>CANTUV010000068.1:0-10000000 GCA_947685225.1 Garcia nutans
CCTTTGCATTAATAAAGCCTTCATTAAATCCCATAAGGAATTGCATAAGTCTATCCAAAGAAATTACTTCTTCCAACTGCTTTCCAGCACCACGAGTATAGTGTGGTATAGGTCTCAAATCATTAAGCTCATCCCATAGCTTCTTGATCTTAGTAAAATAGGTATTAACATTCATGTTACCTTGTGTTATAGCTGAAACTTGCCTCTGCAATTGGTAGATTTGAGGGCCATTGGATTCTCCAAAATTATCTGCAATTGTCTTCCATAATTCTTTAGTAGATGCTATGTAGATGAATGCTTCAGCAGTATCTTTGTTCATTGAATTCAGAATCCATGAGGTCACCACGGAGTATGCTATGCACCAATCTCCACATTCAGGTGAGTTCTTCTGTAGTTCTTGTGTATTTTCTTCAATAAAATTGATCTTATTCTTTGCAGTCAAAGCAATTCTCATTGCTCTACTCCATATTTTGTTGTTATTTCCATTCAGAAGGTTGGTGACCAACACCATGCTTGGATTATCTGAACAATGAAGTTGAATAGGATCTTTATTCCTGTTTTCTATAGCTACCTCTGTTCTTCTCGAGCTCTCTCTAATCTCACTCATTTTGATTCAATTCAAGAACGAAGGAAAACACGCCAATCAATCAATTCAAGAAGAAGTTATAGCTACTGAGATCTATTCTACCATGGATCGTTGCTCTGATACCATGTTCAAAATAAGTAGAAGATGAAGAACAGTCGTGAATTATCATTGATGATGAAAGAAAATATATACAAGTCTTCCCTAACAAACTATTGCACAAAATATGTGAAATGTAACTAACCTACAATTGGCAAATTGATCAGCTTAGAGAGTCAAAACAAACTAAAAAAATTAAATTAAAGTATTTACAATATTGCAGCAAATATATTACTTTGCATTTAGTAAAACGCTGAGTTTTGTCTTGAATTCCTTCAAAAATCAAGACTTTCTTTATAATTTCTTCTTTTTCTTTTTATTTTTTCATTTTCATATAAATACAAAAAAGGAAAAATAGATGGGAAATTAGAATTAGTGATGATGATGATGATGATGATGATGAAGTTCTGAAAACCAAAAGGAGAATAATTTTATCTGTGAGCAATGATCATAATTTCAATGAACATTAACCCATCAAATCTTGGAGCAAATTTATCTGTAGAAGATGATTTTTGTTTGAATTAGCTTCCTACAAGAAAAAATTGAACAATTTTTAGAAAACCCAAACGATCAATCACAAGAAATTTAAATTTAATTTGATGGGAAAATTAGTAAAATTTGATATCTAAAGAATACATAGAATATGGGAAGGTAAAAATCAAAAGAATCACAAGAAAAAACAAATTAATTCTCAAAACAATTTATGGTATTTGAAAAAAAAAAGATTAGTCTTAATAATATAAAATTAAACCAAAAAAGGTTTCATTAAAAATCAAAGCTTTTCTCAAATACGAATTGCTTAATTGAAAAACAAAGGATAACAAAGTAACAAAATAAGAAAAATAGAATAAAATGAAAAAAAACAGAGAAAAAGGCTTGAATTTTCATCTAAACACAAAGAAAATCAGAAAAAGATTGAATTTTTCTTTTTTTTTTTCCAAGGCTTATCTCATGAGAACTATATTTGTTATCAGTCAAAATATGAATTGTTTTATTTTGGAGCTGGGGAAAGATCCCCTACTAATTTGTTAAATTATGATTATATTTCTAAGGGTTACCTCATGAGAAAATTGCAAAGTAGAATTACAGGTAAAGCTTGAATTAAATTAGATGAGGAGGAAGAAGCAGATATGGCAGTAGCAGAAGCAGCAGCCATAGAAGCAGCAAAGAAACTATATTTCTTCATTGTTTAGAAATGGGAGACCTTAAATTCAAATTCTAGAAATCTTCAAGAGAATGGGTTTGGTTCTGTTTCTTTTCTAGGAAAAAAAAGAGAAAATGAGTAAGAGCAGGTGAATTTTTTTTATTTCCGAGCACAATGGGATGTTGACAAAGTAGAAACACTGTTACTCATTGAGGTGGCATGATATTTAGTGGAGCCATATAGATCGCCGCTTGGGCGTTGGATGACAAATAGACGAAATGTTCATTTTATTATGAAACTGGATAGTCAATGGATAACATCAAAATATTTTAAAGTTTAGGGACCACATTGTTACATTATGCATTTTCAAGGAATTGTGAGTGTAATTTACAATAATTTTATTATAATATGCCAAGTCAATGTCTTAATTTTCAATGGTAAAATGTCATATTTTTTATTTTTATTTTTATTATTGTTTAAATTTTAAGTTAAGTAAATATATAATTCTAATAGTGATTTTTATTAGATATTGTTTTTAAAGTTCTTACTACTAAATCTTTTTAAATTCATTTATAATTAAAAAATTCTATTTTTGTGTTATATAAAAAATTGTGAATTGTAATATGAAATTCAAAATTTTGCTCTTCATACACTTTCAAATATACTCTTTCTATCCTAAAAACAATATCACTTTTTTTAATAAATTTTATTTTAGAATATTTTAAAATAAAATAGCAGATAATTTTATGAAACTTAAAAAATATTAGATTTGATCATGATTTGAATTGTAGATCTTAATTAATAAAAAAATTATAAATATATCAGCTGAATTTTTTATAAAAATATTTTTTAAAAATTAAACCTAATTCATAGCCGAATATAGTTATTTTATTATATTTATATGCACGATTTTTCAAAGAAACTTGATCATATATGATCATGAGAATTTATCAAAGTTCAAAGAAATCAATTTAATTGATATAAAATTATTTTTTTTCATTTATCGGTGTTTTTAATTATGAAAATTGAGACAATAAAATATAATTATTACTTGTCATTTCAATGGAGCAGCGAGAGAAATTACCAAGAAGAGTAGAAGGGGCGCTGTATGTAGTGGCAAACGCCGAAGGAAAACTTTACACGCATGGCTGTTTGGTGTGGCGTATCCATTCTGGTGGATTCGGCTTTAAAAAAAAGACGTTTAAAATTATAAAATAATTAAATAATTGGTTTTGATTTATTATAATATTATAAAACTGCTAATAATTGCGGATAATATATACATATAATTTACAGGATTTTAATTAAGAAGGATAAAATTTTCATATAAATTAAAAAATTAATGACAAATTTATAGTTAATTTTATTTTTATATTAAAAAATTAATATTAATACATGACATTAATATTTATATTAAATTTTATTTTCATATTAAATATTTAAATATTTATTATTTTTTAATATTTTAATATTATTTTAAAAAAATTACATTATATAAAGTATTTTTAAATAATATTTATATATTTTTTAAATATGTTAAAAAATATTTAAATTAATTATTTTTTAATAAATTTATATGGTAAAATATTTTTAACCTAATCACAAAATCTTAAACTAAAATTATGATCAAATTATAAATATTTAACCTAATTATAAAATCATATATTTATAATTTATTTCATAATTAAATTCTAAAATAATTAATCTAATTAATTTTTAAAATTTTAAATTAATTAATATTTAAAAATTAATTTTAATATATATATATATATATATATATTGGTGGAAATAAACCCCTGCCCCCCAACTATATATAGATGAAACCACGGTGACAATAGACTCTCCTTCCCCCTAATGATTATGTTCATATATCTAACCGTAATAGCTAGTTTTTAAATTTAAATCTTCTTAACTTATATTAAAAAATTTATAATTGTTTTCACAATTAGAAACTAGAGTTTATATAAATTTTAGTTGTAAGCAATATCGATTTATATATATATGTCTAACTAGTCAACTAAAAAGCAAAGTAAGGAAAAAGGTTGGAAGAAAAATCTAAATATGTCAATATCCAGGAAATTACTTTTGAGGAGACATCACACACAAACTGCAATGAAATGGCAATGTTATCGCTATAGCAAGAGATTTTGTATATGTAATATATGCATTCCAATTTGCAGCATCTAATTATTTTGTGCAATCTCTTTCATTGATATCAATCCCTTGGAGTTTCTCATTTCAAAAGCCAAAAGGTAATCCAACTTTTCAAGCTCTCTATTAAATTAATTAATAATTGATTTTATGATAATACAAAATTGCAGGCATGATGTATATGTTTCGGCAACTAAATTCTCCTATTTCCTTTTATTTTTTTAGAATTTATTATACAATACAAATGTTCTTGTTATATGTTAATTAATTATGATTTATATATTGTAAAGTTAGAGTAATGTTAGAACTTTTTCAAATAATATTAATATTATTATTATTTTTAAATATTAGCAAACTATTTACATTGAAATGGGTGGAAATGAATCTAATTTTTATTAGATTTTGAATTGGAATCTCAGACGCAAGTAATTTGGTTAATTTGTTTGATTTTGATTTTTGTCTATAATGTTTGTCATTTGAAAATTTATATTTATAATATATACTATAAATAATAACTCTTGACAAAAAAATAAATATTATAATAGTAATATTATTTGCAATAATACAATAAATAATTAATAATATTTGTAAATATGTTTAATAAATAATATGAATTATGATTTAATAAGAAAATAAAAGGCAATTAACTACAAAATAATTTTATTTAACTTTTAAAATGATTTCTGATTGTAAAATAAAAGTAACTTAAGTTTTTCATTTATATGTGTAGTTGACATTTATTCGAGCCACCTAAGAATATAATCATATACATTTCAACGATCACCATCTGCACTATTTAGACAAGGCTATTAGCTTTGATATCATTTTAAATTCTTCATATTAAAATTTTCTTTTTAATATAAATCTATAAGAGCTAATCTTAAAAGCTAGTTATTAAAGTTAGAGAGTTAATTTCTATATTAATTAGGTTATATTTTTATATTTTATATACGTTGAATTGCTCACACTTTTATTCATTTTAAGGTAATTCAACAAATAATATTGTATTATAAAGATTAATTTTCATTAAATAAACGTTTTTTCACTTTTAAATATTTATTTACTTACAAATATATATTATTTTTTAAGCAAATAAATTTTTGGGCTCCTCACGTTTTAAATTTATAAATTTGACTCTATAATTTTAAGTATTCAAATTTGTGATATAAATTTGACTCAATAATTTTAAGTATTCATATTTGTGATTGTGATTATAAAAGAGTCTAATAATCTTAAATATTTAGTTGTGTAATTATTAAAAATCCCAACAATATTAATTATTGAGATTTTTTCAAAAATACGAAAAAAAATATTTTCAAAACACTAACTTTTTTTTCTTTAAAAAATAATCATTTTTTAATTTTTAATTTTAAAAATACTTTCTTTTAGAGATATTTACCGAATATGGTTTTATTGTATTAAAGGTATACTTTACTTTCAAATGTATAAATTTAGCATATATACATTAATTAATATACTTTAGTACACCAAAAAAATTGAATATTTTAGAAAAAAAAAAGTGCAAAAAATAATATATAGTGTAATTCTCTTTTAAACCAACATATGTATTAAAATTAGTTGTTTAAATATATTTTCAGATTATTTTGCAACAAATTTTGGTCTCCTTAAAATTTAATTTTGCGTCCGCTATGCTTTGTACATATCTAGATACATATTTTTATAGTATATTTTTGATATGCTAGATGTATGCTTTTGACAAAATATTTTAAAGTTAAAAGTTTTAAAGTGGATTTTTTTTAAAAAAAATATTTCTAAAAATAAATCGCCCTAAAAAAATAATTCTATTTTTCAAATATCCCAATAATTTCTATACATGGAAATGAAATTTTATGTTTCTTGCATTTCTTCTTTTTTTTTTCCTACCTAGTCTTTATTTCTTTTCTTTTTCAAGTTCTTTTTTATCCTTTAAACACATTAGTATTGTGTAAACTACACTTGTCATTTCTCTTTAGTTAATAACGTTATCATCCTTTTAAGTTATGAATTTTTCATATAAAAGTCCCTCATTTTCCATTTTAATTACTAATGAAAAGCTGCTGTGGCTCCAAATCTCAAGCCACATCAACTCCTTAAATGACTGTTATATGATGTGATACTGTATCAGTTTTCTAACCTATATTCTATTACTTAAATTACATTTTTTCATCTCTTAAAAAATATATTACTATACATTTTTTGTATCTCCAAAATATACTAATACACATTTTCATCAATCATAAATATATTAATGTATGTCTTCGTCCCACAAAAATAAATTAATGCACGTTTTCATTCCTCAAAAAAACACTGCTGCATGTTATCTTAAGAATACACTAACCCAACTCTGTACTTCTCACGTGCTACACCCCATTGATATCAAGAAAGTTATTCTATATGTATTTGTCAATTTTAACATTTTCAGTCTTCTCTAATTTCTCAAATTGTTTACATTTAATTAACTTAATTAACATTTTTTTCTCAAGTATTTTTTTTTACATTTTATATTAATTGTAATTTTTATATTTTAATTTTTTTACAATAATTTGTTTATAATTTTTTTGCAATGAAAAATTTTTCTAATTATTTAAAATTTCAAAAAAATATTTTTTATTCCTTTCCAAATTTTAAATAATTTCAAAATTAAAATATTAATTTAAACAATTAAAAAATATAAAATTTTAATTAAGTTAAATATAAAAATTATAAAAAATAAAAAAATATTTCTTTTCAGATTTTAAATGATTAGAACATTTACATTGTAAAAAGCAAAAAGTAAAAAATACATGTAATAAATAAAATGTTAATTAAGTTAAATATAAAAAATTGAAAAAAAAATAAATTTAAGAAAGTATGTTAAATTAGGGAGATTGAAATGTTGAAATGAATAGTTATAAGTAGAGTAATATTTTTTATCATCAATAGGGATGTATATTTGAGGGATATAATTTAAGCAATATAAAACGCATGAGAAAGTTAACATGAGGTTACATCATTAAACAAACTATTAGAAAATTGATGTGATGTTGTTGTTTTGGTTATTTATTTATCATGAAAATTCATTAACTATTTTATAGTCTAAATTAGAGGTGCCTAACTTAGGTAAATAGAAGTAAAAAAATGGAGCTGTCTAATTTAGATAAATGAAAGTAAAAAATGGAGTCGTCTAATTTCACCAACTTAATTTTTGAAGTCTATATAAACCCTTTAACTCTCATTTGAAAGATATCCCAAAATTAAGTTTTCTCTTTTTGTTTTGTAATTCATCTTTGATATTAGTGAAATTATTTTGGTAGTGTTCGAGGACGTAGGCAAAATTGGCCGAACCTCGTTAAATTTTGGTGTTCTCTTTATTATTTATTTAATAGCTATTTTAGGCATAGTTGTGGTGATATTTTGTGCTATTAATTATATGTCTAGCAAAATTTTGTTTGAGGAAAGACTTGGTATTTAAGCATGACCATTGTGACCCACATCTCTTTTATGAGAATATTCCTGGTATAATTAATTGAAACAATTATTCACACACTATATATATTATTGGTGAAAAATTAATCCAATTTTCACAACAATTAGTATCAGAGCCAAGATTTTCTGAGTATGCTCTGTGGTTGCAACCTAGTCTGATCTTCCATATCAGAAAAATTTTTCTTGAATTATTTATATTTCGCATTTGTTAGCTATTAAATAATTTTGTGAAGCATAGATGACAGACGACTTAGATAAATCATCCACCACAAAGGAGACAACATCCACTTTGTCAATTTGATCAAAGACTGTTGTGTCAAATTCTAGATTTGCAGTGAAAATTTTTAATGGTACATGCCATTTTGGCATGTGGCAAAGTGAGATTCTAAACGCTCTCTTCCAACAAGGTCTAGATATTGCCATTGAAGAAGAGAAACCAGAAGTCTTTAATGAAAAAATTGAAAAGCCATCAATCATGTGGCATGTGGTATAATTCGATCGTGCCTTTCTAGAGAACAAAAGTATACATTCTCTAATAAAGTTTCCAGAAGTAAATTGTGGAAAGCATTGGAGAAATTATTTTTTTGAAAAAAAATAGTCAGAACAAGGTTCATATAAAGAAGAGATTATTTTGCTTCACTTATATTCCTGGTACCACTATGAATGAGCACAACATTAATTTTAATCAGCTGGTAGCTGATTTGATAAATTTGAATGTGACTTTCAAAGATGGAGATTTGGCTTTGATATTGTTGGGGTCCCTTCCAGAGGAGTTTGAATTTCTTGAAATAACTCTACTCCATAGGAAGTATAAAGTGACTCTCTCTGAAGTAACTGCTGCATCATACAGTTACGAACTACGAAAGAATGACAAGAAAGAGAGTTCAAATGGAGCAACAGGAGCATTGACAGAGAGAGATTGCTCTCAAAGTAAGAAGAGAGAAAAGAAGAGAAGATCAAAATCCAGACCAGCTAAAGATGAATGTGCCTTTTGCTAGAAGAAAGGATATTGAAAGATAAATTATCCCGAGCTAAGTAATAAAAGCAAATCTAATAAAGAAAAAGTTATCGTCAATTCAAATGTAGCTGAGTGTGATGATGAAGACTCAGACCTTTCATTAGTTGTTGTGTCATCAACAAGCTCTTCTAGTGTATGGCTACTTGATTCTGATTGTAGTCATCATATGTGTCCCAATTGAGATTGATTTTTTAACTTTAGAGAACTAGAAAGAACAACTGTTTAACAACAAATGACAGTCCATATATGATTAAAAGGATTAGTTCAATCCAATTGATGAATAATGACGGATCAATCAGAACTCTGACAAATGTTCAATATGTACCGAGTTTCAAGAAGAATCTCATCTCTGTGGGAGTCCTAAAATCAAAGGACTTCATTACAAATGTAGCAGATGGAGTAATGAAAATTATTTCCGATGCATTGGTGATAATGAAAGGAATAAGAAAAATAATAACTTGTATTACTATCAGGGTAATGCAATTATTTGGACAACAATAGTAAGCTTCTAGTGATAATCAGGTATTGGAAGCATATGATATATGCGTTTGGCACATGCTGACGATAAATCCTTGAAACTTTTATTAGATCAAAGATTATTGAAAGGAATGCAACCCCATAAGTTAGATTTCTATGAGCATTGTGTCAAAGGCAAGCAAACCATAGTAATGTTTGGTACTGCAATCCATGATACCAAGGGTATTTTATACTATGTTCACTCAGATATGTGGGGTCCTTCCAAGACAGCTTCAATGGGAGAAAAACACTATTTTATAACTTTTATTAATAATTTCTCTCAGAGAGTATGAATGTATACTATGATGATGAATGATAAAGTGTTGAGAGCTTTCCTCATATGGAAAAAGATGATGAAAACTCAGACGGACAGAAAAATTAAATGTCTCTGTATAGATAATGGCGGAGAGTATAATAGTGATCTATTTTTGAAATTCTGCCAAGAAGAAAGTATTGTTAGACACTTCACAGTTAGAGATATACCACAACAGAATGGGGGTAATAGAACACATGAATTGAATATTGGTAGAGAAAGTTTGGTGTATGTTGTTCAATGCTGAGTTGGGCAGACAATTTTGGGCTGAGGCTGTGACTTATGTATGATATCTCGTTAATCGCTTACCATCAGCTGCTATTGGTGGTAAAACACCTTTGGAGTTATGGTCTAAAAAATCTACTACTGATTATGATTCCTTACATGTGTTTGGTTCCACTGCATATTACCATGTTAAGGAATCAAAGTTGGATCCGAGGGCAAAGAAAGTACTCTTTATTGGAATCGACATTGGGTGAAAGGACTTCGTCTTTGGTGTCCAGAAATAAAGAAAATAATCTTTAACAGAGATGTTATTTTTGATGAGTCTACCGTATTGAAAAAGGGGACAAATGAAATTATTCAGTAGACAGATGGTACTCCAAAGGAGGTGAAATTTGAAAGAAGAATTGTTGACCCAGCAACAGACACTCCTGCGGTAGAGGTGGAGTCAGATGAAGAAGATGTTCCAACCCAAAAACCTCCACAACAATAAGAATCTATTGCGATAAATAGGTCACGACGAGAGATTCGCAAACCTGCACGCTTTGATGATATGGTGGCTTATGCATCTCTAATTACAAATGATAACATTCCTAATACTTATAGTGAAGCTGTCCAAAGTTCAAAAAATGAGAAATAAAGGAAGGCCATGAATGATAAAATAAAGTCCCTTGGAAAGAATCAAACATGGAAGCTAATCTACCAAAGGGAAAGAAGGCAATTGGATGCAAATAGGTATATATAAAGAAAGAATGATTTCCTGACAAGAACGATGTTCACTACAAAGCAAGGCTAGTAGCTAAAGGCTATGCTCAGATGGAGGGAATTGATTATAATGAAGTATTTTCTCCAGTTGTAAAATATTCCTCCATTAGAATTTTGTTAGCCTTGGTAGCATAATTAGATTTAGAACTCGTTCAACTTGATGTAAAAACTGTATTTCTACATGGAGACTTAGAAAAGAAAATCTATATGACTTAGCCATAAGGGTTCAAGGTTGCTGGAGAAAAAAAACAGGTATGAAAATTGAAAAACTTATTGTACGGATTGAAATAATCTCTGAGGCAGTGGTACAAGCGATTTGACAATTTTATGATAAGGCAGAAGTATGCAAGAAGCAAATATGATTGCTGTGTTTATTTACACAAGCTACAAGATGGATCTTTTACATATCTTCTCCTATATGTTGATAATATCTTGATAGCTTCAAAGAATCTAGAAGAAATTGAGAAGTTGAAGGCTTAATTGAATCAAGAATTTGAAATGAAAGACCTGGGTGAATCCAATAAAATTTTAGGCACGGAGATATGCAGAGATAGGAAGAGAAAGAAACTTTGTTTGAATAAGAAACAATATCTGAAGAAGGCATTACAATGTTTTGGCCTAAATGAAAAGTCAAAACCTGTAAGTACACCTCTTGCACCTCATATGAAGCTCAGCTCTTTTTCATCTCCTAAAAATGAAGTAGAACTGGAGTACATGTCTAAGGTTCCATATGCAAATGCTGTTGGTAGCTTGATGTATGCTATGGTGTGTATAAGGCCAGACATTTCACAACCAGTTGGATTTGTGAGCAGGTATATGCATGATCCTGATAAGGAGCATTGACAAGCTGTGAAATAGATTCTACAGTATATTTTGAATACCGTAGATGTTGGATTGATATTTAAGCGAGATGAAAAAAATGGTCAATGTGTAGTTGGATACTGTGATTTTGACTATGCTGGTGATTTGGATAAATGTCGATCAACTACTGGTTATGTGTTTACACTTGCTAAGGGGTCGGTTAGTTAGAAGTCTACGTTATAGTCAACAGTTGTCTTATCTACTATGGAAGCAGAGTACATGACAGTATTAGAGGCTATTAAAGAAGCAATTTGGCTTTAAGGGTTACTTGGTGAACTGAAAATTGGACAAAAACACATTCAAGTGCATTATGATAGTCAAAGTGCTATTCATTTAGCAAAGAATCAAGTTTATCACGTAAGGGTGAAGCAAATCAATATTCGATATCACTTGTACGTGAGATTCTGGAGGAAGGTAAAATATTACTTCAGAAAATTTAGACCACTGACAATCCCGCAAACATATTGACAAAAGTGATGACAGCTGTCAAGTTTAACCATTGTTTGAACTTAATTAATATTTTTAAAAATTGAAGATGAGTGCTTCACAACGCATTTAAAGACACTACTGATAATAGTTCCTTTTGAGAGAATATTTGCAGATTGTAAATAAAAAAATAGCTAAGGTGGAGAATTATTGTTTTAGCTATTTATCTATCATGTAAATTTACTAACCATTTTTGGAGTCTAAATTAGAGGAGCCTAATTTAGGTAATTTGAAGTAAAAAATGGATATGTCTAATTTAGGTAAATGAAAGCAAAAAATGGAGGTGCCTAATTTCACCAACTTAATTTTTGAAGCCTATATAAACCCCTTAACTCTTATTTGAAAGATATCTCAAAATTAAGTCTTCTCTCTTTCTTTTGTAATTCATCTTTGATATTAGTGAAATTATTTTGGTAGTATTCGCCCCTTAACTCTTATTTGAAAGATATCTCAAAATTAAGTCTTCTCTCTTTCTTTTGTAATTCATCTTTGATATTAGTGAAATTATTTTGGGAGTATCAGAGGACGTAGGTAAAATTGGCCGAACCTCAATAAATTTTAATATTCTCTTTATTATTTATTTAATAGCTATTTTAGGAATAGTTGTGGTGATATTTTGTACTATTAATTATATGTCTAGAAAAATTCGGTCTAAGAAAAGACTTGGTATTTAGGCGTATCTATTGTGACACACCTCTCTTTACTGAAAATATTCCTGGTATAATTAATTGGCACAATTGTTTATACACTATATATTATTGATAAAAAATTAATCCAATTTTCACAATAGATGCCACATCAGTTTTGCACGTTGTGATATTTTAGATTTTGGTTAGTTATGAGCGAAAAATTGAACGAGAGACTTTCGTACCAAAATTTATAATTTAAGGAACTGAATGTGTATTAGTGCATTTGTGAGGGACTTCAAATGTAAATTGCCCTATTATTATTTAATTAAAAATTATTATACTGATCATGTTAAATAATATGTAGATGACTATTTATTAAATTAATCTTATCCTATTAAGATTATGATTAGTGTTATTCTATTCAAATTAGAATTTAATTGTAATCTTTCTTCTCATCTAATTTCTACTTATATCACTATAAATATCCTATTATAGATGATTCATTAGAGACAATTTTTGATAATATAGAGATTTCTTTAATTTCTCATTCTCTATATATCTTCTCTCTTCTTTTATTTACAACATATTATCAGCACGATAGTCTCTTCAAATTATAATGGTAAAGGGAGAAAGATTTAATTTTTCTAATTTATAAGAAAAATTTTATAACTTTCAAATTAAGGTACGCTTCTGCATATTTAATTTATATAATTTAATGTGATTGATCTTGGTTTAATTAAAGTTTATTTTTATTTTTGAATAAGTAATATCAAATCTCTTCATGTTGAATCATTAAGAAAAAAGAAAAAAATATTATCAATTTTTTTTGTTTAATATATATTGTGAACACTCGAATTTTGGGGCTCGGAGAGCCCATTTCCTCAGACCAGGCCGGACCGGGGGTCCACGGTAAAAATCCACCGAAAGTATGTCTTCATGGTACTTGAAATGTCCGGGACGACGTGAGGATCACGGATATGGTCCCGGAATAATTTTTGGAGGCCCGTGGCTCCTAGAAAGTCAGTTTTAACGGAAACCAGCCCGATTTTGCCTATAAATAGGCTTCAGATTTTCAGAAAAGAGGAGACTTTTGACTTCCGACGCCCAGATGCTGACGAAATTTTTATGCTTAAGAATTTCTAATATTGTGTTGTAGAAAACAAGAATCATACTCAAAAGTGCAAGGAAACAAGATCTGGAACTTAGAAGTGGAAAAATTCTAATCAAGGTAATATCATAATTCATCTTTGGCCAATTCGAGCATATCATAAGCATTCTAATCTTCTTCTTATTTTCTTCTCGGTCAAAGACCTAATCTTTTTAGGTATGAGGGCCTAATGGACTAATCAATCACCCTTTCGGCTTTAAGCCGTAAATAAAATCAACCTTTTTGGCACGGAGCCTAAATTGCATCTCTTTGGTACTAAGTACCTAAACGGCACCATTAAAATGGACTTTTGGCATGAAGCCTAAATCGAACTCTTTTGGTACTAAGTACCCGAAATTATACAATTTTTGCACTAAGTGCTAAATCTCACGAATTTGGCAAAAAGCCCGACAAATGCACGAAGCATACACACACACATGCATAAAGCATAAATTTCATCGCCTTTAAATAGGCTTTTCCGAACTACATGGGCTTTGATCTTCCATTCAAACGGGAGTATGTAGGCATACTTGGGATTCACCCCAAGTAGCAAGTCCGCTATTTATTAACAATCTGTTTGTTTTTCTTTTCTTCATCCCTTCCGTGTTTATTTTTTTTTATTATTACAAAGTTAGTCGAATACATGACATAGTCCCCGAATCCTCCTTGGGTTCGCAGACTAGAAACATTTACATTGGACAAGTTATTGGAGTCAAACAAGGGTTTTCTTAGTTTTTCCCTTCGAACAAAATAAACTGAGTGGCGACTCCCGACAACAAGTGAACGTTCGCCCGGATCCTTTTCGGGCGAAAAACCGAGGTTCACATATATATATATATATATATCTTGTATAAAGAGTTGTTCCGTTACAATAGATAATACATATTTCGTTAATATGTTTGCAAGGATATATGTACTGTGGTTCTATTATTTGCTAACTTTAAGTATTATATATACGTGGAAACAATTGACATTTGTACATGAGTTTTAACTTGGATTCATGAGCATAATATAAATTTCTTATTTTTTATGCCCATTAACCAGTAGATTTAAACTTGAATTTCACGTGTATATATATATATATGTATTTCGTGATTCTTGATTCAAGTTCTTAATAAAACGTGAATTTATTACCCTTGATATTTTCTAATAAAATTATATGTTATGAGTACTTAATAATGAAATTCACCTTGATATTGTGAATCTTAGAGATACTGTGAAAATGAAATCAAGCATCCTAGCAGAATCGCTTAGAAGTAATAATTTTCCTTTTGATTATTTAAATGAGAAATTGAAAATTGATTATCTCATTATTAATTATTATAGTCTTTTTGATGAATATTAAATTTTCCATGCCTCAAATATGCTCCTGCAGTAGCTATATTGAGAGCAACGAATTACAAAATATTTTGAACTAATTTTTTTATTTGCCTGTAGCAAAATAAAATTTTAACTTTTGATGAAAAATAATCAAATTCGTCCAACTATTTTGACATTATTCCTTAAAGTAAATGTGATATATTTTCAATATCATGATGAGATCTTGATAAAAAAAGTTATAGTGAAAAAAAAAATTCCTACCAATTTTAATATCAAAAGAGCTAAAAAGATAAATATTGACATAATTCTTGTAATTCTTCATGATTAGAAAATATTTGTTATAGTTAACATTAACATAAATTAATATTAACATGATATTTGATTCTACAAATATAGCTGAAGACTCCAGAAGAGTCCACCTTATACTTTGAATTTAAGCAAAATAATATTTTAATGATACATTGTATTTAAATAGATCCTGAAAAAATCTATTAAGTTTTAAAGAATACATCGCAATGGATATTTTATTGAAATAAAGTGAAAGAGATATTGATTTTTTATGTGTTAATTCTATGAATTTGAACTAGAAGTTCATATTTAAGAAATTTTAAATTTCTTAACTAGATTATACTTTATAAAAAATAAAGATGGTTGAGTTACACTATATGCACCGGAAGTGCATGGATCTCAAAATTTTTATCCTTTGGCATGATCATCTTGGTCATCCATGTTCAAATATAATGTGACATATTGTTGAGAATACAAATTGACATCCACTAAAAAAATTATTAGAAAATAATTTTGTTTGATGATTACTTTGGTGCTTCTTGTACTCAAAGTAAATTAATTATGAGATCTTCACCAACTAAATTACATTTAGAGTCCCCTGAATTTCTACAAAAATACATGAGAATATTTATGACATTATCTATCAATCTTGTAGACCATTTAGATACTTTATGATTTTAATTAATGCTTCAGCTAAATGGCCATATGTTTATCTATCGTCAACTCCTAATATTGCTTTTGCTAAATTTCTTGCTCAAATTATAAAGTTAAGGTCAATGATTCTTGATTATCATATCAAGATAATTTTTATAGATAATGCATATGAGTTCACTTGAAAAGTATTTTATGATTATATTACCATTAAACATTTTATTGCATATGTTCATACTCGATATGATTTAGTTGAATTATTATTAAGATTTTACGATCAATTATTATTCTTATGCTTATGAAATCAAAACTTTTAATATACGCTTGAATACATATTATTGTTTATATTGCATCTTTAATTTATATTTGATTGTTTGCATATCACAAATTTTTTATTTTGCAACTTGTGTTTTTCTGAATTAATATGTCTTATTTAGAATTTGCGATATTAAAATTTCTTGTTGCGGTGTATATATTCTTATTGCGTCCCCTTAAAGAAATAAAATGGATTATCAATATTATTTTGATATCTATATATGTTTTGATTGTCTATATTAGATATTATAGACCTTTACCGATAAATTTTCTAGAGCAAGATTTTTAGTGAGTTAGTTTTCACTCCATTAGGAGAAGACAAAAGTAAAAAAGGTTAAAAGCACAATAGATTAGTTGAAATACACCAACTTTATCCACTCTTAATACATACACAAATCAATGTAAACTGAAAGTTCAAAAACTAATTCATTTGCATAATGTTGTAAATCAGTTATCAGATATATTTACAAATACACAGTAAGTGTTCAAATCACATATTTCAGCTGCTAATATTCTTGCTCGATTGATTGTCCCTATAGGACATCTTATTAGTGTGACAACTAATAGATATAATATACGCCTGAAGCGTAGTAGACTACTTAGTTCAAAATATTAATTTTTTAAATAAGGAAAAATGAATAATTTCAAAATGACTCTCCTGAAGAGGTCAAAAGAAAAATAAGTCAATAATCATATATTTATAGAGAAGTAACCCTAGAAGTGGTTCCAGTACCAAAAAAATTATGAGATCTCATTAAAATCTAGAAATATGTAGAAAAGAGATGAAATTATTGTTGATAATATGTTTGCATATGTTGCTATTGAAATTATCAAAATATGGTTGAATCTAAAAATATTTAAAATTATAGACATCGAAGTGATTGACCAAAATGAAAAGTAATTAAGGCCGAGCTAGATTCATTTGCTAAACATACTATATTTGGACTAGTAGTCCAGACACCAGAAGATGTCATACTCATGGGTATTGTATGTAAAAAAAAATCATATGAGATTATGAAAAAAGTATATTTTCTCTATTATGAATGTAATTACTCTTAGACTTAATTTTGCAGCCCCTGAAGGGCTTAACATTATATTATAATAATTTGCTCATATAGCTCTTAAGAGAAATGAGTTAAATAAAATTATGATATACAAGGCACAACTTGTGGTATAAGAATTCTCATAAAGTTCTTATATAAATTATGATTAGACATATTCTCATATTATGGATGTTATTATCTTTAAATTTTTTATCAGTTTGATAGCCTTTGAAAGGCTTGACTTATATTTGATGGATGTTGTGATAGTTTATTTATATAGTTCATTAGATAATAACATATATATGTAAATTTCTGAAGAATTCAAGATGCCTGAAGCATGTAATAGCTTGATAAATATGCTATATTGAGTTTAAAAATTCTGATATAAGCTAGGTGGATGTGGTATAGTCGCCTATTTGAATACTTAGAGAAAATTGATATGAAAATAATTTTATTTGCCCATGTATTTTTATCTGAAATATAAATACAAAATTTATCATAGTTGCAGTTTATATTAATTATTTAAATATAGTAAGAACTTTATAAGAGATCTCAATTATTGCAGACTATTAGCAAGGGAATTTGAAATGAAAGATCTTGAAAAAATAAAATTTTATCTTGGATTTAAAGTTGAATATCTATCAAATAGAATTTTTCTCCATCAATCATCATATATTGAAAAAATCTATAAATAATTTTATATAGATAAATCTTATCCATTAAGCACTCCTATGGTTGTTCATTTTTTTGATGTATAAAGAGATCATTTTCATCTTCGAGAAGATAATGAAGAGATTTTTGGTCCTGAAGTACCATATCTCAATGCAATAGGGACACTTTTATATCTTGCTAACAATACAAAATCAGATATTATTTTTGCAGTTAACTTGCTTGTAAGATTTAATTCAGCTCCTACTAGAAGACAATGAAATAGAGTGAAACATGTTCTACGCTGCCTACGTGGCACATCCGATATGAGTTTATTTTTTTTCGAAAGGAATAAAGTCTGAATTGGCAGAATATACTGATGTTGTATATCTTTCTAATCCTCTTAAAGCTCAGTTCCAAGCAAGTTATATCTTTACATGTAATAATATTACTATTTCATGGCGATCTGTAAAGCAAACAATTACTGCTTCATCAAATTATTCAGAGTTATTAGCTATTTATGAAGCTAGTCGTGAATGTGTATAGTTGAGAAGCTTAATTGAACATATTAGAAAAAACATGTGGATTACCTATAGAAAGCAATCAATCAATAATATTACATGAAGATAATGCAACATGTATTGTACAAATCAAAGAAGGCTACATAAAAGGTGATAGAACTAAACATATATCACCAAAGTTCTTTTATACTCATGAGCTCATGAAAGAAGGAAAAATAGATATTTATAAAGTTCGTTCAAGTGATAATCTAACAAATTTGTTTACAAAGGCATTACCGACATCAATTTTCAAAAAATATGTACACAATATTGGTATGCGTTCAGTTAAAAATATATCTTAGTCAGTTGTATTTTTAGGGGAAATTACCTATGAATATTGTACTCTTTTTTCTTTACTAAATTTTTATCACACTGAATTTTTCTTAGCAAGATTTTAACAATGCATATTCATAAGGATAGTCATCTAAGGGAAAGTGTTAAATAATATGTGGATGACTACTTATTAGATTAATCTTATTCTATTAAGATTATGATTAGTGTTATCCTATTCAAATTAGAATTTAATTGTAATCTTTCTTCTCATCTAATTTCTACTTATACCGCTATAAATACCCTAATATAGATAGTTCATTGGAGATAATTTTTGATAATAAAGAAATTTTTCTAATTTTTCATTCTCTATATATCTTCTCTCTTCTTTTATTTACAACAAATCACGATTTATTATACTCACGACTCACGATAGAGTTGTGTACCCTAAAAATTTCATATGAAGTGGGTCCTTTTAGCTTCAATTTCAGATCACCTGTCGAAGAACCTTTTCAATTGGTAAAGAAATGAAAATGGGAAACTGTAATTCTAGCTAGATTTCCAAGTCTATTGATGTTACTATTGAATTTGGGCATTGCCGTCTAGATGTTTGATAAGATGCTTCAATGGTCAAGACCACCCCAAATTTGGAGTTTGAATCAATGCTCTTCGGCTTTATTTTATAAGAGGTGAAATGCCAAATCTCAAGACCTGTATGTAATTGGCTGGTTATATGCTGGAAATGTTCTGTCAGGAAAGATTCTTTCCGTTTACATGACTTCTTTTATTTCTAATTTTTTTTACCCCATTTCTTGAATTTCTTCATTATCAAGGACCTGATTTCTAATTTTTTTTCAAGTTACGACAGTAAAAATTCATTCAGAACATGTCTTCTACAACAAGTTTGATGTCCATGAAAGGAGATAGGGTACCTGAAAATGAACCTGAACAGGTTGGATTGCTTAATGCAGTTGATGATTTGTATGATGGAGTTGTTGTAGAAATGAGTAACAAGGAGCGTATAGAGTCTGACAATTTTATTCCTTTGCTTAGAGCCTCCATTTTACAATGGCAGCAACAGGTTCCTCTACTTCTTGAATCATCTGTTTTTATTGATGATTCCTCATATGGACACTTGATTGTATCATTGTTCTTCCTTTTTTTTTTTTTATTATTAATATCAGGGGAAGAAGGGCATTTGGATCAAATTGCCAATTGAACTTTCTAATCTCGTCCATTCTGTATGTCAGGTAAATACTTCACATTAATATTTATTTTAATTCATGATGGAGTCAGAATTTTTTTTTTCATGGAAGCCTAAAATTCAAAAAGGAATTTGAGAATTATGAGTCAATTAAACTTATTTAGCAATGAAGTTAGAGTTCGATATCTAAGCGGGAATAATACATATTTTTAGTCACTAACCTTTATTTAGTTTAAATGATATATTATTAAATTGAATGAATTCTTAAATTCAAATGCAATGAAATAAAAACATGATATGATGGATATTGGAAGTCTAGTTTAAAAATGAAAATTACAACACATGATTTTAAAAATACCCAAATCTTTTGAATATTATGAAAATAGTTTTTTTTATAGGGCCATTTAGCTAATAGTTAAATTAATTACAAATACTGGTAGGAAAATTTTGCCCCCTGACCCCTTCGTGAATGATGATAATGTTGGTAGCTTTTGATATAATTTTGAGCCACTGTGATATTATTTATTGTTTTTTTGGTGTAGCGTCAAATCAGCTGAATGTTTGGTAGGTAGTTTAATATGGGCTCATTTTTATGTTATTATTAATAATTAAATAAAATTTACTTAACCTTAAAAAAATTGATATATAGTGCATGAGTAATCTCATACATCAATATATATAATTGATATCTACCATGTTAGCATCCATTATAGTCTACATAAGGAACACTCAAAATATAATTGAAAGTTTTTAAAAAGTTAAAATTGAAAATTATTTAAATGGTAGATTTTTATATAAATTAAAATTTTATTATTCAATTTAAGAATAAGTCTTTATTTATTTTAAAATTTTAGGGCTGTCTACAAAACTAACAAAAAAAATGAAAGAAAATTACAAAAATACAAAGCTTTTGATAAATATTTACTGATTTGGAAAAGATACTTTCAAAACAACAAAAAGAAGCCGATTTCAACAGAAAACTGAGGCAAAAGAAAAATCTTTAAAATCTTCATTTTCATATTTTTATTCAACAAAATCTCCATCTTCTTCGTATGAATCTTTAAAACATTAAAACAAAAGAAAAATCGAAGAGAATTCTGCATGCAAATTGAGAACATAAATCGAAGCTCAAAAAACTCCAACAAAAGAAGAATCAAACACCATAACTCAAGAAAAACTAGAAAATAAGCAAATAGAAAAGGTTAATCTTCATCTTCATATTTAGTTTAATCTTCATTTTCTTTTTTAATAAAATCTTCATCTTCATCTTTTTCTTTAACAAATCTTCATTTTATTCTTCTTAAAAAAATGAATAATCAATCAAAAATTGAAAAAACAAATCAAAACTAAATATTGCTGATATACTATAAATAATGCAAAATAAAAACTATTGATATTGTATTGATGTATAGTTAAAGTTTAATATATATTAGAGAAATGTAGAATAAAAAGTGTTGATATATTATAGATATTTTGTGTATGTTAGAAGAATACATAATAAAGTTTAAAAAATAATAATTTTATTATGTAGATATTTGGTAGAAGTTTATTAGATATTGTGTATATGTTAAATTTTTCTTGTGTATTTTATGTGCATTTTATATAAATTTTATACGTATGTTCTATGAATACAAAACTAACAGTTTTTTTTTTAAAAATTTTAAATAAAATTTATAGATATTTAGCAAAAGTTCTGTATATGTTTGGTAGGTGTGATAGACATTTGGCATATTTTATATATTTGTGAGAATATGATATTAAAAAATTTTATTTTTGAATAGACAAACATAAATAAAAGC
Source organism: Garcia nutans (assembly GCA_947685225.1). Lineage (NCBI taxonomy): Eukaryota > Viridiplantae > Streptophyta > Magnoliopsida > Malpighiales > Euphorbiaceae > Garcia > Garcia nutans. The sequence continues at coordinate 21,498 of CANTUV010000068.1, forward strand.
AAAAAATAAAATAGAAAAATAAAAATAAAAAATCAACATCAAAAGGACGTCACTTTTGTTAGTTTGCTGCATAAAAATGAAAAAAAAAAAAACAAACTGAAAAAATTGTAGTTACATTTGAAAAAAAAAATAGTGCATTAGATTTGAAAAAGATAATTGAAAGAGGAGTAAATAGTTTAAATTTCTCAAAAATTTAAGTAATAATCTTCACAAATTCATATAGTGTGTTATTTCATATGAACAAGGGGTTGATCAAATATAAAGTTTAAGAAATTGAATAATATAAAAAAATAATCGATAAATTAAATTAAATTTCATTATTTAGTAAAAGTTAATGCTTTAAATTCATAAAAGGAAATTAATGCCAAACTTAAAAATTCACCTTTGTATGAGCCAAAGTTGTTCCAACTTGCATTTTAAGCCAAAACAACCTAAATACATTTAATAACTATGATAAAAAAGAACCAAAAATCAAACTATCAAATAAAAAGAATCCAAATCAAACACTTTACTTAATCCTCAATTAATCAAATCTTTAACAATAAACTTAGTTATCAACACTCCATAGCCATTATTCTTAACCAAAACAATATTATCACACTTATTTCTTATAAAATTGAAATAAAGTTCATATAAAGAGTCTTTAATCTTTTCTTGTACAACATATTTTTTTATTCAATTCTTTAGCAAATAACTCAATTAAAATGATCCAATTAACTTATTCAAGCATTAAAATTCAAAGAAAGCCAACTATTTGCAAATTACTCATACACACGAAAGCCAACTATTTGCAAATTACTCATACACAAGCACATACCTCTTTCAAGAACTCCTCTCCTTCTCTTTTCTCTTTTTTCTCTTTGATTTCTTATGGGTAATCTTGTCTAATCTAACTAATTCTTTTAAAGATTAACAACTAGATATAATCTCCTCTTGATTTTTACTTGAATTGATGAAAGAAGAATGAAAGAAAATGAAGTCTGATGATGGTGGTGATGGTTGGCGTGAGACGATGATGGTAGAAGAAAGGATAAATTTCTAGGCTCTCCTATTTATAATATCTATAGACTTGATTATGTATGGGCAAGCTCATAATTCCTATGGTGCACCATCTCTCTTAATTTTTAATTCTAATTCAATTTTTAGTCTTATAAAAATATAAAAATAGTTTCTCTAGTTAATTTAAAGTCCTACAATTTACATTTCATAATCTAACTCATTACAAGTCACTTCTAGAGTTAAGGACATTTTCATAAATTTCTATTACTTTAAAATTCTTTTCCAGAAATATAAATTTTCTCCATACCCGGATCAAACTTTTTACTTTTTAAAGCTTGATTCATCCTACTTTCCCACTTATTTCAAATATCCAAGTCACTTTTATCACTATACACAATCCATTATCAATGGTTAACAGAAAATCACTGTTTAAAATTTCAAACATTACATTATACCATTACCCATAAGGAGTTTGTAGTATGTGAATTTCTAGAAGTATTTTCAGAAGAGCTTCCAAGTTTACCTCTTAATAGAGAGAGTGAATTATCTATTGATGTTCAACCTCGTACAACTCCTATTTTTCAATCTCCTTACAGAATAAATCCTATAGAGTTAAAGGAATTGAATGTGCTGTTGCAAGAATTATTAGATAAGGAATTTATTAGACCTAGTATTTCACCCTGGAGAGCTTTTGTGTTATTTGTGAAAAAGAAAGATGGCTTCAAGCTGTTGTACATTGATTATAGTTAGCTAAATCGGGTCGCTATTCAGAATGAATATCCTTTGCCCCGTATTGATGATCTCTTTGATTAACTTCAAGGTGCTAAAGTCTTTTATAAGATAGACTTATGATTGGGGTATCATCAATTGAAAATAAAATAGTCAAATGTGTGTAAAATAGCCTTTAGGGCTAGCTATGGGCATTATAAATTCTTGGTGATGCCATTCGATTAACCAATACCCCGGCTACATTTATGATCTTATAAATATGGTGTTTCATCCTTATATGGATAAGTTTGTAATTGTATTTGATATTCTAGTATATTCTCGAAGTAGAGAGGAGCATGAGGAATACTTAAGAATTGTATTGCATACCTCGATGAATAAGCAATTGTATGCCAAGCTTAGTAAATGTAAGTTTTGGATAGATAGAATAGTATTTTTGGGTCATGTTATATCAGTAGAAGGAGTTTATGTTGATCCTAAAATGATAAAGGAGATGATGAACTGGGAATCACCAACTAATTCTACAGAAGTGAGAAGTTTCTTAGGCTTGGAAAGATATTATCGTCGTTTTATTTAGGACTTCTCTGTCATTGCATCAGCATTGACAAAACTGCTAAGGAAGAGTGTGAAGTCTAACTAGACTGAGTAATGTCAGCAGATCTTTGAAAAACTAAAAGCTTGTTTGACTTCTACTCCTGTTTTTACTCCTCCTTCAGGCAATGGTGGTTATATGGTGTATAGTGATGCTTCACGAAAGGGTTTGGGCCGTGTCTTGATGCAAATATAGGAAGGTTATAGCTTATGCATCAAGGCAACTTCACCCTCATAAATTGAATTATCCTACTCATGATCTAAAACTTGCTGCATTGATTTTCACTTTAAAAATTTGGAGGCGTTTTCTTTATGGAGAAAAATGCGAGATATTCACAAATCATAAGAGTTTGAAGTATCTTCTTTCTCAGAAGGAGTTTAATTTGAGAAGAAGGTGGTGGATTGAGTTAATAAAAGATTATGATTGCACTATTAAGTATCACCTGGGAAGGCTAATGTGGTAGCTGATGCTCAAAGCAAAAAATCTCATGGTAGTCTTTTCCATATATGGACTGTACGACTTTTATTATTATTGGATCTAAGATCTTTGGGGTGGAGTTGATGATAAATAATTCTAGGGTATTATTTGTAACTTTCAAAGTTAGACCGATCTTGGTAGAAAGAATTAGAGAAGCTCAAGTTCTAGATGAAGAAATAAAGAAGATCATTGATGGTGTGAAAGTAGGTACTCATATAAAATATTCTCTTAGATAATGAAAAAAGCCCATTGTTCTCATATTCTATGCATTCGGGGTTATACAAAGATATATAGAACACTTAAGGAGAATTATTAATGGAAGGGTATGAAGAAGGATGTAATTGACTTTGCAGTAAAATGTTTGGTGTGCTAACAAGTTAAGCAGAATATCAACAGCCTTTAGGACTTTTGTAATCTCTTCTGATTCCTAAATAAAAATGGGAGCATATTACTATAGGCTTTGTCTCTGGTTTGTCTCGTACTTAGCAGGGTCATGATGCTATTTGGGTGATTATAGACAAATTGACAAAGTTATCTCACTTTTTGCTTAGCAGGATGGATTTCTCCTTAGAAAAACTTGCAAAAATATATGTGAAAGAGATTGTGAGATTGAATGGTGCTCCTATATCTATAGTATCAGACAAAGATCTATGGTTTACTTCTAGGTTTTGGCCTAGTTTGCAGAATCCATTGGGTATAAAGGTAAAGTTCAGTATTTCTTTTCACCCAAAAACTAATAGTCAATCAGAATGCACCTTTCAAACCTTAGAGGATATTCTTAGAGCTTGCATCATGGAGTTCAAAAGAAGTTAGGATAAACATTTACCATTGATGGAGTTAGCTTATAATAACAATTTTCATTCAAGTATTAGCATGTCACCTTATGAAACATTATATGAAAGAAAATGCAGAACTCTAATATGTTGGAATGAAGTTGAAGAAAGAGAATTGGTGATTTCAGAATTAGTTCAGATAACTACTGTTGAAATCTAACTGATTAGAGACAAACTAAAGGTGGCACAAGACAGGTAGAATAGTTATGCGGATTTGAAGAGGAATGATATTGAGTATGATGTGGGAGATAAAGTGTTTTTTAAAAATCTCTCTATGGAAAGGGGTAGTGCAATTTGTTAAACGTGGAAAGTTGAATCCTCAGTTTTTGGGTCTTATGAGATTGTGAAAATTATTCGCCATGTTGCTTATAAACTTGCACCGCCACCAAAATTATCACAAATACATGATGTCTTTCATATCTATATTGAGAAAGTACATAAGTGATTTTTCACATATACTTCATAGACAACCAGTAGAATTATGAGAAGATTTAACTTATGAGGGGGTACCAGTTGCGATTTTAACTCCAGAAGAAAAAGTTTTAAGGAATAAAGTTATTCCTTTAGTGAAAGTCTTATGGAATAATCGTTTAAAGAAAGAAGCAACTTGGGAAAGAGAGTAAGATATGCTTGCCCAGTATCCTCATTTATTTTTGTCCATCAACTAGTAAAAAAATTTGGAGATAAATTTTCTTTAAGGGGGAAAGAATGTAATAACTTAAAAAAAATATATAATAATAATAATAATAATATAAATAGTAAATAATAAAAAAGAAGTGGGTACAAATAGCTAAAAAAAATGTGTGTTTCAATATAAAATCAATTAATTGACAAGATAAGTATATAAAAAGAAAATGTGTTTGAATGTTTAAATTTTAAATTAATATGGTAGGTGTAACAAGAAAATTATTATAAAAAAAAAAAAAACGTGCAAAGTAGGTGTAGTGGGTATTATTATTGGATTGTTAAAGAAGAATAAGAAAGAAATTTTAAGACAAAGAAAGAAAAAGAGGGACAGAGAAAGAGAAAGGAGTGAGGTGAGATAGTAATGAGAGTTTTGCCTTCGTTCATCGTCTTCCAGTCACCGCTGGTCGACACACACTGGCCACAGAGAAAGTTCATTCGCCGAGCTTTCCAACGCCATCCAACTCACCGTGAACGGGCATCGAAACAACCGTCATGTGCCACCCGAGTCGGAGTTGAGGGCTCTCGCCGACAACACTTTTCGATCAACTTTTGACCATTTTTTAGTATCTTTTTTCTGGCAACTCGGATATTTTTGAGACCTTCTCGTTATAAGCTTCTATTTGATATATTATTTGCTAATTATGGACGAATATTTAGAAAATATATATTATAATTAAAATTTAAAATAAAAATAATATATAATTAAGTTAGAAATAATATTAATAAATGGTTAATATGTATATTAGTTAATATTAGAAATAATAAGTAATTAATTCTATATATGCATAATTAGTTAATATTATGAAGTTAATAAAATATAGTTTTAAATTTATTATTTTTAAAAAAATAAAAATAAACAGAAATAAATAAATAAACAATTAATAATAAAAATTATATTAAATAACTAAAATTAAGTTACATATTATAAATTTAAATACTAAATTGAAATTAAATAGTTAATTACTGAATTGGATTAAAAATTTTATTTATTAATTGATTATTTAATTAAAATTGTTTATTTTATCAACTGATTTAAATAAGTCAATTACTAATTATTTATCTAATGATAGAATTAATTCACTAGTTGTGCTTAGAATAAAAAATTTAAAATAAATTAAAATAACGAAAATAATTACAATATGTAATAAAATTAAATTATTAATATAGTGTATGATTAAATAAATTAAATATTTTAGTTATAAATATTTATTAAACTATAAAATAAATTAGTTATAATATATATGTGTGTGTATGTGAAATTGATGAATAGATAAGGTTGTAATTAGTCGATAATTAATAAACTTAAATTTATTATAAAGATTTCTAATTATTAATTAAATTGAGTTAAATTATTATTAAATGATTAAATTAAATGATAAATATGTTTGGAGATTTATAAGGTTAGATATTTTATTGTTGTAATTATAATAATTAAGTTATTATTATTTCTACTTAAAGAATGAATAATAATTGTTAAAACGTAATTGTTAAAACGTAATTAATGCTAAGCAGTGATTACATATTGTATACCCTTAATTTTGGCATAGATTATGTTTAAGAAACTTATCTTGTTCCGTTATAATTTTAAAGAACCTAAACCGAATTTTAAAACTTAAATATTAGAGGGTCCAATTCATAAAAGCTCAAATTAAATTGTAAAACAGGTTCGATCCGAAAGAAATTAAAAATTAGGATTTGGTTTGAATCGGAACAGGTCAAAATTGATATGAGCCAAGCTCATATCGATTTGGAGCTTCCAAATCAACATGGGTTGGCTCCATATCGATTTGGAACCTCCAAATCGAGATATGAGCTCCTCCAAATTCAAATTCTGACTAGCAATTTAATTTTCTAATCAAGCTACAATTCGTTTAAAGTTCGGATCAGGTTTAAGGGTTAAGTAATGATTTTGTCAATAAATAGATGATTAAAAAATAAAGAAGGGATGGGCAATTCTGATCAGCAATTAAGAGGGAGAGCAATGAGGCAGTTAAAGGGGCAACACATGAATTAACGAGCTAGCAGCCAAAAATAATTAAGAAACAGGAGAAAAAAGCATACGAAAAATAGAATTAACACACAATAATTGAGAGGCGATGACTATTGATCATCATCTCAAGTTGTTTCATCCAACTAAAGCTACAAGTTGGTGCAGGTCAATAAAGTAAAAAGCTTGAATCAATACACTTTCAATTTTGGAGGAATCAACGAATGGAGGTTTGTCTTTGTAACTTAACTCATTTATTTTTTATAGTAGTTCACTTATTATTATTATTATTATTATTATTATTATTATTATTATTATTATTATTATTATTATTATTATTATTATTATTATTATTATTCATTGAATTATCTTTTTTCATTAGTTTATTCTTTGCCTTTGATTTTATATAAAACATCATAGTAGCATTAGCAATTTATCTCATTATAATATCAATTTGAATTAAATATCCATAACATGTTTTAATTATTAATCTCAGACGTTAAATTCTAATTAGCATATATTTTCTAAATCCTAAATTCTATATAAAACCTAGTTTAGCAAAAATCCTAATTTGTATAAATAAAAATCCTACCTTACATAGAAACCTTAATTCCCCTAATTTGTATATACTACTATCACTAATATATTATATTTATTATTATTTTAGGTTTACTTCAATAGTTGATATTATTATGATTATAATTACTAATATTAATTAGTAATAAATTTAATATAAATTATTAATTTTGGAATAATTATAATTAAATAATTATTTTAACTATGCACATAGCATTATTATTTTATTGTCAAAATTATGGACTTTGTTATAAGTGAATATTTGAAAAATAAAAATAAAGTATTAAAAGGTAAATAAATTATATATTATTATTATAATTAAATTAAGGGTAATTAAATAGTTACTTTAATATTAAGAGTAACTTAAATAATACTAATCCGTAAATAACTATTATTAATATCGTTATTGTTATTAGTAGTAGTGTCATTATCAATAATATTTTGAAGAATAACAAGATAAGAAAATTCAAAATAAATGATATTATTATTTTAAGTTCCTCATTATAGTATGTTGTTGTTGTTGTTATTATTAATTTATTTTGAAAACTAATTTAAATCAATTTAAATATATGTGTATTAATTTATTTTAATTAAAAATAAATATAAATTAATTTTTTAGAATATCAAGGACTAAATAAATATTATTAAACACAAATGAATTAATAATATAAATATTATTATAACAATTAAAATAAAAAAAACTAAATTGATATAATTTAGTTGTAGATTAAGATATTGCAAATACTTAATAAATCTTGATATCTAAAAATTATATCAAGCTGTTGAAGATATTACTAGAGAATTAGAGGAAAAATTACTAAAAAAATTTAGATAATACTCATTGGAGTATTATTTTAGAAATTTTGGAAATACTGATTTATGTCGAAATATCGTTACAATTTAAGGACTGTATCACACGTTATTTTCATAACATGCATCTATAGTAGCTAGGATATTCGTTCAATTAAGCAATATTTTTATATTATTTTAGTAACGAATCCAGTTGCAATTATAGAATATCAAAGGGATCATATTGGTTAAGCGAGTGTAATCTCAAGTCTAGTGAGTGGATAAATATATAACATTATATTTTAAAAAGTATTATATATATATGATTTCAAGGGAAAGAATTTATTAATTTAAAGTGATGATTTATTTTTAAATATTATTTATTTTCTTATAAATTGAGGACAAATAATGACAGTTTAGATTTTTTATATATTTGACTGATTGATTATATTCTGCTGGATAAATAATTACATATACTCTTGCTATAATTTCTACATGATCACACCTTGATGATGGGTGTTTATAGAATTATGAATACTGTCCTTTGGAAACAGTGTTTGTATACATATAGTCTTTGGGACGTATATTGAGTGGTTTATCCTTTGGGGGTTTTGCTTTGTACATATTTATTGAAGTTATTTCTCTTTGTACTAATGAGATAAGTCATCATGCACCCTTCGATTGAAGTTGGATCAATAGAGAATTATATTTGAGTATATATAAATGATGTTTGAACTAAATTACTCGTATTATTCAAAGAATTAAGAAATATTGAAAGTGATGTTTGATATTTCAAGTTTTATTTATCCAAAGGATTAATGATGAAATATGAAAATATATATATATATTATTTAAACCTTGTTTGTTCTCCCTTGTTACTTATTTATCTATTCACTAAGTAGTTGGACTCACCTCTTAAATATATATAAACATTTTCAGATATCATTAAAAAATAATCCAGTAGAATTCTTCTTGTTCTCATACCATCAGTGTATAGAAGATGTTGGGCTAACATATTAGCATTTACTGTTTGGATATGTCAATAATTGAGGATAATAATATTTGTGTGAATGATGATGTAATTTCCATGCACATATAGTTATGTGTAGTGGGAGGTAATTAAGTATTTGAATTATGAGTTGTAATTATATAATAAATTAATTTTTTTTTTCTTAAGATTTTAAAAGAGACACTGTCAGATTATAGATTAAGTCTACCCCTATTATTATGAAAGTGGAGTATGACGGAGCATCCACTACCTTATTGCAGAATTGAGTTCCTTTATTACTTATAATGGCTTTTAGTATTCCAAATTTGACAAAAATATTTGATGTAATAAAGTCTACAACTTTAGCATTGTCAGTTTGAGTAGCTTTAGATTCTACCTATTTCGAAACATAATCTACAACAAGTAAAATATAATAATTACTAAAAGAGGAGGGGAATAATCCTATAAAATCAATACCTCATACATCAGAAATTTCACATATTAAAGCAGGAGTGAGTGGCTTTTGATTCCCATGGCTTAAATTTCCATTTTTTTAGCAATTTTCACACGACTTGTAATGCAAATAAGAACCACGAAACAAGGAGGGAAAAAATAAACCACATTCTAATACTTTGCGAGCTGTTCGCTTAGGGGCCAAAGTGTCTTTACATTCATATGAATGGAAAAAATTTAGAATAAAAGATATTTTCTAATAATCTTATTAGAACAATACTTACACAAATAAGGATCATCTCAAACATAATATCTAGTTTTTTTCTTAATTTTATCCTTTTCAATTCTAGGCATATCATCCGAAAAAATATTAGAAGTCAAATAGTTAACTATATCAGCGTACCATAAGGCTGATTATTGAGCAGAAAAGAGATACTCATTTGGGAATTCATCTTTGACTGGAAGGGGTTCCTCATCCAATGGTAGCCAACTAAGATGGTTTGCTACCAAATTTTCTAATCCTTTCTTGTCGTGTATTTCCAAATCAAAATCTTGTAGTAAACGGATCCATCTAATGAGCCTTAATTTTTCTTATTTCTTCTTGAGTAAGTATTTCAAAGTTGCATGGTCAGAATAAACAAAAACTTTTATACTAAAAAGATAAGAATGAAATTTTTCTAAAGTAAAAATAATATCTAGAAGTTCTTTTTCTGTTTTGGAGTAAATTATATTGGGCCTCATCAAGTGTTCTTGAAGCATAGTAAATAACATAAGGTTCTTTCCTAATTCTTTGCCCAAGTACTGCACCCACAACATGATTACTAGCATCACACGTGATTTCAAATAGTAAACTCTAATTAGGTGGCTGTATGATTGGCTCAAAAACCAACATCTCTTTGAGCATGTCAAAGGCCTTCTTGCAAGAGTCATCAAAATTGAATTCTACTTTTTTTGCAGCAGCTAACATAGGGGTTGAGCAATTTTTAAAAAACTTTTGATGAAGCGTCTATAAAAATCCACATGTCCAAGGAAAGATTAAATCTCCCGCACACTCACGGTGTAAGATAAAGATTTAATCACATCAATTTTTGCTTTGTCCACTTCAATCCCCCTTTCAGATACTATATGTCCTAAAATCAACCCCTGATCAACCATAAAATGATATTTTTCCTAATTCAAAACAAGGTTTGTTTTTAGGCATCTCTTAAGAATTTTTGTTAGGTCATCTAAACATTTATCAAAAGAGTTTCCATGCACTGTAAAGAAATCCATAAACACCTTTATTAAATTTTCCATATACTCTTAGAATATGCTTAGCATACATCTCTGGAACGTAGCTGATGAATTACAAAACCCAATGGCATTCTCCAATATGTAAATGTACCAAATGGGCAAGTGAAGGTGGTCTTTTTCAGATGCAAATGGAATTTAAGAAAAACTTGAATAACTATTAAGACAACAATAATGAGTTCTATCAGCTAAGTATTCAAGCATTTGATCAATAAATAGGAGGAGAAAGTGATTTTTTCTAGTAGATGCATGTAATTTTCTGTAATCAATACAAAGCTTCCATCCATTTTGAATTCAAGTAGGGCTAATTCACCATCTGAATTTTAATTACAGTAAAATCCATTTTCTTGGGTACCACTTGTACTGAACTTACCCATTTACTATCCGAAATTGGATGGATAATACGTGCATCAAGGAGCTTTAAAATTTTCTTTTTCACTACCTCCATCATTGATGGATTTAGCTTCTCTCCTTGGCTTGCTATCTTCTTCCATTAGGATCTTGTGCAAATAAGTAGAATGTGATATCCATTTTATGTCAGCTACTGTCCATCCTATGACTTCTTTGTATTCTTTAAGCACTTGAATTAGGCTTTCTTCTTCCTTCTTGCTGAGTTTATTGGAAATAATTACTGGAAGATTATCGCCTTCTCCCAAAAATGCATATTTCAGGTGCTCGGGTAGCAATTTCAACTCTAAATTTGGTACCTTCACAACAAAAGGTAAAAGCTTTGTGTGAGATGTTGGTGATTCACAGTTTAAGATATTATCTTGTATTTATTTAAGGGCTTCCATCTCACACACCACATCATGAAGATTTTTATTAATAACAAATTTTTCCTCCAAAATTTTCACATTGCCTACAATAAGATTCTTACAAATAACAACATTTAAATCATTAGTATTATGTAGCTCAAAAATTTCTTAACTTAAAGGATCCACAATATCCACATCATACACACAAGATACATTACAAGGATATCTCATACCATCATAAATATTCAATTTCACAACTTCTCCATCAGACTCCAAAGTGAATGTACAGTTATACACATCTATCTTAGTGTTAGTTATACTAAGAAAAGGTTTACCCAATAAGATTGCAGAAGAGTTAAAAAATTTGTCTTTCTCTATATCAAGTATATAAAAGTCAGTAGGAAATAAAAGCCCATTCACCAGAACCAACACATCTTATAATACTCCTTTAGGATAAATACAAACATATCAACTAATTATATGATTACACCCGTCTCTTTAAGAGGACCATCTTGCAAAGAAGAGTAAATAGACAAAAGCATAACATTAATAGATGCCTTATAAATTATACATAGCCCTTTTTATGCCTAAGTTGTATATTTTAAATGAGATAGCGAACATACCTTGGTCCTTGCATTTGGGAGGTAATTTTTTTTAATCACAGTAGATATATTTTTTTTCACACTTATTTTTTCATTGCCATTGAGGTTTTTCTTGTTGGTGCATAACTCCTTTAGAAATTTGGCATATCGAGATATTTATTAAATAGTATCAAATAAAGAAATATTTATCTCGACTTTACGAAAATTTTTTAAAATCTCCTTCTCCTCATTTTCCTTTTTAGACTTGGCTAAGCTTTGTGGAAAAGGGGGTGGTATTACCATTGGCATGGTCTGGTCAGATCTGGGTTTGACAAACGGTGTTTTCTCTTAGACAATAATTTCATATTCTCCCTTCTTTTCTAAACCTAGCCTTGGGCTTAATTTTCTGGGATGATTTCTCTAGCAATTTCTTTCTACTTCTCAAGGTAATGGCACTTGCGTTTTACTTTGGATTGACCATTGTTTGTGAGGATAACCTCCCTTGGGATTCCAACTTGCTTACTAATGTCGCTAGTTAGCTTATTTGGCTTTCCAAATTTTGGTGCTTGATCTAGTGTCCTGTTGAAATTGCTATTCTCTGCTGCTTCCCTCACCTCCAGCATATATTTTTGATCGGTAAGTAAATAACTTTACTCTTTTTTTTTTCTTTCTTTGTTTTTTCTTTGATTTCTCTCTCTCTCTCTCTCTATATATATGTGTGTGTGCGTGCCATTAATATCACATTTAGGCTGCAGATCTGTGTTTATTTTATTACTTTTCTTTTACTTTAAATGTTATTTGGTTTTTTTAATTTTTTTCTCTCCTATTTTTTTTACAGATAATCAGTTTGGTTTTTTTTTTTCTGGGATTTCAAATAATCAAGTGTGTTATTTTTTTCTAGGTTTTATTTTTTTTTACATTTTGATTGTGTTGTTTGATGTATATATGAAATGTTTACAAATCCAAAATAGCATAGATTTTGGATGTATTACATTTTGATTGTGTTGTTTGATGTATTTCAGTCAATAGCATAGATTTTGGACTTTTCATGTGTTGATGTCATCTTATACAATTCTAACTGTTAGCTAAAACAAAGAGAAGAAAGAAAGAAAGAAAGAAAGAAACAATTTAGAAAGATATAATGAGTGCGGGTCTTACATGTGATATTTTAAATTACATAAAGAATCAAATTCCAATTAAATCGAACTCTTTCTCTGTCGTCTGCTGAAAGTTCAGTTGAGAATCGATGTGTGTTTGAACTAATAGAAAATTGAAATCAAAATATTTGTTTTAAGCGTTGATGGATGCAACAGCCAATAGATGAAGGGATGTGGGATTTATTGCCTTTGGTGGAGATTGTCTGCCAATACTTTGTTTATTATTATTTTTTATTTGAAATTAAATTTATTATTAATTGATGCATAAAAATTGATCCAAACAATAATCTATTTTTTATTGATTAATTTAAAAGTTAATTATAAAAAAGACAATCATTAATCGACATGAGTATATAATATATATTACGATGGATTTTATGTGCCTTTTTGCATTATGGGGTATTATGTTGTTTATGGAAATTTATTATTAGGTATATGGATATTTATGAAAGTTTACTTATGGATATTTATGGAAGTTTACTCATGAAAGTTTAATTGTATTTAACTATGGATAGATTTTAGGTGCCTTTTGCATTATTAGGTATATGGATATTAAATTATGGATGCTTATGGAAATTTAATATTCGGTATGGAAGTTTACTTATAGATATTTACTGAAGTTTAATTATGAATGTTTAATTGAAGTTAATTAGGGATGGATTTTAGATGCTTTTTGCATTATTAGGTATATGGATGTTTAATTTTGGACGTTTATAGAAATTTATTATTAGGTATATGGACGTTCATGGAAGTTTAATTATGGATGTTTATGGAAGTTTAATTATGATTAATTGTTTAATTTTATTTAATTATGGGAGAATTTTAGGTGCTTTTTGCATTATTAGGTATATGGAAGTTTAATTATGGATGTTTATGGAAATTTATTGTCAGGTATATGAATGTTTATAGAAGTTTACTTATGGATGTTTATGGAAGTTTAATTATAAATGTTTAATTGTATTTAGTTATGGATGGATTTTAGTGTTTTTTGCATTATTAGGTATATGGATGTTTATGGGAATTTATTATTAGCTATATGGATGTTTATATAAGTTTACTTATGGTATTTATGGAAGTTTAATTATAAATATTTAATTGTATTTAATTATATGTTTAATTATGTTTTTGTTAGCACTAATTGTGGATGATTAATTATATATTATTACATTTTAAAATTTTAATTACCTCAATAAAAACTCAAGTTTTATGAACAAAATAATTTGTCGCTAAATTAATTTAATAAAATTGTGGATCAATTTGCAGCATTTTTTCATAATTTGGAGACTGAATTTCCATCACCAGTTGAGCTAAAATACTCAAAACAAAAACAAATTAGCTATAAAATTACTGTCACTAAAGTTTAGCGATGGTTAAACTGTCGCTGAATAATTACAAAATTGGTTGTTGTATGTGATGCTATTTACCAACAGAAATCATCGCTAAAAATTTTGCTAATTCCATTTTTTCTTTTCACAACGGTGTTCAAATAATTAGTGATGGATTATTTGTCACTAATTTTTCGATAGGACAAAAAATTCGTCGCTAAATGCCCAACGACGGAGTTATTTACTACATCTTTCTTTCTGTCGCTAACAATTAATGACTTTTTTTTAGTCCAAACCTAATAAATTATCTATGTAAGTGTGTCTTGATGGAATAATTATATGCTACAACTGTTGTAGCAATAAATGCCTACAACACACCAATAGAATTCTTACACGTAGGCATTTATTGCTACAACAGAATTAAATAAATGTCAATAAATGCCTACGTGTAAAAATTCGATTGGTGTGTTGTAGGCATTTATTGCTACAACAGTTGTAGCATATAATTATTCGTCTTGATGACTATTTAAAAACTTTAAAAAGTTTGAGCAAATATAATCTGTCTTGATTTTGGATAAAAAATTTTATCTAAGCCTAAAGTCAAGGGCATTATAGCTGGGAATTAATAGTTTTCCTTCTATATGAAAAAAAAAACATTATAAACTTTTTTTAATATAATTAATTAACTTTTAATATCATATAGGTGAATGTTATCTAACAAAAATGTTATATAGGTAAATGTAGCTTATTTTAATTTTTAAAATTTTAATAATTTATCATGTTTTCATTTATAATATTTTAATTCAATTTTAATAATTATACATACATTAATATTTCTCATATGCATATAATCTAATTAAAATTAATAATTAAATTAATAATTAATTACTAAAATATGATTAATAAGAAAATTTTAGCTGTAATTTTACCTGTACAGAAATGTATTAACAATTCTAACTTCCCCGTAATAATTTTTATGCCAAAAATAACTCTGTAAGACAGTAAGAGTTGATAAATCTCTGTAGTGTCAATCTTTGTCAGCGTGGCTCATCCGCCAGTCGATTTCCATAATAATAATAATAATAATAAGGAATCTTATAATTTAATATTTAATTTAAAAATTATTTTTATAGTCCAAACTGCCCTCCACAAGTCCTTATATCACGAGTTACGACCTGATTTCCTCTTAAATAAGGGCATATGTAAGTCGTTAAAGATTTCACCTTCTCATATATGACAATCAAAGCCAACAGAAATCTGCGGCTTTAAATTGAAGAGTTTCGAAAACGCTGAGGACTTCGAATTCCACAGAGACTCTTTAGATCTGCAACAGAGCTTGTTCATCGCGGTGATGCGAGGCGATTGGGTCAAGGTTCGTTCTCTCTGATCCTTCTACTTCGTATATGAAATTTTGGAAATTCAATTCTTGTTATTATCAATTTAATTTTCTGCAAATAGTTTCGATTGTTTTTTCTTTTTGGTTAATTTTAGCTTCACCAGAAGGGGACTGGTCCTGGAGCCAGAAGCTCACATGCCATAACCATAGTAGGACACAAAGCCTATGCTTTTGGTGGTGAATTCGCGCCACGTGACCCTGTTGATAACAAGCTTCACGTCTTCGATCTGGAGACTCAAACATGGTCTGTCCCTGAGCTCACCGGAGATATTCCTCCACCGCGGGTCGGAGTCACAATGGCTGCTATTGGTAAAACTATTTATGTGTTTGGCGGTAGAGACGGTGAGCACAAGGAGTTGAACGAGTTTTACTCTTTTGACACTGATACTAATGACTGGACCCTACTTTCTAGCGGCGATACTGGGCCTGCTCACCGGAGTTATCATTCTACCACATCCGATGATCGACACATTTACATTTTCGGTGGCTGTGGTGTCTCCGGCCGGCTAAATGATCTATGGGCCTATGATGTAGTGGAGAAAAAGTGGGTTGCGTATCCAAAACCAGGAGAAAATTGTAAGGGCCGAGGTGGGCCTGGGCTGGCTGTGGCCCAGGGAAAAATATGGGTTGTTTACGGGTTTGCGGGTATGGAGGTGGATGATGTGCATTATTTTGACCCGGCCCATCGAAAGTGGGACCAAGTAGAGATAAGGGGCGAAAAACCAACGGCTAGAAGTGTATTTTCAACGGTTGGGATTGGAAAATATATAATCATCTATGGTGGAGAAGTGGACCCAAGTGACTTGGGCCATATGGGTGCTGGTAAGTTCACTAGTGAGCTTTGGGCTCTGGATACAGAGGTTTTAGAATGGAAACGGATCGATGATGGGCTGGGCTCAGAAAATCATCCTGGGCCCAGAGGATGGTGTGCTTTCTCCTCGGGCGGGTTGAAGGGGAAACATGGGCTTTTAGTATATGGTGGTAACTCTCCAAGTAATGATAGGCTTGATGATATTTTCTTTTTGAATACTTGCTTGGAATAATATTATTGTTATGGTAATTATTGTGGAGTTGTTTAAGAGTAAATATTTACTTAGCGTGAGGGTGTGAAATGTGTTGATTGAATAAAATTATGAAATTAGTAGATAAGGTTGCTATGTTAGCATGAGCAGATCCCATATTATTATATTATCATTGCAATGGCAAGGTATATGTAGCAATCACAAATAATAAAACATATGATGGCATAGACATCATGCTTCTTTATCTAAAGCAAGTGATTAGTTATAACCTTTAGAACTCCCTAAACAACTCTAGAGCTTCACTTAAATATTCTTTAAAAAATATGTATATCATTGCTGCTTTCTGAACTTTTTAGTATATGGTATATTAATGTACGTACAATTTTTTTTTTTTGGTTTGATGTATGTTTCAATCGACTTTCAATCACAAATTTGCAACTCTTCAATCTCCAAGTTGGATAAAGGATAAGAAGGGAAATTTTTGGGTTGTTTTATGTCAAAATGTTATTTTCATAAAGATAAAGGACTTACAAATCAAGAAATAAAATAGTTGCAAATCAAAATTTTGAAAATGATTAGAAATATTTATATAAAATTATTTTAAAAGTTAAAATTGATTTAAATATCACAATAACAAATTTTAAAAGGTTTACTAATCAGTATTTTTTTAGGAAAAAACAAATCATCAGTAGTTTTGACAAACTTTGTTACTTTACCTTCTTCATTTTCACGTAACCCTTGAACTTGACTTATTATTTATTTAATTGATTCTTAATTTAACATAAACAAATAGTTATTACTGATGATGTTCAATCACTTTGACATTATAAATATAGGTGCCATACCAAAAAAAAATTATGCATTAACTATGAAAAAAAATAGAAGCAGTTTTTAATATATCGATTTTCCCCAAATATCTCTCTCTTGATCAATTTTGAAAGAAAAGTGATTCAAAACCCTATAATTATTTTGCCTTTGCAAAACTTAATCCCAAAATTAAATTATCTGTCACTACTCCTTTTGATTCCCAAAAGTGAATTTCAAATACTAATGTTGAGTCACTTCTCATATCCATCTTGGGTAGTGTCAGGGTGGCTCTATTTCAGCTAACTTCATTTTTATAAAGTAGAATATAGATCATTAAATGTATTGAAAAAATTTGAATTGATAGAGTAAATATTATCGTGAGATTGGATCCACGATATTATTAACTTATAATATATAAGAGCTGTAAAAAAAACCCTAATCATGATCTCTTTCTCTTCCTCTATGGTTTGTTGTCGTTCTCTTTCTAGGATTTTCTGAGTGAGCATTTTTATCGCAGGTGGCTACCTCTCTCTTAGCCTCTACCTCTCATCAGTCACTATCATTATTAAAGCAACTCGATTACCATCATTTTCACTGTTGTGCCGCACCACTCACCACCATTGCCAACCCAACCTACCTAGAATCTTCTTCAACGCAAACCCAGTAGAGAAGGAGGTGCCATTGTCGTTTCATACTGCCATTGTTGTTACTAAAGTTTGATGGGCTGCTGGTATATATTTTTATTTATGATATTTTTTATTTTAAATTTGTTATGAATAAAGGTCAATCTTTAATTTTTTTTTCTTGGCATGTTTAATTATGCTTTTATTGATATTTGCATAACTTCTTTTGCAACTTTGCCGTCTCCGATTTTCTTCTAACCCTATCTATGATCGAGTAGGTAAAGATATAATCTTTCACTATTTTATGCTTATAATCTTTTTAAATATAGAAACATATAGTAATTGATTATGAAATTTTTTCTCTTTTGATTTGATTGTAAATTATAATTATTATTTAATATTTCAATTGCAGATTGAGAAAGAATTTTGGAAGCAGCCCAAGGTATTCCTGAAGTAAGATTTAGTTCTTTCTCATGCTTTATTTATTTGAATTTATTGTCAAGATGTGGAAAGTTGCACTTTTGTATTTGGGATCTTGTAGCTCGAAAAAATCAAGTAAAGGAAAAAGACCTGGAAAGGGAGGCAATCGATTTTGGAAGAGCATTGGCTTGGGATTTAAGACAACCAGAGAGCGAATTGAAGGTTAGATGATTTGTTCAGTGTTAATGATTTGAATGCTCAAGTTATTGATGCTCTTTATTTGGTTTTTTGGCTTATTCCATAAAAAAGTTGCTTACTTGTATGTTTGTTTATAGTGTTTTAGTTTATTGCCATTGTTGGGTTAATTGTTTGGCTCGAATGAGCCTAACCCTCTGAAAATGAGCTTATAATCTCTTCTAGTGAAAAATGAGAATGCATATAGGGGACTCAAATTAACTTAATATTAATGTTTTCTTGAGTTGAATTGAGTTGCTGGGTTAATTGGTTCTGTATATTGATTGTGGTTTAAATACAGTATAAAGGCAAAATAATAAATTGATGAAATTAAGTTCATATCAAACCTGTTAAAGTTCAGATCACACTTGTTCCTCAGTTATCTAATGAGGAAATATTGATGTATAAATTACAACACAAATGGTAGTTGACTGTTTCAAGTAGGTTTTATATGATCATATATTTTATTTTGAACAATAAATTTACTTAAATATTATTTTTAAAAACATTATATATTTTTATTTATTATTTTCAAGGCAACCTTTGAAACTTTAATACATGAAACTAGCATTTTCTTAACTAAATTGGAAAACATTGAGCTTCATTTGTAGCAAAGATGAGTCAATGGTAAAGTAATAACTTGTAATCTTTTTTATGAAAAATGGAAAACAATTTGTTGATTTAGCATAAGCACTTTGAATGTCTAATTGGTGTTTAATAACACAAGCGCATGTGCCTTTTTCTGCATAAGCTCATACTTCTTTGATTTTGCTATATATTTTTGTTCATTTCTTTAATTTATTTTGCTATATATTTATTTTGCATAGGCTCAAGTTTTGATGCCTTGATGGAATTAACAACAAATGTGCTCAATGTCAGAACATCATCAGCTATGATGTGGAATACCATAGTCTGCCTTGAAGAATCAGAATCTTTCAGCTTCAACAATAATACCAAGTTCTATTCTTCTTGATAGGCCCTATGTAGAAATTTGCACTAGCTTCTTCCGGTAGCATATTAGATGAGGACACCAGCTGCATTACATGGCTTGACAAGAAATTTTCATCTCTGCAAATCCAATCTTTATTTGACATAATAATTCTTAATTTTGTAATCCATATGAGCTTAGGAAGATTGGCTTCCATTAATGAGAAAGCAATAGCTGAAATGACTTGGGACTTGGCCACCAGTAAGCAGCCTTTCTTGTGGATGGTACGGCTCAATTCAATTGTGAAACCTCTGGAGCCATTTTGTGGTAAGATTGATAGCATCTCTAACGGAGTTTCTTTATATGCTAACCATATTTTGGAGATCAAAGAGTAAAAGAGAGCTGTGAGAAGGCCAATAGTAAATGAAAAAGGGATAGAATTGTAGGAAAAAATTAAGCTTTGTGTGAAGAAACATCAAGTTGTATGTTGCACTTTTTTTTTCTGTGGCTGGCCTGGTATAGAAGTAGATACTGCTACTACTAATGTACATGCTTTGCTGCTCTGCAATTGGCTGCTACTTTTGCAATGGAAATGAACAGTTGCTGTTACTGTTAATGTATTTTGTTGTTGGCTATTTGGCTGAAACTGTATATGAAGGGTTCCTTGGAATACATTTTATTAACCAAATAAATTGAATTCTTTATAAAATTTTAGTTTCCTAACTGGGGCTTAATGAAAATAATTTATCATTCGACCATGTAGATTATAACAAAGTCCTTGGAGTTTAATTTTTGTGCTTATATATATATTTATTTATCTGAAGTATAGATTAAAAAAATTTTGAAATTACTTTTTCTCATTTAATCATGGCTGGGATGATTGGGGAGGGATTGACAGTATGGTTTGGTGGGTGTTGCATATAGGTGGTGTGAAGTTGCTGGAAATTAAAGCCAAATACCCAAAAATTACATATGTTGATATTTATCAGGTGATTGTATAATTTATTGCTGGATAACAATTTCAAAGCTAAAGATTTAATTTTTAACTTATTTTCTTTATTGTTTTGAATTTTTAGCTTGTTAGGGTTGTTGCAGTTGAGATCATTGGAGGTCCTACTATTGATTTTATTATAGGAAGAAAGGCAATTTTCATTGAAGACCTCTGCATCACTCAGTAAATCATTTTTCACAAATTTCAATTATCTTTTTATTTTTTATCAGGATTCAACAAAATCTCTTGAAGAGAGTTGTCTTTATGATGCCAAAAAAGGTTTATTTTGACCTCATAATCTCACGGTTTTGAAAAGGTTTTAGTATTTTTTATTAAAAAATATAAGCTTATTAATTGCAAGTGCATCACACATAAGGGATGTATTTTATCATATGGGTCTATCAGATAAGAGCATAGTAGCACTTTCTGGTGGTCAAACATTGGTATTTTTTTTTCTTTTTTTTTTGAGATTTTGAATTGAATTACGATAGAATTTTCTTTTTTCTTTTTTTTTAAATTGAAACTTTATATTTTAAAAAGATATAAAAAATATTTGGAACTAAAAGCCCTGATCATCATAGCCAAAACACTAGGATACTCATGTCAAACATAAATTTTTGTGTAAAATTATGTATAGAAACTTTACTTCTTACTTTTAAACAAAACTTGAAGATGATGGTATTCCTTGATTTTACAGGGAAACACACATAAAGAAATATCAGGCTTTGATGGTGCTTGGACAAAGGAGCCTTTGAGTTTAACACATGAAAATACAAAATTGAGCGTTCACATTGCATCTCTTCTAATACTCTTGTGAGTAAAATTTTGTTTTTTTATAGTTTTAGGTAATTGTAGATTGAATAACATCATTTAGATCATTGTGACTTGTTTGCAAGTGAAGAGTTGGAATCAAGAGTTGAGACTGTGTTTGGTGAGAGAGAGAGAGACAGAAACAAAAGGAGTGGAAGTAGTGAGTGAATATGTAATTCACATCGTGAACTGCTATGGAAGAAAAATAAGAAGTGGAAGTAGTGAGTGAATATGTAATTCACATCGTGAACTGCTATTTTCGATGAATCCTTATTTTGTCTCCATCTTTTTCTGATATAGAAATGGGTAAAATGAATTATGGTTCTTATTGAAGCCTATTTTCATATCCAAAAGGAGCTAGATATGTTTGATGCTCGAGTTGTCAGATGGTCAACTTTGTGCTTTAGACATGCAAAAAGGAAAAGTAATAATTTGCAAAAGCTAATTTGGTGAGTCTAATATATGTGATATTGGAAGTTTAATGTGCTAAATCAATATGGATTTTTTTTATTTCAAAATATTTTCTAAACAAAATTACTATACTAAATATTGTTCTATTGCTCAATGTTTCATGCATTTATCAGTCTTACATAGATTAGTTCCATGTTTCTTTGTTAATATTTGCCATGATTATCTTTATCTCTCCTGTTTTTGGGAGCATCATGTGCTTCCATATAGTATTTTGATTTCTTTACTGAAAAATAAATTCTTTATGTATTATACATACGTAATACATAATATTTCATAAATTGTTGTTGTATTAATTTTTGTGTGTTCAATGTTGATGGATTTATAATTCTAAATGAAAATCAAACGATTATACAAGATGAGAGGGATGCAATGGGGATTGAATAAGTTTTGTTTGCAGATGTTAGTTACTTATTGATATTGTCAGATGGCTTTCTGCTGATGTGAGTTTATTATTTTTGTTGGTGCTTTGAAGACTCTAGTGTTTGCCTGTGTGTATGTGGTTCTAGATTCCAGCTGTTGCTGACACTGAGGATGATGCTACTAATTGGATTGTTGTATATGGGTTTGTAATAGCTTACTGGGTTTCCGCTATGAGGGTTTTTGCAGCATATAGATTTTAATATGTTGCTGATATATGGATTTGGATGTGTTGGTGGTTTTATAGTGGAGATTTTATTGTTATTGATAGTGGGAGAGATTTATATGGTGCAGGAACTTCTAGTTTTTTTTTTTTTTATGCAAGGGATCTAATGGTTTTGGTCTTATCCCTTTATAATTGGGTTTTGATCCAGGCTAGTGTGAGAAAAATGTTGTGATAAAGGTTGTTTTTTTAATACAAAGAACAATTCACAAAACTACATTAAACTTAAATTATCTTGACGCCAGAAATTCCAAATTTGAGGAGGCCATGAGTACCATGCGAATCTCTCTTCCTGATTATAAGCGAGTTTAGTAACTCCATCAGCCACTAAATTCTGATCTCTAAAGATATGCCTCATCCTTACCTGCCAATCTTTTTTTATGAGTAAGCCTATTTACTCTACACAAAGATGTTCAGGACCATTCAAAGGGGATGGATAGCAAATTGCTTGAACTGCTTCTAGACTGTCAGACTGTATGACCAGTTTTTTCGACCTTTTTTGCCATGCTAATTCAAGACCCCATTTAATTGCCAAAATATCTGCTAAAAAAAACTCCACATTTGCATATTTGAATCGAGTATCCACCAAGCCAAGAACCTATGCTATCTCTAAAAACTCCACCAATGGCACTTATGTTCCTGTTATTTGTGCAAGCTCAATCAATATTTAGTACAATTTCCCCAGGTGCCAGAGGAAACCAATAACCATAGATGTTGCTTGCTTCCAACTGTGATGAAGCTTTATTTCCAAAAAAAATCATTGAAGGTTTTAACTTCGCTACAAATAATAGAAAATTTGGACTTTATGTTAAGTGTCTTATTATGGAACACTTTTTCATTTCTCCATCTCCAAATCTTCCAACATGTCACCCTAAAGAATAAGGGCCAATGAATGTTAAATCTGCCATGGATGGTCCCTTTTAAATTAACATTGAGCCATCATTGGATAGGAGTATTAAAGAAATTTGGAGCATCATTATTTCCCAACAAACTATTCCATATTCCCTTAGCCTCTGAACAATCTCGCAGTGCATGGAGAAGAGTCTCTTCTTCATTCTAACATGAAGCACAAAAATTCAAGTTGGTAAGATGGCATCTCGCTCTCTCAACATTAGTAAAAGGATGATTATGGAGGCATAACCAAAGAAAGGATCTTATCCTTTGCGGCCCTTCCCAGCTCCAACATTTTTTTTCAGATATCACAAGCATTGAATATTCCTCCCTTCCTAAGAAATTGGTAGGCAGAACTGATGCTGAATTTTCCAGAGGCAGTAAGTGACCAATACATAGTATCATCTTCAATGCTTCCATCGAAGTTGGCATAAGATGAAGCATGTTACAAGAAGACTTATTTAAGTAGCTGTGTAATTCACTTAATTTCTAATACCCATCATCATCGATAGCATCTCTAACTGACCGATTCAAAATGTTTACCTTAGGCAAAGAATGTGTTAAGGAAATGAGTGGAGACTCTCCATACCAGTGATCGTACCAAAAGCTAGTATTTCTTCCATTGCCCACCAAAACTTTGATGTTGGAAATGATATAAGACCAATTATTGGCGATGGCTCACCACAAGGCGGTTCCTCTGCTGCTTGACAACATCTGAGGAGGACGAGAAAGGGAGATGCAATATTTTTCTGCAATAAACCTGGCCCATAACTTACCTAGATTGGAAATCATCTGCCAGTCGATTTTAAGAATTAATACAAGGTTAAATTCTTTGAGGCACATAGACCAACCCCTCCTTCAGTCTTAGTTATGCACATGTTTGTCCCATTTTATGAGGTGAATCTTTTTCTGTCCTTGTGTCGTGCCCTATAAGAAATATCTACAAATGCCTTCCATTTTATCACAAATTGTTATGGGGATAATAGTAGTTTGCATTGTGTATACCGGTAATGCCATCAATACTGATTGAACTAAGGTTAATCTTCCAACAAAAGAGAGGTTATTTTCCTTCCAAAAGCTCAACCTCTTATTTACTTAGTAAACCCTGTACTGAAATTGGTTAACCCCAGTTCTACCATGAAACACAAGCCTACCAAGATAAGACCCCAAATCTGAATTATAAGAAAAACCTGAAATGGATTTGAGCTTGTAAATCAACTCATTTGATACATTTTAAGAAGTGAAGAAGGTCGTTTTCATTTTGTTCACCTTCTAACCAGAGCAGCTGCAAAAATCATTCAGTACACCACAAATGACCTCCATTTGAATCTTAGAGGCTATGCATAAATAATCAGATCATCCGTAAAAACTAAATGAGACAAAGGTATCTCATTTCTCCCTATACATATAGGCTTCCAATATCCCTCCTTAACTGCTTTGTTAATCCTATAAGATAACCTTTCCATGCAAAGGACAAAGAAGTAGGGGGAGAGTGGATCTCCTTATCTAACTCCACGGGTCGGGCTAAAACTATTGGAGCATTTCCCATTCCAAATAGCCTTGGTATTACTTGCATCCCAACTATTTACGATCGCTTGGATGATTTTATCTGGTTCTATCAGAGTATTATAGATGAAATCCCATCGCAACCTATTATAGGCTTTTTAAAGATCAACTTTAACTAAGAGCCATTCCTTTTTCCTTAGTTTGTATTTCATAGCATGCACTACTTCTTGGTTGATGATGATATTGTCAGTTATCTGTCTACCTGGCATAAAGCTAGCTTGATTTTCGCTGATCAACACAGGCAAGAGGGATTTTAGTATATTTGTAATGACCTTCATTAATACCTTAAAGACCACTGATAGTAAGTTGATCGGTCTAAAATTACTAATAGATGTGGGGCTATCTTTTTTGGGGATCAAAGTGATCAAAGATTGGCAAATGTCTCGGCTTAGAGGAGCTCCTAGAAGGGAAGAGCGTACAAATCCCACCAGAGAGTGTTTCACTAGATTCCATTGATTTTGAAAAAAAAAACTCGTGCAGAATCCATTAATACTTGCTGCTTTGTAAGGCTGCATACTAAATAAAGCCAAGTGAACAAACTCAAATTTAAGTGAACAAACTCAAATTGATAGTTTAAGTGAAACTAAAATTTGAGAAACAAACTACCATAATTTGACCTGCTAGAATTATTGGTCAAACTACTGAAATTATCATTCAGAATTATATAAAGTATACTGAAACTTATATAATTTACATTAATTTTTTGAAACTTTTAATTCAAATTCTGATAGTTTGAGTAAGATTTCTAGAATTTAATAAACCAAATACTATATTTTGACCTACTAAATTTTTTTATCAAACTACCAGAATTATAATTCAAAATTATAGAACGTATACTGAAACTTACATAATTTATTAATTTTTAAAATTTTTTAGTTAAAATTATGATAGTTTGAGTGAAATTTCTAAAATTTGAGAAACAAACTACAAGAATTTGACCTATTATAATTTTTGTCAAACTACTAAAATTGTCATTCAGAATTACAAAAAATATATTAAAACTTATATAATTTATATCAATTTTCTAAAATTTTTAGTTTAAATTCTGATAGTTTGAGTGTGATTTTCAGAATTTAATAAACCAAGCTAGAATTTTGATCAAACTATCAGAATTATCATTCAAAATAATAGAAATTCCAATAAAACTTGCACAATTTATAGTAATTTTTTGAAACTTTTAACTAAAATTCTGATAGTTTGAGTAAAATTTCTGAAATTTGAGAAACGAAATATCACAATTTGACATACTATAATTTTTTTTTATCAAACTACCAGAATTGTCATTTAATATTATAAAAAGTTTACTAAAACTTACATAATTTATTTCAATTTTTTAAAACTTTTAATTCAAATTCTGATAGTTTGAGTGAGATTTATGATATTTGATGAATAAAATATCATAAATTGATAAATAAAATATCATAAATTAACCTATTAAAATTATGGTCAAACTATCTAAATTATCATTCAAAATTATAGAATCTCTATTAAAACTTACATAATTTACTTCAATTTTCTAAAAGTTTTAATTCAAATTCTGATAATTTGAATGGAATTTTTGAAATTTGATAAATAAAATACCATAATTTGACATACTAGAATTATAGTTAAACTTCCAGAATTATTATTTAAAATTATAGAATATTTACTGAAACTTATATAATTTACATTAATTTTCTAAAATTTTTAGTTCAAATTCTGATAGTTTGAGTGAAATTTTTAGAATTCGATAATCAAAATTTTAGAATTGACATACTAAAATTTTTAGTCAAATTACTAGAAAATTTAATCAAAATTATAAAAAGTATACTGAAACTTACATAATTTGCATTAATTTTCTGAAACTTTTTACTTCAAATTCTGATAGTTTGAATGAGATTTCTTAAATTTAAAAAATAAAATACTAGAAAATTGACATGTTAGAATTTTGGTCAAACAACTAGAATTATTATTCAAAATTATAAAAAGTTTACTGAAATTTACACAATTTATATCAATATTTTAAAAGTTTTAGTTAAAATTCAGATAATTTGAGTAAAATTTTTGTGATTTGAAAAATAAAAATATCAAAAATTCACCTACTAGAATTTTTGATCAAACTACCAAAATTATTATTTAAAATTATGGGACGTCTGCTGAAAACTACAGAAATTTCTTTTATTTTCTGAAACTTCTAGTCAAAATTTTAATAGTTTAGGTAAGATTTCTGAAATTTGATAAATAAAATATCAGAAATTGACCTATTAAATTTTTAGTCAAACTATAGAAATTATCATTCGAAATTACAGAAAGTTTACTGAAACTTACATAATATCACTAACTGACCTACCGAAAATGTTATTTAAACTTACATATTTGTTACTCAAGCTGTTAGAATTTATATCAAAATTTTTAAATTTTATAAAAATATCTTTTGCTTTCAAAAAAATTTATAACATTTTATATATTTAATTATGAAATTAAATGTATAAATATACATTCTTCAATGTAGTTACAATGCTTGACTTTATTTCTCTAATCACAAATCTCTTCGTATATACATATTATCAACCCATTTGATCAATATAATTTTTTTGTGAACTTGTAAAGAACTATAAGTTGAAATGTTATATTTGTTTTATTTATTATAACTTATATTCGTTTCAATGCATCTGAAGAAGAATCACAAGTAAACATAAAAATTTTAAAGGCTTAAATTTCATTTAAAATTACAAGTTATACCATTTGTTTTTTTGTTAATATTATTATTTATTAGGAACAAAATTATCAAAGTATTTTTCATTTAATTTTACTCAACTACCAAAATTTAATATGAATATGATAATTAATTTACTTGTTGATTTGCCACAATAAATATTTTTATAAAAAAATATTTTTCTTTTGCAAATAAGAACTCATTCAAAGAGCATTATATAAAAAAAATAATGTAATTTTGGAAAGATAATATAAATTAAATGTAGAATGCGATTTTTATTTGTAAATGTGAATTTAGAATAAATCAATTTATAAAATAATATAAGAGTTTTGGTGCATGGACCGTAGTCTTTGAACAATTGATATAATTTCATATATAAAATTATAGATATATTTATTCAATAATAATTTTTATCTTTCTTTTTTTAAAAGACTTTCATATTATTTTCTCTAAATATTATTATTAATTTATTTAATATATATATTTTATTTTTTATATATAATTTATTTTTTATTATATTTAATATTAAATTTTTTAAAAAATATAAAATATTAAAAGAAAAGAAGGAATAAAGAGAAGTATATAGTATGTCTTATATTATCTGAAAAATTACAAAGACAAACCACTTGCTATATATGAAATATTACCATATTTCTATAGATAAAATTATTAATTTGTTCATATTATCATATCATGTATCTAATCTCACAATAATATTTACTCAATTAATAATTTAAAATTTTTTAATTTATTTAAGATCAATATTTTTTTTTCACAAAAATAGAATTAAATAACTAACTCCAAAATAAAGTCTCCCGGATCACTACCCATGTTATAAGGTTCTTGCATATGCGCAGCCTTGCCAGAAGATGGCAAAAAATTAAACTAAAATAAAAAAATAAACATAAACATAAAAATAAAAATAAAAATAAATATTAAAAACAAAGAAAATACCGGAAGACCGCAATGGTGAGATGACGGTGGGCAGGAGATGGTTAGTATGCAGACGATGGTGAGAAGGGGTTTCTTAATTTAAAAAAAAAAAAAGGCTTCTTAGTTAAATAAAGCTTATATATATATTGAAATTACGAAGCCCCTACACCTAATTTATTAAACATATATTAAAGCAGATTGTCGTAACATGCAAGTATCGGATAATCCAGTCATGTCTGACACAGGCAGGTTTTTTTTTAAATATTATTTAGGCAATTATCAATTTATCATTCTGAGGTTGCATAGTCATTAACAATGGGATTTTAGTCTTTGACTCTTATTGCCATTTCCTTCAACAATTTGCAACTAATCTCGATTTTGGCTCTCTCTGCACTGTAAGTTCTCACTCTACTTTTCTGTTTTTTTCCCATTCGATTTCGTCCTTTTTTTTTTTTTTTCCTTTTGCAATCATTTTGAAGCCAAAGCTTTGGTTTTTTACGAGCAGTAGAAACTTTTATTCTTTTTTTTTATGTAGTAGAAACTTTAATTCTAATTAGCTAAGAAATCCTTTTGTATTTTGTATTTGTTTCCTTAAAAATCAATTTCATAAGTATTATTTAATTGCTCCCTTTTTGTGATTGATTCAATTTTTATTAGGGTTAAATTGGATGGCTTAGTTTAGTATAGTTTACTGGCTTATGATCTCAATTATCAATACAATTCTGTTTTGGGTCCATTAATTTTTCTGTGTAATCCCACTTTCCTGACATTTGAAAAGACTACTACATCTTTTCATGGAAAATAGGACCAGTCAAGATGTCAAAGAACCATTCAAAATCTTGACTCTAAGCTTCTCAATTGCAAGGAATTTGCAGTGGGTTTACTAAGAAAAAGTAAACAAGTAAAAAAAATAAATCCAAAGAATTTGCAATTGCTTGACCAAACGTAAGGGTATTTTTTAAAACTTTTTTTTTTCACATCAATTGGTTTCATATGCAGAGGTTCAGAAACATCAAATCGTTTCGTCTTGCTGGCAACAGCTCTAGACCATCAGATTCTTCTTCATTCATTCAGCTTCGCAGGAGGACATGTCTTCATTCTCTATCATCTTCATGGCTTGGCTTTTCAACTGGTATGGCTTTTGCCTGGTCCTATTTTTGTTGAGCTTTGCGGATTATTATTTGTTATGTGTTTGATCATTTAGTTGATATGTTATTTTAGGATTTTTTTATGAGTCTAGTGATTGGCTTTTTTGGATATAATGGGGATATTTGATTTTGTTATTCTGAGTTGAACACATAATCAGACCATCAATTGAAAGAAGCTTTTTTTTAAAGCATATTCTCATATTTTGAATGGAAAATAAAGGTAAAAACTTTGTCTTTTTTATTTTTTGTCAATGTGCTTTCTTTCTTGTCAATGCACTCTTTTTTTTTTCTCCCTCTCTCATTTAGTGTTAAAGGGCCATAGTTGTCAATTTTATGCTATATGGCTCACTTAGGGCTACTTGTACCAATTTCAAGCAAAAAAACCTCCCAAGTTTATATTGTATTCATTGTTGGTCTTTCATCAGAATTGATTTTAGGGAAATTGGCATTATGTTGATCATATTGAAATTATTTAAAAAGAACTTAAAAAGAAATATGCATTTATTGCTATGTATATGCATGTGTGTGTTTGTGTATTTATGTATGTTAAAATATAATGCATGCAACTCTCAAAATTGCTATGGCTGGAATGTTTTAAAATTACAAAACACATAGGACTTATTTGGTACACCTTGGAATTGGAATCCAAGTTTAATAGAATTCCAAAAGCTTAAACATTTATTTTCAAGTTTATTATTTTAAATAATTAAATAGAATTCTATTATTAGATTAATATATACCATAAAAAATAAAAGTTGCTGTTATACAAAGTAAAAAATATATATCATTTATATACCAGAGCAAGAACATGAAATTCTATTTCAAGAAGTGGATTTTATTCCCACTCCTAGGGTGTTCAAACATGCTCATATTCCAAATCTCCTTTCGCTCTTTTATTCTCCTGTTCTAACTGCAAGTTTAAAAATCTTATGGAAATGGATTGATGGGCTATATGCAGGCACACTTCTGGCCTTCCTCTTGCTCTACATGATAAGAAGTGAGATCCTTTTGTTTTTCTTAGAACATATCATAAACTTATAACTACTGTTTTAATTTTTTTCAACGATTGAAAGTTTTGGTCATTTGGTAACTTGAATTGATTAGCTCTTGTACTTTTTAGTTTGGATGACAACAGCTTCACAGAAAATAGTTTATTTAGTTAGATTTTATTTAAAAATAACTTGTCTTATATTCTTAAGACTATGTCAAGAGACTGAGATTTAGCTCAAACATTTCATTGAATATATTAAAAAAACTCTACTACTCTCATTGTGTTAAGATACTCTTATACTAACTCTTTCCATTCTAATAGGGGGAAAAAATCCACCAATATGTTACTGAAAGCTTGCTTTTGATTTTCCTCGATATACAAAGCCTGTGTTAAGCCTCTGGATCAAATAGTACAATATGGGGCAAATAATACTCGCTTTGAAAAACTTTATTTGGAGGGAGAAAGTGGAAAGCATTTAAAAGGAATGCAGAAGGCACATTTTAGTACTTTCTTTGACTCACATGCAATCAATTTTTTCTGGGTTTTTAAATCCTACAAGTACATTGAACTTAGAAGGCATTTTTGCGTGGCCTTTATTAACGACAATGCAAAATGCTAATTACTTTCACAATTCCATATGTTAACATATAAGAACTACTTTGGGGCTCTAAAATCAAGTCAACATCTTGACAAGTTCTGATAGGATGTTATACAATATCAAAAAAGGTTTTTTTTTCCCTTGCTTGTAATTTCAGAAATGGTTAATTTGCTTTGGTGCTCATAAAGGTTAATTCACTTCCATCATCTTGTTCCCTTAGGTTGCGGTAACAGTAGTTCAATCTTGACCAAGAATTTGTCAGCTTCAACATTATCATTGACTGATAAGGTGCAGATGAAAGCTAAAAATAGAGTAGTTGAGCAGATCGGATTGTTCAATGCAGTAGAGGATCTATATGATGGTGTTACGGTAGACATGAAAGAGCCTATGGACCCTAAAGTTTTTGCTTCTTTACTTAGAGCTTCCATATCAAAATGGAGGCAACAGGTACTTTTTTGTATTATCTTTGTTCCCAACCCATCTTAATTATGGTGGAAAGCTTTGTGTCTGATCTGATGTTACTTTATTATTTTCCATAAATTCTTAGGGAAAGAAGGGTGTTTGGATCAAATTACCCATTGAACTTGCAAGTCTTGTTGAACCTGTGGTTCAGGTAAATGCATCTTAATTACTAATGTATACTATCACAGTATCACCCCTAACAAATTAGTGTTGATATTTCAGCCAGGATTTGTCTTTCAGTAACTTGTATTTAGAGCTTTCCCTGTATATGTATTAGCCTGAATGAGATAAGGTTCATAAAGGATACATTTACAAGAGATATATTAGTAAAGTACAAACAGTATACATGTTGCACTCACAATTCTAATATTATGTGTGCTTTAGAAATTTGATATAGAATTTCTGGCTAAAATGAAAAGGAAAAAGAAATATGTAAAATGAATACTTCGAAAGCACTGATATTGGCTCATCACTTTCTTGTCTTTCTTTTCTAATATTTTTCTGCTAATTATAATTATGCAGGAAGGGTTCAGGTATCACCATGCTGAATCAGACTACTTGATGCTGGTATATTGGATACCTAATACTCCTGATACTCTTCCAGAAAATGCTTCTCATCGAGTGGGAATTGGGGCTTTTGTATTGAATAGAAATAGAGAGGTAGTCAATGGTTTCCATCATTTCAATCCATCTATTTTAAAATATTTTGTGAATTGTAGCATGATGCAAGAGAATGAGGGCTGTTGTCTTTGACTTAAGTCTTCTTTTTTTCAAACAACAGCATTAGGTAATAAACACCTAATTTTTATAGATGCGATTTTATGTTCTGAATTTTGTTCTGTACTGTTTGCTATTATTATGCTGTAATGAGGGACGGAATTACCACTAGTGTTTAATAGCATTTATATTCCTTAATTTGTTAGGTGCTTGTTGTCAAGGAGAAGAGTGGTGGATTTAAAGGTGCAGGTGTATGGAAATTTCCTACCGGTGTAGTTAATGAGGTAAATGCTCTACATATAATGCATGTAGTTATGTCTTCTATATGCCCCTCCCCTCCCCCCCCCCCCCCCCCCCCCCCCCCCCCCCTCTCTTTTTTTAATCACGGTTTCAAATGTTCCATCTACAGGGTGAGGATGTTTGTACAGCTGCAATCAGAGAAGTTAAAGAAGAGACAGGTGTAAGTACAAATGCACAGTTCATATACCAAAATGACAATAAGACGGTTAATATGCTAATGCTATATTTTTACATGCGGGGTAATATTATTAAAATCTATGGTTTTATCTTGTATCAGATTGAGACAGAATTTGTGGAAGTTTTGGCATTCAGGTAAGAACTTTTTCTTTTCTCACATTTGCAAAAAGTTTTTGTATTAACTAGTATTTCATGCATCTATAAAAATTGTATATATCCTCTTGTTATAGGAAGTATTTTCAGAATTGATGGAAGCATTTTTCAGATGAAAGCATTAGATCATCATTTTCATATTTCTCAACTTTATTTATTTTTCGTGTCCCCTTAAAATCTGATCTGTTCCTAATCACTTCTTTTATTGTTTGTAAACAGGCAAAGCCATCAGTCATTCTTCAGCAAATCAGATTTGTTTTTCATTTGCATGCTACAGCCACACTCCTTTGACATTCAAAAGCAAGATTCAGAGATTGAGGCGGCTCAGGTTTTTCTCCTGTTCCTTTTTGCAGATGCGTAACGTGAAAACCATAATCCTGTCTAATATACCGGGGCAATAAAATAAAATGATAACCTACGATACTGTCTTATTAATGATAATATTTGCCATGCCTGTTGTGCATACTTAGTTTGATATCTCAGTGTACCTGGCTTAGCTTAGTGTCCTTAGTATGCCAAGCTTTCCACTTTCTGGCCATAGTTTGAAACCTTTTTCTTTTTGGAGAGGTTGTTTCCATGATTTGAATTCTTGTCATTTTTGGTCACAAGGGATAAACCGTAATGTAGTTCTATTTTTATGTCAAGGCTGATTTGCCATGATATACTTGGGTTAAATCCTTAGTACAGAACCAAATGGAACCATGTATGGAAAAGAAGTTTGCTTTACATGAGATCTCAGATAGGCTCCAATCCAAATATGTTTAGGCAGTAATAACAGTTATTTTTATTTTTATTTTTTCAAGGCTATTGCAAAATGACATTTGCACATCATGATGGCCAAAAGATTTTTTGAAAAATTTGACAATGACATTATAAACGATTTTGATTGAATTCCTCAGCTTTCTTTTTCCTTCAAAAAATCGTAAGGGATTGTAGTTAATGTTGTAAGACTTGACTTTTGTATAATTAAATTTTGAATAGAGTTAGAAAAATAAAATTTCAATTTAACTTTTGTGCATACCAAGTGATAGGATTATTCTTTTCTATGTCTAATTTGAACCTCGGGAATTTTTTTTTCTGAGACTAATTAATTGAAACATGAAGAATATCTGCATATAAAAGAAATGAATTAAAAGATTAGTGTATTTGTTTAGTCTATTAAAAGAAGAGTATCTGTAGATTCTGTATAGTTGTTTGTAAACTTGTTGCATTCTGTTTCTATTGCATTAAATATTAGTGTTTGTTGAATGGGAAGAGCAAACAGTGAATTGGTAATAATATCAAATTATCAGTAAATAATAGCCTTTTAAAAGGGGTGCCATTTTTATCTCAGTGGATGTTAATGGAGGAGTTTGTAAACCAACCATATAACAAGGAACACCAACTCTTCAAATATGTTGCTGAAATATGCAAAACCAAGTCCGAAGGTGAATATGTTGGGTTTTCTTCTACTTCTGTAGCCACTGCTTCTGGTAAAGACACCTTCTTGTACTTCAACAAAAGGGATTTTAACAATTTATAACATCTTCATGGATGAACCCTTACAGTAATTATTTTTTTTTTTCTGTTATTATTCTAAATATCACTTTAAATCTCATAGTTGGAGGTGAATCCTGAATGAATAGCACTATTGTTTTATGAGATTCTTTGAAGTGCATGTGGTGATGAATTGATACTTGTGTATTGGATTAGTGTTTTTTTTCTAACTTATTTTTTTAAATGAATAAATGTGTGATTTTTTAAAATCAAATTGATATTTATATTACTTGATTTATTTTTAAGGGAAAGTCTAAATTAATGAGCCAAAGCTTTATAATATATTTTCTTAATGAAACTTTTTAAGTAAATTAAGATATTTAATTAATTAAGCAAGTAAGACATTTCAAATTTTCATTACATCTTATTATCGTTTACGTCCATTTGTTTATTGCTAGAAATTAATCTTTCTTAATTCTTTAAGAAAAGATTGTCTCAAATCTTAATGTGTATAGATTATATGTTAAATAACTCTTTTATGTGAAGTCTTTTTTTTTAAATTTTTTTATATCATTTTATTTTCCAGGTGCTACTAAAGTCTAGTCAAATAAATATATTTAAAATTGAATATTTCTTATTAATTTATATATTTTATTTATATTAATATTTAAAATGATCATAAAAATAATATTTTAAAATTTAATAAAATAATTTGTAATATATGATAAAATATATATATTTTTAAAAAAGTCAAGTTTAAATGAAAAAAATATGCTGTCTGTCTGCTCAGAATATGGGCATGTGATTAATTTGTTTAAACTTAATTGAAAAATATTTATTATGAAACAAAAGAAGGCTATATACAGCTAACTTAAAATGAAAAACACTCTTAAAAAATAAGGAGAATTAAAATTTTTCAAAATTATAAATAAAATATTTTAAATTACAAAAAATGCGATAATCACAAAAAATATGTTATTTTTTTCTTATTCTATTGATGATTTTTGCAAAACTTCTCCCTTCTCCACAAATCTATGCAAAACTTTTTTTTGTCTATCCAATAGCGGAACCAAATTAAATAAAAGGGAGATAAATTTTTCAAGCTAAAATAAATACAGGCGAATCGAAAATAAAATTAAATATTTAATATTATAAAAAATTTAGATTTTTTCATTTTATAGTATTTATTATTTAATTCTAAAAATTTATTAAATTTTTTATATGTCTTTTTATTTGAATTTTTGGACCTATTAATTTACTTAAAGGATTTTGTTAAATTAGACTTTTATAAAAATACTATTTTAAATGAGAATATTAAGTTTATCCAATTCATAATTAAATTGTAAAATTTTAACATTAATCTAAATACCTAATTACAAAACTCTAAATATCCACTGATTAAATTATATATATAAAAAATATATGTGGTACCAAAAAGCCAATAATTTAAATATAATTTATATATATAAATATATAATAATTTATATACATAAATATATAAAATTTATATAATTATAAATATATAAATGAATAATATATATACATGATAATATATATATATATATATATATTAAATATAATCTACATGATGAGAGGAGGAAAGGGGTTCATTGCTCCCGTGGGACCCCCTGCCTCCGCTGTTATATCTATCTCATTCTTTCTATATAAAATATATTACTTATAATTTGATTTAGATTTAAAAAAATAAATTAAAAGTAGAGATTCAAAAAACAATAAAGAACAAGAAAACAACATATCATAGATAACATTAAAAATAAATTTATTATTTATAAATAAATACACTATCACAAAAAACACTAAATACATAATATTTCAAGACTAAAACTAACAAAAATAAATTAGTACAATATTATATATTTCTTGATTATGGTGTAGATATGGGTGTACTCGAAGCTTGACTTAATCCGGCTTGAGTATAGGTCGAGTTTGAATATTGAGCCTGTGCATTACAGTATGATATTAAGCCCAAACGAGTTGTGCTGCTTTGGGCTAATCGTGTTAACCAGCCGATAGATTAGGCAGTGAACTTTTATTTTTTTTAATATATGTTAATGAAAAAATTTTGCATAATGTATATTTGTAATATATATTATATATATTTGAGCCAGGCTGACCCGAGGATATTTCACTTGAATTCAAAGTTTGACCTGACATACATTTAGATTTCGTGTTTAAATTTGAAATCCAATTCGATTTACTTTTAAACCGACCTAACCCAGTCAGGTTGGATTGGATCGGGTCAAGTTAGTAAGATTACTAGGCTAAAAAAACAAATGTGGATGTCTTATGCATTTTTAATTATATTATATATATTGTGTATATATTGATTTCTAAGAGATAAAATATATACAAACTTTATAAATTGCTTAATTATAGTGGTATATGTTGTATAAATATTATATATATGTTATGTTCTAACATTTATATGCTGCTTAATTATAGTGTATATGTAGTGTACATGTATATATATTGTATTCTGACCTTTATATATTGTTTAACTATAGTGTACATGTTGTGCATATGTTGATTTCCAAGAGATAAAATATGTGCAAATTTTTTTGTTTCTTAATTATAATGTATTTGTCGTGTGCATGTTGTATATATATTGTGTTCTAGTCTTTATATATTGTTTAATTATAGTGTATATGCGTAATATCCAAGGTTTTAAATAAATTATATAAGTATATGGAATGGACTAAAGAATTGGGAGAGGTATATGCATAATTTATAACTAATGTATATTTAGTGTATACATAATATATACCTCACTTATACTTATTATATATGTTGTAAATATATTTTGTACACTCAATAAATATATGATATACTCATAATGTATACTTGATATATACATCAAATGCGCATTATATATATGGTACATATACATAAAATATACATAACATATAAAATAAATATAAAATGATATATATATACATACATATTTATGAGTGGGGGGATGGAAGAAATATATAAATATAAAAAGAAAAAAGAAATATTTGATTGTAATTAAAAGTAAAATAATTAATTAATTATATTAATATTTATGGATGGTAAAAGAGGAAATAAGCTAAAAAGAGTCATCTTCATCCTCCTCTTCTTGCCATAACTGAAATTTTGAAGGTAGAGAGGGAGACCAAGAGAATTCTTTCTACGTACCTCAAATTATATAGAAAATTCAAGGGTTTTAAGGAGATTTTGAAAAAAAAAATAAAAAAAACAAGTAAGTAATTCTTCTTTCAAGTCAGTTCTATTTTATTTTTATGTTTATGTTTAAAAAAGTTAGAGAGAGAAAGTTGTGTTAATTGCTAAAATAGATAGTAATAAAGTTTAAATGGTGAGTATGATGAATTAATGGTTGGTTGGTTAAAATGGACAAAGTTAGTAAATTTAGGGTTATGGAAAGGTAATGTACACATTATGATTTTGATATGAATAATTATAATTGTTGAAATGGAATAATTAGATGTTGTTTTAATATACATATAATGATTTTATGGTTAGAACTTTGATATGGATGCGTTTGGATGAATTTAGAGTTATGGGAAGAATATGTATTATTAGGGTTTTCAATATGGGTGATTTTTAATTATTGAAATAAAATGAATTAGAGTTATTATAATGTAAATGTTATGATTTTGTGGTTGGAAATATGATATAAGTGAATTTTGGTAAAGTTGGTGTTTATGGTTATACTATGTGAAATTATGGTTTTTATAAGAAATGTTTATAATTATTGAATTGAATTGTTTTGATAATATTTTAGTATATGAGTAGTGATTTTATGGTAAAATAATAGAAATGAATTTAATATGCTGAAGTTTAAACAAAGTAGTAAAGGGCGACAATAGGGTCTTGTTGAAAATTTGGTTAAGGTTGTGTAAATAATAAAAGTTTGATGGTAATTTGCATAAAAATGAATTTAAATGAATAATGTTAATTATAATTTCGTTGTTTGTATTTATTTCAAGTTATCCCTAAAGAAGATATTTAGGGTTTAGTGGTAACAAGTGGAACTAGGTGATTTTTGGGACCAAACAAGGTATGTACATATCTTGGTATCTAGTTAAATAAATCTACTTGTAAGGCATTGTTCATTTTAGTACATTTTGAGGAACTTAGTGTTCCTATATTGTGACATTATGTATGGAAGTATGTAAAATGCTGGAGTTATGAAGTGTTAAGCTAAATGAAGTAGCTAATGTCAATGTTATGAGTTAGTGATTGTATATGAAATACATGAAGTTTACTAATGTGATGAGAAAACGTAGGTAATGTGTACTACGTATAAAAATGTGAAAAATAATAGAAATTGTGGGAAAAGACAAAAAAAAGGATAAAATGTGTGGAGTGAGTCACATTTACGAATGTGGCTCGTGAATAATTAATGTGAATATAACTTGGTAATGAAATTGTGAAAATATGTCTAAATATGTAATGAGAAGAGTAGTTAGGAAGATTGGTGTTGACTCTGTTGAGTCAGGTTATCAGTAGTATATTTTGGTGATAGTTATGCCTATGAGTGAGGTACTGTGCTTTTGGACGAGACACACTAGTCTCGAGTATATTTGTGCTGAGGAGATGGCCTTCAGGCGGTGATAGACATTTTATCTTCGGTGTCTAGAGAGGGCAACCTTCAAGTGTTATATTAGACACTTTGCCCTCGGAGTAGAAAGGAGACAGCCTTCGAGTGATATTTGACACTTGCCTCCATTGTTGATATGAGACGGCTTACGAGTGAGATGTAATACTGTGTCCCCGGTGTCGGACCTTTGGGTCATTTAACATGCAATGCTGAGTCCAGTGTGTGTGAGTTTGTGTGTATGTGTGAGTTGTGGATGTAATATGTTTTCATGATTTATGAAACCATGAGTATTGTTAAGTAAATATATGCGAGGTGGCATAATGTATTGATGCCATCAAAATATTTTTAAGGCCAACATTGTGATGATGATATGTTGGTGAATATTATGTGTTGGTGAGGATTGGATATAATAATGTAGTTTATAACATATAGTTGTGTATCAAAATTTAGCTGTTTATTGTTATCTTATATATACTACTAAGCTATATGCTTAGCGCGATTGAATGTATTGTGCAGGTGATAAGATTGCAGAGTAGAGTGGTCCAGAGTAAGTTTGTGATTGAAGCGTCAGTTTTGCCACGGGACCAGCTGTGCTAGGGTTTGCATACATGTATATTCTATAATACTATATATTTTAATAATATATCATGTGTATTCTAAACATATTTTTGGAAAATGATATATGTATATGTATGTATATTTATAAAATATTGAGTTTTGGCTAAATTGTTGAGATGGTTGGAAGTTTGTTGGTGGATGATGGTTTTTGTGAAATTATTATTTTAGGAGTGTTAAATTTTATGCATGTTGTGTGTTTGTTGTTTTGGAAAATATTGAATTTACAGATAAAACTCTGGCAAAAATTTTTCAAAGATATTCAATTAAATTTACTATTTTAAAATATGAAAAAGGATGAATTTGTCAATTAAAATTTTCCTTTTAATAATGTAATTATTTTAAGATTAATTATAATATTTTCTATAGTAATTTAGCGTGATATTCTTATACTCTAAGTATGTACTCTACATATAAGGATGTATCTATTGCACGTATATAGGATATAAAGTTATTACAATATATCGTTTACGTATTGCGTGTATATCAACTTTCAAGTGCTATAATATGTACAGACTTTATATATTGCTTAAATATAGTATATATGTTGTGCACATGTTGCGTATATATTATCTTCTGACCTTTACATATTGCATATATGTTATTTAGCATATACATCACTAATATGTCACAAATAATACAAACACAAAATCAATTAAAATGAAACAAATACAATTAAAAAAAATACTATTCTTTATTCATAAACAAATAATAGGAAATACAAAATGAAAAGTACAATAACTAAAAAAATATTATAAGGATAAAAAAATTTCTTTGAAATATTTTATCAAATATGTAAGATGCATTATAATTGAAGAATAAAAAAAAATCTATACATTCATCTGAAGAGTAAGAAAATAAAACAAAATATATGAAATATTTTCAACACAAATATGTAATCAAATTTACATATCCAACTACTCATGATTGTGGTTGCTTTCATCTACTTTGCTTTAAAAATTGTGAAATCATGCTTGGAAAGAAAAAAATGAAGGGGAAAATAAAACCAAAGACACAACCAAACAGAGTGAAAATAAGAAAACAAGATCAACAATGAAACAAAAAGCCATAAAGTGAAAAAATAAAGGAAATATAAATGAAAAAAATTAGAAATTAAAAATAGCCTTTGTAAAAACAAAAAAAGAAAGTCAAAATATATGTATACAGGGTAATTTCCTCTATTTATATTCCAATTATGAAAAATTCTATCGTAGACTAGGCGCATATGCATTTAACTAATAGTAAACTTCTAAAGAAGTGATAATAGGAAAAACAATTGTATTTATTTAATTTTTCATTAGTTGAGTGCACATGTACTCGGTTTATAGTAGAATTTTCGTTCAATTAAAACCTAATGGATGTTAGAGAAGAATAAAGTTCTAACCAATTAGACCCAATCCATTACAATCCAATAATAAGAAAAAATAAAAAAAAATAAATAGACAATGTAAACCCACAAATGAGTGGAAGGAATTAACAAATTACCAACATTATGAATAAAAAATGTTGCGCTATACTTAGTTTAATCCTGTAATTGCACAACATCATAATCAAGTAATATAGTGGTAAGAGTAGAGTATCATTCTCGTGATGAATGGTTAATTCCAAGTACCAAACAATTAGATTATTTGTTATTTGAAAAATAAGTTTGATTTAAATTTAAGAAAACTAAATTAATTAAGATAAAACTAAATAAACTTAACTCTTATAATTTAAAGTTTATGGCTAGATGACCTTAATTGATTAGCTATGGATTTCCTAGGGTTTTAATTCAATTTTATTCTTCCTATGATTATTGTTGGATTCTCCTAATTTAAGTTCTAGTCTCTTTCAAGATCTAAAACTAATATTGAAATTAACCATTATGTCTACTCTCATGACCATAAATAATTAAATTAATTCATTAAGTTTTTATGAGAATCTTTTAATCTACCGCCTAAGTTTTCTCCTTATCTCTAAGCAAAAATTACTTACGATTGTTATATCTTTTGGACTAATGTTATGCTTTCACTCTCTCTCTCTATCATATAATATTTCTAATCAAATATTTATTGGCTAGATAAATATTAGCATTAAGTACAAATATAACAAAATAATTAAATTGATAATATAATTGAATCAAATAATCATGAATCATTCCATATATAGATAAACCAAAGAAGGGTCTAACCCTAATTAAGGTTTTAGTTATGTATAATTGAAAAGTAACTACCAATTAAATTAAAAAAAAATTAAAGAAGACATTGAATTAAAAGAGAAAAAATAAATCAAACTCTAGAACTTCTTTGGATTGTATGAAACTCTTGAATCTTGAATCTCTTCTTTGAACCAAGCCACCTTCTTTCTCTAAAGAAATCTTAAGATTTGGAGAAGAAATTAGATGAATCAATTGGATGATTAATCTTGGAAGGAGGCTTTGCTTTATATACGAGCTTTGAAGACTCCTAAACTGATTACAAATTGAATTTAGGATAAAATTGGAGACTTCTAATTTGTTTAGGAATATATCTTACGCATGTTCTATAATTTCTTTCTTGATTAAGAATTGTCTTTAGAATAAACATTTCACATAAAAGAGGAGTTTTACACGCTATAGGATTCACATGGGCATACACTATGAAACCCATGCCTGTGCATAATTGCACCATATCGATGTTGGTGAAATTTCTTCTCAGGCAATAGCATTTCAATATGCACCGTCGTGTGCTTTGGATTGCACAGTCGTGGATATAATTCTGCTTCTAAACTTTTTCTTGCAACTTCTCTTTAGTGTTGATTTTATATAAATATGAGTGGGAAATGAGTTACACGCCTGTGGACTTGGTTTCCTTTCTGCTTCTGAGCTGCTTCATCCCTTTTTTTGTCTCGCATATCAATTTCTTTCGATTCTTCATTATCTCTTGGTCCAATTGCATCCAAAACACATATTTTGTAAAGCCGACTCTTAAATTGAAATTATTCTAACTTTACAAAGAAAACACGTTAAATTCAATTAATAATAATAAAAATATAGCTAGAATAATTATTACATTATATGAAAAATATGGTATTATAAAAAAATACAAGAAGAAACTACACCAAATACTTTTTTTAGTCAAAATATTGTTTTTATTGTTGTTTTTCTTTTTATACAACATTTGTTTATATTTATATTATTTTGTGTTTTTTTTTTCTCTCGTACAATTATTTTTCTTTACTATTTCTTCTTCATTTTGTTTTTCTTTATTTTTTCTTCTTCATTTCTTTTGTAAATTTCCTTAGATGTTATTTTCGCAATTAAAATTAAGCAAAAACGAAAGAAATCAAATCAAGCAATAGAGTATCTACAATGTCAACCTAACCGTGCCACCTCTAGGGTTTTACTCGAGCATCAACACTCTCGCTTTGGTAGTTATTCTCTCTTTTGTTTAACTTTATGCAAACTAAATCTCTTCTTATCAATTTCCCAATTTTTTAATTTTAATTTGGGTTTTGCATTTATTGGATTACTTGGTAGTGGCTAGTGTTGACGCTGAGAAGTCCAATTACTTGGGAGATTTACTTGATAGACCTTAGTGAGGAAATATACTTGTAAATTTGACACTACACTTTAATCCAAAATCTTAAGGCA
Source organism: Garcia nutans (assembly GCA_947685225.1). Classification (NCBI taxonomy): domain Eukaryota; kingdom Viridiplantae; phylum Streptophyta; class Magnoliopsida; order Malpighiales; family Euphorbiaceae; genus Garcia; species Garcia nutans. Next base: position 64,990 of record CANTUV010000068.1, read on the forward strand.
TTGGGTCTATAGGTCATTTATACTTATATACTCCTTCCTCATTAATCTCATCCCTCACAATTGTTATATTTCAACAATCTTTCCCTCAAGTGTGAGCTCCCATATTTGGACCTGAGCTTCCCCTTAAGCATAATTCTTTCTAGACCCGGACCTGAGTATACGATGTCATTTAGAGCCATTTATACTTCCACTAGCCTGTGCACCCATTGGGAGTAACCTTTACCCTTTCTATGTAGTGGAATATAGACAACCATGGGATACGACCATTGCTTCCATACTTATCTTTGCCGAACTATCTGCTCTGATATCACATATTGGAGACAGGAAGCCTAAATACTCAAAAAATTTACTTGATGAACCTTAATGAATGAATACATTTGTGAACTTGATGCCACACTTCAACCCAAAATCTTAAGATCTTAGGTATTTGGGTTCTTTCGACTTATATACTTCTTATTAATCCCATGTCTTTCTAATATGAGATTCCTTTCACACTTGCTATATTTCAATAGCTAGAGTATCAACGTTTAGATTAGTCTAGTTTATGTAAGTGTGAAGCTCAAGTTTCTCATGGTATGTAATCAATTATTGATTGCTAATCCTTTAAACCTCTTTTATTTTGTTGGTTTATTGTATGATATTGGTTATAAGCAACTTGTTATTGTTTTCCATGGATTTCAATCTTCAAAGGTGATAATTTTATGAAAATATAAAATAATTTTCAAGTTCACAATATGAATATATAAAATAGTTGCAGACAAATAAAATATTCTTAATGTATACCATTTTTTTTTGTTAAACATATACCATTTATTGTTATTTTCAAAGGGTTTTGTGTATACTACATGTGTACACAACATATACTAATATAATTAATTATAATGTATAAAAAATTTATTGAGAGTTTTAGCTTTTTAATTTTGAATCTATAAATACTAAAATAGTTGCTAAGATAAAGATATTGATTAAATTAATGAATTTAAATGTATAAAAATGAACAAAAATAATTTTCGCTAGATTATAGTCAATATATTGAAATAATAAGAATGACATACATTAAAAAATATTTACATATAATAATTGTTGAAATAAGAATTCCACTTAATTCAAAGTAGATAAAATTCATGCTTTCATTATATTCCATTATATATGTTGGATGAATATTAATGTTATATTCATGCATTGGAAAAAAATATGAGGTTAAAATTTGAAATTAAAATGCATAAAAAAAATAAATGTTGAAATTAAACTATGTTTTGAAATTAAAATGCATAAAAATTAATTTTGAAGCTAAAATATGTAAAATAAATTAAGATTTTGAGTAAAAGGTACTAAAGGTATATCATATATAAACTATTTTTTTAAGTGACATATACTTTCTAGTGCACATTTGGAAAAAAAAAAAAGAAGAAGAAGAAGAAGAAGTCAAATACATAAACAGTTTTTTAAATTTTACTCGTTTAAACAATTTGGCCATTAAATTTTTAATTTAATTATATAACTCTGAATTCATTTTTTTAAAAAAAAAACTTATAAACATATTCTTTTATCTCTCCATAAATCTCTTCTAATATAAAATCTAATTCCCAAAATCAAAATTTTAAAATCTATTTCCTAAAATCAAATCTTTACGCTTGCTTTCAAGTTTCCTTCTTCCTTTTTAATACTTTTGTACCTTTTTGTAACTGTTATTGTTGACACGATATTTTTTTAAATTTTCCTTCTTAGAGTGCAATTGATTTTTTTTAATATACATTATTCGAAGGAAATATATTTTTGAAATTACATTTTAAAATCAACTAGAGATATTCTCGGACCGAATTGAATACAGAATTTCATCATTGCTCGCATCCTGGACTGAGAAAGCATCGGGCTTGAAATTCAGTCCCAAAGCCCTATCCTAGGCCCTAGTGGCCTAAGGGTGTTCGGGCCATTTAGGCTGGCGGGACAACTTTTTTTTTATTAAAAAATTAAAAAAATAAATTAAATATAAATAATTAAAAAAAGAAATAAAAATACAGTATCTGGATTCTTCATCTGTAGAACGCAAACAATCTATAATGCATTACTTTTATGAAAGTATTAAAGTATCAGAGACGCAAAATACAAACAATCCAAATCCAAAATAAAAAAAGAACAAAAAAATAATCCCAAAACTCTCGAAAAGCAACTGATTACACATGAGCAAAATGAAATTCAATTCTCTGTACAACTACAAGGAATCTAATTAAGAACGCAAGCAACTTTCATAAGAGAGAGATATATATCAAAAATGAAGAGAGACGGCGACCGCCGAGATCTCGATTCGATAGTGAGATGGTGAGATTGATTTGACGAGGTCAGAGTTTGAGAGAGGCAGATGGGCAAGATTGAGTGAATTTAAAGGAGTAAAGAGTGAGCGGAGACAGAGCGTATAAGAGGGCGTGAGGGTGAGGCACGAGCAGAGATGAGGAGAGATGGTTGGCGGCTTGAGGCATGGCTAATGATAATAGTGAGATAGGTTAACTTTCTTAAAAACAACTAAACTAAAATAATAATAGTATTTTATATATACTATGTTTTTTAAAAAATACATCTCAGCCCGATTCACCTGAGGCAATTTTACTTCGACCTAAAATTTATTTAAGTTTGAATATAAACTCGAAGCCTGATCTAAATACTTTTTTATCCGGTCTAACTCAATCAAATTGATTCAGGTTGCCAAATTTTCTAAGTTTCTAGATTATGTGAACAGCCTTAGAATCAATTATGAAATTGAGTAAATTTTTATTTGTGAATTGATTGTTTAAGTGGAAATTAACTTTTTTTTTCCTCATGTAGCAACATATGAATACCATGTCACTTTCAAATGCTGAAAAATGATTTTGAAAATTTTATTGAAATAAAATTAAAACTTTGGAGATTTTATTTATACAAAATATATAAAAATATATAAATAAAAATCATTAAATTTATTTTTAAATAAAATTTTATATATTATACATATAAAAAATATTAATTTCATTATATATATATGTTTAGTAGATATTCTATGCATGTTTCATAAACGTTATAGATATTATATATATATATATTATATTTATAAAAGTTATTGAATATTGTATAAATATTTTATGAATAAAAAATTATAAAAAAATAAAATTAAATAAATATTAAAAATATTATATAGATATATAATAAATATAATAGATATTATTTATATTTATATATATATTTTGTATATATTATATATACGTTTATTTTTTTGTCTATATTAAAAATATGACATTAATAAATTTTTTAGAAACTGAAAAAAAATTTCGCTGCCGTAATATTGAAAACGTAATATGAATTAAGGGTAGGTAATGTAATTTCCTAAAAAAAAAAAATTGGTGCTCAGACTTATAACAAGAAAGAGGAAGGGAAGTCATAAGCTAAAAATAACTTATAACGCGAAAGAGGAGCACAAGTCATAAACCAAAATTAGGATAGGGCGAGATAAGAAAAGAAAAGAAAAAAAAAAGAAGGTAGTCTAAATGTAAATATTTAAGAAAAAGTAATGTTTTTATTATTTTTTTGTTTTGATAGTCTTTTTGTAATTTTTGTAAATTTCCTAAAATATAATTAATCCAAGTTTAATGCCTTAAATAATTTTGTAATTGAAAGAAAAAGGAAATTTAGCTTGATAATTTTCTCTTTTCTATACATAACAAAAATTTTAAAAGCGAAAAGATTTAAGTTTGAATATATATATATATTTTTTGGATATTATATAATAGATTACTTTTTCAATCATTAAATTATTAACTAAATAATCTCTCGTTTTGAATATATTCAATGAAAGTGTTTAAAAATGAAACATTGGATTGAATTAATCAACATTAATTATTTTTAAATGTAATTTTTCTTAGTTTTAAATGAATTTTACATATCAATATATGCAATATATAAAAAATAAATTCAATTACAAGTGTTCTAAGACATAGAAGTCATTGGCAAATAAAATAAATTCACTATTTAGTTGTTTCTACATAGAAATGGAAAATGTATCAATATGAGCAATTCAACTATTAATAATATTTTCTTAAAACATTGTTGAATTCATCGCTATGAATTCTTTATCTATATAAAGACTAAGACTTATTCACGAAGGAAACTGAACATAAAAAATATCAATCTTTAAATCCATAATTTGCATCATAAACTAATTAAGCTCTGTAACCCATCTCACAGAACAGTTGATTGCTTAGTCAAAGAAATGGTATGGCTAGTGTAAGCACCATTAGCATTTTCCAAAAAATCTCCAATTTTGATGGAAAATCTTAGAAAGAGAAGATCAATAATTTGAGCTCCAAAATGAGTGGTAAGAACAGATTCAAGAATAGCTCTCACGTGGTTAGCCATATGTTTGCCTTTTGTGTATTTATCTACATAATCATCACCGATAATTGCATCCCAACCAATATTAAATGTCTCCAATATATTGATATTAAATGATCCTTCTGATTCGATCACCTTTCTCACTTCTTCTGCTGATGCTCCATAAAATGGAAGATTGAATGACTCCAGTTTTGATTCTTCAATTATTCCCTATTTACATCATAAAATAAAAACTTGATAACTATACTAACCTGTTATTATTTAAATTAATTCATATGATATCTATCTAACGATGATTTTCATATTATATAAACGGTAAATTCTTATATGGACCGAGTGTGTATACATGTGAACCCGTTAAAACTAAATAAAATAGTTTTAATATAAAAAATAAACATTTTATTTAGTTTTGATTGGCTCAAGTATATATACACTAATCCATGATTGTAATAAATTAATTACCTCTAAAACCATGTCATTTAGGGTAAGCCCAAGTAAATCCCAGCCACTGGAATTGGAAGAACCTTTAGTGTCGTCTTCTCTTCCATAGATGGTAAGAACCATTCGACCTCCAGTTATCATTTCTTCTGAACGACAACTTAAAAATATTATGAAATCTTTCTTGAATTGATTGAGATATGCCTTGTGAACATCAGGATGACTTGTCTTCGATATATAAATGTTACCCTTATTCATTGGAATTTTCGGCACCTGGTAAAGTATCAATGAATATATGGATTAGACACTTAATTTGTTCACATCATTATATTTCTTTGGACTTTATTCTTAATTAAATTGTTTATATAACAATGAATTACTAAAGTTCATAATTCCAATTAATAAGAAAAAGTTCATAATATCAATTCTTTATATTTTGATATATGATGATGTGATTTTCACGAAACATATGAAGTACCATATCTTAAAAATGATGAGCAAAATTTTTATTTTTGAATAAAGCAATAATTAATTATTATATCTCCAAAAAAAAAATCAACTGTTCCTTTTTTTAAGCATTTAATACTATATTTGGATTGAGTGAGTTGAATGTTCATTTAAGAAGAATAAGGATTGGGAAGGGAGGAGAATAAAAGTAAAATACTTAACCTTATTTGAGAAGAAGGTAAATATACATCCATTAAAGGAAAGGTAAAAAAAAATATTAAAATTACAAAAATATTAGTTATCTTATAAAATAAGATACTAATTTAAAAGGATAAAACAGGCAAACCAATATTTCTTATAACTTAATAATTTAATTTTCCTTTCTTGCATTCTAATTTGGAGTGTAAGAAAATTTCATTGCCTAAAGGGTAAGGCTTGCGCTTAAGGAAAAGTGAGGCTAATGCTTCATTCCCCTTTATTTAATTTATACACTCATGGTGTTGTAGATGAACCCGAAATCTATTACCGAACTATTAAACTAGACTTAAGTATATATTGGATTCTTTACATGGCCGAACTATATTGCCGAACTGTGGTAAAATATACTTTGATGTGACAGATAGCACTACATCGACACATCTGAAAAATCTGCCCACTACGTCGACACAGTCTAAAAATTCGTTGACCTTTACAAAAGTTGTCTCCACTTTCTAACAATAAATAGTTATAGATTTTCACATGTAAGAGGTTTGATTTCTATTACTCTTTATCTTTCTAGAGTTCAGTTATTTATGATTATTGACTTAAGCATAGGAGACTCCCCTTTGGAGCTCGGTCATTTCCTTGATTTTGCAGGCTCAAGAGTTGAAGTACATCAAACCTAAACTTGGATTGGAGTCCTTAAAGTCCATCCCTTCATCAGTAGTGCGGTGAGCGTGGATTGGCTGATTCCTGAAATGGATAAGAAGACTCAAGATTTAATCCATGATTCGCAGAACTCGACTCAAACTCCAAACAGATTACTTCCACCCCTACAAACATCTCAATATTCAACAGCTCAAAACACAAAGTGGACAATCCCCAACTGGAATCGATCTTCCTAGATCATCTACTGCCATAATAGAATTACCCCCTTTTGAGCCGTCTCTACCATTTGTTCCAATAGCACAAATGACTTCCACAATGTTATAATCTCCAAATCCATCTGAACAAGCAATCAGAGAGCTCACATCTTCACTCAAAGATTTCATTGTAGTTTTTGGACAATAAGCTACTAGAAACCCACAACAGCTTACATTATCAGAACATAAGCCTCCTCCTCCTCCAATATGCCAAACTCCTTCTCATCCACCTAATCAGACACCTCTCTTATATAATTCAACACAATACGACTATGAGCCTCAATAACAACATGATACATCCCATGAATCAGAACAAGAGGTTCGAAGAAAGCTTTATTCACCCGAACATTCCACATCACACACACCTATTAACCCTATATTAGCCTCTAAACCAGTTTATTTCAAAAGAAAAGAAGCAATAATGATGGCAGAAGATGTTAATGCTTTGGTAGACAAAAGATAAAACGTATGCGCAGAGGTACAACTTTGTAATACGACGTTACCTTTAATTCATTACTATCCAGGAAAATTCTAAATGAGGTTTATCGAAGTTTCTATGTGCCTAAGCTGAAGGAGTACAACAGAACAACTGATCCTTATTCACATGTTGATAGTTTTTACAACACTGTACGTCCTGCTATACACAACTTCAGAATCTACTCTATGTAAACTCTTCCTACTCATTAGTAATGCACATACATGGTACAAGAACTTAGAACCGAACTCCATTTATAGCTTTAGCCAATTCACTGAATTTTTCATTAATAAATTTATGGCTTTCATTGATCTCGGATGAACTTCAGCAGAATTGTTCAAAGTTGTGCAGAAACCCAAAGAGACATTACGACAGTATGTTGATAGGTTTAATGAAGCAGTGGGCTAGATTCTAAAGGTGAACTTTGAAATAGCCTTGGAGGCATTAATCCGGAAGACTGAATGTCCCCGATTTTCACAATCTTTGATTAAGAATCCACCACAAGATTTTATAGAGCTCATGGCTTGGTCTTATAAATATATTCGGGTAGATGAAAGTGCTCGAATGTGGAAAGATCTTCACCCCCCATCAAAACTAAGACCAAACACTTAAACATTCTAGAGGATCTCATAAACCCAAGGTGTAGAAGCAAAACTCCTCTAAATCAGATTATCCCAAACCAGTCAAATAAAATACCCCTTGGCAACACTTCACTTCTCTTTCTCAAAAGCCATTAGGCCAGCGTTACTTTAACCATGCTTACCACATCACCTAAGTTCCTGAATATTTTACACCCTTAATCACTTCCCGAGCTGCAATCTTATGTTGATGTAAACAAAATATCGAAGTGAATTGGCCTTTGCCAATGAAAGATGACCTAAATAGAAATCAAGAGCTTTACTATAGTTTTCATCAAGTCATGGCCATAAGACAAATGATTGCATTAAGTTAAAAGGAGAAATTGAACGGTTAATCCAGGTAGGTCAGTTGAAGCAGCTCATTGCCACTCCCAACGAACAGGGTGAATAAGGTGAACAAAACTCTCAGCCCTCTGCTTCCAGAAAGACTCCAACAGGAGTAATACATGTTATAGCAAGAAGAGAGCATTATGATGTCGCTTGTGTTTCACAAAAAAAGAAGGTCAAAGATGTTTTTTCTATTATCGAGATATCAAAAGCCTGTAGCTCGGTAATTACTTTTTATCCAAAAGATTTACACTTTGTCATTGACCTACACATAGATGCTCTTGTAGTAGAAGCTATAATTTAAGACTATTTGGTTCAATGGATTTTGGTTGACACAGGCAGTGCTGTAAATCTGATGAGCTTAGATGCTTACATGAAACTTGGTTTGTCACCAAAGGCATTAAAACCTATTAGTGCACCATTAGTTGGATTGTTCGAAAACACTGTACCTGTACTAGGATTTTCCATGCTTGAGGTACAACTGGGAGATGGACCAGTTGTACGGAACTGTCGAGCCTGTTTCATGATAGTACAAATGAACCTTGCTTACAATGCTATTTTTGGACGACCATTATTGGTAGGAGTGGATGCATATATTTCAGTAAGAAATTTTCTTATGAAAGTCCCAACTGATCATGGAATGGCTATTCTGAAAGGTAATCAACAGGTAGCTCAGGATTCTTATGCAACTATTCTTAAAGATACCAACATGGTACTTCCTGTGGATTCCCTTGATCTTCTTGACAATCCTAAATGTGTTGAACCTGTCGACATGCTAAAAGAGATTAAGGTTGAGTCAGGCAAGATATTCAAAATTGCAAGTTCTTCAAATAATGAAAAGGAAATCGCCCTCACTCAAGTACTACAAGAACATCAAGATATCTTTGCTTAGACTTCAGTTGATGTTATAGGAATTTCATCCAAGATTTTGATGTATGAGCTCCATGTGAACCCCAAAGCAATCCTAGTAAAGTAGAAGAAAAGAAATATGGGACCGAAAAGACTGTTGGCTGCAGAGAAGGAGGTTGAGAAATTTCTACAAGCGGGCTTCATCAAAGAAATTTTATTTCCAGATTGGTTGTGTAATGTAGTGTTGGTAAAGAAACCCAATGGCAAATGGAGAATGTGTGTAGATTTTACTGATTTAAATAAGGCATGCCCCAAAGACTCATATCCACTCCCTAATATAGACTGCCTCGTTGACTCTATGGCGGGCTATGTAGAATACAATTTCATTGATGCTTCGTTTGGCTATCATCAAATTCCTTTAAAAATGGAGGACCAAAGTAAAACTTCTTTCATAACGGCCAAGGTGTAAAACTTCTTTCATAACGGCCAAGGGTACCTACTGTTACAGAGTCATGCCATTTGGTTTAAAAAAATGCTGGAGCGACATATCAAAGACTTATTAACAAACTTTTCAGAATTAAATAGGTCGAACTGTGGAGGTATATGCAAATGATATGATTATCAATTCTCAAACTTCTGCCGAGCACCTTAGAGATCTAACAGATATTTTTGTAATACTTTGACGAGCAAACATGAAACTCAATCTAAAAAAATGTGCATTTGGAGTTCAATCAGGCAAATTCCTAGGGTTCATCATCTCAGAATGAGGTATCGAAGCCAATCTAGAAAAAATATAGGTAATAATTGAAATGGAGCCACCTAAGACAATTAAGTAAGTGTAAAAATTAGATAGCAGGATTATCGCCCTGGGACGCTTTATATCATGATCGGCTAAAAGATGCCTTCCATTTTACAAGCTCTTGAAGAATTTGAAAAATTTTCAATGGAATGAAGAATATCAGCAAGCCTTCATAGAGCTAAAGCAATTCTTGAGCTCGCCTCCTTTGCTTAGCCGACCTGTTCAAGTGGAAAAACTTTATTTATATCTCTCAACATCTCCCGCCACCGTAGGTTCAGTCTTAATTAGAGAAGAGAATGGTAAAAAATATCATATTTAATTTGTTAGTCATGTCCTAAAAGGGGCCTAACTGCGTTGCTCACCATATGAAAAACTAGCCCTAGCTCTACGGTCTACTTCGAAGAGACTTCTTCCGTACTTTGATGCACATACCATCATTGTACGAACTTACTCATGTTTAAAGAAAATTCTTCAGCAACCAGAAACTTCAGGGTGTCTTACAGAATAGGCAACACGGTTGGATAGATTTGATATCAGTTATGAGCCTAGGTGGGCTATGAAGGCACATGTCTTGGCAGATTTATCATGGAGCTATATGAACAACCCTCACAGTTAGCTCTAAAGAAGCATGGACTCTTAATATAGATGGGGCTTCAGGCACTGATGGAGCTGGTACTGGAGCAATCCTTAGAAGTTCGAGAAAAATAAAAATCAAATATGCTGCAAAGCATAATTTTACAGCATCAAATAATATAGCCGAGTATGAAGTTGTATGCCTAGGGTTGAGACTTAGTCAAGAAGTTTGACCGAAATTTTTGCAAATATATTCTGATTCTCAGTTAGTGGTTAGTCAGTAAACTAAAAAATATGAAGCAAGAGAACCGAACATGGTGCGATATAAGGAACACATATCCGACCTTTTAGTAGCTCTTCAAAAGGGTGGTTGTGTGTGGGAATTCCATCAGATTGTCCGTGTAGAGAATGAACAATTTGACTACCGACACTCCATTATCGAACTATTCAAATGGACTTAAACATATATTGGATTCTTTACACGGCTAAACTACATGGCCTAACTACACCGATACATCTAAAAAATCTGCCTACTACACCAACACAGTATGAAAATTCGCTGACCTTTACAAAAGCTGTCTTCACTTTCCAACGATAAATAGTTATAGATTTTCACAGGTAAGAGGTTCGATTTCCATTACTCTTTATCTTTCTAGAGTTTGGTTATTTTTTATTATTGACTTAAGCATCGGAGACTCCCCTTTGGAGCCCGGCCATTTTCTTGATTTTGCAAGCTCAAGAGTTGAAGTACATCAAACCTGAACTTGGAGCGGAGTCCTTGAAGTCCATCCCTTTATTAACTCCTTTCCAAATAAATGTAAAAATTTATACTCTATTCTTATATCATCCCTTCTCCTTCCTTACTCTCAATCCAAACATTGTGTAAGGACGAAAACATTTTACCAAAGAGTTTTCCATTTAGTGGTAAATTTCTTAGTTAAAATTGAGATATAGAAATGGCAAAATTTTGTTTTGTAGTTGGGAAAAACATTATATCTATCCTCAATTTAAGTCATTTTTGCAAATTTTGCTAATTCTAAAGATGTATCAATTTCATATATGATTTATCAAATCTCTCTTACATTAATTTCTTGATATATCATGATAATGTGACTTTAAATAAGACAAGAAAATTTGTGACTTGAAAAAAATAAAAGAAAAACTATCATATCTATTCATAACTTAAGTTACCTTTTCAATTTTATCATAACTTCAAAGCTATATCAATTTGAATTATCTTATGTTGATTATTTTTATTTAGTTTATAAAATTTAATTTAATTAATATATTTGTATTTCTATATTTATTTTTATTAACAAATTATTGATTTTTGTCTAATATATTTTTTAAATGAATGATATTTTAATGTATTATTAAGTAGTTATAAAATTTAATATAGTGCAATTTTTTTTAATAAAGAACTCAAATTAAATATTGACTTTTTAATCTTTCACTTGATTTTTGTAAAATAAATAAATAAATAAATTAATGTTATATTTTTCAAATATTAAAACATATTTTTGCACTATATCCAAAAATTTAGTTTTAGTTATTTTTTGAGGAGAGATTTTTTCCTATACCGGATGTATATACATTCAGCCAATAAGATGATTTATTTTTCTATTATTTCTCTTTTAAGATATTTCTATTGGCGGAGTGTACATACACCATGTCTAAGTAAGAATTATTCATTTTTTGAGATGTGAATAATATTTTTTTTTACATAAAATGTAATTTTTATTGTTTTTAGTAATAGAAAAAAGTGAATTAAAAACATTTCTTATTATTAAAAATATAAATATTTTTTAACATTTTTTTAAAATAAAAATTTTGTTTTCTTTAACCTAAATATTAAAAATAGTTTTTAATTGTGTCACAATATTAATTAAATCTAACTATCTTAAAACATATTAATCAATTTGACTCATGTAAGTAATTAAGCATGTTTGAGTTATTGTGCTACTAAAAGAAATGATTGAAAATTTAAAGAGAAAATTAAAATTGTATAATATTTTAAATATTCAATAAATATTTTGAAATCAAAAATTAAAAATTAAAATTAGGATAGAATTGAAAAAATAATTTAAGTTGAAGATAGATATAATAATTTTCTTTTCAATTTTTCCACGTTATAAATTTATTTATATTATTTCAATTTTAAAGATACATAATCACGATATGTCTGAAAATTTACATAATTAAGCAAGATTAGAATAGATTTATAATAGAAAACATAGTTTATAGATTTATAAAATTGAAAAAGCGATGTATGTTAAGAATAGACAATATTTTTCCTATAGAGTTTGGTTAATTTGTCCTGTTTATAAATTTTGATTAATTTTGTCTAATTTGTAAAATATAATTAATTTTATTTTGATGTTGTCCAATTATAAATATAAATTATTAATGTTATATATATATATATATTCAATTTTATTAGCCATAAAAAAGGAGAAAGAAAGACCCAAAAACAAAAACGAAAAGGAAAAGTTTAGGATAAAGAGAGCAACCTCAGAGCACCACTGAAGGCTATAAGAAGAGTGAACAAAGTGAAGAGACTGGGGTAGAAACAGTCTCCCATAGAAAGTTCCTGGCATTGCAGCCACCAAACAAGGCCCAGTAAACTTCTGACCTTCCTCAAGCTTCCTATAAAAATTTGGCAATGATTTGAAAATGGCATTGAAATCATTCCCTGGAAGATCATTCAAGAATACTTGCAACATGGGAGCTTTTCGATTCAATCGATGACAGGTTTCATCAATGGCCTCAGTGACTTCCCATAATGGGACAAAAGCGTTAGGTCCTGAAGAGCAACCCAAGTCTACTATTGTTATGCACTCTGGAAGATTGCTACTGCATAGCTCTATAATGCTTTCCTGTACTATTGGCTTTGCCTTTAACATTACCTCCTTCTGTTAATAAAACATACATATACATATAAGATTATGATTCTATTCAATATTATTACCTGCATGCGTTGTTACAGATAAAAGAACCTTTTTTTTAAAAAAATAAAATGCAAAGAGAATGTTTAAACATATACCTGAAAAAAGGAGTTGTTGGCATAGCTTTTGTTTCCATCTCCTCCGTTCATGTGTAGGATTGTGTGTAGTTGAATCCCCTCCACATGTTCTCTCTGGATAGTTTTGGGATTTTTGTAACATACACTCATACTTATTAGTTTATTAAATAACACTCACTTTTAAAACAAAACACTCAATTACTTAACTTGCTCAACCGAGGATGATTCTCCCAACTTCATAAGGGTATATATAGAGTAGTGAGTACGTTTCTCATCCATCCACAACTAACACATTAATTAATTAAATTTTAAAAAAAATTTATGTAGGTATATCAATAAATATTAGTTAACTATGTACATACATATAATAAAAACATTATAAAAATATGTGGTGAATGGGACATTTTACTCTTTCCATCAAAATTGATTGAACTTTCTTATGTATAGAGAAAAAGGGACATTATTTATGTGTACATCTTTCTATGCTGTGGCGTGAGGAGAAATTATATGGTGGAACCTTGATACCAACTAGGATATCCTAGTCGGTATCACAAGCCAAATATATAATGACACATCATTTGTTTAAATTTTGATTTTTAGGAGGGTTTATTGGATAAAGATTCAATTGGATTTTAATTGATTTTAAAAATCTAATAGTATTTAATTCAGATTTATTTGGAATCTCACAAATATGATAGTATTCAATAATAATTTTTTAAAAGTCTATTAAAATCGAATGATATTCAAAAATTTATTAATTTAGATGAATTTTATAAATTTATGGATTTTATTCGATTTTAAGATGCTAAATATTAATAAAAAAAATCTTTTAAAAATTCAGACTGATAAGTGCATATTGACACTATATTTTTTATCAGATTTAGCATGTAATTGATTTGAATTAATTTATTCTAAGCTTATTTATATGTTTTTATTTCATTATTCTTGAATTAAGGTTAGTTTGAATTAATTTCTTACATGTTTGTACAAACTGAAATTTTTAGAAGAATTGGACATTCAGAGCTTAAAGTACAATTTCAGTGGTTATAAAGTATAATATTGAAAAAGTGATTTTCATGAAGTTGATAGAGGATATCTCAAGATTTTCAAAAAGGTCTTATTCGTCAAAATCCTATCAATTTTGGGCTTCAAACTTTAAAATCAAAATTGGGCTTAAATTTCAGAAGCAGAATTTCAGTCCGAGCCACTGATAGTAATTATGCCATAAATTGGGTGTATAAAGTCCGAATAAGGTGATTCAAAAGCCTAAAATCATATACTATTCTTGGGCTACAATTTTGATGAAGAGCCAATTTGAGATAAGACATCTATCTGATAGAAAATTGGCTAGAAAATTTGAATTTAAATTTTGAGCAGAAGTTAAAGAGGAATAGGAGTATAGTTTTAAGGAGTTGAATGTAATACAACTAAAAAAAAATAGTGTGAACAGTAACATACAGTAGCCATTCTAGAGAATTTTTCTACACTTTTTCAATTTTTTCTTGTTTTGATTAGCTTTTCCCCCATTAGAGATCAAAGGAAGAATGTGATGGTGCTGGAGGAGGACTTCGTCATCTCTACAAGATTCTTCATCCGTCTAGTTTGAACTCTCTATTCGGTTTTGATTTTCAAGATTACATTTTCTTTAATGCTTTTGTTATTTTATTCCATTGAACGTTAGAAGTATGAATTTCATGTTTAGTTTCTTAATTTATATGGTTATTATGTTTAATTTAGTTATGAGCAACTAATCTCCTTAATGGAATTGGGTGCATTTAGAAATATGGATAATGGGTATTAATTAATTTGATTGCTATTTATTTCTTGAAATTGAATTTTTGTTGATTTTGTTTCTATTGCTTATGATTGATTGGCTACCAATTGCATGTTCAATTAAAATCATATGTCCAGTAAAAGCTAGGTATGATTTTAGATTAAGAAATCAACAACTTAAGAAAATTCTATTTAGAGATAAAAGAATAATGTTAAGACCAACTTAGTTTCTTTGAGCTTGATAGGTTATTTTAATTTATTGTTCATAAAAATAGAATTTATAAATTACATCATTAATTTTCTTGCTTAAGAAAGAGAAAAATTTAAATTTAAGGAATTGACAACTTTGATTCAAGAAATGTTTGAATAAGTTTGAAAAGTTATTTTTACTCATTTGAAATAATTCTAATAAACCTAATCCTACTAGTTTATCTCAATTATTTGAATTTAAATAATTTTAATTTTAATTTTAAGTTTGAATTAATAGATAATTATCCTAAATTAATTTCATTTGAATTTGAATATTAATTTAATTTTGAATTTTAATTTAAATTAAGAATTAAGTATTTAATTTTTAGAAAAATATAAAATTAATTAATTAGTTTTCAGATAATAGACGATTTAAATTTTAGTTAGTCAAATTAATCCTTTCCTGTGGATCGACTTTTACTTTCACTTTATTACTTGTTACGAGCCGTGCACTTGCGGTTAAAATCGATATATACATAAATCTACCAATAAGTTTTTGACACCGTTGCCGGAGAAGAAAAAATATATTTGATAATAGTAAATTCAAAGAAACTATTAATTTGAAATTTACTTTCATTATTTTCATTTGCTTTTCTGTAGGAGTTATATGCGCAGTAATAGACTAGCGGTATTAAAAGAATTTAATTCTGAGATTAAAAAGCAGTGCAGGAAAAATAATAGAGCAAGAAGAGAGAGACTTTGTTTAGAAAGAGAAGAAAGGGAACAAATTCGGCCACATAAGTCCATAGAAGAAGAAAGTAAGGTTGAAGTAGGGGAAGCTAGTGATGAAGAAGTTAGTACAAAAGACCATCAAGATCAAATTTAACCAAGAAATCTCACTCTGAGAGAACATGTCATGCCTAATGCTTAGATTGGATCAAGCATCACTCGACCTACAGTGCATGCTAATAATTTTGAACTTAAACCAGCTCTTATCAACATAGCTCAACAACAACTTTTCTATGGCTTGAACCAGGAAGATGCTATTGCTCACTTGGCAAATTTTCTAAAAATTTGTGACACAATTAAGATGAATAGAGTCAGCGATGATGCAATTAGGCTACGCCTTTTTCCTTTCTCATTAAAGGACAAGGAAAAATCTTGATTGCAAGGACAAACTATTGGAACTTTCACCACTTGTGATGGTATGTCTAAAGGATTTTTGGCAAAATATTTTCCTCCTGAGAAAACTGCAAAATTCAGAAATGACATAATCAATTTTATGCAGTTTGATGGAGAGTCACTTTATGAATCATGGGTGAGATTTAAAGACATTCAACGGAAGTGCCCTCACCATGGAATTTCAGAATGGCTGATTGTGCAAATATTTTATAATGGAATAACAGGGCCATTGAGAAGTACAATTGATACAGTCTCAAGAGGAGCTCTTATGAATAAAAATACAGCTGAAGTATTGGAATTGCTTGAGTTCATGGCAGCAAACAATTACCATTGGTCTAGTGAGAGGTCTTTACCCAAGAAGGTAGTCAGTGTGTATGAAGTAGACGAAATTTCAATATTTTCAGCTATGGTTGATGCCTTAAATAGGAAGTTAAAACATGTTAATCTTGCCACTGTAGGTTGTAAAGGGTATGGTGGAAACCACCAATCTTTTGAATATCCAGCTCAAGAAGAAGTGTATTTTATGGGAAATCAAAATAGAGCTCAACCAATGCCTTATGGAAACACATATAACCCTAGTTGGAAGAACCATCCAAATTTGTCATGGGGTGAAAATCAAGGTAATCAGAGGAACCAATTCAACCAAAGAGGAATGTACCAACCATCATTTCCTAATCGGGGACAAGGTCAAGCTAATTACCAATATAACAAGACGGGCTATAAAGTTGCTTTAGAAAATTTTATTACTGTTTCTAGTGAAAGGTTTGACAAATTATATAAGCAATATTATCGATTGGAAGGTAGGATGGATCAAATTGCAAGTCAAACTAGGAACCTTGAAGTGCAAATTGGGCAAATAGTTAGTTCTTCTAATTCAAGAAGTAAAGGAGCTCTTCCTAGTAAAACAAAAATAAATCCCAATGAGTATTGTAAAGCAATTACACTTAGAAGTGTGAAGGAGTTACAAGAGATGGTACCAAAGAAGGTTGAATAAAAAAGAGAAAGTAAAGTAGTCAAAGAAGATGAGTGTGAATGGGGATTTTTGCCCCTACTCCGATGTGGAATGATTCTTGCGACTTTGGCACTATTAAACTCAAAGCCTTAGAGAACATGAGCCTAAACCTGGAGAAAATGGAGTTGCCACCCGGATGGGTCAGGAAAATAGAAAGGGATAGATGACTCGATTCCTAAGAAATCCCCAACTGCTTATTGATTTTGAAAGGTTGGGTACTTATGGGGAATGTGAGAATGACCCAGCACCCCCATAATGCTGGGTTTATTGGAACTGATATTCTTTTCAAGTCTAAATATTATTGAATTCTTAACCTATTTAAATATCATCCATAATACATGAAATCATCAAAATGAATAATCATCCATCACTTTTATTAAAACGAAGTAATCAAAATAGGCACCCATACAAGGATGGAAACATGCCTTTACAACAATTGTCTAATGTCCAAAACTAAATAAAATAGGACACCCACTATTTGGTGAAAACATGCCCTTTACATTAATCCAAAACTAAAAAAAAAATTAAATTATATTAAACTTAACTAATAAGGTACCCACAAAGTGAAAACATACCTCTTACATCATTGAAGCTAAAATAAACCAATAAAAGACATTCAACCATTCATTATAAAAGTAAATCGTTCATTATAAATCAAATAAAATAAATCATCCGTGCATTAATAATCAAGTCCGCATTTAAATATCATGTTAAACAATAGATATATAAAATAGGATTTTATGAATAAGGGTATGGTTTAGAAAATAATACTGGGGTTTTAAGATTTTAGAAAACTATTTAGAGTTTTGGAATTAAAACATATAAACCAGTATGTAAATAAAAGTTTCAAGTTAATTCTTAAGTCATTATGAATCTTAAACAAATAAAAGATGACTAAATGAGCTACTGGACGAAGCAAGAATTAAATATGTAACCTACCGTGAGTTTAAAATCAATCAACATAAGCTACTGGATGCTTTTCAATAAATACATATGAATTGAAATAAATGAATATAAACTTTTGGAATTATTTTGACAAAAGGATATATATAATTAGTTTTTGAAATCATCATCAAAACATCATGTATTGAATTTAAGTGGATTAAACTTAGAGAACGTACCTTGGTTGTTGGCTCCACCAAAATTATACGTTGATCCAAACTTTTCTTACACCAACTTGGAACTCTGGCTAAATAAAATCCAAGACAGTAGTCACTACCTTATTTTATAGATTGAATAGTATTATATGTTTAATGGTTGCTTCGTCTTTGTGTTGATACTCTTTTTGGTTGTTTCGTTGCCGTGTGTAAAATTTAGTGTTGCTTAATGGTTGCTAATGCCCTCTTCTCTTTAATCCTGTATTTATAGAAGGATATATTAGGTTAAAACCTTGTAAAACTTCATGTTTTGAAACGGTTTACTGAGGCATATCGAATTAGATTATTTTTAATTCGAGACAAACTGTGAGCATGTCGGATTAAAGCAATTTAATTCAAGGCCAACTAAGACCATGCTAGATTAAAAGCAATTTAATTGAAGGTAAACCAAGACCATGTCGAATTAGGATTGTCCTAAGTCGATATGGAGTCCCAAAATTGGTCCCCGTATCGAATTGGGGAAGGCCCAATTCGATATGAAACCTCTCCAAGTCAAATTGGGGCATCCCAATTCGATATGAGATGTCCCATGTCGAATTGGGCCTTCCCCAATTCGATATGGGACCTCCCCATATCGAATTGGGGCATCCCAATTTGACTTGGTACACCCATGAAGTGCAATTAATGTCCCACATCAAATTAAACCCAACTAAACCTTCAAAACAAATCTATTTAGGGTTTTAATGGTTGAACTAGCTTATTTTAGGCCTCAATAAATTGTACCAATATAATCAAAAGCTTAAAATAGGTTTAAGCTTATAAAGAATGGACCAATTATAACTTAGGCCTTTTTTTTAATTAGCATCAGACTAGCTAGGATCAAAATCAAGGGTCTAAAGTTTGTTCCATGCTTGAACGATCTTGAATTTATTCAGAAAGTGAAAAACAACATGACTTTGAGCTGATTTTGGATAAGGATCGGATTCTAAACCCGGAGATCTAGTTTAGATTCTGGACCCGTGATTGGTTTGGGTTCTGGACCTGAGACTGAATCTAGGTTCTCGACCTGAGCTAGGACTTTGGTTCTTGATCCGGGAATAAATTTGGGTTCTTGATCCGAGACTGAATTTGAGTTCTCGACTCGAGAATGAATTTTGATTTAGGTACTTGACCTGAGACTAGATTTGAGTTCTCAACTCAGGACTAGATTTGGGTTCTCGACCTGAAATTAGATTTGATTTGGGTACTCGACCTGAGACTAGATTTGGGTTCTCTATCTGAGACTAGATTTGGATTCTTAACCCGAAACTGGATTTGATTTGGATACTCGAGCCAAGATTAGATTTGATTTGGGTATTCAACCTAAGATTGAATTTTGGGTTCTCGACCTAAGACTGAATTTTGGGTTCTCGACCCTAATATGAATTTGTTGGGTTCTGGACTTGAGGTTGGTTGGGTTCTGGACCCGAAACTAGATTGGTTGAGTTCTGAATCCTAAATTTATTTGGATTCTGGACCTGAGATTGGTGGGATTATGGACCCAAAACTGAATTGGTTAGGTTCTGGACCTGAGATTTATTTTTGGGTTCTTAACCTGAATCTGAATTTGGATTCTTGACTCGAATTTGAATTTAGGTTCTCGACTTGAGACTGGATCTGATTTTGAGTACTCGATTCGAGATTGAATTTTGGGTTCTCGATCCAAGACTGAATTTTGATTTGGGTACTTGGACACGGGTCCAAAGCTCTTCTAGCTTGATCGTCCCTTTATTATTTGAGAATTTTGGCTTTCTTCTAGTAATTGGTTTCAGCTCTTCTATCTAACTAACCTTCTGTTAGTTGAGAGTTCTGGTTGTCTTTTAGCCAATTATTCTATTCTTCAATGGATTGTGGATCTTCACTCTCAAAATAGATCTTCATCCTTGGACATCGGGGCTTCACTCTTCAAAATGGATCTTCATCCTTGGACATCTATCCTGCATTGACTTCAGCTCTTCTAGCTGGACTGATCTTTTATCTTTTGCGCCTTCATTCATTTGAGAGTTCTAATTTTCTTCTTATTCCATTCTTTTTATTCTTCCTTTTATAAAAAAATTAAGCTAGTTCTTAGCTAGCCCTCATATCCTCTCTTTGTCCCCCTGCATGGCAATATATTAAAAGTGACTCTGGAAATGTTTTATACATGTATAAACTCAAAAATTAAAAAGAGGAAGTTTTGCCCCTTATGTAGGCTCAAGCCAATGATTTTTTCCCATGCAGGCTCTGATTGATGTTTGTGTATTTTCTGGTTCCTTGTACAAGCATGCATCTCTATTTTTGTAAAGCGATTGCATCTTTCTCAAGCAATGGGCCTTCCATGCCCTCTTGATTCCATATTTGCTTCATAGAGTATTGTTGTTTATATTGACAAAGAATAGATAATATAAGATAACAAAATGCAGTGTGATATGCTCATGTATACATGATATGCATGAATAATACTTACAGTTTTTCCATTGACTCACAGACTGAGGTGCTCAGCTGAAGTGTTCTTATTGGTTCCTTCCAGATGCTCATTTAGGTCTTGCATTGGAATAACATAAGTCTTCACATTTATGGCTTTAATTCTAGAAAGTTGTAAACATGAGTAGTAGAGGTCCAAGCATGGTAGCCAATGACATGGAAGATATCCATTTGGTTGATAACTTCTTCATGACATGACCTTGCAAGTGATTCTTTCATTAGCCCTCTTTTGCCCATTGTTTCCTTCGAGGTTTGACAATGCAACATGCTTTCCTTAACTTGAAGGCTTTTTGTGACAAAAACTCATTTTTTTTAAATCTTAAAATCATATTTTGGTTTTGTCAAATTAGTGTTATTGTACCTCAGGACTCGATTTTTCAAATTAACAAATCTATAACATGACAACCCTAGTTACCATACTAAACTCGGGAATCATTTTCATTTTAGCAAGAATTGTTGCACTTTAGATAGGCACATACACATTACTTGGATAAAGGTCTCATTGAGTTTGAATATTATCTATCTCATATGCATGCTTATCCAAACTATCTCCACTAATAGACTCTACCTACCAAGAGAGATCAACAGGCCTTTAAAAGGCTTAAAATGAGGTCTATAAGGGACACAGATTAAACGAATGCCATCTTTGAGCTGGAGCTGATGTTACATTGCTGACAAACCTTCATACTATAATCTTCTGTTAGAGCCATAGGCAGCTGGGAGTAATACTAAACTTTGGGCTTCTTGTTATCTTGCTTCATGAAAAGATAGACTTCAATTTCCTTCTATCTCCTTAGAAGAAATATAGATCTGATTAGGACGATCTTCATCTTTTCCTTTTGCTTTTGCATAAACTCATGACCCATTTTTGTATTTTTTTTCTTCTCTTTTTTGTTTTTGTTTTTTCTCTTTTTTTGTTTTTGTATTTTTCTCTTTTTTTTTTCCTTTTTTTTATTGTTGTTGTTGGGTCCTAGCTCCAAAAGAATTACCTTGCCTACACCATTCTACACTCTTGACTATGGATGAGTGGAGTAGAGTGAGTCGACTTCCATGAGGATAAATACTTTGTTGTCCTAACTTTATCTCAATGATGAAAGAAATCAGAGATATTAAATCTAGTTCAGGTAATCTTCAACTATCTTTGTGGTCTTGACTATGCATCTTTTCCTTAATCTTCTTGGCCCCTTACCTTAGTGGTCATTAGATTTGTTATAAGAGTCACAACAGCATAGGATAGATTATCGGGCTTACAAGCTAATAAAAAGCAAGCTAAAATATCATGAAGGCTCAAGGGGACAAACTAATGATTGATGTTAACATGGGTGGATACTAATTGTTGACTTACCAAATAATGCCTAAATCATCTCTTCCTAAAATAAACAGAGTTCAATTTCGCCTCGAAAGTTCGTCAAAGCATGTTCTAAGATGGACTATGACCTAAACAAAGGTTATTATGCTGGAGCCCTCTCTAAGTAAGCATTCACAACTTAATGCTATAGAATAATTCTCTCACCTAGTAAAGTCATTCAAATCATAATGCATAGATATACTAATTTATGATCATCAAGCTAGACTCATCATTAGTTGAGCACCAAAATGAACAAATACCAACATAAATAAAATTTTTGATAAAAGTAATTTATTCAAACAATCTTAATTTGAAAGATATAATTGTTCCAAATAAGTACTAAAGAAAGCAAAAAAAAAAAAAATGAGCAATACTTCAAGCTAAGGAAGGTTTGTTGAATGAAATTTCTCCTCACTTCACATCTTCAATACTCCCATTTTAAAATGAGGATAAGACAAAATTTTTCTTCAATCCTCCTCCTACTATGAAGGTTGCTGGTGGTGGCACTCTTCCAAATTTAGACAAAGGATTACTCTTGGTATTGGGCTTATCCGGCTCAGGTAGCTTACCACTGTCAATAAGATCTTGAATTTCAAGTCTTAATCGAGCACACTTATCTGTCTCATGCCCTTGCATTTGATGGAATTGACAGAAGGCCTTGGCATCAAAGTTTGATGGCAGAGGATCGTATAGCGGTCAAGGAGCCACCGACTGTAATAAACCCTTTTTCTATAACTTATTGAAAACCAAGGACAAAGGTTTTCCCAGATTTGAAAACTATCTTCTATTTCCTTGGCTAGTAGTTGCATTGACATCCATTTCTTTTTATACACTCTGACTGCCAGATTGATAGTTCCCTCTTTCATTCCTCCTTCCAAAAAAGTGATTCTTCTCTAGTTCCCACTCTTCTATTTGCAAGCCAGCTTGGAGAAGATCTTTGAAATCCCTTATAAGGGTGTAAGACATCTGTTCACACAGACTGGGTATGATACCCTTGACTATCATCCTGATCTGGTCAGACTCATCAGGCCTCCTTTTGAGAAGTGCAGCCTTATTTCTCCATCTCTTCACATAATCAGCAAAACTTTCATTTTTTTTTGCCTGATAGTCTCTACCTCCATCAGGGTCACTTCCAACTCAATATTGTACCCATACCGCTGGATTGTCACACCCCATTTTTAGAAGTGTGACGGTCCTATGGTCCAGGTAGGCTTAAGACCACCAGGCACCACATAGAACCCAACTAATTTATGAATTCATATAAATTGATTATTGCACTAGTGAATTAAAACTTTATTATTTACTCATAACTTTATGATATATAATTATTACACATGTATTTTTATATTATATATTATTTACAAATATTTTTTTATTTATTACATTATGGTTTATTTTCATAATTTATCAAGCTATTCAAATATTACTACGGAGCAACTAGAGTATAGTACAAACAATATTTTTTAATTACATATGATAGTATTGGCTAATTACATTATTCTCAAGCTTCTTGCTAGAAGAAGAAATCAAGAAGCTGATGGTCCTGGGTCACCTCTACCTGAAACCACAGACGATAGGGTGAGTCATCAACTCAGTGAAATTACAGTGTCACAAGGGTAGGATATGCAATAACGATATTTCAAGGTTCAAGGATAATAAATAAATAAGGCGGCTGCACAATAAAGGTATAACAATGAAATTCAATCCACAAGAAAGGCCCACAATAATTGGACCAATATCACAAAAGCAAATTATTTAATATGACAGATAACACATAACAATAACACTGAAGAAAATATATCATTATTCCAGTGCTATCACACATCACATTCACATAAGGATAGCTTCTACCCTACAAATCACAAACTTCTATGTGCACATAGCCTAATGGTATAGCCCCCATCAAGTTGGAAGTCTGTCACATTGGCTAGTCAAATGGCTTGGTATGATCACATAAGCCAAGAGGTCATATTGGTTTTCACAATTCACAAATGCAGAATTATAGACAACAAATGATATCAAATGGCTCAAATATCAATAATGGTTAAATTTTCATCAAAGAATTTCAAATGTGACAAAAGCAAGGGTTGGACACTATAACTCACCTCGAATATGCAAATTTGATTCCTCTAAGTTATTGAGAATTATTGGTTGGTTCGATGGCAATACCCGACCTACATTCACATCCACATATAAATCGCACATTTAGATTTATTTTTAATTTTTAATTGTTATTTTTGTCTTAATTTTTATTAGGTATCTATGCCCTGTTTTAACATCTTAATATGCTCTAAAATTTATTTTATAATTATGAATTCAAATATCACAAAATTATATTATGATAAGGTTATACAATATAGTAAATTCAATATGTTCCATATGCCTATAAAAATACATTGGCTTCTTCAAAGTCATTTGATTTATTTATTTATTAAATTAGTATTTATGGTTTTGGGAATATTAAATATACATATTAAACTTTATATTCATCTATTATATTCTTATATTTATAACCGAATCAAATATATTTTGTTATGCTCAATTTAGTCCCAAGTTAACCAAACACTAAAATTTCAGCATTTGAGTAGTTTGTATTCATTTAATTGTATAATAATTTATTCAAATTCATTTGTCCTGAAATTTTTTCAGCATGTTTCCAACATTATATATGACCTCTCTGTAAATTTTTACATTTTATAGAGTTTATTTATATAGGTAAATAATTCAAATACAGCAGCAAAATCTCAGTGGTATTCATTCAGACTATTAAAATGAGCAGCTTATATTCACTTATTTACTCACTTATTTTTCCTCATCATTTTGACTTGAAATTTTACCAAAACCTTCCCAACATCCAAATACATATTTCTGTAAATTTTTATGAATTTTAAAGCTCATTTTCATATTGAAATAAATAAAACACAGTAGCTAAATTATTAAAAGTTCAAGCTGTAATATTTGGACAGATTTGAGTGTTAGGGTTTCTAGCTTCATTTCTTTCAATTTATTTCAATATAAATTAATTTCCAACATCCTAAATACTTAATTAATATGTATAAATGATAATATTTAGCTCATATTCAATAAATAATAGATTTAAAGTTAGAAAAACAAAATAAAATATTAAGATTCAGAATTTCCAGATTCTTACCTTTAGGAGTTCTTTTGCCTTTTTTGCCTTTATATCACTTTGTTGATTTAATTTTTTCACTTTGGATCACTTCTAAACATAAGAAACTAGCCTAGAAATGGTTTTTAACTGCTGGAAAATAGAGAGGGTCGTGATAGAGAAGAGGTGTTTTGATAGTAAGGAGAAAGAAGAAAAAGAAATTGGGATAAGAACAAAACTTGTCAACCTTTTTAATCATAATTTGCCTTCTTCCTGTTCAAAGGAGCTGACTCACCCATTTAATTTGGCAGAAAAATGGCTAAGAATTAAGTGGGTGAAATATCCATTTTGCTCCTCAAATCTTTTATACTCATTTGTTAACTTGAATGCCCTTATAGTAATTTCATACTATAATTTACTATCTACACTTGTATTAATTTCTTTGAAGTTATTTTCACTTCTAAATTTTAAATTTTAAGTTATCTTTATATGGTTTTTATGTATATTATTATGTTAAAATATTATTAATGAAGTTATGGTACATTTAAAGTATAATACTTTAAGGTCTTTATATATACAAGTTAACATCGTAGCTAAACAGTTTTAAAATTTCCATTTCCATCACTTTAGTAATATATAAATTTCACTTCTTTGAATATGAATAATTTCTTTATCATTCTAATAGGTCATTTTGTTCCTCTAATAGTTTATATACAAATATAATCAGTTATTTAATAACTTACAGTTAATTGATTTGATTCATAGTTGTAAAGTTTTCAATTTAAATACTTTAAAGTTTTTGTTTATATTACTTTGGCACATTAAAATTTTATTTCAATTAAAATTTTTTTCTCACTTTATTCATTAATATGTACAACATTTAAGCTACTATATTTTTATTTTATCTAGGGTATTACATGGATGAAGGCTTTGTACAATAAATCCCAGTTCTTTTCAGTACTTTCCACTAAGGTATTGAACCAATTCTGGACAACAAGATCCAACAAAAGCATGAAATACCTTAGAGTTTGAGCCTTACTGGCTCTAGCAGACTGTATAGTAGTGATGTACTGCTTAACATGCAAGTGAGAATTTCCTGTACCGTTGTACCTAGCGAAAGAAGACATCTTGAACTTGTAAGGAATTTCTTCATCTTGCTCAAATAACTTGTCCATTTTGGACACCTCTTTAGCCTTCAACTTCTTCTCAAACTTTTTCTCTAAATCAACAATCATCCTTCTACATCTAATGTTTCAGTTTTTTCTAAGGTTACCTTCTCTACAGTCTTTGCTTCCTTTTCTTATCTTGTGAATTTTGAAAATATTGGGCCCAATTATCATCATCAATTATTACTTTATCATCATTAGAGGCTGCTTTACCAAACTTAGTATTTCTCTTGTCTTTCTGCTTCTTAGTACTGGCAAATGCTTCAGCAGTGTTCCCCAATAGTGCAGCCAGTTGGCTCTTCATAGTCTCAGTAAACCAATATGTAAATAAGAGTTTCAAGTTAAATCTTAAGTCATTATGAATCTTAAACAAATAAAAGATGACTAAATGAGCAACTAGACGAAGCAAGAATTAAATATGTAACCTACTGTGAGTTTAAAATTAATCAACACAAGCTACCGGATATGTTTCAATAAATACATATGAATTGAAATCAATGAATATAAAGTACTAAAATTATTTTGACAAAAGGATAAATATAATTAGTTTTTGAAATCATAATCAAAACATCATGTATTGAATTTAAGTGGATTAAACTTAGAGAACGTACCTTGGTTGTTGGCTCCACCAAAATTATACACTGATCCAAACTTTTCTTGCACCAACTTAGAACTCTAGCTGAACAAAATCCGAGACAGTAGTCACTACCTTGTTTTATAGATTGGATAGTATTCTGTGTTTAATGGTTGCTTCGTCTTTGTGTTGATACTCTTTTTGGTTGTTTCGTTACTCTATGTAAAATTCAGTGTTGCTTATTTGTTGCTAATGACCTCTTGTTCTCTTTAATCATGTATTTATAGAAGGATATAGTAGGTTAAAATCTTGTAAAACTACCTATTTTGAAACTGTTTACTGAGGCATATCGAATTAGATTATTTTTAATTCGAGACAAACCGTGAGCATGCTGGATTAAAAGCAATTTAATTCGAGGCAAACCAAGACCATGTCAAATTAGGATTGTCCTATTCGACATGGAGTCCCAAAATTGGTCCCCATATCGAATTGGGGAAGGCCTAATTCGATATGGAACCTCTCCATATTGAATTGGGGCCATCCCAATTCAATATGGGGTGTCCCATATCAAACTATGGAATCCCAATTCGACATGGTACACCCATGAAGTGCAATTAATATCCCACATTGAATTAAGTCCAACTAAACCTTCAAAACAAACCTATTTAGGGTTTTAAAAGTTGAACTAGCTTATTTTAGGCCTCAATAAATTGTGCCAATCTAATCAAAAGCTTAAAATAGGTTTAAGCTTACGAAGAATGGACTGATTATAACTTAGGCCTTTCTTTAATTAGCATCGGACTAGCTATGGTCAAAATCAAGGGTCTACAATGAGCAAAATAAAGAGAGTGAGACTTAAAAGGAGGAACGTGAGACACTTCCACCACAAAAAGAACTAAAGCCTTATGTACCACTGATAACATATAAATCCAACACGTTTTTATTGATTATAATATGCTGATTTTGTGTTAATTGTGCTTAAAAGAGGAGTTTTTAGTTGGATTCTTGTTTTTGTGTTAGGATATACCGGATATGGTGAGAATGATGCTAAAAGGAGTAGATTCTGAAGATGTTTTTGGGAAGCAGTAGCTGCTGGATTCTGTTTGGAAAATATGAAGCTGTCAAGTCCTTAGCCTTGGGCAAGACTAAGCAACAAGCGAACAGATGCGGACTGATTTATACAAGTTACTGACTGTGACTTATTGGGACTGTTTCCAGCGTGTTTTAGAGCAGAGAAAGAATACTAAACATTGTTTTATGGGCCCCTTTTATTGTATTATGTTTTGGCCCCACTTTTAGGAGTATAAAAACAAATTTTAGGTTTTTATTTAGACACTTTTTGGCCACCATGGTGATTATTACGAATTTCAGCTTCTTTTTACAGATATTTCGATGTTTTCTTCAGTAGCCATGCGTGGCTAATCATCTTGTTCAGTTAAGGCTCAATCCAAGGTAGAAGTTTGATCATGATTGTGAGATTGAATTGAACTTAATAGAATTCTTTGATTTACATTGCATTTATATTCTTTCTGTGGTTTATTGGGAAAATATATCCCTTAGTAAAATTCTATTGAATGATTTAACAGGGCCCGTTATTTGTTTGATAGCAATTTCCATGATTATTCAATTGAATCAAATCCATAATTGTTTGATTAGATTGATGTAGTAGTGATTGGTATAATTTAATTGGGTAGAACCTTTTAGGTTATATTAAGAAAGAATATAATCTGATTTAAATGGATGCTCGTAGTTTCTGTTAATTAGGGCAAGGTCTTACTAGATTTTAAGGCTGTTAACGGTTAAATCCTTCGTCGTACTTAGGATTGCTAGTTAATTAGGGGTTGTTATTAGATCGTATCTTAGCAACCTATTAATATGGTAGGATTGGTTGGGTCGACATTCCTCCTGACTATAACTTGTCTGTAATCTGAATTAAAGGATTATTCTTGAATCAATGATCAATCAGTTTAAACTTTGAACCACGGTATGCCTTGACTAAATTCTTCCCCATCGTTTCAGGTTTTATATTATTTTTGTTGCTTTCATTTTTAATTTTAATTAATCTCGTTCCAATTTTAAATCCCCCGTTTTAATTTTTAGTTTTATTTTCAGTTCTGGTTAACTTTTGGCAAGCTAGTCCCTTGGGTTCGACCCTTCTCACCCTATTTACAAGTTTTCTTTTGTAGGAAGAGCAGGTTTATTATTTTTGGTGGATTCGACGCCCATCAAATTTTGGCCCCGTTGCCGGGGACTAGTTAACTTTATTGTTTGTTGTCTTTTTGGATGACCATGTCTGAAAATTTGCCTATAGAATTTGATCCAGAGATAGAAAAGACAGCCCGTGCATTAAAGAAGAAAACTAAGGAACGAAGGTGGGCAGAAGCAACTTCCACATCTGATTTGGAAGGAGCAGCTGCTGATTTGGCTGATAATCCCACAGAAATTGAAGAAGGAATTCTAGTGCAAGAAGATTCCTCAACAGATTCTGATAGAGAAGAAGTGATGGCTGATAACCGCACAGTTAGAGAGCTACAGGCTGCCCCTGTAGAGCAGCAGCCTATGTGCATCACTTATCCGAATTTGGAGGTGCCTTTTGAGCTAAAATCGGGTTTGATTCATCAGCTACCTACCTTCCATGGAATGAAGACCGAGAACCTACATAACTTTTTGAAAGAATTCCATGGAGTTTGCTCTAGTATGAAGCCTCAAGGGGTGACGGAAGAGCAAATTAAGTTGAGAGCATTTCCATTTTCACTTAAAGACGCTGCTAAAGAATGGTTGCTTAACCTACCACCGGGTTCTATAACAACATGGCCCGAAATGGCTCGTGTATTTTTGGAGAAGTATTTCCCTGCTTCTAGGGCTGCCATTATTCGAAGGGAAATATGTGGTATTAAGCAACGAGTTGGAGAGAGCCTTTATGATTACTGGGAGAGATTCAAGAGGTTATGTGCAGCTTGCCCGCAACACGGGATGTCAGATCAGTCTTTGATCCAGTACTTTTATGAAGGAATGGTAGATATGGAGAGGAAAATGGTTGATGCTGCAAGTGGGGGAGCAATTGTGAATAAAACTCCAGCCCAAGCTAGAGAGATCATAACTATATGGCAGCAAATTCACAGCAATTCGGGCAAACTGAAGAACCTTCAAGAAAAGTCTACCAGGTAAGTAATTCTTCTGTAGATGATAGACTTAATGAACTAACATCTATGTTTAAAACCTTTACTGCAGGATTCAATGCTCGTGCAAATGTGTGTAGATTGTGCAATTCGCCTGATCACCCGACAGACTTGTGTTATCAAATACAAGATGATCAGGAACAAGTCAATGCAATGGGTGAATTTTCCGGGCAGCCCCGAAGGCCATTCCCTAATTCATCTAATGAAGGATGGAGAAATCAGCAGAATTATGGCTATGGGAATAGGCAGAATTTTCAGCAAGCTAGACCGCCTCCTCAACAAGCTTCCAACTCAAGTATGTCTTTGGAAGACATTGTTAAAGCTCTTGCCACTAGTACGGCCACATTTCAGCAAGAAACTAGGAGCGGGATTACCACCAACATGAATGCCTTACAACAAGAAACAAAGAGGAGCTTGCAAAACTTGGAGACCCAAGTCAGCCAACTTGCCTCTTCCGTGAGCAGGTTGGAGAATCAAGGAAAGTTACCCTCTCAAACAGTTGTAAACCCAAGAGAGAACGTAAGTGCCATCACTTTACGTAGTGGAAAAGAGCTAAATACAACAGCCCCGAAGAAAGACAGCAGTAGGTCGAAGAAAGAAGCTGAAAAAGAGGTAGAAATTCAGCAAAAGGAGGTTCCCAAGCAAGTTGAAAAGCGGCAGCCTGAGATGTTTGTTATACCGCCTCCTTTTCCCGAAAGGTTGAAGCAATGCAAGAAGGAACAAGAAGAGAAAGATATCTTTGAAGTCTTTCGCAAGGTCGAGGTAAATATTCCCTTACTTGACTTAATTAAGCAAATACCTCGTTATGCAAAATTTTTGAAGGAATTCTGCACAAGTAAGCGAAAGCAAGCTAGTGATGAGAAGGTAAGTGTGGGGAAATTTATCTCTGCTATTTTACAAAGAAAGCTTCCCCCGAAGTGCAAGGACGAGGATATGTTTTCTATCCCATGTAGAATAGGCAATGTGCAATTTAAGAAAGCTATGTGTGATTTAGGTGCTTCAATTAATGTTATGCCATTGTCTACTTTTTCTTCTTTAAATGTGGGTGAGTTAAAGAAAACTAGTATTTGCATTGAATTGGCGGATAAGTCCGCAATCTATCCAGAAGGGGTGCTAGAAGATGTGTTAGTTAAAGTACATGGTCTTATCTTTCCTGCTGATTTCTATGTTATTGATATGAAGGATCCTAAATACTCAAATTCTTCTGAAATCATTTTAGGGAGACCATTTCTTAGGACAGCTAGGACTAAAATTGATGTTTTTGATGGTATTCTTACCATGGAGCTGGACGGTGAAGTTGTCAAATTTAATATGTATAGTGAAGTTAAGGATGTTAGTGTTGTGTCAAATGTGAATGCTATATCTAATGTTGAGTCTGGTATTGAAAACTCTTCTCAATTGAATGATAAAAATGAGTTAAATGTGGTTTCTTGCAATAATTATGATATTGATTGTGCTAATAAGTTCAAAGAAAAAGTTTTGTTTGATGAGAAGTTGCAGGTTGAGAATGAGAAGAAGGCAATGAAATTGGGTTTGAGGCGATTGCCGAATCGCTTAAAATATTTGTTTATTGATGATGAAGACCCAATTGCTTTGATAGTGCCCAAAGAATTCAGTAGTGGGCAAGAAAAGAGGTTAATTCAGGTGTGCAGTGAGTATAAAGATGCGTGTAAAAGGGCAGGACATGCTGCCTGTGGAACCTGGACAGAATTCGGTTGAAAATTCGGGAAAGTCTAGCCTAAGACGTTAAATGAGGGTGCTTTTTGGGAGGCAACCCAAGCCTAATAAATTTTGTGTTTTCTTTTTATTTGAATTTTCTTCACTTGTTTTTATTGATCAAAAAAATTTTTTGATGAACAGTGTCGTCTTCTTCCTTGTTTCTGAAAATTATGAGTGAGGGTTGAGGTTTAAAATTTATTTCAATGGTTAATGGGTTTTATTGGAAGAAAAAAAAAAGTGAGTGTCTTATGGTTGTATTTAAAATAGCTTAGTCTTAATATTTATAAGTGAGGTATATTTTCTTCCTTTTCTGAGAATTATAAGTCAAGGCGGAGGATAAAATTGGTCTTCAATGGTGGATGAGTAATGTTGACAGTAAAACCTTCAATTTGAATATATTTACTGCAAGTTTTAATGGGTCTAATGGAGCTTTTATAATATTGTTTTTTTTTTACCACCAGCTTTGTTCTTTTTTAATTTACTCTACTAATATTTCTTTTTATTTTATAGCTAAGTAAAAGGAAATAACTTCACCCCTCTCTCTCTCTCAAGGCACGATAGTTGGCTCTCCACACTAGGGGTCACGACCACTCACCATCGACGCTAATCCACCAGCTCCGATCGCAGCTCACTGCTGCGTCTCAAAACCAGAAATCGCAATAGCCCCTCAATTGCAAATCCAGCAGCCCCTCAATTGAAAATCCAGCATCTCTCTCTCTCTCTCTCTCTCAAAATCGCAGACCAGAAATCTCCACCAGAAATCGTAACAGCCCCTCAATCGCAAATCCAGCAGCTTCTCAAACCCAGAAATCGCAAATCCAGCATCTCTCTCTCTCTCTCTCTCTCTCTCTCTCTCTCTCTCTCTCTCTCTCTCTCTCAAACCCAGAAATCACAACCACCAGAAATCGCAGCTCACTGCTGCGTCCCCATCCGAATCGCTCCTCCCACATCCCTATTTCGATTTTCACCCATAACCCCACACCACCACCTGCACCAGTTCTGTTGTCTAGGCTTACCTCACAACATCAAACTTGCGATTTCTCCTCTGCCGTTCAGACAAGTGGCCACTTTCCATTCACTGCACTTCCAATTCTGGTTTCACAACAGAAAAGAACTTCCATAGTGAGGTATTTTTGAACTCAATTTCAATTTCGCAGTTCAGATCAGGTAAGTACCTTTCTATGAATTTTTCATTGCATTTAAAAAATTTCTGATATTCCATGAAATTGCGAATTGATTGAATGTTCTGTGAATTGGTGGTAAACTTTGAATGGTATTGTGATAGCATAACTTTGGTGATGAAAGATTGGGCTTTAAATTGAATTGAGAAGAATGTGTTTTAAATTGAATTGATGAGCTTGCAATTTTGATTCTGTTACCTTGACTCATTTTGGTAAAGGCTGGATAAGTGTTGTGAGAGATAGTTTGGAATTGAGTTTTTGTTGTGCTAATTAGTAGCAGTGAACACGGATGTGCCAACTTGGGTTCATAAATTGAGATATTGTCTTCATATATACTGCTGGAATTTGGTTTTCAACTTGTCAAATTGGGTGTTTTGATTTTCTCTGGGATTGTGCGACAAAAGATTAAAAAGTTTTAATTGTTTCCATAGATTAGTTGCATTTCTAATTTTGATTGATTATGTCGCTCGATGCGTTTTTGAACTGTAACTATTTGCAATTGAAGGAGCTTCAAATTCTGTTCTAATATTCACTCTTCCGTGATTATATTGCAAATTGGTTGATTGATTGAGTGTTGTTGGTATGCCTTAAATTTGATTTTGAATTGAATGTTGAGTGTTGAGCAGAAAATTCAAATTGAGTTTTAGTAAGAATGATGAGATGTTAAGTCCAAGGTGCTGATGATTTATAGCTTTGAGATGCCAAATAAGTAATTTTAATTCTCTTTAGGTTAGTACTGAACTGAATTTTTGTTTTGAAATTAAAATTACTTTTGTGATTGCTGAAAAAAAAAAATTTGAGAAACTTTGGCATGAGAAGTTAATCTTGGTGTTAATAAAGTTCAATATTGCATCTTAGTGACAGGTTCAGTTGCAATTTGATTTTGATTGGTTATATTGCTTGGTATGGGAATTTTGAACTGTGATTATTTGCATTGGACGAGATTCCAAAATCTGCTTTAGTCTTTGCTGCATCTTAGTGTTTTGCTTTGTGCAAGTAAAAAAATGTTGATCAAATTTTGATAATATTTTTGTCATAATTTGTTGTCAATTGCTCGTTTGCTTGTATTGTTGCCTTGGGTTGCGTTATTGGATTCTTTTGCAGGTAATGATTTTGGTAAATCCTCACCATGCTTAAACAAGCAGGGAAAGTTTATGAGCAGATTTCTCCGAACAGGGCAGTCTTCTTATACTCACTCTCTTTAATTTTATTTGCTTGTGACCCTTTCTTTATGTTTGATTATGATTTGTCCACATTGAGGACAATGTGTGAAATAAGTGTGGGGAGGGGATTTGGTATGGAAAAATTTTTGCTGAAATTTTTAATGTTTTTGCTGCAATTTTTGGGACTGATTTATGTGATTAAGCAGCTGAAATTTTGATGTTATATTGCTGAAATTTTGAGCTTGCTATTGATTAATAGCTGCTGTCATGTTGCTTATTTGATTGTTATGCTTTATAGTTCTTTATTGTCAAGTTTTACCCTTTTTAATGATGGCATTTGATGATATTTTTTTGTGATTCTGCTGCTGCCATATGCTTAATTTCTGGTATGAGACTTGACTTTTGAAAAGGTGATTTTGAGTTAGGAAGTTAGACGCTTATCCCATGATATTTTGAGTAAAATTTTTGCAATTTTGATGTGTTAAACTGATTTTGGGATTACTCATTGGGCTGTTTATGTTTTTAAACATGATTTTGAACTCTTAGGAAGTCTAGAGAGGAGAACTTTGCTATTGTTACTTGGTTTGACCGTTGTGAAAATCTTGGACGATAAGACTTAGCGAGCGGAAACCATAGCCTGAGATTGACCGTCATTGCACTCATGAGTCTTAATTTAAATTGTTTTCACTTTGAATTCTCAAAATGGTTTTCAAAACTTAGTTTCTTTGGGTAAGTGTTTTTGAGAGCAATTTCCGAAGCTAAAAATTTAGAATAGCTTTCGAACACTAGAACTTTCTTTTACATTCCCTTGAGGCGAAATCCTAGGCGAGTCTCGACTTTGGAAATGATTTGGGCATTCTCTTGGCCGATTCATTAATCCTTTTATGTTTTTCCCACCTTTACGTTACCATTCTCTCACCCCCTTCTAGCCTACGAAGTATGCTAAACGCGTACTCTAAATTCTTTTCATAACCCACGATATAACCATATAACCGAAAAAGCCTTCGCTTACCACCCTTTTTGCGAGAAAATAGTCTTTTCAATTATTTGTTGAGCAAGTGCATATGTTAATAATTTGGGATTAACATAATTGCATTTTGTTTAGTTTTTAGAATTTGAAATCTTGCTACCCATGCTTATTAGATGTAAATTTTTCTTGGGTTCAATTATTGTTGTAAATAGATTTTAGGGTGTTCTTTATGAAAAAAAAAAGAAAGAAAAAAATTCAGAAAAAAAAATAAATAGAAAAAAAACAGCAAAACAGAAAAGAAAAAAAATTCAGAAAAAAAAGAGAAAAGTTGAGTTTGTATATAGAATTTTGTAAGTCTTGTTGTTGTAGTTGTATTCGTAAAGAATTTTTATTTTGAGTCGCATTTGTAGTCATTTGAGCATTAATTAAGGGTAAATACATTATGCATTGCTCGTTTGAGATTTAATATTGGAGACTTATTTTCTTGTTATTCTTTATCCTTACATTATCCTTTCTTTTGTAACTGTCACCCTAGCCTAACCCGAGTAAAGACCTATTGATCCTTTGTTGAGTCTTGACCTACATTAGTGGAGAGGGAATTTGGAGGAGAGCCTATGGTTGTTTATTGTTTGGTTTTCTTGAAGCTATGAAAATGTGTTTTATATGCTTTGTTAATTGCTCAATAAAATGCCTATCGATTCAAACTTCGTATGTGTGCGTGTGTGCTTTAAGAATTCTTAGTGTAACCTTTTTCGATTGAGTTCATGACGATGGAATGATATTGATGGTTTGGTATCCAATTGCGAGGTTGAGTTGTTTGCGGTTTTTGCATATGTTGGATTGGGTTTCATGGTGAAGTTGTGGTCTCCTAATAGATTTGATTTTGAGTCTTAAGTCATTCTTGAGGACAAGCATGGGATAAGTGTGGGGAAGTTTGATAACATGTAAATCCAACACGTTTTTATTAATTATAATATGCTGATTTTGTGTTAATTGTGCTTAAAAGAGGAGTTTTTAGTTGGATTCTTGTTTTTGTGTTAGGATATACTGGATATGGTGAGAATGAAGCTAAAAGGAGTAGATTCTGAAGATGTTTTTGGGAAGCAGTAGCTGCTGGATTCTGTTTGGAAAATATGAAGCTGTCAAGTCCTTAGCCTTGGGCAAGACTAAGCAACAAGCGAACAGATGCGGACTGATTTATACAAGTTGCTGACCTGCGACTTATTGGGACTATTTCCAGCGTGTTTTAGAGTAGAGAAAGAATACTAAACATTGTTTTATGGGCCCCTTTTATTGTATTATGTTTTGGCCCCACTTTTAGGAGTATAAAAACAAATTTTAGGTTTTTATTTAGACACTTTTTGGCCACCCTGGTGATTATTACGAATTTCAGCTTCTTTTTACAGATATTACGATGTTTTCTTCAGTAGCCATGCGTGGCTAATCATCTTGTTCAGTTAAGGCTCAATCCAAGGTAGAAGTTTGATCATGATTGTGAGATTGAATTGAACTTAATAGAATTCTTTGATTTACATTGCATTTATATTCTTTCTGTGGTTTATTGGGAAAATATATCCCTTAGTGAAATTCTATTGAATGATTTAACAGGGCCCGTTATTTGTTTGATAGCAATTTCCATGATTATTCAAATGAATCAAATCCGTAATTGTTTGATTAGATTGATGTAGTAGTGATTGGTATAATTTAATTGGGTAGAACCTTTTAGGTTATATTAAGAAAGAATATAATCTGATTTAAATGGATGCTCGTAGTTTCTGTTAATTAGGGCAAGGTCTTACTAGATTTTAAGGCTGTTAACGGTTAAATCATTCGTCGTACTTAGGATTGCTAGTTAATTAGGGGTTGTTATTAGATCGTATCTTAGCAACCTATTAATATGGTAGGATTGGTTGGGTCGACATTCCTCCTGACTATAACTTGTCTGTAATCTGAATTAAAGGATTATTCTTGAATCAATGATCAATCAGGTTAAACTTCGAACCGCGGTATGCCTTGACTGAATTCTTCCCCATCGTTTCAGGTTTTATATTATTTTTTTTTCTTTCATTTTTAATTTTAATTAATCTCGTTCCAATTTTAAATCCCCCGTTTTAAGTTTTAGTTTTATTTTCAGTTCTGGTTAACTTTCGGCAAGCTAGTCCCTTGGGTTCGACCCTTCTCACCCTATTTACAAGTTTTCTTTTGTAGGAAGAGTAGGTTTATTATTTTTGGTGGATTCGACACCCATCAACCACCTGTACTATTTCCTTAAAGGTTTCAAAAGCAAAAAGTGGAGAAACAATATGAAAAATTTCTTGAAGTGCTTAAATAATTGAGAATTAACATTTCTTTTGCAGATGCCCTTGCTCAAATGCCTTTATATGTCAAATTTTTGAATTAGATTCTTTCAAACAAAAGATCCATTGAAGAAAATGCAAGAGTTTCCCTAACCAAAGAATTTAGTATTGTGATCCTAAATGAACTTCCATCCAAATTGAAGGATCCAAGGAGTTTTTTTATACCTTATATTATTGGTGATTTTAATTTTAGTAAAGTGTTATGTGATTTGGGTGCAAGTGTAAGTCTAATGCCGAATTCCATTTGCAGGAAACTTGGACTCACCGACTTGAAATCTACAAGGATGACATTGCAATTAGCTGATCGTTCAGTGAAATTCTCTTTAGAAATTCTTGAAAATTTTTTAGTTAAAGTTGATAAATTTTTTATACCTGTTGATTTTGTTATTCTTGAAATAGAAGAGGATATCGAAATTTCTCTAATTTTAGGAAGATCATTTTAGCTACTGCAGAGGCTATAATAGACGTTAAGGGAGGTAAGTTAACCTTGCAAGTAGGTGAAAAGAAGGTAGAGTTCAATCTTAGTGAGTCCATGAAAGAACCTAGTTTTATGGATGATTGTTATAGAGTTGATGTTATTAATGAGTTAGTTCAAGAAGTCTATGAAAAAGAGTTTAGAAGGGACCCTTTAGAGGCTTATTTAACTCTTAGTGCAACTCAAGATGATGATAATCAAGAGATAGCATTTTACGCTTATGCTTTACAAATGACACCACCCATAGATTTTAGGGGATTTGAAGAGATAGGGAAGTATATACCCATACCACCCCCTTCAATTGAGAAACCTTCAATTCTTGATTTGAAACCATTGCCTTCCAATTTGAAATATGTCTTTCTAGGGCCTAATGATAGTCTTCTAATAATTATAAGTGCTAAATTATCTGAGGACCAACTAGAATAAACTTTAGGTGTGATTAAGCACTTTAAGAATGATATAGGTTGAACTATTTCAGATATCAAATGTATTAGCCCATCTTTATGTATGCATAGGATTTTGATGGAGGATGATTGTAAACATGTTGTGGAGGCACAAAGAATGTTAAATTCTAACATGAAAGAGGTGGTTAAGGCTAAAATTACTAAGCTACTAGATGTATGGATAATTTACCCAAATTTTGATAGCCTTTAGTTTAGTCCGATATATGTGGTACCCAAGAAAGGGAGAATGATTGTTGTTAAAAATGAAAAAGGCGAGTTGATTCTATCTAGGACAGTTACGGGTTGGCGAGTGTGTATAGATTATAGAAAATTAAATAAAGCCACTCGTAAGGACCATTTTCCCTTGCCTTTTATTGATCAAATGTTGGAGCGCTTGGCCAGTAATTCTTTCTATTGTTTGTTAGACAAATACTCAGGGTATTTTTAGATACCTATAGCTCCATAAGATCAAGATAAGACAACCTTTACTTGTCCATTTAATACTTTTGCTTATAGAAGGATGCCCTTTGGTTTGTGCAATGCACCTGCAACATTTCAACATTGCATGATGGCAATGTTTAGTGATTTTGCAGAAAAATTTATGAAATTTTTTTTGGATGATTTCACTATTTATGGTGCTTCTTTTGAAATTTGTTTGCAGAATTTAGTTAAGGTGCTTCAAAGGTGCGAAGAAAAAAATTTGGTACTTAATTGGGAGAAATGCCACTTTATGGTTGAAGAAGAGATAATCTTTGAGCATAAAGTTTCACAAGCAGGGATTGAGGTGAACAAAGCAAAAGTTGAAGTGATTGAGAAGTTTTCTCCACCTACAAACGTCAAAGGAATGCGGAGTTTTCTTGGACATGCTAGATTTTATAGATGTTTTATTAAAGATTTTTCTAAAATTTCAAAGCCTTTATGTGATTTATTGAGTAAAGATGTACATTTTTATTTTTCTAATGATTGTCTTATTATTTTTGATAGGTTGGAGAAAGCATTGACCACATCTTCAATTACTGTACCTCCTGATTGGACCTTACCTTTTGAGATCATGTGTGACGCCAGTGAGTTTGCAATAGGAGCTGTTTGTTGCCAAAGGAAGGACAAAAGGTGCTATGCCATTTTACTATGTCAGCATGTTGCTTGATGAAGCTCAAGTAAACTATGCTACTATGGAAAAAGAGATGCTAGCGGTGGTATATTCTTTGGATAAGTTTTGATCTTACATTATTGGGTTGAAGGTAATTGTATAAATGGACCACGCCGCAATTAGGTATCTTATAACCAAGAAGGGGGAAAGAAACGTTTGATTCATTGGGTACTTTTAATTCAAGAGTTTAATGTGTAGATTAGAGACAAGAAAGTGCTAGAGAATGTTGTTGCATACCATCTTTCTATACCAGAGTTAGGAACATTGGCCATGGAGGAGATCCTAATCAATGAAACTTTTTCAGATGAGCAACTCTATTCATTGAAGGAGAATTCTCCTTGGTATGCGGACATTGTCAATTATCTGGTAAGTAAAATTGTGCCTTTAGATTTTAATGCTAACCAAAAGAAGAAAATTTTCTCTGAAGTGAAGCATTACATGTGGGAGAATCCTCTATTGTTCAAACATTATAGTGATGGTTTGATTCATAGATGTGTTTCGGAAGAAGAGTTCCAATCCATACTTGAGTTCTGTCATTCTAGAGTGTGTGGAGGATATGCTAGTTTCTCCAAAACTATGGCTAAGGTATGGCAATCGGGATTCTTTTGGCCAACAATGTATCGAGATGCACATAATTTTGTTAAGAGATGTGATCATTGCCAAAGGGTAGAAAATATCTCAAGAAGAGATGATATGCCTTTGAACCCTATATTGGAAGTTGAATTATTTAATGTATGTGGAATTGATTTTATGGGGCTATTCCTTTCTTCTTTGAGAAACCAATACATTCTTGTAGCTATTGATTATGTCTCAAAATGAGTAGAAGCAATTGCTAGTGCAACTAATGATTCTAAGGTAGTGATCCGCTTTCTTAAGAAATTTATTTTCTCTAGGTTTGGTGTACCAAGGGCAATCATTAGTGATAGAGGTTAACACTTTTGCAATAAAGCTTTTTGAACTCTTCTTAGGTAGGAAGTATGTAGTTCATTATAGGATAGCTACATCTTATCATCCACAAACGAGTGGTCAGGTAGAAATTTCTAATAGAAAAATTAAGTGGATATTAGAGAAGACTGTTAGGAGTTCTAGGAAAGATTGGGCACTAAAATTGGATGATACTTTATGGGCTTATAGGAGTGCTTTTAAGACACCCATTAGTATGTCTCCTTATAGGTTGGTTTATGGGAAAGCTTTTCATCTTCCAGTAGAGTTAGAACATAGAGTCTACTAGGCAATTAGACAATTAAATTTTAATATGAAAAAACTAGGTAAAAAGAGGTTGCTTCAGTTAAGCCAACTTGAAGAGTTGCGCCTTAGTTCGTATGAGAATGCTAAGCTATATAAGGAATGAACTAAAGCGTGGCATGATAAGCATAACTGGGAATGTACCTTTCATGAAAGATAGCTTGTTCTTTTATTTAACTCTAGATTGAAGCTTTTTCTAGGAAAACTCAAGTCTAAATGGTCAGGGCCATTTAAGATTGATAAAGTTCATCCTTCAGGAGTGGTGGACATTCAAAATAGCTCAAATTAAATTTTTACAGTTAATGGATAAAGATTAAAGCCATATATAATTGGTGAACTAATTGATAAGGCTTTATTTTGTTACTTTAATATTTGAGCTTCAAAGAAAGAGTCTAGCTGAAGACTTTAAACAGTGCTTTTAAGAGGCAACCCAATTTTCTATCCCTTTAATTTCTTTTTAATTTTTGTGTTTTCAGTAGCTTAGGTTCATTTGATATTTGTTTTACATAATATTTATTATTTTAGTTTGTTGGCTTTTGCAGGTTGATGTTTTAATTCTTTGTTCTTTAATGTTTTTATTTTTATATTTATTATCAAGCAAGAGTGATGGTGGAGAAGGAAGGGCAAGAAAAGGTAAGTAAAGAATTGTGTTTATTTAGCTCTTGAAAAAAAATCCATCGTCAAACGTGTCACGATCGCGCTGGACTGTGCATCGTGGCAGAGATGCGTGGAAGCAGCCTGCGTAAGCCACTAATCATGCGAGTTCGCTGTTGGTGTGCCAGCTTCTGCCATGAAAGTGACATACGTCATGATCACTATAGGTTTCTAGTTAAAAAAAAATATGTGTTGTAGCCTCTGTTGCGAGTGCGACAGAGGAGAACTCCTCCCCTCATGAGAGCAGCAGCGCGATAGGGCTGTTGCGATAGGCCGCCCCTATTGCGATTGCGATGGGGAAAATTTTTCTTTTACTCTCAACTTAATAAAACCTAAGGAGCCCCTTCTCTCTCCTCACTTTTCTTTTCATCTACTTCTTCTCTATCATGTGAGCAGGGATTTTTGCTCTCACTCCCGGTGGAATGGTTCTTGTAACTTCTGCACTGTTTAGGCTCAGGACCATAGAGAACACGGGCCTAAGCTTGGAAAAAATGAAGTCACCACCCGGACGGGCCAAAAAAATAGAAAGGGGTAGATGACTCGATTCCTAAGGAATCTCCAACCCCCTAATGGGTTCGAAAAGTTGGGTACGTGTGGGGAAGGTGAGAAACAGCCCAGCACCCCCACAACGCCGTTTCATTTGAACCGACCTCCTTTGCAGGTCTTAATATTATAAAATTCTTAAATATAACAATATTATCCATACTACATGCAACAATTAAAATAAAGCATCATTATATTAAAATCAAAGCAATGTCCAAATAAAATAAATAAATGGACTCCCATCCGAGGATGAAAACATGTTCTTACATCGTCCATATCTAAAACTAAATAGGACATCCACCAAAAGGTGGAAACGTGTTCTTTACATTGGTCTAAAAATTTTAAAATAAAATAAATTACGTGATGCTCATGATATGAGGTACCCAAAATATGGAAACATACTTCTTACAATATTTTGAAATCAAAACAAATCAATAAAAGTAAACAACCATTCATCAAAAATAAATCATTCATCAAAAATATCAAATATCAATCAAAATATATAATAAATATTCATCTAATTTAAATAAAATAGTAAGTATATAACTTTAGGGTTTATGCCTCAATTAGGATTTCTTGTGTTTCATGTTTAACATTTAGGTTTTTGTATATACTGGATTAATTAGTTGAGAAACATTTAATATAAAAGAACTAATATAGCTACTGGATGTTTTACAGATTTAGGGTTTCGAAAGTTTTTATGAAAATAATAATAAAGTTTTAGGGTTTAAATAAATAAGATTAAAGATCATGAAAATAGGATTTTAGCATTAAGTATTTGGA
Organism: Garcia nutans; assembly: GCA_947685225.1. Taxonomy (NCBI): domain Eukaryota; kingdom Viridiplantae; phylum Streptophyta; class Magnoliopsida; order Malpighiales; family Euphorbiaceae; genus Garcia; species Garcia nutans. Next base: position 107,852 of record CANTUV010000068.1, read on the forward strand.
AAGAATAGGCTACTGTGATTTCAGAAAAATAGGTTTGGTTAGAGTTTTAAGCAAGCATATTATTGTTTTGTGGTTTTAGAAAGGTATAATTAGGGTTTTAGATTTGAAAAATATGTTTTACGGGTATTTAAGGTTTTAGGGCTTTGAAAAAATACTTTTTAGGGTTTTAAATAGAGTTTTAGATGGTAAACAGAATAAGTGATCAAATGATAAAAACATCATCTATTGTATGTTTAAAAATTTGATCAATTTGAATGATGAAGCTATTGTAAATATAAGTAAGTTAATAGAAACTTAAACCTCCGTTGTTGGTTCCACCACAATTTGAGTTCTGGTTAAACAATAACAAAGGCAGTGTGGGCTACCTTTGATAGGTTATATATTGTTTGCTGCCACTTGATCCTTTATGCTTGGGATTATGAATAAACTGCCAAAAAGAATTTCAATAATTCCGAGTCCAAAAGTCCTCCAAAAATTTTGATCCTTCATTCTGTGTCTCTAATGTAGTATTTATAGAAAAAAAATAAAAAATCTAATACTAATTGGCTAAGGAAATAAAAATCTTTTAGGAAATAAAATTAAAAAACAAGTAAAATAGGGTTTTCAAAAAATCGCACGCAGGCCGGGAGTGAGAAAGTGCGCTGGCGAAGAAATTTTGCGGGCGCTGGGCACGGGCCACAGGCCAATTCTTTGCAGGATTTTCCTGTGGTAAATTGGACTGTGGCCTTTTCGCTGGCCCAAGCCAATTTTGCCGATTTTGCCCTTCGCTGATTTTTATTTATTTATTTATTATCTTTTTATTATTTTTTTATTAAAAATAAATATTATTAAAATAAATAATAAATATTAAAATACTATAAAAATTATTTTGGACTATTTAAAAATATCGGACCGGACTGAGTAAAAAATTAAGGGTCTACAGTTTGCCCCCCTGCTTGAGCGATCTGAGACTACAACAAAAGAGAGCGAAAAGCAATGTGATTTTTGACTAGGTTTAGAGCTATACTGGACGTCGTACCCAATGTTGGTTTGAGTTCTGGACTAAAAAATAATTTAGGTTCTAGACCCAAGGTGAATTTAGGATTTGGATTCTGGACCGGGGGTAAGTTCTAGACTCAAAAGTAATTTAGATTCTGGATCCGAGGCTGACCTTTTATCAGTTTAGAATTCTGGCTTAACTAGTTGTTATATTCTTTAATGAATTGTGAGTCTTTATCCACCAAAAATGAATCTTTATCCATTGGAGATCGGGTCTTTACCCTTGAAATATGAATCTTTATCCATTGGAAAATTGAGTCTTTACCCTTGAAACATAGATCTTTATCCATTGAAGATCGAGTCTTTACCCTTGAAACATGGATCTTTATCCATTGGAGATCGGGTCTTTACCCATGAAACATGGATCTTCATCCATTAGAGATTAGGTCTTTACCCTTGAAATATGAATCTTTATCCATTGGAGATTGGGTCTTTACCCTTAAAACATCGGGTCTTTACCCTTGAAATATGAATCTTTATCCATTGGAGATCGGGTCTTTACCCTTGAAATATGGATCTTTATCCATTGGAGAATGGGTCTTTACCCTTGAAACATGGATCTTTATCCATTGGAGATCTGGTCTTTACCCTTGAAATATGGATCTTTATCCATTGGAGATCGGGTCTTTACCCTTGAAACATGGATCTTTATCCAATTGAGATGGGGTCTTTACCCTTGAAACATGAATCTTTATCCATTGGAGATGGGGTCTTTACCCTTGAAACATGGATCTTTATCCATTGGAGATCTGGTCTTTACCCTGGCTTCAGCCCTTTTAGCTAGACTGATATTTTATCTTTTGCATCTTCATTCTTTTGAGAGTTCTAATTTTCTTCTTGTTTCATTCTTTTTTGTTCTTCCTTTGCATTTTTGCAAAAAATTCAGCCATTTTTTAGCTAGCCTTCATATCTTCTCATTGCCCCCCTGCGTGGTAAAATACTTGAAAGTTAGTTTGAAAATATTTTGTACACATATAAACTCTAAAAATTGAAAAGGAGAAACTTTACCCCCTGTGTAGGCTCAAACCAAAGATTTTTTTTATGCAAGCTTTGATTGATATTTTTGTTGTCTAATTCTTCACACAAGCACGCATTTCTTCTTTTGTAAAATTACTGGAGCTTCCTCAAGCAATGGGCTTTTCATGCTCCCCTGATTTAATATCTTCTTTTGATTCTTTACTTCACAGGGTGTTTGATGTTCACTTTGACAAAGAACAAATAACACAAGATAAAAATGTTGTATAATATGCTCATGTGTGCATGATATGCATGAGTAATACTTACATTGGTTCCATCGACCCACAAACCAAGGTGATCAGCAGAAGTGTTCTCATTGGTTCCTTTCAGATGCTCGTTCAGGTATTGCATTGGAATGACAAAAAGCTTTGCATTTATGGCTTCTATTTTCAACATGTTGAAAACATGAGTGGTGGATACCCCAAGCTGCAAAGATACATTTATTTCAAATTATGATTCAGTATGTCAATTGGTAACTTCTTCATAACCTTGCCAGTAATCATTTTCTTTGCCCAATGTATCCTTCAAGATTCGATAGTTCAACATACTCCCTTTAACTTGAATTTTTTTTTGAATTTTAATTTTGAATTTTGATTTTGAAATCAAATGTTGGCTTTGCCAAATTAGTATCAATTTACCTCAGGACTTGATTTTTCAAATTAACATATCTATAACATGACAACCCTAGTTATCGTACTAAACTCAGGAATCATTTCTATTTAAGCAAGAATTGTTGCACTTCAGATAGACACATACACATTACTTGGCCAAAGGTCTCATTAAGTTTAAATATTATCTATCTCATATGCATGCTTAGTCAAACTATCTCCGCTAATAGACTCTACATACCAAGAGAGATAAACAGGTCTTTGATAGGCTTGAAATGGGGTCTATAAGGGACATGAGTTTAAGTGAAGGCCATTTTGAGATTGGAGCTGACATAATGGACAAACCTTCACATTACAAACTGCTTGCTGAAACTTTAGGCAGCTGGGAGCAAACTTGCTAGACTCCAAATTCCTTCTATCTTCTTAGCATTAATCTGGATCTTGATTGGGACATTCTTTGCCTTTACAAAAAGTTTGGTACCCATATTCACCATCATTTTTCTTTCTTTTCTTTCTCTTTCTTTTTCTTACTCTTCCCTTTCTTTGAGCATTTTATCATTCTATCCTTCTTCCTTGTAGGACTGTCAAGAACTGGATGACCTTTCTTCTATCTCTCTAATTTTGATTTAAATCTTTAGTTGAGTTGGTCCAATTCAAGTCAAACTGTCTTTATGGAAGTCTTTTGCTGCTTTAAGTAACAGAGAACTTGGTTGGCTTTCTGAACCGCCTTTTTGGGTCTTATTTTATTTTCTTCTTTCTTCTTTTTTTTGTTTGTCTTTTTTCTTTTTCCTTTCCTTTCTTTTTCTTTTTTTTTTTCTTTTTTTTTCTTTTTCTAGTTTCTAGCTCTAACAGAGTTGTTTTGTCTATACCAACTTGTATTTCTAATAATGGATGAGTGGAGTGGTATTAATCTGCTTCAGTCCTAACTTTATCTGTGATATTTGGTCTAATTCAGGCCAACTTCAACTACCCTTATGGTATTGAGAAATTCAACTATCCTCATGGTCTTAACTATTCATTTCTTTCTTTGATCTTCTTGCCTCTTCATCTTAGTGATCATAAGACTTGTTAAAAGTATCACAATAGCTCAGGGTAGCTTGTTGGGGTTTGTAAGCCAAAGAAAAAAAAAGCTAAAATTTTATGAAGGCTCAAAGGGACAACTAGGTATTGATATTTAATAGGGTGGATGTAACACCTTTATACCCTATATACATACAATACGTATTTTTAGCATATGTAAAATACGCATATACGGTACAAAAATATTACAGACCAGTTTAATAAAAAATTTCACATTTCTGTTTTAAAATTTTAAATACTAAATATATAAAATTAAATAATATATAAATATTCTTTACTTGCTATAGTAACCCAAAATAACATTTTATATGAAAATCTCTAAAAAAAATTTGCTAGAGTTTTGTCTGTAATTTGAATGTTCCCAAAATTCAGCAAAACACAACCTGCATAAAACAAACACTCCCAATAAAATCAATTCACCATTTCACCAATACTTCTCAATTTCTCCATATTTTCTCAAAATACTTATATATAGGTATATATATCAACAACACATATAAGATCCCATCTTAAACAAATTATTCAAAACATTCTTTACAATTTACAATATATACTTCAAAAATATATCATAACATACATAATATCAAAATATGCTATAATATCAAATATGTATATGCTGGCAACTGGCTCTGATCTTGATGTACCCAAAAATAACTCTTCAAGCTCAATAAATATAAACCTAGACCCGACCAGGTATAGTAGAACTCTCTGACTCTACCAAAACGTCCATGTCACCTACGCGATAAATTACAATCGCGCTAAGCTAAAGCCTAGTGGTACAAACTTTGGTAATAACAATAAAACTCAAATGTAATGCCAATGCACAATGCTCATGAACATCTCATCATTTTATTTTCTCATACCTTTCAAATATTTCACAATCCACCATTCATATAAAAACAAACACAAACATGGGCCCAAAGATAACTAATATGCTATTCAAATTTCAGAGTTACTATTTTGGTCTATAATGACACCATGTGTCTAGCCCCGTAGGCAATATATCAATGTAATAATCCAACTAGGTCTGAGCTTATGACCTTGTCATTTCACTCAGCCTATCTTTAAATATTTATTTTTGAGGCTTAGACCCGGTCATTTCACCTCAAAAATATTTTCATAATAACGTCCAGCGTCTAACCCGTAGGCAATCATAGACATGCCGCCAAACACAGAACTCTGAAAATTGAATAACATACTAGACACACAATTTATTCATATTTCTCATTATTAATCTCTTTCTCATTGTCACATATTTAATATAGGCACATTGCCTTATTTTCTTATTTTTTTTTCTCACTTTTCTCTTTTTTCTCATTTATCTCAATATTAATTCATTTCATTATACTTCCACATATCTCATTACATTATATTATATTTTTTTTTCATTCACAATACATTACCCAGTCACTTTGGATATTTCCACATAATATACATTTTAATCACATTTACACAATTTAGCCATTATCAATGGCTTTTCACAATGCATTTAACACATATATGACATTACAAATGTCATAGCATATTATTCATGCACAACCAATGTACCAAGTAGCTTAACATATTTTTTAACCAAAATGAGTTAAGCCCAAATGTCATATAAACATAACCAATGTATTCAAAGTTTGTACATACCTCAAATAGCAACCAAAACAAGCTTAAAACTCTCACCAACCTTCTCTTCTAAGTTGCCCTTCAACACTTGGATTGGCCAAACTATTTCCTCTCAATGCCTATACCAAATGTGATCATAAATAATCATTTAATATCACATTCTAAGGCATTCTCAACATCAAACCTTAATTTAACAACACTCCTATAAAATTTCAAAAATTAAGTATTTCCTTACTTTAACTTAGCAAATCCATATTAACCCATTAAATTATTGTTTTGAGTTTATTTATATCATTACAAACATATTTTAACATGTTTAAACCAATTATATTAATTAACCATATGCTTATGTTCAAAACCCTAAAATGGCATAACCTTCACCATTGAAGGATCTCCATTCCAACTCAATCCAATTATCATTTCAATCTTATTTCCACCACTTATATCAATAAATAACATGATTTAAGCATTAAAATCAAACAATTAATTATTCTTTGAAAATTCACTTTTCCAAAATCCTAAATCAATACTACCATCTTTAAATTCTATCAAAAGTTAACTAAATCCATCATTTTATTTTAAAATCCTTATTTATGCATCAAAATAACACATTTGGAACCAATTTTCATAATTAAAACTCATGATTTCAAAAATTCAAATTTTCCATAACCCTAAATTCTCTCTCTTCAACCAACTTAAGTCAAACTTAACTATTTCTTTAATCCAACCTTAAAATTATTGTTAATCACTTAAAATAACTTCATCCATACCTAAATAGACAATTAAATCTTAGAACTTTAAAAATCCAAAACACACATATTCAAACTTTCATGAAATCCAAATAAATAAGTTGAAAACTTACTAATTTTGGTGGAAATCACCAAAAATCCACTTTGAATACTTGAAATCCTTCAATTTGTGGAGTATGGAAGAAGCAAAATCCTTGGCTCCACAACAATTGAGGTTCGGCCAAGGAGGAAGGAGAAGATGATGAAAATGGCTTTTTATTTTTTTCTTTTCTTTCATCTTTATTTATAACCATATATATATTAAAATAATTTAATAATTAATTAATTATTTATTTATTTAATAAATTAAATGTTCAAAATCCCTCTTCCATTCAAAAATAATTTATTTTTGAATTATTTTATAAAATTTGAATTTCTAAGATTTAATTATCAAAATACCCTTTTACTTTGGCTTTTCTTTTAAAAAGTGTTGACTTTTATATGTTGTATATATTTTACATATATATCACATATATATTCCACTTTTTCATTTAAAATCCCTTCATTTTTCATTTAAAATCATTATTTTAATTTATTCATTTAAATTATAATTTATTTTATCAAATTTCTAAAATTTAGAAATTTTTAAAAATTTGGGATATTATACATATGCACAAGTAATGTGTATCTTATATACACATCAAATGTACCTTATATATATATTAAATATATTAAGTATGTAATGTATTAATACAACATATACAATTGATATACCATATGTATATGTTATATATACTCTAGATATATATATTGAGTATATACAACTTTTATATCTCCAATTACTTATTTAATTTCTCCAAAATCACGGATGTGACAGTGGATACTAGTTGTTGGCTAACCAAATAATGCCTAGATCATTTCTCTCTTAAAATAAGCAGAGTTCAATTTCGCCTTGAAAGTTCATCAAAGTATGTTCTAAGACTGACTAGGACCTAGACAAAGGTCATTATGCAGGAGTCCTCTCTAAGTAAGCATACACAACTCAATGTTATAGAATAATTCCCTCACCTAGTAAAGTCATTCAAATCATGATGCCTAGATACATTAATTTATGAACATCAAGCTATATTCGTCATCGGTTGAGCACCAAAATGAACAAAGACCAACAAAAATTTTGATGAAAGTAATTTATTCAAATAATCTTAATTAAAAAAATATAATTATTCCAATTAAATATTAAGAAAGCAAAATAAATAGAGCAACACTCCAAGCTAAGGGAGGTTCGTTGAGTTGGAGTCGAAGATACTTCATTTATTTAGACATATCAAGGGTGAGGATTTTTTTCATCATCAAGGATCATTGCTTCATCATCCAAAGTCAGTCCAAGCTTGCTTAGTAGTACATTCTCTTTAGCAACTTCTCTATCCATATCATGACAGGATGACAAAATAAAACTCTTCATGAAGGTTGCCAGTGGTGGTGCCCTTCCAAATTTAGGCAGAGAATTATTCTTAGTGTTGGGCTTATCAGGCTCAAACAGCTTTCCACTGTCAATCAAATCTTAGATTTCGTGCCTTAATCAAACACATTTATCTATCTCATGACCTTCCACTTGATGGAATTGACATAAGACCTTGGCATCTAAATTTGGTAGTAGAGGCTTATGTAGAGGCTGAGGTATCAATGGTTGTAGCAAATCCATTTTCATTAGATTTTCTAACATCTTTGACAAAGGCTCCCTTAAGTCTAAAAAATTACGCTTCTTTGCTGGTTCAGTTGCTACATTTTTCTCAACACCTCTTCTTTTCCTTTGATTTTGCTCATTGGGGTGGCAGCTGCCCTTATTGCCCCAGTTAGACAGCACATGGTTCGACTGGTCTTGAAAAATAGGGATTGATCCCTCATTTTTCATTCGGTCTCTATTAGTAGACATGTTCCTTGTTAATGTTGCCTTTTCCTTCTTCTTTACGTCAATGGGAGATGCCTCGTTAGAATTGTTGATGATTTCCCGAATCTGAATCAACTGGGTCCTCATAATTTCAACCAATTGATCTCGTAGCTCAGCCATCCTAGCTTCGACAACTTCATCAATTTTATCCTTTAGCTGGTTTGCATCCATCCTTCCAATGAAGCACTTGAATCAAAATCAATATTGTAGTTGGTATTATTGTATGCTCTTGAATTGTCGTACTTAAGGTCTGTGAGCCAGAAAGGATAAATGACATGTTATACAATGCGTGTATGCATGTATTGCACCAATGACAAACAAACAAAGACAATTAGGATGTTCCTTCCAATCTTATAACTTCCACACACAAATGGCGAGTCTCTTTTCCTAGGTATATGGTTAACAAAATACCAACATAGGATATTTTATTTTCGAAAAGTTTTCTCGGACGTTTCAACCAATAGTTATATTTTAAAAATAAAAATCAGTTCATGATAATTCTCATTAATTAGGTTTTAATCCATTCAATCAACTAAAGTAGCTTTTATGCTATATCGGATTAAAACTAAATTACGAGGTTTATTATAAATAGATTTCTCACTTGAAAAAAGTAACTAATGATTCATGCCAAAAACAAACACATGATTAATAACTCTTAGTATAAACTAGGCTCACAATTGATTTTTGGTATTTTCATAATTGACCTAAATAATTTGTAAGCTCTTTGTAGGAAAAGTTTAGATGAAATACAAAAATAGTTTTGTTTGAAAAACCCAATGCAAAAAGATTTTTAGAAAAAAAATGGATTTTTGACTTTGTATTTGAGTCATGAAAAAAGAATTTTTGATTTACTTTTAGAAAAATTTTATGTCCAAACACCATCTTGAAAAGTTTTTAAAAAAATAGCTTGATCTTTTGGACTTTAAAGAAAAAATTTATTTTGAGCTTACAATGTACTTAGGTCATATTAGAAAAAGAACGAACCAAATAAGCCATGATTTAAGCCAAGATAAATTAACCATAGTCAAACAATAAACATTTGGGGTAAAAATCTAAGAAAAGTAACTAGGCTAATTACATGAGCTGCTTTAGTCTTTGGGTTGAAAAGGCTTAGGTTCTCATAGCAAGTATATATCAAAAGGTACAAGGTTATGAGTGGTTATGCCATGCTCGATATACATACCTTGAGTGAAAGTATGGTATCCCTTACATAAAATAACATGGGTAACACGGGCGTCCTAACTCACACACATAATGCAATCTAATGATGCAATGGATAATACCATGATAAGAAAGAATAGAATAATAAAAAGACCAACGGAATCAACTTCTCTTATCCCTAGTGGAGTCGCCACTATGAGCAGAGATTTTTGCCCCCACTCCCGGTGGAATGGTTCTTGCGACTTCGATACTGTTTAGGCTTGGAGCCTTAGAGAACACAGGCCTAAGCCCGGAGAAAATGGATTCACCATCCGGATGGGCCGAAAAAATAGAAAGAGGTGGATGACTCGATTCCTAAGGAATCCCCAACTCCCTAATGGGTTTGGAAAGTTGGGTACGTGTGGGGAAGGTGAGAAACGGCCCAACACCCCCACAACGCCCGGTTCATTAGAACCGGCCTCCTTTGCAGGTCTTAATATTATAAAATTCTTAAATATAACAATATTATCCATACTATATGCAATAATTAAAATAAAGCATCATTATATTAAAATCAAAGCAATGTCCAAACAAAATAAATAAATGGACATCCATCCGAGAATGGAAACATGTCCTTACTTCGTCCATGTCTAAAACTAAATAGGACACCCACCGAAAGGTGGAAACGTATCCTTTACATTGGTTCAAAAACTTTAAAATAAAATAAATTACATGATGCTCACGATATGAGGTACCCAAAATATGAAAACATACCTCTTACAATGTTTTGAAATCAAAACAAATCAATAAAAGTAAACAATCATTCATCATAAATAAATCATTCTTCAAAAACATCAAACATCAATCAAAATATATAATAAATATTAATCTAATTTAAATAAAACAGTAAGTATATAACTTTAGGGTTTATGCCTCAATTAGGATTTCTTGGGTTTCATGTTTAACATTTAGGGTTTTGTATATACTGGATTTAGGTTTTTCTTGCGGCGAATTGACCCAAGCCAATTCGTCTCCAGCGACGAAAAATTTCATCGCCGATTTTGCCCGACGCCGATTTTTATTTATTTATTTATTATCTTTATTTATTTTTATTTTTTATTTTTATTAAAAATAAATATTATAAGTAATAAATATTATTAAAATATCACAAAAATTATTTTGGACTGTTTAAAAATATCGAACTAGACTCGATAAAAAATTAAGGGTTTACATATCTCATACCCCCAAACTCTCTTCTAAATCCATAACTATCTCTTTCTCAAATCCACAAAAATTTCTCCAAAATCTATCATATTGCTTCCTTAATCCAACAAATCTTTACCAAATCTATTATACCCATTCCTCAAATAATTCAAAAATGGCTTCAAGAACAAAGACTGTTGCAAGGAAAGCTTCTTCAAGAAAAGGGAATGAAAATGTTTCAAACTCTTCAAGGGATGAGGTAGATATATGTTCCCATTTTGATGCTCCTTTTTCCATTTATGATCAAGAAGAAGGTAAGAAATTTTTCTCTCTTTGTATAAGAAATATTACTCCTTTTAGATATTTTAGCTATGGTATTTTTGAGCATTTGGGTTTTTGATGATAGAATGAAACAATTGTTTGGTAGATTAGGTTGGAAAAATTTAGTACAAAAGAGATATGACACTTATAAAGAACTAACTCTTGAATTTTTTTATAACCATTAAAATGTCCAAATCTAAGGATAAAAATTTAGAGTGTAGAATGTTTGGTGTTAATTATGTAATTGATCATGATGTTATGTTTAAAGCTTTTGGTTTGCCAAAAGAAGGTGCTTGTACTCATTCTAAAGAATTTAATGTTGATAAATTCTAGAAAACATTAATTGGGTTTGATTCATTCAATATCAAAAATACATTTAATGGATTGATTTGTGATCATAGTTTACTGTTATTGCATAAGTTTATGTGTCATTTTATGTTTAACAAAAGGAAAGTAATAAAGTGTCAGTTCAAGAATTGTTTATATTGTATTATGCTTATAAGAATAAAAAAGTGTCTACAACATATCATATTTTTCAAAGTTTAATGTTTATTGCTCAACATCCCAAGAGTACAATTGCATTAGGTCCTATTATTATAGGATTGACAGTCTATTTTAAATTTTTAATCCTAACAATACCTCAATAGAGTGTGTTAGTGGGGAGCCATATTCATTTGACACTTTATATCATTCTGAGATTTTGGATGCTAACAGTAAATTAAGAGATCCCACAATAAGAAGGTGCTTCAAGAATCTACTTCAAGGAGGTTCTAGTAGTATTGCACCTAGTGATCAGCCAGCACATGAAGAAGAGGACAATGAGGAAGAGGAAAGTGATGATGAAGAAGGTGATAATAATGCCAATGATGAACAAGGATGACGACAAGTTTTAAAGCAGCTCGGTCAAATGGACGAAACAAATAAGCAAATAAGCTTGTGGCTAAACATTATCGAGGCACAACAGAGGTAGTATGGAGATCAATTAGGTACCATAAATTATAGATTTATCAACATGGAAAGGAATCCAACTTATCACAATTACAAGCTAATGAAGTATATTGAACTTTCAGGATTGTCTGTTTCTTCTCCGACTCTGTCACCTCCATCGTTGCCATGACTCAGGAAAGCTTCCATCCTTTCTCTTTTTCTTATTACATTTTCTTTTTTATGTTATTTGTTGTGTTTTTGTGTGTAGTTACATGATTTTCATTGGGGACAATGAAAATCTTAAGTGTAGGAGGGGAGTAGTTAGTTTATTTTATTATTTTGTTTAATTTGTTTTCTGTATTTTGTGAATTTTATTTCTTGTATTTTATTTTTGTTTTTGTTTTTATGAATTTTTCTCCTTTATAATTTTTATTATTTTTCCTTTAAAAAAATCAAAAATATATAAAAGAAAATTCGAAAAAAAAATTTACAGTTTTTTTTTCAAAAACCAAAATTAAAAAAAGAAAAAAACAATATATAAAAAATAACAAATATTTTATTATTAGGTTTTAATTAAATTTTAGTTAGTTGTCTTAGTTTATCTAGGATTAAAATTATATCTTTTATTTTGAATTTAATTTATTATCCTAGTAAACTAAGAGTTTGTTTTTAATTAATAAATTTTAATAATAAGAGTTTAACTAGAATTCTTTTAGTCAAATGGTTTTAGGATTAGTATTTATTTCTTCTCTATATAAGATTAAGTTCTTATCACTCTAATTCATTATTAGCATAACCTTAGAAGAGAGAGAGATGAATAATAAAAAGAAATCATATACTTGGGGTTGGAATGGAGATGGCATCTAGGATCCAGAAAAACCTTTTGTGAATCTACCTGTAGAAACGCCTGAGAAACTCACTTCCTTCTATGCTTTTAGGTGTGCTTATCTTGATCCTTATGAATGCACTATAGATCTCGATGAGATAGTAGAGAGGAAAAAATTAGATAAAGCGTGAGAGAAAATTGGATCCCATCTTGACTTAATAGTTTTAGATGATACCTCAAGTGATGAAGATGAACTTAAGCCAACACCAATCAAAAGGAAGAGAGGTAGGCCTTCAAAATTGAAAAAGAATAAGAGAGGGAGACCTCCTAAGATCCCTAAGAAAGTGTAGTTCAGTGCAGAAACCATTAAGAAGGAAGAGGGAAATGCTTAGAAGAATCTAATGAACTCTTATTATTATTAGTTTGATTTAAATATATTTCTTTTTGGATTGTCTTTTATTTGTATTCTTATTTAATTTTATGTCTTTTTTATTTTTAATTATAGTATATTTGAATTTCAGTTTTTAATAAATAATAGAATTTGTTCTACTCATACTTTGCAATCTATTCGGTTTTTTATCTCTACTTGTTCTTTACTTGTCATTAAGTGAGTTAATTATTGTTATTTTAGATTTCAACTTGATAATTGAATTCTTTTGGCTAGATTTAAATAATTTTTGGTTATTTTTAATTTAACGCATGGTTTTGGATGAGGTTGTGGTCTTGAGAAATTTTACAAATTAAGAGCATTTATTTTAAAAAAATATTTAAAATTATTTTTATCATAGTTTTTTGAGTTCATTGTAATATAATAGATTCTTGAGTTAGTATGCATCACTAAGGTAGTAAATTGCTTAATTATGTGGGAATATGATATGAGAATTATAATTAATTAATATAGTTATTATATTAAAATTGTTTGCGAGATAGAGCGTTAAACGCACTTGTTTTAGATAATTAAGGTGAAATGGAGCATAAAATGCATCTACTATATATATATAAGAAAGAAAAAAATTAAAAATAATAATGAGATGGAGCATAAAATGCACCCATTGAATAAATATATATAATAATAATGATAAATATATAGTTCTTATTGATCCTCAATTGTTGTGTATAGTTGGCTACTTAGTGATGCTTGCTATATTCTGGGATTAATGAGGTTATGATGAATTTCTTATGACTATAGTTTGATATAAAAGTTTTTATTACTTATCTTAATATATAAGTGTGCTTAATTTGTGAAGTTGCTTAAGGTTATGATTCTTTAAAGTTTAGTATTTTAAGTTTAAAATAAATATTTTTTTTTGGTTGATTGTGCTTAATTAATTGTTGAAATTTAATTTAATATGGTTAATTTGCTTGAGGACAAGCAAAAGTTCAAGTGTGAGAGAATTTGATAAGTGCATATTGACCTTATATTTTCTATCATATTTAACATATAAATAATTTGAATTAATCTATTCTAAGTTTATTTATGTATTTTTATTTCATTATTATTGAATTAATATTAGTTTGAATTAATTTCTTGAATGTTTGTGCAAATTGGAATTTTAGGCAAAATTAGACCTTTAGAGTTTCAAGTATAATTTTGGTGATTATAAAGTGCAAGATTGGAAAAGTGATCTTCATGAAATTGATAGAGAACATCTTAAGATTTTCAAAGAGGTCTAGTTTGTCAAAATCCGAGCTCGTTTGTGCTTCTAACTTTAAAATTGAAATTGAGCTTAAATTTTAGAAGCAGAATTTCAGTCCAAGCCACTGATAGTAATTGGGCTATAACTTGGGCGTGTGAAGTCCAAATGAGGTGATTCAAAAGTATAAAACTATCTACTCTTCAGTGGCTATAAATTTTCTGAATAAGTCAATTTGAGATAAGGCTTTTACCTAATAGAAAATAGGCTGGAAAATTTGAATTTGAATTTTGAGAAGAAGTTAAAGAAGAGTAGGAGTCTAGTTTTAAGGAGTTGAATGTAATACAACTAAACAAAAAGATGGGTGAACAGTAATGTACAATAGCCATTCTAGAGAATTTTTCTACACTTTTTTAATTTTTTCTAATTTTGATTAGCGTTTCCACCATTGGAGATCAATAGAAGAAGGAGATTGTGCTGGAGGAGGACTTCGTCATCTCTACAAGATTCTTCATCCGTCTAGTTTGAACCCTCTATTTTGTTTAGATTTTCAAGATTACATTTTCTTTAATGTTTTCGTTATTTTATTCCATTGAACGTTAGAAGTATGAATTTTATGTTTAGTTTCATAATTTTTATGGTTATTATGTTTAATTTTGTTATGAGCAACTAATATCCTTAGTGAGATTAGCTGGATTTAGGATTATGGATAATGTGTATTAATTAATTTAATTACTATTTATTTCTTAACATTGAAGTTCTGTTGATTTTGTTCTTAGTGCTTATGATTAACTGATCATCAATTGCATATTAAATTAAAATTATATGTTGAGTGAAATCTATGTATGATTTTAGATTAAAAAATCAATAACTTAAGAAAATATTATTTAGAGATAAAAGAATAATCTTAAAACCAACTTAGTTCTTTTGAGCTTGATAGATTATTTTAATTTATTATTCATGAAAATAGAATTTATAAATTATATCAATCATTAATTTTCTTGCTTGAGAAAGAGAAAAATTTAAATTTAAAGAATTGGTAACTTTGATTAAAGAAATGTTTGAATAAGTTTGAAAAGTTGTTTTTACTCATTTGAAATAATTCTAATGAAACCTAATCCTACTAATTTATCTCAATTATTTGAATTTAAATAATTTTAATTTTAATTTTAAGTTTGAAGTAATAGGTAATTATCCTAGATTAATTTCATTTTGAATTTGAATATTAATTTAATTTTGAATTTTAATTTAAATTAAAGATTAAATATTTAATTTTTAAAAATATAAAATTAATTAATTAGTTCTCAGATAATAGTCTATTTAAATTTCAGTAAGTCAAATTACTCAATCCCTATGGAATCGACCCCTTACTTTCACCTTACTACTTGTTATGAGCCGCGGACTTGCGGTTAAAATATATATATATATACACAAATCGACCAACACAGCCTTCATCCCAAAGATTTCATCTTAATAAAAAAAAAATACATTTCATCTTCTTATTCTACTTGTTTTTTTTTTTTTGTATGCAAAACCCATGTCTTATATATATATATATATATATATATATATAATTTGTTTCTCCATCTTCTTTCCTTCAATTCTAGAATTCAAATCCAAATTCTTGAATTTTTTTGGTTTTGAATTTTATATGAAGCTTCCCTGGAGAAAACAAAAACTCAATTATTTGTCTAATCCATTGCTTGCTTATTCTTCTTATATTTTTTGTTCCCCTTCTCTTTTAATTTGATATATTAATAACAAATATTATTAGGTAATTACGGTTTTATGTGCTTTGCTTTTTTTTTTTTTTCTAGGTTCATTAACTGAATTAGTTTGTATTTGTAAACACTTATTAAATAATTGTTAAACATCCATTAGGCTTAATTTCATTGTTTTATCATTAATTTTGATTTTATTTCCGCAAGGTAATATAATTGTTAAAGTTATTTCAGCAAGATTTATATATATATATTTATTTATTTATTTATTTATTTATATAATCATTTTGTAAATTTGAGCAGTTCTTATTGTTTTTGCTTGATTTTTTTATATCAAAATTTATATCTTATTATATTTTTTATAGTTAAGTGGATTTTGTAACTAGGATGCCACCTTTTAATTTTACCTTGTAATTTCTTGTGATTTTGTTTATGGAGCGATTGGAGTAATTGGTTTGATGATTTGGGGGCTAACTGCTATTCATTGATAATAATTTTGTATCATAAAAGAGTAAAATTTTCTTTTCCCTATTAATCAAATGGTTTTTTTTCCTAGCCTAAAGGAGAGAATACTAAGTAATAGAGAAATACAGTATTTAATTTTCAAAAAAAAGAGAAATACAGTATTTTTAAATATGCTAAGAGATGTCCAAAATGATAGATATCAAAATAATAAATAATAAATTTTTTAATAATTTATTTTGCATATGATAATAAATATTGGAGATGACACAATACTTTGATATATTTATTTAATATTATGTTATATTTCAATTGATTTTTATATTTTATATTTTTTAATTTTTTAATCTTATAATGATAATATTAAAAAAATTTAATATTTAAGTGTTTGTAGAATTTTATAATATTTTTTATTTGTCTAATATCATAAAAATTATATTTATGATATGATATTTCTTATAAAATATATTATATTTTTATTAAAATATTAATTATATAAAAAAAAATTAGAACTCCATAAAAATTTATCAAAATCTAAAATAAAATCCAATAAACTCCTTAAAATTCTATACATAATTCTAACATAATAAATGGAATTCTATTAAAAACTTTAATTTCCATTAAAATCACTCATTCTTTTAAAATCCATTAAATTCCTAATCCAATACACCCTCCTTTAAAATCCATTAAATTCCTAATCCAATGCACCCTCCTTAATATTCATATGAAAGTGAAACTCCTTTTTTTTTTGTTTTAAAAAACTGATTTTTTAAATAATAAAAAAATTTGAAACAAATTTAAAATTTACGTTTTTAAATAGTAAAAAATTCGAAATAAAAAAAACTTCAACAAAAAGAAAATCTTCAAAAAAATTTATGAAAAAAAAAAAGAAAAGAAGATGAATATGATTTTCACCATGAAATCACCAACGCAACTCGCACCAACTTCCCTTCTCCAGACAAGCACAACACCATGAAACATAAAAATTTTATTTTATTGTGATCCTAACAAGAAATAAGAGAGAGAGGGAGAAAGAGGTTCTCAATAGCAATTAATAATGCAAATTTTAGAAAAAAAAATTATTTGTTTCCGCAGATCTAAGTGCAGAAATTATAGCCTTGTCTCCAAATTTCTATGGCGACAAATCAATTTATTTGTTAAATTTGTAGCTTCTTCATATTAATTATATTCATCTTCTTCACAATATCATTGTCCTTTATTTATTATATTCAACTCTCTCTCTCTAAATCTACGAATCTAAAAGTGTAATGGCTCATTTAATATTGTTATTTGCCCTCTGTATGCTTCCAACCATCGTTAGTGACGCTCATCCTACTAGAAAATTTTTTCGAGTGAAGGGTCGCAATTGCTTTCTTTCTCTATGATTCAAAAACAAAAGCCTCCCAGAAAATCAATCTCTCTATAATTCAAAAAGGGGTGAAATGCAAAGTAAATCATACCTAAAAACCAGTTCCCAATTTCTCAATGATCATAAAGTCTGCACTTTCCCAAACTTAAAATTCTTTGAATTATCAATGACTAGTGATGTGGGTTTATCAAATCAACGGCGAGACAAAAGAAAATAAGGAATTAGGAAGAGGGAGAGAGTAGAGAGAGAAAATTAATTATTTTATTTTATGATTTCTGAAAATTTTAATTTTTAATTATTTTAAAAAAGTGTAAGGTGTCGTTATATAGTTAGCTTGTGATACCAACTAGGATATCCTAGCTGGAATTAGAAGCCATTTAGTTCATGAGATGTGGCAATTTTTTAAACAATGGTACAAAGTATCACAATTCATTGTGCCATTAACTCATATAGCCAGTTCCTGATAGGTTGTCTTGTAATTTTACGAACAAATCACAGAACTTTACTCTAGCCATCTTCCTTCTCTTTCGCATTAATGGTGGCTGTAAGCCAAAGTCTCCATGGATTTCTCCAAACAAAAATTCTTTTATTTGTCTAAATTTTTTAAGCCTATGTTAAATTGGATGAGAGTAAGTGAAGGTAAAAAGAGAAAATAAATATAATTTCTTTTTCTTTTTCTTGTTTGGTGTAAGAAGTAGTATGATAAAAGAGAGTAAAGTGGAGAAAATTTAATTTATTCTCTCTTTTATTTAAACTACCAAACAATAGAAAATAATTTAAATTAAATTTCTTTTACATTTGTCTTCTTTCCTTCATTAAAGTAAATTCAATTTCACCTCTAACTTTGCTCCATCCAACATAGGCTTAAGCTTTTTTTGCGGTGATTTATTATTATTATTATTATTGAACTATACATGATGAGCAATAAGTATGAGTGGTGGGTAATGGATAACAGGGAGTGATTGTTGCCGATGTGTTCAACAAATGTTTTTTATATAATAAATTAAGTTTCTGATCAACTAATTGGCCATTTTGGAAACAAAATACCTTTAAAAAAACGACTTCCAAGCACACATCTGGATTTTATGATGCAAGAACAGAGAAAGAATAAAGAGCTGGAGAAAGAAATATTGGAAATTTTGATGTAGCACGAGGAATTCTCCGATTTCTGCAAGTAAAAAAAATCCCTTGAAAGGCCAGAAATGGAGTAGCCGGCAAGCTTATTGAAGCATTAAAAAATTATAATGAAAAATTAGGGAAAAATCAAACAAGTGAAGTTAAAATCATTAGCAAAAAATTGACTTATCCGCCAGGGATGCAAAGAGAGTAAGGACTAGATGGTAATTTTCAGAGGAATTTATTTTTGTTTCTTCTACAACGGCTGCTTAAACAAAAAAGAGAAGAAGATGAATAATTTGGGGAGAAGGAGGAGGGCAGGGAGAGAATTATTTTTTTAGTTATTTTAAAAAGTCACCATGTTTCATTCATATTGATTTGCCATTTCATCTGTGATTCCTAGTTGGAATCATGGATATATAATATAATTTCTTTTTTTTTTATCGGAAATATGAGAATTTCATTAATAGTTAAGGTAAAAGTACATCGAACATTAACAAAAGGAACAGAACAATGAAGAACAAAAGAACAAAGAAAAACATAACAGAAAAACTAAGAACATCAACATAATAATGGGAAACAAAGCAAATAGCCATACTAAAATAGATAAACAAAACAAAGGAAGAACTCAGACAATCTTACCAACAAAGGACAAAACTTCAATCTTCAATCTTTCCTTGTAGCAAAGCCCAAATAATTCAGTGTAGAATAACTCTCCACAGAACTTCCATAAATAACAAGAGAAAGGCCAAGGACATAGAAGAAAAGCATATATAATATCTTGTTAGTCCGCCGGAAACAGAGGAACAACATGTTGGAGAAAGCACCACTGTCACCCCATATATCCTTATGTCTTGAAGCAGTTGATGGAAAAGAAGGACCTAAGGTCCTAAACTGGGGCCAATGAAGGAAAATAAACCCTTCAAACACCAAGCCAGATCCGATAAGAGGGAGTTTTGCCAGAGCTCCTGAGAAAGCTTCAACTTGAAACTCAACAATAAGATAGAGGGAATAGGCACTGAAGACCAGCTACCAGTGGAATTGTGAAGAACAAAAAAATGGGACAGATATATATATTTGGGTCTAAAAAAGAGATCTTGAAACTTCTAAACCTAGATATGAAAGAAAACCCCCAATAAGAAGCTTCAAAGAGCCTAAGAACAAAGGAACTAGAGCTGTTTTATTCACAGAGTTTCGTTTGCCGAAAACTCTCAGCAGAAAAAATAAAAGACAAAAGAACAGGAGGACAAAAAAGAAAAAAACAGAGAACTACAGAGACAAAGGACGAGAGATTTAGGGTTGCCGCGGAAATGAGCACTGGCGATAGCCCTAGATCTAGGGTTTGAACTAACTGACAATGGGATTGCTCTTTTTTATAATATAATTTCTCATTAGTTATTGTGGTAATTTTCTTTAATTTGAAATTTTAAAAAATGAAGAAGTCGTTTTTTTAGAAAAATAAAATATATTAAGCAAATAAAGAAAATACCAAATGAAGTCAAGAAAGGATTAGAACTAATTCAAGTCAGCAGACTCCCCCAAAACACCCAACTTATGATCTAAAACTCAAATCTTCAACAGAAGATAACAAATCAAACTCAATAACCTTAACTAAATACTAGGAAACTCATGTCACACATATTATTATTATTATTATTATTATTATTATTATTATTATTATTATTATTATATTTTTAAAAAGCAAATGACTTAAATTAAGGGATAATTACACAATATACCTCTTTTTCCTTCTCCCTTTTCATCTTTATGCCACAAAGATTTATTTTCAAAATCATTTAGCTGCGCCTCTTTTTTTAAATTGCTTTTTTGAATCATTAATTTTACTTTTTAATTTGTATATTTATTTATGTTTGTTTATTCATAAATAACTTTTTTATATCATATTTTTAATATACACATAAAATATATATATATAATATATAATATATACACAATATATATAAAATACACATACAATAATTAATAACATATATACAACATATATCAAGCGTCAACCGAATATCTACCAAATCTATAAAAAAAAAATCTATCAAATATCTATCAAACATTTATCAAATATTTACAAAGTGTTTTTAATATTTTTTTAACTTATTTATTTTTTTAATTTTATATTCATACAACATACATACAACAACCATACAATGTCTATATAAAATATACATAATATATACGAACATATATATAACATAAAAATAACATCAACCAAACATGCATAACATCTACATAATGAAATTAGTTTTTTTTAAATCTTTTTAACTGTATAAAATGTAAAATTTGTTTTAAAATAAATTTATTAATTTTTTATTTATATATTTTTATATATTTTGCTTTTTTAATTATTTTTGTAAGTGTTATTTTTTTGTAATTAAAATTAAAAATTTTTCTTTATAAAAATTAATAAATTTTATATGTTGAAAAATAATTTAAATATTAATTTTTATTATTTTATTAGAATATTTTTATTTAATAGTGAAGTAAGATAAGAATTGAAGTAAAATATTGATTGTGGTGAGATAAGAGATATTTAAAATAAAATCCTTATTTTATTAAGAAGTGATGTATTTTAAAATTTTGCTCTAATTTTTTTATAAAAGTATAAATATTTTTATTTTTTACAGTATTTTTGAAATAAAATTTATTTTTAGGTAGTTTTATAAATGTCCCTTAAATTAATTTAATGATATATTTTTTAATGTTGAAAAGCCTAATTACTCAAAAGATCTGTTTGATGGGCTTTAGTGAAATCACATTCCTACCCAAAATTTGAGGCAAAGGTTTTATAGGTCATATCCACTTATATATTCCTTATTAAGTTCATCTCTTTCTAATATGAGATTCTTCTCAAATTTTATATATGTCAATAATTTCTTCCTCAAGTGTGAGCTAGCACATTTTGAGTCCGAGCTCTCCATTAAACAGAATTCTTTTAGACGAGGACTTAAGTATGTAATGTCACCTAAAGCTCTTCAAACTTTCACCAATCTATAGCCCACCGGGAGTAATCTTTACTCTTTTACGTGGAGGGATATGGATAACCATGGGATTTGATCACTGTCTCCATTCTCGTTCATGTTGAACTATCGACTCTGATATTACATGTTGATGCTGGAAATCCCAATTACTTAGATTATCTACTTGATGAGATGAGGGAATATTCTTGTGGATTTGATATCACATTCCAATCTAAAACATTTAGGCAATGGAATTTTGGGTCATTTCCACTTATATGTCCCTTGATAAGTTCATTTCTTTCCAATGTGAGATTCATGTCACTCTTGATATATTTCAACAATCTTTCACTTATGTATGAGCTTCCACATTTTAGGCCTAGGCTCCCCCTTAAGCGTAATTCTTTCTGGACCTAGACTTGAATATACGTTGTCACCTAGAGCTCTTTATACTTTCATTGATCTAGAGCCACTAAAATGATCGGCGCTGAACGAAGCAGAGAAGAAAATGAAAAAGGAAAAGGCTTCTGGAAATATCATAAACATTTAGCGAAATATTCAAAATTTGTCACTAAAACTATCGTCATATTAATATAGTGACAAGAGTCACAAAATCATCACTAGAATTGGTGACGATTAAGCACCATCTCTCAATAATCTTGAATTTCATATAAGACCAACGACGTATGTACTATTGTCGCTAAGTTGCGACAAATGTTGCTCTGCAACTTTATGACGGACTATATGTCTCCATTGCCAACTCTTCAGCACTTATAAACCTGCACATATTCAATGGTAGAGGACAATTTTGTTGCTGTACAATGACAACTTTAATATCTTAAAGTTTTTCACTATTTAGCGCAAACATTTGGCACCTTATTTAGCAACCCATTTAATGACAACCTTTTTTTTCATTCCATCGCTAAATTTAGCACAAAGTAGATTCACCAATTTGGCACTAAGAGTACCGATAGGGTTTGCGACAACTTTCTCCCCTCAGTAGTTAATGTATCGCAAATCAGTCGCTAATTGAATTAAATGCGTAAATTGTAACAATTCCATCACCAATTTGCTATACCTTTATGGTTGTCACTAGTTTTAATTTTTCTTATTTTTTTAGGATTTTAAATTTTGATTTATTATATAAAATGGTTTTTGATTATGTTAATGTTGATGTAAGGTTTATGGCTTTGTGTTCTCCTATTCGTTCATGGTTTTATTCATTATAACTACAATTTGCATCTGCAAGCACTTGAAAAACTAAGGCATGATGCATCTGCTATTGTTTGCATTCAATTTCACTCAATTTTAACATTCAAACCTAAATACATACTAGTTGACAAAAAAGTTAAGTTCAATTTATTGAGCTCAATTTCATTGGTCTATTTAAAAAATAACTTAAATTTGACGAAACTCGAAATAGCCCTAGTCTCAATGACCATAACTTTATTTTCAAGACACCTAAACAGCATGCATATCATTAACAAAAAGAAAATTTTACCAGTTTTAATACTTTTAAGATGGAGCAAAATGAAAAGCAACAACATTACCTACAAGATCTAGCCAAAGATGCCCATTTGCTAACCCAAAGGGATAAAACCAATTAATAATGTGTTTGCACTTATAGTCATTATAAAAGGCATGAAACACCAATGATATTTAGCATGCAATTTTAGCGTGCTACTATAATGAATCAATCAATATCTATAATACAAATAGCCACTTATAGACAAAAGAAGCCATTGCTTGTGTTGGAGAATATGAATCAAAGGCAAGTAAAAATTGTAAAAAGAAAAAGAAAAGGAAGAAGAAAACTTAATTTATATATGTTAATGTTGCAAGAAACTCCCTACTATTGATTCTAAATAACGAATCACATAAATCCAAAGTGGGAAAGTGAGGATATAAAAGAAAAACAAATTATAGTCACTAAGCAAAAGCAACAATATAATGGAAAAATTATATTATGAATGAGAGAGCAAATAACAAACTTGATATTTTAATGACCTGGTAGGAAAAACTTTTTGTTTCAATTGAGATTGGAGATCTAGAGAATGCAAGAAAAAAAAAGAGTAGATATAGATGAGTGAGAGTGAATAACCACCAATTAGGACAGTTATAGATAATAGAAAATAATAGAGAAGAAAATGACAATGAAGATGACAAGAAAGGTGACTTGTATATTATCATACTACAAAAAATTGAAAATTTAGAAACAAAAATTAGAAATAGAGACTAATCCATTTCTAAATAGAAACCATTTTGAAAGGGAATTGATATAGATGGAAATTAAGCAATTTTGTAACGGAATAGTAACAACTTAGAAACAAAATTTAGAAACAGATTTATTTTGTTTCTAAATCATTTTAATATCTCGTGTGAATAAATATCATAAAATATATAAATGAAACTAAAATTATTTAGAAACGGAAAATTTTGAAATGAAGTTTATCTATCTCTGATGGTGGGTGGAAAAATCAAGAGCTAAAAATGTGTTTGAAAATTAGAAACTGAATTAGATTTTTTTTTCTAAATAGCATTATGATTTGCTATTTGGAAATCGATTTACTATCCATTTCTAATTAAGAGAAATGGACAATAAATATGTTTCTAATTTTGAACTTTGTTATCTGTTTCTAGATTATAAAGCTACAAAAAGCCTTATTTTTCTTATTTTTCTTTTCTCTCTCGTCTCACCATACTCTCACAGTATCACCAGCAGCCCAAACACCTCTATCAACAAATCTTAGCACCCCTCACCACCCCTACTAGTTTCTAAACATATTTACTCTCTTTCTCTCTTGACTATGTAGCATTTTCACTATTCTTGAGTATTCAACCTAGAAATTGAAGAAATTTTAGTTATAATTCTTCAATCTCATTTAAGAAATCCTCCATTTTCATCGTCCACAATATTTGTGAAAGAAACTTTCAACCTATAATCTAATTTTATTTATATTTGATAGAAAAATGCTTGTTCATTTCAATGATCTTGAAGATTAAGTCAAGAAATTGAAGAAAATTTTGTCATCATATCTTCAATTTTAATTAGTAAGAAACTTGTTTCATTTGCACTTATTTTTGAATTATTTGATTTAAATGTATTTATCTATTTTTGTTGTTAATTATTTGTAAATTAACTACTAAAATAAATATTTTTTTTAAGATTCGACATGAACAAATATATTTGATTTTACCTTTGTATTACAATATTTTACGAAGATGTAAGATGAACAAATATATATATGAGTCTGTATATTCATATTTTTCTCTATATTAATTAAAATAATCCCAACATTTGTATTTGTACTTGATGATATTTGTTGGTATGTTGATGTATTATCATATAATTAATATAGGATAGATACAACTAAGTATGGTAATTATTTCACTTCTAAAAATATTCACATGTTTCATAAAAAGCTACATGAACATGTACCATTATGATATCTTATTTTGTTTGTTTTTTGTGTTTGTTAAAAAATTTTAATTATTTCAAGCATTTTTACATTGATTATTGCAAGTATTTTAACTTATTTATAGGAGATAAATTATTGCAAAATAAAATTGGAAAAGTTTGAAATCTTTTTATGAAAATGAAAATTTCAGTATTGTAGAATAACAATTAATAACGTTCGTAGTTTTATTAAATATACTTAAATAAATGCTTTAGAAAGTTAATTAAGGTGTTGGAAGGAGAAAATATAAAATATATATGTTGAGTATATGCAAAATATACATAAAGTACAATAATTCATTAAAAGACAAGAAAAGTTAAAAGTCAAAGTAAAAGGGTAAAAAGGTAAAGAAATAATAAAATAAATAAAAATTAAAATAAATTTTGTTAGAAGAGGAAATTATGGATTTTTTAAATAATTAATAAATAAATAATATTATTATATATATATATGGTTAAGAGAAAAGAAGGAAAATTTTAAAAAAAAAACAAAAAAATTATCTTCTTCTTCTTCCTCAAAAAGTCGAACCACCATAGCCAAGAGAAAGAAATTTCTCTTCCATCATTCACACTAAAATTTCCAAAGAAATCAAAGGAATTAAGGAGTTTTTGAAGAAATATCAAGGTTTAGGTAAGTAATTTATATTTTTAAGTTGGGTTTGATGGATTTTTACAATTATGTGAAATTTGTGATTTTGATGAAGTGTTTGATAATTGTTTAAATGATATGGGATGAAGTTATTTGATGTAGAAGTAATTATTCTAAGGTTAGATAGTAGAAATGTTTGAGTTTGGTGGAAGTTTGAGTAAGGTAGAGAGTAAATTAGGGGTTTGGAGTAAATTTTGGGTAGTAAGTGTATAAGTAATATTTGAATGATTAAAATATGTTAAAATGGTGCTTTAATGCTATATTTAAACTTAAAACTTTGTATATAATTGATTAGAAAGGATTTCCAAAAATAAAGTATATTGAAAATTGCGTAGAATTGTGATAATTAAAGTTTTGATTGGTTAAAATGAATAGAGTTATGTTTCTAATGGTTTATGTAAACTTATAATTTGGTTAGAAATTGATTAGAGTGGATTTGCCAATCTAAGAGGTGAAGAACATTTTGGATAAGTGAAGGAGAGGGGGTGAATTTGGTTTGGAAGTGTCATAATTGGAGGTTAGTATATACTTTGATAGCAATTATTTCAATTGCATTATTTTTGGCATAAAGCATCATGAGTGGATGAATTTGTTATACTATTTGAACTTTGAGTTTCGTATATAAAATGCATTATTGTGAGTGAAAATATATAAATTGCATAACACATGAGTTATGAAGCCATTGTAAAATGGCTAATGTTATTATTTTGAGTAATATGAGAAAATATGTATTATGTGTCTTTAAAGAGAAAATTTTGGCCACACTATAAAAGTAGCGAAGAATGTGATATCTATGATGAAAGTAAGTGAGAAATTGAGAAAAATGATGAAAGAGGTGTTGGAAAATAAAAAATGATGAAATTGGCTATACCTAAGTGATAATGTGAAATAGTGTATATTTACCTTATATAATACCATGTTCCAAAGAGTTGCATTTGGAACTAATGGTATGACATGTCTATGATATGATTTGCCTTTGGGGCTTGACACAGATGTGCCACTATTGATGATATGATTTGCTTTCGGGGTTAGATATAGTGGTGTAACTTTGATAATATTATTTGCCTTCAAAGCTAGACACAAATGTGTCAACTGTTGTAATAAACCAAATCAATATCTCTGAAACTTGAATATCGTAGAAGGTTATTTGAGACCAATGCATGTGATTGTAATACTTTCGTGAATTGTGAGTAATGCATGTGTTTATTCATAATACATCTCATCATTGACAGAGAAACATAGTACATTATTTTTATAAATTATTTTATTATCAAAGTATGTACCACTGAACTAGTAGATTAGCGTAATTTATTCATCGCGCAGGTGACATGGTAGATACAGAGAGCCCTACTAGACTTGACTAGGTCTAGATTTTGGGCTTTGCACTTGAAGTCTAACTTTTGCCACGAGACCAAAGATTTGCCAACATATCATGTGATATCTTGTTTTCTTTTGTAAACTTAGTATGTTTATATAATATGATAACAAATGCAAATGATGTAAATTTATGTTTTGGGCAAGTAATATAAAATGTTCAAACGTTATATATATATATATGTATGTATGTATGTATAAATACTTGAAGCTTTGAAAAGTGGAAGGATCTTGGTGTTTTGAGGAAAAGTATGTGTATTGAAAGTGTATTTTTTGTAGGTTGGGTTTTGGTTGATTTTTGGTAAACGTCCGATATACAAACAAAACTCTTGCGAAAGTTTTCTAGAGATTTTCTTATAAATTTATATTTTTAATAATTAATTTCTAATATATGAATTTGTTTACTTATTAAATTATCTTTTAAAGAATAATTTATTTTATTACAATTTTGGAGAATTTACTAATGATAAGGATAGTGGCATTCTTGTATTTTGTATATGTATTTTATAGACTTAAAGTGTATGTATTATACATATATAGAGTATAAGAATATTACACATTTATTTAGATAGTAACATATGTTACTTATTCTATAACTTTGTATTATGTGTATGATGTTAATTTTTGTTTAACTGAAAATATGACAATATGTGAAATCTAAATTTCAAGTCAGGTATACTTCAGTTTATGTCAGAACTCTGCCGAGTTTTTTTTTTAAATATTAGAAATTATAATGATAAAATGTATTTATCATTTGTATTTATTTTAAGTCAAGCAGTGTGAGCACATGCATTGCCAGCTGATGGACAATATGAATGCTCTGATGAGATTGTTCCAGCATTCATCATCATCATCCACTCATCCTCCTACAAATGATGTTGCTTCTGATTAGGGCAGTGTTCTTGATGACCAAAATCTAGATTTGCACATCGTTTCCTTTAATATTTTTTATTCATACATAGATTGACTATTTTATATATTTTTGTACATTTCAATTATATTATGTAAATACAGTTATGTTATATTATATATATTTCAATATTTTTTCTTCTAATTTCATTTCAATAAAAAATAAATATAAAAATATTTAAAAATATAAAAATAAAAAATTAAATAATATAATTTAGAAATGGATATTTCCGTTTCTAAATTTTTTAGTTTATTTCTAACATAAGTGAATTTTGTTTCTTTTAGAATTAAACATAAATCCTTTTCTATTAGAAATGGACTAGTCCGTTTCTAAACCATTCTATGTTTGACCTGTAATATAGTTCTAATTAGAAACATATTTTATTTTCTATTTCAAAATTACTTTTATTTTCTATTGTAGGTGATGTTCAAGATACAAAAATACATATATAAAAGGATTTCTTGCCTTACTAAACTATCTTCCTAAACTTAAGACAGTGCACATCAACATTAGATAAGAGTTTAAGTCCTTAAATTTAGCTACTTCACATATTTTCAACTAATACAAATCATGACAAAAAAAAATAAAATTTTTTTTTGCATATATAAAAAAAGTCTTAACTCATTAACACTACTCCTTAAGAATTTGCTAAGATGTGCTTCGCTTGAACCTTAAGTCTTCAAATCTTCCTTTTGATAAAGGTTTTGTCAAAATATCTGCAAGTTGATCTTGAAAGCTGCAATATACTAGTTCAATCTCCTTTTCTTTTTGTGCTTGTCTAATTGCATGAAACTTGACCAAAATGTGCTTAGTTTTGTTGTGCAGCGAGTGTTAATAATACATAAATTACTTGCTATTATACAAGTAAATAGTATATAAAATATTGTACTAAAAATAAATACTAAGAAAATTTTCAAAAAAGGCTGGAGGGGTCACAAACGATCTCGCTTAAAATTCAGTCTCCTTAGATATGATTTTACTTGGATAATTAATAGCACAATATAAAAAAAACCACTACCTTTGATAATAACCATAAAATTGAGACAAAACAACATCATATTTAACTTGGTTTACCCTTTTATTTGGGCTACATTCACGAGACAAATTCTGAAAATTATTCTTCCACTGTTAGAAATAGTAGAATCACAAGAGAGAAACTTTTTTTAGAAAAATATTTCAGAAGCATAACACTCGCAATTGAGATAAATTCAAAATAGTGGCTAGTATTTCCCAAAACATCCAAAAATAAAATCTCACTATTTTGTCACTCATAAAAATAACTCACTAATTAAAAATTTTTTTTCTCTCTCTCAATTTTTATTGGTGTATTTAAAAGTGAAATAGAGAAGGCTATTTATAGGTCTTCCCAATATGTATGAACATCCTAATTTTTACTATTATAATGGTGGCTACACCAATAAAAATGTGTTTAATATTTTTTTCATTTATTTTTATGTCAAATATTGTATACTTACCGAACCTATTATTTTCATTTTAATGGTGGCTTATTAAATTGTCAAAAAATTGTGGCTTATTTCCCATGTAGATTAGGTACCACCTTTCAATTCTCCACCTACCGACCATATGGTTTAACTGCTATTCCTGCAGATTATCGACCAAACTCAAACTTTTTCCTTGGTAGAATATTTGTCATCATATCTGATCCATTTTCATCAGTATGGTTTTCTCAAGCTGTAATTGCTTCTTCTCTAACACATCTCTGATCCAATGGTATCTCATTACAATATGCTTTGATCTGGAATGGAATGAGAAATTCTTTCCAAGATGAATAACACTTTGACTATCACAGTAAAGTGAACATTTGTCTTGTTGAAACCCAAGTTCATCTAAGAACTTTTTCATCCATAAGAGCTCTTTGCATACTTCACTTGCAGTAATAAATTCTGCTTCAGTTGTTTGAGAGAGCAACACGCTTTTGTGGCCTTGACTGCTATGACACAGCTTCCCCTGTAAATGAAATCAAATAACTTGATGTAGACTTTTTTGAGTCAACATCACCTGCCATATATACATCTGTATATCCAATTAACATAGGTTTACCACATCCAAAACATAAATATATTTTGAAGGTTCCACAAAGATATCTCAGAATTCATTTTACTGCAGCCCATTGTTCCTTACCAGGATTAGAAAGAAACCGACTCACTACTTCTACTGAGTGAGTAATATCTGGCCGTGTGCACACCATGATATACATCAAACTCATAACTACTGAAGCATATGGAATTCTATCCATTTCTACCTTCCCTTTTTCTGTAGAAGGACACTATTTTGAAGTCAATTTAAAGTGGTTAGCAAAATGATAACTAACCGCTTTTAGCCTTGTCCATATTGAACCTTTGAAGTACTTTCTCAATGTACTTCTCTTGTGACAACCACAATTTCTTGATGCCTCTGTCTCGGTTATCTTCATGCCCAGAATTTGTGCTGCTGGCCCTGAGTCTTTCATAACAAAAGATTTGCTCGACTGCTTCTCCATATTGTTGATTCTAGAAATATTCTGGCCAACGATTAACATGTCATCCACATAGAGTAACAAAATAATAAAATCATCATTAGAGAATTTCTTTATAAACACACAGTAATTTGAACTGGTCTTCTTGTAACCTGGCTCCCCCATAATTGACTCAAACTTCTTATACCACTGTCTAGTTGCTTGCTTCAAGCCATATAAGCTTTTCTTTAACTTGCAAACATAATTTTCTTTTCTTTTTTCTTTGAAACCCTCGGATTGTTCCATATATATCTCTTCTTTCAAGTCACCATGAAGGAAGGCAGCCTTTACATCCATCTACTCAATTTCCAATTCGAGACTTGTAGCTAATCCCAACACTATATGAATGGATGTCACTTTCACCACTGGTGAAAAAATCTCATCAAAGTCAATCCCTTTCCTTTGGCTAAATCCCTTAACAACTAATCTAGCTTTGAATTATGGATGGAAACTGTATTCTTCATGCTTTATTTTGAACACCCATTTATTCTTCAAAGCCCTCTTGCCTGTTGGCAACTTCAGCAGCTCAAAAGTCTTGTTCTCATGCAAAGATTTAAACTCGTCTTGCATGGCTTCAATCCATTTCTCCATATTCTTATCTGCCATAGCTTCTTGGTAATCCTCAGGTTCTCACCCATCAATGAGCAACACATACTGATCATTAGAGTATCTAGTAGAAGGTTATCGAGCTTTAATATATCTCCTTAAAGGAACCTGAGGAACTTCTACTAGCGGTGGTTGATTTTCAATGTGGTCCTCATCATTATCTGATTGACCATTGTAGGAGCATTGATGTTATCATTTTTTGGCTGACGATTTTGTATTTCATCTCCAACTTGTCTTGGCACCATCTTTGGAGGAATTTAAGTTTGTTAAGTCACTATTAGATTCAGGAACATCCTTTTTCACTTTGTTGATGTCTTTAATGGTTTGATCTTCAACAAACACAGCATCACGGCTTTTGAGAAGCTTTTTCTGAACTGGATCATAAAATCTATATCATAAAATCTATAGCCAAGTTGATCATGATCTTGACCGTGGCCAATAAATACACATTTATGTGTCTTGACATCAAGCTTTGATCTCTCATCCTTGGGAATGTGCACAAAAGCTTTGTATCCAAACACCCATAAATGATTATAGGAAACATTCTTTCCTGATCAAACCTTCTCTAAAATATTATATTGAAGAGGAACACAGTGTGAATATCAAACTCCAAAACAAGCTTTAAAACTTCCTCTAACCTTTTCTTCCAAGTTGTCCTTGGACAACTACTCTCTCTCAATGCCTATACCAAATGTGACCATAAACAACCATTTAATATCACATTTTAAGGCATTCTCAACATCAAACTATTTAAATAGGAATTACAAATAAAATATAAAAAAAGAGTTATTCTCAAGTGACACATCTAATAATACGGGCGTGTTAATGACCGTGTCATTAACTCGCTCACATAGAAGCATTGACACATCCAATGACATGGGCGTGTTACTTCTCGTGTCATTCATTCTGCCTAACAGAAATTTTGACACACCCAACAACACGAGCGTGTTATGGCCGTGTCAATTATCTTATCTCACAGTAGCTAAGACACGCTCAGAGACATGGCCGCGTTAATAGGTCGTGTGATCAACGTTAAACTCAGCACCTTTGACACCCCCAACGACATGGCTGTGTTACTAGCCGTGTCAGGCAAAAGTTATGCATTTCGAACTCTCAACCATATGAACACAATCATTCCAAACTCAATACTACAACACCCTTAATCATCATCTTAGTTTATATTCATAATTCACCTATCAATTCAATACTTATATAACTCCAACGTATCATAACTATCATCTTATTCAATCAATCATCGCTTTCTCTCATAACACATTCAAAGAAGAAGAAAGAAAAGAAAAGAAATCTCTTCTCTTTCAATCCAACCTTAAAATCATCATTGGCTACTCACAACAACTTCATACATACCCAAATAAATCATTAAAACATGCTAATACACAAATTCCAATTTCTCCAAATCATATTCTTCCATAATATTCTAAAGAGATTGCAAAATTGATAAAGAACTTACTAATTGATGAAGAATCCTCAAAATCTTCACTTGAATCCTTGAAATCACTTCAATCTTTGATGTATGAAAGAAGAACTCACCTCTAGTCTCTCTCTCTCAAGCTCACGTCTAAAAGAACAAAGAAGAAGAAGAAGAAACAAATTTCAACTTATCTTCCTTTCCATCCTTATCTATATATATATTAATTATTTTTTTATATGTGTTGTATATGTTTGGTATATGTATATGTCATATATATGACATGTTTATTTCAAATATATTTCAAGTATATATATAACATATACATATATATTACATCCATTATACATATTCATCTTATATTTTCTCTATCCATTACACCAGTACACTCTTCCATAATTACTATTCTAAAGTACATCAAAAATTGGAGTATTACAAAAATCCCTGCTCACACTATAGCATAGAGAGCTTCACTCCAAAAGGTCTTATGCAACTTTAAATGTGAGAGCAAACATCTGACTCTCTCCATCAAAGTCCTGTTCATCTTCTCCGCTAAGCCATTCAAAGGTGTTGTTTGATGTCGAATACCATGCTCCTTGCGGTAGGCATCAAATGATCTAATATATTCTCGACCATTGTCTGTCTGAATACATTTTAACTTCTTTCCAGTCTCTCTTTCAACTAAGGCATGGTATTGATTGAACATGTCTAGCACTTGGTCTTTCGACTTCAAAGTATATACCCACATCTTCCTTAAGTGATTATCAATGAAAGTCACAAAGTATTGAGCACCACCAAGTGACCTTGACATCAGTCCACACATATCTTAGTGAATCAGATCCAATACATTCTTCATTCAGAAAAGAGTGGAACCTTTGAAAGCAACTATGTTTTGTTTTCTATCCAAATAGTCAGCACATTTTTTCAAATTCACTTTATCAACTCCGGATAATGTATTCTTCTACACCAATTATGTCATCACTTTCTCACTTATATGTCCGAGTCTTCTATGCCACTACTCAATCATATTTTCTTTCTCTACTGCATTCACAGAATCACTGGAGAGTTTTGCCTGCATCACATATAGCTTTGACCATTTTTTACCTTTTTCATATACCAAGGCACCTTTAATAAGTTTTCATTCACCATCCTTGAAAGTATTGCTGAAACCTTCATCATCCAGTATGCCAACATAAATCAAGTTTAGCCGAAGGTTGGGAACATGTCTGACATCTTTCAAAAGTAGCCTTATCCCACTTTTTGTCTCCAAACAAATATCACCTCTGCGGATGATCTTGGCTACACCCTTGTCTTCCATTTTAACAACACCAAAATATCCTTGTTTATATGTTGAGAAGAGTTCTTTATGAGATGTGGCATGAATGGTGGCACCACTATCACCTACCAAGTAAGATTCACTGGATGCAATATTCACATCATTATCATAAGAAATGACATGAAATTCGTCAATGGTGGCAGTCGTGGTTTCTCGTTCATCATCACTGCTATCATCTCGCTTAATTTCTTTGACTTTGTTCTTCTCTTGTTTGAACTTTTGGCAAAATTTCTTAATGTGCCCATTCTTCTTACAGTGATGACATTCAACGTTTGCATATTTGTTTGACTTTTCTCGACTCTTATCTCTTAAATTTGATCTTTTGGACTTGCTCCTTCCTTTGGAATCAGTAACCAGAACACTTGGATTAGATATTGATACTAAATTTTTAGATCTCCTTCACATCTCTTCATTCAGAATTGAACTTTTGACAGATTCCAAATTGACAACACCATCAACTACTGAATTAGTGATGAAAATCTTTAAAGTCTCCTAGGACTCTGGCAGAGGAAAGAAGTAAAAGACTGAGAACCTCATCGTCAAATTTTACGCCCATTCCTGATAACAGGTCTACAAAATCTTAAAATTCATTCAAGTGATACGCCATTGATGTACCTTCCTGGTAACTAATTTTGACTAGTTTAGTCTAATAACAATTTGTTATTCTCTGTTTTAGAAGCATACAACTATTCAAGCTTCACTCATAGGGATCTAGCATGAGTCTCTTTATAAATGTGATTATACACATTATCTTCGACAAACTGTCGGATGAGCCACACTTGCTCATGCTCAAACTCCCAGCCTTCATCTGATTTATCATCAGGTTTTGATGTGGTGAACACAGGCAAATGCATTTTCGTCACAAATTGGAGATCCTTCATTTTGTTTCTCCATATGTGAAAAGTCGAGCCATTTAGGATGATCATTTTTGTTTATCTTTGCGTCCATCCTTTTAATGCAAAGAGATTAACTCTAACACCGCGTACCTGAACTCGACTCTGATACCACTTGTTGTGAAGCAAGTGTTAACAACATGCAAATTACTTGCTATTATACAAGTGAATAGTATATAAAATATTGTACTAAAAATAAATACCAAGAAAATTCTCATGAAAGACTAGAGGGGTCATAGACGGTTCTGCTTAAAATTCAGTATCCTTAGACTGAATTTTACTTAGATAATTAATAGTATAATATGACAAAACAATTATCCTTGATAATAACTATAAAATTGAGATAAAATAACACT
Organism: Garcia nutans; assembly: GCA_947685225.1. NCBI lineage: Eukaryota > Viridiplantae > Streptophyta > Magnoliopsida > Malpighiales > Euphorbiaceae > Garcia > Garcia nutans. Next base: position 143,098 of record CANTUV010000068.1, read on the forward strand.
AGATTTAACGTGGTTCACCCTTTTATTTGAGCTACATTCATGGGACAAACTTCGAAAAATATTCTTCCACTATTAAAAATAGTAGGGCTACAAGAGAGAAACTTTTCTAGAAAAATATTCTAGAAAATATAATACTCACAATTGAGATAAACTCAAAATAGTGACTAGTATTTTTCAAAACATCCAAAAATAAAATCTCACTATTTTATCACTCATAAAAATAAATCACTAATTAAATTTCTCTCTCTCTCTCTCAATTTTGGTTGGTGTGTTTATAAGTGAAATGGAGAAGGCTATTTATAGGCCTTCCTAATACATGTGAACATCCTAATTTTTACTATTTCAATGGTGGCTATAACAATAAAAATGTGTTTAATATTTTTTTCTTTTATTTTTATGTCAAATATTTCACACTTACCAAACCTATTATTTTCATTTTAATGGTGACTTGTTAAATTGTTAAAAAATTGTGACTTATTTTCCATGTAGATTATGTACCACCTTTCAAGTTTGGCCATGACTCACAGGATTCTTGACATGGCAAGAGCTGATTGATTATCTACATTAATCCTTCTTGAATTTGGTTGAGATTGCAACAGGTCTCCCATGATTTTTCTTATCCAAATGGCCTGGTTTGCAGCAGCAGCAACAACAATATACATACCCTACTTCTGCAGTTGATTAAGCTATCACTTCTTGCTTTTTTGACATCCATAAAAATCCATGATAGTTTCTCTGACGAACAATGAAGGTCTTGTGCCTAAGACATTGTTTGCAGACATGTTGCTGCCCTTTTGTATTTGATTTCTCTTCTTACAAATACTTAAGATCACTCAAAGGTCCCTTAACAACAAAAAAGCTCTGATACCATTTGATAGATAATAGAAAACAATAGAGAAGAAAATGACAGTGAAGATGACAAGAAATGTGACTTCTTTATTATCAATGATATTCAATATACAAAAATACATATATGAAGATTTCTTGCCTTACAAAACTATATACGAGGATTTCTTGCCTTACGAAACTATATACGAGGATTTCTTGCCTTAAGAAACTGTCTTCCTAAACAACTTAAGGTAGTACACATCAACATTAGGTAAGAGTTTAAGTCCTTAAATTTAGCTACTTCACATATTTTCAACTAATACAAATCATGACAAAATAACAAAATTTTTTGCATATATGAGAAAAGTCTTAATTCATCAACACGCAGAAATATTAAATAAAAAAAGAAATATAATTAGCATGTACTACGGATATTAAATACTGAGAGGCCTAGAAAAGCTTCAGATCCGCAATTTCCAGCTCTGCTAAGTAAAACAAGTCCAAACGAATTCTAAGGAAGTAGAATTACATGAGAGAAAGAAAAGTCATACATTCTTTTTTATTAACATCCATTAATGCAATCACAAAAGAATAAAGGAAAGATAGATGGTTAAAGAAGTTGGGCCCAAATGGGTGGTACAAGTTCTTGGCAGATTCTTTTACATTTCCAAGAATTTTACGCAGATACTAACAGTAAATGGTTTAGATAAAAGCTCTGCAAAACCCATAAGAGAAAATAAAAAATACAAGCTAGTGCAACCCAAACTTAGGTTGCAGGACCAATAACAACTATTCAGTTTGAACTATCATCATCAACAGAAATATAGTCATGTTTCCCTTTATGTAAATTTTCTGCATCAAGAACTTAGTAAATTTACTACATAGAAAAACCAAACCCTGTTTCTTTCTAAAACTAGAAAGCAAACAAAGCAGTAAGTTTCATAGCTAAAACGCTAATACAACTAACAAAAAGAAAAATTGATAAACCCTCTCTACCAAATTCTCAGATTTCTTCCTTGGAGCACAATTCGTCGCTTTTTTTTTTTTTTTTATCTATCTCAATAATAATTTAAAAAAAATAAAGAAAAAACAATCGCGAAGTTAAAAACTACACTGTAATAGAGATTTGAAAAGAGATAGCGATTAAATTATAAAGGTTGAGCAATTATTCAACAAATTCCATTGTCCTCTAGTTCCATTTATGATTTCTGGCTTTCACCCAGGCGACTCAGGTTCAAATTCCAGCATGGAATAATTTTTTTTACTTTAATTATAGTTACTTTTTTAAAAAATTTAGTTCCCACAATAATTAATGCAATGGAATAAATTTTTTTTTTTACTTTAATTATAGTTACTTTTTTAAAAAAATATTTCCTTTTTTACTTTAATTATAGTTACTTTTTTAAAAAAATTCTGTTCCCACAATAATTAATATTTTAATATTATTATTTTTTCTAAAAATTTTGTTCCCACAATAAATAATATTTGTAATTTTATTATTTTTTCCAAAATATTTTTTATATTAATCTAAATAAAATAATAATATAAGAAATTATGTTTTATATGAAAACAATTTTTCAATCATAATTCGATTTTTTTTTCACTTTTATCTTCTACGTATTGGTAGAATTATTAAAAATGATTATTTCAATGTTGAATTATAATTTCATACATGCCTATTTTTATTAATATGTAAATTTATCAAATTTGCTTATATAGTACATATAAAATTTATTATGACTTTATTTTACACATCATATCTTTAATAAATTTATTCTGAATTGATTATATACTTTTGTAAAATGACCAAAAAAAATTTAATAAAATCCATAAAAATTTTAAAATTATTGGTGAGAAATGCAATTTTCTCTATCTAATACCCTTTTTAACTAGGTTTGTGTTTGGTAGTATATTATAAAATTTTTTTTATTAAAATTGCACTTCTCACCAATGTTATTAAAATTTTTCTTACACTTTTCAGTTTTATGTGGTAATAAATCATTTAGATTTGTAATTAATTGAAAATTTTTATAAGTTATTTGGTGATAAATCATTCAAAATTTATAGTTAATTTAAAGTAATAAATCAAAATTTAAATTTTTACAACATAAAATAACTATTAGTCTTAATTTTAAATAGTTTTTGCTATCGAAAAATGACAATACTTATAATATTATTTGATACTTAAATAAATAAATATAAATAATAAAAAAATTGGTTATTTGAATTTTGAAGTAATGAAGTTTTATTGATAAATTTGAATGAAAGTTAAATATCATCAAAAGATAGAATAATAAAGCCAAATTGAAATCAACCAGATAACTGAGAATTTTCATTTACTTGTCAAAGAAATGACCAAATTGTTCAACAAACCAATCCCCTTTTCCAAGCAATCTGACATTTTCAAAGACACTCTATGAAATAAATCGTCAATGATTTGATGTCCGAACTGAGTTGCAAGCATGGATTCCAGGGCAGCTCTAACATATGTTGCAACGAATTTCCCTCTCTCCCATTTATCAAACACCATTTCTTTGTTTCCATCTTCAATATTAGCATCCCAACTTAGTTCAAATTCTTCTAGTCTTGCAATGGTGAAGGAACCTTCCTTTTCAATCAAACACTTTATTTCTTCTATAGAAGGAGAATAGAATGGAATATTCCACGAGTCCAGTAATGATTCTTGCTTGAATCAGTCCCTGCGTAATTGTCAAATTTATTTTAATTTGACGTATTACATTTGAATGATATAAATGTAGTAAAATTAATGAAAAACAAAAACTAAAGATTATTAATTATAGAGATACCTCTTCAACCATCTCATTCAAAGACATCCCAAATACTTGCCACATTTCACAACCATATTTGCAGTTAGGGTTGGTGTCACTTTGAGCCAGGATGATGAATACAATATGACCTCCAGAAATAATCTCATCTTATCGCGACTTTAAATATGTTGTGAAATCCTTTTCAAATTGATCAATATATGCTTTCTGGACACTTGGAGGGCTGGTTTTGGCTATGCAAATAGTACCTTTGTTTAATGGAATCCCAAGTTCGCTTACAAGTCCATCAGGTACTTGAGATAACCAATGAAGACTGAAGAAGAGTGAACAAAATGCAGTGATTGTGGAGGAAAGAGTCTTCCATAGACAGTGGCGGAACTAGAAAAAATTTTCTACCGGTGCTAACTTGGTCAGCTATAGACTGGCAGCGAAAACTTCAGGCGAAACTTTCCGGCGAAGACTTCCGGCCGGTGAAGACTTTCAAAATTAATTCAAAAAATAATTTGACAAAGCACAATTACAAATGGAATTAAATTAAATATTCAATTTACTATATCTTTACATTTACACTCTCTTTAGAACTAATGGATAATTGTTTGCGACGTGCCGCTATCTTTTGAAATAATTGTAAAATAGTCTCATTATCGATCTTTTTGAAGATTTCTCTCTCAGTGTATACCACTATTATGTCATTCATCCATTCGTCTCCCATCCTATTTCGCAAATCACTCTTTATTAGTTTCATTGCAGAAAACACTCTTTCGACAGATGCTGTTGCAACTGGAAGGATCAATGTCAATTCAATTAAACGAAACACCAGTGGAAAAGCCTTATGTCTTCCAGAAGCAACCAAAAGCTTTGCTAGATTTCCAAGATCTTCAATATTGGAGAACTCGACCTTCTCCCTTATATCATTAATATAAGTTGTAAGTTCAAAGGGAAGATGCAGTCTTTCACTCAAAGAGAAGTCATTTGGGTAAAGTTTTGAGAGACGGACCAATTGATCAACATCAAAATTAGCGAAAGAGTTGTTTGGACTAAGACAATTCATGGTAATGATATGATAAATTCATGGCTTTATTTGCTTAAATAGAATAATAACTTAATAGATAATTTTTTTTTAAAAAAAATATGTATTTTATTGTTAAAATTTAAAAATAAATTAAAATTGAAAATCTTTAAATATATATCTTCTTTTTAAAGGGAAATTATTTTATTACATTATGCAATGCAAGCAATCATACATCTAATGCAATGAATTTACCATTTGATCTATCCCTCAGATTTTGCATTTCTCACACCTAAAGCAAAAGTTCAAAGCCATATCATTTTAGTTGCATTTCAAACTCTTTTGGAGGGTGTTTGGCTTAGTTATAAAAATCTTATGAATTGTTGAATGATTATTTTAAAGTGTTTATAGGTGATTGATAAGTATTTGGCATATTTAGTAAAAAATAATTTATAAATATATTTATTATAAACATACCTAAAAATATATAAATGAGATCAAATATAATATTCATTTGATTAAATTAAATTAAATAAGTTGGTGTTATCTATAAATGATCTAAATAATTGTGTTAGTTTAAATTTAGAACCTCTACACTTTACCTTACCATTTGAATTAAACTCCAAAACTTCTAGTCTGAACATATCCGGATTCGGAATCGGATCCAATCCAAATCTAATTAGAAAACTAGTAATACCCTTATGCTCTCTCTCAAAACACAACACGATGGCTCTGAAACACGAAGCAGGAGTAAGGGTAAACCTGTAATAATGAAAAAAAAGATGATGCGGAATCTGAAATAAAAACAAGCTTGCTAAATGGTATACCCAAGAAAGAAAAAAGAAACATTTAGGAAATTACATTCTTCACCAAAACAAATAACATTTTTTAATTTTCTCGAAAAAAAATAAGAAAGAATGAGGCTTTGCTCTCAGAGAAGGTGAAGAAGAAGGTTTCAAGGTGGTTGCCTCCTTTGCATGCTTGTGCTACAAGCTCCTTGTTGCAGCCATGGCTGCCGTGGTAATTTCTTTCTTGTCTGTTTCAAGGCTTACTGATCTGAGCCTCCATCTCAAATTTAACCTCTCTATCTTTTATTTAAGGGGATAAAGTTGAGATTTTTGCTCTAGTTAATTTTATTAAGCTAAGCCAAACACCATCTTAGCAAATCTCTCTCTTTTTTGGTTCATTGGAGATTCTGAATGAGGTTCTGCTCTCAGAAAGGCGGAAAGGTTTCAGGGTGGTTGACTCCGGCCGTCTCTGATAGATAGCTGAGCCGGTGATTTCATTTCTTCTTATGTTAAAAACCCAACAGCCCTTACCAATCAATCAAACACAAAACCCAGAATAAATAAACAAATCTCATCTCTTTCTCTGTCCATCTATGGCGAGGCTATGATGATACCAAATCCACTGGTGCTGCCGGCGACCACCAAGGGCTCACTCTCAGCCTGACCGGTGCTCGAGCGGGGGTTAGCCCCTTGGTGGTTCCGCCACTGTCCATAGATATTTCCAGGCATTGCAGCTATGAAACAATCCTTAAATTTGCTACCCTTTTCTTTCACAAGTTTCTCATGAAAATTGGGTGTCAATGACCTGAAAATTGTGTTGAAATCATTCCCTGGAAGATCATTAAGAAAACCTGCAAAATGGGTGGTTTTTTATTAAATCTACTGCAAGTGGAATCGATTGTTTCTATGACTTCCCATAATGGCAATAGCGCATTGGGTCCTGAAGAGCGTCCCATTTCTGCCATTATCAAACATTCTGGCATGCTTGTTTCACATAGCTGTGTTATGCTTTGTTTTAATATAGGCTTGGCAATGCAAATTAATTTCTTCTGCACAGAAGGATTGGAAATACAAAAATTAGTTTCTTGTTAGAAAAAATAATGAACTTATTATTACCATATTCATATTTGAGAGACAGAGATATCACTTGATATAATGAGTTTTTGTAGTAACTAATATTTCCTTTGTTGGGAAAATCGCTATTTTCCCGCCCCTCGGACCGTCTTTAAGCAGGAATAAATGAGAAAATAAAATAACAATTGAGAAATTAAAGAGAATAAAACACAATGATTTAACGTGGAAAACTCCCGAATGGAGAAAAACTACGGTCGTTGTCTAACGACAACCAAGAAAAATATTCACTATGCGGCAAATTGTTACAACCACAAATTACAAAATATTTTTCTAACCGACACCCACAAAACAACCCCAAAATATTTATACTCCAAGGAACTCCAAGAGATTGATTCTCTAATTCCTAATATAAACTATTTGGTATTTAACCTATAGCTCTCCTTAAGCTATATTTTGTGTTTGCTTGGTGTGTCTACAAATGGAGAGAATGAGCCTATTTATAGGCTTCAAATGCAAATAAATTGTCAAACTAAATTAGGTGAAAATTAGGTGAAAATTAGGCACCTCCCATTTTCACCTTACATTTTTGACAATTTCTTCCTTGTTAGGCACCTTGCATTTTTGACTTTTTTTTCATTTTTATTTTTCAATTTTGGTGTGCTATCACCAACAATCTCCACCTTGAAAAATAAAAACATAACATTGTCTGTTACCGACAATCATAATTCTTAACGTCAAGAATTAACATACTCCACCATAAAAGAGTATCGCCACTTGGAATTATTTCGTCAACTCCAAGAATTTTCCATCGGCCATGTCGGATCCCGCTAATAGTTTATGGTGCAACCCTCCTGTTGACTTTTCCGAGAGTTCATTAGCCATCGACATCATTTTTCCACCACATGCTTTGCATCAACTGTCAACCAATGTCACACGCATTTCTGTGGACCAGCTACCAATAATCCGTCCTCTTCCATGACATCTCAATGGGTAGCAATCATGCCATGAGGACACACTTCTCTCAACTACAGAGAAAACTCATCATCTCCTTCGCCACAGAAGATCACATTGGCAGCAACAACGTTAGAGCTTCTAGCCGAATCAGCTCCACCGTTCTGGCAATCCTTCCTCACGTGTCCAGTTTGACCACACCCCAGCAGACAACTTTCCTCTTTCCGGAGCCTTTATTTTTTTTCCTGATACCGACAGATAAAGCTGAATTCTCATAAGATTTATATTTCATTTCATTCAGTCTTCTCTCCTCAGTAATGAGCTTACTAACCACATCCGCATACACCACTTCCTTACTACCATATTTCAGAACAGGCTTCATGTGCTCATATGTTGAAGGAAGTGACAGGATGAGCCGGAGAGCTTTATCTTCATCTTCGGTTTTCACTCCAAGAGTTTCCAATTCAGAGATGATACCGTTGAGGACACTCAGGTGATCGGACAGCTTTGTACCTTCCGCCATTTTCAACGTATGAAATTGCTCCTTCAAATATAACCTGTTGGATATATTTTTTCCCTGATACAATTCTTCCAGTTTCTCCCACAACTCCTTTGTCGTGGACAATCCAAGCACATTAGCAAGAACATTTTTTGCTAAATACATGCGAATTTGACTTGCCGCCTTGATATCCAGCTCCTCCCATTCTTCGTCACTAATCTTGGATTTTTCTGAGTCTCCACTACCACCGCCTTTTCCTAAATTTCTTCCGCTGACTGGTTTACCCTGCAAAACCTTATGTAGTCCAGACTGTATCAACACGTCTTTGACTTGCACTTGCCACAGTGCAAAATTCATTCTCCCATCAAATTTCTCAATCTCGCATCTCATTGCCGACATGCTTACTTTGTGCTTAATAAAGGACCAGAAATAAATATTACACCAGGTAAATTCCCAGGTAAGAGGAGGAGTCACAATGGTCTCACTTAAAATCCACTTGCCTTAGACTAAATTCGTGTCGTTTGACAGAATTTACCTCGACATGTAATTCTTTATCTCACCACCAATACTCAAGCACACCAAAGCAAAACGGCTCCACCTTTTCCAAAGCTCCACCAGCTCCAAAGGCTCCACCAGCTTAAAAACAAAAATAATTTTTTTTTTAACAAAAATCTTTTCTGATGTGGAAGATCAGACCAAGCTGCAACCACAGAGCATACTAAGATTTTTGACAAAAATTATAACACCTAAGCTCTGATACCACTTGTTGGGAAAATCGCTATTTTCCCGCCCCTCGGACCGTCTTTAAGCAGGAATAAATGAGAAAATAAAATAACAATTGAGAAATTAAAGAGAATAAAACACAATGATTTAACGTGGAAAACTCCCGAATGGAGAAAAACCACGGTCGTTGTCTAACGACAACCAAGAAAAATATTCACTATGCGGCAAATTGTTACAACCACAAATTACAAAATATTTTTCTAACCGACACCCACAAAACAACCCCAAAATATTTATACTCCAAGGAACTCCAAGAGATTGATTCTCTAATTCCTAATATAAACTATTTGGTATTTAACCTATAGCTCTCCTTAAGCTATATTTTGTGTTTGCTTGGTGTGTCTACAAATGGAGAGAATGAGCCTATTTATAGGCTTCAAATGCAAATAAATTGTCAAACTAAATTAGGTGAAAATTAGGTGAAAATTAGGCACCTCCCATTTTCACCTTACATTTTTGACAATTTCTTCCTTGTTAGGCACCTTGCATTTTTGACTTTTTTTTTTCATTTTTATTTTTCAATTTTGGTGTGCTATCACCAACATCCTTCTCCTCCATTCATGTGAAGAATCGGTGGAGTTTCCATAGCTTCCTTCTCGGGATCTTTGCTAGCTACTCGATTGCTCTCTGTTTATTTCTTCTTTTGCATAATGTTATATACATGGATAAATTCCAATTACAATTCGGAAATGTCATGCATGACGTGGTTATAGCTATTTTTATATACTCTAAACCAATATTCACCGATTATGATACTGTAAATATCATGCTCGTCAAATTACATAACAATGTTAAAACAAAAAAAACAAAAGCTGTAAATATTTTTTATTAAACAAAACAATGTTGGACATATAAGACATTGATTTGTTCATGGAGCTGAGTGATTATTAAAAAACTTGTTTTATTTGATGTCTATTTCAAGAATCAGATTTTGTTTTAAACAAAAGATTTCTTTTTAAAAAGATAGATTTTATTTGGATGACTGATAATATTATTTAATAATGCATAATATTTTTAATTCTGCAACAAATACTTTATCATAATTTCTAATTCTATCGCCATATTTTTAGCAAATCTGAAGAAAAGAAAGAAATATGAATAATTTCTGCATTCAAAGTCAGAGGCGAATTTTTTAAAGATCCATGACAATCAGACGTAAACATTAAGTCCACAATTATAGTGATGATATTGGCCAAAAAAAAAATTATAGTGATGATCAGATTATGTCAAAATAGTTAATGATGGCAAATTGATCACTTCATTATTTCAGACAATTTTACTCCTATGGCTATGATAAAGTAGTAAGCTCTGACAATAACATCACTCATAAATTAATACAAATTATACTTGAGAGGCCCATACAACAAACAACACTTATCCTATCAAATAATATTTGCCATCTTCTTCACCCACTTTTAAAGATATTTTTATGTGATAGTTAATAAAAAAAAAAAAGCGCAATTATCTTGATGTTTAAGACGGCTTCATCAACATATAAATTATTGTTGGGGATATTTATTCGTAGATCATCCAAAACTAGTAGCCATTATGATAAATATTAGAATATTAAAATTAGCAATGAGCATTTTTGCTACTGACTAAAAATATAAACAAAAAAAAAATGTTGAAATGAGTTTATGGAACAGATATAAGTCGTTGGATCATAATATATCAAAAGGTTGAAATTATAAGTTTTTTGCTACAAAAATTAATTTGCTGTCAAATGTTATCAAAATTTAATTTTCTGTCAAATGTACTATCAACAACAATATTTCTTTAAAAAAAAAGTCTACATGATTTTTATAGTTATTTAATATGAAAAATATAATGTGTGTAAATTTCAAGTTTTGCGAGTAAATAATCACTTTTTTTTAATAAAAAATATTAGGATTAAATGCTAAATCTAAATATTTATCTGTATAAAATATGATAAAGAAAATAAAAAAAATAAACAGAAATATATAAATTTACGTAGTTCGATATTAGTCTATAAGCGAAAAATAAATTAACTAATAATCAGAAAAATAAAAATAAATCTACTAATAGTCATAAAAATAATATAAAAAATAGAGAATAATCTCTATAAATCATTAACTCGAATACATCTAATTAATTTTTCCTTATATATAAAAAAACACTTATAAAAGAAAAAAAAAATTTTAAAAAAATTTTAGAATTACAATACTTATATATAAAATAAATTCAAAAATAATTATAAATATTTTTTGGACACTCAAAATAAAATTTTACTATTTATTACTGAAAAAAATATCTAATAGAAATAATTATCTCCCTAAAAAATATCTCAAAATATCTCTAGTTTTTTACTTTTAAAAAAATGTTATATTTTAAACTTAGAAGGGCAGCCTTTTTAACCGCGTAATACACGTGACAAAGCAATTTGTAATTGCAAATTGCTTTGCAATTTTTATCGGTGGACAACTCGTCCTTTTTTTTTTAATTAAAAAGGTAGAGGTCTCCCCACTTGAGTAGAACCCAACAAAAAACATAAGAAACACATAGTTTATATAGGGTATGGATATTCTCACCCCTTAATTCTTAAATTCACTCCTCTTTTCTATTTTATTTCACAAGTTGGCTATATTGTCCTTATAATTTTTTTTAAATGAAATAATAGAGTTTATTTTTTTTATTTCCTAAAATATCCTTCCATATATTAAAACCCTTAAGTTATAAAGAAACCCTATCAAACATCTTTACTTTTGTTAATTCTAATTTTGATGTTGATCAACTAAGGTGCTATTGCAAGGTGCTACTAAAATTTTTCTCTTTCTTCTCTCAATATCAACATGGATCAATATTAAAAAGCAGAGGATTTCCTAATGAATGACTTGATGATAGTTTGGAGAACATGACAATGTTTAACAATAATTCTTTGAGTATCGATACTGATTATGACAAAATATAATTTCTCACTTATTTTAATTTTATATAGTAATTAACTTTTTTTGGCGAATACAGGGAAGATAAAGAAAAGTAGAAAACAAAGGAGAAATTATACTAGAATTATTCAATAGATGTATCTTCTGTCATTGAAACTTTTATTTATTATTTTTTTTTTTTGTGTTTTGATGACATTTTAAACTTTTAATATAAGAATCATTTAGGGACAAGCTAATTAGTTTTAATTTTCATTTAGACTATTTTTAATATAAAATTAAGTTTTTTTTAGATGTATGAATTATAGACTAGTTTATATTATGAAAAGAGTGTTAATATTTGTGTAAGATTCAATTCAGTTTATTAATTAATGGTACTTTTGGCAATTGAAATTAAAAAATTATAATCATTTACATTGAAAGAAATTATTTGATTTAAAACAAGAAATTATAAAGATAATACAGTCAATTTATGAAATAAAATAGGGGAGGGAGTTAATTTAAGAATTGGGGAGTGAGAATATCCACACCCTTTATATATCAAAACTTTCCGTATTTCTATATATTAGATTTTTAATAGCAACATTTCATATTGTTCTCACATATTAATTCTTAGTAATATTAATTCTTAATAGTAAAAAGATTTTGCTATAAAATTTTTTGCTGTTAGTTCTACGATTTGATGGGGAATATATGAATGCTCAATGCATGCCCATTAGCTAGATGTAATAGGCATATGAAACATAAATTTATGAGGAGAAATTTCATTGATAGTTGGTGCAGATTTTACTCTCGGTAGGAAAGCTAGACAAAAAGCTTGAAAGAGAAAGATGCTGCCTTTCTTCATCCTGCATGAAAAGAAATTTTAAGTCAATTTATTTTTTCAATATTTGCAAGCATGAAAAGTACCCATTGTTTTTTTATAATGAAAAGTACCCGTTGTTGGCACAAAAATGATGATAAATCTAAATCTTATAAGATCGTAGATATTGATTAAAAAAATCGATTTTGGATATAGGTTGACAACTCTTAAAGACATAATTGTTAATGTAAAAGATAAAAAAAAAAAAGACCCTTTTATTTATTTTTTTTATTTAATTTTGTATACTTAACAAAGACAAAGTAAAAGAAAAACTGACGCAACAAAAGTTAAGAATAAGGCGGTCTAATTACTATTAACCAATTTAGTTTAAAAATTTCTAAATAGATGAAAAGAAAGAAAAGTTTTGTATTAAAATTTTATTAATTTAGAAAAATACCATCACCTTCTAAAAAGTTATAATTTATAGGTTCTACAGTTATAAAAACTTCAATCATAAATAATAAATTTTACTAAAAAGATAATAGACTATTAAAATAAAAAAATATAAAAAAAATATTTAATAAGACAAATAAAATATTAGTTTGTACTTATAATTTCTGCCCATTACATTAATTTGAAAAAAACAAATTGAAGTGAGATAGGTGTAGCGTTTGACATGGAAAAAGAAAAGGAAAAAACTAAACCAACTTTTAATTGGTTTCTTGGCCACCAATCAGTATAAAATATAAATAATAGAAATTGTTTCGTGGTGTTCTTTCCTTTCACATAAAAACGAAATAAAAAACAAAGCCAAGTTTCTTGTTTTTTTTTTCTCTTGGCTTTTATTTTGATAAGCTTCACCAAAGTTTTTAAGTGGCGTTGAATCAATTTTGGAGGACTATTCTCTAATTTATTGGTGTGATAATTCAAAAAAGCATGGAGATTTGCTAAAGAGATATTTATATATTTTCTATGTTATTGATGAACTCAAGTGGATTACTTAAGAATATTTTGTATTTGATTTCTTTAACAGTGAAATTTATTTTGGAGCTTGTCCTGTGATTTTTTCTTCTATACTAGAAAGTTTTTCATGTTCAATATTATGTCATTTGTTTTTATGACTGTTCTTTGCTTACTATTATTGTGCATTAATTTTTTGTTGGCTTGAGATTATTTATAATTTACATAATTAATTATTATTGATTGAGATCCCAACAAATAGTATCAGAGCCTGATTTTTTGAGTGTAGAATTAATTATGTAAATTAGAATGAAAAATTCACAGGTACCATAATTAAATTGTCGGTTTCAAATTATTCAATTTGAAAGTTGAAGATGAAGGACCTTTGATGAACTCGTGCTTAATCTTGATTTAGTGTTGAAAAATGTCTATTTTATCTTGTTCCTTGAGGATTTTGGATGATTTTATGATGGAAAGTGTCTCTATTTGTAGATATAATATTTTGATAGCTTAAGATGCAAAAAGAAGATCTTTCAATATAAAAAATGGTAAAATTTAGAAGCATTTTGATCAGCATGGGTATGCTGATTATCCCAGACATGCCCACGCTAAAAAGATTAGAGTTGTGAGCCAAAGAGTAAAAAGATTCAGTAGCAGATTTTTTTGTACAGGCATGTCGTTTCAAAACAACACGCCCATGCAAGAAATTCTAAGATCCAGTAGCATTTTAAACAACACGTGCATACCAAATTCAAACAACACGCCCGTGCATATAAAATTGCTTCTGTATCATGAGGTCAAATTTTACATGGGCATATTGGTTGGACCCGCATGCCCGTGCATATCTAAAACGAGTTGAAAATTGAAAATTCGAGGTAAAAATGCAAAGAAACCCTAAGGACATCCAAGAAACAGCTGTGACATGATTTAAATACATCTTTTTAGTAATTAAAGAGGGGGCTAACCTTATATATTACCATTCTTGGCAAAATTAGGGATCCAACCCAAAAAGGAGAGAGAATCAAGCTCTTGAATGGGATTTTTTGCATATTTGATAGCTTTTGAAGATTGAAGAGTCATCTTTACAAGATTGAGAATATTTATTTGGGTTTATTCTTCCTTTTTCTCTTGTCATTTTTATTTCTACTTACTTTTACATAGATTCGTGGAAATTATAATTAGGATTTATTGCTTTTGTTTAAGTTATGTTATGGGTAAATAATCTTCTTGTGGGATTAGGTGAATTTGGATGTTTGAACAATGAGTTTTTAATTATTTATCAATATACATATAGAGGTTTATCTTAAAGCTTTGATTTGTTGGTTTTGGATTAATTATTAGTAATTGTTTGGCCATCAATTGTTAAAATCTATTGAATAATACAATAAATGAAAGTTGAGTATGATTTTGGATGTGGAATCAATAACTTTAGGTAATTAGCTTAGAGATAAGTAATTACTTAGAGATCTAGAGATAATATCTTGTTAAATTGGATTGAGCATTATTTAATTATCATGAGAATAGATGATTAAACTTTATCCAATCACATTCCACTTGCTTGAGAGAGAGGTGGATGATTTTTGTGATACTTAGATATCAAAGATTTAAGAAATGAGCTTAATTGTTGAAATTAATTAAACCCATTAGAAAAATTCCAATGAAATCTAATCCTAATCTTTTATTATTGATTGTTAAGAATTTAAATTAAAGTAATTAGTTTAATTTGGTCATTAAATTGATTACATTTGGTAAATTTCGGATAATAGTCAAACTGAATTTAGATTACTCAAAATGCACCTTTTCTATGGATACGACACTCGTACTCTCACTCTACTACGTGTTATGATACCGTACACTTGCGGTGTTAGACACAGTAGTATTTTCACACACCTATATACACACATTCAACACACTAATAATAAGTTTTTGGCGCCGTTGCCGGGGAAGACAATAATTTTGATAACATTAAAATTCAGTGAAATTATTAATTTGAAGCTTTCTTTTGATTGTTTTTAATTTCATTTTATACATGATATTTATGCGTAGTAATCCACACACCATCTTAGAAGATTATAATCCAAAAATTGAATGACATTGTCAATCAAACAATAGAGCAAGAAGAGAAAGACAATGTTTGGCAAAAGAAGAAAGGGAAAGACAAGGAGATACAAAAATTTTTTAGGAAGCCATTGATTTAGACTTTGTGACTGATAGTAAAGAACATATGCAGAAGCTCCAGACAATAAAGCTCTTGGAGAGTATTCGATGCCCATGCAGAAGTAGGCTCTAGCACAGCTAGACCCGCAGTAAATGCTAATAACTTTAAGCTAAAGCCAGCCTTGATCAACATAGCACAACAAATTCTCTTTTTTGGGCATGATCATGAGGATGCAACTGGTCATTTGAAATTTTTCTTGAGATTTGTGATACTATCAAGATGAATGGTGTTAGTGATGATGCTATCCGTCTTTGACTCTTCCCATTCACCTTGAAGGATAGAGCAAAGAGTTGGTTATTAGGACATGCTGCCGGAACATTTACCACTTGGGATGGTTTATCAAAAGCTATCTTGGCTAAGTATTTTCCACTAGGAAAAACTTTCAAGTGCAGAAATAACATTACTAGTTTTTCTCAAAATGATGGTTAGTCATTGTATGAAGCTTGGGAAAGATACAAGGAACTTTAAAGGAAGTATCTACATCATGGGATTTCGAATTGGATGATAATTCAGACATTTTATAATGGAGTTACCGGTTCTTTGAGAAGCACAATTGATGCTGCTGCTAGTGAGGCTTTAATGAACAAAATTTCTATTGAAGCTTTGGAACTTCTTGGAGCTATGGCTGCTAATAATTACCATTGGTATAGTGAGAGATCAATTCCAAAGAAGGTAGCTAGGATTCATGAAGTTGATGGGATATCTCTTTTGACGGATAAAGTTGATGCTTTAGCAAAGAAATTTGAGCATGTGAGCCTTGCTAATGTTGCTAGCTGTGAAAATTATGGAAGAGGTCACCAAACTATGGAATGCCAAGGTTATGAGTAAGTTTAATTTATTGGAAATCAAAATTGGGTACTACAAGTACAATATGGTAACCCATATAATTCCAATTGGCACAACCATCTAAATCTTTCATGAGGTGGTAACCAAGGAAATCAAGGCGACCAAAAAACCAATTTAATCAAAGGGGAGTGTACCAACCACCATTTCAAAACCAGAATCAAGGCCAAGCACATTATCAAGACAACAAACCGACATATGATACTACTTTAGTGAAATTTATTTCTTTATCTAGTGAGAGGTTTGAGAAACTAGATAAGCAATATGACCGGCTAGAAGCACAGATGGACCAAATTGCCAATCAAAGTAGAAGTCTTGAGATGCAAATTGGGAAAATTGCTAGTTCTTCTAGTTAAAAAAAGTCAAGGTACCCTTCTTAGCAAAACCAAAGTTAATTTGCGTGAACATTGCAAAGCGGTTATACTACGAAGTGGTAAGCAATTACAAGAGATTATTCTAAGAAAAATTGAAATAAGTGAAAATGATAAGGGAGTTTAAGAAGAGATGCCAAAGAAAGAGGTTAAGAAAGCAAAGGAAGAAATTGAAACAATTCCCTTCAAGATAGAAATGAAGCCTTTTGTTCACTTTATACCATTTCCTTAACGATTGCAAAAACAAAAACTTGAAAAATAGTATGAAAAATTTTTAGAGGTGTTTAAGCAATTACCAATCAGTATCCTATTTGCTGAAGCTTTAGCCCAAATCCCAAGTTATGTCAAGTTTTTGAAGAAAATTGTAACAAAAAAAAAGACTTGAAGAAAATGAGACAGTGAACTTGACAGCCAAATATAGCGCCATCAAACGAAAGAAACTACCACAAAAATTGAAAGATCCAGGGATTTTCTTAATCCCTTGCATCATGGGTGAATTTAGTTTTAAAGTTTTGTGTTTATTTTTTGTGTGTAGATTGAAAATATGATATTAAATTTTTTAAAATAAAAAACATAAATGAAAAAATGAAAAAAAAACCTCGAAAAAAAAATAAAAAACACCGTTATAAAAATAAAAATAACGAAAACATGGAAAGGCAATTTTGAAAAAAAAAAAAGTTTTGGAGCCGTATTATCGAAAAGCTATAGTAAATTATGCATATTCTGCATAATTTCCTCTATATTAATTTATATTTCACAATATGAGTTTTGCAAATTTATCGACTCATATGGAGAGTTCATTATACAAAAAATATCACTTTCCATTAATTTATAATGGATTAAGTTTAATGTAGTTCCAAAGTTGCTATTAATAAAAATTTTATAATGCTGGCCTTGAAAGTGTAAGTGTGATTCCATTGAACAAAGGCAACATTTCCATAGGCTCATCAAATGTGCATAAAAGCATACAATAATTAATTTGAAAGGGATTTTACAAAGTTTTTTAAGGTCGATCATGTGGCTATGAGATTTTGGTTTTTATCAGAAATGGATGCGAGATTTGGGAGACAATTAGTTCCAATAGTTAGATAAATATTGAAATAATTAGCCAATCATTATTATAAATAACCATAAAAATCTTTGATGCCAGACTCAAGTGCGAATAGATTAAAGAGGATATATGAATAGTTACACCCTTTATATATATTTTACACTCATCTATCTCTATTTGTTGATTAACTATAATAACAAAGTTTGTATATGTTCATTATTAGTTAACAACAAATTAATTGTCTATTTGTTCATTAATTATTGATAAAATAAAAATATATAAACATTTAAAACATCAAGAGGGCACCAAACATCTTTAATTACCAAACATCTTTAATTAGTTACGCTTATTAATTAAATGTTAATTGAGTTAGTAAGTTAGCTAAAACAATAATTTATGTAAGTTAGTGGTAGTTAAAGAAAGTTAGTGACTATTAGTGATTGTCTAATTGAGAATTTTTCACATACATACCAATGCATTCAAATGATTCTCAAATTCAGATCCACATTCATAAACTATCTAAGGAAGAATTAGGAAGTGTTTAAAAAGCTAGATAGTGGAAGTTAAGTCAAAGTTGGTGTAGTTAGTCATAGTTAGTGAAAATTAATTAACAATTACTAAATAACATAAGTCAATTATATACTTTTAAATTCCATGTTGGGCTACATATACTAGCTAATAGATAAAAATAGATTGTTTACAATAACAGTTTGTGTCAGATTGTGATAGTTACTAAGAATTAGTGACTGTTAGTGGTTGTCTACTTTAGGGTTTTCCTTCTACATCCCAACTCATTCAATTGAGTCTCAAATTCATATCCAAATGTATAGACTATCTCAGGAAGAACTTGTGAGCATTTAAAAAATATGTTATTGGATGTTAGGGTAGAGTTAATGACAGTTAGTCATAGTTAGTGACTGTGTAAATCTTAATTTAAAATTTCCAGTTCCAACTGAAGAAGCACTGCTCATTTTCAAATTCAAACTACTCATATCTTAATTAAGGGAGAATTATAGACAGTTAGTGAGAGTTATTGTGAGTTAGTGGCTGTCTATGACTTTATTTTTAATTTGCATGTCAAACATAACAAACACTCCTCAATTTCATATACAAAGCCATATATTAGTTAAGGGAATGTTGTAAAGTCCCCTTTGTTGCATTTGGGATTAAGTTAGTAACAATTAATTAGAGTTAGTGATGTATTTCATACAAACTCAAAAAAACACTTATGCAATAATATAACTCAGACAAGCAAAAACTCCTTTGAAATAACTCCAAAAAAAAAACAAAGCATTGTTTAATCTGCACAGTCACTATTTCAAATATAAAATCATTGATTTTATACACAGTACATCGCATATGACATATTATTCATCAAGGCAGCAACTTCAACACATCCATCAACTCTTTTTCTACTTAAAAGTCATTTCCCATTACACATTCTTTATTATTGAAATAAAATAATAAAAATTTTAGAAAAATAACTGACCGAAGGAAATGAGCAGAGATTGATGAAAATACTGCGACATTTGCTGAAATACCGCGATTTTTGATGAAAATACTGTGCTTTTTGAATGATTTGCGACTTGCTTTATTGATTCAGAGTGGAAGAGAAGATTGAGAAGTTGAGATTAGCAGTTTCAGATTTTGAGAGAGAGTTAACTTCGGTTTTGATTTTTGAAATGGAAAGGAAAACCGTATGCATGGTTTTAATCCCACGCTTATACAATTATCAAGGGCATTTTTGTTATTTTAGAGTCATATAAGGTTAAGGAGGTCCAAACTGTACTAATACTTTTTAAGGGAGGTCATTTTATGTGATTTTCCTAATATTTTTGGCATAGCCGAATTTTGAAATACAACTTGTTATCAATTAATTTTTAAAAGTTTCTTAATCAACATTCTAATTACTCGTATTAATCATGTTTATATAACTATCTAAAAAAATAATTTTTATTCTAAAAGTACTATAAAAACTAAAAATATTAACACTTTTATAAAAAATTAAAGCAAAAATAAAAAATATCCCACTATTCACTAAAATAATAGTTTTTTTTTTCAAAAATATTTCTTCCCTCACTACAATCAATAATTTACTTTAATTTTTATCTTTTTTTAAACTTCACTATTAAATAAAAATATTATAATAAAATAATAAAAATTAATATTTTAAATTATTTTCAGCAAATAAAAATCATAGTTTTTATAAAGAAAAATTATAATTATAAAAAATAAAAAAACACTAAAAAATAAAAAATAAAAAAATAAAAATATATTAATAAAAATTATTAAATTTATTTTTAAACAAATTTTATATATCACGCACATGAAATAATAAAAAATATATATACAATTTATTTTTAAATAAATTTTACATATTATACACATGAAATAATAAAAATATTTATATACAATTTCGTTATGTAGATATTTGTTAGATGTTCCATATATGTGTTATAGATATAGTTTGTATTATTGGGTATGTATTTATATAAATTATGTATATATTTATTTTTTGTGTATATATTAAAAATATGATATTAAATTTTTTTAAATAAAAAATAAAATAAATGAAAAAAACTAGGAAAAAAGCACCATTATAAAAAAAATAAAAACATGGAAAAAAATTTTGAAAAAAAAGTTTTAGAGCTGTACTATTGAAAAACTATAGTAAATTACACGTATTCTGCGTAATTTCCTCTATATTAATTTATATTTCACAATATGAGTTTTGCAAATTTACCGACTCATATGGAGAGTTCATTATATAAAAAAAATTATTTTTCATAAATAATAATACATTAAGTTTAATGTAGTTCCGAAACTACTATTAATAAAAAAATTTATAATGCATTAAAGGCCTTGAAAGGGCAAGTGTGATTCCATTGAACAAAGCAACATTTGCATAGCCAAAGCTCATCAAATGTGCATAAAGCATATTTGTATTTAGCCCTGATCTACATTGATGATATCCTACTATTCTCTTCAACAGTAGAAGTCCATCATAAACTGCTCCAACAGTTTTTTTCTATTGTTCAACAGTATGATATCATGATCTTTGAAAAGAAGAGTACTATGGGTCGAGACTCTATTGACTTCTTAGGCTTACATTTTGAAAATAGAGTTTACACTCCAGGTCCACATATAGTAGAAAAATTACTTAAATTTCCTGATGCAAATTTATCTTCTAAGCAGATTCAATAGTTTCTTGGTATAATTAATTATATCATAGACTTCTATCCTGTTATAGCCCAGCCCATCAGTCGGTTGTTCAAATTACTGAAAAAGAATCCACCACCTTGGTCAACTGCCCAAACAGAAGCTGTACAGACTATTAAGAGGATTGCTGCTCATCCAACTCCTCTTCATATTCCCTCAGATGGTCTACAAATTCTACAGACATATGCTAGTGATGAATATTGGGGTGCAGTTTTTCTTGGAAAGATTAATGGAAAAACTCACAATTGCGGACATGCTAATGGACAGTTCAACGATGCTGAAAAACATTATCATTCTGTCTATAAGGAGATCTTGACGGTAAAAAATGAAATTAAAAAAATTTGAATTCCATCTCCTTGGTCACCATTTCCTTATCAGTCTAGATAAAACCTCTTTTCCTAGAGCCCTTGATTTTAAACAGAAAATCCTACCACCTCAAAAACTCCTTAGGCTCCAAGAATGGTTTTTCAAATATGATTACTCAGTTGAGCACATTAAAGGTCAAAAGAATCTAATCCTAGATCTTTTGTCCAGACCATCAAAGCCAATTCCTGTCATCACTCTGGCCAGCAATTTTTCCTGTATCATGATGTTTAGATGATATAGACCTAAAAAATTTTCACCAAGACCATCATTATGGAGAAACCCTAATATAGAGTTTCCTCATAATTGTCCTTACACAAATCTTATTGCAGTTTAAGAATTTTTCAGAACCCACATTGTTGTTTATCTTGAACAAATCCATAATTATTTTGATATGGATCTTGTAGTTAATGCATTCTATCCAGAATACCCATGGATGCTGGTTTATCATCTCTGTTCTGATCATCCAAAGTATTCAGCTGAGTTATGATTTTTATGATGTCTCACGACACTGTATAATCATGCAATAAAAATCCCTGTTATGGATATGCTTAACTACATTTTCAGTATAGATGTTCAAGCAAATTTTCATATTCATGAAAAGTATCTGCCCTGGAAATTTCTTAAGTGGTTCAACGATGTCTCATGGTGGCAAAGACAATCTCTACAGATCACCCATTCAAATCAATTATGGCAGAAACCAGATGAAGAAGCAAGAGGATATCATGCAATTTTTATATTCCATAAACCTATTTTTCAATATCCTCAAACAAAAGTATTCTGCTCTAGAAATCAAGCTGTTCACTGGAAAACATATCCTGAACAAATTTATCACAACTATCAGAATCAGATTGAGCTAAGAGATCATCTCTCTCTTCTCGATAACTCAAGAACATTTCCTCGATCAAACAGAAAACCTTTAATTTGTACATCAATGGTGAAGAATATAAATTGGACCAGACATGACCAATAGTAAGCTGAAACGACAACATAACTTTCTTTCCAGCTCACTGGAGAGTATTTTATTAACTATGGTCCCATGGATTATGACCAGTTAGAACAAGCAGGTCCCAGTACTTCTCAGCCTTCAGCACAAAGAGATTCTCTCTTATCTCTTCCAGCTTCACCTGACTCAGATTTAGCTGTCACCACAGTTCCTACCGACATTACAGTTGATGACTCTTCAGCTCAAAGAAATAATGATGGAACACCTACCACTGATGCAGATATCAATGAAGCTTTAATCAGTGCTCAACCCACTCAGACTGACGGTGTTGACTATATGGCATATATGACAGATAATCCTTTAGTGCGGTTCCATTATGACTCAAATGATGAAGACTATAGGAATATGAATCTGTCCCCTAGTCAATATGTCTGATTTTATTTTTATGCTTTTTAAATCAGTGTAATGTATTTCGTCCAATATTAGTGAAATGTCACTATACATTCACTATCTTAGTATTTCATGAAGTCATTGCTTATGTCACTGTAATAGTGTATTAGTGGAATGTCACTATACATCCACTATCTTTCTTAGTATTTCATGAAGTCATTGCTTACGACTTCATCTTTGTCAGTATGCTCCTCCTCTGTCTATATAAGGAGCTCTTATATATCAATTTTGATATCTTGAGTTTTCCCCTTAAAATATCTCTTTTAATAAAATTATGCAGTTCTAATAATCTTTTTCTTCTTCAACCTGAGTTATTATCTTATTTATTTATGAATAGTCTGCAATGATCTAGAAAGATTTATATTGAGTATGTTAATCAGAGACAGTTAAAAGAATGATGTCCTGTTAAAAACCTTGGTGTGGATGTGTTTATGGACGATGCTTGAGACTATCTGGTGAAACAGTACTCTGTAAATCCTTCTAAGGATAGAGTATGCTTTGTATAAAACTTGCAGCTCAGGCTGACCATGTTCCGATACATCAGACATATCTGTGGTTCTGGAGGTATATAAGTTGAAAATCAGACAGTAAGTGTTACTGGTGCTGAACAGACCAAAGAAAGTCTGTGGTTTGTCTGATGTAACAATGCACTATACTTCTGATTGGAGAACTGTGTGTTTCCGATATGGTGAGCTTTGACTCTTAATATTCATACACCCCCCAAAAAATCATAAAAATCTTTGATGCCATAAATTATCAAATAACCATAAAAATATTTGATGCCGAACTTAAGTGCGAATATATTAGCCAGAATATATGAATAGTTGTATCCCTTATATATTTTACACTCGTCTATCTCGATTTGTTGATTAACTATAATAACAAAGTTTGTTTCTATTCATTATTAGTTAATAATAAATTAATTGTCTATTTGTTCATTAATCACTGATAAAATAAAAATATATAAGCATCTAAAACATCACGAGTGCACCAAACATATTTAATTAGTTATGCTTGTGAATGTTAATTGAATATATAATATATATAATTATTAATATAATAAAATTTATAATTAGTGAAAAATCTCAATTTTGATTGTTTAAATATGCATATGCATTAAAATTTAATAGAATTAGTTTTATCATTTTTATATTTTTTTAACAGTTATCGTTTTTTATTTTTATTTGCTCAACTGAAATTTTTTAAAAAAAAAAATTATAGAGTTTATCTTCTGTATTTATATTCCATTGGTTAATGTGAGATATTTTTTTCAATATTTACTCATAAACTTGACCTTCGAGTAGTGGTGAAACTACATTGAGAGGAAGGGGGACAAGTACCCCTTCTCTTTTAAGAAAAAAAAATTTATTAGTTGTGAAAATTATTAGAATTATTTATTTGCTCCCCTTCTAAATTTTAAATTGCCACCTATTATTTAACTTATACAAGAAAAAAATCAATAAATTATTCCTTTCACAATTAAATATATTTTTTTTCTAAAAAAATTGATATTTTTTAAATGCAAAAACTAAATTAATTTGAATTCATTTCATAAATCAAATATCTAAGAAAAATTAAAATCACAATAAAAAAAGATTTATTTTATTATTTATACTTCTAATATTGTGATATAATTTTTTATTCAACTATTTTTTAAAAAAGTAAATAAATTATTTAATATTTTTTTAATAAGAGTGATGTTAAAATTTTATAAAAAAAAATTTATTCCCTTTTTTTTTATTTCCAGCTTCGCCCATACCTTCGAGTAGCTTAGTTGGCAAGTGAGATTGGGCCATGCTCGACTTTTATGACTCACAGCTGGTACTTTAGTCGACAGAGCTCCAAGGGGGTCACCTCCACCTTTAAATAACTGTCACTATAACACCACACCACCCAATTTCTCGATGTTTAGTTATGTCCACATATTTCAGCTTCCTCATCACAAAACCAACTGTTCATGATATGTATATATATACACACGCACGCACAAACACACGAATTTATCCTAAAAAATAATCCAATAATATTAGTAACTTTTTTTTTGATAGACTAATATTAATAACTTAACAAATAAGAGTAAATTTTGTTAAAAATTTTGTTGAATCTAACATAAACTAATTAGTTATATATATATATATATATGTTTCAATGCTTATTTATAAGCCCGTATATGTATGAATTCATACTTTTTATGGCATCAGAATTTCATATCCAGTGAATTGAAATATTAAAATTTATATTCAAGCCTTGATTATCGGGATTCATGAATATGGTCAGAAGCCGAAGAAGATATTTAGCTGGTCCTTTTTTATAAATGAATGGGTGCTAGACTTAAAGCAAGTCAATTAATTAATTTAATTTAATTTAAATAGATTATAACATTTACTTGAACTTTTGATAAAAATAACAAAAAAATGAAAAAAAATTAAATTTATTATATTTTTAAAATATATTTAAATTTATAAAAATTTATTATTAATTTATCAGATTTATATAGTTTATTATAAATTTGTTATATATATAATAATTTTTATAAATTTATCATATATTTTTATAAAATAATTAACATACCTATAATAAAATATAAAAATAATAGAGATGTAATTTTCACATTTACTTATAATTAAATCCATGTGTGTATGCCCATAAACTTTTAATCGTTATTGTTGGCCTATGGCTGTGATCTTTGAATTTGATTATTAGCAAATTTGTATCTTTGAATTTGGTTATTAGGAAATTTGGCATTTTCCATTTTGAGCTAGTTGCTTTAAGTGGCAGACCCCTGTCGGTAATCATGATTAAGGTTCTGTTGAACCATTCAATCATACCAGCAGTTTCCAGTTTGGTTGAATGAATCAAATTATAAACTATAATTAAAAGTTTAAAATTATAACCAAAACCTCCCTTTAAAATTATAATTTTAATTTCAAAAAATTTAAATTAGAATCGAATCGACGATTTCAATTTAAAATTATAAAATTAAAAAAATTAAAAAAAAACTGTGCAATAATCACAGTTTGGCCTGCTGCATAATATTGCATGTGTGCAACATGCGCTAATAGGTGGTCATTGGCTGGCCACTTGTCATCAAGCACATTGCACATGACAGTGTGCCGTTGGGCACACTGCCATATGCAGTGTGTCTATTACCAACGGCACAATGTGACGTTGGCAACTAAATTTTTTATTTTTTTAATTTATTTCTATTTTACCAATTTACCCTTACTAACAGAAAAAAAAAATTTTGAGAGATATTTTATGAAAATAAAAAATTTTAAAAATCTATAAATACACTATCTTTTTAATTTTTTTTTAATTTTTACACAATTTTTTTTCCATTATCAAATTTTAATTATCTAATTTAACTCTAAATTTTTCAACTCTTAATTTTCTAATTTCCACTATCTTAAATTTTTTTTATTATTAGTTTGTTACTTTTATTTATAATAATTAGTAATATTTATTATTTATTTTTATTATTATTTGTTATTATTCTTAATAATATTTATTGTTTATTGTTAATTATTATTGTTTTGCTATTATTATTATTTATTAGCATTGTTAGTAATATTTATTGTTTGTTGTTAATTATTATTATTATTATTATTATTATTATTATTGTTATCATTGTTAAAAAAATATTATTATTATTATTAAAATGGCAAGTTCTAGCCATTTTGATAATATAAGTGATGATGAGCAAATTTCACAACAACATATTAATATTTTTGATGATAAGGAAGAAATAAATTGCTAAGTGCAAGACACATTTGATCAAAATCAATCTAGTAAAACAAAAAAAAATTAAAATCTAATATTTTTTTTTAATATTTTTCTAAACAGATAAATGTGGAAGGCTAAAAAAGAGCACACTGCAATTATTGCTCCTCTTCATTTTAATTTACAGACGGAGGAGGTTATAGAATATTATTGAGACATCTCCACAAAAAATATTATGTTCAAGCAGGTATAGATAATACTCAAATACAATTGGCAGATTTTATACAATCAGGCTCATTATCTACACCTACTAAAAAATAAGGTAGTTTTTACTATGACAAAAATGTGGTCAAAGAAGAATTGACAAGGTGCGTTTGTATTGATGAATTAACTTTTAATTTTGGTAAGAAAATAAGATTTACTACTTTTATTCAAAAATATGTGAATTCTGCATTTCAACATGTTCTCCGCTCAGCTTTATCGCGAACATTGCGCAAACTTTATGGAAAAGAAAAAAAATGCACATTATTTGCAAATTGTCATTTTCGTCTTTCAATTTGTAGAGATATTTGAAGTGATCATTGACAAATACATTCATATATGGGTGTTACATGTCATTGGGTTGATGATCAATAGAATTTACAAAAAAGATTATTTGTTTTTCGACGTTTTGATGATAGACATACTGCCGATAATATATATAAAATAATAAAAAGTATTTTGGAAGAATATAATTTAGTTCAAAGATTTTTTTTTAATTTTTTTTATAATGCTTCAACAAATACTGCTTCTATTAATGATTTTGAATAAATTTGTAAACCGAATTTAGGAGACAAATTTTCTCATGTTAGATGCATATGTCATGTTATAAATTTGTGTTCAAAGTGGTTTGAGAACTTTAAATTTTTTGTATGAACCAATTAAAACTGCATTAAATTATTTATAGTCACATCCTCAATTATATAAAAGTTGGGATAAATTTTGTAAGCAATATGGTATGCCATCAAAACGATTCAAACGTGATGTTCCAACCCATTGAAATTCTACTTATGATTTACTTTGTGATTCGTTTCCATATTGTGAATTATTATGTAGATTTTTTGAACTTAATTATGCACCTATTATATTATATCATACTCAATGAAATTGTTGTAAAAAAATAATTGATCTTTTAAAAGTTTTTAATGATGCTACTAAGCATTTATTTGATGTTTATTATCTTATATCTCATTTAGTAGTATTTGAAGCTTTGAATATTGCAATTATTTTTAATGAGTATAAAAATGATATTGAATTAAAAGAAACTCTCATTGCAATAAAGAATAAATGACTTCATTATTTTAAAGATTTTCCTGCTCTTAATCTTGTTGCTTATATATTGAATCCTCGTATGCGAATTAAAATTTTAATTGATTATTTAAACAATTATTATCTTCTATTAGATTTAAAAAATGTTAATATTATTGAAATAATTGATGGGGTTAAAAGAATTATTTTAGACTTATATAGAGAATATGAATCTATATATGCATCAATGATTCATGCATCACATAAGTGTCAAAATGAGGGTATAGATTCATCATCTAGTGTAAGTAAAGCTAGTAAATTTTTAATGGAAAGACATAAGAGACCTAAAACTACTATCTTAAGTAATATTGAACTTGATGCATATTTATCATCTAGCTTTGAATTTGATGGTATTATTGGAGACTACAAGTTTCATATTTTATAATGGTGGAGTCAACATACAAAATTTTTTTTAGTGTTGTCTATTATGGCTAGAAAAATTTTTAGTTTCTAGCCTCAACAGTAGCGATGGAGTAAATATTTAGTACTAGAGGCCGTGTGTTGGATGAGTGCCGATCAAGACTAACACCCCACTCATTGAAGCTCAAATGTGCATCAATAATTGATCCAAAACATCAATGCGTATACAAAATTTAAAGTATAATGTTGATGATGATTAAGATTTAGATTTAGATTATGATGCAACAGACGGAAGTACAACGGGCGGTGGAAGTGAAAATGGTAAAAGCAAATAAGGGGGCACTACCAAATTTAAGGTAAGAGAACTACATGTTGGCTTTGATTCCTCTAAACCTCAAGAGGATACATAGGAAGTTTAATTTTTTTAATTAAGTTCAAGCTTTTTTTTTTTCAATTATAAATTTTAATTTGAATAGTTTTTGAATTATATAATTTTAATATTTTTTAATTATTTAATTTTTTTAATTAAGTTTAAACTTTTTTATGTAATTTTTTAATTTTTTATATTTATTGAATATTTTAAATGTAATATTAAATATTTATAATTATAATTTATGTAGTTAATTAATTTTTTTTAATTGTGTTCAAATATTTTTTTAAATTTTTTCTTTATACTTTGAAGGGGAGCCTTGGCGCAGCGGTAAGTGTTGTCGCCGTGTGACATGAGGTCACGGGTTCGAGTCGTGGAAACGGCCTATTGCAATTAATTGCAAGGGAAGGCCGCGTACAAAGACCCAATGGGTCCGACCCTTCCCTGGACCCCGCTCATTGCGGGAGCATTCGTGCACCGGACTGCCCTTTTTTTCTTTATACTTTAAATGTAATATTAAATATTTATTAATAATATTATTTAATTTAACTTAAATAATATTATTAATTTTACAAGTAGTGTTTAATCTCATAAAAAATATTATTATGTATCAATAATTGTATTTTCTTTTAAATATAATTTTTTTAAAAAAATTAAAACCAGTGGTTCAAACCGGAACCTGAACTGGAAGCAAAATCAAAATCAAAACCGGACCAGTTTTCATGAGCCTGAACCTTAACTAAACCGGCTTTTATTGGTTAAGTTTAAAATTCACAAAAATTATGAACTAAAATCGGCGATTTCGAACCAGCAATTTCGGTTAACCGAACTGTGACCTTGGTTACATACTCGTTGGGGGCTCAAGCTCCTATTGGCTCCACTAGCATATTGTACATATATATAACAAGTTTTTTTAAAAAGTGAAAATAATAATAGAGATTATCATGCAATAAATACTGGGATACAAAGTGCCTTATAACAAAAGATAAGAAGAAACATAGGCATGCCTTTCTTCACCTTGTACAATCGAACCTTAAAGCACATATAGGCAACTCCCATACAACTAGCGGCCAAGGAAAAACAATATGGAGGGCTACAATAACAACAGAAAATAAAAGCCTTGAAAAGGCTCCCCATTAAGAACATAAAAACAAGATTGAAAAGAAAAAATTTCTCAATTCACAAATCCCATGCATCCTCAGTTTTTAAAATATTGGTAGATGAGGGGAAAAAAAAGGATTAATCATCCTCTTCAGGGATTTGTCAAATTAAAGCTCTGATAAAACTGTGAAATTGATATGTGATAGAGTGGCAACCAAGTACACCATCAAACCACCTTACTGACCATCAAACAAAAAAGGAGTGTTTCAGAAAAATAGAAAAAACGAGTCTCTACCATCCGAGATTCAGAGAAAACAAAAATCATAGACAAAGCAAGAAGTGTTTCTGGTCTTCAATCTTCCATCCAAATAGGTCACAAATTGAATTACATCAACCCAATAACTGCAAAACACACAAAACTAAATAACTATGATCTTCAATCTTTGATGGAAGAAGTCTTCATCGAGATCTGCAAAAAAGTAATGATCCACCATGGTAGTGGAAGACAAAAAGACTTTAAAGAGGCTAGATCTAGAAACTAAGATGAATAAAACTATAAAAACAACAAAAAAAAAAAGAGAACTAAGAAGGATCTAGGGCTGTCATCGACCAAAAAGCTAGTGGCAGCCATAGATCTAAAAGGAAAGATAACGGCGTTGCTAATATTAGGAGAAGAAGAGGGACTCTACTTGAAAGAAAGAAGGGTTTTTTTTATCAAATTTTTTATATATAGCAAGTTCTACTACTCTTTTAGGGAGCCCTGCTTTATTTTTGTGTATATATATATTATATATATATAACTTTAATTTTTTCTCACACATATAACACTAAATAAATAAATAAAATAAGTATATATTAATAACTGGATATACAAATTTCAAAACAAATATATTACAATTGGAAGTGGACGTTTTGTTGATCGGTTAACTGGCGGACCGAATTCAACTTGGATTGAATTTTTCAAACACTTAATTATTGACTATATTAATTAATTTTTAATTTTGATCGGTTTGATTAATTAACAGAATTAAATCGGTCAGTTCAGTTAATTAACCGAATCGATTAAATTTTTTTTATAATAAAAAATTATATTTACAATAAAAATATTAATATAACTAAATAATTAAATAAAATTTATTAAAAAAACTAAACTAAACATAATATTATTTTGTAAAAAAATATATTTATAATAAAATTTATATAATTAAAGAATTAAATAAAAATTTTAATAAATAACTAAATAAAAATTATTTTTTAAAATTTTTGGTTAGCGATTAATCGATCCAACTGAACCGGCTAACTGTTAATAGAACCAAATATCGAATTAACCTAATTTTTTCAACCAAACAGATTGAATTAATTTACAATCGGTTAACCGAACCAAATTGTCAGTTATTTAACTGAATTGTTACCACTCCTAATTAAAGTGTTATATTATATCTTTAAATTTGAATATATATATATAATTTTATTTTTTAAAAAAATATTATTTAAAATTGCTATTTTTTGAAATTTTTTTTATCTTTTTCCTATGTTTCTTTTTTTAAATCAATTTTCTTCTCTTTCTTTTTTCAATTTATTTTTCTAATGCAAAATGCAGTTGTAAACTTGTTTTTTTCAGTCAATTTTCTTTTTTTTTTTCTCTGCATGGTTTTATGGAAATATAAAAGATTTATGTATAAATTTCTAAATTTTATTTTTAATTTTTAATTTTTTATTTTAAAATCTATAAATTTCTATGTTAGATTTATTATATATATATATATGTGCAGTTGCGCATTGTCCATGAAATTCTCATTTCTATTTGCTTCTTGATGGTGTTGGAGATTAAAATTTTTAACATCTCAATTTTTTTATGTTTCTTCTTATAAATTTATATGATTGATGAGTGAAACTAAAATATATTAACATGTGTTAAATTTATTATTTCAAAATTAAAAAATATTTACAGTAGTAAAAATTTTAAAAAGATAAGTTCAATAAATAAGCTGCCATTAACTTTAAACTCTGCATCTGCCCTGCTTTAAGCTAATGATTTGCGTGTGTGTGTGTGTGTGTGTACGGGATGGAGCTGAAGTTGGTTATAAATATCTTAAACAAAGAAGCAAAAACACAAAAACAAGAGCAATTGTGTTGTGAGCCAGATAAGCCACTATAATCACAGCAGCTAGCTATGCGATGCAGCAGAAGTAATAAACAAAGGTATTATTCCTGTTTAGTCTAAGAATACTTAGATAATAAATACAAAATGAGAAAAAAACTTTTCAACTGAATTATTATTCAACTCTGAAAACTGTCTTCCACTTCTTCAAATATTATATTATAAAGCTTTAGGGTTATATAAAATTCTAATTTCAAATAAGAAAAGTTTTCAAAATATAACAGATTGTCAAAATAAAAGAATTACAAGTATAGAAAGACATTATTTAACGAGACAGACAAAATGCCTAAATGGCGCCTCAATTTAAGGGTTCTAAATAAAAAAATAAAAATATACCCTAAGTTTGACCGAAAACTGACGGACCTCACCGCGGAACAGTGACTTTGACTATAGCCCCTTAGAATGCCCAGTTTGCAATATCAGTTTTTGGCAGTAATAACTAAACTATCACTATAGTAATTTTCGGTCAAACTGTTCCATAAAAATTAAAGCTCTTTGTTCTACATCACTATGGAAGTTCCACTTGCTCTTCACATGAATGGGGGAAAAGGACAAATCAGCTACTACAAGAACTCTTCATATCAAGTCATTAATTTCTCCTTCTCCATAACATTAACCATATAATAATCAATTTACTATTTTTTTTCTTTCGAGAAAACTAATTCGTTTTATCTTTTTGATGCAGAAGAAAGTGATTTTGACAGTCAAGCCTATATTAGAAGAGAGCATAGTAGAGCTATGTAAAACAAGCTTGCCAAATTGTCTGACAATGGTAGCAATGGGATGCTCTTCTGGACCCAATATGTTATTGCCACTCTGGGAAATCATAGAAACAATCGACTCCACTTGTAGTATATTGAATACAACCACCCAATTTGCAGGTTTTCTTAAATGATCTTCCAGGGAATGATTTTAACACAATTTTCAGGTCATTGCTTCCCAGTTTTCATAAGGAACCTGAGAAAGAAAAAGGTAGCAAGTTTGGGCCTTGTTTTATAGCTGCAACGCCTGGCAGTTTCTACGGAAGGCTTTTTCCATTTCATTCCCTGCACTTTTTTCATTCGTCTTATGGTCTCCATTGGTGTTTTTCAGGTCCTGCTTTAGCATTCACTCGATTGATTAATCTTATTATAATTTAAGACAGTAAAAGTTTAATTAATTAAACATTCTGGAATCAGTGGTGGAACGACCATGGGGTCGTGGGGGGTCACACGACCCCCCCTCGCCGGCAGCCAGACGTGGAGGATACCTGTTGCTGGCCCAAGCGAAGAAACTCAACCCCCGCTGAGTTTCAGACCAAATTGCAGCGAGGGGTAGACGAACCCCTCGCTGCAATTTCATTTTCTTTTTTTTTTTTTTATAAATTAGTCCCTAGCGAAACGACTTCGTTTCGCCAGGGACTAATTTTTTTTATAAATAAACCCCTAGCGAAACGGCGGGGTTTAACATAAAAAAAATAAACCGGCCCAAGCGAAACGACGCAGTTTCGCTTGGGCCGGTTCAAAAAATAAAAAAGGGCTGCGTTAAAACGCAGCCCTTCTTCTCCATCTTCAGTCTTCTGCCCGCCCCGCCCCCTCTCCCTGTCCCCAAACCCAGTAACCCAGCAGCACCACAGCCAGGCCAGCCGCACCGCCTACCGCCGCACCACAGCCACCCACCGCACCGTACCGGCCGCCCGCAGCAGCAGCAAGCCGCCCACGCCCACCAGCAGGTATTTTTTTATTTTGTCTAATTTTTTTTATAATTTTTTATTTTTGTCAAATTTTTTTTCTAATTTTTTCTAATTTTTTTAATGAAATATTAATTTTGTGTGTTGTTTAATTGTTGTAATGTGATTTGTGATTTTTTTTATTTAATTAGATTGATGTTTATTTTTGTGTATTTTTAATTTTATTTATTAATTAGATTTATTAAAAATTATATATAATTTATTTAATAATTGTTAATTTTTAATTTGATTTAATTTATGTAATTTGAGAGTTTTTTTTAGAAATATTTAATAGGATTAGATTAATTAAAATTTATTATTGTAATTTGATTATTTTGTTTATTATTGTAATATTTAATAATAGGATTATTTTTTTAGAAATATTTAATAGGATTAGATTAATTAAAATTTATTATTGTAATTTGATTATTTTGTTTTATTTAATTGTTGATTATTTAATTTTGGTTTGTTTTGATTTTAATATTGTAATTTGAGATTTTATTAGAAATATATAATAGAATAAAAATAATTAAAAATGATATATAGTTTATTTATTGATTATTTAATTTTTGTTTTATTTGATTTAATTAATGTAATTTGAGATTTGTTTTATAAATATATAATAGGATAAAATTTATTAAAAATTATATATATTTTATTTATTGATTATTTAATTTTGATTTTATTTGATTTTAATATTGTAATTTGAGATTTTTTTAGAAATATATAATAGAATAAAATAATTAAAAATGATATATAGTTTATTTATTGATTATTTAATTTTGGTTTTATTTGATTTTATTATTGCAATTTGAGATTTCCTTAGAAATTTGATTTAATATATACTGATTATATATTATAACAGAAATGGATAAATTTTTAATCAAGACAAAGAGAGTGCGGAATGAATGTGGTGAATCTTCAAATATTCCCAAACCAATTTCAACATCAAGTAGTCACGCAATTGGCGAAGAAACTAGCAATAAAAAAGGACGTCAAGAGTTAAATTTAGATGATATTATTAGTGATCCCGCATTGCGTAAACCCATTGATGAGTTTGATGTTGGGATTAGAGATGATGTTAGGAGACAATATGTGATTAAATGACCTTGTCAACCAATTGGGCATAATTTTCCACAAACAAATTTTTCAAAAATTATGAGAAGCTTTAGAGATCACTGGTTCTCTAAATATGAGTGGTTGGAATATAGTATTAGTAAAGATGCGGCTTTTTGTTTTTGGTGTTATCTTTTTAGATCAAATAGAGGCTCCAAGTATGGGGATAATGTCTTCACAGATATTGGATTTCGCAATTGAAAAAAAGCAATGGAGAGGTTTAATGAACATGTTGGGGGTCCAAATAGTCCACACAATTATGCTAGAATGCAATATGTTGGTTTTAAAAACCAGAGACAAAGTGTGTCTCATGTCTTATCTTCTCATAGTCATGAGATTGAGATTACTTACCGCACTCGTTTGACCGCTATTGTTGATTGCATTCGTTTTCTTCTAGTTCAAGGGTTGGCTTTTCACGGGCATGATGAGTCAGTGAATTCAACAAATCGGGGTAATTTTCTTTCACTTCTTAGTTAGTACAACGAACACAATGTTGATGTTGGGAATGCAGTTAACTCAAATGCTCCTGGTAATAATCAACTCACCTCTCCATTAATCCAGAAGCAAATAGTTAGTGCTTGTGTTTTGGAGACGACACAAGCCATTGTTAATGATATTGGAGATGACTTCTACTCCTTATTAATTGATGAGGCTCGTGATAATTCAGTAAAGGAGAAAATGGCTGTGGTATTGAGATATGTTAACAAATTGGGACAAGTGGTTGAGCGATTAATTGGAGTAGTACACGTGAGTGATACATCTGCTTTGTCTTTGAAAAGTGCACTTGATGATTTCCTGGCAAAACATGGGTTATCAATAAGCAGAGTTAGAGGTCAGGGTTATGATGGAGCTTCCAATATGCGAGGTGAATTCAACGGGTTAAAAACTCTCATTTTAAATGAAAATCCTTCGGCAAGGTACATTCATTGTTTCGCTCATCAGCTCCAATTAGTACTTGTTGCAACAGCAAGGAGCAATAGATTTGTAAGTAATTTTTTTTGATTATGTTGCAATGATTGCAAACATTGTTGGAGTTTCATGTAAAAGGAGGGATGCTCTCCGTCAAAAACAACATGATGAAGTAGTTCAGCGTCTAGAAAGTGGTGATATTTAAACTGGAAGAGGCTTGCATCAAGAAACAAATTTAGCTCGACCTGGTGACACGCGATGGGGTTCTCATTATAAAACAATTGTGCGTCTTCTCTCAATGTGGTCTCCTGTGAAAGAGGTTCTTGAGAATATTTTTGAGGATGGTTCTGATATGAGAAATCGAGGGGCAGTTGTGGGCTTGCTTGATAAAATGGGAAGTTATGAATTTATTTTCATTGCTTTCTTGATGAGAAAACTTTTAGGAATGACAAATGATTTATCTCAAGCCTTACAAAGAAATGATCAAAATATTGTTAATGCAATTCATTTAATTGCAACTGTTAAACAAGCATTGCAAAGCTTCAGGGAGGATGGATGGAATAAATTACTGGACGTTGTTAATGATTTTTGTATAGATCATGATATCGCAGTGCCTAATATGGAAGATAATGCAGGTTATCTAAGATCTAAGCGTGTTGGTACTCCAGTTACTTATTACCACCACTTTCGAGTAGAAATTTTTTGTCAGGTACTATTTTATTAATTAATAATATATTTAACTTTTTATTATTCTATTACCTAATATTTTTTCATCCAAATTTTAGGTTATTGATTTCATTGCTCAAGAAATGGAAAATCGCTTTACAGAATCAAGTACGAAATTGCTTTCATGCATTGCTTGTCTTTCTCCTAGAAACTCATTCTCCAGCTTCCAGCTTTCTAAATTACTTCATCTCGCTGAACTATATCCATATGATTTCACGAGTACTAATCGGATGGTACTTGAAGATCAACTTGAGACTTACATTGCTGATATAAGAAGAAATATAGCTTTCTCTGATCTAGATGATATTGGAGCTCTTGCTCAGAAAATGGTTGAGACAGGTTATGACACTATGTTTTCTTTGGTCTATCTGCTTATCAAGTTGGCGTTAGTCTTACCTATTGCAACTGCTACTGTCGAAAGAGCTTTTTCAGCAATGAACATTATCAAGACGGATTTGCGCAATAAGATGGGAGATGAATTTTTGAGTGACTGTTTGATTTGTTATGTGGAGAGAGAAATTTTTTTAAAAATTGAAAATGAGGCTGTTATGCAAAGTTTTCAAAAAATGCAGACTCGTAGAATACAATTATCGTCTCTTAGTCGTAGTCAACCTGATAGCACAAATTAATTTTTGAACTACTGATACTGTAATATTAAATGTTTAATTTTATTGTGAACTCGTCTGTAATTTTTATTCTATATAAATTTTGACCCCCCTCGGTAAATTCCTGGTTCCGCCACTGTCTGGAATCATCATATTTTTTAATCCTTGATTCTTTTAACCTTTTTTATTGAAGAGATTTCTTGAAATGAAATCAATATCATCACATATATAAAACCTATATGATTCCAAATTTTTTTAGAAACACTATTGCATTCATTCATTAGCAGTTAACAGTACTATTAATATGATATTAATATTCGTTGAATTATTAACATTCCTTTGTATGAGGATTTGATATTAATTATTAATATTATAATATCAAATTAATATTAATAAATCCGATATTTATTGTAGTATAGTATGAAAAAAATTCTTTGGCTCCTCCATATGCATGTACTAAGCATAAAAACATGCACGTGTAGCCAAATTTTCTTACTAATTAAATTCCAGAAATTTCTTATCGAGGGTCTCTGTATACCTCATAATTAGCAACTTAATTATATATAAATTAATCGAAGTTGTTGGTATCTGATATTGGAAAATGATCAGGTCCCTGAAGGGCTTTTAAGTGAAAGTGGGATTCCATTGAACAAAGGCAACATATGCGTAGGAAAAACAAGCTTACCACATGTGCAAAAATCATATAGAGATCAATTTAACTTTTAAGGTCTCGTTCGGTAGAGATGATTCCGGGAGGACGTACGGTGCTTACCCTCCTTGGGAATAGTGACCAAAATGTTTATTGCAAATATGGCTCTGAAATGTTGCAGTTAATTGGCAAGTCCCTCCATCACATGGTTCGGGAGGTATCTTTTTTCTTTCTTTCTTTCTTTCTTTGTTATTTGTTTGCTTGTTTGTTTCTAATTATTTTTGCTTGTTTTTCACTCTTTTTTGGATTTATAAAGTTTCAAATTATTTCTCTATAATCAATAATAAAAATTTTCAACATTTGTTAATTAAGAGTCACTAAAAGTCATAATTTTTATAATTATTATGTAATCCATGACATTATTTTGTATGCTTTTTTATTTCCTGCCAAGAATATATTTGAACTTCAAATTTTATCCAAATTAGATATATGCAAGTAGTCCGTATAAGCTTGCAAGTGTAACTAGAAGTTATTATTGACAAAGAGAAGGGAGGAGAAAGAACTTTTACCCTCTTATTTGTGATTTTTTTATGGATATCCATAGACATAATCTAACAATAAATGTATATTCTAATAAATAATAAAATCGTCATCGATTCCCTGCTTCTCATATATAAAATACTAAAAAAGAAAATTTTTTGTAAAAATTTAATTTAAATTATGATATAAAAATTAAATTTGACTTCATAAAAAAATTTCAATTAAGAATTATATCCTTTCCATTGATTGATGAATTTGATGCAGGGACTAATTGAAGAATCAAAATTAGACTTTTTCAACATTCCATTCTATGCTCCTTTTCTAAGAGAAATAAGGAGGTCGATTGAAAGGGAAGGTTCATTCACCATTGTTCGACTAGAACAATTCGAGCTAAGTCGGGATTCTAGCATTGAAGATGGCAACAACTGTTGGACTAATTAGGACTTTAATTAAACAAAAATCATAAGCACAACACTCAATGAAAAATTAATATTACTTCTCAAAAATACTATACTTTTATTCTATATTTCACTCATATTCAGAATACAAGTTTCTGCCAATATTTATAGGACTTGAAATAAAATACACACTACAAATATAATCTTTTGTTTCCTGCCACATGTTCTAACTAAACATCTCATTTGCCACAAATTTTCAACCATTTACGTGGATGCATTATGTCCATAGTTTCCCTCTGAATTATTTTGCCAACACATATAAAACAATTATGAGAAAAACATTACCATGTGAATTTGTCCAAACTTCCATGTGAGCTTTGTCTTGGATATGTTTGTGAATTTGTCCAAACTTCCATGTGAGCTTTGTCTTGGATACGTATGTGAATTTGTCCAAACTTCCATGTGAGCTTTGTCTTGGATACGTGTCTTCTTCTCCACTTCTTTTTTTATTTAATTAAGTTTAATTATTTTATTTTTTTATATTCCAATACTCCCCCGTAAACTTAATTATCTGTTACTCCCAGCAATGCTCGCAATTGATTGAACACGTCATATTTGATTGGCTTCGTGAAAATGTCAGCAACTTGATCTTGCGTTCTCACATACTTCAACGTGACTTCTTTCTACTCAATGCACTCTCTGATAAAATGAAACCTTGTGTCGATATACTTGCTTCGATCATGAAAGACTGGATTTTTTGCTAATGCCAAAGCCGATTTATTATCAACAAAAATATTTGTTGGATCATGTTGTGTCATTTGAAATTCCTTCAACAATCTTCGTAGCCATATTGTATGACGCACACATGAGGTTGCAGCAACATATTCAGCTTCACAGGTTGACAATGTGATGATAGGTTGCTTCTTTGAACTCTAAGTGAACGCCGTGTTACCAAGAAAAAATACAAATCTGCTAGTGCCTTTTCGATCATCTTTATCACCGGCCCAATCACTATCACTGTACCCAACTAATTTGAACTTGTCAGATTTTGAATAATGTAATCCAAAATTAGTTGTACCTTTCACATAGCGAAGTATCCTCTTAGCAGCATTCCAATGTGATATTGTTGGTGCTTCTATATATCTGCTCATTAGCCCAACTGCATACAAAATATCTGGCCTTGTGCACGTCAGGTATCTAAGACTCCAAATCAGACTTCGGAAAATTGTCGGGTTCACTCTTTCTCCATCTTCATCCTTGGTCAATTTTAAGTTGCATTCAACAGGAGTGCTGACAGGATTGCAATTCTCCATCTTGAATTTCTTCAAGATCTCCTTAGTAAAACCATTTTGAGAAATAAAGATGCCACCTTCGCTTTGCTTCACTTCAATACCAAGATAGTATGACATTAGGCCAATGTCAGTCATCTCAAACTCACGAGCCATCGTCTTCTTGAAATCATCAAACATTTGAGGATTATTCCCCGTGAAAATAAGATCATCCACGTATAAGCAAACAAGCATCATGTCTCCATTTTTCTCCTTCACATACAAAGCATATTCATGGGGGCATTTGACAAATCCATTCTCTTGAAAGTACTTGTCAATACGGTTGTTCTAAGCTCTTGGTGCTTCCCTGAGTCCGTATAATGCCTTCTTCAGTTTAAACACTTTTTCTTCATGACCTTTGACAATGTATCCAGGCGGTTGCTAAACATAAATTTCTTCCTCCAAGTATCCATTCAGAAAGGCAGACTTAACATCCATTTGATGAATCTTCTATCCATTTTGAGATCTCCATTCTTGCAACTGGTGCAAAAACTTCATCATAGTCAATACCGTGTTTTTGACTATATCCCTTTGCAACCAATCTTGCCTTGTGTCGTACAATCTCTCCTTGTGCATCTTTTTCACCTTGAACACCCATTTAACACCAATGGGTCTTTTATCAGCTGAAAGTTTAGTCAACTCCCATGTCTCATTCTTCTCGATTGCTTGGATCTCCTCCTCCATGGCTTTTCTCCATCTCTCATCTCTCATGGCTTCTTCAACATCAAAAGGCTCACTATCAATAAGATGACAGTAAAGAGTTGATTCTTCACTGAGATCTCTTGTGGCTTCACAGAGATCTATCACACGTCTCAACTTTTTTGGCCTTTGTCTAGGACTTTCACTTTGCACTTCATCTTCTGCTCCAGGCGAAGCACTTGAAATAGGATTATCTATCGTCGGTATTGTGGTTGAATCCTCCAAACATGATCATTGTTTTCATCCATGGTGAAAGGATAAAAACTATAATTCTTCTTTTTATCATTGTTCCACTCCCAGATTGCTTTTTCATCGATAGTGACGTCTCTACTGATGATTATTTTTCCGGTATCGGGATCAAATATCTTATAACCTTTAGAAAATTTTGAATATCCCACGAACAAGTATTTTTTGCTTTTGTCGTCAAGTTTTCTCCTTTCTTCATCATGTAAATGAACATGAGCAATGCTTCCAAAAACACGAAAATGAGAGATATTAGGCTTTCTCCCACTCCATGCTTCTTGGGGTGTCATATCTGAAACACTTATTGTTGGAGATCGGTTCAAGATGTAGACAGCACAATTAACTGCTTCTGCCCACAGCCCCTTAGGCAAATTCTTGCTTTTCAACATGCTTCTGACAATGTCTAGCACCGTTCTATTCTTTCTTTCAATAACACCATTTTGCTAAAGCGATCTCGGGACTAATAGGAAATGGCAGATTTCATGCTCCTCGCAGAATCTTTTGAATTCATTGGATGTGAATTCTCCCCCTCTATCGGATCTTAAGGCTTTGATGTAATGACCGCTTTCTTTCTCAACGAGCGCTTTGAACTTCTTGAAAGCTCTAAAAACTTATGATTTTTCCTTTAAAAAATAAGCCCATGTCTTTCTACTATAGTCATCAATGAAAAGCAAGAAATATTTGTTGCCTCCCAATGATGTTGGAGCCATTGGTCCACAAACATCGGCATAAATGAGCTCAAGTGGCGCCTTTGCTCTTGACATGGATTCCTTTGGAAAACTGGTTATGGATTGTTTTCCAATAAGACATCCTTCACAAAGTTGATGGGGTTTGTCAATAAAGGGAAGACCATGCACCATCTTCTTTTGACTCAACAACTTTAGCCCTCCAAAGTTTAGATGTCCAAACCTTAGATGCCAAAGCCAATGAGAATCCTTCACAGAAGACTTTAAACATTTGGCTACGTCTGTCTGGATGTTGAGAGTAAACATCCTATTCTTTGACATTGGTACATTTGCTAGCAGCTCCTTCTTCTCATTCAACAGCAACAACTTTCGGTTCACCATGTGAACTTGGTAATTTTTCTCCAGCAGCTGTCCCAAACTTAAAATGTTGCTTTTCATGTTTGGAACATAATAAACATTGCTGATGAATTGGTGTTCGCCATTCTTTAAACGAATGAGAATGATTCCTTTGCCTCGAATAGGAACTTTTGAGGAATCTCCAAAAACAACATTTCCACTGAAAGATTGGTCCAGCTTAATGAACATTTTCTTATCTCCACACATATGATTATTTGCTCCATTGTCAAGATACCATATGTTATTTTCTAGACTTTGTTCACCTTCACGGGTTAGTAATATCGTGCTAGTTACATCCTCGTCTTGAATGTTGTTAGCTGTTTCCTCTACTTGCTTAGGCGGACTCCAGCATTCTGAAGCGTAGTGGCCATATTTAGAGCAATTGTATCATTGAACATTTGACTTGTCACGTCCATCATTTTCCCTCCAATTTCCTCTTCCTCGTCCTCTTCCACATCCATGACCTCTTGTTTTATTAGTTTTTGTTATAGATTTGTGTCTTGTTTATTATGATAATTATTGTTTTATTTAGGTATTTTGTTAGTTTTAATCGGTTTGTTTAGTGTTTTCATTAATTTTGGTAGTTTTAGTTTATTTCAGTGTTTATGTCATTTTTGATCTAGTTTTTAGTATTGTGTTTATGTTTTGTTGGTTATTGTCTATTTACTTCCTGTTTAAAGTTTGTTTTGAGTTTTGTGTTAGGTTAAAAAAGGCAAGGAAGCAAATTGAAGGAGAAAAGGGGCAATAGCTGACACAGGCAGAGGACACGGCCAAGTCATTGGCCGTGTCCCATACCAAGCTAAAGAGGAAGAGCAAGTCACAGTAGAAGACACAAGCAAGGGACATGGCCAAGTCACTGGCCGTGTCCCTCCAAAGAAGCCCAGACACGGCCAAGTTGATTCAACTTGGCCGTGTATCACTTGCATCCAAGGCAAAGAAGATCAATTCTCACAGAAGCAGACACAGGCAAGGGACACGGCCAAGTCACTGGCCGTGTCCCTCCAAAAAGCTCCAACACGGCCAATTCACC
Organism: Garcia nutans; assembly: GCA_947685225.1. Taxonomy (NCBI): domain Eukaryota; kingdom Viridiplantae; phylum Streptophyta; class Magnoliopsida; order Malpighiales; family Euphorbiaceae; genus Garcia; species Garcia nutans. The sequence goes on from CANTUV010000068.1 coordinate 186,031, forward strand.
TCTAACATGGCCGTGTCACTCAACCAAAGAAGAAAAGAAGAAAAAGCAAGCAGTAGGTGACACATGCAAGGGACACGGCCAAGTCACTGGCCGTGTCCCTCCAAAGAGCACCCACACGGCCAAGTCACATCCAACTTGGCCGTGTCTCTCATGAACCAAAGCCGTAGCAGATTTTAAAGCGGACGTTTCATATAAAAGGAAAAGAGAAGCTAGGGTTTTGGGTGGTTGACGATTTTGAGAGCAGATTGAGCCGTCAAAGAGATTAGGGTTTTGATAACTTAGTTTTTCTTTGATTTTTTATTACACTTTGTTTTATCTAGCTTAGATTAGATTTTTCTAGCCATTGATACATCCTTCTTGTAAGATTTGAACAAGAGATTCCTTAGAAGCTTCAAGGAGTTTGTAACTTGGTTTTGTTCTCGAACTTATTCTCTTTATTTTCATTGAAATTGTATTAATGGATATTATCATGTATAATTTGATTTCTTTGAACATTAATGAGATGAGTATGTTTGATAGCATGATGAACTAATTTGATCTAGTCTAGGGTTTGTATGGATCTGCTATGATTGTATGAATTGATTATTCTCTTAGCTAATAATTTCTTTAGCCTTGACTGAATGGAATATTGTTAATATATAATTGATTGGCCACCAATTATGTGTTTTAGGTATTAGATGATGGATTGAGAGATGAAGTCTAATACTGGAACAATTCAATTAAGGACTTAGGTGAATTAGAGATATAAACTATTAAAAAGATTATTTCAATTATAACAAGATTAGTTGAAAGAGGTTTGAATGCGAGAGCTTATTTCCTTGACTTGATTAATTGAGTTGTTTGAGATTTAATCTTTGAAATTAAATTAGTTAAGAGGAATAACCGTTCATACATATAAGTAATAGAGAAGTGCAAACCCTAGACCCTTCTATCAAGTGAATCAAAACATTAGTTTAGTTTACTTTTATTTGTTTTAAACTTCAATCAATCTTTTTCATTAGTTAACAATTTAAATTTTCTTCATTACTTGTTATTCATAATCTAATAATCAATTAGCCACTTTAGCTTCCTTGTGAGACGACCTTGGGGTGATCACCTTTGCTACAGCTACCTCGTATACTTGCGAGTGATGCTTGGTGGTAGAGTTAATTCGAGCGCAACAAGTTTTTGGGGCCGTTGCCGGGGAGGCTAATTGGCGAAATTGTTTATTAGGCAAAAATATTTTAGAATATTTTTCATTGTTTATTTTTTATTTTATTTTGTCTTTTGTTTTTAATAATTTATTTTTTCTAGAAATTTCTGTTTATGCAAGGCAGGAGATCACTCGAAGGAGAGCTATATCCATTCATTCCAGAAATTCAGAGAGTGAAAAGGAGCAGAGAGGAGTTTGAACTTTATACAGGATTTGATACTACAGAGGAGGACACTTCTGATTTTGAGTCGGAATCTGCACAATCTGTTAAAATGGCTGAAGAAAAGCAAAGAACGATGAGAGACTTTGCTATACCTGTCATTGGAACTTCCACTTCTTGCATAAGACTGACAGATGCAGCAAGAAATTATGAGTTGAAGAACATTCACTACAACATGCTGCCATCATTCTATGGAGTTCCAAATGAAGATCCTTTGAACTTTATTCGGGATTTCTACTCCACCCTCAACACTTTTCCTTTGGGAGGATTAATAGAAGATCAGTTGAGGATGAGATGTTTCCCTTATACTTTGAAGGATAGGGCAAAGAGCTGGCTTATGATGTTGCCTGAAAACTTACTAACAACTTGGGAGCAAGTTTATAATAAATTCATGGGCAAGTTCTACTCACATCAAAAGACAGCTGAATTGAGAGGGAAGATTGCTACATTCTCTCAATTTGAAGGAGAGCCATTTCATGAGGCTTGGGATAGATTTAAGATGCTATTGATCCAGTGTCCGCATCATCACTACCCACTTCAACTCATTAATCAGTTTTTCTATGATGGTCTAACCCAGCAATTTCAGAACACTGTTGACAATGCAGCTGGGGGAGCCATGGGAGAAAAGACAGCTGATGAGACTTATGAGATCTTTGAGATGTTGGGAGCTAATTCTCAACAAAAGAGTGTAAGGGGAAGAAGTAAAGGGGTGAATCAACTGGAGGCCAATAGTGAAATGGTCAGTCAAATAGCTGAATTGACAAGGCAGGTTCAGATGCTAAACATGAAGAACAATATTTCTTCATCTACTCAAGAAGTGTGTGGAATCTGTGGGACATTTGGGCTTGGAGCAAATATATGCCCCTCTGCATATGAGTTTTTTGGGAATGAAGCTGAGCTAGTTAATGCTATGGGGGGATTTCAACCAAGAGCCAGGAATGATCCTTACTCCAACACTTACAATCCTGGTTGGAGGAGTCACCCCAATTTTTCCTGGGCAACAAATAATGCTCAACAGCCTTTTCATTTGCTCCAGAGACAGAACCAACAGCAGGGCCAATCCTCACATCAAGGTCAGCCTAAGAGAGAGAGTTTGGAGGAAAGTTTACAGGCTTTTATCCAAGTCAATGCTAAAAATCAAGAGATGAACAACAAGAGGCTGGATTCACAAGAAGCATCTTTTAAGAAGGTGGAGACCCAAGTGGGGCAACTTGCTCAACAGATGCAGATTCAACAAAAGGGGAAGTTCCCAAGTCAACCTGAGCAGGCACAATCAGTGACTGTTCTTAGAAGTGGCAAGGTAATTAACAATAATGTTGAAAATAATTATGTGAATGCAGGTGAGCAAGAGAATAAAAAGGAAGGAGAACTAGAGAACAAAGGTGCTGAAGAAAGATCAATGGAGAAGTCCCCTACAGCAGATTTGCACAAGGCAAGCAATCCATACCGGTCACCTATACCATTCCCTAGCAGGTTGAAGGATGATAAAAAAGATAAGCAATTTTCAGATATCTTCAACATGCTGTCTAAGGTAAGTATCAACTTACCCTTACTTGAAGCAATTAAGAACATGCCGGCTTATGCTAAATTCTTCAAAGAACTGAATACCAAGAAAAAGAGGTATGAGTCGAATGAAAATGTGATAGTTTCTGAGGTAGCTAGTGCTATTTTGCAACATAAACTACCTCCTAAGCTAAAGGATCCTGGAAGTTTTATCATTCAAATTACTATGGGGAATGGAAAAGGTACTGATGGCATGTGTGATTTAGGAGCCAGCGTGAATTTAATGACTTATTCTGTGTACCTTGACTTAGAACTAGGGGAACTTAAACCAACAAAAATGGTGTTGCAATTAGCTGATAGATCTCTTAGATTCCCGAAAGGGGTTATAGAAAATGTGTTAGTTAAAGTTGGTGGTTTGATAGTACCTATGGATTTCATTATTCTTGACATGGAAGTAAGTAATTCTTCACCATCTGCACACACCATTCTGCTGGGTAGGCCTTTTATGGCAACTACTAACACTTTGATAGATGTTAAAAATGGTAAATTATCAATGACTGTTTTGGGACAAACTGTTGAATTTTCCATTTTTAACACTTCTCCTATTCCTACAACTACTTTATATGAGGATTGTTCTTTCATTGATTGTGTTGATGCAGTTGTTTCAGATATTTTCTTGCAGACAGGTTCCTCTGATAAATTGGAGCTGGCATTGACCTTAGAGAGTGATGTGGATATTTTTGATGCAGAAATAGCCAGTTGCCTTGAGACTTTAGAGGGTGCTGAAATAGAGGAGCTTAAGGAGGACCCAATTTTTGAACCTTCCCCCATTCAAAAAGAAGAGAAGAACCCTTCACTTGATTTAGAGATGAAAGAGTTACCTAAGAATCTGAAATATATGTTTTTAGGAGATCACAATACCTTACCTGTGATAATATCTAGTGAACTTAGTGAAGAGGATGAGATGAGGTTAGTGAGTGAACTTAAAAGATTGAAAAAAGTAATAGGATGGGGATTGAGTGACATCAAGGGAATTAGCCCTTCAATGTGCATGCATAGAATCATTTTAGAAGAAGGAGCTAAACCTGGGAGGGAGACTCAAAGATGCCTTAACCCAAATATGAGTGAAGTGGTTAAGAAGGAAGTGCTCAAATTGCTGGAAGAAGGAGTAATATATCCAATTGCTAATAGTGAGTGGGTGAGCCCAGTACATGTAGTTCCTAAGAAATCTGGAATCACTGTGGTGAAAAATGAGAATAATGAATTGGTTCCTACTAGGACTACTACTGGGTGGAGAATGTGCATCGATTATAGGAAGTTGAACAATGCTACAAAGAAAGATCATTTCCCTCTTCCTTTTATTGATCAGATGTTAGATAAACTTTCTGGACACTCACATTATTGTTTTCTGGATGGCCTTTCAGGTTACTATCAGGTGCCAATATCTCCAGAGGATCAGTCCATGACAACCTTTACTTGCCCTTTTAGGACTTATGCATTTCGACGTATGCCCTTTGGCTTGTGCAATGCACCTGTAACTTTTCAGAGATGCATGATGTCTGTCTTCTCTGACATGATAGATGATTTTATTGAGGTATTTATGGATGATTTTTATGTTTTTGGTAATTCTTTTGATAATTGCCTCAATAAACTTGTTCGTGTGTTTGAGAGATGCATTGAATGTAACCTCACTTTAAGTTGGAAAAAGAGTCATTTTATGGTTACTCAGGGCATTGTCTTAGGTCATGTGGTGTCAAGTAAAGGGATTGAGGTAGATAAGGCTAAAGTTGAATTGATTGCTAAGTTACCCCCACCTACCTCTGTTAAGGGAATAAGAAGTTTTCTAGGGCATGCAGGATTTTACAGGAGGTTTATTAAGGATTTTTCCAAAATAAGCCAACCATTGTGCCATTTGTTGGGGAAAGATGTTCCATTTGAATTTACAGCACAATGCATGCAAGCTTTTAATTCCCTTAAAGAAAAATTGACTAGTGCACCAGTGATAGTAGCTCCTGTTTGGTCTTTACCTTTTGAAATCATGTGTGATGTCTCTAATCATGCAGTAGGAGCTGTTCTTGGGCAAAGGGTTGATAAATACTTGAGAGTAATATATTATGCCAGTTTGACCCTGAATAATGCACAAATGAACTACACCACAACTGAAAAGGAAATGTTAGCTGTTGTTTTTGCTTTAGACAAATTTAGAGCATATTTAATTGGGTCAAAAATTATTGTGCATTCTGATCATGCAGCTCTTAAATATCTGTTAACAAAACAACATGCTAAACCGCGCTTAATTAGATGGGTGTTATTATTGCAAGAATTTGATTTCCAAATCAAGGATACTAAGGGTAGTGAGAATGTTGTTGCTGATCATTTATCCAGATTACCCTTCTTTAGTGAAAATCTTGCATCTGATAACATTCATAAAAATTTAGAAGCATTTCCTGATGAGCAGCTTTTTGTGGTATTTGATGCACCTTGGTTTGCAGATATTGCTAACTATCTTGCTTGTGGTATTTTGCGATCTAACATGTCCTTTCAAGAAAAGAAAAGGTTTCTACACTTGAGTAAGTTTTATTTTTGGGATGAACCTTATCTATTCCGGATATTCAAAGATGAGATAGTTCGCAGGTGTGTATCTGAGGAAGAACAACTGAGTGTTCTTCAATTTTGTCATGACCTTCAGTGTGGGGGTTATTTTGGAGGAAGAAAGACTGCAGAAAAAGTGCTTCAAAGTGGTTTCTACTGGCCTACCTTATTTAAAGATGCTCAAGAGTATTGTAAGCACTGTGATCGTTGCCAAAGAGTAGGTAACATTGGGAGGAGGAATGAAATGCCCCTTCAATCATATATTGTTGTTGAACTGTTTGATGTGTGGGAAATAGACTTCATGGGTTCTTTTCCCAAGTTCTTTGGTTATGAATATATTTTAGTTGCTGTTGATTATGTTTCCAAATGGGTGGAGGCAATCCCCACCCGTACTAATGATGCTAATGTAGTTGTTAAATTTGTGAAGGAAAATATTCTTAGCAGATTTGGTACACCAAGGGTAATAGTCAGTGATGGGGGAAGCCATTTTTGCAACAGACTTTTTAAAAAATTAATGCACAAATCTGGTGTGAAGCACAAGGTGGCAACCCCATACCATCCACAGACTTCTGGGCAAGTTGAAACATCAAACAAGCAGCTAAAAGGAATTCTAGAGAAAATAGTCAACACATCAAGGAAGGATTGGGCAAACAGATTGCATGATGCACTATGGGCATATCGGACTACTTTCAAAACTCCTCTTGGTATTAGTCCATACCGATTGGTGTTTGGAAAAGCTTGTCACTTACCAGTGGAGTTGGAGCACAGAGCATATTGGGCAATCAAGACTCTGAATTTGGACTTGGACAAAGCGAAGAGAGAACAATTTCTGCAAATTTCAGAGTTAGATGAGCTGCGAAATGAGGTGTATGAGAGCTCGAGAATTTACAAGGATCGCACTAAAGCACTTCATGATAGAATTATAGTGCGAAAGACATTAAGTCCAGGTATGAAAGTTTTACTTTTTAACTCTCGACTCCTTCTTTTTCCAGGTAAACTCAAGTCTCGATGGAGTGGTCCTTTCGAGATAACTCAGGTGTATCCTTCTGGTGCCATTGAATTACTTAACTCTCGAACAAGTGAGACTTTTAAAGTGAATGGACAGAGAGTTAAGCCATACAATGAAGGATTTCAAGAAGTGAGGATCATTGACAGCACTTTGATCCATGATCCATAGGCCTTGCATGATGTCCAGCTTTATGACATTAAAGAAGCGCTAAATGGGAGGCAACCCATCGGTTTGCATTTATTTTTCATAGTTGTAATTTTAAATTTAGCAAGTTTTGATTTTTTTTGTTCAGTTTAAATAAATGGAATGGTGCTTTGATCGGTTTTTATTTTTTGTTTCAGGGTGGTTTAAAGAAGAATTTGCAAAATCTTTAAGAATTAAATTTAAAAAAAGAGTTGAAATGGCAGAAGGAGACACGGCCAAAGGACTTGGCCGTGTCACTTGGACACGGCCAAGCCTAAATTTTTTTTATGTGCACTTAGTCACAGTGAGTGACACGGCCAAAGGACTTGGCCGTGTCACTTGGACACGGCCAAGCTTCACCAGCAACTCAATTTTCTTTCGATTTTTGCAAATTTTTATACAGAAGAGGACACACCCATAGGACACGGCTAAGTCACTGGCCGTGTCCCTCCAAGGGCATCAGACACGGCCGTGTCACATAGACTTGGCCGTGTCTCTTCACTTTCAAATACATGACACGGCCGTGTTGCCCACAACTTGGCCGTGTCTCCCACTTTTTCACTTTAAAAAGCCACGATTTTTGCACAGATGTTCCATTAAATCCCTAAATTCATGTTTCTTCATCTCTCTCGCTCTCTCGCTCTCTGTATCGTAAACTCCATTCTTTTTTATTCCAAGCTCCAAATATTCCTTTAATCCTTAAATTTCTTCACCAAAACTAAAAATAATCCATTAAAACTTCTTCTTTTCTCATAAAATTTTGATTTGATCAAGTTTTGGTTTGAATTTTTCAGATTTCTAAAGATGCCAAGAACAAAAATTGTTTCACACTGCAAGAAGAAGAGGCCTACAACCGAAGGAGCTTCTTCCTCTTCATCAACTTTATCTTTGAAGAGAGCAAGTCTTTTGGCTTGGGGTTTTTTCCCGACAAGGTATGTTAATGATGAATCTCTTGATGCCCTGCAAATTAGGACTAATTTTGATCGATATGTGCAATTTCTTGGGTGGGAGACTCTAGTCTCCTTGAGACCTTTGCAGTTTGAGGAGCTGACTTTGGAATTTCTGACATCTCTTAAGGTTGAAAGAGATGATAAGAAAATCTGCACTAGAATGAGTTTTAAATTGCTGGGTAAATCATTTGTGCTAAATATTGAACAGTTAAATGCTATATATGGTTTTCATCAGCATGGGGAAAGGTCGGTACCCAAAGAATTTAAACAACAATTTGCTTGGGGAGCTTTAGGCTCGGGTACTTATGTGGCCAAATCGGCCAAAGCATCTAAATTAAGAAATTCCGCTTTGAGGTATTTGCATAGGTTTATGTCTTGTGGATTCTTTACTCGGAAGGAGAGCCCGAGTGTGGTTGAATTAAGTGAACTATTTTTCCTGGATTGTGCTTTGAATGCAATGCATGTTAGTGCTGGCTATTGGTTAGCCGATATTTTTGATACTGTGGCTAATAAAAGGAAGGGGGCAATTTGTGTTGGAGGGTTGATTACCACATTAGCAGTAGCCCTTGTTGAGGATTTTGACCCGAGTACTAGTCGCATGACTAGAATTTTGGGTAATGACTCTTTGGATTTAGCTACACTTGAGAAGATGCACATGGTGGTGCATAGGACAGGGACTTATGTGATGCCTTCAGATGAGCCTGAAGCACCGGGGGACAGGCAGAAGAGAGCACGGGTCGAAGAGGAGTCCGACTCGGATTCTCTAGACCTAGATGAGAATGCTCCGGTCTCGGAAAGTCAAGAGGTACTTCTTAGGATTGAGGCCCTGGAGGGCAAAGTGGATCGACTGGATGGCAAGGTGGACCGTAACCATGCTGAGGTCTTGCAGCAGTTGGAACAGATTAATAGCAACCTTGCGAAGATCTTGAGTCTCCATCCCTCGGCTACATCATCTTCACGCCCGCCTTTTCCATAGATTTTGAGTTCCTTGCTTTATTTTGTTTAGTGTATTTTTGTTATTATTTTTCGTTTTTGTTTTCATGTTAACATTTTATATTTGGATATTTTATTTTTATATATTGTACTTTTATTTTTGAACTTTTATGTTTGTGATGGAAAGCTAGGGTTTTGCCTCACCAGGTACGATGGAAGACAGGTTGTCCTTTAACTCTTTTTCTTTATTATTCTTGTTTTCCATTGAGGACAATGGAAATTCTAAAGTGTGGGGTAATCTTTTAGCTTTCTTTGCCTTGGTGTGTTTTTATTGTGTGTTGTGCATGGCATAATTGTTGAAAATTTATTGATCTTTTCTGTGATTCTAGCATTATAGTTGAGACTTTAGTATCAGCATAGAGATGAGCATTTGAATTCATTCAGGATCAATTTTCAAATTCTGCAATTCATGACATATAAATCTTTGAGAACCCACCTGTGTGAGTTTTGAGCCTCATAATTTGATATTATTATCAGTTGATTTTCTTTTCTTAAGTGTGCACCTTCATGATTTTGCATCTCTAGAGTTTGCTTTTGCATACTAATTGAACTCACATTATGATTTAATCTCAAGTTTTAAAATGATGAAGGCAAATTAGGTTAGCCCTTTAGCTTAAAAAGACCTCCCTTAATATTGAATTCCTTAGTAAGCCAAGTTGAGCCTTTGACCTTTTCTTGTTTGATCAACACAATTCACAGCTCAACTTTCTCTTATTATCATCATACCTGCATTAAGGAATGGAGTTCTTATTATATGACAATAGGGTGGTTTATTTCAAAGTGTGGGGTAAGCAAGTAAAAAAATATATATATGGTATTGCTATTTGGGGTGAAATGCATACTTTGCACTTTGTATTTGATTAAGAGTTGACTATTCTTTTCCTCTACATGTTAAGCTAGATGATCTATGCAATGTTATATTTTGTATATATATATGTATTAAAAAAAATTATATATAATAAAAGAAAAAGAAAAAGAGAAAATAAAAAAAGAGAGATATATATATATACAAAAGTCAAATATGTTCTAGCATTGGTTATCAAAAGAGGAATGTCGACTCATGTATTTTTCTTTGAGTATGCAAGTATATGAAGTATTAATGGATTGTGAGTATGCCATTTGAGGGAGTTATGAATTTCTTAGCAAGAGTATTGTCTAATTTAGATACTCCATTTCTTGATGCTCCAGCTTAAATGTCTTTTCTCACACCTTTACCTTAGCCCCATTATATCCAAATGAAAGACCTTCAGATTATTTCTTGAGAAATTCAGTGAGGGATATTGGATAATTAAGCAAGTTTATGGCAGTATGCAGTCATGAGTGGTTTGAGTGATTAACCTTTGAAATCGAGTGAAACACTTAGATGAGAGATAAGATTTGTATGTCTGGATTAATGAATGAGTTAAGAAAATCCTTGATTGAAGTAAATTGCAAATTATTTATGTTGTGTCTTAAAGGATTTCCTCTTATATGCTGGAATTATAGTTAAGGTTGTTTGAGTTTTTAATTTATGCCATGTGAATTTGCTTGAGGACGAGCAAAGTTTTAAGTGTGGGGTAGTTGTTTTATTAGTTTTTGTTATAGATTTGTGTCTTGTTTATTATGATAATTATTGTTTTATTTAGGTATTTTGTTAGTTTTAATTGGTTTGTTTAGTGTTTTCATTAATTTTGGTAGTTTTAGTTTATTTCAGTGTTTATGTCATTTTTGATCTAGTTTTTAGTATTGTGTTTATGTTTTGTTGGTTATTGTCTATTTACTTCTTGTTTAAAGTTTGTTTTGAGTTTTGTGTTAGGTTAAAAAAGGTAAGGAAGCAAATTGAAGGAGAAAAGGGGCAGTAGCTGACACAGGTAGAGGACACGGCCAAGTCATTGGCTGTGTCCCATACCAAGCTAAAGAGGAAGAGCAAGTCATAGTAGAAGACACAAGCAAGGGACACGGCCAAGTCACTGGCCGTGTCCCTCCAAAGAAGCCTAGACACGGCCAAGTTGATTCAACTTGGCCGTGTCTCACTTGCATCCAAGGCAAAGAAGATCAATTCTCACAGAAGCAGACACAGGCAAGGGACACGGCCAAGTCACTGGCCGTGTCCCTCCAAAAAGCTCCAACACGGCCAAGTCACCTCTAACATGGCCGTGTCACTCAACCAAAGAAGAAAAGAAGAAAAAGTAAGCAGTAGGTGACACATGCAAGGGACACGGCCAAGTCACTGGCCGTGTCCCTCCAAAGAGCACCCACACGGCCAAGTCATATCCAACTTGGCCGTGTCTCTCATGAACCAAAGTCGTAGCGGATTTTAAAGTGGACGTTTCATATAAAAGGAAAAGAGAAGCTAGGGTTTTGGGTGGTTGACGATTTTGAGAGCAGATTGAGCCGTCAAAGAGATTAGGGTTTTGATAACTTAGTTTTTCTTTGATTTTTGATTACACTTTGTTTTATCTAGCTTAGATTAGATTGTTCTAGCCATTAATACATCCTTCTTGCAAGATTTGAACAAGAGATTCTTCAGAAGCTTCAAGGAGTTTGTAACTTGGTTTTGTTCTCGAACTTATTCTCTTTATTTTCATTGAAATTGTATTAATGGATATTATCATGTCTAATTTGATTTCTTTGAACATTAATGAGATGAGTATGTTTGATAGCATGATGAACTAATTTGATCTAGTCTAGGGTTTGTATGGATCTGCTATGATTGTATGAATTGATTATTCTCTTAGCTAATAATTTCTTTAGCCTTGATTGAATGGAATATTGTTAATATATAATTGATTGGCCACCAATTATGTGTTTTAGGTATTAGATGATGGATTGAGAGATGAAGTCTAATACTGGAACAATTCAATTAAGGACTTAGGTGAATTAGAGATATAACCTATTAAAAAGATTATTTCAATTATAACAAGATTAGTTGAAAGAGGTTTGAATGCGAGAGCTTATTTTCTTGACTTAATTAATTGAGTTGTTTGAGATTTAATCTTTGAAATTAAATTAGTTAAGAGGAATAACCGTTCATACATATAAGTAGTAGAGAAGTGCAAACCCTAGACCTTTCTATCAAGTGAATCAAAACATCAGTTTAGTTTACTTTTATTTGTTTTAAACTTCAATCAATCTTTTTATTTAGTTAACAATTTAAATTTTCTTCATTACTTGTTATTCATAATCTGATAATCAATTAGCCACTTTAGCTTCCTTGTGAGACGACCTTGGGGCGATCACCTTTGCTACAGCTACCTCGTATACTTGCGAGTGACGCTTGGTGGTAGAGTTAATTCGAGCGCAACACCTCTGCCTCTTGTGAACTGGGTATTTCCATCATTGTTGTCACCTCTTCTGAATTGTTGACTATACCATGTCCTCTTCCTCTTTCGCTTCCTCCACGACCTCTACCATGTCCTCTTCTGGATTGACTAACATCTTGACGATTTTCATTTTCTTTGAACGAAGTCTTTGCTGCCAAGACTTGTTCTACAAACTCTTCTTTTTGTCTGTTTAGCCTCTCCTCATGTGCTTGCAATGAACCAACAACTTCGTCAACGGTCATTGCACTTATATCTCGCGATTCTTCCATAGCCACCACTATGTAGTCAAACTTTGATAGTAGTGATCGTAGAATTTTTTTGACGATTCTCGATTCATCGATTTTTTCTCCATAGTGTCGCATTTGATTAACGACAGATTTTACTCGTGAGGAGTAATCCGTGATTGCTTCCGCCTCCTTCATCTTCATCATCTCGAACTCACCTCTCAACATTTGAAGTCAAACTTTTTGTACTTTCTCCTCTCCTTGAAGAGAAATTCATAGTATGTCTCAAGCTTGCTTGGAGGTGGTAGCTTCTTCCACCTTCTCAAACATTACATCATCCAATCCTTGATGGATTAGACTGAGTGCCTTCTGGTCACTCTTGCGACTTTTATGCAAACTGTCTTTTTCTGCCTGAGACAGTTGTGCATCTTCAGCTGGGACTACGTAACCTTTTTCAACAATGTCCCAAACATCTTGGGCACCAAGAATGGCTTTCATTTTGATACACCAATTTTTATAATTGGTTTTGGTGAGCCGAGGAAAATTGTAGGAGATATCGTTGCTATTCATCTTTTATTTGATAGAGTCTCTCAAACACTCAAAAAATATGAATTTTTTTTCTGGAGGAATAAAAAAATATCTCATAACTCTCACTAATCAGGCTTTTAACGTGGCTCTGATACCACTTTGTTGGACTAATTAGGACTTTAATTAAACAAAAATCATAAGCACAACACTCAATGAAAAATTAATATTACTTCTAAAAAATACTACACTTTTATTCTATATTTCACTCATACTCAGAATACAAGTTTCTGCCAATATTTATAGGACTTGAAATAAAATACACACCACAAATATAATCTTTTATTTTCTGCCACATGTTCTAACTAAACATCTCATTTGCCACAAATTTTCAACCATTTACGTGGATGCATCATGTCCATAGTTTCCCTTTGAATTATTTTGCCAACACATACAAAACAATTATGAGAAAAACATTACCATGTGAATTTGTCCAAACTTCCATGTGAGCTTTCTCTTGGATATGCATGTGAATTTGTCCAAACTTCCAAGTGAGCTTTGTCTTGGATACGTGTCTTCTTCTCCTCTTCTTTTTTTATTTAATTAAGTTTAATTATTTTATTTTTTTATATTCCAATAGCAACAACATGATTTTTGATAAATGGGAGAGGGGAAAATATGTGGCAAACTACATGAGAGCCGTCACAGAATCCATGCTAGTAGGTCATTTTGGAGATGAAATTATGGACCATTTATTTCATAGGTGATCCTTAGAGTTATCTGACTACCTGGAAATGGGCACCAGTTTGTATAACAGTTTGGCAATTTCCGTTAGAAAGAGATCTTTTAATAATTTTCCAAGTTTATGAGTGTACAATAAATATCACCTGCTAAATTTGAATAATTTCGAGATTAAATTGAATATTATATATGCATATGTTAGATATATTGTGTCTGAGATTGTTAATTATTATAAAATTTATTTTTGTACACACTTGATTTATAATAAATTAGCATATGTAGGGTAGTAGCAGTTGTTGCACAGTGTCCAAATCAATTTGTTATTTTTGTTCATATAAACAGTGAAACAATCATTCATCTTTAATAAAATTTATTTTTGTACACACTTGATTTGTAATAAACAAGCATATGTAGAGTAGCAGCAGTGGCTATTGAGTTCGACACTTGTTAGAACACAGAAATTGGAGACCCAAATGACAATCATGTTGGAATCAATCTTGGAACCATAATTTCTACCATTACAATTGATGTTTCTGATGTTGGTATTTCTCTTAAAGAAGGTTCCATTCACCAAGCTTGGATTGAGTATAATGGCCCTCGCCATTGGATGGATATACGACCTGGGTCCAAACTCATTTTCTCAGGTTCTTTAGATCTCACCCCCTTTCTCAATGAATACATGTTTGTAGGATTTTCAGCTTCTACAGGTAATTTGACACAATGTTCATAGAAATATAACTTCTGGGGTTGCACTCATTTCAGTAATCCTTGATCTGACAACAATTTCAAGGATTTATCGCCAGCATGTCCCAAGCGAATATGCCATATTCTGGTTACTTCCAACTCATGATCATCACTGGAAACTACTGCTGTTGTTCCAATAATTGTATTACCCTGATAGTAATACAAGTTATTATTTTTCCTTATTCCTTTCATTATCACCAGTGCACTGGATATGATTTTTATTACTCCATATAATGTATTTATAATGAAACCCTTTGATTCTAGGACTCCCACAGAGATAAAATTCTTCTTTAAACTTAGTACATATCAGACATTTGTCAGAGTTCTGATTAATTCATCATGATTCCTTAATTGGATTAAACCAATCCCTTTAATCATACATGGACCGTCATTTGTTGTATAAACAGTTGCTCTTTCTAGTTCTCTAAAGTCAAAGAACCAATCTCAATTGGGACACATATGATGACTATAACCAGAATCAAGTAGCCATATACTAGAAGAGCTTGTTGATGACACAACAACTAATGAAAGGTCTGAGTCTTCATCATCACACTCAGCTATATTTGAATTCACGATAACTTTCCCTTTATCAGCTTGGGATAATTTATTACTCAGCTTGGGATAATTTATCTTCTAATGCCCTTTTCTCCCGGCAAAAGGTACATTCATCTTTAGCTGTTCTGGATTTTAATCTCCCCTTCTTTTCTCTCTTCTTACTTTGAGAGCGACCTCTCACTGTCAATGCTTCTGCTGCTCTATTTGAACTGTCTTTCTTTCACAGTTCGTAACTATATAATATAGTAGTTACTTTAGAGAGAGTCACTTTATCCTTCCCATGGAGTAGAGTTGTTTCAAGAAACTCAAACTCCTCTAGAAGGGAACCCAACAACATCAAAGCCAAATCTTCATCTTTGAAAGACACGTCCAAATTTATCAAATCAGCTACCAGTTGATTTGATTAAAATTGGTGATGTGCTCATTCATAATGGTACTAGAAATATAAGTGAAGCGAAACAATCTCTTCTTCATATGAAGCTTGTCCTGATTGCTTTTATTCAAAAAATTTTCCTCCAATGCATTTCATAATTTACTTGTGGAAACTTGCTTAGAGAAAGTATATTTATGTTCTCTAGAAAGGCAAGATCGAATTGTACCACATGTCACACTATTGATGGCTTTTCATTTTTTTTCATCAATGTCTTATGGTTTCTCTTCTTCAATGGCAATGTCTAGATCTTGCTGGAAGAAAGCGTCTAGAACCTCACTTTGCCACATGCCAAAATTACTCGTACCATCAAAAATCTCCACTGTAAATCTAGCATTTGACACAGCAGTCCTTGACCAAATTGATGAAGTGGATGATGTCTCCTTTGTAGTGGATGATTTACTTGAGTTGTCTGCCATCTCTGTTTCAAAAAAATTTTTTAATAGCTAATAAATTCGGAATACAAATAATCTAAGAAAATCTTTTCTAATGTAGAAGATCAGACTAGGCTGCAACCATATAAAATACTTAGAAAACCTTGGCTTTGATATCAATTGTTGTGAAAATTGGATTAATTTTTCACATAATATGTATAGTGTGTGAACAATTACACCAATTAATTATACCAGAAATATTTTCAGAAAAGAGAGGTGGGACACAATGGATACGCTTAAATACCAAGTCTTTCATTAGACAAAATTTTTCTAGATATAAAATTATTAGCATAAAATACCACCAAAATTATACCTAAAAAATAACTATTAAATAAAAATAAAGAGAACATAAAAAATTTAATGAGGTTAGGCCAATTTTGCCTACGTCCTTGGACGCTACAAAAATAATTTTACTAATATCAAAGAAGAATTACAAAAGAGAGAGAAGAACAAATTTAAGCCTTTTAGAATAAAAGGACTTAATTTTTTTAAGGATAGATTTAACTAATAGGGGAGAGGTCTATTTATGACTTAAAACTCTTTCCCCCACATCCCACTTCTTTCGATGTGGGATGTGTAAATAGCTATAAAGCAACACTCTGATAGTGTGTTTTGTTGTAGTTTCCTAAAGGCTTTGAATTCCCTCTTTTTACATTAAATAAAATTTTTGGATGCTGAGATTGGCTTTGAGAGAATGAAGTAGGAGAGAAAGTAAGGGATAAATTAGAAGACAAGGCCATTGATAAAGAGAGAGAGAGAGAGAGATTATTGATTATCAAAAAATCTTAACAGTTGAATTGATATATTATATGCCGAGCTTCAATTGTTATACGAAGTGCAACATGAGAAAAAGTGAAAAACAATTTGAGAATTGAGAAACATGTTTTTCATGTTTGAGGTGAGGAGAGAGAGAGAGAGAGAGTTCCCATGGGAGTGGGGGAGGAGAAGAGAGAGAGTTGCCATGGTAGTGGGGGAGGAGAGGAGAAAGAGTTGCCATAGGAGTTGGAATGGAGAATTAACAAGTTTACACGTTGCTTTGCTGCTTGCAAATAGGAGCCTTGGAGGAAGAATTGATATTCTTTTTTGATAATATAAGTTGTGCAAATAATGGTTTTTGTTTAATAAACCCTTTGTGTACTAACTATAAACTCTATATATATTAGGTGTAAATTCTATATATACTAAGTGTAAACTATATATATTTGTATAATACAATGATATGTGTTTTTATTTTTTGTGATATGTAATTATTAGTATATATTGATAGTACATGAAAAAAATATTAATTTTATAGTTTGTGTATAATAAACCCAATCTATACTAAGTATAAACTCAATATATACTAAGTGTAAACACAATATATACTAAGTATCTAGTCATTGTATATTCTTAGTATTTGATATTATTTGATAAAAAAAACTGCTCTTTTTAAAAAAGTTTTTTGAAACTGATATTTTTGTCACATTGATGAATTATTCTAACATATTTGTACAAAGCCCTTTAAGTGTAGATAGCCATGGACCATAGAGCTCTTGTTCATGTGTAGGACTGTAAACAGATTCCAATTATTCAATTTAATTAGAGTTCAATTTCTAAAAAAAATCAATGAAATTCATCTGTTAATAAAAACAAATTAATGTTAGAAATAAAATAAAGTTTTATTATTCTTACAAACAATTTTGATTTTTTAAACTCGTTCAAAAACTCATGAGCTAATCAATTAAAACATTAGTTAAATTTGAAAATAAATTTGAATACCTAAAATGATTGAAAAAATTATTTTTCTGAAGCATTGGAGAGTAAAAAGCCTACATGAAGTTTGAGTATTAGATTGAAAAACAAACATCAGACTACTGTCTAAGTGAATATACATTTAGTCACCAGACTATGCTTTGACCCTCATGAGCAAAATTTTAGTCATAATGTGAGTTGAGGTACCTGGTTAGGACTGTTTTGTGACTTGTTTATTATTGACCCATATTTCTTTGTTATTCTTGAAAAAGGTTCGAGTTGGTGAAAGATAGAGTTGTTGCATGATGGGTTATTATTTAAGGGGAGCTAGTACAATTATATATTCCATATTGTAGTTTGTGCCTTAAGATTATCTATGAATTACATTGCAAAGGACATGTCAATCTAGGCTTCCTATTTCTGGTCTACCATGCCATGAGAGGTGGAAAAATATATACAAATTAAGATATCGAAAAATGCCAAGTCTTTAACGGTACAACTATTGACGCTAGCCTGTACATGTCATTGTCAATACCTACTCAGACTTGGGTGGATGTCAGTATATATTTTCTGTTGGGATTGCCTCGTACATAGCATGGTAATGATTCCATCTTTGTTGTTATTGATCATTTTTCTAAGATGATTCATTTTCTTTCATGCAAATGAATGACTGATGTTGTCAACTAGGCCCAATTGTATTTTTCGAGAGGTGTACGACATTCTTGGCCTACCAACCTCCTTTTATCAAATAGAGACAATCAGTTCATTAGCTACTTCTGATGTAACTTATCGAAAATAGTGAATGCACAACAAAACTTCAGTAGCGCCTATCACTCACATACTAACAACTAGACTGAGGTGGTTAATAGATCATTGGAAAATCTACTGCGAAGTTTGGTTGATGCGCATATGAAAAGTTGAAACTAGAAGTTATGTCAGGCCAAGTTAGTCCACAACATGTTATTAACAAAAGTTTGGGTTTCAGCCCATTTCAAATTGTGTATTTTGTTGTGCCCAGGAGGCATTTGAATATGATACTTTTGCCTAATAAAACCAAAGTGCATGGCAAGACAACAAATTTCAAGCAATGCATGCTAACTTACTTCAAGCCAAAGTCAAGTATAAATAGGCTACATACTATGAGCACCACCATATTGAGTTTTAGGTGGGAGAATGTTAGTTATATATGCCCTAGAGACAATCACTTTAGGTTGTAATATGCATATTATATTCATTTATATATTAAGGCATTATTTATTATTCAGTACTCATGTGATGCGTGTAGTTGATTATTGTAATACTCTAGATGAAATGTAAGCCTAGTAACCTAAATGTAGTACAAAGAAAAATCTTGAATGAAATAAAATTTCAAGGTGTCAAGTAATAGAAACAAAAGCTATAAACTGTTTGAATTGGAAGCCCTACAATTCATAACAACTGTGAAAGAAACTAACCAATTGTAAGTTATAAAACAATTAATTACATTTATATAAAAATTATTAGAAAAATAAATTGATCAATTACACTAATGAAGGAATCATTGAAATACAATGAGGTGAAATTTACAAGTCACTAAAGTGATGGAAATGAAAATTTTTAAAACACCTAAGCTATGGTAACTTGTATATATAAAAATCTTATAGTATTTTACTTGAAATGCACCATAATTTAATTAACAATACCTTAATATAATAACATACATTAAAATCACATGAGATAAATTAAAATTTGAAATAGAAGTGAAAAGAATTTTAAATAAACTAATTATACGTATATATAGCAAGTTAGGGTGTGAAATGACTAAAAAGGGCATTTAAGTTAACAAAGGAGTATGTAAGAATTGAGGTGGAAAATGGACATTCACCCACTTATTTCTCAGCCATTGTTTTTCCAAATTAAGTGTGTGACTCACCTCCCTTAAATAGGAAGAGAGCTTAAACAAATTATGATTAAAAAGATGACAATAATTTTGTTCTTATCTTAACTTCTTTCTCTTTTCTCATTTCTTCCAAACACACCATCCTTTATATCACCATTTTCTCTCTTTTTCCAAAAGCCATAAACCATTCCTAAGCTATTTTCTTATGTCTAGAAGTGATCCAAAGTGAAAAATTAAAACAACAAAGTGATATAAAAGCAAAGAAAGCTAAAGGAACTCTTAAAGGTAAGAAATTTGGAAATTGTGAACCTTAATATTTCAATTTTGTTTTCCTAACTTTAAATCTACTATTTATTAAATCTGAGCTAAATATTATCATTTATATATGTTAATTAAGTATTTAGGATATTGAAAATTGATTTGGATTGAAATAAATTGAAAGGATGAAGCTAGAATCCCTAATATCCAAATCTGTCCAAATTGAACAGCTTGAATTCTCAATAATTTAGCTACTATATTTTATTTATTTGAATACGAAAATAAGCTTTAAAATTAATAAAAAATTACATAAAGATTTATTTGGATGTTAGGAAGGTTTTGGTAAAAGGTAAAGTCAAAATGATAACGAAAAATGAGTGAGTAATCAAGTGAACACAAGCTGCCCATTTTAATAGTCTGAATGAACATAACTGAAAATTGTGCTGCTGTGTTTGAATTATTTACCTATACAAATGAACTCTATAATTCATGAAAATTTACAGAAAGGTCTTATAGGATGTTGGTAATGTCCTGGAAAAATTTTATAACAAATGGATTTGATGAAATAAATATCTAATTAGATGAATGCAAACTACTCAAATGCTGAAAATGATGTATTTACTAACTTGTATTGAGTTGAGCATACCAAAATGTATTTGATTAGAAAATAGCCATGACATATAATTAACATGTTTAATTAATGTCCCAAAGGCCCAATGCTAATTTAATGGATAAGTAAATCAATTGACTTGAGAAAATCAGTGCGTTTATATAGGCATACTGCACATATTTATAACTTATTTAATTGTATGTGATATTTGAATCCATAATTACAAAATGAATTTTTTGACATATTGAGATGATAAAACATGGTATGAGTTCCTTAATGAAAAACTAAAGGAAAAATTATAATGATAATAAACAATAAGTGACAATGGTAAGCTTTATAGGAACCTAAATGAATAATTTATGTGTGGATGTGAATGTAGATCGAACATTATCACAAAACTGACCAATAATTATCAATAACTTAGAAAAATCAAATTTGAAAGTTCAAGGTGAGTTATACTATCTATTCCTTCCTTTATTGCCTTGAAACTTTTGATGAATTGAGAACCATTGAATGCCTTTGATAATTGTGTTTCTGCATTTGTGAATTGTGAAAGTGAAAGTGCATTTGTGAAAGTGATGTGTGATGGCATTGGAGTGTATAAAGTGATATGTTTTCTTCAGTGCTATTGCTATTTGTTATCTACCATATTATTTGATTTTCTTTTGTTATATTGGTTCATTTATTGTGAACCCTCCTTGTGAATCATATTTCATTTATATACTTTTATTGTGTAGCCATCTTGTGCTATTATTATTTTTAATCCCAGAAATACTTTTGTTGTATATTTTACCTTATTGGCACTATAATATCACTGAGTTAATGACTCACCCAAATCGTCTATGGTTTCAGGTAGAGGTGATCCAGGTCTATCAGGTTCTTGATTTCTTCCTTCCAACAAGAAGCCTGAGCATAATGTAATTAGCCAGTAACTGCTATATGTAATCAAAGTATTAAGTTTGTATTATATTCTAGTTGCTCCGTATTACTATTATGAGTGGTTTAATAGAGCGTGGAGGTAAACCATAATGTAAATAATATGATATATATATGTAATATATATAACATCAAAATGATGTGTAAAAATATATTATAAGACTGTGGGTAATTAATAAAGTTAATAAATGGAGTTTCAATACACTTGAGCAATTAATCAAGATAAATAGTATGTATAATTGCATTGGTTTGGTTAGGTTCTATGTGGTTCCTAGTGGCCTTAAGCCTCCTTGGATTCTAGGACTGGCGCACTTCTAGAAATGGAGTATGACAAAGGTGGTATCAGAGAATAGGTTTATAATAACATATAGGTTAAAGGTTTGAAAGCAAAAATGTGTAATAATACTATGGAGCTTAGAATTATTTTGTCATATTTTATTTTCATTATTATCTAGATCTACGTTAATTAATGCGCTAACTGAATGATTTTTTTCTCTCTTATAGTTTATATGTGTAAACCTGAAGAAGACTTAGGGTAATTAGATCTGAAGGAGCGGTTTCATCTGAGGAATCTATGTAAAGAGTTGAGAATGCAAGAACTCATTCCCGAGAATTACCGGTAGCTGAAGACAAAATAGCTAGGGTGATGAAAAGACTTGAATAATTATAGAAAGAACAACAAAGATGACAACAACAACAACAACAACAACAACAACAACAACAACAACAACAGGCTTTTATACCTGGAGTCCAAGTTCCCCACCTCCACCACCACAAATAGAATCAGATGAAGAAAGAAAATTATTAACAGGATTTTTGAAACTTAGTCCTCCTATATATAACAGGGAAGAAGGCCTTACAGAGTTTTAGAGGAAATGGAATCAAAGACTCAAATACTTTATTGTCCAAACAAGAAAGCAATTAAATTTGCAGGGTATCAAATGAGGGGTGATGTAAAGGAATGGTACAAGAGAGTTGTAGTTGGATTACTGAAAGGAAATACTCCTCTGACTTGGGAGCAATTTGCAAAGATGGTATTGCAAGAGTTTTCTACCTGAAGGTGTTAGGCAAGCTAAGGCCTTAGAGTTTGAGAGGCTAGTGCTAACCCTGGGTATGACAGTATCTCAATATGCAAGGCGGTTTAATCAGTTGAGTAAGTATGTACCAGCTTTAGTAACAAATAAAGTAGCAAGAATACATCAGCTTAGACGTAGATTGGTTAATTCATTGTATATGATTTTAGCTGCTCATAATTATGAATCTTACTCTAAATTAGTGGATAAAGTAAGAATAATAAAAAAATAGAGAAATGGAAGCTTGGGTAGCCCGAGAACAGAAGAAGGCTATAACTGAGGGTTTTATAAGATAGAGAAGTAAGAAAGAAGTAGGGACATCTGGTGCCAAACAACAATCACAACCCATACCCTAAGCCAATCCACCAATAACATCAGGTGGATCTACATCTAGACCCCCCTACTGGAATATCATTTGGGATTGTTACTACTGGATTTTCTGGTATTACTACTCAAAGGCCTCCTATCCAAACTCCATGTCAGACCTGTGGGAAGATGCACATAGGCAAATTTTATAGAGAGATTAGGGCATGCTTTAAATGTGGGCAAAGAGATCATATGATAAAATATTGTCCTTTGATTGGAGCTGAAATAAGACCTCAAACACCTCAAACCACGGTGCAAGTAAAAGGGGCCCTAGATCTAATGGTGTTGGAAAAGGTTCTAGAAGAGATAGTGTTACTGAGAGATCTACAGTTCAGCCATCATCAAGAAGAGGTAGAGGGAGAGTGTATACCTTATCACCGTAGGAGGTGCAAGCATCAAATGCAACTATTACAGGTATCATTTCCATCAAATCTATTAAAGGAAGGGAAATGTTTGATTCAGGGGCAACCCATTCTTTTGTGTCCAACTATTTTGCTTCTAAATTACTTTTATCTTCTAAATTACTTGATATTCCCTCACTGTGCCTACTCCTTTAGAGGAAGAAATTATTGTTAAAAATGTGTACCCTTCTTGTGAGGTTATGATAGATGACAAAACTCCAGAAGCTGATTTGATAGAATTACCAACGTTAGATTTTGATGTTATCTTAGGGATGGATTGGTTGTCTAAGTATTTTTTTTCACTTTAGATTGTAATGGGAAAAAAGTGATATTTCTTAGTCCTTTAGGGGAAAATTTTAAATTTCAAAGGGATAGAAGTGGATTGCTAAATAGTTTAATTTCAACAATTAGTATTAAAAGACTATTAAGAAAAGAGTGTGTAGGGTATTTGGCATATGTTAGAGACACTAATGTTGCATTCCCTATTTTGGATCAGATATCTATAGTACGAGAGTTTCCTGATGTATTCCCTGATGATCTGACTACTTTGCCACCATAAAGAGAAATAGAGTTCAGTATAGATTTGCTACCTGGTACAAACACCTATTTCTATTCCTCCTTACCTAATGGCTCCAACAGAGTTGAAGGAGTTAAAGGCACAATTGCAAAATCTTCTGGATAAAGGCTTTATTAGACCTAGTAGTTCACCTTAGGGTGCACCAGTTCTGTTTGTTAAGAAGAAAAATGGTTCACTTCTAATGTGTATAGACTACAAATAGTTGAACAATGTGACCATAAAGAACAAATATCCTTTGCCGAGAATTGATAATTTGTTTGATCAACTATAAAGAGAAGCTATTTTTCTAAAATAGATATTCGTTCTGAGTACCATCAATTGAGAATCAAGAAGGAAGATGTACCTAAAACTGCATTTCGTACTAGATATAGCTATTATGAGTTTTTGGTGCTAACTTTTGGTCTCACTAATGTACTTGTAGCATTTATGGATTTGATGAACAGAATTTTTAAGTCATACTTAGATAAATTTGGGGTTATTTTTATAAATGATATACTGATTTACTCCAAGAGTCAGGCTGACCATGAAGAGCACTTAAGGATAGCATTGTAGACTCTGAGGGAGAACCAATTATTTGCTAAATTATCTAAGTGTGAATTTTGGCAAGAGAAAGTATCTTTCTTAGAACATGTGTTACAAGTGAAGGTTTATAAGTGGATCCTAAGAAAATTGAAGCAGTAGCTAATTGGCCTAGACCAACAAATGTTGCTGAAATAAGGAGCTTTTTGGGATTAGCTGGTTATTATAGGAGATTTGTAAAAGACTTTTCCAAGATTACCACACCAATTACTAGATTACTCCATAAAAGCGTAAAGTTTGATTGGAATAGTAAGTGTGAGGAAAGTTTTTTTAGATTAAAGAAATATTTGACGTATGCACCTATTTTTGCACTACCAACTGAAGGAGGTAAATTTTCAGTGTATTATGATACATCTAGAGTGAGAATTGGTTATGTTTTGATGCAGAATGATAGGATGATTGCCTATGCTTCTAGGCAATTAAGGAAGCATGAAGTTAATTATCCTACTCATGATTTGGAAATAGCAGCGGTGCTATTTGCTTTAAAGATATGGTGACATTACTTGTATGGTAAAAACTATGAGATTTTCACAGATCATAAGAGCCTCAAATATATCTTTCAACAAAGAAATCTAAATCTTAGACAACATAGATGGATGGAGTTACTTAAAGATTATGATTGTGAGATTGTATGTCATCCAGGCAAAGCTAATGTAGTAGCAAATGCTTTAATCTTGAACTCTTTGGGGAGTTTAGCTCACATTCAGGTATTCCGATGATCATTAGTAGAGGAGGTTCATAATTTATATGGTATGGGGCTTAAATTTGATTTATCGGATGATGGAGCATTGATAGCCTTTTTCACTGTCAAACCAATATTGATTGATCAAATTAAGACACTACAAGATAAAGATCCACAATTGGTGAAGATAAAAGAAGACATTAATTCAGGTAAGACCTCTGAATTTGTGGTTGAAGAAGGTGTATTGAAATGTGAAAATTGACTTTGTGTACCAGCAGTAAGTGATCTAAAGGAACAGATAATGAGGGAAGCACATTATGTTAACTATAATGTCCATCCTGGAACTACCAAAATGTACCATGATATGAAAGATATTTATTGGTGGACAGGTATGAAGAAGGATAATATAGAATTTATAGCAAGGTATCTAACATGTCAACAAGTGAAATTTGAACATCAGAAGACATATGGGCTATTACAAATACTTTTTATATAAATGTATAAAATTATGGTGCATTTCAAGAAAAATACTAGAAGGTTTTTATATATACGAGTTATTGTAGCTAAAGTGTTTTAAAAATTTCCATTTCCATCCTTTAATGACTTGTAAATTTCACCTCATTGTATTTCAATGGTTCCTTCATTACTCTAATTGATCAATTTATTTTTCTAATACTTTTTATATAAATGTAATTAATTATTTTATAACTTACAGTTGGTTGATTTCTTTCACAGTTGTTATGAATTGTAGGGTTTTCAATTCAAACAGTTTATAGTTTTTGTTTCTATTACTTTGACACCTTGAAATTTTATTTCATTCAAGATTTTTCTTCACTTTATTCATTTTCTTTATACAATATTTAGGCTACTAGACTTACATTTCATCTAGAGTATTACATTTTGTCCCCCTAATTTAAATTCATCCTCGAATTTTCTAAAACAATAACCTAGTAAAAAGTTGAGGATATTTATTTACTATCTCAGACTCAATTTTTCAAGTATATTCTTCTACTGATTGACTCTGCCATAAAACTTTTACCATAAGGATATCCTTGTTTCTAAGCTTTCTAACTTGTCGGTCAACTATTGCTACTGGCACTTCCTCATTGGTCAAATTTTGTTGCAAGTCCACTAATGGAAATTGCAAAATATGTGATGGATCATGAACATATTTTCTAAGCATCAAAATATGAAACACTGGATGCTCTTGTTCCATGCTAGGTGTAGTGCTAAACAGTAGGAAACCGATCCCACACTTTTTAAGATCTCAAATGGACCAATGTACCTTGGTTAGAGCTTTCCTTTTTTTTTTTTACCAAATCTAATGACTCCCTTCATTGGTAACTCCTTCAGGAATACATGTTCACCAATGTTAAATTGAATATCTTTTCTTTTAAGATTTGTATAGCTCTTCTTGATGGTGAAGGATGTCTTTAATATTCTTGAATCAAGGGTACTTTCTCTATGATTTCTTGAATTAGTTTTGGACCTTCATAAGTCTTTCACCAACTTCATTCCATCATATAGGGAATCTACACTTCCTTCCATACAATGTTTCATAGGGTGCCATATGCATGGTTGAATAGTAGCTATTGTTATAGGCAAATTCAATCAGTGGTAGATGCATGTCCCAAGTTCCTTTGAATCCAAAATGCACATTCTCATCATATCTTCTAATGTTTGGATAGTTCTCTCTATTTGTCCATCTGTTTATGGATGAAATGTAGTAGTGAAATCTAACTTTGTTCCTAATGCCTCTTGTAACTTCTGCCAGAGTCTAGAAGTGAATTGTGTTCCTTTATCAGAAATGATGGAAATAGGTATTCCATGTAGACTTAATATCTTATCTAAGTACATTTTTGCATACTGAGATACATAATAGTGGTCTTTACAGGTAGAAAATGAGAAGATTTTGCCAACCTATCAACAATTACCCACATATAATCATTACCTGTAAATGATTTAGATAGTCCCACCATAAAATCCATGGTAATCCTCTCCCATTTCCATTCTGGCAGTGGTAGTTGTTGTAATAGCCTAGATGGCTTCTGATGTTCAAATTTCACTTGTTGTCATGTTAGGGACCTTGCTAAAAATTCTATAATATCCTTCTTCATACCAGTCCACCAATAAATATCTTTCAGATCATGGTATATTTTGGTAGTTCTAGGATTAGCATTATAGTTTGCATAATGTGCCTTGCTCATTATCTATTTCTTTAGATCACTTACTGCCGGTATACAAAGTCAATTGCCACATTTCAATACACCTTTTTCAACCACAAATTCAGAGGTCTTGCCTGAATTAACATCTTCTTTTATCTTCACTAATTGTGGATCTTCATCTTGTAGTGTCTTAATTTGATCAATCAATAATGGTTTGATAGTGAAAAGGGATATCAATGCTCCATCATCTGATAAATCAAATATGATCCCCATACCATATAAATTCTGAACCTCTTATACTAATGGTCATCGGTATACCTGAATGTATTCTAAACTCCCCAAAGATTTCCTACTTAAAGTGTCTGCTACTATATTAGCTTTGTCTGGATGATATAAGATCTTGCAATCATAATTTTTAAGTAACTCCATCCATCTACGTTGTCTAAGATTTAGATCTCTCTATTGAAAGATATATTTGAGGCTCTTATGATATGTGAAAATCTCACAGTTTTCACCACATAAGTAATGTCTCCATATCTTCAAAGCAAATACCACTACTGCCATTTCCAAATCATGAGTATAATAATTAACTTCATGCTTTCTTAATTGCCTAGAAGCATAGGCAATCACCTTATCATTTTGTATCAAAACACAACCAAGTCCCACTCTGGATGCATCACAATACACTGAAAATTTGCCTCCTTTAGTTGGTAGTGCAAGAATAGGTGCAGACGTCAAACATTTCTTTAATCTACAAAAGCTTTTCTTATACATGCTGTCCCAATCAAACTTTATGCTTTTATGGAGTGGACTAGTAATTGGTGTGCTAATCTTGGAAAAGTCTTTTACAAATCTCCTATAATAACCAGCTAATCCCAAAAAGCTCCTTATTTCAGCAATATTTATTGGTCTAGGCCAATTAGCTATTGCTTTGATTTTCTTAGGATCCATTTGTAATCCTTCACCGGTAATCACATGTCCCATGAAAGATACTTTCTCTTTCCAAAATTCACACTTAGATAATTTTGCAAATAACTGGTTCTCCCTCAGAGTCTGCAATGCTATCCTTAAGTGTTCTTCATGCTCAGTCTAACTCTTGGAGTAAATCAGTATATCATCTATAAATACAACCACAAATTTATCTAAGTATGACTTAAAATTTTGATTCATCATACCCATAAAATATTGCAGGTGCATTAGTGAGACCTAAAGGTAGTACCAAAAACTCAAAATGGCCATATCTAGAACGAAGATCTATTTTAGAAAAATATCTTGCTCCTTGTAGTTGATCAAATAAATCAGTAATTCTAGGTAAAGAATACTTGTTCTTTATAGTCACCTGGTTTAATTGTCTGTAGTCTATACATATTTGAGGCGAACCATCTTTTTTCTTAACAAACAGAACAGGTGCACCCCAAGGTGAACTACTTGGTCTAATGAATCCTTTATCCAAAAGATCTTGCAATTGTGCCTTCAACTCCTTCAACTTTATTAGAGCCATTTAGTAAGGAGGAATAGAAATAGGTATTGTACCAGGTAGTAAATCTATACTAAACTATATTTCTCTTTCTGGTGGCAAAGTAGTCAAATCATCAGGGAATACATTAGGAAACTCTCGTAATAAAGTTATCTAATTCAAACTAGGGAATGCAACATTAATATCTCTGACATAGGATAAATACCCCCATACACCCTTTTTTAATAGTCTTTTAGCACTAATTGCTGAAATCACACTCTTTAGCACTTCACTCCTATCCCCTTGAAATTAAAAAATTTCCCCTAAAGGACTATGAAATATCACTTTTTTCCCGTTATAATCTAAAGTGGCAAAACACTTAGACAATCAATACATCCCTAAGATGACATCAAACTCTAACACTGGTAATTCTATTAAATTAGCTTCTAGAGTTTTGTCATTTATCACAACCTCACAAGAAGGGTATACATTTTTAACAATAATTTCTTCCTCTAAAGGAGTAGATACAGTAAGAAAAATATCAAGTAATTTTTAAAGGTACATGTCATTTAGAAGCAAAATAAGTGAATAAAAAAAATGAATTGCCCCCGAATCAAACAACACCCTTCCTTTAATAGATTGGATGAAAATGATACTTGTAATAGTTGCATTTGATGCTTGCAACTCCTGAGGTGATAAGGTATACACTCTCCCCCTATCTTTACCTGATGATTGCTGAACTATAGATAACATTGCATCTTCCAAAACCTTTTCCAATACCATTAGATCTAGGGCCCCTTTCTACTTGCACCATGGTTTAGGATGTTTGAGATCTTGTTTCAGCTACAATCAAAGGACAATCTTTTATCATATGATCTGTTTGCCCACATTTAAAGCATTCCCTAATCTCTCTATAAAATTCTCCTCTATGCATATTCCTACAGGTCTGACATGGAGTATGGATAGGAGACCTTTGAGTAGTAGTACCATAAAATCTAGTAGTAACAATCCCAGGTGATCTTCCAGTAGGGGGTCTAGATGTAGATCGACCTGATGTTCTAGGTGGACTGGCTCGGGATATGGGTTGTGATTGTTGTTTAGCACCAAATGTCCCTACTTCTTCCTTACTTCTCTGTCTTATAAAACCCTCAGTTCTAGCTTTCTTCTGTTATTGGGATACCCGGGCTTCCATCTCTATATTTTATATTATTCTTGCTTTATCCACTAATTTGGAGTAAGATTCATAATCATAAGCAGCTAAAAATATATACAGTGAATAAATCATTACCGATGTATTCTTGCTGCTTCATTTGGTACTAAAGTTGGTACACACTTACTCAATTGATTAATCTGCCTTGCATATTCAGATACTGTCATACCCAGGGTTTGCACTAGCCTCTCAAACTCCAAGGCCTTGGCTTGCCTAACACTTTCAGGTAGAAACTCTTGCAATACCATCTCTACAAATTTCTCCCAAGTTAAAAGAGCATTTCCTTTCAGTAATCCAACTACAACTCTCTTGTACCATTCCTTTGCATCACCCCTCATCCGGTACCCTACAAATTCAATTCCTTTCTTGTTTGGACAACAAAGTATTTAAATCTTTGATTCCATTTTTTTCCAAAAATACTGTAGGGTCTTCTTTCCCTTTATATATAGGAGGACTAAGTTTCAAAAATCCTGCTAATAATTTTCTTTCTTCATCTGGTTCCATATGTGGTGGTGGAGGTAGGGGAACTTGGACTTTAGGGATAGAAGCCTGTTGTTGTTTTTGTCTTTGTTTATCATCATTTCTGTCATACTCTCATAATTTTTTTGCAATTGTTCAAGTCTTTCCATCACCCCAGCTATTCTATTTTTGGCTGCTGGTGATTTTAAGGGATGAGTTATTGCATTCTTAACTTTGCACAGATTCCTCACATGGAACAACTCCCTCAGATCTAATTACCCTAGGTCTTCTTCAGGTTTCCATATCAAAACTATAAGAGAGAAAAGAATTATTCAGTTATCGCACGAATTAACACATATTTAAATAACAAAAAAAAAGACATGACTGAATAATCCAAAGCTCCATAGTATTATTACACATTTATACTTAAAAACCTTTAACCTATGTGTTATTATGAACCTACGCTCTAATACTACCTTTGTCACACCCTATTTCCAGAAGTACGATGGTTCTAAGGTCCATGGAGGCTTAAGGCCACCAGGCACCACGTAGAACCCAACCAAACCAATGTAATTATGCATATTGTTTATCTTGATTAATTGCTCAAGTGTATTAAAACTCCATTTATTGACTTTATTAATTACCTATAGTCTTATAGTATACATTTTACACATCATTTCGATGTTATATATATTACAAATATATATATATATCTTATTATTTACATTATAGTTTATCTCCACGCTCTACTAAACCACTCATAGTAGTACTACGGAACAACTAGAATATAGTACAAACTTAATGTCTTAATTACATATAGTAGTTACTAGCTAATTACATTATGCTCAGGCTTCTTGTTGGAGGGAAGAAATCAAGAAGCTGATGGACCCGTATCATCTCTATCTGAAACCATAGACGATTTGGGTGAGTTGTCAACTTGGTGATATTATAGTGCCAATAAGGTAAGATATACAACAAAAGTATTTCTGGAATTAAGAATAATAATAGCACAAGATGGCTACACAATAAAAGTATATAAATGAAAATTGATTCACAAGGAGGGTTCACAATAAATGAACCAATATAATAAAAACAAATCAAATAATATGATAGATAACACATAGCAATAGCACTGAAAAAAAAATATCACTATGTATACTCCAATGCAATCACACATCACATTCACATAAGGGTAGTAGTTTCTACTCTACTAATCATAAGTCTCTATGTGCACATAGTCAGATGGTATAACCCCCATAAAGTTGGGATTCTATCATATTAGTTAAATAAATGGCTTGGTATGACCACATAGGCCAAGAGGCTAC
This sequence comes from Garcia nutans, assembly GCA_947685225.1. Classification (NCBI taxonomy): domain Eukaryota; kingdom Viridiplantae; phylum Streptophyta; class Magnoliopsida; order Malpighiales; family Euphorbiaceae; genus Garcia; species Garcia nutans. The sequence continues at coordinate 217,335 of CANTUV010000068.1, forward strand.
ATAAAGTTTCACAATTCACAAAGGTGGAAACAAAATTATCAAAGGTATCAAATGGTTCTCAATTTATCAAAAGTTTCAAGGCAATAAAGTAAGGAATAGACAATATAACTCACCTTGAACTTGCAAATTTGATTTCTCTAAGTCATTGATAATTATTGGTTGGTATTGTAGTAATACTCGACTTACATTCACATCCACACATAAATTATTAATTTAGGTTCCTTTAAAGCTTATCATTGTCACTTATTATTCATTATCTTTATAATTTTTCCTTTAGTTTTTCATAAGGCACTCATACCCTATTTTAACATCTCAATATGTTTAAAAATTTATTTTGTAATTATGGATTTAAATATCACAAAATTATATTACAATAGGGCTATGTAATTAAATAAGTGCAGTATGCCTATATAAATGCATTAATTTCCTCAAGTCAATTGATTAACTTATCCATTAAATTAGCATTGGAGCCTTTGGGGACATTAATTACACATGTTAAGCTTTATGTTCATCCATTATATGCCAATGGTTATTGTCTAATCAAATACATTTTGGTATGCTCAACTCAACACAAGTTAGTAAGCACATCATTTTCAATATTTGAGTAGTTTGAGTTTATTTAATTAGATATTAATTTCCTCAAATCCATTTATTCTGAAATTTTTCCAGGACATTATCAACATCCTATCATACTTTCTTGTAAATTTTCATGAATTATTGAGTTCATTTATATAGGTAAATAATACAAATACAACAGTAAAATTTTTCAGTAATGTTCATTCAGACTATTAAAATGGGTAGCTTGTGTTCACTTAATTACTCACTCATTAAGTCAAAATGATGAGAAAAAATGAGTGAGTAATTAAGTGAATACATGTTGCCCATTTTAATAGTCTGAATGAATATCACTGAAAACTTTTGCTGTTGTGTTTGAATTATTTACCTATATAAATGAACTCTATAATTCATGAAAATTTACAGGAAGGTCTTATAGGATTTTGGTAATGTCCTAGGAAAATTTCATAACAAATGGATTTGAAGAATTTAATATCTAATTAAATGAATGAAAACTACTCAAATGTTGAAAATGATGTGTTTACTGACTTGTGTTGAGTTGAGCATACCAAAATGTATTTGATTAGATAATAACCATTGACATATAATGGATGAACATAAATCTTAACATGTATAATTAATTTCCCCAAAGGTCCCAATGCTAATTTAATGGATAAGTAAATCAATTGATTTGAGGAAGTCAACGCGTTTATATAGGTATACTGCACATATTTATAACTTATTTAATTGCATAGCCCTATTATAATATAATTTTGTGATATTTGAATCTATAATTACAAAATGAATTTTTGAACATATTGAGATGTTAAAACAGGGTATGAGTGCCTTATGAAAAAAGAAAGGAAAAATTATGAGGATAATGAATAATAAGTGACAATGATAAGCTTTAAAGGAACCTAAATGAATAATTTATGTGTAGATGTGAATGTAGATCAATTTTTAACACAAAACAAACCATTAATTATCAATGACTTAGAGAAATCAAATTTACAAGCTCAAGGTGAGTTATAGTGTCTATTTCTTACTTTATTGCCTTGAAACTTTTGATAAATTGAGAACCATTTGATACCTTTGATAATTGTGTTTTCGCATTTGTGAATTGTGAAACTTTATGTAGCTTCTTGGCCTATATCATCAGTTTATGTGCACATAGAGACTTATGATTAGTAGGGCAAAATCTACTACCCTTATGTGAATGTGATGTGTGATAGCATTGGAGTATACATAGTGATATATTTTCTTTAGTGTTATTGCTATGTGTTATCTATTATATTATTTGATTTGTTTTTGTTATATTGGTTCATTTATTGTGAACACTTCTTGTGAATCAAATTTCATTTATATACTTTTATTATGGAGCTATCTTGTGTTATTATTATTCTTAATTCTAGAAATACTTTTGTTGTATATCTTACCTTATTGGCACTATAATATCATTGAGTTGACGACTTAACCAAATTGTATATGGTTTCAGGTAGAGGTGATCCAGTTACATCAGCTTCTTGATTTCTTCCTTCCAACAAGAAGCCTGAGCATAATGTAATTAGCCAGTAACTACTATATGTAATTAAAGTATTAAGTTTGTACTATATTCTAATTGCTTCGTAGTACTATTATGAGTGGTTTAGTATAGTGTGGAGGTAAACTATAATGTAAATAATATGATATATATGTGTGTAATATATATATATATAACATGAAAATGATGTGTAAATATATATATTATAAGACTATAGGTAATTAATAAAGTCAATAAATGGAGTTTTAATATGCTTGAGCAATTAATCAAGATAAACAGTGTGTAAAATTGCATTGGTTTGGTTGGGTTCTACATGGTGCCTAATAGCCTTAAGGCTCCCTGGACCCTAGGACCTCGCTCTTATGGAAATGGGGTGTGACAATTATATATCTTAAACTGTTTAATAAAGTCCCTAGTATAAAACATTGTGTAAGGGAAATCATGATGAGATTATGATATGAGATTCTTATTACATGCAAATGTGTTTATACTAAAATTATCCCTAGTTATAGTATTAACAAGATGGGACATTGTTAGTGCAGATAGACTAGTACATGTTACATTTCTTAATTTGATCAAACAGTTGTTCTCATAAGCTGTAAGCATGGTGATGCTTAGGGTTAACATGTGGATGCTTGTTGGAAGAACAACTTCATTGGATGACCCAACTATGAGATTGTCATATGGATTTTTATTCAATGTTAATGATCTTATCTCATCATAGGAATTATGCAAATATCCTTAGACTTGAGGTCTCTAAGGTATTTTAGATATCAAGTGTTATACTTTAATCCCATTCCTTATTGTCTCATGAGAGATCTCTCATAGGGTGATCATTAGGTATTGCATGAGATATTTGAAGATAGTTAAGAGATCACCAAAGGATACATCACTCCTGATAGAAGGAGAGTATATCTCATGGCCTCTTGTTGGAAGGCATTACTCTGAGAATCCTTGGCAAGGTGGATGGATCTTTGAGAGAGTCTCAAATATGCTTTTTATAGAGTAATGGGCTTTGGGAATAAGAACTAATATATTCATACTAGGTGTGATGTAATTAGTCTAGTGGGAGTTGACACAAAGTCCATGCTCTAAACCGAATGAGATATAGTATGATGTAAGGAATTTATTGTAAAGTAACTAACTACAAAAAGGCTGAAGTCAAACCACTTTGACTTTCTCTATATTTGGGTGGCCATGATGCATTGCTAGATGCAAATCTTGGTCTACTTTATATCAATTAGTGGATTGGTAAATCAATCCTAAATAAAGAGTTCATTTGAGAAAACCTTAATTTTAATTAAGGGTAAAATTAGTATTTAGCTACCAATGTGTTTGGAAGCCTAATGGGTCACACACTAAAAGGGTTCAAAAATAATTAAATTTAAATATATTATGAGATAATATATTTAATGGATTAGATCTATTAAGGAAGAAGAAAATGGGTTTATTAGCTATTGGGCCAAGTTGAGCCCATTTGGGCATAATAAGTTATTAAGCTGAAAACCCTAGCTAATAGAAACCCTAGAAGACAAAAAGGGATATAAATGTCATCTTAATAGATGGGAGCTTAACTTTTGCCTCCTAACCTAAAAGGAAGACAAGAAAGAGTTTTTTCTTCCTTTTAGGTTTTCTTCCTTTTCATTAGAGTGCTTCTTCTTGCTAGCACAAAATTCATTATGGGTCACTCTTATTTGATAGGAGATTAATTCTTTCCTTGTGTAGATTCTATTAGAGATAATCCTATCATTGGATTGTTGTGGTTTGCGACAACTCAACTAGAGGAGAAGGTGAAGAATTTGTGAAGAACTCATAGGTATAATCTCTAAACCTTGTATGTTCTTCTTTTATTTCGATTTTAATCCATATGGGATGATCTAGGGTTTGAAAATTTATATTTTTTTACTGCATATTGGCTGCCAATTTTGATTGATCTTGCTTTAAATTCCCAACAGTGGTATTAGAGCAGACCTATATCGACTAAAATTAAAAGGCATAAAAAATAATTGATTTTAGAAACCCTAGCTTTATTCCATAAGTTTTTAATTGATTTTGGTTGTCCCTTTATGCTTTTGATTGATTCTGTATGATTGTAATTGAATTAAAATGTTTAATTTGGATTCAAAATCAAACAAAATAAAAAAAATGTTAATCTGTCAAAATTGTCAAACTTACGACAATGTTGTTCAAAGTTACGACGTGATTATTTTCAATTCTGCGAAGATGCTCAGAGTTACAGCATCAAAGTTTTGTCTAGAAAGCCGAATTTCAAATCTGATGCTATCCTACATTTTTTAATATATGATTTGATCATTTAAACCATAGTAAACATATGAGATATATTTTTTAAGGCTAGACAAAAAGTATGAACAAGCCAAAGGGAATTTTGATTAAATTTATAACAAAATGGTTATTGATTAAAAGAGTTTTATGCAAGAACATATGTTTGATATGTTTTGAAACCTTTTGTTATAGTCCAACAAGTTTTTCTAATTTATATGGCATATATGAATTGATTTGATGATTTTCATATGCTGAAATATATTTTTTGAATATGGATATTTTAGAAATTTTAATTAACAAATTTTATAATAAAATAAAATTTGAATTTTCTTAACTTTTCCTAAAACTTCAAATCATCAAATTTTTACAAGAATTTTAATGAGATTAAAATCATGACTAGACATATTTGAACTAAATTAATGGGATTAATTGGAATAAAGTTCAAGAATTTGATTAATTAAAACCAAATATTTGGTTTCAAGAGTTGGAACCTTAAGGTACAATGTAGAAAATCAATTTATTTTTCATATATTGCATTGGGCATAATACATCTAAGGGTATTTGATTGGCATGATGGATGATTATGGACTTGTCCAATGAGATTGAGCATATGCATGGATTTTTGTATTTGGTAATAGGGCACGAGTGTCCTGTCTTTCTCTATTCTCGATTGTATTTCTCTTCTCACCTAATTCCCCTCAAATGTAACTTGAGGTTTTATAGTTTTTGAAATAATGTAATTAGATTACATAGGATTAGATAGGAATTGAAGTGTAACGAGATGAAGATAGAGATGGCGCCAATTACAAGATAAAGAAGAAAATGTAAATTTTGAAAATTTATATTTCACTTTGTAATCCATGCATCTACCTAGGTTTGACCTATTGGTTTCCTTCTTGGCTCTAGGAAACTAATGTAGATATGTCCATAATCATGCCATGTAATTTTTGAAATTACCATATTTATCTTGATGATGATATATAGATAAAATATGCATGCTTAAAATGGATGAGACTTAAAATAAGAAATCCCTCAATTAAAATTAAGCCTAATGAGAATTTTTCATGTCCGTGTTGTTCAAAATGCTACTGGATATCTTATTTGCCTATGGTATTTTTAGCATGGGCATATCGTTGAGAAATGACATGCCCGTGTTGTTCAAAATGCTACTAGATCTTGGAATTTCTTGCATGGGCGTGTTGTTTTGAAATGACATGCCCTTGCAAAAAATTCTATTACTGGATCATTTTACATTTTGGCTCACAACTCCAATCTTTTTAGTGTGGGCATGTCTGGGATAATCAGCATGCCCATGCTGATCAGAATGCTTCTAAATTTCACCATTTTCTTCATTGAAAGATCTACTTTTTGCATCTTAAGCTATCAAAATGTTAGATATACAAATAGAGACACTTTCCATCATAAAATCATACAAAATCTTCAAGGAACAAGATAAAATAGGTATCTTTTCAACACTAACTCAAGAGTAAGCATGGGATCATTAACTCCCCCGAACTTAGAGTATTGCTTGTCCTCAAGCAATGTGCGAGATTCAATTTAAGAAAAATGTGGACTCTTTTCTCAGACTTTTGATTCTAAATGAAATTCGACATGTGCACTAGACCTCAATTGACTAATTTGGTATCCTACTTTTTTTTTTCTGAAAATATACTAAATTCAAAAGATTTAAGTGGTTGCACTTCAGATAGGTACATACCTCCGCCTCTTGCTAAGAATACCTAGTCCTATAAGAACAAGGCTTGTCTCATATGCATGCTTATAGGGTCTTCTCAACTAATTTGCCATTGCTAATTCAAAAAGATCATTAGGACTTTTTGAGCTTATAATGAGGATAATAAGGGTATTGGCTCAAGTGAAGTGAAGCTAAACACTTTTTAACGGATAAAAAACTTTCTAAGGACAACTAAACATTCAAATTCCAGTGTTTCCTTGATTCAATTAGCTTCTTACTGCACTACTTCTTCATTTTTACTTTGTTAATTCTCCTGTGCTTTTGATTTAACTTCAAGTTGAGGTATAAAGATTTTTTTTTTGATATTTCCCCAAACTCGGATCTTTGTTTACTAAGGAGAAAATTACTTGGCAGCTAAAATCTGTCATTTTTAACCAATCTTCAATGATTATTAACTAATTACCCTTAAAAAGTTCAAATCCATTCGGGTAGTAATTAGGGCTTCAAATTAATCAAAGAAATGCAAGCCAAAGTCAATTTACAAGGCTTAATGGGGTGACTATTGGCAACTTTCAAAATTAGGCATATATAAGGATTTGGTTGGCCAAAAATGCCTAAATCATAACCTTTATCCTTAGCAAGGTTCCTATTTCACCTCAAAGACCATTCTAAGCATGTAGGCTCAGACATCAATTTCAGCATCCCTAATAAGACTAAAGGTGTAGGAGCCCCCTCTAAGTAAGCATACACCTCAAAAATTTCTGAATAAAGTATATTAAAGGAGAAAAAGTTTATTATAATGAATATATTTCTTCCCTTCTTGGAGTTTATCAATCTAATGCACAAGGAATTCTATAGCAACATTTAAGCAAAAATATTCATCGTCATTGAAAATTGGCACATACAAAATCAAATCTAGCACAAGTTTGAATCACAAAATAATCCACTCATCATATCAACTCAAAATTTTTCAAAAAAAAAATCAAAATCAATGACTCTATACCCAACATGCACAATTCAACATCTGAACCAAAATTAAGTCATCCATTCATCAAAAAGGTTGGCACAAAGCTTTGAACTACAAAATAAGAAATTACAATCAACATTTCCTCATATCAACATTTTCAAATTCAAATCCCAAAATGTTAATTGAAAATAATTATATCCCAAAATCAGACTAAAATAATCATCAAAATCAACAAAATAGCATCCATCATAAAATAAAATCTTTGATCAACATCCTAGCAGACCACTAAAGCAAATATTCAATATTCAAAGCACAATAACGTGCTGAAATTAACTAAATAAAAATAGAAATAAGTTCAGAAATAGGTTTAATAAAAAACTTCACTTTGTGAATCCCCCTCAAACTTGGATTGGACATTGTCCCCAATGTCCAGAAGAAATCACATGTCATTGTCTATTGGATTTGCTAAAGAAGATGGATTAGCTGGAGGATATAATCCCATATGTTAAAGAAGCTTTGCATGTTCCTCTCAAATCGATCAAAGCAATTATGAATGGCATAATTTTGATCAATCATTTGTGTTTCCAGAGCACCAATTTTTTTATTCATGTTGATCTCCATAGTCTTCATTCTTGTGATTAGTTGCTAAATTTTTTTAACAAATAATCATTGCAAAGATTGAGAAAAAATCATGTAAATTAAATAAAAACTTCTCAAAACATTAAAGAAACAAAATTTATTCATAGAAAAGCTTGGATTGTCTCCCAAGAGTGCTTGTTTGTTAAAGTCATTAGCTCGACTTTGCCTTGTGAAGTTCAAGGTGGAAATCTGCAGAACAATTTCTTGCCCATGATGCCATCTATAAAGTATGGTCTTGGTTGATGCTTCCTAAATGCTTTAAAATCACATTTTTCTCGAGATGAAGTTGATAGTAGAGCTTTACATGCTATAGTGTTGATGACAATTCCTATGTCTTCGCACCTCACATTGATATTCTGCTTCTCTTGAAAGGATTCTTCATGATCTTCCTTCTCAAAACTATCTTGTACCACTTTGTCAATAGTGTCCACTCTGAAGTAATTAATTGTTCATGGGGGATGAATTATTCATTGATTTGCTTAAATCAAACTCCACATCTTCTTCCATCTTTAGAATGACAAAATCTATAGGTAAGTAGAAATTGTCTACCTTTACTAGCATATTCTCCATAATACCCAAAGGTAGCTTTACGGATCTAACACAATATATAAAAAATATATACTCAATAATGCAAACTATATCTATAACACATCTACTACACATCTACATAATATTTTTAATATTTTTTAATTTTTTATTCTCTTAATATCTACATAATATTCAATAACTTTTACATAAAATACGCACTAACTTAGATAATAAATACATAACATACGCACAATATCTATAAAACATCTACATAACTAAATTGTATATATATATATATATTATTTTTTTCATGTGTATAATATGTAAAATATATTTAAAAATATATTTAATTATTTTTGTATGTTTTACTCTTTTTTTATTTTGTTAAAAAACTATGATTTTTATATGCTGAAAATAAATTTTTATTATTTTATTAGAATATTTTTATTTAATAGTGAAGTTTAAAAAAAATAAAAATTAAAGTAAAATATTTATTGTAGTGAGGAAAGATGTATTTTTGAAAAATAAAACTCTTATTTTGTGAATAGTGAGATATTTTTGAAATTTTGTTTTAATTTTATAAAAGTGTAAATATTTTTAATTTTTATAGTATTTTTATAATAAAAATTATATTTTAGGTCGTTATGTAAACTTCTCATTAATATATTATTATTTTTATTTAATTTATCTAAAATCATCTTAAATAAATTCAACTTAAAGTTATATGGCCTACTAAATATATAAAACTCATTTTCTCACAAAAATTATAAATATATATAACTCATATTATGAAATATGAATTAGTTATATTTTATTTATTTTTTAAATTCAGAATCATGTTAGACAAAGACTAATTAAGAAAAAAAAAATACAGCAGAACTCTTGATCCCTCTAGATAGGGCTGACTCTAGCAATGATTAATATGAGTAATTAGAATGTTGATAAGAAACTTTTAAAATTTAATTGATAACAAGTTGTATTTCAAAATTCGGCTATATAAAAAATATTAAGGAAATCACATAAAATGATCTCCCTTAAAAAGTATTAGTATATTTTGAATCCCTTAACCTTAAATGACAAAAATTCACTTGATCATTGTATAGGCAGGAGATTAAAGCCATATGTACAATTTTCCTTTATATTTCAAAAAACAAAATCGAAGTTAACTCTCTCTCAAAATCTGAAACTGGATATCTCAACTTCTCAATCTTCTTTTCCACTCTGAATCGATAAAGCAAGTCACAAATCATTCAAAAATCACAGTATTTTCATAAAAAATCTTGGTATTTCCAACAAAAGTTGCAGTATTTTCATCAATCTCTATTCATTTCCTTCGGTCAGTTTTTTTTTCTAACATCTTTTTTTGTTTATTTTCTTTCAATAATAAAGAATGTGTAATAGGAAATGACTTTTACGTGGAAAAAGAGTTGATGGATGTCTTGAAGCTGCTACCTTGATGAATAGAATGTCATATGCGATGTACTATGTATAAAGTTGATGGTTTTGTATTTGAAATGGTGACTATATGGATTAAACAATATATTGTTGTGTTTTTTGAGTTATTTGAAATGAGTTTTTTCTTGTCTGAATTGTATTCTTGTTTAAGTGTTTTTTTAAGTTTCTATGAAATGCATCACTAGCTCTGACTAACTATCACTAACTCAACCCTAAATACAATAAAGGAGACTTTACAACATTCCCTTAACTAATATATGGCTTTGTATATGAAATTGAGGAGTGTTTGTTATGTTTGACATGCAAATTGAAAATAAAGTCATGGACAACCACTAACTCACAACAACTCTCATTAACTATCTATAATTCTCGCTTATTTCAGATATGAGTAGTTTGAATTTGAAAATGAGTAGTGCTTCTTCAGCTAGAACTGAAAATTCTAAATTAAGATTTATACAGTCACTAACTGTGACTAACTATCACTAACTGTCATTAACTCTGCCCTAAGGTTCAATAACATATTTTGTAAACACTCAATAGTTCTTCCTGAGATAGACTATACATTTGGATATTAATATGAGACATGTCTGAATGAGTTGGGATGCTGAAGGGAAATCCTAAAGTAGACAACCACTTACTGTCACTAACAGTCACTAACTCTCAGTAATGGTCACGATCTAACATAAACTTTTGTTGTAAACAATCTCTTTTTATCTATTAGCTAATATATATAGCCCAATCTGGAATTTAAAAGCATGTGATTGACTTATGCCATTTAGTAATGGTTAATGAATTTTCACCAACTGTGACTAACTATCATTAACTCTGACCTAACTTCCACTATCTGGCTTTTTAAGCACTTCCTAATTCTTTTGTAGATAGTTTATGAATGTGGATCTGAATTTGATAATCATTTAATTGTGTTGGTATGCAGGTGGAAAATCTTCAGTTAGATAGCCATTAATAGTCACTAACTTACACAAACAGTTGTTGTAGATAACTTACAAAAATGGTTGCCTATTCTAAACTTGAGAAGAATTTTTTTAAGCTTATGTGCAGGTTGGTAATTCCTGACTAAATAGTCACTAACTATCACCAACTATCATTAACTCTGCCCTATTATCTGCTAACTGGTTTTGTAAAAACTCCCGACTTGTTTTTGAGTCCGTATATATATATATATATATATATATATATATTTGGATCTGAATTTGAGCATCATTGAATGAGTTTGTATGCATTTTGGATATCCTCAAATGAACATTTACGAACTGTCACTAACTTTCTCTAAATCTACCCAAAGTGACTTAAACTGTTATTATAAAAAAAAAATTTACTTTACATAGCTATAATATGTAGCCCATCCTGAACTTTGCAAAAAGCATTTGAATGAGTTTGTATGCCATTTCTAAGTTTGTATGCTGGTTATAATTTCTTCACTTAACTGTCACTAACCATTACTAACTGTCAATACCTCTGCCCTAACTTACACTAACTTATTTTGTAAGCACTTTTTAATTCTTCATTAGATAGTGTTTACGAATTTAAATATGGGAATCATCTTAATGAGTTTGGATGCACGATGGAAATCCTCAAGATACAGCCACAAACTGTCAATAACAGTTATTGAAATATGGAAAACATGCTTAGGAAGTGGATAGAATTTACCTGCCAGTATACCATGAGTCAAAGCATTGGTTTATTATTCAAATATCAATTAACACTTGGAGCATAAATGTGTTTGACTCATTATATCATTCAGATCGACACTTGGAAAGGATGACTGTAGTCAATCCCATAATAGAAATGTTGCCCGATGCACTTTAGTATGTTTACTTCTTCAAACATAGGCTCAAGCTAAAAGCATTCAAGAAAAAGAAATTCAAAATATTATATGCAAAGAAAATGTGTTCACAACAGGTTAGGTAAGTAACAATTAGTGTAGTATATATCATTGCATTTAGTTAATTTACATATCCACGAAGTACGTAATTTAATTATGTTTTATTTAGTGAGGACTATGGTATATTTATGGCCAAATTTATTGAATTATGTATATCCCCAACATTTGGTATATACAAAGGTGAATTAGAGAGTGTGTTCAAATGAAGAATGTGAAAGTTGGAGTACAGTTTGTGGCCATTAGTCACAGTTAGTGATGGTTAGTGGCTGCTTAGTTTAAGGTTTTCTCATCCACACACTTTCATTGAAGCACTTCTCAAATTCAAATCATGCTGCACATATTAGATAAGGGTGAAATTAAGAGTGTGTTCAAATAAAGTCTGTGGAAGTTGGAGTATAGTTTGTGACAACTAGTGACTGCTTAGTTAAAGGTTTTTCTCATTAACACACTTTTATTGAAGCACTTCTCAAATTCAAATCATGATGAACATATTATACAAGGGTGAATTTGAGAGTATGATCAAATGAAGTTTGTGAAAGTTGGAGTATAATTTTTGGCAGTTAGTCATAGTTAGTGATAGTTAGTGATTGCTTAGTTAAAGATTTTTCTCATCCACATACTTTCATTGAAGCACTTCTCAAATTCAAATCATGCTACACATATTATACAAGTCTGAATTGGAGAGTGTATTTAAATGAAGTTTGTGGAAGTTAGAGATCAATTTCTAGCAGTTAGTGACTACTTAGTTAAAGGTTTTCCTCATCAACACACTTTCCTTAAAGCACTTCTCAAATTCAAATCATGTTGCACATATTATACAAGAGTGAATTGGAGAGTGTGTTCAAATGAAGTTTGTGGAAGTTGGAGTATAGTTTGTGGCAGTTAGTCATAGTTAGTGATAGTTAGTAGCTACTTAGTTAAAGATTTTCCTCATCCATGTACTTTCATTAAAGCACTTCTCAAGTTCAAATCATGCATATATTATACAAGGGTGAATTGGAGAGTGTGTTCAAATGAAGTTTGTGGAAGTTTTAGTATAGCTTGTGGCAGTTAGTCACAATTAGTGATCGTTAGTAGACCTGGCCATAGGTCGGGTCCGGCCGAGCTCAATGTAGACCAAATTTTATATAGTTGTGCTCGAGCCCGAGCCCTGCCTTCCCTAAAAAATTTTATATTTTTTGTCCAAGCCCGGCCCATGAATTATTTATATAGCCAGAGCCCGGCCCGTATTTAATTGAATTAAAATAAAAAGTATATATATTAAATATTTAGTAACTAATAAATATATTTTAATATATTGAATTATTATTTTATAATCTATAAATATTAAATAATCTGAAATTAAACTTAATTTTTAAGAAACAATGGATAATTATATTTATATAGTAACTAATTATTTAAATAATACCTTTAAAAATATTTAAAATATAATATTTATATAATATGCGGGTCGGGTGGGGCCGAGCCTGGGCTAAGCAAACATGTCTAGTCCCGCATAAAAAGAATATGGGTGTTTATCGGGTTTGGGTCTGGCAAGGCTTGTGTAAAAAAATATATGTCCAAGCCCGTTAAAATTTACAGGAGGGCGGGTACCCAGATTTTTAGCTAGGTCTGAACTGCTTAATTAAAAGTTTTCCTCATCCACACATTTTCATTCCTCATCCACACTCTTTCATTCAAGTATGAATTGAAGAGTGTGTTCAAATGAAGTTTGTAGAAGTTGGAGTATAGTTTGTGGCAGTTAGTCACAGTTAGTGATAGTTAGTGACAGCTTAGTTAAAGATTTTCCTCATCCATACACTTTCATTGAAGCACTTCTCAAATTCAAATCATGTTGCATATATTATACATTGGTGAATTGCAGAGTGTGTTCAAATGAAGTTTGTGAAAGTTGGAACACAGTCTGTGATAGTTAGTCACAGTTGGAACACAGTCTGTTATATTATACATTAATGTCAGATAGCTTGCAGGGTACCAGTGATACTACCCTATACATACTGAGCCTTGGGTATAAAAGCTTGGTACCAAGCTTTTTAAGAGATGAGCTTTAGCCATCCTTCAGCTTGTAATAGAGAGGAGTTTGATGCTCTGCCCTTACCTCAACCGAGCTCTTGGTTTGATAGATAAAATTTTGAGAGAAAACATATGACGCTGGCATATCCGAAAAATTTACCGACACATATAGATGTTGTCCCCTACCTCCCAACTATAAAGAGAGGTGGATCCCCACAGGTAAAGGTTTCTTTTTTTCAACTAATCAAGCTCCTTTTACTTACAAACAGACTAGCTATTGAATGAGGCATTGAAGCCTCTCCACTGGAGTCCGGTCCCTCAGTCTCTTGTTTGTTGATGACAGAGTCGACCTGAGAAGAACTCGAACCATAACCCGAGAATAAATCCTTAGAGTCCACCTCATCATCAATTATTATTATTATTATTATTATTATTATTATTATTATTATTATTATTATTATTATTATGTTTTGGAGTTTATTTTATTCTTATTACAAATATTTAATTGGTGATTTCAAAAACTTACATATATATATATATATATAGTGGTTGAATAAAAAATTGAATGAAGAGGGGGGGGGGGGGGGGGGGGGGGGGGATTTTAAAAAAATAAAAATTGCATGCCAATTGAAGCTTAAAATCAACATTTAATATTATAATAAAATTTAGACTTTTATTACAAATTTTTATAAAAAAAATTTTCAATCAAAATTTTATATTATTTATTCAATTCTAAAAATTTATTAAATTTTTTGTCATTCTAATTCTTGGATCGATAATTTATTTACAAAATTTTAATAATTGTCAAAAAATTAATATCTAAAAACTTATTAATATATAATTATATATATAACTCAAAAGGATATATTAAAAGTATATACTTTTATAAAAATGATATAATTATATATATAATTTTAAGTTTATATAATTTATATATAATCTTAGGATATATTAAAATGATATAAAATTAATAAGTATATAATTATATATATAATTTTAGGATATATTAAAAGAATATAAAATTATATAATTTTATAATATTATATATAATATTATATATATATATATATATATATAAAGGAAGTGTGGGGAGGAGGCCCAATGACCTTCCACGACCCCCCTAGTCCTTAGATCCAGCTATATATATATATATTAAAAGGATATATAACTATATAATTTTATAAAGTTATATATAATATATTTATATATATATATGAAGGAAGGGTGGGAGGGAGGAAATCCATTGACCCCCATTATTTAATTGTAGCTAGCTTAGTTAGTTGGAAGTTTTTTAGAGAAGTTTTTTATTTTGTTATATTGAGCTGTACTGTTAGTTACACATCAATGTATATAGCTATTGTTTATGTACATATGTGATTGGATGAATAACATATTTTTAGAGAATTTCTTCCATACTTCTTGACGTTTTAAACGTGGTTCAGAGTATAAGAACCAGCTTACTAAAAATCCTAAAATTTTTCCTTTTATTTCTTAATCATTTCCTTACGATTGAAGATATTAGAAATGAATCAACAAGTGT
This sequence comes from Garcia nutans, assembly GCA_947685225.1. NCBI lineage: Eukaryota > Viridiplantae > Streptophyta > Magnoliopsida > Malpighiales > Euphorbiaceae > Garcia > Garcia nutans. The sequence continues at coordinate 232,451 of CANTUV010000068.1, forward strand.
TGATTGAGAGATCTAGAGACGAAGATGGCAAATGAATAAAGACAGGCGACGAATTAGAATAATAAATGGAGAGAAATGGCCATGATTCAGAGTAATGATAATTCGAGTATTACTCTGGTTTCAATTCCATTCAATGACAGTTACTATCGCACTTGGAGTAAGTCTATGAAGATAGCGTTGGCGGCTAAGAACAAATTTGCTTTCATCACTGGTAAGATTAAGAAGCTTGTTGAAAACTCAGATGAATATGAAACTTGGTTTGCAAATGCTATGGTGGAGACTTGGTTGCTGAACTCTTTGACAAAGGAATTGCACGATTCTTTTTTACATGTGAGCTCAGCAAAGTAACTTTGGTATAAACTAAAGAAACGATTTGGAGAATCGAATGGTCCTCAAGAGTATCATATTAGAAGGGAGATAGGGAATGTGACACAAGGAAATTCAACACTTTCCATGTATTTTACCAAACATTGTAGATTATGGGATGAGTTGCAGAGTGTAAAACCCAACACCACAATGTTCATGTAGTAAGTGTACATGTGATTTTTCTGGTCAAATTATGTAATCAAATGAAGATGTCAAAATTATGCAATTCTTAATGAGACTCAATGAGTCTTATGATCAAGCTAAGAATCAGATTTTGATGATGGATCCTATGTCAAACATAGATAGGGCTTACTCGATGATCATAAATGTTGAGAAACAGAGATAGGCTACAAACAATTTCTCTGAGACTGCAGATGTTACAGCTCTTTTGGCAAACACACATGAATAGAAAGGTGTAGGTAAAAAAAACAGATAATCATTGAAGAGAAGAGAAGTCACAAGAAAAGAAGATATGTTATGTAGCCATTGAAGAAGAATGGACACACAAAGGACTCCTGTTTCAAAATTCATGGGTATCCTGAATGGTATAAGGACCTTAGTAAGGAAGGGAATAAGAAAACATCTTGAGAGGCAAAATTAACATGGCAGAGACTTCACTAGAGGAAGAAGATGCGGAAATTGAGATTACCCGAGATACATCAACATCAGTTTCTATGAGAGAGATGATTCAGCAAGAACTTGCAAAATTACTCAAAGGCAAGCAGGCAGCAAAAACTGTTTTTGTGAATTTTGCATAAGATTTTGCAAGTATAATACCTAATTCTGATTCTCAAACTTCTTTGTTGAAAAATACTTGTTAGATTGTTGACAGTGCAGTAAGTATTCATATCCGTAGGGATGAAAACTTGTTTGAATGCCTAAAATCTATAAAGAAGTTTGTTACAGTGCATCTGCCAAATGTAGTGATAACAGTTAACATGTATGGATAAGTGGCTATAGAAGAGAGTCTGGTTCTGAATGAAGTGCTTCATATACTAGTGTTTAAATATAACTTGCTTTCAGTGAGTAAGCTTACTAAGAACTCCACATTCATTTTCATCTTCTACCCCCAATTTTGCCTCTTATTGGGCCAGAAGACTGATAAGCTTATAACTGTAGGCAGAAGCATTGGAAATTTGTACAAGTTGGACAATAACTCTTTTAAACCTGAGACTTTGGCATGTTATGAATCACAATTTTCTTTACATTGTTTCTTAGTCAATAGTGTTATTGAGAATAAAAGTGCATCTGATCAGTCAAGATGGCATATCAGACTTGGCCATCCTTCTATAAATATTTTACAGCACTTAAACCTCATGAATAAGAAGACTACTTCTCCTATTACAGTGTGTGATGTTTGTGCCAAGTATAAACATATCAAACAAGTTTTTTCATCTAGTGATAGTCATAGTTCTGTATTGTTTAAGTTACTTCATATAGATATCTGTGGCCCTTATAAAAAGAATGACATATCTGGTGCATTTTTTTTCTTAAAAATTGTTGAAGATTGCAGCAGGACACTTGGATTTTTTTTTATGCAGGCCAAGGATCAAACTTATGCCATTTTATCAATGTTTCTTAAAATGGTACAAAATCAGTTCAATGCTAAGGTCAAGGTGGTTCCTACAAATAATGGAATGGAATTTATCAGCAAGAAGTTGCATATGCACACCTCAACAAAATGGTAGAGTTAAAAGGAAGCACAAACATCTAATTCAAGTGGCTAGGGCTTTGCTTTGTCATGCTTCTCTGCCTATTGATTGTTGGGGTGAGGTTGTTTTGCATACAACTTACTTGATTAACAGGCTTCCTACTATGACACTGAATTGGAAGAGTCCTTATGAGGTTGTATTCAAGAAGCAACTAGATTATAGTATGTTGAAGGTGTTTGGTTGTCTTTGTTACTCAACTAATACACAGCCAGCAAAAGATGAGTTTTCTCCAAGGGCTTTTAAGTGTGTTTTCTTGGTTTTTCACCAGGAAAAAAAAGGTTACAAAGTTTATGATATTGATAATCAAAAATTGCTGATATCCAGGGATATTACTTTTCATGAGGAGGTGTTTCCATACCAAGGAGTGGTTGATTTTTCTACTAATGTTGTTCTTCCCCAAGTTCCAATTACTAATGATCTACAGACTTTACCCATCTTATCCCAACCAACTACTTCCATTCCTAATTAGACCAATATAAATAATACCATTACACCAAACCTTACACATACTCGACCTCTTAACCAAAGTCCTACTCAAACATCAAATCAACCTTTACCTAATACTAACTGCCCATAAATAGCAGATGCTACACAACTAGACCTTATCAACCAACCCAGACATAGTGCCAGACCTAAGAAAAAACCAAACTGGTTGAATGATTGTGTTGCTACTATTACTGATTCTTAACAAGATTATACTCACATATCACCCCATCTTCCTAAAACATTTCCTTTTTACCAAAGCTCATTCATTGATCCTTCTTATACTGCTTTCTTAGCTAATGCTACTATAGCAAAGGAACCTAGTAGTTACACAAAAGCTATTCAGCAGAGTGGATTCAAGCAATGGAGAATGAACTTGAAGCTTTGTAGAAAAACAATACCTAGGTTGTAACACCTCTTCCTGCTGGAACATCTGCTATTGGGAGCAAATGGGTGTTCAAATTAAAGTTAAAACCTAATGGCAGAATTGGTAGGCACAAAGCTAGACTTGTTGCTAAGAGTTATTATCGAATTGAAGGGCTTGACTACAATGAAAGCTTTTCTCCTGTTGCTAAAGTGGTAATAGTGACAATATTTCTTGCCTTAGCAGCTGCCAAAGAATGGTTTTTACATCAATTTGATGTTAACAATGCCTTCTTGCATAGCTTCTGGAAAGAAGAAGTGTACAAGCTTCTTCCTGCTGGTTACAAGAAGGGTAGACCAGGAGAAGTTTACAGATTACAACATTCGTTGTATGGGTTAAAGCTGTTAGATTGCTGGCATTTCAGTATTTTTTATTTCAAATTTACTGTTTTTACAGCATCAAATGTTCAAATTAGTGGCTTAAGTTTTTTTAAGTTTGTGGCTGTTTTTTAGCTATTAGTTGCAGATTTCTCTCATTCAGTTTATATCCACTTTATGAGTGGCATCTAGATAGAAAGTTTGTTATTTCCATTCTTATATATATTTTGCAGTATATCTTTAGGTGTATATGTTTTTATCAAGTGCCTGAATCCAAAAGAAGCAAGCTAGACAATAGGGCTGAAAAATGCATTTTCATGGGCTATGGTTCATCATGCAAAGGATACAAAATTTTCTACTTGAAAATAGAAAAAGTAATTTTGAGCAGAGATGTAAAGTTTGATGAGGCTGCTGTTTGGTGTTGGGAGAATCAAAATTATACTCATGCTAATCTCTACCCAAAAGAGCAACCTCAACTTGTAGCAGATGATTTGGTGGATGACTTGCCGGTGAGAGGTACAAAGTCCTTAGAGGACATTTATCAAAGGTGCAACTTGGTTGCCAATGAACCAACAAGTTATGCTGAAGCCCAAGAATCTCAAGCATGGAGGAGAACTATGCAAGCTGAACTAGAAATGATCAACAAAAATGAGACCTGGCAGCTGGTTGATAGGCCAGCAAACCGCAAGGTGATTGGTGTAAAGTGGGTCTTTAAGACCAAATTCAATTCTAATGGTTCAATTTGCAAACACAAAACCAGATTGATGGTGAAGGGATATGCACAACAATATGGTATAGATTACCAAGAAACATTTGCTCCAGTAGCAAGGTATGATACAATCAAACTTCTCCTTGCTTTTGCTGCTCACAATTCATGGCAGATTCACCAACTTGATGTCAAATCAGCCTTTCTAAATGGGCTGCTCACTGAAGAGAGTTTTGTAGAGCAACCTGATGGTTTTTTAATCCCTAGTAAAGAGGATCAAGTTTATCTTCTAAAGAAAGCTTTGTATGGCTTAAAACAAGCTCCTAGAGCTTGGTATGAAATGATGGACAATCATCTCATGCAACTTGGCTTTAGCAGAAGTCAGAGTGAAGCTACCTTGTATGTAAGAAACACAGATGATGAGTTCTTAGTTGTTTCTATTTATGTTGATGGCATGCTTGTGACAGGTAGCAAATCTGAACTAATTCAAAAATTCAAGAATAAAATGGAGAAAGTCTTTGAGATGATTGATCTTGGAATCATGAAATACTTCCTTGGGATGGAGGTACTGCAAACTACTGATGGTTTTTTTATAAGTCAGCAGAAATACATGTCTAATATTTTACACAGGTTCAAAATGCAAGATTACAAACTTGTGAGCACTCCAATTTCTACTGGTTTAAAGCTTGGCAAGGATGAAAGTGCTGAAAAAGTAGATGCAAGCCTCTATAGAAGTTTAATTGGTAGCCTTCTGTACCTAATTGCTAGCAGATCTGACATTCTATTTGCTATAAGTTTGCTCTCCAGGCTCATGCATTTTCCTAGAGAAACTCACTTTATAGTTGCCAAAAGGGTGTTAAGGTATATTAAAGGAACTACCACATTTGGGATCATTCCAGCATTTGCAGGAGAGAGTTTGAAATTGGTTGGTTACTGTGACAGCGATTGGGATGGCTGTATTGAAGATTCTAGAAGTACTTCTGGATACTTATTTTTATTGGCACAAGTTTTTTCAGTTGGAGCTCAAAAAAACAAGAAACTACAGCTCAATCAACAGCGGAAACAGAGTACATTGCTGCTGCCTCTGCTGTAAATCAGGCTATTTGGCTAAGGAAGATGCTAAAAGACTTGGGGTGCAAGCAAACAGAAGCTACAAAGATCATATGTGATAATATTTCTGTAGTTTCAATCTTCAAAAATCCAGTGTTTCATGGTCGAACTAAGCACATCAAAATTAAGTTTCATTTTATTAGAGAAGTTCAACAATCTAATGAGGTGCTACTTGTCCATTGCTCATCTGAGAATCAGCTAGTAGACATTTTTACCAAGGCCCTGCCTAAGGAAAGATTTGAAGACTTGAGACAAAGAATTGGTGTTTGTCACCGAAATGCCAAGGACAAGTATTAGATTACTGGCATTTTAGTATTTTTTATTTCAAATTTACTGTTTTTACAGGATCAAATGTTCAAATTAGTGGCTTAATTTTTTTTAAGTTAGTGGCTGTTTTTTAGCTGTTAGTTGCAGATTTTTCTCATTCAGTTTATATCCACTTTATGAGTGGCATCTAGATAGAAAGTTTGTTATTTCCATTCTTATATATATTTTACAGTATCCCTCAATGAAAATTATGCTGGAATTTCCAATCCAACCAATTTCGTAAGATTCTTTCTATAACTTCAGCTTTATATTATTGTTCGCATTAACAAAAGCAAGCCTCACGCCAATGGAATAATGAGCTCTGTAATTTTCTCCAGCTTTATGGTTTTACTCAGTCTCTCGATGACAATTGCCTTTCCACATATGACTAAAATGGTTTTTTTATGTGCTTATTGGTCTTTGTGGATGATCTCTTAATTAGTGGTAATGCAGAAGAGGCTATTTTACAGTTGAAAGAGGCTTTGGATAGAAAGTTTACAATCGAAGACTTGGGCCTTGCTAAATATTTTTTGGGGTTGGAGATACTGCTAACCACTGATGGAATTTGTATTACTCAAAGAAAATATGTTCTTGACATACTTCATGATGTAGGTCTTTTGGGGTCTAAGCCTAAGCATGTTCCATTTCCAAAAGGACTTTCACTTGATTCTTCTGCTTCTCCTTTGCTGCCATATCGTCAGATTTATAGAACAATTGTAGTTTGATTGTTATATCTTGGATTAACCAGGCCAGATATAACATGTTCGGTTTAACAACTTAGTCAATATGTTCAAAGTCCAAGAGAAGTTCATTTGCAAGCAGCTTATCATGTTCTCAAATATTTGAAACAAAGTCCTGCACTGGGTTTTTTTCCTAGCCCAAAGTTCCTTGCAAATCACAGCATTTTGTGATTCAAATTGGGCGAGTTGTTCACAAACAAAAAAATCATTAACTGGTTTTTATGTGTTTTTGGGAGGATCACCTATTTCCTGGAAAACAACACAGTTAGTAGAAGCTCTGTATAGGCAAAATATCGCTCTATGGCTTCAACTGTGTGTGAGTTGCAGTGGATTGCATATCTCTTGGCTGATTTACAGGTTAAGCTTTCACTTCCTATTGATCTTTACCGTGATAATAAGGATGCAATTCACATTGCTAGCAACCCAATTTTCAATGAGAGAACTAAGCATTTAGACATCGACTGTCATGTGGTTCGGTATAAAATGGAAGAAGGTTTTATTTCAGCAAGTCACATTAGTTCTACTTCTCAAGTTGCAGATATGTTTACCAAACCTCTCTGGTTTCCTTTGTTCTCTAGTCTTTGTTCCAAGTTGGCTCTGATTGATGCTCATCAAAATCCAACTTGAGGGGGGCGATATTAGACATGTCATTATTTAATTGTAGCTAGTTTAGTTAGTTGGAAGTTTGCTAGAGAAGTTTTTTAGTTTGTTATGCTGAGCTGCACTGTTAGCTACACAGGAGTGTATATAGCTATTGTTTCTATACATATGTGATTGGATGAATAACAGATTTTTAGAGAATTTCTTCCATACTTCTTGACTTTCTGAATAATATACATACATATATATAAGTGTCTCAAAAATCAAAATACATTTTCTATGGCATTTTTGGGATTGCATTAAGAAATAGTGAAAATTCATCTTTTAAAGATATGCAAAAATATTGAATCATATTATCAAATACTATCATCATGTTTGATGAAGTTAAATTAATCATGATATTAATTTCTTCTTTTTACAAAGGAGTTATTTTTTATTTTTTTATTTTTTTGACATAAAGATGGGAAAAACAAACAGAGATACTCTGGGAGAAAGAGGCAAAGAGGGAAAAATGTACATATTGTATCATATTATTTAATTCTCATTGATTCATGGTATATCATGGGATCGTGTGTAATCCTGGTTATTTTACCACTTTCCATTTAAAAAAATAAATTTTAATTTTTTTTAGTTTTATTACAAAACTAAGAAAAACTATCGCCAAGCTTCGGGTTTTTTTTATTAATCAAATAATGATATTTATTTTTTATTATATATTTAAGATTATTTAATTTTTTTAAAATTAATATCGAAAATTAACCGAAAATATAAAATATTATCTTTTTTGCTATTTATTTAAGATTATGTAAATTTTTTTAAAAATTAATGATGATAATTAATTGAAAATATACTACTTAAAAGCCGTATACTACATTAAATTGTGATAATTCTTTACATTAGGTAATGAAACATAATTAAGAATTAAATTGAAATGAAAATTTTATTTGATGTAGAGGTAGACTATGAAAATAAAGAAAAATGAATATTACGAATCAAATCAATTTAATACGAACTCAAGAAAAAGAATTCCAGACAAAAATAGAGTTCATAATACATATATATTTTCATTGAGATTACTAAATAATTTGATTAATAGATGTAATATATTTTATATTTATAATGATAAATACATACTTAAGTTTATTTAAGTGTACCATAATATTTTAGAACACTAATAGAGATAAAAAAAATAAGATGATAAATGAAAACGTATCGCCTGTTAGATGCACTTGTTTAGTAAACCTCTAATGTAAATACATCCAACTTTAATCTATACATATACACATAATAAATAAACGAATATAATTTTTAATTAAATGTTAGTAATTATGACTTTTATTTGGGTTACCAATGATAATTATATATATTTAATAATTTAAATTGTAATAGATAATAAATGTAACATATAAAAATTAAACTTTATTCTAATTAACTAATATTATCCTAGTGTTTCGTGTGAGTTTTAATAATATTTTTTATTTAACTTAAATTTTTTAAAATATATTAATAAAAGTAAATTAATTATTAGTATTATTATTTATTAAATCTAAATATTTAGTTTATGAAAATATATGTTCACTAATTAACCGAAAGAATGATAAAAAGATATTATATTAATTTATATAAATTTTAATTGAAATTTATAAAAGTATACGGATATAAAAAAAATCTTTAAGGAAGTTTTAATTATATAATTTTATATTTTAAAAGAGTTATTTTTTGTTGAAGTATAGCAAAAGAGAATTTTAAACAACTATAAATTCAGATGTTGTCATAGATTTGCAATTTATAGCAAAACTAACTGATATAATTCCAACTTTCAAGCACAGTAATTATTTTGAAATGGATATTTTGATATATATATATATATATTAAAAAAATTTAATCTCTGCCTTTGTGTTGTCTTTGTGTATGCTCTCTATCGCATCTTTCAAACGAATTTTTTAGGATTTTATTTTAGCAACATATTCTATGTTTATTATATATGGAGTCATCAATCGTACGTGGCCCTTCCCATCCGAGATGTGTAGGAAAAAGTGTGGTATTTTAGAGATAAGGACATCGATACTGAACTTCTAGAGGAGTTTTGCCTCATGCATCACTTCTTGACAAAAACGATAATCAGTTTTAAGGCAATGCGAAATACCTTGGTTGATTTATGGCAGCCTAAAGGAGGTGTGAATATAAATGAAGTGGACGTGTAAAGGTATATTTTGCGAGGCAAACGTTGAGAGGATCGTGGAAGGAGGTCCTTGGACCGTTAACAAATTAATGAAGGGAGAGGATGTTGAATCTGTTTAGTTATTTCATGTTCTATTTTGGATTCAAATACATGACTTATCAGTAGGGATTATGTCTAAAGTTATAGCTTAACAATTTAGTAGTTTTATTGTCAAATATTTGGCCTATGACAGCAGCGCCTTATCAGAGGATTGCTATAGTGTGATGAGGATTTGAGTAGCTATTAATGTTAAGGAACCACTCTTATGCAAGAAGAAAATTTTGAGGAAAAAAGGTAAAGAGTGCTACATGAACTTCAAATATATATATGTTATCTCTTTTCTGCTTCTTATATGGTAAGCTAGGGCACTCAGATAAATTATGCCACTTACAGAAACATCATAAGAAAGATAAGTTGAAGCAGGAAGAGGGGTTGTGGCTGGTGACAGGGGCAAGGCAACCAACAATGATGTTTAGCAAGAGGCAGCATGATGATAGAGCGGTAGCTTTGCGTGACTCTTCTCTTATGGATAAAAGGAAAGGAGTTAGTTAAGGATAAGAACTTGCTCTCCAAACATCAGGGGATAGCTTTTGTGGATCAAGATATTTGCTTACCAAATGCTGATGGGAGAAAGAGTTTGTTTTTAAATAAAGAAGAGGCCAAAGTCCAATAATGATGGGGAGAATATTATTCCAGCTTAGTTCACACAATTTGCCAGTGATTATACTACTCCAAAAAACCAAATAAAGTGGCGGGTCCTGGTTCCCATTCCTACTAAGAGCAATGAAAGCCTTATGATAAAATTGTCATATGCTTAAAAACCCTTGAGCAGTGTTAGCCCTAGTTGGGCTAGCTAAATCATATAGGCCAAATATAATGTTTTTTATAGAGAATCGGGTAACAAAACAAAAAACGGAGGAAATATGTAAAAGTTCGATTTTGATAGTTGCTTCTATGTTGATATAATTGGTCGAGGCAGTGGGCTTATTTTTCTATGGTGAGCTTAGAATATAGTTCTTGTTTCAAGATATTCTAATAATTTCATTAATTTCCTTATCTCTTTTCTAGGATATGTTTCATGGAGACTATCATGCTTCTATGGACATTTTGAAATTTACAGGCGAAAGGAATTTTAGGAGCTAATGATTTAGTTGGATGTAACAAACTCACTTTCATAGGCAATTATGGGAGATTTTAATAATCTACTCTCACAATATGATAATCTAAGGGACCTTCCTCTTTTTGGTCACTCGTATATTTAGGAATGAAGGAGAGGCCATGATGATTAGAGACAAAAATGCTTGGATAAATTATGATAAATGAGACGAGGTGCTCCATTTTTAAAAATTCTTGCCAGTAAAATCTTGTCGCGTTGATGTCTGATCATTCCCCAGTTTTATTATGCACTGATCATTTTTTTTCTTTCAATTGAAGAAGCAAGAAATTTCATTATGAGAATTCTTGGTTGTTGCAAGAAGATATTGCAGCTATAGTGTAATAAGATTGGAATAATGGGCGAATAGACATATTCAATAGAAGATAGGAAATTTTGGTAGAGTATTAATGTACTAGGGAAATAATTTCATTGGTAATTTCAAAAGGAAAAAATTTGAATTATATAAGAAGATATGGGAAGCTAAGGCATCAAGAGGTGGTAATTCTGATGAACTAAATCGAGTTAAGGATGAGTTGAATATGCTTCTTGTAGAAATAACTTTATTATAAGCAAAGGTCCAAGGTGTTTTAGTTGTAGCATAGGGATCAAAGTAGCAAGTACTTTCATGCTAGTGCTACGGCTAGGGGGACAACTAAGTTTTTCAATAATTTATAGGATGACTCAAGAATGTGGGTTAGAGAGCAAGAGGGTATGAACCGAATGATAAGAAATTACTTTTAGCCCTTTTTTTAATGTCAAATAAGGAACTAGAAGCGGTCCTTGAAGCAGTGGTTCCTAAGGTGTCTGAGGTGGATAACAGTCATTATTGTCTCATTTCACATATGAGGAAATCAAGATTGTAGTGTTTTAGATGCATCCTAACAAGGCACCGAACCCGTATGGTATTACTACTTATTTTTATCAAAAATTTTGGAATATTGTGGGACCAATGTAATCACAAGCTATAGATCTTTGTTATAGAATTGATCTTTCCCTCCTAAATTGAATTTGACTACTGTAGGCTTATTCTTAAGATAGAGAACCTTGCTATTCTTAAAGATCTAAAGCCAATTGCCGTTAAGGTTCTGGCCAATAGATTGAAAAAGGTTTTGCCTACCATTATTTCTAATTGTTAGTCTGTTTTTCTACTTGAAATGTTCATCTTTGATAATTTTTTAATAGCCTTTGAGACTATCCATTACATCAAAAGGAAGTCTATAAGTAGAGATGGTGAAACGACATTAAAGATAGACATTAATAAGACTTATGATAAGATGGATTGGGCCTTCCTACAAGATATTATGCTTAAACCAGAAGATTTAATCCTTATTTTATTGCATCGGTAATGTTATGTGTCACAACAATGAAATGTAATTTTGCATTCAATGGCTCAAAGATTGGTCTAATTACTTTAGAGAGAGGTATGAGACAAAGGGACCCTCTATCCCCGTATCTTTTCATTATCTATGTAGAAGGTCTCTCAGCCTTATTTCAGGATGCGAAAGGGTTAGGCAGAATTCATGGTTATAGAGTCTGTAGTCAAAGCTTGAGTGTTTCTCACATTCTTTTTACAGATGATTCCTTTTTCTTCTAATCTACTGGAAAAAATGTGCAACTATTAAGTATTTGCTTTCAATATATGAGCAAACATCGATTCAAGCCATCAACTATCAAAAATCAGGAGTTTTTTTTAGTTCAAATGTGTAATAGGAGATAATAAACTATTTGACTCAAATTTTGAGAGCATCTAGTCCTATTGATCATGGTAGATATCAGGAACTTTCTTATTTATTGGGGAGGAATAAAAGCCATGTCTTTGGTTTCTTGAAGGATAAGTTAAGGAAGAGGATTGGTGGATTGGAAAGGATGGTTTCTGCCACAAGCGGGAAAGAAGATTTAATTAATAGACCAAGTGATATCCTTTTATTGTATGAGAATGTTCCTTATCCCCATTTCTCTTATGGAAGAACTCCATTATGAATTCTTTTTTGTAGGGTTCCAAGCATAATATGGAAAGAGAGTTAAATTGGATATCTTAAGATCATATGAGTAAACATAAGGTAGAATGAGGTCTAGGGTTTTGTAATCTTCATAGTTATAATGTAGCAATACTTGGTAGCTGACACGGCATTTAGTCACAAATCCATCTACTCTTCTTGGTCGGATTTTCATTGCTAAATATTATCAAGTGTGACTTTCTTATAGCTTTGGATGGTAATAACCCAAGCTATACATGGAAGATTATATTACATTCGAAGGAGGTAATTAGACGTGGCTTGAGATGGAGAGTGAATAATGGCTCAAAAATTTGTGTATGGATAGATCCTTGGCTCCCCCATGAACTAAATTTTAAAATATAAAGCCTAGGAAGTTGTGAGAATGGAAATAAAGGTTCTTAACATTAGAATCTATACTGATAAATAACATGAGTGAATAGGGAATGGCAAGAGGCAGCCATAGCTTGAAATGTGCTTATCAATAATTCTGTTACAAGGAACAGCTAATGCATGGCAAAAACCACTGGTCGAAATATGAAAATGCATTTATGATGGGGCATTGTTTGCACAATAGGCTAGGTCAGATTTTGAAGTGGTTCTTAGGTTTAATCATGGAGAGTTTTGAGCTACAATCACGGGAAGTTTTGGGGATTGTTAGAAGCTCACACCATTAAAGCTTTTGCTCTTAGAGAGGTTGTGTCATGAACTGCTTCTTCATTCTTTAGTAATGAGATTATTGAAACCTCTTTTTTATTCTCTCAAGTCTTCATTAGAGGATTTGTCCTATTTTAGGCTCCTTATGAATGATTACAAGTCTCTTCTTATTAATGATTCGAATATTTGGATTCAATAGAATAGGAGACAAGCAAATCCAATTGCTCAAGCACTAACTAGAGCTTCTTTTTCTCAAGATGGATTTCATGTATGAAAATCTTGCCCTACTTTCTTATACCTTTACCCTTTGTTTGGATGGTGATAGGTCATGGTTACATATGACACGGTATGGTTCACTATCTTATTTGTTTTGATTTCCATATCCATGATATGGTATACCATAATAATTTCATGGTTTAAAAACTATTATTTTCATCAGAACAAACCACCAAATTGCTGGTTTCTCATGATTTTATAAAATTTTCTTCCAAAACTATTAATTTTATAAAATTTCAATTTTGACCTTTTAAATATCATTTGTTATTGGCCAAATACGAATATAGTCTCCTGAGCTTATAGTGTTTAATCACTTGGCCCCCTCAACTTTTATTTTAACCACTTTACCTCTTATACTTATCTCTTTCTTACCTATAAACACTTGTATTAATGAATATTAGTCACTTTGCTCCTTATATTTGTATGCTTTATACTAAATAGATATGTTAATGACTTCACGTGACTTAATAAGTTTAAGTTTATAAGTTAAGAAAAATATGAGTTTAATGGGTTACATAATTAAATTAAAAGTTCAAGTGGCAAACTGACTAAACGTTACAACTTTATGGGGCTATATATGTATTTGGGTGTTGTTATTTCATCGTTCTTTTCTCAACTTGTACCCCTAGCTTTTCTCTAATTCCTTTCATCTTTTTCTCTTCAAAATCTCTCTCTCTCTCTCTCTCTCTCTCTCTCTCCCCCGTTTCATATATTTCTCATTTTAGATTTCATTTTTTTTTTATTTGATAATGATTTTCTTTTTTTCTTTCTACTTTTTTTTAGTTCTTTAGGTGTTTGTTTCTCATCAAATTAAAAATAAAGATTCTCATTTCTCCATTATGGTTCTATCTTCTAATTAGGACTTGCATGAAGTGGTTTTTAAAGTATGATTATTATTGTTATTATGTTTTTTAAGGTTTTCTTTCTTTTCTAATAAAGGAAAAATCATTGTGAATTTTGATGCTTAATCGGTTTTCTGTAGAATCATCTTTCATCTTGGGATAATTTGCAGGATTTGTTTTGTTTAATTTGTTGGGTTGATTTGCGTTTATTTGCCGATAATTTTCTATTTATGGATTTTTTTGGTCGTGGAAAATTTATGTTCGGTAATTTGAACTAGCTAATTGGTTGATTTGTAGAATTTCAAGGGCATTGACTTTGAAATTTTTTAATGATTTATGGAATTTTATTATAATTTTACTACTTTTAGATTAAAGGATAATAATTTAATTTGTATTTTGACATATTAATATTTATTTTTATATCTATAATTGAATTTAATTTTTGAATCTATAAAAAATTAAATTTAATATGATTTTACATGAATTTGAGTTGAATTTAGTATAAATTTTAATTTGAGAGTATTTCCAATATGTTATCAATTTGCAACTATAGCATACTATCAATAATATATTATCAAACCAAATAAAAATAATATATTTAATCATACTGTACTATATCTTCTATTCAAATATGTTAAATAGTAGTTACAATATCATATCATATAATATCATACATTAATAAATCATATTGTCAATCATCTAAATGTAGTATTAATTTCTATTGATTTGGTGGTTTAATTCAATAATTCCAATTTTCTTAAAGAAAAAAAATTGTGCTTCCTATTTAATTGTTGATTTTATTTATTTTTTCACATTAAATATAAAAATACAAAAATTCTTAAGTGAACTTAATTCATTAATATATTAATATGTTAATTATAATATAGATCTTACAATTTAGATAGTCAATTACCATATCCACCTCATGAGTTGGTTTATATATATATATATATATATATAACATAAGAATGAAATGCTTATTTATAAGAAATATATATATATATATATAACATAAGAATGAAATGCTTATTTATAAGAAACAGTAAATTCAAAATTAATTTTGACTCTTGTGAATTTTTGGTCTCGCCACTTGAATTATTGTAGAATGTTTAATTTTGTTAAGGACGTTTTAGTCTTTTACCTCATTAAGGGGCCTTTTATCAACATATATAATTGAAATGACTTAAATAGTGTCCAAATAATTTTGCCCATTTCTCTTGAGCACTGTGTGTGCATTACCAAATAATGTGTTGGGCCCGTGACATTATCTCTTTTGAACCACAAACCAATGAAAATGATATCAATCCATCACCCATCTCCATACTTTGACAGAAATTTTTTTTAAAAAAAGCTTTGAATGCTTCCTTTGTTCATCATGTGAATAGCTCTCAGAACCAGGTAATAAAATATTATTAAATTAATTAAACTTGTACTAGAACTGTTCTAAAAAAATTTTAAACTGAAAGAAAAAAAAAAGATAGAGGTCAATGATAGTGATAAGTAAAGGAAAAGCATGTTGGTTGTTAATTTATTATTAAAAAGGTCAGTTTTGAATATTTAGTTCCTTGTAGTTTTTTTTTTTTTTGGAATAAAGTTGCATGGAGTTTGGTAGGAAAAAATTATACTTCTACTCCAACTTCAAACTTATAATAAATTAGCAATTATAATAATCTCAATTTTAAGGCTATGTGTCTTTAGAGTTAAAGACACAGGCGCAAATATATATATATATATATATATATATATGTTTTTGTGTGTGTGTGTCTCTGTGTATGGTAATTTATAAGAGCTATTTTTATATATATACTTATAAGAGCTAAATTTAGCATAATAGAGACGTATGTTAATTTTCTTGTCAAACAATTGGTTGCTCTCTCTCTCTCTCTTACACACAATAATCACTTCTTTAGATTTAGTTTTTTTTATTATTATGTTTTTATCGGTAAAATCATTTTTATAACTAAAAGGATAAAAATTATGTAAAATCATTTTTATAACTAAAAGAATAAAAATTATGTAAAAATAACTAAAGACATTACCATAATCTTATAGATACATCTACTTAGATCAATTAATATTTATACTACAAAATATTAATATACAATAGCATTAGATAAATAAAATAAACAGTATAAAGAAAACGGCCAATCTTATAAAAAAAAAAAAAAAAAAGCTTGCTCTCATTTTTCTTATTATAAATGATATTAAAGATTATAAAAAAAAATCTGCTTAAAATCTTAGGACTTAAAATTAGTCTTAGTTTTTGGTCGTTTTGTTATTCTAATAAACAAAGACCAACAATAAAAATAAAGTCCCTAGGTTATTTATAGAATATTATTAGTAAGGGGATCTCAAAAAAAAGTGTATATGCTATTAATAGAATTTTCTAAAAAATTGGCTATATAAAGCCAATTGGATGCTACACATACTCTCTCATAATTAAGTATATACAGTATTTTAGATAAGAAAAATAGTCAATTTGGTCTTACTTTAATAAAAATTATTTATTTATGTGTCCTGATAAAACGGGTATAATGGTTGTCATTTTAGTCTGTTTAAAGATAATTGTATAGTTGTTGTAATATTTAAATTAGAAGGAATAACTGAATACCAGTTTTGAATACCAGTTTGAAAACATAGGATTACTAATTAAAATTTTATTATTATTATTTTAAAAAATATTTGTTTTTTTGTTTTTTTTGAAATTGTTATCATTATAATTTGTTTATTTATAACATTATTATTATTATTTCTTGATTTATTTTATATAATGAATTTATTTTATTAAACTATTAATTTAATTTTTTTAATCATTGGTTAGCGTTGGATTTTATCAACGTTATTATTACTCATTTAAGCTTTTTACATTAGTAGAAAGAAAAAAAATATCTTAAAGATTTTGTATATATTTTGTTAAAAATTATTGATGTCTTTTAAAAAAATAAAACAGTCGCTTATTGTTTAATTTCATTAAATTATTATAGATTATATTATTTTCAATTACTGTTGGATTATGTTTCTTATTTATTTTTATTTTCCTTTTGGTTTTTTAAAAATCATAATTAGATAATTTAGACTATTATTTTTTTCTTGCAGCAATTGTCAGAAAAAAAAACTTTGCAAATTTGGTATGTATTTTAATATAAAATATAAAATTATTTATTTTAAAATTTTTGTCTCTTCTTTTCATTAAATTATGCATGCAATTGTTTTAATTATATATTATGTTTATTTTTCTTTATTCATAATTTTTTATTTCTGTAGATTAAAATATGAAATCATCTCATGATAATCTACCAAAAGATGCTAACTTAATTGATGTTTTAATACAATTAAGTGATTTAAACTCAGATAAAATATTATTTGTATGATTTGTTAGTTTTACAATTAGATTAATTTGAATTTTGCAATTAAACAAAAACATAATTTTCTTTTGGAATTTATCCATTGTTCAACATTCAACTTGGGTGCAGAATAAAATTCAATAGATATAAATATTAATGACACAACTTCTTCAAGTATACAATTTAATAATATTTTTAATCTAATAGTTTTCATATCAAGTAAATATTATTAATTTTTTAACATTTATATCATATGATCATCTTTCATAAACTATCTTCAAAAGACAAAATAAAAGGAGACATATTACAACTGTTGCTTCTTCCCAAAGCCAAAATGTTTCTTCATCAAGAAACAAAAGTATAAAATAATTACTCATTTATTTATTTATAAATAAATAAATACTTTTTTAAAATTAATTTTAATTATAATTTACTAGGAGTTCACCTTCAAAAATCAGATTTAGGCATGCCAGAGCACGAATGCGATCATTGTGGGGGCATTATACTAGTTAGCTAAATGTAGCAACGATTCAAAATATAATGGAAAAAAAATATTATACTAGGTGTTGCATAAAAGAAAAAAAACTTCCCCTATTATAACAAACTCCATGTTTTCTTAATACTTTGTTAAATGCCTATAGAGGCCCACTATCTTTGAAATTTAGAGAAAATATAAGATTTTATAACTCTATGATTGTTTTTTTATCAATGGGAGGAAAGATAGATTATG
This sequence comes from Garcia nutans, assembly GCA_947685225.1. Taxonomy (NCBI): domain Eukaryota; kingdom Viridiplantae; phylum Streptophyta; class Magnoliopsida; order Malpighiales; family Euphorbiaceae; genus Garcia; species Garcia nutans. Next base: position 250,435 of record CANTUV010000068.1, read on the forward strand.
ATATAAATAAAAGACCGGGATCAAATGCTTGTGGGTAAAATCATCATATAATTGGCTTTGTTGTCCCAAGATAGCAACCAAGAGGGGGTGAATTGGTTTGGTTTAAAAATTGATGGTTAATTCAAAAATTCAAAGATTAAAAAGAAGTATAAAAGATGTAGAAGAAGATCAAGTAGAAGATGAAACACAAAGGTTTATAGTAGTTAAGATTTACCTTGATCCTTCATCCACTTCCTTAACAACTTGTTAAGGTTTCACTAGTTTTGAATTTTTACAAGCTTAACTCTAACTTGGTATTATCTCACACCAAACTACTTACAATGGTTTGAGATTACTTTTTCGCAACCCTTACAAGAGTTTTTTCAGGCTCACTCTCACAACTTAAGTGTTTTCAAGCTCACACTTAAACTTAAGGTGATATTTAATGCTCACATCCAAAACTCAAGTAATACAAAAAGTAATTTTGATACAAGAAGGCTATTACAATCACAAATTTACATAAAAATGAAGTTACTTAAGGTATTTATAGCCTTCAAGTCAAGAATTAGTCGTTTGATTTTGGGGCCAACATGTTTTATTCTTGTCTTCCACTAATTTCTCTGTCAGAGTAATTTCCTAGTCAAAATCCTAAGGGCTTAGTCAAAAGTAGTATGGTCCAATCGGAATTATGCATGGTTCGATCAGAGTAGTTAAAATTCTGCTTAATTCTTTTCCAACGGTTGGTCCACATGGCTTCCACTTATTGAGTAGAGATGCAATGACTTCTGACTTGAGTAACTTTTAAATAGTCTGATAGGGCTTGCATCAGGTCCGATTGGACTTGCCTTAGTTCGTTCAATTTTTGGGCATACCCTCAACTGAAAAACCTACAGAATATTTTTAAAAAATTGGCTTCTATGGTCCAGTTAGAATATCATGGAGTTCGGTCGGACTTATGTGATACTCTGAGAAAATAGGAGTACTTTTGACTGTGAATCATTCTGTATGTTTTGGCTCTTTTCTCATTCAAGGGTCCGGTTGATAGGATATGTGGTCCGATCAGACTTCATGCAGTACGGTGAGATTTTAGGAGTACTCTCCACCGTGAGACCTTCTGTGTCTTTTGGCTCATTTGGTCATCAATGGTCCGGTCGGTCTTCTAGGTGGTCTGATCGGACTTTTCATATTTCTTTCAAAAGAAATAACTTCATGCAAAATAAAACTTGGTGCAAGTGTTAGGTAAATTCAATTTGATTGCCTAAGATCAAAAATAGGAGGGTTTGGTTAACAGGCTCATTGTTTCCTCCTAATGGAGAAAATCCAAATTTTGCTCAGTTATATATATATGATACAAAACATGAAGTTCATAATAGAATTTATTCTTTAATCGGTGATGAGTTTCATGAATCTATAAATGAAGCTATTGTGATAGGCCTTATAGAATTGTTTGATAAATATAACCAAATAGCAAAATCATTTAGGATGGTCCAAGATAGATTTGATGAAAATGCTTTACTTCCTGTTAGGTTGAAATTAATTAGAAAAAGATCTCAAGATAGTTTACAATATAATCTACCATCATCTTCTGAAATTGCAGGATTAATTAAGGAGATTTTGGTTTATTTGACAAAGAAAGGAATATAATTGTTAAAATAAATCTGGAAACTTGAGAGGAATTAGCATTTTACATCCAAGTGTTATGGCAATGCAATATCCAATATTATTTTCTTATGGTGAAGATGGTTATTCGATAGATATTGAATATGCAATCCCAAATTTAAATTCAAATTCTCCTACAAGATTTGTTACAATGCATGAATATTATACTTATAGAATACAACACCATAAAGAGAAAACAAATTTATTGAGAGATGGTCATTTATTTCAACAATTTATTGTTGATGCATTTTCGTGTGTTGAAGGCGAAAGATTGTATTATATTAGACGAAATCAAAAAGAATTAAAATATGAAATATATTATGGGATAAAAAATGTTGTTCGTCATGGAACGACTAATTCTAATGATATTGGAAAACGTATAGTAATATTGCCATCTACTTATACAGGAAGCCCAAGATATATGATTGAACATTATCATGATGTTATAGCTATATATAGATTTTATGGACATCCTGATTTGTTTATAACATTTACATGCAATCCATTATGGAATGAAACACAACGAATGCTAGATTATATACCTAGCTTAAAAATAGAAGATAGACCTGATTTTATTTGTCGTATTTTTAAAGCTATAGTTAATCAATTAATTAATGACTTCAAAAAACGTCATCATTTTGGTAAAGTTGTTGCTTTATTAGACACAGTTGAATTTCAAAAAAGAGGATTGCCTCATATCCATTGTTTGTTATGGTTGCATAAAGATGATAAACCGACTCCGTCTTCAGACATTGATTCTATCATATCTAATGAGTTATCATCAAAAGAAACAGATTTTGAAGCATATGAATTAGTTTCGAGATTTATGGTTCATAGTCCATGTGGTTCTATTAATCGTACATCACCTTGCATGAAAAAAAATGCAATAAATATTTTCCAAAAAAAATATTAAAATGAAACTACTATTGATGTTAATGGGTTTTCAACTTATAAACATAGAAATGATGTTAATTTTGTTATTAAAAAAAATGAAAAGGTAGATAATCATTTTATTGTTCCTTATAATAAAGATTTAATATGCAAATATGAAACACATATTTAAGTTGAATTTTGTATCCAATCTACAATGGTAAGATATTTGTTTAAATATCTAAGTAAAGGTAGCGATCGAATTTGAACAATGATTAGAAATTATGGTAAATATGATGAAGATAATGAGATTAGTGATAATGATAATTTTATTAATGAAGTAGAAACATATTTAGATTGTTGATTTCTTACACCCCATGAAGCTATTTGGAGGTTATATGAATATCCTATACAATATAAAGATCCAACTATTGAAAAATTAACAATACATTTGCCTAATATGAATAACATTCTGTTCAAACCTTCTAGTAGTTTGACTTATATTGCAAATAATCTTAATTTTGGTCGAACTATGTTTATTGAATGGATGAGTGCTAATACTATGTATGAAGATGCTAGATTACTAACATATGTTGAATTTCCTATAAAATGGGTTTGGCACAGTAAAGAAAAAATATGGACTAGATGAAAAAGAGAACATTGTATTGGTAGAATTGCTTATATTCATCCAAATTCTAGTGAGCTTTATTATCTGCAAATGCTTCTAAATATTATTAAAGGACCTAAAACTTTTGAAGACATTCGAACTGTTAATGAAATTATACATCGTACTTTTCAATTAGCGTGTACAACATATGGTTTAATAGGAAATGATATTAAATGGATTAATGCTATAGAAGAAGCAATTTTATATGTATCATCATTTAAGCTTCGCCATCTATTTGCAGTTATCATATTATTTTGTGAGGTAAGTAATCCATATAAACTCTTTCATTTATTTTGAAATTTTTTTATGATATAAAACATGAACTTCATAATATATTATATATTCCACTTTCATCTATTTTTTATGTATATTTTAAAAATAAAGTTCTTCTTGTAATTGAAAATTTTTTTAATAAAAATTCTTCTACTGTTATAGATCATAATTTTCTGATGCCTAATAAATTATTACTTGGTGACATTAACAATCGGTTGCTGATTGAAGAATGAAATTATAATATCAAAGAATTAAAAGAAAAAACATGATCGATTAATTTTAACTTTAAATGCTAAACAATTACAAGTGTATAATAATATTGTTGATGCCATCAATAATAATAATAAAGGATTTTTTTTTTTGTTAATGGGTATGGTGGAACAGGCAAGACATATTTATATGATGTTATTATATCTAAATAAAGAAGTGAAGAAAAAATTGTATTAGTTGTTGTTTCATCTGGCATTGCAGCATTATTATTGTATGGAGGTAGAACAACACATTCTAGATTTAAATACCTATTAATTTAAAGGAGCATTCATCATATGAAATAACAAAAAGGAACTCAATTAGCAAAATTAATATAAGAAACTCAACTAATTATTTGGGATGAAGCTCCTATGAATCATAAGCATTATTTTGAAGCATTAAATATATCATTTAGAGATATTTTATGTAATTCATAAGAAGAAAAAATAGATAATCCCATTGGAGAAAAAACTCTTTTATTAGGAGGAGATTTAGATAAATATTACTTGTAATTGTTAATGGTAGTAAAGTGATATTATAAATGCATCAATTACAAAATCTTGTTGCAAATATTCATCTTACTTCAATTTCAAATTATATTAATGAAAGTAATGAACTTAAAGATTTTTCTGAATGAATTTTGTCAGTTGGCAATGGATCAATAACAACTACAAAAATAGTTGAAGATGATAGTGAAAAAGATTGGATTAAAATCTCTAAAAATTTGTTGGTCGAAAATTATACTAATCCAATTGAATAGATAATTCATGAAACATATCCTAATTTTTTATGTAAATATACTGATTATTCATATATCAAAAATAGAACTATTATCACACCGACTAATGAAATTGTAAATATTATTAATAAAGAAATAATTAATTTGTTATTAGAACAGGAAAAAATTTACTATAGTTCATATTCAATTTATAAAACATCATACGATATAGAAGAATTAGAGGTTCTTTATCCAATTAAGTTTCTAAATTCTTTGAATTTTAATGGTTTTCCTCAACTTGAATTGAAACTAAAGAAAAATATCCCTATTATGCTACTTTGAAACCTTAATCCTAGTATTGATTTATGTAATGGAACAAGATTAATAATAACTAATTTAGGAACAAAGGTTATAGAAGCAATTATAATAACGGGGCCACATAGTGGTGAAAGAGTTTATATACCTAGGATCATTCTTTTCTTATACTGAAAATAAATTTCCATTTATATTAAAAAGAAGACAATTTCCAATAAGAGTTTCTTATTGAATGATAATTAATAAAAGCCAAGGGCAAACATTAAAATAAGTTGGTTTATATATTCATAACCATGTTTTTTTTTTCTTGGGCAATTATATGTTGCATTGTCAAAAGTTATCTACCATAAAAATTTAAAAATATTAATTAATTACAAAAAAATGAACATGATGACTATTTTGATTATGCTAAAAATATTGTATATACTGAAATATTTAATGATTTATCTTTAAAATTATGAAATATAAGGTATTAAATCTTATTCTTTTATTATACATATTTCTATATAATAAATATTTTTTGATAAATTGCAATTAAATGTATAGAATATAAATTTATTGTATTTCATTTTTTCAGAATATATTTCAAAAAATATGAAATACGTACCTTTATCTTATATTATAACTGAAAGCAAAAATATTATAATAAAAATTCGTATTGCAAGAATATGGGAGTTCATCAATCTTTATAATCCCAACGAACTATTTAGCCTTAATTTTTTTATGAGAGACAACGAGATTTGTAATTCAAATTGTTTTATCTATATTTTTTCAAAATTTCATTGCATGACTATTCTTTTTTTTTATTAGGAAAATACTGTGCAAGGTACAATACCAAAACAATGCACTGATTATTTTCGACCATTGCTTTTTGAGGGGAGCATTTACCATATATCTAGTTTTATAGTCGTTCCTGCCCAACTTGATTATAAAATCATTCGTCATCTATTTCAAATTAGATTGCCAAAGAATGCCTTTGTGAAAGCTCTTGATGAAGATGATCCTCTAATCTCATTTGACAAGTTTAAATTTTATAGTTTCGATGAGGCTAAATCAAAAGTAGGCGACAAAAGATTTTTAATAGATATATTTAATATATATAATGCTTAAGCTTGAATATTTTCAGTTTTAGTAACAATAATTAACTTTTTCTATAGATCTTGTAGGTCAAGTAATTTCAATTGGAAGTTTTGAAGAAATAAAAATCATGGAAAGAATTGCAAAGAAACGTCAATTAGAAATAAAAAAAATTATAGACATGTCTATTTTAAAATACTTATATTTAGCTATTCTTGAATTTTTTAAAAGCTTTATTATTAAGATTTGTATTATATATGCAGTAATGAGAAACTAATTATTACTCTTTGAGACAAAATTGTTGTTGAATTTCCTGAAGATGAAGTTTTTACCAAGTAATCAAATTGAGCTGTTATAATTACTTTTTAGTCCATGAATATCAAAAAAATTAATGGTGAATAAATTAAATTATATCATTAATACAATTTACCTTATTATACATTTAAATTTATAACTTTATTTGTATATGTACTACAGGTGAAGATTCAATTAATAACTCTTCAACAACAAAATTTTTCATCAATTTATACATTCATGATGTCCTTAATTTTAAACAAAGTTAAATTTTCTATTTTATTAATTTTTTATAATTAAATCATGAATAATAATAATAATAATAATAATAATACAATTATATTTCAAATTGATTGAGCCAGGTAATAAAATTGTCAAGCTTGAAGTACTCAATCCTTCATTTGTTGACATGGACGTCCAAAAAAATGTTAATAGAAAAAAAATAATGAATTATTGTGTTTGGATATTCATTCTGATATGATATATTTAATCATTTTTTATATTTTTTTTACTAATATTTAAATTTTTGAGACTACTTAATCAATATTTTTTAATGCTTATATTTTATTTGCATACATTTATCCAAGATATCAAATTTACATGTGAATAAGTCATAAAAGAAGTTGATGTTTCAAAAAGTTAGTGGTATAGAGCATGTCCTCAATGCAAGTCTTGATTGCAAAATTATATTGACTAACTTTGGTGCAATGAATGTGGAATAATCAAAAAACCTCCACTTTGTTGGTATACTATTGCAAATAATTCTATTGTAGAAAAATCAATTAATAAAATTTACATATAAATAAGTAAATAACTTTTAATGATTTTTTCTTAGATACAAGTTGAAAACTATTATTAAAGATGACACATGCTCTACTACCTTCAATATTTTTAGTCGTCAAGCAGTTTAATTGATTGGTTTACCAGCAAGCAATCTTGTGCAAGTCTCCAAAGACGAGTTTTCAGTGCCACCATTGATAACTAGAATTTATGGATTGTCTAAGTTATTTCAAGTCATTCTTAATACTCAATCTAATGATGCTTATCATTTTTTGTAATGTCACTCATATTTTTAAAGATGACACATCTTCTCAAGTATCTATTATACCTTCGACGAAAGCAATCCATTTCAATCCAACAATTCTTTGAAAGCCAATATCAACAACTGGAAAAATAAATGTTAGGCCATATTTGAATTTTCAAGACAAAGACAAAGTTGATATAGTAGAAGTCTCTGGTTCATTAAATGCAAGTGAAATAATCCTTCCATTAATAATAGACCTATTTTCAGAAGAATCTCTAGTGAAAAAAATATATGTTAGGTAAAAGAAATTCATTATTAAAAATGTTTTTTAATTTAGAATGTCTTTTTTATTAACTATTTATCTTTTTAAATTTCTTTTTGCCAGATAAGAATGTGCATCACTCTCTGATAAGGATAATAAAGAATAAAAGTTAACTTAATCTGCTAAAGGTAAAATTAAGCTATTATTATATATTTATAATATTTATATTTCGTAGATAATAATTCAATAATTTTTTCTTTATATTGCAGGATTTCTTATGCATCAAATCAAGATTACTATCCTAATGGGATAAATTTTCTTATCTTTTATTTGTTTTTACTTGTGTCTTAAATATTTTCTTTTAAAAAAAAATTCATTCCTTTCATAGTTTATGTAATTTTAACAATATGTATTATGAATATTTTAAACAAAATGTGTTTAAAAATTATTATATTTAAAATAATTTGAGAATATATATATATTTGTAATTTAAAATATAAGAATTAGCATTTCTCTGCAATGCTATCACAATTTTAAATTGTGTATGTATCCATTTTCTATATATACATATAACAATATTTATACTATTAATAAAAAAGTTCAATTTCAATTAATATTTTTAAAATAAAAAAATTAATATAATGTATTAAAAATTTAGAAAAAAAAAATCCAGCAGCAACACACGAATTATAATTAGCATATATATATATATATATATATATATATATTACAACGGACTAGATTCATTAAAAAAAATTTCAATAAGATTAATAAAGTCCGCGACGTGTGTAACAATCAGCAAGTATCCAAAATCCATATAGTATTGTAATAAAAATAAACTAAAACAGATGGTGGTTAAACTTGATATGAATAAGGCGTACGATCAAGTAGGATGGTCTTTCTTAGAAGGGGTTCTTAGAACTATGGGCTTTGAGGATAAGTTTGTTTCACTGATATTGGAATGTGTTACCACTGCAAATTATAATGTGGTTGTAAATGGAAGTTTGACCAAAAATTTTAATTCTACTCGGGCCTTAAGGCAGGTGACCCTATATCCCCCAATTTTTTTCTTCTTGTCACTAATGCTTTGTCAAACTGGTTTGATCAAGATTTGTTGAATAATCATCTTCAGGGTTTCAAACTAACTAAAACAACACCAAAGTTGACACATATACTTCATGTTGATGACACTCTTTTATGTGGGGAATCCTCTTTAGTTGAAACCAATATGATGCTAATCTTCTGAAAGATTATGGGGTTGCATTTGGTCAAACAATTAATGTGGATAAGTCTAGAGTTGCTTTTAGAAAAAATATTTCCACTAGTTTAAAATAAGCTATAATTGATCTGTTTAAAATGAAAGAAATGAAAGAAGAGGAATCATATTTATGTATTCCATCCTGGTGGGGAAAATCCAAATATGGGGCTTTCAACTTCATTACAGAAAGAGTAAGAGCTAGAGCTTCTTACTGGAAAAAAAATTGTCTTATGCTGGCAAAGAAGTTTTAGTAAAGTACGTGTTGAATGCAATTCCTACACACATTATGTCATGCTTTAAGCTCCCAAAGTCTTTGTGTTATAAATTGAACAGCATAGTGTCAACTTTTTGGTGGAAAAAAAACAGGAGAACAGGGGCTTAGCTTGGCGAAAATGGGAAGTTCTAGCTAGATCGAAGTTCAAAAGGTGGTTAGGTTTCAAAGACTTTGAATTCTTTAATATTGCTTTGCTGTCCAAACAATGTTGGAAACCAGTGGTTGAGTCTGATTGCTTTTGGGTCAGGATTATGAAATCCATTTATTTCCCTTATGGCAAATTCTTGGATGCAAAAATTGGAGAAATGCCTTCTTGGAGTTGGAGAGGATTGTTGAAAGTTAGGGAGGCAATTCATGGAGGGATTAGATGGGTCATAAGGAATGACAAACAGGTTAACATATGGGATTATCCTTGGATTATAGATCTGCCAAATTTTAAAATTTTTACTGAAAAACCTGCAAATTTGGATGTGTTTTAGGTGGCGGACCTTATAAATGACCAAGGAAAATGGAATTTGGATTTATTGCATTCCTTATTCACTAGGTATGAGGTGGATGCCATTAAAAATATCCCTATTGTTGATGTTAATTCTTCGGATAAACTAATCTGGAATCCAGACAAGTTTGGAAAAATAACTGTTAAGTCAGTTTATCAATTCTTGATAAATCAACATTCAACAACTGTAGCTTCGACCTCTAACAATCAAAGTCGTAGTCAATTGTGCTGGTCAAAAATTTGAAAACGTGGCATCCCACCAAAGATTCAAAATTTTGTATGGAGGGCTTCTGTTAATGCTTTACCGGTATTGATTAATTTATGCAGAAGGAATTTGAGTAAGGATAAAGTTTGTTTAATTTGCAATAGGGCAGATGAAACAGATTCTTATATTTTTTTCTACTATGACCATTCTCGTGCTTCATGGTTTATCTCTAATATTGGATTGAATCCCTTTGCTTTAATACATCTTCGTTTTTGGCATGGTGGTCTGATATGATTGGGAAACTCAACTGTAATGATAAAGATGTTTTGGCTAAAGCAGTTTGCCTGTGCTGGAGTATTTGGAAGGCCAGAAACAACAATTATTTTGAAGGAATCAAGCCAGATCCTAGTTTTACAGCCCGTAGAGCTCATGTTATATATTCAGATTATTTCTCTGCCCAACGAGAAATCAAAGGATCACAAGTGATTCCGATACAGAGGTTCCAATTCAAAATAGGTCTCCTCCACGCAGATGGTAGCCTCCTCCTATTTTCTGGATGAAGATCAACTCTGATGTTACATTCCAACCAAGCTCTGCGATGGCTGGTGCTGCTTTTATCATTAGGAATAATGCTGGTTGCTTGAAGGATGGAGTTGCTTGCTTGATTCAATCTTACTCTCCTTTATGAAATGAATCCCAAGCACTCCTAATGGCAGTCCAGAGAGCTATTTCACTGCAGCTTCATTCATGCATGTTTGAATCAGACAATTTACAACTCATTCAGGCTATTAACTCACTTGATCATTGCCCTGTTGAAATTGATGCAATTGTTTTGAAGATAAAGCAGCTGACTAGTTTTTTTTTTAAATGTTTCTTTTATTTTTGTACACAAAAAGTGTAATGATGTTGCTGATTGGTTGGTAACATCAGTTGTTAGGAATAGTCTTAGGGTGGACTGGGTTTGTAATCCACCCTCTCATCTACAAGCTTTGTTAAACTCTTATATTTCTTCTTAATATATTTCCTTTCTTTAGTTCAAAAATAAAATAAAATAAAATAAAATAATTTATAAATTTACCCAAACTGGAAGTTCATTAACTTTTAAATCATTCAAATTCAAACCAAAATTCTTAATCTCCAACAAAAATCACAACCATAATAATATATTTACATAATAATTCAATTTATTTTTTATAATTTAATTAAATTAATTTTTTTTACAAAAATGTTATTTTTTAAATATGGCCTAAATCGAAATAGTATTAAGAATTAAAGTGACAGATATTTAAATAAATAAGAAGTTTTAAAAAAAACTAATCAAATATTATAAATTAAAGTGATATACAAATTAAAAAATAGCAAATGAATAGAAAATTGGGGCTAATATAGGAGTGGGTAAAATTTGGTTAATCGACTGAATTTTTAGTTAATCAAATAAAAATTCAGTTTGGTTAATCGATCGGTAGTATAATTCGGTCGGTTCAATTAAAATTTTAAAATATTTTTATTTTTTTATTTTATTAACAGTTAACCAAATTGATTCGGTTGATTAACCGATTAACTAAATATTTTTAAAAAAAATTAGTTATTTTTTTTTTGTTTAATTTTTTAATTATATAAATTTTTATTATAAATATAAATTTTTATTATAAAATAAAATTATATTTTATTTATTTTTATAATGAATTTTATTTAATTATTTAATTATATTAATTTTTTTATAAATATAATTTTATTTTAAAATTTTAAAAAATTAATTGATTTAATTAATTAATTAAATCGACTTATTTAATTTAATTAAGTAATTGAATGGATTCAATTTATATTTTGATTAGTTTAATTAATAATTTTTTTATATTTTAATTTAATTAATCGATTAATTTAATCAGTTAATTAACTAAATCCATCGCGCCGTATACCAGCATGCATGCACATATCAACCAAAGCAAACTTAAATAAATTAATAAAGCAGCCAAAACCACAACCGAAAAGGCCTCTACAATACAAGCGTGGGACCCATTATTACCCTATTATTGACAAAATGAAAAATTTCAAGTGTATGAACCCCCATATACTATCCATAGACTTTCATTGTATCCATCAAATAAATAAATGACACGTAATCAAATCAAAACATCGTCATCGCTATGTACAAACTCAATAACACCATAACTAATCTCCCACCCTCAACTTTGCTGATTCCATTATCATCATCAGCCGCCGTCGAATCCGCCGAATCATCCGCCGGTGCATCAGCATCTGGTGAATCCGCTTCCTCCTCGTCTGCCGGCGGTGCCGCTGCCTTCTTCTTCTTCTTCTTGGCAGCTTTAGGCGCTGGTGCAGGAGATATTTCCTCCGCCTTAAACAATTCCTTAGGCAACAATACCTTATCAACTTTATAAACCACTAACGGCTCTTCATCCTTTATTGTCCCCGTTATCTTCGCAGTGATAACCTTCGTTTCCAACGTTATAACCTCTCCGTCATTTTGCACGGTGAAATCGAATTTTTTGGCTCCATCTGTAGCCAACGTGTTCATGATTCCGTTGCTGTCTTTCAACATCTGCAAGGATTGGTACACAGGGATTCCGTGATATAACAATAACGACATTTTTTGAGCCGCTGTTAAGTTCTTATATTTTGGCATAAAACCGTTAATTATTGTGTCGGTGGGGCAGAGCACCGTTAGCCCTCCGTCAAGATTTTCATCAAATGTCTTCAGAGCTCCTGAAGCTATCAACAAGTCGGAGAAGGCTTTGCAGCCTTGTCTGGACATGATTGCCGTTAGATTAAGTGTCGGCGCCGCTGTTGGTGCCTCAGCTTCAGCCGAATCCAAAGCCTGTTCATAATTTAGCATACGATTTTATATGATTATTATAGAATGAATTTTTTTTAAAAAAAAACTAAACATAATTGTATTATAAACGAATTTTAAATATTTATAAATGAGTTTCACAACTCATTTTCATATTTATATTATTAATATTAACTAATCTAAAATTCAAATTCGGAATATTAATTAATCTAAAATTCAATTCAGAATTATTATATAAGCACAAATAAAACACAGACCTGACTGACTTGCAAAATTGAAATGTTGTATGGAATCTCTTCCAAAGACTTGACATAAAGAGCATCAAGCTTTCCATTATTATCTTCAGAGCCAAACGCGACTTTACCGCCTTTTAGATCTGTAATATTGACATAACCTGAAGTGCCAGCGGCTGAACCAGTAGCTTGGAACATGGAAGAAGTTAAAGTAGTTCCATCAGTAATCTGGTGGAGCTTCTTGGCACCGAAGTAGTCGACAAGAACATGAAGAGATAGAACGTTCCGTAAAGTATAAACGGAAAGTTGTTTGGCTAATAAAGATGACATAGCAGCATTGTCGAGAGCAAGAACAGTAATGGTCTGGCGGCGGTTGATTTCAGCGGCGAGATGAGTGACGGTGAGATAGTGGTTGAAAGTGGAAAATGCTGGATGCTTAGCTAGTATACGTGTAATGTTATGTGCATAACAGGTGGTGGAGGCAAGAAGGAAGAGAGAAAGGGTGAGAATGAGTGTGGTGGTGAGCGGCGGCGCTTGCGGCATTGTAGCGGTGGAGAGAGAAATGAATGAGAAGGAGAAGAGTGGAGAGAGAGGGATGGGGAGAGAGTGAATGAAGTGAGCGTTCTTAAGCAGAAAGGAGTGGAATTTTGGGGCAATTGTTTTTGAGAAATGCCAGATTGGCATTAGGTGGAAATCAGACCCTACATAAAGGTGGGTCCCCTGTCCAACAACGTTTATTTTTATTTTTATTTTGAGCACAAACAGCCACTGTGTGTAATATGCCGTTACACTTATCGTGTGCACTCTGCACTATGCGCAGCCGTTTTCCTTGCGACTGTTTTATGCAGAAATATAGATTAGATTGGATTTACATTGAAAGCAATTTTTGTGATTTTGTGAAAACTTTATTTTCTTTTAATTTGATTCTAAATTACAACTTTAATCAATAAAATTTGACTAAAATCAATCAAAATAACCTTATAGACTATACAATAATTTGAATTCTTTTAGTAATAAGGCATGCAATCACTTTATTTTTAGAGAAAATTTTATTCTTTGAATGAAAATAGTTAATTGAAAATTTTATTCTTTGAATGAAAATAGTTAATTCAATTAATAATTTATTTTTCAATTTTATTAATATAAGAACGATTTTGGTTTTATAAATACTCTTATTAATAATGTGATATTTAATAAATAAAAAAATAATCATATACAAAATGTATTAGTTGTATTTATCTGGTCGAAATTCAAATTATAGGTATAAATCAAAATACAGGAAGTCACATATTTTATAAAAAGAAATTGAAAGTTATTAGAAAAATGCTTTCAGCGAATTAACATAAAAAGTATTGAGGATATTAATATTTACTGTAATAATTAATATATTTTTTAGTTTGAACTTTTAAAAAAGTTTCAACTGCTTTGTGCTAATTTCAATTTTTAATATATATATATATCTTAACTTTCATTTTATTTTATTTGCAATATTTAATATAAATATATTTTATTATACATAATATATATTGGTATAAATTTTATTTATAATATTCAATATAATTATTAATTTAATATTTGAAAGAATTTATATTAATTTAATATAGCTTAATTGTATTTATTTATAATACTATTAAAAAATTCAAAACAAATTTAAATTCGATTTTCGAATTAAAATAAAAAAAATTATTCAAATTGAGCAACAGGGCAATGCTTTATATAATTATGATAAGTGACGCAGATATATAATATATAATTTGTTTTCCCACATGAGGAATTAAAAGGGCAAAGATAAAAGACAATCTGTAGACCCATAGCCAAAATTTATATATATCATCTCTGTTAGCTGTAATGCATAATTCCATTGTCATAAGATCAATCACTAATTGGTATATAATAATACATTTATATATTTTATTTATTTATTTAAATTTATTAAAAATCACTTTCTCCATATTCAATTAATAAACACATTTTCTATTTTATAAAACTTTTTTAAGAAATAATTATTTTTATTAAGAATATATGTGCATATATATTTTTTATATTATATTATTATATATTTTCTTATTTTCTAATGAGATATATTTATTGAATATTTTTAATAAGAAATATAAAATATGTAATAAGTAATATAAAATATGAGTATAATTTAATATATTAATTAATTTATCAAAATAATAAGTGAATTATAATTTAAAATGAATTAAAATATATATCTATTAGAAAAAATATTTGTAATTCATTATAATAATTAATTAAATGGCTATCTGTGTCACCTCACACAATAGTCTTTTATTCTTTTTCATATTTTCCTTAAGAAATTTCTTTCCCTTAATTAATTATTGAAGAAATAAATTTAATATACTCTCCAAAAAACCAACCATATGATATTTGTACATTATATTATTATTGTGTTTGACTTTTATTAATTCAAATTATTATAAAAAAGGAAGAACCATGGTTTTAAATTTTTTACTAATAAATCTGTTAATTTTCTTTTATTTAGTACAACATATATTATTTATTTATAAATAATAAGCACTAATTAATTACCATTGTAGTGTTTTATTAAATTTTAAGACCATTAAATTTTTCTAATAACTCTCTCTCTCTATTTCTAGAAGTAGAAGTAGGTACTATGTCTACATTGCCTAAAGAAGGGTACATTAATACTTTACTAATTACTCATGACTTGTGCATTTAAAATGATTGGAAAATGTTATTAAATGTATTTAAAATAGTATGTAATTTGGTACTACTGATTAGTGATGAAGTATAAGTTTAACTTTCATTGAATATTTAAATATTTAAATCTTGTCCTTGGACAGATTACCCTGAGTCCATAAGCAAAAGGGAGATTTGATTCATTCTTAATATTTTTCATTTTGAAATGAAAGTGGTTTTTTTTTTTTTTTTTTGTCAGAATAAGAAGAAATTTCATTAATATAAAGATGATAATACAGCTAATATAAGGAAAGGCTTATCAAAACTTCCGAGGGACAAAAGACTAAATGTAGGCCAGTTTGGGCATGAGGCATCACTCAACTTATAAATAAAATTCTTCCTTGTAATCATAAAAGAACATATGTAAGACTCCCAACACTTAAAGAATAAACAACTGCAGTAACAAAGCTTAAACAAAGCATCTGTGGAGCAAATATCACTATGTTGTCCCTATTGTAGGGTACTAGTAAAACAAGCAAGGGTTCAAACGCAAGGACCTACAAAAAAATTTAATGTCAGAGAAGGGTCACACTGATGGTCAACATTATTATGTGACAAAGTCAGGAAAATAGAAATAGAGATAGCCATTAGCACTCCTTCACAAATGGAAGAAATCAAAGTATCTTTCTTTCTTAGGAGAGATATTGGAATGAACCTTCAGAAATGAAGATCGTTTGTCATAATAATAGGAGAACTATCGATATACATCCCAAAAGCTTAATTAAATAAACCAAAAAAACAAGGGTGATAGATTAATCTGATTTTGAATTCAACCAATCACCAAAAAAGGTGGTAGTAAATAATGCAAACCACTAAAAAAATTAAAATAAAAAAATAAAGAGAAAATGAGGAATAAGATAAAAGATTTAGGACTGTCGATGGCTAAAAGGCCAATAACAGCCTTAGATATAGAATAGAAAATAGATAAAAAAAACTCTATGGAAAGAGAGGAGAAACTTCACAAGGAGGGAAATTGGCTTTAAGAAAGCGAGTAACTAGAATAATGAACTTTGAAATGAAAGAGTTTGCTACATATAAGACCTATAAGATTTTCCCAATCATCTCTTTCGAAAAGGAAGGAGACTGAATATAGCTCTAAGTTAACTTTTGTATGAATAAGAATGAATCCAAGTGAAAATGCAAATGTCAACTCAAATAACACAAATGTTATATTAGTGAAAATCCAACACCCTAAATACCTAAGGATTCCTCAAAGTTTATTTATAGGTGCACCATATGTCCTCTTAAAAAAAGAGAAATTAGCTATTATTCCTTTTAAAGTTAAATTGAATTAAATGAACATGAATAAATCAAAAATTCATAACACCTAAAGTTACAACTCTACTTGCATTTATCTTTTTCTAAAAACAAGTATTTAGTTATATTATTGGTAATATGATATTGCAATATGAGTTATTTTAAATGTTTTAGTTAGATTCAAATTTGAAATGAGGTTTAACTTTGATGAATCACAAATTCGGTTTCAAAAATATATGACCGTCATATTAATTTAAATGATTTTTCATGTTCTTTTTTTTAGCAATGAAAAGTTCATTGATATCATAAAAGAGTGGGATACAACAAAGTATCCTTCAGAGGCTTTGAGGCACTTAGAAGATATGAAAGAGTACAAAGAAAAAGTACAATCTCAGTCATAAAAGGCACACATACTGTTGTGGAAATTGGATTAATTTTCTACCAATAATATATATAGTGTGTGAATACTTGCACCAACAATTATATTAGGAAAATTACCAGGAAAGAGAGGTGGGTCACAATGGACGCTCTTAAATACCAAGTCTTTCCTTAGACAGAATTTTTCTAGACATATAATCACTAGCACAAAATACCACCATAACTATACCAAAAATAGCTATTAAATAATTAATAAATAGAACACCAAACTTTAACGAGGTTCAGCCAATTTTGCCTACATTCTCGGATACCACCAAAATAATTCTACTAATATCAAAGAAGAATTACAAAAGAAAGAGAGAAGACTTAATTTTGTGATGATTTTCAAATGAGAGCTAAGGGGTTTATATAGGCTTTAAAAATGGTTGGTGAAAATTAGGCACCTCTATTTTTGACCTCCATTTACCTAAGTTAGGCACATCCTATTTTTGACTTTTAATTCCTAAATTAGGCACCTCCTATTTTGACCCTAAAATTGGTTAATGAATTTTCATAATAGATAAATAACCAAAAACAACAATTCTCCACCTTGGCTATTTTTCTATTTACAATCTACAAATCTTCTCTCAAAAGAAACTATTTTTAGTAGTGTCTCCAATTGCGTTCTAAAGCGCTCATCTTCAATTCAACATCTGCGGTGTTCAGAAAATACTGTAGAATCCATTTCACAGCTTGTCAATGTTCCTTACCAGGATCATGCATGTACCTACTCACAACTCCAACTGCTTGTGAAATGTCCGGCCTTGTACACGCCATAGCATACATTAAGCTACCAACAGCATTTGCATATGGAACCTTAGACATGTACTCTCGTTCCACTTCATTTTTAGGAGATGAAGATGAGCTGAGCTTCATATGAGGTGCAAGCGGTGTACTTACAGGTTTTGACTTTTCATTTAGTCCAAAACGCTGTAGTACCTTCTTCAGATAATGTTTCTGATTCAAACAAAACTTCCCTCTCTTCCTATCTTTGCATATCTCCATGCCTAAAATTTTCTTTACTTCTCCCAAGTCTTTCATTTCAAACTCCTGATTGAGCTGAGTCTTCAACTTCTCAATTTCTTCTAGATTCTTTGAAGCTATCAGCATATCATCAATATACATAAAAAGATATATGAAAGATCCATCTTGTAGCTTGAACAAATATACACAATGGTCGTATTTGCTTCTTATGTACATCTGCCTCATCATAAAATTGTCAAATCGTTTATACTACTGCCTCGGAGATTGTTTCAATCCGTACAACGATTTTTCCAATTTGCATACCAGTTTTTCTTCTCCAGCAACCTTGAACCCTTCTGGCTGAGTCATATAGATTTTCTATTCTAAGTCTCCATGTAGAAATGCAGTTTTTACATCAAGTTGAACGAGTTCCAAATCCAATTGTGCTATTAAGGCCAATAAAATTCTAATGGAGGAACATTTTACAACTGGAGAAAATACTTCATTATAATCAATTCCCTCCATCTGAGCATAGCCTTTAGCTACCAATCTTGACTTGTAGCGAACGTTATTCTTATCAGGAAATCCTTCTTTCTTTGTATATATCCATTTGCATCCAATTGTCTTCTTTCCCTTTGGAAGATTAGCTAGCTTCCATGTCTAATTCTTTCCAAGAGACTGCATTTCATCATCCATAGCCTTCCTCCACTTTTCCTTTTTTGAACTTTGGACTGCTTCATTATAAGTGCTAGGAACGCCATCATTTGCAATTAGGGATGCATAAACCACCATATCATCAAATCGAGCAGGTTTGCGAATCTCTTGTCGTGGCCTATTTGTTGCAATAGATTCTTATTGCTGCCCCTTCTTCATCTGACTCCACCTCTACCATAGGAGTATTTTCATCTGTTTTATTTATTGCTGGGTCAACAATTCTTCTTTCAAACTCCACCTGCTGCGGAGTATCATCTGTTTGCTGAACAATTTCATTTGTTACCTTTTCCAACATGGTAGACTCATCAAAAGGTAATATCTCTGCTAAAGACTATCTTCTTTATTTCTGGACACCAAAGGCAAATTCCCTTCACACCAGTGGTTATTCCCATAAAGAGTGCTTTCTTTGCCCTCGGATCTAACTTTGATTCCTTAACATGGTAGTATGCAGTGGAACCAAACACACGTAAGGAATCATAATCACTAGCAGGTTTTTCATACCACATCTCCAAAGGTGTTTTACCACCAATAGCAGCTGATGATAAGCGATTAACGAGATGATATGCATATGTAACAGCCTAAGCCCAAAATTGTCTGCCTAACCCAGCATTGGACAACATACACCGAACTTTCTCCACCAATATTCGGTTCATGCGTTCTGCCACTCCATTCTGTTGTGGTGTATCTCTAACTGTGAAGTGTCTAACAATGTCTTCATCTTGGCAGAATTTTAAAAATGGATCACTTTTATACTCTCCACTATTATCTGTGCGGAGATATTTGACTTTGCTGCCCGTCTGAGTTTTCACCATCTTTTTTCATATAAGGAAAACTCTCAACACTTCATCATTTGTCTTCATAGTATATACCCATACTCTCTGAGAGAAGTCATCAATAAATATTACAAAGTAGTATTTTCCTCTCATTGAAGCTGTCTTAGAAGGATCTCACACATCTGAGTGAATATAGTCCAAAATACCCTTAGTATTATGGATTGTAGTACCAAACTTCACTCTAGTCTACTTGCCTTTGATACAATGCTCACAGAAATCTAACTTTTGGGGTTGCACTCCTTTCAATAATCCTTGATATGACAACAGTTTCAAGGATTTATCACCAGTATGTCCCAAGCGCATATGTCATATTCTGGTTGCTACCAACTCTTGATCATTACTGGAAGCTACTGCTGCTGTCCCAATAATTGCATTACCTTGATAGTAATACAAGTTATTGGCCTTTTTTAATCCTTTCATTATCACCAGTGCACCGGAGATGATTTTTATTACTCCATCTATTGCATTTACAATGAAACCCTTTGATTCTAGGACTCCCACAGAGATGAGATTCTTCTTCAAACTCGGTACATATTGGACATTTAACAGTATTCTAATTGATCCATCATAATTTCTTAATTGGATTGAACCAATTCCTTTAATCATACATGGACCGTCATTTGCTGTGTAAACAGTTGCTCCTTCTAGTTCTCTAAAGTCAAAGAACCAATCTCGATTGGGACACATATGATGACTACAACCAGAATCAAGTAGCCATATACTATAAGAGCTTGTTGATGACACAATAGCTAATGAAAAGTCTGAGTCTTCATCATCACATTCAGCTACATTTGAATTCATGACAGCTTTTCCTTTATCAGATTTGCTTTTATTACTCAGCTTGGGACAATTTATCTTCCAATGCCCTTTCTCCCGGCAAAAGGCATATTCATCTTTAGCTGGTCTGAATTTTGATCTCCCCTTCTTTTTCTCTCTTCTTGCTTTGAGAGCAACCTCTCACTATCAATGCTTCTGTTGTTCCACTTAAACTCTCTTTCTTGTCTTTTTTTCGTAGTTCATAACTGTATAGTGCAGCAGTTACTTCAGAGAGAGTCACTTCAATCTTTCCATGGAGTAGAGTTGTTTCAAGAAACTCAAACTCCTTTGGAAAGGACCCCAATAGCATCAAAGCCAAATCTTTATCTTTGAAAGTCACATCCAAATTCATCAATTTAGCTACCAGCTGATTAAAATTGGTGATGTGCTCATTCATAGTGATACCAGGAACATAAGTGAAGCGAAACAATCTCTTCTTCATATGAAGCTTGTTCTGACTACTTTTCTTCAAAAAAATTTCCTCCAATGCCTTTCACAATTTACTTGCGGAAACTTCCTTAGAGAACGCATACTTTTATTCTCTAGAAAGTCACGATCGAATTGTACCACAAGTCACACGATTGATGGCTTTCCAATTTTTTTCATCAATATCTTCTGGTTTCTCTTCTTCAATGGCAATGTCTAGACCTTTCTAAAAGAGAGTGTCTAGAACGTCACTTTACCACGTACCAAAATGACCCGTACCATTAAAAATCTCCACTGCAATTCTAGCATTTGACACAACATTCCTTGACTAAATTGACGAAGTGGATGTTGTCTCCTTTAGAGTAGATGATTTGCCTGAGTCGTCTGTCATTTCTGCTTTAAAAAATTATTTAATAGCTAACAAATGGGAAATACAAATTATCCAAGAAAATCTTTTCTGATGTGGAAGATCATACTAGACTGCAACCACAGAGCATACTCAGAAAATCTTAGCTCTGATATCAATTATTGTGAAAATTGGATTAATTTCTCACTAATAATATGTATAGTGTGTGAACACTTGCACCAACAATTATACTACGAAAATTTTCAGGAAAAAGAGGTGGGTCACAATGGACACTCTTAAATATCATGTCTTTCCTTAGACAGAATTTTCCTAGACATATAATCACTAGCATAAAATACCACCACAGCTATACTAAAAATAGTTATTAAATAATTAATAAAGAGAACACCAAACTTTAATGAGATTCGGCCAATTTTACATACGGCCTCGGACACCACCAAAATAATTCTACTAATATCAAAGAAGAATTACAAAGGAAAGAGAGAAGACTTAATTTTTGGATGATTTCCAAATGAGAGCTAAAAGATTTATATAGGCTTCAAAAATGGTTGATGAAAATTAGACACCTTCATTTTTTAATTCCATTTACCTAAGTTAGGCATATCCTATTTTTGACTTCCAATTCCTAAATTAGGCACCTCCTATTTTGACTCTAAAATTGGTTAATGAATTTTTATGATAGATAAATAACCAAAAACAACACATACTGCCCTAAAGAACCATACCCATAAACAAGAGGCCATAAACTAAATCTTAATATATTTTCACAAGGTAATCCTATAAAAACTAAAGAAAAAGGTAGATTCAATCAGGATTGAATCATGCATGCAAAGTGATCAAACTTTTACTCCCAAACATTCTCAGTTTTGTGAAAAAGTAAGTTGAGGGAAGAAAAATCTAAGTACTCAAACAAGGTGCCCACGATTAGGGAGCTTAAATAACCCATCTAAGATGAGGGATTCCAATAAAATGCCTTCTTTGGAAATAAGCCAATGAAGCTTCAAGTGGGAGATATTTTAACTGCATAGTATCCATAGATTGCTAGGTGAAGATTGGCTTACTTTTGGATCTTCCTTTTGGTTTTCACTCCAAATACCCATATCTAAAAATCAATAGCCTTCTACCATGGAGAAGGAGGACAAAATAAATTTTATAAAAGTAATTAAGATCCGAGAAAATCACACCAAAACATTAAAAACACAAAAAATAAGAAGTATAATAAAACAAAGCAAATAAAGAGAGGCTAAAGGGTAGAAAAAGATAGAAAAGAAGATACCGCCGGCCAAAACTTTAGCTGTGAGAAATGAAAAAGAAAGATGAGAGAAAACTTGAGAGGAGCAGTGCTTACAGTTAGCTTATTATTTTTCATGTTTGAATTTGTTAATTCTAAAAGAAAACATATTATATATATATTTTTTAAAAAATACTTTACTTGGATAAATATGTGGAATTACCTTTATAAGAAATGTATGATGCCAAATCAAACAAATTCTAATATAAATTTTTAAACATCATTAAAATTGGTCTGAATTGAATTGGTATGAGCGCAAAACTAAATTGAAACTGATAGAAAAAGGCATAAAATTAGCATTTAAACTTTTTAAATTTTTTCTATTTTGGGATCTTTTAGTGTCTAAATTCTAGTTAATAATTTTAAATTAGTTGTTCCAAATGATTTGTCTAATCAACTTGTTGATTGATATTTATGGTCCGATTTGGTGTCCTAACCAATTTACTGACTTACTTTTGATAAATTTTAGACTTTTTTATATTTGATAAGAAATAATTTTGGATAAATATAAAATCTATAAAATATTATTTTTAGAGTTTTGATTTTGAAAAGAGATTTATATCAATAAAATCTTTTTTTCTCTCCTTTTTTTATTTTTGTTTATATTATTTAACACTTTATTTTTTTTTTTGTAAATCTAATTATAAGATAAGAGGTTTGTTTTTTTTAAAAAAGTATTTTATTTATTTTTAATAATTTTTATTTTAATAATTATCTATAATGCCTGATTAATGTTATGATGCATAATTAAAATAAATAATATAATTTTTTTAATTGGTGAATAAAATGTGTGTTTGTGTATGTATAATAAAAAAAATTATAATATTTTTTAAAAACATAAAACATGTTTTTTTAAAAAATACAAAATACAAACTAAAAATAGTTTTTAATTTTTAAAAATAATAAACTAAAAATTTATGACATAAACAAATGAGTCTTTTTTTTTGTTTTTTGCTTTTTCTTATGTGATAAGAGCTTTGTGTTTATTTGCTTTTTAATATTATTAATAAGTTTTACACATTGCAGTGCATGTGGCCTGATAACTCATTTTTCGATAGATATAGATGGTAACAGCAGTCACTATCTCGAACCGGATCCACTAACCTACTAATATTATACTTTAACATAATATCATATAATTATTATCAGACATTTATTAATAAATATATTTAACTAAACCGCAAAACTAAATAAATAAAAAAATAGACAAGAAAAGAAATATCATGCGAAGTTCTAAAAAATAATTATAATATAATTATATAATAAAATGTATATAATTAATACTACTACCGAAAAATAAAAAAGCAAGATGACCTGAATAAACAGTACTCTTATGTTCAACCTACAACCTGAAAAAATGATAAACATAAATGAGTGTTTGACTCAATGAGCTACATAGTAATTAATATAATACAATTATCACATGCATAACGTGTTCATAAAAATATCAATCAACCAACAAATCGCATAAGCAAATAATGATAGGAGTAAGTCAATGAGATTATACTAAACCTCAAACTGGGGCGCCTATCCCCTATCTAACTCTTTTAGTCCATACATTTCTCTTAGAATCCAACACATAAGGTCCTCTGTCAGAGCCGTAGTCAAGCAGTGCTGCCGAACTGACAAGCAGCGTTGAGCATGAAAATACCTATACCGTCACGTCAGTCTTAATCTCATCATATAATATACTCATATCATAACTCGTATTCCAGATCATGTGTGGTCCCACATCATCCTCACTCTATCTGGCATTATATGCATTGAGCACAACCAACTCATACTTAACACACATTATACTTATAACAATAATAACTATACATATATTGCACAAACAGTCGATGCATTATGCGAATGTAATTACAAATATAAATTAAGGGAGCGGGATATTATATTACTCTATATAACTCACAGATTTATAGAAACTCAACGATCCTCCTTGGAATATTTGATTAGAAATAGAAGACACATGAAAGTATTTTTCAATCGACAATAAAAACTATTAAAATATAGACAAATACAACTTTAGAGATTCTGCTGAAATTTTGACAGAGTCTCCTCTATAACTATGACATTTTTCTTTGAAATAAAATAGTCAAATAATTCTCCAAAATATATCATAATAACCCTTCAATCAACTGTCCCATCTGGGCTTCCAATTGGACTCAATATATCTCAACACCCATGATATAGCAAAAAGAAGCTTATGAAGAAAGTGGCCAAAAAATTGATTGAAATGTTACTGTAGCAATACACCTTCGATTGACTTCGACCGGCGAGTGAGAAAAATTTCGGTGTTGGACGGTGACTATTTTGGTAGCGTTAGACTCTTCGGACGATAGGCTTTCCAATGGTGCGAGAGGTGTCGACAGTTGATCACCGGACGGCGATAGATCTGAGAAAAATCAATTGATGCACTATTTCTCTCTCCCTCTTTATCACTTTCTCTCTCTTCTTTTCTTCTTCTTCTTTTTTTCTCTTTCTCTCTCTCTCTCTCTCTCTCTCTCTCTCTTTCTTTTTTTTCTCTTTCTCTTATAAATACATATATATATTAATTTTTTATTTTAATTTTCTTCTTTTTTTATTTTTTTAAATAATTTAAATTTTGAGTTATTACATTAATAATCCAAATTTATTTAAAATCTAATAATATTAAAAAAATATATAAAAGAAAAATAATAAACTAAAATTAAATTCATAAAAAATATTATGTATCAAATATGAGATATTTATTTTTTAAATGAAACAATATATTAATATTACAATAAACAAATACTAGATTATTATTTTTTAAAATATAAAATAAATTCTTATTAATAAGTCAAAAAGTATGTCTGTAAGTTATAAATAAAATTATAAAATTTTATTATACAATATATGCACATAACTAATGAAGTTACTAAAACTGAATCTCTTTGAATTTTTTCGATACAAATAATGAATAATAATAACATATCACAGACAATTTGATATTCAACGGGATAAATAACTTTTATTTAAAAAAGATACATGACCTTCAAGTAAAGAATGATAAAACTTCATAATAAAAATTTAGATAACATTTAATTTTTTTTAAAAAAATATAAAAATATAAAAATAAGACAAATACTAAATTTTATATCAATACTGATTTGAAAATTATTTGAAAATAAATTACACATAAAATATATAAAATTAAAAAATAAACATAAAAATTAAAAAATATAAATGGAGTTATTATCTGTCAATAAACTAATATTAATTTTACTCTTATACTAAAAAAATAAGAAAAATATACGAGAGTTTAGAAAGGAAAAGAACCTTGATCTAATATAGAGTATTATTTAGTTAATTAAATTGTCGAATTTTGGCATGATGGAAAATAGTACTTAGGGTTCAAAAATATATATATTAGTTAATTAAATTATCGAATTTTGTCATGATGGAAAATAATAGTTAGAGTTCAAAATATATATATAGAGAGAGAAAGAAAGAGAGATAAAAGTCGTTGAGCAGGTGTCGGTAGCATTATAGCAACGTAAAAACTCCAATTAGTGCCAAACTGGCATTTAAGTTGGCGTATCAGATTGAGAGAGAGAGAGCGTAGTTGAGCAGTGTCGGTAGCATCAGCAACGTACAAACTCCAATTAGTGCCAAACTGGCATTTAAGATGGCGTATCAGATTGAGCCACGTGGATAGCGACTTAATAGGGATACTTCAGCTGATATACTCCACCGACAATCTCAATTATTATTACATCCCCCAATCAATTTCTTTCTATAATTTCATTTTTTAAAATTTTTATTTATTTTCAATCGCATTCCACTGCATTATCAATACCAGTCTTAAGGTTTTAATATATCAATTATTTTTTTAATTTAAAAAATTATTAAAATTTTTTTAATTTAATATAAAAATTTAAAATGTTGTCTTTTTATTTTAATATAATTGAATAAAAATAAATAAATAATTTATTGAAAAGATAAAAATTGCAAAAAAAAAAAGAAAAAAACTTCTTTAAACTCTTGAAAAGATAATTATTTTCGAATAATTTATTTTTAAAAAAATCGTCAGTCATTTAAAATTGGAAAAACTATCAAATATGTTACAATTATTATTATTTAAATTATAAATGAAATTAAAATTCATAACTTTTTTTTTATATAAAAATAGTAGAGCTAAACTCAAAAGAATATATAGGAATCCATTTAGAGTCAAAAACCTCTAAAAGATCATGATCTAGCCACGATATAGCATCATCAATAAGATTATCAAGGGAAATCGAAGAAATTGGATAGCAATATAAACAAAATAATTCACGGTAAAATTTTATTTTCAGTAGATATATTACATATGGACATACTAATCAAGGATAAAGGCAGTCTAATTCTATGTAAAATAAGACCATAACCATGATTTAGAGGAGAGTATCTTGAATAAGATGCATAAATATTTATTAAGAAACTGTTTTAGCTTAGCTAGATATTTTGAATTTAATTCACTAAATATATAGCTGTGTTAAAATTTAATATAAATAAATTTATTATATTTACAGTTCTATTCATTTTAAAAGAATAATTTATACTATTAAAATAAAAAATGCCCACCCCGCTAAATTATATTCAACATTACCTCATTAGTATTAAACTAAATACCCATAAATAGGAACCTGCTGTGAATGTTCCAAAGCTACTAGCAATTAGTGACCCGGCCCCCAAACACTTGTTCCTAACAGAGGTTAATAAATAAAGGTTAAAAGCAAAAGACTATTCCAAATACATCTCCTAAACACTAAAATCTTTAACTATAATACTATTTCCTACTTCAATACATGAGATTAATAAATAAAGGTTTATTGATAATAATAATAATATGTTTTGTTTTGTTTTTTCATGATAGACATTTTTGTTTTATTAAGTTTTATTTTGTTAAAACTTAAAATGGATTATTGAGGTGCTATGAAATAGGGAACAGTTTTTTCCTCTTTTCCCTTGGTTGCCTGGTTCTTCTATAGGCATTAGCCAAGGGATATTTATTCAGTATATCTAATCCATGTAGTAATCCACTTTAAAAATAAAAAATAAAATTGATACAATAATTTAAAAATAACAAATAAATAAAAATTATTAATAAATAATTTATAATCTTATTATCTATACAAATATACAATAAATACATAGTAATAACCCAAAATTTAAATTATTTTAAAATTTAAAAAATATAAAAAAATTAAAATAAAAATTAAAATATGTATATATATGTATTTATAATAGAAGGAAAAAAAAAGAAAGAAACAGGAAAAAAAGAAAAGAGAAAGAGAGAGAAAGAGCATAAAAGAAGACAGAAAAAGTGATAGAGAGGGAGAGAGAAATAGTACACCAATTAGTTTTTCTCAGATCTATCGTCGTCTGGTGATCAACTATCGACACCTCCCACACCATAGGAATGCTATAGTCCGACAAGTCCAACGCCACAAAAATCACCGCCGTCCGACGCTGAAATTTTTCTCGCTCGCAACTCAAAGTCAATCGGAGGTGTATCTCTACAGTGACCTTTCAATCAATTTTTCAGCCACTTTCCGACCTTCTTTTCAGGCAAGGATGGTATTTTTAAAACTCTCTCTTCATAAGCTTCATTTTGGTATATCATTTATAAATTTTAGGCCATTTTTAAGTTTGGCTGAGAGCCGGTTACCATTTTTCGGTGACTGTGATACTATTTTAGTTACCGTTTTTCTGTGACGGCAATACTATTTCAGTTGCCATTTTTCGACGATGGTAATACAATTCCGGTGATGGAATTACTATTTCGATGATTATAAAAAAAAGTTAAAACATATAATAAATAATAAAATAATTGAAGGTTAATTATTATAAAATTTTTTAGTATTTAATTGGTTGAATTTTATAATTAGATAATAAAATAAATTATGAGTTATGATAA
Organism: Garcia nutans; assembly: GCA_947685225.1. Lineage (NCBI taxonomy): Eukaryota > Viridiplantae > Streptophyta > Magnoliopsida > Malpighiales > Euphorbiaceae > Garcia > Garcia nutans. The sequence goes on from CANTUV010000068.1 coordinate 278,834, forward strand.
TAATTTTAGATATAATTAAAGGAATAAATAAGATAATGATGGTTTTTATTTGTATGATAATTAGATAAATTACTCGCCAAAATTTATATATAATACCCCGCTTCTCTAATTTATGTTTATAATTGTATTTGCATAATGCATTTACTGTTTGTACAATATATATACAGTTATTATTATAATTATAAATATAATGTGTGTTGAGTATGAGTTGGTTGTACTTAATGCATATAATATGTGATATTGTATAAAGTTAGGATGATATGGGACCACACATGATTGGAGATACGGGTTATGATATGAGAATATTATATGATGAGATTAGGATTGGCATGACGGCGGAAGCATTTTAATGTTCAACTCTGCTTCTCAGTCGAGTAGCATTGTTTGGCTACGGCTGTGACGACGGACCTTATGTATTGGATTCTAAGAGAAATATATGGACTAAGAGAGTCAGATAGGGCGATAGGCTTCTTAGTTTGAGGTTTAGCGTGACCCCATTGACTTACTCTTATTCTTGTTTGCTTATATAATTTGTCGGTTGATTGGCATTTGTATGAGCACGTTATGCAAGCGATAGTTGTATTATATTAATTACTATATAGCTTATTGAGTTAAATGTTCATTCATGTACACCATTTTTTCCAGGTTGCAGGTTGAGCATAGGAGTACTGCTTATTCAGGTCATTTTACCTTTTTATTTATTGGCAGGAGTGTTAATCGTATATATTTTATTGTATAATTATGTTATAATTATTTTCTAGAACTGTGCATAGTATTTTTTTTATTGTCTATCTTCTTATTCATTTAATATATTTGTTAATAAATGTCTGATGATGTGATATTATATTAAAGTATAATATTAATAGGCTAGTGAGCCAAGTTCGAGATAGCGACTGCTGTCACCATCTATATTTATCGAAAAATAAGTTGTTAGGCTTACTATGGATTCTGGGAGTCACGTGCTTTTTCCGTTCTCTAGTGCTGGTCACGTGCCCTCGGGTTGGATTATAACAAAGTTAGTATCACAGCAATGATTTTGAGGCCTGTACCATATCTATGGTTGAAAGATTTCTAGTTGGTCTAAGTTCTTATTTCAAGCAGAGTATAGGTTTCCTTTTCGTCTTGATTGAGTTTCATTTACCTCAAATTCAGCGTCATCCGTAGGTGGTAATTTAATTATTGTTATATATATATGTGTGAATATTATATGTGTTTATTGATACGAGATATAACTTACGCTGCTTTTGTAGCTTCAAAGTGTGAATTGTATTAAAGATTGTATATTATAACATTATATTTTTTCCATTGAATGCGTAAAATGCTATACTCTGAGTAGTTCTTTAAGTAGACACGGTAAGTTAAGAAATAAGATAATTGATTTATGATGAATTTAAATTCTTACTTGAACGATGATTGGATTAGAAAATAGAATCCAAGTGAAGAAAAACTAAATATGAAATATAACACATGAGATAATTAGAGTATGAATGACGTGTGGAGCCTAAGGGATTGATGATATGTATGGATAGTAATTTTGGATCTATAAATCAATGACAACATTTGGACTTGACATTGAATAAAATGACATATAATAATTATGAATTACAAAGACATAGTAAACTTAAATTTTGATAATGAATAGTATATGATAAGTTTGAATGTTAATATATTTGTGATATGCGAATATAAACATATTAGGAAAATAAATATTTTGGATGGATAATAAAGAGCAGCTATAATATTATTAAAGTTATATTCATGAATTTGAAAATGATATATAGTATACTGACGAGTTGAAGTGATACAGAATGATTGAATATTATAGGCTTTTAGGTTGAGCTAGACGAATATATATATATATATATATAATAAAGTTATCAATTCAAGTGGGATCAATATGATACAAAAATATCATTAGTAGAAATGAGTAATTTCTATTCTAAGATTCAATTAAATAAATTAATAAATTAAATTGAAATTTTGACTTTGATGAGTTGATGATAATAAATTGGATTTGATATTTAAATTGATTGAAAAAAAAATCTATTTTGGATTAAATTGATTTGATTTTCTAAGGTAGAAAAGAAAAGAAGGCAAGATATTTAGTAGAGATTAAAACAAGATAAAATTTTAGAGTTTATACAGTATAAATAGTTAAGGTGACTATAAATTTAAAAATTTGTTAAGATTTTATATACAAGTTGTATACATATCGTGATAATTTTAGACTAAAAGCAAAATTTGTTAAGTAAAATTATGATTTAGAGACTATACAAATTATTGGAGTTTTTAGAATAATTCGAGTATGTGAATTTGAAATGATTAATTGAAGTGCAGCTAAATTGATATATTTTAAAATATGAAAATTTAAAGGTGATAGGCATAAAGCATTATTTGAAATGAATCTATTAAAAATGTATTTAGATTAAGTTACCAGAATTGGAAGTATAGAGATAAATAATGACATTAGTATATTTGTGTTATGTTAAATATAGCCTCATTTAGATTGCAAAGTAGTGACATGATCAATATGTAAATTGAGAGTTAGGTTTAAAATGGCTAATCGAATGTTTTAAGGTCAATTGTGGATATAGTTAGGTAAGATTTTTAAGGTGGAAGATTAGTTGAATTAAGAATGTTAAATGTGATTCTTAGGGATAATATATCAGAGTGCGCAGGGAAGCGTGGATAGTTTGACTTTTCACTTGAGTGTTTTCCTTAGATTAAAAATTCGAGGATGAATTTTTAAAAAGAGGGAAGATTGTAATATCCAAAATTTATATTTTTTTAAAATTTTTAAAAAAATATAAAATAAAAAAAGAAAATTAAAATAAAATAAAATAAAATATGTATATATATATGTATTTATAAGAGAAGAAAAAAAAAAGAAAGAAATAGAAAAAGAAGAAGAGAGGAAGAGTGAGAAAGAGCATAAAAGAAGAGAGAGAAAGTGACAGAGAGGGAGAGAGAAATAGTGCACTGATTGGTTTTTCTCAAATCTTTCGACGTACGGTGATCAACTATCTAAACCTCTCATACCATTGGAAAGCCTATCGTCTGACGAGTCCAATGCCACCAAAATCATCGACGTTCGATGCCAAAATTTTTCTCACTCGCCGGTTGAAATAAATCGAAGGTGTAGTGCTACAGTGATCTTTTGATCAATTTTTTGACCTTATTTTTTGGTAAGGTTGGTATTTTTGGAACCCTCTCTTCATAAGCTTTATTTTGGTATATCATTTATAAATTTTAGACCATTTTTTTAGTTTGGCCGAAAATCGGTTATCGTTTTTCGGTACGGTGATACTATTTCAGTTACCGTTTTTCGGCATCGGTGATACTATTCTGTTATTATTTTTTGGTTACGGTGAAACTATTCTGGTTATCATTTTTCAGTGACGATGATGCTATTCCGGTTACCATTTTCCTATGGCGGTGATACTATTTCGGTTGCCATTTTTCGACGGCAGCAACACAATTCGGTGACAGAGTTACTATTTCGATGCATATAACAAAATAGTTAAAACATATAATAAATAATAAATAATTGAAGGTTAATTATTATAATTTTTTTGGTCTTTAATTGGTAGAAATTTATAATTAGATAATAAAATGAATTATGAGTTATGATAGTAATTTTAGATATAATTAAAGGAATAAATAAAATAATGATGGTTTTTATTTATCTGATAATTGGATAAATTACTCACCAAAATTTATTCAAATTTAGTTAAAATGTATTTTAAAATTTTAAATAATTTTTATAACTAAAGCTAATTAAGTAAAATTAGTGTTCAATCGAATACATATATATATTTGATATTATCATGATTGTAATAAGTTATTATTTGTGAAAATTAAAGTAAATAAATTATATATTAATTAATTATAGTTGAAGGGTAGTTATAAAATTATTTTCTTGAAATTGATTTAATTTATATTTTAAAATCTTAAAGGGGCATTTGTAAGTAAATTAAATAAATAAAATTAATGTTGAGTTTGGTTGCATGCTCAAATGGGGAGATTAGATTGATATTGATAATTGTGAGCTATTGTAAGCGTTGTTTGCATATTTTATTTCAGGGGAAAATGTTCTAATTATATAGGAGACTCTGCCGAAATTTCAGCAAAATCTTTAGAGTTACTCATTTGTTTATATTCTAATAGTTCCTATTGCTGTTTGAAAAATAATATTCAGGTATTTTTCCATCATCAGTCAGATGCTTCGATGAGAGTTATTATGTTTCATCTACTGTGAGTCATATAGAATAATATAATGCCCCACTCCCCTAATTTATGTTTATAATTGCATTTGCATAATGCATCAACTGTTTATGCAATATATGTACAGTTATTATTATTATAAGCATAATATGTGTTGAGTATGAGTTGGTTTTACTTAATGCATATAATATGTGATGCCGGATAGAGTTAGGATAATATGAGACCACACATGATCGAGGATAAGGGTTATAATATGAGAATATTATATGATGAGATTAGGACTGGCGTGACGGTGGGAGTATTTTCATGTGATTTGTTGAACTGGAGCATGCCTAGTTTGATAGGGGCCCTAGTCCATATCGGCTTAAGATATTTTTAATTCGATATGGCTAGGTTTAGCCTCGAATTCAATTGGTCAGAGTTCAACATGGCCACGGTTTATCTGAAATTTAAATTATTTTAACTCGATATATGGTGGTTAATCAGGAAACTAATACCGTGCTTAATCAGGAAACGAATGCAGGTTTATGAAGTTGACTTGAATTCTTTCTTATAAATATAGGGAGGAGAAACTGATAGAAGGGGAGGAAGAAAAAAGCAAAAACAAAAAGAAGAAGGCAACAACCATTATACAGAAACATCAACAATCAACAAGAACACATAGAGAGGAAACTACAAGCATTAAACTTCATCAATTTAGTGAGCAGAAAGACAGAATATAAAACCATCAAACTAAGAAGGCAGTGACCAACTGTCTTTATCCCATTCAACTGAGATTTAGCCATGGTACAAATATAAAGATTGTATCAACATAAAAATATCGGTGTAACCAACAACGAAGGTTTGCAATCCTTTATTTAACTTTTTTAAAATTTACAGCAATGCTTTGGTGTTTTTTTAATTAATTCCTCAAAGTAATCTAAAAACCTAGTTTGTGAAATCAAAATCCTAACCTTATCTTATAAACCCTAAAACATTGATTGTTTATTCAAAACCCTAGTTTGTATGTTTCAAACCTAAATTGCATGTAAGAAACCCTAATTGCATGATATAAACCCTAAACCCTAATTTACCAATCTAAACTTTAAGAAACCCTAATTTATATGTCAAAACCCTAATTTATACATTTATTATTTAACATGATATTTAAATATAGTCTTGATTATTAATATATGTTCACTTATTACATGTTTTGATATATGACTTATTTTACTTTGATTTATGATCAATGGTTGAATTTTTTTTTGTTGGTTTATTTTAGCTCCAATGATGTAAGGGGTATATTTTGTCTATGTGGGTACCTCATTAATTAAGTTTTAATGTAATTTAATTTATTTTGAATTTTTTGATTAATGTAAAGGGCATATTTTCACCAAATGATGGGTATCTTATTTTATTTAGTTTTAGATATTGGACATTGTAAGGGCATGTTTCCATCTAGTATGGGTGTCATTTATTTTGTTTGAACTTTCTTTGGTTTTAATATAATAATGATCTATTTTGATAACTACATGTAGTATGGATGATTTTATAATATTAAAGAATTTAATAATGTATAGACTTGAAAAGGAGATCGGTTTCAATGAATCAGGCGTTGAGAGGGTGCTGGATCATTCTCACATTTCTCACACGTACCCAACTTTCCAAATCCATTAGGGGGTTGAGGATTCATTAGGAATCGAGTCATCCACCTCTTTTTTTTTCTTGGCCTATCTGGGTGATGACTCTATTTTATCCGAATTTAGGCTCGTGTTCTCTAAGGCCTAACAGTGTCAAAGTCGCAAGTACCATTCCACATGAGAGTGGGGGCAAAAATCTCCACTCACTGTGGCGACTCCACTAGGGATAAGAGAAGTTAATTTCGTTGGTCTTCATATTAGTTTATTCTTTCTTATTACAATATCGTCCATTGCATCATATAGATTGCATTGTGTGCATGGGTAGGATACCCGTGTAACTCATGTTGTACTATATAAGGGATATCATACTTTCACTCAAGGTATAGAGATCGAGTATGACATAATCACTCATAGCCTCATACCTTTTGGTATATACTTGTTATGAGAGCCTAAACTTTTCAATCCAAAAACTAAAGCTCATGTAATTGGATTAGTTATTTTCCTTAAGTTTTTACCCCAAATGCTTATTGTTTGACTATAATTAATTTATCTTGGTTTAAACCATGACTTATTTGGTTTGTTCTTTTTCTAATATGACATACTTATATTGTAAGCTCAAAAATAATTTTTTTCTTTAAGCCAAGAGACCAAAATAATTTTTAAAATCTTTAAAATGAGTCAAAAATCTTCTTCCATGGCCCAAACTTAAAAGCCTAAGGGCTTTGAAATAAAATTATTTTTTATCTAAATATTATAAACATTTTCTTAAAAAAGAGCTTATAAATATTTAAGTGAATTATGGAATGCCAAAAATTAATTGTGGGCCTAATTTATACCAAAAATCATTAATCATGTGTTTATTTTTGGCATGAATCATTAGTTACTTTTTTCAAATGTGAAATCTATTTATTATAAACCTATTAATTTTGTTTTAATCCAATATAGCATAAAAGATGTTTTAGTTGAGATTCAATAGATTAAAGCCTAATTAATAAGAATTATCATGGACTGACTTCTATGTTTGAAAATATAACTATTGGTTAAAATCGTCCGAGGAAATTTTTTTAAAAATAAAATATCCCATGTTGGTATTTTGTTGATCATATACCTAGAAAAAGAGATTCGTCATTCATGTGTAGAAGTTATAAGGTTGGAAGAAACGTCCTAATTATCTTTGTTTGCTTGTTTTGTGTATACACGTATACACGCATTGCATAACATGTCATTGATTATTTCTGGCTCATAAACCTGTAGTACAATAGTTCAAGAGCATACGACAACCCAACCTACGCCGGTGATGTAGGATCCAGCAGGAACTCAATTAGCTTCTCACCAAGAGCGATGGATCCCAAATAAATTCAAAGAATGGTGGATGACACCCTCAATGCTAAGATGGAAGAATTGAAGGAGGCCTGGCTGAGACTATAAAGAGCCAATTGGCTGCACTTTTGGAGAGCACTGCTGAGGCATATGCCATTACTAAGAAACCAAAGGACAAAGGGAAGGTTAAGGTTAGCAAAGTAGCCTTTGATGATGACAAAGTAGTCATTAATGATGATGATGACTGAGCTCAATACTTTCAAGATCCTTAAGACAAGAAGAAGGAGCCGAAGTTTGTTAAAAGATCAGCCATAGAAAAGACTGAAACTTTAGATGTTGAGAAGCTGATTGTCGATTTAGAAAAGAAGTTTGAAAAGCAGCTGAAAACTGAAGAAATATCGGAGGTCGGCAAGTTATTTGAACAAGATGAAGAGGTTCCATACAAATTCAAGATACCTTTCTTTGCCAAGTTTGATGAAACTGGGAATCCTCATCTCCATATGAAGCAATATATCACTGCTATGCAGTCTACCCAAGCTACTTAGGCTCAAACTCTAAGGTACTCCATGCTTTCATTGGACCCTATTGTTCAAAATTGGTTCAACACCTTATAGGATAGTAACTAAAAGAGCTAGGACTTGTTATACAAGGCTTTCATCCAATAATATAAGTATAATGCAGAGTTAGAGGTCACTTTGATGGAAGTTGAGTTGATAAGGCAGAAATCGAATGAGAACTTCGTTGACTATATGAAGAGGTGAAGAAACAAGGCAGCATTACTGAAGAAGAGACCTGATGAATCAGATCAGATTAGGATAATTGTAAGAGGGGGTGTTGCCTAGTCTTCGTGAAAGGATGTCTCATACACTCATCTGGGATTTCAAAGATCTTCTGCAAGCTGGTTTGCAAATTGAAGAGTGAGAAAGGGAGAAAAACTGCTTTTCTGCAAGAAGAAATAAGAAAGGAAACAACCAGTCTGGCAATTAAAAGCGCACAAAAAGCAGTCAATATTAATACAACTGGCCAAGGAGGAAGGAGACAGTTTTTAGAATTAGGAAAGCCACTGTCTTGGGTTCTCAATAAGCTACAAAAGAAGGGATTGTTATAATCCTTGACTCCTCGTCCTTTGAACTAATCCTCTTCCACCTAACTTTGATGCTAATACATTCTGCCAATTTCATCAAATGCAAGGGCACGAGACAGATAAATGTTTGAGGTTGAGGCATAAGATCCAGAATTTAATTGATAGTGCAAAGCTACCTAAACTTGATAAGCCCAGCACAAAAGATAATCCTTTGCCTAGGTTCAACAGAGTGCCACTACCAGTAACCTTCATTCAAGATGGGAGTATTGAAGATGTAAAGTAAGGAGAAATTTCATTCAACAACCCCTTTTTTTTCTTGAATTTTGCTCATTTTATTTTATTTTCTTTGGTATTTTATTGGGACAATTATGTTTTTCAAATTAAAATTATTTGAATAAATTACTTTAATTAAATTTATAATTTTATTGGCTTTTGGCATTATAGTGTTCAACCAATGACGAGTCTATCGTGATATTTATAAATTAGGTATCTATGCATCATGATCTGAATGACTTTACTAGGTGAGTGAATTGTTCTATAGAATGAAACTATGAATGCTTACTTAGAGAGAATTCCTGCATAATTACCCATGTCTAGATTCTAGTCAATCTTAGAATATGTTTTGACAAACTTTCAAGGCAAAATTGAACTCTATTTATTTAAACAAAAAATGATCTAGGCATTATTTGATAAACCAACAACTGAAATGCACCTTATTAACATCAATTCATAGTTTGTCATGTTGAGCATTTATAAGATTTTATCTTATTTTTCATTGGCTTATAAGCCTGATAACTTACCCTATGTTGATGTAACACTTATGACAAGTCTGATGATCATGAGGTGAAGGGACAAAAAGATCAAGGAAAAGGATGCTTTAGTCAAGACTATAAGGACAGTTAAAATTTTATCCAAACTAGACCTAATTTCTTAGATCTATTTCATCTTTAAGGTGGCATCAGGGCAATAAAATGACCCATCCTCACTAAGGCAAGTTCATGCTACCTCATATTTAGAGACATAGGTTAGCACAAATAAGGTGACTTTCTTTGAGCTATAACCCAACAAAAAAAGAAGAAGAAGAAAAAGAAGCGAAGAAGAAGATAAAAGAGAAAATAAAAGCTAGCAAGGTTGAAAACCCAAAAAGGACAGCCTAAAAAAATGGGTCCTGAGTTTGTGCAAAAGCAAAAGGAAAAGACAAAGATCATCCTAATTAGATCTAGATTTCTCTCAAGAATTTATAAGGAAATTTAAGTCTATCTTTTCATTAAGCAAGACAACAATAATCTATAGTTTAAAATGCCTAAAGTTTAAGATTACTCCTAGTTGCATGTGGCTCCAATGAAAAGTTTATAGTGTGAAGATTTGTTAACAGTATTACATCAACTCCAATTTGCAAATGGCCTTCATCTAACCCATGTCCATTGTAGATCCCATTTCGCCTATTGATCTATTTTTGGTAAGTAGAATCTATTAGTGGAGATTGTTTGAATAAGAATGCATATGAGATAGACATTATATAAACTCAATGATATAGTTTTGCCTAAGTAATATGTATGTACCTATTTGAAGTGCAATGGTTCTTGCTTAAACAAAATTAATTTTCAAGTTTAGTACGGTAACTAGAGTTATGATGCTATAGATATGTTAATTTTAAAAACCAAATCCTGAGGTATATCGACATTGATTTGATGAAGCCAACATTCAATTTCAAAATTAAGTTCAAAAAAACAAAAAAAAACATCCAGATAAAAAAAAGGAGTTAGAAAAGTCAATATGTCATATTTTAGTATGTATACACATATATAAGCTATTCCATTTATTACAAACCTTCATTTATTTATGTACAACGAGTTCCATACATAGTTCTAATGCACACTAATTACTGCGAAAGAGGTGTTGGTCTGTGGCCAAATAAATCTCTGAGGAAATCATCATCTGTTGGCAGTGGTGACACATTGTCTACCCAGTTTTCCCCTGAAGAAGAAGCATTCGGATTCTGACTATCTTGCAAATCAACCTTATCATAGTCAGTGCCTGAGATAGAAGGTGGCACATCATGGTCATCAGTCAAAGGCCTCCTTGCTGAAGATATATTGGGGTTCCTATAGCCCTTAAATTTTAATTCCCAAAAATTCTGTTCAAGATGATCAGCATACCAACGGCTGGCGGCCAATTATTCCTGCAGTTTTTGATTATGCTCCTCAAGCATTTGTTGTGAGCCAGAACATGATAAATTTGATTCATACATTTTCACACATACATTTAGCATATATGAATATGAAACAAAGGTTGCAAAACAGATATCTCAAATCGAAGCCCTGAGGCCCAGAAGATGGCTCAGCATAAGGAAATGGTTAAGTTGGAGCTGCACTACTTGGACCAGCTTCATCTTGTCCAACAACATCTGAGTATTCAGCCGCCTGCAAAAATTCATCAAAGTTAGTCACATGCAAGTCAAGAATAAAAAATATGTTTGAGATTAACTTAAGAAAGAGGAAACCATGGTATCATCATGGGCATCAAGATCTCCTATGTCGTCATGTTCCTCACCCTCCTCTTCTTCTTCATCCTTATTATCCCCCTCACCATCATCATTCTCCTCCTCTTTATCGTCATTCTCATCACCTTCCTCATCCATATCTTCATCACATTATTCTTCTCCTTCTCCCTCTTCCCCTCTTGTTCCTCCGAATGTTCAACACCATCAGGGGAGATATCGAAGTGCAAAAGATAATCCAATACTAACTTATTATATGACAAGTTCAGTTGAAGCAATAATAAATCAACATTGAACCCGTTCTGAGCACGCCTCCAGGAGCTGTCAAGCATAGATTTGCAAGCCAGCACAGATGCTAAGACATTGGCTGGCACTTGCCTTTGATCGGGTCTAAGAAACCAGTTCTGTACCCTCTCACCTAGAACCTATCTGTTTAAGATTGGCCCAACGATTATTCGACGGGAATTTTATGGGGGCAATGCATTAATCATGGCAGTAGTCCAGTTCGCCCTTTCATTCGCTCTCCACCAAGCAAATTCACCTAAAATGTAGCACTATCGGTAAGTCGTTATATATATATATATAATTCCATGATATTACTAATTTTGTCTTTTACCTAATTCCAGGTGAACCGGCTCAACTAATAACGCCAGAAGTGCACACGATGATCGCCAGGCACTTTTCTGTGAGCCAACAACCAGATGCTCAATCTCGGGTATCCAACTCGTCTCCTAGAAATACTCAATGCTCTCACTAGATTATGCTCATAGGTTCACACCTGTCATGGTAAAAAAAAGGCCTAATTTCGATCATAAATCATTTTTTCTCTCTAAAAATGAGGAGAAGGGGGGGGGGGGGGGGGGGGGGGGCGAACTCATACCTCATCAAAAGCCATCAAACTTGCAAGTGATATCTTATTTTTGCTAGTTTTATCAAAACTGTGATAGAGACAGGCAAGGCCAGCCTCTCCCCAAGCATAAAAAGGAAAAAGATTAAAATCTACCAGAGCACACAAAACTGACAGGTGAATTACCACCTCAGTACTGCATAAGATTGTTGTAGCCAACAAGTACAACAAAAAGCCACGGGTGTATCTTTCTGCTCGTCTTCCATGCACCAGTCGAGTCAACCTCATCCAATACTCTAGGATGTATTCATACTTTATTTTGCACACTCCCCTATATCTGGAATGTAGACCAATTAATTCACAAATTTCATCTTCAGTCAGTATATTATTGGTCAAAGGGATGGGGATCCCATCGCATTTCAAGCCTGTTATTGTAGTAAAATCCACTGAGTCAATCGTCATCTCCCCAACAGGCAAGTTAAAGGTGTGAGTGGTGTCTACCCACCACTAGGCAAGTGCCTGTATTACGCTTCTATCGATTTGAAATCCCTTGGCGGGCAACTGCGGCATAAATTCTTCAAAATCACATTCATTGATCATCCTCCAGACTGAAGGCGGAACTCGATCATACCACTCACAGACTTTATGGATATTCCTGCCGCCATGAATCACGCAACTATCAAACTGCCACGATAAAGATAAGTCCAATCATGTAAGTATATCATCCCTAATAATTATTCTCAAAAATTCTAAAATTAAGAAAAATAAAAATTATTTTTAGCACCCTAAGAATTTTACTGTCTCACTATGTTTACTTTTTCTTATGTTTGGTATTTTTTCGCATCAAGACCAATTTTTTTGCTTCATTTATTTTTGTATAAAATCTTTTACAGCCTTTTATATTTTTGTTAGCATTATTTTTATACATATTTTTCCTAAATAATTTTCTATTTTTTATTCTTTTTTTGCATGTCATAAATATGTATTTTCCTTTCACCAAATGTTTAAAATTAAATTCTTCATGTGTAAGCTCATTATTTTTTTTTAGAATTCGTTAGCCTATCTTTCTACTACAAATAATAAATTAACAATATAAATATATAAAAAAATCATCATAAAAGTCATAAAATAAAATTTTTGTAAGGAAAATATATCTTGTAGACAATAATAAATACTTGAGTTTTCTCTTGTGAACTTCGGTGGAGGTGCATTCCTATTAAAATTGGAATCCGCTTCAGACTGCTATCTCTGAGGTAAGCACGTAATTTAGGATCCATACGTGGTCCAGTTGTAGATGCATGTCGATTTACTGCCATTTTCTTTTTATTTAAAAAGCTCAAAAAATTTTGAAAAATAAAACGAGCAGCTCGAGATTTGGCAAAGTTTTGGTTGAAATGAATGAAGCATTCTCAATTTATAGGCAAAGAGTCTGAATGATAAGTCTCAAATTTTCTTTTAAAAAAAAGGTTAAAAGTTAAAACACGATCACGTGCTTAGTCCAAGAAATGGACAATACATCATTCATGTCTTATGTCTTATTGGTTTCAATAATTCGCAATTTACTTTTTCAATAATTCTTTTACAGCACACGTGCACACAGTAAATACATATTTATTACGGGTATAAATTTTTTATATCTAAAAAATATTTTTTGTACTCATTGAATATTTTTTTTATGCAAATGTAAGAGTAAATAGGTACCTATATATAATTAAAAAATAGCTAAATTTTTTGCAAAATATTTTACAAACTACAATTAATTTTTGTAGGTGTTTTGGGTCCAGAACCAAACCAACCTCAGGTTCAGAATCCAACCAACCTAGTTTTGGGTCCAGAACCCAACTAAATTATTTTTGAGTTCAAAACTCAATCCGGGTCTAGAACTTAAATCAACCTCGGATCCATAACCTAACCAATCCAGTTTCGGGTCCATAATCTAACCAAATCATTTTCAAGTAAAGAACCCAAATGAATCCAAGTCAAACCAAAATTATTTTTGAGTCCAGAACTCAATCTGAGTCTAGAACCCAAACCAACCTCAGGTCTAGAACCCAGCCAATCCAGTTTTGGGTTCGAAATCCAACCAAATTATTTTTTAGTCCAGAACTTAATTCGGGTCCAGAGTCTAAACCAATCCGGGTCTAGAACTCAAACCATTTTTGAGTTCAAAACTTAATCAGGGTCCAGAACCCATACCAATCCGGGTCTAGAACCTAAATCATTTTTTAGTCCAGAACCCAAACCAATTCGGGTCCAGAACCCAAATCAATCCAGGTCCAGAACCCAAATAATTTTGAGTCTAGAACTCAATCCGAATTCAGAATCCAAACCAAACTGGGTCCAGAACCCAAACCAACTCCAATCTGGGTCCAGAACCTAAACCAACTCCAATCTCGAGTCCAAAACCATTCATGTCCAAAATCAGCTTAAACTCATATTGCTTTTCACTCACTGAATAAATATAAGATTGTTCAAGCAAGAAAAAAATTGTAGACCCTTGATTTTGGCCCTAAGCTAGTACGGTACTAATTAAAGATGGCCTAAGTACTTGTCGGTCCATTCTTAATGGCTTAAATCTATTTTAAGCTTTTATCTTGATAGGTCCAATTTTTATAAAGGCTCAAATGAGTTCGGTTTAGTTTTTAAAATTTTAAAATGGTAACAAACCGAGTTTTAAAACCTAAAAATGGTCTAAATGACATTTTGGTTCGATATTAGATCATGCATACCAAATTGGGCCTGTCTAGTTAGATATGGATGGTCCATATCAAACTAGGACAAATCTAGTTCGATATAGGCATCTATATCGAACTGGGAAATCCTGGTATGATATAGACTTGTCCATATTAAACTGGGACTTGCCAGTTCGATATGGACGTGTTCATATCGAACTGGAGGATGTCCAATTCGATATGAACACACCAATATCGAATTGGAGCATGCCCAGTTCGATAGGGACCCTAGTCCATGTCGGCTTAAGATATTTTTAATTCAATATGGCCAAGTTTAGCCTAGAATTTATTTAGTCAGAGTTCGACATGGTCACGGTTGTATCTGAAATTTAAATTGTTTTAACTCGATATAAGGTGTTTAATCAGAAAACTAATACCGTGCTTAATCAGGAAATGAATACAGGTTTACAAAGTTGACCTGAATCCTTTCTTATAAATATAAGGAGGAGAAATTGATAGAAGGGGAGGAAGAAAAAAGCAAAAACAAAAAGAAGGAGGTAGCAACCATTATACAGAAACATCAACAATCAATAAGAACACACAGAGAGGAAACGACAAGCATTAAACTTCAACAACTTGGTGAGCAGAAAGACAGGATATAAAATCATCAAACTAAGAAGGCAGTGACCATTTGTCTACATCCCATTCAATTGAGATTTAGCCATGGTACAAACATAAAGATTGCATCAACATAAAAATATCGGTGTAACTAACAACGAAGGTTTGCAATCCTTTATTTAACTTTTTTAAAATATACATCAATGCTTTGGTGTTTTTTTACTTAATTGCTGAAAGTAATCTAAAAACCTATTTAGTGAAATTAAAATCCTAACCTTATCTTGTAAACCCTAAAACCTTGATTCTTTTTCCAAAACCCTAGTTTGTATGTTTCAAACCTAAAATGCATGTAAGAAACCCTAATTGCATGATATAAACCTTAAATCCTAATTTAGCAATCTAAATTTTAAGAAACCCTAATTTATATGTTAAAGCTCTAATTTATACATTTATTATTTAACATGATATTTTAATATAGTCTTGATTATTAATATATGTTCACTTATTGCATGTTTTGATGTATGACTTATTTTACTTTAATTTATGATGAATGGTTGGATTTCTTTTATTGGTTTATTTTAGCTCCAATGATGTCAATGGTATATTTTTACTATGTGGGTACCTTGTTAATTAAGTTTCAATGTAATTTAATTTATTTTAAATTTTAGATTAATGTAAAGTGCATGTTTCCACCAAATAATGGGTATTCTAATTTATTTAGTTTTTAGACATTGGACATTGTAAGGGCATATTTCCATCTAGTATGGGTGTCCATTTATTTTGTTTAAACTTTCTTTTATTTTAATACAATGATGATCTATTTTGATAACTGCTTGTAGTATGGATGGTTTTAGAATATTAAAGAATTTAATAATATATAGACCTGAAAAGGAAGTCAGTTCCAATGAACCGGGCGCTGTGGGGGTGCTAGGTCATTCTCACCTTCTTCACGCGTACCCAACTTTTTGAACCCATTAGAGGATTGAGATTTCTTAGGAATCGAGTCATCCGCCCCTTTTTTCCATATCCGTCCGGATGGTGACTCTATTTTCTCCAGGTTTAGGCCCGTGTTTTCTAAGACCCTGAGTCTAACAGTGTCAAAGTCGCAAGAACCATTCCATATGAGAGTGTGGATGAAAATCCCCGCTCACAATAATATTAGTAGGCTAGTGGGCCTGATTTGAGATAGTGACTGTTGTCACCATCTATATTTATCAAAAAATGAGTTGTTATGCTTACTACGGGTCTGGGAGCCACGTGCCCTCGAGTTGGATTGTGACATTCATAGACAAAAATAACTTAAAACAAGGAAAAAAGTAATTCTCACTTTTTTGCCATATTTTCTGCAATGTTTCCTAAAGCAATTAAAGGAAAACTACAACAAAAAGAATTAATTAAACATAGGGTTCGAAGTCATAACAAAAAGAGAGGAGATAAGAAGAGAAATATACAAAAAATTTTAGTTTTCTGACAGTGAAATTTGTGAGAAACTAAAAATTTTTAAATACAAGAAAGTATATTTAATAAATAAATCAACACAGTAAATAAAGAAAATCTAACAATTATCAAAGGACACACAATTAGCTAAGTGCATTACAAACCTTAAATTTTATATTACAATTTTGAATGATGATTGTTTTTATTGTTATATGCATGTGATTTTTTTAATGAATATTTATTTTCTTATTAAAAATTTCAGTACTATTTTCTTTTTCTGTAATGCTTATCATAAGTATATAGCTCCATAATTGCTTTTTTTTTATCTTGTTCATAATAGTTGGAATAAAAATGAATCATAAAAAAAGACCAGTTAATACAACCACACAAAATCCTGAATTTATCTGCAATACTCATGAATCCACATATTGAATGTCAGTAGAAACATATATAAAATAAATAATTATTAAAAAGATAAAAGGTCCAATAAAAAGTGATAAGAAATAGAAATAGTAGACACAATATAAAAAAATAATAATAATTTCACATGAACTGAAAATCCAAATAGAACAATATATATATAAAAAAAAAGGGGCCTTTAAGTAGAACTAAATTTTAAAAATGCTAAATAAATAGAGGGATTCAATTTTTTTTTTAAAAAAATAGGAATATAAAAATTAAAAAAAAAATTGGCTTAAAGGCAAATACAAGTTAGAAATTTAATAAGCAAAAATAATAAAAATAATAATAATTATCACATATAAACATTTTTTTTTAAAAAAAGGACGTATTAACAGTTATTAGGTAAAAAAATTTTCATATTTTATCTCAATAATGCTTGAAGATGTTGAAATCCATAGATTATTTTTCAGTGACTTGTATCGAATGCATCAAAATAAAAATAATAATTAATAATATAAAAAAAAAAGGAAAAGAAAAATGGAAAGCGAAGGTGAAACATTAGAACAGCAGAGAGAGGAGATGAGCGAGGAGAACAAAAAATATATATATATATATATAGATTGGATTTATAGGGTTGAAAAGTGACCACTTTCAAAATGGTGGGTTTTGATATACAACCTTACAAATATTTTAAATAATTTACTGATGGGCTTAATGATGTTATGGGCTTCATAAGGTGACAAATGCAACTCTTTGATTACTTTTCACTTTTTTTTTTAATATATGATGGCATAATGAAGTAAAAAATGGAATAAAATTTATATGACTATAGTAGTTTGATTATTACTAATTTTTGTCGTTATTACAATTAGTAAGCCATTAATTATAATATTTTATTATTTATACTTATTAATTTTGTTCTATAAATTATCTTGAAACTATGTAATTTTGTACAAATATTTATAAAATAGTAATTATTATATCCAGATAGTGATATAAGAATTAAATAAATTAGAACATTGTATTTAAACAATAACTATGCATACATAAATAATATCAAATGAAAGTAATTTAATAACTATATTCAAAAAGTGAGTATGATTATTGAAAATAATATATTAAAAAAATGTATCGAAAATAATAAATCAAAAATAAAATAAGACATTAAAAATAAATCCATGAACACAAAATATATATATATAATTATGTCTAGGAAGTGGATACTACAATAACAATAATAATAAAAAGATAATCAAACTATGGAGACTTTGATTCCGTTAAGCGATACGTAGGCAATCGAAATTAAATTTTGAATTCAAATCCACTTTAAATAAAAAAAATACCTTTTAAAAAATATATTAACAAACTATAAAAGTAAAAGATATAAAAAAATTTAAAAAGATATAAAATTTGTACAGTTATATTCAGGAGTGAGCATAATTAAAAAATATATAACAATAATTAAAATTTTAACAAATATTAAGCCATAAAATCTTTATATTCAGACAGTAAATGTAAAGATTAAATTATTAACTAATAAATAAAATATATGCCCACAAAAATAATAATATCAATAAAAATAATAAAATAAAATTATAAATTTAATAAAAAATATTTATTTTCAGACAGTTGATATAGTAACCAAAAGATAAATAATAAAAAATATATATAATTAGGATTTATATTCAGGCAATGAATATAATTTCTCTTATAAATAAAGAAAATATATAATAAACATCACAATAATTATAGTATCAATTTTTGGGCGTTGTAGGGTGATTTTTCTTCTCTACACATAATCAACCCCCGGATCCAAAAAAGCAGACCAAAACTAATTGTCCAATCAAACATTATAATTGATTGGTGGCGACTCCTAACATACATATAAAATAATAACAATTAAACATAAGCCGACAAAAATCAAATTAAATTTTATATTCCGCCGACTCCTCATCATCCCGTGTGCGACAGCTGGCGACTCCACTAGGGACATCAGTTACTAAATAGAGGGATTAAGCTATATATATTATGATGTTTATGTTTTATTTATTGATTGTGTTTTAAGATTTATTTAATATTATATATATTTCTGAAATATTTAATTACATCCATATTATTGTATGTGTATTCCAATCTATGAGTCTCACACAATCACTTAAAGGTCAGAAAGTGACCTATGATCATAATAGGTTTAGTAAGAGGATATAGTAGGGCTACCTCCGCGGGAAACTCGATAAGACCTCCAAAAAATCCTGACTCAGACTGTCTTTTAATCATGTACTGGCTAAGATAGCTAGCTAGTCCAAGTTATAGACGACAGTGAGATTACCCACAGTCTAAAAATCTTAAACCTGGTGAAATAAGGAGAATCTATACCGTTAGAAATAGAACTCAGTCATTCACACCTTTAGATAAAACTGTCGTGACCTCTTCCAAACTCGTCTAGGATCAATAAAAAAAAAGAAATTTATATTCAAGCATTTCTATTTGCTTGTTATTTTTTAAGTCACGGTGTATTTTTTCTTGTCTTAGAAACCTTTCTCGTAATAATTGATAAAGCATCTTTTTAATAAATATTGTGTAATTTTTACATCACATGGCATTATGGTCATATGGTATTGTAGCTTTGCATGACATAACATTTCAACATTTATCACAAACACATTTGCATAACAATATAATGATTTATCAAATGACTAATAAGCATGTTTTTGTTTTTTTTATTGCAAAAAGAATATTTTTGCACTCTTGTGACTATCTAAAATGAATCACCGTAATAGGATTATTTTAGATATATCTGAAGCAAATGTCATGAAAGAATCAGAGTCAGCACAAAAAAAGAATGGGATTATATTCTTACAGGAATCATGGTCCAACTTCTGACATTAGGAGAAGTAGACTTTCAACAAAATGATTTAAGGGCTTTAAAAGAAATTTGGAATAATATGAGACCACAACAAAGGATCCAATTTAATGAGTAGTTTAGATGGATTGCTTACCTTATGTACACTCTGGTATTTTTGTCCATGCTTTAATTAGTGGGACCCATGCTACCGTTGTTTCACATTTGGACAATTAGACTTAATGCCTACTATAGAAGAGTATCGAATCATAACCAATATATTAGAAAAGAAGGATATTAGGTTGTATGCACACAATAAGAGGAAACTCAGTAGAAGATAATTGACCAAGATCATGGATATGCATGCAAGTGTTGTAGAAGGATGGAAAAGTCCACAATCTAAGGTCATTCGCGGGGAACCTTTACTAGGATTTGTGAAAAATAATTTGGATCGAAAGGAAGGATTTCAGATTTTGGCTTTGCTTATTTATGGAATGGTCCTATTTCTAAAAGAATTAAACTCCATAGATCTTAAAGTGATCACCCTCTTTACCAGTGTAATAAGAGGGACAGATCCAGTCATCAATATAGTGATAGAAACAGTGAGGTCTTTAAATCACTACAAGAAATAAGGAAGCGGGCGATTCACAGGTTGTGCCATTTTGTTGAGTATGTGGGCACTAACACATTTCAAGTACCCTCCTCCATTCCAGTTTCCTACTATTGAGTATGAGTTGGGATATAATGCTACAAAAATTATATGTCAAAGATTGGATTGGCAGAATGGCCTAAGATAGCCCCAAATAAAAAGCAATGGTTAAGATTTCTACAACAGATAAAAAAGCAACGTACGACAGATATATCTTGGTTAGCCTTTTGGAAGGATAGACAATCATTAACGTACAATTGTGGTGATTTTCCATGGGTATCTTTAATAGGAATATGGGGGGTCACCGCATATGCACTTGCGATGTAAGAAGACAGGTGGGATCTTCACAGTTCATTCCTCAAACAATAGGTTTGGATCACATAGACTTTGATTATAGGGATGAGAAGACATCTGTCAAACTTGGTAAAGTCTTGGATGCATGGCAGATCGTGAGAAAGATAAGATCCGAAGCTTATAGAGACTTAGTGACTAAGGGTTACTTAGAATGGCACTAGAAAAGAGGAAAAGGGTCCGTCCCTCAGATAGTAAGGATTCACAATAAAACTTTCACATCAAATGAGCATGTTCTTATTGATGAAGCTGTCATGGAAAAAATGTCTTCCACATATGATAAAGATGTAGCATATTGGATTCGAGAGACTGCAAAGACTAAGAAAAGGACTTTTGAGCTTCACGGGGAAAATGAAAAGCTTAAATATGAAATAGCAAAAATCCAGATGCAAGAATCCAACACAATGAAAAGGAAGATGATAATCTTGAAAGTTGAAAGAAGAGATTTTGAAACAGAGCAAGAAAATAATGAGTTGAAGGGAGAAATGTTTATATTCCAACGGCTGTTAAATGGGTATAAAAAAAAGGGAAGAAAGCATGAAGAGCGAGATAAAAACTCTAGTCGAGAAACCATGCCAGCAACAAAATAATATCCAAAAATTAGTGTGAAAAATTCAAGCATATCAGGACCAGAAATATCAATTGACTGCTTCTGTAGATCAAATTTTGGCTGAGAAAAATAATTTATCCACACGCCTGAGAGCATATAAGGAAAACTATGTCTTTTATCAAGATAATTTTATCAGGGTATGCACCCAAGCTGATCATCTCACTAAAAAAATTAAAAGAACTAGCTCAACAAGCAAACTTCATGGCTCAATAAGTGAACCATATAAAGATGATTTATATGCCAGTGGGACCATATGGACAGGAGCTCTATAATTTGCTGGAAAATATGCATCAAGAGCTTTCCTATTAACTAAAGATTCAGATGAATGTCACAAAGAGTTAAGAGGATTTGATTCCTTCTATAATTTGATAAACATTTTTTTTTGTAATATGCTGAAGAACGATCAATTATATATGTTATTTTATTTTATTACTTATTACAAAAATGAGTTTGCATAATTGTTGCATTATGATTCAAATGAAAATTGGTAAATAAAAAAAATTTTCAATGCAAAATAAATATACCATCAGAAATGTCAACATAGACCGGTTTTCGAAAAACAAATCTGACCATTGTGGGACTCGTTCAAAGACTAAATTTATGAAAAACCAAGCCCAAGAAGAAATGAGGCGTGATATCAACCAGATAAATGATAGGTTGGAAGAAGTTTTAGAAATAAGAAATCAATTGGCACAACGCATGAAAGTACTCAAAGATAAGAACACTATAGAAACTATGCCTAATACCTCAAGATCAGGAACCCCGATAGCCCATCCTATTACAGATGCCATGGAGGATCCTACATATCCACTAAGTGTTATCCCATAATATAAGCCAGCATAAAGGAGACCAAGTAATAGTACTCATCTAGCAGAAAATGTGGGTGCTTCTCAACCTTTTTAAGGAATGCAACAAGGGAGGCAAGTAAGAAAAACTCAAATAAATCCAAGGCCTCTTATTTTTCTTGAAGAGTCCATGATAAACCCAGACTTGGATGACCCAAAGGTACAAAAAAATTTCAAAGGAACTAGTCATGAGCCTGTCTATAAAAAGATTGAATGGCTAGAGGAGCGTTTAAAGGTGATTGAAGGAGTTAATGTGTATGGAACTACTGACGCATCCTAACTATGCCTAGTACCTGACGTGACCATACCACTGAAGTTTAAAACTTCAGACTTTAACAAATATAATGGATTATCTTATCCTCAGAGTCATCTATTAATATTCTATAGTAGAATGGTAGCATACATCAGTAATGAGAAATTACTTATTAATGTTTTTCAAGGAAGTCTTACAGGACCAGCAATGAGGTGGTACATGAGTTTAGATTGAACACACATTCAAAGTTGGAAAGATCTAGCAGGGATGATTTGAGAGCTATGGAAAAGAAAAACAATGAAAATTTTAAAGAATATGCACAAAGATTGAGAGATAAAGCAGCACAAATTAGTCCCCCTCTCATTGGTAAGGAGATGATATCCAATTTCTTGGACACATTGGGACAATCATTTTATAATATGTTGCTAGCTAACACAGCCACCAACTTTTCAGATTTTGTTCTAGCTAGGGAAAGAATTGAGCAAGACATGAAAAAAAATTGAGGATCGAAGTATTAAAAGAAACAGCTCAAAAAGACAATATTCAGGCAAAAAGAAAGAAAGAGAAACCCACAGGATAGGAGATAATTCATAACCCAAAGAAACTTACTATCATCACCCTCTACCACAGTATGTGGCTAATGTAAGGCCTGAAATATATCAGTTCCCTTATCACGCTTCCCGATTTATGAGTTCTCAAAATAGTCTTTATTCCACTCCACTTGCTATTCCTATGCCTGCTCAAGGAGTAAATAATAGAATAAATCAACCTAATCAAGGGGGAACAAAACAATAGCCCTCAGGGAAGGAGGATAGAAATATTTGATCCTATTCTAATAAATTATGTAGAATTATTGTCTCAATTACTACAAGGAAAACAAGAGTACTTGATGCCATTAAAACTATGAAGCCACTTTACCTTAAGTGGTACAATCCTGATTCAATATGTGGATATCATGCAAGAGTACCTGGGCATTCTATCAAAAATTACACTGCATTTAAAAGAAAGGTCCAAAGTCTTTTAAATGCAAGATGGTTAAAATTTAATCCAGAATCAAACACCCTTAATGTGAAATAATAATCCTTTGCCAAATCATGAGGGGGAAAAATCAATGCAATTATTGAGGATGAGGTTCAACAATATAAGGAGAGCGTAGAGGAAGTTCAAATTCTTATAGGGGAGCTTTTTTAAATTTTAATCAAAACTGGATTAGTTCTTGAGAGCCAATCAAGAGACAAACCTTCCCCTCAACAAGAACCTTTATTTGATTACCATGGTGAGACTTTGGGTCATACAATCAATGAGTGTTCACAGTTCAAGAATTGATGAATGCTAAAATTATAATTTTTGGAATAGAAAGAAGGAAAGGGGAGGATGTGAATATGGTGTCTACTAATCTTTCTATTCCAGCACCCATTGTAATATCATGCTCGTCGGGAGAAATGAAAAAGGAAAAATCTAATATGTCTTTACAAATCCCAAAACTTGTAATCAAAGCAATAACTCCTTTTGAATATAAGGATTCAAAAGCAATACCTTATAAGAAATCGAAGTATATGTCGATGAAATGATAGCAAAATCTCAACATGATGAAGACCATGTTACAGTTTTGGTAAGATTGTTTAAGCGGTTAAGGAGATATCAGCTTTGATTAAATCCTGTAAAGTGCATATTTGGAGTTTCATCGAGGAAATTATTAGGATTTATAGTCAGTAGGATGGGAATTGAGATTGATCCTAATAAAATTAGGGCTATAGTTGAAATGTCAGCCCCTAAAACTGAATTGGAGGTCCGGAGCCTTTTAGGAAGGCTTAATTATATAGCTCGATTCATATCACAATTGACAACTGATTGTGAGCCTATCTTCAAGCTTTTGAGGAAAAATAATCCAGAAAAATGGAATGAGGAATGTCAAATGGCCTTTGATAAGATCAAGCATTATTTGCAAAATCCTTCAATTCTATAACTACTTATACCGGGTCATCCTTTGCTTTTGTACTTGACAGCCTTTGAGAGTTCGATGGGTAGTATTCTTGGGCAGTATGATGACTTAGGAAGGAAGGAGCAAGTCATATATTATATAAGTAAAAAGTTTACCAATTATGAAGCAAAATATTATATATTGGAAAGAACTTGTGCTGCATTAGCATGGGTTGCTCATTGATTAAGACACTTCATGCTATATTACACCACCTTTTTAATATCTCAAATAGATCCCATTAAGTATATTTTTGAGAAGCCAGCTTTAACTGGGAGAGTTGCTCAATGACAGTTTTTATTGGCTGAGTATGAGATTATATATATCACCTAAAAAGTGATAAAAGAGATTATTATAGCTGATTATTTGGCAGATTGGGCTATTGAAGGCTATCAACCAATAAGTTATGAGTTCCCCAATGGAAGAATCATGTTGGTGGAAGAAGAACAAGGATAAAAAAGAAACTAGCTTATGAAATTTGATGGAGATTCAAATGCCTTAGGGAGTGGCATAGGAGTGATTCTAATCTCTCCAGAGAAAAAATATTTTCCTGTGATAGCCAAATTATGTTTTGAATGTACTAATAATGTGGTTGAATATGAGGCTTGTGCTTTAGGAATACAAGTCGCTATTGACATGAAGATAAAAAGTTTGGGACTATATGGCTATTCAACATTGATAATTAACCAGTGAGAGGAGAATGGGAAATTAGATATATGAAATTGGTACCTTATCAAGAATATATTCTTGATTTAGCTCAAAGCTTTAAATTCATAAGTTTCAATCATGTTGCCCGAATTGAGAACCAAATTACAGATGCATTAGCCATATTAGTTGCAATGTTTCAACTAGATGCTTGTGCAAAGATGCCTCCCATCAAGATTGAAACCAGAGGGGTCAATGCCTACTGTACGAACCTTGAAGAAGAACTTGATGGTAAGCCATGGTTTCATGATATCAAGCAGTATCTCAAAAATAGGACATACCCTCCAGAAGCCTCAAACACTGATAAAAAAATCATTTGACAACTAGCAATGAACTTCTTTTTGAGTGGCGATATCCTATAAAAAAGGAATTACAATATAATGTTGATCAGATGTGTGGATAAAAGGGAAGCTCAAAGATCGATAGAAGAAGTTCATGAAGAATTTCGTGGTACACATTCAAACGGGTATGTGTTGGCTCATAAAATTCTCAGAATGGGTTATTTATTGCTGAAAATGGAATCAGAAGTACATTAACTATGTCTAAAAATATCATAAATGTCAAATATATGTTGACGATATCAATGCTTATCCAACACCCTGTTGTGCTCTACTAACACTATTGCAAAGCGACACTCGCAAGTATACAAGGTAGTTGTAGCAATGGTGATTGCCCCAAGGTCGTCTCACAAGGAAGAAATTATTTTGCAATAGTTTGATTAAAGCAAATAAATTCTAAAGGATGAGTGTGTAGTGTTTGCAATGTTGTTGAAATTGTAATAGAAGTAAAATAGCAAGTGAATAATTATCGGAATGCTTAGAATTGGTTTAATTCTTAGAAAGGTACCTAAGGTTATATATCGACTTAATTAAAGCTTAATTCTCAAATTATCCATTAATATAACCTTATAATTTAATTTGTTCCTTGTGTTTAATTTAGCAATTATCAATTCATTAGTTCTCACATTCATGAATTAACAATAACCAACTATTTGAGTTTAAAAATTAAAAGAACCCTCGAACTTATATTTCTAATTCATTCTTAGGATAATCGATTGTATAGTTCCGATATCAAATTTCATCTCTCGATCCTTCATTCAATATCTAGAGATTAATAAGTAGTTAATCTATCAACATAATATTTAATCCAATAGAATCAACTAATAACAAGGTATATTAATGAAAAAATATCAAATCAAGACATTCAACCAAATCTACCACAAACCCTAGGCATGAGTAAATTAGCTCATCATCAATTTAAAATAAGCATTCATCTCAATATACATCAAATCAAAATTATATATTGTAATATTAATGTTCATAATAAAACAACAATAATCTAGAAATAAATTAAAAGAGAGAATATGAAAAACCCCTTTGAAGATGCTAAGAGTTGAACTTATAGTCTTCCTCCTAGCTCCACTTTGAATATGATGAAGAACTAACAAGCCTTCTTCAATCAATGGCTCTCCTCTTGAAAGATGGAATGGTAACTCTCTCAAACCCCCCAACTCCTCAATCAAGCTTCCTTTAAACCCTAACCTTCATAAGAGCTTGCTCACCCAATTTTATCCCAAAAATTTTAAGAGTCTTGCCTATTGAAGAAATGGAAGATCAATGGAAGATGGAAGATGAAGGTGATGTTCATGGTCTCTTCTCAAGACCAAGAATAAGAAGATCAACTAAGAACAAGATAATAAAAATGGAGAATGAATGGTCTTTTAATATTTCCAACGTGTGCCCCCTTCACTCTCTCTTCCAATCGTGTATTTTTTTTAATTGCCAATTGCTTTTTCAACTCACCTCACTCCCATTTATCCCCTCCTTTTTCCTTTTTTAAATCTTTCATTCCATAAAATAAGTCACCTATTACATCTTTTATTATTTCTTTTCAAAAGAAAATGCATGTTGTCTCCCACTTATCCCTTAACTTGTGCAAACAATTCAAAGAATTCATACAGGACACGGCCAATACAGTGAGTGACTTGGCTGTGTCTATCAATTTTTTCTTGGACAAGGCCAAGTCACTTGGGTGTGTCCTTTACTATCTTGAATGTATGTTTCTTATGAGGGGTGACACGACTAGTGACACGGCCGTGTCACTTGGATGTGTCCTCTACTGCCTCTCTTGTCATTTTGCTTTCTTCAAGTGTGGCACGGCCAAGACGGTGAGTGACACGGCCAACACAGGTGGGTGTGTCACATGTAGTCAAATTTCTCCTTTCTTTAATGAGGGCATGGCCAGTGACATGGCCAAGATGGTGGGTGTATCTGAGTGACACAGCCAAGACGGTATGTATGTCTGAGTGACACGGCCAACATAGTAGGTGTGTCTGAGTTACACACTCAGTGACACGGCCAAGACACCTGCATGTGTATGTTTCTGCCTTTCTTTCTTTCTTTTCTTATCAAAGTGACATATGACACGGCTAGGACATGTTGAGACACAGCTAAAATATGTTGACACACCCAATGACATGGCCAAAACGAGGAGACATGGCCAATCTTCAACCATCTTTGTTGTTTCCATCCAAAATAACTTCATCAAGTGGATTTAGCTCTATTTTGCACATGCTCATCTAAATCATCAAACTTCAAGCAAACTTCAACACATATATTAGAAAATTAACTAAAAAGAAAATAAAATTATCCTAAAAACACATATACAAATGATCAAAATAAGTACTCCACACTTAATTCTTTGCTTGTTCCCAAGCAAAGTTAAAATCAAAACAAACTAAAACAAAAAAAAAATTAGTTAAGCTCAAGAGTTATAAGGATGTATCAAGACTCACATTTTCTTAAATCCACAATCATTATCAAATCAAACAAAACCAATACTCATGTAATTTAGTGGCTTTCCATGTATAACCAATGTTTGTACTCCCTCACCACTCTTTAAAGTGTTTTAATAAGGTAGTGTTTACACTCATAACATTCAATGAAAGATTATCTCCATAAGCTTTCTTATCAATCAAATTTCCACCACTAACTTCCAATCAATCACCAATCATAAGGTCTTTCATTTGGTTGTAATGGGGCTAAGGTAAGGGTATGACTTTTGGGAATGTGAGTTTATTCACTAAGTTCAAGAGCACTTCAAGAATAAAGTAAGCAACGTAATACAACATATCAATCAAAAAATACCTTCCACTCACCTACCACTTGACATTAAAGAACTTCTTAGGAAACTCCACTTATTAAATTTTGCAATGATCATTCCTAAACTTATTCCAACCCTACATAAAAGAGCAACAATTTCTATTATTTATATTTTTCTCTCCTTTTTTATTTTTTATTTTTTATTTTTTTTAAATAGGGTTTGCAACTAAAGAAGATATTAATTTGTAATTTTGAACCTACTGAATTTAACCCCATACTTTATTTAACACAACACTCAATCATTAATGCTCTTAAAATGCTCTTGACCTAATGAAAGGGTAATAGTTAAAACAACATGGTTCAAGCTAATGGTGTTGTGAAAAAAAAAGAAATGAAAATGAAATAAGCTCAAAATTGGCGAACTAAGGTCGGATATAAGGTTGGTCTTTTTAAGACAAAATGGATTCACCTAATTGCCTTAATAATATTGATACGATACCTAATTGAAATTTTTATGTAGTCTAAAATTACATATCAAAGCAAGTTCTAGCAATTCATCAATCAAAGATTTTTACACACAAAAAGAATAATAAGTTGGTATCAACTTAATAGGCTTAATTCCTCACAAGTTTAAAGGTGATGCAAAGAATAACTATCAAAATTGACATTAAGCACCATTTCTAATAAATTCTAAAATTCATGCTTCAAAAATTCAAAGGTCATCTATCAACAATCTTATAACAACTGAACTTTTCAAAATTCATTTATTCAAAGAAAAACATTAACTAAACTTAAACAAAGATAAGTTAAAAGTAAAAACATCACTCTGCACTTAAAGATTCATATTGTCCCCAATGTGAGCAAGCATAAATTTAAAGAGAAGGAGTTCAGATGAAACCTAATTTCCATCATTCCCATATGCAATATGAAGTACTACTTCTATCCTTAATGAATTTGTCACCCATGTTTGAAAAGATGAATAGCATGCAACTCTAAAAGGTACCAGTGTATTGTAAAGCCTAAATATTGTCCTTTGAAGAGCAAATGTCCAAAGGGAACATGTGAAGGTTGTCTTGTGGTGATCCTCCAATGCTATAGGAACTTGGTAAAAATATTTTTCAGTCTGCAACATAGTTATATTTATTTTTTTGCTCTTTCCTACCACCGAGAGTAGAAGAGATTATCATTGGTTGCGTATTGTTCTCCCTAAAAAAAACATATTTCAAATGCTTTGGGATCTTTTTAAGTTCAACCAAGTTTGGTTGAATCTCTTCTTCATCCACATTAACAATATCAAGTCCCCTCTCATCAACCTCAGTATCTAAAATTAGCTTGCACTCCTCAATTTCTAAATTGGATATTTCAAGCTCTTCTTTCAAGGTCATGGCCATCTTAAGCTTATCTTTACAGTCTTGTTTGGAGGGCATGTCATAGATTTTAGGAAGTTACTTATCTTGCTTCTCATCTTTCAATATACCTGGAAATGGAATTGGTGGCCCATAAGGATTTGGAGGCTTATGCAATTTTGGTGAGGCTGATGCCTCCAAATTCTCCTCCTCCTTTGATTGACTTGATTTCTCTATGTTGGGTTGAAGCTCCTCTCCATTTTCTTCTTGACTAGTATCTGCATCAAAGAAATCACAAACTTTGTTATATATTACCTTTTCAGTCCTCAAAATTGTGATTACATTGACTTGCTCTAATTGGCTAGGAGATTTCACTTCTTGGTGTGCTTGGAGTTGATTTGCTAATTTTCCAACTTGAGTTTCCACCTTCTTCAATGATACCTCCAAAGAATTAAACCTCTTATTGCTCCCTTCCTGATTTTGGTTGCTAATTTGAATGAAGGCATTCAAATTATCTTCCAATATGAGTTTTTTGAGTTGATCTTGATTTGAAAATTGTCCTTGAAAGTAAGAACTTCTTTGATAAAGTTGAAAAAATTATTGAGGTGGAATTTGCTGCTGATTTTCCAAAGAAAAATTTAGGTGGTTTCTCCAACTTGGATTATAAGGATTGGAATATGGGTCATTTCTACCCCTTGGCTAGAAACTTTCAAAGGCATATGCTTCCTCTTGCCTCTCTTGGTATTGTTCAAAACCAAATGAATATATGTTTGCACAATGTCCTGCAATGCCACATGCTCGACATACTTCTTGACTAGGCATAGGTGTTCTTCCTCTTGCATTTAGCATCTTAAGTTGACTTGTTAATTCTGCTAAATGCCATGCCATTTCAGAATTAGCATTCATATCATATACTCGCTCGTGCCTTAAAAACTGCATCCTTACAATAAACACTTAGTAATTCAAAAAGAAACACTTTAAACAATTAAACAATTTAAAAAAATCAAACTACTAACAACAATTGCCTTCTCCGGCAACGGCGCCAAAAACTTATTGCGCTCTACTAACACTACTGCAAAGCGATACTCGCAAGTATACGAGGTAGTTGTAGCAATGGTGATTACCCCAAGATCATCTCACAAGGAAGGAATTATTTTGCAATAGTTTGATTAAAGCAAATAAATTCTAAAGGATGAGTGTGTAGAGTTTGCAATGTTGTTGAAATTGCAATAGAAGTAAAATAGCAAGTGAACAATTATCGGAATACTTAGAATTGGTTTAATTCTTGAAAAGGTACCTAGGGTTATAGATCAACTTAATCAAAGCATAATTCTCAAATTATCCATTAATATAACCTTGTAATTTAATTTGTTCCTTGTGTTTAATTTAGCAATTATCAATTTATTAGTTCTCATATTCATGAATTAACAACAATAAACTATTTGAGTTTGGAAATTAAAAGAACCCTAGAACTTATATTTCTAATTCATTCTTAGGGTAGTCGATTGTATAGTTTTGATATCGAATTTCACCTCTCGATCCTTCATTTAATATCTAGAGATTAATAATTAGCTAATCTATCAACCTAATATTTAATCCAATACAATCAACTAATAATAAGGTATATTAATGGAAATATCAAATCAAGTCATTGAACCAAATCTACTACAAACCCTAGGCATGAGTAAATTAGCTCATCATCAATTTAAAATAAGCATTCATCTCAATATAAATCAAATTAAAATTATAAATTATAATATTAATGTTCATAATAAAACAACAACAATTTAGAAATGAATTAAAAGAGAGAATATGAAAAACCCCTTTGAAAATGCTAAGAGTTGAACTTTTATTCTTCCTCCTAGCTCCACTTTGAATATGATGAAGAACTAACAAGCCTTCTTCAATCAATGACTCTCCTCTTGAAAGATGAAATAGTAACTCTCTTAGGCCCTCAACTCCTCAATCAAGCTTTCTTTAAACCCTAACCTTCACAAGAGCTTTCTCACCTAATTTTATCCCAAAAATGTTAAGAGTCTTGTCTATGGAAGAAATGAAAGATCAATGGAAGATGAAGATGAAGGTGATATTCATGGTCTCTTCTCAAGACCAAGAATAAGAAGATCAACTAAGAACAAGATAATAAAAATGGAGAATGAATGGTCTTTTAATGTTTCCAATGTGTGCCTCTATCACTCTCTCTTCTAATTATGTATTTTTTTAATTGTCAATTGCTTTTCCAACTCACCTCATTCCCATTTGTCCCCTCCTTTTTCCTTTTTTAAATCTTTCATTCCATAAAATAAGTTACCTATTATATCTTTTATTATTTCTTTTCAAAAGAAAATGCATGTTGTCTCATACTTGTCCCTTAACTCGTGTAAATAATTCAAAGAATTTACACAGGACACGGCCAAGACAGTGAGTGACTTGGCCGTGTCTATCAATTTTTCCTTGGACACGGCCAAGTCACTTGGATGTATCCTTCACTGCCTTGAATGTATGTATCTTGTGAGGGGTGACACGACCAGTGACACGACCGTGTCACTTGGATGTGTCCTCTTCTACCTCTCTTGCCATTTTGCTTTCTTCAGGTGTGACACGGCCAAGATGGTGAGTGACACGGCCAAGACGGTGAGTGACACGGCCAAGACAGATGGGTGTGTCGCATGCTGTTAAATTTCTCCTTTCTTTGATGAGGGCATAGACAATGACATGGCCAAGACGGTGGGTGTATCTGAGTGGCACACCTAGTGACACGGCCAAGATGGAGGGTGTATGTGAGTGACACACCCAGTGACATGGCCAAGACAGTAGGTGTGTCTAAGTGACACACCCAGTGACACGGCCAAAGCACCTGCATGTATCTGCTTCTGCCTTTCTTTTTTTCTTTCCTTATAAAAGTGACATATGACATGGCCAGAACATGTTAGGACACAACCAAGACATGTTGACACACCCAAGGACATGGCCAAGATGAGGAGACATGGCCAAGCTTCAACCATCTTTGTTGTTTCCTTCCAAAATAACTTCATCAAGTGGATTTAGCTTCATTTTGCATATGTTCATCTAAATCATCAAACTTCAAGCAAACTTGAACACGCATATTAGAAAATTAACTAAAAAAATAAAATTATCCTAAAAACACATATACAAATGGCTTTAAAACACACCCTTGCATGTGATGGTTTCTCCATGGCCCTTTTCGATATGGGGACTATATGTGATTGGTCCAATAGAACCTAAAGCTTCTAATGGCCATCAATTCATTTTGGTAGCAGTTGATTATTTTACCATATGGGTAGAGGCAGCCTCTTATACCAATGTGACAAAGAATGTGGTCTTTAAATTTATTAGACAGAATATCATATGTCGATATGGTCTTCCTAAGCGTATCATCACTAACAATGCGAAGAATTTCAAAAATAAAGATATGATAGAGATGTGCTCAAAATTTAGAATTAAGCGTCATAATTCCTCCCCATACCGCCTAAAGATGAATGGTGCAGTTAAAATAGCCAATAAGAATATCAAAAAGATAATTCATAAAATGGCAATCACATACAAGGATTGACATGAAATGCTTCCTTATGCTCTTCATAGTTATAGGACCACAATCAGAATATCTACTGGAGTGACACCATTTTTTTTAGTATATGGCATGGAGGCAGTATTGTCTATTGAAGTTGAGATTCCTTCTCTCAGAGTTATTATAGAAGCCAAGCTTGATGATGCTGAATGGGAGCAAATTCATTATGATCAGTTAAACTTTATAGAAAAGAAAGGTTAACAACCTTGTGTCATGGTCAGTTGTATCATAAACAACTTATCAATGCCCATGCAAGGAAAATGAAGGTAAGAGAATTTCAAGTAAGAGATTTGGTGCTTAAAAAGATTATTCTTAGGCGTCAAGACCCTCGAAGAAAATGGACTCCTAAATATAAAGATCCATACGTCGTGAAAAAAGCATTTCTGGAGGAGCTCTGTCACATCCCATTCTCTCAATTCTAAAGGTGTAGATATCTTATAATCTATCATAATAGTAGTCTACTAATTTAACACCACTCATAAATTTAATTACTAAATATTTTTCAATTACACAATCTCATAGATATTAATATTCTTAAATATAACTTATTATTGTTTGCTACAATAATATATACAATAATTCTAAAACACAATCTTATTGGCTCGACCTTAACTACACACTGAAAGAGAAAATGATAGAGATGTTCTACTGCTTTATTCTTCAATTTCTAAAATGTTATATATATATATAAGAGGATGAGTCTAACTACTTAGTGAATAGATAAATATGTAATAAGGGAGAACAAATAAAGTTTGATAATCTATGTAATATAAATTTTATAGTTCAGCTTGATAAATCTAATTGTATTCTCTGATATCTTTTACATACACTCCAATATAAAATTTTACTGGTCTAATTTCAATCTAAGGGCACATGATGACTTATCTCGCAAGTCCAAGGAGAAATAACTTTAATGCATATGTGCAGAGCAAATTATAATATTATTAAATTTAAACACCTGTAATCAAGATGTGATCAGACAGATTTATAAAAGAGTGTACATAATTAATTTACTAACATAATAAAATAAATCATTTACACATATAATAATTTAAACTACTATTATTTATTCTCACTTAATAAGAAAATAATTAATATTTAGAAATAAATTACTGTAAATAAATTCACTTAATAAATATTTTTCTCAAAATCATATATAATTATAATATTTTAAAGAAAAATACAATGTTACATATTTACCCACTCACATGGGCTAAATATTAAACTTGTTTATTCAACAGGGTTCTATTGATATTTTATATCTGCAACTGGACTCATCTCTATAATAATATAAGAATATTATTTAATTTAAATTATATCCTAGTTGCTATAGATTTATGTTATGAATATGACGTGAAATTTCATATTTTTAAATTCTAATGATGTTTTGAAAATTTTGTGACTTTCAAATTTTCTAATGTAACATTACAAGTATTATTTAATTTCTAAAGTATAATTATTTATCAAATTTTCTAATAAATATTGTCAACAATAAAATTTTAATTGTAAAAATTTACTAAGTATTTATAATAATTTAATACACAATTATATTACATTATTTTAGTTTATTAATTTTATTGGTTTATTACTATTAATGATATTTATTTATTAACTAATTTATTCATTTACTTATTATATATTATCAATTTTAATCTATAATATATTTATATATTCTTAGTTTTTAATAAATAAATTCATACTGATAATATTAATACTAGAATAAAAAAATAGTAAAAATATTATTTACTTAATAATATTTTATTTTTATTATTTAACAATTACTTATAATAAATGCACTAAAAATAATAATATTATTTAAATAATTA
Organism: Garcia nutans; assembly: GCA_947685225.1. NCBI lineage: Eukaryota > Viridiplantae > Streptophyta > Magnoliopsida > Malpighiales > Euphorbiaceae > Garcia > Garcia nutans. Next base: position 313,652 of record CANTUV010000068.1, read on the forward strand.
TTTAATTATCATCTTAAATTAATAACTTATATTAAATTTATTATTCAATTATATTAATGATAAAAATATAACTATTTAAATATACATTTAGTAGATTATTTATAATAATAACAAATTTTAAGAAAATATTTGATAGTTGTAATTATATTCATAAATATTATTATAATAGTAAATATTTAATTATAATAATTGTTATAAACTTATAGTTATACAATCATTTAAATTTATATATGTATACTTAATATTAATAAAAACAGTAGTAATACTAATAATATTAATTATTATACAAAATTTAAAAATTATTAATATTTATAAAATTTTAATTATAATATTTTATTACTACAATACTACTTATAAATTGTTACTTCATATAATTTATATTTTATAAATTATCAAAACTCATGCTTAAAAATAATAACCTAATTATTATATCTATAATAATAAAAATTTTAATTAAATAATTAATTTCATGAAATATTATAAATTTTTAAATCATATTTTATTTAACATTTAATTTAATTATTTAATAATTGATTAACTTATTTTAATTTTATAAATAAAATTCTTATATAATTAATAATTTAACAGTAATACTTAATATAATTGAATTTATTAAACTATTTACTTATTATCTTTTAATTAATCTACTTATCTTACGAATATACTTATTTATATCTTTATACCTTAATTATTATAAATTTATTTTGTAATTTACTAAAAAAAATTATAATTCAAAAATTGAACTTAATTTAACTATCAATATATTTAATCTAAGCATATATATATATATATATACTATTCTAATTAATCAATCATTAAACAACTATATATATTTATGATTCTTAAATATAATTGATAATATATTTAGATTCATTAACTAATAATAATCTACTAATTCATAATTTCATCAATTTATTTTTATTTATATATTTTAATTTATTATTATTATATTTTTTTATATTGGTATTACCACTATAATATATTATTATTATTACTATTTTACCTAAATGTTCCACTTTATTATTATTATTATGATTATTATTATTATTATTATTATATTTACTTTAACAAATAAATTTTAACTTTTACTATATTATTATTATTATCAAAATTACAATGTATTACATTCTTCCCCCCTTAAGAAAATCCATCCTTGAATTTTCACTAATTCCTCGATTGAAAAAAAATAAGGATATCGAGCAATCATATCTTCTTCTCTTTTCCAAGTTGCTTTCTTTTTTGAATGAGTATTTCATAAGAGTTTCACGAAAGGAATAATTTTATTTCTTAAAACCTTTTCTTCTCTGGCTAAAATTACAACCGGTTCTTCCTCATAAGTCAAATTTTCTCATAATTCCACTTATTGTCTCTAAAGTATATGCAAAGGATCACTTCTATATGTTCTCAACATGGATACATGAAAAATTCTGGTGGTAGTGAGATAATTCTGGTGGTAGTGAAAGTCTATAAGCAACAGGGCTGATTTTCTCCACAACTTCATAAGGCCCGATAAATCGAGGACTTAACTTTCCATGTCTACCAAATAGCATTACACCTTTTCATGGAGAGATCTTCAAAAATACCTTATCCCCCACATCAAACTCAATATCCTTTCTCTTCAGGTCTGCATAGCTCTTTTGCATGTCTTGTGTAACTTTTAATCTATCTCTAATCAATTTGATTTTATCAGCAGTAATCTGAATTAATTTTGGGGCCACCAATTCTCTTTCTCCAACTTCATTCCAACATACTGAAGTTCTACATTTTCTTCCATATCAAGCTTCATAAGGTGTCGTGTCTATGCTTGAATGAAAATTGTTATTATAAGCAAACTCCATTAATGGCAAATGTTTATCCCAACTTCCTTTAAATTCCATGACACAAGCCTTAAGCATATCCTCCAAAGTCTGAATAGTGCGCTCTAATTATCCATCAATTTGAGGATGAAAGAAAGTACTGAACTTCACTTTTGTACCCATAGCATGTTGTAGACTAGGCCAAAATCTAGAAGTAAACCGGGGATCCCTATCTGACACTATAGATACTAGAGCGCCATGTAGTCTCATAATTTCCTTCACATAAATCTCTGAAAGTTTATCCAAAGAAAAATCTACTCTAATGGGTAGAAAATGAAATGACTTCATCAATCTATTTACAATAACCCAAACAGCATCATGACTTTGTTGGGTACGAGGTAAACCAAAAATAAAATCCATAGTAATGTGTTCCCATTTCCATTTTGGAATCGGAAGTGGTTGCCAAAGTCCCGAAGGATGCTGATGTTCTGCTTTAACTTGTTGACACACCAAGCATTTTGCTATAAAATCCACTACATCATTCTTTGTACCCTTCCACCAATAATTCTTCTTAAGAGTTCTATACATCTTAATACTACCTGGATGCATATAATAAGCAGAACAATGAGCTTCTTCCATTATCTCTCTTCTTAAAGTATCAACATTCGGTACACACAATCTGCTACCAAGTATCAAAGTACCATCGTCCCTCCTAGCATAATTTGTATGAGTTCTTGCTTTAACACCATTAAGAATCTTCTTCATGTCTTCATCTAAAAGTTGAACCACTTTGATTCTTTCCATTAAAATCGGTCTGACTTAGAAGTTGCTAACAGTGCTCCATAATTATTCATAATCAAATCTACTCCCAAAGATCGAAGATCTAGTAGTAATGGAAGCTGTACAGTCTTGATATGGAAAAGACTACTATGTGATTTCTGACTCAAAGCATCAGCTACTACATTAGCCTTCCCAGAATGATATTCAATAGTACAATCATAATCCTTTAACAACTCAATCCATCGCCTCTATCTCAAGTTCAACTCCTTCTGAGAAAGAAGATACTTCAAACTCTTGTGATCTATGAATATCTGGCACTTTTCTCTGTAAAAATAATGCCTCTAAATTTTTAAATCAAAAACCACTATAGCAAGCTCCAGATCATGAGTAGGATAATTCAATTCATTTGGTCAAAGTTGTCTAGTTGCATAAGCTATCACTCTTCCATGTTGCATCAAGACACAACCTAAACCTTTCCGTGAAGTATTACTGTATACCATAAAACCACTATTGCCTTCAGGAAGAGTAAGAACATGAGAGGAAGTCAAACAAGCTTTTAAAGCTTTGTTGACACTCATCTGTCCAATTAAACTTCATATTCTTCCTTAGCAACTTGGTTAATGGTGATGAAATACTAGAGAAATATTGTACAAAGCGACGATAATACCCTGTCAAGCCTAAGAAACTTATCACCTCTGTAGGAGTTGTTAGAGGTTCCCAGTTCATCACTGCCTCTATCTTTTAGGATCAATATAAACTCCCTCTGCTGATATGATATGACCTAAAAATACCACTCTATCTAGCCAAAACTTACATTTACTAAGCTTGGCATACTACTGCTTATTCTTCAAGATTTGTAATATAATTCTCAAGTGTTCTTCATGCCCCTCTCTACTTTGAGAATACATCAGAATATCATCAATAAATACAATTACAAATCTATCTAGATAAGAGTGAAATACCCTATTCATAAGATCCATAAAAGCAGCTGGAGTATTAGTTAACTCGATTATAATGCCCATATCGAGTCCTAAATGTTGTTTTTGACACATCTGACTCCTTGATTTCCAGCTGATGACATCCCGATCGTAAGTCTATTTTAGAAAAGACTTTATCTCCTTAAATTTGATCAAAAAGATTATCAATACGGGGCAAAAGATACTTATTCCGGATAGTGACTCAATTTAGTTATCTATAATCAATGCACTATCTCATGGATCCATCCTTTTTCTTCACAAATAACACAAGAGCTCCCCATGGTGAAATGCTAGGCCTAATAAATCTCTTATCTAATAGTTCTTGCAATTGTACTTTCAGTTCCTTCAATTCTGCAGGAGCCATTCTGTAAGGAGCTTGAGAAATAGGAGATGTGTCTGGCTGAACATCAATAGAGAATTCAACTTCTCTATTAGGAGGTAATCTTGGAAGCTCTTCTGAAAATACCTTTGAAAATTCACATACTATAGGAATATCTTCTAATTTAGGCCCTTCTAATTGTGTGTCGATTATATGTGCTAAGTATGCTTGACAACCCTTCTTAATTAATTTCTGGGCTGTCATAGCAGAAATAACACATAATGGAAGAAATTTTTGATCTCCACAAAAAGTAAGGATAGAATTTATAGGCAGGCTAAAATTTATTTTCTTTTCAAAATAATCAATAGTGGCATGGTGACGAGATAGTCAATCCATCCCTAGAATAACTTCAAACTCTTATATAGCTAAGGGAATAAGATCTACTAACAATTCAAAATCACCTAATCGAACTGTTGAATCTCTATACACATGCTTACACATCATAGAAGTCCCTACTGGAAAACTCATTACAAGTTCATGGTCTAAATAATTTAGTTTCTCATTTTCATATGTAGCAAAAGCTTGTGATATAAATGAATGAGTGGAGCCAGGATCAATAAGTATATGAGCATCTCTTCCAAAAATAACCAACATACCAGTGACCACCTCAGGTGAGGCTAGAGCTTCCTGTTGAGTAATAGCAAAAACTCGATCTTGTGCAGGAGATCTACCCGTTTGACCAGATGATATGATTCCATTATGTCTACCAACACCATTATTATTTCCTCTCCCAACTCCTCTGCCATGTGTTGAGTTCTGCCCCTCTTCGAGGAACAAATGCTGATGATGCTTGAATAGACTCACTAGGCCTCACTAACATTGGACAATCCCTTTTGATATGACCTGTATCACCACGCTGATAGCATCCCCTAAAATTTTCCACAAGTAGAACATAAGGGTCCTGGTCTCTGATTAGCTCCTGAATTACTACTCTGGCCAACACTTAGTGTACTGGTAAAGTTACCCATCGATTATTGCACTGAACTTTGGCTGATCTGTGGTCTGTTTATCTGTTGACTTGATCTCACAAATTGACCTCTACTATTCTCAGAATAAGGTCTAGTGTAGGAACTGCCACCTCTCTTAATTTGTCTGTCATCAAATCCCTAAAAAAATTATGAGTCTGTCTTCTTTTTTAATTTCGAACTCAGTTTCTTCTTTTAATAACTTTTCTTTTTCCAAAGCACCATCCAGCATAGTATAAAAAGTTCTGGCCTGGTCCCGAGATAATTCTTTAAGAATATTTATATGCAAACCCTCATAAAATCTATTGCATTTGTCTTTCTCTTTAGACTCCATATGATCCACATATCTATACAATTCTTCAAATTTGTCCACATATTGAAAGACTGTCATCCCGTCTTATTTCAGTTGAAAGAACATGCTCTCCTTTTCTCTTTTATAATTACCAGTGATGTACTGCTTACAGAACTCTACCTTAAATGCATTCCATGTCAACTCAGCACCATAGGATTAAACTAATTGAGTGTACCAACCATCAGCTGTATTCCCCAAGAAGGCCCGAATATACTTTAGCTTTTCAGCATCAGCAATCCCCATAAGATAATAAGCTTTTTTCAATTTCTGAAGCCAATCACCAGCCTTTCAGAGTCTAGAGTACCATCAAAATTCTCTGCTCCACAATTACGGTAATGAAAAATTATAGCTCATGGTTATTGTTGTTGTTCTCTTGCAGTCATAGCTACTGTAATAGCCTGAACAAAAGTAGCACCAACATTAACCTGGATTAGTGGTGCAGCAGGTGGAACCGAAGGTACATGAGGTGGAGCAGGTGGATTTACTCCAGATGAGTCCTCGTGTGAAGTAGTATTTTGGTCGCTACTCTCGGGTACCTCATAACCAACTGACTCGTCGAGAAGAGGTGGAGTAGGATCCCTATGAGGTTGGCCAAAATTTTATAGTCTAACTATTCAATTTCTTTGGCCAGTATTTCTACCACGGCCTCTACCACCTCATATGCTTGGTGGCATTATCCTACAAAAATAAATTGTATAACTATAGTTAACTATGTGACATAGCAAAATATAATATATATTTTATATTCATTTTTTTATAGTTCAATTATAATTTTATATATATTAGTGTCTCATAAAAATCTCTCAAATTCTTAGGCAAATATTTATAAAAATTTATATATATATATATATTATATGACTGAAATATCTTTTAAAATAAATTAAGTTACAAATTAAAATTTCTTTTTGACTCATGTAAAATTTTTCCCCCAATATGCAACTTTTAAAATAACTTTGCCCTTGAATCTGAGAAATTTACTAGTTACATTATTAAATTAAAATAATTTTCTTATTCCTAATTATTCTAATTTTTTATTGGTCTTTTTATAGAAATCTGCATAATTAATAACCTGGCTCTGATAGCATAAAATGTCACACCTCATTCTCTCAATTCTAAAGGTGTATATATCTTACAATCTATCATAATAGTAGTATACTAATTTAACATCACTCATAAATTTAATTACTAAATATTCTTCAATTATACAATCTCATACATATTAATATTCTTAAATATAACTTATTATTGTTTACTACAATAATATAAATAATAATTCTAAAATACAATTTTATTGGTCCGACCTTAACTACACGCTGAAAGAGAAAATGATAGAGATGTTCTACTGCTTTATTCTTCAATATCTGAAATGTTATATATATATAAGGGGGTGAGTCCAACTACTCAGTGAATAGATAAATATGTAACAAGGAAGAACAAATAAAGTTTGATAATCTATGTAATATAAATATTGTAGCTCAACTTGATAAATATAATTGTATTCTTTGTTATCTTTTATATACACTCAAATATAAAACCTTATTATTCTAACTTCAATCCAAGGGCGCATGATGACTTATCTCACAAGCCCAAGGAGAAATAACTTCAATACATATGTGCAGAGCAAATTACCCCGGCTAAGAGTAATTTTATAATATCATTAAATTTAAACACTCGTCATCAAGATGCGATCAGATAAATTTATAAAAGAGTGCATATAACTAATTTACCAACATAATAAAATTAATCATTTACACTTATAATAATTTAAACTACTATTATTTGTTCTCACTTAATAAGAAAATAATTAATATTCAGAAATAAATCACTGTAAATAAATTCACTTAATAAATATTATTCTCAAAATCATATATAATTATAATATTTTTAAAAAAAAATACAATGTTACATATTTACCCACTCACCTGAGCCAAATATTATACTTGTTTATTCTTTTTTTTAGAACAAAAACGACTCTAGCAACCCAATTAGACGACCCAGCGAAAGCAACAGGTAACCTTTGCGTCTGGAATCAATCCAATCAGAATACTATAGCGTTCATGTTTTATGAAATCTAATATAAGGAGAATCCAAAGAATCTGAAATTACAATGCCTTTAAGCAAATGAGCTAAAGAAGAAAAGGAAATTAAACTACAATGTAATGAAAAAATGTGACTAAAACGGGCTAAAAAATTAGCCGCTTGGTTCCCTTCCCGATAAGTGTGATGGAAAGTTATACTTTTGTTCACCGTTGAATGGCGAATTTGTCTTGCAATACCATTATCACCTGCTGCCATTAATCTTATGGCCGATGCTGAATCAGTCTCAATAATCAAAGGAGAAGAGGTAAAGCTGAGGCACCATTGTATACTAGCTAAAATAGTTAGCATTTTCCGCAGTAAGTGCATCTGGTGCCTGAAGAGAAAAATAATAAGCAGCTGTAAAATTACCATGGGAATCGCGTAAAATTGCGCCACCGGCAGCTGAAGGAGAGGAGAAGGATGCGTCAACGTTTAGCTTAAAGAATCCGCTCGGAGGTTTGTGCCAAAAAACCAGAGTGACCAACTGCTTACTACCCACTGAATTAGGAAAAAAAATCTGTAGACTGTTTGAAGTGTCATGCCATTTTTGTGCCAGAATAAGCCAGCCCCCATTTATAGATCCAATCACGAATCTTTTCAATAATGGCAGGAGCAAAGAATTGATCTGTTCCCCAAACAATTCCATAATATGATTTCCATATGAAATATAAAATGGCCTGAGAGACACACCTGAGTGTGATTCCTCTAGGGGAATCAGGTGAAGCATAGACCCACCAACATGGCAATTCTTGTCTGAGAGAAGCAGACCCTGTGACCTTACCCAAGAAGGATTCTCTAAAATATTTCCATATCAGTTGGACTTGCGGGCAATGATAGAACATATGGTCATTTGTCCCTTCAGCCGAAAGGCAAACTATACAGCATGTGGCCATTTGGAAACCCATCCGCTGCAATCGACAAGGGGTGGGAATAGAATTACGAAGACATCGCCAAGTGAAGATGGAAATTTTCATCGGTATTCTGTTATTCCAAATTGAACGGCTTGATAAAGTAGCAGATTGCTTCATCCTTACTGCTTCGTAGGCGCGTTTAAGAGTGAATGAGTCCTTTCCGGAGCTGCGCCATTGAATATCGTTACCCGAAATCGAAAAGAGGGAGGAAGCAACTTCATTAATCTTGCAGATCCTTTTCCATGTGCAGGAGTCGTAATTCTTGAATTGCATAAGACCCCGTCGGTGATATTTGGCTTTTAACAGTTTAGCCCACATGGAGTCAATATCTTGATACCGCCACCATAACTTGAGGGAGAAAGCATCTTGAAGGGATGTAATAGATCTGAGACCCAATCCCCCTTCCTCCACTGGGTAACACAACTTTCTGTAACTGACCCAATGATATTTTTGTTATCCGCATCCGAATTCCAGGAGAAATCAGCGGCTTTACGCTCAATAATTCTAATGATACTTTGAGGAAGTTGCATGGCTCCCAAAGTATGTATTGGTATAGCACTTAGAACATGCTTTATTAAAAGTAATCGGCCCCCTGAAGAAAGAAATTTCTTTGTCCAACCCTGCAATTTGGCATCAATCTTGTGAAGTAGATAAGAACAATACTGGGCACGATTAATACCTTTGTATATAGGAGCTCCGAGGTATATAAATGGAAGAGTTTTGCATGGAATACTCAGAACAGATTGCATACGTACTTTATAACCCGCCAAACATTTCGAAGAGCAATAGTATGAGATTTTATCAAGATTGACAAGTTGACCCGAAGCCTTCTGATAAATTTGTAAGAATTCCATAAAGATCCTAGCACTCCGCACATCACCATTAATAAAAACAATAAGATCATCCGCAAAGGCTAGATGAGTAGGAACCGGACAATATCTGGCAGTTTTGTATGAAGAAATGCAGCCGTCAGCAACTAATTTATTGATAGCTCTTGAGAAGCATTCCACTGCTAAGATAAACAATAAAGGTGACAATGGGTCGCCCTGTTTTACACCCCGCGAAGGATGAAAATTTCCAAAGTTTTTACCATTAATCGAAACTGAGAAATTAGTTGCTTTGAGATGTGAAAGAACAAGATGCACAAAATGAGAGGAGAAGCCGAACTTCAAGAGAAGAGCTTCCAAGTAGGTCCAAGATACACGGTCAAAGGCTTTGGCCATATCCAATTTGATAGCTAAATTATGCCCCCTGGTCTTTCTGTCAATATCCTGAATAAGTTCATTAGCAATTAAAATCTGGTCGTGGATTGACTTGTTTTTCATAAAACCAGTCTGTTCAGAGTTATCTTGATATTTTATATCTGCAACTAGACTCATCCCTATAATAAATAATATAAGAATGTTATTTAATTTAAATTATATTCTAGTCGCTATAGATGTATGTTATGAATATGACGTGGAATTTTGAATTTTTAAATTCTAATGATGTTTTGAAAATTTTGTGACTTTCAAATTTTTTAAAGTAACATTACAATAAGTATTATTTAATTTCTATAGTATAATTATTTATCAAATTTTCTAATAAATATTGTCGACAATAAAATTTTAATTGTAAGAATTTACTAAGCATTTATAATAATTTAATACACAATTATATTACATTATTTTAGTTTATTCATTTTAATAGTTTATTACTATTAATGATATTTATTTATTAACTAATTTATTCATTTACTTATTATATATTATCAATTTTAATCTATAATATATCTACATATTCTTAGTTTTTAATAAATAAATTCTTGCTAATAATATTAATACTAGAATAAGAAAATAGTAATAATATTATTTACTTAATAATATTTTATTTTTATTTTCTAACAATTACTTATAATAAAGTCACTAAAAATAATAATATTATTTAAATAATTATTTAATTATCATCTTAAATTAACAACTTATTTTAAATTTATTATTCAATTATATTAATGATAAAAATATAACTATTTAAATATACATTTAGTAGACTATTTATAATAATAATAAATTTTAAGTAAATATTTGGTAGTTATAATTATATTCATAAATATTATTATAATAGTAAACATTTAATTATAATAATTGTTATAAATTTTTAGTTATATAATCATTTAAATTTATATATGTATACTTAATATTAATAATAACAGTAGTAATACTAATAATATTTATTATTATATAAATTTTAAAAATTATTAATATTTATAAAATTTTAATTATAATATTTTATTACTACAATACTAATAATACAACTAATAAATTGTTACTTCATATAATTTATATTTTAGAAATTATCATAACTCATGCTTAAAAATAATAACCTAATTATTATATCTATAATAATACAAATCTTAATTAAGCAATTAATTTCATGAAATACTATAAATTTTTAAATCATATTTTATTTAATACTCAATTTAATTATTTAATAATTGATTAATTTATTTTAATTTTATAAATAAAAATTCTTATATAATTAATAATTTAATAGTAATATTTAATATAACTTAATTTACTAAAATATTTATTTATCATCTTTTAATTTATTTATTTATCTTACAAAAACTATATAAAAAAAGGATTCTTAGTGTCAAATATTAAACACTTCTAAGGTTAAGCCTCAGATTCCCTTTTTCTAAGAAAATACCTAACACGAGTCTTGGTTATTTCTAAGGTCAAATCTTAGGTTCCCTTTTCACAAATTCTTAATCCTCATGCTCTCTAAATCTTTTTCTAAAAATTTCTAGAATCAAGCTTTAAGCATTCATAAGGTTGAGCTTTAATTCTATTTCCTTCATCTTCTAAATTTTTTTTCTAAAATCAAGCTTTTAGCACTTATAAAGTCGAGTATTAAGTTTTTTTTTCTTTTTTATATATTTATAAAATTAAATTTAAAGTACTCTTAAAATGAAGTTTCAGTTTCTTATTAATTTATTAAAATTCTTGAAGTCAAAATTTAAATACTCTCAAAGTCAAGCCTTAGATTATTTATCTTTTTTTTTTAGCGTTACTGAGATCAAGTCTCAAATTATAATTCTTTTTTAGAAGTTAAATCTTAAAAAATAATATATTACTAACTTTTTATACAACTTTAATCAATTAAAGTACGCAAAAGGGGGCAACTATAGTAATCCACTTTAAAAATAAAAAATAAAATTGATACAATAATTTAAAAATAACAAATAAATAAAATTATTAATAAAATATTTATAATCTTATTATCTATACAAATATACAATAAATACATAGACAAAAATAACTTAAAACAATGAAAAAAGTAATTCCCACTTTTTTGTCATATTTTCTGCAATATTTTCTGCAGCAATTAAAGGAAAACTATAACAAAAAGAATTATTTAAATATATTCTCTAGTGTAAAAGGAGGGCAAAAGTCATAACAAAAAAGTAGGAGATATGAAGAGAAATATATAGAAAATTTTAGTTTTCTGGCAGAGAAAATTGTGAGAAACTAAAAATTTATTAAATACAGAAAAGTTAAACCAACACAGTAAATAAAGAAAATCTAACAATTATCAATGGACACACAATCAAATAAGTGCATTATAAGCCTCAAATTTTATATTACAATTTTGAATAATGATTGTTTTTATTGTTATATGCATGTGATTTTTTTTAAATGAATATTTATTTTCTTATTAAAATTCTCAGTACTATTTTCTTTCTCTGTAATACTTATCATAAGTATATAGCTCCCTAATTGCTTTATTTATCTTGTTCATAATAGTTGGAATAAAAAATAAATCACAAAAAAAAGACCAGTTAATTCAACTACACAAAATCTTGAATTTATCTACTATACTCACAAATCCACATATTAAATGTCAATAGAAACACATATAAAATAAATAATTATTAAAAAAGATAAAAGGTCCAATAAAAAGTGATAAGAAATAGAAACAATAGACACAATATAAAAAATAATAATAATTTCACATGAATTGAAAATCCAAATAAAACAATATACATATAAAAAAAAAAGGGGTCGTCAAGTAGAACTAAATTTTAAAAATGCTAAATAAATAGAGAGATTCAATTTTTTTTTTAAATAGGAATATAAAAATTAAAAAAAAAACTAGCTTAAAGGCAAATACATGTTAGAAATTTAATAAGCAAAAATAAAAATTATCACATAAATTTTTTTTTAAAACAAAGGGGATGTATTAACAGTTATTAGATAAAAAAAAAATTCATTTTTTTATCTCAATAATGCTTGAAGATGTTGAAATTCGCATATTATTTTTCAGTGACTTATATCGTATGCATCAAAATAAAAATAATAATTAATAATATAAAAAATGAAAAGAAAAATGGAAAGCGGAGGTGAAACATTAGAACGGTAGAGAGAGAAGATGAGCCGTGAGAAAAAAAACTATATGTAGATTGGATTTTAGGGTTGAAAAGTGACCACTTTCAAAATGTTGGGTTTTAATATATAAAAACAAATGTTTTAAATGATTTACTGATGTGCTTAATGATGTTATGGGCTTCATAAGGTAACAATTGCAACTCTTTAATTACTTTTCACCTTTTTATTTTTATTTTTTTTTAATTTATTGGAGGAATTTAACTCATGGACTACACAATAGGGGGTAGTCCTCCCCTATCAACACTCATCACAAGGATGATCAACACTCACCATAAAGGTGACAGAATGGGGAATCGAACATGTGACCAACTGGACAAATTACAGCGCATTAACCAATTAGGCTAGGCCCTCAACCCCACCTTTTTATTTTTATTTATATGATGGTATAATGAAGTAAAAAATGAAATAAAATTTATAAGACTATAGTAGTTTGATTATTCCTAATTTTTGTCTTTATTACAATTAGTAAGCCATTACCCTTTCAAAAAAAAAATTAGTAAGCCATTAATTATAATATTTTATTATTTATACTTATTTAATTTTATTATATAAATTATCTTAAAACTATGTAATTTTGTATAAATATTTATAAAATAGTGATTATTATATTCAGATAGTGGATATAAAAATTAAATAAATTAGAATATTATATTTAAAAAATAACTATGTATCCATATATAATATCAAATGAAAGTAATTTAATAACTATATTCAGAAAGTGAATATGATTATTGAAAATAATATATTAAAAATAATATACTAAAAACAATAAATCAAAAATGAAATAAGACATTAAAAATAAATCCATGAACATAAAAAAATGTATAATTATATCCGGGAAGGAGATACTACAACAACAATAATAATAAAAAGATAATCGAACTATGGGGCTTTGATTCTGTCAAGTGGATACGTAGGCAATCGAAATTAAATTTTAAATTCAAGACCACTTTAAATAAAAAAATATATTTTAAAAAATATATTAACAAACTATAAAAATAAAAGATATAAAAAATTTAATAAAAATATAAAATTTGGACAATTATGTTCAGAGAGTGGGTATAATTTAAAAAAATATAATAATAATTATAAATTTAACAAATATTAAGTCATAAAGTTTTTATATTCAGATTCAGGTAGTGAATACAAAGATTAAATTATTAACTAATAAATAAAATATATGCCCATAAAGATAATAAAATTATTAAAAATTATAAAATAAAATTATAAAATTTAATAAAAAAATATTTATTTATAGACTGTATGTGGATACATTAGACAAAAGATAAAAAATAAAAAGTATATAATTAAAATTTATATTTAAGCAATGAATATAATTCCTCTTATAAATAAAGAAAATAGATAATAAACAACACAATAATTATAGTATCAATTTTTTAGCGCTGTAAGGTATTTTTTCTTTCCTACAAGTGATCAACTCCTCGGATTCAGAAATGCAGACCAAAACTAAGTGTCTAATCAAACCTTATAATTGATTGGTGGCGACTCCTAACACACATATAAAATAATAACAATTAAATATAAGCCGATAAAAATCAAATTGAATCTTATATCTCGTTAGCTCTCTGTTGTTCCGTATGCGACAATCCGAACCTTCAATTTTTAAATATACAAGTCTGCAATTTTATTTTCATTTTTGTTGTTACAACCGTGATCTTTCTTTTTTTTATTTTTTTATTTTTTTAATTTTCTTTTTTAATAATTTAATTTAATTTATACCTTTTTATTTAAAAAAAAATTTTATGTCATATTTTTTTTAATATACACATACAAAATAAATATATACATAATATATATATAACTTATACAAAATATATACTAAATAATATAAACTATATCTACACATCTACAATAAATTTACAATACATCTACATAATATTTTTAATATTTATTTAATTTTTTCTTTTAACAATATCCACACAAAATTTATACAATATTTATATAATATTCAATAATATTTTCATAAAATATATACAACTTAAATAATAAATATATAATATACATAATACATCTACAGTACATCTACAATATATCTACAATACATATATTTTATATCTACATAACGAAATTATATATATTTTTTATTTTTTATGTGTATAATATGTAAAATTTTTATTTAAATAAATTTATTAATTTTTATTAATATATTTTTATATATTTTATTATTTTTTGAGTGTTATCTTTTTTATAATTAAAAATAATTTTTTATGAAAAAATATTATTTTTATATTATGAAAAATAATTTAAAATATTAATTTTTATTATTTTATTAAAATATTTTTATTTAATATTGAAGTTTGAAAAAAAATAAAATTTTTAAATAAAATAGTAATTATAGTGAGAGAAGATGTATTTTTAAAAAAAATTATTTTATTAAAAAATAAAGTATTTTTAAATTTTTATATTAAATTTTTATAAAAATATAAATATTTTTAATTTTTATAATATTTTTATAATAAAAATTATTTTTTAAGTTAGTTATGCAAATATCCTGTAATGCAATTTTACCCTATTGGTTAGATACCCATCTCTTCAAATGCTCAGTTTCCCTCTGCTCTAAATATCTAATAAATGGAATTTCTTAGTTTAAATTTAAACCGGTTTCGAGCAATAATATAATGTGAACCCGAATTATATATATATATATACACACACACAAAAAGAAAGGAGATTTTATTCCATATCTAAAATCGAAGCAATAACAATAATATTAGAAGGTTGGCGTCCCTTTCATAAATTCTGACTTGGAATAAGAGGCCATTGCGAAAAGATGAGTCACCTTTCGCAGAACGTTGCCTAAACAAAAATATAATCTCTTCAATTGAGTTTGAAAGTAGAAGGCAGTCATTTAAGTCAATTTTATGCATTATGTATTATTAAATTTTCAATATTATATGTTTAATTTATTGTTTTTTCATGTGAAATATAAACTAATGTATGATTATATAGAAATAAATAAATAGCACTATAGAAAATACACACACACATATAGATAAGATAATAATTTTTTAAAGAAAATAAATGAAAAATAAATAAATAAAAGTTATTTGACGAAAATTTTTATGCAAGGATTATTCAAAATATTGTATACATAAATTAGGAATTTAATTTAATTTAATTTAATTTAATTTTAAATTATTCTTATTTATTTTAAAAAAATAATATTTAGATGTTGGGAGTTAGACTACAAATCAAATTTTACTTAAATTAAGTTTTAATAAAATAATTTTATTTTATTTTTTAAAGACTATTTTTTATTGAAAGTATAATTTTTTTAAAAATATGAAAATTAATAAAAGAGGAATTTATATTTTGGTGTGCATGTTACAGTAATACGAGCCTTTTTTTTCATTTTCAAGTTTTCAATTTTTCTCCTTTTTCACGGCAAAATCACAGTGATTTTTAATTTTTTTTTGTTTAATTTTTTTTTGTATTTTATTTTTTTATATTTTTTATTCATAAATAATTTTTTGTTCTCATATTTTCAATATATACAAAAAAATACACACAATAATTTTAAATATATATACAATATACACTAAGTATACACACAATATCTATACAATATATACAAAATATATTTAATTTTTTAAATTTAATTTTTTTTAATTTGTATATATACACAACATGCACAATATCCATAATAAATATATAATATACATAAAATATCTATAGACAACTACATAATATACACACACCATACATGCAATATCTATATAATATCTATACAACAAAATTAATATTTTTTTTAACTTTATTTTTTACAAGAATAATATATAGAATTTATTTTAAAATAAATTTAATAATTTTTATTAATATAATTTTATATATTTTACTTTTTATATTTTTTTAGTGTTATTTGTTGTTTAAAATCAAAATAAAAAAATTTATAAAAAATTAATACAATTTAAATATTGAAAATATAATTTAAAATATTAATTCTTACTATTTATTGAAATATATTTATTTGGTAGTAAAATTAAAAAAAATTAATGTAAAATATTATTTGTAATGAAAGAGGAGGTAATTTTTTAAAAATAATTATTTTAGTGAAGAATATACTATTTTTAAAAATTTTAATCTAATTTTTTTCTAAAGTATAAATATCTTTTCACAGCATTTTTTAAAGGAAAGTTTATTTTTATGGATAATTTTGTAAAAATATATCATTAAAATTGAGTTGAAAGGGTAACATTGAGGACTTGGTACATAACTTGTGGCCCATCTTGGCCTAAGGATCCACACAGAAATCTCCTTAGCAGTAAGATAAGAATGAGAGATATTACAAAGGCCATCATATTGAAACTTTGCTTGAAAAACTTAACAAATAAGAAATGCCAAAAGATACCTATTTGAGAATGAATATATGTCTTTATCTCATACGATATTATCCAAATAATGTTATTTATGAAAAATTTTTAGCAAAAATTATTTTTAAATTTGTATTTTATAAATATCTAGCTCAGTCACATGTTCATTATTGTTAGTGAATTTGTGTATATTAATTTTCAAAACCGCAAGTGTACGGCTCGTAATAAGTAATATAATGAAAGTAAGAGTCGATCTCACAGAGAATGTTCAATTTGATTAACTGAAATTCAATTTAACTATTATCTGAAAATTAGTAAATTACAACAGTTTAATTTTACATAATTAATCTTAATCTATCCAAGTCAATTACTCTAAACTAAGTGTTCAAATAATCAATGGTAAAGGAGTAAAATTAGATTTTATTGGAGTTTTTAATATGGATCTAATTAATAAAGTATTAAAATTAGATTTTATTGGAGTTCTTAAATCCTAGATATCAAATATCACTCAATTCATTCACTTCTCTCTCAAGCAAGAAAAATATAATTGGATAATGATTAAATTACTATTCTCATGTCAAATAATCAAAGTCCAATTCAATTCAATCAAGATATTAATTCTGAATCCCTAAGTAATTAATTTATCTCTAAACTTAATCACCCAAGGTTGACGACTCCACATCAAAAATCACATTTAACTTTCGTATTTTATATGATTCTTTAAATTTAACAATTGGTGGTCAAACAATTATTAATCAATTAAACCAAAATCATTAAATCAAGGATAAAAGAAAATCAATCTATATATATTAATAGATTATAATCAAACACATGGTTTCAACATTCAAATTCACTTAATTCCACAAAGAGATTAGTTGCTCATAATTAAATTAAACTTAGATAAAATAGAAATTAAGAAACAAAACACAAAATTTATCATTATAATATTCAAAATAAGAAAATAATAAAACATTAAATAAAACGTAAACTAGAAAATGTAAACTAAATAGAGAGTTCAAACAAAGTTGATGAAGAATCCGGCAGAGACAACCAAGTCTTCCTCTAACGTAATCTCCTTCTTCCTTTAATCTCCAATTGAGCTAAAATTAATTTTCTCTAGACCAAATATGAAGAAAAATAGTCTAACACTTTAGAATGGCTGTCTCATGTACTGTTTATGTCCCCCTTTGGTATCCAGCTAATCCCTCTTTCAAATCAGAATCCTACTCTTACTCAAACTCTCTTTAAAAATTTGAATTCAAAATTCTCCCTTAATTTTCTATCAGATATGTTCCTTATCTCCAATTGACCTCTTCAGTAATATTGTAGCCCCAGAAGAATAGATGGTTTTAGGTCTTTGAATCACTTGATTCAAACTTTAGAAGCCTAAGTTATGGCCCAATTACTATCAGTGGCTCGGATTAGACTTCTGCTTTTGAAATTCAAGCCCGATTTCGACTTTAAAGTTGGAGGCCCAACAAACTCAGAATTTAACAAACCAGGACTCTCTGAAAAGCTTGAGATGTCTTATGTCAACTTCATGAAGACTACTTTTCTAATTTTTCACTTTGAGACCACCAAAATTTACTTGAAACTTGAAAGGTCAAATTATATCTTAAAATTTCAGTTTATGCACATTTTTAAAAAATTAATTTAAACTAAACTTAATTCAAAAATAATGAAATAAAAATATATAAATGAGCTTAGAAT
The DNA here is from genome assembly GCA_947685225.1 of Garcia nutans. Taxonomy (NCBI): domain Eukaryota; kingdom Viridiplantae; phylum Streptophyta; class Magnoliopsida; order Malpighiales; family Euphorbiaceae; genus Garcia; species Garcia nutans. The sequence goes on from CANTUV010000068.1 coordinate 332,359, forward strand.
AGATTAATTCAAGTCAATTACATATTAAATATGATAAAAAAAAATATAGGGTTAATTTACACCTATCAATTATGCCTTATTATATACAAAGTGCAAATAATGGTAGCATTTTAATAGTATTTTTTTAAAAAAAATTACACCATAATCACTTTTTTTATTTTTTTTTAAATATCCTATTAATTGAATATACTTTTAACATGCTAAATATGCATTATATATATATTACTGAAAAAAAATATTTTTGAAAAAAAATAATTTTTTTCATTATTTTATTTTTTAACGTACTTTTGAAGGAATTCCAACCAAATACAATAACAACGAACTCCTATAACTCAGCTACTGTAATATTATCATTCCACGTCCATATCTATATCTATATCTATATTTATATCTATACATATATAATATAATATAATATAATATAATATAATATAATATAATATAATATAATATATAATACTAAATCTAAAGTCGCTACCTCAACACTTTGTCATTTGTCACTTTCTCAAATTTTCTTGAATTAAAATTTTTATATATTAAATTAAAATTAATTAATTAGATTAATTAAATTTTCAAATAAATTTAAATTAGATTAATTAATTCTCAAATTCTCTTTTAATTAATTAATTTTGGATAATTCCCAAATTAAATTAGATTCCTTTAAATAAATTTAAAATTAAATTCATTTAGATAAATTAGATAAATTTAAAATTAATTTAAATTCATAAACTTAAAATTAATTTAAATTCTTTTAAAAAAAATTAAGGCTTTCATACTTCTTGGTACAATTTTCTTCTTTTACAATATCAATCATGTGTAAAAAGTCATGTTTGCATAATTTCATGCACTATTGGCCAAAATTTTAATTTTTTCCCCCTTGGTTACTGTGTATATATATGTATGTATGTATGTATATTTGTATTTTTTTCCTTTCTTGGTAAGTTTAAGGTGAAGCTCTTTTGCAGACGTATTAATTGGACATGATTTAGGTATCATATGTTTCCATAGTTTTGTCATTTTGAGTTTATAATTTTTTTTCACTTGATTTTTATTCAATTTAGAGAATTTATATATTTAAGATAAGAATTTATGTATTATTGTTTTTCTATTAGAATTTTGCAGTTTATGCTGATTTTTATATTATTTTTATTATTTTGATAAATTTAGGATATTATAATGATGGATCAAGTAGTTAATACTATACTATTTCTCCAATTAATCCAAAATTGTTTAAAGTACAATTTTTTTATTTTAATGTATTTTAATTTACATAATTTATATTCATATTCTATGTTGATTATCTTTCTTCTTTACCTTGATTTGTAATAGCATTTTAAATTTAGCATTTTTATTTTATTTTTGTTAAATTTAAGGTAAGAATTTGTATATTATTGTTTTTTATTAGGATTTTGGGGTTTAAATTAATATTAATATATTTTTTTTTGTTGTTTTGATGAATTTAAGATGTTATTGTAATGGTGAATTTATGATGTTTTTATGAATTTCTCCATATGACCAAAAAAACACTTAAGGTATAATTTCTTATTAATTTTACTTTGTTCTTATTGATTTACTTAACTTATAGCTATACTAATTATAGTTTTGTCTTTTGATTTATCAATAGCCAATGTTACTTCAATTTTTTTCCTTAAGGAACCTCACTTTCCATTAAAGAGAAACAATACAACTTGGATAGGTATTCCAACTATGAAAACTAGGAAACCTATAAGCATTCTTGGCTAATGAATGAGCCAAACTATTATATTCTCTTTAATCCATCTAATGGAGATGTCAAATCTAGTAGCTAAAATAAGCTTACAGTCGTTAATTAAACAACCAAACTCAAAATTATCTAAACTAGAAGAACAAAGAGCAAATTTAAGTAACTGTGAATCAGTACAAATTATTCCAAGTTGATGAAAGTGTTCCACTGTCCGGTAGATTGTTGAACGGAGGGCTAAAACTTCCACCATAGTGGGGTATGAAATTCCTTGAAATTGACTACCGATTATCTTCATGAAATTTCCTTCAGCATCTTCAAATATCGAGCCGAACCTAACAGTAGCAACATCTACAAATAAAGCTCCGTCAGTAAAAGATTGTCAATCAATATTCCTAGCAAACCAAATTGAGGAACTCCATATACAACAGACAACTGCTAGCCATGAACACGTGCCTCGCCTGCTTATCACCAATCACAAATGAAAGCAAGAGCTTGGGATTTTATCACTGAAGTGGGTCTGATAACACCGTTCCAAATCGCTTCATTACGGATAACCCATACATGCCATGCTGTATCAGAAATTCTTCAAATTTCCCCATTGAGGATGAAGTACTAACCTGCAAAATAAAATCTGAAAAATTAGCAATGACTTCCCTCCCCTCTATAGCCAAAAACATCCCAAATAGCATCTGCCATATAACAAATGACTAGTACATGATCCACCGTCTTCTTAAGGCCACAAAAACAAGAAGTATTCACCACATTTGCTCTTTTTTCTCATAGCTTAGCTTTAATAGGCAGAATGTTTCTCAAAGCTCTCCAAAAAAAGATCTTTATTTTAGGAGCGGAGGTATATTAATATTTCAAATGCGACCCCAAAGAGACCCAGTGTATCTATCACCCCGTCTCCCATGCAACTTCAAACTTTGATAGTAACCCGATTATACACTGTAAACTCCCTTTTTATCAAAATGTCATATCATCTTATCCTTCATATAGTTTAGACTAATGGGGATACTCATGATTGCTCTAATATCCTCCACAAAAAATATATTTATAATTTTCTCCATATTTCATTCTTTCCGAGAGCATTCGCTGTTATGATTATTGATTTTGCCTTTAGATCTATAAAATACTATCATTTTTATTATTAGAAATAAAAAGTATGACATAATATTAATTTTATGTTTTATAAACTATAAATAATGGGATGTCATGTTTTTTATACTAAAAATTGATATTTAATAAATATAAATAGAGAGAAAATAGTTTAAAAAATCCTTTTTTTTTCGATTCATATTATTTTATTGCTTTCTTCATTATTTTTCTTAATTTGTATATGGCTTTATGTTTTCGATTGATTTTATTTTTCATGTTGATATAGTAATTATAAGGGAGAGTACTTAGTAATAATATTTAATAATTTAGTTTTATTGTCCAATCAAATTTTATATTTGAGTGTATTTCTCATTATCTTTTCGAATTTATATTAATTGTCAACTTAATTAATTATTAATAAAAACAATATAATACAATCTTATATATTTTGGAAAAATAAAAATTGTTTAACTTTCTTTTCTATTTTATGTTGTTAATAATATCTGCTTTATACTATTTTATGTTGTTAAAATTTTACAATATGATGGATACGGATAAGCACTAACACAATTTTTTTATTGGGCTTACAACATTATATTAATTTTATATTTATTTTTTTTCAAAATTTTTTAATTATTAAAATTGCTTGATTTGGTGAATTTAGTTGTTTTTATTGAGGTTGCTCTTTTTAATATTTATTAGTTTTGATATTGGTTCATTTTGGTTTAATAAATAATTTATATATTTTTTTTTTTCTTGATAAATTGTGCTTTCAGTTTTTTTTTTTTTTGAGAAAGCCTGGACAAACTTAGAAATTTAAAGAGTGGCTCAGCGATAGTGTTCGACTGAAACCAACTCAGAAAATGACTAAGTCCGCCAGATATTTTTATTTATAACGTAAATAAGGAATCCCGGAGGAGTCAGAAATTACAATGCCTTTGAGAATGGAAGGCATATTGACTAAATTCTGAAAATTACAACAAATGGAAAATAAGCGGCTATATCTCGCTAAGAAATTGGCTGCCTGATTGCCCTCACGATAGACGTGATTAATAGCAATGTTTTCTGAATTCATCAAATGTTTAATCTTGCCCAGAGTCCTTGAATTTTTCGTGTTCATGCTAAGAGCATTGATAGCCTCAAGAGAGTCACATTCAAGAAGGAGAGGCCTGTACGGCATGTTGAGACCCCATTTTAATCCTACCAGAATGGATTGAACCTCAGCCTCCATTGGACCAGAAGCCTCCAAAGGATAGCAAAATGCAGCAAGTACATTACCATCTGCATCTCTAAGAATCGAGCCACCCGCCGCCTTTGTATGAGAGAATGAGGCATTAATAAATAATTTATATTTTTACATAAATTGTTATGATAATATCACGAAATTATCAATACATATATTAATTTTATTTTTTTTATTTATATCTATAAATAAATAATTAATAATTTAAAATTATGATATGATTTGTAAAAATAAGTACGTCTTCTAGTGAAACTCTAAATTCAAGTCCGTTTATCTGTTGATGAGTTGATTCTTGATGTGAAAAAGTCAAATTTTTAATGCCCAATTTGTTTTATTTGCAAATTAATTTCTTTATAAATTCACATCTGCATTCCCAGTCATGAACAAGTCTAATAACTTCTCTGTTGACAGACATGATCACTCCAATATAATACCAACAATGGATTGCTAGTTTTTATGAAACTATAAAAGACCCTATTTTTAATTAAAAATTTAAAAAAAATAACAACCATTACGTTAAATATATATATATATATATATATAGCAAACCAAAATGTCAATCCTTAAAAATATACTAAAAAATAACCGACCAGTTATATTCAATAAAAGAAACTCTTTCATTAATTAATGTGGATTCTCTCCACTTTACTTAACCAGCCGAACAAAAAGGACATTATCCACTAAGCCTAATTTTATAACTCCATTTTAATATTATCCCATTATGCAATGATAAAAAAAACAGCCATTCTAGATTAGGGTTCTCTCGTATTTAAATTAAAATAATAAATAATATTTATATAGTTTTTTATTATTAAATATAAAATTAAATAATTAAATATTATTATTATTAATTTTAATTAATTTAGAAAATGACTGTTTAATAATTTTTTTAAATTAAAAATATTTATTATAAATTTATTTATTATAAAAAATATTTTAATAAATATTTTAAACTAATAAAAAAAATTGTTGATCATTACTCATGATAACAAAATCTCAAACATCTAATGATAATTTTTTTAAAACTGAATCTACTGATAATTAATGGCAAAAATTATATTAAAATGACATAAAATCCATTTGGGTTAGTGGGATTAGTGGTGAGTGGGTGAAAGTATTGATTGGACTATGACTCCCTTTCTCTTCCAAATTTCTACTTCACAAGTCTTCCACGAGACCACACTCTTCTTTAAGTCAATATCGGTGCTTTGGTTTTTCAGCGGTGCTAAATGTAGTGCCCATGTGGACCCTTCTACTACTTTTTCAACAAAGCTTCAAGTGTTTAGTTAAAAAAAAATTTTCACTTCAAATATTACTTTTACAAATTCAAGATATAATATTAATTATAAAATGTTAAATTTTACTCTTATTTATTATATAATATGTTCTTAATCTTGATATTTCCTCATTTATAAATACAGATCATTTTAAAATTTTTATATAAAAATTAAAAAATTATATAATAATCTATTTTATATAATTATTTTATTAAATTATCCTTATTTTTTAATTTATTATTTATTAAGAATTATAGAAATTTAAGGAGATTAAAGTTTTAAATTTATTTTTTTAATATTATAGAGAAATAAATTTGAAATAAAAATTATAAAATAATATTAATTTTTATAAAAAATAATAATTATTTGTGAATAAATTTTATTATTATAGAATAACTTATATTTATGAATGGAGGAAAAAATTGATATTTAAAAAAATAATTGATAAAAGGTAATTAAATAAATTATAATTTTTTAATAAAATTTAGGCTTAATATATTTATTACTCTTCGAACTTGACACATCTAGTCATTTTATTCCTATAATATTTGAATAACTATTTTGTCCCTCAAACTTGACTTTTTTATAATAAATTAATCCTTAATCACTGAGTTGGCAAAGTATTTATAGCATATTCTTTAGAGGCACGTGAAACGAATTAAAACAACATATTTATAATATAAAATATTAAAAATATCCTCCGATAACTTAAAAAATTATTAATATATACTATAAAATTACAATAATACCCTTAAACTATTAACAAATTTTTGCCTATTTTTTTACTAACCGGCACCGAAAAATAAAATTTTTTATTTGAAAATCTGATTCAAATTTTATGTTTTGAATTAGATTTTCTGTCTAAAAATTTAATAATAAGAGGAAGAAGAATAAAAAGAATAAGAAATTTTTTTTTTTTGAAGATTTGAAACTTCTTACTTTTTTTCAAAAAATTATTTGTTTCTTAAGAAAATGAACAAAACTGAGAAGAAGAAGAAGAAGAAGAAGAAGAAGAAGAAGAAGAAGAAGAAGAAGAAGAAGAAGAAGAAGAAGAAGAATTTTTTTTTTTTACAATCTGAAAATTTCTGATTTTTTCCAAAAATTTTTGTTTGCTCTTTAAAAAAAAATAGACAAATTTGAGTTTTAAAAAAATTGACAGATTTGAAAAGAAGAAGAAGAGAATAAAGAGAAAGAAGAAAAAATGGACAGATTAAAATTTTTAATTTTTTATCAAAAGTTATTATTCATTGACCGAAATTATAAAAATGATTGAAATTTTTAATCTTATAGCGTTTATAACTCACGCGCCATTAAAAATCTAAATATATTAAATTAGAAATCAATTTATTATGAAAAACTAAATTTGAAAGAGAAAATAGTAACTCAAATAATATAAAAAATAAAGTGATCAATTATGCTAATTTCGATAAACAATAAATATTTTAAGCTTAAAATTTATAATTATCATTTTGATTTGTATGCTCCGTTTTCACACTATATTTAAAAGTGGAAGTGAATAAATAATAGGCTAAATAATTATAAAGTCTCTGAGATTTTGTATATTATACTAGTCAGTCCCTATATTTTCAATATTTAATTTTTGTATCCTCCAGTTTTAAAAAATTAAACTGTTTAGTCATTCGGTTAATATTTTCATCTTAAAAATATTAGTCAATTACTATATTATCAAATAATTTATTTATTTTTCTTTATATATTTTTTATTTATTTGTTAAATCAAGCTTATTTTTAATTTTATTTATATTTCTTACACATAATTTATTTTAATTTTATAAATATTATTAAAAAATAATTTTAAATAATATGAATAATATCTTTTATTATTTTACAGACAATCTATATAAATCATTTATTTTAATTTTATAAATATTACTAAAAATAAAGTATAAAATTTATAATTATCATGTTGATTTGGATACTCCATTTTCACACTATACTTAAAAGTGAAAGTGAATAAATAATAGACTAAATAATTATAAAGTCTCTGAAATTTTATATATTATATTAGTTAATTCCTATATTTTCAATATCTAATTTTTATGTTTTCAATTTTTAAAAATTAAAACTGTTTAATCCTTCGATTAATATTTTCATCCTAAAAATATTAGTCAATTACTATATTATAAAATAATTTTTTTATATATTTTTTTTATTATTTATTAAATCATACTTATTTTTAATTTTATTTATATTTCTTACATGTAATTTTTTATAATTTTATAAATATTATTAAAAAATAAAATTAAATATTAAAAATACAAAAATTAATTAATATAATATATAATATTCTAAAAACTTTATAATTATTTAATCTAAATAATAATGTATTCCAAGATTTAAAGACTTTTCTTAGTCTTGGGTCAAGATGTGACTTAACAAAACAATTGCATTTCTTTAAGCCGCATCCACGAAATTAGAGGGTTACGCGCAGACTAATTAAATTGAATTGAGCTTTTAGTTTGATTGGCAACTTAATCCAAATCAAATTTAAGATTCGAACTGAACGTTTAAATTTAGTGAAATTAAGTGGTCAGTAATTCGAATCCACATATTAAGATTATAAATTTAATTTGAAAATATTTAACTAAAAAAGAAATTTTAATGAAAGATGATAAATGGATAGAATCAGTGTAGACTAAATAGCCATGATTATATATTAATTCAATAACATATGTTTATAACCAAATGGGAGACAAGAAGCTCAAGTGAAAGAACCACTCTATTCATAGCTTATGTTGACAAAAGCTAACATAGGCTTATTAATATTTGATGATGAGAAGCATATACAAATGTAGCCAGAAGAGATAGAAAATCCAACCCTTTTTGTTTTTAATAACCCAAATTTGAGACATTGAAATAGCAAAAGCCAGAGGCAGAGGCATATTCACTTGTTTCAAAATAGAATTACCAGACAAGTACATTGTTGAAATCTAGAAAAAGATTGCTGAATTTAGAAACGAGTGGAATGATAACCAAAAAAAAAATATTTAGTACTCCTACTGAGTTAATAGTTTTAAAAATTAAAATTAAAAATAAATAAAACATACATAGTTAGGTGACAAATGGCAAGCTCAGAACATAAATTCCTCAAAAAGAAATATCTCCAAAGCAAACAAAGACTCTTTCAGTTTCTTTTAGCAACTGTCAGCAGTGAACTCAACTCAAAGCCTGTCTGTCACATGGATTTAATTCATTGCATAAACTCAACAAACAATTACCCATTTAAAGCTACCAATTTTTATCTTAAAAACATTGAATGTTTAAACTACAACAATGGCTAGAAACAGAGTGGGAAAAAAATTATGATACAGATATATATATATTTTTTGAGAAAATTCCATTTCCCTCCTCCTCAATTAGTACTCTCTATCATTAGATTGTTACGCACATAAACTTGTAATATGCATTATATATATTAATTATGCCTCTACCTCTCCCCAAATTATACAGGAACCACCTTCGACACCACCCTCCCATTAAGATTAATTAATATAAACCTATTTAATTAATCAAGTTAATCCCTTGATAATAACAAGTAAAAATAGTAATTGACTTATTAACTGAAAAACAACTCCCTCCAAGTTCAATACCAACCTACCTTGAATTGCCGGAGCCACCTTTTCCAATACCCATTTGATGATGATACCCACCGGCGCCGTACATGTGTCCTTGATGATGTCCCATCATCATCATCCCACCATACATCCCACCACTACCACCACCACTACCATTAAACCCTCCTCCTCCAACAGAACTAACACCACCACCTGACCCACCACCGCCAGCAGCTGCACCACCACCACCGGACCCACCAGTACCATCTTTTTCTCCTTGTCTTCCCATAGAACTCTTCTCCCCTTCCATCTCCCTATACTTCTGTAAATAAATCTTCAACGGCTCCACGTACTCCTCAAACCCCAAAGTTGTCATGGCCCAAAGCAGATCGTCGCCGTTGATCGTCTTCCGCTTTTCTCGCTGACACTTATCAGATGCCTCGCCGGTAATAAAGCTAATGAATTCGGAGACACACTCCTGCACCGTCTCTTTCGCGTCTTTCGAGATCTTCGCGTTCGCCGGCAGAGCTTTCTTCATTATTCTGCTAACGTTAGCGATTGGCAAAAACCTGTCTTGTTCCCGCGCCGACAGCTCACTGTTCGCGTTATTGTTGTGCCCTCCAGATTCATTGTCGGAATCCGCCATTAAATTTTTTTTAAAAAAACCCTAAATTAGATCTCTAAAATCTCAAGCTATTATCAAGGGGTTAAGTGGACATAAAGGGTAATTAGAGAGGCCGATGGGGGGTAAATTGGGAAAAGAAGACAATCGCCGGCGAATTGGAGAAGGAGAGACAGAGACAGAGAAGGAGAGGGGCGGTGTGGAGAGAGAATGGGAGGAGCAAGTGTTGAGGTCCGTTGGATTAGTGAGCTAATAACATATCGGCTGTGACACGTGTATTATTATAGGCCGTTTATTTGTCGATAAGAGTAAACAGACGTGGAGGATTAACGAGGGTTGGATTAAAAGTAGGCCCAGAGAATTTGGACGGTGGAAAAAGAGACACGTGGTGAGATGAGCTTATTAGAGATTCTTTAGGCGGCTGCTGCGGCTTGGCGCAAGCGTAGTTTTTGTGGGTTGTGCAGTACCGTTGGATCATATGCATATCTCCCTGTCGGTAGACGTGGCTTTATTTAGATCATTGATATTGCTGGTCCGCATGAGAATTTACTAATTAGATATTCATATTTTTATTTTCCTATTAAAACAGAACATGTTCCCCCGTGATAGATTTGTTTTAGCAGCGTCAATAAAATAATTCAAATATAGCCTCTTCTATTGAAATATGTATTTTTAAATTTATTTTAACATTTATTTTTCAGTAATAAGATAATGTAAATTAAAATAATTAAAATATATTTAGTTTAAAAGCAGAAATTGTTAGTGTTAAAATGAAGGATTGTTAGTAACTTTTATCAACTATGTTTAGAATGGATAAACTTAAATTATAAAATTTATTTATAAATAAATTATATGTAAAATTTATGTTTAGTATGGTATAATTTAAAATATATAATTTAATTAAATTTTATATAATTTTATTTAAATTAAATTTTAAATTAAAATTTTATTTATTTTTTCAATTATATTCTATTATAATAATATTATATTTAAAATTTATGCTTAAAGAATGTCAAAAGAATTTTTTTTAGATTTATTGCTATAATTTGTTAATAATATATTTATTAATTAGATAATTATTATAAATTAATTTTTTTAATATTAAAAAATAATTTTTGTAGTTTATATGAATTTAATTGATTGAAAGTATTATAATTTTATTTTTAATAATTTTTATTTAAAATAATAAATTTTTTTAATATAATTTTAGATGAAAATATTTAAATTTAAAATTTTTAATTTACTGAAGTATTATTTATATTTATATGAATATCTTTTATTTTGATAATCAATTTCATAAAAAGGCTCATGTATATTATGAGTAATTTTTTAAAAATTTTAAATGTTTATTAAAATGAAAATTTAATAGAATATTAAGATAAAAATATAATTATTAATAAAGTTATAGGCGGTAAATATTCAAATTGGATAATTAGATTTTAAAAAAGTTAAAATAAATGATATAATTTCATTAAAAATTAATTTTAAAATTTTAAAATAGAGAATATAATATATTTAGTGAGATTGGCATAACGATAAAGATGAAAAGGTAGAAAAGCATACTAGGAGAAAGGGATATAAATTTATTAAGAGTAATTTTATAAAAAAAAAAAGGTTCATTAATTTATAGAATTTATTTATAAATTCTACCTATTTTAATAGAATTTAATTTACACTAATTGAATTATAAGATTTAAATTCATAAAATTAGAATAAATAAAAAATTTTATTTCAAATAAATAAATTTTATAAAATTTTGTAAAATTCATTCTTCCAAATAGATTATTAATAGATAATGATTATTCTTATATTAACTATTAAATAGAATAAATTTATTATAGTATTATCTAAAAAATATAAAAAGATTTATCTAAGGGCCATTTAGTAAATATGAAATTAAATATTAGAAATTGAAATATTGAATGATATAAAAGTAATATAATTTTATAATTATAAAAAAATAAAAATCTAATCCCTTATTATATTTTACGTAAACTTTAAGTTAAAAATGTTAATTTTTAGTTTTTAGTTTAATTAAAATTTTTTAAATAAATATAACTAAATAATTTAAAATAATTAATACTGAAAGATTTTAATTTTAAATATTTAATAATTATGTTATTGAATAGCATCTTGGCTATATTTTGGGTATAAAAGAAATATTATTATCTTTACAAATGAACAGAACAATAAAAATAAGATTCCTAACAAAATTATTAATTTTATGAAGTCTACAATTTTTTATTCGTTATCTAATCAATTATTTGGTATTTGATATATAGTTTATAAATAGTAAGATGATGTTTCTCAGAACTGAAGCTTTTTAGCTTATTGTGAATAAGTGATTTTTATATTATAATCAGATTAAAAATAAACAGTTAAGCGTTTTTGTAAACTAGTTAATAATCAGCTGATAATCAATTTTATAATCAGTTAAGTGTTTCTGTAAAATCAGCTTATAATCAGTTTTTAATTGCAGAAACTGTCAAAATGACCAAACTGTCCCTGAGTTTATTTAATGTATAAAAATAATTTTTTAAATGTCAATTCAAAATTTATTTTGCAATAATAATAATAATAATAAAATTTATTTAATAATAATAATAATATTGGCGTTATGAATAAATTATACAAATAAAAAATTAGCATGTAAATATTACCAAATTAATTAGAATCCTAAAAATATTTTTAATTAGACAATGAGAGTGGACATTGTATAGGGTGGGCAAAATTGAAATATTGAAGATTAAGTAGGGATAGTATAGTCTTTTACTTGGTCAAAACTGCTTAAAAAAGTGCTTAAAAAAATAGCAAAACCCAACTTTTAAAAAACTGATTAAAATCAGATTATAATCTACTATTTAAGTTTTCAGAAACACTTAAATAAACAACTTATAATCTAAAAACTGCTTATAATCAGTTTTGACCAGCTTTTAAGTTTTGAGAAACACCCTCTAAGTATTGGCAATATTTGAAAATTGGAGTCAATTTTGGAGTTTTTAAATTTTAACTCAGTAACTGCATTTTTAGGCACTTTATGGTAGTGGCGGTAACTGGGAGATGAATAATAAATAGTTATATTTATTTATGTAATTTATGCGTAAATTTGGGAATAGAAGGCTCCAGTAACAAAAATGGGCAAATTCCATTCTCTTCATCTGCTCCATGTCGTCTCCTCCATGAGCAGTATGGGTTTAAACAGATTAAATTTTAAAGTTTTCATTATAAAAATTTAATTAATTTTTTATTATTAATATATATAATATGTGAATAATTATACAAATTAATTATATCAAAAATATTTTTAAAAAAAGAGGTGTGTCACAATAGACACACTTAAATACTAAGTCTTTCTTTAAACAAAATTTTTCTAGACATATAATTAACAAAACACAATATTATTATAATTATACCTAAAATAACTATTAAATAAATAATAAAGAGAATACTAAAATTTAATGAGATTTGACTAATTTTACCTACGTTCTCGAATACCACCAAAATAATTTTATACTATTAAAAAGAAATACAAAAGAGAGAGAAGAATAAAATTAAGTCTTATAAAGTTAAAGACTTAATTTTAAAATGAGAACCAACTAAGAAGAATGTGTCCTTTTATAGCCTTAGAATCCCTCTCCATATTCTTAATTTTTCAATATGGGAAAGCAACATCTTATAAATAGACAAATAGTTATAACGAACAAATTTTTATCTTGACTATTTTTCTAATTACAATCTGCAAATTTTTTCTCATAAGAAATTATTTTAGTGGTATCTTCAAATACGTTGTGTAGCGCTCATCTTCAATTTCTCAAAATATTGATCAAGTCCAAATAATAGTTGAACTTGACAGTTGTCACCACATTTGTCATTATATCTGCGGGATTATCAGTGGTTCAAATTTTTTGAAGTAATATTTTACCTTTCTGCAGAATCTCACATATAAAGTGACACCGAATATTGATATGATTAGTCCTTGCATGATAAACTTGGTTCTTTGCTAAATGAATAGCACTTTGATTATCACAGTGCACTTTGATGTGCTTTTGTCTGATTTTCAGTTCAGCAAGCAACCCTTGAAGCCAAATTGCTTCCTTAACAGCCTTTAATACTGCCATGTACTCTGCTTTTGTAGTGGATAAGATAACTGTTGACTGTAATTTAGATTTTTAACTAACCGGGCCCTTAGCAAGTGTAAACACATAACTAGTAGTTGATCAACATTTATCCAAATCACCAGTATAGTCGGAATCACAGTATCCAACTACACATTGATAATCTTTCCCATCCCGCTCAAATATCAATCTAACATCTACGGTGTTCAGAATATACCGTATAATTCATTTCACAGCTTGTCAATACTCCTTACCAAGATCATGCATATACCTACTCACAACTCCAACTGCTTATAAAATGTATAGTCTTGTACACACCATAGTATATATTAAGCTACCAACAATATTTTCATATATAACTTTTGACATGTACTCTTGTTCCGCTTCATTTTTAAGAGATGAAGATGTGTTGAGCTTCATATGAGGTGCAAACGGTATACTTACAGGTTTTGACTTTTTATTCAGGCCAAAACGTTGTAGTACCTTCTTCATATACTATTTCTGATTCAAACAAAGCTTCCCTCTCTTCCTATATTTGTATATCTCCATGCCTAAAATTTTTTTAGCTTCATCCAAGTCTTTCATTTCAAACTCTTAATTCAGCTGAGCCTTCAACTTTTCAATTTCTTCTAGATTCTTTAAAGTTATCAGCATATCATCAACATACAAGAGAAGATATATGAAATATCCATCTTGTAGCTTGTGCAAATACACACAGTGATCGTATTTGCTTCTTGTGTACTTTTATCTTATCATAAAATTATCAAATCGCTTATACCACTACCTCAGAGATTATTTTCAATTCGTACAATAATTTTTTCAATTTGTATACCCGTTTTTCTTCTCTAGCAATCTTAAACCCTTCTGGCTGAGTCATATAGATTTCTCTTCTAAATCTCCATATAGAATTACAGTTTTTACATCAAGTTGAACGAGTTTCAAATCCAATTATGCTACCAAGGCCAATAAAATTCTAATGGATGAGTATTTTACAACTGGAGAAAATATTTTATTATAATCAATTTTCACCATCTAAGCATAGCCTTAAGCTACTAACCTTGCCTTGTAGCGAATATTGTTCTTGTCAGAAAATCCTTCTTTCTTTGTATATACCCATTTACATCCAATTGCCTTCTTTTCCTTTGGTAGATTAGCTAGCTTTCATGTCTGATTCTTTTCAAGGAACTGCATTTCATCATCCATGGCCTTCTTCTACTTCTCATTTTCTGAACTTTGGACAACTTCACTATAAGTGTTAAGAATGCCATCATTTACAATTAGAGATACATAAGCCATCATATCATCAAATTGAGCAGGTTTGCGAATCTCTCATCGTGACATATTTATTGCAATAGATTCTTGTTGTTGTAGAGGTTTTTGGGTTGGAACCTCTTCTTCATCTGACTTCACCTCTACCGCAGGAGCGTCTACATCTGTTTTATCATTTGTTGCTGGGTCAACAACTCTTCTTTCAAACTCTACCTACTGCGAAGTACCATCTATCTGCTAAATAATTTTATTTGTTACTTTTTTCAATACGATAGACTCATCAAAGATAACATCTATGCTAAATATTATTTTCTTTATTTCTGGACACCAAAAGCAAAATCCTTTCACACCAGTGGTGATTCCTATAAAAAGTATTTTCATTGCCCTTGAATCTAACTTTGATTTCTTAACATGGTAATATGCAGTATAACCAAATATATGTAAGGAATCATAATCAGTAATAGATTTTTCAAACCACATCTCCAAAGGTGTTTTACCATTAATTGTAGCTGATGGTAAGCGATTAATAAGATGGCAAGAATATGTCACAGCCTTAGCCTAAAATTATCTGTCCAACCTAGCATTAAACAATATACACCGAACTTTCTCCACCAATGTTCAATTTATGCGTTCTGCTATCCTATTTTGTTATGATATATCTCTAACTGTAAACTATCTAACAATACCTTCATCTTGGCAGAATTTCAAAAATGGATCGCTTTATACTCTCCACCGTTATTTGTGCGAAGACATTTGATTTTTTCTACCTTTATGAGTTTTCACCATATTTTTCTATATGAGAAAAACTCTCAAACTTCATCCTTCATCTTCATAATATACACCTATAGTCTCCGAGAGAAGTCATCAATAAAAGTTATAAAATAGTATTTTTCTCCTATTGAAGTTGTCATGGAAGGACCCCACACATCTGAATGAATATAGTCCAAAATACTGTTGGTATCATGGATTACAGTATCAAACTTCACTCTAGTCTATTTTCCTTTGACATAATGTTCATAGAATTCTAATTTCTAAGGTTGCACTCATTTCAGTAATCCTTGATATGATAAAAGTTTTAAGAATTTATCGCCAACATGCCCCAACCGCATATGCCAAAATATGATTGCTTCTAACTCCTGATCATTACTAAAAGTTATTGCTGCTGTCTCAATAATTGCATTACCCTGATAGTAATATAAGTTATTATTCTTTCTTATTCCTTTCATTATCACCAGTGCAACCGAGAAGATTTCATTACTATATCTGTTTTATTTACAATGAAACCCTTCAATTCTAGGACTCCTACAAAGATGAGATTCTTATTTAAACTCGGTACATATCGGACATTTGTCAGAGTCCTGATTGATCCATCGTAATTCCTCAATTGGATTGAACTAATTCCTTTTATCATACATGGACAGTCATTTGCTGTGTAAACAGTTACACCTTCTAGTTCTTTAAAGTCAAAGAACCAATCTTGATTGGAACACATATGATGACTACAACCAGAATTAAGTAGCTATACACTAGAAGAGCTTGTTGATAACATAATAGCTAATGAAATGTCTGAGTCTTCATCATCACACTCAGCTATATTTGAATTCACGACATCTTTTCCTTTATCAGATTTGCTTTTACTTCTCAGCTTAGGACAGTCTATCTTCTAATGCCCTTTTTTTGGGGCAAAAGACACATTCATTTTTTGCTGGTATAGATTTTGATCTTTCCTTCTTTTTTCTCTTTCTGATTTGAGAGCGACCTCTCACCATCAATGCTTCTGCTGTTTCACTTGAACTCTCTTTCTTATATTTTTTTCGTAATTCATAACTGTACAATGCAACAATTACTTCAGAAAGAGTCAATTTATCCTTTTCATGGAGTAGAGATGTTTTAAGAAACTCAAGCTCCTCTGAAAGGGATCCCAATAATATCAAAGCCAAATCTTCATCTTTGAAAGTCATGTCTTAATTTATCAAATCAACTATCAGTTGATTAAATTTGGTGATGTGCTCTTTCATAGTGATATCATGAATATAAGTGAAGCGAAACAATCTCTTCTTCATATAAAGTTTGTTCTGACTGCTTTTCTTCAAAAATTTTTTCTCCAATGCCTTTCACAATTTATTTTCAGAAATTTCTCTAAAGAAAGTATACTTTTATTCTCTAGAAAGACACGATCGAATTATACTACATGTCACACAATTAATGGCTGTCTAATTTTTTCATTAATATCTTCTGGTTTCTCTTTTTCAATTTCAATGTCTAGACCTTGCTGAAAGAGAGCACCTAGAATCTCACTTTGCCACATGCTAAAATGACCCATACCATAAAAAATTTTCACTACAAATTTAGCATTTGACACAACAGTTCTTGACCAAATTGACAAAATGGATGATGTCTCCTTTGTAATGGATGATTTGCTTGAGTCATCTGTCATCTCTATTTAAAAAAAATATTTAATAGCTAACAAATGTGGAATACAAATAATCCAAGAAAATCTTTTTTGATGTGAAAGATCAGACTAAGTTTCAATTACAAAGCATACTCAGAAAATCTTGGCTATAATACAAATTATTGTGAAAATTAGATTAATTTTTTATCAATAATATGTATAGTATATGAATAATTACACCAATTAATTATACCAAAAATATTTTCAGGAAAGAGAGGTGGATTATAATAGACATGCTTAAATACCAAGTCTTTCCTTAGACAAAATTTTTTAGACATATAATTAATATCATAAAATACTACTACAACTATACCTAAAATAATTATTAAATAAATAATAAAAAAATACTAAAATTTAACGAGGTTTAGTAAATTTTGACTACGTCCTCGGACACCGCCAAAATAATTTTACACTATCAAAGAAGAAATACAAAAGAGAGAAAAGAATAAAATTAAGCCTTATAGAGTTAAAGACTTAATTTTGGGATGATAATCAACTAAGAAGGAGAGATCCTTTTATAGTCTTATGACTCCTCTCTATATTCTTAATTTTTTAATATAGAATAACAACACCTTATAAATAGTCACAACTTACAATTATTTTATCTTATATATGCAGTAGCTTATATAAATTCAAAAGACTCCTTTTGGACTTTTAGCTGTTTAACTCTATTAATGATTTCTCTGTCCTTTATATATATATATATATATATATATTTCAGTAATTCGATCAAAAAAATATTTATATATTCCAGTACACAAGTTTTTCAAATTTCAATAAATATCTTGGATGCTTGATTTTGATTTAGGTAACCTAAGGAATGTTGTCATTTTTCACCTTAATTCAATAATATCTCACTCTTTTATATCTTCTTGCACTTATATGTAAGTATGTTTATGCATCGAATTTGAATAATTATTATAAATTATTATTATTATTTTATCTTATTTTTATGAGGAAACAATATATTTTCATTTGATAAAATTTTTAAATAAGATAGAATATGAAAAAAATTAAAATAAATAATAGGAGAGAGATGTGAGTCCCAAGTTTAATAGTTGCTTTTTGTTTGATTTATTAGTTTAGTTTTATGCATTATAGCATTTGGGAGATTGAATATATATAAATATAATGATAAGAGATTATATTATACAACGGTAAGCTAGGATTTCCTAGTTAATATAACATGATAATGTTATATGAACATGTGGCAATATTTTATAGTAATTAAAAAATTTTTGTTTTTGAAAAATTAAATAGATAATAATCTCTTATAATGATATATAATCATCAGGGCTGAGTATGGTTCAGTTTGATATGGAAATTTAGAAAATTTTAGAATCAAACTAAAGTTTGGAGATTTTAAAATTATTGAAATTGAAATCGAATAGAAATATAAAATATTCATATTGTAGTATTCTGAAAAATTAGTACAGTCCGATTTGGATATCCAGTTCAAACGGAACGGTTTTAATTTCAAATAGAGACTGAAATTTGAATATTTATACTTTCTTCAAAAATTTAAGCAATAAAATAATATTTAATTATTTTAACTATAAAAAAATAAAAAGTTAATTTAAACTTTAACATTCACATTACAAACTATCTATACAATTAAAATCAAATAAAATTATCTAAACTTTAACATTCACATTACAAGTATCATAAAATTAAAATATCTAACATCTAACATCAAATAATATTGTCTAAACTCCAAATAATTATAAATTTCAAATAAAATACATAGATAATTCATTATTATTACTCATTAGTGTTAATTATTATCGATATTCGTATTCAATATTTTTATTACAAACTACTAATATTATTATATTGAGTTATTTTATTAAGTATAAATTATTATAATTAATATAAATTACTATCATTAGTACTACTAGTAGTAATTATTTATATAATCAAGTTAATAAATTATATTTAGTTACAAAATTATAAAATAATTATTTAATTATATTTTTTATTTATTTATATTTAAGTTAATCCTTATAAAATTAACATTATGAATGAAAATATAATAATTTTTATAGTTTAAAAATGAGTATTATATAATACTAATGATATCTACACATTTAATTAACAAAATATAAAATAAAAAAATTAAAATTTACCTATATATAAAATATAATATAAAAAATTAAAAATCTCAAAATGAATATATAATATGATATAATATAAATTAATAAAATAATTTTAATAAATTTTAAAAATATTAAATATTAAGTAATAAATTAATAAAATAAAATATAATTTTATATTATTAACAATAAATAAATTATTATTTTAATTATTTAATTCAGTTTAATATGTTATGATTTTTAATATGAATATAATTTAATATTAAAAATTATTTTATATTAAAAAAATTAATTTAGTTTCGTTCGAATAAAGTAAAAAAGTAATCGTATTCAGATATTGCTGTTTGAATATTTAGATAGCTTTAAATATCTCTAGAATATGTGCTAATTCCTTGTAATCATCGCACATAAACATTTTATCAACCAATCATATATTTGTAAAAAGCCCTGGAAAATTGAACATTTTTCAAGTTGGATCCGGCCGTCGGCAGGTGAACTGTGTTGGATAGTCAAGTGTGTGGATTCTCTTTTATTGCTGAGTCACTTTGATTTTGTCAGAAGTCAGAACCCCGCCAAAGTGCCCAATTAATTTCCCGCCCAAAAAATCCCCAAATCTGCAATTACAATCTGACTGCATGAACAAAGCGTATCGAATCGGATTTCTAATTCGAAACATTCCCCAATTTTCACTTCTAAGACTCGCTTCCATTTCCTCCTATTCTGCTCCAAACCCTATATCACCCGATTTCTCCGCCGACAAAGATGAAGCTGAAGAAGCCGGCAGCGCCGTTTATCGACATGTTCTCCGACGCCAGCGGCCAACCACCATATTTTGGCAATCTCAGCTTGACAATTCTGCCAGCTTTATCGGATCAGTAGTTCGGCCAGTAGAGATTTTCAAGACGAAAGCCGAGTACTTTGGGGCTTATACCTTTGTCAACGTTAGAAACCCCAGCGTTCCAAATCGTACTTTCAGGTTAGTTTCTGCTGAAGTTAAAAGAGTTTTTGTGACTTGAATAGTTGAATTGATGAACACAGAGTTTTGGAATCTGTGAAACAGGATACGAGTGGATATGTGGAATGATATGGCAAAAATGGGTATTCGACATCTGAAGCAAAATGATACCATTTATGTTTCGGGCCTTTTAGGGTCTTACAATAAGGCTGATGAGAATGGAAACCTTAGATCATTTTACAAGGTATATTACCTGAATTTATTTAATTTCCTTAAGGATTGCCAATCCTCTGTTTTTGATTTTTTTTAAAAATCCCCATTTATTTATCATGTTGATTGAAAATTTTGTTGATATGTTTGTGTGAAGATGAGGTAATTCAGATAAGAATGAAGTTCTATCATTTATTGAGTGTACAGGGGGAGGAGATGTATACAACTGAAAAACACACTTTCTCATTTACTTTTCTATTTGTGCTATGACTCCTTGCATAATGATTTCATATGTTTGTGCAGATAATTGTTAAAGAATTGAGTTATGTTGCACAACATCATCAAGGCTCTACTTTCCAAAAATCTGACGAATCACAATCAAAATCCTTAAAATCAGAGGAATCGCAGTTAAAGGCAAGCAAAGAATCAGAGGAACCAGAATCAAGAGGAGGTATTACTTTTTCACTATTTTTTAAAGTATATTTTTAAAATATGTGTTACTCCCTCCTGACTTCTGGTGAAGCTATTGCTGCGATTTCAAGTTTGGAAATTGTTTGCAGCTTAATTAATGTATGGGATAACTCTGAGTTGATTGCCAATATATGATTTGTGTTTCTGATTAGAGATGAAATATCCAAAAGATGATGAGATGCTGATCATTGTAATCATTTTGCAATTCCAGACTTCATTGCTTGTGTGAATATGATCACATCCTTAGCTCAACAGTAGTTCCCGTAAAATTTTTTTGGCATATTCTTACAATTCTCAACTTAAAATGTTGAGAAATTTTCTCACTTAATTATTTAACTATATGAGCATATCCATCTAGGCTGCGCCAAATTTCCCCAGGCTTAGCCTATGAGGATCTAGCTGTCTGTTTTATCATGATAGTTTCTTTGACATTATTAGTAATTGTGGCTAAAATTCTTTTTTTTTTTTTTTTTCCCATTTTCTCTTGTTCCCTTCCTTTCCTTCTTATCTGTTTATATGTCTATTGAAACGTTAGGTGAAACTGACATGGAAAATTGCACGAACTGGCAAATGTTTTTCTGTAAGCCTCATGAATGGTGGGATAAGAGGAAATATAAAAAATATCCATCATTGCCAGATTTTAAGCACAAGTTTACTGGTGAAAATCTTTGGCTGCGGCCAGATGACCCACCATGGGTCAAAAGACAACTCGAATTGCTAGACGTAGAAATAGCCAAACAGAGGAAGGCACAAGGTGTAGGTGAGACTGGCATTGAAAGGAACAGAAATGACTATTACTTGTGGCAAGTCTTCTTCAACAACCCGCATGAATGGTGGGATAACAGGGAAAATAAGAAAAACTCACGAGCACCAGATTTTAAGCACAAGGACACTGGTGAATCTCTTTGGATTAGACAGGATGATCCACCATGGATAAAAAGACAGCTTCAATTTCTTGATTCATTGGCAGATCAATCCCAAGGGGAAAGAACTGGCTCTGGTTGGATGCTTGACGACTAGGAACCAATCTAGAGGACCTTATAAGAGGAACCTGTAGTATTAATGGTGCTATGATAGGAGAAGCGTATGTGCACTTGGAATCGTTTTTCCTTCTGCCTCCTATCTACTGGTGTATATTTACTGGATATGTTGTTTTTTTTGTCTCAGTTGTAGCTTTACATTTATGATAAGACTAACAAAAATCTCATGAATTGATGTACATTAAGCATTGGCAAATGGAATGATATTGTTTTGTAACATAATACAGGAAGCCATTTGTGATGGAATGAGAATTGAAATCACATCCTTTTCCACAGCAAGTTGTCCGCCTAGCTATCTTTCTGAATCTATATGAACAACTGATAGGCAAAGCCTAAGTCCATGAAAATCAAGGTTTTGGAGAAGCCTGATGTTTATTTTCAATGTGGCTCCTTTTAAGCTAAATTTCTTAGAATCCGATTTTTAGCAGGTTTTTGCCTGGTACAAGCAGAGATGCTCACAAACATAAAAAGACAGAAACTTATTTGCTCAGCCGCTTCTTAGCTTTTCGTGAAGAGCTTACCTTAAATGTTTACTATTCAAGTTGACTTTTGACGCTTTTTGATTGTCTAATATCCTTTAAAAGCTTAGTTAAAAATAATATATAACTTTAAATGTATTAAATTGATTCGGATTTAAAGGATTTTATATATTAATTATATTAAAAAAATAATTATTTTAATTTTATATTATATAATTAATATATAAATATTTTTTATTTGGATTAATTTAATCAATATAATATTTTTAAAAAATAAAATAAGGTCTATCAAGTTGAAGATATGATTAATAATATGTTAACTACCTAACTGCTGATTGGAGTGCATATTCCCTTCAGTTTTGGATTGGATTTAAAATATTCAGTGGCACCATTAAGGGCTGAATAATTACTTGATAAGTCAACACATGTTTAGTTGTGTTGGTTTATTGGATCAAATTTTTTAATCTAGCTAGTTTCTAAGAATGTAAGATATGCCAATTTCCCCTTATTCTTTTGAATACAATCATACATAGATATATGAATATATATGTTGATTTTTGGGTTAGGTCTGTCCACGATGAATGGATAAGACTTATAAGTTCAAAATTATTCAAATACATTAATTAAAATTTTTATTTAGATATATATATATATATGAAGTGTGAATGAGATTAGAAATTTTACCCCCAATATGATTATGATTCTTGATAAATTCTTATTTAAAGGGATAAGAAAATCATAATTTGAGTTTGGAAAACATATCTCTAAAAATAAAGAGAAAAAGAACCGAGAAATTTTGGAACATAAGGTGGTATTTAGAAATAAATAATACTGGAAAGAATGAGTTTCGAGTTGGGAAAGAAAATTGAAAATTCGATTTAAGGGAAGAAAAGGTTAATTTAATTGATAAATTTGAAATGTTTTAGTGCACAGTTTTGACTTTTTGAAATTGATGGTTGATTGAACATGCTTGAAATAGATAAGAATATGCATTTTATGATTTATTATTATATTATTAATTAACGAATAAGGATTTCTTTATAATATTTATTAACAAAAAAAAAAGATTTCTTTATAATATTTTAGATTTTTAATCAAATTTTCTTAAAATTTATATTTTTTTCCCTCAATATGATATATAATGAACTTACAAGATTACAATTTAAAGATAAGAGTGTTTGATTTTTTGGATTTTCTCTTATGTGAAAAACTCATATTTGAACCCATTAAACTATTAATGTTTTAGCATATATATACATACTAATATAATCCTAAGTTGCAAGGGTGAAATTTTTTTTTTGTCAGCCACCAAAAGAAAAAGAGAAAAAAGAGAGAACATTGAGAGAAAAGAAAGAGAGATTTATTTTTCTGCAAAAGGAGTCAACTAAACTAGTCTCAGTTTTTCGACGATCGAACAGTCATTCGTGTTCCGATTAAGCTAAAATTTGGAAGGTAGTTAGAGGACTTATTGTTCTTCATTCTAAATGGTGGAGATAAGTTTTAGATGACTGAATTTTTGGCATTTATGGCTCGAAATTTACTGTTCATGTGCATTTCTGCAGCAGTGACCAGTTTGTCTTTCTCCGATGATCGGAAGGTCATTTGTGGTCTGATTTGGCTGAAATTTGGCAAGCACATTCAGATTATGTTGTTCATTAATATGGTTAGTGGAGATCAGATTTGAACAACCAGAGTTCATTTATTGGCATGAACCATAGCTATTTTGGGTGATTTTTCTCCGTTCTCTTGTTTATTTCTCATTATTTGGTTGATTTGGTGTTGCTACTTTTATTTGAGGGTTGTTGTAGTAGTTTATAGTTGCTGTAAATATTAATTTTGATAGTGGAGCTCTTTTAATTGAACCAAAAGAGGTTCTGTAATTTTTTATCCTTCACATTGAAGAATTTTTACGTTAAAAATCATTGTATTTATGTGTGATTGATTTTGTGCTTCTTGGGACAGACCTTATGATATATGCTTGCTGAATTTTTACTTAGTCACTCATCATAGATTCATTCAAGTAGGAAAGAATTTATCCCTGTTCATTCCCATCAAAATGGTATCAGAGCTAGTTCATTGGTTGATTGTGATTATTTGCTTGTTTGAATGATGGAGGTGAATGTGAGTAAAATAGTTTATTTGGATGACATAAATTATCACAAAAGGAAAGGAAAAATGAAGGACCTTCTTGTTGTGAAAAAATTGCATTTACCTATAGCCGCTTCTTAAAAATCTGTGTCTAAATCTAATGAAGATTGAAAATTTGAACATTTATAAGTATGTGATTTTATTCGACAATGGGTAGAAGATAATGCGTTGAATCATATTGCTAATGAAACAAATGCCAAAACCTTACGGGAAAAGCTTGAAACTTTATATGCTTCAAAGACTGGTAACAATAAGTTATTTTTGCTTAAACAAGCTATATGCTTGCAATATAGAGAAGGTAGTTCCATACTCAATTAAGAGAATGGATTTCAAGGTCTTTTTGATCAATTGTCTGGTATGAGTGTCAAATTTGATAAAGAGGTTATTGGACTTTGGTTGTTGAATACACTTTCTGACTTATGGGAAAATTTTTGTGTATCTTTGATTGATTCTACTCCTGAAAGTAGTGTAACCATGTCGTATGCAAAGACTGGTGTTTTGAATGGAGAGATGAGAAGAAGAAATCAGGAGGCATTTTGTTCACGGTTAGAAATCTTTGTTACTGAAAATAGGGGGAGAAGTAAAAGTAGGAGTCAATATCAGAATAGAGGCAAGAGCAGGTGTAAATCAAAATCAAGGTATAAGAACCTTTAATGTCATTACTGTGGTACATATAAAGAAATATTATTTTAAGTGGAAGAAAGAAAACAAGACAAACAAAAGGAAGCAAGAAAGGAAAGACAATGACAATAATACTGATCATGTTGCTACTACCACTTCAGATGATGATTTGGCTATAGTTTATCAAGAGAATATGATCAATGTAACATATGATGATACTGCTGTGGTTCTTGATAGTGATGCATACTTTCATGTTATATCAAGGAAGAAGTTCTTCACATCTTATACTCTGGGTGATTTTAAAGTTTTGAAGATGGGTAATGATGTATTGTCAAAGGTGATAGACATTGAAACTGTTTATTTAGAGACCCAAAATGAAATAAAATTAGAGCTGAAGAATGTTAGAAATGCACCATATATTAGTTTGCATTTGATCTCCACTAGTAAACTTGGTGATGATGGCTATTGCAGCACCATTGATGATGAAAATATAAAATCAACAAATGTTCTTTAGTTGTGGGGAGAGGAAAGAAGGCTTAGAGCTTATATTGGTTGCAAGCTTCAATCTCTATAGATCTTGTTAATGCAATTGAATGTGATAACTCTTTGGAATTATAACACAAGAGACTGAGTCATATTAGTGAGAAAAGACTTAATTGTCTAGCTAAAAAGAATTTGCTTTTAGGATTAAAAGGCACAAGGTTAGACATGTGTGTTAATTGCTTGGCTGAAAAACAAAAGAGAGTTTCTTTTAAATATTATTCTCCTTCTAGGAAAAGTGATTTGCTTGAGCTGGTACACTAAGATGTATGTAGTCCTTTGAAGGAAAAGTCATTTGGTGATACACTTTACTTTATGATATTTATTAATGATCATTCAAGGAGACTTTGAGTTCATACATTAAAGTCAAAAGATCAAGTTCTTAGTGCAGTTAAAGAATTTCAAGTTTCTACTGAGAGAGAAACTGAAAAGAAATTGAAATGTATTTCACTGATAATGGCGATGAGTATTGTGGGCCTTTTGATGCATATTGCAGAGAACATGGTATCAGACATCAGAAGACACCTCCTAAGACTCCTCAGCTGAATGGTTTGGTAGAAAGGATGAATATAACATTGATGGAGAGAGTCAGATGTGTGCTTTTAGAGGCTAAATTACCTAACTCTTTTTGGGGTGAAGCTTTATACACTATTGCATATGTGATTAATTTAACTTTAACTATTGCATTGAGAAATGATGTTCCAAATAGGTTATGGTATGGTAGGAATATTTCTTATGATTGCCTACGAGTGTTTGGTTGTAAATGCTTTGTGTATGTTCCCAAAGATAAGAGGTCCAAGTTAGATGCCAAGACTAGATAATGTATCTTCATTGGCTATAGGCAAAATGAGTTTGGTTACAGATGCTATAATCAAATTCAGAAGAAACTTGTTAGAAGTCGTGATGTAGTATTTATAGAATATCATACTATTGAAGACATCAACAAGGTGGAGAAATTAAATCCTTAGATTGGTGGTTTGATTGACTTAGACTTATCTCCTACAACTCATATACCTAATGCAGTTGAGGTTCAAAATTATGGTGATGTACAAAATGATAATCAGAATGCAGATGATGTTGGTGCTCCTGAATATGAAGCAGTTGATATTAAAAAAGAGACATATGTTGAGGAACATGAAGTTCCACTTAGGAGGTCTACCAGAGATCGAACGTATTCTACTAGGTATTCACCCAATGAGCATATACTCTTGACAGAAAATGAAGAATCTGAATGTTATGAAGAGGCTATTGAGAGTGAGCAAAAGGGAGAATGGGTTGCAGCTATGAAAGATGAAATCCAGTCTTTAGCTGATAATCACACATTTGAATTGGTGAAGCTTTCTAAAGATAGAAAAGCCTTGAAGAATAGGTGGATCTACAGAGTAAAGCAAGAAGATAATTCCTCATCTCCACGATACAAAGCCAGATTAGCTGTTAAGGGCTTCAGTTAGAAAAAAGGGAGTTGACTTTGAGGAGATTTTCTCACCAGTGGTCAAGATGTCACCAATTTGTGTTATTTTGGAGTTAGCTGCTACTCTTGATTTAGAGATTGAGCAAATGGATGTTAAAACAACCATACTTCATGGTGGTTTAGAGGAGAAAATCTATATGGAATAAGCTGAAGGTTTTTAGTTAAAAGAAAAAGAAAATTATGTTTGCAAACTGAGAAAGAGTTTGTATGGGTAGAGACAAGCACCTAGGCAATGCTATAAGAAGTTTGAGTCAGTTATACAAAAAGACTACTTCTGATCATTGTGTTTTTGTGCAGAGATTTTTTGATAATGATTTTATCATCCTGTTGCTATATGTTGATGATATGCTCATTATGGGTTCTAGTTCTTCCAGAATTGATAGTTTGAAGAAAGAGTTGAGCAAGTCTTTTGCAATGAAGGACTTAGGACCAACAAAACAGATTCTTGGCTTGAGGATTATTCGCGATAGAAAATGTAAGAAGTTATGGCTATCTCAAGAAAAAGTATATTCAGAAAGTACTAAAATGGTTTAATATGGCTAAAGCTAAACCTGCAAGTACATATCTTGCTATGTCTTTCAAATTGAGTTTTAAATAATCTCCTTCTAATGAGCAAGAGAAAGAATATATGCAGAAAATTTCTTATGTATCTGCAGTAGGTAGCTTGTGGTTTGTACTAGGCAAGACATAGCTCATGCAGTTGTAGATTTTTGTCTAATTCAGGAAAAGATCATTGGAATACCGTGAAATGGATTTAGAGATATCTCTGTGGCACTACTAGTTTGAAGTTGTGTTTTGAGATTGAGAAGCCTATTTTCAATAGTTATACAAATTCTGATTTGTCAGGGGATACAAATTCAAGAAAGTCTACTTCTGGATATCTGATTACTTTTGCAGGGGTAGCTGTTGTATAGTAATCTAAGTTGCAGAAATGCATTGCATTATCTACTACAGAAGCTAAGTTCATTGCAGTAACTGAAGCATGCAAAGAATTACTTTGGATGAAGAAGTTTATGAATGAGCTTGGCTTTACACAGAAGAGATATGTCTTATTTTGTGATTGTCAGAGTGCTATACATCTCGATAAAAATCCTATTTTTCATGGTAGATCCAAACACATAGATATAAGATATCATTGGATTTGTGATGTTTTAGATTCTAAGTAGCTTGAATTTGAGAAGATACATACTGATGATAATGATTTTGATATATGCACAAAGACTTTACCAAGAGAGAAGTTTGAGACATGTTCTAGGATTGCCAGTTTGACAAACTCCTTCACATAGTCGGGAAGGGGGAGAATTGTTTAGTTTTTTGGATTTCCTCCTATATAAAAAATCCATATTTGAGCCCATTTTCTTTAGCTCATTAGGCTATTAATATTTTAGCATATATACATACTAATATAACCCTAAGTTGCAAGAGTGAATTTTTTTTTTATGTCAGCTACCAAAAGAAAGAGAGAAGAAAGAGAGAAAAGGGAGAGAAAAGAAAGAGAGTTTTATTTTTCTACAAAAGGAGTCAACAAAATCAGTCCCAGTTTTTCAATTATCGGACGATCATCCATACTCCGATTAAGCTGAAATTTGGATGATAGTTAGAGTACTAATCGTTCTTCATTTAGAACAGTGAAGATAAGTTTTGGATGGCTGAATTTTTAGAATTTGTGACTTGAAGTTTACTGTTTACGTACATTTCTGCAGCAGAGACCAATTTAAATTAATTATTATGAGTTAAATTTGAATTATTACGATGAAATATCTATTAATTAAGATATTTCAACATGGTCTTGTTTTAATCTTAACCTTGAAATTAATCAAATAATGATTATAATCATACAAATGCATAATTTTAAAAATACCAATTAAATGGGAACAAGAAAAAGGAAATCAATTCAATTTTAATTTCAAGTTTTTTTTTTGAAAATAATCGATTATGTGATTTTTTTTTATGTTTTAATTTCCAGTTAATTAATTGATCATGTGATCTTTTTTCGATCAAAGCTATTATGAGGCATAAGAATAAGAAGGAAAACAATGAAAAACAAAAGACTAATAAGCTTTAATACTTTATATATGAAAATGGAATTCCATCAACTGTGTCCCTCTTACCCTTTAATACTTTATTGAGCATTAAGAGAAAAACAAAGGCCATTTAGTACAATTAGCTTTAGTGAGTATCCAAAGCTTGCCAAAGGTCAAATTAAGAGCAAAACATAAGATCAGAAACTGAAACTTATGCATATAACACAAGAAGAAAAAAAAAAAGAAAAAAAATACACACAAGTATATATATAAAATATAATTAAAATTCTCTAGCTAATTAATCATAATTCCTAATCCACAATAGGATCAAAAAACCTTAAATTATATAACTAGTGTAAAATATTAACTAACTATTAATACTTAATTAAGCTTCAATTTCAAACCTTGGATATTTAATGGAGCCAATTGATATATCAATTTCAATCAAATTTTCTTCTTCATTCATCTCATTTACTTCTGCCAAAAACTGCATTAGCCCTCCATGTTTTAAAAACGGCACTGTTGAAGAGAAATCTGGCAATTTCTTGTGCAGATTAAACGTCTTATTACTGGTAATATCTTGATGATCTTGTTTATTGTGATCAGCAATGTAATGTCCACTTGGAAGTGCAATTTCAATAAGACTTTCTTCATCAGAAATAGACCCATCAGAGCAATCTGGGCTCTGAAACATGTTGTGATCTTGAAAAGGCCAATCCACTTCAGAATCTTCGCTAGTTGATGAACGGCCAAGGCAGCCGTCACTTTCTGATAGTGATCTTGTCAAGTACTCGTCAATCTGGCCGATTGGATCTTCCATTTCCTGTTCTTGAACTTCTTCATTCTGAGTTTTTGATAGTGTTAAACACTCATCAATCTGGCTGATGTGGTCTTCCTCTTTCTTTTCTTCATCTTCTTCTATTAGTTCTTTAGACATAATGATATGGTCTTTTAGGCAATGCGAAGGTGAATATTCTTGATTAGGTGAAAAACCTTTCACTGAATTTTCTACCAGTTTTTTGTTTGGAAAGTTTGAGATAAAAGTAGTAGATAATGCTAATACTGTTGTAAGAAAAATGATGGAGAAAAAGCTATAACCCAAAAAACCAGCAAAAATTAGACCAAGAAAAGGCATCCACGATAATGGGTTTCTCAATAAACAAGAAAGAGAAGACATTTGTACTTCTAAACTTAAGTAATTCTGCACTTATTAATAAGTAATTATTTGCTAGAAAAGGGAGTGAAGAAGAAGAAGCAGCTTTTCTGTTTACTATTGAAATATGCATATGGTTTTAATCTTAAAAAAGATCTGTTTCTGAAACTACTTAGATTGAAGAAAAAATTAATTGATTGAACAAGAATCAAGATATAATGCAAAAAATGAAAGGTTTTACATGTGGGATTTGAAGAAAATTTGTAGATAAAAAAAAAAGAAAAGAAAAGAGGATGATACGCCAAAGAAAGAATGAACAAGAAGAAGCTTAAATGATAAATGGTGGTGTGCTAGCTAGGAAATTGGAGAAGAAGCAGATAGTAATTAGAACTGGGAAGAAGGCACCATATGTAAAAGTAATAATACTACAAGATTTTTTTTTCAAAAAAAAAAAAAGAAAAATTATTTAAAATTTTCTTCTTGTGCAGGCTTGTCACTTGTGCCCTAGCTTAGCTATAAACAAACTAATACGAATTAATTCTTACAACACACAAATTTCCAAGCAGCCTTTTGCTCCTAAAAAACTGGGTTTTTGTCATATAACGCCAATAAGCCATGGTCTTTCTCTGCAATTGATTCTCTTGAAAAACCCAATTCATTTACTTACTCACAGCTCTCACAGAAAGCCTGGATATTAGAGAAGAGCCATGTGAATACATCTGAGCTCACCACATGGCACTTTGCCTCCATCCTCCATATTAGAAAAGAAATATACAAAATGAAATTGATTAATTCAACTCACAAAACCCAAAAAACTGAGATATATAAAATATTAACTAATTTTCTAGTGATTCTTTATACCCTACCGTTAGAACCCTACCTTACATCTTTAATGAAGACTATGAGACTAAAAACTATGAACTTTTTTTTTACCCTCTCTCCTACATGCATTAGAATGGTCCACTGTATCACTTTATTAGGTAAAAAAAAAAAAAAAAAACCCTCTTGTCAGATTTACAGTGAGTGGTGATTATACATAAAAGTCTAGCTAGCTATAGAGCTTCTTGTAGACCAATTTTTTCATTAATTTTTTTTTACAAAAAAGCAACAAAAAATTGGAATATTCTACAAGTATCAAGTCCAAATCATAGAATCCAAAGGCTTCAATTCATCTTGAGATGATGAAGAGGGTGTTTCTCAAAATGGGAGCTTTTTAGCTTATCGTTAATAAGTAATTTTTAGATTATAATCAGATTAAAAATAAGCAGTTAAGCGTTTCTGTAAACTAGTTAATAATCAGCTGATAATCAGTTTATAATCAGTTAAGTGTTTCTGTAAAATCAGCTTATAATCAGTTTTTAATTGCAGAAACTGTCAAAATGACCAAACTGTTCCTGAGTTTATTTATTGTATAAAAATAATTTTTTAAATGTCAATTTAAAATTTATTTTGCAATAATAATGATAATAATAATAAAATTTATTTAATAATAATAATAATAATAATAAACGTAAAAGAATTTTGATGGGAACTAAAGTGTATAGGGTGGGCAAATTTGAAATATTGAAGATTAGGTAGAGATAGTATAGTCTTTTACTTGGTCAAAACTGCTTAAAAAATAAGTGCTTAAAAAAAAGTAGCAAAATCCAACTTTTAAAAAACTGATCAAAATCAGATTATAATCTACTATTTAAGTTTTCAGAAACACTTAAATAAACAACTTATAATCTAAAAACTGCTTATAATTAGTTTTGACCAGCTTTTAAGTTTTGAAAAACACCCTCAAAATATAATAACTTTTATTAATAATGATCTCACTTTGAGCAGATGTTATATACCAGGGTTAAATTTATTACATTTGTTTAAGCAGTAATTAAAATTATTTAAGAGTGTACCTGAAAATTTTACAATTTCATATATATGATAAGATTTTTTCAACAACTAAACAGAGAATAAGGAAAAAAAAGAGGGAAAATATCAATATTTAGAAGTACATAATATATGCTTTTCTGCTTATGGGGTGCGCCTCTAATGATGCTTTTAGCATTGCTTTAAACATATGGGCCATCATCAGTATGTCTCCGCCTACTGCAAATGCTAACCCCACACTCACCAAATTCCGTTCCAGGTCCACCGCCACCGGTAGGTATACTGATTTCTCGGTCATGACTCATGTATGTACTTATTTCGATCTATTGTTTATTGGAATTTGAGTTGATTTCTATTGAAAAAAAAAATATATATGATAAAATATTTTATATATGTTCAAAATATGAATAAAGATATAACTAAAAATTTTGCTTAAGATAATATTAATTGTATGTATAGTATTATAAAACTTCAAAACAAGTTAAAGTATAGTTTCCACAAAGAAATTATAAGGGTTAATTTCTCTTTATGTAGGAAAAAAAGATTTTAATCTCAATGTCAATCACATGATTCCCATAATTAATTTGGTGATGTGCTGCAAAATCTCTAACAGTTCAAAACACAACCTATACATAATAAAAGCTTTGTTATTTCATAATAACGAACTCTTTTTTTTTTTTTAATTTAGCTAAGCTTCCCCATAACCAAACACATCTTTCGCTAAAATCTTGAGATTTTTATCGTTTGGATATATGATCATTTGAAATTATTGTAAATTTGAATTTAAAGTGTAAAACTATAAAAAAATAGGTATGATGATGATAAATTGTAAATGATCAATCACTTCAAATTAATTTTTCATGTAGCAGAAATTAAGAACAATAATATTAAATTATTATTAACCAATTTAATATATGAATACCTATAAGAATAGACAAAGAGAAAAAATTCTCTACTAAAATTTTATTGAATTCAAACCGTCACAACCTAAATGCTTACGATATATATAACCTATTTTATTCAAAAATCCTAATATTACATATAAAGATACAACTGATAAAAGGTAACAATACTGATGGGTCCAGCCCATGTGAACAAAAAGAAAAATAATAAAAGAAAAACCCACAGAAAGAAAGAAGAAAATAAAATGGTCAAAGATGGTTGGCAGGTGCAAATTGAAGCTTGGTTTATTAGGCACCCTTTTAAATTTGAAGGTAGCAGGTAAAGTTTGAGTTGGATACAACTCAAATTATGTGGTCTTCTTCTCTTATAAATAGAGAAGGAAATGCTGCAACACAACATCAACTCACAGATTCAATAAACATCTGTGAGAGAGTGTAATTTTAGGAAGAGAGTCCTAAAATAAATTGGGAGAAAAAAGTAGTGAGATTTATAATTTTTAAGGTGTTTTTAGGAAACACTCGAGTGCCACTATTTTTGTAAAAATCTCATTGTGTACCTACTATTTTTAATAATGGAAGAAAAAATATTCGGAGTTTGTCCCGTGGATGTAGCCCTAAATAATTAAGGGTGAACCACGTAAATTTTCTGTGTGCTTAGTTTATTTTTCTAGCGTCGTAATTATTCTCGTTATTTTATTGCGGGTCCTAACAAGTGGTATCAGAGCCGAAGGTTTCGGCAGGTTCAGGTGGTCCGATAGCAATACCAGTTTTGTGGATATATTTCAAAAATAAATATACCACGACGATGAGAAAATTACGAGAAATCCGTTGGTGCAGTCCGTTCGAAAAACCGTTGCAGAATTTATTTATTTATTATAAATAGTAAAGGCACTATTTACGTGTACGGTACTAATCATATATATGGTACTATTCACGTATATGGTACTATTTATATATACGGCACTATTTATGTATATGGTACTATTCATATATATAATACTATTTACGTGTACGGTTACTATTTAAGTGTACTTTCACTATTCACATATACAGTTACTATTCACATATACGGTTACTATTCGGCAAATAGTGTAATTCTGTCAAATTAAGAATTCGACATGGTGAATGATGGAGCAATGATCAAATTGACGGATTCAAATTATTCAATGTGGAAATCCAGAATGGAGGACTACCTTCACTGTAAAGATCTGTACGATCCAATTGAAGGTAACGATGCAAAGCCAGAAGAAATGAAGGAAAGGCAGTGGGAGAAGTTAAAGAAGCAGACACTGGGTACGATACACCAGTGGATAGATGCTAGCCTGTACAACCATGTGAAAAATGAAAAAGATCCCCAAGTTCTCTGGAAGAAACTAGAGAGTATGTACGAGGCTACAAATGCTCAAGGAAAGGTATTCATGATCCGCAAAGTCATGAACTTGAAGCTGTCAGAGGGACGATCAGTTACACAGCACCTGAACGATTTTGAAGGACTCGTAACTGAGTTAGCAGTTAGTGGTATGTCCTTGGATGATGAAATGCAAGCATGCCTGCTGTTGGGATCTCTACCAGATAGTTGGGATACTCTTGTGGTATCATTGAGTAACTCAGCTCCAGATGGTGTGGTAACAATGTCTATGGTGAAAAATAGACTACTTAATGAAGAACTTCGTAGAAGGGATGTTGCCAGTACCAGCTCTCAAGCCCTCATTACAGAGAATAGGGCCGGAGCAAGAGTAGAGGTCGTGGAAATGGTAAATCCAGAGATAGATCCAAGTCCAGGGAGAAGAGGACGTGTTACCATTGTGGGAAGCAGGGCCATATCAAAAAGAATTGTCGTTTTCTTAAACATGAGAACGCAAATCGAAGTTAGGATAATGACAGAAATACAACAACTACAGTCTCAGCAGAAGATGGTGAGGTGACGTTAGTCTCTCATGATGCAGACTGCTGTCATATTGGAGATGCAGATACCGAGTGGATAGTAGACTCCGGTGCTTCATATCATTGTGTTCCAAAAAGGGAATACTTCTCCACCTACAGAGCAGGTGACTACGGCACTATTATTAGAATGGGAAATAATAGTGTCTCGCAGATGGTGGGGATTGGTGATGTCTGCATAAAAATAAGTGTCGAATGCACATTAACTCTTAAAAATGTGCGTCATATTCCTGATCTTCGGTTGAATCTATTATCTATTGGTGTACTGGACAAGGAAGGCTATCAACAACATATAAGTGACGGTAACTGGAAACTCACCAAAGGGTCTTTGGTGGTGGCGAGAGGAAAGCTATGTTGCTCGCTATACAAAACGCTCGCAGAGATATGTGCGAGTAAATTAAATACAGTTGGAGATGATGCTTCACCAAATTTGTGGCACAGGCGGCTGGCGCATGTTAGTGAAAAAGGGTTGAACATGTTGGCTAAGAAGTCCCTCATCCCGTTAGCCAAAGGTAAAATAAATCCTTGTGACTATTGTTTATTTAGGAAGCAACATCATGTTTCATTTCAGAAAAGCTCTAGACGGAGAAATAGCAAGTTAGAGTTGGTACACTCTGACGTGTGTGGTCCTATGGAGGTAGAATCTCTCGGAGGAAGCAGATATTTTCTTACTTTCATTGATGATTTTTCACAAAAGATGAAGTATTCAAGCACTTTCAGCAATTCCACAGGATGGTGGAAAGGGAGACTGGAGTGGCATTGAAGTGTTTACGCACGGACAATGGTGGTGAATATATCTCTAAGGAGTTTAAAGATTACTATAATCAGCACAGTATCAGGCATGAAAAGACAGTCCCTGGTATGCCTCAACACAACGGCGTTCTGAACTGATGAATCGCACCATTGTTGAAAGAGTCAGATCCATGCTCAAAATGGCTAACTTACCTAAGTCATTTTGGGGAGAAGCTGTCAATACTGCTGTCTACCTAATCAACAGACTACCTTCAGCACCTTTGGAGTTTGATGTACCGGAGAAGGTCTAGACAGGTAAAGATATCTCATACTCTCACCTAAGGGTATTTGGCTGCAAGGCATTCATGCATGTTTCGAAGGAGCAGAGATCGAAGCTTGATGACAAGTCAGTTCCTTGCACTTGTGTTGGTTATGGAAATGAAGAGTTTGGCTATAGGTTATGGGATCCAGTGAAAAAGAAAGTTGTCCGGAGTAGAGACGTAGTCTTTCACGAGGATGAGATCGTGGGAGATACAGCAGGGGAAAAATCTACAAATGACAATGTTGTAGATATTACACCAGAGAACATTCCTACAGATGATGCCACAGGAGGAGGAATGCCAGAATCAGAACAGGAAGCAGACGAAGAGCCAGTCATAGGGGATCAAGAGACCACTGTAGATGATGATGCAGAGAGTGTTGAGCAGGGGGAGCCAGAGAACCCCATTCTACCTGAAGAAGTTGAACCTCAGATGAGAAGGTCAACCAGAGAACGCCAACCATCTACAAGGTATTCTAGTTCTGATTATATTTTGATTACTGATGAGGGGGAGCCAGAGAGCTTCTAAGATGTGCAGTCTTGCAAAGATAAAGATTGCTGGATGAAGGCCATGCAAGAGGAGATGAATTCTTTGAAGAAGAATGACACGTACGAGCTGGTGAAACTTCCAAAAGGGAGGAGAATACTCAAGAACAAATGGTTATTTAAACTAAAGAAAGATGATGGCAACCTAGTGAGATACAAAGCTCGATTGGTCGTCAAAGGCTTTACTCAAAAGAAAGGTATCGACTTTGATGAGATTTTTTCACCTGTTGTGAAAATGAGTTCTATTCGAGTTGTGCTAGGTTTAGCAGCCAGCTTGAACCTTGAATTAGAGCAGCTTGATGTAAAGACCGCATTCTTGCATGGAGATCTTGAGGAAGAAATCTATATGGAACAACCAGAAGGTTTCAAGATCAAGAGAAAGGAGGACATGGTTTGTCGCTTAAAAAAGAGCTTGTACGGGTTGAAACAAGTCCCGCGACAATGGTATAAGAAGTTTGACTCGTTTATGGTAAATTAAGAATACAAAAGAATAGAAGCAGATCCTTGTGTATATGTCTAGAGATACCCTGACGGTAAATTTATCATCCTTCTTTTATATGTTGATGATATGCTAATCGTTGGACCAGATGCAGACATGATTAGCAGGTTAAAAGGTGATTTGTCAATGGCGTTTGACATGAAGGATTTGGGATCGGCAAGGCGAATTCTCGGAATGGAAATTATCCGAGATTGAAAGTCCTGTAGATTGTGGTTATCGCATGAGAAATATATTGAACGAGTTCTAGAGAGGTTCAATATGAAGAATGCTAAACCAGTTAGCTCTCCACTTGCAGCTCACTTCAAGTTGAGTAAGAAATCCTACCCATCAACAGAGAAAAATAAGGAAGATATGTTAAATGTTCCATATTCTTCAGCGGCCGGAAGTTTGATGTATGCAATGGTGTGTACGAGACCAGATATCGCTCATGCAGTTGGCGTTGTGAGCAGATTTTTGTCCAATCCCCAGAAGTCACATTGGGAAGCAGTAAAGTGGATCTTCAGATACCTGAGAGGAACTTCAAAGTTATGTTTAACTTTTGGAGGTGAAAAGTCTGTACTTGTTGGCTACACAGATGCAGATATGGCCGGTGACCTTGATGAACTAAAATCTACATCAGGTTACTTATTTACATTCTCAGGGGGAGCTATTTCATGGCAGTCACGATTACAAAAGTGTGTTTCTCTATCAACAACCGAATCAGAGTACGTTGCTGCAGCGGAAGTAGGAAAATAAATGCTTTGGTTAAAACGATTCTTTCAAGAATTGGGCGTGCAACAGGAAGGATATATAGTTTATTGCGATAGTCAAAGTGCATTAGACTTGAGCAAGAATACTATGTATCATGCAAGGACGAAAAACATCGATGTAAGATATCATTGGCTCAAACTTGCTATTGAAGAGAAGCACTTTTAGTTAAAAAAGATTCACACTGACAAAAATGCTGTTGACATGTTAACGAAAGTTGTTCCAAAAGAGAAGTTCGAATTGTGTCGAACTAGCCGGGATGGGCTCGTGTTAAGAGCCGACAAAGACCTCCTCCACTTTGTGACGGTTGGGCTGGAGGGGGAGAATTGATGGGTCCAGCCCATGTGAACAAAAAGAAAAATAATAAAAGAAAAACCCACCGAAAGAAAGAAGAAAATAAAATGGTCAAAGATGGTTGGCAGGTGCAAATTGAAGCTTAGTTTATTAGGCACCGTTTTAAATTTGAAGGTAGCAGGTAAAGTTTGAGTTGGATACAACTCAAATTATGCGGCCTTCTTCTCTTATAAATAGAGAAGGAAATGCTGCAACACAACATCAACTCACAGATTCAATAAACATCTGTGAGAGAGTGTAATTTTAGGAAGAGTCTTAAAATTTATTGGGAGAGAAAAATGTAGTGAGATTTATAATTTTTAGGGTGTTTTTAGGAAATACTTGAGTGCCACTATTTTTGTAAAGATCTCCTTGTGTACCCACTATTTTTAATAGTGGAAGAAAAAACATTCGGAGTTTATCCTGTGGATGTAGCCCTAAATAATTAAGGGTGAACCACGTAAATTTTCTGTGTGCTTAGTTTATTTTTCTGGCGTCGTAATTATTCTCGTTATTTTATTGCGGGTCCTAACAAATACTGATAAAAGGTAACAAATTGTTAAAAATAGAAAATAAATAAATATATATATATATATATATATAACAAAAGAAAATATTTAATGAGACATACAAAATGCCATAAATTAATTCTTAATCCAATATTTTTAATAAAATTAATTAATAAAAGAAAAATATATGAAAATTATTATAAATGAAAAAATGCATTTTCAAATATCTAGAAATTTGAATTTGGCTTTAAAAAACGATGAATGCACTGTAAAATAGTGTGTTTGATTAGTGGGTTCATTTTTATTTAATTAGGTTCAAAAGTAATTCAAATTGTAACTTCTATATTTAACTACAGTTACCAAACTATCGTTAGAGTAGTTTTTTATCAAATTACTTCAAGAAAATTAGAGTAGTATATATTTTGCACGAATTTTCTAATTAAAATTTAAATTTGGATGTAAAAATATATATTAAGGAGAAAAATATTTGAAACATAATAAAGGACATTCATATTGCTGCTTCATCATAGAAAAAAAATTGGCATATAATTTTAGTAATATTAATCCATATTGATGAATAAATAAAAAAAGTGTAAATTCCCAAAAATTGAACAGTACTTCACAAATATACAAATTTATACATATAAACAGGGAACAAAGTAAATCTTGAGAAAATTTGATGTGAAATGAA
The DNA here is from genome assembly GCA_947685225.1 of Garcia nutans. Lineage (NCBI taxonomy): Eukaryota > Viridiplantae > Streptophyta > Magnoliopsida > Malpighiales > Euphorbiaceae > Garcia > Garcia nutans. Next base: position 372,025 of record CANTUV010000068.1, read on the forward strand.
GAAAATAGAAAATAGAAAATAGAAAAGAAATGGCCAGTTGTCGGCCAACTGCAAGTGATAGAAACAGAAATTAAGGAATGATCACATGAAACCCTAATAGGATGAAATCCAATTTGTTTATAATAAACATTAAACAAAAATTAAACAGAAACAATTTTCAGTGTTAATGTCTTGAAAAGAAGAAAATGAAATGAAGAAATCCGACAGCTGATGATACGGAACGTTTGAACTGTGAATTTCGATAGTCATAAGAAATAGAAATTTAGGAGGGGACCGTATCTAAGTTTTAATGAATGTTTCTTTGTAGTTCTAAAATTTTATACATTAAATCTTACATTGAATCTGGAGCTCACTCAAAATTTCTTTTATGTATAATGCATTCTAATAACTTATATTATTTCAGATGATTTTAATTTGCTCATATTAGAAAAAAAAATATATATAGCACTTTTATTAATAAAACTGTGATAATAATAAACTTATAATAAAAAGCAAGCAAAAGGTAGTGAACTCGTGCGTACATGAACTTCAATTTTCAGCTAAAATTAATGAAATGAATGGATTTCCCCTCCTCTCCGCTAAAAGTATATATGTAGGGCATTTCAAATCACATTTTATTTTATTTTTTTTTTCATAATTACATAAGTTTTGTAATATAAAACACGTTATTTAGTTTGTCTAAACTATGCATGTAAAATATTTATTTCTTTTCACTAAAAAAAAATATTATCGAAGGAACTCAAAAATATGAAAAATAATTATAAAAAAAATATACATGAATGACATTATATGGAGATGATGCCATGTCCAAAGGGAATATGATAATTATGGAGATATTTATATAGTTATGCCCGCTGTAAAGTACAGTAGCTGATGTGGCTTAGTTAGTTAGTAGTAGTTGTAACTAACTACTGTATATAAACACTTCTTCATCGCTGTAAAGTTTGATATGTTGAATATACTAGAGCTTTCTCCTTCATTTCTTCTACTGTTTTTCTTCTTCCTCTACTTAGTTAATGATTACCAGCAGCTTTACATGGCATTAGAGCATTCGATCTTGATTTGATTCTTAATAATTGTTTGAATACTTGTTTTTACTTCAATTTACCCTAAAAAATAGTTTCATCTTTCTTCTTCGATTTGAATTGAATTGTATCAATGTCGATAGAGTAATCTGAGATACAAATCAAAACTAGAGCAAATGCCATGGGAGAATTAGCTCTTGTTCAGAACTTAGAAACAACAAATTTTTCACTAGTTACAACTCCTCTCACAGGAGCAAACTATCTCACATGAGTACGATTATGCAAATTTCTCTTGGATCGAAGGACAAAATAGGATTTGTTGATGGTACAATTACCAAACCTAACGAGAATAGTGCTGAATTTTTGAAATGGATAAAGTCAGATTACATAGTTAGGTCTTGAATACTTGGATCCTCGACTAAGGAACTAGCTGAAAACTTTCTCTACTGTCTGATAGCTAAGGATCTTTGGGATCGATTACAGGAGAGGTTTGGATCCAACAGTGGACCAAGAGTTTATCAGATACAGTGATAAATCAGTACAATTAATTAAGGTATTCTTGATTTGGCCACTTATTATCTTGAGATTTCTAAGCTTTGTGTTACGATCATTTTTATATGTTTTTTAGGGTAATTTTATTTGCTTTTTAGTTATTTTTCTAATATGTCTGTTTGCATTTTAGGTTGAGGCATGAACATTTATAAAATGGAGCAAAAATGACAAAAAATTCACTTGATTAAGCTAACTGGGAAAGAAGAGAATTGAACACAACTCTCTGTCTTGGTCGTGTCATATGACATGGCTAGGACAACTTGGAGCTTGGTCGTGTTCCCCATTAGAAGAACTGGAATTTTAAAGGCAGTATTGGACATCGTCTTCGCCATGTCACTGGCTATGTCTCATAGTCTTGGCCATCTCGCTGGCCATATCTCATCGTCTTAGTTATGTCACTGACCATGTCTCATCATCTTGGCCATGTGGTTGACCATGTCTCATTTTTTTGGTAGTGTTTCATCCTAAGAAAAGAAAAGCATGTGCAAATATAAGCAGTACTCAACACGTTCACTCATCTTAGCCATGTCCGATGTGAAGATAATAAGACACGACCAAGATAAAACACTACAAAAATATTCGGCATTTGCGACGAAAATCTGCGACGGACATGTTTTCGTCGCAAATTTGCTACGGATCTGCGACAGATTTGCGACGGAAGGACAAGTCAGAGGAATTTTGAGAAATTGATCGCAAATCCGTTGCAAATCCGTCGCAGATCTGCAACGAAAATCATTCCGTCGCAAATAATCGTCGCAAAAGTTGGCGCGGAAACTTGGCGCGAGAGAGAAAACACTAAAAAAACCAATTTGCAACGGAGATCTGCTACCATCTATTGCCGTCGCAAATTTCACTATAAAAATATTCGGAATTTTGCGACGGAAATCTGCGATGGACATGTTTTCCGTCGCAAATTTGCTACGGATCTGCGACGGACATGTTTTCCGTCGCAAATTTGCTACGGATCTGCGACGGATTTGCGACGGAAGGACGAGTCAGAGGAATTTTGAGAAATTGGTCGCAAATCCGTTGCAAATCCGTCGCAGATCTGCGACGAAAATCAGTGCGTCGCAAATAATCGTCGCAAAAGTTGGCGGGATTACTCCCGCCGAGAATTTTTGCGGAAAATGTTACGTTGCAAATCCGTCGCAGATCCGTAGCAAATTTGCGACGGAAACATGTCCGTCGCAGATTTCCGTCGCAAATGCCGAATATTTTTGTAGTGAAAAATTGAATTTGGCTGAGTTTAATGCCGTATAATTTTTTCTTTCTTTTTCGTGTCACTTGATCTTGGCTGAGTTTATAGCATTCTGGAAATTAGAAGACTAGTGCAGCAAGTAGAGGTGTAGTTTACATATTCCTATTTTATGTTTTATTATATATTATATACATTTCTTTTCTAAAATGGTAGTTGAAGAATTTCAATTAAACTGGACTCGTAAGTCAAGAACCTGTGTTGTTTACATCCAGCATCAGGGACAATATTGCATATGGAAACGAAGGAGCAACCATGGAAGAGATAAGAGTTGCAGCTGAACTTGCCAATGCAGCTAAATTCATTGATAAACTACCTCAGGTTCTTACCAGTCACCATTAATCAATTTTCAGCACGTAATCTTCCTTGGTTATGTGATTGATTCTTCATTAAATTTTTATGATGGGATTTTGTGTCCAGGGAATGGATACCATGGTTGGTGAGCATGGAACTCATCTGGTGGGCAGAAGCAGAGAATTGCAATAGCAAGAGCGATCTTAAAAGATCCATGAATTTTACTCTTAGATGAAGCTACCAGCGCACTCGATGCAGAATCTGAAAGAATTGTTCAGGAGGCGTGAGACAGGATTATGCTCAACAGAACAACTGTTATTGTTGCCCATCGTCTGAGTACAATTAGGAATGCTGATATGATTGCAGTTATCCACCAAGGAAAAATGGTTGAAAAAGGTAGCTACAGAAATAGACCAAATCTCGATACTTGCTGTGAGAAATGATATTCTTGATACTGAATTGTTTATCATTGTTTGATACTGTCTGCAGTTTCAAAATCTAATTTTTTTTTTCATATATTCTGAATCTTTCTGTGAGTTGTGATTCGTATCTATAACTGACCTTGTAACAAGATGCTTTGTTTGATATTGGAAACTGGATGTTAACAAATATATCCAGTTTCTTTCTAACCTGTATAAAGTCTTTTTTAAATGTGAAATTTCATTGCTCCCAGAAATTAGCTCATATTCTAATTTAGTTTTATAATGCCTTGATTACAACTAGCATTTATTATTTTTTTCCTGGCTGCAATAAATCACAGATTTTTTTTGAGATTTTGATCATTAATGTTAAAGAGACGAGGAGATGGATATGACTAAATTTGTTTGTGTTAATTGATTAGGTACACATTCTGAACTACTTGCAAATCATGATGGAGCATACTCTCAGCTTATACGATTACAAGAAGTAAATAATAATTCAGAACATGCTGCAAATGAGCATATAAAATCAAACATTTTTTCTGAGTCTTTTGGACAGTCAAGTCAAGGAAATTCCTTGCGAATGTCCAATAGTCAGGGATCATCTGGAGTTCGGAATAACGGAGGCCCCTCATTTGGTTTATGCACAGGACACAGTGTCTCTGAAAACTCCCAAGAAAAACAGAAGTTTCACAAAAACAAAAGCAGTCTCCAGAGGTCTCAATCTGCAGGCTAGCATGCCTGAACAAGCCAGAGATTCCAGTGATTATAGCTGGATCTGTAGCTGCAAGTATCAGTGGTGTAATATTACCTATGTTTGGTATACCAATTTCTAGAGCGATCAAAGCATTTTATGAACCACCTCGTGAATTAAGGAAGGATACTAAGTTCTGGGCAATAATCTTTATCATGATTTTGTATCGTTTTTGGCATATCCAACACAATTATACTTTCAGCAGATGGAGCAATGGTGCGTGCTCTGGTTGGAGATACATTAGCTGAGATGTTTCAAAACATTGCATCAGCAGTAGCAGGTCTAGTCATAGCTTTCATTGCTAGTTGGCAATTGGCCTTCATTATTCTTGTACTATTTCCTCTCATTGGAATCAATGGATATATTGAAGTTACGTTGCCAGTAAAGTTATTGGTAGCTTTCTTGCGTTCATTTGATTTCTTGTAATTTGATGTTCTGAGGTTCTGAGGTATGATTGTTATTTTCTTTGATAATTAAGCATTACATGTTACTTATAATGATTGTTCTGTTAATGAGTTTTTTGAAACTTGGTTCTATTGTATTTAAACCAGGAGAGCGATAAAAAAGATGAGTCTGCCCAGAATGCCGACTCAAAGAAAAAGGCAGACTCTGACTCAGAAGAGGAAGAACAAGATAATCAACAGAAGGAGAAAGTTGTATCAAACAAGAAGAAAAAGGTAGGGGCATATGAACTGCATAAGAATAGGGACCCTTGAATGATTTCTCTTTTAATATAATATAATTTGCTAGTGGTTGGGGATCTAGATATTGAATGATTTATTTTACTTTATTTCTCCATTTGAATTATGACTTATATTTGCATGTTACATATTGGGGATTTTTCATTGTTGAAGTGCTAATTCATCTGCTTTGAATTTTCAGATGCCTTTACATTGTGCTAAATGCTCGGGCTAGATTCGTCTAAATTTAATATTAATTATAGTTTTGAATCCCAAGTATTTGGGCTGATTGCTAAATCATACAGCTACTATATATTCTATTATCTTGTGAGAACGTGTCTCTCATCAGATCTTCATTTTATTTTGTAGGGAAAGCGTGGTATTGAGAAGCAACCTTTTCAGCTTCCTGATTTCATTGCAGCCACTGGCATTGAGAAAATTAGACAGGTGGTTATTATGCGATTAATCTTTTACATGTTTGTGCTTCTCCATAAAAAAAAGATCTTACCATTGCTTGGACACTTTTTCTTTCTCAAACACACACATGCATATAATTTTCTTGTTGAAATGAGCAGATCCTTTAGCAAATATAATTATTCTTTGATTTCCCTTGGTAACTTTTTGTCATGCCTTTCTAGTTTAGGATTTTGGAACAATCATCCATTAAAAAAGTTTTTTTGATAGCCAGTGTACTTGCCATACTCTTTATGTGGCATTTGTTCAGTTGGATCTACTGGAGATCAAACTAAAAGATCTTGTTATTACTTATGGCTTGATAATTTACAGCATTATCTTCTTATGTAGGCTTACATTGAAAAAGAGGACAGTAAAAAGTTAAAACAGAAGCAACGTGAACGTATGCAGCCAAAGATGGGAAAAATGGATATCGACTATCAGGTTTGTCAGTTTCCTTGAATTGTTTTAAGATGATGTGGCAATTTTTTCTTCCATTTCTGTTATCCTATTAGCACAATGGGTCTATTTTTCTTTTTAGGTTCTCCATGATTCATTTTTTAAGTACAATATCTCAGGTTATTGTTACATTTTAAATGAAGTTTTATTTCTCTAGTTGCATATCATTGACAAAGAAGGTAGGTTCAGTGGGTGTTATATTACAATTGTTAGTTGTTTAGAAAGGGATAATAGCACAACAAAGAATCTTCTAGTGGCATTAAGCTCTTGTTTTTTGTGAATGTGCAATGAGATTCATTCATTACTATAATCTGAATGCATCAGAATCTCCATCTATCGGGAGAAATTACGGGCATTGACAGCTTGAAGGAACATCCAAATGTACACAAAGATCAATCACAGAAACTATAATTTGTCTCTCTAATACATCCAAGCTCTAAACACACTTCAATGGTTGAGAAAACGTGTATCATATTATTATTTTCATTTACTCTTTTTAATATTATTTGCAGGTTAATAATGATGATGCAAGTCATGATTCAATGGAAAATGATAATTGAAGATCTATATTGTTATTTTCAAGATAGATTATTTATAGTAGTGTTCTTAACACTTGTATAGTTAAATTGTAAAATATTTTATTCTATTGAAGATTAATAAAAGAATTATTTTTATCAATGTAATTAGTATTTTTTTAGATTGTGTTTAAATGTTCAAAATGTATTTATAAAGTTCTCATAAAATTAATTGATAATACAAATAGTTCCAATAAAAATCAATATTAAATTACTACGAATTTGCTACGAATCTGCGACGGATATTTGAAATCTATGACGGAATCTGTGACGGAATCTGTGATGGCAATCTATGACGGAATCTGCGACGGAATCTGTGATGGCAACCTGCGACGGCAATCTGCGACGGAATCTGTGACGAATTTGCGACGGAAATCTGCGACGAAATCTGCGACGGCCTGTCGCAAATTGAAAATTGCGACGCCTTTTTTATTAACGGATCGTATCCGTCGCAGATCGGTCGCAGATCGGTCGCAAGACTTGATTTGCGACGGATCTGCGACGGATTCTGTCCGTCGCAGATAGCGTGTTTTTTTGTAGTGAAACTGTCTTGGCCATGTCACTCATGTTCTAGCTGTGTCACTCATCAAAGAATGTGGAAATTTTGATAGAATGTGACACAGGCATAAGTCTTGGCCATGTCCCATCCCATGGAAACAAGATGATAAGGCAGTGTTGAACACAAGCACCATCTTGGTCGTGTCTCTTATGAGAAAGAATTAAAATTTTGGCAGAATGAGACACACTCACACATCTTGGCCGTGTCACACCATGCGACAAAGATAAGATATGACTTGGATGTGTTCTACCTCGAGAAAAGAAGAAATTTAGACAGAAGCAAACATACCCACATGTCTTGGCCGTATCACATCAACATGGCCAAGATCACTCCAACTTGGCTACAAGTTCCACTTTTAAAAGATTATTCTAGACAAGTGTGAACACTCGAATTTTGAGGCTCGGAAAGCCAATTTTCTCAGACTACTGAAAACCGGGTCGGACCGAACGTCCCTGGTAAAATTCACCGGAAGTATATCGATATGGTACTTGAAATGTCCGGGACGACGTGAGGATCAAGGATATGGTCCCGGAATAATTTTTGGAGGTCTCTAGCTCCCGAAAAATCAATTTGAGCAAAAACCGGACGAAACCGGCGGCTCAGCCGCCAAAACCGGCGGCCCGGCCGCCACCCACGGCTGCTCAGCCGCCGGAAATTGCATGTTTTCGTACACGGCGGCTCCGCCGCCGGAAAATCATTTTTTGCCTATAAATAGCAGTTCAGATTTTCAGAAAAGGGGTTGGACTTTTCCGGGTGGGCCTCATGCTGTCGAATTCTTTTCATGCTTAAAAACGATTAAGAACTTTTATTTGCATAAATCTAACCGTGTGCTGCAGGAAACAATCTGTAATCAAGAATCATAATCCCCGGTTCAAGAAAACGAGATCTGGAACTTCGAAGCGGGAAAATCCTAAGCAAGGTAATATTCTAATCCATCATTTGTCAATTTAAGCATATCATAAGTATTCTATCTTCTTCTCAATTTCTTCTCGGTCAAAGACCTAATCCTTTTAGGTCTAAGGCCTAATGGACTAATCAATCAGCCTCTTTGGCACAAAGACTTAAATTACATCTTTTTGGTACAAAGTACCTACATTTCACAATTAAAATCAATCTGTTGGCACGGAGCCTAAATTACACCATTTTGGTACGAAGTACCTAAAATTTCACAATTTAGCACTAAGTGCTGAAATTCACATTTTTGGCATGGATCTCAACCACACTTGGCCAAAGGCCCAAAATTTGCACTCTTTTGGTACAAAGTACCTAAAATTGGAGAATTTAGCACTAAGTGCTAAATCTCACATCTTTGGCATGAAGCCCGACAACACTTGGCCAAAGGCCTAAATTGCACTCTTTTGGTACAAAGTACCTAAAATTGCACCATTTAGCACTAAGTGCTAAATTTCACAACTCTGGCATGAAGTCCGACTCAATTAAAATCAACCTTTGGCATGAAGCCTAAATTCCACTCTTTTGGTACAAAGTACCTAAATCTCACATCTTTGGCATGAAGCCCGACAATGCACGAAGCATACACACACACATGCATGAAGCATAATTTCCACTGCCTTTAAATAGGCTTTTCCGAACTACATGGGCTTTGACCTCCTATTCAAACGGGGGTATGTAGGCATGTTTGGGATTCACCCCAAATAGCAAGTCCACAAACTACCAACAATCTTTTTGTCTTTAAATTTGTTCCATTTTTGCAAGTTAATCAAAAGCATGACATAGTCCCCGAATCCTCCTTGGGTTCGCAGACTAGAAGCCTTTACATTGGATGCATTATTGGAGTCAAACAAGGGTTTTCTTAGTTTTTCCCTTCGAACAAAATAAACTGAGTGGCGACTCCCGACAACGAGTGAACTTTCGCCCGGATCCTTTTCGGGCGGAAAACCGAGGTTCACAACAAGATATGGGAACGACATGGGGAAAATATTTTAAAAATGAGTGGATGGGAGACAAGTGATGATAAAGTGGGATAAAAGGTGATGGCATAAAAAAAGGGAAATTATTTTGAGAGAGAGGATGAATTTTTGTAGGAGGATGGTTGATTCAAGGGGGGGGGGGGGGGGGGGGGGGGGGGGAGACATTTTTGGCTTGGGGGCTGATTTTTGTTTTTTAAAAGCCCTTAAAAATTGGTTTTGAGGAGGAGATTCTTGACTATCATTAGGAGGTATTTTCAGAGGTTTTGTTTTTAATTCTAAAATCAGTTCTTAAACTTCATTGAAGAGGGTTTTTGGCTCATGGATTTGGTTGGGTTTTTGGCTAAAAATCAGTTTCAAGAGATAGTTAAAGGAGGAGAGTTTTGGAAGGAGTTGAAAAGAACTGGCCATTGATTTTCATTCATTCATTTTTTGCACAAGACTTGTTTTGCAAAGCTTTTAGAGGAGGTTTAAGGATTTTTTTTATAAAACTTAAGCAAAGGTGGAGGAAGAACAAGAGAAGATCAACTCTAGTCTTCTTCAAAATGGGTTTTTCTATTCCTTAAATTAGTTCAATTAATTGATTTCCAGATTTTTGTTGATTTGTTGTGAATATTAATATTTTAATGAAAAATTGTTATTTGATTTCTATTGAGATGGGTATTTATCTTGATTTGATGATGATGAGATAAATTATCCATGCCTAGGATTTGCAATAGATTTGATTAAATGATTTAATTTAAGTAATTCCATGAATATACCTTACTATATGAGTAGATTGTATTTGATTGAATGTTAGGTTGATAGATTGGCCGGCTATTGATCTATAGATATTGAATGAAGAACCGAGAGGTAAAACTTGATATTGAAACTATGTATTCAACTACCATAAGAATAAATTAGAAATATAAGTTCTAGGGTTCTCTTAATTTGCAATTCAAATAATTGATTATGTTAATTCAAGAATGTGATAACTAATAAATTGATAATTGCTAATTGATATTATAGAAGAAATTAAGTTACAAGACTATATTAATGGATAATTTGATAATTAAACCTTTGATTAAATCAAATTGTAAATCCTAGGCATCCTTTTGAAAGTTTCAATTAATCTTGTGCAAACATCATTTATTTTACTTTTAATCTTAGATTTCTTTTACCATTCCAACAATGCACAACCAAACTTTGATATTTTTATTTTTAATCAAATTATTATGAACAAACACCTTCCTTGTGAGACGACCTTGGGGTAATCACCATTGCTATAACAACCTCGTATACTTGCGAGAGTATCTTTTTAGTAGTGTTAAGTAGAGCCAATAAGTTTTTAGCTCCGTTGTCGGGGAAGGCTGTTTAAGTAATAATTTGAGTTTTTTTATTTAAATTATTTAAGTGTTTCTTTCAAATTACGTAGGTGATTTATGCAAGGACGAAAGTCTCAATGCAACAAACTTGTTCCATTCATAGAAAACATTTATAAACTTCCTAGAATTGAGGAGGTAGATCCTTTGGGATAAGAAAAAGAAGACTTTGAAGAGCAATTTGAAGAAGAAATAAACATGGTGGAAGCTGAAGAACAACTCATGAAAGAATTTGCTCGACCAATAATTGGGGTCACTACATTATGCATACGGTTGAGCAACGAAGCAAGAAACTATGAACTAAAAAATTACTCATTATAGTGTGCTGCCCTCTTTTCATAGAATGTCGAATGAAGATCCTTTCAACTTCATTCATGATTTTTATTCAACTTTACACACATTCTCTTTGCAAATATTGACAAAGGATGAGCTTAAGATGCGGTGTTTCCCTTATACTTTGAAGGATAGGGCCAATGCATGGTTGGTGACTCTTCCAAAAAATTCATTGACAATATGGACTGAAGTTTACAACAAGTTCATGATCAAATTCTATTCACATTAGAAGACAAAGGAACTTTTAGAAAATATTGCAACATTCACTCAAATGGACGGAGAACCATATTTCACTAGGCGTGGGATCGCTTTAAATATTTGATATTCTAATGCCCTCATCATCATTATCCACATCAATTGCTTAATTAATTCTTTTATGATAGGCTCACACAACAAAGCCAAAATTTAATTAAGAATGCAACTGGAGGTGCAATGAGAGAGAAAACTGCTGCAGAAACTGTGCAATTGTTTGAAATGCTAGGAGCAAATTCACAATAAAAGAGCAAAGGGGAGAGACGAATGGGAGTTTATGAAATGAACTCCAATTCTAAAATGGCAAGGCAGTTAGCCGAATTAACAAGACAAGTTAAGATGTTAAATGCAAGAGGAAGTACACATATACTAAGTCAAGAAGTATGTGCAGCATGTGACATTGCAGGACATAGTGCAAACATGTGTTCATTTGATTCTGAAAAATATCAAGAAGGGCAAGAGCAAGTATATGCCTTTGAAGGTTTCTAACAATGGGATAGGAATGACCCATATTCCAATTTTTATAATTCTGGTTGGAGAAACTACCCAAAATTTTCTTGAAAAAATTAGCAGAAATTCCGCCTCAATAATCTTTTCAACCTTATCAAAAAGGTCTTTACTTTCAAGAACAATCTTCAAATCAAGATCAACTCAAGAAACCCACATTGAAAGATAATTTGAATGCTTTTATTCAAATTAACACACAAAATCAGAAGGTGAACAACAAGAGGTTTGACTCTTTGGGGCCATCATTAAAGAAGGTGGAAACTCAAGTTGGGCAATTGAAAAAACAACTCCAAGCACACCAAAAAGAAAAATTTTCAAGCCAACCAGAGCAAGCTAAGGTAATCACAGTTTTAAAGAGTGAAAAGGTAATAGATAATAAAATTGGTAATTCTTTAGAAGCAGGTACTAATCAAGAAGAGAATGGCAAGGAGATATAAGCTAACCTAGAGCAACAAAGTCAATCAAAGGAGGAGAAGAATATGGAGGCATCAATTTTACCAAAGTTACATAAGTCCAACCCTTACAGACCACCAATTCCTTTCCTAAGTAGGTTGAAAAGTGAGAAGTAAGATAAATAATTTTCTGAAATCTACAACATGCTCTCCAAGATAAGTATAAATCTTTCCTTACTTAAGGTGATTAAAAACACGCCGACCTATGCCAAATTTTTCAAAGAAATGATCACCAAAAATAAAAGGTATAAGCCAAATGAAAAGGTGATGGTTTTAAAGGTAGCAAGTGCTGTTGTATAACATAAGTTACCTCCTAAGCACAAGGACCTTGGAAGTTTTGTCATTAATATCTCTATGGAAAATGGGAAAGAACAACTGGCATTTATGACCTTGGAGCCAGAATAAATTTGATACCATATTTCATTTATTTGAAATTAGAGCTAGGAAAACTTAAGCCAACTAAAATAGTGTTACAATTGACAGATAAAACTCTTAGATACCCTAAGAAAATCGTAGAAGACGTCCTAATTCAGGTTAGGTGTTTGATTGTTCATGTTGATTTCATAGTCTTGGATATGGGAGAAGAAATTCCTAGGGGTTCTAAACATACAATTTTGCTGGAAAGGCCTTTTATGGCTACAACCAACACTTTGATAGATGTTAAAAATGAAAAACTATCCATGACTGTTTTAGGACAAACTATGATATTTTTAATTTTTAATACTCCTCCTATTCCTACTTCTACTGTTTATTAAAACTGTTCTTCTATTAATTATATTGATCTTGTAGTTAGAGATGTTTTCTTGCAGGACAGTGGTAAAGATAAGCTTGAGACGGCCTTGACCTTGGGAAAAGAGGTTGAAGTTTTTGATGTAGGAATTGAGGACTGTGAGTTGATGTTAGAAGGTGAGATTGATGAGAGGGGGTTTGGTGATACTAAGAATGAAAAAAGTTATTACCAAACTCCTATAACACAGGAGGGGGATCAATCCAAGACGATCTTAATATGTCCTTTTGGGACATTTGCCTTTCGAAGGATGCTATTTGGGCTTTATAATACACCAGGTACCTTTCAAAGTTGCATGCTATCCATATTTTCGGATGTGGTGGACAAATGCATTGAGGATGGAAGTAGCACTTTTTATTACACATGGGAACGATGAAAATTAGGTTTCAGATGATCTCATGCTCTTTAAATTTATGCATGTTCACATTGGGGATAATGTGAATCTTAAAGTATAGGGTGCAAAGTTTTACTTTTAACTTATTTTTGTTGAATTCTAGTAATATAATATTTTTCTTGAATAAATGAATTTTGAAAAGTTCAATTGTTATAAGATTGTTGATCGATGATCTTTGAAATTTTTGAAACATGAATTTGAGAATTGAATAGAATTAGTGCTTATTGTCAATTTTGATGGTTATTCTTTGTATCACCTTTAAACTTGTGAGGAATTGAGCCCATTAAGTTGGATACCAACTTATTATTCTTTGTGTGAGTATTCTTGATTGATATATTGCTAGAACTTGCTTTGATATGTATTTTGAGACCATATGAAAATTTCAATTAGGCATCAATATGATTAAAACATTTAGGAATACCCATTTAGCTTAAAAAGGCCAACCTTTAATATTTCTTTAGTAATCCAATTTTGAGCCTATTTCATTTTTTCATTTCTTTCTTTTACACAACAACATTAGCCGTGAACCATTTTGTTTCATTTTTTGTCCTTTTATTGAGAGCAAGAGCATTTGAAGAATTTAATAATTGAAATTATTGTGTCAATTAAAGTGTGGGGTTAAATTTAGTGGATTGAAAGTTTCAAATAAATACTTTGTAATTACTTTGTTTAAAAAAAAAAGAAAAGAATGAAAAAGAAAAAAAATTAGAAATTATTGATCTTATAGCTAAGGTTGGAAGCTTGGTTATGATCTTTGTAATAAAATAAGAGGATTCTAAATTCTTTTGTAAAGGGCATTATAGCATCAAGTGCTAAATGAGTAGAGGTTGTTTTGAGATTGTTGGGTCACATGTATGTTTGGTTACTTCATTTTTGAAATGCTCTTGAACTTAATGAATAGCTCACATTCTTAAATGTCATACCTTTACCTCAAAACCCATTATAGCCAAATAAAAAGACCTCATGATTAATACTTGATTGTAATTAAGTGGTGGAGATTTGATTAATAAGCAAGCTTATGGAGATATTCTTTCATTGAATGTTAAGAGTGAAAACACTTCCTTGATCAAACACTTAAGAGATTTTGTAAGGGAGTGATAACCTTTGGTATGCATAGAAGGCCATTGAATTGCATGAGTACTAAATTTATTTGATTTGATAATGATTGTGGACATTATAAGAAGAGAATTCTTGATGTTATCTTATAACTCTTGAGTTTGATAAATTCTTTCTTATTTAGTTTAGATTAATTGAACTTTGCTTGGGAACAAGCAAAGAATTAAGTGTGGTGTAATTGTTATGATAATTTTTATATTTGTTTTTAGGGTAATTTTATTTGCTTTTTAGTTATTTTTCTAATATGTTTGTTTAATTTGTTTGAAAGCTTTTATGTTTTAGGTTGAGGCATGAATATTTATAAAATGGAGCAAAATTGACAAAAAATTCACTTAATTAAGCTAACTAGGAAAGAAGAGAATTGAACGTAGCCCTCTGTCTTGGCCGTGTCACATGACATTGCCAGGATAACTTGAAACTTGGCCGTGTTCCCCATTATAAGAACTGGAATTCTAAAGGCAATATTGAACACACTCATCATCTTGGCAATTTCATTGACCATGTCTCATCGTCTTGGCCATGTTATTGACCATGTCTCATCATCTTGGCCAAGTCGCTGACCATATCTCATCATCTTGTCCATGTCGCTGACCTTGTCTTATTTTTTTGGCCGTGTTTCATCCTAAGAAAAGAAAAGCATGTGCATATATAAGCACTACTAAACACGTTCACTCATCTTGGCCGTGTCCAATGTGAAGATAATAAGACACGGCCAAGACAAAACTGTCCTGGCCATGTCCCTCATCAAAGAATGTATAAATTTTGATAGAATATGACACAGGCACAAGTCCTGGCCATGTCCCATCCCATGGAAACAAGATGATAAGGCAGTGTTGAACACATGCACCATCTTGGCCGTGTCTTTCATGAGAAAGAATTAAAAATTTTGATAGAATAGGACACACTAACACATCTTGGCTATGTCACACCACATGACCAAGATAAGAGATGACTTGGCCGTGTTCTACCTCGAGAAAAGAAGTAATTTTGGCGGAAGCGAACACACTCACATATCTTAGATGTATCACATCAACATGGCTAAGACCATTCCAACTTGGCTGCACGGTTCACTTTTACTTGTAAAAGATTATTCTAGACAAGATATGGGAACGACATGGGGAAAATATTTTAAAAATGAGTGGATGGGAGACAAGTGATGGTGGAGTGGGACAAAAGGTGATGGCACAAGAAAAAAAGGGGATTATTTGGAGAGAGAGGATGAATTTTTGTAGTAGGAGGATGGCTGATTCAAGGAGGGGGTGAGAAACATTTTTGGCTTAGGGGTTGGTTTTTGTTTTTGAAAAGCTCTTAAAAATTAGTTTTGAGGAGGAGATTCTTGACTATCCTTTAGAGGTATTTTCAAAGGTTTTATTTTTAGTTCTAAAATAAGTTCTTAAACTTCATTAGAGAGGGTTTTTGGCTCACGAATTTGGTTGGGTTTTTGGCTAAAAATTAGTTCCAAGAGTTGGTTTAAGGAGGAGGGTTTTGGAAGTAGTTGAAGAGAACTGGCCATTGATTTTCATTCATCAATTTTCTGTGCAAGACTTGTTTTGTAAAGCTTTTGGAGGAGGTTTAAGTATTCTTCATCAAACTTAAGCAAAAGTAGAGGAAGAATAAGAGAAGATCAACTCTAGTCTTCTTCAAACTGGATTTTTCTATTCCTTGAATTAGTTCAATTAATTCATTTTCAGATTTTTGTTGATTTGTTATGAACATTAATATTTCAATGAAAACTTGTGATTTGATTTCTATTGAGATGGGTATTTATCTTGATTTGATAATGATGAGCTAAATCTCCATGCCTAGGATTTGCAATAGATTTGATTAAATGATTTATTTCAAGTAATTCCATTAATATACCTTACAATGTGAGTTGATTGTATTAGATTGAATGTTAGGTTGATCGATTGGTCATGTATTGATCTATAGATATTAAATGAAGAACCAAGAGGTGAAATTTGATATTGAAACTATGTATTCAACTACCCTAAGAATGAATTAGAAATATAAGTTCTAGGGTTCTCTTAATTTGCAATTCAAATATTTGGTTATGTTAATTCAAGAATGTGATAACTAACAAATTCATAATTGCTAATTGATATTAAGGAAGAAATTAAGTTAATGTTATATTAATGGATAATTTGAGAATTAAAATTTTAATTAAATCGAATTGTAAATCCTAGGCATCCTTTTGAAAGTTTCAATTAATCTTGTGCAAACGTCATTTATTTTACTTTTAATCTTAGATTTCTTCTACTATTCTAACAACACACACTCAAACTTTGATATTTTTGTTTTTAATCAAATTATTAAGAATAAATACCTTGCTTGTAAGATGGCCTTGGGGCAATCATCGTTACTATGACAACCTCATATACTTGTGAGAGCCGCTTTTTAGTAGTATTAAGTAGAGCGCAATACTTTGGGATGATCTGAATAGGCTTAATCCAATGGCATATTGTGATAGTGGAAAATGCTCTTGTGATGTGAATCAAAAGTTAGCAGATATGGATGCAACTTATAAGTTGACTCAATTCCTAACTGGATTTAATGATTTTTATGAAGTAGTCAAAAATTAGATATTAATACTTGATCCTTTACCAAGTGTTAATAAGGCATACTCAATGATATAGGCTATTGAGTCTCAAAGGACTGTGCAGAATATTTTTTTAGATCCACTTGAGCATAGTGCTATGCTTGTTAGAGGAACTGGTAATTACAAATTTAGCTCTAAGAAAAAAGAGTTTGTGAAGAAAGAGGATCAATATTTTGATCATTGTAAGGTAGTAGGGCATATGAGGGATAATTTCTTTAAGCTCCATCGTTATCCATAGTGGTATAAGGATTTGAAGAATAAGAGAGAAAAGGAAGCGAGAAAAGTACAAGTGAATTATATTGCAGCAACACTAGTAGATAACTTCAGTTGCAAGACAACAATAGTGGATGGTTAAGTTCATTAAGCAAGAGATGGCTAAAATAATGAGAGACAAGCAATCTGTTAAAGATAACTTTGTGAATTTTTTTAGACAGCTGAATTTGCAGGTATAATAAAAACCAATGCATTTAAGTAAATCAAGCTGCTGGATTGTGGACACAGGAGATTCTAACCTTATTTGTGCTAATTCTTCTCTGTTTAATACATTGCATACATTGTCATTTGCTACTTTTGCGAACTTGACAGATGGATCCACTACTAAAGTAACATAACCTGGCCATATCACTCTTTATAATAGTCTTAATCCTTTTGATACCTTATACATACCTTCAGTTCAATATAACCTTTTATCTGTTCATAAATTTTGCTAACAAAATTTTATTTTCTTCTCCTTTTCTTTTGACAAGTGTTCTTTGTAGGACCTGAAGAGTATAAGGGTTTTGGCTATTAGCAACTCTTCTAGGAAACTTTATTACCTCGATAAGGAGTCATTTATGGTTTCTTTTGACTCTATTTCTTTTACTATTTCAGTATCCAATAATACACCTAGTTCACAAGATGCTTTTTCCTGTAATTCTTCAGTTGCAGGTTCTGAAATGACTAGTTCTTCTCCTAATTCACTTTGTATCACTATAAATACCATCAATAAGACTTCATTTTCTGATTCATTTTAGAATACTCGTCTTGTTCATTCTAGTGACATGGTTTTACAACATTTGCCCTTTGCATCTCCATCTATCCTTTGCATCTCCATTTGTGCATGTGCATGATAGTTGTACTGTATGACTTTAAGCTAAACAGATTGGAACTTCATTTCCCATCAGCATCATACATACTTGTAGCACTTTTGAGTTGGTTCATATGGATGTGTGGGGACCTTATAGAATTCCTTCTCACAGTGGAGCTTAGTATTTCCTTACTCTTGTGGATGACTATAGTAGGCCCACATTATGAGCGGAAATTGTCGCCCCCACTCTCATGTGGAATGGTTCTTGCGACTTCGGCACTGTTAGGCTCAGGGCCTTTGAGAACACAGCCTAAACCAGGAAAAAAATGGAGTTGCCATCCAGACGGGCCGAGAAAAGAAAGGGGTGGATGACTCGATTTCTAAGGAATCCCCAACCCCCTAATGGATTTAAAAAGTTGGGTACGTGTGAAAAAATTGAGAATGACCTAGCAGCCCCATAATGCTCGGTTCATTGGAACCGGCCTCATTTTCATGTCTAAATATTATTAAATTTTTAAATATTATAATATCATCCATAATACATGCAATTTATCAAAATAAATAATCACCCATCATCTTTATTGAAATAAAGCAAACAAAACAGGCACCCCATCCGTGGATGAAAATATGTCTTTACAATATCCAATGTTCAAAAATAAAATAAATAAGATAGGACACCTACTATTTTGTGAAAACATGCCCTTTACATTAATTCAAAACCTAAAATAAATAAAATTACATTAAATTTAACAAAATGAGGTATCCACAAAGTGGAAACATACCTCTTACATCATTAAACCTTAAATAATCAACCAAATTAAATCATTCAATCATTCACCATGAGCAAAATAAAAATAAATCATTCATAAAAATAAAACATTAAAATTCATTCATCATATCAAAATTGCAATAAAGCAATAAATATATAAATTTAGGGGTTTACATCTTAAATTAGGGTTTTAGAGTTTATGGATAAAAAATGAGATTTTTGGAGTTTTGAAAACAAGATTAGAGTTTTTAGGGTTTTGATTTAAAAACTAGGGTTGTTAGGGATTTGAAAACAAGATTAGGATTTTGAATTAGGGTTTACTTTATTGGAATTTAGTGTTTGGATTAGGTTTACCGACTATTTAGAAAACTTATTTATGATTCTGGAAATTGGGATACTAATTATGGTCTTGCAAACTATAAAACTAGTTTTGAAAATTTGTAAAGCAATTTAGGGTTTGGAAAATTTTAAAAAAATAGGTTAGGGTTTAGAAAAATCTTAACTACTATAAAAACTTTCAAGCTATTTTAACAATTGATTTTTGGATACATATTTATATCAAATATACTTACTGGACATGTTCAAACAAATGGTTGTGTATTGATGAGCATAAATCGAATGTAATTAAGCTACTGGAACTACTAGATTATTGGAGAAAATATGATTAATATAAAGACAGTTGATATGATTAATATGATTAAACTACTAGATTATTAGTTTAAATTATGTACCTTCGTTTGTAGATTCTACTACAATTAACAGTTGATACTTTTGCTTGCACCAACCTTGTACTTCTTGATTGGATGAAATCAGGACAGTGAGAACCTGTCTTGATAGTGTTTTCTATGTTTGATAATTTTTCTAGGCTATTTGATAATCTTTTTTAGTTGCTTCGTTACTCTGTGAAATTCCCCCAGTGTTGTTAGTTCCTCTTGTTCTTTATAAACCTGTATTTATAGAAGAATGTATTAGGTTAAACCTTATATTTAACTTCATATTTTAAAAAGGTTTCCTATGGCATATCGAATTAATTTAAGAGAAACTGTGAGCATGTCGGATTAAAGCCAATTTAATTCGAGGCAAACCAACACCATGTCGAGCTAAAACAACCCTAATCTGACATGTAATCAAAGTCTATATCGAATTAGAAATCTTAATTCGTCAAGGACAAGCTCCATATCAAATTAGGATTGCCCTAATTCGATATGGAGTTTGCCTGATTGGTCTTATATCGAATTGGGGTCCAAATTTAATAGGGAAAAGCCCCATATCAAATTGGGAACCCCCAATTCGATATGGAAAAAGCACCATATCAAATTGGGGGAGCCCTAATTCCATATGTGGCTATCTAATGTCGAATTAGGTGCCCAATTCGACATGGGGACATCTTATAATGCATTGGGGCTATCCCAATTCGATATGGGGTGTTCCGTCTCGAATTGGGATGCCCCAATTTGATATGGGTACACACATTTCGAAAATTGAAGTCCATTAGGAGGCCCACATCAAATTAAATCCAACCAAACCTTCAAAATAAACCTATTTAGGATTTCAAAGGTTTAAATATATAAGTTTTAAAATTTGGAGTCGCCACTGTGAGCTGTAATTTTTGCCCACACTCTCAAGTAGAATGGTTTTTGTGACTTCGACACTATTAGACTCAGGGCCTTAGAGAACACAGACCTAAATCTGGAGAAAATGTAGTCGCCACCAGGATGGGCCGGAAAAAGAAAGGGGTGGATGACTTAATTTCTAAAAAATCTCCAACCTCTTAATGGGTTCGGAAAGTTGGGTACGTATGGGAAATGTGAGAATGACCTTGCACTCCCATAACACTCGGTTCATTGAAACTGGCCTCCTTTTTAAGTCTAAATATTATTAAATTCTTAAATATTATAATATCTTCCATAATACATGTAATTTATCAAAATAAATAATCATCCATCATCTTTATTAAAATAAAGCAAGTAAAACATGCACAATCCGTGGATGGAAATATGCCTTTACAATATCATATGTTGAAAAATAAAATAAATAAGATAGGACACCCACCATTTTGTGAAAACATGCCCTTTACATTAATTCAAAACCTAAAATAAATAAAATAACATTAAACTTAACAAATGAGGCACCCACAAAGTGGAAACATACCTCTCACATTATTAAAACTTAAATAATCAATCAAATTAAATTATTCAATCATTCACCATGAGCAAAATAAAAATAAATCATTCATAAAAATAAAACATTAAGAATTCATTCATCATATCAAAATTTTAATAAAGCAATAAATATATAAATCTAGGGATTTACATCTTAAATTAGGGTTTTTTGGATAAAATTAGGGTTTTAGAGTTTATGGATAAAAAAAATGAGATTTTTGGAGTTTTGAAAACAAGATTAGAGTTTTTAGAGTTTTGATTTAAAAACTATGGTTGTTAGGGATTTGAAAACAAGATTAGGATTTTGAATTAGGGTTACTTTATTGGAATTTAGGATTTGGATTAGGTTTACTGACTATTTAGAAAACTTATTTATGATTTTGGAAATTGGGATACTGATTATGGTTTTTCAAACTGTAAAACTAGTTTTGAAAATTTGTAAAGCAATTTAGGGTTTGGAAAATTTGGAAAAATAGGTTAGGGTTTAGAAAAATCTTAGCTACTATAAAAACTTTCAAGCTATTTTAACAATTGATTTTTGGATAAATATTTATATTAGATATACTTACTGGACATGTTCAAACAAATGATTGTGTATTGATGAGCATAAATTGAATGTAATTAAGCTACTGAAACTACTAGATTATTAGAGAAAATATGATTAATATAAAGACAGTTGATATGATTAATATGATTAAACTACTAGATTATTAGTTTAAATTATGTACATTCGTTTGTAGATTCTGCCAAAATTAACAGTTGATACTTTTGCTTGCACCAACCTTGTACTTCTTGATTGGATGAAATCAAGACAGTGAGCAACTGTCTTGATAGTGTTTTCTGTGTTTGATAATTTTTCTAGGCTGTTTGATAATCTTTTTTAGTTGCTTCGTTACTCTGTCAAATTCCCCAGTGTTGTTAGTTCCTCTTGTTCTTTATAAACCTATATTTATAGAAGAATGTATTAGGTTAAACCTTGTCTTTAACTTCATATTTTAAAAAGGTTTCCTATGGCATATCAAATTAATTTGAGAGAAACAGTGAGCATGTCGGATTAAAGCCAATTTAATTAGAGGCAAACCAACACTATTTTGAACTAAAACTGTAACACCCTTACGTAGCCTATACACTTAACTACATAGAAGATGTCACCTAACATTCACACTTGTTCTATATACATGTCTATATATGTATTAAAGAGGTAAAAACAAAATACATCTAATATTAATGTAGTTGTTAAGCTTTTAAAATAACTAGTACAACCAATCCTATATTACAACATATATCTGTTAAATTATATAAAACTCTTATTGATAACTTACATTAATTAAATTCATAAACTACTTTAAAACTTATACAACTGTCATACAAAAGTATAAGGTATTACCATGTGAATTATACAAAACACAATATTTACAATATTGTTATTGAACCTTTATGATGCAGTTGACCAGGAACATAAATTTCTCACTTCGCAGTCTCAACTCTTCTTGTTTGATCTGTGCATCAGAAAATAGTTCTAACACGTAAAGCAAAGCTTAGTGGTGCTTATGTATTCACAATATGCAAGAAAAATTAAAGGAAAGAGATCTTCACATTAATTAGTTTAGAAACAATGAAAAGTATTACTTTCAGAACATTAAATAAAGAAAGTAATAAATCCATTGAACCTTGAAATATTGAACACAATTAAATGGAAAATCAATTAATTTAATAATAACCATATAACACATTTTTTTCAAAGTAGATAACTTCTTTAATTATGCCCATACACACTAAACTCATATTCTAGGTTTGGATAACGGGTCACTATTGGCAATTTAATGCTTATTGTATAGAATTTTGGCCAATGGCCCACTATGGCATGAATGCCCACTGAGTATGGTAACACATAGTGTCTATTGATGGCACAGAGTGCCCACTATCACTTTGGATATTCTCCCTTTGGCTAGCCATTCAATCCCAAACTAGATCTAAAATCAGTATGATTAGGGCTATTCATTAGTTTTTAACTAACATTAAATTATGTATAACACTTCAATGGAACAATTCCTTGATCAACACTTAGTATTTCACATATTTATCATGTATTTAAAATTTATTACACTTTTCCATGCTTTTAACACATATACATGAATTCTGAACACAAGAGTAATTTTATTAGCTTTCTAGTTTGTTTTATTTTTTTTAAATGTATGTTTAAGTTTACTTGAAGTTTTATAATTTAGTTTGAAGCATGAACATATGTAAAATGAAGCTTTAATTTAGTTGTTGAAGCCAATTTGGGGGAAAGGGGTATTGAACACGACCAAGTTATATTCAATGACTTGGCCATGTCTCTTATCAATGAAAAATGAAAAATTTTGACAGCATGTGATACGTCCACTGACTTGGCTGTGTCACTGCCAGTGTCACTAGACACACCTACTGACTTGGCCATGTCACTGGCTGTGTCTCTCATTAAAGAAAATAGAAATTTTTGATAGCATGTGACACACCCACTGACTTGGCCGTGTCACTGCCCGTGTCACTAAACACACCCACTGACTTGGCTATGTCACTGGCCGTGTCTCTCATCAAAGAAAATAGAAATTTTTGACAGCATGTGACATACCTACTGACTTAGCCGTGTCATTACCCGTGTCACTAAATACACCCACTGACTTGGCCATGTCACTGGTCGTGTCTCTCATCAAAGAAAATAGAAATTTTTGATAGCATGTGACACACCCACTGACTTGGCCATGTCATTAGCCGTGTTTTTCATCAAAAATAGAAATTTTTGACAGCATGTGACACACTCACTGACTTGGCCGTATCACTGCCCGTGTCACTAAACACACCCACTGACTTGGTCATGTCACTGTCTGTGTCACTAGACATACCTACTGAATTGGCCATGTCACTAGACACACCCACTGACTTGGCCATGTCACTAGCTAAAATTATGTATTTTTGGACACTCAACCACTTAAACATAAACATATTCAAGATTTATGATAAAAATGAATCAAAAACTAATTTTTTTAACATAAAAAGAGTCTATATCAAATACTTTACTCAAATATCAATTAATTAATCTTTAACCATCACTCATGGCTAAAAACAACATCAAACCACTCATTTCTTATAAAGATTGAATTAAGAATCATACTCATCACTTATAAGTTCTTTTAAATTTATTTTTCACTCATCAATCCATTTAACCAATACTTTTGAGCAATAATTCATTATAGATAACTCAATCAACCAATTCAAACATTAAATTTATAAAAATTCAAATATTTGCAAATTAAAAATACATAAGCACATACCTCTTTCAAAATCACTCTTCTTCTCTCTTTTCCCTCTTTTCTTTGATCACTTGTTGACAATTTATCTTTTCTATCTTATTCTTCTAAAAACTTATAATTATATGTAATCTACTCTTAATTTTATTTGATATGAAGAAAGGAAGATGAAGAAAATAAGAAAGATGGTGGAGGTGATGGTGTTTGGCATGGATGATAAAGAAAGAAAAGAAATTTCTACACTCTCACACACATGTACTTATATCTATAGGTTAATAAAGTGTGGATATGCCTAGAATAACTATGGTATACCCTCACTCTTAACCTTTGATTCTAATTCGAATTTTGATCTCGTAAAATCGTAAAAATAAATAATTTCTTCAGTAAAATTTTGAGATCCATGATTTACATTACTTATCCATACCACTTATATCACAATTCACTATCAATTATCAATATTAAATTAAAATTTAGTATTTAAAGTTTTTAGCATTACAAAAACAATCCTAATCTAACATGGAATCAAAGTCCATATCGAATTGACAATCTTAATTCGTCAAGGACAAGCTCCATATTTAAGCTACTGGAACTACTGGATTATTGGAGTAAATATGATTAATATAAAGAAACCTCATCATAACTCATGTTGAGTTTAATTAAAATTAGTTTAAATTACGTACCGTCATTTATAGATTCTACCAAAATTAACAGTTGATACTTTTGCTTGCACCAACCTTATACTTCTTGATTGGATGAAATCAAGACAATGAACTACTGTCTTGATAGTGTTTTCTGTGTT
This sequence comes from Garcia nutans, assembly GCA_947685225.1. Lineage (NCBI taxonomy): Eukaryota > Viridiplantae > Streptophyta > Magnoliopsida > Malpighiales > Euphorbiaceae > Garcia > Garcia nutans. The sequence continues at coordinate 396,862 of CANTUV010000068.1, forward strand.
TGATGATTTTTATAGGCTATTTGATAATATTTTGTTATTGATTAATTACTCTGTCAAATTCCCTCGTGTTGTTAGTTCCTCTTATTCTTTTTAAACCTATATTTATAGAATAATGTATTAGGTTAGACCTTGTCTTTAACTTCCTATTTTGAAAAGGTTTCTTGTGGCATATCGAATTAATTTGAGAGAAGCCATGAACATTTTGGATTAAAGTCAATTTAATTAGAGGTAAACCAACACCATGTCATACTAAAATAATCCTATTCCGACATGGAATCAAAGTCCATATCGAATTAGTAATCTTAATTTGTCAAGGACAAGCTCCAAATCGAATTAGGATTGGCCTAATTCGATATGAAGTCTTCCTGATTGGTCTTATATCGAATTGGGGTCCCAATTCGATATGGAAAAAGCCCTATATCGAATTGGGGATGCCGTAATTTGATACGGGGCTACCCCATGTCGAATTGGGTGTCCCAATTCGACATGGGGACACCCCATATCGAATTGGGGCCATCCCAATTCGATATGGGGTGTCCCATGTCGAATTGGGATTCCCCAATTTGACATGGGTACACCCATACTGAATTTTAAAGCCTACTAGGAGGCCCACATTAAATTAAATCGAACCAAACCTTCAAAACAAACCTATTTAGGGTTTCAAAAGTTGAAATAGCTTATTTTAGGCCTTATAAAATTATACTAATTTAAATGAAGGCTTTAAAATAGGTTTAAGCCATTAAGAATGTATCAAACTTAACTAGGCCATCTATAATTTGGATTGGACTAGCTAGGGATAAAATCAAGGGTCTACAGTTTGCTCCATGCTTGAACATTCTAGAATTGATTCAGAGAGTAAAAAAAATATGACTTTGAGTTGATTTTGAATAAGAATTTTGTTTAGGACCTGTGAATTAAATTTGGAGTTCTCGACTCGAGACTAGATCTAGGTTCTCGACCTGAGCTAGGACTCGGGTTCTCGATTTGAGATTAAATTTGGGTTCTCAACCCTAAACTAGATTTGGATTCTCGATCCGAAACTGAAATTTGGGTTCTCGGTCTGATACTGGATTTTTAGGTTCTCAACCCGAATCTGATTTTGTGTTTGGGTACTCGACCTGGACTTGTAACTGGATTGGTTGGTTTCTAGATCCGAGGTTGATTGGGTTCTGGACCCGAGATTGGATTAGTTGAATTCTAGACCTTAGATTGGTTTGATTTAGGTGCTCGATTCAATACTGAATTTTGGGTTCTCGACCCAAGATTGGAGTTGATTTGGGTACTCAACCAGAGACTTAAGCTCTTCTAGCTTGATTGTCTCTTTGTTATTTAAGAATTCTATATTTTTTTCCTAGCCATTTGCTTCATTCTTCATTGGATTAACTCCAACTCTTTTAGCTGGATTAACCTTCTGTTTCTAGTCGTTTATCCCATTCTTCAATGGATTCTGCTGACCTTCTATCATTTGAGAATTTTAGCTTTTTCTAGCCAGTTGTTCCATTCTTCAATGGATTATGAGTCTTTACCCTTAAAATGAATCTTCATCCTTGGACATCAGATATTCACCCTTCAAAATGGATCTTCATCCTTGGACATTGGGTCTTCACCCTTCAAAATAAATCTTCAACCTTGGACATCGGGTCTTCACCCTTTAAAATGGATCTTCATCCTTGGACATCGGTCCTGCATTAACTTCAGTTCTTTTAGATGGACTGATCTTTTGTATTTTGCATCGTCAATCATTTGAGAGTTTTAATTTTCTTCTTGTTCTATTCTTAAATGGATTCTTCACTTTGAACTTTTAAAAAAAATTCAGCTATTTTTTAGCTAGTCCTTATATCCTCTCTTTGCCCCCCTGTGTGATAAAATATTGAAGGTGAGTCTGAAAATATTTTGTACATGCATAAACTCAAAAATTAAAAGAAGAAACTTTGCCCCATTTGTAGGCTAAATCCACTGATCTCTTTTCCATATAAGCTTTGATTGTCATTCGCATTTTGTCTATTTCTTTGTACAAGCACACATCTCCATTTTTTGTAAAGTGATTGGATCTTCCTTAAGCAATGGGCCTTCTATGCCCCTTGATTCCATATCTACTTCATGTTTGCTTCATAGAGTATCTATTGGTCACTTTGACAAAGAATAGACAATGCACGACAAAAAATACAGTGTGATATGCTCATGTATGTATGAATAATATTTACAGTGGTTCCATTGACTCACTGACTAAGGTGATCGGCTGAAGTGGTCTTATGGATTACTTGCAGATGCTCGTTCAAATATTGCATTGGAATGGCAGAAAAATTCACATTTATGGCTTTTATCTTCAAGATGTTGAAAACATAGGTAGTGGAGGCCCCATGTAACATAGTTAGAGATACATCCATTTTAAACTATGATTCAGTATGCCAGTTGATAACTTCTTCATAACCTTGCCAATAATCATTTATTTGGCCCAATGTGTCCTTCAAGGTTCGACGGTGCAATATACTTCCCTTAATTTGAAGGTTTATGCAATAAGAAAACAATTTTATTTTTACTTTATCAAATCAGCGTCATTATACCTCAGGACTCAATTTTTCAAATTAACATATATATAGCATAACAATCCTAGTTACTATACTAATCTTGGGAACTAATTTCCATTTAAGCAACAACTATTGTACTTTAGATAGACATATACACATTACTTGGCCTAAGGTCTAATTGAGTTTAAATATTTTCTATCTCATATAAATACTTATTCAAACTATCTCTACGAATAGACTCTACCAACCAAGAGAGATCAACATGTCTTTAATAGACTTTAAATGGAGTCTATAAGGGACATGGGTTAAGTGAAGACCATTTTTAGATTGGAGCTAATGTAACTGTTTTATTAATTTTTGTCATAGAATTGTATCTTATTTATTATGATGATTATTGTTTTCTTTAGGTATTTTGGTAGTTTTAATATGTTTATTTAGTGTTTTCATTAATTTTGGTAGTTTTAATTTATTTTTGTGTTTATGCCATTTTTGTCCTAGTTTTTAGTGTGTGTTTGTGTGTTGTTAGTTAATGTTTATTTGATTCTTGTTTAAAGTGTGTTTCAAGTATTTGTGTTAGGTTAATATGCAAGGAACCATATTAAGGGCAAAACCAAGGATCAAGAGAGGAAGAAAGACCAAGGAACCAAGAGGAAGAAAACAATGGACAATAGCTGACACATGCAGAGGACACGGCCAAGCTTGTGGCCATGTCCCATACCAGGCTAAGGAAGAAGACCAAGACACAGAAGGTGACACACTCAAGGGACACGGCCAAGCTTGTGGCCGTGTCCCTCCAAATTTGTCAAACACTGCCAAGTTGTCTAAGCTTGGCTGTGTCACACTCAAGTCCAAAGAAAGAAGAAAGATGAAAATCAAACAGAAGCAGACACCTTCAGGGGACACGGCCAAGCTTGTGGCCGTGTCCCTCTAAGAACCTCAAACACGGTCAAGCTTGTCTAAGCTTGGCCGTGTCACTCATGGACTAAAGAAGACGCTGATTTTTGGAGCGGAGGTTTCGTATAAATATTAGAATTAGGGTTTTCAAAGGGGGAGTTGAGAGTTTTGGTTTTTTCAGCCATCAGAGAATAAGTTAGGGTTTCTAATTTTATTTTCTTAGAGATTATTGAACACTTTGATTAAACTAGCCTAGATTAGATTTGTTCTTGCCATTGATACATTCTTCGAGCAAGTTCTGAACAAGAGATTCTTCAAGAGCTAAGAAGTTTGTAATTTGGTTTTGTTCTCGAACTTTATCTCTTTAATTTTATTGGAATATTATTCATTAATATTATTACGTCTAAATTGATTTTCTTGAATATTAATGAGATAAGTATGTTTGATAACATTAATATGAAGTAATTTGATCTAGTCTAGAGTTTGTATGGATCTGCTATGATTGTATGAATTGGTTATTGCTCTTAACTAATTATTTCTTTAGCCTTGATTGAATGGAATATTGTTAATATATAATTGATTGGCCACCAATTATGTGTTTTAAGGTATTAGATGAAGGATTGAGAGATGAAGTCTAATGCTGGAACAATTCAATTTGGGACTTAGGTGAATTAGAGATATAACCTAAGAAAAAGATTATTTCAATTATAACAAGATTATTTGAGAGAGGTTTGAATGCGAGAGCTTATTTCCTTGATTCGATTAATTAAGTTGCTCGAGATATAATCTTTAAAATTAAATTAGTTGAAAGGAATAACCGTTCATGCATATAAGTAGTAGAGAAGTACAAACCCTAGACCATTCTCTTAAGTGAATCAATATATCAGTTCAATTTACTTTTATTGTTTTAAACTCCAATCGATCTATTTTCCTTAGTTGTTAGCAATTTAATTTATTAATTACTTGTTATTTATATTCTGATAATCAATTAGCTATTCTAGCTTCCTTGTGAGACGACCTTGGGGCGATCACCTTTGCTACAGCTACCTCGTATACTTGCGAGTGACGCTTATAGTAGAGTTTAATTTGAGCGCAACAGTAACACTGTTGACAAACCTTCACGCTACAATCTTCTGTTGGAGCCATAGGAAGCTGGGAGTAATACTAAACTCTGGGTGTCTTATTATCTTGCTTTATGAAAAGATAGACTTCAATTTTCTTCTATCTCCTTAGAAGAAATATAGATTTGATTAGGACGATCTTCATCTTCTCTTTTTGCTTTTGCATAAACTCAAGACCCATTTTTTGTTTTCTTTTTCTTTTTCCTTTTTTCTTCTCTTTTTTTATTTTTGCTTTTTCTCTTTTTTTTCTCTTTTTTTTTTGTTTTTTGGTAGCTCTAAGAGAGTTTTCTCATTTGTACCAACATGTGTTTTTGATAATGGATAAGCGGCATAAATTTGCTTCATTCCTGACTTTATCTCAATAAGTCTGTGATATTAGGTCTAATTCAGGTGTCCTTTAACTATCATTATACTCTTGACTATATATCCTTCTTTTAATCTTCTGTCCCTTTTATTTCTTAGTGATCATAAGATTTGTCATAAGTATCACAATAGCTCAGGGTAGGCTATTGGGGTTTATAAGCCAAAGAAAAGTAAGCTAAAATATCATGAAGGCTTAAGGAGACAAACTAAGGATTGATGTTAACATGGGTGGATACTAGTTGTTGGCTATCCAAATAATGCCTATATCACTTCTCTCTTAAATAAGCAGGGTTCAATTTTGCCTTGAAAGTTCATCAAAGCATGTTCTAAGATTGACTAGGACTTAGACAAAGGTAATCAATCATGCAGGAGTCCTCTCTAAGTAAGCATACACAGATCAATGCAACAGAAAAATTTTCTCACCTAGTAAAGTCATTTGGCTCATGATGCATAGATACATTAATTTATAAATATCAAGCTAGATTCATCATTGGTTGAATACTATAATATCAAAAGCCAACAAAATTATAAATTCAATAAAAGCAATTTATTCAAACAATTTTAATTTGAAAAATATAATTGTTCCAATTAAATACTAAAGAAAGTAAAATAAGATGAGCAACATTCAAGCTAAGAGAAGTTCATTAAGTTGAAATTTCTCCTTACTTCACATCTTCAATACTCCCATCTTGAAAGGAGGATAAGATAAAATTTTTCTCCAATCCTCCTCCTAACATGAAGGTTGTTGGTGGTGACACTCTTCTAAAATTCGGCAAAGGATTACTCTTGGTATTGGGCTTATCCAGCTCAGGTAGCTTACCACTATCAATAAGATCCTGAATTTTATATCTTAATCGAGCACATTTATCTGTCTCATACTCTTGCATTTGATGAAATTGACAGAAGGTCTTGGCATCAAAGTTTGATGGCAAATGATAGTGTAGCGGTCGAGGAGCCAACGGCTGTAATAACCCCTTTTTCTGCAACTTGTTGAAAATTTAAGACAAAAGTTTTTCCAGATCTAAAAACTTTCTTCTATTTTCTTGGCCAATAGTTACATTGACATCCATTTCTTTTTGTGCACTCTGATTGCCAGATTGGTAGTTCCCTCTTTCATTCCTCCTTTTAGAAAAGCGATTCTTCTCCCATTCCCACTCTTCTATTTGCAAGCCAGCTTAGAGAAAATCTTTAAAATCTCTGATAAGAGTGTGAGATAGTCTCTCACGAAGGTTGGGTAACACCCCTCTCATAATCATTCGGATCTGGTCATATTCATCAGGCCTCTTCTTAAATAGTGTAACCTTATTCCTCTATCTCTTCACATAATCAATAAAATTTTTATTCTACTTTTGCCTTATTGATTCTACCTCCATAAGAGTCACTTCCAATTCAGCATTGTACCCATACTGCTCGATGAAGGATTTATACAACGTATTTTAATATTTTTGGATACTTTTCTCTAAGGTGTTGAACCAATTCTGCACAACAGGATCTAACGAAAGCATTAAGTACCTTAGAGTTTGAGCTTTTATAGCTCGGGCAGACTGTATAGCAGTGATGTATTGCTTCACATGGAGATGAGAATTTTCAGTTCCATCAAACTTGGCAAAGGAAGACATCTTGAATTTGTATGGGACTTTTTCATCTTGTTTAAATAGCTTGTCTACTTCCGACATCTCATCAACTTTCAGCTTCTTTTCAAATTTTTTCTCTAAATCAACAATAATCTTCTCCACATCAGATGTTTTGGTCTTTTTGCACACTTGCTTTCTTCATAATCTTCGGCTCTTTCTTCTTATCTTGAAGATCTTGGAGAGCCCAATCATCGTCTTCATCAACAACCATATTGTCATTATTAAAGGATACCTCGCCAACCTTAGCCTTTCCTTTGTCCTTTTGCTTCTTAGCACTAGTAGATGCCTCAACAGTTTTTTCTAAAAGTGTAGCCAGTTGGCTCTTCATAGTCTCAGTCAGGGCCTTCTTCAGTTCTTCCATCTTGGCATTGAGGGCATCTTTCACCATCCTTTGGATCTGTTTAGGTTCCATTGCTCTTAGTGAGAAGTTGACTAAATCATCACATGGACTCTATGTCACTAGTGTAGGTTGTGTTTTCGTACGCTCTTGAACTGCTGTACTCCAGGTATGTGAGCCAGAAATGATCAATGCCATATAATGCAATGCGTGTATGCATGTATACACAAGTAACAAACAAACAAGCCAAAAAAAAGTAGGAGCGAACCTTCCAAATAAATATCTTCCACACATGAATGGCAAGTCTCTTTTTCTAGGTATACGGCCAACAAAATATTAACATGGGATATCTTATTTTTGAAATAATTAACTTGGACAATTTAACCAATAGTTGTATTTTCAAACTTAGAAGTCAGTCCATGATAATTCCTATTAAGTCTTAATCCATTGGGCCAATAAAAGGATAACTTTTATGCTATATTGGATTAAAACTAAATTAAAAAGTTTACCATAAATAAATTTTCTATTTGAAAAAATAACTAATGATTCATGCCACAAACAAGCCCATGATTAATACTTATTGGTATAAATTAGACACATAATTAATTTTTGGTATTTCATAATTGACTTGAATATTTTGTAAGCTCATTCAAAAAGATGGTTAGGGAAAATAATTTTATTTCAAAGTCCATTGTAAAAAAAGGTTTATTTAAAAATGAATTTTGGGCTTTGTATTTGGGCCATGAGGTAGAAGAATTTTTTACTCATCTTTAAAAAGTTTTATGTCCAAAGACCATCTTAAAAAGTTGTGAAAATAATTTTGGTCTTTTGGGTTTAAAAGAATAAAATTATTTTGGGCTTTCAATATAGTTAGGTCATATTAGAAAAAGAGAAAACCAAATAGTCCATGGTTCAAACCAAGATATATCAATCATAGTCAAACAACAAGCATTTGGATAAAAACCTAAGAAAAGTAGCTAGGGCAATTGCATGAGCTTTAGTCTTTGAGTTGATAAGTTTAAGGCTCCCATAACAAGCATATACCAAAAGGTACAAGGCTATGAGTGGTTATGCCATGCTCGATCTCCATTCCTTGGGTGAAATTATGGTATCCCTTACATAACACAACACGGGTTACGCAGACATCTCAACTCACGCATACAATACAATCTAAATGATGTAATGGACAATCTTACAATAAGAAAGAATAAAATAATATAAAGACTACCAGAATGAACTTCTCATATCCTCAGTGGAGTTGCCACTGTGAGCGGAGATTTTTGCCCTCACTCCCATTTGGAATGGTTCTTGTAATTCAACACTGTTAGGCTTACAGCCTTAGAGAACACGGGTATAAACTCGAAGAAAATAGAGTTGCCACCCGGACAGGCAGAAAAAAAGAGGTGGATGACTCGATTCCTAAGGAATCTCCAACCTCTTAATGAGTTCAAAAAGTTGGGTACGTATGGAGAAGGAGAGAATGGCCCAACATTTCCATAATGTCTGGTTCATTGAAACCGACCTTCTTTTCAGGTCTAAATATTATTGAATTCTTAAATATTTTAATATCATCCATAATACATGCAATTTATGAAAATAAATAATCATCCATCATCTTTATTGAAATAAAATAAACAAAACAGACACCCATTCATGGATGAAAATATGCATTTACAATATTCAATGTTCAAAGATAAAATAAATAAGATAGGACACCCACCATTTTATGGACACCCACCACCACTAGAAGTCCCATGTCGAATTGAATCCAACCAAACCTTCAAAACAAACCTATTTAGGGTTTCAAAGTTTGAACTAGCTTATTTTAGGCCTTATAGAATTGTACTAATTTAAATGAAGGCTTTAAAATAGGTTTAAGCTATTAAGAATGTACCAAACTTGACTAGGCCTTCTATAATTAGAATTGAACTAGCTAGGGCTAAAATCAAGGGTCTACACATATGAGTTTTCCTTTTACAACATAAAAGTTAAGTTAAGTCAATCTTACAACAATTCTTCCAAATGATTAGTAATAAATTTTAACAGTCTATCAAGGCTGTAAGATATGTTAATGGAACTGAATTTATCAATTCTCAATTGCAAGAACTATTATCTAGGCTTGGTATTATACATCAGATGTCTTTTCCTTATTCTCCACAGCAAAATGGTGTTGTGGAATGCAAGCATAAACATTTGCTGTAAGTTACAAGAGCTCTTTTGTTTTAATCTGGTCTTTCTAATGAGCTCTGGGGAGAGGCTTTGTTACAAGTAACTTTTATTGTGAATCGATTGCCTACTAGACTGTTTTCTTGGAAAACTCATTTTGAAGTGCTTCATGGGAAACTATCAGATTATACTTTGTTGAAGAATTTTGGTTTTTTATGTTTTGCAATTGATGTTCATCCTCATAGGGATAAGTTAAGTGCTCGAGCCACTAAATGTATCTTTTTGGGTTATAATCTAGGAGTCAAAGGATATAAGTTGTATGATCTAACTACTAAAACTAGTTTTACAGGCAAGATGTTATTTTTAAAGAAAATAACTTTTCTTTTTCTCTTGGCTTTAGACACAGATCCAAATGACCTTATCCCTTTACCCATTATATCTTCTGAAGTTGACTTGTCACATCAGTAATTCAATTCCTTCCTCTTTCATATAGATGCCATACTAACTAGTCAATTATCTTCTAGTCCTTTAAGTTCACCTCCAATCCTTCCTTATTCACCTATAGCTACTTCATCTGCTTCATCCCATTTTTCTAAATCACCCACTCCTGTTCTGCCAAACCCATCCATACATAGTACACCACATTGGATGAATGATTTTGTATTTCAAGCTAATGCTACTACATTAACAACACCTCATTCCACCTATTTTTCCTTATCATATATAGCTTTCTTTGTTGCTCTGGATGTTTTAGCTAAACCCAAGACTTACTAAGAAGCGAAGAAGTTTCCTAAGTGGGTTGGGGCTATGCAAGCAGAATTAGATGCATTGAAGCATAATGAAACTTGGCTTCTCACTGAGTTACCTCTTGGAAAGAGGCCAACAGGCTCAAAATGGGTTTATAAGCTTAAAATGAAGCAAGATGTTTCTGTGGAAAGGTTTAAAGCAAGATTGGTAGCCAAGGGTTACAATCAAATAGAAGGCATTGATTACACATATTGTTTTTCTCCAATGACTAAGGCTATTATTGTGAGGATTGTGCATGCTTTAGCTACTTCAAAATCTTGGCCTTTGCATCAACTTGATGTAAACAATGCCTTTCTTCATGGTTTCATTGAAGAAGATATCTATATGTTGCCTTATGATATGCAAAATATGCAAGTACACATAATCATATTCAAGTAATATAGTTATGAATTAAGATATTATTTCCACAGAGAGTGTTTATCAATTACTAACCAGAATTAACTGAATCACTATTTAGGCAATTGAATAATGAGTGTAATTAAGAAGAAAACTAATTCCAAATCTAAATTAATCAACAATAATTTAATTTAAGAGAAGTAATAATCAAATTAACAACCTAGAATATTGAATCCATGTGATAATTAAATGATAATTTCATGTGTCTGTTAATCCAATTTTAATTATTAATGTTATGGATAAATGATTCTTAAATAATCACTATTCTTTCTCAAGACATAATAATATATTAATTATAAATAATTAACCTATTTTTCAATAGCCTTAACAACCTATAATCAATTCTTTAAGAGTCAATCATTCATATAATTCCACATAAGTCAAATTGAATACTCTTATACCAATTATTTTCATGTAATTCTATTACCTAATTTCAATCAATGTTCCTCTTAGACTTATTCACTAATCTAGAATCATACAATTGGTGGCCAATCAATTACAAGCATTAGGTTCAATATAATTAACATAAATAAAGAAAAATACATCACAACATATATCAAACAATCAATCACACTTCATCAATATTCTAGATAACAGATTTAGCTACTCATATTAATAAGAAAACTCATCATATTAATTGAATTAAACATAGTAGAAAACAAAGTAAAATTGAAATAGAAATAATTAAAGAAAGTAAAGAAAAACTCTTTTGATTCAGCTGTAGATCAATTTCAATCTCTTGGTCTCCACAACCTCTTCTCTTCAATTCTTCTTTTGAACAATGAAAAAAAAACCTTAAAAAAATCTTTCAAACCTCTCTCCTTTCAGTCTAAGTCTTCCCTCCTTTATAAAATAAAATACCAAATGTTTAACAATATCCAACTACCTAAAAACAGACTCCTACTTGAATTCTACTTCTGCAGAATTCGAATTTTATTTTGAAAAATAAATTTACTATCAAATAGAAATCTTATCTTAATTTGACTCCTTCATCAAAGTTGTATCTCTTGAAGTGTAGATGACTTAAGTTTTTTGAATCACTTCAATTGACAAAAGCCCAAGATATGACCCAATTACTCTCTATGGTTCGGACTGGAATTATGCTTTAGCATCTCATGCCTAATTTCGACTTAATATTTGGAGGCCTAAACGATCTTGGATTTTAATGAACAAGCCTATCTGGAAAGCTTGAGATGTCCTCTACAAACTTCATAAAGACAACTTTTCTAATCTGAAATTTTATCATCGCTGAAATCTTTATTGAATCTTTAAAGGTCCTATCTGCCTAAAATCTCTGTTTACAAAAGTCCTACAAAAATTAAATCAAACTAAGCTTTATTAAAAAAATAATGAAATTAGAACACATAAATAAGCTTAAAATAAATTAATTTAACTCAATTTCATGCTAAAATTGATAGAAAAATATATGTTCAATATGCACTTATCATCTCCTGAGAGTTATTTTGAAGCAAAACCAGGACAAGTTTGCAAACTTGTCAAGTTTTTATATGGACTCAAGTAGGCTTCAAGGCAGTGGAATATGCAATTCACTTCTCACTTGCAGTATCTGGGATTTTCTCAGTCATAAGCTGATAGTTGTCTATTTACATATTCTCATGGCAGTGAGTTCATGGAACTTGTTGTATATATGGATGATGTGCTCTTGACTGGAACCTCAATTGAGTTAATTCAAAAGGTGAAAGATTCCTTCACTCAGCTTTTACTATTAAAGACTTGGGCTTTGCCAAGTATTTCCTTGGTCTTGAAATAGCTCGATTAGAAGAAGGGCTGTATGTTGGTCAAAAGAAGTATATTAAAGATCTTCTCAAGAAGGTTGGTTTGTTGGGATCCATAGCTACAACTATTCCTTTGCTTAAAGGTCACTTGTTGGTAGCAGAACAAGGAGATCTATTACCTGATCCAGCTCAATATAGAAAGCTTGTGGGTAGATTGTTGTATTTGAACTTTATTAAACCTGATATCACACATTTAGTGCATCAACTCAGCCAATTTGTTCAATCTCCAAGGACTTCTCATTGGTCAGCTGCTATGCAAGTTTTAAAGTTTTTGAAAGGATGTCCAGATGCATGTCTCTTTTATCCTAGCAATCGCCCTTTGGTTTTAGAAGCTTACAGTGGTGCAGATTGGGCTTCCTGTAGAGATACCAGACATTCCATTAGTGCCATTTGTATCTTCCTTGGTAGCTCTCTTATATCTTGCAAATCCAAGAAGCAAGCTACTGTGTCACGATCTTCAAGTGAAGCTGAGTATAGGAGTTTTGCTTCAACTTGTTGTGAGCTTCAATGGATAGTATACTTACTGTAGGATTTACATGTTCAAGTGCCTTTGCCAATTAAACTTCATTGTGATAATCAGGCTACCATTTATCTCACTCAAAATCTTGTCGTCATGAACAAACCAAGCATTTGGAGATAGATTGCAATTTGGTTCGAGACAAGCTCAAAGCTGGTTTTCTTTTGCCTTTGCATGTTTCCTCAGATACAACTTATTGCTATCTTCACTAAATCTCTTGTGGCTCCATGATTTCAAGACCTTCTATTCAAGTTGGGCTTGTATAGATTTTGGGGATATGGAGATATTTATGTAGTTATGCCAGCTTAAAGTATAGTAGCTGATGTGGCTTAGTTAGTAATTATTTCTCCTTCATTTTTTCTATTGTTTTTCTTCTTCCTCTAGTTAGTTAACGATTATCAGAAACTTTACAATAATAATCATCTTTTATATGGAAAAAAATTTTATTCGGATTTGTATTTTGAATGTTACTGTATATCCACCTGTAGGGGGAAATATCATTTAATTTAGTGTTCTCCTGCACATCATTAATTAGTTTTATCTGTTTTAACTGTTTCATTGAAATAGTTATGACATACAATCCAATCTAACACTAATAGTTTCAAAAACAAATTGTGAATATAATTGTGGAAGGGAATGGAGAAGAAAGAATTAAAATTCAATCTTCTTTCCATTAATGTTTCTCTCATTTATCTCAGTTTCTTTTCAAATTGAGAGCAAATTAAAAAAAAAAAATCACATCGAAGAGCTATTGAGAAGTACAATTTCTCTTTATTTCTATTATTTTCCCTTGTCATTTTATCACTCAAGCAATTCTCCATTTCCTTTTATTTAACTTCCATCAAACGAATATACGAAGCAAAACACTTCATGGAGGAGTTATGATCGAATTCATGGAAACAAAAAATATAAGACAAGAGATTTTCTTATCGCAATTGAGTTTTTGTTGCAAAGATTTGTTATATACATAGTTGTAAGCACGTGAAGTTGTTGGATTTACAGCAGCATTCTGGAAAGCTAAGCTAACTAATTGCAGAAGAAGGAGCTAACTAACAAATTTTCATTTGCTTTTTTAACTTCCGTTTTATAAATATAATTTTTAATTATAAATTATAACTTTTAATTTTGATTTTTTAATGGCTACAAAATGATATGAAAATTAATATAATAAATTATGTCATTTCAATATTATAAATATTGAGTTTGATAGCTTAATTTCATACAAAATAATAAAATTATAATGAAGTTGTAAAATTTTTTAAAAAAAAATGCTATGTAAGTTGTTGTTGCAAAATTTCATTCTTTCTATTTAAATTCAAGCCTAATAAATTTTCTTATAATTTAGATTAATTATATATCATGTTAATGGAATGTATGAATTCAATTTCTTTTTCTTTTTCTATTTTAAATTAAAATATTTAAATACAACTTATCAATTATGTTATATTATTAAAAGAAATCTACAATTACATTGCTTGAGAACTGTGTATTGAATTTTTTATGTTTCAATTTTAGTCTTATACTTTTATTTTATTTTTTATTTTAATGATCATCACTTATTGTCTAGGGAAGGATATGTAATTGCCATCTAGTAGCTTGGCTATGTCATTGCACAAGAAGTAATTTTTGTTTATCTTGCTCTTATGGCTGTTTTCTACACAGCCAATTCCTTGGTCATAATCCTGATGGCATTCACAACATCTTTTTCCCTGTTATAAACTTCTGTTTTTTTGAACAACTTTTATGATTCTTTTCCTGTGAACAAACTTCAAAAATGGTAAACGAAAATATGGGCTTCATCTTGGAGTTGCCTCTTATGCAAGAATAAGCAGTTGCCAGAATAATGAACTGGTCCCTCGTGTTAGTGAAAAGAGATCTTTGGTAATGCAATTATTCCATGGTTTTGAGTAGCAAGTTCCAAAAAGCCAGAATAAACACTCTACCATTACACTTACTCTTATCTTCCATCGCGCAAGTTAATCCATCAGACGGAAAACTACTACCTGAAGACCAGTTAATAAACACAGGAATATATAACGGGTTTCAATTTTCAAACTCATAATCTTCTTTAGAGATTACTCTAGCCGTAATAGTTGATACAACCTCAGTAAACATATGAAAACATTGCTTTACATGCCAACATAAATCATTAGACTGCTGAAAACTTGTCATTTCTGAGAAGAATTTTTCTTATAGTTCGTAGCAATACTTTGTTATCAAATTGCGTTTACATGGGAAGGAAAATAAATTTGACTTGATACAATAGGCTTCAAATCTATGGTCAATTGTCAGACATGATTCACTTATCGTTGACAGAAGCTAACACTGTCCTGGAATCTCCAAGATTATCTATGACAAGCCCTTCACCCTGTCTGATTTTTGTTTTCTTCACATTAAAACAAAAAACAAAATATATGACAGCATAAACATAAGTTTTCTTATGCATTGCACAATAATATATATATATATATATATATTCTGAACCTATTTGGCCTTCATTACCCTTATAGAACAATTGCTGTGGTTTGCAAGAGTAATCATTTCTTGATGCTTGACCTCCTCGTTCATCACTTGAGGACAAGGACAATTCAAGCCTCTTTACATGCATAAAAATTCTTTCTTGGTACTACTCACCTTCAACCTCCTAATTCTTCCATCTGCAACTATCTTAGCCAAGGACAATGTAGTTATGCCATTCGGAAGAAGTCTTCTACAGAAGGAAAGTCTGTATCACCAAGGGCAATCTATTTCTTCCAATCCTGCTCATCATGTCACCATTTTTCCCTTGCCCATCCAGAAGTCAACAAAAAGCTCCAATGTTCCACTTTATAGCCCTCGTAAGCAAAAAAAAAAAAAATGGATTACAATTATAATTGCAAGATCTAAAAATCTAAATTAGCACAATTCAATCTCTAAATCAGATCATAACTATTGAGGTAATCCCACATGGATTGAAAATGAAAAATATATGAGCTAATATGTGGTGAGGGCTATCACCTAGGTCTAATGTTAGACATATTAGTTATAATACTACCCAATATACCAATATATTGTGCGTGTTTGTAATCAAACTAATATATGGTGCGGGACTATCACCTAAATGTCTAATGTTAGACATTTTAATTATGATAGTACCCAATAAACCAATATGTGTTGTGTGTGTTCGTGATCCTAATACTCTACTATAATTGTCAACAACCTCCATTCATAATAATGATAAGAAATTAACAATAACCATGGTAATACATGATCAGCTACAAGTCAAAAATTCAGCATATTGGAAAACAATGATCAATGGGAATGCAATGAATGGGGAAATAGAGGAAAACCAGAAGGCAAAAACAATATTGAGAAAAGGGAACCATATACAGGACCTAATTTATGAGTCATGTATAAGACATACAATGCAATCATGGGAAGGAGAATACCATAGATCAAGTAAAAGTCCGTTTGACATTGTTATTTGAGCTGCCATTGAGAAAAATATTTTTCCGAAAACATTAAACTAGAGGTCATTAAAATTTGTTTTAAAATAAATTTCACATATTTTAATCATAAAAGTTTTAGAACAATAAAAGATAACTAAAACTGTTTCTCTCAACCGCAACTAAAATGGTTTTTTTTTTCCAGAAAAATAGTCTCGACCTGAATGCCAAATAAATATTAAATAGGCATACACACGTGAACAACTAAACCAATGACTAGTAATAGATGAAATTAATCTTCCTCCCAAGTAAATATGCTTCGCAGTTTTAATGACAACAAATACTTAAATGCCTACGATATTTGTTCTCTCATGATATACTTGAAATATTATTCAGCCTTGTACCTGATGACAATAAACTAACAAAGAAACAAGCATTGACATCAATGATCAACATATTTTGAAGAAAATTTCAAAAATGAAAAGTTTCCAGTCCTTAAAGCAAAGCAGTTGTTAAAGAGAAAAGAAAGATGTGTACTATTAGCTTCAATGCTGGAATTTGAAGATGGAACCAGAAAAAGATGCTAGCTACAGAACAATAATAATAAATTACAGTTTATGAAATGCTAACATGATTTATTGAATGATACTGTTGAGGAACTTTGACATCAAATAACAGAAAATGTTAATTACCGTAAAATTTGCAAACTACAGTTATAAGTATTTGTGGCAAAGAACCATATACCAATTTTAATAGCTACCTTAATTGATCTTTGCTCACTCTCCAAATAGACTCTACATGCCTGCATGGGACCAATGAAAACTCATCACTGCATCTTGACCTATTTTCAATAACAACTAATAGCTTATCCTCCTTAATCTACTAACATGGTCAATAGTTAGGCAATAAGAAAGAACTCATTGGAGGAAAAGTAAGGCATTCAACTTCCAATCTCATTGTGGTTAGTCTACGGAACTTCTATCTTTTCCATATATATATATATATATATATATATTCCCAATTTGCAGCAATCACTTTATTCTCCCAAGAATTTTCTCTGAAACCCTCTCAGCCACGTCCACCTTCTTATGAATTCTACAAGCACCCAACAAAGCGGCCCACAATGCTCTATCAGGCTTTATCTTCATTCTCATCACCAACTCCTCAGCCTCTTCCACCCTTCCCGCCCTCCCCAGCATATCCACCATGCAAGTATAATGTTCCAAACTAGGCTTCACACCAAATCTTCCTTCCATCATCCCAAAATATTCTTTCCCCTCCTCCACCATCCCTCCGTGACTGCATGCACTCAGAACAGTTGTAAAACACACAGCGTCTACCTCCCTTCCCTCTTCCACCATTCTCTCAAACAAGGCCAGTGCCTCACGAATTTCCCCATGCATCCCATACCCCGCCATCATCGACGACCATGAAACCTCATTTCTCACGGGCATTCCATCAAACACTTTCCTCGCACTTCCTAAATCTCCGCACCTGGCATACATACTAATCAAAGCATTCGAATTCGCTAAACCAAAAGAAAACCCGTTTATCAATACCATACCATGGACCTGCTGCCCAAGCCTAAAGGCCGATAACCCAGCACAAGATTTTAGCACGCTAGGCAGGGTATGTCGATCAATGGGCTTATTGGCGCAGAGCATGCGACGAAAAAATGCAAGAGAGTGGGAGAAAAGGTTAAGAGAAGCGTAAGCTCTGATGAGGCAGTTGAAAAGGAAAGAGTTTTGGCGATTGGTGAAGGAGAAGAGAAGAGTGGCTTCTCGCATTTGGGTGCAGGAGGCATAGGCAGAGACGAGTTTTGCGCGAATGAAGTCATTGTGGTAAACGTCGTTAATGATAATTTTGGCGTGGATTTGAAGCAGAGTTTTGAGGTTTTTAGTGGAGGAATAGAAGTCAAGGAGAGAGGCGTAGAAGGGAATTGCGGCCTTTGGAGTGGGCATATGGCTCAAGATCTGAAGGAGCTGATAAAAAAAATGGTGCAGCGACTTTATTTATTTATTTTTGAATGAAGAAAGAATAAAACTACATAATTATATATGGACAATTGGAAAAGCTGCTCCACCACGGAGGATTATTTGAAGTAAGACAGGAGGATGGTCGTACTAAATGTATTGTTCCTGCTGGATAAATGCCAAATTAGTCATGAAATCTGCTGTTGTATTGGCTTCACGAAAAATATGAGCAACTCTGACAGTCCAATTTCTATTCAACATATTCTTGATCCTGGTGACTAGAACTGTATGTGTTGGTGATGAAGGAGAACTCCCAAAGAGGACATTAACTACGCTGAGGTTATCAATCTGCAAGTGAATCTTTGACTAATTTCTTTTCCATGCAATTGTTAAACCCAAGAAAACTCCCCAAAATTTAGCTTGAAATGCATTGTACACTCCAAGTTTCGATGAAAAACCACCAAGCCATTTCTCTTTCCAGCCTCGAAATACTCCACCAGCGGTGCTAGCATTCACACTACACTTGAAGGCTCCATCTGAATTAATAATCACAAAATCTTTAAAATGAGAACTCCAACTGATCAATCGTGTGACTGCATTGAGGCCCTTTTGCTCGAGAGAAACAAAAGCTTCTTTAGCTTTTTGCCACGAGGTGATAACCCTTTGAATAGCCTCAAGTTTAGAATAAAGAGGGACAGTCTTCTGATTGAAGACTTGCACATTCCTCCATCGCCAAATTAGCCAACAAGTTGTCCCAAAAAGAATACTCCAGTTCATATTGAGTTTATTTTGAAAGCAACCCAGCAAATTAACTCGCATCCATGAAGATGAGGAAACACTAAAAAATTCTCGATAGTCAGAAGGATTAAGCAATTTTTTCCACATGGAAGAGGTGCGTGGACAATCTCTTAAAACATGCAAACGAGTTTCTTCAGCGGCCCGACACAAACTGTAGAAATTATCATCTACCAAATGACGTCTATTTCGTTCACAATTGGTAAGGAGCCTACCATGCATAGCTAGCCAAAGAAAGACCCTAACCCTTTGTGGACCTTGCCAAGACCAGCTGATATCCCAATCGGTTCTCCCTTGTTCGTCATCCTCGAGAAGGAGAGGCTTGTAAGCTGCATTAACTGTAAAAGCACCAGATGGTGAGGGAAGCCAGATTAGGGAATCACATCTTGCTTCCTCAGACGGTGGAATTCGTAGGTTAATATTATCTATTATCTCCTATGATAAAAGAGAAGAGAACATATGGCTCTGCCATCCTGCAGCTTTATCATACATATTTTCCACTGTCCAGTAGAATGATTGGGTCAGTAAATCAACATCTTCCACCGAATTAATTGAGACCTGATCCAAGAGGGGGCCAAGGTTGGTCCAATTATCATGCCAGAAAGAAAGAAATTTCCCACTCCCTAAAGACCATCCACAATTAGAATGAAAATGCGGCCAAAGATGAGCTATGTTTCTCCAAAGAATATAGCAATTATTCGGGACAATACTGTTGGGCAAAGGTGTGTTGTCCATCTTATATTTGCATCATATAACCTGAGTCCAAAAAGAGTTATTCTTCACCAATAATCTCCATATAATTTTAAGATTGAAGGCGCCATTCCATTGTTTTAGCTTCTTTAGTCCCAATCCTCCTCGTTCAACAGACTGACAAACCTTGTCCTAGTTTAACAGGTGGATTTTTTTTTTTGTATCTGGGAAGGATCCCCAAAGAAAATTTACGCGTAACTTTTCAATTTGAGTACAAATACCTGTTGGGATTACCATAGACTGCATGACATAACAAGAAACTGACAAGAGAACTGATTTCATCAGAGTAATACGGCATGCTAGAGAGAGTGTAGCAGCTTTCCATGACGATAATTTTGCTTTGATTTTGTTCACTAAATAGGAGAAGTATTTGGGACCAGATCTATTGTGCAGAACCGGAATTCCCAGATAAGAACCAATATTTTGAGTAAGCCTGAACCCAAAGTCCTGTTGAAAATTAAGAGCTAATTGCCTGCTGACATTCTCAGATACAAAAAAAGCCATTTTTTCGTTATTACCTACCTGGCCTGAGCACCTACAAAAATCAACTAGAACTCCCTTGATAACCGCCACTTGACCTAAGGAAGCTTCCGCACAAAGAACTAAATCATTAGCAAAGAAGAGGTGAGAAGGCAAGGTCCTTTTTTTGACAGCTTTATAGGTTTCTAAGTACCTTCTGCAACAGCTTTAAGAATGCCATAAGACAAACATTCCATACACAACACAAAAAGATAGGGTGAGGGGGGTCTCCTTGCCGAACTCTCCGAGTTGGAAAGAAACTCTCCGTTAAGTTGCCATTCCAAATTAGACTAGAGTTGCTGTTGCGCCAAGCTGTGACCAATATTGAGCAAAGGTTTTTTGGAAACCCTGCATCCATAAGAGTATCTGTAATAAAACTCCACCTGAGGCGATCGTATGCTTTTTCAAGATCTACCTTTATCATCATTCAACCAACCTTTCCTCGCTTGATCCGCATAGAATGAGCAACCTCTTGTGTAATGACAATATTATCAGTTATTAGAAGGCCCGGAATAGAACTAGATTGTTGTGGGCCAATAAGATGAGATAGACAAGGCTTGAGCCTGGTGGTAATGCCTTCAAAAGAATTTTATACAGAACTGGAAGCAAGCTAATTGGTTTGAAATTCTTGATATTGCATGATCTGTCCTTCTTGGGAATTAAAGCAATAATGGCTTTACATAACAAAGGGTCCAAGAGAGTCCCATTAAGAGAGGATTGAATAAATTGGCAAAGAGAAATTTTTACAGTCTCCCAATATTTCTGAAAAAACAGTGGATTTAACCCATCAACACCTGGGGCTTTGAGAGGCTTCATACTGAAAACTATTTCATGAACTTCTTCCTCAGTCATAGAAGCTAAGAGCTACGTCATTAAGTGGTCTCCAACCTTAGGGAAATAACCACGAAGAAGATAAACTGGAGCTGAGATCTCTTCTTCGCGGTAGAGGTTGTTAAAGAAAGTCACTGCATACTGCTTCATACTAGTCTGATCAAAACACCATTGGTCGTCATCCATAAGAAGACAGTTAATTCTGTTCTTTTGTCTCTTTATCTTCACTCGTGTATGAAAGAAGGTAGTTTTTTTTATCTCCCACCATTAACCACTCAGCATTAGATTTTTGTTTCTAGAAAAATTCCTCTTGAAGGATAATATTTTCTAGTTCCTTTCGCAGGCTAGATACAAGCTCTAATAATTTTGGGTGCTCCGTTTCTCTATGGCAGTTTCAATACCCTTCAGCCTCGCCATCAATTGCTTCTTTTTATGAAAAATATTCCTAAAAATATTTTTGTTCCACATACATGCTTGATCTGTAAATTTCTTCATTGCGTCTGTTATATGACAGTGTTTGTCCCAACTATTTTCCATAAATTCAGCAAAATTTTCATGAAGAATCCAAGCGGTTAGAAAAGCAAAAAGGAGTTGAACTTCTGTTTGCTTCTTCAGACTTAATGCACAGAAGGATAGGTCTGTGATCTGATTTTAGTTTGGTGAGATTTTGGACACAGAACTTCTCGAAAGAGTGTCTCCACTGGAGGTTGCAGAGTGTCTGATCTAAACCCTCCATTACAGTTCCTCACCTCCAAGTGAACTTGGGACCCAAAAAACTCATATCAGTAAGTTGACATTCTTCTAAATAATGTAAAAATCTGGAGCAAGGTTTACTGCCTTGCCTTGAGCCACCAACTTTCTCACGAGCATAAGGAAAACAATTAAAATCTCCCATGATACTCCAAGGAGCATTGGTATTATTAGAAAGCATCCTCAACTGTTCCCAAAACACTGAACAATTTCCAGGAAACAGATCAGCATAAATAGCAGTAAAATAAAAATCCTTGAAGTAAGAAGACTGCACTTTCAAATGAATCATCTGATAATTGTAATATATAACTAAAATATGAAGTGACGATTTCCAGAGCTCCCAAATACCTCTTGAGAAACCTTTCACCACCAACGAAAAGAAGAATCAAAACCAAGCTTTTTAATAACTCTATCAGCCGACAAACCACGAATTCTTGGCTCCAAAATAACAAGAGAAGAAACTTTATAGAGAGCAACAAGGTTTTTTGTATGGGCAACAAAATCTTTGTGTTTTGCCCCTTGGCAATTCCAGGCCATAATATTTAAATGCATAAAACAAATAGAAACAAAGGACAAAGAAGAAGTAAAGTAGGGGCAGGAATTGAGCTTGCGTACCATTAAGAAGATGTTCCTCGGAGTCTATCATAGATTGATCAAGATCAGCCTGGAATGTATTGCCCATCATAATGCGTTCTTCTAATAAATGTGTCTCAATACCCTTGATCAATTTTTTCTTCTTTTTGAAGGAAGTCGATTCTTTGTGTGTCATGTTAATCCCTTTATCAGAAGGGCGTCCTCCATTGAGCGGTGCTAAGATAGATCGTCCTCCCCGATGTGCCACCCTATCCTTCAATGAACTCACAACATTCATTTTAGAATGGACTATGGGGTATGAGACTGAGACAGTTGTGTGTGTTCTACTGTCAATAACTGAGAAAATAAGATTTTCGGAAAAATTTAGAACTAGTTTTTTTGGATCCCGCTGCTTATGAAAACTCACCATATTATTCTCTAAGGAGTGATCATCGACAATTTCTTTGTGATTTTCAGCTGCTTCAGTATCCATCTTGCCAGAATCTGCATCATTTATGGACGTGTTGATTTCAACTTCCTTCCTTGTCACAACACTGGTTGAATGATTAACAACTTCCTTATCAAAAAGCATGTTATTGCAAACGACAGTGGAAGCATTAGGCGCAATGAATTTGCCAACAAGTTTGTCATAATTCTCCTTATTCAATCGTGAAAGTATTGGAGTAGCTATATTTTCTCGATTCAATACTCCTTTGGTCACATCTGCATTGACATTATCCTCTTTCTCCTCTGGGAGAACAACATACCTAGACCCTGAACCCATCTTCGTTTGTTGAATAGTGTCATTCCCGGTATTCGAGCTATGAACTTGTCTTTTGTCCTTTGAAGATCGCACAAGAAGCCCTGTGGCCTGCAGGGACGAAATTAAGGGGGCTCGACCTAACTACGGTCACGGTTCACTATAAATCAGACCGTAAATCGGTTATTTGGTTCATAAACTGGATTAAAATAAAAAAAAATTAATTTTTAATCGAAATTAAAATTGTTGAAAAATAAATGAAGAGGCAAGAGACAAGAGAGAAGAGGACAAGAAGAATATAGACTAAGAGATATGAGCGTAGTATTAAACTGATAGAGAACTCCTCTATTTTTAGAGTAGAAACCCTAATACATGTATGGACTGTGGGACCCAATAGACATTTATTTGTTTATAACACTCCCCCTTGAATGTCTTAAAAATATTCATAAAAATATTACTAACTACATGAATACGCGATAACATACTGCCTCATTAAAAACCTTTACAAGGAAAAACCCAATAGGATAAAAAACCTTGAAAGGAAAAAAGAGTGCAGTGCGTATTCTACTCCCCCTCATGAAGACATTACTTGAGATCTTTGAGTCTGCGCATTCCGATTTTATACACCAATTTTTCAAAACTTGTTGTAGGAAGCGACTTCGTGAATAAATCGGCAAGATTGTCACTTGAGCGAATTTGTTGAACATCAATATCACCATTCTTTTGAAGATCGTGAGTGAAGAAGAATTTTGGTGAAATATGCTTTGTTCTATCCCCTTTAATAAATCTTTCCTTTAACTGGTGTATACATGCAGCATTATCTTCATATAAAACTGTTGGGAGTTCTTTTTGAGGATGTTGATCTCATGTACCTCAAACATATTGAATTACTGATCTCAACCAAACACATTCTCGAATTGCTTCATGGATGGCCAAAATCTCTGCATGGTTAGAAGAAGTAGCAGCAATAGTCTGTTTTGTAGATCGCCATGATATAGCTGTACCTCCACATGTAAATAAGTAACCTGTTTGAGATCTACCATTATGTGGATCTGATAAATATCATGCATCTGCATAACCAATCAAAACTGACTTTGATGTGTTAGCATAAAATAAACTCAAGTCCATTGTACCACGAAGATATCGAAGAATATGTTTAACT
Source organism: Garcia nutans (assembly GCA_947685225.1). Classification (NCBI taxonomy): domain Eukaryota; kingdom Viridiplantae; phylum Streptophyta; class Magnoliopsida; order Malpighiales; family Euphorbiaceae; genus Garcia; species Garcia nutans. The sequence goes on from CANTUV010000068.1 coordinate 420,959, forward strand.
CCATTCCAATGTCTTCGTGTTCGTGAAGAACTATATCTTGCTAATAAGTTTACTGCAAATGCTATATCAGGTCGAATATGACTAGCAAGATATGTCAATGCTCCTATTGCACTAAGATATGGTACTTCTAGACCAAGAAGTTCTTCATAATCTTCTCGAGGTCGAAAATGATCTTTTTTCTCATCAAGCGACCTTACAACCATTGGAGAATTTAATGGATGTGCTTTGTCCATATAAAACCGCTTTAACACCTTGGCTATATATGTGGATTGATGGACTAAAATACCATCTGCAATATGCTCAGTTTGCAAGACAAGACAAAACTTTGTCTTTCCGAGATCTTTCATTTCAAATTCTTTTTTCAATAAATCCACAGTTTTAAATATCTCTTCTGAAGTTCCAATGATATTTAGATCATCAACATAGACAGCAACAATGGTAAATCCGGATCCAAATCTTTTGATAAAAACACATGGACATATAGCATCATTTTTATAGCCCTCTTTCATTAAATATTCACTAAGACGATTATACCACATTCGCCCAGATTGTTTTAATCCATAGAGAGCTTTATTCAACTTAATGGAATAAACTTCTCGAGAATTTAACTTTTTGTGCTTCAGGCAACTTAAATCCTTCAGGAACTTTCATATAGATATCTTTGTCAAGTGAGCCATATAGATAAGCAGTCACGACATCCATTAAATGCATTTTAAGACTTTCATGAATTGCCAAACTTATTAAATATCTTAGTGTAATTACATCCACCACAGGAGAATATGTATTCTCATAGTCAATGCCAGGTTTTTGTGAAAAATCTTGGGCAGCAAGTCTTGCTTTGTATCTCACAATTTCATTAGTTTCATTTCGCTTTCGTACAAAAACTCATTTATATCCTACTGGCTTGATATTCATTGGCGTTTGGACAACAGGTCCAAAAACTTTACGCTTTTCAAGGGATTTCAATTCAGCCTCAATTGCATCTTTCCATTTTGGCCAATCAATTCTGCGTCTACATTCATCAATAGACTTAGGTTCAAGATCCTAGTCTTCTTTTACAATATCTAGCGCTATATTGTATGCAAATATTTCGTCGACGTTTACTTGGCTTCGATTCCATTTTTTACCAGACACGACATAATTTATTGAGATCTCATCATTTTCAATATTTTCAGGTACCTGAGTTTCTTTTGGAAACTTTTCCACAATGTCAATTGTCTTCTCAAAAAATTGCTCTTTAAGAGCATTTTCTCCAGAAATTTGGTCATTTTGAACATTCGCTCCTTTTCTTTTTCTAGGGTTTTTATCCTTAGAACCGATTGGTCTACTACGTTTTTGGCGTGCAATAGACTCACTAGCTTGGGCAACTTGTCCTTTAGGGACTACAAATCTAAAAGGAGCATTTTCAGCTGGAACATAAGATTTAATTACTCTTTTTGGATCAGTAAATGAATCTGGCAATTGATTTGCTACATTTTGTAAATGAATTATCTTTTGAACTTCTAATTCACATTGCCCAGTGTGAGGATCCATATGAGATAAAGATAATTCTTTCCAACTAATCTGTTTTTCCAACTGTTTATTTTCTCCCCCTAATGCTAGGAAAACTGACTCATCAAAATGACAATCAGCAAATCTAGCCGTAAATTAATCTCCAGTTAAAGGCTCTAAATATTTAATTATTGATGGAGATTCATACCCAACATATATCCCTAACCTCCTTTGAGGGCCCATCTTTGTGCGTTGTGGTGGAGCAATTGGAACATAAACCGCACATCCAAAAATTTGAAGATGGGATAGATTTGGTTCCTGACCCAAAACCAATTGTAGAGGAGAGAATTTATGATAATTTGTTGGCCTGATGCGAATAAGTGATGCTGCATGTAATATAGCATCTCCCCAAGCAGAAACAGGAAGTTTTGTTTTCATCAGTAATGGCCTTGCAATTAATTGTAATCTTTTAATGAATGATTCTGCCATACCATTTTGAGTGTGAACATGAGCAACAGGATGTTCAACTTTAATTCCAATTGACATGCAGTAATCATTAAAGGCTTGAGATGTAAATTCACCAGCATTATCCAAACGAATTGTTTTAATAGAATAATATGGAAATTGAGCTCTTAAACGAATTATTTGAGCAAGCAATCTCAAAAATGTCAAATTTCGAGTTGATAATAAGCAAACATGTGACCATCTTGAGGATGCATCAATTAGGACCATAAAATATCTAAATGGTCCACAAGGTGGATGAATTGGTCCACAAACATCTCCATGAATGCTTTCTAAAAACGCTGGTAATTCAATTTGAATTTTACTAGGCGATGGCCTAATAATCAACTTCCCTTGAGAACAAGCTGGACAAAAAAATTCATTTGATTGAAGAATCTTTTGGTTCTTCAATGGATGTCCACATGAAGATTCTATAATTTTTCGCATCATTATTGATCTAGGATGACCTAATCGATCATGCCAAATAATAAATGCACTTGGATTTGTAAACTTCTGGTGTACAACCATATTAATTTCAATTGTGCGAATACAAGTATAGTATAAACCAGAGGAAACTGCAGGTAGTTCCTCTAATACACATTTTTTGTTTGATATGGTACTTGTAATTCAAAGAAATTCTTTAGTATCCATATCTTTTGTATCAATATGATATCCATTTAGGTGAATATCTTTAAAACTTAATAAATTTCTGTGAGACAATGGGGAATTTAATGCACCATTAATATTAATAATCGTTCCCCTTGGAAGTATTATACTTGCTCTTCCAGAGCTTTTAATAATTCTTTTCCTTCCAGATATAGTATGAATAAATTTTTCTCCCATTTTCAATTGGGAAAAATATTTTCTATCTTTAAGAATCGTGTGCATTGATGTACTATCAGCAATACACAAATCTCGATTTTCTTTTTCCACTAAAGTTTGTGTAGCATCCATAATGTCTTACACAAAAATAGAAGAAGCAAATTAATATAATACTTAAAAGAATATAAAATGTCACAAGTTTAAAATAAAAACATAATAAAGTAAAATCCAAATAATTATAAAAGTTCAATACAAAATATGATAGAAATATTCATAAAGGAAAATAAAATTGAATAATCAAAAACTAAACTTAGGCATCAAGATTGCCATTGCCAACTAAATGATCAATATTTCCATTTGGGTCTGAGAAGAAATCAGCAACATCAAGATGGGTGACATCAATCGCAGTATCATCTAGCCCATCATTGTAGGAAAAATTTGTCTCAATATTCTTTCCTCCATTTTTCAAAGATGCTTGATAAAGATCAACAAGATGTCTTAGCGTACGACATGTACGTAGCCAATGTCCTTTTCCACCACATCAATGACAACTAACATTAGAAGATAGATTAGATCCATTATTCTCATTAGTTCTTTTTCTTTCATTATTCTTCCCATTTTTATGATATGGTGTATTTCTATAACTACCACGACTACCATTGCGATTGCCACGAGAGTTATTTCGACCACGACCTCGTCCACGAAGATTATACTCTTGTCTATGCCCATATGAAATTGCATTCGCTTCAGGGATTGCCATAGATTTATTTAAGTGGGCTTGGCTTCCATTCACTTCAGGGAATGGAGCAGATCCAGTTGGGCGAGCTTCATGATTTCTCATCAATAATTCATTATTTTGCTCAGCCACAAGAAGACAAGCAATTAATTCAGAATACTTTTTAAAGCCTTTTTCACGATATTGTTGTTGTAAAACAACATTCGAAGCATGAAAAGTAGAGAATGTTTTCTCTAATAGATCATGATCAGTAATATTCTCTCCACATAACTTTAGTTGAGAGCTAATTCTAAAAAGGGCAGAATTAAATTCGCTTACAGATTTAAAATCTTGCAATCACAGATGCATCCACTCATAACGAGCTTTTGGGAGAATAACAGTTTTCTGGTGATCATACCTTTCTTTCAAATTGTTCCAAAGAACAAGATGGTTTTTAATAGTCAAATATTCAGTTTTCAATCCCTCATGTATATGATGGCGGAGAAAAATCATCGCCTTTGCTCGATATTGATGCTTGATTTCCTTACTTAATAGTGTCACCAAGACCCTTAGCATCTAGATGAATTTCAGCATCCAAAATCCATGATAAATAATTCTTGCCCGAATTATCAAGGGCTGCAAACTCGAGTTTCGCAATATTTGCCATGATTAAAAAAAATAAAAAATAAAATAAAATAAAATATACTCATATTAGATAACACTATAATATAAAAACATAATATATATATATATAAACATAAAATAAAGTAAAACATATGAATGTTAATAGCTACGGAATATTTGTTCCAAGCTCATTAAAACAGATTACAAAAATCTAAATTCTTAGTTTGAATATCGCTGGTATGATATAAATAAGACAAAATATATGTGTTAAACTTTGACAATACCCAATAAAACAACAAATTGGATTTCTATCCAAGATAACGTGGAATGGATTACAAAGTAACAATAATAATAATAAAATATGATGTATATAATCATACTGATATAATAATCTTTGGATAATGGGTAATCATTAAAATTGAAAACGAATTGGCATAAGAAACATTAACATTAAGAAAAGAATCGAAATCTTACACCGAAGCAACCTTAAACCAAAGCAATCGTGCTGATAACGTGTTGAAAAATAAAGGAAGAGGCAAGAGACAAGAGAGAAGATGACAAGAAGAATATAGACTAAGAGATATAAGCGTAGTATTAAACTGATGGGGAACTCCTCTATTTATAGAATAAAAACTCTAATACATGTATGGGCTGTGGGACCCAATAGACATTCATTTGTTTATAACAAAAATCGAATTATAAGAGTCTAGTTTAAGTTCATAATTTTATGAATCGGAATAAGCATTTCAGGTTCTGAACCATGAAAAATTAAAAAAAATAAAAATTAATATAATCTATAATATATATATATATTAATGTATGTATATAATAAAAATTAATATATGTGTTAATATTATATATTATTTTTAGTTGAAAATTAAAATTTTAGAGTTAATTTTTTAAATTTGTTTCACACACTTCAATTTCAATATTAAATATATAAAATTATATAGTTAAATATATATATATAATGAAAAAATTATATTTACAAAAAATTGTCATTATCATTATTATTATTATTATTATTATTATTATTATTATTATTATTATTAATTATTGTTAATTTATTATTATTTTTTAACAAATAATATTATTTAATTTTAACTTATTTTATTAAATTTGTGAGTTAGACGTTTAATCGCATAAAAAATATTATCAATTATAGTTATTTTTATTTAAAAAATAAATTATTAAAATTACTTTGAACTGTCGGTTTAAACTGGAATCGAAATATATCCATCTTTTAAGAACATAAATCTTAATCGAACTGATTCTTACCAGTTAAGGTTAAAATTCATTATTTTTATGAACTGAAATTGGTGGTTCTGAACCATTGGTTCTAGTTAACCAAACTGTGGCTATAGTTAGCTCGACCCCCTTCCCCCACACTCCAAATATAAATAACAAATTTTTTTAATTGGTTTTTAATATTAATTACTTTATAAATTTAAAATTAGTTTAATTTAAAATTTAATTTATATATTTTAATTTTTTATTTTGATGATTGGATTAATTATTTTGAAACTTGATTAAGAATTGAGATTTAGAGTTTTGATGGTTAGGTTAATTATTTTAGAATTTGATTATGAATTGAGATTTGGGGTTTTGATGATTAAGTTGATATGAATTAAGAATTTCAGATTTTATGATTACGTTAATTATTTGGTAATTTGATTACGAATTGGGTTTATGAATTTTGTGATTAGGTTAATTATTTTTAAAAAATTTATATCACATAAATTTATTAGTCCCATGTTCTGACCACTTACCTATGTCCTTGCAAGTCCTAATTAAACAATTCAAATTAAGCAATCAAAAGTTTAGGTTTGAAAATACTTAGATTCTTGATGGGCAGTGTAGTGATATTGTCAAAGAAAGCTGGTTGGGTATGCAGTTCGAGGGAAGGATTGCTTTGTGTGGGGAAGCATTATTGAAATGGGGAGGAAAGAAAACTACAGATTTTAAAGAATAAGACAAAGACATTTACAAAGAAAAGATGAGATCTTTGAGAGGGAAAAGGACCAATATTTGATTACTAATCGCAAAAAATCTCAATCCTAATATGGGAACCTTCTTGATCGGCAAAATTTATTCTGTAAGCAATGGGCCAAACAACATTGGTTTCAAGCGTGAGACACAAATTCAAGGTTTTTTTTGTACTGAGTTCTTTCAGTAAGGAAAAGGAAGAATTTAATTATCGAATTGAGAGATGAAAATGGAAAATGTTGTAGCTGAAAAGATGGTCTAGACTAGTTGGTCATCAACTATTTTACATAGTTGTTTGATGCAAGGGGCTATGATGTAGAGAGTGTTGTTTAGCTTGTAGAGACTAGAGTTATACAGAGCCATAATTAGTTTCTGAGGAAAAGTTTACAGCCAATGAAATCAAGGATGCAATTTTCTAATGCATTATGATAAATTCCTAAAGCTGGACAGCATGAACCCAGGCTTTTATCATGCCTTTCGGCATATAATTGGCCCTAATGTTACAAAGGAGTGTGTACGGGTCTTTATTACTGGAAACTTCCTTAAGGATAGAACAACACTAACCTGGTTCTCATTCCAAAGAAGGCTAACCTAGAAAGACTTACTGATCTTAGGCCAATAGTACTTTGCAACGAAATTTATGAAATTGTCTCAAATGTGCTAGCCAACGATTAAAAAGAGTTTTATATGAGAAAATATCATATATTTAAAGAGCTTTCAATTTTGGTAGACTTATAACAGATAATGCTCTAATTGCTTTTGAAATTCTTCATTACTTGAAGCAAAAGACTCAAGGTAAAGATGGGTCGGTGGCTTTAAAGCTAAATATGAGCAAAGCCTATGATCAAATTGAGTAGACTTTTTGAAACTGATGATAGAAAACTTAAGTTTTGAATAGCAGTGGATCAGGCGTATTATGATATGTATCTCCTTAATCTAGCTTTCTATTAATGTAAATGGTTTTGAATTGGGTCCTATAATTCCAAGCAGGGGACTACATTTGGGTGATCCATTATCAGCTTATTTATTTCTCATCTGTATAGAGGGCTTGTCAACCTTATTGAGAAGGGCTGAAGTAAGGGGAGATGTTTATAGGTGAAGGGTGGCACAAGGAGAACCAATAATATCCCACTTATTCTTCGAAAACCAAGTCTCCAGAATGCTAGATCCGCAGTGCAAAATATATTAAGGATTTACGAGAAGGCCTCAGGTCAGTAAGTAAACTTCCTCTATCTTTCATATTTTTTTTAGCTCAAACACTATTACAAAGATAAGAGCTAATGTTTCTAATATTCTGGGAGTTTGTCAGCTGAAGACTAGGGAAAATATTTGGGACTCCCCCCCCCCCCCCCATTGGCAGGAAAAAGAAGGAAATCTTGTCATAGATACAGACAGATAGAGCTTGGAATAAGATCAGGAGTTGGAAAAACAGGTTTTTATCTAAAGCTGGCAAAGAAGTATTGTTAAAAGTTATTTTGCAGGCCATCCTATTCTACATTTTGAGCATATCTTTGCTACCAATTGACCTATATGGAGATCTGAAGAAAATGTTCAATGCATTTGGTTGGAGCTTTAAATTAGGTGGTGGTGCCATAAAATGGCCTAGTTGGGAAACGATGTATTTAAATAAAAAAAAGGTGTGCTTAGGTTCAGAAAATTGAGAGAGTTCAATTTGGATTTGTTAAATAAGTAGGGGTGGAGATTAGTTGCTAGACCTCATACCTTGGTGACAAAAGTTTTGAAGGCAAGACACTTTCTAAGGTCTTCATTTCTGGATACAACTTTATGTTAAAACTCCAGCTTCATATTGAGGAGTATTATGGCAGGTCAATGGGTCCTCAAAACATGTTTGAAGAGAAGAGAGAGTGAGGGTACCGATATCCCACTTGCAAAAGATCCCTAGCTCCCTGATGCTTCCAATCCATAAATAAATTCTAATCCACCTAAAAATCTTCACTGTGTCCCTGTGAATAGCCTTTGGAGAGATAGAGTAAGAGAATGAATGAGAATAGAATAATGGACATTTTTAATTAAAAGATGTAGAGTTTATCTTAAGTATTCCTATTAAATATAAACCAACTTTTGATGTGTGGTTATGGATCTGGGACAAAAATTGGAAGTTAATTGTTGATATATTCCCAAAAGGACAATCATTCCTTTTGCCCTGATGAAAGTGATTTGAAACCTAAAAACTCCTCCTAAAAGTTTTTTGTTTGGAAACTTTGTAAAGGGTGCTTGCCATCTAAAGATTAGTTGAGTAGAAGGCATGTAGAAGTAGATTCATTGTGCCCAATGTGTAATGCAGATGAAGAGACTATAGTTCATGCTCTTTTCTCGTGCCCAATGGCTAAGGAAGTCTGGAATGGGTCACTAGTTTGTGTGGTTATGAACCTAGTATCTTCTGTTGATGATTGGATTTTAGTTTGGAATGCTTTGAACTCTGACGATGAGAAATGCTTAGTATGTATGATTTTTGTGCTATCTGGACTAACATGAATAGCATTGTGGAAGCAAAAGTCTATGTCAGTGCAAAATCTATTATTTATGGCTAATTCCAATCTCCAACAATGGTTCCAGACACAAAAAGTTTGCCCTTCTGCAGGCCGAAGCAATGTTTAGCAAAGATGGGAAAAACCAGAGAAAGAATAGTTCAAGTGCAATTTTGATATTGCTTAATGTCACCAAAATGGAAAATTTGGTAGGAGGCTGGTTGTGAGAAATGATGCTGACCTATTCAGTGGTGCTTTTGTTCAATCTTTGGTTGGTTCTCCCTCTCTAATATTGGCAGAAGCTATAAGTTTGAGGGAAAGCCTAACTTGGCTTTAAAATGCAAGTTGGAGAAAAGTTGTCTTTGAATTAGGGGTGGACATTTTTCAGTTAACCGGTCAAATATTTAGTTTGATTAACCGATCACATTACATTTAGTTCGGTTCGGTTAAAAAAATTGGATAAATTCGATTTTTGGTTCGGTTAATGATTAATTAATTCGGTTGCTTAATTGTTAACTTAAAATTAAAAAAAATATAATTTTCATTTAGTTATTTATTAATTTTTTATTTAATTCCTTAATTATATAAATTTTTATTATAAATATATTTTTTATTGCAAAATAAATTTTGTTTAGTTATTTAATTATATTAATTTTTTATTATAAAATAAAAAAATTATGGATTTAGTTAATTAATTAAATTAACTGATTTAATTCGATTAATTAATCGAACTGACCAAAATTAAAAATCGATCGATTCGGTCGAAAAAATCAAATTCAAAAAAATCAGTTAAAAATCAATTCGATCAGTTAATTAATTAACCGACCAAATGTCAACCCTTGCTTTGAATCATATTGCTTACATTTAGTCCAGAACATGGTTTCTTCTGCAGTGGATCTATCTGAATTAGGAGTAGTTGTTGGGAACTGTAAAATTATTCTCTAAGAGATGATTGATCTAAATAATCTTTGCAAAACACTCTGGGAACTAAGTAGTTCATAGTCTAGCTAAAGCTTCTACTTCTTTGATTGTGCCTACTGCATAGGATGAAGCATGTCCCTTATTCCTTGCTGATATATTAAGATCTGACTTCTATTAAAGTGCAGTTTGGACTTTGGACTTCAAAAAAAAGAAGTGTCATTTTCTCAAAATGTAAAAAAAAAAAAATATCACTTTCTCAATTTTCATTCGTAATTCATCAATTAATAAAAATAACAAATCACGTGCAATATGCACATGCAAAGAAAAATTAGTGAAGGAAAATATCTCCAAGCAATTTCTTACTAGATAGTGGGTATTGACTAGTTATGCGTCCACGTGTTGTGCAGGTATTGGGCTAATTATTTTTTTTACATAATTTATATTGAAAATTACGGTTCAAAAAAAATTTCATTGAAAATTACTAATTTTTTAAAAATTTTTATATATAATTTTTGTAATTAATATAAAATTATTGATTTATGAACTCTCTTATTTAAAAAAAACTTAATTATATTTTTTCTAAAAAATTATATATTAATTCTTAAATATTTTATATCTTTAATTATTGATCCGATAGAATTATAATAATGTATAACATTTCAATCAATGATTGAGTTGGTTTTACCTTTTCTTAATTTAATTATTTTTATTTAGATTTATTTATATACTAACATAATAAATAACTAGAAAAAATCCCACTTGATGTTGTAAATATTTTTACTCAACATTCATATATTATGCTGATTTTTCACATTTTAAATGAAAAACTGATTTTGCAGGTCAATTAATATATATTTCAAGATAAGAATTAATTTTGTGTTGAAAATTAAATTAATTATTAAAAATTTCTGAATTATGTATAAAACTATATAAAAAAATGAATATTGTCATATTTTATATTTCTATTGTGGCTTGTTACAATGTTAAAGATCTTTTTCAAACCATCATGTCAGATAAATTAAAGTTAGTTATAAAAATTAAATTATAAAATTTAATCTAAATAAAATTTAAAAAATTAAATCTAACAAAAAATTAAATAAAATGAATATAAATTAAAAAAACTAATCAAATAATAAATCTAAAAAAATAAAATAAAAAAATTGATATAATTAAAATTAGAACAAAACCTGACGAAAATTTAAATTATAAAAATTAAAACCCTAACATAAATCAAATACAACAATCAAATAATACAAAAATCAACCCACAAAATTACAATTATAAAAAAAAGGTAAAAAAATCTAAAAAAAAATTCAATAATAAAAAAATAAATATCAAACAACATAACTAATTATTTAAGAAATAATAAAAAAAATTACATTGAACATCAACCAAAGGTAGAGGTAGAATAAGACAAAAAAGAGAGTAAGAAAGGATGATGATGATAATGATGAGAGAAAAAATAATAATCTTATCAATCATAATTTTAAATATAATAATCAAATAAAAATAAATAAAAAATAAATAAACAATAAATCAAATAAAATATTAAAAATAAAAAGTGAAAATATGAAAAATATGGTATATTAACTATATGTCAGTTGAAAAGTAATGTAGTAGTTAAATAATAGTAATATGGTTTTGAAGTTAAATAATGTTGATGAAGAAGATAACAGTATAGTAATATATTTATAACTAATTATTATCAATATTAAATATGATATCATAACTCTATTTATATTTTTAAATAAATAAAATTATTATTAATATTAAATAAAATATTATAATTCTATTTGAGTTTTTTAAATAAATTTAAATCAATATAATATTCTAATTCTATTTAAACTCTAAAAATAAATATCTATTATATAATAAATAATAAATTTAATTTAAAAAATTAAAAAATTAATACAATAGTAAGATTGAGATAGTGACATATAATATAATATTGTGCCAGCAGTAACGGTTTTAGTATAATGCTAGTAAAAAATCTCGGGCAATACTTGGGGTATTTTTATTTAATATCTATATATTATACCATTGTTAAATGAAAAATTAATTTTATAGGTCTATTAATAAATGTTTCAAGGTAAGAATAATTTTGTTAAAAATTAAATTAATTATCAAAAAATTTTCAAATTATATATAAAACAATTGAATATAGTCATATTTTTATATTTCTATTGTAGCTTGTTATAATGTCAGAGATCTTCTTCAAACCACTATGTTAGAAAAATTAAAATTAGTTATAAAAATTAAATTATAAAAATAATAAAATTTAATCTAAACAAAATTTAAACAATAGCAAATGAAAAATAAATCTAACAAAAAATTAAATAAACCTAACATAAATTAAAAAAAATAAAATCTAACCTAATAATAAATCTAAACAAAAATTAAAATAAAATCATAATAAAAAATTAAATTACAAAAATTAAAAAACCATAACATAAATTAAGTGCAATAACCAAACAATACAACATCAACATAAAAAATCACATAATAAACAAATAACAAAAAAAAAATCAAAAATCAAATAGTACAACAAATTATTTAAGAAATAATTACATAACAAAAATTACTAAAAAAAATACATTAAACAGTAATTATGTAACACCCTTATATAAATGCAACACCCTTATACCCTAAATACGTATAATATATATATCTCGTATATATAAAATATATAGTTAAGATATAAATGCACTTTAATAAATATCTGTAAAATATACTATTTAATAATAAAAATATAACCATAAAAACTTAACTTTAAATAAATATAAAATCTTTGAAAAAATTTCGCCAAAATTTTGTCTATAAATTGAATTAACCCCAAAACAATAAACATAACATGTAATAAAATTACACTCCCAATAATTTTATTTTATCTAAATCATTACTTCAATAATTTTGCATCCAAAGATTTTATGTTTAAAAATAGTACTCATCATAATTACATATAAAGATATATAATATCCCCAAAATTTGTTTAATATACATTTGATGTAATTAAAATATATGAAACCAAAGTGCTTAGTAAATAAATTATACATGTATGCAACACGGTCCAAGTTAGTCTCGTGGCAGAACTCAACTCTAGATATCAACTACAATCTGGGCCACTCTGATTTACAATTTTATTAACTGCGCGATACATTCACTCGCGCTAAACTCATAAGCTTAATGGTACACACTTTGATAACATAAAATATTTCTTAAAATCAATGCATGCTCCCGTGACTCATAAAACATCATGCTATCCACATAAGAAACACTCATTTATACATTCTTTATCTCACAATAATATCTAATGCCATTGTCATTTAATATTTATTACTCATTCATTAACTAATCATATATATATATATATATATACATATCAACATCTCACAAACTTACACACTGAGCTCGACAAGTTCCTCCAAAATATTTAAGTTTTAGAAAGATTAATTTGGTCCTATTGTGACTTGAAGATCCGACACTAGGGATCTAAGTGCCAAATGTCATTCGAAAGTACGTCCCCTATTGACACTTGGGATCTAAGTGCCATATACCAACCGAAGACGCGTCCTCTATTGACATTAGCATATCTCGCTTGAAGTCGTAATAATAAATGTGATATCAGTATATCTCGTCTAGTAGCATAATAAATATTATGATATATCGTTGATATGCCAACTCGACAGTACCAATATTAACCTTCTGGAACAAGTAATTGTGTAGGGCTAACAAACACACAATATTTCATTACATTCTCATATTCTCATTTCATATTATCACTTTTCCACAATTTTTTCACACTATTTATTACTCTCATTTCATCATTTCTCAATCACATTGCATAACCTTAAGTCATATTCACAATGTGACTTATTGTCACATTTCACAAATATATACATATTGTACATTACATTACATATTATTAATATACCATATATAAATCATGTCCAAACACCATTTTATAATGGTCAAATACTCAATATAACAGTCATTACATGACTGTGCTACATTGCATAGATTATGTGAATAACTACATTTCAAAGTAATAATATACAATATGCCAAACATGAACATTAAGAATATGCGATATCAAAGTATGTACAAATCTTTCTTAGCTTCCAAATCAACTCAATTTCACATGGGCCACTTTGGCTAAATCACTCCTAAACCAAATAACAAGTTAAATTATTGAATTAAAATCATTCACATACTCATTTATATAAGCTAATCACTAATTACTCAAATTTTATCAAACTTCCATCAAAAGTCATAAATTTTCCCTTACTATCTTTTTCAAACTTCACCCAACCAAAGTCATTTCCATCATCCAACCATAAAATCATAACATATATATTAAAACAACATCAAAATAATCCATTACAGCAATTATAGACACCTCCATCAAAACCTCAAATTTCACGCATTCTACCATAAACCCTAATTTAATAATTCAAGCTTATTTCAATCATTTGATCTCAAATTCAATATATATATATATATATATATATCTCAAGCACATCATGACCATCTTCTTTTTATATAAAAATCAATTTCTCTCTCTACTCATAACATAACATAACCTAAAAATCTAAAGAAAATAAAGTTTTTAAGAGAATACTTACTTGATTTCTTTGATTTCTCTTCAAAACCACCTTAAAACCTTTAGAATTCTTATAAAATTTGAAGTATTAGATGAAGTCAAGCTCTCTCTCTCTCTCTCTTTATGGAATTCGGCCACCGTAGTTGGAAGAGAAAGAAGATGAGTCTTTCATATACTTAAATTTCTAACTTTGCCCCTTATATATTTACATAATTATAAAATAATTAATTAATAGAATATTAGGATATTTTCTCTTCTTCTTCCTATCCAAAATTAATTTTAATTTATTTTTTTATAATTATATTTTTTTACTTTTTTACTTTTGACTTTTACCACATTTTGTCTTTTTATAAATAGTGTATATATTAGATATAAACTATGTATACATTATGTATTCAATAATTATTTTATGTACACTTTATGTATACATTATATATATCATATATATCCCTCTTCCATCACTCTAGTTACCCTCCATATTACTTATTTAATTATATCAAAAATTACGGATGTTATAAATCAACAGTGAAAGAAATACGAGAAAGAGAGCAAGGAATGATGATGAAAGAAGAATGACAATCTTATGCATCATGATTACAAATATAATGATCAGACAAAAATAAATAAATAATATATCAAACGAAATATAAGAAAAAAATATTAAAAATAAAAACTAAAACATGAAAAATATGATATATTAGGATGCGTTCGTTATCGTTTTAGTTTTTTAGTTTTAGCTTTTTTTAGGGAAAAAAAAGTGTTTGGTAATCTGAGTAAGTTTTGGATTCTTCTAATTATTTAAAAACAAATGATATCCCATTATATACAAAAACCACAAATCATAGTTTTGAGGGTTTAGCTTTCAAAAGATAATTTTTTTTCCTTCACAGCTATCACTGTACTCTCCTTCATCCTTTATCCAGGTTAGTTTTCTTTTTCTTTTTTATATAATTTTTTTTCAATTATTTTCTTATCTATGAAATTTTTTTTCTTTGCTTTTTCTTTCTTTTTTTTTTTTTGAATTTCGTACATAGTCTTCTCTTACTTTCCTTGTCTATTTAAAGCCAAATTCATGAGATAGCTAAGAAAGAAACAAAAGCCTTGATGAAATTAAATTGAACCCTTATTTTTGCTTAATTTCTTATTTTTGAAAAGTTAAACATAATCTCATAACTTGCCCCAGCCTTCCTTTTGCTTCCTCCACAAGTATGAATATAAAAAGACTTTACTTCTATATAAAGGGAAAGACACAAGAAATATCCAATTAAATAATCAACAAAAAAAGTATTGATTCAGAATCCCATTAGAATATACCCATTAAATCATATACTAAATTTATGTATATAGACACACACAATTATAGCATGTGATGTGATTGTAAGATTATCAGAAACTCAGAAAACACCATTGGTAAATTAGTAAAAAAATATACATAAAAAAATCAAATATAAAAATGGCTAGAATCTCAAACTTAAAGACCCAACTAGAAAGCTTCCTAATGAGTATAACAGAAAGTTGTTAATTTGATCTTGCATGATATTCATTCATTCATGAATATTTGACAAAATGAATTTATGATGTATCGAAAACAAAAGAATCTTTGAAGAACAACCAATAAAATGATGACAAATATAATATAATTAAATTACAATTATTTAGATATGAGTGTTTACTATATTTGATTCGATCCATTCCTCTACAATTTTCAATTTAGAGATAGAAACATAAGCATAACATGAAAATTTTTATTTTTTCAAAATAAAAGTTGTGATTGATGTTTGTCTTTTTTTAAATAATTTATTTTTTTAATATTTTTATTTTATTTAGATGAAAAGTTTAGATCAAGAATCGAATATAAATGAGAACAAGGTAGTTGAAGTTAAACATGATGGAGCGATTTGGTCTCCTCAAGCTGAAGAATATTTTGTAAATTTAATGGTGGAGGAAGTAAATAAGGAAAATCGAAAGACAATGACTCTAACTAAGAGTGCTTGGGAAAGAATTAGAGAACTTATAAAAAATAAGATCAAACGACACTATAGCCAAGTCCAATTTAAAAATAAGTTTAATAATCTTAGAAGCTAATAGAAGTATTTCAATAATTTGCTGAAAGAGATAGGAATTGGATATAATTCAATGACCGGTCAAGTTATTGCAAGTGAGGATGTGTAGTTGAAATTAAACAAGGTATATTAATAAATTTATTTGTTAATTATAGTTCACAATCTAATTAATATTACGATGCATCCTTGAAATAAATTAATGTAGTTTTTTTTCTAATAGGTGAATAAAATGGCAAGAAGATTTAGAAAAGATGGTAAGGAGTATGGAAAGTTGTGTATCATATATGGTGAGACAACTGCTATAGGAGCTAATTCACTTCCTTATACTACAAGCCCATCAATTAGTGAAGATGAAGAAAATTATAAAGAAATGGCTAGTTCTGATGAAGATTGTGAAGATACGCATAAAAATAAAAAAAAAAATTAAAAAAAAAGTGATGGAGGATCTAATCGTAGAAAAATAAGAGAAAATTTTCAAAAGCAATAACTCAAGCCTTAGTTAGAATTGGAGAAAGTTCAAAGGAAAAAGTGAAACTTTAAAAAAAATAATTAAATTCAAGGACTGACACTAGTGGAGATAATGTTAGAGTACAATCAAAGCATGATCGAGAAACAATTTTTAATTACCTTCAAGTATTACACAATGTTGAAGGAATAGATTGATCATCTTTTGCAAAAGCAGCTAAGCTTATATATGATAATCCATGTTGTGATATGTTCTTGGCCATGTCCCAAGAAAGAAAGAAAGATTGAATTATATGGATTGTATTAGGAACTTATTTGAAATTATTTTGATACTTATTATACATGTCTTCATGTATAGTTTTCTTTTTTTCTTTTCTTTTGATAGGTTTTTTTTAGACATGAATTTGGATAATATATTTTACGATTCTGAAGAAGAAATGGAACAATTTTTTTTTTGTCATATATGCAAATTATAATTACAATTTTATGTGGAAATATAAATCTCATCCGCAAAGAATTTCAACATTGATAGGCCATGAATGGGTGGTTGAAATATTAAATGGACATCCAACCATGTGTTTTGATTTATTTTGAATAGACAAAGATATCTTTATTAGTCTATATGAGGAATTAAAAGTGAGAACAACATTGAAAGCTTCCAAATTTCTATTTGTGCAAGAACAATAAGCGATCTTTCTTATTATTATTTGTCAGAATGATTGATAAAGATTTGTCAGATATTATTTTTAACATTCAACATACACAACCTCCAGAAACTTTTGAAATGTTATATATGTTGTTTGTTCACTGGCTAAACATGTGAGTGTTCCACTATCATTTGATGAAACATCTTTGGAGATAAAAAATAATCCAAAGTATTATCCATTTTTAAAGGTAATGAATATTTTTTAAGAGTTCTTTATGAAATGATATAAACCATAGTCATTACTACTAATCAATTATTGGGTTTGTAACAAAATTGCATTGGAGCTATAGATAGTACACATATTTCTGCATGTATTCCAATCAGTTAACAAATTCCTTATCATGGGAAGAAAACTATACCTATACAAAACATTGTGTGCTTGCTCATTTGACATGTGATTTGCATATATCATGACTGGCTGGGAAGGAACAACAAATGATTCAAGAATCTTTTTAGAATGTATTTCCAATCTAGAAAATAAGTTTTTTATGCCTACACAAGGTAAATATTATTTGGTTGATTCAAGTTATACTAATATGCATGGATTTCTTAGTCCATATCATAGGGAGCGTTATCATTTACGTAATTATATAGAGAATGGTCAAATCTACAAGGTCCTGAAGAATTATTCAATTTTATGCATTCCTCATTACACAATGTTATAGAACATTATTTTGGAGTTTTGAAAGCGTGTTTCCCGATACTAAGAGATATGCCTTCATATGACATAAAGCGACAAAAATATATACCCCTTGCATGTTATGTAGTTCATAACTTTATCAGAATGCAAGGGTGTATAGATTCTTTATTCAAAGAATGTGCAAATAAAAATGTTATTCTTTGAGCTAACCAACAAAATGGTGAAGTTGGGACTCCAGAGGCACATGAAACTATGTATATCAATATCAGTCAACTTCGTCAAATGAGCAGTACTCAAGATCAAATAGCACAAAGATTATGGTTGCATTATAATAATTGAGAAATTAGCAATTATGTAATCATTTTTCTTTTACTATGTTGAATAAACTTTTCATATTTATTGTTGATGAATTTTTTATTTAAACATGAAAATTATTAATTAGTTTTAAAATAAAATAAAATATTTATTACTGAATACTATTACTTATGTGTTTGTCTATGTATAACTAAAAATTATAATATAGTTTTTAAAAATGTAAAACAGGTTTTAGAAACAAAAAAATAAAAACTAAAAATGATTTTTGGTTTTTAAAAAACAAAAAATATAAATCTCATAGCCTAAACGAACACACCCTTAATTTTCTTCATATCAATTGAACAATAGTCTAATAATTGAATGATAGTATTGCAATTTTGAATTTAAAAAGTACTTTGAAAAAAGAAGATAATTACGTAATAGTTATTTTTTTGTATTATATGTATAATTAATTATTATTAATATTAAATAGAATCTATGGCATAGCGAGAAATTTCATTGAATGATATCAAAATTAATCCTATAAAAAATGACTTATTTAAGATAAAATAATAAAAAATTATCTTAATATTTGATCATAATATATAAAAATACTTCTAAATAGAGGAAAGAGTTATATGCATTTTATTTAATTAAAATGAAAATTTTACAACAAATATCTTATTTCACACTTCAAAATGTCAATTTTTGGTTAGAGCCAATTATTTTGTTTTTTCCCTTTCATTTTCAGAACGAGACCTTCTCATTTTTCCTTTTTCAACAGTCAATTGTTTTATTTAAATAATAGTCCTCTAATGAAATAGAGAATGAGATAGATATAACCTAATTTTTGAACTATAAATTATTATTTTTTTGGATTGTAAATTATTGGTTAATTTTGAGATTATTTTTATTAGGTAAATTTGAGTTTTGAACTTTAAATTATTGACTAAAACTTGAGCTTATTTTTTTAATAGACTTAATTTAAATATTTTAGTAGGGTCAATTTAAAAAAAATATACAAAAAATATAAAAGTATATATATATTTTTAATAAATTCAGTGGGGTCAATAGATCCCACTCAATATGCATTGGCTAGGCCCCTGAATAGAATATCATAATCCTATTTAAACTCTCTAAATAAATATAATTATTATCAATATCAAATAAGATATCATAATCATATTTGAACTCTTTAAATAACTATAATTGTAACACCCTTATACCCTATGATATAGAGAGAAATACATACATAGAATACAAGCGTGCTACGGTAATTAAACATGTAGAAATTCTCACTGAAAATTTTGGTTAAATAAAATTTTAAAATTAATTCAAGAATTTGAATATTATATATATATATATTTTATAACTCATAAATAATATAAATTACAATACTATTTCAACTAAATTATATAAAAATGTAATGAAAATTTTTAGTGTTTTGTTTTTAAAATCATTATTGTCAAATTTTTAAAATTAAAAATCCTGCAGAAAAATGCACTTCTAAAATTGAATTTTCACCAACTCCATAACTCCTCCAATTTAATCAATCTCAATTACACAAAAGTAGCGAAATTGTAATAGATAAAATAATATGTATATAACTTTTATATAAAGTAACATTTATAAAATCTTAATTGCTTTATCAAATATAAAATAGTTATAATTACAAAACTAGAATTTATTGAAAGTAAAAAACTATACATGATATTCAACACCAGTAGGAACGATCTTGTGGCAATGACTTTAAGCTTTTTAATCATTCTCAAATCTACACTTTCTCAGACTTATTAGCTCTTTCTATTTATAACCCTGTCATTTGTGCGATAAAATTTAATCGCGCTAAGTTATATAGTTTAGTGGTATTTACTTTAGAAATAAATAATTAAATAAATAAATAAACTTAATTGATAAAAATTTAAACATAACACTTTTCATAAATTAAATAATCAAATTTTAAACAATTTCACATTTTCAACATTTAATATCTCAATATACTTAAATTATGTCCATACACAATTATTTAAGTTTTAGTAACATTGAATAGGCTCATCGTAACCCGCAGGTCTCGACACCGAAAATAAAATATCACGATACCAGAGTATCTCACTTGAAGATATATAAATTTTATATTATAAATCTCCCGACACAGTAGTGTCTCGACGTTGTAGTATCGTTCGTAAGCTAAATATAATAAACACTTTATGACGTATTTATAATCGTCAGCATATCAACTCGACAGTATTAAACTTAATATTACAAATCAAGAACGCATGTAGAACATTAAAAAATACAATAATATTTCTATCAATTTCCATCAGTATATATAATTTCCAAAACATTTCCATCATTTTTTTTTAAAAAATTCATCTCAAATAATCATTTCCATTATTTTTCATAACTCATCAAAAATCACATAATCAATATGTATATATTTATATAAAGTTTTCATAATTCATTTAATAAATAATTTAATATTGAAATTTAATTTAATAAATAATTTAATATTAAAATTAAAATTTAACATCACATAATTAAATGAACTTAATAATCAATAAATAATTTTTTTATAAAATTCTTTAATCTATCTTATAAACTACAAAATTCCATTATGTAGAAAATTTTAATTTAATTAATTAAATTAAACCTCTCTTTATATTTATATTAAAATTCATAAAATTATCTTTTAAATTTCACAATTAATTATGTAATAATTCAAAAATAATACCAAAATATTTATATCATAATTCATAAAATTTAATATAAATTTCACAAATATATTCAAGTAATAATTTAAAAATAATATTATCAAATCAAGTTTATATAAAAAATATAATAACTTTAATCAAATATTTCTAAAGTAAAAACAAACTTCAATTAGCTCTAAAATCAATTTAATTTCATATTCTAAGTTTTAATTCTAAAGAATCCTAAATTTCACCACTTGAATTAAATTGGATAAAATATTTCTGAACCAATAAAATATTTAAATATTTAATTAAATACATCTTCTACTTAAAAATACTCAAATTAACTCTTAATTATACTAATTCTAACTAAACCAAAAATTCTATAAATCTTAATTTCTTGATTCTAACTCAGTTTAACCTATTAATCATTAATCAATCATATAAATATCATATTTTCTTAATTATCTAAACTATTTCCCATCTATATAATTTTTCTCAATAAAATTAAAATTTCTCCTAAATTTCTAAATTTATAAAATCTAAAATTCTTGAATCAAGCTTAAAAATAATGTACTTGAATCTTTAATTTTCCTTCAAAAATCCACTAAAAACCTATTGGTTTTAGGTGAAATTTGAAGTAACTAATTAAGAGTTTTTTTTTTTTTTATTCTTAACCGCCTTGGGGAAGGAGTGGAAGAAGAAGAAATTATTTCTTCTTTCTTTCATTCTTATCCTTGTTATTATTATCACCAGCACCAGCACCAGCACCATCATCATCATTATCTTTAAGCTCCACCATCTACCTTTTATTTATTTTTACTTAAGTATATATATATTTATTTATGTGTATATTATGTGTAAATAATATATATATATTATATATATCTCCTTTAACATATTTAATTATTCTTTTATATTATTAAAATTTTAAGTATATAAAATTATAGATATTACAATAATTATCATGAATATCAAATAGCATATTATAATCTTATTTAAACTCTTCAAATAAATATAAATCAATATCAAATATAATATTATTATTTTATTTGAACTCTAAATATATTTATTATATAATTATGCACAATATTAAGTCAGTATTAACTATTTTAGTATAATATATATATTATCATTTTGAATATATCTATATAGAATCATAAGTAGTTTGATGAATTATGTACTTTCGTCTCCTATTTTAGCTTAATAGAACATCATCGGCCCATATTTGAAATGTTTTAAAAATCACCAGTAATTGAGATGTTCTAAAATTCTAATGATTCTAAAATCTTGGTTATCCGACAATTTTTCAAATATCAATTAAATTTGGATTTTTTTTTTTGTAATAGAATCATAAATAATGTTTCTTGTACTACTGTTCCAACGTATATTTATTTGTAACAACTTAATGTTCTAAAAATAAATAAAAATCATATATAGTTTTATAAAAATTTTAATTAAGACCTAATTTATATTTTAATTATCAAATAATCTATTAATATTTTTACAATATCGTCCTTTAATAAAATTTAAGGAGATAATAATATTTTACAAGCAAAAATTCTAAAGCTACTTATTATTAAATATATGCGACAAAAAATCTATATAGTAGCGGAACTAGGATTTAGATGAAATGAGGTAAAATTTTAAGCAAAAAAAAATATAAACGAATTTATATTTAATTTTATTTTTATATTAAAAAATTAATGTAAATAGTTGACAATAATATTTATATTTAAGTTAACTTGAAAGGGATAAAAAACTTAAAGTACACTTTTTTCTATTATTATCATTATGTTCTTTAATTTTTCTATCAATTTGTCATTAGTATACCAATTCCTCTAATTTTAGGCCTTCTTTAAAATTTTTAGATTAAAATATTTATAGAAAAAATTAAAATTATACATCAATAATATCATTTATATATTATATATGTTGTAAGGATTTAATATATATTCCCCTTGGTTACGCCACTCTTGGTTATGCCACTATTCATGCCTTTGATACCAGCAAAAGATTAAATGGGTCGCAAGGAGAAACAAGCAACCTAATAGATTTTCTAGGTAACATACAATATACACTCTTATATCTATACAGAGATTAAAATAAAAATTTAAATAAACATAAATAATGTAAAAGAGTATGTTAAAAACATATCAAATACTTTATTAATTAGAATTTAAATATTATACAAAAGTATAAATACAAGAATATTGATACGTAGAATTGTTACACCCAAGTGTAAACAGAAATATCATCCATTTAGATTCAGCTCCTGAATTTATATTTGAATTTTTATCTGATTTAATAATAGTTTCAGTATTATACCAAAATATAAAAGTTTACTAACAAGTTTCTGATTTACCAGATTAGACAAAGTTGTAGGTTACGAGCATACTTATACAAAATATAAATTTAAAATTAAAATGCTTAAAATACAAAAAAAATATATTTAAAATTACAGAAGAACTTTACGGATGGAGGAGATATAGAAATAAAAGAAGGTTTTTGTGAGAAGGGAAAGGAAAAACCTAAACTAAGCTTGTAGTATTTCTTCAGAGTGTAGAGAATTTTGGAGAAAAATTCAATGTCCTTCAAGCTTCAGAAGAGGATGCTTTAAATAGACAGAGCTTTATTTATTTTATTGTGCTTTTCACATGCTGATACTGTAGATGAATAATTTTATATCAAGAAAATAGTATCTTCACGAGCCCGGCACTGTAAATGAATAGTACCTTGTCATGGGGTACTATTTATTTTACTATCGATAAATAGTACTTTCTTTATACTGTTGATGAATAAGATTCTGTTACTACTATTTTTACTGTAACCATTTGAAGGAATAAGGTTCCTTATGCCTTTTTACCAAAATTCAAACCAGATTTATTTTTTATCTTTTCTTTTTATCTTTTTTCTTTATTTCTTTTTCTTTTCGTTTTCTTTTTACCTTTTTCTTTTTATTTTTCTTTACTGGAGATAGGACCCTATAACAATCATCTACAGCTGGGAGCATAATCTGAATCCGAGTCAGATTCAAAAGATGAGTCAGATGATGGCGATGATGATGGGGTGGATGATGAGTCTGAAGAAGAAGAGGAAACATACTTCTTTCTTCTTGACTAGGCTTTAGAATAGGTTTTTGACTTCTTTGACTGAGTTTTAGTGGAGAAACCAAAAGAAGAGGGCTTTAAGGTTATGGGTTCAGATGTTGGCGAAATGGACTCAATCATCTGCTCAATAATGACTTTATACTTTTTAGCAGTCTTTGCAGCTACGAGAAGGACTTGACAATGGGTCTTTTTAGCTCCAAAAGTAGTTGCTTATTTTGGATCAACTTTGTCATACTCTTGCTCATAGCACTATTTTTAACTGATATCTCAATAGTGAAATTTCTGAAGGTATTTCGCCACTTGACTTTATATATTCTGGATACCACGTGTATATTGATACCTGACTGATAGGCTAGTTCAGAGTACCATTGAAATACCCATGGTATAAAGAATTTCATACAAAATACTTGGAGAGAAGAGAATTATTTTTTATACAAGGAAAGGTGAGCATAGGTTTTAAAATATTGGTAAGCTGAAAGAGCTTCTGGTGATAGAGTTCTTTCATCATTAACAAAGTAATACCACCATTCAATGAACGGCATGAAAATTTTATCAGTCTTGATATTAGTATCGAAATACAATAACCAAGAGTAAGTATTTGTAAGATTCTAAAAAAGGAGAGTTTTGGTCCAGACATATACATAATCCCAATCGGTATAAAAAGGACATATTGGTTTATAGGTAAGAAAATTGGCTTTAATTTATACAGGGTCATGTAAAGATTTTTCTCATTTGGAAGGATGAAAAACTTTTTAAATTTGAATAGAAAAGTGGGATATAATGGTTTTATTATTAGGGTCACTGTTATGCTTTAATTTTATGGAGTCAGTATCTTCAAGAATAGCTAAATAATATTCTTGAGTCTTTAATAAATTAATAGGTCTAAAAAACTAATTTTTAGGATATACAATCTTAATAATATCCCATGGATTTTAATTTATTTCTCGCAAGAATCCATTTTCAAGTATTAATTTTGTATCTTTTAAAGTTTTTGTAAACCATTTTGAATAACCTTTAAATTGAAAATTTGAAGAAATAATTTGAGTCGGAGATTTTGAAATTGCCAACTGAGGTTATAATATTAGTGGATATGTTATTTGAAGAAGAAGATTCTCCTATCCCAGGTTTTACAAAAGGGATGAGAACTTTACTTGTAACTGCAGGAGCCAAGTCTGTAGGAGGTGGAAGACACAATTTTTGAAGTGCCTAAAGAACCTCTGGAGAATGGGCTAACTAATTAACCCATTGTTTTACTGCTTTATTTTGGGCTTTATCATGTTCTATAGTGTTTACTTTTTCAGCCACTTGGGCACAAGATTTTATAGTTTTAGAGCCTGATGGCTTAGTTATATTATCTGAATGATCAGACATGACTTTGGGAGAGGTGTCAGGATTTGGCTTTACTGTTTCTTTTGCTTTATTAGCTTTTTTCTTCTTATTTCTCATGATTCCTGTGAAAGAATTTACGATTCAGAAAATCAGATATACTATTATTTTTTTCTTTAATAAATTCTATATTAAAATTAAAAATATTTAAAATAGCTTGTTATCTTGCAAAAATCTACTTTGAGACAAGATTTTTAATATCTTTTTGCAAAACTTCTTTTGCACTTTTACAATCAATCCAAAGTAAAATTTTTTTATTTAATAAATCATATTGAAATTTAGAAATATAAATTACAATACTTAAAATCTCTTTTTCTAATAGTTGAATAATTTAATTGGGTTGGATTCAAATGTCTTGAGGTAAACTGGACTATGATTTCTCTTTCCTCCTTAATCTGTTTTAATATTCCACCATATCTTATATCTAAGGCATCATTCTCTATTATTTTAGGGGCTGATGGATCAAGGATATAAAGACAAGAAATAGTTTTTATTATAGCTTTACCTTGTTGAATTATATCAGTATGAACTTCATTCCATAGGCTAGGGTTCTTCCTAAGCCTATCATGTAAGGGTTTTATTAACTTATTTAAATTTTGATAAAATTTTATAATATAATTTAAACATCCAAAAAACCTCTGTAATTGAGTTTTATTTAATATTTGATCAGAAAACTTATCTCTAAAAGCTAAGTTTTTTTTTTCTATAGGTTCTATTATACCTTGTTCTATATAATGTCCTAAAAATCCAACCTTTGTTTGAAATAAGGGCATTTTAGTTTTACTAAGTACTAATTTATTCTTCCTTACCACCATAAAAGATGTTTAGGTGCTTAAAATGGTCATCTAGATTTTTACTGAATATTAAAACATCATCAAAATAAACTATACAAAATTTTATGCAATGATTAAAAATATCAATAATCACTTTCTGAAATTCAGAGGGTGCATTTTTTAAACCAAAGGGCATTACATTTCATTCGTACTGGCCAAATAAAACAGTTAATGTTGTTTTATATCTGTCTTTAGGATTAATCTGAATTTGTCAAAATTCAGATTTCACATCAAATTTACTAAATATATTTGCTTCATATAATCTATTTAATAAATCTTTTTTATTTGGAATAAGATATCTAATCCATTTTAATGCTTTATTCAAAGGTTTATAGTTTATAACTAATCTGGGAGCACTAAGTTCTATTTCAAAGGCCTTATTAAAATAAAAGAGTGCACAAGATTATGGGTTTCTTAATTTAGTAATAAGGTTTTTATTTTCTAAATCATTTATCTCATTTTTATAAAATTTTATCATATCCAAACTCATCTGTATAGGTATGGCTTTAGTAGTAATGGGTTTTTCTTCAAAGCCCACTTCATTAGGTAAATAAATCATGTGCTACTTTCTGTTCCAAAAAGCATTGGGTAAATCAGCACACAATTCATTTTCAACTTGAGCCTTTAATTGATCCACTTTATTTTAACAAAATTTGTTTTTAATTGTTCATTTATTTTTTGTAACTAATAATTATGCTTTAAATTATAAAGTTGTTCAGACTTTGCTTTTATCATGGTATTTATTTCTATTTCATAAATTGAATGTGTTTTAAGTAAATTTAAATTCTTTTTTCTAGGTTTTTCTATAAAAGGAAATATAATTTTATAATTTTTTTTATTTTAAAGGTTATACTATCATCTTTTATTGAATAAAGAGTTATTAAGTTTATAAATTGTGTTTCTAAAATTACCATATGTAGCATATCAGTTAAAATAAAAATATTTTTCAATTCTAAATTTTTATTAATAGTTGATGCTTCTGTTTTACCAAGAAAATTTATTTTAGATTTATTTGATGAAGATAATTTTTTTAGTATTTTTTCAAAATCTTTTTGGTACCAAACTAGGTTTTATACAATTTAAGTATGCTTTTGTATCAAATAAGGCTATAATATCTATAATATAATTTAAAAAAAATTAATTTTATTGTTATTAAATATTTTCTAAATGTTGTTTCGTGTAATAAAAATATAAAATTTTTAGGTACTTCATCTTTATCTATTATACTAATTCCATTTTTATCAATATCTTCTTCTTCTTCTTCTTCTTCTTCCTCAGAGAAGGTATCAGGAGAAGTAGAATCCTTATTTTTATTTTATAAATATTTTAGTAATTCTATATCATTTTGCTGTTTTTGTTTTAATTCTTTTAATTCAATTTTTATTTCTTTAATTTCTCTTTGTAGATCATTTATTGTGGGTTTATTTTTTATTTAATATTGTTATTAAATCATAAATCTGTTTACTATTACTAGGTAATACTGAGGGTTTAGGCTTTTCGTTAGATTTACTAAAATTATCTAATATTTTATTTAAGAATTTTTCTTGTGTTTTAGGATCACTTATATGTTTTAATAAATCTAAAAGAGATTTTTGTTCTTTAGTTAACATATTTATTGATTTACAACTAGTTTCAGAACTATTACTGGGTTTAGAACCTATTTCATCTATCTGATTTAATTTCTCAAATTTTGAATATTCTTCAGATTCTGATTCTAAGTATAATTCATAAATTTTATTTAATACTGATTCTTTTAAATTTAATTCTTATAATTTTTTATTAAATTTACAAAATCTAGATGTATGTCCTTTTTTTATTATCATAATTATAACATTCTAAATCTTTATATACTATATTTTTCTTTTTAAAGAACTTTTTATTACTAGGTTTCCTATATTTTTTATATTTAGATTTTTTATAATATTCTTCTTTATCAAATTTCTTTTTATAATTATTCTTACAAGGTTTTTTGTAAGATTTCCCATAAGGCTTTTTACTTGTTAAACATTGTCCAGAATATTATCTTTTATAATTTTGAGCTATACTATAATCAAATTATTTATAAAATGATCATAGCTCTTGTTTAGTCTTTCTCATTTCAAATTTCAAAGATTTTTGTAATTTTATGTCTTGATAAAGCTTCAATCATTCCTTTTGAACTATACTGATTAATTGATTATATGTTAAAAGATTAAAATTCCTACTTTATATGATTTCTAACTTTCTCACCTAGGAAGAAAGGTAATCCTGCTGAGAATTTTTTTTTCCAAAATGCCTGATTAGAATCTTCTCTGAGCATTACCTTAGTTAAGAAAGTTGTTTTATAAAATTGAAAATCACTAAATTTTTTACACCTGAGATTACTTAGTAATTCTGCATTTTTATCTTTCAAATGAGTTGAATCTCCTATAAAATGAAATGATATAGTCAATATAAGTGTTGTCACTGAATCTTAAATAGTATCACTATGTTTATTTAAAATAGGTGTTCCATCCTCATAGGTTTTAATTGCATTTAAAATTTCTAAATATTATTCATTAGTGAGATGATTATCCCATCAACTTTTTAATTGGACTGTGAAACCATCTACAATTAATTCTGCTATAGTCCTATCAAATGTATTAGTCCGAGTTCTATAAGCATTAGCAGTCATAGTTATTTGTTGCAGAAAACTAAGGATGTTATATTCAGATAGGTTATCTATATTTCATTCATATACTAATGAGGTATTATATTTATACTAAGACAAAATATTAGGTCTTTCTATAATACCAAGATTTGATGCAGACATTCTAGGTACTATAGACTGACTGTGGGTTATAAGATTTATTTGAGGAGTTACTGTTTTATTGAAGGAGTCAAGATCTTCAGTGTCAGGACTGGAATTTTCTCCTGTTTCTAAATCTTGATCTTATGTGACTATAGTAATTGTTTTAGACTGAGGTGTGTCTTGGATAACTTCATTTGATTTAGAAGTTGACTCAATTTTACTAAATTGATCTTTAATTGCTTTAATGAAGTCAGAGTCTTTGGACTATTTGACTTCTTATTAACCTGTCTTAGAAATCTCAAAAGGTTTAAAGACATGAATTTTTAACTTTTTATCAGAAACTTCCTTATCAGATTTAATCTCAGATTTTATTATTTCATTACCTTTTATAGATTTTTCTATTATGTTTAATTGTTGTCATATACTATGCAGATATGCATTACTAAAATTATTTTGTTCTAATATTTTTCTATTCGAATCTTCATTTGATACTATTTTAAATGGTACAATTTTAATCTCATTATCTCTATACATAAATACACTAGCAATTTTAGGTACATGTTCACTTTGTATAATTTTATCTTTTACTTTCCATTATGTTTCTTTATTCCTAGTGGTTATAGGGTTTATAAATTTATGAGTGTATCATAAGAATTTATGGGTGAGTTATAATTATTTATGGATGTGCCATAATTATTTATGGGAGTGCCACAAATTTTTATGGATCCATTTTTAGTAAAATTTTTATAAATCTTTTTATACCAATGAAAGAAATTGATTGAAATTTCATATTATTTTACAAAATTAATATATTCTATTTTTAATTCTTCAAATTTAAGTTTTTTATAAATTTTTTGTCATTTTATCCAAATTTTTAGTTGCTGTAATTTCATCATAAAATTTTTCTTCATTAAAAATAAATTCTTTATTAATTACATTTAATTCTCTATCTATGTTAGCTACATTTTTAGTAATGACTGAAGTTATAGGTGGCATCGGTGGAGAATGTGATAAATCTCTATACTATGGTTGATCTAACCTAGGGTTTGAAGCCATAAGGTTTAATTCATTTGGGTCCACATACAAAGGCTGTTGTATAACTCTACAATAGTCTATACCTTTCATTTTATAACTGGGTTCGGGTATATCTGAAGTAGAATACCTAAGCTTTACAAATGTTTGTAATACTAGTTTAGGGTTTGGTTCAAGGTAAGAAGTATATATGATAGAAGGTAATTGTGATGCTTTTCCTAAATCTACTGTTAAAATAGAAGAAAAAGTATCAGAATACCTACTGCTTATACTTCATCTACTGAATTTTAATTTTTAGATGTGGATGCAATTTATCAGAAAAAGTAATATTTTTACATATACATAAAAATTATATTTATATTATTTATATTATTAGGTTTTGAGTATATTTTTAGAAAATATAAAATTTTTTATATTATTATTATTATATATATATGTCATGCGCTTGTGAGATAAATATTTAAAAAATAAAATAAAAAAGTGAAAATATTAGATTAATTTGTTTTTTATTTGTTTAATAAATTATATTGCTTTATAATTTACTTTTTGATTTTGAAAGAGAAAGTGACATGGTTAAAAATAATATATCAATTCATTATAATTTCTTATATTATATTTGCATATCATTATCAAACAACACTATACATGTTTTATTAGGTATATTTGCTTATGCTTAAACATTTAAGTTACACAGCAAAATGACAAGCTAAGGGAGCAAATTGGCTAAGAACTAAATTTAAAGAAGCAAATTGAGTAAAAATTAAAGTTAAAGAACTAATTAAAGAAAATCAAAATGCAAGGACCAAATTAAACTTTTTACTAAAATTCAGGGAGAAATTTAGGTATTGCCTGCAGAATGTTTTTGCTTTCAACTTTTGAATATTAATAACGAATTAAATAACAGCCAATTATGGAAGCTATATTTTAATTTGGTTTATATTTTATTACTAATTTATGCCTCCAAATTCATATACACATTTTCTAAATTAATATATATATATATATATATATATATTAATCTATAGTTTTGGATTGTAGAATATGAGGGTAAAACGCTAATAGTAACATTCTGGACTGTAGAATGGTCTTCAACTTTAACTGTTAGCTAGTTTTTAAAGTTGGCTTGTAGAATTCAAGCTAAACTAATATTGAAAAAAAGAATTTCACAATATCCTAATTTAAGTTTATACACAGAATTCTATCTTTTAAATATTATGAAGAGAGATGAAGTGCTTTATGCAATATGACCAATTCATAAAGTTTAACTGAAATCATAGAGCCAATATATTTTTAAACATTGCAGACGGATTATTTTATCAAAAAATTAAATCTAAATAAATAGAGAAGTGGGGTAGGGTATTAGTTGATGGCTTTTTTTTTTCGGCCA
Source organism: Garcia nutans (assembly GCA_947685225.1). Taxonomy (NCBI): domain Eukaryota; kingdom Viridiplantae; phylum Streptophyta; class Magnoliopsida; order Malpighiales; family Euphorbiaceae; genus Garcia; species Garcia nutans. Next base: position 452,484 of record CANTUV010000068.1, read on the forward strand.
GCAAAGGTAAAAAGATTAGATTTAAAAAGATAAATGCAAAGCCTCAAACATGGTGTGGGGACTAAAAAAGGCACATGAAAAACAACAAGAGGTGCAAAAGCATGGCAATCTAAACTAAAAAACAACCCAAGAACTCTATAACAACCTCCTAAAACAACAGAGCAGGGGTAAGATGAAACAATTAAAATGGTCTATACATAAAAAAGACACTGAAGAAAATAACAACCATTGGCATTACATCTCGATTCAACATAGCAAGAACTCAAAGAACGGTTCCTCTAATCCATGAACTTGATAAATGATTAAGTGTAATGATGAGAATAGAACAATCAAAATTATCTTAAAAGTGTAAAGATGAGAATAGAACAATCAAAATCATCTTAAAAATAAAGTTTGAAAAGACCCAAATCAGGGAAAAGATATATTCAAAGAGAAAAAGTAAAGCATAACACCTCAAAGACAATCCATGTCATGAATATAACCAAATTTTAGCTCGTGTTGAGATGTTCATAGCACTTCAACCAACGCTTGAAAAATATTGGATTGTTTGTGGCTTTGAATATGTCGAAGAAGATGACCTATGCACATTCTATATAAATCTTCAGACGTTTGCTAAACAGAGCTCCAAAAACAAATGAGAGATATTTGTCTTTAAAAACCCCACACATTATAGAACAAGAAAATCAGAGACAAGTCAAGAATAGTACGATCATATGAGAAAACTAAAAATAATGCCAGAAAATATGAAAAATCTAGAGCTGCCGGCGGCTAAATGGCCAGTGGCAACTCTAGATCTAGGGCAGCGCAGATAGGTAAAGAAAGTCTATGCATGAAATAGAGGGGAAACTTTCACTGGGATTGTCTTTGATGTTTCAAGTGGGAAAGAAAATAGCTAGTCTTTAGTACAAAGTTCACAGGAATGGTGAAAAATAAGAAAGAACTATACTGATTAATCAGTACAGCTTTTCAAGAATAACTTTGATTTTCACATCCATTATTTGGTAGGTTTGATTTCCCATCACAATAATATTCCTGCCGTCATGGCTAAACATAATCTCCTTATGTTCTTAATTATACAACAACAATTTATATAATTTCTTATAGGATATTTTCACAAATGGTTATAAATTATGATAGTTAAAAAAAAGCTAATTACGATACATAATTGTTACTAAGAGGTAGATAGTTTTTTTCATATTTAAATTAATAATGGCTCTTTTTAGATTTTACTAAGTATATGGCAAAGTAAAGAAATTAATTTAAACCACTCTTGTTGTCTTTGTTTTCAATACAACAATAAGTTCAATTTATTTCAGAAAAAGGACAGGAGGAATCTACAACATTTCTTTTTCATTATTTCTTAGAAGAATGAGATTACAGACATTTGAAATTATTAGGAATTTGGATTTATATATAAAGCTATAAAAAATATAATAGTAAACTTCAAAATCAAATGCTCAATTATTTCAAACAAGAATGATGTTACAGTTATTACAAGGTACGCAATTGGCCCCTTAATTTGGCCAAAGTTAAATAATTACTACCACTTAATTTGAAAATTTTAAAATTGCTCCCTTATTAATTATAAAAGTTTGACCCTATTATTTTTAAGATAAAAAAAAAAATTAGACACCCTTCTTTTTTCTATTTTACAAAGTAAAATTTAAAATGATATATAAATAATTATATGTGTATAAAATCAAATTTTCAAATGTATAAAAAAGTTGAATTTTAATAAATTCCATGATCATTATTATTATTTAAATCAAATAACTAATTTAATTATTTTTCCTTTTTCATGTTTAATATCGCTTTTCATAATTTAGCCACTTTTAAGCTCTAATTAATTTTTTTAATAAGGGAATTCCAGATAAAGTATTTTATGGTTGTGGATTTATTATGATTAGATTTTGGTTTCATAATATGTACATATTTGAATTCTTCTAACCATTATATTAATGGAATCTTCATGATAAATTTTTAGGATCATATAAAATACGTTTTGAAGATATGACAACATTATAATTTGAACTACACATTTTTAAATATTAATCTTAAAACCTTGAAAAACATAAGAATTTTAGTGAGAATATCTTAGCACAACTTTTGTATATAATTTTTCTATCTATATATATATATTTGAAATTATTCCTATTTATTTTAATGTAAGTTTGTATGTGATTATATATCTATGGATTTATATAATTTCGAATAAAATTTCAGATTCAGATAGAAATTCTTATTTTTGTACAAACTTGATATTAAAATTTCTTCATTTAATAAGCTTTTAATATAAAGTATAAGAATTCATTATTTATTGGGGAAAAAAAAGAGATTTGTTTTTTCAAAATTTCATTTATTATATTTAAATATGTGCGTATAATATAATGAACTTTAGTTTGTTAATTTATCTTTGCTTAATCATCTATCCAAACATATTCTAAAAGATATTCTTGTATTGGTCAAACAGGTAACGTGTATATATATAGTTGAAATTAATGATTTCTTGCACTACAATTAGGGTGGATATTCAATCATTGGTATTAGTTCAATCTAAAATAAATTGTTCAAAAATAATTTAAGTCATTTTTTACAAACTAAATTTTAATTAAAAATTATACAAAAAAAATATGTAAATGCTAAAGAATTGTTCTAGTATATAAATAAATAAATGAAATAAATTTAATTGGTAATAATAATAATATTATTTTATCATTAATTATTTTAATCATATATAATTTTAGAGTAATAATAATAATTTTATTTTATCATTAATTTTTCTTGCTCATGTCATATTTATGTATTTTTTTTTACTTGAAAATATAAATTTAATCATAGATTAAATTACAATAAATATATAACAATAAAAAAATGCAAAAATATCCATCCAGTTGATAATCGTATATTTAGTTTTTCATTAAAATGTTCACATATGACCTTAAGTTTGTGCAAAAAAATGAATTGATGCTGAATTTTTTTTTCTTAATTATATACTAAAATAATATTTTTATATATTTATAAATAAATCAAACATATTTAAAAATAATTTATATTAAATAATATTTTAATTAAAATTATTATTTAATACTTCTTCTAATGAATCTTTAAAATTATTAATTTACTTTATATATATATATATATATTGTATCAAATGTGTTATGTTATTAGGAGATTATATATTCCTTAAAAATATAATTTTTTTAAAATATCAATTTTTTTAAAAAAATTTCCCCAAATTTTCAATTGATTTTTTAAATTTTAAAATATTAAATTTTAATTAGTTTTAAAAATATACCATGTTTTAGAAAATTCCATATTAAAAATTATTTTTGATTTTAAAAATATCAATTTTTAATTTTGAAATTAAAATTAAAAGTAATTTTTTTAAAAATTAATATTTTTAAAAATTAATATTTTTTGATATTTTTAAAAAAATCTATTAAATATATCCTTTGATGTAGTATGTATATACATAATTTGAAGTAATGATTTTAAAAGTTGAAGTATTAAAATTTAATTTTAATTAAAATATTATTTTATATAAAATACTCTTAAATATGTTTGATTTATTTATAAATAGATAAAAATATTATTTTAATATATAATTAAAATATAAAAATATTTAGTGTTAATATATACTTTCGCATAAACTTAAAGATATATTTGTATTTTTTAATTAAAAATTAAATATATAATTAATTATAGTTAATTTTTTATTAAAAAATAAATTAATTTGTCAATTTTTAAAAATTTTAAATACATAAATAGGAAAAAAAAATTTAACGACTAATTCACACATCGGTACAAATTTTATGAATATTTTTATACATTTTCCCTAAAATAATTAAAAATCAATTTTGATCAATCTGTGAAGGTACGTGCTAATGGCTCTGTATGTCATTAATATCAATAAAATAGCAAAAATCAATAAAGAAAGAAAAATTCGTACAATAATATGGTAATACTTAAAATTTGAATTAATTAGATTCTCAATTTTAAGTAATTTATTGTTTAAAATAAAATTTTATTGGCATAATATCTTGCAGTTTAATCGAATTAATACTCTGCTCCCAAAAAAAAATCTAATAATAGTTTTCACATAATCAATAGCTTAATATGTAATCTTTATTGGCAAGCATATCAACGTGGGAACTTTCTATAGGCTAACTGTATAAACTGTAAAAAGAGCGGAGCTCCTAAAACAGTGATACAGTAATGCAAGAAGAAGCTAAGCTCGTCCACTGAAGTATCTTCCAAACTCATTGGAGATTAAAAATCACTTTACAGAGAGAGGGAGAGAGAGAAGACAAATTGCACTTTCCATTATATATTTATATATACAAACACATATACATTCATATGTTTGTATATATGTGAAAAAAGAGAAAAAAAACCAGCAATCAATCAATTAATCAAAAACTCTATAAATAAATAATGTTTTCTCTTCCTCTTGAGTTAATTATGTGTTTCTTCCTTTCTTTTGTTTGTGCAATTCTTTTGCAGTGATGGGTAAGTAAGTAAGTAGTCACCAAACCCCACACAGCAACTTTCACTCCTTACTATCACTTGGGTTTGTTTCTTTCTTGATCTCTTTCCTTTTTCTTTTCTTGTTTTATCATGGGCATGTAATTTTTTTTTCGTTGTCAAAATTTCTTGGTAATTTATAAGAAGGATTTGATATTTTTTGTAATTGAGGTTAAGATTTTATCTGGGTTTTGATTATCTTGTTCCAATTTTATTAGGCATGGGCAATGCTAGTGGCAAAAATAATGGAGAAGGGACTTCAGGGGAGGGTTATGAGGAGGAGGGCGAGGGTATGGAGTTTGGCTCACAAGGAAGGGTTGTATATCCAGAGACAGAGCCCATGGCTCACTCCCCTACCAATACTTCTAGGAGATACTTACAACCTCCTCTTACTTTCACTCCACAGGTTTGATTTTTCTTCTCTATATATGTGCTATATTTATTATTTCTGTGTCGGTTGTTGGACCTTGGGGATTATGAGAAGGCAAATTAAATTTTTTGTAATCTAAGTGAATTTTCTTTCTGAAAATTTCTATTCATGGACTTCTTTCTTTTCTTTTTTGCTTATTGAAATTTTCTTCAATTTTTTCTGCCTGTATGTTAAATCTTCTGCTATCAAGTAGATTTAATTGTTAGTTAGTGGATATTATAGATTGTCACTTGTTTTGAAGATCTGAGAGTTATTTTCCAGAAGGGTACTTGTGTGTGATTTTGAAATTGTTTTTTTTATCTGGTTAATGTCCTAGTCTTTTGTCTTGGATACAGACTTTTTTTGTTTTGAACTCTGGTTAATCATGGAGTACGAAGATATGTGAAGCAATTACTTGTAGTGTGGTTGTTTGCAGCCATATGTGCAAGCCTTGTTACATTTCCGTTTATTTTTGGAGATAAAACCCAAGAAAGATCATATGACCCAGTTTTTAGAGATATAATTTGAGGCTATATGAAGTGTTTGAAACTTCTTCATTTTGATAAGAGATTGCGTCCCCATTTGTTTATGCACAAAGGAAAATTGAGAAAAATTTGAGTTTCTATATAGTTTTTCCTTTTTCTTTTGAGGAAAGAGTTTCTTTGTAGTTAAATTTACGTGCTGTTAGAAGTTTTCATAAATAGATCTTAAAAAAGAAAAATAGTTCATTTAAGGGACTCCATAAAGGAATTCAGGAACTTACTCTAACTAATTTGATATTGAGGCTTAAATGAGCTGAATTTTGAGTAAGTTATAGTTGAAATACAATGCTCTTGGTCTGCATAATTAGGCATGTATAGAAATAGATACACTTCTTTTTTTAACTTTTTTTTTGCTTGTGAAGTTCTCAATTTATCTGAATTTCTATATCCAGGTTCCCATGGTTCCTGTAGCAAGACCTGGTGAAATTATGCATGTCCATAATTATGCTTTGGCACCGAATATGACAGATTCTAGGGATGCACTCAGTGAGAAACTGAGCCCTGTGATGATAACATGGAGTCATGATGGAAAGCGAGTAGCTGTCACTGGATCGTGGGATAATTGGAACAACAGGTTGTGGAAATTATTGTTGTACTTTCTTTTATTTTTGGTTTGACCTTCAGATTATACTTCTTCTTCTACAGTTTTGAATGAAAAATATATGTTCTTTTTCTTAGAGAGCCTTTGCATAGATCAGGTAAAGATTTTGTCATCATGAAGATGCTCCCATTAGGCGTTTTTCACTACCGTTTCATTGTTGATGAACAATTGAGTTATGCTTCGGACTTGCCATGGGAATGTGATGATTCAGGGACTGCCTACAATATTTTGGATGTACAGGTAACTTTGCATCTTCTAATTCATTAACCTTTACTACCCCTAAATGACGGACTATGAACAATAGATCATTCCTTTTGCTGAATCTTCTGCATAAATACAAATCAAGAATAGGAAAAGAAGAAAAAAATCTGATATTCATTCGGCAGGATTTGTTGTTGTTTTAAAAGAAACAAGCAGCAAAGTTGAAAATTGTTAAAACTGTTTTATTCTCTTAATAATTTCATTAATCATAAAGCTTTAAATAGACAATCCAGAAAATAAACTCTGCACAAAATCTGTAGAACATAAAATCAAAATAAAATAAAATCAGATTATTAAAATTCTAGAAATTTAAACTAAAAAGATTGGATAATTTATTTAAATTTAAAATAATTCAAAACTAAACAATCTTTTGCATCAACTGATACAATCTTCTAACACTCCTCCTTTGCTTCAGTTGGTGCAGATTAAAATAGCTCCTCCTTAATTTATGCCTCTGTTGTTTGAGCAATTTGAGCTTGTGAATTATTTTGACTATCTTTGAACTTGCATACTTTTATAATATGACCTTTTTGTTTGCAATTTTCACACATTACAACTGGTCTCCAATAAATTTTTTTTTTCAAATGCGTTTTCTTTTTACAGTGTTTGCAAGGAGGATAATTGAAATTCTCCTTTTTGTTTTGTGCATAAAAAGTACCGTCAATAATATTATCTTGTCTAAATGCTCTTCTTTGTTCTTGTGCTTGAAGAGCACTTATCAATTCTGCAATAGAAATAATATAAAGATCTTTAGACTCTTTTAGGGAGGATATTTTGGATTCAAATCTCTCTGGAATTGTCACTAGAACTTTTTCAACTATTCTGTTATCTGAAAAATTTTCACCAAGCAACTGAATTTTGTTAATAATCAAATATATTCTCTCAAAATACTTAGAAATAGTTTCATCCTCATGCATTCTAAGTTATTCAAAATCTCTTTTCAAGTTTAAAATATGCATTTATTTGATTCGATCATTTTCTTGGTACTCCATTTTTATTTTTTTCTTAAGTTTCTTTTGTTGTTTCACATGTTATAATTTTGGAAAAATTTGAATCCGCAATGAAATTTTGAATAATGGTTTTGGCTTTGTATCATTTTATTTTCTCTTCATTCTCCATTACAACTCCCCATAGGTTATAAGCTTCAAGATAAGATTGCATTTTCACTGACCATATTTAATAATTTTTGCCAGTGAAAATTTGTGAGGTATTCAAGAAGAGACTGATGCTTGCCATGGTTAAAAAATAAAGGTTAAAAATGGGTATGATTTTAAAATAGTTTTCAATTGGGTTATAAGCTGTTTTGAGCAAATTCACAGATCCTGTAAGACCAAAAAAGCTCTGATATTATTGTTGTTGTTTTAAAAGAAACATGCAGTAAAGTTGAAAATTGTTAAAAATATTTTATCGTCTCTTAATAATTTCATTAATCACAAAGCTTTAAATAAACAATCTAGAAAATAAATTCTGCACAAAATATGCTGAAAAATTAACATAAAATCAAAATAAAATAAAATCATATTATTAAAATTCTAGAAATCTAAACTAAAAAGATTGAATAATTTATTTAAATTTAAAATAATTCTAAACTATACAATTTTTTGCATCAACTGATGCAATCTTTCAACAGGATTCTATCTCACTGTTCTAATTGCATCACAGATTGGAAATGTGTTTTGGTCTTGAACTCTGAAATAACAATAGTGGCTAACAACACTAATCCCTGTAAATTCATTCGATTTTTTCTATTCATATCCTTTTTGTGACAAATAAAGAGGACTTTTCTTGGAAAAATATTGAAAGATGTACAGACAAAGAAAGGGAACACATGGAATGCCCAAAATACCTTTTTTTCTTTCAAAGAGACTTAAAAAGGTAAAGACATATAGACACAGAAAGACGGCAAAAGTCATTTCCAGTATACCTATGTGTTCCCAAAAAAAAAAACACTCTGCATTTGGTTTGCTTCTATAAATCATAGAGGATAATTGTTAAGGGCTAGTTTTCACAACAGTAACTCCTGTTTTGCAATAATTTCCAACTTTTTCTCAAACCAATTATTGTTTATGTTACTTGTCCCCTTTTCCCCACAGAAAATTATAAGGTAAATGGGATATGAGTCTTGAAAATTTCTGCAAAGGCCAATCTATTCCGGGGATTTACGTTCTCCAGAATTGAGAGCATGTTGAATAAACAAAACTTAAAAATATATGAATGTTAGTTTGGTTAGTGTTGGGCTGGATCCCGAGCTCAAGTATTATGAACAAAAATAAAAATAAAATGTGAAATTAATGAAATTAATAAAAATATATGAATGTTGATCACTTGCCTCATATTTCTAATCTTGAGTTTCAGTTTACTAGAAAGCCAAAGGGTATTGAAAGTGAATTTCTATATTTTTATGGTACTGTGCACGAAGGGAAAAAAAAAGTAAAATCAATGAAATATCAAATAAACTAATGGTTTCAGTTCATTGTATTCTACTTCCATATGTCCATAATAATTATGTTTCTCTAAAATGGTCTGAATTTGCTTCTCAATTTTCCTTGCTAATAACAAATTAATAATATCACATTGCTTCATCAGTTTGCTCTTGCTGAATTTAATCATATTAAACAAGATATCTTAAATTACTGATGGTGTATTGACTTACATTGCAGTGGAATAGTATATTATACCAACCTTTCATATTTTTATTATTATTATTTTCTTTTTGGTTCAGGGGTCAGTGGGAATATTTAACTGTTGCATTTCCTTTTTCAGCTACACCATAAATCAGAATTATGTAAACTGTCCAATTCTAGCAGTAGAAATAAATCTGCCAGTAGCCTTTTTGTTCGCATACATTTCACATGGTGTATGCTGGATACAGTTGCTTTGGCTGCATTAATTGCAGTTGATATTGGTAGGAATCTACTTGCGATTTCGTGTTGCTGAGGAGATGAACATTGAAAACGCTTCATCATATCAGACTCATTGCGTTGTGAATTATGCGCACAGAACATGACAAACTGCTGATGTCTTTTAACATAATTTCTACTCTCCTTGGAAGCTTCTTTGTTTTATTTGTTCCTATATTTTATACAGGAGGATGTTCCTGAAGTTCCAGAAAGCTTGTCTGAGTTTGAAACTCCCCCATCCCCATTGACAAGCTACAACAACGAGAGCTTAGATGATATTGATTTTAGTAAGCAGCCTCCTGATATACCTCCCCAACTTCAACTAACCTTACTGAACAATGGATCTTCTGCAGTGGAAAGTCACCAGTCACTGCCAAGGCCACCGCGTGCTGTACTGAACCATCTTTATATTCAGAACAATCGAGGACAGCCTGTTGCACTTGGTTCAACCTATCGTTTTCGTCAGAAATATGTAACAGTAGTACTATACAAGCCCTCTCCGCGATGAAAATTATTACCGTGTAATGTTAATGTTGTAGATGGTAGAAAGTGGGATTTATTTGACGCAATAGACGTTGTCAAGATTAAAGTTCTTGAAAAGAGTAAATTAGGAAAAAGATTGATTGCTGGAAGTTGTAGTTGCTGCACTTCCTTATTCAGTTCCTATTTATTTTAAACATGATATACTTTCTTCTCTTTCTTGCATCTGTAAGCTCCCATTCCCATGACAGGCTTCAAGATAAAGAAAATATAATAACTTCATACAAAAGGGAATTATTTTGTGGACAATTAGACCGATAAATGTTCTTTATCTTGATTGCTTCTTTCTCTGTATATAGAATCTGTCCATAGATCTGTTTGACATTAGTAAGATATTCAGTAGAGGTCTTTAGAGCTTACTTAAAAGTGAATTCAATTTGTCTAAATATTAAAATTTCAAATCAGCTAAACCCAAACTGCTTTTTTTTTTTCTAATGGTATCTAAAATTGTATTGTTCCAGGAAAGTAGCTTCAAGCCCATTGATACAGATATCAGACTCTTCCTCAATCATACAAAAAAAAAATTTTCTTATTGCCGCTGAATTGTAGTTTGCTTGGGGAATGCACAAGATGAGCATTATAATTACTGTAGCTAATACATACGTATATCTTAATTAGAACTGAAATAAACTGAATGAATCCAAGGCTGTCATTTTAGCAGCATCTGTAAACAAAATCACCTGACAGGTACCTTAATCCAACCATTAGCAAAAGCAATGGCTAAGATCACAAATGGAGTTGACATGCCAAATATAATGATATAAGGAAGAGGTGTCTTCATAGGATTCTCTCCTTTCCTTTCTCCTGCTGTTTGCCAATACCTGCATGCAATTTTGCAAAAATATCATAAATTTAAAAAAAAAAAAGTATTGTTCCCATGTGCTTGAGTTCATGAGTTTCAGCAGTGAAAATAACATCTTGCAACTGCAAGAAAAGGTTATGTGAAATTGATTTTATGGGCTCAGCTCTTTCCTAAACAAAGTGTATTATAAAAGTATTTGTACACCGGACTCCTTTTTGCCATAAATTTTTTCAAAGGAAGGGAGCTTTAAAAATTCAAACCCTGACCTCATGAATTACCATACAAGCACTTGATTACTGAACTATTAGACTAGTGATAACGATATATAGATATATGCAAATGCTAACACATGTTTGACAAAATTTCTAAAGGTAAAAATTATAACTTAGTAAGTACTGGATTAATGAGCTATTAGACTAGAACAGGGTAACAATACTTAACTGTTCAGGTTCTTCTTCTTTGGTTATAAATTTCTTCTTCCCTTTTGGCTTAAGTTCTCCATCTCCTCCACCTAAAAGCTCCAAATCCAAAAAGTATATTTATCGATAAAAGTAAATAATAATAAGTGGGAATGGGATATAAAATAAGCAGCACTTACCAATTGCATGGATTTTGAAATTATGAACCCTTTTCTTTGATGAATTAAGAGTGGAATTTAGATGTGATAAGGGTGATACATTGGGCAAGAAAGGTGTTTGGGTGCTGAGAAAAGAAGAAAAAGCCAGTTTGGCTGCCATTTTTAGGTAGATTATAAGTTATGTTAGTCCATTCTTCAATTTCTCATATACTAAATGAAAATCAATTTTTTGAGAAAGAAATGAGGAGCCAATGATATTTGCAGTTCTGGACACTGACCTTATCCATACCAAATTGCATGACCAAGTGGACCATTTCTCCCCCTTACAAAGATTTTTACAAAAAAAAAAAAAAAAAAAAAAAAGTTGCACGTGGTGCCTAATGGGTGTTTAAATTCAAAAATATTTAAAATTAGATTAATTTGAAGGTAGAATTGATTTGATAATTAATTTCTGATTAAATTGAATCAACAGCTCATTAAATTAGTTAATAATAGTCTTTAGCCCGCTCCGGATTTATACTTTTTTACTTAATTATGAGCATAATTCATTTATATTAATATATATTTTTATCACAATAGTTAATAAATTAAAAAATATTAAATAAAAATATATATTAATAAATAATTAAAAAAATTAAAATTATATATTTCATAATAAATTTATTACAGATTAAATATAATAAATTTAATTGTGAGAGAGATATTTATTTATTATTATATAATATATATAGAAATCCTAATATTATTAATAAATTATGTTAAATTAATTTTTGCCACTATCTATATATATATCATTTTCCTTACTTAAAAAAATTTCATGTATCACTTTAGTAAAAATAGAATAAATTATTACTGTCACAAAAAAAAATCTAAATATTTTTATTCAATTTAAACGAACTATTAATATACCTATAATTTTTTTACTATTTTATTTTTTATTTATGTATTTATTTTTATAAACCAGGTTAATAATTAACTCATGATTTAACCGAATTTAATAATATAATAATATAATAATATTTTAAATAATAATATATAATATATAATATTTAATTATTTATTATCTTTTTAAATTCATAATTTTTAAATTCTAATTTGTCTTTCTAAATTCTTAACTTTTTAAATTCTAATTTTTATAATAATAAATTATAAAATTATAATTTATATCTTTGTATCCACTAATAAAACAGTTATAAATTTTCTATTTTCTAGTTCCTTATATGCTTATTACACAATAATAAAAATAATAAAATATAAATAAATATAATAGATAAATATAAATATTTTATATGTAAATTAATAAAAAAATTATATTGTAAAATATAAAATAAAATATTTATCTCAATTTTTATGATAATTTTATTAAAATAATATTGGTGAGCAAATATAATTTTTTAATTTTATAATTTGATACTTTTACTGATAAAAAATAAAATATATACATATTTTTATTATAAAAATCAAGAATTTTATAAAAATGAGAAAAAAAACATAAAAAATTCATATAAACTTTTTTAAATATGGAGAAAAATGTGAGTAGAAAAATTCATAATTATTAGATTTTTATTGAATGTGTTATTAATATAAAAATTATTATTATAAAAATTATCAATATATGATTAATTTATTAGGAATATTAAAAGTTATATATTTTATTATATATTTTTTTAATTTCTATATATATATATTAATCATTATTATAAATAAATTACTTAATTTATAATTATGAAAATCAAGATTCATATATTTTTTAAATTTTTTAAATTTTTTAAAAAATATATAAATCAATCAATATTTTTTAATTATATTAATGTATAATTAATTTATAAAAAATTTAAAGTCACAAATATAATTTATATAATTAATAATATGAAATTATATTAATATGTAATTATTTAATAGAAGATTAAAAGTTATAAATATAATTAATTATTAAATATTATATAAATTATTAAAATTAATTAAAATAAGAAAATATTATCAAATTGAATAGTTTAAATTTTTTTATCATGAAGAGAGAAAATGAAATTGAGAAATTAATATGAAATTAAGAAATTGAAAAATTATAATATTATAATATTCTTATAAATAGATGACATGATAATTTTAGAAAAGTTTTCATTTTTTTGGCTTTATATATTTATATAGGTGTTAAATATTTGTTATATTTATATTTAATATTGATTATTAAAAATATTTAATGAATGCAAACTAAGAGTTACCGCAGCAGCCGCAATTGTATTTTTTCTAGGTAGATTTAGATTCAATTTTTCTTTTTCATTATGATACTCAAAAAAAAAAATTTAATGAATATATCTCAATGAGAAAGTAATAAATAATATATAAATTTATATTTTCAATAAAAATAATAATTATTTTTTTGAAATATATATATATATATATATAGTATCGCTATTCATTGTAAAACCCAAAAATAAAAATAAAAGATTTTCAACTATTAACATTATTACTTCATATAAGTTTATAAATTGAAAAACAAATTAAATATCTACTATTTTAAAGACAGTAGAATATAGTTGTCTTCTCCTTTTCATCCTATAATTTACTTATTTTAGAAGTAATTAACTTATTTTCATGATCATTATCACATATGAAATAGTAGAACCAGAATTTTCATTCAGTGAAATTAATATATATGTAATTGATGAAATCATATATCTTTTAAAATTTTAAAATGTAAAATAATTTTAAAATTATATAATTCATAAAATTGCACGGTATATTTTCAGCTAAATTAAAATTTTAAATTTTCTAAAAATTATAAAGTATTTTAGAAAATAAAAAATTGACATATTGTATAATTTCCAAAAAGCACAACTTTGATCTAAAGCTATCCGAGCCTACAAAGCTTAAAGCCTTATTTATTTCATTGGTTGTGGTAATGTTATGGTTTTATTCTTATTTATTTTTATTTTTTATTTTTTTATGACATAGTTTTTTATGGTTAATTTTTAAACCACTACTTTAATAATTTATCATTATTTTATAATTTTATCTTTCAAAAATATTAAAAATAAATTTTTTTAAACAATAAATATATGCTAATAAATTATTTTTCATCCCTATAATATATTAAAATTTTAAAAATATTATCAAACTAAATAAAAATATTTTTACTAAATTATACTATATTTCTAAATATAATATTATGTTATACTTTATAATACTGTATATTACTAAACTATATTGTCAGTAATTTAAATAAAATTAATTTTTTAAAAGAAAAAATAAAAAAATTATTTATTTTTTGAAATTTTTGAAATTTTTTATAAATTTATTAGATTTATATAATATATATAAATTTTATTATGAGGTTATTATACAATTTTATTAAAATGATTAATTTTTTTTATAAAATATGCAAAAATTTTGAAAAAAATTTAAAAATGGGCCTTATTCATCCACCCCAATAGTTATTTCACTCTCACCAGTCTTTTATTTTTCATTGACGACGAATAGAGAGCAAACCGAAGGTGAAAATCGCAAATGAAGAGCAGAGATTAGCATAGCAATGTGAAGTACTCAACAATACTATGTTTCGCTTCTTCTTCTTCACATCCATCGCTAACAAACGATTTCTTTGTAATTCAAATCCTTCCTTTACTACTTCTGCTGTTTCACCTTCTCTACTACCATTACCGCCACCGCAGAATAATAGCAAATGCCATTTTCTCTTTCGGTTACACAATATCAATCCGTCTATCAAACAAGCTCCTACAGTAATTCCATTGCAAGACTTAGTTAATGACTATAAGTTATCTAAATCTTGTTCAAAAAATTCTCCCACTTCACCACATGTTCTGCATAGGAATTCTTTTCAGGTGTATGAAGATTTGGTTTCTACTTATAAACATTCTTGTTGCCCGAACGAGTCTAGAAAGTTTCATTTGAACATGTTCAAATATGGGTTTGATTGTGATTTGTTTTTATGCAATACCCTGATCAATGTATATGTTAGAAGTGGTGATTTGGTATCAGCTCGTCAGTTGTTTGATGAAATGCCGGAGAGGAATTGTGTTACGTGGGCATGTTTGATTTCAGGGTATACCCATAATGGCATGCCTGAAGAGGCATGTGGGATCTTTAAAGAAATGATTTTTGAAGGATGTTTGCCTAATCGTTTTGCTTTTGGTGGTGCTCTTCAAGCTTGCCAGGAGCTTAAACTTGGGATGCAAATTCATGGGTTGATTTTGAAGTCTCCCTATGCAAGTGATGTGATTTTGTCAAACGTGTTGATATCAATGTATGGGAATACTCTGGGCTCTATTGATTATGCTCGCTGTGTTTTTGATGAGATAAAGATTAGGAATTCAATATCATATAATTCTATTATATCAGTTTATTCACAAAGAGGATATGCAGCTTGTGCATTTGATATATTCTCAAGCATGCAACGAGAAAGTTCTGGGGTCAATTTTAGACCTAATGAGTATACATTTGGGAGCTTACTAACTGCAGCTAGTTCTGCTGTTGATTCTGGTTTATATTTGTTGGATCAGATGCTTACAAAGATTATGAAATCTGGATTTCTCTCGGATCTTTATGTGGGTAGTGCTTTAGTTAGTGGATTTGCAAGGTTTGGATTGTTTAATTGTGCTAAGAAGATTTTTGAGCAGATGAGTATGAGAAATGCAGTTTCTATGAATGGTTTGATGGTTGGATTAGTGAGGCAGAAACGTGGAGAAGAAGCTGCTGAAGTATTCATGAAGATGAGAAACTTGGTTGATATAAATCTTGATTCATATGTGATTTTATTAAGTGCATTTGCTGAATTTACAATGTCAGAGGAAGGGAGAAAAAAGGGCAAGGAAGTTCATGGATATGCAGTTCGGACTGGATTAAATAATGTCAAAGTTGCTATTGGGAATGGACTGATTAATATGTATGCTAAATGTGGTGCTATTAATGATTCTAGATCAGTTTTTAGTTTTATGGTTGATAGGGATTCAGTCTCATGGAATTCCATCATTTCTGGTCTGGATCAGAATGACTGTTTCAAAGATGCAGCCAAGTGCTACCAAGCAATGAGGAGAACTGGATTGAGACCTTCCAATTTTACGTTGATCAGTACTTTGAGTTCATGTGCAAGCATGGGGTGTATAATACTAGGCCAACAAATACACGGTGAAGGGATAAAATTGGGTCTTGATTTGGACGTTTCAGTTTCAAATGCCCTTGTTGCATTATATGCTGAAACTGGATATCTTGCTGAGTGTCAGAAAGTTTTCTTCTTAATGGTGGAGTATGATCAAGTATCATGGAATACAGTGATTGGGGCATTGGCTGATTCAGAGGTATCGATTTCTGAAGCTGTAGAATTTTTTATCCAGATGATGAGGACTGGATGGAGTCCTAACAGAGTGACCTTCATAAGCATTCTTGCAGCTGTATCATCTCTTTCTGAGATTGGATTAAGCCAGCAGATACATGCACTGTTGTTGAAATATCATATTGCAGATGACAGTGCTATTGAGAATGCACTTCTTGCTTGCTTTGGCAGGTGTGGAGATATGGATCATTGTGAGAAAATCTTCTCTATAATGTCTGAAAGAAGAGATGAAGTTAGTTGGAATTCCATGATTTCTGGATACATACATAATGTATTCTTGCCCAAGGCCATGGATCTGGTCTTGTTTATGTTGCAGAAGGGTCAACAATTGGACTGTTTCACTTTTGCCACTGTTCTTAGTGCTTGTGCCTCTGTTGCAACATTAGATCGTGGCATGGAAGTTCATGCTTGTGCAATAAGAGCTTGTTTAGAATCTGATGTTGTAGTTGGGAGTGCACTTGTTGATATGTATTCAAAGTGTGGAAGAATTGATTATGCTTCAATATTTTTTGAGTTGATGCCTTTGAGGAATGTGTACTCTTGGAATTCAATGATCTCGGGTTATGCACGTCATGGACGTGGGAATGAGGCTTTGAAGCTTTTTACACAAATGAAGCTTGACAATCAAGTACCAGATCATGTCACCTTTGTTGGGGTTCTTTCGGCTTGTAGTCATATTGGTCTGGTTGATGAAGGGTTCAAGTATTTCAAATCCATGACTGAAGTATATGGATTGATTCCTCGGATAGAGCATTATTCATGTATGGTGGATCTCCTTGGACGGGCAGGTGAACTTGATAGGATAGAGAACTTTATTAGTACAATGCCAGTGAAACCTAATGTTCTTATTTGGAGGACAGTTTTAGGTGCCTGCTGCCGAGGAAATGGTCGCAAGACCGAGTTAGGTAAAAGGGCTGCTGAAATGCTTATGGATATGGAACCTCAAAATGCTGTGAATTATGTTCTTCTCTCTAACATGTATGCTTCAGCGAGGAAGTGGGAGGACATGGCAAAGGCTAGACAGGCAATGAGAGAGGCAGCAGTAAAGAAAGAAGCTGGATGTAGTTGGGTAACCATGAAGGATGGGGTCCATGTTTTTGTGGCTGGGGATAAACAGCACCAAGAAAGCGATTTAATTTACAAAAAGCTCAAGGAACTTAACAGAAAAATTAAGGATGCAGGATATGTACCTGAGACAAATTTTGCACTGTATGATCTTGAAACAGAGAATAAGGAAGAACTCCTGAGTTATCACAGTGAGAAACTTGCAGTTGCCTTTGCTCTCACTCGCAGTTCAGGGTTGCCAATTAGGATAATGAAGAACCTCAGGATTTGTGGTGACTGCCACTCTGCCTTTAAATACATATCAAAAGTTGTTGACCATCAAATAGTGTTAAGAGATTCAAATAGGTTTCATCATTTTGTAGATGGTAATTGTTCATGTGGGGATTACTGGTAATTGACTGAGGACTTATCAGTTTGGTTCTTGAAGCTACAGGCAAAGTAGATCAACCTGGACCTGAGACCCTGATGCATTACAAATTGGATTAGGCCTTAATTGACTATGCAAGAATATTTCTATCATATAATTTTTGCATAGATGCTGAGGAACCCAGAACACAAACAAAGACTAGAGGATGTGAAGTTCTCAAGGTCTAAATCTCTAATTGGTTTGTTACTACTTGTTACATTTTCGCATTTATGTTTTGGCTCAATTTGTTTTATCATAAGCTTGTTTTGAAGTGTTGATAATCTTATTTATTAATGTTAATTTTAAGTCTTATAGTAGTGATTTCTTCCCTAATTTCTTTTTAACTGTTACACAACTTGAACATCAATTCTTTGCAGGTGGTGTTTGCATTGCCATACTTCCAAAGGCTGGAAAGTGAGTGTTGAGCATTCCTTTGCAATTCTTCTTTTATTTTATTGGTATGTGGCTATGCACCTTTTCTGCAATTGTTTAGTGTATGAATTTCTTTTACTACTTCCCTTTGTTTGCACAAAAAGAAAATGGTTTTATCAGTCTCTATTTTTCCCATGCTCTACGTTGAAACTAGTTCCTTTAACTATTAGAAACTAAAGTGAGCACTAGACTAACACAAGGAAGAAGGATCTACAACTCTTTATTGAGCTCACTCAAATCACTTGGATACATTTGCTTGGCATACATAGATATTTATACCAGACAATTTGAAACTTGTACTTTATAACCACCAATAATTCTTCATTTTACTTCAATTCATACTTTCATCGACTAAACACTTATTGAACTATTAAAGAAACTAAACTTCAACTTATTAACTTGTAACTCTTGAATAATGTTAAAGTCAAGTTTAATATCTAACATTAATTTCACTTGATTTTTCACTTTCAGCGCTGGGATTTTTGGCGAATCAATCCTTAGCTAAAATTATACTTTCTCTATTGATATTTGCTTTCATATCTCAATCTAAATTTTTAACTTTAAATTTTATATGTAATCCAATTTCCTGTATTGTAAACACTTTAATGTGAACTAGATCTGTTTTGTTTTTGTGGCAATTTGGTCTGTTATGTACAGTAATAGCTACCCAGTGATAATTTAAGTTTACATTATATGCATTTTCTCCAAAAAAAAAAAAATCCTTTTCTTTTTCTTTTAAATTGTCGTTTCTTACTTTGCAGTCACTACAACTAGCATTGAATGCTGTGCTGGATAATATGTTTGATACTTTTTTAGGTTGTTCTTTTTATGGTTTTTCTAACAATTTTTATGATTGCAAAAAATAAAACCAATATGTGGCCTGCATTTTTTTTATTCATTTGTTTTTGTTACCATATTTACAAAAAAAAAATTTCTTTTTGTTGCTCAATATATTGAGAAAGAAGAAAATGAATGAATTTGTTTACTGTCTCTGGAATTATACCTGACAAAAACCCCATTTGGGACTGAGGTTGGTTACGCATGAAAAAAAGCATTCTGAATTTCTGAATCTAGGTAACCTCTTCCAGAGCCTTTTGATCTCTATTAATTGGTTGGTATAGAACCAGAAATCAGTCAGATCCTCATCCTCCACTGAAACCGAAAGCGAAAGCGATGCTTCTGCTATTTAAAATTGTGTTTGAGGTCCTTTTTTCCTGCTAGCTAACCACCTTTTTTGGAAAAGCAACAATTCTTAAGAAGATCCATTATTATTACATTTTCTATATATTCCTTTTCCTGTCATAGCCTTGTCAGCTACAAGTGAGCATGTTGCTTTCTATTTCTCTGTTTATGTTCCTTTTTTTCCCTCTCTCTCTCTCTCTCATTTTACTGTGTACAGTTCCATTTGATATGGTGGAATTTGCTTACCACTGGTCTCTCTTAAGCCAGTTCCTGGGAGGTATTGGCGTTCTAGATATGGTTGTAACCTTAAGCTTTCTTAGATAAGGTGGCAAAATTTAAATCAGCTTACTATAATAAATTAGAAAATCTCCATGAACTGTGAATTTACACCATTTTTTTTTTCTTGAGATTTAAATTTAAATTTTTATACTTTTTTGAATTTTTAGTTAAAATAATAAGATGCACAAAATGCTTCCACTCAATTGGAGGTTTTTCTTTAAATATATTTTTTAATATCTTCAAGATCTGTTTAAACCTTTTTTTTTCCTTCTTTTTGTTCTTGTCCTGCCTTTTCACAACAATCTGAAACAGCATGAAGGTGAGAAGGTCTGAGTTGAAATGTTTTATATCGCCATTGGCTGTGAAGCCAACAGATAAATACATGGATTTGGCTTCAGCATTGGCCATGTGGAGATTGCAAGTGTCATGTGAGTATGAAGGAGATGATCATATGTCATTGAGTTATCATCTTGTGAAGAGTGTAACTAAGTCATCAACATTGACAGAGAAGTTGTTTTCATTCCCAGGTGGGCCAACCTTCATATCTTTTGATGATTCTTTTGAGTGATAGAACAATTTTGCCTGGAAGAGTCATTTTTCAATTAGGAAAACATGATCAACTGAGAGCCAAAATTTAGGGATTTATTGAACTGCTTTTGATTTTGAATGACTTTGTCATAAACTCAAAAAGGATTAGAGCACAGCAATGCTGGGCCGGGGGTTATGGCCAAAGGGGAAGTTGCTGATGGTGGCATTCAAGTCTTCGAGTTAAGCAGTGTCCATAATCATGATTTGTTGGAAGATTCAAGTGCATCTGCTATCAGCATATTTGTAAATAACTAAATATAGAAAGCTGATCGAGGGTGCATTTCTTGATATACAAAGAAGGTTTTTCCTCTTAGTCATATAGTGAAAGCTTTTCAACTTCAGAAAGGGGGGTGAAGGATAGTGCCCATTAATAGAGAAGATATTTTAATTACTTTGGCTGGACTTGTGACTGATAAAGAAAGAATGCTTTGCTTTCTAAGAAGAGAGAGTTATCCATTGGGTTTTCTCGAGGCCTGCAAAGCTCTAGCCGAGAGGGATACCTGTACTGCTTATAAATCAACTACAGGTGAGAAAGGAATATGATAACAATGAAATATCCGTGAATATGAAGTAGATGGCTGCTATCGGCATCACATGTTGTTATATTACCTATGGCTTGGACTGTGGATTGGCATGGATAATCATGGGAAGGTGATCAATCTAATAAGGATGTCTTTTGCTGCATGGACTATACAGGTTTGTGACAAAATTCTTGGGATCAATCTTTCTTTTGGTTTTCTTCTTTTAGAAAAATTTTGTTCCGTATATTGAGCATGACGTACGCAGACTAATATACAGATTGTAAAAGAGTTTCCAAACACAACCTGTTTGTATTTGGAACATTCTGTATAAATCATTGGATGATTCTCTATGGTTCTTGGATCACTGTATGAAGCTGAATTTGATATCTCACAGGATGTTGGAAGCAAAGAAAATGTTGAACATCAACGGACTCTTTTTGTTGCTGGATTTGAACTTGTTTCAGATCAGCATATTGCTGTGCTCACTCTTTCAAATCCATATCAAGGATTCAGGTCAACTTCCAACACATCAGAGGTTACTTTCTGACTCGTAATTGGATGCATCATCAAAAAGAAATTTGATTGAACAAACATGTTTGTAAGCGTTCTTTGTGATGGTATACTGGTCACCTCTCTTTTTTAGTTGAAAAAAATAATAAATGCATGAAGTCTGCTTACGCCCTTGTTCCTTTGATTTGTTAAGAGTATGAAATTGTGCTGTCTATGCAGTATGTGCCACCGGAAATGGCAGACTGATAGCATTTTCTGCAACACGAGAGAAAATTCTGATTACTGTATTTTGTAATTTGGATGCTGTAAAAATGTAAAAATTGATTGTTTTCTTCAAAGAATTTTGAACATTCAAATTTAAATGGCTTGTAGTGCAGAAAATTAGGAGTGCGAAGGATGAGAAAGAATTTGAACATTCAGGGTTAGTGAGCAGATACTATGTGAGTGCCTATTGCAAAGAACTACTTACAACTTCGAGAAAATTACATCCCTTTTTGCTGGCAACAGGAGCTTTTAATTCACAGAAATGACTGCCCAAAGCAAGATTTAATTGTCTCAAGCCTTCTATTAAAAGAATGCAAGCACCACTGGTTGAAATTGTTGCTAAAGGGTAAGAAGTCAAGATAAATTTAACTTTGACTTTAATCTTAATGAAGAAATTTAAATTTTTTTTGGTCTATATAAAATTTACAAATAATTTATGTATTAAATTGGCAATATTAAAATTTGAAAGTATTGCATAAATATAATTTCAAAAGATTTATTTCTAGGTTGCCGGTAACATAGCAGAAACTTAATAGTTCATGAATTGAATAGCTAAGAAGTGATGAAATGGTAACTCTTATTAAGAATCCGATATATTCTAATATTATATTAAATTTTTTAATACAAATTTGAAAAACTATTTTATATTAATCACTTTTATGTACTTGTATTTAATCAATGTGTTAATTTTTTCAATATATTTTTAACATAATTCTTCAAAATAGAGTTACTCATTAATAAAACAGAAAAAGAAAAGAAATAAGATTTTTTTTAAAAAAAAAAGAACCAAAGAGATTTAAACCTGGTTTGATTTAAGTGATAATTAGCATTAAATAACATAATAGTTATAGCCAGCCATTCATGGATGGACAAGTTATTTGCAGAAAGATAGAACAAGTGTTGTGTTATTTCGGATTATAACATAACATAAATTAAAAATAATATAAAGTTTAAAATTAATGAAGATTATCTTTTTTTTACTTCAAAAAAAAGATTATTTTTTTAATTGATATTTAATTAAATAAAAAACTGCATTAGTAAACTAATAAAATATGTACATGATTGTAATTTTGTATTTCCTAATATAAAGTATTTATAGGCTAGCCAATGAGGAGCTTAGCAAGTGCCCTCGTCCCACCTACCCAACACAACTTCGAGTGTTCAATATTCAACTTCTTTACTTTCAATACAATTACTTTCTAATCCTCCCTAGAAATTTTTTTTTTTAAATTTTAAAAAATTATTTTTTTTATTAAAAATATAAACTTATTTTTAATTTTTTAATATATTTTTATTTTTAATATGAAATATAGTTTTTTAAAAATAATATTAAATAGTATATAATATAAATTTAATATATTAAAATAATATATGAGTTATAATTTAAAATAAATGAAAAAAGAGTAAGGAAATCGTGCTAGAAATTTTGGAAAAGATGAGGAAAATATTTACTTGATTTTTCAAGCTTTTTTTCACAAATTATGAATTATAATTTTCAAGCTGCCATTCAACAAACTTGCCTTGAAAGTTTCCGTTTCCTTATTAGAAGCTTGAAACTTGAAAACTCCGACTTCATTTACTGGCAAACAAAAAGTTTTTTCCCAATCAAAATCCCAACGAAAGTCTTTCATAATTTTGGACATTTTAATCTCACCAAAGCAAACAAATAAAACCCAGATTTTGTAATCTGTAAAGAGTTTTTTTTTTTCGGCTTGTACTTCTGAATTTGTTGTTTTTTACATATGGGTATTGCTTTTTGATAGCTAAAACCCAATGGTTTTTTATCTACATCGATCAAGGGTTCTTTTCTCTACTGCTTACCCTCTATTCACACTTTCAACTTCACTGCCGCCGCCATCTCTTTACATCAGCTCCGGTGGGCAGCCGGCTAAATGAGGCTCCAGCGGTGGCAACACGGTCAAGGTATTCTCTCTTTCAATCTATGGGTCTAATTTATTACAACTGCATCAACGTGTTCGTAATTTATTATAATTTGCAAAGGAAGATGCCCGAACTCTTTATTGATCTTTCATTGCTTAATGGGTCATTTCATAATCCGAATCAAGGCAAACATAGTATAATCTGTTTGTCTAAATACATAATTCTCAGCGATTTACGTTGGTCTTGGTTTACTTTGCTTCCAAAAATGAACACTCTGTACCAATTAATGCCTCTGGGATAAATAATTCTTCTATATCTGATGATTTTTTTTTTCTAGTTAACATATTGAAGTTTTGAATTTATTTTTTTGTCTGTATAATTCAGTTGGGTAGTAATGAATGTCTATATTTACATTAAATTACAAGTACTTTTTTTATCTACATTTTTGGTAAGTTATTATATTAGCATGCCCATATTTTTGTATTTTGGTCTTTGAAATTGGGAACTAAGAATGTTGAACTTTATCTCTGTCCATTTATAGATGGCTATTAAGTTTAAACAGAAAACCTGTCCATTTATAGATGGCTATTAAGCTTAAACAGAATAGATGGCTATTAAGTTTAAACTGAAAATCTGTCCATTTATAGAAGGTTATAAGTTTAAACAAAAAAATTGACTAGGCAAGGTATGTGAATACTTGTGGTTGGAAAGCCTGCCCAGCATCACCCCAGCCTTTCTTTTTTTGTTAGACTACATGGGAAGAATCATATATACTTTGCAGTTCTCACTGCAACAAATATGAACATTTGTCTTTCTTTATGCTTGGAACCCATCATTCTCCAATCTATGTTTATTTAAATTATTTTGCTGGTTGGTTTTGTCTCCCATTTTTATTCATTTTAGACTAATCTTTATCTTTGCAAATTTATAAATATTTTTCTTATATTCTTTTAAATATAAAAATGAATTGTAATTATGAACCCTCATGATGTCATCATGTAATTGAAACGACTGCTCAAATCTGTTGACTCAGGAATGGATCACTGATCAGCCTTCGGCTTAAACACCTGCTAAGACCTTTTCTTTATATTGATTCAGCCATCAGCAGGAGAGATTTTATTCCACTTCATGGATTTAGAGAATAAGGTTTGGATTCTTCATTCTCAGCCTTGAAGTCAGTTCTTAAGGTTTCTGGCAATTGCGCTTTGATGTTTCAAGTTTCAATTTTATGTTTCTGCTTTACCAAGCCATTGAAGTGTCTGATGCTTTGTAGTTCTGATGGCTGTCAATGGCAAGAGACATCGCATTAAAGCTGGAGCTGTTCGCCGATTTGTGTCTCTAGCTCTAGTTACTGTATTGGCAGTTTTACTACTGATTGTTCTACTTGGAACAAATTCAGGTTCAAATTTTGTGACATGGTCTTCAAATGACACACACAAGGACCTGAGACCAAGTTATAATTATTCATATTATGGAGCAATACTCGATCTCCCCAAACAGACTGAATTGTCAATTCAATTGGAGAAGCTTAACCAGTTCCTCCCTAGGAATGTAGATCTGTTTCCAAATTTAGCCAAGGATCATATAACCATTGTTCTATATGTTCATAATAGGCCCAAATATCTCCAAGCAGTTGTGCAGAGTTTGTCAAAGGTAGAGGGGATAAGTGAGACTTTACTTCTTGTTAGCCATGATGGGTACTTTAAAGAAATGAATAAGATTGTAGAAAGTATCAAATTTTGCCAAGTGAAACAGATATTTGCGCCCTTTTCACCTCATGTTTTTCCTGATAGCTTTCCTGGTGTGTCGCCTAAAGATTGCAAGGATAAGGATGATGCAACAAAGAAACATTGTGTAGGCAATCCTGATCAATATGGAAACTACCGGTCATCAAAGATTGTGTCGTTGAAGCATCACTGGTGGTGGATGATGAATACAGTGTGGGATGGACTGAAGGAGACAAAAGAGCAGTCAGGTCATATTCTTTTCATAGAGGAAGATCACTTCATTTTGGCTAATGCATATCGCAACTTGCAGATTCTGACAGAATTGAAGCCTCTGAAATGTTCAGATTGCTATGCTGCGAATTTAGCACCTTCTGATGTGAATTCAAGAGGAGAAAATTGGGAAAGCTTAATTGCTGAGAGAATGGGAAATGTGGGTTATTCCTTTAACCGAACTGTTTGGAGAAAAATTCATATGAAAGCAAGAGAATTTTGTTTCTTCGATGATTACAATTGGGATATAACAATGTGGGCAACGGTATATCCCTCATTTGGTGGTCCTGTTTACACACTGCGTGGGCCAAGGACCAGTGCTGTTCACTTTGGGAAGTGTGGTTTGCATCAGGGCCATGGGGAGAAAAATGTTTGTATCGATAATGGTGCAGTAAATGTTGCAATAGAAGATATTGACAAGGTGGCAAACATCAACTCAAAGTGGAATGTGCATGCTTATGAGCATCAGCCAGGGTATAAAGCTGGATTCAAGGGCTGGGGAGGCTGGGGGGACGATAGGGACCGACAGTTGTGCTTAAAATTTGCTGCTATGTATCACACTGCAGGCTCTAGTTCTACAATCTGAATATTGCATTTTGGCATTTGAAGTTTATCTGACTATTGTTACTGGTGAGGTCTCGATTAATTTTGTTGAGCAATTGGAAGGATTAGCATAAATGTATGATTGTAAATTTTTTACTGATTTTCACACCATTAATTGACCACGATGCTTTAAATGAAACTAAATTTTGGTCAATACAGTCTCTATTCTGCTTTTCTTCTATTTCTTTAGCATCTCTTGTTTGTGAAAAAAAGAGGAAGGAAAGAGCAATTGAAGGAGAATTGAAGTGGGAAAAATCAACTTAGGAAAAGATAGGTATTAAACTTAATTGAAGTTACTGCATGTGTATTGAATTCTATTTGATTGATTTGCTTATAGAGGTTTATGCTTGAATCCAATCGTATTCTTGGAGTGTTAATATTGTTTTGTTGGTTTAATTGAGTGGAATTGATAGTGAATTATTGACTTTGTATATATATATATATATATATTTGATGAAAGGTTGTTTATAAGGAAATTGATGGAAGATCAATCCATTATATGGTGAAACTTAGAAAGAGGGAAAAACTTGAGGAAATTATTGATAAATGTATTTGAATATCTAAAATGAGTGTGTAACTAGAGAATGGGTGAGTACTCATTGAAGCAAAGGAGTTGGCCTTAGAATTACAGCACAACATCCATCTAGCTGTGGAGCAAAAGCTAATGTCATATGCATATACTAGTAAAGCACGCATGCACACACAATGTGCATATATTATGCATTTGTAGATACTTTTGTGTTCTCGTGTGTGAAATATACTAAAGGAAGTCTATCCTTTTTGGTTTAGGTGCCTGTGAAAATGCATTTTTGCTGCATTAATGTTTCATGCAACAGCTTCAGTTTGCCTAAGGAGTTGAATAAACATCTTATAGATGCTGGAAATTATTACAGGGAGAGGATAAACTAGGTTGATGTTAATTTTTATTCGCATGTTCTTTTTATGAAGTGTTTTGGCTGTTCTAAAAAGGGAGAAGAAAGGGCAGGAGGAAGGGTTCATGGATATGCAATCCAAGAACTACTCTTAAGCTTGCTGAGTATCATTTAATTTCTTATAAAACTCTAATTGAATAATTTTTTTTTTGGATAAATCAATGTAATTAAGGAGGAATAAGTGAAAGACCATCAATTCAAATAATGAATTTAGCATTAGCTCAGTCCATCACACCCATGTTTAGGCATTTGTGTGTAGGTAAGCGGCAATAGAAAAAGTAATTTTGAAATTTGTATAATTATATTTCATTTATTTTAAAATTATATTTTAATAATCACTAATCAATATTTTTAATTAGAAGTATTAAAATGGATTGATATATTTTGTTTGTATTGTGTTAATTTACTATGTTAATATCTTTAAGATTAATATGAACACGATTCATTTAAGATATCTCAATTCTAACACTAGATAAAATTTAAATGGATTATACTAATATAGTATATATAACAATTTATTTAAATAGGTTGTATGTAAATAATAAAATTAAATATGACCCATTTAATTTATATAACCTTTATAATATAAAATAATATTATATTTTTAAATAATCAATTAAAACATTATTTATAAAATAAAATCATAATCAAAAGATTTCAAAATATAAATATATTAAAGAAATATTTTTTAAAATATACAAAAAATAAAAAAAAATATAAGTCAATGTGGATGTGGATGTGTTTTAGTATTAGAATTAGAATAGAACCTCTAATGAAATTGCGGGAATTTTTATTTTTTGAATTTTATGATGATTTTAAATAAATAAATATTTATTTGCAACTGTAAAAAATAAAATTAGTATATATATTGAATAATGGAAGATTTGTAACATAATAAATTATTATAATATTCATATAAATAATATAAATTATTTTTTAAACCAAATAAACTCAATATTATCAATAACAAATAAAAAAAACTTACATTAAAAATTAAAAGAGTAACATCAACAAGTCTAAAATATTAATTTGATAAGAATTAAAATTATATCTCAAGAGACTTTAGATCAACTGAAAAATTAGTTTGTATATTAATTACTTGATTTATTATTATATTAACTGTAAGATTGATATACTAAAAAAGTTACAACAAAAACATACCTTAATTCATGAATTATGTACATATAATTATAGCTAACTTTATTTATATATTAATTATTTGATTTATGAATTGTGTCTCATGTATCACCTATTTTATATATATATATAGTAGTATAAATAAATTTTAGATAAGAACATATAATTAGAAGATCATAACTATCATATAGATAAAATGAAGTTAATCATAATTTGAATAACATAAAGTTAATCATATCTTGATTATATTATAATCGTGTTGAACTCTTCAAATAAATATAAATTAATATAATATCTTAATTTTATTTAAATTCTATAAATAAATATCTATTATTATAATAAGATAAAATTATTATTTATCCTAAATAGGACAAATTTTTATATCTTATAATAAATAAATATCTATTTGAAATTGTATATTATTACATTATTTGTAAATTTTATTATTAAATTTGGGGTCAAGTGGTAGTCTAGGAGATAAATATTAAATTTATTATTTATTAGAATAAATAATTAATTTATTTTTAAATGTATTTAAAAATTAATTAAAAATAAATAATAAATTAATTTTAAAAATTTTGATTGGAACACGTGATACAATATTATATTAGTGTCTGTCATTTTAGTATTATATATAGATTTACTAATAAAAAAGAAAAAAGAGGGAGAGATTGTGCAGTTGCTAATATAAATTTTGTAATATAACCTTTTATATATATATATATATATAACTTATCTTTTACTCTTTTAGGAAAAATAATAATAAGTCAGGTTCCCCTGACATAGAAGGTCACAAGCAGAATTACATAGAGAAGAAGAAGAAGAAGAAGAAGAGGAAGAGAAAGGAGAAGAAGATGAAGAAAAAGAAGCAGTAGAAAGAGAAGGATAGAGTAAAGAATTAGAGAGAAAATATAATTGTCATATTCATTCATTGATGATTTTCTACTCTAGTACCGTATATATATAATTGTATTTAATATTCTTTCCTTTTACAACCAATCATTCTCAGTCATTTGCAATTAATTTTGTTATGCCAGTTGTGTTTACTGACATTTAACAAATTCTTCACAATCTACCAATTCACATACTTCTAGTAGGAATTCTCCATATGGCAGTGGCTATCAACATCATCTTTGTCAGCTACCCCATTACACTACCAATTCTCCTAAACCATGATCCACAACAGCTTCTTTTATTGTTGCTATCTCATCATTCAAGCCTATAGTCAGCTCATCATTCAAGCCCATAATCTGTCCTTCCATCTCTAGGGCCATGACATTACCCCTGCCTTCAAAATTTTCTTTGTCCTCAAGGAAAAAATCAAAGTCTTCATCTTCCCAAATAGTCTTCGCCCTTGATATATTAGGCCACTAAATTATAAGTTGTTCAACCTTCTTCCTTACCTTTTCAATTTTTTCCACTCTAATTCTTCAATGATAATAATCTTATGACTTCTCAATTCAACAATGAGAGCACCATAATATTCTTTTTTATGCAATTCAACAAAAATCACTTTCTCACTATTAAAATCAACCTTTCTTGGTGCTCCATTAACAAAACAAACATTGAAGTTCCATCCATCAATAGTAAGACTCACTTTGTCATTTTTCTGAACACATTCAGTGCAATAAAAATGCTCAAATTTCTATATTTTATTTTTTTTACAATCAACCTCATTCAAAATAACAAAAAAATCACTATAGTATCAAAATTATTACCACAATGGAGTTTTCTTTTTTCACTGAAATCAATCTCAATAGCCTCATGAATAAAATTACTTATTGATTTCTTCATTGCTTGCAATTAGTGAATCTCAAAAAATAATTGATTGATCCATCTTCTTCCCTTTAGCAAGTTCCAAATTCTCTTTGAGTGAAATGTTAAATTCTTGTTTATTTCTCATTGGCATTTTTTCAAACACCTTCCATACAACAATTTCTCTTAAACAAAATTCCATTTTTTCCCTTTGTCTTCTCCACTTCTCAAACTCATCTTTCTTCAAACTCAAAAGAACAATCAATTTATGAGAAGAAAGTAATTCACGCACCTCTAATTCCACTCGTTCCAAAAGCTCATCATCATCAATTTGTTCTTGTTAGTTCAGAAAAACAAATGTGTTGTTTTATGGTTGTTAGGGAATAGGTCTGATTTGGTTTGGTTGATGGAAGGTGTGAGGATTGGAAAAAATATCTACTCTAGTACTTCTGGTACCTTTATTAAAATAGAAATGTATTTGTATGGGTTGTTTTGTTGCATTGAGTGTAATGAACGATATGCATTTGGCCTCTATATGAGTTGTTTGGAAGGGTTGACTGAGTTGGAATAACTTTTATTTGCAATAGTGTTTATTACATTTTGACCTGTTCAGTGATGAAATTACCACCCCACACGACCCCTCCCTTACCGGTGGCCAGAAAGGGGGGTCACCAGTGGTGCCAAACTTAGCCCCCATTGATGGAGGTTGAGTTTGCACACATGTAATGTGAAAACCCATTGCTGTAAATAAACTTTTTATTTTTTTTAAGTTAGCTCCTGGCAAAAAGACATCGTTTTGTCAAGGGCAAATTTAAAAAAAAAAAGGTTGCGTGATTTTCAAATCACGTAGGCCAACCCCCAATCCCCCCACCCAAGCAACCCCCCACCCCACCCCAGGCACACCCCACCCCTAGCCAAGTGAGCCACTGGCCAACCCTTCCTCATCGAACCACCACTGCACGCCGACCAGAGGTATTTATCCCTCTTTTTTTAATTTTATTATTTATTGTTTAAATTGAGAATTTTTTAATAATTGTTGATTTTGTGTTTTATTTTTTATTTGTGTAATTATATTGTTGTACTTTGGATTTTTTTTTGAATTGTTGGTTTATTTGAATGATTTTGTTATTGTTAAATTAGGAATTTTTTTAAAAAATAAAGAATGTGATTGTATTTTTTACTCTTTTATAGTTTGTACAATAATATTGTTGATTTGTGTCTTGTTGTTTATTGTTTAAATTGGGGATTTGTTGTTTATTTGTATGATTATATTATTTTAATTTTGTTTTAGAAATATAGAGTAGGATTTAATTTATTAAAAAATAAATATATAATTTATTTGAATTGTTGATTTATTTGTGTGATTTTATTGTTGTTAAATTGGGGGTTTTTTTTAAAAAATAATAAATATAGTTTGATTTTTCAGAAATTAAGTTTAATAGTTTATTTATTAATTATTGAGTTGTGTTTTGTTGATTAGGTAATAATGAATTGTCTATTAGGTTATTTTTGAAATTTGGTTTTATTTGATTTTATTATTGTAATTTGGGATTTTTTTTAAAAAAAATATAGAATAAGGTTTAATTTATTAAAAATTAAATATAATAGTTGATTAGGTTAAACTAATTTATTTCTTTTTTTAATATATATTCATTATAAATTAAAATAGATATGGATAAATTTTTAATCAAGACTAAGAGAATGTGGAATGAATGTGGCGAATCCTCAAATATTCCTAAACCAATTTCGACATCAAGTAATCATGCAAGTGGTGAAAAAACTAGCAATAAAAAAGGACGTCAAGAGTATAGTTCTGATAATATTATTAGTGACCTGACATTGCGTAAACCTAATGATGAGTTTAATATTGAGATTAGAGATGATATCACGAGACAATATGTGATTAAAAGACCTTGCCAACCATATGGCTAAAATTGTTCAAAAATAGAATTTTTAAAAATTATGAGGAGTTTTAGAGATTATTGGTTCTCAAAATATGAGTGATTATAATATAATATTTTCAAAGATGTGACATTTTATTTATGGTGTTATCTTTTTAGCTCAAATAAAGAATCTAAGCGGGGGATAATGTCTTCACAGAAATCGAGTTTCACAATTGAAAAAAGGCATTAAAGAGGTTTAATGAACATGTTGGCAGTCCAAATAGTCCGCACAATTATGCTAGAATGCAAGACCACCAAGATGTATAACCTTGCGTGCCACAAGAAAATATGAAGGCAAACCACAGAGGGCCAATTTTTAAAACATTACACACTATTCACTATACCAAACTAGTATAATTTTTATGAGTGCCACCAACTATTCCATTTAGTTGCAAAAAGAATAAACTCTGAGTACTCTCATTATAACAATACTTACTGCATATACAATTTGAAACAAAAAATATTTGCCCAAGCAAATAATCAAATAAGGATGCAATACTGGTCACGACATGACAATGTAATACATAGAATGTACAATTTAACAACTAATCATAGACATAAAATATCTAGTTTAAAAACTAGAATTTTTCTTCTCATTACATCAGAGGTAAAATAAAGGATCTTAAAAAACAACTCAAGAAGAAGATGCGTACTCTTATTTTCAATTTATCCCCATTTTAGCATATATTAATAAAGTTCTAGAAAAGGAGTTGCAAATATACAACAACCCAAGAAGAAGATACGTATGCCTATTTCAATCAAAACCAGAAACAAAATTAAGCATCTTGGGCATAATGATTAATATGAAAAATCTTATAGGAAGAAACCTCTTAGACTTGTAACAAACTAAGTTGTTAAATTTGGCACCTACAAAGACGACGTTGGAATGCTCTTTTGAGTGATTTCATCTCATTGATCTTTGCTTTCCCATACCTAGCTCTCAAACCTAACAAAATTAAATGTATGAGTTAATAACCACAAAAAGAAAAAAATATTTAGAGTCAATTCAATGGAAGAATCTTAGGGTTTAGCTTATAAGATAAAACTAGGGTAGCACAGTAGCGGCAGAAAAAGAAGATGAAGAAAGGTGTGGTTTCATCACTTCTAAATCTAGTTGCCATTAGTAATTTTGGAGAATTTGGATTAGCCGGTTGATCCAGAAAGAGAGAGAAGTTTCTCAGTTACACAAAGAGAGAAGTTAGTAAGTTACCATACATTAAATACAGTAGATGGGGAAAAAGAAGTTCTTCCTACTTCACCACCTCCTCTCCCCCAACCCCAAATAAAAATAAAACAACAATAGTAGTAGCGTACCAGGCCTTAGAGCACTTGTCCCTACCCATTGGATCCCACTAAAATGCCACAAAAGTATTTAGTGAAACTTAAATAAAAATTATTATATTTATTAATAATTTTTTTATATTTTTATATAATTTTTTTAATAAAGATCTTTATTTATTGGCTACCAAGGTGGGAGGGACCATCCCACTTTAGTGGGACATGGGACTTGTCCCATAATGAGACAAGTCCCATGGTCCCACTTCCAGAGGGACTGAGACAAAAAAAAAATTAAAGCACTGCGGATGCTCTTGGATTACATCAAGTAAATGTTTTTTTTTTTCTCTTTAACTTACACTTCTCATTAGATTTTTTTAAATTTTAATATTTTACTAAGATTTTTTTATCAATTTATAAAAGTATATAGTAAATTCATAATAAAATTTTATATACTATACAAACATTTACAACATATAGAAACATATATATAATATTTACACAATATATATACATTATACACACAATAAACTTATTAGTTTCTTATCAATTAATATTACTCTCTTAATATGAATATATTAAAAAAGAAAAGAAATGCAACCAATTTCAAGTCTCACAATCAATATTTTCAATTAAAAGCTATAAAATAAAACTTTAAAGCTAATAATAAGAAATAATTAAAATTTTCTCTTTATAAAAATTAATATATTTCATATGCTGAAAATGTAATTTAAAATACTAGTTTTAATTATTTTATTAAAATATATTTATTTAATAAAATAATAATGAAAATTAAAGTAAATATTATTCAAAGTGATGGATGAGATATTTTTGTAATTAAAACATTTTTTAATGTATGAATTTAAGTTAGACTCTATTTTTTTAATTTATTTTTTTTTCTGCAATTTGAATATAAAGGCTTAAATTCTAAGTCCTTACAACAATTATTAGTTACTAATTTTGTCTCTGAGTTGCTAGATTAAAGAATTGATTCTAAATCCTTGCAAAATCTATGGTGCCAATTCTTTCAACTAAAATAAATATTATTATGGTATCTAATTCTCCCTCCAAATTAAGTTATCAATTTTTGCAATTAATTTTTCTGATATCTTGAAAATATGACTTATGACGACCATATATACATATGCATTGCTAATAATATGGGTATAAAATTTTCCTTTAAAAAGTGATAACAATTTGCAATAAATCTTTCTATTCTCTTACAAATATTAACCAATTTCGACCATATATAAAAAATTATCGCTAATAATATGTTATCTATTTTCCCTCCAAAATAAGTAATTACTATTTGTGATTAACTTTTCTAATCTCATGCAAATATGATCCTATTGCGACAACATATAAATAGTCAACATTAATAATTTTTTTCTCTAAAAAAATTGATCACTATTTGCAACAAATATTCTTATTCTTTTGCAAATATTAATATATTCCAACCATATATAAAAGATCATCACTAATAATATAATACCAAAATTTTTCTCCAAAATATTTATCAACTTTTGCAATAAACTTTTTTAATTTCTCCCAAATATTTAACCTATTATAACCACCTATAAATTTTCATCATAAAAAATAAGACGCCAGTATGAATTTTATTTGTAATGAACTATTGTAATCAATCACAGTATTAATCTATTTGTGACAATTTATAAATAGTCATCACTAATAATATCGTATGAATTTTTTCAATATAAGTTTTATTTTTTATTTGCTATAAAAAGTTTTATACCCCCACTAATAACTAAGATTTTACAATAAGGTGACAAATTTGGTTACAAATAATCTTTCTATTGCTATGACTTACAAAATACCATCGCTAATAGTATGACGCCAAATTTTTTCACTAAAAAAGAACTATTAGTAATGACATATTATACTATTAGTGACAATATAAAAAATTATGACAACTAATAAATATTTTTTGCGACAACTTAGTAATTTTTATCGCTAAAAGTCTATTAGCGATAAGTTTTAGTATCGACTCCTAAATCTTTGTTACAAATGAAATATTTTTTTTTGTAGTATATATTGGTTTCAAAAATCAAAGACAAAGTGATAAAATCATCAATTTAACAACCATACACCCCAATAGCTAAAGAACTATGATATATGTGGAATGCAAATTAACACCCTCTAATTAGTTGAATTAAATTTGGAACAGTCAAGAATGAAGTAAAATTAACTATTCTAATAAATTATATCAATGGAATGATGATTAAATATTTAGAATAACACTTTGATTTCCTCAAAATGCCACAAATAAAGAGGTTTAATAAGTTAAGAATGAAAATAAAGATTTTGGAATTTTGAATGCCACAAACTGAATAGCTCGATAAGTTCTAATGTTCATGCAAGAACTTAAGACAAAACACTCACAAGTGCTCAAAATAACTTTTATATCCTTCAATTGTATGTTCACAAAGGAAATCAACCTTATTTATATATAAAAAGCCCATGTACAAAGAGAGCATCAGAATTAAGTTCATATGTAACTCCCATATTAATTGACAGCCCTATTACACCTAATAAATAGCCCAATTACTTTGCCAACTCATATGAACATTTTTGTCATTATTTTCTTGGCTTTTTTTAACTCTTTTTCTTCATAATTCAGCCTATGTAACTCATACTTAATAAGATTAAATCCTAGTAAAAGTCAAAATATACAATTAAAACACAAATAGCCTTAAACAACTTATTAATTTATCTTGGGCCATTGGTCTTTTAGACTTTAAGAGCATGGCCAAATGATCTTTTATTATTCAAAATGGAACTAAATCTTTACTCTTATTAGCGTGGATGTGGGCCTTCAAGATTTGGACTTGCTTGAATTATGTTGACCAACTTAAGCTGTTCTTGTATCCATGGAACAACCTTAAACAAATCTTGAGCATCATGTTTCTCTAAATCTGAACCATGAAGGAAATTAAAGCCTCTTTCAACTTATTAGCTCTAGACCTTGTCATTGGTCCTCCATGTATGGCTAATGGATCTTTGACTTGTTAGTTCATGTTATTGTTAGACTGTTGGTGCTTGGCCAATTATTGATTAGCATGTAGTTCCTCATCATCCCCCCATTTCTCGCAAGGATTCATCCTCGAATATGATTCTTTTCATCACCTACATCAAACAAATATAAATCAGAAACATTGAAGGTTGCACTAACATTCCCATACTCACTTGGCAATTCCAACTTATATGCATTATCATTTATTCTTTGAAGGACTCGAAATGGACTATCCCTTCTAGGCATTAGTTTTTACTTCCTTTGGCTAGGAAATATTTTCTTCCTCAAGTGTAGCCAAACCAAATCATATGGTTTAAATATAACTTTCTTTCTATGCTTGTTATGCTGCTTTTCATGTTGTTGAGTTCTTTTTTCTATTTGAGCATGCACCTTTTATATAAGTTTTTAACAAATTCAGCCTTTTGTTTACCTTCCAAATTAGCTTTTTCAATGGGTAGTGGTAGTAAATCCATATGAATGGATTAAACCCATATACAATCTCAAAAGGTGAATAATTTGTTGTAGCATGAATACTCCTATTGTAGGCAAACTCAACATATGGCAAACATTCTTCCCAATTCTTTAGATTTCTTTTAATTATTACCCTCAATAATTGTGAAAGAGTCCTATTAACCACCTCTATTTTTCCATCTGTTTTTTGGATGATAAGTTGCTAAGAATAGAAACTTTATTCCCAACTTACTCCAAAGTGTCTTCCAAAAGTGGCTAAGGAAGTTGATATATCTATCACTAACAATTGTCCTTAGGACCCTATGCAATCTCACAATTTCTTTGAAGAATAGGCCTGCAATATGAGTTGCATGATCTGTCTTGTGGCATGGAATGACATACGTCATTTTACTAAACCTGTCAACAATAACAAAAACAGAATCTTTTCCTTCCCTTGACCTAGTTAATCCTAAAACAAAGTCTATAAAAATGACTACCTAAGGTTCATTAGGTATGGAAAGTGGTATATACAACCCATGAGGCATCAATTTGAATTTAGCTTATTTACAAGTAATGCATCTCTCATAAATTCTCTCAACATCTCTTTTCATTTATGGCAAAAAAAAAATTTACTTAAAACATCTAAAGTTTTTCTCACACCAAAATGTCCTATTAACCCACTACTATGTGCCTCTCTCACAAATAATTCTCTCATTGAAGATTGAGAAACACACAACTTGTTTTCTTTGAAAAGAAAATCATCATGCCTATAGAATTTTTCAAACCCACCTTTTTCACATGCCCCATAAACATTAACAAAATCAAGGTCAAAATGATAGAAATCTTTCATGAACTCAAAATATAATAAGTTTGAATCAAGTTTAGAAATTAGAGCATACCTTCTAGAAAGAGTATCATCAGCCACATTTTCCTTACCTTTTTTATACTTAATGATGTAAGGAAAGGATTCAATGAATTTCATACATTTTGGATGTCTTTTACTTAACTTCTCTTGTCCTTTGAGATACTTCAAGGACTCATGGTCATTATAGATTATGAATTCCTTGTAGTAAATATAATGCTCTAATGTCTTCAAAACTCACATATTTAGGGTAGTTTAGACTTGCTCCACTTAATTTCTCATTAAAGGATGCAATTGGATTACCTTTTTGCATTAAGACTCTACCAGTACCTATTCCACTTACATCCCACTTAACCTCAAAGGTTTTAGAAAAATTAAGTAAAGCAAGTAAAGGTGTTTGTGGGTGGGGATTTTTGCCCCCACTCCTATGTGGAACGATTCTTGCGACTTCGGCACTGTTAAGCTCGGAGCCTTAGAGAACATGTACCTAAATCCGGAGAAAATGAAGTCATCACCCGAATGGGCTGGAAAAAAGAAAGGGATAGATGACTCGACTTCTAAGGGGCTCAAAAAGTTGAGTCACATGGGGAAGGTGAGAATGACCCAGCACCCCCACAGTGCCCGGTTCATTAGAACCGACCTCCTTTTCAGGTCTTAATATTATAAAATTCTTAAATATAATGATATTATCCATACTATATGCAATCATAAGAATAAATAATCACTTTATTAAAAATCATAGCAAGTTAAAAAAAAATAAATGAATAGGCACCCATCCATGGATGGAATCATGCCTTTACAATTGTCCAATATCCAAAAAAATGAATAAAATAGGATACCCACCAATTGGTGAAAACATATCCTTTACATTGATCCAAAACTTAAAATAAGCCAAGTTACATGAAACTTAACAATTGAGGTACCCAATCATAGAAACATACCTCTTATAATTTCTTGGAACTACAAATAAATCGAAGCATTCAAAAATTCACTAAAAAATCGAATAAAAATGAATCATCCATTAAGATGTATGATAATTCATGCATTCAAACTTAAGTAAAGCAATAGATATAAAAAAAATTAGGTTTTACACTTCAATTAGGGTTTTTTGAATGGATTTAGGGTTTAGGTTTAAAAATTAAGATTTTAGGATTTTAGATTTAGAAAATAGGGTTTTGATTTAGAAAACTATTATTATTATTATTATTATTATTATTATTATTATTATTATTATTATTATTATTATTATTATTATTATTATTATTATTTAAAAAGATTTGGATACTATCTAGATTGAAATATAATTTTTGCTACTGAAAAAAGTAAACAAAACATAAATTAGGATTTAGGGCTTGAGTAAATTAGGGTTTGAAATTTTTATGAAAATAATATTAGGGTTTATGAAAATAGGATTGAAGTTTATGAAAATAAGAATAACATTTTGATGTTGGAAGAAATAAGCTACTGTGGTAATATTTGTAAACTTAGGCTACTGGATTTGTTTTACATGAATAACCAACAACATCATCAAATGAAGCTTCACGTAAATTCAAACTAAAAGATGAAACTTACTGTGATTAATCTAAAATTAATCTAATATATGAACAAAATTATCAAAGCATGTTATTCAATATTTAAGATCATTAAAACATGTTATATTGAATTAGTTTAGAGTTTAACATGGTTTGTTAGCTCCACCATAATTGCTCGTTGAAATTCTAGTTGAGCGATACTAAGATAATGTGTTTACTATCTTTGTAAGGTTACTCCTCTCGGTGTCTTTGCAAAATTCTTTGTCAATCATTTTCTATTTTCCTTTGCTCGTTAGGGTTATTGTCGTTCCAAAAAGCCAACCCCAAAAGTTCCGAAAAAGAAAAGTCTCTCCTTTATTTTTAATCATGTTATTTATAGGCAATTAAAAAAATAAAATCTAGTTGATTAAGGAAAAAAATATTAAAGCTTTCGAATTAAATAGGGTTTTGGCGAAATTGTCCAACGGGCTGGCACACAAGCCTACGGGCTGAGAGGATGCTGGCACGCGAGCGTTGGGCGAGCTGCTGCATTGGGCTCGCAACCTGCGGCGAATTGCTAAGCGAGCAGCAATTCACCGCAGGCCTTGAATTGGCTGCGAGTAGCAATTCGACCTGCGGTGAATTGGCTTGCCATGCAGCCGCTGCCGCATGTTGTTCATCGATTCATCCGATATTTTTATTTATTATTATTATTATTTTATTTTTTATTAAAAATAAATACTATATTAAAAATAAATATTTATAATTTCCTTTTATTTTATATATTATATTATTAAAATAAATAATAAATATAATATTATTAAAATAAATAATAAATAATACAAAAATTATTTTATACTGTTTTAAATCTTTAGATTTTACTTATAATTAACGTGGGACTGGACTTGGTCAAAAAATAAGGGTGTATAGTTTGTCCCCTGCTTGAGCAATCTATGACTATAGTAAAAGAGAGTGAAAAATAATATAATTTTTTTACTGGGTTTAGAGCCAAACTGGACTCCGTACCCGAGGTTGAATTAAGTTCTGGACTAAAAAATAATTTGAATTCTGGATCCGAAGTGAGTTTTGGGTTTAAAAATTATTTGGGTTCTGGACTCGATGGTGAGTTATGGACTAAAAAATAATTTAGATTTTGGATCCGATGGTGAGTTCTGGACTAAAAAATAATTTGATTTTGGACTCAAAAATAATTTATGTTCTAGACCTGAGATGTATTTTGGACTAAAAAATAGTTTAAGTTCTGGACCAGAAGCGATTTCTGGACTAAAAAATAATTTGGGTTCTGGATTCGGAGTGAGTTCTGGACTAAAAAATAATTTGAATTCTGGACTCAGAGTGAGTTAAAATAATTTGAATTCTAGACCCGGAGTCAGTTTTGGACTTAAAAATAATTTAGATTTCGGACCTAAGATGAGTTCAAAACTCACAAAATAATTTAGATTCTAGACCCGGAGTGAGTTCTGTACTTAAAATAATTTAGGTTCTGGACCCAGAGTGAGTTTTAGACTAAAAAATAATTTGGATTCAGAACCCAAATTGAGTTCTGGACCCAAATTATGGCTCAAAAATAATTTAAGTTCTAGACTCGGAGTGAGTTCTGGACTAAAAAATAATTTAGATTTTGGACTTGAAGTAAGTTCTAAACTTAAAAATAATTTGGATTCTGAACCTGAGGTGAGTTTTGGACTAAAAAATAATTTAGATTCTGGACCCTAGGTGAGTTCTGGACTCAAAAAATAATTTAGATTATGTACCAGAGGTGAGTTTTGGACTAAAAAATAATTTAAATTCTGGACCCGAAATATCTGCAAAAGATAATTGTAGTCAGTAAGATATTAATAAAAAAATCTGTAAAAAAATTAGTAATTTTTTTATCATACCTATATCCTTTTGCCCCTTAAGTAAAAAAATATTTTAACAGTACAAAAAATATTTTTAAACATGCAAATAATTACTATTAATATGTGAATATCAGTTTGATTTATGAATAATTTAATTCAATAATTGAATTTACTATTTACTCACTATTCATTAACTATTTACTCACTGTTCATTTCACTGTTCATTCACAGTGATCATTCACGTGAATTTTTTTTTTATTTTTTATTTATTTTTTTGCCTGTATAAAGCATCGTACCTTAACATTTCATTCATTTACATTTATACTTACATAGTTTGAGAGCATATAGTTTTGATAGTTTGAGTGAGCAGCTGATGGAGAGGATGTATGCTTCGAGATTAGGTCCTCGATTTAATACTGAGTTGCTAGAATTTATTCAACAATATGAAAATGAAAATGTAGATCTACTAGTTAGGATGCAGCTTCATCGTAATTCAAGTAAAAAAACTGAGGTAATACTACAATTTAATATTTTAGTAGCACAAATATATATTTATCAATTTATTTATGCATTATTATTTTTATTTTTATTTTATTTTTTAGCTATAATTTAGTTATTAATAGTATGAATAAATTGTAACAAAGATTAAGAAATATTCTAATGCTAAAAATAAATTAACTAATGGACTATTAACAAAAATTTAATAAGTAAATAAATTTAAACAGAAAGTAACGAGTAATATGTGAGATGATATACTTACCTTGTATTGGCTTACCTAATTCGGCATTAGCGTGATTGCTACATTGTCCGAGGTGGAGGGTGCGTCTATAAAGTCCGACAATGGTATGATGCAGCGCCTTCTCGAGTAAAACGAATCATCCGAGAGTGTGGATTTAAAAACTTTATTCTGCAACTACCATCCGAAGAATGTCCGATAGATAGGAGTGTAACTCAAGCATTATCGGAATGATGGATGGGCATTACTCATGCATTCCACCTTCCTGTGGGAGAGATGACCATTGGCCCAGTTGATTTTATAGCCATAACTAGTCTTCAGTACTATGAACTTCCGATCCCCCTTACCAATGATATCCTGACACATGATGAAATTCAACAGTTAATCGGTATGGAACCTTCACTAAAAGAGGCATTCAAGATAAAAATTAAACTGATTCAAAATCATTGGATGAACTATGCTGGACGGGTTCATGGAGAAATGGCCTAGTAATACGCTTGGGGATTTTTGTTATATTTGCTCGGATCGACCATTTTATGCAGTACTGAATCTGCCATCTATTTGTCGGTATTGAGGGCCCTTGCAGACATGGATTTCTTACAGCTTTACGGCTGGGGTGAAGTTGGCCTTGCTTGTCTCTATCATGGTCTCGAAAAGATTTGCAGGAACAAAATGTCTTTAATTGGCTTCATGGTGATTGTTGAGGTACCATCTCCCACCATTGTCAATTCAACTCACATACTTGCATGAATTTGATTTCCATTGTTATTACAGGTATGGGCTTACGAACACAATCTCGCGAGGGTGTCTAGTATTTCTCAAGAGAGAGTCAGGTTTCCAAGGTTAAACTTTTGATTGTCCGATCGCACAACAGTTCATGTGCACTCCTAACGCTATCACTTGAGTCGCTTAACCTGGGGCCAGGTAAAATAGTATTAGTATGCCTTACAATTTATGTAAAAAGCTTACGTACCTTTTGTAATCTTTTAGGTTGACTTGGCTTGGTAGAAAGTTAAGGAGCGGGCGAATTGGACTCCTCTTATGACTGCTGTGCTACCTTACCAGTACTCCCGCGAGTCATTACTGCAAAATAAGAAACTGCAAGAAGACTAGCCGTCAATAGGTCGATCATTTTGAAGGTTGTATCAGCAGTCGGAGCAAAACTTTTAAGACTTTTCGATTTTGGGGAATCAGAGATCTTAGTACTTCATTTTCTAAGGGGCCCCAAACTAATGACCATAAGATCCTTTCTTCTTCTTTAGATGATGATTGTTACAGGCCTGAATTTCAAGAAAACAAGGACTTAGGTACTTTTCCTCCGAGTGGATTTCAAATGAGTGATATCCTCTTCCTCCATCAGGTGATGACTTTTTTAGGGCTTTATTTGATCATGGTCCACCTCCTCCTTCTAAGTGATTTACCATTGTACATTGTATTAAGTGAAAAAGTATTTTATTAACAATAATAATAATAATAATAATAATAATAATAATAATAATAATAGTTTTTTACTTTTCTGCAACTTTTGACTTATTATTATTATTTTTATAATCATTATTATTTATTATCATTATTATTACTTTACATACAAAATAATTTCTTTACAGTTTAGGAATCCTAAACCGTCTCAGAATTACAAAACCAAGAGGAGTGCGGCAATCCAACATTTGCTTCAATGTAAATTTCCTTTCCTCACGCTTCTTGGTCTCAAGCCATTACCCACTCCTTTTCAACTTCGGTATATCAGCCAGCCTTTTTTTTTTTTTTTCAATTTGATACTCATGCCAGAATTCCAATAGAAGCTAAGAAATTCTCTACGAGTTTTATTACGGAAAAAATTTCTTTCGACAATTTTGAGGTTTTCTTTAACTTCAAGAATGACAGAGTTTAATTTGAAGAAAATCAAAAGTTTGTTTAAAACTATGAAAGCCATTCATTGAGAACAAATATCTTAGTCTCAAATTAACACTTTAAAGTGCTTTCAAAATATTAAATTGGACAATTTTTTCTACATGCCATTATTTTCTTTTGGAATATGAAATCTAGGACATTCAAGATAAATAACTTTGAGATATGTCCTATGATCGAAGAATTTGAGGCCATCCTTGGATATCCAAGTAATCAACCAATGGCATTTCCCGTACTAACTTCCAAAACTCATCAAAGGATGCAAATGTTGTTCCAACTTTCAAAGCCTAAAGTTCTGCAGTTGACGAGAGGTGAGAAAATTTTGCTTGGTCATTTGATTGACTTTTGCAATTCCTATTTGGTTTCGACCAAGGAATGGGGACGCATATTATATCTCCGCTTGCTTAGCCAATTCTTGCTTATTTCTTCCGATGGTGACATCGATCCGTGAGTTCTAGGTATCGTAGATCAAATGGAAGGAGGCTTATCGTCGATACTCGTGATCTTGGCCGAGACCCTAGTTGGATTAGACCAATTCAAATCAGAATCTTCAAGGAAATTGGCCAGAAGTCCCTTACTGCTACAAATAATTATCTAAATTACCCTTTCAGGCTTTCAATTTAGGCCTTTTTATTTTTATTGCTCTAATTTTTGCCTAGCCCGCCCTTGCGAATTTTTGAAACTAGCGAGTTGTCCTAAATTTTGCCTAAGCCGGTCTTGCGGATTTTCAA
Organism: Garcia nutans; assembly: GCA_947685225.1. Classification (NCBI taxonomy): domain Eukaryota; kingdom Viridiplantae; phylum Streptophyta; class Magnoliopsida; order Malpighiales; family Euphorbiaceae; genus Garcia; species Garcia nutans. The sequence goes on from CANTUV010000068.1 coordinate 496,851, forward strand.
CTTAGTGAACCATTTTTTTTATTGGTTTTAATTTTTGCCTAGACCGTCCTTACGAATTTTCGAAACTAGCAAACTGCCCTAACTTTTTCTTAGGCCGCTCTTGCGGGTTTTCAATCTAATGGGCATCATTTTTTTAATTGTTTTCTTATGCTTACATATTGGGCTTCAGGAGTGCCTCTGCTTGCTCGACATTCCATACATGGATTTTTTTAGATATTTGTTACGACATCGTTCTGCCAGAAAATGCCTCCATCCTGCTTCTTCATATGTCGACTGGGTTGATTGAATTCGCTCTCGAGCTGCAGTTAACATCCGTTGGTTGGTACCTTGGTGGAAGATCACTCATGTCACCACTCAAAAGTATTTGATGTATGTTTCTCTTGCTGCTCTTTATTGAGGTGCTTGCTATGATCATCACCGTCTTGATCGTTAGTATGGAGCCGAGCCTCAAGATTCTGAGTTTACTCCTGATTTGGACATGCCTCGTCTGAGTTTACTCCTGATCCTCACCTCCTCTCTTTCTAGGTTATGGATTTCATTGCTCAAGAAATGAAAATTTTCTTTACAGAATCAAGTACGAAATTGCTTTCATGTATTGCTTGTCTTTCTCGTAAAAACTCATTCTCCAACTTTCAGTTATCCAAATTAATTCATTTTGTTGTACTATATCCATATAATTTCTCTATCACCGATTGGATGATACTTAAAGATCAACTTTAGACCTACATTGCTGATATAAGAAGAAATATAACTTTCTCTGATATTAATAATATTTGAGCTCTTCATCAGAAAATGGTTGAGACAAGTTATGACACTATGTTTTCTTTGGTATATCTGCTTATCAAGTTAGCTTTAATCTTACTTGTTACAACTGCTGCTATCAAGAGAGCTTTTTCAGCAATGAATATTATCAAAATGGATTTACACAGCAATATATGAAATGATTTTCTAACCAACTGTTTGGTGTGTTATGTGGAGAAATATATTTTTTAAAAATTTAAAAATAAGGTTATTATGCAACGTTTTTAAAAAATATAAACTCATAGGATGAAATTATCATCTCTTAGTCATATTCAATATAATAGAACAAATTAATTGTTGAACTACTGTAATATGAAATGTTCAATTTTATAATGAACTCATATGTAATTTTTGTCTATGTAAATTTTGACTCCTCCCCTCCAGTAAATTTCTGGTTTTGCCATTGTACCAGTTTAACATGAACTAGCTAAGAATCAACTATAACTTATTATTTTTATATATTTCATGGATCACGTTAGTATATCATGATTCATTTTGACACTTTTATTTTTAATATAAATTTTTTAATGCAATTCAATCTTTAATATTTTAACAAATTCTAAGGGTCACTTCCAAAAATAGATGAAATTTCCATATAGCATCAACAAAATAATAAAATTCTAAAATAAAAAATTGATAATGGAGGATAGATCAATTGAAACCTCATGTACCATAAAACTCATTGATGAAAGACTATAAAGCATCAATGCTTTAAATAGAGTAAAGTATTGGTATTTGACACCCTTCTAAAATAGACACATTTGACACTTGCCTAATATGTGCCGGACATGGCTTCGTACGTATTTTATTTTTTAGACACAAAAAGGACATGTACAGAACATGGTAGAAATACATTTTAGAATACTTTAAAATATTATGGAATATATTTTGATATAAAATTTTATTTATATGATATTGATAAATTACTAACTAGATAATTATAATCAAACTTAATAATAAAGTTTTTTTTGTCACAAAAAATTTACTGTTATATTTGTATATTTATATTTATATATAAAATAAATATATATTTATCTCTCATTGTATTTTTACAACTTCATATATATATGTATGTGTATTTATAAACATATGCCACCTGTATTGCCTTCATATTTTTTAAGAATTATCATATTAACATATTTATATCATATTGTGCTTGTATTTTGTCTCTGTGTCCATAGTTCAAAGTTGGAAGAACAAAGAACCTGTCCACATGCGGGTAACAAAACCCTTAAGCATGTAGAGTTGGGGATAAGGCTTTGTGGTCAAGAGGTAGAATGGTCAACTTTTCTTAAGACATCAAATTGAAAATATGGATCTATTAATTGGAAGGATGTGCTATGAATAATTTTATCATTGATCAATTTCTTGTCTTGTACCAGTGACCTCAACCCAAGCAATCAGCTGTTCTTATCTTCTTGACTTGTATCCCATGATTTGAATATTAGTTCTCTCAAGTCTCAATGCATTGCACATTTGTCCTTTTTTTTTTTTTTTGAAATTTTACATTTGAAAAATTAATGTAAATTTGTTTGAAAACTTGATTTATATGTGAAATTTTATCTTCCAAAAACAAAATCTCAATGAATTTGATTAACGAACTAGAGCATCAAAAATTGAGGTGAGATATAAATAATTTTGAAATTAGACTTACAATGTAACTGGATTTATGGTTTAGTAGTACTACCATATTTATTTCATCAATGGAAAAGATAAGAATTTTTAATTTTCAATTTTTCTAATAATAATACTAGTTATTTTAAATAAAAATTTAGTTGACAAATAGTTACTTCAAATAAAATCTTATTAGAAAATAATTATATAGAATAAAATTAATTTTAAAATAATTTAAATGAAATATATAGTCATAATCAATATTATCTTAAGTAATTAGTCAATTTTCACATTTGGTTTATCTAATTTATTTTTAAATTTGTTTATTTTACATAATTTTAATATACATATTAAAATAACTTTCGCTAGCAGCATATTGTACAATGTAGCATAATGCTATTAATATTAAATATTTTTAATTTAATATCTAAAAAATTAATTTATATTATTAGATAATAACTTATTATTATTAATATTAAATAGGATATATTAATCATATTTTAACTTTACAAATAAATATCGATAATAAATTAGATAATCATTAATTATTATGTGATGGAGAGTTCAAAAATAATTATGATATACTATTTCATAGTATAAATATTTATTGTTAATTATTAATTAATTATTGCATAATAAATCCTCTCATTTTTTCTACAATTTCTTCTTCTACTTCACCTTAGATATTGTTTACCCAAATCAATATATATTGCTTCAATTTCTCCTCTTGATTTTATACAAGAAAAAACCTAATTTTTTTTGCATTTTTTTTATTAATCTTTAACAATTAGTTATTTTATTTATTCATCTTTTTTGTTAATTTACTTTAGGGTTAGCAAGAATCTTAAGGTACAAGGTAATATAACTTAAATTCCTAGATTCTTTTGGGATAGATGAGAAGTCATTATTTTAATAGTATAAACTAAAATATTTAGATAATTATCTCAATTAAGTTAGGTAATGTATCATATTTATCATATTTTCACTTTTATCAATGATAATTTTTTTTATATATTTCATTTACTCAAATTTTTTTATATATTTCATTTACTCTACTATTTATTTTTATTAACTTAATTGACTTACTCAAATTATCTATTAAGTGTATGTATGTGTTATTTTTATTAACTCAATTGACTTACTCAAATTATATATTAAGTGTATGTATATAAGCACATAAAACTACTATGAGTAGATGATGCAATTAAAAAATATATTTCGTTTACTCTATTGTGTATATTTTTTTGTATTTATGTTTTATGTTTGGTCGTTATTATTGAAAAAAGTACTTGAAAAAAAATAATTATAAGATAAATTATTAATTTTAGATATTAATTTAAAAATATCATATATTAAGTGTTAAATTAAAAATTTGTAATATTCAATTTGTTATTTATTAGAACTGATAATCAATTAATTCTTATTTGATATTGATAATAATTAGTTATTATCTTTTTATTTATTTATATTAATTAAGTTTTGATGTTATTAGATACAAAATTAATAAAGCTTTATTATTTTTTATATTTTTTATTTAGTTGAATGTTATAAATATTTTTTATTTATTATTAATGATATTGGTTGATTTAGTTTAATAAATAATTTCTATTATTTATATGAACTATTATGATGATGATATTATGAAATTGTAAGTCTCTTTATATTTTATAATTTGATAACTATAAATTATTTGTTTAGATTTATCAATATATATATTATTATTATTTTCTTTATTCATAGTTATAAATAATTAATTATTTATTTTAAATTATTATAGAATTCAAAAAATAAAAATACTTACAGCATTATATAAAATTTTATTATAATATAATACTAAAATAATTATCGTTGGTTTAATATTGTGCCATGTAGCATTCTATTTTTTTATATTTTAAATTTAATTTGTTATTTATCATATAATAAATATCTATTGATATATTTAGAGAGTTCAAATAAGATTATAATAACTCAAATTAATATAAATATATCCTAATTATTATGTATAGCTTAAAAAAGTCATATCTCTCTACTGCTTATATTTTATACTGAAAAGGATAAATAATTAACTTTAATATATATAAATATGATATTTTACCAAATTTATTTTTTAATTAATTGGGCAAGTTAAATAAAACTAACATTATTTATTCATCTTAATTACTCTATATATGTAATATCACAAGTTAAATCAATTTATTTAGTATAAAAAAATTTATAAGATAAATTATTAATTTAAGATATTAAATTAAAAATATCCTATATTAGATGTCAAATTAAAATTTTAAAATATTAAATTTATTATTTATTAGAACTGATAATCAATTAATTAGAATATCTTATTTGATATTGATAATAATTAGTTATTATCTTTTAATTTATTTATATTAATAGATATAAAATTAATAAAGCTTCATTATTTTTTATTTAGTGGAATGCTATAAATATTTTTTTATTTATTATTAATAGTACGATTCATTTACTTTAATAAATAAAATTGATATTATGAAATTATAAATCTTTTTATATTTTATAATTTAATAATTATAGATTATTTATTTAAATTTATTAATATATTTATTATTATTATTTTCTTTATTTATTGTTACCGATAAATAATTATTTATTAAAAATTTTCATAGGTTAAAAAAAATAAAAAATCCTCAAAGCATGGTACGGAATTCTATTTTAGTTATTATTTAAAATTGACGGTCTAATGGTAAAGCGTCTTCATTACAAGACAAAAAGGATAAGAATTTCATACTTTTATTTTATGATAGTTAAAGTTAAACATTGAAATTAATTTTTGTTGGAATCATAAAACTACAATTTATAATTATTTAGTCAGGTAATTAATTTCAATATCCACTTGAAAGTGGATATGAATATAAAATAAATAAATATTAAGATATTCTTTCACAGTCAAGAAGAAATGTAACTCATCATTCTCGAATATCAGAATATATATATATATATATTTTAAATTTGATTTCTGCTTCATCTCATCTTTCTGCCCATTAAAGATTTCAGAAAAAAAAAAAATTCTACCCATTACTAAGAAACCAAGACAAGTTGTTGAGCTTCTAATTTGATTTCTGCTTTCATCTTTCTTATAAAATCATCACATTTTTTGTTCAAATCTTCAACACTCAACAATCCATTTTCTTCTTCTTCCTCATTTTCTTCTTCTCCTTCTTCTTCTTCTTCTTCTTCTTCTTCTTCTTCAGGAAAGACAAAAATCTCATTACCTTTTTCACCTACTACATCTTGTACTTCTGCCATTACCAAAAACTTGGATTCTATTATTTCTTGTACTTCATTAACCTCCATGACCATTTCTCCCTCTGTTTTCATCTCTGCTTTCTTTGGAAGTCCACCATTGTTTATGAGATTAAATTCTTGATGAGAACTTCCCATTAGGCCGGAGTTCTTAACAATGAAAACTAGAATTCCCTTGCAAAGAAGGAACATGCAATCTTTTCCAATATTGGAATTAAAGAATTGCATTAAGTTGAAAATTGAAGGAAGCATTGAAGAATAAAGTAATAAAACACAAAAGAAAAACACTCTATCAAAGAACATAGTGGCTACCTTGTCATAGCGTGAATTGCTACATTTGCTTAATTGGGTCTGCTTATTTTGATTCGTCATTGCTTCCATTCTCTTTCAAAACAAAAGTTGTTTTCTGAGAGATTTATTGGCAAATTATAAATTATACATACAAAAATTTATTGGCAGAGCTGTCCTTATTTATTTGACAGAGATATTCGATAAGTTATGGGTACTTTTGGAATTGAGCCAGTCAGTCAACCAGCCATTGTTAACCTTTGAATTTAAGGTATTTTGTAGTTTACCAGTGGCCAAAGGTGACTAACACTAATTATTGTTGAATTTATTTGTTTTGTTGTCAGAGTTTTTCTTTGAGCAGTTTCTTTGCATTGAAGTTCAAGCAGCATTAATTGGATGTTATTCAATCCTATAACTTCCAAGAAATCAAAATGTTCTTTCTCGGTAAAAAGAAAAAAGAAATCATAATTTTTATTACCTAATCCGCATTGAAAAGTATGCCATCTTTCTTTATAAAATTTAAATATATATATATATATAATTAATATATTGACAATTTATATATATATATATAATCATTATTTATATCTTTATTGTATTTTAAAAATAATTTAAATTATAATTAATTTTTTGTTTAAAGTATAAATTTACCAGAGAGTAAAAAAAATATTAAATATATTTTATAAATAAAAATTAAATAATTATTTTATAATATTTTAAAATAAAATAGTGGACAATCTTTATATAACGGAGGGAGTAAACAATTAAAATTTGAATAATAAATTCAAATTTTTGTCCTATAGTTTGAAGAAAAGAGTAGTTAAATCGCTGAACTTAACCAATTAATAAATTAATAGATGGGTTCAATTTATTTAATATGATTAACTAGATTATCAAAAAATTAATATATAATAAATAAAGGAATTATAATCCAAATGATAAACATTCGGTTCTCAATAATATATTTGGAATTAAACTAATAGATGACTGCTTTAACAAGTTAATAAATTGATTTAACTAGTTTAATCAATTTGATTTGATTAAATATAAATTATTCAGTCATCGAATATGTTGTTGAAATATAATAGATTATATATTCATAAAATAATATGGTCATTTCAATTTAATAAAATTAATTTCACATTTATACGGATTAGAATATATTACACTTCTTGTATTAAATAAATTTTTAATTAAATATTAGTCAAATATGATTAGGGTTGATAAAAAAATCAATTGAATCAAACATTGTATCAAAACCAATTAAATCGAATTGAAATTCATGATTTGTTTGAATCATTGGTTTAGGTTTAAAATTTTCAATTTTAATAATTTTAATTTTTGATTTATATTTGTATTAATAAAAAAAATCAAATCAAACGGTTCATTTAATATATAAAAAGCAAAAATATAAAAATCATTAACTACTTACTTGATTATGAATATGGTCTAGAATGGTTTCAATTAGAAATTAGAAATTTGGGGAAATGAGAGAATTGAAAAAGTCAGTCAACCACTTGCTTGATTATTAGAAGAATGGTACTTAGTACTAGTAAGCCAAATTGACTTGTTCATAAAATTTATTGGCGTTTATGCTTAAGAATCTATTCACGTGATAGAATTTTCAAAGAACTTGTTGGGTGTTTTTGCTATAATAATTAAATTCCAAACAATTGTTAGATGAAAATGAACAATCCTAAGTTTTTATTATAATATATAAGGCGCAATGACTAAAAAAAATCAAGTCTTTTAAGAAATTTATAGTTTATTAATGAACTATTTTATCTTATTTTTAAAATTAATTATACTTGTTTCATCAAAATTAAAAATTACAATTGTACTTGTTTTTTGCCATTTATCACCAAACACAACTTTATTATGTTATTTTCATTAACATCCTCTCAATAGCAAAAGATGGCATATAAGTTTTTTTTTTTTTTAGAAAAAATAAAATTGATATTAAGCAAGGAAAGAAAACACCTAAAAGAGTCAAGAAATGATTAAAACTAACCCATGCCATCAGACCTCCTCAATACACCTAACTAAATATTCAAACTCGAGTCCTCAACAAAAGATAACAAATCAAACTCAATAACATTAGATAAAATACTAGGAAATTCATGCCACACATAATATCTTGCATAAAACCTAGTCATCTTTTCCAAGGAATGAGTAGCTAAGTTAGCATAATGATTAACTTAAAGAAAGAATAAGGTAGAGAACCTACTCTTCATATTTCAATGGTCTTGGATTATTCTTCCAACTTCAGTAAGATAGATAATATGAGAAATTAATCCTTAAAACACTTCAAGACTATCCATCTCAACAACTATTCCATCAATACCTGTATTATGGAGCCAACTAAGAGCTTTAATAACTAATGCTTCAACCAAGAGGGGAGACACACTAACCCACTTTAATAACCTAAAATACTATCCATGAACTAGCCTTCATGGTTTCGAAGAAATGCATCAAAGCTCGAATATCTCTCCCTCTGAAATAGAGCTACATCAACATTGCACTTGAGCCTACCAAGAAGGGTAATCCTCTAAATGAACTAGCTTCCAATCTTAAAAATAGATAAAGCCTGATGCAAAATGAATGAAGGGACACTAGTTTTTTGCTGCTATAATAACAAATTCCGGTTGTGCCATATACTCCAAACAAAAGATAACATTAGACGGGCTTTGGTGTGATCTCTTCCATCAAGCAACCCTGTAACAAAATTAACGAAAGATAATTTCATAGAATCAATACTTAGTAAATGCCAATAATGAACAACCTTGGGGCAATTAAGACTGACATGATCCACATCCTCTACATCGCCACACACTAAATAAGCATGAGCAATATTATTTCCTCTATTAATCAATGCAAAGTTGGTAGGCAAAATATTCCTCATAGGTCTTCATAAAAACACTTTTATTTTTTATGGAATTTGAAGGTCCTAAATTTTATCCAATTATCTTGCACCATATAGAACCCAATATTAATAAGTTGTTTGATGCAATCTTGTATCCCGATTTCATGGAGAAAGCACCGTTCTTATTAAAGTGTCACACCCGTCGATCTTCTCTTCTATCAAAACAAAGAAGAATACTCAAAAAACATTACATATCATTTGCTGAGAATATAAATTGTTGTTTTATCAAATCCCACCTTGATGGTTTTGCAAAAAAAAACTCACTAACTTTATTATTTTTATACACATCTACCATATGTGAGTAGATAAAAAAAACTCTCATCATCCACAAGTCACGGGTCTTGCCAAATATTGATAGAGTTTCCATTTCCTACACTCCACCTCATTCCCAATTTAAGTAATGTTTGTGCTTGCAAGATGCTCTTCAAAATAAAACTAGGATTAAAACCCTTTTTGCAGACAAAAAATCCTTCTCAAGAAAATATTTGGCTTTAAAAATATGTGAGGGAAGAGAGTTCATGATGGAAATGATTCTCCGCCCATTACTTGTCCAGCATAACTAAATTGAAATAGTGAAAATGTTTGAAACCCAAACCACCCATCTTCTTTAGCACGCACAATCTCTACGATGTCTAAAATTTTTAAACATTGACTTTTTAAATTATACCGATATGGGATTGTGTATAATGTAGAGAGTGACTTGGATATTTATAATAAATAAGAAATAGAATTAGTTAAGTCCTTTAAAAATTAAAAACTTAATTCGGATATTGACTTAATCGGTATTTCTGCAAAAGAATCTTTAAGTGGTAAAACCTTATAGAAATGCCTTTTTGAATCCAGAATTAAATTACTTAAAGAAATTATTTTTATAATTTTACGAAATTAAAAGCCGAATTTATAAATAATTAAAAAAGTGGATGCATCGAAGTTACAGTGAGCACACTTTATATGATAAAAAACATAATAAAATATATATAAATAAATAAAAATCAATTTTCCTCATCTTCGTTCCATCAAAGCCGACCTAGCCGCTCCACCATAGCCAAATTTCATATTTTCTTCTTCCATCCATTAAACTTAAGTGAAAAACTAAGAAAAATTCACATATAACCTAAAATTCTTAGTAGAATTTATTAGAATAAGTGAAAAATCCTAAATCATCACCATAAATTCAAGAAAAATTAAGGAAAATAGAGGAAGATCTAATTTGAAAAGAGGTTTGTGCTTGTGTATTAATATTTTTCCATTATTTAATTTTCTTGTGATTTTTAATATTTATGGAAGCTAGTTGAACCATGATTAAATTAATTTTGAAGTGTTTTGTCTAAATTTTTAGACTAATCTAGAAAGGTTTAAAAATTATGAAATTTTACCCGGAAGTTTATATATTTATTAGTAGATATTGTATAGAATTTCATAATTTTTAAAAATTATTTATTATTAAAGAAAAATTGAAGAACACAAGCTGTCAGAATTGTGCCAGTAGAGATAGAATTTTATGGTTTATGAAACTCAATTGGAAACCATAGTAAAATAACCCAGAAAAATATAAAATTTTACATAATAAGATCATATATATGTTTAAGACATATGGTTAAAATTTCATATATTTTAAAAAAGTTTTAATTGGAAAAATAATATGAAAATGAAACTGCTAGAATAGTGACTGTAAAACCAGGACATGTAATTTTAGTTAAAAGTTTCTACATATGTTTTTGTTATATGGTTAAAATTTCTTGAATTTTTATAAAGATTTGATACCTAAATAAAATTAGAAAATGGGTGCTGTCATTAAAGTTATTGTAAAAACAGAATATATAGGTTTGAAAAATATAATTTTTAAACATAGTAAAAGAACTCAGAAAAATATAAAATTTTAAATATAAGTTTATGTATGTTTTTAAGGCTTATGTTTAATTTTGTATAGTTTTAATGGAGATTTAGTACTGAGAAAGAATCGAGAAAGAGAGACTGCTAGAGAAAGTAAGAATCTGACGGATTTTGAAGAGTTAAGAAATAAATTAAATTTTATGTAGTAAATGGAGGATGTAAAGTTTATTAAATTGAATTGTTAAAGCTTTAGTGTCAATTTTTAATAAGGAAAGTGGTTGTTGTTTTAAAGCATTATTAAAATTATTAAAATTATTATTATTATTATTATTATTATTATTGATTGTGAAATTGACTGAAAATGAGAAAATAATTAGATATTATTCGATTATATTGATATTAAACTTAGCTTCTGGATTAAATGGTTAGTTAGAGGGTGCATATCCATAGTGATAGTGAACACTTTGTGTTACCAATGACAATAGATATTCGTGCCATCAAAGGATACTTTGTGTCATCAGTGATAGTGGACATTCGTGCCATTAATGAGCCATTGGCCATATTCATTATAGTGAACATTTACTTGCCATCGGTGGCCCTGTTATCCGAACCTAAATTTTTAAATTAATATATGAAGGTAAATCAAGTAAAAATTACCAAAATAAATTAATGGTTCAAAGTGATTAACCATTAACTAAACATTGAACTTATTTATATAATATTAAGTTAATTTACATTTTAAGGATTTGTTTATATATTTTCTTAGTGTTTTAAAGTGATAATTCATATTTGATATTTTAGCATGATACTTCCTAATTGATATTTTAAAGCAATGATTTTATTTTTATTTATATGAAATATTAATATTGATTTTTTATGTTATAATTATTGGTAAATTATGAATATGTAAGCACCGCTAAGCAATAGCTTAGCATGTTAGATTTATTTCTGATGTGCAGATCAAACATGCAGATTGGATCTAGAAGAATTAGATTTTAGAGCCTCAAATTAACTACATCAGAGAAGGTGTTATATGAAAAACTATGTACAATATATTTTGTTCAGTTTACATAGTGGTATTTAAATTTTAAATGACAGTTGTATAATTATGGGTAGTTAGAGATTTTTAAATATTTTGTTATATGAGTTATAATTTAGAAGTTGCTTGAAGTATGACTTTATATATATATATATATTGATAAAGATGATACATGTTTAATACTAAAATATATTGGTAAAAGTATAGATATTTAAAATAGATTATAGATGATTGTTGGAGAGTTTGAAATTGAAGTTGAAATTGAAAAAAAAAATAATTGGGAGTATTTTTCTTCTGCAGATTGTGTTTTTTATTGATAAAGATTTGGTAGTATCAAATTTTTAAGGGAAACTCTGTCAAAATTTTTTATTGGCATTAATTTTAATATTATAAAAATAATAATAATAATTGAATAAGTGTATAGGCATTATGTAACATCCTTTGTTAGTTTTTTTTTTTATATAGGATTGCCAAGGGAAGATAGCCAATACAACCATCTCTCATTATTATTTTTCAAACCTCACCAAAATGAATTTAACATTTCTTGTAACTTATCACAAAGAGATGATGAAATTTGGAAGACACTTATACAATAAATAAAGAGAGCTTGAGCAATTATTTTTATGAGAATTTTCTTACATGCTCTAGATAATAGTTTGTTCTTCCAACTGCTAACTCTTTGGTGCACCTTTTCCTTGGGATAAGCTAAAATTTATTTCTTCTTCTTCCATATCAGAGAAGGGAGGCTAAGATATCTCCCATGATCAAGTGGAAAAGAGGCACCTAAAATATTTTTCACAATATCCTTTCAAATCTCCTACCACATTAGAATTAAAAAAGATACCTAACTTTTGGTAATTAATAGTTTGGCTTGAAACATGCTCATAAATAGTTAGAATATGTTTGATTACATGACATTTTATCTCATTAGTTATGAAGAGAAAAAAACTATCATATATAAAAAGTAAGTAAGTAATACCGGGGCAAAATAATATATCTACTGATTTTACACCCATGAATATCTCCTTCACTTTCAGCTCTTTTAAATAAATCAGATAAACCTTTTATACAAATAATAAAAAGATAAGGTGACAAGGGATTACCCTGTTTGAGACCTCTCTTAGGCACAATAGGACTAATATCAGAACCTTGAAAGGAGACCATATACTTTACTGTACTGACACAAAGCATAACCAACCAATCCTATTTTTCATAAAAACCCATGTGTAGAAGCATAGCTTTTAAGAAATTCCAATCAACTTTATTATAAGCTTTGCTTATATTAATTTTTGAAGCACATTCTCCTCTATCTTCCCTAGTCTTCCTCTTTATATGATGGATAATTTCTAAAGCCACAAGCACACTATTAGTTATAAGTCTACCAAGCACAGAAGCTGGTTGAGATTTACAAATAAGTTTAAGTAGCAATTTCTTCAATCGATTTGCTAGAACTTTGATCAAAATTGTATTAATCACATTGCAGAAGAAAATCAACCACAAGTCACATATTATCTTTTTTAAGAGATTAACACCCCGTCAAACTTATTAAGCCCTTCAAGAATGTATTCCTGATTTGCCCAATCCTTATAACTCCTAACAACATCGGCTTCCACAATATGCCAAAACTTCTAGTAAAAAGCTGAGTTCGTACCATTAAGTTCTAGAGCTTTATTAGGATTTATTTGGAAAATAGCATCCTTGAATTCACTATCTAGAAATGGCGACATAAGCACATTATTATCTTCCTAACTAGCACTTTTGTACACATTAGAGAAAATATCTAATCCATCACAAGGAGACTTAGAGAAAAGATTCTGAAAATAATCAAGCACAACATTACTCATACCCTTATTATCTATAACCCATCGTCCATTATCACTATGCAAAGTTGAAATACTATTAATTCTTTTTCTAGTATTAGCCTGGGCCTGAAAGAATTTAGAATTTGAATCTTTATGTTTAAGTAAAAAAAACTTTTGCCCTCTGCTTCTAGTAAACCTCTTCTTTCTTTAAAAGAAAATTAAGATCTTCACAAATCTTACTTTGCTTTTAGCTTATTTGTTTTAGGTTTGAAATTACCTTAGAGGTTTCGGTTCAATTCCCTACGAGTTAGCTAACAAACATGGATTCGACCAAGCACATCAAAATCTGAACTATTATTCCAACAATCAGAAACATCATAAATTCTCTCCTTTAGCAACGAAGCATTTTCAAATTTAAACTTTCTTTGGCTACTCCTATGAATATTTAATTAGCTACAAGGAAAATAAGGGTGTGATTTGAAACAGGGAAAACTAGATTATTTAATTTATAAGCAAAAAATAAATCAATCCAAGATTATATAACAAGAGCTCTATCAAGTCTTTCATACGCCCAATTATCATTTCCCCTTATTCCAGCACATGTGTAATCAAAATAAAAAATAGGCAATCAATCAAATAATAATCCTAAAAAAATCATGAAAGCCAGTAAGTAAAGATAAATGTTGAAGATTGCCTCCAATTTTATCTATATTAGAGAGCATGTCATTGAAATCTCCAATACAAAACCAAAGCATAGTCGACATAGAATCAAGATGTCTCAACATGTCTTATGACTCTCTTCGCCTTGCCCTTTCATAGTAACCATAGAATCCTATGATCCGCTATTGCAAGATAAGAGGAGTAGAGTTAATTGCATCTATGAAATTAGAAAAGAAACCAGTAGCTTGAACAAGATTTTTATGCTTCCACAAAAGTGTCAAACCTCTACCTCTGCCAAGTCTATTAACCCTCAAGCAACCCACGTAGCCTAAATATTATTTTGTTTCTTTTAACTATTGAACATGAACCAAAGTCTCAATAAGAAAAATTAAATCAAGCTTATTACTGGAGACAAGATCCTTCAACAACTTAATTGCACATGTATTACCTAAACCCTGACAATTCCAACTTAAAACAATCAATATTCTTGGCAGGCTTGCCCTATAGGTCCCACTGTTGTATGTGAATAGATGGTATTATGATACTATATGGATGAAAACACATCCTCATCACATATCTCTTGTCCCTTTCTCGTTTATGCAAAAAAAAAATACACTAACATTTTTTGTATCAGTAATTTCCAATCCAACCTCTTAAATTTCAATGTCAAAAGGCCCATTCATAGAAGAATTTTCACCTTTGCCTTTTTAGCCAAACCCTTAAACAATAATTTCCTAATTCTCACTTAATTCTTTTCTACTTTTAGAAGTTGTTCCATCTTGATAACTAGGCACAACTTTAAATTTGATAAAAGTCCTAACTAGAGCCATTAATTTAGAATTAGCAAAATTTAAGGAACCAAAACACTCAATCAACTATGATGGTAACGTTCCATCCTTATCTCAAATCCATTGTTCATTCCTCAATATTGTTGGACTTTCATTGAGTACCCACGACAATCGCCCCATGCCTTTTTAACCTCATCAGTTTGTTGCTCAAAATTCTTAACACCAACACTTGAAGAATTGGAATGGCCAATAAGCTTGCAAGCAAAAAAAAAATATTGGTAGTTTTTCATACTAAAAACTAACAATGGCAATCTTACTTTTGTTTCAAGACAAATTCTTGAATCATTTTAAAGGTACCTTAGTATCCATTTAACCCTGGTACGCATCAACTATTTACCTTTGGAATGATTGTGTAATACCCTGTGAGCGGAGATTTTCATCCCCACACCCATGTGGAATGATTCTTGCGACTTCGACATTGTTAGGCTCAGGGTTTTAGAGAATACGGGCCTAAACCCGGAGAAAATGGAGTCGCCAACCTCCTATTGGGTTCAAAAAGTTGGGTATACTTGGGGAAGGTAAGAATGACCCAGCACCCTCACAGCACCTAGTTCATTGAAACCGGCCTCCTTTTCAGGTCTTAATATTATGAAATTCTTAGTTAATACGATATCATCCACACTACATGCAATCACAAAAAATAAATAATCACTTTATTAAAATCACAACAAGTCCAAATAAAATAAATTAATAAACACCCATCCATGGATGAAAACATGTTTTTACAATTGTCCAATGTCTAAAAGAAAATAAATAAAATAGGATACCTACTAATTGGTGAAAACGTATCCTTTACATTGATCTAGAACTTAAAATAAATTAAATTACATGAATCTTAACAAATGAGGTACCCACAATGTAGAAACACACCTCTTACAATTTCTTAAGTAATTGATCAAATAAATTAAATCATTCAAGTAAGATAATTAACATAAAACATCCATCATAAAATATTATAAAACATCCATCAAAAATAACATGTATTAATAATCAATTCTATATTAAACAATAAATGTACAAACTAGAGTTTTTAATTTTTAAGTTAAGGTTTTAAAAAACAGAACTTGGATTTTAAGGTTTAGACAAATTAGGATTTTTAAAAATTAATAAACATGATTATGGAACTTTAGGGTTTAAATATTAAGCTACTATACATTTAAACTATGTGAATATAAATTGAACGAATTATTATAAAATAATTAAATAAGCTACTGGATACGTTGAAGTTACATAATCATGTACCAAAAAATATCAATTCAACATGTACAAGTCACTAGAACTCAAGCTAACAGGTTGTTGATTTATTTCAGAGGAATAATAAAAAAAAATCACCAAGCTTTTCATGTAATGTTTATATAGATTTAATTTAAGAGACATACCTACGTTTGAAGACTCCACCAAACTAAGAGAATAGATCCAAGCTTTTGCCTGCTCTAATTTTTGATTTTTGGCTGAGCAAAACCAAGGTAGTGTGTTCACTGCCTTTGTATAATTTTGTATCCTTGCTACCATTTTTTTTTCCAAAAAGTCCCAGCCAAAAAAAGTCTCGTAAAAGTCCCAGCCACCAAAAAGTCCAGCAAAAAGAAAAATTCCTTTGTTTGTTTTTAATCTTGTTATTCACAGGCAATTAAAAAAAACCTATTTGATTAAGAAAAAAAAATTAAAACTTCCAAGTTAAATAAGGTTTTAGCGAAATTGGCGTTGTTTTGGTGAAATTGGCCAATGCGCTGGCACACAAGCCTACGGGCTGCGAGGATGCTGGCACGGGCTGTGAGCGAGGGCAAGCGCGAGCGTTTGCTGGGCCAACTACTGTGTTGGACTCGCAATTCGCCACAGGCCAAGGCCTATGGCAAATTGGCGTGCGAGCTCTCTGCTTGGGGCGAATTGGCTTGCCACACAATCGTTGTCGCGTGTTGTTCGCCGATTCATCTGATATTTTTATTTTTATTTTTATTATTCTATTTTATTTATTATTATTAAAAATAAATATTATATTATAAATAAATATTAATAATTTCTTTTTATCTTATATATCATGTTATTAAAACAAATAATAAAAATTATATTATTAAAATAAATAATAAAAATAATAAAAATTATTTTATATTGTTTTAAATCTTTATATTTGACTTAATGGCCTTATAATTAGTGTGAGATTGGATTTTATCAAAAAAATAAGGGTCTACACACCCTTTTATCTTATATATGTATAGTTTATATACCCCCGTATATATAAAATATGTACATATAAAACAAAGATACTACACAAATTACATATAAAACCCATTTTAAAAAAATTTAAAAAAATTTATAAATTTATAAAAGAAATTATCTAGAAAAATTTCACCAGAGTTTTGTCTGTAAATTCAATAAAGTTCAAAATCAATGACCACACACAGCTTGCATAAAACAACACTCCCAAAATATTTGTATCTTCAATCTCCAACAATTCTCCAATACACTGTTTCATTAATAAACATATCATGATTTTCAATCAAAAACATTATTATAAATTTCACATACATTTAAAACATCACCAATCTCATTTACATATGTATAAATACAATATTTTCTATAGTAATTTAAAGTACTTAAATCTCAGTTAATATGTACAAAAAACAAGGTACATAATAGTAAAGAAAAACTATACATGTGTGCAATCCTGGCATGATGGTCTTGTAGCAAAACAAACACTACAATCCAGCTCACTCTAGACCGCTCTACTCTGCAGCCCTGTAACCTGTGCGATACATCTAACCACGTTAAGAAATTTACTTAGTGGTACATATTTAACAATAATAAATATTTAAATCAAAATACTCAACTCCATAATATGAAATGCAATACTTAAACAAATCCTCATCAACACACAATGACCACTAACATATCACCATCACAATGTTGGCCTTAAATATATTTTGATGGCATCTATCACATTGTGCCACCTTATAACGCACCATATATTTACTCAACACTACTCATGGTTTCATAAATCACAAAGACAACACATAACTACAACTCCCACACACTGAGCCTAGCATTACACTTAAAGTGACCCAAAGGTCCGACACCGGAGATATAGTGTCACATATCACCCATAAGACGTCCCCTATCTATATTGGAGGTAAGTATCAGATATCACCTGAAGGTTGTCTCATCTTGACATCAAGGTCAAAGTGTCAATTACAACCCGAAGACTGCCCTTTATCAACACCGGAAACAAAGTGTCTATCATATCTCGAAGGTTGTCTCTTAACACAAATACACTGACAAGACTTTCCATGACCATTCCTGATAGTCGGTAAATTTAGTTTATATTTTGCAAATATATTTAAATTTTTGCTAGGTATTTATACTGATCTTGGCATATTTTTGCAAAGGATATAACTTAAAGAGGAAACAAGAAGAAAATGAAGAAAGTTTCAAGAAGTTGTTGAAAAAGAGTTGGAAAGAGCCTCGAGTGTAACCCTTGGGCAAGGTTTATGCCCAAGGGTATCTAATACTTGAAGATTTTATGAGTCAATTGCGAATCTTGATTTGTTTGGTATATTTGAGATACAATTTTTGAGCTGATTTTCAGGGATATTAGGACTTATTTATTTTCTTATTCAGTAGACATTAAGGAGAAATATTATTAGGTATTAAATTTTATTTTATTTTTATTTTTCCTAAATAGGTTAGGAAACTAAAAGGGTATTTAAGCTAACTTATTGGCAGCCCTAGCTCTCTCTCTTTTTTTTTTCCTCTAGCACTATTCATGTTTTACAGCATACATTCTTGAATATATATTTGGTTTTAAGCACGTGTAACTAAACTTAAATTTAGTTGAAGGGATAGTCAAGATTTTCAATTCACCAAGATTTGTGAGATCTAATCACTTCTCCTCTTGTTTTCTTTAAAATTCAGTATTTATGTTTCTTTTGTGGCTTATTACTATTATTATTTTGCTAGTTAAACAATAGGGCTCATTGATTAATCAATTGAATAATATATCACCATTCAAATGATTAATCAGTTGAATGATTGATTTTGTTGGCCTTTATATTATTCTATTCTTTCTTATCATGATATTATCCATTACATTATTAGATTGAATTGTGTGCGTGAGTTAGGATGCCCGTGTTACCCATGTTGTGTTATGTAAGGGATACCATACTTTCACTCAAGGTATGAAGATCAAGCATGGTATAACAACTCATAGCATTGTACCATTTGGTATATACTTGCTATGGGAAACTAAGCCTTTTAACCCAAAGACTAAAGCTCATGTAATTGGCCTAGTTACTTTCCTTAGGTTTTTACCTCAAATACTTATTGTTTGACTATGATTAATTTATCTTAGCTTAAATCATGGCTTATTTGGTTTGTTCTTTTTCTAATATGACCCAAGTACATTGTAAGCTCAAATAAATTTTTCTTTAAAGTCCAAAAGACCAAAGCTATTTTTAAAACTTTTCAAGATGGTCTTTGGACATAAAACTTTTTCTAAAAATAAATCAAAATTTTGTTTCTCAAGACTCAAATACAAAGCCCAAAATTCATTTTTTTCTAAAATCTTTTTACAATGGGCTTAGAATCAAAGTTATTTTCATCCAACCTTTTTTTACAAAGAGCTTGCAAATTATTTAGGTCAATTACCAAATACCAAAAATCAATTGTGAGCTTAGTTTATACTAATACTTATAAGTCTCAGTTGAATAATAATTAAGCTAATGCGAGCATCTCGGTTAGCTAGAACTAATTTACTGAACAATTAAAGAGAAATATTTTTGTATCAATGATCAGATCTAATAATTGAAACCAAGATTATTCCGTTTGACTGAAATCGTCTTCATAGTTATTTTCCAAATTTATTCCGCTGCTGTTCATTTAAATTTTAGTTTTAGTTTCAGCTCTAAATTTATTTTAATTTTCAATTATTAAACACACACATTTAATTTCATTAAGTATACACTTTGGGTTTTCAAAAGAATTTAATTTAAGTAATCAATTCCTTGAGGATTCGATACTCTATTTACCGCTATTACAATTTTAATTTTGCCTAAGAATAGAATTTTATTTTTGGTGGATTCGACACCCATCAAATTTTGGCGCCGCTGCCGGAGAACTTGATTTTAACGTACTTTATTTCTTTTGATGAGTAGATCTGATTGTGAGGATAAACTTTTATATAATCTTGAGATTGAAAAGAGTGCTAAGAGACTAAGGAAGAAGATGAAACAACAAAAGCAAGCCACTGCAATTTCATCAACTGCAGTTGATCAAGTAGTAGACACAGATTCAAATTTAGATTCTTCATCTTCTTCTACTGAATTTGAAGAATAAAAATAATTGGGTGATGACCAATGAACTTTGAGGCAGTTGGCAGCCTCTCCAATCTATCAGTAACCCCTCTGCATCACTTACCCAGCTCTGAATGCCTCTTTCAAATTGAAGTCGAGTTTAATTAATTTATTACCAAAGTTTCATAGGCTGGAAAGTGAAGATCCCCATAAGCATTTAAAGAAATTTCATATTGTTTGCTCAAGCATGAGACCACAAGGTGTAACTGAAGAACAAGTTAAATTACGAGCCTTTCCTTTTTTCTTGGACAACCGAGCCAAAGATTGGCTTTTCGACTTACCATCCAGATTAATCACCACATGGACTGACATGGTGACAACCTTCTTGGATAATTTCTTTCCTTCTTCAAGCACTGCAAATATAAGGAGAGAAATATGTGGTGTCAAGCAAAAAGATTCCAAGAATCTTCATGAGTACTGGGAGAGATTTAAGATATTATGTGCAAGTTGCCCACAACATGGAATTTCAGAGCAAGCTCTCTTCCAATATTTTTATGAAGGGTTGTTACCTACAGAAAGGAACATGTTGGATGCCGCTAGCGGAGGTGTCATAGTGAATAAAATTCCTCAAGCAGCTAGGGGCCTCATCACAATCATGGCATCCACTTCCCAACAATTTGGTAGCAAGAAAGAAACTTCAAAGAGGGTTAACGAGTTAAGTATCTCTTTACTTGATTCCAAAATAACTCAACTAACAAATTTGGTACAAAACATGGTTGTAGGGAATGTGCAACCAGCAAAAGTTTGTGGGATTTGTGCTCATTCGGGACATCCTACTGACATGTGTCCCACACTTCAAGAAGACGAGCAACAACAAGTGAATGTTATAGGTGTATTTCCTAATCAAACCCAAAGGAGATATGACCCATATGCGAACACCTATAATCCGGGGTGGAGAGATCATCCAAACTTTAGCTATGGAGCAAGAACACCTAATTTCCAACAATTCTAGCCAAGGGCACCACCATAACAGCCTCCACCACTACCACAAAAATCAGGTATGTCTCTTGATGACATGTTCAAAGCCTTTATGACTAATATCCAACAATTTAAATAAGAAACTTGCTCGAGCATTCAAAATTTAGAGACCCAGATAAGTTAGTTAGCCACGACAGTTAGTAAGTTGGAGACCCAAGGGAAATTGCCTTCTCAAACGATAGTCAATCCAAAGCAAAATGTAAGTGCTATAACTTTAAGAAGCAAAAAAGAGCTGCTAGAAAAAAACCATCAGAGACTAACCCCTGGGCAGGGGTTGGGCAAGAGGGCAGAACCTGAAATAATTGTTCAAAGAGATGAACCACTAGCCACATTCAACTCAAATCAGCCCCGACCTTTGGTAATACTACCTCCTTTCCCACAAAGGCTTGCTAAATTTAAGAAGGAGAAGGAAGAAAAGGGGGGGGGGTTTGGAGACTTTTCGCAAAATTGAGGTCAATATACCATTGTTAGATGCCATCAAGCAAGTGCTTTAATATGCAAAGTTCCTGAAAGAATTGTGCACAAACAAAAAGAAACTCATTAGTAATAAAAAGGTAAGAGTAGAGGAGAACATATATGCTGTGATTAAAAGAAAGCTACCCCCAAAGTGCAAAGATCAAGGTATGTTCGCAATTTCTTGTAAAATAGGTGATTTGGGCATAAAGAAAGCCATATGTGATTTAGGAGCTTCCATAAATGTCATGCCATTGTCTATCTATGCCTCTTTAAAGGTTGGTCCTTTGAAAGAAACTTATGTGACTATTCAGTTAGCTGATAAGTCTGTGGTTTACCCTGAAGGGGTGTTAGAAGAAGTTTTAGTTCAGGTTAATGGACTAATTTTTCCAGCAGATTTTTATATACTTGATACGGAGGAGGATAAATCTTCTAATTGCTTTGATATTTTATTAGGGAGACCTTTTCTTAGCACGGCTAGAATAAAAATTGATGTTCATGATGATACATTAACTATAAAGTACCCTAGTGATGTATCATGTGTATATGGATTGAATGTCATAAACTCTTTAAGTCAAGAAATTTTTGAACTTAACATTTCTGATAATTTAAACACTATTATTTGTAAAAGTCTTGATACATGTAGCTTAAAGAATCTAGATGATGAGTTTGTTGTAGGTGAAACTCATCAAGAAGTGGTGTGTGAATTGGGATTTTTTAGGAAAATGCACCCAGATCTGACTTACCAGCATCCCATACTAAAATTTTACCTTCTGTCGTGCAAGCACCAAGTCTGGAGTTGAAGCTGCTGCCTGAACATTTAAAATATATATTTTTAGGAGAAGGAGAAAGCCTACCAGTGATAATTTCCAAAAAACTTAGCAGGGAAGAGGATGAAGATCTAATTCTCGTGCTTAGGCAGTATAAAGAAGCTATTGGGTGGACAATTGCTGATATAAAAGGAATTTCGCCTTCAACTTACATGTATAAAATTCTTATGGAGAAAGATAGCAAGCCAAAAAGAGAAGCCCAAAGAAGAATGAACCCACCAATGATGGAGGTAGTCAAAAAAGAAATTTTAAAGCTTCGTGATGCAAGTGTGATTTATCCTATTTCAGATAGCAAGTGGGTAAGTCTAGTTCAGGTAGTACCTAAAAAGAAAGGTTTGACTATGGTAAAGAATGCAGATGAGGAATTGGTACCAACTTGTGTTTAAAACAGGTGGAGAGTTTGCATCGACTATAGAAAACTGAATGCAGCTATAAGAAAGGACCACTTCCGCTTCCTATTTATTAATTAGATGCTAAAACGTCTTACAGGTAAGACCCATTACTATTGTCTTGATGGCTATTTAGGCTTTTATCAAATTCCAGTAATACCAAAGGACTAAGAGAAGACTACTTTCACTTGCCCATTCGGAACCTTTGCCTATCAGCGAATGCCATTTGGCCTTTGTAATGCCCCCAACCACTTTTCAGAGGTGTATAGTAAGTATATTTTCTGAATATGTTGAGAATATTATAGAGGTTTTCATGGATAATTTTACCGTATATGAAAATTCCTTTGGTGAATGTTTGTCTAACCTGACTAAAATTCTTGAAAGATGCTTAGAGTCAAACCTTGTGTTAAATTAAGAAAAGTGTCATTTTATGGTCGATCAATGATTGATTTTAGGGCATATTATGTCGGAGAAAGGATTGAAATTAATAAGACAAAGGTTGATGTAATTAAGTCTCTATCTTACCCCGCAAGTGTGCGGGAAGTTTGATCTTTCCTTGGCCATGCAGGCTTCTACAGGCACTTCATTAATAATTTTTCAAAAATTGTCCAACCCTTGTGCCAGCTGCTGCAAAAATAAGTGGAGTATGATTTTGATTATTCTTGCAAGAAAGCATTTGATATACTCAAAGACATGCTGATCTCTGCCCTAATTATACAGCCACCAGATTGGAATTTGCCCTTTAAAATAATGTGTGACGCTAGCAATCACGCTGTGGGAGCAATGCTCAGGCAAAGAAGTGGAAGGGAACCTCATGTTATTTACTATGCATCAAGGACTCTCGATGAAACCCAATCAAATTACTCCACTACGAAAAAGGAGCTTCTAGCTATAGTTTTTGCTTTAGAGAAATTTTTATCTTATCTTCTTGGTACTAAAGTTATCATTTATTCTGATCATGCATTTTTGAAATATCTACTTAAGAAAAAAGATTCCAAGCTGTGACTTATCCATTGGATACTCTTGTTATAAGAGTTTGATTTGGAAAAGAGACAAGAAAGGGTCAAAAAAATCAGTAGCGGATCATCTTAGTCGATTACTAGTGAACTAGGAACCAATTCTAATTAAGGATGAATTTCAGGATGAACACCTCTTTTTTGTCCAGCAATCGATGCCCTCGTATGCTAAAATTGTAAATTTCTTAACTTGTAACATTTTTCTAGATGATATTTCTGGAGTTGAGAAGGATAAAATCAAGAGGGAGGCTAGATATTAAGTCTGGGATGATCCGTATTTGTGGAAGCATTATTTTGATCAGATAATTAGGAGATGTGTCGATGAAAGTGAGATCCATTTTATTTTAAATTTTGCTCATTCATATGCATGTGGAGGACACTTTGGTCCTAAGCGAACAACTCATAAAATATTAGAGTATAGTTTGTTCTGGCCTTCCCTATTTCGTTATTCTTATATGCATTGCAAGTCTTATGAGAATTGCCAAAAAGACTGGTACTTTGAGTCCTAGAAATCAGATGCCTCTTACACCTATTTTAATTTCTAAAATTTTTGATGTCTGGGATATTGATTTTATGGGTCTGTTCCCTTCTTCTTTTGGCAATTGTTATATTTTACTTGTTGCTGATTATGTCAATGCTAAGGTAGTTGTAGATTTTGTCAGATCTCACATTTTTGTTAGGTTTGGAATCCCAAGAGTGTTATCAGTAATAGAGGGACACACTTCTATAATAAGGTGATGGAGATTCTACTTCGCAAATACAATGTTGTTCATCATATTTCAACAGCTTACCATCCGCAAACCAATGGCCAAGCTGAAATTTCTTATCGGGAGATTAAGTCCATCCTTGAAAAGATAGTAAATTTCAATAGGAAGGATTGGAGCTCGTTTTTTGATGATGCATTATGGGCCTATAGAAATGCTTATAAGAAACCAATCAATATGTCTCCATATCGGTTAGTGTTCAGTAAACCTTGTCATTTACCTATTGAGTTAGAGCACAGAGCATACCGGGCTATCAAGTAATGTAATTTGAACTTAGAAGCAGCATGAGGACAAATGAAGTTGTATCTCCAGGAGTTAAAAGAAATTAGGAATGAGGCCTATGAGAATTCAAAAATCTATAAGGCCAAAACAAAGGCTTTTCATGATTAGATGAATTCCAAGAAGTAGTTTATGATGGGAAAAAAAGTGTTGCTCTATGACTCTAGGCTTAAATTGTTTCTTGGAAAATTGAGGACTAGATAGATAGGACCATTTGTCATCACCAACTTATTTCCTCATGAAGCAGTAGAGATTAGAAGTGCAGACACTGGTAAAATTTTTAAAGTCAACTGACATCGCTTGAAACCATTTTATGAAGGTTTTCACTCATCTACTGTAGAGGATGTACAACTGCAATGTCCTTTGGATGACACTTGAGTGGTGGATGAAAGCCCAGCCGAAGAATTTAAATGAAGGCACTAATGGGAGGCAACCCATTTCCCTTTTCTACTTCTGCATTTTGTTTCTTTTTCTCTGTTTCATTTCTTTTGCCTTCATTTTCATTAATTTAATCAATTTTAGCTTTAGCTTTATGTTAATTTTTGTTTCTCCTTATTTTTTTTCCATTAATTTTCATTTTTTTTCTTTACTTTCATTCACGTATTTATAAAAAAGAAAAATTCATTGTTCACCATCCTCCTCTTTAGGAGTCTGCTTAAACTACTCTTATTTCCTTTTCAGGTTTATAATAGAGAGTGAGGGAGAAAAGTTATTACACTTTACCAGAGGAGGGAGCAACAATTTTTTTAAAAATTATAAACAGAGATAGAACACTTAAACACACATTAATAAGTACAGGAGCATAATGGGCATTTGGCCATACACTAACTTCAACTCTACCACACTTTCTATTCATTTTTTTTTATTTTTTCACTTTCAGCCGCCACACCTCTCCCTACCATCACCACTAAGCCTAGCCCCTCACACCAAGCAATGCCCAGACCCAGCAACTCCATCAAATGATTCTTACTGAGATCACCACTGCCAGCCGAGCTCGCCCATCACACCTAGCCAAATTACCTGAGAATCAGTAGTAACCCTTCATCTCCAAGCTAGATCGAGCTAGCCTTCATCGTTTATCCCTACTGCCTGCCCAAGATCGCTTCTCACAACCACTCAGACCACAGAACAGACCCCCCTCGCACTAAGCTAGATCACGCGAAACCCAGCAGCCCAATTGCCCAGCCATAGGCCTGAGAGACACCCAGACCCGCAATCTGAAGCAAGCAGCTCTGGTCATCTTCGTCGCGTGACCCAACCAATGTACGAATCACTAAGCCTAAGGGACACCCAGACCCGCAACTCCATCGTGCAATTCACGATCTAAAGCGAGCCCCTCCAGTCACTGACCTTGCATGATTTGAAGTTCCTTTTACTGGTTTAATTTCAATTTTGTCTATTTTTGTTTAAGTTTTTCGGCATTATTATTTTCAAATATATATATATATATAAGTACAACAGACTAATCAATATGAGGATCAAGTCATGTGCAAGACGTGGTGGCCCATCCTTGAGTTCTTCTCCAAAACGACCTTGACTAATTGACGAGCATTCTGATGATGAATCTGATCACCACAGTGGGGATTCATAGGATGCACTCGACCCACCTGCTAGTGAATTTAGGAGCTGCTCACATGTTAAGAGGGGAGATTCTCTAAAGAAACTTCAGCAGCAGTCCACAGTCTAAATTTAGAATTTGATAATCCAAATGAGCAACAGCGGCATGAACAAGTACATTCTTTATACTTCGAGGAAAATTTGTTCATTTCCCTTCTTTGGGTTCATTAAAAATTATGACTGAATGTGTTGATTTGATTAGAGGCATTAGGTGGGAATCATTTTTTATGCTGGACAACCCAATTTTTACTGAGTTGACTAGAGAATTTTATGCAACATTTGATTTTGACAAAACTGATCAGTTTGATTTGACAATACCTAATTTGATTAAATTTAGATTAATGGGTCAATGATTTAGTTTATCTCTCACTGAGTTTAATAAGACCTTGAGCTTCAATGAAAATGCTACTATTTGTGATTTTTCTGACTATTTTAAAGCTCCTGATGTTTATTCTGATTTCTGTGAGAATTTGTCTACTCCATATGACTCTAGCAAATTGAAAGATTTGTATTTTAGGGAGCCCAATCTTAAATATTTGCATAGGTTTATAGCATAATCATTTTCGGGCAGAAAAGATGCAGCAGTCTTGATTTCAAAGATTGAACTATTTTTCTAATGGTGCATGACTAAACAAAGGAAGGTAAATTTAGGCTTTTGGTTGGCAAGTCAATTTGCTAATGTTATTGCAGCCAAGAGACCTTTGATCTTGGGCACTATCATTACTCAATTTGCAATTAATACTCAATTACTCGATGTTGACACTACTGACTTGCATTTGTCTTGTAAGCTAGTTCCATTGAATCTTCACACTTTGGATGAAATGGGACTATTACAGAAAGAAAATGATATTTTGTTTATAATTCCTACAGGACCTATTACTCAAAGAGACCAACAAATTTTTTGAAAAGCTTCACTGGCTACAACTCCTGTCACTCCAGCTCCTGCTGCTACAACACATTCTTCTTCATCAGATCAAGCATTGTTGTGAACCATTCTCAGAAACTTGATTGAATAGAGAGGCATCTAGAAATTTTAGAAAAGAATGACAGTGAGATTTGAGATCAAATCATGAAATTTGACCAGAGCCTTGTAAGATTGTCCATGGACTTAGACTTCTGATGTCCTTTACGTCACTGACTATCCCAACAGCCTAGTCTCCTTCACTGATATTAGGGAAGTCCTCTATTTTTCAATTATTTTTATTTCTTCTCTTGCTTTATTTTTCCTACATCGAGGACAATGTAAATTCTAAGTGTGGGGGAGATTTCTTGAGATTTGAACCTATTTTTGGATAAAATCTGTTATTTGAATAGTTAATTTATTCTTGGGTTTGATCAAATTTTGGTCGATGCACACTTTTCATTATTTTTATGTAGTTAGGCTCATTTAATTTGTCTCAAGTTATTGAACTTGAAATGAGAAAAAATGTTGAGAACTAAAAAAAAGTCCAAAAAGTTTAAAAAATGAATAATTTACTCCGCTAGTCAAAAGACTATGAGTAGAGCTAGTAGCCACTTGATTTCGTGACCAGTTGAGTAACTAGGCGCCCGCATAACAAATGTTTGCCCTCGCATTAAAAGGTTGGTGATGTGTCGGACAAGCGTAAAGGTGCTCAAAAGTAATAAAAATAAGATTCTTAACACAGATTTTTATATAACTCGACGAATTAGATGTTGCCTTTTATATGTAACTAGCTTTCCACTTGGTAATTAGTTATCAACAAAGAGGGGCAAAATTCTTGACATTTTATATGATAATTTTATTGATTAAGTTGCTCATACTTGTGAATTAGTGAGAAGCTTGTTCTATAAATTTTCAATCTTTTGATTGCCACTTTGTTTGAGATTATTTAAATGTTGTCGTTTGAATTGAGACTTGATGAATGTAGGGTAATGCTTGGAATTATAAAGTGGTTGGGGGCAAGCACAGTTCAAGTGTGGGAGAATTTGATAGTGAGTAAATTTAGTTTATATTTTGTAAAGATATTTAAACTTTTGCTGGGTATTTATACTGATCCTAACATGTTTTTGCATAGGATATAACTTAAAGATGAAACAAGAAGAAAATGAAGAAAGTTGAAAGAAGCTGCTAGAAAAAAGCTGAAAAGTGCCTCGGGTGTAACCCTTGGGCAAGGCTTGTGCCCAAGGGTATCTGATACTTGAAGATTTTATAAGTCAGCTACAAATCCTGATTTGTTTGGGATATTTTAGATACAATTTTTGAGTTGATTTTAGGGATATTAGGACTTATTTATTTTCTTATTCAGTAGACATTAAGGAGGAATATTATTAGGTGTTAAATTCTATTTTATTTGTAATTTATTTTATTTTTATTTTTCCTAAATAGGTTAGGAAACTAAAAGGGTATTTAAGCCAACTTTTTGGCAACCCTATCTCCCTCTCTCTTTTTTTCCCTCTAGCACTGTTCACATTTTGCAATAGACATTCTTAGATATATCTTTGGTTTTTTTATCAAGCATGTGTAACTAAACTTAAATTCAATTAAAGGGATAGTCAAGATTATCAATTCTCCAAGATTTGTGAGATCTAATCAATTCTCCTTTTATTTTCTTTAAAATTCAGTATTTATGTTTCTTCTGTGGCTTATTACTATTATTATTTTGCTAGTTAAATAATAGGATCCATTGATTAATTAGTTGAATAATATATCACCATTCAAAACTAAGAATCCGTAATTGTTCTTTAGCTTTTGATATATATGGCAATTAGGTATAGTACTAAGAAGATGCATAATCTAATTTAAATAAATTCCGCGGTAGAAATTGTTGATTAGAGTTAGGTCCTTACAAATCTTAAGGTTGTTAGTGGGTTAAATCCTAAAAGGCGTCCCTATAAGGTTGTTCAATAACAAGGGTTAGTTATAGAGCGTCTCTTAACTAATTTATCACCTAAGGAAGGATTAGCTAATATGAGCATCTCGGTTAGCTAGAACTAATTTACCGAGTAATTAAAGAGAAATATTTTTATATCAATGATCAGATCTAAGAATTGAAACCAAGATTATTCCCTTTGACTGAAATTGTCTTCATAGTTATTTTTTAAATTTATTTTGCTTTTGTCCATTTAATTTTTAGTTTTAGTTTCAGCTTTAAATTTATTTTAATTTTCAATTATTAAATACCCCCATTTAATTTCATCAAGCATACACTTTGGGTTTTCGAAAGAATTTAATTTAAGTAATCAATTCCCTGAGGATTTGATACTCTATTTACCGCTATTATAATTTTAATTTTACCTAATAATAGGATTTTATTTTTAGTGAATTCGACACCCATCAATTCCCACATTACTCTTTATATAATCATGAGTCACATTCATAATGTGACTCATTCCATATATTTTATCCATTTTTATATTTTTTCTCATCACATCACTTATATGTTATCAATTTTTATTGTTTTCATTCTTCTTCCACAAGTTCTCATATTTTTCACATTTTTATACTCAATACCCACATTACATATGTTTTCTCATCACATTAATAATCATCATATATTTCATGTACAACCATTAATTCTACATTGAACAAATATTCAATACAACACTCAACACATAACTATGTCACCTTACATAGATTATGTGAATTTCAACATTATAAAAAAACTATATACATTATGACAATTTATACTTAATAAAATCTCAAGAAATATACATATGTACTAACCTTGATTTTTTTTTTTGAGAGCACTCAAATTCTTATTTCCACCAAAATACTAATAATCTTCTTTAGGGATTTCTTGTCTTGAATTCTTGATTTCCTTTAAAAATTCACTTGATTTCTTTTGTTCTTTTGATGGATTTTAATATCTTTGGCAAGATCACTTTTTCCTCTTTTCTTTCTCTTTGGTTCAGCTTGAATATGATGAAGAAGATGAAGAAACTTTCTTTTGTTTCTTTAAATTTTCCCATCCATAAATATATTAGTTAATTAATTAATTAATTTACTTTTAATTTCAATCACATATTTTTTTCTTCTTTTGACTTTTCTTTTCTCTTTTTATTTATTTATTTATATTAATATTATTCTCATCTCCCACCAATAAATATTTGTATATGTGATTATACCTTATTTATATGTTGTATATATTTTATGTATATATATGCAATGTATATGCAATGTGTATTTTATATATACATCAAGTATACATTATGGGTATATTATATATATATATATATATTAAGTGTACAACATATATCAAATATTTATAATAAGTATATATTAGGTATGTACCATATATACACTATATAAATATTTAGTATATACTACACATATACTATTTTATGTATACATCAAGTATACATTATGTGTATATTATATATATATATATATATATATATTAAGTGTATAATATATATCTAATATTTATAATAAGTATATGTTAGGTATATACCATAAAATACCATATATACATTAAGTATATACTGCACATATATATTTCTCAATACTTTAATTAACATCCAAATACTTATTTAATTTATCCCAAAACCACAAATATTACAGATTGCCTCTTATAGAATACTTTGAAAATTGTCTAAGGAAATTCCCAATTGTTGCGCCACTTTTTCAAGGAAGAAACCATTGAGGAGATTAAGTACCTGCATCCATATATCAAAAACATTAAGCACTATTTGCATCGAGCCCTCCTCCTCCTTCAGATGATAGATGACAATAAGATGATTCCTAAATGTCTAAAGATCATTATGTAAAACTTTGTTAAAAACAAATTTGTGAAAAAACTAAAGAGAAAAAGATGCAACCCCAATTCCTTAATGTACACACCGTTCCTCAGCTTCCAAACACCAGGCATTGTCATTTTCAGTGTGCAGACCCTTAATTTTAGTCCAGTATAAATTTAAGATTAATTTGAAGATCGGTTAAAATTTGATTTTAATAACTAGGCCCAAATTAAATCATATATTATCTTTAAGCTCGGTTTAGGCCGGATCTATTATTTTTAAGTTTGGTTTAGGTCCATTCCATTTGAATTGGGTCAGTTATATATTTAGACTTGCAAAAGGAGGTCAATTCCAATGAATCGAGTACTACGGGGGTGCTGGGTCATTATCACCTTCCCCAATTGTACCCAACTTTCTGAACCTAAAAGGGGGTTTGAAATTTTTTAGGAATCGAGTTATCCACCCTTTTTTTTTCTTTCCTAGCCCGTACGGGTGGCGACTTCATTTTCTCCAAGTTTAAGTTGGTGTTCTCTAAGGCCCAGAGCTTAATAGTGTCGTAGTTGCAAGAACCATCCCACTAGGAGTGAGGACGAAAATCTCCGCTCACAGTAGCGACTCCACTAGGGATAAGAGAAGTTGATTCCATTGGTCTTTATATTATTTATTCTTTATTATTATGGTATTATTTATTACATCATTTAGATTACATTATGTGTGTGAGTTAGGATGCCCTGTAGAATTCATGTTATCTATATGTGAGAGAAACCATACTTTCACTCAATGTAGGGAGATCGAGAATTGCATAACCACTCATAGCCTTATACCTTTTGGTATATAATTGCTATAGAAATTTAAGTTTTTCACCCTAAAGACTAAACCTCGTATAATTAGCCTAGTAACTTTCCTTAGGTTTACTCCAATTGTTTATTGTTTGACTATGATTAACAAATTTTGGTTTGAACTATGACCCATTTTGTTTGCCTTTTTCCTAATATGACCTAAATATGGTAAGCCCAAAATAATTCTTTTAAGGCCTAAAAGATCAAAACTATTTTCAAACTCATTTTCAAAATGATCTTTAATATAAAACCTTTTTAAGATGGGTAAAAAAAAACCCTTTTCCTCATAGCCCAAATTCAAAGTCCAAAAAATTATTTTAACAAACCTTCTTCAATGGGATTTTAAATATTTATTAAAACCTTTTCTTAAATAGGCTTACAACTAATTAGGTCAATTATAAAATATTAAAATCAATTATAGGCCTAATTCATGCCAAGACTTATTAATCATGGGGTTTTTTGAGGCATGGAACATTAGTTGCCTATTTTCAAATGAGAAATCTATTTCTGATAAACTACTTAATTTAGTTTTAATCTACAATATAGCATACAAGCTATATTTTAGTTGACCAAATGGATTAAGACTTAATTAATGGGAGTTATCATGGACTGGTTTCTCTATTTTAAAATATAACTATTGGTTAATTTGTCTGAGTGACTAAAAAATGAAATATCCCCCGTTGATATTTTGTTGACCATATAACTAGGAAAAGAAACTCGCCATATGTGTGTGGAAGATATAAGGTTGGAAGGAATGCCTTGGCTTAATTTTTTTGTATTGTTTGTTCCACATGCATACATACATCACATTACATTCACATAATCCTTTCTGGCTTACAGATCTGGAGTACGACAGTTCAAGGGCTTATGACAACCCCACCTATGACTCAGAATCTAGTGATAATTCAGTCAGTTTGGCACCAAAGCCAATGAATCCTGAGTAAATTTAGAAGATGGTTAATGACGCCCTCAACTCAAAGATGGAAGAATTGAAGATTGCTCTAGATGAGACTGTAAGGAGCCAGCTACTTTCACTACTAGAAGATAACAATGTTAAGGCATTTGCTAGTAACAAAAGCCAAAAGATAAGGGAAATGCTAAGGTAGTCAAAGAAGCCTCTGATGAAGACAAGAAAGCTATGAATGATGATGACTGGAAATAATATTTTCAAGACCAACAGAATAAGAAAAAAGGGAAGAAGGTTGTGGAGAATACCAAGACTATTGATATGGAGAAGTTAATTGCTGACTTGGAGAAAAAGTTTGAGAAGAAGCTTAAAACTGAGAAGGTGTCAGAGGTATACAAGTTATTTGAGAAAGATGAAGAGGCTCCTTACAAGTTCAAGATGCCTTCTTTTGCTAAATTTGATGGAACTGGAAGCCCTCATCTACATGTCAAGTAGTATATCACTGCCATGCAATCTGCCAGAGCTACAAAGGCTCAAACCTTGAGGTATTTCATACTTTTCCTTAATCCTCTAGTACAGAATTGGTTCAATACCTTGAAAAAAATTAACCAAAAAGATTATAATTTACTGTACAAAGCCTTTATTCAGCAGTATGGGTACAATGTTAAACATGAAGTGACCTTAATGGAGGTAGAGACTATTAGACATGAACAAAATGAAAACTTTGTTAATTATGTAAATAGATGGAAAAGTAAGGTTGCACTTCTTAAAAAGAGACTAGATGAATCTGACCAGATCAAGATGATAGTAAGAGGCATCTTGCCCAGGTTTCATGAGAGACTGTCTC
The DNA here is from genome assembly GCA_947685225.1 of Garcia nutans. Taxonomy (NCBI): domain Eukaryota; kingdom Viridiplantae; phylum Streptophyta; class Magnoliopsida; order Malpighiales; family Euphorbiaceae; genus Garcia; species Garcia nutans. The sequence goes on from CANTUV010000068.1 coordinate 530,894, forward strand.
ATATGCTTATCTGAGATTTCAAAGATCTTCTCCAAGATAGCTTACAGATAGAAGAGTGGGAAAGGGAGAAGAATCATTTTTCTGGGAGAATTAATGAGAAGAAAAATTACCAATCTGGTAGCCAAAGTACAGAGAAAGTGGTGGATGTCAATGGCCTTTATCTTGGATTTTCAATAAGTTGCATAAGACAGGGCTATTGTAGCCACTGGCTCTCCGACAGTTACCCAATCCTCTACCATCAAATTTTGATGTCAATGTATTTTGTCAATTCCATCAAATACAGGGCACGAAACAGACAAGTGTTTTAGGTTGAGATATGAGATTCAAAACCTGATTGACAGTGGTAAGCTATCTGAACCTAACAAACCCAGCACGAAGAATAATCTTTTGCCTAAGTTTTGAAGACTACCTCCACCGGTGACCTTCATGATGGGTGCAGATTGAGAGTATAATAAGGAAAAATAAAATCACTTCAATAAACTTCATTTTACTTAGATGTTGCTTGTGTTATTTTCTTTTTTAGTATTTCATTGGAATAATTATTTTTTTCTCAAATTAAGATTGTTTAAATAAATTATTTCGATTGAATTTATAATTTTGTTGGTTTTTTCCATTTTAGTACTCAACCGATAATGAATCTAGCTTGATATTCATAAATTAGCGTATCTATGCATCATGATCTGAATGACTTTACTAGGTGAGGGAATTATTCTATAGTATTGAGTTATATATGATTACTTAGAGAGGGCTCCTGCATAATTATTTGTGTCAAGATCCTTATTGATCTTAGAACATGCTTTGACGAACTTTTGAGGCATGAACTATGTTTATTTAAGAGAGAGATGATCTAGGCATTGTTTGGTGAGCCAACGAATAGTATCAACCCTATTGATATTAACTCCTAGTTTGTCCCTTTAAGCTTTCTTAAGATTTTAGCATGCTTTTTATTGGATTATAAAATTCGATAACCTACCTTAAGCCGTTGTGGCACGTATGACAAGTCTGATGATCACTAGCTATCAAGTAGCAGGAAGATCAATGAAAAGAATATTTAGTTAAGACCATAAGGATAGTTGATGTTTGTCTGAACTAGACCTAATATCTCAGATTTATTTCATCATTGACATGGCAGCAGGATATTAAAAAAAATTCATCCTCATTACAGCAGACTCGTGCTACTCCATAATTAGAAGTATGAGATGGTACAAATAAGATAACTCTCTTAAGGCTAAGACATAAAATAAAAAGAAAAAGAAAAAGAAATCAAACATAAAAAAGAAAAAGGAAATAAAAAACACAAAAAAAAAGAAAAGAAATAAAGGAAAGAAAGAAAAAAAAGGATAAAAAAGAGAAAATAATGAAAGAAAAAAAGAGAGAGAAGAAAGGAAAGGAAAGGAAAATAAAAAAAAATGCCCTGAGTTTGTGAAAAAGAAAAAGATGAAGATCGTCCTAATCAGATCTATATTTCTCCTAAGGAGATGGAAAAAATTGAAGTCTATATTTTCATGAAGCAAGATAACAAGAATCTCATAGTTTAAGATTGCTCTCAGCTGCCTATCGTTCCAATAGAAAGTTTGTAGTGTGAAGATTTGTCCATAGTGTCACATCAACTTTAATTTACAAATGACCTTCACTTAACCCATGTCCCTTATAGACCTCATTTCAAGTCTATTAAAGACATGTTAATCTCTGTTGGTAGGTAGAGTCATTAGTGGAGATTGTTTGAATGAGCATACATATGAGATAGATAATATTTAAACTCAATGAAATCTTTTGGCCAAGTAATGTGCATGTGCCTATTTGAAGTGCAATGGTTCTTACTTAAATGAAAATAATTTCCAATTTTAGTATGGTAACTAGGGTTATGATATTATAAATGTATTAATTTGAAAATTCGAGTCCTGAGGTATATTGATACTGATTTGGCAAAGCTAACATTTGATTTCAGAATTTAAAAAAAAAAGTATTTTTTGTGACATGAGCTTTCAAGCATAAGAAAGTACATTACATGGTCAAGCTTTAAAGGACAAACTGGGCAAGAATGGGATGATGAAAGAATCATTCATAAGGTTATGTGCTGAATCATGGTTTGATAATGGATGTCTCCTATATCTCTGACCATCCTACTCGGGACCCTACTACTCATTCTTTTTTATGTCTTAATGATGAAGTTGTGGATGTGACATGTCCTGGTGATCCAATGCAAGACCTACATAAATATCTTGAGGGTATCAATGGGAGAGCATTGGCCTACCATCACAGTCTATGAGTCAATATAATCACTGTAAGTATCATTCATGCATATCACATACACGCATACATGAGCATATCACACTGCGCTTTTTATTGTCTATTCCTTAATCATCCAATACTCTTGAAGTAAATGATGAGAATCGAACATGGAATCAGGGGGCATGAAAGGCCCATTGCAAAGATAGAAGAGATGCATGATTTGAAGCCTATACATTGGATGCAAAATCATCAGTTTGAGCCTACATAGGGGGCAAAGCTTCACCGTTCAATTTTTTTATTTTATGCATGTATAAAATATTTTCAAACTCTTTTTCAATGTTCTGCCATGCAGGATACAATATGAGGGCTAAAGAGCTAAAAAATAGTTGAACCTTGTGCAAATCAAAAGCCATTGAAGAATCAAAAGCAGAATCTAATAAATAATGGAACAAATGAATGAAGAAACAACTGACAGAAGGTCAGTCAGCTAGAAGAGCTTAAGTCAGTGTAGAATAAATGTTCAAAGGATGAAGATCCATTATAAATGGTGAAGACCCGATATTTGAAGATTCATTGTGAAAGAAGATGTAAAGTTGATGGCTAGAAGAAATCCAAAATTTCTTGATGACAGAAGGTTAACAGAATCCATTAAATAATGGAACCAATTGGCTAGAAGAAAGCCAAAACTCTCAACTGATAGAAGGTCAGTCAGCTAGAAGAGCTGAATTCGATTAGCTAGAAGAAAGTCAAAATTCTCAACTGACAGAAGGTCAGTCAAGCTAGAAGAGTTAAATTTGATGGCTAGAAGAAAGCCAAAACTCCCAACTAGCAGAAGGTCAGTTAGCTAGAAGAGCTAAAATTGATTGGCTAGAAGAAAGCTAAAACTCTCACCTGACAGAAGATCAGTCGAACCCAAACCAATTAGGGTCCAGAATCCAAACCATTTCGAGTCTAGAACTCAATCTAGGTCCAGATCCCAAGCCAACCTCGAATCCAGAACACAAATCAGTCTCATATCCAGAATTCAATTTAGACTCAAGTCTAGAGCCCAAACCAGTTCTTGAGTCTAGAATCCGAGCTAACTCCCAGGTCCATAACCCGAACCAACTCAGCTTTTCCAAATTAAGTTGTTTTTCACTCTCTGAATAAATCCAAAGTCATTTAAGCAGGAGGCAAGACTGTAGAACTTTAATTTTGATCCAGTTTAAATTTAAGATTAATCTAAAGACTAGATAAATTTTGATTTTAATAACTACGCCTAAATTAAATCATTTATTATCTTTAAGCTTGGTTTAGGACGAATCTATTATTTTGAAGTTCAATTTTGGTCGGATCCATTTGAATTGGGCTGGTTATTTCCAATTCGACATGGCTTAGCCTCACGTCTAATTGTTGGACACCAATTCGATATGAGGGGCTCATATCGAATTGGTGATCTCATATCGAATTGACAAGCCACCAATTTGATATGAGGGCTCATATCGAATTGGTGGCCACCAATTTGATATGAGCTAGCCCCATATTGAATTGGTGGCTCACCAATTCGATATGGGGGGTCCATGTCGAATTGGTGGCCACCAATTTGACATGGACCGACCCCACACAGATTTAGCTTGGCCAAATCTGAATCAAGCTTGATTCCGAGAGGAAATTAACTTCGTAATCGTGCTAAAATTAGTAGACTCTAGAATTACAATGAGATATCCGAGTAGCATTAGGACTCAGGAAATTTTTTTTGCCTTAATGGAACATTATAAATAGAAGACAATAACAAAGCAGAAGGGCAGTAACAATTAACAAAAGGGAGATGGTGATTAGCAATAAAGACAATTTAAACATAGCAACCAAGGAGGTAGTGGCCATTGCCTCAAGCTTGCTTTGTTCATCCAAGATTAAAGTTGGCCAGGCAGTAGCACGGATTTGACTCAACATATTGATATTGGAGGAGCCAACACACATGTTTAATTTTCTAAGCTTAATTTATTTTAAATATCCAGTAGATATATTTATCCTTTTTAGTATCATTAGACTACTTGCATATTAGGAAGTTATTTTAATACAGTAACAATGAAAGTGTTAATTTAACTCTAGTGGAATGATATTTATTTTCAACCAGTAGGACATAATTATGATTTGGTTCAAACTTTATATTATTTTACAACCCTAATTTGATTAGGTTAATTTCCATGACCCCTAATTACCAAATTAAAACCCCAAAACCCTAATTTCATACCAAAATTCTAATTCCACAACAAAACTTATTTTGTAAATTATTTACCTTTCGGGGGCGCTGCCCCCTTGACCCTCGCCCGCTAACCAACTAGCGGGATTGTCGTGAGCGCGACTCTCGTCTTTGTGCCTTATATTTCATTAATGGGTTAATATTAAGACCTATTTGTGAATTGCAATTTTTATAATTAACTTTAACTTCATTAGTTTAGCCGTAATTTATAATTATTTGTACAATAATTAGTTATTTATTTGATTGCTTGCTTTACCATGGATGATTATCAAGAATTTATTGATTGAATTTTTAATAGACTTGTAAAATGCATGTTTCCACTTTGTGAATGTCTTGTTTATTTAATTTATCTCTCTTATCTTATTTGTATTTGGGAATTACTGTAAGGGACATATTTTCACCAATTGATGGATGTTCTATTTTTATTTACTTGTATTTTGGATATTGTAAGGGTATGTTTCTATCCTCGAATTAGGTGCCTCTCTTGTTTAATTTGTTTTAATAATATGATGAATGTTTATTTTTAATTGCATGTAATATGAATAATACTGTAATAATTTAAAGATTTTATAATTTAGACCTGAAAATGAGACTGGTTCCAATGAATCAGGCGCTTTGGGTGTACTCGGTCATTTTCACCTTCCTCATGCATACCCAACTTTCTGAACCCAATAGGGGATTGGAAATTTCTTAAGAATCGAGTCATCTACCCTTTTCTTTTCTTTCCCGGCCCGTGCGGGTGGCGACTCCATTTTCTCCGGATTTAGGTCCATGGTCTATAAAGCTCAACGTCTAGGAGTATCGTAGTCGCAAAAATCATTCCATCAGGAGTGAGAGCGAAAATCTCCACTCACACAGTGCATTAGCATTAACGTTCCAGCTTGTTACCACACGTCCAACAAGGTTGTATTCATTCACAACCTCTTCTTCAATGATAGCTTCCTCCTCTTCGTCGTCTAGTTGTATATCAACATTTGCAGCCTCTTCTTTAGAAATCTCTATTATCAAACCTGTATAAGGAAAAAAAAAACCTGGAATATAATTTGTATGGCAAATGGCGTTGGAATTACCATAGAGAGAGGGAAAAAAACCTATATTTGCCGCATAAAGCAAAAAACCTTTCTTCAATTAATACTATAGACTTTACTATTTAAAAAACAATACTTTCGATTGCACGACCCACAACTGCCTCCCTCCACTCTCAATCATCACAGCCATGGACAAAGAATAATAAACATAAAATACTCATAAACGGAGAGTCCAAAGTCTATATAAATTGAAATTCTGTACTTTCAATGTGAAAATTTCAAGTCCCATATCTTGACTAATATGATCCTAATATTCACCCCAAAACCCATATTTTAGCCAATAGAATCCTAATACTTACTATTTCAGAATTTCATTTGTCATTATTAATGATTATCAATTAGTTTCATCATTAATTTGTCTTTTTAAGCTAAGTTTTTATGATAGGTTTTATGCTTAGTTTTAATTAATTTGTATTTACATGAAAAGGAAATTCTTGAGTATTTTGAATATTTATAGTTTTAATAATTTCATAATTAAGTATTTGAGTTTTAGTAGAAGATATAATGAAATTTTAAATATTTGTTGTTTTTAAAATTTGAAATTATTTCTTTTTATAATAAAAATAAACATAAAGATCATATACTTGACATATATATATTTTTTGAAATATATATATGAATTACATGAGTTATACATTTACCCATAATTAAGTTGATCATGATCATCTTTCCTGTCTCCTCTGTCTCTTTCTCTCTTCTCTTTAAACTTAAATTTGTAAATATAAGAGCTGAAATGGACTGAGGCATCTGTATCCGCTTCTTTTGCTTTCACTTCTAGTTTGTTTTGTTGTTTTTAATAAATTTTTAGCTGGGAGTTTTCTCTTTAGATCCAAAGTTGATCTCCCTTAATAAGGAGTTTTTTTTAGCTATAATTAATATTACACTTTAATATTTTGATTTTTCCATTTTGATTTTTTCTCCATTTTTAAGATTTTTTTTTTTAGATTTGAATTTAATTTTCTTAGTTCAAAGTAGATATTTTTGAAATCTTTCGCAATTTCTGAAAATGAAATTTTCATATATTACGAAACCAATGAATTTCTCATTATAGACAAAATAATTTGGTATCTCTCAAAGTTATAAGAACGAAAAGTAAATATTTTTTTTATCACGAATCAATACTTTATACATGGATAGCTCTCCCATCAAATTGTTTTGAGCTTTTTAAAAGTATTTTATTTTCTTTTTTGATTTTTTAAATTTGATATATAGATACATACTTTTGAAAAAGAACATTTGGCAACGAGTTTTTCTATCGCTAAAGAACGCTGATAACTACAATAATCGCATGGCTTCTGTCACTGATTATCGATCATCGCAAATGATTTTTTATATATGTACATATTGATGAGTTTGGGACAAAATTTTGATAATATTTTTTATGGAATACTTGATAATTACGACAATGAATAAAAAAATTTATTTTATTATTATTATTTTTTTTTGCATTTGCACTATGTTTATTTATCACCTTGATAAGTTAGAATAAAACAAAAAAAAGCAAAGAATATATCACAAAGTCTAAAAATTCCAAGATATTTATTAAAAGAGAATATTAAAATAATATAAAAAAAAATCTATCCATCCATCTTAATTTAAACGTTTTTAAAAAAAAGTGAAAATCAAACCACAAATGCATAAAAACAAAAGTCAGAAGAAAGAATGGGACATGGAAACAACTATTTAGCTTTTTTTTTTTTTTTTTTTGCCAATAAACAAATATTTAGCTTACTTTTAGAATTATTTACCCTTTACTTTCAACTAAGGTTGGAGAACAAAAAAAAAAAAAACTTCTCATTGGAGCTTCAATTTTTAACTCAATTTTTTGTTACTCTGTCATAGGATAAATGGGCTAAAATTCATGCAATAAATTATTAACGGAGAAAATCATTTCCCCTCATTCAAGACTATACAGTCTGGGCAGAGAAGTGGCGACTTCAAATGCCTTTGCCACAGAAATAGCGATTACCACTCGCTGTTAGTTCTGTCATTGAACTGTAACACCAATTATTGATGGCAATTAAATTGATTTTAATTGTCTAAAAATAGAACAAATTTAATAATAAACACTCAAAATTTTATTAATTAAAAAACACAAATCATAAAATTTTAAAACAAAAATTTTATACTCCCAAACACATTGAGCATTGGAGCTATATCTTTCTCAATTTTTCCCACTCGCCGTCACCACCACTGCCCTTTATTCGGTCATATTTAAAGGCGATCACAAGGCAGTAATTACGGATTTGATTTGCGCAATACGTTGCAGATTTTTTTTTAGAATTGCTATTTGTATAAATTTTATGTGCACAAAATGTGCAAACTAAATATAAAATTTATGATCTTTAATTTATATATATTTATTAAAAAATTATTAAATTTTTAGATATTATGTAAATTTATTTTAAATAAATTAAAATAATTTTAATTAATTTATTAATATTATATTTTTATTTATTAATTAAGTTATTTATGGTAAATATATATTTAAAAAATCAATTAAAATTTTAATTATGTGAAGTGATAATTTAAAAAATATATATTTTTTACAAAAATAACTATTTGTGCTAAATAAAAAAATTATTTTTTAATGCTTTCAAAATTGAAACTAAAAGTTAAATATCTACTCCCATCCGTCAAAACCTGCGACAATGCACAAATCAATGTATTCGTGTAGCTTCTTTACACGTATCAACTTTCTTAATTGTTGCTCTTTTCGTTCAAAATAATAGTCTTATTTTTTTAAATAATAATTCTGTTTTTATTTTTAGAAGTATTTTTTTAATTATACCATAAAGCTATTTAATTAAGGAATGAACTTTAAGGACTTCAATCTTAGTTTGATTTTGATGTGCCACATCTCTTGGGCCTGCAAAATTAAAAAAAAATGATTGGGCTCTATTGAAGAGTCTCTGATGCTTAAATCAGTAATTAAAAGCAACCAAACTATATGGTATTAAAGAGCAGTAATGTTCTAACATCTTACCTATGAAAGTCTATATATATTTATAGTTGAAAATGAAGATAACTTTTGCAAAGGTCAGCAGATTTTCAGAGAGAGTCGGCATAGTGGGCAGATTTTTCTGATATGTTTATGTAGTGTTGTCACGTTAAAGTGTATTTTATCATAGTTCGGCTTTAGAGTTCGGATTTATCTAAAGTACCGCAATATATACTTCAGTCCAGTTGAATAGTTCGGTCACAAAGTTCGGATTTATCTACAACACCACAAGTCTCCCCCAAAATAGACTGACATTTATGTCATGAGGAGGTATAAACAGAGTTCAAAAAAATACGTGTCGTATATCTAAAGGATATGACTTTCCATTTTCCAAAGTAGGGTAGGCGGGAAAAAGAACCGAGTTTCTCACCAAGCACAGTAAATGCGGTGTGCCTATAAATAGGAGAAGGAAATGACGATCATTTACTACTTTCAAACGTTGTGATAGTTCGGTCGCTCTGATGGTTCGGGTATTCTGAAAGACTTGAGACATCAAAATCGAGATTCGGTGAGTACTATTTTATCTTAATTTTATTTTTAGAATTAGATAGTTCATATAAAATTAGTTTAGAGAGTGAGTATGTATGTATAGATGAACAAAAAGTGAGAGAAGAGTATGTACATTATAGTGACTCTTCTAATAATAGCGTGGAGAGCTCAGTTAATAGGAAAAGTTTGAGAAATATCGAGATGGTGATAGATGTGGAAGAAAGAGGTACAACTACGTAGCCTGCCCTATTGGATGAGGAAACAGAAGAAGAAAGGGTCTCAAATGTACGGGTGAGTTCAAATCGGGCACATGTTAAGGATATTGAATCAATCTTAACCGAAAAAGATTTAAAGGGCATACAATAAAAGTATAAAATACTCGCTGAATATAAATTAATACTTACGAGCAGTAATGTACGAGGTCATGATACCATAAGGCAAACTAAATAATATTATATGAAGATGATTTCAGAGAAGAAATTTGGTTTTCTCTAAGTTCGTTTACATTAAGTTTTTTAAAGATAAATGGCATTTTTTCAGGGCAACTTAGTCCTAATACTTGGTGAACTATCGTAGGGTTTGAGCTTCTCTGTAATCTAATTGGTGTAGAAGTCCCTCCCAAGGTGTTGGCCACATTATGTTTTATCAAGGCTCGGCCAAAGTCCGATGAAAACTTTTTATTTCTTCAAGCCCGACCAAGACTCACATTGTTTACCGAGAAACCAAACTCTATGAAAGGGTGAAAAGATCAATTTTTCATCTTGGAGGGGGCTGGGGGGTTTGAATGCCTGACAAAATGGAGCCGAGGTGGAAATTGGCCAAACATAAGAAGAAAAAACTTGCATGCGGATGACCGAGCTATATCTGATAAGATAGTGCAGGACATTTAGAGAGAGAAGCTGAATGTCCTACACTTAATTGCAAGATACTTTCCATTAAGGAAAGACCCAATTGAACCACGCCCCGAAGATCGGGCTAGTAATACTTCTTAATATCCTGATAAGTTTGTTCGATAATAATATTCTGATTTTTTATGTTTGTGCAGGAATGGAGAAAAAAGGAATGAAGGATCGTATAAAAGCACTCCAGAAGGCAAGGGCCAAGACCCACAAAGGCGTCTGAGCAGAAGCACGAGAGAAGAGAAAAGGTGGGGATTCTGACAAAGGGAGGAGAGAAGAACCTTCAAAGAAAAAGAAAAAGGAAAAGGGATTACAAGCGGTGAAGGTAGCATTTAAATGATATCTCCTATCTGAACTTCACCAGATCATATTGGAGATAATCTCGCACTGCTACTAAGTCAAGGTAGAGAGACTCTAGAGGTCCAGAAGAAAGAAAGTCAGTCTAGGGGTCTAAAATAGAGCATGAAATGGACCCTAAAGAGTTGATTTAGGCTATGGTTAAAGGGTTTGCTTCCCATTATGGAAATGATTTTTTCTATTCTTGAGCCAGAGATCGGGTATTTCAATAGAGAATATCTGAGAAATATTCCGCAAGAAAATAATGAATTAAACAACCTGAACCCAAAGGAACTATTAAGTTGATACCGAGCTAAAGTTACCGAGGGAAGCAATTGAAATAAACCTAACCTTAGTTGATGTTGTATGATATATTAATTATATTAATTGTATTGGTTTTATAGCACGACCTCTTTTGCCAACATGTTGGAGATTGGTATGCCAAGATAGCGGCTACCTATGAAGAAATGAAAGAAGAGGTCGAGTCTCAAAAGGAGAAAGAGATTGAAACAGAGCGTCGCTTGGCCAGAGCAGAAAAAAGGGTTATAAGGCCAAGCTCTTGACTAAAAAAGTGGAAAAAGAACTAAAGCAAATGAAGGACGATCTCGTAATTGCGTAAGGATCGTTGGCAAGAGAGCAAGAAGCATTAATTGAACTTAAAGGGAAGATGGACAATGAGATGGCCAAAAAGGAAGAGGCATTAAATGAGCTCAAGGACAACATGGATGATCAAATAACACAAGAGATTGTCAAGTTCCAGGAGCTCGTTGTTACTGAACTAAAGAAACAATCTCCTGAAGGGGAGTTCGACTGAATTTTTGATGTCGACCCCGATCAAGTTTCCGATGAAATGATCAATGCTAATGATGAAGAGTTCGCAGCGCAAGACAAAGTTAGTAAAGATTAAAGCAAGACTCTTCTCTTTTTGCTATGTGTAGAAAGGATAGGAGTAGCTCAGTAAATTTTTATTAATTGTAGAATATTTAATATATGTACTAGCACATATGTAAATTTTGAGATTTAAAAGAATATATTCAGTTGATCCTTTTATGTGATTCAAGTATTTAATTATTTGTATATTTAGTTCGGTTCATACTTTGGTGAATAACCCATATTAAGCATAACATGCAACTACCGAACAAATATTGTATTTAAGTGAACAAGTATTGCAAGCTCGATGCACATAGTACTATGAGCCGGATTGTAAATATTATGATCTATATATGCAAGGCATTATGAGCAGTTCTGAAAATGATATAAGCTATGAGCAAGGCACTAAAAATGATATAAACTCAGTGTGCAATACACTGTAAGTTATTTAGAAATGATACAAGCTCGATGTGCAAGGCACTATAAGCTATTTGAAAATGATATAAGCTCGGTGTGCAAGACATTGGAAACTATTTAAAAATGATACAAGCTTGGTATGCAAGGCACTGTAAGCTATTTGAAAATGATACAAGCTCGGTGTGTAAGGCACTGCGAGCTAAACTTAATGTTCGGTAATCACAAAAAACTTATAAAAGAACTCTGATAATGAAGATTTTTATTTTTCATCACGCTCATAAGCATTAGAATACATGGAAAATATAAGAGAAAACAGAAATACAAAAGCTTGCACCAAATTATTTTTCATCACCTGAATTTATTGAAAATATTTTCTCAAATTATGGGTGTTCCAGGTTCTTAGGATGTCTTTGCCATTTTTAGTTTGTAACTTATATGCTCCTCTTTTTAGAACCTCGGTGACCCGATAGGGTCCTTCCCAGTTTTCTCTAAGTTTTTCAGGTCCAGCTGACTCCTGTGTAGAAATGGTTCTTCTCAAAACCAAATCTCATTTGATTAATTGTTTGGAATGAACTCTTTTATTATAAAAATTGGCTACTCAATTTTTATAAGCTTCAGCTCTGATCCTAGCTTGTTCTCTTTTAAATTCCAATATGTCAAGGTTATGCCTAGAATCCGATTCCTGATCTTCTGAAAAATTAAGGACTCTGGCCGAGGGGACTCCAATTTCTATTGGGATAACTGCTTCGGTACCATAAGTCAATACAAAGGGAGTTTCTCCAGTGGCAGCTCGGGGAGAAGTACAGTAAGCCCACAAGACATTATACAATTCTTCTATCCACAAACATTTGGCTTCATCAAGTCTTTTCTTCATTCCATCAAAATCGTTCAATTTATGATCTCAGCTTGGATATTAGTTTGAGGATGGTAAACTAAAGTGAACCGGAGGTCAATCTTAAGCTCCATGCAATATTCTCCGAACTACTTGCAATCAAACTATTTGCCATTGTTAGTAATCAATGTGTGAGGAATGCTAAATCTCATAATGATCATTTTTAAAAGAACTTAATGATTGCTATTGGAGTGATTGAGGCCAGAGGCTCTGTCTCGACTCATTTGGTGAAGAGGTCAAATGCAATAACTAAAAACTTTCTTTGAGCTGTGGCTAGGAGAAAGGAACCCAAGATGTCCATCCCACACTGAGTGAACGACCGTGGATTTCGGATAGGCCTCTATTCAACAATAGGTTGATGTTGTAAGTTGCCATTCTTCTGGCATTTTTTGCACTTTTCAACTAAATTTTTTGCATCAACATTCATGGATGGCCAAAAATAGCCTTGCCTCAATGGTTTTTGAGCTATTGTCTGAGCTCCTTTATAGGCACCACATATTCCTTCGTGAATTTCCCTCAATAAATAGTCACCTTCTTCTTTAGAAACACATCTGCTCCATGGATGGCAGAATGATCTCCTATACAATAACCCTTTATGAATGACATACAAACTGGACCTTCTAATAATCATTTTAGCTTCCACCGAATCTTCTGGCAATTCAAAAAGGTCAAGAAATTTGTAAATTGGAAGTCTCCAGCCCTCCATTGGTTCCACTGTCATGATTAATGAAATTTCATAGCTTGGGTTATCAATTATGTCAAACAACACTCTTTATTTAAGGACTCCCTCCTTAGTGGCAGCAGCTTTAGCTAGCTTGTCAACATGTTCGATCTCTGTATGCACAATCTGATGGAACTCCCATACACAACTAGCCTTTTAAAGAGTTGTCAAAAGGTCTGATATGTGCTCCCTGTATCGCACCATGCTTAGTTTCCTTGCTTCATATTTGCCAGTCAATTGAATAACCACTAATTGAGAATCAGAAAATATTTGCAAACTTTCTGGTCAAACTTCTAAACTAAGTCTCAACCTAAGGCAGACAGCCTCATATTCGGCTACATTATTTGAAGCTGTAAAATTAAGCTTTGCAGCATATCTAATTTGCATTTTTTCCGGACTTCGAAGGATTTCTCCAACACAAGCTCCATCTATGCCTGAAGCCCCATCTACATTAAGAGCCCATGCTTCTTTAGAGGTTGACTATGAAGGGTGTTCATAGAGCTCCACGATAAAATCTGCCAAGATCTATTCTTTCATAGCCCACATGAGCTCATATCTAATATCAAATCTACCCAACTGTACTTCCCATTCTATAAGGTGCTCTGAAGTTTTTGGTCATTGAAGAATTTTCTTTAAACTTGAGCTAGTTTGCACAATGATGGTATGTGCATCAAAGTACGAAAGAAGTCTTTTTGAAGCAAACCGTAAAGCTAGGGCTATTTTTTTAACGGTGAGTAATACAATTCGGCCCCTTTTAGGACATGACTGGCATAATATATTGGGTATTCTTGAACATATTCTTCTCTAATTGAGACTCAGCCTACAGCTATAGGCAATGTCGAGAAATACAAATAAAGATCTTTCCCTTGAATAGGTCAGCTAAGCAAAAGGGGCGAGCTCAGGAATTGCTTTAGCACTATGAAGGCTTGTTGACACTCCTCATTCCATTGAAAGTTTTTCAAGTTTTGCAAGATCTTATAAAATGGAAGGCATCTCTTAACTGAGCATGATATGAATCATCCCAAATTTGTAATCCTACCATTTAATTTTTGCACTTCCTTAATGGTCTTAGGTGGCTCCATTTCCGTTATGGCCTGTATCTTTTCTAGATTAGTTTCGATGCCTCATTTTGAGATGAAAAACCCCAAGAATTTACCTGACTGAACTCCAAATGCATACTTTTTTAGATTGAGTTTCATGTTTGCTCATCGAAATATTGTAAAGACGTCTACTAGATCCCTAAAGTGCTCTATGGAATTTTGAGACTTAATAATCATATCATCTACATATACCTCCACAGTGTGGCCTATTGATTTTGAAAAAGTTTGTTAACAAGTCTTTAATATGTGGCTCCTGTATTTTTCAGACCAAATGGCATGACTCTATAGCAATAGGTGCCCTTGGCTGTGATGAAAGAGGTTTTACTTTGGTCCTCCATTTTTAGAGAAATTTGATGATATCCAGATGAAGTATCAATAAAACTATATTCTGTATAGCCTGCCATAGATTCAAATCAGTAAAATCTACATATATTCTCCACTTGACATTAGTTTTTCTTACCAACACTACATTGGACAACCATTCTGGGAATAAAATTTCTTTGACGAAGCCCACTTGTAAGAGTTTCTCAACTTCTTACTCTGCAGCCAACTATCTTTTTAGTCCGATATTTCTTTTCTTCTGCTTTACTGGGATTGCTTTGGGATTTACATGGAGCTCATGCTTCATAAGCTCGGGTGAAATTTCTGTAATATCAACCGAGGTCCAGGCAAAGACATCTTGATATTCTTTCAGTACTTGAGTAACGGCAATCTCTTTTTCGTAAATGGATGAACTTGTAATTTTGAATATCTTGTCTGGCTCAACCTCAATTTCCTTTAGCATATCAACAGGATCAGGATGTTTATGATTGTCAGGGATATTAAGAGAATTCACTGGAAGCACCATGTTGGCATCTTTAAGAAGAGCTGCGTATGAATCTCGAGCTAACTGTTGATTACCTTTTATAACAGCCACTTCATGATGAGTTGGGACTTTCATAATCAAATTTATTACTGAAATATATGCATCCACTCCTACCAATAATGGTCATCCAAAAATAATGTTATAGGCAATGCTCATTTGTACAATCATGAAATAGGCACGGCAGTTGCGTACAACTGGTCCATCTCCCAACTGTACCTCAAGCATGGCAGATCCTTGTATAGGTACCGTATGTCCAGACAATCCAACCAATGGTGCATTAACATGTCTTAATGCTTTGGTGACAAACCAAGTTTCATGTAAGCATCTAAGGTCTTTATATTTACAGTACTGCCTATGTCAACCAAAATTCATTGGACCAAAAAGTCCTGAATTACAGCTTCTACGATAAGAGCATCAGCATGTAAACCAATGACATAATGTGAATTTTTGGACGAAAGATAACTATCGAACTGCAGGATTTTGATATATCGATAACAAAAAAAAACCTCTTTTGACCTTCCGTTTTAGCAAAATATTAGTGACATTATAGTGCTCTCCCCCTGTGATAACATGTATTACTCCAGTTGGGATGTTTCTAGAATTTGTAATGTACTGAGAGCTCGATTCTCCTTGTTTACCCTAGTCATTGGGAGTGGCAACGAACTGCTTCAACTGACCCTCCTGAATTAACAGTTCAATCTCTCTCTTTAACTTGATACAATCATTTGTCTTGTGGCCATGACCCTGCTGAAAACTATAATACAGCTCTTGATTTCTATTTGGGTCATCTTTTATTAGCAGAGGCCAATTTACTTCAGTATTTTGTTTAATCCAAAGTAAGATTGCAGCTCTAGAAGTGTTTAAGGGTGTAAAATGTTCAGAAATTTGGGTGATGGGATAAGCACGATTAGAGTAGCGCAGACCCGATGGTTTTTGAGAAGAATTATTGCCAAGGGATATTTTGTTTAACTGGTTTGGAAAAATCTAATTTAAAAGGGTTTTGCTTTGATACCTCAGGCTTATGAGATCCTTCGGAAAGTTTATGTGCTTGGTCTTAAGTTTGATGGGGGTGAAGCTCCTCCCATATATAAGAACTCTCATATGCCTAAATATATTTATAGGATCGAGCCATAAGCTCTACGAAATCTTAGGGTAGATTTTTACTTAAAGATTGTGAAAATTAAGGACATTCAGCGTCCAAATTAATTTCTCCAATGCTATTTCAAAGTTCACTTTTGGAATTGGCTTTGACTGATGTAGGGGGTGGTAGTTTTTCAATGGTTTCCATCTTAGCCTGGTCCACCTCAATACCCTTACTTGAAATCTTGTGTCCCAACACGATTCCTTCTTGAACCATGAAATGATATTTTTCTCAATTAAGTACTAGGTTTATTTCCTCACATCTTATCAAGACACTCTCAAGGTTTTCCAAACAACCTTCGAATGAGCTGCCATAAACCAAAAAATCATCCATGACCAGATCCATAATATCCTCAATAAGCTCATCGAAGATTGCCACCATGCACCATTAAAAAGTTACAGGTGCATTGCATAATCCAAATGGCATCCTTCGATATGTAAATGTCTCATATGGGCAGGTAATATAGTTTTCTCTTAGTCTTCTAGGGCAATAGAAATTTGAAAGTAGCCTGAAAGGCCATCCAAAAAATAGTAGTACTCATGCCCGGACAATCTCTCCAACATCTGATCAATGAGGGCAAAGGAAAATTGTCCTTCCTAGTTGCATCATTTAACTTCCGGTAGTCGATGCAAACCCTCCAACCAGTAATTGTTCTTCTTGGAATTAGCTCATTATTTTCATTGGGAACCACCGTTGTCCCTCCTTTCTTTGGTACTACCTGAACCGGGCTCACCCAAGAGCTATCCAAAATTGGATATATAATTCCCGTATCAAGTAGTTTGATTACTTCAGCTTTAACTACTTTTTTCATCTTAGGGTTTAGTCTCCATTGTGGTTGCACCACTGGCATGAATTCATCTTCCATCAATATTTTGTGAGTGTAATAGGATGGACTAATACCCTTGATGTCTAATATCTTCCAAGCTATAACTTGTTTATGCTTTTGTAACAACTCGATGAGTTTTACCTTCTGCTCAGAAGATAGGTGAGAACTTAAAATAATTGGCAATTTATTATCCTCCCCCAAGAATCTATACTCAAGATAATCCGGAAGGATCTTATGTTCTAAGTTGGGTGGATCAATCACAGATGGTCACGGCTTCTGTTCTTTTAGCATTTCAATGGTTTCATATGCAGACTCTTAAATGATTTGCTTGCTTCAAGATAAGCAAGTTGCTCCAGTGCTTCCTGATCCTCAATATTATCCTGCAATAAACACAAGAAGATCCTTGGAAATAATGTTAGTATCACAATTTAAGGTTTCATGCTCAATGATATCATTGCATGAATCCACCTCAATGACTGTAAGTGGGTGCTTTATAGCATAATGTATATTAAAAACAACTTTCTCGCTAATGTACTGCTGGTTTTCCCAATAAAAATTTGGGTGGCTCTCCCAACTTGGATTGTAAGAATTGGAATATGGGTCATTACCACCCATCTGCTGGAAATTTTGGTAGTCATATTCTTCCTCGTGCCATTCTTGGTATCGTTCGAAACCAAATGAACATGTATTGGCACTATGTCCTGCATTGCCACATGATGCACATACCATGTTAGAATTATAGTCCCTATCATAAACTCCCTCATACTGTGAAAACTGCATCTTTACAACAAAAAGAATACTTAACAATTTAAAGAAAAACACACAAACAATTAAAGAAACAAATTCAAACACAACAAATAAACAAATTTACAGAAAACAAACAAACAATTCAAAGAAAAACACACAAATAATTCACAGAAAATAAACAAACATTCTTGATAAAAATAAAACTAAATCAACAGTCTTAATTATATTACTAGTATTGAAATCGTTGTCCCAGGCAACGGCGCCAAAAACTTGGTGCGCGTCGCGCCTAAAGCTATTGCAATACCGCAAGTGCACAGATCGCCCAAGTAATAAAGTAGTGAGTGAGTTATCATTCCACTGAGGTCAAGGCCAAGCACTAGTGCAAACCTTAACTGTTGTTTAGCGAATTAATATTTTTGTGAAGTTTTGTAGTTAAAGACAATTAACTTAAATAAATGAAAGCAAAGATAAATTGTGTGTTGTGTAAAAAGGATTGATGATAATGATACTATCTAGATATTGAATCCCCCTAGCCTCAATTACATTACATGATAGAGTTGAGTTGGCATTCCTCTAACTTAGACTAAAACCTCTCTCGAGCGAATTAATCCCTAATCACTAAGTAGAGTATCGGAATCTCTTTTCAAACACAATTAAGTAGATCATGCATTAAAAACAAGGAATTATAAACCAAAGGATCTTGTAGGTCTATCTATAGCACCCTAATCAATCCTCAACCCTTATGAGTAATCAATTCATATCAAGCTTTCTCAAGTCAATAATATGAAAATGGCGACCAATCAATAAGCATGCTATCATCAATTGGCAATAATCATTAAGCATCATAAGAATAAAACAACTCAATCAATTAAAAGTATTCAATCATACAAATACGCTAGGGTTCATCAACATCTAGATAGAGAATGATTTAGTTCATGTTCAATACACTTAATACAACAACAACAACAACAACAACAATAACATTAAAATACATAAAAGGAGAAAATAGAAAAACCCCTTTCAATGTAGCTTCTTGAATCTTTAGGAGCTGCCAATGGAAGATGGAGATGCTGGAGAGGATGGAAATGGAGGATGAAGATGAAGAGTCAAGGAAAGTGTCACTCTCTCCTTGCCCAAAACTCCTAGCCTCCTCCTCTCAAACCTCTCTTCTCTGCCTCTATTCTCTATTTTCTGCACAAACCTCCAGCCCTCTGCAGAAGCTCTCTCAAAACTCCCTCTTCTTCTCTTTTTATTTTCCCTCCAAAGCTCAAGCCATGCTTCCAACTCACCCCATTCATCCTTGTCTCCCACATTCTCTTTGTTTAATCTTTCTTTCCATCATTTAGACAAGCTTTTTCTTTCTTTAATCTTTCTTTTAGCAAAAGCAAATTGGTTGTTCCCTACTTGTTCCTCAAACCGTGCAAGAGAATTCAACTTTTAATGGGTTACATGGCCAAGCCATGAGTGGCTTGGCTGTGTCCCTCATCTTTCTGTAGGACACGGCCAAGCTAGTTGGCCGTGTCTCTTGCTGCCCCTTTTCCTTTCTTTCTTTTCTCTTTGGTTTCATGGGGTAACACGGCCAAGCTCCTGGCCGTGTCACTTGGGTGTGTCACCTTCTGCTTGTTTCTTTTCTTCTTTTATTCTTTGGCTAGGCATGGGACACGACCAAGCTTATGGCCGTGTCATGTGACACGGCTACTGGCTTGGGCGTGTCACCTGCCAGTGTCAGCTTCTGCCTTCATTTTCTTCCTTCTTTGCTTAGTTCTTTGGTTTCTGTTCTTTGGGTGAGACACGGCCAATGGCTTGGGCATGTCACCTGGCCGTGTCAGCTACTGCCTTGAAGTTTCTTTGAGGGACAGGGCCAAGCTTGCTTTGGCTTGGCCATGTCTTTCTTGATTCATGCTTTTTCTTCATTGTTTTGATCATCCAAGGGAGTTTTTCCACTTTGACCTAAAACAAACACTTAAAACAAACTTTAAACCAAAATCAAATGAAACATTAACTAAAAACACATTAAAATCATACTAAAGACAAGTATAAAAATACTCTTATCAATCAATATTGAATCAAACAAAATCGACACCCATGCAATTAAGTGGTTTTCCATGCATAACCTATGTTGTCGCTCCCTTACCAACTCTTACAAGTGTTTGATCATGGTGGTGTTTACACTCATAACAATCAATGAAAGATTATTACCATAGGCTTGCTTATCAATCAAATCTCCACCATTCATAAAATAACAATCAAGCATCAATCAAAAGGTCTTTATTGGGTTGTAATGGGGCTAAGGTAGAGGCATGATATTTAGGAATGTGAGCTTGATCATTAAGTTCAAGAGCACTTTAAGAATGAAGTACCTGATCATATACATAACCCATACAATCCTAAAACACCTTCCTCTCATCTATCCCTTAACATTAAAGAGCTTCTCAAGGGAACTCACTTATTAAATCTTATAATGATACATTCCAAACCTTTCAACAAGAATAACAATTATTCTTATTATTATATATATATATATATTCTCTTTTTCTTTTTCTTTTTATTTTATTTTTATTATTTTGCTTTGCAATCTTAAACCTACTAAATTTAACCTCACACTTAATTCAACACAACACTCGGTCATAAACGCTCTTAAAATGCTCTTGACCTAATGAAAGGGTAAGAGTTAAACAACAAGGTTCAAGCTAATGGTGTTGTGAAAAAGAAAGAAAAGAAAAATAAAATAGGCTCAAAATTGGCTAACTAAGGTTAAAAATAGGGTTGGTCTTTTTAAGCCAAAGTGGGTTCACCTAATTGCCTTAATCATCTTGATGCCAAATTGAAATTTTTATGTAATCTTAAAATGCATGTAAAAGCAAGTTCTAGCAATTCATCAATCAAAGATGTTCACTCACAGCAATAATGATAAGTTGATGGCTCAATTCCTCACTAGGTATTAGGTAATGCAAGGAAAACCAATTCTACTCAATTCTCCAATTCATGCTTCAAAAATTCAAAGGTCATCTATCAACAATTTTTATAACAAATGAACTTTCTAAAATTAATTTATTCAAGGAAAAACATTAAAAACATTACTAAACTTAAACAAAAACAACATAAAAGTAAAAACTCAAAAACAAAAATAAAAACACAAAACACATAATACACCCCACACTTAAAGATTCACATTGTCCTCAATGTGAGCATGCATATTACAGAGAGGGTTTAGATGAAACTTGATTTCCATCATTCCCATATGCGATGTACAATGCTCCTTCCACCCATAATGCAATTGTCGCTCATGTCTGCAGGGATGGAAAGCATACAATTCCGAAGGATACCCGATGTATTGCTAAGCCTAAGTAGCGTTATTTGAAAACATGTGAAGGTCATCTTAGGGTAATCCTCCAGTGCAATAGGAACTTTGTAAAACTCTTTTTCATTGTGCAACATGGGTATATTAGTTTTCTGCTCTTCCTTACCACCAAGAGTAGAAGAGATGATTTTTAGAGACTCTTTAAGTTCAACTAAGTTTGGTTGAATCACTTCTTCATCCAATTTAACAATGTCAAGCCCCATCTCAACAACCTCAGCATCTAAAATTAGCTTACACTCCTCAATTTCTAAATTGGGCATTTCATGTTCTTCTCCTAAGGTCATAGTCATTCCAATCTTATTTTCACTATCTCCTTGGGAGTGCATATTATAGATGTCAGGAAGTTGCTTACCTTGCTCCTCATCCTTTAAGCTACATGGAAATAGATTTGGTGGCCTATCAGGATTGGAAGATTCATGCAACTTTGGTGAGGTTGATGCCTCCAAATTCTCCTTCTCGTTTGATTGGCTCAACTCCTCAATGTTGGATTGTATTTCCTTGCCAATATCTTCTTGATTAGTGCCTGCATCCAAAGAATCACAAAATTTGTTATACATTATTTGTTCACTCCTCAAATTTGTGATTACCTTGACTTGCTCCAATTGGCTAGGAAATTCCTCTTCTTGGTGTGCTTGGAGTTGATGTGCCAGTTGATCAACTTGAGTTTCCACCATCTTCAATGATTCCTCCAAAGAATCAAACCTCTTATTGCTCCCTTCCTGATTTTGTGCACTAATTTGAAGGTAAGCATTTAAATTATCCTCCACTGTGGGTTTCATGCATTGAGCTTGATTTTGTGCACTGATTTGAATGAAGGCATTCAAACTATCTTCCAAAGTGGGTTCCTTAAGTTTATCCTGATTTTGTGCGCTAGTTTGAATGAAGGCATTCAAACTATCTTCAAATGTGGGTGTCTTAAGGTAATCTTGGTTTGAAAATTATCCTTGAAAGTAAGGACCTCCTTGGTAAGGTTGAAAAAAAATTTGTGATGGAATGTGCTGCTGATTTTTCCATGAAAAATTTGGTTGGCTTCCCCAGCTTGGGTTGTAAGGATTGGAATATTGGTCATCTCTACCCATTTGCTGAAAACTATCAAAGTCATCTTCTTCCACTTGCCATTCTTGGTATCGTGCGAAACCGAATGAGCATATATTTGCACTGTGTCCTGCATTGCCACATGCTGCACATATCTCTTGGCGTGGCATAGGTGCTCTTCCTTTTGCATTTAGCACCTTAAGTTGATTTGTCAATTATGCTAATTACCATGTCATTTCAGAATCATTGTTCCTATCATAAAATCCTCCATGCCTTGAAAACTGCATCTTTACAAAAGGCACTCAGCAACTTAATGAAAGCAAATAAAAAAAATTCAAACAAAACAAACAAACAATTAAAAGAAAACAAACAAACAATTAAATTGTAAAGAAAAAAAAATCAAACTATCACTACTTAAACAGCCTTCCCCGGCAAAAATAAAAAGAACAACACTTAGTAATTTAAAGAAAACAGACAACCGAGTAAATAAATAAATAAATAAATAATCAAACTATTACTACTCCGACAACCCTCCCCGGCAGCGGCGCCAAAAACTTGTTGCTCTCGGATTAAGTACTACTACAAAGCGTCACTCGCAAGTATACGAGGTAGTTGTAGCAAAGGTGATCGCCCCAAGGTCGTTTCCCCAAGAAGGTGTGGTTCGTAATAGTTTGATTGACAATTTATTTAAATGCGAAAGTTTGTTGTTTGGAATTAAGAACAATTTAAACTTAAGATTAAGGAGTGTAGGGTTGATGTGTGTGATGGTTGTACAAGATCAAATCGATTCTTAGGAAGGTGCCTAGGGTTATAAGTCCATTCAATCAAAGCCCAATTCTTAATTGTCCATTAACATAACCTTGTAATTAATTTGTTCCTTAAGGTTAATTTGTCAATTACTAATCCATTAGTTCTCACATTCATGAATTAACAATGACCAATTCTTTTATATTACCAAATTAACAAACCCTAGAACTTATATTTCTAATTCATTCATAGGGTGGTCGATTATATAGTTTCGATATCGGATTTCACCTCTCGGTCCGTCATCCAATATTCAAAGATTAATAGGTAGCTAATCTATCAACCTAGAAATTTAATACAATACAATCAACCAACAACAAGGTACATCAATGTAAATATCAAATCAAAGCATTCAACCAAATATGCTACAAACCCTAGGCATGGGTATTTAGCTCAACATCATCAATTTAACACATCCATTCAACTCAATATAAAACAAATACAAATTGTCCATTGCAATATCAATTCTATTAATACAACAACAACAATAAGAATTGAATTAAAAGAGAGAATGGAAAAACCCCTTATGAAGATGCCAAGAGTAGGATTACTAGTCTTCCTCCTAGCTCCACTTGATGTATGATGAAGAACTCAAGCCCTCTTTAATGGTTGATTCCCCTTTGCAATGTGGAATGGAGCTTTCTCAAGTCACCAAACCTTTGGATGGAGCTTTCTCAAGTCACCAACCCTTTAATTGAGTGTGCCTTTGGAAGATGGAATGGAGCTTTCTCAAGTCACCAATCCCTTCAATGAAGCTTCTTCAACCTTCAAGAGTTTGTTAACCCAATTTATCCCAAAGAACCTCAAAGATCTTATCAATGGAAGATGGAGAAGGTGGAGAAAATGGAAATGGAGATGAAGATGAAGGGACAAGGGAGAGTGTCACTCTCTCCCTCTCCCAAATGTGTATGCAGAATTTTGGCTCCAAGAAACCAAGACTTTCAAGAACTCCCTCCAATTTCCCTCTTCTTCTCCTTTTAATTCATTCAAAATACACACCCATGCCTTCCAACTCACACCATTTTACTTTGTTCCCCACTATTTCTTTATTTCGCATTTCTTTTGGCAAGCACAAGGCATTGTCTCCCACTTTGTCCCCCACTTCGTGAAAAGAAATCAATTGTTTCAGGTGTGACACAGCCAAGCCAAGAGTAGCTTGGCCGTGTCTCTCATTTTCTCTTGGGACACGGCCAAGCTTGCTGGCCGTG
The DNA here is from genome assembly GCA_947685225.1 of Garcia nutans. NCBI lineage: Eukaryota > Viridiplantae > Streptophyta > Magnoliopsida > Malpighiales > Euphorbiaceae > Garcia > Garcia nutans. The sequence continues at coordinate 555,168 of CANTUV010000068.1, forward strand.
TCCTTCACTACCTTCTTTCTTTCTTCTTTCTTTTCTTTCTTTCATTTGGTCTCAAGGGGTAACATGGCGAAGCTAGTGGTTATGTCATGTGACACGGCCACAAGCTTGGCCGTGTCATGTGGGTGTGTCCACTTTTGTTTCTTTTCTTTCCTTCTTTGCTTGCTCCAATTGTCTTTGGCATGAAATGGGACACAGCCAAGCTTGCGACACGGCCAGTGGCTTGGCCGTGTCATTGAGTGTGTCTTCTTCTGTTTTGGTTCTTTTTCTCTTATTCTTTGGCTCAAATGGGACACGGCCAAGCTTGCTGGCCGTGTCATGTGACATGGCCAGTGGCTTGGCCGTGTCACTCGAGTGTGTCTCTTCCTGCTTCTTTCTTTTTCATCTTTTCTTGGTTTCTTTGGTTTTGCTCTTTAGATGAGACACGGCCAGTGGCTTGGCCTTGTCTCTTGGCCGTGTCAAGCTCTGCCATCACCAATCTTTGAGGGACACGGCCAAGCTTGATTTGGCTTGGCCATGTATTGCTTGGTTCATGCTTTTCCTGCACTGTTTTGATCTTCCAAGGGTGTTTTGCACTTAAAAAAACAAACACTTCAAACAAACTTTAAACAAAAATCAATCAAAACATTAACTAAAAACACATAAAAATCACACTAAAAACTAGTACAAAAATGATCTAAACACTTCCCACTCTTAAGGTCAATATGCCATCATGGACATCGATAAGGGCACGGGCTGTATTCAAAAATGGCCTACCAAGGATAAGCGAAACATCTGCATCCTCATCTACATCAATGACAACAAAATCATTGGGGAAAATGAAATTCCCGACTTTTACCAATACATCTTCTATAATACCATAAGGGTGAATTACTGACTTATCAACAAGTTGAATGGTCATGAGTGTTGGTTTAGGTTCTCCGACACCTAACTCTTTAAACATCTTGTAGGGCATAACACTTATACTAGCCCCTAAGTCAGCTAATGCACTTTGAACTTCAAGATTACCTATCAAGCATGGAATAGTAAAACTACCAAGATCTTTTAATTTCTTAGGCAACCTCTTCTGCAAAATTGCTGAACTCTTTCCGACAATTGCACCAAAGACACTTCCTCAAGTTTTCTTTTATTAGAAAGGATATCTTTCAAAAATTTAGTATATTTGGGCATCTGCAATAAAGCTTCAGCAAATGAAATATTAATGTGCAGCTGTTTAAAGAGTTCAAGAAACTTACCGAACTGAGCATCCATCTTATCCTTATTCAACCTTGCTGGATATGACACTCGAGGTCGATATTCCTTCACTGCTGGGTTCTTGAGGTTGATTTCCTTTCTTATTTTCCACTGCAGCCTTTTCACCCAAAACAACAGTAGGGTTATCTTCTTCTTCTTTCTATGTCTCAATCTCTTTTGTTTATGACTCAGCCTCTTTTTCAACCACACCACCCTTAATTTTCTTTCCACTCCTTAGAGTAATTGTCTTCAACTACTCCTTCAGGTTTGCCTCAGTATTGCTAGGTAAGCTCCCTTGTGGTCATTCACTGAGTAACTTGGCAATTTACCCCACCTGATTTTTCAAATTGTGAATGGAGGCTTGCTAATTCTAAAGGTAGTTTCTGTTGATTGAAATCTGATTCTTGAAGCTGCTATAAACTTCTCCATCATGTCTTCCAAATTGCTCTTTCTTGGAGGGGCAGCTTATTGATGTTGACATGCTAAAATCCAGGGGGAGGCCTTGGATTATTCTAATTATTCCAAGAGAAATTAGGATAATTTCTCCACCCTGGATTATAAGTGTTGCTATAGGAGTTGTTCTACTGTTTCTTAGGCATATTTCCAACATACTCCACCTGTTCCTATCTAGGAAACATATTGCCACTTTGGCAATCTTGACTTTGTTGTCCACTCCCACACCATTCACAAGATATCACTTGCATTGATTTCCCCAAAGATGAAGCTAAAGAATCAATATTTTCATTCATTGCTATCAACTGTGTTGTCAATGCAACCACGGGATCCAATTGATGTAAACCAATGACCCTCAGTTTTTCTTATTCCCTTAGAGTTTTGCCACTGATAATTGGTAAGGGTCATATCCTTAATCAAATCCCTTGCTTGTTCAGGTGTCTTATTATTTATGGTACCTCTACCAGCTATATTGATGGATTTCTCACTTGCATAATTCAATTCATTATAGAAAGTTTAAATCTGGAGCCACAACAAAAGCCCATGATGAGGATACCTTCTCAATAAATCTTTGAATCTCTCCCAAGCATCATAAAGAGTCTTACCATCCAACTGAAGAAAAGATGAAATATCATTCCTCAACTTGGTAGTCTTGGATGGTGGGAAATATTTTTTTAAGAATTTTTTTTGCCAATTTCCCATATGGTGAAAGTGTTTGGGGGGAAAGATTTCAGCCATTTTTTCGGTCGATCTCTAAGTGTGAATGGGAACAACCTCGGCCTAATTGCATCTTCAGAGACATTCTGTATCTTAAATGTGTCACATATTTCCAGAAAAGTCTCAATATGTGCATTAGGATCTTCCTCTGAGAACCCATCAAACTGGCAAGTCCGTTGCACCATTTGAATTGCATTTGTCTTTATCTCAAATTTGTTTGCAGCAACTGTCGGTCTCTGTATGCTCTAATCAACCCCATTAAGAGTGAGCCTAGCAAATTCCTACATTGTCCTTGGCTCATTTCCTGCCATCACTTCAAGTTCTTCTTCTGAGCTGAGATATTCAAAGTTTGGTTCCGTTTCTGCTAGAAGTGCTCCCATTTCTTCCTTTCACTTTCTCCTCAATGTTCTCTCTAACTCTAGATCTAATTTAAGTAATTGGGAAGAGCTAGCTAGGGTCATAAACGAGAAGAAGTATCTAAAATGACAATCAATAAGCAAGAACTAATATTAAAATAAATAAAAATAGAAACTAAATCAATGGTCTTGATTATATTACTAATATTGAAAATCGTTATCCCCAGCAGTGGGGCAAAAAACTTAATGGCGAATCTGTGCTATCGCAGTATTACCACAAGTGTACGGGTCGCACAAGTAATAAAATAGTGAGTAAGATATCGTTCCACCGGGGGACAAGGTCAAATATTAGTGTAAATTTCAACTGTTATTTAGTCAATCAATAGTTTGTGTGATGATTAAAATAAAAGACAAATTACTTAATAAATTAAAGTAAAGAAAAATTGAATATTGTGTAAAAAACGTTGATGATGAAAATACTATCCAGATATTGAATTTCCCTACCCATGAAAAGCATTTATGAATATCAATTCAATTCAATCAAATAATAGAGCTGAATTGGCATTCCCCTAAATTAGATTAAAACCTCTCTCAAGTAAATTAATCCCTAATCACTAAGTAGAATGTTAGGAATCCATTCTCAATCATAATTAAATAGATCTTGCAATAAGAACAAGAAACTTTAAACCAAATGGTCTTGTAAGTCTATCTCTAGCACTCCAATCAACCCTTAATCCTAATGAAAATTTTGTTCATATCAAGCTTTCTCAAGTCAATAATATGAAAATTGCAACTAATCAATAAGCATGCTATTATCAATTGGAAATAAAAAATTAAGAATCAAAAGGATAAAACAACTCAATCAAATGATTTAATTTAATAAGAACTATTCAATCCATACAATAAAGTTAGGGTTCATTAATATCTAGATAGATAAAATTTAGCTCATGTTCATAACCAGAAAACCAAAACAAAGGAAATAAGTAAAAGAATTTAAACAATCCATAATGAAAATTTCGTGTTTCTTCACTTTAATCCTCGAATCTTGGATTAAATCTCTCATGAATTAGATCTTCACCATCACTCTTAGTTGCCAAAAACTCTCTTTTTCTCAGGAGGTCGGCTCTGAAAATTAAAACTGGATCCGTAATTCGCTATTTAGCTCAAATTTTATAGCCCAGAGATTTTTGTCTGACACACCCATAGACACGCCCGTGTCTGTGGGCATGTCAATGGTGCTATTTGAAGCTTTAATGACATGGGCAATGACACGCCCATGCCCTTGGATGTGTCATTGCTACTGCAATGCTGAGTTAAGAATATGGTCGAGGACACGCCCGTATCACTGGGCGTGTCACAGGTTCTGCAAGTCAAGAGTAATGGAACGTTCAGTGACATGCTCATGTCTCCGGGCGTGTTGAAGCTTCTATAAAGTATTTCAATGACACGACCACTAACACGCCCATGTCACTGGGCATGTCAATTGAAGAATTTGCCCAAAACAGCTTCTTTCACTGTCTTTCGTCCATGATACCGGCCTAAATAATCTTAAGGTCCTAACGTGTCAAAAGTTTCTGGAATCAACCCTAATAAACACTTGAACAAATAAATTAAACTCAATTTAACAATAAATATATTAACAAATAGGGGCAAAAATATCATCAATTATACACTCATTAAATTCCCCCATACTTGAGTTTTTACTTATCCTTAAGCAAACAAAATCACTATAATAGACAGAAATGAAGGACCCCTCTATATCCAAAGAAAATAAAAGTTTTTACAATAATTGAATTAGAAAACCCAACATTCTCAACCAAAAACTAAATCTCAAACATGATAATTGAATTAAGCAGTTTCAAAAAAAAATCTAACAGATCTAAAATCTAAAAATTTAGAGTTAAAAGATTGAGCATAAAATTTCAAGAAATCAAAAGTCATGAACGAAGTAAGAAAGTGTAAGTTTTCTCTTAAGTTCTTTGACCCCTTCGTAAAATGCATTGCGTGAAATATTATTTTTTTCAAAAGGAGCCCGACTTGTTTGAACTGATACTAACTTTTTGACACGAAGGTAAATATTTGTGATGTCGACCCCCGGTTACTCAATTAGAATCACCATTCAAATGGCTACTAACACTATTCATAATTCTAACTCATTTGTTTCAATTCAAGAGTTAAAATCAGCAGTACAAGGATAAATTTTCATAGCTCCTGAAAAATAGTTTTAATTTATTTATTTATTTTAGTAAAGTGGTCAGGAACTTAAGATAATAAAAATGTCATACTAAGTTCGACTAAGTATCTAAAGAATTGAAATATGCTAAAAAATGTAACTAAGGTTTTAAACATCAGATGTGCAACTCTCATCAATCAACTACCTAATTCAAACTATTACATTTAGTCTTTAGCAATCAATTAAGAAAACTGAGTCAACTTCAACAAGAAATTATCGTTCGTTAAATCAATCATTATTTTAATAAAAAGAGAAACCATTTCACTTCATATTATAATAGCAATCTAGTTTACTTGAAACCAAAAATAAAATCAAAGAAACTAAATTAGACAAATGCATCAAATGGCAAGAATGAAAACAAAAGCTCAATCTATAAACTATCCCTCTCCCCCACACTTAAGACGCACATTGTTCCTAATCTGTGTAAAATAATAAAAAGAATAAAAGAGAGAGAAAACTGCCCTAACATGTCCTGAATTGACATATATGAATATGGTTCTAAAAGAGTTGCGATGTCGATGGAGCTACAGGACAAAAAATGGACATACAGAATTGTGAAGGTTCAAAGACATATAATAATAATAATAATAATAATAATAATAATAATAATAATAAACACAAATATAAAAACATAAAAATTAAACGTATAGTCATCCATAAAAAAATAAAAAGAAAAATTAAATAAAATAAATAAAAAATATGAGCTGACTGGTCATGGGCTCAGCACTGGAATCATTACTAGCACTGGCATCATCACCGCTAGCACTAGCATCATCACTATCATCGTCGTCTGAAACATCAACACGGGGTACTAAAGGCTAGTATGGTGGTGGAGGTGGCCGCGAAGGGCTAAATCCCTGAGATCTCCAAAACTCGAGCATATACTGCTCGAGCCATTGCTTCCTCAGTATCTCGTGATCCAATTGTGCTTGGAAGGATGAGTAGTGCTGCTTAATGGAATGCTGGATCTAATCCTGCTGAGTTAATAATTTATTATAGTTCAGCTCGATATTTTTTATTTTTCCTTAATAATTTATTATAGTTCAGCTCGATATTTTTTATTTTTCCTTCTATCCTGCATATCTGGAATTCAAACTCAGTTGGTTTTCGGTCATCATCCACTCAATATTCACAGAATGATGCCAGTATCTGAAAGTAGGGCCTGGAGTAAAAAACGAGTCAGCTGAGAAAGAAGGTACGACAGTGGTGGATGGGTTGGGGATGTCTGTCGGTGGAGGTGGAGGTATGTCAAAAGTGGGAGCAGGAGGAACTGGCTCAAAATTTATGGATTATACTGGCCCAGAATCAGTGGGTGGTGCCTGCAGCTCCACCACCTTCTCCCAGTTTAACCGTTTCAAAGTATCCATGCCTAAAAGTTTGGGGAGCCCATCCAAAGTCATCGGGAGGCATCCATCCAATATCCCTAAACTGTGAGCAAGTCTTGTGACATACATACCACCATGTAAGTTACCTAGTGCCACTTTCTTGGATTGCTCATAGAAAAAGTATGTGATAGTATGAGCTACGTTGCACCGGATCTTCTGGACCATACAATTCAAGAAGAATAGCTCTCTCAGGCCAACAATCCCAGTACTGCTAAGTCGAGTCGCAATGGTGTGAACCAACATATTATGTACTATTCGACAAGGGAATGACTCAAAATTTGATGCCTTGGACATCTTTGATTGATACTTGGTGGCTTTCGATGCAAACGTGCTCCAAACGCTTGAAGGAATGACATCGTACTCCGTAAAGTCTACCTTGGAGTTAAGATACTCTACGGTCTGCACCTCCTCTGCAATAAATAGACCCAAACGCACGCCAAGTTTATTGATGCTCATGTGGAATTGTTGACCTCCCAACCGAAACTTTAGCGTCGGCTCAATGATGGAGATCTTATTTTTATCGATTGAAAAGTGCAGAAGAACTCCAGGGTTAACTCTCTGTATGAACGCTAATTGATGGAGAAGAGTTGTTCCCATTCTAGCTGTTTTATCAAATTTTGGACCTCAGTCAGTATGTTGGCTCGCTCTATGGCACCCCAATCCAAAACCCTAGGTGGCGACCAATCCTTGTTTTCTAATAGTTCAAACCATTTTTGCTCCTCTGAAGTTGAGAATCGAAGGCACTTGTGGCCAGCCATAAATTTCGAGATGGGGTGGGTAGCAGGTCGGCTTGAACTACCTTCACCTCTAGCCCACTTAATTGGTAATTTAGATGGCACTTGATTGCGAGGACCCATGATCTGCAAAATAAACAAGAATAGCCTCAAAATAAAGTACACCAAACAATCCAAGAAGAGCAACACAATAGACCAACCCAACGAAACCAACAATAGCAATGCATTATCAAACAATAAAAGAGCAATTTTAGCCAGAACGACAATAGCAATGCATTAACAACAAGAGCCATGAACCAATGCTCAACAAGGGTAAAAAGTTTTTTAAATCCACACAATAGTCAATCTCCATACCCGGCACTGCTACAAGTCAATAACACAATAGCCCAACGCAACAAAAATAAAGGATTTCAACTCATAATACATAAACAATCAATAACAGTGTGCCAATGTGTGCAACTTAATTCTGGCCATAAAATTTTCTAAAACACAATGAGTAAAGCACAATAAATCCACAAAACTCAAATAAAACTCGAAATCCCATAGTCAAAAATTTGAAATCCCTAGAAAATGGCTATGGCAAATAAACAAATCCAAAACAAAATAAAATAGAGTCTCTAAGAATACAAGAAAATAAAGCAAATCCAACAATCAACAAAGCTCAAAGAATATTCAATCAAATCACAAGAAATCGAGTGTTGAAATCACAAAAAAAAATCACAAGAAGCAAAATAAAATTTCAAAAGTTAAGAGCGTGTACCTAAATAGCTTGAAGAACGCGATAAAATAAAAAAATGATTAAATCCCCTTCAAATCACAAAATGGGAGTCAAAATTCCCTTTAGGATGAATGGGTATGTGATTGGGAGTGTGGAAGTGTGAAGATTTGAGAGAAAATAGAAAACGAGGGGACGAGGAGAGAGAAAATAATGTTGAATTCAAAATCGGGCACGACTTAAAAATCCATGGACACGCCCATAGACATGGTAATATCTATGGGCATGTCATAACTATTGCTTCTGAACTAAAATGACATGCTCACTGACACGGGTGTGTCAGTGGGCGTGTTGTAGCTACTATGACTCTATTAAATCAACACGGCCAGTGACATGGGTGTGTCATTGGGCGTATGGTTGCTACTGTGAATCTCAAATTTAACCAAAATGACATGACCAATGACACGGGCTTATCTATGGGCGTGTTGTAGCTACTGTGATACCATCTAAATGACACATCCAGTGACATGGGCATATCGCTGGTCGTGTCATAGCTATTGTCTCTGAAAATAAATAACACGCTCACTGACATAGGCGTGTCTATGAATCAAGCTCAAATTACCCCCCCTTAAAAGAAAATTTTCCTCAATAAATTCAAGTGAATTCAAAGTAACACACCACTAACCAATGAAAGAAGAATTAAAAACCAACGAAACAAACTAAAAACATAAAAATTAAAGAAACAAATATCAAAAATAAATAAAAATAGTGGGTTATCTCCCACCTAGTACTTCTTTAACGTCTTATTAGTTGGACGTTCGGGATTGGTTCATATTTATTCTTGGAGGTATAAAACCTCCTTCAACTCACTCAAGTCCCCCCTAAATACAGTTTAAGTCTTCGCCCATTAACCTTAAAATTTCTTTTTTTTGGGTGAGAAATTTCGATTGTCCCATAGGGAAAAACTTCTTTAACTGTAAATGGACCAGACCATCTTGATTTTAACTTACCTGAAAAAAGTCAAAGCCTCAAATTATATAATAATGCATGATCTCCAACTTGAAACTCTTTATGTTCCTTAATGTGAGCATCATGTCATCTCTTAGTCCGCTCCTTATACATCCTTGCATTGTCATAAGCTTGTAATCCTCATTCATCCAGCTCATTGATCTGTAATTTTCTCTTATCACCTGCACTAGCTAGATCAAGGTTAATCTATTTTATAGCCCAATAAGCATTATGTTAAATTTTCACAGGTAAATGACAAGCCTTTCCATATACTAACCTAAATGGCATAGTACCCAATGGAGTTTTGAATGCAGTCTTAAAGGCCCATAGAGCATTGTCTAATTTTTTAGACCAATCCTTTCGGGATCGCTCTACAATTTTTTCGAGGATCCTTTTTATTTCTCTATTTGTGTTCTCAACTTGGCCACTAGTTTGGGGATGGTAAGGAGTAGAAAACCTATGTGTAACACCTAGCCTTTTGAAAATTTTCTCAAGCTGAGCATTACAAAAGTGAGTACCCCTATCACTAATGATCGTTTTTGGTGTACCAAATTGAGAAAATAACTTTTTAAAAAATCTCATCACTACCCTAGCATCATTCGTTTCTAAAGCTTGGAAGCTTGGGCTTCAGACCATTTAGAGACAAAGTTTATAGCTACAAGAATATATTTGTTACCAAAAGAACTAGGAAACAGTTCCATAAAGTTGATCCCCCATACATCAAAGACTTCACACACTAGAATTCCATTTTGGGGCATCTCATCACTAAAGGAGATATTTCCAATTCTTTGACAACGATCACAACATTTCACAAAATCATAGCTATCCCTAAACAGGGTGGGACAATAAAATCCTAATTCTAGCACCTTTTGAGCAGTCCTATTGGCTCCCATATGACCACCAGCTGGTCCAGCATAACAATGACAAAGAATATTCATTGTTTCAGGCCATGCCATGTAACATCAAATCATGTGGTCTTTACATAACCTAAACAAGAAAGGATCCTTCCAGAAGTAATTTTTCAAGTCATAAAAGAATTTCTTCTTCTCTTGATAAGTCATATCTTTTGGAAGTTCCCTAGCAGCCAAGTAATTAGCAAAATCTGCAAACCAAGGCACTTCAAAAGTTGAAACACTTACCTCACTTACTATGACATAAAGCTGCTCATCAAGAAAATGATCATCAATGTTCCCATCTTCGAGCTTCTCCAAGGTTGGGTTCTCCAAGCGAGAAAGGCGATCTGCTGCCAGATTTTTAGCTCCCTTTTTGTCTTGAATATGCAAATCAAATTCCTACAATAACAAAACCGAACGAATTAGCCTAGGTTTTGCATATGTTTTGGCAAATAAATACCTCAAAGCCGAGTGGTCCGTATACACAATCACTTTGGACAAGATTAGATATGATCTAAACTTGTCAAAAGAAAAAACCACAGCTAGAAGTTCTTTCTCTGTAGTTGTGTAATTGGCCTGGGTTACGTTCAGCATCTTGCTTGCATAATAAATGGGATGAAAATGCTTTTCTTTGTGTTGACCCAAAAGTGCCCTCACTGCAATATCACTTGCATCGCACATCAGTTCGAATGGGAAATTTCAATCGAAAGCTACCATGATTGGAGCATGAGTCAATTTCTCCTTAAGAGTCATGAAAGATCTTAAACATTCCTCGTCAAACACAAAATCAACATCCTTCTCAAGGAGTCTTGTTAGAGGATGAGTTATCTTAGAAAAGTCACGTATAAATAGCATATAGAAGCTTGCATGCCCCAAAAAACTTCTGATGGCCTTAACTAATATAGGGGAGGTATTTTTTCAATGGTTTCTACCTTAGCCTGGTCCACCTCAATACCCTTGCTTGAAATTTTGTGTCCCAACATGATTCCTTCTTGAACCATGGAATGATATTTTTTCCAATTAAGTACCAGGTTTATTTCCTCACATCTTATCAAGACCCTCTCAAGATTTTCTAAACAACCTTCGAACGAGCTACCATAAATTGAGAAATCATCTATGAACAGCTCCATAATATCATCAATAAGCTTATCAAATATTGCCACCATGCACCGTTGAAAAGTTGTTAGTGCTTTGCATAATCCAAATGGCATCCTTCGATATGCGAATGTCCCATATGGGCGGGTGAATGTAGTTTTCTCTTGGTCTTCTAGGGCAATAAAAATTTAGAAGTAACCTGAAAGGCCATCCAAAAAATAATAGTACTCATGCCCGGACAATCTCTCCAACATCTAATCAATGAAGGGCAAAGAAAAATGGTCTTTTCTAGTTGCATCATTTAACTTTCTGTAGTCGATACAAACCCTCCAACTAGTAACTCTTCTTGCTGAAATTAGCTCATTATTTTCATTGGAAACCACCGTTGTCCCTTCTTTCTTTGGTACTACCTGAATCGGGCTCACCCAAGAGCTATCCAAAATTGGATATATAATTCTCGTATCAAGTAGCTTGATTACTTCAGATTTAACTACTTCTTTCATCTTAGGTTTTAGTCTCTGTTGTGGTTGCACCACTAGCATGAATTCATCCTCCATCAGTATTTTGTGAGTGCAATAGGATGGACTAATACCCTTGATGTCTGCTATCTTCCAAGCTATAACTTGCTTATGCTTTTATAACAACTCGATGAGTTTTACCTTCTGCTCAAAAGATAGGTGGGAACTAAAATAATTGGCAATTTATTCTCCTCACCCAGGAATCTATACTCAAGATGATCCGGAAGGATCTTAAGTTCTAAGCTGGGTGGATCAATCACAGATGGTCGTAGCTTCTATTCTTTTGGCATTTCAATGGTTTCATATGCCCGACTCTTAAATGATTTGCTTGCATCAAGATAAGCAAGCTACACCAGTGCTTCCTGATCCTCAACATTATCCTGCAATAAATACAACTCAAGGGGATCCTTAGAAACAACGTTAGTAACACAATTTAAGGTTTCATGCTCAATGATATCATTGCATGAATCCACCTCATTAAGTGTAAGTGGGTGCTTCATAGCATAATGTATATTAAAAATAACTTTCTCGCTTCTCACTCTTAAGGTCAATGTGTCATCATAGACATCGATAAGGGCATGGGCTATATTTAAAATGGCCAACCAAGGATAAGCAAAACATCTGCATCCTCATCTACATTAATGACAACAAAATTATTGGGAAAAATGAAATCCCCGACTTTTACCAACACATCTTCTATAATATCATGAGGGTGAATTACTGACTTATCAGCAAGTTGAATGGTCATGAGTGTTGGTTTAGATTCTCCGACACCTAACTCTTTAAACATCTTGTAAGGCATAACACTTATGCTAACTCCCAAGTCAACTAACACACTTTGAACTTCAAGATTACCTATCAAGCATCGAATAGTAAAACTATCAAGATCTTTTAATTTCTTAGGCAACCTCTTCTGCAAAATTGTTGAACTCTTTTCTGACAATTGCATCAAAGATACTTTCTCAAGTTTCCTTTTATTAGAAGGATATCTTTCAAAAATTTAGCATATTTGAGCATCTACGATAAAGATTCAGCAAATGAAATATTAATGTACAGTTGTTTAAAGAGTTCAAGAAACTTACCGAACTGAGCATCCATCTTGTCCTTGTTCGACCTTGCTAGATATGGTACTCGAGGTCGGTATTCCTTCACTACTGGGTTCTTAAGGTTGATTTTATTTCTCATTTTTCACTGCAGCCTTTTCACCCGAAGTGATAGTAGGGTTATCTTCTTCTTCTTTCTGTGTCTCAACCTCTTTTGCTTGTGACACAGCCTCTTTTTCAACCACACAACTCTTAATTTCCTTTCCACTCCTTAGAGTAATTGCCTTCAACTGCTCCTTTGAGTTTGCCTCAGTATTGCTAGGTAAGCTCCCTTATGGTCGTTCAATGAGTAACTTAGCAATTTGCCTCACCTGATTTTTCAAATTGTGAATGGAGGCTTGTTGATTTCTAAGGGTAGTTTCTACTTATTGAAATCTGGTTTCTGAAGCTGCTATAAACTTCTCCATCGTATCCTCCAAATTGCTCTTTCTTGGAAGGGCATCTTGTCGATGTTGAGGCTGCTGAAATCCAGGGAGAGGCCTTGGATTATTCAGATTATTCTAGGAGAAATTAGGATGATTTCTCCACCCTGGATTATAAGTGTTGCTGTAGGGGTTCTTCTGTTGTTGCCTAAGCATATTTCCAACATACTCCACCTGCTCCTGTCTAGCAAACATATTGCCACTTTGGCAATCTTGACTTTGATGTCCAGCCCCTTAACATTCACAAGACATCACTTGCATTGATTTCCCTAAAGATGAAGCTAAAGAATCAATCGTTTTATTCATTGCTTCCAACTGTGTTGTTAATACAACCACGGGATCCAATTGATGCAAACCAGTGACCCTCAATTTTCCTTGTTCCCTTGGAGTTTGCCACTAATAATTAGTAAAGGCCATATCTTTAATCAAATCCCTTGCTTATTCACGTGTCTTATTATTTATGGTACCTCTGCCAGCTGCATTGATGGATTGCTTACTTGTATAATTCAATCCATTGTAGAAAGTTTGAATCTAGAGCCACAGCGAAAGCCTATGATGAGGACACCTTCTCAATAAATCTTTGAACCTCTCCCAAGCATCATAAAGAGTCTCACCATCCAGCTGGAGAAACGATGAAATATCATTCCTCAACTTGGCAGTCTTGGATGGTGGGAAATATTTTTCTAAGAACTTTTCTACCAATTGACCCCATGTGGTGAAAGTGTTTGGGGGGAAAGATTTTAGCCATTTCTTTGGTTGATCTCTAAGTTTTAATGGGAACAACCTCAGCCTAATTTCATCTTCGGAGACATTTTGTATCTTGAATGTGTGACATATTTGCAGAAAAGTCTCAATATGTGCATTAGGATCTTCCTCTGGAAACTCATCAAACTGGCAAGTCGGTTGCACCATTTGAATTACATTTGTCTTTATCTCAAATTTATTTGTAGCAACTGCCGATCTCTGTATACTCGAATTAGCCCCATTAAGAGTGGGCCTAGCAAATTTCTGCATTGTCCTTGGCTCATTTCCTGCCATCACTTCAAGTTCTTCTTCTGAGCTGAGATCTTCAAAGTTTGGTTCCATTTCTGCCATAACTGCTTCCCTTTCTTTCTTTTGCTTTCTCCTCAATATTCTCTAACTCTGGATCTAATTCGAGTAATTGGGAAGAGCTAGCTTGGGTCATAAACGGGAAGAAGTACCTAAAATGACAATCAAAAAGCAAGAACTAATATTAAAACAAATAAAAATAGAAACTAAATCAATAGTCTTGATTATATTACTAATATTGAAAACCGTTGTCCCTAGCAGTGGCGCCAAAAACTTGATGGCAAATCTGTGCTATCGCAGTGTTACCGCAAGTGCACGGGTCGCGCAAGTAATAAAATAGTGAGTAAGATATCATTCCATTGGGGATAAAGGTCAAATATTAGTGCAAATTTCAACTGTTGTTTAGTGAATCAATAGTTTGTGTGATGATTAAAATAAAAGACAAATTACTTAATAAATTAAAGTAAAAAAATGAATATTATGCAACAAAAGTTGATGATGAAAATACTATCCAGATATTGAATCTCCCTAGCCATAAAAAGCATTTATTAATATCAATTCAATTAAATCAAATAATAAAGCTAAATTGGCATTCTTCTAAATTAGATTAAAACCTCTCTCAAGTGAATTAATCCCTAATCATTAAGTAGAATGCTAGAAATCTGTTCACAATCATAATTAAATAGATCTTGCAATAAGAAAAAGAAAATTTGAACCAAATGGTCTTGTAAGTCTATCTCTAGCACTCCAATCAACCCTCAAATCCTAATGAAAATTCTGTTCATATTAAGTTTTCTCAAGTCAATAATATGAAAATTGCAACCAATCAATAAACATGATATTATCAATTAAAAATAAGAAATTAAGAATCAAAAGGATAAAACAACTTAATCAAATAATTTAATTTAATAAGAACTATTCAATACATATATTAAAGCTATGGTTCATCAATATCTAGATAGATAAATTTTAGCTCATTTTCATAGTCAGAAAACCAAAACAGAGGAAATAAGTAAAAGAATTCAAACAATCCATAATGAATAATTTGTGTTTCTTCACTTCAATCCTCGAATCTTGGATTAAATATCTCATAAATTGGATCTTCACCTTCACTCTTAGCTGCCAAAAACTCTCTTTTTCTCAAGAGGTTGGCTCTGAAAATTAAAACTGGATCCCTAATTCGCTCTTTAGCTCAGATTTTATAGCCCGGAGATTTTTGCCTGACACGCCCATAGACACATCCGTGTCTGTAGGCGTGTCAACGGTGCTGTTTCGAGCTTTAATAACGTGGGCAATGACACGCCCATGCCCTTAGGTGTGTCATTGATACTGTAATACTGAGTTAGGGACATATTCGGGGACACACCCGTGTCATTGGGCGTGTCACAGCTTCTACAAGTCAAGAGTAATGGCAAGTTCAGTGACACGCCCATGTCTCCGGGCATGTCGAAGTTTCTGTAAAGTAGTTGAATGACACGGCCACTGACGTGCCCATGTCACTGGGTGCGTCAATTGAATAATTTGCCCAAAATAGCTTCTTTTCTTATCTTTCATATGTGATTCTAGCCTAAATAACCTTAAGGTCCCAATGTGTCAAAAGTTTCTGGAATCAACCCTAATAAACACTTGAACAGATAAATTAAACTTAATTTGACAATTAATATATTAAGAAATAGGGGCAAAAATATCATCAATTATACACTTATCAAAGCCACAAATTTATTTATGAAAAGTTTAATGAATTGCCAAAACTGTAAATGGAGTTCGGTTCTAAATTATTGTACCACGTCTGTGCATTACCAATGAGAGTCTTCGGAAATAGTATACATAGAGCAACATCCAAAGTTGTGTATAGCATTATCAACATGTGAGCGAGGATCCATTGTTCCAGTGAACTTTTTTAGCTTTGGCACATAGAAACTCGAATAAACCGCGTTTAGAATTTGTTTGGAAAAGGGTGAATGAAAGGTAATGTCAGATTGCAAAGTTGTACCCTTGCGCATATGTTTTATTTTTTCATCAACCAAAGCATTAACATCTGCTGCTATCGTCATAGCTTCTTTTCTTTTGGAATAAACTGGTTTAGAGGCTGATATGGAAGCTTTCTTTGAATCTCCTGTTCTGATTCATGGGATGTGTCATATTGTTGCTGAGGTTCATAGTCATATTGTGGTAAATTATAAGGGAGAAGTTTCTAATGAGTAGGCAAATGTGGAGTTTGGCATGTTGGAGGAGGAGGTTCATATTCCGATAATATAGGTTATTGTGGATTTTTAGTAACTTGTCCAAAAACTGCAATAAATTTTTTGAGTGTGAATATGAGCTCTCTGATTGCTTGTTCAAATGGATTTGGAGATTATAACATTGTAGAGGTCATTTGTGCTATTGGAACAAATGGCAGAGAAGGCTCAACAGTGGCTACTTTCATTATGGCAGCAGATAATACAGGAAGAGAGGTTTCGATTGGGGATTGTTCAATTTGAAAATTATGTGTTGTGTTTTGAGCTGTTGGACATTGTGGTGTTTGTGGAGCTGGGGGTAGTCTGTTAGGAGTTTTAGTTGAATTATGTGAATCATGAATTAAATCTTGAGTCTTCTTATCCATTTCGAGAATCAGTCAATTCACGCTCACCGCATCACTGATGAAGGGATGGACTTCAAGGACTCCAATCTAAGTTCATATTTGATGTGCCACGCCTCTTGGGCCTGCAAAATCAAGAAAAATGATCGGACTCTAGTGAGGAGTCTCCGATGCTTAAGTTAGTAATTAGAAACAACCAAACTATATGGTATTAAAGAGCAGTAATGTTCAAACCTCTTACCTGTGAAAGTTTATACCTATTTATAGTTGAAAAGTGGAGACAACTTTTGCAAAAGGTCAGCAGATTTTCAAGGAGTGTCGACGTAGTGGGCAGATTTTTTAGATGTATCGGTGTAGTGCTATCTCGTCAAAGTGTATTTTATCATAGTTTGGCTGTAGAGTTCGGATTTATCCACAGTATCATAATATATACTTCAGTCCAGTTGAATAGTTTGGTCACGGAGTTCAAATTTATCTACAACACTACTATTATATAAATATTCATTTTATAATTAATATTCTTTATATTTACTAAATAGTAGATGTCTAACTAGCTAACATATTTAATTAAGGATATAAATTATTATTTTTTAAACAGTATAAAATAAAAATGAGATTATTATTTTAGAAGGAAGAGAGTATTATTATTATTATTTTAAACCAATTGTTATTATTTTCTCATTATTATTATTATAACTTTTATTATTATATTTATTTATCTACTCCCTCTATTACTCTTTAAGTATCGTATAAGAAAAAAAATTTTATTCTGCCTCAATTATCACTTTTATAAATTTAAGGTAACATTAATTATAAAGTTATAAATTTACCCATCTGAAATATTCATAATTAATTAATAGATAATAGTTAAAATAGGTAATTATATAAAATATTATAAAATTTTTATAAAATTTATAATCATTAATAATTATTTGATTTGTGTAATTATTTTTAAAATGATATTTGAAATAAAATGAAGATAATAAATTTTTTAGACTAATAAGATCAAAGATATAATTATTTTTTTTATCTTCTTGATTTATATTGCTAAATTAATATATAGTCTAAAAGTGAAATATTAAATTAATTACTGCATTAAACCAAATCATTCGCGAACGCTTTAACTTTTTACAATTTTAAATAAAATTATAATAAATAAGATTAGATCGAGCTAATTGAATTAATTGATTCAATTAGGTTTTTTATTGTCTCTTTTTATTATTGATATTTTTCAGGTTAAAAATATTTATTTTAAATTATTTAAATATATTAACTTCAATCTATATTATATATTATTATTATTGCTTTTATCATAATTATTATATTTATTTATCTATATTTTTTCAAGTTAATAAGGTTTTAGACATAATTAGTTTTATGATCCTTTTAATTCATACTTTTGAATTGATATATTGGCTAAAAGTGAATATTAGAATCAATTATTGAATCAAACCGAATCAGAAATTAAAACTTAAACTTTTAAAATTTTAAATAAAATTATACTAAAATAAAGACCAAATGAATCAAATTAAAAATATTGGTCCAATTTTTTTTGTTTTCTCTTCTTATTATTTATAATTGTTTAGGTTAAAATATTTATTTTAAATTATTTAAAAAAATTAACTTGGATCTGCATTATTTGTTCTTATTGTTGTTGTTATTATTATAGTATTTATCTATATTTTATTATTAGTTTTTATATCTTCTTGATATGTACTTTTGAATCAATATGTAGCCTGAAGCAAATAACATGTTAAATTATTGAATCAAACCAAAATTTTAAATTTTCAAATAAAATTATACTAAAATAAGATTAGACAGAACGAATCAAACAAATTTTAAGTCAATTAGAATATATATTTTTTATTTTCTCTTCTTACTATTTATATCTTTTTCAGGTAAAAAAATATTTATTTTAAATTTTTTAAATATTTATTACTATTACTTTTATTATTATTATACTTATTTATTTATATTTTTCAGATTAATAAGATCATATACATAATTAATTTTTCGATCATCTTGATTTATATTTTTGAATTAATATGCAATTTAAATATAAATATCAAATTAGATTATGAAATTAAACTAAATCAAAAGTTAAAATTCAAATTTTTAAATAAAATATATTGTAATTACATGTAGGGGGGTGGGTATTCGTCGACCGACCGAATTTTACTTTGACCGAAATTTCTGAATACTAGATTTATCGACCGAACTCATAGATTTTTAATTTCAGTCGGTTCGATTAATTAATTAAACTAAATCGATCAGTTCGATTAATTAACTGAATCGATCGAATTTTTTTATTTTATAATAAAATTATATTTACAATAAAAATATTAATATAATTAATTAACTAAACAATTTTTTTAAAAAAAATAAACAAAACATAACTTTATTTTATAATAAAAATTTATATAATTAAATAACTAAACAAAAAAATTAGCAAATAACTAAATAATTTAAAAAAAAAATATTTGATTAACAGGTAATCGACCGAACCGAATCAGTTATCCTTTAACCGAACTAAAAATTAAATTTATCTAAACTCTTCGACCAAACCTATTGAACTAATCTACGGTAGATTAACCAAATTAAATTTTAGTTAATTAACTAAAAATTCAATTTTGTTAACTGAATTTTGTCCACCTTAATTATATGATATATTAACATATTAGTGATAATTGCGTACCTTATAAAAAGATTTTCAATTTATTTTTGTAAAAAAAAATCAAAACAGACTTTAAAGTGAATGATTATCACCTATAAGATACCTTTTTATATTTTTTTTCTCTAATTAATTTACTGAAATTACTAGATTTATTTAATTGTGTAGAAAGTCAAAAATAAAATTCAACATATTAAATTTGTGTATAGCGAGTCAAACACATACAAATGATAGTTTTATCTCTACATATAATTAAATTAAATATAAGGTAAATAATTTGCAATTTAATTTGTGCACGTTTAATAGATTTTTTCATAAATATAAAAGAATCTATATAAGCATATAAAAGCCAAGAAATTAAGAACTCTTCTAAAATTACTATGTCATCTATTTCTAAAAATATTACAATATCATAATTTCTCAATTTTTCATCAATTTTTTAATTTCATATTAATTTCTCTTCACTTTCTCTCTTTTTGTTAAAAAAATTCTAAACCATTCAATTTAATATTAATTCAATATTTAATATTTTTTCTTTTAATTAATTTTAATAATTTATATAAATTTAAAATTTAATAATCAATTATATTTATGACTTTTAATCTTCTATTAAATAATTACATATTAATATAATTTCATAGTATTAATTAAATAAATTATATTTGTGATTTTTAATTTTTTATAAATTAATTACACATTAATATAATTAAATAATATTAATTGATTTATATGATTTTTAAAAAAATTAAAAAATTTTAAAAAATATATGACTCTTGACCTTCATAATAAATTAATAATAAATTAAATAATTTATTTATAATAATGATTAATTTATATATATTTAAAAATTTTAAAAAATTAAACAATAAAATATATAACTTTTAATATTTTTAACAAATTAATTATACATCGATAATTTATGTAATAATAATATTTATATTAATAACACTTTCAATAAAAATCTAATAATTATAAATTTTTCTACTCACATTTTTCTCCCTGTTTAAAAAAGTTTACTTGAATTTCATTTTTTTTTAATGTTTTCTTCTTATTTTTATAGAATCCATGTTTTTTATAGCAAAAATATGTGTTTACTTTGTTCTTGATTTGTAAAAGTGTCAAATTATAAAATAAAAAGATTATATTTGCTCATCGATATTATTTTAATAAAATTATAATAAAAATTGAGATAAATATTTTATTTTATATTTTTTACAATATAATATGTTATTAATTTACATATAAATTATTTATGTTTATTTATTATATTTATTTATATTTTGTTATTCTCATTACCGTGTAATGAGCATGTAGAGACTAGAAAATAAAAGATTTATAATTGTTATGTAAGTGGATAAAAAAATATAAAATATAATTTTATAATTTATTATTATAAAAATTAGAATTTAAAAAGTTACGGATTTAAAAAGATAATATTATAATTTAAAAAGTTATAAATTTAAAAAGATAATAAATATTTAAATATTATCTATTATTATTATTTAAAAATGTAATAATATTAAATTTTTAAATCTTAATAAATCTAGCTGAACCATGGATTAATCATTAATCTAAATTAGTGTCTGATTCGGTTATAAAAATATTATTCATCAGTAAAAAATTACTCCATTAAATAATGACAAATCGTTTATAAAAAATAAATACATAAATAGAAAATAAAACATTTAAAAAAATTACATATATATCAGTAGTTAATTTGAATTGAACAAAAATATTTAGATTTTTCTTTACTTTTTTTATAACAGCAATGATTTTTTCTGTTTTTATTAAAATAGTCCATGTAGTTTTTTTTAGTAAGGCAAATAATATATATATATATGGGGATAAGTAGCAGAAATTAATTTAACACAATTTATTAATAATATTAGAGTTTCTATGTATATTACATGATAATAAATGATTATCTATCTCACAGTCTAATTTATTATAATTAATCTGTAATGAGTTTATTATAATATATATAGTTTTAGTTTTTTAATTATTTGTTAATATTTGTTTTTGTTTAATATTTTTTAGTTTATTAATTTAATTTAATTGATTATTATGATAAAAATATTAGTATAAATTAATTATGCTCATGGTCAAATAAAAAATTATATTCGCACATATTAGTAATATAATAAATTAAAGCAAACCAAATTTAAGATTTTAATTAGATTAAATGGTTGACGAATATATAATAAAGTATTTTAAAATTATGGCTGATACATATAGAAAGCATGTAATTAGGTTAAATTAATTTACTTTTTAGAAAATAGAGTATAATTGTAAGAAAAAAAAAAACAAAATTTGGGGTAAAACTTATTTCATAGTCTAATTATTTTTTTATCAATTTTGATTTTTGAAATATTTTCGCAGTAATATTTTCAAATTGAAATAAAAACATTTATTTTTTGAAAATGATATATAATTACAAGAAGATATAATATTAAGGTAGAATATTTTTTAATATTTGAAAGGGATGCTTTAAAAAATTGAATAAAAAATTGATCTTTTTTTAAATTTTTATTAAAATATAAAATATAAATTCATATATAATTACAAATTAATATCGATAGTTAGTAATTAAGATAATTAATTAATATGTTAAAAACTTACTTTTTGGTGATATAAATTTGGCGATATTGTTTAACATGTCTATAATATGTTAACATTCGTAACGTGGTCAACATTAAATCATATTCAATTATTAAACAATATTAAATTAGTGCATATTTTTGCAGTAATTATTAATTACAGTTTATTACTTTATTGGTGAAATAAATTAATACTAAAATTAGAGGAAAAGATTAATGAAGAAGAAAAAAATAACAATTTTTTATTTAATAAGAGCAATTTTGAGATTTTATTAAGTTTGTGCAAAATTTTTATATGAAAGTTTTTACAAATACCTTTTCTTTTCTTTTTTTTAATGCTAAGTCAAGCATTCTTCCTTAATGTCAACTTCCTTAAATTTAATTTAACATTGTGAGCATTTTATTCTACTTGAAAAGTTATTAGTTTTAAGTAATTTCGTGAAAACTTCTATAACTTATTCTTCAAATACATAATATTCGACCAAAAATCTTTTTATCTTTTACCAAATATTTAATATATTGATATTTAATATCAATATGTTTATTGCAATTGTAAAACATTTGATTCTTTGTTAAAGATATTGTTAATTTGTTATTATAATAAATTATCATCGGACCATTTTGTTGATATTATAATTTATTAAATATTATCTATAGCCAAACTTCTTGAATAGTATAATTTGGAAGATGATAAGCGACAGATGAGATGAGTAATCTCTTAAAAATTATATTGTCTGAGCATATTACTATTATCTATTGGGCGTGTTGAAAAAGTAATTTCATTAATTATATATATTTTATTTATTTTAAAATTATATAATTTTAATAAAAATTTATTTTATATTAAACAATAGTATATTAAATAATATTTACACATTAATTAAATATATGACTATATATAAAAATTTGTATGAATGAATAATGTATGAACTGAAATTAATGTGTATAAGTGAATGTATGAATTAAATAGTAAAAATAAAAATTATTTTAAAATATTTATACATTGATTATATATTCAAGATTTTAAATACAAAATCTTTTACTAATATATGATATATAATCTGAAATCCAGCAAAATTTTGAAGTAAAAGAATTTGAGTTTAATATATATTATTTATTTAAATTGGAGTTAATATATTTTGGATTGATGATTCTGATTCCTCATTATTGATGGATCGACCAATGATAAGATCCAAATTCAAAGTTAAAAAACAAAACAGTATTTGATTATTCGTACATGTATATGTACTGAATTTAATTCTCATTTCTAAGTTCCGTAGTACTTGTTTTTCCTCAAAACTCGAAAAATAACAGACAAAACAGAGCAAATGGCTCAAAAGTCATTGAGAAATATATTAAATAAATGAAGAAGAAGAAGAAGATAGAGACTGTGTCACGTTAAAGGAAAATTCATTTTGTTGGATGTTGATTTACGGTTAATCCCCAAAAATTTGGAGTTGGGTGGCCGGTCGGTTTCACCCACGTGCAAGCTCAGCCATGGTTGCAGGTTTTGTTGTCTGGCTGACATTACTCTCTCTTTCTCTATCTTATTGCTGTATCTTTAATTAATTATGTACAGTGACCAAACTAGATACCGAATATATAACGGAGATAGATAAATTTTTTAAATAAAAAATTTATTGATAAATTAAAAATAAAATTAAATATTTCATATTTCATATTATAATAAAATTTAATTTTTATTATAATTTTTTTAAAAAAAATCTATTAAAATTTTATATTATTTATTATATTCTAAAAATTTATTGAATTTTTTTATATATTTTTATTTTAATTCTTAAATTTATTAATTTATTTATAAAATTTTATTAAATATTATTTCAAATGAAAATTTTTTTCAAATCAGAAATTTTATTTAATTTATAACTAAATTGTAAAATTTTAGTATTAACTTAAATACTTAAACACATAATCATAAATAAATTTAAAATATATATATATGGTAAAAAAATCACAATATATATAAAATATTATATATATAATTTTTATAAAATATTATAAATTTTATAAAAAATAATATATATATACTTAAACACAAAACTCTAAATATCAACTAAATAAAAAAAATATCTATATATTGGTAAAAAAAACAATATATATATATAATATTATATATATATAATTTTATAAAATACTATATATATATATATTTACCTAATCACAAAATTGTAAATATTCATAAATTAAAAAAAATTAACATATATAAAATATTATATAAATAATTTTAATAAAATATTGTGTATAAAAATAATATATATAGTGAAAAAAGTTAATATGTAAATAAAATATTATATATATATATAATATGTATAGTAAAAAATAATGTATATATATAATATTATATATATAAATTTTTATAAAATACTATATATATAATTTTAATAAAATATTATATAATTATATATTTATACATATAAATGCACACATACATATATATATATATATCTGAAACTATGTTGGTCCTGTCTATTAGATTATAAATTGTAGTGAATTTATAAAAATTAGATAAGATTTTGGGATAAGTTGAAGGAATTTTTGGCTCTGTCTGTAATTTTGTGTAATTTGTAGTTGAAGAATTTTTAAGTTATCTACTGTGAATTTGCACTTTTCTGAGCTGGGTTTTTAGTTTTTTTGAATTTGGTGAATTCACTTTATTAGACATATACCTGGAGAATCCAATTTGCTATTTCACTTTGTTTTTTGTTTGATGGCTTTTTTGGTTGGGAATATAACCAGAGAGCTATGTGAATTCTATTATTGCCTTTTTTTCTCTGCCAAACCTTTTTTTTGGCTTCCTGAGAATTGTTAGTGGGGTTCTCTTCTATAACTTTCATGATGATTCTTGGATCAGTAGATTCGAGGTGGCAAGAGTAGATTTAGAAGTTCAATTTGGTTTATTTTGAAGAAATTTTGTCTTTTTTAAGCACAGATTTGGGGATTAATTTGAGGAGGGTTTAAGTTTAGGTGCTTGTCCATTTATGTAGGTTGGATTAATCAAAAGAAGCTATTAGAAAAACAAGAGAATTTTTGAAGAGGACAAGGGTTGAGAGATGTCATCAAAATCAACAAACAATAATACCAATAGTGCAAGGAGCAGTTCTGCTCGATCAAGGCCGAGTGCTCGTGTGGTTGCACAGACATCAATTGATGCAAAGTTACACGTGGACTTTGAAGAATCTCATTTTGATTACTCTTCATCAATTGACTTCAATCTCTCAAGCTCAACTAGCAACATTCCTTCTCAAACTGTATCAGCTTACCTCCAAAAGATTCAGAGAGGGAAACTTATTCAACCATGTGGTTGTATGATTGCTGTTGATGAGAAAAGTTTGAATGTTCTTGCCTACAGTGAAAATGCCCCAGAAATGTTGGACTTGTCACCACGTGCTGTTCCAAGCATTGAGCAGCAAGAAGCTCTGACTTTTGGAACAGACATACGGACACTTTTTCGGTCTTCAGGTGCAGCTGCCTTGCAGAAAGCCGCCAGTTTTCAAGATGTTAATCTTCTTAATCCCATATTGGTCCATTGTAAAACATCCGGCAAACCCTTTTATGCAATCATGCATAGAATTGATGTGGGGTTGGTTATAGATTTAGAGCCAGTTAATCCAGCTGATGTGCCAACCACAGCTTCAGGGGCATTAAGATCATATAAACTTGCTGCCAAAGCCATCTCAAAATTGCAGTCCTTACCCAGTGGGAATTTGTCATTAGTGCATGATGTTTTAGTTAATGAAGTTAGTGATTTGACAGGTTATGATCGGGTGATGGTTTACAGATTTCATGAAGATGAACACGGCGAAGTTATTGCAGAGTGTTGTAGGCCTGACTTGGAACCTTATCTTGGCTTGCATTACCCAGCTACTGATATACCACAAGCTTCAAGATTCCTCTTCATGAAAAACAGGGTTCGGATGATATGTGATTGTATGGTTCCCCCAGTAAAAGTAATTCAAGACCAGAGCTTGGCCCAGCCATTAAGTCTTTGTGGATCCACCTTGAGATCCCCTCATGGTTGTCATGCACAATATATGGAAAATATGGGCACAATTGCATCTCTTGTACTGGCAGTGACAATTAATGAGGATGGTGATGAGATGGACAGTGATCAGCAGAAGGGAACAAAATTGTGGGGTCTGGTGGTTTGCCATCACACAAGTCCCAGGTTTGTTCCTTTTCCTTTGAGGTATGCTTGTGAGTTCTTGATCCAAGTCTTTGGTGTTCAAATCAACAAGGAAGTAAAATTGGCAGCTCTAATGAGAGAAAAGCATATTTTGCAAACTCAAACTTTACTTTGTGACATGCTTCTAAGGGAAGATCCTGTAGCAATTATCACTCAATCACCTAATGTGATGGATCTTGTTAATTGTGATGGTGCTACACTTTACTATCGGAATAAATTTTGGTTGCTAGGTGTTACCCCTACGGAAGCACAGATTAGAGATATAGCTGAATGGCTTCTTGAGTACCATACTGAAAGTACAGGCTTAAGCACTGACAGCCTTATGGAAGCTGGCTATCCGGGTGCATCAACTCTTGGGGATGCAATTTGTGGGATGGCTGCTAGTAGGATTACTTCCAAAGACTTCCTTTTCTGGTTTAGGTCCCACTCTGCTAAAGAGATCAAGTGGGGTGGTGCAAAACATGAACGTCAAGACAAGGATGACGGGAGAAAGATGCACCCCAGATCATCATTCAAGACTTTTCTGGAGGTAGTCAAATGGAGAAGTTTACCTTGGGAAGATATTGAAATGGACGCCATCCATTCTTTACAGCTGATATTGAGAGGATCCTTGCAGAAGGAGGCTGCAGATGATTCCAAAATGATTGTGAATGTTACATCAGTTGATGACAGAATTCAAAGAGTGGATGAATTGCGCATCTTAGCAAATGAAATGGTTCGTGTTATTGAGACAGCTGCTGTACCCATCATGGCCGTAGACATATTGGGTAATATAAATGGGTGGAATTCCAAAATAGTTGAACTTACTGGCCTGTCTGTTGACCAAGCTATTGGCAAGCCCTTAGTTGACATTGTCGAGGGTGGTTCCATCAATGTAATTACAAGCGTGATATCAGCAGCTTTGCAAGGTGATTCTATAATTTATCCTGGACATTTTAGGTTTTATATAGATAAGGCATACATACGGGTTGAATGTTTGCAATTCTGAACATATAACTCACCAGAATTTATTGCTTGGATTTGCATATGTTGCTAAAACCTTATTTTTATTGGATTGCTTTTACCAGTAGTTATAGTTGAAGATTAAAAGAAAATGCAGGTAAAGGGTTGTCATTGTTTGAAGTGCGTTTATGCGTAATTATGAAGAGTGCTTATTTTTTCATTTTTGTGCTTTGCAACATGGGATCAATAAACTTCACATGAATGTATTGATTCAGGTTCTACTTATAAACCTATTTTTCTAATTGCATAAGCGCTAAGTTTATTTTTTCTAGGTTATTTCACCTCCTATTGAACTTAAGTTAGAAATTTGTGGAAATGATTAATAGTAGCTTTTGCCTCTTAACTGGCAGTGTATCTGTGTAACTATCAGAAATATGTGTAACATGTTCAGCTGTTTAAAAGAAACTAGAGAGGTAATGTTTTTTAATAAACTATCCACTTATCCAAATTTTTCATGGTTTCAAGTAACTTCAAGGTTGAACTCCACCTATACTTCTCTCTTTCCTCTCTCTCTCACACAACCTCCTGAATGAAAGGAGAAAGGAGAAAGGAAAGAGCTAAATGTTTCTTGCAGTGACTCCTTATTGTAATCATCACTAACTAGGACATCTTCTCTATTGTTTCCTTGTTCTTTGAACCTGACATGAATTTTTCTGGATCTGATCTTGTAGTGGTACATGGCAGGTATAGAAGAGAAGAGCATTGAAATCAAACTGAAGACCTTTGGTTCTCAGGAAAATAGCTGTCCTTTATTTTTGCTAGTTAATGCATGTTGTAGTCGAGATGTTAGGGAAAAAGTCGTGGGAGTTTGCTTTGTTGGCCAAGATCTTACACGGAAAAAAATGGTTATGGAGAAATATACTCGAATGCAAGGTGATTATGTCGGAATCATGCACAACCCATGTGCCCTTATTCCTCCAATTTTTATGACTGATGAGAATGGTCGATGCTTGGAGTGGAATTATGCAATGCAAAATTTGTCTGGTTTGAAGAGGGAGGAAGCTGTTGGCCGAGTGCTTCTTGGGGAAGTTTTCTCAGTCGACAGTTTTGGTTGTCATGTTAAAGATAATGATACCTTAATCAAACTCAGTATATTGCTGCATTGGGTGATTGCAGGTCAAGATGCAGATAAATTTTTATTTGGATTCTTTGATCAGCAGAGTAAATATGTTGAAGCATTACTATCTGCAACAAAAAGAACTGATGCAGAGGGAAAGATCACTGGGATTCTGTTCTTTTTGCATGTGGCTAGCCCAGAACTTCAATATACTCTGCAAGTGCAGAGAATATCAGAAAAGGCTGCAGCCAGTAGCCTTAATAAATTGGAATACATTCGCCAAGAAGTGAAAAAACCTCTAAATGGAATTATGCTAATGCAAGATCTAATGGGGACTTCAGACTTGAGTAAAGAACAGAAACAGCTTCTGAAGACTAGCATTTTGTGTCAAGAACAGTTAAACAAGATAATCAATGATACTGATATTGAGAGTATTGAGGAATGGTAAGAATTCTTAAAGTTTGAATTTTATCTGCGCAAGATACGAGCTTAAAATTAGATTTGCAAATTACTTCTAATATCTACTCTTCTGATATATTTTTGTGCTTGTTCTTTGGATAACTTTTGAAATCCATGACACCCAATTGCCAGCTATATGGAATTGAACTCTAGTAAATTTAACCTTGGAGAAACTCTGGAAGTAGTCGTAAAACAAGCTATGACACCAAGCCAGCAGCGACAAGTGGAGATTATCCGTGATTTACCAGCAGATTTGTCATCCATGTACTTGTATGGAGATCACTTGAGGCTTCAGCAAGTACTCTCAGATTTTTTGACTAATGTACTCCTCTTTACCCCTGCATTTGAGGGATCATCAATTGCATTCAGGGTAATGCCAAGAAAGGAACGTATAGGGATGAAGATTCACATTGTTCATCTTGAATTTCAGTTGAGTATCATTTAAATTATTTTATTATGCTTTACTTATTTGGTTCTTTTTAGAATTGGAGTTTTACAATTTCAGTCTGTGTATGTGGGTATTTATAGGAGTCAATAGGCTTCAGATTTTGGTGTTCAGAATCAGTTCCACTGTCAATTGAGATCATGATGCATATGATAATAACTTTATAGTTAACTTTCAAGGATTTGTTGCACAAATAATTGAGATGCCGATCTTGAGAATCCTAAATCTTTTAGTAATGGCTACTTATGCATTTTTAGACTTCATATAACGGCTGCTTATGCATATTTAAAGTTCATATATAATGGCTGCCTATGCATTTTTAAACTGCATATATGAAGGCTGCTTATGCATTTTTAAACTTCATATTTATTTGTATCAACTGTGAGAAGCAATGATGAAAGCGACAGGTTGTATTGCTATCCATCTTAAAATACTATAATGAATGGAGATTTGGATAGTCTTGGCACATGTTAGAAATGATAGGGGAACTGTTTTCATGACCAAGTTTACCATAAACCACATGATATTTCTTCCCATAATTTTTTCCATCTGAATTAATCGTATCCTTGGCACATTTGTAAGTATTGAACTCATTTTTTTTGTTTACGGCATCAAATACAGTGTTTTCTCACTTACTGAAGTTATTTGTTGAATAATGTTGTTCAAAATGTTGAATCTATGCCTTCTAATCTAGTGATAAAAGAGAAAATGATAGGTTTTGTTTTAATGTTCCCCGGAAATAAGAAAATAAATGAGCCCAAAATTGTGAATTTGATTGTCGGTTTAATGTGGCAGTATCTCTCATCCAGCTCCAGGGATTCCAGAAGATTTAATCCGAGAGATGTTTCACCAAAGGCAGGCTGTTTCAAGAGAAGGCCTTGGCCTATATGTCAGTCAGAAGCTTGTGAAGATTATGAGTGGAACTGTACAGTATCTTAGAGAAGCAGAAAGGTCATCTTTCATTATTTTAATAGAATTTCCATTGGCTAACTAGATTGACCTTTGTTAAACTGAACGACTTCACTAGTAGAGGAGACCAAGTGACAAACAAGTTCTGCTGCCAGCTTCACAAAGTCTGTGCCTTGCCATCTCCGTAGAATGATTATGTCTGAATAGCTTGAGAATGAAGCAGCAATCACTTCAATAAGTTATGCACTTCTAGAAGTTACAACTTTCTGCTTCATGTAGTGGCTTATTCTTCTAGAGTTCAACAAGCTGGTAAAAGTTTTATAGCAGGATTTTGTACAGGACTTCTAGAAAGGAAGAAACATAATTAATAAGTTTGGTCAGACACTTGCACTTCCCTTAAATCTTCTCCTCTCCTGTAATGTTATTGATTCAAATGTCTTTCAATGAGAAATTGTTCAATTTCTTGGGCATTATCGCTCTCCTGTTCTTTGGAGGATTGCAGAACACTCACTGCTTATGTTGTACAGTGATCTTCTAGATTGAATGATGACAAGAAAGTACTGGCCATTCATGAGAGATGGGGTGAGGTGAGGCGAGGCAAATCAAAATGGGGAATGAAGCTGCTATGGAGTAAGCTGATCCTAATGAAAATAGATGAAAAGCCATAAAACCAATTTTGATTGTTTTGAGAAGCTTAGGATGATGTGATATGATATCAACTGCGCTGATGAATGAGGATCAGGATAAATCATTGGTTGACGGAAGAGGGATTAGCCCACATTTAGTCTAAAGCTTTTGTGCAAGCGGTTCAGGCGAAGTTTCCAATAATAATGTTCTGTCTTTCCCACAGTTTGTTCGGCATTAACAGATGGTCCTCATTGTTGAACATATAATGATGGCAAATTGGTATAGGTCCCTAAAATAAAACGTGTTTGCTTCAAAATTGGAGGGTTTTATTAACATTAGTTTTCAACCTAAAAATACCTTGAATTATCTGCTTCTGTTTCTCTTAACTTGTTTGCTGCAGGGACAAGGCAAAGGCCAGAAAAGCATAGTGAAGAAAGAAGCTACTGTTATTTTGCTTCGGGTGGTTAGCTTCCAAAGGTGTTCTTTTGTTTTTTAATGCTGCTGTTATTAAGAGAAAACAAAAATAGCAAGTTGCTATTCTTTCCAATCTTGAAGTCTATCTATGTCAAATGTATTGTTCTGCTAAGAATAAATTACACACAGAAATATTTAATTTATGGAGCAAAAGGACAAAAATGTGGGATGTTGAAAATGCAGTATTATGACTTTAGCTCCGGTCGAGAGCAATAAAAAGGGAGAAATTTGCAATTACTTGGAATGGTGATTTGCAATTTGCCTTCAAATAGTGTTAAAAATTCTAGCATTTTAGTGATGGTAATTGTTCATGTAGGCATTGGCCTCAGTTTGAATTATTGCAATGTCTTTAAGCAAATTGTTTTTTTTTTCTTTAACAGAAGAAATTGAGAAATACTTTTGCTTTTGGATTTAAGGTTATCCATATCATTCGCTTGAAGATTGGGGAAAATCAAATAATTAGAAGATGAAGAAAGATCAGTGCCGCGCGTGTAATTTGTAAATGCAAGAAACATTTTTGAAGTTTTCAATTTTGAATTTGAAGAAATCTGGCAATTTCAGAAATTTGGATCAAAACTCAAAGGGACTACCAATTGTTTTTTTAACTGCATTCAATTACATCTGAACTACTTTTCTGGTCAATTTAGCATTTGATTTTGTTATTTTTAGGTCAAAGAGATTCAATTTTTGTTAAAAGAAAGTAATTTTTATATTTTAAATTATTAAAAAAAATTACATATTTTTTCTTTAAAAAAAACTTGATAAAAAAGCAAAAGTAATCAATCCTACCACTACAAAATAATTATCATCTACCCCTAAATAATCAAAACAAAACCAATTATTTAAGTGATTGTGATTTAGGAAATTTGTGAAAAATAAAAGAAAATTGAAAAAAAATTGTATTGGATGAGAATGTTGAAAAAATATTTGATGATTGAAAATGTTGAGAAAAAAGTGGATTATGAAATTTATATAATTTTGTTTTTTATTAAAAATATTTTTTTTAATAAAAATTGAATCTGATTGACTCAATTATAAATACTGAGATACTAAATTAGCTGCAAAGTTAATTTTGAATTTAATAGGATGAATTAAAAATTTTAACCTAATATTATTTTTTTATGAACACGACTTAAATATATACATATATATATATATGTATAAGCCAATTTAAACTTTATATTTGTCAATGTTCTTGGAATATCAGCCCTGGCCACGTCAGCTGTGGATCCCATCTAAAAATATTTGTGAGGGTTACGTGGCAAATAGAGATAAAATTACTGGACCTATAAATAAGGCATTCCCCATAATTGAATTGGGCCTCCATTGGCATTTTTCTCTCAACAGAAACCCAAAGCGCAAACGAAGAAATAAGAACACACGCTGGGAGACACGGAGAGAGGGGAAATGTGACTCTGAGATTCTCAGAAGAAAAAAGTTCACCGCTTTCCAATTCAAAGGGGGCTTACTGTTCTTCTAAATTCCTTTTTTTCTTCACATTTCTATTGCTGGTACGTAATTTATTGTCAGTATTCTTGTTTTCAACTCTTAATTCTCTTATTTTGTTCATTTAGTCCTAATTAAAGTTTTAATTTTTACTAATTACTTCCCTAATTTTTTCTTCAGTAGTTGCTAACTTAGAAATCCATTATTTTTCTGGCGGCTTTTGGCGTTCCCACATTATTAATGTATGAGAATTTTGAACCACTATTAAGGGTTTTTTTGCAATTTTTTTTTTTGTTAATTTATTGTTACGTTCCAATTTTGTTATTGTTTAGCTTTTTAGTATTTCCCTTTCCTCAATCATGATTTAGGATTTTATTCAGTCTCTATTGATTTCACTTTCTGTGATGGAACTGGTTCTGTTTTAATTACTCCAATTTTCACTTTGTGCTTTTAATTTTTGTTACGTAATCAATTCGTTGCTAAATTTAAGTTTTGTCTGCTGGTTAAGTTTTTCTGTGTCAATTTGAACTGTTAATTTGCTAATTTTAAAGTTTATATCATTATCTTTGTTTGCTTCAAGCTTTGTTATGAACTGGGTCTTTTTTTTTCTTTGGAATTTGTTGGGTGTGGCTAGTTGGCTACCAGTTAAGTTCACATCGTTTGCAATTTTGAATATGACATGTATGAATTGAGAATGCTCTGTTTTGCCTTTGCAGCTCCATTTTCTTTCTCCATGTCTTTTAGCAGCATTGTCGAACGAGTACTTAATTATATGTGTTATGTTGTTTTATGGGGTTTAACCATTGCTTTTTCGTTTTTTCTTTTTCATTTTTCTACTGATAGTGATTATTCTGAAAATAAACTGCATCTGTGCAGGATATTTATGGCAGCAAACGTTCCCCCCTTCTCACCAATTTCTCCAAATTTTACTTTATGTTTTGAGTAAGAAAAGGTAAGTTTAATTTTCAACTCATATGTTCATTGTATTGATATCCAGAAGCAGCACAAAAAATTCTAGAGATAGATGTCCATGTAAGCAGTTTAAGTCCTCCGAAGTGCCCAAAAATGAATGAAGATTCATTGGTTGTTTTTGCTATTTTATTCCTTTTCCTTTCCAATCCTTGCTAGTTCAACTTGCTTTAGCTCAACTGGAGGTCTTTTCCTTTTTTTTTTTTGCCAAGTTTTCCTTGCCACCTTCATGATTTCAGAATTCAACTTTTCCTTTTCTTTTGCTGCAGTTTGACTGAAAGCAAAAGTGCCAAGGATCTTAAAATTAGAACTTTTTTTTCGTCCCAAAAGCTATGAAGCCATCAAATAACATATGGATTCGACGCCAGCAGTGCCCATGTGGAGATTGGAAATGCTATATCAAGTATGAAGGAGATGATCAGACATCAGTGAGCTCCCAACTTGTAAAGAATGAGGCACCATCAACATCAGCATTGGCAGAAGTTGCCTTCACACCATATGTAGGTCAAATTTTCAAAAGCGATGAGGATGCTTTTGAGTACTATAGCAGTTTTGCTCGGAAGAATGGGTTTTCAATCAGGAAGGCTCGCTCAACTGAAAGCCAAAATTTAGGGATTTATAGACGAGATTTTGTTTGTTACCGCTCTGGATTTAATCAACCAAGAAAAAAGGCCAATGTGGAGCATCCCCGGGACCGGAAATCAGTTCGTTGTGGATGTGATGCAAAATTGTATCTTACTAAGGAAATTGTTGATGGTGTCACTCAATGGTATGTCTCGCAGTTTAGCAATGTTCATAATCATGAACTGCTGGAAGATGACCAAGTGCGGTTGCTACCTGCATATCGGAAAATACAGGAGACTGATCAAGAGCGCATTCTTTTGCTATCTAAAGCTGGTTTTCCTGTTAATCGGATTGTAAAGGTATTGGAATTAGAAAAGGGTGTTCAACCTGGACAATTGCCATTCATAGAGAAGGATGTCAGAAATTTTGTTCGGACTTGTAAGAAGACTGTCCAAGAAAATGATGCCTTGCTCACTGAAAAGAGAGAGACTGATGCATTTGAACTCCTTGAGGCTTGCAAGGCTATGGCAGAGAGGGATCCAGATTTTGCTTATGATTATACAACAGATGAAAACGAAAAGATTGAAAATATCGCATGGTCATATGGGTACTCTGTTCGTGCATATACAGTATATGGTGATGTGGTTATTTTTGACACTGCATACCGTTCTATTACATATGGATTACTCCTAGGATTGTTGTTTGGTATGGATAGTTATGGGAAGCCAATTTTATTTGGATGTGCTTTATTGCAAGATGAAAGTTCTCATTCCTTCGCCTGGGCTTTACAGGTTCGTGGACAGAATTTTGTGAACAATTTGTGCCTGTCTTCATTCCTTTTTATTATTTTATTGTTTTGAACAGAGTTTTGTTCGCTTTATGAGAGGAAGACGTCCACAGACAATTATAACCGATACAGATGCAGGTCTTAGGGATGCTATTGCAAGGGAGCTGGCAAATACTAAACATGTTATATGGATATGGCACATTCTGTCCAAATTATCCAGCTGGTTCTCTTTGGCTCTTGGATCACAATATGAAAATTTTAAAGCTGAATTTGATATATTGTGTCACTGTGAAAGAGTGGAAGATTTCGAGCATCAGTGGAATCTTTTGGTTACTAGATTCGGACTCACTTCAGATAAGCATATGGGTTTACTCTTTTCATATCGAGGATCCTGGTCGATTTCCTATATTAGATGTTACTTTTTGGCTCGTACTATGACAGTTGAGTTTTCACAATCTATAGATGCATTCTTAAAAAGAGTTCTGAGTGGACAAACATGTTTGCAAGTATTCTTTGAACAGGTATGCTGGTCGCTTAATTCCATGAGTTGTTATTTTATGCTAGTTGGGTTATCTGCATTTTGAGCTCTGTGGATCTTTTAGGTTTTTATTGCTGCCAACTTTGGAAATCACAGCAGAGATGATTTGCAGTATATGCATATCAAGACATGCATGCCTATTGAAGAACATGCACGAAGTGTTCTCACACCTTATGCCTTCAATGTGTTACAGCATGAACTTATTTTGTCCCTGCAGTATGGGACACAAGAAATGGCAGATGGGCCATGCCTTGTGCGTCACTACAAGAAAATGGAAGGGGAATATCTTGTATTTTGGTCACCACAAGAAGAACAAATCCATTGTTCATGTAAGGAATTTGCACATTCTGGAATATTGTGCCGGCACTCTCTGAGAGTGCTTTCAGTCAAGAATTACTTTCAGGTCCCAGAAAAGTACTTCCCTCTTCGTTGGCGACGAGATCATTCTTTGTTGTCTATGGATTATCAAAATGCCGAAAGCAACAGTGATGAGTGTGCTCAAGCCTTTAATACTCTTGCTGCAACTCTGTTGACAGAATCATTGGCATCGAAGGAACGTTTTGCTTACGTTCATAGAGAACTTACTGAGCTTCTTGATCATGTAAGAAGTATGCCTGCAATGGAAGATTCCTCTTTGAATATGGTTAATAACAATATTAGTGAATCTTAGCTTGGCTGGTGTAGCAAATGGAGGCAAGTAAGCAGTTGGAACCCTGCTTATTACAAAGGTTCATTGATAATTGGAAGAAGAAATACAGATGTGTCAAAGATATAAAAAGAAAAGAAAAGCAAAGTAATATATATATCTGTTAATAATTTTGCAGTTAAAATATTGGCAAACAAAATGAAGGTGGTGAAATACAAATTTTTTTGGTTTTTCTCCACATACTGTCCTAGAATTCATAAATGGTCATTTATTTTGCTTTTTGGCCGTATTTAATTTGCATGGTTGCTCAGTGCTTAGAAAAGTTTAGGAAATCTTCATCCCTTACTGGTGTAAGATTTAAATGAATAGAAGGAAAGATATGTTCTTTTTGAATCGGAATGATTTCTTCGCTCTGTATTCTGAATCAGAATGAAAAATTTTCAGGTTCACTGTATACTTGTTTATTCTGCTAGTGTTTTCATGGGGAATTAACTGGGAATGTTATATTTTGAGAATAATTATGGTAAATTTACAAAATTTTCGAATATGATCTTAATATTTAGGCTGAACTTTGAAGTTGTACTGTGACAAGTTGCCTGCTGTTGGTCAAGACACGTAAGATGATCAGCATTGTGATGTTGCAACTCACTGTCTTGTCTCCACTTTATATAACATGAAGTTGTGCATTTCTCTTAGATTTCATTTCTTGTCATTGCACACTTGCAGAAAATAGTCCTCTATCATTCATAAGGTCTTGTTAACAATAAATTCTTTTTAGTATGCCAAACTATTAAACTATCCATGCACGTGTTACAATCAAATTTTTTTTCTTAAACAAGTTTTTTTTTTAAATGTACACTTTTATACTCAATCAACAACAAGATAAGAGCAGCAAACTCATCTACAAATTTAGACTAATTTATTGACAATATAAATCTCTGTGCAAATTTCTATCGTGAAAGTGCACATCTTATTGTCAAGTCTCCAAGAGACGGGTTAAATATTTGAATAATTCTTGGGTTGTATTTGGTTCTATCGGACTCAGAGTAGACCAAATCTAATCGTGGGGTCATATACGGTTAATTCATGTCTGCCATCTTTATTTATATTTTCAATTTAATAATTATTTGCATGTGCTTTGGCTCTATAGCCTAACCAAGTGGACTGTCAGTTTCACTGTCATTTTGCTTCCTTATTCATCTTTGTTTAATTTAGGTTTAGCTACTGAAATTCAAATACAAAATCTTTTAATTTGGCATGTTTCTTAGTTTAGCTGGAGATTGTCTCTCAATGTCTGCATAATTGCTTAAGTAGTGATTTTGCTTAATTATTTTCTTAGTGTTTGAACAGTATTTATTAATGAATCATTATAAAAATCACACTATAACAAATCTCATGTATAATTACAGACTTTAGTCACAAAAAAATAAAATTATAGCTAAAAATTTATATTAACTATAAAAATTAAATTTCAAATTATAAAATTAATTATTCGTAGTAAATATATTATTTTTATTATGATATTTTTAAATTGTGACAATAAATATAAATTTAACTATAATATTTTAATTATACTAAAATAATATAATTATTTAATTTATTTAGTCAAAAAAATTTAAAATTTATAATAGAAATAATTAAATACATATATATGATCATATTTGAAAACAAAAGAAGTAGAAAATCCCAAAAGAGAAATCCATTTTTACACATTATGAATAAGTCATTAACCTTATGGGTCAGAAAAATTAGAGAACTTGATAATACGGTTGTTAAGACAATATCTTTAAAAAAATTAAGAAAAAAAATTCATACAACTCGTAAGCCAATAGTTAAAAACATGATTATATATTTCTTAATAAGATGATTATATTATAGTTATGATCATAAAGATCCAAAGTTCACACTGCAGGATAAACATTGCCTTATCAAAGATGGAATCTTAAAGGTGACACGTGGATTTGACTACGTACATATATCTTTTGCTATTCCACAGGTCCCAGCTTCCAACCTCCTTTTTTTTTTATTCTGAAATATTTATTTCATGGAATATTATCTGTCGTGTGAACACAGAGACATAATTTCACTTTCTTTCTTGGCCCTTTCAACCAAAGACCTCAAGTCAAGTACGCCATTGCTTACCTTCTTTCCATTTCCATTGCTGCGGCAGAAAATTCAAATTTTATTATTAATTTTTACTAAACCTTTTTATGTATCCTAATTCATGTGTTAATGATATTACATTACATCCTTCTTAAATTGATAAACTTTTTGTTTATTTAACTTAAATTATAACTCACTTATGAATTAATTAATATAATAAATTTCTATTACATTTATATTTAAAATTATTTATTAAAAATTATTTGATAAATATATCTTATATTAAAAATATGAGTATAATAAAAAATACATATAAATTTACTTTTATAATTGAAATAATTAAATTTTCATTTTGCAAAATAAAAAATGTATTTATTAATTCATATAATAATATATATTATTTTTTATCAATTACTATATTGGTAAAATTATGAGGATGAATTATTGCTAATATGGCATTGGAATACTATTGGCATTATCAATTTTTGTTTTTAGGCCTAATACTATAATATATTTGTACTCTTTTGTATTTATCTATTTTAATTATTTTGTCTTTTATATTTATGTATTTATCATATTATCCATATACTTATTTATTTTATTTTATATTAGTCACTTTAACTTCTTGTACTTATCTATTTCATATTTAATAGACACGTTTAAATAAAGATAGTATTATATATATATAAGTATATATTTAATATAAAATATATAAATAGAATGAATAAAGTGACTAATATGTGATTATATAAATATCTATTGGAATAAAATAGATAAATATATGAGGCAATTTGATAAATATATAAATATAAAGAGCACAATGACTAAAATAGATAAATACATATTACTGCAAATGTATTTTGCCTTGTTTTTAAATAGATTGATCAATATGTGATTATATAAATATTTTTTGAAGCAAAATAAATAAATATATAGAATAATCTGACAAATATATAAATATAAAAAGTAAAATGATTAAAATAAATAAATATATATTATTGCATATGTATTTTGCTTTGTTTTTAAATAGATTGATGAATATATAATTATATAAATATCTATTAGAATAAAATAGATAAATATACATAATAATTTGATGAATATATAAATATAAAAAGTAAAATGATTGAAATAGATAAATACATATTAATGTAAATATACTTTGCCTTGTTTTTAAATGGATTCATGATAGTGTCAAATATCAATTATGACTGTAGTTTTTGATAGGGATGCACTTGTCAATTGTTTAAGTAAATTCATAAAGAGTAGATAGTATGATAAGTATCTTTTGATTTTGACACGCTAATGTATTTGCATTTAAAGATTCATTATTATGATATTGTTCGCTAAATTTTTAAATTATTATTTATATTTTAAATTTGATAGAATTTCTTTTAAAAATTTATGTAGAAGATAAAAATTTTGATGTTGTTTTAGTTGAAAAATAAGTATGTAAGGAGGGTAAAGTTCGGTCTTTCTTTTTTTTTTTTTTTTTGATTGGGAGTAAAGTTGGGTCTATCTATGCATTAATAGCCATGTGAGACAGAGAACGGAACTTGTGATAATAATAAAATCTGCCGCTCCAATCCATATGGGCCAGTTCGATGTTAGACACAAGTAAAAGGCAAAGTCCCTTTCAATGATTACCTTAAGTTTCAAGAAAAAAAAATGGCAGAAAGTTTACTGGAAAATTCTTTTAATTTTAGGCATATAACTTTCCCAAATAGTATATATTTCTGCAGAAATTACTTAACTTTCATTACACAAGAGATTTAATTTATACATTAAATCAAAATTTTACTCTCCAAAATTTAAGAAAATTTTGAACATACAAAGTCATAAAGATCTTAGTAAGTCTCTTTTTGTTTTCTCCCCATTTGCTTAATATTAAATTATCATAAGCTTTTGAGCTTCAAATTTGATTTCTTCTTTCATCTTCCTTATAAAATCTTCACATTTCTTGTTCAATTCTTCTGCACTAGGCAATCCAATTTCTTCTTCTTCTTCTTCTTCTTCTTCTTCTTCAGTTGTAGCAGTTGTCTCATCTTCTGTATCTTGAGTGATCAAGGGAACATTTATCAAACACTTGGATTTGGACTTCATTTCTTGATCTTCTGTAACATCTATGACAACATTCTCCCCTGTTTTCACCTCTGTTTTCTTTGGATTTCCACTGTTTATGAGATTAATTTCTTGATGCGAATTACCCATTAGACCAGAATTCTTGACAATAAAAACTAGAATTCCATTGCAGAG
The DNA here is from genome assembly GCA_947685225.1 of Garcia nutans. Lineage (NCBI taxonomy): Eukaryota > Viridiplantae > Streptophyta > Magnoliopsida > Malpighiales > Euphorbiaceae > Garcia > Garcia nutans. Next base: position 595,415 of record CANTUV010000068.1, read on the forward strand.
AAGGAATACGTAATTCTTCCCAATGTTAGAGCTGCAGAACTGTATTAAGTTGAACAAGAACGGAAATAGTGAAGAACAGAGTATCAAAACAGAGAAGAAGAAAACAGAACTTAAAAACTTAGCAAGTAGATGGAAAGAGTAGCGATGGGTATTGCTTAATTTGCAAAGGTTTAGTGGTTCCATCACAAAATCAATTAGAAAGCAACTTTTGGGGGAGAATCAGATTCAGAACTAACTAAAATGAGAGAAATTGTGAGATTGCTTCACTACGCATTTGAGGGAGATGGTGAGTGAGTACTTATAGAGTAAAATTACTTTTCTTGGCAGAATTGCCCTTGCATATCATCAAAAAATGTTTACGAACTTTGGGTAGTTTAGGAATTGAATAAGTCAGTCAACTAGCCTTAAAACCATTGGTCCTTTCGTCCTCCCGTGGCCTTTTTCTTTTCTTCTATTGAAATTTTATTTAAATGAATAGGAGCATTATTTAATAATATATGATGTAATCACATATGATGTAATGTGATATTATATTGTAAAATATATTATTATGTAACTAGTAATATTTGTGCTGCAGACTCTCCAATTTCACACTCGCTTGAATTTATACAGAAATATGGGTTTTGAATATTCTCTGAAAATATTTAAAATATGTTTAAAACCTTTTTAGGACATGTTTAAACTCATCTTTAGGCGTTTTAAGGAAACTGATGAATTGTCAATTAGTAAATAGAGGATTATCTGTTGCTAACCGGCAAGTTATCGGTTATGAATTGATATTTTGTTAGTTTCTTTTTAAATCCATTTTTGTTCATTTTGATGAAGCTTTCGCGTTGTTAATTAGCAACTGGCAAGTTGTCAATTGCTAACTAACAAGTTTCAGATATAAACTGACATTTTGCTAGTTTCTCTTTTGAACTCATTTTTTGGCAATTTAAAAAAAAAATACTCCAAAACACAATTAAAACAATTTTAAAACTTATTTTTAAGTATTCCAGAAAATTTGGAATCCAGAAAAACTTTTACGAAGGTAAAAAAATTTAAAAAAAAATGGACCTAGACACTTTAAAAACCGCATTTTTAAGTAAATTGGCGGGTTGCTAGTTAGTAACTGGCAGATTGCCAATTACTAACTGGCAAACCGCCATTTATGAACTGGCAACCCGCCAGTTCATAACTAGCAACTTGATAGTCTTTTTTTTCTATATATAAGGGACTCTATGCCATTTGGAAGGACTTTTAGCAATTTTTTTAGGAGAACTCTGTCCAATTCGCAACTCAAATGCCCTAAATCCTCTGAAAACACCGAAAACCACATAGCTCGGGAAGAAACCCCACCAAACTAACTAGAAAAGTCTAGACCCATAACCAAAATTAAAGATTTTGGAGATTTCTTGAAGATTTTTCCAAGTCTCTTGAAGATTTTAGTTCTAAGGAGCCTACTCATAGATTTGCATTCTCTAAACCTTATCTGTCACATCCTTTTACATTTCTAAGTGATTGGATTTTGTTTGTTAAGATGATCAAAATTGATAAATGACTTAACAATGAGTTAAGATGGATTTAAATCTTAATTTGGCAATTTTAATCAACTATAACATGCTAAAATGGATTATGGATCTTTAAACTATTTTTCCTTTGAATCAAGGACCGTGGATATAGATCTAGGACTTCTGAACATTGTTGAACCTATGCTTGCACCTTTGCTGGATTTGGAACTTATTGGACATAAAATTTGGACTTTTGGAACATCTTTTGAACCATTAACCTGATTAGGACCTAAAGGACATAAACATTAAAATTGACATGAATCTAGACACTAAAAGTTGCTAAAAATTATATTAAACTTTGCCTTAAACACTGAACTTTCATCAGAAGTTTGGAAAACCTCGAAATCGGACTAAAACATTGTCAAATTGGCCATGTCAGCCTGCCAGTTTGGGACTCACAATCTACCAGTCCCTAACTGGCAGTCTGCCAATCGGCAACTAGCAAATTGGCAATCCAACTAGCAGTTTGTTGGTTCCATTTAAATGGCTCTTTTTGTCCTGCTTCGCAACTGTTTTGGTTATTTTTTATCCGAATTTTCACTATTTTTTTATTCTAATCGATCATAATTGGATATTTGAAATGCCTTATGATAATTGGAATGGTAATTTAGCTTTTGGAATGAAAATCCAAACTTTTGCATAATTGGACCCCCTATGCCTTGATTTGTGTGTGCGCTTTATTTTGTCCCCGTTTTGGCTCTGAGCACTTAATTATTCCTAATTTAATAATTAATATGGAACAATATTGTTTCCGAGCAATTATGTGGCATGGCCTGTGACTTATCATGAATGACGCGATTTTGCCTTTGTTTGCTCACTGATGCTTGATTTTGCTTTTATTTTTATCTGAATGTCGTTAAGCATATGTTTTATGATAATTAATGATGGATTGTGACAACTGGGATGATTGCATTAATTTGGATATTTTTTACGATAATGCTGATGTTGTTGTGGCTTGATTTGTGGATTTATTTTATTTTTTGATTGTTTTTCTTAGAATTGATGTATTAGGTTTCTAAATTATTATTTTATTTTTTATATTAATATATAAAATTTATTGTCGAATACAAATATATATTTTTATCATCCACGGATGCCTAGTTACTTTATTTTTATTTATTTCTTTTATCATTTTTAAATATTTTTATATTATGTTTATATTTTTTTATCGAATAAAATATCTCTTATTTGTCTTTTGTATATTTTTTTCTGTTTGCTCAGCGAATAATATTGTAATATTTAAAAATAATAAAATACTAAAACTTTAAAAAGAGATATATACATTCTATTATGGTTATGTGTATCTAACTTTCTAAATAAAATAAGAGTTAAGGATCTCTTAGAAATTAAGTTATCTGACTCACAATTTCATTTGGTACGATTTAGTATAATTCTTTAATTCATATATAGGTTAATATTTAAAATTATTTTATGTTATAAAAATAGGTATAATTCCATTTAAAGAAAGTTAAAAATTAATAAAATATTTTTACTCTTAATATTTTTTTAGTCTGATTATTTAAATTGATTCGAAAATATTTATAATCCATGTTTAATTTTAATTGACGGTATGATTTAATAATATATGATATAATATGATATTAGTGAAATAGTATTCTAAAACCGGCTATTGTATATAATTAGTAATGTTGGTTTTTATTTAGGGACACTGGTCATAAACTTATAGTCCATGATTCAAGTCATTTTCATAGAACACCAATTACCAATATTAGTTAGTTAATTAAGTAGCCTTCATATTGATGTTGATAGCTGAATTTAGAACTGCTTTAAATTAATGAGTTGAAAAAAATTAGCCTTTGTGGAGGTGGTTTAGTGAATGTCATGATTAAACGACGACTAATAAGTTTTAAAAGTTTCTTGACATTTAAGCAGCAATTATTCATTTGAGATAGCTTTAATTAGACAATTAATTGGAACTGCTCGAGTCTTGAGATAGCTTTTAATTGTCCCATTGAATTTGCTTATTGAAATTTGGATGGTAAAAATCATTTTTTTTAGCATTATTGATAGTAGGTATATGGATGACTCTTTAGTAAATTTCTTCATTTTGGTAGGCTTTATGCATAAAGATCTCGGCTTTCATTGGACAAAAGCAAATGAACTTAGCCTTTAATTAATTTTCTACCTATAAATTTTGTTGCTACAAATAAATGGGTAAAAATAGATTGTAAGAGTTGGAAGTTTCTTATATTTTTACACCCTATAATTATTTTTATTTTTTTTTAATTCACTAGATATATCATGATCTCCATTAAATACAATCTTGAAACTTTTGATGCACTAGTTAACTTTAAATGGCAAAACTTATTCTTTGCTTTATATTTAAAACTAGAATTTGAAAACTTTTGATTAAGAGAGAAAGGACTTCAACCTTCCCATCTCATCCATTGATCAATCATTATCATTTGAATTTTTTACATAAAATTATGTTATTTAGTTTTAAAATTTTGACTTAATTAATGATAGTGTCATTATTTTTGCCAAATTAATTTAATAGTGTCTATATTTTATTTTCATCAAATAAATTGATTCTTCCATCATAAATTTTTTTTAAAACAATAAAATTAAATTTTATTTCCAGAATAATCTTCTCATCTTTCTAGTTTCCATTTCTCTCTTTCTCACATCTTCTCTACCATCACCCTGTCATCTTTTTATTCATAGCCATTCCCGGCAGCGGAAGCCCAATTTCCACGGTGCTAGTGGGGCCAGCCCAATATTTACTTTTATTTTCACCCATAAATTGCTTTCTTTTCATATTTGTCCTTCATTTTTTTTTTGTTTAGCGTCTTAACTTAATACATTTAATTCCTCTAATTTTATGAATTCTTTATATTTTTGCCCTTAATTTATTATTCTTTGCATATTTTATTTTAAAAACTTTTTACCCTATAACTTATTAAATTTTTACATTTTTTACATTCATTTTCTTTTTCTTTTTCTTCTTCTTCTTTTTATATTTATTTCTTAATTTTATGAATCATTTTTATTAATCACCCTCCTAATTTTTAAATTTTAATTTGAAAAATATAGTGAATAATTTTTTAGATAATATTAAAATCATGGTTTTAAATCTATTTATTTCCATAAATATTTTCTATTTAAGTATTTATTATTATATGTTTCATTGAAATATAATATTATGTCATGCATTATTTGTTATAATGGATTAATCTTAAAATATTTATCATAAGTCAATTCAACTGTAGATTTTTTGGCAAATTGGAATTTAAAATTTCATTCTTTATTTCACTAGTACGAAGATATTTCTCCTTGTCTAAGTTTAGTTTTACTTCAACATATTTTTAGAAGCAGTAGCAGATGCGAAAAATGATTAAGAGGAGCTCATTTTTTACAACGTTGGGCAGTCAGTGGCTCTGTTCGGTCGATGTTGGGCGATTCGCAATGGGCTTTCGCTCGCCTCTCCCTCTTCTTTTTTGCTTTCTCCTCTCGTCTCTCGCTGGGCTGCTGTGAAAATGTTCCTTACAGTAATTTTTTTTAATAATCCATGAATTTGTTTTTAAATAACTAATCGCTGAAATAGCATTGTTTCAACCATCAGTTATTTAAAAAAATATATTAAAACCCCCTTAGTCATCTTCTTCTTCGACACCTCTCTCTATTTTTCTCGATTTTCTCTATCTCTGTTGTTGGCGAAAGAAGTAGGGGAGGGAGGGCTATCCAATGGACATAACCGACGTTCAAAAAGTAGCCTTCCTTTTAGCCGCAGGCGAGAGAATGTTCATAGCCAGTGGCGTAGCCAGAATTTTAGATAAGGGGGGTCCAATTCAACTTAAATACTAAACATTAAAAATATCAAATTATAAAAGAAATAAAAAAATTCCAGATTATAAACTACAAAAAAATAATAATTTCAATTTAACTTCATACTACTTTTCTCAAAAAAAAAAAAAAAACTTCATACTACAAAATCAAATTAAACATTTTAAATTTATAATGTCCTCAAGTATTCAAGTCAATTTCTTAATTTATTATTTTTCAAATTTCAATTCATTTTAGCAAGATAAAAAAATTACAACAAAATAAATATGAGATTAAAAGTAAGTGGTGTACCTATTCTTAACTTGTTGCCGCTGCCTTGCTGGTGCCAATCGGTGAAAGAATGAAATTGAAAAAGGAAGAAACTGTTATCTGAAAAAAAAAAAGAAAGAAAAAGGAATTAACGAAGAAGAAACGTGAGAAAGAAGAGAAAGAGTCACAATTAAGTTATTCTTGTTTGTTTGTAATGGGCAGAGTCATTGACAAATCTTGTTTGTTTGTAATGGGCTTGATTAAAAGGCCCAGTTTTAAAGATTGGAAAAAAAAGGATAAAAAATGTTGGGAGCGTGGATCGAAGTTGCGTGCTCTCACATAGTAAGGCTAAGCTGTTCCATCTCAACAATGTAATATTCATTCTCAAATATACCTAAAAATTTTTTATTTTTAATTGAGGGGGGAACATGGCCCCATGGGACCCCTTTTATCTCCGCCTCTGTTCATAGCCCTCCGGATCCTGTAGATAGGTCATTATTTAAAAAAATATTATTAATTAGAGTTATTTTAGAGAGTAATTATTTAATAATTTTTTTTATTAATTAAAAATATTATTATAATATCTCTTCTAATGAATAAACGTATAATAAATATTTTCTATAATAAAAGAGACACTATTGATAAGTTATTCTCTAAAATTATTTTTTAAATATTATTTTATCAATTAATTATAATTTAGTATGTTTGCTTCTTTCGTAAAAATTTTTAATATTTTTATTACATATTATTTGCGGATAAAATAAATTTTCGCTCCCTCACTTTTATGAGTCTACCCTTAGATATGTATTGAACATATAGTGCGGTGAGTCAGGATTTGTTTTTAGTATTTTTTTTTAAATATATTATCATCGCGTGTTCTTTTTAAAAATTAAATTAGTGTATTATTGAAATTTGAAATCATATATTTGGATTTTCATAACAATATTCATATATTTTATAACAATAATATTAATATTTTGTATATTAAATAAAATAATGAATATATATATTTTTTACAAATTATTTTTTAAAATCAAATCAAATAGAACTATAAGAGTTATAAATTTTTTTTATCGAATTTTAATATAGCTATGTATTTAGAAAATTAAACTTAAAATATTTGATTAAGTTAGAATAACTATTTATCAACTAATCTATATATTTAGTGGTAATAATGGATACATTTTACTAATATTTTAAAATATTAATTTATAATTAGTTAGGTATGTAAAAGCAAAATAATAGAATGATAGCAATCAAATGAATATTTCCCATAATTAAAGTGAAATTTCTTCGTTTTTTGTATTTTTAAAGTATGAATATGAAATCACTTTAAGCACTCGTGTTCATTGGCGGATGAGAGCCGCATCCATTTTTGCTCTTTTCTTTCTCATATAATACTTATTTTTTGTGTTGTTATTTTTCTTTTAATTTTATGTGCTTTTTTTGTGTTTCATGCAAAATAATTTTTAAATCAATTTAGATATAACATTTAATGTTTATTTTTATTTTTTATAATAAAATTGAATATAATTTAAATTTTTTATTATGAAGTTTTTTTTATTTGAAGGTTATGCATTCTTTTTAAATATAAATTTATTATTCTACAATAAAAATTATTTATCCTTCTTAAATTATCTGAAGAAATTAAAAAATTTAATAATTTTATTAGTTATGGGTATATTATTTATTTTAAAATTATATAATTTATTTTATATTAAAAAATAATAATATACAAAAAGTAAGATGTTTGCCTTGGGTCAACAGAATCAACGCCAGTCTTGGTCTTGAATATGACTTTGTCATTGCCATTTGCCATTGGACGCCATTTCATTTTTTCAGTAAAGCGTTTTTAACTTTACCGAGTCCGTTCAGGTTAAAATTCAATTGACCGCTTCCTGTAACTAATTGCAGGAGTACCGTTTGCCTTCGCATTTCCGAGATCATTTTTGAAAAAAAAAATTTGGAGGGTTTCATTTATTATAGTCTCACAACCACTGTCTTTTAAATGAGATATAACAAAAATCAATTATAATGATATTAGTGTTGCTAGATTTAATATTTTATATGTAGTAAATAATTATAAAAGTAATAAAAAAATCATATCTATATAAGTGTATAAAAGTTAAATAAATGAGATATCTTTCTAAAAATACACATTATCACAATTTCTTATCAATTTCTTATATTTCCTAATTTCACTCTCTCTCTTCTTGGTAAAAAAAATTTAAACCTTTTAATTTGATGTTGATTCAATATTTAATATTTTATTTTTTAATTAATTTTAATAATTTATATAATATTTAATAATTAATTATGTTTATGACTTTTAATTATATATTAATATAATTTTAATATTAATTAAATAAATTATATTTATAACTTTTAATTTTTTTATAAATTAATTACACATTAATATAATAAAATAATATTAATTGATTTATATATATATTTTTTGAAAAGTTTTAAAAAATATATAACTCTTGACCTTCATAATAAATTAATTATAAATTAAATAATTTATTTATAACAATGATTAATTCATATATTTTTAAAAATTAAACAATAAAATATATGACTTTTGACATTTCAAATAAATTAATCATATATTAATAATTTATGTAATAATATTTATATTAATAACACTTTCAATAAAAATCTATAATTATAAATATTCCTACTCACATTTTTCTCCCAATTTAAAAAGCTTGTTTGAATTTCTATTTATTTTTTATTTTTTATTTTTTCTCATTTTTAAAGAATTCATGATTTATTATAGTAAAAATATATGTAAAATTTATTATTGATTAGTAAAAGTACCAAGTTATAAAATAAAAAGATTATATTTTCTTACTAACATTATTTTAATAAAATTGTCATAAAAATTAAGATAAATATTTTATTTAATTTTTTAATAATATAACTTATTGTTAATTTATATATAAATTATTTTATATTTATTTATTAATTATATTTATTTTTATTTTGTTATTCTTATTTTTATGCAATAGTCAGGTAAGGATTATAAAATAGAAAATTTATAGCCGCCATGTTAAAGGATAAAAAAGTATAAATTATAACTTTTATAATTTATTATTATAAAAATTAGAATTTAAAAAGACTAAATTAGAATTTAAAAAGTCATAAATTTAAAAAGGTAATAAATAATTAAATATTATTTTTTATTATATTTGAATCAACCAAATTAAATTATTAATTAATCATCAATTTGAATCAGTGTCCACTCAAATTTTAAAATTATTGATCTTCAGTATAAAAATTACTTTACTAAATAACGATAAATCGTATGTAAAAATAAAAAATAAATAGAAAATAAAATGTTTAGAAGAAGTATATATATAGTAGTAGTTAGTTTGAATTGAATGAAAATATTTAGATTTTTCTTTACTTTTTTATGGCAACAAAGACTTATTATGTTTATGCTAAAGTAGTACATATAATTTCTTTTTTAGTGAGACAAATCATATATATATATATATTGGATAAATGGCATAAATTATATTATAGTAAGTAATTATTTCTCTCGCAATCTAATTTATTATATTTAATTTATAATAAATTTATTATGAAATATATAGTAAAATAATCTTTTAAATTTTTTAAATCAACATAGTCTATCGAGTTGGTCGAGTCGTGGTTAAGTTAATTAGATTTCAAATTTTTTACACGTTCCTATCTTAAAAGGTACTCAAGTAACAACACGGCAAAATGATGCAAGTAGAGAAGTTCATGCCGAAAGTCCCGCTCTTCCTATAAATAATCTCAAAGCTTGAGGGCAAGGGAGGATTAAATCTCTCCTGCAAAGACTTTTTAAGAAAGAGCTCAACAATTGTTTAAGTAATTAATTAATATTAAAAAACACATAAAATTTTTTAAATAAGTCATGACTCTCAATTCAAGTAATAATTCAAGGAGTTTCAAACACTAATTTCATCAATTATGAGCATGTAAATGTTACTATATAATTAGTTTAAGAGATTTTGTTGGCAATTAAATTTATTTTTTAATTACCTAAAATAGAGCAAATTTGATAGCAACAAACCCACAAAATTTTATTAATTAAAAAATACAAATTATAAAATTTAGAGATAAAAATTTTATACTCCAACCACGATATGTGTTAGCTTATTAAAACTAACTCCCTTAAAATTTTTCACTCATAACTTACCATACACTACTCTCTCTCTCTCTCTCATTTAAAGCCTCTCATCACCATTACTAACATAAATGGTAGGAATACTAAGTCGATTTATTCACCTAATCAAAATTGTTTGTTAATTGTAAACTCATTACAAGACTCATAAAGAGTTGGTAATAAGCCAACTCATTGTAAGTTGGTAAGCTGATATTTTTTTTTAAATCAAGTTCAACTTTTTAACAGATTTCTCTAAATATATTGCATAAGATGAGATATTACAAGCATGGAGTATATTATGACAATGAGCACTTGAGTTATATAGTGTTCATAATCTTATATTTGTTTTTTTTTTAACTAAATAATCTTATATTTGTTGGTCCAGTGAGTTTTTAATTAACGATCATATGCACCTGAGATTTATAACACTAGGAGCTGCACCGATTGAGTTGTGATAAATAAGAATTGTTAGATTTCAAATGTTCAATAATGGCAATATGCGCTTGAGAGTCATTGATGATTTTATGAGAATTCAATTATTTCAAAATAATCTCATCTTTCTTTGGCATTCATAGGGAGAACCTAGTCTCAAAATTACTAAGTTTGAAATCGTATTAAAATACATTATAGTAATAAATTTTAGAAATATTTGAACAATTACCTAACTTTTTTTTAATTTTCCAAGTAACAATTCACCTAATTTCATTTTTATCAAAATGGAGTATATGTAGGGCAGTGCACTTTATTTTTAGAAAGGGGGATACCCAATGGGTTAGGCTATTTCTCCTTCTTGGGCTTGCTCTGTGGGCCAAACCAACTACTCCATTTTGTGAACAGAAGGCATAATTCAAGAGCAGACTTGGCAAGAGTAAGTTGAGTTGCAGGAGACCCAGTCACAACATACCTTTTCAGTCACGAGAAGAGGAAATTACACTGAATACGTTTTTGGAAAAATCAAACTCTACTCGACTGTATTCTTTAAAATTTTTATTATTTTATTAGAAATATTTTAGTTATTTTATTATAAATTTATAATATATTTATTATAAATTATAAAAAATTTATAAACTCATAATAAATTTATTATAAACTAAAAAAAATCTAATATTTTTATAAATAATTTATAAATTATCTTATTTTTATAAATTATTTATAATTATGGTAAATTTAAATTTTTTTATATTTTTATCAAAAGTTTTATTTTTTTAATTTTTATTTTTATTTTCACTGCACTTAATTTTTTTTTCAATTTTAACTTTTTATTTTTTAAATTTTACATTTTTTAAAATTTTTATTTTCAAAAATATAATATTTATTTTCCTTTTCTTCCTCCTCTTCTCTGTAGTGTTTACGGTCTTTTTTTTTTTCCTTTTATTACCGGAAGTATTCATCACCATCAACTTTCTCTTCTTTTTTCAATTTATTTTGATTTCCATATTTATATATATTTTTTTCAAATGCTGAAAATGGTCTTCTTCTCTTAGTACTGGAGTTTTCATACTTCAAATCATGGGACTTGTCATTGTATATATCCAGCTAGGCATGACGGGTTAGGGGCCAATGAACCTTCCTCCTCTTCCACGCATTGTATACGTATTATATAATTATATATTTATAATTATCTAAATTATATAAAATATATATAATTTAGATAATTATAAATATATAATTATATATTGCTTTCAAAAAATATATATATAATTATATATATTATTAACTTTTTTGCATCATATATATTTTTTTAATTAGTAGATTGTTATATTTTGTAATTAAATATTAGATTAATGTTAGAATTTTATAATTTAATTATAAATTAAAAAAAATTAGTATTTTCATTTGAAATAATATTTGTATGAAATTTAATTTAATAAAATTTTTTAAATAAATTAATAGATTCAAAAATAAAAATAAAAAATATATAAAAAATTTAATAAATTTTTAAAATTTAATAAATAATATAAAATAAAAAAATTTAAATTTTATTATAATGTTAAATATTTAATTTTATTTTTAATTTGTCTGTATTTTTTTTTTGTTTGAAAAATTTATCTTCTTTTCATTCAATTTCTAGTTCCTCCAAATAAGATTACATCTTATTTTGTACTGATTGTTATTTATCTTTTTGTTTCTTTAGTTTATTTGAAATTTCATATTATTTTAATGTTATTTAATTGTTTCTTTTGCACTTGTAATTTTTTCCTTTTCTGTTTTATGAGCTCAGATGGGTATAATCTTGAGAAAATTATAAGATATACTATCTTTTAGGTTTTTTCATTTTTACTTCACTTACTTTTTATTTTTACTTTTAACTTTTTATTTGTTCAATTTTAAAATATTTTATGTTTTCTTTTTAAGAAAATACGGTACGATTTTGGTTTCCATTTTCTTTCTATTTTCGTTCTTCTCTCTAAGTGTTCAATTTTATTTTTCTCTGTATTTTCTTTCTTCTCTTCGAATTTTCAGTATCCATTTTCTTTCTTTTTCGATCGTAGTTTCTGCATTTTCTCCACTTTCCTTTTTTATTTTCATTATTTGAGTAGCCATTTTTATTACTGCATGGTTAAGTCTCCGTCTTCTGTTTGCAATCGTAAAACTCCTCAAATTATTAAGTTTTTAAAAAAAATCTTCTATTGTTAAGAATAGTTCGAAGAAATCTGATAGTGGTATGGCTAAGAGTTCGTCTAAAAAATTTGGTAAGAAATCATTGAAGAAGTCGCCTAAGAAATATGGTACATCTAAGAAATCTGGTAAGAAATCGTTGAAGGAGTCACCTAAGAAATATGGTATTGATATGGGTAAGAAATCGATGAAGAAGTCACCCAAGAAGTCTATTATTGGTGTAAAATCTTCTTCTAAAAATGTATTTTTACTTTATTGTAGTTTTGAGTATATATATTTTTTTAATTTTTTTTGTTTTTTAAGTATATTTAACAAATACAGAGATTATGAGTTGTTTTTTATCTTAGTAGGTGTTGGCTGATAAAGATTTTTATTCTATTAAAATTGGTTTTGAGATGAAGTTGGAAGTTATTTCTAATTTAAAGTCTGTTTTAAGTTCTAGTCAATTAGAATTATTCTGTCAAATACCTTTTGGTTTTATTTTAGATATTCTTCCTTTTAAGATTCAAGCACAGCTATTTTATTCTTTAATTTTAAGGGAGGTGAAGCAAGCTAATTCTAAGTAGATGGTATTTAATTTTGATAGCATTGATTTGGTATTTGGTATTCGTGAGTTTGATTTGGTTACTGGGTTGAAATGTGTTGGTGATAGGAATAATTTTTTATCTTCTAAAGATGATAATGTGTTGGTTTCTCATTATTTTGGTGGTAATTTTAGGATTTTTACATTTGATATTGAGAATTATTTTCTTAAAAAAATGGAAATGTGATGAGTTTGCTGTTAAAATTGCTTCTTTTTTTTTTGTAAGTTTTGCATATTTTCTTTTTATCTTCTCTTAAGGATAATTTGGTTCATAGGGAGAATTTTGATATTATTGATAATAGTAATTATTTTGATTATCCTTTTGGGTTGGATATTTTTTATCTTACTATCAATAGTCTTAAATAGAAATTTAATGAGACTATTAGGAAGCGTGATACTAAGTTTTATAGATTAGTTGGATTTTCACTTGTGCTTCAATATTGGTTTTATGAGTGCTGTTCATTGCTTGGCAGAAAGTTTGGTGTAAAAGTTCAGAGTTGTTTTCCTCGTCTTGCTTGTTAGTCTTTCTACTCTAACCCACATTTGAAAGATTTTGAAGATAATATTCTCTCTTGTTCTGGCTTGGAGGTATGTTTTTGTTTTATATCTTTTATATTCTTTGATTTTTATTATCTTTTGATTTATTTATCTTTTTATATGTAGATGGATTTAGCAAATGTTTATCCAAATGAAGTTGAAATTGAGAAGTTGAAGTTGGGTATGCTGTATAATATTGTAGAGGATGAAGATATTGATGGAGGTGGTGACAATGTGAAAAAGGTGGATTATAATGTTGACAATGCTACTGATTTTGGTGATACTGTTGCTGGTGTCGATGTTGAGAAGGGAAAGAGAAAAAAGAGAATGTCAAATACTATTCTTGATGAGTGCAATAATAGTATGAAAAAGGAGTTGAATAATGTTTCTTCTAAACAAGAAAAATTATTGAGTCAAGTTGTTGATGTTTCTTCGAAGCAAGATAAATTGGATAAAGATTTGAAGTCTTTGAAAAAAGATATTAAATTAATGATGTCTGTATTTGACAAGAAACTCAGTGAAGTTTTTGATTTGTTGGTATATCTAAGAAAATTGCTTTTGAGGTATTTTAATTCTTTTTTTTTGTAATTACATATAAGCAGTGTTATTTTTAATTTTTACACTTAATTTTTTAACTATATTTTTTTAATTTTTTATAGGATAAAGTTAATGATGATATTGATATTATTAATAGTGACAATTCTGTTGATTTTAAAGATGATTCTAATGATGAGAAAGAACAATTTGAGGTATGTTCTTTTAGATTTTTGAAATTTATTATGTTGGTATATGAAATATATACTTTCATATAACTTGTACATAATGTTTTATTGCATTCATTTCTTCATATTTTTAATTGGTATATATAAATATACCTTTATATACCTTCATATAACTTGTATATAATATTTTTATTGCATTCATTTCTTCAGATTTTTAATTAGGTATATATAACATATACCTTTATATACTTACATATACCTTCATATAATTTATATATAATACTTTTATTATATTGTTTTCTTTAGTTTTTTGACTAGTTATATGTAACATTTACCTTCATATACATTCATATTTTTTGTGTTATATAATACTTTTTTTTTGTTTTTCTTCAAATTTTTATATAGTTATTTATGTACTTTCATATAATTTATATAATGCTTTTATTGCATTTTTTTTATATTTCTAAGTAGTTATATATAACATATAAGTTCATATACCTGTTTATTACAGTATATAATATTTTTATATTTTATTTTTCTACAGTTTTTTATATAGTTATATGTAACATTCGTGATTTTGGAGAAATTAAATAAGTATTTGGAGATATAAATTGTATATACTCAATATATATATATAGAGTATATATAACATATACATATGGTATATTAATTGTATATGGTGGATTAATACATTACATACTTAATATTTAATACATATATAAGGTACATTTCATATGTATATAAGATACACATTACTTGTGCATATGTGTAATATCCTAAATTTTTAAAAAGTTCTAATTTTTAAAAATTTGATAAAATAAATTATAATTTAAATGAATAAATTAAATTAATGATTTTAAATAAAAAATGAAGGGGTTTAAAATAAAAAAGTGGAACATATATATGATATATATGTAAAATATATACAACATATAAAAGTCAACACTTTTTAAAAGAAAAGTCAAAGTAAAAGGGTATTTTGGTAATTAAATCTTAGAAATTTAAAATTAATAAAATAATTTAAAAATAAATAATTTTGGATGGAAGATAATATTTTGGGATTTTAATTAATTAAATAATTAATTAAAAATATATTAAAATAATAATATATATAAGGTTGAAAATGTGAGTGGGAGGAAAGAGAAAATCATTTTTTTTTCATCATCTTCTTCTTCTTTCCTTCAAGGCTGACTTTTATGGCTTCAAGAGAGGATTTTCCTTCTTCCAAGCAACCATAAGTGAAGAGATTTCAAGGATTTAAGTGAAGTTTTAGAAGATTCTTCATAAATTGGTAAGCTTCTTTACCAATTTTGCCTATTCTATGGAAAAGTGTGTTATGTGAATTTTTGGATTTCATAGTAGCATGATTTAATTGCTTAATTAGATATGAATGAAGTTTTTTTTATTGGTTATTAATGATTTTAAGGTTAGATTTAAGAAATGATTGAATTTAAGTTGAGTTTAGTGAAGATGGAGAATTTAGGGTTATGGAACATTTGAGTTTTTAAAATCATGCGTTTTAATTGTGCAAATTGGTTCCAAATGTGTTATTTTGATGCATAAACAAGAATTTTAAAATCAAATGATGGATTTAGTTTAGTTTGGATAGAGTTTGAAGATGGTAGTATTGATTTAGGGTTTTGAAAAAGTGAATTTTTAAAGAATGATTAATTGTTTGATTTTAGTGCTTAAATCATGTTATTTAATGATATAAGTGGTGGAAATAAGATTGAAATTATAATTGTATTGAGATGGAATGGAGATCCTTCAATGGTGAAGGTTATGCCATTTTAGTGTTTTGAACATAAACATGTGATTAATTAATGTAATTGGATGTTTGTAATGATATAAATAAACTCAAAACAATAATTTAATGGGTTAATATGGATTTGCTAAGTTAAAGTAAGGAAAGACTTAATTTTTAAATTTTATAGGAGTGTTGTTAAATTAAGGTTTGATGTTGAGAATGCCTTGGAATGTGATATTAAATGATTGTTTTTTATCACATTTGATATAGGCATCGAGGGAGGTTAATTTGCTTCATTCAAGTGGTGAAGGGCAAGTTGAAAGGATATGATTGGAGGTTGTTTTAAGCTTGCTTTGGGTTGCTAGTGGAGATAAGTACAAACTTTAAATGATTGCATATATTTGTATAATATTTGGACTTAACACATTTTGGTTGAAAAATGTGTTAAGCTACTTGGTTCATTGATTGTGAATGAATAATGTGCTATGACATTTGTAATGTTATATATGTGTTAAATGCATTGTGAAAAGCCATTGATAATGGCTAAAATGTGTAAAATATGAAATATGCATATTATGTGAAAATACCCAAAGTAATTAGATAATGTGGTGTGAATGCAAAAATGAGATATGTGGAATAATGAAATGAATTGATATTGATAAAAATGAGAAAAATGAGAAAAGAGAGAAAAATGAGAAAGATGTGAAAATGAGAAAAAAAAAAGTGAAAATATGGCAATGAGCCTAGATTGAATATGTGACAATGAGAAAGAGATTAATAATGAGAAAATTGAATAAATAAAAAAAGTGAGAAAAAGATGATATAATAAGGCAATGTGCTAGTTTGATCATGAGAAAATGAGAAAAGTTTTGATAAAAGAATTATAAAAGAATTTGATAATGAGAAATATGAATAAATTGTGTGCCTAGTATGTTATTCAATTTTTAGAGTTCTGGGTTTGGCAGCATGTCTATGATTGCCTATGGGCTAAACGCTATAATGGTGAAAAGACTGGGTTGTAAGCCAGGCCAGCTGATAAATATGATGTTTTTGGGGTGAAAAGACTGGGTCGTAAGCCTCAAAAACTGTAGCAGTCTAGCCGAGTTGAAGACCAAGATACTGGGGCCTAAGGGTCTAGCCGGGTTGAGGTCCAAGAGACTGGGGCTGTTACATTATTCATAGATATATTGCCTACGGGACTAGACACATGGTATCATTATGGACCAAAGTAGTAACTCTGAAATTTGAATAGTATATTAGATCCTTTTTAGGCCCATGTTTGTCTTTTCTTTATTGTGAATTATGAATTGTGATACATTTAAGTAATATAATACTATGAGTTGTGATTATGAAATATTTGAAAAATATAAGAAAATAGAATGATGTGACATTTATATGCATTGTGCATTGGCATTGCATTGAATTTTATTGTTATTATCAAAGTTTGTACTACTAGGCTTCAGCTTAGTGCTATTATAATTCATCGCGCAGGTGTCATGGATGATTTGGTAGAGCCGGCCAGACCTGGTCGGGTCTAGATTTATATTTATTGAGCTTGAAGAGTTATTTTTGGGTACATCAAGATCAGAGCCAGTTGCCAGCATGTAGATATTTGATATTATAATGTATTCTGATATTATATATGTTATGATATGTTTTTGGAAGTATAAAATGTAAATTGTAAAGAATGTTTTGAATAATTTGTTCAGATGAGATTTTATATGTGTTGTTAATTTATATATCTATATATAAGTATTTTGAGAAAATATGGAGAAATTGGAAAATATTGGTGAAATGGTGAATTGATTTTTATTGGGAGTGTTTGCTTTATGCAAGTTGTGTTTTGCTGAATTTTGGAAACGTCCAAATTACAAATAAAACTTTAGCGAATTTTTCCCAGAGATTTTATATAAAATATTTATTTTGGATTCCTATAACAAGTAAAGAATATTTATATACTATTTATTTTATATATTAGTATTTGAAATCTTAAAACAAAAATGTGAAAATTTTTATTAAATTGGTCTGTGACATTTTTATACCGTATATGCATATTTTACATATGCTAAAAATATATATTATACGTATATAAGGTATAAGGGTATTACATTATATGTGATATATACGTTCATATACCTTCATACAACTTCTTAGTAATTTATATTTTTAGATAAAAAAAAGAAATGTTTCTATAGATGTTGAAGATGTGCCTAGTATTGTTAAAGATGGTGATGGTGATATTGAAAACAATGCAGATTTTTATAAATAAGGTTGTTTTCTGATGTTATAGCTAAATTTTCTACTGTAAAGGAGTTTGATGATATTAAAGTTGGTGAAGAAAATATTGTTGACTGTTCTTCTGTAAAGGGAATTGGTGAAGAAAATATTATTGAAGGTGATGTTATTGGAGATAAACCTATTAGTGACTTTTGGTTTAATGAAAAAGATATTATTACTTCTGATGTTACTGGAAATGAAGATGAAGTTGTTAATTGTGATGCTTCTAGTGTTATTGGTGAGGGTGCTTGTCTTATTACTGATGATGTTAGTGAAATTAAGTTTAGTAAAAAGACTGTTTCAAGTTTTTCAAAGTTTGATTCTAGTTTTTTGGCTCAAGTTGACATTGTTGATGGTGGTATTAATGTTAGTAATAAGTCTACTTCAACTGTTTCTAGTTATGGTTCTTCTTTTCTAAATGAAATTGATGAAATAGAATTTAAAATATTTCAAAAGATATTTTTTTATTTAAATTTTTTTAAAATAATGTTATTAATTTTTTTTATTTTTTATTTATCATAATACCTTTAATGTTCTGAAGGAAAATGATAAAAAAAATGTTGCTCAATTGTTATTATCCTTGAAATCTTCTTAGGTATTTTCTTTATTTCATATGTGTTTTTTTATTAACTATTGATTTTATTTTTTTAATAAATATTATACGTGTTAGAAGTTTTAATTTTTGAATTTATCTTTTTTTAGGGTAATACTGATAGTCCTAATTCTTTACTTGCTCTTGTTGATTTTGATGTTAATGCTAAAAGAGATGTTAAACCATCTGTTATTATTAAATCTCCTTACACTACTAAATTTGGTTTTTCTAGTAAGGGAGTTTGTGAGGCTAAGATTTATATGGTTTTGGATGATGATTTATTAGGCGAACCAAGTTTTATTAATCGTATGCCATTTGATCTGTAGTTGGAGAGAGGATTAAATAAAAGAAAGAATTGGTAATTTTTTTATATTTTTATTTGTTTTTATAATTTATTATTATTAATTTAATGTGTTTTTTATTTTAGTAAAAATTTATACTACAAGAATGAAAGGGATATATTCAGAACTATGGATTTTTCCGTTGCTAGTGTTGATGATAAAGTTTTTTTTTATGATCTTGCTTATACTGGTAGTTTTTTGATTGATTTGGTAAGTTTTTACTTTTTTTCTTTTATTTGCAGCTTTTATTTTTTTTATTATTTTTTATTATTAATTTGTTATGTGTATTTTTTTGCAGCATATTGACATCTTACTTTATTATCTAGGGAAAAAAGGTAGATATAACAAAAATATCAAAGCTAAACCTATTATGAAGGTTTTATGTGGAGATATAATAAGTTTGTTGATTCAGGCAGAGATATGAAGGTTTTTTAAATTAATGATGATGTTGTGACAGACTATATTTTGAGGCATCTTCTATTATGTAATTGCCGTTCGGATGAGGTTGATGATATTTTTTATTCCTATACATCAAAGTGACGAGAAACATTGGATTCTTGGACGCTTATCTATTATAGATAGGTGCATTTATGTTTACAATTCCATGAGAAGTGCAAGCAATGACAAAGTTTCTGTTGATTATTTGAGACCATTTTGTGTTGTTCTTCCATATTATCTTCATATGCTTGATGTGGTGAAAAATATAGATGACATTAAAAGGAAAGTTTATAATGCCAAGGGTGCTTTTGATGCTCTTGATATAGTTATCGTGGATTCAGTTCCAGTTCAAGTTAACAGATTTTTATATTCTTTATATATTCTTTTGTTTTTTTATTATCTTATTGTTTATTTTAATTTTGTATTTCTATTTTTATAGTGATTGTGGTGTCTTTATGTTTGCTTTCGTAGAATTTTATGTTCATGATTTTAAAACTTTGCCGGAGGAGTTTGATGTGGATCGATATCGAACGAGGTTGGCTTTTTCATTATACACTCATAGTATAAGTAAACTTGATGAAACTATGGAAAGCAGTGATGAATTATTAAGAAGAGTTAAAAGGAAGGATACCAGGAAGAAGAAAAGAAAATTACAGGCAGAAAAATGTTGAAGAAACAAGCAAATGATATTTGATGTTATAATCTTTTTTGTTATATCAAAGTTTATAACATATGTTTTTTTTTTCAATTTTTGGTACAGTTGCAAATATTTTAGGATTAATGAAAGATATATATTTTTGTTCATATTATTGCTGCATTTTTTTAAGCCAATAATTTTATGTAGTTACATAGTTCATGCAACTTTATATATTATTGTATTATAGAATGTAAACAATATATAATCCGATATATGTAAGAAATACCTATATATGATAATAAATAATAATTTTTATAGTGATATTATTTTATACGAATATAGGTATATGAATCATGTACCTACATATATCTACATATATTCTTCACACCTATAATGATTTAAGGACGCTTTCATATAGGTATATGGAGGTATATGAATCTTATACTTACAAATACCTACATATATTCTTCATACCTGTAATGATTTAATGAGGCTTTCATATAGGTATATGAAGATATATAAATCATATACTTATATATACCTCTATATACGCTTTCATTTAGTATATCTTCAGTCTTCTTTGTCAATGTTGTAAATCTATATAATGCTACATTTCTATTTGTCAACGTTCATTCTTGTAGAAGTGATCTTAAATATTCTAATAGAGGAGTTATTGACAATAGGTATATGTAGGTATATGGTACATATACCTTCATATATTAAAATAATAATAAATATATATTTTATTTTTTAAATGTATTACTGTATTAACTTTTAAATAATATATAATATGATATATATATATATGAAATACCTATATATGATAATAATTAACAATTTTTATAGTGATATTCTTTTTCTATGAATATAGGTATATGAAGGTATATAAATCATATAACTACATATACCTATGTATTCTTCATATCAATAATGATTTAAGGAGGCTTTCATATAGGTATATGAAGATATATGAATCTTATATTTACATATACCTACATATATTCTTCATACCTATAATGATTTAAGGAGGCTTTCATATATGTATATGAAGGTATATGAATCATATACTTACATATACATGTATATACGTTTTCATTTAGTATATTTTCACCCTTCTTTTCAATGTTGTGAATTTATATAATGCTGCATTTTTGTTTATCCAAGTATATTCTTAAAGAAGTGATCTTAAATATTCCAATAGAGTAGTTATTGGCAATAGGTATATGTAGGTATATGGTACATATATCTTCATATATTAAAATAATAACAGAAATATATTTTATCTTTTGAAATGCATTATTTTATTAACTTGTAACAATCATCTTATTTAATTAAAATCTGTCTCATAAAATGATACATCATGCATATATATATATATATGATATATTTATTTTGGTGCATTTCTACAAGTTTTTTTATTATGTCCATGTTATCCACATTTGTTGTATTTGTTGTTACTCTCCCATGCTCCTTTGTGCCTTCTTTTTTTAGGTATTCTAGCCTTAACTTTGAATTTTGGTGGTATTACTGTAATTCTCTTTATTTCATCTGGTATAATCTATGTATTTTGATTTGCAATTGGAAAAATAGTTGCTGCATAAGTTTGAAGAAATGATTCTTTAGTATAGTATTTTGAGCAGTACAAATAAGGGTCTTGATTCATTTACATCATTATTGCAACTGCATGCTTGTATGAAATTTCATCTATTTGAAATTTGTTGCAAGTGCAATTTCTTTCCTTCAAGTTAACTATAACCTGAACTTCATTGTCCATAACTTTTTATAAATTTGTTGTTGATGGCTTAACCTATCATTTAAATAATTTTTTATTAGTAATAAATTGATTCATTTAAATATTAATATTTTAAAGAAATAAAATATATCATGAATATAAGTAGAACATAAACAATATATAATATGATATACATAAGAAATACCTATATATGATAATAAATAGCAATTTTATAGTGATATTTTTTTTCTATGAATATAGGTATATGAAGGTATATGAATCATATACCTATATATATTTTTCGTATATGAATCATATACCTATATATATTTTTCATACCTGTAACTTTAATGATTCAAGGATGCTTTCATTTAGTATATCTTCGACCTTTTCTGTCAATCTTGTGAATGTATATAATGCTACATTTCTGTTTGTCCAGGTCCATTCTTGTAGGAGTGATCTTAAAAATTTCAATAGAGTAGTTATTGGTAATTCTCTTACAGCTTTATTTGAGTCATTCAACGATTTAGCAATATTTAAAGTCATAGTCCAGTATTTGTTGCTAGTTGCATAAACTCTTGCCTATTTGTCATACCCAATAGTTTCCAAATAAGGTAAAATTCTTTCATCAACATTGTTTAACTCTTCCCTGTAACGTGTGAAATCGTCTATAGTATATGCTCTTGCTGCTTTAACAAAAAAATCTTTTATTTTTTTATTTCTTCTAAAGTTTGATTTCAAATTATTCAACAAGTGAAACATGAATTAGCCATACATAGCTTCAGGTTAAATATTTTTCATGGCTTTAATGATACTTTTATGTCTATCAGAGATCACACACATTCCATTTCTAAAGCCAAATGTTCCTTTTATATTTTTGAAGAATCATTCCCATGAATCATCATTTTCAGAGTCAACAATTGAGAAAACTAGAGGGAGAATTTTACCAAAAGCATCATATGTTGACGCCATAAGTAATGTCCCTCCATATGTGCCTTTCAAAAATTTTCTATCCACTACCATTATAGGTTTGCAGTAAGTTCAATCTTTTATTGATGCATATAAAGCAATGTTTGCATAAAGAAATGAGCCATTTTTCTTTTGTTTCAGTTCTGTAATTGATCCTGGATTTGTAGTATTTATCATGTATAAAAAGCTTGGAATAAGTTTGTAATATTCATCTGGTTTGCCTCTAACTTTTTCTAATGCTTTTTCTTTTGCTCTTCATGCCTTCATATATTTGAGGTTTACACCATATTCTTCTTTCATGTCTTTAGCAATATCTGCTGGAGTATAAGATCTCTTGATGTCTAAATACTTTGTCTTGATGCAATCACCAATTACCGAAGATGTTGCTTGTCTATGATCACTCATTCTAATTTCTAATGTGCAAGTATGAACATTATGATATTTTTTAAAAACAAATAAGTTCATGTTTCCTATTTTTTGCTGCTCTCAAAAACCATTTGCGTTGTTTATCATAGCAAACTGCAACATATTCCTTGTTGCATGACGTTTTAACTTTGTATTGAAAATAATTTTTTATTGCAAATAGGCTCCCTACAAATTTTAAAGTCTCTTTATCTTTGTAGATCTGAACTTTTTCAATGTTTGGATTTGTTGCATTGGTAATTATTGATGATGATTCATTGTTAACTTCTTCTGAATTTTGTTGGTCTTCTTCTTCAATTACACTTTTGTTCAACATTTTTGCAAAATGCACAATATCAGTTACAATATTATTATCATGTGATTTTTTTGAGCTTTGTCCTGATTTCTGAGGTGTATTGTACTATTGATAGAATTCAGGTATACTCATTTCTAAACCTTGCTCTTCAACTGTTATATATAGTGAAAATTTTATTATATCTGATTCCTTCTTCTTCAGTTGGATGTAAAATGAGAACTACCATCATATTGAATTTTTAAGACTGGATATCCAAAAGAAATCTGATACTCCACTCGTATTTTTTATTCTTCTATATTTTTTTAGTTGCAACATAATCATTTGTAATATGTCTTCATATTTTCATTCTTCAAATATAACGATTTTATTTACTTCAAAATTTGTTTATTTTAAGTTGTCCCATTTACCATTATGTTGAATTAACGCTGGAATTTTCCCCATTTTTTACTTGTATAAAAAAATAAAAGCTTTTTAATAAGATGTATTTTTATATAATATAATCAAACATATTAAAAATATCAGGATACTAATATTCTTTTTAAATACATTACTTACATCTATGAATATACTTCATATAACATCATATACTGAGTCATAGAGAGTTATATACTGATATTCATTTTAAATAAATATTTTTTTCAATAGGTATATGCTTAATATACATACACATACTAAAATTAAAAATTTTAAATTGATAAAAATTTTAAATGCATTACTTATGTATAAGTATATTTTTCATATACCATCATATACCTACATATTCTAAAATACAAATATTTTAAACTAATATTCATATCAAATACATTGCTTTTACATTTAGGTATGTGTTTCGTATACCTATATATACTGACAAATAAATATGTGAACTGGTTTTCTTTTTAAATGCATTGCTTTCATCTATGAATATGCTTCATATATCATCATATACTAAGTCACAGAGAATTATATACTGATATTCATTTTAAATAAATTCTTTTTTTAATAGGCATATGCTTAATATACCAACACATACTAAAATTAAAAATTTTAAACTGAAAAATTTTTTAAATGCATTACTTATGTATAAGTATATTATTCATATACCATCATATACCTACATATTCTAAAATATAAATATTTTAAAATGATATTCATATCAAATACATTACTTTTATATTTAAGTATATGTTTCGTATACCTATATATACTGACAAACAAATATGTGAACTGATTTTCTTTTTAAATGCATTACTTATATATATAAATATGCTTTATATATCATCATATACTGAGTCACATAGAATTATATACTGATATTTATTTTAAATAAATTCTTTTTTCAATAGGTATATGCTTAATAAACCTATACATACTAAAATTAAAAATTTTAAACTGATAAAAATTTTAAATGCATTACTTATATATAAGTATATTATTCATATACCATCATATACTGACACAAAATCTGTAATCTGATATTTAGTTTAGATCTATACTTCAGATACCTACACATACTGATACATACATGCGTAAACTAATTTTCTTTTTAAATCTAGTATTTATATGAAAATATATGTTCTGATAATCAAATTTTTAAACTGATATTATAGTATTATTTAAATATTTTTGTATCTAAATTTTATGTTTTATATTTGAAATCAGAACAAATATATATTATAGATCTAATATATAATGATAATATAATTGTCGAACTGAAATTTAATTGATTTTAATACCCGTTAAATCAAAATTGTCTAACTGTTCTGTCTTCTCTGTTTTTATATTATCAACCTCCTTCTTCTTCTACTTCTTCTTGAACTTGTATTGTTTATCGATTGAATTGATGTTTAGGTTTGATAAGTGAAAAAGTATATTCGATTTTATGTTCAACAAAGTTTATTTTTTTAGATCTGATATAATATCGTATTTTTGTAATAAATAAGTTAGCGTAAATATGAAAAGAAAAATATTCCACCATATTTTTGAAAATGAAAGTTAGTTTTGTAATTACCCCTATAATCTTTGTGGTTGTTAAAGGAGATCTTATATATGGAGTGCTTCTCTCTAGAAATTTTTAAGACTTTTATCTAATTGCATTTGATTTATCTCACAATCATTGCTTAATTATGTGTTGCCAATATTCATATGCAAAAGAAGTACTGCTTGTATGTTAATTTCTTTGGTCATTGCTTCTCAATAATAATTGAAGCAATAAGAAGAAAATAGCCATCTTACCACTTATGAGTTTCCTTGGGCAACCAAAAGTGCAGTTAGATTGTTTTTTTTTTTTTAACTTATATACTTTAACATTTTGCTTCACATGATAGTTTCTAACTTTCCATTTTATATTTATGGATTTTCCAGTGGTTAGAAGGTTTGTTACTGATATTGTATTACTGAAACTTAATGAAATTCATATTTTTTTTGTTTAATTTAATTTTTGCACACACACACATATATATCATTTTGATGCTTCATTCCTTAATTGTAGTTGATAAACAAGAATCCATGCAAGGCCATCTCCTTGCTTTAGGCTGCTATTAATTCTGGGGATCATGTTGACATTGCCTTGAAAGACATGGTAGTGGTGATGAAATAATTGAATTGATCTGATGAGGCCACTGATGCAATCAAATCTTTTTGCCATCTCTGCCCATATGATTCTCAGGAATCTCAGGACAACCTCCACATTCTTAGGATGGCACCATCATTTTAATCTTGTTTAATGAAAGAAAAAACTATTAATATTTTGTTTGTGTTTTGGGTTTAAAATGTTATGATTTTTGGATTTTTTTTGTTTTTCAAATATAATACACTCTATATGTTTGATTAAATGTTTCAAAGAAATAATTTTTTAAATGTTATAGTTTTTTCATCATTATTTTAAATTATATGTATAGAAAATAAACCATTATTTAAAATTCTGTACATTTCATATGTATAGAAAACAAATCTATGGATTGTACTGAAATAAAAGTTAAACCATCGATTGTCTAAAACCAAGCTATTATATGTGTTTTTTTAGTATGAATAATAGTATATGTAGGTATATGTAACATTCACATTGGTATACAATAGAATAATTAATATGAATGATTAATTAGGTATGTTGAAAGAGAAAATACAAGATATACATATAGTATATATGATATATACATAATATATACAAGATATATACATATTATATATTTAGTGTATACATAAAATATACATTGCATATATATGATATATACATATAAGTAAAAATATATATATAACATATAAATAAAGTATAATGAGATATAAATATATAAATGTATATATACATTGTAATACCTTGTAATTTGATAATAATTTTAATATAGTAAAAGTTAAAATTTATTTGTTAAAGTAAATAAAAATAATAATATAGTAAAAGTTAAAATTTATTTGTTAAAGTAAATAAATACATAATAATAATAATAATAATAATAATAATAATAATAATAATAAGTGAAACAATTAGGTGAAATAGTAATAATAATAATATATTTATGGTGGTAATACTAATATAAAATTTATATATATAATAACAAATTAAAATATATGAATAAAAATAAAATATAAAATAAATATAATAATAATAATAATAATTAAATCAGAAATTAAGTAATAGAAAACTTTATTTTGGTCCATTAAAATTGGTTTAGTGAATTTTGGTGGACAAACCATTAGGGTTTAGTTTATTAATTAATATGTATTTAATTTGATTAGGAATGAAATTTTAAAAAGAAAGGAAATAATAAAGAAAGGAAAAACGGGAGAGAGAGAGAGAGAGCGAGAGAGAAGAAAAAATTCGGACATAGAAAATTAAAATCGGATCAGTAAAGAAGGAGAGGAGAAAACCTGGAGCTCTAATTTTTTTTAGCTCCATTCATCGACTTCCGGCAAGATTTTAGTTTAATGCACTGGCCACTGGTGAAGCCAACTTACTGAACTTTTCAACTCCATCAAAACTGTCGTGATCCTCGGCTGCAGTAGCCGCACAGGCCGTCCGACTGCCTTATAGGAGCTCACGTCGGCGTCATCTTCGAAGAGCTTTTTTGACCATTTTCGGAGACTTTTTCCGACAAATTGGGTATTTTAGAATCTTCTCATCCTAAGTTTCGATTTTGTATATCATATGCGAATTATAGATGAGTATTTAAAAAATATTATATATATTAGGATAAATTAGATAGAGATAAAATAATAAAATAATTTTTAACTAATTAAGTTATGATTTAATAAAGAAATTAGGATTTTAATTTATATATAAAATTTATGATAAATTAGAAATAAATAAAGAAAATTAGATTTTTAAATTATTATAAGTAAAATTTATATAGTGATATACTAAAAAGGAATTTGTAAATAAATTAGTGAAATTAGTAAATTAAAAATTTTAATGTTAATTGATTAATTACTTATAGTTAATTATAGTTATTAAGTTATAAAATAAATTAATATAAATTATAAATTGATAGAATTATAAATTAATAGATTATTGCTAGTTAATAAATCTAAATATATTATCAATTATATTTAAGAATTTTGTATATATATATATATAGTTTAATGATTGATTAATTAGAATAATATATATATATATATATATGCTTAGATGAAATATATTGATAGTTAAATTAAGTTCAATTCTTGAATTATAAATTTGTTAGTAAATTACAAAATAAATTTATAGTAATTATGGCATAAAAATATAAATAAGTATATTTGTAAGATAAGTAAAATTAATTAAAAGATAATAAGTAAATATTTTAGTAAATTATATTATATTAAATATTATTATTAAATTATTAATTATATAAGAATTTTATTTATAAAATTGAAATAAGTTAATTATATTATTATAAAAGTGTTAATCAATTATTAAATAATTAAATTGAGTATTAAATAAAATATGTTTTAAAAATTTATAGTATTTCATGAAATTAATTACTTAATTAAGATTTCTATTATTATGGATATAATAATTAGGTTATTATTTTTTTAGCATGAGTTATAATAATTTTTAAAATATAAATTATATGAAGTAATAATTTATTAGTAATTTTGTTAGTATTGTAGTGATAAATATTATAATTAAAATTTTATAAATATTTAAAATTTTTAAAATTTATATAATAATTAATGTTTTTAGTATTACTACTGTCATTATTAATATTAAGTATACATATATAAATTTAAATGATTATATAACTAAAAGTTTATAATAATTATTATAATTAAATATTTACTATTATAACAATGTTTAGGAATATAATTATAACTATCAAATATTTACTTAAAATTTGTTAGTATTATAAATAGTCTACTAAATGTATATTTAAATAGTTATATTTTTATCATTAATATAATTGGATAATAAATATAATATAAATTATTAATTTAAGACTATAATTAAATAATTATTTAAATAATATTATTATTTTTAGTAACTTTATTATAAGTAATTGTTAGAAAATAAAAATAAAGTATTATTAAGTAAATAATAATAATATTATTTTCTTATTCTAGTATTGATATTATTGGCACGAAATTATTTATTAAAAATTAAGAATATATAAATATATTATAGATTAAAATTGATAATATATAATAAGTAAATAAATAAATTAGTTAATAAATAAACATCATTAATAGTAATAAACCATTAAAATGAATAAACTAAAATAATGTAATATAATTGTGTGTTAAATTATTATAAATACTTAGTAAATTCTTATAGTTAAAATTTTATTGTTCACAATATTTATTAGAAAATTTGATAAATGATTATACTTTAAAAATTAAATAATACTTATTGCAATGTTACTTTAAAAAATTTAAAATTCACAAAATTTTTAAAACATCATTAGAGTTTAAGAACCCAAAATTTCACATTATATTCATAACATACATCTATAACGACTACGATATAATTTAAATTAAATAATATTTTTATATTATTATAGAGACGAGTCCAGTTGCAGACATAAAATATTAAGAGAACCATGTTAAATAAACGAATATATTATTTGTCTTAGGTGAATGAGTAAATACGTAATATTGTATTTTTCTTAAAACTATTATATTTATATATGATTTTGAAAAAAATATTTATTAAGTAAATTTATTTATAGTGATGATTTATTTCTGAATATTAATTATTCTTTTATTAAGTGAGAACAAATAATAGCAGTTTAAATTATTATATGCATAAATGATTAATTTTATTATGTTACTATATTAGTTTATATACACTCTTTTATAAATCTGTCTAATCGCACATTGATAATGGGTGTTTAAATTTAATAATATTATAAAATTATCTTTGACGGGGGTAATTTGCTCTGCACATGTGTATTGAAGTTATTTCTTCTTGGGCTTGCGAGGTAAATCATCATGCGTCCTTGGATTGAAGTTAGAACAGTAAAAATTTATATTTGAGTGTATATAAAAGATAATAGAGAATACAATTATATTTATCAAGTTGAGCTAAACTATTATATTTATATTAGATAGATTATCAAACTTTATTTGTTCTTCCTTGTTATAAATTTATCTATTTAGTGAGTAGTTGGACTCACTCTTATATATATATATATAACATTTTAGATATTGAAGAATAAAGCAGTAGAACATCTCTATCTTTTTCTCCTTCAGCGTATAGTTAAGGTCGGACTAATAAGATTGTCGTTTAGAATTATTATCTATATTATTGTAGTAAACAATAATAAATTATTTTTAATAATATTAATATCTATGAGATTGTGTAATTGAAGAATATTTAGTAATTAAATTTATGTGTGATGTTAAATTGGTAGACTACTATTATGATAGATTATATGATATGTACACTTTTAGAATTAAGAGAATGAGGTGTCACATACATATATTTTTATGGATAAAAATAAATAAATAAATAAAAGAAAAGAAAAGTCAAAAGAAGAAAGAAAATGAATGGCGAAAATTAAAAGAAATTAAAATAATTAATTAAATTAATATATATAGATGAAAAATTAAAAAGAAACAAAATAAAAGTCTTCTTCTTCTTCATTTTCTCACCATGGCTGAATTTTGAAGGATGAGAGAGGGGGAGTTTTTGTTCTTCTAAGACACCGAATTTTATAAGATTTTTAAAGATTTTAAAGAAAAATTAAGAATTCAAGTAAGTAGTTCTTTTTTAAGCTTGTTGTTTTGAGTTTTCAAGGTTATGAGTGATATAGATATAGAGAGAAAGTATGTTTAAATTGTTAAAATAGATAGTAATGGAGTTAAAATGATGAATATATGATGATTTGTTGGTTGATTAGTTGAAATAGACATAATTGGTGAATTAAGGTTATGGATGGAGATATGGAAAATTTGAGTTTCAACAAAGGTGTTTATAATTCTTGTAATTGGTTGATTTAATATTATTTTAATGTATATATTGTGATTTTATGGTTGAAATTTAGATATAAGTGAGTTTTGGTGAAGTTAGGGTTTTGTAGTAGGTTATGTGGAATTACAGTTTTTGAAAGAGGTTGATATAATTATTGAAATGAGTTATTTTTTTATGATTATTTTGATATGTAAGTAATGAATTTATGGTTAAATATTAAAAATAAATTGGGTAGGATGAAGTTTGAATAAAGTAGTAAAGAAAGAAATTAGAGTTTTATTGAATATTAGTAGGAAATTGGGTAATTAGTGATTAAATTGTATAGAATTAGTATGTGAATAATTTTAAATGAATAATATTATTTATTGTTTAGGCTATGTGTGATTAGGCCAAAATAAATCAAGCGAAAAAGTATAGAGTTTCATCATAATAAGACTTAGAAAGAGAAATAAGATTAGTACACATCTTAACGATTATTATTTGAATAACATTGTAATTGGCATAACACATTGTAAATTTAAGAATGTGTTATGTAATTTTCATTTTTTGTTTTAATAGGATATGTGCATTGTATAATTATGAGAGTAATTAATGCATAAGGTATGAAAGATGAGCTATTGTAGAATGGTTATTGCAATGATTATGTATTTAATATATAACATGTGAAATATGATAAAAATGATTGAAAAAGATGAGAAATGAACAATGTGAGAAGAAATGAGAAAGAAAACGTGAAAAATAGCTAAAAAATAAGGAAATGTGAAAACTATAAAAGAAAGAGTTAATGTGAGAAATGCGATAATGAGATGGAAATGTGAAAAGATAATATGTTATTGTTTGTTTATAACCTATAAAATTACTTGTCCAGAAATATTGAGATTGATTATGCATGCATTGATAGATATGAGCAGAACTAGGTTCTGAGTTTGAATTTGAAAATGAACTCGAGCAGAATTATGTTATAAAAATGATGTTGTGATAACTGAACATGATATTTATATAAGGATTATTTGGCCCAATGTGTATGTAGTTGTGCTGTATAAATATTGCAAGTTGCATTATAAGAAAAAAAAATATATATATTGTTGTTTTTAAATATGTACCACTAAGTTATATGCTCAGCACAGTTGCATGAATCGCATAGATGAGAGAGTTTTATATCAGAGGGGCTCGGACTGTGGTTGAGATTTAAAGACTGAGTGTGCCATGAAACCAGTTGTCCAGAGGTTGGATACATGTATATTTTATGTTATTGTATATTTTAATTTTGTATTATATAAATACATCATATGTATTTTAAATATATTTTGAAAAATATTATGTGTACATGGATGTAAATTTTATGGAGTGATGATTTGGAGAATGAGTTATAAATATTATTTATTTTATGGAGTGATGATTTGGAGAATGAGTTATAAATATTATTTTTGGGAGTGTAAATTTTCTTTGCAGTATATGTTTATTTGATTTTGGAAACGTTAAAATTATAGACAATTATTTTTCATATTAAATTGGGGATTTTTAATGTAATTATTATAGTACTTTTGTGTTATAGATATATATTTTATGCATACGAAGTACATATATTATACATATTTAGGGTATAAATGTATTAAATTATATGTCTAGATATATATGAATATATGTTGCAAAAGAATAACAGTATATGTTGTATATGTGTGGGTATATGTTAGTTATACTATTATTTATTAACATATATCAATATATAATATCATATAACACTTTATATTTTGATATTTCTTTTCTAAGTCATCATATATATGTTGATATATGTAATTTATATCAACATATATCAGATGATTTATTACATGTTACAAATTATTATATGTTAATATATGTTACATATATTAACATATAATACTTTGTATTCAAATGTTTCCTATCTAAATCATCTAATATATATTGATATATGTTACATACATCAACATATAACAGCATATAACACTTTGTATTCTTATGTTTACTCTCTAAATCATAATATATGTTGATATATATTACATATATTAACATATATCAACATATAACACTTTGTATTCTCATATTTATTTCTAAATCATATGATATATGTTGATATATATTACATATATCAATATATAACAACATATAACCCCTTTTATTCTTATGTTTCTTCTCTAAACATATATCAGCATATAACAATATATAACACTTTGTATTCTCATGTTTCTTTTCTAAATCATCTGATATAAGTTACATATATCAACATATAACAATATATAACACTTTGTATTTTTTTTTTTTTGCATATCAATTGGTATACGTCGGTAAAAATTAGTATATGTTACATATATTTTCACAATATATATTAGTATATGTTGATATATGCCAGTATTTATAACATATAAAATGATATTTTTGTAATTTTATGTTTAAAAATATTTTTAAATAATTTTTTATGGTGTATACTGTAATTATTTTAAAAATTTTAAATTAAATAAAATATATTAATATTAATATAAATAAAAATTTATATTTTAAATTCAAAATAAGAGTATATATGGATATATATGAGTATTTGTTACATATAAATAGAAACATAATTTCAATATTTTTAATTAATATTTTAAAAAAATTTATTTTGAAACTAAAAGATGAAAAAAAAAAAAACAAATGGCCACTATTTTTTATATTTTATATTTTATCTTATTTTATAGGTTATTTTTTTAATATAAATTTTAATTGAATTCAAATTATATAAAATAAGATGAAAAGATATTTCTTTACTATGTAACTCAAATGCAAAACATAATATATTGCCTATATTACAAGAAACACAATCAATTTTAAAGTCCCGTATTTTTGGAAACTAAAATGTTGTTTCACGTAAAATTGAATTTTTTTTAAATTCCCATATTTTTGAAATTGGTTTTCTTTTTTTGGTTATTTTTGTAAATATTCCAATTAAGAATTTAAGAAAGACAATCAATTACCTTCATGTTTTATGCTAGCAATATGAATTCTAAAGGGCTCTTCTTTAAAAGATATGCAATTCTATAGAATTATTGATTTAATAATATTTTTAACTATTATTATTTTTGGTAATTAAGTACTTATTAAATAAATTAGATATACATACCGAGCAAGTAACACATAGTCTAAAAATAAGTGTATGTTCTTATGGTAATAATTGGCTTAGCGCGATAGTGTTGATCGCGCAGGTGATAGAGTTGAACCTGAGAGCTCTTCGAGACCGAGTGAGAGTAGACACTGAAGAGTTGATTTTGGGACTTAAAGATCAGAGAAAGCTGCCAATCATGTATAACTTCTTTATGTTTTGCAAAGTATTGTTTATAATGTAAATATTTTATAAATTCCGCTACATATTAACTAAATGTATCTATATATCTATTTTGTTTTGTATTACAAATTGATTACTTAATTTCTATAATGTATAGTGATAAGGATTATGGTATAATTTAAAATGTTTTGAATGTTAAGGAAATCCGTAGCATCCCTATGTTCAGTGCACGTATAGTATATTGTGGTGTTTGTAGTGTGCGTGTATTGAATGTGGGGGGTGTTACAATTCAATGAAAGTTTAAAATTCTAACACAAAATTATATCTTTGGAAACTTATTAGAACCATTTTTGAAATTCTTTTAATATTTTCTTTACATGAGATTCACACATAATTACTGCATTATTAGCCCAACCAGCATCATCATTTCTTTTTCTTTTCCTTTTTTTCTTTTTAGTTATTTTAATGAGCAAATGATTTATTTATTTTTATAATCCTTCAAGAATATATTAATACACTTTGTTGTCCATTAAATTTAATTTGTAATAATAAAATTAATTTTTTAGTATTTCACATGTTTTTTTATTTTTATTTATTTAACAGTTTAAATATAAGATTAATCCTATTCAGAACGTGGCAATAAAATTATTTGAGTTGCCATTTCCAATGTAATAAAATTTCTCATTCCATATTTCCATCTACACAGTTTAAGAGAAGCTAATATGGTGTCGTATGTGCCATCACATCAGTTCAGACCACCATATCATTACTTGTGACAAATTACATGGAATCACATGTTCATGTGGCATCATTATCGGTTTCTAGCTTTCTCAATTTCTTGATGCATGTCTATGATTTTCTTTCTCTCTCTTTCAAGTCTTAATCTCTCTTTAGCAGTAGTATTATAGTCTTGAGAGACGAGGAATAAAAATTGAATACAAAAAATAATAAAGTGGACTAATATATTATATTCAAAAATATCTTAATGCACTTTATCATCCATTAAATTCAATTTGTAGCAATAAAATTATTGGAGTTGCCATTTCTAACGTAGCAAAATCTCTTATTCCAATTTCCCATCAATATTCTTAAAGAGATGTTATAGTGGTAGACCTATGTGGCACTACATCTAGGCCTATACATGGATCGAATTGAGTCGAATTTAATTCTGATTTAAGGTTCGACTCAAATATTTATCGGATCACAAAATTAGGCAAGAAGTCTGACCTGTGGCCCTAGTGGCCTAAGCCATTTGAGTCACTCAAGTCAGCGGGTCGGGCCTATCGAGCTCAACTAATTTTTTTATTTATTTTAATTTTTTTGGTGATTTTAATCTAATTAAGAATATTTTTATTTGATCTTGAGAATTTCTTAAATTGCATCAAATAAGTTTAAATATTGTTTATTTAAAATAGTAATTAATTTTTTTAATTTAATCTATATTTTAATTATTATATTTATAAATGTTCACATATTATATTTAACAAATTCATAACACAAAAACTAAAATAAAAATAATTTATAAATATATACATTATATACATTATAATGTTCACATTTTATAAATAATTTATCAAACATTATCCATATCTAATAAATTTTTTTAAAAAAATAAAAATTTAAATTATATAAATTACTTCGGATCCGGCCGGGCCAACCCTAGTTTTTTAACTCGGGCCTGAAGCCCAACCTGAATTTATTGGATTCTTTAGAAAGAACCCGATATCTAACTCAATATTTTTTCAACCCGATTGAGTCGGTCGAATTACTTAAATTACACGGGTTGATGAATAGCCCTAACTACATCAGCTTATAGCATCATATCGTGCATTTCTGACAAATTATATGGGATTATATGCTGATGTAGCACATAAAAATAAATTTAAATTTAAAAGACATTGTGATACCACTATAAATTAGAATTTTTCAGTATTTTTATGCACATATTTATCTTAATATTAAATATTAGTATATATTGGTGAGATTTATCATTAGAATGCAGATATACCTATTAATATTGAGTGCTAAACTGATAAATAACACAATAACTTAACATGCCAAATTTTATAAAAAAAAATTCCATATATGATTAAATGATAAAAGTTTTAATTTGGCTCATATAATACAGTGAGAAGTTTAAATTAATCTATATATTTTTTTATCAAATTGATATTTTTTTTTCAAATTTAATCCAAATCACTTTTAAAGAAACCGTTAAATAGTTAACGATGGATGACCAATTTAGACTTTAGTTAAACATTAAAAATTAAATTAAACTTAAAAAAATATTAATATAATATTTTAAAAATTATTTATTAATTAATATTTTTAATATTAATCATTTATAATATTAATAAATTTTTTTATAAATTTATAATTTATAATAAAATTATAATCTATAATTTAACAAATAATTAGAAATAATAAATAATTTATAATAATTTATATTATATTGGATTTTATTATATTTTTAATATAATACTAATTATAATATTATGAAATTAATTTTAAAAATACTAATAAATAGTTTATATTAAAAAATATTATAATTTACAATACTAAAAAATAATATTTTAATATTATAATCTATTAATGCAATTCTATTGACTAATGAAAAAATATTTAAGAAAAAATAAAAATCAAGTACACATTCTTTTTAGTGAAAACTTAAAAATTCAAATTTAATTAAGTATTAGCAACCAATATATATAAGTAAAAAGATAAATGTAGAAAATTTGAAGAGGATAAATATTTATTTTTTATAAAATAAATAAAAATATGAGGTAAAAATCTATTTGAAAAACTAATAATGTGGGGATGGTAACTATCATATTATCTAAAATACAAATTTAAAAGTCAAAATTTAATTTTAATTATTCTCTCATTAGTCAGTAGAATTACATATTTGCATTAATAGACTATAATATTAAAAAATTATTTTTCCTGTATTATAAATTATAATATTAATTTCGTAATATTATAATTAATATTATATTAAAAATATTATATATTTTTATATAATATAAATTATTTAATATTTTAATTATTTATTAAATTATAAATTATAAATTTATTATAAATTATAAAAAAAATACTAATTTAGTAAAATAACTATAAATATCAATCCAAACTTTTCGATATAACATAAAAGCTAAATTAGATCTTTAGCCTATAATTACATTTCCTATGGTTGAATATAAAATCTCTTGGTACAACCCTCAGTTAATCCTCATCCTACGTGCCCAACTGAGCCGGGCCAACTCGAATTTCTTCAAAATTATATAAAAATAAATAAAATTAATTTTAAAAATATATTTTTTAAATACTCATTTTCTAATTTTTTAATTTTCAAAATATCTCTTCTCATGTATAGCTATTTATGGGCCTGGCCGCTCTACGGTTTAGGAAAAAAAAATACTATTCATTGTATATTTTAAAATTTTTATTTTTTAAAAAAATATTTTAATTATTTTATTATAAACTCATAATAAATTTA
The DNA here is from genome assembly GCA_947685225.1 of Garcia nutans. Classification (NCBI taxonomy): domain Eukaryota; kingdom Viridiplantae; phylum Streptophyta; class Magnoliopsida; order Malpighiales; family Euphorbiaceae; genus Garcia; species Garcia nutans. The sequence continues at coordinate 633,222 of CANTUV010000068.1, forward strand.
TTATAAATTATATAAGAATTCATTATAAAATCTTTATAAATTAATAAAAATATAGTATTTTTATAAATATTTTTTAAATTTTGATATTTAATAAATAATTTATAAATATAATAAATTTAAAATTATTTTTAATTATTTTTATATTTTTGTTGAATTTACTTTAACCCGGCCCGAAAAATTATTAGACTTCATTTTTTTGCCCGAATCAAGTCAGGCCATCTTGAGCTAGTTTCGGCCGGGAGGGCCATCAGGCCTGGCCACAAGCTTTTATTTTAAAAAAAATTAATCTAAAACAAGCTTGTTAATGAGAAAATAATCTTTAAAATCAATGAATTTAATCTAAAAAAATAAAATTTTAATTTAATTTAATTAAAAAGATAATTTTATAAAAAATTAAAAAATAAGCCTCCGAGGAATTTTATCTTTTTCCCAAGGCCCAACCCAAGAAAATTCGAGTTTCTCTTAAGAAACCTGAAGTTAGGCCGAAGGCTTTTAGTCGGGCTAGGCCGAGTTGTCTGGCTTCCGGACAAGATGAACACCCCTAATCCCATGTCATATTTTTTAATATATCCATTAAGATATAATGAATTTCTTAATATAAATTTAAAAAAACCACTTTAAAAATTATTTAATAAAAATATAGAGTTGATTCATATATTAATTATTTACATGCTTTGTATTTATTTGATGTTGATATTTAAAATTTTTTTTATTAAGTTCGGATCACAAATTAATAATTCATATGCTTTGATTTCATTCCGCATAGGATTTTAGTTTTCGTATAATTCCTATTAAGCTATATGAAAATTATGAAATATTTTTTTAAAAAAATTAAAAATGAATTTTACCCAAAAATTAGAGGAAAAATATGTGTTTTGGGGCATCAGAGGAAGCTAAGTAACTAACTTATAAAAATTGCTCAAAACTAAAATGCTTGAAAATAAAGTATTTGAAAAAATTCTTGACCTCATAAACAAGATATCTTAGCATTTGAAGAGTAGTTCTGATATCTATGAACAATGGATGTAATTCAGATATTTTTCTTATCCAAATCTATATGTATATTTTTCAATTTCAATATTCTTTGATATATTATTTCTGAATCTAAATCTTCATTTCATTTCTTTTGAGTCTTAAACCCAATATATAAACAGAATGGCAACACGTTTGAGTCCTTGCTCATCTTTTTCCACCAAATTCTCTCCCTCCTTGTCTTTCAAGAATCAGGCAAAACTGTTCAGTAAATTCATCTCTGTGCCAAGAAAATCTGATTTCTGATCCATATGGGTATCTCAGATTCATTCAAGAAAGCATGCCAAAAAGCATTTTCCACTCAAATCTTCAAATGAGCATCCTCTAAATGCTGTCTCTTTGCAGGATGGTGAGTTCATTATCCATCACCTTTGATTGTTCATCTCTGTTTTTTTTGCTTGAACTCTTCTTATTAGTTATCCAATTTTTAGCTATAGTATAATTTCTGAATTTTTGTCATTTAATAACAACATAGACTGTATTTCAGATGGTTCATTCCTTGTTTGGTTGTTAGTTAGTTCTGGGTTTGGAGTAGCTTGTAAAAAGATGCCATGACAAAATTGAAGATAACTTCCCAGTTAATCTCTTTACTTTTTCTCTATTAGTTATCTGCTTTAAGCAAATTAGCTGTTGGATTCCCCCATAATGAGCATTCTATTTGATTCAATTGTTTGGTTTTTACCAAATTCTAATTACAAGTTATTGTTGTCGGATTGTTTATTTGGTGCTCAAATGTGTCAAAAATAAATACATTTTAATTGTGCTTGAAGAGAGGGATTATGAAATTGAATGGAGTCAAAAGGCCTAAACCATTTAAAAATAATTGTTACCAGGAGATGAAGAAGAAAGTAATGAACGGGACACTGAGACACTTGATCGACTTGGTGTAATCATCACCAAAGAACGTGCAGTGGTTACAGTCTTATTGTTTTGCAGTAGCAACTTTTCAAATTAGTGGTTACATGGCTATTCTCTTTCAAGGCTGCCTCAAGTATTGCACCTGATCAATTTTATGCATCTTCCTATTTTTTTTTTTTTTTGTTCCATTACTTAATATTAATGCTTTAGGTGAGATTTTGGAGCAGGTTTTGGGGGAAATCCTCTAGCCAAAGATCGTGTTGAACCTCAAAGAAAAGACAGTACGTCCATTTCCATCTCAGAAGCTGAGGAAGCTGAGTCTACTTTCAGTATTACTGTTGTTGGAGCTTCAGGAGACGTTGCTAAGAAGAAGATTTTTCCTGCACTTTTTGCTCTTTTTTATGAAGATTGGCTACCTAAGGTTCTAAATTTTGTTTCTTTATTAATTTCACATTTTGACAATGTTTTATATTTGGTGTTTAATTGTGTTTCTGACTAGTAATCAATTCCGCAAATAGATGGCTGCTGACTAGCTCTAGTTTCCTCTTTAAATTTTTTTTTTTTGGAAGAACTTTACAGTATTTGGTTTTGCTCGAACCAAGTTAACTGATGAAGAACTAAGGAACATGATTAGCACAACTTTGACTTGCAGAATAGACAAGAGGTTATCTGCATTGCAAAACTATTCTCCACTAGCACTACTTTATCATTTGAACTTTCTTTTGATTCTAATTATTAACACATGAAATTATTTACAGAGAAAATTGTGAAGACAAAATGGATCAATTCTTGAAAAGATGCTTTTATCAGGAGGGTCAGTATGACTCTGAGGAACGTTTTTGGGAACTGGACAAACAGCTGAAAGAGAAAGAGGTGATGTGTTATAACAATTGTAAGAGCTTGATCACTATTTATTTTATATCATGTGTTTCACATCTGTCTTTTCTACTAAATCTAGCAACTATTGTTGGTTATTGATAGATTTAGTGGCAGATATAATAGAATGGTGGGAAAATTGTTGGCCTTTTTCATCAAACTGAACCATCAACTAGGGTACTCAGGACATGTGATCAACTCATCCTATTACCCTCTGATTACATCAGCCGTATTGTTGTGTATTTATTTGTGAACCCCTCTCATGATAGAGTAAACGTGACATTAGGTTGGTTATGATAATTAAGAATTGAATATCTCATAAACAATACTCAGTTTTGAAATTTCGAAAAAGTCCAATTGTTCATTCTGAATATTAGTCATTTGGGACTTGAGAATATGCAAAAATGTTTGCAACATGGAAGAATCCAAATCCATGCCCAAAGAAAAGCATTTTCTTATATGATGACATTGCCTCAAAAGATTGTGGTGGATGGAATTTTTCTCCATTATCAATTCTCTGATAAAATGGCTTAATGAATGTTTTCTATAATTTTTTTCTCTGAGGTAAAAATTGATTAATAAATAACATTTTCTTTTGTAGGATGGAAAATTGTCGAATAGGTTATTTTATTTATCAATCCCTCCAAACATATTTGTGGATGTGGTGAGATGTGCTAGCCTTAGAGCTTCTTCTATGAATGGCTGGACCAGGGTGATTGTTGAGAAGCCATTTGGTCGTGACTCAGAATCATCTAGGGAGCTAACCAGATGTTTGAAGCAGTATCTGAAGGAAGATCAAATATTCAGGTTAATTTCACTTAGTTGCCATTCATTACAAAAAAATTATAATGATCAGAGGGAGGAGTCTGTTTATGTTTAAAATTTATCAGGATTGATCATTACTTGGGGAAAGAGCTTATTGAGAATTTATCAGTGCTTCGTTTCTCAAATCTCGTTTTTGAGCCTTTACGGTCAAGGAGCTACATCCGTAATGTGCAACTAATATTTTCTGAAGATTTTGGCACAGAAGGACGTGAAGGGTGAGTGATGTATGTTAGAAGGTGAATTAACAATGTTATACCAGGTTTTTGAGGGTTGAATTTCTTGAACTTCGTTTGTTCATTTATTTGGTTAGATACTTTGATAACTATGGAATCATACGAGATATAATGCAAAACCATCTGCTACAAATTCTAGCATTGTTTGCAATGGAGACACCTGTTAGCTTGGATGCTGAGAATATTAGGAATGAAAAGGTATTCAGTATCAAGAGTTCTTTCCTGCAATAATTTTGAGTTGATTATGATGTGGAGGCTTAATGAGGATAGCTGATTCAGGTAAAAGTTTTGAGGTCAATGAAACCAGTGCAACTTGAAGATGTAATTGTTGGCCAATACAAGGGTCACAGCAAGGGTGGTAAATAATATCCACCTTATACAGATGATCCAACTGTGCCAAAGGGGAGTCTTGTGCCAACATTTGCTGCAGCAGCTCTATTCATCAATAATGGTAGATGGGATGGAGTTCCTTTCCTTATGAAAGCAGGCAAAGCTCTTCATACTAAGCGGTATGTATAACTTTAAACATTCCTCATGTCCTTACATATATACAATTGATCTCTTGATCTAACTATTTTCTGATGGAAATTCAGAGCTGAGATCAGAGTTCAGTTCAGACACGTCCCAGGTAAGTTGTACTAGCGGACTTTTGGAACTGATTTAGATAAGGCCACAAATGAACTTGTACTCCGCGTACAACCTGATGAAGCTATATATTTAAAGATCAACAACAAAGTTCCTGGCCTTGGAATGAGATTGGATTGCAGTGACCTGAATATGCTATTCCGAGCAAGGTAAGATAATTAAAGATGCAACTTATCATAAATACATGTTATTATTCCATTACACGAGGGTGAGTAAAATAGCTAAAGATTAATGATGGTTAATATTCTGGACATTTTAGTTGTCTTGGCTTGATTTTAGTACTTTATTGCCTGTGGATGATACATGGGCATGTCTTTGATGAGCGTTTGTGTTTAGCTTTTGAGCTCTCAATGGCTGAGTGGAGATGGTCTGTAAACTTGACATGTTTTTATTTTAAAATCTAACATTGAAAGTGGAAATTATCGACGTTGGATCTTTTACTGGCCACTAATCACTTATATTTAACTATGAGTCTCAACAACTAATCATAAAGGAATGCGCAAAAATGCTTGACTAAATCTCAAAATTCTAAGTTGGGGGGTGATTGCAATTTTGCAAATGCTGATATACATAGCAGAATATTCGAGTTGTGTTTAGATCGAAGTTTAATAGTTGTTCATGTAGTCGGTTCAAAAAAAAAAATTGTTGTTCATATAGCAGTGCATTAAAAGAAGGCAAAATTACACCATCCAAGGCAAAAAAAAAAAAAATACGGTAATTGACTTTTTTTTACACAATATGCAAATTTTACATTTTTTTTTTGTTTTTACGCCAAAAATTATGGTTTTTTTTTATTTTACTTTTATTTTATGTTTTTTTATTATCATATTTTCAATATACATATAAACATATATACAATATTTATATAATACACACACAATAAACAGTGATATAAACATACACCAAACATACAAATATCTATACAATATTTACATCGTTTATTTTATATTTTTTAAATTTTTATCTCCACATAACATACATACAATATATACATAATATATATAACAAAAAACATAACATACACATGATATCTACACAACATCTACAACATGAATATAATATGCACACAACATATATGTAACATCCACACAATAAAATTAACATTTATTTAAACTTTATATATATAATGTAAAATTTATTTAAAAAAATTAATAATTTTTTATTAATATGTTTCTATATATTTTACATTTTATATTTTGTTTTATGAGTATTTTTTTTATTAATAATGAAAATTAAAAATTTTTTCTTTATAAAAAATTAATGCTTTTTATACGTTGAAAATATAATTTAAAAATATTAATTTTTATTATTTTTTAAAATATATTTATTTAATAGTAAAATTTCAAAAAAAAAAAGATAAACATTGTATTAAAATATTACAAGAAATGAGAGAGAAAATATATTTTTTTTAAAAAAAAGAAACTTATTTTAATGAGAAGTGAGGTTTTTTTTTTAAAAAATATTGGTTTTAGTAATTTTGAAAATTTTTTTAGGTGTAGTATTTTTTAAAATAAAATTTATTTTTAAGATAGTTTTGTAAATATTTGGTAAAAGAGGTTAGACGTTGGTGCATTTTAGGGTTTTTTATAAAAATTAACTTAATGTTATAGATCTACCTGCTTAAAAAAATTATATTACATATATTATATTTTTTATCAAATAACATTAAATACTAAAAAGTATATATAGAGAGTTTATACTTAGTATATATTGAGTTTATTTTATAAAAATTGTAGAATTGTTGATTTTTTCTTCTTTTTTTTATTTTATAATATTTCAATGATATAAGTTTGAAATTGTATTACAAAATAAAATATTTTTTTTAATAATAACTCAAATATAACATAAATTATATTGCATTAATAGTTCCATATAGTATATACAAAGTTTATTATTAGATTATTATGAGTTTATCATATACCAAATAAAAATATTATTAAGTATAATAAATCTTATTCAATAAATTTATCATTCAGTTTATTTTTTCATTTTTTTATTAAATAACATCAAATACTAAAAGTTAACAAGTTATACTTAGTATATATTGAGTTTATTATACAATGCTTCATGTATATATATGGGGTTTATATTAAGTTTATTACGTAGAAACATAGCAAATAATAAATACAATAACATAACTCATACTTCTTGGATAAAAATAGAATATAATTACATAACATAAATAAATAACATTAAATATCAAAAAGTTACAAGAAATTCATGCTTAATATATATTGGGTTTATTATACATAAACTGTAAAATTGAATATATAATATTGAGTTTCATTTGCATAAGACAAAATAAAAAAACACAATCTTCCAAATATTTCTTATAAATACAAACAAAACAAAATTAAAATATATATATTATAAAATATACTAATAATATATTGATATATAATAACGTATTAATGTGTAGCTAATAGTTTTTATATGTTCTTTATTGATATTTTTTATTTTTAACATCAAAACAAATAGTTGTTATTATATTGTAACTAGTATGTAATTGTGTGTATAATGTATCAAACTTTAACAATTGCATTAATTTAGACAAAATATCGCTACGAAGACTTGTATTTGTACGACCAAGTAAAGCCATAAGTTCACATCCTACCAAGGCCATTTGAACAATGCATCAAACATTTAGTGTGCATTATTAAATCAGTAATAAAATAAATACTCAATTCTCTAAATTAATCTGCTCTTGTATCAGTATACAAATAACACTAAACCATAAACAAATATGTGCTAGATAAACAATACAATACAATACAATGAGTTTTTCAATTTAATTCATCATATAATTCAATAATATATATAGATAGATGATTGATTTAAATAAAAAAATCGTAAGAACTAAACCTACGTTTGAGGTTTGCCTCTAGATACTACATCCGACTGTTGAAGTGATTTAGCAATCAAAATTTATTGAACTTCACTCTGACAATTAATATCTTTTCTTAACTTCTGGCACCAAGAATTAAATTAAGATGGGGCAGTTGAAGTATCTTCTTGTTAGTTAGAGAATAAAGAAATTCCTTTCACAATTACTATTTTTAATTTAACTAAAATATAAAAGGTATAAAACACAAATTATTTATGAATGTAGAAATTTTATGGTTATAATTTATTCCCTACTTATATAAATAACTTTATTTATAACTCATTAAAATAAATAGTAAAAAATCAAGATTACATAAAATATTTTTCATTCTTTCCCTTCTCTTTTATTACTTTTAGCACTATTTGCACAATTAAAACCAATAATACCAACAAGAGACATCAAAGGCACATCGATCAAGAAGGCTACAGTACGGATTCCTTAAAAGATAATTTTAAAAAAATGGCTTTTGCAAGTACAACAAAGCAATAAGTTGTTCCATTTTTAATGTAGAAAAATATGAATATTGGAGTATTAGAATGAAGGCTATTTTACGTGCATCTAGCCTATGAAAAGTAGTGGTATACCACAAGTTGAGAGTAATATTAATCCATCAGCTTCAAGACCATAGATTGGCCAAAACAAGGATGTTGAAACATTAGTCAAAATTCATCTTGTCGTCTCAAATACAATATTTTTAGGTATAATGAATGTCACTTTAGCAAAAGAAGCATGAGATATCTTGAAAAATGAAATTGAAGAAACATAAAATATAAGAATAGTCAAGCTTCAATCATTAAGATAGAAGTTTGAGAATTTAAAAATGAGGGATAGAGAAACCATCAAAGATTATTCTTTGAAAGTAATAGAGCTTGTGAATCAACTAAAAGCATATAGTGATAACATTACTGATCAGCGAGTAGTAGAGAAAATGTTGGTTAGTTTGCCAGAAAATTTCGAGATGGTGGTAACTGTCATAGAAAAATCAAAAGATCTATTGAAGTTAATCATAATAGAACTCATTAGTTCTCTTCACGTTCGTGAAAATAGGATGTCTAAAAGACATGAAGCATCTTTAGAAGGAGCCTTCCAGTTAAAGCATAGATCATCATCCTCAAGATCAAATAAAATAAGAAGAGATCTGAGGAAGTACAATCTAGGAAGCAGTAAAGAAGAAAACAAGAAATGTAAATTACCTTATTATAAAATTTGTAAAAAACAAATCATAAAGAAAGAAATTGATGGCATAAGGAAAAGTCACAATATAGTTTTTATAAGAGATTTGGTCACATGGAGCACGAATGCAGATTTAAAAGACAACAAAAGACAACAAGTATGTAACATCCGCAAAATTTGCTAAAATAAAATAAAATAAAACTAAAATTAATTAAACTAAAATAAATAATTTGAGTCAGAAATGAAGATTTAGAATTGAGAAGAATAGATTGTATACGTTAAATATATATATGAAAATAAATGACATATAAAAAGTCAAAGATAAACAGTAAAAGTCAATATGTAAATAGTGAAACGTGAAAAATGTTTAAAAAAAATTCAAAAATAAATTATTTAGGAGTGGAAGATAAAAATTGACATTTTTAAAATAATTAAATTAATTAATTAAAATATTAAAATAATATATATGTATGGTTAGAAAAATTAAAGAAAAAAAAAGTTTTATTATTAAACTCTTTCTTCTTCTTCTCCTCCTCGTCCATGGCCAGCCACCATTGTTAGACAAAGGAGGATTTCTCTTTATCCATACACTAAGATTTTGAAGGATTTTGAAGGATTAAAGTGATTTTTGGTGATTTTCTAACAAGTAAGCAAGTTTCTTACTTGAATTTTTAAGATTCTTTGAAATTTATGGATATGTAAAATTATGAATTTTGATGGAGGTTGTTTCAATTGTTCAAGTGGGTTTGTAAGATGTTAATTTGATGTAAAAGAAATGATTTTAAGGTTATATTGGAAAAAAGATGGAGTTAAGAGGAAGATTGAGAGAGATAGTAAGGAATTAGGATTTTGAAAAGGGTTATGATAAAGTGTTTTAGTACATTTGGTTTCATCATTTAAATTATATTGTTTAATGATTTTAATGATGAAAATGAGACCAAATTAACATTTGGAATTGGTTAGAATGTTGAACTAAAATCAAAGAGACTTAGAGCAAAAATTTTAGAATTTTGATGGAAGAGTGATGCATTATATTTTATTGATTAGAATGTGTTGAAATATGATGCTGGAAATATCTTTAAGCTTAAAACTCAATTTGAAATTGGTTGATTTGTAGTTCTAATGTTAAAGTGCATCAAGACTTAGAAAAGAAAAAAATTAAAGGATTATGTTTTAATTGATGTTTTATAGCCTTAACACCTTAAAATGTGATTTTAATATATGTTATACATTCACATTTGGTATAGGTGCTGAGTAGATAGGATTTCCATCAATTTAATAGTGAATGACACATTGAAGCATTGGTGGGAAAGTGAGTACTTTAGCTAGAAAGTGTTTGTGTTAAGAGGTTAGTACATACTTTGATTAAAATGTGTTTATATGCACTTGAATAGCATGTTGCATTATTTGTGAAAGTGATGACTATGCTACTTTGGTGTGTACATACACATGAAAAGAGTATAGATATATGTTTATGTTATGAAATATATTATGTATGATTGAGTAAGCCATTTTAAGATGGCAAAAAGCATTTAATAATGTGTTTGTGAAATATGAAAAATTCAAATGTAAGCATAATTTGGCCATATTGAGAATGTGACAAGTAAATTGATCAAAATGATGAAAATGTATGGAAACAATGAGAAAAGATGGATAAAATGAAAAAAGAATGAAAATTGACATAATTGTCAAAACATAAGAAAAATGTGAAATTGTGTATGTTATGTGTGAAATTTTATGTAATATCAATTTTTAGAGTATTGTATTTGGTGCTATATAGTATACCGGTTATTTACCTTTAGGCCAGACACTGGGCATCATTATTATTATCTTTATGCCAGATGTTGGACTTCACTTTTATTTGCCTTCGGGCCAGACGCTGGGCGTCAATATTATTTTCCTTCGGGCTAGACACTGGTGTCAAATGTTGATCCTAAGTAATATCTTTGAAACTTGAATGTTATATAGTCATTTGGGCGCAAAGTACGAGAATGTGTAATGTGATGGATAAAAATTGATAAGTATTTGCATTAATACATGATAATGCATGCCACTTCATAAACTTAAAAAGAAATGTATTTTTGCATCATTCTTACATTCTTATTTATATTAAAGTATGTATCACTAGGCATTTTGCTTAGTGCGATTTATTTGTCGCACAAGTGACAGGGTTGATACAGAGAGCCATGCGGTGCCTGTGAAGGAATAGAGTTTTCTGCTTATTTTAGTACTTTGTTTTACTGCCACGGACCGAGACCAGTTGCAAGCATGTGATGATTTCATTTTGAAAACTAATCTTTTAATTATGTACATTAAGTCAGTGAATATGAATTTAATGTAAATTATTAAAGTTTGGTTTGATTTTGAGATTTATGGATATTTATATGTATATATGTGTGTGAATGTTGGAGAAATGAAGGGGTTTTTGAAAGTATGAAATGGTTGAAAATATTTAGGAGTGTGTTTTCTTGCAGGTTGTGATAATTGTTATTTTTGAAAATATCTGAATTACAGATAAAACTTTAGCAAATTTTTTTCAGAGATTTTTCATTCAATTTGGTATATTTAGAATTTAAATTACTAATGAATATTTCTATTTATGCATTAAGGTACAATTTAAATTATGAAAATTTTTAGTAAGATTGAACTGTGACATTCTAGTACTGTATATACATATTTTACATATACCGAGGATTATATGTGTATAGGGTATTAAGGTGTTATAAAGTAAGAGTGTCAGAGATAATGGATGAAGAACATTGATTGTTTCACGCTTGTCAAAGCATTTCTAATAAGAAGGATGATTGGCTTATTGATAGCGGATACACTAATCATATGACCAAGTATTCTCATGCATTTAGCAAAATAGACACATCAATCAAAGTTTCTATCAGAATTGGAAATGGAGCAACAATAAAATCTGAAGGCAAAGTTATTGTTGTTGTACAGACAAAGAAAGGCACAAGACTGATTAAAGGTGTTCTATATGTCCCTAGTTTAGATCAGAATTTACTTAGTGTTTCCTCAGAATGATGCAAAATGGGTATTCCCTTCAATTTTAAGGTGGCTTTTGTTCAATATATGATCCAAAAGGAAACTCAATTGCTTGTGTGAAAATGTAACAAAAATATTTTCTTATACAATAGCAGCATGCTACAAGTGAAAAATCAATGCATGTTTAGATGGACGAGGTAATATGGTTATGGCACAAGCGCTTCGGACAAAGTAAATTTCAGAGTTTGAAACTACTTTCATAGAAAAGTATGGTGAAAGGTCTTCCTATCATTGGAAGTACAAAAGGAATATGTCATAGCGGTTAACGAGGAAAAATAACAAGGCAATGATTTCCAATGGGACAAGCATAACTTGAGTTAGTACATATTGATATGTGTGGTCCTATGAGAACCACTCTACTTGACAATAACATGTATTTCATCTTATTTATTGATGATTACTTTTGGATAATATAGGTCTATTTCATGAAAGATCATTCTGAGGTCTTTAAAACTTTATGCAAGTTCAAGAGTTTTGTTGAAAAAGAAAGTTCTTGCCAACTTAAGAATTAATGGGAAGGAGTATGCTTCCTCATAATTCAACAAGTTTTGTGATGAGGAAGGTATACATCATCAACTTATTGTTCCATATACTCCACAACAAAATGGTGTATCAAAGAGGAAGAAGAGAGCTGTGATGGATATGGCAGATTGATGCTGAAGGATAGAGGTTTACTTAACAAGTTTTGGGATGAAGCAATATATACATCTATTTATCTCCAAAATCAGTTATCTAGGAAGGCAATTGAAGGATGTACACATATTGAAGCACAGTCCAGACATAAGTCATTTGTAAGTCACTTAAGAGCATTTGGGTGTATTTGTTACATACTTACATCTATGTACCAGCAGAAAAAGACACAAGCTTGATGATAAAGTAGAGAAAGGAATCTTCCTTAGCTACAACTCTCAATAAAAAAAATATAGAGTGTACAACCCACACAACTACAAAGTTCAAATTAATAGAGATGTTGTATTTGATGAAAATGCTTCTTAGAATTGGGAGCATAATGATATTGACAGAAGGTATGTCATAACCTAACCATTCAAAAAAGAAGAAGCTACCTCACCAGCACCAATACTAGTCAATCAACCACGTTACATTCTCAAGAGAAGTCTAGTAGTAGCTTAGACAATATTGATTCTCTTAGGTATGAATATGATAGTTTATTTGACTCACTATCTAAGAAGCTTTGGAGATTGTCAAAGTTATATAAAGACACTCAAAAAGTTCTTGATCTTGATATTGAGTAATGTAAGTTTTGTTATTTTGCAACTTATGAAACAAATTGCTATGAGGAAGCATATCAACATGAAGAATGGAGAATAACCATGAAGGAAGAAATTCACATGATCGAGAAGAGCTAAATATGGGAATTACAAGACAAACCACCAAACAAAGGTGTTATTGGGGTGAAATGAATATTCAAGACAAAGCTTAATCAAAATAGTTCAATTTGAAAGCATAAAGCCAGACTGGTAGTTAAGAATATTCACAACAATTCGGTGGGGATTACAATGAGACTTTTGCCTCAGTATCTAGACAAGAGACATTTTGAATTATTCTTACTTTGGCAGCACAAAGAAGATGGAAGATTTACCAACTTGATGTTAAATTTGCATTTCTCAGAGGATTTCTTCAAGAAGAAATTTATGATGAAAAATCCCGTGATAAAGGGAAAATAAGACAAAGTTTTAAAGATAAAAAAGCGGTATATAGTCTTAAGCAAGTTCCGCGAGCATGGTATAGTCAAAGTGATACGTACTTCATTCAACAAGGGTTTAAAAGGAGTCCGAATGAAGCTACTTTGTACATAAAATCAGAAGAATTGAATATTCTTATCCTCTCACTTTATATGGAAAATATTATTGTTATGGGGAATAGTCCATCCATGATAGAAGAATTCAAGTAGGATATAATGGAGCAGCTCGAGATGATTGATCTTGGCATGACCAATTACTTTCTCGGCATGGAGATTAATCAAACAGATGAGAGGATCTTCATATGTCAGAAGAAATATGTCAATAACATGTTAAGAAAGTTTAAAATGGAAAGTTCCAAGTTTATTTCAATACCCTTTGCTCAAAATGAAAATTTTAACAAAGAAGATTACTCTGGAGAAACTAATGCAAAGTTGTACATAAGTATGATTGATAGCTTATTGTAATTAACAACCAAGAGGCCAAATATAATGTATGTTATAAGTATATTTTCCAGATTCACGTAGAAGCCAACCCAAGTACATCTACAAGAAATTAAAAGAGTTCTTCGCTATCTTAGAAGAACTTCAGACTATGGAATTTGGTACAATCTTATTGTAAACTCGAAGTAGATTGGATATTCAAATAGTGATTAGATTGGATCTTTGGATGATATCAAGAGTATTTTAGGCTATGTATTCTCATTTGAAAATAGTGTGTTTTCTTGGCTCAATCAAAAATAAAATATTGTGGCTCAATCAACAGTTGAAGCCGAGTGCACAACAGTATGTGTTGCTGCAAATCAAGCAATTTGGCTAAGAAGAATTTTGTCTAAAATGGGTGTAATTCGGAAGCAATCCACTAAGATATTTTGTGATAGTAAGTCAACAATAGTTATTATAAAGAACACAATTCATCATAGAAAGACTAAACATATCAAAGCCAAATATCATTTCTTTCGAAAAGATGAACATGAAAAAAAAATCAATCTAGTCCATTGCAGCTTAGAAGAATAATTGTTTGATATATTCAACAAAGCAATTCCAAAAGCAAAGTTTGAATTCCTAAGAGATAAACTTTGTGCTCAAAGGAATTTCTTCAAAAATGAGTGTTAGAGAAAAAAGAAATTCATTATCCACTCTTTCACAATTACTTTTTTTTTGTACAGAAGAGGAAGAGAAGGAACAACTAACACAAATGAGCTACTCTAGCTAAATCATGCATCAACCAAATACCCAAACCTAGGGGGAGTTAATAAGCCGTGAACCCCTGGCTCGAAATGATATGCACAATGAGATAGTATTTTTAATTTAACTAAAATATAAAAGGTGTAAAACACAAATTATTTATGAACATAAAAATTTTATGGTTGTAATTTGTTCTCTACTTGTATAAATAACTTTGTTTGTAACACATTAAAACATATAATAAAAAATCAAGATTACATAAAAACATTTTTCATTATTTTCCTTTTCTTTTCTTACTTTTAGCACTATTTGCACAACTAGCACCAATAATACCAACACTTCTCATACAATCATTGTGGGAGGTTGGGTGGTTTGTCATGTTGAGTCCACTGGTACTTGGTGGAGGTGAATTCAGTGCAAGAAAAGATGAAAACTTCTTACCTTTCTTTCAAATTGTGGAAAGTTAGATTTAGATATGTAGTAGAGAAGAAAGAAAAAAAGAAAAAACAAAACAAGGGGTTCATATAATGCTAAAAGAAATTATAAAAATCTATTAAAAAATATAAAAAATAACACATCTATAAATAAAAAAATAGAGAGAGAACGATATACACAATTTCAAATGCCTTGTGTTAATATATTCGTAGATGATCTTGAATTTATTTTAGTATTATTATTTTATCTAAAAAAATAAATAATAGATATATTTTTATTGGTAAATTATAATTTATAAATATTTACCTTTATATATGAAATATATTTTATTAATTATCAAAATATGAATATTTAGGACTGTTGTATTGTTGTAAAATTAAAGATAAAAACTCTAGATGAACAAAAGAAAACAAAGAGCAGAAGCTAAATAATTTGAAAATTAGAGGGAGGAAGAGTTTTTATATTTCTCACTTTTGTTTTGTTATAATAAATTTACAATATTTTCTATTTGTAAATAAAGTCTTAGAATTAAAGAGATGAAGGCTAAAAGTCATAGTTTCACTACTAAATATAATTTTAAATGAAATATTACAATTTCATGAATATGATCATAAAAGAGGTGTTAGGAATATGAAGGAACATCCTCCCCCTTAGATATTTATCTATTAAGAATATTTTTCATTATTTATAAAAAAAAGAATATATTTCATTAAAATCTTTTTATGTAAAAACTCAGTAGGAAAAAAAACTTAATAAAGGAAACAGAGTAACAATATTTTTAATGCAATGTGCATTTCCTCCCACTCATATAGGAGTGGAACAACCAAATTTTTTTTAAATTCTCTATATAATATATATTATATGTATTTTTTTAGGTAAATAGATTTTCTTCTCATTCCTTTTACTATCCCTTTCTTTCATTTTCCTTAGATTTTTTTTATTAAGTTTGAAGATAATTCTTGAAGAAAATAAGATTTCTAGGTATCACAAAGTGGATTGTTTTTATTTATAAGTGGATTATTTTGATTTATTTTCATTTTTCTTTTAAAAATATTGAGCTTTTCTTAATTTTATTTATAATACTAAGTTCTAGTAAAGATAAGTCAATATCTTAAAATAAACAATTTAGCTAAAATTCATTAGATTATCAAAATTCATATTTGAAATCCTAAAATTTCAGTGCTAAGTTCTTGAATAATTTTTTCCTCCCATTGAATTTTCTTTGTATTATAATGTATAGAGGTTCTAATTAATTTATTTAAGCATGAGTTTTTAATTAATTATGATGATTTTGCAAGGTTAACCAAAAATTCTAAATGGGTAGGAGATGGGATGATAATTATGATATAAAATTTGAATTTTATATTATTTATGTCACTAAACAAGTAGCAAAAAATAATAATAATTTACAATTTATTTTTGTCAAAAATACTAATATATTCTATTAAGTTGATCCAAATTCTTAATGAAATTGAAAAGAGTTTTGATTGTGAAAATTTATTAAAATTTTTGTATTAGTGTATAGCTTTGGCCCCTCTAAACATGCAATTTTGGGTCCGCCACTGTATCATATTAATGAATTTCTCTTAATTGATACATATCAATTTTGTAAACTAGTTTTTTTTTTAATGTTATCGTAGACAAAACTTTTGTTAATAAAATTTTCAAATTCTCACTCAAGCTAATTTGATGAACATATATTTCGCATTTTCTCTCGAGTTTATGCATGAAAAACTTTGGTGAGATATGTTTGGTTGTATCATCTTTGATGTAACGTCTTTTCATTTGAGTAATACATGCAGTATTATCTTCGGGATTAAGAATCTCTTCATTATCGTCTTTATGACGAAATGAAGCTTTCTTCACATAAAGATATTAAATGATCATTGGAGAACTTGGTAGATTAGCTTTATTCATATTAAATTATTTTAACATTTGCTTTGTATAAGTCAATTGATGCATAAAAATTTTATTTAATAAATGTTCAACTTATAGACCAAAATAAAATTTTATCTTTTTAAAATCTTTTATTTCAAATTCTTTATTTAAATATATTATAGCTTCTTCAAACTCATTGAAAGTTCTAATAATATTCAAATTATCGATACACACTATAATAATGGCCAATTCAGATTTTAAATTTTTAGTAAAAACATGCGGGCAAATAGGATATTGACATATCCTTGCTTTAACAAATATTTACTAAAAATAGAGTTACTCTGTTGTCAAAGTTTCACTTTAAGAAAATGATCAAACAACTGTCAAAATTCAATTGTTGCTCTATTGTTGCTCTATTGGCATTATTTTTTTAGAAATACGACGGACGCTACTTTAAAGTAACGCTCATTCGTCTTATTACTTTTTAATTTTTTTAAATAAATAAACGGGCATTACTCTCTTAAAATATAAAAGTAATAACTATTTATTTATTTTTTAAATAAAAAATATAAAATAATTGACACATCAATAATTACTCCTGTTGCATCACCCCCAATTGGTTATATGATAAAGATGAAAAAAATGGTACCTAATTTTCAAAATTAAAATTTCACAACAAAAGTAAAAAAAAAGGTAAATTTTATTTATTTATTTATAATTTAGCCTAAAATAATTCATTTATGGAATGTACCAAAGTTTCAATAATACTAATTATATAAATAGCAGTATAGATATGATGATATTGGATGAGAAAGTACTCTTAATATACATAATGTAATTCTATAAACTATATTAATTTTGATTCTCACATAAAATATAATAATATTTATTTTATTTATAAGATAGTATAATTGAGGAAAATATTAAACTAACACTTATTAATAAGTTTAAATTAATTGTTAGAAAAGAAAAAAATATATTTATCATCACAAATTTTAGAATTGGCCAAAATAGTAAATCCTTCAAAGTAATCTGTCATCTTTATAAGATATATTTTCTTAATTTAACTTCATTAGAAAAATAATATTTATTATGCTAAAAATATTACAATAAAGCTATTTACAATTTTTTTTTTGTTTGTATGAATTAAACTGATCATTCTTTATGCGGAGAATTAGCATGTCAATGTAATGTTAAAAATTTTCAATTCTACGCCATTATAAGTAATTTTTTTATGTCATTTTCTAATTTTTGCATGCTTTCATATTATTAATAAATGATTAAAAATATTTAATATTAAGTAGATATGATTTAAGAGGTTGCTATTGTGGCGTTATTTATAATTAGTATTTTGTCTTTTATAAAAAAAATAAAAATATGTTAAAATTATAAAATTTAATATTAAAATTCAAATAACTTACATCAAATTTTTTGTAATTTTTAATAATACTCATAGCATTGCGCAAATCTTTTTTTTTTTTTCTAATATATTTAAAAATAAATAACTATCTTTTAAAGTTAGATTGACACTTCAGTATATTTAAAATTAGATAATAATTTAATTATACATAATAATATATGTTATTACATTTTAACACAAAACGATATAACTTGATTTGATTTAAATATTAATTATGAATGGTATGAGAATCATGATGAGCCAACAACAAATAGTTAAATTCAACTTAAAAAAGGTCAAGTAGCTTTGAAAAATTTTTATTTGTAAGATTTTCAGTTTAATGCAAGTGAAAAAAAAAATTTGAGATATATACTCACCCTTTAGACATGAGTGATTTTAAAATGCTAAATTTTTTAAAATTTGATTCGTTAATCTATAACTTCTTTTTACTAATTAAAACTCATAGCATAATTTATGTTCAAATCTACATGTAATAGGATAATAAAATAATTATGAAGCAACTATGCTCTAAATAAAGTGTACATTTTTTTTTTACATGAACTCACATTTAATATATACTCAACACGTGTTGGACACACTTTTACATGTCTTATTTTTATTTTTGAATATATTTTATGGCATTTTAAAATATATTTTTATCACAAAACTTTATTTACATGGTATATTTGATAAATTATTAGTTAAATAATTTCAATTAAATTATACACTTTTTATCACAAAAATTGAATATTTTGTTTATATAAGCCATATTTCTATATAAATAGATTAATATGTATTTAATTTTAAATATATTTATTTCTTATTATACTTTTAACATATATATATATACATATGTACATATATATATATATTCCATTTGTATTATATTATATTTTTAAAAAAATTATTATATTAATATATTTATATCATACTCGTGGTTTTCATATTTTATGTTTTTATACATATTTCATAGAAAATAATAATAATAGTAGTAGTAATATTTTTTTTATCTCAAAATAATAAAAACACTTTTTTATCTGTTTTAAAATATAATTATATTATTTTATTTAAATTATAATTATATTATAAAATAACTATTATATTTATATTTAAATATTTTATAATCTATAATATTATATTTAATTATTTATATATTTTTAAATTATAATTATTTTAACATAATTAATAATTATTTTTATTTTTATAATAATTAATACTTATTTAATATAAATAAAAAATAATATGAATAAATTATAATAAAAAATATTTTCTATTAATTAAATAACTTAAATTTTTTTAACAAGTATGGAAAGAGAAATGTCCTTGCTATTTTAGAAGGGAGATAATAATAATAATAATAATCTAACAGCAAAAGTGAAATGAATTTTAAAGTGTTTGCAGTCAACTAATATTAATTTATATTTAATTAATATTATATTTTTTTTTAAAAAAAAAAAGGCAAAAAAAGAGAGTGGAGATCGGAAGGTTAATGCAGTGATGTCAAGGCTAGCTTAGCTAGTGGGGTAGGATCAGTCATTGCCTGATAGACTCTATCAGATTTTAGGAAACTAGACTAGCCTGATATCTTGTACTTTGCTTGCCGACTGCCCTTTCAAAATTCAGTCTTAATTTAATTGATCTTTTTAATTAATATTTTATTTACCAATAATTTATCTAATATAATTAATTAAGATCATAAATTTGAAATTTAAATCTAAATTTAAACTCCTATCATTTTTTAAATATTATATCAGAAAAAGAAAAAGAGTTAATAAATTTATATCTATTAACTTCACCATAAATATATTTATTATTTATTATTAGACTATAAACTCCTATCATTTAATAGTGACATTTTGTAAGTTATATAAATTTTATAGTGATATTTTTTTATGTAAATTTTATGGTGATATTGAATTTGTTTAAAAAATAATAATAATTTATTTAAAATCAAATAATATAATATTTCATGGAGGATTGGCATTAATTAAGACATTAACATCATGCCATCTACTTAACTCCGTTCCTAAATCCAGTCAAAAACAGCTCTGTGTTACTCTGTTTCAATCGACTTAACCTTCCTACCTCACTCTCTCTTTCATTCAGTACATTGCACGCTCCTTTGTTGCCTGCTTTCTTTAATTAATTAATTAATTAATTACTCACGACTCATGTTTTTAGCCATTTGATATTTTTAAATTTAGTTCATATTTTTAAAGTATTTTATTTTATTAATTAAATATAGAAAATGAGAAATACCTAGTATGAACTCTAAATAAAAAATAATATATGCTCCTTATCATTATATATATTTTTAAAATATTTAATATAATAAATTTTTATCATTTATTAAATTTTAATATTAAATTTTTATAATTTTTAACTATCGACATAAAATAATTATGAATGAAGTTTATAATATATAAATCAATTAAAAATAATGAAAATATATTATATATAATGTCTATATAAATATTTAATTAAACTTTTAGAATATATTATAAGTTGAAAACAATAATAAATTAATTTCATATAGATTTAATTTTTAATAAACTTATCTAACAAATAATCAAAATTTTAATAATTACTTTAGTTAATTCAAAATTAAAAGGGGGGATAACAATGATTTTTATAATAATAACTAACATCACATATTGCAGGAGAAGTGACATCAATCCTCCTCTAGTTATAAATAATTTTTGTTGTTTGTTTGAAAAAATTGAATGTCATTACTGTGTTTCAGCAACAATGGTTATCAAGCAAATAAATAAATAACTAAACATTAGAACATTCTACAATGGAACTAATGATTACTTGAGGGTACAGTCAAATTCACGTTTTAACCCAAAATGGAAAAATGATTTAATCATATTTTTAGCTGCTAGAATTTTATAAATTATATAAAAAAAAATCAAATTTTTTGCATGCCAATCTACATATAATGCTAAAATAATTGTTTCTAATAAAATATTTTAAATTATTTTATTATTTATTTTTAATTTATTTATTATTTATTATAATAGATATTTATTTATTCAAATATAAATATCTAAAAATATAAAATTAATATAATAATATATAATTTTAAATAAATATTTATTTATTAAAAAATAAAATTTACTATATTTAAAATAAATAATAATTTTATCTTATTATAATAATAGATATTTATTTAATATTTATTTATAGAGTTTAAATATAATTAAAATATTATATTAATTTATATTTATTTGAAGAGTTTAATAATATTATAATATTAATTTAATAAAAATTATGACTAATTTTATTCTATTTAAATTATGATTAAATTAATTTTATTTATATATAATTAGTTGTAATCTTCTAATTATATATTTTTATCTAAAATCTACTTATATCATTATATATACAATGAATAGTATATAAAATATAATTTATAAATAAAATAGTTAATATTCAAATGAAGTTACTTATAATTATATATACACAATTTATGAATTAAAACATGCTTTTATTAATATAATTTTTATAAGATAATTATTTATAATTATACGGTGTATTTTTTTTTATAATAGGTGGTGTTGAGTTTATTTTGTTTAAAAAATAATTTTTATTATGTATATAAAATATTATAAAATTAATAATTGATTATACTATTGAGTTATAACTAAGATTAAATATTAAAAATCTAAAGCTTACACTGATGTTAAAGTAAACAAATGGCGATATATTATTGTGAGGATAAATAATGTTAAATTAATTTTATCAAATTTTTAGTGTATTATAGCAAAAATATAATAATATTAAATTTCATAATAAAATTTTTTGAAAGATATGAACTGATACGTTTTTAAAAAATAATAATAATTTAATATGAAGCTTTATCTAATAATTAAATTTGACCATGACTGGTTGACCTAAATTCTAGCAATTTCAATGGAGCCATTCAGGTAGTTGTTTGAAAAAATAAAGGTCGTTTGGTTCCATCATGGCCTTCGCGTGCAACGATATTAGATAGCTTTGATTAGTTTGTGGACTACCGAAATATTTTTTACTTATTTTCTTTCAGTTTTTTTTGTTAAAATATGTATTTTTTTTTTCGACATGAGTTAAAATATGTATTGTTATTATTTTAGGAATAAAATAATATTTGTGTTCTGTAAAAGGTAATATTCTCTTATTAAGGTTAGGTCATTGTGAAAAAATTAAGTTAAAAAGAAAATAAATACGGGGGAAATGAGAATATTTACCTTATTTTTTATAACTTGAGACAATTAATTGATTATTGATTTTTAATCATAGATTAAACATATTCAAGTTTTTCTCGCAAAATAAGATCAAGTATACTGATTGTATATTCAAATTAATTTATGGTATTATCATATATTAATTAACACTATAATAAATATTGGAGTTAATTGTTTTAAGTTAAAATTATTTAATTTATATATGTTACTAAAACAAAAAAAAACAGAAATTATAACGATAATAATAAATTGATAATATTTATTAAATGTCAATAATTATAATATGAAAATAAATTCTATTCAGAAGTACGATGAAATGATAAGTCTTGGAATTATTTAAAAAATCCCTTTGGTTTGGCTAGAGGCAAAATATCAGTAAATCATGACTGCAAATTTCACAGCCTTGATCTAAAAATAAAGAAATAAAAAAAAATCTAAAAACCCTTTTTGCATAGATTCTGAAGAACAAAATGTAGATAGCTGGTAATAATCATAAAAAATCATATATGTGCAGTGGTGAGTGGGGGCAGAGCGGGACAAACAATCTTCACGCTTTGATTTTTGTTGTTCTTGTCAAAAACTATCCTTATAATTTTTTTTCAGTTTATATTTCTTTTTTATCAACTCAAGAAGTCAAGTTGCTTATTTGCCTGCCTGCTGCCTCTTCTTTGGCACCATTATTAACCCTTTGCAACTGCTCTATCTTTGTCTACCAAAGTCAATACCAATTATCTCTTCTTCTTTTTTTAACATTTATTAGATTTGGGTCTCTAAAGTTCCTATAATTTTTTCTCTATATTACAACTTTAAGCATCAATTTTATGAATTAATGCCCTCTCTTCTTATTGTCTCAAATTAAACTAAATTCAATTCTTTTTTTTGATCAATAACTAAATTCGATTCAAACTAAAGCACGTTAAAATATATTAATTTGGATAAATTAAATTCCTTCGATCTACATTGGAGTTGAATATGATATGATCATTTGATATAAATCTATATAATCCATTATGAATACACATATATAAATATGGGTTCAGAAAAATTTAAATCCTTTAATTTTTTAGGATATCATTACTAACCAATAAGTGGGTATTAGTTAAAAAAAATTATTGGGATGACATTTGCTTTAGTTGTTTATTATCAGGGGTGGAATCAAGGGAGATGCCGGTGTCTTTCTATGCCGACGACAAACGGCAAATTTTCCAATTCTTAGCGATAAATCTCTTAGTTTTGGATGACTTCTCGTGTGATTTTAGCTTAATGCTCCTCATCTCTCCTTGTTTTCATTTGGATGATTCCCTCTAATTTTCCAACTTTGTCCTTGTTTACTATACTATTAGTGAATGGTTCAAAAGTTCTCAACTTTCAACCTTAAGATTCCTAATATACTATGTGATAAGGATGAGTTAAATGATTTGATAATTGTGAATAAGTATAGTGTTATCTTTTGTAACAGAATACTGATATACTTGTATTCTATATATACACACTGTAGTATATGTAATAAGTGAGTCTTAGCTTCTTAAATACTGTAAACTTCTATATAGTATCAGAGCCAAGCTGCGCTCGGTTAATTTTTCTCACTTAGTTTCTATTTTTGTCGATCAATTATGGCAACCGAATCAAGTATGATCTCCTCTCCTCTTCTTCTCAAGCTGTTTCCAACTCTCCCTTTTTCCATATCCCTAATATCACTCAATTCATTACTGTGAAACTCACTTCTTCAAACTATTTGTTATGGGAGGCACAGATTGTGCCGTTATTAAATGGTTACAGACTCACATCTCATGTTGATGGTTCTTCTCCACAGCCGTCTCGTCTGTTGCCTAGTGGTGAACCCAATCCCGATTTTTCAACTTGGTTTTCTCAAGATCAAATCGTTAAGAGCTGGATAAATTGCTCTGTGTCTGAATCCATTATGCATTAGATTATTCGATGCACTACTGCAAAAGAGGCTTGGGACAAGCTCTCTATGATTTATTCGAAGGGTGCCAAATCACAGGTTCAGCAATTGCGAAAGCAATTGAAACATCTTGCTCGAGGATCTGACTCAATTGATGTCTATGTGAACAAAGCTCGTTCCATCTCGGATCAATTGAATGCTTTTGGAAGTCCAATTTCGGATGAAACACTTATCTGTGATGTTTTGGAAGGTCTAGGTTCAGAATACCGACCTTTTACCCGAGCACTTGAGGCACGAAATGCGTCAATCTCTTTTGACGAGCTTTATGCGTTATTGCTAAGTGAGGAAACACAACTGCGATTGGACAATGTGGCTATTGGTTTTGTTGTACCTCCTACTGCTCAATATGGATATACAGGTCGTGGTATGGGTGGACGATCTCGTGGTCGTGTTGGTCGTGGTGGTCGTGGCCAATTCACTGGTTATGGACGAGGAGGGCACACTGCCTCATATGTCTCTGCTGCACAAAATAGTCCCCAATCTACTGCTTTAACGTGTTTTAATTGCAATGGTTCTGGTCACATTTCGCGTCAATGTCCCTCGCCTAAACCAGCACCTCAAGCAAATGCTGTCAAAACAGAACCAAAAAAAACATGCATGGACAGTGGATTCTGGTGCAAACTATCATTTGGTGGCTGATCCGGAGCATCTCGTTCGTCTTGCACCTGTGACCGAAAATAATGCTCTTACTATTGCAGACGGTAAAACACTTCCCATTCTCTCTCGTGGTTCATCTCATTCCAATGTTAATGATCATTCATTTAATCTTCATAATGTGCTTTATTCTCCTGCTATTACTAATAATTTACTTTATGTTTCTGCCTTCACACAATAAAATAATGCATCTATTGAGTTTTTCCCTGATGTTTATTTTATGAAGGATATCCCTATGAGACAGGTACTCTACCAAGGCCAGAGTAAGAATGGGCTTTATTTCTTCCCCATGCAATTCGTTCGTTCGTTTTCACCTCAAGCATCTCCAGCTACAGTATCTCTCTGGCATGAGCGTCTAGGCCATGCTAATTTTAGAGTTGTTTAGAATGTTTTGCGCACAAATAAACTTTCGTTTGATTCCAAGTCATCTTTTGATTACTGTCATGCTTGTAACGTGAGCAAGTCTCACAAATTGCAATTTTTTGATTCATTTTATCGTGCTTCGAAACCATTGGAGTTAATCTGTTCTGATGTTTGGGGGCCCTCGCTTGTTATTTCTGTTGATGGCTACCGCTATTACGTATTGTTTTATGATCATTTTAGCAAGTATTGCTGGATATATTTCATACAACAAAGATGTCTTGTCTGTTTTCATTCAGTTTTGAACCTTAGTTGAAAAGTATTTTGGGTTGCCAATTAAAAGTTTTCAATCTGACAGGGGTGGTGAATTTCAATCTTTAACAAATTACTTGAGGCAAAATGGTATAACACAAAGGGTTTCTTGTCCACACATGCCTGAACAAAATGGCTGTGCTGAACGTAAACACAGACACATAGCCGAGTTAGAGAGGTCTCTTTTACACAATGCCTCTGTTCCTTATTCATATTGGACCTATGCTTTTGATACGGCTGTTTACACCATTAATAGAATCCCTTCTTCTCAAATCAATACAAAGACTCCATTTGAGCTCTTGTTTAATATAAAGCCAAATTACGATGAATTGAGGGTCTTTGGTTCTCTTTGTTATTCATGGTTATAACCTTATTCACCACACAAATTGGCATCCAAGTCATCTCGTTGTGTTTTCCTCAGTTACAGTAAACTTCATAAAGGTTATGTCTGTCTTGATTTATTGTCTCGTCGAAAGTTTGTCTCACATCATGTTCTCTTTTATGAGCAGTTGTTTCCGTTTCATTCACCAAATGATACAAGCACCAGTCAATCTGCTTCTCCAACATCCATACCGCTGCCACCGGTTCCATTATATTCAGGTTCAAATGGAATTCTTGGGCCAGTTCCATAACGCAGCTCTGCTGCTTCTCCATTAACACAAAACGGCATCACTCCATCTGTTCAGTCTCACTTACAAATAACTGAAAGTCAATCTGGGTCAACTGATTCTTCTCCCGTACAAACAATTTCGGCGATCCCAATTGTTGAGAGCCCTCATCTTCAACTGAGGTCTTCGACATCTGATGGAACTTCAACAGAAACTGATTCTACAACATCAATTGGGAGATTAAATCCACCAAAGACACACCCTATGGCAACACGGCAACAGACGGGTTCCTTGAAACCTAAACAGCCTCGGTCGACGAAAGCTCATCACCTAAATGTTCCAGAATTGACTCCCACTTGCTATTCTCAGGCGATAAAGAATTCCAATTGGAGGGATGCCATGGTTAATGAGCTGAATGCTCTAGTTCGGACCATAACTTGGGACCTTGTACCTCGACAGCAAACTCAGAATGTAGTTGGGTGTAAATGGGTGTTTTTCGTGTAAAGAAAAAGGCAGATGGGAGTATTGATCGCTACAAAGCGAGGCTGGTTGCAAAGGGCTTTCATCAACGCCCTGGGATAGAGTTTGTTGACACCTTTTCTCCCGTAGTTAAACCACCAACAATTCGAATAATTCTTTCTCATGCTGTTTCAAATAATTGGTTTGTTAAACAATTGGATGTGTCTAACGCCTTTTTACATGGTGATTTAGATGTTGAAGTTTTCATGAAACAGCCTCCAGGATTCCAAGATGAATCTAAGCCGAATCATGTGTGCAGATTACGAAGATCTTTATATGGCTTACGCCAGGCTTCTCGACAGTGGTACAAAAAGTTATTCTCTGCTCTTGTTGCTCATGGGTTTCGAATGTTTAATGATAATATTGCTGTGTTTGTCCTCATTTATCACTGTTTGTTCTTGCAAAGGATAATATTGCTGTGTTTGTCCTCATTTACATTGATGATATTATCATGACCGGATTGAGTTTAGAGGTTGTCAACCAGATTATAAAATCTTTGCAATCTGATTTTGTTCTTAAAGATTTGGGACAATTGGATTATTTTCTAGGCATGGAAGCGAACTGGACGTCAAATGGGCTCCTGCTTACACATCACAAATATATCTCAGATTTGCTTTTGAAAGCCAAAATGGCAGATTGCAAAGGAATTCAAACGCCGGTGAGTTGCAAAGATAAGGCTACTTCGCAAGGTAGCTTGTTCAATGACCCATCTTTATACAGGAGCATTGTTGGTGGGCTCCAATATCTTAGCTTGACTCGACCGGAGATATGTTTTTCTGTCCATAAAGTTTCTCAGTTCATGCATGCTTTAACTGCAGAAAATTGGTCATTTGTGAAGCGGATTCTGCGTTATTTGAAGACAACTTTAGGTTCTGGTCTTTTTATATCCAAGTCTATGGACAATAGTCTTAATGTGTATACCGATGCTGACTGGGCGAGTAGTGTTGATGATCGGAAATCAACATCCGGGTATGTTATATTCATGGGCAAGAATCTCATATCTTGGAATTCCAAGAAACAACAAACAGTTGCTAAGTCATCAACGGAGGTAGAGTATCGTGCTATTGGTCTTGCAGTCGCTGAACTTACATGGATTTAGTCTTAGTTACAAAATATTGGTTACGTTTCACGACAGATACCCAATTTATGGTGTGATAACATTGGCGCTACCTATCTTTCTGCCAACCCGGTTTTTCATGCATGGTCAAAGCATTTAGAGGTTGACTTCCATTTTGTTGGGGACAAGGTTCAAAAGAAAGAAGTACATGTTCAATTTATTTGCTCACGAGATCAATTAGCCAATATTATGATGAAACCACTGGCCAAAATTCGCCATAAAGCACTGATGCATCGACTCACAATTCAATTTTCTGAATCAGAAGCTTGAATTGAGGGGACCTGATAAGAATGAGTTAAATGATTTGATAATTGTGAATAAGTCTAGTGTTATCTTTTGTAACGAAATATTGATATATTTGTATTCTATATATACATGCTGTAGTATATGTAATAAGTGAGTCTTAGCTTCCTAAACACTGTAAACTTCTATAATATGTTAATAAATTTGGAATTGGGAAAAGAGAAAAAGGACATTGATAAAATTAATCTTTTTTCTTTTTGTAACAGGGGACTAAGATCCCATTAGACATGTGAAACTGACCGTTTCCAGTTAGCTTATAGTGAACCCAGAGGTTCAGGTGTGACTATAGATTGAGAGGTCCCCCCAGGACCCCCACAATGAGGAATTTTTAGGTCTATAAATCCCCATGGATTGAGGTGGATACTCATGTACTTCAACATATCCACCAAACCATAAATTACACTATAAAAAAAAAAAATCAAATCCATGCATAAATCACTAAATTTAATCAGTATCAGCCTTTAAAAAGTAGTAGTATAGGAAAAATAAAAATAAAATAACAAGTACAAAAATGTAAGTTTTGGTCAAAAGAAAATGAACGTTTTGGAAACAACTGAAAACTCTATAGCTAAATAAAATACCCATTAGTTTCTTCTGCGAAACCAAAGAAACAGAACCTTACGCGCGCCGTCTTTGCAGGGTCAGGGCAAAAAACCTTTCCAACTGCCCAGAAGCCCAATAACACAAAAATTTTATTTAAAATGTCCATTCCTTGCATATTGAAATATTATATATTTTTTTTTATAATAACCAGGTTAAATTTTTATTTTTATAAATCTTATTGATAATAATAAATGTAAAAGTAATAATTATTTGAGATTATTTTTGATAAATTTAAGAGGTAATATGATTATGGTTTAAGGGATAATAATTTAACAATTAAATATCAAATGGACGCGTCGGAAAAAATTAAATAAAATTATTGATTTATTTTTAATTATTATTTTTTAATATCTATATATTCTATTAAAATTAACAATAATATTAAATATAAAGAGTAAATTAATAAATAATATTTAAATTTTATTAAATATTAATTATTTTAAAATCAAATTAAAACTCTAAAAAATATTTTAAAATGAAATGGAGGGCGTGTTATAAAATATATATATATATATTCAAACACTCTCTTTGGGACCCTCACCCTGCGTCTTTATCTAGACCTTTTTGTCCTTGTTCCTTTGCAGCCTATATCTTCTTTCATGCTTTCTTCTTTCATTATTATTATTATTATATTGTTCAATTGATTGATTTCGTTAATGTCTTCATCATCATCATCATCATCATCATCTGATAATGGAAACGGCAATGGCAATGGCAGCGGTGATGTTTATGGACGAAGAGGAGGTGAATATGAAGGTCCATCAAGGTCTCGTGCACGTGCCGTTAACGAGGTCTGGCCTGAGCCTTTTGTAGAAGCTCTTGCTGCTCAGGTCGCCATTGATGCTTCTCGCATATTTGGCCGCCGCGCCGCTGCTGAGGCTCTTGCCAATGTGTTTCAGGTCTGTTCTGCATTTAATTATAAGAATACGCAAATTTGATAAGGATTTTTCTTTTGGAAATTTGTTAAGATTATTATATAATCTTGTTAATTATTCAGTTAAGAAGAGAAGTAAGCAATATAATAGAATCATTTCCAAGAATGGACAGAAACCAAAAGAAATCTTGGTCTAGTCAAAATACTAGCAATATATAATAATTTTAATTACAAAAGAAAAAATTTCAAAAATTTGAGCTTCTTTGGTTGATTTTCAATTTAATAATACAAGCTGAGGAAACTGAAGAAATATACTGTCATGGTAATGGGTTTTGGATGTATATGAGAAAGCAATAACATTCTTTTATATATATGTATGATGGGTCCATTTTTAACTAAAATTTATGGACTCTTTTCCACATAGTGTAATTATTTCTTTTTGGAATGAAAGAAAGGTCTTTTTAAGATGTAGAAGAAAAGGGGTTTTTTGGGTTTCCTTTTCTTTGCCTTTCCCTTTATTGGCATGATTCTCTTTTAAGCTCTTAGAATCCCCCTTCTTCACCGTTGCCTTTTTGACTCAACTTTCTTACTTCTGTAGAAAATCTATTTAGATTCTTTGCTATAGTGCTTTTAAAAATAAATTAAAATAAAATAGCGGACAAGAAATTTTTATCAGCCCACTTCTTTATAACTTGGCTTGCTTGTGTTGTGTGTTCATTTCCTATTGCATGATTCAAGGAATGGGTCTATCTCTCTAAAGCTTTTATTAACTATTAGCTAACATGCAACTTCATTTTTTATCATTTACTATTTAACATTTCTCAATATATTTTGTCTTTTTTCTTCATTTTTTTTATTATTTACATTTTTTAAGCACCCAGCGAATAGAAAACTGGAAATCCTATATTTATTATATGAATTATAACACTGTTACTATATTAAATTATCTGACTTGTATGTATGTATATTATATTTTTTTAGAAAAAGAAATTATCAATATTGTTGATATTATTTTCTTGCTTCACCTCTTTTAATCTATTATTTTCTTAAAGAAAAATATTAAAATGTGATAATTATGCCATTTATTTTGTATTAAAAAGAATTTCATTATTAAATATATTTATTTTATTATTTAACATTTTAAAAAAATATAAATTCATTTTTATTTTATTTTGTATCAGTTTTTTTACAATATATAATTATAATAGTTTAAATCGGCTAGCTGGTTGCATGAAAAGTACTACTTTTTATAACAAAATTTTTATAATAAAGAGACATGTGAAAAAATAGATACTATTTAAAATAGTTTTATTAAATAATGAGTATTAATAGTTTTATAATAATTAAAAAATTAGAGTTGCTGTCGATTGGGCTTTTAAAAAATATAAAATAGAGAGCTAGATTAGAATAGATAGTAGCAAATTGATAGTGGTGATGGCATCGGTCAAAAGCCAGCATGTGCAATGCCAAAAAGCACATGGAGCCCAATGCTTGTTTTATAAACTGATGCCTCTTTGTCATTTCAGAGAAAAGTTTCTTCTCGCTGCCTCAAGCCCAGGCCAGAGTCAGTTTGTGACTTCTTTTTTGTTTTTTTCTTGACTCTCGAGGTTCTTTCTTCTCTTTATTTAATATAATAATAATAATCTTTTTTTAATTATTTCTTTTTCTTTACGGTCAAGATTAATTAATAAAGAAAACTATATAATTAAAGAGAATTTGATAGGAAAAATTTATTGCTCTTAATTCTATCCAATTCAATTTGTATTAAAAAAATTACATTATATAATAATCTTTTTGATGAATTAATTACATAGGTCTAAAACTGAAATATATTTGTTTATATAAATAGAAAGATGAAGTGGTGAACTTAGGTAGGAGAGAAGTAGAAGTTGAGGAGAGTCAAAGAAATAGCAGAAAAAGGTCAGGCAGGGGAAGATATAGATTCCGCTTCTTCTAAAGAGAGATCTTTGGCCAACCCTTTATTGGAAATGAAAGAGAGAGAGAGAGAGAAACATTGTGGGAAAGCACGCTTCACCTTGTAATACTATGTTTTATACATTTTAGTATAAGCTTTTATTATATGATATAAGTAAAATAAAATAAAATAAAGAAAAAGATAGATATATAAATTAGTTGGACCACAGCTAATAAGTCTTTGTCTGTATATGGTCTTTTTATTTTTATTTTTAAAAGTTTAGCTGTTTTATAGTATCAAAATGATATATATATATATATATATATCATTACTACTAAAAATTTGTCTCTTCTTGCTTTGTTGTTCTTTCTCTCTGTGTGTGTGGAAAGCTTTCTGTATGGATGTTGGCATTGTACTTGGTGTACTTTATCTTGAGGCTATTTTGGATTTTAATAATAACAAAATATTGTTGCAATAACAATAAAGAGAGTGGTGTCATAGTCTTTCCCTGATGGTAGGATATGTAGGAGAGGGTCTTGTTTGTACCAATACATGTCTTTGTCTTTGCTACAAGACAACTCCATTTTAAAATTAACACTTCCCCGTCTCTTCTTTCCTTCAATTTGAATTCTGACTGCTGCTCTGATTCTGACATCTGAACCCCCAAAACACACTTCCCTCTCTCTCTCTCTCTCTCTCTTTCTTTCTTTTTCTAGACTGCTTCAACTCCTCTGATCCGCTATTCAAATTAACATCTATTCACAGCTCTTATTATTGCTTGTCTCTTTTTACCCTTTTCCTTCGATTTGCTAAACATTCACATGACTAACTTATTCTTTTTTTAAATAGTTTACTATTTAATCAATCCACTTTTTAATTAATAGCAATACTATTCGAGTAGCCTCTCCAACTCAAAATCTTTATTTAATATAATTTGAATATTTTTAATAAATTTTTAATCTTTTTGATTGTTTGAAGAAAAAAATAGACATAGTATATCTTGAATTTGCTTTAGCTAACAAACTTTATAAGCTTTATATGAATTTGAATACAAAAATACATCACTTGTTAATGATACGCAGTAAGGACAAAAAACATATTGTTTTAGTACGCTGACCTCCTGCATGATATATTACGTGCATGCATGGTCGTCCTTTGCTCAAATGACTAAGTGGCGTTTGTGTTTCTTTTTCAGGTCTGTACTACGTGGCATGCTGTATGGAGATCGGATCTCCTCTGGCAACGTCTCACCGGCCGTATTTGGGGCCGTACCCAACTCCTCTACGGCACGTGGCGTGAGGAATTCATTTATTGCCATCGGACGGCAAGGAATTTCCGCACCGGAGAATCATCTCATTTTAATCTCCAATTCGACCCTGCTGATGTCGATGATCCTAACGATCCCGATGCCCTCATGGGCCGCTGCCTAGCTCTTTCTGACCACCATCTTGCCTGTGGCTTCTCAGACGGTGCTGTTCGCCT
Organism: Garcia nutans; assembly: GCA_947685225.1. Lineage (NCBI taxonomy): Eukaryota > Viridiplantae > Streptophyta > Magnoliopsida > Malpighiales > Euphorbiaceae > Garcia > Garcia nutans. Next base: position 666,340 of record CANTUV010000068.1, read on the forward strand.
ATTTGATCTGCACACGCGCCAACACGCTCGCACTTTCCGACCCCACCACCGAGGTCGGTTGGGCCCTTTCTCCCGCTCTGTCTCAGGCATCATTATCAGCGACACGCGCCTAGTATTTGCCACGTTGGACGGGGACATCCACGTGGCAATCATAAACAGCAATGAACATCCACGTAGGGTCCACTTCGGTGACGTGGTGACAGACGGAGCATTAATAGACTTTACAGGGCGTGGGCAATGGTGGATAGGCCTCCACGCAGGTGTTCCAGGGCGAGCCTTTCACATATGGGACGGGAACACAGAAGAGCTAACATTCGTTGGCGGGTTACTAACTGATCCAGACTCAGTGAGAGGATGGCACACACTGACCGAGTTAACGGAGTCAGTAGGGCGAGTGAGAATAACGAGTCAGGAAACGGCAGTAGCATGCACCAGTTTAAGAAGAATGGCATTTGATCTGAGAAACCAAGGGGATATATTGAATGAGGAGGAGTACAGGAGAGGTAATATGGTGAGCTGTTTCGATGTGTGGAATGAGGCGTACATTGAAGTAAATGGCCGAGGAATGGCTAGAGTGCGCAGGGTGGACAATTTAGAAGAAATATGCAGGTTTAGGTCACCGAGAGGAGTAAGGGCAATGGGTTGCATAAACGGAGGGTATGCGCTAATATGCGCAGGGGGTGTAATTAGGGTATGGGAAGTAGAAGTGGGTGGAGATTTTTTGTATCGTTTTGAAGAAAGAGTAGGAGATGTTAACGCATTGGTAGCGAATGATAGACACGTGGCAGCATCATCAAGTGACGGGACAATGCATGTATGGGATTTTGGAGCACAGTAGAGATAATGAGAGTGTTTGTTGGGGGGGGATGGTGCTGACAGAGAGTAGGGTGTCGGAGTGTTTTATTTAAAGAATGGTGACAGATGGGTAACGTTAGCAAGAGAAAATTAATTAATTAACGAATTATTATTAAATAAATAACAAATGAGTTGTTGAGAGAATTTTTAAAAAATTGTTAGTGACTTGGACAGAAGAGAAAAGAGGAGATGTGGATGAGCGTTAGAAACGCTGTTTTGGGACATTTTTAGGTTTGACCCTATAGCTAATGAGAAAGAGAAGACTGATTAAGGACCTGTTTGGATTCTATTATCCATTGGTTATTATACAGGTTGACCTGTCTTCGTTTTTTTTTAAAAAAAAATTTAATGCAGGCTTCAGAGGGATCTACTCGAGCTGTTACTTTCTTTTGTACTTTTTTTATTTGATTAAAATTAATGGGAAATTAACATTGTGTGTAGGTTGGCTTTTATTTAGTAGGAAGCGATATATGGAATTTAGTTGTTTAGCTTTCTTCCACAAATTTATGTTTTCTTTTTATTTTCTGATACAAATTGCTGTCTCGTTTATCTTTTGTTTTTTGTTTTTATATATGGATAGTAAATATTTCTTTGAAAATAATACATTTTTAAGTTAAAATCAAAGACATCAAACTTTAAAAAAAAAGTATATTAATTCAAGATAATCAAATCTAAATATTTTTTCATTTGCCTTTAAAAAGATTATTTTTATTCAAATAAAATTTACTTTATATTATATATTATTTGAACTAATGGTTCAAAGTCAAAATCTTGATCAATTAGTTAGATGAAGCTTCTTTTATAGGAATTTTTTTTTAATACTAATTAAGTTTTGATTTTTTATGTTCTTTTTATCTAGACCGAGTGTATATACATATAGCCAATAAAAAATTATTAAAGAAGTGAATAAAAAAATAAGTAATTTTATTAACTAGATGCATGTACACTCAGTTTAGGTAAGAATCTTTCTTAATTCATATATATGTGTCCATGTATTAGATTTTTTCAATAATCTCCCACTTGAACTACATGTATAACCTTAAAAATATGTATAATCTTATGAGCTTAAAATTTGCTATTATAAACAAATATATCTCAAACAATCTCGTTCATTGATTATAATGAATTAAAGTGTCTTTTATCTCATTTAGAGTAACTAAAATTATCAATAGTCACATAAACAAATACAATCAAATGATATAAATCAATTATGGATGTGTAGCATAGAAATTATATATAATGTGATCCAAACATTTCTATATCCAACTGGCCCTACTCTCATCTGTAGTGAGATGAAATGCATCATAATATAACAAAATGTTAATAAACTAAATACCTTACTTTTATGGAATATTCTAAATACACAAAAGCGCCTAAAACACAACAGGGAAAAACTAATAAGGCTTCCACTAAATCTTGATATCCTTATGTAATACAATACACATATAAGCAATGTTCTCATGAAAGAACTTGAGTATCAATCATTTAGTAAGTGGATCTGCAATTATGAAATTTGTCTCAATGTGCTATATTAATCTGTTCACTGTGTACTCTTTTCTTCATAACTAGGAACTTTATGTCTACATGCTTAGACTTAGACGAACTCCTGTTGTTATTGGAATATAAAATTGTTGAACTATTGCCACATAACTTCAGTGGTCTTTCAGTATTATTTAAAATGTGCAACTTAGTGACAAAATTCCATAGCCTTAATCCTTATTGGATGTCTCATAACATGCAACAAATTCTGCTTCGATGGTGGAAGAAGCTATGAGTGTTTGTTTAGCACTCTTCCTCTAGCCAAGAGTTAAATGTAGCTTGTTGTAGTTCTCCTGCTATCTTGGCATCCAACAAAATCATAATTAGAATTTCTTATAATCTCAAACTGATCTGATTCTTTACGTGAGTATGCAATCCTTAATTCTCTGTAAGTATCTTATAATCTATTTGCCTACTTTCTGATGATCCACCCTAAGGTTCTTTAAATATCTACCTAACATTCCAACAATGGACATTGTATTTACGATGTGCATAAACCTAAGCATACACCAAACTCCCAATAGCTGATACATAGGGAATCTTCTGTATTTTTTTTTTAACTTCAAGATCATTCCTTAGGCATTATTTGAGGCTAAATTTGTCTCCTTTAACTATAAGAAGATATGCTTACTCCCACTAAATCCGTGATACATATAATTATCCACAATATTTGTCTCAAAAACCAAAGAAAACAATTAACTAATGGAATTTGTGGTAGCATCTCAAGAAACTTACTTGAGCCTATAGATGAATATTTTTAATTTGCAAATTATATTCTTCATGTCTTTAACACACAAAGTCTTGGTTACCCCATACAATTATTTCATCTATGTTGTCATTGAAAAATATTGTCTTAACATCCATCTGATATAACTCAAAGTCAAAATATGGAACAAGAGCCATCATTACCCTAAAAGAGTCTTTCATTGATACTTGAAAGAAAGTCTCTTTAAAAAAATAATGCCTTTCTTTTAAGTTAAACCTTTAGCTATAAGTCAGACCTTATACCTTTCTATATTACCTTTTGAATCCATTTTGGTTTCAAATATTCATTTACAATCAATAGGCTTTACACCTTCAGGTGATGGGACAAAATCCAAACTTTATTATCTTGTATTGACTTGTACTCTTCATTCATGATATCTTTTCTTGGGGTTGTTAAATTTGTTCTTCTAGAATAATGACCTCAATTTATGTAGAAAATTATTCAACATTGTCTTACTGGTGCTCCAAATATGCTCCTTAATTAATGATAAGTATGAAAATATGCATATTGTCAAAAACAGTAGTAGGAGTTAAAACCGAATCCTCCTTAAAGACAATGCCTTTAACTTTATTTCTCCTCCCAAACTGAAACTCCTCAAAAAGGTTGCATTCTTTCAAAATGAACTTATTTATGGGATTATAAAACTTGTATCTTTTGATCGCTTAGAGCAACCAATAAAGTAACTGCTCATTCTCTTTCATTTAGTCAGTTATCCTTTGATGCACTCAACATAGGTACTAAGACATATAAAATTCAAGAAAGGTTAGAATGTCATAAAATTGCTAAATGGTCTCTACACATTAATTTTTTTATATCCTCTTTTAAAAAAATATTTTGTTTTTATTGTTTTTCTAGTATTAATAATAAAAGCTTAATAATCAATGTTGAAATTAAATATTGAAATTATTTAAACATGATAGATGGTTAATAAAATAAAAAAGGATCCTTATCCTTTCTATTTAGATTTAAATTAATCTATAGCTAGTCCCTTATCCAGACATTGTGCAGCAATGAGAATAACAAAATACAAATAAATATAATTAATAATAAATAAGTATAAAATAATTTATATGTAAGTTAATAATAAATTATATTATAAAAATATAAAATAAAATATTTGCCTTGATTTTTATGATAGTTCATTGAAATAATATGAGCAAACAGATATAATCTTTTATTTCATAAATTGACATTTTCACTAGTCAGAACAAAATTTGAGAGTGTTTCTCAAAACTGAAGCTTTTCAGCTTATTGTGAATAAGTAATTTTTAGATTATAATCAGATTAAAAATAAGCAGTTAAGCGTTTCTGTAAACTAGTTAATAATCAGTTTATATCAGTTAAGTGTTTCTGTAAAATCAGCTTATAATCAGTTTTTAATTGTAAAAACTGTCAAAATGACCAAACTATCCCTGAATTTATTTATTGTATAAAAATAATTTTTTAAATGTCAATTTAAAATTTATTTTGCAATAATAATAATAATAATAATAATAATAATAAAATTTATTTAAGAAGAAACGTAAAAGAATTTTGATGGGAACTAAAGTGTATAGGGTGGGCAAATTTAAAATATTGAAGATTAGGTAGGGATAGTATGGTCTTTTACTTGGTCAAAACTGCTTAAAAAATAAGTGCTTAAAAAAAAGTAGCAAAACGCAACTTTTAAAAAACTGATTAAAATCAGATTATAATCTACTATTTAAGTTTTCAGAAACACTTAAATAAATAACTTATAATCTAAAAACTACTTATAATCAGTTTTGACCAGTTTTTAAGTTTTGAGAAACACCCTCTTTATATACATTTTTGTTATAAAAAAAATATAAATTCTATGAAAAGGGAGAAAAAAATAATAGAAATTCAAACAAATTTTTTCAAATAGGATAAAAAAATGTGAGTGGAAGGGTTTATAATCATATGTTTATATTGAAATTATTATTATTATTATTGCATAAGTTATTAATGTATAATTAATTTGTTAAAAATGATTAAAGTCATATATTTCATTATCTAAATTTTAAACTTTTGAAATGGATATAAATTAATTATTATTATAAATAAATGATTAATAAAATAAATTATTTAAATAAATTGTTAATGCATAATTAATTTATTAGGAATAATAAAAGTCATATATTTCATTATTTTAATTCTTTAAATTTCAAAAAATATTTAAATTAATTATAATTATAAATAAGTTATTTAATTTATAATTAATTTATTGTGAAGATTAAGAGTTATATTTTTTAACTTTTCAAATTTTTTAAAAAAAAGTATAAATAATCAATATTATTTAATTATATTAATGTGTAATTAATTTATAAAAAATTAAAAGTCACAAATATAATTTATATAATTAATATTATGAAATTATATTATTATATAATTATTTAATAAAATATTAAAAGTCATAAATGTAATTTGTTAATTATCAAATAAAAAATATATATTAAAATTAAATAAAAATTAATTAAAAAAAATGAAATAGATGATGTGATAACCTCAAAACATCTTTTATTGTTTTAGCTTATATATATAATAACTAGTCATTGCCCCGGCGATGCATAGATATAATTTTTATTTGATTATAAGTATAATTAATTTTTTAAAACTAGTAATTTTTTTTATCACAATAGTAAATAAATTAAATTAATAAACTGAAAATATTAAAGAAAAAAAATATATAAATAATTAAAAATTAAAAAGATCATTCTACTATATATGTTATAATAAATTCATTACTGTTTAAATATAATAAATTATATCATAAGAGAGATAATAACTTATTATCACATAATATATGTAGAAATTCTAATAATATTAATAAATTGTGTTAAATTAATTTCTATGCGTTATATACATATAATTTACCTCACAAAAAAAACTATACGTACTACTTTAGTAAAAATAAAATAAATAATTATTGTCACAAACAACTAAAGAAAAATCTAAATATTTTTGTTCAATTTAAACTAATTAATGTTATACATATAATTTATCTAAATATTTTATTTTTTATTTATGTATTTATTTTCACAAACGACATGTTGTTTAGTGAAGTAGTATTTTACTGAAGAGTAATGTTTTTAAAATCAAATATTAATCCAACTTGATAATTGATCTATGATTCATTAAGATTTATTCGGATTCAATAATATAATAATTGTAACACCCCTTCCCAACCTACATGTGTAAGTCGAGTAGAGGCGCCACACTATCCTAATGTTGCTACCAATTTACTTAGTCAAATTTTAGTTTCGATTTTTACAGAAATTTTGCCATAGTTTCGCCTAGAAATCTGGATCCCAAGTGTCGACAAAACTTGTTTTTCTGATTTTTGAAAACATTTTACACAGACCAATGTGAATACCATCAAATTTAATGCACTCCCAATGAATTCACCTTATACCCTCAACTACAAATCTGCAAGAAGAGTTCACACTTCTAATACATTTCTCAAGATTACATATCATTTGCTAAGTTTCATTACCATACCACTGTTTATTCTCTTGTTACATACACTATAATACTTAATATGTTAACAAACCTTTACAATAGATATAACGTACATGCCATACTACTATTTTATGTCAAAAGTCCTATCCTAATCACCGTCGAGCTGATGCGAGCCGCTGCAGAAATGCTGATCTTCTATACACTACCTGCGAGTTAGACATATAACTCGCTGAACAACTTATTGCCCAGTGGGTACTTTAACCATTGCCATACAATGTCTACTCGATATCACATATAAAAGTAGAATACTGCATAATTAAACTATTTTCATACAATCATCATATTTATATTTTCTAATTAAGTTAAGATTCACGTTCTGTATGTAAACAACATGTAATATAACTTCATTATAATTACGAGTTAATATGCTCCACTAGGTAATTATGAATACACCAATCTCGAAATGAGGCCTCATATAGAGTTACGCGTGGTCTTGACCTCACACGAATAATTGTCATGGTCTTGGTCTCACACGATATAGAATAACTGCGTGGTCTTGGTCTCACACGACTAGTTGCCATGATCTTGACCTCACACGATATAACCGCTGTGAACACTCGAATTTTGAGGCTCGGAAAGCCAATTTCCTCAGACCAGGCCGGACTGGGCAACAACGGTGAAACTCCACCGAAAGTATGTCTTCATGGTACTTGAAATGTCCGGTGCGACGCAAGGATCACGGATATGGTCTCGGAATAATTTTTGGAGGCCCGTAGCTCCCGGAAAGTCAGTTTTAGCAGAAGTAGCGCGAGTCGCGGTGGGCGAAAATGGCGGCCCGGCCGCCGTGATTCCGGCGGCCAGCCGCCTTGACGCCGGCGGCTCGGTCGCAGTTTACCGCGGCTCGGCCACCGTAGCTGGCAGCCCAGCCGCCGTTGCTGGCGGCCCGGCCGCCGTCCAGCCCGTTTTTGCCTATAAATAGGCTTCAGATTTTCAAAAAAAGGAGGACTTTTGGACTTCCTATGCCCAGATGCTGACGAAATTTTTATGCTTAAAAATTTCTAATATTGTGTTGTAGAAACCAAGAATCATACTCAAAAGTGCAAGGAAACAAGATCTGGAACTTAGAAGTGGAAAAATTCTGATCAAGGTAATATCATAATTCATCTTTGGTCAATTCGAGCATATCATAAGCATTCTAATCTTCTTCTTAATTTCTTCTCGGTCAAAGGCCTAATCTTTTTAGGTCTGAGGGCCTAACGGACTAATCAATCACCCTTTCGGCATTAAGCTGTAAATAAAATTAACTCTTTTTGGCACGGAGCCTAAATTGCATCTCTTTGGTACTAAGTACCTAAATGGCACTATTAAAATGAACTTTTGGCATGAAGCCTAAATCGAACTCTTTTGGTACTAAGTACCCGAAATTATACAACTTTAGCACTAAGTGCTAAAACTCACAACTCTGGCAAAATGACTGAAAAATGCACGAAGCATATACACACACATGCATGAAGCATAAATTTTATCGCCTTTAAATAGGCTTTTCCGAACTACATGGGCTTTGATCTCCCATTCAAACGGGAGTATGTAGGCATATTTGGGATTCACCCCAAATAGCAAGTCCACAATTTACTAACAATCTGTCTCTTCTTTTCTTCATTCCCTTTAAATTTGTTCCATTTTTGCAAGTTAATCAAAAGCATGACATAGTCCCCGAATCCCCCTTGGGTTCGCAGACTAGAAACCTTTACATTGGACAAGTTATTGGAGTCAAACAAGGGTTTTCTTAGTTTTTCCCTTCGAACAAAATAAACTGAGTGGCGACTCCCGACAACGAGTGAACTTTCGCCCGGATCCTTTTCGGGCGGAAAACCGAGGTTCACAACCGCGCGCGCGTAAGTAATATCCCGACCGAAGCCGTTAAGACAGTACTGCCGGTAGGATGGCATGCCAAATCCTCATTCTAGACCGGTTTTACCCATTTACCGAGTAGAGCATATATAACATTTCATATATACCCATTCACTTCGTATATATACCACATATTCTCCATGTATATACAATATATATTTACACAAATATCATATATACTCACATATGTATCATATGTATTCACATATTTTCCATCTTAATTTATTTTTCATATCATAATTAAACTCAATATTAAAAATAAAATGATAAAACACCCACACCAAGTTTTTGACCAAGTTAATAATGAAAAATTTCCATATGAACAATAAACTCTGGTTCTTGACTCAACTTGATCATTGTTTTAGAAAATTTGTATAAAATAATCCACTTGGCTAAAAACTCTAAACTTTTTACAGAATTTAGTTTTACATCTTAAAATCATTCCTTTAAAATTTCAGATCAAACTGGACACAAAATCTTGGTCAACTAGTTCACCCAACCAGACTGCTCCAGTTGCCCTGCATCCTGGCAGCAGTTCTGAATTTTATAAATTCCGTAAATTAAATTCAATCAATGTGGTTCCAAATTATTTTTTTCAAATACTATACTTATTGAACAACAACATATCCAAATTTCAACTCAAGATAATTTTTCTATATTTAATTAAAAATCATACAAGTCACAGTATTTTACTAATTGTAAAACAGAAAAATTTCAAAAGGAGTTCCATGGTTAAAGTACCAAACCTTGCTCTTTTAATTCCCCTTTTCTTTTCCTTTCTCTCCTTCCTTAATCTTTGTTTCTCCTTCAAGAAATTCAAGAACACAACCTTAAATATACCCCTTAGAATTTAGAACATGTACTACCCTTCCATTTCTTTTCAAACTAAACCCTAATCTAACCTTATTAAACCTTAGAAACCTTGATTCTTTCATTTAATTGATTAATATCATAACTACTTAAAATTTTCCCAAATCCACCATAAGAACCTAATTTCCAATCTTCCAATAGATATATAAATACTTAAAATTGATACTAGAATTGAATTCTACATACTTGAAAACCTTAAAACTTACCTTGAAAATCAAACTTGACAAAAATTGGAACTCTTTGGTGTTCTTCCCTATGGCGGCCGAAATTTTGGAGAGCTTTGGGAGAGAGAGATTTGTCTTCATGCCATGATATATATATAAGGGAAATGATGCTCACTTTTGGGTTGGATGAATGTTTTAAAGCCAAATGTCCACACTTTTCTCTTTCTTCTTTATTATAACTTTTAAATGTCCACTTTTCATTAGCCCAAATGTCTCCTACTTTTATTTATTTAAAAAACCCAAGTCCTTAAACTTTCTTTTAATTATATTTTGGCCCCTCCACCATCTTGTGTTGAAATATCTATGGTTTAAAGAGTGGAAAAGACCAAAATACCCTCTGGCGATTATTTGTTCGTAACTTTTAACCCGTACAACTCCACGAGGCAAACTACGTATAGTTTTGATCCTCTCGACCTCTACTTTCTATTTTTAAGGTCTATTTTAGGTTTCCAAGTCGTTTTGAAAATTACCAATAAGCCCTCGACTTTTTACAAAATTCCCTTTAGGTCCTTTCTTTGCTCGGATTTTGCCCGGACTCCGTTTCTACTGTCGATCGTTTCATATTTACCTCCTTGACATCCTCTACTCACTCTTGTGTTTATTTCCTACTTCGGATTCATTTATAAATTTTAATTAATAATGACCAACATGTCCCTAGTCAAAATCCCTATATCTTCCAAACCGTGAGTTTTCTGGAAAAACCGTTACGCGTCGTTGCGACCCCGATTTTTCTCTATTCTCCATTTTTGGAATATGTTATGTGCACTATTAAGAACCTCCAGTACAACTTTTGGAAATTACAGTCACCTCCCCAAAACTTTTAGAAATTACTCTTAGGTCCTTAGCCTTTCGAAAAATTACCTTTAGGTCCCGTCAACTTCACGGGTCTCCTTTGCACACCGATTTTTATTTTTGACTATCTCGAGCCTCTATTTGACCACCTATTTATGTCCTTCTTGCCTAATACTCGACTACTATAAACTTTGGGATGTGACAATAATATTGTATAACATTTTAAAATAATAATAGATAATATTTAATTATTATTATTTTTAAAATTCATGACTTCTTAAATTCTAATTTGTATTTTTAAATCTTTAAAATTTTAATTCTAATTTTTATAATAATAAATTATAAATTTTATAATTTATATTTTTTATCCATTTACATAGCAACTATAAATTCTTTATTTTTTTAGTCTCTCACCCGTCTGTTACGCGGTAATGAGAATACCAAAATATAAATAAATATAATTAATAAATATAAAATAATTTATATATAAATTAACAAAAATTATATTGTAAAAAGTACAAAATAAAAAATATATTTTAATTTTTATGATAGTTTTATTAAAATAATATTGATGAATAAATATAACATTTTTACTTCATTACTTGGCACTTTTATTTATGATATATAAATATATATCCTTAACTTTTATATATTGATATAGATAGATACAACAATAAGATTGATTGCTCTTAATAACTTTGAGTGTATTATTAAGGTTGTTATTAATATAATTCTCAATGTTTTTGAAATTAAATAAACATTGAATATTATATAAAGTAAAATATATGAGTTAATTAATTTTTATTAATAATCGAATATGGTGATATTATCTACTAATTTAGGTGAGCATCACAAACTTCATTAGAAAATGAGGAAACATGAATTCCATACATTCATTTATTATCTACTAATGTAGCTACAAATTTATTAAATATTTTCTACTTTGTTCATGTTGAGTTGGCGTTAGCTTGTGAAGATTATTATTATTATTATTATTATTATTATTATTATTAAAAAGGCATCTGAAGCTGATCTTTACTGCAATTTGGCTCATAGCTGCTCGATTTGTATAACTTGACTCTTTTTTTTAGGTGATAGGTACATAAATAAGGCTTTTAATGATCTTGAATTTCTACTTTGTTGGATGTGTTGCGTGAAGGCCGAAGCTATCCCTGTATGAACAATGAAAACCGGCACCGTATAATATGGATATATTAATACAGTAATTTTTAAAAAAATAAGAATATGATACTGATTGGATATGTTTATATATATAATATAATAAAAGATAAATATATATTAAAATAAATATTATATAATAGTTCATTTATATATTAATGTAATTATATATACATACCACATATATAATTAATTTATAAAAATATAACGAGATAAAAATATATATTCAAAATAAAAATATATTAGTTCATTTATATATAAATATAATTATGTGAGTAAAAAAATAATTTTTTATGACAAAAAAAGAAGTTTTATAATTAAAATTGATTATCTAATAATTTATTAATATCATATAAATAAAATTTTACGATAAACTATATCCTAAATATTTCTAAAAAAGTATCATAAAATGTATTTTCACAGTATCTTATGCATGTTTTAACCATATCAAAAAATAGAAAATAAGATACGTACGGAGACATATCAAATAAATGTTCAAAAATAAAAAATAATAATAAAAAAATACATACGCAGAAGTGTCTAATACGTGTTGGACAAATATCATACAAGTGTCGATGTCGAAGAAAGTGTCGGACTAGGCACTTCACTTTGTTTGAAGTGTCTTTATTTTATAGTTATCCTTTAAAGATTGGGGCAATTGGCCCCTTTTCCTTTTTGAAAAAAAAAATTATATTATATTTATATATATATATATATATAATAAAATTTTTAGATTTTTTTTTCACCATCTTTAAAAATTTTAAATTGTCCCAATTTTTAAAATCGTTTTTAAAGAGGAAGAAAATAGAAATTAACTAATAGACAAACCCTCCAACTAAATACAAGAACACAAAAATAAAAAAGAAAAATAAAGAAAGAATATAAGATTTGAATTTTTATTTTTTAAAATTTATTTTTAGCTTTTTTTTAAAAATTTCTTTTATTTATTTTTTATTTTCATTTTATTATTTTGACTTATAATATTGTGTGATGAGTTTTATTTCAACTACTTCTTAAATATCCATGATTTAATGCCTTTTTCTCTTTATTTTTATTTTTGATGTATTATAAGTAAATTTATAAGTCATAATTCTCAAAAATATTATTTTTTGAATGTATCATCAAGTAAATTTCACTAAAGATAAAATTGTAAAGCCGAAAAAGTAATTAAACTCACTCTCAAAAAATATTATTTTAAATATATCATACAGTATTTAGTTGGAGGGTTTGTCTATTTAGTTAATTTCTATTTTAAATTGTCCCAATTTTTTAAAATCGTTTTTAAAGAGGAAGAAAATAGAAATTAACTAAATAGACAAATCCTCCAACTAAATACAAGAACACAATAAGAGGGTGTTTCTTAAAACTAGAGCTTTTCAGCTTATTGTGAATAAGTGATTTTTAGATTATAATCAGATTAAAAATAAGCAGTTAAGCGTTTTTGTAAACTAGTTAATAATCAGCTGATAATCAATTTATAATCAGTTAAGTGTTTCTGTAAAATCAGCTTATAATCAGTTTTTAATTGCAGAAACTGTCAAAATGACCAAACTGTCCCCTGAGTTTATTTATTGTATAAAAATAATTTTTTAATGTCAATTCAAAATTTATTTTGCAATAATAATAATAATATAATAATAATAATAATAATAATAATAATAATAATAATAAAAATTTATTTAAGAAGAAACGTAAAATTTTTTTGATGGGAATTAAAGTGTATAGGGTGGGCAAATTTGGAATATTGAAGATTAGGTAGAGATAGTATGGTCTTTTACTTGGTCAAAACTGCTTAAAAAATAAGTGCTTAAAAAAAAGTAGCAAAACCCAACTTTTAAAAAACTGATTAAAATCAGATTATAATATACTATTTAAGTTTTCAGAAACACTTAAATAAACAACTTATAATCTAAAAACTGCTTATAATCAGTTTTGACCAGCTTTTAAGTTTTGAGAAACACCCTCTAAATAAAAAAGAAAAATAAAGAAAGAATATAAGATTTGAATTTTTATTTTTTAAAATTTGTTTTTAGCTTTTTTTTTTAAAAAATTTCTTTTATTTATTTTTTATTTTCATTTTATTATTTTGACTTATAATATTGTGTGATGAGTTTTATTTCAACTACTTCTTAAAATATCCATGATTTAATGCCTTTTTCTCTTTATTTTTATTTTTGATGTATTATTAGTAAATTTATAAGTCATAATTCTCAAAAATATTATTTTTTGAATGTATCATCAAATAAAGTTCACTAAAGATAAAATTGTAAAGCCGAAAAAGTAATTAAACTCACTCTCAAAAAATATGATTTTAAATATATCATACAGTAAATTCCCCCCCCCCCCCCCCCCCCCCCCTTTTCTCTTGAAGCACTAGCTTCGTCCCGGTATTAGTTCTTTATATCATTTTCCTACTAGAATTGTATGTTAAAAAAAGGGAGACTCTTAATTAAATATGGTGCTAATATAAAGATAAGACTAATGTCTTTTATTATCAATTATGACTATGAGAATCATGAATAAGCCTTACTGGGGTTGAATTTTTCTAGTTGCCATGCAATTTATGATGTATAAACACCTAATTATGAGATAATTGATTCTGCCTTTATTCTTGTACAAATGGTGTTTTTTTTTTTGCTCAAATATTATGCAACCTTCTTCATCTCTTTTTTCCTTAGTATGTTTGTGTATGCTGTCTCCAACTGTCTAATTTTTTTATTTATAGGCAACGACATTAAAGAGTACATTATACCTTGATTATGTTATCAATTTAAGAAAGAGTATTTTACTATCCTCATAACTTTTTGTGAGTTTATACATCAAAATTAAAAATATATTTTTGATCTTTTTAAATTTATTTATGGCTTAATACATAAATTTATATTTGTACTTATAAGAAAGAATATATTAGTATTATATACTTGTGTGTATCCTATAATATACCTTTAAATGTTAAAAGTAGTATTATTAAAAACTCAGCTCATCAATTTTTTTAGCTCACTCATTAGTGTGTATTACAAGCGCTTTATACTCAATTTTTATTTAACTCTCGGCTCACTCATGGATATAATTCAAGAATCATTACAAATCCATCTCAATATAAGAAAATACAATTAATTCAAGAATAAAAAAATGTCCATCTCAAACAAGAAAAAAGAAAAAGATTTAAACAACAAAATAGTATAATCTTTAGTTTGAACAAATATTAATTGCAATGCATATATTGAATAAAAACAAATGCAGAAAAAAAAGAATCATTTAACAAATCTTTAAAAACTCACATGATGAAAATATTATGACTAGTACCATCTCTCATAAATTACAAGTTTCTCTTGTTTGTACAAATTTCCAAAACCTATAATTAAACAAGAAAGAAAAATAAGACGAAAAAAAAAATCGATCTGAAACAGAGTATGCCATTTTCATGGAAGAAAGCTAACAAAAGGAATAATAAGAGCAAATTGGTTGTTTGGTAGATAAGTATAGGTATTATGTTCAGTTACGTTTTCAATTGCTTGAGCTACAACTACAACAAACTCAACAGCCAGTAGTATTGAAAAAAAACCCAGTCATTAATTCAAAGTAAACTAAAGTTATTTAACCTGATTTTCTCTGAAAATCTTTATTCCATTCTAAATGAAATCCTATCTTTCTCAAAATTCAATTTGATTGAGTTGCCTGTCTTCTTAAATATGACAGAGTTTATTATTCTCAAAAAAGAAGAAGAAAAAGAAGCTGGAGTACTCAAATTTACAAAAAAAATGAAAAATGAAGAAAAACATAAAGGTCCCAAATTTTAAACATCCATATCAATTTTCTTACAAAAAGAAGAAGAAGAAGAAGAAAATACTAATTGCAATAACGTGAAGAATAAACAATCCTTGACTAACTAATCAAAATTCACAATTTTTCCTTCACTTTGAACGCAAATATTAAAACTTATTTTCTCTGTATCAATCTCCTAAAACAACCTCCCAAAACACCTAATCCTCCTTCCTTTTGCTAATCAATAAGAAACATCAAAATTCACAATTTTTTTTCTTACTTTGAACCCAATATTGAAGCTTCACAGCAATAACTAACAATTTGACAAATTGGATGCTCTCTAAAAAATTGTTTGGATTTCATATGGGTTTTCCCTTTTCTTTGAGGAAGAAGAAGATTTAGAAGGTTTTTTTAGCTTGAGCTAAGGAGAGAGGTTTTCCCTTTCCTTTGAGGAAGAAGAAGATATTTAAAAGGTTTTGTTTCTAGTTCTGAACAGAGAGAGAAATTAGATATAAGAAAAATATGATTTTCACGAGCTTTTAAATTTTTTTATCTCATATTTTTTGCACGCGCTCAAAAGGGTATGATAGTATTATTTTTAGCTTTGACAGATACCTAATGAGACACCCATAAAGTAAAGTAAATTGTAATTTAATTTGTTTCCTTTGATTGATTAGCAATTATCAATTCATTAGTTTTCACATTCATGAATTAACAACAACCAATTGCTTCAAAATTGCAAGTTAATTAACACTAGAACTTATATTTTTAATTAATTCTTAGGGTGGTTGATTGCATAGTTTTAATATCAAATTTCACCTCTCGGTCCATTATTTAATATTAAGAGATTAATAGGTAGTCAATCTATCAATCTAACATATAATCCAATATAAACAACCAATAACAAGGTATATTAATAGAAATATCAAATCAAGTCATTCAATCAAATCTATTATAACCCTAGGTTTAGGTAATTTATCTCATCATCATTTCAAAGTAAACATTTAATTCAATATAAATCAAATCCAAATTATCCATTAAAATATTAATGTTAATAACAAAACAACAATAATTTAGAAGTGAATTAAATGAGAGAACAAGAAAAATCCCTTTTGAGATGTCAAGAGTTTAACTTCTTGTTATTCTTCCTAGCTCAACTTGAATATGATGAAGAACTCCCAAGCTTTCTTCAAACCCTTCAATCAATTATCCCACCCTTGAAAAAATAAGTGAAAACTCTCTCAGCCTCCAACTCTTCAATCAAGGCTTTCTCTAAATTCTAACCCTCTTAAGAGCTTGTTCACCCAAATATTATCCTAAAAAAATGAAAGTCACTTGCCTATGGAAGAAAATGAAGATCTAAAGAAGATGAAGATGTAGATGGTAATGAAAGTGGCATATTGAAACAAGAACAAAAAGGTGTCTTCCCCCCAAAAAATGGTGAATCTCCCCAATAATATTAATTCTAAGACAAAAGGAATTCCCTTTTCCAACTCACATCATCCCTATTTATCCCCTCTTTTTTCATTCTTAAATCTTTCATCCTATAAAAACACATCACTTTTCAATTATTTTAAAACAAAATTCCTCTTCCCTCCCACCTTGTCCCCCCACTAACCATGCTAATAATTCAAAGGAATCACATGTTACATGGCCAAGACATGAATGACTTGACCGTGTCTATCAATTTTACCTTTGACATGGCCAAGTCACTTGCCTATGTCCTTTACTACCTTACAATGTATATTTCATGCGGGAGTGACATGGGCAGAGACACGACCAAGTCACTAGGTCGTGTCCCTTGCTGCCTTCAATTCTTTCTTCAGGTGGGAAGTGACACAACTAGTGACTTGGCCGTGTCACTTGCACGTGTTCACTTCTGTCTCTTTTCTTTTTCTTTTCTTTAGTTGCTCTTCAGATGAGACACGACCAAGTTTCTGGCTATATCATGTGACATGGCTAATGGCCTGGCAGTGTCTTATGAATGTGTTCTCTTCTACTAGATTTTCTCAAAGACACGACCAAGTTGGTTTCGCCCTAGCCGTGTCTTATGACACAGCCAGTGGCTTGGTCATATCTCTTGGGTGTGTCATTGGCTGCTTTTTTTTCCTTCTTTTCTTTATGAGTTTCTTGCCTTTGGTGAGGGACACGACCAAGCCAGTAAGTGTCTTGGCCGTGTCTCAATGTCTTTCCACCAACTTGGGATCCAATAAGTGAATTTAAGCTCAATTTTTACACTTCAACCTAAATTAAACACTTCAAGCAGTCTCAAATACAAATTAAAGGAAAAAATAACTAAAGCCCAATAAAATTACTTTAAAAATACATACATAAATAATCAAAATAATTACCTCACACTTAATTCTTTGTTTGTCCCCAAGTAAAGTCAAAATCAAAATAAAACCAAACAAGAGAGATTTAGTCAAGTTCAAAAATTATAAGGATATATCAAGACTCTCTTATTCTAAAATCCACAATCGTTGTCAAATCAAACAAAATAAATACTTATGTAATTTAATGGCCTTTTATGCATAACCAATACTGTCACTCCCTTACCAACTCTTTTAAGTGTTTTAATAAGGTGATGTTTACACTCTTAACATTCAATAAAAGATTATCACCATAGGCTTGCTTATCAATCAAATTTTCACCACTAAATTTCAACTAATCATCAATCATAAGGTCTTTCATTTGGTTGTAATGGAGCTAAGGTAAAGGCATGACATTTAGGAATATGAGTTATTCATTAAGTTCAAAAGCACTTCAATAATAAAGTAAACAATGTACTATAACCAGACAATCCTAAAATACCTTACGCTCACTTAACTCTCGTCATTAAAGTACTTTTTAAGAGACTTTAATTTTATTTGCAAAACTTATTCCAGCCCTACCCCAAGGAATAATAATTTTTATTATATATATATATATATATTATCTTTATTTATTTATTATTATTATTATTATTATTATTATTTTAAACCCTTTTTTAGGGTAAATCATAATAAATAGGATTTGAATTGATTCATATTTTAGATTTACTTAAGCAATAATATGAAGAGAAAAAAAATCTAATAAAACACACAATAATTACAACTTGCTTATTTGCAACTTCCAATCTACTAAATTATACCCCACACTTTATTTTACACAATACTTATCACTTAAGCTCTTAAAATGCTCTTGAACTAATAGAGGCATAATAGTTAAAATAAAATAGTTCAAGGCCAATGGTGTTGCGAAAAAGAAAGAAGAGAAAAAATGAAGTAGGCTCAAAATTGGCGAACTGGGGTCGTATATAAGGTTGGACTTTTTAAGCTAAAATGGATACTCCTAATTGCCTTAATCATATTGATGTCTAATTAAAATTTTTATGTGGTTTCAAAATGAATGTCAAAGGAAGTTCTAGCAATTCATGAATCAAGGATGTTTATACACAAGGAATAATAAGTTGGTATCCAACTTAAGCTCAATTTCTTCACAAGTTAGTAGGTAATGCAAAGAATATCCATCAAAATCAACAATAAGCACCATTTTTATCCAATTCTCAATTCATGCTTCAGAAATTAATGGGTCATCCATCAATATTTCTAAAACAATTGAACTATTCATCATTCTAAAAATAATATAAAATAAGGTACTTCAATTAACAAAGTAGCTCACTTTAAAACAAAAGCAACAACTTGCACCCCACACTTAAAGATTGACATTGTCCTCAATGAAAATAAGCATAATTTAAAAGAAGAAGGTGGAGGTAAGACCTGTTTTTCATCGCTTTCCTGTGTGAGACAAAGTGGTACCTCGTCATTTCCAAGAACGTTAATTATTCCAAAATAAAATAACATTAAATAGAATATAGAAAAACATAATGTTTTAATAACTAAAAGCAGTAAATAAAAATAATAACAAAAACATTAGAAAATAGAAGAAACAAAATAAAACTAAATGTTCAGTAGGTTCAAACTAGTCAAAGCCATATGGTGGAGGTTGTGATGATGATGTGGCCGAAGGATGGAAGCTAAGAATCATGACCAAGTTGCTATTGGTTTGTTCCAACTGTCTGAGTACTTCGGCTAGATTACGATTAACCTTGTTTTCTAATGCTTCGATCCTACTAACCACTTTATTATTTTTCGGAACTGGGCGTCTTCATCCAAACCAAGTGAATTGGAATCAGATTCCTCATCAACTCGTCCTTGCTTTTGCTGATCTCCCTGTGTGCTCGACTCTTCAAAAACCATCGTATAAGCCCCTCCTTTCTTGGTAACCATGCGTATTCTTTTGAGAGTGACAAGGTCAAACGAGTCACTGTCCAAAATTCTTGTCATATTGCAATCATTCGGATAAAAAATATCATTAAGTGCCATGGCAAGGGTGGCTACCAATCCACCAATATAAATTGCTCCTTTTTTCTTGTTATCCACACTATAAAAAATATCGGCTATCTAATATCCAGTGCTCACCGGTATAGCATTAGTAGCATAATCCAAGAAAAATAGTTCGCTAAGTTTAACTACTCCTGGACTTTTCTTCCTAGCAAAGAATCCATAAGACATTAAAAGGTGTAAATAATGCAAAACAGAATTTATCAATTTTGTTGCCTTAGTTGATTTGGTCACATACATCCCGCTCGATCCTAATGCTCCCCATATAAATTATTGCTTAAAACCCTTTGGCACAGATTTTTTTTCCTCTTGATTAAAATTAAATATTTCATTTAGGCGCGCAATATCAATCACATATGATTTTCTAAGTAATTTGAACCCTAGCCTAGTACAAATCTTTGATTCATTCCTTTGAACCTTAAAAGAGGCTAGAAATTTAGTTATAAGTTCTTGAAATTGCAAAGATTGGAGTGAAAAACATCTTTCCCATCTTAAGTTTAGCACATATCTGGTAAAAATTTCCTTAATTTGAAGAGCATTAAGAGATTCTTCACTTACATACCTCGTTAGAAAGAAACTCCTTTTTAGGAGAGCCATTCTCTTTGAAGAGGATGAAGAGGATAAAGAAAGTTGCTTCCTCTTATGGTGGGACACCATTTTGGTTCTTAGCATCTTTAATCTTAGTGAAAATTAAAGATTGAAGTGATTAATTTGAGTTTTTATGAAGAAAAATAGAGGATTCTGGTGAAAAATTTGAAGATTTTGGGGTGGGTATGGTGGAGTTAAGAGAGAGAGGCAAGAGAGTAAGAGAGAAAATGGAAAGAATGTGATTTGTAGGGTTTAAGTGAAGAAGAAAGTGGAAAAATTGAATTTTAAAAGGGCTAGAAGTTTGCATGACACGGTCAAGTCGGGATGGACTTGGCCGTGTCCTACGTTTTGGTGCTAGACACAGCCACAAACATGGTCGTGTCTCGTGGCTGTGTCGGCCTCTGTCAAATTTGGCTTAGGGTACAGGGGGCGAGGGGTGACATGGCTTTGAACGACTTGGCTGTATTCTTGTGACACGGCTACAGACACGGCCAAGTTGTATGGACATGTTTGCGTCTGCATTTCTGGATAGTTTTGACATGGACAGTGAAATAGCTGTGTCATCAGGCTGTCTACTACTGCCGCCCTTTTTTTCAAATCATGTTTTAGCCATGCCACCCCAGTCTAATTAATGCGATTCTTTCTTCATCTCTAGCCCTAAACTCAATTAAAACAAAATACCGATCACAACACCCATTCCATTTTCTTTATTACAAGCCAAAAGAAATGGAAATTAAGAAAGCCGAAAGATGAAAATTTGATTAAGGAAAGAAATACGAACCTATAAGTTGCCTCCCATTGAGTGCTTCTTTAACGTCGTATAACTGGACATCGTTGCATCAATTGTCAATGAACACCATACTTTCTATAGTTTTTCAACTTCAAGTTCTTCCAAATAGGGCTTTACCCTTTGTCCATTTACTTTAAACGTTTCATTGGTTTTCAAATTTAACAATTCAACAACTCCAAATAGAAATGTTTGAATTACTTGAAAATGTCTACTCCAACGGGACTTTAATTTTTTGGAAAACAACCACATCCTTAAGTTGAACAAAAGGACTTTCATTCTCGGTTCAAAGGTTCTTCTAAGGATCATTTTATCATGTATAGCTTTCGTTTTCTGCTTGTAGATCCTTGCACTCTCATAAACCTTATTTCTAAGTTCATCAAGATTGAAAATTTGCAACATTCTTTGCCCTTTTGGTCCTTCCAAGTCCATATTCGTAGCCTTGATTGCCCAATAAGCTTTGTGCTTGAATTCCATTGGTAAGTGGAAAGCCTTGCAAAGATCAATCTATATGGACTGATTCCCAAATGTGTCTTAAAAGCCATCCGATAAGCCTACAGTACTTCCGAAAGTCGGATCGACCAGTCTTTCCACGTCGTACTCATCGTCTTCTCTAAGATCCTCTTAATTTGCTTGTTGGATATCTCGGCTTATCCGGATGTTTAGGGGTGATCTGGGGTTGCTACCTTGTATCGGATGCCCATCTTGTTCAACAACCTTCGAATCATTTATTGCAAAAATAGCTTACTCCATCACTCACGATTGCCTTGAGGGTCCCAAACCTGTTTAAAATATTTTTCTTCAAGAATTTTAACACAACATTAGCATCATTAGTCCTAGTGGGGATAGCCTTAACCCACTTGGATACATAATCCACTGCAAGGATGATATATTTAAAGCTAAATAACTTGGGAAATGGGCCCATGAAGTTTATTCCCCATACATAAAAAATTTCTACCACAATAAAAATATTGAGAGGCATTTCATCTCTTTTGCTAATGTTCCCTACTCTATGACATTTATCACATCTTATACAAAATTTGTAAGTATCTTTAAAAAGAGTAGGCCAATACAAACTACTTTGAAGAACCTTCTCAACAGTCTTCTTTCCTCCAAAATGCCCTCTACAATACATGTTGTGGAAAAATTGCATCACTTGTGATTGCTCTTCTTCTGGCACGCATCTTCGGATAATTTCATCCCTGCAGATTCTAAATAAATATGGCTCGTAGCAAAAGTAATACTTACAGGAATGAAGAAATCTTTTCCTTGCATGAAAATTCAAATATTTTCTCACAATACCATAAGAGAGATAGCAATATCGGCATACCAGGATGCTTGAGTTAAAACAAATAAGTGTTCATCTGGAAATTTTTCAAAAGCAATTTCTTTATCATGAACATGGGAATTCAATCTAGAAAGATGATTGGCTACTACATTCTCACTTTCCTTCCTATCTTTAATTTCAACATCAAATTCTTGCAATATTAAAACCAATCTAATGAGCTTAGATTTAGCTTGTGGTTTAGTCGATAGGTATTTCAAGGAGGTGTGGTCCAAAAATACTATGACTTTAGAACTTATCAAATAAGATCTAAACTTGTCGAGTGCAAAAAGCACAACTAACATTTCTATTTCAGTGGTTGTGTAATTCACTTGTGCATCATTTAAAGATAAACTTGCATAATAAATTATACACATCAATTTGTTTACCCTTTGGCCCAAAACAACTCCAATGGCGTAATTTGATGCATCGCAAATATTTCAAATGTCAAATCCCAATTTAGGGCAACTATTATAGGGGCAGAATTTAATTTTTCCTTCAAAATTTTAAATGCTTATAATCACTTTTCGTAAAAAATAAATGGGATATCTTTTTCAAGTAAATTGCACAAAGGACGTAAAATTTTAGAAAAATCTTTTATAAACCACCTATAAAAACCAACATATCCCAAAAAACTTCTAATCTCTCTAACTGATATGGGGAGTGGTAGATTCATAATCAAATCAACCTAGCTCTGTCCACTTCAATCCCCTTATGGGAAACTATATGTCCCAAAATAATGCCATGATCAACCATAAAGTGACTTTTTTTCCAACTCAAGGTAGGATTGCATTTAATGCATCTTTCAAGTACAAGACTCAACTTATGCAAACAATCATCAAAAGAATTTCTAAATACAGAGAAGTCATCCATAAATACCTTAAATGCACTTTTCCAACATATCAGAAAAAATAGATAGCATACATCTTTGAAACGTCCCTGGTGCATTGCAAAGTCCGATTGGCATTCTCTGAAAGGCAGATGTCTAGAAGGGACAAGTAAAAATTATCTTTGGTTGATCTGCTGGTGCTATTAGGACTTGATAGTAACCTGAAGGACCATCAAAAAATAGTAAAAAGTATGTCCAGATAATCTATCAAGCATATGGATAATAAATGGTAAAAAAAAGTGGTCTTTCTTAGTGATATTATTTAATTTCCTACAATCTATGCACATTCTCCACTTTGTTTGAGTTCGTGTAGGTAACGACTCTCCTTTCTCATTCTAGACCACCATTACTCCTGCTTTCTTTGTC
Organism: Garcia nutans; assembly: GCA_947685225.1. Classification (NCBI taxonomy): domain Eukaryota; kingdom Viridiplantae; phylum Streptophyta; class Magnoliopsida; order Malpighiales; family Euphorbiaceae; genus Garcia; species Garcia nutans. The sequence continues at coordinate 690,036 of CANTUV010000068.1, forward strand.
ATAACGTGAATAGGACTGACCCACTCGCTATCAACAACGGGGTAAATTACCCCTTCATTTAGCAATTTAAGAACCTCTTTTTTGACTACTTCACTCATATTAGAGTTAAGTCTCCTTTGAGACTCTCTCACTGGTTTAGATCCCTTTTTTAAGACTATCTTATGCATACACATAGAGGGACTAATACTCTTGATATCACTCAACCCTCAATCAATGGCTCTCTTGAATTTTTTTTAACACTCTCACAAGTTCATCTTTCTCATTAGTATGGAGAGTATCTAAAATTATCACCGGTTGTGAATTGTTTTCCCCAAGAAAAATATACTTTAAATGCTTTGGGAGTTCCTTAAGTTCAACCACTTTTGGTTGTATCTCTTCTTCCTCAATCTCAAGTCCCTCTTCATTACTCTCATTATCCAAAACGGACTTGCATTCTTTAATTTTTGCATCGAAAATCTCAATCTCTTCACCCAAAGTTAGGGTCATCTCTACCTTATCTTCACTACTTTCCTGCAATAAAACTTTTTTAACAACAAAATCAGTAAAATCAATAAAAGAACATTCTTCATAAACAGCTGTAGTGAGAATAGGAGAAGTGTTAAAAATTAAAAATTTTACTGTTTGTCCTAAGACAGTCATAGCTAATTTTTCATTTTTAAAGTCAATCAAAGTATTAGTTGTAGCCATAAAAAGTATCCCTAATAAAATTGTATGCTCTGAATCCCTATGGATTTCTTCTCCCATATCCAAGATAATGAAATCAATGGATACAATCAAACCACCTACTTGAACTATACCATCCTCTATGATTCCTTTAGGGTATCTAAGAGTTTGATCTGTAAGTTGCAATACCATCTTGGTTGGTTTAAGTTTCCCTATCTCTAATTTTAAATAAATAGAATATGGCATCAAGTTTATGCTAGCTCCTAGATCACACATGTCAATGGTTTCTTTCTCATTTCCCATAGAGACATTAACCATAAAACTCCCAGGTTCCTTTAACTTTGGAGGCAACTTGTGTTGTAAAACAACACTTGTTATTTTCGAAACTATCACCTTTTCATTCAATTCGTATCTTTTCTTTTTAGTGTTTAATTTCTTGAAGAATTTGGCATAAGCTGACATATTTTTAATCACCTCAAGTAAGGAAAGATTAATACTTACCTTTGAGAGCATGTTATAAATTTCAGAAAATTATTTATCTTGCTTCTCATTTTTTAACCTACTTGAAAAAAGTATTGGCGATCTATAAGGATTTAGAGATTTGTGTAATTTTGGTGAAGTGGATGTCTCCTCACTCTCCTCCTTCGATTCTCTTAGTTGAGCTTTGCTTTCTTGCAGTTTCTCTCCATTTTCTCGAATTATTTATATATCCAAAGAATCACTGATTTTATTATCAATTACCTTACCATTTCTTAGAACCGTGATTGCTTGGGCTTGCTCCGATTGACTCAAAAATTTTTCTTTTTGATGAGCTTGAAGTTGATTAGCTAGTTGACCAACTTGATTTTCCACCTTTTTAAGTGATGCTTCCAAAGAGTCAAACCGCTTTGTTATTCACTTCTTGATTTTGAGTGCTTATTTGAATGAAAGTATTCAAATTGTCTTCAAGTAAAGGTTTCTTGACTTGCTTATGACTTGAAGTTTGCCCTTGAAGTTGGGGACCTCTTTGATAAGGTTAGAGGGTTTGTTGAAGTGGAACATGTTGTTGATTCTTCCATAAAATATTTGGGTGATTTCTCCAAACGGAGTTGTAAGAATTTGAGTATGGGTCATTTCTACCCCTTTTTTGGAAACCTTCAAAGGCATATACTTGCTTTTGCCCTTCTTGAAATTGATCAAAGTTTGAAGGACACGCATATGCATTATGGTCTAAAATCCCACATGATGCACATGTTTCTTGACTTAGCATGGGTGTGCTTCCTCTTGCATTTAACATCTTAACTTGTTTTGTTAATTCTACTAATTGCTTTGCTATTTCAGAATTTAAGTTCAGCTCGTATGCTCCTCTATGTCTTTCTCCAATACTATTTTGCTGTGAATTTGCTCCCAATATTTCAAATAATACAACCATTTTTGCAGTTGTCTTTTCACCCATTACTCCCCCTACAACATTATTCGCTGTGTTTTGACATTGTTGAGTTAACCTATCATAAAAGAATTGGCTGAATAATTATTGTAGATAGTAATGATGAGGGCATTGAAACAATAAAGATTTAAAGCGATCCCACGCCTCATGAAACTATTCTCCATCAAATTGGGTAAAAGTTGCAATACTCCCCCTAAGCTCTTTTTTCTTTTGGTGCGAACATAATTTTTTCATGAATTTGTTATACACTTCAGTCCATGTGGTTAAAGAAATTTTCGGTAAAGTCAGCAACTACTCCTTCGCCCTTTACTTCAAACTCTATGGGAAACATCTCATTTTAAGTTCATATTCTGTCAAGGCTTGCAAAGGGAATGTATGCAAGGTTGTGTAAAAATCTCGAATGAAGTTGAGAGGATCTCCATTCGGCAATCCATGAAAGGAGGGCAGCATACTATAATGAGAATTTTTTAGTTCATAATTTTTTACTGCGTTGCTCAACCGTATACATGATGTAGTTATCCCAATAATCGGTTGGGCAAACTCCTTCATGGGTGGTTCCTTTACTCCACCCATTTCTTCTTTCGTGTTCTTCTCGAATTGCTCTATGGTATTTTCTCCCTCTTGTTCCAAAGGATCCACTTCCTCGGTTCTAGGACATCTATGGACGTTGTCTATAAAGAGAGTAAGTTCGTTGTCTTGCGATCTTTTTCCTTGCATAAATCACCTGGGCAATTAAAAAAAGAACACTTTAAACAATTAAACAATTAAAATAAAAGAATCAAACTATTACTAAAAATAGCCTTCCCCAGTAACGGCACCAAAAACTTGTTGCGCTCTACTAAATACTACTATAAAGTGACACTTGCAAGTATACGAAGTTGTTGTAACAATGGTAATTGCACCAAAGTCATCTTACAAGGAAGGTAATGTTCGCAATAGTTTGATTAAAACAATTATTAAAGTTGAATGAATGTTGTTGAAATGGTAAAATGTGATTAAAATTTAAAAGTAAAAGGAGTAGTATTTGTGCAAGATAAATTTAAATTCTTGGAATGATACCTAGGGTTTATAGATCAATTTAACTAAAGCTTAATTCTCAATTATCCATTAATACAACCTTATAATTTAATTTATTTTCTTTGATTGATTAGAAATTATCAATTCATTAGTTTTCACATTCATGAATTAACAACAACTAATTGCTTCAAAATTGCAAATTAATTTAATCCTAGAACTTATATTTCTAATTCATTCTTAGGGTGGTTGATTGCATAGTTCTAATATCAAATTTTATCTCTCGGTCCATTATTCAATATTAAGAGATCAATATGTGGCCAATCTATCAACCTAACATATAATCCAATGCAAACAACCAATAACAAGATATATTAATAGAAATATCAAATCAAGTCATTCAATCAAATTTACTATAACCCTAGGTATGGGTAATTTAGCTCATCATTATTTCAAAGTAAACATTCATCTCAATATAAATCAAATCCAAATTAACCATTGAAATATTAATGTTAATAACAAAACAACAATATTCTAGAAGTGAATTAAATAAGAGAACAAGAAAACCCCTTTTGAATTATCAAGAGTTGAACTTCTTGTTATTCTTGCTAGCTCAACTTGAATATGATGAAGAACTCCCAAGCTCTCTTCAAACCCTTCAATCAATTGTTTCACGCTTGAAAGAATAAGTGAAAACTCTCTCGAGCCTCCAATTCTTCAATCAAGGCTTTGTCCAAACCCTAACTCTATCAAGAGCTTGTTCATCCAAACACTATCCCAAAAAAATAAAAGTCACTTACCTATAGAAGAAAATGAAGATCTAAAGAAGATGAAGATGTAGATAGTAATGAAGGTGGTGTCTTAAAACAAGAACAAGAAGGTGTCTCCCCCCCAAAAATAAATGGTGAATCCCCCCAATTATATTAATTCTAAGATAAAAGAATTCCCTTTTTCAACTCACCTCATTTCCATTTGTCCCCTCTTTTTTCATTCTTAAATGTTTCATCCCATAAAAATACATCACTTTTCAATTATTTTAAACAAAATTCATCTTGCCTCCCACCTTGTCCCCCACTAATCGTGCTAATAATTCAAAGGAATCACATGTGACACGGCCAAGACATGAATGACTTGGCCGTGTCTATCAATTTTGCATTGGACACAGCCAAATCACTTGCATGTGTTATTCACTGCCTTGCAATATATATTTCATGTAGGGAGTGACACGGGCAAAGACACGACCAAGTTACTAGGCCATGTCCCTTGCTGCCTTCAATTCTTTCTTCAGGTGGGAAGTGACACGACCAGTGACTTGGCCATGTCGCTTGTATGTGTTCACTTCTGTCTCTTTTCTTTTTCTTTTCTTTAGTTGCTCTGCAGATGGGGCACGATCAAGTCCCTGGCTATGTCATGTGACATAGCCAATGGCTTGACAGTGTCTTATGAATGTATTCTTTTCTGCCAGATTTTCTCAAGGACACGGCCAAGTTAGTTTTGTCTTGGCCGTGTCTCTTGGGTGTGTCATTGGCTACTTCTTTTTCTTCTTTTCTTTATAAGTTTCTTGCTTTTGATAAGGGACATGACCAAGCCAGTAAGTGTCTTGGCCGTGTCTCAATATCTTTCCACTAACTTGGGATCCAACAAGTGAATTTAAGCTCTATTTTTATACTTCAGCCTAAATGAAACACTTTAAGTAGTTTTAAACACAAATTAAAGAAAAAATTAACTAAAAGCCAATAAAATTACTCTAAAAATACATACATAAATGATCAAAACACGTTGCACACTGAGCTGTGTGGAATATACGCAACTAGGCACTGCAAAGCTCGGTGTGCGAGGCACCGTGAACTATTTGGAATATTCTTGACTAGGCACTGCATAGCTCTATGTGCGAGGCACGGTGAGCTGTCTGAGATATATGTGACTGAGCAATGTAGAGCTTGGTGTGTGATGCACGGTAAGTTGTGTGGAATATGCGTGACTAGGCGCTGCAGAGCTCGGTGTGCAAGACACGGTGAGTTGTTTGGAATATGCGTGATTGGGCGCTACATAGCTCGGTGTGCGAGGCACGATAAGCTGTCTGAGATATGCGTGACTAGGTGCTATAGAGCTCGATGTGCGAGGTATGGTGAGCTGTTTGGAATATACGCTACTGGGCGCTGCATAGCTTGGGGTGCGAGACACGGTGAGCTGTCTAAGATATGCGCGACTGGGCACTATAGAGCTCGGTGTGCAAGGCACGGTGAGCTAAATGTAATTGAATATTGTGTACTGAATTTATAGTGTTCCTGATAACACTATATATAAGTTTGGTATGAGAATATTATGTACGAAAGAGCTATTGCGCAGAATTGTAAAGTAAGGTACGATTAGTGCTTTTCTTGCAAGAACTTGGGACGTACCCGAGTTTTATTGCCTCTGTTAGGGAATAGCCTGTCTACGCTCACCGCACTAATGATAACAGAGCTTCCTCAGGGGGGTCCTAGCTCATATTGCTCGGGTTCGCTTTTCTTAGCCAATGTTCGATGTTGCTGTTGCTATAGCTCTCCCACCTGCAAGACAAGAGAGAGAAGGGATCGGGTTTTCTTGGGGGAGACTCCGATGCCTAAATTAGTTCGGTCAATCTAAATCAAGAGAGAAGAGAAAGAGAGAGAGCGGAACCGTTTACCAGTGGAGAGGATTCTCTATTTATAGTTGGATGTGGAGAGACAGTTTGAACTATGTCAATGTGATTTGTGGGTGTGTCAGTAAAGTGTCTGCTAGACATCAGGAGCTTAGTGGGCCTAAGGAGCCCAACACTGAAGTGTGTCATGCTGACGAGAGTACGGTTATAGGAGTGATCGGACATTGATCTCGATCGACGAGCTCGGTATAGTGCAGATATCATCAAATATAATATGGCATGCATCATTATATATTTCTTAATTTTAATATATTTTTAATATTAATGAGATCGAGTTTGAACTCAAGCTCATCACTGGCTCGAGCTTGATTTGTTGATTTGTTGTTAAATTGAGTTTGAGCTTATCGAACAAACCAAGCTTAAATATGGGTATATACAATTAGTAGATTCTTAAGCTTGTCAAAGCTCAATTCAACTTGTACCAATTACTACTTGAGAGGCCAAAATGATCGCTTATTCTAAAATTTTATCATACAATTCTAAATTTTTGATCATACAATTAGTTTCGAGTCATTTGGATAATGCTCAATTCATCCTTAAAAAACTTTTCATTGGATGTCTAATTAACAGTTTTGATAAAAACAGTGGCGTTTTCTTCTTTCCTTGCAACCTGCTAGCCCTCAATCTTGCGGTCCCTTTCAGAGCTAGATAACCTCTGCCTGCAGCACCATATTTGGGACTCCATTGATTCTTATCCGAGCCAGATTTTAGGGTTGTTCAGGTGGCTCACTAATCTGTGAAATCCGGCTCGACTCGAGATGTTCATGCTAGGTTGGGTATTTCGGGTAATGAAGCCATGCCAGAGCAGATCTTGGATCGGGCTTTGGATGTATTAAATATCTTCAGTCCAACTCGACCCGGCTGGAGAGGTTTTTAATATATATATATATATATATTTTTAAATTTAGGGTACCAGAACACACACAAACGTTCATTCTCTCGTCCTCTCCTCTCCTCTCCTCTCCTTCCCTCCACATAGCAGGCAGCACCCATTCTCTCTCAGTCTCTACTCTCACCCTCACCCAACCCAAGCTCGACAAGACCAGCAGTACAAGTAGACCCTTCTCCTCTTGGCTTCGTCGGTGTTTAGTGTCTGGTGGTTGCCGTTCTCTTTCAGGTAAGTTTCAATTTTATTTATTTTTTCATTTCATTTCTTGCAGTGGCGTAGCCAGGATTTTAGATAAGGGGGGTCCAATTCAACTTAAATACTAAACATTAAAAATATCAAATTATAAAAGAAATAAAAAAATTCCAGATTATAAACTACAAAAAAATAATAAATTTCAATTTAACTTCATACTACTTTTCTCAAAAAAAAAAACTTCATACTACAAAATCAAATTAAACATTTCAAATTTATAATGTCCTCAAGTATTCAAGCGAATTTCTTAATTCATTATTTTTCAAATTTCAATTCATTTTAGCAAGATAAAAAAATTGCAACAAAATAAATATGAGATTAAAAGTAAGTGGTGTACCTATTCTTAACTTGTTGCCGCTGCCTTGCTGGTGCCAATCGGTGAAAGAATGAAATTGAAAAAGGAAGAAACTGTTATCTGAAAAAAAAAAAAGAAAAAGGAATTAACGAAGAAGAAACGTGAGAAAGAAGAGAAAGAGTCACAATTAAGTTATTCTTGTTTGTTTGTAATGGGCAGAGTCATTGACAAATCTTGTTTGTTTGTAATGGACTTGATTAAAAGGCCCAGTTTTAAAGATTGGAAAAAAAAGGATGAAAAATGTTGGGAGCGTGGATCGAAGTTGCGTGCTCTCACATAGTAAGGCCAAGCTGTTCCATCTCAACCAATGTAATATTCATTCTCAAATATACCTAAAAATTTTTTATTTTTAACTGAGGGGGGAACAGGGCCCCATGGGACCCCCTTTATCTCCGCCTATGATTTCTTGTTTTTTTAAATATGAAACAGCCAAATGTTTGTTTATTTACGATTTATTTATGGGTTTTTTTTTGTTCTTTTTTCTTTTGATCATGTTATTATTTTTGCAATCTTGTGTTCTTGAATAACTGTGAAAAGTAAATGCATTTTCTAAGTTTTTTTTTTCGCTGGCTTTGATTATTTTAAATTATGTTCTTACTTTGTCTTTTTGATGCTGTTTGTGAAGGGAGAATATTATGTATTTTATTCATTTATTTTTTGATATGTGTGACTTTTGTTGCTGAAATATTTTGATTTAATGAAAGTAAATAAATATAAAAATATGAAACCCATTGGCCCAGCTATCCGAAGCTAGCCTAGGGGTCCGGCCATGGGCAGCATTATCCAGCCCGAACATAACTTGGGCCGGGATGCGGGCTTGGGGTAAACATTTCAGGTTTCTGATTTTCTTTCTGAGTGAGTGCTTATCCCAAGAACTCTCTCCCATTTGTCATACATTTTAAGTTTCTGATTTTGATTTTGGAGGTTTTTATGTGTACGCAATCCTTTTTCTGATATTGTTTTGGTTTTAATGTGTATTGTATAGAAGCAATTATCTTTCTTTATGCTTCAATAAATTCTTTTTGGGAATTTATTAATGCTTACTACCTGTTTGCAGATTTGTTCAAGTGATATTTGCTTAACTCTTGCTGTGAGGAACTTAAGCAAAAGAATCAAAGATAGTTAAACTAAGTAGAATCAATTGTCTCAATCGTGCTGACTTCTTTTGCTATTATATTTTTCTCAATATTGCTTGTGCTTTTAGTTGTTTCTTTTTGGGGTTCATGGGGAAGGTTTTCCTTCCTTTGTATGAAATTTAGCCATTCCCATTTGGTTTTCTTTTAATTGCCTTTTAATTTTCACTTGATCGCTTCCAATTGACTGCCTTTATTTATTTATTTGTTTTAATTGCTTATGCTAAGAAATGGTAGGACTTTCAGTTGGAGAAAAAGCATTTTATGCATGGTGGCATTAATGAAAATCTCCGCTCTGATGGTCGGAAAAGAGATGCCTACCGACCAATCTTTGTTGAAACTGGAGTCATTCCTCAGGTAGCAAATTCTTGTATTTGTATGTCTTGATTTTAAAATGGACTAGGTAGAATCTTATTCATTTTTGTTTATTCATTTTTTCCTTTTAACCACACTTTTAATGTTGTGTTTTATGGGTTTCATTACAGGCAAATGGCTCAGCACGAGTTAGGATAGGTGCAACAGAGGTGATTGCTAGTGTGAAGGTATTTTATTAAATGCCAAACATTCTTCTTTCTCCGTGGTTTTACAATGATATATTAGTGGTTTGCGTGTTTTCATTCAAGGCTTAAATACGGTGCTTATTCATTCAATTGCAGGCTGAGCTTGGAAAGCCAAGTGCATTGCAGCCTGATAAGGGAAAGGTTGCTATATTTGTTGATTGCTGTCCAGTTGCGGATCCAACATTTGAGGTTATATACTTCTCTCTTTTGCTTTCTAACATCTCCACCCTCTTAATATATACCTGCTTGATATTGCCATTCTTAATAATCATCTGCGATCAAGATTGTGACTGCTGATGGATATATTTCTCATAAATACTTAAGTTGAAAACATTTGTAGCCCTTGAGAGGATTGCACCTTGATGTTAAATTTCTCCACACGCATGGTCATGCCTATCTAGGAATTTTCTGAAGAAATTTTCTTGTGAATTAATATTCATGAATATTTCCTGTTTGTTTTAGTTTGATACGTGCAGAATGCTACTATTTGCTTTATTATATGTGCTGAAGATTGTAGTCTCTGCAATCCTGATAACTGAATCCTCATCCTAAATAAGAACTAATTGCATATAGTCTGCTTCTTCTTTTTCCAGTCTAATTATTTTTCTTAATTTATTCATGTTTTCACATCTCACTCAGGGGAGAGGAGGCGAGGATCTTTCAGCAGAACTCTCAGTTGCTCTTCAGCGGTGTCTTTTGGGCGGGAAAAGTGGATCAGGTTTGTATTATTAGGAGAACAATACTAGTGACCATAAATCTGTTGCCTGATATAGTGATTTTTTTTTGTTTTTCTGTTTAACTCATCCTCTTATAATGTTAAACTTATCTAGGTTCTTGCTGCTTTGGTTGGAATTGTCTCAGGGGCTGGGATTGATCTATCATCTTTAGTGGTTACAGAAGGAAAAATATGTTGGGATCTTTATATTGATGGCCTTGTCATCAGTTCTGATGGAAATCTTCTAGCTGCTCTTGGTGCTGCAATTAAGGTACATCTATACATCATATTCTAGGAATTTTTGGGGGTGGGCAGGGGGAGGGTGGATTACATGTTGGGAAAATAAAAACTGTACTGTGGTTTAACACTCTTTCACTCCATGGAGAAATTTTCTACAGCCCCATCTTTTCTCATGTCGTTATAATAGCGAAGGGTTTTTACTAGTCTTATTAAATGATATCATATAGTGACTATTGAGATAAAGTGTACCATGTTGATCATGTCTTTCAAATTTTTAAGATGAAAATTTTGTTATAAATAAATAAATTACTAAAAATAAGATGCTAATTACATTTTAGGCATGTTAGAATTATTGTTGGTAAAGCATTTAGTTTCAATTATGCTATAATGGTATTATTTTAAATAAAAAATATTGATATTGGCTTGGTAATCTTTGTCCTCATCAGTTCCTGCAACTAAGGGATTTTTTTAAATTATTATGTTTTAATTTTTCAAGTGCTTGCAATTCATTAGAGTCACACCACAAAATGATGAAGTAATAATGGACTAGACCTAATTATTCTTAATCATTTTTCATAACTGAAGTTTTTTAACTTTTAAAACGTCTCGAGTAAGTGCAATGCTGCATTTGGATGTCAAAGTCAATTTGTATGCAGTTCATGTTGACAAGTTGAATAAAAAATAAATGATAATGCCAAAGAATGTGACATTGATTAGCAACGATAGGGAAAATTTCATATGAGAACTTAGAATGACTAATCAGAAAGGGATCTATTAGGACTTCAAAATTTTCAAAATTTGAATCTCATATATTTACAAGTTTCTAACAATTATTATGTGGTACTTGTATTTCTTTGTTGCAAACAGTGATACCATTGCATTTCCTGAAAATTAATTTGGGATAGGTAGTTTAGCTGGCTTACACTTGTTCATGATGTACTAATTTTTGTTCCCAAAGGCTGCTTTGAGTAATACAGGTATCCCAAGAGTCCATGTTGCATCTGTTGCATCAGGTGATGAGCAACCAGAGGTCGATATAAGTGACGAAGAATTTCTTCAATTTGACACATCTGAGGTCCCTGTCATAGTTACATTAACAAAGGTGATGTAGCTAACTGTTTCTTATATGTTTTGAAGAGCTGCATTCTATTCATTTTGAACTTTAGCTTTTCTTTGATATAGGTGGGGAAGCACTATATTGTAGATGCTTCTTCGGAAGACGAATCCCAGATGATCTCTGCTGCTTCTATTTCTATCAGCAGGAAAGGGCACATTTGTGGGTTGGCAACACGTGGAGGTGCAGGCATTGATCCGAGCGTTATTTCTGACATGATCTGTGGCACATGATGTAAGTGAGCAATTGATAAATAAGTTGGAGTCGGAAATATCTGCTGCTGAGGCTGTTGAAGATGAATCATGGCCTGTCATATGATTAGTGAGTATAGAACCTCTGATGCCATTCACTTTAGAGAGTCAAAATGTAACTGTGTTGTACACTTGTTAGTGCATGTTAACAATGTTTATGAAGCAGCACCAATCATTAAGTAGATGATATTATAGCTGGAATGGCTAGATTCTGGTTTTGTTCTGATTTTTTTTTATCTGGCTGTAAAAAATATACTAGAAGCTACGACTGCTATATCATTTGGCCAACTTTGAGCTCTTTGACGTTTCCATTGCCTGTTCTGTTGATATTGCTGGGCATAAATCAGCCATTTTTTTGGTTGGGTCAAGAGGTGGCAAATTGGTGGATATGGGCAGGGTTTGAAATAACTGATTTGTCTATTTAATATTTATATGGGCATTTTTACTCCACCAATTTAAAACATTCAAACCCATTTACCAATTTATCCATTTATGTTCGCAGCTGCCGGCACCGCCCAGTACCAGTACACGACCACCTCCCTCTGGGGCATATGCAATTGTAACATATATGCTTCCACTGTTATTCTCATGTTTCTTGTCAATTGTCAATCCAAAAGAGAATTTGCTGTTATTTTAGATCTAATTTCATTTGTTAGTTTCTATAGAAAGAAGATTTTTATTACTTGATAGTGTAGTTCCAAAACATGGAAACTAGAACCGCAGTTCACTTTCAGTTTAGCTAAATTATTGTGAAAATGACAAACACAAGTAAAGCCTGAAAATAGAGGATGACAATGTCAATTGCAGAGGCACATAAGACTCGATTACCTCTTTAATGCGATGGACTTGCTATGTCATGTTAATATTATGAACCAAACGAGAGTTTTTACATTTCAAGTAGCAGGAATTATGTTGAAATTTTACTTTTATCTCACAAATCTAATTTTCATGGTTGATTAATGTCTTTTCTCCGGCTATAATAACATGTAAAAAGTTATATATCCAGTTTGTTCTGGAATTGAATTCTAGAAATGGGTTTGAATAAGTCGAGAGCACCAAGTGCCCCTAGGTTGATTTGTTTAATTTTTATTGAGTTCACATTTTCTTGTTAAAGCTTTATTTGAATAAATTTTGATACTATAAAGAAGCTTAAACCTAATATCTTATATATGCTTATGTAATATGGATTCAATCACGAAAAAAAAAAGTCATATAGCCTCCATTTGAGAGTAAGAAGCATTACGAAAGAAGAGCAGCAAGTAGGAATTTGAAATTAAGCGAATATACTAATGATAACATCTTATAACTTAAGTGCCTGAAATATCATGAGTTCAAAAAATTATGGTTTTGTTACAGAGAAGATCGAGATGTTGAAGAAAACAATCTGTGTAAACTCATTCATCTACTTCCAAAATGAACAGCAAATTAAAAAGAGTTTATATACATACTCTAGAAAAACACTTAACAAAAACACTGTAAAGCTTAACCCTAATACAAATGTAAAATACAAAATACAAAGAATATAAATAATTTAACAAATGCAATTACTTGCATATAAATACAGTAGTAAGCATTCAACAAAACATCAAACAGACAATACTAATGACTTTAATAGAGCATTTGGTTACATCATTAACATGAGAAAGTTGACAAAATAATCATCTTTGACTAAGAATACCATGTTTATTTTAAGATATAGTAAAATAAAAAAAAATATTATTAGAGTAATTTAAATATTGCTCAAACTTTACCAGTAAAATTGAATTGTAATTAAACAAATTAACTTTTTTTCTAATATATTTTTTAGTATTTTGCTATATTTTTCAAACACAATAATATAATTTTTTCTAGTAAAATATAGTTTCAGTAATATATGTGTAAAATATATTTTCAATAATCTACTAAACGACCAATAAATATATTCCAAACAAACAATATCCACGCATTAGCAAAAAATATGGTTAAGATGATTAAAATAACAAAGTAGGCAAGGACTGTCCCTACCTACAAATAGAAGTTTTAGCAGTTATCTTATGCTACCTCTCTCTGCAAGCATCAAAAAGTAAACTCGTGTACATTTGATTTAAGTTATACTGTATCAATTTATGCTAATAAAAGTTTCTCAAGAATTTAACATCATGAATAAGATATTTTAGGCAATGCACAATTTTGGTTTCGCTCGTAGATTAAGAGATGTACTTACAAATGTAAACCAAATAATTAAACCCTATAAAGCACAACTTTATAAATTATGTTCAAATACCTCGTTATCCTTCTATGGGCATCATTCGATAGGTTTAGCTTTGCCAAAACCTTCTGGTATGATATGTCTAGCTTCCAACTCGCAATATAACTTTTTTGCCAAATGATATTTTCCGTATTGGCAAACTCCATGGTAAACTTGCAATAAAACATCTGAACTGGGAGCCATACATCTTTCAAACATTTCCATCAAGATTGTAAATGCTCCTTCAAAATCATCATTCTTGAAGAAGGCAGAAAGCAACACGTTGAAAGTTTGTTCATTTGGACGACAGCCACTCCTCACCATACTTTTATACAGCTGAAAAGCACTGTCAGAGTTATTTCTCATACACTGCCCAATAATAAGAGCAGCAAAGGTAGAGTTGTTCGGAACTAAGTTCTTTTTATCAAGTTCTTTAACCATATATGCAGCCTTCTTGGTCTTACCCTCTTTGCAAAGACCAAATATCAAGGCATTATATGTCAATATATCAGCTTTAACCCCATTCTTTAACATCTCCTCGTAAAGCCTACTACCCATCTCAGTATTTCCTACTTGGCTGTATCCATTTATCAAAGTATTGTAAGTTATGGTATTAGGAGACAAATTGAGGACTTTCATCTCACTAAAAACTTTATTAGCTTCCAGTAGTTTCCCTTCTTTGCAAAACCCATAAATAAGAGTGTTAAAAGTGACCACCTTTGCCTCTACCCCTTTCTCCTTCATCAAGTTTTTAAGCTTCATAGCTGAATTCAAAAGACCCTTATGACAATACCCTGCAATCAAGGTATTGTTCCATGCATCATTAGGACTAATTCCCAAAGTATCCATTTCCTCAAATACCCCAACTGCCTTTTCAAGTTTTTTCTAATTTGCAAAAAGCACGCATGACCATGTTAAGAGTGTATACATTTGGTGATATCCTACATCGGCGCATTTCTTTATAAAATGATAAAGCAATATCCACCCTATGTAAGTCAAGCAAGGAGCTCAAATAAGCATTGCAAGACTCGACAGCGGGAAAAAATCCATAATCCTTCATATGCAAAAATGTATCTGTAGCATTCCTAAACTTTCTCAAATGTGCATAGGCCTTGTATAGAATCACAGATAGGTTTTGGGTTTTCAATAATATGTATTGTCATTATACAACCCTATAAATAATAGTTATAGTTACAGCAGATAAACATACAGCTAATATAACAGAATTTGAAACTATACAAAACACTAAGACTTATCTTATCATGTAGACTCAATACTCCCCCGCAAGATTGTGTTCCTATGTCGAACACCAAGCTTGTATCTGTTAGTAGCGAAAACAGACTTTGGCAATGCCTTTGTCAACAAATCGGCCAATTGATCTTTAGAAGAGACATGTGCTACCCGAATTTTCTGTTTTTGTACCAAATCCCTGACAAAATGAACATCAACCTCTATGTGTTTCATCTTTGAGTGATAGACAGGATTTTGGCACGCATACATCGCAGAAATATTATCACAATATAATGCTGGACATCGAACAGTTGAGTCCACACAGCCCAACTCAAGCAACAAAGATTGTACCCAAATAATTTCAGAAGCTGCTGCTGCCACAGCTCTATATTCAGCTTCAGTTGACGACCGAGCAACTGATTTTTGCTTCTTAGAAGACCATGAAACTGGAACTGAACCCAAATACAATACAAAACCGGTTGTCGACATTCTGTCGGCAGGATCTCCTGCCCAATCCGCGTCAGAAAACGCATGAAACTGCAGAGAAGTATTATGCGGAACAAAAATCCCATAATCAATGGTAGACTTCAAGTAGCGCAGCAGCCGTTTAAGAGCTTCCCAGTGTTGCACAGTTGGTTTCTGCATAAACTGGGACAATTTATTAATTGAATAGCAAGCATCTGGTCTTGTCCATGTCAAATATTGCAATGCTCCTACTAATTTACGAAAACCAGCACCATTAACAACAAGTCTATCATCATCATTCTTAGTCAAGATCGTTGTTGGAGCAACTGGAGTAGTAATAGGCTTTGAACCTTCCATCTTCGCATTGGCTAAAATCCGACTAATATAATGGTGTTGAGACATAAACAGTCCAGCCTTACTTCGATGCATATCTATCCCCAAGAACAAGTGGATAGGCTGAGGTTCTTTAAGTGAAAACTTAGATGCAAGCTCCTTCTCAAACAGCTCAATAAATTTATTATCATTCCCAGTAATTAAAAGATCATCAACATACACCAGGAAATAGCAAACCACACCATCTTTGCGATATAAAAACAATGAATGATCACATTTTGATTGATAAAAACCATAATCCAAAGCACACTTACGCAAAGCTTGATACCAAGCACGAGGAGTCTATCGTAGCCCATATAAAGCTTTCACCAATTTACAAACATGATCCGGCCTCAAAGCATCTACAAAACCTGGTGGTTGCCGCATAAAAACCTCTTCCTGCAAAGGTCCATGAAGAAACGCATTATTAACATCCAATTGGCTAATTTGCCAATTGTTCTTTATTGCTAGAGTAAGAACAATCCGAATTGTTGCTGGTTTCAAAACAGGACTAAATGTTTCGTCAAAATCCACTCCAGGTCGTTGACTGTACCCCTTTGCAACTAAGCGTGCTTTATACTTAGCAATGCTCCCATCTGGATTTTTCTTCAGTCTAAAAACCCATTTGCATCCAACCAAATTCTGAGTCCTGTCAGGAGGCACTAACAACCAAGTTTCAGTAGACATTAAAGCATTGTATTCATCAGACATGGCAGCACGCCATTCAGCATGTTTAATGGCTTGTGATACACATGTTGGTTCAATGTGAGAGGGTAAAGGATATTTAGACACAAGATTAAGCCGTTTTAGCTTAAAGATATTATTTTGGGACCGAGTTCTCATTGGGTGTGTTCGAACAACTTGATTAGGAACAGACACTTGACCCTCGACACTTAAAGGTACAGGGACAGACTCAACAATCTCCGTTGTAGAAGCAACATAAGCAGGAACAGGTGGACATTCAATAATTTCAGCAGAATTAGAAGACTCAACCAAGACATTAGCAGCAGTAGTAGGACTAGCAGGAGTTGCGTCAACAGTAGAAGAATGAAATGGAACAATTTGAACTGAAACAGTAGAATCATCAATAGGAAAATCATACCAAGACCCATTGGGGACATCAACATCTGTGAAATTGTCCTTGGCTGGAAAAATATTTTCACAAAACTCTACATGCCGAGATAGATACACCTTTGCAGCTTTATAATCATAACAAATATAGGCACTCTGGTTCAAAGAATAACCCAAAAAGATGCATGGCTTGGATTTTAAATCAAACTTAGTTTTTGCATATGGCCGGAGATACGGGTAACACAAACATCCAAATATTCGAAGATTTCTATAATTCGGATATTGCCCAAAAAGACGAAAATATGGTGAGGAATAACCAAGAACAGGCGTGGGTAACCGATTGATCAAGTAGACAGCAGTTTGAAAAGCATAGGTCCAGAAAGATTTTGGTAAAGATGCCGTTTGAAGAAGGGTGAGGCCAGTTTCTACTAGATGACGATGCCTACGTTCTGCAGCCCCATTATGTTGAGGGGTATGAGGTGGTGTTTGAAGATGCGAAATTCCACTATTTCTAAATAGAGTACTCAAAGCTGTATACTCTCCACCTCCATCAGTATAGATAGAAACAATGTTTGTGGAAAATTTATTTTCAACTAATTTTTGAAACACAGGGAAGACTTTAGAAACATCAGATTTTAACTTCAATGGAAACAACCACATGTACTTAGTAAAATGGTCAACAAAGATAATGTAATATCTAAAACCATCAATGGATTCAATAGATGCTGGTCCCCATAAGTCAGAAATAAAGTAATTCTAAAGGACGAGAACTTTGCAAAGAAGATTTCCCAAAAGCAAGTCTATGACTTTTATTACAATGGCAAGAATCACAACTAAAGTCTGCACTAACAGAAAAAGGTAAATGAAACTTTGATAAAACATAACGAGAAATTTTCTTGGACGGATGACCCAAACGATTATGCCAAAACAACGAAGAAACACTGACGCAAGCTCGAGGACTTGAATGCAACCGTTCTTTGGACAGAGATGACAACTGATACAATGAATCTTTAATTCGGCCCTTTGTTATTGTCTCCCCCGTGACTAGATCCTTCACAAGAAAATGATCAAAGAAAAATTAAATTGACACATTATTCTGAAAACAGAATCCAGTAACAGAAATAAGATTGAGCTTAGACCGAGGAACACACAACACATTAGTAAGAGAACAATTTCTAGTTGGAAAAGAAAGACATTTTGAACCAACATGTGTAATACGCAAACCTGAACCATCTGTTAGATGAAGCTCGTCTAGTCCATCATATGGCGCATGAAGAGATAAATTCTGCAAATCATTAGTAACGTGATTTGTCGCTGCAGTATCCAGAACCCAACCATTATCTTGCGAAGCAGAAGAGTTAACAGAATTTGCTCTTGGTTGAGGATAATTGTTCTTGAAGTATTTCTTCGCACTAAAACACTGTCGTGCCGAGTGACCAGGTTTGTCGCAAATTTGGCAAATAATTCGAGACTGACTAGAACTCCTTTGTTGTCCAGGACGGCTGTGTGCCTCAAAAGAATTTGTATCTTATCAGATGAAACTTCATATCTGCGAGAATGATTACCTTTTCGAACCGAATTTGCAGTAATAGGCAGCGCATCAAACGAGGAATCAGTGCGCCTGAGATATAACTCATGCGCTAAAAGCTTATCCTCCAACTCCTCAAACGAGATAACAGAATCTCGTGCACGCACAGCCGCTACAATTTCCTTGAACTCAAGACCAATACCATTTAACACATAAATAACCAAATCAATCGGTGAAACTGGACTCCCACATAAAGACAAGTCATCAGAAATAGCTTTCACCATCTGTAAATAATCAGAAACTGACCTAGTTTCCCTTTTCAGATTAGATAATTTCTCTCGAAGAGAAATAATCCGAGTGGCCGATTTGTTAGCAAAAGAGCTTTGAATACGCTCCCAAGCATCTGCAGAAGTAACAGCAGAGTTCACAACATGCATAGCAGAGAAACTCGTAGCACCTATTAGTGCAGCCAAAATCAATTGATCCTGGCACTCAGAATTCATAATCTGGATTTGACACATCCTTCCCATCGTGTTGAATGGTTGAAGAAGGAGCAATAATTGTCCGTTCAACGTACCCAAGAAGACCATAACATTTAAGAACTGGAACTACCTGAGCACGCCATGACGGGTAATTTTGAGATGTCAATTTCAAAGGAAATTGAGAGGCATTGAAGGACACCAGCGTTCGACCAGCAGAGTTGGTGATATTGGGAACATTCGAGGAGGAACCCATGAAGAATAGAAAGAAGAAATCACGAAAAAGAGACTAGAAAACAAAAACCGTAGTTTTTACGGCTCTGATACCATATAGAATCACAGATAGGTTTTGGGTTTTCAATAATATATGTATTGTCATTATACAACCCTATAAATAATAGTTATAGTTACAGCAGATAAACATACAGCTAATATAACAGAATTTGAAACTATACAAAACACTAAGACTTATCTTATCATGTAGACTCAATACCTTGAACAGTGAATCAAAGACTCAAGGTGAAGAATCACACATTCTATATGAATAAAGGATTGCTTCAAACAACTTATCAGGCAAATCTATAGGAGGTAACATAAGAACACTCTTCAAAATAAGCTCAGCAGATTTGAATTTTCGGTTTTTGGTAAGAATGTGCAGAATTATCGAATGAGTTTCAATGGTATGAGAAATGGGGTTTTGGGTTTTGACCCAATTGAAAAATTCCAGTGAAAGAACATGGTCTTTTTGGATCTTCAGCAGAATGTCCTTAACTCTAAACGGTGTCAACTGGGCCGATAGTGAATTAAGCTTATCCCAATCAGAATGAATTAGATGGCTATGTGCAACATTAACAAAATCAAGATCTTGGCCTTTAGGTTCAGGTAGTGTTCTATTGGGTATTGGAATTGGATTCCAATTTCTCCTCCCCAAGTTCCCAGGAAATAAGGGTTTCCCAGAATCGAGCAAAGTAGAAAATCGTCGAAAGGTCAAGTTTCCCATGCTTCACGTTGGCCAAACAAACTGGGTTCGATTAAATTAAAGAAGAAAGATAAAGGAAGGTCACTAACCTCCATTGCAGAAAAACTGGTTTAAAAACATAGGAATTTGATGAAGCGACTCATTGTCAATGAGAATATCGCAAATTCGACATCGTTTAGAAGGATTTTACGCTATCAGTTGCAGAAGTGCGAGCGGAAAATGATGACTTGATGTGGGCATAGCTAAACTAGAGCGGGCGTGGCCATAGTAAAATTTGGGCTTGGTTGATTCTTATTAAGGTATACTTTTGACAAAAATATAAAAATAATTAAAAATAATTTTAAATTTATTATATTTATAAATTATTTATTAAAATATCAGAATTTATAAATCATTTATTAAAATATTATATTTTTATTAGTTTATAAAAAATTTACAATAAATTTATTATGAGTTTATAAATTTTAAATAGTTTATAATGAGTTTATTATGAGTATATAATAAAATGACTAAAATATCTCTTGTAAAAAAATAAAATTTAAAAAAAAAATATGGTAGAGGGTATTATTTTTTTAAAAATAAAAAAATAACATCATCAATTATATTTTTTAAAATTTATATTTTTTTATCAAAAATATTTTAGTTATTTTATTATAAATCCGTAATAACCTATTATAGATTGTGTAAAATTTATAAACTTATAATAAATTTATTATAATATATAAACTTCTTATAACTAATAAAAATATAGTATTATAGTAAAAATTTTATAAATTTTGATATTTTAATAAATATTTTATAAATATGATAAATTTAAAATTATTTTTAATTTTTCTTATATTTTTTTTATCAAAAGTCCTATTAAATTGAGATAAGTACAAAATAATCAAAACACTAAAACAATTTTAAAATTTACAGTGCTAAGGAAAAAATTTCAATTTTATGCTGGCAATAAATTTTAGAGCAAATTACACCATATATCACTTTTCAACTTTTATTTTTAATTTTACTACTCTTAATTATTTTTTTCATTTTTAACCTTTTATTTTTTAATTTTACGTTTTTAATTTTTTACTTTTAAAAAAATACGGTGCATTTATTTTTGCTTTCTTCTTTCTCTTCTCATTCAATTTTAAAGTTTTTTTCTTCTCTGGTTCCAGTTTCAACTGCCCTTGAAACTCCAATCTTCTCTTCGCAATCAAATGTAATCTGGAAATTTATTTCACTAGTATTGAAGAAACCAAGCGTTCTCCATTTCTCAAAGTATTCTGGTTATTTTGGCAACATATCCAAGTAGAAAACTAACAACCTAACAAAAGAAAAAGAAAATAAACTACTGGGTTCAGTAGAAACTTTCGCCCATTTTTCTATTCACTTTCCATGTCTTCTTAGCAAGTGGGGTTGAAGCAACAGTAATAACAATTATTTTTCTTTTTAGTTTTTGAATATTTATGCAAAACAAATTCCACCAAAAGCCAAGCTAGAAAAAGCTAAATTCTCATTGATCTCGATATATTTTTGTTCATTGCTTCAAACTTTAATAGATATATTGTTGTTGAGAATGCTTGCCTGTAGTATCCACATCTACTATTACAAATTGTTAGCAATCTGATGAGTCCATTGTGATGTCTTAAATTTCTAGAAATTTGATGGATATGGATTTTTAATTAAATCCTCATGAAAACATTTCATTTCTTTTTATGTAATTATGATTTATTTTTACATTTTACTTGAAGTCTTGATTTTGATTTTAATTTGTAAATATAATGATTTGAGGATTTTTTTTTTTTTAACCTACATACTCACTGCATATTCGATAAAATACTAAATTTTTTTTTTTCCAAATAAATGGAGGAAAATCCAGATTTATGTTGCTGTTGGTTTGATGCAGTAAATAAGAACAAAAAGTTAAACTCACAGTAGGCACACCTTGTAATGGGTTCTTCAAGAAACTAGCCATGCATATTTGCAACACTGCAGTAATAGAAATACAGGTCTACATTAAGGCAGAAGTTAATATAAATGCAACTTGCTAGAGAAATTCTCATTTACAAAATAAAAAGTAATTTTACATTGATTGCATTTTTTTGACTCTATGAAATAATTTAAACTCTAAATCCCTTTTTAATCAATTAAAAGAAAATTATTCTAATTTCCTTGTTAACCAATATAAAAAATTTTTCTTATAAAAAAATGTAAAAAAAATTAATAATTATGGCTTCATTAAAATTAAGTTCTTTGTACTTTTTTCATGTTTTAAAATTTAATAATATATCAGTATATGATATATATAACAACATATACGCGTTAAATTTCAAAAGAATAAGGATATAGAAGTGATATATATTTAGTAATATATCAATATATATTATATATAATAACATATATGTATTAAATTTAAAAGAATAAGAGTATAAAAATGATATATATATGTTTTGTAATGTCAATATATTTACATATAACAACATATATGTGTTAAATTTAAAAAAAAATAAGAGTATAAAATTATTATATATTTAATTATATGCCGATATATATTACATTTAACAATATATACTTATTAAAATTAAAAAGAATAAGAATATGAAAGTTATATATCTTTAATTATATGTCAGTACATATTACATATAATAATATATATTTGTTAAAATTAAAAAAAAATAATAATATAAAAGTGATATATGTTTAGTTATATGTGAGTGTATATTATATATAACTATATATACATGTTAAATTTTAAAAAAATAAGAGTATAAAATTATTATATATTTAGTTATATGTCGGTAGATGTAACATATAATAACATATACAAATTAAATTTTAAAAGAATAAGAGTATGAAAATATTATATATATTATATATAACAAAATTTATATGTTAAAATTTAAATAAATAAGACTAAAACTATTATATATTTAGTTATATATCGGTATATGTTAAATATAATAAAAATATACTTATTAAATATTTTTAAATAACTAAAGAATAATAGTATATTTATAGATATACATTGATATATGTAGACATATGTTATATATATTTTAACTAAAAATAACAATATATATATACATAGGTATACGTCGATAATTAATAAGCGGGCAAAATAACAAACCGTATTTTTGCAAAATAAAAATAAGTGTCACCGTAAAAATGAAACTATTTTTTAGGCAGCGTAAATTTGAAAAACGTTTTTTTAAGGTTATATTTGTAATTATGCTTAAATTTTACTTACAAAAATATGGAACAATTGTGGCCCTACGCGCAGGAGTTCAGTGTTCACTGGTTTCTTCACTGCTGGGTATATGTTAACTATTTCTTCACTTAAAAATAAAACAAATAATATTGACTTTATTTTTTTTAATTTGACTTAAATTTATTTTTTAATTAGATTTATTATTTTTTATATATAAATATTTATTACATATAACTGTATATATATCTAGTTATGTGTATATTACATATTAATTAATTTATTATTTCAATTCTTTTTCATATAAATTAATTAATATATTTTTATATAAATTAATTAAATAAATATAAAAGTTGAATAAGTATTAATTTAAAATAAAATTAGTTATATATTATTATATATTACATATAACTATATATAACTATATATAATTATAGATATATCTTTTTATATATAACATATATCTATATATATTGTTATTCAACACTTATATTTAATTATATGTAATATGTACCCATATATAATTAAACATATAAAATGGTTATATATTATTATTTATTTCAAAATCAATGCATATATTTAATTATATATACATATACTGACATATATCCACATAAATTGTTATTCTTTAATTACAGTATATATAACATACATCGACATATATTATTATTTTTTAATTAAAATATATATGACATGTATCGATATATATAAATATATATGTAACATATACTATTATTCTACTCATATATATCTAGACGAATACAAAGGAGTACCTAGAAAAATAATTTAGAGAGCACTTATAGATGCAACAAGATAATGAAATAATAAAAATCTAATATAACTTTCATATAAAATATACTTATTATCAAATATAATAATAATAAAAAATAATTATTGATCTACTAATTCTTTCTAACTTCTAATTTTACTCCAAAAATTGATTAAGAAATAATAATATATCATAAATTGATTAGAAAAATTATACCTTTGGTTTTTAAAGTTTCACTATTACCTTTAATGATAATAAAAATATATTTTTATTATTTTTAATAATATTTTTAAAGTTTTTATTTTAGAATCGTAAAATCTAAAATAATAAGTAAGAATGATGGAAACGAAGAGTAGAGAAGAAAATTTTGGTATGGATTCATATTTTAAAAAGAGAAAAATTGTGAACAGTTAAATAGGCTGTAAAAAAAAAAGAGGTAATTTGACTTTAGTTATATGTAACTTTTAAATATTTAAATTATTTTTTTAAAAGATATTTTATTAAATAATATATTATATATATAATTTTTTTTTTTCAATTTCAGAGGAGGCACTTGTCCCCCCTCATCCTTTTTCGTTTACGCCCCTAGATATATATTCATATTTATATAGTATATGTTGTTATCCTTTTGTAAAATATACCTATATATATCTAATTATATATAATATATATTAATATATACTGTTATTCTTTTAATATATCTAGTTATATATAATATATAGTTACGTATATTATAAAAATAAAAAATAGTATATATGAAAAAAATTAAAAAATTACAAAAATTATTTATTTGAAGTATTTTATCGAATATGTGATATGCATTTAGGTTCTTGAACAAAAACATTCCTAATTATTATCGTTCAAACTCAAAATACAAATTCAAACAAACAAAATTTAAAAATATTTACAAACAAAAATTTAAAAAAATATGAAAATAGGAATATTAAACTCTTAACAAGAGTTTAGAAGATTTGGTAATACACTGGTTGAAACATAAATTCTTCCTTCCTTGAACAAAATGAAAGAATGTTGAAAAATAAAATTTTATTTTTTGTTCTACATTTATCAATAATTTGCATAATTTTTGTTTCAATCCTTGCACTTGCTGTCACTGTGAACCTCAATGCAGCAACCTTTAAAGCCAAGGACTTCATAAAATGCGAATGTCATCAGCTATGGTTCCAACAACCACAACAATCTTGCCCTCCTGACTTCATAAATGAAAAGCCCTCCTTTTACTTCATGAAACCAATCAAACGAGAGAGGGACAAAGGGGGCTTGTTAATTAATTAATTATATATATATATATATATATCCAGTTTTGATAATATAATGTTAAAAAAAAAATAAAAATAAAAGAAGAAAAATGAAGAAAGTTTTGAGCTAAACATCGGTGAAAAAAAAAAGCAAACACATAATAGAAAGAAAGGAAGAAGTAAAAGCAGAAAATGTCATATTTTTTAAAAAACAAAAGATAAAAAAAACTAAAATTAAAAAGTAAAAAATTAATAATAAAAAAAATTACAGAAGAAAAATTGAAAATTGAAAATGAAAATATAGTATATGATATAATTTCCTCTATTAGATTTAAGAGGAAATTACATAGGTGTTTTTACATGCTAAAAAGAACTCTTGATTCTGCAAAAATCCATTGTCAAAAAACTTTATCAAAAAGACCATATTTTTTATTCAAATAACATTGTATATCAAAAAGTATATATTGAGTTTAAACTTGAAATATATTGAGTTTATTATACACAAACTGCAAAATTAATATATTCTTTTTTAATTTTGTATTTCTACAATAATTCAATTTACAAAGCTTCACATTTTATTATAGAATAATGTATTGTTAAACAATCATTCAAATATAATATAAATTACATTTTGAATTAATAGTTCTATATAATATAAACAAAGTTTATTCATAGTATAATTTGAGTTTACTGTACCGTATAGAAATATTATTAAGCATAAGAAATCTTATTCAATAAATTTATGAAACAACTTATATTTTTCTTTTGCGTTGGACAAAATTAATTTTTCAAAACTACAAAATAACATATGCAAAAAGCAACCAAAAATATATTGAAAAATAAATCAATGATATACTGATAATATATTGATAATAAACGAACAGTATACTAATAATAAATCTTATTCAGAAAATTTATCAAACAGTTTATGGTTTTTAATTGTATAAGACAGTGAAAAAATACAATAATCTTCAAAAATTCTTATAAATATAAACCAACTGATACAAAAAATAAAAAAAAAACTAAATATATACTATAAAATATACCAATAATAATCCAACAATATACTAATAATATACATCAACAAGCATTTGGGGATCCTTGCACATTTTGTCGAGTATACTGCAAAGCTACAATGGATCAAAACATAACATAGGAAAATAAGCAAAATGAAGGACATAATAATTAAACGAAGTACACATAACCAACTGAAAATGCAGCCAGAATGCCAAAGAAGCATGGTAATACATCAAAATAAATAATTAAGAAAGCTAGATAATTTTCCATTTTATGAGCATCTTACATAATAATACTGTTATATATCCCCAAAACATTCAAGTATTCTGAATCATTTGGTAATGAAACGCATAACTCAAGCAATGTACAAGAATAAAGTTTTTTTTTTTAGTTATTTATTGACTCACCTATGCCTCCCATTCAGGAGATGACAATAAATGGAGAATAGAATAATATGCATTAAAAATCTAGCCTTATATCTTGCAAAAGGCTTGGAAAGCTTGAACTTCCTATTTCCATAGAAAGAAAAATTAAAAATGACTACACCCAAGGCTAAATACATATCAAATACTGCCAAAAGACATTTATTAATTTTTTTTAACATGCAAAATCATGGAAGCAAACATAATATAAAATACTTGGCACCACATTTAGATAGCAAAATCATTTTGCAGATGACTGGGTGCCAGTAAAGATAAATACATGATTCAAATAGTTTCATTAAATATGTTGAAAACTAAGATTTCTACCTCATATTATGCCCAAACTAACTAAACATTATGTACAAAAATGACAAATGATTTCCACTGGTAGCACCTTCTATCATTGGTATCAACATAACAAATTCTTTATCATGAATGGAGAGGGAGCCCCAAACAGACCTATTGAAGAAGCCTAACAACCAGAACCAAATTAATTAGTATATGAACAAATTCAATCAAACAACAAGAAACATATAAACTATGAGAATTTTTCACTAACAGATTTATGAGTATTTATATGAAACAAACAATGAATTAAAAGGCAAAGTTCTTTTGATAAAAATAATTGCAAAAATTAACAAAAACACATGAACTTTTGATTACAGTACAAGTGAAATCCAAACAACGCACAAGAACACATAATATCTATATTTAATTTGCCAATCGAAAACATTTGATCAAATAAGAAGAACAAATCATTGATGAAACTAACAGAACGGAAAACTGAAAGAGAAAAACACTTGAACAAATAAGCTTTAACGGAGAGAGAAGCTTTTCTCTTATAGTTTTTGCAGAGAAAGGATCTTATCAGGGGAGAAAATCAGAAAAAAGTGACACTCTTTCTACCTGCAACAAGAAACAGAAAATGAGAAGAAAGTGACTCTTTCTACCTGTAACAAGAAAATGAAAAGGATGGATTGGATGGATAAACAATGTAATTTTAAAAAGAATTATAAAAATCTAGTAAAGGTGTAAAAAAATATTATTTATATAAAAGACAAAAAATTCATGATAAAAAAGAAAAAAAATTGTTAAAACTTGATATATGATGTAATTTCCCCAATTACATAATATTCACATTCAGTTTTCAGTTTTATTATACGTAGTTTTATTTATTTATTTTTTATTTTCATATATCACTATAAAAAAAATGAGAATTAACGCTAAAAAAATTCATCGCTAATTTTTAAAAATTCGTTGCCAATATTCATTAGCGATAAATTAGCAATGAAATAGCATTCATAGATATTCATGTTGTCGCTGAAAAATTGATGACAAAATTTTGATGCCATTAATATTAAGCTACGGATTGTTTTGTCGCTAACTATATACATTTCATCGCTATTTTTTTTTGTCATCCTTTAATGAAGAAGAATTTAGCGATGGATATAATTATTAATTTTTTAAAAAATAAATAAATTATTTTTAAAAATAATTTAATTTATATTTAATTTTTAAAATAATTTATTTCCAAAAATAATTTATTCTATTAAATAATTTATTAAAAAAAATTATTCTAATAAATAATTTATTTACATAAAAATTAAATTATTTAATAAATAATTTCTAAAAAAATTATTTCTCTAACAACTTAATTATTTTTCTAAAAATAATTTATTTTTTAAACAAATTTCTCTAAAAAATAATTTATTCTAAAAATAAATTATTTAATAAAATAATTATTCAACCAAATAATTTATTTATTCTAAAAAGTATTATTCTAAAAAATAATATATTCAATCTAAAAATAAATTATTCCACTAAATAATTCCTAAAAAATTATTTATTCTACCATTTCTCTAAACAATAAATCATTCTATCAAATAATTTTAAAAATTTATTCCAAAAATTATTTTTTCAATCTAAAAATAAAATTATTTATTCAATCAAATAATTTATTTAATCTAAAAATAAATTATTCATCTAAATAATTTCTAAAAATTATTCTACCAAATGATTTCTAAAAATTCTTTTTCTAAATATTATTTATTCAATAAAATACAATATTTATTCTAAAAATTATTACTATATAAAAAATATAAACAAATAAATAAGTTGAAAAAAAAAATATAACTTCAATCGATGGACGAACGATCGGTGAGATTTTTGACTGATGATAAGAGAAGAAAAGAGAAAGAGGAGGAAAAGAAAGAAGAAAAAGAAAAAGAAGAGAGAGAGGAGAAAGAAGAAAGAATGAAAAAAGGAAAAAAAAAGAAGAAAGAATGAAAAAAGAAAAAGAAGAAAGAAAGAAAAAAGAAAGAACATGGAGAAAGAGAGAGAATGAGAATATTTTAAAATATAGTTGAGATTTTTGTGTGAGCTAATTAATTTCGTTGCTAATTAATAATAAAATTAGCGACGAAAATAAATTTCATTGCTAAAAGCCCACACAAAAATCTCTCATCTATTTTTTACATATTTAATATTAAGGACGGATAACAATCGTCGCTATTTTTTAATAAAAAATTAATACTTTAATATTTAGCAACATACTAATATTTTATTTTTAAAATTAAATAAATTTTCTTTAGCGACGGTATATATCCGTCGCTAATCATTTAATTATCTTAAAATTTAATAATTTTATTTATTAACGATAGTATTGTCCGTCACTAATTTTTAATGATTAATATGTATTACTATCGCTAAATTATTGACGCCAACTTTTAACGCTAGATTTTTTAACTACAAAATTAGCAATGAATTTTCTAATTCATCCCTAAATTCAAGCACTAATTGTTAACGATAATTTTAGCGACGAATTTAGCTATGAATTTATTCTATTGCTAAATCTGTTATTAATCCATTGCTAATAATTTTCCATTGCACATTTGTCACTAAAATCCGTCAATTTCCATCTCCAATATGCATTTTTCTTGTAGTATATATATATATATATTAAATAAACATCTTTTTCTTTTTTTCCCCCTCAATATATGTTTTTATTTTCATTCTTTAGTCTCTTTTCTTGTCTTTTTCTCTTCTATCTCTCTCCCTCTTCTTCTTCTTCTTTTTTTTTTATTTTCTTTTCTATTTGTAGAAAATTGAATTAACCTTCTATACTATTTAATATTTGTAGGCATATTTATATTATTTATATTAATTTTCAATTGTAATGTTAAAGTTTTTGTTGTTCTTTAATGGTAATACATTTTATATGCTTGACAAAATACTTCAAAAAGAATTTATTTTTCTTTTGTGATTTTTTAAATATTCCTTTTTCAATATGTATTTTCTTATTGTTGTTATATATTTTTGTTGAGTTTTATTTGTTTTATTCTAATGTTGTTTGAGCTAATTTTGTTTTATTTCAATGTGTATTTAATTTTTTGACCGTACATATATCATGACATCATATAAAAATATATTTATAGGATAACACTCAATATATAATACAACATGCACAATATACACAAAATATTTAAGTAACATATGCATAATATCTACACACCATACACAAATATATAATGCATGTGTACGCTGTGCAAATGTTTTTTTAATAATATATTTTAACTTTTAATTCATATAATATTTTTAACGTGATCTATATATTGTGTTTTTATATTGATATATGTTAAATTATAGTTATTAATTATAGTTATATTTGAAATTTATACTATTTATTAATTAAATCATAATTTTTAAAAGTTAATTTTAATTTTTTAAGCACTAAGAATAAGAAAATTTAATATTGAGATAATTTAGTTCATAACATTACTTCTAAATTAACTTAAATTATCACTAAGTTCAAATATAAAATTTCACTTAAAAAATAGATAAAAAAAATATTAAAAACTAAAATCAAATAATATTAAATTTTAAATCTAAATATAATTAATAATATGTTCATATTCACGTATTATCTTTTTTAAAAAATAATTAATTAAATAAATAAAACTTTTGATTATTTTAATCCTTTTTTTTTCAAGGGATCTCTTATCCAATTTAATAATTATAAGTTTATTATAAGAATTAGCGTTTAGAATCTTTTATACAACAAACAACTGCAAAAGTCAGAAAATTAATTAATAGTAGCTTTTCTGAAAATAAACGAAAAAACAATGGGGAAAAAAAAGAAATACATGAAAAATGGAAAAAAAAAAATCTAGTTTTCTTATCCAACTGGAAAACAAAACAAAAATAACCATTTTAATACCCATCAGCTTTTAAGTTTTTGGGATAATAAACAAATAAAAAATTATTATTATAACAAAGAAATTGAATCAAAAAAATTATAAAAAACAAATAAAAAAAATTACCATTATCAATGAACACTTCAAATTGAATCTAACGTCTAAATACCCAAATTCACTTACAACTAGACAAATTCAATTAAAATTTTCCATAGAACTAAACCCTAAAATAACCATGGATTATGATAAATCATAAATTAAATTAGAAGCAAATAAAGATCAAAAAGTAAATAAACAAAATAATTAAAAAAAAAAAAAGAAAAGATATGGAAAGAAAAAGAAAATACCTGAGCAGAAAAACTCTGATCCAAATAATACGCAACTCTCTCTTTTTAAGTTGTAAGCTATTTTTATTTTTGGACTAAAAGAGAGTCGGTCTCAACCTTTTTTTATTAATTAATTTTTTTGGACCAAAATTTTATAGGTTCATTTAGAAAGAAAATGAAAGGTGAAGAGAGCAATTGAATTGAAGACAAAAAAAACCAAAAAAAAGGGGCAAATTTGAAAATAAAAACAAATAGAATGCTTTATGAGTATTTCACTGCTACAGGGAACAGAGTTTCTTTTGGTCTCTTTTAGTATATATATAATAATAATAACAGTAATAATATAATTTTTACTCCCACATGAAGCCCTAGTCTCCTTCCTTTTCAAACTCATAAAACTTCAAAGCAATAGATACAATATTTATCTGACCTTATTTTCTTTACTTTTTCCACTCTAATTAAAAAAAGCCTGAATTTTCACCTTCAAACGCGTCAAGACTCAAGCGGCAATTATAAAAAGGATTTAGTATAGCGATTTCAATGAAAAAGTTAAGGTTAATTCATCATCTCAACCTATCCTTTTTGTCAAACTTCTCTGGCTAAATCCCATAAAAAAACAAATAAGTTACGACACATTCTTTTGAAGCTTCCTCCCTGTTGACCTCTTCTTTTGACAAATTAATTAAATGAGATAATTGTTATTAGATTTATTATCATAAAGACATATTTAATATATGTTTTTTAAAATTGCTATTGATAAATTTTTATAAAATTAATCCTAATTTTCTTTTTCTTTTGTTGTTAAAAAACTCTAATAATTTTAGAATGGAAATGTTGTAGTTTAATAACATAATTGAGAATTAAAATACAAGTTCAATAGATTAAATTGAATGAGTTTAAGGTTCAAAAATAATTATTTTTCCAAAATACATATTTATATGAAATACAATAATCACTTTTTTTCTTTCTTCTGAAATATAATCACAAAGATATCAATTGACTTCTTTTTAGTTGACATATCACACGACAATTTAAATTATGGATTACTGGTATATAGACTAACATGTTTATTTTCTATAATTACCAAAACATTTTTTTTCTTATTTATGGTTATTTTAAAAGTAATAATGAGCAAACGTGATTGGTTAGGCATCAATTGTAACTATAAATTGAAGCCGAAAAAACTGCTATAAATTGGAGCAGAAAAAACTGAGTTGTCGAGAAAGAAAATATGGAATATTGTTTTAAGCTTCCCCTGCTTTTGTTCTTCTACATTATACCATTAGCTCACTGCTTTTCTTCTTTTTCTATGCAATTACGATGTCGTGATGATGAGCGCTCCCTCTTGCTGCAGTTCAAGGAAAGCCTAATCATCAGTACTAATAGTTGCCATGCCAATCCTTTTGGGTGTTCAAAATTTGAATCATGGAAACTCCAGCAAGGAGAAAGAGGTGATTGCTGCTCTTGGGATGGTGTAGATTGTGATGAGGCAACTAATCATGTGATTAGCCTTGACCTTAGTAATAGTTCTCTCTTTGGTTCCATCAACTCCAGTAGTAGCCTCTTTAGCCTTTTTCACCTCCAAAGGCTTAATCTTGCCGGCAACGATTTCAACTTTTCTCAAATCCCATCTGAAATAGGTCATCTCTCAATGCTAACCAATCTCAACCTCTCCTCTTCAAGCTTTTCAGGCCGAATCCCACGACAAATCTCTAATCTATCTGCACTTGTTTCCCTTGATCTGTCCAATAACTATGATTTGAAGCTCCATAAGCCATTAAATTTAAGAGGTCTAGTTCAACACTTGACCAATTTGAAGGAGCTTGATCTCTCATCTGTGAAAATTTCTTCGGAGGTACCTAACCTCTTGGAAAATTTTTCATCTTTAGAATCTCTCCGTCTTTATAATTGTGGATTGAGAGGTCAATTCCCAGTTGGCATTTTTAAGCTTCCAAATATAAAGATACTTGATTTAGTACAAAACGCAGATCTCAAAGGCTATTTACCCCCTTTCCAATTGGGCAGTCTCCTTCGATCGCTGAAGCTCGACTCAACCAATTTTATTGGAGAGTTGCCTTCCTCAATCGGAAACCTTGCCAATTTGGAAGAACTATCCATCGCTCACTGCAATTTCATAGGGCAACTCCCTTCCTCACTCCGTAATCTTACAAAGCTCACTTACCTTGACCTTTCGGATAATAAATTTAGTGTCACAAACATTTCTTCCTCGGCTTGGATAGGTGAGCTGTCCAAACTCACTGATTTATATCTTTTTCATCTAAACTTTAATGGTGACGTCCCATATTCATTCTCGAACCTTACTCAACTTTCTGTTCTAGATTTGGGCTACAATCAACTTACTAGTCAAATCCCATCTTGGCTTATGAACCTCACTTATCTTCATTCGTTATACTTAGACCATAATCATCTAAATGGTCAAATTCCATCTTGCCTGATTTACCAAACCAAAATTAGTTATTTATATTTGGGCTGCAATCAGTTATCAGGTGAAATTCCATCTCAAATTGACAATAATTCTGAAATAAAAGTTCTGGAGCTTGCATCAAATAAATTGCAAGGCTCCATTCCAAGCGCTCTCTCTACCCTCAAGAATCTTACAGTTCTCAACTTGCATTCAAATAATTTAGATGGGGCAGTGGACCTAAATATCTTACTTCAGCTCAAAAGCATACGGAGATTGATGTTATCATTCAACAACTTGTGGTTACTGTCCCCAAACAACACAAGATGTTGGGATATTGAGGTGATTACCACTCTATTCCCTTAGACCAGATTAGTAAGAGAGCGAAAATAAATGCGGAATAATAACACATAATTTGATAACGGAGTTCGGCCAATTATGCCTACGTCTCCGGAGCTGCTGCAGACTTCTATTAAGGAGAAAATACAATGTGTTTACAAACACTCACAACCCTCACTCAATTATGAACAAGAATTTTTCCTCACAAAATTCTCTCAAAGACACTCTCTTCTCTTTACTTCTTCAATTTTAAGTTGTATCTTCCAAATGAAGTGGATGGGTTTATATAGGCTTCAAAAACATGAGTTGGTGAAATTAGTCAATAAATTAGGCACCTCCATTTTTTACTTTAACAATTCCCCAAATTTAGGCACCTCCACTTTTGACAATGTCCTAAATTAGGCACCTCCATTTTTGACAATCCCCTTAATTAGGCACCTCCATTTTTGACAAAAAATGGTTGATGCCTACTTCTTTGACAATCTCCCACTTGAAGACTGATTTCAATCTGTCTTCACACCTTGATCAATGCAACAGCTCTTCTACGACCTTGATACTAGTGTAGGCCAACTGAAGCTGAGCACAACTTCAGTTTATCAATAGTCACCGTCTTCGTCAACATGTCTGCCGGATTTTGAGTTCCACTAATCTTCTCAAGTTTCAAAATCCCATCTTCCAGAAGTGACCTGATAAAGTGATACCGCAACTGTATGTGCTTTGTTCTGGCATGAAAAGACGGATTCTTCGCTAGATGTATGGCACTCTGACTGTCACAATACAAGACATTATTTTCTTGATTCTTGCCCAACTCCTCCAAGAAACCTTGGAGCCAAACCATTTCTTTGCTGGCTTCCGTGACAGCGACATATTCTGCTTCAGTTGTGGAGAGAGCAACTATCTTCTGTAATTGAGAGACCCAGCTCACTGCGGTACCTCCTAGAGTATAGACATACCCTGTAGTGCTCTTTCTAACGTCAACATTTCCAGCTAAGTCAGCATCCACATAACCTGCTAGTGTCGTATCTCCACTTTTAAAACAAAGCGCCTTATCTGTGGTACCTCGAAGATATCTGAAAATCCATTTGACTGCTTCCCAGTGTGCCTTGCCTGGATTATTCATGTACCTGCTAACAGCTCCCACTGCTTGAGCAATATCTGGTCTGGTACAAACCATGACATACATCAAACTCCCAATTGCTGAGGCATATGGCACCTTTGCCATGTGTGTACGTTCCTCCTCCGTCTTCGGTGACTGTTCTTTGGAGAGTCTGAAATGAACACCTAAAGGTGTGCTCACTGATTTAGCATCTTGCATGTTGAATCTGGCTAGTACTTTGGTTATGTACTCAGCCTGTGATAACATCAAAGTTCCCGACTTCATGTCTCTCTTGATCCTCATTCCAAGAATCTGCTTTGCAGCACCCAGATCTTTCATTGCAAACTGTTTTGACAATTCTTGCTTTAAATTTTTAATCTCTTGCATGTTTGAACCTCCAACGAGCATATCATCGACGTATAACAATAAAATAATAAAGCTATTGTCAAACTTCTTGATGTAGCAACAATGATCTGCTTGGCATCTTGCGAAACCGCTGCTACCCATAAAACTATCAAACTTTCTGTACCACTGTCTAGGAGCTTGTTTCAGACCATACAAACTCTTCTTCAACCTGCACACTAGATTTTTCTTGTCTGCCTTAATGAAGCCTTCTGGTTGCTTCATATAGATATCTTCCTCCAAATCTCCATGAAGGAATGCTGTCTTTACATCTAATTGTTCAAGATGTAAATTTTCTGTGGCTACAATTTTCAATACCAGTCTGATTGTCGTAAGCTTCACGACTGGAGAGAAAATTTCAGTATAGTCAATACCTTCCTTTTGTTGAAAACCTTTTACAACCAATCTTGCTTTGTAGCGTTTACTTCCATCATGCTCTTCTTTGATCCTATAAATCCACTTGTTGTGAAGTGCTTTCTTACCTTGTGGTAGTTAAGCTAATTCCCATGTATGATTTGACATGAGTGAGTCCATCTCATCTTTCATGGCAGACTCCCACTTGATTGAATCCTCCACTTGTATTGCTTCATCGTAGCACTCTGGTTCACCATTGTCTGTCAGCAACAAGTAATGCAAAGAAGGCGAGTAACGTTGGATTGGTCTTGTAATTCTGGAGGAGCGCCTCAATTCCGGCGTGCTTGGCTCCTCTACTTCAGGACTATTCTGAACATCATTTCCAGAAATATCCTCGAACTCAGCAAATTCCTTATTTTCAACATCTATCTTGGAGCTATTTGATTTTGCATTTAATCTGTCTTTGTACATCACATTCTCATTGAATATGACATCCCGGCTTCTAATGATCTTGTGATTTTCATAATCCCAAAATCGGTAACCGAACTCATCACCACCATATCCAACAAAGACACATTTGTTTGACTTGGCATCCAATTTACTTCTTCCAGCAGAATCTATATGTATGTAAGAGATACAACCAAACACTCTTAAGTGTGAAAGGTTTACCTCTTTTTTGTTCCATGCTTCCTCTGGTATTCCACCATCCAGAGGTACTGAAGGCCCACGGTTGATTAGGTAGGCAGCGGTGTTGACAGCTTCAGCCCATAAATTCTTGGGCAAGTCAGCATGTATCCTCATGCTTCTGGCACGTTCATTCAGAGTTCTGTTCATACGCTCAGCTACGCCATTCTGTTGCGGTGTCATGGGAACTGTTTTCTCCATCTTGATTCCGCTGTTTGCGCAAAATTCTCTGAATCTTCTTTCTCTGTACTCTCCTCCATTGTCAGACCTCAATCGTTTGACTTTCAAACCAGTTTCATTTTCTACCATGGCCTTCCATTTTCTGAATGTATCAAAGACTTCTGATTTCTTCTTCAGAAAATACACCCATACCTTTCTTGTTGAATCGTCAATGAATGTGACATAATACAATGAGCCTGCAAGAGATGGAATTGGAGACGGTCCCCATACATCGGTATGGACCAACTCTAATTTTTCTGCCTTGGGTGTCTTGCCAATCTTTGAAAAACTGACCTTCTTTTGTTTTCCAAAGATACAATCTTCACATAGGCCGACATTGATACTTTTCAGTTCCGGCAACTTTCCTTTTGACAAAAGCGTCTTCATCCCTTTCTCGCTCATATGGCCAAGCCTTTGGTGCCATAGGTTTGATTTTTCATCTGCATCTGCTACTGAAATAACATTTTCTAAGTTTGAGGTTACATAGAGAGTGCCAGTTTTCTTACCACGAGCAATGACGAGTGCTCCTTTGGTAATCTTCCATTCACCGCTTTTGAAGGTTGTACCATAACCATCTTCATCAAGTTGTCCTACAGAGAGCAAATTCCTTTTAAGACCAGGAATATGTCTTACTCCTTGCAGCTTCCAGGTATTCCCGTTTGACAACTTTAATCGGACATCCCCTTTTCCTACGATCTTTAAGGTTTCATCATCAGCTAGATGAACCTTCCCGAAATCACCACTGACATAGTTGTCCATGATTTCTTGGCACGGAGTGGCGTGAAAAGATGCCCCAGAATCTAAAATCCATGATTCAATTAGACTGTTGACACTTAGAATCATGGCATCACCTGCTTCCTCGGTCACATTTGCAGATCCCTGTGAACCGCTATCTTTCTTTGGCGCTCGGCAATCTTTCTTAAAATGACCCTTCTTGCCGCAGTTATAACACTTGAAATCTTTTTTCCCCAATCTAGATTTGTCTCTTCTAGATTTTGATCTGCCACGATTTGAACTTTTTTCTAAAGTTCTCCCTCTAGATTCTGTGTGTAAAGCTGAAGAGGTAGATGCTTCACCCAATTCTCTTCGTCGAATTTCTTCACTCAACACCAGATCCCGAACATCATCGAATTTTAATTTGGTTTTTCCCGATGAGCTGCTGACCGCTGTAACGGTAGCATTCCAACTATCTGGTAGAGATGATAAGAGAATTAAAGCCCGAATTTCAGCATCAAATTCAATTTCTACTGAACTCAACTGGGTTGTGATTGTGTTGAATTCATTCAGATGTTGGGCTACTGATGCCCCTTCTGCCATTTGCAAATTGAATAACCGCTTCATCAAATGAACTTTGTTTGAAGCTGATGGCTTTTCATACATGTTGGAGAGAGCCGCCATTAGACCTGCTGTGGTCTTTTCTTTGGCGATGTTGAAAGCAACATTTCGTGATAATGTCAATCGAATAACTCCAAGGGCTTGTCTGTCGAGAAGATTCCATTCTTCATCTTTCATGCCTTCTGGCTTTATTCCTGAGAGAGGTTGATATAACTTTTTCTGGTACAGATAATCTTCAATCTGCATCTTCCAGAAGCCAAAGTCCGTACCGTCGAACTTTTCAATTCTCACTTTTCCTTCATCTGCAGCCATCGCTCCTACTCGAATCTGGACTCCTTTGGATCGTTTCTGACTGTTTCTGCAAACCACTGTGTACTAGGACACCTTTGTCGACAAATCAGAACGGCCGACAAAATTTCACTATTCACGAAATTCACTATTCACATGAATAGTAATCTTGCAAAAAATTGACAGAATTTATCACCCAAAGCTCTGATACCAGTTGTTGGGATATTGAGGTGATTACCACTCTATTCCCTTAGACCAGATTAGTAAGAGAGCGAAAATAAATGCGGAATAATAACACAGAATTTGATAACGGAGTTCGGCCAATTATGCCTACGTCTCCGGAGCTGCTGCAGACTTCTATTAAGGAGAAAATACAATGTGTTTACAAACACTCACAACCCTCACTCAATTATGAACAAGAATTTTTCCTCACAAAATTCTCTCAAAGACACTCTATTCTCTTTACTTCTTCAATTTTAAGTTGTATCTTCCAAATGAAGTGGATGGGTTTATATAGGCTTCAAAAACATGGGTTGGTGAAATTAGTCAATAAATTAGGCACCTCCATTTTTTACTTTAACAATTCCCCAAATTTAGGCACCTCCACTTTTGACAATGTCCTAAATTAGGCACCTCCATTTTTGACAATCCCCTTAATTAGGCACCTCCATTTTTGACAAAAAATGGTTGATGCCTACTTCTTTGACACAAGAGATAACAATATTCCCAGTTTTACCATGTTAGGATTGGCTTCTTGCAACCTTAGCGAGTTCCCGAGTTTCTTGCGCAACCAAAATGAGTTGCTATATCTAGACCTTTCCTCAAACAACATACATAGCCCAATACCTTGGTGGATTTGGAACATAAGTACAAATTCCTTGCAGTATATGAATCTTTCTCATAACTTCTTAACTGGTTTTGAGGAAACTCCGCTTCTTTGGCAATGGGCTGATCTACGCATTTTAGATCTTGAGTCTAATATGCTAGAGGGATCACTTTCATTTCCTTCAACATGGAGAAATGAATGCAATTTGAGGCTTATCAATTTAGGTCGCAATCGACTACGAGGGCAAGTACCAAGATGGTTGGCCAATTGTTCAATGTTAGAGTTCCTCAACTTGGGTGAAAATCAATTCAATGATAGTTGGCCTTCTTGGTTGGGAAATCTTTCACAGTTGAGAGTCTTGATTTTGCGATCCAATGGCTTTTATGGTGTACTAGGCAAAATTGGAACTGCTAATTTTCCTGAGCTTCAAATCATTGATCTATCTCATAACAAATTGAATGGGAACTTACCAATTGCGTACTTTGAAATATGGAATGCTATGAAGATTGTAGATGCAAGCCACGCGACATATATGGGTACAGACGGTGGGAAGGCTTATTATCTTGCAACATTCGAATATAACAGCTATCCTTACTCAATAATAATGAATAACAAAGGGTCAGAATTAGAATATCTGAAGATTCCATCTGCTTTTGTAGCCATCGACTTGTCGTTTAATAAATTTGAAGGAGTCATTCCGAATGTTATTGCAAATCTTACAGGGATTCATCTGCTCAATTTTTCCAACAACATTTTGACAGGTCATATACCATCATCTATGGAAAACATGAAGGAACTGGAATGTTTGGACCTTTCAGGAAATCAACTCTCAGGAGGGATACCTTCTGAGTTAACAAAACTCACTTCTCTTTCATCTTTCAATGTATCTTTTAACAATCTGTCAGGGCCTATTCCGCAAGGAAATCAATTTGACACATTTGAAAACACATCATATGAAGGGAACTTAGGATTGTGTGGAGTTCCATTGAAAAATAAATGTGCAAATACTGAAGCTTCGCCACCAACTCACTCCACTTCCAGAGAAGATGAAAATGAAGAAGAGTCAGGGTCTCTATTTAAATTTAATTGGATGATAGTTTTAATGGGTTATGGAAGCGGATTGGTGATTGGAGTGGTCACTGGGAATGAATTTTGCAAAAGAAAACAAGACTGGTTTGCAAGGACATTGAGAAGAAAAACGAAGAGAATTAGACAGAGGCAATAGAATTTAAAATGTTATTGTATGAACACAAGTTATGCTATTGTTAATAGTGTTATGTTTTATCTTCTTGCAATTATCTCTTTATGGTTCTTTTCTTCCGTGTTGTACTTAAAAATTAGTGATTGTCATCAATTATAAGTACCTAAAAGTTACAGTAAAGGGTTTATTATTTAGCAGTAGAAGGTTAAAATTCCTTCAAAATGTGAAGATTACAAATATTTTTCACTGCCATTGATTTCTCCTGCAACAAGTTCGAAGGAGAAATTCAAAATATCATTGATGATCTTATAGGGCTTTATTTCATCATCTTTGGGCAATTTGAAAGCTTTATAATGTCAGCATCTATCAAATAACAAACTCTCAGGAAAGTCACCAAAAGAACTAACTTGGCTAACGTCCCTTTCTTTGAATTTTTCCTACCACATATTTCTATAAGTTTCTTATTGATATTTGGGCAAATATTTCCTTCTAATTGACCTCTTTCGAAATATGAACATAGTTTGATTCAATCAGTTATATTTGTTTCTATAATTCTACATTCAAACAATAACCAGTTATGTCAATTAAGCCCTTTGACAGCTCATTAAACAGCAACGCGAAATTAGGAAACAAAAGGTGCTCTTTCTAGGCTTAATTTTCTCGATAAACAAACAGCTAAAGTAAGAATTGACGTGTGAAATTGAATTACCAGGGACATAGCTGAATCTCTAAAGTCGATCTTCGAGTTGAAGGAGATCGCTCTGCTTCTTCTCACAAACTTCATTGCAGTGACCAAATAGATCCCAGCAGATTTAGATTTGTCTTTGAAACGCGAAGTTTTTCAGACAATATACGAAGGTAGAACAACACGCACAAATTGATTCAATAGTAAAAACTCAAATATGAAATAAGAGACCAAAATTGTTTCTATCCCTTCTTTAATTTCCAAATAGGGTATCCTGATTACTGTTCTTCTCGGAAACCAAAGCAGAAAGTCAAAGGTTCGACCCCTATCTGGCGCGTCACTGGATTTTTAGTAATTCTTTTTTTTACCACTTGATTCTTATTGTTTTTTCTTATGATTGTGCGTTTTACCTACTTTATTTTATTATTTAAAGAAAATCTTAGTTTTTTTTTTTAAATTTTAATGATTAATGATGATGTTTCTTCTACCCATTTTATTCTCAATTTATTATTACTACTATAGCACTTACTAGTTTGTGTAAATTTATACGAAATATATTTCCCTTACAAATGAATCTCATTATTATTATTATTGGTTGGATGGTTGATTTTTTTTTTTTTAATTTTTGGTTGAGTGTTTGATTTCTTGTCAATTTCATAGTAAAAAAAATGATTTCTTGCCATTTGATTTCTCCTACAACAAATTTCAACACATCGTTAAAAATATTAAAGCCCTCTATTTACTTGACCTTTTTAATAATATCCTCAATAGTCACATACCATGCTCTTTACCTTATTTAAAAGCTTTTAAATGTTTAGATCTTTCAAAAACTCACTTTCCACTTTCCTCTCATCATTTAATGTATATTTTAACTATCTTTCAACGCATATACCGCAAGGAAGCTAATTTCATACATTTTTTAGAATAAATTATAGTGAAGAGAACATATATTTTTTAGATTAAATCATAGTGAAGAGAACTCAGAATTGGTAAAGAAATGTGAAAGCTCTATATATCAATAGATTAGAAATATCATTTTAAGATTAGCACTAAGAATATCCAAAGAA
Organism: Garcia nutans; assembly: GCA_947685225.1. Taxonomy (NCBI): domain Eukaryota; kingdom Viridiplantae; phylum Streptophyta; class Magnoliopsida; order Malpighiales; family Euphorbiaceae; genus Garcia; species Garcia nutans. The sequence goes on from CANTUV010000068.1 coordinate 731,773, forward strand.
ATTGTATTTAGAAAGTTAATTACAAGTAATACTATTTATCAATGAAGTTCACATATTAGTTTATCAAAGCCCAATTTAACGGTAAGTACAAAGTGGATGCCTCCTTCCCCATACCAATATTAAAAAAGAAATCCATAGCATTAGATAAGCTTGACAAATATTAAAAAACAGTTAAACAGTTTGTTTTTATGCAATGCGATTTCATGGGGCAGCGTCCTTCCTCACTTGGCAACATTGCTGAACTTATCGACATTGATATGGGTCACAATCAACTTATTTGTCAAGTTTTCTTTCCCAACTTAACAATCTCTCCAATTATACCACTTAGACCTTTCATCAAACACATTGCAAGTCTTCTTTGCAATTCTCTAATCTCAAAAGTCTTGGTATTGTTGACCTTCATTCAAATAATTGGTATAACTAATAGATCTAAACATTTTCTTTCTGCTTAACAAACTATGGGGTACTGGTTTCATAATTTATAATTTATCTTTGCTTGCTTAATTAGCACAAATTTACTGTTCAAAATTTTTATGTTTTAGCATTGGCTTCTTGCAAACTAAATGACTTCCCCTGTTCCTTTTTTTAACAAAACCAGAAACAGGTGCCGGTTCTTAATTTTCCTCCAACAACATCCATGCATGGCCAATACCTTCATGAATTGGTTATTTGAGTTCAAATTCTTTACAATATATAAACCCTTTTTTAACTGGTTTTGAACAAAATCAACTTTTTTTTCAATGGATTCGATATATTAAGCATTTTAATGGCAGTAACACACCTTAATGTTATTAGACAATCAATGCAAATATATATACAGCACTCGTCCATCTCAAATTGGACTATGACACTATTACATAGTAGAATTAGAATAGGACTATGACATTACAACACAATAGGATTAAATTTCCTACACATACTAAGACTTCTTATCCTTATGAAACTCATACTTCCATTACATTTAACTAAAAAGACCACTTCTAGTTCCTCCATTATTTACTTTACATTACTTTGATTACTTAAGGAGAAATTTAAGTCACAACCATTTTCAAGGTCAAGTACCAAGTTCATTAGAAAAGGAGATTCCAAATGTCATTGGAAATCTCCAGGCATTCATCTGCTCAATCTTTCAAAGACATTGTCTAATCTTTTCAATAACATTATCAATCTTTTCTCCGTATTTCCATGGTCAGTTTATATTATTCGATTCATTTTCTCATCTTTTGTTTAATCAAGCACTGAAGATATTAATTTTTATTACACAGCTGCTTGTTTCTTGAAGTTCTACAACAATTCTTTGCTCTTAAGCAATCTGTATTGATAGATAATTCTTCTGTATTTATAATTCAAATTATCTTTTTATGGAAAAATGTTAATTTTTCTAGCAAAATTTGATTAGATATTAGTATGAAATTGTAATTTTCCATTATAAAAAACAGAGGTGGGCTAATGCAAATATTGTGTGGACAACAAATAAGAATAATAGAAGATGCAAATCAGTTAAGCTAAAAGCGAAAGAACAGTATAAGTATTAGGAAAATTATGCAAATTATCCGATAAATCATATTAGTGAGAACACAAAATAACAGCGAAAATAATAAATACACAAATTTGATAATAGAGTTCGGTCAATTATGCCTATGTCTATGGATCTGTTATAGATTATTTTGTTGAAGGAAAAAATATAGAAAGTGTTTACAACATTCACAACTCATAACTCACATCCAATTAGATCCAAAAAAATTTTCTTCACAAAAATTCTTTTACAAGCTTTTTCTCTTAAGTTTTTCGTCCAAAATCTTTAATTTTTGGGATGCTCTCCAAATGAAATCTAAAGGGTTTATATAGGCTTCAAAAATGGATTGATAAAATTTTATCAAATGTTAGACACCTTCATTTTTTACAAAAATGTGTCTCTATTTTTTAGAAAAAAATGTTCCTTTGTTTTTGACAAAAAAAAATCACCTAAGTTAGGCACCTCCATTTTTTACTACTCAAATGGTAAAATTTTCTTGACAATCTCCCACTTGAAAACTAATTTCAATCTGTCTTTACATCTCGATCTATACAACAGATATTTCTAGTCTTGTTATTCTTGCAGACCAACTTCAGTTGAACATAACTTCAGTTTATTGAAAACTACCATCTTTGTTAACATATATGCTGAATTCTTGCTTCCTTGGATCTTCTTCAGTATTAGTACATCATCCTCCAACAAAGTTCTGATGAAGTGATAACGTAGTCCAATATGCTTGGTTCTGGAATGAAATGCTGAATTCTTTGCCAGGTGTATCGTACTCTGACTATCACTGTGTAAGACATTCTTCTTCTGTTTGAATCCCAACTTAGTTAACAAATCTTAAAGCTATATCATCTCTTTACTGGCTTTAGTCACTTCCATACACTCAGCCTCTTTAGTGGATAGAGTGACGATCTTCTATAACTTCGACATCCAACTAACAGATGTATTTCCAACAGTAAATATATAACCGGTGGTGCTTTTTCGATGATCGACTTCACCTCCAAAATCTGCATCTACGTAACATTGTACTGTTAACTTTTCTTTACCAAAGTACAAACACTTCTCTATGGTACCTCGTAGATATCTCAAAATTTATTTTACTGTTTTCCAATGGATTTTTCTAGATTTGACATAAATATGCTAACAACTCTCACTGCATAGCCAATGTCTGGTCTTGTACAGACCATTGCATACATTAAGCTTCCAATGGCTAAAGCGTAAGGAACCTTAGCCATGAGTTCTTTCTCTTTCTCTGTCTGAGGAGATTGATCCTTTGATAGATGAAAGTGACTGGCCAAGGGTGTACTGACTGACTTGGCATCACCCATATTGAATTCATGCAAAGCAAGATTGATGTACTTTGTCTGAGATGACTGCAAAAGTCCTTTCTACTTATCTCTTGTGATTTGCATTCCAATAATCTTCTTTGCTGGACCTAAGTCTTTCATATCAAATTCCTTTAATAATTGCTACTTCAACCTTCTGATATCCTCCATATTTGAACTTGCTACTAATATGTCATCGACATAAAATAATAAAATAATATAATTGGAGCTATATCTCTTGAAGTAGTAACAGTGGTCGGCGTTGTACCTCTGGAATCCTTCCTTGTGTATAAAGCCATCAAACTTTCTGTACCACTGTCTTGGGGCTTATTTTAGACTATACAACTTAAGTATGCATACCATATTTTCTTTTCCTTTTTCTAAGAGACCTTCTGGCCGGTGCATATATACCTCCTCATCCAACTCTCCGTGAAGAAATGCGGTCTTCACATCTAACTGTTCAAGATAAAGATCTTCAATGGCAACAATACTCAATACTGATCTGATAGTGTTGAGCTTCACAACGGGAGCAAAAATATAGGTGTAGTCAATTCTTTTCTTTTGCTAGAATCCTTTGACAACTAGTCAAGCTTTGTATCTCTTAGAACCATTATGCTCTTTTTTCACCCAATACACCCATTTGTCGTGAAGTATCTTCTTTCCCATGGGTAACTTAACTAGTTCCTATGTCTGGTTAGAGATTAGAGACTTTATCTCATCTTTCATGGCAAGCTCCCACTTGCTAGCATCTTTAGTCTAACAAGCTTCATCATAGTATTTATGCTCTCCTTGATCAGTGAGCAACAAATAGTTCATGTATCTCCTGTTAGGCATATGAGGCCAAGAAGACGTTCTCAATACAGGAGTTAGAGTAGATGATTGTAGTGTGTCGGACTGTTGCACACTGCTTTGCTCAACAAGTTCCTCTAGCCGAGGACTTACTACAATCAACTTCGTCATGGGACTATCTGAGACATCATCTATATCTGCAAATACTGGCTCACTCTGCTCTGTATTGTTGGCATCGGTTTTATGCATGTCCTTGTACATCACTTTTTCATTGAAAATCATATATTTGCTATGAATCACCTTCTTGTTTTTATCATCTCAAATGCTATAGCCAAACTCATCCTCACCATAGCCGATGAATAAGCATTTTTTAGATTTGAGATCAAGCTTATTTTTACTTTGATCACTAATATGCACATATGCTATACAACCAAAAATTTTTAGATGTAATAGTTTTATCTTTTTCACACTCCATACTTCTTCTGGTATTCTATACTTCAATAAAATCGATGGGCCCCGATTGATCAAGTAAGCTGATGTGTTGACTGCTTCTGCCCAAAACTGCTTCAGTAGACCTAACTGTATATGAATGCTTCTGGCTCTTTCTGTCAACATTCAATTTATGTGCTCTACTACACTATTGTGTTGAGATATACCTAGCACAGTTCTTTTTATTCTGATCTCGTGCTCATAGCAAAATTTCTTAAATATGGTATATTCAAATTCACCTCCATTGTCAGGTTTTGAGCTTTTTAATCTTCAGTCCTATCTCATTTTTCACCATAGCTTTCCATCTCCTGAAAAGTCTTAAACACTTCAGACTTATACTTTAGAAAATAAACCCATACTTTTCTAGAGTAATCATCAATGAAAGTCACGAAGTAGTATTTTTCACTAATGGATGAAGTTATCATCGGTCCCCAAACATTAAAGTGAATGAGCTCTAGCTTTTCCTTCTTTGAGATTCTGGCACTTGTCTGAAAGCTGACCCTCTTCTATTTTTTAAGTATGCAATCTTCGCATATGTCTATTTCAAATGACTGTAGACTTGAAAGTTTTCCATTTGAGTGCATAATTTTCATTCTTTTTTCACTCATGTGGTTAAGTCTCTAGTGCCACAAATTGAAATTTTCGTTTTCTACTGCAACTGCAATTGAACATCATGCCCCTACTGTCATGTAAAGAGTACCACTCTTTTTGCCCCGAGTAATAGTCATTACGCCCTTTGAAATCTTCCAGTAATCACCATGAAAGATTGTAGTGAAGTCTTCACTAGCCAATTGCCCTACTGAGATTAAGTTATCTCTCAGGGCGGGAATATGCCCGACATCTTTCAGATCCCAAATAAACCCATTCAACTTAATCTTCACTATACCTTTATCAATAATATCACAAGGTTGATCATCACCAAGATATACATTTCCAAGGTTTCTAAGGACATAGCTCTCGAAGAATTCTTTTTGCTAAGTGGTATGGAACAATGCTCCAGTGTCTAACACTCAAGACTCCTCTTTACTCTCTAAAGAGCATATCAACGCATCATCTTTTCCTGAGGTGGAAGTAATATTTGCCTAGGTGGAAGTAATATTTGCCTCTGTCTTCGCCTCTTAGTCCTTCTATGCACTCTTGCACTGATTTTTATAGTGCCCGATCTTCCTACATTTCCAAAACTCAACGGTCTTCGAGTTGTAGGAATTATTAGGATTTCTGAATTTGGACCTCCTGTTCTTTGAACTACCTTTGTGGTTAGATTTTTCACGCTCATTTTCTCTGGTTGAATTTCTTCCTCTTGACTCTGTATGCAAAATAAAAAGGTTGACGATTCACTCGACTCTCTCTGTCAGATCTCTTCACTGAGAACCAAATCACAAACATCATCAAATTTTAATTTTTTGCTTCCCGATGAGCTACGCACAGCTGTAACAGTAGCATTCCAACTTTCTGGTAGAGAAGACAAAAGTATTAATGTTCGTACTTCTTCATCAAATTCAATCCCAACTGAACTCAACTGGATTATGACTGTATTGAGTTTATTTAGATGTTGAGCTACCGATGCACCTTATGTCATCCACAAATTGAATAACCGCCTTATCAAGTGAACTTTATTAGAGGCCAATGGCTTCTCATACATATTGGCGAGAGCCTTCATAAGGCCCGCCGTGGTGTTTTCTTTTACTACGTTGAAAGCAACATTGCGGATAGCGTTAATCGGATAACTCCGAGAGCTTGTCTATCTAGAAGTTTTTAATCTTCTTTCTTTATATAATCTGGCTTCTTTTCAGAGAGAGGTTGATAAAAAATTTTCTGATATAGATAATCTTCAATCTGCATCTTTCAAAAGTCAAAATCTGCACCATTAAAATTTTTAATTTTTACCTTTTCTTCGTCTATAGTCATCACTCCTACTCGAATCTGACTTCCTCTAGATCTTTTCTTGACTTAAAAAATTGACGAAATTCTCAATCAGCAACTCTGATACCAGTTGTTGGAAAAAATATGCAGATTATTCTATAAATCAGAGTAGTGAGAGTACAAAATATCTGCAGAAATAATAAACACACAAATTTGATAACGAAGTTCGGCCAATTATGCTTACGTCTCTGGACCTGCTGCAGATTATTTTATTGAAGGGAGAAAATATACAAAGTGTTTACAATACTCACAACTCACAACTCACACCCAATTAGATCCAAGAATTTTTTTCTTCATAAAAATTCTTTTACATGCTTTTTCTCTTAAGTTTTTCTCACAACCTCTCACAAACTCTCTAATTTTTGAGATGCTCTCCAAATGAAATCTAAAAGGTTTATATAAATTTCAAAAATGGGTTGGTGAAATTTTATCAAATATTAGACACCTTCATTTTTTGATAAAAATATGCATCTATTTTTTATAAAAAAAAATATTCCTCCATTTTTTATAAAAACGTGACTCATTTTTTGACAAAAAAAAATATTAAGTTAGGCATATCTATTTTTTACTACTCAAATGATGAAATTTTCTTGACAATAGGATAATTAACTTGTGCGAGAAAATGAACTTATTTCTTTTCTTGTCACTTTCATCATCTAAGAAATATCCATAAAGTTGATGATAGCATTTTGAAACAATGGGATACTAAATATCCATTTTTGTAAGCTCGATCGCTGTCAAGGACCAACTAACTAATAATAATTCTTGGGTAATTTACACCCAATACGGTATTTTAGTGTTTTATTTTTAAATTTAGAATTTTTTTTTAATTTTTTTAATAAATTATTCTTTTAAAATCGAGCTAGGTATGATAAGTATGTTAAAATTCTTCTTACTAAATTTCAACATAGCTGCATATTTATGAACTCGAACTCGAGACTTCTAGTTAGTTTTTTTTAATTATACGCTTTTGCTTTTTTTTTTCTTTTTTTTATGATAAAAAGTAGTGATTTTTTGCCGATTTATTTTTTTATTTAGTTTTTATTTAGTTTTTTTATTCATAAATAATCTTATTGTTTTTTAATGAATTTAAAATTCTTATATTTAGTAATCTAATTCATTGGTTGATTCAAGGGAAAAAGTACATATAAGGTACTCCACAATATATCATTTAAGTCCAACGGTTACCAGTGTTGTGTGATTATTTTTCAAGTATCATAAGATTCAATTAGTCGAAAATTTGAAAAAAATAATTGACATTAGCAAACAACTTCATCATTTAGTGAAATTTGAATTTGAGAAATATCAAATTTTATAATATTCGAGTTATTTAATTTATAATTTCTCTTTTTTTATATATAAATTGAGATTCGCAATTTGATTAAATAAATAGATGTCTCAAGTTTAAAAATAATTTGTAATTTGGGGATAGATCACGCCAAAAGTTTTCATTTATGGTAATTATATGTATTCTTAACAACAATTGAATCAGTGATAAAATTGTCATTATAATTAAAACTTAAATATATAGCTGTAAAAATAATATTATAAAAAAATATATTATTGGTGTTTGAATTTTTAAAAATCTATTTATTTCATATTTAAATGTTCTTTTTAGTTTTAGAGTATCTCAAATTTTAATAATAATTCCAAATAAGTATTTTCGGCTACCAGAATACTGTATTACAACTTTAAAATCTCTTGAAATGCAATAATTCATCTTTATTTAAATTCAATAACCCCAAAAAAATTGTTAAAATTGATAATTGAAATTTCAGGGGCCATGATAAATTAACAATGGAGATGACAACAGACACAATAGATATTATTGAATTTTTCAGAAACCACAGATAAAATTAATCCTACATTTTAACTATTGGGGTAATGTGTCAAAATTGACTTTGTGAATTGATTTCAGAAGTTTCTTTACAAAAGCACCCTAAAAACCAAGAAATAACCAACAAATCCCAAGAGCCTAAAAAGAACTGAAATAATATGGAATGCATACAACCATTTGTTGCTAAATTTCTGAAACAAATATAAGAAGAGTGTCATCATTCACTTGAAGGTAAGCAGAGCAGCTCCAAATGTGTGCCTGTAATTAAATTGTTTGGATTTCAAGGTCCTATTCTGTTTACCTTTTATCTACTTGTTTCCTTGCTTTTCTCACTTTATTTTGAATATTTGATTGTTTTATTGTGCTTGGATTAAAATGCATGGTGTCCTCTTTGACCTAATTTTTTTTAGCTGCCATATAAAAATGGTTATTTTAAAAATAATTAGTCGGATTCAATTTGTCACAGTCACTAAGGTAAAAAAAATGCTAATTTCAAAGATCATCCAAATAAAATTATATTATTATAACTCATTATTCCAATAGAGTAAGAAAAAGTCAAAACTTTTAAATTTTTATCATTTATTTTCTCTTACAATTATTCAATATTAAAATAAAAACCATCCTTCTATATATATATATTGTATTGATTTTGAGACCAATTTTTATTAAGATTTTAATATTAATATGATTAAAATCCACTTAAAACTAAAAATTAATTTATGAACGGAAAAATTAATTAAAGATAAAAAATAAAATTAATCATACAAAACACAATTTTTTGTGTTTCGACAATTTATTCATATTTACTGGAGATTACTATTCGTTTTTTTAGTGAAATAGTAAATTTGCAGCTGTTTAAAATCTAGAGTATTTGTAACTATTATATTTTTGTCATAGAAATTAAATAAATATTTTTGCCTAATTTCTTCAATAAATGCTCTCCGAAACTCTAAGTCTAAATCATTTTTTAAGTTATAAATCATTATTTAAAAAAAAAAACAAAGAACACGAAATGAATTTTCTGATTTATCAATAAAGGTAATCGATACAGTGAACTTAGCATCATAAGCAACATCTCCTTAAAAAAAAGGTTATGTCCTATATATTATGAGCATTGTGAAAATCTCTAAATATTGAAGCAAAGAGATGAAAAACTCTCAGACGAGAGGTGCTTCATTAAGAGAAAAAAATGATTGTCAGTACTATCTAGAAGTCTCTAATGAGACTTATATATGCCAAATACAAAAATATCAAAATGTCCTCACTACAACTATTTATTTATAAAGAAATAAATTACAAGCATATTGTATTTTTTACAGCCCCCCTCAACCTGGAGGTTGGTCAGGAAACAAACCCAACTTGGACTTTAAAAAATGATGAAGGTTGGATCTAAGAGACTTGGTGAGGATGTCTTCTAGCTGCATCTTAGAAGGAAGATGTGCAGTAGCAATAAAACCTGTAGTAACCTTATTTCTCACCAAGTGGTAGTCAATATCCAAGTGTTTTAATTTCTCATAGAACATTGGATTTATTGCTATATGTAATGCAGCATGATTGTCACAGAATAAATGAAAAGGAAGATCCAATGAAATACCAAAATCCTACAACAAATAAGAAATAAACTGCAGCTCACGAATAGTAACAGTCATACTCCTATATTCTGCCTCTGCTGTAGATCTAGAAACATTGGTCTATTTTTTGGGTTTTCATGAGATTAAAGCTGACTCCATGAAAATACAATAGCCAGAAACTGATCTTCTTGTATTTAAACATGCACCTCAATTAGCATCACAGAAAGCAGCAAGTTTAAAAGAAGAATCAAAAGCAGGATAAAATAATCCAGTAAAAGAAGAAGCTTTAAGATACCTAACCAAATGCAATGCAATAGTCCAATGAACCTCACTAGGAGAAGTCATATACTAACTTAATTGTTGAGTAGAATAAGAAGTATCAGGCCTTGTAAGATTCAAATAAAGCAACCTACCCACCAATCTTCTAAACTTGTTAGGATCATGAAGCAAAGGACTAGATTCATTAGCCAATTCAACTCCAGCAGGCAAAGGAATGTTGGCTGGCTTACAATCACTCAAACCAGTATAAGATAATATATTAAGGATATATTTTTTCTGATTGAGATACATACCAGTCTGAGTTCTATGTATCTCTAAACCAAGAAAATACTTGGCAACACCAAGATCTTTAATGGTAAAGGCTTGGTCAAGAGAATTTTTTACAGACATAATCTCCTACTCAGAAGTTCCAATCAACAACAAATCATCAATATAAATGAGAACAGCAGTAAAACCAGCAGCAGAAGACTTTACAAACAAACAATGATCATGAACAGACTGAACAAAACCCAAAATAGACAAATGAGCAATCAATTCCTTATTTCATTGCCTAGATGCTTGTTTAAGACCATATAAAGACCTCTTCAACTAACAAACCACATTGTTAACACCAGTAAACTCAGAAGGAACAACATATCCAGTAGGTAAAGTCAAAAAAACTTCTTCATCCAAATAACCATGCAAAAAAGCATTATTTATATCTAGTTGATGCACAGGCTACTGTTTGGTAGTAACAATTGCCAAAAAAAAAAACCTAACAGTAACTAGTTTTGCTACTAGTGAAAAACTATCATGAAATCAACTCCTTCTATTTGATTAAACCCTTGGCGACTAACTTTACTTTAAACCTGTCAACAGTACCATCAGGTTTAAATTTGATTTTATAGACCCATTTACAACCAATAGATTTTTTTTCATTTGGAAAAGAAACAATGGTCCAAGTATTATTATGTTTAAAGTAAGAATTTCTTTATTCATTGCCTCAACCCAATTAAGATCATTCTTAGCTTGATTATATGAATTAGGTTCGTTAACTGTTGAAACATTAGCGACAAAATGCATATGAGATTCTTCTAAGTAAGGATGAATAGATTCATGTAAGGGATCAAGAGGATAAGGAGAAATAAATGTAGAAGAAGATGAATTAACATTAGAAACAAAATGTTAAAGCCATTTGGGTTTTGTTTTAACTCTAGTACTTTGTCTAGCAGGTACTAACTGCAAGGAAGATGAAGAAGGAACAACGAAATTATCAACTGAATTAGAAGAAAATGGAATATTGGAAGAAATGGGATCAACAGAAGCAGCAGGAAGAGACTGACTAACAATTGGTGATGTATGAGGATGAATAGGAGAAGCAGAATTAGAAGAATGAGGTATATAGTTATTAGAAGAATTAGGTATATTGTCATACACATCAAAATAGTCAAAAGGAGAAATAACAGGAAAAATAGGACCATGTGAATTAGAAGAAGAAAATTAAAAAGGAAAGACATCTTCATAAAACTTTACATCTCTGGAAATAAGAACAAAATGAGTATCTAATGCATATAGTTTGTAAGCCATTTGATCAGGTGCATAACCAATAAAAACATATTTAATTGACCTAGGATCAAACTTATCTTTGTAAGGTTTAAGATTGACAACAAAACACAAACAACCAAATGTTCGAAGAGAAGTGTAATAAGGAGGTTTATGATTTAAGACTTCATATGGAGTTTTCCATTGAAGAAATTTGGTTGGCAACCGATTTATAATATGAGTAGCAGTTAAAATAGTCTCCCCCTAGAATTTTTTTTGGTAAATTAGCTTGAAACATTAAATCCCTAACAGTCTCAAGAAGATGTTTATGTTTTTTTCAACTATTCCATTCTGTTGAGGTGAGTAAGGAGCTATCTTTTGATGAACAATACCAAATTTATGAAAAAAAGACTGATAGGAATGACTAGTAAATTCAGTACCATTATCAGTACGAATGTTTTTTATAGACAAAAAAATTGATTTTGAATTAAAAGAAAGTAATTTTATAAATGAATAGTTGCTTCAAACTTGAACTTAAGGAGAAAAGTCCAAGTAGCCCTACTAAAATCATCTACAATGGTAAGAACATAATGAGCACCAGTTAAAGAAGGAATTTGATATGGTCCACAAAGATCAACATGAATTAAATCAAAAGGATTGACATATATAGTATTACTATTAGGAAATGATAACCTGTGTTGTCTAAACAAAGGACAAATATCACAAATTCTAGCAGGTGTAGAATCATGAGTAAGAATAGGAATATGAGTCATCTTAGTTCTAGAAGTGTGTCCCAATCGGTTATGCAAAAGATCAAAAGGAATACAATCTTTATTGCAAGAATTATCTGTACAATTATTAACAAAGCAAGAATGATCAACAGATTGATCAGCAGAAAAAAATACTCAATACAACAGAAGATTTTTTTTAGGTAAGTAGAAATGACATTTGCATCAAAACTAAACCGATCAAAAATGTAGAGACCAGCTTGAAACTTGCCCACAGCCAGTGTTGTTAAAGGCGCAAAAAGGCGCCGCCTAGGCGATGAATCGAGGCGAGGCGCAGGGTCACCGCCTTTTTGGTGGCCGCTTCGCTTTTCTGGAAGAGGCGCACGAGGCGACGCCTAGGCTCTGAGGCGTTGAGGCTTTGAGGCGTGAGCCTTTTTAATAAAAGCTTTCCAACATGTTTTAATAACCAAAAAAAAGAATAGAACCTAGCTCGTTTTAGACAGCCGACAGCCCCATAGAAAGAAGAAGAAGAAGAAGAAAAATAAGAAGAAGAGGAACTCGACTACTTACGGGTGCTCTTTGATTTCTCTGATTTCTGTTTGCATGTTGTTGTTTTTGCATTTTCTAGTTTTTTTTTCCCTTCTTCTTCTTCAAATCTTCTTCTCCATCATCTATTAATCATTTAGATAAGGGGTTATGCTGCCAAAATTTCTGCAGCAAGCTCTCCAACTGTTTTCCTTGATATTTTTTAGCAAATCTTCAAATTTGTTGCTGATTTTGCTCCTGCTCCTATACAGCTTAAGCTTTATTCCTTTCTTTTTCCCGACTATACTCTGTTTAATTTGAACAAATAGGCTAATGCCTATAAATAAGTCTTCCTTCCTTCTTTTTTTTTTTTTGAGCACCTATTATTATATTTTTTTTGTCTAATTCATTTTTTTTTGTCTAAACACCTTTTTTTTTGTCTAATTCATATCATGCTGTTTAATTGTTTATGCTTAATGATTATGATTAATTGATGTGAAAATGTGAAAATATATTGAATATTTGAATTATTATGGAATATGGATTGTAGTGTTATATTACTTATGATTAATAATGTATTGAAATTGTTTTAAAATTATTAAAAATTCATAAATGATATGAAATTGTTTTGAAAGTGTGTGAATTGTTGGAAATGTTGATGATTATAGATGAGTACCGCCACCCAAATCAAACGGGTTCATCGGTTAATAGTAGAAGAACCGATCCAGCGTGGAATCATTGCACGCAAGTTCTCAAAAACAACACGAATGATCTCCGGTGCATCTATTGTGATAAAGTCGTGAAAGGAGGAGTTCATCGAATTAAACAACATATAGCGGGGGGTTATAGATGTGTAGCTCATTGTCAACGTTGTCCAAAAGAGGTAGGGGACGAGATTAGACGATACTTGGAAGGGAAGAAGAAGAAAAAGCAAGAAATGAATATGGAATTTAATGATGAGGTTGAAATAAGAGTTGAGGAAGAAGAGCAAGAAGATGTGCAAGTAGTTGACGATGGTGGGAAAAGAAAGAAAACAAAAACAAGCGCATCTCTTAGAGGACCATTAGATGTTTTCTTTGCTCCCAAACCGATTGTTTTAGGAAAAGGCAAAAGACAACCAACAATTGATGAGAACACTCCGGCTAAGAAAGAGTTGAGAGAACGTGCATGCGTGGCCTTTGCTAGGTGGACGTATGATGTCGGAATACCATTCAATGCAGTGAATTATGATAGCTTTGGAGAATTTATTCGTGCAATTGGAAACTATGGTAGAGACATGAAACCTCCAAGCTACCATGAAATTAGAGTAAGATTATTGCAACATGAAGTGGAGCTCACAAAGTCCCTTTTCCAAACTCATGTAGAAGATTGGGATAGACTTGGATGCTCATTGATGGGTGATGGATGGACCGATAGGAAAGGTAGATCTTTGATCAATTTCTTAGTAAATGGTCATAAAGGAAGCGTGTTTATTAAATCAATTGATGCATCTGATGCATCAAAGACGGGGTATTTGTTAGCTGAGTTGATTGAGAAGGAAATTAAAGCAATTGGAAGTGATCGAGTAGTCCAAGTCGTGACAGATAATGCTGCAAATAATGTTGCCGCTGGTAAGCATTAAAAACAATGTATGATTGCATTTTAACATAAGAGACATGTTAATGATGATATTGTTTGTTATTTGTAGGAAAATTATTGGAAGCAGCCTTCCCCCACTTATATTGGACTCCATGTGCAACTCATTGTTTGGATTTGATCTTAGAAGATATTTTCAAGTTGCGGGTTTATAAAGAAACATTTCGTAAAGCAGTGGAGCTCACCGGTTTCATTTATGGATCTACGGGACTTTTGAATATGATGTGGGAGTTTACAAGTAATAGAGAGTTGCTAAGGCCAGGAGCCACTAGGTTTGCCACTTCCTTCCTTACACTTGGTCTTATTCATCAACAAAAAAAGGAATCTTAGAACAATGTTTACTTCAGAAAAGTGGGTTACTAGCAAATGGGCTAAAGAGGCTAAATGGAAAAGGTGTGAAAAAACCGTTTTGAGTACGGGTTTTTGGAATGCGGTGACTAATGCGCTTAAAGTTTCGGGTCCTCTTGTCAAGGTCCTTCGCTTAGTTGATAATGAGAAAAAGCCCGCTATGGGATATATTTATGAAGCAATGGATAGGGCAAAGGAAATAATTGCCCGAGATTTGAAGGACGAGGATAAATACAAGCAAGTTAGTGATATTATTGATAGGAGGAGGAATGATCAATTGCATCGCCCTTTGCATGCTGCAGGATACTTCTTAAATCCTGAATTGTTTTATGCAAACAAAGATCAAATCATTGGTGATGAGGAGGTGAATGGAGGTTTGCTTAAATGCATAGAAAAAATGGTTAGTGATAAAAAAAACTAGGGAAGCCATTATCCAACAACTTGAAAAGTATAAGGAAGCTGCGGGTTTGTTTGGAATGGAAATGGCAAGAGCTTCAAGAACAACTACTTCTCCAAGTAAATTCTTTTCCTTTAATTCACTTACACTTGCTTTTTTTAAAAAAATCTCAACTAATAATTGAAATTTTACATTTATATTTCTAGCTTCATGGTGGAGTACATTTGGTACAAGTGCCCCACAATTGCAAAGATTTGCTATGAAGATTCTTAGTCTCACATGTAGTGCAAGTGGATGTGAAAGGAATTGGAGTACATTTGAGCATGTAAGTAATTCAACTTTGACTTCTATATTCTAAAATATTTTTCACCACATTGTGACACGCACACTTTCATATGGCAGCTTCATAGCAAGGAGAGAAACCGGATTTTTTAAAAAAAATTGGATCAGTTGGTTTATGTGAGGTACAACAGGGCATTGCTACGCTGATACTCAATTAATGATACCACCACTCCAATAGATTTATCAAATATTGATGGATCTAACGAGTGGTTACTTGGTGAATTGGAGGGAGAAGAAGATGATAACTATGTGTTTCCGGATTATGATTTGACTTGGGATCATGTTAGTAGAGCATCCGGAGTAAATGAACCCCGCTATGAATCAAGGTCTAGATCTCAAGCACCAAGATTAGGGCCTAGTAGTAGTTCAAGGCCACTTGGACAATTGCAATTAATTGATGAAGATGAGGAAGAGCTTGAGGTGGAAGCAAATAATAGTAACAATGATGATGATGATGATGATGATGAGTTGGGGCCATTAGAGTCCGATTCCGAGTAGTTAATAATAGTTATCTATTAGTAATTTTAAGACTTTTAGAGTTTTAGTTAAGTTTTATGGTTTTTGTTTTCCCTTAATGAACAATATTTGTTGTTGACTTTCATGTTTTAGTTTTTTTTTTTTACTTTATATATGAAATTTATAGTTATATATATTAAATTGTTTATAGCGGCGCCTTTGTAAAAAAGGCTCGCTCAGGCTCTCGCCTCTCGCCTTAAAGGCAAGGCGATGCCCTCTCGCCTCAATGTCGCCTCTCGCCTTAATAACATTGCCCACAGCAAATATTTCTTCAGTCAAAAGGTCCTAAAAGAAACAATGAGTTTTGAAAAAAGTGATCTTGACTGACATGTCTTTAGTAAGATTACTAACAGACAAGAGATTATATTTGAAAGTTAGAACTAACAAGACATTAGTTAAAAACAATTTTGGATGTAAAGTTATAATACCAGAATATTCTACATTAATAATAAACTTATCTAGTAAGGTTATTGTAATAGATGGTTTAAGAAAGGTTATAGGATCCATAGACTTAGAGGTAAAGATCATATGATTTATTGCACCTGAGTCAACAATGAACAAACAAGCTAGAAAAAGTTTGGGTAATACCTGCATAAGCCATACATGTTGTATCAACTGTTGACATGTTCTTAAAGTACTTCTGAACCTCCTTTTCAATCACAAAAGCTATATTAGAAGTCCAGTCAGGTTGTATAGTCTGTTCAGTAGAATAAGTGTTCTCCCTTATTGGAAAAGCAGTCACATGAGCAGCAAACTTTCCCCTATTAAACTCTTTGCCTCTCTGTTTCCACCAGTCAGGATATCCAACTAGCTTCAAACAATTTTCCTTTTCATGACCCTTCTTATGACAGTAAGCACAAAATCTCTTTGGATTCTTAACAACTCGACCTCCAGAGATAACAACACTATCTCCTACATTTCTTTTTTGCTTCTCAGTATTAGAGTCTAGCTTAATATTAGTCTTATAAAAACTAGAACTCTTTGTTAGCATCACACTAGCACTTCCAACATCACTAAAGACCTCATTTACTTCCCTCTGTTTCTCTACCCTCAAAACCATAGAATATGCTTTATTCACTGTAGGCAGTGGTTCAAGAAGCAGGATTTGACTATGAACATGATCATATTGATCATTAAGTCCCATTAAAAATTACATCAACTTAAACATGTTGTTTAAGTCTGCACTCTCCTTTGCAGAAGGACAAGAACACTCTGGAAAGTTGATCAAACAACCTAGCTGATCCCAAAGAGTCTTTAGATTAGAATAATAGGCTGTAATAGAAAGATTCTGCTGAGAGACAGATGATATCTCTCGCTGAATCATATATACTAATAGACCATTACTCTCTCCATACCGACTACACAGTTCATCCCACAACTCTTTTGCTGAAGAAGCAAAGAGAAAAGACTCAACCAATTCCTTAGAAATGGAATTCAGCAACCAAGAAATAACCAGACAATCAGTCTTTTTTCACAACATGAACTCATCTGAGTCCTTATTAGGTGGTAAACAGGTTCTATCAATAAAGCCTAATTTTCATTTAGCTCCTAAAGTTATCTTAACTTCTTGACTCCAAGCAAAAAAATTAGCTTCAGACAAGAGAGTACTGACCAAAACCATACTCAGATTGTCAAAGTTCTACAAATAAAGCATACCTCTAACACTTTGTTCAGTACTGGTTCCTTGCTGTACAACTGGCTCATTAACAGTTTCTTCTTCTTCTTCCACCATGACTGAATATGTAAACACCCAACTAATCTGAGCAATCTGAGTAAAAAAAACAAGGTCGATCTCAATTTGGGCGAAAAATTAGGGTTTAAAAAAAATAGATTGATGATCAAACAACAACCAGAAACAAAGTTTTGTTTCTGTATCAAAGATCAAAAGAAGAAACGATCGATGATTAAGAAACAGATCATGAAACAATCTCAGCTCTTCGAACTATCTGAAAACAGATCTTAATCAATCTAAAAAAACAAAGTAATGATCTGTACAAGAGCAAAAACAACACGAAAATAAAAGAAAAATTAAGATTTTACAGGCCTAATGCTCTGATACCATGTGAAAATCTCTGAATATTGAAGCAAAGAGATGAAAAACTCTCAGTGAGAGGTGCTTCTTTAAGAGAAAAAAAAATAATTTTCAGTAATGTCTAGAAGTCTCTAATGAGACTTATATATGTCAAATATAAAAATAACAAAATGTCCTCACTACAACTATTTATTTACAAAAAATAAATTACAAGCATACTGTATTTTCTACAATAGAAATACAGTTATAAATTCCATATAGGCCATTACCAAAATAAACAATTGGGGTGCTTTTATAAATTAATTAATTAATTGAACAACTCTAACTTACTATTATCTCTGTATATATATAATATATATGATAAGTCATGTCAATAACCTTAATGAAGTGATAATATAATTTACTAATATTCAATAATCTTACATATAATACCAAGACATGCATATGAGTCCCAACAGAAAGTCTTGGTATTTGGATTTATAACAATTGTTGGTTGAAAAATTAGCAACGCAAAATAACAACTTTAAATAAGTAATTAATTAATAACTATTAGATGGTAAAATACACGTAATTAAATTAATCATTTTCTGGCAGCAGAGACTCAAGTTCAAAGATCCAATTAAGCTTAGATTTTCTAGTGAATATTTAGTCAAATGAGATGGTCCATCCTTATATATATGAATTCACTGTGTTTGTTTTTTAGCTGATCGGTCTATTTTTTTTAAAAAAATTACACCTTAATTTAATTTAATTTTTTTCTTAAATGAATTTAAAGATAATTCTTTATATTTATTTTATATTATCCTCAAATAAAATTTAATTAAATAAAAAATATAATTTTATTTATCATTCAAACGAATCTCCACATAAAAATTTAAAAATTTTTATTCGATTTTCTAAATTCATATCTATTTTTTCTTCTTTGAGATTTGACCGACCAAGCTAATCCAGATTCAGAGAGACAATAAACAAACGAGAATGGAAGGAAGCTTTTATTTCATAACCTTGGTTGAAATTTTGCTCTGCCCCTCTTTAGGAATAGGAGACAAGATCAGGTAAGGAAGAAGAATGTTTCCTCTCTACTAAGTCTTTCGCCTCGCTTCTAGATTAGGCCGACAAGACATCAAGAGTGTAGTAACTACGTAGTAGAATTCTATACAATGCACGTGATCATGAACATTAGTGTTATATAATATAATTAAATATCTATAAAGATTTTACATAATAATTATTAGAAATGATAAGAGGTTTTATACATATAAAGTTGACCAATATTTAGCAAGTGGCACATATTTTACAAAGAACAAAATACAAAAGATAGTCGTTGAATGAATGAGTGAAAAATGTGAAGAAAAAAAAATATTGTTATTATTATTTTTTATTATCATTATTATTGCTAGAATTGTAATTTTGCAATTATCAAATTTCTAAACAAAGACAGAAAAGGGAATAGTAATATATATATAAAGCAAATAAATCCAACACAAAACAAAACAAAATTAGGAAGGATATCTCAAATTTATATGTGGGAATGCAATTGCTGTCTTTCTATCCCACGGGAAAAGCTTTATAGAAATCTAATGTCAATTTCAACACTTTATAATTAATTGATAATAAAAATATATTATGTGCTTTCTGTCTCAGTGAAGTTGGGGGTTTCCTTTCTTGGCCAAATTCCAACCCCACAAGACAACCAAAAATACCCTATTCCCTCACTTCACTTTATATGATTTTAAACATCTCCTATTATATAAATATATAAAGACTAAAGAGTCATTCATAAACTAAAACACTTTGCATTAATCTAAGGGCAATATCAATATTTTACTAAAGTCAAAATCAATTCCAATTTCACTTTCACTTTTCATAAGAAATAAGGCTATTATTATTATTATTATTATTATTATTATTATTATTATTATTATTATTATTATTATTAGAAGTGAGGCATCATCATAATAAAACAATGGGAGAGAAAAGACACTAAGCCAAATTAGCCAAAAAAATTCATCAAAAACTAAAGGATATATTATCGAAAACCAAGAGATTTGCCACTAGTATGAAGGGCCACCGGCCCCTTCGGCACTTCTTCTAGTTTTGCCCTCAATGATGATGATGATGATAATATTAATAATAATTGTCACGGTTCAAACTCAATGGCATGTGACCGGCACTGTAGAACGAGAAAACATATGGCTTTCGAAATCCGTAATAAGCTAACGGCTTATTTTTCGGGAAATCTAGATAGTAACAGTAATCATTATTTTAAACCGGGCTCACAAGCCTACTAAAATTATACTATTAATATAATATTTCATTATCAAATATTGGTTAATAAATACATTTGACCAAACGGCAGACTTAAATGGAAAGATAGATAATTAAAGAAGTACTATGAGGAGTTCTAAAATACAACAAGGTAAAATAGATAAATAATAAAATAAATAAATAATATTGCTATTTTAATATATATATATGTATATGTATTTGAAAAAAAAGGGAGAGAAAATCAAAAGGAAGAATGAGAGAGAGAGAGAGAAGATCGGTTTTTCTTCGATCTATCGCTGTCCGATGATCATTTTTTGACATCTTGGACACCATTAGAAAGTCCATCGTCTGACGAGTCCAACACCACCAAGATCGTCGTCTTCCGACGCCGAAGAAGCCCGCACTCGCTAGATTAAGTTGGCGCCTCCTGAGAGCTTTCGACAAAGATTTCGGCCAATTTTGACATTCTTTCCTGGTAAAGTTAGTATTTTTAAAACTATCTCGTCATAAGTTTCATTTTGGTATATCATTTATAAATTTTAGACCACTTTTGAGTTTGACCGAAATTCTATTACCGTTTTCCTACGACGGTGACACTATTCTTGCTACCATTTTTCGGCAACAGTGATACTATTTTAGTGGCAGAGATACTATTTCGGCAAAAAGAATAAAATAGAAATAAATAAATAATAATAATAATAAATGTGTAGTTAATGATTAATAGTTTAATAGATTATAATTTATAAATTAAGCTAAATAATAATTAATATATGAGTAATTGATTAATTGACTTTTAATGAATTAAATTAATTGGTTAAAGTATTATATTTAAAATTTATAAAATTAAATGCTTAATTTAAAATTAGTATTTTTATAATTAAAAATAATCAAGTTATTATTATTATAATTAATATTATCTAATGAATATATTATGATAATTCAATAAACTATTGTATTGGATTGAGAATATTGATGGAGGCCCAGATGGGGCAGTTAGATTAATGTTGACGGCTGTGGGATATTTAGAAGTATTATTTCTTATTTTTTCAGGGGAATGTCCTGGTTATTAAGGAGACTTCACTGAAATTTTCGCAGAATTTTTAGAGTCATCCATTCATTCATATTCTAATAGTTTTTGTCATTGTTTGAAAAATAATTTTCAGATATTTTTTCATCGTTAGTCGGATGCTTCGAGGAAAGTTATTGAATTTTGCTTACAGTGAATTATATAGATTAATATAATACCTCGCTTCACTAATTTACGTTCATACTATATTTGCATAAATGTATCTATTACTTGTGCAATATATGTACATTTATTATTATAAGTATAATGTGTGTTGAGTATGAGTTGATTGTACATGGTGTATATTCTTCGTGTTTGCTGGATAGGGTTAGGATGATATTGGACCACACGTGATTTGGGATATGAGTTATTACTCGATGATATTATATGATGATGATGAGATTTGGACTGGCGTGACTGCGGGTGAATTCTCATGTTCAGCACTATTTGTCAGTCGGGTAGCGCTGCTTGGCTAAGACCGTAACGGCGGATTCTATGTATTAGAATTTAAGAGAAATGTGTGGACCAATAGAGCTAGATAGGGGATCAACTCTCTAATTTGATGTTTAGTGTAGCCCTATTGACTTACTCCTATCCTTGTGTAATTATGTGATTTATTTTTCTGGTTGTCATTGTATGAGCATTATTAGCATGTGAATGATGTATTATATTAATTGCTATATAGTTTATTGAGTCAAACACTTATTCATATTCACTATTTTTTCCAGATTGCAAATTGAGCATAAGAGTACTGTTTATTCAAGTTATCCTGCTTTTTTAGTCCATCGACAATAATTATTCAATTATTTATTTTATTATTTATCTATTTCATCTTATTATATTTTAGAACTCCGTATGATACTTCTTTCATTATTTGTCTTTCTATTTAAGTCTGTAGTTTGGTCAAATGTATTTATTAACCAATGTTTGATAATAAGATATTATATTAATAGTATAATATTAGTAGGCTTGTGGGCCCGGTTTGAGATAGTGATTGTTGTTACTATCTAGATTTCTCAAAAAATGAGTTATCAGGCTGACTACGGATTTCAAAAGCCATATGTTTTTCAGTTCTCTAGTGTCAGTCACGTGCCATTGAGTTTGGGTCATGACAAAGTTGGTATCAGAGCAAAGATATTGTGGCCTGCAGTATGTCTATGATTAGAAGAGTTCTAGTTGGTCTAAGTTCTTATTTCATATGGTGTATAGGTTTTCTTTTCATTTTGATTGAGTCTCGATTGTTTCAAATTCAACATTATCTGTGGGTTGTGATTCAATGGTTGTCATATGCATATAAATGTTATAAGTGTTTGTTGAATACAAGGCATAAGTTTTGTTGCTTATGTTACCTTGAAGTGTAGTTATGTTAGAGATCGTGTATTCTAACATTGTGTGTTCTTCCTTGATATGCCTAAAGTAGAAAAGTTTGAGTTGTTTCATTGAGCGAGCCTAGTAGCTCGAGAGATAATATGCTTGACTCAAGATAGTTGTTAATTTTTTGTTAAAGGTTGTTTGGGTAAAAAAATAAAATAAAATAGAATTTAAGATTCGATGGAATTACATATGAAATATGACATATGAGGTAATTGGATTATGAATAATAAATTCAATTATAGCATATTTGAGTTTATTTGTGGACCCTAGATGGTTCAGGATAATGAAAGATTTAAAATATTTAAGTTGGACCAGTAGAGTGAAATTCATAATTAAAATTTTATGGAGAGCTTACCACACATTTAATGTTAGCTAATAGCTAGACATATTTAGATTAATAAGAAAAAATAATTATGATATGCATGAATAGTAGCTACATATATGTAAATTAAGGATAGCATTAGGACTTGACATTGAATAAAAGGACAGATAATAGTTTATGAATTATAAAAATAGAGCAAACTTAAATTTTGATAATGAATAGTATATGATGAGTTGAATATGAAGATATTTATAATATTGGAGTATTATTATATTAATTGATATAAAATATTTTGAATGTATCAGATTTGCTAAGGTGGTGAGATATAGAATGAAGGTTGTTCAGTGGAATTAAAATGAGACAAAATTATTGGGACTTCTAGAATAATTTGGGCTTATGAATTTAAAGTGATTAAATTAAGTGTATTTGAATTGGTAT
This sequence comes from Garcia nutans, assembly GCA_947685225.1. Taxonomy (NCBI): domain Eukaryota; kingdom Viridiplantae; phylum Streptophyta; class Magnoliopsida; order Malpighiales; family Euphorbiaceae; genus Garcia; species Garcia nutans. The sequence goes on from CANTUV010000068.1 coordinate 755,020, forward strand.
ATTTAAAATGTGAAAAATTTAGAAATGGTAATATAAAACATGATTTGAAATGAATTCATAAGTATAAATGAAAGATGTAAGTGGATGAAGATTTTGAATATGTTCATAGGTAGACATCAAGATTTGGTATTTGTTAAGGTATAAGTTTAGTGTTTAGAAATTGTTATGGATAAAATGTGCTTGGAAGTGATTAAGAGTGTATGTATAATGGCAAATGATTTAGGAACAATTGTAATGATTATCTATTAAACTTGAGGGTTAGGTCTAAAATGGCTATCTGAGCGTTTTGAGATCAATTGTGGTAATAGTTGAGTAAGATTTCGAGGTGATAAGACTAATTGAGTTAAGAATGTTAAATATAATTCTTAGGATAATAAATCAGAGTGCACAAGAAAGCGTGAAAAATCTTATTTTCTACTTAAGTACCTATGTTAGTTTAAAAATTCGATGACTAATTTTATAAAGGGGGAAATATTGTAATTATCTGATTTTTAAATTATTTCAAAATAATATTTAAATAATATAAATAGTTAAATTTATATTATTTAGTAATCTACTATTAAATTTTTGAAAAAAAATAATAAATAAAATAAATAAAAAATAAAATAAATATTATTATTATTTAAAATATATATATGTATATGTATATGTATTTGAAAAAAAAAGGAGGGAAAGTCAAAATGAAGAGAGAGAGAGAGAGAGAGAGAGAGAGAGCTGGTCGATTTTTCTTTGATCTATCATCATCCGGTGATCATTTTTTGACATCTCTGGCACTATTAGAAAGTTCATTGTCTAACGAGTCAAGATCGGGCCCGTCTGATGCCGGAGCAGCCCCCACTCTCCGGATGAAGTTGGCGCCTCCTGAGAACTTTCGACAAAGATTTCTGCTTATTTATACATTCTTTCCCAGCAATGTTGGTTTTTTTTGAATCCTTTCTTCATGAGCTTTATTTTGGTATATCATTTATAAATTTTAAACCACTTTAAAATTTAGCCAGAATCCGATATCATTTTTCGACAACGGTGATACTATTCTGGCTATCGTTTTTTGGAGACAGTGATACTATTCCGATGACGGAGATACTAGTTCAGAGAAAAAATTAAATATATATATAAAAAATAAAATAGAAATAAATAAAAAAATAAATAACAATAATAATAGTAATAAATATGTATAATTAATTATTGATAGTTTAATAGATTATGATTTATAAATTAAGCTAATTAATAATTACTATATGAGTAATTGATTAATTGACATTTAATAAATTAAATTAATTGGTTAAATTATTATGTTTAAAATTTATAAAACTAATTACTTAAAAATTAGTATTTTTATAATTAAAAATAATCAAGTTATTATTATTATAATTAATATTATTTAATGAATACATTGTGATAGTTCAATAAACTATTGTGTTATACTGAAAATATTGATAGAGGTTCAGATGGAGCAGTTGGATTGATGTTGACAGTTGTGAGATATTTAAAAGTGTTATTCCTTGTTTTGTTTCAGGGGAGACGTTCTAGTTATATAGGAGACTCTAGTGAAATTTCAGTAAAATTTTTAGAGTCATTCATCCGTCCGTATTCTAATAGTTTTTATCATTATTTGAAAATAATTTTCAGGTGATTTTTCATCGTTAGTCGGATGCTTCGAAGAGAGGTTATTAAATTTCGCTTACAGTGAATTATATAAATTAATATAATATCACGTTTTCCTAATTTACATTCATAGCTATATTTGCATAAATGCATCGATTACTTGTGCAATATATATACATTTATTATTATAAGTATAATGTGTATTTAGTATGAGTTGATTGTACTTGATGTATATTTTTCGTATTTGCTGGATAGGGTTACGATGATATGAGACCACATGTGATCTGAGATATGATGATGATGAGATTTAGACTGGCGTAACAGCGGAGACATTCTCATTCTTAGTGCTACATATTAGTCGGGTAGCGCTGCTTCGCTAAGGCCGTGACAACGGAACCAATATATTAAAATTTAAAAGAAATGTGTAGACCAAGCGAGCTAGATAGGGGGGATCAACTCCCCAATTTGAGATTTACTATGACCCTATTGACTTACTCATATTCTTGTATAATTATGTGATTTATTTTTCTGCTTGCTGTTGCATGAGCATTATTGTCATATAAATGATGTATTATATTAATTACTATATAGCTCATTGAGTCAAACGCTCATTCATATTCACTATTTTTTTCAAGTTGCAGATTGAGTCTAAGAGTACTGCTTATTCAGGTCATTATGACTTTTTAATTTCTCGGCATGAATTATTCAATTATTTATTTTATTATTTATCTATTTTATCTTATTGTATTTTAAAACTCCATATGATACTTATTTTATTATCTATCTTTCTATTTAAATCTGTTGTTTGATCAAATATATTTATTAATCAATGTTTGATGATGAGATATTATATTAATATAATATCAGTAGGCTTGTGGGCCTAGTTTAAGATAGTGATTATTGTTACTATCTAGATTTCTCAAAAAATGAGTTGTCATGCTGACTATAGATTTTAAAAGTCACATATTTTTTCGTTCCTTAGTGTCAGTCACATGTCATTGAGTTTAGATTGTGACAATAATAATAATAATAATAATAATAATAATAATAATAATAATAATAATTTATTTTTATGAACCATAAAACATATGTTATTACTTTGTATCTAATTTCTTGGTAAATTATAATAAAATATTTTTTAAAATTATTGGGATCAATTGTTGTGAAGTGCTTTGTAATATTTTCTTTCTTTTCTTTTTTCCTTTTAATGAAATTTTGAAGCTAGGAATTTCTTATTTCTTATTTTATATTTTAAGAACAAAGATACATACAGATTGTTAATATAAATATTAATTAATGTCCTTCCACGAGTTAGTATATACCTAAATATAAAAAAAGGAAAAAATGTTGCAAAGCCTTACCTTAGGAGTTAGGACCTTTCCTAGCTAGACCCTAATCAAACGGTCCACTACACTCTAGTACCTTGTATTGATTTAAGTAGACACTTTGCATATAGGAAATTTAAAAACAATATTAAAATATTAAAATTTTTAATTCCGGTACTGTGAGATAGCTAATAAACTAACCAGTATATTATATATATAAATATTAAAATTGTTTCATTTATTAGCCGATTTATCTAATGCAAATTCAGATTAGTAAGTAATATATGAATTACAAGATGATTAAAAAAATAAAAAAATTATACTGTATAGTACACTTTTTAATATTTTTAAAAAATATTCTATATTTTTATATATTTTTGATATACCAAATATATAATTTTAAAAATTAAGTATATTTTTAATATATTAAATGTATATTCAAAATATATCTCCAAAAAAGAATATTTTTTAAATTGAAAAAGGAAAGTGAGTATTTTTAAAATATATTTTATTTTTTAGGATATTTTTGAAGAAATTTCAAAAAAAAATTGATTGATATATATATATAAACAGATTTAGTACTTACCACGTACAAACATGCAAAATCTGTATATGTGAATATAGGTATGAGTGAGAGTGAGGAAGTAAGTGAAAAAATTTTACATAGTAACGGCACAGAACAGAACCAAAGTCTCGAAACATGGAAACAACAACAAAAACAAAAATAACAAACAACACAAACCTCTTAACTCCAAAAGAATGTCCAAAAGCATTTAAAAATAAAAAATAAAAATAAAAGAAGAGGTAAGCATCGGTTACAGTTCTTATTTCTTGGATTTTTATCTTTGGCTTCTTCTTCTATTCCTTGATGCTCTCTCTCTTATTTTCAACTATTACACTTACCCATCCGCGAAGCTAGGTGGACAGGTAGCCCCCCTTAATTTTTTTTAAAAAAAAAACATTTACATATATATATATATATTTTTTAAATTTTTAAATTTTTTTATTTGTTCCCTTGAAATTTTAAATTATCTTTCAATTTAAGAAAAAAAAATTTTAAAAATCTTTAATAAATTAATTTTAAATTTATCAAAACAATTAAGAGATTAAAAATAAATTAAAAGTACAATTAAAAAAATTAAAAAAGATAAAATCTTTATTTATTTTATTTTTTAATTTCTTCTCTTTACTTTAAATTTACATTTTATTATCTATAATTCTAATATAATTTAATATTTTTGTATCAACATTATATGTTAAAATTTATTTTTCATATTTTCTTTGATTAATTTTTTTTATAAATGAAAATGACTTATTAATAGGTTAATAAATTTATAAAATAATTATTGTATATGAAAAGCTAAGTATCAAGATAAAAAAAAAATTTAAAAAAATTTTTCCCCCTTTATAATTAACTCCTTAGTTCGCCCCTGCACTTACCCCTCTCTCCTTTCAAGTCAAATACCATCATTTTTTTTTCTTCTTAAAGAATCTCTATGTTCAATTCACACATTACAAAAACGATCATTTGGTTGATTTCAAACCAACAAAAACAAAAACAAAAAATATTTTTTAATTGATAATAATCATAATTAGCATTTTCATTTCTAGTTATTTGTACATGAAAAACTTTTTGAAGGTAAAAAAAATGTTAAAATGTTTTTATCTCTAATAAAATATTTCTATTTGACAATTAAATTATTAAAAACAAGAGCAGATTATTTTATTTTTAGTCACACTTAATTTAAATCTAACGATCAATAAATACATATTTTATTTAATTAATAAACATTGTAAATTCAAGATCCTCTTTCAATATTTAAATAAGTTATTTCTAAAGACTCATCGTAATTCAAATTTTACATAAAGTAAGATTATCATCATACTTATTAATTAAGAATACAATAGGTGATTTATAATTTTTTTTAGAATAACAAAATTTGAATATAAATTTATTATTAATATATATATGTAATTATTAATGTTTGAAAGGAAATAATAATATAAATTTAAACACTTAAACTTTTAAGACTTTGAGACAAATGGTATTAGAGTATTGTTAAATTATTACTTTTCTAGTCATTTATCCACCATATCAACTTTTTTTTTTATTAATTATATGTCGAGAGAGAACTACCGATCATCGTATTATATTTTTTAATTATTTTTTCGGTGTCGAGTTAAGTACAAGAGTAATAAAATTTTTTCTATCAACTTTAACACTGCTGTATATCTAAAACTCAAATTTAGCAATTTTGATTAGGTTAGAATAATCAATTATCAACTTATGTATATACTTAATAGTATCATCATATCAATTTTTTAATGAGTAAATGGAGCATCAATTTCTTCTAAATAATATTATTTGGGTTTTATTGATAAATATATGGATTTCATTAAAATTATCACTTTTACAATGTGTGTATATATATATATATTTCCCTAAAATTATATTGACGTGGAGATGCAAAAATTAAGATGAAAAAAGACATAACATCACCCTTAGGTATGGTTGAAAACCTTGCACTCTAAAATTAACTGGCGTATATATAAGCCAAACTAGCATTTTTCTCTCAACACTCTTCCGTGTCTCCCTCCTTAAAACTCTTCATATCTCAGACAACAAATTACAATAAATCTCCCCCACCACCACAATGCACCCACACAATCATAAACGACTGAACTTCTCTTTAAACGACCACATCGATATCCTCATCGAAATCCTCAAACGACTCGATGGCCGCTCTCTCGGTGTCGCCGCCTGTGTTTGCCGCCTTTGGTGCACCATTGCCCGCAATGACTCTCTCTGGGAAGACCTCTGTTTCCGCCACGTCTCTTCTCCTCCTCCTTCTGGCGTTCGTCCTATCGTCGTTGCTCTCGGTGGCTACAAGAAGCTCTACATGGTTTGTGTCCGTCCTGTACTGAGTCGACTCGGTCGTCGTCGTTTCAGACTCGGCGACTCGGAGCGAGTTTTAACTGGTTGGACTCGGGACGAGGTGCAACTCTCGCTTTCTTTGTTTTGTGTTGATTATTATGAAAGGCTTGGGAGACTCGGCGGTGGTGATGCGACCGCATCGTCTCTCATGTTCTTGTGCAAGTCTGTCAACGTTTGATTTGCATACCTATTTTTTTTAATTTTTTACTTTGACTTTGAGGGAGAGATTATTATGATTCTATTGAGTTACGGTGATGGCAAAATAATAATAATAATAACTGAGACTCAAACTATGATACTATACTCAGTTCATAAATTTATTAAGGAAAGGGCAAAAAAACATGAGAATTTTTTTTTTCTACTACTACTTTGATCTTTTGTAATTAATTTTGTTTTTATTATTGAATTTACAATTTCATATTCTATTTTAATATAATATAAAATAAATTAACACATTTCAAAATAGTGAGTTACAAAAATAAATTCATAACCACAGTATAAGATAACAAGCATTGACGGAATTAAGAATTAAATAAAAAAATAAAATTTTTAAGTTAAAAAAAATTACGGATTAATTAAAAATAAAAATAAAAATTTAATATTATAGTAAAATTTAAATTTTTATTGATTTATATCATTTATTAAATTTTAAAAAATTTACTATTTTTACATATTTTTTCATTTTAATTTTTGGATCTATTAATTTATCTAGATGATTTTATTAAATTAAATTTTATAAACATATTATTTTAAATAAAAATATTAATTTTACTCAATTCATAATTAAATTATAAAATTTTAATATTAACTTAAATACATAATCACAAAATCATAAATATTCACTAATTAAAAAATATATATATAATGCAAAAAAATCAATAATATATATAATTATATATTTATAAATATATTTATATATAAATTATTATATAATTATAAATATTTATAATTATATAAATTATATATATATTTATATACATAATTATAATATATATTTATATATATTTATGCATATGTAAAGGAGGGGAGGAGACCTCCCCCTCCTCCGCCCCTCCTAACAAAGATAAGCTGCCGAGCAAAAAATAAAATAGAGATGAATAAATTTTTTAAGCAAAAAAAATTATAGACGAATTTTAAATAAAATTAAACATTAATATTATAGTAAAATTTTAAATTTTTATTATAAATTTATAAAAAAATTCTATCAAAATTTTATATTATTATTAAATTCTAAAAATTTTATTAAATTTTTTAAGTATATTTTTATTTTAATTAATAGGTCTATTAATTTATGTATAATATTTCATTAAATACTATTTCAAATAAGAATATTATTTTTATACAATTCATAATTAAATAAAAATATTCTAATATTAATCTAAATATCTAATAATAAAATTCTAAATACTCGCTAATTAAAATAAAAAAGAAATATATATGATAAAAAACCAATATAAACTATATATATAAATACATAATTATAAAATTCTAAATATTTACTAATTAAAAAATATATACATAAAAAAATCAATATGTATATAAAATACTATAAATTTTTTATAAAAATAATATATATATATATACTTAATCACAAAACTCTAAATACCCACTAATTAAAAAAATATATATATGATGAAAAAAAGCCAATATTATGATGATAAAAAGCCAATATACAATAGTATATATATAACTTTCATAAAATATTATATATATATATATATATATATATATAAATACCCATTAATTAAAAAATATATATAGTAAAAAAAGTTAATATGTATACAAAATACTATATATATAAAATTTTTATACAATACTATATATATAATAATATTAAAATTTTATAAAAAATATTATTTATATAAATACTTAATTATAAAACTCCAAATACCTACTAATTAAATATATATATATATAGTAAAAAAAGTTAACATGTATATAAAATATAATATATATATATATATATATAATTTTTATAAAATACTAGAAAATTTTGTTTATATATATTTATATAAAATTCTAAACAAAATACTAATATATATATATACTAATGAATTTAATAATAATAATAGTAAAATTATTTTCAAAATTATAAATTTGAATTTGTCCAAAATTTAGTGTGAGTATTAAAATTTAAATCTTAAAAATCTCTTTTCTTTAAAAAATTTATATATCACAAAAGTTTATTGACATTGAAATGTTTAATCAAATGTAGTTAAAAAAAAAAAAAAGAAGAAGAAAACTAGTGGGAAAGGGTAATTCATTAGTGCTATACCAGTTAAATACATTTTCTAATTTCAGAAGAGCTAATTTTAATAAATAGTCATTTATTTTAACTTTATTATTATATTTAATTTTTTTAATTTTACACTTCAAATTCCCTAATATTTTCTGCATTCATAATTTTTCTTATTAAATTGATTATAAAAATATTTAATTTCACAGGCATTTATCATATGAAATTTACGAGTCAAAGGTTTATTGATATAATGGAAGCATCAAGTGACCAGTGGATCCTACAATGGAATTCACAAGTTTATTTTTCTGTCGGAAGAAATTATATAAAACTTCCTGTTTTTATTTCCTGAGATACTATTTTAGGGCTTAGGCCACATCAAATATACGGGAAATAAAATTGGAAATTATGATGTCATTTTTTTATTTAAATATTATATAATTTAAAAAAAAATAAAATATTTTTCATTACTGTCTTTTTTTTTTCCAGAAAACGGCAGGGCGTCGGGTAATATGCTCCCCGACCAAATGAGCAACCGTTTCCCTTGAAAATGCCGATTGATCCTTTATTTTATTTTATTTTTGCGACAAAATTGACCTGCGTCTGGCTTGATTTCTAACTAAAAAGTATTATATAATATGGTTAATGATCTTTCCATCAGATTTAACTGCAAAATTCTGAAATTATCTAAAAGATGGTATAAAGAAGCAATTAGAAATGAAATATAATGCCAATATATACACGGGAAATTCTTTTTTTTTTTTCTTTTTTTGATTCAACCTCCTAGTGATCATCATCATTTTACTCCCTTTCACCATGAATAATTAAAAAATTCTGGAAGAAAAAGTCCTAATCATTTGTTCAATTCACATTTTATACACACCATAAACTGAAATGCACCAATGAACTCCCTAGATTGATCGTTGTAATTCTAAAACTAGAACAAATCATCCTATCCGCCTCTGGAATTGTTCACTTAAAATGTAATTCACTTGCTCCAAAACTGCCTGCACCAACCCACAAAACTAGAGCTATGCCTTCAACCAAAACCTACCAAATACCAATTAGGCTACCTTTTGATCAAACACAAAAACGCTACTTCCAGGGTAAGGCTCTCCCATATATCCAATAAAAGCAGGTTTGTACCATCACGAAATGTACTTTTCCTGCTGCTCTTGAAGTATCTTTGCTGAAGACTTGGCATCCAGATATAATGCGCTCACTTCCTCAAGATCCACCTATATATTATCCCACAAGTCACAAAAGAGGAAAAAAAAAAAGAACAAATTGCATAAATTCTATGATAAATACTGTCCTTGAGACACAAAGTGAAGCTAATTTATTGATATACCATAACTACCTTCCAAATGTTGTCTCGGCCGTTCATTTTTGCCACAATGCTGGCAGGTGATAACAGCTGAACTGCATGCCTGAGGCAACCAAGCAAAAGGGGAAAAAATATCTCGAGTATATTTAAGGAGGAAAACAGAACTTTTTTGCAACATATAACAACCAAAAGATATCATCCCAACCTTAAGGATGAGCGCTGACCAATCTCTCCAAGAAATGCCAAACTTTCCTCATCTACAATCAGTTCCTCTACCTGTGCACGAATTGCTAAAATCTGACCAACAGCAAGAGTTCATCATTTGATGGAATTTGGAAAACAAGGAATTAATGAAGAAATTGATAGACAATAAAAGCACAATAGGCTTCAACCTGTATCATTTCTGCAGGGCCATAAATTTGTGTTCGGATAATCACCAAGCGGTCTAACAGGTCAACAGGTATGCCATGAGGACTGTTCATATCTGTCCCTCTACAACCAGTAACATGTCCATTTCATAAATTATGACACTGTAATATTGCAGAGACATGCATATGCAATTGGCCATTTCAACAAAAAGTGAGACAGACTACAAAACATAATCATTACATCTTCGTAAACATTTCATGCTACAAATATTTAGGTTTCTCAAATTCTAAGTTGTGGCTATAATATCATAAACTTTTTTTCCCTCTGGAAAATAATGAGAAAATAAATATTAACAAGAAGGAGAAATAAATGAAAAATATCATCTAGTACCACAATTATAAGTGTGCTATATTCTATGGTTTAGTGCTCTTCCATACCATTCACCAAATTAATCTGAACAATTATTATTTTCTCCAAACAGAAAAGAAAACATCATGTTGGCCATACACCACAAATACATGTAATTCTATCTTGTCCTCAGCATTAATTGAAACAAGTGACAAAACTGGGGAGCCCCTCTAAAGCGGAGAGATAAAACAATTAAATGTGAATAAGCTTGATCTCACCAAAATAATACCAAATTATGCATGAAGAAATCAAAGCATGCATATATATTATTCATACCTTACGTTACATATTCCTCTATTTGTAGCAAATACTACTATTGGAGATAGTGAACTTTCCAAAGCACGATTCAAATAAGAAAAGCACTCCATGTCCAGCATATGTACCTGTGAATCAGGATTTAAGAAACAGAAAGAAATTGCAAATAGATATGTTGTGAAAATGGCATCACAGTGAAAAATGAACCTCATCGATGAATAGAACACCAGGGACAAGCTCAGCAACACCTTCATCAATATATCGATTAACAACCTGCCAGCAATGCAACTATATTAGCAACACCAAACCTCCTCTTATAATTAGAAGTTCAGAAGCCTTAACATTGAGAATACAGTAAATGCCACCTCTGATGCAACTGAATTGGATAATTGTAAGCCAAGTATTGAGATCATATTCCTTAATGATAAAAAAAGATCAAGATAATACTTCATGGGCTCTATTAAAAACTAGAATTTTTTAGAAATTAATGTCATAAGATCATTTGCCAAAAAAAAAAAGTTCAATAGGCAGAGTGACAAATTTTAAGAAACAAGTCAGAAAATTAATGGAGTAGCAAACTTTATTTATGATTTTTCCCAAAAAAAACATTTTATTTAAACAAACATCCCTGACATATACAAAAGAGAAGTACCTTATTGATTTCCTGTCGCAGCTTGTCAGTGATTTCTGTTTTTCGGGGTTTCATCATTTGACCCATTAACGATAAAATATCTTGCCCACCTTGAGGTCTTGCATTTGCAGCATCTAGATCATGTAGTGTTACATCCTGATGATAAGAAAATTAAAAAGGTCAAAGCAACATAATAATCAGAATTGGTATAAAACAAAGGTTAATCTGAAAAAGGAAACAAAGAAAGAAAACAGGCTTTAAAACAAAGAAGTCAAACTGCATAGTGCATACAAGTTCAACTAGCTTAAATGGCATGAAATCGGTAGATATATTAATTGGAGGAATTGAAACATTCAAGATACTAAAAATATTCCAGATTTGCACAAGTTTTGCTGCGATATTTTGAGAGCAGAATTCCAAAAAAATAACAAAACACCTAAATAGGTCTAAACCAATGAAGCAAGATAAATTCCAATGTCAATTGTCTTAAATACCATGTGCTAGAAAGAGATATGAAGAACTTCTATTTACAAGAAAAGTTCATAAAAGATATACCTGAACTATCTCTTTCTTTTTGTGAACCTCTCCCTTAGGAAGGGGGACATATTCTTCAGCTTCAAGATCAAATTCTGTAGCAAAAGCATCGCTTCTACCCACCCTTTTGACTGCTCCACTATTTGCTTCAATGTATATAACATCTCCAACAGCTACCTGCAAATCGTATGGCAGATTTTCCAAGAGATTAAATTAAGAATAAAACGATAAATAACATGAAAATAGCAGCGCACAAGAAAATCCAAGTAAAGAAATGAACGACTAAGTGTACTTAAACCAAATGGAGAATGGAAAGCAACAATAATCACATGCCAAGTTCACAAATATTTCTTATAATAAGCAGCATAAAAATTGAGTATCCAAAAATAAAATATTAAAACATAATACCTTCTCCTTGATTAAGGCATCATATATAGTTGGGTCCAACTTTAGTTGCTTGGTTCCTTTGACAGTTTTGAGCCCAATAATTACGTGGCTGATGCTTTTACCATAGCCACCTGTGACACTTTCAGTTTCTTCTGGCGAAAGTTCTGTCACCTGAAACAAAACAACCAAAAAATCAAGAACCGGGGACAACCTAACATGTTCATAGATGAAAAATAACGATGACGATTATGATCCTTAGAGAAGGAATTTAACTTACCTCTCCTTCATAAACCTCTTTATTTTCCTTGATACGAAGACCAATTGCCCTTCGAAAATTCTCCATTAAGACTTCAGTTTTCTTCACTTCTGATGAGTATACTTCTGATCCAACCATTGGGCAGAAAGGAATCTGAAGAATAAACAAATGTGTAATATTATACACTAAAAAAACAACAATATAATATCAAAACTGTAAATCTCTAATATCTGAAATAAATGAAGAATTTTTTCAGAAACACAAGAAAGTAGTGAAATATTCAAAGCTTACGAAAGAAACAAAAATATGAGAACAATACCTTACTCCCAAGTTCCTGGCACATTCCAAGGGCCAAAGCAGTCTTCCCAGTACCGGGAGGCCCAGCAAATAGAAGAGCACGGCCAGCCATCTTCTTTTGTCTTATCATATCAACTACAAGACCAGCAGCTTCTCTTGCTTCCATCTGACCCACAAAACCAGAAGCCAAGACTATAGCTCTTCCACTGGGCTGGAAAAGAACAGAACCAAAATGACTCACAAAAGACTATCAACCAATCGAAATAGAATTGAGTCTATGAAACAATGAATTCAATAACCTAATACATATCAATAACCATCTTGGCCAACCAATACCCTATCATTCTATTTATGCATAAGTGAGTAAAATCTGAAATTCAAATATAAACCCTAAAAGAAAGAGAAAACTTAAAACCCTAAAGCGAAGTACCTCAAGGCCAAGGCCTTTGATATGAGTGTGAGTGGCGACTCTTTGCTTTTTGACAGTGGATTGTACTTCTTCTATCTTCATTTTGTCCATCTCTCTCCTACAAAGCTACAATGCCTAACAAAAATAATTTATCTTTCAAGACGCAGGAGATTTTCAAGGTCGGGTTTTTGCTCGCTGCTCTGTTACTCTCTTGGGCTTTATGCTCTACAGCTGACTGCTTCCATGTTTAAACAATTTTTAAAAGGATTTATAAATAAATTTATTATTTATTCTCAAAAAAATTAAATTTATTATTTATTCGTCCACAGCGACCTTTTAAGCTTAAAAGTTCAGGCAATTCACCTAATATATATATATATATTTAAAAAAATTAATAAATTTTAGATTTCTATTTCCTTAAATTAATTTAAAAAGATAAAAATATCTTTATAACTAATAACGTAAAAAAAAATTTAACTAAGCAGATATTCATATTAAAAGAAAAGTGTCATATATTATCTCTGTCTCTTTCATTTTGTGGCCTCTTTTCTTCGCAAAATGAAAATTTACTGCTTCTATAGTGACAAAACAAGTTTCACCATTATCTCTCATTATATCCGTTAGATTTTTATTTATTTTATGTATTTAAATCTTTTAAAAAAATCCGATTTTAGGTTGTCTTAACTATAAAATTATAAATTTTTGATATGAGAATTTGGTATATTTTGCTGCATTTAATTAACTTTTACATATCTTACTAGCTCACATTTCATTTTTCTTCAATTTTTTTTTATTTTCATAATTGATTGCTAAAAAAATTAAGCGAAATGTTATAGAATTTATGAGTTTTGTCTGAAATAATATTGTGTAATAATAGACTTTTTTAGGACATTTTAGTGGCCATTTATGGATAGTTAGTGATAGTTATGTACTTCGATTTTTAATCTAAATATATAGGTCACAGATATTGTCCTAAATTGCCCTAACCGACCATCAAATTGCTTCTAGTTGTCTTCAACAATTCTCCATCAAATGTCCTACTACAATCTGCATACTTTGGTCTGCAAATAGAGGTTGTATGAATTATTTTAATTTTTAAAGAAAAAAGTATAGAAATTTTGCTTTAACTATCCATAACATGCCCTAACCTAAATCAAATTACTTCTAGGTGTCTTCAAAAATAATCCATTAGACGTCTAATGCCAATTTGCACACTTTGGATTACAAATGAAAATTGTCTAATTTATTTTGATTTTGAAAGGAAAAAAAAGTTTACAAAATCTGCCCTAACTACCCATAATTTGCTCTAACCTGGATCAAATTACTTCTAGCTACCTTCAAAAATAATTCATTACACATCTTATGACAATCTACATACTTTGGACTGTAAATAGAAAATATCTGATTTATTTTAATTTTTAAAGAAAAAAAAGTGCATAGATTCTGCTTTAATTACCCCTAACTTGCCCTAACCGGCATCAAATTGCTTCTACTTGCCTTTAAAAATTATCCATTTCATGTCCTATAACAATCTGCATACTTTGGTCTACAAATGAAAGCTGTATAATTTATTTTGACTTTAAAGGAAAAAATGCACAGATTCTGTCCAAACTCTCCCTAACTTACCCTAACTCACTTCAAATTGTAGTATGCCGTATGTTGTGATAAATGAGAAAGTTTCTGATTTGATTTTTCCTTGTTCATGATTGCAGGGTTTTTGAAATTTAAATTTGAGTTATGTCAAAGAATAGTGTAGTTATCCCCCATTTGTTACGGTGGAAAATTTGATGTGAACAGCTCAAAATATATACTGAATTCGTTGTATGGATAGAAGAGCCCAATTTCAATGAACTGAAGAAAGTGGTATCAAATGTGCTTAATATTGATAGTACTTCAAAGATTGGATTAAACTTTTTTATCGGATACGATGAAGCACCACTCTGTGATGTTATAAACGATAGGACATTTAGTGTGTTCCTTGCATTTATTACCAATAATAGATTGAAGCATTCACTATTTGTTACTATAGAAGAAGGTGCCTTTAAATTAGGACATGACTGTAATGATCCTTCCGATTTGACAAAAAAATTGTTGAAGGAGAGGTTCCTCATCTTGATTTAATTCTTGAAGATCAATATCATAATAAAGGCATAAATGAAGATTCAATGTTATCTTCGATGGTAGAAGGCATTCATGGTTTTCTGAAGATGTTGGCCATGAGGATGATGCACATTATTATAATGTGCCTGATGATGCTCATGACATACTCCATTCACATATAGTCGAGAATGTCAATATGGTTATTGTAGAACATACAACTGAACTTCCTGAAAATTGTAATACAAGTGTGGAACATTCCACCGAGGTTTATGTATATTATAATGATAGAACATACCAAAGTAATGACACTTGAGATACACATTAAAGTACTGATTTTGATTTAAATCTATTAGGTGAAAGTTCAATTATAGATTCTATTGTATAGGGTAAAAAATTTAGAACAAAGAGAGATTTGACTACGACGTTGTCAATTGTAGCAATGAGGCAGCATTTTCAATACAAAGTTTTCAAGTCTAATCCATCTTTCACCATTGTTTGTTGTACTGATAAATCATGTAAATGCAGATGAGGGAAAAATTTAGCTAAAGGGGATAAGGCATGTTGGATGGTAATGAAATATGTGGCAAATCACTCATGCCCGACTGATTTTGTTCAAAGTAAACATAGATAAGCTACTAATTGGGTTGTTGTCGAGTGTGTTAAAAATAGATTGATAACTACTGGAAAAGTCTTCAAACCTAGAGATGTGACCAATCGTAAGGAATTTGGAGTAAAGGTCAGTTATTCTGTTGCATGAAGGGGATGAGAGCATGCTTACGAGAAAATCAGGTTGGGACGTCCAGAATAATTTTTCTCTATTTTGCATGGATACTTAAACATGATTACTAAAAAAATCCAAGTTCGGTTGTCCATGTGCACTGTGGTGATGATTGTCGATTTCTTTATCTTTTTTTTTTGCATTTGATGTTTCCATTCAAGGTTTCAAGTATTGTAGACCTGTAGTATCCATCTACGGAACACATCTGAAAGGGAAATACCGCAGAGTACTTCTTACTGCCTTGAGTTATGATGCCAATCAATAAATTTTCCCCTTGGCCTTTAGGGTCACAGGCTCTGAAAATGATGCATTATAGACATGGTTCCTTGCGAGGTTGAAGGCAACTTTTGGTGAAAGACAAGATCATGCAATCATTTTAGACAAACATTGAAGCATTCAGAAGGTAGTATCGAACGTCTTTCCAAATGCATTTCATGGGATCTGCATGTATCACCTTATCAATAATCTCAAATGCAAGTTACTACATATAACAAAGGATCTTGAAAAAGCAATATATATACTCCTAATTTTGACCCTATATGAGTTTGATCCCGATTAAATGAGGCTAAATAAAATACGGTCCGATTTAAAGAGCTTAAACCTAGTTTAAAAGCTTAAATCAGATCGGTCCAATTTATAAAGATTCAAATTAAGCTAGTCCAATTTATAAAAATCCAAATTAGGTTCAGCTTGAGGATTAAAAATTGATTCGGTTTAAGTTGGACCCATCCAAATCGATATGACTGAGCTCATATCGATTTGGACTTTGTCCAAATCGATGTGAGCCCAAATCGATGTGAGCAACTCATGTAGATTTGGACAAGTCCAAGTGCACGTGAACAAGCATAAAACTCATATCGAATTAGACCAGTCTAATTCGACATGAGTTCAGGTTTTTTTATAAGTCCTAATTGTGTTTAAATTGTGAAAATCTCAGATAACATTGGAGGGTTGAAACCAAATTAGGAGAATGATCAAACTTAACCCTAATTTAAACATTATAAATACAAATCAAGAGAGAACACTATGGAAGGTAGCAGTGATTAAAAAATAAGGTAGCAATTAAAAAGGAAGATAAGCAAAGACAGAGAGCAATCAAAGAGAAGAGGAGAGGCAGTAGCTGAAAAGAGCAATTCTATTTATATTGCATTTGCTCGACTAAGATCATAGTTGATCCAAGCAGTAGCACGAAGAAGTTTGTTTCAACATATTAATATTAGTGGAGCCAACAAACAGAGGTACAACTTTCATTAACTAATCTAATTAAATCCATTAATTGATTTTTAATATTTCAATTACTATGTTGAACTCATTCACTGATTTTCAATATTTCAGTTATTGTGTTGAATTCCTAGATTAACTTTCAATATTTCAATTACTGTGGTGTTGTTAATTTGAAAACAAAGTTTTGTTGAATCTTTCACAGTAAGCAATTAGAAATTAATCGAAGGTCTATAAACTTAATCTTGGATCCAAAACTCTAATTTCACTTTGTAACTTAGGATTATATTACAAAATCTCAATTATATGTTTTAAACTCCAGCTTTGCATCTTTAACCTAGAATTGAACTTTATTTTAAATCCTAATTCTTCATGTCTTTAACTTTAAGTTACATGTTAAAATCATAGTTTGCATATCTCAAAACCCTAATTGTGCATTCTTTTATCTAAAACCCTAATTTATCTAATTTAATTTATAAAACTCTAAATTACATATTTAAAACCCTAGATTTTAGAATAAAACTCTAATTGGTGTTATAACCTCAATTCTATTTATTTAATTTATTATGATGGATGATGAGCTTTAATTATTATTTACTTATGATGGATGATATGGTTGGTTGATTTATTTATAATGAATAATTGGATTATATTTTTTTTTTGGATTTTAAAATTATAAAAGGCATCTTTTCACTTTTTTGGTGTCTCGTTTATTTAATTTGTTTCTTTTATCTTATTGGAGATTGATGTAAGAGACATGTTTTCACTTTTTTGGTGGGTGTCTCATTTTGCTTTGTTTATTTTAGACATTGGACATTATAAGGGTATGCTTCCATCTCGTATAGGTGCCCATTTTATTTGGTTGCTTTGATCTTAATATAATGAATATTTATTTATTATAATTGCATGTAATATGGATAATATGATAATAATAAAGAATTTAATAATATTTAGACCTGAAAAAGAGGTCGGTTTCAATGAACTGGGCATTGTGGGGGTGCTGGATCATTTCACATTTTCTATGCATGCCCAACTTTTTGAACCCAAGTAAGAGGTTGAAAATTCCTTAGGAATTGAGTCATTTATTCCTTTCTATCTTTCTGGCCCGTCTAGGTGGGGACTCCAAATTCTTCGGGCTTAGACCCGTATTCTCTAAGGCTTAGAGCTTAACAGTGTATAATTCGTAAGAACCATTCTACTGAAAATGAGAGTAAAAATCTCAGCTCACAGTGGTAACTCCACTAGGGATAAGAGAAGCTGATTTCATTAGTCTTTATATTATTTTTTTTATTATTATGATATTATTCATTGCATCATTTAAATTGCATTATGTGTGTGAGTTAGGATGCCCTGTAAAACCTGTGTTATGTGTATGTGAGTGATATTGTAGACCCTTAAATTTAGATCAATTTAAATTTATAAAGCTTATTTTAGTCCATTATAAATCTAAAATCCCTTAAAGATTAGATTTTAATTGATGTGATTTTATATTAAAATTGCAAAAAGTCTGGGCTGAAAAATTCATTATTTTGGATCGATTTGAGTCAAAATTAATTATTTTTGGGTCGAGTTGGTTCTTCCAAATCTGAGTCCTAAACATATTTTAACTGGCCAGCTGTATTTTCTAATCACGCACTAATTTATTGATACTCACATTAACAATTCCTTTAAGGACTGGGATTAAGGATTTTTAAATGGAGTATGCTCTATAAATATAGGAGAAGCAATAAAAAAAGGGAGGAAGGAGGGAAAAAAAAAAAGAAAAGATCTGAAAACTCTAGCAAGCAAATTAGAAAACACTAAAATATACTATCCAATTTACAAAAGCAAGGTAGCAAGGCAGTGTGACTACTGTCTTGGTTGTAGCTCAGCCAGAAATCAAGTTTGGTGCAGGCAACAGCTTGGATCAACTCTCTCAATTTGGTGGAGCCAATAAACGAAGGCACGTTCCCTACACTTAATCCATTTAACTTCAGCACAAGTTGTTTTGGCCATAAAACAACATTGATTACATATATATTCATGTCCAGTAACAATACAAGAATCAAATGTTAAAATAGCTTTAACATGTGTACAACAATCAAGTTTTACAGAACCCTAATATGTTTCTTTTAAGAATGACAAAACCCTAAACTTATGTTCCTCATTTTATAAAACCATAATCTGCTTCTCAATTTCCAAAACTTAAATCAATTTTTAATAACCAAAACACCAAAACCCTAACCCTAATCCAGTAAATCTAAAACCCTAAAATTTATTTTTTTTTAAACCCTAAAAACCCTAATCTTGTTTTTCTAAACCCTAAAAATCTCATTTTTTTATCCATAAAAGTTCTAAAACCCTAATTTTATCTAAGAACTCCTAATTTAAAATGTAAACTCTAAATTTGTATATTTGTTGCTTTAATTAAGATTAAAACTTAGATGTGATTGTTTTATGTCTTGAATGGATGATTCATTAATATTTTAATTTTATAAATAATTTATTTTTATTTCTCATGATGAATGATTGAATGACTTAATTTATTTGATTTATTATTTTAATTATTTTAGTTTTCAAGATGTAAGATATATGTTTTTAATTTGTGGGTACCTCATATTTAGATCATTTCTGTACTTATTTTTAGTATGATTTTATGTGTGTTTTAGTTAATGTTTTGATTAATTTTGTTTTAAGTGTGTTTAAAGTGTTTGTTTTAGGTTTAGGTGCAGAAAGACCCTTGGAAGATCAAAACAGTGCAAGAAAAGCATGAACCAAGCAAGACATGGCCAAGCCAAATCAGGCTTGGCCGTGTCCCTCAAAGATTGAAGAGGGCAGAGAGAGACACACCCAGAGACACGGCCAAGCCTCTGGCCGTGTCTCACTCAAGGAGCAAACCAAAGAACAAGAAAGAAAGAAAAGAAAGAAAGAAAGGAAGAAACAGTGAGGGACACGGCCAGGAGCTTGGCCGTGTCCCAAGAAAGAAAAACAAGAGACACGGCCAAGCTCCACATGGCTTGGCCGTGTCACCTCTCACCACTAAAGAAAAGAAAGAAAAGAAAGAAAGAAAGGAAGAGCCAGTGAGGGACACGGCCAACTGGCTTGGCCGTGTCCCATGGAAATCAAGAGACACGGCCAAGCCAACCTTGGCTTGGCCGTGTCATCTCATGGAAAGGAAGAAAAGAAGAAGAGACACGGCCAAGCCACTCTTGGCTTGGCCGTGTCACACCAAAAACATATAAATTCTTTCGCATGACAGAAAAAGAAAGAGGACGGCTAGGGTTTTGAAAGGGAGAAAAGAAAAGAGAAGGAGCGAGAAAACACATTTGGGATGAGGAGAGAGTGACACTTTCCTTGTCCCTTCATCTTCATCCTCCATCTTCATCTTCTCCATCTTCCATTGACAAGATCTTTGAGGTTCTTTGGGAACAAGTGGGTTAACAAGCTCTTAAAGGTTGAAGAAGCTTCATTGAAAGGTTTGATGACTTGAGAAAGCTCCAATCCATCTCTCAAAGGCATAATCAATTGAAGGTTTGGTGACTTGAGAAAGCTCCATTCCATATTGCAAAGGAGAATCAACCATTGAAGAGGGCTTGAGTTCTTCATCATACATCAAAGTGGAGCTAGGAGGAAGATTAGTAATCCTACTCTTGGCATCTTCACAAGGGGTTTTTCTATTCTTTCTTTTAATTCATTTTAATATTGTTTTTGTTATATTAAGAGAATTGATATTGCAATTGGACAATTTGTATTTGATTTATATTGAGTTGAATGAATGTTTTAAATTGATGATGTTGAGCTAAAAACTCATGCCTAGGGTTTATAGTATATTTGATTGAATGCTTTGATTTGATATTTCAATTGATGTACCTTGTTGTTGGTTGATTGCATTGGATTGTATGCTAGGTTAATAGATTAGCTACCTATTGATCTCTAGATATTGAATGAAGGACCGAGAGGTGAAATTTGATATCGGAATTATGCAATCGACTACCCTATGAATGAATTAGAAATATAAGTTCTAGGGTTTCATTAATTTGTAAATGTAAAATAATTGGTTATTGCTATTTTATGAATGTGAGAACTAATGAATTGGTAATTGGCTAATTAATCTTAAGGAACAAATTAATTTACAAGGTTATGTTAATGGATAATTGAGATTTGAGCTTTGATTGAATGGACCTATAACCCTAGGCATATTCCCAAGAATCGATTTGATCTTGTGCAACCTTCTACTTTAACCCTACAATCCTTAATCTTAGGTTTAAATAGTTCTTTTACATTTCCAAACAACAAACTCTCGCGTTTAAATAATTTGTCAATCAAGCTATTACGAACCACACCTTCTTGGGGAAATGACCTTGGGGCGATCACCTTAGCTACAGCTACCTCGTATACTTGCGAGTGACGCTTTGTAGTAGTACTTAATCTGAGCGCAACACCTCATTATTTACGTTTAATGTAATTTAATTTATTTTAGATTTTGAGATTAATGTAAAGGGAATATTTTTCACTAAATGGTGGGTGTCTTATTTAGTTTTGGATATTGGACATTGTAAGGGCATGTTTCCATCTAGTATGGGTGCCCATTTATTTTGTTTGAATTTGTTGTGATTTTAATAAAGTGATTACTTATTTTTATGATTGCATGTAGTATGGATGATGCTATAACAAGTTAAGAATTTAATAATATTTAGACTTAAAAAGGAGGCCTGTTCCAATGAAGAGTGTTGGGTCATTCTCATTATCCCCACACGTACCAAACTTTTCGAACCCAATAGGAAATTGGGGATTCCTTAGGAATTGAGTCATCTATCTCTTTCTTTTTTTCGGCCGTTAGGGTGGCGACTCTATTTTCTCCGGGTTTAGGCCCGTGTTCTCTAAGGTCCTGAGCTTAACAGTGCCGAAGACACAAGAACTATTTCACATGGGAATGGGGCGAAAATCCCTGCTCACAGTAGCGACTCCACTGGGAATAAGAGAAGCTGATTCTATTGATCTTTATATTATTTTATTCTTTCTTATTATAATATTATCCATTGTATTATTTAGATTGCATTGTGTGCATGAGTTAGGATGCCTGTATTATCTGTATTATGTTATGTAAGTAATACCATACTTTCACTCAAGGTATGTAGATCGAGCATGGCATAACTACTCATAGCCTTGTACATTTGGTATATACTTGCTATGGGAGCCTAAACTTTTCAACCTAAAGACTAAAGCTCATGTAATTGGCCTAGTTATTTTCTTTAGGTTTTTACTCCAAATATTTGTTGTTTAGCTATGATTAATTTATCTTGATTTAAACCATGACTTATTTAATTTGTTCTTTTTCTAATATGACATACCTATGTTGTAAGCTCAAAATAATTTTTTTTCCTTTAAATCCAAAAGACCAAAACTATTTTTAAAATTTTCAAGAAGGTCTTTGGACATGAAAAACTTTTAAAATGGGTCAAAAATCTTCTTCCACCTTATGACCCAAAACTTTCAAAGCCCAAGGGCCTCAAAACAAAATTATTTTTAACTTCATCTAAAGATTACAAAAGAGCTTACAAATATTTAGGTCAGTTATGGAATACCAAAAATTAATTATGGGCCTAATATATACCAAGAATCATTAATCATGGGCTTATTTTTGGCATGAATCATTAGTTATTTTTTCAAGTGAAAAATTTATTTATGATAAACCTCTTAATTTAGTTTTAATCCAATATAGCATAAAAGCTATTTTAGTTGAGATTGAACAGATTAAAGCCTAATTAGTAAAAATTATCATGAACTAACTTCTAAGTTTGAGAATATAACTATTGGTTAAAATTATCCGAGAAAATTTTTCAAAAATAGAATATCCCATATTGATATTTTGTTGACCATATACCTAGAAAAAGAGACTCGTCATTCATGTTTAGAAGTTATAAGGTTGAAAGGAGCATCCTAATTATCTTTGTTTGCTTGTTTATGCATACATGCATACACACATTGCATAACATGTCATTGATTCTTCTGGCTCACAGACCTGGAGTATAGCAGTTTAAGAGCATACGACAACCCAACCTACGCCAGTGACATAAAATCCAACAGAAACTCAATTAGCTTCTCACCAAGAGTAATGGATCTTGAACATATTCAAAGGAAGGTGGACGACACCTTCAATGCCAAGATGGAAGAACTGAAGGAGGCCTTGACTGAGATTATAAAGAGCCAACTGGTTGCACTTTTGGAGAACATTGCTGAGGCATCTACCAGCACTAAGAAACTGAAGGACAAATGAAAGGCTAAGGTAAGCGAAGTAGCCTTTGATGATGACAAAGTAGTCGTTGATGATGATGACGACTCGACTCAATGCTTTCAAGATCCTCAAGATAAGAAGAAAGAGTCGAAGGTTGTTGAAAGATCAGCCATTGAAAAGACTGAAACTTTAGACATTTAGAAGATGATTGCAGATTTGAAAAAGAAGTTTGAAAAGAAGCTGAAAACTGAAGAAATGTCGGAGGTCGACAAGTTGTTTGAATAAGATGAAGAGGTCCTGTACAAGTTCAATATGCCCTCATTTGCCAAGTTTGATGGAACTAGGAATCCTCATCTCCATGTGAAATAATACATCACTACTATATAGTCTACTCAAGCTACCAAGGCTTAAACTCTAAGGTATTTTATGCTTTCATTGGACTCTATTGTCGAGAATTGGTTCAACACCTTAGAGGATGGTACTCAAAAGAGCTGGGATTTGTTATACAAGGCTTTCATTCAATAATACAATTACAATGCGGAGTTAGAAAGTCACTTTGATGGAAGTTGAGTAGATAAGGCAAAAATCAAACGAAAACTTTGTTAACTATGTGAAGAGGTGGAGAAACAAAGTCGCGTTACTCAAGAAGAGACCTGATGAATCATATCAGATTAGGATGATTATAAGAGGGGTGTTGCCTAGTCTTCGTGAAAGGATGTCTCATACACTTATCCAGAATTTTAAAGATCTCCTGGAAGCTGGTTTACAAATTGAAGAGTGGGAGAGGGAGAAGAACCACTTTTTGGCAAGGAAGAATGAGAAAGGAAACTACCAGTCTAGTAATCAAGGCATGCAAAAGGTAGTTGATGTTAACGCAATTGGTCAAGGAGGAAGGAGGCAGTTTTCAGAATTGGGGAAGCCACTGTCTTGGGTTCTTAATAAGCTACAAAAGAAGGGATTATTACAACCCTTGACTCCTCTCCCTTTGCCTAATCCTCTTCCACCTAACTTTGATGCTAAGGCATTCTACCAATTCCATCAAATGCAAGGGCACAAGATGAACAAATATTTGAGGTCGAGACATGAGATCTAGAATTTAATTGATAGTGTGAAACTGCCCGAACCCAACAAATGTAGCACTAAGGACAATCCGTTGCCAAGGTTCAACAGGGTGCCACCACCGGTAAATTTTATGATCAGGGGAGGTTTAAATGAAAGATTTGTGCTATCTTCTTTCCAAGATGTGGATGAAGAGACAACCAAAGAAGAAGTGGTGTTTAGAATGATTGAACAAGCTGTGGTTTGTAAAGAAGTAGCAATTTGTGTTGTAAGCGAGTTTTAGGACTCAACTGATAGTGATGATGATTCTGAGCCCAAGAAGGAAGAGTGGACCTGGTCCGAGCCCAAAAAAGATGAAGTTATTAACACCCGATCTGGTAAGCCTTATGCAAGGCCACCACCAAAGAAAGTAGAAGCTAATAAGGGAAAGGAAGTCAAAGCTGGGAATAAAGAAGAAGAAGACGATGCTGTTCTTAAGCAGATGAAGAGAACATAAGCTAGTATCAACATATGGGATTTGCTAGTTACATCAAAGAAGCATCGGGAAACAATGGCCAAGGCTATGGCTAGCATGCCAATTTCCACTTCTATAATGCCAAAGGAGCTGATTAATTTTTTGAAAATTGAAGGAGTGATGAAATGTGAGGGAGATTAGAAGGAGAATAAGATTGATGTGGGAATGGTGTCTTTTTTGGATGCTGATTTGCCAGAAGAGGGAAGAGACCACGTCCGCCCGTTTTTCATCAAAGTTGAAGTCAAAGGGAAGAGAACTCCATGTGTAATGGTTGATGATGGATCTACCATCAATGTGTGCCCACTTAAAATCTTGCCAAAGCTTGCTATGTCAACAAGAGATTTAAGCCCAACAGAGGTGACAATTAGGGCTTATGATAATACTAAGAGGCATGCTAAGGGAACTTTCAAAGGTATTGTGAAAGCTGGTCCTATTGAATCTATGGTAGAGTTTGGATATCCATGTCACTTTTGCATTACTATTAGGATGGCCCTAGTTTCTTCCTCTTGGTGGAGTTCCTTCTACGCTCCATCAAAAGATCAAGTTCCTAAATGGGGATGAGACAATGGTCATCGAGGCTGAAGATAATGAAGTGGTGAATGCTTTGATGATTAAGAGACCTCTTAATGGTTTCCAAGTAGTGGTAATTTATGATGATGAAGTAGTAAAACCCAAGGTCCTGACTATGATGAAGAATATGAATTACTTGCGTGGCGTTGGTCTCGGAAAGGGTAAGACAGGTGTGACAGAGCTTTCAGATTTTAAGATTCAAACTTTTAAAAAAGGGTTGGAATATGAAAAAGCTAACAAAAATGTTCAGCCAAAGAAGAATGAGAAGATGAGCTTCCCACCACTTGAAGAGGTTTTCATCAAAGTTTCAGACATGGGACCACTCCAAGAGAAGCCTGAGCTAGTCATGTTCATGGGAAAATTGATCTCAGATTTTGAGATTTTCGCTGATGTTATTGAACTGGTGGAATAAATAAAGAAAGAGCTCATCCTGCCAGCTGACAAGGAGCCTAATCCAAAAGGGAAGAAGGAAGCTGTTCTGAAAGTCAGAAGACTCTAGAGGAAATTGTTGCTTTAATTGAAGAGAAGTTTGAAGATTTCTTAGTTTATGATTTTGAGAACAATGATTTTGATTTTGATTTGTCTGCTTTGTATGAGGATGATGATGTTTTCTTTTCCAAGATGAATGCAATAAAGTCTGATTTTGCTTACTTGTGCGATGTTTTTTCTTATGGTTGCATACATTCAAATAGTGGTTACATGAGAATCTTTAATATTAACTTTGTTGATACACAATCATTAAATTTGAAAACAACCGATAATTCTAAAAATATTAGTATAGCATCCGACCTTACTCCTGATGAGAGAGAGAGAGAGATTAGAAAAAATATTTAAAAATATGAAGAGATTTTTGCTTGGTCTTATGAAGATATGCCTAGAATAGATTGAGATATAGCTGAGCACCTGATTCCTACTTACACACACATGAAACCTGTCAAACAAAAGCTTAGACGGTTAAGACCAGAATGGGCATAATTGATCAAAGAAGAAGTCACTAAACAAATACAAGTGAAGTTCCTTGAAGTGATAGATTATCCAGATTGGCTAGCCAATATAGTTCCTGTGCCAAAGAAAGATGAAAGAATTGGGGTCTGTGTGGACTATAGAGACTTAAACAAGGCTTCCCCTAAGGATGACTTTTCTTTAGCCCATATAGATGTCCTTATTGATAGTGCAACCTTTAGATGAATGACTTTCACCTTATACTCATTCGTAGATAGATTTTTTAGATACAATCAAATGTTAATGGCCCAAGAGGATAAAGCTAAAATTGCTTTTATTACTACGTGGGATATATTTTGTTATAGGGTGATGTCGTTCGGGTTAAAGAATGTTGGAGCAACCTACAAAAGGATGACTACTACTTTGTTTCATGGCATGATGCATAAGGAAGTTGAGGTCTATGTTGATGACATGATAGTAAAGTCAAATATAAGAGAACAACATTTTCATAACCTAGAGATATTCTTTAAGAGAGCAGTAAAGTATAATCTCAGGTTGAATCCAAAGAAGCGTGTGTTTGGATTTACTTCAGCCAAAATGCTAGGGTATGTGATTGGCCCAAGCAACATTGAGATTGACCCTGACAAGGTTAAGGTAATCAGGGATATGATAGCCCTAAGAAGGAGAAGGAAGTTTGGGGTTCATCGGACAATTGTAGTACATTAGCAGGTTCATAGCAAAGCTTACTACGATCTGTGATCCTATCTTCAAAATGCTTAAAAAGAATCAGCCAGTCAAGTGGAATAAAAAGTGTCAAAAGGCCTTTGAGTTTATAAAGAGTATTTGTTAAATCCATCTGTTTTGAAATAACCTAAACCCGGTAAACCTTCATTACTATACTTGGCAGTAGAGGAAGAGTCAATAGGAGCTATGCTAGCCCAAGCAGACAAATTAGGGGTTGAGCACGCAGTCTACTATTTGAGCAAAAAGCTCCTACCTTATGAGATTAGGTATGATATGATTGAAAAGACTTGTATAGCTGTGGATTGGTCTTCTAAAAAGTTGTGGTATTACTTTTAGTCTTATAGTGTGCAAGTAATTTTTATGTTGGATCCAGTGAAGTACTTAAGGGAGACACCCTCTTTGATTGGAAAGAATGGTCAATGGTTGATAATTTTAGAGGAATTTGAGATTGAATATGTAACCAAGAAAATAATTAAAGGTAGAGCAGTAGCAAAATTTTTGGCTCAACAACCATTGATGGACAGCGAGGGAGTAGTCTCGGAATTTCCCGATGAACATTTAGAGGCCATAGAAGTATAATGATGGAAGATGTACTTTGATGGAGCAGTAAATAGAAAGGGAGCAGGTTTGGGAGTAATTCTAGAATCACCTGAAGGGAAGCTAATTCCTCTAGCTAAGAAGTTAAAGTTTAGGGCAACTAATAATATGGTAGAGTATGAGTCTTTGGTAATTCCTTGTTAGTGGTATCCTAAGTAAATGGAGAATGGGAACTGAAGGAGGAAAAGTTAAAATCATACCACGATTATTTGAAAATGATGAAGAAGAATTTTAAAGAGTGCAGATTCATACACTTACCAAGAGAAGAAAACCAGATGGCCGATGCCCTAGCCACATTGGCTTCGGTGTGAAAAAATCCTGTCAACTTATTTCTTAAGCCTCTGATTTTGACCAGTTCGTCGACTCATTGTTATGAATATGAAACAATCATGGAAACTGATATAGACCATGATGTGTGGTATAACACCATAAGGCAGTTCTTAGGGAATAAGGAATACCCATTGGGGGCAACAAGGAAAGAGAAAAGAGCCATAAGGCGATGGTCCTTACAATACATTGCCTTTAATGTAGAGTTGTATCGAAGATGGCCTGATGGGGTGCACTTGAGATGCTTAAGAAAGTCTGAAGTGGAGCAAATCATGTCAGAAATACATGCGGGAAGTTGTGGTCCACACATGAATGGGTTAGCTTTGGTTAAGAAGATAATTCGACAAGGTTGCTACTGGTTGACCATGGAGAGAGATTATATTGAGTTTGTAAAGAAGTGTCAGCAATGTCAGATGTATGGTAATTTGAATCACATGTCTCCTGAAGAATTGCATTATATGTCTTTCACCCTGGCCTTTTACAACTTGGGGGATTGACATTATAAGAGAGATACATCCGACGGCTTCAAGCGGTCACTGTCTCATTATAGTACCAGTGGATTATTTTTCAAAATGGGTCGAAGCTGAATCTTTCAATAAGCTGGGGGCTAGACAAATGGCTAGGTTTATTAAAAAGAATCTCATCTACAGATATGAGATCCCACACGGTGTGATATGGGATAATGGGGTATAGTTTCAAGGAGCAGTTAGGGACTTGTTCTCGAAGTACCATATCCATCATCATCGATCCTCCCTTTATAAACTTAAGGCTAATGGTGCAGTGGAAGCAACAAATAAGACAATTAAGTAGATTCTGTCTAAGATGACCAAGACATACAGGGATTGGTTGGAGATGCTTCCTTTTGCTTTATGAGGATACAAAATAAGTGTGCAAACCCCGACTAGAATGACACAATTTTTCTTGATTGATAGGATGAAAGCAGTGTTGCCAATTGAGATTGAGATTAAATCATTAAGGTTGATCCTGGAAGTTGAATTGCTTGAGACAGAATGGGTAGTGAGCAGATACATACAATTAGCTTTATTAGAAGAGAAAGATTAAAAGCACTGTATCATCATCATTAGTATTAAAGAAAGATAGCTCGGGCCTACAATAGAAGGGTTAAGATCAAGAAGTTTAAAGTCGGTGACTTAGTGTTGAAGCAGTGTAAGCCTAATGTACCTGATCCAAGAGGAAAGTTTAGATCTAGTTGGGAAGGACCATATGCTATGAAGCAAGTCATGAACAAAGGTGCAGTCAAGATATCAGACATGGATTGGAACGAGTTTAGTGAGCCGGTGAACATTTACAGGTTGAAGAGGTTTTATGTATATATATAAAAAAGAAGCTTACTAGGTTGAAAACCTAAAGAGGGCAGCCTAGACAAAAGTTAGAGCAGTCTGCTAGTTCCCAAAAGGGCGGGCTATGCAACAATTAGGGCTAAATGAGAAAAAAAATTATCAATTAGAAAATTCGAAAGGGCTAGTTGGTGATAGGAGTGATCTTGTATATGTTGGCTTTACGTTTGGTTGTTCCCTAATTTAATAAAACAAAATTAATATTAAAATTATTATATGTGCACTATTTTGAAGTAATCTGACTATTAGATAAAATAAATAACATAATATCGAAAGGTGATGACAAATTATAAAAGAAAAGAAAACATCTATTATTATTATTATTATTATTATTATTTATCCTAACATTATTTTTTCTTAAGGAATTGATAAATGCAAAATCTATGGCAGATGATAAGTATAGCGTGTAGGCCAACTTTGCTTTAGTTGATCTAGGAAAGCTTCAGTCAAACGAGGCATGTCCAAATCAGGAGTAAACTCAGAACCTCGAGGCTCGGCTCTATACTGGCGGTCAAGGTAATGAGGATCATAGTAAGTACCTCGATAAAGAGCAGCAATAGGAACATACATCAGATATGTCTAAGTGGTGACATGAGTGATCTTCCACCAAGGTACCAACCAATGAATGTTAATTACAGCTCGTGAGCGAATCTGGTCAATCCAGTCGGCATATGAAGAAGCAGGACGGAGTTATTTCCTGGCAGAATGATGTTGTGGCAGATATCTAGCAAAATTCATAGATGGAGTGTCGAGTAAGCAGAGGCGCTCTTTTAACCAGATTTGTAAACTAAAGTAAGAATTTAAAAAAATGATGAAAGAGGCCCGTTAGGTTGAAAACCCGTAAGGGCGGCCTAAGCAAAAATTAGGGTAGTTCGCTAGCTCCAAAAATCCTCAAGGGTGGACTAGGCAAAAATTAAAATCAATGAATTAAAAAAAAGGGTTTGCTAAGTTGATAACCTACAAGGAAAGCTTAGATAAAAATTAGGATAGCTCACTAGTTTCGAAAACCCACAAGGGCAGACTATGTAAAAATTAGAGCAATAAAAACAAAAGGCCTAAATTGAAAACCCGAAGGCGCAATTTAGGTTAGTATTTATAGCAGCAAAGGACTTATGGCCAATCTCCTTGAAGATTCTATCTTGAATTGGTCCAATTCAATTAGGATTTCAGCTAAGATCACGGGCATCGATGACAATCCTCCCTCCATTTGGTCCATGATATCCATTATTCGTGGATCGATGTCGTCGTCAAGAGAAACAAGCAAGAATTGACCATGTAAGCAAAGACAGAACATGCATATGGGAAGTGCAAAATTCAGTCAAGGGACCAAGTAAAATTTTGCACCTCTCATCAACCGCAGGACTTTGGGTTTTGAAAGTTGAAACAACATCTGCATCTTTGTTGAGTTTTAGAATTCAATATAAGTAATATCATTGGTTGATTATTTGGATATCCAAGATTAACTTTAAATTCTTCAATCATAGGACATATCTCAAAATTATTTATCTTGAAAGTCCTAGTTTTCACATTCCAAAAGGAAATCATGGCATGTAAAAAGGAATGATTTAATTTGACATTTTGAACGTACTTCAAGACATTAAGTAAGACCATGATACTTGTTCCTAGTATGTTGTCGTGATGCTATTAAATAAAATTTTAATCTTTTTCAAATTAGACTCAGTCATCATGAGAGTGTGACAATTGCTATTAACTTTATAAAGAAGAATTGAAGATGGCAGACGGTGAATTAAATAGCTGAGCTTGAAGCATGATGAAATTACCGTAGTTTTATGGGAGCTTTACTACTTTGGACATAGAAGAAAAGAAAGTGATCTATTGAGTTATATATAGTCAAAGTCCAGACTGCTTAAGGTAAAGAGAGTCTACGCCGAATTTGGTAAAATTTTTAATCCGCGTTGAAATAGATTTGGGCATACTGAGTTCACTACGAAGTGGGAAATTGTTAAAACATAATCCATATCGAATTCATTTCCTAAAATTGACATGGAAATGGACATTTTGCATATGTATATGTGTAAAACAAAAGTTAAAGTATCATTTTATAAAAAAAATCCAAACGTAAAAAAAAAGAGGCTGATTGAAAAGTCAAACAAAAGGAAAATTTTATTTATAATAGTAAATTATTTTTACAATAAACATCACTGTGAAGATGGGGGTGGTCCATAATCAAACAAAGCCCTGAAAAAGTTATCGCCTGTTGGAGGAGGAGGTATATCGTCTGTCCCAAGTCCATCCGAAGAGGAAGCACTTGAACCTCTATTACCCTGAGAGTCAGTTCTCTAACAGTCATCACTTGAAAATGAAGAGAGTGCACCATGGTCGTCAGTCTGGGGCCTTCTCGAAGGAGAAGCATGCAAATCCCTCATACCTTAGAATAAAAAATTCTGAAAGTTTTGTGCCTTCTGATGGTATAATCCTTCGAAATAGGCAGCATGTTGACGGCTGGTTGCTAACTCTTCATGCAGCTTTTTGTTCTGTTCTTCGAGCATCCGCTGTGAGCCAGATAAGGAAAAGGGTAAGAACATACATTTTTATGCATACATATAAGCATATACCATTATGGGATAGGATGATAGACCAGATAACTCATATCAAAGCCTTGCGGATAAGATGGCATATCCGGCTGATAAGAAAGAGCAAATGGAGAAAATTACGGTTGAACTAGTGAAAATTGTCGCTGAACTGGAACAACGGAGAAAGGTCCAGCCTCATACCAAATGAACTAGCAACCTACAATAATCATGAAAATAGTCAGAACAAGTTAAGAAGAAACAGTTGCAATGACAAAATAGTAAGTGTTTACCTGAGAAGTGCCAGCCCCGGAATCACCATGAGAATGGGAAGAAGGCTCATCCTCCTCCACCTCCTCCTCTTCTTCATCCTCTCCTTTGTATTCTTCTTCCTCTCCTTTCTCCACTTTTATTTCTCCTTCTTCGCCTCTAGGAAGCCCCCGAATGCCATTGGGAGAGACCTCAAAATTTAGCAGTTAGTCCTTAATGAATTGGACATATGACACATCTGGTGAAAGCATAAGGTCTCCAATATCAAAGCCATTGCAACATAACTCTAATAAGGTTCCCTCATGGATTTGGTGTTAGTGTATGTGCCCTAGGACATTTATTTGGATCTTTATATTATACATTCATTATTAATAAATGAGGTTTTATTATCATTATTGTTTGTTTGCATGTTACACAATTTTGATATTTTTCCCTGGTTTATTATTGTTATAGAGATAAAAAAAAATAATTCTTAACCAGTATGAACATTGATTTGATAATCATCAGATGGTTATGTGTATAGTGATACAAATCAATTTCATAGATACTTGTTAGAGAACAATGTATTGGATAGACCCATCATGAGATTACTACATTGGTTAGTGTCATAAGTAAATCTCATGATAGTTATGTATTAATTATTTGACTTGAGATTGTCATAGTTTCCAATATAAGGACTATTATATTTTGACATGATCAAACATTATCCGTAACTGGATAGTAATAAAGGTTATGATCATATATGATAGAAATTATGTAGAGGATAATGAACAATCAAGATAGAATTTGTCCCTCTCTTCGAGAGAGATATCTTTTGGGCCCCTCGATAAGTGAGACTGTAAAATGCATGGCCGTGCTCAAATGAATTGATACTGTGATCAATTTCATTTATTTTTTATCAGTCTACTTGGAGATCGAGTAATCATAAGTTTGGACAATATAAGTATGACGTTGACCATGACTTATGTTCAAGCTAGATATCGTGTGACAAAGGAATTAATGCATGTACTATTATTAGGAAAATTCGACATTCCTTATATTAATTGGGTAGTTGTAACGCCTTGCTAGAGGCTAATTACGACTTGTTTGTTTAATAGAGATTAAATAGACTGCCAATTAATATGGGCCTATCGGGTCACACACAAGAATGCGCTTTGGGCTGGATATAATATTAATAATATTAATATTAGATATTAATATTTATTATTATTATTATTTTCGTTTTTTATATATATTATTAGATAATATATTCAGAATCCTTATTAGATTTGGATTCTGAATTTGACTTACCTTATCCAATTTCGAATTGGATTTTGGAGTGATT
The DNA here is from genome assembly GCA_947685225.1 of Garcia nutans. Classification (NCBI taxonomy): domain Eukaryota; kingdom Viridiplantae; phylum Streptophyta; class Magnoliopsida; order Malpighiales; family Euphorbiaceae; genus Garcia; species Garcia nutans. The sequence continues at coordinate 788,543 of CANTUV010000068.1, forward strand.
ATATTCACTCCAGACGTTAAGTCTTCTCGGAGGAAACATTAGAAAACGTTTTTCTAGCCTTCGCCGTTGCAGAGAGCTAGCACTCCAGACGGTAGCATTCGTGTGGATACGCGATAGAGGGTGTTTTGCGATTGAGGCATCTCTTCCAAACTGTGATTTCGAATCATCAACAGGTTAGTTCTTTGAACACTTTCGTCAAATTAAATGAACAGCATGGATCCTGGTGGGAAATCAGAGATCAAAAATTTTTCCGCTGTGTGTTTTTGGTTTGCAGTGATCTCCTTGATTTCCTAACATTTGGTCTTCAACAAAAATGATGGAAAATCTTCTCGGACCCTCCTCTGGTCAGGACCAAGAAACCAATTATATACTCGCTCACTAAGATACTAGCCACAAGAGACTAGGCTAGCAATGATCCGACGAGACTCTTGCAATGGCAGTGCATCAATCATACATGCAGTCCAATTGTTTATCTCTTCATCACTCCACCAGGCTACGTTCACCTGTAGAAATGCAAACAAGTAAGTTATTTTAATCATAAGTTTTGATATTTCTATTAACACTTTTCTTACTTGGTCCCAGGTTAAGCGGCTTAGGTGATAGCAATGAGTGTGTACGTGGTGGCTTCCAGGCACTTCTCTATGGAACGATAGCCAAAAGCTTAGTCATGGATACCTGACTCGCGGTCTAGTAATGGTAGGAGCTCTCACCAAATTGTGCCCTGATGTCAACTTTGTGTTATTGCAATGCTACCGCAAGTGTACGGGTCGCACAAGTAATAAAGTAGTGAATAAGATATCATTTCACTGGGGACAAGATCAATTACTAGTGTAAACTTCAACTGTTGTTTAGCAATCCAATGATTCTTATGATGATTAAAATAAAAACAATGAAATACCTAATAAATTAAATTCAGGAAAGATTGAGTATTGTGTAAAAGGATTTGATGATAAAGACACTATCCACATATTAAATCCCTTAGCTATAAATAGTATTTATGAGTATTAATTCAATTAAATCAAATATCAGAATTGAATTGGCATTCCTCTAAATTAGATCAAAACCTATCTCGAGTGAATTAATTCCTAATCACAAAATAGAATGCTAGGAATCTCTTCTAAAGCATAATTAAATAGATCATGCAATAGGAATCATGAATTATAAACCAAAGGATCTTGTAAGTCTATGTCTAGCACTTCAATCAACCCTCAATTCAAATGAGAATTCTGTTCATATCAAGCTTTCTCAAGTCAAAAATATAAAAATTGCAACCAATTAATAAGCATGATATTATCAATTGGAAATAAACAATTAAGAATCATAAGAATAAGACAACTCAATTAAATAATTTAATTTAATAAAAACTATTCAATCCATACAATAAAGCTAGGGTTCATCAATATTTAAATAGAAATAATTTAGCTCATGTTCATAACCAGAAAACCAAAAAAAAGAAATAAGTAAAAGAATTCAAACAATCCATGATGAATAATTCGTGTTTCTTTACTTCAATCTTTGATTCTTGATTTAAATCTTGTCTAAATTGGATCTTCACCTCCAACCTCAGTTGCCAAACTCTCTCTTTTTAAAGAAGCCACCTCTAAGTGATAGAAATTGGATCCCTAATTCGCATTTCAGTTCAGATTTTATAACTCAGAGATTTATCCTGACACGTCCGGTGACACGGCCGTGTCTCTGGGTGTGTCAATAATATTATTTTTCAGCGTTGATGACATGGGCAACACATGGCCAAGCTGCTGGACATGTCGTAGCTACTGTAATGCAGGATTAAAGACATGGGCAGTGACATGGGCGTATCACTGGGCGTTTCAAAGCTTTTATAAGTTGGGCGAACGTCACGGTCATTGACATGCCCATGTCATTGGGTGTGTCACTTGAAAAAATTTTCTAAAGTAGCTCTTTTACTCATCTTTCATCTGTGATTCTGGTCTAAATGACCATAAGGTCTCAAAGTGTATAAGATTCCAGAAATCAACCCTAACAAGCACTTGAACAAACAAATTAAACTCAATTTGACATTAAATATATCAGGGGATAGGGGCAAAAATATCATCAATTATATACTTATCAAAATTTCCCACACTTAAGTTTTTGCTTGTCCTCATACAAACTAAATCACTATAATAAGTAGGAATGAAGGGACCCTCTATATCCAAAAAGAAAAGAAAAGTTTCACAATACTCGAATAAAAAAACCCGACATTTCCAACCAAAAACTAATTCTCAAACATGACAGCTAAATTAAGAAGTTTCAAAATAAAAAATGTTACATATCTAAAATTTAAAAATTCAGAGTTAAAAGATTGAGCATAAAATTCCAAGAACTCAAAAGTTGTGAACAAAGTAAGAAAGTGTATATTTTCTCTTAAGTTCTTTGACTTGCTTGAACCATTCTTTCTAAGGAGCCCGACTTGTTTGAGCTGATACTAGCTTTTTGACGCAAAGGTAAACATTTGTGATGCTGACCCCTGGTTACTCAGTTAGAATCACCGTTCAAATGGCTACTATCATTATTCACGATTCAAACTCCTTTGTTTCAATTAAAGAGTTAAAATCAACGGAATATGGATAAATTTTTAAAGCTCCTTATGTAAATTTTTTTTATTTGTAATTTTTTTATTAAGAATACTAAAGTGGTCAAGAACTTAAGATACTAAATATATCATACTAAGTTCAACTCAAGTATCTAAAGAATTTTAGCATGCTAAAAAATGTAACTAAGATTTCAAACTTCAGGTATGCAATTCTGATCAATCAACTTTCTAATTATGACTATTACATTCGGTCCTTAGTAATTAATTAAGAAAGCCGAGTCAACCTCAATAAGATATTGTTATTCAGCAAATCAACAATTAATTTAATATAAAGAGGAACCATTTCATTTCATACTATTACAACAATCTAGTTTACTTGAACCTATAAACAAGTTAAAGAAACTAGATGAGACTAATGAATTAAATGATATTAATGAAATAAATACCAATAAAACTCAATCTAGGAAGTGGACCTCTTCTCTCCCCCACACTTAAGATGCATATTGTCCCCAATATGTGTAAAATAAGAAAAACAACAAAAGAGATAAAAACTGCCCTATCATGTCCATAAATCAGCATATATGAATTTGGTCCCAAAAGCATTGCAAATTTGAATTAGATATGTAACAAAGACTGATAAGCAAAATTATGAAGATTCATGTATATATAAAAAAAATTAGAAAGAAATAAATGCATAAATAAAAATAAATAAAAATAAAAATAGTGGGCTAGTCATCCATGGACACAACATTCTCACTGCTGGCACTGGTATCATCACTGGCATCGTCATCTGAAACATCTACGCATTGCACTGGGGGCTAATATGGTGGAAGAGGTGGCCGTGAAGGGCTAAATCCCCAAGACTTCCAACACACAAGCATGGACTGCTCCAGTTATTACCTTCGTAGTATCTCGTGATCCAACTGCACTTGAAAAGAAGAGTAGTGTTGCTCCATGGAGCGCTGGATATGGTCCTGTTGAGACAATAATTTATTCTGATTCAACTCAATGTTTCCTATCTTTCCTTCTGTCCTGCATATCTGCCGCTCAAAATTGGTGGGTTTCCTCTCATCATCCAACTCGACATCAACAAAATGATGCCAATCTCTAAAAGTAGGGGTTGGAGTAAAGGGCGGGCCAGCTGAGGAAGAAGGTCCAGTAGTGGTGGATAGGCCAGGGAAGTCTTTTGGTGGAGGTACGTCAGAAGTGGGAGCAGGAGAAACTGGCTCAAAATTCATAGGCGGTGCCTGCAGCTGCACCACTTTCTCTCGGTTCAATCGCTTTAAAGTGTCCATACCCAACAGTTTGGGGAGCCCGTCTAGAGTCATCAGGAGGCATCCGTCCAATACACCGAAATGGCGAGCCATTCTCGTGACATACATGCTACCATGTAAGTTACCCAGAGCCCCTTTCTTGGACTGCTCATAGAAGAAATGCATGATAGCATGAGCAACATTGCATCAAATTTTCTAAACTATCCAATTCAAGAAGAATAACTCACTCAAGCCAACAACCCTCGTACTATTAAGTCGAGCCACAATAGTAAGAACCAACAGATTATGTACCACTCGGCAAGGAAAGGATTCAAAATTTGATGCTTTGGATACCTTAGGCCAATACTTGGCTACATTCGATGCAAATGTGCTCCAAACCTTAGGAGTAATAACATCGTACTCCACAAAGTCTACCTCGGAGTTAAGATACTCAGCATTCTGCACCTCCTCTGCAGTAAATAAATCTAAATGCACACCAAGTTCATTGATACTAATGTGGAATCGCTGCCCTCCCAATCAGAACCTCATCGTCGGCTCGATAATTGAGATCTTATTTTTGTTGAACTGGAAAATGCAGTAGAATTTTAGTGTAAATTCTCTATATGAAGGCTCATTGATGAAAAAAAGTTGTTCCCATCCCGGTTGGTTTATCAAATCCCGGATTATAGCCGCGATATTAGCTTGTTCCATAGCACCCCAATCCAAAACTCTAGAAGGAGACCAATCCTTGTTTCCTAATACTTCAAATCACTTCCTTTCTTCTGAATTTGAGTACCGAATGCACTTGTGGCTGGCCATAAACTTAGAGATCGGATGTGCATGTAGTTGGCTTAAACTGCCTTTCCCTCTAGCTCTTTTGGTAGACAACTTGGAAGTTAGTTTACGAGGACCCATGATCTGCATAATAAACGAGACCATTCTCAAAAACAATAATAAGATGAAAAAAACATGGGATAGTGTTACTAAAAAATTGGCATTATAACAACATAGCATAGAACATACTCCAATGAAAATAATGCCAATTATGCCAACACATATAAACCAACAATAGTAATAAAATCCACAAAAAGAAACTAAATTAATTCATCCAGCAATCGTCAAATAAAAAATGAAGTACCCTAGTTCTATTTTTCTACAAAGCCCAACAAGTTAAAACAAAGCAATTGCTAAATCGATGCATGAATAACCAACAAATAGTGTATAAACATGCTTAACACAGACCCAACCTATGAATTCCCAAAAATATAACGAGTAAAACGCAACAAATCTTTAAGAACTGTGGTTAAACCCCAGAATCCGTAAGAATCCCTAAAAAAATCATAAGAAATCCCGAAGGAATTTCAAAGGAAATGAAACATAAAGTCAAGAGCTAAGGTGCGTACCTGATATGAGACTGCGACAAAATCAAAGGCAAAGCACATAAATCCTCTCCAAACCATGGAATGGGAGTCGAAATCCCCTCTAGGATGAGTGGGTGTGTGATTTTGAGTGTGAGAATATGAAATTTTTCAGAGAAAATTGATAAAAAGGGAGAGAGAAGAGTGGAAGTTATGTTTAATTCAAAATCAAGTATTTCTTAAAAATACGTTGACATGCCAATAGACACGACCATGTCTATGGGTGTGTTGTAGCTACTGGAATTTAAATAACACGACATGTCCAGTGACACGGGCACATCATTGAGCGTGTTGATGCTACTCAGACTCCTTAAATTTTAGCCGAAACGACACGACCAGGGATACGGGCGTGTCCATGGCGTGTTGTAGCTACTCTATTCAATTTAAATGGCACGTTCAGTGACACTGATGTGTTGTAGCTACTATTTCAAAAAATGAATGACATGCCCAGTTTGACATAGGCATGTCAAAAAATAAGCTCAAGTTGCCCCTCACAATACTCAGTCAAATTTTCCAACAAAAGAGAAATTCCCTCTTTATATTCAAATGAACTTGGCATAACACACCTCCAATCAATGAGAGAAGAAATAAAAATAAAAAAAAACAAACAAAAAACATGAAATTTAAATAAACATGTATTAAAAACAAACAAAATGGTGGGTTGTCTCCCACCCATCACTTCTTTAAAGTCATATTAGGTGGACGTTCATGAGTAGTTTATCCCTAGTCTTGGACATATAAAACCTCCTTCAACTCATTTAATTCTAGCCCCAAGTATAATTTGAGCCTTTGCCCATTCACCTTGAAGTCCCCTTTTTCCAAATGAGTAAGGTCAATCATTCCATAGGGAAAGACTTCCTTGACCGTGAAAGGGTCAGACCATCGAGATTTTAACTTACCTGAAAAAAGTCGAAGCCTCGAATTGTACAATAATAGTTGATCTCCAGCTTGAAACTCTTTCCATTCCTTAATGCTAGCATCATGCCATCTCTTAGTCCGCTCCTTATACATCCTTGCATTATCGTAAGCTTGGAATCTACATTCATCCAGCTCATTAATCTGTAATTTTCTCTTTTCACCTACATTAGCCAGATCAAGGTTAATCTATTTTATAACCTAATAAGTGTTATGTTCAATTTCTATAGGTAAATGGAAAGCCTTTTCGTATACTAGCCTAAATGGCATAGTACACAAAAAAGTTTTGAATGTTGTTCTAAAGGCCTATAGAGCATTGTCCAATTTCTCAGACCAAACCTTTTGGGATCACTCTACAGTTTTATCAAGAATTCTCTTTATCTCCCTATTTGTGTTCTCAACCTGGCCACTAGTTTGAGGGTGGTAAGGAGTGGAAAACCTATGTGTAACACCTAGCCTTTTCAAAACTTTCTCAAGCTGAGCGTTACAAAAATGATTACCCCCATCACTTATAATCACTTTAGGTATTCCAAATCAAGAAAACAAATTTTTCAAAAACCTCATCACTACCCTAGCATCATACGTTGCTAAGGCTTGGACTTTGGGCTATTTAGAAACATAATCTATAGCTATGAGAATATATTTGTTACCAAAGAAACTAGGAAACGGTCCCATAAAGTCGATGCCCCATACATCAAAGACTTCACAAACTAGAATCCCATTCTGGGGCATCTCATCACAAAATGAGATGTTTCCAGTTCTTTTGCAATGATCACAACATTTCACAAAGTCATAGCTATCACTAAATAAAGTCGGCCAATAAAATCCAAATTCTAATACCTTTTGGGCAGTTCTATTGGCTCCCATATGACCACCAGCTGGTTCTGTATGGCAATGGCGAAGAATATTCATTATTTCGGGCTATGCCACGCAACACTGGATCATGTGGTCCTTAGATAACTTAAACAAAAAGGGATCCTCCCAAAAGTAATATTTTAAGTTGGAAAAGAATTTCTTCTTTTGTTGATAAGTTAGATCCTTAGGGAGTTCCCTAACAGCCAAATAATTAGTAGAATATGCAAACCAAGGCATTTCAAAGTTTGAACTACTTACCTCACTTACCATGACATACAACTGATCATCAGGGAAATGCTCATTAATGCCTCCTTCTTCAAATCTCTCTAAGGTTGGGTTCTCCAAGCGAGAAAGGTGATCTGCTGCCAGATTTTCAGCTCCCTTTTTGTCTTGAATCTTCAAGTCAAATTCCTGCAATAACAAAATCAATTGAATTAGCCTAGGTTTTGCATCTATTTTTGCAAATAAATACCTCAAAGTTGAATGGTACATATAAATGATCACTTTTGAAAAGATCATGTATGATCTGAACTTGTCAAAAGCAAAAACCACAGCTAGTAGTTCTTTCTCTGTAGCTGTGTAATTGACCTGAGCTACATTTGGAGTCTTGCTTGCATAATAGATGGGCTAAAATACTTCTCCCTGCATTGGCCCAAGACTGCCTTCACTGCGAAATCACTTGCATCACATATCAATTCAAAAGGTAAATTCAAATTTGGAGTCACCATGATTGGAGCATGGGTCAATTTTTTCTTAAGAGTTGTAAAAGCTCATAGACATTCCTCATGAAATACAAAATTGACATCCTTCTCAAGGAGTCTTGTTAGAGGGCGAGCTATCTTAGAAAAATCTTATATGAATCTCCGATAGAAGCTCGCATGTCCTAAAATACTTCTAATGGCCTTGACAGATGTGGGTGGTGGTATTTCTCAATGGTTTCCACCTTAGCCTGGTCCACCTCAATACCCTTACTTGAAATCTTATGTCCCAACACGATTCCCTCTTGAACTATGAAATAACATTTTTCCCAATTAAGCACGAGGTTCCTTTTCTCACACCTTACCAACACCCTCTCAAGGTTTTCCAAACATTCCTCAAATGAGCGACCATAAACTGAGAAGTCATCCATGAATATCTCCATAATATCCTTAATAAGCTCATCGAAAATTGCCACCATGCACCGCTGAAAAGTTGTAAGTGTATTGCATAATCTGAATGGCATACTTCGATACACAAATGTCCCATATGGCTAGGTGAATGTAATTTTCTCTTGGTCTTCTGGGGCAATAGGAATTTGGAAGTAGCCCAAAAGACCATCTAAAAAATAGTAGTATTCATGCCCAGATAATCTCTCCAACATCTGCTTAATGAAGGGTAATGGGAAATGGCCCTTCCTAGTTGCATCATTCAACTTCCGGTAGTCGATGCAAAACCTCCAGCCAGTAACCGTTCTTGTTAGAATCAGCTCATTATTTTCATTGGGAACCACCACCATCCCTCCTTTCTTCGGTACTACCTGAGCCGGACTTACCCAAGAGTGATCCAAAATCGGATATATAATTCCCACATCAAGTAGTTTGATCACTTCAACTTTCACTACATCTTTCATTTTAGGGTTTAGTCTTTGTTGTGGTTGCACCACCGGCTTGATTTCATCCTCTATCAGTATCTTGTGAGTACAGTAGGTTGGACTGATACCCTTGATGTCAGGTATCTTCCAAGATATGACTTTTCTTATGCTTTTGGAACAACTTGATGAGCTTTACCTTCTGCTCATAAGATAGGTTGAACTCAGAATTATTTTCCTCTGCCAGGAATCCATACTCAAGGTGATCTAAAAGGGTTTTGAGTTCTAAGTTGGGTGGATCGATCACAGATAGTTTCAGCCTCTTTTCTTTTGGCATTTCAATGGTTTCATATGCCCGACACTTGAATGACTTACTTGCTTCAAGATAAACAAGTTGCTCCATTGCTTCTTGATCCTTAATATTATCCTGCATTAAACACAACTCAAGGGGATCCTTGGAAACAATGTTAGTAATAAAATTTACAGTTTCATGCTCAATAATATTATTGCATGAATTCGCCTCATCGAGTGTAAGTGGGTGCTTCATAATATAATGTATATGAAAAATAACTTTCTCGCTTCCCACTCTTAAAGTTAGCGTGCCATCACAGACATCGATAAGGGCATGGGCTGTATTTAAAAATGGCCTACCAAGAATAAGCGAAATATTCGCGTCCTCATCTATATCAATGACAATAAAATCATTAAGGAAGATGAAATCCTCGACTTTTACCAACACATCCTCTATAATACCATGAGGGTGGATTACTGACTTATCAGCAAGTTGAATGGTCATGAGTATTGATTTAGGTTCTCTGATACCTAACTCTTTAAACATCTTGTAGGGCATAACAATTATGCTAGCCCCCAAATCAGCCAATGCACTTTTAACTTTAAGATTACCTATCAAACATGGAATAGTAAAACTACCAGGATCTTTTAATTTCTTAGGTAACCTCTTTTGCAAAATTACCAAACTCTTTTTTGATAAATACACCAATGATACTTCCTCAAGTTTCCTTTTGTTAGAAAGGAGATCTTTCAAAAATTTAGCATATTTGGGCATTTGTGATAAAGCTTCAGCAAATGGAATATTAATGTGCAATTGTTTGAAGAGTTTAAGAAACTTATCGAACTGATGATCCATCTTGTCCTTGTTCAACCTTACTGGATATGGCACTTGAGGTCAGTATTCCTTCACTATTGGACTGGGCTCTTGTGGTTGGTTCCCTTTCTCATTTTTTACTGCAGCCTTCTCTCCCGAAGTGACTGTAGGATTATCTTCTTTTCCTTTTTCTCTCAGCGACTTCCTCAATCACTTTTTTTCTTTTCTCAACCACACCACCCTTAATTTCCTTTCCACTTCTCAGAGTAATTGCTTTTAACTGCTGTTTCGGGTTTGCCTCAGTATTGCTAGGTAAACTCCCTTGCGGTCTTTCACTGAGTAACTTGGCAATTTGCCCCACCTGATTTTTCAAATTGTAAATAGAGGCTTGCTGATTTCTAAGGGCAGTTTCAGTCGATTGAAATCTGTTTCTGAAGCTGCTATGAATTTCTCCATCATGTCTTCCAAATTTCTTTTTCTTGGAGGAGCAACTTATTGGGGTTAAGGCTACTGAAATTCAGGGGGAGGTCTTAAATTATTCTGATTATTCCGAGAGAAATTAGGATGATCTCTCCACCCCAAATTATATGTGTTGTTATAGGGGTTGTTCTGCTATTGCCTTGGCATATTCCCAACAAAGTCCACATGTTCCTGTCTAGCAAACATATTGCTGTTTTGGCAATCTTGACTTTGATGTCTACCCCTACACCATTTACAAGACATCACTTGCATTGATTTCCCCGAAGATGAGGCTAATGAATCAATCTTTTTGTTCATTACTTCTAATTGTACTGTCAAAGCAACCACAAGATCCAATTGATGTGAACTAGTGACTCTCAGTTTTCCTTGTTCCCTTAAAGCTTGTCACTGATAATTGGTAAGAGCCATATCTTCAATCAAATCCCTTGCTTGTTCAGGTGTCTTGTTATTTATGTTACCTCCAATTGCTGCATTAATGGATTGCTTGCTTGCATAGTTCAATCCATTGTAAAAAGTTTGAATCTAAAGCCATAGTGGAAAGCCTATGATGAGGACACCTTCTCAATACATCTTTAAACCTCTCCCAAACATCATAAAGGGTCTTACCATCTTGCTGAAGGAAGGATGAGATATCATTCCTGAATTTGATAGTCTTGGAAGGTGGAATGTATTTTTCTAAAAATTTCTCTGCCAACTGACCCCTTAGGGGAAAGGATTTAAGCCATTTCTTTGGTCGGTCTCTAAGTGAAAATAGGAACAACCTCAGCCTAATTGCATCATCTGAGACATTATTTATCTTGAACGTGTCACATATCTCCAGAAAATTCTTAAGATGTGCATTAGGATCTTCATATGGGAACCCATCAAACTGGCAAGTCTGCTTCACCATTTGAATTATATTTAGCTCTCAAAGTTGTTCGCAATAACTACCAGCCTCCGTATGCTAGAATCAACCCCATTGAGAGTGGGCTTAGCATAGTCCTACTTTGTTCTGTTTTCAACTCCTGCCATTGTTTCAAGTTCTTCTTCTGAGCTTGAGTCTTCCAGGTTTTTTTCCATTTCTGCCAAAACTATTTCCCTTCCTTCCTTTCACTTTTGCCTCAATCAGAAAAAAGTACCTAAAATGACAGTCAACAACAAAGAATCAATGTTAAAAATAAATAAAATAAAAGCTAAATCAACAGTCTTAATTATATTACTAATATTGAAAATCGTTGTCCTTAGTAACGGCGCTAAAAACTTGATGCTGACTTTGTGCTATTGCAATTCTACCGCAAGTGCACGGGTCGCGTAAGTAATAAAGTAGTGAATAAGATATCATTCCACTGGGACAAGGTCAATTACTATTGTAAACTTCAACTGTTGTTTAGCAATCCAATGATTCTTGTGATGATTAAAATAAAAACAATGAAATACCTAATAAATTAAATTAAGGAAAGATTGAGTATTGTGTAAAAGGAATTGATGATAAAGACACTATCCGGATATTGAATCACCCTAGCTATAAAGAGTATGTATGAGTATTAATTCAATTAAATCAAATAATAAAGTTAAATTGGCATTCCTCTAAATTATATTAAAACCTCTCTCGAGTGAATTAATCCCTAATCACTAAGTAGATGCTAGGAATCTCTTCTCAAGCATAATTAAATAGACCATGCAATAGGAATCATGAATTATAAACTAAAGGATCTTGTAAGTCTATCTCTAGCACTCCAATCGACCCTCAATTCAAATGAGAATTCTATTCATATCAAGCTTTCTCAAGTCAATAATATGAAAATTGCAATCAATTAATAAGCATGCTATTATCATTTGAAAATAAATAATTAAGAATCATAAGAATAAGACAACTCAATTAAATGATTTAATTTAATAAAAAATATTCAATCCATACAATAAAGCTGGGGTTCATCGATATCTAGATAGAAATAATTTAGCTCATCTTCATAACTAGAAAACCAGAATAAAAGAAATAAGTAAAAGAATTCAAACAATCCATGATGAATGATTTGTTTTTCTTCACTTAAATTTTTGATTCTTAATTTAAATCTTATCTGAATTGGATCTTTACCTCCAACCTCAGTTGCCAAACTCTCTCTTTTTAAAGAAGTCGCCTCTAAGTGATAAAAACTGGATCTCTAATTCACACTTCAGTTCAGATTTTATAACCTAGAGATTTAGCCTAACACGCGCAGTGACATAGCCGTATCTTTGGGCGTGTCGATGATATTTTTTTCAGCGTTGATGACATGGGCAATAACACGGCCAAGCTGCTAGACATATTTTAGCTACTATAATACATGATTAAGGACACGGGCAGTGACAAGCGTGTCAAAGCTTCTGTAAGTCGGACGAATGATATGGTCATTGACAAGCCCATGTCGTTTGGCTTGTCACTAGAAAAAATTGCCCAAATTAGCTATTTTCCTCATCTTTCATCTGTGATTCCAGCCTAAATGACCATAAGGCCTCAAAGTTTATAAGATTCTGGAAATCAACCCTAACAAGCACTTGTACAAACAAATTATACTCAATTTGACAATAAATATACTAAGAAATAGGGGCAAAAAGATCATCAATTATATACTTATCAAGCCCATACCTGTACATTAAAAGAAAGGTCAAAATCCAGACATAGGCATTATTTAGACCAACAGTTACAAGAAAGATGATACCTTGGCAACAGCCATAAAGTCAGTAAAGGATCTTCTATTCCTGCAAATTGCATCAAAACTGTGATAAAGGCATTCAAGGCCAACTTTTTCCCACGTAAAAAGTTGGCACACTATCTAAATCGAAAAGGGCACGTAGCACTAATAAATGGATGGCAAACTCAGTGCTGGCCAATATGGTCACCCTTAATAGATATAATAGGAACCCCCGAGTATATTGTTCAGCTCTCTCATTTTTCACTGGTCGAGTATATTTCATCCAATATTCTCGAATATGCTCATACTTGATTTTGTAAGATCTTCTATAATAGGGCCTAACACTAGTCAATTGACAAGTTTCTTCACGGGGATCCTGTGATATCGGACTCCTGTTAGAGCAGCAAAATCAATAGGACATATGGTCATCTCTTTGATGGGCATGTGAAAAGTATGGGTATCCATCCATCGCTCAGCAAGTGCTTAAATGACCTCCTATCAATTTGGTGTCCTCAAGATGGTAACTACAAAACAAAGTCCTCAAACTCGCGTTTTCGGATCATTCTTTTTACTGCAGGTGGAGCCCGATCATACCACTTTGGGCTTTATGGTTGTTTTTACCATCATGAATATCACAACCGTCACGCTATCCAAACATAGGTAAGTCAAGGTAAGTGCACATATATTTCTTTTCTTTATTTTAATTACATTTATGCCACATTTTCTCATGATAATTTCTATAAATTGTGTTCTATCAATTTTTATGAATCTTTTTGCACAATAATTTCTATAAATTTTGCTATATTAATTTTTATGCATCTTTTTGCACAATAATTTCTATAAATTTTGCTACATCAATTTTTATGCATCTTTTTGCATAATAATTTCTATAAATTTTACTATATCAATTTTCATGCATATTTTTCGCAATAATTTTTATAAATTTTACTATATTAATTTTCATGAATATTTTTGCTCAATAACATTTATAATTAAATTATACTAATAAAATTTTATGAATAAGCTTTTAAATTACAGCAAAATAATTTTTACATGCATTTTTTCTTTGGAGCTGCAATGAAGATACATCTCGGGTAACATGGAAACTTGCTCAACCCTGTTATTATAAAGGTATGTAAGTAATTCGTTGTTTGATCGTGTCTCGAACTTTGAGGAATGTTGAATAGCAGCCGTGATAAGTGATGAAGATTTAAGCAAATGCTGAAGATGATGAGTTTTGGTAATCTTGAACGATAAACACAAAGGAAAAGGAAATTGTGAATGAGTTGGAGTTGCTATGAATGAAAATGCAAAGGGGACGAAAGGGTTTATATAGGAAAACCTAAGGCAAGCTCACAAAAAAAAGTAAAAGAAAAGCAAAGGAAAACATAAAGTGAAAGAAAAGAAAAGAAAAGAAAAGAACAAAATGTCCATTCCAATAATTCTTAAATTAAATTACACGGCACACGTGAACGTAGTAATTACAATTAATTTTTGCATGTATTCTGGATCCAGAACCTGTTTTATTAGTTTTTGTTATAGATTTGTGTCTTGTTTATTATGATAATTATTGTTTTCTTTAGGTATTTTGTTAGTTTTAATATGTTTATTTAGTGTTTTTATTAATTTTGGTACTTTTAGTTTATTTCCGTATTTATGTCGTTTTTGATCTAGTTTTTAGTACGGTGTTTATGTTTTGTTGGTTATTGTTTATTTACTTCTTGTTTAAAGTTTGTTTGAAGTTTTGTTTTAGGTTAAAAAAGCCAAGGAAGCAAATTGATGGAAAAAAGGGACAGTAGCTGACATAGGCAGAGGACACGGCCAAGCTTGTGGCCGTGTCCCATACCAAGTTAAATTGAAGATCAAAGACACAGAGAGGGACATAGGCAAGGGACACGGCCAAGCTTGTGGCCGTGTCCCTCCAAAGATGCTCAAACACGGCCAAGTTGCTCCAACTTGGCCGTGTCTCACTTACATCCAAAGCAAAGAAGAACAATTCTCACAGAAGCAAACATAGGCAAGGGACATGGCCAAGTCACTGGCCGTGTCCCTCCAAAAAGGTCCAACACGGCCAGGCTTGCGGCCGTGTCCCTCCAATTCACCACCAACACGGCCAAGTTCACTCTAACTTGGCCATGTCTCTCATGGACCAAAGGCAAGCGGATTTTTAAAGCGGAGATTCATATAAATATGGGATTTTAGGGTTTTCTTGGGGTGTTAAAAAGTTTGGGGAGCTGATTTAGCCGTCTGAGAGTGAAGTTAGGGTTTCTAACTTTGTTTTTTCTTAAAGATTATTGAACACTTTTATTAATCTAGCTTAGATTAGATTGTTCTAGCCATTGATACATCCTTCTTGCAAGATTTGAACAAGAGATTCTTCAGAAACTTCAAGGAGTTTGTAACTTAGTTTTGTTCTTGAACTTTATCTCTTTATTTTCATTGGAATTGTATTTATGGATATTATCATGTCTAAATTGATTTCTTTGAATATTAATGAGATGAGTATGTTTGATAGCATTATGAACTAATTTGATCTAGTCTAAGGTTTGTATGGATCTACTATGATTGTATGAATTGGTTATTCTCTTAGCTAATAATTTCTTTAGCCTTGATTGAATGGAATATTGTTAATATATAATTGATTCGCCACCAATTATGTGTTTTAGGTATTAGATGATGGATTGAGAGATGAAGTCTAATGCTGGAACAATTCAATTAGGGACTTAGGTGAATTAGAGATATAACCTATTAAAAAGATTATTTCAATCATAACAAGATTAGTTGAAAGAGGTTTGAATGCGAGAGCTTATTTCCTTTACTTGATTAATTAAGTTGCTTGAGATTTAATCTTTGAAATTAAATTAGTTAAGAGGAATAACCGTTCATACATATAAGTAGTAGAGAAGTGCAAACCCTAGACCTTTCTATCAAGTGAATCAAAACATCATCTTAATTTACTTTTATTTGTTTTAAACTTCAATCAATCTTCTTCATTAGTTAACAATTTAAATTTTCTTCATTACTTATTATTTATAATCTGATAATCAATTATCTACTTTAGCTTCGTTGAGAGATGACCTTGGGGCGATCACCTTTGCTACAGCTACCTCGTATACTTGCGAGTGACGCTTTGTGGTAGAGTTAATTTGAGCGCAATAAGTTTTGGCGCCACTGCCGGGGAGGCTAATTGTCGTAATTGTTTATTAGGCAAAAATATTCTAGATTATTTTTCATTGTTTTCATTTTATTTTATTTGTCTTTTGCTTTTAATAATTTCTTTTTCTAGAAATTTTGTTTATGCAAGGCAAGAGATCACTCGAAGGAGAGCTATATCCATTCATTCCAGAAATTCAGAGAGTGAAAAGGAGCAGGGAAGAGTTTTAACTGTACACAGGATTTGATACTACAGAGGAGGACACTTCTGATTTTGAGTCGGAATCTGCACAATCTGTTAAAATTGCTGAAGAAAGGCAAAGAACGATGAGAGACTTTGTTAGACCTGTCATTGGAACTTCCACCTCTTGCATAAGACTGACAGATGCAGCAAGAAATTATGAGTTGAAGAACATTCACTACAACATGCTGCCATCATTCTATGGAGTTCCAAATGAAGATCCTTTGAACTTTATTCGGGATTTTTATTCTACCCTCAACACTTTGCCATTGGGAGGACTAACAGAAGATCAGTTGAGGATGAGATGTTTTCCATATACTTTGAAGGATAGAGCAAAGAGTTGGCTTATGATGTTGCCCGAAAACTCTTTAACAACTTGGGAGCAAGTTTATAACAAGTTCATGGGCAAGTTTTATTCACATCAAAAGACAGCTGAATTGAGAGGGAAGATTGCTACATTCTCTCAATTTGAAGGAGAGCCATTTCATGAGGCTTGGGACAGATTTAAGATGTTATTGATCCAGTGTCCACATCATCACTACCCACTTCAACTTCTTAATCAGTTTTTCTATGATGGTCTCACCTAGCAATTTCAGAATACTGTTGATAACGCAGCTGGGGGAGCTATGGGAGAAAGACAACTGATAAAACTTATGAGATTTTTGAGATGTTGGGAGCTAATTCTCAACAGAAGAGTGTAAGAGGAAGAAGTAAAGGGGTGAACCAATTGGAGGCCAATAGTGAGATGGTAAATTAGATAGCTGAGTTGACAAGGCAAGTGCAGATGCTGAACATGAAAAATAATATTTCTTCATCTACTCAAGAAGTTTGTGGAATTTATGGAACTTTAGGGCATGGAGCAAACATTTGCCCCTCTGCATATGAATCATATGGGAATGAAGCTGAGCAAGTCAGTGTTATGGGAGGATTCCAACCAAAGGCCCGAAATGATCCTTACTCCAACACTTACAATCCTGGTTGGAGGAATCACCCAAATTTTTCTTGGGCAACAAATAATTCTCAGCAGCCTTTCTATTTGCTCCAAAGACAGAACCAACAGCAGGGTCAATCCTCAAATCAAGGGCAGTCTAAGATAGAGAGTTTGGAGGAGAGTTTACAGGCTTTCATTCAAGTCAGTGCTAAAAATCAAGAGATGACCAACAAGAGGTTGGATTCATTAGAAGCATCTTTTAAGAAAGTGGAGACTCAAGTAGGGCAACTTGCACAACAGATGCAGATTCAACAAAAGGGGAAATTCCCAAGTCAACCTGAGCAGGCACAATCAGTGACTGTTCTTAGAAGTGGTAAGATAATTAACAATAATATTGAAAATAATTCTGTGAATGCAGGTGACCAAGAGAACAAGAAGGAAGGAGAACCAGAGAACAAAGGTGCTGGAGAAAGTTCAACGGAGAAATCCTCTTCAACAGATTTACATAAGGCAAGCAATCCATACCGGCCACTTATACCATTCCCCAGCAGGTTGAAGGATGATAAAAAAGATAAGCAATTTTCTAACATCTTCAACATACTGTCTAAGTTAAGTATTAACTTACCCTTACTTGAAGCAATAATGAACATGCCAGCTTATGCCAAATTCTTCAAAGAGCTGATCACCAAGAAAAAGAGGTATGAGCCGAATGAAAAGGTGATAGTTTCAGAGATAGCTAGTGCTGTTCTGCAGCATAAACTACCTCCCAAGCTAAAGGATCCTGGTAGCTTTATAATTCAAATTACTGCGGGGAATGGAAAGGGGACTGAGGGCATGTGTGATCTAGGAGCTAGTGTGAATTTGATGCCTTATTCTGTTTATCAAGAATTAGAACCAGGGGAACTTAAGCCGACCAAAATGGTGTTACAATTAGCTGATAGATCTTTTAGATTCCCGAAAGGGGTTATAGAAGATGTGTTAGTTAAGGTTGGTGGGTTGATTGTACCTGTGGATTTTATAGTTCTTGACATGGAAGGAAGTAACCCTGCACCATCAGCACACACTATTTTGCTGGGTAAGCCTTTTATGGCTACTACCAACACCTTAATAGATGTTAAAAATGGTAAATTATCAATGACTATCTTGGGACAGAAGGTTAAATTTTCTATTTTTAACACTTCTCCCATTCCTACAACTGCTTTATATGAGGAATGTTCTTTAATTAATTGTGTTGAAGCCATTATTTCAGATGCTTCCTTGCAGACAGGTTCCTCGGATAAATTGGAGCTGACACTGACCTTAGAAGAGGGGGCTAAACCAGTGAGGGAGACCCAAAGGTGCCTTAACCCAAAGGCATATGAGAGCTCGAGAAATTATAAGGATCACACTAAAGCACTTCATGACAGATTTATTGTGCGACAGACATTGAGTCCAGGTATGAAAGTTTTACTTTCTAATTCTCTACTCAGTCTGTTTCCAGGTAAACTCAAATCTCGATGGAGTGGTCCTTTCGAGATAACTCAGGAATGTCCTTCTGGTGCCATTGAATTGCTTAACTCTCGAACCAATAAGACTTTTAAAACAAATAGACAGAGAGTTAAACCATATAAAGGAGGATTTCAAGAAGTGAGGATCATTGACAGCACTCTGGTCCACGATCCCTAGGCCTTGCATGATGTCCAGCTTTACGACATTAAAGAAGCGCTTAATGGGAGGCAACCCATCGGTTTGCAATTCTTTTTCATAGTTGTAATTTTCAATTTAACAAATTTTGATTTATATTTGTTTTAAATAAATGGAATAGGTGCTTTGATCGGTTTTTATTTTTCTAATGTGTTTCAGGGTTGATCGGAAAAGAGGTTTGCAATTTCTTTGATATTTTTTGATATTTGGTGATATAAAATAAAAATAAAGATAAAAAAAAGTTAAAAAGGGCAGTAGGTGACACGGCCAAGGAGCTTGGCCGTGTCCCTTGGCCGTGTCACATGGGACACGGCCAAGCTTCACCACTAAATCAACTTTCTTTCGTTTTTGCAAATTTTTGTACAGAAGAGGACACACCCATAGGACACGGCCAGGTCACTGGCCGTGTCCCCCCAAGTGCATCAGACACGGCCGTGTCACCTAGACTTGGCCGTGTCTCTTCACTTTCACACACTAGACACGGCCGTGTTGCCCACAACTTGGCCGTGTCTCTCACTTTTTCACTTTAAAAAACACGATTCTTTCACCTTTTTCCTCATTAAATCCCTAATTTCCTGTTTGTTCTCTCTCTCGCTCTCTCATTCTCTCTCTCTCGCAAACTCCATTATCTGTGATTCCAAGCTCCAAATCCTCCATTAAACCTCAAATTTCTTCACCAAAACTAAAAATAATTAATTAAAACTTCTTCTTTGCTCATAAAAGTTTGATTTAATCAAGTTTTGGTGTTAAATTTTTCAGATTTCTCAAGATGCCAAGAACAAAGATTGTTTCACACCGCAAGAAGAAGAGGCCTACAACCGAAGGTGCTTCTTCCTCTTCATCAATTTCATCTTTGAAGAGAGCAATTTTTTTGGCTCGGGGCTTTTTCCCGATGAGGTATGTTAATGATGAATCACTTGATGCTCTGCAAATTAGGACTAATTTTTATCGTTATGTGCAAATTCTTGGGTGGGAGAATCTAGTCTCCTTGCGACCTTTGCAGTTTGAGGAGCTGACTTTGGAATTTCTGACATCTCTTAAGGTTGAAAGAGATGATAAAATAATTTGCTCTAATATGAGTTTCAAATTGCTTGGGAAATCATTTGTGATTAATATTGAACAGTTAAATGCTATATATGGTTTCCATCAACATGGGGAAAGGTAAGTACCTAAAGAATTTAAACAACAATTTGCTTGGGGAGCATTAGGCTCGGGGACCTATGTGGCCAAATCAGCCAAAGCATCTAAATTAAGAAATTCCGCTTTGAGGTATTTGCATCGTTTTATGTCTTGCGGATTCTTTGCTCGGAAGGAAAGCCCGGGTGTGGTGGAATTGAGTGAGCTCTTTTTCCTGGATTGTGCCTGTAATACAGTTCCTGTTAGTGCCGGCTATTGGTTAGCCGATATTTTTGATACTGTGGCTAATAAAAGGAGGGGGGCAATTTGTGTTGGAGGGTTGATTACCACATTAGCAGTAGCCCTTCTTGAGGATTTTGACCCGAGTACCAGTCGCATGACTAGAATTTCGGGCAATGACTCTTTGGATTTAGCTACACTAGAGAAGATGCACATGGTGGTGCACAGAAAAGGGGCTTATATGATGGCTTCAACTGAGCCAGAAGCACCAGGGGATAGGCAGAAGAGAGCACGGGTTCAAGAAGATTCTGACTCAGATTCTCTTGATCTAGATGAGGATGCTCCGGTCTCGAAAAATCAAGAGGTGCTTATTAGGATTGAGGCCTTGGAGGGAAAGGTAGATCGACTGGAGGGCAAGGTGGACCATAACCATGCTGAGGTCTTGCAGCAGTTGGAACAGATTAATAGCAACCTTGCAAAGATTTTGAGTCTACACCCCTCGGCTGCATCATCTTCACACCCTCCTTCACCGTATATTTTGAGTTCCTTGCTTTATTGTGTTTAGTGTATTTTTGTTATTATTTTTCGTTTTTGTTTTAATGTTAGCATTTTATATTTGGATATTTTATTTTGTTTGTTTTTGAACATTTGTGTTTGTGATGAAAAGTTAGGGTTTTGCCTCACCAGGGTACTATGGAAGCAAGTTTTCCTTTAACTCTTTTTCTTTATTATTCTTGTTTTCTATTGAGGACAATGTAAATTATAAAGTGTGGGGTAATCTTTAAGCTTTTCTATTCGTGTTTTGGTTTGTCTTAGTGTGTTTTATTGTGTGTTGTGCATGGCATAATTGTTGAAAATTTATTGATCTTTTCTGTGATTCTAGCATTATAGTTGAGACTTTAGTATCAGCATAGAGATTAGCATTTGAATTCATTCAGGATCAATTTTCACATTCTGCAATTCATGACATATAAATCTTTGTGAACCCACTTGTGTGAGTTTTGAGCCTTATAAATTTGATATTATTGTCAATTGATTTTCTTTTCTTAAGTGTGCACCTTTATGATTTTGCATCTCTAGAGTTTGCTTTTGCATGCTAATTGAGCTCACATTATGATTTAATCTCAAGTTTTAAAATGATGAAGGCAAATTAGGCTAGCCCTTTAGCTTAAAAAGACCTCCCTTAATATTGAATTTCTTAGTGAGCCAAGTTGAGCCTTTGACCTTTTTCTTGTTTGATCAACACAATTCACAGCTCAACTTTCTCTTATTATCTTCATACCTGCATTAAGGAATGGAGTTTTATGATATGACAATAGGGTGGTTTGATTCAAAAGTGTGGGGTAAGAAATTTAAAAAAAATGGTATTGCTATTTGGGGTTGAAATGCATACTGTACACATTGTATTTGACTAAGAGTCGCTTATTCTTTTCCTCTACATTTTAAGCTAGATGTTCCATGTAAGTTTATATTTTGTATATATAAAAAAATGATGATAAAAATAAAAGAAAAAGAAAAAGAGAAAATAAAAAAAGATATTTATATATATATATACAAAATTCATATATTTTCTAGCTTTAGAAGAATGTTGACTCGTGTATTTTTCTTGAAGTATGCAAGAATGTGAAAGTATCAAGGGTTGGTGAGTATGCCATTTGAGGGAGTTGTGAGTTTCTTAGCAATAGTATTGTCTATTTTAGATACTCCATTTCTTGATGCTCCAGCTTAAATTTCTTTTCTCACACCTTCACCTTAGCCCCATTACATCCAAATAAAAGACCTTCGGATTATTTCTTGAGAAAATCAGTGAGGGAGATTGGATAATTAAGCAAGTTTATGGTAGTATGCAGTCATGAGTGGTTTGAGTGAATTAACCTTTGAAATCGAGTGAAACACTTAGATGAGAGATAAGATTTGTATGTCTGGATTAATGAATGAGTTAAGAAAATCCTTGATTGAAGTAAGATGCAAATATTTATGGCTGAGTCTTAAAGGATTTCATCTTATATACTGGAATTATAGTTAAGGTTGTTTGAATTTTTAATTTATGCCATGTGAATTTGCTTGAGGACAAGCAAAGTTTTAACTGTGGGGTAGTTGTTTTATTAGTTTTTGTTATAGATTTGTGTCTTGTTTATTATGATAATTGTTGTTTTCTTTAGGTATTTTGTTAGTTTTAATATGTTTATTTAGTGTTTTTATTAATTTTGGTGGTTTTAGTTTATTTCTGTGTTTATGTCGTTTTTGATCTAGTTTTTAGTACGGTGTTTATGTTTTGTTGGTTATTGTTTATTTACTTCTTGTTTAAAGTTTGTTTAAAGTTTTGTTTTAGGTTAAAAAAGCCAAGGAAGCAAATTGAAGGAAAAAAGGGACAGTAGCTGACATAGGCAGAGGACACGGCCAAGCTTGTGGCCGTGTCCCATACCAAGTTAAATTGAAGATCAAAGACACAGAGAGGGACACAGGCAAGGGACACGGCCAAGCTTGTGGCCGTGTCCCTCCAAAGATGCTCAAACACGGCCAAGTTGCTCCAACTTGGCCGTGTCTCACTTACATCCAAAGCAAAGAAGAACAATTCTCACAGAAGCAAACACAGGCAAGGGACACGGCCAAGTCACTGGCCGTGTCCCTCCAAAAAGGTCCAACACGGCCAAGCCTACTCTAACATGACCATGTCACTCAACCAAAGAAGAAAAGAAGAAACTCTGAGATAGAAGCGAACACAAGCAATGGACACGGCCAGGCTTGCGGCCGTGTCCCTCCAATTCACCACCAACACGGCCAAGTTCACTCTAACTTGGCCGTGTCTCTCATGGACTAAAGGCAAGCGGATTTTTAAAGCGGAGATTCGTATAAATATGGGATTTTAGGGTTTTCTTGGGGTGTTAAAAAGTTTGGGGAGCTGATTTAGCCGTCTGAGAGTGAAGTTAGGGTTTCTAACTTTGTTTTTTCTTAAAGATTATTGAACACTTTGATTAATCTAGCTTAGATTAGATTGTTCTAGCCATTGATACATCCTTCTTGCAAGATTTGAATAAGAGATTCTTCAGAAGCTTCAAGGAGTTTGTAACTTGGTTTTGTTCTTGAACTTTATCTCTTTATTTTCATTGGAATTGTATTTATGGATATTATCATGTCTAAATTGATTTCTTTGAATATTAATGAGATGAGTATGTTTGATAGCATTATGAACTAATTTGATCTAGTCCAGGGTTTGTATGGATCTGCTATGATTGTATGAATTGGTTATTCTCTTAGCTAATAATTTCTTTAGCCTTGATTGAATGGAATATTGTTAATATATAATTAATTCGCCACCAATTATGTGTTTTAGGTATTAGATGATGGATTGAGAGATGAAGTCTAATGCTGGAACAATTCAATTAGGGACTTAGGTGAATTAGAGATATAACCTATTAAAAAGATTATTTCAATCATAACAAGATTAGTTGAAAGAGGTTTGAATGCGAGAGCTTATTTCCTTGACTCAATTAATTAAGTTGCTTGAGATTTAATCTTTGAAATTAAATTAGTTAAGAGGAATAACCGTTCATACATATAAGTAGTAGAGAAGTACAAACCCTAGACCTTTTTATCAAGTGAATCAAAACATCAGCTTAATTTACTTTTATTCGTTTTAAACTTCAATCAATCTTCTTCATTAGTTAACAATTTAAATTTTCTTCATTACTTGTTATTTATAATCTGATAATCAATTAGCTACTTTAGCTTCCTTGAGAGACGACCTTGGGGCGATCACCTTTGCTACAGCTACCTCGTATACTTGCGAGTGATGCTTTGTGGTAGAGTTAATTCGAGCGCAACAGAACCAAAATCTTTCTCGAGTCCAGAACTCATTCCGGATCTAAAACCCAAATCAATCCGGGTCCAGAATCAAAATTTTTTTTAGTCCAAAACTCATTTTGGGTCTAGAACGTAAACCTACATTCCAGGACCAGAACCCATACTTTTTTTTGTCTAGAACTTATTTCGGGTACAGAGCCCAAATCAGTTCGGGTCCAGACCCAAATCTTTTTAGAGTCCAGAACTCATTCTGGGTCCAGAATTAAAACCAATTTAGGTCCATAACCCAAACTTTTTTTTAGTCCAGAACTCATTCTGGGTCCAGAACCCAAACCAATCCAGGTCCAGAACCAAAATCTTTTTTGAGTCTAGAACTCATTTCAGGTCTAGAACCAAAACCAATTCGGTTCCAGAACCCAAATTTTTTTAGCCTAGAATTCAATCCAACCTCGGGTGCAGAATCCAGTCTTGATCTAAATCAGTTCAGCAGTCATATTGCTTTTTACTCTCTTCTATCAAAATCTCAGATCGCTCAAGCAGGAGACAAACTGTAGATCCTTAAATTTGGATAGATTTATATTTAAAAAGCTTATCTTAGTCCATTATAAATCTAAAATCCCTTAAAGATTAGAGTTTAGTTGGTGTGATTTTATATTAAAATTGCAAAAAGTTTGGGCTGAAATATTAATTATTTTGGATCGATTTGAGTTGAAATTAATTATTTTTGGGTCGAGTTGGCACTCCCAAATCGATATGAGGCTAGCCTCATATCGATTTGGGAGGACCAAATTGATATTATTTTTGGGTCGAGTTGGCACTCCCAAATCGATATGAGGCTAGCCTCATATCGATTTGGGAGGACCAAATTGATATGGGCATTGCCCATATCGATTTGAGCTTGCCAAATCGATATGGAGCTCAAATCGATATGGGCTTTGCCTCATATCGATTTTGGCAAGCCAAATCGATATGCGGTAGCTCATATCAATTTTGGCAAGCCAAATCAATATGAACTTTGCCTAATATCGATTTGTTCAGCCCAAATCGATATGAGGAAGGGTTCATGTCAATTTTTGGCCTATAATTTGACTAATCCGAGTCCTAAATATATTTTGACTAGCTAACTTTATTTCTTAATCACGCAATAATTTGTTGATACTCGGATTAACAATTCCTTTAAGGGCTGGGATTAAGGATTTTTAAATTGAGTGTGCTATATAAATATAGGAGAAGAAGCAAAAAAAAAAAAGGGAGGAAAGAGAAAAAAAAAAGAAAAGGATATGAAAACCCTAGCAAGCAAATCAGAAAACACGAAAATATACTATCCAATTTATAAATGCAAGGCAGCAAGGCAGTGTGACTATTGCCTTGGTTGTAGCTCGGCCAGAAATCAAGCTTGGTGCAGGCAACAGGTTGGTTCAACTCTCTCAAATTGATAGAGCCATCAAACGAAGGTACGTTCCCTACATTTAATCTATTTAACTTCAGCACAAGTTGCTTTGGCCATAAAACAACATTGATTACATATATATTCATCTCCGGTAACCATACAAGAATCAAAGGTTAAAATAGCTTTAACATGTGTACATCAATCAAGTTTTACAAAACCCTAATATGTTCTTTTAAGAATGACAAAACCCTAAACTTATGTTCCTCGATTTATAAAAACATAATCTCCTTCTCAATTTCCAAAACTTAATTCAATTTTTAATAACCAAAATACCAAAACCCTAACCCTAATCCACTAAATCTAAAACCCTAAACCTTATTTTCTTAAACCCTAAAAACCCTAATCTTATTTTCCTAAACCCTAAAAATCCCATTTTTTATCCATAAAAGTTCTAAAACCCTAATTTTATCCAAGAAACCCTAATTTAAGATGTAAACTCTAAATTTGTAAATTTGTTGCTTTAATTAAGATTAAAACTTAGATGTGATTATTTTATGCCTTGAATTGATGGTGCAGGGGTGCTGGGCACGTACCCAATTTTTCAAACCCAATAGGGGCTTAGGGATTCCTTAGGAATCTAATCATCCACTCTCTTTTTTCTGGCCCGTCAGGGTGGCGACTCCATTTTCTCCGGGTTTAGGCTCCTGTTCTCTAAGTCTTTGAGCCTAAAAGTGCTGAAGTAGCAAGAACCATTCCACATGAGTGTGGGGGTTGAAAATCCCCGCTCACGGATATCATACTTTTTATTCAAGGTATAACCACTCATAGCCTTGTTCGTTTTGGTATATACTTGCTATGGGAACCTAAGCCTTCTTACCCTAAAGACTAAAGCCCATATAGCTGGCTTAGTAAATTTTCTTAGGTTTGACCTAATTGTTTCTTGTTTGACTATGGTTAACATGTCTTAGTTGAATTATGACCCATTTGGTTTGTTCTTTCCTAATATGACCTAATTATGGTATGAGCCTAAGAATATTTTTATGGTCTAAAACTTCTTTTAAGCCCAAAGCTCAAATCATTTTTATAAGCTTGAAATCTTTTTAACAAAAATTAGGTTAACAAATACTTTCTATCTTACGGCCCAAGTGTAAGGCCCAAAATTGATTCTTGAAATGAAATTTACAATGGGCTTTGAAATGTTCTTTTGAAAGAAAGGCCTAAAACTATTTTTTCACTTTATAGCCTATGAAGCTTTTATTTGGCTTTGAAAATTAAAACATTTTTACAATGGGACCAAATTTTTGAAAAAGGCTTTTAATTAGTTAGATCAATTATGAAATATTAAAATTAATTATGGGCCTTATTTATACCAATACATGTTAATTATGGGCTTATTTGTGGTATGGTTCATTAGTTGCTTTTTCAAGTAAGAAGCCTATTTATAATAAATCTATTAATTTATTTTTAATCCACGATATGGAAGAAATGATGCTTGAATGTTTCAGTGGACCCAAAAGATTAAAGCTTAATTAGTGGAAATTATCATAAACTGACTTCTATTTTGAAAACACAACTATTGGTTATTTCATCCGAGTGACTTGAAAATAAGATTATCCCCTATTGATATTTTTGTTGACCATAATACCTAGGAAAAGGGGCTCATCATTCATGTGTGGGAGATATAAGGTTGTAAGGGATTCCTTAATTTTGTTTATTTGTTTACTACACATGCATACATGCATACATACATTGCAATACATTTGCATTGATCCTTTCTGGCTTATAGACCTGGAGTTAAGTAGTTCAAGGGCTTACGACAACCCTACCTATGATGGTTACTCAGAATCCAATGAAGGATCAATCAATTTTGCACTAAAAATAATGGATTATGATCAAGTTTAGAACTTGGTGAATTAATCCATTGCATCCAAGATGGAAGAACTGAATGGGACCCTAGCCGAGGCCATGAGAAGTTAGTTAGCTGCATTATTGGAGATCACTGCTGAAGCATCTGCTAGTACCAAGAAGCAGAAAGACAAAGGGAAGGCTAAGGTAGGAGATGTAGCCTTTAATGACGAGAAAGTGATATATGATTATTATGAATTGGACCAATACTTTCAAGACTAATAAGAAATGAAGAAAGAAAGGAAGGTGGATAAGACTTAATATGTTGATGTTATGAAGATGATTGCTGACTTAAAAAATAAGTTTAAAAATGAGCTGAAGACTGAAGAGGTGTCGGAGGTGGACAAGCTATTTAAGAATGGTAAAGCACTTACAAGTTCAAGATGCCTCCTTTTGCTAAGTTTAATGGAACAAGAAATCCCCATTTACATGTCAAGTAGTACATCACTACCACGCAGTCTGCTATAGCTATTAAGGTTCAAACTCTAAGGTATTTCATGATTTCTTTGGATTCTGTTGTGCAAAATTGGTTCAATACTTAGAGAAAAACATTCAAAAAGACTAGAATTTACTGTACAAGTTCTTCATCCAACAATACAGATACAATGCCAAGCTAGAAGTGACCTTGATGTAGGTAAAAACTATCAAGCAAAAGCAGAATGAGAATTTTGTCGATTATGTGAAAAAGTGGAGAAACAAGGCTGCTCTTCTCAAAAAGAGGCCAGATGAATTTGACAAGATTAGAATGATAGTGAGAGGTGTCTTGCCTAACCTCCATGAATAGCTGTCTCATACTCTTATCAGAGATTTCAAAGATCTTCTCCAAGCTGGCTTACAGATAAAAGAGTGAGAAAGGGAGAAGAATCATTTTTCTAGGAGAAGAAATGAGAAGAATAATTACCAATATAGTGGTCAAAGTGTACAAAAAGCGGTGGATGTCAATGCAACTATTGGCTAAGGGAATAAGAGATAATTTTCAGAGTTGGGGAGACCTTTATCTTGGGTTTTCAATAAGTTGTAGAAGCAAGAGGTATTGCAGCCACTGGCTCTTCTACCCTTACCCAATCCTTTACCACCAAACTTTTATACCAGTGCATTCTGTCAATTCCATCAAACACAGGGGCACAAAACAAACAAGTGTTTTAGGTTGAGACATGAGATTTAAGATTTGATTAACAATGTTAAGCTGCTTGAACCTAACAAACCCAGAACGAAGAATAATCCTTTGCCTAAGTTTGGAAGGATACCTCCACCAGCAACCTTCATGATAGGGAAAGATTGAGAGTATATGAAGGAAGAAGAAAATTCATTCAATAAACTTCCTTTTGCTTAGGTGTTGCTTGTCTTATTTTCTTTCTTTAGTATTTCTTTGAAACAATTATGTCTTTCAAATAAAGATTGTTTAAATAAATTACTTTTGTTGAATTTATAATTTTGTTGGTTTTTGACATTCTGGTGCTCAACTAATGACGAATCTAGTTTGATATTCATAAATTATTGTATTTATGCCTCATGATTCGAATGACTTTACTAGATGTTAAATTATTCTATAGCATTGAGCTGTATATGCTTACTTAGAGAGGGCTCCTATATAATTATAAGCATCTAGGACCTAGTCAATCTTAGAACATGCTTTGATAAACTTTTGAGGCAAAATTGAACTCTGTTTATTTAAGGGAGAAGCCAACAACTACTGTCCACCTTATTAATTTCAATCCCTTATTTGTCCCTTTGAGCCTTTATGAAATTTTAGCTTGCTTTTTATTGGTTTGTAAACCCTATTAACCTACCCTGAGCTGATGTGATACTTATGACAAGTCTGATAATTACGGAGCTACTAAGAGGCAAAAAGATTAATTAAAGGGATGCTTAGTTGAAGTTCACCTAAACTGAACTTAATATCTCATATCTATTTCATCATTAAGATGGCATCAGGATAACAAAAAGATTCATCCTCATTAAAGCAGACTTGTGCTACTCCATAGTTAGAAGTATAGGACAGTACGAATAAGAAAACTTGCCTAAAGCTAGGACTAAGCCAAGATAAAGAAAAAGCTCGCTAGGTTAAAAACTCAAAAGGTGACCTAGGCAAAAATTAGAGCAAACTTGCTAGTTTTGAAAGCCTAAAAGGTTGGGCTAGGAAAAACTTGGAGCTAAGGAAGAAGGAAGAAAAGGGAAAAATAAGAAAGAGAAAAAAAAGAGAAAAAAAAAAGAAAAAGAAAAAGTGTCCTGAGTTTTTTTGCAAAAGGAAAAGATTAAGATTGTCCTAATCAAATCCAGATTTTTAACAAGAAGATGGAAGAATATTCAAGTTCATGAAGCAAGTTAATAAGATGCCCAAAGTTTAAGAATGATCCTAGCTACCCATGGCTTCAATAGGAAGTTTACAGAGTGAAGATCTGCTAGCAGTATCACGTCAACTCTAATTTACAAGTAGTCTTCACTCAAACCATATCCTTTATAGATCCCATTTCAAGCCTATTAAAGACTTGTTGGTCTCTTTTAATGGGTAGAGCCTATTAGTGGAGATTGTTTGAAGAAACATGCATATGAGATAGATAATATTTAAACTCAATGAGACCTTGGGCCTAGTAATGTGTATGTGTCTATCTACAGTACAATAGTTCTTCTTCAAATAGAATTAATTTCCAAGTTTAGTATGGTAACTAGGGTTATGAGGTTATAGATGTATTAATTTGATAGACCAAGTCCTGAAGTATATTGACACTGATTTGACAAAGCCAACATTTGATTTCAAAATTAAAATTTAATTTAAAAAAATATTTTCATGTCATATAAGCCTTCAAGCTTAGGGAAGTACATTATACTGTCAAACCTTAAAGGACATATTGGGTAAAAGTGGGCTAATGAAAAAATTATTTGCAAGGTTATGAATAAGCTACCAAATAATGTGCTAAATTATGGTTTGAAATAGATGTCTTATGTATCTCTGACTATCCTGCTTGAGGCCACACTACTCATGTTTTCTATATCTTGAAGATGAAGCTGTGGATGTGACATCTCCTGATAATCCAATGCAAGGCCTATCCTGAAGGTAACAATAAGAGTGCCTCGGCTTATCATCTTGGTCTGTGAGTCAATAGAACTACTATAAGTATCACTCATGCATATCATACATACATGCATACATAAGCATGTCACAATGCACTTTTGTTTCCTATTCTTTGAACTGTTGATACTTTATAAAGCAAACAATGAGAAACAGACATAGTGTCAAGAGGCATAAAAGGCCCATTGCATGAGAAAGATCCAATCATGGAGATGCATGCATAAAGAACAAGACAAAAGTATTAGTTGAAGTCTAGAGGGCACAATTGGTTTGAGCCTGCACATGGAGAAAAGCTTCTCCTTTCAATTTTTAATTTTATGCATGTGCAAAATATTGTCAGACTCCCTTTTAATGTTTTGCCATGCAAGAGGCAAAGAGAGGATATGAGGTATGAGGGCTAAAGGGGTAAAAAATACCCAAAATTTTCAAGCAAAATCCATTGAAGAATGGAACAAGTGGCTAGAAGAAAGTCATAACTCTTACATGACAGAAGGTCAGTCAGCTAAAAAAGCTGAAGTTGATTGCTAGAAGAAAGCCAAAACTCTCAAATGATAAAAGGTCAGTCCAACTAGAAGAGCTAAAGTTGATGGCTAAAAGAAAGCCAGAATTCTCAAATGATAGAAGGTCAGTCCAGCTAGAAGAGCTGAAGTTGATTCATTGAAGAATGTAATAAGTGGCTAGAAGAAAGCCCACACTCTCAAATGACAGAAGGTCAGTCCAGTTAGAAGGGCTAAAGTTGATGGCTGGAAAAAAGCCATAACTCTCAAATGACAGAAGGTCAGTCCAGTTAGAAGAGCTGAAGTCAATCCATTAAAGAATGGAACAAATGACTAGAAGAAAGCATGCACTCTCAAATTATAGAGGGTCAGTCCAGCTAGAAAAGCTAAAGTTGATCTATTGAAGGACGGAATAAGTGGTTAGAAGAAAGCCCGCACCCTTAAATGATAAAAGATCAGTTCAGCTAGAAGAGCTAAAGTCGATCCATTGAAGAATACAACCAAGTGGCTAGAAGAAAGCCAAAATTCTCAAACGCCAAAAGGACGATCAAGCTAGAAGAGTTGAAGTCTATTACAGGTCTAGAACCCAAACCAAGTCATGGGTCCAAAACCCAAAAAGCATCCAATATCGACTTAAAGGCATATTGTTTTTCACACTCTAAATAAAATCTCAGATCGTTCAAGCATGGGGCAAAATTGCAGACCTCTAATTCTGACCCTGGATGAGTCCAATCCCGATTAAATGAGGTAAAAAATACTATCCAATTTTAAAGAGCTTGAATCTAGTTTAAAAACTTGAATCGGATCAGTCCAATTTATAAAAGCCCAAATTAAGTTGGTCCAATTTATAAAAATCTAAATTAGCTTCAGCTCGAGGATTAAAAATTGATTCGGTTTGCGTTGGACCCATCTAAATTGATATGAGCAAGCTCATGTATATTTGGACAAGTCCAAGTTGATATGAACATTGTTCATGTCGATTTGGACTATCCAAATCGATATGAGCATAAAACTTATATTGAATTAGACTAGTCTAATTCAACATGAGTTCAATTTTTTATAGAAGTCCTAATTGTGTTTAAATTGTGGAAATCTTAGATAACATTGAATGGTTGGAACCGGATTAGGAGAATGATCAAACTTAATCCTAATTTAAACATTATAAATACAAATCAAGAGAGAAAGCCAGGGAAAGTAGCAGTGATTAAAAATAAGACAACAATTAAAAAGGGAGATAAACAAAGATAGAGAGCAATCAAAGAGAAGAGGAGAGATAATAGCTAAAAAGAGCAATTCTCTTCATACTGCATTCGCTCAGCCAAGATCACAGTTGATTTAAGTAGTAGCATGAAGGAGTTTGTTTCAACATATTAATATTGGTGGAGCCAACAAATGGAGATACAACTTTCATTGGCTAATCCAATTAAATCCATTAATTGATTTTTGATCTTTCAATTACTGTGTTGAACTCATTCACTGATTTTTAATATTTTAATTACTGTGTTAAATTCATGGATTAACTTTTAAAATTTCAATTACTATGGTGTTGTTAATTTGAAAATGAAGTTCTGTTGAATCTTTCATAGTAAGCAATTAGAAATTAATCAAAGGTCTATAAACTTAATCTTGGATCTGAAACTCTAATTTCACTTTGTAACTTAGGATTATATTACAAAATCTCAATTACATGTTTTAAACTCTAGCTTAGCATCTCTAACCTAGAATTGAACTTTATTTTAAATCCTAACTTTTCATGTCTTTGGCTTTAAGTTGCATGTTAAAATCATAGTATACATATCTCAAAACCTTAATTGTGCATTCTTTTATCTAAAACCCTAATTTACCTAATTTAATTTACAAAACCCTAAAGTACATATTTAAAACCCTAGATTTTAGAATAAAACACTAATTGGTGTTATAACCTAGATTCTATCGATTTAATTTGTTATGATGGATGATGAGCTTTAATTGGTATTTGCTTATGATGGATGATATGGTTGGTTGATTTATTTATGATGAATGATTGGATTATATTTTTTTAGATTTTAAGATTGTAAAAAGCATATTTCTATTTTATGGGTGACTCGCTTATTTAATTTGTTTATTTTATCTTATTAGAGGTTGATGTAAGTACACTTTCCACCTTTTTGGTAGGTGTCTCATTTTGCTTTGTTTATTTAGAACATTAGACATTATAAGGGCATGTTTTCTTCTCTTATGGGTGTCCATTTTGTTTGGTTGCTTTGATCTTAATATAACAGATATTTATTTATTATAATTGCATGTAATATGAAAATATGATAATAATAAAGAATTTCATAATATTTAGACCTGAAAAGAAGGTCGGTTCCAATGAATCAGACATTATAGGGGTGATGTGTCATTCTCACCTTCCCCATATATACCCAACTTTTCGAACCCAAGTAGGGGGTTAGGGATTCCTTAGAAATCGAGTCAGCCACCCCTTTCTATCTTCTCGGTCTGTCCGGGTAGTGACTCTAAATTCTCTGAATTTAGGCTCGTATTGTCTAAGGCCCAGAGCTTAATAGTGTTGAAGTCGCAAGAACCATTCCACCAGAAGTGGGAGCAAAAATTTTTGTTCATACACTATTACAAAATGGACAAAGCATATAAAATTCATGATTTTACTTTGCTCTTTGGCTCATTCGGTATTGTCATACCTAGTGTGAAAGGTTATCTTGAAGGGTTTGATCTTAATGGATGGACACAGTCTCATATGAATGAAAGGAGATATAATATTATGACTACTAACATGTCATAATTTGTAAATACTGCACTTGTACATGCACGAGAGCTTCCCATAACTGTATTTGTTAGTGAGGTGCAAAAGATGTTACAAAGATGATTTTTCAAATGATGAAGTAAGGTAGAAGCAAGCACTACAAGGATGGCAACTGATGTGGAGAAAAAGCTTAGGAAGAGAATGATGTATGCCTCAAAATTGAATGTAAGCGTTTTATTAAAATTTAATGTTAGTGTTATTTTATGAGTCTATTAATATTATATTTCCTTGTACATTTCATACCGGATACAATCTGATATAAATAAAATGAGATATGACATATTCGACATTTATAAGAACTTTGTAATGAATATGTCACGAAAAACTTATTGTTGTAAGGAGTTTCAATTAGACCAGATTCCATGTGTACATGCTCTTGTGATTGTGAAAAATGGTGAATTCAATGCTTATGACTTGTGCTCTCCTTACTACTCGCGAGATTATTGATATGAAATATATAAAGGAGTAATAAATCCAATACCCTACATAACATATTAGACTTTACCTAAAGATGTTAGGAAGATGACTCTTCTATCTCCATATGTTCACACCTCAACTGGCAAAAGTAAAAAACGTAAAATTTCTTCTTCAAGTAAG
This sequence comes from Garcia nutans, assembly GCA_947685225.1. Classification (NCBI taxonomy): domain Eukaryota; kingdom Viridiplantae; phylum Streptophyta; class Magnoliopsida; order Malpighiales; family Euphorbiaceae; genus Garcia; species Garcia nutans. Next base: position 822,771 of record CANTUV010000068.1, read on the forward strand.
AATAAAACACATCTTAAGTGTAGACATTGCTGGGAGCGAGGTCATAATAGACTCACATGTCAGAATCCAATACGACTTCATTCTACTTCTCAACCAGCAAGTACTCAGACTGCTCAGAAATAAAATATACTTTATTGTGTACCTTTAATAATAATAAACATTACCATGCTCTTGGTATGATATTTAAAAACTCCATCCTTTGTTATATACTAGTGGTTCATACATATTCTATAATGATGATTGTTCGCGAATACTTTGCCATGAAGATGGTATGTAATGTAACGAATAATTATTGTTCATACATATTCTATAAAGACTTATTAGTCACTTTTTTAATGCAACGAATAATTATTGTTCATTTACTGTCTTTTTACAAACTTTAATATTAGGTGCCTATGAAGATGGTATGTAATGTATGATTAAGTTCCATATGTGTTTGGGTGCATAAAACTGTAATTAGAGCATGTTAGGGGGAGTTATAGCATTTTTTATTTCATGCACATGGATGCTGTACATTTACTATCTTAGCTAAAACTAGAGAATGAAATGACCATGACGATGGTATGTACTGTAAGATTAAGTTCCATATGTGTTTGGAAGCATAAACCTGTAGCTGGGGAGAGTTAGGACATTTCTAATTTCATGCACATGGATGTTGTCCATTTACTGTCTTAGCCAAAATCTGAGAATGAAACATCCATGAAGATGGTATGTACTGTAATATTAAGTTTCATATGTGTTTGGTTGCAAAAACCTAGAGTTAGGGCATTAAGGGGACTTAGGGCATTTCTAATTTCATGTACATAGATGCTGTCCATTTATTGTCTTGGCCAAAATCTGAGAATAAAATGTCCAAGACGATGGTATGTACTATAAGGTTAAGCTACATATGTGTTTGGGTGCATAAACCTATAGTTAGGATAAGTTGGGAGGAGTTTGCATATGGTATTAATGTAAATTACATCTATTATAATAGCTTGAAATACTATTCAATTTACATATGAAACAGCATTGGAAATTCTACCAATTTGTTTAAAACATACATAATTATAACATATTATGTGTCTATATCTACAGGATATTAAAACGTTAATGACTCTATTATATCAACGTTCACTTCTCATCATCACTGTGATATAATCCAATATATTTCTGTGTTGTTTAGTACCATAAATAATATGTGGTTGTGTATCTCATCTACTTCATATTTTTCTAACTGCATTGCCATATATTACAATTTGGGGACATGATGAATTCAATGAATTTAGCAATAAACATCCCACAATCTAACCTGTTAATAAAACAAAAGTTTAGTGTTCATATCATATTAAATACATCTACTATACTATCAATTTATTAATGGAGTTAGTTTCTTACCCATTCTGCTGTGGACATTTCAATTTTTCATAGTTGACAGCAAGGGTGGTGCCTTGATAAATTTGAAGTTCTGGCCAGAAATTTAAAAACCCAACATTTTCCAATGCAACAAATAGCATTTCTATAATTTGTGTTATAAAATTCATTCTGTCTTTCATGTACTTTGTCCTAAACATGAAGTCATATATGGTAATTGTCCAATTAATCAATGAGATCTCCAACATTAACCAGTGGCTATTTTTATGATTTGCTAGCAAAAAAAATTGTGTCCACCTCCCAGGAGACTTTTCCATAATGAAGATCACCTCTCAAAAATCTTTTGATACCCAATGGAGGAATCTAGATTGATTCTTCTTCATTTAACCTTGTAAACTCTAGATGTTTCCACATAAAAGTTTGGATAATCACATAACCCCCACATGTTAATCTCTGATCAAAACTGCTTGAAAGGAAATGTTGTTTTTGCCTCACATAATATAGCATTATATCAATGTCCTGCAACACAATTAAAAATGTAAATAACATCACTTGTAATGTTGTATATATTCATCGTTAGTTAGCCAAACATCAGAGTTTCTCATGCGCCAAAAAAAAATCTAAATGCTTGACCTCATGTATTATAAAATTGTATACAATTCCATCCAGCAACCATTGTTCCTGAGCTTTATCACTACGAATGCACAATATGGCAAAATAATGAGTTCAGAGTTGCAAAACAACAGTGTTAGTAAATCCCCTAACTCATACACCCTACCTCTAATATATGTACTATATTAACTGTGCACTCGTTACTTATTATTTAAATTTATTAAAATTTAGGTTCCAATACTCATTGAATGCATATTCTTTTTCAAAAGTTGGTCCCTGAAGTGGATTCAGGGGAAGCACAGGTGAATACTCGTTATCAGGACCCATTTTTCTTTCGTGGAATTGTGATTTATTATCTCTGTGTCTCGACATCTCGTTCTTTCCATCTAGGGTCCAATCCCCACCAATGTATTTAGGATTTGGAGTTATCTTTCTTTTTTCTAATACAACATCATGAGCGTGTTGCGTCATAGTCATAAAAGATGGATTGCATTCTTATGTTTCATTCAAATTTGTTTCAAAATCAGACACATTCCTGTAAAAAAAAATGTCAACAAGAATTGGACATTGATTAATATAATTTTAATTTAATGGTAATTAAAGAATTTCAAAATGTGTTAGAGTACATACCATTGCAATGGAGTCTAAAAATGTAAATTTTTCTTTATCTTCAAAGTTGTGCTCAAGCAATGAGATTTTACCATTCATTTGTTGAATCAATTCATGCAATTATTGATTTTGTAAACCTACAAAGGTGTGCAGTTCTTTATTTTTTTTCTCTCAAATCCTTGATTTCCTTTTCTTTTTCTACTAACAATGTAATGAGTACTTTATTTTGAGTTTTCAGATTAGACAAATGTCACCCAAAATCTATAGCAAGTGATATCTTCTCTCTCTCTAACTCAGAAATCTATTTCATAATATTTTTGATGTTTGCATTTTGAAATTCAGATTGGGAGATTTATCTTTGGTTGTGTCTCTTAGTTCAGGGAGGAGTAGCATAAAATGCTCCATGACCTCCCCTTCTCTGCTGAGAGACAAATAAGATAAAGTAGGATATACTTCTTCATCTCTGGACATTTACTGAAACAAAATAGTTTGCATCTCCTGCATACAACATATTTGAATGAGGAAGAATGATAACCCAAATTAAATAGCAATAATCAGTAATAAAGTATCATAGAAATAAGATCATTAAAACTATTGATTCTAGTACCTTCGCATCGATTTTTTTTATACAAGGATTTTGACTCCATGCTCCAATTAATTATCCTAGAAATCTTATTGCCAATTCTCTTAACCATAACCTTGTCTAAAGATGGAAATATCTCTATGGACAAAATATTTATGGAATTAAAAAGCCCACTTAAAGAGTATCCACCATATTTATTTTCATATCCTTCATGCTCCAAATTGCATCCTTCAAGTTTAAACATATAAACTTCCAACTCAATTTACCCTATGCCATGTTGTTAAAGACATCAACATCATCAACAAGTAATAGAATCTGGAAATCAACTTTTGATTTAGGAGCCTTGCCCAAAACAATTAGGTCAATCATATATGCAATCCCTAACTTAACTTGAAGGTTCATTTCGTTGCAACCTACGAATGCCTTAATGTAAACCCTTGATTTTGGATCTAATCCAGTCCAACCCTAATTAAAAGAAAGTCAGATCAAGCCTAAAGGTTTAAATAAGTCTGTAACAATTTTAAGAGCCAAAAATGGTTCGAATCCCAAGAAAAGTCGACCCAGCCCAAATTCTGTCTAATCGGCATGCTCGATTCGCCACAGGCCCTCGGCTGGGGCAAATTGGCATGGTTGATCCACCACACACCCATAATCCAGCCTTTATTCACTTTATTAGCTTTTCTTAATTAAGATGGACTCGATTTTAAACACAGATGAGGTTTAGAGTTAAGTATTTTGTTTCCCTATAAATATATGATTAACACACAGAAGAAGGAGCATCGAGAAACGAGAAGGAGAAAACAATCTAAGAAACCCTAGCAGAAATTAGCAACAAGAGACTATCCAATTTACAAAAGCAATGCAACAAGGCAGTGACTTCTGTCTTGGTGGTAGCTCGGCCAGAAATTAAATTTGGTGCAAGCAGTAGCTTGGATCAACTCTCTCAATTTGGTGGAGCCTTCAATGCAGGTTTTATCTTCTAAACTCTTTAAAATTATAACAAGTCCTATTTACTAATATCATGAAGTTCATATTTACTATGGCTTGGTTTAAATATGTCCAATGAGCTTTATTTGATAATACTATCAATTTATATCCACTATATCTTCATTTAAACACATTCAATAGCCATATCTCGTACCATTATTTATTAAGAATCAATACTAAACAGGTCTTAAAGTTTTTACAGTAACCAATTTTTTATCAAAATCCTAAACTTGTTTTTCAAATAGCAAAGCTCTAATTTTGTTTTCTAAAACCAAAACCCTAAACTAGCTTTCCAAATTCTAAAACCCTTATTTTTTTAATTCCTAAAAACCCTCATCCTAAACACCTAACCTTAATCCATAAATATCCAAAACCCAAAAACCCTAATTTTCAAGTTAAAAACATTAAAACCCTAATTTCATATCCAAAAGTCTAAAACCCTAAATTCCAAACCAAAACCCTAATTTTATTTTCAAAACCTTAAACCCATATTTTTAAATCTTACAAACCCTAAGTTTAACATGTAAACACTGATTTTGTATATTTAATGCTTCAAACCCAAGTTTTTGATTATTTAATTTGTTACATGCTTTTATGATGGATGATTTATTTTATTCAATTTATAATAGATGCTTTGTTTTTAATTGCTATGTTTAAATGATTTAATTTATTTGGTTAATTATTTTAATGTTGATTATTTTGATTTCAATGATGTAAGAGATATGTTTCCATTTTGTGGGTACCTCATTAGTTAGTTTCAATGTAACTTAATTCATTTTGAGTTTTGAGATTAATGTAAAGAACACATTTTCACCAAATGGTGGGTGTCCTATTTTATTTAGTTTTGGATATTGGATACTTGTAAGGGCATATTTTCATATTGAATGGGTGCCCGTTTATTGTTTTGTTTGGACTTTTTTTTATTTTAATACAATAAATATTTATTTACTTTAATGTGCATGTAATATGGATAATGCTATAAAAAGTTAAGAATTTAATAATGTTTAGACCTGAAGAGAAGGTCGGTTCCAATGAACCGGGTGCTGAGGGGGGTGTTGGGCCATTCTCACCTTCCCCACACATACTCAACTTTTCTAACCCAATAGAGGGTTAGGGTTTCCTTAGGAATCTAGTCATCCACCCTTTCTATTTTTCGATCCGTCTAGGTGGCTACTCTATTTTTTCTGGATTTAGGCCCGTGTTCTCTAAGGTCTTCAGCTTAACAGTGACGATGTCACAAGAACCATTCCACATAGGAGTGGAGAAAAAAATCTCCACTCACAGTGGCGACTCCACTTGGGGATAAGAGAAGTTAATTCTGTTGGTCTTTATATTATTTTATTCTTTCTTATTATAATATTGTCAATTGCATTATTTATATTGCATTGTATGTATGAGTTTAGACGCCCATATAACCTGTGTTGTGTTATGTAAGGGGTACCATACCTTCACTCAAAGTATGGAGATCGAGCATGGCATAACCACTCATTGCCTTGTACTATTTGGTATATACTTGCTATGAAAAACTAAGCTTTCAATCCAAAGACTAAAGCTCATATAATTGGCCTAGTTATTTTTCTTAGGTTTTTACCCCAAATGCTTATTATTTGACTATGATTAATTTATCTTAGTTTGAACCATGGATTATTTGATTTTTTCTTTTTCTAATATCACCTACCTATGTTGTAAGCTCAAAATAGTTTTATTCTTTTAAGCTGAATGACCAAAAAATTTTTTAAAAATCTTTTTTAAGAAGGTCTTTAGACATGAAAACCTTTCAAGATGGGTCAAAAATCTTTTTTTACCTTATGGTCCAAACTTAAGAACCCAAGGGCTTTGAAACAAATTCATCTTTCACTTCAAAAATTATAAACTTTTTTTTAAAAGAGTTTATAAATTATTTAGGTCAATTATGGTATAACAAAAATCGATTGTGAGCCTAGTTTATACCAAGAATTATTAATCATTGGCTTGTTTTTAGCATGAATCATTAGTTACTTTTTCAAATGAGAAATCTATTTATAATAAACCTCTTAATTTATTTTTAATCCAATATAGCATAAAAGTTATTTTAGTTTATTGGATGGATTAAAGCCTAATTATTGGAAATTATCATGGACTGACTTCCATGTTTAAAAATATAACTATTGGTTAAAATCGTCCGAGAGAATTTTTTTGAAAACAGAATATCCCATGTTAATATTTTGTCAATCGTATACCTAGAAAAAGAGAATCACTATTTATGTATGGAAGTTATAAGGTTGGAAGTAATGTCCTAATTATCCTTATTTGCTTGTTGTTTGTGAATACATGTATACATGCATTGTACATGTCATTGATCCTTTTTGGCTCACAGACCTGGAGTACAACAGTTCGAGAGCGTATGACAACCCAACCTACACTAGTGACATAGACTCTAGTAGCAACTCAATTAGCTTCTCACCAAGAGTAATGGAGCCTGAACAGATTCAAAGGATGGTGGATGACGCCCTCAATGCCAAGATGGAAGAACTGAAAGAGGCCCTAGCTGAGACTATGAAGAGCCAACTAGTTGTACGTTTGGGGAACACTGTCGAGACATCTGCTAGTAGTAAAAAATCGAAGGATAAAGGGAAGGATAAGGTCAATAAAGTAGCCTTTGATAATGATAAAGTAATCATCAATGATGACGATGACTGGGCTCAATATTTTTAAGATCTTCAAGATAAGAAGAAAGAGCTGAAGGCTGTTGAAAGATTAGAAGTATAAAAGACTGAAACTTTAGATGTTGAGAAGTTGATTGCCTATTTGGAAAAGAAATTTGAAAAGAAGCTAAAAACTGAAGAAATATCGGAGGTCGACAAGTTGTTTGAACAAGATGAAGAGGTCCCGTATAAGTTCAAGATGTCCTCCTTTACCAAGTTTGATGGAACTGGGAATCTTCATCTCCATGTGAAGTAATACATCACTGCTATGCAGTCTACCCTAGCTACTAAGGCTCAAACTCTAAGGTACTTTATGCTTTCATTGGACCCTGTTGTCCAAAATTGATTCAACACCTTAGAGGATGGTACTCAAAAGAGCTAGAATTTGTTATACAAGTCTTTCATCCAATAATACGGGTATTATGCAAAGTTGGAAGTCACTTTGATGGAAGTTGAGTTGATAAGGCAGAAATCAAATAAAAATTTTGTTGACTAGGTGAAGAGGTGAAGAAACAAGGCCGCATTACTCAAAAAGAGACCTGATGAATCAGATCAGATTAGCATGATTGTAAGAGGGGTGTTACCTAGTCTTCGTGAAAGGATATCTCATACACTCATCCGGGATTTCAAAGATCTTCTACAAGCTAGTTTGCAAACTTAAGACTGAGAAAGAGAGAAGAGCCATTTTTATGGAAGAAAGAATGAGAGGGGGAATTATCAGTCTGGCGGGCATAGTACACAGAATGCAGTCGATGTGAATACAACTGGTCAAGAAAATAGAAAATAGTTTTTAGATCTGGGGAAACTTTTGTCTTGGGTTTTCAACAAGCTACAAAAGAAGGGACTATCACAGCCATTGGTCCCTCGACCTTTGCCAAATCCTTTACCACCAAAATTTAATACTATAGCCTTTTGTCAATTTCATCAAACACAAAGACATGAGATAAAAAAATACTTGCGACTAAAATATGAGATCCAAAATTTGATTGACAGTGAAAAGTTGCCTGAACCTAATAAACCCAACACCAAAAGCAGTCCTTTGCCTGAATTTAGAAGAGTGCCACCGCTAGTAACCTTCATAATAGAGGGAGGATTGATAGAAAGTTTTATCTTTTCATCTTTTCAAAATATAGATGGAGAAATTGCTGAGGAAGGGGTTGTTAGTTTTGGCTCTTGCCCCCTGACATGTCCAAGTAAATGAAGAATTTTTTTACTACAACTCAACAAACTTCTCTTAGCTTATTTGGTTATTTGTTTTATTTTCTATCTTTGGTATTTTCTGAAATAATTATGTTTTTCAAATTAAGATTGTTTGAATAAATTACTTTCATCAAATTTTTATTTATGTTGGTAGTTTTTCATTTTAATGCTCAACCAATGATGAGTCTACCTTAATATTTATAAATTAGTATATCTAAGCATCATGGTTCGAATGACTTTACTAGGTGAGAAAATTATTCTATAGCATTGAGCTATGTATGCTTACTTAGAGAGGGCTCATGCATAATGACCTTTTTCTAGGTTCTAGTCCGTCTTAGAACATGCTTTGACGAATTTTTGTAGTGAAATTGAACTCTGCTTGTTTAAGGGAGAGATGATCTAGGAAATTTTTGGTAAGCCAACAACAAGAATTCACCCAATTAAATATCAATCCCTAATTGTCCTTTTGAGCCTTCATGAGATTTTATCTTGCTTCTTATTAGCATATAATCCCGATAACCTATCCTATGTTGTTGTGAATCTTATGATAAGTCTGATGATCACTAAGGTAAAGGGGTAAGAAGATTAAAGAAAGGAATGTGTAGTCAAGACCATAAGGATAATTGAAGTTCACCTCATACGAGACCTAATATCTCTGATCTATTAAGATGACATTAGGGCAATAAATAATTTATCTTTGTTGAAGTAAACTCACTCTCCTCCACTCATCCATAGTCAAAAGTATAGAATGGTGTAGACAAGATAACTTTCTTAGAGCTATGGCAAAAAAAAAAAGGAGAAGAAAGAAAAGAAAGAAAAAAAGAAAAAAAAAACCCAAAAAAGGGGCAGTTAGCCGAAAAGGCCGGTTTAGAAAGCGAACAGAGTTCTTTTTACCTGAAGCATCAGAAGACTTCCACTTAGTTTACGAGGACGGATTGACAGCCCAACCAAAGACATAAATACATAAGGGAAAGACCATCTTTCATTTTATCCAATATAGCTCCAAGTCCATGATCTTAAAAGTCTTAGACTTGATATTCCAAAAGGAAAAAGGACAGAAAGAAAAAGTAAGGTGGTCTTAAGGTCAAGATAGTACTGATTGGATCTAGATTTCTACCAAGAAAGTGAAAGGAAATTGAAGCTTTATATTTTTTTAAGTCTGAAGGAAATGATGCCCAGAAGGTGAAAATGGAACTTCTAACATTATACAGTTCCAAAAGAAGTTTGTAGTGTGAAGGTTTGTCCATAACGTTACATCAACTCCAATCTCAAAATGGCCTTCGCTTGCACCATGTCCCTTATAGACCCCATTTCAAGCCTATTAAAGACCTGTTGATCTCTCTTGGTAAGTAAAGTTTATTAGTGGAGATATTTTGAATAAGCATGCATATGAGATAGATAATATTTAAACTCAATGAGACTTTTAACCAAGTAATATGTATGTGTCTATCCGAAGTGCAACAATTCTTATTCAAATGGAAATAATTTTCAAGTTTAGTATGGTAACTAAGGTTATGATGTAATGGATGTGTTAATTTGAAAAAATCAAATCCTAAGATAAATTGATACTGATTTGACAAATCCAACATTTGATTTCAAAATTAAAAATTCAAGATTTAAAAAATAAAAAATAAAAAATATTTTGTCGCATAAATGTTGCGCTCTAATTAACTCTACCACAAAGCGTCACTCGCAAGTATACGAGGTAGCTGTAGCAAAGGTGATCGCCCCAAGGTCGTCTCACAAGGAAGCTAAAGTAGCTAATTGATTATCAGATTATAAATAACAAGTAATGAATAAATTTAAATTGCTAGCTAATGAAGACAGATCGATTGGAATTTTAGAGCAATAAAAGTAAATTAAGCTAATGTATTGATTCACTTAATAAAATGGTATAGGGTTTGCACTTCTCTACTATTTATATATATGAACGGTTATTCCTCTTAACTAATTTAATTTCAAAGACTAAATCTCAAGCAACTTAATTAATTGAATAAAGGAAATAAGCTCTCGCATTCAAACCTCTCTCAAATAATCTTGTTACAATTGAAATAATCTTTTCCTAGGTTATATCTCTAATTCACCTAAGTCCCTAATTGAATTGTTCCAGCATTAAACTTCATCTCTCGATCCATCATCTAATACCTTAAAACACATAATTGGTGGCCAATCAATTATATATTAACAATAATTCATTCAATCAAGGGTAAAGAAATTATTAGTTAAGAGAATAACCAATTCATATAATCATAGCAGATCCATACAAACCCTAGACTAGATCAAATTAGTTCATAATGCTATCAAACATACTCATCTCATTAAAATTCAAAGAAATCAAATTAGACATGATAATATCCATAAATACAATTCCAATGAAATTAAAGAGATAAAGTTCGAGAACAAAACCAAATTACCAACTTCTTAGCTCTTGAAGAATCTCTTGTTCAGAACTTGCTCGAAGAATGTATCAATGGCGAGAACAAATCTAATCTAAGCTAGTTTAATCCAAAGTGTAATCAAAAATCAAAGAAAACAAGATATGAAACCCTAAAACTCTCTTTGACAGCTTAATCTAAACTCAAACTCTCAACAACCTTTTGAAAACCCTAATTTTAATATTTATATGAAACCTCCGCTTTAAAAATCAACTTTGTCTTTGATCCATGAGAGACACGGCCAAGTTGGGAGAGACAAGACCGTGTTTGAGGCTCTTGGAGGGACACGGCCACAAGCTTGGCCGTGTCCCTTGCTTGTGTCTTCTACTGCTTGATTTTCTTCTTTCTTTTTCTTTGGACTTGAGTGAGACACGGCCAAGCTTAAGCAACTTGGCCATGTTGGAGCTTTTTTAGAGGGACACGGCCACAAGCTTGGCCGTGTCCCTTGCATGTGTCTTCTTCTGTGTCTTGTGGCTTCTCCTTAGCTTGGTATGGGACACGGCCAGTGGCTTGGCCGTGTCCTCTGCATGTGTCAGCTTCTGTCCATTTTTTCCTTCTTTTGGTTCCTTGGCTTTTTAACCTAAAAACAAAACTTGAAACAAACTTTAAACCATAATTAAATGAACATTAACCAACAAAACATAAACACACACTAAAAACTATGACAAAAATGACATAAACATTGAAATAAACTAAAACTACCAAAATTGATGAAAACACTAAATAAACCAATTAAAACTAACAAAATACCTAAATAAAACAATAATTATCATAATAAATAAGACACAAATCTATAACAAAAACTAATAAAACAACTACCCCACACTTAAAACTTTGCTTGTCCTCAAGCAAATTCACATGGCATAACTTAAAAACTCAAATAACCTTAACTATAATTCCAGTATATAAGATGAAATCCTTAAAGACTCAGCCATAAATAATTGCATTTTACTTCAATCAAGGATTTCTTAACTCATTCATTAATCCAGACATACAAATGTCATCTCTCATCTAAGTGTTTCACTCGATTTCAAAGGTTAATCACTCAAACCACTCAGGACTGCATACTACCATAAACTTGCTTAATTATCCAATCTCTCTCACTGATTTTCTCAAGAAATAATCCGAAGGTCTTTCATTTAGATGTAATGGGGCTAAGGTGAAGGTGTGAGAAAAGACATTTAAGCTGGAGCATCAAGAAATGGAGTATCTAAATTAGACAATACTCTCGATCAGAAACTCATAGCTCCCTCAAATGGCATATTCATCAGCCCTTGATAATCTTACATACTTGCATACTTTAAGAAAAATACATGAGTCAACATTCCTCTAATGCTACAAAATATATGAATTTTGTATATATATATATATATATCTTTTCTTTTTATTTTCTCTTTTTCTTTTTCTTTTATTTTTATCATCATTTTTTTAATATATATATATACAAAATATAAACTTGCATAGAACATCTAACTTAAAATGTGGAGGAAAAGAATAATCGACTCTTAATCAAATACAATGTGCAAAGTATGCATTTCAACCCCAAATAGTAATACCATTTTTTTTTATTTGCTTACCCCACACTTTTGAATTGAACCACCCTATTGTCATATCATAAGAAACTCCATTCCTTAATGCAGGTATGGTGATAATAAGAAAGTGTTGAGTTGATAATTGTGTTGATCAATCAATAAAAGGTCAAAGGTTCAACTTGGCTCACTAAGGAATTCAATATTAAGGGAGATCTTTTTAAGCAAAAGGGCTAACCTAATTTGCCTTCATCATTTTAAAACTTGAGATTAAATCATAATGTGAGTTCAATTAGTATGCAAAAGCAAGCTCTAGAGATGCAAAATCATGAAAGTGCACACTTAAGACAAGAAAATCAATTGACAATAACATTTAATCCATGAGGCTCAAAACTCACAAAGGTGGGTTCACAAAGATTTATATGTCATGAACTGCAGAATGTGAAAATTGATCCTAAATGAATTCAAATGCTAATCTTTATGTTGATACTAAAGTCTCAACTATAATGCTAGAATCACAGAAAAGATCAATAAATTTTCAACAATTATGCCATGCACAACACACAACATAACACAACAAACAAACAAAACAGAAATTAAAGAAAAGCTTAAAGATTACCCCACACTTTAGAATTTACATTGTCCTCAATGGAAAACAAGAATAATAAAGAGAAAGAGTTAAAGGACAACCTGTCTTCCATCGTACCCTGGTGAGGCAAAACCCTAACTTTTCATCACAAATACAAATGTTCAAAAACAAAAGTACAATATATAAAAATAAAATATCCAAAATATAAAATGTTAACACTAAAAACAAAAACGAAAAATAATAACAAAAATACACTAAACACAATAAAGCAAGGAACTCAAAATCTACGGTGAAGGCGGGTGTGAAGATGATGCAGCCGAGGGATGAAGACTCAAAATCTTTGCAAGGTTGCTATTAATCTGTTCCAACTGTTGCAAAACCTCAGCATGGTTACGGTCCACCTTGCCCTCCAGTGCCTCAATCCTATTGAGTATCTCCTGATTATCTGAAACTGGAGCTTCTTCATCTAAACCAAGAGAATTCGAGTCAGAATCCTCTTAAACCCGTGCTCTCTTCTGTCTGTCCCCCAGTACTTCTGGCTCAGCTGAAGCCATCATATAAGCCCCTCTCCTGTGCACCACCATATGCATCTTTTCTAATGTGGCCAAATCCAATGAGTCATTACCCAAAATTCTAGTCATGCGACTGGTACTCGGGTCAAAATCATCAAGAAGGGCTACTGCTAATGTGGTAATCAGTCCTCCAATACAAATTGCCCCCCTCCTTTTATTGGCCACACAATAAAAAACATCGGCTAACCAATAGCCGGAACTAATAGGCACTGCATTAACCACATAATCCAAGAAAAAGAGCTCACTCAATTCCACTACACCCGGGCTCTCCTTCCTAGCAAAGAATCCGCAGGACATAAAACGATGCAAATACCTCAAGGCGGGATTGCTCAATTTAGATGCTTTGGCCGATTTGGCCACATAAGTCGCCGAGCCTAATGCTCCCCAAGCAAATTGTTGTTTAAACTCTTTAGGTACCAACCTTTTCCCATGTTAATGGAAACCATATATAGCATTCAATTGTTCAATATTAACCACAAAAGATTTTCCAAGCAACTTAAAACTTAACCTAGAGCAAATTTTTTGTTCATCTCTTTCAACCTTAAGAGATGTCAAAAATTCCAAAGTCAGCTCTTGAAACTGCAAAGGTCGCAAGGAGACTAGGTTCTCCCACCCAAGAATTTGCACATAACAATAAAAATTAGTCCTAATTTGCAGAGCATCAAGGGATTCATCATTAACATACCTCGTCGGGAAGAAACCCATAGCCAAAAGATTTGCTCTCTTCAAAGATGAAAACGATGAAGATGAAGAAGCCCCTTCAGTTGTAGGTCTCTTCTTCTTGCGGTGTGAAACTATCTTTGTTCTTGGCATCTTGAAAAATCTGAAAAATTTGACACAAACTGATTAAATCGATCTTTTGTAAGAGAAAAAGAAGTTTTAACAGATTAAATCTAGTTTTGGTAAAGAAAATTGAGGTTTAATTGAGGTTTTGAAGCTTTGAAACACAATTAATGGAGGTTTGAGAGAGAGAGAAGTCGAGAGAGCGAAAGAGAGAACAGAAAGAAAATTAGGGATTGAATGGACAAACTGTGCAAAAATCATGTTTTTAAAGTGGAAAAATGGAGAGACACGGCCAAGTTGGGGTGAACACGGCCGTGTCTTGTGTGTTTTGAGGGACACGGCCAAGTCATGTCACTTACTGTAAGAAGAGCTACAAATAAAAAAAAAACAAAGAAAATTTTGGTGAAGCTTGGCCGTGTCACTCACTGTGAAAACTTGCAAAAACAAAACAAATATTTTTTTTTGTTGAGGCTTGGCCGTGTCCCATGTGACACGGCTAAGGGACACGGCCAAGCTCCTTGGCCGTGTCTCCTTCTGCCAATTTTTAACTTTTTTTAATTTAATTTTTATTTTATATCACCAAATCTCAAAGAAATTGCAAACTCTTCTTCGATTAACCCTGAAACACATTAGAAAAATAAAAACCGATCAAAGCACCCATTCCATTTATTTGAACCAAACATAAAATCAAAATTTGCTAAATTTAAAATTACAACTATGAAAAAGAAATGCAAACCGATGGGTTGCCTCCCATTTAGCGCTTCTTTAATGTCATAAAGTTGGACATCACTGCAAGACTTAGGGATCGTGGATCAAAGTACTGTCAATGATCCTCACTTCTTGAAATCCTTCTTTATATGGTTTAACTCTCTGTCCATTTACTTTAAAAGTCTTATTTGTTCGAGAGTTAAGCAATTCAATGGCACCAGAAGGACATACCTTAGTTATCTCGAAAGGACCACTCCATCGAGATTTGAGTTTACCTGGAAACAGACGGAGTCGAGAATTAAAAAGTAAAACTTTCATACCTGGACTCAATATCTGTCGCACAATAAATCTGTCATGAAGTGCTTTAGTGCGATCCTTATAGTTCCTCGAGCTCTCATATGCCTTTGGGTTAAGGCACCTTTGGGTCTCCCTCACTGGTTTAGCCCCCTCTTCTAAGGTCAATGTCAGCTCCAATTTATCTGAGGAACCTGTTTGCAAGAAAACATCTGAAACAACTGCTTCAACACAATTAATTAAAGAACATTCCTCATATAAAGCAGTTGTAGAAATGGGAGAAGTGTTAAAAATAGAAAATTCAACCTTCTGTCCCAAGACAGTCATTGATAATTTACCATTTTTAACATCTATTAAGGTGTTGGTAGTAGCCATGAAAGGCCTACCCAGCAAAATAGTGTGTGCTGATGGTGTAGGGTTACTTCCTTCCTTGTCAAGAACTATAAAATCCACAGGTACTATCAACCCTCCAACCTTGACTAACACATCTTCTATAACCCCTTTCAGGAATCTAAGAGATCTATCAGCTAACTGCAACACCATTTTGGTTGGTTTAAGTTCCCCTAGTTCTAATTCTTGATACACAGAATAAGGCATCAAATTTACACTGGCTCCTAGATCACACATGCCATCAGTCCCCTTTCCATTTCCCACAGTAATTTGAATTATAAAGCTTCCAGGATCCTTTAGTTTGGGAGGTAGTTTATGCTGCAGAACAGCACTAGCTACTTCTGAAACTATCACCTTTTCATTCGGCTCATACCTCTTTTTCTTGGTGATCAGCTCTTTGAAGAATTTGGCATAAGCTGGCATGTTCATTATTGCTTCAAGTAAGGGTAAGTTAATACTTAACTTAGACAGTATGTTGAAGATGTTAGAAAATTGCTTATCTTTTTTATCATCCTTCAACCTGCTGGGGAATGGTATAAGTGGCCGGTATGGATTGCTTGCCTTATGTAAATCTGTTGAAGAGGATTTCTCCGTTGAACTTTCTCCAGCACCTTTGTTCTCTGGTTCTCCTTCCTTCTTGTTCTCTTGGTCACCTGCATTCACAGAATTATTTTCAATATTATTGTTAATTATCTTACCACTTCTAAGAACAGTCACTGATTGTGCCTGCTCAGGTTGACTTGGGAATTTCCCCTTTTGTTGAATCTACATCTGTTGTGCAAGTTGTCCTACTTGAGTCTCCACTTTCTTAAAAGATGCTTCTAAGGAATCCAACCTCTTGTTGGTCATCTCTTGATTTTTTGCACTGACTTGGATGAAAGCTTGTAAACTTTCCTCCAAACTCTCTATCTTAGACTGGCCTTGATTTGAGGATTGGCCCTGCTGTTGGTTCTGTCTCTGGAGCAAATGGAAAGGCTGTTGAGAATTATTTGTTGCCCAGGAAAAATTAGGATGATTCCGCCAACCAGTATGTATTTGAGTAAGGATCATTCCGGGCCCTTGGTTGATATCCCCCCATAGCATTGACTTGCTCAGCTTCATTACCAAAAGACTCATATGTAGAGGGGCAAATATTTGCTCCATGCCCAAAAGTCCCACAAATTCCACACACTTCTTGAGTAGATGAAGAAGTATTATTTTTCATATTCAGCATCTGCACCTGCCTTGTCAATTCAGCTATCTGATTGACCATCTCACTATTGGTTTCCAATTGATTCACCCCTTTACTTCTTCCTCTTACACTTTTCTGTTGAGAATTAGCTCCCAACATCTCAAAGATATCATAAGTTTCATCAGCTGTCTTTTCTCCCATGGTTCCCCCAGCTGCATTGTCAACAGTATTCTGAAATTGCTGGGTTAAACCATCGTAGAAAAACTGGTTCAAAAGTTGAAGTGGGTAGTGATGATGTGGACACTGGATTAATAACATTTTAAATCTGTCCCAAGCCTCATGAAATGGCTCTCCTTCAAATTGAGAGAATGTAGCTATCTTCCCTCTCAATTCAGCTGTCTTTTGATGTGAGTAAAACTTGCCCATAAATTTGTTATAAACTTGCTCCCAAGTTGTCAAAGAATTTTCGGGGGACATCATAAGCCAGCTCTTTGCCCTATCCTTCAATGTATAAGGGAAACATCTCATCCTCAACTGATCTTCTGTTAGTCCTCCCAATGGAAAAGTGTTGAGGGTAGAATAAAAATCCCGAATAAAGTTCAAAGGATCTTCATTTGGAACTCCATAGAATGATGGCAGCATATTGTAATAAATGTTCTTCAACTCATAATTTCTTACTGCATCTGTCAATCTTATGCAAGAGGTGGAAGTTCCAATGACAGGTCTAGCAAAATCTCTCATAGTCCTTTGTCTTTCTTCTGCCATTTTAACAGATTGTGCAGATTCCGACTCAAAATCAGAAGTGTCCTCCTCTGTAGTATTAAATCCGGTGTACAGTTTAAACTCTTTCCTGCTCCTTTTCACTCTCTGAATTTCTGGAATGACTGGGTATAGCTCTCCTCCAAGTGATCTCCTGCCTTGCATAAACAAAATTTCTAGAACAAAAGAATTATTAAAAGAAAAAGACAAATAAAATAAAATGAAAACAGTGAAAAATAATCTAGAATATCTATTACTAATAAACAATTACACCAATTAGCCTCCCCGGCAGCGGCACCAAAAACTTGTTGTGCTCTAATTAACTCTACCACAAAGCGTCGCTCGCAAGTATACGAGGTAGCTGTAGCAAAGGTGATCGCCCCAAGGTCGTCTCACAAGGAAGCTAAAGTAGCTAATTGATTATCAGATTATAAATAACAAGTAATGAATAAATTTAAATTGCTAGCTAATGAAGACAGATCGATTGGAATTTTAGAGCAATAAAAGTAAATTAAGCCGATGTATTGATTCACTTAATAAAATGGTATAGGGTTTGCACTTCTCTACTATTTATATATATGAACGGTTATTCCTCTTAACTAATTTAATTTCAAAGATTAAATCTCAAGCAACTTAATTAATTGAATAAAGGAAATAAGCTCTCGCATTCAAACCTCTCTCAAATAATCTTGTTACAATTGAAATAATCTTTTCCTAGGTTATATCTCTAATTCACCTAAGTCCCTAATTGAATTGTTCCAGCATTAAACTTCATCTCTCGATCCATCATCTAATACCTTAAAACACATAATTGGTGGCCAATCAATTATATATTAACAATAATTCATTCAATCAAGGCTAAAGAAATTATTAGTTAAGAGAATAACCAATTCATACAATCATAGCAGATCCATACAAACCCTAGACTAGATCAAATTAGTTCATAATGCTATCAAATATACTCATCTCATTAAAATTCAAAGAAATCAAATTAGACATTATAATATCCATAAATACAATTCCAATGAAATTAAAGAGATAAAGTTCGAGAATAAAACCAAATTACAAACTTCTTAGCTCTTGAAGAATCTCTTATTCAGAACTTGCTCGAAGAATGTATCAATGGCGAGAACAAATCTAATCTAAGCTAGTTTAATCCAAAGTGTAATCAAAAATCAAAGAAAACAAGATATGAAACCCTAAAACTTTCTTTGACGGCTCAATCTAAACTCAAACTCTCAACAACCTTTTGAAAACCCTAATTTTAATATTTATATGAAACCTTCGCTTTAAAAATTCGCTTTGTCTTTGATCCATGAGAGACACGGCCAAGTTGGGAGAGACACGGCCGTGTCTGAGGCTCTTGGAGGGACACGGCCACAAGCTTGGCCGTGTCCCTTGCTTGTGTCTTCTACTGCTTGATTTTCTTCTTTCTTTTTCTTTGGACTTGAGTGAGACACGACCAAGCTTAAGCAACTTGGCCGTGTTGGAGCTTTTTTGGAGGGACACGGCCACAAGCTTGGTCGTGTCCCTTGCATGTGTCTTCTTCTGTGTCTTGTGGCTTCTCCTTAGCTTGGTATGGGACACGGCCAGTGGCTTGGCCGTGTCCTCTGCATGTGTCAGCTTCTGTCCATTTTTTCCTTCTTTTGGTTCCTTGGCTTTTTAACCTAAAAACAAAACTTGAAACAAACTTTAAACCAAAATTAAATGAACATTAACCAACAAAACATAAACACACACTAAAAACTAGGACAAAAATGACATAAACATTGAAATAAACTAAAACTACCAAAATTGATGAAAACACTAAATAAACCGATTAAAACTAACAAAATACCTAAATAAAACAATAATTATCATAATAAATAAGGCACAAATCTATAACAAAAACTAATAAAATAATAAACCTTCAAGTTAAGGGAAGTTTGTTGCACCGTCGAATCTCGAAGGACACATTGGGCAAAATAAATGATTATGGAGAAGCTACCAACTGACGTGCTGAATCATCGTTTGAAATGAGTGTATCTCTGACTATCCTGCTGAGGCCCCAACTACTCACGATTTCATCTTGGAAAATAAAAGCCATAGATGTGAAGACAAGATTTGAACGAGCATCTGGAAAGAACCAATGAAAGTGCTTTCGTTTACCATCTGGTCTGTGAGTCAATTGAACAACTGTAAGTATAATCCATGTATATCATTCATACATAAGCATATCACATTGAATTTTATTATCTTGTGTTACCTATTATTTATCAAAATGAACACTAAGCACCCTACGAAGTAAAAAATCAAAAGCAAATATTGGATCAGGGGGCATGAAAAAGCTATTGTAAAAGAAAGAAGAGATGCATGCTTGTGTAAAGAACTAGACAACACAAACACCAATATGAGCATGCATGGGAAAAATCATTGGTTTGAGCCTACACAGGGGGCAAAGTTTCTCCTTTCAATTTTTTGAGTTTATGTGTGTACAAAATATTTTCAGACTCACTTTCAATATTTTGCCACACAGGGGGCAAAGAGAGGATATAAGGGCCAGCTAAAAAATAGCTGAATTTTTTGCAAAAGGAAGAACAAAAAAGACAAAACAAGAAGAAAATAAGAATTTCAAAAGAATACAGATGCAAAAGATAAAAAATCAGTCCAACTAGAAGAGCTGAAACCAATATAGGACAAATATCCAAGGATGAAAATTCATTTTTAAAGGGTAAAGACCCGATCTCTAAATGATAAAGATCCATTTTTGAAGGGTAAAGACCCGATCTCCAAAGGATAAAGATCCATTTTTGAATGGTAAAAACCCAATCTCCAAAGATAAAGATTTAATTTTTTGAAGGGTAAATACCCGATCTCCAAAGGATAAAGATCTATTTTTAAAGGGTAAAGACCCGATCTCCAAATGATAGCTATCTATTATGAAGGGTGAAGACCCGATATTTAAAGCTTCACTGTGAAGAAAGAAGATGTGAAGTTGATGGCTAGAAGAAAGCCAAGACTCTCAACTGATAATGGTCAATCAAATTCAACCTTGGGTCAAGAACCCAAATCTAGTTTTATGTCGAGAACCCAAAATCCAGTTTCAAGTTGAGAATCCAAAATCCAGTTTCGGATTGAGAACCCAAAATCCAGTTTTGAATCTAGAACCCAAATGCAACCCTAGGTTGAAAACCCAAATCTAGTCTCAAGTCCAGAACCCAAACCAACTAGGGTCGAGAACCCAAACCCAAATCGCATCTCGGGTCCAAAACCCAATCCAATCCCGGATTCAGAACCCAAACCATTTTTGAATTCAGAACTCAATCCAACCTTAGGTCCAGAACCCATCCTCATCTAAAATCAGCTCAAAGTCATATTGCTTTTCACTCTCTTCTACTGAAGTCTCAGATTGTTCAAGCAGGGGACAAACTATAGACCCTTGATTTTGGACCTAATTCAGTCCGACCCTAATTAAAAGGAAGTCATATCAAGCCTAAAGGTTTAAACTAGTCTATAATTATTTTAAGAGACAAAAATGGTCCGGATCCCAAGAAAAGTCAGCCCGACCCAGATTTTATCGAATCAGCATGTCTGATTCGCCACAGGACTTGCCTGTGACAAATTTGGCTATGCCAATTCACCACAGGCCAGCAGCTAGGGAGAATTGGCATGGCCGGTCCGCTACACACTCATAATCCAGCTTTTATTCAGTTTATTAGCCTTCCTTAATTAAGATGGAACTCAGTTTTAAACACGGATGATGTTTAGGGTTAAGTGTTTTGTTTCCCTATAAATATATGATTAACACACAAAGAGAGAAGCAACGAGCAACTAGGAGTAGAAAACAATCTAAGAAACCCTAGCAAGCAATCAGCAACGAGAGTCTATCCAATTTACAAAAGCAAGGCAGCAAGGCAGTGACTTCTGTCTTGGTGGTAGCTTGGCCAAAAATTAAATTTGGTATATAACATTTTACATCCAACATTTTTTTCATTTTCGAAGTCAAAAAAACCTAAAATACATACTTCCTATTAGTACATTGACAAAATAATGAAACTTTGTGGAATAATGGTGAAGAAAGAAAGCTTCAAACGACGATGGTGAGAAAGCGATGAAGATAACAACGGTGAGAATGAGCGAATGACAGTAAGCGAGAGCGAGAGAGATCCATGCTGACGGAGAGAGATGGAGTCAGTTTCGCAATTTAAAATGAAAGAAGATGATTCAGTTAGCTGCAATATGTATTACAAGGGTATTTTTCATCTTTTTAAGTCTATTTAAAGAGATACGGATCGAAAAAATATTAGCCCTTTAAAAAATATATATTTTAGGTGAATTTTGAAAATTTTATAATTTCATTCTCCAACAAAATAATAATAAAAATGTATTTAAATTAATGGGAAGGAAATATGAAATTTATTGTAGAGGAAATAACATCCTATACTGCATTCCAACTTTCATTTTTCAATTTTATTGTTTCTAATTATTTTTTCATTTTTACTTTTTTTATATTTTTCCTTTTTTAAATATATGGTATTTTTTTTCTTTTCTTTTCTTATTCCTCTTCTTTGTTTTTACGCTATTTTTTTTTAATTGTGCATCTTTATCCTCTTCCTGTTCCTCATCATTTTTCAATTTTATTTATGCTTTTCTCTCTTTCTTCATCTCTAAACTTATTTTTGATTAATTTTTCATTTCGAAGTACTTGAAATTTATCTTGTTTTTGTTATTTCCAGATCTTGGTTGGCTCAAGTAATGGCTCTTCCTTTCTCCTTGTTCTTCTCTTAAATCTACCAAGAAACAACAACAGACTCTTTAAAAGACCAACAAAAAGTGGTTCTGATGATGATGATAAGGTTAAAGGTGATGCTTCTGATGGTGAATTACAAGGGGATATTGTTGTTAAAGGTACCCTTTTTGGCTGGAGTCTTGCTTGTCGATGTTGGAGGATTTGCTACTGTTGGTGAATTACAAGAATTCTAACCCACGTGCTAATTTTTTGGATTTTTGCTTTTTGTATGTTCTAAAGATTTTCAAATATGGAAATGGATGACACCTTTGATTGTGATGATAAGAGGTGGGTCCCTGCACAATGCCAACACTATTGTTTTGTTATTGTTGGAAGTCTCAGAATTTCTTTTAATAGAAAAAAAGGCATAAGATGGAAATAAACAATTCCTATCAAGTATCAATTCTATTTTTAGGCTCAAATCTTGGATTCAAAATGAAAAAATTTCAATTCAGGAAAAAAGAAAAAAAATTAATAGAAAAAAGGAAAATCTTAAAAAATTAACGAAATTTATTTTTACAAAATGCTTCAAAGAGGGAGTTTTTCAAATATAATATGACTTTAAAATATTTTTCAAATCTTAGGATAAAATTAAAAAAAAATTTAATCAATTATGTCCTTCTTTTGTAAAAAGATAAATGGTTTCATTTTGGCTTTCATCGTGGTTGTTAAAATGTTGATGTGGCTTTGAGTTGAAACTATTGCTAGAGAATTTTAAGCATACAAAATTAAATATGATTAGTTTGTACATTGATATTTTATTGAAAATCAACCGATATATATTATTATATGTAACATATATGAACATATAATAATATATCATTTGTATACTAATATTTCTTTTGCAAATCAACTAATATATGTTGTTAAATATAATATATGTAAATATATAAAAATATATGTTGGTTTGTATATTCATATTTTATTACAAATCAACTAATATATATTGTTATATGTATTATATATGAACATATAACCGCATATATCAGTTGTATACTGATATTTCTTTTATAAATCAACTAATATATGTTATTACATTTAAAATATATGAACATATAATAACATATAGTAGTTTATATATTAATATTTTATTACAAATCAACCGATATATGTTGTTATATGTAATATATATAAACATATAATAGCATATATTATTGTGTATATTAATATTTTTTTATAAATTAACTGATATATGTTGTTGTATGTAATATATATTAGTTTATATATTGATATTGTATTACAATTAACTGATATATATTATTATATGTAACATATATAAATATATAATAATATATATTAGTTTGTATATTGATATTTTATTATAAATCAATCGATATATATTATTATATGTAATATATATAAATATATAACAACATATATTAGTTTGTATATTAATATTTTATTGCTAATCAACTTATATATGCAATTTTATGTAATATATATGAATATATAATAATATATGTCAATTGTATATTGATTTTCTGTTGCAAATCAACCAATATTTGTTATTATATATAACATATATGAATATATAATAATATATATTAGTTATAAACTGATATTTATTTTGCAAATTAATTAATATATGTTATTATATGTAACATATATAAATATATAATAGTATATATCAATTATGTATATTTTATTGCAAATCAACCGATATAAGTTATTATATGTAATATATACGAATATATAATAACATATATCAATTATATACTGATTTTTTTTAGTTTTTGCAAATCAACTATTATATATTATTATATGTAATATTTTAAAATTTATTCGCTTATAACATTTACAATGCAAACTTTTTTTTTATTAAAATAGAAATACAAGTCTAGTAATTTAAATATAATAAAAAATCTTTATGATTAATCAAACAAGAATTCTTACAAAATTAATTATAAAATTACATTGTCCTAACAACTCCTCTTTTCTATAAGATTTCAAGATATGGTTATAAATTAGAGAAAATTACATTATTTACTACTTTTCAATTTCTATTTTTAATTTTACTGCTATAATTTTTCTTTGTCATTTATAACTTTATGCTTTTTCAATTTTACGTTTTTTTAGTTTTGTTTTTCAATAATATGAGTTTCTTTCTGCTCTCTCTTTTATTTTTATGCTTTTTTCTTCCTCATTGATTCAACTGCTGCATCTCTTGGCTCATTTCAGTTCAAAAAAAACTCGGAAAAGAAGATTACATAGCTATAAATAAGAATGAATATAGTTTTCAAGGACCTTCTCAAATCCCCCCCTCTTCTTCTCAAATAGCATCTGATTGCTTGACTAGAAAAAAATTGCAACCGGTAGAAGCACACCTTCTGGTAAAATACGCACAGAAGCACAAGTTTTTTTTTGTCATTGATTTGAATTGTAGATCTCTGTTTCCAATTAAGTTAATAGCTTTGTGACGATGCAACCATTAACCAAAAAAGCTGAGTGTGCAGCTATCATCCTCTGCAAAAATATATATGATATAAAGCTGGTAAAAGTTTTGTTTATTGATAATAACAGAGAAAATATTGAAATTTGATGATGAGATGTGGAAGAAATAAAATAGAAGCAGTAACTGTAAGAGCGCGGGTAAGTAAAAGAAGCAGAAATAAGCTGTCTTTTCACAAGAAGCAAACCAAGATTGATTTATGAAAATCTGATTTGCGTTTATGATGGTTTTTCTTTTTCTCTACAAGTATATATTGGCTATGGCTATGGCTACTTCTCTGAGCTTTTATAGGGAAAGATTAATGGAGATTTGATATGGGTTTTGACAGATGGATGAGTAGCAATTGCACTTGTCAGCTTTATTTTGTTTTGCTTCTTTGTTTAGAGTTAATATTTTATCTGTTTTAAATGTTAACTTACACTTTGTTATTACCATTTTTTAAGTTCTACTCTGTTCTTATTCTTTTTAAGGCATTATTTTTGCTATTCCGTGCTTTGATTGTAAGCCAAATGGCCATTAAAAAAATAGTTTTGATGGAGTTGTCAGATGGATTTACTTTTCTTATTTTTATGAGTTATTGTACAAATCATGGACAACGACAAAATATGCCAAATCCATCAACTCCACGTTTAAGTTTTGTTTGAATATATTGCTTCAAAAAAAAGTTTGTTTGTATATATAAAAAAATATTATTTAGTAATATATGATACTGGTTAATTTATAATATTATCAAGTATTATTTTGTAAATAGTGTTCATTGTTTATTATTTTTAAAAGATAATATAATATCATATTAATTAAATATTTTTTATTATTCAGGTTAGAAATGATATAATATTAATAAAATATTTTTTTTATTATTCTGGATATAAGGCGATATATTCTAGGATATGTAATATATAACAATATGTATTTATTAAAATTTAAAAGAATAAGAGTATAAAAGTAATATATGTTTAGTTATATATCAGTATATGTTATATATGACAACATATATTTATTAAATTTTAAAAGGATAAGAGTATAAAACTGTTATATATATTTAGTTATATGTTAATATATTTTACATATAATAAAATATACTGGTTAAATTTTGAAAAAATAAAAATATAAAAATATTATATGGTTAGTTATATGTTGGTATATATTATATATAACAACATATACGTGCTAAATTTTAAAATAATAAGAATATAAAAGTGATATATATTTAGTTTTATGCGGGTATATGGTACATATAATAATATATACGTGTTAAATTTTAAAATAATAAGAGTATAAAACTATTGTATATTTAGTTATATATCAGTATCAGCTTATGTTAAATATAACAACATATACTTGTTAAACTTTAAAAGAATAAGAATATAAAAGTTATAAATGTTTAGTTATATATAGTTATATATTATATATATGTGGGTATATGTTGGTATATATCGTTATATGTTACATATACTTTAACTAAAGAATAACAGTATATATCGATATACGTTCGTATATATTACATATATATATCAATATATGTTATATGTAACTATATATACCGAAAAAATAACAATATATATTACACATAACTAGATATATGTAGATATATATTAGAAAATAATAATAATAATAATAGATGTTACATATATATTGATATATATCGGTATATATTACATATACTTTAACTAATGAATAATAGTATATGTCAGCATATGTTACATATATTTTAATTAAAGAATAACAGTATATGTCGATGTATATATATATGTTGGAATATGTAACATATATGTAGGTATATATTACATATACTTTAACTAAAAAATAACAATATATGTGGATATATATGAATATATATCACTATATAACTATTTTATATATTTATTTATATGTAGATATATATTACATATAACTAGATATACTGAAAAAAAAAATATATTGATATATATTGCATATAACTATATATATGTAGGTACATATTGCAAAAGAATAACAATATATGTTATATATATCAGTATATATAAGTATATATTCATATACTTTAACTAAAGAATAACAGTATAAATAGATATATATATATATTACATATATGTAGATATATATATCAGTATATATTGATATATGGTACATATATTTTAACTAAAGAATAACAATATATATGGATATATATTGGTATATGCAGATTTATATCAGTATATAATTATTTTATATATTTACTTATATATAGGTACATATTACATATAACTAAATATATGTGTTGATTTTGAAAAGAATATTTATATATATATATTTAGTTATATGTGAGTATATGTTACTTATAACTAGATATATATGTTGAATTTGAAAAATATACTAGTATATGTGGGTATATATTATATATAATTAGATATATATGAGTATATATTTAGTTATATGTAAGAATATATTACGTATAACTAGATATATGTATTTAATTTGAAAAAAAAAATAATAACATATGCGAGTATATGTTATATATAACTAAATATATATAAATCTATGTTACATATAACTAGACATAACAATGTAAATTATTTTATATAATAAAAAAATATTTTTAAATAACTTTTATAATATATGTTAAAATTATTTTAAAAATATAAATTAAATAAAATATATAAAAATGTGTATGTAAAATATAATTTATAATTAATTAAAATAAATTATATTTTAAGTTAATTAATTAATTATAATTATGTTTTAAGATTGTCCTTATGAATAAGGTATTTGCATGCCTTACCATGTTCAAATCAGACATGCAATGTTTGAATTATTATAATATGAATAATGCTAATTATTAATTTATAGATATACATGTAGTTAGTCGTGAAACTTATTTCAAGCAATTTGCAATATCTTCTTTGAGATGGATGAGAGATGGATGATGCAGGTCCACGTTCATTGCATTTTACCGTATTATTGCATGAAAAAAAAAATTTAATAGCGTAGAATTGAAAAAAATTTTAAAGCACCATAAATTTAAAAATAGAATTCGTTTTTAGATTAGTTTTGTAATTATCCTTTTACTATATAACATCCTTTAATCCGTGTGGATTCTTCTACCCCAGCCCTAGTTCAAAAGTTAGTTCTGATTGAATCTCTAGTTTTTTAGAAAATTTTAGAAATATTCATTTTTTAAATTTAATTTAATAATATATCATATATATTAGATGTATAATTTTGTAAGTGGATATTTTTAAAATTTAAAAATTAAGAAGTGATTATTTTTTAAAAAGATAATATTTTGAAAATGTTTTATTTTTTTAAAATTTTTTATACAAAGTTTTTCATGTTGCACTGTTAACATATATACTTTTTAAAAAATTATTTTTGATTTTTGAATTATTTTTTACTTAATTACTTGTTAAACTATCGAAGATATTTTTATTTTAATATTTTAATATTTTATTAAATAAAATAAAAATTTTTAAACTATTATAAAACCAACCTAAAAATATTCTCAAATATCAAAATATATAGATGAATTGAAATAAAAAAAACTATTTCAAATTATAAAAAAATTGAAATATAAAAAATAAAAATGAAAAAAATTTGAGTAGAAGTGGAGAATAAATATTGATATTTTTAGAATTTCCTGTTTTCTATTAAAAAAAATCTAAAATTAATTTTTTATAACTCAAAAATTAGATAATAAATATAGAAAATATTTTCTATTTTTTTAAAATGAAAATATTAATTTCCAAAAAATAGAACTTATTTTGTAAATCTAAACAGCCCCTATACTTCTTATTTTCAGTTCTATTTTAGAAAAAAATGTAAATCTGATTTTGGTTTCTTAAAATTATTTTACAAATTTAAAATAATAATTTTTATAATATTTAGTCAATAAGAAAATTAAAAAAATTATTATGTAGTTCTTATTTTTGTAAAAAATAATATATTGAAAATTATATTTATCCAAGTATTATTAGAACTAACTGTACTATATATATATATATATATTTCATTCCATGGAAACATAATTTTTTCCCCTTTAAGGTGAAAATATTTTTGCCCATGTATATGGAAAAATTCAAAAATACATGAATAACTACATATTTAATAGTTTAGCTTTTTTAAATATATAATATCCATCCACAAACCAAATACCCAAAGTAAATATTATTGATATGTTCAACACTCAACATTATTTTCTATTTTTAAATGCTCTTAAATTCAACATTCAATGTTATATTTAAATATAAAAATAGAAGTAGTAGCTACTTGATTTAATAATTTTTCATATATTTACATAAAAGTGTGAATTATTCTTGTTTGTGTCTGGGCAAGTTGATAAACACAGAATTGTATTTTTCCTTCTCCTTCTCTATCAGCCATGTGGACTCTTATTACATTTTCTTTTATAATAAATAAATTTCAAAATTTATTCATATATTTAAAATTTTTATTAATTATAAAAGAATATTTTAAATTGATTTTCAAACTCATATTAAATCATCAACTCACGCTTAAATTTTTATTAAATTTACTTACATATTTAATTAATTGAATCTAATTTGATTATTTGTAATTTCTTAATTCAAACTGCTGGAGAACTAAATTGATTTTTATAGAAATGTAAGAAGTTAAATTGACAAATAAAATATGAAAATGTGAGAACCCAATTTCATTATTACACTTAATGTTAATAAAAATTACTATTACTACTGCTACTACTGCTATTATTATTATTATTATTATTATTATTATTATTATTATTATTATTATTATTATTTTAAAATTACTTTTAGTCTTTATTTGATTCCTTAGCGATTATTTTTGTTTTTTGACTTTAATTTGTTTAGAAAAAATAAAATGCATTCAGTAATATCATTAAGTTTTTATTAAATAAAAATTATTTCCACACAAAATATAGAACCTATAAAATATGATTTTGAAAGTTTTAGTTATATTTTATATTAATAAAGCTTTTTTATTTAATATAAGATGTTTTATATAAATAAAATTCTTTTTTTACTGCAAAAATTAGTTTTTAATGTTTGTCTTTTTTTTAAGAAAAAATATTTTTTTTTAATTTTTAATAATTATGATATAATTTTTAAAATCATAAAATAGGTTTTGAAAAAATATAAAATAAAAATTGAAACTAACTCTTGATTTTAAAAAAATTAAAAAAATTAAAAATTTACAGCCAAAACAAATACATCCTTAATTATAGAATGAAAACAAGTTATAAACAATTTGATAATTACTCCATTCTCTTCTAAATTAGTTAAATTATTATACAAATGATGTGGTACGATTATATTATAGTCTACACCTTTAAGTTTATGACTATATTCAAATATATATAATATAGAATACCTATATTTTACTAAAGTTTAAAGTACAAGTTTAGGATTTCCTTCATTATACGAAGCATATGTTACTGAAGGTAATTGAGATGCTCTTTATAAATCTACTGTTGAAGTAGAGGAAGAAGTATCAGAATACCTAGAACTTAAACTGTGTCTACTAAATTTTAATTTTATTTTACTATTTTCATACTGTTCAATTTTACTAATATTAACATTTGGTTTTATAATTTTTTTAAGTTATGGAGAAGGAACAACTCCTTTCAAAATTCATTCATCAGGAAGGGATATATCCTTTCACCGTATGATTTTAGAAATTAATGTATTAGCTTTACTTAAGCCTGTTTAGAGAAATCTAGGTTTTTCTATTTTAGATTGTATTTTATATTTAGAAGCAAAGACAAAAATTATTGCTTTATAATATATTTTATATATTAATGCTACATGAATTGATCATTCTAACATTTAATAATTATGGGTTTTTACTTCTAATACTATACCTTTTAATATATTAGTATCATTTAGAGAAATAGTAATATCATGATGAACTTCAAAGGAAATGGGACCTTCACTCAATCTGGTCCCTATAGATCCTAAGAGAGAATCCTGAAAATTTATAAATCATGCATCTCTAACAATAGTTAATATACTTGTATTTAGTCAGTTCTTTGTTAAAGATTTTATACCAATCTGTATTAATCATATTTGTATATATTTATATTTTTTATTTTTATATTGTCGTAAGGTTTTAGGAAAGAGCAGTGTAATTTTTTCAAAAATTTTACTGAACTGTATATTTCTTTTTTTTAATAGTATAATCTATTTTAAAAAGATTTAATTTAGAAACTTTATAAATTTATTCTTTATCAATTCTGGATATTTTCCAATCATCCATTACATTATGAAAGTCTTCAAAAATTACTTCATTTCTATTTACCATCTTTTTAATTTCTAAGTTATTAAAACTATCAGATTTAGTGCTGCTAGTTGATTTATATAAAAAAATGTTTCATTTTAAAATTTTTGAAAAATAATATAAGAGTTAAATTATTGATTTTGAAAGCTACCACTAACTAATTGCCTTAAATGTCTAACATCGTCTAACCAACAGGACTTAATATATATATATATATATATATATATTCTTCATTAAAATTTTAAATTTCTCATTGTCCTTTAACCTATGCAAGAAGTCAAAAGCCCAAATTATAATACATTATTTATTCTCCAAATAAATATGTTTCTTTTTTTTAAAAAATGACTAAAAATTGATTATGAAAAAATGGAGAAAAAGAAAATTAGGAAAAGTGAAAGAAGAAGTTACAAACGTAATAGAAAAAAAGAAGAAAAATTGAGAAAAACATAAAATTAGGATCATTTTTTAAAATTTGTTCTTATTTTTTCAGTTTATTCTCATTGTTTTTATTTTATTATTTTAACTTTTAATATAGTGTGATGATTTTTTGCTTCAATTATTTCTTAAAAAATTAAATTCAAGATTCAATACTTTTTTCTTTCTATTTTATTTTTGATATATCGTCATATAAATTTTGAAGTACACACACAAAAATATACATTTTTTTATCAATTTAATTTTTTTGACTAATAAAAATAGTTTATTAATAAATTTTTAAAGTGACGACTGTATGAAAGTTACAATAAACACTGAAACAAAAAATAGAGAGGGACAATAAGAGATGAAGCTAGTACTCACAAAATAAATTTTATCTTCCTTCTCTTGAAATACTAACTTTGTTTCTAAGTGAAAATTAAAAAAATAGCTTAATACACACACAACCCCCTATATTTGGCATTATTGGTACTTTGTTCTCTCAATATTTATTTTAATAATTTTAACACCCCAACATGAATTTTTTGTACTTATTTGACCTTGAATTTAAGAGTATGAGAGATGAATATGATGTGTGAAGTGCATGCATTATGACATGACATACTGATCAACATTCTCATTAACATAGCACATATGCAACCCCTTATGCTTTGCAATTGGTCAGTTTGCTCTATCTACTTTCACTTTAACCATTATGATATCCAACTTAGTTTTTTTGTACCCATTGCACAGAAGACATATGTGCTCGACAGGTTAAATTACATGAAGAATCTATTCAAGCAATGTTTCATAAAAAAAAC
This sequence comes from Garcia nutans, assembly GCA_947685225.1. Classification (NCBI taxonomy): domain Eukaryota; kingdom Viridiplantae; phylum Streptophyta; class Magnoliopsida; order Malpighiales; family Euphorbiaceae; genus Garcia; species Garcia nutans. Next base: position 854,712 of record CANTUV010000068.1, read on the forward strand.
CTCAATGCTAAAACCCTAACTGGAATCCCTTATCCTCACTCACGATATAAGATTTCATACAAAAAACCTAGTAGCAAAATGAATTCCTAAATAGAGGATAGGGTTGAATCCACAACTAAAAAACCTAAAGCTGAGAACCCTCAACCACCTGACACCTCAAAATCCTAAATCGTAATACCTACCCAAAGCAAAACCTGGCCAATATTTTATGTTTAGAGATTGCTATCATGTGGGTCATGTGTGTAAGACCAAATAACTTTGTTGGCAATAGTGGCAAATGGCCAGAACATGGTTAACTATTCTAAATGTAAAGGATTCAAATGGTAGATGAACAAATATGAGTTCGAATTTGATTTTATAGTTTTTAAATTGGGGGAGAGGGATGATATGGTGATAAAAGTTGACTGGATGAAGCATCACAGTCCAATACTCTTTGATTTCTTTAAGATGTCCGTGAATTTAAGAAGAATGGAGAGGATATTGAGATTAAAATATTTTAGAATAATGCTTGAAGGAAATAATGAGCAAAGGCGTTCTTTAATTGTTTCAAAAGAACCCTCAATAAGACTCGGTTCAGATGTTCACAATATGTTGCATTTTGAATGATGAAAATGACAACATATTAATTTTGTGTCACAAGACTAAGCTAAAAGTCATAAAGCCTTAGTTGGACTCACCTATTTCGGGCATTTTAAAGCTCCTTCAATGGTTTTCAACCCTTTTTAATGAGGAAGAGGGGCCTATGACCATTCAATTCCCCTTAAAGTTCCTTTCCTATTAATGTGAGGCCATATCAATATCCTGATTTCTAAAAAATAGAGATTGAAAGGCCAATTTGAGAGTTGTTGAAATAAGGCATCATACAACCCAACACAAGTGCTTTTGCATCACTAGTACCCCTAGTTAAGAAGAAGGATGAATTTTAGAGGTTCTTTGAGGATTATAAGCAATTGAATCATCTGACTATAAAAGGATAAGTTCCCCATTCCCCTCATCGATGATCTTCTTGATGAGTTGAAGCATGCAAAATACTTCTTAAAGTTGAATTTAAGAACGAGATTATTACCAAATTCATGTAAGGCATATTGATGTTTATAAGACCACATTTAGAACTCGTAAGGGTCATTATGAGTTCCTATTTATGCCTTTTGGGCTCACAAATGTGCCAACAATATTCCAATCACTGATGAATAGTATCTTTGAGCCCCACCTTAAAAGGTTCATCTTGGTATTCTTTGATGATATATTAGTGTACAACCCCTCGCTGGAAGATCATGGAAGGCACCTAGAGTAGGTGTAACAATTGTTGGAACAACACTAGCTTTTTGTCAAACTCTCTAAGTGCAATGTTTCTCTAAAGGCGATCAAGTATTTGGAACATGTTATTTCAGAATGTATAGTTGGTATTGATAAAGGAAAAATGGAAGCCGTTTTGAAATGGCTACAACCCTCATCTCTAAAAGGACTAAGAAGCTTCCTAGAGCTAAAAGGGTATTGTGGAAAATTTATAAAAGGGTACAAGTTAATCAATATACCACTTACTGAGTTGTTGAAATAAAAATCGGTTTATGTGGAGTGAAGCTGTTGAATAAGCATTTGAGCAATTGAAGAAGGCTATAGCTCAGCCTACCAAATTTCTTAATCCCATTTGTGATTGAAGCTAATGCGAGTAGCAAAGGGATAATGGCAGTGTCGATGCAGCAAAATAAATCCATTGAATACATCATTAAGGTATTGAGCCTAAGAAACCAACAAAGGAGCTTCTTGTCATTATGTTTGTTATAGATAAGTGGAGACCCTACTTGGAAAATTCACACTTTCTAATCAAGACTAATCGTCAAAGTATTAAACAGCTTATACAGTAAAGGATAAATACTTTTATTCAGCATAAAGACGTGACAAAGTTATTAGGGTTGGACTACATTATATTGTATAGGAAGAGGGTTGAGAGTAAGATAGTTGATGCTCTCTCATGAAGGGAATAAAGTGAGGCTAAACTGGTTGACTGTTATGCTACTTCTTCAATTGTAGTTCCTTTATGGTTACAAGAAGCGATAAGCAGTTATGAATCAGACCAGGAATGTCACAATTGATCAGGGACTTAATGATCAATGTTGAGGCTAACCTTCCGTTCTCTTACAATAATGGGTTGTTGAAATACAAAGGTAGAATTATGGTAGGCTATGATAAGGAATTTAAGAAAAAGAACATTGAAGCTACACATAGCTCTGCTTTAGGTGGCCATTTTGGAATAAGAGGAATTTACAACAAATTGAGAACACACTTTTTATAGAGGGGAATGAAATTTGGAGTCTATGAATGGGATTTTCTTCGTAAGGCATGCCACGGATGTAAAAGTAGGAATACAACTTATCCTGGTTTGTTACAGCCTTGCCTCTAACGGTTGATTCACATTATTATGAATGAAAATCTAATACAATTTTCTCTTCAAAATTTTTCTATTTTGCTTTCTCTCATCTTTGACTTCTTCTTCTTTCTTCTTCTTCTTCTTCTTCTTCTTCTTCTTCTTCTTCTTCTTCTTCTCTGCCATCACCCAAATCCTTATATCATGACTTGAATAACAGGAAGGAAGAAACTTTCCATGACTCAGGTGCTTACAGGTAGATAGTAACTAAAATTTTAAATTATTCTAAGTGAATTTCATGTTCTTTTTTTAAGCCAGTTTAAGTCAATTTGAACTTTGAAGAATGCTCATTGTAATATCCAAAAAATATATAACAACAACAATAATAATAATAAGAAAAATGAAGGAGAAGATTGATTTTGGAATTTGAAAAAGGTTAAATAAATAGAGATTTGAAATATTTTAGAAGAGGAAAAGTTTGAAATCTTTTTAATAAAATATAATATAATAATAATAATATAATATAATATATAATATAATAATATATTTTAAATTAATAAAATAAGATGATGAGTTTATTTAATTGGTAGTAGAGTGTGTGATGGGTGAAAGCTTCGGAAAGAGGAAAGAGAGAGAGAGAGGAGAGGGAAAAGGCACAATAGGAAAGGGAGGAGAGAGAAATAGGAAGACCAAATTTTGACCGGTGATATCTCAGCCATCCAACCTTTGATCACTGCCACTCGCCTACCATTGGATTCGTCTTAAGATGACGAATTCAAAGAGGAGTGACTCGCCACTAATCAATGTTAGAGGAAACCGCACCTCCCATTCAAAGTTAACACCTTCGCCAGCTTCCGAGTAATTTTATGCCAATTTCGGCTTTCTTTCTCGACAAGATAAATACCATTGGACTCCTCTCTTCCTAAACTTTCATTTAGTACCCCATTTGTAATTTTTGGACTAACTTAAATTATGACCGGAATCCAACTAAGACAGTAGTTTTCAAAGCCATTTTCTACAAATTTTCAGCAAGTGGGGGAGAGTGACGTATATTTATGGACTCCTCTTTTTAAGATGAATGTGTGGATATCTAATTTGCTATTGAATTCTTTTGAAAAAAAATTTCAGCGAAACTCCTGTTAGAGACTGGTAAGTATTTCCAACGAATCCTGTTATGTGTTAAATATTTAATTTTACCGAGCATGAAACTATAAAATTTATGAAAATAATAATTAAAATTTCAAAGTCCAATTCTAATTTATTAAATTAATTAAGTGATATTAATTATGTCAGTTATATTTTTGAAGACTAATTAAAAATAAATTATATTAAATTTTCAATCATAAAATATCTATTTCTAGAATCTGAAATTATTGTCATAATATTTTTATGGTATTTTATTTCATAGACCATTTAGTACCAGATTCTACTGCTCCCAAATTGAGTAATTGATCGAGTCGAGTTTCTTCACTTAAACTGTGATTTCTAATATATTTTTATGCATTTCATGCACTCACATATAATCTATGTATATATATATTATTATGGATTATTTAGAATTTTAGAATTTCATCATTTATCTGTAATTGTGCATTTATGTGATGAATATGATTTGTAGTTGCTGGATGAGATTAGAATGACGTGGGATCACATAATACGTGATTTGAATTATAAATATAAAATGATATTTTATTATGATGATAAGATGAAGACTAACGTGGCGGCAAAGGCTTTTTTATCCCTAGCGTTATTTGTCAATCGGGTAGTGCTAATCGGGTAGTGCTGCTTCATTAAGGTCGTGACTGTAGACCCTATATGTATTAGATTCTAAGAGATCATATTAGATACAGAGGCGAAGCCAGATTTTTTAATAAAGAGAGATAAAATAAAAATATCATATATTTTTTAAAAAAATTAAAGGGAGAAAATTAAGTATTTTAAAATTTTTAATAGTATATATACATATATATATATATATATATATACCCCCTTCTAATATAAGTATCTTCACCCCTGATTAGATAAAGAGAGTTAGATAGGAGGATTGACTTCTTAAATTGAGGTTTAGAGTAGTTCATATGGACTAGTTTCTATCTTTAGTTGATTATTTACTTGTTGAATATTTGACATGATACATGAGCATCCTTCGGATGGATTCAGTATAGAATCATAATTGGATACTAGGTTTATATATATTGATTATGACTTAGTATTATATTTTTGAATGATTGATGTGATGATTCATATACATATATGGTTATGCTGGTTCAGGCTGACTAAATGGTACGGTGCATTGGATTTTTTGTCCTTTAGTGCCGGTGACGTATCCTTATATTCAAATCATGACACTTATCAAAGGTAAAATGTCTTATTTGTGGAATAAAATGAAAAGAGAATAGAATATTAATTACGTTGAAAATACATGGAGAAAAGTGGATCAAACCCTTTCTTTCGGGAGCATGTTCACAGCTCATTTGTACTCTTCGCCTGCCGTAATAAAAATAAAAACTTAGATTCTGAAATTTCATTACCTTCTTATATATATTATTACTATCTTATATATTCAATTAATAGTTGAAATCATTATTTTTTATTATAATTTTTATGTTATTTTCTTAATAAAAAGATTATTTTTTTACTGAAAAAATAAAAATCTCATAACACAAATTAAATCATACGCATCTTATAATAAGATAGACACATCACATTTAATATAAAGAAAAAAAGTATACAATAATATTGTGGTTTATGTGGTTTATTATTCAATTTTTTTTTTATAATAAGACGTAACATGTTTTTGTGAGTTAGCTTTAAAATGTCAAAATACTTTACACCATTATAAAATCTTTATGTAATAATCTCATTTTATTTTTAATAATAATATTTTCAATTTTTGGTGGGTTCCAACTATTTAAAACAAAAAACAATAAATAATAAATTAAAATATGTGATGGTGTTTTTTCCATTAATCTATTCATAACGCATATAATATAATGGTAGGTTGGAATTTTTCTTTCTCCAAAATTTAGAAAAGAAAAAAAATGAAATAGATCTATTAATGCTCACCATTAGCATCTCCAATGACTACCACGGATCAATTGCTGCATAATAATTTATCATTTTTCATATTTATTTATTTTTTAATAATAAATTTTAAAAAAAATAAAGTTTTTATAAGTTTAAATGTTTTTTTAGAATCTTAAAACTTGAAAATTTTAATATTTTTCAACTAATTTCAAAATTACAATAAAAAAGCAAAAAATGTGTTTGTTGAGAAATTTTTTGCAAAAGTAAAAAAGTTTTTCTATGAAACAAACAATATGTATTATTTAATGATGACTTAGGCTATTTTTGGGTAGGATTTGTATTATTTATACATGAAATTGTTAATATCCAATATAATATAATTTTCTTTTTGAGAAACTACAATATATCATATAAACTATCATATAAATTTGGCTCTTATTAGTTGTTAGGATAGTATTAAACATGTAAGTAATATAATTACTAAATAAACACAATAATTAATATAAGGTAGAAAAAAAGGTTTTCTCATACATTTTATTTCAAAAAATAAATAAAAAAATCATGCTTGCTTTTGTCACTGGTTCTTATGCATAATCATAATGTGCAATTATGTAATTTTCAGATCTCTCTGATGAGTCTTTATTTTTACTTTCTCTGTTTTTTGAGAATATACTGTGATCAAACTTACAGCATACAAAAAAAAAACATTATTATTATGCAATTTCAACACATATAATAATGTAAGGCATGTATTATTTTTACCACTAAATTATTGATCTTATTACAAAATTCAAAATTCAAAATTTAATGAAAGTGTTCCCCTAAAAAAACAAACACAATCATTTCTTTAAATATGAAAATGTTGCCTCAAAAATTCTCTCTTATCTTTCTAATTATTAGATTAATTGCTGCTTTGAGGAAGGCATTTTCCAAATGACATACGAAAGGTATCGATTGTAAATTCACTTGAATATATATATATAAATTCATCAAATTAAAGAAATTACATTAAATTAAATTTTAAATTAATAAAATCCTAACTAATAATTCATTTGAATTGAGACTTTAATAAATTAATTCTGAATTATAATTAAAATGCAGCTAATAGTTAAATTATTAAACCAAATAATAGTGATATGTTTAATAAAAATAATGAATAAATTATTTTGTAAATATACTAGTGGTTTTATATATATAGTTGTAATTAATACAAAAAATATACAATGAAGAATATATATACATATAAATAATTTAATATAAAAATCAAATAACGAAATAGCAAAAACTATATTCCGTAAATAATAAATTTTAATTTTTTTATAAAATAAAAATATCTTAATGAAAATTTGTTTTGTATATTAAAATAATAATAAAAAAAGTAAATTTATAAGTCATTGTATAATTTAAGTATAATTAAGTATATATGCAGTTTCAATAGTAAATTTAAATATTTCATTATTTAATATTAAAAAAATATATTAGATATGGATGTGCTTTTTATTTTTATTTTAAATTCGTTTAGACATATGTTATTGTTTTTTTTATTTATTTTGGGATAACACATATAATACTTATTTAAGATTATTTTAGATTTTAAAAAATAAAATTCCAAAAACCATTTAATAAATACAAAAATATAATTTACAAGCCATAAAATCTTAGTTTTTTTTTTATAGCAAATAATATCTTCTACCTCTCACACATTACTCTAATATGGCCACCACTAGTATCATCCACCTTTGCCGCGGCCGCGGCCACCAACATCTCTTCTATTAGCACTACAGCAATTCACATTTATAACATTGAATTGCCCTCATTTCTTATTGTCCTCTATCGTTGATGCATTATAATCCACGCCCGCCACCATCACTTTCGCCGCTGCTACGCTGATATCGGCGCCGCAGCCACTCTACTTTTTATGAGGTTTCCACTATCATTTTTACTATTACTATCACTACCATCATCTTCATGTTTCATTGGTCTCTGCTCCCTATCTTATGTGCATATTCAAGTCGAGTTAGCTATATGCTTAGAAATGGTTTGGATTTGAATTCAAAAATATTTAAATTTTTAAAAAATTTAATTTATTCGACTCATAATTATGAATAGGTTTGTCTGTCAAAAAAAATTATGAATAGGTTTGGCTGTGCTATTGTTATATGTTTTTTTTTAAAAAATAAATATAGAAAAACATATAAATAATTTAATAAATTAAAAAAATAGAAAAAAAGCAATGATGATAAATATGTCCTTATAAATTAATAATAATATATTCTGACAAAAAATTAATAATAATATATGGAAATATATATGTAATTGATAAAATTTAAAAATTTAATAGGAATATTATGAAAGTTGAAAAATAAAACTAAAACCACCATTTACCAACCAAACCCCTTGTTTTGTTTTGTTTTTTTTTTTTTGTAAATAATATAATATAATATAAAAACCCTTTATTTTTATCTCTACCAAACACTTCCTATCAAAATAATAATAATAATATCAATTAATAACAACAATTACAATTATAAGAAACTCGGAAAAAAAAAGAATGTAGAATACGCACCCCTGCGCAATATAGCAATCCCCACCATTAAACACTATTAACACCGTTTACTTGCACTGGAAATTTATCAAAAAATATTTTTATTTATTAATTTTCTCCTCGTTTCAGATCGGCGAACGTCGGGAGTCTTCCCAAAATTGTCGCCGCCGATTCGTCCAAAATCGTACCCGAACTATGACCCACATGTTAACCCAAGACCCAATTCAATAATCATCCTCTTAAAAAACCCTAAATCCTCTTTTATCATTTTTTGTACTATATAATCTCCACTTTGTTATCATCTATAAAATAAGGAGCAAAAATAGAAGTTTGTGTTTTTGTGGATTTGTGTGTGTGTGAGTTCACAGTACACTGAGATTCACGAAATCAAGTCACTATCTAGATTTTCTCGAGCTTCCAAGTACACGTGGCGATCTGGGTCTTGCCTCACTTACCATTTCACTGTTCAAATCTCAGTGAGTTCATTTCTCTTTCACTCTCTATTTTCTGGGTTTCTTTTTGTATTTGTGTAATTTAATTGTTACTGTACTAGTGTACGTACACTGTGATTGTGCAAATGGGTTTACTTTTTAGTTGAGATTTGAAATTAATTATTTGAAATCTAGGGTTTTTTAAGCTTCGATCTATGTGCATTTCTTTTTAGATTTTAATTCAGTGTAATTTTAGGTTTGATTTGGGAATTCGAGCTGAATTTTGATCTTTTTTGGTGTTTTATGATGATCTGAGATTTTGATTTTGTAGCTGTCTATTTTTTTTAAGAAATAAAATTTGAACATGGGTTTGGTTGGTTAGTGGGAAAATTAAGGAAAATGGGGGAGATTGAAGGGATGATAAACTCTGATAATCACTGCGTAACAGTATGATTCTGTTGATTTATATTATACTTTCTAATTTTTGTACGCACGAATAATAAGGCATTTTGGATTTTTAATTCACCTATTTCCCCCTTTTCCCATTTCTCACTAATCAGTGGGAGCTCACAGTTGATATTAAAATTTTCTGAGACTAAAATTGAAATATCAAGATATTTTTTGGCTGCTACAGTGAATTCATCTCATTGAAATAATTTGATTTTGGTAAATCAAGATCTCAATTCGAATGTTTATGAAGAGCTAAATTTCCTGAAATTACTCGCAGATAAGAAAATGCGGTTATGCGTGAAAATTGGATGTCTTGTGCTGTTGTGCATGCTGAACTGGTCATAGCTTTTGCATTGAGATTTTTGGCTTTCTAAGTGAGAAATTTCTACATGGAAGCCAATGTAGAGGAGGCCCTTAGGGCAAAAGAGATTGCTGAGAAGCGATTTGCTGAAAAAGACTTTGCCGCCGCAAAGAATTATGCTTTAAAGGCAAAAAATATATGTCCCGGACTAGAGGGTATATCTCAGATGGTTGCCACATTTGAAGTTTATATCGCATCTGAGGTGAAATGCAATGGCGAAGTTGATTATTATTCAGTTCTTGGACTGAAGCCATCTGCAGACAGAGATGCAGCGAAAAAGCAGTACAGGAAGATGGCTGTGCTGCTTCACCCTGATAAGAATAAAACTGTGGGAGCTGATGGGGCGTTTAAACTTGTGTCTGAAGCATGGACCATGTTGTCGGATAATCTTAAGAGGAACTCTTATGATCTCAAAAGAAATAAACAGATGGCACCTTGTGTTGTTCAGACAAACTTATCTTCAGTTCATACAGCTGGGGTCACAGGATATAACAGTTGTTCCAATTCATCAACTTCGCATGGGCTGGATACCTTTTGGACTGTTTGCACTTCTTGTAAAGTTCAGTATGAGTATCTACGGAAGTATGTGAATAAGAGACTTTCATGTAAGAACTGCCGAGGTACCTTCATTGCTGTGGAAACCGGGACAGCACCAGTCAATGGTTCTTTTCCATACTGTCCTTGGTCATATGTTCCTGGTAGTGGGTATGGAAGCCATGGGCATGATGGAGTGACGTATGTCCCAACAACTGCTACTGTATTTTCTGGAAACAGGGTCTCAGGATTACACGCTAGCCACAGTTATGATTATGTTTCCAATGTGTCATTTCAGTGGAGCTCATTCTCTGGGAATTCTACTGGTGTTGTTGGTCATAATGGATCATCTACTATATCCACGGATGCTGTTTATCAGGTTAATGGAAATTCTGCTGGGACAAGAGCTAATTCTAAATCAGCAGCCAATGGAAAACGTTCTATGAAGACTGCCATGTGTAACACGAATACAAATGTCTCTGCTAGTTGCCCTGAATATTCAGTTTTGAAAGCTGGGAGACCTGATAAGAAAAGGAAGGTTCTTATCCCAAACAATGTTAGGAATGGGTTTGAAGATAAGGGATTGAAGTCTCCTTCAGAAGTGGGATTGGCTAATGGAAATGCCAGTGTTGAGCACAACCCCAAGCTTTCTAATCCAAATGAACTTCCAGCGAGACGTATCTCAATTGCTCCTGCTTTTGATGCTAGGAAGTTGTTGATTGACAAGGCAAGGACTGACATCCGTAAGAAATTAGAACAGATGAAGTCTGCTGCCATCCCTTCTTCAGCTGCAGTAATCAAAGAGAACACACAAGATCAATCTGCAGAGGGGGAAGCAGCTCCTAAATCTGATAATTCAGATGTTCCTGGCAGTCAAATAAAGCCAATTAAAACTGAGCCAGTCTCAATAACAGTTCCTGACCCTGATTTCCATGATTTTGACAAAGATAGATCAGAGGAATGTTTCAAGCCAAAGCAAATATGGGCTTTATATGATGAAGATGACGGCATGCCTCGCTTATACTGTTTGATCCGCCAGGTCATCTCAGTTAAGCCCTTTAAAATTCTCATTACTTATTTGAACTCTAAAACTGATAGTGAATTTGGGTTAGTGAATTGGATAGATTCTGGGTTTACAAAATCTTGTGGGCACTTCAGAGCATGGAATACTGATGTTGTTGATCAAGTGAACATTTTCTCTCATGTTTTGAAAGGGGAGAAAGCTAGCAGGGGAGGTTGTGTTAGGATATACCCCAGAAGTGGAGATATTTGGGCTGTTTATCGGAACTGGTCACCAGAATGGAACAGATCAACCCCAGACGATGTGAGGCATCAGTATGAGATGGTGGAGGTGCTTGATGATTACTCTGAAGACCTTGGAGTCTGTGTCACTCCTCTCATAAAATTGGCAGGTTTCAAGACAGTCTATCAGAGGAACACAAACAAGGATGCTATCAGATGGATTCCAAGGAGAGAAATGTTACGCTTTTCTCACAGGGTGCCATCTTGGTCACTTGAAGGAGCGGCAAGTAATTTGCCAGAGAAGTGTTGGGATCTGGACCCAGCTGCAACTCCAGATGAGCTGCTTCATGCCGCAACAAAAGGAAAGCCATAGCTAAACATGGTCAAGCAGGGAAAGCAAAAATTTGTTTGGAGTTCAATTTATGATTCTTATAGAAAATTTTTAGGTTTACTGTACAATATTTTCACACTTGGTTCAAGGCCAAATGCAACATTAACTCCAATATGATTTTAGATAATTTGATGTTTACTGAGGAGCCTATGTGTCTGGAATTCTGATTCCAGGTGACTGCTTGTTGACAGGATTATGCTTCTGGTCAATGAGGTTGTAACATTTATTGATCGTTACAACTGATAACCAATGCAACAGAAAATGTAATATTTGTATTATGAGCCACAAACAATTCAATATCAAAGAATTGCAAAGGCTCAGTGCAATTAAACTGCTAGCCTCCTGAGTTTCTTCTCATTTTTGCAATTCACTGGTTCACTGATGTTAGCAGTACGTATCGCTGATCATATGCAATCTCAAAATTGATGCAACCTTTCAAGTGCTTTGTTGTTGGCCAAGTTTGAACACAGGATTGGCGGGCGATGATGAGGAGGACATGGAAGGCTAGCATTGGTCTGAAATTCCTGATGGTGCTTGTTTATAGTTCATCCTCTGCTCCAAGCTGCTTTGCAAATTAGCGATTGGCTTTGTCACCGCTTTTAATTTTAACGTTCACTTCTAAATGACCATAAGTTTAATTATTTAATATGTAGTTGAACAAATGGCTTCCTTGTTTGATAATTGAAATCTGAAAAATAATGATATTTACAATTTAAAATAAAAAATTCCATTGCATTATCTGACTGTTAAGAGTTCAGAGCATATCTCAAGTTCTGAATTCTGATGCACTCAAACTGGTAGAGCTGTTTCTTGGATGGAAAAATGACATCCTCTCGTATATTTTTAAAATTTTTTATTTTTTTATCGAGGTATTTTAATCATTTTATTATAAACTCATAACAAACTCATTATAAATTATATAAAATTTATAAACTCATAATAGACTCATTATAAAATCTTTGTAAACTAATAAAAATATGATATTTTAATAAATATTTTAATATTTTAATATTTTAATAAATATTTTATAAATATGATAAATTTAAAATTATTTTTAATTATTTTTATATTTTTATAAAAACCCTTCTTGAATACGTTACATGTCCAAGTATTTGGAATAATCTAATTTGAGCCACTTGTGAATTATAATGGAAAAATGACCCCTTTTATCATATTTTTATAAATTTTTACTTTTTTATCAGGAGTATTTTAGTTATTTTATTATAAATTCATTATAAACTGTATAGAATTTATAAACTCATTGTAAACTAATTATAAACTCATTGTAAAATTTATAAACTCATTGTAAACTAATAAAAATCTGGTATTTTGATAAATATTTTATAAATTCTGGTATTTTGATAAATATTTTATTAAATATGATAAATTTAAAATTATTTTTAATTATTTTTATATTTTTATCAAAAGCGCAATTGTAATAGATCATATAGAAGACTTCCAATTACTTCGGGCCCAAATAGATCCAATCAAAGTCATTTTGCATTAGAATTGGCAATTTTATATAACTGCATTAAAAAATAATTTTTATTATAAAAATACTATAAAAATTAAAAATATATATACTTTTATAAGAATTTATTGCAAAATTTTAAAACTACTTCATTTCTCAATAAAATAATTTTTTTTAAAAAAATACATCTTCACTCAATACAATCAATATTTTACTTCAAATTTTTATTTTTTTTCAAACTTCACTATTCAATAAAAATATATAAAATAATAATAAAAATTAATATTTTAAATTATTTTTTATCATATAAAAATTACAATTTTTTATAAAAATAAAATTTTTTTAATATTAATTATAAAAAATAAATAACACTAAAACAAATAAAAACAAAATAAAAGATACAAAAACACATTAATAAAAATCATTAAATTTATTTTTAAATAAATTTTACATATTATACACATAAAAAAATAAAAATATATATAATTTTGTTATGTAGATGTTATATAGTTGTTTTGTATATGTATTATAAACATATTGTAGATGTTTTAGATGTGTTGTAGATATTGTGTATATTAATTTTTTATTATTTAAATTATGTATATTTTATGTAAAAATTATTGAATGTTGTGTGAATATTATATAAATATTATGTGAATATTTTGAGAATAAAAAAAATTAAACAAATAAAATTAAATAAATATTAAAAATATTATGTAGATGTGTTGTAAATTTATTGTAGATGTATTGTAGATTTGTTGTAGATGTATTGTAAATGTTGTAAATGTAGTTTGTATTATTGAGTGTGTATTTTATATATGTTATGTATATATTATGTATATATTTATTTTTTTATGTATATATTGAAAATATGACATAAAAAATTTTTAAATAAAAAAATATAAATTCAATTAAATTGTAAAAAAATGAAATTGAAAAAAAAATTAAAAAATCAAAAAAAGAAAAGAAAAAACAACGTTATAGTCTTAAATTTTTTCGCATACTATATATATGAAAACGGACAACATTTTGGATATAAAAGATATAATTTCCTCTTTTATCTAAGGGACATTTACATAACTACCCAAAAAAACTTTTATTACAAAAATACTTATGAGCAGAGATTTTTGCCCCCTGTTCCTGGTAGAATGGTTCTTGCGACTACGGCACTGTTAGGCTCGAGACTTTAGAGAATATGGGCTTAAGCATGAAAAAATGAATTCGCTAGCCTGACGGGCCGAGAAAGAAATAGAAAAGGGCGATGACTCAATTCCTACTGAATCACCAACCCCTTACTTGGGTTCAAAAAATTAGGTACATACGGGGAAGATGAAAATGACTCAGCACTCCCATAACGTCCGGTACATTGAAACCGGCCTTCTTTTTCAGGTCTAAATAATATTAAATTCTTATATTTTTATGATATTATTCATATTACATTACATGCAATCGTGGAAAATAAATAGTCATATTATAAATCAACAATTAACAAACAGATAAAATGGGCACACATCCAAAGATGAAAGTATGTTTTTATAATGTCTTAATGTTCATACAAATAAATAAAATAGGACACCCACTAATTGGTGAAAATATGTTCTTTACAATAATCCAAAAATTCTTAAATTAAAATACATGATTTTAAAAAAATAGGGCACCTACAACGTGAAAATATGCCATTTACATCATTCTCCCAATCCAAACAATAATAAGAAAATATGTACAAAACAACTTATTGAAACATATAAATAACTATTAAATAATCATTAATAAAACATAAACTTAAATAAAATTAGGGTTTGGTGTTTAGTTTAGGGTTAAAATATGCAAATTAGGGTTTGAGGATGCAAACTAATCAAACTAGGGTTTATGGAATTTAGGATTTTGGGAACTAACCTAATCAAATTATGGTTTTTTAGATATGCAAACTATGATTTCAACATGCAACTTAAGGCTAAAGACATGAAAAGTTATAATTTAAAATAAAGTTTAATTCCAGATTAGAGATGCAAAGCTAGATTTAAAACATGTAATTGAGATTTTGTAGTATAATCCTAAGTTACAAAGTAAAATTAGAGTTTCGGGTCTAAGGTTAAATTTTATAGACCTTCGGTTAATTTCTAATTGCTTACTGTAAAAGAATTAACAAAATTCATTTTCTAATTAACAATGAAGATAACCACAGTAATTGAAGTATCAAAAATCAATCAATGAATTTAACACAGTAATTCAAATATTGAAAATCAATTAATGAATTTAATTGAATTGTTAACAAAGATTGAACATGTGTTGTTGGCTTCTCTAAGGTAAGTTTACTCCACCGAGCTTGATTACATAATCAGCTGCTAAGCCGGGATCAAGCGAAGCCCTTGGTCAGTGTCCAAATAATCTTCAGGTTGTATCGTTTGGCTATTGTCTCCTTTTCTCTTTTTAATTGCTCTCTCTATTTTGTCTTTTTTAATTGCTCTTTGTCTCTGTTTTTTTTTCTAATACTTCCTGTCCATCAATCATCGCTCCTCCTTTTATAATGCTCATTGGGGTTTTTCTTTTAATCATGTTCCCTTTTAGTTTTTAAGAATCCCAATTCCATTTGAAAAGCCTCTGTTTATCCGAGTTTATTCGAGTTTAACCATAATTAAGATGGTTAAAATTGGATTAAAATCAATTTAGGCTAAGATTAATGGCTCATGGCAAATTTGGCTAGCCAAATAGCTTATGAGCTTGGCTCATATTAATTTTGGCTCATATTGAGCATGGCTGACCCAACCGAACTGAATTGGACTATATTTCAATTGGATCAATTTCAGCTGGACCTAATTCAATCAGATTAAATTTAATTTGGGCCTTTCATCAAAATCAAACTTAAGCTGGCCTCTTTGAATTAAAATCAAATTTGAACAGAGCCAAAATTAAGGGTCTACAGTTTTGCCCCCTACTTGAACGATTCGAGACCTCAGTAGAAGAGAGTGAAAAATAATTTTATCTTTTGAGCTGATAGGTTAGGTTTTGGACTCGAGAATTTTGTTTTAAGTTCTGGACCCATAGAGTGATTTGGATTCTTGAATCATAAATTGGATTTGGTTTCTGGACCCGTGGATTGATTTGTGCTTTGGACCTATAATTGGATTTAGGTTATGGACCCATGAATTAATTTGGGTTCTAGACCCATGAATTGAATTTGGGTTCTGGATTCGCGGAGTAATTTGGTTTGGGTTCTGAACCCATGAATTGGTTTTAGGTTATGGACTCGTGGATTAATTTCGGTTCTAGACCTATGAATTGGATTTGGGTTCTAGACCCGTAAATTGATTTGGGTTCTAGACCCATGAGTTGATTTGGATTCTGGACCCGTGACTTGGTTCGATTAACCTTCTACTAATTGAGACTTCTGGCTTTCTTCTAGCCATCAATTTTAACTCTTCTAGCTAACTGACCTTCTATCAGTTGAGAGTTTTGAGTTTCTTCTAGCCAATTAATTTCAGCTCTTCTAGCTGATTGACCTTCTGTCATGGCTTTCTTCTAGCCACTTGCTTCATTGTTCAAAGGATTCTGCTTGAGGATGGACCTTCATCTTATATTGACTTTAGCTCTTCTAGCTGACTGACCTTCTGTTATGGCTTTCTTCTAACCACTTGCTCCATTCTTCAATGGATTTTGCTTCAGGATGAACATTCATCTTGTATTAACTTTAGCTCTTCTAGCTGACTGACCTTCTATCATGGCTTTCTTCTAGCCACTTGCTCCATTCTTCAATGAATTATGCTTTGCAAAAAATTTGGCTATTTTTAGTCCTTTAGCTCTCATATTCTTTCTTTGCTCCCTTGCATAACAGAACATTGAAAGAGAGTCTGAAAATATTTTGTACATGCATAAATCAAAAATTGAAAGGAAAAGCTTTATTCTCCTGTATAGGATCAAACCGATGATTTTGTGTCCATTAGGCTTCAACCGATACTTTTGTCTTACTCTTTAAGCAAGCATGCGTCTCCATATTTGCAAAGTGAGTGAATCTTTTTTTAGCAATAGGCCTTTCATACCCCCCTGATGCTATGTCTGCTTCTTATTATTTGCTTCAAGAGTATTGGCTACTTAAAGCTTAGACAACAAAAAATCAATGTGATATGATCATGCATGCGTGTATGCATGATATGCATGAATAATACTTACAGTGATTATACTGACTCACAAACTGATATGGTAGGCCGAAGCACTCCTATTGGTACCTTCAGGATATTCATATAGGTCTTGCATTGGAGCATCAGGACATGTCACATCCACAGCTTCATCCTTAAGACATAGAAAAGAATGAGTAGTGAGGGCCAGAGTAGGATGGTCAGAGATACAAGAGACATCCATTTTAACCCATGAGTCAGCATACTAGTTGGTAGCTTTTTTAAAACCTTGCAAATTTGCCTTCCTTTACCCAATGTGTCCTTTAAAGTTCGACATTGTAACATACTTAAGCTTGAAGGCTTATATGACAAGAAAAAAATTTTTCTTTTTTTTTGAAATTTATTTATTTTGAAATTAAATATTGGTTTTGTCAGATCAGTGCTAATATACCTCAGGACTTATCTTTTAAATTACCAAATCTATAATATCACAACTCTAGTTACCATACTAAATTTGGGAATCATTTCCATTTGGACAAGGGTTGTTGTACTTCAGATAGGCACATACACATTAATTGCCCAAAAGTATCATTGAGTTTAAATATTGTCTATCTCCTATGCATGCTTATTCAAACAATCTCTACTAATAGACTGTACCTATCAAAAGATATCAACAGATGTTTAAAAAGCTTGAAATAGGGGTCTATAAGGGACATGATTTATGTAAATGTCACTTTTAAATTAGAGTTGATGTGACACTATAGATAAACCTTCATACTATAAACTTCTTGTTGGAACCACAGATAGTTGGAAACACTCATCATTTTCACCTTTTATGCGTCTTGTTATCTTGCTTTATGAAAAGATAAAGCTTAAATATTCTTCCATTTTCTTAGCAGAAATCTGAATCTGATTAGGACAATTTTCATCTTTTCCCTTTGCTTTTGCACAAACTCAAAACCCATTTTCTTTTTTTCTTTCCTTTCTTCTCTTTTTTTCTCCTTTGTTATTTTCTCTTTTCTTTTTTCTTTCTTTCTTTTTTCCTCTTTTTTTCTTCTTTTTCTTCTTTCTTTTCCTTTCTTTCTTTTGTCTTTTTTATATCCTAGCCCTAAGAGAGTTGTCTTGTTTGTACAATCTCATACTTCTGACCATGAAGTAGCAAGAGTCTACTTTAATGAGGATGGATCTTTTTGTTGCCCTAATGCCATCTCAATGATGAAATAAATCTGAGATATTAAGTTTAGTTTATGTAAACTTCAACTATCCTTGGTCTTGATTGAACATCCCTTTCTTCGATCTTCTTGCTCTTCAGTGGTCATTAGACTTATCATAAGTGTCACAATAGCTTAAGGTAGGTTATAGGGCTTTACAAGCTAATAAAAAGCAAGCTAAAATCTTATGAAGGCTAAAAGGGACAAACTAAAGATTGATATCAATAGGATTGATATTAGTTATTGGCTTACAAAATAATGCCTAGATCATTTCTCTCTTAAATAAGAATAATTTAATTTCGTCTTGAAAGTTCTTCAAAGCATATTTTAAGATTGACTAGGACCTAGATATAGGTAATTATGCAGGAGCCTTCTCTAAGTAAGCATACACAGCTCAATGCTATAGAATAATTCTCTCACCTAGTAAAGTCATTCAAATCATGATACATAGATATATTAATTTATAAATATCAAGCTATATTCTTCATTGCTTGAGCACTAAAATGACAAAAACCAAAAAAATTATAAATTCAACAAAAGTAATTTATTCAAACAATCTTCATTTCAAAGATGTAATTATCCCAAAAAATATCAAATGGAGTCGAAGATGCTTCATCTATTTAGGCATATTAGGGGCGAGGATCTTGTCACTATCAATAAGATCTTATATCTCGTGCCTCAAATGTATACATTGATCTGTGTTATGACCAGTGTCTAATAAAGTTGAGTGTTAAACTTAGACGGTAAAGGATATGGTAATGGTCGATGTGCCAATAGTTGTAGCAAATTCATCTTCATTAGATTTTCAAATACCTTTAACAAAGGTTCCCCAAAGTTTGAAAATTTATGTTTTTTTGCTGGCTCAATTGTTACATCTATCTCAACATCTTTCCATCTCCTTTGACTTTGCCTACCTTATTGTTCCCTTTTTCAAAGTATATGTTCTTTTCTCTCTTCCATTCTTATAGCTGAAAACGCTTAATCGATATATGGCTTGGTTGATATTGTAGAATAGAAATCGACCTCTCATTTCCTATTCAATTTCTATCATTGGACCTGATCCTTATTAAAGTTACCTTTCCCTTCTTCTTTATGTTAGTGGCAGATGTTTCGTTAGCATTGTTGATGATTTCTAAGACCTTAGTCAATTGAGTCTTCATAATCTCAACTAATTGATCCCATAACTCAGCCATCCTAGCTTTGACAACTTCATCAACTGTATCTCTAACCTGGTTTGCATCCATCCTCTCAGTGAAGCACTTGAATCAAAATCACTATTATAAATGGTGTTGTCGTATGTTCTTGAACTACTGTACTCCATGTCTATGAGTCAGAAAGGATTAATACAATGCATGTATGCATGAGCAGACAAACAAAAATAGAGTTAAGACATTCATTCCAACCTTATATCTTTCACACACGATTGACGAGTCTCTTTTTCTAGATATTACAGCCAACAAAAACATCAACAGGGGATATTTTTCTTTTAGTAACTCGAACAAAATAACCAATAGTTATGTTTTCAAAATAGAAGTCAGTCCATGATAATCTCCACTAATTAAGCCTTAATCCTTTAGGTCTACTTGTCATATCTTGTATTAAAACTAAATTAATAGGTTTATTATAAATGGACTTCTTACTTAGAAATGCAACTAATTGTCAATGCCACAAACAAGCCCATAATAACGTGTCTTGGTATAAATAAAGCCCATAATTGATTTTAATATTTCATAATTGACCTAATTAATTAAAAACCCATTTCAAAAATTTTGACCCTTTGTAGAAAGCCTGGTTTAAGGGCCCTTCCTTAAAAATATCTTGAAGCCCATTGCAAAAAGTTTAAAAATTAATTTTGGGCTTCATATTTAGGCCATAAGGTAGAAAAATAGTTTTTTGACCCATCTTTGTTGGAAAGGTTTTGAAAATAATTTTTGGATTTTTGGGTTTAAAAGAATTTTGAGCTATAAAATAATTTTGAGCTTTCACCATAATTAGGTCATATTACAAAAAGACAAACCAAATGGGCCATAGCTTATACCAAAACATATTAATCATAGTCAAACAACAAGTAATAAGGGTGAACCTAAGAAAAATTACTAGGCCAACTACATGGTTTTAGTCTTTAGGTTGAAAAGGCTTAGGTCCTTATAGCAAATATAAACAAAAAGGTACAAAGCTATGAATGGTTATGCAATATTTGATCTCTATACCTTGAGTGAAAGTATGGTATCACTCGTATACACATAACACTAGTTTAACAGGACATTCTAACTCACATACATAATAAAATCTAAATGATGCAATAAATAGTATCATAATAATAAAGAAAAAAATAATATAAAAACCAACAGAATCAACTTTTCTTATCCCCAGTGGAGTCGCCACTGTGAGCGAAAATTTTCGCTCCCACTCCTAGTATAATGGTTATTGCGACTGTGGCACTGTTAGGCTCGGAACCTTAGAGAACACGGGCCTAAATTCGAAGAAATGGATTCACCACCCGGACAAGCCAGAAAAAAATAGAAAGGGATTATGACTCGATTGCTAAGAAATCTCTAACTCCTTACTTGGATTTGAAAAGTTGGATATGTATGGGGAAGGTGAGAATGACCCAGAACTCCCATAATGCCCAGTTTATTGGAACCGATCTCCTTTTCAGGTTTAAATATTATTAATTTTTTTATATTTTATAGTATTATTCATATTTCATGCAATTGTGAAAAATAAGTAGTCATATTATAAATCAAAGAATAACAAATAGATAAAATGGGTACCCATGAAAACATGCCCTTATAATATCTTAATATTCATATAAATAAATAAAATAAGGCACTCATTAATTGGTGGAAATATATCCTTTACAATAATCAAAAAATCCTTAAATTAAAATACATTATTTAAACAAATAAGACATCCACAACTTGAAAACATGCCCTTTACGTCATCCTCCCAATCCAAACAATAATAAGAAAATATATACTAAACAATTGATTCAAACATATAAATAACTATTAAATAATCATTAATAAAACATAAACTTGAATAAAATTAGGGTTTGGTATTTAGTTTAGGGTTAAAATATGCAAATTAGGGTTTTAGGATGCAACTAGGGTTTTAGGATTTAGGGTTTTCGGAACTAACCTAATCAAATTAGGGTTTTTTAGATATGCAAACTACGATTTTAACATGCAACTTAAGGCTAAAGACATGAAAAGTTAGGATTTAAAATAAAGTTTAATTCCATATTAGAGATGGAAAGCTAGGTTTAAAACATGTAATTGAGATTTTGTAGTATAATTCTAAGTTACAAAGTGAAATTAGAGTTTCAGATCCAAGGTTGAATTTTATAGACCTTCGATTAATTTCTAATTGCTTATTCTCAGAGAATCAACAAAATTCATTTTCAAATTAACAATGAAGATAACCACAGTAATAGAAATATCAAAAGTCAATCAATGAATTTAACACAATAATTGAAATATTGAAAATCAATTAATGAATTTAATTGAATTGGTTAAAAAAGATTGAACCTACATTGTTGGCTCCTCTAAGGTAAGTTTACTCCACCAAGCTTGATTACATAATCAGTTGCTGATCCACGATCAAGGAAGCCCTTGGTCAGTGTCCAAATAATCTTCAAGTTATTTCATTTGGGTATTGTCTCCATTTATCTTTTTAATTGCTCTCTCTATTTTTTCTTTTTTAAATTGCTCTCTCTCTCTGTTTTGTCATTTTTTTTCTAATCCCTTCTCTCGATCAATCGTTGCTCCTCCTTTCATAATACTCATTAGGATTTTTCTTTTAATACGGTTCTCTTTTGGTTTTTAAGAATCCCAATTTCATCTGAAAAGCCTATGTTTATCCGAGTTTATTTAAGTTTAACCACAATTAAGATACTTAAAATTGGATTAAACAAATTTAGGCCAAAATTAATGGCTCATGGCTAATTTGGCTAGCCAAATTGCTTATGAGCTTGGCTCATATTGATTTTGGCTCAATATGAGCTGGCTGACCCAACCGAACTGAATTGGCCTGTATTTCAATTGGCTCAACTTCAACTGGACCTAATTCAATCAGATTAAATTTAATTTTGGCATTTCGTTAAAATCAAACTTAATCCAGCCTCTTTTAATTAAAACCAAATTTGAACGGAACTAAAATTAAGGGTCTATAATACTATAAAAGTTAAAAATATTTATACTTCTATAAAAAGTTGGTGCACAATTTTAAAATAACTCATTCTTATTAAAGCAAAAGTTTTTTTTCAATACATCTTCTCTGCTATAATCAATATTTTACTTTAAATTTTTATCTTTTTTAAACTTCACTATTAAATAAAAAATATTATATTAATAATAAAAATTAATATTTTAATTATTTTTCATCATATAAAATCATAATTTTTTTATAAAAAGAGATAAAATTAATTTAATTATAAAAATAAATAATACTTAAAAATAAAAATAAAATAAAATATACAAATATATATTAATAAAAATTATTAAATTTATTTTTAAATAAAATTTATATAGTATGTATATGAAAAATAAAAAAATACACACAATTTTATTATGTAGAAGTGCAGTAGACATATTATAAATGTGTTATAAATATGTTATAGATGTTGTAGATGTCTTGTAGATGTTGTGTGTATATTATATTTTTGTTATTTATATTTTGTGTATTTATGTAAAAATTATTAAATATTGTATAAATATTGAATAAATATTGTTTGGATGTTGTGAGAATAAAAAATTAAATAAATAAAAATTAAAAAATATCAAAATATTATGTAGTTGTATAATAGATATATTGTAGATATGTTGTAGATGTAATTTGTATTAATGAGTTTATATTTTGTATATGTTATGTATATATTTTGTGTATATATTGAAAATATGATATTAAATTTTTTTTAATAAAAATAAAAATAAAATAAAATAAAAAAATTATAAAAAAAAAGAAAAAAACAACAATGTGAAATAAATTTGAAAAAAAAAATTGCGGGACCCATATTATTAAAAACTTAACTTTTGAAAGAGGTATGCAGCGTAAATTTACCTTGATTTAATAGTAGTAGAGATACGAAGAATTTTCTCTTGGGTGGGGTGGGCTACCCCCGTATGGATCCATACATATATAAATATATATTAAATCAAATAATATTTAATATGAAATTCTAAAGTCAAATAACCTAAACAAAATTATGTAAAATCAGTGTATATATAATTTTTTTTATAATTTAAAATATTTTATAATATTATTATTTGTTGGATGTTGGGGATGGATTTGCTTGTAAAAAAAATTTAAAAAAAAACTTTTGAAAATGACAAAAAACCTATGGGTAAAAAAGAAAATTTTGAAAAAAAAGAGGAGCAATTTCCTTTTTTTAATTTGAGAATTTTTTTTACATTGATAATTTTCATTGTTATAAAATAGTCAATAAATTAAATTAATAAACTGATAAATTAAATAAAAATTTACATAAATAAATAAATAAATAATTAAAAATATTATTCTATTATATATTTCATAATGAACTCATCACATATTAGAGATAATAAATTAATTTGTAAGAGAAATAATTACTATCACAAAAAATATATAAAACCCTAATAATATTGATCAAGTATGTTGAATTAATTTCTATCACTTATCCATTATATATAAATCTCTCATTTGCTTTACTAAAAAAGAGCTTATCTGCACCACTCTAGTACGAGCATATTAAATCATTGTCATTATAAAAACAAGAGAGCAAAAAAATTTTAAAATATTTTATTTCAATCCAAACTAACTACTATTACATATATAATTTTTGAGTTAAAAAATTTCTATTTAGATGCTTATAGTTATAATATATTAATTTTTTAGTCGGTCTGCCATGACATGTGGGTAAGACCCGTAAGCCCAAAATATTCAAATAGCAATTAAGTATTTTATTTGGACAAATATTTATAGAGTATGAATGAGATTAAAAATTATATTCACAATATGATTATGATTCTTGATAAAATCCTATTTAAAGGATGAAAAAAAAATTATAGTTTTAGTTTGGCAAAATATCTCTAAGAAAAAAAGAAGAATGCGACTTTTCTCTTTATAGTTTTCTCTCTCTAAGTACTCTACAATTTTCTTTTTCTTTTTTTTTTGAGCAATGGAAGAGATCTACATTAATAAGGAAAATATACAATATCCCCCAAAAGGGAGTTACAAGCCAAAACAGGCTAGAAGACCAAGGTCTGGAGAAATGAATAAAAATAAACACAGACCATAAAATAAAACAAAATAATACAACACACATCATTGTAATATAGTAAGGAAGAGCAATCAAGGGATAAACAACTAAACGCAAATACCCTGTAATGATTTAAAACCACATCTTTAATATTAGAACCTATACATCTAGTAGTGGCTTCTTGAGAGCACTGGAATTAAGATCATCTTAGCAGCAATATAGCACCATTAGATGAATAGGCCATGTGAATATCGAAACAAGGCTTGAAAAACAATCAAGGGACAAAACCTTGAACTTGCTTGCACACAAACTCAAGCAAAGAAGTGAATGGATGGAATCATTAACAATCTTGTCTCTCCAAACGTCCTCATATGAAATTTTTTTTTAAGGAATAGAAGGATTACTTGTCCTAAAATTAGGCAAAGGAGAGAATAGCTCAGATAATACCTGAAAAATGAGCTAAAAAATATTCCTTTGAGAGACTCATAGACACCTCCATCTTTAAACACAGAGAGCAGAACACCCAAGTGAAGGAGGACAACTCCTTGTGAGACTTTGAAAAAACTGAAGGGTGGTGGTATGTTACTGAAGAAACCTTAATAATCTATGGATGTTAAAGGAACCAACTAAAACTAGACACACCAATAAAAAGGAGACTTAAAATAAACCAATGAGAATATAGAAAATCTCTTGCTTTTCCAGACTCTACTTTGAAGCATATTTTCCTCCATCCGCCATCATTAAGGAAATTTTGAGGCAAGATTACCTGAAGCCCTAGACTGAAGTCAGAGAGGCAAATGATCTAGACAAATATCCAAACTAGAAATCGATGAGCCTTTGATCTGGCCACCATAGATCCTCTCTTGGTTAGAGAACTATCAAGAGTAAAGTACGATCTTAGAAGGAAATCCATGGAGTAATGTTGATTGGATGTAAAGTGATGAATGAAAATAAAGTCATGGACTTGTTTGTATAAAACAAAAGAGAAAAGGGTTGGATCTAACGAGATCTAATATTCGCCTGCTCGAAGCTAAAAGAACAAAGAAAATGGGTGAAGTGATTGTGGAACCTGTCAACATGATAGAAGAGATGGATGGGAGTAGAGAAAGGCAGAGGGCTGTAAAGAAAAACCAAAAAGAAGGGCAGGAGAAAGGGAGAAAAAACTAAAAGATGCTATGGTCGGCGGCTCTTACAAGAAGAGAGAACAAAACCCTAGCAACAACTACTCTACAGTTTTCTTCTTCTATAAGAAATTTTCCCTTTATGAGTGAAAGGGCAATTATCATGCTGTTTTAAGTTTTAGACTGTGAGAAGTAATGATTTTTCCTCTATGGTAGTTGCATTTTACAACTGATGATACAAGCAGTTGGTCAAAGTTTTCTGCAAAATCATCGGAGATAATGTCTGACTCTTTTTTATTGTATATGAACATGTTCTTAAAATAATCAAAAGTTCTTAACTTTTAAAATTTCCATTCCTTAATAATTAATTTCTTAATTATTTATTGTCTTTTTAAATTTCAAAATTTTCTTTTTTCACCATAGGTATCTTCACCCCTATCTGTTTAACAGTCTAGATGTATGGCTAATCTTGTTTGGAGTGTAAGTCGCAGGTTAAGGCTCTTTGTCCCTCCCTAAGAAGGTATTTAGTGGGATTCGAATCTGCATCCTCACCCACATACTCAGTCCTACATAATCAATTGAGCTACTTATCTTGGGTTAAATTTCAGACTTTCAAATTCTAATTTTGTCTTTTAAATTTCTTGACTTTAATTTTAATTTTTATAATAATAAATTAAAAGAACTTAAAGTTTATATTTTTTCCTCTGGTTACTTGACAGCCTAAAATTCATATTTTTTTTCCTCATTTTTATATAGATATAATATAGATTTAACATGAAATGAAAAATTAATGTACTATTCTTCTTCTTTTTTTTCAGTTGATTGAAAATGAAGACCCTAACTTGCAATCATTTTATGATTTATTACTAATTGACACAATTAGCAATATTTCACTTTATTTTATTGTGTTGCATTTTGTAAAATGAAGTTTGCTGCTTATTCTTCAATTATCTAAAATGAATTCTAATGTTTATTGTTTTTGTCATTTTTTATTTAAATAATTTAGTTGTCCCAGTAAAAATAAATTTTTTTAGTATTAGATAATAGTGATTAAACATTAAAAGTAAAATTGATACCAAATTTTTATTTAAATAATGTGATATGAAATATTAATTTGATGTAGATAATTCAACATGTTAAATCTTCTTAGCTATTTTCTTTGTTATACAAAGATGCCATCTTCAACTTGTTTTACTTCTAACCAAAACAGAACAACATTTCTAAGTTTGCCATTTCAAAATTTTCCTTCATACAAGCTTTGAATTCATTAATGAGAGAATAAGAAGAACTCATACAAATTATATCATCAAAATAAAAGCAAATAATGAGAATATTATTTTTACCGTACTTCTTCAAATAAACATTAGATTCATTCTTACATTTTTCAAAGCCATTATCAAGAAAGTAAGAGCCTATTTTATTTTAAGGGAAAATTAGGGTTTTTATGATTTTTCAAAATAAGATTAGGGTTTATGGATGAAAATTAGGATTTTATTCTTGAATTAGGATTTATGGATGAAAATTAGGGTATTATTCTTGAATTAGAGTTTATGGATGAAAATTAGGGTTTTATTTTTGAATTAGGGTTTGGGGATGAAAATTAGGGTTTTATTTTTGAATTAGGTTTTCGGAATGAAATTAGGGTTTTTTGGCTAATAAGAACTAGAGTTTAATATTGAGATTAAATCTATAAATTCACAAGCCGGATTATTAGGTTTTAATGTTTAAAGTGTTTAAAATGTGGTTTCTATCCGAGACTCAATAATTTCATTACTACTGTATTTTTATGAATTACTGTGAAGATGATATTATTTTGAAAAAATTACTATTGGATGTTTAAGTAATTGTAAATCAATGATGAAGCTATTACTATGAATTTAAATGAGTTAAATGATAAAGCCAAACCTCCATTCGTTGGTTCCACTAAAGTTGAGTATGTTGATCCAAGCTTTCCACCTTCCTTGCCTGCACCAATTTTAATTTTGGCCAGAGACTACCTTGTTTTTGGTTGCTGTGTCTGTGTTGCTTTTCTCCCTTTGATAATTATTGGCTGCTAGGTTTTAATCAAAATTGTCATCCCTTTGTTTAATTGTTAATCACCTATTTATAAGAAAGAAACTAGGTTAAAACAATTCCCCCGAGTTTAATATGAATTTTTCAAATTAATAAGTCACAAAACTATAACTATAACATATTAAAACAAAATAAACTCGACATAAAATCGTGTCCATATCGAATTAAAATAAATTAAATCGATATGGATCACAAATAGAAGTCCCAATTCGATATGGAAGTGGTCCATATCAAATTAAAATTGGTTTAATTTGATATGGACCCAATTCCATATCGAATTGGAAGGCTAATTCGATATTGCCACTTCCAATTCAATATGGAAGTGGTCCATATCGAATTGGTTGGCTTCTAATTCGAATCAAACTATTTTAGGACTTTTAAAGTTGAACCGGCTTATTTTAGGCCTTATAAGATTGAACCAATCTAATTAAAGGCTTTAAAATAGGTTTAAGCCATTAAAAATGCACCGATCTTTAATTAAGCCTTTTTAATTGGGACTGGACTAGCTTAGGGCCAAAATTAAGAGTCTACAGTTTGCCCCATGCTTGAACGATCTTGAATTCATTCAGAGAAGAAAAGTAACATGACTTTGGGATAATTTTGGATAAGGATGGGTTCTGGACCAGGAGAATTGATTTGTTGATTTCTGAACCCGAGGTTAGTTGGTTTCTAGACCCGAGGCTGGATTGATTATGTTCTGGACCCAAGGTTGGTTGGGATCTAGACCCAAAACTGGATTGGTTGGATTCTAGACCCAAGGTTGGTTGGGTTCTGGACCCAAAACTGGAATTGTTGGGTTCAGGACCCGAAGTTGGTTGGGTTCTGACTCAAAAATGGTTTGAATTCTGGACCCGAGGATGATTTGAATTTTAGACCCGAATTGAGTTCTGGACTCCAAAATAGTTTGGGTTCTGGACCCAAGACAGGATTTGGGTTCTGAACTCGGATTGAGTTCTGAACTAAAAAATGACTCGACTGACCATCTATCAATTGAGGATTTTGGCTTTCTCTTAGCCAATCAATTTCAGCTCTTCTAACTGACCAACCTTCAGTCAGTTGAGAGTTTTGACTTTCTTCTAGCCAAACAATTTTAGCTCTTCTTACTGGACTGATCTTCTGTCAGTTGAGGATTTTGGCTTTCTTTTAACCAAATAATTTCAGCTCTTCTAGCTAATTGATCTTTTGTCATGGATTTCTTCTAGCCACTTAGTCTATTCTTCAATGGATCAACTTCAGTTCTTCTAGCTGGACTGACCTTTTGTTATGTGAGAGTGCGGGCTTCTTTTAGCCACTTGTTCCATTCTTCAATGGATTAACTTTAGCTCTTCACTCTTCGAAATTGATCTTCATCCTTGGATAATTGTCCTGCGTTGACTTTAGCTCTTCTAACTGGACTGATTTTTTATCTTTTGCATCTTCATTCTTTTGAGGTTCTTTCTTTCTTCTTATTTTATTCTTTTTGTTCTTCTTTTTACAAAAAATTTAGCTATTTTTTAGCTAGTCCTTATAGCCTCTCTTTGCCCCCTACGAGGCAAAATATTAAAAGTGAGTTTGAAAATATTTTGTACATGTATAAAATCAAAAATTGAAAAGAAAAGCTTTGCCCTCATGTGTAGGCTCAAATCAATAATTTTTTCCCATGCATGCTCTAATTGATGTTTGTATTATCTAGTTTCTTACATAAGCATGCATCTCTTCTTTCTTTTACACTAGCCCTTTTGTGCCCCCTGATTCCATATTTGCTTTTGATTGTTTACTTCACAGGGTGTTTATTGTTCACTTTGACAAAGAATAGACAACGCAAGACAAAAAATGTAGTATGATATGCTTATGTATGCATGAATAATACTTACAGTGGTTCTATTGACTCACAGAATAAGGTGATAAGCCAAAGCACTCTCTTTGGTTCTTTCCAAATAATTGTTCAAGTCTTGCATTAGAACAATAGGAGTCTTCACATCTATGGCTTTATTTCTATAATGTTGAAAACATGTGTAGTGGAGGCCAAAGCATGGTAGTCAAAGACATGGGAGATATCTATTTCAACACATTTGGTTGGCAACTTCTTCATTATATAACCTTACAGGTGATCCTTTCATTATCCCACTTTCACCCAATATGTCTGTTGAGGTTCAACAATATAACATATTTCCCTAAACTTGAAGGCGTTGTATGATAAAATTATTTTTTTAATCTTAAAATCATGTTTTGGCTTTGTCAAATCAGTGTCATTGTACCTCAGGATTCAAATTTTCAAATTAACATATCTAAAACATGACAACCCTAGTTATCGTACAAAACTTGGGAATCATTCCATTTGAGCAAGAACTATTGCACTTCAAATAGGCTCGTACACATTACTTGGTCAAATGTCTTATTGAGTTTAAATATTATCTATCTCATATGCATGCTAACTCAAACTATCTCTACAAATATATTTCACCTACCAAGAGATATCAATAGGTCTTTAATATGCTTGAAATAGGGTCTATATGGGATATGGGTTAAGCGGAGGCCATATGTGAGCGGGAGCCAATGTGACACTACTGACAAACTTTTACACTACAATCTTCTGGTTGGAACTGTATACTGTCAGAGGTTCTATTTTCACCTTCTGGGCATCTTATTATCTTGCTTCATAAAAAGATAGGTCGTAAAATCATAAAAAGATAAAGCTTGAAATCATGTTTCATGACAAGACAGAGCTTGAAATTATGCTTCGTAAAAAGTTAGGACTTTAGATTTTGGTCTCCCTTGCAGAAATCTAGATGAGTTTCGAAACCCTATTATACTTTCCCTTATTTCTTTATTCTTCTTTTTTTTCTTTTCTCATTTTCATTTTCATTTTCTTTTTCTTTTTCCTTTTTTTCTCCTTTTTTTCTTCATTCTTTTTTTTTTTTTACTTTTGGGTCCTAATTCTAAGAGAGTTGTATCATTTTATACTTCGGACTATAGATGAATGGAGTAGGATGAATTTACTTCAGTAAGGATGAACCCTTGTTACCCTGATGTCATAGATTTGAGATATTTGGTTCAATTAAAATAAACTTCAACTATCCTTATGGTCTTGATAATACATACTTTTTCTTAATCTTCTTTTCCCTTGGTAATTCAACGATCATTAGACTTGTCAAAAGTATCACAATAGCTCAAGGTAGGTTATTAGGATTTATAAGCCAATAAAAATAAGCTAAAATCTTATGAAGGCTCAAAGAGACAAACTAGGGATTGATGTTAATAAGGTAGATACTAGTTGTTGGCTTATCAAACAATGTCTGGATCATCTCTCACTTAAATAAGCAGAGTTCAATTTCACCTCAAAAGTTTATCAAAGTATATTCTAAGTTTTACTAGAACCTAAACAAAGGTCATTATACAGGAGCCCTCTCTAAGTAAGCATACACAACTCAATACTATAAAATAACTCCCTTACCTAGTAAAGCCATTCGGATCATGATGTACCAATACACTAATTTATAAATATCACTTTAGATTTATCATAGGTTGAGCACCAAAATGAACAAAGATCAATAAAAATTTAATGAAAATAATTTATTCAAACAATCTTAATTTCAAAAATATAATTGTTTCAGAAAACACCAAAAAAATATAAACAAAAAACAAACAAGCCAAGGGAAGTTTTATTGATTTGAAGTCGAAAGAGCTTTCTCTACTTGGACATATCAGGGGCAAGGATCATCAATGATAATCATCGCTTTATCATCTGCAACAGCTTCTCCATCCATATCATGATAAGACAACAAGACAAAACACTTCTCCAATTCTCTCTCTATCATGAAGGTTGCAGGCAGTAGTGCCCTTCAAAATATAGGCAAAGGATTATTCTTGGTATTGGGCTTATCAGGATCAGGCAGCTTTCCACTACAATCAAATCTTGGATCTCGTGCCTTAAGCGAGCACATCTATCTATCTCATGTCCTTACACTTGATGGAATTAACAAAAGGCCTTGGCATCAAAGCTTGATGGTAGAGGATTCGCCAAAAGTCGGGGAGCCAATGGCTGTAATAGCCTATTCTTCTGCAACTTATTAAAAATCCAAGACAGAGATTTTCCCAACTCTAAAAACTGTCTTCTATTTGCTTGACTAGTTGTTGCATTGACATCCACTGACTTCTGTGTACCCTGACCACTAGAATGATAACTTCCCCTATTACTTTTTTTCTAGAAAAATGATTCTTCTCTCTTTCTCATTCTTCTATTTGCAAGCCAGGTTGAAGGAGATTTTTGAAATCCCTAATAAGAGTATGAGACATTCGCTCTCGCAGATTAGGTAGGACACTTCTCATTATCATCCTAATATGGTCAGACTCATCTGGCCTCTTCTTAAGTAGTGCAGCCTTATTCTTCCACCTCTTCACATACTAAAAAAAATTCTCATTCTGCTTCTGCCTGATTGACTCTACCTCCATTAGGATAACTTCCAATTTCACATTATACCCGTACTATTGGCTGAAGGCTTTGTACAGTAAATCCTAATTCTTTTAAGTACTTTCCTCTAAGGTACTGAACCAATTATGCACAACAGGATCTAATAAGAGCATGAAATACCTTAGAGTTTGAGCTTTAGTAGCTCTAGCAGACTGCATGATAATGATGTACTGCTTAACATGTAAGCAAGGATTTTCTGTACCATTGTACTTAGCAAAGGAAGGCATCTTGAACTTATAATGGACTTCTTAATCTTGCTAAAATAACTTGTCTATCTCCGATACCTCCTCAACATTCAGCTTTTTTTCGAACTTCTGCTCCAAATTAGCAATCATTTTCTTTACATTCGTAGTTTCAACTTTCTCCATAACCTTTTTTTCTTCCTTCTTATCTTGAGGAGCTTGGAAATATTGAGTCCAATCATCATCATCATCAATTATCACCTTGTCATCATCAAAGGCTACCTCACCTACCTTAGCCTTTCCCATGTCCTTCTGCTTCTTAATGCTAACAGATGCTTCAATAGTATTTTCTTCTAACAGTGCAGCTAGTTGATTTCTCACAGTCTTAGCTAGGGCCCCCTTTAACTCCTCCATCTTGGATGCAAGAGCTTCATTTATCAGATTCTGAACTTGGTCGGGATTCATAGTTTTGGAAGTGAAATTAACTGTATCTTCACTGAACTATGAGTCATTGACGTAGGTTGGGTTGTCATATGTCCTTAAACTGATGTACTCCAAGTCTATAAGCCAGAAAGGATCAATTAATATATGTATGCATGGATGCACAAGTAACAAAGAAACAAAGATAATTAGGACGTTCCCTCCAATCTTACATCTTCCATATATGAATGGCGAGTCTTTTTTCTTAGGTATATGGTCAATAAAATATTAACATGGGATATCTTGTTTTAGAAAAATTCACTCGAATGGTTTAACCAATAGTTATATTTTCAAACTTTAGAAGTAAATCCATAATAATTTCCATTAATTAAGTCTTAATCTATTAGGCTAACAAAATGATAGCTTTTATGATATATTTAGGATTAAAACCAAATTAAAGGGTTTATCATAAATACATTTACTATTTGAAAAGGCAACTAATGATTCATGCCGCAAACAAACTCATGACTAATAAGTCTTGGTATAAATTAGGTATACAATTAATTTTTGTATTTATAATTGACCTAAATAGTTGTAAGCTCATTTAAAAAGGAAGGTTAACAAAAGCTGTCAATAATTTTATTTCAAAGTCCATTATAAAAAGGTTTGTTTAAAAATAAATTTTAGGGCTTTGTATTTGGGCCATGAGGTAGATAAGAATTTTTGATCCGTTTTAGAAAAGTTTTATGTCCAAAGACCATCTTGAAAATTTTGAAAATAGTTTTGGCCTTTTAGGCTTAAAAGGAATATAAATTATTTTTAGCTTACAAAATAATTAGTTCATATTTAGAAAAAGAACAAACCAAATAAGCCATTGTTCAAACCAAGATATATCGACCATAGTCAAACAACAAGCATTTGGGTAAAAATTTAAGGAAAGTAACTAGGCCAATTACATAAGCTTTAGTCTTTGGGTTGAAAAGTTTAGGCTTCCATAGCAAGTATATACTAAAAGGTGCAAGGCTATGAGTAGTTATGCCATGCTCAATCTCCATACATTGAGTGAAAGTGTGGCATCCCCTCACATAACACAACACGGTTTACATGGGCTTCCTAATTCACGCACACAATGCAATCTAAATAATATAATGGATAATATCATAATAAGAAAGAATAAAATAATATAAAGACTAACGGAATCAACTTCTCTTATCTCCAATAGAGTCGCCACTGTGAGCGGAGATTTTTGCCCCCACTCCCATTTAGAATGGCTCTTGCGACTTTGTGTTAGACTCAGAGCCTTAGAGAACACAAGCCTAAACCCAAAGAAAATGGAGTTGCCACTCGGACGGGCCAAGAAAGTAGAAAGAGGTGGATTACTTGATTCCTAAGGAATCCCTAACCCCCTGTTGGGTTTGAAAAGTTGGGTCCGTATGGAGAAGGTGAGAATGATCCAGCACCCCCATAACGCCTGGTTTATTGAAACCGGCTTTCTTTTTAGGTCTAAATATTGTTAAATTCTTTAACTTATTAAAATATCATCCATACTACATACAAATTAAAGTAAATAAATATTCATTGTATTAAAATCAAAGAAGGTCCAAACAAATAAATAAATAAAAATGGGCATCCATACATGATGTAAACATGCCCTTTACAATAATGTCCAATATCCAAAACTAACCAAAATAGGACACCCACCATTTGGTGAAAATATGCACTTTACATTAATCCCAAAACTTACAATAAATAAAATTACATTGAACTTAATAAATGAGGTACCCACTAAGTGAAAATATACCTCTTATATCTTTAAATTAAAATAAATCAATAAAAGTATTCAACCATTTATCATAAATAAAATAAAAAGTAAATCATCCACAACAAGCATATAACAATGAACCAAATAATTATATCTAAGTTTTAATCTTAATGAACCAAATAATTATATCTAAGTTTTAATCTTAAGTAAAGCATAAGATATGTGAAATGAGGGGTTACATATTAAACTAGAACTTGTAGGATTTAAATCATGATTTTAGGCTTTAGGAAACAAGATTATAGTCTTTAAAGAAAAATTAGGGTTTTTAAGGGAAAATTAGGGTTTTTAAGGTTTTGAAAATAAGGTTAGGTTTTATAGATGAAAATTGAGATTTTATTCTTGAATTAGGGTTTATGGATGAAAATTAGGGTTTTATTTTTGAATTAGGGTTTTGGGATGAAAATTAGGGTTTTATTTTTGAATTAGGGTTTTGGGGATGAAAATTAAGATTCTTTGGCTAACAAAAACTAGAGTTTAATGTTGAGATTAAATCTATAAATTCACATGCCAGATTATTAGGTTTTAATGTTTAAAGTGTTTAAAGTGTGGTTTATTTCTGAGGCTCAAAATTAAGGGTCTAAATTATTTTTTATATACTACCATCTATTTAAAATTTTATTCTAAAGGCCCATTTATATCCAATGGCTTTCTTGTCTCCGGGAAGATCAACCAATTTCCAAGTATCATTCTTCCAAATTGTTGTAATTTCCTCTTTCATTACTTTGCGACTCACTACTTCTTCAAAGGTTGTTGGATCAGCCAATTAGCAATGAATAAAGCCTGTGCTTATAAATTTTATCCAATGGCCTAAATTTTATTGGAGAAGTTTCATCTTCAGATGAACTTTTATCTTTAACGTTTGATGAGGTGGAACAATTAGTGAAGTTGATAAAGATGACACATGTGTATTTGGAGGAATTTATCCAATATCTGGAGGAGCTTCATTTTCTATTGGTATTTTCAACTGAATATTATCTAACTTTTCATGCCAACTCTAGCTTGCTTTTTTCATCAAGTACAATATTCCTGTTAACAATCATCTTGCCACTTATAAGATTGTAAAGCCTATATGCTTTGGATTGAGTATGATAACCAATAAAAATACATTTCATTGATTTTTCATCAAGTTTGCTATTATTATGTGAATCTACCAAAGAATAGGCAATACAACCAAATATTTTCAAGTGGCTTACCCAAGATCTTATACCACTCTAAGCCTCAAATGGTATTTAGTTTTGAAGTTCCTTTATTGGAGACAAATTTAACAAATAGATGACATTAGCAACACCCTTACCTCAAAAATGATCATGAAACTCTTTTGCTTTTAACAAATAACCTAAATAGGGGATAAATAGATATAATAATTTTTTCTTTATTTTTTTATGTCACAATTCATTTATTTTATTTAAAGTTACATCATTAATATATGTTAGTAAACTCACGTAAGTAGACAAGATTGGTTAGAATCATAAATTTTCTTTTTAATATTGATTTTAGTTAAATTCTTCTTAATATAGATTTGGGAGAGTTGAACCTAAAATTCTAGTAGTTGAGATTGAAGAGTTTATTTTTATATTAATTTAGTGATTTTATTTGTACTTTTTAAATGTGAAATTTATCACTTTTGACTCATTTATTTGTTTTATAAGATAGTCTTGACACTCTTTTCAAGTGTCAACTACTCCGATTAACACTTGATAAGTTTATTTTTTTTATGTTGACCATTATTCGGATCATCTAGGAATAGGGGTATGCAAATTCTTCGAACATGACCAAATCCGACTAAACCAAATAAATTTTGATCAGGTTTAGTCAGTTTATATTGTATACACATGTGAAATTGAATTTATATTTTTTAAAAAATTTAGATTTGGTTGGTCAGTTGGGTTGTGATAATTTTTTTCGTTTTAATCCGAACCCGAATGACTTTTATGTATTTATTTATAAATATATGTATTTTTATTTTATTTTATCACTTAACCCGACTTGACACGAAAACACTAAAATAAACTGAAATATAAAGCTCTCATATTAAATACCAACACATTTAAACCAACGCGATCTGACCGAACCTAAAATTAATTCGATTCAATCGAAATTTTAAAACAATCAGGCAACATTGGTTTGAGATTTTTATTTTTTTGGTCGGGTTCAGTAAAAAAAATATATCCTCAATGCGCGACCCGTGCACACTCTTACCTAGGAATAGTATTCTATATTTTTAGGTACATAGGTCATTTGTTCTGATACTCTGTGAAATTTTCATTTCAATATTGGTTTCTGGGTTAAATTATTTTTAATATATATTTGAAAATGTCAACTCTAAAAGTTAGTTATTAGGATTGAAGAGTCTATTTTTATATTAATTTTTAATTTATTTATTTTGTTTGTAGGGATAGTCTTAACACTCTTTCCTCAAGTGTTAACTACTCCAATTAACACTCGACAAGATTTCAGATACATAGGCTTTAATTTTAATGTTAGTTTTTGGGTTAAATTCTTATTAGTATAGATTTAGGAGTGTCTACTCTAAAAACTAGCTATTAATTTTCAAGTCACTTATTTTGTTTGTAATCTTAACAAGATTTATAACAAAATGTAACATTCATATAATAAATTAATACAGCTTTAAAATTTTAATAGAATTGAAAAATGACATAATTTTGGGATGAATACAATAGCTTTATCTTAAAAAAATACAAAATATAGTGATTTGGAGCTATTTTTATTTTTTAATTATTTTTTATTCAAAATATTTATCAAAATGTTTTTAATTATTTTTACTAATTTATTTTAAGTATTTTTACTTTTTATCAAATTATTCTTTTTATTCTTTTATTATTCTAAGTGAAATGTTTTTCTAATTTAAATTTTATTAAATTTTTAAAAATTCAAGAGTAAATTTTTCTTAAAAATCAATCTATGAATTCAAAATCTTTTTTATTAATTTTTGAATTCAAAATTATAGACCATTAATTTTTTACTCAGTCCGGTTCAATATATTTTATTTAGTCCAAAATAATTTTTGTGTTATATTAATTAAATAATATTTATTTTAGTATTTATTTTTCATAATTTTTAAATTATTTTAATAATTAATAATAATAATAAAAATAATAATAAACAAATAAATAAAAATAAAAATCAGCGACGAAAAAATTAGCGATGAAAAAATTCGTCGCCGAAAAATAGTGTTGGAGGAAATGGTCGTGGGCCATTTCGCCAGCATAATTTTTCTGCGGGCGAAATGGCCCGCAGCTTGCCAGAGCGCACCCGCTCGCCAGTTTTTGTCCGTAGCTCCCGCAGCAGTTTTTTTCGCCAGCGAAATTTTTTCGACGCAATTTTTTTCGAAACCAAATTCTATTTGGTTTCGGTTTTCTTTTCCTAATTAATTATAGTTTCCGTAAACAAATTGAATTAATCATCTAAATTTCCTATAAATAAGACTAAAAAGGACACAGAAAGGGGGTGAAACTTTTGGGAGAAAAACTTTGAGAGATCGGACTGGATTTTGAGGAGAAAAACTTTGGATTTGTACTGGAACTTGAGACTTCATATTTGAGAGAACAAGTAATTCAATCCATCAAAGGCAACCATCTTGCCTTTGTTCTTGTTCATCCAAGAAGTAATTTTTTGTGAAACCAACAAACGAATGTATGAATATCTAATATCTTTTTCCTTACAGTAGCTTCAATCATCCAATTGTTTCTTTTGATTCTAAAAACCTTAATTCGTTTCTTTGTTTTTCAAAAATCTTAAAATTATTGTTTCTGTTTCTTCAAAATCTTAAAACCTAACTTACTTTCTAACTTATTAAAACCTTAAATAGTTTCATTAATTTACCAAAACACTAATCTGCTTTCCAATTTTCCAAACTCTAAATTGAATCATTTTCTTTCCAAAAACCCTAAAAAATATCTTTTCTATTTCTATAAACCTTAAATCATTTTGTTTATTTTTAAAAAAAATACCATAAAACTCGAAACTGGTTTTCTTCTAATTCTTTTCCAAAATTCCAAATGTTTTGTTGAATATCCAAACTCAAACTCACTTTACAGTTTCTAAAAATCACATAAAGCTTTATAAAACTATCAATTATTTTTCCAAATTCTAAAATCAAATACAATCTCCGAAACACTAAAAACCATAATTCAACTTCAAAACCAAGACAGTAACCTCAAACTAGCTAACCTTAAACCCTAGTTTTCTTAAACCCTAACTCCTTTAAAACCTTAAACCCTAATTTTTCTAAACCCTAATCCTTTAAACCTTAAAACCTTATAAACCTAAATATTAAAATTCAAACACAGTAAGCCTATAAATAACAATCCAGTAGCTAATAATCATAAACTTAATGTTTTAAAGTATCCAAACTCTAATTTCATGATTTTACTCCTCAAACACTAATTTAGTTAATCAAAGAACTTTATCAACCTCTTAAATTATAAAACTTTAATCCATTTCAATTCCTTTAAAACTTACAGTAGCATAAACCTTAATATATTAAAATTCCAAAATCTTAAATATTAATTAAAGAACTTTAAATGGAAACAGTAAATGTTAATTTGTATCTTTACTTGCTTTATTTGATTGTTTAGTTCATTATACACTTTGATTTATTTTATATGTTTTGATTTATTTAAGTTCAATGCTTGGTTTATTTAAATTATCATGGATGAATATTTATATTTTGATTGATGTTTGATATCTTTGATGAATGGTTTATTTATGATGAATGGTTATTTACTTCTATCGATTTATTTAGATTTCCAAATGTTGTAAGATGTATGTTTCCACTTTGTGGGTACCTCATTAGTTAAATATCATGTAATTTAAATTGCTTTTATATTTTAGACCAATGTAAAATACATGTTTGTACCCCATGGTGGGTGTCCTATTTAGCTTAGACATGGATGATGTAAATGCATGTTTCCATCTTCGGATGAGTGTTCATTTATTTGTTTTGCTTGGACATTGCTTTGATTTTAATATAATGATGTTTTCTTTTAATTATTGTGTGTAATATGGATAATATTGTTATACTTAAGAATTTTATAATATTAAGACCTGTAAAGGAGGCCGGTTCCAATGAACCGGGCGTTGTGAGGGTGCTGGGTCATTTCTCACATTCCTCACACGTACCCAACTTTCCGAACTCATTAAGGGGTTGGGGATTACTTAGAAATCGAGTCATCCACCCCTTTCTTTTTTCTTGGCCCGTCCAGGTGGCGACTCCATTTTCTCAGAACTTAGGTCCGTGTTCTCTAAGGTCCCGAGCCTAAATAGTGCCGAAGTCACAAGAATCATTCCACCAGGAGTATGGGCGAAAATTCTCGCTCACAAAAATATTTTGAACTCTTTAATTTTTTAAAGTAAAAAATTATTTTTTATTAGATGTTGTTTCTTGAGAAAAAAAAAATCCTTTGCTCATGAACATTGGAGGCAACTTCCAGGGGCCAATTTATCTATGGGGATTGAGAACATATCACCTTAAATAAGTTCAATATTATATAACTTTATACATATTTTTAGTATAATATATAAATTAAATTAATGTTTGATTATATATTCATTTTAATTTTATAATTTGGTGGATTTATAGATTTATGCTGAGAGCAGTCTAGTAGTGATAATAATACCATTATTCTAGTCGAATGATGATACTATTCATTCTCAAACATTAGAATATCATTATTTTGTTTCATCATTCAACCATTTAAACATTTATTTTGTACGTGATTTAATTATGTTCAATAAATTATCAAATCATTAAAGTTAATGGACTTTCACAATTCATTATTATTGATTATTTATATGTTAATAAGATATGTTTTTTTATTTTATCTTAATCTTTTATATTTAAAAAAATCGTATCTATTTTAGTTTAATGTTTATTTACTTTTCTTCAAACACACATGAAAATTCAATTATATAATCAAAATAAAATAATAGAGCAATTTGAATATACAGAAAAACTTGTTTAATAAGATATATATGACATGTTATAAATCAACTTCAAGTGGGGCTACTAATTTCATGTGGCAAATAAAGTAACTTAATGAGTCGATTTGATGAGTTTTTGTAAAATTCTTATCTATTCGATTTATAGGTTCAGATCATATAAAATTACTTTTTTTTAATTTCTTAATTTCAATATAAATAATTTGTCATTAGTTAAATTAAATAAATATATATAAATAATGATGTTCTTATAGTTATTTTACATCAAATTAAACTGCAATACTTTTTCTAATTATAAGTGATAGATTGTTAATTATATTATAATTTTTATTGACAATTTTATTGTTCTTTTCTCTTTTAATCGCCATAATATTTGTTAGAGTTAATGACATTTACATTTCATATCACTATAGATGCTTAGTATTTAAAAATAATAACTAGTAATTAATATTAATACTTGTATAATATTATTCTATGTATGTATGTATGTATGTATGTAGAAACCCTTTTGTTGTGTATATATAGCAATGTAACTTCAAATAATTCGACTCCAAATACATGAAATTATTGGCATATCAATGTCGTATACCGATTGCGGTTATATTACTGCTAGATGGGCAACCATGCATATATTTTTTATAAAGTAGAATTTATATTTTACTTTATTGATTTTATGTATTATAATATATTGCCCTCTAAAAGAATAATAAAATAATATATTTTCTATTAATTTGGACACAATAAATTAATTATATTTTATTTATATTTATCAGTATTTTTAAAATTATATTAAACACTAAAGTAAATTTGATAATTAATTCATAATTTAACCAGGTCAATCAAATTGACTCAAATTTAATAATATAATTTAGAAGGTATTTGATTTAATTTATAAATTGGTTAAACTAGTTTATAAGCTTTAAATTTAAATCGACGTGTTTATTTAAATAATTTTAAAAACTTATAAATTAAAAAAAATTTAAGGTACCAGTTTATTATTTTGATAGTTATAAACATTTAGCTTATAAATTAGTTTGACCAAATATTTTAATATGTAGGCCATATTTATTTTAATAAATGCTCTTAATAATAAAATTTTATATCATTTTTTAACATTTTAACAATAATATATTTATAAATTATTTTTTATCTAATATATTAAATATTTATTAACTACTTATAAATAATTAAAATAAATATATAATTATTTAAAATTTTAAATATTTATAAACTCTTATCAAATTATATACACTTGCCACTTATAAACTAAATTTTATAAGTAAATAAAACAATGCAGACACATTGACAAAAAGAGCTTCTTCCTTTCCATTAGGCCTCACCTGGATCCCATTACAGAGGTTCAACAGTAAAAATATATATAAACACAAAATTATATTATGAATTTTTTATTTATATATTAATAAAAAATCTAAAAATTATAAAAAGCTAAAATAAAAATAAAAATATAATTTATTTATTTATTTAAAAATATTACATATTAAATCTAATATATATAAAAAATAAATCTAAATTTTTTTCTTTGATTTTATTCAAAAATAATTTAAAATTTAGATTAATTTAATATGATTTAATCTAATTTGGTTTGATTTGATGGATTTTATTGACTTTGATTAATTTTTTTTTATAAAATAACACTCTCTTTTAATTTTTAAATTTTTATTTTTTTATCGAAAATATTTTAGCCATTTTATTATAAATTTATTATAAATTATATAAATTTTAAAAAATTTAATGTAAATTTATTTTAAATTAATAAAAATAAGATATTTTGATAAATGTTTTATAAATTTTGATATATTGATAAATAATTTATATATATGATAAATTTAAAATTATTTTTTAATTTTTTTTTATATTTTATCAAAAGTCCCTTTTTAAATCTAATTTTTCAATAATTTTAAACTAATTCAATCTCATTTTGTCAATTAACTCAGAGGCCCGTTGGATTTTAAAACCTTTATGGTATCATTAATACAAAAAATCAAATTTTATTCCCTTCATCCCTCCTCTTATTTCCTTAAAAAACGCAAAATCGCCCCACTCCAAATGCTTATCATGTACTGTACAAACTTACACCGAAAATAATTGGAATTTCGACATATAAAAATTAATAAAAGATAAAAGAAAAAATAAATAAATGGTCCAGTAGTTGTTAAATGGAGTCCACAAATCCATAACAAATCATAATCTGGTCCCACGCTTCCTTATCACATTCGTCAAAGACCCCACTGACATCAATACCCCACTTTAAGAACATGCAATTGTGACCTAATTAAAAAGTCAATGACTTATTGGCTATGGGGAAACTTTGATTTGTAATTATAATATTAAGCAATGGTTATCGTATATGTATACAAGCAAAACCCACACATATAATAATAATAATAATCATGCACATTTTTATCCGCCAATCATGGGTTTCTGTTTTTTATTTATTTTTTTATCTAAAAAAAATCAAATAATGCACCCACATGTTCTGTCCAAAATAATTTGATGAGAAATTTAAAAAGGAATTTAACTCATTTTTAATTAGTAAATTTTATTCATTTTGTTTATTAAAACTTTAAATCTAAACAAATTAAAAAAAAAATCTCTTGCAAATTTTGAGAATGTTGATTAAATAATTTGAAATAATCATCTGACCAATATAGAAATAAAATGCTGACGAGACTTCAATTCTATAATTTGATTAAAATTGTGGTTTAATAAAATAATTTCCATTTAATATCAAATAACATGTCACCGTGATTTTGATTAAGGTTTGCAATGCTTCCCACTTCCTACTTTGAAAAGTCAAGATTAACAATAAATATTGACGAGACTTCAATTCTAATTTTCACTTCTAAAATTAAATTAATAAGAAATATAAAGCAACTAAATATATCAATTACCCAAAAAGATATTTTAAAAAAAAAGAGCAATAAGGTAAAGAAAAAGCTATAACTTCATTGTATAGATTAGATTTATTAGCATATGTTTCTTAGGGTTGACGTTGGCAGAGAGCTCTACAGCTTGCTGAACTTTTTCTCTCAACTCTGCATAAATATATATATATATATATACTTTTTCTTCAACTAAAACCCAAACTTTATATTATATTTTTTTTTCTAAAGACCAACACAAGCTCTCTGTGCTTGTTTGCTTTTCTACGATTACATTAATTAAGAAGAAAAGAAAAATAAAGCTTAGAAACCTATAAATTATATTAGCTTTTGCTGTATTCTGTCTTCTGTCATCTTTGCAACTCCTCCTCCACCAAAGAAGATTAACATGGAGAAGTAATTCTTCCCTTCATTTTGTATGATGACTATTAAGCTGACCAATCAAGTTGAGGTAAATTTTTTAAAAATAAAAAGAAATTCCTGGTTTCGAATCCGGTTCATCTGTCTGTCTGTCTGTTTGTTTGTTCTCTACACCTCTATAAATACCTCTTTCTGTTTTTGTATTCTCTCTATATAACCGTCGAAATGCCACTCCCTATCGAAGATGCAAATGGGCTTTCTGGAAGGTTTAGTCCTTTGCTGCAAACAGAAATTTTTTACAACTTCATATCAGAAACATACTTAAAATAATATAATAGCAAAGGGATTTCCATTTTAATACCTATCTTGATCCTTGTTATTAGTGCTTATGTGCCTGAGTTTTTCATCGCTAGAGGAACCATTGTTCAAAACATCCAACAAATAATTGAATCGCTCAGAACATGGGAACTCTGATTGTTCTGCAGGAGCTAAGCAGTTGTATCAATGCATGACCATATTAGTCGTCAACAGGTAAACAGGAAAATAAGGAAAAATATAATAAAATTGAGATATCGGTGCTGGATATTAGACCTTCTGATAGCTTCAACTCATCCATTGAATAGCCTAAATAAGAGTGATGGTTTAGGGATTTGGATGCCAAATGCATCTCCGAGAAATGTCTCCTCTCAATTTCGAGTGCTTGCTCGTGTTCTTCGATTAGCTGCTTCCTCAGTAATCTTAAATTATCAGTAACTCTTGGCACTGCCAAAAAAAAAAAACCCACAAATGAAAAAAGTGTGAGCTTCATAAAATACTGATATAAATTAAAAGAAAAAAGTACATTTATGTCAAGGTTTTTCACTCACTCGAATGAAGCTCAGAATCTCCATCTATAAACTGCGGGCTATAATACATGGAGTGTTGTATTTTCTCAGAATATTTCCTGCATCAAAATTTTCTTGAAACCATAAATACCGATTTGAAAAATAAACATTTAAATGTAATGTTTAACTACAAAAAGCAAAATAAAGAAGAAAAAATGTTTTGATGTCAAGTAATCAAGATTCTTCAAAAACATGTTTCCTCATCAAAACTTCTGCAGGTTCCCAAATGGGAAGAAAGTTAAAGGAACTATTTCTTCATAAATAAGATTTCCCAAAAACAATTCCAAAATCATAAATTGTTTCCT
The DNA here is from genome assembly GCA_947685225.1 of Garcia nutans. Lineage (NCBI taxonomy): Eukaryota > Viridiplantae > Streptophyta > Magnoliopsida > Malpighiales > Euphorbiaceae > Garcia > Garcia nutans. The sequence continues at coordinate 899,571 of CANTUV010000068.1, forward strand.
TCCAGTTTCTAGAAGTGAGAAAAAAACGCAAAAATCAAATGAGATTCTTTATTAATTTTTAAAAGCAGAATCAGTATAGAAATAAGAAAAGAAGCACTAGGTTTTGTCAACAAAGGGACACAAGCCAGCTGGAAACTTTTATGTATTATTAATCTTGATGATTGCAAGAAAGCATTTACAGAGAATCAAAATTATCAAAAACAAGTATCAGAGGGCGCTATACAAAATAGAATCATTCTGTTTTACATAAGGAAAATATCTTAGGATCTTAAAAAACTTCATTAGTGTTTTGACTCGGAAAACTGATGGAGAAAAAGCATATCCTATATGATAATTTGAGAAAAGGTAATGTCAGCATGTACTAAAAGAGCTAAATCTAGAGATGAATTGGTAGCTGGAAATGAAATGAACATGATAATAAAGAAGAAACCATAAAGATTGTTCAGAATCTCTTTGCTATTTCATGTCAGCAAAATTATCAACAATTATTCAGTTAACAAACTTTAGGGATTGATAAATACTGAAACAAAAATTCAAGGGTCCATCCACTATGCAAAAAAGATAATGCACACTAAACCAATAAACATCTAGAAAAGTATTTTACCTATCAATAAGCCTTGACTTTTCCCTATAAGGTTTCACCAGAACACGAGCACCACATACAAAATGAGGATTCCCCTTTGCCAATATTTGCTTGACAGTCTCTACAAAAACAAAAGTGACGAATCCAAACATTCTCTTCTGCTGGCATGGAATCCTAACATCTTGAACAGGCCCAAATTTGCTATAAGAATAAAATGGAAAATCATTAGAATATATAAACCAAAACACTTTAAAAGAAAAAATAACCATCCAAATAAAAATACTCACCTGAAGTAGTTGGAAACATCTTGCTCTGTAAAGGTACTTTCGGCTGGAAAGGTAAGATATATCTGCCTAGAACCAGCAACAATTCCACCATGTTCATTTCTTTCACCGGTATACTCCAAGTACTTGGGAACATCTTCTGTCAGAATCACTGAATGCTGCCCGTGAGGTCTGTGTATTGAATGAAAAATAATAGAGGTTAATATTTTGAGTTAGACAATTTAAAGGAAGACTGAAAAATAATGAATATTCATATGTTGCACCTGTCGATGACGCGAATGCTGTTCTTCAATCGAGCTAAAAGCTTCGTGAGACTAAAACCAGCCTTACCATGTCTCTGACTCTCTGTAAGATACCCTTCAGCCTGAAGGGTCTTCCCATATTTCTCATAATACATCATTGGCAAAGAGGCGATTGAAACAGGCATCCCTCGTCTTGATTTCAAAAGCTCAGTAAGCTCCATTTCAAGCTTTTCAAGAGACCCAGGTGAAAGGATGTGCTCTTCATTCGAAATATCATTTGATTTCAGGCTGAAAATCTGCGAAAAGCTTTCTGGCATTGGATGACCATGGAAATACCTACAGTTGTTTCCGTGCTTGCAAAACCCCTTATTGAAATAATGACAAACCTTAAAAGGAAATTCAGGCAAGCTTGGAGACCTTCTATTAGTTCTAGGACCTAATGCAGGTTCTGGATAAAAGTAACTGCTAGAGAAATCCAAATTCACAGAATTATTGAACTCTAACTGATCATCTAAACTCAAGAACTGCATTTGGTTATGAAGCCTATAATCTTCAGCAACCGAGTCAGAGTACCCTTGAGTATTAAAGTCTAAGTTATGCACCTGTTGCTGCTCAACAGACAGTGGGGGATCCCAATAAGAACTTGCAGCCCTATGTGAAGATGCAGGAGATGAAACTAGGTGCGAAGAAGTTGGCGAAAAGGGAGTGAATTGTAGAGGAATATCAGAAACTGGAGCTGGGTTCACCTGAGAAGGTGAGATTGGAGCAGCAACTGCTGATTTATTTAGCCCAAGATCAGACTTAGCTTTGGTAATCAATGAACAAATTAAATTATCAGGGCTAAATGCTAATCTAATCATTTCTCGTTCACCATGATCTTGTAACAGAAGATACCCGATGATCTTAGACACGTTTTCTGGCTCTATCTTCTGAATTCTGTTGTATACAACTTTTGTGGACTCTGTAAAATCCATTTCAGATTCTCAATCCTGCAAATGCAATGCATCTACAAGATTAAGGATTTGGACATAACTTAAATGGAAACAGATCTAACAGAACAAGAAGTTAAAATAGTCAAAATTGTAAACATTTTGAATAAAATTATCAATATTCAAAACATTTTGAATACCGTTTTCCATTTCTTACTTTTTTACCATATAAAAAAGGCTAGTAATTTTGCAAATAAAGAAATAACCCATAAAACCAACAAAACTGAAGCCATAAAAAGGAAGAGTTGACGGGTAAACTATAGCAGAATATGAGACAGAGAAAAACTGGAAAATTAATCACTTAAAAAAAGAGAAGCATAAACAGGAAATACATAAATCTGTTTCTTTATATAGCATACGAGATGATATAATTTACACATAAATACAGCCATTCAACAGAAAACTGAAACACATCAAATAATTTGTTCCTTAAAAAAATTATAAACAAAACTATAAATTTGTTCTTCACAATAAAAGCCTACTGAAATTGAAAAAGACTTAACCTCCAACCAAATAACAGCAGAAAGCAGACAGTTTCCATAGTCTCAAACTCAACAGATGAAAACAATTCGAGGAAAAGGAAAAAATTAAATAAAAAAAAAACAAAAAGCCCTTCTTCTTCTTTAAAGAGAAGAAAAACCTCATTGTTTGCCACAAGGAAACACAAAAGTCCAAGCTTCAACATTTAAGCAAAACCCACAATTTAAAAACACATCTTGAACACCCAATCATTGTTTTGCAACATTTTTTCAACAAACAAAGTCCAAATTCAGGAAAATTGACCGATAAAAAAGAGGAGGAAGAAGAAAATAATCATAATTTCATCCCAGAACTAACTATCAATTTTTTTCTTTAAAAAAAGAACTGTACCCAATTAAAGAGAACAAAAAAAAAGAAACAGAACAAAAATGGAGTTAGAGCAAGTTCAAACTCAAATTAATAAAACAACTATTCGTAATCCAAGAACCAGAAGCAGAACAGTCACACACACAGACACATGTAAAGTCATTTTTGTACGCTAAAAAACTCAAAATTTTCACATTTGGTAAAAACCCGACATCCAAAATCGAACTTAGAAACAATTTATCTCCGAAAAGGAAGAAATTGCAACCATTTTTTTTATATCAAAAAGTAGACCTACCCACAAAATCAAACCACTTATGGGTCTGAAAGAAGAGAAGAAGAAAAATAGAAAGAAATTATTCAGCTTCCATATACAATCATTCTCTGTTGAGTGTCTGTCTTTTTCTCTCTGTTTCTTGCTTTTGCTACTTTTATCTTCTTCTGTTCTTCATTCTCCGCAAAAACGACACCATTATTAAAAGAAAAAAATTAATCCAAAAAATGATATAGAGGATTAGCTTTAAAGGGCGCCTTGTCTTTAGTTCAAATCAACTCTCAGTCTCTCTATATGCTCTATAAAAAATAAAGCACATGACAACTATTTCTTTCTTTTATATATATGTATATAAATATTTTTATTTCCATTCAAAAACTTAAAATTTAATCAATTAATCTCTCTCTTCTTCTTCTTCTGCAACTCTATTTTTTTTTTTTTATTTCTTATTATCTCAGTCTGCAACTCTTTTTATTTCCGTTTGAACTTTTTTAAAATTTGAAATTTATTTTAGTTTAATTTAGTTTGATAATAATAAAATTTTAAATTTTTACAGGTTGTACCCGTAGAGAAAATTGTGCCAACTTGCTATGCGTTTCCTAAACTGTATTCAATAATCCTTAAATTACATTATTACCCTTTATTTTTATTTTTATTATTATTAATTCATTTTCATTTTTTTTTAATTTTTGGAAATATCTATGTGGCTTTGCTTTTTTTGAGTAACTGATTAAACTAATAAAAAACATAAACAACTCCGCTCCCAAAAAAAATTTATAGTATTATTATTATAATGTTTTATCTTTATAGTTAATTATAATGTCTTCTTATTTGTTTTATATATGTTTTTTTTTTAAATTTAATATAAATGTTAATATTTCACAATAATTTTTTTATTGATCTCATAAATTTACTTTTAATTTGTCAAATTAAAACTCTCAATTAGTCTCCTTACTGTTTTAAACTTTTTAATATATTAATTTTTTTTCAAATACGAATTTCATTATTTTTAACGCTGAAAATAAAATTAATAGTTTTTTAGTTGAAAAAATGTTTATAAAATAACAAATAATTTAAAAGTTATAGCCTTAAATTGAAAAAACTTTAACAACATTATTTTTTACAATCTAAATAATAAATTTAAAGTAATAAATATCAATAAATATATTTTAAAATTTTATTAACAAACATTGTTATGAAAAAAATATTATAATATCATTTTTTCAGTAAGAAGGAAATTCTGTTAAAAAAATCAGTGCCACCACCATTGATTTTAATATTATTTTAATTAAATATTTAAAAATAATAAATAAATTATGATCATTAAAATCAATATACACTTAAAAATCTTTCTTCTTTACATAGTTAAAAATTTTAAAAACTAATAACTAGTATTTTAAAAAATTTAACAAACTAATAACTAGTATTTTATTTTTTTTTAAATATAAAATTATTTATAAAAATAATAAATATGAAACGTTAATTGATTTTAAAAAAAATATTTCAAAATATGCATGATATTAAAAGGGCAGTATAGTCAATTTCAATAGAAAAATATGTGTGTTGTAACCATTTTGAGCGGTAAGGATATCACCTGCCGGATATAACTTAACAATTATGTTTCGGATTAAAATTTCCACCGTAGATTATATAATCAAGATTTCGTGCCTTCTTTCTCTCTCCGCCTTTCTCTATAAATGGCAATCATCCAATACCACTGTGGTCCCACGTGTACAAGATTAGCGGCTGTGATTTTCCACAAAATTTAGAAGTGAAAAATTGCATGTTCCACACGTGGTTACGTTTTTTTTTGTAAGTTACAGTGTGGTTCCAAGCGGTTGATATACACGGTGAAAGAAAGGTACCTTATTTTATTTTAATTTCATTATTTTTTATTTAAACTTTAATTTTTTATTATTTTAAAATTAATAATTTTCATACATGAAAACTGATAATATCATAACAATTTTAAAATTTTTAAAAAAATTAGATGTTAATCCAAAAAATTGAAATGTGTCAAATTTTATATTAAAATTTTGAAATTTAATTTAAACTATTATACTAAAAAAAAATATGCAAACTTTAAAAATTGTACAACAACAAATAATTTTTAAAAAAATTAAAATTTTAAATGGAGAGGATTTTTATAATTTTTTAATTAAAAAAAATCCTATTTTATTTAATGGATAAGTGGGCTCCAAACAATCCAAGATCTATCCTATCTGGCAAGGTGTTAGCAGTTCTCCGTGATTGGTGGCTATTTTTTTTTTAAAAAAAAAAGGAATATTAAGTGTGGTAAATTCGGGGAAAGTAGAAGGGTAGTGATGGTAAAACGGGTAAAAAGAAAAAAGGGGTCAGTTAAGAACCAAAGAAGGTGGTGACCAGTTCAATCAGCAATAAAAAAGGAAAAGACGGTTATGGTCAAGTAGAGACAGAGTAAGAGGGAATCCACTTCAGATTTTAACATGTATGGATAACTTAAGAATAAGATTTCTCTTTTGAAGCGGTCATTTCCCTCAACTTTAGCCATTTTTTTCTTCTTCTTTTTTGTTTTATATTTCTTCTTGCTATTTCAGCACTCTTATTATTATTATTATTATTATTATTATTCACTAGATTAATGGATAATTACAGATCTGATTAATGATTTTTCTCTTCTTTTCTAATAAAATCTTCTAATGAAATCTTTTTGCCAAGGATATACATCTGTCTATTTTCTATATATGTGTGCATTTTAAATCTATTGCCTTAGTTTTCTAGTTAACTAAAGTGTTCTACTCTATGATTTATTGTTTATTTAAGTATCTTATAACTATATTAATTTATTTTTCAATATCTTATTTTTTTAAAATTAGATTATAACCTATCAAATATAGATATTTTTCTAATATATAATTAAGTACATGAATATATAATGAATTCATTGTACACAAAATTTGTGGCTTGATTTGCGCGTGTGCAGAAAGAAAAAAAGAAAAATATATTGATAACTAAAAATGTTTTTTTGTTAAATTTTTTATATTCTATAAATTAGATATTTATTATTATTATTGCATGAGGAAAAAATTACTAGAGAAAAATTTAAATTTATTCCATAAGTTCCTGTAAAAAGATCTCATTAATAAATTTTTTATTTTTTTAAAAAAATTAAAAATTTATTGGATTTGATATGAATTAAAATTTTTAATACATTTTCATATTATAAAATTAAAAGACATAAGAAATAAGAAAATTTAGCAAACTTATAGTGGAAGAATTTTCTTTTTCTATGTTCACTTTTTTCCCAAATTCATGATTTAAAATTTCATATTCTCTATTGTTTACAATGCATTTAATGATCTGAAAATTTGAATCGTATGTACTTCAATACTTTTTGAGCTCGAAATACTTCATTACTTAGAATCTCCTTTTTTTTTTATCCAAACGCATCACCTTTTTATAGTCATTCACTTCATGTACCAGAAAGAGAAAAAAATCTCAATTAAAATCAAATATTTGTACACCTCAGCTTATGTAATTTATCGAGATTAATCAGGATAATCAGCATAAAATTGTAATTTTCATAAAAAAAAATATTACCCCCCTCAAATTATCACTTTATATCATAAAAAAATTAACTAATATTTTTTTTAACTATATATTTATTATTGATGATATAATTAATGGGGTATGAATATAATATTAATAAATTAACCGAGAATATTTTAATCTATTTAAAATAATTTTATATAATAATTAAAATTTTTAATAATTTTTTAATAAGTGTGTATGAGCTGAAGTGATAATTTCAGCGGAATAAAATGAGTATTTTTTTTATTAATTATATATGGAGAGAAAAAATATATAAAAAATTCGAATTCAAAATTTAGATGGAAGCAACATATATATTTTTTGCAACCAAAATATACCTTGTTGGTTATGGAGGTAATACTTAGTATTTTCATTTTGCCATATGTTGTGGCAGATTTAGAACTTTACTAAGGAGGGCAAAATTTTCACGGACCAGTGGTGGTCGGCGTTGTCAGTAGAATAGCCGGTGGCTAGTGTGGTGGCTACTGAAAAGGAGAAGAGGAAAGAAGAGGGAGAGGGATTGCAGCCCCTTTATTAATTTTTTTAAAAATTTCTCTCTAGCGAAACGGAGTCGTTTCGCTGAGGAGGAGTTTTATTTTTTTTAAAATAACTCCTGGCAAAACAACGTCGTTTTGCCAGAGGTAAAATAAAAAAAATTTTAAAAACGTTCCTGACGAAACGACGTCATTTTGCCAGGGACTATTTTTATAAAAAATATATATATATATATATATATATAATTTATTTACAGCGAAGGGTTCTTCAACTCATCGTTGCAAACAAGATAACTCAGCCCCCCTGTGGAGACTGAATTATTCCTTATCGGCGTCCATGACTGCTGCTCTTATTTTGAATATCGATGAGAGGGAATCGTGTGACCATACACGATTTTATAGTAGTTTCGCCACTGGCCATATGCATGTCACTTCTTATTGTTTGACAAAACATAGAATGGATAACATGCTAAAACTTTTAAATTCATATATCTTGTTTATTTAAAAAAAATGTGATAAAATTTTCAAGTAAAGAAAACCCAGAAAACACACACACAAGTTAGTTTAGATTTAAGCAACTAATTTTTAATTTTCCCAAAGCTCCTATAACAAAATATCAAGGATTATTATTATTTTTAGGCATTGAAATAAAGAATGCAGTTTTTTTAATATAAAAAGCTGAAATTTCATTATAAAGAAAAATGAAGCAAATCAGAAAAACTAAGAAAAGGATTATCGATCTGCACCCAAACCAATAAGTCTACCCCATACACCTGTCTTAAAATTCAATTTCTGAGAAAAAATTGATTTTGCCGCAAACAATAAATTCACAGAAGCACAAAAAGAAGCAAATCAGAAAGTGAAGAGGGCTAATCTTCGACCCAAATTAATTCATTCGTCGCTAGAGGAGAAAGCTTTACAAGAGAATGGACAATTTTATTAATCTCACTATATACTTCAAACGACATACACCAACTAAAAAGAAACAAAAATTATTTCTAAATTTATTATTTAAAAAATATATATTTATTATTATATTATATTTTTGGAGTACAAAATTATCATATTTAGACGCCCAATAACAATTATTTTAATATTTTTATCAGTTAATAATTTATTTATTCTTTTCTCATTTATAGTCAATTATCTTTCTTAATATATAAAGATTAATTATATCAATAATGGTAATTTAATTTTAATGACTAGTAAAAATTTTATTAAACAATTAATATTTTATCAATCAAACTAAACAATTAATATTTTACTTGCGTTCAAAATATATATATATATATATATATTTAACTTTTTAATTTCGTTAAATGCTCTGCCTTTATCTTATCAACTAATTTTTAAATTTTAAAATCAATTTATAAAAAAATTACTTTTCAAAAGATCTCCGACCTTAGTTTTGGCCAAAGGATTATATTTATACTTAAAATTTATTATATATGTAAATCAATATCAATTTTTATTGCCAATTACTAGTAAGATAAACGACTGCAATTTTTAAAGATTTTTTCTTCTAAGTGCCTTCAGGTCACTAAGGCAGAAAATTAAGTTATTGATAACTTGAAAAGAAAAAAAAAGACAATTTTAATTAATAAATTTTAAGGGCATAGTATATAGTTTTATGAATTTATGTTTATCCAAATTTATTATTTTCTAATCTAGTATAATAAAGACACCTGTTACAAAAATTCAATAAGAAAAGTCGCAAATGAAAATAAAAATTATTATCTAAAATGAGTAACTTGGTTAAGTAGAATTGAGCAAGTAAATGAAGACGTGAGTTTAAATTCCATAAAATACTTTTTTGAAAATGGGTAATATGTGATTTACGCCCGAACATGATTAATGCTAAATTTAGATTATTAAATGGATAAGGGATGGGATACATGTGGGAAACAAAAAAAAATAAAAATAAAAATTATTCAATTCTAATTATAAAATTCCAACACAGTCATAGATCTTACTTCTCACATCAAGAATCGTTAATTTTAATGTCAAAAAAATATTAATATAAAACATAAAAATTAACTATACTATGATCCATTATAATATAAAAATTTTAACATTTAGTGTTTATAATATAAAATCAGAAATGATAAACACTTTAGACTTCAGATGATGCTAATAATTGCCATGGTAGATTGGTAGCAAATTGCAATAAGTACCCATTGCCCCGAGTGAGGATACACACACACACACACATATATATATATATATAGCAAATTGCAATAGGTACCCATTATACTATATATTTCTTTTTTTCTAATCCAAATATATATATATATATATATTTCTTTTTTCTAATCCAAATAACTTTTTCTATAAAGCCTGTGTAGTTTGTATGTATTTTAAACATTTTGTAAATTTTAGAAATTTTTATAAAATAAAGTTATTTTTAAAAAAAAATTAAATAAATCTGACTTGAAAATTGTTGTGCTATGTCATGTTAGGTTCATGATGAAAGGTTTATTTTGATGACCCACGTTCTGAAAATAGAAAGACAAATAATTTTGAAAGTCTTCGTGTACAATGACTCTTATTTAAAAAAAAAAAGATCATTCCAAAAAAAATAATAAAATTATTGATAGTTTTAATTATTGTAAAAAATTAATATTTATCAATAAAAGTGTTTTACCTAATAATTACAATTTGTGTAAATCTTATATTAGTAAGTTTTAAGTATTTAAATGCATTATTATTACGAGTAAAATTTGAATCTGAGTACATTTTTATAAAACTAATTTTAATAATATAATATTTTTTTGAAATATTTTAATAATATAATATAGATGGCCATGAAAATATCTTAACATAATATAGATCGCCATGAAAAAAGAATGAAAATATCTTTTTTCATTCAAATAAATAAAACATATCCTTTTATTTTATGTATGCATCAAATTTTGAAATTCAAATTGAGTAACTTAAAAAAAAAAACAGGTTTTTTCAAAAATAATTTTTTAACTTTAAACTTAAAAAACACTTTTAAAAAAAAATTCAACAGTTTTTAATAAATATTTTCAACAAAATATTTTTTATAACAATAATTTAGATAGAAATATAAAGTATATATGCCTTGCAAGTTTATATGACATGGCATACAAAAGTTGTTTTAAACTTGTAATAAAAAACAAATATAATTCTATAAATTAGTTTCATTGCATAATATATTATTTATTACTTTGATTATTCAATTGCTAATTCTATATTTAGCAAACGCTAGGAAATATATATATATATATATATTTTGGAACAGAATTAATTTGTTGGTATAATATGCAAAAATGAATATATATATATATATATATATAATATATATATAATATCGATACATAATAATTGTGAAGTAAAAGTATACGAAAAGAGGAAAACATTAAACTTAATTGTGTAATTGAAGGTGTTATCCCAACTAAAGTATATCAGTTTGAGTTAATATTTTTTAAAAAATATTTTATAATTTTAAAATTTTAATTTTTTAATTTTTATATTATATCTCTGATATTCAATATGTTACTTATATAATATATATATTTATAAAAATATGGTATTAGTGGATATCTTTGAAATAAAAAATTATATCTTTTAAAATATTTTTTATTATTTACAGTAATTTTTTATTGAAATCCCTATTAATAAGACTACAGTGATAGTGAAACTCTCTCTATCAAATTTTAATATAGCTGTATAATCAGATAATCAAACTCTAAATCCTTATTAATTTCGATGGAGGTAATTAAAATAAAATTTGTTAGAGCTATGGGTACTCTCATCTTAAAGAACTTAGGTCCACGTTATGTTGCATTTGTTATTTTTTAAAAAAATCATGAAAAAAAAAATTATTTGCCGACCCCAACTTGTTTGGGATTAAGGCTTAGTTGTTGTTGTTGCATGTAAAAAATTATTTAAATTTAAATTTGACATATAAAATAAATAATTATATGTATTTAATATTAACATAACAAATTTTTTATTTTTAATCAATATATAATTTTCATATTTTCTTTATATTATAATATTTTATCTTAAGCGATAATTAGTAATTATTTTTCTAGGATTTTTTTTTGAAAATACTCTAAAAAATAAAAATATTTTAAAAAATATCAACTTTTTCTTTTTAATTTTAAAAATAGTTTTTTGGAGGTATATTTTTAATATATATATTTGATATATTAAAACTATATTCTATTTTTAAAGGTATATATTAGATATATATTTAATATATTAAAGATATATTGAAAAATAAAATATTTAAAAAAATAGTTAAAAAATGTGTTATACAGTATATATATATATTCATAAATTCAATTATCACTGAACAAGAAGGTGGCTGTCGAAGTGAGTTAAGCCCATCTTTTTGCTAGCCACTAATTCACGTGGGTACAATAGGTGCAAGCCACAAATTCACTCGAGTATGATCGCTAATTCACGTGCTTTTGAGTTTAGAATAGATTAGCACTATGATCTATGTATAATTTTAATATAAATTTTTAAAAATCGATTTTTTTCATAAATTAATCATACCCATCCTTATATTTATTGAATTTTTTAATATAAATAATTTAAAAAATTTATATTAAAAAATTCAAACTAAATCAACGTGAAAAAAAAAATTTCACACTATATCAAAGGATTCTACCAATATTAACATTAAAAAGTTTTCATTTTAATTAATGTTAGATTTTCAATTTTATTTTATTCTAACAGTCATATCTATCTCTAATTAAAATCACATGGATGTATCATGAATAATTTTTTAAGCAACAAACCATATATACATGCATGTTTTTTAATCATAAAATTCATTCCTTAACTAGAAATTAATTAAAGGCATTTTTAAATGTTGATACTAAAAACAATATTTTTATTTTGTGCATGATTGTAAGGCACCTCTTGCAGACAGAAGTTACAATTAAAACTCCTCGTAAGAATAATATATATATATATATATAGTTACTGTGAACCTTAGGGGGGTGTATTCAATAGAGACTCTATAAGATTTTTTTGTATTTTAAAAATCTATGGGTATTCAATTAGGATTTTAAAAAGTCATTTAAAATCTCGGGGTATTCAATTAGGATTTTAAAATATCCTTCTAAATCCAATGGTATTGAAAATTCTATGAATTTTCAAAGAATTCATTGAATAATGGATTGTGATGGATTCTAGAATATTTGGTATAAATAGAAATCCATCTACAAATCTTCTCACAAACCTAAAGAATTCATAAAGTCTATGTAGAATTAAAATAATCCATGGATTTTACATAATCCATGGATTATAAAAAATCTGACATAATCTTTTAAAATCTGAATTGAATACACCCCCTAAGAATTGAGATTTCTGCAGAAGCTGCATTAAGAAATGGTTAATTAAGTAGGATTAGCGGCAAATCGTGCTAATGACGTTTCTTAATTAGTAGGATATGTCGAAACTCAATGCTCAGTTTCACATATTTAATTTTATATTTACACTCAATTCACTTGCCTTGTATCTAAATTTAGTAACTTGCAATCATAGTTTAGAGTTTAATCTCTATGTATATTTATAAATTGACGCATATAGGTTCATATATAACTTTTTTATTCAAATACTTTTTTTAATATATTAATCTATAAATTAATTAAATTAAATTATTTTTTATGAGTTAAAAAATATTCATTATTCCCTCCTTGTTTTATTATCAAATTGTTTGTTTTAATATAAATTAATATATTTATACATTTGTATAATAATTTAAAGCATATATATGTATTATTACACAATACAACATATAAAAATAATTTTTTTTTATAATATCATTAATTGCTTAACCTTAATGTATGCATGGTTGAGGTGGTTTCATATAAAATAATAAGCATAAGTGAAAATACATAATTATTTCATTTGATGTACTAAAACAAATATGTTAAATAATGACTCTTAAATAAAATTAATTTTATATTAAAAATTTTAATAAAGAATAAAAAAATTATTAATTTTATAATAAAATTTGAATAGAAAAAAAATATTAGAATAGATAAATTATTTTTTATATATATATTTAGGATAAATAAAATATTATATATCAAATATTCTAGATGACAAATAATATATTATAAGAAAAAAAATTTAATTATATTTTTTCTCTAAAAATATAAAATAAAAAAACTTTCATGAATATAAATAAATTATCAAATTAAGTAAATTTTTATATTTTATACGATTATTTATTTTTTTTATTTTTTAATTATATTTTAATTTTTTATTTTATATATTCTAAAAATATAATTTTTTTTAAACAATATGTGCATAAAAATAAAAATATCATAATTAATAAAGAGATGGTGATTTGGACAGCTTTTGTCATGATTATCAGCGAACTTTATTAAATATGATGAGATATGAATAGCTGTTGTTGTTCTCATCCAAAAATAATTAATATTTTTATGGGTAAACATAAAATGGTCAAATGTACAATATGCTCTTTGGCCAAGACAGGTACCATAACAGTTGCCGCATAACTTGCCTTGTTATTTATTTATTTATTTATTTATTTCTAGGATGAGTAAGAGCAAGCATTTAGTTGGATGAGATCCATAGCTGTATAGCTATGAAGCAAACTGTATTGATATTTTTATAACTTTAACCAAATCAAGGAATTTGATTAACTCGGTTTTTTAATTATATATATAATTCGGCCGGCTTAATTATTTTAAGTTTTATTTATGTAATCGAATCAAATTGAATGTATCAAAATTTATAAATATTTTGTTGATTTTTGGGTATAGTATGTCATGATGAGTGGGTAAAATCCGTGAACTAAAATATTCAAATATTAATTATGTATTGTATTTAAATAAGTATTTATAAAGTATAAATAAGGTTAAAAATTCTATCTATAATAGGAATTTGATTTATATTAAAATCCTATTTATCAAAAGAATAAAAAGATTTAAGTTTTTATTGTGATAAAATATCTCATAAAACAATAAGGAGAAAGAACTTGAGTTTTCTCTGTACACTTTTTTCTCTAAGGTTTTCTATAGTTTTTTCCCATAAGAAACCCTCTATTTGTGAGTGGAGTGCAATTTTGGGATTGTTTAGCTCTTAAAATGTGAACAAAGAGTGTTTTTCATATCTGATGATAGCTCTTACAATCAGTAGCATAAGCATTAATTAAAGTCTTTCGCGGTTATTATCAGAGGTAACATTTGTCCCTTTTTATTATACATGAGCATGTTCTAACATTGGTATTATTGTCATTGGTTTGTGTTTAACCAATTTTATCAATAATTCATGTGTAATTGGTTAATTTTTGCTAATATGTTGGTTAATTATAAGTTTTTAATCATTATCATATTCACACTTTTAAACTCAAAAAATGATGTGTTTTAGCTACTGTACGTTTGATATTTTTATATCAATTGAAAGTAGGAATGTAGAACTTTAAACCGACATATTATTTTCTCAGATCATGGTGAAACTGGACAAGTCACAGTCTTATAAAATTGGTCACTCGAAAATAGTAAAAGTTAATTTTTTGAAATCAAAATTAATTGTAATTAACTTAATATGATAATGAAAACACAAGGTCAGAGTATTTCTTAATTAATTTTGACTACATAAACGGACACTCAGCCCCTGAAAACATCCACCAGCCCTCACTTGCCTGTGTAGCTCATGCACTACATAATGAGTTTGGGCTTCCCAAACCCTAAGTCATATTTGGGTCGTGCTCTCCATATTTCGGGTCGGGTCACAAAATCGAGTCGTTCATATGGGTTTTGGGTCATTTTCATCTATCTTAGCCTAATTTTGAGTTGGCTTTTGCATTCCGTAGCTATATTCATTATTATAGGTCCATTTTTACTCTAATAAGTCTATTCTTTCAATTTTAAAGACTTACCCAAAAGGAATTATCCTAAATTTGGAGATAAATTTAGTTCTTATCATCAGATTTAAGTTGTGAAAATAATCTTTTAAAAATCAGGTGCTAACAAATATATTCAGTAAGGAGTTAAAATAATAGCTAATATACTATTGAAATATCATATGAGTTGTTGTTGAAGCTTTGAAGAATTAAAACATAAGATGTTCAATTTTAATATGGAGATAATGTGCACTTAGAAAGAAGATTGGAATTCTATGAATTTTGATTGATTGATACACATGATCACAATCACATAGAACTATGAAACTATGAGTTTGATATGAAGTGAAGACTAAGTAAAATATATGCTTGATTTAAGCATTGAAAAGATAACATAGGTTGGTATACTATAAATGAAAGAGTGTTCTGTTTTGCAGTTAAATCGCAACTATCAAGTTGAGTCGCGGTCACTAACCCTCTTTCAGGCCCAAGACTTGCGACTGTGACTCACATCACAAAACCAACTATGTTACAAATAAATTCACAGTAACAAAATCATGGTTGCCCCATAAAATTGCGATCGCTACCTTTCTTTCACATTAAAGTGTCACGACTGTAACCCTTACTATGATTTTTATTGTGTCCCTAATCAATTTATTTAAAAGTTGTCCCAAACAAGACCCTTCGTAGCACCCCACTAGAGAAAAATGTACATTTTGATTAATTAGCACCTATAAAATCTAAATTAAATAATAGTTAAATTATAAACCTAATGTATGCCAAGAAGAGCAAGGGAAACCCTTCGAAAGCACAACAACAGTTTAAGTTAAAGTTAAGTCAGGGTGAGTAAAGCATACATACATATACCATCTTATATATATCTATCTATATTACTTTTCATTATTTTCATATTCCTTGCAATTCAATTACCCATATCTTGTGCCTATTGAGCAGGGCTAAATAAGTTGGTTGAACTTTGTTATAATATAAATCTACTGATTAGTTTTATCAAATGATGATTATAACGTACCTTGGTATTTTTTTATGCTTATGTTAATGATCCATATTGTATATCAAGTTTATTTAGTAGGATCTAACATTAGTGGGGATTAAACCACTAAGCTTTGTGCACATGGAGCTCTATAATAAGGGAGAAGTTACTATCCTACTTAAGATTACAAGCATTTATGTTATTTGTGTCCGCTATTATTACTTGATGATCTTTTATTTACCATCTATGTTGTTTAATTACTAGTGACCTTGAACATCTAACCTCAAGGATCATACCATTATCATGTAATTCCTAGTCACTCGTTTATCCATTTACGATTGCATTACTTACTCGCAGAGTATGACTCACTTGGTTAATTATTTGTGATTTTTCAGGTTTTTCTGCACATAGATAGAAGGCTTCTCTGTTTCTCTTCCACTAGAAGTTGAAATCTGGGTCTTGCAGGTTTTAAGACCTTCTATTGAAATAATAGTTAATATATGTAATATAATCTAGGGCTTCGTAACGTAATAAAGAGTTATCCTTTTGTTCCATGTAATATATATATATGTTTGTTGTCTATGTATGGCATGTATAAGTGTGGTGAACTTGTTGGTTTAGTTAGGTACTAAAATGTGATACAAGTTAATCTGCAGGATATGTGTGATTATGTATGCTAGACTGTTGATTCCAGGTTTCCCCTCAGATAAGATAGGATTTACATGGCGTCCAGTGTTCTTAGCCTTCATAGACCCTAGGGCCATTAAATTCTTGGAACTGAGGTGTAATAAAGTGGAATTAGAGCCTAATTTGTTTGTTATAGATAGAGGTCTAATATGATATGTGCAGGGACATCGTAGAGCATAGGAATGATTAACTGTTAAGTCATGTTTTCGCTTGTGTACTTCAGCAGAATATTGTGCTAATACTAGTAAATTTTCTTTCTTTTATAGTTCAATATGATGTTCCAAAGTCAGACAAGATCTATAGCCTCTAACTGATAGCAATGGCAGCTTAGAGAGATAATGCCCTCTAATAAGTAGTCTGTCTAGAGAGCAGGGAAACTGTAGCACCTCTTTAGCCGTTGCTCCTAAACTTAATAGATTGTGAAGAAAAAAGAGTGATGCTTATACTTCTTAACCTATGAAAAAAATACTTATCATAATATAGACCATCAAATTAGACAGCTTCAAAACAAATATATTTTGATAGTGAAGGTCCTTCGATGCAACCAAATGATCAAAGAATATATGTGGGAAACCAAAGATGATATGCAGTAACAATACCCCCATTTATTCCACTCTTAGGTATGTTCCTCCTTAATGTTTGAGGATGAATTTTTCTATTAGAAAGGGAGGATGTAATACCCTCAATTCTGAGTTCGTGGGTTGGTTTTCAAGTAAAATATTATTGAAATCTTAAGACAATGGAAATCCTAAGTAAATGAAAGTCTAATAGCTAGAATACCAACAAACAATGGAAGATAGAAATATAAACACTAAAAAGGCTTGATTAAAAACATATAAAAAGTTAAATATCTAATAATTTATAAGAATAAGGATTAAGAACGAATATGACATAACAATAAAATCACCAAATGGGAACTGCTAACTATATGTCATTAGTTTAATGTAACTACTTTGAGAGATGGTCAACTCCTAGTCCCTTTCTCTACAATGACATCATCTTCATCTTCATCAAAGAGAAAACCATGCTTTCCTTTTTTGAAGCTTCAAGCCCACAATTTGTTTAGCCAAACTTCTAAAGAACTTTCTACAAATAAATACACATCAAATAAACTTAGAAGCTAACTAAAACAAGGTTGAAGCTAGATTAAAGTGGAACTCTTAAAGGGAAGAAGAGCTTAGTTTCAAGGTAACTAATATCAAAATGTTTGCAACTCTATCAAATCTTAGTTTCATATGAAGATAGGAATTTGAATAAATGATTTAACATATCAAAACAATAAAGAACCATTATGTGAATAAGTTGTATACATGGAAAAGGATGTGTAGGTATCAAGTGACTTAGGGTTTTCTTAAGAGAAAGGAGTTGAACAACATAATTATATATATGCGTGTATATATATGTATAGGAATATATATTAATAAGGAGTTAAAATAGCAACTAATAAACTATGAAATATTAGACGACTTGTTGCTGCTCAAGCTTAGAAAAATTTTAACACGGAGATAATGTGTGCTTAGAAAAAAGATTGGAATTCTATGAATCTTGATTGATTAATGCGCATAATCAAAATCACATAGAACTATGAAACTTTGAGTATGATGCACTGTGAAAACTAAGTAAAATATATGCTTAATTTAAATGTTGAGAAGATAACACATGTTGGTATAATGTAAATAAAAGAGTTGTGAGCGGGGATTTTCGTCCTCACTCCCATGTCGAATGGTTCTTGCTATTTCAGTACTGTTAGGCTTGGAGCATTAGAGAACACGAGCCTAAATTCAAAGAAAATAGAGTTGCCATCCGGACGGGCTAAAAAAATAGAAAGTAGTGGATAACTCGATTTTTAAGGAATTTTCGGCCCCTTATTGGATTCAAAAAATTGAGTATGTATGGGGAATGTGAGAATGAACCAATACCCCCATAAAACTAGGTTCATTGAAACCTGCCTCATTTTCAGGTCTATATATTATTAAATTCTTAAATATTATAAAATCATCCATACTACATAAAATTATCAAAATAGATTATTATTGTATTAAAGTCAAAGAAAGTCAAAACAAAATGGGCACCCATGCTAGATGGAAACATGCCCTTACAATATTCAATATCCAAAATAAATTAAATTACATTGAACCTAACTAATGAGGTACCTACAAATTGAAAACATACCTTTTACATTCTTGAATATTAAAATAGTCAATTCAATATAACTTAATCATTCATAATAAATAACTAATTGAAATCACATGATTAATCATCAACAAATAATCTAAATAAATCATTCATCCATCATAAAATAAGATAATTAAGATCATCATATAAAGATATATACCAAGGTTAAAATATATAAAGTTGAGTTCAAATTGCAACTAGATGCCAAATATATAAACTAGGGTTTAAACCTAAAGAATGAAAATTTTGGATTTAGGGTTTAGGGAATTAGGGTTTAGAAGTTGAATTAGAGGTTTTAAATCAAGTTTTAGCTTACTGTGAAGTTGAAACGAATTAATATGAAGTGGACTACTGAATGATATAAAAAGATTAGGGTTTAGCTTTATAAAATATATACTAGGTCTTGGTGATTAAGCTTCTGGACAAAACTATTGGATAAGCATACTGTGATGATATCTTAAAAAATAATTTGCAAATACTAAACAAATAAATTGAATTAGAAAGTTAAACCTGCGTTTAAAGGCTCCACCAATTTGATTGTGTTGAATTAAGCTCTATGTTATCACTGCCTGAATCAGATTTGTTATTGGTTGAGGGAAACCACTGCCTATGCCTAAGATAATTGTTATATGTTTGCTGTCTTTAATAGCTTTTTGATAATTAGGGTTTGATAAAACTGCTACTGTCTCTTCTCTTTCTCTCTGTGCTGCTTTGTTTCTCTTTATAGTTATCAGTTGCTACTCTCTTTTCTTTACTGCCAGTTCATTCACCCAAGTTACTGTATCTTGCTGTTTGATCCCCAGTCCCCCTATTTAACTTATTAATCACCTATTTATAGGAAACCAACTAGGTTAAAATAGATTCAAACTGAGCTTAATCTAGATCTATCTCATAAAACCATATCCATGTCGAATTAAAATCAGATTAATTCGATAAGGACCAGAATTAAGAGTCTAAATTAAATATGGAAGGGTCCATATCGAATTATTAGCCAACTAAATCAATATGGACCCAATTCCATATCGAATTAGAAGACCAATTCAATATGGAACGGTCCATATCAAATTGATAGCCAACCAATTCAATATAGACTTCATTCCATATCGATTTGGTGCTACCAAATTGATATGGAATGGTCCATATGGAATTGGTAGCCAACCAATTCGATATGGACTTCATTCTATATCGAAATGGTGCTACCAAATCGATATGGAATGGTCCATATCGAATTGGTAGCTAACCAATTTGATATAGACCATGTCCATATTGATTTAAACAGAAATCCAACCTCTCTAACTTTGAATCAAACCATTTTAGGGCATCCAAAGTTGAACTGGGTTATTTTAGGTCTAATAAAATTAAACCAATCTAATCAAAGACTTTAAAATAGGTTTAAACCATTAAGAATGGACCAAACCTTCTTTAATTAAGATCAAACTAGCTTAGGGCCAAAATTAAGGGTCTACAGTTTGCCCCTGCTTGAATGATCTGAGACTTAAGTAGAAGAGAGTGAAAAGCAATATGACTTTGAACTGATCTTGGGTAAGAATGGGTTCTCGACCTGAGGTTGATTGGGTTTTAGACCTGAGACTGGATTAGGTTCTGGACCCGGAATGAGTTCTGGACTCGAAAAAGATTTGGGTTTTAGACTCATATTAGTTTAGGTTCTGGATTTAAAAGTGATTTGGGTTCTGAACCCGAGATTGGGTACTTGGACCCAAGACTAGATTTGATTTGGGTACTTAGACCCGAGACTAGATACTTGGACCCAAGATTGAATTTGATTTGGGTGACATTCTATCAGGTGAGAGTTCTGGTTGTCTTCTAGCTAATTAATTTTAGCTCTTCTAGCTGATTGATCTTCTATCATGGCTTTCTTCTAGCCACTTGCTCTATTCTTCAATGGATCGACTTTAACTCTTCTAGCTGGACTGACCTTCTGTCATTTGAAAATTTTAATTTTCTTCTATCCGGTTGTTTCATTCTTCAACGGATTCTGTTGACCTTCTGTTATTTGAGAATTTTGATTCTTTTCTAGCCAGTTGTTCCATTCTTCAATGGATTGTGGGTCTTCACCTTTAAAATGGATCTTCATCCTTTGGACATTGAGTCTTCACCCTTCAAAATGGATCTTCATCCTTGGACCTTGGATCTTCACCATTGGATATTGGGTCTTCACCTTTCAAAATGGATATTCATTCTTTGGACATCGGGTCTTCACCCTTCAAAATAGATCTTCATCCTTTGGACATTGGGTCTTCACCCTTCAAAATGGATCTTTATCCTTTAGATATCAGGTCTTCACCATGCAAAATAGATCATCATCCTTGGAGATTGAGTCTTCACCCTTCAAAAATGGATATTGGCTTTAGCTCTTCTAGCTAGACTGATCTTTTGTCTTTTGCATCTTTATTCTTTTGAGAGTTCTAATTTTTTTCTTATTCCATTCTTAAATGATCTTTTGAAAAAAAAATTTAACTATTTTTTAGCTAGTCCTCACCCCCTGTGTGGCAAAATATTTAAAGCAAGTCTAAAATTTTTTTGTACATGTATAAACTCAAAAATTGAAAAGAGAAAGCTTTGCCCCCCGTGTAGGCTCAAACCAATGATTTTTTCTATGCAGGCTCTGATTGATGTTTGTGTATTGTTTGATTCCTTGTATGAGCATGCATCTCCATTTTTATAAAATGACTGGATCTTTCTCAAGAAATGGGCCTTTCATGCCCCTTGATGCTGTATCTGCTTTATGTTTACTTCATAGAGTATTATTATTTACTTTTGACAACGAATAGATAACATAAGATAAAAATGCAGTGTGATATGTTTATGTATGCATGATATGCATGGATGATACTTATAGTGGTACTAAGGTGATAAGCTGAAGTGCTCTTACGAATTCCTTTCAGATGCTCGTTTAGATCTTGCATTGGAATGGCAAAAGACTTCGCATTTATTGCTTTTATCTTCAAGATATTGAAAACATGAGTGGTAGGGGCCTAAGCAGCATAGTCAAAGATACATCCATTTCAAACTATGGTTCAGCAAGTCAATTGGTAGCTTCTTCATAACATTGCCAATAATTATTATTTTGCCTAATGTGTCCTTCGAGGTTTGACGATACAACATACTTTCCTTAACTTGAAGGCTTTGTATGACAAAAATACATATTTTTTCTTTTTTTTTAAATTTTAAAATCATATTTTGGCTTTGTCAACTAAGTGTCATTGTACCTCAGGACTCGATTTTTCAAATTAACATATCTATAACATTACAACCTTAGTTACCGTACTAAACTCGGGAATTATTTCTATTTGAGCAAGAATTATTGTATTTTAGATAGGCACATACACATTACTTGGCCAAAGGTCTCATTGACTTTAAATATTATCTATCTCATGTGCATGCTTATTTAAATTATCTCCATTAATAAACTCTACCTACCAAGAGAGATCAACAGGTCTTTAATAGGCTTGAAATGAAGTCTATAAGGGACACCGGTTAAATAAAAGCTATATTTGAGTTGGGGCTGATGTGACACTGCTGACAAATATTCACACTATAATCTTCTGTTAGAGCCATAGGTAGTTGGGAACAATCTTGCTAGACTTTAATTTCCTTTTATCTCCTTGGAAGAAATATATAACTGATTAAGACGATCTTCATCTTTTCCTTTTCCTTTTACACAAACTCAGGACCCATTTTTTTTTCGGGTCCAACTCTAAGAAGATTATTTTATCTGCACCATTCTATGCTTCTGACTATGGATGAGTGGAGTAGAGTGAGTTTGCATCAACAAGCATAAATCATTTGTTGTCCTGATGCCATCTTAATAAATTGGAGATATTAGGTCTAGTATTAGGTGAACTTCAATTACCCTTATGGTCTTGACTATGCATTTCTTTCTTTTGATCTTCTTGCCTCTTCACCTTAGTGATCATTACATTTTTCATAAGAGTTACAACAGCTCAGGGTAGGTTATTGGGTTTACTATAATAAAGAGTAAGCTAAAATTTATAAAGGCTCAAAGGGATAACTAGAGATTGATATTTAATTAGGTGGATACTAGTTGTTGGCTTACCAAACAATGCCTAGATCATCTCTCTCTTAAATAAGCAGAATTCAATTTCATCTCGAAAGTTTATCAAAGCATGTTCTAAGATCAACTAGGACCTAAACAAATATCATTATATAGGAGCCCTCTCTAATTAAGCATATATAACTCAATGCTATAGAACAATTTCCTCACCTAGTAAAGTTATTCAAATCATGATGCACAGATACACTAATTTATGAATATCAAGCTAGATTTGTCATTAGTTGTGCACCAAGATGAACAAAGACCAATAAAAAATTTAATAAAAAGTAATTTATTCAAACAATCTTAATTTGAAAGACATAACTATTCCAAATACGTACTAAAGAAAGCAAAATAAAATGAGCAACACTTTCAAGCTAAAGGAGGTGTGTTGAATGAAATTTCTCATTACTTCACATCTTCAATATTCCCATCTTGAAAGGAGAATAAGATAAAATTATTCTCCAATCCTCCTCCTACTATGAAGGTTGTTGGTGGTGGCATTCTATTAAACTTAGGCAAAGGATTATCCTTTGTACTGGGCTTATCAGGTTCAGGTAGCTTACTACTGTCGATCAGATCTTAAATCTCATGCTTTAATCGGGTGCATCTATCTGTCTCAAGTCCTTGAGTCTAATGAAATTGACAAAAAAATCTTAGTATCAAAGTTTGGTGGTAAAGGATTCAGTAAGGGTCGAGGAGTCAATGGTTGTAATAACCTTTTCTTTTGTAGCTTGTTAAAAATCCAAGACAGAGGTTTTTCCAATTCTAAAAACTGTCTTTTATTTTCTTGATCGGTTGTATTAGTATCGACTTTCTTATATGTACTTTGATTGCCAGACTGATAATTTCATTTTGCAGAAAAATGATTCTTCTCATTTTTCACTCATCTATTTGCAATCCAGCTTGGAGAAGATCTTTGAAATTCCTTATAAGGGTGCGAGACAGCCTTTCACGAATGTTGGGCAGGACGCCTCTGACTATCATTCTGATCTGGTCCGACTCATTAGGCCTCCTTTTGAGAAGTGTAGCCTTATTTCTCCATCTCTTTATATAATTAACAAAACTTTCATTTTGTTTTTGCCTGATAGTCTCCACCTCCATCAAGGTAACTTTCAACTAGACATTGTGTTTATACTGCCAAATTAAGGCTTTGTACAATATATCCCAATCTTTTTTGATACTTTTCTCTAAGGTGTTGAACCAATTTTGCACAACAGGATCCAATGAGAGCATGAAATACCTTAGAGTTTGAGCCTTGGTAGCTTTAGCAGATTGCATAGCAGTGATATACTGTTTAACAAGCAAGTGAGGATTTCCTGTACCATTGTACCTAGTGAAGGAAGACATCTTGAATTTATAAGTGACCTCCTCATCTTGTTCGAACAACTTGTCTATTTTTGACATCTCATCAGCTTTTAGCTTCTTTTTAAATTTCTTCTCTAAATCAACAATCATCTTCTCCACATAAGATGTTTTGGTCTTTTCCACAGTTGCTCTTTCCATAACCTTCAGCTCTTTCTTCTTATCTTGTGGATCTTGGAAATATCGAGCCCAATCATCATCATCATTAACGATTACTTTATCATCATCAAAGGCTACTTCACCAATCTTAGCCTTTCCTTTGTCCTTTGGTTTCTTAGTACTAGCCCTCAATAGCATTTTCTAAAAATACAGACAATTGGCTCTTCATAGTCTCAGCCAGGGCCTCCTTCAGTTCTTCTATCTTGGCATTGAGGGCGTCGTCCACCATCCTGTAAATTTGCTCAGGATCCATAGCTAATGGTGAGAAGCTAATTGAGCTACTGCTGGATTCTACGTCACTGGTGTAAGTTGGGTTATCGTACGCTCTTGAACTACTATATTCCAGGTTTGTGAGTCAGAAAAGATCAATAACATGTTATACAATGTGTGTATGCATGTATGCACAAACAACAAGCAAACAAAGATAATTAGGACGTTCCTTCCAACCTTATAACTTCCACACACGAATGACGAGTCTCTTTTCCTTGGTACTTTGTCAATATGGGATATTCTGTTTTTGAAAAATTTTCACGGACAATTTAAACCAATAGTTATATTTTCAAACATGGAATTCAATCCATGATAATTTTCATTAATTAGGCTTTAATCTGTTGAATCTCAACTAGAGTAGCTTTTATGCTATATTGGATTAAAACTAAATAAAGAGGTTTATCATTAATAAATTTTTCATTTGACAAAATAACTAATGATTCATGTCAAAGACAAGACCATGATTAATAATTCTTGGTATAAGCTAAGCTTACAATTGATTTTTGGTATTTCATAATTGACTTGAATGATTTGTAAGCTCCTTTAAGAAAATAATAATTTTGTTTCAAAGCCTTTGGGCTTTTGGGTTTGGGTCATAAGGTGGAAGAAGATTTTTGACCCATTTTGAAAGGTTTTATGTTAAAAGACCATCTTGAAAATTTTGAATTTTTGAGATTTGGTCTTTTGGATTTTAAAGAAAAAAATTATTTTGAGCTTACAACATGATTTGGTCATATTAAAAAAAAACAAACTAAATAAGCTATGGCTTAAACCAAAATAAATTAATCATAGTCAAATAACAAGTATTTGAAGTAAAAATCTAAGAAAAATAACTAGGCTAATTATATGAGCTTTAGTTTTTGGGTCAAAAAGTTTAGGCTTCCATAGCAAGTATATATCAAAAGGTACGAAGCTATGAGTGGTTATGCTATGCTTGATCTCCAAACCTTGAGTGAAAGTATGATATCCCTTACTTAACACAACAGGGGTTACACGGGCATCTTAACTCACGCACACAATGCAATCTATATGATGGAGTGGATAATATTATAATAAGAAAGAATATAATAATATAAATACCAATGGAATCAACTTCTCTAATCCCAGTGAAGTTACCACTGTGAGCGGGATTTTTTGCCCCCACTGCCATATGAAATTGTTCTTGCGACTTTGACACTGTTGGGCTTGAGGCTTTAGAGAACATGGACCTAAACTCAAAGAAAATGGAGTAGTCACTCGGACGGGCTGGGAAAATAGAAAGGAGTGGATGACTCTATTCCTAAGGAATCTCCAATCCCCCTAAAGGTGTGCATGTATGGTGAAGGTAAGAATGACCCAGTACCCCCATAACATCCGATTCATTGGAACCGGCCTCCTTTTCAGGTCTATATATTATTAAATTCTTAAATATTATAAAATCATCTATACTACATGCAATTATCAAAATAGATCATTATTGTATTAAAGTCAAAGAAAGTCCAAACAAAATAAATGGCATCCATACTAGATGAAAATATGCCCTTACAATGTCCAATGTCCAAAATAAATTAAATTATGTTGAGCCTAACTAACGAGGTACCCACAAAGTGAAAACATACCTCTTACATTCTTGAATATTGAAATAGTCAATTCAATATAACTCAATCATTCATAATAAACAACTAATTGAAATTACATGATTAATCATCAACAAATAATCTAAATAAATCATTCATCCATCATAAAATAAGATAATTAAGATCAACATATAGAGATACACACTAAGGTTAAAATATATAAAGTTGAGTTGAAATTGCAACTAGATGCCAAATATATAAACTAGGGTTTAAACCTAAAGAATGGAAGTTTCGGATTTAGGGTTTAGGAAATTAGTGTTTAGAAGTTGAGTTAAAGGTTTTAAATTAAGTTTTAGTTTATTGTGAAGTTGAAACGAATTAATATGAAGTGGACTACTGAATGATATAAAAAGATTAGGGTTTAGTTTTATAAAATACATACTAGGTATTGATGATTAAGCTTCTGGACAAAAACATTAGATAAGCATACTGTGATGATATCTTAAAAAATGATTTGCAAATATTAAACAAATAAATTGAATTAGAAAATTAAACCTGCGTTTGAAGGCTTCACCAAATGAATGTGTTGAATCAAGCTTTACGTTGTCACTACCTGAATCAGCTTTATTATTGGTTGAGGGAAACCACTGCCTCTGCTTGAGACAATTGTTATAAGATTGCTGTCTTTAAATTGCTTTTTGATAATTAGGGTTTGATAAAACCGCTACTGTCTCTTCTCTTTCTCTCTGTGTTTCTTTATTTCTCTTTCTAGTTATCAGTTGCCACTCTCTTTTCTTTACTGCCAGTTCATTCACCCAAGTTGTCGTCTCTTAGTGTTTGATCCCCAATCCCCCTTTTTAACTTATTAGTCATCTATTTATAGGAAACCAACTAGGTTAAAATAGATTCAAACCGAGCTTAATCTGGATCAATCTCATAAAACCGTATCCATGTTGAATTAAAATTAGATTAATTTGATACGGTCTAGAATTAAGAGTCCAAATTCAATATGGAAGGGTCCATATCGAATTGGTAGCCAACCAAATCAATATGGACCCAATTCCATGTCGAATTAGAAGACTAATTCAATATAGAATGGTTCATATCGAATTGGTAGCCAACTAATTCGATATGGACTTCATTCCATATCGAATTAGTGCTACCACATTGATATGGAATGGTCCATATCGAATTGGTAGCCAACCAATTCGATATGACTTCATTCCATATCGAATTGGTGCTACCAAATCGATATGGAATGGTCATTATTGAATTGGTAGCTAACCAATTTGATATGGACCATGTCCATATTGATTTAAACCAAAATCCAACCCCCTTTAACTTCGAATTAAACCATTTTAGGGCATCTAAAGTTGAATCAACTTATTTTAGGTCTAATGAAATTGAACCAATATAATCAAAGACTTTATAAAATGTTTAAGCCATTAAGAATGGACCGAACTTGACCAGGCCTTCCTTAATTAGGATCGGACTAGCTTAGGGCCAAAATCAAGGGTTTACAAGAGTGTTTTGCTTTGCCGTAGCCACCAAGTTAAGTCGTGGTTGCTAACCCTCTTCCATGCCCAAAACTCAGGATCGTGACTCACATCGCGAAACCTACTATGTCCCAAATAAATTCACATTAATAGAATCACAGTCATCCCATAAAATCCCCATTATTACCCCTTCCTTTACCTCCAAATGTTGCTATTGCAACCCTCACTGTGATCTTTGTTGCGTCCTTAATCAATTTATTTAAGATTTATCTTGATTGTGACCCTTTATAGTGCCCACGAACCCTACTAGACAAAAATGTGCAATTAAATTAATTAACACCTATAAAATTTAAATTAATTAATAGTTAAATTATAAATCTAATGCATGTTAAGAAGAGCAAGGGGAACCCTCCGAAGCAAAGCAATAGTTTGAATTAAAGTTAAGTCAAGGTGAGTAAAGCATGAATGCATATACCATCTTATATATATCCGTATATGTTATATTATGTTATCTACAAATTTCTTGGACTTCAATTACCCACATCTTGTGCCTATTGAGCAAGGTTGAATAAGCTGGTTGAACTTTATTGTGATATGAATCTGGTGATTAATTAGTATCACCAAATGATGATTATCACCTACCTTGTTATTTTTATTGTTATATTAGCAATTCATGTTGTGTGTTAAGTTTATTTGGTAGGGCATAACCTTAATGGAGGTTAGTCTATTAGGCTATGTGCAGATGAAGCTATATAATAAGGGAGAAGTTATTATCCCACTTAAGGCTATGGGTCTTTCTGTTATCTATGCCTACTAATGTGACTTGATGGTCTTTTATTTTCCATCTATGTTGTTTAATTACAAATGACCTTAAACATATGATCTTGAGTATTGCACTATTATCATTTAATTTTTGGTCACTCGTATTATCCATTTCCTATTGCATTGCATTGCATTGCTTACTAACTAAGCCTGACTCACTAGGTTATTTTGTGATGTTATAGGTTTTGTTGTGTATATATAGAATGCTTTTCGATTTCTCCTTCACCAGAAGCTGAAATATGGGTCTTAAGGACCTTCTATGTAAATAGTAGTTGATATATGTAATATAATCTAGAACTCTATGATGTAATACAGAGTTATCCCTTTGTTGCATGTAATATATGTATACATACATATATAGGTATGGTAAACTTGTTAGTTGGGTCTAGTACTAAAATGTTACATAGGTTGATGTTCATAATATGTATGATTGTGTATACTAGATTGTTGATGCTAGACTTCTCCTCAAATAACATAGGATTCTATAGGATATCTGATGGCCTTAAATCTCCCAAGAGCCTAAGACCGACACATTTCTAGGAGCGAGGTGTAATACTAAATATACATGTTTATTTGAGGGATGACAAATTTTTATCCTATACGTGCATGCTAGAGATTATAAGTTAACCAAATTGCTCTAAATGACTTTTAATAAACAAATGTTTAAAATTTTTATAAGGACCAAAAAAAGAATAAAATATCCAAAATTTCCCTTTATTAGTTCACTTGAATTCTACAAGAATTAAATTGCAATTTAAATTAATGAGGAATTTGGAAAGGAAAATGAAAATTTTAGAATATTGATAATAAAAAAAGCTAAACGAAGGAAAATTGAGCAAGTGATTGCCTACAATAAGAATCCTTGAAACACAAATTCAAATGAGTTCAAATTTATTTGGATCGTCAATTGGTCAGATTGCTTCTTTTTTCTCTTGAGTTTTTGTGAGATTTTATTGATGATTTCTCTAATTGTCTTTTTACCATCTTTATAGCTTGGTACCAAAGTACCTTCTCCTATTTTCTCTCAATTTATGCCATTTTTCCATATTCTCTCAACCTTATTCTCATGTTTGCTTCTCCCGGCAAAGTTCTTCTCCCATAAGCCCTTTTTGTAATTCCTCCAACTCAGTAACTAGATTGCCATGTTCATGTTGCACGTGTTTTAAATTTGAGCTTTATCGTTGGATTTGATTCCTTTGAATTTTAGTACAAGCAATATAATAGATATATTTTTGAGAAAAAGCAATATAATAGATATATATCTTTGCGAATATACTATATTTTTTTACATATTAAATATTGAAAGTTGAAAAATAGATATCTAAAAAATATTTTTAAAGAGATATTAAATATTTTAGGGATGTTTACATAACTATCTTAAAAAAATTTTTATTATAAAAATACTATAAAAATTAAAAATATTTATATTTTTATAAAAAAATTAATGTAAAATTTTAAAAATATCTCATTTTTCAATAATTTTTTTTAAAAATATCTCTTCTCTCATTATAATCAATATTTTATTTTAAATTTTTATTTTTTTCAAACTTCAATAAAAATATTCTAATAAAATAATAAAAATTTATATTTTAAATTATTTTTTATCATATAAAAATTACAATTTTTTATAAAAAGAGAAAATTTTAATTTTAATTAT
Source organism: Garcia nutans (assembly GCA_947685225.1). Classification (NCBI taxonomy): domain Eukaryota; kingdom Viridiplantae; phylum Streptophyta; class Magnoliopsida; order Malpighiales; family Euphorbiaceae; genus Garcia; species Garcia nutans. The sequence goes on from CANTUV010000068.1 coordinate 929,961, forward strand.
AAAATATAAGTAATACTAAAAAATAGAAATAAAATAAGACATGTAAAAATATATTAATAAAAATTATTAAATTTATTTTTAAATAAATTTTATATAATATATACATAAAAAAAATACACATAATTTTATTATGTAAATGTGTAGTAGATATATTGTGGATATGTTGTAAATATTATTGGTGTGTTGTTTATGTAAATGTGTAGTAGATGTATTGTGAATGTGTTGTAGATGTTGAATGTATATTATGTTTTTATTATTTAAATTGTGTGTAGTTTATGTAAAATTATTAAATATTGTGTTAATATTGTATGAATATTATGTGGATATTTTAAAAATAAAAAAATAAAAATAAAAAAATATTAAAAATATTATGCAGGTGTGTTGTAAATTTATTATAAATATATTATTGATGTGTTGTAGATACGAAGATGTAATTTTTATTGTTGAGTATATATTTTATATATGTTGTGTATATATTATGTATATATTTATTTTTTTGTGTATATTAAAAATATGATATAATTTTTTAAAATAAAAAAATATAAATAAAATTAAATGGTTAAAAAATAAAAATTATAAAATTATAAAATAAAAAAAAGAAAAAATAACATTTTTTTACGTAATTTTTTTTTAAAAAAAATTCGTTTTATCGTATAATTGAAAACCGTCCCTCTCCCAGCGTACTAGATGGAAAATCGTTTTGTAAATAGGCTCCGCATATGCCCAACTACGTACGATCTGGTGAATTTCTTCTCTAGCTTGCAGAGAGAAAGTGTTGATTTCTGTCGCTTTATCATTCTGATCCATCTCTGCATAAAACTCTGAATTTCTGTTTTCTTTTGAAATCAATTGAAGGCAAAAGTAATGTATCAGTGGAGGAAATTCGAATTCTTCGAGGAAAAATATGGGGGAAAGTGCAAGATTCCTGAAGATGTTAGTGGAAAGATCGAGTGCTGTTCCAGCGGCAGAGGTAAGGTGGTGATAGGCTCCGATGACGGCACCGTTAGCTTACTCGATCGAGGCTTCAACTTCAATTTCTCCTTTCCAGCTCACTCCTCCTCCGTCCTCTTCCTCCAGCAACTTAAAGTATTCTTTTAGACACAAATTATCATTATCATTTTTATTATTTTATGCAATGTTTTGATTCTGAGAAGATGCATAAATTAATAATTAGTTTTCGGTATTATTGATGTTTTAGAATGTTTAGCTGTTGATTAATGAGAAAATGTAGATAAAATATTGAAACCTTTGAATTCAAGAGCTTTGCTTTAGGGATAGAATTCATTTTTATGCTCTCTTTTGCTAAGAAAATCAAACTTAATTTTCTCATTATCCAATTCTCAAGCTTCAGTTTCATATATGACCTGTGAAAAAAAAAATTAAAGAAAAAAATATTTTAAGCCTATAATATTATTAATAAATTGATTCTCAACTTTATCCCTGTGATCAATCATCTTTTGAAGCTATATCATGGTTGAAAATTGAAATTATATTTTGATTTTTTTTGTTGGATGTATCAGCAACGCAACTTCCTTGTTACTGTTGGGGAGGATGAGCAATTATCTCCACAGCAATCTGCTCTGTGCCTCAAGGTTTTTGACCTTGATAAGATGCAACCAGAGGGCACGAGCTCAACTGTGCCTGATTGTATGGGAATACTGCGAATATTCACTAATCAGTTTCCTCAAGCAAAGGTAGTTCGCTTTCTTTTTTCAATTTATTATAATTATTATGTTCCTGTATTCAATTTATTGCCCTGTGCCATCTCAAGGACTCAAATGATACTTGCATTATCAAAAAATCAACATGGTAAATTACTTGACTTTAAGTTCTGTTTATCTTAAATGAATATGGAAATTGTTATGCACTGCAGATCACATCATTTTTAGTACTAGAGGAAGCTCCTCCGATACTACTCATAGCTATTGGCTTAGACAATGGTTGTATTTACTGCATTAAAGGGGACATTGCAAGGGAACGTATCACGCGCTTCAAGCTCCAGGTGGATAATGTTTCAGACAAGAGTCATTCATCCATTACAGGTCTTGGATTCAGAGTGGACGGACAAGCCCTTCAGTTATTTGCTGTAACTCCAAATTCTGTGACTTTGTTCAGCTTGCATAATCAACCACCCAGACGTCAAATGTTAGATCAGATAGGAAGCAATAGCAGTAGCGTAACAATGAGTGATCGTTCAGTGAGTGACCTGGCAATCCTACATTTTTCATATCTTATATTGCTTAATAAATGTTTGATTCACCTTTGTTTCTGCTTGTTCTATTATTAGGAGTTTATAATTGGTCGACCTGAAGCTGTGTATTTTTATGAGGTTGATGGGCGGGGTCCTTGTTGGGCATTTGAGGGAGAGAAGAAATTCCTAGGGTGGTTCCGTGGTTACCTTCTATGTGTTATTTTAGATCAAAGAAGTGGCAAGGATGCTTTCAATGTTTATGACCTGAAGAACCGTTTAATAGCCCACAGTCTAGTGGTTAATGAAGTTTCTCACATGCTTTGTGAGTGGGGTAACATTATACTCGTCATGAATGACAAATCAGCATTGTGTATTGGGGAGAAAGATATGGAAAGCAAATTAGATATGCTCTTCAAGAAAAACCTTTATACTGTGGCTATAAATCTTGTTCAAAGTCAGCAAGCTGATGCTGCTGCCACAGCAGAAGTGCTAAGGAAATACGGAGATCATCTATATAGCAAACAAGATTATGATGAGGCTATGGCCCAGTATATCAGCACTATTGGTCACCTTGAACCTTCATATGTGATACAGAAGTTTCTGGATGCACAAAGGATATACAACCTAACAAATTACTTGGAAAATTTACATGAGAAGGGTCTTGCTTCTAAAGATCACACCACTCTTCTCTTAAACTGCTATACCAAATTGAAAGATGTTGACAAGCTGAATGAATTTATTAAAAGTGAGGATGGTGTTGGAGAACATAAATTTGATGTGGAGACTGCAATAAGGGTTTGTCGAGCTGCCAATTACCATGAGCATGCAATGTATGTTGCTAAGAAGGCTGGCAGGCATGAATTGTACTTAAAGATCTTACTTGAGGACCTTGGTAGATATGATGAGGCCTTGCAGTATATTTCAAGTCTTGAACCAAGTCAAGCTGGTTTTACTGTGAAAGAATATGGTAAAATTCTCGTAGAGCACAAGCCAGCTGAGACAATTGAGATACTCACGAGGCTTTGTACTGAGGATGGGGAATCAGCAAAGAAAGGATCTTCTACTGCACACTTATCTATGCTGCCATCTCCTGTTGATTTTCTCAACATTTTTATTCATCACCCACAGTCTCTTATGGATTTTCTTGAAAAGTATGCTGACAAGGTAAAGGATTCCCCTGCTCAGGTAGAAATTCACAATACGCTCTTGGAACTGTACCTGTCAAATGATTTGAACTTTCCTTCAATATCCCAAGCAACCAATGGTGTAGATGTTTCTCTAAAAGCAAAATCAGGAGTGCCTAAGAAATCAAAAGCCGAATCCAATGGGAAATTAACTGTTGATCCCAAAGATAAAGTTAAGGAAAAAGATCGAATAGAAAGGCGTGAAAAAGGACTATGCTTGCTTAAGAGTGCTTGGCCATCTGAACTGGAGCATCCACTTTATGATGTTGATCTTGCTATAATTCTCTGCGAGATGAATGCATTTAGAGAAGGGCTTTTGTATCTTTATGAGAAGATGAAACTTTATAAAGAGGTGATAGCTTGCTACATGCAGGCCCATGATCACGAGGGATTAATTGCATGCTGCAAAAGGCTGGGCGATTCAGGCAAGGGAGGTGATCCAACTCTTTGGGCTGATCTGCTGAAATATTTTGGTGAACTAGGAGAAGATTGCTCCAAAGAAGTGAAGGATGTTTTGACTTATATTGAAAGAGATGATATCTTACCTCCAATTATTGTTCTTCAAACCTTGTCCAGAAATCCATGCCTCACACTCTCTGTCATCAAGGATTATATAGCTCGAAAACTTGAGCAAGAGTCCGAGTTGATTGAAGAGGATAGGAGAGCAATTGATAAGTACCAGGTCATAATGACAACTTACTTTTTACACCTTATATTTCGAATTCATGTCTTTCAATGAATATTCCTCAGAGGGACACAATGTTTAGGCTTTTTTGGCCTCAGATCAGTTCTTGAGGACTGTTGCATAAATCAATTGGCATGCATATAAAAGACAATCATTATGCGATTGCTAGTTGCAAGTTCATGATTCCTAATGACAATGAACAGAACAAAACATCTTCTAAATTTCTTGCTTCACATTTCAGATGGCATTCATTTTTGGCATATCCAATATCTCCAGTGTTTATTGCAATGGCAATAAGGAATAATTCAACATCTTTTAACTGTGCAGGAGGACACATTGGCTATGAAAAAGGAAATTCAGGATCTTAGGACCAATGCAAGGATCTTTCAGCTCAGCAAGTGCACTGCCTGTACTTTCACCCTGGATCTTCCTGCTGTACACTTCATGTGCATGCATTCATTCCACCAGCGTTGTCTTGGTGATAATGAAAAGGAATGCCCTGAATGTGCTCCTGAGTACAGGTCTGTTCTTGAAATGAAAAGAAGTCTGGAGCAGAACTCCAAAGACCAAGATCAGTTTTTCCATCAAGTAAAGAGTTCAAAGGATGGATTCTCCGTGATAGCTGAGTATTTTGGAAAAGGGATCATTAGTAAAACCAGTAATGGCCCTACAAGCACTCAGAGATCAGGAAGCGTATCTTCCAACAGTGGTGGCTTCTGAGGTCTATTTTGCATTGCTCATTTACGTTACTGTTTTACACTTTGCCCTGCAAGTTTCAGCTTTGTTAGTCAGTCTGAGTTGGGGCTAGAACTGAGCTACAGTTGCTAGAATGCAGCGATCTTATTATCAGGTCAAGGAAGGTTGTTTTTCTCAATTGAGCTTGCTGTCCATGAAAGGAAAATGTTTGTCTGCTGGGGGAAATATATAAAGAGATGCAACGGGATTTGTTTTCTCCGTTCTTTTTTATGTTAGAACTACACTTGGAATATCCGATAGGAATAGCAAATTAAGAATATGGTCTGTTCATCCTATCCTCATGCCGAGATTTATTGCTTGATTTATGAAGTTTCATTAGGTGCTTTGGTACTTGTTTTACCTTGCAAACCGGAAATTTTGAGGTATGTCTTCAAGCGATCAATTTCCCTTCCTTTCTGTGTATGGTTTGCCAAGCTTGTGATTATGTCGACTTTTGTATTGTATAGGATAGCTGATATTACATGGTATTAATGATATTCTCGAGTAATCCAGAAGAGCATGCAGTCTTTAGTAGGCTAATTTACAGTTTTATAATTGAACAGATTTAAGTGTGGTTGATTTTTATTACAGGCAAGGGATTGCACTTGTGCTTTTATCATGTTCAAAGACTGGAACTTGATGGCATATATTCAGGGACTTTCACTTCTAAAAATGGACAAACTAAATTAGTTAATGTATGTCAGCTGGTTGTTCAGAGTTTGATGTGATTTGCTTGTTATAACATGCATCATCTCCCAATTATGGTTTTTATTACTTGTATAATATTGTCTGTCCATTGAAATTTGTGAATGGGGCCTTTTCTTTTCAACTTTCACTTACTCCTTTGGTAGTTGCCGCGTCTGTTTATGTAATGAAGTTTGTGCGTGTCTGAGCAATTTTGTGGTTGTTTTGGCCTGTAGTGAGATGGTTTTACTTAAATGGTTAACTCTCAGTTTGACTACACATTCAAAGAATTATTAATCATCAATAGTTAAAAAAAATTATTTGGTGAAAGAATAATTATTGGCTTTTAAATCAATATTCTTTTGTGATTTATTATTACACGTTAGCTTTTAAATCAATAATTGGATTTTATTAAAAACAGGAAAGTCGTTGATTTTAAAATAACAGTAACAACTAGTCAACCTAGAAGATGAAACTAGCACGTCACAAGAATGGGGGAAAAAGGTAAATATTTAGAGTAAGTTTTGAGCAGGGTTGTGACAATTAACTAAAAAAATATTTTTCAATAATTAGAAATGCAGATTATATAAATTTTATTATTATATACGTAATTACTATGCATTCATATTGTTTGTCTGGTGAAATTGACTTTTAAAGAATACGAGCATGTCAGGGGATTTTCTAGTTCTTTTTACCAAATTATCAAAATAGCTTAGCGATTGTACAAAATCTTCAAAAGGACCAATAAAAAAAAATCGAGTCCTCAAACTTACTTTTACAGATTGCTTGATTCTTATAGAAAAACTTTTGGAGAACAGTATTATGAATTGAATTTAGATAAGGAATTCATTCTAAAAGTTGTACAGACAATGGTTTGCAAAATTCTAATAAGAAAATTGAAAGTAATTACAATAATTATTCATGAACCAAAGATAACTAAAAGGATTTTTGAGATATTTGAGGGATAAGATCTTGTTCTGGTGTGCTAGATTTGGATTGAGTTTGTTGATCCTCTCTACATCTTCTTTCACCAAATATATAGCTCTTACCAGCAATGGTTTCGTCATTTTTCTCCCCACTAAGCCACTTTTCTTTTCTCCAAGCACCCTATTTCATTCCTCAGATTCTGGCCATTTTTCTCACCTTAATGCCTATCCCATTAGTTAATTTTAGTACAAACATTTGCCTCTCGTATGCCATATGATGTAGAGGAATTTATATCAAATACGGATTTTAAAGTTTGGTTTTTTACTTTTTCGGTGCTAACTTTTATTTTACATTTTTATACTTTGTATTTTTCATTTTTGTCGAATATTTATAACTCTTTTACAAATATACGGTGGGCGCATCTTTTTAATTGTTACATATATTATTGTTTACATAGCTCTTTATTACATATTTGTTATATAATTTTTTTACATATCTAATTGTTTTGTTAATAATAATAATAAACTAAACATATTAATTTTTTATTTTAATATAAATATTGAATAATAAATTATTTTTATTATGTTTTGAATTTTTTATTTAATAATTTTTTATTGATTAAAATTAATTTTTATTTAATATCTGTATATTACTATTATTTAATATTATGCAACTTGTCTGAGGGCTATATATACACACACACATATATATATATATTTATTTATATATGGATACCAATAATGCTAACTCCATTAGCATGTTCAAAATTTTGTATAACATCATTCTCCTCATCCATTAATTATGACCTAACATTAAATTGTAAGAAATTTAGGCTGCTGCAAAATGAAGTAATTATAATAATTTAATAAATTATAATATAAAATAATAAATTATAATAATTAAAAATAAAATAAGATATTAAAATTTAATACAAAACAATTATTATAATAATTAAAAGATAATAAAATAAATATCAATCTAAATAAAAAAATATTATATAACAACATACACAGTTGTATTTGATATTTTTTCTTTAACTTATATGATATATGTTAGATATATTAGTATATAATATTTTTTGTAATTTTATATTTTTTTTTCTAAATCATCTGATATATATTGATATACATATACTATCATATAACACATTTTATATTTTTATGTTTATTTATATAAAATTATTTAATATATATTGATATATATTAATATATATAAAATATATCAATATATATTAGTTTGTATAATTATTTTTTATAGTAAGTCATTTGATATATGATGATACACATTTCATATATTAACATAAATTATCATATCTTTGTATTATATTATTTTTTTCTTTAAATTATTCGATATATGTTGATATATGTTATATATATCAACATATATTAGTTTGTATATTAATTTTTTTTTTGCAAATCAACTGATATATGTTGTTATATATAACATATATGAGTATATAACAATATATATCAGTTGTATATTGATATTTTTTTTTTATAAATCAACTAATATGTATTGTTGTATATAACATGCATTAATATATATTAGTTTGTATATTGATTTTTTATTGCAAATCAACTGATATTTATTATTATATGTAATATACATCAACATATATCAGTTGTATATTGATATATATTTTGCAAATCAACTAATATATATTATTAGATATAACTATATATTAATATATATTAGTTTGTATATTAATTTTTTTTATTGCAAATCAACTGCTATACATTACATATATCAACATATTACACTTTGTATTCTATTATTTATTTTTTAAATCATTTGATATATGTTGATATATGTTATATACATTAACATTTATTAGTTGTATATTAATTTTTTATTACAAATTATCTGATATATATTGATATATGTTATATATATTAGCATATAACACATTATATTATATTTTTTTCTCTAAATTATCTGATATATGTTATATATATCATATATCAACAAATATTTGTTTGTATATTAATTTTTTATTGCCCATCAACTGATATATGTTGTTATATATAATATATATGAACATATAACAATATGTATCAGTTGTATATTGATATTTCTTTTATCAATCAACTAACATATGTTGTTGTATGTAACATATATCAATATATATTAGTTTGTATATTTATTTTTATTGCAAATCAACTGATATATGTTGTTATATGTAGCATATATCAACATATATCAGTTGTATATTGATATATATATATTGCAAATCAACTAAAATATATTGTTAGATATAATTATACATCAATATATATTAGTTTGTGTATTGATTTTTTTATTGTAAATCAGCTGATATATATTGCATATATCAACATATTACACTTTCTATTTTATTGTTTGTTTTTAAATCATTTGATATATGTCGATATATGTTACATACATTAACATATATTAGTTTGTATATTATTTTTTTTATTACAAATCGTCTGATATATATTAATATATATTATATATACCAGCATATAACACCTTATATTATATTTTTTTTCCCTCTAAATTATCTAATATATGTTGATATATATTACATATATTAACATATATCATCATATAACACCTTGTATTTTAATATTTTTTTTCTCTAAATTATATAATATATGTTAGATATATTAAGTAATAATAGTTTTATATTAAATTTTTTTTATTATAAATCAACTGATATATGTTTTATATGTAACAACTATGAACATATAACAACATATATCAGTTGTATATTAATATTTCTTTTATAAATCAATTAATATATATTGTTATATATAGCATATATTAGTTTGTATATTAATTTTTATTGCAAATCAATTTATATGTGTGTAATATATCAGTTGTATATTGATATTTTTTTTTTGTTAATCAACTAATAGATGTTAGATGTTACATATATTAACATATATTAGTTTGTATATTGATTTTTTTTATTACAAATCAACTGATATATATTAGTATATATTTAATTATATTTAGTTATTATTGCATATAAATAAATATATATATGCATAAAAATATAAATTATGTTATATATTAATTTTTTATGGTATATGTTAAAATTATTTTAAAAATATAAATTAAATAAAATATATAAAAGTGTGTGTATAAAATATAAATTAAAAATAATTAACACAAATCATAATTTAATTTAATTAATTAATTATTTTTAAATTATATAAAATTTTTAAAATATTAATAGAAAAAATGCATGGAGGTCAACCAACAAATTTGTGTTGTGTTGGACGTAATTTTATGATTGAAGGAAGTTTATAGCCACTGATTCTAATAAATAGCTTCATTTATCTTTCATAGTTTTTAATGTAACTTTCTACATAATGTGGTCCATGGCTACTGAACTTTTGAAAAAAAAGTTTTTTACAACGTAAAATTGAAAAAAAAAATTAAGTCCTGTAAATATGAAAAAACTTTTAAATTTTAGTTTATTTTTGTAAAAATTCCTATGATGTATGGAACTAGATAGTATGATTGAACTTTTCAATCCCATTCTTCAAGTATACAACTTCAGCCTTTTCTCCTTAGATATCAATTACCATTTATCTGATTCTTTTATCGTCTTTTAGCATCTAATGTTATTGAAAGAAAAGTCCAATGATTCTCTTAATCTTATTTTTTATAGCATCGCTTGTATTTCGAACTGTCCCGAGTCACTCCCATTGGTAATTAATTTGTTAGACATCACCATAGAGCATGCCTGCCACTTTTGCCAATTGATTATGTGTCTTTTTAAGGGGTAAAAAAAAAACCATTCCTCGCTTTAGGAGCACTGCTTGTTCGACATAATGATTTTTTCTTCCTAGTGTTGATGGTTGCACTCTCCCCTTTTGTCGTCATTCGCTCATCAACTTTTGAGGTATAATTCTCTTTCTTTTCTTCGTCTTTCTCTTCTAGTGCATTTATTTGTGTTATTCTTCAGGATATGCAAATCGGTCTTTTGGATGGTCTCTCCAGCAGTTCCTCTCCCAATTTCTATTTGCTTTAGGTGAGGTATATTCTCTTTATTATTCAAGTGTTTCTTTTTTCTAATTTAAAGATATGTTTTTCTTTAGGGATTCTCCTGATTACTTCATCATAGAGGACCAAGATGATGACACCCGCCTTCTGACTCTAGGTTCTCTTACTCTTCTTAACATTGATCTTCCAGTCTTAAATTCTCCCTCTGCCTTTCATTGAGTCTCGAACTTCTTTCGCCAATTCTTACTCTAAAGGTAACAATGATTGGACCACTGGTAAAACATCTTTCTCTTTATTTTCCATCAGGTTAGGATAGAATGGTAAATAAAATCACAAGTGACGCTCAATGTGTAACCTGAAGACAAATGTTATCATAATTGATGCATAATATCTAGCTCTGAAGGCAAATCACATTATAGGCATGCCATATACAAATCACCAAACACATAACTTTGGAACAAAATATTATATAAGGCTACACACATGTTATTCCACATTATCACTTAGTCAATTTCATCATTCCTTTATTTTCCAACACCTTTTTCATCAATGTTTTCAGAACCGGACCGGAGATCGGATCGGCACCCCGACTGGGTCACTGATTTTATTGGTTGGACCGGTTCAACCGGGTTTTTGACTTTTTTAGAACCGGCACTATTACGCATAAAAATATTAAAAATTCTAAAAGGGAGACCAATTTGTATAATATAAAATTAAGGATAAACTAAATTATATTATAAAACTATGTCATGATAACATATAAATTATATAATTAAGTAAAGAAACTAAATACTTAACGTCTTAAACATTAATATTAAGATCAATATCATCTAAATTAACACCGAGATTTCCATCTTGCTCAATGTCATCATCTTCTTTTTCTCCAACTTGAATTGGATTCTCCTCTTGATCTAAAAATTAGTGCAATCAATTAAATAATGCATACTAATATATGTTTTACACAAATTAATTTTTAACTATTAGTATTAGTATGCATTAATTTGTGTAAAACATATATTAGTATGCATTATTTAATTGATTGTATAAACTTTTGTGAAGCAGAGGAGTCTTCTCTGGGTATTAAAAATTTAAAACAAACCTAATTAATTTTAGAATAAAAATTCAAACCGGTCCGGTCCGGTTCACCGGTTTTATCCGGTTTCACGGTCCAACCCGATTTTCATCCTATATCCGGGTTAATTTACAAATCGGACCGGACAAGCAGTCGGTTTCCGGTTTTTCCGGTCCGACCGGCCGGTCCAGTCCGGTTTTAACAACACTGTTTTTCATCATAAAGAACACATTCCTTACCTCCTTCATAATGTGGTCATACTATGCACATTTAATAGCATTAAGCCCTTTTTTCCACAATCAAATTCAATAATGTAAATAACCATTTTAAAATGGCCTAACAATGTAAACATTATGCATATCACACATTTTAATATATAACTAGACACTTTACATGTAAATACTCACATTAAAGTAGCATAACTCAAATATCTACATATAATGTAGCATGTCAGTTCAATGCAATTTAATACATAAATACCAAAGTATGTACTAACATTCACTCAAGACACTTTCAAGCCAAGTTTTCACACATTTCCTTCACTTTGCCCCAATGTCCTTCACTACTTGGATTGAAAAAATCCAATCTACGCAACTCCTATCAATATTATGAGTTTAAATAATTCATTAGAACAATATTTCTACATATTTTAGCTAATAAAACTTATTTTAACACATTTCCAGCTTGAAATTTTCAATTTTTGCCATAATGTACCTTAATTTTAAAAGTATATTCTAATCAATTCTAATTCATGTTTTAAGTTCAATTATACGTTTAAAATCATATTTTAATACAGTTTAAGCAATTAAATTCAATTTACATTGATTATTTATAAATTTTCTATGAAAACCCTAATTTTACTTCTACTTCTTCCAAACTTTAATCAAACTTAAACAAATCAATCAACTAACCATAAAATCATTATCCCCACATCAAAATAACTTCTCTATATATCATTTAAACAATTATCTATACCTCTTTCAATAACTCACTTTTCATATAATTGAAATTCTAAAGAAATCACCTTAAATACAAGGTAAACTTACCTCTTTCTTACAATTTTCCTAAAATCTCTTTAATTCCTTGAAGAATTTGATGAAATGAAGAAGAAAATATTTTCCCTTTGTTCATGGAGGAATTCGACCAAACTAGGAAGAGAGAAAATGAAATTTTGACTTTTATTCTCTTTTTAATTCTAGCCACATATATATTTATATATATTATTTAATTATTTAATTAATAATTAATTATTATCTAAATTTCTATCATCTTCCACTACCTAAAAATTATTTTAATTTTTAATTTTTTTAACTTTTTACTATTTAATCTTTGACTTTTATCATTTATTTTTTTGACTTTTCTAATTTCTAATAACATTTATATGTTATGTATATTTAATTATATTTCACATATATATTTATTAATTTTCTCCTTTCGACATTTTAATTAATCTTCAAAATTATCCATTTAATTATATTTTAATAAAATTACAGTCATTACAATTGACTTATTTTCATGACGAAATTATTCATTTAATTATATTTTAATAAAATTAAAGTCATTACAATCGACTTATTTTCATTCGCTTTGATCTTCTTCCTTTTCCTTTGACTCTTAAGGAAACATTTATGATCAATTAATGGAGCTTCCTTGTGATATGCTTGCCTCAACTCTTTTTGAGTTATTTTTTCTTCTCCACTATAGATCTCTTGCCCTTTTAACTCCTTTTGATTGCTTTGCATCCATGCCATCTTGACTAAAAAAATTTCCAACTTACAGTTTAGGTGTGATGCAGTCTCATCTATTTTACATCTTTATTTCTCTTTGAATCCTTTTCCTTGAGGGTTCCTATGCCTTCAAATCTCATGTCATTGCATGTTCTACATCCTTTGAGGTTTATATATACTCCCTATCTCTAAAGTAGAAGTGTGCATTCGGTTAACCGAAAATGAACTGAATCAAAATACGATGTAACCGAAATTTTTGATGTTTTATAAATAGAAATCGAACCGAACTAAATATTTCAAAAAACCTAATTCTAATCGAGCCAAAATATTTTGGTTTGGTTAGTTAATTATTTTGGTTAACCGATTTTTTCTCTTATATATAATAGTAAAATTTTTCAAATTAATAAATTAATAAAATTTCAAAATAAGTAAACTTAACTAGTTGTTTAGTAATATTATTAGAAGTTATATATAAATCAATATTAAATATATTAATATTTAATATTAACAAATATCACTATATAAATAAAAATGACCTAAAATATATTTTTAATGGATAATAATCTTAAAGTAGTTAATGAGTTTATTGATTTAATTATATTATAAGAATTTCTAATTTCATATAACAAATGATTCAAAATATCATTAGAATTAAGATAGAAAGCATCATTTTTAAGTTATAAAGAAAATATGTGTTAATAAAATATTATATTAATTAAATGACAGTTTTCATTTATATAATTAACTGTAATATTTAATCACAACATAAAAAGTATAATAAATACATATATATATAACTAAAGTAATAGTTCTGTTAAAAAAAATTAATTTTTATGTTATCATAGAAGTAACTAACCAAACACTAAAAACTTTATATAATAATAACCGAATTAAACCAAAAATCGATTAACTCTCCACTAAAATAACTGAAATTTTGCTGTTCGATTCGATTATTCGGTTAAAACCGAATAATGCACACTCCTACTATGAAGTGTTCAATTTGGACTTATTCCTAGTATTCCTCCTCTCAACCTTGGCTTGGATTTAACCCAAGGGTCCTTGAATGAGCAGATGGTTTGTGAAGTTGTTCTTAAACAATATAAGTTACAATGTCATGTGTATCCGTTTCCTCATAATAGGTTGGACTATTTCACAACTGGTGGTTTAAATTATATAGAACCGTGGCCCCTTTTTCCTGGTCAAAAAGGATGCTTTTGTTTCTTTAGAGACCACTACTTTTATGGTTTTATCTTTTAGATTCAATTTCCATTTCCACCGATTCACCATCTTTGAAAAGAAAACACCCAATTCGATTTAGAGTTAAAAAGTGCAGAGAAAGTCAAGACCGTCAATGTTGCTATTTTCTCTAAAGGATTCTACTTTTATGGAGTATGTATATGTCCTTATCAAAGAGCAAGCATTCCTCTCGAAATTCAACTTTCAAGGAAATATAAATGACAATTCTTCTAGTGAGCGTCCAATTTTCTCTAATCTTAATCAGGATGAAAGTCCTCATTAATTTTTGGCACTTTACTTAAAAATACCAAAAAAATATTCATCGTTTCTTTGTTTTAGAAACTTGATTGAAGTATCACATAATAAAAAAAAATATAAGGTATATTTATAAAGGAATTTAATTACGGTTCTCTCATCATAAGAGTCAAAAATTAACTAAATTCAATCTAAGATCCAAAAATAAATACATATATCTAAATATTTAGGTTTAATTTATTTATCTTTTATAATATAATTACATAATATAATATTTTTAATTATGAAGATAATAGTACAGCTTTAAGAAATATAAAATTAAAAGAACATATAAGATAGTTTATAAAAGAAAGTTGCCATGTCGTATCATGTAGTCTTGTCTTGCACGAGGATTGTCTGGCAGTGAATTAACTCCAATATTAGATTGTTGGACCTCTCATATGTAAATGTCGCAATTAATCAGCTTGAGCGCCAGGCAACGATAAATTTAACTTTTACTTTGAAAAATTAAGAATTTAATTTAATTTGATTTGAATTATCTATTTTATTATGCTACATATATAATAATAATAATTTTATTATGCTACATATATAATAATAATAATCTATGTGTTTAAGTAAAGATGTCAGTTCTCAATTCTTTTCGTATTATTTTATGTGTTTTCCTTCATTTATTTTATTATTATTTTTTTTTTTGGACAGAAGAAGAAAATAACTTGCATTAAACTGAAAAAAATACATAATCCCGTACAGGGAGTGATACAAGCCAAACGAAATGCATTGCCCAGGAACTAGATAAACTACATGGTAAGAAGGCAACAAAACCATAACCATACAGTAAACATAAAAGGAAAGGACAAAAGAAAGTAACCAAACTGAATCATGTGACACCTTCCCTACCAACAAAATTGCTATAATGCATAGAGCAACAAACATAGAGACAAGAGCTGTAAAACCCATAGCAACGGAATAATCCCCTGAACCAGTAGATCTTGGCAAACACACACACAAGGATCCCAAGCAGTGGAGAACTGTTGGGAAAATCGCTATTTTCCCGCCCCTCGGACCGTCTTTAAGCAGGAATAAATGAGAAAATAAAATAACAATTGAGAAATTAAAGAGAATAAAACACAATGATTTAACGTGGAAAACTCCCGAATGGAGAAAAAACCACGGTCGTTGTCTAACGACAACCAAGAAAAATATTCACTATGCGGCAAATTGTTACAACCACAAATTACAAAATATTTTTCTAACCGACACCCACAAAACAACCCCCAAATATTTATACTCCAAGGAACTCCAAGAGATTGATTCTCTAATTCCTAATATAAACTATTTGGTATTTAACCTATAGCTCTCCTTAAGCTATATTTTGTGTTTGCTTGGTGTATATACAAATGGAGAGAATGAGCCTATTTATAGGCTTCAAATGCAAATAAATTGTCAAACTAAATTAGGTGAAAATTAGGCTAAATTAGGCACCTCCCATTTTCACCTCACATTTTTGACAATTTCTTCATTGTTAGGCACCTTGCATTTTTGACTTTCTTTATTTTTATTTTTCAATTTTGGTGTGCTACCACCAACAATCTCCACCTTGAAAAATAAAAACACAACATTGTCTGTTACCGACAATTATAATTCTTAACGTCAAGAATTAACATACTCCACCATAAAAGAGTATCGACACTTGGAATTATTTCGCCAACTCCAAGAATTTTTCATCGGCCATGTCGGATCCCGCTAATAGTTTATGGTGCAACCCTCCTGTTGACTTTCCGAGAGTTCATTAGCCATCGACATAATTTTTCCACCACGCACCTTGCATCAACTGTCAACCAATGCAGCGCGCATTTCCGTGGACCAGCTACCAATAATCAGTCCTCTTCCATGGCATCTCAACGGGTAGCAATCATGCCATGAGGACACACTTCTCTCAACTACAGAGACAACTCATCATCTCCTTCGCCACAGGAGATCACATTGGCAGCAACAACGTTAGAGCTTCTAGCCGAATCAGCTCCACCGTTCGGGCAATCCTTCCTCACGTGTCCAGTTTGACCACACCCCCAGCAGACAACCTTCCTCTTTCCGGAGCCTTTATTCTTTTTCCTGATACCGACAGATAAAGCTGAATTCTCATAAGATTTATTTTCCATTTCATTCAGTCTTCTCTCCTCAGTAATGAGCTTACTAACCACATCCGCATACACCACTTCCTTACTACCATATTTCAGAACAGGCTTCATGTGCTCATATGTTGAAGGAAGTGACAGGATGAGCCGGAGAGCTTTATCTTCATCTTCGGTTTTCACTCCAAGAGTTTCTAATTCAGAGATAATACCATTGAGGACACTCAGGTGATCGGACAGCTTTGTACCTTCCGCCATTTTCAACGTATGAAATTGCTCTTTCAAATATAACCTGTTGGATATATTTTTTCCCTGATACAATTCTTCCAGTTTCTCCCACAGCTCCTTTGTCGTGGACAATCCAAGCACATTAGCAAGAACATTTTTTGCTAGACACATGCGAATTTGACTTGCCGCCTTGATATCCAGCTCCTCCCATTCTTCGTCACTAATCTTGGATTTTTCTGAGTCTCCACTGCCACCGCCTTTTTCTGAATTTCTTCCGCTGACTGGTTTACCCTGCAAAACCTTATGTAGTCCAGACTGTATCAACACGTCTTTGACTTGCACTTGCCACAGTGCAAAATTCATTCTCCCATCAAATTTCTCAATCTCGCATCTCATTGCCGACATGCTTACTTTGTGCTTAATAAAGGACCAGAAATAAATATTACACCAGGTAAATTCCCAGGTAAGAGGAGGAGTCACAAAGGTCTCACTTAAAATCCACTTGCCTTAGACTAAATTCGTGTCGTTTGACAGAATTTACCTCGACATGTAATTATTTATCTCACCACCAATACTCAAGCACACCAAAGCAAAACGGCTCCACCTTTTTCAAAGCTCCACCAGCTTAAAAACAAAAATAATTTTTAACAAAAATCTTTTATGATGTGGAAGATCAAACCAAACTGCAACCACAGAGCATACTAAGATTTTTGACAAAAAATTATAACACCTAAGCTCTGATACCACTTGTTGGGAAAATCGCTATTTTCCCGCCCCTCGGACCGTCTTTAAGCAGGAATAAATGAGAAAATAAAATAACAATTGAGAAATTAAAGAGAATAAAACACAATGATTTAACGTGGAAAACTCCCGAATGGAGAAAAAACCACGGTCGTTGTCTAACGACAACCAAGAAAAATATTCACTATGCGGCAAATTGTTACAACCACAAATTACAAAATATTTTTCTAACCGACACCCACAAAACAACCCCCAAATATTTATACTCCAAGGAACTCCAAGAGATTGATTCTCTAATTCCTAATATAAACTATTTGGTATTTAACCTATAGCTCTCCTTAAGCTATATTTTGTGTTTGCTTGGTGTATATACAAATGGAGAGAATGAGCCTATTTATAGGCTTCAAATGCAAATAAATTGTCAAACTAAATTAGGTGAAAATTAGGCTAAATTAGGCACCTCCCATTTTCACCTCACATTTTTTACAATTTCTTCATTGTTAGGCACCTTGCATTTTTGACTTTCTTTATTTTTATTTTTCAATTTTGGTGTGCTACCACCAACAAGAACCTAGGGAGGGTCATGTGAGGACTGACAACTCCCCTCGCCGACAGCACTGAGTATTGATATAGAGGGAGACTGCATCGCTGTGGCCACCGATGCATGTTGCAGAGAGAACAAGGGGAGGTTGCTGGCTGCGTCGCTACGAAGAGACGGACAAGCTCGAGAAGTTGAAAATAACCTCTCACGCGTATAATTACCGTTTTGCCCCTAGCTGAAATAAAGTCATTTCAGTCAGGGGTTTAATTTTTTTTTAAATTGCATTAAGTGAAACGGTATCATTTCAAGAGAAACGACTCCATTTCAGTTAACACAATTTAAAAAATAAATAAAAGCCTGCAGCGTGAGAGCGAAGGAGAGAGGCAGCAGAGAGCAGGCACGCCGCACGCAGAGGCAGAGAGTAAGGGAAAGCCGACCACAGGTCGAATTCATCGGTGAAGCTGCGCCGACCACCACTAGTCCAGGTTTTTAATATTTTATTATGTTTTTTTTTAATTTTATTAGTTAGTTTGTTAATTTTTTGTGATTATTAAATTTTAGGCTACTAAAATTGGGGATATAAACAAGATTATATATTAAGTTTAAATATAGAATGTAGTTTATTAATTAGTTGAATTAATTGATTTTATTATGTTTTGTGAATTTATGATAATTTATATTATAGGTAAAAAATTAGATATTTTGATAATTTTTTAGGTAAAAAATTGGAGATTTTATTTTTTAAATATAAAATAAATTATATATTGAGTTTTAAATGTAGGATATAGTTTATTAATTAGTTAAATTAATTAATTTTATTGTGTTTTGTGAATTTGTGATAATTTTTATTTTAGGTAAAAAATTAGAAATTTTATTTTTATATATAGAATATAGTTTATTCAATTGGTTTTTAAATATAGAATATAAATTATTAATTATGTTGATTGAATTTACTTGTATTTTGTGAATTTGTGATTATTAGGTTTTAGGTACAAATTGGTAATTTTTTTCTATATAAATATAGATTATTGTTTATTTGAATTTTAATTAACTATAATAATTTATTTAAAATGATATGTGTTTTGATTATGTTAAATTAATTGGTTTGTTAGTGTTTTGTGAATTATTATTAGGTTTTAAATATAAAATGCAATTTAATATTTTGCTAGCGTCTAAAATGCTGAATATAAATTAGGTTAAACTAATTCTAAATTGAACAGATATGGATAAATTGAGTAATTTATGCCAGTTATCTCTGAAGAATTGACTAACCCACTTTATCGTCCATGAAATTTAAATTTTACATCGGTCGTCTCTAAAGTTAAGAGTTTTGTAATAAAGTCGTCCTCGACTCAAACTGTCATCATCTCTGTTAATGGTACCACATCAGCTTTTAAAATAAATCTATTATAAATCAAAACAAATTTCATTCGTCGTTACTAAAGAATTCTTTTAATTTCACCAGTCGTCCTTAAAGAATATCTTAATTTTACTCATCATCCTTAAATAATCTCTTAATTTCATCTGTTAGCCTTAAAAAATTAATTTAAAATTATATATAATCCATGTTGGTGCAATGATTCTATCTTTAGACTTTTCACTTTAAATGTGAATTTTTTTTAATTATTTGAAATTAAATAATTTTAAAATTTTTAATTTTTTTTTAAATTTACTAATAGATTTGTTAAACTAATTAATAAGTTTTATTTAATTATTAAATAAAATTACTTTGTAATTAATAACAATTATTGTTAAAAATAATTTTAAAAAAATAAAAAAATATTACAGTAATAATTATACCATTTTTAAAAGTAGAAAATTTTCAAAAAATTATTTTTTACAGTTAAATTATAATAATAATTATTAAATATTATTTTATAAAAATAAAAATAGAATAATAATTATTATTATTCAAATGTAAAAAAAAATTATTTAAAATTATCATTCAAATGTAAAAAAATTGAATTTTTTAAAATTATTTAAGATTTATTAAACTAATTAATATGTGACTTGCTTGGATAGTTATACATTTATTTTTTGAAATGAGAAGTTCAAGGATAGAATTATTGTATCAACATGGATCATATATATTTTAAATTAATTATTTAAGATTGACAGATGAGATTAAGAAATTATTTAAGAATAACAGATGAAATTAAGATATTCTTTAAGGACTATTAGTGGAATTAAGAGAATTATTCAGGGATGACGGATGAAACTTGTTTTGATTTATAATTGATTTATTTTAAGAGCTGACATGACGCCTTTAACGGATATGATGGCAGTTTAGGTTGAGGATGACTTTGTTACAAAACTCTTAACTTCAGGGACGATCGATGTAAAATTTAAACTTTAGGGACGATAAAGTGAGTTAGTCAATTCTTCAGGGATGATCGGTGTAAATTACTCGGATAAATTTGTGATTAAGACTTAGAGAATGCGGAATGAATATGGTGAACCCTCAAATATTTTGATTCCAACACCGATCCCTATATTAAATAGTCATACAAGCGAAGAGAAAACTAATGATAAAATAGAGTGTCTGAACGTTAGTTTTGATGATATTGTGGGTGACCCGACATTGCCTAAACCTATTGATGAGTTTGATGTAGAGATTAGGGATGATGTTAGAAGACAATATGTAGCTAAAGGATCTTGCCAACCACGTGACCATAATTTTTTCCAAACAGAATTTGAAAAAATAATAAGGAGTTTTAAAGAGAGTTGGTACTCTAAATTTGAGTAGTTGGAATATAGTATTTTCAAAGATATTGCATTTTATTTTTGGTTTTATCTTTTAGTTTGAATAGATGATCTAAACGGGGGATAATGTCTTCACAAAAATCAAATTTCGCAATTGGAAAAAAGCCTTGGAGAGATTTAATGAACACGTTGGCGGTCTCAGTAGTCCACACAATAATACTAGAATACTATATGTTGGTTTCAAAAATCAAAGATAAAATATGTCTCATGTATTATCTTCTCAAAGCCAAGAGCAAGAGAGGCATTACCGGACACATTTAATAGCTAATATTGACTGTATGCGTTTTCTTTTAGCAAATAGGTTAGCTTTTAGAGGACATGATGAGTCAAAAAGGTCACTTAGCCGGGGTAATTTTCTTGAACTTCTCAATTGGTACAGTCAACGTAATATTGATATTAGGAATGTAGTTAATTTAAATGCTCTTAAAAATAATCAGCTCACTTCTCCGCATATCCAAAGATAAATAGTTAGCGCTTGTGCTATAGAGATGACACTAACTATTATTAAGGTTATTGGAGATGACTTTTACTCTATATTAATTGATGAGGCTCAAGACAATTCTGTAAAGGAGAAAATGGTTATTGTATTGAGATATGTTAACAAGTTTGGACAAATGGTGGAGCGATTAGTTGGAGTGGTACATATGAGTGACACATTTGCTTTGTCTTTGAAAAGTGCACTTGATGATTTCTTAGTGAAACATGGGTTATCATTAAATAAAGTTAAAGGCCAAGGTTATGATCGAGCTTTTAATATGCGAGGTGAATTCAATGGGTTAAAGACCCTAATTTTAAATGAAAATCTCTCGGCATGGTACATTCATTGCTTCGCTCATCAGCTCTAATTAGTACTTATTGCAGTATCAAGGAGCAATAGATTTGTGAGCAATTTTTTTTTATTATGTTGCAATGATTGTGAATATTGTTGGAGTTTCATGTAAAAGGAGGGATTCTCTCTGTAAAAAATAACATGATGAAGTAGTTCAGCGTCAAGATAGTGGTGATATTCAAACTAGAAGAGGCTTGCATCAAGAAACAAATTTAGCTTGACTTGGTGACATGCGTTGGGATTCTCATTATAAAATAATTGTGCGTCTTCTCTCTATGTGGTCACCTGTGAAAGAGGTTCTTAAGAATATCTTTTAGAATGGTTCTGATTTCAAAAATTGAGGGACAGTTGTGGGCTTGCATGATCAAATGGGAATCTATGAATTTATTTTCGTTGTTTTCTTGATGAGAAAACTTTTAGGAATGACAAATTATCTATCTCAAGCCTTACAAAGAAATGATCAAAATATTGTTAATGAAATTCATTCGATTGCAACTGATAAACAAGATTGCAAAGCTTCATGGAGGATGATGAGATAAATTATTGAAAGTTGTTAATGACTTTTGTATAAATCATGATGTCGTAGTGCCTAAGATGGAAAATAATACAGGTTATCTAACACCACTTTCAAGTGAAAATATTTTGCCAGGTACTATTTTTTTAATTAATAATATACTTAACTATTTATTATGCTATAACATAATTTTATTTTATTCAATTGTAGATAATTGATTTCATTACTCAAGAAATGAAAAATCATTTTATAGAATCAAGTACAGAATTGTTTTCATGCATTGCTTGTCTTTCTCCTATAAACTCATTCTCCAACTTTCAACTATCCAAATTACTTTGTCTTGCTGAACTATATTCATATGATTTCTCGATCACTGATCGGATGATACATAAATATCAACTTAAGATCTACATTGCTGATGTAAGAAGAATTGCAGTTGTCTCTGACCTTGATAACATTGGAGCTCTTGCTCAGAAAATGGTTGAGACATGTTATGACACTATATTTTTTTTAGTATATCTGCTTATCAAATTAGCTTTAGTCTTACCTGTTACAATTGCTACTGTCGAAAGTGTTTTTTCAGCAATGAACATTATCAAGATGGATTTGTGCAACAAGATGGGAGATAATTTTTTGACCGACTGTTTAGATTGTTATGTGGAGAGAGATATTTTTTAAAAAAATTAAAAATGAGGTTGTTACGCAACATTTTTAAAAAATACAGACTCGTAGAATACAGTTATCATCTCTTAGTCATAGTCAATCTAATAGCATAAATTAATTATTAAACTATTGACACTGTAATATTAAATGTTCAATTTTATTGTAAACTCGTCTGTAATTTTTTTTTTGCTTAAATTTTGACCCCCCTCAATAAATTTTTGATTCCACCACTAATCCCAAGCAGACCGACCATAAAATGACATTGGAACGACCACAGAAGGCAACAAGGCACGGAGCCTTGAAATACATGCTAGCCATTAGCACAAATGGAAGATAGAATGTGAACATCTTCCAAAAAATCTCATCCCAAACATCCTCAAATTGCAGATAAGTTGAGGGCAAAGAAGGATAAACTATCCTTAAATGGAAAATAAAATAAAGCTCGGATAGTACTTTAAAAAATATATATATAGATTGCGTAATAGTATAATATTATTGCGTAACAATGTTATTATTGAATACTGTTAAAAATATGTGACATAAGCATATATATTTATACATTTGTTGAGAATATATAAAATTTGTAAATCTAATGTAAAATATATAAGATTATAATTTTCAAAATAATATACAAGTTCAAAACTAGACTCCAACTAGTTTTATTGTTATTCCTATCAGTTAGAGATTTTTTTTTATTAGTTGATAAGCATATCAAAATTATATTTATTTTCTAATGAATTTAAAAATCAAATTAATTATTAAATTATTATTCAAAATATTATATATAATACAAATACATTTAAAATTTATATTAATATTATAAACTAACCCGGTCAAGTATTTTAATCCATAGCTCATATTGAATTCAACTAAATTAAAATCTAATTAATTTCGATATTCGTTTGACGAGTTAAACCTAAATAACTTATGAGTCAAATTTACATGGCTTATCAATATAATTTCTAGCTTCATATCAAGAATTTGAAGCTTAGCAAAGCATTGAATTAGAGGGAGGTTTCTTTCTTTTCTCTGAGTTTCTCTTGTAGACACTATCCATTGCCTTATTCCAAATTCAGATCTCGGGCTGTTGACGGCTTTTTGGATGTCGGCATCCCTAGATCTTTACTCTTCTCTATTATCTATTTAATAATATCTAATAAATTGAGGGTTTGGTTTATAGATCTATTAGATCTAAACTATTTTGGTTCATTTAACTCCACTTTTGTGGTGGTTTCTCCTCAATGGTGGAGTTTTTTTTTGCTGGCACAATCTTTATGCAAGAGGTAGATTTTGTTCTACAAAAGATAGTTGTTCTCCTTCTTTGGAGATGTTCTACAGTTTTTTCCTCTCTACGAAGAGGTTTAGAAATTCAAAAGGCAGATGGAAGGTCTTGGAGACATTTCAATATTGTGGGTGTTGTCTCTTCTTTCTTCGAGTTTCATAATTCGATTGTTTCTAGCATGTACTCATCGTCAATCAAAGTATAATAACCTGATTTTTAAATTATTTTAAAATGATATTTAAATAATATAAATAGTTAAATTTATATTATTTAGTAATCTATTATTAAATTTATTTTAAAAAAATAAATAATATTATTAGTTAAAAAAAGAAGAAAAAAATATATATGTATATGTATTTGAAAAAGAAAAAGGGAGAGCAAGTCAAAGGAAGAGAGACAAAGAGAGAGAGAGAGAGCCGGTTGGTTTTTCTTGATCTACCGCCGTCTAAAGATTATTTTTTGACTCCTCTGACATCATTAGAAAGCCCATTGTCCAACGAGTCCAACGCCACTAAGATCGTCCCCGTCCGATGCCGGAGCAGCTCGCACTCATCAGAAGAAGTTGACGCCTCCCAAGAGCTTTCGACGAAGATTTCGGCTGATTTCGACATCTTTTCCCAGCAAAGGTTGGTATTTTTGGAACCCTCTCTTCATAAGCTTCATTTTGGAATATCATTTGCAAATTTTAAATCACTTTTATATTTGGCCAAAATCCGATGACTATTTTCCTGCGACAGTGACGTTTTCCAGCGACGACAACGTTTTTTGGATACGACGACACTACTCTGGCTGAAAACGAATTAAAATATAATACGTGAATAATAAACAATAAATATAGTTGATTAATAATAGATTAATTATAGAGGTAGTTAATTAAAAATTTTAAAGTTAAATAAATTTAGAATCCATATTTTTAATTAGTTATAATTAAATGAAAAACTATTAATTAGTTAAAAATTAAATAAGAAATTTATTAAAATAAATTGATTAGTTATAATTATTGTTTTTCAATTATAGTCAAATATTTAACATGTTAGATTAAATTAGATTATGATTTATGTAAAGATTAAAATTTTAATTGATTATTTAAAATAATAATTATTTACTATGCTAATTAATTTAAATTAATTTACTTATAATTATTATTTATCGCTACCTAGAATTTATCAATTATGTTTATATATAAATATATGAAATTAGTTAATTAAATTAAAATTATTAATTATGAATAAATTGATTTGATTTTTTAAATATTAAATATGTAAATTGATTATTGAATTTTAAATGATTAAATAAAATAGTTGAGGTATTGTATTAAAGTTTATAAACTAATACTTTTATGATTATAATAGTCAAATTATTATTATTATTGTTATTATTATTATTATTATTATCACTTAATTTTAAACTTAATATAGGTTATTGTAATTGAATTAGAGGTCGAAAAGTAATTATTTTATAATTGAACAATTTTAATCTCTAAGTAAATAATATTATAAATAATTATTAGAAGTACTTAAAATAAAATATTGTTAAGGTAAATAAATTATGTATTATTATTAATATTGATTTAATTAAATATTATTATTATTGTATTAGTGATAAGTATATTGAGTTATTGAGAATTGTGATGGTATTCTAGTTGGGGCAATTGGGTTAATGATGATTGTCGTGAGATATTTAGAAGTGTTATTCATTATTTTATTTCAGGGGAAATGTTATATTTATAGGGGAAACTCTGTCGAAATTTTAACATAATCTTTAGAGTCATCAATTCGTCCATATTCTAATAGTTTTTGCTATCATCTAAAAATAATTTTCAGGTATTTTTCTATCGTTAGTCCATACTTCGAAGAGAGTTATCGAATTTTATCTACTGTGAGTTATATAGATTAATATAAAACCATTCTCCCCTAACTTAGGTTCATAGCTACATTTGCATAAATGCATCGACTGCTAGTGCAATATATGTACATTTATTATTATAAGCTTAATGTGTATTAAATATGAGTTGATTGTATTTGGAGCATATTCTCTGTGTTTGCTGGATAAAGTTAGGACGATATAGGGCCACACGTGATCTAGGATATGGGTTATGACTCAATGATATTATATAATGATGATGAGATTTGGACTAGCGTGACGTCGGGAGCATTCTTATGCTCAGCGCTGTTTGTCAATCGGGTAGTACTACTTAGCTAAAGTTGTGACGACAGATCCTATGTATTAGAATCTTAGAGAAATGTGTGGACCAAAAGAGCAAGTTAAGGGAATCAGCTCCCCAATTTGAGGTTTAATATGATCCTATTGACTTACTCCTATCCTTGTATGATTATGTGATTTGTTTGTCTAGTTGTCATTACATGAGTATTATTAGCATGGAAATGATATATTATATTAATTGCTATATAGCTTATTGAGTCGAATGCTCATTCTTATTCACCATTTTTTCAGGTTGCAGGTTGAGCCTAAGAGTACTGTTTATTCAAGTCATTCTACCTTTTTAATCCTTTGGCAGGAATTATTCAATTATTTAATTTGTTATTTATCTAGTTCACCTTATTGTATTTTAGAACTCCGCATTCTAGTGCTAGCTGATAGCTAGGCTAGGCATGCTTAAATTAATAAGTAACAATAATTGTGTTATGCACGAGAGTATAATTATATTAATTGATATAAAATATTTTGAATGTATCAAATTTGTTAAGGTAGTGAGATAAAGAATAATGGTTGTTCAGTGAAATTAAAATAAGACAATTATTGAAACTTCTAAAATAATTTTGGCATGTGAATTTAAAGTGATTAAATTAAATGCAATTGAATTAGCATATTTAAAATGTGAAAAATTTAGAAATGGTTAATATAAAGCATGATTTGAAATGAATTCATAAATATAAATGAATGAGGTAAGTGGATGAAGATTTTAAATATATACAAAGGTAGACATCAAGATTTGGTGTTTGTTAAGGTATAAGATTAGAGTTTAGAAATTGTTACGGATAAAATATGCTTAGAAGTGATTAAGAATGTATGCATGATGACAGATAATTTAGGAACTATCTCTTTTAATTTAAATCTATGGCCTATTATGGATGATTTGCATACTCAGTTTATAAATAACATAATTCAATAGAATGATTATTAAGAGCAATCAATTGAATTAATTTAAAGAAGGAATCAAACCTACATTGGTTGGCTCTACTAAATATAATTTGTTGAACCAAACTTGCTAATCTACTGTCTGGGTTAACTTTGTTTTGGCCGAGTGAGACAATAGCTACTGCCTCTTGATATGTCTTAGATTTTTTTTATTTTTGGTTTTTTTTTTATCCTAGCCTTACTCTCTGTTTCTTTTCTCAAAGATGATTAATGTCTCTCCTTTTTCAATTCCCATTAGCCGCCCCATTTCTTTGTTGTTGCCTGTATTTATAAGGAGCAGATTAGGTCAACATTAGTATGTAAACCGAGCTTAATCAGGATCTTCAATTTAAGCATGACTCAGATTCAGTCTAAAAATAGGAATCATGTCGAATTAACCCGTCCATATCAAATTAAACCTTGTTTAATTCGATATGGACCAATTAAATACCTCATATCGAATTGGATTAAGTCCAATTCGACATGGATGTTTGTCCATGTCGAATTGGATGTCCAATTCCACATGGACATTGTCCACATCGATTTGGACTTGATCCAATTCGATATGGACACACCCATATCGAATTGGGCAGGCCCAATTCGACATGGCATGATCCACACTGAACTTAACTCATTCTTATCCCGAATCGGATCTAATTCTGGCTTTAAAAGTTAAACAGACTTATTTTAGGCCTAATAAAATTGAACCAATATAATTAAAGGCTTTAAAACAGGTTTAAACATTAATAACGGACAAAACTTGACTGGGCCTTCTTTAATTAGGATCGGACTAGCTTAGGGCTAAAATCAAGGGTCTACAGTTTGCCATCTGCTCGAATTATCTGAGAATTCAGTAGAAAAGAGTGAAAAGCAATATGATTTTGAGTTGATTTTGGATGAGGATAGGTTCTCGACCCATGGTTGATTGTGTTCTAGACTTGAGACTGGATTGGATTCTCGACCCAGATTGGTTTAGGTTCTAGACCCGAATTGAGTTTTGGACTTAAAAATAATTTGGGTTATGGACCTAGATTGAATTTTATTTGGATACTTGGACCCGAGACTAATTTTGATTTAGGTACTTGGATCCGAGACTGGGTACTTGGGCCCAGAATTGGACTTGATTTGGGTACTTGGACCCAAGACTGAATTTGATTTTAGTGACATTATGTCAGGTGAGATTTCTGGCTGTCTTCTAACCAATTAATTTTAGCTCCTCTAGTTGATTGATCTTCTATCATAGCCTTCTTCTAACCACTTGCTCCATTCTTCAATGGATCGACTCCAGCTCTTCTAGCTGAACTGACATTCTATCATCTGAAAATTTTGGCTTTCTTCTAGCTGGTTATTCAGTTCTTCAATGAATTCTACCGACCTTCCGTCATTTGAGAATTTTGGCTTTCTTTTAGCCGGTTGTTCTATTTTTCAATGGATTGTGGGTCTTCACCCTCAAAATGGATCTTCATCCTTGAACCTCAGGTCTTTACCCTTCAAAATGAATCTTCATCCTTGGATATCGGGTCTTCACCCTTCAAAATGGATCTTCATCCTTTGTACATCGGGTCTTTATCCTTCAAAATGGATTTTCATCTTTTGGACATCAGGTCTTCACCCTTCAAAATGGATATTCACCCTTTAGACATCGGGTCATTACCCTTCAAAATGGATCTTCACACTTTGGATATCGGGCTTTCACTCTTCAAAATAAATCTTCATCCTTGAACATCAGATCTTTACCCTTCAAAATGGATCTTCATCCTTTGGAGATTTGTCTTGTATTGGCTTCAGCTCTTTTAGTTGGACTGATCTTTTATCTTTTGCATCTTCATTCTTTTACATATATAATTATAATTAATTTAAAATAATAATAAAAATTATAAATTAATATAAAATAAATTAGTGAAATTTAAGAAGTTAAGTGAATTTAGAATGTGTAATTTTAATTAGTTGATAAATAAATTGTATTCAAGAAAAAATAAATAAAAGGAAATAAATAAATGGATAATAATCACAATTATATTAAATAATTGACTTAAGTTAATCATTATAGATTTTAAGTATTAAATTAAAATTAATTAAAAGTGAATTGGTGAATTGAGTTAAAATTATTATCTATTTGTTAATTATTTAATTAGAACTATTTATTTTACTAATTCATTTAGATTAATCAATCAATAATATAAAATTTACTTATAGTTATTATTTACCAATTTATAGAATTAATTAATTATATTTAGATAATGTATATGTATGGAATTGGTTAATTAATTGGAAGAAAATAAATTAGTAGTTGGTTAATTAAGTTATATATAATTTACGACCATTATATTATTATAAATATACGAAAAATCTAATAAATACTAGTAAAATAACTAAAAGACAATACATCATTTCTTATCCTGACATTTAATTAGAAAACTCAATTTTTCTATTCATTAAGCATAATTAATAATATACATAACTAAATTTTTTCTTGTATAATTTAAGGTATGTAGCTAGTGAGCTTGGGTGGTGGCTTCCAGATGACCTAGGTAGTAGTCTATTATCTATTGATATGATACTAATATTAAATTATTTATATATATTATTGAATCTTATGCTACTTTATTTTAGTAAGTTGCATTTACATATGAATAAATAATATATTGACGCATATATATATTGTTTATAGATGAAAAAACCTTCTATAATTGATACATTTTTAAAAGGAATAATGTTAAAATATTGAATTCAAATGAGCAGTTAAATACTTATATAAATTTTAATCCTTTTCATAATTTAAAAGAACGGCGTATTTTATTTTGATAGGTTAAATGTATTTAAACTTATTCATCTAAACTGATTGGCCTCCCTTACTAATTTGTTCTGGCTTCATCCCTGTATATAGTATCTATATATATAGTCTATATATATAATCTATATGTATAGATACAATATATATTTATATTAATTATATATTTATAATTTTATATATTTATAATTATATAAATTATTAGCTTTTTTACACTATAAATATTTCTTTTTTTATTTTTAATTAGCGGGTATTTCAAATTTTATGATTAAGAATTTAGGTTAATACTATAGAATTTTGTAATTTGATTATGAATTTGGTAAAAGTAAAGTTCTAATTTGAAATAGTATTTTTATAAAATTTAATTTAATAAAATTCTATAAGTAAATTAATAAATCTAAGAATAAAAATGAAAAGACTAAAAATTCAATAAATTTGTAAAATTTTATAAATAATACAAAATTTTAATAGATAATTTTTTAATAGAAATTATAATAAAATCTAAATTTTTTTTATAATATTATATGTTTATTTTTATTTTAAATTCACCTGCAATTTTTATTTTACTTGAAAATTTTTCCCCTCATTCAACTAATTTCTGGTTCTGCCTAGAGGGGTCCTAGATTATCCATAGACCCCTGGTCTACACTTAACTACAATATATATATATATATATATATTAAAGACTACCCATGTCTTTAAATCTTTTGAGGTTTCTAAGGCAGGTCAACAAGAAGTCAAACAGTCTAAGGACTCTGACTTCATTAAAGCAATTAAAGATCAACTTAGTAAAATTGAGTTAACTTCTGAATCAAATGAAGTTGTTCAAGATACACCTCTTTCAAAAACAATTAGTATAGTTACACATGATTAAGACTCAGAAACAGGAGAAAACTCCAGTCCTGATACTGAAGATTTTGAATCCTTTAATAAAATAGTAACTCCTCAAATAAACCGTACAACTCACAATCAATCTATAGTACTTAGAATGTCTGCACCAAATTTAGTATTATAGAAAGACCTAATATGTTGTCTCAGTATAAATATAATGCTTCCTTAGTATATGAGTGGAATACAAATAACCTATCATAATATAACATCCTTAGTCTTCTGCAACAGATGACTATGACTGCTAATGCTTATGAATACAGACTAATACATCTGATAGAACTATAACAGAATTAATTATAGCTAGTTTACAGGCCAATTAAAAGGTTGGTGGGATAATCATCTTACTGATGAACAATATTTGGACATTTTAAATGCAATTAAAACCTATGAGGATGGAATACCTATTTTGAATGAACATGGTGATACTATTCAAGATTCAGTGGCAACACTTATTCTAACTATATCACTTCATTTTATAGGAGATCAAACTCATTTGAAAGATAAAAATACTGAATTACTAAGTAACCTCAAGTGTAAAAAATTTAATGATTTTTAATTTTATAAAATAACTTTTTTAACTAGGGTAATGCTCAAAGAAGATTCCAACTCAGCATTTTGGAAGAAATTTTTTTTAGCAAGATTAGCTTTCTTTCTAGATGAGAAAGTTAGAAATCATAAAAAATAAAAATTTGGAAATTTAATTCCTTATAGCCTTTTGACTGATGGTCAATTGAACAATATAGTCCAAAAGGAAGGATTAAAACTTTGTCAAGTTATAAAATTGCAAAAATATTTAAAGTTTGAAATGAGAAAAACTAAACAAGAATTATGATCATTCTATAAATAAATTGATTATAGTATAGCTCAAAATTATAAAGAACAATGTTCATGACAATGTTCAACAAGTAAAAAACCTTATAAAAAATCTTATAAAAAACTTTATAAAAAGAATTATAGAAAGAAATTTGATAAAAAAGAATATTATAAAAAACTTAAATATAAGAAATATAGGAAATCTAATAATAATTTTTTTAAAAAAAAGAAAAATATAGCATATAAAGATTTAAAATATTATAATTGTAGTAAAAAAGGAAATACATTTAGATTTTGTAAATTTAATAAAAAAAACTTCAAGAATTAAATTTAAAGAAATCTGTATTAAATAAAATATGAATTATACTTAGAATCAGAATTTGAAGAATATTCAGAATCTGAAAAATTAAATCAAATAAATAAAATAAATTCAGAAACTAGTAATAGTTCTGAAACAAGTAGTAAATCAATAAATATATTAACTAAAGAACAAGAATCTCTTTTAGAATTAGTAAAATATATAAGTGACCCTAAAATATAAGAAAAAATTCTTAAATAAAATATTAAATAATTTTAGTGAAACAAATAAAAAACCTAAACCTTACGTATTACCTAGTACTAATAAACAGACTTATGATTTAACAATAATACTAAATAAAAATAAACAAATAAAAAATAAGCCTACAATAAATTATTTACAAAGAGAGAGTAAGGAAATGAAGATTGAATTAAAAGAATTAAAAATAAAACAATAAAGTGATGTAGAACTGTTAAAATCTTTATTAGAAAAATATTATATTTCTTCTGAATCCTCCTCTGAAGAAGAAAGAGAACAAAAAATATATTGATAAAATTATAATAAGGATAGTGATAAAAATGGAATTAGTATAATAGATAAAGATGAAGTACCTAAAAATTTTATATTTTTATTATATAAAATAACATCTGAAAAATATTTAATAATAATAAAATTAAAAATTTTTGAGAATTATATTATAGACACTGTAGCTTTATTTGATACAGGAGAATATTTAAATTGTGTAAAATCTAGTTTAGTACCAAATAGATTTTGGAAAAATACTAAAGAAAAATTATCTTCAACAAATAAATCTAAAATAAATATTCTTGGTAAAACAGAAGCATCAATTATTAATAAAAATTTAGAATTAAAAAAAAATATTTATTTCAACTGATATGCAACATATGGTGATTCTATGAACACCATTTATGAATCTAATAACTCCTTATTCAGTAAAAGATGATAATATAACATTTAAAATAAAAAATAAAAAAAATATTTTTTATTTATAGAAAAACCTAGAAAAAAGAATTTAAATTTACTCAAAGCACATTCTATTTATAAATTAAAAATAAATGTAATAATAAAAATAAGTCTGAACAACATTATAACTTAAAAGGAAATTATCAATTACAGAAAATAAATAGACAATTAAAGACAGACTTGACAAAAAATAAAATGGACCAAATTAAGGCCCAAATTGGAAACCAACTGCGTATTGATCTGCCTAATGTATTTTGAAACAAAAACAACATATGATTGATTTACTCTATGAAGTGAGCTTTGAAGAAAAGTTTATTACTACTAATGTCAGACCCATTCAAATGAGTCAAGATATGATAAAATCTTATAAAAATGAAATAAAAATTTAGAAAATAAAAAACTTATTACTAAATCTAAAAGCTCATGGTCTTGTGTAACTTTTTATGTAAATAAGGCTTCTGAAATAGAACATGAGGTTCCTTCTGCCTTTTTGCCAAAATTCAAACAAGGTACAATTTTTTTATTTTTTCTCTTTTTTCTTTTCATTTTTCATTTTTTCATTTTTCATTTTTCATTTTCTTTACTAGAGACAAGACCTCATAACAATCATCTTTATTGCTGGGAGCATATTTGAATCTGAGTCAGATTCAGAAGATGAGTCAAATGATGACGATGATGATGAGGTGGATGATGAGTCAGAAGAAGAAGACGAAACATACTTCTTTCTTCTAAACATACTTCTTTCCTCAGCACTCTTTGAAGCTCTGAGAAGGGCTTGACAATGGGTTTTCTAAGCTCTAAAAGTAATGGCTTGTTTTGGATTAACCTTGTCATACTCTTGCTCATAGCACCATTTTTTAGCAGACATTTCAGTAGTAAAATTTTTAAAGGCATTCCACTACTTGACTTTATACATTCTGGATACCACTCATATATTGGTACTTGACTGATAGGCTAGTTCAAAGTACCATTGAAATACCCATGGTATAAAAAAATTTCATATAAAATACTAGAAGAGAAGGAAATTATTTTTCATATAAGGAAGGGTGAGCATGTGTTTTAAAATACTAGTAAGCTGAAAGAGCCTCGAGTGATAAAGTTCTTTCATCATTACCAAAATAATATCGTCATTCTATGAACCGCATGAAGATTTTATCAGTCTTGATATTAGTATCAAAATACAGTAACCAAGAGTGAGCATTTGTAGGGTTCTAGAAAAGGAGAGCTTTAGTCCAGACATCTACATAATTTCAATAGGTATAAGAAGAGCACATTGTTTTATAGGTAAGAAAATTAGCTTTAGTTTGCATAGGCTCATACAAAGATTTTTTCCATTCAGAAGGATAGAGAACTTTTTTAATTTGGATTGAGGAGAGATATATAATGGTTTTATCAGGATCTCAGTTATATTTTAACTTTATAAAACCAATATCTTCAAAAATAGTTAAATAGTATTCTTGAGTTTTTAATAAATCAATAAGTCTAAAAAACTAATTTTTAGGATATACAGTCATAATAATATCATATGGATTCTGATTTGCTTCTCGTAAGAATTCATTTTCAATTATTAGCTCTATATCCCTTAAAGTTTTTGTAAACCATTTTGAATAATTTTTAAATTTAAAATTTGAAGAAATAATTTGAGTTGGGGATTTTAAAACATCCAACTCTGGTTTTACAATATTTGCGAACATGGCATTTGAAGAAGATTCTTTTGTCCAAGGTTTTACAAAAGGGAAAAGAGCTTTAACTGTGGCTATAGGAGCCAAGTTTGTAGGAGGCGGGAGGTCCAATTTTTGAAGGTCCTGAAGAACCTCTAGAGAATGGGCCAACTGGTTAACCCATTGCTTTACTACTTCATTTTGGATTTTATCATGCTCTATAGTGTTTATCTCTTCAGCAACTTGGGCCCAAGACTTTATAGTTTTAATGCCTGGAGGCTTGGTTACATTATCTAAGTGATCAGACAGGGCTTTAAGAGAGGTATCAGGTTCTGACTTGACTATTTCTTTGATTTTTTCTTCTTATTCTTCATGATTCCTGTAAAGGATTTCACGAGTCAGAAAGTCAAGTATACTGTTATTTTTTCCTTTTATATATTCTATATTAAAATAAAAAAGTACTTAAAATAGCTTGCCATCTTATAAAAATTTATTTTGAGACAAGATTTTTAACATCTTTTTTTAAAACTTCTTTTGCACTTTTACAATCAATCCGAACTAAAAACTTTTGATTTAATAAATCATATTAAAATTTTGAAATACAAATTACAATACTCAAGATCTCCTTTTTAATAGTAGAAATAATTTAATTGGGTTGGATTCCAATGTCCTGAGGTAAACTGGACTATGGTTTCTCTGTCCTCCTTTATTTATTTTAAAATTCTACCATATCCTATGTTTGAGGCGTCAGTTTCAACTATCTTAGGGGATGATGGATCAAGGATATAAAAGTAAGAAATAGTTTTTACTAGGGCTTTAATTTGTTTACTATACCAGTGTGAACTTCAGTCCATGGGCTATGATTCTTCCTAAGCCTATCATGTAAGGGCTTTATTAGTCTATTTAAGTTTGGATAAAAGTCTATAACATGGTTTAAACATTCTAAAAATCTCTGTAATTGGGCTTTATTTAATATCTAATCAGGAAACTTATCTCCAAAAATCAAGTTTCTTTCTATAGGTTCTATTATACCTTGTTCTATATAATGTCTTAGGAATTTAATCTTAGTTTGAAGTAAGGGCATCTTCATTTTACTGAGTACTAAACCATTCTTTCTTACCACCATGAAAAAATATTTTTAGGTGTTTAAAATGTTCATCTAGAGTTTTACTGAAAATTAAAACATCATCATGTAAACTATACAAAATTTTAAGTAAGGGTTAAAAATATCATTCATAACTCTCTGAAATTCAAATGGCACATTTTTTAAACCAAACGGCATCACATTCCTTTTGTACTGGCCAAATAGAACAGTAAATGTTATTTTATATCTGTCTTTAGAATTAATCTGAATTTGCCAAAATTCATATTTATATCAAATTTACTAAAAATGTTTGCTTCGTATAATCTATTTAACAAATCTTTTTTATTTGGAATAGGGTACCTAATCTATTTTAAAGCTTTATTTAAAGGTTTATAATTTATTACTAATTTGAAAGTACCACATTCTGGAGTATTATATTTATACTGAGACAATATATTCATTCAAAATAGGTGTTTCATTCTCATAGATTTTAATTGCATTTAAAATATCCAAATGTTATTCATCGGTGAGATGATTATCCCGCCAACATTTTAATTGGCCTATGAAACTGGTTATAATTAATTCTGCTATAGTTCTATCAGATGTATCAGTCTGTATTCTATAAGTATTAACAGTCATAGTCATCTATCGCAGAAGACTAATGATGTTATATTCTGATAGGTTATCTATATTCCACTCATATACCTAGGAAGCATTATATTTATACTGAGATTATATATTAGGTCTTTCTATAATACCAATGTCTGGTGCAGACATTCTAGGTACTATAAACTGACTATGAGTTATTCAGTTTATTTGAGAAGTTACTGTTTTATTGAAGGATTCAAGATCTTCAATATTAGGACTGGAGTTTTCTCCTGTTTCTGAGTCTTGATCCTGTGTAACTATACTAATTATTTTTTAGAATGAGGTGTATCTTGAACAATTTCTTTTGATTCAGAAGTTGACTAAATTTTACTAAGTTGATCTTTAATTGCTTTAATGAAGTCAGAGTCTTTAGACTCTTTGATTTCTTGTTGACCTGTCTTAGAAACCTCAAAATGTTTAAAGACATGAGTTTTTAATTTTTTATCAGAAATTTCTTTATCAAGTTTTATTATTTCTTTATTTTTTATAGATTTTTCTATTATGTTTAACTGTTGTCTTATACTATGTAAATGTGCATTGCTAAAATTATTTTGTTCTAATATTTTTCTATTTGGATCATCATCTTCTACTGTTTTTAATAGTGTAATTTTTATTTCATTATCTCCATACATAAATATACTAGCAGTTTTAGGTGGATGTTCACTTCGTATGATTTTATCTTTTACTTTTCATTATGTTTCTTTATTCCTAATTATTATAAATTACTGATTTTTTATAAATCTTTTTATACCAATGAAAGAATTTTACTGAAATCTCATTTTGTTTTACAAAATTAATATATTTTGTTTTTAATTCTTCATATTTATGATCTTTACAAATTTTTACTATTTTATCCAAATTTTTAGTTGCTGTAATTTCTTTATAAAATTTGTATTCATTAAAAATAAATTCTTTATTTATTACATTTAATTCTCTATCTATGTTAGTCATATTTTCAGTAATGGTTGAAGCTGTAGGTGACATAGATGGAGAAGGTGATAAATCTCCATACTGAGTTTGATTTAACCTAGGGTTTGGAGCCATTGAATTTATTTGTGTGGATCAGCATACAGAGATTGTGGTACAGCTATATTGTAGTCTATACCTTTCATTTTATGACTGAGTTTAGATATATCTGATGTAGAATATTTGAGTTTTACAAAAGTTTACAATACTAGTTTAGGGTTTTGTTCAATATAAGAAGCATATATAATTGAAGGTTACTGTGATGCTCTTCCTAAATCTACTATTGAAGTAGAAGAAAAAATATCAGAATACCTACTACTTATACTTCATCTACTGAATTTTAATTTTACT
The DNA here is from genome assembly GCA_947685225.1 of Garcia nutans. NCBI lineage: Eukaryota > Viridiplantae > Streptophyta > Magnoliopsida > Malpighiales > Euphorbiaceae > Garcia > Garcia nutans. The sequence goes on from CANTUV010000068.1 coordinate 967,953, forward strand.
TTATCATCTTCATATTGTTCTATTTGACTAATATTTATATTAGGCTTTATAGTTTTTTCAGGTTCTGGAGGGGAACTGCTCCTTCTATTTATGAATTAGAAATAGATATAATAATAAAAGTAAAGTCTGAGCAGCTTTATAATTTAAAAAGAAATTATCAATTATAAAAAATAAATAAATAATTAAAGACTATATATATATATATATTAGGATGTGAAACACTTTATCATTAAATCAATTAGAGAGTAGATTTTTGGTATATTGTGGGATTGAGAATAGACTTGTATTTCTTTCCTTGATACACGAATAATTTAAAGTTTAAATAATTTTAATAACTTCAATTTTATTAATAAAATTATATATTTTTTAAATATAATTTTTAATCTAATCAAAAATTATATTTAATTTTTTAAAAATATACTTAAAAAAATTTGAAGTTTTAAAATGTTATACCACAAGAATTTTAATGAATTAAAAGAGAAAAAGAGAGAATTCAGGTAGGTAAAATGAAGACGGATTAATATTTTCCGTGAAGGTTAAAGTATTAATATTTATTAAAATAATAAATCAAGGTTGAAATAATGTTGTTTTAGTTATGGATTTAAAAATTAATCTTGACTGAAAAGATGACTTTTCAAGCCTTGTTAGGTTAAAAAATATATAAACTATGACTAAAACGACACCGTTTCAGCCAGAATTAAATTAAAATGAATATAAATTCTAGCAAAAATTAGTTGTTGCGCTACTATAATATTACAAGAATTATTTTTGTCCAATTTTATATTGAATTTAATTGCAATGAACTTATATGTTAAAGGTAATTTTTTTACTTCAAAATTTTAACCTCTCACTTAAATTTTGATTTCGCCGCTGCTTGAGTGGAGATAACTAATGATGATGATTGTCTTTTTTATGTGCCTGTTAATTACTATGATGTTGAGCTTGGTTGGAGAAGATGATGGAGGTGGCAGTAATAGGTGAAACTTAGACGGGTTTCATAATTTTTTTAAAATTTTAATTTTAACATTTTTATTATTGAAAAATATAATTTTAAAATTTTTATTATTCTAAATTAAATTTCATTCATGTTTTTCATGACGTGTTATTGACATTAACACATTTGAAAAATACACGCCGATAAATATTTATTTACGTCAAATCAAGAGTTAAATTGATAAGCAAATAATCAAGTTTAAGTATTTAAATAGTTAAATTGAAAGTAAAATAGATAAAATAATAGAATTCTGTCAAGTTTAAAGGGCTACAAATGTATTAAATTTATTTAATTTTTCTTGTTCAAAAATTTAGTTAAAAAATTAAAATTTTAACTAAATCATATATAAATTGGATTTCGATTTTAATTTCAATTCGTATAATCATTTTGCAGTTTTATTGAATTTTGAGTTATAATTTGAAACCTTATAATGATTTTGCGGTTCAAATTATAATTTTTAGGCCAAATATATATGTAAGCCCTAAATTTTATTCATATAGTTAATTTATTTCTTGAACTTTTAATTTGACCATATAATCCTATAAATTTACGTTTTCTTTGTTAACTTAAAACACAAACTCACCGAATTATGCTGAGTCACATTAAATCATATTTTTCTTAACTTATAAATATTTTTTTCTCATGCTCTAAATCCTTTCTCATCCAGTGGCTGATCAAAATACATAATAATAGAATCAATGGATCACAACTAATTTTAACAGAGTAAAATAGAGTTAGTGATCCTTTGATCATTGAACTCCAACTAAAAAAAAGACCAATTAAAGAAAAGGTTGGACCCCAAATAAAGAAAAAATTAGACTTAATTAATTTAGACTTATTAAATGAAGCACATACAACCTTAAATAACTCCTACTAATTAAACCTAATTAGTCTAAAAAATATATTTAATTAAACAACTAAAACTCTTTTATCATTCAATAAAAATAATATTATCACTTCTTATCTTTTGTTATAATGTTTTAAAAGACAATAATATAAAACTATTAATTTGTTTAATTTTTAACTTTTACTATATTTATGTATAAATATATTGTTATTTATTTTTGATATTTAAGTTTAATGTATGAACCCCAATTGGCATTTTTTTCTGGATTCACCATTGTTCTCGTCTAACTCTCTTCTCATCTAAAATTTAATCCTTAAAATCTAATCTCTAAGTTTTCATTTAGGTTTTCTTTTTTTTTTTTTAAAAGTACTTTTGTACTCTTTTGAAACTTTTATTATTAGTTTAATATTTCTTGAATTTCCCTTCTCGAAATACAGATAATTTATTCTTTCATAATATATGTTGTTTAAAAGAAATAAATTTTAAGGATCAGATTTTAGATAGGAATAGATTTAATTGGAAGGAATGTAGAGAGTGAAAAAATAAGTTTACAAGTTAAAAAAATTATAACTCAGTAATGACTTAAAGAGTTTGTATTTATAAGTTAAAAAAAATATAAATTCAGAAGTTATACTGTTAAATTAAAAGTCCGAGGAACAAATTAACTAAATAAATAAAGTTTAACATTTATATATATATATATATATTCTAATTTTAATGAGTTTGATACCGGTCAGATTTATAGTTAATTTTAATTTTTCTTATTTTAAAAAATTTGGTTATAATTGAATTTTGATTATAATTTGAAATTGTATAATCATTTTGCATTTTTAGTTATCATTTTTATGAGTTTGATTCGAATCGGGTTTATAGTTTGGGCTTGAGCAGTGATAACTGAGAAAGGTAGTCATCAGCGTACGCATGCAACACATGCATCTGTATGGAATGCATTAAAGTCAGATTATCATCTCCCCACTCCAATTGCATTTAATATTAAAAATAATTATATTATTATAAATAATTATTTTTAAATTTATAAGTACTATTCTATATATGAATTATAGTTTTCTTCAAGGTTTTCATGCAGTTTTGGTCATTCAACAAGTAATAAATAAAAGCAAGAACTAATAAAAAAACTAACGTGAGATAAGAAAAATAAATAAAATATATTATAAATGCAGTCCTGGTCATTCAACAAGTAATAAATAAAAACAAGAATAACTAGTAAAAAAAAACGTGAGATAAGAAAAATAAAATAAAATATATTATAAATACAGTTATGGTCATTCAATAAGTAATAGATAAAAGTAAGAATAACTAGTAAAAAAAACTAATGTGAGATGAGAAAAATGAAATAAATTATACATAGAATAAAATATATTATAAAATATTATTATAATTAATTAATATAATTTATTAAAAAGTCATATTAAATAAAAATAAATAAATCCTTTTATTGACAAATTTTGCATAAACTCGTTACAATTGTTGTATGGAGAAGGGTTGTTAATGACACATGCACAATGTTCAAATCTCTGGAAGACAATACGCATGAGCAGTTGAGGGCATACCTTCAGAAGCAGTTCACGAATAAAGAGCGGTCATATGAAGAGCGGCTCTAAGCATCATAAAGAGAGCTAGAAGCACAAATATATAAGCGGGAGTAAACATTACGAGAATAGATGCAGAGAGGTCCAAGCACGATTGGATCAATTTCTGCTATGATGACTCTCCTCCACCTCCACCTCTCATGCTTCAGTTGTTCCACCTCCACCTCCACCTTGGCTTCCATCTCTCCCTCTCCGTCAGTTTTTTGTATATATGATTTGTACATTTTATTTATTTGTATAATTTTATTGTTTTTATAATTTTATTTTTATTTATTTGAATACTTTTATTATTATTATTATATATATGTATATTTGATTTATATATATGTTTTTTATTTTTATATAAAATTTTTAGGTTATGTTATTTTATTATATAAATTTAATAAAAATATAATAATTTAAAATTTTATCAATGAATTACTGACGGATTACCGATAAGTTAAAATATTTATCTTTTATTGATAAATTACCGATAGACTCTAAAATATCAAGTAATTACTGATGGATTACTGATAGGTATCCTAAGTAAATATGGTATACCGATGGATTATTGATAAATATTCACAAAAATATAATTTATCAATTGAATACTGATAAAATAACTACAAATATAAATAAAGTTATTAATGGATTGCCGATCAAATATTAAATTTCAGAAAAATATTAACTTAAATATTTACTGACCGATTATCAATAAATTTGAAAATTTTTAAAATAATATTAAAATAATTTTCTGATGGTTTACCACTATCTTTGGAAATTAATACGAAATTTAAAATCTAATTTATCAACAACATTTTGATTGACAATTACTGACAAAAGTAGTTGTTGTCGATAAATCAAAACATTTTCTAAACTAAAGCTTATGTCGATAAGCTCTTGGTAAGTACTAACAGATCGTGTTATCTCTCAGTAAATTTGTTGTTAATAAGGTAATCGCAAACTAAAATTTTCAATCGAGAAATGGTCGGTAAATTTATTTACAGATATATTTATAAGTATTATTGATGAAATTTTTTGTCAATAATCTATGTGTTTTCTGAAGTAATTTCTTTTGTGTTTGATAATTTTTTTTTTTATAAATAACATTCTAAATTTTTAAAAAAAATCTCATTAAAATGTTTTTACTTTTTTTATCAATTATCGGAATGCTGATTCAGCATTACACGAGTCATATACAAATCGAATATCATCCACTTTATCACCATGTTGGATAGTAAAAATTAATTGAATCAAGAATTAGAGTAAAAAAAATAAAATGAAAGCAACACCTCCACCCTCCAAGAGAGAGAGAGAGAGAGAGTAAAAATGAATTGAATCAAGAATTAGAGTAAAAAAAATAAAATGAAAGTAACACCTCCACCCTCCGAGAGAGAGAGAGAGAGAGAGCAAACAAGAGTGAAAAAAAGGGAATTGAATAAAATGCATTAGAACAAAATTAGGAAAATGAAACCCAAAAAGAAAAAAAATACGAATCAACAATATGAAAAAAAGGACAAATGATTTGATTTAAGAATTAGAATAAAATCAAGAAAAAAGAGTGTAAGAGAGGAATAAGAGAAAAAAGTCTTTGGATATTTGAAAATTATTACAATAACCAAGATAATTACCACATGGAATAATATTAAGCTATTTTTTTATGATTTATTCTCCTTCTTATTCTTGGTTCATTTATTCCTAAAATTCTCATAATCTATTGATTTTGTGGAGAAAATCATATCTAAGGTTAGTTTTGGCTTTTTGTACTACTAAAACACATGGTAATTGATACGGAGGGAATTCTCTATGTCTACATATGTAGAACTACATAGTGCTCAATCAACATTCTTGTTAGGAGTGAAAATGAATAAATTGGGTAGAGCTTACAATTCAAATTTGGGTCGAGCTACTTGAGCTTTAATTTGACATTAATAAGTAATTGAATAAATTTTTTTAATAAAAATTGAGTCTATTTAATTGAACTTGAATATTTTAAGCCTAACTCAGACTTTTAAAATGAAAACTTGATTGACTTTCAGTTAAGTTTCGAATTTTGAATTTTATTGATCTAGTATAATTCAAGCTCAGCACTATTCGATTCAATTTGACTCGATTAAAATTTTAACTTTGATGATTGAATAATGACTAAAAACACTTGAATGAAATTAATTTTAAAGTTTAAAACTCTCATTAGATTAGTAAGTAATTTAATTAGTTTAGAAAAATGAGAGGAAGTCTGGCTTTGGACAAAACAAAGGAAAGGCCAATACTCATTTAAGAGTGCCTATAGGATGCAATTTGAAAAATAAGAGTGAACAAGGGCACCAAGGAGGGGATTCAATATGGAGGAGGATTTAGGACTTGCATATTCCCTGAAAGGTGGGTATTAAAAAACAACAATAGTTCATGAAACAACGACAAGATGCTAAAAAACGATAGATAATCAACACACAAGAGAGTTTCCAAGCAGAACACAATTCTAGTGTAGTTAAATGGATGGCCCAAGCTGATTTTTTTTTTAAAAATGCAACATTGTTGGTGTTTATAAATGAAGGGAAGATGGGATATATGGCTACATAATTCATGATTCTACAAGGGCAATATAATAGCAGCAATGAATGGAATAAACTAGGGAATGCAAGATCCAAGCATAGTTAAGATGAAGAGCTTTCGAGACACCTAGTTTGGTAAAAGGACTTCAGATGACAAATGTAATTTTTGAAGGGAAATCCTGTTAAAAACTCTTACTTTAATTAGGTAATGAAAGATTATAGATCTTTGCTTATGTAGTTAACAAATTGTGGCATTGTTCATGTTAAGAGGTCAACGAACTAGTGTGCTCATGCATTAGCATGCATGTTTAAAGAAATTATATTCTCTCATCTATCATTGATTTTGTATAATTCAATGCAAAGTGGATTAATGGATTTATATTTATTTCTAAAAAAAAAAACTCATTAGATTAAAAAAAATTGTCTAGATATTAGAGTTGTGGAAAAAATTATGAATGATATAGTGTTATAAATTTTCCTTATAACAATAAAATAAAAACGCATATTCTTAGTTGTAAAATTCATTTCATTTTAGATACATATAAGCTTTTCTAAAAAAATAATTAAAGTAAAAAAGTGCTAATTTTTCAAATAGTCCAATATAATTTACAGCATTAGTCAAATAGAAATACATACATTATTATTATTATACATAAAAGAAAAAAGAAAAAGCAAAAAAAAAAAGGTGGAAAGAGCGAGTGTCAGAGAAAGCTGGTGGAGGGCGCGTGGAAAAATGGGGAGTGTAAAGTAACGCAAAAACACAAATAGAAAGCACAGAGAGCAGAGAGAGAGAGAGAGAGAGAGTCTCGCGAGTGTTTTTGTGGAAAAGCCACCCAATTAGATCAAGTCCCATTAAAGCGACACACACACACTCTGTGTGCCCTTTGCCTTTGTCTCTGTTATTTCATTGCATTCATTATCTTTCTTTTTCTTTCTTTTTTTTTTTTTCTAATTTCCCAAATCTCAAATCAAATGTGGCGAAATTCATTTCCTTAATTTCCACATTCTCCTGCCCGGTAACTATCCATCTTTCTCTCTCACTTTCTGTTTGCTTCTTTAGAAAATAACAAAACCCATTTTATTTATTTATTTTTATTATATATATATATATATCGTATATTATCAAAAGTTTCAATAAAGGAAAAAGCTTAGTGTATTGGAATCTATTGCTTTGTATGGATTGATTTCTGATTCTAATTTCCTTCTTTTTTTTTTCTTTTCCAATTATATTAACTGTAGAGTTCCGATTGGTTTTTCTTTGATTTATTTTTTGGGTTGTGAATGAAAATTGGGCTAAAATTTGATGAATTAGCGATTCTGCTGTCTGCGTTTGAAGATTAGGTAATAGTTTTGGGGATATTTACTGAGGAAATGAGCAAAGGAAGGCCACCTGAGCCTCTTGATTTCTTTATTTGGACTGTTGAGGTAATCGATTTCTTTCTCTATTTCTTCTTCCCCTTTTTTTATTTTTAACAATAGTTTATTGGATCTTCTGTTAGATCTTGTTAATACGAGTTGGAATTTTAGGCGCTGCAACTGTGATACTTAATTTTTTTTAATTTTAGAGTTTGAAGTTTTGATTGTGATGTTTAATTTTATAAATGATTCTGTGAGGTCTAATTTAATTTTTTTTAATAAAAAATTCGGTTTCAACTTTGTGATTTTGTTGGGTTTTAATTTTCTTCTCGAATTTCAATTGGAATTGTGACTTTTTTTTTCGAGTTTTGCTATAAAAAATCTACTGAAAGAGTTAGAAGAAGAAGAGAGAATTCATTTAATCATATTTAACTGATCACAAGAGGGGATTTGTTAGGTAGTTTCTTATGAACCCCTTGATGCTGCTGATAGGTTCTCAGGGGTTTCATCGTGTGGTAGTAGCCAGGATATGGTTTTATCTATCACTTGCAAGTGCACCAGCCCAACCATGAATTATTACCTATTTCATTTTGGTCCCTATTTATTTTTTATTTTTCTTACTTTCAGTTTGCATTAGCTTTCTGTACTTTTTGTGTGGTGAGACTGTATTGTCCTCATAGCTCTCTGTCATTCTTTGCTTTTGATGTCAGAATTTGTCCTTTTACTTTCAAATCTGAACTTAGGCATATAGCATTACTTATGGGTTCATAATAAACAAGTTTAGGCGTTTTATTTAATTGTTGTATGACTAATAGTGCTATTTAAAAGTCAAGTTCGTTGCAAAATATTATGCATGAGGGCAGAATGAATCTTAGAATCTTAGATGAAGATATACTCCTTGTGCACGATTATATTTGAAAGATGGTGATAAAGCTTTATGTTGTATTTTTGTGGTTTTGCATACAAACTTCAAACTTGGTTCAGCATGAGAAGATTCACAAATTAATGAGCAATATATGTTTTCTACTATTTATGTCATGATAGAGAATTTCATAGTGCATAACTTGGGACTGCCTTTGGGAATGTAATGATAGCTTGAAAGAGATCCTCCATTGAGAATATTGTGACTTGGTGCTAGAAAAGGCAAATGCAAGAACTGGTGCACTGAACTGGTAATGATTGATATGGACTAGGTATGTTAGAAAGAATACTCTCTGTTAAGATGAAATAGACTATGCTGAGTACTCTTTTTTTTCCATTATGAACCTGAGGATATTTTTCCATGATGAGCCTGGAGATAATATTGGATCAAGAGGAAATATGATGGGTTTTCCAAACAACTGACATATCTGATAGCATCCTTTTTTAGAAGCATCCAAATCATGTTTTTTCAAATACTAGTGTGGCAAAGTGATAGGATGTGAACCTGCATGAATAGATGTTATCTTGGAGTAGATGATCAGTGGATGTTCAAGGATCCTTTTATGTAAAATGGCATGACTGCTGTTTGTTTTCCAACTCATTGGTTATGATTTTGATAATTTGAGCATATGTAAAAAATTGTATGAGAACCATGCTTTCTTTTGACATCTGGAAACATATTTTCAGTTATCGTAATTGATAATTGGCAATTTATTTCATTTTATTACCTTGGCTGAAATTTTTCCAAATTTGTCTGAATAATGATGCATGCCTTATGCCATTGTAAAGACTAGAGGCTAACTTTTTCCTTGCCGTGTGTCTTTTCATTTGACTAGGATGTTGGTTTGTGGTTGGAAGAGATAAATCTGGGTAACTACCGCCAGATTTTCAAAGAAAATGGTGTCAATGGAGAGTATTTAGAGGGCATGTCTATGTTCACAACTGAACAGATTCTACGGTTTATAAGGAGGTGCCACATGAAATGGGGAGACTTTATAACACTGTGTAAAGAGCTCAGACGAATTAAAGGTCCTCTCTCTATACACACACAAACACACATACACACACACTATGTATCTATATATTTATTTCTCTTTCAACTATGTATCCATCTCTCTTATTTAACTTTGAAATATTGACTTGTTTGCTGTGTCCTTAACTAGTTAACCTTGTGTTTCATGACACTTATCTAATGAATTGCTAATGAGTTCCATGATATAACTGCTTTATAGGATGCCAGAACATGCGACCCTTTTTACAAACTTAACAGGCAACAGCTCAGTTCTGCTTTTTAAGATAATAAACACAATAAAACAAACAAACATAGCCCGGATAGGGCTTGTTCCAATCTAAATGCACTAAGCATTGCCATTGAGCCAGATTTTGGGTAGTATCCTTGGATATTTTTCTTTCTTTGGTAGACCATGATAATAGCATTATAGATTTGTAGTATTGTTCATAGTGCAATTTTTATTTATACATGAAATTTCTTTGTAATTGCTAAATCACCTTTCACCATACTATAAAGTCGTATTGAATGCATTAAATAATTCATATTATATTGCCAAATTTTTAATGTTAGCTAAGAGATAGTCTATTTTTAATTGTAAACTATATTCAAAGAATTTTACTTGGTTGTCATATAAAAAACTTGAAATTTTTTTTTTCAAAGTTTTGCAATATTTACCTTATTGAAACAAAATTAAAGTTGAATATTTTTCTTATGCAAATTGAACTTATTAAAAAAAAAAAACGGTCTGGTGCACTAACGCTCCTGCTATGCGCGGGGTCCGGGAAAGGGTCGGATCTTTATACGCGGTCTTCCCTTGCAATTGCAAGAGGCTGTTTCCACGACTTGAACTCGTGACCTCAGGTCACACGGCAATAACGTTTACCGTTAGCCAAGGCTCCCCTTCCAAATTGAACTTAGTAAAGTGAAACAATTTTGTGATCATCTTGAGATGTAAAGTGAACTTAGTAATGGTCGTAGTTGATGTAGTTTTGAAAAAGTGTGCCTGCAACATGCATCATTTTATCCTAGTCGTTTCGGATTGTGATTTAAGTGAATTGCTTTTGTTGACACCATTTCAGTGGCTTGCCTAAAAGGAGAGCAAAAAGTTCGCCGGCCTTGGTGGGCTCCGTCCTGCCTCTCTATAGTCTTTGTCAAGGTAGCAAAACGCAACAGACAGTCACGAGTTGTTTCATTGAAGCTGGAACCCTGAAACAAGATTGTATGTGTATGTATTTGTAGTTTTGTTTTTGTTTTAGGTAACAGAATAGTAAACTCAACTTTTGTTCTCCAATCCTGGCAAGATAGTGCTGAAAGTTCTTCAATGGAGAACTTTCTTTTGTATGCGGGTTTTTTCTTTATATATTTATTTCTGATGATTTGTAGTTATATTTCTGTTTCATTGTTGGGAGCAGAATATAATGAATGTCATAACAAGGAAATCTTTGTAATATGGATCCGCTATGTAGAAATTTGCTCTTGGTTGGACATCCTCCTCAGAAATTTTATAGCATCCATTTTTCCTTGGGTTATTTTATATTAGATGCTTTTATGAAGACATTTGCTTGGTAAATTGCAATCCTATCTGTGAAAATAAAGTTACAGAAATTATTTGGTGTTCTCATGTTTGAAACTGGTTTCTTCTAAACTGCCCTTAACCTTGTAGTTGTATGTATCATATCAATATCAACTTGGATTAAAACTTTGTTGAGTTGACTTGAGTTTTTATATTCTGTACAATCTAGAGCAGAACAAAATAATAATAAAAAAAAGGCTGATTCTTGTGGATTTATAGCTGCATTACAAAATTTGATTTTTTATTCTTAAAAATTCAGTTTTTAATCAGATAAATAATAAATTACTTACAAAGAAACTATAAAAAAGAATGTTAGTTATGATATAATCTAAAGATATAAATCTTGATGAATAAAAATGAAAAAAAAATAATTTTATTTCATAATTTTACTTTAAAAAAAGAAAGTAAATTCAGTTCCGAAATTAAAATATGATCCAGAGGATGAAGTGACATCAACAATGAGAACTAGTAACTTAGACTAATAAAAGCAAAATGCATTGCATATGTAGACTGTAGTTTGGGGCCTTGAGTGAAGTGTATTTAATTTTGTTGGTAACAAAGCACCAAAATTCTGAAGAAGATTGAATGTAAATTATGCATATGATATTTGGGCATTGGCCAAATATAAACAAACAGCTTATGAGATAAATAACAAAGCAAGTCCTGCCATTTACTACCCACATCTCACCTTTCTATTATCCATTAATTATTATAACGAACTACCAATGCTTTTAGTGATTGTCTAATGTTTGTGATTTAGACTTGAGAGGCCTTAATTTCTCTTCTACTTAGGCCTTAGATTTCTCTTCTGTTTGGTAGTTACACGAAAACCTTTAAATAATCATAAAATCCAACAAGATGATACTATGACAAGGACTTGGAGATTCCAATTTAGCCAACTTATGGCTAAATGAACATCCACACCCTTATGCTGCATACTCAATGGCAACAGAGACAAAGTTTAGAAGATTTGAATAAATTTTGCAATGGTATCCTTGAAATATTGTTTACAAGCACATTATAAATATAATCTCAAAAAAATTAACAAATATCGTGTGATAAATTTCAATGAAGCATACTATATAATATTGGTTTTGAACAAATAATGAAATTCTAACTTTTTTCTAAACACTAAATTATATCATTAATAAGTACAACAGATAAACTGATCATATCGAATCGAAAATTATGATTGGTTAAACTGAAAATTAAATTTCTTCATAAGCATTGCATAATTTTAAGTAGATATTTCCCATCACTATATCTCTAATCATAAAATCCCATCAAGAGAAAGCAAAAAACTCCAAAAAAAAAAAAGGGAAAAAAAGGAAAAAAAAGAAATAGAGGGATTTACCATCAGATTTTATCTGAAAAAAAACTAAGCCTAATAATATACAGTATAGAAATACAGGAAAAAAATAAAAGAAAAAAAAAGATATTTGATTTCAAGAAAAAAAAAAAGAAAGATATTTAGCTTTGAAAGTAATAACACACAAGACAACAGAAAAAGAAAGAAAGGAGGAGAATTAATATTGTAAGTATTTTTAACCTATCCTGAATTCATTAAAACTTTTAAAAACATAAATAAAAATTAATTTTTTATTTAATGGTAAATATTTTTATAATTTTTTTGAACTTTAATAATGTTTTTTTAGTTGTATTTTTTAATTTAAAATATGTGAATTCATTTGCAAATGAATTCCACATTTATAATTTAATTGCTCCAGACAAACTGTTATATTTTTAAGTCATTAAACTCTCAAATAAAAGATAATTTTTATTCTACCTATTTTCTTTTTCTTTCTTATTACGTCTCCTAAATAAAGCTTTAAGAAAAATAAAAATAAAAAATAAAGAGAAAAATTATATTTTTTTGGTACACGTTAAACGTTTCATTCAAGTAATTTTTGGAATAAATTTATACAATATTCGTCTTATTTGTAAATAAATTTTATATTTAAAATTAATTAGAAGAATTATTTTAAAAATTAATAATTTTAAAAAATTTGTAGTTTTGTTAAATTTAAATTTATTTATAAATTTTATCAATTTTAATGAAATTTATTTGAATGTAAGAAGTTATATAAAATTAAAAACATAAAGTTTTATTTATATTAAGTATAAATTTATAAATAAAATATGATTACTTTTCAATATTTAAATTTCAAGAAAATTATTTTAATAAAATTTTCAAATTTGACTAAAGTAAATACTGTTACTTTTTGTATGAGTTTATTTTATATTTTCATTTCATTAGTTATAATGAAACTCTTAATTTATAATTTTATTTTAATTAACCACTAAGTTGCAGGGTAGTAACAGATTTAGGCGACAGGGTGCAGGGCCCTCTCTCCACCAATTATATATATATATATTATATTATATTATATTTTTACAATATATATATATATATTAAATTGATAAATTTATTTTATATATTTATTATTTTTAATTTATATTATAAAATTAATATTAATAATTATTTTATTATAAATTAAATTTAAAAATTTTATTATTAGATTAATTATTTTAAAAAAATATTTTATTACGTAAATTTATTAAAGTATAATTAGTTTAAATATTTTTTTTAAAATACCTTTAAATATATATATATATATTATTTAAAAAATAATATATATTATGTAATTTTTTTACAATAATTTTAAAATATTAAAATAAAATAATAAAAATTTTAATATTTTAAAATTTAATATAAATATTAATGTCAATTATTTATAGTAATTTTTTAATACAAATTTATCTGTAATTTTTTTACTTAAAAATTTATCTTTCTTTTATATTAATCCTGATTCTTCCAGTAAGCATAGCAGATAAATATATATTTCTCCTTTTATGTGTCGAGTTTGAATTTCAAATATTTTTATTTATATATAATTAATAAAAAATAATTTTATTTTAAATGATAAAATTTCAATGCCCTATATGAAAATTATTAAATACTTAATTATTTTTTTTCTTTTTAAATGATAAGATATTATATTTTCCCTTAACTATTATATTTTTCTTTTTTATTCTTCTTCTTCTTCTTCTTCTTCTTCTTCTTCTTCTTCTTCTTCTTCTTCTTATTATTATTATTATTATTATTATTATTATTATTATTACATTTTAATATGTATACTACAACTAATAATAAGAAAAGTTATTTCTTATTTCTAATAATAAAAAGAAATATTTTAAAAGTCATTGTTTTAACCCTTAAGGGATAGGTGGCAGGGGTATTTTTTTTTTTTAACTATAGATCTCAAGTTTAAACCTTGAAAATAAAATATTTTTAAAGTTTGAGAGAAAATATTTTACCCACCTTAATGGATCTGCTTGGCACCTTAATGATGTATGCCCAACTCTGAATTGTAAGATACTAAATTACTAGACAAATAAAAATTATTTCTCAAATTTTTATCTTTTTTTTTTAATTTTACCTTTTAATAAATTACAGTAGCAATAATTTTTAAAATAATGACTTTTTAAACTTTTAATCTTTTTTATTATTATTTTCTTTAAACTTTTGAATTGATAAATAAATGCAATTATTTTAAAAATAATTAAAAATAAACATGTTTTTAATTATAATCTAATAGTTTTATATTATTTGATTTAATTTTCAATAAATGATTTATCCATATATATATATATATATATATTTTACTATACCATCTTAATTTAGATTGCAATATATTTATTTATTTTTCTATTATGCTTTAATTATGCTATTTTCAAAAAAATTATTATTTTTATTCTTTGTAAAAAAATTAATAAATAATAAAATTTTAATTTTTTTTATTTAAATCACTAATTTTAATTATATTTTCTCATTTGGTTTCTTTTTAATTAAATAAATATAATTAAAAATAAATATTTTTATCATGCTTTTTGATATTGAATTCTCGAATCAATTAAAAAAATATATTATTACACTATATTAATTATATTAATACAAAAATTATTTTATTTGAAAGAATATAAAATATATAGGATAGAGTGGATAAATTTATTTACTTATTTAGTCTAATTAATTATTTTAACAATAATGTATTGAATATTTTAGACTCTACTAATTAATTGAAATTTGTTATTCCATCATTCACTTTATTAATCCAATTAATTATATAAATATTTAGTTAACTTATATATTTTATCAACTTTAATCTATTTATTTATTTACTTATTTTTATCACAGTTATATTTTTACATATCAACTGCATTAGTGCAAAGCAAGTGTTAAGTATCTAGTGCATTATCCATTCTTAATCATCAAATCTAGAGATCAGAGACGTCAAACTCTTCATTTTCTCCATCAGGTTAAATTTAGACGACGTGTCTTCCAATGGCAATATGGGATGCACCCAAAATCTCTGAGCTCGATCATATTTGATCATCACTCCTCCACTTTCACTTTCTTCCCAAACCATTAAAAAACAATTCAAATTTCTCCCACTCAACACTCTTAGCACACACACACACACACTCATTTCACCAATGCATAAACCCTAAACCTCACTCATATGTCTCTCTGAGAAAAGCTTATAGTGATGTTCTCTCCAGGGACGAGAAGGACGAATCTCAGCTCTCGAAAGGAGCGAAATCGATGTCAGAAAGCACCTGATTCTCCAATCACACCTCTAACGGAGAGCCGTAATTCTCTTCCAGATAATTCAATCCCCAACCGGCCTGCCACTGGTACTCCTGCTCCTTGGGCTCCTCGCCTTTCTGTTCTTGCCCGGTATTTTTGTCTCGGCCTACAACACTCCTTTTTTCAAGTGCTACATTTTAATTATGATCGATTGAAGTTCTCGCTTGTCGGCGCTATATGCATGTTTAAGTGCTAGATTACTACCGAACTTTTTGACTTTCTGAAGGTCCTGCGGTATTTATTATTGTCTATTGAAGGTTTTTTTTTTGCTATACTGAAATTGAACATTTCATGAAATTTCTAGGTTTTGTAGAATGATAGTGTTACTTGATGCTTTATTGCTTCTGTGGTAATGTGTTATTATTGCTTGAAAAAATGTGTGTATTTGTAGTAGGTTAAAGCAATTGCTGGGTAAATAGGTAATTGTGGATAATCATGCATCTCTGTTGCACTTGGCCATGATAAATTCTTCACAAGACTAAAGAGGAAGCATATGACTAATCTAATTTTATATACAATAAAAAATGGCTTTGATAGAAGTGAAGGAGACAAAAAGGATAATAAATGCTTCTGATCTCACTAAATACATTTCTCAAAGTGTGGTTGTTCAATAACCCATCATTTTATTGTTTGCCTCGTAATGCTGATGTAGCTTGCACTTTCTCCCATCTCTGATATAGGGTTATGTTTTTTCAGTTTTTCTTTTGCTAGGGAGTACAATGGTAGTTTAATATTTCTTGTTGTTTGCTTCTAGAATACCACCAGTATACAAAAGTGAAAAAGGGAATGAAGTAGATGCAATTAAGCCTGTATATGTTGGAGAGTTCCCCCAAGTAGTTTGTGATGAACAGTTCAGCTTTCTTCGAAACCATATTCCTGGTTTGTACTCTTAGAACCAAAGTTTTGACTATTCTATGCTTTTGGAAAGTTACTAAACTCTTGTATGCTATTTGGCAGGTGATGCAATTATTTCTGGTGGAATGGATAAGGACTCATGTCTTTCTTGGATTCTCTGTGGAAACAGACTCTTCTTATGGTATTACTTGTCATCTGTCGCTTCAAAAGATTGTATCGTTCTTGAACTTCCTTCAAATGTTTCAAATATTAGAGATGTTAGGAAAAATCCTTATGACGGTAGCAGTTGGATGCTTTGTGTTGTCAACTGGGATAAATCCTGCAGAGGGAGAAATAAAGGCGTACAGAGTTGCACTTCTTCTGGCATTGTAATGTGTAACAAAAAATCTCTAGATGTCATATACTGGCCTGACATTTACTCTGAAGAGGGATCTACTCCTGTTACCAGTCTTTTTTCTGTTGATGAATCAGAGGTGACTTCTTCCCCTATTGATGGCAAGACCATCCCAAACCGGCAGCAACAATACAGTAGGCATGGAAGTAGTTCAATTGGATTGAATTCTTTCAACTCTTTGATTGCTACTGCTGTGCTTGCTGTCCAGAAGGTGTGTGTTGCTCTGGTCTGTAGTTCCAATGGTGAAATATGGCAATTTAATTGCACCCCTACAGGCATTCAACGTAAATTATGTCACAACATAGGAAGTACACCCTTTAGAGGAAATGATAATGGTCAATTTGTTTCTAGCAAGGGCTATCCAAGGTCACTTATCTGGCATTTTCCGCGTCATTCCATGGAGGATTCTAACAGGCAGTTTCTTTTATTGACTGATCATGAGATACAGTGCTTCAGTATTACATTTCATCCTGATTTAAATGTGTCAAAGCTCTGGTCTCATGAAATTATTGGTACTGATGGAGATTTGGGAATTAAAAAGAATTTGGCAGGTCAGAAACATATCTGGCCTTTGGATGTGCAGGTTGATGATCAGGGTAAAGTGATAACAGTTCTTGTTGCCACATTCTGTAAGGACAGGGTCAGCAGTTCAAGCTATATGCAGTATTCTCTTCTGACAATGCAATATAAATCTGGAGTAAACATATCCTCTAATATACATGAAAGAGTTTTGGAGAAAAAAGCTCCAATTCAAGTAATAATCCCAAAAGCAAGAGTTGAAGATGAGGATTTCTTATTCTCTATGAGACTTAGGGTGGGAGGCAGCCCATCAGGCTCAGCAATCATACTTTCTGGTGATGGGACAGCAACAGTAACCCATTATTATAGGAACTCTACCCGTCTCTATCAGTTTGACCTACCTTATGATGCTGGAAAAGTTCTGGATGCTTCTGTTCTTCCTTCTGTTAATGATGGTGAAGATGGTGCATGGGTTGTATTAACAGAGAAAGCAGGAATATGGGCAATACCAGAAAAAGCTGTTTTACTCGGTGGAGTTGAACCACCTGAGAGAAGCTTGTCTCGTAAGGGGAGCTCAAAAGAAGGATCTGCAGAAGAAGAGAGAAGAAACATCACATTTGCAGACAATGTTGCTCCTAGAAGAGCTAGTTCTAAAGCATGGGATGCTGGTGGTAGACAGAGGACTGTTATGACTGGAATTGCTCATCGAAGTGCCCACGATGAAGAATCAGAAGCTTTACTTGGTCAATTTTTTCAAGATTTTCTGTTAACAGGACAGGTTAATGCATCATTTGAAAGGCTTCAAAACTTGGGGGCATTTGAAAGGGATGGAGAAACAAACATTTTCACCCGGACAAGCAAATCTATCGTTGACACCTTAGCTAAACACTGGACAACCACTAGAGGTGCTGAAATTGTGGCTTTGACCATAATTTCGAGCCAACTAATGGAAAAGCAGCAAAAGCATGAGAAATTTCTTCAATTTCTTGCTTTATCGAAGTGTCACGAGGAGCTATGTTCTAAACAAAGTACGATAAATTGTATACTTCAGTTATGTATGCATATTTTATTTAGTTTGTGGCTCATGTTGAGACTATTGTAAAGCTATCTTTCTTTGGGGATGGGAAAGGGTTACTTTCTAGTAATATACCAAATCAATAATACATAAACTAACCAACAAAGAAACAATAAATGAATGTGGAAACATGCCAAACCTAAATTGAGATTTCTTTTTGCAGGGCAATCTTTGCAGATGATCTTAGAACATGGTGAAAAGCTTGCTGGAATGATTCAACTGAGAGAACTGCAAAATGTGATAAGCCAGAACCATTCTGCGGCTGGCTTCCCATATTCTAGTTCAGAAACTCAAAGTTCAGGAGCTCTTTGGGATCTTATTCAGTTAGTTGGTGAGATAGCCCGTCGGAATACTGTTCTTCTTATGGACAGAGACAACGCTGAAGTATTTTATAGTAAGGTTTCTGATCTGGAAGAAGTATTTTATTGCTTAGATAAGCACTTAGAATATGTAATAAGTGAGCAACAACCACTTGAAGTTCAAGTCCAGAGAGCTTGTGAACTCTCAAATGCAGTTGTTTGTGTAGTTCGCGCTGCTATACTTTATAGAAATGAGATTCACATGTGGTATCCACCACCTGAGGGCTTAACACCTTGGTGCTGTAGACCTGTGGTGCGGAATGGGCTGTGGAGAGTTGCATCTTTCATGCTTCAGCTGCTAAATGAAACAAATGGACTCAGTAATTCCATAAAATCATACCTGTATAACCATTTAGAAGTAATGGCTGAAGTTCTTCTCGACGCATATGCTGATGCTATTGGAGCTAAACTCGAGTGTGGAGAAGAACATAAAGGTCTACTAGATGAGTATTGGAATAGGCGGGATTCCATGCTTGACTCCCTCTATCAAAAACTGAAAGATTTTGCAGAAGATGGGCATCAGGTTAATATTTTCTTGTCCAGAATTTTGTTGTCGTGGTGCCAAAATTTATATAGACCCTGAACCATTTCTGTTTTTAAGGTCTTGAATGTAGGAACTAATGAACAGAACGAGGAAATCTTTAAAAAGCTTTATTCAAGTTTGCTAGCCATTGCAAAAAGGCATGAAAGATACAATACCATGTGGAGTATATGCTGTGATCTCAATGATTCTGCACTGCTCAAAAATCTTATGGTAATATTTTTAATCTGTTTCTGAATATAAAATGCCATGCATGAGTAGTATGCCTTGTTCTGTTACTCCTTCAGTGTTAAATTTATAATGCATTAAAAAAGGGACAGATTCCAAAAAAAGTTGATTATTGGGTGCTGTGCGTGCATTAAATTTTCTCTTCTAATTGATGTCTCCTGTATCATTTGCGTGCATTAAAAATTCTCTTCTAATTGATGCCTCCTTTTTTTACAGGCAAAATAGATTGTCAAATGTGCCAAAAGCTTCAACTACAATAATTTTGTCAAATATTTTTTGTTTCTCTTGGATAGACTGAAAGTTCATTTTATTTTAGACATTTTCGCTGTGCTGTATGGTCTTTGTGAGGGAATCATCCAGATTAGCATGCCAATGAAGAGACCAAAAGGGAATGGTGATCAATCTTGGCATGCATTGCATGAAAATTAGAGTTGCTTGTGTTCTTAATTATGTACTTAATAATTAAAAATAAAGATAAACTTGAAATTGGTTAATGGTTATCAAAACTTATCAGTAAATGAATGATAGATGATTTCTGCTGCTCTGTTTGCATTTTCTTTAGTAAACCAGCTTTATATATTGACATGGGATGAATTTGAGAAATCTGCCACTAGTGTTTATACAGTGGCAAAAACATGAACTATTGGTGGATTTTATGATATATGATTAAGGGGGGAAGTAAGAGCAGGTTCAAGAATGAGCTAGGATTTTATTTAACTGGGATTGATAGTGAGTGGTGGGAATTAAATGAATAAGTTACTTGAAATGTAGGGGAGTAAAGAAATTAGGAGGGAGTAAAGAAATTAGGATTTACTTGATCATAAGAAGTTTATTGAAGTGGTAAATTGTTGATCATTGGGGGATTTTGGGGGTTTAAATGAGGCATGGCTGGATCTATAGAGCTTGAGTATTGAAGATGAGGGACTGAATTGTTGGATTGCCACTTTAAAGTGAACAGTCCCTGTGGTACTGTAGTGGTACTTGAAAAAAGAAGAAAGAGAAGAAGAAAATACATGCAGACACCAAACAATCTCTGTCAGGTTTCTTTTGGATATGTGGGGATTTAGAATGAAAATATTTGGTCTTGGTATTTCATTTAAATTTAGTGTTTTGACTATTTGGGTTTTCTTTTATTGGGTAAATTCATAATGAAATCATGAATGTGGATGACGTTTGTTTGAAAATTTTTAAAAGGCCTATTGTAGTGTAATCTCATGGAATTTGACTTGCTATGCTATGTTGCTTTGGGATAGCTGGGGAGTTTAATGTAAACATCTGGGCCTGATATTAGCGGTTTGACTTTTATCCATGTGGATTTTGTTTGATTGGATAGAATAATTGTAAATGAAACTATGAATTGGATGAAGATGAATTTGAAATAACTACTAAAGGGAATAGTTTCTAGTTTGCTTTCTCGAATTTAATAATATAAGAATTCCTAACTAAAACAGTTGCTAGAAATATTTAATTGCCAAGTACTCTTATCCTTTGATCAAAACAGCCCTCTTTGAAATGTAGAGTTAATGGCTTTAACCTCAAGGTTCCAAGTTGTCTCTCCTTTTTAGTGATTATATAGATGCACTGTCGAGGTTCATTTTATCAGATATGAATATATTTATGTATATATTTTTAAAATGTATAAAAAAGAGGGTTTCTCATTTCATTTCTTTTTTGAGATTGATGGGACTGATGGGAGAATGTGTAGCTAGTGTTGTATTGCAGTGAGTGTTGGATGGTAAACAAACGAGACATACAAACAATGAATATTGTGGAAATGAGGTATCTGGCAATAAGAGGCTGGACCAAATTAGAAATGAATATATTTGTGGGATGGTAGGAGTTGCACCTATTGAAGAAAATTTGAGAGAAGAAAAGATCTAGATGGGTTAATTCTTTCTAAAGAAATAACTCATAACCAAGCGGAACAGAAGAACTGGTCCCCTAGTTGACACCAACTAGTTTGTGATTTAGGCTTAGTTATTATAGTGTGTAGCTCGTGAATAATGATATACCAGAGGGAATTTATGCATGTGCTATATTGTTGATTGAATTGCTTGAAAGGTTTTAAGGCAAATTGGCCTTTAGGGGAAAAAATTCACATTTAAGTAATTTGGCCTGAGCAAAATGTTAAATTTTCTCGAAACTTTTACTACTGTAGAGGTTCATTTATTTTCTAGAAAATTTTTTGCCTTATTTCCCTCTTTAGTTGAATGTTTATATCTCTGTGTTGTTATCTATTGCGTATGTCATGGGTTATGAGCCATGTGCTAATTATATGGACATTATTCATCTCTTGTTGCTGTATGTCGGCTTTTTGATCAGTCAATGGAGATAATTCTCACTTCATTATTTCCTAATATCACTTGTTGCTTTCTTTGTCCTCAGCGAGAGAGCATGGGACCTAAAGGTGGTTTCTGTTATTTTGTGTTTAAGCAACTGCATGCAAAGAGGCAATTTTCTAAGCTTCTAAGGCTTGGGGAAGAGTTCCAGGAAGAGTTATCTATTTTTCTAAAGCACCATCAAAATCTGCTTTGGCTTCATGAGCTGTTCCTTCATCAATTTTGCTCAGCTTCTGAAACTCTTCATGTTTTGGCTGTTTCTCAAAATGAGTGCTGTATTTCAGAAGATGAAGAGGGTGCAAATCCTGAGCACACCAACTTGATAACAACACTAGCAGACAGAAAACGTCTTTTGAATCTCTCAAAGATTGCTGCCATGGCAGGTATGATCTACTCCTTTGGTTGCTTCTCACATATCTATTGAATGGATGTGTTTTAGTATATATAGGGAACTTTTACAAATTCGGTGAATTTGAGGTTAGCGTTTTCATAAACTGAAATGCAAGCCATTAGCTTTTAAGACTCTTTTTCCACAAATTGTTGGTCTCTTGATGTCTAATAATAAATTTATTTGCAAGTACCTGATCATACTCTCAATCAAGGTGAAGCTCCATGTAGAAATGATTAAAACAAAATGCAGACCCATGAAACAAACAAAACTGAGAACCAAACTGAAAATTTTGGTCAACCAAATGTATTGGTTCAGTGGTTAGTAATTTGCGGCTTTTCTGGGTTTGATTTCAGTCCTGTCATTTAATTGTTATTGGCTAGCAGCCAAACTGATTCATGCAAGAGTTTTGCTATAGCAGTTTGCTGAAAAAGAGTTATCAGAGTAGATGCCTTCTGTGATAGTTTAGTTGATATCTGAATTTCAATATTTGCAAATTGATGTGGGACACCAGCTGGATTAAGGAGGCTTGTGCCTTCTTTCAATGTGACAAATTGGTTCTACATAAAAAATGTTGAAGTAAGAAGGGGGTTTACTTCTTTTATAAATGGAGGAAGCCATACTAGAAATCATTTCTAAAGTTTTAATAAATTAAGAATAAAAAATCAATTTCAAAAAATTGTGAATTGACCAATAAGATTGGCTAACCCAAAGACTAATACTGCATGTTTGCAATTTTTTGCCATTGTATTTACGAAGAACATATGATTCAGTTAATTGAACCCTGGTCAGTCCTATTTCATTGACTTTCCTTTACATAGTGGTAGTAAGTGTTTCTTCTGACTATTGGTAGGATTATTCTCTCTCTCAGCAAGCGTGGTACTTCTTTCGGGGTTTAACATCATTAACATTTAATGGTTTTTGCCATTTACATTTCCTTGTCAATTTTATGCACAAGTAAATATGTTTGTTTCTCTTGTCAAGCTCCTGCAATTAGGGACAAGAGTGCCATTCTTGAGAATGTCACCAAAGCCTTAACAGTTTTTTTCTTTTTTTCCCCCTTGCTAAATTCTAGTTTTTATGATGCTGATGCTGGATACTGAAGATATTGAAGGCCATATAACACTTCCAATCATTAAACATTACCCTGAAAGGGATACTGACATTATGCAAAGGGAGGTGCTTGATTGAGAAACAGTGGTCAACTCATTATGTCAATCTAATTGGCAGCTCTATGGCTTTCTGTATTCCACGTGGTCTAGGAATATATGTTGAATGGTATACTTTTTACTAAATCATTTATTACAACTTCAAGTTGTAGGTCTTTGTTGTGTTTCTTCACTCTTTTAGCTAAGGTATAATTGACCTTATTTAGTAAGGCCATTGCAAATGGTACATCTATTTGGATCCATGTCATATAGATGTAACACTATTTGATGCTCCTCCTTTTCATGGCTTGGGATCATTTATGGTCTAACCACCATTCACAAGCAGAGATTATATGGAATTAGATTTAATAGGAATATTTTTTGGGAACAGTTGCTTTCATTTGATATGTTACAAAATGGTTTGACTGGAGGGCTTGGTTATTTGTTATCTTCTTTTATGCATATTTTTTCTTTTTGGAACTACATTAGCAGGTAAAGATGCTGATTCTGAGACAAAGGTTAAGCGCATCGATGCAGATTTGAAGATTTTGAAATTGCAGGTGTGCTATGTTTTAAGAATGTTGTATTTTTCCTCCGGCTATTGGGTATACTTTGATAAACAGGGTTATGTTCAAGTCTTGTTCGTTGTGCTTGCTCACCTCTTACTAACTGTTGCCTTCATGTTGTATGTTATTCATTCACTCTTGAAGTTATTACCGTGTTGCTTATATTTCTATAGGGTCCACATGGCTTTTTAGGACATTACTATCTCGTGATTTTAATGGAGTTCATTGATAATGCTGTTTGCTTCAAACCATTGAGTTAATAGTGTAGCGGATCATGCTGGGGTTTCATTCTTCTCCTCTCCCACTTGTATGACTTCCTTAAATGTAGTTTGTTTAGGAGACAGATTTGACCTAATTCACAAGTCAGGACTTCTATTTTGAAATCAAATTACTAGGTTCCTCAATTTCATTCTATGAACTATTTAGTATTGTTATTTTTTTCTAGTCAAAGATAAGTGAATTACTATTTAGTATCTGAGGTTTAAAATGAATTACTAACTAGTTTATGAGGTTAAATATAATTCAATAATTACTATTTAGTAATTTCTCGAGGCTGTTATGTGCAAATTAATCAATGTAACCATTCCAGGGAAAAAAGATTATTTGAACATTAATTTTGTATCTTCATTTTAAATATGCTGGTGGTTTTCAAGTAGGATCTAATCTAATGCATTGGAATCCATCAGCAATACACTGGATTTTGATGGTCCTTTCTCTGTGGATGCCTGTTTGTGCACTCACGTGTTCAAAAGGGAGAAGACAAGAGTACATGTTCTTATCTTGGTCTTGATTGGTTTTTTGTTTAATCTATATTTTCACTCTTAATCAAGGTCTTGCTGGAGTTGCAGCACAGTCAGATTGAAGCAATGAACTTTATTGTGAAAAGCTGCACGCACTCTGTTTAGTCATAAAATAAAACCCCTGATTGCAACATACAAGAAGCTCATATGCATTTTCCCTGAATAATCAAGTCTGCATGAAAATTAATTTTTTTTTTTCTTAAAAGCTCCTGTTGAACTAACCATTTACTACTTGCAGGAAGAAATTTTAGAAGTCCTTCAGGCCAATGGAGCAGAGACATATGATGGACAGCAGCTGTTTAGACCAGAGGAGCTCATAGAGCAATGCCTTGGAGTGGAAAGCCCAGAGCTAGCATTGCGTGCTTTTGATGTGTTTGCATGGACCAGCTCCTCATTTCGTAGAAGCCACAGAAACCTTCTGGAGGAGTGTTGGAAGAACGCAGCTGATCAGGATGATTGGGGGAAACTCCATCAAGCGTCTATAGATGAAGGATGGAGTGATGAGGAAACCCTGCAGCAACTGAGAGACACCGTTCTTTTCCAGGCATCAAATAGGTGCTATGGACCTCAAGCAGAAACTATAGAAGAAGGTTTTCATGAAGCATTGCCATTGAGAAAAGAGAACTCAGAGGTTTCACCATCAAAGGATTTGGATTTTTCTGTAGAAGCAATATTGATGCAGCACAAGGATTTTCCAGATGCAGGGAAGTTAATACTGACTGCTATAATGTTAGGTAGTGTACAGGATGATATAAAAACAGAAGAGGGTGCTCCGATGGAGTAATAAAAATACTGATTGACTTTCTGGAATTACTCTTTGAAATTTGTGAAATTTTTTTCTAGATGTATTATATATATAGCAGAATGTTTTTTTCTATCTGCACTGCAGCCGTAATCTGTGGTGGTCTCCTGTAAGAAAATATATGATACGTAATTGTGGAAAATGTAACTAGGAGGAGCAGGTTCATAGAGGAGGCAGATGAAGCAATCTTTCGCCAATGTTGGTTTTATTGCTGATATGCAAAAGGAATTGAAATTTTAGTTATGGCAGGTAGAAATTTAAAGTTGCAAATTGTCATGAAGGATTCTGATCTCACGACTCAGGCTGACAAATCTAGTATGAACTATGGAAATGAATCAAGGACGGTGTTCAGAAGAGAAGAGAAGGGAAGAAAGAGAGAATTATGTTGTATATTCATCAATGAATCCTTGTGTTACGGATTGTTGGCTATTAATAGTAATTCTCCCATACATTTACAATATCCAGCTGTAATTATTATTTCTCTATCTTAAATGCAATGCTCACTAACTCCTTTGCACAAACAATCATCTCCTTGAATTCTGATATCCTTTATGCAAATGCATCCTTGCTTTCCTCTAACTGGTCCAGCCCATCCATCAGCTTCGTGACACAAATTGCTTTAGGAAATCACATTTTCTACCCGAAAATTGTGTTTCGATTCGTAAATACGGGACGCGAAAACTTTTTTTAAATTTACGTAGTGGACCTTTTTCTTTTTTTTTTTAATATAAAACATATATATACAAAATATATAAAATACACACTCAATAATATAAACTATATTTCTACAATACATTTACATAATATTTTTAATATTTATTTAATTTAATTTTTTTATTTTTTATTCTTACAACATTAATACAATATTTACACAATATTCACACACTATTCAATGAATTTTATATAAAATAATACAATTTAAATAATAAAAAATAATATACACACAACATCTATAACATATATACAACATCTATAAAGCATGCACAATACATCTACATAACGAAATTATTTTTATTTTTTTATTTTTTTATGTGTATAATATATAAAATTTATTTAAAAATAATTTTTAATAATTTTTAATAATATATTTTTTATATTTTATATTTATTTTATATTTTTTTTTATTTTTTATAATTAAAATTTTTTATAAAAATTATAAATTTTATATGATGAAAAATAATTTAAAATATTAGTTTTTATTATTTTATTAGAATATTTTTATTTAATAGTAAATTTAAAAAAAATAAAATATTAAAATAAAATATTAATTATAGTGAAAAAATATTTTTTTTAAAAAATTATTTTAATAAAAAATATAATATTTTTAAAATTTTATACTAATTTTTTATAAAAATATAAATATTTTTAAAATAATTTTTTTTTTTGATAATTATGTAAATGTGCCAATTGCTTTTGCTACGTCGCCAGACATTTCTAATCTGTATAATTTTTGCTAAATTGATCACCTTTGGCTTGTTTAACGTTGAAGGACTTTGATTGATTGATCGATTGCTGGTATCATCTCATCTCCAGTGGATTTTGATTGTCGAAGCAGTGAAACGTTGTATATTACAACTGACGCGAGTGTATATTCTAACTGACACGGCTAATTATCAATGCCTACAAAATTTAAACGTCATAGGTCCTTCTTTTTTTAAATTACACTGGCATTCTTTTTTTGAATTTGTGTTTTCAAAAGTAGAGTGAACAAATTTTTTTTCAATATAATAATTTAATAATAATGAAAATTAAGTTTTTTTATAATTTTCTTTTGGTTTTTTGAAAATTGTATTTCCTTATTCGTTTCTTCTCCTTTAGTTTTTCAAAGCACTTTCTTTTTATAATGGATAATTTTTGGGTTCTTTTCTTCACTTCACGTAGATAGAGAAAATTGTTCACGTAACTTTGTGTCTTTAGTGGCTATATATTTAGTTGCGTGTTTCTTTCATCTCATTCCTCCTCGTAGATTTTCCTCTGTTTAGGGCTTCTCTTTATACTGCAAAGTTAGTTTCTTAAAAGCTTTGCTAAAAAAGAAAAAAAAAAGACAATGTCTGATACTAAATCTAGTTACTGTAATGATTGTGATGGTGATGGAACTTCTCTTCTACTCACAACCACCACCACCACCTCCTCTTCTTCTGCAAAATATGACCTGTTTTGGCGTAAAACTATGTGTGTTATACGTGTTAGTATTTTCATCTCTCGGAAGAAAACAACTCGTGATTGTCATGGCTCTTCCGCAGCACCTAATCATCTTCCTTTTTATGGTGGTGTCCTAATAGAGTGAGATCTATAAAAAAAAACAAATAAAAAAAATCACAGCTTATAAAAGGCAAATTGTGATAAGCTTGTAAATGCAAGCTATCACAACATAAAGGAAGAGAGGGAATGTCTATGAATAGACCTTTTCCCCCCTCAATTAATATATAACTAGTTTAAAAAAAAATAAAGAGAGGAGAAAAAAATATTATTTTTAAGATAATATTTTGAGTGATAAAATAGTGAGATTTTATTTTAGGTGTTTGGAAAATACTTATCACTATTTTGAGTTTATCTCATTTGTGAGTGTTGTACTTCTAGAATATTATTTTTTTAAAAAAGTCTCTCTCTCGTAATCCTACTATTTATTAGTGGAATAAATTTATTCGGAGTTTGTCTCGTAGACGTAACCCAAATTAAATGTTGAACCACGTTAAATTTGATGTGCTATTTTTATCTCAATATTAAAGCTATTATCAAGTGTAGTTATTTTGTTATATTATGCTATTAATTATTCGAGTAAAATTTTATCTAAAGAGGCTGAATTTTAAGCGAGACCGTTTGTGATCCCTCCAGTCTTTTCTGAAAATTTTTTTGATATTTATTTTTAGTATAATATTTCATATACTATTTACTTGTATAATATCAAATAATTTATGTGTTATTAACACCCATTGCACAACAAGTGGTATTAGAGTCTGGTCCAGACAGGGACGCGGTGTTGAAATTATTTTCTTTGCATTAAAGAGATGGAGGAAAAAATAAACAAGATGATAAACCTAAATGACTCGAATTACCACATATATAGAAACAAGATGAATGATCTTTTATTTGTGATGAAAATGCATTTGCCTGTGTTCGCTACATTAAAACCTGATGAAAAAATCAGATGAAGACTGGGAGTTCGAGCATGAGCAAGTGTGTGGCTTCATTCGACAGTTTATTGAAAACAATGTGTATAATCATATTTGTAAAGTGACTCATACAAAGTCCCTATGGGAGAAGCTTGAACAATTATATGCTTCTAAAATAGGGAATAACAAGTTGCTCTATTTGACTAAACTGGTCAAAATTAGTTATCGGAAAGGTACATTTATGGCAGACCACTTGAATAAATTTCAAGATTTCGTGGATCAGTTATTAGGAATGGGTGTAAAATTTGATGATGAGTTGCTTGGTCTCTTAATACTTTCCTCTCTGCCAGAGTCCTGGGAGACTTTGAAGATTTTCATCGCTAATTCAGCGGTTGATGGTGTTGTTAGTTTGGAATCTGTCAAGAGTTCAATTCTAAATGAAGAAATGAGAAGGAGATCTCAAAATTCAGTATCCACATCTTAGCCAGATATTTTTATTACTGATTTCAGAGGGAGGAGCAACTTTAGGTTTTCAGATTCAAGAGATAAGAGTTGAGGAAAGTCAAACAAATATGTAAATATTGAATGCTATCACTGTAAGAAGAAGGGACACATCAAAAAATTCTGTTGGAAGTTCAAGAAAGAACAGGAGAAGAACAAAGACAAAGAAATCAAGCGATATGATAACAATAATTATGAACAAGGAACCACGACTGCCATCATTAAAAAATTTCATGTCATTTCTTATGATAACGATGAAAATATAACATCCAGTGAATCAGACTGGGTAGGAGATAGTGGTGCCACCATTCATACCACATCACATAAAGAACTCTTCTCAACATATAAACAAGGAGAATTTGGTGTTGTCAAAATGGGAGATAAGGGTGTAGCCAAGATCATCGGCCAAGATGATATTTATTTGGAGACAGAAAATAGGACAAAGCTACTCTTGAAAGATGTTAGACATGTTTCCAACCTTCTGCTAAACCTGATTTTTGTTGGCATACTTGATGGTGAAGGTTTCAGCATTACTTTCAAGAATGGTCCATGAAAACTTACTAAAGGCTCCTTGGTATATGAAAAAGGAAAAAAAAAAACACTCCAAACTATATGTGATGCAGGCGAAGCTCTCCAGTGATTCCGTTAACACGGTGGAAAAAGAAAATATGACTGAGTTATGGCATAGAAAACTTGGTCATATGGGCAAGAAAGGGATGACACAGTTGGTGAAAAAGAATGTATTATCTAGAATTGATAAAGTGGATTTAAAGAAATGTGCTGACTGTCTGGATGAAAAATAAAATAGAGTTGCTTCCAAAGGTTCCACTCCTTCCAGAATGAAGAATGTATTGGATATGATTCACTTAGATCTATGTGGACCAATGTCAAAGTCACTTAGTGGTGCTCAATACTTTGTGACTTTCTCGATGATCACTCAAGGAAGATATAGGTATACATTTTGAAGTCAAAAGTCCAAATGGTAGACATGTTCAAGCAATTCCATGCCTTAGTTGAAAGGAAAACTGGGATGAAGTTGAAATGCATTCGCACAGACAATGGTGGAGAATATATTGTATTATTTGATTCGTACTGCAAGGAGTATGGTATTCAACATCAAACAACACCTCCAAAAATACCTCAACTGAATGGCTTAGCGGAGAGGATGAACAAGACTTTGATGGAGAGAGTAAGATGTTTGCTCTCACATTCAAAGTTGCCTAAGACATTTTGAGGTGAAACTCTATATGTTGTAATACATGTACTCAAATTTTCACCACATATTCCTCTTCAGTATAATATTCTAGAGAATGTGTAGTCAAGAAATGATGTTTTCTATTATCATTTTGTGTGTGTTTGGCTGTAACGCTTTTGTGCACATTCCCAAAGATGAGAGGTCGAAGCTTGATATCAAGACACGTGAATGTGTATCTATTGCCTATGGTCAAGATCATGATCAGCTTGGCTATATATTTTATGATCTAGTTCAGAAAAAACTTATTAGAAGCCGTGATGCTGTATTTGTTGAAGATCAAACCATCGAAGACATCAGCAAAGTGAAAAAGAATGTTCCTGAATTCAATGGCGACTCAACAAACTTAAAGTTAGTTCCTCCAAAGGTGGTACCAAGACAAGTTGGAGATGAAATACAAAATCGTCAGCCAGAAAATCTTGACATCGATGCTCCCACAGAAGTTCAATCAGATGATGATGAGAACTAGATTAAAAATCAACCACCACCACCAGCAGTAGTTCCTCAGGTTCCATTAAGGAGATCTACTAGAACTAGATAATCTTCTACTAGATACTCTAATGATCAGTACGTGTTGCTTACTGATGGGGAAGAACCTGAGAATTACCAATAAACTATAGTAGATGAGAATAGGGAGAAATGGATTGAAGTCGTGCAAGATGAGATAAAATTTATGCATAAAACAAAATTTTTGAGTTGGTGAAGTTACCAACAAGTAAGAGGGCTTTAAAGAATAAGTGAGTGTTTAGGATAAAACATAAAGAACACAGTTCTCAACCATGATTCAAAGCTAGATTAGTTGTTAAAGGATTCAACCAAATGAAAAGAATTGACTTTGATGGGATTTTTTTACCAGTGGTGAAGATGATATCCATTCGTACAGTGCTGGGATTAGCTGCAAGTTTAGACTTGGAGATCGAGCAGATGGATGTTGAGACTGCTTTTCTTCATGGTGATTGAGAAGAAGAAATATATATGGAACAACCAGAGAGTTTCAAGAAAAGAGGAAAAGAAGATCATGTCAATAAGTTAAAGAAAAGATTATACAGCTTGAAGCAGACACCGAGATAGTGGTATAAAAAGTTTGAATCAGTTATGGGAGAGCAAGGGTACAAGAAGACTACTTCAAACCACTGTCTTTTTGTAAAGAAATTCTCTGATGACGATTTCATCATCCTTTTGTTATATGTGAATGATATGTTGATTGTTGGCTGGAATATTTTTAGAATCAACAGCTTGAAAAAGCAGATGAGTATTTCTTTTGCAATGAAAGATTTAGGATCTGCAAAACAGATTCTTGGCTTGAAGATTACTAGAGACAAAAGTGTCAAAAAGTTATGATTGTCACAAGAGAAGTACATTAAGAAAGTACTTCAAAGGTTCAACATGGACAAAGCTAAAGATGTTAGTTGTCCTCTTGCTAATCACTTTAAGTTTAGTTCCAAACAAAGCCCTTCAATGAAAAAGGAGAAGGAAGAAATGGAGAAGGTGCCTTATGCCTCAGCCGTTGGAAGTTTGATATATGTCATGGTATGCAAAAGGCCAGATATTGCTGACTCAGTTGAAGTAGTGAGTCGATTCCTTTCAAATTCTGGTAAGGAACATTGGGATGTGGTGAAATGGATTCTCAGATATCTCTGTGGTACTTCTAAAGTATGTTTGTGTTTTGGAACCACCAATCCTGTGTTAGTTGGCTATAATTCAAGAAAGTCTATTTTAAGATATTTGATTACGTTTGCAGGAAGAGCTGTATCATGGCAGTCAAAACTACAGAAATGTGTTGCTCTTTCCACCACTGAGGTAGAGTTTATGGCGGCAATAGAAGCAAGCAAGAAGTTATTATGGATGAAAAGGTTTTTGTAAGAGTTGAGTTTTGAGTAAGAGAAGTATATATTATATTATGACAGTCAGAATGTCATTCATCTCAATAAAAACTCTACTTTTTACTCACGATCAAAGCATATTGATGTGAGATATCACTGGATTCGAGATGCACTAGAGATGAAACAGTTTCAGCTTGAAAAGATTCACATAAATGATAATGACTCTGACATAATGACTAAAGCTCTACCATCGGAAAAGCTTGTTACTTGTAAAAGGATTGCTAGTATAAAAGTCTCATCTACTTGAGTGTGAGAGAGAGATTTATAGTGGTGTCTCACTTAAGTAAGACCCATAAAAAAAGCAAATAAAAAAAAAGAAAAAGGGAAAGTCACAGCTTGCATTTTGCAAGCTGTGTTACAGCATAAAGGGGGAGAGGGAATGCCTATAAATAGGCCTTTCCTCCCCCAATTAATATATAACTAGTTTTTGAAAGAAAAAATTAAATAGAGGAGAGAAAAATACTATTTGTAAGATAGTGAGGTTTTATTTTAGGTATTTAGAAAACACTTATTACTATTTTGGATTTATCTTATTTTTTAGTGTTGTACTTCTAGAATATTATTTTTTTTAGAAAAGTCACTCTCTTGTAATCCTACTATTTATTAGTGAAAAAAAATTATTCAGAGTTTATTCCGTGGACATAATCCAAATTAAAAGATAAATCATATTAAATTTGATATGTTATTTTTATCTCAATATTAGAGCTATTATTAAGTGTAGTTATTTTATTATATTATGTTATTAATTATTTGAGTAAAATTATATTTAAAAGATTAAATTTTTAGTAGAATCGCCTGTAATTCCTTCGATCTTATCTAAAAATTATTTTAATATTTACTTTTACTATAATATTTCATACATTATTTAATTATACAGAGGGTGTTTCTCAAAACTGGAGCTTTTCAGCTTATTGTGAATAAGTGATTTTTAGATTATAATCAGATTAAAAATAAATAGTTAAGTGTTTCTGTAAACTAGTTAATAATCAGTTAAGTGTTTCTGTAAAATCAGCTTATAATAAGTTTTTAATTGCAGAAACTGTCAAAATGACCAAACTGTCCTTGAGAAAATTTATTGTATAAAAATAATTTTTTAAATGTCAATTCAAAATTTATTTTGCAATAATAATAATAATAATAATAAAATTTATTTAATAATAATAACAACAATAATAATAATAATATTGGTGTTATCAATAAATTATACAAATAAAAAATTACCATTAAATATTACCAAATTAATTAGAATCTTAAAAATATTTTTAATTAGACAATGAGAGTGAACATTGTATAGGGTGGGCAAATTTAAAATATTGAATATTAGGTAGGGATAATATGGTCTTTTACTTGGTCAAAACTGCTTAAAAAATAAGTGCTTAAAAAAAGTAGCAAAACTCAACTTTTAAAAAACTGATTAAAATTATATTATAATCTACTATTTAAGTTTTCAGAAACACTTAAATAAATAACTTATAATTTAAAAACTACTTATAATCAGTTTTGACTAGCTTTTGAGTTTTGAGAAACACCATCGTACTAACAAATAATTTATATATTATTAACAACCGTCGCACATCACCTTTGCCACCATCGCCTGTCTCCTCTCGCCCCCTTCCCAGAGCGTACTCGTCTCATTCTTGGCATGCCATTGCATTCATTCTCATAACGAGGAACGAGAGGTAGATATGCAACAATTTCTACGAATTGTGAAGGAAAAAGACTTTGACTTGCTTAAAAATTTTGGTGGGGTTGGAAAGGTTGCCTCTGTTTTTTGTTCTAATTTGCTTACTGGGATTGATGAAGGGAAAATCTCACAATCACTGAACACTAATCCAGCCTTTGCAAAGGGTTTCATTAACTGCTTCGTGAAAGGTCAAAACAGCTCCACTATTGTTCTGCTCTTTATACTTTCTGGATTGTCATTTGCTGTTGAGATGATTGAACAAGGACATCAACATGGGTGGCATGATGGTGTTGCTATACTTATTACCTTATTACTGCTTGTAACTTTCCGTTCAGTTTAGAATTTCCTCTGAGAAAGGGAGGTTGAGAAAAATAAATTGAAAGTTGAAGTTGTGAGAAATGGAGAGATTCGGATCATACCTGTATCTGATGTTGTTGTGGGTGATTTAGTGTGTCTGAAGAACGGGGATATTGTTCCGGCTGATGGTTTATTTGTGAAAGGTGATGCCTTTGATTTGGATCAAGCTGTGGATTCCAAAATTGAATATGAAACAAACCCATTTCTCTGCTCTGGATCGAAGGTAATCCAAGGCCATGGCCAAATGCTTGCGATATCAGCAGGTGCTACTACAGCATTTGGTGATTCTAAAGTGAGTACACTTTTACAAGCTCAAATTGAGAAAATCGACTCTTATACAGAAAATCTTGCCCTTTTTGGCTCTGTGTTAATCGGTTTTGTTATCTTAATCGGGTTGCTAAGCAAGAGACAGCACAACAATGATGATATTTTACCTGAACTAAAGGGGAGAATCTCAATTGATTTGCTAATGGGGATAATTGAGAGTATGTTCTGGAGGCCTAGAGGAAGGGTTCACATTTGACAGGTATTCTTACAGCAATAGTAATAGGAATGCAACATGGAATGCCTTTTGTAATTGCAGTCTCCCTCTCTTACTG
Organism: Garcia nutans; assembly: GCA_947685225.1. NCBI lineage: Eukaryota > Viridiplantae > Streptophyta > Magnoliopsida > Malpighiales > Euphorbiaceae > Garcia > Garcia nutans. The sequence continues at coordinate 1,002,851 of CANTUV010000068.1, forward strand.
GAATGAAAAAGTGAAATCATTTGGTGTAAAGCCTCAAAATTTATCAGCTTGTTGCACCATGGGCCTTGTTACTGTCATCTGCATCAATGCAACTGGTGATATAATGTGTAACCAGATCAAGGTTGACAAATTTTTCATTGGTGAAGAAGATATGAATAATGATGTGCATTCTGAGACTAACCAAGCTGTTCTTGAAGCACTCCGCCAAGTCATTGGTGTCCCCACTCTTGTTCCTGATATGTGTGGTTGTGCAATAAATGGTTCGCTTGCTGTTTGGGCAAAATCTAGATGGAATATTGATATGGAATCATTAGACCAGTGCTTCTCTGTACTTGACCATAGAAGTTTGAGATGTAACGGGAACACTCGTTGGGTTTTGATGAAGAAAACTGAAGACATTGAGGAAATTCTGCATTTGCACTTGAATGGAGATGCATTGACAATATTGAACTTGTGCTCACGTTACTATGATGGCAAGGGGGAAATTCATGACATACAAGGTCAGAGAAAAAATTTAGAGCAAGTGATTGAAGAGATGGAGAATGGAGGTCTTACGGTCATTGCATTTGCTTGTAAGCAAATAGAGAGTAGAGAATCTAGTGAAGAGGGGTCGTACTTGCTGGCAGTGGTTGGTCTGAGATACTCATGTCAAGAGACAGGTGAAGCTCTACGGCATGCTGGAGTAAGCATCAAATTGGTATCACAAGATGTGCTGTCAGCAGCAAGAGACATAGCTTTTAAACTTGGAATTTCTCGTCTACGTGCAGACACTGTGGAGATTGAAGGTGAACAAATTTGAAACTTGGACGACACTGAGAGAAGGCCGAAAATACAAGAGGCAATTGTAATGGGAAGTTGTCTATCTGAGGACAAGCTGTGTGTGGTTAAAAGTTTGGAAGAAAATGGTCATGTGGTTGCATTCTTTGGAGGGTTAAAAGCAAGTGATACTCCAGCCTAAAAAAGCTGATGTAGGAATGAGGAAGGAGATTCTCAGCACAGAAATCGCCAGAGAGAGCTGTGACCTTGTTATTTCAGACGAATGTTCAATGATTCAAGTTGTGAAATTTGGTAGATGTGCTTACAATAACATTCAGAAGTTCATTCAACTGCAGCTGAATGCTTGCGTTTCCGGGCTACTGATAAACCTTGTTGCTGCATTATGTTTGTGGGACTCTCCATTAACAGCAATTCAATTAATTTGGGTGAATTTTGCCATGTGTCTTCTAGGCGGTCTAATGATGGTAATGGAGTTGAGAAGTGAAGAGCTCATGGCCAATCCACCAGCTAAAAGAACTGAGTTACTTTTAACCAAAACCATATTGAAAGAAATAGCAACTCAGGTAATGTATCAGACTTCTCTTTTGCTGATTTTGCATTTAGCTGGGAAAGTTATACATAGCATAGATGAGGATATTTGGTAGTCACTAGTCTTCAATAGCTTCATGCTATGCCAGATATTCAATCAGTTCAAAGCCATGGGCATACTGAGGAAAGAAATAGCCATTTCTGTTCTTCACCATCACTGGTTTTTACTGGCTTTTGGGGCAGTAATATCAATGCAGGTGCTCATTTTTGAATTCGCAGCATTTTTTGCTTCTTGTGAGAGATTGAATTTGGTTCACTGGACTCTATGTTTCACTATTTCTGCACTTTCATTGGGTTTTGGAAATGGTGTGGAATTCATTTCAGTCTTAGTCTCAAATTGGTTTTCCAGATCAAATGGTTCAAATTTAGGGTTGCCAGGGATGAGACTTTTTTCACTTGTTTCTTTGTCGGGCATTCCACTTTCTATGATCCTTTTATTTTCTTTATCGTACTATTTCTTCCCCGATAAAGCCCAGGTCATTCGTCGTTGATAGAAATTCGTATTTTTTTTAAGTCTTTGTTCTTGTAATTCGTTGTAGGCATCAACAGCCTTGTTTAGCATGCTTTTGTGTTTAATCTGTAGCCTTAATAGATGTCTGTTTATCATGTAATATGAGGTCATGTTTAGCCAGTTCTGTCTGTGCAAATGTTGCAACAAATTAAATTTAACAGTGATTTTATCAAATTTTCATAAAATTTCTATTGTTGGGTGCCATTAAGAAAATATGTGAGAACACTTGCTAAAAAATAACAATAAATTTTTACAAAAATTTATTGCCATTAAGCCTTTCTCGCTTTATTGAATCTTTGACAGAGCAAATAAAATTAAATTAGTAGCTTAAGCAATTTCATGCAGATTTTTCTCACTATAAGACAAAATCAAGTTACTAATAGCGGCCAAGAACAAGAACCATTTATGTGGCTTGTATTCTCCAACGAAAGCATCCAGCAAAACAAGATCTTTGAAGTCCACATGGCATAATAATAACCTTTATCTCCCAGAAAAAATCAGCATGGAAATTCACATCCAATTCAATAACCAATAACCAATAAAATGCTGCTGATGTGTAGATTTCCTAATCCATAACATCTTCTCAATTTTCAATATAATCCTCCTCTCCTTCCCTTGACACCTCCTCAGGTAAACTTACAGTCTTAAGGCTTAAGCAACCGTTTAGTAAAAGCTTCACAGAGTATTATAGTCATGGCAACCTCTGCAATCCAACAATCTGCATTTGCTGGACAGACAGCTTTGAAGCAATCAAATGAGCTTGTTCGCAAAGTCGGTTCCTTTGGTGGTGGTCGCATTAACATGCGTAGAACTGTCAGGAGTGCTCCCCAAAGCATCTGGTAAATTATTCTTCTCCCTGAGATTAGCAGTCATTATAAAGAATAATCGTTAGTAAGAAAGTTTTTGAATTGTCATAAGGAGCAGGCTAATCTTTGTATTATTAATACTGGCAAGAAATGTAGTTTTATTCATTCTAATCTGACCCAATACATTCTTTCTTGAAGTTTGTTTTCCATCTCAGGTTTCTCATATTTTTAACTTTTTATCAAAGTTAGTAGCAGCATAGAGCATCGTAGGTTTATGTGATATGTAGATGAAACAACAGATTACTGGTTTAATTGTGGGTTCTGATAACAAATACCGAAGACTACACTATCACTACAGCAAAATGAATGAAGCAAAAAAAAATTAGGACAATTAACCCGAAGGTACCTAACCAACTAGCAACATCACTGAAGAGTAAAATATCAGAAATAAAGCTTGCTTGGCTAACTCGAGTGATTTCTTTGGCCCTCTTGGGCTTCATTTTCTAAAATCCTCTTCACATCTTAGGAGGGATTCTAAATGCCTCATTGTTTTGTTGTTTCAGAAAATAAGAGTTCAACAAATTCTCTTTAAATCCAGGAATTTTTTGCTTTTATCCTACCGAACACTGCCAAATTAAATGCCCCCTAGAACTTCCTAGCTATGAAAAAAAAAAGAAATAACACTTCACAAGACCTTTTAACAGCCTGTTCTAAAAGTGTGTCTTGAACTTCGAGAATCTTTTTACATTTGAATTGTACTTATTTCTAGTTGAGCATAAGAATTGAGAATCTGGACTCATAATTGTAATTGATAAAACAGGTATGGCCCAGACCGCCCAAAGTACTTGGGTCCATTCTCTGAGCAAACTCCATCATACCTGACTGGTGAATTTCCTGGTGACTATGGATGGGACACTGCTGGTTTATCTGCAGATCCTGAGACATTTGCCAAGAACCGTGAGCTTGAGGTGATCCACTGCAGATGGGCCATGCTTGGTGCACTTGGCTGTGTCTTCCCTGAAATCCTTTCAAGGAATGGTGTCAAGTTCGGTGAGGCAGTTTGGTTCAAGGCTGGAGCCCAAATCTTCTCTGAGGGTGGCCTTGATTACCTTGGCAACCCTAACCTCATACATGCTCAAAGCATCCTAGCAATCTGGGCCTGCCAGGTTGTGCTCATGGGATTCGTTGAAGGGTACAGGGTTGGTGGAGGACCATTGGGTGAAGGACTTGACCCCATTTACCCCGGTGGTGCCTTTGACCCTCTTGGACTGGCTGATGATCCCGAGGCATTTGCAGAGTTGAAGGTGAAAGAGATCAAGAATGGACGTCTGGCAATGTTTTCCATGTTTGGATTCTTCGTTCAGGCTATAGTCACTGGAAAGGGACCTATTGAGAACCTCTTTGATCACCTTGCTGATCCAGTGGCCAACAATGCATGGGCTTATGCCACTAACTTTGTTCCCGGAAAATGAAGAGAATCATTTATGCATTGAGGTTGTAACATTATTCAGTCCTTATTCTTCTGTGGAAATGCTCTTGTTGTGGACCCCAACAGTCCTCAGGTTCTTGTAGTGGAAACTGATTATCTGGAACGTATTGTACAAATACAATATCAGACTCCTTTGTACTTGAACCCATGTATTTGGTTTTAATGCGCCATAAATTTAATAATTTTACCCAAAACAAGCAAGACTATGAAGTTGAATCAATGTTTCAGTCTTTCAGACCATATGCTACAATATTCCACTGCTTCCACTGGTCTCGTCTCTCCCTCCGCAAACAACAAAATAGACAAAGTTAAACAGCTGGAGTTAACTAAAATCATTCATTGGCAAATTTAGGAGTTCTGAATGAAAGTATTCATGTGCCAACCCCCACATTACCAAAGCATTCACATAAAACGCTTACCAGCAAATTTTGCAGCTACTAAAATTCTGAGCAATTATGAAGAAATTGTCCATTTATCAATGACTCTAAGGACTGCATGATAATTCCAATCCGAGAAGAACAAAACAAGGCTCTAATTCCACAGCATTCACCAAAAATCCTTGCAGGAACACTTTCCTTGTTTAAAATGATGGAAACGGCTATTATCTCTCACAATAATTTCACGGTTGTAGATTTTAGACAGAAGTTTAGTCACAGCATGGCAGTCATTACAAACTCGAAGGTTCTTGATAACGCAAATAGGACTCCTGGAATCTATATTAATCAGTCCAAACGCAATAGCTAACCTCTCACTGTGTTTTTCCAGTTCTGCTTCCTTCTCTTTCTCTTCTTCAATGCATAAAAGAACCTGGCTTGTGTCAGGCACATGTCCCTCGAGTTTCAATTTCTCCTCCATCTCTCTCAACTTGAAATATATCTCTTTTGCTTGTGGATGTGATTTATCACTAGCAACAAACTCATGAAGCTCACCATCATGCTCTATTGAACTACATCCTGGGTCCTTTCTAAGCCCTCTCTTCTTCATAATTTCTCTCACTTGTGAAACCCTGTCCCAAAGGCCACTGGCAGCATATATGTTAGACAGAACAACATAACTTCCAATAGCTTCAGGAGCCACCTCGATCAAATTATTAGCTGCATACTCACCAATAACTGTGTTTCCATAGATCCTGGAGCCACTAAGTAAACTCATCCAAATTACACTGTTTGGTGTCATGGGCATATTCTCAATGATGTTTTTTGACTCTTCAAGATGCCCAGATCGACATAGAATATCTACCAAGCAACCATAGTGTTCAATTGATGGTTCAATTCCATACTCATTAATCATGATGTTAAAATACTGACGACCCTCATTGACCAATCCTGCATGACTACAAGCATTCAACACACCAATGAAAGTTATACTATGAGGCTTCATTCCAATCCTGCACATCTCATGAAATAATTCCAGAGCATTGTCAGCCATACCATGCATCCCTAAGCCTACAATTATAGCAGTCCAATGCCCTAGCTTCTTCTTAGGTATCAATCGAAAAACAGTTATAGCACTCTCAATACTCCCACATTTGGAATACAAATTTATCAACGATGTAGCTAGCACACCATCTAATATAAAACCATTTTTAACCATGTAAGAATGTATCCATTTTCCCTTGCTAAGACTAACCAGTCCAGAAGCTGCAGAAAAAGCACTAACTAATGTAGCGTGACTAGGCGCAAAATCCCCTTCCAACATATCCACAAACAACTGCAAAGCTTCCTTGAACCTCCCGTTCAAATCACAACCAGCTATCATTGAATTCCAAGTGATCAAATTTTTCTCAGGCATCTTATTGAATAGCTCAGACGCCAATATAAAATCCCCAGATTTCATGTACCCATTAATCATGGCATTCCAAGAAGCTAAATTCCTATCAGGCATCACATCAAACAACTCCCTAGCAACATTGACCTTTCCACACTTGGAGAACCCATCAATCAAAATGGTCCAAGAAAACAAATCCCTCTCTGGCATTTCCTCAAACAACTTCATAGCAAAATCAACCTGCCCACATTTAACATACCCATCAATCAAAGAATTCCACGACACTAAATCTTTATCATCCAATGAAACAAAAACTTTCTTTGCACTATCAATCTCTCCACACTTCGCATACATGTTAACCAAACTGCCAAGTACAAACTTATCCAAACCAAACCCAAGTTTCAAAAGCAACCCATGAATCTGTTGCCCTTCTTTAATTGCATGTAACCGTGCACAACCCTTAATCACACAAGGCAAGGTAAAAGAATCAGGTTTGAATTCAAGAAGCAATTGAGAAAAGAGAGAAATAGCATCATGGGATAATTGGTTCTCAATGGAGCACTTGATAACGAGATTGTATAGAACCAAAGTGGGTTCTTGAATTTTATGGAAGATGGATTTAGCATACTCAAGATTGTTGATTTTGGGGTCAGCATAAAGAGAGAGGAGGCGAGAAGAGACTGATGGGTGAAGGAAAGTGTTGGTTTTGAGGGAAAGAGCGTGGAGTTGTTGGGTTTCATGGTGGGTTTTGGAAGTTTTGAGAAGAGAGAAATGGAGAGAGGGGTTTGATATTTGTCTTAACATTTGGAATTTGGATTGGCTGCAAAAGGATACGGAGACGCCTCCTATCTATTGGCGTGGAATTAATATTTAAAGGAAAATAAATGCTCAAGAATTTAATATTTAAAGGAATTTTAAATGTAATTGATTTTAGAATTTTAACAATAAAAATGATTTAACTTCAAAGTCAGAGTTTGAACAAAATTTATAATTTAATAAGTTAATGATTAAATTGTTGAATTATTAACTAATTTTTAATTAAGAAAATTTTCTTTATTTTATAATTATAGGTTTCCTGAAAAAGGCATGCCATAAAAAATTAATGGCAGTTAAATTTTTGCAGTTATTTAAGTAGATTTTAACTAAAAAAATCAAGCGGATAAAAAATTAATAAGAGTACAAAGTCAGATATTCACTTAATTTTACTCATGGCTCCTCAATTTATATTATTGTAATATTTTTTATTTTTAAAGTTTAATTTATTATTTTACAATTCTTAAAATTATATTATTATAATTTTATATTAATTCTCAATTTAATTCTCTAACAAAAAGTTAACGGCTCATTATATGACCATATTAATTTTTACTATTCGATTTGATATTAATATGGCATATGATATATGTATGGCATCAACATCTCCTTCTCATTTTAATTATAAAATTATTTATATAATTTAGATTTTATAATATTTATTAATAAAATAATTTTTAATATATATTTTTAATATAATTGAATAATTTTTATATAAGTAATATAATGTATATTATTAATAATATATTACAATATTAATATACTATTATAAATAATTATAATCTATTATAATTAATAAATATATATTATATTAATAATATGTATAAATTATTAATTTTATTAACAATATTTATTATTATTATTTATTAATAATCTATATATAAATATATTGACAATATATATTATAAATTATTTTATTAACAAAAGAAGACTTTTCTAACATGTGCTCTTATATATGTATATAACAAAATCTCTAATTTTTTTTTACTAAAAAAACATTTTTCTCCCTTCTATTGAAATCTATTATTTATAATATATGTGAAAATTTCAAGAATATTTTAAAATAATCTTTTATTAGATTAATACACATTTTAAAAATTTATTCTTATATCTAACTAAAATATTAACTAATAATCAATAGAATAAATTATTATAGCACTTCTCAAATTGATCTTAATTTGGCATTTTAATCTAATTGTTTATAATTAAAAATTTTAATTATTAAATAAATTTCAATAAAAATTGAAAAATTTTAAAAATTAAATCATTATATATTATAATAATTTATTCAAATTAAATGAAAAATATGAAATTTCAAAAAATAAATTATTTTAACATAAATTATTTTTATATGATTAAACATAAATTATAATTTCAAATATTAAAAATGAAATTACTATATAAATTATAATATAAAAAATAAAGTTTAGTAAAAGATCTCTTGATTTTATAATCAAGAATTATTAACAAATTAAAAATACTATTTTTTTAAAATAATAAAAATTAAAGTGTTTATTGAAATAAATTTAAGACTGATTTAGTAAGAAAAAAGGTTAAAAATGATCCTCAATTTTACGGGCATCTTAGGTTTAATTTCAAATATAATTCCTAAAATTATGCCATTATAATCTTATTATTCTTAAATTCCACTTTATCACTTTAAAATTTTCAAATTTGTTGTAAATATAAAGAAAATATATAGAAAAAGAGAAATATGAAAAAAAAAATTATCGTAAATTATATCCCATATATCACCCGTAATAGATATATATAATAGTGTAAGTAGATTTTAAATAAAAATAGAAGATTATAACTATCATGAAGTTAATACTAATTCAAATAGGATAAAGATAATCATTATCTTGATAAAAAAAGGTTAATCTAAAGTAGTCATTCACATATCTCATAACACTTTCTCTTAGATAAATACTCTTATGAACATGCCTCGTGAAAATCTTGCTAAGAAAAATTCAGTGAACAAAAACTTAGTGAAGGAAAAAGAGTATAATATTCATAGGTAACTTTCCCTCAAAACATCCAACTAAGATATTTTAAGTGAACGCATCCCAATATTGAGTATATGTATTTTAAAGACCAATGTTGACAGTGTCTTTGCGAGCAAATTCTTTATTTAGTCTCCATTAATTTGTGTAATACATGCTACATTATCCTTTATGTAGTCCTATCGGTTTGTCGCTTTGTATAGGTAATCCACAGCTATTCTAATATATATGATAGTGGTTCTCAACCATACATATTTATGACTAGCTTCATGAATGTGTAATAACTTTAAAGAATTTGATTAAGTAGTAGTGATTGTTTGCTTCATATATTGTTATGAAATAATAGTATTATTTTATGTGAAAACATAACTTATTTAAGACTGAAATTTATGAGGATCAGAAAAACACCCAACATCAGCATATCTTGCCAATTCAGACTTTTTTTCTTTTGAAAAAATCAAACTCATATTAGATGTGTTACGTAGATAGTAAAGAATATATTTCACTCCATTCCAATGCATTCTAATTGGTGCATAACTAAACCTTACAAACAAATTAACAGCAAAATAATATTTGATTTTGTATTGTTAACAAACTATAAAACTACCCATATTACACTGAGATATTGTACTTCAGGACCAAGAATCTCTTTATTATCTTTTTATAGACAAAAATGATCTCCTTTACATTTAGAGAACGAATAACTATTGGAGTGTATAATCGATAAGAATTATCCATATAAAATTATTTCAAGTTGAAATGCTTGATGGATCAGAATTTTATTTAACAGATACTCAACTTAAAATCCAAGATAAAATTTTGTTCGTTCAATATCTTTCATTTTGAATTTATTTTTAAATAGTCTACAGTTATTGAGATCTCTTTTAGAGTTTCCAATATATTTAAATCATCAACATAAACTGCAACTATAATAAATTCTAAATTTGTCTTCTAGATAAAAACACATGGACAAATTGAATTATTTTCATATCTATTTTCTCTAAGTATTCAAATAGGCAATTACACTATATTCGCCTATATTGCTTTAGCTCATACCAAGATTTTTGGAGCACAATATAATATATTTGTCAAGGTATTATATGCTTCAGGCATCTTGATGCTTCATGCATCTTGAATCTTTCAAATCCTTCAGGGATTTATATATATATATATATGTCATTATCTAATGAACCATATGAATAAACTATTACAATATTCATCAAATATATATCGAGTCTTTCATAGGCTACCAAATATATCAAAAATCTAAAAGTAATAGCATCTATAAAAAGGGAATATGTCTCACCATAATCTTTACTAGATTTTTGTGAAAATTCTTATACCACAAGTCATGCCTTATATCTCAAAATTTTATTTAATTCGTTTCTTTTATAAGCCATATGAGTAAGTTGTCATGGTATATATCGAGCCCTTCCAGGGCTACCAAAAGAATTTTGAGAGTAATTGTGGAATAGAGAAAATGTGTACTTTTCATAATCTCATTTAATTTATTTTTTTTACATATAATACCCCATGGGTCTGACATCTTCTAGTACCTGGATAACTGATCCAAATACTATATGTTTAACAAATGAATCTTGCTTAGCCTTGATTGCTTTTTATTTTGGCAAATCACTTCGACGTCGACAAATTTAAATATTTTAGGCACAAACATATTTTTGATAATTTTAATAGCAACATATGCAAACATATTATCAGCAATAATTTCATCTCTTTTTTTACATATTTCTAAATTTTAATGAGATCTTATAATTTTTTGGTACTGAAATCTCTTTTGGAGTTACTTTTCTAGAAATATAAGTTGTTGATTTATGTTGTTTTTGACCTTTTCAGGAGCATCATTTTAAAATTATTCATTTCCTCTTCTTTTAAAAAAATAATAATTTAAACCAAGTGATTTACCACACTTCAGGTGTATATTAAATTCATTAGCTGTCATATTAATAGGATGTCCTGCAGGGACAATCAATTGAACATGACTATTAGGAGCTGAAATAAGTGATTTAGATGTATTCTGAGTATCTGTAAAGATATATGTTAACTGATTTGTAATATTCTGCAAATGAATTAGGTTTTAAACTTTCAGTTCACATTGATTTATATGTGTATCAAGATTGGATAAAGTTGATGTATTTCAACTAATCTCTTGTGTTTTTGACATTTTACTTTTATCTTTTCCTAATAGTGAAAAAACTAACTCACTAAAAATCTTGCTCTATAAAATTTATTGTTAAATATCCATAATATCTAATATAGACAATCAAAACCTATATAGATATCGAGATAATATTAGTAATCCATTTTATTTCTTTGAGAACAAGAACATACATACTTAAATAAGAATTTTAATATCACATATTCTAAATAAGATATATTATATCATATAAACACAAGTTATAAAAAATAAAAAAACTTATGATGTGTAGATAATCAAATACAAATTAAAAATATAATATAAACAATAACATGCATCCAAGTAGATATATAAAGTTTTGATTTCATAAGTATAAGAATAATAATTGATCATAAAATCTTAACAAATAATTATTAAGTTAAATCATATTGAATATAAACATATACAATAAAATGTTTAATGATAATATAATCATAAAATACTTGAATAAGAAATTTAGCAAAAGCAGTATTACGAGTTGACAATAGATAAATATTTAACCATTAAGTTAAAGCATCAATTAAAATCATAAAATATATAAATGGTTTTCAAGATTGATGGATAGGTCCATAAATATACTCATGTATTTTTTTTTTAAATTTAAGGGACTCTAAATATAATTTAGATAGTGAAAGTCTCACAATTAATTTATCTTAAGCACAAGAAATATAAAAATAATCATCAAAAAAAGAATTTTTTATTTTTCAGTGGATGTCTGTTTGTATTCTCAACAATACGTCGTATCATATTTGAACCTATATGACCAAAATGATCATGCCAAAATATAAAAATTTTAGGATCTATGAATTTTCTAGTGCAAATTGTGTAACTCAACTGTATTTATTTTTATAAAGTCCAATCCATTTAAGAAATTTATAATTTTTTAAATATGAACTTTTGGTTTAAATTTATAAAGTTAACACATAAAAATTTAATATCTCTTTTACTTTATTTCAATAGGATATCGATTACGACGTATTCTTTAAAACTTAGTATATTTCTTCAAGATATACTTAAATACAATGCATCATCGAAATATTATTTTACTGAAATTCAGAATGTTCAAATTTAGATTATAAGGTGGACTCTTTTGGAGTCTTCAACCATATTTGCAGAATCATACATCATATTAACATTAATTTCTGCCAATGTTAACTATAAAAAATATTTTCTAATCATGAAGAATCATGATAGTTGTGCCAATATATATCTTTTTAACATTTTTATTTTCAAAATTGGTAGAAAAATAATTCCACAACAACCCTTTTTTTAATCAAGATCTCATTCATAATCTTAAAAAAAATATCACATTCGCTTCAGGGAATGATATTAATATAGTTGGACGAGTTTGATTATTTTTCATCAAAAACTACAAATTTTGTTTAGCTACAGGTAAAAAAAATAGTTTATAATATTTTGTAAATCTATACTCTCAATATTGCTACTATATGAGTATATTTGAGGTATAAAAAGTTTAATATTCACCAAAAAGACTATAATAAATTATTAATAATGAGATAATTAGTTTTTAACTTCTCTTATAAATAATCAAAAGAAAATCATTATTTTTAAGCAATCATACAGGGATGCTTGATTTTCTTTTTATAATATTTTTAAAATTCATAATATTGAGGTGAATCACGTTGTCAAGTACAATAATAGATAATTTATTCAGAAAATTTTAAAGATAATAAATTCAAGTTTTATGATATTTAACCTTGTAAATATATCAAATTTAAATAAGAATTATAAATTGCACAGATTGCAGAGCTATCAAATAAATAAAGATAAAATTATAATTAGAGTTATAACTCTAAAATTACAAATGATCATATAAAATTATAGTAAATATCAATTTATTTATTAACTTCACTTAAATATTTACTCATAATTTTTATATTTTTTTTATTTTCATATATTATATTAAGTTATTAGATATAAAAGCATAAAGACAAAAATAACTGTAAACATATTTAAAATTAAGTTTCAGAAGTAAAATTTTAAAATTTTTTTGTTCCTTATTTAACAGTATATAAATACTATTAATATACTTAATATATTAATTATCTTCAACATGCTTATATATATTCTTGAATCAATACATTGTTATTTATGTATACTGTTATATATGTTAACAGTAATCCAAAACCAATCAACATACGCATAATATCAACTTAATAAAAAGAAAGGTAAAACAAAATTGGTTATTAAAACCAATGCAAATTTATCAATGTAACATATAAACAAATCCAAGTCAATTTTGTCGATCACAATGCTAGCCAAACAAGGATTTGCAACATGGATTAATACAGGGGCGCAGCTACATGTTATAGAAGGGGGGCAGTTGCCCCCCTTCTGTTTTTTTTTTTTTTTAAAATTATATACATATTTATATTTATTAAAATTTTAAAAATCCTTAATTTCTTCCTTAAAATTTTAAATTACCCCTCTATTTTTTAAATTATACAATAAGTTAAAAAAATAAATTCCTATAAATCATTCTTTTCTAAATAAATATATATATTTTTAAAAAAATTGACCAAAAAATAATTGACACTCAAAAAAAATTGGGACAAGAAACAAACTCATTAAAAAAAATACAAAGTTGGAATTTTATTATTTTTCAATATATATTTTTTTAATTCTTCTCTTCTCTTCTCTTTGATTATTTATAATTCTAATATTGTGTGATAATTTTTGCTTCAACTATTTTATAAGAGATTATATTTGTAATTCAATACTTTATTTTATTTTTTTTATGTATTATTAGATGAATTTAGAAGCATATACATATAAATATTAATATTTTACTTTATTATAAAGTTGTTATTTTTTTTAAATAAATATAAATTATTATCAAGACATAAAGATATTTAAAGAGTAATTATTTTTTTCTTTTTTAATTTTTATATATGAAAAATATTTACAAATTATTTTATTTTTTAAATCAATTTATATATTAGTTTATAAATATATATAAAAATGATTATTTATATTATTTTTAATACACATATGACATTTTTATTTTGTCCCATTCTTTCAAAAGTAATTGTTTTTAATTTTTTAATTCTTCTCTTTAAATTAAATTTATTATTTATAATTCTAATATTGTGTGATAATTTTTACTTCAATTATTTTATAAAAGATTATATTTATAATTCAATTCTTCTTTCTTTATTTTATTTTATTTATGTATCATTAGGTGAATTTAGAAGCATATACATATAAATATAAATATTTTATTTAATTATATAAATATTTTTTTAATTATGAATTACTATCAAGATATAAAGATATTTAAAGAGTAATTAGTTTTGTTCTTTTTTAATTTTTATATATGAAAAATATTTACATATTAATTTATTTTTTTAATCAATTTATATATTAGTTTATAAATATATAAAAAGGTAATTATTTATATTATTTTTTAATACATATAAGATATTTTTATTTTTACCCCCCTTCCTTCAAAAGTTTATCTTCGCCCTTGGATTAATATATATATTTAAACAATGATATAACAACTGTCAATCTTTCTTTATGTAATATATATTTATATATATCAAAGCAACAAACTTGTAACATGAATTCATAGAAACTCAGTATTACGAAACCGTATATGTAAAATTCAAAAATAAGACCAAATAATTTCTATATAGCCGAAAACTATATATATTTCAAATACAAACTTCATGATTTTTCTTAAAATGATTAGTTCTTAAACTCATATCTTTATACAAACTTAGAAAAATTTAATGGTTACTCTATTAAAAATAATTAAACAATTATTAATAAAAGCATACCTTGATTATTGATAAATTCGTTAGAGATAAAATAAAAATTCTCTTGTAAATTTGAAAAACTAGGTCTTTCTCACTTCACTATTATAACTCGTAGAGACTATCATGCTAATAATGTATTGTAAATATAAAAAAAATATATAGAGAAAGAGAAATATGAAAAATTTCTTTATCATAAATTATGGCCCATACACCACCCATAATGGGTATATATAGTGGTGTAAGTTGATTTTAAATGAGAACAAAATATTATAACTATTATGAAGTTAATTCTAATACAAATAGGATAAATGTAGTCATTATCTAGATAAGATAAGATTAATCTAAAATAGTCATCCACATATCTCATAACAAAATTTTTATTATTATAATATTATGACCCTCCTATTAATTTTCTATCTTTCACCATTAATGAAAAATTGGCATGCCATATGACATCATTTCAACTTTGGCTTAATATATCATTGGCCCCTTATACTTGGCATGTTTAGTCATTTTGCTCTTTCTACTTTCACTTTAACCAATGTGACCCTCTAACTTGACTCTTTTTTTTTTTATAACTATTTAACCCTTAGATGTTGATATGGCAAAATGAGTATAATTTACTCCTCAAACGCGTCTGACCATAATTGAATTTATTGATATATAGTGTAAAATATTCAAAAGCCCTTCAAATAATAAAATTATTACTTCTAAATTTTTTATTTCAATTAGAATTATTTAAATAATAGATTAAATAAGAAACAAAATTTATTTATAATATTAAAATTTATTTATAATATTATATTTATTTTTAAAATGCCCTTAAATAATTTTAATATAATGTATTAAAATTAATTAAATTAAAATTTATTTATAATATTATATTAAACTACAAATTAAAAAAATTGAAATAAAAAATTAAAAGATTAATTATACAAATGAAAATTTAATTAAAAATTTTAATATAATTTTATTTTACAAATCAAATAATAATTGTAAATAAATTTAATTTAAAGAAAAAATAAAAAAATAAAGAAATTGATTATCATTAAAAACCTCTTGAACCCAACATCGTCATCGCCACTAATGGCCAATGATCTATTCGCCTGCCATGCAAATTGATGTTGAAGTTAGCCAAGGCAAGCAAATCATCATCAAACTAGCATCATCATTGCCCCGGATAGTTGAAGTGGTCTTGAAAGATTCAAGAGCAAGAGAGATTCAATTTTAGGGATTTTTGAGCTAAAATTGAATAAACCAAAGTACCCAAATCAATCATAACATCTCTGTCTCACCTTCTAAACATAGGAAAGATTCAAGAGGTGTTCTTGAAGTAGATTTTAGGGATTCAATTTTTTAACTTTCAAATTTGATTTTTAGATTTTAGGAATTCAATTTTTCTCAAAATGGTGTGTTAGTTTTTTTTTTTCCCAATATGGCTATAGAAAGAGAGTTTCAAGCAAAGAAAAAATGGAATCCACTTTTAAGAAATTTTTTGGGTATTTTATTTAATGGTCATAGAGGAAAAGTTGATCGAGTTACCACCACAGCTCTTCCACCATAGCAGCGACACACCCAGCTATTCCACCATAGCGACGACGCCTAGCTACCACCACAACCCCAGCCATAGCAGCGATACACACCACAACTCTTCTACCGTAGCAGTGACACACCCAGCTACCACCACAGCCACTGCGTCAACACACATCATGAATACTGCTACCTTCTTCTCCATTATTGCAAAAGAAAAATGAGACCTTTCCAAAAACCAATCACAATATATCTTTGTGAACACTCGAATTTTGAGGCTCGGAAAGCCGACTGCAAAACACCAAGCCAGACCGGTCGACCGCGGCAGAGTTCACCAAAAATATACCTTCATGGTACTTGAAATGTCCGGAGCAACGCAAGGATCACAGGTATGGTATCGGAATAATTTTTGGAGGTCCGCAGCTCCCAGAAAATCAGTTTGAACGAAAAAATATGGATTTCGGTGCGGTTTTGTGGTGAACCACTGGGACCGGCGGTCCGACAGCCGTCCATGTCCTTTCCCATTTTTTCGGCGACCACCCGGTCCGACCGCTGATCACGGCGGTCCGACCGCCGGACCGCCCGAATTTCGCCTATAAAATGCTGCTAAACTTTCAAAAAAAAGGGGTTGGACTTTTTCGGGTGGGCCTCATGCTGTCGAATTCTTTTCACGCTTAAAAACTCTTATTGGACTTTTATTTGCAAGAATCTAACCTTGTGTGGCAGGGATTAAGAATCATATTTCAAGATCTAAGAAAACAAGACCTGGAATTTCGAAGTGGAAGGACCCTAAACAAGGTAGTATGATAATTCATCATTTGTCAATTCAAGCATATCATAAAGCATCCTATCTTCTTCCTAATTTCTTTTCGGTCAAAGACCTAATCCTTTTAGGTCTAAGGCCTAATTGACTAATCAATTAACACTTCGGCATGAAGCCGCGAATCAATCAACTTTTTGGCATGGAGCCTAAATTGTATCTTTTTGGTACAAAGTACCTAAATTTCACAATTAAAATCAATCTTTTGGCCAAAGGCCTAAATTGCACTATTTTGGTACAAAGTACCTAAATTTCACAAATTTGCACTAAGTGCTAAAATTAACAACTTTGGCAAAAAGCCCGACAAATGCACGAAGCATACACACACACATGCATGAAGTATAATTTTCATTGCCTTTAAATAAGCTTTTCCAAACTACATGGGCTTTGATCTCTCATAAAAAACGAGAGTATGTAGGCATATTTGAGATTCACCTCAAATAACAAGTCCGCAATTTACTAACAATCTATTCTTCTTCCTTTCTGTGTTCCTTTTGGATTCATTTCTAAATTGGCAAATTAATCAAGTACATGACATAGTCCCCGAATCCTCATTGGGTTCGTAGATTAGAAACCTTTACATTGGATGCATTAATTGGAGTCAAACAAGGGTTTACTTAGTTTTTCCCTTTGAACAAAATAAACTGAGTGGCGACTCCCGACAACGAGTGAACTTTCATCCGAATCCTTTTCGGGTGGAAAATCGAGGTTCACAATCTGGCGACTCCACTGGGGACCATAAAAATGATTTATGGAATTCTAGTGGACTACTATTGCTTATTTGATTAATTTGACACTAGGGACCATGAAAATGATTTATGGGATCCTAGCAGACTACTATTGTTTATTTGACTAACTTCCCCTTTTTAGGGTACTTTTATTCATTTTGCAGGGTACCCTAGCAATATATATCCCCTCCTTGGGGATATTGGATTGAAAATTGACAAAAGGAATCTTTTTCCTTTAATGGACCCCTTGTTTGACTAATTGTGCATTTATTTTGACATTCAGAGAATCTTTTTCTCTTGCATTATATGGGGGAATCCTTTTCCTTCATTTCATAAAAAATTATTTTCAAATGAATTTCTTCTCTTTCTGTTCAAAATTCTGAGTCTGGATAGCAAGTAGCGCTGACCGGCAGGTCTCCTTGATTATGCCGGCGGACAGCCAAAGCGTCCTCCCTGTTGTCGCAAACCATTCCAATCCTTTTGGAGTGGCCCATGAGTAATCGTACTGTTGGACCCACGCGAAACTCCTTGTTTCACATGTGGTTAGGTATATCTTACTCAAGATTCAAAGCTCCCTATTATAAGCTTATTCTCTATTTTTCATAAACAATAGAACCTTCCCTTAGGTTGTATGTACCCAATGATAGTGCCACATACCATTAAAATGAATTATGATGTGATGAGGTGCATTCATGCAACATGACAACATTATTTTGGGAAAAATCTTTTGGGGAAAACTTTTGATGTGTATAAGTGGACCAAGAGTTTATCCCATCCTACCCACTGCCCTGATCCCTTGCCTTTAACCTTTGCAGGTATCCACTATCCGTGTGCCTTCACCCACACAAGCTACACCAACTCCAACTGTCCAATCACCCACAAGTTCTACTACCCCACCTTCGCCAATTACTCAAATTACTGAAATGGCTACTATTGAACAGATTAAGGCCTTGCTAGATGGACAGGTTAAGGAAATTGAAGCTAGAATGCAAGAGAGAATTGATGAAGCTTTAGCTGCCCAAAGGGTAGCCATCCTGGCTGAATTGGGAGGGGCACCAAAGACGGCCACTACTTCTGAAGATTTAGGGAAAGAACCTATTGCGGGACAGACTAGTACCCCCAGGACTGCTCAGAACAATACCCCTGTCATCAATTTGGAGGATCCGTCCTCTAAGAATGAAACTAATGAACTGAAAAAGAAACTTGAATTGCTTGAAAGGTCAATCACTGCCATGAAAACTCATAAAGAGGTGGTAGACATGGATTCCTTATCCTTGTTTCCCCAAGCTAGATTGCCTCCAAAATTCAAGATGCCTGGGATGGACAGATTTGATGGGACCACTTGCCCTAAAACCCATTTGAAGATGTATGTGGGGGCATTGAGCCCTTGGAGTTTAAATGATGAGCTCTTTGCTCAACTCTTTCAACAATCCTTGACTGGGGCTGCCCTTAAGTGGTTTATGAGCCTGGATCGTGCTAAGATTAAGACCTGGGAAGACATCTGCAATGCATTTAACACTCAATACCACTACAATATTGAGGTGGATGTCACTAGAAGAGAACTTGAGACTACCAAACAAAACAACAATGAGCCCTTCTCCTCGTTCCTTACGAGGTGGAAGGCAAAAGCTGCCCAAATGATCAATCGCCCTTCAGAACAGGAGCAGATTGATATTATAATCAGGAATTTAAGACCTACATATCAAGCTCAACTGCAAACCCAATACCTACCTACTTTCAAATCGCTCATTGCGACTGCAACCAAGGTAGAAGATTTGATACAATTGGGTAAGATAGTAGATGAGGGAGCTACTTCAAAGTATAAAAAACAAGGTCAAACTGCTTCCTCAAGCAAAATCAATGAAGTGGCCAATATTGCCCCTGCGAATCCTTTACGTGTGGGCAATCTTGGGCAGAGAAATCAGCCAAGAAGGCAATATACTAACCTTGGGGTGCCCCTTCATCTAGTGTTTAAAAAGGCCGTGGAAGGGAAGTATTTGAAGCCTTTGGACCCAAGGCCACCTCCAAACCCATTACCCGCCAGTTATAAGGCCAATGAATATTGTGAATACCACCAAGGAAAAGGGCATAGAACAGATGCTTGCTGGACTCTGAAAAACCGCATCCAGGATTTGGTGGATAGGGGTGACATCATTCCTCTCAAGAGTCAACCGAACATTAATACTAACCCTTTGCCTAATCATTCCATCCATGCCATCACTGTGGAAGAAGAGCTGTTTGATCCTTTCAAACTTCTCTTAGAAATGAATGAAGTGTGTGTGTTGGATTTGAATGACCTTGCTGAAGAGGTCGACGCTTTGACAAGAAACGGAAGGCAATATCAGCCACTCAACTTGGGAAAAGCCCCTACAACCTCAAATCACCCCCATAACAAGACACCAGAGCCAAAAGAAGACCCTGTCCTCACTCAGCTTAAACAAACTCAAGCTAAGGTGTCAATTTGGGAGCTCCTTGCTTCCTCATTCCCACACCGTCAGGCTCTCAGCGAAGCTTTGAGTCAGCTTGATACATCAGTAGACACAAGCCCAGAAGCTTTGGTAGCCACTTTGACCCAATCAACCAAGACATTGAGTATCCGATTTTCTGATACGGACCTACCAGAAGATGGCAGTAAACACAATGATGCTCTATACATCACCATACAAACCGGGGGAAAGACTGTTCCCATGGTTCTCATTGATAATGGGTCAGCCTTAAATGTATGTCCCTTAAAGTAGCAAGCTGTCTGGGGTTGGAGGCTACAGATCTTACACCTTCTGATCAGATTGTTAGAGCATATGATAACACTTGAAGAGAAATTTTGGGTGTTGCCACTCTGGAAATTGTCATTGGGCTGGTGAAAATGAGAGTGCCCTTCCAAGTCATTGATGTACCCGCGAGCTTTAATCTCCTCCTTGGAAGGCCGTGGATTCATCAGAATAATGCTATCCCTTCTTCATTACACCAAAAACTTAAGTTCCCTTTTGAAGGAAAAATCATCACTATCAAAGGTGACACCTGTGAAATCAACAAGAGAACCATGGATCAGTCTCTCTTTGAGGTTGTTCCTGGCGAAACCGCCATGACCTTGACTAGTTTCCATTATGATACAGTCCAATGCATTGAAGGAGAAAAACCCAAAGGGCCATTTATCTTATATGATTTTGGAGATGTCCAAATCAATTGCCTGGTGGAAATGATGCTAAGGGTAGGTCTGCTGCCCGGAATGGAAATGATAAAGTCTGGGAGGAAAACACCCGTAGTGCGGCTATAGGAAGAACCTGAGAATAAGGGAACTTTTGGCCTGGGGTAGAAACCCACAGATGAGGAGATTGAAGAGTTTGAGCATGGAAGGAAGAAAAAGAAGAATTGGGGGGTAAGAAGCCTCAAAATGCGCCCTTATTTTAGAACTCTGAATGGTCACTTCTGCAAACCTGGGAAAACAGCTCCTTACTGTGGTTTCCAGGAGCCATTCTATGCTCCTATGACTGGGAAGCAGTTACCGGGTTTTGAGATGTTCACTGATGTTTTAGTGTTGAAGGAAGAAGAGCCAGAACCTATAACTGAACCACAAGTGGAAGATTTCATGCGGCCTAGTCTCTTTGATGAGGTTACTATGATAATCAATTTTGAAGACAAAAGGGACTTCACAAAGCTGATCAAGACTACAGATGGACCACTGATGAACTGGTATGCCGAGGAGGGACGAGCTGCTATGGTCAAACCTAGTCCTGTGTCACACCCTGAACCCGAGTCTTGTACAAAGTCAAATTCTGAGTCAAACACCAAGTCAGAGTCTAATTCTGAGTCTTCTGTAGTTTCAGATTTAGAGAACCCCAATGTCAAATCTAATGTAATCTTGGAGAATGATCCACCATTATCAATGAAACTCTTCAAATTCTTGGTTACCCTGTGTCTTTTGCTTTCCAAGTATTATCTAGCAAAACTGAAATAAATGAAATAAAAGAAATAAATGAAAAAATAATGATTGGCAAAGAAAATGAACATACATATATTGCATATGATTGTGTGAATAAGGAACACGTTGTTGAGTGCATCAGAAGATATGTCGACTGCTTCATGTGGAAGGCAAGTGATGTCACGGGAATAGACCCAGCCATAGCAGTTCATAAGATTCCACTATACCCAGATGCGAAGCCGGTTAAGCAGAAATTGAGAAGAATGAAGCCAGAATGGTCTTTGAAAATTAAAGAAGAGGTTGCCAAGCAACTGGACAATAAGTTCATAGAACCAATTGCCTACCCTTCCTGGTTAGCAAACATTGTGCCGGTCCCGAAGAAAGACGGAAAGGTCAGGATGTGTGTTGACTACAGAGATTTGAATAAGGCCTGTCCCAAGGACGATTTTTCACTACCACACATCGATTTGCTGATAGACAGGATGGCTGGGCATGTGATGGTTTCCATGACTGACCTCGCGGTTTGGTACAATCAGATCCTAGTTCACCCACCAGACAAAGAGAAGACAGCTTTCATTGCAGAATGGGGCACTTTCTGCTACAGGGTTATGCCTTTTGGGCTGATAAATGCAGGGGCTACCTACCAAAGGATGGCGACAACAGTCTTTCATGACATGATTCACAAAGAAGTAGAAGTGTATGTTGATGATATGATTGTTAAGTCAAAATCTCCAGAAGAACACGTTGAAGCACTTGAGAAGTTCTTCCTTAGACTTCGCAAGCACAATTTGAAGCTTAATCCTGCAAAGTGCCTCTTTGGTGCAACATCAGGCTTATTTTTGGGATATTTGGTCAGCAAGAAGGGAATAGAAGTTGATCCAGCAAAGTCGAAGGCTATTCTGAAAATGCCTCCGCCAAGAACAGAAAAAGAGATTCGAGGCTTGCTAGGTAGATTACAGTATATCAGTCGATTCATATCGCAGTTGGCAGAGACTTGTGGTCCAATCTTTAAGCTACTAAGGAAAGGTGCTTCACAAGAATGGAATGAAGACTGCCAAAAGGCCTTCGACAAGATCAAAGAATACTTGTTAAGTCCGCCAATTCTACAACCTCCCAGAATGGGAAAGCCTCTGCTCTTGTATTTGTCTGTAACAGATGAAGCCATGGGTGCAATGCTAGCTCAAGAAGCCGAAAGTACGAAGGTGGAAAATGCAATTTACTACCTCAGCAAAAGGATGCTGGATTATGAGTTAAAGTATAACAAGATTGAGAAGTTGTGTTTAGCCTTGTATTGGACTTGTACGAAGTTACAACACTACTTGTCTTCTTACACTACTTATTTCATCGCAGAACAGAGTCCCTTGAAATTCCTTATGGAGAGGCCTGTTTTGGATAGTAAAATGGCTAAGTGGGTGTCAACATTGACAGCCTTTGACCTAAAATTCATTCAAAGAAAAGCTGTGAAAGGTGGCGCAATAGCTGACCAATTAGCAGAATTACCCGTGAATGACGAGATGCGAGAAGTGGGTTTCCCTGACGAAGACCTCTTGAATGTGGAAAGGAGTATTTGGGAGATGTATTTTGATGGGGCATCCAATTATCATGGAAATGGAATTGGGATTGTGTTCAAAACTCCTTGTGGAGAATACATTCCATTTGCAGTTAAACTTGACTTTAGCTGCACAAACAATGAAGCAGAATATGAAGCTTGCATCAATGGGCTTGAAGCCACCCTGGAATTAGGAATTAAGAACCTAAAGGTCTACGGTGATTCTATTTTAATAGTATCACAAGCCTTAAGGAAATGGAAGATAAGAGAAGAGCATTTGGTTCCTTACCTACAACGCCTTGATCATCTGGCACAACAATTCGATGATTTGTCCTTCGAATATCTCCCAAGAGCAAAGAATCAGTTTGCTGATGCCCTGGCTACTTTAGCTTCCATGATCAATATCAAGGAGGGGAAAGTCATTCGTCCATTGAAAGTTCAACTTCAGAAGCAACCTGTCCACATAATGCATTTGGCCGATGGTAAACCATGGTTTTGGGATATCAAAGGTTATCTTAAGGATGGAAGTTATCCGGAGGGATCATCAAAGGTTGATCAGAGGGCCATAAGGCAGCTAGCCACAGGTTACATTCTTAATGGAGATATCCTCTACAAGAGGAGTTGGAATGGAATGCACCTAAGGTGTGTGAATGAAGCAGAGGCTAAGCAGATAATGGAAATGGTACATGGTGGCGAATCAGGACCACACATGTATGGGATCGCCTTGGCTCAAAAAATTGCCAATCTAGGATATTATTGGTCCACCATGAATGCAGACTGCGTGGCATTTGTGCAAGAATGCCATCAGTGTCAGATATTTGCCAAGATGCAGAAGCAACCTCCCTTTGCCCTGAATCCGATCACTTCTCCATGGCCCTTCGCTACTTGGGGAATAGATATAATTGGTAAAATACATCCAAAAGCCTCAAATGGACACCAGTTTATTTTGGTAGCAGTGGATTACTTCACAAAGTGGGTTGAAGCAGCTTCCTATGCAGAATTAAACGCCAAAAAGGCAGCACAGTTTGTCCGAACCAACATCCTTTGTCGGTACGGAATGCCATTTGAAATTATCACTGATAATGGAACTCATTTCCAAGCAGAATTTGCTAAGCTCTTGAAGGATAAGAATGTCCAACATCATAAGTCCTCTCCTTATAGACCTCAAACAAATGGAGCTGTAGAAGCAGCGAACAAGTCTATAAAGGTGATCATACAAAAAATGATCAAGGAACATAGGCGTTGGCATGAGAAGTTACCGCTGGCTTTGTGGGGATATAGAACATCAATTAGAACTCCTACTGGGGCAACCCCGTATTCCCTGGTGTACGGAATGGAAGCGGTACTCCCCATTGAACTGGAAGTTCAATCGGTAAGGATAATTCAAGAAAGTCAGATAAATGAAGCTGAATGGATCAGCAATTATCATCATCAGTTGTTGGGTTTGGATGAAAAAAGACTTCAAACTCTACATCGGATTCAAGGGTATCAGAGGCGAATGGCCAGACATTTCAACAAAAAGGTCAAAGATCGAAAGTTGGAAGAAGGTTGTTTGGTTCTGAAAGAGATTAGAACACCGGTTACAGATCCTCGTGGGAAGTTTCGGCCTCATTGGGCGGGACCCTACATTTGAAAGAAAATACTTTCCGGCGGAGCCGTCATCTTATCTGATTTGGATGGTCTGGAGTTCACAAACCCATGCAATCTAGATCAATTAAAGAAATATTATGTATAATCATGCATTGTAATGAACTACATTAGACCTGATTCTCGCAAACTAATTCGAGATATGTAGGCAGCTCTCTTTGAGCACGGTCTAAATTTTAATAAAAATCATTGGTTCATTTTTCTTTTGCCAACATAAAAAAAAAGAGAAAGAAAAGAAAGAAAAATCTAGCTAAGTCGAAAACCCACAAAGGGCGGCTTAGGCAATAGTGGGGCCCGCTAAGTCGAAAACCCGCAAAGGGCGGCTTAGGCAAGAATGGGTAAGAGCTCGCTAAGTTGAAAATCCGAAAGGACGGCTTAAGCAAAAATTAGAGCAAGTAAATAAAGTAAATAATGCTTGGAAAGCAAATGAAAGAGTCATTCATTCATTCAAAAAGAGAGAGAGAGAGAGAGAGAGAGAAAGAAAAGAAAGAAAAATCCCGCTAAGTCAAAAACCCACAAAGGGCGGCTTAGGCAATAGTGGGGCCCGCTAAGTCGAAAATCCGCAAAGGGCGGCTTAGGCAAGAATGGGTAAGAGCTTGCTAAGTTGAAAATCCGAAAGGATGGCTTAGGCAAAAATTAGAGCAAGTAAATTAAATAGATAATGCTTGGAAAGCAAATGAAAGCAGTCATTCCAAAAGGAGTCATTCATTCCGAAAAGAGTCAAACTATGAGTCCAAAGCGTAAAAAAAAAAAAAAAGAGTCAACCCTAGGGCCTAAATCCTACGCCTCCTACGTGGGGCAGAGTCTTCAGTATCTTCTTTAGCTCCGGAACTCTCTGCAGCATCTGTCTTCTCCTCGTTAAGAGGAATCACCTCCTCTCCCTCCAGCTCCTACAACAATGCATGCCTCGTTGGCTTTTCAATTGGCCAAGCTTCAGCTCTGTACTCTGGAGTAGGTTGGACAAGGGAAGGCTTAGCAAAAGGTCTGATCACCTGATGATTCCTAACCCAGTTTGAGGAACAGCTCGAGTAACTCCGGTAATAATTTGGGGGTAACTTCAGAAAAATTCAAGTTCTTTCCCCAGTGGTGTGTGACTTCCTAGAGGATTATTTCTAAGTTCTTTACTAGAAATAATTACTGATAGCAGTGCTTAGTGAAGCCTAGTATTACTTCTGGTTCATTACTAGAGCTAGTTCAAGTACATGTAAAGGAAAGATTCCTAGAATTTATTTCTAAGTTCTTTGCTAGAAATAAATAAAAATCCAAATCCATCAATATCCCCCTAATGGTGGTGACAGAAAACAACCCATATCTACCCATATTGATCCTATCCACCTTTTGAAGACTCTTGGTATAGTTGTGCATGCAATGGTTATAAAGAAGCAAATGAATACCTTTATGAAAATAAAAGAGGACATCATGCATACATATGTACTGTTTATGCTTAACAAAAGTGCAGAGAAAAATCAGAAGTGTTACAAGCAATCCAGAAATGCCAAAAGGTGGGTCTTTTACCCCTCGCTCAAAATTCGCTCTTCAGACGACCACTGAGCTCCATAAATCATTTTTATGGACCCCAGTGGGGGGCAATTGTGAACACTCGAATTTTGAGGCTCGGAAAGCCGACTGCAAAAGACCAAGCCAGACCGGTCGACCGCGGCAGAGTTCACCAAAAATATACCTTCATGGTACTTGAAATGTCCGGAGCGACGCAAGAATCACAGGTATGGTCTCGAAATAATTTTTGGAGGTCCGCAGCTCCTAGAAAATCAGTTTGAACGAAAAAATACGGATTTCGGTGCGGTTTTGTGGTGAACCGCTGGGACCGGCGGTCCGACCGCCGTCCGTGTCCTTTCCCATTTTTTTTGGCGACCACCCGGTCCGACCGCTGACCACGGAGGTCCGACCGCCGTCCAGCCCGAATTTCGCCTATAAAATGCTGCTAAACTTTCAAAAAAAGGGGTTGAACTTTTTCGGGTGGGCCTCATGCTGTCGAATTCTTTTCACGCTTAAAAACTCTTATTGGACTTTTATTTGCAAAAATCTAACCTTGTGTGGCAGGGATTAAGAATCATATTTCAAGATCTAAGAAAACAAGAACTGGAATTTCGAAGTGGAAGGACCCTAAACAAGGTAGTATGATAATTCATCATTTGTCAATTCACGCATATCATAAAGCATCCTATCTTCTTCTTAATTTCTTTTCGGTCAAAGACCTAATCCTTTTAGGTCTAAGGCCTAATTAACTAATCAATCAACACTTCGGCATGAAGCCGCGAATCAATCAACTTTTTGGCACGGAGCCTAAATTGTATCTTTTTGGTACAAAGTACCTAAATTTCACAATTAAAATCAATCTTTTGGCCAAAGGCCTAAATTGCACTATTTTGGTACAAAGTACCTAAATTTCACAAATTTGCACTAAGTGCTAAAATTAACAACTTTGGCAAAAAGCCGGACAAATGCACGAAGCATACACACACATGCATGAAGCATAATTTTCATTGCCTTTAAATAGGCTTTTCCGAACTACATGAGCTTTGATCTCTCATAAAAAATGAGAGTATGTAGGCATATTTGAGATTCACCTCAAATAACAAGTCCGCAATTTACTAACAATCTATTCTTCTTCCTTTCTGTGTTCCTTTTGGATTCATTTCTAAATTGGCAAATTAATCAAGTACATGACATAGTCCCCGAATCCTCCTTGGGTTCGTAGATTAGAAACCTTTACATTGGATGCATTAATTGGAGTCAAACAAGGGTTTTCTTAGTTTTTCCCTTTGAACAAAATAAACTGAGTGGCGACTCCCGACAACGAGTGAACTTTCATCCGAATCCTTTTCGGGTGGAAAATCGAGGTTCACAATCTTTGATGAAGAGGCTAGTTTCTTATACTCGGATTCGCATATCGAAATTGGTAGATTGAGATTGAGAAAGAAATGAGTGTTTTAATTATTTTTATTTAGCTATTTACTTGATTATTATTATTATTATTATTAAATGGAAAACAAGATAAGTGGCCCTACATAACACATATGGCATCTAGTAAGTGGTCAACATAAAACACATGGCATCTTATTTGTGTTTTATTGAATGTTTGTAGGCGTTTATATTTCACGCCCTATAAGTGTGTTGCATATTAAAAAAAAATGGTTAACTAGTTATAAAAAAATTAAGTTAGAGGGTCACATTGGTTAAAGTGAAAACAGAAGGGGCAAAATGACTAAATGTATCAAGTATAAGGGGGCAGATGATGTATTAAGCCTTTCAACTTTTATTGCTCCTTCAGATATTGATGTGAGGCACAATGTATGTACTACATCAACATTTTCTTTTTCACATTAATTATAATTATTACTATAATTATAATTTATAATATTTATTAATAAAATAATTTGTAATATATATTATTAATAATATATAATGCTAATATATTATTATTTATTTATGATGAGGTAGACTCCAAAGACTCCTGTTCTGGTTCAGACTCGTCAGCTCATCTATCTGCAAGACGCAAAAAAGGGACCGAGCTCTAGTGGAGAGACTCTGATACTTAAGTCAGATATCCGTTGGTCTGCAAATAGATGATCTTGAAAAATATAAAAAAGATCTCTTACCTATGGAAAGTGGAATACAACACTTGCGGGTGTCAACAGATTTTTCAGATGTGTCAACATCGTATGCTTGCTGTATTAAGGATCTGTCTATCGTACACTACGAAGCTCAGGAAAAAAAGAAAGATTTCGAGACCAAGGTCAAAGCTCTAAAAGTATCTCGGTCACTGTGTAGAAGAAGTAATGAGTTCAACTCATGAGCTCGATAATGGGGGA
This sequence comes from Garcia nutans, assembly GCA_947685225.1. Taxonomy (NCBI): domain Eukaryota; kingdom Viridiplantae; phylum Streptophyta; class Magnoliopsida; order Malpighiales; family Euphorbiaceae; genus Garcia; species Garcia nutans. Next base: position 1,031,607 of record CANTUV010000068.1, read on the forward strand.
CCGACAGGACAGAGCTTGGACAATAATAGGAGACAATACCATTTATAATTATTAACATATTATTACAAATAATTATAATGCATTATAATTATTAAATAAATATATTTATTATATTAATAATATGTATAAATTCTTAAATTACATTAACAATATTAATTATTATATATTTATTAAAAATTTATATATAAATATATAAATAAGTATTATATAAATAATATATATTTACTAATAATTTATAATATATTTTATAAAATACATTTTATAAAATAATTTATAATTTATAATTTATTAAAGGCTTAATATATATATATATATATATAAACACTTATACTTATTTAGAAGAACATATTAGCTCTTTCTACATTAACAGTGTCCTACCATACACCTCTAAATACAAAAAATGATATTATTGAATCATTGGCTCAACAATTCTTTAACTCACACATGAGTGTGTACTATATGTGCTTTATACCCTATTTTCATCATAAACTCTAAGCTAATTTGAAATCCTTAAGTCAATTTCCTAATACTACTCAAATCTACAACAAGTAGCAAACAAAATTCATGGAAGACAAGCATTATAGAACAAAATCAAGCAATTTATTATAATTGCATTATTTGAATCTACTTAGGTTTCTTGCACTTAATTAATAATATAATAAAACCTTAAGCTCTGAAACACAACAAAATCAAAGCATTAAATCCTCAACAAGTTGGAAAGAAAGAAATTACAGTAGCTTTAGCATATCCTTAGCTCCACTAAAAGTAAAGGCTCCACCTTCCTTCAAATTGAGTACTTTGACTACTCTATCCCTAGCCAAAAGAGCATATCTTCTATGCCTCACTCCCAATCTAACTGGTTTATCACTCAAATTCAATTCACACCCAATTATTTTTAGTGAATTCTCCATTCCCATCAGACAAAAGCAAAACCTCATCTTTAATCCCTAAATTCTCCTTCCAAGCTCTTATAACAAACACATCATTAACTGATACACACCCAATTGTATCAACCCCTTTTGCCTTTAGTTTTGAAGATTTCTCCACGAACCATGGAGAAGATGTTTCTATGAGCAAGTGGGAATGAAGGCTCTAAGTATAACAAATATGATTGATTTTTTTTCCAGGCGCGAGGGAGGAGATAACAGTGGTTTGTAGCTCTTCATCAACATTGACGTATGAAAGAGTGGCTTCTAGAAGCTTCTTGCCGATGAAAATAGTAGTGGAGATTGTGGTTGTTTTGGTAGAGAATCTTTTGAATTTAAGAGATCTGGATTGGTGTTTAAAAGCGAGAGAAGAGAAGGAGAGTTTTGAGGATCGAGATGAGAGAGAGGAGGGCTTTGGCAGTGATAGAGGTGGTAGTGGCGGTAGCAGTCAAAGAGGAGAGGAGAAATCTAGAGGTGGAGATAGTGGTGTCCATTGGTAGTTTAGTAGAAATTTGGAGTTGGTTGGGTTAGTAGCTGAGTAGTGGTATTACATTTGAAAAGAGATGAACAATTGATACTTTAAGCCATTTACGAGTAGTTGAAATTGTTTATTTCACACATTCTGAGCAAAAGGTATTATAATATCATTTTTTAAATAAAATATCATTTTAATTATAAAGAAGTGTGTTATAAGATATTCACAAAATAGAAGGAACTAATAGGTTTTGAACAAATACATGTATTTGTATTTATATATATGATTAAGTTTTTATTAAATTATATTAAATTATAAATTATTAATAATTTAATATAAATTATTAAATTTATAAGTATTGTCGTTTAGTAGTAGCTCATATTAACAGACTCCGTTCAAAGGCAAAAAGAATAAGGTGAGAAATCATAACTCACCATCTTCCTTCTCTTGTCTCCTCACCCGACTCTCGCAACTCACCTCGCCGGCAATAGTCTCATCGGCGGTCGCCAACACCTAGCCACCTTCCTCGCCTCACAGGGTTAGTTGTTGCAGCAACATCTCTTGATCGATTTGATAAGGTATTTACTTTTGCGTTTCCAATTTTTGACAAAATGGCCAATATTTGCAACTGGGATTTCTTTAATTTTTACCATTCTATTTTACATCTAAATAATGCTCTGTTCATTGTAGAAAATAGTAAATTTTTGTTCTAGTTGCATTTGGGCTTTTGAATTTTTGTTATTTCAAATGGATTTGCAGTTTGTGAAAAGGGTCTTCTTGATTATACTCAGAAAAGGAAAAAGTTGATTGCTTTATTGGTTGGTCTTGGTTTCTCTAGTTATGCAGATGAACCCGCTGGTATGCATAGTGCGTGTATTATTAATTCCATTCTAAGATAACCTGTTTTGGTTGAATTTGTTCTAAGATAGCCTGTTTTGGTTGAGTTTGGTGTTTAATCTACTGTCTTATGATGAATGGTATGGGGTGTTAATAAAACTCTTGGTTTAGTTGGGTTAACTTGCTTGTCTGAAATGGATTAAAGCACTTTTGAACTATGACCTGTTTTTTTAGTAACTAAAATTGTGAGAGCTGAATAATTCTATTCTTAAGCTGCCCTGTTTTGGTTGCATTTCTTAGAAGGGAAACAATATGAGACATGTTCTTTTCTTATTTGCAAAGTTGGTTTGACAGTTATATGCACCTGCAAATGGTGAAGTTGATTTCATTTAAAAGAAAAAGAAGTCTAGCTGAGTATTTGTATGTATAAAAGTAAACATGCAAGTAGAGTTATTATGAATGTGAAAATAACAGTAATAGTTAGTTATTGATTAGTAATTTCTAGAAAAAGATAACTAGTAAATGTAAGATATTTTAGGTCTAAATACAAAGCACAAAATGGGATTTTTCAAACCTAAATTTGAACTTAATTATTCTACATATATTCCATACCATATCTATAAAAAATGACATATTTGAACTCCATTTTGAATATTAGATGAGTCTTTTGTTTATTCCATTAATTTGGGGAATGCAAATCTTTGTACGCACAAAATAAAGGTATAATGGCATAGAAAGAAAGTCAGTAGACATTTTTGTAACACCCCAGAGATCCATGGGACCCACCCTAGGCAGTGAGCATGTCACAGTCCTCTTCCCCTCATAGTTTCACGGCAGGATTTATTTATTTAGCCCAATTAAGAGTCGTCTCCCTCGTTTCGATCCTAAGACCTCACTTAAGAGAGTCTTTTTCACTAAACGAGTATCATTTCTTGTACTAAAATAAATGTAACATCCCTATATTCTATCCACACATCGTACACATTTCCTCAAATGTGTAGTATGCATAGATAGAATATAAGAGCATTACTAAACACATTAATTGTACATCATCTATTCACATTATTTAGTTGATAGTTTATGTTATTATATAAATAAATGAATAGGTATAAGAAAGATAAATCAATTTATAGAAATCTTGCCAGGGTTTCATTTAAAACAATCAATTTAACCTGTATATACATATAATAGTTCTCAAAATATTCTGTTTCATTAATATCCCAAAATTTCATATTTTACATACATATATATATAGATATGTGAATATGGTATTATTTATTTACAAAACATCTTTTAGTCATAATACAGTTCGTTATATTTTAAAAAATAAATATTACATCCATAACATCTGAAAAGAAATATTTCATAATACAATTCGTTATATTTTACAAAATAAATATTACATCCATAAAATCTGAAAAAAAATATTTACATGCTATGCTTAGGTTTGACCTGTGGCAACCGATGGTTCTAGTATCTGATCACTATCTATGCCTAACCTAGTTTAGAAGAAGTTCCAACTTTTGTTCCTTCACCTGTGCGATAAACAACTCGCGCTAAGCTACAAGTTCAGTGGTATATACTTGATAATACAATATTAATATGACAACATAATATAAAGATACATTAAACTTTAATATAAAAACAACTGTATAAATATATACTTAGCATGCATCATGCAATGGGCCCATAATCCTTATACAATAAACTAGTTTCAGAATTATTATTTTGGTCTATTTCATCACAATGACATCAATGTGTCTAGCTAGTAGACGTAGTAATATTTGTGACACTGAGTGTCTCATCCACAATATATATTAATAGTAGTGACATCAACGTGTCTAACTCAGGAGCATAGTAATATCTATGACACCCAGTGTCTCACCAAATGCATATATGGCATGCCAACTACCAAACACAATATTCTGACAACTATTTATAATATAAGGCAACAAATAACTTTTCACATTATATCAATATATTTATGCCATTCACCATATGGCTCATCAACATACTAACATTTATCATAATCATCAAAATTTATTATTATTCTTCATTTTATAATCATTTATACATTCTCAATATAACTTATACAAAGATATAGCTATGCAAGCCATGAATCATGAATGAAAGTGAAGAAAAAGAACTATTTTGGATAAAATTCTTTAAGTGGCACGCCTACAGATTTGGGCGTGTCACTGGCCGTGTCATTTATCCACTTTACAGAAGCTTTGACATGCCCAGTGACATGAGTTTATCACTGCATGTGCTATTTATCCTACCTTACAGAAACTGTGACACGGCCAGTGACATGGGCATGTCACTGCACATGCCATTTATATTGCCTTACAGAAGCTGTGACATGCCCAATGACATGGGCATGTCACTGCACCTGTCAATCTAAATTTCTGGATATAAAATTTAAATTAAAGTATAAATTAGACACCCAATATCCATACCCATGAGATCTTAAAACCCCCTTTTCATACCATATTTATCAACAAAACACATTGTTATCAACTTAGAATGGTGCAAACCAAAGATAAGAGCATAATCTAAGTATATACTTACCTTTTTGAAGCTCAAATTGGAGAAATAATTTCTCTAAATTCTTCACTTCCTTCTATTAATTTCTTCACTTAAATCAATCAATCCCTAATCAATTTATAATTTCAAAGATGATATTAGCAACTCATATAAATACTTTTAAGCTCTTTAATCTTCTTCCAACTCATATTTAGCCAAATCCCTTATAAAACCTTATTTTTCATCTTTACTACTCTAAACTCTAACCAAATATATTCCATCACTCACTCAAGTTTTAATTTCATCATTTCTATACTGATAAATTTCATTTCAACCATTTAAATAATCATTTAATTTATTAAAAATCCTACTTAAAAGAAAATTCATCAAGAATTGAAGAAATTTATTATTCCATATAGCACCAAAACTATCATCACCTCTTGAAATATTCTTAGTAAAATTTGATGATTATTGAAATCAAAATCATCTCTCTTTCTCTTGTCTATGAGGAAAGACCAAGGAGGAAAAGAAAAGAAGAAGAAAAGAAATTTCTAGAGATTGTTGACTCTACCCTTCCTTTTTACCTACCATGAATATATACATATATATTATTACTAATTAGATTTTTATATATAATAATATTATTTATATTTTAACTTTTTCACTTTTCACTTTTTAATTCTTTTACCATTTACATTTAACATTTATATGTTATATATATTATTTATATTTAACTTTTTATATGTGAAGTATATGTTGTTTATACTTCTATCTCTTTTATCTAAACCATCCTTAATCTCTCACCAATTAATGTATAAATAGGTTCAATAAAAATCAGGACATTACAATTCTCTCCCCTTTAAATAATTTCGTCCTCGAAATTATCCGATGCTAGTTCTGAAGAGTTGTGGGTACTGACTTTGTATTACTTGTTCACTTTCCCATGTAGCATCTTTTGTTGAGTGATTCCTCCATAAAATCTTTACTAAAGGTACTTTCTTATTCCTTAATTTCTTTACTTCCCGTGCCAAAATTACTATAGGTTCTTCTTCATAATTTAGTTTGGATTCACCTCAATAAATTCAATTGATAATACATGAGATGGATCTGACATATATCTTCATAGCATAAAAATATGAAATACATTATAAATTCTATCTAACTCTGATGGTAATGCTAATCTATAGGCAACTGGTCCAACTCTTTCTAACACTTCATACGGTCCAATAAAACGTGGACTCAATTTTTTCTTCTTTCCAAATCTTAACACCTTCTTCCATGGAGACACTTTTAAAAATACCTTGTCACCTGCATTATATTATGTCTTTTCTTTTCAAATTCACATAGGATTTCTGTCGGTCTGCAGCTATTTTCAACCGATCCCAAATTATCTTTACTTTCTCTTCTATTTCTTTAATCAATTCAGGACCTACTAATTTTTCTTCTCCAACTTCATCCCAATATAAAGACATTCTACATTTTCTCGCATATAAAGCTTCATATGGTGCCATACCAATACTAGATTGGTAGCTATTATTATTTGCAAATTCAACAAACGGCAAATGTTTATCCCAAGTGCCAATAAAATTAATAACACAACTTCTCAACATATCCTCTAACACTAATATTACCCTTTTAGCTTGTCCATCAGTTTGGGGATGAAAAATAGTACTAAAATGTAATCGAGTACCCAATGCATCTTGAAAACTCTTTCAAAATCTTGAAGTGAATCTAGGATCTCGATCCGATTTTAATAAAATTGGAATCCCATGAAGTCTTACAATTTCACCAATATAGATTTATGTTAATTTATCAAGTGAATAATCCATCCTCATAGGTAAGAAATGAGCTGACATTGTCAATCTATCTACAACTACCCAGATTGTATCATGCTTTCTTTGAGTCAAAGGTAATCCAGTAAAAAAATCCATAGTTATCTTATCCCACTTCCATTCGGGCACCAATTAGAGCTGCAACAATCCTAAAAGAACTTGAAGTTCAGCCTTTATCTTCTGACAAGGGAGACGCTTGGATACAAATTTTGTTATATTCTTTTTCATACTCTTCCACTAGTAATGTTGTTTTAATTCTTGATACATTTTAGTACTCCCAGGGTGCATAGCAAAAGTCGATTGATGTGCCTCTTCTAAAATCTTTTTCTTCAATTCTGCATCTTATGGTATACACAATCATGTTCTATACCTCAAACTACCATCATCTCCAATGTGAAAATCTCCACTCTCCCCTTTTTGACAATCTTGTAAAATTTTATGAATCTTCACATCTACCTTTTGTGCGTCTTTAATATGTTCTAAAAGTAATGACTTAGTTTATAATTGTGCCACAAGTGCACCATCATCATCAATTTTAAATCTAGCATGTAAGGCTCTCAATTCAACTAACAACAATAAAGAATATGCAATTAATCCTGCCATTGACTTTCGACTTAGAGCATCTGCAACTACATTAGCCTTATCCGGATGGTAATCAATCAAACAATCATAATCTTTAGTTGACTCTAGTCATCGCCTTTGCCAAATATTTAATTCTCTTTGCATACTCAAATACTTTAAACTCTTATAATCTATATAGATAAAACATTTCTCCCATATAGATAATGTCGCCAAATATTTAATGCAAACACTATAGCTGCTAATTCTAGATCATGAGTTGGGTAATTCAATTCATGTGGTTTCAATTGTATAGAAGCATAAGCAATAGCTCTACCTTCTTGCATCAACACACATCCCAAACCATTATGTGAAGTATCACTATATATCACATATGGTTTATTTTCTACAGGTAGAGTAAGAACAGGCGCATGAGTCAACATATCTTTTAACTGTTCAAAACTCATTTGGAATTTGTCTGTCCATACAAATTTCATCCCTTTCCGAAGTAATTTGATGAGTGACATGGCTATCATAGAAAACCCTTTTACAAATCGGCAGTAATAACCTGCCAATCCCAGAAAACTCCTTACTTCTGTAACATTTTTAGGTGAACTCCAATTCAAGATCGTCGTAATTTTACTTGGGTCTACTCTAATCTCTTATGCTAAAACAACATGTCCAAGAAATGTTACTTGATCTAACCAAAACTCACACTTAGATAATTTTGCAAACAATTGCTTTTCCCTTAATGTTTGTAATACAATATGTAAATGTCTATCATGATCTTCCTTGCAATGCGAATATACCAAAATATTATCAATAAACGCCACTACAAGTTGATTTAGATAAGATTGAAAATTTTGATTAATTAAATCCATGAAAATTGCTGGTGCATTCGTCAACCCAAAAGGCATCACAAGAAATTCATATTGTCCATATCTCGTACAAAAAGCAGTCTTGAGTACATCTATCTCTTTCACTCTCAGCTGATGATACCCTAATCTCAAATCAATTTTAAAAAACACAGCCGCTCCCTATAATTGATCAAAGAGATCATTAATATATGAGGTAATGGATATTTATTCTTGATGGTTACCTTATTCAACTGTCGATAATCAATACATAATCTTAAGGTATCATTATTCTTTTTAACAAACAAGACTGGTGCTCCCCATGGTGAAATACTAGGGCGTATAAATTCTTTACCCAACAATTCCTATAACTGCACCTTCAACTCGGCTAGTGCCATTCGATAAAGGGTAATAGAGATAGGAGTGGTGGCCGACATTACATCTATACCAAACTCCACTTCTCTCACCGGAGGTAACCCTAGTAGTTCGTCTAGGAATACATCCGAAAATTTAGACACTGTAGGAATACTATCAAGCTTAGACTTCTCAACTCTAGTATCAACTACATGTGCCAAATAGGCCTCACACCCCTTCCTTATCATCCTTCTAGCAGCCATTGCAGAAATAAAAGTAGACAAGAGGTGTCTTGACTCATCTCTCACTACTACTTCTTTCGCCTCAAAAGTTCTTAAAATAACATTCTTGTACTGACAGTCAATTATAGCTTTATGTCTCGACAACCAGTCCATACCTAAAATAATATCATATTCCTTAAATGGCATCTCAATTAAATCACCGAGAAATTCTTCTTCTTGTACCACAGTTGGACTATCTCGGTAAACTCTACTGACTATCACACTATGCCCTAAGGGATTAGTCACCAATACATCAAATCCTAAAGATTCATAATGCACATCATTCACAGGCAAACTAATGCATTAATATATGAATGAGTAGATCTAGGATCTATCAATGCATGCAAGGAGGTACCGAATAAAGAAAAGTACCAACTATGACATCTAAAGCATCTGGCTTCTTTGGCATTACATAAACTCTTTGAACAACTCTAGTCTCCTCTGGCCTACTAAATGATGTTGAATCCCCTCTCTGACTAGCTCCGAATCTACCACCTCTACCACTACCTCGACTTCCCTTACCTCCTCTACTACTCTGTCTAGATACTACTGTATCAACTGATCTCTCATCTGGTGGCTCTGGACAATCTCTAATAAAATGACCTGAAGATCCACACCTAAAACAACCTCTGAAATTTGCTCCCCAATAATCCCCTCTATGTATTTGACCACACTGGGCACAAGTGGGTGGAGGAGATCTCTGTGCGACTGAGATCAAAGTGCTAGTTACTGAAATAGCAGGTCCTTATCTCTACCTCTACTGTTGAAATCCTCTGCCGAATTTCCCCTAGTCTCTACCAGATCTCTGTGAAAAACTTCCTCGGCTTTCTCTTAGATGATGAAGATCCTATCTCAAACTGAGGTCTTCTATCTCTACTCTCAATTCTGGCAGTTGCTGCAAGTCCCTGTGCTTTCTTTACACTTCTAGAAGCTGTAACTAACTTAGAGAAATCCTCATACAGTGAGCCTGCTACCAAACACACGATAATCGGCCTCAAACCCTCCTCAAATCTTTGACACTTGCCTCAAACCCTCCTCAAATCTTTGACACTTGTCTATCTCATCAGTAAAAATCCCTTCTGCATATTTACTCAGCTGAATAAAATCCTTTTCATACTCTATTACTGTCTTTGTATCTTGCTTTAGACTCATAAACTCCTTCTTCTTTGCATCTTTATACTATCGAGGAGTATATTTCTTATCAAACTCCTATAGAAAATCGGTATAAGTCAACACCGGAGGATCATCAGTGGCATGAGGAACTGTCTTCCACCAATGATAAGCATTCCCCAGCAGAAGAGACATGACATAATCAAACTTCTCTTCTGCACTAGCCTATAACTGAATAAATATCCTCTGAACATTATCAAGCCACTGCTCTGCTACAGCTGGATTTGTAGTGCCAAAGAAATCCGTAGCTCCAAACTTCCTTAGTTTATCATACTTTTTGGTCGGTAATTGTTGCTGCTGCGGCGGCGACTATGGTGGTGGCTGCACCGGAACCTATTGCAATAATTCCACCATATGACGCATCCATCTTGGTGGAACCTCTCTAACTGTTGATCTATCTGGCACTGATGGCTCCCTAAGAGATCCTATACTTGCTCCAGCCATACCTTTCCCCGAAGCAATGCTCTCTGCACTACCATCATTTGATTTATGAGATTGAGACATTTTTACTACCTATATCTGTTACAAAATCAAGGTTGCCACATTAAAGATCAATTCAAAAGCCTATGCATATACATGTACAACACATTTGTTTTTAAATCAACTTTGAAATTCTCCTTTTTCTCTTACACCTAGGTTGAGAATCTTAAACCAAGCTCTAATACCAAAATAAATATAACACCATTATATTCTATCCACACATTGTACACATTTCCTCAAATGTGTAGTATGCATAGATAGAACATAAGAGCATTACTAAACACATTAATCATACCTCATCTATTCACATTATTTAGTTGATAGTTTATGTTATTATATAAATAAATAGGTATAAGAAAGATAAATCAATTTATAAAAATTTTACCAGGGTTTCATTTAAAATACAAGTATTATCAAATTCAATCAATTTAACCTGTATATACATATAATAGTTCTCAAAATATTCTCTTTCATTAATATCCTAAAATTTCATATTTTACATACATGCATATATAGATATGTGAATATGATATTATTTATTTACAAAACATCTTTTAGTCATAATACAATTCGTTATATTTTACAAAATAAATATTACATCCATAACATCTGAAAAGAAATATTTACATGTTATGTGTAGGCTTGACCTGTGGCAATCGATGGTTCTAGTATTTGATCACTATCTATGCCTGACCTAGTTTAGAAGAAGTTCCAACTTCTATTCCTTCACCTGTGCGATAAACAACTCACACTGTGCTACAAGCTCAGTGGTATATACTTGATATATTAATATGACAACATAATATAAAGATACATTAAACTTTAATATAAAAACAACTTTATAAATATATACTTAACATGCATCATGCAATGGGCCCACAATCCTTATACAATAAACTAGTTTCAGAACCATTATTTTGGTCTATTTCATCACAATGACACCAATGTGTCTAGCTAGTGGATGTAGCAATATCTGTGACACCCAGTGTCTTATCCACAATATATATCAAAAGTAGTGACATCAACATATTTAACTCAGGGACGTAGCAATATCTGTGACACTCAGTGTCTCACCCCGTGCATATATGGCATGCCAACTACCAAACACAATGTTCTGATAACTATTTATAATATAAGACAATAAACAATTTTTCACATTATATCAATATATTTATGCCATTCACCATATGGCTCATCAACATACTAACATTTATCATAATCATCAAAATTTATCATTATTCTTCATTTTATAATCATTTATAAATTCTCAATACAATTTATATAAGGATATAGCTATTCAAGCCATGAATCACTGATGAAAGTAAAGGAAAAGAACTATTTTGGACAAAATTCTTTAATTGGCACGCCCACGGATTTAGGCGTCACTGGCCGTGTTATTTATCCATTTTACAGAAGTTTTGACAAGCCCAGTGATATGAGCTTGTCACTGCACATGTCATTTATCCTACCTTACAGAAACTGTGACACGCCTAGTGACATGGGTGTGTCATTGCACGTGTCATTTATCCTGCCTTATAAGTAAGTTTTATAAGGGATTTGGTTTAAATAATCATTCAATTTATTAAAAATCCTATTTAAAAGAAAATTCATCAAGAATTGAAGAAACTTACTTATTATTCCATGTAGCACCAAAACTATCACCACCTCTTGAAATATTCTTAGTAAAATTTGATGATTATTGAAATCAAAATCATCTATTTTTCTCTTGTCTATGAGGAACGGCCAAGGAGGAAAAGAAAAAAAGAAGAAAAGAAATTTCTAGAGATTGTTGACTCTACCCTTCCTTTTTACCTACCATGAATATTTACATATATATATATTATTACTAATTAGATTTTTATATATAATAATATTATTTATATTTTAACCTTTTCACTTTCCACTTTTTAATTCTTTTACCATTTACATTTAACATTTATATGTTATATATATATTATTTATATTTAACTTTTTATATGTGAAGTATATGTTGTTCGTACTTTTATCTCTTTTATCTAAACCATCATTAATCTCTTACCAATTAATATATAAATAGGTTCAATAAAAATCAGGACATTATAAGTTTTACGTCTAAAATAAGAGATGGGGCATTTGGTGTCAAAGACAATTATATTGGCAACATTTAAAAACTTTTGCATTAAAATTTATATTATACTGATTGATAAGGAAACAAATGGCTGAAATATATTATATGATGATCAGATTCTAAAATTTAAATAGAGACTCAGTTTGAGAAAAATAATGTAGAGAATTTTGAGATTGCCTTAATTTCTAGTTGTTTAAATATGTGGTCAGTCCTCTAAATAATGATTTTATACTCTCTAGATTGTTGTTGCAAATGTGTATGATAAAAATAAAATCTCATATGTTTTTCCTGCAGCTATTGTGAATTTGAGTTGAATTTCTTTATGTTAATTTGCAACTTTGTTTTTATAATAAGCAAACACTCTTGGATATGTGAAGTAAGAAGGCATCATTCATAGAACACAGCCAGCATGATATCCCAAAGTAATAGGCAAATAATCAATTACTCATTTTTAATACATTTCCCACATGTTGGTAAGGTAAAATCTATAAAAGCCTAGGAAAGATGATTAGTTATTGATTAGTAAGTTTTATTTAATATGGTTATCTTTTTCCAGAAATTTTGATTAAAAAAGTAATTCAAAGTTTTATTTTCTAAATTTTGCAATTTCTTGAGTTGATAATCCTTCACTATTTACTATTTAATCAAGCTCTTTTTTTTTGTTGTATTGTAATACTGATTTTGTTTATTTTTATTTACCATGTGTTAGTATTTCCTATTATTTTTAATTTTTTTTTTCTAACTTATGAGTTTGGATCAGGTTGCTGAAGGCTGAAGCACATGAAACTATGAAAGTAGCAGAGTAAGGCCATAAGCCAAACATAACCCTGGTAATTTATAGGCTAATTGCGTTGGCCAATTCTCCTTCTTTCTACAGCTATGGTCCTCTAATGACCACGTTCACCATTTGTCCAGTCCTTCTGCTTATTCCTCAGGTATCCAACTCTATATTCCAAAGTCGCTCGTCACTTTTCTTGTTCTTCGTGAACCCAAATCACTACTACGACCACTTCGATCGAAATGCTCAAACCCCTCTTCAAATCCCCATATTTTCTGAAAAACCGTCTCCATTTTTTGTTCTTCTCTTCAAAACCCAACTACCCTTCTGCCAAAACCCATATGTCCAATTTAACATCCCAAAGTCCTCGACCTTTTATCCACTGATCCTCAATGGCCCAGAAACCCTGAGCTCAACCACTTGGCTTCTTCTCTCAGGCCTCATCACGTTTCTGAAATTATCAGCATCCACAAGAATACTGACACTGCCCTCCAGTTCTTTTATTGGATTTCAAGGAGGCATTTTTACAAACATGATATGGACTGTTTTGTTTCAATGCTAAATAGGCTTGTCAGGGATCGAATACTTGCTCCTGCTGATCATGTTAGAATTTTGATGATCAAAGCTTCTAGAAAAGAGGAAGAGCTTAAAAGGGTAATAGATTATTTGAATGGAATTAGTATTAATGGTGTTTTTGGATTTAGTTTGTACAGTTATAACACCCTTTTGCTTCAGTTGGGCAAATTCAACATGGTTACTTTAGCTCAAAATGCGTATACTCAAATTTTGAGTAGTGGGGTTAAGCCCAGTTTATTTACATTTAATACTATGATTAATATTTTGTGTGAGAAAGGAAAACTTCAGGAGGCTGCGTTTGTTTTAAATAAGCTTTTTCAGTTTGATTTACGCCCTGATGCTTTTCCGTATACTTCATTGATTCTTGGGTATTGTAGGAATCGTGATTTGGATAATGCTTTTGAGGTTTTTGAAAGGATGGTTAAGGATGATTGTGATCCTGGTTCAGTCGCATATTCAACTCTTATCAATGGTTTGTGTAATGAAGGATTAGTGAAGCAATGGATATGCTCAAGGAAATGAGTGAGAAAGGGATTGAACCAACTGTGTTTACATATACAGTGCCGATTAGTAATTTGTGTGAGGCTGGGCGTGTGGATGAGGCTATTAATCTTGTGAGGAGTATGAGGAAGAGAGGTTGTAGCACAAATGTACACACGTATACAGCACTTATTAGTAGATTGCTTCTTGCAAGGAAAATGGAAGTGGCAATAGGGCTGTACCACAAAATGCTGAGAGAAGGTTTGGTTCCAAGCACAGTTACATTTAATGCATTGATAAATGAATTATGTATAGAACGAAGGTTTTTCATTGCTTTGAAGATTTTCTATTGGATGGAGGGACTTGATACCTTGGCAAATGCTCAAGCATACAATCAGATTATTAAAGTGTTCTTTGCAATGGATGATTTTGAGAAAGTAATGGTTGTTTTCAGTAAAATGCTCAAGGATGGCCCATCTCCAACTGTGATAACATATAATACACTCATTGTTGAAAACCTCAAGCGGGGATATCTGAACAATGCTATGAGATTTTTTGATATCATGAAGGTGAGTGGTTGTGAACCTGATGAGAGGACTTATTGTGAACTTATTTCAGGCTTTTGCAAGGGAGGGAAATTGGATTCTGCAACTGGTCTTTTCTCAGAGTGTATACGGCCATGATTAAATCAGTGGAATTATACGGCCATGATTGATGGTTACTGTAAGGAGGGGAAGATGGATGTTGCCTTTTCCTTATTTGAGAGGATGGAAGAAAATGGCTGTTCTCCTAATGTTGAAACTTATAATGCCATTATAAGTGGTTTGTCTAAAGATAATAGATATTCAGAGGCTGAGAAATTTTGTGCTAAGATGACACAGGAAGGATTGCTACCAAACACCATTACTTACACGTCTTTGATTGATGGGCTTTGTAGGAATGGCGGGACGAATCTGGCATGCAAGATCTTTCATGAAATGGAAAAGAATAATTGTTCACCGAATGTGGAAACATATACTTGTCTTATTTAAGGCTTATGTCAAGAAGGCAAGGCTGATGCTGCAGAGGGTTGCTTCAGGAAATGGAGATAAAAGGACTGGTTCCTGACGTGGTCACATTTACCTCACTTATTGATGGTTATGTTTTGCTTGGTAGGCTAGATCATGCCTTTGTGCTTCTTCGGCGATTGGTTGATGTTGGTTGCAAACCAAACTACCGAACTTACAGTGTACTATTAAAAGGATTGCACAAAGAATGCCAATTCCTCCCAGAAAGGATTGTGGCCCAAAATGACAGTTTATGGTTGCAGCTTAGATCAGAGGGTTAATGCTTTTGAATTAATTGGTAATCTCTTAGTAAAATTGTCAGAGAATGAAATTGAACCTACCATTGATATGTACAACACTATAGTCAATGGCTTGTGCAGAGAACGAAGATCTGGTGAGGCTAGTCAGCTGGTAGAACATATGAAAGGGAAAGGCTTGTTTCCTGATATGGAAATCTACTGCTCACTTTTAGTTGCTCACTGCAAGAATCTAGAAGTGGACTCTGCCTTGGAAATTTTCAACACAATGGCAGTTGAAGGCTTCAAGCATTACCTCTCTGTCTATAAAGTACTCATTTGTGCACTTTGCAAAGTAAGTCGGGTGGAAGAAGCTCAGAGCATATTTAAGAGCTTGCTTGAAAAACAATGGAATAGTGATCTGATTGTTTGGTCAGTTTTGGTTGATGGGTTGTTGCAGGAAGGGGAATCGGATCTATGCATGAAGTTTCTCCATCTCATGGAATCTAGAAACTCTACTCCCAGTTTGCATACATATGCAATCTTGGCTAGAGAACTATCTAAAGTTGGAAAATCATTAGAAACTGTTGAAATCAGTAATGAGTTGAAAGAATTGAGCTTCCCTTCATGATTGCTGAGACTTGTGAGAAGTCTTGTCTAAATGAAGACTTATGACTGCATTTGTAAAATGCAGTGTAGAAACATATCGATTGAGATGACACTTTTTCTGCTCCTGTATATAACTTTTTGAGCACTCATTACTTGGCAGTTCCATTCTCCAATAAAGGTAAGCCTTTGATGCTGCTTAACCCTATTTTTTAGCACTCTTTTTATATCATCTGTTGACATAAAGCATCAACTTATGTAATGTGGTAAAATTGTTGACTTAAAGCACTCTTTTGACTTTCTTTCCTCTGTCTTACAAAGAGGGAGAAACCTTTATCTCTTTGGCATACTTTATAATCTTTTCTTCTTCAATAGCAGCTTTCGATACAAGAGTTAGAAAGAATCCCCTTAGGTGGTGGACAATAGATTTTTGCAATGTGATTTTTGCGACAAAAGTTAATTTTGAAAGTAATCATGTTTAAAGTTTTCGAAAATAGCTGTTGAATTAATCATGTAGCTAGTTTTTTTTTTTTTTTTTTATATGGATGAATAGAAAATCCTCAAACTCAAATTTTTATATTTTTAGCCAATAACTACAGTTATGTGCGACAGCAATGCCAAACAGATTTTTGCTCTAGGCAGTACTAGTATTGCTATTTTGTCACCCTATGATACACCAATTTTTATTAAAACCTTCACATTTAAATTGTTATCTTTGCTACTATCCTAGTACTGCTGTCTCATAAACTGATACCCATTTCTCTGCCTTTCCCCTTTAGCACTACTAATATTCTGTTCAATTAATATACAGCACACATGTGGTATCCTTAAACATTTCCAGCACTACCATTAATTTATATTAACAAAATCATGATAAATTTACATACTGATCTTACTATTGGAATAGTTTTCCTCTACTGATAAATTGCAGAAGGAGAAAACTTAACTCAACTCGACTCAAATCAACAAAGCCTTAATCCCAAGTCAATTGGGGTCGGCTATATGGATTCTTCTTTTCCATTCAATACGATTTAGGGTTATATCTTCGGATAGATGTAACATCATAAGATCATTTTAGACCACCTTTGATCAAGTTAGTTTAGGCCTACCTCTGCTTTTCTTAGCTATGTCTACTCTAACTTGTTCGGTTTTTCTAACCTGAGCATCGCTGAGTTTTCATTACACATGGCCAAACCATCTCAATCTATGCTCTCTTATCTTATTTTCAATAGGTGTTATCCCTACTTTTTTTCTAATGCACTCATTGCAGATTCTATCCATCCTGGTATGACCACACATCCATCTTATCATTCTCATTTCCGCAACATGCATTTTACTCATGTGTTGTCCTTTTACTATCCAACACTCACTACCATACATCATCGCAGACCATATTGCAGTGCGGTAAAACTTTTCTTTTAATTTAATTGGTATCTTTCGATCACATAGAACTCCTGTATCACCCCTCCACTTCATCCAACCAGCTTTAATCCTATGATTTATATCTTCTTCACAACCCCCATCTTTTTGAAGAATAGAGCCAAGGTATTTAAAATAAGTATTATAAGGTACTGCTATTCCGTCTAAAATAATTTTGTCTCTTTCTCTATTCTCGCTATTAAATCTACAATGCATATACTCAGTTTTAGTCCTACTTAGCTTAAAACCCTTATATTCCAACCATAACTCTTACTTTTGACTTACTCCTGCTCGAGTCTCATCTATTAATACATTATCATCTGCAAACATCATACATCAAGGATGTCATCTTGTATATGTCTTGTTAGCTAGAAGGAGAAAACTTAATGACACTCAAATGTGGTTCTGGTGTTTATAACACTGGACTCAATTCTCCAGAAACAAAACCATTGATTCTATTTAGTCTCAGTTGGAAGTTTGAAATTTCAATGGAGTAAAACTTTGACACAGCATATATTATACTATCTTGGCCTTGTACTGATGCGTCAAGCTTTTGATAACTGTTGCAGCATAGTAGATTGTGTTGTTTCACCAGAAGGAGCTGGAAGTAGTCTCACTTAGGGGGTGGGACATCCACCAACAATGGAGTTACCATGCAATACTTGGTGTGTGATTATGTGCATGACATGTAAAAGGTGGGTGGGTGCATTTGCCATCTGTTTGCCCCCGTCTGTGCACCTCGGTTTCTGAATTGATCGAGATGAGTGCCGGTTAAGATGTGCTCTAGTTAATATGGCAGTCTAAGAAACATATAGGAAGACAAAAGAATCATGAAAATCATATCATATTTTGTTTGCTTTTTACTGACCTAGCTACTATTTTTCTATCCATGGGTATCTACAATTTCAAATTCATCAATTAGTTTTTTTGACTTATATTCATTGTGGGTATATGCCTTGTGTTATTAATCTTTGTTTCTCATGCCAAACTACATTGTTGTTGTCGCTGTAAATCAATTTGAAATGGAAAATGTTAAAAGAAAAGAGAGAACCTTATTGCCTGTTTTTTTTTTCTCTCTTTGGCAGGGATTAGTGTTGCATCAATGGCATGGATTGTAACTTTAAGGAGTTGATGAGATTGCAATACTAAGGGACTAACACAAGGGAATATTAACTCATTTTGCTTCAGCACACCTCAATTTGATTGTAAAACCAAAGTCCACAACACGGTAATAACTGGGAAGCAAATTGAAAGCAAAATTTGATCTTTTAGCATTATTTACTGATGGCCTGAATGGAAAGGCAACGTCTGCATCGTAAAACCTGTGGTATATATACAAGAAAGATATTTGATATATCTATTTACATAGTTGATAGGTGACACATGATTAAATGCATGAACAGAGACACAATGAACTTGATTTTACAGGATCTTTTTCCTTGGTAGTTATTGTGAAGGATAGTTTTCTGAAATGTTACAAAGCAGATTGAGGGTGAGGACGAGGGTGAAATGTAATCTAATAGGAGATGTTTGCCAGGAGATAATGAGAACTTGAGAAGCATTACTTTCGTATTCAATTTCTGAAAAAGATCACTGTGCAGGTAAGCCCTGAAAGAGAAATAGCTTCAATTTTCTTAAAACAGAAAGAAACATCTAAATTCTTTGAATAGTATGACGTGTTAAGAGTGAAAGACCAGTGATTGGATTGCTGTTTACTTGAAAATGATAGAGATATCAAATAGGGTATCACATGTTCTACAGAAGAAAAGGCTGCAAACTTCTTTTTTTTTTTTTTTTTTTTTGAGCACCAGTAGAAGTCTGGCTCTTGATAAGCATGTGACATGTTTAATAATTTGGTGTTCATAGAATGGAATGATTAAGAAAGCATGATTTTGATATTTAAATACTCTTTTATGTTGCCTAGATGAAATTCAGGAGTCCCCTCCAGAGACTAATTGATCTCAATTTGCATAACACGCTACACATTTGGACCACCCTACACAAAATGCTGCCTAAACATTGGTCGCAAATTGGCAAAGGGCTAAAGACAAAAGCTCAAATAGTTTGGATTCATTTCAGTAGCTAACATTTGCATTAGCACAAATGGACAAATTTTGTGAACAGAATTCTTTGGTTGCTTGGGAAGGACCACTGAATGCATGAATTGGTTCAGTCTCTCTCCACTCTTAAATGTTTTAGAGGTAACAAAGGGATCCAATGGTTGAATTTGGGTTTGTACATTTTGTATTTGGATTATTTTTATGTCCTTTTTATTTTAATTTTTTCTTTCAAATGAGTTCTGAGTATGAGTGAATTAAGTTAAATATCAATGGTTGAGTTAAAAAAAGAAAATGAAAGATTTCAGAATAATATTTAAAATTGGTGAATTTCTTTTTTTTTTCTTTTATTTAAATTGGTTCTTGTCAAGTTAAAATTTTAATAAATCACATTTGGATTAAATAAATAAAATGTGTCAGCGTTTGTTCAGAATTTACTTTTTATCTGCATTTGAAAGCTAATATTTTATATTATTTTTCATATAAAAAAAGAATTGCTTTTCATAAATGTTGATTTGAAAACAAACATAACTTTCCGGAAAAAAAAAAACCATGATTCTTAAGCTTTGTAAAACCTAGAAGTAATTTTAAAACTCAATATCAAACATGCACTAGCAGCTACTTAACTCTCCACATCAAACTGGCAAGCTTATTGACAATTAATGGGATCATCAATTTTGGTTAAGAAAATTTCAGGTTTTGATGCAAATTTAAGTAAGTTTTAGATTATTCTGAAATGAGTAGAGTATTCTGAAATGAGGATTTTGATGAAATCAGAATTTTGCAACTGTCATGTGAAAAAATTGACAGTATCTTTAATCTCTGAGAAAGGAATATCAACTTTGTTGCAGGCAGTAATGTTTATAGCAAAGACGTCAAAATTGTACTTGAAATTTAATGATTGGCATGTCAAACATAAAAATCCAAAAACATGCTTGTCTTGTAATGAAGCTATCAATTGTTAATCCTTTTCCCATATAATTATAACTTAAATAGAAATCAAACTTCATAACAATAATAAAAACAAGTGAAGAAAGGTGAAGTGTTGAATCTACTGAAGATCTCAATTTGCAAACTAAGGGCAGAGTTGATGGCTCAGACTGGCTTCATTCATTTGGCTTATTGGTAAAGCTCTTTTTTTTTTCCTAATTTGTGGTTAATAAATTAAAAGAAGGCTAGTAAGTGGGGTCTAATCCAAAAATTCTTTTTACTAGAGATTGTCGTTTTGTTTACTAAAGGATTGTCGTTTAGTAGTCACTCGTATTACTAGACTCCATTCAAAGGCAAAAAGAATAGGGTGAGAAAGAGAGAGTTGAAAAACAGGAAAAAAAAATAAGTAGTAATATAAACTTCCAAAATGCATACCAACTTGTACCCAAGTCTTTAAAAGACAATCCGACACCGCATTACCTAACCAATTTTATTCCCATGAAAATAATCTTCCAAATGCTAATTTCCATTCTTAAAAATTGGCCTTTCTTTCTCAAACTTTTGCTCTCTTTAAAAGGTCCTTTGCCTTCACATCCACCAACCCAACCCCTCTCTACGCTACCCTTTGTCTTCTTTCCTTTTGTTTTTTCCTACTCATTGCCCGATTCTCAATCCATATTCCATCTCATATATTAATTTTCTTATATTATATTAAATTATCACTGAAAATGATCAAATATCTTGAATTCGAGCTTTGAATAAATGTTAAAGTTTTAGTGATATTATCTCACTTTACTCTAAAAAATAATTTATATTAAAAAAATTATCAATTAAAAATTTACTAAATTTATTTATTAATTCAACTAATTATTAAAATTATATTATATAATATTTAAATCAAATCAAGTAAAAAGAATGAAAATTACATATAAAACTAAATAGCTGACAACTTTATTCTCTCTATAAATATATATAGAGAGAGAGGCCCAACACAAGGTCTAAAAAAACACCAAGTATAGGCAAACAATAATAAACACTGGAAATGGGGAGGCAAAATGGAGAAGCAAGTGTGGCAAGTTCCTCCTCCATAGCACTTCTGCAAGAAAGGTTTAGAGAACTTCAGAGAATAAGAGAGAAGAGACAAGAGAAAGAACTTCTCAAGCTTTTCTCATCATCAGATTCTGAAAGAAGTAATAGTAGTAGAAATTCTTCTCCTCCATCTATGCATTTTGATGATCAGCAGCACCAGACTAGTAAGTTGACCTTCCAACCTGAACTTGATCAAATGACCCTTCCCCATAAGGCACCTGCCCTTCAAGATTCTTCTCTTCTCTCCCTTAGACTTAACTCATCACAAACCAATCCAGACTTTAGAGCCATCAAGGGTACCCCTACAAGTTTATGGCCTAACTCTGGAAGCTCTTCAAGGAATTTTGAAAATCCTCCTGATGTTGATACCTCTCTTCATCTCTAGAGATCATCTCTACATATATATAATGGATAATTAATTTCCTGTAATTTTGCTTAATTATCTTTATATATATATCATCATATCATATATATTTATAATTATATTTGAATGTTAATTACTTAAATTTTTCATATTTATATATAACCTTTTTGCCTGTATAAAACTGGAAGAGTAATAATGCAACAATGATTGTTCAAGAATCATGATATTGCCTTACAAATAAGTATTAATCAACGGATTAAATTAATCAAATGCCTCCATTTCTACCGGGCAAATTCTTTGAATCAATTCAAGGACAGTATGGCATAATTAGTTAGCTTATCTATATTGTTCAATAATATAAACATTATATTGTGTTTCTTGAGATATTAAAAGATTCACATTCAGGAAACACACTACAATGAATTAATTGAACTAAATCAAATTCTTAAATTTCTTACTTTCATCAATTAATTGATATGAATTTGTATTTCATTCATATTATTCAATTAATTAATTATATTCTTTTAATAAAACTCTTATTCTATTTTTACGACAAAACGATACATTCTTTTAATTTTAAAGACGATTTTAATATTATTGCAGTTTGAATTTTTTTAAAAAAATAAACTAAATACATATATAGCTTTTTGAATTTTACTCATTTATTTAGTTTACCTTTTAAACTTTCAATTTTCTTGACTTATAAATACATACTTATTAATTTATACAAAATCACATTTTTTTTAACTTATAAACACTTTTTTTTTCTCTAAATCCCTTCCCATTTAAATCTCTTGGATTTTTGACAAAAATACAAAAATAATTGAAAATAAGTTTAAATTTACTGTATTTATAAAATATTTATCAAAATACTATATTTTTATTAATTTACAGAGAATTTACAATTAGTTTATAATGAGTTTATAAATTTTATACAGTTTATAATGAATTTATTATAAATTTATAATAAAATGACTAAAATACTTCTTTTAAAAAATAAATTTTTTTAAAAATATAATAAAGAATGTTATTTTCTCAAATCTCTTCTCATCTAAAATTTAATTCATAAAATCAAATCCTTAAAATCTAATCTTTTAAGTTTTCGTAAATTTTTATATGTTTATGATTTAAGCTATATAATTAAACTGAAAATTTAGAAGGTAATCTGAGTAAACAAACAAAATTTTATATATGCATTTAGCAAAAAAAATTAATAAATAAATTGTAGGTTATATATGTTAGATATTGATATAAATTGGAAGTATGTAAGGTGTTTTTGCATGTATAGTGCGGTGGGTGCTGAGATGCTGGTGGCTTAACTTTATTGTCTAGTCCTTTTTTTCCCATTTGGTTGTTTTGTTTGTTGGGTTCATTATTAGATTTTCTTTTTTGGGTGAAGAATTATTAATTATAAATTGTAATTAAGCAGATAGCTCCATTTTTATGGAAATTTTCAGGTGGAAAATTATTGTTCTTGTCGTCAAATTACTCCTTTAATGATCAAATCAAAAACTATACTCTTTATAACTTTTAATTAGTGTATTTGTTGCACTCATAACGTATACAAATCCATTTCTTTTCATTAATTTATTTCCTGAGGCGAATGATACAAAATAGTAAGAAGTCAAACAATCTTATGCTTAATCTAACTATCTATCAAGGTGATTTAATAAATTATCTAAAAGTAAGAATATTCAAACTTTTCGTGGTTTTTATTATAAATTTCATTTATTTTTTTTAATTTATTTCAAAAATTAATATTTTTGTTTATAAAAAAGGAACAAATAGTCAAAAATTACATAAAAAATTAAAACTTGTTTTCTTTTTTATCATTCAAAAGATGCGGATAGAAAAGTTAGATAAATAAAAACATCTTAGAAGTGAAAAAAAAAAATTGAAATTTTCAGATTTTGCTAAAAAATATATCTTATATATTATTTTCTTTTTCAATTTATTCGCGTCAAACTATATATATATATATATATGAGATTCACAGTGAAAGAAAATATATTTTTTATTGAATTACATATTTCTGTGGGTTTAAATATCATAATCTAATTTAAAATTTTAAGTACTAATATTTTATAGGAGCCGTTATTTGTTTAATTCATCTTGAAATCGGAATCATATGACTACAAAATTGCTTGAATTTTTAAAGCCAAAAAAAAAAAAACAATCTTAATAAAAAATGTAGATTTCAGTTCCATCAAAGAATCAAACAAACAAAGCGTTGATAATGAGTTAGTTCAAATGAGTTGGAATTTTCCATATTTCCAAATGCAAGAATGGAGAGGGTATACGGTGGATTAATTATTAGTTTGTTGATGATCGGTGAGCACTGAGAATGAACCTTTGGACTTAGTATGGATCCTCCGGCCAGCAAGTTCGTTCCAATCAAAAATAGGAAAAAAAAAAAGGAGCAAATTACGTTATTAGTATTTAAATTTTATAATATTTTTTATTGTAATGTTTGAATTTTTTATAATTCACAAAAAAAAAAATTATAAGATTGATATTAACCTACTTTAGACATCATTCACATGCATACTCTTTCGATTAAAAAGAAGAAAAAAACTTACCTACGCATTATTATAGTGTATCATCGCAAAATCTGAAATCAATTTCTCACTCTCTTTCCGTTTATCTTATAAAAAAATGTGAAATCCTAATAAATTTACATTTTCTTTTACTTAACATCACAAACAACAAGCCTCGTGTAGCTTCGCAAATAGCAATCACTACAATAAAAATTATAATTAGTGACGAATAAAATTGGTCACTAATTCTTAAAAATCCATTACTAACAGTTATTAGTGTTGGATTTGATATCGTCACTATTCACATTGTAGCTGAAAAGATAACAACTGACTCTTTACTCCAACAGTATTTAGCGACGAATTTTTTCATCACTTATTTATCATTAATTAATTTTGTCATCCTTTTAGTGAAGATAAGTTTAGCGACGAAAAATATATCGCTAAATTATTAATTTATTTAAAAAATAAATAAATTATTTTTTCATCGTTAAATTATTAATTTATTTTACAAAAATTATTTTTTAAAAAATAATTTATTTTGAAATAATTTATTTTATTTTTTAAAAAAATAATTTAATTTATTTTTAATTTCTAAAGTAATTTATTCCCAAAAATATTTATTCTATTAAATCTAAAAAATATTTATTCTAATAAATAATTTATTTACATAAAAATTAAATTATTTACCAAATAATATCTAAAAAATAATTTTTTAACTAATTTCTCTAAGAAATAATTTATTCTAACATTTATCTAAAACATAAAAATAAATTATTCAACTAAAAAAATACCTAAAAAATTTATTCTAACATTTATCTAAAATATAAATTAATATATTAATTAATTTTAAAAAAATTTTCTAAAAATTATTTATTCAATCAAATAATTAATTCAATTTAAATATAAATAATTCAACCTAATAATTTCTAAAAAAATTCTACCAAATAATATCTAAATTTTTTTCTAAATATTATTTATTCAACAAAACATAATATTTATTCTAAAAATTATTACTAATTATAAAAATATAAATAAATAAACAATCTAAAAAATACATACCTTCAATCAATTTGTAAAATCATAAAATCTTCAATCAAAGTGCAAGAGAAGAAGGGGGAAAGAGAATGAAGAGGAAGAACAAAAAGAGAGAGAGAGAGAGAGGAGAAAGAAAAAAGAAAAAAATAAAAAATAAATAAAAAAGAAAGAAGGAAAGAAAGAGAAGAAAGAAGAAGGAGAAGAATAGAAAGAAGAAAGAAAGAAAGAAAGAAGGAAGGAAGAAGAAAAAATGAAGGAAAAAAGTGGGAAGAATAAATATTTAGGTTTTAGCGATGGAATTAAGTTATGTTGCTAAAAAGACGCGGCATATTTTTAAAAATTTATTATTAGTAATAAAATTAGCTGCGGAAAAAAATTTTATTGCTAAAATTATGCACAAAAATCCCGCCTATTCTTTAAAATATTTAAAATTAGTGACGAAAATAAATTTCGTCGCTAATTAGCCCTT
Organism: Garcia nutans; assembly: GCA_947685225.1. Taxonomy (NCBI): domain Eukaryota; kingdom Viridiplantae; phylum Streptophyta; class Magnoliopsida; order Malpighiales; family Euphorbiaceae; genus Garcia; species Garcia nutans. The sequence continues at coordinate 1,057,629 of CANTUV010000068.1, forward strand.
AAAAAATTTTTGCATGTATTTTTAAATAATTAAAAATTAACGATGGAATAGTTCTGTTGCTAATTCAGATGAAATTAGCGATAGATAGTGTGTTCCATCGCTAATTAGCTATGAAAATAAATTCTGTTGCTAATTAGCTATGGAAATAAATTTGGCCCTATTTTTGTTTATTAGCGACAAGATTTAGCAACAAATATTTAATTCCGTCGCTAAATGCAAGGAGCCAATAGTTGCCGCTAGATTTAGTGGCGAATTTTTATTACTGATTTGTAATTTTCTTATAGTGAATCTAGCTCTCTTTTGTGAACTCCAACTGCTTTCTTACTTGTCAGAATTCAAATTTATAAGTTACATGGTTATTTCATTTTGTTTTTCTTTCACTTACAATGCATTTGATATTGTCCATGCATTGCTAATGCCATTTTTGGACAAATGGTTATACTTTAGGTGAGTTCATGCGGGATGGATTTGGTTTCACAGGTTTTACACTATGGATCTCATAGTCTTGTTGTAGTGGTATTTGTTTTGTATATGATACATATAAATATAATACTATTATGTTTTACGTATACATGAACATTTTATAGTGATATATGATTTGTATGTCATTTATATATGTTTTGTTTGTACACAGTGATTTCCATTATACACATCGTCATGTTGAAATAATATGTCATTTGTAAATTATTCATATAAACAAAACATTGCAATGTTTTATATAGACATAGTCATGTAATATTAATATGTATTATATATTAGTGACATAAAATTTAAATATAACTGTCTTACATAGCTAGACATGATCATGTAATATTAACATGATAACCATATAAATTTAACATTACCATGTCTGTATATACATGGTCATGTAACATTAACATATATTATATATTAGAGACATATAACTTAAACACAATCATGTCTTACCTAGGCATAGTCGTGTAATATTAACATGATAACCATATCAATTTAACACTCTCATGTCTATATAGATATGGTCGTGTAATATTAACATGTACTATATATTGATACCTATAACTTGGATACAACCGTGTCTTATCTAGACATGGTTGTGTATGATATATATGATATTGAAATAATTTATAGGTGTTTTTTAGCAAACTGTATGGAATCAGAAGTCATAAGCATCCCATCTAAGAGTCGTTTCGCAATAGCTATTGTTCTAGAAGGAAATGTTGTAGCCCATGACCTTTTAGCAAATCTACCAGGCAATTCAAAATATGCAAAAGAAGGAGATGCGACCCTCAACCCCCAAGAAAAGCTGTAAAAAAGTGGAGAAAGTGGCAAAGAAGATAATAAAGAAAGTAATATTTTCTGATGAAGAACATGATACCAAAAATGTAAAAACTATATTGGTGTTATGTTCCAAGCAAATAAACAATGCCTTATCACAGTATAGCAATAGTATTTGACATTTTATCTGTGTATTGCAAGAAAATGACTCTATTATTTCGACGGATCTGTAGAGGTACATACACCAAATCCTATGTGTTTAGGGAGTAGGGTTATTTGGGAGAAAGTCTATAATAAATGTATATAATAAATGTAGATTAATATAAGTTATGACTACATTTTGCCTTTATATATATGCAACATATTTCTATGACTACATTATGCCTTTATATGCTTGCTTCGTACATGTGATGAATGATTGGGAGCTCTACTATTGTACATGTTGAATTATTTAGTCAATACAATATTAGACATCTGCAATGCCTGGAGGAAAATTATAACACATTTATACCTTATATATAGTACATACACCCCATATATGTAAAGAACATATATAGAATACAAGAGTGATACAATAATTTATTGTAGAATCACCATCTTTAAACATATTTATAACTAAAATATAATTAAATTAATTTAGAAGAGAATTTTTTTGAAAAAAAATTGACAAATTTTATCTGTAATTCCAATAAATCCCAAATTATAAAAAACATAACCTGTATAAAAATTACGCTCCAAAAATTCACTCTTTTATAAAAACCCAACTCTTCTCCATACTACATTCAAATATTTATCTCTCATATTACATTTACAATAACAAAATCTTATTTACATATTATAAACTCTTACAACATACTTGCACAAAATTCTTTAAACTGCCATGCATTAAAAAACACCAAATATGCAGGTCTCGTGGCAAAACATTACATTCAACGTCAATCCTAGAACTCAGACATGTCTAGAACTATCTACACTTCCCTGCTATGTACTTCAATTACCTACGCAATGTATTTTAACCGCGCCAAGTCTGAAAGCCTAGTGGTAAACAATTAAAAACCAATGCATATTTTCCATGACACACAGAAAATCATGTTATCATCTAATATCATTGTCATATTATATTCATTATTAATCTATTAAATCATCGTTTAACTATATCACATCTCATAACACACATTAGACCCAACAAATTCCTATATAATATCTAAGTTCCAGAACAATTGATTTGGTCCCATCACAACACTAGGAATGTAATACCCTTATACCCTATATACATATAATACATATACTACATATGCATAAAATGCATATGTAGAATACAAGAGTGCTACTGTAGTCCACAGTAAAATCACCCTTATTTAATAATTTAAAAATGCAACATTATAAATGAATATACTACTATTGAATAAATATAATTGAAATATAATTAAAACTAATTTATAAAAGAAAATTTATGGTAAAATTTTACTAGAGTTTTATCTGAAATTTCATAAAGTCTCAAATTGTAAAAAACACAACCTGCAAGTAAAAACACTTCCAAAATCTTAATTCATTTCAACACCATCTCTTCCATAATTTACATCTATAATTTTATTAATTAAAATTAATGTTCATCATAAGTACATATTTATATACAAATCCTAAAATTGTGTTTAACTTGCACATGTTCTTTCCATAATGATACATAACCAAATTATATATTAAAAAAACATTTGTATACATGTATGTTGCATCAACTGAATTGGTGCAGTAGCAAAATTTCTACCGTCATAATCAATCTCAAAACCTAGACCTACCCAGGTTTAACAACACTTTCTTACTATGTACTTCTAATTACATGTGCGATACACACTATCACGTTGAGCATATAGCTTTGTGATATATAATTTGATAACATTACACAATTCTTAAAATCAATGTAAATTACAGCAAATCATGTTATTAACACAAGCAATACTCAATTACACATTCATTATTCATCCCTATGCTCATCATGTATATATAACATATCATCAATCACATACATTAAAATATTGCATTACTTTTGTTTCATAAAATCATTAACACTACAGAACAACCCATATTTAAATTATTCTTTATTTTGTAAAATTTTCCAATATTACACAATCACAATCACATACATTAGAACTTTGCAACATCTATTATATAAAATATATTTATGTATCAACAGACTCATTATGTAGCACCTCGATATCCTATATACGTACCATATATATACTCTGTATATATACAATACGAATATAAAATATAAGGATGTCACATTACAGTATTATTTAAACCTTTATCTTAATTTCACATCAATTATATATTCAATAAAAGAACATTTTCCATTATCAAATCTCATTCTTTTAAAAGTAACATTTCCAAAACCATTATACTTTTTATTAGATTACATATATACAAATATACATTGCCTTTTCCAAAATCCACTTAATATATATACATATGATCAAAATATAACATAACAAGATTGTACATGCATGCGCCACCTTCTAGTTGGTCTCGAAGCACTTTTACTCTGCTTATGGCGCAACCATCCAACACTCAGATTAACAATCTACTTACCTGTGCGATTCATACAACCGCGCTAAGCTTGAAATCTTAGTGGTACATATAAACAGCATATACATACATTGATCTCATATTACATACTCATACATATATATTATACATATATATAAATATATTGTTGGGAATCATATCCCATACTCATACACAATTACACTATTGGATCCAATACCTCTATACAATTATCATGTCCGGTTAACATAGTCTTATGGTCTAGCTCTGCTCAGAACTATCACAAATCTCATTCACATGACCTAGAACTACTCAGGTCAAGACCTAGCTCTGCTCAGGTTCATCAATATATCACCTCAAGGCATAGCTCTGCTCAAGACTTCTCATGCATATCCAATCAATCTCAACACAACTGGACAGGTAATTGTATAGTCTATACACATATAACATCACTTTACATTTCATTATCACATGCTTATTACTCTATGTTTTTACCGTAATCACCACTGTCCATAATCACTTCACATTTCCATTTCATATCATGCATACATGAGCCACACTCATCATATGACTCAATTCACATACATATACTTTCAATTAATATAATCAACATAATATAAAAAGATATAGCCATGCAAGCCACAAACCATGCTCGTATACCATGAAATGAAGCTCTAAACCTTGATAAACTAACCCCACGATGGTGGCATTCAATAGCCATACCTTTGGGATGTGAAACGAGGCTGTCAAATATCTGTGGACACTTCCACGACCGTGGCATCTAAGGGCCAAGCCCATAGCATACAAAATGCTACTGTCTCTGTCCAAAACTCACACGAAACAGCTTCATATCTAATCCCACAGTCGTGGCACTCAAAGGCCACGCTCGTGGCATATAATATACTAATGTTTCTCCTAAAAATCTAAAGCAAAGAGAGTCAGTTTAAGGCCCACGGTCGTGGCTCTCCATGGCCATACCCATGGCACCTAAAAATCACACTTTGCACAAGTTTCATCACTACAACACACATATCACAAAGAATGGTTAATATGTACAAACAAAAAAGATTATATCTACAAACTAAAGAGATTATATGTACAAAGCTTGGTTTTCCCAAGTTTATACTTCACCACTTGATTCCTCTTAGCCTAAACACAACATCATCAACAACAATCATCATTATAATTCATTCACACAATCATCCATATACCAATTCACTCATTTCCCAACTCATTTCTACAAAACCCTTATTGTTTTTCTTATCACCATTTTTCCCAAATTGCAATATCCATAATCATCCTCAACATCTAATCATATTTTCATCATCCATATCTCAACACAACAATAAAGCCACCTATATCACTCGTATATTTAAAATCTATAAAAACAAGCTTAGAAATGGATACTTACTTGAATTCCTTGTTAAACGTTCAATATCCACTTAAATCCTCTTAAAATTCCTTGTGAATTTGATATATATATATATATATGAAAAACTCACTCTCTTCTCATCTCTCTCTCTACCTCACGTTCAAAGAAGAAGAAGAAAGAAAAAGAAATATCTCTTCCTTTTTAAATTCCATCCTTATATATATATTATAATATATGTTAATTAATTAATTAACAACCCACCAATCATCTTCTTTCTTCTTTTGACTTCCACTTCTCTTTATTATTATTATTTTAATCATCACTATCAACTTTTTCACCACCAATATATACCTCATGCATACGTATTGTATATTTTAGGCATGTGTATATGTCTTATATATGTCATGTTTATTTCAAATATATAACATATACAAATATATTACATCTATTATACATATTCATCTTATATTTTCTCTACTCATCATGACTATTTAGTCTCTAATATTTACTATTCTAAAGTATTTCAAAAATCGGGATATTACACATTATTACATACATCCCATCATATAATTCTCATAGACTTAACATAACAGCACAAGTTAGACCGAGCAATTCTCTACACAATATTCAAGTTTCAGAATAATTTATTTAGCTATCATAACATCAATTCCAAGACCCAGCTCTACTCGGGTCAAGGCTTAGCTCTTCTCAGGCCTATATTTAAACTCAAACCTAAGACCTAGCTCTGCTTAGGTCTACTCATTCTCAGGACTTAAGCTCTGCTCAGGTCTATCAACATATCCAACACCAACATCAACTTTCTAGAACTAGTAATTGTGCAAAGCTAACACACAATTTCAAATTATATTTCCATATTCTCATTTTCTTTCCATTATCTTTCCACATTTCTCAAGTGGTCAACTCATTCATGATCACTTCTATATTCCATCACATTCAATGTTCCTTCATCACAGTTTCCACATTGTCCATTTCTCATATCCATTTCCAATCACATTACACAATGTAACTCATTTTTTCATATTTTTAATCATACATTATCATTTTCCATAATATTTATGTAATGCACATAACATTATCATTTCTGACATCAATTTCAAGTAACACATCACAATTGCAATCACATACCTAATTATACATAAAGTCACTTCAAAGAATGTCTTCATTCTTTAAAGAATAACCATATATATGTTGCCATGCATAAAAAATTAAATTAAATGTTAACAAAGTATTTACTAACCTTTAAAATGTCAAAACCAAGGTCAACTCACTCTTCAACTCCAACTTCACCAAATGCCCTTCTTTTCTTAAAATTGACAAATTTCACCTTCTCTCTCCTAAACCAAATGATGAGTCAAATTATTTCATTAAAAACATATTGCCATACATTCTATCAAAATAAATACTAATGATACAATTATAGTCAATTACCCATCAAAACCCTACTTTTCTCCTTTTTTTACCTTTTTTAAACTTCACCCAACCATTGTCTTTTTCTCCAACCAATCATAAAATCATAACATATCCAACAAAACAACATCTACACAATCCATTTTAATGATTATAACAACTTTCATCATAAACTCAAATTTTACATAATAACCCATAAACCCTAATCCTCACAACTTCATTCAAACTTCACCAAATCATTTTCACTATACAACCATATAATCTTAACATCCACATCAAAACAACTCAAAAACAACCCATTTTATGAATTATAAATATCTCTATCTCAAACTCAAAAATCACATATTCATAAAATCTAACAATACAAGTTTAAAGTTGTGAAAACTTACTTGAATCCTTGTTTAATCTTCAAAACCACCTTAAAACCCTTGGAAATCTCCCCTTTTCTCTCTAAAAATCATCCATGGTGATGGTAAAGGAAGAAGAAGACTTTTAAATGTCAATTTTTCATCTTTATCCCTCTTTTAAATACTATTAATTAATTAATTAATTAATTAATATAATATTAAGATATTTTTGCTTCTTCCTATCCAAAAATCCAACTTTTAACCTCTTTCACTTTTTTTATTATTTATAAATATATTTTTAACTTTTTAACTTTTTACCATTCTTTGTCTTTTAGTAAAAATATGTATATTAGGTATATACCATATATACACTATGTATATCCAATATATATCTTGTATATATATTAGGTATATACTATACATTTACCTCCCACAACACTCTAATTAGCCATCCATATAAATATTTATTTTTATTTAAAATTATGGATGTTACAAGGGAATCTGAAGTGTCAATTCATTCAAGATCAATCTCAAGATCTAGCCTGCTCAAGTTTATCCTCAAGTTCAACCTCAAGACCTAGCTCTGCTTAGGTCAAACTCATTCTCAAGACCTAGTTCTGCTCAGATCTATCAATATATGCAACACAAATATCAATTTTTTGAAACAAGTAATTGTGTAGAGCTTACACACAATAGCACATTATATTTTCACGTTTTCATTTCATTTATCAATTCTTTTCTCACGCTTTCCACATGTCCCACATGTTCATCTCAAACTATGATCGCCTTCTATAAACTCATTTTCTTTGAACATAATTTTCATCATTTTATTCACATTATGCCATATTACCACATTATGCCATCACATTACACATGTCCATTCACATTGCACATAACAATATATCATACTCATATAACATGATTCATTTCCACACTTTACACATCACATTGCATAAAATAGGCTTAATACATTCATAGCCCCTTTGTACTTGGATGTTTTTATCACTTTGTCTCTTGTACTCTTCGAGTAGCCACCTAGCCAGTTGAACTCGATTTTACCCTTATTTATCTGCCCCTTTTGTGCTAAGGTGGTAATGCGGATTTACGCACGCTACAACTATCGCGTGAAGTCTTATTTTTTCCTTTCCCGTCTTCTAAATACAAAATCAAATCCCTAATTTTCCATTTCCTACTCTTCTTCTTAAACGTAGTTCTTCCAAAAATATCTCTGAAACAAAGTACACCTTCAAAAACTAAAAGATTAGAAGTATGAATCTAAATAGAATACTCAAGCTGCACACTAATTCAAACTGTATCTTTGAGTCATATCTCAAATGGCTTCGTGAGTTTTAGGTGTGGACTTATTGTAGCAAGCATGGAGTACGGTTTGTTCAATGCTAATAATTGTTCCCAGACCATTTCTAACTTGCAAATTCAATAGTGAGTTGCTTTAATTATAAGGTTAAAGATCACAAAAAGAAAATGAAAAAAAAGTGAACAAATAAAAAAAATCTTGAATTTTACCAGAATAAATAGATCAAATGATTAAAATATAAGTCATCCAGGTAGCGCCATTTAACAAGTTAGCCAAACACCCATAAAAAAATATTTTTTTATGGGTATAGAAACCCACCAAAGGAGCAACAACAATGCCCACCGTGAAAATGACTAGAGATGTTTGAAATTATACATTATTAAGAAAATTTTTGTAAAGGTTCAAACTTTAAAACAAATTTATAATTTTAAACAAGTTTATAATCATTGATTTAAAATAATGAATATGAAAAAAGAAATGGTAAAAGGATGGTTCAAAGATGGATAGTTTGATAACTAGAAAAATACAATTTTTAAAAGAACCCAACAACACAAATCCAAACCCAGAAATCATCAATGATCAAACCCCAAAAATGTCACCTTATGAGCAGTCAAGAGAAGAAGACTTAAAGTAAACCTTGAAAGAATGTAGAAATTGGGTCTTGTTGGCTTCTCTCTCAAGCTCAAGCCCCTTAGAACTCCTAAAAGCACCTCAAGAAATAACCCATAACTAGCAAAACTTTCCTTTCCTCTACTGCCGTTCGGGCCTCTTTGCCTCTCCTTTAGGTAATTTCATAATCTCTCTGTCTTAATTGGAGAAGATGATGATGGATGATGCAGGTTAGAGAGTCGACGGTGGTAATGGGTTTTTTTCTTTTAATCCTCTGATCATATTCTTTTTCATTGTTTTCAAATCAATTCAAGCTTTCAAGTAGATTTTTTCATGTGGGTTTGGCTTTAGATGTTGCTGAGCGATGGAGAAGACGATGATGGAAGGGGATGGGTTTCATATTTTTTAATTTTAATATTTTTTATTATTAAAAATATAATTTTTAAGTTTTTAAAATTTTTTATTATTTTAGATGGATAACTTGTCATTAATTATGGCATCTGTAATGCACGCGCTAAAAACTATGTAGTAATATTAAATTAAGAACCTAGTTACTACTGAGATCAACAAACTGAAGGGGTAAAATAGTTACTCGAAAAGTATAAAGGATAAAATGATAAAATTACTCAAGTACAAGGTGCTAAAGATATATTAAGCCCATAAAATATTATTAAATCCAACCAACGCATACATTTATGTATATTGTTACTTTAATGAATATCCTCATTCTTTCAAGTATGCTAATATTAATAATGTCAAATATATACATTCAATTTAAAATGTTAACAAAGTATGTACTAACCTTTTTAATTTCAACACCAACTCAATTTCACCATCTAAACCTTTGCTTCTTTCAAACCTTAATTTCCTTCGCTTGGCAACTTTGAATTATTCTCTTCTAAACCAAATAATAAATAAAATTATTACATTAAAACTATATTTATATTCATTTTACTCAAAACAGTCACTAATTATACAATTTTAACCAAACACCCACTATAACTCTAATTTTTCCCTTACTACCCTTCTCAAACTTTATCATAGCCAACTTATTTCCATCATCCAACCATAAAATCATCACGTATACATCAAACAATCCATTTTAACAATTATTGAAACCTTCATCAAAAATCCTAATTTCACATATCCAATCCATAAACCCTAACTTCACCAATTATATTCATCTCTATCAATTAATAATCAAATCATCATATATCCACCATATTAACTTTATTACTATCAATTTTAACAATTAGAAACAACTTTCTCTCACTAACCAAATTATACATAACCTTAAAAATTAAAAAAACCTAGTTCAAATCAAAGAAACTTACCTAATACTTGATTAATCATCAAAACCACCTTAAATCCTTTGGAATTCTTGAGAAATTTAGAGTATTTGATGAAGCAAAGCTCTCCCTCTCTCTATATATGAAATTCAGCCTTGCTTGGGAGGAAGAAGAAAATGAAGATTGTTGTCCCAAGATGGTAACCATGAGGGGGGTGAATTGGTTATTTTGAATAAGTGATGATAAATTAAAATTTAAAATAAAAAAAATCAAGAAAGAAGTGGAGTAGAGAAGAACAAATACAAAGAGTTTATAGTGGTTTGGATTACCTCAATCCTACATCCACTTCCTTAACAACTTGTTAAGGTTCCACTAATCTTGAGTTTTTAAATATTCAACTCTAACTTGGTATTTTCACAAGCTCACACAGAACTTTTATAAGGTTTGAGTAACTTTCTCACAACCCAAACAATAGTTTTTTCAGGCTCACTTTATAACCTAAGTATTTCAAAGTTCATACTCAAACTTACAATGGCGTTTCAATGCTCACACCCATCACTTAAAGAGTACAAGTAGAAATTTTTATGCAAGGAAATGAAAGATGTTAAACTTGGCTATATCAATCACAATCTTACTGGAAAATGAGGTTTCTAATGGTATTTATAGCATTCAAGTCTTCAACTAGCCATTTGGAGTGGGAGCCAATATGTTTGATTTTTGTCTCCCACTTTAGTCACTCTTCAGAGCAAGTTCATAATCGAACTACCTCTAGTCCGGTTTGCTCAGGCTTAGCAAGGTCTGACTGACTTTAGTCCGCTCGGCTCTGGCTTGGCGTGGTTGGACTGCGCTCAGTCCGATTGTGCTCTTTCATTTTTCTGACAAAAGTTCTTCGACGGCTAGTACACATAGCATCCACTAATTGAGTGGATAAGCAACGACTATATTTTTTAAACTTTGTATCACTGGTATGGCCAGAACCATTTTGGTTTGGTCGGTCTCATTCTAGTATGCTGAGATGTTGGGAGTATTGGCAACCATGAACTCTACTGGATGTTCTAAGGATTTAGCATGAGCTTAATATGCTCGAACTTCACAATGGTCCGGTCGGGACATGTAGTCCGTTCACAAAGTAAGAGTGACATTGAGTGTGAACTCTTTTAGATATTTTACCTCGAGCTCGGTCTGCTCAACTCGTGATTGGTCTGCTTAGCTCATGCTCTCTGTCCGCTCAGCTCGTGCTCTGTCCGCTCAACTCGTGCTCTGTCTGCTTAGCTCATGCTCTGTCCGGTAGTTAGTATACTCTAGTTCGGTCGGCACAATTTTTGGGACGTTCGTACTCTTGTCACCTCGCTCGTCAGTTCGACATTGGTGCACTCTGACTTTTAGTAGGTTTGGTCAAGAATGATAAGCTATGCTCAGTATGATGTTGCGCTCGAATTAAGTACTACTGCAAGCGTCACTCGCAAGTATACGAGGTAGCTGTAGCAAAGGTGATCGCCCCAATGTCGTTTCCCCAAGAAGGTGTGGTTCGTAATAGCTTGATTGACAAGTATTTAAATGCGGAAGTTTGTTGTGTTGGAATGTAAAAGAACAATTTAAACCTAAGATTAAGGAGTGTAGGGTTGATGTATGAAGGTGATACAAGATCAAATCGATTCTTGGGAATATGCCTAGGGTTATAGGTCCATTCAATCAAAGCTCAATTCTCAATTATCCATTAACATAACCTTGTAAATTAATTTGTTTCTTAAGTTTAATTAGTCAATTACCAATCCATTAGTTCTCACATTCATGAATTAGCAATAGCCAATTATATTACATCACCAAATTAACAAAACCCTAGAACTTATATTTCTAATTCATTCATAGGGTAGTCAATTGCAAAATTCCGATATCAAATTTCACCTCTCGGTCCTTCATTCAATATCTAAAGATCAATAGGTAGCTAATCTATCAACCTAGCATACAGTCCAATGCAATCAACCAACACAAGGTACATCAATGTAAATATCAAATCAAAGCATTCAATCAAATATACTACAAACCCTAAGCATGGGTTTTTAGCTCAACATCATCAATTTAAAACATTCATTCAACTCAATATAAATCAAACACAAATTGTTCATTGAAATATCAATTCTCTTAATACAACAAAAACAATATTGGAATGAATTAAAAGAGAGAATAGAAAAACCCCTTGTGAAGATGCCAAGAGTAGGATTACTAGTCTTCCTCCTAGCTCCACTTTGATGTTTGATGAAGAACTCAAGCCCTCTTCAATGGTTGATTTCCCTTTTGCAATATGGAATGGAGCTTTCTCAAGTCACCAACCCTTCAATTGATTGTGCCTTTAGAAGATAGAAAGGAGCTTTCTCAAGTCACCAATCCTTTCAATGAAGCTTCTTCAACCTTCAAGAGCTTGTTAACCCAACTTATCCCAAAGAACCTCAAAGATCTTGTCAATGGAAGATGGAGAAGATGAAGATGGAGGATGAAGATGAAGGGACAAGGAGAGTGTCACTCTCTCCTCATCCCAAACTGTGTTTTCTCACTCCTTCTCTTTTCTTTTCTCCCTTTCAAAACCTTAGCCGTCCTCTTTTTCTATCGTACGAAAGAATTTATACGTTTTTTGGTGTGACACGGCCAAGCCAAGAGTGGCTTGGCCGTGTCTCTTCTTCTTTTCTTCCTTTCCATGAGGTGACACGGCCAAGCCAAGGTTGGCTTGGCCGTGTCTCTTGATTTCCATGGGACACGGCCAAGCCAGTTGGCCGTGTCCCTCACTGTGGCTTCTTCTTTCTTTCTTTCTTTTCTTTATTCTTCAAGGAGGTGACACGGCCAAGCCAAGAGTGGCTTGGTCGTGTCTCATGTGATCTTCATCTTTTCTTTCTTCTTTGGAATGGTGAGTGACACGGCCAAGCTTAAGTGAGCTTGGCCGTGTTTGACATGCTTGGAGGGACACGGCCTGTGGCTTGGCCGTGTCCCTTAGGTGTGTCTCTCTCTGTTGCTTCTTTTCCTTCTTTTCCTTCTCTTCTTTGGCTTGTTCTTTGATTTGCTCTTTGAGTAAGACACGGCCAGAGGCTTGGCCGTGTCTCTGGGTGTGTCTGCTTCTGCCTTGAATTTCTTTTGAGGGACATGGCCAAGCTTGCTTTGGCTTGGCCATGTCTTGCTTGGTTCATGCTTTTCTTGCCCTGTTTTGATCTTCCAAGGGTGTTTTTGTACCTAAACCTAAAAACAACACTTTAAACACACTTTAAACAACAATTAATCAAAACATTAACTAAAACACACATAAAATCATACTAAAAACTGGTACAAAAATGATCTAAACATATGACCATCTACTCTCTAAGTTCGGTCAGCCTACCTGTTGGTTCGGTCGAGCTCTGGAGAATTCTTCAACAAATTTAAGTCATGCAAGATGTAGCTTGGTACAAATATTAGTCATATTCAATTTGATTGTCTAAGATCAAAAGACCAATGGTTTGGCTAACAATCTTTTCCTTTCTTACTTTGGCAATTAAATTAAATTAATTTAAAATGAACATTAAAAAGTTTTCATGTCTAAGGAGTATTCTTCATGAGTTTTCTTTCTTTGACAAAAGAAATTTGTGACAAGTAAATGCTCCCCCTTAGCATGTGCAGTCAAGCCTGAACATATGTTATTCAATTTAAACAATTCAAATGCAAATTCTCCCTCTTTGACAAAGACAAAAAGGAATACAAATTGTCATAAAATAAATTTTTATTAAGATTAAGAAAATGACAAGTAAACATATATATGATCATTTTCATTAAAGGCTAATAAAAGAAAGAGAGATCATACAAAAAGAATAAAAGGACAAAAAGTTAAGGCAGTGGCGTATAAGGAGGATAATCAAAGTCATCATCATTATGTCCATTTCCCTCTTCCTCTTCTTCATCCTTATTCTCTTCTTCCTATTCTAAACCTTCATCAAAGATTTCAATTTTCTCTCCTTCATCTGATGCGGGACATTAGGGAAGGCCCATAAACCTTTGTATATCCCTAAAATCCATATGAACGTGAGAAAATCTCTTGGTAAGATCATCAATATGAGAGCTTTGTGAGGTAATTTGCTGATAAATTTGATGGAGGATATCAAGGATTGAACCTTAGGCTCCAGAGGTTTGAGGTCTTGAAAATTCCACTTGAAAAGATTCTTGACTCTCATAAACAATTTTGGCCTTTTTCTTTGTTTAGTTATAATATATTGAGCACTAAAAGCATAATGGTATATTCCATCTTCTTCCAATATGCATTTAGAGTGTTTCAAGTATTTGATGTTGATGGGAGTTTTGGCCAGATTAAGAGAATTGAATAAAGTGGCTAAATTGGTGGGAGTAAGAGCATTCACATATTTAAAAATTTTGGGTGATGAAGGATGTGGTCATAAGTGTCCCGGTTGATTTATTTTGTAGAATGAGGAATTGGTCAATTAGAAACTTATTAATTTGTATTTTCACCTTTTTCTCTAAGCAATAGAGGAATAAAAGATCTTTGCGAGTCACTTTCTCATTGATTTCTCCTCTTATATTGATGGTATAGGTAATGATTCTAAGGACAATCTAAAGAGGTAAGGTTCTGAGGTGTTTAGCATTGGATAGCTTGTGAAAATTAGTTTCTAAGGAGATTTCTTTCCAAAAGTCAAGTAAGATAGCATGGGAAATGGAATGATCAGATAGATAAAAAATACCTTCCGTGTTGAATCCTCAAATGAATGAAAATTCTTTAAAAAAAAAGTTTATAGGATACATTGAAAATTTTAAATGTGATAAAATAGGGTTCTAGAGGTTCCAAGTTTCTCTTCTCAACAACCAAAGTAGTAAGAAATTCTTTGGTTAGAGATTCCTAACCTAGATTATCCTTTTCTAGGAAAATAAAATTTTCTCACCCAAGATATGACAAAGCTTCATGTACATAGGATTCAATGCCTAGAGATTCTAGAGTGAAAGAAGAAGGAACTTTGTTTAGTTCACATTTTTTGTTCTGGATTATTGCATACCTTTGTTTTTCTTATTCACTTAAGTGCATATGTTTATGAGTTATTGGCCTAGACTCTTCCATAGGAGTGGAAGAAGTGACAATTTTCTTGCCCTTCTCATGTCTTGAAGCTTTCTTCTTGGAAGTTTTGGGAGCCATAAAGATGATGAAGATGAGATGAATGATAAATCTTAAGAGAGTTGATGTTCTAAGTGTTTGTAAGTGAAAGCAAATGTGAAAGATCATAAACTTTGAGTATAAGTGGGTTTATATAGAGTTTGGAGGTCAAACTAGCCGTTTATAGCTGTTGGAGGAGGTGTATACACATTTTGAGAAAGCTTACAATGGCTAGAAATTTAAAAAAAAAATTTGAGTTTTCCTAGCGGACTACTATTAGTACGATCGGACCAAACTAAAAATTTAATAGTCCAAGTGTACACAAAGCAGTTCGAACGGGTCAAACCAGGTCTCAGCATAATCGGTTGCACGGGAAGAGCTGGGATACGGTCAGACATGTGTTAGTCCGGTCGTATTGAGACGCAGTCTGGGCAGACTAAGGATATTTTTCAAAAAAAAAAAGAAAGGATTGTAGATCTCAATTTGTGGCCTTTAATGTAGATCAAAATAGATGTAAACAAGAAATGAGGTCATGTTAAAGTATACTTTTATAAGTAATTCTAATTCCATTATTGATATGCATACAAAAAATTCAATTTAAAGTATTTTCATTTATTATTCCTATGTGTTGTTTTATAAAATTCAATCTCTCTTCATTCAAGGGTTTAGTAAAAATATCAACAAGTTGATTTTGAGTGTTTATAAATTCTAGAACTACATTTTGATTTTGAACATTATCTCTTAAGAAATAATGCCTACTATCTATATGTTTTGACCTAGAATGTTGGATTGGATTTTTTGATAGATTAATGACACTTGTATTGTCATATTTAATAGGAATATGATCAAAATGCTTACCATAATCTAGCAATTATTGCTTCATCTATAAAATTTATATACAACAAAAATATACAGCAACATATTCGGCTTCCGCAGTAGAAAATGCAACCGATACTTGTTTCTTGCTAAACCAAGAAACTAGGCAATTAGCAAGAAAATGGCATGCACCGGTCATGCTTTTTCTATCCAATTGGTTACTAGAAAAATCTACATCTGAAAAATCTAAAATGTTAAATGATGTATTTCTAGGATACCAAAGTTCTAAATGTAATTTTCCGCTCAAATATTTTAAGATCTTTTTAGTGGCATTCAAATGTGATTCCTTAGGGTATGATAAAAATCTAGCACATAAACAAATATTATACATTATATCAAGTCTAAAAGCGGTTAAATAAAGAAGTGATTTGATAATATCTTGATATTTCTTCTCATCAACTTTCTTACCACTTTCATCTCTGTCTAATTTCAAGGATGTGCTCATTGGAGTTTTGCTAGCTTTGCAACCATCCATGTCAAAATTCTTAAGAAGTTTCTTTGTATATTTGGATTGATTGATGAAGATACCATCATTGCATTGCTTAAATTGTAGATCAAGAAAGAATTTAAGTTCACCCACCATGCTTATTTTAAATTTCCTAGTCATACAGGAGGCAAACTCTTGGCACAAAGATTCATTAGTAGCACTAAATATAATGTCATAAATATAGATTTGTACAATTAAAATGTTATGTAATTTCTTTTTAACAAAAAGTGTAGTATCAACTTTGCCTTTTGTAAAACCATTTTTCAATAAATAAGCACTAAGTCTATCATACCAAGCTCTTGGAGCTTGTTTCAATCTATATAGTGCCTTGGTTAATTTAAAGACATGATTTGGGGATTTATAATCTTCAAAATCAAGAGGTTGTTCAACATAAACTTCTTCATTAATAAAACCATTCAAAAAAGCACTTTTGACATCCATTTGAAAAAGTTTAAAATACATATGATATGTAAATGCAAGTAAAATTCTAATTGCTTCTAATCTTACTACGGAGGCAATTGTCTCATCATAGTCAATGCCTTCCTCTTAATTATAGCATTTGGCTACCAATCTAGCTTTGTTTGTATTAATGAGAGCATCTTCATCAAGCTTATTCCTATACACCCATTTGCAACCAATAATAGGATGATCTTTGGGTTTAGAAATAAGTTTTCATACTTCATTTTTCTCAAATTAGTTGAGTTCATCTTATATGGAAATCACCCAACATTCATCACTGAGAGCCTCTTCAATAGTCCTTGGCTCAATTTGAGAAAAAAAAAGTAATATTAGAGTCTAAATATTTAAATTTTGATCTAGTAGTTACTCCCTTTGAAGTATTATCAATGATGAGTTTTCTTGGATGATCTTTTTGATAATGCCAATCTTTGAGTAGTTCTTGTGTTTCTCCCATCTTAGGCTCTTCTTGTTCCACTATGTTTTCTAGTTTATCGTTGTTTTGCTTTGGAGCATCTTTTTCTGAAGTTCTTCTAACCTACAAAATCATCAAGAGTACTACCTTTTCCATGATTAAACTTGGATGACTCATCAAAGATAACATGCGTTGATTCTTCAACTACTAGAGTTCTTCTATTAAATATTCTATATACTTTGCTAGATGATGAATATCCCAAAAAGACTCCTTCATATGATTTGGATGAGAATTTTCTAAGGTTATCATTGGTGTTTAATATATAGCATTTGCATCAAAATACTCTAAGGCATGAAATTTTAGATTTTCTTTCATTCAATAGCTCATAAAAAGTTATATTCATTAAAGTTCTTTTGAAAACTCGATTAGAAATATAACATGTGGTATTAACGGCTTCCGCCTAAAATTAAGAAGGTAATTTATACTCATTGAGTATTGTTCTAGCCATTTCTACCAATGTTTTATTTTTCTATTCAACCACACCATTTTGTTGTGGTGTTCTAGGGGCTAAAAGATCATGTAAAATACTAAGTTCATTGCAAAAAATTTTAAAGTTCTCATTTTCAAATTCTTTATCATGATCACTTCTAATAGAAGTGATTTCATAGCTTTTTTTTTTTCATTTTGAACTCTTTTACAAAAATTTGAAAATGTTTAAAAATTTCATTCTTTTGAGCTAATAAATTAACCCATGTAAAC
Source organism: Garcia nutans (assembly GCA_947685225.1). NCBI lineage: Eukaryota > Viridiplantae > Streptophyta > Magnoliopsida > Malpighiales > Euphorbiaceae > Garcia > Garcia nutans. The sequence goes on from CANTUV010000068.1 coordinate 1,075,893, forward strand.
CTTGAGTAATCATCAACAAGTACAAATGCATATAACTTGCCTCCTAGACTAGCAATTCTATTAGAACCAAACAAATCTAAATGAATTAATTCTAAGGGTCTAGATGTACTTACAAAGTTCTTAGTTTTGAAAGAGCTCTTATGTTGTTTTCTAAATTGACAAGGTTTACAAATTTTAATTTTGTTAAATTTTATTTTAGGGAGACCATCTATAAGTTCTTCTTTGCATAGACATTGTAATTGTAATTGATCCATATTAGCATGTCCTAATCTTCTATGCCAAAGCCAAATATCATTGCTAATAGTGACTAAATATTCAAAAGCATTATTAGAGTGTAGGAAAATTTTATATGTGTTACCAATTATACTTTCAATGAATGTAAGTTCACCACTAGAATAGGTAATTTTGCATGCTTCGGAATTAAAATTGACATTATATCCTTTTTCATGCAATTGACTAACACTAAGCAAATTATGTTTCAATCCATCAACTAACTACATATTATCAATTAAGTTTTTACCAAGCATAGCAATAGATCCAATGCCTGTAATTTTTCCTTTAGCATTATTTCCAAATCTCACATTACCTCTTTCCTTGTAAGTAAGAGTTGTGAAAAGTTTTGTATTACTGATCATGTACCTTGAACATCCACTATCTACAAGCCAAAACTTTTATTGATAGCAGACTTTAGGCATACCTACAAGAAAATAGGTTTATCTTCTTTTAGGTACCCAAATGAACTTGGAGCCCTTAGGGATTAGTTATAGAAGGGTCCTCTAATTTGAGGTGAGTCTTTCTAATATAACAAAATATACTTTTATGACCAAAGTTCATGCAATATTTGCATTAATTTTATGCTTTTGAATTCTTTTTCTATTAAATCTTGAAGAATTAAATTGACAATCACAAGTGTATATAGGATAGGATTATTTATTTGCATACTTGTAGTTGTGTTCATGCCTTCTGTACATGTATGCATAATTTGCTCTTGAAAACTTAGTTCTAGAGCCTAATGAGGCTAGAGTTGTCTTTTTAGGACTTTTAGGCTTAGTATGTACATGTGTATTCTTTACAACTGCAACACTAGAAGTTTGAGTTGCATATGCTTTAACAGATATTGGTGCTTTATATGAAATAGTAGATGAGCCATTGAACCCTAAGCCATGCTTGTAGGAAGATGACCTTTGGACACTAATCAATGTATCCAAGGCTTCCTTACCTTTGTGAAACTTTGAAATAGAATTTTTTGGTTTATTTCTTCTTTCAAAGTGTTGTTTTCCCTAGAAATTTTCTCTAAGCTAGATGAATTTTTTAACATTTCATCTAATGATTTCATTAATTGTTTATTTGAAGTCTTTAATTCTAAAGTAGAATTCTTTAAAGAAATAAAGTCCTTTTCTAACTTAGAACGCTTTTCTTTATAAAACTTCATCTTAGAAAAATATTTTTGGACTCTTAGGTTCATATGCTCAACTAACTCACTATCATCTAAAACATTATCAACATTATCACTATATGCATTCAAGTTCAAGGATTGAGTGCCTACCTTATTGGTGTGATCATCATCATCTCCAGTAGCCATGAGACAAAGATTTGCAATTCCTTGCTCTTCCTCCTCTTCTTCTTCACTTAAAGAGCCATCATCTCATGTGGCTTTGAAAGATTTCTTCTTCTCCTTGTCCCATTTCTTTTTATTTTTAATTTTGAAGCAATCCATTTTTATGTGGCTCGGTTTGTCATATTTATAATATTTTACTTCATTCTTCTTCTCCTTATCTTTGAAAGAGAATTTGGAGAAATTACTTTTTGCTTGCAATCTCCTCTTTCTTTTCCATTCACTTAATCTTTTAGATAGCATGGCCATTTCTTCATTATCATCATCACTATCTTCTTCATTTGAGCGCTTAACTTCTTTAGTGACTTTAAGAGCTATGGTTTTCCTTTTGTCCTTCTCACCCTTATCATATTCTTTCTCAGTATGCAACTCAAAGGTGAAGAGCTTGCCAACTATCTTATCGGTTCTTAGTGTGCTAAGATCATGAGCTTCTTTAATTGAAGAGGCTTTTGATTCAAAGTTCTTCTTGGTTCTTAGTGCTCTCAATATTTTGCTATTGACATCACCTTGATGATATATTTCTTCAAGTCATTGATAATAGCAAATAACTGATTTGTCATTTTATTGACATTTTTGTCTTCATCTTGAAGAGTTCATATTCATGTACAAGCATTTGGGTTTTGATGAATCTCACTTGGGTAGTACCCTCATGATAATTCTCAAGAGTTTTTCAAATGCTATATGCATAAGTAAGATGTTAGATTCTTCCAACTTTCTCTCTAGATATTGAATTTATAAAACGGAGGTTGATCTATTGTTCTTGTAGTAAATTCTTTCTTGAATATCCGTCCATTTTTCTTTGGGAAGAGATACTTGAACATCATCAACCTCATAAGTAAGAGGTTTTCACTCATTTTGCACATATTTCTAAAGCTCAATTCCCTCACCATCATGAAATAAATTCATCTTGTATTTCCAATAAAAGCAATGCATTTCATCGAAGAAGGGTCTAAGATATGAGTTGAGATTTCCATGAGAATGAGAAGATGAGGTAGATGAAGAGGTGGTTGCCATTATGGATCAAATTTCACAATTAAGCTTTTTAAAATTTTGAGGCTCTAATACCAATTGTTGTCTCAAGATGGCAACCAAGAGGGGGGTGAATTGGTTGCTACTTTCACATTGTTATTTCTGCAATTGTTCTTTGCTAGAGTCTATTTTGCCTTATATGTTTGTTTCAGTATGTACTTTGTGCATCTGTGGTGCAATTTTTAGAATGTGCGGGTACTTCTTTTTTGTCATTTCTGTAGAACTTATAGTTTTAGTGACCAGCAGTGTTGATGTTCTCACTATCTTGGAAACCAATGAGATTAGTTATGTTTCTGGTACATGAAATAGATCAATGAGTTTAAATTCTATTGTTTTTATGATGGTTGGTTCTGCTTCAATCTTATGTTGAGTGATGGATCATGGATGGCATGGTACTAGGTTGTTCTTTTTCTCCGAATCATCTTGTGAACATTTGCTTCAAACAAGTCCATGCATTATTAGATATAATAATTTTAATTTCGTCCGCGGAGTTATATATTTTAAATTTTGATCTAATAAATTAAAAAAGAATGGAAAACATAAAAATGAATGACTTTGTATCCCATTACACGTAATTGCACATAATCATATACATAGAGGTGAATGTAGTTCAGTCCAATCCGAAGATTTGAAAATCTTCATAACCATTCCAAAAGTCAAAGATTTTAAAAATATAATATCTAGAAACATTTCATATACAAAAATCTTCATACTGTTTTGTTCCAAAATTTTTCGGTTCGAGAAATTTGGTACTTTCAATACAAAATTCCATCATCCAATTTTTTTAAATGAAATTTTTTATTATATAGTAAAATTATATTGTAAAAATAAAATTTTAATTCATAAGAGATTTAAATATTTAAATATTTTTCAAACTACTAATGAAAATCATTAGTTTTCCTAAAAGATAAAAAATATGTACGGTTCACATATTGTCAAAAACTAACATAAAAACATAATGATACAACTTTTAACATAAATTAAAAATTTAAGTTTAACTTTTAACTTATATACGTTATATGTATTTATGCATGTATTTGTTTTAACAGATTTATCCATATGTTTTTATCTTTCAAGAATTACACATATATATTTATATATAATTATAACTAAATATTATTTTATATTAGTTATTAAGTATGTAATAACTTTATTTATATTTCATACATTATATATGATTAATATTAATTAAATTATTTTTATCATATTAATTTTTAAGAATTATTTCATGTAATTTGTCCTCTATGATAATAAAATTAAATTAAAAAATATAAAAAATTAGTTATTATTTCAGTTTTTCAATTCGAAATGATTCAAGATGGTTTAGAACGGTTTTCGGTATAGATATAATTTAAGATCCAGAATTAAAAAAAATTAGTACAGTTCAATTTAGAGCAAGTCAAAAATCAATGAAACATTTCAATTCTAGATATTTTTGGTCTTGTTATTCGAATCGGTTCAAAGATTTTTATAATCCTCTTCCATATATATAGTATAAAGTAGAATATAAAAGCAACCATTTTCAAGTATTTAATGGCAAAAATAAAAAAAAAAAGGATGAAAAACTAAATCTAATAACGAAATTAAAATAGGAAGATGAACTAACTAATTTTCATAAAGTAAAGACATACTAATTAAAATAAATAATAATTTTGCTAAGAAAAAAAATTTTAAACCATATTTATGAATACGAAAGATACACTAATTTCAAAATTATGAAATCATTATTTTTATTCGTGGAACTCTATATATTATTTTAAAATCATAATTAGTATATTGCGAACATGATAATCAAATGAAAATAAATAAACAAATAAATAATAAATAAAATAAAATATAGAAAAAATATCATTAATAAAAATAAAAACATAAAATACATTACTTGCACGTGAGAGAAAAGAATAGTATTGCAATTTTAAAATTAAATAGTATTATGGGAGAAGAGAATATTAGTATAGTCATTATAATTTTTTTTGTCTTTTTATGTAATATTTAAATAACTAATCATTATTAATATCAAATAAGATATCATGGTCCTATTTAAACTTTTTAAATAAATATAATTATTATTAATATTAAATAAAATATCCTACTTCTATTTGAATTCTCTAATTAAATAAATATCTATTATAATAATAATAATAATTTAATTTAGAATTTAAAAAATTAAGACACGTGACAAGATGAGAGAGAGACACATAACACAATACTATACTAGTAACAACCATTTTGTGTGTGTATTATTAAAAATTAATGAATATACATATGCTAAAAAAAAGAAAAAATTAATGAGCATACGTTGAAAAAAGAAAAAATAAGTAAGTCTGAACTAGTTTAAACAAGCATATAAGTTGACACATACTACATTGTTATCTATAATATTTCATATCATTTTAAATGAAAAAATAATTTATATATTAATATAATTATTATACAAAAATAGTATTATACATATAAATGCACATAATATTAAAATTTTTAAATTCATAAATTATAAAATGTTTTTAATAAGTTGTGTTTAATATATTAAGATATTTTTTAAATTAATTCAAAAATTTATTTATCAGAAGGAATGACCATTATATTAATTTTTAATTATCTTCTTTAATTAAGAAGAAAAATAATTGAAATTAGTAATTTGAATATAAAAGAATAAGTGAAAATTTATTATTTATTAATTTTAAATTAAAAATATCATAATATATTGCTTTTTGATATAAATAGAAATATAAAAGTGGTTGAAGGATAAATAAATATATTAAATTTTAAACTAAGTTGGTATAATAAGATTATCTTTAAGTAGGGTAAAAAAATTATTTGTTGATGTTCAATGTATTTTCTATTTTTTGACTTTTAATCTTTTCACTTAAAAAGTGGATAAAAACCTATCAAAAATTAAATTAAATAAGATAAAATTATAAATTCAAATATAATTAATAATATTTTTATTTTAAAAATTTTTATATAATTAAATTTATATTGTCAATTTAAAAATTAAAATAAAATAATAAAAAATAAAAATTCACCATTTTAAAAATTATGACTCACAAATTTTATTAATAATTAAAATAAAAAATAAAAGTTTGAGATAATGTTGCTATGTCTTATAAAGAATTTTAATAATAATGATAATAATGATAACAATAGTTCATAAATTAAAAGAAAAAATAAAAAAATTATGGACAAAATATAATAACACATGAAAAAGAGAAAATAACATTAACTAATTAATTAATAATTTTCAAAGAGTATATTTTGATAAAGGAAGATTAAAAAAAAAGGAAGAAAACATCTTACAATTATTTTTAAAAAAAGATATTACTTAATTAATTTAATTAAAACATTAATGATAGAATAATATTCTTTTAAGAATAAGTTATTTACTATTATCAAAACAATAAATTATTAAATTTTTTATATAATAAATCATAACATACATTAATCTAAAATTACTAAATTATTTATAATATAAAAATTTAAGAACTAAGCTATATTTAAATTCTAAAAATAAAAATAACATATTTCATGATTTAGCTTAACTCGAGCAGGCAGCATGCTGCCCAATCATATTAGGTGTTTCGGTTAGCCTAACCGGATTTGAACCTTTTAAGCTAGGCTAAATTTTTGGACCATAGATTTTTGAACATCCCTAATAATATTATTAGTTAAATGACAAAAGATGAGAAATTCAATAATATGTTTGAAGTTAAAATTAGATCTTGTTTGAAATTTAGTAAAAATATTATTAGTAAATAATATTAATAATAAAAAATCAAAGAAGCTCCTAGTCTAGCGAGCACAATTATAAAAAGCCAAATAGTGTAAAATGGTCATAATAAAACAAAGAGTAAGAATTAAAGGAAGAACAATGAAAAAAAACATAGGTACAAATAAAGAAATAACAATGATAGTATCCCTGCTTACCAAGTTCACTTGCCGAGCTCTTTGTCCAGTCATTCTCATGGTCAAGCTCTCAGAAGAATGTTGAACCTCAGTTTTGGGCACTCTTAATCCACTAGATCCTAGTGTGCAATAGCCACTCCACTGACACAGCCGTCATATAACTCTGACACACCCGCAATCAGCGTTGATATCAAATCAGAGGTTGTCTCCATCCACCAATTATAAATAGGGGTCACCGCATAGGTATTTACCCTCTTCCACTCTTACTTTTACTCAAACCGATTGAGCTCTGACTTAGGTATCAGAGCCTCCTAGAGAGCCCAGTCCCCCTTCTTTTCTTGTCTTATAGGTGAAAGAGCCACAGCAACAGCGGCATAAAGCCCGAGCTACAAGTGCTAAGACCACCCCTGAGATAGCGCCGTCATCAATGGTGTGGTGAGCGTGTATAGGCTATTTCTCAGCATAGGCAATGAAACCTCAGGTACATTCCTTAGCTCTTGAAAGCAAAGTACTCTAACCGTGCAATATTATTTCATTTGAAATGTATATCATAATGCCTACATGTGTACCATTGTTATAGTGTCCTCGCGCCGAAATTCTATAGAGTCCTCGCATGCACTAAAAAATTCAGCACATGATCTGTGCAGCTTACTGTGTCTTAGTCACACACTGAGCAGCTCACCATGCCATAATCGCACGCCGAGCTTCATTATGCCTTAGTCGCATCAATTTTTATCACATAACGTGCAGCTCACCATGCCTTAGTCTCGCGTGCCCTAGTCCCATATCGAGCCTTATCATGCCTTAGCCGCACACTAAGTTTTCAGCACTGATTGTGAAACTTACCATGCCATCACTCACACTAAGCTTTTAGCACACCAGTTGTGCATGTTACAACGCCCTGGTCACGCACCGAGCTGTATATATTATAACACCCTTACTGTGTACCGAGCTTTTAGATCTTTAATCATGCACATTGGCCGCACACTCAACAATTGATTTAAATGTTAATTTGAACATTGTAATAAGAAATGATACCATGCACTCATAAAACCGAACTCTTGATAAGCGAGCAAGCTAATAAAAGCTAAAAATTAAACTAAACCGAGAAATAATAAGAAATATATTATTTTATTTATAATATCAAACTATTTAGCGCCTTTATGTACACCAATCTGCTTGTAGCTCCTTCGTGCATACCTTGTTGTAGCCCCTTGTCGAGAGCTGAGTCTCCGCTCTCCAACTGAGCATCAATGCTCTAATTGTACACTATAATCTGTATTCTTCTTTACAATTTTGTAAGTTTAGGGCCTATGCAATATCACTCTTTGTAAATATTTTCTGAGCCCCCATCATTCTAATTCTCTATTATTATACAAGAGACATATATGTTAATGTGTATAGTTAGGTATTTTGGCAATTCTCCGAAAGCACACCTAAGAGGCTACTTAACATGAATGTCAAGGTCATGAAGGGGGGCACTAACATTCCTAACTATCGAGTAATGGCATCCCCAAAAATTGACCACTTGCATCCCCAATTACCAAGCACTAGCACTCAAGTTTATCAAAGAGCTGAGCACATTCAAGCTCATCAAAGTGAAACTCCCCGCCCATACACACCAAGCCATGATCACCACAACAACATGGAATAGTGCTCATCACTATGAAGAAACCAAGAATCTATAAAAAAAAAACTAAGAATTTGATTGAATAGAGCTCAAGCAGCTCGACTGAACTACCAAGCCATCAGCTACAAGAATGCTCTTGTCTGGTTAGACATCATACATAGAAAGCCTCAAACATGTACTTATTTTATCTTTATTCTTTTTGTTTTATAGCTCTATAGATAAACATTAGATAGAAAGATCAGGCTAATCATCCTACGGCATTATAGTTTACTAAAGCACTAGGCAAGCAAATGCCCATGTGCACCTTGTTCCTTGAGCACAATAGGCAAAATAGTGCCCTAAGCATGCCGATATCAGGGCCCTCGGATGCACCTCATGCTCAAGTAAATTGAACAAGTGTTATAAACATATCAACACAATGCAACAGATAGAACATTCATTTTACCATTGTATCAAGCTCGGTTATAGACCGCGCCATCAGTTTAGTACAGATAACAAATCACACAATAAATCAAAACAAAAGTATTGAGTTTAATTTCAAAAAAAAGACATTTCATTAATAGGAGAACAATTTCATTACATAAAAGCCTGGTCTTTACAACTTGCTAATAGACCGAGCATAAGCAAACCTTATGGCTATTAAAAATTTTATAAGTCTTGGACCTCATCCTCTTGGTTTAAATTCTCTTCATCTCCCTCATCTTCATCCCTTTTGTCTTCTTCTGTCTTGTCCTTAGTAGCTAGTTGGTCAATGTCTATGTCCATTATCCAAGACAAGTTCATGTCCGGATTTTCTTCCTTCAGCCGCTTTGACACAACTTGTTGGTAAGCATAGATACTTCGAGCGTAACACTTGTCGCTCCTTACAGACTTGGCAGCTAGTCCCTGCCGAGACGCCTCTAAGGCTTCCTCTGCCAAGCACAGCTCCTCGGTCTTAGCTCTCAAAGCTTCTTTGACTGAGTGCAACTCATTGGTTTTAACTTTCAGAGCTTCCTAAGCTTACTTTAGCTCCTCATCTTTAACATTTAAGGCCTTCTCTATTTTTAGCCTTCTAGTGATCTATTCACCGCAGCTCTTGGAGGCCTGGGAAAAATTATCTGTTAGGCCTGCCACCCGGTCTTCCATGATATGAGAGAGTTAGGTGAGCTGTAAAATATTATTCAGTTAGTTTTATTCAAACATTGAATCCAAGTACAAAAAGTTCAGATTATTCCTTACCATGTGAGACATTGTGACCAAATGTTGTGCCACGTCCTCTGAGCTTATCCGTGCATACTCGTGCCTCTCTTTAGGGATAGCTCAATAAATCTGTTTAAGCACCTTCTTAGGACTGGTATCCTGCACCGAGTACGTTGCACCATGCAGACCTGCAAGCTTCTCATTCATAGCCTCTATCAGCCAAAACAGGCTGTACCAGCGGGCTAATGATTCTCCAGTTTCTCTAAGAGGTAAAGTCTTTTATCTTACCTCTTTGCAAGGCACAATTTCTTATACCACCTCTAAAGGGAGATTCGAGTCCTCTGTAATGGGCCCCTTCTTCAGAGCAACATTTGTCCCTGTAGCTCGCCACTGGATGGCTCGTAGGACATTATGGCCTTCTTTCAAGCCTCCTTTCTGGCACTCTGCTCTGTCAAACATTTCAGCTTCCTAGTAGCAGATCCCAAGCCTCTTTCTGTATAACCGAACTAAAGGTTAAACAGATAAACATTTAACAAACAAAAATAAAATCTATAAGTTCTAACATTTACCAGCCCAATCTTCAGGATGAATCTCCTTAGGAGCTTTCTCAAAAGGGAAGTACTCTCTTATCAGAGAGAGGATATTCCTCTTCTCCATTAGAATGTCTCACTCCATGATCTCAAACACTACGAGCTTGTCCTCATTGAGCCTTTCTCTAGCCACTTGTTTACTACTAGGCTCGACCAACCATGTGTTTTGATAGCCGAATCCCTCATGGTTCTCCAAAATGAAAAATTGGTCTTTTCAAGCGTTCGTTGAGTTCAGCTTTCTTGTGAATAGTCTAAGCCCAGACCTCCCTTCTAAATATAAAAAATCCTCATCCGCTTCCTAGCATAACCTGAGCATGCTGAAGGCACTCAATACTTGAGGGATAGAAATAATCCTAAGCAGCCCACACAGTATCTCGAACTCCATGATAATTCGCCACATATTGGGATTGAGCTGACTGGGAGCAATCTTGTGGTGAAAAAAGAAAGCCAAAGGGGAGGGGTGTAGAGAGAACCTTACCCCTGACCTCAGATCTTCTTCATAAACCAAAACTTGGTTGCCAACTAAGTCATCTTATGCTCAGACTTCCTCTTCAGGGATGAGCATCTTATAATCTTTTAGTATTCGCTATTTCTACCGAATCCGCTCTAGATCTATCTTTGTCAGAGTGGATCAGATGTCCCTTACCCGAGATTTCTTTAAGCTCATATGAACCTCCCCAACTTCAGCCACATCTTCTTCCTCCTCATTAATTAGGGCAAGATGTCCCCTCTCACTCTGCTCTACCTGCTCGGTCCTTGCAGACCCAGTGTCAACCTGAGCCTCCTCTACCTTATGATGAATAACCTCACCCATAACACTAAGAGAGCCCACCCCTCCCAAACCTTCTAGCAGAGTTGAACTAACTATTGCTCGCACCATTTTGCTACTAAATCTTAAAGGTACAAATCTTAAAAATTCAAAATTAAAGCTAACCTCTGTAGCTCATTGAACCAAACTCTTAAGATTTTTCACTCACAGTATATCAGATGAACCAAGCTTCTCTCTTTTGAGTTGAGTGGAAAATGCTATTCCCGCACCCTCTATTTATAGATGGAACTTCGGCCATGTGAACCGACGTCATAAATAAATGATGCGGGAGTTACGTCTTTTAAGTTCTCGCCTGAATTGTTACCCTAGTTTTTGAAGCGTTACATCACCTTTGCATGACATCTGTCGTTCTGAAGCTTACCAGCTCTACTTGGCATAAATGCCAAGAATTTTGAGGGAAACTAGTGGTATTACCCATGGAAAAACTATGTCACATCCGTGATTTTGGAGATATAAAATTTTATATATACTCAATATATATATCTAGAGTATATATAACATATACATATGGTATATTAATTATATATATTGGATTAATATATTACATACTTAATATATTTAATACACATATAAGGTACATTTGATGTGTATATAAGATACACATTATTTATGCATATATGTAATATCCCAAATTTTTTAAAAAATTTTAATTTTTGGAAATTTAATAAATTAATTATAATTTAAATGGGTAAATTAAATTAATGATTTTAAATAAAAAAATAAAAAAATTTTAAATGAAAAAGTGGAATATATATGTAAATTATATACAACATATAAAAGTTAACAATTTTTAAAAGAAAAGTCAAAGTAAAAGGGTATTTTGGTAATTAAATCTTAGAAATTTAAAATTAATAAAATAATTCAAAAATAAATAATTTTAGATGGAATATAATATTTTGGGGTTTTAATTAATTAATTAATTAAAAACATATTAAAATAATAATATATATAAGGTTGAAAATGTGAGTGGGATGAAAGAGAAAAACACTTTTTTTTCATCTTCTTCTTCTTCTTTCCTTCAAGGACGACTTTCATGGCTTCAAGAGAGGGATTTGCTTCTTCCAAACTCATTTAATTGAAATATTTACAAAGTTTCAAGTGAATTTTTAAGGTTTTCCTCTTTAATTAGTAAGTTTACTTACTTTTTCTTTGGATTTTCATGAAAATTTGAATATGTGTGTTTTTGATTTTTGAAGTTCTAAGATTTATTATCTATTTAGATACGGATGAAGTTATTTTAAGTGATTAACAATGATTTTAAGGTTAGATTTAAGAAATAGTTGAATTTAAGTTGAGTTTGGTGAAGAGAGAGAATTTAGGGTTATGGAACATTTGAGTTTTTGAAATCATGAGTTTTAATTGTATAAATTGGTTCCAAATGTGTTGTTTTGATGCATAAACAAGGATTTTAAAATCAAATGATGGATTTAGTTAAGTTTGGATAGAGTTTGAAGATGGTAGTATTGATTTAGGATTTTGGAAAAGTGAATTTTCAAAAAATGATTAATTGTTTGATTTTAATGCTTAAATCATATTATTTGATGATATAAGTGGTGAAAATAAGATTGAAATGATAATTAGATTGAGTTGGAATGGAGATCCTTCAATGGTGAATGTTATGTCATTTTAGGATTTTGAGCATAAGCATGTGGTTAATTAATATAATTAGTTTAAACATGATAAAACATATTTCTAATGATATTAATAAACTTAAAACACTAATTTAAATGGCTTGATATGGTTTTTCAAAGTTAAAATGAGGTGAAGCTTAATTTTGGGATTTGGTTTAAAGTGATGTTTAATTATGGTTTGATGTTCAAAATACCTTAGAATGTGATATTAAATGATTATGTATGATCACATTTGGTATAAGCATTGAGGAAGGTTGATTTGCTTCATCCAAGTGGTGACAAGCAAGTTGAAAGGATAAGATTGGAGGTTGTGTTAAGCTTGCTTTGGGTTGCTAGTGGAGGTATGTACAAACTTGAAATATATTGTTTATATTTGCATGACATTTGGGCTTAACACATTTTTGTTGAAAAATGTGTTAAGTTACTTGATTCATTGATTGAGTATGAAAAATGTGCTATGACATTTGTAATGTCATATATGTGTTAAATACATTGTAAAAAGCCATTGCTAATGGCTAAATTGTGTAGAATGTGAAATATGTATATCATGTGAAAATACCCAAAGTAATTGGATAATGTATTGTGAATGCAAAAATGAGATATATGGAATAATGAAATGAATTGATATTGATAAAAATGAGAAAAATGAGAAAAGTGAGAAAAATGAGAAAGATGTGAAAAATGAGAAGAATGAGAAAAAAAATGTGAAAATAAGGCAATGTGCCTAGATTGAATATGTGACAATGAGAAAGAGATTAATAATGAGAAAAATGAATAAATAAAAAAAGTAAGAAAAAAGATGATATAATAAGGCAATGTGCCTAGTTTGATCATGAGAAAATGAGAAAAGTTTTGATAAAGGAATTATGCCAGAATTTGATAATGAGAAATATGAATAAATTGTGTGCCTAGTATGTTATTCAATTTTTAAAGTTCTGGGTTTGGCGACATGCCTATGATTGATAAATATGATGTTTCTGCGGGCTAAACGCTAGAATGGTGAAAAGACAGTGTCGTAAGCCAAGCCAGCTGATAAATATGATGTTTTTGGGGTGAAAAGACTGGGTTGTAAGCCTCAAAAACTGTAGCACTCTAGCTGGGTTGAGGACCAAGATACTGGGGCCTAAGAGTCTAGCTGGGTTAAGGTCCAAGAGACTGGGGCTGTTACATTATCTATGGATATATTACCTACGGGACTAGACACATGGTGTCATTATGGACCAAAGCAGTAACTCTGAAATTTGAATAGCATATTAGATCCTTTTTGGGCCCATGCTTGTCTTTGCTTTAATGTGAATTATGAATTGTGATACAATTGAGCAATATAATGCTATGAGTTGTGATTATGAAATATTTGAAAAATATAAGAAAATAGAATGATGTGACATCTATATGCATTGTGCATTGGCATTGCATTGAGTTTTATTGTTATTATCAAAGTTTGTACCACTAGGCTTCGGCTTAGCGCGATTGTAATTCGTCGCGTAGGTGTCATGGATGATTTAGTAGAGCCGGAGAGTTTTACTAGACCTGGTCAGGTCTAGGTTTTTATTTATTGAGCTTGAAGAATTATTTTTAGGTACATCAAGATCAGAGTCAGTTGCCAGCATATAGATATTTGATATTACAATGTATTTTGATATTATATATGTTATGATATGTTTTTGGAAGTATATAATGTAAATTGTAAAGAATAATTTGAATAATTTGTTCAGATGGAATTTTATATGTGTTATTAATTTATATATCTATCTATAAGTATTTTGAGAAAATATGGAGAAATTGAGAAGTATTGGTGAAATGGTGAATTGATTTTTATTGGGAGTGTTTACTTTATGCAGGTTGTGTATTACTGAATTTTAGGAACGTCCAAATTACAAACAAAGCTGTAGCCAATTTTTTCCAGAGATTTTCATATAAAATATTTATTTTGGATTCCTATAAACAAGCAAAGAATATTTATATACTATTTATTTTATATATTAGTATTTGAAATCTTAAAACAGAAATGTAAAATTTTTTATTAAATTGGTCTGTGACATTTTTATACCGTATATGCGTATTTTACATATGCTGAAAATATATATTGTACGTATATAGGGTATAAGGGTGTTACAAACTGGGCTTAGCCCTTGTGCTCCTCGAGCTCTTTTCCCTCAAGCTCCTCGAGCTCTTTTCCCTCGAACTCCTCTTCCTTGAGCCCCTCGAGCTCCCACTTTTTGGAGCCCCCTCTAACTCTCTTTTCTCGAGCTCCCCCTTGAGCTGTACCTTATGTCTGTCGACTTTCTTGTAGCCCCAAATAATTTTATTTTAAGTTATTCAAATCATAGGTCCTAGTTTGACATAAATATCAAATGACTAGTACCCCTGCTTACCAAAATCGCCTGCTGAGCTCTCTGTCCGGTCATCCTTATGGCCGATCTCTTAGAAGAATGTTAATCCTCAGTTTCAGGCACTCTCAGTCTCATAGAGCTCCTAGTGTCTTGTTAACACTCCACTGACACAATCGTCATACGACTCTGATACACCCGCAATCTGTGCTGACACCACATCAGAGTTTGTCTCCCTCCACCGACTATAAATAGGGGACACCCCTGCAGGTATTAAGTCTCTTTCACTCTCACTTTTTATTCAGACTGAATGAGCTCTGACTTAGATATTGGATCCTCTCCCCAGGGAGCTCAATCTCCCCTCCTTTCTTATCTTGCAGGAGGGAGAGCCATAACAACAATGGCACCAGAGCACGAGCCCGAACTATAGGAGCTAGGACCACAGCAGTAGTGTCACTCCTTTCTAATGATGGTGCGCTAGCTCCTGTAGCTCAAGCTCAGGTGCCATTGCTACTGTGGCTCTCCCACCTGCAAAACAAGAAAGGAGGGGGACCAGGCTTCTCAGGAGGAGGCTTCGATGCCTAAGTTAGAGCTTATTTGATTTGAGTAAATGAGAAAGTGGAAGAGAGTAAATATCTGTGGGGGTATTTATAGTCGATGGAGGGAGACAACCGCTAATGTGGTATCAGCGCTGATTGCGAATATGTCAGAGCTATACGATGGCTGTGTCAGTGGAGTGTCTATTGGACACTAGGAGCTTAGTGGGACTGAGAGTGCCCAAAACTGAGGTTCAACATTCTTCTGAGAGATCAGCCATAAGGATGACTAGACAGAGAACTCAACAAGCAAGCTCGGTAAGCAATGGCACCTGAGCCCGAGTTACATGAGCTAGGATCACCCCTGAGGTAGCACCCCTAAGCTAGGACCACAGCAGCAGTAGCACTCCTTTCTAATGATGGTGCGCTAGCTCCTATAGCTCGAGCTCAGGTGGCATTGCTACTGTAGCTCTCCCACCTGCAAGACATGAAAGGAGGGAAAACTAGTCTCTCCGAGAGGAGGCTCTGATGCCTAAATTAGAGCTCGTTCGATATGAGTAAATGTGAAAGTAAAAGAGAATATCTATGGGTGTGATCTTTATTTATAGTCAATGGAGGAAGATAACCTCTAATGTGGTGTCAGCGCTGATTGTGAGTATGTCAGAGTTGTACAACGGTTGTGTCAGTGGAGTGTCTATCGGACACTAGAAGCTCAGTGAGACTGAGAGTGTCCAAAACCGAGGTTCAACATTCTTCTAAGAGCTCGGCCATAAGGATGACCATACAGAAAGCTCGGCAGGCAAGCTTGGTAAGCAAAGGTACTATCAAACAAAAATAAAACTTTATTTTACGAAAAATGTACTGCCATAAGAAACAATATTTTTTATAACTTTTTTATAAGGGTGTCAAAACTAGTTGGCGGGTCGTGTTCATGTCGGGTTAACCCACTCTTGTAACACGATTAAGGTCAAAATGAATACGATCCATTTATTAATCGTGTCAATACGAACACGACGTAAAAATTAAACGGGTTATACGGATACGACACGTATAACACGTTTAATTAAATGAGTTATAAATGGGTCACATAATACTACACAACTTGTTTAACCCATATAATATTTTTATTTTATAATAATTTTATATTCTTAAATAATTCATTAAAAATTTATTAATATATTTTTTTTTGAAAGGGAAACCCAAGAACTTTAATTAACTGAAATAGGGGATGAGTACATCCGGAACAGACTCCCACTTAACGAAACGGGAGAAACGAATAGAGGCCCTAGCAAGACAATGAGCCGTACTATTCACCTGTCTACGAATCCAACGAACATGAATATTAGGACAAGAACTGAGCAAAGTTTTACAATCATAAACAACCAAACCAAAAGTGGAAAGATCCACCAACTCCGAAGCCAAAGCTCTAATCAAAAACTGATTATCAGAGAAGATAAAACCATCCTCAACAAGCTGCTGCGAAGCATATTTAATTGCTGCCCTCAAGCCCATTGCTTCTGCCACTGCAGGGTCAAAGATACCGTCACAATAACCAGTTTCTGCTGCCATGAAACAACCCTCTGCATCCTCAACAACAAAGCCATACCCCGTAGCCCCTTCCCTTTGAAAAATGGCAGCATCCACAAACAAATTCCAGTTGCAGTGTTCAAGATTAGAGTTAATATATAAAGCAGAATCAATTCTGCCAGGATTTGGATTTTGTACAGAACGTAATTGAGACAACGTTCTCCAATCTGACAAATGAACAACAGCATTATAAACAAGCTGATTTGGGGATATATCTTTCTCTAACCAAACTCGATCATTGCGACACTTCCAAATATGCCACGCCACAAAAGCAAAGAGAGCAGCCACATCACACCCTTTTTCATTCCAAACCTGTAAGAATTTGTCAATGAAAGTATCCCCCTGCAAAAGAGAGAAAATTGGAACCAAATTCCAACAACCTCGAGCTTTAACACAATGGAGAAGAACGTGGTCAATTGTTTCTGGATAGGAGCAAAAAGGACAAGAAACATCCACATTAATACCTCTGTTCTGCAGATTGCATTTAGTGGGCAACACATTTCTAGCTGCCCTCCACATAAAATCATTAATTTTTGGGGTAATTTTCAAATTCCAAAGCCTCTTCCATAGATCTCCCTGAATAGCAGAATCTCCAACTCTTGCCATTTGACAGCTAAGATGATAGCCCGATTTAACTGAGTAGTTGCCTCGCTTCTCATAATGCCACATCAAAGAATCTTGAATATCAAACAAACTGAGAGGAATGGTTAAAATTGCATTTACATCTCTCACCGTAAAACAGTTATAAAGTTTGTCCACATCCCAGCCTCTACCACTCTCAACCATAAAATCAGAAACTCTAAGTTCAGGATTCACAAAAATACTACCATCCTCCGCAACAAAAGACTCAACTTTTGGAATCCAAGGGTCACTAGCTGCGAAAATACTTCTCCCATTCCCTACCCTCCATCTCACACCTTTCTTCAACAAATTAATACTTGCAAAGACACTTGTCCATACAAAGCTCGGGTTAACACCTCTTGTAGCTTTTAAAAAGTCCCCCGATGGGAAATATTTGGCTTTAAACACATGATAGAACAAGGTATCTTTTTGAGTCAACAAACGCCACCCTTGTTTACCAAGCATGGCTAAATTAAAATGATGAAGATCTCTGAACCCCATACCTCCCTCCTTCTTTGGCATGGTCATCCTACTCCACGAAAGCCAATTTATACCTTTCCCCCCCTCCTTCTTGCCATTCCACCAATATCTGTTCATAATTATCTGAAGCTCCTCACATAACGATCTAGGGAGCAAGAAGACTGACATGCAATAGGAAGGAATAGCCTGAGCTACAGCCTTAATCAACACCTCACGGCCAGCCCTAGAAAGAAACCTGTTATTCCAATTATTAATTCGCTTCCAAAGCCTATCCTTAATAAAACTAAAAATTTGCTTTTTATTTCGGCCAATAAGCGAAGGAAGGCCCAAATACACACCATCAGAAAGGGAGGCTGAAACCCCCAAAACACTTGAAATAGCATTCCTCTGATCATTAATAACACAAGGACTGTAAAGAATACCCGATTTTTGAAAGTTCACAGACTGACCCGAAGCCATCTCATATTCATGTAAAATATTCTTTACCACCATTGCCTCTCTCACCTTAGCTTCAAAGAAGAACAAGGAATCATCTGCAAATAACAAGTGAGAAATGCGTGGACAATCTCTTGCTGCTCTACATCCATGCAAAAGACTATTACACTCAGCCTCTCTAAATAAAGCAGAGAGACCCTCAACACAAATTAAAAATAGATAAGGAGAAATAGGATCCCCTTGCCTGAGACCACGTTCAGGAATCATTGGCCCAACTAATTCACCATTAAGAATCACCATATAACTAACTTCAGAGTAACACATAGTCATCCATTTAATCCACCTATCAAGGAAACCCAGAGCAATCAACATAGCATTTAAATAATTCCAATCCACTCTGTCATAGGCTTTGCTTATGTCAATTTTCAAAGCACAATAACCCAAATCACCAATTCTCCTATTTTTCAAATTATGAATAGTTTCAAAAGCCACACAAACATTATCGGTAATGAGTCTATCCGGAACAAAAGCGGACTGATTCATAGAGATCAAATGAGGCAACACCTTTTTAAGACGATTTGCTAGGACCTTAGACACTATTTTGTAGATAACATTACACAACGCAATAGGTCTGAAATCCCTAACATACTCTGGAGAGGCCATCTTAGGAATAAGAACAATATTGGTCATAGTAAGAGAAGGTGGAAATGTACCTTGTTGAAGCCAATACGAGCCTGCTTGAAAAATTGCATCCCCCACAATATGCCAATACTTTTGAAAGAAAGCAGGATTCAGCCCATCAGGGCCTGGAGCTTTATCAGGGTGCATGCCAAAAAGAGCAGCTCTGAATTCTTCTTTTGTAAAAGTTTCAGTCAAAACTCTCACATCCTCCTGAGTAACCTTCTTCTCAACCAACCCCACAACCCGAGTAAAATCACAGCCAGCACTACCCTCAAATAACTTGCAAAAATAATCTTTAATCAAAACTGTCATCCCATTCGAATCAGTACTAATTTGCCCCCCATCTGATTTTAGAGACTTGATATGATTTTGAGACCTCCTCCCTTTAATCTGCCTATGGAAGTATTTCGAGTTTTTGTCACCAAATGAGTACCAAAAAATTTTTGCTTGCTGCTTCCTTCTTAACTCCTCAGTAAGTAAAATATGATTCCATTCCTCTTTAAGCCTAGCAATCTCGTTCCCATCTGCAATACCACGGTCTACCTCGAGCTGCCTAGAGATGATTCTTCGTCTCTTCCAAAACTGGTGATTTCTATTATATCCCCATTTTCTGATTTTTGAGATAAGCAAAGTATGCTTAGCCATAAAATCCATCTCCATCTCCCAACTATCTTTAACCACAGTCTCCAACTCATCTTCTAATAGCCACAAATTATCAAAGCGGAAACGACGATTGAACACACTTGAAGTGTCCTCTGGATTGACGTCAGTAAGGACAGCAAAATGGTCAGAAACTGGCGTGACCACCACATTTGCAGTGGCATTGGGAAAAAGCTCAGCCCACTCATAATTAGCAAGAGCTCTATCAAGTTTTTGTTGGACTCTATCACCATTTGGGTTAGTCCCTTCCCAAGTGAAGAATGGGCCTGAAGTCTCTAAATCAGAAAGCCCAGAATCAAATAGAGCCTCCTTAAATCCATTTAGCAAAAAGTTTGGTTTAGGTGGACCACCTAATTTTTCACAATCAGAAGTGATATCATTGAAATCACCCATACAAAGCCATGGTAGCGAGCAACGATTGGACAAAGAGCGGATTAAATCCCAAGAAGCTCTACGTCTATTGGATTCCGGGTAACCATAGAAACCAGTGTACCTCCACCAACAATTATTATAATTTATTTTGCAATCAACAAAATTATTTGCATAAGCCAACAAAGATAAGTCAACATGAGACTTCCAGTACATGCAAAGTCCCCCACCCATACCAATTCTATCAACACAAAAACAATGGGAAAAAGAAATAAAATTTTTAACTTCCTCCAACCTACTAGCATGCATATGAGTTTCAATGAGAAAAATGACATTCGGCTTGTAAATATTAACCAACTCTTTTAGCACTCTAACTGCCCGAGGGTTGCCAATTCCTCGGCAGTTCCAGCTAATCAGCCTCATTGCTTCCGACTATCCCGAGTCCCGGGATCAGCCAGTTTTTTGGAACCTGAAGAATGACCTCCAGCTTGTGACCCACCTATTAAATCCTTTTGCAAAGAAATATTAGATGGCTGTTTCAACTTTTCATTTCTGGGCCTCTTTTTATTCTCTTCACAAATTGCTGGCCCACAATCCTCCTCCATACCACTAATGCTCATTCTACCCATGGATTCAGTTTCCATAAGGCCCGAGATATCTCCCCCCTCCTCAGAATTTGAATTATATCCAAATAAGGAATTCCTGAAAATTTGCGTCATTAACAGCCTTGGATTATGATCAGAATCAACAACTTCCTTCATTTCATGCACGAATCCAGGCATGATTTTCGGTTTCCCCATTTCACACAACCATTGACTTTGAGGTCGCCGATGCCGGCGAGGCACCGCCCTGAGCCGCTCATCCCATTCAAATTTTAGCTCCTCCGGTTTCTTATGTAGACGCATTTCACAAAAGGAATCAGTATGGCCCAAAATTCCACAAAGGAAGCAGAAAATATACACACGTTCATAAGAGAACATGGCATAGAAAGCCTCCCCTAATCCATCCACAAGTTTTTTCTTCCTTCGTAAGGGTTGCCTAACGTCAATGGTAACTCTGATACGCATGGAGAAATCTTCCAGATCAGCTGACTCGGTTAAATATTTAGTATCATTCAATACAAACTTGCCAATGAAATTACCCAACAATTTGGCCACTTCCTCACGCATAAATCCAGGTTTCAGCCCTTTAATAATCACCCAAACATCAGATTGAGTCAACGGAATACGCAATGGATCTTCCCCCTTCTTAATCTTGCTCCAGACTAATAGATGTTTATTAAAGAGCCAAGGTGCACCATCCAGAACCCGATCCAAATCCACCTGGTTGTAAAATCTGAAAAGAAACCTTTTTGCACCAATATCTGTTATAGTTATACCTCCAATAGGGTGCCACAAATCTGCTAGAACAGATTTCATGGTCGAGAAATTAATATTGCTATAAGTGAGGAACATTCCCACCAAGCAGTATTCAAAAGTTTCAGTAGATATTGCTGGTGCAAAGTCGAAGGACAGAACCTCCTCTTCATCTTCTTCAAGAGAACGATCGTTCTGATCAGAAGCCATGAAATGAAGAACAAACAGGAACAAAACTAAAAACTCATGCTACGAGAGCATACCTATACCTATATAATATTATGATTAAAATAATTTTAAAATATAAATATATTAAAAATTTGTTAAAAATTGCACAAAAAATAAAATATATAACACAAGTAATATATAATAAATGATAGGTGTGTATTATATTTTAGTTTTAGAATATAGTAAGAAAAAAGTTAATGAGATAATATATAATTATTAATACAAAATTTGTAATAAAATTTTAAAAATTTTATTTTATTTTCTGTTTATTTTTTCTATTCCATTTTCTGTTATAAATTTTCTACTAATTTCTAAATTAAAAAAAAGTTATTTGATATAAAATATTAGATTATTTAAATTATAAAATTATTTAATTTTTAACATTTGATTTAAGAAAATAATTTTTAAAATTTAAATTAATTAATAATTAAAATAATTAAATAATTAAAATTTTTTTATAATTAGATGAAATTAATAAATTTTTAACAAGAATAATTTAAAAAATTAAATAAACTATTTTTAAATAAATAATAATACATCATATAATAAAATTATAATAATATAATAAATATATAACACGTATTTTTATTTTCTTAGAGTAAATAATAATAAAATGATGTAGTTTTGAATTATGTAAAACTATATCAGTTTAATTAAACGGATTGTATCGAATTTGCATGTCAACCTGCTACACGATCCGTTTAAAGCGGTATTATAAATGGGTTGATCTATTTATGACACTAACCTATTTAAGGTCAACACTAATATTTAATTTTATGTGTTTAGAGTCTTGTATTCGCATGTCATAGCCTATTTTGACACCTCTACTCTTTTAATATATACAAGCAAAAAAATTTAGAGTGCTCTGTTGTAATTTACAATATTTTATAATACTTTAAATAAAGAGGTAATTTATATACTAGTATAAGTGGTACATAAAAAATATTTGTGATATACATAATATGAAAATTTTTTATGTTCACATATTATAAAAATATTCATAATAAAAAATTTATAATTTATTAAGATTTTTTTTAAAATTGATTCAAGAATTTATTCATCAAAATATTATTTCCCAATTCTATTAGTTTAATTAAAAATTAAAAAAATAATTTAAATTACAAAAGAATAAGTGAAATTTTATTGTTTGTTATATTTTTGAGTTAAAGGAATAATATAAAAGTGATTAAAAATAAATATATTAAAATTTAAATTAAATTATTATAATAAAAATATAGTTAGATGAGTAAAAAATCTATTTAAAATAAAGTCAAATAATATAATACTTAAATCTAATTATAATTAAAAATATATTCATTTTAAATTATTTTCAAGAAAATTAAATTCATAGTGTTAATTTAAATGTTAAAATAAAATAGTAATAAAAAGACAAAAAATTTAAATAATTATTATTTTAAAAATTATGACTCATGAATTTTTCAAAAATTTAAAATTTAAAAAATCACTTTTATTGAAATAGTAATTTTTAAAATATTTTAATATATATATTAACAACAATATAATAGCGCATGAGTTAAAAAATAATAAATAAGGTAAAAATATAAAAAAAGAAAAAAGCAACTACTAAAAAATTTACAAAACATAAAGATAAAAAAATTTTAAATAAAAGTTTTTTTTTAAAAAAAAAAGGAGAGAAAGGGGTAAATTGGATATTGTCAATTTAACTTCTAAATTTACGATGAGATTAATTAAATTATTTAACTTTATAAATGTGAATTTATAAAGTTAAAAACTTAATTAATTTTCATTTAAATATTTAAATATTAAATTTATTGTATAATATAATGCATTTTACAATCAATTTTATTTTGTACAATAAGTCGCACCATTTTAAGTTAAAGTTAACTCTAAAAATAATAAATCGTAAGAAATTAAAATATGAAATAAAAAATTATTTTCTTAATTTAACTTTTAGAGCATGTATCAAATTTAAAATAAATTTATCTTAGCTTTTGTAAATAATTATGTGTTTTTTCGTATTTATAAGTTATTTATGATAAAAATAAATGATTTTTTTATTTATTATGTAAACTTCAGCGATAAACTCAATTTTGACATAAGGTAAATCATGATAATTTTTTTTACCATTATATAAAAGTTTTCATTCAATCGATTGAAGTTGATGCATGAATTAAAACATGCGGTAAATTTATTGAAAAATAAAGTTACTAATAAAGCAAAATTTTTCTAATAATAAATTAATGGTTAATGAAATATCTGGGTTCCAATTATAATAAATATAATCTCAAATTTGACATTTTTGGAGAGATAAATTTAATTTTTTTTATTCATAATTTTTTTAAAATTTTTTTTATTTAATTTTATTTGAAATAGTATTTCTTAATTAATATCCTTCGAAACGCGTTAGAATATTATATATATATATATATATAGATTTGTATATGGTTTGAATTTGTATTTTTAAAAGAAGTTAAAATTATTTATGAATTTGTATTTTGTGCCAATTATTATTATATATTTAAGCACTTAATTTGTTTTTTTATACATTTTAATATATCAAAACTGTTATTATTATTGTTTTATTAAATATAAAATTACCTTTTGACAATTTTTAATAATAATATAAAGAAAATATATTTACCAAATTACATATGAATCAATAAAAAATAATTAAAAAATATCATTTACGTTGATCTTTATAAATTTTAATTAAAATGTAAAAATCACAAAAATTTAAAAAATTTAACATAAAATTATTCCATACAATTACAACCTTAATTTTCAAAATAATTATTTTGAAATATGTCAAAGTATAGACATGAATTTAATAATTGATATATGCCCTGTTGCAAGGAAAGTGCCATACACATCTCGAAATGCATTCAAAGCCCAATTAACAAGAATAAAATGGAAAAAAAAAGTATGGATGCTTTGAAAATTTAGCATTACAAAAAATAATATTTTTTGTGACTCTTTTATTATATAATATAACAAGATAAAAGTTTGTGCATTGCGTGGGTATAATTTAATAGTTTTATTGTGTTTATTTATTATTAAATTTTATTGAATATTTTACAAAATTTAATTAACTATTATAGTCATTATATATAGAGAGAGAAATTTAATTACCTAAACTATTTCAAAAATTTCTATTTGTACATAGAATTGAATGAACTACATCATTGTATGATAAGCTTGTTACTGGCCTAGCAATTCATTAACCTTTGTTTCTAAATTCAAGACGGAAACTGAAACAAAGAGCTCTTTTGGGTATTCGTGCTCATGTCCAATGTAGTCATAATATAATCTCTCTCATTTATTTATTATATCTCTATTTGCATTCAACAAAACTTGACATTCTCCGTTAACATTGAATCTCACACATTTAAGGTTATGCTTTTTCTTTTCATGCTCATATAAAAAAGAATTTTTGTAAGATTAGACTGAAGCAAAAACTGTTCTCCAATAGTTTATCAAACTTAAAAGGGAAATGCAAGACATTGTAGCTTGACCATCTACTGTCAACTGTTAATTCTTAGCCTATGAGAGGGTATACAATTAAGCAATCTTAGAGGTATCATTCATGGACATCTTGCCAGGATTGTTAAGCAATCTCATCACCCCCACCACTTGTTAATTTCTTCTTCCATTTATGCCTCTTAGGAGAAACTGCTAATACAACAGTAATTTCCTCTGTTGAAACACTCTCATCTCTCCCCTCTTCTCTATAACTAAATAGCAAGAACCCATTTAACAAAACCAAATATCTTTCCTTATCAACTTCTTTTCCAATGCTAAAAATGCCAAATCAAAATCAAATTAAACACCCAGAAAACACTACCCAAATATGAAAAATGAAAGATTTTCTTCACCACGTCCCACTTTTTATGTTAGTTCTCTTTTGGGTCAAAAGATAATAAGCAAATACAAAGAATATAACCAGGAAAAGCCTAAAAATCTATCTAGGTCCATTGAAAACACAGAGATCAAGAAGATTGGCAGATGTGTGACTATTGATTCATCATCCAACAAAGCAACTTTGGATAAAGATATGATCCCCGTCATCATTTTCCCTATTTATCAAGTAATCAACATCTCTAACATATTTTGTGATGATTGTTAAATATTTATCTGCCTCTACAGTGAACCTATTACGATCACAGGTACACTGAGCTAAAAATCCAAACTTAAAACCATACAAAAAAAAAAAACAAAACAAAAACAAAAACAAAAGAATAAAGAGAAAAGACAGATGTTGTATGTGTATCTTAGAAATAAAAAACAACCATAGGGGAAGGGCATTATCCTCTATCCATCATTCTTTTTCACAAATTCAAGGTTTCAATGTCTTCCTTTGGCAAGACCTGCAATGCAAAAACATTAAAATTGTAACAAAATCCACTAGCATTACCATCGAAACCAATCATAACCTACAAAGTCCACAAAAATTGATTAACAAAAAAAAGACAAATTTTACAAATTTCTATTAGTAGAACTTACTGAATTAAGATTTGTAAATGCTCATCTGTATTTCTTAAGTGTATTTTGTACAACATAAATAGGTGTCTACAGAAAATATAAATTGATTTTATATATAGATAATAGATAATATTTAAAGATTTAATATAAATACAAATAATTGGATAAAAATATTATACAAATTAAAATATGAATAAAATCATTTATGCAAATACCCTAATTTATTTAATGTACTTATACATCACCATAATATAATTAAGGAACTAAATTGTATATATATATATATATATAATGAAAAGTGAGTTCTAAAGTTGTGTCACTAATTATGTAAAGTTTTCCATTTTTGACAAAAGTTTAATATGGACCTTGTGTTATAAGTTAGAATTGGTCTTTATATTTTTTTGGATCAAATTGATACTCTTTTTTTTTTCTCAAATTTAGGTCAAATCACTTTTTTTAATAAAATTATTAAATTAGTTAACGATAGGGTCCAATTTAAACTTTATTTATACATTAAAGATCAAATTAAATTTTTACAAAAATATTAATAAAATATTTTTAAAAATTATGTATTAATTAATATTTTTAATATCAATAATTTAAAATATTAATAATATTTTTTATAATTTTATAAGTTATAATAATTTAATAATCTATAATTTATTAAATAATTAGAAATGTTAAATAATTTATAATAATTTATTTTATATAGAATTTTATAATATTAATTATAATATTACAAAATTAATATTAAAAGCACTAATAAATAATTTATATATAAATATTGTAATTTAATCTATTAATGCAATTATATCGACTAGCAAGAAAATAATTAGAATCAAATTTTAGCTTTTAAATTTGTATTTTAGATAACATGATAGCTAGCATCTCCACATTATTATTTTTTTTAAATTAAAATTTTATCCATATTTTTATTTATTTTATAAAAAATACGTATTCATCCCTTTTAAACTCTTTGCCCATATCTTTTTACCTACATATATTAGTTACCAATAATTAATTGAGTTTGAATTTTTAAGATTTTTATCCAAATATTTCAAATATTTCATTCTCTTATCATTAAAAAAAGTGTATATTTGATTTTCAATTTTTCTTAAATATTTTCTCATTAGTCAATACAACTATATTAATAAATTATAATATTAAAAAAATTATTTTTAATATTAAAAATTATAATTTTCTTAATACAAATTATTTATTAATATTTTTAATATTAATTTTGTAATATCATAATTAATATTATATAAAAAATTATAAAATCCTATATAATATAAATTATTATAAATTATTTAATATTTTTAATTATTTATTAAATTATAGATTATTAAATTATTATAAATTATAAAAAAATATTTATTAATATTATAAATTATTAATATTAAAAATATTAATTAATAAATAATTTTTAAAAATAAAATATTACTAATTTTTTAAAAATTCATTTTGGCTCTTGATGTTTAATCGAAGTTCAAATTAAACTATATTATTAACTAATGTAATAATTTCCATAAAAAAAAGTAGAGATCTAAACTAAATTTAAAAAAAATATTAATTTAATTTAAAAAATTTACAAAGGTTAATTCAAATTTTTTATTATAATATATGGACTAAATTGAACATTTATTTTTTAATAACGATTGGGTAATTGTTTAAAAAGCTAAAATTTATAATAATTTTATGTCATTATATATTTTTTAATTAAAATTTTTTAAATTAATTGTATAATTTTTTTATTTTAACTCATTTTTTTATTTTAATATTGAAAATTATCTAAACTAATATTTAAAATTTAATAATAATAATAATAGTTCTAAAATATTTTTAAAAAATATAAATTAAAGAAAAAACTACAAAGTACTGTAAAACTGTAAAAGGACCAAAACAACCCCGAAATGCAACTGAGCATGCGAGGAGGAACATAGGCCTGTTTCCTCTCTCCAGAAGCTTCCTAAACGCCTATATCAAAAACCCTACTAAAAACCCAATCACAACTCGTTCGCCCACTCACAGAGTTCAATTCACTGTTCTCTCCCTACCTTTTGCCATTTCCCTGAAATTCATTGTCATTTTCAAGCTTCTCAATCATGCACAGGCTCTCGAGGCGTTCCGTGTCTGCTATCCTACGCTCTGGTGGCTCACGTTACTGGAGGACCGCAGCTGCAGCCCCGCTATCCGGCTCTTCTCACTTTGCCGACTCGGTACACCATCAAAGTTTTTACTTATAATACTTTTTTGAGTGTCACCTTTCTCTGAAATGGAGTGTGGATTATAATACTGATAAAAAATTTTAAAGCGTTCTTGTTGATAGGTAGTTATAGGTTTAATTGATCTCAAACGGGTTTTGTAAATTTTTGTTCTTTACAATTATATGATGATCCAGTGTTTTACTTATAATATGTTATATATTGAATTAATTTGGACTTGCATTTTTTGAACAATTGTTCTCTGTACTTCTCAATAATCTTAGCTTCTTAAGCATTCTCTCCTATTAATTTAGGCAGTTTCTTTTCTCATGAACTCTGAGCAACTCAGAATTTGCAAATTTGATATTTTTTTTTTGGTTTGGCGAAAGTGTGCTATTGTACAATGCCCCTTCTGCTTATGTATAATAATCAACATAACTTTCGTTGTCGATTTTGGACGTTGAGCAGAATATAGATGGAGATAACAAAGCTAGATGGTACTCCGTGTTAACCTCTGGAAGACAGATACCAAATCAAGCCGGTTCTTCAACTCAGCTAAACTTGAAAAATGGTTTGTTTTTGGGCAATAGGTATGAGTCTACTGCAGCAGAATCTGATGCATCATCTCCTCCACCACCAGTGGGTGAAAAATATGAATATCAAGCTGAGGTGTGATGATTGTTGAACTTCAGGTTTAATTCATTTTACATCTCAAGGAATGAAATGATTTTGATTTGCTATTTGTTTTATCCATTGCTGTTGACAGGTTAGTCGCCTCATGGACCTTATTGTTAATAGTTTATACAGTAACAAAGAGGTGTTTCTTCGGGAGCTTATTAGGCATGTTCTGATCTTCCTCTCTCCTTACCATTCATGGATCACTTTTTTTTTCCTTTTTCGAATATTGGGGGTGGAGGGCCTTGCCAACCATTCATGAAAAATTTGTAGAGGATGCATAGATTAGCATTTTTGATATGTTGAATTATGATTTTGAGATCTTATCTTTGTTTCAATGGGGCTGCAGCCAAAATGGTACAAGCAGTTGAGCTATCGTCACTCTATATAAAAATGATAATTGATTTGCATTTTAATATTCCGTAGTGAGCAAGTTCAATAAAAAAGCATCAATAATTATATTCTCTAGGGATGCCATTTCTTATGTCATGAAGAGTTTGCAAAGAGCATTAAATATTATTTGTGTTGTTTTCCTGAATTTCTAAATTTTACATTTCCTTGCTGTGGTATTAGGCTGAGTGCCAGATTCCTGTTTTCTGCTATGCTGGATGGTATGAACCATGAATATTTTGCCTTCAGCTGTGAATGCTGATGCCAAATATGATGTCTGTGTGGTTCTGAGATCATGTTTTACCTCCTTGATCCTGTCCATTTTTTACCTTTTTGTCATGCTCAAATCTTTTGTTCATGATAACTGTAGTTAATGTGGCATATCAGATATGTCATTCTACGTTGTATTAGTAGACACTGATACTTTATTGTTGAACTTCAAGCTACATGAAAGAAAAACCATAATATTCCCTGCTGTCTCTTCATTGAATTAGTTGAAACTTATCTCCAGCATCTAAGTTTTTTGAGTATGTGTGTTTACAACCACAGCAATGCAAGCGATGCCTTGGACAAACTGCGATTTCTTGGTGTCACTGACCCAGAGCTTTTGAAGGATGTTGCTGATCTCGACATCCGCATTCGAACTGACAAGGATAAGGGGATTGTTACTATTACGTAAGCTTTATGAACTTTGTGCCTTTCTTTTGGCAATTGATCTTGTTTCCTTTAAGCTATTCCAATGTGCTGTCCCTTATTGCAGTGATTCTGGCATTGGTATGACTCGGCAAGAACTGATTGACTGTCTGGGAACTATTGCAGAAAGTGGAACTGCAAAATTTTTGAAGGCATTGAAGGTCAAAACTTCTTTGAACAATCTTTGTTGATTTATTTTTTTTGTTTGGGGTTGTTGGATGGACTTAAAAGGATTTATATATTTTGACAGGATAGCAAGGATGCTGGTGCTGATAACAATTTAATAGGTCAATTTGGCGTGGGGTTTTATTCGTCTTTCCTGGTTTCGGATCGAGTATGAAGTTAATCAAAATTTGTTACCTTTTAATGTTTATTGGTCACTATCATGTCACTCTTGAATTTAATGGCTTCCTACTCCTTTTGACTGATAGATCTTGCTATTTGAAGGTTGTCGTCTCTACAAAAAGCCCAAAATCAGAGAAACAATATGTATGGGAAGGTGAGGCCAATGCTAGCTCATACACCATTCGAGAAGAGACAGACCCAGAGAAGCTGATTCCAAGAGGAACTCGTCTTACATTGTATCTTAAGGTCTAGCTTCTTTGCTTGATGTTGTTTCCCTCTCACTTAAGTTTCAGTCTTACCTTTTTTGTTTCATTTTTTGTCTACTTTCAGTGTGATGCCAAGGATTTTACCCATCCTGAGCGGATTCAGAAGCTTGTGAAAAATTATTCCCAGTTTGTTTCATTCCCAATATACACCTGGCAGGAAAAAGGATACACTAAAGAGGTATTTTTCTTATAAAAGAAGTTACTGATATTTAATGTGAACTGCACATGCAACAAATGCATTTCATTGAAGACTGTGACTTGTACATTCACATAGTCCTGACTGTACAATATCTTCCTATTCTGTGCTTAAAGCAGTCTTCTTAGATTATCAATCTTTCAAGTATTTGCTATTTAACAATATTATGGAGTGATTATCAATCTACAATTTATGTTAATCCTTGATCTTTTACGTTACTGGTTTGTTACAGGTTGAGGTCGAAGAACCAACTGAAGACAGAAAGGGTGAAGATGATACAACTGAGGTATTAAGCATATCTTGCTTAATCATTTTATTATCCTTAGACAGTGAAGGTATGACTTGTGATCACCCGTTTTTGCCCTTGCTGTAACAGAAAAAGAAGAAAACAAAAACTATTGTTGAGAAGTACTGGGACTGGGAGCTCACTAATGAGACGCAACCAATATGGGTGAGTTAAAAGATTGCTATATTCGGATGTTGATGGTGCAACTTCAATGCTATTCTTTTAGCAAAAGAGTATGACATTGTTTGGTGTGCTCAGCTTCGCAGCCCCAAGGAAGTATCTACTGAGGAATACAATGAATTTTACAAGAAAACTTTCAATGAATACTTGGAGCCATTAGCATCCTCACATTTCACAACAGAGGTAATAACTTTTGCAGTTTCCAACTTTCCATGTTTGATCATTCTTTGGTTGGTCAATTTATATATTGGTTACAATGACTAAAAGTGACGTGTCGATATTTGGGATCATATTTTGTATTTATTATAGAAAAGATGGTAATTTTTTTATGCTAAAAACCAAAGAAAATCAGGTCCACTAAAGTTGGTAGCCTAGGAAAAAAGCAGACCTTGTCCTTTGACGTATTTCCTAATCAACTATTGATGTGTATTGTTTTCTGAGCTGTTGACGATGTTTTAATAGGGGGAGGTGGAGTTCAGGTCTATACTCTATGTGCCAGCCATGGCGCCAACAGGAAAGGACGACATTGTTAATCCCAAGACTAAAAATATCAGACTCTATGTGAAGCGAGTATTCATTTCAGATGATTTTGATGGAGAGCTGGTAAGAAGAATGAGCAGTGATCCCCGTCTTCCCCCACTCCCCTGTCTTCCCTTTTCCTCCTCTTCCCTCCCTCCCCTCTCCCTCCTTTTTTTTCCCTTCTCTGTTCCTCTCTTAAAAAAAGAAGAAATAGAGATAGAAGATCATATGTGCGTTTGCTTGTGCTCACCTTTTCTATTTTTGGTTGATTAGTTCCCTCGATATTTAAGCTTTGTGAAAGGTGTTGTGGATTCAGATGACCTTCCTCTCAATGTTTCACGTGAGATTCTTCAAGAAAGTCGCATTGTACGTATATTCAGCATTCATTTGCATGTATCAAAGATTAAAAAGTTTGTCTAACTATATCTTTCTAATGTTTTCTTTTTGGGTCCTTGAAGGTGCGGATCATGCGGAAGCGCCTGGTTCGGAAGGCCTTTGACATGATTTTGGGAATATCCATGAGTGACAATAGAGAAGTATGTCCTTATCTTCTCACCAAGTTTAGTCAGTGGCTTTAACCAATAAGAAACATCAACTTCCCAGTCTGAAACATTCTGAGAGGATTTTGTTTTTTGTTTTGTTCCCTCTTTTTATTACTAATAAGCTATCATCCTTTTATTGCAGGATTATGAGAAGTTCTGGGATAACTATGGCAAGTACTTGAAATTGGGTTGCATTGAGGATCGTGAAAACCACAAGCGCATTGCACCTCTGCTTCGATTCTTCTCTTCACAGAGTGAGGAGGAGATGATAAGCTTGGACGAATATGTAGAAAACATGAAACCTGATCAGAAGGACATCTATTACATTGCTTCTGATAGTATGACCAGTGCCAGGAATACACCTTTCTTGGAGAGGCTTGTTCAGAAAGATCTTGAAGTATGTGAATGCATTGTTGGAGAATCTAAGAACTTTTAATTGATTATGATGTGTTACACCCTCGTATATGATGCATCAATGCCCTTCTGGTATTACTTATGTAGGTGTTGTTCTTAGTCGATCCCATTGATGAGGTTGCCATCCAGAACCTGAAATCATACAAGGAAAAGAATTTTGTTGATATCAGCAAGGAAGATTTGGATTTAGGTCAGTTGTCTGAACCTACATTTTTTACAATTTAAATTCCATCGGTGCATAGATTGTCTGTCCTTCCAAACTGCCTCAGTTACTTCATTAACTGGTTATGATATCCAGTTCTAGTTCACTTTTTTTTTCAAAAAAAAAAAAATTGTGATGTGAACCCTGTATGGGACATGAAAGAGAATTTTCCCCCCACATTCACATTAGATTATTCATCGCCATTAAGGACAGCATGATTTAAATGTTTGACACTTTCAGGTGATAAAAATGAAGAAAAAGAGAAGGAGATGAAGCAGGAGTTTGGCCCAACTTGTGATTGGATTAAGAAGCGTTTGGGTGACAAGGTTGCGGGTGTACATATCTCAAATCGCCTGAGCTCCTCACCCTGTGTTCTTGTATCTGGGAAATTTGGTTGGTCTGCCAACATGGAAAGGTAAATTTAACTGTAGTTGCCCATATGGCTGACATGATTTAACAATACTTTTCACTTGCATATGGAACTCAACTGGTTTCATTTAGGCTAATGAAGTCGCAAACTGTTGGTGACACATCTGGCCTGGAATTTATGAGAGGCAGAAGGGTGTTTGAGATCAATCCTGAACATGCGATAATTAAGAACTTGAATGTATTTTCTCTCTCCCTCTCACACACACATAACGTGAGGTCTAATGAGAATGCCAATTTCTGAATCCTTTAATTGCTTGCAGGAAGCATGCAAGAAAAATCCAGATGATGATGATGCTCTGAAAGCTATTGATCTTCTTTACGATGCAGCTTTGGTCTCCAGTGGGTTCACTGTAAGTGTTACATCATTTAATAAAGAAACCTGTTGGGGTTTAGCATAGATTATGAAGATGCTTTTCTAAAATTTAGACTTGGGGGAATCATAAAAATGACCCTGGATAACGAAGACCTAGTCATGGCTCTTTTTTTTGGATGTTGTCTTAACTTATTCTCCAATTCATGCAGCCTGATAATCCAGCACAGCTTGGTTGGAAGATATATGAGATGATGGGCATGGCTATTTCAGGGAAATGGTCAACTCCTGGGGAACCGACTCATGCATCTCTTCAACCTGGCAACTTGGAGACATTAGAAGCTGAGGTGGTAGAGCCAGTTGAAGCCGGCAGTAAAAAATGAAGATGATAAAAACATACGTATAGTTTTGTTTCCCATTGGCATGTTTGCAGTCACATATAACAATCAGGAAAAGATGTTAGGATCTAGTTCATAAAGCAAAGGAAGTTTGGATGTAAAATGACTTGGACAGACAAATGTCTTAAGTTAGTACTTTTTTTCCTCTATTCAATTTTCTTCATAATTTTTTAATAATTTTTTTTTTGGTTCTTTCCGTATCTCTTTTAAATTCTAATTAGGGTAAGTTAATCAATTATGATGATGGTTGGAATATTCTAATTTTGTGCTCCACAGACTCAAATTTATAATATGAATTTGCTGAAATGCATGTAAATTATTATTGTTATACTAAAAGTGTGGACATAAAATCAAACATCTAAGTAGGCTTTTTTTTTTTAAAGAAAAAAAGATTCCACTTATATTCTATTTTATGATATTTCCTCAATATTAGCTCTCGTTTGATCTCCTTTATCTATTGCAATTTTTTTCGTCTATTGTCGTTAGATAAATATGATTTTTGTTTGTATGTATCTTTTATTTTATTTTTAGATACAAAGGAGGGGGGTGTCCAATTGAATTCTTAAAACACGATATCAAGCGGCCTGCCGACGATCCGTCTTTAAAACCACATGAGCTGGAGGAGGAAGAGTAATCAAAAACTCATCAATCCAAACAGCTTTAACCGCCAGATTAGCTAAGATATTAGCAATCTTGTTACCTTCTCAAAATACATGCTATAGTTTCACCACCCATTACATATTCATTAACAAATTAAACTGATTTACAAGGTTAGCAAAGAAACCATTCTAAGACTTTCCGCATAATCCATCTCAATAATAACCTTTCTGTAACCTTGTTGCCATGCTAGTTGCATACAAAAAATAAAAGCATTCAGCTCAGCAACTATAGAAATTATTTTGTTATATTTTGTTTAATTGTACATAAATATATATTATTTTTAAATTGATTTTAAAATATTCTTCTAAATTTTCTACTGAATATAAGAGAAGCAGTAAGCTGAGTTCATGGAAAATGGTGTTGAATCTGATTGTCAAATAGTTATTTATCATTTGAAAGTGAAGATTTTTAATCCATTCATCTTTATTATTGTTAAGGCTTTTATCTCTTAATTTATAATAAA
This sequence comes from Garcia nutans, assembly GCA_947685225.1. Taxonomy (NCBI): domain Eukaryota; kingdom Viridiplantae; phylum Streptophyta; class Magnoliopsida; order Malpighiales; family Euphorbiaceae; genus Garcia; species Garcia nutans. The sequence continues at coordinate 1,111,214 of CANTUV010000068.1, forward strand.
ATAATTACCATTAAAAAATATAAATTTTAACACTTAATTCAAATATATCGATATAATAATTATATTTATAATAATTTACAAATTTTTATTTATTTATTAGCATTTCAGTATTTATCTAAATAGATAAATAATATATAAATAACCAGTTTTTTTTTAGAATCACCAACTCAAAATCCTAAAATTTTCGGGTCTTGATAAGTTTTATTGTAATTAATTAATTTATTATTTATTATTAACTTAAATTAAAAAGGGATATTTATAAAAATAACCTAAAAAAGGAAACTGTTTTTCAAATATATAGTACTAAAAAAAAATTACAAAAAAATGAATGCGGAATTTTTTGTTTTGCAAAATTGCTGAAACTTGGCTTTTGTTACCTTATTGACTACTTTCTTTACGAATTGCCATTGTTTAAAAAAAAAAAAAAGTGGCCATTTGTTTTTTTTTTATTTTGCTTTTTTCATTTTTAATTTTAAAATAATTTTTTTAAAATATTAAAAATATTTATATTAAGTTTCTATTTATATGTAATAAATATTTATATATATTCGTATATATTCTCACTTTGAAAATAAATTTATATTAATATATCTTATTTAATTTATATTTTTAAAATAATTTTAACATATAATATAAAAATTATTTAAAATAATTTATTAACAAAAAAAATATCAGTATAAAATTGATATATGTTGTTATATATTCATATATATTATATATAGCTATATATATCAATTAATTTATAATAAAAAAATTAATATACAAACTAATATATGTTACATATAATAATATATATTAGTTTATATATAAAATAAGTAACAAGATATAATTGATATATTTGTTATATATTCATATATGTCACATATAATAATATTTATAAGTTGATTTGCAATAATATATCAATATACAAATTAAATATATATTACGTATAACAACATATATAAATTAATTTATAAATAAATATTAATATATAAATAAATATATGTTATTATATGTTGATATATATTATATATAATAATATATAATTATTAATTATATGTTAATATATGTAACATATATTATATGATTTAAAGAAAAAAATATGAGAATACAAGATATTATATGCTATTATATGTTGATATATGTAACATATATCAAATGATTTAAAGAAAAAATATGAAAATACAAGGTGTTATATGATATTATATGTGGATATATACAATATATATTACATGATTTAAAAACATAAGATGTTATATATTATTATATATGTAATATATGTAATATATATCAATAAAGTTTAGATGATTTAGAAAAAAAAATATAAAAATATAAAATATTATATAATGTTATATGTTGATAAATGTAATATATATCACATTATTTAAAGAAAAATATAATAATATAAAGTGTTATATGTTCATATATGTTATATATAATAACATATATTGATTCATTTGAAAAAAAAAATATAAAAATACAAAGTGTTATACGTTATTATATGCTTATATATTTTACATATAATAACATATATCAATTGATTTGTAATAAAAATATTAACATAAAAACTAATATATATTTTTATATATTTATTTATCTTATATATAAACATATATCAATAGATATTCAAAAAATACTGATAAATAAAAATAATATATGTTATTATATATTAATATATATTACATATAATAACATATATTAGTTGAGGTAAAAAAATATTAATATGTAAATAAATATATTATGTTATATGTTTATATATATTGTATATAATAATATGGATTAGTTGAGATAGAAAAAGAATAGAAGTACAAAATTAATATATGCAAATAATATATTATATATATTGTACTGTTTGTTATGTATGTATATATATTATATATATTTTGTATATATATTATGTATATTGTGATTTTTATGTGTATAATAAAAATATAAAAATATTTATAAATAAAAAAATATAAAAAGAAATAAAATATTAAAAAAATCAAGTTTTTTATCTTAAAAATGAAAAAAAAAGTGTGTACACTGAAATTGAAAATAAAAAAAAAATTAGCTGCCAGTGGGGCTTAAAATTCCATAAACAGTATAATTCCCTCAATTAAAAACCCAAATGTAAGAAACCTACTTATTAAAGTCAAAAATTATTCCCATAATTATTATTAATTAAAAATTAAAAATAATAGCTTTTGACTACTAACTGCAATAGCCATGTTATTCTATATCGACACGTTAACGCGGTCAGCCGGTCAACTCCAGTAAACTCCACCAGCTGAACCGGTCATTTCTTCTTTGAAATAAACAAATACTACTGAATAAAAAAACAAATTCAGCCGTCTTCTTACAATCGTTTTTCTCCAGCTTTGTCCCTGGCGAAGTCGAGGTTGTTCCTGGGTTTTGTTATTCTCTTTCGTTTCAGCAGCCAGGGGCAAAATCGTCACATTATCTTCTCTTATTCCCAAAATTGAAAGCATCTTCCCATTATCCTGCTTTCTTATTCTTCATCGATCTATCATCTTCACTTCTATTTTTCTCAGGTCAGCTCTCAACCGCTCTCCTTGTCTTTTTTTTTTTTTATATAAATTTTATTTTTGTTTTTGGTTGCTGAGAAAATTCGAAGAAATGTGCAGTTTTTTTATGTTTTATTTATTTATTTATTTTGTTTTGAAGTAATGTGTGGATAATGGTAAATTTAGTTACATGATCTTTGCTAGATCTTAGCTGACTCTCTGTTAATTTTTGGAAACGTTCTTTAGACTCGAGTAAATTTTTATTTTCTCTTTCCTTGTAATTTCTCAGTAACCAAACAGATCTTTTGTGTCAGTATATGTGCGCTTTTTTTTTTTTTAACTACTCTCTGTCTGATCCACTGCTATATAACTTTGGGGCCTTTTTTATCTTAAGTATTTTTTTTCTTCCTTTTCTTTTCAATTTTTATTTATTTTAACTTCGATTGATTTTGCTAATGCATGATTTTTTTTCTCTTTTTGTGTTTGTATGTAGTTTTGCTTTGTTGTAGATATAGTCTCTTTCTCTCTTTATTTGGTTCTGTTTTAACTTCGGATTTTAGTTGAATTATATGTTTTGGATATGAAAATCAATTTCTGTTTACTGTTTTCTTCTAGCTTATAACCATCTTTAACAATGATCATAAGCAGGGGCGGAACTAGTTGGGGTTGAGTGGGGGCTGATAACCCCCCGCCGGACGTGTATTTTTAAGAATAGTTTCTAGCAGTAAAGGTGGAGCCCCAGCCCCAGCCCCATCTCCTCTTTTTGCCCTCCTCTTCCTGAGCAGCTGGTTCCGCCACGGATCATAAGCAAAGACAAACTAATTAATACTTGAAATCAATTTTAACGTAACTTGACTGGAGAGATGAATCAATATAATGTAATATTGACAATGATTTTAACAAATTATTCTCTCTCTCTCTCTCTTGTTGTATTAGTTTTTCATGTTAGAGGAATCAATTTTGGTGGTAGTGATAGCATTAATGATTATTGAATTTCATATATTGCCATAACAGATTAAGCAGATACACATTGATGGATACATCATCTGGTTCTAACATCCATCACCAGCCTTCATCGAAAATGTTGCCTCCGCGTCAGCAACCCGGCCAAGGAGGAGTACAAACATCTTTGTCCCTAGTTTCCTCGGATCCTCGCCTTTCTCCCGAACCCCAAGAACCCAGATCAAATTCAGATAATATTCGTGAGTCCCCTACTGAGAGTGCTAGTTCTAGAGAAACTTGGCCTACTGCTGAAGCTGTCATGGCAAAGAAGATGGAGAATGGAAAAGCAGAAAATGATTGCCCTGAACAGTCTGTTATTCGTAGAGTTTCTAGTGCTGATAAGATATCTCTTCGTGATATAGCAAGAGAACGAGTTGATATCATTTCTGCAAAGATGCATCATTTGCCTGATGAGTTTCTAGAAGAACTGAAGAATGGACTCCGAGTTATTCTTGAGGGAAATGGTGGTTCTCAGCACAGGGAGGAATTTTTTATTTTGCAGAAGCTTGTTCAAAGTAGATCTGATTTGACAGCTAAGACATTAATCAGAGCGCACCATGTGCAGCTTGAAATCCTCGTTGCTATAAATACTGGAATTCAAGCATTTTTGCGTCCAAGTATTAGTCTTTCTCCAACGTCCCTCATTGAGGTCTTTGTTTTCAAGAAATGCAGAAATATAGCATGCCAAAGTCAACTTCCAGCTGATGACTGTACTTGTGGAATATGTACCAACAGAAATGGTTTTTGTAATCTGTGCATGTGTGTGATCTGTAACAAGTTTGATTTTGAAGTTAATACTTGTCGCTGGATCGGTTGCGATTTGTGCTCTCATTGGACTCACACAGATTGTGCTATTCGCGATGGACAAATTTGCATGGGCCCATCTGTTAAGAGCGGAGCAGGTCCAACTGAAATGCTTTTTCGTTGTCGTGCATGCAATCGAACATCTGAACTCCTAGGTTGGGTGAAAGATGTTTTCCAACATTGTGCACCAGATTGGGACCGAGACGCTCTAATGAGAGAACTTGATTTTGTCAGTAGAATCTTCCGAGGAAGTGAAGACACTAGAGGCAGAAAACTCTTTTGGAAATGTGAGGAACTTATTGATAAAATGAAGGGTGGACTTGCAGAGTCAACAGCCTGCAGAGTAATTCTGATGTTCTTCCAAGGTACATATTCTGCTAAGCATTAAATTGTTAATTGAGTTTTGGCCTTTGCAAAACTCAGAGCTTTCGTGTGTGCATGGGCTGTTTGTTTCCAATTGATATTTAGTCACTGGTAGGCTTTATTCATGTATGCTGCCTTTACACCGTATTTGGTTTACTTTCGCTTATGTGCTCACCAAAACATTGTTTCAGTTTTGTGCTCCACTAGTATTTTCTCCTTTTCTGTCTTTTCTCTTGGCTGGATGTTGCAAATATGAGAGTTATAATTACTTTACCTTGAAGCTAGAAATAAAGTTTCACAAGTAGAAGGGTGTTCGCTGTATTAATGTATTCTGAGTATGTAGAAGGGGCTTTATTGGTTTGTAAGTACATCTCTTACAAGATATGGATAAACATTGGCGTTTTTGTTTTCAGATTCACTTGGTATGGTAAATATCTCATTTTTATGAGAGCCCAGTTTAACTGGTTCATATCTGTTCTTTGATTCTGAGTTGGAATGATTGCAGTTTAATGTTCACACTGTCCTTAAATTCTTGATTCAAATTAGTTGGTGACGTTATTCATGTTATGTTCCTGAACTATTCTCTAAAACCATAGAAGATTGATTTCTATCTGATCTTTTTGCAGTATAGAGATTGATTTCTATCTGCACTTTTTGCATTATAGTTCTTTTCTAACTATATAACTCTGGTTGGTTGCATCTTTTGATATTGTCTTACTAGAACTCATACATACTGGTTTATGTATATCTAACCTGCACGGGTGGTACCTAAATGGATAGCTGCTAAAATTCAATAGAATCTAATTCATTGAGATTAAAATAAGTAAATTCTTTGTGTTGATTTTTCCCAACTTCTTTTTTTAAGAACTTGAGGTTGACTCTCCAAAGAGCTTGGAAAATGGGGATGGTTGCAGACTAATAGCCCCACAGGAGGCTTGTAACCGGATTGCTGAAGTGGTACAAGAGGCCATAAGGAAGATGGAGATGGTGGCTGATGAGAAGATAAGAATGTTCAAGAAAGCTCGCATGGCTGTTGAGGCTTGTGATCATGAACTAGAGGAGAAGGCCAAGGAAGTGACGGAGCTAAAGCTAGACAGGCAAAAGAAAAAGCTACAGATAGAGGAGCTAGAGAGAATTGTGAGGCTTAAGCAGGCAGAGGCTGATATGTTCCAGCTTAAAGCCAATGAAGCAAAACGGGAAGCTGAGAGGCTGCAGAGGATTGCTCTAGCTAAAACTGACAAATCAGAGGAAGAATATGCCAGCAGCTACCTCAAACTTCGTTTAAGTGAAGCAGAAGCAGAGAAACAGTATCTATTTGAGAAGATTAAGCTGCAGGAGAGTTCACGGGCATCGCAAAGCAGTGGTGCAGGTGACACTTCTCAGGTGTTGGCCTATTCCAAAATTCATGACTTGCTCAATGGATACAATGGCCCCCCTAAGTCAGAATTGCAGGCAAATGAGCGCCATCATTTCAGGAATCCCTGAGAGAATATTTTCATATTTGTTATATATATATATATTAAATTAACTATATGGTTTAGGATGTCGTTCTGTTTCTGAACAAGTGCGAATGAAATGTTAGCTGTTTTCATTTCATTGTTGAACTTTTAACCCGCAGCTTCACTATTTGTAGAAATTAGCATTTAGAAAAGTTGATAAGTTAATACTAAGTTGTATGTGATTCTTTTTTTTTTTTTCAGTTTTTTCTATATGAAATGTATTATACATTTGTAGTTTTTGTTTGTTCAATTTGAATTGTTCAGATGTTCTGTGGTTGTGCAGCTGCACTTCTTGTACATGCATGAATATCTGAACATAGTTTAAGGAGTTTGCATATAGAATGGTGCTATTAACATGAATTCTTCTTCTCTCTTTTGCTTCCCCCGTTTTTCCCTAATCTGATGTCAAGTGCAAGTATTGTGCTGTAATTTTTTTTTTGTCAAATTTATGCTTATTGATTTGTCTGTTAACAGCAGAAAACACTGTGAGCTGCTCAATTATTTTACATGTGCTTAAACTTAATAAAAATCATTTCCTGGAATTGAAGCATGCTGCTAGTTAAAGGTTCAGTTGGGTGCAGGACTCCTGGATGCATGAACAGGTGATGTTGCCTTCCTGTGAGGTTTTGCAAAATCTACAGGCCCTCGATTAGTGGCATTATTGCCTCGCATTACAAAAGAAGAATTGGAACTATCAAATGTCATGGCAGTGCTGATTCCATGACATCTTATCAGAGAATTAAGACATACATTTGGAGTGACAACTCTTGCATTGTTCACATACAAACCTGATCTTCCATTGTTTGTAATCCTGAGCAACCTGTTGGCGACGCTTGAAGGAACATAAGTGCCATCTGGAAAATGTAACAGGTGGCTTAGCAGAAGAGCTCTTGGGATTGAATGACTCTGAATGAAGTCTTCTAAATAGTCTAGCCTGAGAGCAACTTTTGACAGTTCCCTATCACTTGGCATTAAGAATGTTATTTCGCCATCGTGCAGGGAGTTGGGTGTGCTATTGAGTATCTTGAGGAGAATTACAAATCCATAGTAAGCTGATGCTCTCATGTCATCCATGGCTAGTTGAAGGTCTGTTTGGTTCATTGGGTGTGCAGATTCAGATTCTCCGATCACTAAAAGTGGAAGAAGGATAAGAAGCCAGAGAGCCATTTTGGGCGATTTGTGCAAAAATGAAAGGAGATCCAGAGTAAGATTTATATCTTCAATATCAGGTTATGATGTTCTTGAGAAGCTTACATGCTTTCTGTTCTTAAAAGTTGGTTGGTGGGTAGTTTGTGCATGAGGAAATTGTAGAGGTTTTTCCCCTTTTGTTTTTTCTTTCTTTCTTTTAACCTAATTAAATAAAGATTATATTCTTATTCCCCATTTGAATTTCAAGAATCAGCTAGAAACAGCCGTAGTGCTATTGCTGCTTTAAGTTTTTATAATATTTTCTTAATTACTCCATTTCATTTCAAATTAATAAACACACTTTTTTTTTATTAATTTTAAATTAGAGTAAATTACACTAATACCCCTAAAAAATATATTAATACATTGTATCATTTTTATAGTTTTACTCTTACCCTCATCGTCCCTTAAATTTTTATTTTATAACAAAAAAATTATTCACCATATTTTTTTATTTTTGTCATTAACAATAAACTAATATGATATATATATAGATAGGATGTCATGCCAGTAAGACATCATCATATATAAACTGACATAATACTTTTATACAAAAGCATATATAGATATAGCACCACATTAACTCTTTTAATATCATTGTGTTAATAAGGTAAATTACAGTCAGTCATTTCTTAAGAATATATTAATGTATTTTATTGTCCCTTAATAATATATTAATATACTTTATCATCCCTCGAGTTTTAAAAAATAATTTATTTAAATTTTATAAAATATACTCATTATTTATCAAAAATAATAAAAAATAATATTAATTAAACATTAAATTAATTAGTCCAATTTTTTTTCAAATATTTTTTTATTAGATCAAATACATTCATGAATTCGTTCTCGCAAGTCAGCTGTAAATAGTTAATATGCAAATATTAACACAAGTTATGTGTTAATAATATTTGTTGAAAATATTAAAAAAAATAATAGTTATACTTTAATTATGTTAATAATATTAAATTTCATATTATTTTTAATTAATTTTTTATTTTGATAAATAAAGAATAAGCTTTATAAAATTTAAATAAATTTTGTTTTTAAATAAATAATTTAATTTATTTATTTAATAGAAATAATATATATTGTAAATAAATTAATTTTAACAAGAATAAATTTTATATTTATATATAATTTTAATAATAATAATTTATTTAGTTGAATATATTTAAATAATATTTATTTATTTTAAATTTTTATTATAAATTAAAACTAGAGAAATGACAAAACGAATTAGTATATTTTTGAAGATCGACCAATGTAATTTATCATATTTTCAACACAATAATATTAAAAAAGTACATAATATTCTAACGTGATATTATATCAGCATGTAGTCTCATGTAAAATATTATATTAATTTATATATACTGATATGGTGATAATGTGACATCACATCACCATGCCATTTGAGTTTAATGTTAATGGATAACCGAGTAAGAATTTTTTTTATTATAAAAATGAAAATTTGAAAGATTATGAGTGTAAAAATAAAATTATAAATATAATAAAGTGTATCTGTATATTTTCAGGACGGTAAATATAATTTACTCTTTTATATTTTAAACCCATTTACTTTTTTTAATAAATTAATTAATTTTTTAACATAATAATATTAAAAAAGTACATAATATGCTAATATGATATTATATCAGCATGTAATCCCATATAAAATATTATATCAATTTATATATACTAACATAGTGATAATATGACATCACTATCACCATGCCATTTTAGTTTACTATTAATGAAAAACGGAGTAAGAATTTTCTTTTATTACAAAAATGAAAATTTGAAAGATGAGTGTAAAAATAAAATTATAAATATAATAAAATGTATTAGTATATTTTTCAGGGCGGTGAATATAATTTACTCTTTTATATTTTAAACCTATTTACTTTTTATAATAAATAAATTAATTTTTTTTGAAATTCAACATTTTATTTAACCAAAGTAAAGAAACAAAACAATATGAACAGAAATACTATCAAACCCAAATCATTTTAAAAATATATATTAAATTTTTATTATTCATATTTAATATTATTTATTAAAAATTTTAATAAATATATTTAATATTTCTTCAACCATGCCAAGGCCTAGTTGGATCCTAAGTAACATAACTAAAACCCAAAATGCATACGTGGATGACTCTGAACCTTATTTATTTGTTGTTTGGTGCATGGGAATGGGATAACGGAAGCAAAGGGCTATTAATTCCAAGAGATAATCCAACAACGAGAAAGTACCATTTCAAATTTTAATATTAAATTATTTTGCTATAAACATAAATATTTATTAGTTTGATAACGTGATTAGATGATAAGCACCCATTGAACGACAAAATAGAATATTTATCAAATCCTTTGGATTTTTGAAACTTGGTAATCTTTGCCAGAGAATTGTATTTTTGTGGCTTAGGGCAGATAATATTCCAAGCCTTTTCCTTTTGTAGTTTTTTATTTTTTATTTTTTCAATTCTATTTGTGATAATAGTATCACAACCCTTTGTGGTGTGAATAAGTTTTTAACTCAATTAAATTTTATTTTTAATTTTAAATCAAATACTTAATCGCTAAATTAATTAAAATTAGTAATTTTCATTACATTAAAAACAACCACTCAATCTCTTAAGTTATATTTAATAAGCTATTGATTTATGATTTCGAATAGAATGTTTAGTTAAAATCACTACTATATTATATAATTTTCAAAAAATTTAAATATCAAATGGATCGAAATAAAACTTAAATTAGACTTATATAATCCATTTTAAAAATAGATTTTAGCAAAATAAATATAAAGGGCAGTCCGGTACATAAATACTCTCGTTATATACAGAGTTCGGAGAAAGATTGGACCCATAGATCATTGTATGCGGTCTTCCCTTATAATTGCAAGAGGCTATTTTTACTACTCGAACCTGTGACTTCAGATCACACAATGACAATGTTTACCGTTGTGCCAAAACTTACTTTCATCAAAATAAATATAATATTTAAATATAATTCAATTATTTTTTTGGTTTAAAAATATGTGTAATACTAAAATAATATCATAAAATGAGAAGTTAAACATGATGGGATTTCTTTTTTTTTAATGAACAAACTAAAAAAATGGTTTGTATATGTGAGCTAATGTTACATTTTTCTTAAGAAATTGAGAAGAAAAAGAAGAAAAAAAAACAATAGTGTACAAGTTGCACGTTGAATAATGCACAGGAATGAAATGATGGAAGTGTAGTCTACATCAAAGAAGAAGGTGAAAGGTAAAGTGTGAGTGAAATAAACAAATTAATTTGTTAGGTATAAAACAGATGTGAGTTTGCGACCCCATTTTCGCACCTTCTTCTTCTCGGCACCAAATTTCGTTTTTTCTAATTATAATTAACCAATTTAATTGATTTGAACATGATTTTCATATTTTTATTTTATACTTTAATTTCAAATAAAATTTTCCTCTATTTTTTTAGTTAAAATCATTTGTAAATAGTTTTTCGAGTTCTTTATATTCCAAATCACCCTTTGAACGTCCCAAATTATCTTTAAACAGCCTTAAAATTACTCTTGAATCATTCTAAATTTCCTGAAATTGTCCCCTCAATTGCTCTCAACGAAATTTAAACTAAAAACCAATAATTTCAGATTTAAAAATTTCTTGTTCTTAAAATCACAATTTCTGAAATAGGATAATAGCCAATTGTTGCTCTTTTTCTGCTTCTGTGTATCTGATTTGTATCATTTGACCTTGGCACTAATAAGTAATCAAGGCGAAGCCATAATTATATTATAAGGGGGTAATTTATTTTTAAATCCTTTCTATATAATAATTATTTAATAAATTTATTAATCTATTAATAAGACATTTTTATTGGTTAACAAAAAAAATAATTAAATAAAGTATAAAAAGTAATTTTTTAACAAATATAATTGATTCAAAAATCATCAAAGAATATTAGAAGTATAAATAATAAAATAAAATTTAAAAAAAAAGAATTAAATATAAAAAAAATAAAAAATAAAGATCTTAATTTATTTTTTTTCTCATTTTTTTATTATACTTTCAATTTATTTTTAATTTTTTAATTGATTGGGTGAGATTGAATTAATTTAGTTAAATATTTAATTAATTTTGTTAAAAATTTTAGAATTTATATATTTTTCTTCTCTCAGATAGGAAGATAACTTGAAATTTTAAGAGGGACAAATAAAAAATTTTAAAAATTTTAGTATATATATATATGATTATTTTATTTTTTTTAAATAAAAGAGGACAGTTGCCCCCTTCCCAACTATGTGGCTTCGCCACTTTCTGTAATCACATTTTCATATGTATTAAGCATTTACTAAAATTTAGTAGTTTTGCTCAAAAGTGATTTTTTGATTGAATAATGATAAAATAACTTAAGGGTTTAAGGATTTATAACTAAACATATATGAGATTTAGTATAAATAAATTAATTGTTATAAGGAATTCTATTATTTGCTCATATAATTAGTATGAGCAAATAATAGTATTTGGTCCATAATCAAATAAAGTATGAAACATAGAGTAACCCTCCGTTTTATTACATTTCTTTTCTCAAGAAACAGGAAAAAAATTTACAATTTTGTTTAAGAAAAAAAATTGAAGTATATGTAATTCCTTGCTTTCTTGTTTAAGAATAATAAGTTGAGAGAATAAGAATTTTACTAAATAATGTTCAATGCAAAGTACCCAATCAGTCCATCACAACATTAAAAGGGATTTTTATAGGGCTGTAATTAAATTGAACCGAGTTAAATTTTAAAAAATTTAAATTTTATTCGCTAAAAAATAGTCAAACTCGAGTTTAAACTCAAACTCGATTCAAGCCGAACTTAAATTCATATCGATTTAACTCATATATCATTTATCTTGAGCTAAACTTGAATTCAATTTGACTAAATTTAATGAACACAATAAATTTATTTCAGTTTAATTTTTTATTTATCTCTTTACATTTTTAGAGTAAAAATACTACGATTAATAATATATTTATAAATGATGAACAATCTAATTATTTTCACATTTAATAAAAGTAAAATATTACATTTTTATAATTTTATATTTTATTATACATTATTAAGTTATTGAATTATTTACGCTACTTGTATATTATACTAAATATTTAATATATGTTAAGTTATCATATTTTTATAATATTATTAATTTCACTACTGTTAAATAAGTATAGATATTTATAATTTAAAAATATAATATTAAATATATAAAAAATTAAATTAAATTTATTGAATTAAATTTTTATGTGATATCAAATTATTTATTTTATATTATTTAATTTATTTATCATATATAATATATAAGTAATAAATTATATAAATTAAATTAGTTAAAAAATTGATATATTTAAATACATAATTTAATATATAAATTAAATTATATATATTTTTAATTCAGTATAGTAAACAAGTTAACTTACTAGTTTAATTTACGAGCTTTTTAAATAAATCAGTTCGTAAGCTAATGAGTTAAGTATTTTTTAATTTGAGTTTGGTTCATTTAATAAATGATCAATCCAAGCTTAAGTCTGGATGAATTTTTATCGAGTACAATTCGAAATCGAGCTCAAATAATTTGACTCATTTATAGCTTTAGATTTTTATGATGTAAATCATTTGAATAGATTTTTTTTAATTATTGATGATAGATTAAATTTTTATTTTTATTATTTAAATATTAAATATATTTTAAAAAAATTTGAAAAAGTACGATGTAAATTTATAAATTTTGAGATTATCAGGACATATATTATAGAAATTAAATTTTTATTTTTTAATACAATGATTGAAAATAAATATTCTAGTAAAATTATAAAAAAAAAATAATAACAGTAAATTTATAATTAATAGGTTCATCCGGAATCTTTTTTGTCTCTTTCTCCATGGCAATTCACTAATTAATATTTTTATATTATATAATCCCTTCACTTGCAACGCCTTTATATACGTATGATTCAAATGAAATTTGAAATTTGTCATTACTCGTTTTTTTTTTTTAATTCAACAAAATCTAACTCAAAGAAAACTATAATATCAAATTAATATTAGACATTCAGTTCAAAAAAAAATAATATTTGACATAAATTAATAATCCATTTAATTCTATTTTTTATTAATAACTCTAAGCTTTTAATCTTTATATTAAAATCAAATATTTTGATTATATAATCCCTGAAATTTATATTAGAGTGCATTTTAAACTTTTTAAAAATCAATTATTATTATATTTTAAAGATACTTTACTTTAAATATTTAATATTTTTATTGATATTACCACAAAAATTGAAATTATTAAATTTGAAATAATGAAATCCAAAGTATAATTGAAGGCAAAATTATTATTATTATTATTATTTTATTTTTGTAATTAAAATAAAACAATCTTCTATTCCCTCACCCTATTATTAAAATATAATATCAGTTATTTAATTTTAATTTATATCTCCCTTGATTTTAAGCATTCATTTCCATAAAATTTTTAATTAATTATTAGTTTTTATTTATTTTTAATTACATATTATGATGGGGTTGAATATTAATTATGAAAATGATAGCATGTGTTGCCTGTTTATGTTTTGTGACAAAAATGGAGAAGTGGGAAATATTCTCTCTTTCTTTTACCTGTAAAAGCTTCTTTATAAAATTATATATGTTGATTATAGACTTGTTTTGTTATTATTTTAACCATTCACATATATAATGGAGGGATTGTGTAGATAAAAAATAAAAAAATAAAGAGTATAATTTCTTGGATTGAATTATATAATTCACTCAAACGCCAACTTCAATAATTAAATATTTGAAAAAAAAAAAAAAAGAAGAAAAGGGATTCCACTATGCCCAATTTGCCAATTAATTTTTTTCTTTCTTTCTTCTTCTACTAAAGCCCTTGCTGTATTAATTAATACCTAAGAATGAGCTTTTTCTTCTTTTGCACTTAATCATTAAATGAAAATTGCTCTTTTTTTAATTCATAATCTATACTATTAATAATTGGCACATACGTGTAGGGAATAATACTCTCTCGCTAAGTCGAGCTTTTTCTACCCGTGAGGGCTTCACCGCCGACCCTAGTGGCTTCACCGTCTCTCAACTGTATATCGATTCTCCTTTCTCTAACAATTAGTGGCTAATCTTGCCATCTCTATCGACCCAATGGCCCACAGTTCAACGATAATCTTTGTGAGCTCTTAGACCACAGTCGTAACCCAACCTTTACCTGTTCAACTACAACTCTCCTCAAGATGGGTTTGTCTCACATGTTGAAGGAAAATAAGGCAAGTTTGGCTGGGTTTCCTCTGTTCAGGGCGTGAAAAATTTTAGATATGTGGTTGGTGTGGCTCTTTGAGTTTGGCCCAGGATTTCTTCCCTGATGGTCTGATGATTGGATTTTGAGTCCAAGTACTAGTTTCTGTTCACCCAGCTTTCCCATTTCCTTTTGGTGCTTTAAGCACGATTTCACTCTTTTGCTAAAGAGAAAATCTTCCCTTGTTTCAATTTGATCCTCTCTCTGTCCCTTTGGTTTGTCTCGATCGTTGATTATGCAAGATGAATTTTTTATTTTATGTGAAACCAGTATTTGTCAGCTCATTAAGATTATATCTGAGCTTATTTTGATCTCCTATTTAAGGATTGTAGATCATTCTTTTCCCTCAAGTTCTGACTTATTCGAAGAAATATGAGTTGTGTTGTTTTGGAAGATGTTTCAGATCCTTCTTCTCTCTATTCGATTGTTTAGCAATCGCTCTCAGGTTTTGAACCTTAATTTTGTCTCTGGCCGTTCCTCGTCAAGGTCGATCTGTTCTAAAGGGGAGATGTGCTTCTGCCATGGCCACGACCTTTTGGAGTAGGTGAAAAAATTGTTTCTTTGGGTGTTGCTGATTTGTGCGGTTATAACTGAACACAAATCCTCTCCTATCGTGGGTCCCGCTTTAGTAAGTCGCTGACGTGTTACTTGGGCCTTTTTATTATATTATTTTTTTATTTGTTAAGTTTAGATGTGAAACGTGATTGTCAGATCAAGCTGTCTCTGGGTCCCACTCTCTCACACTACTCCCGAGGATCTCCTCACCTCTTCCCTAATGATAAAACAGCATCGCAGCGCCGATCTTTGATTCTTCTTGGCCTTTTCATTTCGCGCCAACACAACAATATAATAAAAAACATATTCATAATAAGAAAAAATTACATAACTCTAGAATTTTGACTACGACAGAGAATCTTGATTATAATTTAATTTTTTAATTTTTATATTATGTGACAGATATTTTATATTGAATTAATATTCAATAATATTAAATAATATATCATATAAAAAAGCAGACAATTTTTAATATTTTAAATTAAAAGTGGTTTTTTTTTGTATGTTTTATAATTTTATTTATTTGTATAATAATTTTTAATTAAAAATACATGTAAAAATTATCAAATTAAATTAGTGCAATTTTCTACTTTTATGAAATGTGTTAGGTAGCAAAGGCAGCATGTATAAAGATGGCATAAGAATGTTTATTGGAAAGAAGCCACCATGTTTTGTTAATTTAACAATTAATGGAAGCTAAATAAAGCATATTCCTCTTAATTATAATTTATTGCTAATAATGCTCTTTATTTATACATCATCCATTATTAAGCATAATCCTTACTATTTAGTTTGAGGCTAATTATTTTATAATTTCTTAACCCTTAAAAAAAGTTCCTTTTTTTTAAAGGAATAACCCTCAAAAATTGGTAGGAAAAAAAAAATCCCTCAAAAGTTAGCACAAGTTATTTAATAAAGTTAAAACAAAATTTGCAATTGTCTGCGGTCTGGTTCTAGGTGTCCAACTATAATTATAGCAAATTTAATTCAAATTTTTTATAAAGTTGTTAGAAAAATAAAAAAAATATATAATTTATTATATTTTAAAATATTTTTATATTTATTAAAATTTATAATTTATATTATTTATCATAAATTTATTATATATTTATTATGAGTTTATTATATATTTTTATAAAATAATTATCATAGCATAATAAAATATGTAAAAAATTTATAAAAGCCGGTGAATAACGTTATTTTTTTATTTTTTTTAATTAGTCTTTTTCAAGGTTACATGTTTTATCCATAAATATAATATAATATTATTTATTTAAATATTTTATATTACAAATATGAAAATTTTAAAATAAGTGACGGACAATGAATTCTATATTTATTGGAAATATAAGCGCGTAATATAATACCGAAAAAGCTATAGAGATGATTTTTTTTTTATTTTAACCATTCAATATTCTATAATTCAGAGATTATATTATAAATTAATCTATATTTGCATCGAATAATTCTATTAAAGAGATAAAATATTCTCTCTTAAATTTTTAAAGGTATTTCAAATTTAGGCTCCAACTTGAAACATTTAATTAAAAAGAAGATATCTCATCTTATCCCTTAAAGGTAAAGTTTATATTTTTTTTCACCACTTATATTATATAAAATATATCATAAAATATAAATTTACAAATGTTGTCAAATTATATAATAAATATAACTTAAAAATCTAACATGGCTATAATTTGAAAATAAATTTTTTTGAATATATGCAATATATTTAAAAAAAAAAAGGAATATGGAAGTGAAAGTTTCTTATAAGGATTTTTAATTAATTAATTAGTGATAGTTAGGGAAAGGCTGCTGTATAAATACCCTTTATTTAGAGTATATATACTTTGTTGCTTTTGTTAGACCATGATTAATTAAGAATGCCAATGGCAATGTAGTTGCTTTTTAGATATTCGATAAGTAGCTAATGCTCTTCTAGATTTTCCATAATCATTTTTAATGAGAAAAAAATGGTAAAAAAAAGTGGAGGGTTTTTTTTTTTTGAACCATAGGGGATTATTATAGACTAGCTAATTACATTCATCACATGAAAATCTTCTTTGGAGAAAGATGAATATATATATATGTATATAGTGGGTGGTGGGTCTAAATTCCAACTAGATGGGGATTTAATTATTGAGGCTTATTAAATATTTTTGCTTAATATGGGCCATGCAATACGGCACTTCTTATGTGTACTTTCGGTAGTTCCCTTCCTAGCTAGAATGTGAAAAAAGTAAGAAATACACATGAGAAGAGAAAAATAATTACAAAGCTTTCTATATTATTATTAATAAAGTTTATTATTTGAAAGTAGTATGGTCCTACATTTCTAATCTACAGAGACGTGAACAGAAGAGAACAAAAAATTATTGAGCTAGGAGTACTTTCTTTGACTTAGAAATATATATGAGTTAAAATGGAACGTCAATCACATGCACACACATATGTTACAAGCATATGCATACAAAATCAACTATACATAAAATAATATATATATATATAATTATATATAGTTTTGAGATTATGAAAATATTATGAAAAACTATGAATTTCATGAGATTCGACGACTGAAAGAAAGAAAATCTACAACTACTCCGTAAGTCCATATACAACTTTCGTTAAAGTAATAATTTTTGAAAGAAATTTGTTCATCAAGATTACTCATCATGATTGATTAACTATTCACTGTTAAATCATCTGTAATTTAAGTCGTGATGATTGAATTGAATACTTTTATATTTGTTTTCATAGGTATTTATAATGATTGTTTAGTCAATATTCTTTCTAGTTAGATTACTTTGGAGGAAGAGTTGGATAAAAATTGTAAAATTATCTAACATAGTTTTTGGATTAGTAGTGGAATTATGTAGCTAGCTTTATGTTAGAAATTAAAAATCTCAAAAATATTTATATGGATTGATTTAATGCGAATAATAAAATAAATAATAAAATATAGATAGCAAAAAAGGAATAATTTCCTCGTGATTTTTTATTTATGATGAAAGATGTATGTATACAAGATTTCCTAACAAGCTACAGTATGCATCACGTGAAGATGAATTGTAACTAACTTACAGTTGTCAAATTGACTAACAAGAAAAGTAAAAACTACTAACTAATAACTTTGAATATTTACAAAATGGTCATACTCCTTCATTGTCCGCCTTTTACCCTTTTTTTTTTTTTTACCAAAACACTGGATTTTAATACAAAAATACTATACTTTGAATTCCCCCCCCCCCCCCCCCCAGTTGGAGCTGATTGAAACGATAGTAAGCCCAACTTGAAACTAAACTTCGCAAAGGTTGAGTGAGATATAGCTTTGGTGAAAAAATCAACTAGCTGGTTTGATGAAGAAATATGTTGAGGAAGAACGAAGCCAGCATTGAATTGATCTCGCACCAAGTGACAATCAATGTCAAGGTGTTTAGTGCATTCATTCAAAAAAATAACATTTGTTGTAATGTGAATCGCTGCCTGATTGTCGCACCATAATGATATCAGAAGAGAAATAAAAAAAACCCTAGCTCATCCAACAAATATGAAATTCACTGAAGTTCACAAATTGTGGTAGCTAAACTCTTATATTCTGCTTCAATAGAAGAGCATGACAACATTGTTTGCTTCTTGGTCTCCCACGAAATAAGGGCTCCTCTAATAAATACACAGTAACTAATTATCGAGCGTCTTGTATCTCGATAAACAGCCTAGTCTACATCGCTAAATGCCTACAAATGAAGAGAATTAGAGCAAGGGTACAAAGCCTCTAATCAAGATTGGCCTTCAGATAGCAAAGAACATGCATAGCTGAGGACCGGTGGTATTCACTAGGAGCTTGTACAAATTGACTCAATTATTATACTGCAAAAGTAACATCTGGGTGAGTGAAGCTAACATACAGGAGTTTGCCAATAAGACGTATTCTCTGGATCATCAAGCAAACCTCCTGCAGTAGCTATGAACCAAGTACCTTTAGTGATAGGAGAGTTTGTTGCTTTGCAATGTTGTAGCCCAATATCTTTAATTAGGTCATACTTCCTTTGATTGATATATGTACCAGAGGATGATCGAGCCAATTCAATTCCTAGGAAGTATTTAGCTGGTCCTAGATCCTTGATAGTAAACTCCTTATGTAGAAATGTCTTAACCTCAGAAATTGCTTGCATTGAACTACTGTTAAGCAAAACATCATCTATGTGAACCAGTAGTATAAGAAAAATAAAGTCTTTGCTAAGAGTGAATAGACAGTGGTCATGAGAAGATTGAATAAAGCCATAATCCTTTAACTTAGAGCTTAGTTCCACGTTCCATTGTTTAGATGCTGGCTTAAGGCCATAGAGTGATCTAGTTAGCTTGCAAACCTAACCCTTCAAGGCTTTAGTATAACCTTGTGGTGGAGTCATGGGCAGTCCAAAGCCACCAGATTTTGACACGCACTAGACCAAGAGAATCACCGCTCAACAACACTTCCAACGCCACATGCCTCGTAGCCAACAGCAGCCGAACGGCAGCTCACGCGCTCCTGAAGTCTCCTGGGCAGTATGCCGATGACTTTGACTAGATTTTTTAACCATTTTTTGGCCTCCTATCTCAGCGATTTAGGTACCATTCGACTCATCTCCTTATGATTTTCATTTTGGTATATCATTTGTAATTTTTGGAGTAAGTTTAAATTAACCGAAATTCTGCCAAGGCCGAACCTTTGATCAATTTTCAGCCAGATTTTGGCGAGTGAGGGAGATTGATATATATTTTTGGAATTCTCTCGTCAAGACGAATGCATGGGTACTAAATTTGCCATCAAATTCTTCCGTCAAAAATTTTCAGAGAGACGCCGGCAGTGGTCCGATCAGTATTAATTTTTGACAAAAATTTTGGCACGCTAATTAATTAATTTATCAGACTTTAAATAAATAGTATTGGCAAGAACGACGATTAAATTTTAATAATTAAATTTAAATTATTAAATAAATTAATTATGTAAATACTGAAAATTTAGGAATCGAACCTAAATTAAAATTATAGTTGTCCAGTTAATTTTAAATTATAAAATACTTGATTCTAAAGTATTTTATTATATTATTGTAATAATTTTTGGTAATTTATTCAGACCGTCCGATTTCAGATTTCGATATCCCTGGACCGAGCAGTTGATCGGATCTTTTCTTCTGAATTATGAGTGATACTTTCTAATATATTTTTTTGTATTTCATGCATAACATTTAATGTATGTACGAATATAAATATTATAAATATTACACTATTTATAATTTTAGAAGTTCCACATTTGTATGTGATTGTGCACACATGTGATAATGTTGAATTGTGATTGTCGATTAGAATTGGAATGATATGAAACCATATAAGATATGATTGGATTATAATAATGCATAAATGATGATATTATAATGAATTTAGGACTGAAGTAATGGTAGGGGCATTTTTATTTTCAGCGCTGCTTGTCAGTCGAGCAGTGGTATTTGGCTTAAGTTGTGACGGTGGACCCTATATGAATTGAAATTAAGGGACCATGTTGGAATAAAAGTGCCAAATAGTGGGATCGACTCCTTTAATTTGAGGTTTAGAGTAATTTTTTATGGACTACATTCTATCCTTAGATGTTTATATGATTGGATGTATGAATGGTATGATGCATTGACATGACATTTATAATGTTGGTATAAAATCAGAGCAGGACACCAGGTAAGTATATTGACCGGTATCATTCACTGAGTCGAGACGCTCACCCATGTCTCACTATTTTTTTCTAGGTTCTCAGGGTGAGCATTTATGATAATGTCCAAAGACACTGTTTTCTTTCCCGAGAATGAATTTTATATATGAAATAATTTAAAAATTATGTTTGTTTTTATTTTGGTCTGTATTTCTAATTTTAGAGATTTCTTAAATCCTAAATGTTGAATTATTATATTTAGTTTTATAATTTAATGAATGATGTGATGGTTTGAATATTTTTACTATTATTTTTCGTCAGGCTAACTATAGGGTTTGATACCTCAAGTTTTCAGCCACTCAGTGCCGGTCACGTGCCCTTGGGATCAAGTTGTGACATGTGAGTTGTTGCATATTCTTTGTTGTCCAGTCTTCTTTGTCTTGGTTTTCCATATACTCGACTAGGAGAAGTAAAAATTGATATAATTATTTTTTTATTCTTCAACTTCTCCATCATCATCATTTCTAGGTGGTTGTCGTGCTGTTTATATTTGTCGATTTACCGACAACCACTTAAAACTATCGATAACTTACATACATAGAAGCTCATTTGTCTATGCATTTGGCACCTAAAAATCCTGCCTAAATAAATTTTATCAATGAAATATACAATCTATCAATATATTTTCCACTGTGTAAAAAAGTTTCCAACTGAATAAGCAATCTCTCGAGAAAAATGGCACCTAAAAATACCACCAATTAGAAAACTTACCGACAGAATAGATAATCTATTGATATATTCTATAACATGCATAATATTTATTGACTAAATGCATAATGTCTCAAAAAAAGTGGAGCCTAAAAATCCCACCAAAATAAAAATTCACCAATGCCTACATTTTTGTCGGTAAATTTTCTCCAAACAAAACTATGCTATGACTTTGATCTAAGATATTACAAACAAAAAACTTATTTCTTAGTAAAATCTATAACTTTACCGATAGAAATAGAGATTTGTCGGTATATTTTACTAACCGTTATAATAATCTCTCGATGCATTGCTCAATGAAGAATGACGATAAATTCTTAATGCTAAATTTATTTACTAGCAAAAAATTTGATCAATAAATATTACCGGTAAGATATAGCGCCAAATGTTTGCTTCATATTTGTCGGCGACTACAACTTTTCTTTTGGTCATGTGTTTCTGAAAGTCTCATAAATTTTTCTCCTAATGAATCTGTCGAAATATTATCGGTAATTAGCAACATATTTTTTTGTTGATAAATTCTATCAATAATCTGCGTATTTCTTAGAGTGATAATTTTGATTTGATTGAGAATCTCTTTACTAGGCATTCAACCTATTGTTTCAATTAATCCTATAACAAAAAAAAATTCTAATCTTGGAGTAAACTCCAACAATCATTGATGAGAATCATGTCTTCATTTCCTCAAGCTTAATTTCTACTATATGTTAAACACTCACCATTATTCATCTTATTGAATAGTTTATGGTGCGTTCGTTTGGGCTGTGAGATTTTTGTTTTTTATTTTCAAAAACCAAAAAATGATTTTTAGATTTTATTTTTTGGTTTTTAAAAACTTGTTTTATTTTTTTAAAAACTATATTATAATTTTTAGTTATATATAGACAAACATATAAGTGATAGTACTTAATAATAGATATTTTATTTTATTTCAAAAATAATTAATAATTATCATATTTAAATAAAAATTTCATCAATAATAAATATGAAAAATTTATTCAACACAATAAAAGAAAAATAATTGCTAATTTCTCAATTATTATAATACAACCATAATCTTTGTGTTATTCCATCTCGAGTACTGCTCATTTGACGAAGTTGACTAGCATTGATATCATCAGTTTCATGTGCCTCTAAAGTTTCAACTTCACCATTTTGCTAGTTGTCTCCGAGAATAACATTTTCATTTGCATATTATGCGAATAAAGAGTCTATACACATTTGTATTCTGATAAAGTTATGAACTACATAACATGCAAGGGGTATATATTTTTATCGCTTTATATCATATGAAGGCATATCTCTTAGTATTGGAGAATATGCTTGCAAAACTCCAAAACAACATTCTATAACATTGCATAAGGAGGAATGCATAAAATTGAATAATTCTTCAGGACCTCGTGGATTTGATCCTTCTCTATAATTACGTAAATGATAACACTCCCCCACGATATGAACTAAGAAATCCAGGTATATTAGTATAACTTGAATCAAGCAAATAATATTTACCTCGTGTAGGCATGGAAAATTTATTTTCTTGATTAGAAATACATTCTAAAAAGATTCTTGAATCATTTGTTGTTCCTTCCCAACCTATCATGACAAATATAAATCGCATGTCAAATAAGCAAGCACACATAATGTTCTGTGTAGGTACAGTTTTCTTCCCATGATAAGGAATTTGTTGACTCACTAGAATACGTGCAGAGATATGTGTACCATCTATAGCTCCAATGCAATTCTGTTATAGAATCAATAATTGATTAGCAGTAATGACTATGGCTATATCATATCACAAAGAACTCTTAAAAAATATTCATTACCTTGAAAAATGGGTAATACTTTGGATTATTTTTTTTTCTCCAAAGGTGTTTCATCAAATGATGGTGGAATAATCACATGTTTAGCAAGTGAACAAACAGCAAATAGAACATTTCGAAAGTGTCTGGAGATTGTGTCTGTTGAATGTTGAAAATGATCTCCAACAAATTTTTGTCGATCATTCTGACAAGTAATAATAAGAAAGATTGCTAGTTGTTCATGCACAGATAGAAATTTGGAAGCTTTCAATATTGTTGTCACTTTTAATTCCTTACATAGACTAATAAAGATATTTTTTCCATTCGAAATAAATTGAAACACGTGGTTAGACTAATAAAGATATTTTTTCCATTGGAAATAAATTGAAACACGTGGTTAGATGTCCATTTAATATTTCAACCACCCATTCATGGCCTGTTAATTTTAAAATTTTTTTAGGGTGAGATTTATCTTTCCACATAAAATTGTAATTGTAATTTGCATATATAACAAAAAATTGTTCTATTTCTTCATCAGAATCATAAAATATATTATCCAAATCAATGTCTAAAAAAACCTGTCAAAAAAAAAAAAGAAAAAAGAAAACTATTTATGAAGACATGTATAATAAGTATCAAAATAATTTCAAATAAGTTCTTAATAAAATCCATATAATTCAATCTTAAAATGTGTATAAACTATAATAGAAAACAAAAAAAAATCCCAAAACAATTAGCAGAAATATTAAATTCAGATATTAAGCATCCAATCTTTCTTTCTTTCTTGGGACATGGCCAAGAACATATCACGCCATAATGGATCATCATGTATAAGCTTAGCTGCTTTTGCAAAAGATAATCCATCTATCCCTTTAAGATCTTGTAATACTTGAAGACACTTAAAAATTATTTCTCGATTGTTCTTTGATTGTACTCCAACATTATCTCCACTATTGTCAGTCCCAGAATTCATTTTTTTTTTAAAAAGTTCTACTTTTTCCTTTGAACTTTCTCCGATTCCGATTAAGGCTTGAGTTATTGCTTTTTGAAAAATTTCTCTTGCCTTTATACGATTAGATCCCTCATAATTTATTTTTTAATTTTTTTTTATTTTTATGCGTGTCTTCACAATCTTCATCAGAACTATCGATTTCTTTACAATTTTCTTCATCTTCACTAATTGATGGGCTTTTAGTAGAAGGATGCGAATTAGCTCCTGTAGCAGTTGTATCACCATATATAATACACAAGTTTCCGTAGTCCTTACAATCATCTTTTTTAAATTTTCTTGCCATTTTATTCACCTATTAAAAAAAATTACAATAGTTTATTTCAAGGATGCATCGTAATATTAATTAGATATTATGAACTATAATTAACAAATAAATTTATTGGTATACCTTGTATAATTTTAGCCATACATTCTCACTTGCAATGACTTGACCGGTCATTAAATTATATCCAATTCTTGTCTCTTTCAATAAATTATTGAAATACTTCCATCGGCTTCTAAGATTATTAAACTTATTTTAAATTGAACTTGGCTATAGTTTCGTTTGATTTTATTTTTCATAAGTTCTGTAATTCTTGCCCAAACACACTTAGTTAGAGTTATTGTCTTTCGGTTTCCCTTATTTACTTCCTCCAATATAAAATTTATAAAATATTCTTCAGCTTGATAAAACCAAATCGCTCTATCATGTTCAACTTCAATTCCCTTGTTCTCATTTATATTTGATTATTGATCTAAATTTTCCATCTAAATAAAATAAAAATATTAAAAAAATAAATTATTTAAAAAAAAAGACAAACAACAATCACAACTTTTAATTTGAAAAAATAAAAATTTTCATGTTATGCTTATTTTTCTATCTCTAAACTAAAAATTGTAGGGGAATGGATCATATCAAATCTAGTAAACACTCATATCTAAATAGTTGTAATTTAATTATATTATATTTCCCATATATATATTACTATAATAAGTCTATGAGCTAAATTTCAGAAAATATACATTAGTAAGTAATAGATACGCATAACTATAAGTGGTCACTTAATGAAGCACCATATGGCATGACTATATAAAATCCAAGTCTTCTACAACTGTCTCTCAACTTAAAAGATTTGTAAAGAGAACAAAGAAAATTTTTTAAACAAAAAGAATGAGTTACAACAAGCAATGTTAGCATCCTTCCTGAGTTTTCTTTACCTTTCTTTTTTTCTAATATTTTTTTCTTTTCTTTCTTTCTTTACTTAGAACCCTCTTATCTACTAATTTGACACTTAAATCCTCATTAACCATGCATTAATACAACCAAATCTAGCTACTATAGCAAGCACTAAATACTATAGCCAATATTAGCAAGAAACCTCATTGTCACAAGTGGATGCAAAACCCAACAGTTATAAACAAGTTTCTATCTTTCTCTTAATTATTATATCTTTATTGAACTAGTTCATTTATTTAATGGATATGCATAGAACTATAAGGGTCTATTGAGTTACAACACTTGATACTAAAAGGGTTTTGCATAGAACTATAAGGGTCTATTATATGGGTCTATTATATGCATACTTGGTGTTTAAGTTTCTATGTTTAAGATGTTTTTTCTCTGAAAGAGATGGTTTTAGATGATTGTTTATGATAAACCAACATTTGATACTAAACTTTTTTTTGTCGATAAATTTAGGTTATTTCCAAAATGAAATTAAGAATTTGTACAAGCACCAATCTATACACAAAAAGCCTTAAAAAAACCACAACACATTGGACTATAACAACAATCAGTCCACAATCTGCACTACAATCTAGCAACCTAGCTCTAAAATAAACAACATCTAGACCACTAGTAGAAGCAAAAATTATATATAGAAGTGAAATAAACCATTTTTATTTTTTTTTACATTAGTGACAGTTTCTGATGATCTTATTGGTAAATATATTAGGAAGCTCTATAGCTAGGTCTTTAAGTTTGGGATTGTAACCATTTTAATTTGATTTTTTATATGTATATTTTTTAATAATGGTGTTTTTATGAGAATCTTACTTATAATCACATCACATGCTATATATTTATTATATGATTTAATGGGTATATTCTAATGGGATTGTGAATCAATACTTTTTTTGTTGATTATTTAATTATATATTCCTTGTGTCTTTTCTTTTATATAGGAGTATGGTTTTTTCTATAGTCATACTTATGGAGGAAGCAAAAGAAAGACTAGGACAAATTATGAGATTATCTGTAACTTTTCAAAAATAAGAAATCAAGCAAAAATAAGAATTCAATTTAATTTCATCAAGGCTTTTGTTCCGTTCTTAGCTATCTCATGAATTTGGCTTTGAATAGACAAGGAAAGTAAAAGAGAAGACCATGTACGAAATTAAAAAAAGAAAAGCAGAGAACAAAAATTCCATAGATAAGAAAAGAATTGAAAAAAAATTGTATAGAAAAGAAAAAAAAAATTGACTTGGATGAAGGATGAAGGAGAGTACGATGATAGTTGTGATAAAATATATATATTTTTTCTAAAAGCTAAAACCCTCAAAACTATGATTTGTGGTTTCTGTATATGGTGGGATAGCATTTTTTTAAATAATTAGGAGAATCCAAAACTTAGTCAGATTATCAAAAGCATTTTGATTTTTTCCCTAATATAAACTAAAACTAAAAAATCAAAATGATAATGAATACACCCTTAGCTTTTTGTTTTCTTTCAAGTTGACGTATATATGAGCAATTAATACAGTTTAAAATTGTTTACCACTATAAGAAACACATAAATTACCAACCCATAATAATCTATTATTAATTATTGAAAGATCATCGATAAGTATCTTAGAAAATTAGGAGGAATGATTGTTGATAATTTGAAAACAAAATACCAATTGAAATAATAGAATAATTAGCAAATATGACACAAAAAGCTTGGCGCTAAACACCATCGATGATATTTCAAGATAGACAAGGAACATAGTTTGTAAATAGCGTATGAAAAATTTGGTATAAACAGTTGTCGAGTACATTTCTCAAGAGATAGTGGAAGTGCCAATATATGTGGCAACTAGGAAATGGTACCACCAATTTGCCATGCTTATTTCTCGATGGATATGCATAATGATCGGTAAAGTTTGACAACTTATCAAGTGCAACTCTGATCAGTCAACATATTTTTTGACAAACTTAAAAGGCCAAAATATAGCCACTCAAAATTACCTCGACTAGGTAATATGTTAGTAACTTTAATAATAATTTAATAAAAAAATGTCTTTAGCGAGAAAAAGGTTATGCAATCAACAAATCTATTTATTTAGGCAGAATTTTTAAGGGTAATAAATACCAAGAGATGGATGGTTCAGTCAACACATCTAAATAAAATGACATACTTCCCAAGAGAGTTTTTATTCAGCCAGTAAAATTATTGCATTTACTGACTAATATAGGTGTCCCTCGGTAAATATTTTCATTTGTACGGGAGTATAAACGTCGTAAGTATTGAGAGTATAGTATTTTTGTAATGTTTAAAAATTTAAATACTAAACTTTTAATTTAATATAAATAATTGACATTAAATAGTAATAAAAGTGGCATGGATAAATAATGTAGATAGTGGATCTTAAAACTTACTGAAAAAATTATTTTTATGGTTTTGCAGGACTAAAAATCGAATTAGAATCAAAGGATAGGAGTGAGGGTGTACCATAGTTAAAATAAAATTGGCCACACTAGATTAAACTATATATATATAGGTGAACATGTGTGTGTGTGGAATCTTCTTCTTTCTTCTTTCATCTTCATCCACGTATATCATCACCATCACCACCAAAACTTCTCCTTTCTTTCTTCATTTCAAAATTTTAGCCAAAATTTAAGAGAAAATCACATCTAGTTATAGGTTTTTAGAAGAATAAGTTGGAAAATGTGAGATTACCAACAAATGATTAAAGAAGAAAATGAATTTTGAAAGAGATATGTGCTTATGTATTTTAATTTGCAACTATTCAAATTTCTATGAATTTTATTGTTTGAATTAGTTGATTGAGTAATCCTTAATGAATTATTACTGAAAAGTATTTGATATAGACTCTTTCTATGTCATAGAAACTAGTTTTTGATTCATTTTTATCATAGATTTGGATATATTATGTTCAAGTGATTGAGTGTAAGAAATACAAAATTTTGCCTAACACAACTAGTGTAACACCCTTATATCCTATAAACGTATAATAAACACACTCACAATATGTAAAATACGCATATAAGGTATAAAAAAATCACAATCCAGTTTAATAAAAATTTTCATATTCCCTTATTACTCAAAATATTTGTATTTATACAGATATATATATATGTATCAGAATACATGATACCTTACATTACTCCATTATTTAAAATACTCTTTATAATTTACAGTATATATATACATATATTCCCAAAATATAATGTAATATACATAATGTCAAAATATACTATAAAATAAAATATGTACATGCTGACAAAGTGGCACTGATCTTGCTGTAGCACAAACACTTCAAGTTTCAATAACACAAGCCTAGACCCGATCTGGTTTAGTAAAACTCTCCGGCTCTACCGGATCACCCCTGTCACCTATGCGATAAGTTACAATTGTGCTAAGCCAAAGCCTAGTAGTACAAATTTTGATAATAATAAAATTCAGAAATAATGGCAATGCAGAATGTTCATATGCTATGTCATCACGTAATGTTCAAGATCACTTTTGGATATATACTTTCATCACTTGATAATTCACATCAACACATACAAAAGCATGGGCCCAAACAACTAATACATCATTCAATTCTCAGAGTTACTATTTTAGTCCAAAATGACACTGTGTATCTAGTCCCGAAGGCAAAATATCAATGTATCAATCCAACTATGCCTGGGCTTATGACCCGGTCTTCTCACCAAGCCTAACTTCAAGGACTTATTTCTAAGGTTTACGATCCGGTCTTTTCACCTTAAAAATATTTTCATAGTGACGCCAAGCGTCTAGCCCCATAGGCATGTCGCCAAACACAGAATTCTAAAAATTGAATTACATACTAGACACATAATTAATTCACATTTTTCATTCTCAATTCCTTTCTCATTTTTCCCATTTTCTCATGATCAAGCTATGCATATTGCCTCATTTATTTCATTTATATCAACATCATTATATAATCATAATGTATCTCATTTTATACAATCTAGCCATCGCCAATGGCTTTACATAATATCTTTAATGTATGCACAACAACCACATTACCCAAACATTTTGGGTAATTTTCATATTTTACACATAGTGCACATTTCATTCAATCTAGTCATTAACAATGGCTTTTCATAATGCATAATAATGCATACATAGCAATTCACATATTTTAGCATCTTGTTCATGAATACTTACTTTATCAAGTTGCTTAACACATTTTTCATCCAAAATGTGTTAGGCCAAATGTAATGCAATCACAATCCATTTATTAAGAGTTTGTACATACCTTAGGAAATACTCCAAAATAAGCTTTAAAACTTCCTCTAACCTTCTCTTCCAAGTTGTCCTTCGACACTAGGGTTGGGCAAACTACTCTCTCTCAATGCCTATACCAAATGTGATGATAAACAATCATTTAATATCACATTCTAAGCCATTCTCAACACCAAATTATTTAAATAGGAATTGTAAATGAAAAATAAAAAAAAAAGAGTTATTCTCAAGTGACACGCCCAACAACATGGGAGTGTTAATGACCGTGTCACTAACCCAATTACATAGAGGCTTTGAAACATCCAATGACATGGGCGTGTCACTACCCGTGTCATTCATTCTGCCTCACAGAACATTTAACACACCCAACAATATGGGTGTATTAATGGCCGTGTCAATTATTTTGCCTTACAAAAGCTATGACACGCTCAGAGACATGGCCGTGTTAATGGTCGTGTCATCAATGTGGAACTCAGCACCGTTGACATGCCCAACGACATGGCCGTGTCAGGCAAAATCTGCATCTTGAACTCTCAACCATATGAACACAATCATTCCAAACTCGATAATACAACACCCTAAATCATCATCTTAGTTTATATCCATAATTCTCTCACAAATTTAACATTTATATAACTACAACATATCATAACTATCATCTTATCCAATTAATCATCACTTCCTCTTATAACACATTCAAAGAAGAAGAACGAAAGGACATCACTTCCTCTTACAACATCTTCATACATATTCAAATAAGCCATTAAAACATACTAATACAAAATTTTCAAAATTCAAATATCATGTTCTTCCATAGAATTCCAAAAAAACTTACAAAATGATAAAGGAACTTACCAATTGATGAAGAATCCTCAAAATCTTCACTTGAATTCTTGAAATCCCTTGTAAAATTGGTGTATGGAAGAAAATCAAACTCTCCCTTACTCTCTCTCTAACTCACAACAAAAAGGAGCAAAAGAAGAAGAAGAAAATATCTTCTCTTTTCATCCTTATCTATATATATATATATTAATATTCTTTTATATGTGTTATATATGTTTGGTATATGTATATGTCATATTTACTTTAAATATATTCCAAATATATATTTCACTTAAAATTCTTTCATTTCATTTAAATTATATATTTAATGTATCCAAATTTAATTTATTTTATTTAATATTTAAAAATTTGGGGTATTATAATTCTCTCTCCCTTAAGAGAATTTCGACCGCGAAATTATCTGCTATCAACTCTAGAACAACTGAGGATATTGACTTTGCATTATCTGTTCACTTTTTTATGTTGCCTCCTCAGTGGCATGATTCCTCTAAAGAACTTTCACAAGTGGCACTTTCTTATTTCTTAACTCTCTTACTTCACGTGTCAAGATCGCTACTGGTTCTTCCTCATAAGTCAGATCTGAACTTACCTTAATAGATTCCACTAACAAGATATGAGATGGGTCTGACCTATACCTTCGAAGCATATAGACATGAAAAATATTATGTATTCGGTCCAACTCAAATGGTAAAGCCAACCTGTAAGCTACTAGACCAACTCTCTCCAGAATCTTATACGGTCCTATGAAATGAGGGCTCACCTTCCCTTTGCGGCCAAATCTCAAAATTTTTTCCATGGAGACACTTTCAAAAATATTTTATCTCCCATACTAAACTCTATGTCTCTTCTTTTTAAATTTGAATAGGATTTATGACGATCTGAAGCAGTTTTCAAATGACTCTGTATCAATTTTACTTACTTTTCTATTTCCTTAATCAAATCAGGACCAATCAATTTACCTTCTCCAACCTCATCCCAACACAAATGTATTCTGCATCTTCTGCCATACAAGGCTTCATAAGATGTCATTCCAATACTGGACTGATAACTGTTATTATATACAAACTCAATCAATGACAAGAATCTGTCCCAACTTCCACTGAAATCAATGATACGACACTTTAACATACTTTCTAAAATCTGTATCACTCTTTCTGACTGTCCATCTGTCTGAGAATGAAAACAGTACTAAAATGCAATCGAGAACCCAATACATTATACAAACTCCTCCAAAATCTCGATGTAAACTAGGGATGTTGGTCTAACACCAAAGAAACTGAGACTCCATGCAACCTTACTATCTCACTGATATACAACTCAGCCAATATTTTAAGAGAATAATCCATCCAAACAGGAAGAAAATGAGTTGTCTTTGTCATCCGATCAACTGTCACCCAGATCGCATCATGCTTCTTTTGGGTCAAAGGCAGTCCAATCACAAAGTCCATCATTACTCATTCCCATTTTCACTTTGGTACTAACAAAGGTTGCAATAACCCTGAAGAAACTCGGTGCTCAGCTTTCACTCTTTGACAAGTGAGACATTTGAAAATAAACTCTGCTATATCCCTCTTCATACCTGACCACCAATAATGCTGCTTCAAATCCTGATATATCCTTGTACTCCCAGGGTGTATAGCATAAATTGACTGATGTGATTCTTCCAAAATCACCCTCTTTAATTCAGCATCATCAGGAATACATAATCTATCTTTGAACCACAGACTACCATCATCTTTCACATAAAAGTCTCGACTCTTCCCTTTTTGCCAATCCAATACAATCTTCTGAATTTTCTTACCTACTAACTGAGCCTCCCTGATCTGATCCAACAACACTGGCCTTAACTGCAACTGAGCCATTAAAGCATCATCATCACAAGACTCAAATTTGACATGTAATGTTCTTAACTTAATAAGCAACAATAGCGAAAAAGCAGTTAAATTTTCCAAAGACTTCTGACTCAAGGCATCAGCAACAACATTTTGCCTTGCCAGGGTGATAATTAATCAAACAATCATAGTCTTTAATCAACTTTAACCACCATCTCTGCAGAAGATTCAGATCTTTCTGAACACCCAAATACTTCAAACTCTTATGGTCAGTATAAATGAAACACTTCTCCCCATACAAGTAATGTTGCCAAATCTTCAATGCAAAAACTATGGCTGCTAACTCCAAATCATGAGTCGGGTAATTCAGCTCACGTGGCTTCAATTGTTAGGAGGAATAAGCAATGAATCTACCCTCTTGGATCAGAATACAAATTAACCACTATGTGAAGGATCACTATATATTACATAAGGTTTACCTTCCACAGGCAGAGTAAGAACAAGAACCTGAGTCAACATCTCCCTCAACTGCTCAAAACTTACCTGACATCGATTTATCCATACATATCTAACTCCCTTTTGAAGTAATCTGGTGAGTGGAGTAGCTATTATAGAAAAACCTTCACAAACTGACGATAACAGCCTGCCAAAATAGCCTCAAATTTACTCGAATTAACTCTAATACCCTTTGTTGATACCACATGATCGAGAAAAGTTACCTGATCAAGCCAGAACTCACATTTAGATAGCTAAGCATACAACTGTTTCTCTCTCAGAGTTTGTAATACAATCCGCAAATATCTATCATGATCCTCCTTATTATGTGAATACATTAGAATATTATCAATAAAGACCACTACAAACTGATCTAGATAGCGTCTGAATACCCTGTTCATCAAATTTATAAATGTTGCTGGTGCATTCTTCAATCAAAAGAGCATCACCAAAAATTCATAATGTCCATACCTCGTGCGGAAAGATGTCTTATGCACATCCACATCTCTAACTCTCAACTGATGGTACCCTGATCTTAGATCAATCTTAGAGACTACTAATGCTCCCTTCAACTAATCAAATATATCATCTATTCGAGGTAATAAATAATTATTCTTAATGGTCACTTTATTCAACTGTCGGTAATCAATACACAATCTCAAAGTGTCATACTTCTTCTTCACAAACAACACAAGCGCTCCCCACGGGGACACACTAAGGCGAATAAACCATTTATCCAGCAACTCATGCAACTGCACCTTCAACTCTCTCAACTTAGCTGGTGCCATACGATAAGAAGTTATAGAGATAGGAGTGGAACCAGGTAATAAATCGATACCAAACTCAACCTATCTCTCAAGGGGTATCCCTGACAACTCCTTAGGAAAAATATCTGGAAGCTCGGCAACTGTGGGTATACTGTCAAGCTGAGATTCCACTACTTTGGTATCTACGAAGTGAGCAAGATATACTTCACATCCCTTTCAGATCATTTTTCTAGCTGAAACAGCTGAAATAAACATGAATGAAAGATGTCTATGCTCACTAGATACCATCACATCTCTACCATCATGTGCTCTCATAATAACACATTGCTGACATTCTACCATAGCCTCATGCCTGGATAACCAATCCATGCCTAAAATCAAATCATACTCCTTAAAATGCATCTCAATTAGGTCACCAAGAAATTCCTCATCCTGACCAACAATTAGTCTATCTCGGTGCACCATGCTAACCATAATACTATGCTATAAAGAATTTGTCACCAAAATATCAAATTCTAGGGACTCTGAATACAAATTACTCACAGGCAAGATAGATGCACTAATGTATGAATAAGTCGACCCAAGATCTATCAATGCAAGAACTGAAGTACTGAATAAAGAAAAAGTACTAGCAATAACGGCTGAAGCATCTGGCTGCCTCTGCATCACATAGACCCTTCTGCGATGGCCCTACTTCATCAGATCTACCTCTGGCTATAGAACTTCCTCTCTGATTAGACCCAGATCTACCACCCCTACCAAAACCTCTGCTACCACAACTCCCTCTAACACTGTGTCAAGAAGTTACAGTATCTATCTGTCTATCATCTGATGGCTCTGGATAATTTCTAATAAAATAATCTGATGATCCACATCTCTAACACACTGCTAGTACACTTATCTTCCAGCAGGCACCTCAATGTGTCCTACCACAATGAACACAGGTAGGTGGAACAGATCTCTGAGTCACTGGGGTCGGAGCACTAGCCACTGAAACTGCAGATCTCTGTCTTTGTCTCTGCTACTAGACTGCCCCTGGCTCCTACTAAATCTTTGAAAATATCCCTCTAGGCCTCTCTTCACTGATGAAGACCCTGCCTCACTCTGGGGTCTTCTAACTCTGGTCTCCTCAACCCTAGCAGCTGCTGAAAGGCCCTGTGCTATCTCAACACTCTTGACAGCTGCAACCAATTGAAAAAATTTTTTGTACCGGGAGCTTGCTATAATGCACATGATAGAGGGTCTCAGCCCTTCCTCAAACCTCTGACACCGATCAATTTCACCAGAAATGATCCCACCAACATACTGACTCAGCCGAGTAAACTCTATCTCATACTCCGACACTGTCTTGGTATCTTGCCTCAAACTCAAGAATTTTATCTTATTTGCATCCTTATGCTCTCTCGGAGTATATGTCTGCTCGAATTCTCACAGAAAATAGTCATAGATCAGGATTGGTGGATCATCCAGAACATGTGGAACTGTCTTCCACCAATCATATGCATCCCTCTGTAAAAGAGATTTGGCATAATCAAACTTCTCCTCTAAAGTAGCCTGCAGCTGAATGAACACTCTCTGGACACTGTCTAGCCACTGCTCTGCTACAACAAGGTCTGTAGTACCAACAAAATCCTCAGCTCTAAACTTCCTTAGCTTATCATATTTTCTCATTCAAATCTGCGGCTGTGGCGGCGGCGGCTGCTGAACTGGAGCTTGCCTCAACAGCTCCACTATATGTCGTATACATCTCGGTGGAATCTCATTAACTGCTGGTCTCTCAAGCACAGGAGCAGGTGCCTCTTCAGTAATCTCAGCTCTAGCTCCATCTCTACCGTCACTAGGAGTCACACTCTCTGCATTACCCTCTGTAGACTGATGCATCTAAGATGCCATAACTACCTATATCTGCAAACACAGCAGAAATTGCTACATCAGAGATTAAAAACTGCCAGTGCCACTGCATGTATCATAATTGAAAACCATATTTAAAAATTTTTATTTTCTTTCTCTCATAACCCACCTAGGTTGAGAACCTCAAACCTAGGCTCTGATACCAATATAAATGCAATAACGTTATACACTATAAATGTATAATACACACACTCTCAGTATATAAAATATGCATATACGGTATAAAAATATCACAATTCGGTTTAATAAAAACTTTCATATTCCCTTATTACTCAAAATATTTGTCTTTATACAGATATCTATATGTATCAGAATATATGATACCTCACATTACTCAATTATTTAAAACACTCTTTATAATTTATAATATATATATATACTCCCAAAATATAATATAATATATATAATGTCAAAATATACTATAAAATAAAATATGTACATGCTAACAAAGTGGCACTGATCTTGCTGTAGCACAAACACTTCAAGTTCCAATAACACAAGCCTAGACCCGATATGGTCTAGTAAAATCCTCAGACTCCACCGGATCACTCCTGTCACCGGCGCGATAAGTTACAATCCCGCTAAGCCAAAGCCTAGTGGTACAAACTTTGATAATAATAAAATTCAGAAATAATGGCAATGCAGAATGTTCATATGCTATGTCATCACGTAATGTTCAAGATCACTTTTGGATATATGCTTTCATCACTTGATAATTCACATCAACACATACACAAGCATGAACTCAAATAACTAATACATCATTCAATTCTCAGAGTTACTATTTTAGTCCATAATGACACCGTGTATCTAGCACTGAAGAAAAAATATTAATGTATTAGGCCAACTAGGCCTGAGCTTACAATCCGGTCTTTTCACCAAGCCCAGCTTCAATGACTTATTTCTAAGGTTTACGACCCGGTCTGTTCACCTCAAAAATATTTTCACAGTGACACAAAGTGTCTAGCCCCATAGGCAAATATAAACATACCACCAAACGCAGAACTCTGAAAATTGAATAACATATTAGGCACACAATTAATTCACATTTTTCATTCTCAATTCCTTTCTCATTTTCCCATTTTCTCATGATCAAGCTAGGCATATTGTCTCATTTATTTTATTTATATCAACATCATCATATAATCATAATGTATCTCATTTTATACAATCTAGACATCATCAATGGCTTTACATAATATCTTTAATGTATACACAACAACCACATTACCCAAATATTTTGAGTAATTTTCATATTTTGCACATAGTTCACATTTCATTCAATATATCCATTAAGAATGGCTTTTTACAATGCATAATTATGCATATATAGCAATTCACATGTTTTAGCATCATGTTCATGAATACTTAATGTATCAAGTAGCTTAACACATTTTTCATCCAAAATGTGTTAGGCCAAATGTAATGCAATCACATTCCATTTATCAAGAATTTGTACGTACCTTAGGAAATACTCCAAAACAAGCTTTAAAACTTCTTCTAACCTTCTCTTCCAAGTTACCCTTCAACACTAAGGTTGGTCAAACTACTCTCTCTCAATGCCTATACCAAATGAAATCATAAATAACCATTTAATATCACATTCTAAGGCATTCTCAACATTAAATAATTTAAATAAGAATTGTAAATGAAAAATAAAGAAAAGAGTTATTCTCAATAGACACGCCCAACAACACGGGCGTGTTAATGACCGTGTCACTAATCCAATCACACAGAGGCTTTGACACATCTAATAACATAAGCGTGTCACTGCCCATGTCATTCATTCTGTCTCATAGAATGTTTGACATGCCTAACAACACGGGCATATTAATGGCCGTGTCAATTATTTTGCCTTATTGAAGTTACGACACGCTTAGGGACATGGCCTTGTTAATGGTTGTGTTATCAATGTGGAACTCAGCACCATTGACACCCTTAATGACATGGCCATGTCACTGGTCGTGTCAGGCAAAATCTGCATTTCGAACTCTCAAACATATGAACACAATCATTCCAAACTCAATAATACATCGCCCTAAATCATCATCTTACTTTATATCCATAATTCTCTCACAAATTTAACATTTATATAACTTTAACATATCGTAACTATCATCTTATTTAATCAATCATCACTTTTTCTTATAACACATTCAAAGAAGAAGAAAGAAAGGAAATATCTTCTCTTTCAATCCAACCTTAAAAATCATCATTAGCTACTTACAACATCTCCATATATATTCAAATAAGCCATCAAAACATACTAATACAAACTTTTCAAAATTTAAATATCATGTTCTTTCATAGAATTCTAAAGAAACTTGCAAAATGATAAAGAAATTTACCAATTGATGATGAATCCTCAAAATCTTCACTTGAATCCTTGAAATTCCTTGTAAAATTGGTGTATGGAAGAATCAAACTCTCCCTTACTCTCTCTCTCTCTAACTCACAACAAAAAGGATCAAAAGAAGAAGAAGAAAATATCTACTCTTTCCATCCCTTTCTATATATATATATATATATATTAATTATTCTTTTATATGTGTTGTATATGTTTGGTATATGTATATGTCATATTTATTTTAAATATATTTCAAATATACATTTCACTTAAAATTCTTTCATTTCATTTAAATTATCTATTTAATGTATCCAAATTTAATTTATTTTATTTAATATTTAAAAATTATGGGTATTACAGCCAGTGGCACGACCATGTCACTAGGCGAGTCAATGATGATGTACTTCAATATTGATGACACAACCAGTAACATGACCGTGTCATTGGACGTGTCATAGCTACTATGACGAAAGATAAATGATACGGCCAGTGACATGCCCGTGTCATTAAGCATGTCGTATATACTGTAATGCAAGTTAAATGATACGACCAGTGATACGCCCATATCATTGGTCGTCTCAATGCTTCTGTAAGAATAGGCAAATGACACGGACATTGACACGCCCATGTCATTGGGCATGCCATTTGAAGAAATTGCCCAAAATAACTTTTTCTTTGTTTTTCATCTGTAATTCCAGCCAAAAAGATTATTAGTCTTCAAAGTGTAAAGGATTTTTGAAATCAACCCTAACAAGTAGTGTAACAAATTTATTTTGAATATATGATAAATATGTGCGATACCAAGTGTTGATCAATGAATTATTCCATTGAAGTGCTATACATAATTTAATGTTAATTAAAAACTACTGAATTGTCCAAATCATATTGATTTTAGATATAGCTTAGGATTGAATGACTAGCCAAAGGGAGGATATCTAAAGTGATAGTGGAAACTCTGTGTCATCAATGAATACTCTGTGCCACCATATTCAGTGGGCATTCATACCATAGTGGGCCATTGGCTAAATTTTATACAGTGGGCATTAAATTGTCAACAGTGACCCATTATCTAAATCTAGGATATGAGTTCAGTGTGTATGGGCATAATTAAAGAAGTTATCTACATTGAAAATAATGTGATATATGGTTATTGTTAAATTAACCGATTCTGAATTGAATCGTGTTTAGTATTTCAAGTTTCAATGAATTTCGTAATTTTTTATTTAATATTATAAAAGTAATAATTTTTATTATTTTTAAATCATTTTATGCATAGTTTCTCTTTCTTTTAAATTTTTAAGCATATTGTAAATACATAAGCACCACTAAGCTTTGCTTAGCGTGTTAGAATTATTTTCTGATGCACATATCAAACAAGAAGAGTTGAGACTGCAGAGTGAGTGATATACTTTCCTAGTCAACTGCAACACAAAGGTTCAAAGAACAATATTGTAAATATTATATTCTGTATAGTTCACATGGTAATACTTTATAATTTTGTATGACAGTTGTATAAGTTTAAAAGTAGTAAGAGAATTATAATAATGTTTACAATGTAAGTTAACAATAGGAGTTCTTGTAAATTAAACAGATATATGTTTGTAATATAAGTAAAATCACAATATTTCTTTTGAAAGTTTAATAACTGTGTTAATATATATACGTATTTTGGCTTTATTTACTATATTATGTATATAGGCAAGTGTGAGTATTTATGTGATATAACTTTTGTAGTTAAGTGTATAGTTTATGTAGTGGGTGCTATATTTAGTGGTATCAGAGCAGGTTTAGGCAGTCCTAAATTTGTGGGTTAAAAGAAAAAAGAAGTACAACTGTCATTGCTATGTGAACTATATAATTGAATAAATATTTGATGCAGTTGATTTTTAATATTTAAAGGTATAAGATGGCCTCTGAATCCCATCAAGGTACAGAGGAACAAGCTACGTCCTCACACAATCAAGCTAGTGTGGGGAATCAGCAGTCATCGGAACCTTCTACGGAACAAATTCCCTTAGATCCTCAATTTGTGAGAAATATAAGGGAAGTTCTCAGGAAAATTGTAGGAGTTGCTCCTCCTGCACAACTTCCACCATTGGTGCCTCAAAGATCTCCATTGGAGAGAATTAAAAAATTGGGAGCCGAAGATTTTAAAGCTCATGATACTAATGAGTCTTCAGTAGTGGACTATTGGGTGGAGAGGATTGTGAGAGTTTTTGATATTCTGCATTGTACTGATGAGGAAAGATTGGAGTATGTAGTTTTCTTATTGCATGAACAAGCTTATGCCTAGTGGGATACAAAGCAGAAAGGTGTACCCACAGGTAGACTCACTTGGGCATTTTTCCAATAAGAATTTAAAAAGAAATATATTAGTGAGATTTATTTAGAGGAGAAGTGTCGGGAGTTTTTGTATCTTAAGCAAAGGCAATCATCTATGTCTGAATATGAAATACAATTTGTTCGCCTCGGTAAATAGTTTTCAGAGTTAGATGCATCTGAGAAAAAGAAGTGTAAGCGGTTTGAACATGAATTAAATAGTCAGATCGGGTGTATTTAGTAGCGATGGGGATTTAAGAGTTTTTTACTCTTGTTAATGCCACAATTGCCATAGAAAATGAGATTAAACAAGAGTATAGAAGAAGACAACAATCAAAGAAGGGATTTTCTAGTGAACAACAATAAGATGGCTAGAAAAGACATAAATATTCAAGCTCAAACTCAGGGGTCTGGTAGAGGAAGTGGAGCTAGTTTTCAAAGGTCTAGAGGTGGTAGGTTTATAGTTGCTACAAGCTCATCTTCAAGGGCTATTACTACACATTGTCAATATTGTGGTAAAGGTCATGCAAATGAAGATTGTTGGTAGAACTTCCTGCTGATTTGATTGAACTTTCAATCCATGACTTTGATGTAATCTTGTGAATGGATTGATTGTCTTGACATCAAGCAGTTATGGATTGTTGTAGTAAAGTTATGTCTTTTAAGATTTTGGATTATGGTGAAATTGTAGTTCGAAGAGAAAAATAATTGTATCCTTCTAGTTTGATTTCTGCAGCTAAAGCTTGAAGGTTGATTAGGAAGAGGTATGAGGCTTACCTTATGTTAATGATACACGACATTCAAGCAAGGCTTTGGGAGACATATCTACAGTGAGTGAGTTTCCGGATATTTTTCCAGAGAAATTACCTAGAATACCATCAGAGAGGGAGGTAAAATTTATTATTGATGTAGTTTCAGGTATGGCACCAATTTCTATTCCACATTATAAAATGGCACCTCCAGAGTTAAAAGAGTTAAAAGTGCAACTACAGAAATTACTTGATAAGGGCTTTATTAGACCTAGTATATCACTAAGGGGTGCATCGATTTTATTTGTGAAAAGAAGGATGATACCTTAAGATTGTGTATAAACTATCGATAATTAAATAAAGTGACTATTAAGAATAATTACCTGTTGCCTAGGATTAATGAATTGTTTAATCAGTTGAGGGGAGCGGGTATTTTCTCTAAGATTGATCTTAAATCGGGTTATTATCAGATGAAAATTAAAGAAGTAGATATTCAAAAGATAACTTTTAGAGCTCGATATGGGCATTATGAATTTCTGACTATGCCCTTTGGTTTAATTAATGCTCCAACGGCTTTTATGGACTTGATGAATCATGTCTTCAATATTTAGACCAGTTTGTAGTTATTTTCATTGATGACATATTGGTTTATTCTAGAAATAAAGAGGAGCATGATAAGCATTTGAGAATTATACTACAGACACTAAGGGAGAATCAATTATATGCCAAAATATCGAAATGTGATAGCTGATGAAAGTGGTATTTCTTGGTCATGTAATATCAGTTAATGATATTTGTGTGAATTCTAGTAAAATTGAGACTATTTTGAATCGACAGCCACCAAAGAATATAATAGAAGTTCAGAGTTTTCTTGGGTTAGCTGGCTACTATCGACGATTTGTACAAGGATTTTCGAAGATAGCACTTCCTTTAACTAAGCTCCTTAGAAAAGAAACTAAGTTTGAGTGGAATGCCCAATGTCAAGCTAGTTTTAAACAATTGAAGACTATGTTGGCTGAAGCACCTGTATTGACACAATTAACCCTAGGTAAAGACTATGTTATTTATAGTAATGCTTCTCATCAGGGACTTGGTTGTGTATTGATGCAAGAGGGTAAGGTAATTGCTTATACTTCTAGGCAATTAAAATCTCATGAATTGAATTATCCTACACATGATTTAGAGTTAGCTGCTATTGTATTTGCTCTTAAGATCTGGCGACATTACTTGTATGGTGAAATGTGCTATATTTTTATTGACTATAAATGTTTGAAATACTTGCCAACACAAAAAGAACTAAACTTAAGGCAGAGGAGGTGGATGGAGTTGATTAAAGATTATGATTGTATCATCGATTATCATTTTAGGAAAGCTAATGTGGTAGCCAATGCTTTAAGTCGAAAGACTTTAGCAGGTATGTTGTATATAAATATTATAATACTATATGCATATATAAATTAAATAAACTAAATGATATAATGTGTTATGTTAGCAGAATTAAGAGCAAAAAGTGATAGAAGCTTAGAAACAAAATCAAAAGTTGTTAGAATTTTTGAAACAAGTGCATAAAGGTGAAAAGCCAGATTATGTTGTGTTAGAAGATGGTGGATTGTATTATAGAGGTCAATTGTGTGTACCTGATGCGAAGAAACTAAAGGAGTATATACTTGGCAAAGCTCATACTACTACGTATACAATACATCCCGGAAGCAATAAGATGTATCAGAATTTGAAGTCTCATTATTGGTGGCCTAGTATGAAGAGAGATATTACTAAATATGTGACTCAGTGTTTAGTGTGTCAACAAGTTAAAGAAGAACATCAAGTTTCATTGGGTCTTTTGTAACCTATATCAATACCAGAATGGAAGTGGGATAGAATCACCATGAATTTTATGACTGGTCTTCCAAATACCCAAAAGAAGTATTATACAATTTGGGTAATTGTTGATCGATTAACCAAATCAATAAATTTTCTTTCCATTCGAGTTGATTATTCAATGGATAGACTTGTTGAATTGTATATTAATGAGATAGTCAGGCTTCATAGAGTGCCAATGTCTATTATTTCATATCGAGAGCCTCGCTTTACTTTAAAATTTTAGGAAAGTTTTCAGAAAGTATTGGGTACTCGACTCCATTTTAGTACTACTTTTCATTCATAGACTGATGGTCAATCGAAAAGGGTAATACAAGTACTTGAAGATACACTTAGAAGTTGTGTAATCGATTTTAAAGGTAGCTGAGATAAATATTTGCCTTTAGTAGAATTTGCCTGTAACAACAGATATCAAACAAGTATTGGAATGACACCATATGAAACGTTCTATAAAAGGAAGAGTAGAACTCCATTGTATTGGGTGGAATTGAATGAGAGCAAACTTGTGGAACCTGATCTCATAAGATAAAATGAAGACAAAGTGAAGCTTATAAAGGATCGATTACAAATTACAATGGATAGACAAAAATCTTATGCAGATTTGAAACAGCGTGATATTGAATATAGTGTGGGAGATAAGATATTTTTAAAAGTATCACCATAGAAAAAGGTTCTTCACTTTGGAAAGAAAGGTAAACCAAGTCCTAGGTTTATTGGACCATATAAAATATTTGAACGTATAGGTCCAGTAGCTTATCGACTAGCTTTGCCTCCAAAACTGGCTAAGATTCATAATGTATTCCATGTGTCGATGCTTAGACGATATAAATTAGATCCTTCACATGTGATTCAAGCAAAGTCCATTGAAATTCAACCAAATTTGAATTATGAAGAAGAAC
The DNA here is from genome assembly GCA_947685225.1 of Garcia nutans. Classification (NCBI taxonomy): domain Eukaryota; kingdom Viridiplantae; phylum Streptophyta; class Magnoliopsida; order Malpighiales; family Euphorbiaceae; genus Garcia; species Garcia nutans. The sequence goes on from CANTUV010000068.1 coordinate 1,155,249, forward strand.
AAGTGGCTATCTTAGCTCGTAAAATAAATGAGTTGCATAATAAGTGTATTCCTTTAATGAAAGTGTTGTGAAGAAATCATTCGATAGAGGGAGCCACTTGGAAAAGCGAAGAGACAATGAGACAACAATACCCTCAATTATTTCAAGCGTCTATAACAGGTAAATTTTAAGGACGTAATTTTTTTTAGTGGGGGAGAATTATAGTTTAAAATTTTAAATACTAAACTTTTAATTTAATATTGATAATTGATAGTAAATAGTGATAAATGTGGCATGGATAAATGATGTAGATAGTGGATCTTAAAATTTACTAAAGAAATTATTTTTACTGTTTTACATGACTAAAAATTGAATTAGAATCAAAGGATAAGAGTGAGAGTGCACTATAGTTAAAATGAGATTAGTCACATTAGATTAAACTATATATATAGGTAGACATGTGTGTGTGTGGAATCTTATTCTTTCTTCTTTCATCTTCATCCACTCATATCATCACCATCACTACCAAAACTTCTCCTTTCTTCCTTCTTTTTAAAAATTTAGCCAAAATTTAAGAGAAAATCACATCTAGTTATAGGTTTTTAGAAGAATAAGCTGGAAAATGTGAGATTATCAACAAGTAATTAAAGAAGAAAGGGATTTTGAAAGAGGTATGTGCTTATGTATTTTAATTTGCAACTATTCAAATTTCTATGAATTTTATTATTTGAATTGGTTGATTGAGTTATCCTTAATGAATTATTACTAAAAAGTATTTGATATAGACTATTTCTATATAAAAGAAACTTGTTTTTGATTCATTTTTATCATAGATTTGGATAAATTGTGTTTAAGTGGTTGAGTGTGCAAAATATAAAATTTTGCCTGACACGGCCATGTCACTGGGCATGTCAACAATGTTGTGCTTCAATGTTGATAACACGTCTGTGCCATTGGGCGTGTCATAGCTAAGTGATGAAAGATAAATGACACGGCTAGTGACGCGCCCGTATTATTGGGCGTGTCGTAGCTACTGTAGTGTAAGTTAAATGACACGGTCAGTGACACACCCGTATCGTTTAATGTGTCAAAGCTTATGTAAGAATGGGCAAATAACACGATTATTGATACGCCCATATCATTGGGCGTGTCACTTGAAAAAATTGCCCAAAATAACTTTTTTTTTGTTTTTCATCTATAATTCCAGCCGAAAAGATTATTAGTCTTCAAAGTGTAAAGAATTTTTGAAATCAACCCTAACAAGTAGTGTAACAAATTTATTTTGAATATATAATAAATATGTGTGATACCAAGTGTTGATCAATGAATTATTCCATTGAAGTGCTATACATAATTTAATGTTAATTAAAAACTACGGAATTGCCCAAATCATGCTGATTTTAGATCTAACTTGGGATTGAATGGCTAGCCAAAGTGAGAATATCTAAAGTGATAGCGGGCACCCTGTGCCATCAATGAGTATTCTGTGTTACCATATTCAGTGGACATTCGTGCCATAGTGGGCCATTGGCCAAATTTTATATAGTGGGCATTAAATTGCCAACAGTGGCCCATTATCTAAATCTAGGATATGAGTTCAGTGTGTATGAGCATAATTAAAGAAGTTATCTACATTGAAAACAAAATGTTATATGGTTATTGTTAAATTAACCGATTCTGAATTTAATCGTGTTTAGTATTTCAAGTTTCAATGAATTTATTAATTTCTTTATTTAACGTTATAAAAGTAATAATTTCCATTGTTTTTAAATCATTTTATGTATAGTTTCTCTTTCCTTTAAATTTTCTTGCATATTGTAAATACATAAGCACCACTAAGCTTTGCTTAGCGTGTTAGAATTATTTTCTAATACGGAAATCAAACAAGAAGAGTTGAGACTGCAGAGTGAGAGATATACATTCCTAGTCAACTGCATCACAATGATTCAAAGAACAATATTGTAAATATTGTATTATGTATAGTTCACATGCCAATACTTTATAATTTTGTATGACAGTTGTATAAATTTGAGAGTAATAAGAGAATTATAATAATGTTTACAATATAAGTTAACAATAGGAGTTCTTGTAAATTAAACAGATATGCATTTGTAATACAGGCAAAATCACAATATTTCTTTTGAAAGTTTAATAACTGTGTTAATATATATAAGTATTTTGGCTTTATTTACTATATTATGTATATAGGTAAGTGTGAGTATTTAAGTGACATAACTTATATAATTAAGTATATAGTTTATGTAGTGGGCACATCAACTTGCATACAGCCGACCCCAACTTGTTTGGGACTAAGGCTTAGTTGTTGTTGTTGTATATATATATATATATCAAAAGACACCTTTCCCAAGAGAATATCTATTCAGACGCTAAATTTATTTCATTTAACGGCAATTGTAAGTTTTGGTTGGCAAATATTTTCATTTGAGTGGAAATTTTTAAGTGCCACAGTTGCCGAACGATTTTCATTTTAGTCGACATTACTATTTTATAAGATGTTTTTGCTGAGAGAATATCTATTCGGTTGACCAATTTTATTATGTTCGTCGACAACGTTAAGTATATGCCAATAAATTTTTTTTCAAAAGTCCAACCTTCTTCTTTTCTTCTTCTTTTTTCTCCCTTTTCTCTTTCCATTTCTCAAACTTCTCTCTCTCTCTCTCTCTCTTGATTTTTCCTTCTCTCCCTCTTTCGATCTCCATTTTACTCCATTATTGCTCCATTTATCTCCTCAATCTTTATTTCACATCAACTTGCATAGAGATATTTCATTTTTCCGGTTAGTTTTTCTTTACATTTTATTTAATGTATTTATTTTATTGTGTTGAAAAAATTATTGAATATTATGTGTTTTTGTGGGGTAATAATTATGGACTAAGATTGAATATTATGTGTATTTACTTTGTTATGGGCTAAAAAATATTAAATATTTTGTTTTTTTATTTTATGGGCTAAAAATTGTGAATTAGTATTGAATATTTTGTGTTTTTATTTTTTTAGCTAAAAGTTCGGAATTAATATTGAATGTATTGTGTGTTTTATTTTTGTGGGCCAAAAATTATGAATAATATTAAATATTTTGTGTTTTTTGGCTAAAAATCAAGAATTATTAATATAGAAATTATATTGTATTTTTATTTTTTTAGGCTAAAAATTAAATATTTTGTGTTTATATTTTTAGGCTAAAAATCAAGAATTAATATTGAATATATTATGTTTTTATTTTTTATGGATTAAAAATTATTGAATAATTTGTGTTTTTCATTTTTGTGGGTCTCAGTTTTTTAAATTTTTGGAAAAATAATAAAAATTAGAAGGCTTATCTACATATTCTCTTTTTTAAATTTTTCTTAAAATGTCGATGGATTATCGATAGAAATTAAAATTTTTTAAAAATAATTTTAATAATTTGACTATTAATTACCGATTGCTTCTAAAATTTTCTTGAATAATACATTGATAGATTATTGACTTTTTTTTTTCTAAATTTTAATAGATTTCTCGATGGATTATCGAACTAATTTTGAATCAGCTATTGATGGATTACTAATAAAACTATTAGTTTTAAAAATAACATTAAAGTAGTTTACTGACCGTTTATTGATAATTATTTTTAACGTAATAGAAATTATTAAAATGAAATACTGACAAAATGGTTATTGAGAGTTATCAAACTTATTAGAGTTCTCTTGGCATATCAAAATAGTTTTAAAATCAAAATTACTGACTATTAGTAATCGATAATTATTAGTCAATTTCATTTTCTCTCACTAAATTGTTTGTTGACAAAATAATTGCAAATTGATTATTTGCATATAAATTTTTTTAATGATAGAATGTTTACATTTACCATTAGAATTTTTTATAGTATAACAATTATTATTACTATCATCATCACTCTCTTTATATAAAATTATCAAACATAATGTTTTTGCGCATATGAAGATTGGTTAATTTTAGTAAAAGAAATTTGGTAAAACAAAATTAAAGTTATAAGTATTCAATTTCATTTTTTCGATTGAATGAGTTATGATATCATATAAGAAATTGGATATAATTCAATTATTGTAACAATATCATTATATTAAAGAAATATTATGCTCATTAATAATCTTTTAAAATATAATTATTACAGATTATGCATTATATAAATAAAACTACTAATTTTAAAAACAAAAAAAATACTATATTCTATATATAAAAATGACAATTTAATGGAAAAAGTCATCAAATTTAAATCAATAAGAAAAAATTTATAAAATTTAGTAAGTCATTTTTTTCCTTTGTTTTGCATATCAAACTATATATATATTAAATGATATGACAAAGCAAAGAGTTCATATTTTAATTAAGAATCCAAAGTCCAACTCAGCATTTACTTTGCGCATGACAAAATGTCGCTTTCATATTTATGAATATTATTTTATATCATATCATTGCTGTGTGAATAATAATAATCACGCTGATATTTATAGGCTAACCCAAAATCATTATTGACATATAAAAATTTATACTATAATAATACATTGTTTATTTACTTACGAAATAATTATACTCTAAAAATTAGTATTGTTCTTTAAAACTTTTTTTAAAAGAAAATCTATTATCATATTTAGACTTTATAATCAAGCACAAATGTTGATAATACTCCATCTTTTCATATTAAAAATCATTTTCCTGTATAAATGCTAAGGCAATAATATTTTAAATATTTTCAATAGACTATAATATTTCTTTTTATATTTTATTTTTAATAATTGTATTAAATTTTTATTTTATTTTATTAATAAATCAATATTTTTTAGTACGAATTTATGAATATTTTTTCATTTTTTACAAAATTTAATGAGATATTAATATAGCAATGAGAATAAAAATGAAGATAAATTTATAAAAAATATAATTAATAATTTTTCTTAATTGTATAAAATAAAATTTAAAAAATAAATTTTTATTCAAAAAATAATTCTTGCAATAGGATGGAGAGAGCATTTAAATATATTATACATTAAAAATTTGAATAAAATGATATTTGATACTAATAAATTTGTAAAATGTAAAAAATGATTGTTATATTATACTCCATCCGATTTTTTTTAAGTATTATGTAATTTTTTTATTTTATTGTAAATATTTTTTAAAAAATATAAAAAAATATTGATTAAAAAGTTTTAATATTATTTCTATTAATTAATAAAAAAATAAATATAATGAAAAAATAAAAAAATATTTAAATAAATTAAAATAAAATTTTTATGAGATTTATAATAATTAATTATTTTTTAATTTGTGTGTATTATTTCTATATAATACTTGAAATAGAATAAAAAAATAATTAAATTTTAAAATTAAAAAATTAAAAAATTTTGGTGGCAAAAAATATTAATGCTTCTGCTTGTATCTCGATACCATTTACGTTTTTTTTTTCGTAAAAAAAATTAATGGAAACTGAATAATTTATCAATGTATAAGAAGCTATAGCTAAAAAATTTTAATCTGTTCTCTCATGATGGAGACTTTTTTCCTCTTGTTTTTATAATAAGCCTTTGAATTTTTCTCGTTCTTTTTTTAACCCTTTTCGTCTCTTTTATTCTTTTGTTTTTTTACTTCTTTCTCAGTCTCTCATCTGTGTTTCTTTTATCAGTGTTTTATCTTCCTTGTTCCAATGGCAGCGCAGAATGATGGTGGTGCTGATATTCAAGAGATGTATAGGAGGTTGAATTTGGAGGATAATGTGGAAAGTATGGAATTTATTGATGATGATAATCAACCAGTTGAAGATGAAAGTTTTGGTGGGGAGTGGAGGTTTTGTGTGGTTGGTCGTCTGTTAACTGAGAAATCAATAAATTTTCAAATTTTTCAACAGATTATGGCAAGTGTTTGGAGGCCTGTGAAGGGTGTGTTGGTTAAAGAGCTTGGTAACAATGCATATCTTTTCCAATTTTTCCATCAACTGGATGTGGATAAAGTTATTAAGGGTGCTCCATGGAATTATCAACAGGTTCCGTTACTCTTGCATGAACTTCAGCCTAATGAAAGGTCAAAAGAGGTGGAACTGACTCAAATGGATATTTGGGTCCAGGTACACAATGTTCCTAGCGGGTATTGGTCAGAAAGATATGCGCTGGAGTTTGGAAATTATGTTGGTAAACATCTTGAGTCGGATCCAAAAAATTATACTTGTACATGGAGGGAGTTTATGCGGGTGCGGGTTCGTATGGATGTTCGCAAATCTCTGAAGAGGACTCTGAAAATAAAGAAGCCAAATTCGGAATGGAAGGAGGTCAATTTTAAGTATGAACGAATTAATATTTTCTGCTACTTCTGTGGAGTCATTGGCCACACAGACAAATTTTGTCATTTACTTTATGACATGCCTAATATTCCAAAAGAGAAATTTCTTTGGGGTCCATGGTTGAAAGCTGAGATAAGGAGGCCAATGCAGATTGGATCGAAATGGCTTCGGTCTGAAAGTGATTTGCTGCAGGAGGAGAGGTGTTCCGAGTCAAACGGTGATCAGCCGGAAGATGGCAACGGTGGTGGCATGGAGGTGACTGGCACCGTGCGAGCTGGTGAACAGTTAGTTACCGCAAAGGTTGGGACTGTATCTAATCTTATCCGAAATTTAAATGAGGATAAGATGGTTGTGGTTATCAACTCAAACACAGATGATGGTTTGGAATTAACGGAGTAGAAACGTCGAAGGTTGGATAGTTTAGAGGATTGTATTGATGAGGAGAGGGTAAAAGATACTTATGATGGAACATCAAAAAACTTAGTAGAAGCGGGTTCTGGTTTTCAGGCCCGCTTAGAACAATGAGTACGTTAAGTTGGAATTGCCGCGGGTTGGGCTCCTCGCAGGTAGTTCGTTGTTTGCAGGACTTAGTCCATAATAAGAAGCCTTATTTTATTTTTCTTATGGAAACAAAAATAAAAAAAAGAAAAAATATTTGAATTAAAAAAGTTGTTGGGTTATGCTGGTTGTTTTGCTGTGGATCCATGTGGTTTGAGTGGTGGACTTGTATTGTTTTGGAAGGAAAAAGCTATGGCCCAGTTACTTAGTTTTTCCTCACACCATATTGATGTTCACGTGTCAATTAAAGGGATGTCTAATTGGAGTCTCACCGGGTTCTATGGGTACTCTGATCATAGCTCTAGGAAACAAGGTTGGGCATTATTGAAATCTCTCAAACAGAAATCAGAAAGACCGTGGTGTGTTATTGGAGATTTTAACGATTTATGTTGGCCTTCTGAGAAGCAAAGTCGGCATAGACATCCTAGGTATTTGATGGAGGGATTTCGGGATACCCTTGATGATTGCAGGTTGTTTGATTTGGGGTATGTGGGTCCAATTTTCACCTGGAATAATGGTCGGGCAGGTGAGGAGTTTACTCGGGAGAGGCTCGATCGAGCCGTGGTATCAGCAGCATGGAGAGACACTTTTCGAATGGCACAATTGCAGATTTTGGAAACTGATTCTTCGGATCATTTGCCAATTTTTTTATCGATTGGGGTTTTTATTAAAAGTTTTGTGGCAAAACGGTTTCGATTTGAAAACTCATGGGTGTTGGAGACGGATTTGTAGAGATGTAGTGAAGAGGGGATGGAACAAAGGGTTGGGTATGTTATTGACTGGTAAGATATCAATGTGTGTAGAGGAGCTGCGGGTGTGGTCTGAAAATTATCGCAGGGAGTTCCAAAAGGGTTTGAAGGCAGTGAAAAGCCTTATGTCGTATATTCATAGGCAACCTGTGATTAATATGATTGAGTTGAAGAGGGCAGAGGAGCAGTATAGCAAGCTTTTGTTTCAAAATGAATGCTTTTGGAAACAAAGAGCTAAACAACATTGGCTAGCTGGTGGTGATGCTAATACAACCTATTTTCACCGTGTGGCAACGAATCGGTCAAAGAAGAATTTTGTTGAGCAACTCAAAAATTCAAATGGTGAGTGGGTTACGTGGGATACTGGTTTGACAACAATGATTCTGGATTTTTATAGTAACCTTTTCACTTCTTCGCAAGGAGACTTGTGTGGGATTTTGTCATACGTAAAGCCTAAAGTAACAAATGTTCAGAATGAGTTTCTTTGTGCTCCTTTTTCGGCGGATGAGGTTAAGGAGGCTTTGTTTGCTATGCATCCAGATAAATCTCCTGGTCCCGATGGATTAAATCCAGGTTTTTTTCAACATTATTGGGAGATTGTCCATAAAGATGTTGTCTCTGCATGTTTGGACTTCTTAAATGGTAGCGGTGGTCTGCCAGGTACTAACAAGACGAATGTTATCCTCATTCCGAAGAAGACTATGCCAGAAAAGGTACAAGATTTGCGGCCTATATCTCTTAGTAACGTTGTTGATCACATTGTGTGTAAGGCAATGGCTAATAGATTGAAGATGATTTTGCCGGCTGTGATTTCTGAATCACAAACTGCTTTTGTCCCTAATCGATTAATTACGGGCAATATAATCGTAGCTTATGAAACTTTTCATTCGCTTAAGAGGAAAACACAGGGATGTTCAGGTTGGCTTTCGTTGAAGACGGATATGTCAAAGGCTTATGATCGAGTTGAATGGTTGTATTTAGAGCAGATAATGGGAAAGCTGGGTTTTTCTGATGTGTGGGTGAGGAAAGTAATGAAGATAGTGACTTTTGTTAGCTATTTTTTTAGTCGGGGGTCAGAGGAGTTTGGTCCTGTGATTCCGCAGAGAGGTCTAAGGCAGGGTGACCCATTATCACCTTATCTATTTATACTCTGTGCTGAAGGTTTATCTGCGAGATTATCTGTGTTGCAAGGTCGAGGTGTTATTCATGGGGCTCAAGTTGTAAGGGGTGCTGTTTCTGTTTCTCATTTATTGTTTGCAAACGATGCACTTTTTTTCACAAAAGCTCATGTGGATGAGGCTATGGCGTTGAAGGAAACTCTGTTGGTGTATGAGGCGGCGTCGGATCAGCAGATTAACTTTTCAAAATCTGCAATTATGTTTACTCCAAACACAAAGCAAGATATAAGAAGGTCTGTTTGTAATATTTTGTGTGTTGAGGAGGTAGATAACCATGGTACATATTTGGGAATGCCTTCTTGTATTGGGCATGATAAAAAGAAGGTATTTAATTATGTGGTTGAGAAAGTTTGTAAGAGAATCAAAGGGTGGAAGTCACAATTTCTGTCAAAAGCGGGTAAAGATGTTCTTTTACGAACAGTGGCGCAAGCGATGCCGAATTATGTTATGAGTTTGTTCCTCTTACCTATGGAGATTTGTAAAGAGCTGGAGGTTGTTATGAATGCTTTTTTCTGGAAATCTAATACTAGCAGTGGTAGTGGAATGCGAAGGCTTCGTTGGGGGAGAATGGCAATACCGAAAATGAAAGGTGGTTTGGGGTACAGAGATATACATCAATTTAATTTAGCATTAACAGCTAAGCAGGGATGGAGGTTATTGCACCAACCTAATGCTCTTGTGTCACGAATTTTACGAGCCAGATATTTTAAAGATGGAGATTTTTTTCAGGCGGAGTTGGGTCATAATCAGAGTCAAATTTGGCGAGCTATTCTAGCTTCTAGACATATTCTGCATCAGGGGGCAAGATTGAGGGTTGGTAATGGTGAGCATATAAATATATGGACTGATCCGTGGCTGTTGGATGGTGATAATCCGTATATTCAATCTGCTAGGGAGCGTGCTGAACAGGTTCATCATGTGGCAGATTTAATTGATGGTGGTAAGTGGAATCACAGTTTAATTTTTTCATGTTTTGAACAAAGAGATGCTGTGAATATTTTGCGAATTCCTTTACCTTTGAATTCAAAGCCTGATGTGTGGTATTGGGTGGAAAATAGGCGGGGTATATATACAGTAAAGGATGGGTATAAAATTGCTATGCAGAATGTACAGGTGGAGCTCCCTAACCAACAGTTTCCGTGGGCCAAACTATGGGAAATAAAAGTTCCAATGAAGGTGCAGGTTTTTATTTGGAGGTTGCTAAGATGTTCTCTGCCGTGCAATGTTAATCTCCAACATAGACATGTGGCGGTTCAGAATTTATGTCCTGTCTGTGGCAATGAACCGGAGAGTGAGATTCATATATTGTATAATTGCAGGCTTGCAAGGGATACGTGGTTTCTGTCTTCTGTTGGTTGGAATCCGGTAAATAATTTGCAAGAATGGCTCAAAGATATGCTGCTCCATGCTGATATGAGAACAAAACAGGAGATTTTGATGGTGCTATGGAGCATTTGGGCAGCACGTAATGAAATTTTATGAAGTCAAAAGAATCAAACACCGGTTAGAATTCTTTCCCGTGCTAGAACTTTGTTGCAGGAATGGATTAATGCAAGGCTTGATAGTAATATGCAAGTGAGACAGCAAGGTGATGTTGTTTTATGGTCTCCACCATTTGTAAGTCATTTTAAATGTAATGTTGATGTTTCTGTGAAGGAAGATGGTAACTTTGGCTTTGGTATGATTATTCGTGATCATTTGGGGTTGTGTCATGCTGGACGTTTAGCTCATGGTATGGGAATGGTTGATCCAATAATAGGTGAGGCATTGTATTTTAGGGAGGCTCTTAGTTGGATTAAAAATTTAAATTTTTATCCAATTTGTATAGAGTCTGATTGTCTAATTTTGATTAATGCTTTAGGAGAGAAAAAAAGATGATTGTTCTTATTTCTCAATGATAATTGCTGATTGTAACGCTCTGCTTAGTGAGCCGGTGGAGGTGTCTTATGTTTATGTTAAGAAATCAGCGAACAATGTTGCTCATACTATAGCTAGGGCGGCAGGTTCTATGTCTGGTTTTGAATGGAGGGTATGCCCTCCTTCTTTTCTGTATGAAGCTATTTCTTTTGATATTAATAATATGCGCTAAGGCGCAAAGCTTCTATTAAAAAAAAGAAGAAGCTATAGCTCAACCGTTGGTATGAATAAAATAATTAAGGAGTAGACAAATTTTAGCCGAATGCTAAAAAAAATTAAATTTAAAAAAATCCAGAGTCAAACTAACCATCGCATTGTTTAAAGTGATTATATTAATGTTAATACCATTATTAAGATTTTTTTTAAAAAATTAGTGGTGGGTAAAGCTATATAGAGCAGACACACACATATATATATATATATATATATATATTCATTTATAATGATAATAAAATAAAAACACAGTGAGCAAATTAAGAATCTTCAACTCCAACCGCATGTTAGCCTAACCAAGCACCATGTTCCCGAGTAATTGCCGATCTTTTGCCGTATAGTTTGAAATAGTAATGTCTCCCGAATCTTTTTACAGAATCAAATGGATAGTTACCTTTTATTTATTAATAACCCAACTGAGTTTCTGAAACTTTCTAGCTAAGAATTGAGAAGCTTTAGTGAAATTCCATTTTTACCCCTATTTTTTATTTCTTTTTATAATTAAAATAAAGTAAAAAAATAGAAATATTAAAAAGAAAAATAATTAGTTTCTGATAGTGTGCGTTAAAAGAGACCGTAGAGGCGCAGAAGCAGAGTAATAGGGAAACAAATACACCACTCTTTTAAATTCTGAATGGATCAGTCGCTTTCATAACTCTTACAAAAAGGCAAAGAGAAAGAAAGAGAGGCCTGGCCAAGAAACCCCATCGAAACTCAATACGGTTCTGTATTTCAGATTAAAATTTACTATCTCATTTTTAAATTATATTTATATAAAAGCAATGATATTGAAAAAAAATTATTGTAATTGAATTGATTTTTTTAAAGAAATAAAAAATATTTTAAGAAAAAAAAAAGTTAAAAGCTTTTAGAATTTGATAATATAATATTGTATTCTGGGTGATTTATGATCTTGGGTTTTGGTTCTTCTCCCACATAGATGATGAGATAATGATGTGCCCCAACCTCAATTCAAATGCTGGACAGCAAACTGAACTGAACCCACACAGAGAGAGAAAGAGAGAGAGTCTGTGCTGAGGAAAGAAAAGGGAGAGAGAGAGAGAGAGGACAACTCACTCTCTGTACTCTCTGATTATTGATTCCAGTTGGGTTTAAACAGAAGCCAACTGGGTCAGATTTAGTTTTTCTTGGTGATAGGTAGGTATTATTTGGAGAAGTTTTCATCTTGATTCCACTTTTTGCTGCACAAAGCCGTAAGAGTTAGAAAGAAACTAGATTTAGAAAAGAGCCAATTGTTTCTCTCTACCTCATTAATGATTCTCTCACAGGCTTCCAAAATAACAATTGTGGGTTTGATTCAACTTGCACTTTGGTATGATTAGTTAGTCCTTTCGTGCCCTTCTAAGGAGGTTTTTATAGGATTTAAGTTCTCAGTATAGAAAGAGGAGGGATTTTTAGTGTTGAACTATAAAGTGGAATATTAAGGAGAGATCAGAGAGGGTGGACCACTTTGTTCTCTTGGTTGTTGCATAATTAGAGTTGGATTCATCCTATTTTTGAATTATTATTTGTGGTTTCTGAGTGGGTTTTGTTTGTAAATCATTAACTTTTGATGATTTATATGTTGTGGGGCTTTGGCAATTTTTGCTTCTGAATTTAAGTTTTATTATTCTGGGGTTCTCTTGGAAGTGTGATTTTGATGAGTTATGCTGCTGGAACTGGGGTTTTGGTCAAGTTTTTAAGACTCTTTGTGAAGTTACACAACTGGGCTTTGGTTAAAATGTCTATGAATTCCAAGCGCTCTAGCTTAAATGGCACATTACCTGCAAATTTCAAGTTGAAGAAGCAAAAGGATCATTTGCATGGGCCTAATTCTATCAGGAAATGGAGGAGCAAGCTTCTGTTTCTGTGGTTTTTATCTGTTCTCACTATAGCCAGTATTTGGTTTCTCTCTAGCTTTGGAAGTGGGACATTAGGGAGGAAAGACAAGAGTTTAGATTCTTGTGAAGAAAAAGCTCAAGTCTTGCTTCAGCATTTCAATGTCAGCAAGAGCCAGCTTCAGGGTTTGGTTTCTTTGTTCTCTGAATCAGATCAGGTGCTGTATTGCTCATCTCTCTTAAACTAGTTGTTTTCAAACATTCAGGGATTTTTTCCTTTTAACTTCTAATTTTTTGGGTTAGTGAGAACTTTTGATAAGAACTGTTCATGTTTACTAGTTAATTGTTTTTCCTTGAGAAGTTGGCTATATATAGAAAATGATGGAGAATGAGAAACTAGGTCAATTCTATGCAATTTAACTCTTTTTAGGAACTTGGTTTATAGCCATTAAATGACACTTCTGAACGGGAAAATTGTTAGAAATGGATAGGCTACAATGCGGGTAGAATTAAGCTGCAAATAGGAAGACTAGTGACCTTTAGCCTTTCTATTGTTGAATAATAATCGAGTGTCTGAACTCATAACTTACAGCTTTCTTAATAAGCTTAAAAGGAGCTAGGCATCCTTAGAACTAATTTTTTAGAACTCTCATTGTTGTCCAAGGTTTTATTAGTTAATCGACATTGAGTTGGGCCATGCCGCCTTCTATATGCATGATACTGAAGTCGGGGAATTATAATTATGCCTGTATTTGTTTCTTTTAATCTTTTAGTTTTATCATTTTCCTGTTATTATTGGCGCAAAAATCAGGTTAAGGTGTTTTAGATTTCAAGTAATATTTATTTGAATAATCTGATGAGCATCTAGGAAATCATTGATTTTGTAAATAAACAACTGTTGTAAATTGTGTGGTATGTTATCATGTAGCTTTGATGGAATTGTAAAGATATTGATACAAGGTGCATTTTAGTTTTCATGTTTGTATAACTGAAGCAAGAAAGCTTGTAGCTAGGATAGGGAAACTAAATGGCCATCTTTTATTTTTGTTTTACCTTTTTTGGGGTGTGTTGGCGGGGAGGGTGGGTGGTGGTGTTATTAAGGGTTAGCTTTTGTGCATTGTTCTCTCTCTTTAGTTTGGTCAAAGATAGACTATTGACGCTGGGACAAGGAATTCATAAGGAAGAAAAATGACTCCTCGAGATATGATCTTAAGATTTGAATCCCAGTCATTCATGCTAGTAGGAAACCTAATTGTCTGCTAGGGCAACACTTGGGGTTAAGTAACTAAATGGCCATTTTAAGTTTATTGGTTAGTCTGAAGAATGGTTCCCAAATTTGGATACTTTTTTATAGCCTACTTAACAACGAGGTACAATTGCAGCAAGGTCGATGTAAAACCAGCTTTCATTATGGTTATTACAGGATATGTCAACAAATTGATGGTCTTATTGATAATCACTTAACACATAGCTAATCTTTTCTTTTCTACTTTTGTTTCATATGCATAAATGAATTTGAATATTCTAACCATGATTGCATGCAATAACTAATGTACAAGATAAATTGCCTATTCAAAAGTAGAGGTGGCAATGGGTCAAGTATTTTCTGGTGCCCGACTCGCTTTGATCATTTTATATATGGTATGAGTAGTTTATAAACGGATTTAGATGGGTATGAGCAGTATATTGTTTTAATGACACTTCTGTTAATATTAAATTTTTATTTGTCATTATTTGATTGAGAAAATTAAAATTACATAATTTAAATTTTATTGTATTTTGAATTTATTATACTTAAATGGGTATGGATAGTGTTAAATGGATTTTGGATGGGTATGGGTAATGGAGGGGTGACTATAAACACTCTTAGGATCAGTACAAATAGTTCAAAATTAAACGGATTTGGGAATGGGTATGACAATTTTCACGGACACTCTATTTATTGTTATTTTTATTCAAAAGTATAGGCCATAAGTAGAAATTGAGTGAAAGTTGTTTTCTTTTGGGCTATAAGTTTGGGAGAGAGCATGTTTTGACTTTTGTTTCTCGGAAAGTCCTTCCTACTGGTTTGATTCTAACATTCTATGCCCTTTTAGAGGATTGTATACAAATTCAAAATACTAGTTGGTGGAAAAAGGGTCAATGCTGTTTGTCTCACTACAAAAATTTTAAGAGGAATGCTTAGATATGAAATTGTTTTCTTTTTGTTTCTATACTTACTAACATGTGTCTCACAGATAGCATCCCTTGAATGTACCAAAGAACTGAGACCTGAAATGGTAATGACCAATGGCATTGCATGTGCTCTGAAGGTTCTGTGTTCGGAAAAGCAGGAACATCAACTGCAAGGCAGATGGGCTGCTGAAGATATACAACCTAATGACCAATGTCCAGTTGAAGAAGAGAACTTCCCAAAGAAGCTTGAACAGTCATTGAGAGATGAATTGGTATCATTTATCTTTGTTCTGGCTTGCTGATAACAATTGAACATGAATCTCTAGCTTTCAAGTTTTGGATTTCAAGTTGTTAACGTCATTTTGTACATATTGAGTAAACTATGCAAGTATTCATGCACTATTCCCTACACGCATGCATACATAAAGATGGTGAAAAATTTTAAGAAAGCAAATGACTGTTTACTTATTGGAGAATGAGGGTGTAGTAGGCATCAATCATGTTTTTTGCATATGTTGTATTCTTGGCTCCTTTAGGCAGCTAGGAAGAAGATAAGGTGCTATATCTATTAATCTTAAATAAGCAAAGCTGAGATAATGCCATAACTAGAGGTGGAATTGACCTGAGATCATCACACTCTCAAGTTTAGGATGGTGTACTCAGGACATAACATAAAATATTGAGAATACTTATGCTCAACTCAATAAAGCCTTAGTCCCATGCTAATTAGAGTTGGCTATATGAGATCTCTTTTTTCATTCAGCACGATTTAAAGCTATATCTTCGGAGATGGAAATGATGAAAATTTTGACTCATTTGCATTCTTTGTTAGGCACTCCTAAAAACTTTACCATGACTTCTGATATTTTTTTAATTTTTTATTTGCATTTAATGAAGAGGAGCCTTGGTGCAACGGTAAGTATTGTTGCCGTATGACCTGAGGTCACGGGTTCGAGTCGTGGAAACGGCCTCTTGCAATTAATTGCAAGGGAAGGCCGCGTACAAAGACCTAATGGGTCCGACCCTTCTTTGGACCTTGCTCATTGCGGGAGCATTCGTGCACCGGGCTGTCATTTTATTAATTGCATTTAATGTAATAAATTTCCACTTTTCTGCAATAATATGAACATCTGAAGAGTGGCCTTTTTGCGACAATAAAACTCACATGCAAACAAAAGAGTATTACTTTATACAAAATTAATTGGAGACAAACAAAAGCTTATACCCTTGAGTTGAGCAGTACAATTAATTTGGCTTTTGGTTTGTTTTGGCTTTTGCTAGAACATCTTGCGAACGAGGGAAGTGAGGAACTGTGCAGAAGATCATTGTAGTATTTTGTCTTTTGGTTTGGTAAAAGCATGTTGTTGGGTCCTTGTTGCAATGATTGTGAGCTGCATATTATCCATTCTTCGTTTGACATTCTGGAGGAAGAAAAAGCGGAAGCTAGTTCAACAGGAGCCAGTGCCTCAGCAGCAACAGCAACAGCAACTGCTACAGCTCAAGCAGCAACAGCTATCCCAGAGTCCTCCTAAAGGTGCTGGAAAGTGGAGGAAGAAGCTTCTTATAATCTTTGTGCTGCTTGGGATTATTACCTCTATTTGGTTGTTTTGGCACTTGAATGCAAAAATCGTTCTGAGAAGAGAAGAGACTCTCTCCAACATGTGTGATGAGCGAGCAAGGATGTTGCAGGATCAGTTTAATGTGAGCATGAATCATGTTCATGCTTTGGCTATTCTTGTATCCACCTTTCACCATGGGAAAGATCCTTCTGCGATTGATCAGGTGATATTCTCATATCTAAAATTAGCAACCCCTTTGATGCTTTAGTTTTTAATTAAGTTCAGCATTCTGCTATAGCACATAGCTTGTTAGACACAAACTCATTGGTACAGCTCATATGCTGATGACATTATTTCTGTTTTAACTTGGTTTCTCCTTAATGAACTGCAGAAATATATTTGTCAAACAGAATTCCTGATGATGGCTTTTTCTTTACATATTTTTTCAAATAAAATTTGCAAAACAATATTAGGGGGAAGAGTGACACTAATGCTTGAGAATTGAAATAGCTTACACTGAAAGAAGCAGATATTGCCATATTGATTGCGATTTTTTCTGACTTAACAATGTTATTCTAAGATTTCTTTTATTTCTCAGAAAACATTTGGTGAATACACAGAGAGAACTGCTTTTGAGAGGCCACTTACTAGTGGTGTCGCATATGCTTTGAAAGTTTTACATTCAGAGAGAGAGCAATTTGAGAAGCAGCATGGATGGGCAATAAAGAAAATGGAGATCGAGGACCAGACTCTAGTGCAAGATTGTATTCCAAATCAGTTGGATCCTGCACCAATTCAAGATGAATATGCTCCTGTTATATTTTCTCAAGAAACTGTCTCTCATATTGTTTCTATTGACATGAAGTCTGGAAAGGTTAACTTTGGGCAGCATTCTTGCTTTGCTTATTCAGTTTCTTTTCAACAATAACTTCCTTTCTACTTAGTCATAATAGTCATTCTATTGTATCTGTCATCTGTATGCCCCCACTAACTTCATGCAAACAAGTTGTGACTTCTTTTTATTCTGATAACTTGAACTTGTAAGTATCATCTGTGGGTGGTAACACTGTAGAACAAAGCCTTTTTCTCCACACTTTGCCTCTTTGCAGGAAGGGTGTAGAGACACAATATGCCCACTGATTTTATAATTACCACAAAATTTTGACAATATAATTTGTGAATTATGGAGCTGCTGTTTATTAGAACCAACAAGTTGTCCTTTTACCAAGGGAGGTGTAGTAATATCTGGACCATTTTGTTGACTTTTGACCTCTTGATTTAATTTACGGGTTAAAGATCCACTATAGATAGATTTAGCTCGATACCAGGATGGGTTCTTTAGATTTAGCTAACACCAGGATGGATTCTTTCCTTTTCCTTGAAAGTTAAACATTTCCCTCCCTTTCTTTCTGGTACTTGAGCAAAATTATGTTCATTTCTGATGCTGCTATAACTACTTCATGATTGCATAAATACAATGTGTTTGCTAATTAGGGTTATTCTGAATTTCAGATCAAGAATATGAGCTCATAGAAACTATTTATGTTTGAGAACATTTCTTCTGTGTACGTACTGATGTCATTCTGTAAGCTGATGATTCAAGCATCAATTTATATTTATATATAGGAAGACCGTGAGAACATCTTGCGAGCAAGGGCATCTGGAAAGGGCGTATTGACATCTCCTTTTAAGCTTTTGAAATCCAATCACGTGGGAGTTGTACTCACTTTTGCTGTTTACAATACTGACCTCCCTCCAGAAGCTACACCGGAACAACGAATTGAAGCTACTGTGGGGTAAATATGTTGCCTTGTGAAATTCTTGTTTCTTGTCCACAAGCTGATTTTTTTACCTCTTGTCACTGCTCTGCATCGTATGAACTGAGCTCTAATCTCCTGTTCACTTCTTATAAAGGTATCTTGGTGCATCTTATGATATTCCTTCATTGGTTGAGAAGCTTCTGCACCAACTTGCCAGCAAGCAAACTGTTGTTGTGAATGTTTATGACACAACCAATGCATCTTCTCCAATTCTTATGTATGGCACTGATTTTACTGATACTGGGCTATTGCATATTAGCAACCTTGACTTTGGAGATCCATTACGGAAGCATGAAATGCATTGCAGGTTAGTTATCAGAAAATTTAATGAGGTTTAGTTATTAGCATGCAATGATAATTTGTTTCTCTTATTAGGTTTAATTTGTTCTCCTCTGGGTACAGGTTCAAGCAAACACCTGGTTTACCTTGGACAGCAATAAATGCATCAGTTGGAGTCCTAGTTATTACTCTTCTTGTTGGCCATATCTTTCATGCAGCCATCTGCAGAATTGCAAAAGTGGAGAAGGATTACCATGAGATGATGGAACTCAAAATTCGTGCTGAAGCTGCAGATGTGGCAAAATCTCAGGTGGATTTTGTAGTGCTTCTGATGGATTCAACCTAGAAATTAATTTCTACTTGCCTTTATCTATTTATAGTGAGATTTGATCTTCTAATTGAAAGTTCTACCGCATTCCTGAGACAATTATTCTCTATCTTGCAGTTTCTTGCAACTGTTTCGCATGAAATCAGGACCCCAATGAATGGAGTTTTAGGTAATTAAGGTATCTTATTTACAATGTTTGGTCTGCCAATGTGGCTAGATTAGTAACAAAAGACTGCTTTCAATCATATTTTAGGTATGCTGCAAATGCTGATGGATACAGGGCTTGATGTGAACCAAATGGACTATGCCCGGACTGCTCATGCTAGCGGAAAAGATCTAATTTCATTAATAAATGAGGTTCTTGACCAGGCAAAAATAGAATCTGGCAGGCTAGAACTGGAAGCTGTTCCTTTTGATTTGCATTTGGTCCTTGATAATGTTCTGTCGCTTTTTTCGGTCAAATCCAATGAAAAGGGGGTTGAGGTAAATACCATGATGGTCTCTCTTTCTTCCATTTTGGTTGATATCATTCTTTGATAACGTGTTTGTTATTGTTGTTTTGGCGGGGACAGCTGGCCATTTATGTCTCCAATCAAGTCCCGGAAGTTGTTATTGGTGACCCTGGACGGTTCCGGCAGATAATTACAAATCTTGTTGGAAATTCTGTAAAGGTTGGTCAGCAAATAATTATGGTTATATTATGGTTATATTTTTCTTATTGGAAATACGAAAATAATTTAGTGCATTATTACTGGTGGGTAGCATTTAGATCAACAATTCCATTCATTTTCCATTTTGATGGATGTTGTTTGAATCTTGTGGTCTATGCAATGTTGCATTCATATATAAATATTTTGTCGGCTGCATAAATTTGATTGGCTAATATTTTCTACATATATTAATTTCAGTTCACACGTGAGAAAGGGCATATATTTGTCTCAGTTCATCTGGCAGACGAAGTAAGAAGCCCACTTGATGTTAGGGATGCAGTGCTGAAACAAGGGTTACTTTTAGTTCAAAACATGTCAAATCAAATTCATAATACATTAAGTGGGTGTCCTGTGGTTGACCGATGGAAAAGTTGGGCAAACTTTAAGAAGTTAGAGACAATTGAGGAACCTGAAATGATTAGATTACTAGTTACTGTTGAGGATACAGGCGTGGGAATACCGATGGAAGCACAGAGCCGCATTTTCACACCTTTTATGCAGGCTGATAGTTCCACTTCACGAACATATGGTGGGACTGGAATAGGATTGAGCATCAGCAAATGTCTTGTGGATCTCATGGGTGGCGAGATTGGATTTGTCAGTGAACCTGGCACTGGAAGTACCTTCTCCTTTACTGCTTCTTTCAGAAAAGGACAATTGAGTTCTTTGAACGCAAAATGGCAGCCTTGTGATCCTACTGTTTTGGAGTACCAAGGGTGGAGAGCATTGGTAATTGATAAAAGAAGTATCCGTGCTGAGGTCACTAGATATCTTCTTCAGAGATTAGGAATATCTGTGGATATAGCATCCAGTCTGCAGTCTGCATGTTCTCAATGTTCTCATCTATCTGGAAGTCCCCACACAAGGTATATTTGACTTACTAGTAAA
Source organism: Garcia nutans (assembly GCA_947685225.1). Lineage (NCBI taxonomy): Eukaryota > Viridiplantae > Streptophyta > Magnoliopsida > Malpighiales > Euphorbiaceae > Garcia > Garcia nutans. The sequence goes on from CANTUV010000068.1 coordinate 1,175,753, forward strand.
TTTGTACAGAAGGTTGACATTCACTTGAATTCAAAACACAGCCTGTGATATTCTTTGGTGATAAATGTCCTTTTATCATCAAAATTTATTCATGTGATTATTACAGGAAAAAGTTGTTCATTATATCAAAAATAAGAAACATAAAATAAACTTCGGAAAATATAATTATAAGGAAAAAAATCTCTATGGTTAGAATGAGGCAGTATGATAAGTAAATATTTACTATGTTACATGTTGATTCAGTTTGACATGTCTAATCTGTTAATTGTTTACAACAGCCTTCCAGCAGATTTGGCCATGGTTCTTATTGACAAAGATGTTTGGCATGAGGAAATGGGTATAGATTTCCATCATCTTTTGAAAGAATCTAAGCAAAATGGTGGGACTGAAGTCCTAGTAAACCTTCCAAAGATTTTTCTGTTGGCTACAACTGTCAGCCTTGATGAACGCCGTGAGCTCTTATCAGCTGGTTATGTAGATAATGTACTTATGAAACCTCTCCGGTTAAGTGTCTTAATTGCTTGCTTCCAAGAAGCCATTGGAAGTGGCAAGAAGAGTCAGGTGAGGAGGAAGAAACCATCGACTCTTCAGAATCTACTTAGAGGGAAGAGAATTTTGGTGGTAGATGATAATAAAGTGAACAGAAGAGTGGCAGAAGGAGCTCTGAAGAAATATGGAGCCATAGTTACTTGTGTGGAGAGTGGCAAGGAGGCTTTGGAACTTCTAAAACCTCCACACACGTTTGATGCCTGTGTCATGGATCGCCATATGCCAGAAATGGATGGGTAATCTATTTCTCCTCAAAAAACTGTAAATGCTTTTGAATATTTACCCTCTTGGATGATGTTTCCTGTCATTCATTCTTGTGATAAGAATTATGAAGTTGATTCTGCCTCTGTAATTGTGCAGCTTTGAAGCTACCCGGCAAATTCGGTCTTGTGAGAGGCAGTTCAATGAGCAAATTGCATCAGGGGAAGCATTAGTGGAGATGCCTGGAAGTGTAGCATACTGGCACACGCCAATACTGGCGATGACAGCTGATGTGATTCAGGCAACAAATGAAGAATGCATGAAGTGTGGGATGGATGATTATGTGTCAAAGCCATTTGAAGAAGAGCAACTTTACAATGCAGTGGCTCGTTTTTTTAAGTCTGGTTGATCGAGTTATTTTAGATGTCAGATATTGCTCATCTATATTTCTGCCAGCTAGTTGATCTGTGCCTAATGTACATTGACCCTGGATCATCTGGTTGGCTGACTAATGACAAACCCTGCATCTGTAATGTCGCTGATGGAATCTCTCCAACAAATCCCTCCATCTTTCCTGCTCTGGTAATTTCTAGCATTACTCAAATGGTTTTGAAGTGGACAGCACATATGTTTTACTTTTTCATCCATATGCCTGCGTTTGTTCCTCTTTGAAACCCCTTTGTTGCTCTATTAGTGATCTCCTGCATTCAAAAAATTTATTTTCTGTCTTTTTTTTCCGCATTTTCTTTCTTTCTTTCAAAGAATTTTTCTGTCATTGATCTGAACAAGTAGAGTTTCTCATGGATGAAACTGGCATTAATATTTCCATCAATATTTTCCACTGTTATTTAATATTTTATACTTTCTAGTCATATTCATCGTATGTTTGAGATGATGTTGCTAATGTCTGCAGCAATTGCTGAATTTTTGTCCATATTCTATGGATGTATTATCAAAGAGCTAGCTTCTCATTCAATCATGGATGGGTGACAGATTTTTTTTTTCAGGAATCCAAGACTAATGATGACTATGTTCAAGTATGCATGGATCTGGGAAGTACAAGCAAATGCTGGTGCCCTGCTTGTCGTCAATGGTTGCCAAGCCCTTTTTACTGTAATTTGTTCTCTTTCAGGCCCTCTTATTTTTATTTAACTGGGTTCATTCTTCATAGTAGGCAGATGATTGTGTTGGAACTGATCTGTCGATGATCAATTCTGACTCATGCATAAAATATGTGCACAAATTATCGAAGGTGACAGAATGAACGATTCATCTAAGATCGTGTATGGCCCCATGCGGCATCTCTTCATAACTTGTCTTCCTGAGGAGGATCAGAATAACTTAACAGGAGCTGTTGGTAAACAAAGAATGCAGCATAGCTTCAGAGCGTAAAGGGGGACGCCGTTTATGTAAAACTCAGGAGTTGATTGATGCACTGATAGCTTGTTCTTAGTTTAAAGATCCTGTAAATTTACATTCACACGTTGATTTGTAGAATACAATGTTAGTGTTGTATTGGTCAGTCAATATGTGATCAAGGTATGATTTGTTGTAACTAAATCTTTCTTGGTTGTAAATAAATTGTCACATAAATATTTTTCATATAAAGAATAATAAGTGGCAACTATGAAGTTGCTCAGATTGGATATACTGATATTGTACACTTCTTAAGCTGTTCTGGCGCAAGTTTGATCCATACATGTTTGCTTCTGATTATGTATGGTGTTCATTTGTCATTGTTAATTGAGTTCCATTAAGCAAAATATGATGTTGAGGATGGCAATGAGAAGTCATTAGTGTTGTTTTTCCGGAGAAAATTTTCATATAATTCAATAGGTGAAAATTCAATAGTAAAAGTATTAAAACAGCGAAACAAACTCCTAAGCTATTTTTAAGGGTTTAAGAATTTTGTAGTAAAGAAAAGCTATTGAAAATGTAAGACATCCCAATATAAAGTTGAAAGAAGCATAAATCTTTCCCTTACAGTTTATGTGGAGGGCATTAACCTATTATTCTGCATGTGACTTGCTTTTGCCATTCTGAACATCTAGTTTTCAATTTTAATAATATTATTCTTTTAAAATATTCTCAATTATAAATATATAAATATTGGAACTGGGCAACAAGTTCTATTAGATAGGGTATTGTGCCCTTGTGACCTTTCTTTCTCTGTCTCTTTTCTTTCTGGGTAAGATGTCAATCCTCTGGCCAAGTATAATGCTTGTTACTCTTCTTGGAATGTCAATAGTCCCTCTAAGATCAGGTACTTAGCTTAGCTTTAAAGGACTTACCCTACATTTATAGGGCACATTTTTTCTGTTTTATGTTTGATGACATAAATTGTATAATGTATTTTAGATGGGGAATGGGAGCAATGGTGCATAGCAGATGAGCAGACCCCAGATGATGAATTGCAAATGGCATTGGATTGGGCATGTGGGCAAGGTGGGGCTGATTGTAGTATGACTCAACTTAACAAGCCTTGCTATTTTCCAAATACGGTGAAAGATCATGCTTCTTTTGCTTTCAATAACTACTACCGGAAATTCAAGCACAAAGGTGGTTCTTGCTATTTCAAAGGAGCTGCCATTACCACTGATCTGGATCCTAGTAAGCTCTACTTAACAAGTCTTTAGCCCCACCAATACTATTATTTTTATTATTAGCGTTGCATGTGCCTGGAAAGGTTATAGTTGTGTTATATGACTTGTGATATTTAGTAGTGCCTGCAAACTTTCCTCTAATCAAGCAAAAATAAAGACAAGACAATAAATAAATAAAGCAAAAAAAATGCCCATGTGGGCAATGGTGAATTATGCATAGTTAATATTAATCTTTTTTCAAGTGACATAATTGTATTTAATTTAATTTAATCTTTTAAATATTAATATTTTGTTTGACTTTGGACTTGAAAATTTTGTTTGTAGGTCATAACTCCTGCCACTATGAGCTTATTCCCTAATTCAAAAGGCAAAGAGAAGAAAAAGAAACATCAAGGCTCAGCATTTTTCTACTGGACGCTTGTTTTGTGATTTTTGGTTGAAATTTGTTAGGGTTATTCATTTGTAGCAGCAGCAGCAAGAATGCATTTTATCAATACAAAAAACCTCTGAAATTCACATAAAATGATGTGAAATATGAGGTGAAGTAATTGCAAGATTCACATGTTTGCAAGTACCTTATTACAATTTGATTTAACCAATCCAATCTCCCCACAAATTGAACAAAAGCTCTCCCTTATTGCAATTTGATTTAGACTACTAGTTTTAACCTTGTTAATGGAATTAGTAAGCTTCACTTGCTTTGAGACATGGTGAATCCATCAGAACAGAATATGAGTTTATATATAATACAATTTCAAATGACAATGTACATATTGTATCAAAAGAAAGTAAAGATGGCCACAACAAAGATGAATGATACAAGTAATGCAGAACGAAAAGATGAGTCCTATCCTCAGAAAAGCAAGCTTGCCCAACCAGCAACAAATGCAAACGCACCAAATGGAGCCAAGGTAGCATACTTTCTCTCCTCGAGAAATGCCACAGTATAACACCTACACAATTCCGGACAAACTGCTTTCATTTTATGCATTCAATTTTATATATTGCAAATACAAAAAGACAAAAAGCTTAGTAGAACAATGAAAAAAAAATAGATTATACTGAAGCTCCTTCAATCAAGGAATTCAATTTATCCTTTTCTCACCAAACTCACTGCAACTGACAAAACCCATGACACAGAAAAGCATAGTGATGCTTGGAGGAACACAAAGTCTTACAACTAGGCATTATATGTTGCTACATTTGAATCGTGTTAGGAGATGCAAGGTTCTCAGCCTTTCCAAGAACAGCTAGTGGAAAATGAGAGTTTCATAAAATCGAAAACAAATATGAAACCATTCTTGTATATCGTGCAAAAGACAGTAAATGGAAACTAGTAGAATCCCAATAGCTCTCTCACCAAAACAAAGAAACTAAATCAAATAAATCAGATTATTACTCCAAGATATACTAAAAAAGGAAAATAGAATGCACAATAACGGAAAAACATGAATACCTTGCATGATCGGACATAATAATCAGATTGGCAACTTATATCAGTTTGACATACTTGAAGGTTTATCACTACCCAGGTTTGGCTTTCATTTGTTTAAAAAAGAGTGAGAACATGCACTGTAATTATTTAACACTTTGCATGACATGCATAGACAAGTCAATGCCTGGTATAAGAATGCTAGAACATGGATCAAAGTCAAGAAGTAAAGAAAACATAATCAGACAATCAAATTGTTTGACCATATCATGGAGCAATGTCTTCAGATCTTAATGTATTACAAATGCTATTAAATTTTAGTACCTCAATTTCTAAATTTAATATCGATATCAGTCATTACCATCTCATTACTTAACGAGCATGAGAATGCTGTAATCACAACTCGATGTCTTCGAAGCAATTCCTTATTGTCCTAAGGCTTATGACAAGTGCATTATGATTTACAAAAATTGTGAATCTATGAAGATTTGTAACTACTAACTAGGGTGATAAATTCTGGCATAACTGTCCTAAAGAAGATAGGGAGTAAGGTAACTTCAACTTTGCCAATTCCAAGAAAACCAAATGCTCTACTCAAAGCATTCAAGTTACAGATCCCTTGCTTGACTTATCTAAATTAAAGCATCTCTTGAATTCATAAACTGATCCTTTGCCATTTTTATAGTAAATTAATTTTCAAGATACAGAGCCCTCAGGTAGACTTAGATAACTCAAAACTATAATCAGTTAACCATAAAAATGGTAAAGGATCAATTTAGGAATTCAAGAAATGCCACCAAGTTCAAATGATTCCATAAATTTTAAAGAATTCATTTGTAATTCTACATTTTTCATGCTCGGTATACAAATTTTATAGCATTTATGAAAATTCTGTTATCTGATACTAAAAATCAAAGAAATGGTAATCCAAACCACTTCACATTTCATTAGCATAACTAGTCGCTCTCAAAGGATGGAAGAATATGACTGTATCGATTAATTTTCACATAACAAAACCGATTTTAACTACATAAACAAATGATGGAGCAAAAAATGTTCACTTACGTCCCAGAGAAAGCAAGAATCCCAGTTGTCAGAAGCCCCCCAAACTGAGGCAAAAGACAAAAGAACTAAGTTCAAAGAAACATTCTTTTACACTTAACGTCATATTGTAAATATATAATACTAAACATCTGAGGCTTGATGAGTATATACAAAATCAATAAAGATAGAGAAATTGGGAGTGAGAAACTTACAATATTAGGATTTTTGGTGATGAGGGCAGCAAGAAGAGCTGCAGTGTGAACCAGATGGTACAAAGATGCTGTGTGCCATACCTACACAATATAATTTCATTTGCCAGTTACAACAACAAAACAAACACATGTATGAATTTTCTCAGAAGCCAAACAGAAACTTTTGGGGGAAGGAGAGAGTGAATGAAAAAGAAAAGGGGAAAAACAAAAAGATACCTCCTTGTAAGCGGGATTCTGGGGCTTATAGATATGGGCACCATATGTGCCTAATCCAAGTGCTGCAACTCCTGTAATACATGTTAAATTCAATAGGGATTATATTAAAAATTGCAAACAAAATAAATAGCAAATATGATTTGAGGGAGAAGTAGCAATACCAGAAAGAGCAGCTACTTTGTGCCATGTATAAGCATCCATTCTTCTTCTTCTTCTGCACTGCTTTCTATATCTTTGCTGATCAGTTCCAGTAAACAAACAATCAGTCAAAAGCCTCAGTTCGATCTTACCTTAGACTCTCAGAGGATCAATGGTCTAAGAGGATCAATGGTTTATACACACACACACATATATATACTTTAATGGTTTGGGAAAATTGTGGGGTTGGCGCCATGGAGCATGCAAGGGTGAGCTCCACGTACTCTACTACTGCCACTGTGTTTCTTAAAGGGCCCATATCTGAGCATTGGGCCTCAAGTTACAATTGCCCAATTATTTCTTGCATCATGGCTTGGGACAAAAGGGTGAAAGGATTAGGACAAAACATCATTGGCCACTCATATCATGGCTTAGGACAAAAGGATGAAAGGGTTTCGGCAAACTTCCAAAATAATAGCAAAGTCACCCCTCCATCTATATTTATTTATTAATTAATTTTAGGATATATTAGATAAATTGAATTACTCGTACTATATTGCACGCAATAATATTTTAAATGATAATTTTTTTATTTTTTATTTTATTTTTTATTTATATTATTTTATAATTTAGATTAAATATATATATTAATACAAAGTATAAGTAGAATGTATATATATATACTAACCAAAGTGAGAGTATTAATTTAACATATAAATAAAGTGAGAATATTGATTTAACATATAATCACCAAATATTAAATATAACAATAAAACAATTAGTATTTCAATTATAGATAGAAATATAAAAAAATAAAATATTAAGTATAACTGTCAAAAAATATTAAATAAAAATATATTGATATTATAGTAGTAATATTATTTAATATAATATTAATGATATTAATAAATAATAATGAAAGAATTGATCCATTATTTAATTAATAAATTAGATGCAATTTTTTCTGTTTTATTTGTATTTTTATATGCTATTTATTATATATTTTAAAAGTTAATAATTATATTGGCCTATACAAAGTTAAAAATTTATATATAATATTTTTTTACTTCCTCTATTTCATAAAGATTATTCACTATTTTATTTTGGATGTTTCAAAGTAATTATCTATTTTTATGTATAGTATTATATATTTTTTATTTTTTTATTTTATCTTCTAATAAATTCACACTTTAAATAAAAAATTTATGATAATTTATACTATTTTCAAGATAAATTTAGAAATATTTTATTATATGAATGAGGGTAGAAAAAAATATATAAATTGTCAATATATTAATTATATTTTTTAAAATTTATAAAAAAAATGTGACATCCTTTTTAGGAGAGAGAGTAAATTGAAATTCAGTCCATGATCATATATAGAATCTAAAAATAAAATCAATAATAGAGTAAGTGATAAAGAAACAAGTCTTGAATTGGAATTATAAGCCAAACATATATAAATACAGTTATCATTCGAGATGTATAGCTTTATGAAGGGAAAGCTGAAAGCATATATTCGAGAGTCAGCACAACCTTACATTGGCAAATGGCAAAGGATCACTCCGTTTATAAAAAAAAGGGGTGGGGGTTTACAAAAATAGCAAAAAATATATATATAAAAAAATTAAATTTATTATGTTTTTAAAAATATTTATAAATTTATCAGAATTTATGATTTTTTATAAAAATATCAGATTTAGATAATTTATTATAAGTTTATTTTGAATTTATTATACGTTTATTATAATTTTATAAATTTACATAATTTATTATAAGTTTATTATATATTTATTATGAGTTTATCATAAAATTATAAAAAAAAACTATTATTAAAAATAAATTTTTTTTATAAAATATGATAAATAATGTTATTATTCCATAAAAAATAATAAAAAAAAAGTATAGTCAGAAAAATAAAAGATCATATTAGAATATTAAGAAGTCGAATAAAGAGGTGAAGTTGAATTGCCCAAGAATCCAATTTCTTTCCAAAAACAAAATATTTTGCTTCATTAATTATTAGACGATCTAGACCTTACTTTTTATATAAGTAGAACTCGTCTCCACATTTCTATCAACTCTATATTTTATAATAAAAAATATTATATATATATATATATATATGTTTTATGACACAAAAGAAGTATATAATTTAATTAATATATATAAATTTAAAAAAATTAAAAGTATTAAAATAAAATTAAAAATACATGTAAATTAATGAGATATAAAAAAAAATTATGTGGGATGACCATAATGATATATTTATTGTAATAGCCGTAAATCGAACCAACCTGACGGCGACCACACAATGTTTCATATACGGTGATAGCACTATCACTATGAACTAAGGCCAACAGTTAGTGCGCATGGCTTTCTATCCATATCAATACATATTTTATAATACAAAATCATATCCATAAAATAATAAATTCCATAAAATAAAAAATAAAAAAATAAAAATACCCTATTGATTAAAATTCAAAATATTGATTCTAACACAAGAATATTCCAACATTATTTAATTTTCATAGTGGTTCTTGAAATCAATTTAAAGATATATTATAATATATACTTTTAGCTTCTTCTAATTGACTTAAACAAACAAATAATCTAATTTTAATTTTCAAGTGATGCTTAACTTAATAAGATGCTTCATTCTTCATAAAAAAAAATAATAAGATGCTTAATTAATTTAGGTAATTAACTATAAGTAATTCCACCTTCATTTGCAATTCTCATTGGCTGTGTTACATAATTAAAGGTCAAATATCCCATAAATTCATAATTCGGGGCATCAAATTCATTGAAACTACTAATTAGTTAATTAATATGGTTTACTTTGACGCTTACTTTGAAGTTGGGCAAAAAAGAAAAGAAAAGAAAAGAAAATATATGGTTCCAAAATCCATACAAAGTTTTGCGAATCATTTGTGCAAGCATATATGTATGTATGCATGTATGTATGTCTGTATTGAACTGAATTTGTGCAAGCATATATTCCTTGCATTCTATATTTATATCATAATATGTAATTAATTGGAAATTAAGAAATATATATATATATATACACACACAAACACACACATTTGAATATCTAATTATATCAATTTCATGATAAATTTTTACTTAATTTATAAATATACGATTTTAATTTATCTGTAAAAAATTTAATTCACAATACCCAATTCTAATATATCAATTAATTAATAAATTTTTACTTAATTTTGATACATACGATTTAAATTTATATACCCAATTTCAATCGTATTTTGTCACAATATTCAATTTTGATTCTAATTTTATCGTCAAATCTAATTTCAATTTTCTCTCTCTCTCTCTCTCTCTCTCTCTCTAATGTATAATAATAATCTATGACATATATTATTTTTAAAAACATGTAAAAATTTATGTGTTTGCGCCTAATCAATTGTAAATAACAATTTCCAATAAAAAAATTGTAAATAACAATTTGAGTCACTTAAAAAAGAAAAAAAAAACTAATTTCAAATAAGAATGTGTTTATTTTTATTCAAAAATATATAATAATTGTTATGCAGACCTAACCTTTCTTAAAATTAAATCTCAATTTATTCTTTTAATTTTTATTCCTATGAAATTTTACAATTAGTTAAATTTGCAATAAAAAAATAATTTCCATTCTATAACACAAGAAAAATTTAGAAAAATTAGACTTTTGTATTTAAAAAAAAATAGAAAGAGCAAAAAAAAAAAAAGGAAGAGAAAAGGAATTAAGGATTATATAGATTTTCTTTATCTTACAAGAACAGAACTAAGTGAAAGCAAGTATTTTTGCCTTTCAAATATAAATAATTCATGTGCTTATTGATGTGACAAACAAAGTTCCAAATCTACGTAAGAACTATTTACAAAATTTATTAAGAGCACGAGTGCATAATTTCCTCTAAAAAACTAAAATTTAACTAATTAATATAAATTATATAATAAACAATAAATTTTGCAATGCAGTTTTTGTTTTTATATAAATTTTATTTTACTCGTATAATTAATAAATTGCTGCTATTGTGTTAAAAGCTTTTTCAAATTCTGATTGGGCCTGTTGTGTGGATTCGAGAAGATTAATAACAGGATATTGTGTTTTTCTAGGAGACTCTTATAAAATTCAAGAAGCAATCGATATTTTCTAGATCAAGTTCAGAGGCTGAATACAGAACTCTTGCAGCAACTGCTTGTGAAGTTCAATGATTGTTGTACTTGCTTCGAGATTATGGGTTGTGCTGCACCTGATTCCAGCCAGTTACCTCAAACTCACGTGAACAATAACTAAAGTTTGTTAAGTTAATTGCCAAGTTGTCACCAAGTTGCTAGCTGGTTGTTAGTTGTTGTCAGATAGTTTGTTAGCTAGTTTACGAAACAGATTTCTTCTTCTTCTTCGAGTTGTTTCTATAGTTTATAATTCAGATCATTCAATTCACCATAATTATTTTTTTCTTTTCTCTCTTGTTTACATTGAAAGTAATATTGATATTATTAATATAAATAAATGTATACATAAATCTTAAAAAAAATTATTAAACCTATGTTTTTAAAGTTAATATTAAAAATATACACTTGTTTAGGAAAAGCTTGAAGAGCGGTAGGCGTTAGTGAATTTAAGAATTAAAATTAAAACATAATCCGACAATGACTTTAAATAAGTTCCAATAAAAAGTTTGTCGGAATTAACTTTCCAAGTCCCTAATTGAGTGTGGAGATGAGATGGTGATAAGGACAACTTCGTGCCTTGTAATAATTCCCAACATAACATTTATAGGTATTATTTTATTTTAAATTCTTAATGACATTAATTTTTCTGAAACTTGTCTAATTGGCATTATTCAACAATGAGATATACACATGAAGTAGCACAAAAATATTGAAATTATTACAAAATATTGAAATAATAATAATAATAATAATAATAATAATAATAATAATAATAAAAGAACCACCCTCTCCTTTATCACCTTGCAAAGTACTATACCCATTTTTTTTTACTTTTTTTAAATATATATATTAATAATTATATTCACGTATATAATATAATTAGTCTGTCTATTAAGGCGTAGTTTACTTGTAAATATATATTTTTAAATAATAAATTTAAAATTAATTTTTAACTCATATATTTTATATTAAAATAAAAATATATGTAAATTTGTACTTTTTTTTAAAAAAAAAATCAGTATTCATTTTTAATTTTATGAAATATTTTTATTATTTCGGACAGTGAGTATGTTTTATAAGTCGTGCTTCAAATTCAAAACATCTTCGAATTGGAGTAGATATTCCTCAAACCCTAAAAACCAAAACTTGAAGAAACTAATTAATTGCATCAGCCAAGGCGGTGAATGAGTGAAGATAGACTGAAACATTGAAGAAAGCAAAAATAGAATTCCCAAAAAAGAGGAGGTCCAAAGAGAGACAAACAAGTGTCCTAAAGGACCCACATGACACCCTAAATCTTTACAAGAATTGGGTTCTTTTTTTTCCCAATTCTAAGTTTTGTGCATTCCCCCAAAATTCCCACTTTTTCTTCTTTTATTTTTTTCAAAATTTGTTTTTGGAGGAAAATTTTCACCCATTAAATAAATAATTCAATTCAAATAATATATTTATTATTATATTTATATTACTGAAAAGATGAATTGTAAAAAGAAAATATATAAATTTTCACTGTTAAAAAAGTTATTCCAAACAAAAAATTAACTCTTTAGAAAGGTTTTTTTAAAGAGAGTTATGTGTATTTTTTTTCTTTTCTGTATGTTATTTTTTCTATTTTTAAAAAAAGTTTTCTCTTTCATGCAGTAAATGCTTCGAGCATTTATTTATATATACCTATTTTTTGTAAGATATAAATAATTAATTAAATTAATTCACATCCAATTTAAGTATAGGTGAATTATTTCTAAATTCACGTTCACTCATTATGGCTCTCCCACCAGCAATCCATTATTTTTGAGCAACATAACAAGAAATTAAAAACCTACTTATTATATTTGCGTACTAAAAAAAAGCTAGAAAACCAATAAAATTAACCTCCCAAAAGCCCATACATTTGGTCGGCAAAATGCTAGTGATATTTTCTTGTTTTGCATGCAAAAGTCAAAGCTATCATAATGTTTTTTTTTCTTAAAAATAAAATGTTTCGAGGTTGTGCATTTGCTTCTTGGAACTCCATAATAATAATAATAATAATTCTTTTAATTTGTTATTTAGAATTTTTTTTTGTGTCCTAATTAATTTATAGTATGATTGCATGTGGCATATGTGGCATGTCTCTTCAGTTCAATATATATATATATATATATAAATGTGGCATGTCTCTTCTGTTTAAGGTAAAATTTTAGAATATTTTTATCATGTAATTATTTTGTTAATAATATTTTTGTCATTTTTTTTAGTTGAAAACCTTTAAAAGTATAAAAAAATTGAAACTTGAGTCTTCAACCCATATATTATGAAATAAGTATTTAATGGCTAAATTGTAGTTTGGTGGTAAATATATATATATATATATTATTTTATTTAAATCCGCTGGGGTTAGTCCAGCGGACTAGCGATCCAATCCACTAAGAAAAGGTCGCGGGTTCAAACCCTACAAAATGTATTTTCCGGGTATTTAAACTTATTTAAAAATATATATATATTATTCCATTTAAATTTTGGATTCTAATTTAAGTGTTTTCCCTCTTTATATGTAATTAATAAAAAAAATTAAACAAATTAGAAAATTTCATTACATTGTAGAAAAACATGTGAAGGTGAATAATTTAAACTCGTAAATAATTTATAATTTAACATTTACAATTTTAAATTTTCTGGATTTGGATTAATTATTATATTTATAAATAAAGTATTTTTAATTTTATTAAAAAATATAATTAGTCTTGAGCAATTATTGAATTCCAATATGAAAAATAAGATTTTTAAATTTATCCCAAATAAAATGATTTTAGATTTATCCCTAATTCATTAAAATTTATATTCCAATTTATCATTTTACAGTATTAAAAAAAAAACACTAGAGCCAAATTTAACTCGTTAGTATTATTGTTTTATTGTTAGTTATTAAGACAAAGTAAATTCTTGCAAAAAAAAAAAAAGACAAATTAAATATTAAGCATAAACTTGTGAAACATACAAGTAAATTAATTTCTATTTACCTCTATAACTAGCAGTCGTGATTCCTTCTTTTTTTTTTTTTTTTTTACTTGGAATTATTGAAATTAAAATTCATAATTCTATATGTAATTTTACAGTTAATTTTCGTTTTCACTCGATTGTATTTACAAACATAATGAATTTTAATATTATTAATCAGTTCTTGACCAATGGAGTGTTCGTTATAATGATGATTCTTTTCGCAGGTGTATTTATCTTATCTTTCTCATTTAAGTAATTAATTATTACTGTTAATCGTAAAGTTAATTTATGATATATATAGGTAACCCGTCAACCATTGATAATTTAATTTTTTATTTACCAGTAAAAAATGAAATTTTAAATTTTAAATAAATAAACAAATTAGAAAACAATATAGATTCTAAATTAAAAATTTTTGAAAATATTTCATGAATAATCAAACTCAGTTTAATTTTTTTATTAAAGAATATTTTAAATATTCATTCATATATACATTAAAATATATTAATCTAAAAATAAAAATTAAAATTAAAAAGGATTAAAATAAGAAAATAATTTCAATTTCTTATAATATTTTTCGATCATGCAATTGAATATTTGAATTAATAATTTATTTACTTAGTAAGGAAATTATTTATTTTAGTATGGAAAATAAGAACTAAAATATTATAAATAGAAATGATGTATCAGACAAAACAAGTAATTGAAGTTTTAATCTTCAACTGTAAATGAACATAATCAATTTTTATGAAATTATTGACATTTCATAAAAAAAAGTAATTAATGTGCATTTCATAAAATATTATAAAACAATGTTTGAGGTAATTATACTATTCATTTTCAGAAGCAAATAAATTATTTATTTATATATATGCATGAATTTAATTTAAAATTTTTAATATGCACTGCTATTAATTAATTAATTCATATAAAAATTAAGAGAAAATAAAAAATTAGTAGATTGTGCAAGAAATCATCCATAACTTGGAAAAAGATAAAAACGATGATAAGGGAGAGCGGCCCAGATGATGTAAACGCACGTTGAAGAAGCATCATCATTCTTTAATAATTTTTTTTTTCTAAAAAAAAATTGAAATTTTAATAATAATGTTTTGGATGAATAATTGAAATTTTATGTTTTTCTATTTAAATTTTATAATCAATTAAGAAAATTTGGCAAGTTCTATAATTAGAATTGAAACACTCAAAATTAAAATTCTTATAAAATGTTAATGTTTGACAATATCATGTTTATTTTCTTTTATTTGATAGTAGAAACATATTTCTATTCAAATAAAAATAAAAAAAATTACAAATGAGAAAAAAAATCATAATTTATAATATAATGCATGATCAATCGCATAAGTGATTGAGTAGACCCTTAATTAAAATTAATTAATGCCTCAAACATGATAAATTGATTAAACTTTAACATAATCTTTTGATTACGTTATTTATTTATATATTATAGTTAGATATAACTACTGGGGTTAGTCCAATAACCATCTGATATTATTCTTCATAGAGAGGTCAGGAATTCGATTCTGCAAAAACGATTTCTGAGAGTCAAACTTGAAAATATAAAAGATTTTATTTTAAACTGAAACGTTGTGAATTTTAATTCGATTTAGAGCTGGTTGTATAATTGATTTAGAATTAAAAATTAAAATTTTTATAATATTATTATAAAATATTCGATATTATCATTATTCATTAGCATATTATTAGATAAGGATTAGATAGAAATGAAATGTATAAACAAATAATGTATAAAGAAATAATATTTCAATAAGATTATAATTACAATGAGACAAACTTTAAGATATGCTTTTTATTTAACTAATAAGTAGTAATCATCGCTCTTCGCGTGGATTTTGATATTATATACTTATATTTTTGTAATATTTTAATTATATAAATTATTATCATTAGTTTTTGCTATTCTGATTTATTGGGACTTTCCTCCATTTTATATTCTTTCCTCTTTAATAAATGATATATAATTATCATTTTTGCTAAAAAAAATTATTACCATTAGTTAATTATTAATACCATTTTTTGAAAATTTTAAACATTAATAAAATAATGTATATATAAGCAATTATGTTACTAATTAAAAAATTAAATAAATTAAATAAATATATAAATTTAAATTAAGATTAAGATCTATAAAAACATAATATATATATATAACTTAATGTAATTGAAAGCTAAAAAAAATGATGAAGTGGGTTAATATATCTTATTAACGTGATTCAAACGTTAATTTTTAAAAATTATTTATAAAATTTAAAATATTTTGTAAGGTGATTTTTGGCCATCAATAAAATATAATAATCTAATTTAATTTAAAAAATAATTTTAAAGTGAATTATCGTATAGATAATAATTTGTGAATGTTGGGTGAAGTGGAAGGCACTACTTGACACGTCATCTATTGCCCTTTAACGTAAGTTCCCTCTCTCTTTATCAGTCTTTTCTTTATCTCTTTCAATCTATTTTTATGTATTTTTTAATTTCCATTTTTTTATTATATGTTTTGAAATTACCATATTGGCCTCCACTACTCTATTTCTTTGCTGTCATTACATTACAAGACAAGAGACCCATAATGTATTCAATTCTTGCTAACCATTTATAATAATAAAAAAAAAAGGAACTTGTACTCCTAAATTTTCTAATTCCTTATATTTTTCCTAATTTTCTGTAACAAAATTGTTATTCAATTATATTATTGTAATTTAATAATAACATATATACATATAATGCAAAATTAAAATTTTCAACATACACTAAGTAACTTTCTCTTTTTATTAATTTTTTAATTAACACATATCTAATAAATTTTAAAAATGTAATAAAATTTAGACTACATAATGATACAAAAAATTCATGAAATATTATATATTGCCTCCTTAATTTCACATTTACTATATTCAAAGATAGATAAATTACATATATACCTAATTTTAATAAGATAGTTTTATTTTAATTTTTTATAATCATTTAATTTATATTTTCTATTTTAATAATGTCATTGACCATAATTTGATGATTGTAACATAAACATGATACTAAAAAATATAATATTTCATTAACAAAACTGCGTATTATATATATCATATTAAACCAATCTAAAATAAATGTAAATATATCTCAAATAAATAAAATAAGATAATAATAAAAAAAAACTTTAGTGAGTGAACTCTATGTCTACTTATTATGTGAAAATATAATTTTTAATAAATATTTTATTTTCATCATTATTTTACTATTCTGATCATTGAATTAATTTCAATAAATGACTCCTGAACAAAACAAAATTTAAAGTTTAGTTATAAAGACAATGACAGATTTTTAAGTTTAATTTTAATATATATGTGGCAGTGATTTTTTATGTTAAGCTCTTCATTAATGATATGAAAAGTTACTTTCATATTCCCCAAAAATTTCTTCTGGACCGATTGTTTTTGTTTGTAAATTTAACATTATATATTTTGAAAATTATTATCTGTTGACTACTAGTAATTATGACCTTAATTAGAGTGTTTAACACTTAATAGTTATGGAATTTTCAACTAAAATTATATCAACTTTGAATAAAGAATATGTATTCTCAGAAAACAAAAAAGAACTTTTGAATAGAACATGATTTTTGGCAAAAAAAAAAAAGAAAAAGAAAAAACACTCTTTATTGTCTAAGAAAATAAAGAAAGTTTTCTTATTCTAGAACTCAAGACTAAGTAAAAGGAAAATATAATAAGAGCAATAATCACTGTTTCACTTCCTAAAAAGCCCCATAAGAAAAAGATGTTGGGTAGAAGGATGTGATTGGAACGTTATGGTGTTGAATTGCTCGAATAGTTTGAGGGTCTGGAGTAAAACAAAATTTGAAAATGTTGGGGTGCAAAAACAATCTTTACAGAACATTTAATGGAGCTTGGACTAGTCAATGATGATAGTTATGTACAGAAGTGTCTGTGTATTAAACAACAGCTAGCTGAATTATCCTTTAGAAAAGAAATGATGTGGCTACAATGATCCAAAGTACACTGGCTTATAGAGGAAGATAGGAATACGCGATTCTTTCATGCCACTGTTTCAAAGAGAAAACAAAAAGAACTATATATCCTGGTTGCAAGATAATAATGGGAGGTGGATTGAAGGTAATGAACATCAACAACACATTGCATCTTTTTATGAAGATTTATTTTGCTCAATGTCCAGATGGTTAGCCAATAGGATTTGGGATGTATTCCAACAAAAGTTACGGAGGATATGAATATTCTTTTAGATCGTCCTTTCTTGGTGGAGGAAATTCTTAGAGCAATTAAGATGATGTAATACGAGTAGTTTTGGAAGTGTTGGCGGGTGGCTCTATACCTAGTGGCCTCAATCATACAAACAACTATCTTACCCCTAAGGTATAGTCTCCTAAACTTATATCTGAGTATCACCTTATTAGCTTGTGTAACGTAGTATGTAAAATTGCTGAAAAATACTTGCTAATGGGTTAAAACTTAATTTAAAAGATGTTGTTGATGAAGCACATAGTGCCTTTGTTCCTAATAGACTGATTACTGACAATATTTTGGTGGCATATAAAGTTTTTCACTACTTGAGAAACAATGGTAAAGGAAAATGAAAGTGTATGTCTTTAAAGCTTGATATGTCGAAGGCTTATGATAGAGTGAAATGAATTTTCTTAAGGGAGGTGATGATTAAGTTGGGCTTTTCAATTTCATGGGTTGATAAGGTGATGCATTTTGTGACTTCAACCACCTATTCTATTATGGTGAATGGTCAGCAAATGGGTTTGATCCATATTAGTAAAGGAGTTGGACAAGGTGATCCACAATTTTCTTATTTATTTCTATTATGTATGGAAGGATTGACCAACTAGATTAATTCAGCAATTGCAAGCAATTCTCTTCGTGGTGTTTGAATTTGTAGAGGGGCACTAGTGGTATCTCATTTATTATTTGCAAATGATAGTCTGCTTTTTCTTGAAGCTTCTTTAAATGAAGTTGTTTCTATTTTCAGAAAAAAAAGGATTAATTTAAACAAATTTGAAGTATGTTTTAACCCTAATGTCAATGGAGAATTGCGAGATGCATTGGCGAGCCTACTGGGAATGAAAATGGTTGATGATTATAAATTGTATCCAGGCCTTCCCATTAAAGTGGGGTGAAATAAATATCAGTATTCAATTATGTAAAAGACATACTCTAAAGACATACTCTAGAGAAGGCTTCAAGGTTGGAAAGAGAGATACCTCTCATGGACGGGGAAAAAACTATTGATCAAAGCAATTGCACAAGCTATACCTACATATATTATGTAATGTTTCTTGCTTCTAGTGGGTTTATGTAATGAACTTAGTGCTATGGTGTGTCAATTCTGGTGGGGGCATCATGACACTAAAAGAAAATTATACATGTATAGGTAGGAGGATCTTTGTAAGCCTAAAGAGGAAGGCAGACTTGGATTTATAGATTTTTCGTGTTTCAACAAGACTTTATTAGCAAAGCAAAGGTGGCGAATATTGAAGAATTCATTTTCCTTTACTGCCTATTTTTTAAAGAATAAGTATTTTCCACATACATATTTTCTTCGTGATAAGATGGGAAATAATCTAAGTTATATAGGGAGAAGTATTATAGCAGGTAGATAAATTTTAAATAAGGGCTTAAGATAATAAATTGGAGATGGTGAGAATGCGTATATCTGGATTGATAAATGGAAATCACAACCCTCTAAATTTAAAGATATCACTCCTTGTAATACTCTTCCTTTGGATGCCAAGGTGTCTCTCTTAATTAATGAGGATACTTGAGCTTGGAATTAGCATATGATTGAACTTCTTTTCTTACCTGTTGATATTGAGAGAATAAAGTCTATTTCTTTGATTTGCTTACTGAGAAGAGACAAACTTGTTTGGCATTATCACCCCACTAGTTTTTATGTGGTTAAAAACGGTTATCGAATTGCTATGAAGCCTAACTCTCAAATGGCAGCAGGGTCCTCCATATATATGGTAAAAACTCCTTCTAGAAGCAGTTATGGAGGTTGAAATTTTCACCTAAACTTGGCAACTTCACGTGGCCTGCCATGTTGGACATTCTACCTGTCAAGACTCAATTACATAAAAGAATGGAATAAATTTCCCCGTGTTATTGCTTTTGTGATTTGTCTGAATCTCTAGTTCATCTCTTTAAAGAATGCAGAGGTGTTAGAGATGTGTGGAGTATAAGCAATATGGATGATGTACTTAGATTAAATGGTTATAAGCAATATGGATTGTGTACTTAGATTAAACGGTTCCTCTTTCAAACACTGGTTTGTAGCTACGAAGGAATCTCCTTCGCCAGAAAATTTGATTAGTTTTTCCTTCCTCAGCTATAGTATCTGGCATGGACCTAATAAGTTTGTGCATGAGAACGGACCATTCTGGGGTCAGCAAATTCTTTTCGCATCCCAAAATATGATAGCCAGCTATAAGTCTATTTGGGATGAAGAAATTCATCATGATGGATACAAGAGGTTAGCTTAATTCGAAAATGGGTTTGTCCTCAAGATGTGGATCAAGATGAACATTGATGCTACTATATTTTGTGACAATACAGTGAATTTAGGGGGTTGTGTTTTGCAACCACAGAGGTGAAGTAATGGCTTATGCGATAAAGCAATCGGTAGGTGTTTGGGAGTTTAGAAGCTATGAATCAAAAGCCATTTGTTACTGGTTGAAATTGACTCTAAACATGTCTTTTAGAAGAGTTATGGTGGAATTGGGCAATAAAAGACTTATTCACATGCTGAATTCAGAGGTCTATCTTGAGAATGAATTGGACGCTTTAGTTGAATATTACCTACATGTGTTCAAATCTCCATTAGATTGCTCTAGGTTGTTTATGTATCAAGAATGTAATAGCATGACCCATACATTGGCTAATTTGGTTTCTATTCATTATGAGGAGAGAGTTTGAATAGAAGACACTCCAAATTGAATTCATTTTGTTGTTAGGCCTAGTCCTCTATTGCTTGATAAAGATCTTTCTAATGGGTTATAAGAAAAATTGCATTAAAAGAATGAGATTTTAATTTTAATACAATTTCAAAAGCTTATATATATATTTCACCATATTAATTAATTAATATTCATATTACGAAGGTAATACTGATTATATTTGATTTCTTTAAGAATGGAATGAAATCTTTTTTAGAATATGATTGTTGTTATTTTTATATTTTGTTAATTATAATTTGAGCTTTGAATGAAAAAGATATTTTATTTGAGATATGATGAGTATGTAACTTTGCAAACTATGTTGTGGTATATATATTTCACATTATATTTTAATGAACAAATAATTTATATATTAATATATAATTAATACATAAGAGATAATATTATATATAAATGCATATAATATTAAAAATTTTCACTACAAAATTCATCATATATAGCTATAGAAGATATTGTGGCTAAAATAATAAATTACGTAATTAAATGATTTTGCTATAACATTTTAATTCGTAGCCTGTCGTAGCTATAAGTGGCGCAGCTAAAACTTAGCTATAGAATTTACTTATTTCATAGCTTTTTTTTTATTTTGTTTTGGCTACACATTAACATATAAAGCGACTAAAAAGAATTATACATTTTGCTACTAAACTATTTTATTGTATTAAAATGCACAAATCTTTTACTACAAAAGTCAAATTGTATATCAAATATTAATTATTGTAAATATGTCAAGTTTTTTTTTGCTTTAGCTTACGAAACCTGACCACCATCTCTATACTTATTGTCGTCAAACCATCAGCTTTGTTATCATTTATTAGCATCGTGGAGTTATTAGCTATAGAATTTACTTATTTCATAGCTTTTTTTATTTTATTTTGGCTACACATTAATATATAAAGCGGCTAAAAAGAATTATACATTTTGCTACTAAACTATTTTATTATATTAAAATGCATTGCTACAAAAGTCAAATTGTATAACAAATATTAATTATTGTAAATATATTAAGTTTTTTTTTTTTTTTTTTGCTTTAGCTCACGAAACCTGACCACCATCTCTATACTTATTGTCCTCAAACTATCGGCTTTGTTATCATTTATTAGCGTCGAGGAGTTAACTTATTTGTGAGATTCTTTATGAATTTTATGAGAGAATACACTTATTGATTTGACTCCATATTTTAAATGAAACCTTAAAGTAATAGGTTTATGGGTCATTTCTACTTATATATTCTTTATTAAATTCATATTTTTCCAATGTAAGATTTCTCTTGTAATATTTAAAAAATATCAATTAGCTATGAATATGAAAATTTTATAGCTATTATCCTATTTTAAGTCATAAGTTATTTTTTCATGGCCAATATTAAAAATAATTGCTTTGAAAATTTTACATTCATAGTTAAAATATTTGATTTGCTACTATACTAAAAATATTATAGCTAAAAACTAATTATTGCTACGACAAATAAAAATTTAAATAAAAGTTACAAATTTATTTTGAGAGACTATTTTTCATAGCTAATGAGATTATAGTTAACTATGAATAATATATTCTATGACTAATATTGTACATTAGCTACTATAAAAAGTTTTGTTTAGCTACAGATAATAATTGTTGTAGTATTTATATATGTTTATATATTATAAAAATATTTATAATAATGTATGTTTGATGTATTAAGATATTTTTTAATTGATTTAAGATTTGATTAAAGAAATAATTAAAATATTAATTTTTTAATTTTATTGCTTTAGTTAAAAAATTAAAAAAAATAAAAATAATACTTTGAATACACAGAATAAGTAAAAATTTATTACTTATTAAATTTTTTTGAACAAAAAAAATTATAAAGATTAAAGAGAAATAAAAAAATTGTAGAAAAATAAATAATTATATTAAAATTTATATTAAGTTGGTATAATAAAAATATTTTTAAATTTAGTATAATAAAAATATTTTTAAATGAGCAAAAATCTATTCAAAATAAATTAAAATAATAAAAAATTATAAATACAATTATATTAATAATAGGTCCATTTTAAATTATCTTTAAAATAATTAAATTTATATTATTCATTAAAAATTAAATAATAAAAATAAAAATGAATAATAATAAAATTTAAAAATTATTATTCTTGAAATTAATTCCTAAAATCTATTAAAAGTTAAAATAAAAATAAAAATTTAAAAGTAACTTTTTTTGAAATAATAACTTCTAAAATAGAAGTAGTAGTAGTAGTAATAGTAATGATAATAATAAAACTTATGAGTTGAAAAATAAGATAAAATCAATTAAGAGCATAATATAATACTTATAAATTAAAAGAAAAAATAAAATGAATTAAAGGTAAAAACATAAATTTAATATCTAAAATTTAATATTTCAAATTAATTTTGGATTTAAATTGTTTGGTATAAAAAGAAAAAAATTAAACAAAATTATATATATAGTTTATATAAAATTGTAAGAAGGAAAGGAAGAGGGAAAAAAGGAAAGAAAATAGAAAAAAAGGCAAATTGGAAAAATAAAAAAATAGGCTTGATTTTTTAGGATTTCCATGATTCATTACTTATTGTACTTTTAGTATATATATATATATATATATAATGTTTTTACAAATGATCATTAATTTATTTTTTTTAAATAAAATAAATATATATATATTTTTTTTTCAAATTTGGATATTTACCTGTTTTCTTTCTATTTTAAAAATAAACTAAACATGCATGTTTAGTATTTTCTTCTTTGGTTGAAAACTAACATTAATCAACTATTTTCTAAAAGAAGTTTCGAATATCTAAAACAAAGAAGGTTTAAAAAAAACTATTTCACAAAAAAATATTAATCAATCAAACTAAAAAAAAAAGAAAATAATATAAAACCTTATTGAATAAGATAATAACATTAGATTTTCTATCATTAGTTAATTAAGACACATTTTTTTTATAAAGAAAAATCAATAACCTAATAATTTATTTATTAAAACATAAATTTCATAAAAATTTTCAAATTTATTAACTTAAAAAATTATTTTGTATTGCATAGACAAGGTTGGTTTATTGAATAATTTTTTGAAAAGAAAAAAAAATATATTAAAAAAAAGAGAAAAAAAATAAAAGGGCATTTGTGACAATTTAAGCGGAACAATATTCCATTGGACAGCTTGTTTAGTACATTATTAGTGGTGGAAATGTTGGTTTTGCCAAAAAGGTTTATTTATAATTTATTTATTATTTAATTAAATAATAATAACAAAAATAAATAAATAAATAATAACATCACTAATACTCTGCTTCTGGTTCTTCGCTTGACAGACACTGCTCTTCTCTCTCTCTTGCAGAGGCTCTGCTCTGGTAGCAGTGAAATATTGAAAATTGAAGAATCCTCAAAACAAGGTGGGTATGAAAACAAGTTGAAAGTTAAATTATTTTCAAATTTTTTTAAAAAAATTGACCTTTTTTTTAAACTTTTCTCCTCGTCTTGAAATTCTCTGTTTTAGATAGAATTATTTTTGGGTTTTACCAAATTGAAGATCAATTTCTATGGATTACACAGTTATGCGAAAATGGGTTGGTGATGGATCTGTTACCGGTAGGATTTTTTCGAGTTTGTTGTTCTCTCTCTCTTTTTTTCCTTTTTTTCTTGATTCTTGTTTATGATTTGAATTTGTTTCATTGAAATGTAGCCTCATTTTGTAGTTGGCTGAGTTTTTTGAGTTAGTTTATGGCTGTGTGGGTAATATTCGGTGTTTATTTAATTGAAGAAATGAAATTGTGTACAATCACTAGTCTGTTAATCTGGTTATTATCACTCTGTTTCTCTGTCTCTCTCTCTCTAATAAAAAAAACCTTGATTTTTGTGTTTGTGATGACTATTTTTCTTTGAGATGAGTTGTTTTTTTTCTTTATTTTAATATGTTGTTATGCTATTTTTTTATAAAAAAAGAAAATAAGAAAATAATTGAAGAGGAAATAAAATGATTCAATTTTTATGTTTGTGTTTATCCTGTAAAGCAGCATGAGTTTTTGAACTTCCCCATTTGAATGAAAATGGGTTTGTTTAAGTGATATACTCTTATTTGGGATAATGAACTGCTAATCTACTCAATACCCTTCTATTGATTATATTTATTGCAGCAAATTAAACCAACAGAAGGATGAGAGTGTATAAGAAAATAATTGTTGTGTCCAAAATGTGCTGTTTGTGCACTTTCTTTGCAAAGTAAACAAATTAAAATTTCTTGTTTTCGAGGGATGGTTGGAACTCTTACCTAATCTGAAACATTATGTTGTCTCATTTTATCCATTCCCTCTTATAGTTTAGCTAATATGATTGCTTTTTCTTGGGGCTTATGCAACTCTTTCTCGAATAAATGAACATTATTGGCCTAATTTCTGGACTAGAAAAAGTTTCTATTCATTTGTATGCCAAGGAATCTGGCTATTCAGAATTATTATAAGAATCGAATTATTATAAGAATCTTAGCTAGAAACTTAGCATATCATTCCTTTTTGCAATGATAGAAAATTGTTGTTTGCATGAGTAATTTTATTTATGACTGAAGAAAAGCTGTCACTGAATTGCCTAAGTGTCATATATATATATATATATATATATATATATAAATGTGATTTTCTCTTGTAATTTTTGTTACTTATTGTTGACGGTCTTGTTATTGCAGATTATGTTGGTCCACAGCATTCTGCGGAGTGGGTCTCATCTGGAATTTTAGACAAATGATCTTGGTGCTGCTGCTTATTTTGATGTAATCAAATTCTGTTGTTGCTGTAAAGACCATTTAGCTTTTCTTTTTTTTCAGTGAGCATCCAAATGCTGCTGCAGTCAAAACCAAAGCACGCTGATTACATTCCACATTTTTGTAGTTTGGTTCAGTTAAGTTTGAGGCAATACTGCTAGAAAAGATTAATTGGGTTGTCCCTATTGCAAAAGCGCAACCAGGTAAACTGATTAGGAGTTCAATGCAAGAATCACAACAATTTGGAGGCAGAGGCATGTCTAGCAGATTGTACCATCAGCCAATGGAGGAAGTTGAGGCCCACTATATGTCTCAGTTCCAAAATTTAGACTACCAGTTATGCTACAGTGCTAGCAGCCAAGGATCCAATCATTTATCCATTCCAAATTTACGTGGACAATACTGCACCCTAGAGTCATCTTCAGCAAATGGCAGTTATGCTTTTTACAACTCTCCATCAACTGTCAGTTTCTCATCAAATGGAAGCCCTGCATCACAGCAAGAGTCTCAGTCATATCCATCTGATCCACACCATTCTCCCGACAATAACTATGGTTCTCCAATAAGTGGTTCATGCATAACTGAAGAAGTCGACTTTAAGAGCAAGTTGAGAGAATTAGAAACAGCAATGTTGGGTCCTGATTCTGATATTATTGACAGCATTGAAAGCACATTTCAGAATGTGAGAAGCATTGAGTCACCAGACATGGATAGCTTAAGACAAACAATGGAGGCAATATCTAGAGGGGACCTAAAGCATGTTCTTATTGCCTGTGCAAAAGCAGTGTCAGATAATAATCTGTTACTGGCGCAATGGTTAATGGATGAATTGCGACAGATAGTGTCAGTTTCCGGTGAACCAATTCAAAGATTGGGTGCATACATGTTAGAAGGGCTTGTTGCCCGGCTGGCCTCCTCTGGGAGCTCCATTTATAAAGCTTTGAAATGCAAAGAACCAGCCAGTGCTGATCTGCTCTCTTATATGCACATTCTCTATGAGGTGTGTCCTTATTTCAAGTTTGGATACATGTCTGCCAATGGGGCCATTGCAGAAGCCATGAAGGATGAAAACAGGGTTCACATCATCGATTTCCAAATTGGTCAGGGTAGTCAGTGGGTCACTTTAATCCAGGCTTTTGCTGCTAGACCTGGTGGACCACCCCACATCCGCATTACAGGTATTGATGATTCCACATCAGCATATGCCCGTGGAGGAGGACTGAATATTGTGGGCAAGAGGCTAGCTAAGCTTGCTGAGTCAGTTAAGGTACCATTTGAATTTCATGCTGCTGCAATGTCTGGTTGTGAGGTTCAAGTAGAGAACTTAGGTGTTCGACCTGGGGAAGCTCTAGCAGTGAATTTTGCATTTGTTCTTCACCACATGCCTGATGAAAGTGTTAGCACTCAGAATCATCGGGACTGGCTGTTAAGACTGGTTAAGAGCCTGTCCCCAAAGGTGGTGACCCTTGTTGAGCAGGAATCTAATACGAATACCGCTGCATTCTTCCCCCGGTTCCTTGAAACACTGAACTATTATACGGCTATGTTTGAATCAATTGATGTAACTCTCCCAAGAGAGCATAAAGAGCGAATTAATGTTGAGCAGCACTGCCTGGCAAGAGATGTTGTTAACATAATAGCATGTGAAGGAACTGAGAGGGTGGAGCGACATGAGCTTCTTGGGAAATGGAGGTCACGGTTCAGAATGGCAGGGTTTACTCCATACCCTTTAAGCTCCTTGGTGAATGCCACCATCAAAACACTGCTAGAGAATTATTCTGACAAATATAGGCTTGAAGAGAGAGATGAGGCCTTGTATCTTGGTTGGATGAACAGAGATTTGGTGGCATCTTGCGCATGGAAGTGAAAACTGGGTACCAATTCACTCTTGTTTCAGAAAATCGGCAGCCAGCTGAGGCAGAACTTCTAGTATTTCAATATTTTCTTTTTCACCCTATGCTCTCAAGGGATTTTAGGAGGAAGGAGGTGGCTTCAGCTGTGTACTTCTAAACATGGAAAATAGCCATTTTCTTTGAGATCACTATTTCCCATTTCAATGCCTTGAAACTTTTGCTTTGCCTGGTTTGATTAAAAACAAAATTCTGCTTTTTGCATGATCAGGGATATATTCACATCGCACTAGCCATTTAATCCGTGCTCTGCGAAATTATTATATATATTGAAGATTATTTTTTTTTAAAAATCTAAATTTAGAATTGGATCGTAATCTAAACATTATGAAACATTTTCTATCAAAAATTGATAATATTTAAATGTAAATCATTAAATGAAAAATATTTTTTTTCAAGTAAAAGTGTTTTTAAAAAAAATTATAACTTATAATTCAAAATAAATGATTTTTTTTAAAATTACATTAGAAAATGAAACTAAAGACTTTTGGACAAATTTTATATTATAAATTTTGTTACTTAATGCAAAAATATAATCAATAACTCAAGATTTTCTTAGCAACAACCTTATTAGAAAAAAAAACCATATTAGGTATTAATTTGAGGTAGTAAAACAAAGAAAGTTGGTTTCTAAAACATTCACGGCTTTTGAAAAAAATATTAAAAATATTATAAATTTATCATATTTTTAAAATGTTTAAATTTATAAAAATATATAATTAATTTATTAAAATAATAAATTTTAATTAGTTTATTATAAATTTATAATAAAATGATTAAAATATCTATAATAAAAAAGTAAATCTTTTATAAAAAATAGTGGAGACTGCCATTCTCATAAAATTATTTTAATTTATAAAATTATTAATTTGTTGGATATTAAATATAAGAGGGTCATCTCCGTTCAAATATATATATATATATATATATGCATTTGTATATGTATACGTATAAGAAGGCTAGCCTGCTAATTAGTAAAATACATGCGAAAATTTCGTTAACCCGCGTCGTCTACGGTACCTCTATGTCCCAATCCAATCAATAAAAAATAAATATTCAGTTATATATATATATATTATCATCAGTTGGCAATTATTGGTTCTATTATCACTATTCACAATTTAAATTTATTATTAGCTGAATATATATACAGCCGATGATGTTGAAATTTCCCAAATACTCAAATAACTCGAATTCCCTAATTTTTGATATGGTTGAGTGAAGAGAATGATGAGCAGGAAGTTGCAGCAATGGCGTAACCTGTCAATGTCTACAAGTCTTATCACCCGGAAATAGTTTAGAATTTCTAGAAGGTTGGGATCCAACTCTAACCATGCAAGAGTGAATAAGAAGTTAAATTTGGAAGAAGGCGGCAATGGTTCAAATGATGTTGTCAAAAAGGAAGTTTTGTTATATAATTAGATGTCTATGCAACCCTATACATCTGTAAGTAACGATTATTGGGTCCTAATGTAATAATTTACACAGCTGAATGAAGTTTCCCCATCTCCAAAAATCACCCTGTTTCTATTAGCTTCGGACAGACTCTGGATTTGGTATGTGTTGCTCATTTGGATTAGTATCTGGACTCCCTGGAGTAATAGTATGAACATTATAAGCACTGCAATTCACTTTCGATTCTGTTCTCGACTCACCACCATGTTGTTCATTTGATCTAACCTCAGAAACTTGACTGCTATTGACAATTGTGTCTGCAACAGCAGTATTACTTCCTTCTGTAACACTTGACTTGCCATTCTGCAACTTTTTTGATTTACCAGTGTGACCTGAACCTGAATGGGTGACCTTATCAGAACCGCTAACTTCACTGCTTCCTTTAGCTCTAGTTCTTGACTCGCTATTCGGTTGTTGCTCGTTCGAGTTTCTACTGGGGCCTGAACTATTATGAACAGCTCCATCACTTTCTCCAGATTTAGCACCTGACTCACCACAGTGGATAGCAGTCGTACCAATGTTCATGGGAGTTGCATTATGAGTTACTGTCCTTGAAGGAGGTATGTCGTGATCATGTTGTCCCTCATAACTGGTTATAACCACTTTTGAGTCATGAGACGCTCTCTCCACATGTTTCTTAACTGGGCACCCTGGACTTGAGCACCTATAGTAGCTCCTGCATAATGCAAGGAGAGAGCAAAAGTAAGCATAATGCTCAACAACAGAATTAAGGCTATATAATGAATTTCGCAGATGACTTCTTGATGTGCAACTGTAGCTAATATAAGGATACTTCTTTGGAAATGTATCTGTAACAAATGAAAAGAAGTGAATGAAGGTATAACCAAACTGTCAAGTGCTAAATTAACTATCTTACTAGTCCTAGTAATAAGTTTTTATTTTCTTTAACCTATCAAGCCTTGATATTTTTCAGAACTTAAACAAAGTATTCCTAAACTGCGGAGTAGATTTTTTTTTTTTGGTTAATTAGTTCTATATAGATGCTGTCTGTTAGTACTTTTTCCAAATCAATTTCCTAAACAAAAGTAATTATTTTTATGAAATTTCTCATAAAAATCAGTTTTTTATGAGGGCAAAAGCCATACTTTAAAAAAAAACTAGGAATTTTGTAAATTATCAAGACTTTATTCATAAAAAAATATTTAGAGTATTATTTTATAAGTGAAAAATACTAAGGTAAGATTTATCGAGTACGTAGAAATTAAATAACTGATATTTACCTTGGATTCGGATTACCTTTAACCAGTTTCTGTCCATATTTTCGCCAACGGTACCCATCATTCACAATATCAACCTCACTTAAAGTTTGAATAACGAGACATGATTCACTAGTTAGCTTATCTACAGGAATAGGTTCAACATTGCGGTTGCATTTCTTCCTGTTTAATTTATTGGCAAGCAGCGTAAAAGAGTTAGCTCATAATTAAACTGGTATAGTAAAGAAAAAGATAACAAATCAGTTCATTAACGTACTGTCTTTTTGAGTTTGGATCATCATCATTATCAATCTCATCTCTTATCCGATTTGATTCTGATGGCACACCCTTCATATCTTCACTTGATGCAGCATTTGAAATCTGAGAGGTACTTGTTGGCTTGATTAGATGGGAAGAATGATCTTCTGCATGTTATTATTTTGTTTTGGATGGTTAAAATAAATTACTAAATTAGTTAAAGAGCTAAAACTATATATATCAATGCGTTCCCCCATACCTTCAGTGCCAGTTGACAAAGGCTTGTCAGCCTTTCCTTCAACAACAGATAACACAAAGCCAACAGCCAGTGGGAGATTATGTTCAGGTTTAGGATGTTCATGCTGACCAAAATAAATAACATCTGCATTATGGCCATCATGCGAACGTTCCAACTGCTTTTTCACTTGGCAGCTTGGATGTGTACATTTGTAATAGCTCCGAATAAATTCATTTCCTTTAACAAGTTTCTGCCCATATTTTCGCCAATGATATCCATCCTCACACACTTTTTCACGTACCATAGGACTTCTTCCTTCCTGACCAGATCGGAAGGTACTGGAACTACTGCCTGTCTGTGAGACTTTTTGTGGTGTTATAGAGGAGATACTTCCTTCTTTATCTAACTCTGATATATGGGTCCCAGCATCAGGATCCCGCAGAGATTTATCTGGGGTAATAGGGATTTCTTCTTCTTGATTTTCTGAAATAAGAATTTGACTATCATCAATTTGTCGTGTAGTTTGACTTCCATTATCTGGGCTCTGTCCCTTCTCCAATTCATCTGGAGCTTCCCCAGAAGAAACCATATGTGAACTTTGGAAATTATGACAAAACAAAAAAAAGATCAACTCAAGGTACTGTTACTGCTGTTACCACAAACTTGAACGAATGCCACATGCTGCTAGTTGTTACCTGAGAAAGCATGGACGAATTCAAATTATGAACCAAAAAAATTGATAACTGGGATTTTGCAACCAATAATAGATTCAAATTTCAGCTGAAAATCAGAGAGCAGGAGGGGTAACCAGCATATTTTAAAAAAAAAAAAAAGGGGCAGCCCGGTGCACGAATGCTCCCGCAATGAGCGGGGTCTGGGGAAGGGTCGGACCCATTGGGTCTTTGTACGCGGCCTTCCCTTGCAATTAATTGCAAGAGGCCGTTTCCACGACTCGAACCCAATGAAAATTCGTCCTATGCAATTAATAACTAGCATATTTTAAAACTAGATAAAAAGAATGGTTTAAATTGTATGATTTTGAGAACCTATAAAGCATAAACGAGTTTATATTCTCATCAATCTACCCGGCATCAGTTCATCAGTTGCACGCTTCATTAAAACTTCAGGAATAACTAAGAATTTTCATTGCAAACAACAGCAAGTAATTTACTGATCAGATAACTTTTTTATAAGTTTATCTTGAAAAGTTTTACCCAAGCCATACAACATTAAGCTTACGTATGAAGTTCAATCAAGCAAAAGGCAACTCTTCAGCTTTCATATAAATCATTCAGACTAGATGGCATCCATAGTAAATGGGATAAATCACGCCATTAGTCACCTTAACTTTCAGAACAATCACCTCGAGGGGTTTCTGACATAGATTGCTAACTACACATGCCTTTACACCATGTTATTGACAGTTTAGGTGTTAGTTTTAATTGCCTTTGATATTAAATCAAAAGCTACAAATAAATTACGGGAACTTTAAAATGTATACAAATTACAAGTTCAATGATAAAAATGGAACAAATTCATCTTTAGAATCGAACTGTAAGTAAACCAAAAGTCTTGCTGCAATTTATCCAAGTAAAATAACATTCAATCTAACCCATAATCATCACCTAAAAATCGACTAGAAAAAAGAGAATTTGCTAATGCATTTTAATTTTGGCTAAAATGCTGCAAACAAAACCTTTAAAAAAAACACTTTCTGATACTTAATTTAATCTGTAATTTCAGTGAGTTGCCTAAATTCATGCCAAATTGCCATTCAAGGGCAAGAAAAGGTTCGGCCAAACAGAACGCTACCTTTACTAGGACAAAAAAGGAACAGAGGAAAGAAGTTTTTTTTTATTTTATTTTTTTATTAATGTTAATTAACAAAATAAGAACAAATTATTAAATTAGAAAATATAGGTAAATTAAAATCCATCAAAAATTTCCGAATTACTAAGAATTACAAAAACATTTTTTGCGCAATGTTTGGCTTCCATGAAAATTGAACAAAATAAGTAGGAGGAATTCAAAATCAAATTAACCATTTCTCCTTTAAAAAAAAAACTAACAATTCAAACTCTGGTAAAATAGAGCTAGAGTTGAGTTCAAAATTCAATTTTCTATCCTTTGGTACAATTTTTCTCAGGAACCAAACACCATATACTAACTCAAGCAGAATTCCAATTTCCATAATTAATAATTCAAATTTCAAATCAATCAAGAGACAGACATCAATCAGACTAAAAAAAGAATCTAAGTAAAAATTATATTAGTTAAAATTATTTAATTAATTTATTAAAGGAACCAACCATGTATATTTACGGAAGTACCAAAACTAACCAGGTTTTCATTTTTGAACTCAAGTAGAAAAAACTCCAGTACAGAGATGATCAGGTGCTCTCGCTTCCACGTAAAACCAATTGAATTTTGACTCAGAATCAGAGCCGTAGATCACGCCGGTCTCGGATCCCAACCGGGGCGTGGACGTTGTTCAGGTCAGTGGGAGAGTGAAGTTTAGGTAAGTTGAGGACTTTACGGTTGCCAAAATAAATAAATAGATAAAAGAAAGGATAAGTCTAATCCATAATCAGAGACTGGACACAGAGAGAGAGAGAGAGAGAGAGAGAGAGAGAGAGAGAGGAAGAAGAAGCAGAAGAGGAGTCAGGGACGTTGATTGAATGTGGTGGGGAACAATATAAGAATCTGTGCTCTTTGCTGGTTTGGTTCTGATTGCGGCCTTTAGCGTGCCGTATTGTTTTTCTTATATTGCATATCAGCCGTTGGATTAGGAATCAGCACCCAATGAAGTCAGTTGGGGAGATTATAGACATTTTAAATTGGGCAAAAAGGTGATGGTTGGATATATTTATTTTTAATTTACATATGAATAGCAACTAAATATATCATGCAATAAAAATTACAATAATTTTATTATGGTATATTAATTAATATAATTTTATTATAATATAGTAATTAATATATCATCTAAATATATATATTTTTTTATATGAAAAGGTTAAAAGTTATCATATTATAAAAAAATAATGGCTAAACATATATCATAATAATTTTATTATAACATATTAATCAATATATTTTTAAACACATATTGTTTTAATATAAGAGGATGAAGCCCTTAGTAAATTTATTAATATGAAGAAAAATATGTGATGCTTTGATAAAAATTAACTCTATGAATTATATTTATTTTGAGTCATTTTTCGTCTTTATATAAATATGGAAGTATTATGTAAAATTATATATTTTTAATGTTTTTCTAGAATTAATTTTTATACAATTTCATAATTATCTTATGAAAAGTTTGGTAGAAATGAAGAAAGGGAATCCATATTAAAATAAGTTATTTGTAATTTCTATCACAGAAAGCAGCATCAATCCAAAAACATATTTATGAAAATTTAGTTTGCAGTTCAATTAATCATTTTACTCTCAGAAGGAATGAGCTAAAGTAAAACTACTGGTATCATAATATACATAGAAATGTTATGTTTTTTTTGCCAATAGTAAAAATAGACATATTAAAAGATAGCCCCGTAGTACATAAAAACCTTTATCATGAGGAGGAAACCATGAAGAGGATGAAAAATATAAAAAATACAGAAAGAAGTTTAACAATCAAAATCTTATAACTGATAGAAGCTATGGTAACCTTCCTAATGAGGGATTTCGGGCCAGATAACAAGATGAAATGGCTAAGAATGAACCTCCGGCACATAACCAGTAGATGAAAGCTAATAGTAGAGTTATAGGGATAATAATTAAACTATGAGATAAGTTTTAAAAAATTACTGAAATATGAGACTTCCTTTAAATATTATCATATTGTGAGAGTCGAATGATTAAATAAAAAGTCACACTTTTAGTTTGACATTTTATTTTTTTTAATCGGTTTTCACATATTGTCTGAAACTTTCAGTTTCAATTTTATTAAAATCAAAACTCAAAGTTTTGGACAATAAAAAATATATTTTTTTTGCATCAAACTGTAATTTTAAGTTATGATTTAGTATAAAAATAAAAAAAAT
The DNA here is from genome assembly GCA_947685225.1 of Garcia nutans. Taxonomy (NCBI): domain Eukaryota; kingdom Viridiplantae; phylum Streptophyta; class Magnoliopsida; order Malpighiales; family Euphorbiaceae; genus Garcia; species Garcia nutans. The sequence continues at coordinate 1,210,229 of CANTUV010000068.1, forward strand.
TATATATAACATTAAACCGTAACTTTGAGTTGTTATTTGGTGCAAAAATAAAAATAAAATTATATATAGTACCAACGTATAAATATAAATATAAAGACCAAACCAAAAGTTTTTCAAACACAAAGACAAAATTTTCAAATGTTTTTGAAATACTTTTCATTTAAATTAACCTATTAATGAATTTTACTAAAAAAAATAATCTTATATCAATTACAACAATAAAATTTGTATAACAAATAAAATTATAAATAATTATAAATAATTCATTTTATAGTTAATAATATTTTATTATTATCCCTAAACCCAAAAAAAATTAATTATAAGTTTATAACAAAAATTAAAAGTTAAAAATGATAATTTTAAAGTTATCTCTAAAAAAATTATAAGTTTATGAAAAAATATAGCGATATTTTTTAATTAATATATTTTTTAATTAATATTGTCGTATTTTAAGTTTGGTGCTATATAGTGATTTTTAATTAATATCTAGAGTCGCGTTAGCCAGACATTAAATAGCAATTTTTGAGTTGCAGTTTGGTGCTATAAATATTTTTTTTTTAATTTTTGCACCAAACCGCAACTCAAAAAGTTGCAGTTTAGTGCTATAATTTTTTTTTTGCACCAAACTGTAACTCAAGGTTGCAGTTTTGTGCTCAATATAATTTTTTTTTTTTTTTGCAAACTTTGAGTTTCGGTCTTATTAAAATCGAAACTCAAAGTTTCGAATAATATGTGAAAATCGATTAAAAATATTAAAGAGTCAAATCAAAAGTGTAACTTTTGGTTTAATCGTTTGACTCCCATAATCTGATAATATTTGAAAGAAGCTTCATATTTCAGTAATTTTTTTGGGACTTCTCCCATAGTTTAGTAATTATCCCAGAGTTATATATAGTACTGCTTGAACCCAAGGACAAGTAGAGCCCTAAAAAGGAGTCATAGATAAGAATCAGTGAGAGACTATATAGAAAAACCGAGGATAAAAACCATAATCCTCTCTAACCTTTTGAAAGACCCACCGAAATTAACATTACCATAACATTGTGATGGTATTATGGAATGAGCAGCCATGAAGGCTAACTCTGACATGGACAAAAAATACATTCTGAAAATGAGGAGGACTTATAGCTTGAGCATACTAGCATAGAAAGATGAAAAGATTGGCAAGCTTCAATCTAAAAACCAAAATCTTCACGTTAGTTGTAAAACAAAACAAAGCCAGAGTTGGCTTCCTAGTATATAAGATCAGAACGTACATAGCATATCTCTAAGTTTTATAATAAAAAAAAAACCCCAAAATAAAGTTCTATAGAGCTCAAAAACAAAAACCAGCAAGGTGATAGAATAAGCAACATTCAAATATATTATTTTTTTTTATTGGCAATCAAATACACTAATTTGTTGTTCTCCATTCAATTCCTAAAAACACACTTCCACTCTTCTCTTTACAAATTTCTCTCTCCTTTACCTTATCAAAATCCCCCCCCCTCTCTCTCTCTCTCTCGTTCTTCCAAATATTCTCTGCCATTATTGCTTCGCTAGTGAAATCTCATATCGTCGACCTCAAAAAAATAGTACTCTATTACTGAAGTCATTTTGAAGAAAGCATAGGTCTGCTATATCTCATTCTCTCTCTCTCCTCTACCTTATTCAGTGTATAATTTTATATGATTACTTAATGACTGTGTTTGATTTAAATTTTATTTTTTTAGTAAAAAAAGAAATTAACTCACTTACATGCTTTGTTGATCAGTTTATTAAGTTTTTTTTGTTATCTTGAGCAAAGTATATTGTACTAATTTAGGTTAATTTTTATGTTTATTTACTTGTTTTGAAATTATGTATTTGATTGTTTTTCTTAATTGTTCAAATAGCATTTGTGCGTTAATCTTTAAATTGTAAAAGAACATGTATTCAATTTTTTTCTTTTATCAATTTATTCTGTCAGAAATATTTTAGACCATGAAAGTGTAAATATGTTTTATTGATTCACTTTCTTAAGATTTATGTAGATGATAATATGATAAGATAACTAATATGAAGCACTCGTTGTAAATTTTAAAGGTTATTTTCATTATTTGTTTGTCTTAGTTGTTGACACATGTAAAGAAAGAAAAAAAATCTTATTTTATATGAAATATATTGAAATGGCTTTCACTTGCTCTAATGTTGATATTTGTGGTCTGCCTATCAATTACCAATATCATCATTTTTCATGTTGAGCCATTATAAATTAGCAAACACAATATGGTGACCCCACTGTACGTTTGATTGCGATGCCAATATGTTATCCTTGTTTTAGAAACTTAAATCTTGCACTTTAGGAAAAAAAGAACAAATGAAAAAGATAAAGAAAAATCTAACTTTTTTTAATTGTCAGCCAAACTTTTGAGACTTAAGAATATAAAGGCTTGGTCTACAGTTGTTGATGTTTATGACTATAGACCATTCCATCATAAAAAATGTCAAGTTATTCACTAGTGTTGTATATGTGTTTTAAGTGTTATTCTTAGGTGCCATTAACTATGAAATCAAAGTGCTAAATCTTATAAGAGAGCATGTCAATGCTAATATGCTATGTTCTATATAATATGGTTCATATATGCAGAGCAATAATCAAATATATCTCAAAATATTTTTGCTTACCTTCCCTTTGAATGTATAAGGGATTTGAATATGTTCATTGTTAGATTACCCACAACAATTTTCAGACTTTCTTTGATTGTTGCATAAATCTACATAAGTTATGAGCATATTTATGATGCGATATAAGTATTATTCTTCCCTTGTCAATTTGTAGAAATTTTAAAAATAATTTTTTAATCTAGAAAAAGACTTAGAAATGAACTTATTTTTATGAGTTGATATGCTTTGGTATACTTAGAAATAAATCATTTTGTGTTATAAATATTGTTTATGGATTGATGATATAAAATTAGTAACTAATGAATTTTTGTGTTTTTGTGTTTTTATTTTTTGTATTTTTTTATATTTTTAGCTATTTTTTAAAGTCAAGATGTGAGTATTGACTGATGTTGTTTAGCTTTTTTAAAATGTGAATAAGTACTTTTTAATTGACTGATAGTTATTGATTTGTGTTGATCTTAATTTGATGGTATAGGTTGATAGGTCTTGATATGGTTTATATGGGATTACTGAAGAATAATTTTTTTTTGGTTATGTTGTTTATTTGTTTTAAATACTAAAGAGTATTTTTTGTAAATTGATATAGAATTTCTATAGAATAACTAATTTTTATTTGTTTTATTTATGTTATTTATTTGTTTTAAATACTAAAGAAGCGTGTTTTTTTTATATTGATATGGGTTGATATGTGTTGATCTTTGATGATATGAGTTGCTTTGTCTTGATATGATTTGATATGTCTTGATATGAGTTTACTAAAATATTAAGTATTTGTGTGCAATATATTGTGTAGATGTCTTACATAGTGAAGAAATATGATTTTGTTGACTGATCCGTATTAATCTTTTATGATATAGGTTAATATGTCTTGATATAGCTTAATATATCTAATATGGTTTGATATGATGCTACTAAAATATCAAACATTTGTTTTCTATATGTTGTTCAGATATCTTAAATAGTGAAGAACTGTAATTTTGTTGACTGATATGTGTTGATCTTCTATGATATGGCTTGATATATGATGATATGATTTGATATGTCTTGATATGGGACTACTAAAATATCAAGCATTTGTGTTCTATATGATATTCAAATATCTTAAATTGTGAAAAAACATGAAACATGCTAGCCCTAGGGCCATGTCTACAACAAGCCCCAAAGGCTCTAGGCTTAAAGAAGAGGATGTCTACTCAAATAGAGGGAAGCAAATAAAAAAAAGTTAGATATGTGCTACTTCCAAAGCAAAACGATGATGAAGAATAAGCTAAAAGAGAAAATGATGAAGATGTAAGTAGTGAAGAATTGTGTGAATCATTTTTGTGTTCTATATGTTGTTTAACTGTTTTAAATAGTGAAGAATTACGTGTAAAATTTATTATTCATTTATGTGTTGAATGAATATATGCATAAAATATATTGGATGTATGTTTGTTGGGATCCTAAATCGATATATGTATTGCAGGTTAAGGAAAGTTGTAGAAAGATATGTTTAATACATATATTTTGAATGAATATAAAGATATGTAAAATAGAGTGGATACTTTACAAGTTGAGGAAAGTATATTTTGAATGACAATATTTTAAATTTGTATTGATACGCTTGACATGTTGAAATGTTTATGTGATTGTTGAGCAGTTTATATGTAATAATTGTAATGGAGACATATATCAACCCATATTAACTCATATCAATACAGATCAACTCATATCAAATGTATAATAACTCATCTCAGCCCATATATATCTATATCAATACATATCAACCTATATCAAATGTATATCAACCCATAACAATACATATTTACACATCAACCTATATCAAATGTATATCAACTCATATCAATCCATATCTATACATATCAACTCATATCAATCTATATCAAATGTATAATAACTTATCTCAATTCATATATATCCATATCAACCCACATCAAATATATATCAATACATATCTACACATATCAACATATATTAAGCCATATCAACAAAGATCAACCCAAATCAAATGTATAATAACTTATCTCGACCCATATATATCCATATCAACACATATCAACTCGTATCAATACATATCTACATATATCAATCCATATCAATATATTTCTACACATATGAACTCATATCAACTTATATCAAATATATAATAACTTATCTCAACTCATATATATCCATATCAACACATATCAAATATATATCAATCCATATCAATACATATATATATACATATCAACCCATATAGACCCATATTAACACATATCAACCCATATCAAATGTATAATAACTTATCTCAACTCATATATATCCATATCAACACATATCAAATGTACCTCATACTAATACATATCTACACATATAAACTCATATCAAATGTATATCAACCCATATCAATATATATCTACACATATCGACCCATATCAACTTAACATGTTCAGTAACACATACACCCAATATCAACAACTTTCTACACCAATATGTAGGTCAATAATAATATTCATTGATAAAGCAACTTCCAGTACACTGGCTTTAAGTAATAATAACTATATCTTGTCTTTAATAATAGACTACACCAGCTTTTAGTGAAAACCTTCAAATAAAGGAAAAAAATATACTATCATCATTATTTCTTCATGGTTATACAAGAGAAGATAGATATCCCTACAGTAGCTATTACTACACACACGAAGAAAATTTTACCAAACTCACGCACTGCATTTATCTTCTCTAACTCTCTCTTTTTCTTCTTCAATCTGTCCACTTTCCTCAACAGAACATAGATGATGTTTGTAGCTCGTTCAGGGTTCTTTGGGTCAATCCAAGAAAAAAATTTGCATTTTCCTCTATGAGTCTATTTGTCCAAATGACAAAACTCATTATTTAAGTAATAATTATGTAAACACACAATATCTAAATGCAAATAACTTAAAACAAATTAAATTTTTAACATACCCCATAATTGCTGCAGCCATAAAAACGTCTCTCTAGGTTATCTTCTGTCCATGACACCCGAAGGGGTGCAATCTATCCGCATTCACAAATTGGAGCATAATATTCTGAATATTTAATATGAGATACATGTGACATTTTTCAAATCTAAGGAAAAATAAATATTTCATAGGGTTTCAAATATATAATTCTACATTGTTTAGCATACCTAAATACTATTTAAAACAGAAAATGATTCAATCCAATCTAATACATTAACACACATCACTCATACCAACATATAAAGACATAATTCTAGACTGTTTAGCATACCTAAATATCATTTAAAATAGAAAAAGATTCAATCAATATCATGACATATCAATCCATATCATCAAAGATCTACACTGATCAGTCAATAAAAATATATTTTTTTACTATTTAAAATACGTAAATAACATATAAAACACAAATATTTAATATCTTACTAGTCTCATATCAAACCATATCATAACATATCAAACCATATCATGATATATCAATTTATATCATCAAAGTTTCACACTGATCAATCAACAAAAACACAGTTCTTCACTATTTAAATTATGTAAATGACATCTGAAACACAAATGATTCATATTTTACTAGTCCCATATCAAATAATATCATGACATATCGAACCATATCGAGACATATCAATACATATCATCAAAGTTTCACATTGATCAGTCAACAAAAATATTTTTTTTACTATTTAAAACATGTAAATGACATCTAAAACACATATACTTTATATTTTATTAGTCTCATATTAAACCATATCATGACATATCAAACTATATCAAAATATATCAATTCATATCATCAAAGTTCCAACTGATCAGTTAACAAAAATACATTTTTTTTACTATTTAAAACATGTAAATGACATCTACAATACAAATACTTTATATTTTACTAGTCCAATACCAAACCATATCATGTCATATCAAGTCATATCATTAAAGATCAATACATATCAGTCAACAAAAGTACTTTTTTTACTATTTAAAACATCTAAATATAGAATACATTCATATTTTAATAGTTTCATAGCAAAACATATCAACACATATGAACAAAGATCAATCTATATTAGACAAAAAAAACTCAGTTCTTCACTATTTGAAATAGGTAATTAACTTGTAGAATACAAAGTGATGTATGCTTTGGCATTCCTAAATGGAAGCATATCAAATCATTTTAACCCTATCAAGGCAGATCAGCACATATCAATTCGGATCAATCCATATCAGTAAGCTAAACACACTTCTTTACTATTTAATATAGCTATACAACATGTATAATAAAACATTATTCATTCTTTAATACATATCAAAGCATATCAACACATATTAATAAAGAAAACTGATCAGTCTTAAACTATATTATAGTCTTAAACTGATTAGCCATTAATGGATCACAATACATGTTTTCCAACCTGCGTCATGCAACAGCAATGACAATTAACTTTGTTTATTGAGCATGTTTTAACATATATGTTATAGAAATATAATCATGTTGTCGTCTCTTCCACTAAATTAACTAGCAAAGTATCATGGATTAATGCATGTTGGATTTCAACTTTCTGCATCAGAATTACTAATAAAAAAAGTATGCAAGGCGCAACATAAACTAAGAAGACCAATTCATTTAAAAAAAATGCTTAAACTTGCTTGAAAAATATATAGCACATAGAATTTTAGTAAATGGAAGTTGAATTTTGTAAAAAAGTTACCTTCCACATGAAAAAGATTAAATATTTATATTCGTGCATGAAAAGAATTTCGCGAAAAGAATAAAACTCAATTGTTATATTTCAGTGGCTAAATCAAGCATAAGAATTAAGAAGTAAAAGAAAGCTAGAACATTTTCACCAAAATAAGACCAGAATTTGTAAGAAAATTGTATGAACCACAAAATACAATATAATCTTTCACAAAATGTGATTAAAATGAGTGAATTTCACAATTAAAATTTAAAAATGCAATTCAACTCCCATCACCAATAGATGAAATCAAATTTACAGAATAACAAAAATTTGAAATCTAAGTTGAACAACAGCTTACATGTCAATTCTAACTAAGTTAATGATAAGTCCCTGAAAATGGAGGCAAATAGACTAAGAAGAAGGAATCTCAGCTAGTTTTATGTTTAATTGAACCCAATCATATCATAAATGAAGCCATCACATCAAAGAGATAATATCAAAAGTTTCAATTATAAATAAAAAAGTAAATTTAAATGAAAGCATAAACGTAGATAAAAAAATAACAGAAAGCCCATACATGAGCCAAAGAAAACTGGTTAGTCTTGAACTCCCCAACAAAGAAAACAAATGAATTTGTTGTAGATAAAATTTACCCATATATAGTTTGTAATCCTCAATGTAACATATTTGGTATGGTTTGACTATAAATTAAATACTATTAAATAACAAAATATGATTTGTTTGATGAAAATAAAGAGAGAAAAGAGAAAAAAATATAGTTACAATAAAGACAAAGAATTCAAGCCACGATATTTATAAATTCTTTACTAAACTTAGAAATTCTTCCATTTTCAATTTCTTATTCTTAAGATTAACAAACCATTTAACTACAAGAAAAGGAAACAACAATAATATTTTCTCCAATAGTGTAATACAAAAACTTCAGAGCACAAATATATCTTCGTCTACTGCACTGAAATAAAAGTACATATTTATAATAACCTTAAAAAAAATAAAAATAGTGAAAATTAATTAACAAGCTTACTTTATACATCACTTAACCCATTTTAAACATATTATACGAAAATTTCAAGTAATGGTATAATAAAGGCAAAGAAATCAACCAAAAATCAAGAGAAGAGAGAGAGAGAGAGAGAGAGAGAGAGAGAGAGAGCATATTTTGTCTATGCCTTCTTGAAGAACTCAACGAGCAATGACACAAGATTTCGAAAGAAAGAAAGAGAGGAAAGGTTGGAAGAAAAAGAGAGAGGAAAGGATTTTGATTTTAGGAATTTGGTTTGGAAGTAAGATAGAGAGAAAGGAATTTTGGAAAAATTTAAATCAGTGATAGATAGTGGGATGTATTTTTAGGAATAGGAATTGGTGGGATTTGTTTATTAGGAGGCAATTTTATCAAAGAAGGGCTATTTAAGGTAATGAGAGTTTAAAATTTATTAGTGATATGTGAATGATATTTATTTGGTAAATTTCCTAAATTTTTTAAATTTTTTCCAATATTTTTAAAATTATATTCTGAATGTATATATGGTTAATTATACTAATAGTCCCCAAATTTTTATGTTTATCTCATTAGAATTTCTAAAGTTCATTTTATAAATATAAAATCTTTAAATTTTTAATTTTATTTTAATAAAATCTCTGAAGTCATTTTCTGGCCACCAAAGAGTGACATAATAATTATATGTCATCCAATGACAATTTTTTTTAAAAAAATTAATTTCCACTTACAGTATATACATTTTATACAAATAATATTAAAATTGGAGGTTGATGAAAGTATTTTATGATTTTGGAGCGAGCTATGAAATTGAATATAAAAGAAAAAAAAATACTAAAAGATATAAGTATTGATTGACGGGTTGTTGAATGAGAATGAGATTAAGTTTTGCAGCTTAGAGGTTAAAAAATTTGCAGTATTTCAACTATGAAAACTTTTGTTTATGAATTAATTGTGTAATTGAAAATTATTTTTTTTATTTTTTACCATGTGGCAACTATGGCTACCATATTATCTGATGAGTGAAGAATGATATTGGAAATTTTATTAAAAAAATTAAAATTTTGAAAATTTTATTTTTATAAAAAAAAATTTGAGGACAATCGATAATCGGTGTAATTAACTTAATGCATGTGGCCTCAAAAATAATTTTCCTTAATAATTTAAAGTCTAAGTAGATATGTGGATCCCAACATTTATTTAACATTCAAAACTTAAAATTTCAAAATTAATTAAGGACCAAATATTTAATGGATTTACATTTAAGCATGCAATTAAAATGAGAAAAGTCCACTTATTAAAATTTAAATTAAATGAAAAATCAATTAAATTTCATATCGTTAATTTATACATTTACAAAACTGGCCTTTTACATTAATAGAACAAACTCAATTCACTATGACAATTTCAAAAACTCTAAATTTATCATTTCAGAAATTATAATTTATGTACTGTGATTTTGTAAATTTGATCTTTTTTAATAATTTGTAGGCATATTAAAAGAGTAGGTTATTCAACTAAAACTTTATCAGAAGTTGACTTCTTCAAGCGACCGTGTTAATTTTTTTTAAGGACCGAATAAAATAAATAAATCACCTATATCAGATGGTGAGATTTGAAAATTAGAATCAAGCTTAGATTTAGAAGCTAAACTAGAAAAAAAACGAGCTTATCCAGCTTTTCTCCCAGATAAGCAATTGTTGAGTTGTTTAATAAATTATATTTTATCCCAATGGCATAAAGAGTTTTTAATTAATACGATACTTTGTGACAATTGAGATGTATTGTATAAATTTGATGGTAGACTTTTAGATAATGTTATGGATTATATGAATTTAATGGTAAATTATTTTTTATTATATTATGTACTGTATAGATTTAATGGTATAATATTTTGGATAATATTATGTATTATGTGAAATTAAGAGTAAGATGTTTTGGATAATATTATGTATCGTGTGAATTTAATATTAGGCTATTTTGAATAATACATCGAGACATAATCTAGTGATAAGTGTATTTTTTCTTGATAACTTAAGATCGATTTTCCCTTCTTCCAATTGTAATACTAAAAAGAGAGAGGCTATTTTAGATAATGTCATGGATTGTTAATAATAGACTTTTTTGTATAATATTATAAAATGTATGAATTTAGATGATAGTATTTTAACATTCATATAATTATAAGAAAATATGTTAATTGTAAAAGATATTTTATGATATTGATTAATTAGAAAAATATGCCCACTCTAAAAGTTGTTTTTTAATATTCAAAGATATTTTCTAATATTAATTAATTAGGAATATGATTTTCATATTTGTCTTTCATTTTTGCATTAATTGTATTATAATTTTATTAATTTTAGATTAATGGGTAATTCTTTGATTTGTACTTTGCAAAATTATAATATTTATTTTTATACCTGAATTTAATTTGTGAATATGTAAAAAAAAATAAATTTTATATAATTTTATATGAACTTAGATTAGATTTAGCATAAATTTTAATTTTAAGGCATTATGATGATTTTATCATTTCTACTATCATATTACAAAATCAAAAGTTTAATACATATATTGTCCTTCAAACTTGATAATTTTAGTCATTTTATTATTTGTATTATTCAAGTAATCATTTTGTCCCTTAAACTTGACTTTTTTTTTTATAATAAATTGACCATTAATTATTGAGTTGGCAAAATATTTGTATTTCACCCTTAAGAGGACGCGTGAAACTAATTAAAATAACATATTTATATTATAAAATATCAAAAATACCTTCTAATAACTTAAAAAAATTTTAACATATACTATAAAATTATAATAATACCCTTAAACCATTAATAAAGTTTTACGCAAAATTTTTCAGTGACTGGCACAAAAAAATAACGATTTTTTTTCTTCTTAAAATATGATTCAAATTTTGTGTTTTGAATCAAATTTTGTATTTTAAATTAAGATTTATGTCTAAAAATTTAAGAAGAAGAAGAAGAAGAAAAAGAACGTTTTTTTGCTAGAATATTCAACGATATGAAATTTCTGTTTTTGCCAAAAAAAAATTGTTTGTTTTTTAAGAAAATGGATAGATTTAAGAAGAAAAAGATAAATTTTTTACAGGAATCTTCAATGATCGGATTTTTTTTGCTTCAAATTTATATTTATTTCTTAAGCTAATGGATAGATTTGAGAAGAAGAAAAAGAAAAAGAAAAAGAAAAAGAAAAAGAAAAAAAAAAGATATTTTTTCTAATAAAATCTTCAACGATTGAAAATTTTTATTTTTTTGCTGAAAATTTTATTTGTTGGCCCGGAATTAGAAAGAAGACGATCAAATTTTTTTATTTTAAGGCGTTTGTAATTCACGCGCCATTAAAAAATTAAATATATTAAAATAAGTATCAATTTGTTATAAAAAATTAATTTTAAAGGGTAAAATTATTATTTAAATAGTATGAGAGGCAAAATAAATAAATATGCCAAATTTGAGGGACAATATATGTATTAAGCCCGAAATCAAATAAAAATAACTTATTTAACCATATTATAATATATTATCTATTAAACATGATAAATAATTATTCTTACAGTATCATATCATATACTATATATATATTAATAAATTATACAATTAACCATTCAAATAAATCTTTAATAAAATGTTTAGTTGTATCATAATCTCAAAAAAGTTGATAAAATAACCATCTTTAACTAAAAATACTATATTTATTTATAAATAATTCATATAAAATAAAATATTGGATCTATCAAATTTTATATATCAGTTTATAAAATATTTTATTTAAAAAAATATATTTTATTAAAAAAATTATAAAATCTCGTATCAAAAGATAATTATAGCCATACTTTAGCATATGACAAAATAAAAAAGATATATTATAAAAATAATTTAGAAATTACTTAAATATTCTCAATAAAATTATATTGTAATTAAATAAATTAATATTTTATTTAATTTTTATTTTTAATATTTTATTAAATATTCTAAATTTAGTGATATTAATTTTTTCCAATAATCTATTAATTAACACTAAATGAAGTTTACTCTGTTGTTTAAAAAAAAAAATTCAGTTTCCAAACGAATGCCTCCCTTGATCTGTGAGGGGCTGCGATTCCATGAATCTATCATTTACTTATTTTTAATGAGATTTAATCACAGCCGCAGCATATGAATCGAAATAGTAGGCGGTGATTACCATTGACCAAACACAATTCGATTAGGCTATTTTGCTACATCAACAAATCTTACGCGCATACAATATAATTTATACCCGCCTCTGTTCCACAGCCACGGGCACCGCCTCAACGTCGACAACACCACCATCACCACTACCGTCACCAGCACAGTTAGCGGAGCCCTAACCCTAACACACCGTGAAATTCCCTCGTTTTGATATATAAGAAACTTCCCTCACCTTCTATCCAAAACCCTAACCCTAATCTGAATCCTCATTCGCCATGCTTTTGTCTCCAGGACACTCACCACGTCAGATCTCATCGCCATCGCCATCTCCATCTTCAAATCCTGAAAATGCTATCCAAATTTCCAATAAATCCTCTGTCAATGCACCCGCAAACCCTAGAAAACGCCCCACAGTTCTCGACGAGGACACCTATGTTGAAGCCATCGAGAAAATCATCGAGCGTGACTACTTCCCTGACATTTCCAAACTCCGTGATCGTCTCGATTGGCTTGAAGCGACAAAAACCGGCGACCCTGTTCAAATACGAGATGCCCAGTTAAAGATCATCGAGCGGCGTGGCAAAAGAGTTAATAACTCCATTGCCGATGGTAATACGCAAACAAGAAGCCGAACGCAAACTCCAGGTTCTACTTTTATGCGCAATTTCACTCCTTTTGATGAATTTGATAATAAAACACCTAGTGTTGCAAATAGGGAATTGTCTGGTAATGGAGAGTCTAGTGAGAATGATGATGCTGTTGGTGATTCATTGAGTTTAGATCAGTTCTTTAGGAGATATACTAGTGAGGATAATGATAGTTTTTCAAAGATATTGGAGAAAGTGAATAGGAAGCGAAAGGAGAGATATGGACATTTATTAGAAGGCGAGAAAGAGGATGTTAAATTGATTGGGGATGCAAAGAGAGATAGGATTACAGATGGTTATGGGACATCTGATCAGCCGCCAAGCACATTGGAGGGGTGGAATTACACAGCCAAGAACTTGTTGATGTATCACCCTGCAGATAGGGGTGAGGCTCCTTTGACTGAAGAGGAACACGCTCTTAGATTGAAGGCTTTATCAAAAGAAATTAACATGTCAAACACACGTTTTCATGGTAAAATGTTGGATTCTAGACCGAAAGATGATGGCACTGTCGAAGTGCTTTATACCCCAGTAGTAGGAGCTACCCCTCTTCCTATGCCAGACAGAGATGGGGATAAGGCAAAGAAGTATGATTTGGAGGACTTGAGGAAGACACCAAACCGATTTTATGTGGAATCAGGGAAGAAGGCAGAAAATGGGTATAGTTTTGTTAAGACACCTTCACCTGCTCCAGGAGTTGATGAATCCCCATTTATGACATGGGGTGAGATTGAGGGGACACCATTGAGGCTGGAACCTGAAGACACACCGATTGATATTGGCGGGAGTGGTGATGGGCCACATTTTAAAATCCCAAATCCACCTACACGGGATGTGAAGGCCCATTATTTATCTAGGGAGGCAGCACGTAAGTTAAGAGAGAGGTCAAAGATGTTTCAAAAGCCTCCATTGCCTTCTCCAGGAAGAGGGGGGAGTGCAAGTCCAAATGTGCGTACTCTTTCTCCTGCTGCACAGAAGTTTATGAGGAATGCAATTTCCAAGTCTTCATCTTCTGTTGATGAATCCCTTCGTGCTAGTTATAGAGGGGCAAGCCCTGGTGTTGGTACTCCAAAGAGCATAAGGAGTGCCTCGAGGTTTGGAAGGGATGGAAGCATGAATTCAAGGTCACCATCTACAAGAGAGGATTCTAATCCTCCTTGGTAAAAATGTATATTTCATGATACTGTTTTTTATATTAGCACGCTGTGGTTTTATTATGGCCTATTTTAGCAATCAACTAAGCATTTTGTTTTCAAGAATGTATAATAACTATAATTTCATTGTGTTCATTTGCTACTGTTTATATGGTTGGTGAGTTTAATGAAAATATTGGATCACATAGAGTTGCTAATATTTGAAGTACGTATCGAAATAATGCTTACAATTTTTGCATACATCTCTCTCTCTCTCTCTCTCTCTTTCATCAACATTTAAATTATTATTTTTGGAATTAGTTTGCTGCGATGATGAGCCCTATTTGTCAGACATGTTAACCCTGAATTTTAATTTTTGCTAGGCAGAACGAATTTGTAAATATTTTGTATGAAATTTGTCTCATAAGCATATTAGAGGATTCGCTATGCTTTTTATTCTGTGTTGATGGCAACCGCACATCTTGTGGTTTTTAATGTCTGAGGATCTTAGTCAGTCATTCATTTTTTATCCTTGGTCTGTGGGACTATGGATCATATTTTACATTTTTGCTATCTTATATCAAGTTGGGCTTGGTGTTTTCTGTCATTACCTCTTTAAGGCATCTTCGGGACACTAGTTTTCTTCTAGCATTTAGCAACATATTAAAGTAGATGTTCCGTTATTGTATCTAGTTGTTTAATGGCATTGAAAGTTCTGCTGCTGCTGTTGAGGGTAAGCCCACCATGCGGACATTATTTGCACTCGGAAACAAAGTTGATAGGCCAAACTTTTGGCGTCTAAGGGTTGAGTACGTCGATAGTTGATAGATCTAATTGGATCGAGTCATGGGGATTTCCTTTTTCACCTAGGAAAACTAGCAAAGAAAAAAATGATACTGTGACATGTAGACCTATGTCCAACCTTCTGAATGATGTAGATTTTAGAATTGTTTGTAATCTTCACTAAATTCAATCCTGTATTTATTATTCACTACCTTTTTTTTGAAAAAAAAAATTCTTTTTTTATTTTTCAAAGTAGGGTAGTATTGCATGTATATAAAGCAGGATCTCATTTGATTTGATTTGTTGTTCTGAATAATTTGAGACCATTCAATTAGATTCACATCACACGTCTACAGTTAGATATTTTTCATGCATGTTCTGTGTGAGTGCTTGCAATGAGTTTATGTTTAGGTGAAGATGCTGGCAGTTAAAGCAAGATCAAGATCACATTTCCTCATGAGCAAGGGCAGTGGTGATGCAGGCAATCTTGAGTAGATCCAAGGTGTTTGATTTTGGCACGAGTAACAGCTGAACAAGTGCTCTTTGTAATGAAAGAGACTTGTATAAACTACTCCATAGCTAAGCTTTTTTCGTGAATGAAAAGCAAAGTTTGATCAACCGAAACACAAGCATCATGTGTTTTATGCTATTCTAAAATGTAAAATCCCTTTTTATCTTGTCAGTATCAGAGATGAGTTGGTTCCTATAAAAATCTATATATAACCAGTTATGAACTTTGATGAATTCACAAGCTTCACATTGCCAGTGAGGCTCATGTGCAATATTTCTTCATTAAGGCTGTCATTCTTATTAATCATTAACTAATTAACAAGAGTTTCGTCTTCCCTTACGAATCGTAATAGAGAAATTAAAGAGGTTTGATCATTGATGCCAATTATTTTTAATTATTAATCAATCAGGGCATCTATTTGGTCGTCCCTTTATGTTTGTAGTTATTGATTAGGTCGCGGTTTTGGCGATAAAATAAAACTAAATTGTTGGTTGAAAACAAATTGATTGTTAAACGTTTTCCTAAGCTAGCATGTAAAAATTGTATTCTAGGTATACTGTAAGTTCCTTAGGAACAAGCAGTTAACCGTCGAATGTACATAGATAACATGTGCAATATCCATTTTAGCGAAATTGTCACTTCTGTAAAAAAAAATAATTTATTAAAATTATCACTTTATGTAATTAAAAAAAATTAATAATTTTTTTTATTTTTTATTATTAATGAATTAATTAATGAAGCAAGAATGCAGTAATTTTAATATTAGTAAATTAATAAATAATATTTTAATCTATTCGAAATAATTTTATATAATATTTAGATAATTTAATTATTTGCCTAATAGGTGTATATGATTTGAATGTGACAATTTTAATGGCAAAAAACTAATAATATTTAATGAAATAAAATTAAAAAATAATGTGGAAATAATAAAATGAGAAAAAAAATAACATTAGTATTATGAAAATATCTCGCTCGATAAATATAATTCAGTGCAAGTCTATTTCTTGAATTTTAATAAAGTAATAAATACAATAAAATAATTTCTCAAAAATCTATCATAAACCATTTTACAATACACTAATTTTGAATTAATATTAATCCTTTTACAGCAATAATCAACCTTAATATATAGACGTCCAATCTAAATAAAACTTATAATAAATTCAAGTTCAATTTGGATATTAATTTAAATGCAAAACTTCATTACTAAGCAAAATTATTCGAACTAGAAAATTGAGATAAAATCCTAAAGATTAATAATTTTGACTTGATTGAATAATTCCATTCTCTAAAAAAAACTAACTCCTATCTTTTATGATCATCAACTTAACAATTTATCTAAAATCTAGATGCAACTTGCAAAGACTCGATGTAAACCCACTTAAACTTGACCAAAAATATAAAAATGTAGGGTTTAGATTGAATAAAATCATAGTTAGTCCATTGAGTTTAGTTATTTTCAGTTTAAATGAGTCAATTCATGACTAGATGCCAAATGTATCCCATAATATATATATATATATATATATTAATAAAGGTGGACAGCACTACCGTAAATTTTATAAAATAAAATAAAAATATGAAGAATCCATATAAATATATATATATATATATTACAATTTATAGCGCCCAACTGATTCATATAAATTTATATGTTTTCGATAAATTGGGTTTCTACAAACATATATTCAACTTTGCCAATATTTTTTTTAATAAATTATATCATATTAAATGAGTCATATATTTTGAGTCACAAAGTCGAATACAATATGTTGTAAAATTTGATTTAATTAGAATTATATTAAATGCCATCATACAAATTTAGACATTTTGCTAATTGAATTTAAAAGACGAGTTAGATTTGGATTTGTCATTGAATCAAAACTTGCCACTTGTTTTTCTCAAAAAAAAAAAACTTGCCACTTGTAAAAAAATACTTATATCTTGTAATTACAAGATAAATTAATGTTTGAATTAAATAAATTAAAGGTATAATTTTATATGAATTTAATTTTTAAAAAATTTATTAAATATACATGTGGAATTATTTTTTAAACAAATTGAACTGCTAGTACAAATGGGTTACCACTTACCATATGTGGTATACTAATATTGTTAAAAAAAAAAATGGTACTCTGATCAACAGGCGAGTAAGAACCTGTCCAGCTATGACTGTATAACGGAACGTCATCGTTTTGAAAAAATGAACACCCGCGTAAACCGTATTGGTTATAAATATCCCCGTCTTCTGGGAGAGTTTCTCCAGCTTTCTCTAATTGCAGCGTTTAGTTTCTTCATTTTCTTCTCCTCTCTTTGTATACTGTAATCGCTGTTTCTGAAAATCTTCTTCATCTTCGTGTTATCTCAAGGTAACTACCGATATAAACTCTACCTGCTAACTATATATACATGTATAGTTATGTGAAGAAATTTTAGATAGAAAATGGCTTTTAATTGTTTTCTAAATTATTATAAACATGAATCAACATTTCAATCTCGTAACCCTAATTATGGATTGTTTTGTGATTTCAACCTATAAATTTGCTTCCAGTTTGATTTAATTTGACCAGCAAAATTCGAAACTTTGTTTCCTTGCGTTTTACGCTTCAATTGTTTTTAATTAAAAACGGAACCTGGAACTTGCTGTTTTATTTTCAATTTGATAGTTTCTTTTTTTTTTTTCAAAAATGAAAAAAAAAATGTGTTATTTGATACTTGAAATTGGTTATAGTTAGGAGCTTTAAGATGAGTAAAAGTTTTCAATTTTGGGGGGATTTGATTTATTAATCTGATTATTGATGAATTTTACCAGTTCTGAATTTATTTTATCTTTTAAGCAAGTAGGGGAAAAAAAACAACCAAACGAAGCCTTGGTTTTCGTTCTTTCTTCATTTCTATTGGTTATTTTCACTTACACTGAAGAATTTAGGGCCTTAATTTGAGTCTTACACTGTTTTGTTTAAATTGAAAATAGTTGATTATAGCAATTAATCTTCATTTTAAGCTTAATTTTGTGTAATTTAGAGTTCGTTTGTTGTATGTACCTGAGCATGAAATTTGCCTCATAATTTGGCATATATAGATTTTGAATGTCAAAATCTCGCTGCATATTGGCTATTGGTTGAGATGATTATTATGGCAATCAGATAGGCTTTTTCTTATTTCAAGTCAACTTGGTCTTAATCCCTACCTTAATGGGATTATTTATCCTGTTATAAACAATTTTGGCTATAATCATTGTTATAAACTGATCTTCATTTTTTATTTTTATTTTTATTTTTCAGTTGAACAGGATTAGTACTTGCTCATTTTAAAACCTATAGATAGAAAATATATATTCAGTTGGAGCCATGATTTTAGATTTTGTATTTAATGCGCCTGATTAATTACATTATTATCATGTTAGTGAAAATCATTAATTGCCCTCACTAGATCCTTTCTGTTGGTTATTGCATTTGGTTTTCCCAATCAGATAATAGATTTGATCCTTAAAAATGGAGTTTTGCACTATAAAATGTAAGGATTTATTTTGGATACGTATGCAATGCATATATGTGATTTTCGTCCAGTAAATGTAATGCACCAGCAATTCATTAATCTGTTTTACTGTTCCTTAAAGATACCATGATTACTTCAAGCTTTACTCATCATAGAGTTTCTCATTATCTTTATAGTAGAAGATGCCGGCTGCAAGGCCCAATACATCTGATAGAGATGGTGAACCATTTGTGGAAGTTGACCCTACCGGACGGTTTGGGCGGTATGATGATCTGCTTGGTGCTGGTGCTGTGAAGAAAGTTTACAGGGCATTTGATCAAGGGGAAGGTATAGAGGTGGCCTGGAATCAGGTGCGATTGAGGAATTTTATTGAAGATCCAGTGCTCATCAATAGGCTCCATTCAGAGGTTAAGTTGTTGAGATCATTAAAGAACAAGTACATCATTGTTTGCTATAGAGTTTGGCTGGATGAAGAGCATAGTAAACTGAATTTTATTACTGAAGTGTGCACATCTGGAAATCTAAGAAACTACAGGAAGAAGCATCGCCATGTCTCCATTAAGGCCTTGAAGAAGTGGTCAAAACAGGTACTTGAGGGGTTAGAGTATCTCCATACGCATGACCCGTGCATTATTCACAGAGATCTGAATTGCAGTAACATCTTTGTCAATGGGAACATTGGCCAGGTAATTATAATTGACATGCCTTTACCACTTTACTAGTAAAACTTGCCCAGATATTGTTGGTACTCCTTTCTTATCAAATCATTTTTCATTTTTAATTTGATTGAGGTCATTGACTCTCCGGTCGAGCTAGTCTACTTCATTTACTGATGTTTATGGTTATCAGATCTCAATTTCCAGCAGAATCTCAAGGACTATCCTTTTAAGATTTGTTCTGATAAAAAAATTTATCTGGTTCAAGAAATGTGTCCGTGCTGTTGCTTGAGATGGGATGATGTTTGGAGTAATGATACTATAGTATTTAATTTGAAAAATTCTGAGACTCATTATGTTTACAAGGGGTAAGGATATTATAGCTATCTAATTGAAAAAATGGCACATTCTGGAATTCATTATGCAGGCCACTCTAGCCAACTTCTAGAAAGCAGCACCTTAGATAACAGTCAGTGGGAACTGATTACAGGAAAATGTTGTAATCTCTGGTTTGGGAATTCAAAATCATGAAGAAATAAGAATTCCTTAATGTGTGAATTTTTGAAAAATGAAAAAGATAAAAGATCAAAAAAAAAAGAACAAGAAGAAAAAAAAAATGGAAACCATTTATAGTATATAGTTTCCATGTAGAGCAAGATCTTGGTGTTTATTATTATTTTTTGTGACCTTTTATGATTTATAGACTTGAGCACTATAAATTCTCCATAGGTAAAAATTGGTGATCTTGGCTTTGCAACAATAGTAGGGAAGAGCCACGCAGCGCATTCGATCATAGGGACACCAGAATATATGGCACCAGAGCTGTATGAAGAAGATTACACTGAGTTGGTGGATATATACTCTTTTGGAATGTGCTTATTAGAGATGGTTACAGCAGAGATACCATACAGTGAATGTGACAGTGTGGCCAAAATATACAAAAAGGTAACAACTGGAGTCAAGCCTCAAGCCTTGAACAAGGTTGCAGATCTCGAAGTGAAGGCTTTTATTGAGAAGTGCATAGCTGAGTCAAAGGCAAGACCTTCAGCTTCAGAACTTCTTAAGGATCCCTTCTTTTCTGAAGTTGATGACGATGAAACAGAGCCAGAGCCAGAAGCTTGAAAACTTTTCAGGTGAACCTTAGTTTGAAGCTGATCTTTTAACATTTCTTTGACAGGTGATTCTAAAACTACTACCACCACCCATATAAATTTCCTCTCTGGCAGTGTATCATGTAAATAAATGGCAGTAGTATTATCTGTTTAGATCGTTTAAGCCGTTCTGCTAATTGGATTTTATTGTAAATCAATTTCATTAAGAAATATCTGCACTTAGTTTTCAAAAAATTTTCTCAAGGATCTTAGTATTTTTTTTTTCTGCGGTGACTTTGATGAAATTTACCGATAATCAGTCGGGCACACTCCGTGGGTTTATGGGGTTCTACAAAGCCTAAAAGCCTGTATTTACCCGGAAGTAGTGAGGGATAATTACCAATACGTGGAAGAAGTCCTTTAAAATTATAAAAGTATGGGATTTTTTTTCAAATATTATCAAATTATGTGAGTCAAGTTGTCAAATCAAAAGTCACCACATTTACCGATAATTAGTTGGGCTGACTATATGTAGGTTATGGGTTCTACAAAGCCTAAAAGTCTGTATTTAACTGGAAGTAGTAAGAGATAATTATCAAAATATGAGAGAAGTCTCTTAAAATTATCAAAACGTGCGGGACTTTTTTTAAATATTATCAAAATATGTGAGTCAAATTGTCAAATTAAAAATATAACTTTCAGTTTGGTTGTTTATTTTTTTTAATATTTTAAACTCATGAAACCGAAACTTTGAATTTTAATTTTATTAAAATCGAAATTTAAAGTTTCGAATAAATAATTTAGTACAGTAATTTGCACCAAACCACAAGTGTAAATTGCGGTTTAGTGCATTTTATATTTTTTTAATATTGAACCAAACTGTAACTCAGAGTTGCGGTTTGGTTCATTTTAATTTTTTTTAAATATTGAACTAAAAAATAACAACTCTAAGTTGCGGTTTGATTTTTTAAAAAAATTGAATCAAACCATAAATCAGACTTGTGATTTGGTTCAATATTAAAAAAAATGCAGTAGAGGAGAATATATTCTCCTTTGCTAGCTGAACTACTCTCTATTAGGTGTTTTACCCTCTAAAACCTTTCTAAATGGGTAAAAAATGTTCTTATCTTAACAAAAAAAAATCAAAGAAATTGAAGTACTTTCCAAAATTAATGTAAATTTGTCAAAAATGACTACTGAAAATACAATATTACTAGTAATTATTTACGATATTATATTTTGACTAAACCAGTTTTAATTCAAAAATAAATTTTAGTTTCATTGAAAATTTCAGCCAATTCATTGCTCATCGGTGGTTAGGCTGGCTGTACATCAGTTCTAACCCATAAAAGTCCGAAGACCACTTCAGTAGTAGAATAGTTACTGACAGATTTGCCATTACTGTTTATAGAATAATACGGATAGAAAATTTTTCTTTATCAGGTCTATATATTAAAACCTAAATAAAAATTTATTCTCCTCCAAATTTATTTTTAATATCTCATTTAACATACCGTAACATAATTGTTTGTAATTTCAATTTTAATTTTATAAAAAAAAAGTATCATAGATGAAATTTTGTGCTAAATACTGCTAATGTGTATACAATTTGATTTTCAGCTACTGGTAAAGTTTTAACTGAGTATCAAGAGGATATCACTATTTAATTTAGAGTTGTATAATTGTTTTTTAAAAGATTTTTTTAAGTATCAAGTAAAAAAAAGTTGAATTGAATATATTGTCAATTTATATTTACCTTCAAGTTATATTTAAATAAAAAGTACAATAAATATTATGAATAAATTCTTAAAAATGAAAATATCTGATGCATGTAAAAAAATAAAGTATATATATTTAATATTTGTATATTTGTATAATTTCAATAAATTCATATACACATTAAAAAGAAAAAAAATCAGCCAATACTATCTTTGTGGAAAAGTCTCTCTTTTAACTATCTAAACACACCAAAATTTTCAACAATCATTGTGCTAGTCATTTCTAAATTTCAACCACTACATATGAAAAAAAAAAAACCCTGAACTTTTTTTTTTTGACCAATAAAAATACCTAAACTTTTCTTTCTTCAAGTTATACCAGAGAATCATGACATAATCCCTTTCATAATATATTATTTTATCATCCTTATACAAATAATAAGACAAAGGAAATAGTAATTAATTAATGCATAAATAAACAGAAAGCCATCACTTTGCATGCTATGACATGGATTTGTTAATTTTCAAAATATGAGTCTCTAATTACATCAAAACTTCGGAAAACACATATATAAATTCATGGAGTCCAGTCAACCAAAGACAACCATTGCTAGTCTAATATGGTCCAACTACCTTCATTTTCATCACCACCACCACGCTATTGTTCCATGCCTTTCCACACCCAATTCTCACTTTTCCTTCACCAATGCATCATCTCACCCCCATCTCTGCCACCTTGACCTTCTTCCTTTCTATTGCTATCATTATTTTGGCCTTCTCCGTTGTCTCAGCGATGTCCTTTCCTTCTAATTACACTCTCTCCAGCTGCAGCCAGACCTTCTCTTATGGGCATATCATAGATATCTACTATCCTTTTACTGGTGGTGAACGTCTGGCCTACTGTGGCTTTCCTGGCTTCCAACTCAATTGTGATAATTCTATACTTTATCTAACAGTTAACTCATTGAGTTACTGAGTAATTCAACTTGATCAAATTAATCAGACCTTGATTCTCTCCCGGTCTGACCTTTATGATACCACTTGCACAAAACAATCAGCTAATACAACTTTCAATAGCACCCACTTCAGTCTTGGCTCCAGCAATTAAGTCCTTACTCTGTTTTACGGGTGCAATGACTCCGTTATGCCTTATAGGCCTGAAAACTTATTCACTACTGCATTTTTTTTAATATTGCCTTACTTGTGGTTTGGTTCAATTTTTTTTAAGGAACCAAACCATAATTCAGAGTTGTGGTTTGATTCAATATTTAAAAAAATTAAAATGAACCAAACCGCAACTCTGAGTTGCTATTTGATTTAATATTAAAAAAATAAAATGTACCAAACTACAACTCACACTTGCGGTTTAATGTAAATTACTGTACTAAATTATTTATCTGATAAAATCGAAACTCAAAATTTCAGTTTCATGAGTTTAAAATATTAAAAAAAAATAAACAGCTAAACCGAAAGTCACACTTTCGATTTGACAATTTGACTCATATCTTGATAATATTTGAAAGAAGTCTCACATTTTTTATAATTTTAAGGGACTTCTTCCATATTTTGGTAATTATCCCAAGTAGTAAAGCTTAATATTCCTGAAATTTCAATTCAATTTTTTACGGGGAGAATAACTAGGTTTTTTTAAGGGTCTAAAATGATTGAATATTTAATTTTAATGTTTTGTTGATCTCATAAAAATCGACTGGATCCGTCTGATCTATAAATTCAATAATCGATTCAGTCAATTTGGTGGCAGGTAACAATCAATGGTGGATGGGTTTTTTTTTTTTTAAATATACACTTTTGGGTGGTCAATCAGTTCTGGGTTATATATTTCGAATGTACTCAAAACCGATCAACCAATTATAGATAGATGTGTGCACAGGCTGGGTTCGATTGAATTCGAGAAATTTTTCAAACTGAACAAAGCCAATAAAATAAGAAAAAAGAAATGTTAATTACAGTCACTTTATAGGATAATTATTCAAAAATATCTTTTTTATTGGTTAAAAAATATTTATTATAGTATAAAATATTTATTATAGTATATATCCTATAATAAATATTTTTTAACCAATAGAAAAGATATTATCGAACAGTCACTATCTAAAGTGACTATAATTAGCATTCATCGAAGGAAATTAGCAATCGAAGTCAATCGAAGAGCATCAATTTTTCGATTAATCTTCCCAAACCCGGCTTTGGTCGATTGAAGACTTAGATTGGGATTATCAAATAAAAAATAAAACTCAAATTTTCATCAAAATGTCAAATCCAAAAATTTACACAAGAACATTTATAGAGGAGTTTTCAGAATGAAAATTTTCAAACAAATTTAAAAACTCACAAAATTTGTTAGATAGGTGGATATACAAGAAACAAAAAAAAATAAAAACAATAAATATAAGCCCTAAGACTAAAAAATTTAATAAAATTTTCACAAAAAACATAGTCAAGTCTTATAGTAAAGTTTCAAAAATAAAAACTCACCAAGGCAACATATCATAAAATAAAATGACTAAAACAGTTAAATTGATGGATATACATAATAAATTGGCTAAATGATTATAAAGTTCTTGATGTTTTACATATTATACTAGTCAGTCTCTGTATTTTCAACATCTAATTTTTACATCTTTCTGTTTTTAAATATTAAATTGTTTAGTCTTTCAGTTAATATTTTATCCTAAAAATATTAGTCAACTATTTTGATATTATAAAATAATTTATTTGTCATTCCTTTATATATATTTTTTGTTATTTGTTAAGTCATGCTTATTTTCAATTTTATTTATATTTCTTACACATAATTTATTTTAATTTTATAAATATTATTTAAAAATAATTTTAAATAATATAAATAATATTTTTTATAATTTTACAGACAATCCATATATATCATTTATTTTAATTTTATAAATATTATTTAAAAATAATTTTAAATAATATAATAATATTTTTTATAATTTTACAGACAATCCATATATATCATTTATTTTAATTTTATAGATATTACTAAAAAATAATTTTAAATAACATTAATAATGTCTTTTATTATTTTACAGACGATCTATATATAAAATAAAATTAAAAATAAAATAAACTTAATAAATAACAAAGATAAATATATATAATTATATTTTTTATTTCGAATATAAATTTAATATTTTTTATTAAATAAACTTAATAAATAACAAAGATAAATATATATAATTATATTTTTTATTTCGAATATAAATTTAATATTTTTTATTAAATAAACTTAATAAATAACAAAGATAAACTTAATAAACTTAATATAGTTATTTGTTAAGATAAACTTAATATTTTTTATTAAATAAACTTAATAAATAACAAAGATAAATATATATAATTATATTTTTTATTTTTATATATAAAATATTTATCTTTATTATTTATTAAGTTTATTTTATTTTTAATTTTAGCTTATATATAGATCGTCTGTAAAATAATAAAAGATATTATTAATATTATTTGTAATTATTTTTTAGTAATATATATCAAATTAAAATAAATGATATATATGGATTGTCTGCAAAATAATAAAAAATATTATTCATATTATTTAAAATTATTTTTAAATAATATTTATAAAATTAAAATAAATTATGTGTAAGAAATATAAATAAAATTAAAAATATACTTGACTTAATAAATAACAAAGAAAAAAATATATAAAGGATAAATAAATTATTTTATAATATCAAAATAGTTGACTAATATTTTTAGGATAAAAATATTAACAGAATGACTAAACAATTTAATATTTGAAAATAGAAAGATACAAAAATTAGATGTTGAAATACAAGGACTGACTAGTATTATATATAAAACTTCAGGGACTTTATAATTATTTAGCCTAATATATTTGTGAAGTTGTAGAAGAATTTTTTAGTTCTAAAGTATCTTATCCAAAGCAATGATCTTTTTGCACTTAGAGATCTTATTAATCTCTCAAAAGGGGCTTTTACATATTAATTAGGGGTGGAAAAATTCGGTTCGGTTTACTTAACCGAACCGAACAGACCAAATCGACCAAAAATCGATCGTTAATTTTAGTAACAGAAAACCGACCAAATAAAATTAAAAACAGCAAAAAACCGAACCAAAAAAATTCAGTCGGTTTCGGTTCAGACAAAAAATCATTGAACCTGATGGATGGATGCTGGGACGCTCGGTTTAGGACTTTAGGATTCAAAATATATTTCTTTCCTTAAACAAAAAAACGGCAGCGCATGAAATAGAAGAGGAGCAGTTTCAGTTGGTCGATCGACTTTCGGTCGGTTCGGTTTTCTGAGCAATGAAACCGCTGGCCGATCAAACAGTTTCGGTTTGCTGTAACTTAGAATCGAACACCAAACCGACCAGTCGGTTAACTAATTTTTTGGTCAGTTTCTCGGTCGGTTCGATTTTTACGGTTATTTTGTTCACCCCTAATATTAATATCTAGTCACAAAAAGGGAGGTCATCTTATTGAGCCTTATGCATCTCTGTTGATTAGTGATTTGCACGAAAAAAAAAATTCAGTTTTATAATGGATAAGAAAAATCAGTTGCAAACGACTTTTTGCAATGGATTTGCAACGGAACCAATCTGTGACCAAAAATAGTATTGCTAAATGGAGTGCAAGGAAACTAGTTACATTGCAAATTTGCAATGGCATTTTCCATTGCAAATTGTTGCAACAAAATCATTTTGTCACAAATCTCCTGAAAATTTCGTGACAAATATAATCAAAATTGTATTGAATTTGCAGCGGATGATTCTGTTGCAAAAAATTTGCAACAACAACCGCTGCAAATTCATTACAAAATACTTACCTTCTTAAAATCTTTGCAATGGAATATTCCGTTGCATATCTGTTACAAAATCCTACATTTCTATTTCTTAATGATTTAATAAAATTATTAATTTTATTTAATTCAATTGAGCTATATATAGATAGACATAATTATTTAAAAATTGCATATAAAATCAATTTATATGGATAATGCAAATAAAATGTAAAATAAAAAAATGTCAAGTATCCTCAAAAAAGAAAAATATTCTATGTTTACAAATAAAAATAAAAACTGGAACAACAATACAACAATAAATATTGTCCAAGATAGTTTTAGATCTAAAATAAAATTTTAAAATTAACCAAGCTATTCAACAAGTTTCCAAAAGTAAGCAATTTTAATATATCTTGAGCGACTTCTTTCAATAGGCCATGGGTTTAATTAATACATCTCCTGCATAAATAAATTCAAGATGATCAAATATTAATTTTAAACAACACACCATATATATAAAGAAGCTAAGAAAGAATTCAGATGCAAGCAAGGTTCTTTTGTTAGTAATTATAAAAGCAAGTAATTAAAAAAGTTGGGAAAAAATGAAAATTAAAGGATACCCATTCAAGAAAAAGAAGCAAAAAAAAAAAAAAAAACTAAACTACCAATGAGTACAACTTATAAACAAATGTAGAGGCAATCTTGCATATGAATGAGAAAAAACAATCAATTAGTAAGAATTGAGTATAACTCATAAACTATATATTACTACTAAGTCAAAAATTTTGTGCATTATCTCCCTAATTTGATATTTTTTAAATGATAATATAACAACATCTATCAACAAATACTTCACTAGATATTCTTTTAAAAAACAAATTCAACTACTTCATCGGATAAGGGAAAACATCTCTATTAATTGTAATTTAGAATAAGAAGCCTGGGAACTTAACATACTATCTGATATTACCCCTCCATTTACCAAGCTCTTCCACCGAGCTCCATGTCTGATCATCCTCATGACTGGGCTCTCAGCAATATGATAGACTTCAATTCCAGACACTCTCAATCCAACTGAGCTTATTATGTCCAGCAGACACTCCACTGATATACCAGTAAATTACACTGACATAGGTCTTACTTTGTCTCCCTACATCAACTATAAATAGGAGATAATCCCCATAGATAAAAAGGTTCTCTCTCTCTCTCTCCTCTTTACTCTCTATTTATTCAGAGCGAATGACCTCTGACTTAGACATCAGAGCCTCCTTTCGAGAAACCCGATCCCCCTCCTCTTTTGTCTTGTAGGTAGTAGAGCTATAATAGCAGTAACACTGAACCCAAACTACAAGAGCTAGGACCACCCTTGAAGTTAGCCCTGTCATTATTGGTGCGGTGAGCATGGATATGCTATTCCCTAGTAAAGGCAACAAAACCTCATGCATGTCTCATAGCTCTTGCAAGAAAAGCACTCTAACCGTGCCTTGTTTCGACTTTCGTACTATAGTGCTCTCGTGCGGCAAACACTTATAACTTGCTCCTGCGCTGAACTCTCATAGCGCTCTCGCGAACATTATAAAATTCAATTACATTCAGCTCATCGTGCCTCATACACCGAGTTTTTTAATTATATTCAATTCATTGTGCCTTGCACACCGAGCCTTTCAATTATATTCAGCTCACCGTGCCTTGTACACCAAGCCTTATAGTGCCCTGGTAGCGCACTCAACTATTTTTGTTCATGTTGTAATAGAACACAATATTATATACTCATAACACATTAAACTAAATAGATCGAGCTCTTTACGAGCAAACAAGCTTATAAAGGTAATGGATTTTGTTAAACCGAGCAATAAGAATCATTTAATATAAAATACCAAATTGTTTAGTGCCCTTATGCTCACCGAATGTGTATCATTCATTTATATGTCATAGTACCTGAGTGCACATCGAACTTGTATTATTGATTTGTATATTATAGTGCCCTTGCTCACACTGAATTGCTTTATCACTTTCTCATGTATTGATCTACTTGTAGCACCTTTATGATTGTATCCCTTTATAGAGGGTTGAGCTTCTACGCTCTAACCGAGCATCAATGCTCTAATTGTAAAAATTTATATTCATTTTTTGCACTTGTAAATTCGGGGGCCTGTGTAATGCCACTTTTTATATTTGTTTTCGAGCCCCCATTCTTCTGTAAAAGTAAGCCTTTATCTTTCTACAAAAGAAACATTAATGTATATAGCTAGGCGCTTTGCTAATCCTCTAAAAGTATGCCCAAAAGACTACTGGACATAAATATCAAGGTAATGAAGGGAGACACTGATACCACTAATTTCTAAGAAATGGCATCCCAACACTCAAGCACTTACACCTCTAAATGTCAAGCATTGGCACTCCGGCTCATTCAAGAACCAAGCTTTGGCACTCAAGCTCACCCTAATCATGGTTAAGCCAACAACATAGCTAAGATTCTGCTATAAAAAGAAGAGCTTACGCAAATCCATCAGAACCAAGAGTCTAACCAGAACAAGAGAGCTCAATTAGCTCCTCCCAAACCATAAATATTCAAAGGCTTTCCTAAAAGTCATACTTCAAAACAGGTCATCCAATCGACCACTGTAAATAATACCTTTGACAGGTAAACACTATACTTTAGTTTTTCATTTTTATTTTATAAATTCTTAAAGTGCATGTGTAAGTTCATATTATAGCATGTCATGAAATGAAATTCGGGTTAACTAACCCAGTACACTTAGCAGTACACTTTGCGCCCAAGTGTCAGAGCACATATTGTGACCGAAGCACACTATATATAATTGTGTCCAAGGCGCATCGTAATAACTGATGCTCAGATGCAATTTGTGCTTGAGTAGATTGAGCAAAGGCCATAAACAAATCAACACAACAACCTATCACATAAAAGATGAAACAAAATGCAGTATTAGACTGAGTAAAAAAAGACATTTCATTAATAGGAGAAAAGTTCATTACATAAGCAACCCGGTCCTTATAAACAAACCCTACAACTACATTAGAAAATTTTATCTCATCTTAAACCTCGTCCTCCTAGTCCCTATTTTCTCTTTCGTCTGTTTCGTCCTCAGCTACTACCTCGTCAATGTTTATTTTCATCATCCAGGATAAGTCCATGTCCAAGTTTTCTTCTTTCAACTGCTCTGACATAACTTTCTAATATGCATAGACACCCCAAGCGTAATGCTTGTCCCTCCTTGTGGACTCGGCAGCTAGCCCTTGTCGAGCGGATTCAAGGGCATTCTCTGCCAAGCGCAACTCAGTATCTTTGGCTTTTACAATTTTCTTTGCCGAGCACAGTTCCTCGGTCTTGGCTCTTAGAGATTCTTTGACTGAGCTTAGCTTTTCAGTCTTCACCTTGAGCTTCCTGAGCTCGCCTTAGCTCTTCATCCTTAGCCTTTATGGACTTCTCCAGTTCCAACCTTTTTGCAATCTCTTCATTGCAATTCTTTTAGGCCTGGGAAAAATTGGTTGTCATGCTTGCCACCCGGTCCTTGATGGTATAGGTGAGCTGGGTGACCTACAAATATTATCCAGTTAGCTTCTATGCCCGACATTGAATTCAACTTAAAATGTTTATATTATTTCTTATCATGTCAGACATTTTCACCATCTCTTTTACTATATCCTCATAACTCTTTTGCGCATTCGCACGCCTCTCCTTAGGGATAGCTTAGTATATTTGTTTAAGCATCTTCTGAGGATCGGCATCCTGCATTAAGTATGTGGTATTATATGGGCCCGCCAACTTCTCATTCACTGCTTTCACCAGTCGAGCCATGTTATACCGGTGGGCTAATGGTTCCTCCACCTCTCCCGAGGCAGGGGTCTCCTCTATCCCTCTGCGGGGTAAGTTGTTTTCCACTTCTCTGTGTGGCTTGGTTTCTGGCACCACCTCTGTGCGGAGAGTCAAGTCCATTATAAGCTTCAGTTCTCAAGCCGTACTGGTCCCAACAGGTTGCTCACTCATTTGCTCGAGAGCCCTCCTGGCCTTTGCTCGTTGATCCCAAGTCTCTCTCTGTTCAACCGAAATCAGAGTTATCTAAACACATAACACATTTAGCAAAAAACCAAGTATTAGATCATCACATACCTGTCTAGTCTTCTAACTGAATCTCCTTCAGAGTTTTTCCAAAGGGGAAGTACTCTCTTATCAATGTAATGACATTCTTCTTTTCTCTTAGAATATCTCGCTCCAGAGTCTCAAAAGTCTTTAGCTAGTCCTCGCTAAGCCTTTTCCTAGGCACTTGTTCACTATTGGGATTGACCTACCACATGTTTTAACAACCGAACCCCTAGCGATTCTCCTAAATGAAAAATTAATCTTTTCAGGCCTTTATCGAGTCTGGCCTTTTTGTGAACATACCGAGCCGAGACCTTTCTTGTAAATACAAAAAATCTTCATCTACTCTCGAGTGTATCCTAAGTATGCTGAAGACACTCAGAACTCGAGGAGTAGGAATAACCCGAGCAACCTGCACAGTATCTTAAACCCTGTGATTGTTCTTCATGCATTGGCGCTAAGCTGACTAGAGGCAATCTTGTGGTAGTTC
Source organism: Garcia nutans (assembly GCA_947685225.1). Taxonomy (NCBI): domain Eukaryota; kingdom Viridiplantae; phylum Streptophyta; class Magnoliopsida; order Malpighiales; family Euphorbiaceae; genus Garcia; species Garcia nutans. The sequence goes on from CANTUV010000068.1 coordinate 1,242,201, forward strand.
AAAAAAACCCGAGAGAAGGGGGTATAGAGGAAATTGCATCTCCAACCTTAGATCCTCTTCATAGATCGTCATGTTCAAGCCAAATGTCGTAAGCTCGAACATCCACTTCGGGAATGAGCATCTTGTACTCCTCTGGTATTTGGTACTTCTGTTGGCCAGGTATATCTCTGTTATTATGAATTTGATGTCTCTTACCCAAGCTTTCTCCACACCTCCTGGACTTCAGTTGCGACTTCTTCCTCCTCGTCAACTAGTTAAAGACGTCTCCTTATGTATTGCTCGGTCATTTCGGTCATTGCCGACCTAGCTTCGATATAAACTTCCTTTTGTGGTGAGTCCTCTCACTCATTGCACTTAGAGAGCCCACCTCTTCTGCCTCCTCTGGCACAGTCGAGCTAACTATTGCTCGCACCATTTTGCTACTAAAACTTCAAATGTAAAACTTAAAAACATAAAATTTAAAACTAACCTTAATAATCGAGTTCTCAAGTATTAGCACACAAAGAGTCAGAGTAACCGAGCTATTCTAACTTAGTCGAGTGAAGAATACCGCTTGCCCAACCCTTTATTTATAGAGAAGACTTCTGCTATTTAAGCCGGCATCATTAATGTGTGATGCGGGAGTTATACCTTTTCGATTCCTGTCGAATTGTTATCTCAATTTTTGAAGCGTCACCTCACCTCTACGTGACATGTGTCCTTCTGAAATATTAACTGAGTCCTCTTCGCATAAATGTCAAGACTTCTCAGGAGAGATCGAGCTCTCCGAGAGGTACTATCAGATGACCAGCGGGGGACTAGTGATAGTACCCCTCCTCTTGAGCTCCTGTGATGAGCTCCGCCCTTGAGCCCTGCATGTTTTTATATAGTATCCTAGTATCATGATTCAATATATATACTTTCACCCAAGCTCAATTGAGCTCTTATGTATGATATGACTAAGTCTTGACATATATATCAAAAGACTAGAGGGGGACTACTGATGCTACCCCTTCATTTAACGAGCTATTCTACTAAGCTTCATGTCCGGTCATCCTCATGATTGGGCTCTCAGTAGTATGATAGATCTCGATTTCAGGCACTCTCAATCCCACCGAGCTCCTTATGCCTGGTAGATACTCCACCAACACACCCGCAAATTATGCGGACACAGGTCTGACTTTGTCTCCCTACATCAATTATAAATAAGGAGTAACCCCCATAAGTAAAAGGGTCATCTCTCTCTCCTCTTTACTCTCTATTTATCCAGAGTGACTAACTCTGACTTAGGTATCGAAGCCTCCCTACGAGAAGCCCGGTTCCCCTCCTCTCTTGTCTTGCAGGTAGGAGAGCTACAACAGCAGCAACACCGAACCCGAGTTACAGGAGCTAGGACCACCCCTGAGGTTAGCCCCATCATCACTATCCCCAATCAATCATGAGCATTAGATTTCCATACCATCATCTTACATGTCAATCTCTAACCCCCGAAATCACCAATTATGTGAACTCATCTATTCAAGCTATTTTGTTTTCTCAAAACTTCAAATTTAAATATATTCAAATTTTATGATCCCAAAGAATTGAGAGTGAAATAAAAATGAATAACGAAGCAGAATGTTTATCAAATTTGGACAATAAGAAAAAAAATAGACAAAATAAATGACATGCAATAAAATTTTCCTATTGACCATATCATCTGCTATTGTCACATTAGAAATCACTATTACCTAATAATGCAATCAATCTAAACAATTTTTTCCTATTTTAATAAAAGAAGAAGCAAAACCTAGAGTTTAATTAGCTCACTATCTCAATAATATCAATCTTTCAAGTAAAATTTTTCAAATAAAACTGAAAAAGAACAAACCCAATTAGCACCATCATATTAAAGCTACAAAAAAAAAAAGCAATCCAAATTAAAGTTAATAGTCGAAAAAACCTTGAAATGTAAAAAATAAAGAAAACTAATAATAAAATATCTTAACAACAGTGGTTTCAATTTGCTCATGCTTCCCCAATTGAGAGACTATGGTCCTGCAAGTGAACTATAAATGGATTATATACCAGCTTTATCTAATATCAACAGTTACAATGGAATGAGCAAGCAAAGATACCAAGACAAATGCACATTGATCATAAATATTTTCCAGAGGTTAGAAGTTGTAGCCCAGTACTCTTAGAGACAATTAGAATTTAGAAATTCCAATATCATATCCAATCTTGCAAAAGTAATATGCTTAGGGAAAACTTAAATGGTAATTCAAAGTATTTTATTCTGTTAATTTATTTTTATGTCATTTGCATACTTAAATTTTTTTTAATTTCAAGATTTTACCTTCTCTTGTATTTGAAAAAAAAAAGGGTATGGCATTTTAGCTTAAGAAGATTTACTTTTGAGCACATATATTTATTTCGAATGTCCTATCTATCACTGAAATTTTTGTTTACTTCAAATATATTTGAAATGGAAGTCTTTAAGATCTTAACTGACTAATGAAGTTAAAAATAAATAACAATAACTCACAATTTAGGCCTAACCCAAAACCTGGAAAAAAAAAAAGGAAAGAAAGAGATTCAAGGTGAAGAAAATGTCTTCTTCTCTTTCCTTTTCTCATTTAGTTTAGGTAAAATCCAAACAATTGCCATGCACTTTTCTGAACTTCCATCAAGGGTATAACACTCTACCAAAATAAAAATCCTCATTGGGTATACAAACAAAACTCCTCATTGAGAAATTTTAAAGAAAATGTGAGAGAAAAGGAGAGAGGGTTAGAAAGTTGAGAGAAATTTTGAAGAGTTAAATTTTCATAAGCGGCTGAAGCTTTTATAGGGCTACAATTAATGATGCTTATATATTAATCAAAAATAACATCATTTTCTTTAACAGAAAACGATGTCGTTATATACATATATATATATATAATATTACATGTGTACTATATTAGTAGGTCGGGTTTGGATTTATATGAAAAATATGAGCTCAATCCAATTGACCGTTAAAAATTGATTTTTTAAAAAAAAAAAATAATCTGCCATCGACCATAGTTGTGCTAATGACAGGCCAAACCTGCTTTTACATAATTGAAATGAGTAGGTTCGGTCGGTTCAAAACTTTTTGCACAGCACTTGTTATATATTTATATATATTTCATAATATTTATACATATAAAACGGCATAGTTTTCTTAGAGAAAATGATGCGGTTTAAGATATATATACATCTTAAAGAGGGAATACTAGCTGCACAATTTTATTTCTCACACACGCCCACTCCTTCAAATTCTTTTCTTCTTTGCCTCTCGAACTTTCTCTACCGACTCTTAAAATTTCTGTTTCTTCTGATTTTTCCTCTCTTCTTTGATATATTCTTCCTTTTTTCTCCGGGCTCTCGTCTCTCTCTTTTCTCTTTGAGACTTTGAATCTCTATATCAGTGTGTCATTGAGTTTCAATCTCTCATCTCTCTCTTCTCAAGTTCTCTTATTCAACTCTCTGTGCTAGTGTGATATGAGTTCTCTAATATGCACATATTGTCTTCCTTCATCTCCCCAATCTCAAATAAATCACTAACTAAAAACCATAACCCATAACTATAAGAAATCCTCACTATTTCTACACTCACAAATTTACTTCCGTTTCTCTTCTTCCTTTTGGGCAATATTAAGCATAAATAAACACAATAGCAAAAAAGAAGAATAAGAAGAGAATTTGTATGAATCTCTTTGATTGAATTGCTTTTTTGTTGAATTTGTTCTTCATCTTATTCTTTTGTATGTATACAAGAATGTAATTCTTCATCTTTTGATTTTTTCTTGTCCTTTTACTTAAAATTATAATTTATTGTGTGTATCAATGTATATATAAAAAGAAGAAGAAGAGACCATTTGTCTCTCTCATTCTTTTATGCATCTAGTATAAAAAGAAAAGTCACCTGTAATATTTTCTATTTTTTTTAATAAAATAATTAAAGAAAAGAAAAGGCTGCAGGTGGTGTCACACCACCTGCAACCTTTATTTTTCTTTTTAATATATGTATTTAATATATTATAATATAAATATTTAATATATTATAATATTATATATAATTAATATTTATATTTGGTAGGGCCAGTTTGGCCTGAGAAATTTTTCTTAGGCTTAAAGTCTAATTCGAAACAAATTTGGCTTTTAATCTGAATCTTAAGCTCGAGTTTGGCCCAATTTATGTTTTAATTGGGTTAGGCCAAGCTTGGCCGGGTTATTCTGGTTTACGGACTATATGAACAGCTCTAGTTGCAAAATATCAACTACTGTACTATTTTTTTTTTCTTACAATGAAAAAGACAAAAACCTTAAAAACTGTCAACTAAATTCTGCAGTGACTCTAATAATATCTTGACCAATCCAGCTTCCATTCCTACAAGTATTGCTTCTAGCATATTATATCCATTATGAAAATGTTGATGCAAGCTAGTTTGTGGTGAAGTTGGTTTCGCAATAAACATACCTTATTTTCACATATCATTATAAATCTATAAACTTCTAAATATTGATAACCAAAGACACATCTGCACAATTTTGGATGCTACTTTCCTAAATAAGATTAACAACACACTGGCTATCCCTCTCCATTACAAAATTTATAATGCCAAACCTTTAAGCCAGCAAAAGACCCTGATACACTCCACATAGCTTAAGCCACTTCCCTTGATGACCACCAATTAAGCTCCTAGCGTAGGCATAATCTAAGTTATTCTTGAATGCCCCATCAATACTTAATTTTTACCCCCCAGCAAGTGGAGGTTCCAACCAATGAGCTCCTCAATTCTTAGTGATTTCCTCATACTCGTGATCTCACAAGCTTTTATGGTTGTTTGAGCTTGATAGACATTGGTCCGAATTCGATAAATTAATTCCATAATCGGCGACGTCTTAACTTCTAAAACCAACTCATGTTGAGCACGCTAAAGCTACCAATAGGTTATCAATTACAACAGGTCCCATTCAGCACCATCGAAAGTATAGTGAGACTCCAATAAATTCTTTATAATCCATTATTGTAAGTCCATGGAGAAAATTGAATTACACACCAACTAAGCTTCAGACTTTCACCAAGCATCCTAAGCAAAGGCACAACTCTCTCAACACGTGAATCCAATTTTCCATAGATTGACCACAGCTTCAAAAACTTGAGTTAATTACACTTATGGTCCTCAAACTTTATCCAGATTCCACTAAAACCTCTAAACTTTATTTTATAAAAATAAAATATTTAACCTTTTAATTTTATCCTAATTAAATCTTTGAGATTATTTTTCAACCACCAAAAAATGATATGACAGTCATGTATTGCCATGTGATAAAATTTTTTTTTAAAAAAATTAATTTCTACTTATACAACAAATTAATAGACAAAAGTTTATTGGCGCAATTTTATTGATTAAAACACTATAAATTTGTTAGCCTTTGGGTAAAAAAGCTCAATCTCATTCCCCCATCTTCTTCAATCAATTTCTTATATTTTTCAAACATCTTACTTTCACATTCAATTTTAAAACTCATTCTAAAATTATAAATAGCCTCGTCAACCTCTAAATTTTATATCATTAGTACAAAAAGTATTATTAGTGGAAATTAAATTAATTTCTTTTTTTTATTTTTTTGTACATAATGAAATATTACTATCATATTACTCTATAGTAGCTAGAAAATAGTCTAGAAATTTTATTAAAATAAAAATTAAAAGTTCAAAAATTTTATATTTATAAAATAAAATTTAAATATTTTAATAGAATAACGAAAAAAGTTTGAGAATAATAACAACTCCCATCATTGATCATATGTTTAGGAGTGGAACAAGTGGATAAATTTTTGAGAAAATTAAGACTCTCTGCTACTTTAAAGTTGCACTTTTCAAGAATACACGGGCAAATGTTTTCAATTAGCAAAAATACTGTATACGGGAATTGTTTTTCAAATTTACGTTTTAGGCGTTCTTTTTTCTTTTTTATTTTCTTTTTGTAATTTCTTTTATTTTTGTTTTTGTTCTATTTTAATTTATTTATATTTTATTTTAAAAAATTTTTAATGTCAAAATTTTAATATATATATAAATAAAAATATATATACAAAATACACGCTTAATAATACAAATTACATTTACAACATCTACAATATATCTGCAACATATCTACTATATATTTACAACACATCTAAATAATATTTTTAATATTTATTTAATTTTTTTTTAAAAAAATTATTCTCATAACATATACACAATATTCATACAATATTCACACAATATTCAATAATTTTTATAAAAAATATACATAATTTAAATAATAAAAATATAACATGCACACAACATCTACAATACATTTACAATATTTTTACTACACATCTACATAATAAAATAATACATATTTTTTATTTTTTTATATATAATATGTAAAATTTATTGAAATATAAATGTAAGGATTTTTATTAATATAATTTTTGTATATCTTATTTTTTTTATTTTTTTGAGTGTTATTTATTTTTTATAATTTAAAATTAATTTTTTATAAAAAAATTGTGATTTTTAAAAGATGAAAAATAGTTTAAAATATTAATTTTTATTATTTTATTAAAATATTTTTATTTTTAATATTAAAATTTAAAAAAATAAAAATTTGAAGTAAAATATTAATTGTAATGAAAAAAGAGGTATTTTTGAAAAAAAATTATTTTATTGAGAAATAATATATTTTTAAAATTTTACACTAACTTTTTATAAAAATGTATTTTTTTTTTAAATTTTTATAGTATTTTTTATGATAAAAATTATATTTTAGAGTAATTATGTAAACATCCCTAAATTTTTTGTCATTTCCATTTGTCAAATTGGTCTACATAATTCCTAGTAATGCAATGTAAATGGGTATTAAGGAAACGTAGTTATATGGTCTCAATCTTATTGTTAAAATAGTTCAAAAAATATCTTATTGTTAAATGATATTTTTCATAAAATTAAAAATTAAATATATAACTTTTTAAAAGAATTGAATTTACCATTTTAATTTTTAAGTGAGACATGCGCATAATTTAAAATGGTTAAATTATTTTAATTTTTAATATTGAATGATATATTATTAAAAATTATTTTAATTTACTATTTATTTTGGGAGGAAAATTAATGTGGTTAGTTAATTGACGTTGAAATTTGGGTTAATAATACTAATATACTATGGTTTAAAGTTAATTGGGATTGAAGAATCAACTCCTCAATGAGCTGAACTCTACGGGATTAAAGGAAGTAATGGCTTCAAATCTAAGAATCCGAGCTGTAGGCATCATTCTTTCTGAGAATTTGGTGCCCTCTCTCTCTCTCTCTCTCTCAAGATAATTTGTTTAGTAATTTAAACAATTTGTTAATTTTAAAATTTTAATATATTTTTAATTTATATTACACTTGAAATTAAAAGAAATTTAATTTCAAATAATAATAAAAACAGTTAACAATTTTGAAATTCTTAATAATTACATCAAATTCGTTTTATAGACAAATCATTGCTAATTAATTACATTATCAAATCTAATAAATCTGAAATATAAATGTTAAGAGGATAATTTTGTATATAGAAAATTAATACTCCATTCATCCTAAATTAAAACGTTAATAAGTTAATGTATTAAATTTCTATTATATTCATATTTAATGTTATTTTTTAAAAATATTTAATAAATATATTTTATATTAAAATAAGAAGTATAAAAAAGAAAACATATATTTTAACCTAAAATATCTAATTTTTATAAAATAAAAATATGTCTATTAATTCAAAACAGAAAATAAGATATATGATGTTGAATTTTATTTGACAATTTTCAACGATAAAAGTGGCAAAACAAATTTATGTTTTTTAATTCTTAAAATTATTGAAATTAAATTAAACCACCGCATAAATAACAATCGTGAGATACATTCAATTTAACATGTTTGGAATCAATTAGATTTCTCAAAATTATTTGTTTGCATATTATACATTAAAAGGTAAAGAGTAATTATTGGGCTTGAGATTAGACATTGGGAGGTAGCAAGCAAAAACACTTATTTCAACCATCCAAAATTTCTAACTTTAAGAAGCCGTGCCGTGCCGTCTTGGGAGTTTGCATTTTATGCTCCAAAGCAAATAAAACTTAACCCACACTTCATCTCCATTTCTTTATTCACTTTCAATTATTTTTACTCTCATCTCTCCCCATTTTCTACTTCCCAATAAATTTCCCCATAATTGTCGAGATTGCATTCTACTTTTCTAAACATAACAAAGTTTTACATAAAACTGAAAAAAAGAAATATTCATCTTAGAAAAATATTAGTGGCTTCTGATAATTGTTTTTAACAACATTTTTCTTGAAAACAATTCAAACAGTAGCTACAAAACAGACACAACAACTTGGTAAACAAGGTTCTCAAGAAACGAAAGAGTGGTAAAGGTGTAAACTCTACCATAATGCAGTGACCCAGGCCAAGAAATGGCAATAGATGTCAACCTCTCACCACTCGAGGAACGTTGTTGAAGCCTTAATTTTTGCATTTTGAGTTGTGCGCTCGTGTGCATATTTGACTTTTGACTAGAATTAATAAAATACACAATATATATATATATATTGCATGAGTGCTTGTTTAAGGACTTACTAACTGATGATCAAACCACCTCTTTTTGCACTTTCATTCACTGGTTTTCTGGATTCTAGAAAGCTCTGATACCACTTTTGCTACGATTCTCGAGATGGGTTTCGACCATTTATGGCCACTGAATGATAGAAATGAAACCAGAAGCATGTGTATGCACTTGCAGTAAAATCACCTGTGATTTGCTTTCTCTACTTCCACCTATAGCAACCAAAAAAAAAAGAGTGATCAATTTCATGAACTATTTTAATGGAAGCTGCAAGCTCTAAAGATAGTTCAGTTGCTTCAAGTCCTTTCCCTTCACCCAACATTGCAGCCCTCCTTAAGATTAAGATTATTTCATGGTAAGATATGTAAATTTCTGTCTACAAGACTTCTATATCCCTTAGCTTTTTAACTGACCTGTTTAGGATCTTTTCTCAGGAGCCAAGAGACTGGTTTGCCTGTTACAGTTCATGTTCGAGTTGGAGAGAGAATATTCAACCTTCACAGGGTAAGAGGAAAAAAGGAGCAGAATTTCATGCACACTCTGGTTTAAGCTTATTTTCAAATTCCTTTTTTTGTCTTTTTTTTATTTGTAGAATCCCCTGTCTTTAAAAAGTGGATATTTCAAGAAACAATTGATCGAAACTACTGAGATTGAACTGCCACAAGAATTCCCTGGAGGACCAGAAACATTTGAGATGATTGCTTTGTTTATATATGGTTCTTCCACATTGATTGATCCTTTTAATGTAGCAGCTCTGAGATGTGCAGCAGAGTTTCTTGAATTGACAGAAGAGTACTGCTCTGGCAATCTCTGCAAGCGATTCGATCTCTATTTGAACCAAGTTGTTTTGCAAAGTTGGGATGATACCTTGATTGTTCTCCAGAGATGTCAAACACTACTTCCATGGTCTGAAGAGTTGCTGATAGTTGGTCGCTGCATCGAGTCTCTAGCTTTCATGGCTTGTATGGAGATTCTTGACCCAGAAAGGAGAAGGGACAAACCAGTTGTTACATTAGAGGCATTGGCTGGACAAGCTTGGAGCTGTGAAACAGCTAAAGAGATTGTGATCCATGATCTATGGATGAAAGATCTCATTGCCCTACCATTTGGATTCTTCAAAAGGATAATAGGATCCTTGAGGAGACAAGGAATGAAAGAAAAATATGTGAGCCCAATCATAGTTTTTTATGCAAACAAATGGGTACTTTCTAAGAAGACAAGACAATTCTGGGTGAGTTCTGGAAATAGGATAGGGGATATCGACGCCAATAACAGTGTTTCAATAATTCTACAAGGTATTCTTGATTTGCTGCCAGTGAGAGAGAAGGCTAGGAGAGTAATTCCAGTAGGATTTTACTTTGCATTGCTTTCTAAGTCTTTTGAAGTTGGGTTGAGAAGTGAGAGCAGAGCAAAGTTGCAAGATCAGATTTCATCTCAGTTGCACTTGGCTCAAGTGGATGATTTTCTCATTCCAAAAAGTGGCATAGATTCCATTTCTTCAACCATGGAGTTAGCTACTATGGAGAGCATATTCTCCACATATTTGTCATTTAACATGGAGGCAAACCATACTCCATCCACCAACACAATTGTTGCAGAATTATGGGACACATATCTGGCTCGTATTGCTTTTGATACAAAAATGCAGCCTAAGAAATTCATGGAACTCGTTGAAACAGTACCAATATCTTGGAGACAGAGCCATGATCAACTGTATAGAGCAACAAACACTTTCCTGCAGGTAGTAAGCCTTCACAAATTAAAACTTATCATTTCTGGCACAATCGAAATTCCCATTAACAGTAGTTTTACACTTGTTTCTTCAGACACACATAGATGTAACACAAGAAGAAAAAGGGGCAGTCTGCAGATACCTCAACTGTCAAAAACTGTCACAAGAGGCATGCATTGAAGCAGTTCAAAACGAGTTGATGCCCTTACGTTTAATTGTCCAAGCTCTCTTTGTTCAACAGCTGAACACACACCAAGCTTTCAAAGACTGTTCAGACTCGTTTAGGTATGCACATTGTGGAGAGTATTCAGGCAGCCTCTCAAGCTCAAGGTGTCCCAACTCCAAGAGCCAAAATCTAGCTGAGAGCCCATATAGTGAAGGGGCAGAGCCAGTAAATAGAACATTGAATTTCTTGCTACAAAATGACATTGCAGCTCAGAAATACGAGTCATCTAGGAAAGAATATGAGTCTACAAGTTTTAGAATTCAGAACCTTGAAAAAGAGCTTCTCTCCTTGAAGAAGAGTCTTCAATTGCAAAGTACTTCAAAGAGAGCAGACATAATGCCAATTAAACAACAAAGCATGAAAACATATAGCATGGAAAGTAGATCACAAAGCAGGAAGAGGAACCCACTCGGACAAGTTACAGGCTGCCTTAGTTCTGCGAATTTTTCTTCACAAAGAAAATATGCTAGTAGGCTACTGAAAGTCTTCCACTGGATCACCTTTTTTGGCAGTAGAAAATCAAAGAGAAAGCCAGGCACCCCGGCTAGTTGAGCAAATCGATATTGCAGAAAGATCTTAGGCATAAAAGATGTATGATAATCAAGAAAAGTAAATGCAAATTACATTTGTGCAAATGCCATATAAATATATTAAATTAAAGTCACCTTATGATAGATCAAATCGATATTGCAGAAAAATCTTAGGCATAAAAGATGTATGATAATCAAGAAAAGTCAATGCAAATTACATTTGTGCAAATGCCATATAAATATATTAAATTAAAGTCACCTTCTGATAGATCATCCAAGAAGACAGAAACATTAATTAGTCATTAATAGAAGGCACTAGTTCCATTTTGAAGCATGCTTAGACCCAAAAAGGAAAAAAACCACATCTGATAACCTCAAAATAAAGGAACATTTGAGATATAGAGGACCCACGAAGCAACACAGTGAGAGGAAGGCTGCTAGAAAAACATGAGAATTTGATGTCAATAACTGTGAACCAGCATTGATGAGATTATTAATTGCTTCCTCCATTCCCAACACTTCCCGCTTATGATCAAACAACTCAATTTTCCGAATTTCTCATCCAAAAGGGGATGAAGGGTTGGGAGCAGCAGCAGCATAATAACCTGAGTCTCAATAATTCACCCCCTCATGACAATTCCTTGGTGTGAGAACTACAGTATCTGAATGAAACAGGCACAATTCACCTTCTTGGTCCAAAGGGTCAAATCTATCACTCATTACTCAATTCCCAAAACATTATCCCAAACAAGTAATGTTCGCACAAGGGAGATCATGTACCAAGAACTCAAATCAGAAGACAAGGTTTATCTGAAAATGCTTCAGCAATCAAAATATGTCATTGCCACAACAACGAAAACAAAATTACTATAGATGAGAAACTACATTTAGAAGAATTGAATAGCAGTCTATATCAGCAGAACTTAATTCCATCAACAGTCCATCCATACAATGAGAGCCAGTTCACATCTAACTAATAAATCCATGCAAGGAACTTGAAAATTTCCAAGAGTAAAGATTTCCAGTAATTTACCGAATGGATAAGATGTAAACACTAATAAGCATCTTTGGAACATAACCTTCAGTTTCAGAACATCCGATTTCCCCGCATTAAAATGAACTATCTATAAGCCACATGATGCCAAACATTAAAAACCTGGAATGTTATATAATGAAATTCTTCTATTACTGGTTATCGCTCTCCAGCATTGGAACAATTATGACGTTAGTCTTGAGATACCTGTGATGACAAAACAAAAATTTTGCATTCTAAGAACTCCGCAAGGAAATACAAGACAAATATGTACATAGAGTAAAGCTCATACAATTATCCCTAAGATTATACTCCAGATATGATCACTATGTGCAAAATGGCACAACTAGGAGTACCTGAAACAATTGACATGATCATGCCTTCATTTTACACTAACACTTTTATCAGACTTTTTTGCCACATCATCAACAGTTCCAAGAGATGACTCTGAAATATCCTTTATTGCCGCTTTGGCCACTGAGGAGTCATTTCCAGTTGAATGAGAGCGCTTCGAGTCATTTTCCTCATCAGTTCCATCAGCAAGCTGCAAGTCATTGGCCTCTTTAGCAGCATCAGGAAGCGGTGAGTCCTTCCCCTCTTCAGTTGCATCAAGAAGCTTTGAGTCATTCTCCTCTTCAGTTGCATCTGGAAGTGGCGAGTCCTTCCCCTGCTCAGTTGAAATGGGAAAAAGAGAATCCTTTTCCTGTTCAGTTGAATCAGGAGCATTAGAGTTCTTCTCCTCGTCAGTAGCATCAGGAAGCTGCATGTCCTTTCCCTCTGTTGTTGCAGCTGAAAGCAGTGTGCCCTTCCCCAATTCAGTTGCATCAGGGAGCTGTGAATCATTCCCTTTTTTAGTTGCACGAGGAAGTTGTGAGTCGTTGCACTCTTCAGTTGCATCTGTAGGCTTCAATTCCTCTTCTTTAGTTGTATCAGGAAGTAGTAAGTCCTTTTCCTCTTCAGTTGCATCAGGGATCTGTGTGTCAATTGCCTCTATAGTTGCATCAGGAAGCTCTGTGTCATTTGATTCATTAACTGTTGCATCATGCAACGGTTGGTCATTGACTTTGTTTGTTGCATCACAAGGCATAGAGTCGTTAACCCTATCTGTCTGACAAAGCTGTGAATCATTCACCTCATTTGTTTGATTACAAGTCTCAGAATTATCAATCTCTTTAGCTGTTGCACAGATTTGTTTGTTCTTGATCTCATTAGTTGAATTACAAGGCTGAGAGTTAGCAATGTCACCGGTAGAGTTGCTGAGTAGTGCATCATCAACCTTGTTCACCACAACATGCATCTCTGCTGTATTTCCCTCACCAGCTGCAAGACACAACTGTTGCGGATCAACCTCATCATCTTCCTGATGTAATTGTAGCTGACCAACTTCATCCTCTGCTTGGCGTAACTGTAATTGATCAACCTCAATAATTGCACCATAAAACTGAGATTGATCATCATCACTAGCTTCATAGTATTCCATGGGACTGTCCTTTCTCCTGCGTTTTATGGTACCCTTTCTTCTTACCCTCTCCTTTCCCCTAGTCCTCTTCCCAAGTTCTATTTGAGGGACAGCTGATGGTTTAACTGGACTTCCAACCTGGTCCCTCAAACAATCCTGTGCAATAAACCTGATCCTTGTAATTGACTCAAATTGTTGTCCATCCAACCCCTTCGTTGAGAAGGAATCCGCCAAGTAGGCAATTTCCCTTAAACCAGATATCTGCAACATTTAAAAAATTTAACCAGTAGAAAATGCAGCTAGAAGAATGTGAATTAAGCTCAAGACTTTGAGCATAGCCTTACAGTTCTTTGGAACTCAGATGAAAGAGATATAGGCCTCCCTACAACTTTACGGGTAATTCTCAAGAACCATTGCATGTATTCACTTTCATCTACACCATCATCACCATCCACAATATGGAGTTGACGGTCCGACCATTCATTAAGTTCCATCTCCATTTTCCCAGACAAGTCCACCCCACCATCCACTCCTCTACTTTTTCTCACCCATCGCACCACACCTTCAGGAATAGATTGAACCATGCCATATTGTCTTAGGCAGCGATCAGGAAGGTGTCTCTCCGCCTTGTCAAAGCATATAAGCATTGTCTTTGATCTTCCTAAAATCAAAGTACCTTTGATTTTTTCTGGTATTACCGTACTGTCCATAGATTTATATGGAAGCCACTCCACCTACATATCAACAGCATGCCATTTGCATTACCTTACTGAGGCCAGTAGAAGAGAAACAAAAAAATAGCAACAGGAACAACAAGAATTGAATAAGCAGCATTCAAAACCTACATCACTTGGTTTCAATAAATCTAATGCTTTGCGGTAAAAAACTACATCATGATTTGTTGTTGGCCCACTTTGTTTTCCCTTCCACCTAAGCACGAATGGAAAATGATCGTGGATGGGATCGCGATTGAGCTTTGGCCGACCGATGTTCAGATGAAAGTAACTCCAACACTGAAAGAAGTGAGAATGAATCAAAGTCAGCATTCCAATTGAAGACCATTACCACAGCATGAGATTAATTGCCTAAAAAATAAGTCCTCTCGCCATCGTACCCCCATCCAATTGAAAAAATAAAGGCAGCACAGGATTTCCAAGGAAAGGAGCAAGAATGAGTCAAAGTCAGCATTCTAATTTAAGGTTATTACCACAGCATGCTATTAGTTGCCAAGAAAATAAGTCCTCTGACCATCTTACTCCCTCCAATTGAAAAAATAAAGGAAGCACAAAATTTCCAGGGCAATACATAAACAAACACAGTTAAAGCGCATATAACCTGTAGCAGGGTTAAACAGCCACATATGGTACTTTGAGATTTAACACATGCATTGCCAAGCGCTCTATACAAGAAGGCCAACGCTGCTGCACCCCAGGCATAGTTCCCAGCTTGTTCAAAATTTTCAAACAATGGAAGGTACATAACAGGAACTTTATTCCCAGTGGTTGTGGAAAATATTGTACTTCCCACAAGGTATAGAAGATAAGCACGTGTGCAGTACTCAACCTCCTCAGCCGGAGCATCTTCAGGACATAGAGAAAAGAACTCCTTCAACCAACTTAACTTCACCATCCCACCACTTGCATAGCTTGAATCAGGTGCTTTCCCTAGAAGCCTTTCACAAACTGAGCTGCAAGTTGTATGTGTTATTCCAATAACAGGCTCCCCATCAATTGCCAATCCCAGTAATAAGGCAACATCTTGAAGAGTCACAGTCATTTCACCAACAGTAAAATGAAATGTATTTGTTTCCCTTCTCCATCTTTCAACTAGTGCTGAGATGAGAGGATTATCAAGACTAATAGCCGGAATATTTCTTAAGTACCCAAATCCAGCTATCTCTACCAACTCTATTTGTTTTGGAGTAAGCTTCCATTCACCCAATTTAGAAGTATGCTCATGGCATCTAAGTGCACCACGTTCCTACAGAGTTTCACATAAAGTTCTTGTTACCAAAAAAATAAAAAATAAAAATAAAGCAGCTTTAATGATAAAATAGTTAACACTTCTACAATTCCATTCATAAATATCAACATGCCTATCTAAACAGTTCATAGTTTAAAAATCCATAAGTTACATATTATACTATTTTTAGGGCAAGAATGTTGGTTGAAACTCAGTCCAAGAATAAAGCCATATGGGTGCATGTATGAGTGAGAGCATATAAAGATAGGAGGATTTGTGTGATTCGAAGTCATCCTCACCTGGCCTTCCCAAACAGCTGCAGAAACATGCTTGTCTTGATCAAACAGTATAGAGCCATCAATGGGTCCAGGATTGGCATCCATTTACTAGTTATAAGATAAAAACTGACAGACAGAAAAGAAGACAAATTTAGCTCCATAAAGCAACTGCTTTGATTTTAAAAAATCCTATTTCGAATACAATAACCAGAAAAAGAAAAGGGAGAATCAAACTGAAAATACACCAATATATTATAACAAAGTTTAGCAAGAAAACACTTTTCTTCTCACTTGCATAAAAATTCAACCTTTGCTTCGTTGATTTTTTTTTATCTTTTTTTTTTTTTTGCTATTAATCACCAAGAATTTACACTAACAATTATCTCCCGAACAAATATTTACATGACTCAAAATTCAATAAGTTTTAACAGTAATAAACCCTAAAATTCTTATTAAAATTTAAAAATTAGGGTTAAAAAATGCCAATTTGAAAACCCTAGCTGAGAAAGAAAGAAAGAAACCAAATCCTCCCTCCATTTCCTTGCCGCGGGAAAACGGAGAAAAGAAGAGAGAAAATGAAAAATCAGCAAAACGACGACGGAGAAGAAGAGACAAAGAAGAACGAGGAACAGAGAAGAGAAATTACGAAGTAAAACGACGACGGAACAAAAATTTCCTCCACCGTGAAACAAAGAGATCAGCAAAACCCACCAAAACGACGGATTTAGAGTCGTAGCGATGTTTATGTATACGTAAAAAGCCAAATCTTATCAAAGATCAGATCTCCTGTTTATCAACCCTTCTCCTACACGTGGCTTCAATTGATTGTTCTTTATTCTTTAATCTACCAAATTCTAGCAAAATATTTTTATTAAAAAAATCAATATTTATATTTTAATATTATTAACAAATTTAAAAAAATAATTACTTAAATTTAAAAAAATAATTACTTTCTCATTGTATATGATGTAAATATGTATTTTTTTCAAATAATAATAATGAAATATATTATTGAAAGAACGAACCGACTTAATTTTTTTCTATTTCTTAGGGTCAATTTATTTTTTTCTCTTAGGGTTTGTGTTTATTTTTTTAGATTTAGAATTGTTGTTGTCTATGTCACGACCCAACCTGAGAGCACGACATCGACATTAGAGAACGAGAAAAGTATGTAGCTTTCAGAATTTTTAATAAGCCTGACGACTCATTTTTTGATAAATATAAATTGTGACAACAGTCACTATATCGAACCGGGTCCACTAGCCTATTAATATTATACTTTAATATAATATCACATAATCATCATCAAATAATTATTAACAATTATATTTAACTAAACCGTTGAACTAAATGAATAAGAAGATAGACAAAAAAAGAAATACCATACGGAGTTTTAGAAAATAATTATAACATAATTATACAAATAAAATATATACAATTAACACTTATGCCAAGAAATAAAAAGGCAAAATGACATAAATAAGCAGTACTCTTATACTCAACTTGCAATCTGAAAAAAATGATGAACAGGAATAAGTGTTCGACTCAATGAGATATATAGTAATTAATATAATATAATTATCACATGCATAAAGTGCTCATACAAATGTCAATTAATCAACAAATCAAATAAGCAAATAAGGATAAGAGTAAGTCAATGGAGTCACACTAAATTTTAAACTGGGGAGCCTATCCCCCTATCTGACTCTCTTAGTCCATACATTTCTCTTAAAATCTAATATATAGGGTCCGCCGTCATAACCGTAGCCAAGTAGCGCCCGACTGACAAGCAGTGTTGAGCATGAAAATGCCATCGTTGTCACGTCAGTCCTAATCTCATCATATAATATCCTCATATCATAACTCGTATTCCCGATCATGTATCGTCTCACATCATCCTAACTCTATCCGGCATCACATATTTTATGCATTCAGTACAATCAACTCATACTCAACACACATTATACTTATAATTATAACTGTATATATACTGCACAAATAGTTGATGCATTATACAAATGCAATTATAAACATAAATTAGGGAACGAATATTATATTATTTTATATAACTCACAGTAGACGAAATTTGATAACTCTCCTCTAAGTACAGATTAATGGTGAAAAAACACCTTGTCGGGAAAGGAGGTCGGAAAGTAGCTGAAAAATTGATTAAAAGGTTACTGTATCGGTACACCTCCGATTGACTTCGACAAGCGAATTAGGAAAATTTCGGCGTCAGATGAGATGATTTTGGTGGCGTTGAACTCGTCGGATGATAGGCTTTCCAATGGTGGGGGAGGTGTCGATAATTGATCACCGAACAACTATAGATATGAGAAAATCCGATCGGTGCACTATTTTTCTCTCCCTCTTTGTCACTTTCTCTTTCTTCTTTTCTTCTTCTTTTTTTTCTATTTCTTTCTTTTTTTTGCTCTCTTTCTCTTATAAATACATATATATATTAATTTTTATTTTTATTTTTATTTTTTATTTTTTTTATATTTTTTAATTTTAAAATAATTTAAATTTGGGTTATTAAAGTCTAGACTTATTTTTTCATTCTTTTTTTCATTCTCTTCTTTGTTGTTTAAATTTTTTTTTATGGATTTTGTTTTTTATTCTAGATCATGCCTTTTATGGCTTCTTTACTCTACACTCATATGGAGGAGTATTGTTATTTTGTTGATCTTGTAGCGTGGAGAGGATTTCTTTATAGAGATTCAGCTTCCAATCGTTATCCTTTATCGCTGCATATTATTTTTGGCTTCCAGATCCGATGACTTGTCTTTCTTAGAAGAAGATGGCTCTTATGCCCACACAAGGGGTTTATCTCTCAAAGTGTAGAAGATTTTCATTCTTTCTTCCTTTTCTCTGGAGTTTTTTTAAAACCCGCCCCTTATGTTTGGTTTCGTTGTTAATGTTCAAGGAAGATGTATGTCCAGTGTCTATTGTTGACGATTCCAACTGCCTTCCTCTCTAGTTCCCATATAGGACGTTTTATCCTTTTCACTTAAAAGGTACAAAAATGACCAAGAACTATTCGGAGTATCTCACATTTTACCTTAATATTTTTTTAATCCATTCATGATCTTGAACTTTAAAACATAGAACAAATTGGACCTCGAGTTAACGAAAATTAAAAGTCCATTAATTTTTTATGACAGGATATTTTGTGGAACCTACTATTTAAAGATTTTAAATAAAAAAATCAAATATAACTCTAAAGTATTTCATATCTGAAATTGGACCTCAAAGTTTTTATAGTGAATTATTATGAATATATATATATACTATATTATTATCAATATTTTTAAAATATTACAAGTATTTAGATAACCAACTACAATATTTAATAGTAAAAAAGACAAGAAGATTTAAAAGAGAAAATAAGTAAAATGTATCAAATTCATTTATCCAATTATTTATTTATTTATTTATTTTATAATATTATTTTTTAATTTATTTATTCAAATAAAGTTATTAATATGTACAAATTTCAAAATTTTATAAAATTTATAAATAGAATGGTAAGTCAATATTAAAGACTTTATGTGAATAAATTAAATAAAAAATAACATTATAAAATAAATAAATAAATAGATAAATGAATTTGATACATTTTATTTATTTTCTTTTTAAAATTTTTGATAATAATATCATACATATATATTTTAATAATAATTCACTATAAAAACTTTGAGGTCAGTTTGAGATCTAAAAATATTTTAGGGTCATATTTGATCTTTTTGTTTAAAATTTTTAAATAGTAGATCCCACAAAATGCCATGTATAATGTTTAAAATTTTAAATAGTAAACTTTTTAATTAATATTGATAATTGATAGTGAATAGTGATAAACGTGATCTGGATAAATGATGTAAATAGTAAATCTTAAAATTTACTAAAAAAATATTTTTACAATTTTATGGGACTAAAAATCGAATTGGAATCAAAAGATAAGAAAGAGGGTGTACTGTAGTTAAAATAAGATTACCCACACTGGATTGAACTTATTATATATATGTATATATAGTCTAGAATTTTCTTTTCTCTTTTCTTCTTTCTCCATCATCCACACAATCTACTACCACCATCACCATCTTCTCTACTTTCTTCTTTCTTTCATCAAATTAATCAAGAATCAATGAAAATTCATCGTTTGCTATAAATTTTTAAGAGAATTAGCTAGAGTAGATAAGACTATCAATAAGTGATTAAAGAGAAAAAGATGAATTTTGAAGAGGTGTGTGCTTATGTATTTTAATTTGTAAATTTTTAAATTTTTATGAGTTTTAATGTTTGAATTGATTTATTGAGTCATTTATAATGAACTTTTTCTTGAAAGTATAAATTAAATGGATTTATGAGTGAAAAATGAATTAAAAGAACTTTTATGTGATGAGTATGGTTCTTAATTCAACCTTCATAAGAATTTGAAGGTTTGATGTTATTTTTAGCCATGAGTGATGATTGAAGACTTGATTAATTGAAATTTAAGTAAAGTATTTGATATGAACTCTTTTTATGTCAAAAATTTAGTTTTAATATATCTTTAACTTATATTTTCAATATGTTTATATTTAATAAAGTTAGAAAATGCAAAAAATGCAATTTTAGGATGCCGCAAACGTGGCTCATGGGTACCATGGGCGTGGTATTAAAATTGGGACTGCCGAAGGAAGATTTATTCCAAAGACAAACCCAAACCAGTGCCATGGGTGTGGTAATTGAGTGTTACGACCGTAGGATTAAAAGTGAGGCTGTTTGTTTAAAAATTTTAATGAAACAGAGCCGTTCAGAATTCCACGATTGTGGGGGTTGAGTGACATGATCGTGGGGTCTACAATTGTATTTGGCAGCTTCATTTTGTATCCCACAGGCATGGAGTTGAGATGCCACTGTCGTGGGGTACTTGGATGATATTTTTGACTTGTATTTTATGATATACGGGCTTGGTATGAGGCTTGTATGTTTGTATTTCTTATCTATATGTTGAGAATTCATGTTTATATGTTAAAAGTATGGAAAAGAGTAATAAACTTTGGATATGTGACAAGTATGTGTAATACTAAATGTTGAACAAAGTATTATTCTATTGAAATAGTACACATAATTCAATGTTAACTAAAATTAATAAATTGCCTAAACCATACTGATTTTAGATCTAGCTTGAGATTGAATAGCTAGCCAAAGGGTGGATATCCATAATGATAGTGGATACATCGTGCCATTTATGGACACATTGTATCATCAGTAACAGTGGACACATTTGTTATTACAGATTCTTAAGATTGAATATTTAATTACCAACAGTGACTCGTTATCTAAACATATAATTTGATTTCAGTATGCATGGGCAAATTAAAAGAAGTTATCTATATTGAAAGTAACGTGTTATATGATTGTTGTTAAATTAATTAATTCTGAATTTAATCATGTTCAGTTCTTTAAGCTTTAATGAGTTTATTAACTTCTTTATTCATATTTTAAAGTAATAATTTCTATTATTTCTAAATTAGTTTATGTATAGTAATCTTTCCTTTAAATTTCTTGCATATTATAAATATATAAGTACCACTAAACTTTGCTTAACACATGAGAATTATTTTCTAACTCGCAAATCAAACCAAAAGAATTGAGACTGCAGAGTGAGAGACATACGTTTCAAACTAACTGCATCACAAAGGTTCAAGGTGCAATATTATAAATATTATATTTTATATGGTTCACATAGCAATACTTTATAATTTTATATGACAGTTGAATAAGTTTGAGAGTAGTAAGAGAATTATAATGACGTTTATAATGTAAGTTAATAATAGGAGTTCTTTGTAAATTAAATAGATATATGTATGTAATACATGCATGATCACGGTATTACTTTTAAAAGTTTAATAATTGCATTAATGTATTATAGCATTTTGGTTATATTATAAGTGACATCACCTATGTAGTTAAGTGTATAGACTATACAAGGGGTGTTATATTTAGTGATATCAGAGTATGCTTAAGCGGTCCTAAGTTTGTGAGTTAAAATAAAAGAAAAGTATAATTGTCATTGCTATGTGAACTGTATAATTGAATAAATATTTGATGCAGTTGATTTTTAATGTTCAAAGGTATAAGATGGCTTCTGAATCCCGTCAAGGTGCGGAGGAACAAGCTGCGTCCTTACACTGTCAAGTAAGTGTGGGGAATTAGTAGCCATTAGAACCTTTTGCGAACAAATTTAATTAGATCCTCAAATTGTATGAATATGGGGAAAGTTCTCAGGCAAATCATAGGAGTTGCTCCTCCTGTACACCCTCCAACGCTAGTGCCTCAAAGATTTCCATTTGAGAGAATTAAAAAATTAGGAGTAGAAGATTTTAAAGCTCGTGATACTAATGAGTCTTCAATAGCAGAGTATTGGATGGAGAGGATTGTGAGAGTTTTTTATTTTCTGTATTGCACTGATGAGGAAAGATTAGAGTGTGCAGTTTCCTTATTACAAGAACAAGCTTATGTTTGGTGAGATACAAAGTAGAAAGGTATACCTGCGGGCAGACTCACTTAGGCATTTTTTCAAGAAGAATTTAAAAAGATATATATTAGTGAGATTTATTTAGAGGAGAAGCATCGGGAGTTTTTATATCTTAAGTAAAGGCAGTCATCTATGTCTGAATATGAGAGGCAGTTTGTTCACCTTAGCAAATATTTTTCAGAGTTAGTTTCATCTGAGGAAGAAAAGTGTAAGCTATTTGAACAAGGTTTGAACAGTTATATTCGGGTGTATTTAGCGGCGATGAGAATTAAATAGTATTTAGTAGCGATGGACTGCTTTAATAAAGTTGTGACTTTTAAGATTCTGGATTATGGTGAAATTGTAGTTCGAGGAGAAAATAATTTTACCCTTCTAGTTTGATTTCTGCAGCGAAAACTAGAAGGTTGATTAGGAAGAGGTGTGAAGCTTACCTTGCTTATATTAATGATACATGACATTCAAGCAAGGCCTTGGGAGACATACCTACAGTGAGTGAGTTTTCGAATATTTTTTGGAGGAATTACCTAGAGTACCGCCAGAGAGAGGTAGAATTTGTTATTGATGTAGTTCTAAATACGACATTAATTTCTATTCCACCTTATAGAATGACACCTTCAAAGTTAAAAGAGTTAAAAATACAACTTCAGAAATTATTTGATAAGGGCTTTATTAGACCTAGTGTATCACCCTAGGATGCACTGGTTTTATTTGTAAAGAAGAATGATGGTACCTTAAGATTATATATAGATTAGCGGCAGTTGAATAAAGTGACTATTAAGAATAAGTATCCATTACCTAGGATTGATGACTTGTTTGATCAGTTGAAGGGAGCGGGTGTTTTTTCTAAGATTGATTTTAAATCAGGCTATTATCATATGAAAGTTAAAGAAGTAAATATTCCAAAGACAGCTTTCAGAACTCGATATGGACATTATGAATTTTTGGTTATATCCTTTGGTTTAACTAATACTCCAGCAGCTTTTATAGACTTGATGAATCGAGTTTGAAATTTAAACCAGTTTGTAGTTATTTTCATTAATGACATATTGGTTTCTTCCAAAAAAAAAGAGGAGCATGATAAGCATTTGAGAATTGTACTACAGACACTAAGGGAGAATCATTTGTATCCTAAACTATCGAAATGTGATTTTTGGTTGACGAAAATGGCATTTCTAGGTCATGTAGTATTAGTTAATGGTATACGTGTGAATCCTAGTAAAATTGAGACTAATTTAAATTGGCAGCCTCCAAATAATATAACAGAAGTCCGAAGTTTCTTTGGGTTAGCCGGTTACTATAGAAGATTTGTTCAAGGATTTTTAAAAATAGCATTTTCTATTACTAAGCTCCTTAGAAAAGAAACTAAATTTGAGTAGAATGCCCAGTGTCAAGCTAGTTTTGAACAATTGAAGACTATATTGACTAAAGCACAGATATTGACACAACCGACCCCAGATAAGGATTATGTAATTTATAGTGATGCTTCTCATCAGGGACTCTGCTGTGTATTGATGCAAGAAGGTAAGGTAATTACTTATGCTTCTAGGCAATTAAAATCTCATGAATTGTATTACCCTACACATGATTTAGAGTTGATTGTTATTATATTTGCTCTTAAGATCTGGTGACATTACTTGTATGGTGAAAGGTGATATATTTTCACTGACCATAAAAGTTTAAAATACTTGCCAACACAAAAAGAACTAAAATTAAGGCAAAGGAGGTGGATGAAATTGATTAAAGATTATGATTGTATCATCGACTATCATCCTGGAAAAGCTAACATAGTAGCCGATGCTTTAAGTGGATGAAATTAAGGCAAAGGAGGTGGATGAAATTGATTAAAGATTATGATTGTATCATCGACTATCATCCTGGAAAAGCTAACATAGTAGCCGATGCTTTAAGTCAAAACACTTTAGCAGGTCTATTATATATAGAATATTATAATACTATATGTATATATAAATTAAATAAACTAAATGATATAATGTGTTATGTTAGCAGAATTGAGGGTTGAACTAACTATAAAGCAAAAAGTAATAAGAGCTCAGAAACAAGATCAAAAGTTATTAGAAATGTTGAAACAAGTGCATGAAGGTGAAAAGCTAGATTATGTTGTGTTAGAAGATGGTGGATTGTATTATAGAGGTTGATTATGTGTACCTAATGTGAAGAAACTAAAGGAGTGTATACTTAGTGAAGCTCATAATACTACATATATTATACATCCCAGAGGTAATAAGATGTACCAGAATTTGAAGTCTCATTATTGGTGGCCTGGTATGAAGAGAGATATTGTTGAATACGTGACTCGGTATTTAGTGTGTCAACAACTCAAAGCAGAACATCAAGTTTCATCGGGTCTTTTACAACCTATATCAATACCAAAATGGAAATAGGATAGAATCACCATGGATTTTGTGACTGGGCTTCCGAATACCTAAAAGAAGCATGATACAATTTGGGTAATTATTGATTGATTAACCAAATCAACTCATTTTCTTTCCATTCTAGTTAATTATTCAATGGATAGACCTGTTGAATTGTATATTAATGAGACAGTCAAGCTTCATAGAGTGCCAATGTCTATTATTTCATATTGAGATCCTCACTTTACTTTAAGATTTTGGAAAAAAAATTCAGAAAGCATTGGGTACTCGATTTTATTTTAGTACTGCATTTCATCCACAAACTTATGGTCAATTGGAAAGAGTGATACTAGTACTTGAAGATATGCTTAGAAATTATGTAATTAATTTTGAATGTAGTTGGGATAGATATCTGCCTTTAGTAGAATTTACCTGTAACAACAGTTATCAAACGAGTATTGGAATGGTGCCATATGAAGCACTCTATGGAAAGGAAGTGTAGAACTCCATTGTGTTGGGTGGAATTGAATGAAAGCAAACTTGTGGGACCTGATCACATAAGGCAAACTGAAGAAAAAGTAAAGCTTATAAAGAATCGATTACAAATTGCAATGGATAGACAAAAATCATATGCAGATTTGAAACGACGTGACATTGAATATAGTGTGGGAGATAAGGTATTTTTAAAATTATCACCGTGGAAGAAGGTTTTTCGCTTTTGAAGAAAGGTAAACTTAGTCCTAGGTCTATTTGACCATATGAAATACTTGAACGTGTAGGTCTAGTGGCTTATCGACTAGCTTTGCCTCCAGAACTGACTAAGATTCATAATGTATTTCATGTGTCGATGCTTAGGCAATATAGATCAGATCCTTCACATGTGATTCAAGCAGAGTCCATTGAAATTTATTCAGATTTGAATTATGAAGAAGAACCAATGGCTTTCTTAGCTCATAAAGTAAAAGATTTGCATAATAAGCACATTCCTTTAGTGAAAGTATTATGGACAAATCATTCGATAGAGAAAGCCATTTAGAAAAGCGAAGAGACAATGAGATAATAATACCCTTAATTATTTCAAGCGTCCATAACACGTAAATTTCGATGATCAAATTTCTTTAGTGGGGGAAAATTGTAATGTTTAAAATTTTAAATAGTGAACTTTTTAATTAATATTGATAATTGATAGTGAATAGTGATAAACATGACATGGATAAATGATGTAAATAGTGGATCTTAAAATTTACTGGAAAAAATATTTTTATGATTTTATAGGACTAAAAATCGAATTAGAATTAAAGAATAAGAAAAAGGGTATACCATAGTTAAAATAAGATTGCCCACACTGGATTAAACTTATTATATATGTGTGTATATAGTCTAGAATTTTCTTTTCTCTTCTCTTCTTTCTCCATCATCCACGCCATCTCCCACCACCATCACCATCTTCTCTACTTTCTTCTTTCTTTCATTAAATTAATCAAGAATCAAAGGAAATTCATCTTTTGTTATAAATTTTTAAGAGAATTAACTAGAGTAAATAAGATTATCAACAAGTGATTAAAGAGAAAAAGAAGAGTTTTGAAGAGGTATGTGCTTATGTATTTTAATTTGCAAATATTTGAATTTTAATGAGTTTTAATTTTTGAATTAATTTATTGAGTCATTTATAATGAATTATTTCTTGAGAGTATTGATTAAATGGATTGATGAGTGAAAAATGAATTAAAAGAACTTCTATGTGCTGAGTATGGTTCTTAATTCAACCTTTATAAGAATTGAAAGGTTTGATGCTGTTTTTAGCCATGAGTGATGATTGAAGGTTTGATTAATTAAAGTTTAAGTAAAATATTTGATATGAACTCTTTTTATGTCAAAAATTTAGTTTTGATACATCTTTAACTTATATTTTCAATATGTTTATGTTTAATAAAGCTAAAAGTGCAGAAAACACGATTTTGGGATGCCACGGGCATGGCTCATGAGTACCATGGGTGTGGTATTGAAGTTAGGACTGCCGAAGAAAGATTTATTCCAAAGACAAACCCAAACCAGTGCCACGGGCATGGTAATTGAGTGCCATGACCGTGGGATTGAAAATGAGGCTATTTGTTTAAAAATTTTAATGAAACAGAGTCGTTCAAAATTCCACGGTTGTGGGGGTTGAGTGCCATGACCGTGGGGGTCTACAATTATATTTGGCAGCTTCGTTTTGTATCCCACGGGCCTGGGGTTGAGATGTCACGGCCTTGGGATACTTGGATAATATTTTTGGCTTGTATTTTGTGATATACGGGCTTGGCATGAGATTTGTATGTTTGTATTTCTTATCCTTGTATTGAGAATTCATGTTTATGTGTTAAAAGTATGAAAAAGTAATAAACTTTGGATATGTGACAAATATGTGTAATACTAAATATTGAAAAAAGTTGAACAAAGTACTGTTCCATTGAAATGGTACACATAATTTAATATTAATTCAATGTTAACTAAAATTAATGAATTACCCAAACCATACTGATTTTAGATCTAGTTTCAGATTGAATGGTTAGCCAGAGGGTGGATATCCATAGTGATAATGGACACATCATTTATTTATGGACACATTATGTCATCAGTGACAGTAGGCACATTTGCCATTACAGATTCTTGAGATTGGGTATTTAATTGCCAACAGTGATCCGTTATCCAAACATATGATATGATTTTAGTGTGCATAGGCAAATTAAAAGAAGTTATCTATATTGAAAGTAACGTGTTATATGATTGTTGTTAATTTAATTAATTCTGGATTTAATCATGTTCAGTATTTTAAGCTTTAATAAGTTTATTAACTTCTTTATTCATGTTTTAAATTAATAATTTATATTGTTTCTAAATTAGTTTATGTATAGTTCTCCTTCCTTTAAATTTCTTACATATTATAAATACATAAGCACCACTAAGTTTTACTTAGCATGTTAGAATTATTTTCTAGCGTGTAGATCAAATAAAAAGAATTGAGACTGCGAAGTGAGAGGCATACATTTCAAACCAACTGCATCACAAAGGTTCAAGGAGCAATATTATAAATATTATATTTTATATAGTTCACATAGCAATACTTTATAATTTTGTATGACAATTGTATAAGTTTGAGGGTAGTAAGAGAATTTTAATGACATTTACAATGTAAGTTAATAATAGGAGTTCTTTGTAAATTAAATAGATGTATGTATGTAATACAGACATGATCACGATATTATTTTTGAAAGCTTAATAATTACATTAGTGTATTATAGCATTTTGGTTATAATTATATATTATATTTATAGTCAAGTATGAGTACTTAAGTGACATCACCTATGTAGTTAGGTGTATAGACTATGTAAGGGGTGTTACACCATGTCATAAAAATTAATGGACATTTTAATTTTCATTAAATCAGGGTTTAATTTATTCTATTTTTGAAAGTTCAAGATCATGAATGGATAAAAAAAAATTAGAGTCCAATGTGAGATACCTTAAATAGTTCAAGGTTATTTTTGTACTTTTTTCCCCTCTTAAGCCAATGAGCTTTAACTCATTGATGCCAAAATATGTCCTCTTGCAACAACAAAAACATTAAACTCATTTAGCAAGTCATAGAGACCCACTCTAGAATTAGTTGATTGTGCATTCTTACTATATTCATCTTCTCTTTGCACTCTTTTAACTTCAAGTGGAAGTCGCCATGAAACTGTTGCCCCCAATAATAAAGAACTATACCACACCTTTCAATCATCTTAATCACAAAAATCCCTCCCAACCTTCAACTATCAGTCACAATATTTGTCCAATCTTGGTTTCCAAGCCAAATATTTTCAAACTAGAATTTCTTCCTTTTTCTTGTTTGAAACCAGTGCTCCATGCTTAAGATTAAAGGAGTCTGATCTAACATTGAATGGGGCAGATTTTCTAGCCAGTACTCATGAAACATATCCATCTAAGCAATAGAAGCCAATCCTCTATCTAGCGTCTCTCTAACCCAACTAGGTGAGTCTCGTGACCTTTCCCATGTAAAAAGGCACCTATACATCTTTGAATCACTCAATTCACAATTCTCAATGCAATATCGGAAGCCTTTAATCAAATTACTTGGGTACTCCGGACCCCCACTCTTCTCATGTGTCCCCAATATATTATTGAAATCAACCAAAAGGAGCCATGGTACAGATGAAGTTATATGTAAAGAACAAATAAGATTCCATGATTCTTTGCTTAACAACCGTTCAAGCTTTCCCTAGATTCCTGTGAATCGATATCATTTTCCATCTTCCTCAATAATTACAATATCAACAGAGTTTGAAAAAAAAATTGACAATCACCAAGTCCACTGATGATCTCCATAACATAGCTAAACTGCGTCCCCTTCTATCAAGAAGGCCACCATTGTCTTATGGAAATTAACCATCTCTCTAAGAGCAAGAATTGTTTGGGTATTACCTAAACCCAGACAATTCTAACTTAGGAGATTCATGGTGGTCAGTGGGTCTAGCAACAGACTCTGCCATTAAATGAGATGCCTAAAAAAGGAAGAAGTAACCAAATTACCTAACTGCCCCTTTACCCAGAGTCTTTTTTTTTTGCTTCTTCCAAAAGAAGCAAACTTTCCTCATCATGCATAATCACATCCTCATTCTGTATAGTACTATTATTGGGTCCCATTTCCTTAAGACAACCACCTGTTGAATCCCTTATTCTAGCCTCCACTGACTTCATATTTTTTCCAATAACATCTTAATTCTCTTTTCCCTTTCCATTGATAACAACAATAACAATTAAAGGAAAATCACTATTTGAGTTTGGAGCTAGGTTTCTAATATTTCTAAATGAGCCACCTGAATCCTCACACAACCACTTAGCCCCAATTGCTATTAATCCTTTCAGTTTAACCTTCACTGACAACCCCCATTCTTTCTTGATCATCACAGGTGGAACCCCAAGATTCCTTTAACAATACAAGTCGACATGCCCCAACATACCACAAATGAAATAGAATCGAGGTAGTCGCTCATAGTAAAACAACGTTAACAGGATCTCTACCAACCAGTGAAATATTTTTATACCTCATGAAAGGTTTTTGCACATCAAGTCTAACTCGTAGTCACATATAGTTGTTATTTATCAAACTGGCATTGTTCGTAACATAATCAATAAATTGACCAAGATAATTCCCTAAAATTTTAGCCACCTATTAAGGTCTCATTCCCAAAGGCATCTTGTGGACCTAAACCCAAATATCATAGGAAAATAGTATGACTATTTCAATATCTTCTCCAAGTTCCTACCGATGAACAAGCAACATCATCTTATTAAAAGTCCAAGGCCCACCAGCAATGACTATATTCATGTCATAAGGTGATCAAATATAAACAGAAATCGATTGTTTTTCATATCCTTGATCGAAAGTCCCATCCTAGGTTTCCAAAGACCTACCATTGTATTCTTCATTGACTCAAAGTGAGGAGGTTGATCGGCTAAGAATCGACTAACTAAATAATATTTAATATGCTCTGAGTTTCCATATGCTAAAGACCCTACTTTGATGAATAGACAAATATGCCATCGGGTTCTTCATGTTCAAGAGAAGCTCAAGAAAATAAGTAAACCCCAACCCTAGCAGTTGACAAACTAAAAAAGCCTAACAGGCAACAAAGGCAAAAAACTATGGCATAAGCAGCACGACTGTAAATATAATTTTGATTCATATATTATCATATAAAAATATAAAACTTGAGATATTAAAATAGTTTAGAATTAAATTTTAATTTTTTTAAAAGATTAAAATGTCATATAATTTTAAATTTTATAAATTATAGTAATTAATTAGATGCTAGTGCCTTACACAGATTTAATTTTTATTTTGCTATCAAATTTTATATAAATAAATAACAATTGATAATTCCTCAAAAGAATAATAATTGATAAATTGATTGTTTTGGAAAGTGGAAAATAATCATTTTTGAAATTTTAATTTGAAATAAAAGATAAATAACATCTTAATAAAATTATAAATTTCATAGAATATCAAATAAAATAACAAATAAATTACCTTAATAACAGCATGTCGCGGTATAAAGCCTAGTGATAAGTGCACTTCCTCTAAATAAATCCATATTCAATTCTCCCCTCCCTCATATTATAATACTCAAAAAACAGTTACTTTAATAACAAAAATAACATTAATAACTATTGAATGATTGTTCATCAGTTAGATTATCACTAAATAAATTAATTACCTTTAAATCAATTTAATTTGAATCCTTAATTTTAATGATATTTCAATGTGTGTGTATGTGTGTATATATATAAGGCCTAATGTATCAATTGCCCCCGTCAACTTGGCAACTTTGGTCATTTTATCCCATGTACTTATACATTTATCATATTACCCATTGTACTTGTCTATTTTATTATAATGGACACTTATATAATAACATATAGGCCACTCCGCCTATTTTACTTGTCTATTTTATACTTAACAAACACTTAGATATAGATAATGTTACAGATACATATAAGTATCTATTTGATATAAAATATACAAATATAAGGGGCAAAGTGATCAATATGTAATTTTATAAGTGTTTTTTAGAACAAAATAGATAAGTACATAGGATAATCTGACAAATACATAAGTGCATGGGGGTAAAATGATCAAAACTACCAAGTTCAGGGGACAATTGATGTATTAAGCCTATATATAATTATTATGAATAAAATTTTTAAGTCAATCACTTCATCAATATGTTTATCTTTATATGTTAATATAAAAATTAATATTATGTAGCATATATAATGAAAAAATTATAATATATTTTATTAAAAATATTATACTATCATATTTATTTTGCTTTTTACATTGTTATTGTTTAAATAATGTAAATCAAATCACTTATCTCTTAATGTTTATATATATATATATATAGAAAGAGAGAGAGAGAGAGAGAGAGAGAGAGAGAGAGAGAGAAACTGAGTTGAACAACACGCATGCTACTTGGCTCATCCTGTTTAGTGCGCCCATCTTGCTTGACATGCCCAAGTGCCTTAAAGCAGATTAGGTTATGACATTTAGCCTATTAGGTCATCCCAGTCTAATACGATAAGTAGCCCGGCCCGACACGGCACAACCTGTTCAGCCAAATAAATATATTATATATTTATATTTATTTAAATAAAATTGCACATATAATATTTTGCAATTAAAATAAATGGTTGTTGAATTAATAATAAAGTAATATATTCAGTAGATATTATTTTTTCATCAAATAAATAATATTATGTTCAATTTTAAATTAAAAATATTTAGTTATTATTAAGCTGATAATTTATGATATTATAAATAAAATTACACTTTTAATTTTTAAAATTAAATTTATTTTAATGTTTAAGTATTAAAAATTTTCAAATATTTAATCTCTTAGAATTCTTTAAAATTTTGATATTTTTAATTAAGATTATATATATATATATTAAATTATTAATTTATAAATTAAAATTTTTATATGAATTTAGGCAGATCATGCCTAAAATTAATAATAAAATTCATTAAAAATAATTAAGCTAATTCATATATTGACACGACACAACACTATTTAACATGGCACGTACGATTATATAAGGGCTAATAAGTCATGTTAGGCTATCACTTTTTAAGTTTCAATATGGCCCAATACGATACGACTATTTATTTTTTTTAAGTCAGTAAGATACGATACGAAAAGTTATAAGTATGATGGAAATATGCCGGCATGACACAAACAAATTGCCCTATATAATTCTATAAGAAATAATTTGAATTCTTCACTAAGTCTAATGCAAATTACTTTCAGAAATGTATCACTTTTCTATAATCTAATTTGCATTTTTTTATGTTTGGATTTTCTTTCTAAAATTGAGCAATTAAATAATTTTTTATCTTCTCTCTTAATATATATAGAGAAGTCAAAAGTTACCTTTTAAATAGTTGCAACTCTTCTAAATGTTACAACTCTTCACTTTTGGATCCTAGTCAACTCATCATGGGCAAACTGATTTATCAACCATTTTCAATATCTTTCAATTACACATGATGAGTAAGACCCGTATTTTGAGGTTTTCTAAAATCTAGACAATAATTTTATACTAGTAAATAGATTATGTGACTTAATAAGTAAACATGCAATTTGAGAGCTTATAATATACATCTGTTGGAAATAACATATTAGCTTTAACTCTATATAAGATTATAAAGTAGTAATTCATAACACTTATAGTATCCTAGTGTGAGGCCTCGCTCCAACATTGGTCCAACCCACTAAGAAAGTCAAAATACTCATTTGGGTTTAGACTCACGCGGTTTGGAAAAGGATTTTTTGTGGTTTATTTTGAAAATCAATTTTGAAGAATCGTCACTTTAAATTATTTTATTTAGAAAAAATTTAAGAAAAAAACTCATTTTAATTTGACACCAAAAAATACACTAGTCTTGAACCAAATGATGAATCTCAGACTTGATTTTCAAGTTAAGTAAAAATTGATGAGCCTTTAAAGAAACTTTAACTTTTTAGAAAAAAATATTTTTATTAACAACAATTGATAATATGCATGAGTAGTTTATAAGAATGACATCCATAAGTAATAAAATAATTAATTAATTACATTGAAAAAAAAATTATCAAAAGCGAATTCTAACTATAGCCCTTATGGGTCTAAGATAGGCATACATTTCCCAAAACTTGAAAGAAGAAAGATAAAAGAGGAGAAAATAAGTTTTGTGGCTTTTAGTTAGTTTGTTATTTAGGGTCATATCTAAAATATGCCTACATATCTCTTTAAATGAGAATCAAAACTTTAGTAGTTCATGTAATTGGATACAATGGGCTTAAGTTGATTAATTCAAGTTGGTTATGTTACTAAACTTTGAAAAAAAATTGAGTTAAGGAATTTACCTTAGTTCTTCTCTTGCTTCACTTTGAAATTGGGGCTTTGAGAGTTTTTTCATTCCTAATTTCCACTTTGTGTTTGACTTGAACTTGATGAAAGATGAGCTTGGGCTCAACTTGACTCAAAATATGCAAACGATTGATGAAGAAGTCTAAACGTTGATTGATTTTAATTTAATTATGGCCAAGTTAATTAATTAATCAAATTTAAAACCACCTAAGAAAAGTTCTAAGTGGTTGCAACCATCTCCATGTTTCACCCACTCCTTCTATGACTTAAATACAATGGTGGTTGCAAGAGCCTTTTGACAGTTAAACAATCTCTTCAACAAAACATAATGAGAGAAAAATCTTGTCTTTACAATTCTTAATAACTCTAATTTTGATTGGCTCCTAAATATTTCTAATGAGTGTAATTTTTACCCTTTTATATGTGTCCATCATCTATTCAAATTTAGCAGAAAATTTTTTTAACACTAAATTCAAAGTGTGAACGCACATGGTGAACAAAATATATGTTTGTGTATCTTTTCTATCTATTTTATTATAGCCATGCAATTTCTTGAATTGTGAATGACAACTAGGACAACATTGCAAGATCCAGCTTCATTTATTGTTGTAAGAAGATATTGTGCAATAACTGCCCTATTTTTATAAGACCAGAAAAATCTTAAGCAGACATAAACATAACGTCGCAACCGTTTGTTGTAATGACATCAATAAATAGTTTATTCTTTAGAGTAGACCAGCCATCTTATATGACAAAAACACCTTGAGTATACCATGCATCTTTGATTGGAGTTACTTCTTTTTTCATGATCCTTTTATACACATCTAACAATATTGTTCTAGTCTTTTTAAAAGAAGGTGCTTTATAGCCTTTAGGAGCTCGGTTGATTGCAAGCACCATCTCATTGAATTAAGGATTTTGAAGCACATTCAAAAAGAACCCATTCGCACATAACCATCTCATTATCTTCATGTCAACCATGTCTCTCTTCATTATACCAACTGCATCTCATTATCTTCAATTGCAAACCCTGGTTTCATCTTCTTATTAATTGTTGAATGCTTCAAACATGGAGATACCCCTTGCTTCTCCACTTATTGAACTCTTTTTCAGACTTTTTCATATAAATCACTATCTGCCAATAGCATTGGATAACAAATAATTCCTACTTTTTTATCAGGTGTAGCACCAAATAAATGATAATGGATTCTTATATAAGAACTAGTATGGCTAGATTCGTTTTGCTTACATATCCCTTTTTTATCCTCCTAAATTTTTTCATTGTCTTAGAGAAAGTGGTTTAACTTCATTTTGTATTAGCTTTAAATTTGAACTCAAATGAGTGCCTTTTGTTACTAGTTTTCATGCTAGATATATTTGTTCTTCTAGTTGATCTTGATGAATTTCTTCGCCATCATTACTCACTTCTTCAATATCACTTGTATAATGATTTTGCGCCTCTAGCCTTCACTTATCAAAGACCATATTTGATAAAAAGTGAAGTATGTTTGAGAAAAAGTGAAATTTTTTCTTTGTTCAAAACTCAAGATAAGTTGTCTATATGTTATGAATATCATCATATAGAAAATTTTCAATTTTCTTTGTTGTATTAAATATAGATTCTCATTCAATTTTGAGTTTTATTTCATGTGAAATTATTGATAAATTCTCAATAATCATTTAACTCTTCATGTTTTTTTATAATTATTTTTAATTATAATTATAGTAAATTTATGTTTAAGTTAAGAGAAGCCTAACTAATAATTATTTAATGGGAATGAGATAAGATTTATAGCTGTATAAGGTTTTTATAATATTTACACTTTACAACTATAACTCACACATCATATATATATATATATATATATATATATATATATCTTATTCTCGTCCAAAAAAAGTAGATCTCTTCTAAGGGTGTGCATTATTCAGTTTTAACCGAAAAACTGAACTCCGATGAAATTCTATTATTTCGGTAATAGGTAATTCAGTTTTCATTTCAGTTCAGTTTTATTTTAAAATTATCGGTTTTCGATTTTCGGTTTAGTTATTTTAAAATTAGTAACTGAAATAACCAAATTTTTATTTATTAATATATTAAATATATTTTTTAGCAATAATATATTATTTATTATAAGTTTTTTTACTATTAATATTTAATATTTTTAGTAATAAATATTATTTTTATTTGTATCCTTGTATTAATATATGTAAATTGATAATGTTTAGATTATAAATTATAATTATTTAGATAATTCATTTATAATTGATAACCGAATCAAAAAATTTTAATTTTGTTCAGTGTAGTTATGTATTATTATTTTATTAATTTTAGTTTGATTTAATTATTATTTTAAAAATTTTAAAAATTTTAGTTAGTATAAATTTCAGTTAGATTAATCATCTCTGGCCTCTTCTCCAGACTAGGATAACTTAAATGGAAACTCAACTTTTAATGTACTACAATGTGTACTAGTGTGTCTGGAATTGCTACCACGAATAACATGCATCCCAGTACTATTGGAGGTGAGAATATTAGGGGGCCAAAAATCAAAGTGTAGCAAGAGTACTTGGTGAAAGACATCAAAAGTCAAAGTAACTACTTATCACACTCCAAATAAAGTAAAACCCATTAATATGAGCTAATTTTTTTTTTAATCAGAAAATAAGAATTAGATTAAGAAATCCCAATAACATATGGAACTCATTCCTAGAGAGGGGAATCCCAAATGAGGGAAACTAAAGAGCACCCTGGAAATAAGCTTAATAATCAACATCGGTAAGACACTAAAAGTTGTTAAGACCTTACAAAGAAGGAGAAACGGGCTAGATAGAAAGTGTAAACCGCCTATAATGAACCTTCTAAAAAGAAATATAGGAACCATAAAATAGGAGTTGATGCACTGAATGAGTCCCAGAACCATCAAAAGAAACAACCAAACAGATAATAGGTCGAAAGAAAAAGAGAAAAATCCAAGTAGGATGAACAAGGCCACCATGCAACAAAGAGAGCTCCTCCACCGATAGAAATTGTGACACTTTTGACCACGGCCCAAAAACGGGGTTGTGAGGACAGTATCTACGTCCATTCTTGACTGCTCTTTGAAGCTTCAACAAGTGGTGCTCCTCTCTAACCTTCAACTCAGATCCACAAAACCCAACTCGTGTGAGCCCAAAACCGTAGGACTCAAGATTTGCAGGCACTAAGAACACTATAAACACCATGAAGGTGGAGAAGACAAAAACAAAAAAGCTTATATCTAAGAAAATCAAAAAGAAAAAGGAGGATTTAGAGTTGTCTACGGCCAGGCAGTGGCCAGCAGCCATAGATCTACAGATAAATACCCACAAGAGGGGTGGCCGCTGCACTCACACACAAAGAAAGAGAAGAAGACCAAAAGGCTCCAGCTTTGCCCAATACTTTAATATGAGCTAATTGAAACTATAGCTTTAATCCATTTGACTTTCATCCTCTTACTAAAATCTTCCATTTGGAGTGTTGAGTGTAGATATTTAAAATAGACATTTTAGGATAATAACCTCCTTATCACCAACTTGCAATATGTATCCTATCTTAGTTCTACTTAACTAAAAACTTTGACGTCTAAAATGCTCATCCTAAGTGCTAACTTTCTACTGACCTAACACTGAATCATCCATAAACATTATGGGCTGAGAGATATCCTCCAGCTTTTGCTTGGTTAATTCATAGCACATACAAGAAGTTAGCAAATAAATTCATCATCTCGTTAAATAATGGGCTTTTTACAAAATTTCCAGAAAATATAAAAAAAATTATGAGATTTATCATATTTTTAAAATATTTTTAAATTTACCAAAATTTGTGATTAATTTACAAATTTATTAAATTTGTATAGTTTATTATAAGTTTATTATGAGTTTATTATATAGATGATAATTTCTATAAGT
Source organism: Garcia nutans (assembly GCA_947685225.1). Classification (NCBI taxonomy): domain Eukaryota; kingdom Viridiplantae; phylum Streptophyta; class Magnoliopsida; order Malpighiales; family Euphorbiaceae; genus Garcia; species Garcia nutans. The sequence goes on from CANTUV010000068.1 coordinate 1,279,825, forward strand.
TTATTACGGGGTTATTATAAATTTACTATATAATTTTATAAATGATTAAAATGTTGGAAATTTAAAAGAACAAATAAAAATATTAAAATTAACATAGAAATTATATTTTGTACTCAATCATTTAACATAATAATATGCCTATTTATAGGCTTACAAGAGAATCAAAAAGTACCTAAAATCACTCAAAAATATTATATTAAATTCAAAAAATCTGCACTAAATAAAAAAACAAATCACAAAAATATTCTAATAACAAATAAATAAATTTAAATATTATGTTTTAAATTAATATTTCAACATCCCCTCTTAATTTAAACATAATATTTTAAAAAAAGGTTTGAATGTTGACATTATTGGCTTTTAAAAAGGGTTTGGTTCATACTGATTCAAACTGATTTGGTTCAAAATGGTTTAAAATGATTTGGTTCAAAATGATTTGGTTCAAAAGGTTTAAAGATTTGGTTCAAAATATTAAAAAGATTTTGATTTGAAAGATTGAAAAAGGGTTTGAGTTTTTTAGAAAAGACAATCCTCTTCAAATTCAGCCTTGACCAAATTTGCTTCAATATTGTCACGATCCTTTTTATTTGATCTGCACACTTTTGCGACATGACCCAATTGTTTACAGTCTCCACCAACAATATTTTTCTGAATGTGAAGACTTCTTGCAGCACAATTTTGAATAAGAGATTTAACTTTATATCTTTTGGTTTTCTCATCAGAATGAGCCTTGATTTGAGCAAGGGTAGGATTGTTTGGAAGAGGTGCTATAGGCAGCTCTTCAAGAACAACTTCCCAAAGATCATATGCTTCAAGGTATGACTGCATTTTCACAGACCAGCTTTGATAGTTTTCACTATTGAAAATTTGGGGAGTACTTAGAGAAAGATTGATGCTAGCTATTTTGAAAACGAGGTTGAAAAATGGATTCTAAATTCAAGTTCTTCCTAAGAACAACCAGCGCTCTGATACCACTGTTGGAAATTTAAAAGAACAAATAAAAATATTAAAATTAACATAGAAATTATATTTTGTACTCAATCATTTAACATAATAATATGCCTATTTATAGGCTTACAAGAGAATCAAAAAGTACCTAAAATCACTCAAAAATATTATATTAAATTCAAAAAATCTGCACTAAATAAAAAAACAAATCACAAAAATATTCTAATAACAAATAAATAAATTTAAATATTATGTTTTAAATTAATATTTCAACATAAAATACCCCAGTAAAAGATGAAAAAATTTCACAAAATATGATAAAGAATGTAATTTTCTATATAATTAACAACATTTCATTATACATTTGCTTTGGCATTCGGCATTCGATAATTAACAACATAAAACTCAAATAAAAAACCAAAAGTCATTTAAAAATGTTTTGATCCTAATTGTTTCAACTCCTATGGTTTCTCCGAACATCTTAAGGGCGGTGGTCCATTCTGTTTCTCCAAACATTGTTGGTTCGTTGACTCAATCTGTTGCTTCTAATAATATTGATCCGCCTCTGGCGCAACCTTTCTGCGAGACTTCCCCAAAATCTGTTGTTTTGTCTATAATTATTGAGATTGTTATTAAAATAGTTGTCTATGGTTGTCATGATTGTTATTATCGCGGCTATATATATTGATATATTGATATCAGTATTAATCTCTGTCTGTCTGTCTAATGCATCATTTGTATCATCGTCACTCGTAACTATGCTTTGCATGAATGAGGCAATTAAATTATTATATGGAGATTCAGGAGGAGATAAGTTAACTAACCATGTCTGCAAACTCAGTTCCTTGTTGCAGCCTTGTCCAATTACGTTGCCGGTCTGGGTCCACCGCTGATGGCCGGACAGTTGGGTGGTCAGACCTTGCATGCTTCCTAAGTTGTGTATAATTACCGGCAAAATTACAAGTTTCGTAAGAACAACTCCTTGATTTGGAATTCATGAATTTTCGAGCAAGCTCTACAACAAACCATCCACAGATTTCTCCACGACACAAAGGGCAAGAAAGCTTATCCTTGGACTCACCCTCATAAATATTGGTTTACCCAACAACTCTAAGTTTCCTTGTTTTAGTATTAATGTTGATGGAGATGGAATAGATGACTTGCAAAATTGGTTGAGGTAATTTGAATGACGCTGGCTTGTGTTGCAAATGTAAGGACGACAACCTTTGTCATATGAAGAACAACGTAAAATAACAGCATTATGTGGGTGTTCCATGCATACTGTGCACCTTTCTTCCTCCCATAGCTTCTCATCCTCTAGCTCCAATTGAGTTTTGGGAACATCCTCAGATGATTCTAATGGAGTTTTGGGTTTGTATAGTTGATTTTTATCAGAATTTTGTTTAAAAGACTTGGGACTAAAGCTTATCTGCTTTTGCATCTTCAGAAACCTACAATTCTCTCTTTCTCTCTTGCAAGTTGTGAGTATATATCCTTGAAAAACTATGAAAAATAAAGAGAATACAAAATCAATGAAGACCCAAATCAAGTCTATTAAAATCCAAGTAAACTAAGATTAAACGAATTCATTGCACAAACAGCATTAAAAGTAAAATTGATGACAGTGATTACATAAACATGAATGAATAGCCAGAAACAAGTTAAAGATTACAATTTGCAATCAAATCGAAGAGCAAAAGTGAGATTTGCGTGAGGGTATTTTAATTAAGAGCTTTACGAGAAATTTGCGGGAAGTGTTTTAGATTTTTAAAGATAGAATCGGTGTATTACAATTGAGGAAAGAGTTATTTATAAGAGCCGCAGAGGGTGAATATCTACGTCGGTGTGAAAGTACCATAAAGTAGTCCTAAAACAAAGCTTCTTCCGCTTCCAAGTTGTAATAGGACCAGTACATTAAAAATATAATAAATAAATAATGCAAACATGTTAAATAAAAATTAAAATAAATAAGAAATATTTCTGATCCTCTTTAATTAGTATCCACTGTGTACCTTGAGAAATTGTCAATGTATAAGAAATTATTTTAGTAGAGTTCATATTAGTTTTTAAAAAAATTATTTTTGCTTAATGTTTTTACTAAAAAAGAAAAAAATTATTAAAATAAATTAACGTTTATGTGAATAAGAAAGTGAGAAAATTTATTAAAAATAAATAATTTTTAATATTTGAATTGATTTCTTTTTTCTTATGCATTAGTTATGAAATAAAAATGAACCAAAATGAGTGAGATTTTATAATTTAGTAGGGTAAGAATGGTGAATTGAGTTTATAAGTCATGAAATTTAAATTATTTAATCAATATTTTTTGAATTGAGTTTTTTATGTAATAATTGTCTGATAATATAGGTCAAATTTTAATAATCCCCTATTCATTTTTTTTTTGAAGCAAATCCCCTATTCCTTGTAATAAAACAGAACGCAAGAGAAATATATTTTCCATAAAACAAATGCATTGCAAATGTTATTATATTGAAAAGCAAGTACATTGCATAAAACAAATGTTGAGTGCATCAACAAATGTATAATGCGTCCATCTAAAAAGCCCACTCTGTATATAATATACATAATATGAGAAAAGTACATTGAACATCGTGCTGCAAAACGCACAAACATTTCATATTTGGCATGGCAGAAAACTATAGATAGATAATTAGTAAAACGCAAAACAGGTTCAAGATAGAATTAGCCTGTTAAGAAGTGAGGAATTTAGCTATACAACTGCAGATATCTCAGAATGGGAGTCCGACTGAACTTTACTTGATTCTATGACACTTCTTGCAACTTCCTTGACTACTTGTCCATTGGCATAGTGTTGCCTGCAAACAGGCATATAGACATCAGCACCACCAATCAGTTCTGTTTGGGTATCTGCAGTCTTCCTTAAGGTAAAGAAGGCTCGTTTGCCACAAAGTTCACACCTTGCTGTCAATTTGGTTACAGTATCAGCAAGAGGAATGATGTCAAGCACAGAACCAAAGGTCCTCCTGCCAATCAAATTTGTTCTCTAATCAATAGGAATGCCCATGTTTATGTAAAAAGTAATTGGTGAAAAGAAGACATCAAAGTCAAGTGACAGGCATCAAAGACTCAAGATAAAAATTAAAAGACTTGATTGAAGAATAAAACATATCTATCTAACAACTAAAATTACTCTTTATCAACACATATCCTATTGATTATAATGTAATTGAAACCGAAAAAAAAATTAAAAAGCAATTAAGCAATACGCACTCATTTAAACCTAAAATCACTGAAAATGCACAATAAAATACATACATTCAATCAATATGAATTGTACTGTAAAAGATCAAACAATAATTAGTTAAGGAAGCGACACTAAAACAAAATTTTAACAAATTTTGTAAAATAGCTTCCTTCAAAAACCCCTTTTAACTAAAGAGAAAAATCTAGAGAGAAATCCTCTAATTTTGCACCTTACAACTTGAATATTCCCGAAAAATCTAAAGTGAAATTATCTAATTCAGAAAACAAGTTGTGAAGGTTTGTAGTAAAAGAAGGGAATTGAGAATGTTCCCTCCCTTGGAAGTAAAAAAATAAAGGTTTTGAAAAATAATTTGCAAGCTGGTTCCAACAATAAGCATTAGAAAAATTAGTAGTGTGGCAACCATTTCACTAATTCATATCATATATTGAGCAGCACCTTAAATAATCCCCGTCAAGACCTGCTACAATTACAGTTTTCCCATCATGATCTGCAGCCTTGCAGCAGAATTCATAAAGGTCTTCAAAAAATTGAGCCTCATCGATACCAATAACATCAAGCTGTCGACAAGAACACGGCGAGGCAATGAGAAAACAATAACTACCTTAATTATGAAAAAATTATCAGCTGTAGAACTCATTCAATTGGTACCCAATTTCAGCTATTTTCTTATAATTGATCTGACAGATCATACAATGAGAAACGCTTATCACCCTCTTCTGATTCTCCTCCATCAAATATAAACCACCCAATTAAAAACATCAAAACAAACCAATCATAAGCCTAGCAGATATTCGTCAATGATTAAATAGAACAAGTAAACAAAACCCCATTCAATTTATCATGGTTACAATTAGATAACTAATTTTGAAAATGAAAAACGGGCGAAATCTACTGGTTATTATGAATAGTGTTTCTATTAATGAAACGTCAAAGAACCCATAAGAAGTGCTTGAAAAAAAGTTAAAATTTAAACAGAGAAAGAAGAACCACCTTATGGTAAGCTTCATCTCCAAACCTCCGTTGAAAGGAGGTCAGATCAGGCAATGCCCAGCAAGGAAATTTCAATCCATCATGAGTAACCACAGAATCTTTAGCATATCTTGTGTCTTTGCTTGATTTTATCATTGCCACGTTTCTACACAGAATTGTATAAATATACTAACTTTGATAAGCTTATAAGCCAAAAAATAAATAAAAATAAAAACCCAAACATCGGTTAAAATAACACACCTGCCATTGTTGCCTTCAGAGTTGATTCGACGTAGGAGAGCAGTGGTTTTTCCGGCGAACATGGGGCCAAGAATAACATGAATTTCACCAGCTACAGTCTTCTGGTGTCCATCCATGGATGCCAAGGAAATAGATGACCTGAAAGCAGCCATGTACAGATTACAAGTGGGAAATTTTGGGGATTGGGGAAAGGAGAAATTGTTGTTGTGATGATGGGAAAGAGGGGATTCGTAATTTAAATAAATAGAAATGAGAATTGAGAAGAAAATTTAAAAACAGAAATGGAGGGAAAATAATTGATTTTCATTGAATTGGAATTTTGGAGGGAAAGCGTTGTAATAAGTTTAGTAGTGGAGTTACTGGAGTATGACAGCTGATGAGTTGCCTTTTATGTCACACGTGAAGAGTTTTGATTCTATACACTTGGTTTCATACAAGAGACTGTAGGTCCCCGATATATATATATATTAGCAAAAAGATTATAAGATTAAGATTAATATAACCCATAGGACATAAACATCTCTTTGTCAGCATAAAAAACCAGAAAGGAATGAACAAACCAATAAGAGAAAAAGCAAAATTCAAACAATCTTGCATCAAAGAAACTTAAGGAAGATAGAAAAATTATCCTAGAAAATAGACACATGCTAGATAGATGGATGAGTTAGGCAATAATGAAAATTCAACACTTACAAAGAGAAAGAAAACAAATAATATACCCAAAATGATGGTATTCAGGTTGAGGTATAAACCTATAAAGAAATCGTATATTAATTTATAAGTGAGGCTCTAAAGAGTAAGAACAAAAATATGGATGTCTTCTCTAAATAATAAGATTTAAACAAACCCAAAACTCTCTAAAAAAAAGAACTTGAGAGTCACAATGAATCGAAGTGGCTTAAAAGCTATCTTAGAGAATCACAAGAGAGAAAATTATTATTCTCTTCTGATTTCCTTAGGGGTTTCAAAGTTATACTAAACTGACTGAAATTTCATAATAAAATAGAAAGAGCCAAACACATAGCTAGATCAGAGAACTATATAAATTAAACTATAAAATTATTTTAGAAAAAATGCAATAGAGACTAAAAGAAATAAAAACGTCACAAAAATATGATAGATTTAGGGTTATGCAAGCTAAAAGATCAGCAGTAGCCTTAGATCTAGGCTAAACAATAATGACTCGTTTGAGAAATAGAGAGAAAGAGAGAAAGTCAAGAGATAACTCTCTTTTAGGTCTCTAATGTTTGACCTTTCATTTTCTTTTTTTCTAGGCCTATTTTGAAAATTACTATTTTAATCCCTTAAATTAAAGTTGTATACTTAGACACAATCTATATGTAAATTATACTCCCTCCGTATTATTTACATAAAAAAAGTAAAATGGACATAAAAATTAAAGAAATTTCACTTTTTTCATCTCTATTTACTTAAATACCCTTAAAAAAATATCCCTCAAAACCTACTTTTAAGGCAAGGGTATAAATGGTATTTTGTCTCATTCCACTCCCCAAAATTTACCTAAAATGACATATTTTCTATATAAAAGATACAATAAAAAAAGAAATTTTTCCTATGTAAATAATACGGATGGAGTATATTTTTTTCTAAACAATTGACTTAGCATCGACCTCATTTCCTTAATGTAATATTCAAAAATAAAGTAAAATAAAGTTAATTGAAATAAACTAATTTATTTTTAAAAAATAAATTAAATATTCATTTATTTGCATTGGTTTTATTGACAAAATAGCAAATCAAAATTAATTTTATAATAATGAAACTTAATTTTTAAAATTTAAAAAATATTTTACACATTCTAATAACATAAAACATTACGTCTCGAGTAAAAAAACGTATATACATTTCAATATTATTAAAATGATGGTTATGTTTTTTATTGTGTAGAAATTTTTTTAGCTATAATAAAAATATAAGTTTTATATTAAGTGAAAAATTCAAAAAAAAAATATTTAATGCGAATTTTTTAAAAAATAAAAGTTATGTTAGATTAGATTTTAAAACCATATATGCACAGATAGAGAGAAACCTTTTTCATTCACTTAACATAAAAAAATAGTTTTTTTTTAATAAACAGAAAAAAATAGTTGTTTATTAAAAAAATATAAATGAACATTTAGTTTATTTTTCAAAAGGAAAAAATTTTATTAATCAAATCAAATCTCAAAAATAAAATAATAATTTACTTTTTTTAACTTTCTTGTAATGGAATTTTTTTTATTTTATTATCATACATTTGATTTACTTAATAATTGATTTTATTTCTGTAATTTGATTTGAATTGCAATACGTCCTATCTTCCATAATTTTTGTAGGTTGTTAGTGAAATTATAATGGGTTTGGTCGTACTATTATCCCTAAAAAAAATTGATTATATAATATTTTTATTATTAATATCATATTTATTTATAAATAATTTATATAAAATAAAATAAAATTTTAATCTCATTAAATTTTATTAATTAGATGATAAACTATTTTATATAAATAAATAAATAAATATTTTGTTAAAAAAAAGAAATTGAGAAGTCTGACGTGAGATTTCACTTTCACTTCCTATATGTATCTCATAAATTTAATGTTTTATTATCATAAAAGGTAAATTACAGTAACCTATATTTTTTTTAGAACAAAAAAAAAAACTATATCGTCACTACAAATTTAAAAAAAGTCAAAATTTTTTAATTTTTTAATAGGAGAAATGCAAAAGTTTTGCTTCTCCCAACAATAATGTTATTGAAAAGTTCCAAAGCAATTAGACATTCATCAAATTAAACGTGCCATCTTCTTAAACTCTTTACAGTCTATTATATTGTTTTTAAATATCTTAAATTATAATTTATTTATTATAAATAAAAATTTTTATTTCATTATCATATTATCATTTAATACATATTTTTTTATAATAATTACAAATAGTATTAAAAATAATTTAAAAAAATATTATATTTAAAAAATATATATTAAAAAAATTAATTTTTAACTAATTTAATCATACTTTACTAATAATGTGTAAATAATTAATACTATAAAAATAAAATAGATAAATATAAAAAAAATTAAAAAAAAAGTAATCTAAAGCAGGAGTATGATTGGGTGATTGCAATCAAGGGAATATATGGATTCCCTGTTTTAGATTAGTTAATGGCAATAAACAAATGCGATGCATGTGATTAATTAATTTCTCTCTCTCGCCATTATCATCATATACATCCCCAACTAGTGGCAGGCTGGAGGCCCACCATGTTACCCACTATCTACAACTTTATTTAACATTGAGAAAAAAAAAACAAATATTTCATTTCTTTCGAATTGATAAATAAATTTTCTATTTTATAATAATTAAGAAAATTAAATATTTTTATTAAAAATACAAAATTTTATATATATTTTATTATACTCATATTTTAATATAAAATATATTTATCATATATTTTTAATAAATAAGATTAAAAAATAGAATAAAAATTTAATATATTAATTAATTACTAAAATAAAAATGGATTATAATATAATTATATTTTTTTTTCTAAATTAATAAACTCACTTTTTTTTGTCTATTCTAAAAATTATAACCACTTACTATTTAATAAATTATTTAGCATGTTAAAATTCTAATAATACTCTTATTTAATATTATTACTTATTAAATCTACCTCGCACTAAAATAAAGTTATAATAAAAAATTATATATAATTATATATTTTTAATAAAAATAATTAATTTTTTAATATTTAAAAAACAGAAGCCAAACTTATTAATTTAAAACGGAGGGAATATAGTTATAATAAGTTGTAAAAAAAAAAAAAAAAACTATGTTATTGGTTGACCGTTAGAGACGTGGGAAATTATTAAAATGCACTTTACTTAGGGTGTACTATGAACCTTAGTTACATTAACTAGGGACTGGGGTAAGATAGGTAATGAAAAGTTTGGTTAGAGTAATGGAGGATTGAAAGGAAATTAGCTGTAGCTGTTATAAAGACAGCTAGTTGGTGGAAACACCAAAGTTCCTTTCGCGGGAAGCACGAACAAATTAAAATACAATTAAATGAAATAGAATATTCTCATTTCCTAATTACATTCCTTATTTAATTTACCCTAATTTTAGTGCTTCGCTGCTTATTGTCTCCCCCAAATTTACTCATCTATTTCTTTGTTTTCTTTTTGGTCGCTTAGCTTCTCAAATTTACAATAAAAAAAAAAAAGCCTGATAATTATTTTTTTAATTATGATAAAGTAGATTTTTTTATTAAGAAAATTTTATCTCAAATCTAAACTAGTTATTTCATATTTATATGATTATGCTTACGATTTGTCATAAAAATTATCTTTACGTACATTCGACTAAACATGCATATATCATTTACATATAATTATTTAAATTAAAAAATTTTATGGATGGAAAATATTCTTTATATTTATAAGATATTGATATTTTAATTTTGAGGACATATAGATATAATCATGACATACGCTTTTTGATTTATAATATATATTATTTATCAAATTTAATATATATTTGTCAATGTGTAGTGGCATATATTTTATTTCATATATGATATATCTTTCTTGGAGCGTTAGCCATAAGGTAAGGACAAATAAATTAAGGATTATAATTAATTAAGTATTCACATTGTGACTCTTTATTTTATTGATTATTAGAGTTTTGATTAATTTTCAATGTATCATAAGAGTTTTTTTTTAAATATAATTTTATATGATGATTTACTTTAAGTTGAATTTAATAGATAATTTAATTTTATAATATATATATATATATAATTAATTAATTAGGTTTAATTATGATGCAATGAAATAATAATGATAATAATAAAATAACAATCGCAAATCTATTTTGCCAATTAGATTATATATGGATGGCTGCCATCCAAGCAAGTTGCTATAAAGAGATTAATTTATTAAAGCACACATTTCATAAGAAATATAGAGATAAATAATTTATTATTTATCAAGTGCAATCCACAATAAAACAATAAATTAACAAGGCCAATATGCATGTCAGTTTTACTGTCAGTACTTAACATTTTATAATATATTATATATATACAAATTGTTCTATATATATATATATAATGTGATTTGAGAATTTGTAAAAGTAGTAAAATTTCAACGATTTCCCATTTAACAAAATAAATTGACATGCACTTTCAAAAATAATAATAATAATAATAATAAATTGGCATGTTTAGTGCAAGCCATTGATATATACACCTTTATGTGCCAAAAATAAAGAATGTGATTAATTAGTTACCAATTCATATTAATTGTTAACTTGTTTGCCCTTAAAAGAACTAATTATAATAAAAATATAAATCTAATTATGTGAGTTGTAGATAATGTGTTGTTTAAAAAAGAGTAATAATATATATATATATATATTAACTTTTTACTATCTCAATCATGTTGATTTTGTCCAAGTATTAAATTGATTTTTCTTATAAAATTAAAAAAGAAATCATTTGCTATGTTAGAAAATTTAAAAAACTACTATAAATTTATGTTATTGTACATGTTAAGTTGTTATATATATTTAAAAATTCAAGTTACAATTACTTGAAAATAAAAAAATGCAAGAAACTACTACAAATTTTTATATGTAAAAAACAAAACTGTGAATTCATATATATAACCAACTTCCACATTATGAGAAATAAAATTACACCTAAGCTTAATTAGGATTACATCTAAAAGAAAATGGCTCTGGATGTGGTTTATATATATAGGGCTCCATTTAGATATATAAAAAAGAATCAAATTTAAGAAATTTCAGTTTTTAAAAAATTTGATAATTGAAATTGAATTGAAAATTATAAATTAAAGTGAACTTAACCAAGAATTCAGTTTTTAAAAATTTGAGAATTGGCATCCATTCAAATATGAAATATGAAGTATTCAAATTTAGTAGGGAAAAGATGCAGATAGACTCTTGTAGTTTTCTTGTAATTATAGGTGGCATTTAATTTTTTTTTGTTGCACATTTTTTTTTTGCAAAACAAATTACTTAAACTCTAGTTAGTGTGGTGGTGTCCCACTCAAATAGGATACACAAATTATAAATAAAAAAAAAAAGAAAGAAAAGAGCAAGCCATCTTGTGTGTCCATCGAATTACATTTGTAAATGCAACACGGGAAAGACTATTATAAATGGCCTTCCCCAGTTCAATTCAAATATAACCATTTGAAAAATAGAGAGAGAGAGAGAGTAAACTTTAAGAGAGAGAAAATTATTTACGTGAGATAATAATTTTTGGAAGTGATAAAATAGTGAAGTTTTATTTTGGGTGTTTAGAAAACACTTACTACTATTTTTAATTTATCTTAATTGTGAGCATAGTGCTTATAGAATATTTTCTAGAAAAGTCTCTTTATTGTAATCTTACTATTTATTAGTGGAAAAAATTTATTCAGAGTTTGTCCTGTGGACATAGCCAAATTAAATGGTGAACCAATTAAACCTAGTATGCTATTTTTGCTCAATATTAAAGCTATTATCAAGTGTAGTTATTTTGTTATATTGTGCTATTAATTATTCAAGTAAAATTCTTTCTAAAGAAACTGAATTTTAAGCGGGACCGTCTGTGACCCCTCCAGTATTTTCTGAATTTTTTTTTGTATTTATTCTTAGTACAATATTTCATATACTATTTACTTATATAATAGCAAATAATTTGTGTGTTATTAATATTTACTACACAATAAGTGATATCAAAGACTAGTTCAGACAAGTACATGGTGTTAAAGTTAATCTCTTTGCATTAAAGAGATGGAGATAAAAATAAAAAAAATGATCAGTCTAAATGACTTGAATTACCACATATGGAGAAACAAGATGAATGATCTTCTATTTGTGACGAAAATGTATTTGTCTATGTTCGCCACATTAAAACCTGATGGGAAATCAGATGAAGATTGGGAGTTCGAGCATGAGTAAGTGTGTGCTTCATCCGACAGTTTGTTGAAGATAATGTGTATAATCACATTTGTAAAGAGACTCATGCTAAGTCCCAATGGGAGGTTATATGCTTCTAAAACAGGAAATAACAAGTTGCTCTATTTAACTAAACTGGTCAAAATTAGTTACCGAAAAAGTATATTTATGGCGGACCACTTGAATAAATTTCAAGATTTCGTGGACCAGTTATCAGGAATGGGTGTAAAATTTGATGATGAGGTACTCGGTCTTTTAATACATTCCTCTCTGCCGGAGTCCTGGGAGACTTCGAAGATTTCTATCACTAATTCAACGATTGATGGTGTTGTCAGTTTGGAATATGTCAAGAGTTCGATTCTAAATGAAGAGATGAGAAAGAGATATCAAAAATCAATATCTACATCTCAGCCAAATATTTTAGTTACTGATTTCAGAGGGAGGAGCAACTTTAGGGGTTCAAATTCAAGAGATAAGACTCGAGGAAAGTTAAACAAATATTTGCAAATGTTGAATGTTATCACTGTAAGAAGAAGGGACACATTAAAAAATTTTATCGGAAGTTCAAGAAGGAATAAGAGAAGAACAAAGACAAAGAAATCAAGCAATATGATAGTAATGATGATGAACAAGGAACTATGGCTGCCACCATTGAAGAATTTCATGTAATTTCTTATGATAATGATGTGACTATAGCATCCAGTGAATCGGTGGGTATGTAATAACTCAAATTTTAAATTATTTTAAAAAATTAAATTAAAAATTAAAATATGTATAAATAGGTATTTAAAAAAAGAAAAGAAAAGAAAAAAGAAGAGAAAGAAACAAAATAAGGAAAGAAGGAAAGAAAAGAAATAGAGAGAGAAGAGACAGAGGAGAGAGAAAGTAAGAGAGAGAGAAATTTTGTTATTTTTCTTAGATCTATCTCCGTTCGGTGAACTTTTCTGACACTTTCCATACCATTAGAAAACTCATCGTTCGACGAGTTCAACGCCACCAAGATCACCGCCGTCCGACACCGAAGTAGCCCGCCCTCGTCCAATGAAGTTACTGCCTCCCGAGAGTTTTCGACAAAGATTCCGGATGATTCCGACATCCTTTTCTGAAAAGGTGACTATTTTTAGAACCTTCTCTTCATAAGCTTCATTTTGGCATAATATTTGTAAATTTTAGACCACTTTTAAGTTTAGCCAGAATCTGGCTTTCGTTTTTTGGTAACGGTGACACTAATCCAGCTATTCATTTTTCGACGACAGTGATACTATTTTGGTAATCATTTTTCGACAACTGTGATACTATTTTAGCTACTATTTTTTGACAATGGTGATACTATTCAGATAACTGTTTTTAAAATCGATGATACTGTTCCGGTAACTGTTTTCTGGCATCGGTGAAACTATTCTGATAATCATTTTTCGACAACGGTGATACTATTTTGGTGACAGAGTTACTATTATGGCAATTTTAAAAAAAATTATAAAAGCATTTAATAAATAATTGAAGGTTAATTATTATAATTTTTTTTATATTTAATTGGTAAAAAAATTATAATTAGATAATAAAATGAATTATGAGTTATGATAGTAATTTTAGGTATAATTAAAGGAATAAATAAATAATATATATATATATATATAATTAATGTTTGATATTAAATAGATTGAAATTTGGATATTTTGAAGGTGTTATTTTAAAATAAATTACTTAATTAAAATTAGTATTTTTATAATTAAATTAACTATATTATTTTTATAAAGTGGGATAAATAAATTATATGGTAATTGATTAAAATTGAGGAAGGTTATAAAATAATTTTTTTAGAATTATTTAAAATAGAATTAACATATATCTTAAAATTTTAAGTGAATATTTTGTTAATAAATTAAATAAATAAGATTAATATTGATATAATAAACTATTATTATTGTATTTGTGAGATGTACGTTGAGTTTATATTTGAGTTATTGAGAATTATAATGGTGGTCCAGATGAGGCAATTGAGTTGACATTGATTGTTGTGAATTTTTTTGAAGTGTATTCTCATTTTGTTTTAGGGAAAAATGTCATAGTTACAGAAGAGAATCTACCAAAATTTTGGCAGAATATCTAGAGTTGTATTCGTCTATATTTTAATAATTTTTATTGTCGATTGAAAATACTTTTAGGTGTCTTCTATTTTTAGTCAAATGTTCTAAGGAGAATCGTTAGGTTTTCATAAATCTGTGAGTTATATAGAATAATATAATACCCGCTCCCTTAATATATGTTTATAATTGTATTTGCATAATGCATTAACTATTTATACAATATATGTACAATTATTATTGTTATAAACATAATGTGTATAGAGTATGAGTTGGTTGTGCTTAATGCATATAATATGTTATGTCGAATAGAGTTAGGATGATGTGAGACCGCACATGATTAGGAATACAAGTTATGATACGAGGATATTATATGATGAGATTAGGACCGACGTGACGACGGGGGTATTTTTATGCTCACCACTGCTTATCAGTCGGATAGCACTGCTTAGCTATGGTTGTGACGACGGATCCTATGTATTGGATTCTAAGAGAAATGTATTAAACTAAGAGAGCCAGATAGGAGGATAGGGTCTTCAGTTTAAGATTTAGTGTATCCCCATTGACTTACTTCTATCCTTATTTGTTTATTTGATTTGTTGATTGATTGGCATTTGTATGAGGATGTTATACATGGAATAATTATATTTTATTAATTACTATATGGCTCATTGAGTCGAACGCTCATTTTTGTTCACCATTTTTTCCAGGATGCAGGTTGAGCATAGGAGTACAGCCTATTCAGATCATCCTACCTTTTTATTTCTCGGCAGGAGTGTTAATTGTATATATTTTATTATATAATTATGTTATAATTATTTTCTAAAACCCCGTATGATATTTCTTTTCTTGTCTATCTTTTTATTAATTTAGTTCTGCGGTTTAATTAAATATATTTGTTAATAAATATTTGATGATGATGATGTGATATTACATTAAAGTATAATATTAGTGGGCTAGTGGGCTCGGTTCGAGATAGTGACTGCTCACCATCTATATTTATCATAAAATGAGTTGCCATACTTACTACAGGTTCTGGAAGCCACGTGCTTTTTCCGTTCTCTAATGCCGGTCACGTGTCCTCGGGTTGGGTCGTGATAAATTTGGTATCAGAGCAATAATTTTGAGACTTGTACCATGTCTTTGGTTGGAAGAGTTCTAATTGGTCTAAGTTCTTATTTCAGGTGGAGTATAAGTTTCCTTTTCATCTTGATTGAGTTTCATTTATCTCAAATTCAGCGTTATGCATGAGTGATAATTTAATTTTTGTTATATATGTGTGTGAATGTTATATGTGTTTATTAATGCCAGATATGAGTTATGCTGCTTTTGTAGCTTCAAATTTTGGATTGTATTAAAGATTGTATGTCGTAACATTATATATTTTTTCCTTGAACTCGTAAAACGCTAAACTCTAAGTAGTTCTTTAAGCAGACATGGTAAGTTAAGAAATAAGATAATTTAAATTCTTACTTTAAAGATGATTGGATGAGAAAATAGAATCTAAGTGAAGAAAAATCAAATATGAAGTATAACACATGAGCTAATTAGTGTATGAATGACGTGTGGAGCCTAAAGGGTTGAGGATATGTATGGATAGTAATTTTGGATCTATAAATCAATGATAGCATTTGGACTTGATATTGAATAAAATAACATGTAATAATTATGAATTACAAAGATATAGTAAACTTAAATTTTGATAATAGATAGTGTATGATGAGCTTGAATGAATATATTTGTGATATAGGAATATAAACATATTAGGAAAAAAAATATTTTGGATGGATAATAAAGGTAAGCTATAATATTATTAAAGTTATGTTCATGAATTTAAAAATTACATATAGTATATTGACGAGTTGAAGTGATAGAAAATGATTGAATACTATAAACCTTTAGGTTGAGCTAGAATAATATATATATATATATAATAATAATGTTATCAATTCAATTGAGATTAATATGGTACAGAAATATTGTTAGTATAAATGAGTAATTTATATTCTAAGATTCAATTGAATAAATTAATAAATTAAGTTGGAGTTTTGACTTTGATGAGTTGATGATAATAAATTGGATTTGATATTTGAATTGATTTGATTTTCTAAGGTAGAAAAGTAAGGTAGAAAAGAAAAGAAGGCAAGATGTTCAATTGAGAATATAATAAGACAAAATTTTAGAGTTTATAAAATATAAACAGTTAAGGTGGCTATAGATTTTAGAAATTTATTAAGATTTGTATGCAATTTATATAAATATCGTGATAATTTTAGGTTAAACGTAAAATTTGTTAAGTAAAATTGTGATTTAGAAACTATATGAATTGTTGGAGTTTTTAGAATAATTCAAGTATGTGAATATGAGATGATTAATTGAAGTATAACGAAATTGATTTATTTTAGAATATGAAAATTTAAAGGTGATAGACATAAAGTATTATTTGAAAGGAATATATTAAAATAGATATTTAGATTAAGTTATTAGAATTGGAAGTATAAAGATAAATAGTGACATTAGTATATTTGTGTTTTAAATATAACCTCATTTGGATTGTAAAGTAGTGACATAATCAATTAGTAAATTGAGAGTTAGATTTAAAATAGCTAATCGATTGTTTTGAGATCAATTGTGGATATTGCTAGGTAGGATTTTTGAGGTGGCAGATTAGCTGAATTAAGAATGTTAAATGTGATTCTTAAGGATAATATATCAGAGTGCGCGATGAAGCATGGATAGTTTGACTTTTTACTAGCGCTGCTTGTCAGTTGGGTAATGCTGCTTGGATACAACTATGATGACGAACCCTATGTATTGGATTCTAAGAGAAATGTATTGAACTAAGAGAGCCAGATAGGGGGATAGACTCCCTAGTTTGAGATTTAGTGTGGCTCTATTGACTTACTTTTATACTTGTTTATTTATGTGATTTGTTGATTGATTGACATTTGTATGAGGATGTTATGCATAAGATAGTTATATTATATTAATTACTATATAGCTCATTGTATTTAACGCTCATTCATATTCACCATTTTTTCCAGGATGCAGATTGAGTATAAGAGTACTGCTTATTCAGGCCGTCTTGTCTTTTTATTTCTCGGCAGGAGTGTTAATTGTATATATTTTATTATATAATTATGTTATAATTATTTTTTAAAACTCCGCACGGTATTTCTTTTCTTGTCCATCTTCTTATTAATTTAGTTCTGCGATTTAGTTAAATATATTTGTTAATAAATGTCTGATGATGATCATGTGATATTATATTAAAGTATAATATTAGTAGGCTAGTGAGCCCGGTTCGACATAGTGACTGCTCACCATCTATATTTATAAAAAAAAATGAGTTGTCAGGCTTACTACGGGTTCTGAAAGCTACTTGCTTTTTCCGCTCCCTAGTACTGTTGACGTATTCTCGGGTTGGATCATTACAGGGTAGGTGATAGTGGTGCCACCATTCATGCCACATCGCATAAAGAACTCTTCTCAACATATAAACAAAGAGAATTTGGTGTTGTCAAAATGGGAGACAAGGGTATAGCCAAGATCATCAGCAAATGTGATATTTGTTTGGGGACAAAAAATGGACAAGGCTACTCTTGAAAGATGTCAAACATGTTCCCAACCTTCAGCTAAACCTGATTTCCGTTGGCATACTTAATGATGAAGATTTCAGCAGTACTTTCAAGGATGGTTAATGGAAACTTGCTAAAGGCTCCTTGGTATATGAAAAAGGTAAAAAGTATTCCAAGCTATATGTGATGTAGGCGAAGCTCTCTAGTCATTCCGTTAATATAGCGGAGAAAGAAAATATGACTGAGTTGTGGCATAGAAGACTCGGTCATATGGGCGAGAAAAGGATGACACAATTGGTGAAGAAGAATGCATTATCCAGAGTTGATTAAGTGGATTTGAAGAAATGTGCTAACTGTCTGGCAGAAAACAAAACAGAGTTGCTTTCAAAGGTTCCACTTTTTCCATAATGAAGAATGTATTGGATCTGATTCACTTAGATCTATGTGGACCAATGTCAATGTCGCTTAGTGGTGCTCAATACTTTGTGACTTTTATTGATGATCAATCAAGGAAGATGTGGGTATACACTTTAAAATCAAAAGACCAAGTGCTAGATGTGTTCAAGAAATTCCATGCCTTAGTTGAAAATGAAACTGGGAAGAAGTTGAAATGTATTCAGACAGACAATGGTGAAGAATACATTGGATCATTTGGTGACTACAGCAAGGAGCATGGAATCTAACATCAAACAACACCTCCAAAAACACCGCAATTGAATGGCTTAGCGGAGAGGATGAATAGGACTTTGATGGAGAGAGTCAGATGTTTGCTCACACATTCAAAGTTGCCTAAGACATTTTGGGGTGAAAATCTTTTGTACACATTCCCAAGGATGAGAGGTCGAAGCTTAATGTCAAGACACGTGAATGTGTATTTATTGGCTATGCTCAAGATCATGATAAGCTTGGCTATAGATTTTATGATCCAGTTCAGAAAAAGCTTGTCAGAAGCCGTGATGCTGTGTTTGTTGAAGATCAAACCATTGAAGACATCAACAAAGTGAAAAAGAATGTTCTTGAATTCAATGGTGACTCAATAAACTTAAAGTTAGTTCCTCTAAAGGCGATGCCAAGACAAGTTAGAGATAAAATACAAAATCATCAGCCAGAAAATGCTGACATCGCTGCACCTATAGAGGTCTAATCAGATGATGATGAGGACTAAATTGAAAATCAACCACCACCAGCAGCAAAAGTTCCTCAGGTTCCATTAAGGAGATCTACTAGAAATAGACAACCTTCTACTAGATACTCTAATGATAAGTACATATTGCTTACTAATGGGGGCAAACCTGAGAATTGCCATGAAGCTATAGTAGATGAGAATAAGGAGAAATGGATTGAAGCCATGCAAGATAAGTTTCATTAACCAAGCATCATCCATGGGAAAGAAGCAAGCTGGGCCAGGATTGAAGGAGAGGATATCTGGCAGCAACGAAGGAAATAGGAAGGGCAATAATGAGAATTCCATGAGAGAGAATTAATAGCTAATTCAGTTATATAGAGAATGTTGTTACAGCTGTAAATGAGTGCCAATTTGTTATACTATCAGGTGGAAAATCTAACAATATATAATCATTGATGTAATGATTACAATCATAATAACAATCATTGAATTCATTCTATATTTCTTTCTCTTTCTTCTCTCTCTAACGCTCCTTTCTTCTTTCTAATTTCTTCTCTTTCTCTCTCCTTCTGTTAGCTTCTTAGACTTGGCTTCTTTGAAGCTGTTGCTACTTCATCTGTTAGGGAACCCAGATGAACAAGGATCCTAACAATTTGGTATTAGAGAACTTAGTTGAATCAGTGGATGATTCTACCCTCGCTGCTCTTGTACAAATGGCTAGGAAAGATAAAGCAACTATAACATACACTAACCACCTTCAACAAATGGAGGAACAAGTGCAATTATTGAATGAAACAACCCAGGCATTTATGAAGGAAGTATATGAACGCCTGGATCAACAATTCCAGTAATACCAAGACTAACAAATTTCTCAGATCTCTACTTAAAAGCAGATAGAACAATTAATGGAGATGATAAGATCCCTAACGGCTCATATCCAAATTAATCCACCAGCTCAAACTTCCCAAAATTCACTAACCACACCAAACCAATCCACATCTACACCAGCAGTTATTCCATAACATATTCCACAATAAATCCCACCCACATCCTTCCCAATCTAACCAACTAATCTTCGATCTGGGATTGGAATTTTACCAACACCTGGCAATCCAATACAGCTAAACACTATTTCCACTTATCCCACAGTCCACCCAAATGACATAATCTTTTCCATTCAACATCCGCCTAACTTACCCTCTTAAGCTACTACTTCCAGAACCATAACTAATCCACTTGTTAACCAAACAGACATTCATACCATACTTACCACAATTGGGTTTGCTGGCAAGGGTCCCAAACTAGAACTCAGTCAATTTGATGGCTCAAATGCCGGACTCTGGATTAGGAAGTGTAATCGATACTTTCAACTCTATGGGATTCCTGAGGATCAACGATTATGTATCGCTTCCTTGCATTTTGGAGTTAAGGCTGATACATGGTTCTAGGGTTGGCAGATGCAAAATCCTACTGGCAATTAGGATTCATTTTTTGAAGATTTGTGTGCACGATTTGGTGAACTCAAAATGTCAGATGTAGTAGAAGCATTCAATAAAATGAAACAGAAAGGGTCTGTTAATGATTATTAGGAATGTTTTGAGGAAATGAAGTCCTTGATGCTAAAATACCATCCTTGGTTAGACAAGATGTATTTTGTTTCAAGCTTTGTTAATGGCTTAAACAAGAAGCTTAAACCCTTAGTGAAACTTTTTAAACCAACCACCCAGATTCAAGCCTGTGAGCATGCCAAACTACACAGATAATCTATTCAAGCCATCTTCTGCAAGAAAACCACTTTAAAACCCCTCTCAAACACCACATTTTATCCATCTAAACCATTCAACACTAACTCTTCCATACCATCCTCTACCAATAATAAACCAGATACACTACCAAACCAAAATACCACTAGACCCAAGCTCAACAACCCACTGGGAGTTGAGATTTCCAAACCACAAAATACCACCAATTACGGCTGCCGAGCTCCTGGCCAGTGCTTCAAATGTGGAGACAGATACTTTGTGGGTCACACTTGTAACCCTAAACAATTGCTGCTTCTGATAGGAGTGGAGGAAGATGATGAATGGAAGATTGTTGATGGTGATGAATTTGAGAGTAATGATGGGTATGTAGAGATTTTGATGCATGCAATTAAGGGTAATGATGCTGCAAACTCCCTCAAAATAAAAGGTGAAGTGAATGGAAAACTAGTGGTGGTGTTGGTGGATAGTGGAAGCACTCATAGTTTTGTCGATGTGGGTATGGTGAAGGATGTTGGGGTGCTAGTTGCCAAAGCCAAAACGTTGATTACCACTGTGGCGAATGGTCAAAACATGGTCAGTAAGGGGGAGTGTAAGAATTTCAATTGGTTTATGCAAGGGCATGATTTTGAATTCCATTTTCAGGTTTTAAAATTAGGGGTCATGACATGGTGATTGGTGTTGATTGGATGAAATTTCACAATTCGATTTTGTTTGATTTTTAACTTATAATGATTAAATTTAAGAAGGGGAAGGAGGAAATTAAATTAAGGTTATTTAAAGAGACTGCAAAGTTGAGTTGATTTCTAGAAAAAGATTGAAGAAACTTATCGAAACTGAATGGGAATTATCTCAGTCCCATCTATTTTCTATACGATGTGTTGCAGTTGACAAAAACGACATCGTCTTGGGGAGTTTTGCATCATTATTTGAGAAGCAACAAAACATTGGCATTTTTATTCTAACAAATGGCAGCATTTCACAAACATCTCACTCATTTGGTTTAACTCCTAAATTGAGTACCTCCTCTTCCATAGTCAATGATCTCCTCCTTTGTTATCGAGTTCTGTTCGATGAACCGACTTCTTTACCGCCAGTTTGATCTCATGATCACGCCATACCCCTCAAGGATGGTTCAACTCCAGTTAATATTTGACCTTATCACTGCCCTCATTTTCAGAAAAATGAGATTGAAAGGCAAATTAAACTGATGCTCGATCAAGGGTTAATTCAACCAGGCACTGACTCCTTTGCATCTCCAGTCTTACTTGTCAAGAAGAAGGATGGTAGCTGGAGGCTGTGTGTTGACTATCGCTAGCTTAATCAATTGACTATAGAGGATAAGTTTCCAACTCCCTTAATTGATGATCTACTAGACGAGCTTCGTCATGCAGTGTATTTTTTCCAAGCTTAATCTCCATTCTGGCTACCACCAAATCAGAGTGCAACCGTCAGATGTTCACAAGACTACATTCAGAACTCACAGTGGCCATTATGAGTTCTTGGTCATGCCATTTGGACTGACTAATGCGCCAGCCACATTTCAGTCTCTGATGAATAATATTTTTGAACCGTACTTGAGGAAGTTCATTTTAGTGTTTTTCAATGATATACTAGTTTATAGCTCCACCATGGAAGAGCACGAGCGGCATTTGGAGATTGTTCTTTCCTTACTATTGTAACACCAATTATATGTCAAACTCAGCAAATGCAACTTTACTTCTTAAGAAATTGAATACCTGGAGCATATCATCTCTAAAGGAGTTGTTACGACATATAAGAGTAAAATAGAGGTGATGTTGAATTGGCCTTGACCCAAATCATTAAAGGCCTTGCGTGGATTTTTGGGGCTAACTAACTACTACTGCAAGTTCATACAAGGATATGGGTTAATAAGTTGACCACTGACTAACTTATTGAAGAAAGACAATTTTAAGTGGAGTGCTGAAGCAGAAGATGCATTCCATCAACATAAACATGCCATGAGTTCAGCTCCAGTGCTCAGGTTGCCTGATTGTTCATTGCCTTTTACATTAAAGATGGATGCAAACAGTAAGAGAATATGTGCAGTTTTGATGCAAGGCAATCAACCTATCACCTTCATTAGCAAAGCACTGGGACCAAGGAATCAAGGGCTTTCAGTTTATGAAAAGGAGCTATTAGCCATCCTATTTGCTGTTGAAAAGTGGCATCAATACCTAGAAAATTCACATTTCATAATTAAGACAGACCACTAGAGTATTAAGTATCTGCTACAATAGAGAGTCAATTCCTTCCTCCACCAACGTGGTTTAACCAAGTTAGTGGGCCTTGATTATAGCATCGCGTACATAAGGGGTACTGATAACAGAGTAGCGGATGCATTATCTCGTTGGGATTGGTCAGAAAAAGAAAAAGCTGCTTGTTATTCATTCACTTCAACTATAATTCCATTATGGATGAAAGAGGTGGCAAATAGTTATGTAGATGATGATGGTTGCCAATCTATCATTCAGGCTTTATGGGTAAACAAAGATGCTATGCCTCCTTACACTCTGGTACAGGGTGTTTTGAAATATAAAGGAAGAATTATTATGGGTAACAACTGTCAATTACGAAGGAAGATAATGGAGGCTGCTCATGACTCTTCTTGTGGTGGACACTCTAGAATTCGAAGCTCATACACCAGACTAAAGGCCTTCTTCTTTTAGAAATGCATGAAATCTGACATTTAAAAATGGGTATTGCAATGTGAGATCTGCCAATGTTGTAAGACAAAGAGGATTCCTTACCCTAGTCTTTTACAACCCCTGCCGATACCAACTAAAGTGTGGGAATCAGTTTCAATGGATTTCATTGAACAACTACCTATGTCTAAAGGTAAGGATGCGATCTTGGTGGTGGTTGATCATTTTTCCAAGTTTGCACACTTTATTCCACTCACTCACCCTTACTCATCTGCAAAAGTTGCTAAACTTTTCCTTGATAATGTTTTTAAACTGTATGGCTTGCCTGCAAACATAACATCGGATAGGGATCGAGTGTTCACTAGCCATTTTTGGTAAGAATTGTTTAAATTATTGGGAGTTAAAACAAATCTCAGTACTACTTATCATCCTCAGTCAGATGGGCAGACTGAAAGAGTTAATTATTGCCAAGAAATTTATTTGAGATGTGCTTTTTTTTAAACTAAATAGTTGGGTTACATGGTTACCTATGGCTGAGTATTGGTATAATACCAATTATCATACGAGCCTTAAACAGTCACCTTAGCAAGTGTTGTATGGCATACCTCCTGCCCATTTCCCTGCCTTACCTCTATTGGGTATAACTGTTGCCATTGTGAAAAAAATTCTTCTGGGAGAGACAACAGATGATTGACCTTCTTAAGCAGCAGCTACTCACTAGTCAAAATAGGTATAAGCAGCTAGCAGATGCCAAGAGAACTGACAGGGAATTTAAAGTTGGAGATTTAGTTTACCTCAAGCTCCAGCCCTATAAGCAAAGTTCAGTGGCAGTGAGGAAGTGTTTGAAATAGTCTGCAAGGTATTTTGAGCTTTATAAGATCTTGGAAAGAGTTGGTACAGTAGCTTATCGACTTGAGTTACATCCTGAAGCTGGAATACACCCTATATTCCATGTTTCACTACTTAAACGGTGTTTGAGTGATCGAATTCAAGGCATCACAACTCTTCCTCAAGTCACCAAGAAAGGGGAATTCAAGGTGGAGCCGCAAACTATCTTGGATTTGAAGGTGATAATTCACAAGAAACAGCAAGTCAACCAGCTGTTAGTGCATTGGTTGAATATGCCCATTGAAGAAGCAACTTAGAAGGATGAAGCATTCATGAAGTCTCAGTTCCCTGCTTTTTTTAATGACAAGGAACTTCTCCATGGGGAGGGTATTGCCATGAACTAAGCATTATCCATGGGAAAGAAGCAAGATGGGACAGGACTGAAGGAGAGGATATCTGGCAGCAACGAAGGAAATAGGAAGGGCAATTATGAGAATTCCATAAGAGAGAATTAATAGCTAAAATTCAGTTATATAGAGAATGTTGTTACAGCTGTAAATGAGTGCCAATATGTTATACTATCAGGTGGAAAATCTAACAATATATAATCATTGATGTAATGATTACAGTCATAATAACAATCATTGAATTCATTCTATATTTCTTTCTCTTTCTTCTCCCTTTCACACCCCTTTCTTCTTTCTAATTTCGTCTCGTTCTCTCTCCTTATGTTAACTTTTTAGCCTTGGCTTCTTTGAAGCTGCTGCTGCTTCATCTGTCAGGGAACCCAAATGAACAAGGATCCTGGCAATTTGGTAAAATAGACTAGTTAAAGATCCAAACACAATGCTACTGCTATTTCACAAACAATGAATGGCCCAGAATTCGATCCAAAAACAGATGAAGCAGATGATGGATATGATGAAATCTATCACCGGTCACCTTTAATCCTTCTAAACAGCCCAACCATCATATGCATCCCCACTTCATATTAACAAATCCTCACCAACAATAGTACCAAACACACTTCCAAATTCATCCACTCCTATTGCCTTTTCAATTGTGATCAAAGGTAATTCCCAATCTCAGTTAATGAATTTGTTATTTTCTCAGTTTCAAACCATTCAAACAACCAACCATTCAAGCTCAAAACCCTTACCCAGTGAATTAACTCCTACTCAGTGCAATATGAGTAATCAAGTGGAAATTTAGGTATTAAGAGATTCAAATGTTGTGTCTCGGCTTCAAAAAATTATTCGTTGATGTGCTTTTAATACTACAACACTTAGTTGTATCCAGTGGCGGAACCAGGAATTTACCGAGGGGGGGTCGGCGGTGCTGCGGTCTGCGGTCGGCGGCGGCTGGCTGTGGTGGCGTGGTGCTGCTGGCAGTGGGTTTGGGGAGAGGGAGAGGGAGAGGGATCTGATCTGAGAGACTGAAGAAGAAGAAGAAGAAGAAGAAGGAATGGCTGCGTTTTTAACGCAGCCCTTTATTTTTTTTGAACCGGCCCAAGCGAAACGGTGTCGTTTCGCTTGGGCCGGTTTATTTTTTTTTAATAAACCCCTGGCGAAACGGCGCCGTTTCGCCAGGGGTTTATTTATAAAAAAAATTAGTCCCTGGCGAAACGACGCCGTTTCGCCAGGGACTAATTTATAAAAAAAAATTGAAATTGCAGCGAGGGGTTCGTCTACCCCTCGCTGCGTTAAGTTTTTGAAACTCAGCCAAACTCAGCGGGGGCTGAGTTTCAGACTCCTCCACGCCTCCCTCCTTCTGGCCGCCGGTGAGGGGGGGTCGTGTGACCCCACACGACCCCATAGTAGTTTCGCCCCTGGTTGTATCCAAAAAAAAGCTAGAAGAAGAATTTATTATAAGTTTAATACACAAAAGAAATTTTATTAAGGAGTAGATTTTGAGTTTTTACTTTAGATGATGAAAAAAATGAAAAAGGAGCTGAAGATATTCTACATGATGATAAAAATGAAGAAGGAGTTGAAGATACTCTAGATGATGATAATTGATGAAGGAGCTGAAGACTTTATACAAGATGTCTAAAACATTTTTGAAAATTCGATTCTTCACTGTGAGTTTGAAATTACTAGTTTGTTCCCCACACCCTTAGCCGATGAACAAGTTGCTGCCAAGAAAAATTTTAAATCCCATGATTATCGAAACACCACCCAAAGTCTAAATGACAATTTGCCTCCTCACTTTACAAACCCAAGTTTAATTGAGCAAAGAGGTGAAGGAATAGATGAACATCATAAGAAAAAAAAATTCCAGCAGCTGTAAAAATTGATGGGCTAAAGAGAATTACAGTGGATAATGTTGAATTTAGTAGCATTCAATTGGGTGTTCTTAAGGAAAATGACTTTGAGAAGTGGAGAAGACAAAGGAATAAATTGAATTTCTTAAGAAGAATTTTTGCATTGAAGGTGCTTGAGAAAATGTCAATTAGAAAACAAGAATTCAATTCTTTTCTCAAACAGAATTGAAAGCTTGCAATTAAGAAAAAGGTACAGTGGATTTTGATTTAGTGGTTGAATATATTGAATATGTCTAAGGATGGGCTACTTGGGAAGAAGAAGAATCCATTCATTTCCTATTTCCCGATTTCATTCCTTAAGAACAAGGAAAATTTTGAAGGTCGGGGGTAATGTCATGACCCTAGTGGAATAAACTTGGACTGCATTGGGCCAATTCAAGGTGTCAAGGAAAATTGCAGATGGATTACTGTGGAATTACTCTGGATTTACATGATGATTGAATGTTGACATGGCTTAAATTGATTGGTTAGATGAGCTAAAATTTAGTAGTTAGTTAATTGTTAAGAAAATGAGTATTATGTGAATTTGTTTAGCTTTTGCATAGATAAATAAATGTACTATTGTACGAAATTAAGGAATCATCAATTAATCAATCAATACAATATATTCTCTACTATTTCTCTCTCTTTTTCCCTCTCTTCTTCTATGCTCCTTCTCAGCTCTTCTCCTTCTTCCTCTTTCTCTATTCTTCTTCTTTGCCACTTCATTTAAATCTTCATGAGCTAGGGTCATGACAATAAGATGAAATCTTTGCATGAAAACAAGATTTTTGAGTTGGTGAAATTACCAACAAGCAAGAGGGCTTTGAAGAATAAGTGGGTATTCACGATAAAGCATGAACAGCATAATTCCCAACCACGATTCAAAGCCATATTAGTTTTTAAGGGATTCAGCCAAAGGAAAGGAATTGACTTTGATGAAATTTTTTCACCAGTAGTGAAGATGACATCCGTTCGTACAGTGCTGGAATTAGCTGCAAGTTTCGAATTGGAGATCGAGCATATGAATGTTAAGACTGCTTTCTTCATGGTGATTAGAAAGAAGAAATATACATGGAACAACCAGAGAATTTCAAGAAAAGAGAAAAAGAAGATCATGTTTGCAAGTTAAAGAAAAGCTTATACGACCTGAAACAGGTACTGAGATAGTAGTATAAAAAAGTTTGAATCAGTTATGGGGGAGCAAGGGTACAAAAAAACTACTTCAGATCACTGTGTTTTTGTAAAGAAATTCTCTGAAGAAGATTTCATCATTCTTTTGTTATATGTGGATTATATGTTGATTGTTGGCCAAAATGCTTCCAGAATCAACAGCTTAAAAAAGCAGCTGAGTAAGTCTTTTGCACTGAAAGACTTAGGATCAGCAAAGCAAATTCTTGGCATAAAGATTACTAAAGACAAGGGTGCAAAAAGGTTATGGTTTTCACAAGAGAAGTACATTGAGAAAGTACTTCAAAGGTTCAACATGGACAAAGTTAAAGCTGTTAGTTGTCATCTTGCTAATCACTTTAAACTTAGTTCCAAACAACGCCCTTTGATAGAAAAAGAGAAGGATAAAAGGATAAGGTGCCTTATGCTTCAGCTATTGGAAGTTTGATGTATGTCATGGTGTGCACAAGGCCAGATATTGCTCATACAGTTGGAGTAGTGAGACAGTTCCTTTCAAATCACGGTAAGGAACATTGAGATGCAGTGAAATAAATTCTCATATATCTTTGTGGTATTTCTAAAGTATGTTTGTATTTTGGAACCACCAATCCTGTGTTAGTTGGCTATACAAATGCGGATATGGGCGGTGATGTTGATTCAAGAAAGTCTACTTTTGGATATATGATTACTTGTTCAAAAGGAGTAGTTTCTAAGCAATCAAAGTTATAAAAATATATTGCTTTATCCACCACTGAGACTGAATATATTGCAATTACCGAAGTAAGCAAAGAGCTACCGTGGATGAAGAAATTTTTACAAGAGTTGAGCTTTGAGCAAGAGAAGTATGTGTTTTACTCTGATAGTCATAGTGTCATTCATCTCAGTAAGAATTCCATCTTTCACTCACGATCAAAGCATATTGATGATAGATTTCATTGGATTCGAGATGCACTGAATTTGAAATAATTTCGGCTTGAAAATATTCATAAAAATGATAATGGCTCTGACATGATGACGAAAGCTCTACCTTCAGAGAAGCTTGTTATGAAAGTGCCACCTACTTGAGTGTGAGGGAGAGATTTGTGGTGGTGTTCCACTCAAATAGAACCTACGAATTAAAAAAAAAAAAAGAGGAGCAAGCTGTTAAGACAGCTTGCTCCACCGTGTCCACCGAATTGCATTTGCAAATTGCAAATGCAACGCGGGGAAGGTTATTATAAATAGCCTTCCCCCATTCAATTCAAATATAACCATTTAAAAGAAAAGAGAGAGAGAGAGAATAAATTTTAAGAGATAGAAAATTATTTATGTGAGATAATAATTTTTGTAAGTGACAAAATAGTAAGATTTTATTTTTGCTGTTTAGGAAATATTTACTACTATTTTGGGTTTATCTCAATTGTGAGCATAGTGCTTCTAGAATATTTTCTAAAAAAGTCTATTTCTTATAATTCTACTATTTATTAGTGGAAGAAATTTATTCGCAGTTTGTCCCGTGGACATAGCCTAAATTAAAGGATGAACCAAGTTAAATTCGGTGTACTATTTTTATCTCAATATTAGAGTAATTATCAAATATAGTTATTTTATCATATTGTACTATTAATTATCCGAGCAAAATTCTATTTAAGGAGACTGAGTTTTCAACGGGACCGTCTGTGACCCCTCCAGCCTTTTCTGAGAATTTTCTTAGTATTTATTTTTAGTATAATATTTCATATACTATTTACTTTTATAATAGCAAGTAATTTATGTGTTATTAATACTTACTACATAATAGTTAGACGGTGGATTTAATGGGGCTTATTTTTAGTTAAGTAGCTTATTTATTTCGAGAAAATATGTAAATAAATTCCTTAAAATTTTACAAAAAGGTATACATTAGCCCTTTTTTTTTTGAAAGAGGTATACATTAGCCCTTAAATTAATTTTAAGTTTAATTAGGTATGAGATTCCTTAAAACTCTCTATTTAGAGCTTTCATTTTACAAGAAATCAACACCCGTTATCTCATAACTATTTAATAAATAAAAAATACTTTATCTTAAATAAATAAAATTTAAATTAATTAAAAAAAATTAATAAATGAAAATATATTATTTATCTCTAGATCTATAATATCTATGAGAGTTATATATAGTCAGCTAAAAATTTTTATCGATTCTTATAATCTTATTCAATTAAAGAATTATAATTTCCAACACAATACTAATAATTTCCCAACTGGGCTTAATATTAATCAAATCCTAATATAACTTTATAATTTCTTTCATAAAATAGAAGTATAAACTTCTCGTAAAATATTTTTATTAAGTTTCTTTGATGATAAGAAACAACACTCAGATTGGCCAACAAAGTCCATTTCATTTTCAGGGAGTGAGAGAGTTACTCTCTTGACAAAGAAGATCTAAGTTCATTTTTATAATTTTTTTTGGTTTCACATAATTCATTTATTTGAAACTCTTGTTTGTTCATTTTAATTCTAACTTTTATTCTTTAGTAGTTTCAATAATTTTTTTTATGATTATTTAGTGTTATGTGTAGTATTAAAATATGAAATAAAAGAAAGCGAATAATAAGAGTTTCCTTGCAAAGAAAATAACTATTGACTGATAAGAAGATGAAAGAAAACTATATATATATATATATATTTGTATGGCTTAGAATTGATTAATAAGAAAATGGAGGAAAGGTAAAAAAAAATCTAAATTTTTATGAATTTAAAATTAATTCAAGGCCAATATGTATATTTTTAAAAAATTGAGGCTTATTTATACCTTTTCTCTAAATAAACAAACTATTTAACCAAAAAAGAAGTCTCATTAAAATTTTCGTCTAATTATCAGGCCCAAATAGTTTATTTTGTAAAAATATATGTATAATTGAAAATATCAACTTGTACCTATACAAAAACTATATGACCTTATATTCACATTCTCCTTATTTGAAAATTGATATTACGTTAATATTCAATTCAATTTAATATGGTTTTTAATATGAATTTCAAAAACTTACAATATAATATTCAATTAATTCAATATTTTAATTTGATTTGATTGATATTATACTAATATTTAATTTGATTCAATATAATATTAATTTTGAGTTTTTTTATATATCATTGTTTATTCTAACCGAATAAGATTATAAAAGCGATAAAAATTTTCTTACCTTACCATTGAATTGAATCTAAATATTAATATGATGGACCAAAGACAGAAGTAGAGGGGTTCAACGGATTGAATTGATTGACTAGATTCATAAAACAAAATAAATTTAATTATCATTTCTATTTATTTTAATAAAATAGAATATATTATTATAATTAATTCAGGATTTCAACTCCTCAAATTATATTGTAATTAATAAAATAATTATATTTTTAAAGTTAATAAATAAAATATTTTATTATATTTTATTATAAATTATTATAATATTTTAAATATAGAGTCAAGTTGGGTAAATATATTATGAATATAAAATAAATTAGTTGTAACACAAATTTGTGGTGATTTTAATCATCCATGATGAGTTTTATTTATTTATTTTTAATTTAATTTTATATAACAAGACCATGCACATTTTGATTCAAAAATAATATTAGTAAGAGATAATCAAAATTTATATGACTTTATCATGTAAAATTAAAGCTACAAGATTATTTGTGAATAGTTAAAATCAATACAAAGTTGTATTGCAACTAATTTATTTTATATTCATATTATATTCATTTTATTTGACTATATGAGTATATGTTTGAAAGATACATCTATTTTATTTTTATAAATATTACATTATATTGGGAAGGGAAAATCAATTCTGGGTTTATTAATTATATAGGATGTGTACTTGCAAGTAGAATATGCCTCATGTGCGATAAATCTATTTTTATTAATTATAATATAATTTAAAAAATTGAGATATTGAAGTAAATTAATTATAATAATATATTATATTTATTAAAATAAATAAATATAATTTATACACTATAATTAACTTGTATAAAATTAAAGTCTAATCTGATAAATATCTCTAGACAAAAGAGATATAAGCAAAGCTCAGGCCTTTGCTTAATAAGTTTCTTATAAGCATTGCTTAATTAGTTTCTTATACGTATAAAATACATGGCAAATACTTGAAAGATGAGAAGCCACAGCAAAATTCAGTAATTCACACCACTTTGCAAAATTTGTCGCGTTGGTGGGTAAAACCATATAAAAATGTATGCAAAATAATATATTAACTAAAAACAAAAAGAAAAAACAGAAAAATATAAAAATTTACTTATTTAAAAAAATATAAAAAATTAACTTAGCGAGTCAAATATCATTAACAAATATTTAATTATTAGAGTCACATAGTACGAAGTAAATTTTTTTACTAGTATTTACTTATTAATTTCTTGATAAAATATATGCAATCTTAAAAAGATGAAATATATTGTTATTTACATTTGCAAGATAAGTAAATACAATTTAAAATATTTTTTTTATCACGAATCAATTTATTATTAAATTTATTTATAAATATTAAATCTAGACAGAAGGACAAGTCCATTTATTAATAAATTTATTTATAAAAATTAAGTCTAAATTGATGGATTTGTAAAGAAAATTATTGAATTAGTGATAATTTAGAAGTGAAGTGCTAAGAATTCAAAACTTGAAAAAAGATTTGTAGAAAGAATACTACTATTAGCCACCTAAAATATGTTTTCATCAATGGTTTATTATAAAGTTAAAAAATCATAACATCACAACCAGTGGCGAAACCAGATGGGGATCTGTGGGGTCGCACGACTCTGCTGGCTGACCGGCCGAAAATAAATAGGAGGTGAAGCTAATCAGAAAAACTTTGTACCGTCGTTGATCTCTTGTCCAGAGCCTCTTTTTTCGGCAACGGCGGTGAAAATTTTATCCTCCCTAATCGGCCGCTGGTTCCGTCACTGATCACAACCATTAATCAAATTTCAGAGGATTTGAACAGATGAAAAAAAATTAAATGGCTAATAAAATGTGGTATGTTAAAGCCATAAACAGTGAACTTTAATCTTATGCATGCATGTAGATAAAAGGTTTGTGCACTTATATGTATAGTATAATTTACCAAGTGTATATAAAAAAAACAGTGAGGATGACAAGAAAGCTAACTTTAAAAAAAAAATAATAATTATTTTTTAATTTACATTAGCTAATTCAACTTTTAATTGAAAAATAAAATAAAAATTTTTGAAAAAATAAAATATCAAAATTTTCTCCTTCCATTTTCAGTCTCTCCTTATATATTCCTCACACCATAGTCCACAAGAACTTCTGTTCTCTTCTTCTCTCCTTATATATCTCTCTCAAACCCAACAAAAGAAAAAAAAACACCCATTTCTCTTACTAGATTATATGTATAAATTTCAATTTGTTTGGTAACTAAATTTACATTAGCTGATCAAAATTATTATAACATCAAGGAGGAGAGGGGGGCATATTGTAGAGGAGGATGAGCATGTCCTCTGTTTTAATTCTTATTATGCCTCCTCTCAGATCTTAATTCTTTGTTTTTTTTTATAAGATTTAGCATCTGGGTTTTTCTCTAATCGGTGCGTTTTGTAAGATTTTGGATTTGGATCTTACCAAATTTTGAAACTTTATTAAATCCATGATTAAATTCTGTTTCTGGGTTGTTGTTCTTTTTTCATTTCTTTTTGGTTTCAGGTTTGATTCATTGCGAGTTGGTTGGTTGATTGATTGATGGTTCAAGGATCTATTAGTTTTTGTTTTACATCAAATAGAATATTCGAGTTGTTTGTTTCTTATGATTGTTCAATAAGGTATTGTTTTAATTGTTCAATCAATTATCTGTGGTATTCTTTTCTTAGCTTAGATTTATTGGTTGCATTTTTTATCTACTCTTGCTCATTTCATAATTTTAAAACTAATATATACATTTGATTTGTTTGGATCCAGTGTCATCAAACACATCTATCAGGATTGAATTCAAAGGGGGTGGCAATTCTTTTAGTTAAAGGTGCTTTTTTTATTAGATTAGTTTTGCGTTGGACTGATTTGCTGTGTTTATCCGTAGACTTGATGCGGATGGATTTTATTTTTTTGTTTATGTAGATTATTAAAAAAAAATGCAATCTGATAATGGCAAGCTATTCATTGGTGGAATCTCATGGGACACCAATGAAGATAGACTTAAGGAGTATTTTGGATCATTTGGGGAGGTGGTGGAAGCTGTGATAATGAAGGATCGAACCACTGGGCGGGCCCGTGGATTTGGTTTTGTTGTTTTTGCTGATCCAGCTGTTGCAGAGAGAGTGATTAAGGAAAAGCACAACATTGATGGCAGGATGGTAAGTTTTGTTAATCTTAAAGCAACAACTTTATCATGTATAATGTATTAAAACTATAGGGGATTGTAGTGAACAAAATTGGGAAAATCATTTCCATACAGGAGACATGATTTCAATGCTCTAATTGCAGGAATTCGTTTAGTTCTGGTTCTGCATTAAGCTAGATTTCAAACTCATCTAAAAGTAAAATCCTACCTTTTCACTTATCTTGTTAATGGCTCATAACTTGCAATCTCGATGCACTTCAATTGAGTTTCAAATGCTGATAGATTTCTTGCTATCGAGCTTAGGTTTTTTACAATTAGTGAGTTGTCTGTCTTCAGGTTGAGGCAAAAAAGGCTGTTCCTAGGGATGATCAGAACATTCTTAACAGAAACAGTGGTAGTAGCATTCATGGTTCTCCTGGCCCAGGCCGTACAAGAAAGATATTTGTTGGAGGTTTAGCATCCACAGTTACTGAAACTGATTTTAGGAAGTATTTTGAGCAGTATGGGACAATCATGGATGTAGTGGTGATGTATGATCACAATACACAGAGGCCAAGGGGATTTGGATTCATTACATATGATTCAGAAGAGGCGGTGGACAAAGTTTTGATGAAGACTTTTCATGAATTGAATGGAAAAATGATTGAAGTTAAGCGAGCAGTTCCCAAAGAGTTATCTCCTGGTCCTAGTCGCAGCCCACTTGGTGGATATAACTATGGTTTGAGTAGGGTTAATAGTTTTCTTAATGGCTACACCCAGGGCTATACTCCAAGTAATGTTGGAGGCAATGGACTTAGGATGGATGGTAGATTCAGTCCAGTTGCTGGTGGCCGCAGTGGGTTTCCTTCATTTGGTTCTGGTTATGGAATGGGTATGAATTTTGAGCCAGCATTGAGCCCTAGTTATGTATGCAACACAAATTTTAGCAGCAACCTCAACTATGGAAGGGGAATGAGCCCTTACTATATTGGTAATACAAATAGGTTTGCTAGTCCTATAGTATATGATGGAGGTAATGGAGGAAATAGTTCTTTTTTCAGCTCAGTTACTAGGAACTTGTGGGGAAATGGGGGGCTCAACTATAACTCAAGCTCTGCAAGTTCCAATGCATACATGGGATCTGCAAGTGGAGGCATTGGCGGGAACAATTTTGGCAACAATGGAGTTAATTGGGATTCTTCGTCAGTTTCAGCACAAGATGGTGGATATAATGTTTCTAGCAACAGCCTGAATTTTGGCTATGGTGGTGGTGAAAATACTTTTGGTCTTAGTACAGGTGGATATGGAAGAAACAATGGGAACAATTTGGCAACAACATCATCATATGCTGCATCAAATGGTAGCTTTGATGGAGCTTTTGCTGACATTTATGGTGGAGGTTCAGATTATGGGGACCCCACCTGGAGATCATCTAACTCTGAGCGAGATGGATCGGGCTCCTTTGGCTACAACCTTGGCAATGCCACTTCTGATGTTTCAGTAAAAAATTCTGCTGGTTATGTTGGTGGTTATAGTGTTAAT
Organism: Garcia nutans; assembly: GCA_947685225.1. Classification (NCBI taxonomy): domain Eukaryota; kingdom Viridiplantae; phylum Streptophyta; class Magnoliopsida; order Malpighiales; family Euphorbiaceae; genus Garcia; species Garcia nutans. The sequence continues at coordinate 1,315,593 of CANTUV010000068.1, forward strand.
AAGAGACAGTCAAATAGAGGTACAACTTCTTTTCTGTATCTTCCTTCAAATGTTGGTCTGTTTTCTGAACAATCATAAATGGAATTACAAGGGCAATTTCTCACTAAATCATTATGTATACTTATCATGGTTGTTTCCATTCTTAAGATGAGTAATTAATCTCTGCTTTATAGTGTTCTTAATGGAATATGTGTATAGAGTAACTAGTCTTTGCAGAAAGGCCTTATTATTTTGGATAGATGTTGCAATTGATATGAAAGTGGGAGCTGTTATTTCAAGCCTCATTTTGTTTGCAACACTCTGGCTGCATTTTTTGGACATGGATGTCTCTTTTTAACATCTAGTTTTACAATCAATTTGTGCATGGATAATATTGCTTTAATCAAGATATTTGAGTGTGATATTTTTTGCAAATAATTTTTTGTTTAGTTTACATTAAAAAAAAAGAATCATGTCAAAGTTTGGCCATATGAACACTCTAGTTCAACTTAGCTAAGCTTTAATTATAAACTAATTGGAGTTATATAAATCCGTTTCCTTTCCTCCAATCAATTCAGTTTAGGACTGAATCTTTGGAAAGATCTAGGGCCGACGAGTTCACTATTTCCCTCTCAGCAACAAGTTAAACCACAGGAGAAAACTTTCACATTCATGAGTACCTCATGGTTGGTGCAAAAATTGTAATAAAAGTTGAGTGAGCTCAAATAAATGGTTCTAAATGAAGTGAAAAAAATTATATTATAAACACTCCAGACAATTGAATTTCTTTGCACTTAAAGAAAGTTATCAGGGTTCTTGTGAATTATCCTCTGAATCTCAGGTTCAAAGCTGGGAACATAACTCCTTGCTTTTAGAATATAGTAATGCTGATAACTCAACATGTTTTTCTTCCATTTACCGTATGATTTTTAGGTTTATGGCTCATAACAGGGATTTAACCTTCTTGACCAGATTATAGGTGATTGTAATAGAAAGAAGATTTTTTTATTGGATCTCATCTTAAATTTTCTTCTGTTGATTGTGCAATATCTTTTCCTTGTTTGAACTTATTCTTATGATTTTTCTATTGTACTACATTGAAGGTCATATTCTTAAGTTGATTCATGGATTGTTCTGTGTTTCTGAGTTCAATAAACGTTCTTTCTGTCTTCTACATTAGCTTCTGTAAAGAATTGATATTAAATTGTTCATTCTATGTTGGCATTTTTTCTAATTTCTTCTTGTGATATTTCATTGAACTATATTGAATGCCATTATCTCCAGTTAGATCATAGATTGTTCCATGATTCTTAGTTTATAATTTGTTCTCTATCTTTCATCTCCGCTTGTAACTCAAAGGATTGAAATTAAAATTTTATTGTTAACGGTGTATTTATTTGTGCTTATTGCATGCTTGTCATTTTTGAGATGTAGACACCAAATGTTTACTTTAACAGTAATGTCCTTGTGTCGAGGGTTTTTTTTTCCGACTAATGAAGGATGGATGAATTTGCATAGCAGGTTTTTGCTTTTTCAATTCTTTTTTCCAAACCTTAGGTCTAATTATTGATTTTGGACCATGCAATTATTTTAGTTGTGTCTGCTGATCTAAATTGGCTTGGAGGGCATCTGGCAATACTCCCAAATTGCAGATGTGATGTTTTAATGCTGAAAACATGCCAATAAATATATGCCTAATTATTGGTATTCAACTTCATAATCCACATTGGTGGGCCTTAAACGGATCCTTTTATTTTTTTAATTAAAAAATGATATAATTACACTGTTGGTATTTGAACCTTTTAAAATTTAACAATTAAGTTGTTAAACTTTTCAAAATATCAATTTAGTGTTGGAACCGGAAAATCATGTACAATTTAGTTGTTTTAGCAGGATGCAAATAGTTACAAGTAAAATGTCATATCACCTTTTATTGACATATTGACACGTGTTATCCAACAAAGCACCTTTTAATTTGCAACAGGCTGAAACAACTAAATTGTACACGATTTTTCGGTTCCAGCACTAAATTAATATTTTGAAAAGTTAAACAACTCAATTATTAATTTTAAAAAATTCAAACACCAACAGTGTAATTATACCTTAAAAAATTTGCAAAGTTAGCAATCTTGGGCATTAACATCCTGCTTACATCAACCTAATGTGGCTACAATTTGATGCAAATGTTAGATTATGTCTGCATAGTTTATATGGGAGAAAAAAAGTTTGGCCATTATTGAACTCTGGATCTAAGCTTTGATTTTTGCTCATAAGGCTGACTTTTTTCTTGGTCACCAGTTTTTAAACGTGGCATTATCATAAGTTGCATTCCTTGCTTTGCCAGCATCTCATTGTAATAGTTCACATTTTCATTTTGCCCCATAATTTTTGTCAATAAATAAGAGTGAAATACTGAAATGTGTTACACTTTTTCCTTCTGTACTTTCTTCTTTCATTGCATTATACATATTGGATATGATTCTCACCTTTAAATATGGGTAATACTGGGATGGTAACATAAAAATAGATGTGTGGAATGCTTGACATAAAAATAAATGCATGGGAATGCTATTATTGCCTCCTTAGAATAATGTGCCTTTTATCTATGAAACTATTTTTATAGGAGAGAGGAAGTATCCCACTTCATAAATCCTGGTACTGATTAGACTCTGCATCTCGCGTTATTATTTTTTAGTAGAAATTTGTAATAATCTCCATCTTACCAGTGGGATATTTTTCTGATTTTTTTTCCTTGGAAATTATTTTATCAACAGCTTAAAAAATATTTTTGGCCTTTTTGAAAGTTTGGTCCTAAACAGTGCTGGATGGAGGAAGGTTCAATGAAATTAAGTTTAGCGTTTTCCTTTGGTGTAGGCTTATGATGATTGGAGTTCATTCGTATCTCAACTATTACAGTTTCTTTATGTTTTAGGCTATGCTGTCATGTATACGTAATCATGCCTTAGGTTAACTTCCCTTATTGAACAAAAGCTGTGTTTCTTGAATCTTAGCATATACTTGCTGAGTTTTACAGTGTTATGCAAAGATCTTTCTATCAGCCAAGTTAATACATGGATTTGGTTTTAATTATGTTAGGCTGCGCTGAACACACACACAAAGAATATACTGAATCTGGGATTTGTAATTGCACTTCTTGTTTTGAGGCATCTTCTCTTGTATTTGACTGTCCCTTTAACTCCAGTGTTCCATTAAGTAAAGTTTATTCTTGAATTTAGTGCTTTGTATTCATTCCACAATTAGTACAGGTATTTTGATATGGTCCTGAACAAAAAAATAAATATTTTGTGTGAGAAATAAGATTTTGAATTCAATTCTGCTGGTATTCAAATGCAAGAGCATGCACCTATCTGCACTAGGTTTGTGATAAAAAGCTTGGACGCTAGCAATGGTGTAAGAGCACACACTTGTGTAGTACAAACATTATCTTATCTATCACAGTGATGCTGAGAGATGGATGCCTCTAATGAGCAAACAACGAAACAAGACAAATAAATAACATTGCACTTGCGGCCTTTCGTTAGTTTGGGTCATTATTTTGTACTTATGGCTGTTTTTTTATCATTGTGCTTCTTTGAGAGCTTATATAATTATAAAATGCAGTTTGCAAGAGTTTTAAATGCTTGGATATAAACTATTCGTGCTGAGTGTAGTGAGATTCAGTTTATCAGATTTTGTTGCAGACACATTAGATGAACATCAGATGCCATTATCTCCTCATGAGCTGATGTGATCACTCTTTCAAAGCATAGGTTGTATTTAATGGGAGGTGAAGTGATGTCAATTGTTTTTGGCAAAAAAAAGAATCCATGTAGGAGTTATTGGGACGAAGAAGATTGCTCTCTTGAGAAAGATTGGTATAGAAAGTTTCCATGTATCATAGTTACAAACGAAATCAAAATATTAGTTCCTGGATTGAGTTCTAACCAGTTTTAAAGATACGATTGTAAAATAACTATCATAGCTTACATTTATATTCTTGTTCTGCTGGAGCAGCAATCTTTGTTTCCAGTTCTTAGTTTTCATACTTCACTTGTTCTTCTGAAATTGCAGCTTTGCCTTTTGCACAGGCTCTTAAAATTTCTAAGCAAGGCATGATTGTTGCATCTTTAGAGTTGAACATGATGCGTAGTTACTGTTAAATATCTGCAAATTAGATGAGAAGTCAGAATGCAGGATATGTACTTTGTACTCTTGGAATATTAAAGATGAACAAATTCCTTGACTTGCATTCGCCCATATATCAGATGTTGTGAATTGGTTTTCTCCATGTAATTTAAAATTCTCACTTGCACGTTTGGTTGGAATTAATTATTTTTCTGTTGCTATATCAATGCTGTCTATTTGTCAACAACTGATTTCACGAGAACAATATTTTTTATTTTGTATCAAAAGGCCTTTGGATAGTGTATCTACCTTTTGTTCTAATGATATTTGCTTTTAATTTGCTTCAGGAATTGCTGCTTAGGAGGATCGTTTTGGTTATCTTTGATATTGTAGGTGAAGATAAAATCTGGTGAAGCAGGTGATCTATGAATCTCGTACATCCCCACAATACATTTCAGTTAAAAGAAAAAATTGGTTATCTAGAGCTAACTGGAGCACCTGTTTTGAACAATTGAATTTAGGTTTAGAAGCTATAAAGGATTTTAATGTTAAGGTTTGAGTTTTTTGAGTTACCATTTTAGGCTTTTTCGGTTTTTGGTATTCGAGTGAGATGTAAAATCTGCTTGCGGAATATAGTCAGCAATGTATCAAGCATCTCTGGTGAGGCGGCGATACGAAAAAAGAAGTTATAGACAATTTTTTTTTACTTTTCTCATCTAGGTTTGATGTCCTGTGAAATCTGGCGAAGTATGTGGAAATCTTGCCAGGTATGCTTTTGTTTTTCCCTTAATCCCATTATTTGGGTTTTTTTTTTTTTTTCAGCAGATTGTACCTGAGGTTTTTCTTGGTTTTTACTAGTGTGAAGCGTTGAAGGGATACCGTTTCAGGGTCTCCTTGAATAAGTTTACCGCATACTATGATTCTTTTCCATCAGAAATATGTTATATGCAACATCTCAGAACTTTCATTTGTTGATTGAAACTCTTCTTTTAACTTTTGTACGTGCCATACTGGATTTTTCTGAATTTTTTTTGCATTTGTTTAAGTCTTAAGAAATAATCCAGGCCATGTTTGGATGAGCAAATTACAATTCAACTGTTTGGTTGATATAAATGAGATTGAAATCCATGGATTTAGAAAAATCCTTCATCTGTTACAATCTTTTCTTAAATTTTCACTTGGGATAATTGAAATGAGGTTCTTAAAGAATTCATGTTGGAGGTCTGAAAAGTCTTTGATAATTATCTTATACAAAAAGTAATGAAATTTGGAAATGAGTTAATTTAAAATCTTTTAATATGATATCTTTTGAATGAATTTCCTTTTCAGTTCAGTTGATGAAGTTATTTTTAAGTTGAAATAAATTTGTTGAACTTTGTATGTTTGGTTAAGTTCCGATGGTGCTAAAATTTTGTTAATGTTATTTTATATTGATAAGTTTTATAAAATTAAATTTTTAAGAACTCATATGGCTTATAAGTTTTAGGAGATCAAATTATAAGTTTTATGAGTCTTGGCGCAACGGTAAGTGTTGTCGTCGTGTGTTATGAGGTTATGGGTTCGAGTCGTGAAAACGGCCTTTTGTAATTAATTGCAAGGGAAGGCTGCGTACAAAGACCCAATGGGTCCGACCATTTTTTAGATTTCGCTCATTGCGGGAGCATTCGTGCACCGAGCTGCCCTTTATTTTCATGAATATTATCATCTATTTGGAATTTTATAAACCCACTAAAAAAATGTTGGCTGTGATATTTGAACTAATCTAATAATAGATTTGTACTTGTATATTTAATGGTTTGCCTATAACTTTTAGCTTAAAATTAAGGTGTACTTTATAACTAATTCGACTTTTATAAAAAGAATCATAAAAGAGCATAGACAACTCCTCCATGCGCACGAAGACTTGTTCATTGACAAGAAAATGTATTGGATAAAATTAAAAAATTTATTAAAAATAGAAGCCAATAAATTGAAATGTTTTAATGGCTTCATTAAGTGTTTATATGACAATAAATAAATTAGAAAGAGCTGAAGTTGAAAAGAACTAAAGAAACACTAAGGACCTGTTTGGTTTAGCTGTTCATAGCAGCTGGTAGCTGATAGCGGTTGCTGATAGCTGATAGCTGGTGGCGGATAGCTGATAGCTGATTCGGGTTAGTGTTTGGTAAAAATACAATAGCTGTTGCAGTTTGAATGTAAAATTACCAATAAGCATATCATTATCTAATAAATATTAATTTTTATTTTATTTTAATAGGGTTAATATAGTCTTAATATGAATCAGCTATCAGCTGATATGAAAAAGCTCCGAGTAGGAGCTTATTGAAACAGCAGCTGTTTGGGGTTCCTAACAGCTATCAGCTGCTGTTTTAAAATTTTACCAAACATCAAATTTTACCAAACAGCTGCTGTTTGGGGTTCAAACCTCTATTAGCTGCATCAAACAGCTAAACCAAACACCCTCTAAGTTTCTTAGAAGATACGTAAGTCGTAATTGCGATGTGGTGGTGATTATTGAATCATAGGTTTTTGAATGGTACAAGAAAACCTACAACACAATAGGACTCATAGTGAGAGTCGCAATGACATATTGGACATAATGATGAAATAGCGATTGTGCCCATTATTCATCCCCGTGATCATGTTGAAGCCAGAGGACAATGATCATACAGTGAGCTTTGTAGTCAAAACTTACAATTGCTAATGAAGCATATGAAGGGCACTTCGCCATTGTGATACTTTGTGGTGAGTGAGACATTCATAAAATTTGAAGTGAGATTTCTATAGCTACTTAAAAGACTAATGAATGATTGATACATGACACTAACCATTAAAGAAGTGCAATGGTCGACTGAAGATTGCAAGTATTATTATGTTTTGATCTATCTGCAAGTGTTATTATGTTGTCTGGATCGCGGCATGGATTTTGCGACCGCCATTTTGTGTCATGACCATAATTATTCTGACTTTACATTTAATGTGAGATTTATTGGAGTTGTAAAAGGATCTTCACCAATACTCTTTGTAATAGCCATTTAGAGTTTGAAGGCCATAAATATACATTCCAAAGGACCTAAAGACAATCTCACAACTTTTAAGAAGGTCCATCTCTTGCATTTTTATTTATTGTAGCTTTGTTCTTTCATCTTTGTATTTTATGTGATTTGGTTGGGTTTAGCTTTGAGAAAATACTTAATTTAGTGTGAGTCGAAATACTTAGGGGGGTGTATTCAATTCAGATTTTAAAAGATTATGTCAGATTTTTTATAATCCATGGATTATGTAAAATCCATGGATTGTTTTAATTCTACATAGACTTTATGAATTCTTTAGGTTTGTGAGAAGATTTGTAGATGGATTTCTATTTATACCAAATATTCTAGAATCCATCACAATCCATTATTCAATGAATTCTTTGAAAATCCATAGAATTTTCAATACCATTGGATTTAGAAGGATATTTTAAAATCCTAATTGAATACCCCGAGATTTTAAATGACTTTTTAAAATTCTAATTGAATACCCATAGATTTTTAAAATATAAAAAAATCTTATAGAGTCTCTATTGAATACACCCCCTTAGTTGAGGCTGGGTGTGAGCTTACAAAATACCAAATTAGGAGTGAACTTATAAAATTCTAAATACAATGAAAATTCTCAATTAAGTTTAGAGAGTAATATAAGATTGATTGGATGGAAATGTAAAATCCATGCAATGGAAAGATTTCACTTTTTCCTATATGATTCAAATTCCTATTGAGAAAGATAGTTTCTTAAAGTCCTTAAGGATTAATTTAAATATTTAATCATTTAATTTGAAATTTATCATTATATTTATTTTTATTTTTATTTCAATGGATGTTAGCATCGCTTGAATTGTGGAGGAAAAGGTTATGTTAAAAGTATTGACCCGTGGTAGAAATTATTAAAATTTACTCTGACAGTAAATTTTACATGTTTTATTGATAATAAAAATTTCAAGATAACTGAATATAGTTTCAAAGTGCTGCCCCTGCCCTTTAGTCCTTTAACAATAATAATTTCAAATAATCATGTTCAAACTTATGTATTTGAAAGGATCAATGAATTAATAACTGAATATAGTTTCTAAGAGCTGCCTTTTTGTCTTTTAACAATAATAATTTCAAAATATCATGTTCAAACTTATGTATTTGAAAGGATCAATGATAAAAAGAAATTCAAACAACTTGAAAAATTACAATTATATTTAACATTTTCAAAATAAATTATATATTCTTAATTTTGAAATTCAGTTATAATTATATTCGTCTAATAAAATTAAAATGAAAAATTTGTCCGATTATTATTTTTTTCTAGCCATTATTATTAAACTTAACTCTATATCAAAGAATTTGTTTTTTAAGTTACTAGGCGTATTTAGAATGATAAGTAAAAATAAGATTAGTATGGTGCTTTATTAATATAATATCTCAAGGCTCTCTCTGTCTTAGTGTCCCTAATCTCCAAGGCTACCAGGGCCATACGCCTTTATTTTTAGTGGAATAATGTAAGAGAATTGGAATCTTTATTTATATGTTCTAATGACTGGGGCTCGTTAAAGGCAGACCATTTTTAATGCACTTATTACAGATTCTAGCCATTTTAGTATGTTTGCATATTCATCTTAGTATTCTCATTTCAATAATATATAACTTACCCATGTGTTATCTTTTTAATACCTAGCATTCACTACCATCATCATAATATGTTATATTGCAGTGTGGTAAAATTTACCTTTTAATTTAATTGGCATCTTTTGGTAACATAAAACTCTTGTAGCACCATTCTACTTTATTCAACCTGTTCTAATCCTACGGCTAACATTTTCTTTGCAATCTCCATCTTTTTGAAGAATCGAGTCAAGATATTTACTGAGTGCCGTGAGGCGCTGCCACTCTATCCAAAATAATTTTGCCCCTTTTTCCATTCGTATTATTAAACTTATAATGCATATAGTCAGTTTTAGTTCTACTAAAATTAAAATCCTTAGATTCCAACTTACTTCTTCATAACTCCAGCTTTTTACTTATTCCTGCTTAAGTTTCATTTATTAACACAATGTTGCCTGTGAACTTCATATACCATGACATGTCATCATGTATATGTCTTGTAAACTCATCTATGACTAAGGTAAAGAGATAGAGGCTTAAAGATGAACCTTGATATAACTCAATAGAAAAAGAAAAATCCTTAGTACACTAGTGATAACTCAATCATACATATCTTGCATGACTTGGATATATTTAATTGATACCCTTTTGCATTCTAGGACCCACTATAGTACTTCTCTAGAAACTCTATCATAAGCATTCTTTAAGTCGATGAAACCATATTCAAATCATTCTTCATATTCCCATACTTTTTCCATTAAATCTTTAATAAAAAAGATTGTTTCCATAGTTAATCAATCAGACATAGATCAAAATTGGTTTGATGAGATACAAGTGTCCAAATGTAAACATTGTTCCACAACTCTATCCCACGATTTTATTATGTAACTCTTAAGCTTTATACATCTATTATTTGAACAACTTTGGATATCTCTCTTATTCTTAAATATAGGTACCAAACTACTTTATTCTCATTCATATAACATTTTCTTTATATTCAGAATCTTATTAAATAGAACAGTCAAGCATGCAACTCTCACATATTCAAGATATTTTCAAATCTCATTGGGATTTCATTTGGAGTAAAGGCTTTGCAGATTTTCATTTTCTTCAAAGCTTTATTAACTTTAGAAAACTGAATCCGTCTAGAATACTTGAATTAAATAAGTCAATTTAAAATTTGTAGAATTAGTTTTGTTCTAAATTTAGAAATATGATTTAATTTTCAACACTCTCTTATTTTGGTAAAATAATATAAAGTTTGTGATTGAAAATTTAAAAATTTTAATAAATTAAAATTGAAATTCGACATAGGGACTAGTTTAACTATTAATTCACTAGGGGTATAGTAGGGCACCGACCCATCACTCATGGATAGAGATAAATTTGGGCTTCAGGCTGGCCCTGTCAGGTTGGGCAGGCCTCTCGGGCCAAGCGATAACTCCACCTTTTTTTAAAAAATTATTATAGTTATTGAATCCAATTATTGTTATTATTATTTTGAAATCAATGCATATTATTATTATTATTATTATTATTATTATTATTATTATTATTATTATTATTATTATTATTATTATTATTATTATAATGAAAAAGCCAAATAGCAGATTTGAGAATTGAAATGAGATCCCAAACCAAAATAAAAAAAAAAGGCAAAACAGATCTTAGAATTCTCAGTGTCGGACAATTGAAATCTATTTTGATCATTGACAATCAAATTAATGTGTACTAATAATTTCAAAAAAGTTTATTTTTTAGGTACTAAATATTTTGATCATTTATGTATGTATTTTTAGCGTAATTATATTGGCTTTTAGTTAATTTTCCTTTAATTTTTGTTTAAGATTGCTTAAAGTGTTTGATTTAGGTTGAAGTATAAAAATGAAGCTTAGATTCACTTGTTGGATCCAAAGTTGGTGGAAAGACATTGAGACACAGCCAAGACACTTACTGGCTTGTCCGTTTCCCTTATCAAAGGCAAGAAACTCATGAAGAAAAGAAGAAAAAGAAGCAGCCAATGACACACTCAAGAGACACGGCCAAGCCACTGGCCATGTCATGTGGACAAAACTAACTTGGCTGTGTCCTTGAGAAGATTTGACCAGAAGAGAACACATTCATAAGACACGGCCAGAGTCTTGGTCGTGTCCCACCTGAAGAGCAACTAAAGAAAAAAGAAAGAAAAGAGACAGAAGTGAACACATGCAAGTGACACGGCCAAGTCACTGGCCGTGTCACTTCCCACCTGAAGAAAGAATTGAAAGCAGCAAGGGACACGGCCTCATGACTTGGCTGTGTCTCTACCCGTGTCTCCCAACAAGAAAATTGTACTTGAAAGGCAGTAATGGACACGGCTTCATGACTTGGCTGTGTCCAAAAGGGAAAAGAGAGACTCGGCCAAGACTAATCTAACTTGGCCGTGTCAGTATGATCTTCACTGAATTATTAACATGTTTAGTGGGGAATAAGATTGGAGATAAAAGTAATTTTGTTTTTTAAAACTAGTTGAAAGATGAGGTGTTTTATGGGATAAAAAATTTAAGAATGAAAAAGGAGGACAAATGGGAGTGAGGTGAGTTGAAAAATGAATTCTTTTTGCCTTATAATTAAAATAATTGGAGGGAGATGAATATATATGTGGGCTGATTGGAATTGGAAGAGACCATTTTTTGGCTAGAGAGGTTCAACTTGTTCTTGGTTCTTGGTTTAGGGGTTTGGAGAAAGTTTTTGATTGAAGAGTTGGAGGCTTGAGAGAGTTTTCACTTATTATTTCAAGGGTGGAATAATTTTTTGAAGGTTTGAGGAGAGCTTAGGAGTTCTTCATCATATTCAAGGCTAGCTAGGAAGAAGAACAAGAAGTTTAACTCTTGACATCTCAAAAGGGGTTTTTCTTGGTCTCTCATTTAATTCATTTCTAGATTATTGTTGTTTTATTATGAACATTAATATTTCAATGGATAATTTGGATTTGATTTATATTGAGATGAATGTTTACTTTGAAATGATGATGAGTTAAATTAGCCACACCTAGAGTTGTAGTAGATTTGATTGAATGACTTGATTTGATATTTCTATTAATATACCTTATTATTGGTTATTTGCATTGGATTATATGTTAGGTTGATAGATTGGCCACCTGTTGATCCCTTAATATTGAATGATGGACCGAGAGGTGAAATTTGATATTGAAACTATGTAATCAATCACCCTAAGAATGAATTAGAAATATAAGTTCTAGGGTTAAATTAATTTGCAATTTCAAAGCAATTGGTCGTTGTTAATTCATAAATGTGAGAACTAATGAATTGATAATTGCTAATTAATCAAAAGAAACAAATTAAATTACAAGGTTGTATCAATGGATAATTGAGAATTACGTTTCAATTAAATTGATCTATAACCCTAGGTACCATTCCAAGAATTTGAATTTATCTTGCATAAATACTATTCCTTTTACTTTTAAATTTTAATCACATTTTACTATTTCAACAACATTCATTCAACTTTAATAATTGTTTTAATCAAACTATTACAAACACCACCTTCGTTGTGAGACGACCTTGGTGTAATTATTATTGCTATAATAACCTCGTATACTTGCGAGTATCTCTTTATAGTCGTGTTTAGTAGAGCACAATAAGTTTTTGGCATCATTACCAGGAAAGACTGTTTTTAGTAATAGTTTGATTCTTTTATTTTAATTGATTAATTGTTTAAAGTGTTCCTTTTTGAATTGCCTAGGTGATTTATGCAAGGAAGAAGATCGCAAGGCAATGAACTTGTTCCATTTGTAGACAACGTCCATAGAAATCCTAGAACCGAGGAAGTGGATCTTTTGGATCAAGAGGGAGAAAACACCATAGAGCAATTCGGGGAGAATATAGAAGTAGAAATGGGTGAAGTAGAGGAACCACCCATAAAGGAGTTTGCCGATCGATTATTGGGGTAATTACATCATGTATATGGTTGAACAACGCAACATGAAATTATGAACTAAAAAATACTCATTATAGTATGCTGCCCTCCTTCCATAGATGCCGAATAAAGATCTTCTCAACTTCATTCAAGATTTTTATACAACCTTGCATATATTCCCTTTGCAAGCATTAATAAAAGATAAACTAAAAATGAGATATTTTCTTTAAAGTTTGAAGAATAGGACGAAGTGTGGTTGATGACTTTACTAGAGAATTCCTTAACCATATAGACTGAAGTGTATAACAAATTCATAGAAAAATTTTAATAACACAAAAAGACAAAGAAGCTTAGGAGGAGCATTGCAACTTTCACCCAATTTAATGGAGAATCATTTCATGAGGCGTGAGATCGCTTCAAATCTTTATTGTTTTAATGCCCTCATCATTACTATCCACAATAATTGCTCAACCAATTCTTTTATGATGGGATAACTCAACAATATCAAAACACAGTGGATAATGATACAGGAGGTGCAATGGAAAAAAAGACAGCTGCAAAAATGGTTGCATTATTTGAAATGTTGGGAGCAAATTCGCAGCAAAAAAGTATTGGGGAAAGGCATAGATGAGCATATGAGTTAAACTTAAATTTTGAAATGGCAAGGCAGTTAGCAGAATTAACAAGACAAGTTAAGATGCTAAATATAAGAGGAAGCACACCTATGCCAAGTCAAGAAACATGTGCATCATGTGAAATTTTAGGCCATAATACAAATGTGTGCCCTTCAAAGTTTGATCAATTTCAAGAAGGGAAAGAGCAAGTATATGCCTTTGAAGGTTTTCAATAAAAGTGTAGAAATGACCTATACTCAAATTCTTACAGTCCCGGTTGGAGGAATCACCCAACATTTTCATGGAAGAATCAACAACATGTTCCACCTCAACAAATCTTTCAACCTTATCGAAGAGGTCCCCAATTTCAAGGGCAAACTTCAAGTCAAGAGCAAGTCAAGAAACCTTCACTTGAAGACAATTTGAATACTTTTATTCAAATAAGCACTCAAAATCAAAAGGTAAATAACAAATGGTTTGACTCTTTGGAATCATCGTTTAAGAAAGTGGAGACTCAAGTGGGCCAACTAGCTAATCAACTTCAAGCTAATTAAAAGGAAAAATTTTTAAGCCAACCAGAGCAAGCCAAGGCAATCACGGTCTTAAGAAGTGGTAAGATAATTGATAATAAAATTGGTGATTCTTTGGATGTAGGTGAAATTTAAGAAAATGGCAAGGAAATGCAAGAAGGCAAAGATTAACCAAGTGAGTCAAAGGAGGATAGTGAGGAGATATCCACTTCACCAAAGCTGCATAAATCTACAAATTCTTATAGACTGTCAATTCCTTTCCCAAGCAGGTTAAAAAATGAGAAGCATGCTAAACAATTTTTTGAAATTTATAACATGCTCTCAAAGGTAAGTATTAACCTATCCTTACTTGAGGTGATTAAAAATATGCCATCTTATGCCAAATTTTTTAAGGAGCTTCACACTAAAAAGAAAAGGTATGAGTTGAATGAGAAGGTGATAGTTTTGGAAGTAACAAGTGTTGTTTTACAATACAAATTACCTCCTAAGCTAAAGAATCCTAGAAGTTTTATAGTGAATATTTCTATGGGGAATGGGAAGGAAACCATTGGCATGTGTGATCTAGGAGCTAGTATAAACTTGATGCCAAATTCCATTTATTTGAAGTTGGAGCTAGGGGAACTTAAACTAACTAAAATGGTTTTGCAGCTTGCGGATAGAACTCTTAGATACCCCAAGGAGATCATAGAGGATGTCCTAATTAAAGTAGGTAGTTTGATTATTCTTGTTGAGTTTATTGTCTTGGATATGAGAGAAGAAATCTCTAGGGATTCAGAACATACAATTTTTTTAGAGTGACCTTTTATGGCCATAACTAATAACTTGATTGATGTTAAAAATGGAAAATTAACCATGACTGTTTTAGAATAAATTGGAGAATTTTTAATTTTTAATACTTCCCCTATCCCCACTACTGTTGTATATGAAGACTTCTCTTTTATTGATCTTACTGATCTTACTGTTTAAGAAGTTTTCTTGCAGAAAAATGGTGAAAACAAGTTAGAGATGACATTAACTTTGGGTGAAGAGATTGAGATTTCTGATGCGAAAATTAAAGAATGCAAGTCCATGTTAGATGATGAGAGTAATGAGAAGGGACTTGAAATTGAGGAAGAGGAGACTCAACCAAAAGTGGTTAAACTTAAAGAACTCCCATCACATTTGAAGTATGTATTTCTTGGAGAGAACAACACACAACCAGTAATAATTTCTGCGATTCTCAAAAGGGATGATGAAGATAAACTTGTAAATGTTGAAAAAAATTAAGAGAGCCATTGGTTGGGGTTGAGCGATATCAAAGGAATTAGTCCCTCTATGTGTATGCATAAGATAGTTTTAGAAAAGAGAGCTAAACCGATTAGAGAGGCTCAAAGGAGACTAAACCAAAATATGAGTGAAGTGGTTAAGAAGGAGGTTCTTAAGCTCCTTGATAAGGGGATGATCTACCAAATAGCTGATAGAGAGTAGGTTAGTCCCATACATGTGGTGCCAAAGAAAGCTAGGTTGAACGTAGTCTAGAATGAGAAGGGGGAGTTGGTACTTACACAAACTTAAACTGGGTGGTGAATGTGCATAGATTATAAGAAATTAAATAACGTCACCAAGAAAGATCATTTTCCCTTACTATTTATTGATCAGATGCTTGATAAATTATCTGGTCATGTTTTTTACTATTTTTATGGTCTTTTAGGTTACTACAAAGTTTCCATAGCACCGAAGGATCAACCAAAGACGACTTTCACTTGTCCCTTCGGGACATTTGCCTTTCGGAAGATGCCATTTGGACTTTGCAATACACCAGAGACATTTAAAAGATGTATGCTTTCCATTTTTTTCGACATGCTGGATGAGTGCATTGAGGTTGTTATGAACGACTTCTCTATTTTTGGCAATTCTTTTGATGGTTGTTTTCATAAGTTGACTATTATACTTGAAAGATGCATTGAATGTAATCTTACCTTGAGTTGGGAAAAGAGTCACTTTATGGTTGATCATGGCATTATTTTGGGATATGTAGTTTTCCATAAGGGGATTGAAGTGGACAAAGCTAAGGTTAATTTGATTATGTCTACTATCCCTCATATCGGTTAGAGGGGTTAGAAGTTTTTTAGGACACACTGGCTTTTATAGGAGGTTCATAAAAGATTTTTATAAAATTTTATGTCCTCTGTGTTATTTACTTGAAAAAGATGTCCCTTTTATTTTTTATTAAAAGTGATTATAAGCATTTAAAGTTTTAAAGGAAAAATTAACTTCTGCCCCTATAATTGTTGCCCTAAATTGAGATTTTCCATTTGCAATCATGTGTGATACATCAAATTATGCCGTTTTGGGCCAAAGGGTGAATAAATTAATGTGTGTTATTTATTATGTAAGTTTGTCTTTAAATTATGCACAAGTGAATTACACAACCACTGAAAGAGAAATGTCAGCTATGGTTTTTACAGTCGACAAGTTTAGATCTTATTTGATAGGTTCTAAAGTCATAGTATTTTCAGACCACACAGCCTTAAAATACCTATTGACTAAACCACACGCTAAACCTATGCTCATTAAATGGGTTTTGATGTAAGAATTTGATGTTGAAATTAACGATAGGAAGGAAAGTGAGAATGTAGCAGCCGGTCATCTTTCTAGATTGAATTTTCATGATCATGATAAAAAAATTACTTATAAAAATGCTTTTGAAAAATTTTCAGATGAACACTTGGTTGCTTTAACTCTAGCACCCTGGTATGTCGATATTGCTAACTATCTCTCTTGTGGTGTTATGAGAAAAGAATTGAATTTTCAGGCAAGGAAAAGATTTCTTCATTCCTGTAAGTATTATTTTTAGGACAAGCCATATTTGCTTAGAATCTGTAGGGATGAAATTATCAGAAGATGCGTGCCAGAAGAAAAGCAATCACAAGTTTTGCAATTTTGCCACAACATGTATTGTGGATGGCCTTTCGAAGGAAAGAGGACCGTCGAGAAAGTTCTTTAAAGTAGTTTGTATTGGCCTACTCTTTTTAAATATAATTATAATTTTTGCATGAGATATGATAGATGCCAAAGAGTAGGAAATATCATCAAGAGAAATGAAATGCCCCTCAATATTTTTGTTGTGGTGGAAATTTTTGATAAATGAGGAATAGACTTCATGGGACCACTTCCTAAGTCATTTGGCTTTGAATATATCCTTCTTGCTATTGATTATGTGTCAAAGTGGGTTGAGGCAATCTCCACTAGGACCAACGATGCTAATGTTGTTTTGAAATTCTTAAAGGAAAATATTTTAAGCAGGTTTGGAACCCCCAAAGCAATCATAAGTAATGGATGAAGCCACTTTTGCAATAAATGGTTTGAAAAGTTGATGACCAAGATGGGTATCCGACATAAGGTGGAAACCCCATATCATCCCTAAACATTCAGCCAAGCCGAGATATCCAACAAGCAAATTAAAGGGATCTTAGAGAAAACAGTGAGTACAACGAGGAAGGATTAGTCAATCCATCTTCCAGAAGCACTATGGGCATACCGGATGACGTTCAAAATACTTTTGGGAATGAGTCCATATAGATTGGTCTTTGGCAAGGCTTGCCACCTATTAGTGAAATTAGAGAACAAAACTTATTAGGCAATCAAGACTACGAATATGAACTTGGATGGAGCAAAAGAGCAAAGGATGTTCCAAATTTTCGAGCTTAATGAACTTAGGAATGAGGCGTGTGAGAGTGTAAGGATCTACAAGGAAAAAATGAAAGTTATGCATGACAAAATGATCCTTAGAAGAACTTTTGAACCGGGAATGAAAGTCCTTTTGTTCAATTGAAGGATGCGGTTGTTTCCTGAAAAATTAAAGTCCCGTTGGAGTGGGCCCTTTTGAGTAATTCAAACATTTCCATATGGAGTTGTTGAACTATTAAATTTAAAAACTAACGAGATGTTTAAAGTAAATGGAAAAAGGGTGAAATCCTATTTGGAAGCACTCGAAGTTGCCAAAATCATAGAAAGTATGGTATTCATTGATGAGTGATGCAACGTTGTCCAGCTACACGATGTTAAAGAAGTGCTCAATGGGAGGAAACCCATCGGTTTGTATTTCTTTTCATAATTAAATTTTCATATTTTGAAAATTCAATTTTCATTTTTGATGTTTAATAAGTGAATGGAATGGGTGCTCTGATAGGTATTTTGTTTTGGTTGAGTTTTAGGGCAAGAAACGAAGGATGTACATGATTTTAAAAATATTAAAAATTAATAAAATCCAGAAGCTGACACGGCCACGAGTCTTGGCCGTGTTCAACCCATGATAATTTTTCCTAAGAAACCCACTCTAGCACAGACTCTGACACGGCCAATCATCTTGGTCGTGTCCCCAAGCCGTGTCAACCTTCTCAAAATGACCCAATTCTATCCAGTAGCAGTCACGGCCAGTCGTCTTGGCCGTGCCACCAAGCCGTGTCAATTACCATTTTTCTTTTAAGAAAATAACAATTCTCCCAGTAGCAGACATTGCCAAGAGTCTTGGCCGTGTCCCCCTAGCTGTGTCCCTTAAACTCTTAAAACACGAGCTTTTATCCTAGTTTTTTATTTTTCAAGCCCTAAAATTTTCCCTCTCCACAAGGCCAAGATCACCTAAAACCTTAAATCCCAAGTTTTTCCCACCAAGATTCATTGCTTTCTTCACCAAATCAAGAATAAAACACTCCAATCTCCATTTCAATCAAGATTAACATGTCAAGGATGAAGATGGTTTCTCACCATAGGAGAAGAGCTCCACCACCGACCTCTTCATCTTCTTCAAGAAAAATGGCAATCTAAGCAAGAGGTTTCTTTCCCTCAAGGTATGTTAGTGATGATGGTTTGAATGCCTTGCTAATTAGGGATAGTATTGTTACTTATGTGAAGAGCCTTATTTGGGAGACATTCATCACTTTGAGACCCAAAAAATTTAGAGAATTAACTCTTGAATTTGTTGCCTCACTTACAGTAGAAAAAGATGAATCAAAACTTTGCCTTAGGCTAGTTTTCAAATTAAATGGGAGGCAGTATAATGTTTCAATAGAACAGCTAAACGACATTTTTGGGTTTTCTCTTGAGGGGTATGTATGTAGCCAAATCAACTAAGGCAACACAATTAGGAAACCCCATATTGAGGTATTTATATTAGTTCATGGCTTGTATTTTTTTCACTCGGAAGGAAAGTCCTGGAGTTCTTGAGGTTAATGAATTATTCTTGTTGTCATGTGCTTATCATGCTACCCCCGTTAGCACTGTTTTTTGGTTAGCAAATATCTTGGATAATGTTGCTCATAGGAGGAAAGGAGAAATTTGCATTGGAGGGATAGTGTCAACATTGGCACTTGCTCTAGATGAAAATTTTGATCCTGAAACTTGTAGGATGCAATGAATTTTAGGCAGTGATATGCTTGATATAACGACATTAGAGAAAATGTGCATGATAACAAAGAGGGATGAGGGGATTGAGATGGCTTCTGGCTAGCCTAGTACTAGAGATGAAAGACAAAAGCGGGCCTGAGTCGATGATGATGCCAATTCTGATTCATTAAGCTTAAATGAGGATGGTCCAGTTTCAGAAAATCAAGAGATAATAAGTAGGATTGAAGCACTTGAAAATAAGGTGGATTGCAATCATGCTCAAGTGCTTAATTAATTGGAGCTTATCAACAACAACTTGTATAGGTTTCTTAGTCTCCATCCTTATGCTGCATCGTCTTCACAACCTCCACCACAATGGATTTAGCTTGATTCTTGAACAAACCTTTATTATCGAATTTAGTTGTTATTTGCTTAAAGTTTTAATTAGCACATTATGTCTTGATGTTGTTTTGTTACTATTATTACTATATGTTTTTAATCTATGAATTTTACTTTAAATGTTATCTTTTTATGAGCAATTTGCATGTATTTCAAGTAAGGTTGTAATTATCAATTTGTATCACATGAGGGGATGATAAAAATAGGTACTATCTAAACTTATATTTGTTTTATTATTATTTCTTCACATTGGAGACAATGTCAATCTTTAAGTATGGGGTACAAAGTTTTTATTTTAAATTGAGCTACTTTGTTAATTGAAATTCCTTATTTTATATTGTTTTTGAGAATGATGAATAGTTTAATTGTTATAAGAATATTGATAGATGACCTTTTAATTTCTGAAGCATGAACTGAGAATTAAATAAAATTTGTGCTTATTGTTGATTTGGATGTATATTCTTTGCATGACCTACTAACTTGTGAGGAAATTGAGCTTAAGTTGGATACCAACTTATTATTCCTTGTGTGTGAACATCCTTGATCGATGATTTGCTAGAACTTGCTTTGATATTCATTTTGAGACCACATAAAAATTTTAATTAGACATTAATATGATTAAGGCAATTAGGAGTACCCATTTTATCTTAAAAAACCTAACCTTATAGTTAGCCAATTTTGAGTCTATTTCATTTTTCCTCTTCTTTCTTTTTCGCAAAACCATTGGCCTTGTTTTATTTTGACTATTATCCTTTCATTAGGTCAAGAGCATTTTAAGAGCTTAAGAGGTAAGTTTTGTGTAAAATAAAGTATGTGGTATAATTTAGTTGGTTGGAAGTTGCAAATAAGCAAGTTGTAATTATTGTGTCTTTTATTAGATTTTCTTTCTCTTCATATTATTGCTTAAGTAAATCTAAAATAGGAATCAATTCAAATCATATTTATTATGATTTACCTTAATAAAAAAGGGGGTTTAAAATAATAATAATAATAATAATCATAATAATAATAATAAAGATAATATATATATATATATAATAGAAATTGTTATTCCTTGGGGGTAGGGTTGGAATAAGTTTGGGAATGATCTTTGCAAATAAAATTGGAGTCTCTTAAAAAGTACCTTAATGATGAGAGTTAAGTGAGCGGAAGGTATTTTAGGATTGTCTGGTTATAGTACATTGCTTACTTTATTCTTGAAGTGCTCTTGAACTTAATGAATAACTCACACTCCTAAATGTCATGCCTTTATCTTAGCCCCATTACAACCAAATGGAAGACCTTGATTGATGATTGGTTGAAATTTAGTGGTGAAAATTTGATTGATAAGTAAGCCTATGGTGATAATCTTTCATTGAATGTTAAGAGTGTAAATACCACCTTATTGAAACATTTAAAAGAGTTGGTAAGGGAATGATAACATTGGTTCTACATGGAAAGCCATTAAATTATATGAGTATTGATTTTGTTTGATTTGATAATGATTGTGGATTTTAGAAAAATGGAGTCTTAATATATCCTTATAACTCTTGAACTTGACTAAATTTTTCTTGTTTAGTTTTGTTTTGATTTTAACTTTGCTTGAGGACAAGTAAAGAATTAAGTGTGGGGTAATTATTTTGATCATTTATGTATGTATTTTTAGGATAATTATATCAACTTTGAGTTAATTTTTTCTTTAATTTGTGTTTAAGATTGCTTGAAGTGTTTGATTTAAGTTGAAGTACAAAAATGGAGCTTAAATTCACTTGTTGGATCCAAAGTTTGTGGAAAGACATTGAGATATGGCCAAGACACTTACTGGCCTGGTCTTATCCCTCATCAAAGGCAAGAAACTCAAGAAGAAAAGAAGGAAAAGAAGTAGCCAATGACATACCCAAGAGACACAGCCAAGCCACTAGCTGTGT
This sequence comes from Garcia nutans, assembly GCA_947685225.1. Lineage (NCBI taxonomy): Eukaryota > Viridiplantae > Streptophyta > Magnoliopsida > Malpighiales > Euphorbiaceae > Garcia > Garcia nutans. The sequence continues at coordinate 1,337,060 of CANTUV010000068.1, forward strand.
CATGTGGACAAAACTAACTTGGTCGTGTCCTTGAGAAGATCTGACAAGAAGAGAACACATTCATAAGACACGGCCATGCCATTGGCCGTGTCACATGACACAGCCAGAGTCTTGGTCGTGTCCCACCTGAAGAGCAACTAAAGAAAAGAGAAAGAAAAAAGACAAAAGTGAACACATGCAAGTGACACGGCCAAGTCACTGGCTGTGACACTTCCCACCTAAAGAAAGAATTGAATGCAGCAATGGACACCCCCTCATAACTTGGCCGTGTCTCTACCCATATCTCCCAACAAAAAATTATACTCAAAAGGCAGCAATGGACACGACTTCATGACTTGGCCGTGTCCAAAAGGGAAAAGAGAGACACGAACAAGACTAATCTGACTTGGCTGTATCAGTGTGATCTTTGTTGAATTATTAACATGTTTAGACAAGATTGGAGATAAGAGGAATTTTATTTTTTTAAAAATAGTTGAAAGATGAGGTGTTTTATGGGATGAAAGATTTAAGAATGAAAAAGGGGGGAAAATGGGAGTGAGGTGAGTTGGAAAAGGAATTCTTTTTGTCTTTTAATTAAAATAATTGAAGGGAGATGAATATACATGAGGGGCTGATTGGAATTGAAAGAGACACCATTTTTTGGCTAGAGAAGTTTAACTTGTTCTTGGTTTGGAGGGTTATGGGTTTGGAGAAAGTTTTTGATTGAAGAGTTGGAGGCTTGAGAGAGTTTTTACTTATTTTTTTAAGGGTGGAACAATTGGTTGAAGGTTTGAAGAGAGCTTGGGAGTACTTCATCATATTCAAGTTGAGCTAGGAAGAAGAATAAAAAGTTTAACTCTTGACATCTCAAAAGGGGTTTTTCTTGTTCTCTCATTTAATTTATTTCTAGATTATTATTGTTTTGTTATGAACATTAATATTTCAATGCATAATTTGGATTTGATTTATATTGAGATGAATGTTTACTTTGAAACGGTGATGAGCTAAATTACTCACACCTAGGGTTGTAGTAGATTTGATTGAATGACTTGGTTTTATATTTCCATTAATATACCTTGTTATTGGCTGTTTGTATTGGATTATATGTTCGGTTGATAGATTGGCCACCTATTGATCCCTTAATATCGAATAATGGACCGAGATGTGAAATTTGATATTGAAACTATATAATCAACCACCCTAAGAATGAATTAGAAATATAAGTTCTAGGGTTAAATTAATTTGCAATTTCGAAGCAATTAATTATTGTTTAATTCATGAATGTGAGAACTAATAAATTGATAATTGCTAATTAATCAAAAGAAATAAATTAAATTACAAAGTTGTATCAATGGATAATTAAGAATTAAGTTTCAATTAATCTATAACCCTAGGTACCATTCCAAGAATTTGAATTTATCCTACACAAATGCTACTCCTTTTACTTTTAAATTTTAATCACATTTTACCATTTCAACAATATTCATTCAACTTTAATAATTATTTTAATCAAACTATTACGAACACCACCTTCCTTGTGAGACAACCTTGGTGCACTCAACATTGCTACAATAATCTCGTATACTTGCGAGTGTCGCTTTACAGTAGTATTTAGTATAGCACAACACTAAACTTGAAAGCATAGAAGAAATCACGATCTCTGATGTGGCCAAGTCACATCGCAAGCACATTGTGAGACCGCTCCAATTACTTGAGCGAACGTACAAAACTATAAACAAAAAACTCAAAATTCACAAAAGCAATAGCGGCCAGAGTGTGCGGTTAACCATCAACGCACAAACCATTGTGCGACCGCTCCTCGCTTCATACGACCACACCACCAAGAATCAAAACTTTCACCAAATCACAGAAGAGATAGCGGTGATATTGTACGATGAAGAATTCAATTTGTGCGACCACACTATAATAGTAAATTTGAATTTTAGCGCCAAACATGCTGGAATAATGACAATTGGACACGTGGAAGAAGGATTTCAAACTAAATGGTAACTAAGAATTATGCGACTGCACAAAACCTTTATGCGATCATAAGACATGGCAGGATGGGAAATATGATCCTGTCGAGTACTCAAATTTTACCGTTGGAAATAGCCATTGAAGCAAAATTGAATTGTGCTACCACTTAAGGTGCATGGTGACCACACAAAGTGTCCCAGACACAATTTAAATGGAAAACAAGAACTAAACATGTAGGAACCACCTCAAATGGCTAGTTAGAGTGCTAATGGCTATAAATACCCAAAGAAACCTCTTATTAGAGGGTAATTGTGATTGTAATAGCCAAGCAAAACAACTTTCATTACTTTCCATTAAATTTTTTAATTGTATTACTTTGAGTGTTAGGTGTGAGCATTAAACACCATTGTAAGTTTTAGTGTGAGCTTTGAAACACTTTAGTTTTAGAGTGAGCCTAAGAAAACACTTGTTGGGTTGTGAGGAAAATTCTCAAATCTTGTAAAAGTTCAGTGTGAGCTTGTGAAAACACCAAGTTAGAGTTGAGCTTGTAAAATCTCAAGATTAGTGAAACCTTAACAAGTTGTTAAGGAAGTGGACGTAGGATTAAGGTAATACAAACCACTATAAATTTCTTGTGTTCTTTCTTATATATTATACTCTTCTTTTGATTTACTTTGCTTTTGATTTTAATTTTCCATCATTTTTTCAAACAACCAATTCACCCCCCTCTTGGTTGCCATCTTGGGACAACAATTGGTACCAGAGCTTCAAATTTTCAAAAAAGCTTAATTGTGAAATTTGATCCATAATGGCAGCCTCTTCTTCATCCACTTCTCATGGAAATCTCAATTCTTTTCTTAGACCCTACTTTGATGGACTGAATTTCTCTTGTTGGAAATACAACAACAACAAAGCCTTAATTCCAAGTCAATTGGGGTCGGCTATATGGATTCTTCTTTTCCACTGAATACGATTTAAGGTTATCTCTTCTGGTAGATATAACATCATAAGATCATTTTGGACCACTTTTGACCAAGTCAGTTAGGCCTACCTCTGCCTCTCTTAGCTATATCTACTTTAACTTGTTCGGTTTTTCTAACTAGTGCATCGCTAGGTCTTCATTTCACATGGACAAACCACCTCAATCTATGCTCTCTTATCTTATCCTCAATAGGTGCTACCCCTACTTTTTCTCTAATCCACTCATTGCGGATTCTATCCATCCTAGTATGACCACACATCCATCTTATCATTCTCATTTCCGCAACATATATTTTACTCATGTGTTGTCCTTTTACTGCCCAACATTCACTACCATACATCATAGCAGGTCGTATTACAGTGCGGTAAAATTTTTCTTTTAATTTAATTGGCATCTTTCGATCACATAGAACTCCTATAGCACCCCTCCACTTCATCCAACCAGCTTTAATCCTATGATTTACATCTTCTTCACAACCCCCATCTTCTTGAAGAATAGAGCCAAGATATCAAAAATAAGTATTATGAGGCACTGTTATTCCGTCTAAAATAATTTTGCCTCTTTCTCTATTCTCGCTATTAAATCTACAATGCATATACTCAGTCTTAGTCCTACTTAGCTTAAAACCCTTAGATTCTAAAGTGCTTCTCCATAGCTCCAACTTTTGATTTACCCCTGCTTGAGTCTCATCTATTAATACAATATCATCTGCAAACATCATACACCAAGGGATGTTATCCTGTATATGTCTTGTTAGCTCATCCATGACCAAGAAAAAAGATAAGAGATCAAAGCTGAACCTTGGTGTAATCCAATAGAAACAAAAAAATCCTTACTATCCTCTCCCACGGTGTGGACACTGGTGGTAGTTCTTTCATACATATCCTTCAAGACTTGGATATATCATATAGATATTCCCCTATGCTCTAGGACCCATCATAAAACTTCTCTAGGGACTCTATCATACGCCTTTTCCAAGTCAATAAAAACCATATGTAAATCCTTCTTCATCTCTCTATACTTTTCCATCAAATCTCTTATAAGAAAAATAGCTTCCATAGTTGATCGACCAGGCATAAAGCCAAACTGATTTGAGGAGACACAAGTATCTAACCGCAAACGGTATTCCACAACTCTTTCCCACAATTTCATAGTGTGGCTTATAAGCTTTATACCTCTATAATTTGAGCAATTATGAATATCTCCTTTATTCTTAAAAATAGGTATCAAATTACTTTGTCTCCATTCATTAGGCATTTTCTTTGAACTTAAGATCTTATTGAACAAAGATGTCAACCATATAACTCCTTTATCTCCCAAACATTTCCAAACCTCAATAGGTATCTCATCTGGTCCATAGGCTTTACCAACTTTCATCTTCTTCAAAGCTTCTTTAACTTCCGAAAATCTAATCTGTCTAGTGTATTTCACATTTTTCTCCGGCCTAAGGTTTAAACCCTCAATGTTATCACTATGGTTACCATTAAGAAGTTCCTCAAAATAGCTTCTCCATCGTTTCTTATTATCCTCTTCTTGAACCAGAACCTTATTCTCTTTATTTTTAATGCACTTAACTTGGTTTAAATCACGACATTTCTTTTCTCTTATCTTAGCCAATTTATAGATAGCTTTTTCCTCCTTCTTTTGTTCCAAGTTTCTCATACAAACTCTCAAAAGATTGCGCTCTTACTTGACTAACTGCCTTTTTAACATCTTTTTTTGCTTGTTTGTACTGCTCAAAAACATCATTGTTATTACATTTGGGCAAACTCTTATACCAGGTAAGGCTTTGACCACTCAACATAGGTTAGTAGTTTTGGATATCAAGTTTAAGAGGTTGACTAGTAGGCCAAGGAGGAACAATGGTCCTAAGATTAGGTGGTGGACTTTAAAAGGTGAAAAATAATTTTTGTTCAAGAATGAGTTGGTCAAAGCTGGAGGGTGGGAGGAAGATGTGAGTATGTCATCAAATGATATGTGGATATGTATGCCTTGTTGGAAATACAAAATGAATTTATTTCTTGATAGTGAGGAAATTGAGCTTTGGAAATTTATACAACATAAATGGAAGCCTTCTACTCATGAGGTTGATGGTATTCAAGTGTCTCTTCTTATGTACAAGTGGACAGATGCTCAAGAAAGATCTTACTACAAGAATAATAGAGCATCCTCCATCTTGGTGAATTCCATATCTAGAGAAGATGTTGGAAGAGTCCAACATCTTACTTGTGTGTATAACGTTTGGAAAACTCTTGAGAACTATCATGAGGGTACTACCTAAGTAAGGTTCACCAAAACCCAAATGCTTACACATGAGTACGAACTTTTCAAGATAAAGCCTAAAGAAAATGTCACCAAAATGACAAATCGGTTGCTTGCTGTTGTCAATGACTTGAAGAAATATGAAAAAATCTATTATCAAGGTGATGTTAATAGCAAAATATTGAGAGCGCTAAGAGCTAAGAAAAACTTTGAAACAAAATTCTCTTCAATTGAGAAAGCTCATGATCTTAGCAAGCTAAGAATCGATGAGCTAGTTGGCAAGCTCCTCACCTTTAAATTGCATATCGAAAAAGAGGATGATAAGGGTGAGAAGGACAAGAAGAAAGCCATAGCTCTCAAAGTTACCAAAGATGTTGAGAGCTCAAGTGAAGAAGATAGTGATGATGATGATGAAGAAATGGCCATGCTACCTAGAAGATTAAGTGAATGGAAAAGAAAGAGGAGATAGCAAGCAAATAAAGATAATTTCTCCAAGTCCTCTTTCAAAGATAAAGAAAAGAAAAATGAAATAAATGTTATGAATGTGGCAAACCGGGTCACATTAAAATGGATTGCTTCAAAATCAAGAACAAAAAGAAATGGGACAAGAAGAAGAAGAAATCGCTTAAAGTCACATGGGATGATGACTCTTCAAGTGAAGAAGAAGAGAAGGAAGAGTAAGAAATTGCAAATCTCTGTCTCATGGCTATTGAAGATGATGATGATATCACTAATGAGGTAGATACTTAATCCTTAAACTCTAATGTCTATAGTGATAATGTTGATGATACTTTGGACGATGATATAGTTGAGCATATGAACTTAAGAGTCCTAAAATATTTTGCTAAAATAAATCTTTATAAATAAAAATACTCTAAGCTCAAGAAGGACTTTATATCATTAAATAATTCTACTTTAGAATTAAAGACTTCAAATAAACAATTAATGAAATCTTTTGATGAAATCTCGAAAAATTCATCTAGCTTAGAGAAAATTTCTAAAGAAAATCACATTTTGAAAGAAGAAATAAATGAACTAAAAAATTCTATTTCAAAGTTTCATAAAGGTAAGGAAGCCTTGGATACACTAATTAGTGTCCAAAAGCCACCTTCCTTAAAGTTTAGCTTAGGATTCAATGACTCATCTACTACTTCATCTAATGCACCTACATTTATTAAAGCCTCTACAACTCAAACTTCTAGTGTCAAAGTTGCAAAGAATACACAAGCACACACTAAGCCAAGGATTACTAAAAATACAACTCTAGGCTTTAGAAGTAAGACTCTAAGAGCAAACTATGTAAACATGTACACAAGGCATGAATACAACCACAAGAATGCATATAAACAATCCTATCACACACACATATATGAGTGTCAATTTAATTCTTCAAGGTTTAATAGAAATAGAATACAAAAATATAAAACCTTGTATCAATGCCAATATTGCATGAAATTTGGACATAAAAGTACATTTTGTTACATTAAAAAAGCTCATCTCAAATTAGAGGATTCTTCTGCTACTAACCTCAACGACCCAAGTTCATTTGGGTACCTAAAGAAAGGTAAATTTTATTACATTGTAGGTATGCCTAAAGTCTACTATCAATGAAAGTGTTTGGTTTGTAGATAATGGGTGTTTAAGGCACATGACTGGTAATGCAAAACTCTTCACAAATCTTACTTATAAGTAAGGAGGTAATGTAACATTTAGAAATAATGGTAAAGAAAAATTTTTAGGCATTGGATCTATTGGTATTCTTAGTAAAAACATGATTTATGATGTTTGGTTGGTTGATGGTTTAAAACATAACTTGCTTAGCTTTAGTCAATTATGTAACAAAAGATATAATATTAATTTTAATTCTAAAGGATGCAAAATTACCTCTTCTAGTGGTAATCTTGCATTTAATGAAAATAGAATTAGTAACACATATAAAATTGACCTACACTTTAATAATACTCATGAATGTTTAGTCACTATTAACAATGATGCTTAGCTTTGACATAGAAGATTAGGACATGCAAATATGGACCAACTTCAATATCTATGCAAAGAAGAACTTGTGGATGATCTTTCTAAAATAAAATTTTATAAAGATAAGATATGTGAGCCATGTCAACTTGGGAAAAAACACAAGAGCTCCTTCAAATCCAAAAATGTTGTAAGTACATTTAAACCCTTAGAATTAATTCATTTAGACTTGTTTGGTCCTAATATAGCTGCTAGTCTAGGAGGCAAGTTGTATTCATTTGTGCTTGTGGATGATTACTCAAGGTTTTCATGGGTTAATTTCTTAGCTCAAAAGAATGAAGCTTTTAATCATTTCAAAATTCTTGCAAAAAGAACTCAAAATGAAAAAGGCTACATGATTACATCTATTAGAAGTGATAATAGCAAAGAATTTGAAAATGAGAACTTTGAAAATTTTTGTAATGAACTTGATATCTCACATAATTTTTCAGCTTCTAGAACACCATAACAAAATGGTGTAGTTGAAGGAAAAAATAGAATATTAGTAGAAATTGTTACCTTTCTACCTTTGGATAGAAGACGTTAATACCGCATGTTATATTTCAAATCGAGTTTTCAAAAGAATCTTTGATTAATAAAACTTCTTATGAGCTATGGAATGGAAGAAAACCCAAACTATCATACCTTAGAGTATTTGAATATAAATGCTTTATACTAAATACTAAGGACAACCTTGAAAAATTCTCATCCAAATCGAATGAAGGAATCTTTTTAGGATACTCATCTTCAAGTAAAGCATGTAGAGTATTTAATAGAAGAACCCTAGTAGTTGAAAAATCTATGCATGTTACCTTTGATGAATTATCCAAGCTTGATCATGAAAAAGGTAGTGTTCTTGATAATTTTGTAGGTATATTTGAGGAACTTGAAATAAAAGATTCTCCAAAGGAAAAATAGATAAATTGGAACACACAATGGAATAAGAAGAACCTAATATGGAAGAAACACAAGAACTACTCAAAGATTGGCATTACCAAAAGGATCATCTAAGGGAACTCATCATTGGTGACACTTCAAAGGGAGTAACTACTGGATCAAAATTTAAACATTTAGATTCTAATATTGCCTTTATTTCTCAAATTAAGCCAAGGACCATTGAGGAGGCTCTTAGTGATGAAAGTTGGGTGTTTTCCATATAAGATAAACCCAACCAATTTGAGAGAAACAAAGTATGAGAACTTATTTCTAGACCCAAGGATCATCCAATTATTGGTTGCAAATGGGTGTATAGGAATAAACTTTATGAAAATGGTCTCATTACTAGAAATAAAGCTAGCTAAAGGCTATAATCAAGAGGAAGACATTGTCTATGATGAGATATTTACCCTCGTTGCAAGATTAGAAGCAATTAGAATTTTAGTTGCATTTGTATGTCATATGAATTTTAAACTTTTTTAAATGGATGTCAAAAATGCATCTTTGAATGGATTTATTAATGAAGAAGTATATGCTGAACAACCTCCTAGTTTTAAAGATTATGAAAATCCAAGTCATGTTTTTAAATTAAGCAAGGCTTTATATGGTTTAAAACAAGCTCCAAGAGCTTGGTATGATAGACTAAGTTCTTATTTGTTGGATAATGGTTTTACAAAAGGTAAAGTTGATACTACACTTTTTGTTAAAAAGAAGTTGCATAACATCTTAATAGTATAAATTTATGTTGATAACATTATATTTGGTGCTACTAATGAATCTTTGTGCTAAGAGTTTGCCTCTTGTATGGCTAGAGAATTTGAAATGAGTATAATGGTTGAGCTTAAGTTCTTCCTTGGGCTACAAGTAAAGCAATGTAAGGATGGAATTTTCATCAACCAATCCAAATATATATAAAGAAACTTCTCAAGAAATTTGGTATGGATGGTTGTAAAGCAAGCAAAACTGCAATGAGCATATCCTTAAAATTGGACAAAGATGAAAGCAGTAAGAAAGTTGATGAAAAGAAATATCGAGGTATTATTGGATCCCTTCTTTATCTTACCGCCTTTAGACCCGATATAATATATAGTGTTTGTTTATATGCTAGATTCAATCATGCACTAAAGAATCACATTTAAATGCTACCAAAAGAATTCTAAAATACTTAAGTGGAACAATGCATTTAGGTCTATGGTATCCTAGAAATATATCTTTTGACATTTTAAGATTTTCGAATGCGGATTTTGCAGGTAGCCTATTAGATAGGAAAAGCACCATCAGAGCATGCATTTTCTTGGTGAATGCTTAGTTTCTTAGTTTAGCAAGAAACAAGTGTCGGTTGCTTTATCTATCACAGAAGCCGAATATATTACTGCTTGTTTTTATTGCACACAAGTCTTATGGATAAAATAATAATTGCTGGATTATGGAAAAATACTTGATCACATTCCTATTAAGTGTGATAACACAAGTGCAATTAATCTATCCAAGAATCCCATTCAGCATTCTAGATCAAAACATATAGACATTAGATATTATTTTTTAAGAGACAATGTTCAAAATCAAAATATAGTCTTAGAATTTATTGATACTAAAAATCAACTTGTTGATATTTTTACAAAATCCCTAAATGAAAAAAGGTTAAACTTCATAAAACAAAATATATGGATGATTGATAGAAAATCTCTTGTTTAAGCTTCAAAACCCTATTTTGATCCCTTTTAGTGGTCGCTCCAAGTAATTACATGATCGCACAATCATTTTGTGTCCTTCGAGCACCTAAAATCATCTTGTGCTAACGTATACTCACTTGTGTGATCGCTAAAATTCAAAATTTTTCAAATTTCTCTACCTTTATACACTTTATTGGGTTAAGCAGACACTCCGTGCATGTAGTGATCATAAGCTATGTATTGCACTCGCTCAACAGGTTGTGCGAATGCACACGTTATGTAACAGTCAAATTTTAACTTGCACAATTCTTTCGGTTTTGCCCTCAAAGATAAAAAATGGCTAGTTTTTTTTTTTTAAAATTTTGTCTATAAAAACCTCAATTTTGCAGTAAAATACACTTTTACAAATAATTATACACCTCTTTAAATATTTTCTCATAGTTTTGAACATCAAAGAAGATCTTTATGAAGGTTGCAAACATCCTCAACACTCTCTCTTCTACCTTTCTATTTTTTCTTTCTTTTTGTTTGGTGATGGCACCCAAAACCAAGACCTCTAAGAAGAGAGCTTTAACCAAAGAAAAGGGAAAAGGAATAACAATTAGTGAACCTCAACCACAAAGCAAACCTTTTACCTGTAGAAGTTTCCATCCTTACAATCCGAAATTCAGAAATGATATTGAGAAAACCAAATGCTACATGCTTAAGAAGAAGAACCTTGAACTAACCAAAATGCCTACTGAAGGAATGCTCCTAACCCTCAATATTCAAGGAGAACTCTATAGGTATCTTGATAGAATAGGGTGGAGACATTTTGCTTTTCTAAATAAACTAGGATACCCTAGTCTATCAAGAGAATTTCTAATGACCCTTAGAATAAAAAATAACCAAACTGTCCCCATCGAATTCTATGGAATTTACTTTAGACTAGTTGATAAAGATTTTACCCTCTCCTTAAAGGAATTTGCTGAAATTTAGGACTTTCAAACTCATGGAGCTTTCTCTTATTGCAACAAGGACTTTCCTTTGATGGATTTTTCATCTTTTTGGAGTAAGCTATCCATAGAAACCGAATACAATAATAGATCCTTCAAGGACATCCACTTCAAAACACTAATCTTTTGGATCCTTCATAGGATCATTACTTATACCATCCATCAAAGGATTGATGGCAATGAGAAAGTCACACAACGTGACTTATTTTTCTTATATGCCTTAGAACACAACGAACCTGTCTAAACCGCCGGTTCCTCATTGACACTTTTATTCACCATGGGAAGTATAAGGCTGGAACCTTTTTTCTTTCTTCTCAAGTCACTCAAATTGCTAGACACTTGAGCTTGCTAACCCCTGAAAACTTAGCAACCTTAAGTGATCCTCTTGACCCTTCCACAAAGTCCATCAATCTTAATTAACTTGAACATGCTAGGTGAATTCAAAAGGTGGATGATCATTATGAATACACCTTTGGTAGCAAAGGTATGATTCAAAAAGCAAGGAAAAGGCCTAGGTACCATGTCACTGAAGAAGGAGGTGAACTGTAATATCCCAAACTATACTCTAAAATTTTTGGAATGATTATTGTTGAAATTGGATTAAATGATTTTAAAGTGTGTATAAAGGATTAAGAGAAAAGAGAAGTGTGTATATGTTGTATATATAGAGATACATACAACATATACAAGTCAACTAATGAGATAATCAAGTGAGATTTATTGATTATTTAAAATGGAAATTAAATAAGTAGAAGATGACATTTTGGTTAATTATACTATTATAATATTTAAATTTCTTGGTGGAGATTAATTGGAAAATTGTATGGTTTAAGAGGTGAGAGTTGTTTGACTTTCCTATCATCTTTTTCTTTCTTCTTGTGCTTAGCCGGCCACCACCATTAATAAGAAGGAAAGGGATTTTTGTTGCTCTCTAACTCAAGATTTAAAGGTGTTTCAAGAGATCAAGTTGGAGTTTGAAGGATTCTCTTCACTTTTGGTAAGTTTCCAACTTGTTTCTTTGGTTTTCTTTTGAGTTTGTGAATTGAGTTTGGTGAACGGTTATTGTTGCTATGTGTATGATAAATTTTGATGTGTTTTGAGAGTGTGTTGTCTATTTGATTTTGATTTTGGGGTTGGTTTGGAGGAAAGGTTAAGTTTGGTGAAGGAAAGTAAGAGTTGTGGATTGTATATGGGTTGAGTTGTGATTGTGATTGTGATTGTGTTTGATACTTGTTTTGAGTCGTTTTGGTGTTTATGCAAGTTTAATATGATTTATTGATGGTTTTGGTTAAATTTGTTTGGAGTGGAAAAAGGGTTAAGTATGATATTTGTTGGTTGTGGTATTGTTGGTGTCGGAATCAGGATTTTTGGCCTGACACGCCCATGAGCACGGCCAAGTCTTTGGGCGTGTCAGTGGTTCTATTTTCTGGATGGGTGACACGACCAATGACACGCCCATGTAACTGAGCATGTCATAGCTACTATGATATTGGTGGATTGACACGTCCAGTGACACGCCTATATCACTGAGCGTGTCATAGCTACTGTGTTGAGGGAGGATTGACACGGCCAGTGACACGCCCATGTCACTGAGCATGTCAAAGCTTCTGTGTTGTGGGTTTTGGGCACGGTCAGGGACACGCCCGTGTTGTTGAGCATGTCATGTGTAGATTTTGCCCTAGTTGGTTTTTATCCTTATTATCTTATGTGTATCTCTAAGTGAGTGTATATAATCACTTTTGGATTAGGTTTTGAAGAGATTGAGTTGCCCTAATCCAAGTGTTGATGAGACTAGAGTTAGGAGACCCCAGTTTGGGGCAAGGTCTTCATCTATTAAGAGAGACAGAGGAAGTTTTATTCTGAGGGTCAGTAGGAGCCAGAGGCAGTCTGGTAGGTCAGTTCAGTATCAGAGGCAGAGACCGAGACCTACAGTTTCTGTAGCTAGTGCACCGACTCCAGTGGTTCATAGATCTATTCCACCTACATGTGTCCATTGTGGTAGGGCACATGGGGGTGCTTGCTGGAAGACGGGTGGACCAAGAGTATGTTTTAGATGTGGGTCACCAGATCATTTCATCAAAGATTGTTCTGAGCTACTAGAAGATAGACAGACTGATACTGCAGCTTCTTGACCTAGTGTCAGCAGAGGAGGTCGAGGGGGCAGAGGTTTTAGTAGAGGAGGTCGACCTGGGATCAGTCAGAGAGAGGTTCTACATTCGAAGGCAGTAGGCCAGATGAGGCTGGGCCATCTCAGTGAGTGTATGTGATGCAGAGGCAGCCGGATGTTTCAGTAGTTATTGCAGATACATTTTCTTTATTTGGCATTTCAGTTCTTGCTCTTATTGATCCAGGATCTACTCATTCATATATAAGTGCATCTATTTTGCCTGTGAATAAATTGCATACTGAGTCCTTAGGATTTGATTTCTTGGTGAAAAATCCTTTAGGGCATAGTTTGGTAGTTAGCAAAGTGCACCGAGATAGTTCAGTTATGGTGCAAGATGAGGAGTTTTGGGTGATATGATTGAAATGCCTTTTAAGGAGTATGATCTGATCTTAGGCATGGATTGGTTGTCTAAGCATAGAGCTATGGTAGACTGTCAAAAGAAGTGTGTTACCCTGAGAATCAGTGATGGTGAAAGTGTGATGGTATCTAGTGAGCAAAGACATATTGCATCCTTGTTTGTTTCAGCAGTTGCAGCTAGGAAGTTGATTCTAAAAGGGTGTGATGCTTATCTTACTCATGTTGTAGATACCAGAGTAGTGGATTCTCAACTTGATAGTATACCCACAGTTGCTAAATTCCCAAATGTGTTTTCCGAGGAGTTGCCAGGGTTACCCCTGAGAGAGAGGTTGAGTTTGGTATTGATTTGTTGCCTGGTACCACTCCCATCTCTATTACTCCTTATCGAATGGCACCTACTGAGTTGAGAGAATTGAAGGTGCAGTTGCAGGAGTTGTTAGATAAAGGGTTTGTTCGCCCTAGTGTGTCTCGTGGGGAGCACCTGTTTTGTTTGTAAAGAAGAAGGATGGTACTTTGAGATTGTGTATTGATTATAGACAGTTGAACAAGGTGACTATCAAGAATGAGTATCCTTTGCCTAGGATAGATGATCTTTTTGATCAGTTGAAGGGAGCAGCAGTTTTCTCTAAGATTGATCTGAGATCAGGGTACCATCAGTTGAGAGTCAGAGCTGAAAATGTATCTAAGATAGCTTTCCGCACAAGGTATGGGCATTATGAGTTTTTAGTGATGCCTTTTGGGTTAACGAATGCACCAACAACTTTTATGGATTTGATGAACAAGGTGTTTAGACCCTATCTAGATCAGTTTATAGTGATTTTTATCTATAATATTTTGGTATATTCGCATAATAAGAAGGATAATGATAAGCACTTGCAGACTGTATTGCAGACCTTGAGGGAGAAGCAGTTGTATGCTAAGCTGTCTAAGTGTGAGTTTTGGCTTGATCAAATAACTTTTCTTGATCATGTGGTTTCAGCAGATGGTATAAGAGTTTATCCGAGTAAAGTTGAAGCTATTTTGAATTGGAGTCCACCGAAGACTGTGACTGAAGTTAGAAGTTTTCTGGGTTTGGCAGCCTATTATCGACGGTTTGTGAAAGGTTTTTCTTTGATAGTTACTCCACTCACCAGATTACTTCGAAAGGGAGTTAGATTTGTGTGGACAGATCAGTGTCAAGCAAGCTTTGAGCAGTTGAAAGAGATATTGACTCAAGCTCCTTTTCTTACCTTGCCTGTGGAAGGTAAACCATATGTGATTTACAGTGATGCTTCACATAATGGTTTAGGTTGTGTTTTGATGCAGGAGGGTAGAGTCATAGCTTATGCTTCTCAACAGTTGAAGCCGCATGAGCTTAATTATCCGATGCATGATTTGGAATTGTCAGCCATAGTTTTTGCTTTGAAGATTTGGCGACATTATCTTTATGGGGAGAAGTGTTTAATTTATACATATCACAAGGGTTTGAAATACTTGGGTGTTCAGAGAGAGCTGAATCTTCGGCAGAGACGGTGGTTGGAGTTAATTAAAGACTATGACTGTTTGATTGATTATCATCTTGGTAAGGAAAATGTAGTTGCAGATGCCTTGAGTCGGAAGTTTTTGGCAGGTTTGACTACTTATTCACTCTCATTACTTGCTGAGTTGAGAGCGTTGCATGCTAGTTTTGAGCCTTGTAATGATGGTGCTTTGTTAGCTTAGTTGTAATTGAGACCGGTGTTGTTGGATCTTATTAGAGAGTCCCAGTGGGCAGATGAGAAAATTCAAAAAGTTGTGATGGATTGCCGAAAAGGAGAGAGTAGAGATTTCTATGTAAGAGAGTATGGAAGCCCTTGGTACAAAGATAGATTGTGTGTTCCTGATGATGCAAGATTAAGAAAGATTATTTTGGATGAAGCACATCAGTCGGCTTTTGCTATGCACCCTGGGAGTACCAAGATGTATCATAATTTGAAGCAACATTATTGGTGATCAGGTATGAAGAGGGACATAGCGGAGTTTATATCTAAATGTCTCACTTGTCAGAGAGTGAAGGCCGAGCACCAAGTTCCAACAGGGTTGCTCCAACCTTTATCAGTGCCTGAATGGAAATAGGAGCGAGTAACAATGGATTTTGTGACTGGTTTGCCATTGACTCAGAGGAAGCATGATGCCATCTGGGTGGCTGTTGATCGCTTGACAAAGATAGCTCATTTTCTTCCAGTTAGAATGGACTATTCTCTGGAGAAGTTGGTTGAGCTGTATATCAGTGAGATAGTGAAGTTGCATGGAGTCCCAATTTCTTTGGTGTCTGATCGAGATCCCCGGTTTACTTCAAGGTTTTGGAAGAGTTTGCATGGTGCTTTGGGTTCTCGGTTACATTTTAGCACTGCTTTTCATCCGTAAACAGATGGGCAGTTAGAGAGAGTGATACAGATTTTAGAAGATATGTTGAGAAAATGTGTCATTAATTTCTCTGGAAGTTGGGACAAATTTTTGCCATTGATGGAATTTGCCTATAACAATAGTCATCAATCCAGTATTAGAGTGACACTTTATGAGGCATTGTATGGTAGAAGATGCAGGATGCCTCTATGTTGGGATGAAGTTGGAGAAGGCAAGTTGGTTTGTTCCGATTTGATTAAGGAAACGAAAGAGAAAGTAAAGATAATTCTGAATCGGTTGAAAGCAGCTTCAGATCGAAATAAATCCTACTCTGATTTGAAGAGGAGAGGCATGGAGTTCAATGTTGGAGATAAAGTATTTTTGAAAGTGTCTTATTGGAAGAGAATTTTAAGATTTTGCCGCAAAGGGAAGCTAAGTCCTCGTTTTATTGGACCTTATGAGGTATTCGAGAGAGTTGGACCAGTTGCTTATCGACTTGCTTTGCTGCTTGAATTGGATAGAATTCACAATGTCTTCCATGTTTATATGCTACGGAGGTATAGATCAGACCCATCTCACATTCTGTCAGTTGAATCTATTAAGGTGAGTTCGGATTTGACTTTTAAAGAAGAACCAGTGGCTATTTTGTCACATAAAGTAAAAGAGTTAAGAAATAAGAAAGTGCCACTTGTGAAGGTTCTTTGGAAGAATCATGCTAAGGAAGAGGCAACTTGGGAGAGTGAGCAAGTGATGAGAGATCAGTATCCCCAGCTGTTTCAGATTTGAGATCAGGTAATTTCGAGGACGAAATTTATTTATAGAGGAGGAGAATTGTAATATCCCAAACTATACCCTAAAATTTTTAGAATGATTATTGTTGAAATTGGATTAAATGATTTTAAAGTGTGTATAAAGGATTAAGAGAAAAGAGAAGTGTGTATATGTTGTATATATAGAGATATATACAACATATACAAGTCAACTAATGCGATGGTCAAATGAGATTTATTGATTATTTAAAATGAAAATTAAATAAGTGGAAGATGATATTTTGGTTAATTATATTATTATAATATTTAAATTGCTTGGTGGAGATTAATTGGAAAATTGTGTGGTTTAAGAGGTGAGAGTTGTTTGACTTTCCTATCATCTTCTTCTTTCTTCTTGTGCTTAGCCGACCACCACCATTAACAAGAAGGAAAGGGATTTTTGTTGCTCTCTAACTCAAGATTTGAAGGTTTTTCAAGAGATCAAGTTGGAGTTTGAAGGATTCTCTTCACTTTTGGTAAGTTTTCAACTTGTTTCTTTGGTTTTCTTTTGAGTTTGTGAATTGAGTTTGGTGAATGGTTATTGTTGTTATGTGTATGGTAAATTTTGATGTGTTTTGAGAGTGTGTTGTCTATTTGATTTTGATTTTGGGATTGGTTTGAAGGAAAGGTTAAGTTTGGTGAAGGAAAGTAAGAGTTGTGGATTGTGTATAGGTTGAGTTGTGATTGAGGTTGTGGTTGTGTTTGATACTTGTTTTGAGTTGTTTTGGTATTTATGCAAGTTTAGTATGATTTATTGATGGTTTTGGTTAAATTTGTTTGGAGTGGAAAAAGGTTAAGTATGATGTTTGTTGGATGTGGTATTGTTGATGTCGGAATCAGGATTTTTGGCCTAACATGCCCATGAGCATGGCCAAGTCTTTGGGCATGTCAATGGTTCTATAATCTGGATGGGTGACACGACTAGTGATACGCCCATATCACTGAGCGTGTCATAGCTACTGTGATGTTGGTAGATTGACATGTCCAGTGACACGCCCATATCACTGAGTGTGTCATAGCTACTGTGTTGAGAGAGGATTGACACGGCCAGTGATACACCCATGTCATTGAGTGTGTCAAAGCTTCTGTGTTGTGGGTTTTGGGCACGGTCAGGGACACGTCCGTGTTGTTGAGCGTGTCATGTGTAGAGTTTGCCCTAGTTGGTTTTTATCCTTATTATCTTATGTGTATCTCTAAGTGAGTATGTATAATCACTTTTGGATTAGGTTTTGAAGAGATTGAGTTTCCCTAATCCGAGTGTTGAAGGATTCTTGGAAGAAGAAGTGGTTATATTGGTGTGAGTTGCTCTTGAGGTAAGTATAAACCTTACATGGTTGCATACATTTACATGACTTTGAGACTTAACACATTTGGTTGTAAATGTGTTAAGTAATCTATTACATTGTTGATACAATTGATTAATGCTATGATTTGCATAATGTGAAAGATAAAATGATCATTCAAAATATATGTACAATGCAATTGGTTATGTATACCCTAATGATGAGATGTGAAGCCGTTGTTGTTGGCTATAATGATGCAAATGAAATAATTAGGGCATGGTTGCCTAGATGATTATGAAAAAATGAGAATGGAATTGATAATGAAAGAATGAAAGAATTGTGTGCCTAGTATGTTATTTAATTTTCATAGTTTTGTTATTGGTGGCATGCCTAAAAGTAACAATCCCTTGAAGCTGGGTTGGGCTTGGTCCTTGAAGCTAAGTTGGGTTGATGCTTAGCTCCCCTTGAAGCTAAGTTGGGCCTAGTCCTTGAAGCCTAGTTGTGATGTTACATATGAGATGTTTCTCATTGTGATAATGATTTGCCTACGGGCTTGATAAATGTGATTATTGGACCAAAATATTAACTCTGAAATTTGAATGGCATATTAGTTTCTTTTGGGCCCATGCTTGTCTTTGCTTAAATGTAAATCATAAATGATGAAACAATTGAATAATATAATGAAATGTAATGTTATGAAATATGATATTCTTGTGTATTGTTTCTAATTCTTAAAAGTATGACATTGGCATTACATTGAAGCATATTGTTATTGTGGTTTGTACCACTAAGCCTATGGCTTTGCGTGATTGTGATTCATCGTGCAAGTGACAGGGTAAATCCGGTTGAACCAGAGAGTTCAGCTAGACCGAGTCGAGTCTAGGCTTGTGATCCCTTGTGAAGAGTTGATTTTTGGACTTCAAGATCAGAGACGAACTGCCAAGCATGTATAAACTCTATATTTTTGTAAATATTATTTTTGTTGTATATATATATGTATAGTCTGCTGCATAATAAATAAATGTTTTATCTATTATGTTCTATAATATAATTTAAATATTTTAAGTTCTCTCATAAGGAATGTTTGTTTAAAATAGCCTGTGACATTCTTGTATTTGGTATACATATATTACATATGTGGGTGTATGTGATGTACGTATATTAGATATAAGGGTGTTACACGAACCTATTTTTTTTGAAGTTGAACACCCTCCCAAATGGTGAGTCTTCAAAAACCATGAAGCTCATTCTAAAAGCTATCCACTCTCTCTAAAAACAATTCACTCACTTCAAGAAGGATGTGACTAAAAGGATCAATAAACTCAATAAGAAGATTGATCTATTGTCTCATATTCATCATGACATCAATGAGATGCAAGGTAAATTTGATCTTTCACAATGCGAGCTTAGTGATTGTGATGCGAGTGAATACATTGAAAGTTCGTATGAAGAATCCTCTCAATCTTCACATGGCTATTCTCCTACCCCATCCTGTGACAATGAAGAACACACACCTCCTCCTCCTCCATCTAGGAAAGGGAAAGAAAAGATCCAAGATTAGCCTCTTAGCTACTTTATGTTTTTCTTTTGATTTATGTTTTCCTTTTGTATTTCAATCTTATATTTAATGAAATGAACTTATAATCTATGAGTTATAATTTATGTCTTTTATTTTTATGCATACATTCTTTTTATCTTTGTCAAAGGGGGAGAAAAGAAAAAGAAAACATAAATTGAATTTAAAAACAACAACTAAAAAGAAAGGAGAATCATAATTTTAGGGGGGAGAACTAAGAAGAACTAAACTTAAACAATTGATTCAAAAATTTGCATTAAATTGAATGATTTGCAATTTACCGTTTTTTAAATTCAATTTGATTGCCAAAGTAAAAATGGCAGAGATTGTTGGACAATTATACTCTATTTTGAACATTGACAATCAAATTGATGTATGCTAATAATTTCAAATAAGTTTATTTTATAAGTACTAAACTTTTAGGCCTCATACGACCGTCCAACATCCTGAGTGACCGCACAAAGGCTAAGGGAAAGAGAAGAAATCATGTTCTTTGGTGCGGCCAAGTCAGATTGCACCGCTCCAATTACTTAAGTGAATGCACAAAACTATGAATAAAAAAACTCAAAACTCATACAAGTAATAGCGGTCAGAGTGTGCGGTTGACCATCGACGCACAAACCTTTGTGCAACCGCTCCTCACTACATGTGACTGCACAACCAAGAACCAAAACTTCCACCAAATCACAAAGAGATAACAGTGATGTTATGCGGTGAAGAATTCAATTTGTGCAACCACACTACACCAGCAAATTTGAATTTTAGCACCAAACATGTTGGAATAATGAAAATTGGACACATGTAAGAAGGATTTCAAATTTAACTGTAACTAAGCATTGTGCGACTGTAAGACATGGCAGGATGGAAAATATGATCCTGTCATACACTCAAATTTTACCGTTGAAAATAGCAGCTGAGAAAAAATTGAATTATGAGACCGCTCAAGATGCATGACGACCGCACAAAGTGTCTCGGACACAATTTAAGTAGAAAACAAGAACTGAACATCTGGGAACCACCTCAAATAGCTAGTTAGAGTGCTAATAGTTATAAATACCTAATGAAACATTTTATTTAAGGGTATTTTTTATTGTAATAGCCAAGCAAACAACTTTCATTACTTTGCATCAAAATTTCTAATTGTATTGCTTTGACTATTGGGTGTGAGTATTAAAGGTCATTGTAAGTTTGAGTGGGAGCTTTGAAACACTTAGGTTTTAGAGTGAGCCTGGAAAAACTTTTGTTGGGTTATGAGAAAAATTCTCAAACCTTGTAAAAGTTCAATGTAAGCTTGTGAAAACACCGAGTTAGAGTTGAGCTTGTAAAAATTCAAGATTAGTGAAATTTTAACAAGTTGTTAAGAAGTGGACATAAGATTGAGGTAATCTGAACCACTATAAATTTCTTGTGTTTTTTCTTATCTATTATACTCTTCTTTTTTATTTACTTTGCTTTTGATTTTAATTTGCTATTATTTCTTTAAACAACCAATTCACCCCCCTTTTAGTTGTCATCTTGGGACAACACTCAGATTAAATCATCAACCATAACCAAAATAAAAAAAATTGCAATTAAATATACAAACACACTATAAATATCAAAAAATAAATCAAATGGAACAAATCACAGAAAAAGCTCTTTCTAACTTTGAAGTTTCTATACAACCAGTGAATCAACAACAATATATATATATATATATATATAATATAATATAATCACAACAAATTATAAAACACTAAAAATCCAAGTGACAGAGGCATAAAGAGATCAACGCTTGGGAGATCGAAATAGAGGAGTGATGGTTTCAGCTTTCATGTTTATCATTTTGAAAGGGTCCATGAGGCTGCACATGGAGAGAGACTATAAGAGAGAGAAAGAGAGGAGAAGGGTGACTGATTATGGGAGAGGAGGCAAGACAAATCAATGATTTTGGAAGAAACAAAATAAAAAATAAGATGAGAAAGAGGCAAGGTTTTAGAAGAGACAAGAAATGAGGGAGAGGAAGCGAGAGGCAAGAGATGGTGCAAAAGTGAGAATAATTAGGGTTTGTTAATTGATAGGAGGCTATATATTAAAAATAAATAAATTAAAATTCTCGGGCTGTGTCTGGCCAGCTCGAGGATTTTTCAAAAATAACCCAAAGCCAAATCCGAGCTCTAACTTTTTACCCTAATGCCCAGCCTTATAAGTTATTCGAGCCCGCCTAACCCAGCCCGATCTCATCGAGTCAAGTTTTTCGGATTGACGGGCCATATGAACAACCCTATAATTCACCCTTAATAAGACTAACTTGGGTCAAATCCAAACTTAAGAATGTACAAGAATTTATTATGGAAATAAATTTTTGTGGTAATTAATAGACACTTAGTATCATACTCATGCTTGTACAATTCCTTAAAAGTATTAATTGTTGAAGGGTTAACCTATTTTCTAATCCCCCAAGAACATAAATTTTCTCAAGATAATCCAACTCTTTTCTCTTGTCAATTGATACTATAAGTTGTTATTTTATATCATATAAATTTCACTCCAAGCTAGGAATTTTTCCAAGCCTACGTGGATCTGATGTGGCAGATTTGAATTCTTTAATTGAAAAAACAACAAAAGCACACCATTTTACCATATTTTTTCCTTTACCTTCCACCAAAACTCACCGTTTTAAAAACAAAAATCAAATCCTCGCTCAATCAAACTTGATCAAAAGCAAAAATCTATTCATATCTCTTTGCTCTTGCTCATATTCATATCTCTTCACCTTTCCTTACCTGCAACATCACCATCACTGTCTGTCCATGATCAACAACAAGAGGCTCTAATAATCCATTTCCAACAATACCTTAGATTCAACACTGCCCATCCTAATCCCAACTACACTGCCTTTGTCTCTTTTCTCATCTCAATCGCCCAATCCATCGGTCTCAAAACCCAATCTTTTGACTTTATTCCTAACAAAGCCGTTCTCCTTGTAACCTTGCCAGGCTCTAAAAATTTTATCCCCACTCACACAATATTATAATAATATTATTAGAATTTCAATGGCGGCACCAATGTCGTTGGCTCTTGCATACCCCATTTCACTATTTCTCTTTGAAGCAGTATTTAAATCCAACATAGACACTATCTAATAAGTAGACCAACACAAGCCGAAAAACAAAGAAAAAAAGGGGGGAAAAAGTGGTAACAAAAGAGAAAATAAGAAGCAAAAATAGAAAATGTATCTCCAGTAATACTCATCTTAAGGAGATCAAGAAGAAAAAAAGAAAAAAAGAGATCGTTTCTTTCTTCCTGTATATCTTTCTTCGTTTATTCATTTTCTTGATTTCTTTCTCTAAAGATGGAGTTGTTCTTGAACTAGTGAATTTGATTTCTTTCTTTAAGGGTTAGTTTTTGATCCAATTTTGATTGAGCAAGGATATGATGATTTGTTTTTAAAACGGTGAGTTTTGGTTAGTTTTGTAAAGCAATCCAGTTTTAATCTGAGGAACTGCAGTGGTTGATGGTATTGACTATATGCAAATAGGACCATTAGATCGTTTAAACATTTATAAACTTTAGTTTCAATTTTTTTTAAAATGACAATGTTTTTTAATAGTGAAATGGTTTGTTTTAGTGAGTCTGAAATGGGATTTATCTTATGCAAAAAAATAATTTATGGCACCAAATGATAAAAAAAATATTGAGCTCATTTGAGAAAATCTATATTCTTGGAGATTAGAAAATATGTTAACCCATTATTGAATTCAAACTTATTTTCTAAACAA
Organism: Garcia nutans; assembly: GCA_947685225.1. Taxonomy (NCBI): domain Eukaryota; kingdom Viridiplantae; phylum Streptophyta; class Magnoliopsida; order Malpighiales; family Euphorbiaceae; genus Garcia; species Garcia nutans. Next base: position 1,360,194 of record CANTUV010000068.1, read on the forward strand.
AATACAATTTAATTAACACATGGTTCAATAATTATCACAATGAATTGTTATAATTAATTAATTGATTTATGATAATAAACTAAAAATCATTAATATATTAAACCTTAAACTTAGAGATTAAAAAAAACTTAAACTGGATAACAAATTTGTATTTTAATTACTAGCAATAGAATAAATTGAAATAAATAAATAATTGATTAATTATACTAAAGTAATTATTGAAATTGATTTTTGATTCAATTAATTAGTTTGATCTTGATTTTTAAGACAATGAACATGATTAAATATATACTCTTGCATTAACTCCACTTGATTCAATAAAAATTTAATCTTATTTTAGTTTAATGTTAATCATGTGGTAGATTGACCTATGATTTTAAAAAGGAATATTTACAAAACTATATTAAAAGTTAAAACCGTTTTCAAATATATGATATTTATTTTTTTAATTTCACGTTAAATATAATATTTAATTTAAAAAGTACAAAAATATTAATTTTGTGTCTAATTTTGTATACATTATTGGTACAAATAAAAGTAGGGTCCACACACTAAATTATTTAAGTGAACAAGGCAGATATGAGTTTATAAAGCGATGGTCCCACCTCAAACATATTTTAGACAAATTTTTTATATAAAATTATAAAGTTTCAGATCTCACTCAATACCCAATATAATTTTTATAAATAAAAAATAATTAATATAATAATATTATTTAAAAATAACGTATAAAATTTATTATGAAATAAAATTATTTAAATCTTAAATAAAATTTATAAATTTATAAAATAGTTATTATTAGATAAACATATATTAAAATTAATAAATTTAATTAGTTTTTTTTAAGAGAGTAAAATGATTTTGTAATTTTCATAAAAAATATTTATATTTATTTTTCATAAAAATAAAATTTAATATAAATTTTGTTATATATTTTATATATCGACATATAACTAAATATATAATAGTTTTATATTTTTATTCTAATTTAATATGTATATATTAGTAATATTATTATATAAATTATATACTAATATATAAATAAACATATATCACTTTATATTCTTTTTTTTTAATTTAACTAGTATATGCTATATACATCATTTTTTTAGTTAAAATATATGTAACATATACCCACATATACCTGCAAATAACATTTTTTACTTAAAATATAAATAACATATACTGACATATATCCACATATATCACTTTTTAGCTAAAGTATATGTAATATATACTCACATATATCTACATATAATATTCTTCAGTTAAAATATATATAACATTTATCTATATATATCCACATATATCATTTTTTAATTAAAGTACATATAACATATATCTACGTATATCATTCTTCAGTTTAAAGCATTTGTAATATATAGTCAAACATACTTACAAATACCATTATTCTATTAAAATATATATAATATATACCGACATATATCCACATATAAAATTTTTAAGTTAAAGTATATGTAATATATACTCACATATACTTACAAATATCATTATTTAATTAAAATATATATAATATATATCTAAATATATCCACATATACCATTTTTTTAGTTAAAGTATATTTAACATATCTCCATATATACTTACAAATAATATTTTTTTAGTTAAAATATGTGTAACATATACCATTATTCAATTAATATATCCACATATACCATTATTTTGTTATATGTTATATATACTGACATATAACTAAATATATAATAATCTTATATTTTTATTTTTTTAAAATTTAACATGTATATGTTGGTAATATTGTTATATAAACAATATACCAACATATAATTAAACATATATCACTTTTATACTCTTTTTTTTAAATTAACCAGTATATGTAATATATACTATTATTTAGTTAAAGTATATGTAACATATATCCATATATACTTACAAATAATATTCTTTAGTTAAAGTATACGTAACATATATTGAGATATATTCACATATATTATTCTTTAGTTAAAGTATATATAAGATAGCCACATATAACATTCTTTAGTTAAAGTATATGTAACATATACCTACATATATCATTTTTAGTTAAAGCAAATGTAATATATACTTATATATACCTACAAATATTATTATTTAATTAAAATATATGTAACATATACCTATATATATTCATATATATAATTTTTTTAGTTAAAGTATATGCAAAATATACTCACATATATCTATAAATATCATTATTGAATTAAAATATATATAATATATACCAAAATATATCCATATATATTATTCTTTTGTTAATATATATAATATATACTCATATATATCTATAAATAACATTCTTTAATTAATTATATATAATATATATTTACATATATCTATAAAAAATATTTTTTAATTGAAGTATATATAATAAATACCTAAATGTATTCACATGCATCATTAAAAATAAATATTAAAAAAATTTAAAATAATATAAACTATAAGAGATGCATCGCCTTTATCCTTTCAACAACTCTTTTGCAACATCTTTCAAAATGTTCTTCTTTTGAAATGACCCGTAAAACTCCTGATTATAATCAAAATATATTGCGCTGATGCTTGAACCATTGCCAAACATGTGATTGGTCATTAATGTTTACATCAAATTGCTAGAAGGATTTATGTGGGTACAAGATCATTAAAAGAAATATAAATGTGTTAGAATAGACAATAGCTAGCAAATTTTTAACTAATAAAAAGTCTTAAAAGTGATCTCTTCGATGTAATATCTTAGTTGTGTTAAGATATATATAACATATATCATTATTATTTTAAAGTGTTTATTTTAAATTATATATATATATAATATTTTGTTTAATTATTTTAATATATTTTTATAATTTTTTTGTTTTATTTAAAAATAAATTTTATTCATACTAAAATACTTGTAAATTTATAATTTATAAAATTTATTTATATAAAAAATTATTATATTGATTTCATTTGATAAAAAAAATAAATATATAAAAAAACAAATAGTATAAAAAGAGAAAAAAAAATAACTAAATAAATTTATGAAATAAAAAATTTTAAATATAATAATAATTTAGTATTCTATAATAATAATAATAATAATAATAATAATAATAATAATAATAATAATTTATGATATACGCTGATATATGTTACATATATCAACATATAACAACATATAATACTTTATATAATACTTATATGTTACATATATAACATACATCAACATATATTAATTTATATATTGATATTTTATTATACATCAACTAATATATGTTGTTATGTAAAATATATATCAACATATATTAGTTGTATGCTGATATTTTTTTTTTGTAAATTAACTAATATATATTATATGCAACATGTATCAACATATAACACTTTCTATTCTTATATTTCTTCTCTAAATCATGTGATATATGTTGATATATATTACATTTATCAATATATAGTATTTTGTATTCTCATATTTCTTTCTTTAAATTATTTAATATATGTTGATATATGTTACATATATCAACATATATTAGCTATATATTAATATATTATTTTATAAATTAACTAATATATGTTGTTATATACAACATATATTAATATATAACAATATATATTAATTTTCATATTGATATTTTATTATAATAAATTTATATATGTCGTTAAATGTAACACATATCAATATATATCAGTTATATACTGATTTTTTTTTTACAAATCAACTAATATATATTGTTAATTATATGTAACATATAATAATATATAATGAAATATATTAATTTGTATATAGATATTTAATTACAAATTAATTAATATATATTATTATATATTACATATATAAATATATATTAGCTGTATACTGATATTTCTTTTGCAAATCAACTAATATATGTTGTTATATATAACATATATTAGTTGTGTACTATTTTTTTTTTCAGATCAACAGATATATATATATATATTATTATATGTAACATATATATTGATATTTTATTACAAATTAACTGGTATATATTGTTATATATAACATATATGAATACATAATAGTATATATCACTTTTATATTGATATTTCTTTTATAATTAATTATTTTAAATAATTTTTATAATATATATTAAAATTATTTTAAAAAATATAAATTAAATAAGATTATTAATATAAATAAATATTAAAATTTTATTTTCAAAATGAGAGTATATATGGATATATAGAGAGGTATTTATTAAAATGAGAGTAATATAAATAAATATTAAAATTTTATTTTTAAAATAAGATTATGGATATATATAGGTATTTATTACATATAAATAAGAACTTAATATAAATATTTTTAATTTAATATTTTTAAAAAATTAAATGGCCATTGTTTAAAAATAAATAGTGGCCATTTGTAAAGAAAGTGGCTAATAAGTTAACAAAAATTAAGTTTCCGTAAATTTGAAAAAAAAAAAAGGCTCCGTATCCATTTTTTTATAATTTTTTTTCTACCGTATATTTGAAAATGAGTTTCTTTTTCAGGTTATTTTTGTAAACATCCCATATATATATATAAAAAAAATCATATGGTGCCATAATATATATATATATATATGCATAATGTAAAAAAAATAATATTTATTGTATTTAGTAAAATAACTTATTAATATATAAATATAAAATGTCATGTATTTAATAAATTATTAATAATATTATTAATTTAAATTATTAATTTATAAAGATGAAAGTAATATATGTAATAAATTATTAGTATAAATTTAATAACTAAAAATATTAATATCTAAATATTAAACATTATATATTTAATAAATTATTAATAAATATTTTAACTAAAACTACTAATATATGAAAAATAAAAAAATTATATATTTAATAAATTAATAATTATTAATAAAATTTTAACTGATACTATTAATATATATATAAATAAAATATCATATATTTGATCAATTATTAACATATGATAATAAAATATTTTACATATATAAAAAATTTATTATCAAAAATAAAATATAAATAAAAAATAGATTATTACGTAATGTATATATATAATATAAAAATATCATATATTATAATTATTTATTTCTTTATTTATTATTTGTATCTCATAATTTATTATATAAAACTATTAATATATAAAAATAAATAGTTTGATCATATTTTAATTTTATTTTTTATAATTATATTACTAATTGCTAATTATATTAAATTTAAAATTTATTAACTACAATTATTAATATATAAAAATAAAATATTATATATTTAATAAATTATTAATTAATATATAAATATATAAATATAAAATATTGTATATATAATAAAATTTTTATAATAAGATAAAAAATTATATCTATATATAGTCTGCTATGCTACTAGTTATTATATTAATTTATATTATATGAAGGACAAATCAACATCCAACTATTAAGTTGAAGTTACGCCTGATTAGGGAAAAATAATTTTGACCTGACTCGACAACAAAAAATTAAATCTTTTAAACCTGGCTTGAAAACAAATAATGAAATCTTGAAAGGGTTTAATCCATCCGAACAAAATTAAGAAGCCTATATATTGGTCAGAAATGGAACATAGGTTAAGATAGATCATTGGGGATGATTAAAACCCTACTTAGTCTAAGCTGTTGGTGATAAGGTACAAATATAACAATCTAAAAAAATAATTTCTATTTAAAAAATATTATAAAATTAAAAATATTATATTTTATAAAAAATTAAAAATAAAATTTTAAAATTTCCTTGTTCCTTATTAAACCAAAAATATATTTTTTTTAAAAATATCTCTTTTATCACTACAATTAATATTATATTTCAATTTTTTTTTCAAACGTCACTGTTAAATAAAAATATTTTAATAAAATAATAAAATTAATATTTTAAATTATTTTTTATCATATAAACATTAAAAATTTTTTATAAAGAATTTTTTTAATTTTAATTATAAAAATAAATAATACTAAAAAAAATAAAAAAATAAAAAATATATTAATAAAAATAGTTAAATTTATTTTTAAATAAATTTTATTATTATACAGATGAAAAAATAAAAAAATATATTATTTTATTATGTAGGTATTCTGTGTATGTTTTGTAGATGTGTGTATATTATATATTTGGTATTTAAATTATGTATATTTTATATAAAAATTATTGAATGTTATGTGAATATTATATGAATGATGTGAAAAAAAAAATAAAAAAATAAAAAAAAATATTAAAAATATTATATAGATATATGGTAGATATTTTAGATGTAATTTGTATTATCGAATATGTATTTTATATTTATTGTATATATATTTATTTTTTATGTGTATATTAAAATATGATATTAAATTTTTTTAAATAAAAAATATAAATGTAAATAAATAGAAAAATGAAAAAAATTTAAAAATAAAAAAAACCATCGTTTTAAAAGTTAAATTTGAAAAAAAAGTTTAAAGTCGTAATAATGAAAAAAAATAAAACCATCGGTCCGTATACCTGTTAAGCTTCTAATATTATGAACATAGCTTTCAATTTCTAGAAGGCATGAGTCGAGAGAGTTAATTGCTTGTATAAAAATAGAACAGTTTGACTCAAAGATATACATTGCGAATTTAAAGTCCCTCGCTTGTTGGACTGTGGGAAGAAGGGCTTGGGCTTGTGACTCAAAGAAGCCTATGGCTAAGCTTGCTGCAATTTTTTCATTCTTTCTCGCCAGCTTATTATTTAGTGTTGTGCTTGAAGTCAGTTTTGTATTAAAAAAAAATCTATTCGCCACTAATTAGGAAACCCATATTTCCCATTGCAATTGCAGAATTTGATTATAAGGCAACAAATGGTTTTAGAGCTAGCTTATGAGGCAAAAGTTGTATTTTACATTCCATGTTTGCGTTCTATTATAATTTGAAATCTCTTACATTTTGCAGAATTTGATTACTTTCATTCAAAGAAATAACAAAGAAAATAGTACAAAAATAAAATAAATATTTCACAGTAATTAACGATACCCTTTTCTTTTAGTCTACAAAAAGAACAATTTCAATCACAAATTTTCAACGATTATAAATTTTCTCAATAGTGAATTCCACTTCCTTTATCAGAGCCACCAATCAATCCTTCTCTTCTCAGCTTTTCTTCCTTGGATTTTCTACAAAAAATAACCCAAGAATTCACTTCCAGAGCTATAGAAACACCTACTAATGTCGAAAGACACAAACAATATGCAAGTTTTGAGTAAGACCTACTCTCTCCCATCACGTCAAATCCTTGAAAAACATTCACAACTCCTAGAACAACACAAGCATACCCAACAAAATGATGGTAAGATTTCCAATACTTTCTATACTTGTTTGTAGTCTTAGGCCTAAAAAATAATGCAAGAGTTTGCAAAGCTCCTAAGCAAAAAGCAGCAAAACCCAATTTTCTATGAAGACTATAAACAACCCCTTGTGACAATTCTCCAAGCCTTATCCCAATAGCAAACCCAACAGCTCCTAAGAAAAACCCAGAAAGTTGTACTCCGGAATGAACATAAAACCAAGTTGGCCCAATTGCTTGTATATGTCTTAAATATCTTGCAATCACTGCCCCAGTTGGCAATTACACACCCCACGCTATAGCGTTTAGAAACCCATGTATCATTTTCAATGTTTTTGTGTCATCTTTAATAGCAGCAGTGGAACCTGATAACACATCAATTGTTGCAAATGAAGATAAATCGTTAGAAATTGTTGGGTGGATTGTTGGAGAATAACCTTGGACATATAATCCACGGTTCCAAACAAAGTGAATTTTGGTTTTATTTGGTGATAACTTGGTTGTCATGTATATTTGAATTGCAGCTCCATTGTGTATTGTGGCCAATTTGCCACCGTATAAGGTGGCAGAGGATGAGATAAGGTGGATATCAAGAGGGCGAGAGAGAAGAGGTGATCTTTGTAGTTTTACTGTTGGGTCTAAAATATAAGGCAACAGGACTAATTGGCCTGAATTTGGGTCAGGAAATGCAATTAACGCACGGGTACCTGTCATTTCAGAGGAAGTTGGATTCACACCAAATCCTACCCAACCAGAAGGTGAAATAAATATTCCAAAGAAAACAATATCTAGGGTGGAATTGTGGGCATGAAATGTCCATGCAATTGAGGCTTGTTGGGTAGGAAGTGACATACATTTTTCAAAGGTTGTAGATGATGCAATAGTGGTGCAATGTGCTGAGATTGCAGGGTGGATATGAGAAATTAGAATAAAGAATAGAAAAAGAAGCATGGTGATAGAAAATGGGAAAGAGAAACAGAGAGAGTGGAAGGGGATGAAATTGGCTTGGAAGATTACACAGAGCTTTTGTTAACATTTATGAATCTGGTAATGATGTTTCTTTTTTATTTTTCACTTGTGTTTTTGTGAGAACGAGTAATGGGTCATCATGATAGCTATGATGACGAGAATGCTTTTCAGTGCTTAGCTTTGAAGAAAAGCTAATTTTAATAAGTGGCAGTAGTATGGCAGATGTGAAAATGAAGTTTTGGCATTTGTTTGTTTGGTTTGACTTGAATGTGATGCTGGATATTGTTGAAAAGAGTATGTATCAACTAGTCACTTTGACTTGAAAAATGCTAAATTTTTTAAAAGTTCAGACGGTCTACCGTAAATTTTTTCACCAATTGAAATTCAAAGCAAATTTTTTCATCAATTGAGATTCAAAACTCGGCCTGTGGCCAGTTTAGCATCACAAATAATCTCATTATTTGTCATAAATTGATACACACTTGTTATTTTATAAAAATTAAAAAAATAATTATTTTCGATACATTTTATACAATTATATTATTGTGCCCGTACTTTAAATATGATATATATTCATCAAATGTTTTTCATAAATAACACTAATTAATATGATTATAATAGAAATTTAACATATTAATTGGCTTATTAAAGTGAAAAAAATGTGTATATCAATTTTAAATGAAAAAAAATATTATTAAATTATCAACGAAGTTTTAATATTCGTGCAATATCAAAATGGAGAAATTCAGGAATTTTTTGTGAACTCAAATTTAGGGATTGAATGTGTTATTTTTTTCCTTCGTTTTTTTAATTGTTTTCTCACTCATATTGAATTATAATATTTGTCGGTTTGATAATTTAAATTATCAAAAAGGGAGGATAATTTTATCTGGGGACATAAATTGTGCTTGGCTTTGAAGCCAAGTAATATAAGAGCAATTGTAGGTGAATTGTACAGAAATTTAATAAGACTTGGTTTTTTATATAAGTTCTGTTATACTTACAAAATTCACTTGTAATTTTATATATTATTTCATAATCATAAAAAATTATATTAACTAAAATGCCAAAAAATTATGAGAATGCGGTAATTATCAATATTGGCGTACCTTTTTGAAGAAGTTTCAAAAGAGCACTACAGCAATTTCTCTTTTTAGCGATGCTACAAAAGTTTTTAGTGAGGAATATTTACGTCGCTAAAACATTTACCGACGCTTACAAAATTGTCACCAATACTGTAGTAGGTGTGAATTGCCGGCCAACGGGCGACTAAAGAAACACTTGTCGGTAACTAATCATTAGCGGCGTTTAGAAAGCGTTCGTAAACATAATAGCGACAAAAAGAACAATACTGTGGGTAATTGATCTTTAGCGACGTTCTCACACCAACGTTATATTTGTCGCTAATAACATTTGCCAATAAATTATTTTTTTACAACATTTTAATTTATATAATATTTTAATTCTCAAAATTCTAAAATACAATACACTTTAATCTTCTAATTAATATATTATACAATATTAAAACCTCTTAAAATTTATCACTTCTAAATGATATTAGTTTAAGGAAAAAAAAAATACTAATTTTGCAAAACAATAGGATTTATAATGTTTATTGTTTAATGCTACTTTATTTTATAATATTAATTTCAACAAGACAATCAGTAAGTTTCTACATTTGGCAAGAATTATTTGTGGAATACAAGATACTTAGAGAAATTATATGTTCCATACCTTACTAAAGGCTTCACTTTTGAGTCTTTTCTCATAAAATCCTATGTGCCTGTTTTCTTTTTTCTCCTCTGCCTCCAATTTAGAGATACTGGGCCTGTATTGAATCACTGTCCAGCCAGTTTTGCCAACCACCACTGACCCAAGTTGCTTCCTCTATTTGTTGAACCATATCCTCTGGCTCCCCTCGACAAGTCCGGTGTATTTTGATCCGTTCAAAGCATGCAACTGTTGGCTTAGCAAACCAAGCAATCTCATACTCTATTAACCCAATCAGAAGTGGTAAAATAAAAGATTGGGCTATGGTTACAACAATTATGAAGACATACCAAAATACAACAAGAAATGCACTCTTGCAGCTATTTGCAAAATCCTATTGAATGTTTACAAATCCAAGAGTTTAAAAAATCATTGGCAAGTGATTTTAAGTTTCATCAAACAAAACTACATTTTATCACTCATTCATGTATCCTAGAGCCAATTTTAAAAGAAGTAACTACCAATGTTAAAAAAAAAAAGGATTGAGAAGTTCATAACTGAAATTAAAAGAAAGCTGATAGAAAATGTTCAAGAAATTTACACAAAAGACAGAACCATATACTAAATTAATTTCATAAAGCTACTTGTATCACATTCACATTGGCAAGTTCATTATATTAGAAAGCAACTAGCAAGATATAAATAAGTAACAAGGCAACAAAAAAATAGACAAATATCACCATAAAAATAAAGAAAAAGAGCCTAAAAGGAGAACTAGAAACACAAAAACCAATAAATCAAGAACTAAATAGAGCCTTTTTTAGATACTTATGCCACTAAATAGTTCAGAGGTTCAATAATTATTCAACTTGTTAACAATTATGCCCCATAGCAGAAAACAGATCTCTCTCTAAATCTTTACTTAACACTCAATACTACAAATTCAAAAGTCAAAAAGCAATTCAAACACAAACATAAGTGAATTGCTTTAAGCAATCCAATATAATTAGGAATCAAAGAAGATGAAGCAATTAATTATTAACAAATTAAAGCTTTCCAACAATATTTAAAATGATATTTTGAAAAATTATTCTCAGTCTCAAAATCAAATAAATTTTTAGTATTTTTACCTTTTCAATTAAGGAGAGATAGCATGGCTTGACCTTTTCCACATCAATCCGTTCTTTGCTCTTGCCGTAGAGATCATATTTGCTGCATAACAGGGAAAAAAATGAAATAAATAATCTTTAGTCTTTTATCATTCTATCCTCTCTAAATGAAGCATTATTTATCCTTGCCACATCTGAGCGACTTCAAGAGAGCGAATAACCTGCTAATTAAACCACCTCATTTACATCAACGATTGCTGTCAACATAATATTTCAAAATAGACAAGGTAAATAATGATCATGATTCCAGACAGGAAAATTTAGAAAGGTGAATCTTCCTTCATTTTCTAACAATTTAGGAGAAAAAATCCCATATCAGATAAATCTGATCCTTGCTAACCTCATTTGATATAGAAAGAGCAGTTACTTATGCAGAGAACTTAATTGTATAGGCCAAGAGAGCTTGCCAGAAGACAATCTAAATTCAAGCTCAAAAACATAGACAAGGAAAAAGTTCAATAATCGTTTTCGATCAAATATGTTGACCTACCTCAAGATGCTTGCAAATCTTGATAAGTAATTCGAAATGCATATGTTCATAAGTGTGAACAAATATAAAGCTTCAATTTAAGTTAGCATATCCTTATGAACATAGTATAGCCTTATGGAAACTAGTAAAAAGGATGGATAGCCACACAAGTGAATTTGCATAAATTTCAGAAAATGCTAAATGATCAAATTAATCAGCCCACACATCTCAAATAAAAAAAAGCATTAAAATTGGGAGTATTGTGCTAGCTTAGTAAATAATAATGTTTGGTTATTTTTCTTTTGAAAGGAAATAAAAAAGTAGAAAAAGAAATAGCCATCACGATGTGGTCTATCTGTGAGAAGCCTATTTCCAGTTACACCATTGTTCAAATAAAAAAGGTTCACCATTCTGCCCAAGCACCCTGGAAAGGGTTTCTCCACATTCTGCAATAAACTAATAAGAAATACAAATTCAGTTAATTTTTACAATATGCATCTATAAACTAATAAGAACTAGTTTCTTCCATAAAAGGAAAACGAAGAACTAATGAACTAAATGCAATCCAGAAACATAAGTTTATGAAAATGGATCAAGAGAAGGATCAAATTGTGTACAATCATTGCTTGATCTGCCCTCAATCACCTTCAACAATGTAATAGCTTTACTCTTCCCTTTGGCACTCTCATTCTCCACCACTTCTTTAATCCCTTTCACCATTCTGGCCGCTATTTCCCTCACATTCCAGAGCCACTCTTTCCCCTCCTTTCTCACCAAGTAGAACCCAAAATCAAGCTGAAAAACTGAAATAAATAAAAAAAAATTCAATATCGTTCCTCAAAACTCCTAAAATTCTAATGCTATCCAATTATACCCAAATTTTTACTCTAATTTTTCAGTTAAACAGCTAAATGAAAGAAGCTATCCTCAAGAAGACAAATTGATTTTCGAATATAAGCCATTCAAATTGAATATATAAATAACCACTGCTATAAATCTACAACTCAGAACAACTGAAATTGAAAACAATCAATGTACAATGCTAGGTTGCAATAATGCTGATTAAGAAATTGTGTTAAGGTCATTGTCAAAAAATCTCAAAATCAGAAGAGATTGAAATCGAATTTTTAACGAAAGCCTAAAATTTCCAATCCAAATAAATTTCCACATACCTAGAAAGAAAGCACCGATGGAACTGATTTCTCACTAAATTAATTCTCTATCGAGCTCGTTGATGGAAATATGGAAAGTTAGCTATGAAGAAGAGAATGTGGAGAGATCGATGGAAACAAGCTGAGAATATGAGATTTGTATACTGATAAAAGAACAAGTGATTATGCTGTTTATAAACAAATGATACCTTTTAATTTGTGCTTATTCATATACGACGCAATGTCGGCCCATGAGCTTATGAAATTTGAAGGGCCGCCGATTTCTTATTTCGACCTAATAAAAAAGTCTACAAACCAATTTTTTTGTTTTAGTGACGCTACAGGAAGTATTTTTCGAGTTGTAATGATAATTTTACGGGTGGTTTTTTAGCTTATCTAGGTAACTATAATGCCTTTTGCACAAAATTAAAAAGTGCTTTAGGGAGCCTTGTGAAAGCTTGATGCATAAATTGGTAGAATATTGTACTTCAGGTTGATAATCAGACTGTTTTTCACTTATTAGCAGGTGATATTCTTTTTCAGTAAGCTTATGGTGCTATTAATTTGAAGAGGGAAGTGACGTAGCACAAGTAATGAATAAAGGGATAATAGTACTATTAATTTGTTTAGTCTAAAAATATCCAAGTAAATAAAAATAAAAGTGAGAAAAGTTTCTCTTTAAAAATATTATTGAATTTTAAAAACTCCCTTATCTTCTAAAATGTTATAATACATAAAGTTAGGGTTTTGAAAATCCTAATTACAAATAAAAATTTTTTTAGAAAAAGGCAACGTGCTGCCAAAATAGTTAGAATTACATATACAGAAAGAAAATATTTAACGAGGTAGACAAGATGCTAAAATGCGGTCTTGATATGAGATTCCTAGTAAAAATAAATAAGGATAAAAAAACTTACCCTAAGCTGTAATAAAAAGAAAAACACAATTTCAGATACCTAAATATTGAAATTTGATCGAAAAGCGACGAACCACACTACAAAGTAGTGAATTTGACCCCTCGGTCCATTTTCCATTGGACTAGGCCTAGAGAACGCCCAATCTGCAACTTCAATTTTTAGCGATAATTACCAAACTGCCACTAAATTAATTTTCCGTCAAACAGCTACATGAAAATAAGGGCAATCTGTTTCGCATCATAAAGCTTATATCACAGGCTTATAGTAGTAGTAGCAGCCATAGATGCCTAATGTTCCATTAGATAATGATGAAGAGGAGAATAAGGAGAAAAAGAGAGATAAGCAACGGCATATGCAAGTGGGAAAGAGAAAAAAGAATGAATGAGGGTTGAGGCTATGGGCGATAAAAGGGGAGTAGTGAAATTGTAGAGAGGTGAGTGAGAAGTAAGGAACTTAGGGTTTTAAGGGTTTTTGTGAGTATTTAAATACATCCAAAATGTTTTTGGACATATAAAAAAAAACTCAGATTAAATCAGGCAATTTTGAGCATTTTGGAACAAATTTGATATTATAAAAAAAATCTAAAGACATAATTCAAAATTTGATTCCATTTTTTAAAATTCAATATAGAACAATTGAGTTATTTAGATTAGGCCAAATCAACTGAACCAATAGGCTGATTGATTTTTTTAGAAGTGAGGTATGTGTCTCCAGATTGAATTTTAAAATTCAATCTGGGGTTGAGTTATTTAGATTAAATTTTTTAGAGGTATGCGTCTCTAGACATAGGTGAGGTATGTGCAGTAATGAAGGCATTTTTTTTGTTAATGGGAATCTTCTAAAATAAATAATGGAATGTCACTTCTCTCATCATAATTCTAAAGATACTCAACCCAGAGAGACTCATAGATTATAGGCCTATTGCTTGTTGCATAGTCTTACACAAAATCATCGCAAAAGTTTTGGCTAGAAGGATGGGTGATATACTAGGAAAGATCATACGTCCTATGCAATCTACTTTCATACCTAGGAGGAAGATAGTGGACAATGTCTTAGCTTAAGAAATAGTCTGGAATTATCATAGGCAGGGTGGTGAGCCTAGATGTGCATTCAAAGTTGACTTAAGGAAAGCATATGACTCAGTCCAGTGGGACTTCATTGAAGAGGTACTAATGGGCTTGGATTTTCCCTTAAAATTCATCCACTGAATTATGGTAAGTGTTAGAACTCTATGCTTCTTGATCATTGTTAATGAGAGAATTGAAGGTTTCTTTCTTGGGAGGAAGGACAAGGTGATCCAATATCTCTATTGTTGTTGCGGTATCTATGGAATATCTATCACGACTCTTGTCGAAGAATTTGCCAAGGAGCTTCAGTTGAACCATTTGTGCTTTGAAGATGACATATTCTTATTCTCTCATGGAAATATGAAGTCTATCAAGTGTTTAGCTGAGGCTCTGAGGCATTTTGAGAGAGTCTCTAGGTTGTAGATTGATGAGATAAAGAGTTATACTTATTTGAGTGGTATTAGTGGTGAGGACAAAGTTCAAACACTACCTATGACCTATTTATGTGTACCATTGGTATTAACTAATATGGCTAAGATGCATTGCAAAGTGTTTGTAAATAGAATCATAACTAGAATAAGCACATGGGATGCCTAGACTCTCATATGTTGGGAGAATACAACTCTTCAACTCAGTGCTAAGGAGTATGCAAGTATATTGGTGTAGCATCTTCATTTTACCTAAGCAAGTGGTAATGGAGATGGACCGAAGGAGTAGGAACTTCCTTTGGTATGGTCAGTTTAAAATATCAGTAAAAAGGTGGTGGTGTGAAATAATATTTGCAAGCCAAAGAATGAAGAAGGTCTTAGAGTCAAAGAGCTTTATTCCTTGAATGTGGTAGTCGTGGGCAAGCACATATGGGAATTATTATGTTATAAAGACTCTATATTGGCTTCATGTGTAGCAAGGAATAAGTTGAGACACATGAGTTACTAGGGTGTCCTTAAACCCCCTGATGCTAATTGGGCATAAAGGCATCTTGTGAAATTGAGAGAGCAATTTAAGGGGTTTTTCTTGGGTTGACCCATGGATGAATGGATGCAGCTTAATTGAAAAATTTCCCAGCATTAACATAATGGATGTTGATGTACAAAGAAAGCAAGCTAGAGATCTTTGGAGGGATGGGAATTGGTGCTTGCTGGACCCTTTTTATGATGTTATAATGAGGGCTTGGGATGAGGTTAGAAGGTATAGAGTTTATGATGACAGAGAGGATTCTATCACTTGGGCTTTGAGCAAATATGGGGTATGCACTAATAAAAGTGCTTGGGAAGTAGTTAAGAGAAAGGGGCAACTTGTTGTATATTGGAAATTAGTTTGAGGATCAAGGTGCATCCCAGAGAAAAGTTTCACTATGTGGTTGGCTATCAAGACTAAGCTTGTAACAAAAGGTAGATTAGTGAGGTGGAGGATAGTGTAAGATGATAATTGTTGCCTCTGCAATGCTTAAGTGGAGTCAATGGACCATCTCTTCTTTGAATGTGTGTTCAGTAGACAAATATGGATTATAAAAGTTTACTATCTTGGGGTGCTATGTATATTAATATAGAATTTGAATATAAGAGGTGAACACGGGTATGTATCTGTAAGTCATGTGATTCATCTAAGACTAGAGAATCAATGATGATACAGGCTGAACATGAATTTGTTTAGTTTTAAGAATTTTGGACGTGTAAATTAAATTTTGGAAGGAAAAGTTCAAAGCATAGTAGCTTATTTAAGAATAATGAAGGAAAAAAAGAGAGAGAGAATAAGCTGGAAGTTAGTTAAAAGAGAATTTAGGTGAAGAAAAATTCAAATAAGAATCCTCAATGCAATTAAATAAGTATTTAATAAGCTAGCTACTGAGATTGCAATCACAATAGTAACTGATACAATTGAATGCCCAAGTTGGGTTTTGAAGATATCAAGTATTATAGAATTACTAAGCAGAAAATAAATTTTGGGTTTAATGGAGAGGAAAGGGGAAGAACACAGAAATTGGATTTCATCCTGGAAGCCTTAAATATATGTACTGTAAGAAATTTAACATATCAATCATAGAGGTACTAAAAATCTAATTTTAGATTGGGACATGGGCTACATTATATGGACAGGAAAAAATAAAAAATAACAATGATAAAAAATAAATGATAATGATAAAATAAATAACAATAATTATGTAATGAAAATGAAGTAATAGTTAGAATAAAGGTTCAACTAAAAAGGAGAACTTAAGTAGGAAATGCAAAAGTGAGGAATTGTAAATTTAAAACGTACTCTGACCTATAGGTTTTAACTGTCACTGTTGACTCTTGTCAAATAGTTTCTTATTTTGACTAATTTGGTGAAAATTGTTTTACTAGCATGGTGACTGGAAATCCTAATATCATTTATGTAGCAAATTATTTGAAATTCTAACAAATTGTTGCCAATCTGATAGATTTTTTTAAAATTATTAACCTACTGCTTATTGCCATTGATTTTAAACTGATCTTATTTTATTGAATTTACTATTAGAATTTCTGACATTGTGATATGGCCCAACTTTGGTGGGGGATAAACCATCATATAGTGTACACTGGCTTATGGTCTACCTGTTTCTAAATGTTACATTGTCATTGTTCACTGTTCACTATTTATTGCTTCATGATTACTATTCTTTGCTACTAAAACTTCTGATGTTTACATTATCCAATTCTTAGTTAGTTGGATCTATTAGTATTTATTCTGCTTTTCATTTTGAATAGACGTATTTAATAAATTTATAATTATAACAACACGAGGTAAAACATACACCCATAAGCAATGGGTATTGATGGTAGAAAATTAGTAGTAACAATAATAGTAATAAATTCTGAAACATGAAATTTTGATATTAACTACTGTGGAAGAATAAAGAAAACTTTATGCTAAAAGGGGAATCAATCGTAGAAATTATATTGTTGATAAAGAATTACTGAAATAGAAACTGTAAGGCTAGTAGTAGAAATGACAGTCACAAACTAGAAACTTAAATAAGCTATTTAAAATACCTGAATTGAAGTGGAACTAAAACAAAGCAAAAAGTCTGAACACTCACTGTGTCAGTGGCTCACTACATTGCTTTGTGGCTACTTATTATGCTGGTACTGAAGCTTTTGAAAAAAAAAAATATTTTTTAGCCCATGGGGTCGTTTCTGTAATTGGATAATCAACATTGAAAAGGGAAGTTGATAGGCAATTTTGTGGCATAGATACTATTCAAATGGGGACTTCAAAGGAATGTGTGTTAAAAAAAATTGGAGTAACTTTAATGTAATTGTATTGCTGATGCACTATTTTATGTAAATTAGTAATAAATAAATGAAACCTTATTGTTTAGTTTTAACTGGTTTTGATGTTCTATAGGGTTTCGGGTAGCCTTAAGTTGGCCTAAACCCTGGTTTTGTTGATGAACTTGAAGTAGCTAGATGAAAATTGTCATATGCCAAAGTCAATGCCATAATATATATAAACATGGGGTTTGGATTTTATCTTATTATCAACGCCTTGAACTATCGCTCTGATACCATGTTAAGTATGCTGGAAATCTGGAATTTTTTTTATTAATTTCCTCAGTTACATTAGCATCATTTGCCGCTTATGTACAATTCTTAATAAAGATAGATTACACTAATAAAAAAATATCTAAATTGAAGTACATAAAAGTAGGAAGTAAAGTACAATATAAATAACAAAGATTTGAAATACAAATGATAACAAGCATTTTGTGCATGTTTATTGCTTATTTTGTATGTATATTTTGGCTTGTTATATTAGGTTTCTATTAATTTTGGAATGTTTTTGAATAGGTATTAATGGATAAAGAAAATTAAATATATAGGAAGAAATATGCTTAAAAGACTTGATGGGAGCCTCGAGTATAAGATTTGGACAAGGCTAAATTTAGACCTGATGCAAAATTGAATAAAATTTATAGTTAATTTTCTACCTTTTTGGCATAGATGTATTATGAATTTTAAGAAAATTCCAAGAGACTCTTTTTGCATTTTGGTTCCTATTTAGATAAATACTGGTTTAAGTTACTATCTTTTTATTTTTATTAGTTTTCCTAAATAGAATTTAGGTAGGATTTTTAGTTTTCATGAAAGATATAAATAAAACATTTGGCAGTAGCCCTAGATGGCTTAGGTTGAGGACTTTTAGTCCAGACTTTTGTCCATTATTTTTGTAGATTTATTTTATTTTATTTTGAGTTTTTCTTCATTCAATTCATGAAAAAATAATTTTTAGGTGGTTGAAGGCTTAATTGAAGTTTCAATTTGCCAAAGATTGTGAGATCTAAATAATTTCTCCCTTCTCTTATTTTAATTTCAGTATTTATATGTTTTCATGGTTTAATCATATTATTTTTTGCTATTTATTCAAAAAGGATCCATTATTCAGTTAGTTTAACAATATATAGCCTATCAAAATATTTGAATACGTAATTATTCTTGATGTTTTAATATTAGTGGCAGTTAGGTGGAACACTAAGAAAATATATAATCTAATTAAATAAATCATATAGTTAAATTTAGTACATAGAATCATGTCCTTCTAATTTTTAAGGTTGTTAATAAATTAAATTCTAAGGACGTTCTTATAAGATTAGTTACTAGCAAGAATTGTAAGAACCCAAGATATTTCGTATTCTTGACTATAAAGAGATGTTACCTAAAACACTAGACGTAATAGAACTCAAAAGATATTTTGTTCCTTAAAACAGGGACACGACCGTGTCAAACAAGGTTGACACATCCGTGTTTTAAATTCAACACTGCCTCTCTAAATGCAAATATATAGCACGACCATGTCCATTGGAATGACATGCCCGTGTGTTTTATTTTGCTGCTGCCTTTCCCTGCACTTCCTAAGAAAATTCATTTCAACATCTTCTATTCATTCAATCTTCAAAATCATCTATTTCTTATCATCAACAAAACAAATTCAACCAAATTCTCAACAATAAGATAACATGAACATACATTAGATATATATATACATATATAATATGATTATTGTAACTTACAATAACTTACAAAAGTCCCATGTTTGTCTGGATATATATATACATATACTATTCACACTACCCACAAATATATACAACTGTCATTCAAAATTTAGAAGTTTTGCTATGTGAACTATTCAAAATACAATATTTACAATACTTCTTTTTAGACTTTTTTGTGATACATTTGATCTAGATCTTTGAAATCTCACTCAGCAGGCTCTACTTGTTTCATTTGATATACACGTCAGAAACAAATCTAACACGCTAAGCAAAACTTAGTGGTACGTGCATATTCATAATTTGTAAAAGAATATAACAAAAGAGAAATATTATTTAAACAATCATTTATAAAAAAAAAAGAAAACATTACTATAAAATCTTAACAAAACTTGAATTTTAGATTTATTTATAGATCAATCAATCACAACATTGATAAACTCAAAGTTCAAGATAATTAGATAAGTTTAATCGTTTAGCATAAGTTCCTTATGTTGAAAAGAGTACCCACTGATGGAGCAGAGTGCCCACTATCACTATGGATATCCACCCTCTGGCTAGTCATTCAATTCAAAAACTAGGTTTAATACCATCATGATTTGTGTAATTCATTACTATTATAAAACATTACTATAATCCATATTCAACACTTTCAAGGTTCTTAGGTTTCTTTAAAAACTAACTCACAGACATTTCCAAAATTCTAACTTTTCAAATTGATAATTTTGCATACTTTTGAGAAAATAAAACTTATGTTATAAATGTTAGTTGAAAAAGGAAATTGCATTAAGATAAGAAATGAAGTATTTTGAGAGTGAAAAAGAAGAAAACTAGGGTTATAGTAGACACACATGCCTAGAAAATCCACACGCCAGTGCATATTAAAACCTTGCTGGAAGTAAAATTACAAAAGCTGAAAAATCTACATTGCTGTATGGAATTATCCACACACCCGTGCATATTGAAACTCTCCTGGAAATAAAATTACAAATGCTAAAAAATTCACACGACCATATGGAATGCTCTACACTCCTATGTGTTTTTCCCTAATTCTCCAAACTCTAAAATTCATCTTTTAATGAGCCAAAAGCTATTCCAACCTTCACTTTAAGCTAAAATCAGCATCAACACACCCAATACATAGTAAAATAAACTAAAAAAAGCAAACTTTTCTCATAAAAGGGTTCCATACCCAACTTTTTACACAAAATCATAATCAATAAATTTTTTAACAATTGACTCAATAAAAATGATTCCACTAACTTGTATGAGCATTAAATTCAAAGAAAACCATAAAATTTTAAATTATCAATACACAAGCACTTACCTTTTCAAGGAACTCCTTCCTTTCTTTTTTTTCACTTCCCCTTTGATTATTTGATGATAATATTGTCTACTTTAGTGGATTCTCCTAAAAACTTGCAACTAGATGTGAATTTCTCTTGATTCTTACTTAAAATGATGAAAGAAAGATGAAGAAAGATGGGAAGATAGTGATGGTGATGTTGAGAGGCATGGATGATGAAAGAAAGAAGTAATGAGAAACTTTTAGGCCCACTATATATAATATCTCAAGTTTGATTGGGTAAGGGTGTGCTTATTATAACTATGGTGCACCCACTTTCTTAATTTTTGATTTTAATTTGATTTTTAGTTCCATAAAACTGTAAAAATAATTTATTTAACTAATTTAAAGTCTTACTTTCCATATTTCATATCTTAATTTAGTAAAATTTAATTCTAGAATTACAGGGGCATTTTCATAAATTTCTATCACTTTAGGATTATTTTTCGGAAACACCAATTTCGTTCATACCCGACTCAAATTTTAACTCTTTTAACACTTAACCTATCATATTACGCTACTTATTCAAATATTTAAGTTACTTTCATCACTATACACAATCCATTATCAATATATAATAGAAAATTATTATTTCAAATTTCAAACATTACAATAATTAATAAGCGAACATCTCCTAGTTAATTTAAAATCTATTAAAAGATTGGTTGTAACGAGCGTCTCTAATGACTATAACTAGTTTATCAAAATTTAGGAAGAACTACCTTTGCATCAAGGATCAATTTAAGAATTGAAATTGAAATTATCCCTTCAACTGAAATTGTTTTCATTGGATTTTTCTCATTTATTTTTTACTTTAATTTTATTTTTCAAATTGTGCTTTTAATTTAATTTTAATTCTTATTTTCAAAACCCTACATTTATAATTTATTTTCATATTTGGTTTTAAAAGAAATTTAATTAAGTAGTCAATTCTCCGTGGATTTGACCCTATTCATTACTATTACAATTTATTTTGTTTAGAGAATAGGAACTTTATTTTTAGCGGCCTCGACAACCATCAAATTTTAGCATTGATGTTGGAGAATTATTTCTAACTTATTTTATTTCTTTTGATTACTATGTCTTTTATAGCTGTCACTTTGCATCAATTTGGATGCAAGCGAGGAATTCTAACTGAGGTAAATATATCTTCTCTTGAATCCAAAATTTCTAAAGTCACTACTTTGGTGCAAAATATGGTCATAGGTAATAGGCAGCAACCTAGTATCTATGGAAGTTGCTCATATATGGGATATCCTACACTTTAAAAAATTTGGTCAACCATAATGAAGTTATGATTCATATCTTAATGCTTAAAATTTAGAGTGGGGAAATCATTCAAACTCCAACTTTGGATTGAAGTTGTCAAAATTTCAACAATTTTAGTCATGACTACCTGAGCAACTGCCACCACCAACATCAGGTATGTCTCTTGATGAAATGTTTAAATCATTGATGACTAATATTTAAGAATTTAAAAAGGAGATAAGAGTAATTATTCAAAATTTGGAGAGCCAAATTAGCCAACTAGCAACATTTATTAGCGAGTTGGAGTCTTAAGGCTTAGGAAAGGAGACAAAATCTAAAGTTATAATTCAAGATGAGAAGCAAACTCCAAGCTTAATTCTTACCAGCTTAAGCCATTGGTAATTTGACCTTCTTTTCCTCAAAGATTTGACTAGCTTAAGAAGGAAAAAGAGGAGGAAGAAATTTTAGAAACTTTTTGTATGGTCAAGGTAAATATCCCTTTTTCTTAATGCCATTAAAAGAGTAGTACCTTGACGTGTTAAGTTTCTAAAATAATTATAAGCCAACAAAGAGAAGCTTAATGTCAATAAAAGGGTAAGTATAAGAGAAGGTGTTTCTACTATGATTAAAAGAAACTTACCTTCCAAGTGCAAAGACTAAGGTATGTTTGGTATTCCTAGTAAAATAGGTAATTTAGGCATAAAAAGAGCTATGTGTGATTTAGGAACATCATTAAATATTATGTCATTATCTATTTATTCATCTTTATGCACTGGTCCTTTAAAAGAAACTTTTATCATGATTTAACTAGATAATAGGTAGATTTTTTACCTTAAAGGAGTTTTACAGAATGTCTTAGTTCAAGTAAATAGATTAATTTTTCTTGTTGATTTTCATGTACTTGATATGAGGACGATAAATCTTCTAATTCTTCTAATATTTTGTTAGAAAGATCTTTCCTTAATACAATTAAGAAAAAAGTAAAAATATATTATAGTATACTCACTATAGAATTTGATGCTAAATTATTAAATTTAAAATTTATAAAGATAAGAAATATCCTAGTGATGTGTCTTACATGTGTTATATAAATGCTGCAGGCTATTTGAAAAGGAAAATTTTGAGTTGAGCGATAATGATGGGCTGAATGCCAATATAGACAACTTGAAGAATTTAGAGGTGGATTTTATTGCTAATAAAGAATTATAGGATTTTGTGTGCAAAAGAGAAGCTCTTTGTTGCACAAGGCATGGCAGTAATTGTCTAGTGGCGGAGGCCAAAATGTGGGGCTAAGTCACAATTGAATGCCATGGGTGCTTGTGTGTGTTGAATGCACTATAAGATTAAGGTATGTGCCTTTCCTGACACCAATTGATTTTAGAAGAATTGGTAGCGCCTGAGGTCCTACACTCTCAAACCTTTGAAAAATAATACCTTAATTCTTGAGTTACCTACTTCTCACATAAAACGTTTACCTATAGTTGTGCGGACATTAAAATAGGAAGTAATAGACTCTAATGTAACAATCATAAAGGATCTCATGCATCCAACATTGAAGAGATTAATTTGGGACGTCCATTAAAACACAAGAGCAATGTCTAGCCAAAGACTTTAAATAAAGACACTTATTGTGAGGCATTCCAACTTTCTTAAATTTTTATACTTTTAGAATTCTGTTTAATGTATTGTTTAATTTATTTTGATTTTATTTTGATCTCTTTATTATTTTATTTTATTTAGTTCATTTTTTTTATTTTATCTTATTTTTAAAAATAATAAAAAAAATCTTAGATTTTTCATTTAAAATTTTTTCTTTTTCTCTTTATTTTCCTTTTTACTATTCATATTCTCCTTCCTAAAATTTTGAAATTTTAACCCACTCAGTGAAAATTTTCCTTTAGGTAGAAGAGTAAGAGATTATGCACTGAACACTGCTTAGAATAAGGGTCATCCAATATTACTTAAATACACTTACAATTATAAAAACTTTAAGCCATTTATTTTTTTTCTTTTATTTTTTCTAGCCGCCACCTACCCACTCCCCTCTCTCTGTCAAACCTAATCTAGCCTCTCCAAAAACCAATCTTCACAACCACCACTCCAATTTATGGCGCCACTAAAAAATAAGCCCATGGCTTATTATTTAACTCTGTTTACTGGCCAAACAATAAAGAAACATAGGCGCTCTGCTGGTACATGGATAGCAATGTTGAGCTTAAACTAATTATGCTCTTCTTCTTCCAAAAATTGAGAAGAACATCCCTTACACCTTATAGATGAAAGTTTGTGTGATAATTCAACCTACCAAGCGATGAGTGAAGGTTCCTCAAAGTAAATATCACAAAATCCACCTTTGAGCAATCAAAATTTCAAGGACCGCCAAGCCACAGTAGGTGTGATCGAGCCCACCTCTACCTAAAAAAGCGGGTCATTCTCTCAATATGAAAGAAAATTTGTTGCTTTGTAACTAGAATTAGATCAGATTGGGCATTTGGAGTTCAACACACTGGCAGAACAAAATTAGTATGCAAAAATTTGTGAATTGTTAATAATCCCAAGTAAGTTTACTGATCTAACTACTCTTGGGTATTTGAATATCATTGATGAGGTGTTTGAATTAATTAGAGGAATTGGGTGGGAATCTTATTTCATGAAGGATTGCCCGATTTTTGTAGAGTTAGTGAGGGAATTTTATTCTACATTTGAATTTGCTAAAACTGGAAATTTTAATTTACATTTCCCAATTTGAATTCACTTGGTGGGTAAACAATTTATCCTCTCTTTGACTGAGTTTAACTAAGCTATAGGTTTTGATGGTGATGTTGAATTTGTGGCTACTGATGTGTACACTACCCTTTGTGAAAATATACTTGATCAGTATGACCCAACCAAGTCAAAAGACTTGTATTTTAAATAACCAAGTTTTAAAAATATTCATGAGTTTTTAGCTTACTCTTTTTTAGATAGGAATGATTCAGAATGTATTATTTCTAGAGTTGAATTATTCTTTATATAGTGCATGAGTCAAGAGAAGAAAGTTAACTTAGAGTTTGGTTAGCGACACAATTTGATAATGCTAT
Source organism: Garcia nutans (assembly GCA_947685225.1). NCBI lineage: Eukaryota > Viridiplantae > Streptophyta > Magnoliopsida > Malpighiales > Euphorbiaceae > Garcia > Garcia nutans. The sequence continues at coordinate 1,385,628 of CANTUV010000068.1, forward strand.
TTCTTTTAAAAGACCATTAATCCTAGGCTTCATTATAATTAATATGATTGTGCATGTGTAGTTAATTAATTTTAATAACCATGATTCGCATTTATCTTGCACACCTGCACATTTGGATTTGACAACTTTTGATGAGATGGATTTGTTGCCCAAGGAGAATGGTGTTTTCTATTTAATTCCACCATCTCTGGTGGTGTTTTCTATTTAATTTCATTAGGTCTGGTTGTGTCGTGTGATCATATAGTATTTGGTAAAGCCAAAAGTAGTTCCACTCCTGCTATTGTACATGCTGCTGACATTAACCCTTCACCTTCTGCACTTCAATCACAATTGTATAGGATGGAGGACAGAATTGGACATTTGAAAGATAATAATGTTTAGATGGTAGCACAACTCACTAAGATGGAGCAAATACTAATTATTATAGTATAAAACATAGGAATCTGACTTCCCCAGTGCACTGACATGCTTTTGATGTCACCCTCCCTTAAGAAAATTCTAGGGAACTCCTTTGTTCTTAATACCTTTTATCCATATTTTTACATTGAAAACAATGCAAGATTTAAGTGTAGGAGAATGATACTTAATGATTGGAGCTTCAAAGTTTTTAAAATTTTGAGCTTTTTAATTCTTTTTGGTTAAGATTTTTTCAAAAAATTTTAAGATTTTTCTACTGCTCTCATTTCTATAATGTGATTTTAAATTAAAAGTCCCATTTTGTCTTTGAATAATTCAAATGTGATGTTTTGAAAATTAGATTGCTATGGCAGCCTTTATTAGAAAATCTTATATTTTTAGAATGTGCAAAATAAGGAATTAATATATGAATTGAAAAATTAAGGAGAAGAATAAAAGAAGTAATCACATATGATATAAAAATTTACATGGTTCAGTAATTTACCAATGTCCATGAGAGGTTTCTTACTTTATATTTTAGAGAGAGAAAACAACTGAGATTTTTTTTCTTTTCTCACAATGTATTGTATTTACCATCCAGGGTGCTCTATGTATAGTGTTTACTTTACCCTAAATATCTAAAAAAAATTCTTTTCCTATTATAGCCCTTTTTTTCCTATTCAAACTTTATTATAAAAATGAAAATCCTCTTCTTTATTGGAACTCCTAGTATAAAACTGATTTTGATTATGAGTAATTATTTAACACTCTCCACCTTGGCGAATAATTATCCCCTTTAGAAAACTCGCTCAACCTTGAAAATTTGTACCTTCACTTGGAGGTCCAACATCTTCATAAATTCTTAGTTTGTAACTTAGAGCAAGTCTAAATAATGTTTGAACTTCTCCAAAGGTACTATCTTTGTCAACATATCTTCTGCATTTTCCTTTGTGTGTACCTTCATCAATAGAATCTCACTTGAAGAAATTAACTCTATGATTTTATGATATCTCATATCAATATGCTTTATTCTAGCATGGTACACTTGATTCTTGGATAACTCTATGGCACTTTGACTATCGCAATATATACCAAGAGCCTGTTGCTTGAAGTTGAATTATGAGAAAAGCCTTTTCAACCATAATGCTTCCTTAGTTGCTTTCATTATTACCATGTATTCTGCCTCTGTGGTAGATAAAATAATCACACTTTGTAAGGTTGACCTCCAACTGATTGAACCATTTACAAGTGTAAAAATGTAGCCCGTCGTAGACTTCATATCATCCACATTTCCAGTGTAGTATGAATCAATATATCCAATTATGGAGACCAAATCATTTACTGCACCATAGGCAATTCCATAACCAAATGTACCTCTCAAGTCCACTTTACAACTTGCTAGCGTTCCTTGCTTGGATTAGCCATAAACCTGCTAAACATACTAACTTATTATGTTAAGTCTGGTATTGTAAATACCATTGCATGCATTAAACTCCTTACTACACTAGCATACAAAACCTTTGCTATGTATTGCAGTTCTTCTTCTGTTCTGAGACATTGATGGCTAGACAATTTGAAGTGATTAGCCAGAGGAGTAGTAAATGGTTTCACCTTTTCCATACTAAATATCTCTACTACTCTTTCAATATAATTCTTCTATAAGAGCCATAGCTTCTTGTTCATCTTATCCTTGTTAATCTCTATGCCAAGAATTTTCTTTGTAGCACCTAAGTCATTCATGTCAAACGATTGACTTAATAAGTAATTTAGGTCATAAAGATCTTTCATGTCTCTTATAGTAATTAATATATAATAAATATATCATTAACATAAATCAATAAATAGATGAAGATTCATTCTTCATAGATTTAAGATATAGAAAATAATCATACTTACAATGGGTAAAGCCAATACTTATCATGTAAGAATTGAACCACTTGTACCATTACCTTGGGGATTGCTTTAACCTATAAACGGATTTCTTGAGCTTGCATACTAGATGCTCATTACCTTGCTCCTTAAACCCTTATGGTTGTTCAATGTAAATATGCTCCTCCAAGTCACCATAAAGGAAAGCTATCTTGACATCTAACTGCTGTAACTCTAGGTTTAACTTAGTTGCTAATGCCAATAATAATCTAATAGTTTTATGTCTAACTACCGATGATGACACTTCATTGTAGTCAATGCCCTTCTTTTGTGAGTATACCTTTGCAACTAACTTTTCCTTGTATCTTATACCTTCTTTTCCTGAAGCTCCTTCCTTCTTCCCAAAGACCAGCTTGCATCTAACTACTTTTTTTACTTTAGGAATTTTTGCTAACTCCCAAGTTTGATTCTTGTGTAGTGACTCTATTTCTTCAGCTATAGCTTCTAATCATCTTTCCTTTTCTGCAACTAACACTGCTTCCTAAAAGGAACTTGGTTCTCTTCCACTTGTTAGTAAAGTAAAGGAAGCTAAATCATCATCTTCATGATATCTAGCTAGAGGTCTAATTATGCATTTAGGTTTATCTATGGCAATACTATGCTCATGTTGGTGATGTTACACTTTTGTTCTCTTTGAATTATCATCCTTGCTTTCAGATTCAACTACTAGTTGAACTGGTTTTGAAGGACTATCTAACCCAAGCTCCACATCTACCTTGGAGGGTGATCCTACTACTTCTTGAGATGATTCCAGCTTGTTTACTATATCCTGCTCATTAAAGACTATATCTCTACTAACTATCACCTTCTTCGCATTAGGACCTAAAACCTATATACCATTACCCTTTTTCCATATCTGATAAAGATGCAATTTTTTGGACTTTGAATCTAATTTTTATCTCTCATCACTGGGGATTAATGCTTACTCTGGGCATCCAAAATTTTTGAGAAAATAGTAGTCGACATCTTTATGTAATGTCTGAAAATTTTAAGTAATAATTTTCTGTATTAAGTGCATATATAAGTATATATTGGACTGATTATGATATTATGTGTGGCCTAAGTATTTTAAATTAGTAGAAATAAAATTAATTAAGCCTTAATAAGTAGAAAATTAAATCTAGGTATGGATTTAATCTGTATTTCTAGAGAAGAATTTTAAAGAGACAAGAAATTACAAAAATGCCCTTATGGCCTTGAAATAAAATTATACTGTAATTGGGATATGAAATATAGATAATAGGGCTTTAAGATAGTTAAATCAAATATTTTTATGATTTTATGGAGTTTAAAACTGGATTAAGAGGCAATTAAAGAAAGTGGGTGTACCAAAGCAAAGGTATGTATAATACATAAAAGTAAGACCTAGATATTATATAAAAGCCAAGTTTACAATTTCATCTCTCTATTACCATTTCTCTTATTTTTCTTGATCTTCCTCCATTTCTTTATTTAAAACTTAGGATCTATTGGAAGTAATTTCAATTTTTTATAGGAATTAGGTAGTTTATGTGTGATTTTTCAAGAAAATCACTATAAACTCTAGAATGAGAGAAAAAGAGCAAGGAGAGAGCAATTTTAAAGAGGTCAGTGCTTGTATATCACTTCTTTTGCTATTAATTGTAGTAATCTTGATTTGTTTACTTAAAGAAGCTTGTGATTTGATAAAGTAAAGTTATTTTTGAAAGAATTGTATATTAAATGATTTCTGAAGAAGATTGTGAAACTTTAATTCCTTGAAAGTAAAACTAGTGTTGTATAATATAAAGAGTGTTTTTATTCGATTTTAATTGAAATTATGTTTAAATCAATCATTGAATTATTTAAGTGTTGATTTAGGATTAGAAGAAATTAGGGTTTTGAAAAGTTTGGGGTTATGGAACTTTTTATCTTAGAAGTATGATTATATTTATGATATTTAAAAGTGTGTTTGTTAGGTATTTAATTTAAAATCATGTTTAAAAGAATCTTTGAATTAATGAACTATTGAATTACTAGATTATGGAAGAATTGATAAACAGGAAGGGAAAATCCTTTTCCTTGATAAATATGGTTTGAAGGAAACTTGGGGTTAATGAAATGTGATTTAATTGATTATGGTAGCAAAAATGTATATGGAGCTAAATGATTAATTGAAGTATATTTGATAATTTTAGTTTAAATGAATTATGTTTACAATCAATTTTAATAGAATTTATTAAATTATAGTGTTAAAGTGTGCATACCTAAGGGTTGGTAAAGAAAGGAGAAATGAAATTGTAATTGAAGGTGAATTGAAATGGGAAAAACTCAACTTAAGGAGGAAAATATTAACATTAAGCTTAACTGAAGTTAGTGTAAGTGTATTGAATTTTACTTGTGTGATTTGCTTATAAAGGTCTATACTTGAATCTAAATGTGTTATTACCATGTTGAATATTATTTCCTTGATTTAATTGAGTGTATTTAGTAATGAATTATTGATTAAATTATGGAAAATTATATGTATTTGATGGAAGGTTGTTCTTAAGGAAATTGATGGAAGATTAATCCATTAGATGGTGAAATTTAAAAAAGAGGGAAAAACTTGAAGACATTATTGATAAATGTAATTGAATATTTAATAGAAGTGTGTAATTAGGAATAAGAAATCTTGAAAATTAGGGCAAGAAAATTGATTGAATGATTAATCATCAGTGATTCAAAATAGTTTGGAATGAAAGACAATGAAAATAAGAAGAAATGAATTAAAGAATCAAATAAGTTGTAGAAGCTAAATATTGTAAATAATGTTTAATAGACATATTGTATACCTGATAGCAACACTGCTTTGAGATTTAGGATAATTTGTAAATTGCATGTGGAAGTGTTTAATAAGTGAAATTATATTGATTCTTAATTGTTAGAGAGAAAGAAATGGTTGTGTGTAAGGAGAACTTGATGAGGATTGAGATAAAGTATGTTGTAGTACTATTGGGATTAAGGAGAAAGATGGTTAAAGATTGAATTAAATGTATAAAGAGATTAAATAACATGCTAGAAGAAAATGATAAAGTTTTAGTGGAAAATGTATAAGTTATAGAATATATATATAAGATATACATAGTGTATATATAGAATATACACTGTTGGAATGAAGTTGATAATTTGTGAAATTCATATATTTGGAAAGAGTTAATTAAGAGAAATTGAAGTTTCTATTTAGAACTTAATTATTACAAGTAGAATGTGAAATATAAGATTGAGTAGATAAAACTGTAGAATGTGAAATATGAGTTTGAAAAAGATAAAATTGATATATGAACAAAATTTGTCAAATTGTTCTAATACATGTATATTTAATATACATGACAAATGAGATTGAGATAATTATCCATAATTTATAAAACCTATAAAGATGTGTAGAGTAATTATTGAAGAAATTATATAAACAAACAAGGGTAATAAGAAGTGAATGAACAACAAGTAAGAATCTTAAATATATATGTTGTATATTTGTAACATACCTAAAAATAACTTTATTGAGATTTAAAAATAATTTATGAAATATATGGAATTGATTGAAAAAGAGCCTATTTTATTGTATTTCCAAAGTGGGAAAGGTCAAAAAGAAGTGTTCACTTTAAAGTAATATTTTTAGCAAAATTAACATTATAATTGTGAAATTGATTGGAATGTGGAAATAATTGAAATGCCCGAATTATCCTTGTGATAAATCTAGTTGTCAGATAGAATGGCTAGTTAGAGGGTAGATGTATACAGTGGGCCCTTTATGCCATTATTAGACACTTTGTGTCACTATTGATAGTGGGCATTCGTGCCATTATTGAGCCACTGGTCACATTGATTGATGTAGGTATAAGTACTGCAAGGCTTATGCTGAGTTTTCTCTTCTCATATTAAACTCTAAAAGTGGGCATTTACTTGCCATTATTGACCCGTTATCCGAATCTAGAATTTGATACTATGCATATGAGGGCAAATAAAAACTCACTGGAATATGATAAATATATATATTGAAAGCCTATAATAAATTGTATTGAAAAGTCAAATTTACTGAAGCTTAATTGTATTAAATATAATAAAAGTGATCAAAGTGCTAAAGTAATAAGTGAAATTTACTATAAATATAAGAAGTGCAATATGAGCGTTATTATGAGTTATATCAGAAATTATGAATGTAAGTGGTAAATATAAATTGTAAGTGAAAAATACAATGTTTTAAATGCAATGATTGATAAACAAATGATATATGATTATATATTATTTAATTAAACTAAACTTGAAATGTGAGTATATAGATCTTGTTATAAACAGTGATGTTTTAGTAAATGTTGCAATGAGAATATATTCTATTACTTAAATAGATTTTGAACATACTGATATTAAAATAAGTTTGATTGAATTTATTCGAATAAATGATTTATTTTAAACAATTGAGATTGACTATAACTACTATTAAAATTACATTTCTTTTAAAATTAAGTAGCAAATTATGTGTATACAATCACCACTAAGCAATATGTTTAGCGTGTTGGATTTTTCTGACATGAAAATCAGATGAACCAGAACATATCTGACAAGTAGAGGATTAGAGATTTAAAGATTGATTGCAACCTTTAAAGGTGTTCTTATTAAAGAAATTTTGTAGTACATATTTAAATACAATTCACGTAGTAGTATATTGGGTGATTAGACAATTGTATGATTTTTGTATTATAAATGATTGAAATTTTATCAAGACCAATAATGATCGAGTGCAGGATTGTACTTGATGCATATTTTGGATGAGTTTTATGTGTTTATTTTGAGTTTGAATTTGAGTATGAATTTCTATTTTGGAAGATTGTAAAGGTATATGTAAAGTGATACAGATTGATACAAGTTTGTTTTATTTGCTTGGATTGTGATTTTCCATTGGTGGATTATTGATAGTGAAGTTGAGTTTGATTATACAAAAGATAGAAGTATTTTTATGCAGGTGATGTTAGATTAAGAAAGATATTTTGGCAGTGATTGTTACAGAGGAAACTCTATTAAAATATTTAGTTGATTTATCTTTAATGGTCATTTAAAATTGATTATAGGTTTGTATTGTACAGAGTAGCATCTTTTGATAGTTTTCAAATAAGATTATTAGAGGGTGTTACACTTTACCGGTCCAAACCTATTATTCAGACTTTCCTTGTAATGTTTGAAATTTTAAATAGTAATTTTCTGTTAACCATTGATAATAGATTGTGTATAGTAATGAAAGTGACTTGGGTAATTGAAATAAGTGGGAAAGTAGTATGAATTAGGCTTTAAAAAAATAAAAAGTTTGATCCGGGTGTGGACAAAATTGGTATTTCTAAAAAAATATCTTAAAGTAATAGAAATTTATGAAATGCCCTTAACTCTAGAAGTGAATTTTAACGAGTTAGACTATGAAATATAAATTGTAGGACTTTAAATTAACTAAAGAAATTATTTTTATGATTTTGTGGAATTCAAAATAAAATTAGAATTAAACTTAAAGAAGTGAGTGCACCAAAGCTATAATAAGCACACCTTATCCAACCAAAATTCTAGATACTATATATAGGAGAGGCTAGAAATTTCTCCTCCCTTCTATCACCATCTTTACGCCAAACACCTCTTCACCATCACCATCTCTCTCTTTTCTTCTATCTTCTTCCATTACCATACATCAACATGAAGATCTTTAATTATAACTCCAAATTTTCATAGGAATCCACTAGTTTATGAGAAGAACCAATAAATTATCACCAAAAATTAAAAAAGTGGTAAAGAGAAAAGAGAAAGAGAGGAGTTCTTGAAAGAGGTATGTGCTTGTGTATGAGTAATTTGTAAATAGTTGGTTTTCTTTGAATTTTAATGCTTGAATAAGTTAATTGGATCATTTTAATTGAGTTATTTGCTAAAGAATTGAATAAATGATATGTTCTGCAAGGAAAGATGGAAGAACTTCTATATGAAATTTACTTCAATTTTGTAAGAAATAAGTGTGATGCTATTATTTTGGTTAAAGAGTGATGGTTATGGAGTGTTGATAACTAAATTTATTATTAAAGATTTGATTAATTAAGAATTGAGTAAAGTGTTTGATTTGGATTCTTTTTATTTGAAAGTTTGGTTTTTGGTTCATTTTTATCATGGTTATTAAATGTGTTTAGGTTGTTTTAACTTAAAATGCAAGTTGGAACAACTTTGGCTCACAAAAGAAAAATTTTAAGTTTGGCAGATGCTGAAAAATCCATATGAGCGTGTGGCTTTGATCCACACGGTCGTGTGAATTATTTAGCTTCTGTAACTCTACTTTCAAAAACATTTTGGTATACATGGGCATGTGGCCTTCTTAGGCACGCCCATGTCCACTCTGTAACTCTAATTTTCTTCTTTTTCAACCCTAAAACACTTTATTTTTTATGTTAATGTAATTTTCTTGTTCAATTAACATTTATAACATAATTATTACTTAAAAACATGCAAGTTTGTCAAATTAAAGGTTAAAAATTTGAAAATGTCTATAAGTTAGTTTGCAAAGAAGCCTTGAAATTTTATAAGTATTAGATAAGGATTATAGTATCATATTATTGACGTGATATGTAATTAAATGTTATTAGAGGTGAATAAGTAATAAATTGCTAGACCTAACTTAGAGTTGAATGGCTAGCCAGAGGGTGGATATCTATAATGAAGTGGGCACTTCGTGCCATTAGCGAACACATCGTGTCACCAATGATAGTGGGCATATTTGCCAAAAGTGAATACACTTGACAGTGGGCCTTTGGCCATATTTTTGATATTAGGCATTAAATTGCCGATAGTGTCCCATTATCCGAATCTAAGGTCTAAATTCAGTGTATATAAGCAAAGTAAAAGAATTGCATATGATGTGAACAATATGTCTTGTGACTGATTTATTAAAATTATTGAACGTTGAGTTTTCTTGTGTTGAGTATATTGAATATACAAATTTATCAAATTTCTATTAAAGTACTAAAGTGATGATTTTATTATTTTTCATGAATAATATTTCAAAGTTATCTTTCTTAATATTTTCTAGCATGAGAGTTTTGTAAATTACAATAATTTCAAGTATGTATATATATTATGTATGTTCATATTAATTTATGATGAGGTTTTGTTTGAATTTGTATGGTGTAATAGAAATGGATGGTTTGAGGAATGAATGTATGAAAAATTTAAGAAATGGAAATTTTCTTTGAAAGGCAAATTTAAAATAAAATGCATGGGCGTGTGGTTCTATCAGACACGGCCGTGTTGCTTGTTTTTGTTTAAAGTGGCAGTGTTGTTTTAAAACACACGGGCATGTCATCCTTGGTTGACACGGGCATGTTCCTGTCTTAATTAAGAAAATACTTTTCAAGTTATGTCAAATTGAGTGTTTTGACAACATCTCTTTATAGTCAAGTGTACGAACTATTTAGGGGTGTTACATCCCCTCCAACTTACTTGAAGGTGACCTACTTACGATGAAATAAGCAACATTTTCTGCTTCTGCCCAAAACTGTTTGGGTAACCTTGCTTGTAATATCATTGCTTTGGCTTTTTCTAGTAATGTCATGTTCATCCTTTCTCCTATCCCATTTTGCTAAGGTGTCTTAGGAACCGTGAAGTGTCTCTTAATCCCTTCTTTCTTGTAGAAATATATAAACCCTTTAGATGTGTACTCACCACCATTTTTTAGACCTTAAGCACTTCATGTTTTTTTCTGTCTGTTTCTCAACATTGGCTTTCCACTCCTTGAACCTTGAGAATACTTTACCTTTCTCCTTTAGGAAATACACCCAAAATTTTCTAGAGAAATCATCAATGAATGTTACAAAATACTTGGCTCCATCTTTTGCTGCAACTTGTGTTGGACCCTAAACATTTGATGAACATACTCAAATAATTTCTTGCTTTTCTATGAGGAAGTTGTTAGCCAAACCCTCCTATTTTTGATCTTAGGCAATCAAATTAAATTTAACTAACACTTGTATTAAGTTACATTGTGTAGGAAGTTATTTCTTTGAAGAATCCTTGAAAAGTTCGATCGGACCACTGAAAAGACCGACCAGACCATTCATGTTCAAAATGAGCCAAAAGGCACAGAAGATTTCACGGTGGTGAGTACTCCCAAAATCTCACCGTACCACATCTAGTCCAACCAAACCATTCATCATTACGACCAGACCAATGGATGAGAAAAGAACCAAAAGAGACAAAAGGTTTCACGGTTAGAAGTACTCTCACTTTTTCAGTGTGCCATAAGAAGTCCGACTAGACTTCAAGGGATTCTGACAGGACCATTGAAGTAAAATTTCTCCAAATCATCCAGTAGGGTTCCTGACCAATGGTACACTAAAAAATTAGATGGGTCACATATATTTCAACTAGTCCTGGAGCAAGTCTGACTGGCCTATTTAAAAAATACTCAAGTTAGAAGCTATTACATCTTCACTCAATAAGTGGAAGCTGTGTGGACCAACTGTTGGAAGAGTATTAAGTAGAATCTCAAATATTCTGACCGGACCATCATGTTCTCCGATCGGCATCACAGTATATGTTTTGATCAAATATGTATGCATGTTTAGGTTAATTTTATTGGCTTTAAGTTAATTTTTCTTTAAATTTGTGTTTAAAGTTTGCTTGAAATTTTTGATTTAGGTTGAAGTGCAAAAGAATGGATTGGTGGATCAAAATGGTGGAAAAATATGAGACACGACCAAGATACTTCATGGCTTAGCCGTGTCCCTCATCCAAGGCAAGAGGAATGAACCACTCACATGACACGGCCAGGTCAAGTCAGCTTGGCTGTGTCCCTCAAGAAAATTTGGCAGAGATAGACATAAGCAAGAGACACGGCCAAGCCACTTGCTATGTCACATGACATGGCCAAGGCCTTGGCCATGTCTCACCAGAAGAACAAAACAAAGAAGAAGCAAAGAGAATATGCAGAAGTGAACACATTCAAGAGACACGGCCAAGCCACTGCCAAGGCTTTGGCAGTGTCCTATCTAAAAAACAAAGCCAAGAGAAGAGACAACATAGAAACAGTGGAGAACACATTCAAGAGATACGACCAAGCCACGACTGTCATATAACACGGCCAAGGCCTTGGCTGTGTCTCACCCAGAGAAGAAAGTGGGTAGAATGGCAGCCAAGGACACGACCACATGGCTTGGCTGTGTCCATAGGGAAATGAGTGACGCGGCCAAGTCATGAGTGACTTGGCTATATCTTGTGAGAATTCTTTCAATTTGTTTACACAAGACAGGGGACAAAATGGGAGACAACAAGTGCTATCTTTTAAAAAGAAATGATAAAAGAAGAAAAAGGTTGCCTAATTCATGGGATGAAGATTTAAATAATAAAAAAAGAGGGAGACAAAGAGGAGTGTGTGAGTTGGCAAGACATGCTTGGTGTCTTAAAAGTATAAATCCATGATAAATTAAATAAATCAAACATTGAAATTAAATAAATCAATTATCAAAATATATAATAAACTACACAATTAAATATAAAACTTTAAATAAAATAATAAGTATATAAATTTAGGGTTTACAATCTTAAATTAGGATTTTAAATAAAATTAATACTTTAGGGTTTAAAAGGTTTAGATTTAAAAACTAGGGTTTTGTGATTTTGAGAAACTAATATTGTTATTATTTTTATTATTAAGCTACTGTGATGATTTTTCAAGAATTTAAATGAAGTCACTGCGATAATATTTTTAAGAGCTTAATGAAGCTACTGTTAAGTTTTATATGGAAAATCCTTAAGCAAATTTGTATAACATATTGATTAAATAACCATGCAATAGAAAACAAATAAATACCCTGAGCCAAGAGCCAATATATTTACTAGTTCTAGTTTATATGATTTAGAAAAACAATAACAAAAATATGCAATTCATGTAAAATAATATATGAATTAATTTTAAAAGAATTAACCTACTGTAATTTTAATTAAATGAATAATGAATTCATCCAATATTTAAAACAATCAAAATATATAGTATTTATTTAATTTAAAGCATACCATCGTTTGTTGGCTCCACCAAAATTGCTTGAATTAGAACTCTGGGTGAGCTTGTCCAAGACAGTGAGTTCACTACCTTTGTAGGGTTTTTTGTGGTATTGATCTTCCTTGTTTAAACTTATTGTTTCTTTTTTTGTTTATCAAGCTTGCTAAGGTTTGTTTGATAGATAATGAATTCTCTAAAGTTTCAGCAGCCAACCAAAGTTCCAAAGTCCAAAGATCTCAATTAATTGCTAAAAGTCCAAAGACAATAAAAGCCTCTGCCTCTCTTTTTGTGTTTCTGTCCCAATAAAATTCCAAAATTCTCAATCCCTCTTTTCTATGTGTTTAATGTGATGTTTATAGAAAATTAAAAGAAAAAACCTAGTATGTTAAGGAAAATCAAAATCTGTTTAGAAAAATATTAAAAACCAAGCTAAATAAGGATTTGTTAAAATTGGGCACGGGCGCGGGCTGTTTCTGGGTGAAATCTGCTTGCTAGGACGAGAATTATGCTGACAAAAATTACTGCGGGGCAGCAATTCCCCGCAGGCTTGGCCTGCAGCAGGCCAATTGCTGCCTGCTGCGTGGCAGCGCTTCCGCGTGTCGCTCGCCGATAAGTCCGATTTTTGATTTTTTACTTTTTATTTCATTTTTATTAAAACAAATATTATTATATTATTAAAAATAATTAATAAATAAAAAATAAATATTATAAATAATAAATAAAATAAATATTATATTATTGAAATAAATATTAAAATAAATAGTAAATATTAAAATAAATAAATAATAAATATTTAAATAAATAATAAATACCACAAAAATTATTTTGGACTGTTTTAAAATCTTTGGACTAGACTTGGTAAAAAATTAAAGGTTTACAGTTTGCCCCTTGTTTGAACGAACTGAGACTTTCAATTGAAGAGAGTGAAAAGTAACATGACTTTGAGCAGATTTTGGGTTAGGATAGGTTTTTGAAAAAGATTTGGGTACTTGGACCCGAGACTGGGTGCTTGGAATTGAGACTGAATTGGATTTGGGTCCTTGGACCCGAGATTGAATTGGATTTGGATACTTGGATCCGAGACTAGTTTCTTGGACCCAAGACTAAGTTGGATTTGGGTACTTAGACCCCAGATTGGATACTTAGACCCGAGATTGAATTGGATTTGGGTACTTAGACCCGAGATTGGATACTTGGACCCGAGATTAGGTACTTAGATCCGAGATTGGGTACTTGGACCCGTGACTGAATTGGATATTTGGACCTAAGATTGGATTCTTAGACCCGAGATATAATTGAATTTGGATGCTTAGACCCGAGATTGGGTACTTAGACCCAGGACTAAATTTTATTTGGGTACTTGGACCTGAGATTGGGTACTTAGACCCGTAATTGAATTGGATACTCAGACCCGAGACTGGATACTTGGACCTGAGACTGAATTAGATTTGGTTACTTGGACTCGAGATTAGGTACTTGGACTCGAACTGAATTGGATTGGGTACTTGGACCCAAGATCAGGTACTTAGACCCGAGATTAGGTACTTGGATCTGTGATTGAATTGGAAGCTTGGACTCTAGATTGCGTACTTGGACCCGTGACTGAATTGGGTACTTGGACCCAAGACTGAGTACTTGGATTTGAGACTGAATTTGATTTGGGTACTTGGACCTAATACTGAATTGGATACTTGGACCCAGGATTGTATTTTGGGTGCTCGATCTGAAACTAGATTTAACTGATCTTTTATCAATTGAGAATTCTGGCTTAATTGGTTGTTCCGTTCTTTAATAGATTGTGGGTCTTTGCCCATCTAAAATGGATCTTTATCCATTGGAGATCGGGTCTTTACCCTTGAAACATGGATCTTTATCCATTGGAGATCGGGTCTTAACCCTTAAAACATGAATCTTTATCCATTGGAGATCGGGTCTTTACCCTTAAAATATGGATCTTTATCCAATAGAGGTCATCTTATATTAGTTTTAGCTCTTCTAGCTGGATTGATCTTTTGTCTTTTGCATCTTCATTCTTTTGATAGTTCTAATGTTCCATTCTTTTATTCTTCCTTTTGCAAAAAATTCAGCTATTTTTTAGCTGGCCCTCATATCTTCTCCTTGCCCCCTGTGTGGCAAAATATTAAAAGTAAGTCTGAAAATATTTTGTATACACATAAACTAAAAAATTGAAAAGGAGATATTTTGCCCCCTGTGTAGACTCAAACCAATAATTTTCTCAGGTAGGCTCTGATTGATGTTTGTATTTTGTCTAGTTCCTTGTATAAGCATGTATCTCTTCTTTCTTTTGCAAAATGACTGGAGCTTCCTCAAGTAATGGGCTTTCTATGCCCCCTGATTCTATACCCACTTCATCTTTTCTTCATAGAGTATCTGTTGTTCACTTTGACAAAGAATAGATAATACAATACAAGAAAATACAATGTGATATGCTCATGTATGCATGATATGCATGAATAACACTTACACTGGTTCTAACGACTCACAGACCGAGATGATCAACTGAAGTGTTCTCATTGACTCCTTCCGGATGCCCGTTCAGGTCTTGCTTTGGAATGACAGAATGCTTCACATTTATGGCTTTTATCTTCAAGATGTTGAGAACATGAGTGGTGAGGCCCAAGCAGCGTAGTCAGGGATACATCCATTTCAAACTATGTTTCAGCATGTCAACTGGTAGCTTCTTCATAACCTTTCCAAGAATCATTTACTTTGCCCAATGTGTCCTTTGGGGTTCGATGGTTCAACAAACTTCCCTTAACTTTGAAGGCTTTGTATGATAAAAATATATTTTTTTTTAAATCTTAAAATCATATTTGGCTTTGTCAAATTAGTGTCATTATACCTCAGGACTTGATTTTTCAAATTAACATATCTATAACATGATAACCTTAGTTACCATACTAAACTCAAGAATTATTTCCATTTAAGCAAGAACGATTGCACTTCAGATATGCATATATACATTACTTGGTCCTCATATGCACGCTTATTCAAACTATCTCCACTAATAGACTCTACCTACCAAGAGAGATCAATAGGTCTCTGATAGGCTTGAAATGGGGTCTATAAGGGACACGAGTTTAAATAAAGGCTATTTATAAGTTGGAGTCATTGTGACACTATGGGCAAACCCTCATACTACAAGTTTCTTGTTTAGAGAGTTAGAAGCATGAAAAGATAGAGGTTCAACATTCTTCTTTATCCCTTACAAGAATCTTGATCTTGATTAGGACAGTCTTTGCCTTTTTAAAAAGTTTGGTACCCATATTCCTTTCCTTTTCTTCTTTTCCTTTCCTTTTTTTTTTGGCTTCTTTATCATTTTGTCCTTCTTTTCTGTGGGACTGTCAAGTATAGGGCCTTCAAGAACTAGATGAACTTTCTCCTACCTCTCTGATTTTGGTTGGGTTGGACCAATTTAAGTAAAACTGTCTTTGCCTTCTACTGCTTTAGGTAAAGGAAAACTCAGTTCGCTTTCTGGACTACCATTTGTACTTTCTTTTCCTTTTGATTTGGCACAAACTCAGGACCCTTTTTTTTGTTTTTGTTTCTTTTTCCTTGTCTTTTTGTTTTTTTTATAAATCTTTTATGGTCTTGACTAGACATTCCTATCTTTTTGATCTTCTTACCTCTTTCCCTTAGTGATCATTAGATTTGTCATAAGCATCACATCTGCTCAGGGTAGGTTGTTGGGGTTTGTAAGCCAATGAAAAGAAAGTTAAAAATTTTATGAAGGCTCAAAGGGACAACTAGAGATTGATATCAATAGGATTGATACTAGTTGTTGGCTAACCAAACAATGCCTATATCATCTCTCCCTTAAATAAACAAAGTTCAATTTCATCTTAAAAGTTTGTGAAAGCATGTTCTAAGATTGACTAGGACCTAGACGCTCATAATTATGTAGGAGCCATCTCTAAGTAAACATATACAACTCAATGCTATAGAAACATTTTCTGACATAGTAAAGTCATTCAAGTCATGATGCATAAATATATTAATTCATGAATTATCAAGTTAGATTCCTTATTGGTTGAGCACTAAAATGAGCAAAGACCAAAATTTTTTTTGATGAAAATAATTTATTCAAATAATCTTAATTTAAAAAACATAATTGCTCCAATTAAATATTAAAGAAAGCAGAATAAAAAGGGTAACACTTCATGCTAAGGGATGTTTGTTGAATAAAATTTCTCCTTATTCCTCATCTTCAATACTCCCATTTTGAAAGGAGGATAAGACAAAATCTTCCTCCAATCCTCTTCCTACCATGAAGATTTCCGGTGGTGGTACTCTGTTGAACCTAGGCAGAGGATTATCCTTTTTATTGGGCTTATCGGGCTTAGGTAACTTCCTGCTATCAATTAAATTTTTGCTTTCATACCTCAACTTCATACAGTTGTCCGTTTCATGTCCAAGCCTTTGATGGAATTGGAAAAATGCCTTAACATCAAAGTTAGGTGGAAGAGGTTTAGGCAAAGGACGAGGAGTCAAGGGTTGCAACAATCCCTTCTTTTGTAACTTATTGAGAACCCAAGACAATGACTTCTCTAATTTTGAGAACTGTCTTCTATTTCCTTGAATTGTTGCATTAATATTAACTTCCTTTTGCATGCTTTGATTACCCGAATGGTAATTCCCTTTCTCATTCATTCTTGCCGAAAAACGGTTCTTCTCCCTTTTCGATTCTTTAATTTGTAGACCAGCTTGGAGAAGATCTTTGAAATCTCGGATGAGTGTATGAGAAATCTTTTCACGAAGACTAGGCAACACCCCTCTCACAATCATCCTAATCTAATCTGACTCATCAGGCCTCTTCTTGATCAAAGCAGCCTTATTTCTCCATCTCTTTACATATTCAACAAAGTTCTCATTTGATCTTTGCTTAATGGTCTCCACCTCCATCAAGGTAACTTCTAGCTCGATATTATACCCATACTGTTGAATGAAGGCTTTGTACAACATGTCCCAATCTTTTTGGGTACTTTCTTCCAAGGTGTTAAACTAATTCTGGACAACAGGGTCCAATGAAAGCATGAAGTACCTTAGAGTTTGAGCCTTAGTAGCTCTAGCAGATTGCATGGCAGTGATGTACTGCTTAACATGCAAGTGAGAATTTTCTGTACTATTGTACCTAGCGAAGGAAGGCATCTTGAACTTATAAGGGACCTCCTCATCTTGTTCGAACAACTTATCTACCTTCGATATTTCTTCAGTTTTCAACTTTTTTTCAAACTTCTTTTCTAAGTTAGCAATCAACTTTTCAACATCTGAAGTTTCAGTTTTCTCCACAACTAATCTTTCAACAACCTTCAGCTTCTTCTTCTTGTCTTTAGGATCTTGAAATTATTGAGCCCAGTCGTCATCATCATCAACAACTACCTTGTCATCATCAAAAGCTACTTCACCAGTTTTAGCCTTTCCCTTGTCTTTCTTGGTGCTTGCAGATGCTTCAACAGTGTTCCCAAATATTATAAACTTTTGATTCTTCACGATCTTAGCTAGGGTCCCTTTAGTTCTTCCATCTTGACTTCAAGGGTATCATCCAACATCTTTTGAATCTGCTCTGGTTCCATTGCTTTTGGTGAGAAGCTAATTGAGTTGCTGCTAAATTCTTCATCACCGGCGTAGGTCGGATTGTTGTAGGCTTTTGAACTGTTGGAATCCAGGGCTGTGAGCCAGAGAGGATCTATGATATGAGATGCAAATGTATGTATGCATGTATGCATGTATGCACAAACAACAAACAAAGATAGGTAGAACGTCCCTTCCAACCTTATAACTTCCACACACGGATGGCGAGTCTCTTTTTCTAGGTATGTGGTTAACAAAATACCAGCGTGGGGTATCTTATTTTTGAATAATTCCCTCGGACGTTTCAACTAATAGTTATTTTTTCAAATATGAAAATCAATTCATGATAATTCCCATTAATTGGGCTTTAATCCTTTCAATCAACTCAAACAGCTTTTATGCTATATTGGATTAAAACTAAATTAAAAGGTTTATTATAAATAAATTTCTCACTTGAAAAAGTAACTAATAATTCATGCCAAAAAGAAGCACATGATTAATAATTCTTAGTATAAACTAGGCTCATAATTAATTTTTAGTATTTCCATAATTGACCTAAATATTTGTAAGCTCTTTCAAAAGGTTGTGAAAATAATTTTGTTTCTAAACCCATTGTAAAATATTTTTAGAAAAAATGGATTTTGGGCTTTGTATTTGGGTCATGAGAAAAGAAAATTTTTAACTTGTTTTGGAAAAGTTTTATGTCCAAAGACCATTTTGAAAATTTTAAAAATAGTTTTGGTCTTTTGGATTTAGAGGAAAAAAATTATTTTTGAGCTTACAATATAGGTAGGTCATATTAGAAAAAGAACAAACCAAATAAGCCATGATTTAAACTAAGATAAATTAACCATAGTCAAACAACAAGCATTTTGGGTAAAAATCTAAGGAAAGTAACTAGGTCAATTACATAAGCATTAGTCTTTGGGTTAAAAGGCTCAGGTTCCCATAGCAAGTATATACCAAAAGATATAAGGCTATGAGTGGTTATGCCATGCTCGATCTCCATACCTTAAGTGAAATTATGGTATCCCTTATATAACACAACACGAGTAACACGAGCATCCTAACTCACACACACAATACAATCTAAATGATGCAAGAGATAATATCAAAATAAGAAAGAATAGAATAATATAAAGACCAACGAAATCAACTTCTCTTATCCTCAATGGAGTCGCCACTGTGAGCAGAGATTTTTGCCCCCACTCCCTGTGGAATGTTTCTTGCGACTTCGGCACTGTTAGGCTCAGGGCCTTAGAGAACATAAGCCTAAATCCGGAGAAAATGGAGTCGCCGCCCAAAAGGGCTGAAAAAAAGAAAGGGGTGGATGACTTGATTCCTAAGGAATTTCCAACCCCCTATTGGGTTTGGAAAGTTGGGTACGTGTGGAAAGGTGAGAAATGGCCCAGCACCCCCATAACGCCCGGTTTATTGGAACCGGCCTCCTTTTCAGGTCTTAATATTATAGAATTATTAAATATAATGATATTATCTATACTACATGCAATAATTAAAATAAAGCATAATTATATTAAAATCAAAATAATGTTCAAACAAAATAAATAAATGGACACCCATCTGAGGATGGAAATGTGTCCTTACATCGTCTAATGTCTAAAACTAAATAGAACACCTACCGAAAGGTGGAAACATATCATTTACATTAATCTCAAAATATAAAAGCAATTTAAATTACATAAAAATTAATTAATGAGGTACCAATCATGGAAACATACCTCTTATAATTTTAATAAATAAATACTAATTAAAAAATATTCATCCATGATAAATTAAATAAATCAAACATTAAAATTAAATAAATCAACCATCAAAATATATAATAAACTATAAAATTAAATCTAAAACTTTAAATAAAGCAATAAGTATATAAATTTAGGGTTTACAATCTTAAATTAGGGTTTTAAATAAAATTAATACTTTAGGGTTTAAAAGGTTTAGATTTAAAAACTAGGGTTTTGTGATTTTGAGAAACTAATATTGTTATTATTTTTATTATTAAGCTACTATGATAATTTTTCAAGAATTCAAATGAAGTCGCTGTGATAATATTTTTAAGAGATTAATGAAGCTACTGTTAAGTTTTATATGGAAAATCCTTAAGCAAATTTGTATAGCATATTGATTAAATAACCATGCAATAGAAAATAAATAAATACCCTGAGCCAAGAGGTAATATATTTACTGGTTCTAGTTTATATGATTTAGAAAAATAATAACAAAAATATGCACTTCATGTAAAATAATATATGAATTGATTTTAAAAGAATTAACCTACTGTGACTTTAATTAAATGAATAATGAATTCATCCAATATTTAAAACAATCAAAACATATAGTATTTATTCAATTTAAAGCAAACCGTCATTTGTTGGCTCCACCAAAATTGCTTGAATGAGAACTCTGGGTGAGCTTGTCCAAGACAGTGAGTTCACTGCCTTTGTAGGGTTTTTTGTGTTGTTAATCTTCCTTGTCTAAACTTACTGTTTCTTTTTTTATTTATCAAACTTGCTAAGGTTTGTTTGATGGATACTGAATTCTCCAAATTTCCAACAGCCAACCAAAGTTTCAAAGTCCAAAGATTTCAATTAATTGCTAAAAGTCCAAAGACAATAAATGTCTCTGCCTCTTTTTTTGTGTTCTGTCCCAATAAAATTCCAAAATTCTCAGTCCCCCTTTCTATTTGTTTTAATGTGATATTTATAGGCAATTAAAAGAAAAACCTAGTATATTAAGGAAAATCAAAATCTGTTTAGGAAAATATTAAAAACCAAGCTAAATAAAGATTTGTCAAAATTGGGCGCGGGCGCGGGCTGTTGCTGGGCGAAAATTGCGTGTTGGGGCGAAATTATGCTGGCAAAAATTGCTGCGGGGCAGCAATTCATCGCAAGTTTGGCCTGTGGTGAATTGGTCTGTAGCAAATTGGCCTGCAGCAAGCTAATTGCTGCCAGCCGCGCGTTGCTCGCTGATCCATCCAATTTTTGATTTTTTACTTTTTATTTCATTTTTTTATTAAACACAAATATTATTATATTATTAAAAATAAAAAATAAATAAAAATAAATAAAATAAATATTAAAAATAAAAATAAATAAATATTATACTATTGAAATAAATATTAAAATAAATAGTAAATATTAAAATAAATAAATAATAAATACCACAAAAATAATTTCGGACTGTTTTAAAATCTTTGGACTGGACTTGGTAAAAAATTAAAGTCTACACATCTTTAATGAGTTAAAGAAATACGATAAGATAAATGATCAAGATGAAGTCAATAGCAAAATCTTGAGAGCACTTAGAACAAAGAAGAACTTTGAATCTAAAGTCTCTTCAATTGAAGAAGCTCATGTTCTTAGTTCTTTGAGAACCGATGAACTTGTTAGAAAACTACTCACCTTTGAATTGCACACCAAAAGAGATGAAGAACAAGGTGAGAAGGATAAGAGAAAACCAATAGCTCTTAAAGCAATCAAAGAAGTTAAGATTTTAAGCAATGAAGATAGTGATGATGAAGAAGAAATGGCAATGTTTTCAAAAAGAATGAGTGATTGGAAGAGAAAGAGAAGATTACAAGCCAACAAAAGTACATTTTCTAAATCTTCCTTCCAAGATAAAGATAAAAAGAATGACATGAAATGCTATGAATGTGGAAAATTCGGTCACATCAAATCGAATTGCTTCAAATTGAAAAACAAAAAGAAGTGGGATAAGGAAAAGAAGAAATCACTCAAAGCTACAAGGGATGACTCTTCCTTAAGTGAAGAAGAAGAAGAAAAAGAGGAAGGAATTGCCAATCTATGTCTCATGGCTATTGAAGATGAAAAAGATCCCAATGAGGTAAGTACTCAATCCTTGAATTTAATTGGATGTGATGACAATGATATTGATGCTTTAGATGATAGTGATATTATTGAACATATGAACCTTAGAATAGAAAAGTATTTTTCTAAGATGAAGTTTTATAAGGATAAATGCTCTAAGTTAGAGAAGAACTTTGTGAGCTTAAAAAATTCTACCTTAGAATTAAAAACCTCAAATGAACAATTGTTGAAATCTATTGATGCAATGAATAAAAATTCACATAGCTTAGAAAATGTGATCAAGGAAATAAAACCTTGAAACATGAACTAAAAGAACTTAAAGAATCAATTTCAAAATTTCACAAAGGAAAAGAAGCATTAGCTGCATTAATTGATAATCAAAGGCCACCATCCTTGAAACATGGTTTAGAATTCAATGGATCATCTAATACTCCACCCAAAGCACCCATATTTGTAAAAGCTTCTACAACTCAAACATTTAGTATTGAAGTTGTAAAGAATACCAAAGCACAAACTAAGCCTAAAAGTCCTAAAAGAATTGCATTGGGTATACAAAGCTCTAGAACCAAAGTTCCAAGAGCAAATCATGCATTCATGTACACTAGGCATGAACATAAACACAAAAATACACAAAAACAAGCTCATTCAACATATACCTGTAATTGTGTGCATAATTCATTGAATTCCAATAGGAAAGTGCATAAGTATAGAACATTGTTTCAATGCACATATTGTATGAAATTTGGGCATAAAAGCAGAATTTACTATATTAGGAAGGCTCATCTCAAGCTAGAGGATCCTTCTACTACTAACCCCTAAGTATCCAACCTTATTTGGGTACCTAAAAAAAAGATGAACACCACTGTTTTTGTAGGTATGTCTAAAATCTAATATCAATGAGAGTTCTTGGTTTGTGGATAGTAGATGTTCAAGGCATATGACGGGGAATGCAAAGCATTTTACAATTCTCATTTACAAGTATGGAGATAATGTTACTTTTAGAAATAATGCTAAATGCAAAATAATTGACATTGGCTCCATTGGTATGCTTGGAAAAAATTTAATTGAAAATTTTTGGCTTGTTGATGGTTTGAAACACAATTTGCTTAGTTTAAGTCAATTATGTGATAAAGGATATGATGTTTTGATTCCAAAGGATGCAAAGTTACCAATTCAAATGGTGAAATTGCCTTCAAAGGAGCTAGAGTTAGTAACATATATAAAATTGACATATATTCTAATAATACATTTGAATGTTTGATTTCTATCAATAATGATGCTTGGTTATGGTTTAGAAGACTACGACATGCTAGTATGGATCATTTACAATGCATTAGTAAAGAAGAACTAGTTGTTGGTCTTCCTAAAGTTAAATTTGACAAAGATAGAATATGTAAATCTTGTCAATTTGGTAAGCAACATGAAAGTTCATTTAAATCTAAAAATGTTGTAAGTACATCTAGATCCTTAGAACTCATTCACTTGGATTTGTTTAGACCAAATAGAGTTGCTAACCTAGGTGGCAAATTATATGCATTTATACTTATTGATAACTACTCAAGGTTTACATGGGTAAAATTCTTAGGTCAAAAGAATGAAGCTTTTAACCATTTTAAAATATTTGCAAAAAGAGTTCAAAATGAAAAAGCTATGTGATCACATATATAAGAAGTGATCATGGTAAAGAATTTGAAAATGAGAATTTTGAAAACTTTTGCAATGAATTTGATATTTCACATAACTTTTCGGCTCCTAGAACACCACAACAAAATGGTGTGGTTGAATGGAAAAATAGAACTTTGATTGAAATGGCTAGGACAATGCTCAATGAGTATGACTTACTATCTTACTTTTGGGCGAAAGCTGTTAATATTGCTTGTCACATTTCAAATTGTGTTTACAAAAGATAATTGATAAATAAAACTTCTTATGAGCTATGGAATAGAAGAATACCTAAAATTTCATACCTTACAGTATTTAAATGCAAATGCTTTATATTGAATACCATGGATAATCTTGGAAAATTCTCATCCAAATCGAATGAAGGCATATTTTTAGGATATTCATCATCTAGCAAATCATATAGAGTATTTAACAAGAGAACTCTAGTAGTTGAAGAATCAATGTATATTTTTTTTATGAAACCTCTAAACTTGATCAAAGGAAAGGTAGTGCTCTTGATGATTTTGTAGGTACATTTGAACAACAAGAAATAATTGATGCTCCAAAGAATAGTCATGATGAACATGAAGAGGAGACTCAAGAGCTACCTAAAGATGGGGAATACAAGAAGAATCATCCAAAAGAACTCATCATTGGTGAAAGATCAAAGGGAGTAACTACTAGATCAAATTTAAACACTTAGATATTAATTTTGCTTTTGTTTCTCAAATTGAGCCAAAGACCATTGATGAGGCTCTTGGTGATGAAAATTGGGTGATTGCTATGCAAGATGAACTCAACCAATTTAAGAGAAATATTATGTGGAAACTTGTTCCTAGATCTAAAGACCATCCAATTATAGGATGTAAATGGGTATATAGGAATAAGCTTGATGGAAATGGTCTCATTACTAGAAATAAAACTAGATTGGTAGCCAGAGGGTATAACCAAGAGGAAGGCATAGACTATGATGAGATATTTGCCCTTGTTGCTAGACTAGAAGCTATTATAATACTACTTGCATTTGCATGTCACATGAATTTTAAACTTTTTCAAATGGATGTTAAAAGTGCATTTCTAAATGGGTTTATTATGAGGAAGTTAATGTTGAACAACCTCCCAAAGCACTATATGGATTGAAACAACCTCTTGAAGTTAATGTTAAAGATTATAAACTTCAAAATCATGTCTTTAAACTTACCAAAGCACTATATGGATTGAAACAAGCTCCAAGAGCTTGGTATGATAGACTTAGTGCATATTTGCTTGAAAATGGTTTTTCAAAAGGCAAAGTTGATACAAATATTTTTGTTAAAACGAATAAACATAACATTTTGATTGTGCAAATTTATGTTGATGACATTATATTTGGTGTTACTAATGAATCTTTGTGCAAGGAATTTACTTCTTGTATGACTAGGGAATTTGAAATGAGCATGCTGAGTGAACTCAAATTCTTCATTGGACTACAAATCAAACAATGCAAAGATGAGATCTTCATCAACCAATCCAAGTACACAAAGGAACTCCTCAAGAAATTTAAAATGGATGGTTGTAGAACTAGCAAGACTCCCATGAGCACATCCATGAAACTTGGCAAAGATGAAAGTGGTAAGGTAGTAGATGAGAAGAAATATCAAGGTATTATCAGATCTTTACTTTACGTAACCACATCTAGCCCCAATATAATGTATAGTGTATGTTTATGTGCTAGATTTCAATCATGCCCTAAAGAATCACATCTGAATGCCGCTAAAAGAATTTTGAAATACTTGAATGGTACATTACCAATAGGGCTTTGGTATCCTAAAAACACATTATTTGACATTTTAGGCTTTTCGGACGCCTATTATATGGGTAATCTTTTGGATAGAAAAAGAACAATTAGGGCATGCCATTTTCTTGGTGATTGTCTAGTTTTTTGGTTTAGCAAGAAACAAGTGTTGGTTGCTTTATCCACCACGGAAGCCGAATATGTTGCTGCATGTTTTTGTTGTACTCAAGTTCTTTGGATGAAACAACATTTGCTTAATTATGGAAAAACTTTGAACACATTCCTATTAAATGTGATAACACTAGTGCCATAAATCTATCTAAAAATCCAATTTAACACTGTAAGTCAAAACATATAGATATTAGGCACCATTTTTTAAGAGATAATGTCCAAAACCAAAATGTTATATTACAGTTTATTGATACAGAAAAGAAACTTGCTGATATATTCATAAAACCCTTAAATGAAGAAAGGATGAACTTCATAAAACATCATTTAGGAATGATAGATGGAAGCACCATATCATAAATTATTTGAAAACTGACTTTACTTGATCCAAATCTCCCAATAATATCTATTTTTGATCAAACATTTGTATCTTCAACTAAAAGCATTCTAATGTTTCAAAAATTTTGATTTTTGAATGATTCCCGATTGGGCCACCTATAAGTCTGACCATACTAATTTGAAAATTCTTAGTTTCAAACTTCTTGTCAAAGTATGACCATACTTTCTATTGGTACGACTAGAATTTTTTAAAATTTTATGACCGTTGTGTCTAAAATCAATATCCTAATCAAAATTTATAAAGACCCACCAGACTTTTCAAAATTTTCAAACTTCGCCACTGGATTTTTTAAAGTCTGACCAAACTTTCATTCTGAATTTAAAAATTTTTAGCCGTTGGAACTCAATCAAAATGTGCATTTACTCTTCCAACAGCTATAAACGACTATTTTTCTTCTTAAACACTATAAATACCCTCTAATATCAGTATCTACATCCTTTTATCAAAGTCTAAACACTTAAACACTAAAAGAAACTCAAACTCTCCTAAAATCAACTCTCTTCTTCATCTATTACCTTGCTCAAAGTCTTGGCTCCTAAAGAACACAAGAAGAAGGTTTCAAGAGTTGGGAAAGGAAAGGGTGTTACTGTCCCTTCTCAACAAGAAAAGCCTCCTAGAAGAAGCCACGAGATTAGATTTAGAGACGAGGAAAAAAGGAAAAGGTATGCTATTCTCAAAGATAAACCTATAGAACCAAACTGTCTTTTCTCTACCCTAACTCTAGAATCTTTTGGTATTGAAAATGACATTAGTTGGGATGGGAAAAACTTGTGTTCTTGGAGCATGATAACCTTGGTTGGGAGACCTTGACAAAGGAGTTTCTCACAACCTTGGTTGTTAGCAAGAAGAGCACAAATCCCTTAGGTTATTATGGTATATCATTTAGGTTATTCAACCAAGAATATGGCCTTACCTTATAGGATTTTTTATCCATTTAGGGATTTCAAATAGAAGGTATATCTCACATCTAAACCACTCCCCTTACTCCTGAAATTCAATTGAATTTTTGGCAAGAAATCTCCATTGAAACCTCACTTCACAAATAATCAAATGCAAAAAACCTTAGGACCCTCACCTATTAGATGTTGCATAGGATTATCACATACAAAATTAGTGCTAGGGGTGAGAGCAATGAGAAAGTTATCCAAAAATATCTACTCTTTCTGTTTTACTTGATTAGAGGTCACCCAATCCAAACCAGAAAATTCCTCATTGACACTTTTCTACACATTAGGAAAATAAAATCCAGGCTTATTCTTCTCTCTTCACAAGTTACACAAATTGCTAAATATGTTGGTGCACTTACACCAAAAAACAAAGCAAAACTCTCCAATTCTCTTAATCCACACCAAAAAGTCCATAAACATAGGCTATCTTAAACATGCCAAGTGTATTAGGGATGATGATGGAAACTATGTCTACATCTTAGGAGTACTAGGTGCTAGGGCTCAATAAAAAAAGAGACCAAGGATTGTAGAGGAAGGTGAAGAGACTTTCCAATTGGAATTCCCTAGAACTACCACTCCTAAACTTCAATCCTCCATCCTCCAAATTCTTTAAGATATACATGGACAAATGAGCACACAAAGGTCAAGGATAGATAAGATTACCAATGATATCTCTCATCTTCATCTTGACATTCAAACCATTCAAGAAGCTTTGGGATTGCCAAAGTGCTTTGAAGATGAACCAAGCTTGTCTCCCTCTATCCATGGCTCATATCCCAAGAAGAAGAAGGAGAAGCTGCTACCTCTCAACCAAGGGAAGAAGAGAAAGGGGAACATGGAGAAGAGGAAGAAGAAGAGGGAGATGAAGAAGAAGGATAAGATTAAGAAAGTGACAATGATGCTTAGGACTTATTTTTTCTTTGTTATTTCATTATACTCCTGTTTGTGTGTCTTTTATTGCTTTCTAAATCAATGGATTTGCTTTTCTATATTGCTTTTAACTATTTCTTTTTGCCTTTGTCAAAGGGGGAGAATATACTTGAAATTGAATAAATAACTTAAATTGAAATTTTCAACAACATTATGAAGTATTCATTAAGGGGCAACATATAAACACATCTTTGAATAACTAAATGAAGCATTCATGAAGGGGGAGCATATAAACACATCTTTGGACATTTAAAATTTTAATTTAACTGCCAAAGTAAAAAAGGGGGAGATTGGTAGCCAAACCCTTCTATTTTTTTATCTTAGACAATCAAATTGAATTTAACTAATACTTGTATCAAGTTATATTATGCATGAAGTTATTTCTTTGAAGAATTCATGAAAAGTCTAATTCGACCACTGAAAAGACCGACCGGACCACTTGTGTTTAAAATGAGCCAAAAGACACATAAGGTTTCACGGTGAAGAGTACTCCTAAAATCTCACCATATTACATCCAGTTTAACTAGACCATTGGATGAGAAAAGAACCAAAAGAGACAGAAGGTTTCACGGTCAGATGTACTCTCACTTTCTCAGAGTATCACAAGAAGTCCAACTGGACTTCAAGGGATTCTGATAGGACCATTGAAGTAAAATTTCTCCAAATCATCTAGTAGGTTTTTCGACCAACGGTACACTAAAAAATTTGATGGACCATAGATATTCCGAAAAGACCTAGTGTAAGTTCGATAGGTCTATTTAAAAAATACTCAAGTTAGAAGTTGGAATCCACGTGGACCAACCTTTGGAAAAGCATTAAGCAAAATATCAAATATTCCAACTGGACCATCATGTTCTCCAACCAGCATCACAGTATACCGATCGGACCAAGCCTAGTCCGACCATGAAATTGCTCTGGCAAAGAAATTAGTGGAAGACAAGAATCAAACATGTTGATCCCAACATCAAAAAGCTATTTCATGACCTGAAGGCTATAAAAACCATAAGTAACTCCATTTTGATGTAACATTGTGATTGTAAGAGCCTACTTTAACATCTTTCTTTTATTTGCATTAAAATCTTACTTTATATTGATTGAGTGTTGGATGTGAGCATTAAACACCATTTCAAGTTTGAGTGTAAGCTTGGAAACACTTAGATTGTGAGAGTGAGCCTGGAAAAACTCTTGTAAGGGTTGTGAGTATTGATCTCAAACTATTGTACTAGTTCGATGTAAGCTTGAGAAAACACCAAGTTAGAGTTAAACTTGTAAAAACTCAAAGCTAGTGGAACCTTAACAAGTTGTTAAGGAAGTGTATATAAGATTAAGGTAAATCTGAACCACTATAAATCTTTATGTTCATTGCCTCATTGCAGACCCTTATTTTTTGATCAAGTCCAGTCTGACACTAATTAAATGGAGATTAAGTCAAGTCTAAAGATTTAAAAACAGTCCAAACTTTTTTTGTAATATTTTTTATTTAATATTTATCATTTATAAAAGAAAAAGAAATTATAAATATTTATTTTAAATATATTTTTAATAATAGTAAAAATAAAAAATAATAAAACGATAAAAATAATGGACGAATTGGCGAGCGGCACACGCGGCAGGCCTGCTAGCTTGAATGGCAAGTCAATTCAACATAAGGTTCTCGGCCTGCGCAAATTAGCTTAGGCCAATTTGATGCAGGTCATGCATGTGGTAAATTGGCCCGTAACTCGCAGTCCCACATGCGCCAGCACCCTCTTGCAAGCCTGTGCTCTTAAGCCCGAGTGCCAGCAGCTCTCACAGCCCGTGCCCACAGCCCGCGTGCAATTGGCCCTGCCAATTTTGTCAAAACCTTATTTAACTTGGATAGATTTTAAATATTTCCTTAATCGATAATAACTAGGTTTTTCATTGATTAATTGCCTATAAATACAGACTTAAAAGATGAAGAATGGGTCTTTGGTTTTTTTAGGGACTTCTTTAGGACTTTTTGGCTGGACCTTTTTTTTCAGAGACTTTGAAACTTTGGAACCTAGCAATAGAAACCCTAGGAAGCAATCAAAAGGAAAATGAGAGACACAGAAGCATCAAAGAGGAAAAGAATAAATTTATAAAGGCAGTGACCTACTGCCTTGCTCTTGCTCAGCCAGAATCTCGAAGTGCAATTGTGGTGGGGCCTTCAAACGTAGGTATGTCTTCTAAATTAAATCCATTTAAACTTAGCACGAGAAGCTTTATGATGTTTTTTTTTTCTTCATATAAAATAAATCCAATAATTTATTAGTTCCAGTAACTTGAATCGTATTCAATTGATGCATGATCATTTAATTTAAATACTTCCAGTAGCAACATTTCATACAAATATTAATAAAAAATTCAATTCTTAAAAATAGTTTAAAAGTTCTTTTACAATATCCATAATTTTTCCAAACCCTAATTTAAGAAACCCTAATTATACAGTAGCTAAATTCGATTCTTGATTTATGCAGTAGCTTAATGCTTTTAAAAAATAATGTTAGTTTTCTAAATCTAAACCCTAAAATCTTAGTTTTCAAAAATCTAAAACCTAATTTCCAAATCTTAATTCCTTAAAATCGTAAACACCAAAGCCCTAAATTCTATTTCTCTCAAAATAAAACCCTAATTGTATTTTCCTAAAACCTTAAAACTTTAATCATATTTTCCAAAACCCTAATTGTATTTTTCTAAAACCTTAAAATATTAATCATATTTTCTTAAACCCTAATTCACAAATTAAAAACCCTAGCTTGTGAATCTATTGTTTAAATATGATACTTAAATGTAGGATTGATTACTAAAGCATGCGTATTTATGATATGTCTTGATGGATGATTTATTTGATTTATGATGAATGATTTATTTACGATGAATGGTTGGTTATTTTTATTGGTTATTTTGGTTTCAAGAATTGCAAGAGGTATGTTTCCATATTATAGGTACCTCATTTGTTGAGTATCATGTAATTTAATTTATTTTAAATTTTGGATCAATGTAAATGATAAATTTCCACCAATTGGTGGGTATCCTATTTTTCTTATTTTCTTTTGGACATCGGACAATTGTAAAGGCATGTTTTCCATCCGTGGATGGGTGCCTATTCATTTATTTTGTTTGAACTTGTTGTGATTTTAATAAAGTAATTATTTATTCTTATGATTGCATGTAGTATGAAAAATATCATTATAGTTAAGAATTTATAATATTAAGACTTGAAAAGGAGGCTGGTTCCAATGAACCAGATGCTGTGGGGGTGCTGGGTTATTCTTACCTTCCCTATGCGTACCCAACTTTCAGAACCAAATAGGGGCTTGGTTATTCCTTAGGAATCGAGTCATCCACCCCTTTCTTTTTTCTAGGCCCGTCCAGGTGGCGACTCCATTTTCTCTGAGTTTAGACCCGTGTTTTCTAAGGCTTTGAGCCTAACAGTGCCGAAGTCGTAAGAATCATTCCATATGAGAGTGGAGGCAAAAATCCCCGCTCACACTCATCTTCTACTTAATATTCTTTTACATTTTCTACATTCCTTGCTTTTTGATTTTGAATTTGCCATCACTTTCCAAACTAACCAATTCACCCCCTCTTGGTTGCTATCTTAGGACAACAGAAGTCTTGAATTAAACTCTATTTTGTTTTCCATAGATACAAAACTAACAGCATCCAACTTCACATCATGTTATCCCATTCAACAATTTCCTTTTATGAAGTTCTTATAAACCTTGCTCACTTATATGACCTAATTGCATATGCCAGAGCTTTGATGTATCCAAACAATCTTCTGTTGATGAACATGCAAAATTATTATTCACAACTATACTGCCTTCTAGATTTTACAAATTGTTTCCTATTGTATTCCCCTTCGTCACAGTCATAGCACCTATGAATACCTTAAGAACTTTCATACCTAGAGCTGCAGAAAATCCACACAATTTCTTCTTTAATAGGCCCTAAGAAATTAGATTCTTCTTCAATTCAGGAACTTGTTAGACATTCTCCAAAGTTTTGATTATCCCATTAAACATTTTGATTCTAACAGTTGCAATCCCCATGGCCTTGCAAGTATAATTGTCATCCAAAGTTACACTACTAGAATAACATGGCTTATAATTACGGAACCAATCTCTGTGAGTAGTATAATGAGATGTGTATGTTAAATTTAAAGTTCACATCCTCCGAAGTATCAGTAGCTACACTGGTTGAACTTAAAGTTTCTTCTTTCTTATTAGCCCCTTGATTCTTCAATAGTGGACAATCTTTCTTTTAGTGGCCCTTCTAACAACACTTGAAGCATTCTTCCTTTGACACTATTGGCTTTTAATTTTCTCTTGATTTCCCTCTCTTCTACTACTTGTTCCTTTCACTTCCCTTTATGTGTTCTGAAGTGACTAATATTATCTTGCGGATTTCCCATCTCTAACTTCTGCCTTGAAATATGAGACCTTAGAGTTCTCACTACTTCTTTGTAGTCTAATGTCTCCTTCCAATAAAACAATGTCATATTAAATTGAATGAAAGATGGTGGCAATGAACATAAAAGCATCAATGCCTTATCCTTACCATCCATTTTAATGTCCACACAAAATAAATCATTAACCTTTTGATTGAACTGGGCTATATGTTTTTCTAGGCCTTCACCTTCTTCCATTCTAAGCTTGAATAAATTGTGTTTCATGAACAATTTATTGGTGACATTCTTAGACATGAACAAACTCTCCAACATTGTCTATAAACCTTTTGATGTCTTCTCATCAATTATGTTATACACTATTGAATCCACCAAACACATCTAGATTTTACTGAATGTGATTGATTCAATATCTTGCCAATCCTTTTCATCCTTATTTGCTAGCTTTGTTCCCTTTAACACCTTGTGAATCTTCACTTGTGTCAATATATCATTCATTCTCATATACAATAGAAAGAAATTCCCCTTTCTATTAAAGTTATTAAACTTAACATGTGTTCTAAACCCACTCATCCTAGCCAAAGTCAAATACTAATTGTTAGAAAATCTTATGTTTTTATAATGTGAAAAATAAAGAATCAATCTATGAACAAAAAAATTACAGAGAAGAATAAGAGAAGTAATCACACAAGACATAAATATTTACATGGTTTGGCAATTTGCCTACGTTTATGAGAGGTTTCTCACTTTATTTCATAGAGAGAGAATACAACTGAGGTTTTTTTCTTTTTCTCACAATGTATTGTCTTTACCATATAGGGTACTCTATATATAGTGTT
Source organism: Garcia nutans (assembly GCA_947685225.1). Classification (NCBI taxonomy): domain Eukaryota; kingdom Viridiplantae; phylum Streptophyta; class Magnoliopsida; order Malpighiales; family Euphorbiaceae; genus Garcia; species Garcia nutans. Next base: position 1,418,542 of record CANTUV010000068.1, read on the forward strand.
TTCTTCACCCTATATATATAAGAAAATTGTGAACAGGGATTTTTGTCCTTACTCCCATGTGGAATGGTTCTTGCAACTTCAACACTGTTAGGCTTCGAGCCTTCGAGAATATAGGACTAAACCTGGAGAAAATGGAGTAACCACCCGGACAGGCCGGGAAGGTGAGAAATGACCCAGTACCCCCATAACGCCCGGTTCATTGGAACCGACCTCCTTTTCAGGTCTAAATATTATTGAATTCTTAAATATTATAATATCATCTATACTACATGCAATTTATTAATAAAATTAGATTCATTCATAAAACAATATAAAATAACACAATACAAAATAACATGGGTACCTATCTTTAGATGGAAAAATACCCTTACAATCTTTAAATGTTCACAAAGAAAATGAATAAAATAGGGCACCCATACAAAGATGGAAACGTGTCCCTTACAATTGTTCCAAGATCTTTAAATAAATTGAATTACATAAACAAAATAAACAAGGCACCCACACTAGATGGAAACATGCCTTTTACAAATTTCTTTAAAAATATATATAAATCTAAGGAAAAAAGTGAAGTGAGGAAAAATAATATAACATATATAAAGATAATTGAACAATTAAAAATAAGATAAAAGAACATCTAAATATTTTCCATTAAAGAAATATAGGGTGTGACAGCGAGGGTTGCGCTTATTGTGGTACCGCTAGCCGGTTAGCGGGAGGGAGTCAAAGGGGGCAGTGCCCCTTGCGGGGGATCGAGGGCAACACCCCCAAAAGATAAATAATTTGTAGAATAAGGGGTTTTGTTAACAAAACTAAAATTAAACATGCAAAATTAGGGTTTTACAATATGATTTGTATTACAAGACTAAATTAAAATATGTAAACTACAACTCTATGAGTTAATATTTAAACTAAAGCATAAAATAAATGAATTAGGGTTTTAAACTAAATTTAGGGTTTTTGTAAAATCATAACCAATATTATTTGACTACTATACTAAATAATCATATTACTGAAATTATTAACTATTGGACATTTTATTTAAATGAGCTACTACATGATGGTATTGTAAATTGCTACTGTGAAATTAATATGTAGGTCATTGTATGAAATTATGATAAATATATCTACTGTGATAAATGAATGAAACACAGATAACACACCTTCGTTGTTGGCTCTACCAAATTGAAAGAGATGAACAAAGCTTTACTGCCCGAATCAACTTTAACTTCTGGCCGAAGATTTAATGCAATCGAGACAGTTTTGATTTCTGCCTCTTAGATTGTCGTGTATGTTTTTCAAAGTTGCTTTGTTTCTGTCTCTCCTTCCTTTACTGCTCATTGCTAGGGTTTTTATTTTTATTGCTTTTTGTTGCTGAAGTTCAAAGTCCTAAAGTCCGTGCCTCCCCCGTTGCTTTGTGTTAATCATGTATTTATAGGAAACAAAAATCCTTAACCCTAAACCTAATCTGAGTCTTAAAAGACTTATAAGTTGATTAGGAAATCAAATGGCAGGTCAAAACTCGGATTTGGAGGGGTTCATATTGATTTGAAGGTTCCAAATTGATATGGAGCCAAACCCATATCGATTTGGATATCCTAAATTGATATGAGCCATGGCTCATGTCGATTTGGGCATCCAAATCGACATGCTCAAACCAAACCCTAATTTTTAATTTCTTTCGGATCGAACCTATTTTACAATTTAATTTGGGCTTTTATGAATTGGACCATCTAATAATTGAGCTTTAAAATTAGGTTTAGATTCTTTAAAATTATAATAGAATAAGGTAAGCTTCTTAAGCCTAATCCGTGCCAAAATTAAAGGATCTACAGTTTTACCCCCTACTGAACGATCTGAGACTTCAGTAGAAGAGAGTAAAATGCACCATGACTTTGAGCTGATTTTAGATGAGGACAAGTTCTAGACCCAAGGTTGGATCGAGTTATAGACTTAAAAATTGATTTGGATTTTGGACTCTGATTGGTTTGGGTTCTCGACCCGGATTGAGTTCTTGACTAAAAAATAATTTGGGTTCTGGACCCGGATAGGTTTGGGTTCTAGATCCTAAACTAGATTTGGATTATCGATCCAAAGCTAGATTTGATTTAGGTACTTAGACCCGAGATTGGATACTTGAAACCAATACTAAATTTGATTTGGTTACTTAAACCCGAGACTGGGTACTTAGACCCGAGACAAAATTTAATTTGGGTACTTGGTCTCGAGAATAAATTTGATTTGGGTACTTAAAACCGAGACTGGATATTTAGACCCGAGATTAAATTTGATTTTAATAGTTAGACCTGAGACTGGTTACTTGGACCCAAGACTGAATTTGATTTGGGTACTTAGACCCGAGACTGGGTACTTAGACTTGAGACTAAATTTGATTTGGATACTTGGACCAGAGATTGGATACTTACACCCAAGACTGAATTTGATTTAGGTACTTAGACCCGAGATTGGGTACTTCGACCCCAGACTAAATTTGATTTGGGTACTTGGACCCGAGACTAAATTTGATTTGGGTACTTAGACCCGAGATTAAATTTGATTTGGGTACTTGGACCCGAGACTGGGTTTGATTGACCTTCTGTCAGTTTGAGAGTTTTGGCTTTCTTCTAGCCAGCTAATTATAGCTCTTCTAGCTAATTGATCTTTTGTCATGGCTTTCTTTTAGCCACTTGCTCCATTCTTCAATGGATCGACTCCAGTTCTTCTTGCTGGACTGACCTTCTGTCAACTGAGATTTTGGCTTTCTTCTAGCCGATTATTCCATTCTTCAATGAATTGTGAGTTTTCACCCTCAAAATGGATCTTCATCCTTTGGACTTTGAATCTTCACCCTTCAAAATGGATCTTCATCCTAAGCATCAGGTCTTCACCCTTCAAAATGGATCTTCATCCTTTGGACATCAGGTCTTTACCCTTCAAAAATGGATCTTTATCCATTGAAGATCGAGTCTTTACCCTTCAAAAATGGATCTTTATCCACTGAAAATTGGGTCTTTACCCTTCAAAAAATGGATCTTTATCCATTGGAGATTACGTCTTTACCCTTCAAAAATGGATCTTTATCCATTGAAAATTGGATCTTTACTGTGGCTTTAGCTTTTCTAGCTGGACTGATATTTTGTCTTTTGCAACTTCATTTTTTTAGAGTTCTAATCTTCTTCTTGTTATGTTATTTTTGTTTTTCCTTCTGTAAAAAATTTCAGCTATTTTTTAGCTGGCCCTTATATCTTCTCCTTGCCCCTTCCATCGTAAAATATTAAAAGTGAGTTTAAAAATATTTTGTGCATGCATAAACTCAAAAAATTGAAAGGAGAAACTTTGCCCCCTGTATAGGCTCAAACCAATGATTTTTCCCATGCATGCTCATATTGATGTTTGTGTTGTCTAGTTCTTCGTACAAGCATGCATTTCTTCTTTCTTTTGAAAAATGACTGGATCTTTCTCAAGAAATGGGCCTTCCATGCCCTCTGACTCCATATCCGCTTCATCTTTGCTTCATAGAGTATCTGTTGTTCACTTTGACAAAGAATAAAACACACAAGACAAAAATGCAGTGTGATATACTTATGTATGCATGATATGCATGGATGATACTTACAGTAGTTCCATCGACTCACAGACCGAGGTGATCAGCTGAAATTTTCTCATTGGTTCCTTCCAGATGCTCATTCAATTCTTGCATCAGAATGACAGAAGGCTTCATATTTATGGCTTTTATCCTCAAGATGTTGAAAACATGAGTAGTGGAGGCCTAAGCAGCAGAGATACATTAATTTCAAATTATGATTCAGCGCGTCAATCAATAGCTTCTTCATAACCTTGCAAGTAATCATTTACTTTGCCCAATGTGTTCTTCGAGGTTCGACGGTTCAACATACTTCCCTTAACTTGAAGGCTTTTTATGACAAAAACATATATTTTTTTAAAAATCTTAAAATCATATTTTGGCTTTGTCAAATCAGTGTCATTATACCTTAGGACTCAATTTTCCAAATTAATATATCTATAACATGACAACATTAGTTACCATACTAAACTCGGGAATCATTTCCATTTAAATAAGATCTGTTTCACTTCAGATAGAACATACACATTACTTGGCCAAAGGTCTTATTGAGTTTGAATATTGTCTATCTCATATGCATACTTGTTCAAACTTCTCCACTAATAGACTCTACCAACAATGAGAGATCAACGTGTCTTTAATAATCTTGAAACATGGTTTATAGGGGACATGGCTTAAATGAAAGCCATCTTTGAGATCAGAGCTGATGTGGCACTGCTGACAAACCATCACACTACAATATGCTTTTTGGAACTATACATTGTTAGAGGTTCCATTTTCACCTTATAGGCATCACTTTAATCTTCCGACTTTATGAACATACAAAGCTTGAATGTCATTCCATTATTTTGGCAGAAATCTGGATCCAATAAGTACTTTCTTATTCTTTAGACCACCCATTTTCTTTCTTTCCTCTATTTTTTTCTTTTGGCATTTCATCATTTTGTCCTTTTCTCAGTAGGGCTGTCAAGTGCAGAACTTTTAAGGACTAGATGTCCTAGTGTAAGACTTTTAAGAACTAGATAACCTTTCTTCTATCTCTCTAATTTTGGTTGAATTTCTATTTGGGTTGGACCAATTCAAGTCAAACTGCCTTTGCCTTCTACAGCTTTAGGTAAAGAAAAACTCGGTTGGCTTTCTAAAGTGCCTTTTGTGTTTTATTTTCTTTTTCTTTTCCTTTTCCTTTTCCTTTCCTTTTCTTTTTCTTCTTTTTCTTCTTCTTCTTTTTCTCTTTTTTTTTTCTCTTTTTTCCTTTTTATTTTTCTTTCTTTCTCTTTTTTATTTTTCTTCTTTTCTTTTTGTTCCTTAGTGATCATAAGACTTGCCAAAAGTATAACAACAGCTCAGGGTAGGTCATTAGGTTCGCTAGCCAATGAAGAGTAACCTAAAAGTATAAAATTTTATGAAGGTTCAAAGGGACAACTAGGGATTTTAATTGGGTGGATACTAGTTGTTGGCTTATCAAACAATGCCTAGATCATCTCTCTCTTAAATAAGCAGAATTCAATTTCACCTAGAAAGTTCATCAAAGCATGCTCCAAGATCAACTAGGACCTAGACAGAAGTTATTAAGCAGGAGCCCTCTCTAAGTAAGTATACACAACTTAATGCTACAGAATAATTCCCTTACCTAGTAAAGTTATTCAAATCATGATACATAGATATATTAATTTATGATTATCAAGCTAGACTCGTTATTGGTTGAACACTATAATATCAAAAGCCAACAAAATTATAAATTCAATAAAAGTAATTTATTCATGCAATTTTAATTTGAAAAACATTATTGTTCTAATAAAACACCAAAGAAAGAAAACAAAACAAAAACTAAACAAGCCAAGGGAAGTTTGTTGAGTTGGAATCGAAGATGCTTCATTTATTTAGACATATGAAGGGCAAGCTTTTTTCCATTATCAAGGATCATTGCTTCATCATCCACAGTTAGTCCAAGCTTGCTTAGTAGCACACCCTCTTTAGCAGCTTCTCCATCTATATCTTGATAAGATGACAAGATAAAACTCTTCTCCAATCCTCTCTCCATCATGAAATTTGCAAGCGGTGGCGCCCTTTCAAATTTAGGCAGAGGATTATTCTTAGTGTTGGGCTTATCAGGCTCAGGCAGCTTTTCACTGTCAATCAAATCTTGGATCTTATACCTCAATCGAACACATTTATCTGTCTCGTATCCTTTCACTTGATGGAATTGACAAAAGACCTTGGCATAAAAAATTGTTAGTGTAGGCTTGTTTAGAGGCTGAGGTGCCAATGGTTATAGCAAATCCATCTTCATTAGATTATTTAACATCTTTGACAAAGGTTCCCCCAAGTCTAAAAATTTATACTTTTTTATTAGTTTAGTTGTTGCATTTTTATCAACACCTCTTCTTTCCCTTTGACTTTGCCCACTGGGTTGGTAGCCACCTTTATTGCTCCACTTAGACAGCATATGGTTCGACTGGTCTTGTGGAATAGGGATTGACCCCTTATTTTTCATTTGATCTCTATTAGTGAACCTGATCCTCGTTAATGCTGCCTTTCCCTTCTTCTTTATGTCAATGGGAGATGTCTCATTAGTATTGTTGATGATCTCTAGAATTTCAATCAACTGGGGCCTTATAATTTTAACTAATTGATCTTTTAGCTCAGCCATCCTAGCTTTGACAACTTCATCTACTGTGTCCCTTAGCTGGTTAGCATCCATCCTCCCAATGAAGCACTTGAATAAAAAAATCACCATTATAGGTGGTGTTGTCGTATGCTTCTAAACTGCTGTACTCCAGGTTTACGAGCCAGAAATGATCAATGCTATGTAATGCAATGCGTGTATGCATGTATGCACAAGTAACAGACAAAGAAAGATAATTAGGATGTTCCTTCCAACCTTATATCTTTCACACATAAATGGCGAGTCTCTTTTCCTAGGTATATGGTCAACAAAATACCAACATGGGATATCTTATTTTTACAAAAATTTTCTCAAACAATTTAACCAATAGTTATATTTTCAAACTTAGAAATCAGTCCATGATAATTCTCATTAATTAAGTCTTAATCCATTAGGCCAACAGACAAATAACTTTTATGCTATATTGGATTAAAATAAAATTAATAGGTTTATCGTAAATAGATTTCATATTTGGAAAAATAACTAATGATCCATGCCAAAAATAAGCCCATGATTAATGACTCTTGATATAAACTAATCCCACAATAGATTTTATTATTCCATAATTGACCTAAATAATTTGTAAGCTCATTTAAGAAAAGGTTTTAACAGATTTTAAAAAGCCCACTCAAAAGGTTTGTTAAAAATGATTTTTGGGCTTTGAACTTGGTTCATAAGAAAAAAGATTTTTGACCCATCTTAATAGGCTTTATGTGTAAAGACCATCTTGAAAAATTTGAAAATTTGAGATTTGGTCTTTTAGACTTAAAGAAAAAAATTATTTTTGAGCTTACAATATAGATACGTCATATTAGAAAAAGAACAAACCAAATAAGCCATGGTTTAAACCAAGATAAATTAATCATAGTCAAACAACAAGCATTTGGGGGGTAAAAATCTAAGAAAAATAACTATGCCAATTACATGAGCTTTAGCCTTTAGGTTGAAAGGCTTAGGTTTTCATAATAAGTATATACCAAAAGGTACAAGGCTACGAGTGGTTATGCCATGCTCGATCTCCATACCTTGAGTGAAAGTATGATATCCCTTACATAACACAACACGAGTAACACGAGCGTCCTAACTCATGCACACAATGCAATCTAAATGATGCAATGGACAATATTATAATAAGAAAGAATAAAATAATATAAAGACCAATGGAATCAACTTCTCTTATTCCAGTGGAGTCGCCCCTGTGAGCAGGAATTTTTGCCCCCACTCCTATGTAGAATGGTTCTTGCAACTTCAGCATTGTTAGGCTCAGGGCTTTAGAAAACACGGGCCTAAACCCAGAGAAAATGGAGTTGCCACTTGGATAGGCTAGGAAATAGAAAGGGGTGGATGACTCGATTCCTAAGGAATCCCCAACCCCCTATTGGGTTTGAAAAGTTGGGTATATATGGAGAAGGTGAAAAATGGTTTAGTACCCCCACAACGCTCGGTTCATTGGAACCGACCTCCTTTTCAGGTCTAAGTATTATTGAATTCTTAAATATTATAATATTATCCATACTACATGCAATTTATTAATAAAATAGATTCATCCATAAAACAAGATAAAATAACACATTACAAAATAACATGGGTACCCATCTTTAGATGGAAACATACCCTTATAGTCTTTAAATATTCACAAAGAAAATAAATAAAATAGGACAACCACACAAAGGTGGAAACGTGTCCCTTACAATTGTCCCAAAGTCTTTAAATAAATTGAATTACATAAACTAAATAAATAAGGCACCCACACTAAATGAAAATATGCCTTTTACAATTTTCTTTAAAAATATATATAAATCTAAGGAAAAAAGTAAAGCGAGAAAAAAATAATATAACACATATAAAGATAATTAATAATTAAAAAGAAGATTAAAAACATTTAAATATTATCCATTAAAGAAATATAGCGCATGACGACCAGGGTCGCGCAGGTAAAAGATTTGCAAAATAAGTTTTTCTGTGGAATTAGGGGTTTTGCTGATGAAACTTAAATTAAACATGCAAAATTAGGATTTTACAATATGATTTGGATTACAAGACTAAATTAAAATATGCAAACTACAACTCTATGAGTTAATATTTAAACTAAGGCATAAAATAAATAAATTAGGATTTTAAACTAAATTTAGGATTTGTGTAAAATCATAACCAATATTATTTGACTACTAGACTAAATAATCATATTACTAAAATTATTAACTACTGGACATTTTATTTAAATGAGCTACTACGTGATGGTATTATAAATTGCTACTGTGAAATTAACATGCAGATCATTGTATGAAATTATGATAAATATATCTACTTTGATAAATGAACGAAACACAAACAACACACCTTTGTTGTTGGCTCCACCAAATTGAAAAAGATGAACTAAGCTTTACTACCTGAATCAACATTAACTTTTGGCTGGAGGTTTAATGCAATTGAGATAGTTTTGATTTCTGCCTCTTAGATTGTTGTGTATGTTTTTCAAAGTTGCTTTGTTTCTGCCTCTCCTTCCTTTACTACTCATTGCTAAGGTTTTTATTTTTGTTGTGAAGTTCAAAGTCCTAAAGTCCGTGCCTCCCCCGTTGCTCTGTGTCAATCATGTATTTATAGGAAATAAAACCCTTAACCCTAAACCTAATCCGAGTCTTAAAAGATTTATAAGTTGATTAGGAAATCAAATGGCCAGCCAAAAACTCAAATTTGGAGGGGCTCATATTGATTTGGAGGCTCCAAATCGATATGAACCATGCTCATGTCGATTTTGGCAGGTCCTGACTCAAACCAAATCCTAATTTTTAATATCTTTCGAACTTATCCTATTTTACAATTTAATTTGGAATTTTATAAATTGGACCATCTAATATTTAAGCTTTAAAATTAGGTTTATATTCTTTAAAATTATAACAGAACAAGGTAAGCTTCTTAAACCTAATCTATGCCAAATTAAGGGTCTACAGAAATCCTTTTCCTATTCTAACCTCTTTTTCTTATTCAAACTCTATTATAAATTGATAATCCTTGTTTTTGTTGGAACTTCTAGTATAAAACCGATTTTGATTATGAGCCATTATTTAACAATCTTTAATTATCTTTTATAGTTTGATTTTCATTTTTTCCACTTGATGTGAATGGTTGTTTCAAACATATATTATTTATATAAAATGATTTTATTTTTGCCTTTAATTAACTAATTAATCATCATTAAATGGTCATCCATGCATAGTAGTAGACTTAACTTGGTGTGCTAAGATTTGTGTAGGACTTATGTTGAGGACTAAAAAGAAACAAAAATAAATAAATGTTATAATAAAAAAATAAATATAATAAGAGTAAAAAAAGTTCAAAATGAACAACTTACTCTGCTGGTCGAAAGGCCATGAGTAGAGTTAGTAACCACTAGAAATCATGATCAATTGAGTAATTGGGTGCTGGCATCACAAATTTTTGCCATCGCGTCAAAAGATTATTAACATATTTGGTAAGTCTTAAAATGTGCTCAAGTAAGTTAAACTAAAATTTCCTGGTTATTGGCATGCATTTATTGCATATCTTGGTGGATTGATCAATGTTTTGCTATTTATTGGCTGAATTTTAAGCAAAAAAAAAAGTGCACATAAATTTTTTGTAAGAACTCTTTTTATTTTATGTTATAATGTTTATCAAATATATTATTCTATCTAGTGGAATTATGAAAGTCTTATTGCTATCAGCTGATAGTTTTTGGTTGCCATTTTAATATGCATTTCAAAGTGTTATAGGTTGGGTTATGATTTGATGGATGTCGGTATGATGGTTTAAGATTGTGAGGTGCTTGAGGGCGAGCATAGTTTAAATGTGGAGGAATTTGATAACAAGCATTTTGTACATGTTTATTGCTTATTTTATTTATATATTTTGACTTGTTATCTTGGGTTTCTACTAATTTTGGAATGTTTTTGAATAGATATTAATGGATGAATCTACACCTGATGCAAAATAGGATAGAATTTACAGCTGATTTCCTACATTTTTGGAAGAGATGTATTATGAATTTTAAGGAAATTCAATGAGACACTTTTTGCATTTTTATTCCTATTTAGATAAATATTGTTTTAGGTTATTATCTTTTTATTTTTTTATTACTTTTCCTAATTAGAATTTAAGTAGGATTTTTTATTTTCTTGAAGCATATAAATAGAACATTAGGAATCGGCCCTAGATTGCTTGGGTTGAGGACTTTTAGTCTAGACTTTTATTTTGAATTTTTCTTTATTCAATTCATGAATAACTAATTTTCAAGAGGTTGAAGGCTTAATTAGGTTTTAATTTGCAAAAGATTGTGAGATCTAACTAAATTCTCCATTCTCTTCTTTTCATTTCAGTATTTACATATTTTATGCTTCTTAATCATATTATTGTTTGATATTTGTTCAAAAAGGAACCGTTGTTCAATTAGATTAACAATATATCGCCAATCAAAATACTTGAATTCGTAATTGTTCTTGATATTTTGATATTAGTGACAATTAGGTTTAACACTAAGAAAATATCTAATTAAATAAATCATGCAGTTGAGTTTATTGATTAGAAACATATCCTTCTAATTCTTAAAGCTGTTAGTAAATTAAAATCTAAGGACGTTCCTATAGGATTGGTTACTAGTAAGAATTAATTAGCAAGCGATTCCTAGTTAATTTAAAATTTAAGAAATGATTGTTTGATAATGTGGAATTATTTGAGACTTAAAGATTTACTTTCTTAACATCTCTCATTTTAAACCAACCTACATAGATCGAGAAATATGGAAGAGCGAAAGAAACTCAGGCTAGCATAAATAAAAAGGAGTGAATTAAAACTCCAACCTATGAGCAACTTGCCTGGAAAAACAGTAAGAAGAGCCAAGATCCAAGAGTTCCCATACATAAATAGTAACAACAATTAAAAAAAGTGGTGCCAAAAAAGTTTAAATTTAGGCTAGAAGCAAACTTTGTTGGTGTTGGCTACTAAAACTAAGCCTAAGCTGATTGCAAGTGCATAATGCCAAACAAGTAGTAAAGTGTAAGTAAGAGTATCGTGTCCATAGGGAAGGTGTATTTTAAGTAACTTAAAACCAAACTATCTATTCCAGAGTTAGATGAACTGCAACTACTAAATACCTAATCATTCTAATAAATCTAAATGAAAGTCTAGACAATGAAAAATGAAATTTTAGAATTATGTTTCATTGAAATTTCTCTTATGGGTCTAATTAATTATTTTCATTAATCTTTAATTCTTGAATCAAAGATACTCCAAGTACCTAAAATTTCATTACCTTCTCTCTCAAGCAAGAGGAATATGATTGCAAAAGTTTAATTCCCTATTTTCATGAGAAATAAACATTACCCACTCCAAAAGTGAAAGGGTACAATTTAGTGAGTCCTTAGAAAATTACTCTATCTGTAAAATAAGCTTCTAAGGTTTTTGTTCCTATTAATCAAAATCATATTCAATTCTCACTTTTTTTACGATTCAACAAATAAAGTAACCAATGGACAATCGATTACTAATAAAGATCAATAAATCAATGAACCAAGAAAACATTAATAGATTTATTAAAGCCCAAAACCCAAAATCCAAAATCCAAATCCACCTAATCCTACTAAGGGATTAGTTAACTATACTGAAATTAAACATGAAAACAAGGGTTCTATAAAATTTAATAAAAAAATTCGTAAACCCTAGTTACCAACAATAACAATAATAAGGAGCAAAGGAAAATGAAAGTTCTAAATCAAATAGTTGATCTCTATCTTGCTAAAATAAGTTATTCATCCCAAAAAGCTACAAAATATGTAGAAAATCCTTATTCTTCATTGATTTCTTCTCTCTCTCTCTAGCTCAAATCCCAATTTTGCTAAGAATGGATAAAACTAAGGTTAGTCCCCCTCTCTCTCTATGAAAAAGATGTATTTATACCCTGTCACACCTATCCTTCAGGTGTCCTTAGGGTCTTTTTTTTTAATGTTTTTTCATTGAATTTCACTTTTCAGTATTCTCTACGTATGCACAAGCGTGCATATTAGTCAACACATCTGTGCCATAGTTGGGCTTCCTAGTCTATAAAGTTTAAGCCTTTACAGTCTCAAAAAATTTAGGCATGGGTGTGTCTACCTGGTCTAACACACTCGTGCTCAAAAGTTTGCCTTTGGACCTCTTTATGTCCTCCACATAGCTCCATTTTCATTTACATAGGTGATAATGAACATATATTCTTTATATTTTATGGATAAAATTAGGTCCATTGTCTACTTTTTCTACTAATTTCTTAGTATCTTGGTAGAAAAAGTAACAAGGAGAAGATATGCAATTAGATGAAGAAAAGTTGAGAAAAACCTGAAAAATTACAAGAAACATGCAGACATGACCCTCAGGCAGGAGCCTTACCAAGGCTGTTGACAAAATGGATGTGATATTTTGAAGGGACCTGACAGCTGGCATTTAATTTGATTTGACGATTTGGAGATGTTATTTTGGTAGAATTTTGAAAAATAAATTTGACTTTGTAATCCCTTATTAGTTAAGAATTTAATTGGGAATATTATTCCTATTTCTTTTATTATTATTTTTAGTTTTTAGTTTTCCTAGTTAGACTCAAATTAGGAAGCTTTGTTTAAGAGGGATATTTAAGCTCGTCTTTCCAGCAACCCTAGATGATTTTTTTTACTCTTTTTAGTTGTTGCAACTTTAGAATTTATAAGAGTTTTCTTTTCTTCAAAGCATGTGTAACTAAACTCTATTCAGTTGAAGGGGTAATTAATGTTTTCAATTCACTAGGATTTATGAGATCTAATCAATTCTTTACTTTCCTTTCTTTAAATTCAGTAATTATATTTCCTTGGTAGCTTATTACTATTATTATTTTCTAGTTAAACAATAGGACCCATTGATTAATTAGTTGAATAATATATCACCATTCAAAACTAAAAATCCGTAATTATTCTTTAGCTTTTGATATTTGTGACAATTAGACGTAGTACTAAGAGGGTGGATAATCTAATTTAAATAAATTTTACAGTAGAATTTATTGATTAGAATTAGGTCCTTCTAAATCTTAAAGCTGTTAGTGGGTTAAATTCTAAAGGGCATCCCTGTAGGGTTATTGAATAACAAGGGCTAGTTATATAGCATCTCTTAACTAATTTATCAACTAAGGAAGGATTGGCTAATAGGAGCATCTCGGTTAGCTAGAACTTATTTACTGAAAAATTACAAAAAATTATTTTTGTATGAATGATCAAATCTAAGAATTGAAACCAAGATTATTCCCTTTGACTGAAATCATCAACATTGTTATTTTCTAAATTTAACTTGCTATTGTCCATTTATTTAGTTTTAATTTTAATTCCGAATTTATTTTAATCTTCAATCATCCATTTAATTTTATTTACCTTTTACTTTAGGTTTTCAAGAGAAATTAATTTAAATAATTAATTCTCTAAGGATTTGATCCTATTAACTGCTTTTACAATTTTTATTTTGTCTAAGAATAGGTTTTTATTTTTGGCAGATTCAACACCCATCAATAGGCATGTTCAAAGCATTCGGCATGCATGTCTTGAGGTTTTGTCTTTGAAATTCACCTTTTATTCATTGCAATATCCTTTTTTCGCTTCTTGTTCCACTTATTAGCTCAAACTACTAAGAGAGATATTTTTTTTATTATCAAAAGCCAACATGAAACCAATCAAGAAACAACACAATTCGGGCTCTTTTCAATTATAAATTAAAAGTAGAAATGAGTTCATCAGTTGGTATGGAAAATGGATGTAAATGATGTCGACTAAAGGAATTGTAAGAAAATATAGCCTAGAAAAGGATTACACACTTCCTTTCAAAGGTGTCTGAATAGTGACACTGACGGTTACAAATGACATGTGGGCTCACCAGTGGTGGTTTTCAATGATGAGCTTCCAATGATAGGTCGATCTCAACATAGTCTTTCTTTCTGTGAGGAAGGTGACTACATATAACAAACATTATTATGCCAAATTTTCTTCCCCCAAAAAGCCAACAAGAAACCAGTCAAGAACAACACCATTTGGGCTCTTTTCAATTATAAATTAAAAGTAGAAATGAGTTCATCAGTTGGTATGAAAAATGGATGTAAATGATGTTGAAAAAAGGAATGGTAAGAAAATGTGGCCTAGAAAAGGCTACACACTTCCTTTCAAAGGTGCATGAATAGTGACATTGACTGTTACAAACGACACATGGGCTCACAAGTGGTGGTTTTCTATGATGAGCTTCCGGTGATAGGTCAATCTCAACATAGTCTTTCTTTCTATGAGGTAGGTGACTACATATAACAAACATTATTATGCCAAATTTCCTTCACTTAAAAAAACCACTTTTCACCTTTTTAAGATGTTGTCGGAAAAAGAGAAAAAATTTCTTCTAAAAAATCAACTAGGCTCTGATACCATGTTGATTTTGAGAGAGAAAAATTTTCTATTTTATTTAGACTTAATAAGACATTTACAATGGGTATATATAAAAGTATTTTAGCCGAGCTTAATTAATAGCCACCTTATATACTGTACATTTAAATTTTGTATTAGAAAAGCTACAATCCTTTATACAAAGACATAACAATCTAACACTTGAGGCATCCATCTAGGATTGAGGTGGAAGCATTGGATCTATGAAAACTACTTTAATAAGTGACTACATATATGGAGTAAACACTTAAAGGTATTTGAATAAGGATAACATTCTAGAATTTATGAAGGAGAGGATGTCATATGCCACTTTTGAAAGCGAGACTGTCATAGGATCCAAGTAAGTTTAAGGCAATCGGGTACCTCATAGATCCCATATTTGCAGTTAGATCTTTTTGCATCATATGTTGGTCACTTATAATTTTACAAAGGTGTCATACAAATCTACATGTTATAGTTACAATGTACATGTATATATACAAATAATATACATGCCACTGGTTTCCTAAATAAATAGATTCCCCAGCCTATACAATCTCTAATTGCAATTTCACATAGCCACTAAGCCAGAATTAATGTTCTTGCAAAACAAACTATTCCGCAGATGATGTGGTGAGTTGTCAACTTAGTGAGTTTTTAGTTGTGCAGTTTAGTTCCAGAATATTACAATTCATTACATAGCTTATTGTAGTTTCTTTTACCATCACCCATTTCTCCTTGTATACATTATTTTTCCTTTGACATTAGTTTTATAGACAAAGCAATAAAAATCTTTACCCACTTTTTTTTAAGAGTCCTCAAATTCTTTGGGCCTATTTTTGTTTCCTTTTTAATGTTATTACTCTTTTCTATCACAAACTGCTTAATATTTATTCTAGCAGAGTATATTTTGTATTTGTTTTTTTTATTATTCTTATTTACATAATCTTATTGTAATTGAAGCACTCATGTTCAAATGTAATTTTCTAAATCCAATATTTTTAATATAGTAGATTTGGGTCACATGGGCTTTGGCCAAAAATGTTTTATTAGATAATGTAGTCAAAGAGAATTCAATATGACAAAATAGTAGATAGTATAGTTTAAAGGGTATTAACACATCACATGGAACCATGTGGCATTATCAATACCAACAATCAGATATAGGCTTATAGCCTCATATTAGATTACGATAGTAACATTTTCCTTTAAAATAGAACAATAATTTATGTGCATAAAGCCTAATAAATAAACATGTAAACCCTTAATTTTGGTACCGGTCCAAATATATAATTTTCTTTTGAAGGCCAGATCAAGTCTAAATCTAGTAACATGGCCTAAAATAAAAATATTATAACTATTTAATATTTGCATTTTTTCGATTAAGTTTTACTATGAATGTTGTGATTAACCTGTTATTCGGTTAGACCATTTCGGTTGGCAATGTGATTCGATCGGATCGCACTACCAAATTCGACGTGAGTAAGCTCATGTCGAATTTGCATGAGCCAATTTGATAAGAGCAAGTTTCTCATGTCAAATTGGCCCATGCCAATTCGACATGAGCAGTTGCTCATGCCAAATTGGTAGGATGGGCTGACATTAACCTGATTATGCACGATTTTCATACTCGGACTCTCCAAGGCCATGTAGTTTTGATACGTCCGAAGTTAAGAGGGACTATGGGAAGCTCTAAGGTCGCCTATAAAAAGGCAATTAATTATTTATTAAAGGATTGGAAATTAAGAGTTAAGAGCTCCAAGCAAGAGAAAGAAAAGACAATTAAAAGATAGCAACCAAAGATGCAGTAAGGATTATCTCAAGTTTGCTTTATTTATCCAAGATCAAGTTGATCAGGCTGTAGCATAAGATTGGATTCAACATATTGATATTGGAGGAACCAACAAACACAAGTTTTAATTCTTAAATTTAATCTATTTTAATATTATATTATGTCTTCATTCCATAAGATGATCCATCAAAAGTTAATTAAAATTGATGGTTTGTAGTTTAGGTTCATCCAGTAGGTAATAATTTGAGTTTAATGAGGTTTGGATCTAATTTTATACATGTAAAGTCTTGGCCTATTAATTAGTATTAATTTACATGTTTAATCTTTGAAGTTAAACCATATTTGTGCTGTTTTGATCACAGAAACTTTAGTTTGCAACCTAAAGATCTAAAAATCTTGATGTCCAAACCCTAATTCTCAAAAATCCCTAACCCCAATCATATTTTTCTAAAACCAAAAACTCTAATTATGTTTCTCTAATATCCATAAAAATCCTAATTCCAAACACAAAACCCTAATCTACAAAAACTTAACCCTAAATTCTAAGACTCCAAAAGCTAAACCCTAATACCTAATCCAAAACTTAAAACCTTAATCCAGTAACCAAATTTCCATACCTAATCCAAAACCTCAAATCCTTAATACACAGTAGCCTTATAATCTTAAATCCCAAAGCCTTAATCATTATTTTCCAAAACCCTAAAAAACCCTAATCTCAACCAAAAATCATAGTCGAAAATCTTATTCTCAAATGTCTAGAACATTTAATCCAAAAAAAACCTTATTTCCCAAAATTCATATTCCTAATCTAATAGCCATAACTTTAAAACCGAAAGTCTTTATTTTCCAAATTTTGTAGCCATAATCCTAAAACTCCAAAACCCTAATTTCCAACATAAAACCCTACTTGCCAAATTAAAATCCTAATTCACTAATTAAAACCTTAGTTTTTTTAGAATCCCTTATTTGTATTAATAAAAAATTAATTTTTTATATTTATTGTTTAATATAATTATATTAAAATGTAGGTTTTGATTATTTAACTTATCAATGTATGTTTGTGATGGATGATTTAATTTTGGTAATTTGCTTTTAATTATTATGAATGTTTAAATGGTTTAATTGATTTGGTTGATTATTTTAATGTTAATTATTTTAGTTTTAATGATGTAAAAAGTATGTTTCCTCTTTATGGGTACCTCATTAGTTAAGTTCAATGTAATTTAATTTATTTTTAATTTTAGATTAATGTAAAGGGCATGTTTCTACTAAATGGTGGGTATCCTATTTTATTTAGTTTTGGACATTGGACATGGCTGTAAGGGCATGTTTCTATCTTGCATGGGTGCCAATTTTATTATTTGTTTGAACTTTCTTTGATATCAATATAATGAATATTTATTTTAATAATTGTATGTAGTATGGATGATTTTATAATATTTAAAAATTTAATAATATTTAGACCTGAAAAGGAGGCCGATTATAATGAACCAGACGTTATGGGAGTGCTGGGTCATTCTCACCTTTCCCATACATACCCAACTTTCCGAACCCATTAGGGGGTTGGAAATTTCTTAAGAATTGAGTCATCCACCCCTTTCTTTAACTCTTGTTGCTCTATATTAGCTATTTGGACTAGTTTCATATTCTGTTGGCCTACATGACTATAAAGATAATCGCGATCATTCTTTTACAATATTTCTTTAAGTTTTATGCTTACAAATTTTTTATGGATTGCCCAATAAGCCCACCAATACTTGGAATTTCCTTCTAATTCTCATTAAATGAATCTCTTTATGTTTGAACTAATTAGAAAATTCATTTTCATTACTTTATTTGCTAAATGAAATAGCATATTTAGGCCTAAAAATTCTTTCAATTTAACATTGATGCCTTTTGATTTATGGTTAGAATTTTTTTTTTTCAAAAAATAAGAAAGGAAAATCATTCGTGTAAACAAATTAGAAACCTAAATTTTTTTTCCCCTTAAAATATAAGCAAACCATTATATATTCTTTGAGATTTCAAACTTATCATTTGGTTTTGGGAAAATCCTGCCATATTTTTTTTCACAAGGTGCATAATTTCATTTAGCTATGACTCAATTGTAGCCAGTTTTTACTATTAATTGTGATTCATCCTTGCTCTACTTCAATTGTAGCTAGTTCAATTTGTTTATTATAATTTTCATTTTTTCTTTAAACTCCATACCAAATACTTCTTTGTCATATTGCCACCTAATCCCAATTTCTTAATGTACATTTATTTATAATATGAAAATAAATTTATAAATATTGAAAATCATATTTTAAATAAAAATATTAAAAAATAAGACTATAAAGGATTCTCCAAACTATAAAAGTTACATCAAAGAAATAAATCAATTAAAAATAAATATATATATATTGGATTTTATTCACCAAAAAATTAAATATATATAGTTCAACCCTGAAATATGCTTAAGAGCATAAAAGGGCGAATAATAGAACAAGGCTCTTTTCCACCCATCTAGCATGAAAACTAAAATGCAAAACGTTGTTTTAGGTGAAACTTCTTCATACATTACATCCAGCTGGGTTTAGTGTCCCTGTAATTCTTGGCTTAACATTAGTACATTCAGATTTTGCTGATTCGGTACCACTATATTTCAGGTCAATGTCAGCAAGTTCCACATTCTCGCATGGAATACCACTACTGCACAAAAGTTTAACAGCAACAGCAGTTTTGGAAGTTCCCTTTATGTTTTTGAAACTAACACCACTAATCTTAACCTTTGATGGTGCCTAGGAAATAATAAAAAGAAAAAAAAAAGATTAGTATTCATTTGAATAAACACATGCATTAAACCATAATCTAAAACAAATTGAGTTTTTCTTTCACTTTATATCCTCCAAGGAAAATACCTTGTCATTGCATTGATTCCATGGACAATACATTTGATCTATAAGAACAGGATTTTCGACATCATCCATAATAATATCCTCAAAATGCATATCAGATGCCGTTCCAGCATTTAATGCGGGCCAAGATTTAATTCTCACACCATTAGTAGCTCCTTTAATGGTACAATTTGTAATAAAGATGCCAGCCACAGGCTCTTCATTCACGTACTTACCTAAACTTCCCACGCTAATGCCATGACCAGGTCCACATGTTACTTTTGTGACTCTTAGGTTTTGTGTCCCATCCCCAACAGAAATGCAATCATCACCAGTGCCAATATTTGTTTCAGTAATATTGACCTCCTTGGATCGTCCTATATGAATTCCATCTGTATTGGCACTATCTCCTGGTGCAGTGATTGTGAATTTTTTAAAAGTAAAGTTCTCGCATCCCAAGACATTCACATGAAAATTCTTGCTATTGAGAGATGTTACATCATGTACTAAACTGTTGGTGACGAAATTGAATCGTAAACTCTGATAAAAGATTTTAACCAATAAAATGTTAAATAAAATTTCTTAGAAATATTACCTTCAAATGCCTTTGTAAAATAGCTAAACAATATAACATAATAGCCAAATGTACTTACAACAGGATATGGCTTGCAATCTTTTTTTTCACGACAATCATTTGCCTTCCATGCAGCTTCCCCTTGACCATCAAAAGTTCCACCTCCAGATATCGTCAATTGATCGATGTGGTTAAAAGTAATCCAACTATCACCGCTGAGACCTGGTGGAGCTTTCACCGTTCCTAGAAGTTCAAGCTCCATTGCTCCCTTGCAAGGACCTAATAACTCAATTAAGCCTAACAAGTATGTTCCTTTTGGAATTGTGACTTTACTAGAACCTTCTGCTGCACAAGCTTCTTTCCAAGCATCCAATAAAGCCTAAAAGTGGAAAAAAATAGGAAAAATTTAGCTACTTAACTAATTTTAGAATTACATTTTTCAAAAATTAATTTTATCTTCATACTTTATTCAAGTCAGCCTTTTCATTAGCCACAACACCATATTTTGTTACATCAAATACAGCAGGTTGTGCTCGAACAACATAAACAAATAATAGCAACAAGGATATAACTGAGAAGATCATTTTTGAATCCATGTTTATTTCCTTTGTTTTCAATAATGTTAATTGATTTGGTTTTTTCCTCTCGTGATAATTTTATAGGAAAAAATTTACTAATTTTATCAATATCTTCTAATAGAAGGCATTATTTTCGAGCTAATTTCTACCTATTATTAACTTTGCTATTATTATAGCTTTCAATGTATAAAGTTCTACACTTGCTTTGTGGTAAAATTTTTTTTTCTTAAAATAAGTTATAACAAATCACTGTCTATATTCATCTATCTTGCATCAAATTCCTTATTAGATGCAAGCAATCATTCAACTATTTTACACCACAATTTACTTATGGCTAATTATCACTCCTAATTCAATTAGAGAGAATGTAGTGAAAAATGCGAACTAGACATTTTTAAATTCATATGATGTTATTAATAAAGCAAATTTCATAAAAAGATTAAATCTTTGAAAGAAAATCAAATAAATAGTAGCATTACAATGATAAGAATAAACAAAACTAAAGCATCAAATCAAACAATACAACCTTGGTACTAATTGTTTTTAACGAAATTCATAATAATTTAAGATTTTTAATGAATTTTATTTTTATAATTAATAGATCTTGTAATTCTTTATTTTTGAGAAAAATTCTCATATAATAATAAATACAATTTAGAGAAATTAAAGGAGTCTCAAATTATTAGATTTATTTAAATGATGAAAATTTTAGGGCTTTTTAAGCACCCTTAAGATTTGGCACAAACATAATATGCCTTTAAGATTATATTTTTTTTCCAGGTATATGCTTCCTCATTTGTGTTTGAGTTGCATTGGATTTGCATTTAGTAGTACTTATGATTAGTTGATACTAGTTATGAGTGGCTATTGCATCAGTCCGACTTAAAACAAGCCAAAAATGACTTGAAATGGTTAATCCAGGGTATTTAGATGATAAATAACTAGACCTTATGAATTCCAGACCAACATCATATTAGCTTTTGCTTGTTGACATGCTAGCATTAATTCCTCAATTAAGCAGGTTACCTGACTGTTGTTACATCTCTCCCTTCCTTTTAGCTTGCGATGTCCTTATCATATTTCACCTGGCTCATATATATTTTATGCTCAAGCTAAGATTTAGCCCATAAAAGACATTGGTTATTATGGTTTAAAAATCGTGCCTAAGGTGGCTCCATCTCATTCTCTACTCCATGGATATCTCTTGGCCCACCAACTTCACAAAATCTGACCTTAAGCTGGTTACAATACCATTTATAATAGTCCACTAAAAATTGACTCCAAATAACATACTTTTTAGAATTCAGGCCTGACTCAAAATATTTAACCTAAGTTTTTTTTAGTAGTAACTAGCTAGACCTTATAAATTGCTTCCCATTCTTGGCCTCCACTTCTTAATGTGCTAGCTTAAACTTTTCAAGCTAACAAGTGAGTTAACTACGCTATTACAACTACTAACCTCATAGATAAACAAAAGATAGTTTGTTTTACTCACAATGTAATCATGACATTTTTGCTTGACCACCATTTGCAATGTGCATAATATGCTTTGCATGGAATAGCTAATATACAGTCTATGATAAAAGGGGCATAGTTTACAATGAGATTCCAACAAAGTTTGCAATTATTTTTAGTTACTAGACTAGACCTTTGTATTTCCTTTCTTCCCAAAAGCTAATGGACGAATTTGAAAACTATGTAAATCCCAGAAGACATGTTATGGTTGTGTGTTTTGAATCTAAAGTGTAGTTATGATGTATAATATACTTAATTTGAAAAAGGAAAAGAAATTCATGAAATGGTGATTAGGAATCTGCCTAGAATATTTTTTGTAGATTCTCCTGAATAAAAATAGAAAAGCAAAGCTAAAAAAAAAAAAAGAAAATCCATTTATTTATAGGATGGACAAGCCAGCCAATGAAAAGACAAAGAAGGGCTTTAGAAATGTTGTATCCATTTTCATCCTTCATTCTTAGCATTAAAATTTATTAATTTATTGTATTTTCTGTGTTATATAGAGTTTTATTTTGCTAATTCTCTTTCTTCATAGTTTGCTTGGAAATATGTCGAAAATCTATGAAAACGAGTTAACAAATTTTATTTCTAGCAGGAAAATTTGCAACACATGCGTGCTCATTGACTAGGGCACAACTGTGTAAGAAATAAGCAGACTGTCTAAAGTTTAAAGGAAAGAAGATGGATACAAAGGGTTATCATTGGGCATGACCGTGCTGACTTAATTTTGCATATGAGAGACACACAGGTTATCATAATTCTGAAAGGAAAATCTCTTAGAAAACCCTAGTTTTATCTTATGAAGTAGCTAAGTAGTCTAAGAAAGGTTAGGAGCTACCTTTGGAGAGAGACATTGTTATTTTCTTGGCATCTTTTGATCTAAGGAGAAGAAGGAAGCGTCAACTAGGGCAAGGAAAGATATTAACATGATTTTCAAGCTCCATTCAATCCTAATGTCCAAATTTCAGATTTTGTTTAGAGAATTTTTCATCTTGTTTTAGTTTCTTTTCTTATGATTCTTTGATTTATTTTGATGAAATCTTTTATCTACTCTTTTAGGACAATTTGTTTATTGTCTAATTTCACTATAAATACCTAATTCCCTTATAGAATTAGGTGGATTCAATTGTTTATTTTTATGAACTCTTAATAATGTCCTTTTATATTCATCTTAGTTAATTCATGATTTGTTACTCTTATGCTTAAGGCTAGTAATCAATTGGCCATTGATTGCTTGATTCATTGTATTGTGTGATTAGTGAGAGTTTAGAACAATATTGATAAGGGATTAACAACCTTTGAAAGTTTAACTTAAAGATGAGAAGACTTTTTAGGGAATCGTTGAAGTATCCCTTTGGATTATTGAATTGTGTAGCTTTTTAATCTCACAAAGGTGGAGAATTAGGGTGTTACAATTACAAGCCTTATTACTCAATAAAGAGTAGGGCTAATTTTTATAAGGATATTTGTTATTAAATAACTAAAATAGAATAGATTAAATAAAGTAAGATTCAAAGGGTAAATAATTAATGAAATCTAATCCTACACTTTAATTAATTGTTTAATCTAAAATTTAATAGCTTGTCAAAATCCTTTAATCTCTTCAAATAATCAGATAATCTAAATTTTTATTACTTAGAATACGCCTTCTCTGAGGAATCCAACACTCAAACTCACACTATATTACTTGTTGAAGCACTATACACTTGTAGTTAGCTAGGCATAGACCTAATCAGTTTTTGGCAATGTTACTGGGAAAGACAACTATTTTAATAACATTAAATTCAGTTTTCATATTAATTTGGAGCTTAATTTTAATTAGAAATCATCCATTTTCTGTAGAAATTGGTGCTTCATGCAAAGCCATCCACACTCAACCTTAGAAAGAGTATAACCCTGAGATTTAGAATCAATATGAGCACTAAACAAAGCAAGAAAGGAGATTCTTTGTCAGGAAAAAGAAGATAGGAAAGAATATGAGAAATCAAACCATATAAAAAGATATAGACAAAGACATTCAAGAAGAACCTAATGAAGAAATAATGGCTACGAAGAAGGAAATCACACATTATGAGAATACGCCATGCCGATTGCCCAATTAGGGTCAAGTATCATAAGACCATAAAGTTAATGAAAACAATTTTGAGCTCAAGTCGGTTCTCATCAACATAGCACAACAATCACTTTTCTATGGGTTAGACCATGAAGATGTCATTGCTCATCTAGAAATTTGTAATACTATCAAGATGAATGGGATTGCTGATGATGCAATTCGACTTTGAATCTTTCCCTTTTCCTTGAAGATAGAGCAAATTCATGGTTGCAAGGGCAAGCTTCAAGTAGTTTTCACCATTTGGGATGGACTCTCAAAAGTTTTCTTGGCAAAGTATTTCCCTCTAGACAAGACTGTGAAATTCAAAAATGATGTAACTTGCTTTGTTCTGTATGATGGTGAGACACTCTATGATGGGGCCAGTGAGACCTTTTTTTTCCAGTTATCTCTTTTCAATAGTCAATCTTTTATATAAAACATTTTTTCTTCAATAAATTCTATTTTTTTCTCTATGTGGTTTCAAAGGGATAAAAAAGTGCTTTTTATGTAAATTTCTTAATTTCAATTTTTTTTCACTGTTATTTCAAAATTTTATAAATTTTTATATCATCATATTTATTATTATTTTTAAATTTGTTAATATGTCTTAATTTCAATCATTAATTACATTATCCATAAAATATCTATCTTAATTTTCTCCCTATTAAAGATGAAAATTTCTAAAATATCAATTAGTTTTTTACACTTTTTCTCATTAATTTATATTATTAATTATTGAAATTGAGACATATTAATAAGTATTAAAGTTATTATTTCTAAGTAGAAAATGTAAAACTTAATATCTTAATATATGTTACAAAAATGAAATTTCGTATGATCTTATGAATAAATGATTTTCACAATCATAAACTATGCCTGATGCGTATTTGGAGTCTGCCTTTAGAGATTGTTGAAAGGAAAAAAAATACTGATAAATTTATTTCTCCCTCTTGACCTTCTTTAGTCACACACTCTCTTATGATGGAAGTCTATAATATGTGTATAATAGGTAGAGAAAGGACAAATTTATACACAATTGACATTCAATATGGTATGTCTATCAAGTAACCAAATAAATGAGATATATTACCATTAAAGTAAATAATTAATTTCCTTAAGTTTGTCTATTAATCACCTTAAATCGAGCCACATGATCTTAGCATTAGGAGATCTAATTTGATGCCTTAATTAGGCCCTTTAATTTTAGTTAAATCTTATAGTAAACTGTATTGTAAGACTTACTGACTCATAAAAGTTCTAAAAATATAGGTTCAATAATTTGTAGATTTGTTCATGGGATGGACTGTGAGTTTCAATTAGTGACAAAATTATAGTCTGACAAACCCGACCCATAGAAAATTTAGCATCTCTTAAATGCAACTCCATATATGAATAAGTCTAACAGAAATTAAGACCCCATTAACTTTAAATCCTGCATCCATCCCTGGCTACGGAATATGTATAATTTGTAATGGATGATGAGCATGTTTAAGTTTTAAAAAAATAGTTGTAAAACTTTTTTTGGTAACTTATGAAAGGGGGAAGAAAACCTAATTCCCCTAAATGAAAGGGGAAGAAAACTTAATTTCCCTAAAACCTAAAATATGCATAGATCACTAGATTATTCAAATTAAATTGCAAAGGGTAGAATTGCGTACCTGACATCATCGTATGTTGATGCTGAAGACGATTCTGGGGTTTGTCGCCTTCCAGGGGATACACACTTTAGGTTATGCGGAAGCACTACTGAAGGAATGTAATGTTCTCTAAAATTGTTATGTTCCCCCGGAGACCACGACCCCTTATTTATAACTGAATAAATGATGATTAATTTCTATTTTGGTCCTTCAACAAAACAGAAATTCTTATTGGTCTCTACACTTATAATCCTATTACGAATAGGACACTTCAATAGTCAACAATCCTAATTTGATCACAACTTTAATTTGACTATCTTAATTTGACTGCAATACACATTTAAATATTAAATATATTTAGCCCACATTTAGGATTAATTTTAATCAATATAAAATTAATTCTAACAATCTCCCACTTGGGCTAACATATATTAAATGTAAATGTATATACCTTAATGAGCTCATAAAAGCAGTCACACTGAAGGTGTCTCAAACAATCTCGTCCATTGATTATATCGATAAAGGACTGAAGGGCCAGTCGCCACATTCATCGTGACTCAAACCACCATCAATCACATTACCAATACTCTCAAATGACATAGATCAATAATAGGAGTGTAGCATGGAAACTACATGTAATGTGATCTAATCATGCCTGTTTCCAACTGGTCACACTTTAGTGAGATCAATCAATAATAATACAGAGTGTAACAAAATAAATACTTTATTTTCTGCAGAAACTGAATGTACATAACAAAATA
Organism: Garcia nutans; assembly: GCA_947685225.1. Lineage (NCBI taxonomy): Eukaryota > Viridiplantae > Streptophyta > Magnoliopsida > Malpighiales > Euphorbiaceae > Garcia > Garcia nutans. Next base: position 1,445,047 of record CANTUV010000068.1, read on the forward strand.
TATCCATTACAAAACAGAGAATACACAAATATAATGTAACCATAATGAACAAACTCCCACTGAAACTAATTAGTCTCAAATAATGTGACACCCATATGAGTAGTGTGCTCATGAAAAACTTTCGTTATCACAGCCTTAGTGAGCGGATCCGCAATCATGGAGTTCGTTCCAATATGCTCTATGGATATCTGTCCACTCTGCACTCTCTCCCTCACAGCCAGAAACTTTATCCCCATGTGTCTCGATCGAGAAGAGCTTCTGTTGTTATTGGAGAATAAAACTGCTGAGTTATTATCACAGTATAACTTTAATTACCTTTCAATGCCATTCACAATGCGCAGCCCTGTGACAAAGTTCCTCAGCCAGATTGCCTGATTGGATGCCTCATAACTTGCTACAAATTCTGCTTCCATGGTGGAGGTAGCTACTAGAGTTTGTTTCACACTCTTCCAAGAAATAGCACCGCCAGCCAAGAGATATATGTAGCCTGATGTGGATTTCCGACTGTCTTGGCATCCCGCGAAATCAGAATCAGTATACCCAATGATCTCAAGCTGATATGATCGCCTGTATGTGAGCATATGTCCCTTAGTTCTCTGAAGATATCTCAAGACTCTTTTGGTTGCTTTCCAATGATCCATTCCTGGATTGCTGAGATATCGCCCTAACATGCCAACTATGAATGAAATATCTGGAATAATGCAAACTTGAGTATACATCAGACTCCCAACTGCAGACGCATAAGGCATCTTCTGCATCTCCTGAATCTCAAGTTCACCCTTTGGACACTGATCAAGACTGAATTTATCTCCTTTAGCAACTGGGGTATCAATTGGTCTACTGTTGTGCATACTAAATCTCTTGAGCACTTTCTCAATATAGCCCTTTTGTGATAATCCAAGAATACCTCCAGTACGGTCTCGATGTATTTGAATCCCTAATACAAAAGAGGCTTCACCTAAATCTTTCATCTCAAAGTGTTTTGAGAGAAAGACTTTGGTCTCGTGCAGCAAGTCCTTACAGTTAGTAGCAAGCAATATGTCATCCACATATAAGACCAAAAAGATAAACCTACTCCCACTGAACTTGTGATACACACAATCTTCCACAGCATTTGTCTCAAAACCGAAAGAGACAACTACTTCATGGAATTTGAAGTACCACTGCCGAGAAGCCTGCTTGAGTCCATAAATGGATTTCTTTAATCTGCATACCAGTCGCTTTGGGTCTCCAGACACAAAGTTTTCTGGCTGCACCATATAGATTGTTTCATCAATGTCTCCATTGAGAAACGCAGTCTTAACATCCATTTGATGAAGCTCAAGATCAAAATGAGCAACTAGAGCCATGATTGTCCTAAAAGAGTCCTTCGATGATACTGGAGAGAAGGTCTCTTTATAGTCAATCTCTTCTTTCTGAGTGAAGCCTTTAGCTACAAGACGTGCCTTATATCTTTCCACATTACCTTTAGAATCCCTCTTGGTTTTAAATATCCATTTGCAACCAATGGGTTTCTTTCCTTCAGGTAATGAAACAAGATCCCAAACTTGATTGTCTTGCATAGATTTATATTCTTCACTCATTGCATCAATCCACTTCTGAGAGTTAGAATCCTGCATGGCATGATGAAAGCTGATAGGATTATCTTCTACCATGTCTACAGTGTCCTCATGTTCCTGAAGATATACTACATAGTCATCCGGAATAGCATTTCTTCTCTCTCTAGTAGACCTTCTTAAAGGCACATGTTCTGGCTCAAATTCTTGAGGTTGTTGAGCTTGTACTTTAGGAAGAATAACTTCTTCATCCTAATGGGGAAGTTGATCAACATTGTCTTCTATTGGATCCGGAATTGCTTCTGGGATATTAACAATTCTAGGAACCTGAACAGTCCCAGGAGCAAAGATAGGAATCGACACTGAGTGTTCCTGACTCGATCCCTCCTCAAAGATAATGTTTCTAACCTTATTTCTCCCCCCAAACTCAACATCCTCAAAAAAATTTACAATTCCCGTCTCAAAAATAGATCTGGAAGTAGGATTATAGAACATAAAACCCCGAGATTACTCAGAATAACCAACAAAGTAGCTACTAAAAGTTTTGGAGTCCAATTTTGTTTCATTAGGCCTATAAGGCCTAGCCTCAGCAGGACATCCCCAAACATGAAGGTGTTTTAGACTGGGCTTGCGTCCAGTCCAAAGCTCATAAGGTGTTTTTGTAGCTGCTTTAGTTGGTACTCTGTTAAAAAGATAGACTACTGTCTTTAATGCTTCTCCCTACAGAGACTCAGGTAAAGAAGAATGATTAATCATACTTCTAACCATATCCATAAGAGTCCTGTTACGTCTCTCAGATACACCATTCATGCTGGGTGTACCAGGCATTGTGTATTGAGGGACTATACTACAGTCCTACAGGAAAATAGCAAATGGCCCTGGACGTTGTTCTCCTGAACTGTCATATCTACCCTAGTACTTACCACCACGGTCAGATCTAACACATTTAATCTTCTTTTCGAGTTGGTTTTCAACTTTGGCCTTATAAGATTTGAAAACGTCCAGAGACTCTGATTTCTCATGAATGAGATATAGGTACCCGTAACGTGAGTAATCGTTTATGAATGTTATGAAGTATCTTTGGCCATTCCTTGTTGCTGTAGGGAATGGGCCACAGATGTCCTTATGTATCAACTCTAAGACGTTTGATGACCTATTGGCACCTAATCTCTTTTGTTTAGTCTGTTTACCTTTAATACACTCAACACAGGAGTCCAAATCTGTGAAATCAAGTGTATTTATGATACCATTTGACACAAGACACTCTATTCTAGATTTGGATATGTGACCCAAACGTCTGTGCCATAGAGCAGCTAAGTTATCCATATTCAGCTTCCTTTTGGTACCTATAGTACTAACTTGCAGGGTCTCATTATAAGAGGCATCAATATCTAACATATATAGATTATGAAGTGCATACAAGAAACCAGTACCTAAAATTTTTGAATCCATAGATAAAGTAACTTTATTGTTTCCAAATGAACAAGTAAAATCATATTTGTCCAAATGGGAAACAAAAATTAAATTCCGCCTAAAAGACGGAATAACAAAAGTATCTACTAGATCCAAAAAATTTCCAGTTCTTAAACGCAATCTAAAATGTCCTATCGCCTCTACTTCTATCGGTTCGCCATTTCCCATATAAACGTATATTTCACCGTCAGTTGGCTTTCGGTAGCTCAGGCAACCCTGCAATGAAACACTTATGTGAGCGGTAGCACCAGAATCCATCCAATAAGTGTTTCTAGGAGCTGAAGTTAAATTAACCTCAGAACAGACTAAAACAAGGTACTTACCCTTCTTGACACGCCATGTGGCGTATTTAGGACAATCCTTCTTTAAGTGTCCAGACTTGCTGCAGAAGAAGCATTTTAATTCCTTAGGCTTCTTTTGCACAGGACCTTTATTAGCAGTCTTATTCTCAGCAGTCTTGTTTCTCTTCTTGTTCTTGCCCTTATCTGCTGAAGAGACCAGATGAGCACTCTCCCTCTTAGTAGCTAACAATTTTTCCTCCTCATCCACACAATGAGCAATGAGCTCGTTAAGAGTCCATTTGCTCGGCTGGCAGTTATATGAAGTCCTAATCTGCCCATACTGTGATGGAAGAGAATTCAAAGCTAGATGGACTAACAGGTCATCTGGTAAAACCAAATCCAGGACCTTTAGCCTCTTGGCTATTTGGGACATGCTCAGTATATGCTCCCGAACACTACCATTGCTAGTATACCTTATGGAGGTGAGTTTTGCTAAAAGCATCCCCACTTCGGCCTTGTCATTTTTGACATAGACCTTCTCCAGCTCAGCAAGGTAGTTCTTAGCATTACTCTTTTCAGCGGAGATGGCTCCTCGAACATTCTCTGGGATTCCCTGCTGCATGATCATCAGACCCAAGCGATTAGAACGCTCCCACTTCTCATACTGAACCATCTGAGCATTAGTACTCTCTTCAGTAGGAGGAGTAGGTTCGTCCATCCTGAATGCGTGGTCTAGATCCATGCAACCCAGATAGATCATTATACTTAATTTCCATGCACTGAAGTTTGACCCCTCAAGCATAGGGACATTGGTAGGGTTATATGGCATGCTAGCTGAATTCAGAGAAAATAAATAATAAATAAATGACATAAGCTCACAATCCACAAAAATTGAAACAAATCACAGAAGTAGAGTTCAAATATTGGAAACAAGATACTGGACACAACATTAATATTCTCATCTTTGGACATAAAATATTAACTGTAATTGGTATCTCAACGCAGTAATCAAATATTGACAATTCAGTCCTGTCAAATAATAAATCTTCCTTTGGGCCGATTTATTATCCACATGGATGAACACATAATAATTATCACATATTTATTACCACAATGTATTCTCAATTCAGCCAGATAGCAACCCTCCTTTGGGCCGGTATGCTACCCGCAATGAATTTTAATACACCTGTCTAATATCCCAAATAAATCAATTTACACAATAGAGGTCACTTTGGTGACTTTTTACTTCAATTAATTTATTATTAAAAATATTAAACATAATCAGGACTAAAATACCAAAATTTAAACTCAGTTGAATTAAATTTTAAATTACAATCAAAATTGCAATTTTAAAATTAAATGAATTTTTTTTAAATAAAAAAAATAAATAAATAAAATGAAAAGGAGTAAGGTAAATTTTTTTTAAACGTTTACTGTGTTCTTCTAAACCAAAACGAAAAACAAAAAAAATAATTTAAACGTTTACTGTGTTCTTCTAAACCAAAACGAAGAACAAATTTTTTTTAATTAATTAATTTACATAATTAATTAACTAAATTAATTAATTCCAGAAAAAATCACAAACTCAAAATTGAAGTCTAAAAAATTCGATTTTTCCAGAATTAATTAAATAATCTCAGTAATTTAATCCAAAAAATAAATCAAACCAAAATTGATTTCAGATTACTAATTTCGATTACAAATTAATTTTAGAAAATTACAATCACCGAATTAATTTTCTAGAATCAAAACAATAATCAATACAGCAATTTAATCGGAAAATCTAACAACCTAGCATAGGGCTCTGATACCAATTGAAAGGGGGAAGAAAACCTAATTCCCCTAAATGAAAGGGGAAGAAAACTTAATTCCCCTAAAACCTAAAATATGCATAGATAACTAGATTATTCAAATTAAATTGCAAAGGGTAGAATTGCGTACCTGACATCATCGTATGTTGATGCTGAAGACGATTCTGGGGTTTGTCGCCTTCCAGGGGATACACACTTTAGGTTATGCGGAAGCACTACTGAAGGAATGTAATGTTCTCTAAAATTGTTATGTTCCCCCGGAGACCACGACCCCTTATTTATAACTGAATAAATGATGATTAATTTCTATTTTGGTCCTTCAACAAAACAGAAATTCTTATCGGTCTCTACACTTATAATCCTATTACGAATAGGACACCTCAATAGTCAACAATCTTAATTTGATCACAACTTTAATTTGACTATCTTAATTTGACTACAATACACATTTAAATATTAAATATATTTAGCTCACATTTAGAATTAATTATAATCAATATAAAATTAATTCTAACAACTTATGCAATAGATTTTTGCATACAAAAAACATGAAAAATATATGTCTGTAAAGCCATGCAATATTTTGCATATAATATGAAAAAATCGTGCAAAACCATGCAATTCAGGATAAACTATGTTGTTTATGAAAACCATGCAAGTGGAAAACTATACCGAACACATACATGCAATTTTAAGAAGCCATGCAATATAAATCATGAAAAATTATACAACACTAATGCATATAATTATGGTGGCCAGGAAATAGGAATATATATTTGCATGTGAATTGTAATAAGCCATTCAAAGCGTGCAATTCAGCATGCTATGGGTAGAATATAAAATAAGCTTTAAAGCATTAAAATGTTTTATGGTTAAATGTAAAATTATAAAGATAATGAATTATAACTTTACTAAGGCACAATTACACTTAAAATTTTAAGAGAAATAATAAATGACACACGCAATAGGTATAATTGAACAAAAAAGGAGAATAAATTATTAGTAGGCTAGATAATCCTACTAACTGTATGTTTATTTAATTATACTTAATATGTGTATATATATATATATATATATATATATATATTGGCATTGAAATAAAATTAACTACAAGCTACTAAGGGATTAAGAATTATATTTAAATATATGCAAAAGCTTAAACATGATAATAAGGCTATGAATATGATAATAAGATCAAATGCCACATTTACTGTAACATCCATCATTTTTTTAAAACATTAATTAAAATAAATTAAAATTAAATTAAATAAATAATTTAAATAGAAAATTGAAGGATTTTAAGTGAAAAAGTAAAGAGTATATGTGAAATATATATTAAATATGCATAACATATATACAAGTCAACTCTTAAATAGAAAAGTCAAAAGTCAAGTGGTAAGATTATAAATATATTTTGTAAAATTAAAATTAATTAAATAAATTTAAAATAAATTATTTTTGAATAGAAGAGGTAAAATATGATTTTTAAATAAATAAATAATTATTATATATATATATATATATATATATATATGGTCATTTTTGAGAGTGGAAAGGGGGAGAAAATTAAAAAGTTGTCTTCACCTTTCTCTTCTTCTGAAAGAGGCCGAACCTCCATGGCTAAGGAGCAAAGGTTTTTCTAAGGAGAAAAGGTTTTTCTTCTTCCATACATCAAAATTTGAAGAGTTTTCAAGGTTTTAAGTGGAGTTTTGAAAGTTTCTTTATTAATTGGTAAGCTTCCTTACCAATTTTCAAGTTCTATGAAAAAGTATGAATATGTGAATTTTAGGATTTTCTATTAGCATGATTTAATTGATTGAATGGGTATGTATGGAGTTATTTTCATTAGTTATTGATGATTTTCAAGTTAGATTAAATAAATGATTAAGTTTGAGTTGAGATTGGTTGAAAGAGATAATTTAGAGTTATGAAAAATTTGAACTTTTGGAATCAGGTGTTTTAATTGTATAAATTGATTTCAAATGTGTTTTTTTGATGCATAAAGAAGGATTCTAAAGTCAAATGATGGATTTCGTTAAGTTTGGATAGAGATTGAATAAGTTAGTGTTGAATTTAGAGTTTTGGAAATGAATTTTCAAAGAATGGTTGATTGGTTGATATTAATGGCTAAATCATGTTAAGTAATGGCATAAGTGATAGAAATAAGCTTGGATTAATAATTAAAATGAGTTAGAATGAAGAACCTTTAATGATGAAGGTGGTGGTATTTTAGAATTTTGTATAAGAACATGTGTTTATTTAATTTAATTGGTTAAAATATATTATAATATGTTTGTAATAATATGAATAAACTTAAAACACTAATTTAAATGGATTAAGATGAATTTTCAATGTTGAAGTAAGGTTAGGCATAATTTTAAAAATTTGTATGAGTGATGTTTAATTAAGGTTGTATGCTTGTAATACCTTAAAATATGATTTTAAATGATGGTATTTATTCATATTTTGAATAGGCATTAAGAGGAAGTAAATTTCCCAAATTAATGTTGAAGTGTAAGTTAGAAGTGAAGGTTGGAGGGTGATTTTTATCTTGTATTTGAGTGCTTATTGAGGTATGTATAAACTTTCGATAAATTGGATATGGTTGCATTAAATTTGGTCTAACACATTTTGGATAGAAAATGTGTTAAGCTACTTGATAACATGAATATTCATGAGTATTGTGCTATAGCATGTGAATTTTTATGTATGCATTATATACATTATGAAAAACCATTACTAATGGCTAAGATAAATAAAATGTGATTTATGTGCATTATATGAGAATGACCCAAAAATAATTGGGTAATGTCATTTTAATGTGAAATGAGATACATTGCAATGAAATTGTGAGATATAATGAGTTGATATTGATATGAATGAGGAAAATAAGGAAATATTACAATGTCATGAGAAAAATGAGAAATTGGTGCAATGTGATAAGATAAGTTAATTATAAAGAATATGTATTAATTGTGTGTCTAGTATGTTATTTAATTTTTAAAATTCTGTATTCGGCAGCATGCCTATGAAGTTCTCCTCATTGTTTGTCTTTGGGGCTAGACGATAGGCGTCATTGATATATGACTTTTTTTCGGCGCTAGGCGTCACTGATATATGTCAATTTGGACCAAAACAGTAACTCTGAGATTTAAATAATATATTAGTTTGTTTGGGCTCATGCTTGCGAATGTGTTTATGTGAATTATAAAAAGATTAAAGATTATGTTTTAAAATGGATTTGAGAGCCACATTATCACATAACATGCAAAAGTATTATGCATTGGCATTGTATTAAAGTTTTATTATTATCAAAATTTGTTCTGCTAGACTTTTAGCTTAGTGCGATTGCATTTTATCATGCAGGTGACAGATGTGATCTGGTATATCCGAAGAGTTCTACTAGACCTGGTCAGGCCTAGACTTGATGTTGATTGAGTTGATTTTGCTGCTTCTAGATCAATGCTGGTTGTCATCATGTATATATTTTATGTCGTAATATATTTTGATATTATGTATGTTATGTTTATGATTTTAAAGTATATATATTGTAAATTATAAAGACTATTTGGATAAATTATGTAATGTGGAATTTTATATGTGTGTTTTGATATATATATATATATGTATATGTATAAATATTTTAAGAAAAATGGAGAAATTGAGAAGTTAGGGTGAAAGGTATGGTTTATTATTTATTGGGAGTGTGTTTTTGCAAGTTGTATAACTGTTGAATTTTTGAGACGTCCTATTTACAGATAAAACTCTGATAATTTTTTTTCAGAGATTTTTATGTAAAATGCTTATTTTGAAACCTATAATTAATAATAAATATTTTATTTATTATTTAAATATATATTTTAAAGTGGTTGGGATTTTAAATCAGAAATGTAAAATTTTTTATTAAATCAGGTTATGGCATTCGTATACTTTATATTCGTCTTTTGCATATACTGGATCTATGTATTAAACTCATATATGATATAAGAGTGTTACATTTGCATCTAATTAACCAACTGATAAATAAACACACTATTGATCATAATATTAGTAAAAAGAAAGCCTTCCAAAACAAAAAGACTAAATTAAGTAAATCAGAAGATAAGAGTTGAGTTATAGCCCGATTTCCATTTCATTTTTTATTTACACCTTACCAGTTTGATTGCTATCATTGGTTTAACTCTTGCTGTCCAATGGCATTTCCTATCTGAGTTGATTACTGCAATTTTGAATTCCTTTTTGAACCTCAATATCTAACTTGTTAAACATCTTCTGCTGCTATGGGCCATTATTGATTTGCTTTACTAGCAATGATTATTCACTATGACATTTGTGCCTTTATATGTATGCATTACGATAGAACTCAATCCTAGCGAGAGTTAAATCACTAGACTATATGCACATGGAGTTTTACATTCAAGGAAGAAATTACTATCCGAGTATGAGGATTCAATCCTATTTGTTATATGTTATTGTCACTATATATGTTTTTGTTCTCTTACGAAATTCTACTGTTATTATTTATTTTCCTATAATGGGCTAATGAATATTATGTTGATAATCCTTTATATGATTGATTGAGCCGTCACATTGGAGTTATACTTTCCAAAACCTTCTGTTCAATTACTACAATGATGGTCATAAGCCACCCCTTTCACCCATGCATCTCATGTTATAAACTTCAAGAGCTGACAGCTCATCATATCATCTGTAGTTTCAGGATTAGAGGGTTGCAGTTGGGGAGGTTATGATTTCTTCTCATTTTGGAAGCTTCAAAAAAATTAGTATGATTTAGAGTCGTGGTGTTCTAAATTAAATATATATTTATTATGTAGATGTTGGAAGACTTCTCTAGAGGTTCATGGTATATAATATAAGGGTGTAATATGCAATATATAGTGTGGCATGTAATATATAGAAGTGACATAATAAATTTATGTGTATACGAGTATGCATGCATTCGCCCACATAGTGGCAAAACGCCATTAAATTATCTAATATGTGTGTGTGCATAAAATGATAAATGATGACTCATGTTAATAATACATTAATATAAGCAAACGCAAGATACAGAAAGATCCGCGGGCTGATTCTTGGTTCTATCTACATGGCATCCTACAGCATGCATTAAGCCGACTTGTTCCTAAGATTGTAGCACCTATTAAATTTGGGGTGTCACAAAATCATACCAAAAGGAAGAGAACTTGAGAATCTGCATGCTTGATTCAATTCTTTACTTGTTTTATTGTTACAACTTCCTATTCATTATATGACTTATGGACTATTTAAATGACATGAATATTGTTGATTACTTCTTCATTCATTATACATACATTAGAAATTTAAATGAAATAAATATTGTTGATTAATTCATTCTTTACACATGTATTAGAAATTTTGAGAACGATTGATAGGATTGATAGTTAAAATATGGAAGTCATGCTTTTTCTGCCATGAATATTTTTGTAGTTTTAAATTCATTTCATTGTCTTGGATGTTTTAATTTAGTTATCTCAGAGGGTTGTCATTAATAGTTTTTCCTTCTCCTTATATTTAATTTAGTTATCTCAGAGGGTTGTCATTAATAGTTTTTCCTTCTCCTTATATAACTGCATATGATTTACTTATTACTTTCTTTTTACTACTCATTTTATTCTTTTTTTATGAGTGGAATAACTGTTACATGCCAAAAATAAAATTTTCAAAATTAAGTGGCAAAGCAATAAAACACAAAATTAACGAGGTTGACTAGAATGCCTAAATAGTTTGAGGTGCCTAGCACTTTGGAAACCATACTCAAAAGCCTGAAATTATGTTATACATAATTAACTTATGAGAATCCCAAAACACCATTAAAGTTAATACTAGCGTCTTAGTGAATATCTAAGTGGCAACTTATGTCCTCTTTGCTAGCTATTTGGACTAGTTTCATATTCCTTTAGCCTGTATGACAATGATGATAATCGCGATCATTCTTTTACAATATTCATTTAAGTTTTATGCTTAAAAAATTGTTATGGACTGCCAAATAAACCCACCAATGTTTGGAATTTCCTTCTAATTCTCATTAAATGAAACTCTTTATGATTGAGCTAATTAGGCAATTCATTTTCCAATAATTTATTCGCTAAATGAAATAGTATATTTAGGCCTAAAAATTCATTTAATTTAACATTAATGCCTTATGATTTATGGTTAGAAAAATATCTTTCAAAAAAATAAAAAAGGAAAATCATTCTTACAATAAAAATTAGAAGCCTAATTTTTTTTTCTTTAAAATATAAGCAAACCATTATATATTCTTTGTGATTTCAAACATCTCATTTGGTTATGGTAAATCTTGCCGCATTTTTTCCCTACGTGCATAATTTCCATTTAGCTATGACTCAATCGTAGCTAGTTTTCATTATCAATTGTGATTTCATTCTATCTCTTTTTCATTATTGGCTCTAGTTCAATATGTTTCACCCTTGCTCATATTTCATCTTACTAAAACTCCATACTTAATTTGTCATATTTCCACCTAATCCCAATTTCTCAATGTACTTTTATTTATAATATGAAAATAAATTTATAAATACTGAAAATCACATTTTAAATAAAAATATTAAAAAATAAGACAATATAAGATTCTCTAAATTTTAAAAGTTACATTAAAAAAATAAATCAATGAAAAAAAAAAATATATATATATATATATATATTAGATTTTATTCACCAAAAAAATAATAATATATAGTTCAACACCGAAATATGGGTAAGAGCATAAAACGGTGAATATCAGAATAAGACTCTTTTCCATCCATCTATCATGAAAACTAAAAACCAATTACTTCTTTGTCATATTGCCACCTAATCCCAATTTCTTAATGTATGTTTATTTATAATATGAAAATAAATTTATTAATATTGAAAATCATATTTTAAATAATAATATTAAAAAATAAGACTATAAAGGATTCTCCAAACTATAAATGTTACATCAAAGAAATAAATCAGTTAAAAATAAATAAATATATATATATTAGATTTTATTCACCAAAAAAATTAAAAATATATAGTTCAACCCTGAAATATGCTTAAGAGCATAAAAGGGCAAATAATAGAACAAGGCTCTTTTCCACCCATCTACCATGAAAACTAAAAAGCAAAATGTTGTTTTAGGTGAAACTTCTTCATACATTACATCCAGCTGGGTTTAGTGTCCCTGTAATTGTTGGCTTAACATTAGTACATTCAGATTTTGCTGCTTCGGTACCACTATATTTCAGGTCAATGTCAGCAAGTTCCACATTCTCGCATGGAATACCACTACTGCACAAAAGTTTAACAGCAACAGCAGTTTTGGAAGTTCCCTTTATGTTTTTGAAACTAACACCACTAATCTTAACCTTTGATGGTGCCTAGGAAATAATAAAAAGAAAAAAAAGATTAGTATTCATTTGAATAAACACATGCATTAAACCATAATCTAAAACAATTTGAGTTTTTCTTTCACTTTATATCCTCCAAGGAAAATACCTTGTCATTGCATTGATTCCATGGACAATACATTTGATCTATAAGAACAGGATTTTCGACATCATCCATAATAATATCCTCAAAATGCATATCAGATGCCGTTCCAGCATTTAATGCGGGCCAAGATTTAATTCTCACACCATTAGTAGCTCCTTTAATGGTACAATTTGTAATAAAGATGCCAGCCACAGGCTCTTCATTCACGTACTTACCTAAACTTCCCACGCTAATGCCATGACCAGGTCCACATGTTACTTTTGTGACTCTTAGGTTTTGTGTCCCATCCCCAACAGAAATGCAATCATCACCGGTGCCAATATTTGTTTCAGTAATATTGACCTCCTTGGATCGTCCTATATGAATTCCATCTGTATTGGCACTATCTCCTGGTGCAGTGATTGTGAATTTTTTAAAAGTAAAGTTCTCGCATCCCAAGACATTCACATGAAAATTCTTGCTATTGAGAGATGTTACATCATGTACTAAACTGTTGGTGACGAAATTGAATCGTAAACTCTGATAAAAGATTTTAACCAATAAAACATTAAATAAAATTTCTTAGAAATATTACCTTCAAATGCCTTTGTAAAATAGCTAAACAATATAACATAATAGCCAAATGTACTTACAACAGGATATGGCTTGCAATCTTTTTTTTCACGACAATCATTTGCCTTCCATGCAGCTTCCCCTTGACCATCAAAAGTTCCACCTCCAGATATCGTCAATTGATCGATGTGGTTAAAAGTAATCCAACTATCACCGCTGAGACCTGGTGGAGCTTTCACCGTTCCTAGAAGTTCAAGCTCCATTGCTCCCTTGCAAGGACCTAATAACTCAATTAAGCCTAACAAGTATGTTCCTTTTGGAATTGTGACTTTACTAGAACCTTCTGCTGCACAAGCTTCTTTCCAAGCATCCAATAAAGCCTAAAAGTGGAAAAAAATAGGAAAAATTTAGCTACTTAACTAATTTTAGAATTACATTTTTCAAAAATTAATTTTATCTTCATACTTTATTCAAGTCAGTCTTTTCATTAGCCACAGCACCATATTTTGTTACATCAAATACAGCAGGTTGTGCTCGAACAACATAAACAAATAATAGCAACAAGGATATAACTGAGAAGATCATTTTTGAATCCATGTTTATTTCCTTTGTTTTCAATAATGTTAATTGATTTGGTTTTTTCCTTTCGTGATAATTTTATAGGAACAAATTTACTAATTTTATCAATATCTTCTAATAGAAGGCATTATTTTTGAGCTAATTTCTACCTATTATTAACTTTGCTATTATTATAGCTTTCAATGTATAAAGTTCTACACTTGCTTTGTGGTAAATTTTTTTTTTCCTAAAATAAGTTATAACAAATCACTGTCTATATTCATCTATCTTGCATCAAATTCCTTATTAGATGCAAGCAATCATTCTACTGCTTTACACCACAATTTACTTATGCTAATTATCACTCCTAATTCAATTAGAGAGAATGTAGTGAAAAATGCGAACTAGACATTTTCATATTCATATGATGCTTATTGATAAAGCAAATTTCATAAAAAGATTAAATCTTTGAAAGAAAATCAAATAAATAGTAGCGTTAAAGTGATAAGAATAAACAAAATTATAAACAAAATTAAAGCATCATATCATACAATACAACCTTCGTACTAATTTTTTTAATGTAATTCATAATAAATTTTTTTTATAATTTCTATTCTTACAATTAATAGATCTTGTAATTCTTTCTTTTCGAAAAGAATTCTCATATAATAATAAATACAATCTAGAGAAATTAAAGGAGTCTCAAATTATTAGATTTATTGAAATGATGAAAATTTTAGATAAATATATTATAATTGGTTTGCCCCATCCCTTTTAGGGCATTTGAAGCACCCTTAAGATTTGGTAGAAACATAATATGCCTATGAGATTATATATATATTTTTGTAGGTATATGCTTCCTCTTGTGTGTTTTTGGGTTGTATTGGCTTTACATTTAGTAATACTCAAGATTAGTTAATTCTAGTTATAATTGGCCACTGTAATCGTCCAACATGAAACGAGCCATAGATGACTTGTTGTTTTAGAATTAAAACACCGCTCAAAATGGTTAATACAAGTTATTTGGATAATAACTAACTAAACCTTATGAATTGCTTTCCATTTTCAATCTAGACCAATATTGTATTAGCTTCTGATTATTGACATGCTAGCATTAGCTCCTCAAGTAAGCAGGTTACTTAATTGTTGTTACATCCATCCCCTCCTTTTAGCTTATGACATCTTTGTCATAGTTCACCTAGCTCATATTTTATGCTCACGCTAAGATACAACCCATAACATGCATTGGTTATTATATGGTTTGAAATTCATGCCCATGGTGATTGTTAGGTCATAGCCCAGCTTAACTATAAGTACACAGGTCATAAATAAGTAATAAAATGATAAGTGAGTTATCGTTCCGCAAGGATGGTGTATTCTAAATACCAAATAATCAAATTATTTATTATTTGAATAAAAAAATCAAATTTAGAATTAAAATAAATAAATTAAACTAAAACTAAGTTACTTTGGATTTAACTCTAATATTTTTAAACTTATGGTTAGACTACCTTAATTTATTAACTATGGATTTCTTAAGGTCTTGATTCAATTTTATTCTTCTTCTAATTATTAGTTGGATTCTCTTAAATTTGGTTCTAGTCTCTCTCAAGATCTAAAACTAGTATTTAACTTTAACCCTTATATATACTCTCGCGATCATAAGTAATTAAATCAATTCATTAAGTTTTATGAGAATATTTTAATCAACCTCCTAAGTATTTACCTTATCTCTAAATAAAAACTTACTTAAAATTATTATCTCCTTAGACTAATGTTAGGAGTTCACTCTCATTTCATCACACAACATCTTAAATCAATTAATTATTAACCAGATGATTAATGCATCAAGTTCAAAGACAACAAAATAACCAAAAGGATAAACTCAATTAAATCAAATAAGAGTAAATTATTCCATAATAAAATCAATATAAGGGCTCAACCCTAATTTAAGGCTTAGTTACACATAATTGAAAAAAAAATTAAATTAACTAAAGAAAATATTGGAAGACACTATTAAACTAAGAAAAAAAGAAAGAAAGATCAAATTTGTAAAGTCTTTGGATTGAATGGAACTCTTGATCTTGAATCCCTTCTTTGACCAAGACTCCTAATCTCTTCAAAGAATTCTTGAAAGAATAAATAGAAAAATCGCAAATAGAATTGGTAACCCTAATAGAAAAGGAAGCTTCGATATTTATAAGGGCTTAGAGATCTTCTAATCTGAATAGGAGAGTATCTAGGCCAAATCTTAGGTCTTTAAAACCAATTAGGAAAACTTTTTGGAACAAATCCTTGCAAAATAAGGAGTTTCAACCGCCAGATGATTCCCATGGGTGTCCAATTCACTTCCCACGCTCATGCATAACTGTACCTCTTTGCATCTTTGTAAAATTTGTGAAAGGACAGTAGTGTTTCCATTTTCACGATTGTATGCTTATCATTTTCATACTCATGGATATTAATTTGGTTCTGGACTTGTCTTTTTTACTTTTCTTTCTTCAAAAAGATTCATTTTAATTTCCAAGCTCGTGCGTTTGCAATCAGCACGGGTGGGCCTTTCAAAATAACTCTATTTCTTAATTCTACAACTCCTTTTGTTTTCCATCCCAACTTTTTACTTCACTACTTCTAAATTTAAACCAAAAGCAACAAAAACACATATTTCAAATGTTAGCCGAACTATTGGCCTCTATTTTGATCTTAGCCAATCAAATTGAAAGGAACTAATATTTGTACTAAGCTACATTTTACAGCACCTAAAATTTATTGAAGATTTCTCCAGAGCCTGACCGGACAATCAACCAGGTTGACTGGACTCAGAAAAGTAGTTCACCATATCGAGCTATGGAATGATAATACCGAGCTAAGCTTGTTATTCCCAAGTGAACTCACTGAAAGTCTATTGAACCAATGAGCAACGAAGTAACGAGCATGAACATTCTAAAATCAAGTTGACCGAACTGGAAAATGCACCGAGGATGAGCTGATAAGATAAAACACAAGCTAATTAGACAAACTATAAGCTAATATTAATAAAGCATGAGCTGACCAGAGAGAGCACGAGCTGAGCAATAAATTAGGCATGCCAAACCTTTAGCTGACAGAATCAAGGATGAGCATATCAGACTAAAATCAAGACAAAGTACCCAAAAGAGCTAGCACTCAATGCCACTCTCACTTTTTGAAGGAACTATATGTTTCGACCAGACTATTGTGAAGTCTGAGTATATTGAGCTCATGATAAATCCTCAAAACATCCAGAAGAGATCACGATCACTGAATACTTTAAAAACTTCAGCATACCATGGCAGGTACGACCAAGAAGTTCTAATAGTGCTCACAGTTGTTAATACTCTCAAGAACTCAGCATACCAGATGAAGACTGACTGGACCGAATTAGTCCTGAGCATACCATTAGTACGAAGTTTAAAAAATATAGTCATTGTTTATCAACTCAAATAGTGGATGATGTGTGCACTAGCCATTGAAGAACTTTTGTCAAAAATATGGAGAGTAGATCATATCGAGCTCAGTCCAACTGTGTAGTGCCCTAGCCAATAGTTGAAGACTTGAAGGCTATAAATACCTCAAAAAATCATATTTTTAAGTAAGATTGTGATTGCAATAGCCAAGTTTTACATCTTTCATTTCCTTGCATAAAAATTTATACTTATATTCTTTGAGTTTTGGGTGTGAGCATTGAAACACCATTGTAAGTTTGAGTGTGAGCTTTGAAACAATTAGGTTATAGAGTGAACCTGGGAAAAATCTTGTTGGGTTTTGAGGAAAATTCTCAATCCTTGTAAAAGTTCGGTATGAGCTTGTGAAAATACCAAGTTAGAGTTGAGATTGTAAAAACTCAAGATTAGTGGAAACTTAACAAGTTGTTAAGGAAGTGGATGTAGGATTGAGATAATCCGAACAACTATAAACCTCTTGTGTTCATTCTTCTCTACTCTTTTCCTTTCTTGCTTTGTTTCATTTTAAAATTTCAATTTACCTTCACTTCTTCAAATCAACCAATTCACTCCCCTCTTGGTAGCCATATTGGGATAACAATTGGTATCAGAGCCTCAAAATTTCAAGAAGCTTAATTGTGAAATTTGATCCACAATGGCAACCACCTCTCATCTACCTCAACCTCTCATGGAAATCTCAATTCTTTTCTTAGACCCTACTTTGATGGAACGGATTTCTCTTGTTGGAAATACAAGATGAATTTATTTCTTAATAGTGAGGGAATTGAACTTTAGAAATTCATACAAAATGAGTAAAAACCTCCTACTCATGAGGTTGATGGTATTCAAGTACCTCTTCCTAGAGAAAAGTGGACGGATGCTCAAGAAAGATCCTACTTCAAGAATAATAGAGCATCCTCCATCTTGGTGAATTCCATATCTAGAGAAGAAGTTGGAAGCGTCTAACATCTAACTTATGCACATAGCATTTGGAAAACTCTTGAGAATGCTCATGAGGGTACTACCCAAGTCAGGTTCAACAAAACCCAATTTCTTATAGATGAATATGAACTCTTTAAGATGAAGCCAACAAAAATGTCACCGAGATGAAAAATTAGTTACTTGCTATTGTCAAAGATTTGAAGAAATATGAAAAAATATATGATTAAGGTGATGTCAATAGGAAAATATTGAGAGCATAAAGAGCCAAGAAGAACTTTGAATCAAAAGTCTCTTCAGTTGGAGAAGCTCATGATCTTAGTACTCTAAGAACCGATGAGCTAGTTGGCAAGCTCCTAATCTTTGAATTGCATACCGAAAAAGAGGAAGATAAGGGTGAGTAGGACAAGAAGAAAGCCATAGCTCTCAAAGTCACCAAAGAATTTGAGAGCTCAAGTGAAGAATATAGTGATGATGATGATGAAGAAATGACCATGCTATCTAGAAGACTAAGTGAATGAAAACGAAAAAGGAGATGACAAGCAAATAGAGGTAATTCCTCCAAATCCTCTTTCAAAGATAAAGAGAAGAAGAATGAAGTAAAAAGTTATGAATGTGGCAAACCGGGTCACATCAAAATGGATTGCTTCAAAATAAAAAACAAAGAGAAATGGGACAATGAGAAGAAGAAATCTCTCAAAGCCATATGGGATGATAACTCTTCAAGTGAAGAAGAAGAGGAGGAAGAGCAAGGAATTACAAATCTTTGTCTCATGGCTATTAGAAATGATGATGATCGCACCAATAAGCTAGGTACTCAATCCTTAAACTTTAATGCATATAGTGATAATGTTGGTTTTGCTGTAGATGATGATATAATTGAGCATATAAATCTAAAAGTCCAAAATATTTTTCTAAAATAAAGTTTAATAAGGAAAAGTGTTATAAGCTAGAAAAGGACTTTATTTTACTTTAGAATTAAAATTTTCAAATGACCAATTAATAAAATCCTTAGATAAAATATCAAAAAATCCATCTAGCTTAGAAAATATTTCTAAGGAAAATCACAATTTGAAAGAAGAAATAAATGAGCTAAAAAAAATTCTATTTCATAGTTTTATAAGGGTAAAAAAGCCTTAGATACATTAATTAATTTCCAAAGACAACCTTCATCCAAGTATGGCTTAGGGTTCAATGGCTCTTCTACTATTTCATCTAATGCACCAACATTTCTTAAAGCATCTACAACTCAAACTTCTAGTGTTAAAGTTGTAAAGAATGCACAAGCACACACTAAGCCAAAAATTATTTAAAAAAGACTACTCATAGCTCTAGAACTAAGGTTCCAAGACCAAATTATACATATATATACAAAAGGTATGAACACAACTATAAGTATGCACATAAACAATCCTATCACACACACACACATGTTATTGTCAATTTAACTCTTCAAGGTTAAATAGCAAAAAGATGCAAAAATATAAAACCTTGTATCAATGTCAATATTGCATGAGATATGGACATAAAAGTACATTTTGTTATATTAGAAAGGCACACCTCAAATTAGAGGATCCTTCTAGTACTAACCCTCAAGGACCCAAGTTCATTTCGCTACCTAAAAGAAGGTAAAATTTTATTGTCTTGTAGGTATGCCTAAAATCTACTATCGATGAAAGTGTTTGGCTTGTAGATAGTGGATGCTCAAGGCATATGACCGGTGATGAAAAGCTTTTCAAAACACTCACTTACAAGCAAGGAGGTAATGTAACTTTTGAAAATAATACTGAAGAAAAAATTATAGGCATTGGCTCTATTGGTATGCTTAGCAAATATATCATTTGTAATGTGTGGTTAGTTGATGGATTGAAATATAACTTTCTTAGTGTTAGTCAATTATGTCACAAAGGATATAATGTCAATTTTAACTCTAAAAGGATGTAAAATCACCTATTCTAGTGGTGAACTTGCATTTAATGGAAGTAGAATTGGTGACACATATAAAATTAGCCTACACTATAATAATACTTTTGAATGTTTAGTCACTATTAGCAATGATTCTTGGCTTTGGCATAGAAGATTAGGACATACTAATATAGGTCAAATACAATGTCAATGCAAAGAAGAACTTGTAGATGGTTTTCCTAAAATAAGTTTCAATAAAGATAAAATTTGTGAACCATGTCAACTTGGGAAACAACGTAAGAGTTCTTTTAAAACTAAGAATGTTGTAAGTATATCTAGACCTCTAGAACTAATACATTTGGATTTGTTTGGTCCTAATAGAGTTACTAGTCTAGGAGGCAAGTTATATGCATTTGTACTTATTGATGATTACTCAAGGTTTACATGGTTTAATTTCCTAGCTCAAAAGAATGAAGCTTTTAATCATTTCAAACTTTTTAAAAAGAGAGTTCAAAATGAAAAAGGGTATGTGATCATAACTATTAGAAGTGATCATGGAAAATAATTTGAAAATTATAACTTTGAAATATTTGGAATGAACTTGGAATTTCACATAATTTTTTCAGCTCCTAGAACACCGAAACAAAATAGTGTGGTTGAAAGGAAAAATTAAACATTGGTAGAAATGGCTAGAACAATGCTCAATGAGTATAAGTTACTTTTTTACTTTTGGGTGGAAGTCATTAATACTGTATGTTATATTTCAAATTGACTTTTAAAAATACCTTTGATAAATAAAACTTCTTATGAGCTATGGAATGGAAGAAAACCTAAAATTTCATACCTTAAAGTATTTGGATGCAAATGCTTCATATTAAATACCAAGGACAACCTTAGAAAATTATCTTTCAAATCAGATGAAGGAATCTTTTTGGGTTACCCATCTTCTAGCAAATCATATAGAGTATTTAATAGAAGAAATCTAGTAGTTGAAAAATCAATGCATGTTATTTTTGATGAATCATCCAAGCTTAATCATGGGAAAGGTAGTATTCTTGATGACTTTGTAGGTACATTTAAAGAACTTGAAATAAGCAATGTTCCAAAAGAAGAGAATGTTGAACTAATTTTAGAATAAGAGAAGACTCAAGAACTACCCAAAGATTGACATTATCAAAAGGATCATCCAAGGGAACTCATCATTGGTGACGCTTTAAAGGGAGTAACTACTAGATCAAAATTTAAATACTTAGACTATAATATTGCTTTTGTTTCTCAAATTGAGCTAAGGACCATTGAGGAAGCTCTTAATGATGAATATTGGGTGATTGCCATGCAAGATGAACTCAATCAATTTAAGAGAAACAAAGTGTGGGAACTTATTCCTAGACCCAAGGATCATCCAATTATTAGTTGGAAATGGGTATATAGGAATAAGCTTGATGAAAATGGTCTCATTACTAGAAACAAAACTATATTAATAGCTAAAGGCTATAACCAAGAGGAAGGCATTGATTATGATGAGACATTTGCCCCAGTAGCAAGATTAGAAGCAATTAGAATTTTACTTGTATTTACTTGTCATATGAACTTTGAACTTTTTCAAATGGATGTCAAAAGTGCTTTTTTGAATGGTTTTATTAATGAAGAAGTTTATGTTGAACAACCTCCTGGTTTTGAAGAATATGAATTTCCTAATCATGTCTTTAAATTAAGCAAGACACTATATGAATTAAAACAATATCTAAGAGCTTGGTATGATAGACTTAGTGCTTATTTATTGGAAAATGGTATTAAAAAAGGCAAAGTTGACACTACACATTTTGTTAAAAAGAAATTGCATAACATTTTAATTGTACAAATCTATGTTGATGACATTATATTTGGTGCTACTAATGAATCAATGTGCCAAAAGTGTGCCTCTTGTATGACTAGAAAATTTGAAATGAGCATGATGGGTGAACTTAAGTTCTTACTTAGTCTACAAGTAAAGCAATGCAAGGAAGAAATCTTCATCAACCAATCCAAATATACAAAGGAACTTGTCAAGAAGTTTGGCATGGATGGTTGCAAAGCAAGCAAGACTCCAATGAGTACATCCTTAAAATTGGACAAAGATGAAAGTAGTAAGAAAGTTGATGAGAAGAAATATCAAGGTATTATCGGATCACTACTTTATTTAACCACTTCTAGACTCGATATAATATAGTATTTGTTTATATGATAGATTTCAATCATGCCCTAAGGAATCAATTTTGAATACTACTAAATGGATTTTAAAATATTTGATTAGGACATTGAATGTAGGACTTTGGTATCCTAAAAAAACATCATTTAACATTTTTGGTTTTTTGGATGCGGATTTTCCTGGTAACCTATTGGATAGAAAAAGCACGATCAGTGCATGCCATTTTCTTGGTGATAGCCTAGTTTCTTGGTTTAGTAAAAAATAAGTGTCGGTTGCTCTTTCTACCACGGAAGCAGAATATATTGCTACATGTTTTTGTTGTACACAAGTTTTATGGATGAAGCAACAAGTGCTAGATTATGGTAAATTTTTTTTTATCGCATTCCTATTAAATTTGACAATACAAGTGCTATTAATCTCTCAAAAAATCCAATCCAACATTCTAAGTCAAAACATATAGATATTAGGCATCATTTCTTAAGAGATAATGTTCAAAATCAAAATGTTGTTTTTGAATTTATAAATACTCAAAATCAACTCGTTGATATCTTTATAAAACCCTTGAATGAAGAAAGATTGAATTTCATAAAATAACATATTGGCATGATAGATGATATCACTCTTAATTAAATTTGTTTCATATGCATATCAATGATGGAATTAGAATTACTTGCAAAAGTATATTTTTAACATGTCCTAATTCCTCATTAACATCTACTTTGATCATGCATTAAAGGCCACATATTGAGATTTATAATTTTTTTTCTTTGAAAAATTTCCTTAGCCCTCCCAGACTGTGTCTCAGTATGATCGAACTAGCATTGGGCTGACCATACCATAGCTCATCCCGCTCAACCAAGCATATTGAGACCTGGTCCAACTGAGCTCCTTCAAAATTTTATGAATGTCGTAATACAATTTGCTCTGTTCGCTCAGACTACCTTGCACACAATCAAACATTCTCATTGTCATTTTTATTTATTCAACTCAGTTCTCACGAACTCATTTGTACATGCTCGGACTACCAAACATCTGGTTCAGTCTGACCATACTATATATAGTTTGCCCGGGCAGATTAAAAATTTTTAAAATTTATAATCGTAGGAAACCTTTCAAAACATGCATAACTCTTCTTCAACAGCTATAAATGTCTAGTTTGACCTTCAAACTCTATATAAACTCCCTTACACTTAAAGTTTATGATATTTTAAACTTGTTTTCACTTAGAAATATCTATTTCTCATTAAATTTCATCATCTTCATCTTCATGGCTCCTAAAACCTCTAAGAAGAAAGCTTCAAAACTTGAGAAGGGCAAGGGAATTGCCACTTATTCCCCTCCTATAGAAGAATCTAGGCTAAGGACTTGCAAACCTAAACACTTAAGTGATGAAGAAAAGCAAAGGTATGCTATCATCCAAAAAAAAGAAAGAAAAATGAACCAAACAAAATCCCTTCTTCTTTCACTTTAGAATCCTTAGGTATTAAATCCTACATTCATAAAGACTTGTAATATCATTGGTGGAAAGATTTTATTTTTTTAGAAAAAGATGATCTTGGATGGAAATCTCTAATCAAAGAATTTTTTACTACTTTGGTGGTTGAGAAGAGAGACTTGGAACCTCTAGGACCCTATTCTATCACATTTAAACTTTTCAATGTGTCCTATAAATATTCTTTCTAAGGATCTTCATCCATATGGGGATTCAACATGAAAGGTATCTTTTATCTATCTGATCCCTCCGTTTTCGATGCTATTTTATTTGATTTTTGGAGAGAAATTTCCTTGGAAATCAATTTGTACAAATTATCCAATGCCAAACACCTTAGAACCTTTCCTCTTTGGATTCTATATAGAAGCATCACCTACACCATCAAAGCTAGAGGTGAAAGCAATAAGAAAGTAACTCACAAAAATCTTTTGTTTCTCATTTACTTAGAGAAAAAGGTGAAAATTAAAATCGGTAAGTTTCTAATTGACTAATTTCTCATTCTTCAAAACAAATCCATCGGGACCCTTATGATCACATCTTTTATCACCCATATTACCAAATATATGAATGCTCTTACCCCTACCAATTTAGCTACTCTTTCAAATCCTCTTGATCCAGCCAAATCTCCCATCAACATCAAATACTTGAAATACTCCAAATGCATAGTGAGAGAAGATAGAACATACCTGTGAGCTTACCCCCACTCCCGGTAGAATGGTTCTTGTAACTTCGGCACTGTTAAGCTCAGAGCCTTAGAAAACACATGCCTAAACTTGGAGAAAATGGAGTCGATTCCTAAGAAATTCCCAACCTCCTATTGGGTTTGAAAAGTTAGGTATGCATGGGAAATGCGAGAATGACCCAACACCCCCATAGAGTCTGATTTATTGGAACCGGCCTCCTTTTCAGGTCTAAATAGTATTAAATTCTTTAACTTATTAAAATATCATCCATGCTATAAGCTATTTAAAATAAATAAACATTCATTGTATTAAAATCAAAGAAGGTCCAGGCAAACAAATAAATAAAAATGGGCATCCATACAAGATTGATACATGGCCTTACAATAATGTTCAAAATCCAAAACTAAATAAAATAGAACATCCACCATTTGGTGGAAACATGCCCTTTACATTAATCCCAAAGCTTAAAATAAATAAAATTACATTGAACTTAATAAATGAAGCACCTACGAAGTGAAAACATACCTCTTACATCCTTGAAGTTTAAATAAATAGCCAACTAAAATTAAGCCATTCAAACATTCACCATAATCAAATCATCCATAAATAATAAAACATCAAAAAATCATTCATCACATACTAAAAACAATCAAATCTAAATTTTAATCTTAAATGAAGCATTAAATATACAAATTTAGAGTTTTATATTAAATATACAAATTTAGAGTTTTATACTTTGGAAAACATGATTAGGTTTTTAAATGAAAATTAGGTTTTTTTTAAAGAAAAATTAGGGTTTTAGGGTTTTAATTTAGAAATTAGGATTTTGATTTGAAAACTAGGGTTCTTAGGGTTTTATTTAGAAATTAGGGTTTTAATTTGGAAATTAGGGTTTTGATTTGAATATTAGGGTTTTTAGGGTTTCAATGGTGAAATTAGGGCTTTGGTTTAGAAATTAGGGTTTCAATGGTGAAATTAGGGTTTTAGTTTTATAAATATGCAAATAGGGTTTTAGATGAGCTAATTGGGGTTTTGGGTTTTAAAAACATGCAAATAAGATTTGGTTCCTAAAGTTTAGGTGTTGTATGCACAATCTTATGGCTACTGAGTATTAATTTTGATAAACAAATTCACGACATATAAATTGCTACTAGATCAATAGACGTACTATAAATCTAAAACAAATAAATATTGGTTGAACAAGCCATTGGATGAAACATAATCTTCAATACTTAAACTATTTGATGCTATTTTAAAGGAGAATTGCAACTGTTGGATAACTAAATTGAATTTAGAAAACTCTAGCCAAGGTTTGGGTCTGTCAGATTCAATTGTAATATTGGTTGAGACCAACAATTGTTGGGACAATTGTTCTCTTATTTATTTTTGCTTGCCTCTTGTTAATAGTCATCTTTCATTAGTGCCTCGTATTAAAAACCAAAAATTCTTTCTTCTTGATAATTAATTGCCTTTTTACTGGCAACATTAGGGCATCTTCAATAATCATCTTGTACATCGGAGAGGCCAATCCTACTTGACTTTGGAGAGGCCGAGCGGTGAAACCACAAACAATAAGGCCAATGCCAGCCCACGTTGAATTGGCTCATGCCAATTTGGCATGAGCAATTGCTCATGTCGAATTGGCTCATGCCTATTTGACATGAGCTTTCTCATGTCGAATTTGGCATGGGCCATAGTCAAATGGTCTGATTGCCTATTTTGAAACCAAACTAATTGGACCAAATCACATTTTAATCACATCAGCTACAATAAAATCGAATCGACACAATCCAAATATTAAATAATTAGACTTGATTTAGTTTGGGCGTTCTTATTAGACTCAGACTTGATCTACTCTTCAAATAAAAATTATATTTGGATCGTTACCAAAATTAAGGGTCTGCAGTTTTTCCCCTCACTTGAATAATCTTGAATTTCTTCAGAGAGTAAAAAGCAATTTAATTTGGAAAGATTATCTTGGTTCGGGTTTCAGACCCAGGGATTGGCTCGGGTTTTGAACCCAAGAGTGAATTAGATTCTGGACTTGAGACTGGTTTGGGTTCTAGACCTAAATTGAGTTCTAAACTCAAAAATAATTTAGGTTCTATAACCGAATTGGTTTGGATTCTGGACCTGAATTGAGTTTTAGACTAGAAATTAAATTGGGTTTTGGAATAGAATTGGTTTGGGTTCTAGACCCGAATTAAGTTCTGGACTAAAAAAATTTGGGTTCTGGACCCACAAAATGGTTTAAGTTCTACTCCTAGATTGCGATCTGGACTTGAAAAATGATTTGGGTTCTGGACTCAAAAAATAGTACCCAGATTGAGTTATGGACTCGAAATAGTTTGGATTCTGGATTCGAATTGGTTTGGGTTCTGGACCCGGATTGAGCTCTTGACTCAAAAATAATTTAGGTTCTGGACTCGAAAAAATGATTTGGATTCTAGACCGGATATATTTACAAAAAATTAATTTCAATAGTCATTTTTATAAAAAAAAAATTTAGCTATTTTTTACTGTACCTATATACTCTTGCCCCTGTGTGGAAAAAATATTTATAAGAATAAAAAATATTTTTTAGACACATAAAAATATATAACCACAATAAATATCAATTTACTGTGTGCACATGTGTTGTGTCCGAACAAAAATGAATTATTGAAATGGAAATCAAATAATGAATTATTGATATGAGAAAGAAATTTTTGAAATGGAAAGCAAATAATGAATTATTTATCTGAGGAAGAAATGAATATTTGAGTTGTGCATGTGTTTTTACTTTTTCTTTATAGTTTTTAATACTTTGCTTATCAGAGTGCATAATTGATGTTGTATGTGACTTTACTTTTCCTATCATTCATTTCATCATTCCTTCTATAAATATGAATCAATATATAAACATTCTGCATTCAAAGCGTTGTTAAAATTATCTATCTTTCAACCTTCTTCTATTATTGTAAACTTCATAAAAAACATTATCACTTCTTATAAATGGTAGTTAATCAACATTTTTCTAGGGTAAGACCCCGTTCAGATGTCTAACTACTTAATCATATTCAGGTACATGAGCATGGAAGAGTATCATTATTAGCTGGCATGTAGTTACATCGTAGTTCAAATGAGAAAATTGAGGTAAATATAATTTTTATTATAAACTAGTTATTTATTATTTAATAGCACAAAAAATAATTAATTATGATAAGTGATGTGCTGTCAATTTATATTTAATATTTTATTTATTTTTAAATTTTTATTTGTATCCTATTATCTTTTTATTATTTATTTTTATATTTTTATTTTCATTTATTGTATTATTTTTATATTTAATTATTTATTAATTATTATTAGTTATATATGAGTAAAAGTGAAAAATATTTTAAAATTTTGCAGTTTACATATCTTTTTATGACTTACCTATATTATAGAAGTATGACGGATGTGTCATTCATGGTGGTGAAAACATCTACAAAGCATGTTCCATCTCAAGTAAACCGGATGATCCGGTGGTGCAGCTGCACAGACTTTATCATACAATTGTCGTCCAAAGGATACCAGATAGATAGGAGCGTAATCCAAGTGCTCACAGAAAGGTTGATTGATACCACCCATACATTCCACTTGCCAGTGGTAGAAATGACTATAGGCCTGGTTGATTTTATGCCATAACCGATATCTTGTTCCATGGAATCCACGTCCCCTTTATTGAAAATATCTTGATGCATAATAAAATTTGACAACTCATAGGCATGGAACCTTCCTAAAAGAGACATTCAAGATCAAGTATGAGCCTATTTGGGAATATTGGATGAACTATACCCGATCGATTAATGGAAAAATGGTTGAACAATATGCCCAAGGATTATTGCTCTATTTGCTGGGGATGACCATTTTGTGCAGCACTGAGCCTGTCATCCACTTGTCATTATTACGGGCTCTAGCCGATATTGATCTTGTTTCATTATACAATTGGAAAGAGGCTGGCTTGGCTTGCTTGTATCACTATTTTGATCAACTTTGCCGTAAGAAAAGATCATTTTCTAACTTCATGCTGATTACCGAGGTATTAATTCTCACTATTTGTTGAGTCAATTAAAGGATTTGCATGAGTCTGACCTTCATTATTCTTGTAGGTTTGGGCATGTGAGCATAATCTCGTGCAAGTAATAGGCATTTTTTGATAAAGAGTCGGGTATCCGAGATCGAGCCTTTGGTTAACAGGTTGCACAATGACATCTAGTTCTCATCACATGCATTCTCATCGCTATCACTTGTCTCAGTTAACCTAAGATTAGTTAAAAAAGAATTAGTAACTATTAAAAATTGTGAAGAAATTAACTTACCTTCTCTTCATGGTTCTGCATGCAGATATCGCTTGGTGGGGGAATGGCGAGTGAGCCAATTGGACTCCTTTCATGAATGCTGTCTTGCCTCCAAAGAATTCTCATCGAGTTATTGCTGGTCCAGTATCAAACGGGTGGTTCCTTGGTGAAAGAGTGCACAACTGGTTTCTTGGCCCCGAGGAATGGGGTGTTCCTAAGGATATCCAGGCATATTCATTAGGCATTATGTCCATAGCAAAAAACTTCAGGATACATGCTCAGGATGGATATAATGTTGAACGGTATCTTCTCTCACCTGCTGAGTCATACACCCAATTTGTCTGGGAGCGGCTTTTGAATTTTCAAATTACTTCTATTGGTATTCGGGGACTTCCTAAAGGAGAAGGAGACAAGAAGGAAGAAAAAAGAGAGGAAGAAAATGGCAGTAGGGAGTCATGTGATTCTAATGTCGGCACTTCTTAGGTAATTGCCATCATGCTTTCCATCATAACTGTTCATATGTAGTTTTTATGACTCTCTTTATGATTATTATAGGCTGCTGGTTCTCTTAGTCATGAAGTTGTCTACCGTTTGCTACTCTGATGCAATGAAAATTCTCTCTGTTTGCTCCTTCTTCTCATTGAGAGATTCCATCTTATCCTCATGGCTTCAATCTGAGTTACTTGGTCTGCCATCATGTTCCATAAATATATATGTTGTATGTATGAATGAAAATGTATGAGCTTACCCTTGCCTTGTCTGGCTCACAGCGGATACTTGAGGAACATAATAGAAAGTTGCAGAAAGAATTAACTGCCAGTCATGAACATGTTGGACATTTTGAAAGATTATACTGTCAGTCAGAACAAGACTTTTAGGACCTTCTGTTTTAAGTCATGAGGGATCCTAATGCTTCTTCTTCTAGGGGGCCTCAGACTGATGACCATGATGTGCCTCCTCCTTTTTCAAGAGACAACTATTACAGAATCGATTTTCAGGGCAATAGGGACTCAGGTGCTTCTTCCTCGAATGGATTATTGGTGAATGATGTACCTTAATCTCCATCAGGTGATGAAATTTTGAGGGATTTATTTGACTACATACCACCTCCTTTTTCTCAATGATCAACTTAAAAGGCTTGCATTAAATGTATTATGCGTGTATATAACAATAATAATAACGTTTACTTTTCATGCTATTTTGACTTTTCATTTTTCTTACTATTCTGTATATATATATATATATATATTAAACATGTATGGCATAGTGCCCATGACGAATTCACAATTTCAAAGTCTTCATGGACTAGGATTAGGATTCACAAAACCATGACAAATTTGGCACACATTCCATGCACACACCCATTCCTTGTACACTTTGGTTTCCAACCTTCCATCTATTTAAATCAGTCTCGATTTTCAATCCACAACAATCCTAGCATCCTGTCTGCTATAGCTCTCCATCCCAAGACAAGTAAGTTCATCTTCCATTTCAACCACCATCTTTTTCTCACGCATTTTGTCATATCAACCGAAACAACTTTTCCATAATCAACTCAAGTAGTTTCGACTTTTCTCAAACCCTATCAGTGATTGAGCTTAATTTAATGAAAATCAAATGTTTATTTAAGACCATTAAAGCTACACATTGGGAACAAATATCTTGGTGTCAAATTAATACTTTAAACTGCTTTCAAAATGTCAAGTTGGACCATTCATTCTTGCATGTCATAGCCTCTTTTTGGGATGTGGAAAGTAGGACTTTAAATAAATAACTTTGAAATATGTCCTATGATTGAAGAATTTGAAGCCATTATGGGATATCCAAGTAATCATTCAATGGAATTACCCATACTGAATTCAAAGACTCATCAAAAGATGCAGTTGTTGTTCTAACTCTCAAAATGTGAAGTTCTACAATTGACTAGAGGTGAGAAGATCTTCTTGGTTCATCGATTGATTTTTGTACTTCTCATTTGGCTCCCACCAAAGAGTGGGATCGCATGTTTTGTCTGTACTTACTTGGTCAATTCTTTCTTGTTTCCTTTGATGGTGACATCGATCCACAAGCACTGGATATTATGGACCATATGGAAGGAGGATTGTCACCAATGCCCGTGATCTTGGCTGAAACCCTATTTGGATTGGATCAATTCAAGATAAATTCATTGAGAAGGTCGGATGGAAGCCCCTTAGTGCTTCAAGTAATTACCTAAATTTCCCTTTCGAGTTTTTAATTTAGGCCTTTATTTTTTATTGGTCTAATTTTTTCCTAACCCTTCCTTACGGATTTTCGGAACTAATATGTTGTCCTAGTTTTTATCTAGGCTGCCCTTCCACATTTTCAACCTAGTGGATTCTTTTTTTATTTTGGTTCTAATTTTTTCTTAGACCGCTCTTGCGGGTTATTAGAGCTAGCGACCTGCCCTAATTTTTGCTTAGGCCGCTCTTGTGGGTTTTCGACCTAACGGGCCCCTTTTTTTAATGAATTGTTGTTCTTCTTTATAGATCTGGCTGCAGGAATACTCCATCTATGGATTTTACTAGATATCTGCCCCAACATCATTTTGTAAGGAAACTGCTTCATCTTGCTGCCTCATATGCCAAATGGGTTGATTGGATTCGCTCACGACTGCGATTAACATCCGTTGGTTGGTACCTTGGTAGAAGATTACCCATATCACCATTCGAATATATTTGATGCATGTTCCTCTTACTACTCTTCATAGAGGCACTTGTTATGACCCTCATTGACTTGACCGCCAGTATAGAGCCGAACCTCAAGGTTCTAAGTACACTTCAGATTTGGATACGCCCCATCTGACTGAAGCCTATTTGGATCAACTGAAGCAAAGCTGGCCTGCACGTTACACTTATCATCTACTATAAATTATGCATTTGTTAATTCTTTAAATAAAATGATGTTATGCTGAACAATAATGCCAATAAAATATGTTTTCATTTCTTTTATAATTTATCATTACATTTTATTGTTGTGTTATTTGTTTTACCCTAATGGCCAAATTATTTAAAATAGTGCAAATAGAATAATTTTAACATTAACTCTATTTTATTAAATTGGGGAACAACTAAAAAATATAAGGCAAGCATACACAAGATCACTCATGTCGCCAACCAGCCCTTTCGGGTTTTCTAATTGACAATTTTCTCTCATTTTAGCCCTAATTGTTGCCTAGCCTACCCTCTTGGATTTTCATAACTAGCAGTTTGCTCTAACTTTTGCCTAGGCCACCCTTTCAGATTTTCAACCTAGTGAGTTTTTTTTTTTAAAAAAAACATAAAACCTCTTCAACCTATCAATGCTCACTAGCTCACTAAACTCATACCCATCCATGCCTGATAGCTTGACTGCACCCTTGTTCATGACTTGTTTCATGACATACAACCATTCCTAACTAGGTATAAACTTTCCTCTCAGATTAGGAATATTAGGCTTACATTGTTTTAACACTAAGTTACCAACTTTAAGTTTCCTGGTCTTAACCCTCCTATTGTAAGCCCAAGCTATCTTTCTTTGGTATAGCTAATGATGATACAATGCCTTCAACCTTATTTCTTTTAATAAGGTCAGCTACGTATATCTACTCACTAACCATTTTGTCTCAGGCAATTTAGCTTCTAGGACCACCCTCAATGATTTGATCTCAATCTCAATTGGCAATACTGATTCCATCCCATAAACCAAGGAAAATGATATCATTCCAGTCAGGGTTTGCACACTGGCCCTATATCACCATAAAGCAAAACTGAAGCATTTCTGACCAATCCCTATACGTCTTGGTCATCTTGGACAGAATATGCTTAATTGTCTTATTCGTTGCTTCCACTGCACCATTAGCCTTTAGTCTATATGGGGAGGATCGATGATGGCAGATCTGGTACTTCGAGAATAAGCCCTTGACTACTCCTCAAAACTACACCCATTGTCCGATACTACACTATGTGGAACCCCATACCTAAAGATGAGATTTTTCTCTATAAATCAAGCAATTTGTTTTGCCCCTAGTTTATTGAAAGATTCAGCTTTAACCCATTTTGAAAAATAATACACTACCATGATAATGAATCTGTGATAGTTTGAAGCCGTCAGATGTATCTCTCCAATAATGTCAATCCCCCAAGTTGCAAAGGGCTAGGGTGAAGGCATAAAATGTAATTCTTTTGGAGGTTGGTGATTTAGGTTTTCGTACATCTGGCACTGCTAGCACCTCTTCACAAAATCAATGCAATCTCTCTTCATGGTCAGCCAGTAGTAACCTTATCGAATTATTTTCTTAACCAATGCCAATTCATTCATGTGGGGTCCATAACTTCCCATAAGTATTTTCGGCATGATCTGCTCAATTTCAGACTTTCTAAAGCATCTCAAGTGCATTCCATCAGGTCATCTTCGATACAACTCTCCATGAAAGTTGATGTATTACAAGGATCATCGCCTTATGGCTCTTATTACTTCCTTTGTTACCCCCAATAGGTATTCCCTATTTTTCAATAACTGTCTTATAGTATCATACCATGCATCATGGTCCATGTCAGTTTTCATGACCATTTCATACTCATAGCAAGGGGTTGATGAACTAGTCAAAACCAATGGTTTAAGTAATAACTTAACATGATCCTCCCATACAGAAGCCAGGGTGGCTAGGGCATTGGCCATTTTGTTTTCCTCTCTTTGTAGGTGTATAAATCTGCACTCCTTGAAATTCTTCCTCATCATAGTTAGGCGATCGTGGTACGACTTAAGCTTTTCTTCCTTCAACTCCTATTCCCCATTTACTTGGGATACCACTAATCAGGTGATTTCAATATCACTCCCAAACCTGCTCCCTTTCTATTTACTACTCTATCAAAATACATCTTTCATCCTTATACTTCTGTAGCCTCTAAATGTTCATCTGGAAATTTCAAAACCACTTTCTCACTGTCCGGCAATGGTTGTTGGGCCAGAAATTCTGTTATTGCTTTACCATTGATGGTTTTTCTAGTTATATAGTTGATCTCAAATTCTTCTAAAATTATCAACAATTAACCATACTTCCCAATTAACGAGGGTGCCTCCCTTAAATATTTCAGTGGATCCATCCTGTAAATCGCTTGCACACTATAAGACTGAAAGTAATACTGTAACTTCTTAGGTGACCAAACCATATCTATACAAGTCTTTTCAATGATACTATACTTAACCTCATAAGGTAGGAGCTTTCTATTCAAATAGTAAATTGTGTACTCGACTCCTGATTCATCTGCTTGGCTAGCATTGCTCTTATCGATTCTTCCTCTATTGCTATATGCTCAAAAGCCTTTTGACACTCTTCATTCAACTTGATTGGCCGATTCTTTTTAAGTAATTTAAATATTAGTTCACAGATTGTGGTAAGCTTTGCTATGAATCTGCTAATGTATTGTAACCTTTCGATGAATCCCCGAACCTTCTTCTTCATCTTAGGGGTTTGCATATCCTTGATTGTTATAACCTTGTTAGGGTCAATCTCAATACCATTTGGGCCAATCACATGCCCCAGCATTGTGCCTACAGTAACTCCAAACACACACTTCTTTGAGTTCAACCTTAAATTATACTTTACTACTCTCTCAAAGAATATATCAAAGTTTTAGAAATGCTGCTCTCTTGTATCCGACTTTACCATCATATCATCAAC
Source organism: Garcia nutans (assembly GCA_947685225.1). NCBI lineage: Eukaryota > Viridiplantae > Streptophyta > Magnoliopsida > Malpighiales > Euphorbiaceae > Garcia > Garcia nutans. The sequence continues at coordinate 1,479,466 of CANTUV010000068.1, forward strand.
ATAAACCTCAACTTCTTTATGCACCATATCATGAAATAAGGTGGTGGCCATCCTTTGGTAGGTTGCTTCAGCATTCATTAACCTAAATGGCATAACCCTATACCAAAATATGCCCCACGTAGTAATGAATGTAGTTTTAGCTTTATCCTCTTAGGCCATTAACACTTGATTGTATTCAAAAAATCTATCTACGAATGAGTGTAGCATGCTAGAGGATGCACTATCAATAAGGACATCTATATGGCATATAGGAAAGTCATCATTAGGGGAAGCCTTATTCAAGTCTCTACAGTCTACACAAATCCTAATTCTTCCATCTTTCTTTGGCACTGGAACTATGTTGGCTAACCAGTCTGTATAATTTATCACTTCAAGGAACTTTACTTGTATCTGCTTAGTGACTTCTTCTTTAATCACCTTTACCCCTTCTAGACTTAACTGTCTAAGCTTTCAATTGACAGGTTTCATGTGAGTGTAAGTGGGAATCATGTGCTCGGCTATATCTTAATCAATTCCAGGTATGTCCTTATAAGACCACGCAAAGACTTCATCATATTTTTAAAATATTTTTTCTAATCTCTCTCTCTCTCTCTCTCTCTTCAGGAGTAAGGTTGGATGCTATGCTAATATTTTTAGGATTGTCAATTGTTCCCAAATTTAATGATTGTGTATCAACAGAGTTAATATTAAAAATGCTCATGTAATCACTACTTGAATGTATGCAACCATCAGGAAAAACAACACACAAGTAAGCAAAATCAGACTTTATTGCAATTATCTTGGAAAAGAAAATATCATGGTCCCCATATAGAGCAAACAAATTAAAATTAAAATTAGAATTATCATTTTTATAATCATAAACTAAAAGGTTCTCAAACTGTTCTTTGATGAGAGCAACAATTTCCTCTGGAGTCTTTTGGATCTTCAGGGCAGCTTCTTTCTTTTCTTTTGGGCTGGATTCCTTATTAGCTAGTAAGACAAGCTTTTTCTCCCTTTGTTCCACCAACTCAGCAAAATCAGCAAAAATCTCAAAATCTGGAATTAACTTCCCCATGAGCATGATTGGCTCCAGCTTCCCTTAAAGTGTTCCCATCTCTGGAGCTTTGATGAACACTTCTTCAAGTGGAGGAAAACTCATCTTCTTATTCTTTTTCTGCAGAAAACTTACATTTGCTTCATCATATCCCAACCCTTTCTTGAAAGTTTGAGTCTTAAAATCTGGGAGCTCTGTTACACCTGGTTTCCCCTTCCTAAGTCTAGTACCTAGTAGATAGATCATTTTCTTCATCATAGCCAAAATTCTAGAGCCCATCATCTCGTTATCAGAAATAATAGCCACTTGAAATCCATTGAGAGGCCTTTCAATCATCAAAGCATTTACCACTTCATTATCTTCAGCATCGATAACCACTATCTCATCTCCATTTGGGAACTTGACCTTCTGATTGAGCATAGAAGGAACTCTACCAAGAGCATCCAAGGTCGACCCAATAGTAATGCAAATGTAACAGGTATATCCAGGACTAGCTAGCTTTGGTAGGATCTTGAGTGGGCATACATTTATCGTAGATCCATCATCAACCATTACACATGGAGTCCTTTTTCCTTTGACTTCTACTTTGATTAAAAGTGAGCAGATGTGATCTCTTTCCTCTTCTAGTAAATTCGCATCTAAAAATGACACCATTCCCACATCAACCTTGTTCTTCTTCAGAACATCCTCTCACATCTTAACTCCATCAACCTTCATGAAATTAACTAGCTCCTTCGGTGTTACAAAAGTGGAGATTGGCATACTAGCCAAAGCTTTGACTATAGTTTCATGATGTTTCTTGGACGTGGCCAATAGATCCCAAATGCTGACGCTTGCTTGAGTCCTTTTCAATTGCTTAAGCACTGCATCATCTTTATCTTCCTTCACTTCTTTTTCAGCATCCTTCCCCTTATCATGTTCTACTTCTTGGTGAAGGCCTTAAATAAGGCTTTCCAAAGCAAGTATGTTGCACTTCCTCTCTTCAGGCTCAAACCAGGTCCACTCTTCCTTCTTTGGTTCTGACTCATTATCACTGCCAGTTGAATCCCATAATTTGTTCACAACATAGTTGGCTACTTCCTTCTTATCCACAGTTGGTTCTATATTGCTAAATAACTCTTCTTCTTTAGTTGCTTCACAACTTACATCTTGGAAAGAAGACAAAACAAACTTCTCATTCAAACCCCCCTCCTATCAAGAAAGTTACTGGTGGTGGTACTCTGTTGAACCTTGGCAATGGATTATTGTGAGTGGGAATTTTTTCCCCCACTCTCATGTGGAATGGTTCTTGTGACTTCGACACTGTTAGGCTCAATGCCTTAGAGAAATGGGCCTAAACTCGGAGAAAATAGAGTCACCATCCTGACAGAACGGAAAAATAGAAAGGGGTAGATGACTCGATTCCTAAGAAATCCCTAACCCTCCAATGGGTTCAAAAAGTTAGGTACGTATAGGGAAGGTGAGAATGACCCAACATCCCATAATGCCCAGTTTATTGAAACCGGCCTCCTTTTCAGGTCTATATATTATTTAATTCTTAAATATTATAAAAATTATCCATACTACATGTATATATTGGAATAAATAATCATTATGTTAGAATAAAAACAAGCTCAAACAAAATAGTAAATGGACACCCATCTGAGGATGGAAACATACCCTTACAACCATGTCCAATGTCCAAATAATAAGTAAATAAAATGGGACACCCACCAATTGGTAGAAACATGCCCCTTACATTAGTCCCTAAATATAAATAAAATAAAATAAACAAATTAAATAGGTAAGGTACCCACAAAGTGAAAACATGTCTTTTAATGCTTTAAAATTCGAACAAATAATTAGCCAAATTAGTTAAACCATTTATACATAATAATTAAAAACAAAACTTCCATAACAACCAAATAAAATAAATCATCCATCATAAAAGTATGTAACAAATTAAATAATCAAAATTAGGGGTTTAAAGCATTAAATACACAAAATTGGTATTTAATTATTAAACTTTGGGTTTATAAAGTTAACAATATGGTTTTAGGGTCTTAATTTGGAAATTAGGGCTTTGGATATTAAAATTAGGGTTTTAGGTATTTGGATTTGAAAATTAGGATTTTGAGGTTGGTTTATGGGAAATTAGGGTTTTGGTATTTGGATTTAGGGTTTAAGAAGAAGGTTTGGGGTTAGGATTTAAGGCATTAGGATTTTAAGAAGAAGATTTGGGGTTAGGATTAAATTAATAAATAATGGACGCTGGCTAATTAGGCTACTGGACAAAGAATAAAGTTGAATAAATAACCTATTGTAAATTTGAAATCAACAAATACAAGCCACTGGACAAGTTTTAATGAAACAAATATGAATTAAAACATGATGAGTATAAGCTACTGGAATTATTTAGATGAAGCAAAGTTGAATAAATGAACTACTATGATGATATTTTAAAAGATAATTTTACTGAATAAATTAATTATATTAGGAAGTTAAACCTGCATTTGAAGGCTCCACCAAGAATGAATATATTGATCCAGGCCTTTTAAATTTCCTACACCAATTTTGATTTTGGCTGGAGACTGCCTTATTTGTTGAATTGTTGTGTCTGTATTGCCGCTAGGTTAATTGCTAATATGTGTTGTTTTCTTGATAATTGTTGATGCCTATTTCAATATTAAAACCTCATTATTTATAGGAAAATCAAAATCCTAATACACTTCATACGATGGTTAAGACAAAGTCAACTCTCAATTAGGAAATTTATAAGCATTAGTGAACCTGTGGTGAATTGGCCATGCCAACTGAACATAGACATGGGCCTGTGGCGAATTGGCCATGCCAATTCACCCCAGACAAGGCCTGTAGCTAATCGGGCATACTGATTCGATAATATTTGGGCCCAGGCCAACTTTTCTTGTGATTTTAATATTGTACCAGATCATTTTAGGCTTATAAAATTATTCTAGACTAGCTTAAACCTTTAGACTCAATCTAACTCTCTTTTAATTAGGGTCGTGATTAAGTCTAAAATTAAGGGTCTATAGTTTGCCCATGCTTGAGCGATCTCAAACTTTAGTAGAAGAGAGTGAAAAGCAATGATACAGCTTTGTAATTTTGTACCAAACTTTTGCAAAACAAACACACAGAGACAAATTAACAGAAATCCAAATGATGGATACGCTATGGTAAGGAACCATTGAGTATCGGCATCCAAGTTATGAAAACCATAGAGCGACTTATGAATTGGTTTGGGTTATGGACCCGATGTTGGATTTGGGTTCTAGATTGGATACTAGGGTTCCAGGCCCAAAGTTGGTTGGGTTCTGGACCTAGGATTGGTTGGGTTCTGGACCCGAGACTGGATCTGTTGGGTTTTGAATTTGAGATTTGTTGGGTTCTGGACCTGAGACTAGATAGGTTGGGTTCTAGATCTAAAGTTGGTTAGGTTTTGGACTTAAGATTTAGTTGGGTTCTAGAGCCGAGACTAGATTTGGGCAACTCTAATATCCCAATAAGTTCATCAAGGGACTCTAATATCCTGATGAAATAACAAAGTGAAAAAACCATTGAGCGACTCTAATATCTCAATGGGCCAATGGACAACTCTAATATCCCAATGGGTTCATCAAGTAACTCTAATATCTTGATAAATCACCAAGCGATTCTAATATCTTGGTGAGTGAAAACAGCCATCGAGTGATTTTAATATCCTAATGAAATCTACCAAGCTACTATAATATCTTAGTAAATCAAAATGGTCATTGAGCAACTCTAATATCCTGATGACAACCAATAAGCGACTCTAATAACTCGGTATGATAGTGAGCGACTCTAATATCTCACTAGAAAAAAAACTTAGATAATTCAACATATCAAGGAAAGTTATGTCGTCAGGATACTTTAACAAATTCAATATAGGCTAGAGATTGTGCCATCGGGATACTTCAACAAATCCAATATATGCTAGGTAGTGTATGCTTCAACAAATCTGCTTGAAAATGTCTACCTTGACAGAAATAAATCTTCATCTTGATTCTCTATTCTTGGGGATGGGCCTTTGTCTTGCCTCAACTTCAGCTCTTCTAGTTGGATTAATCTGATCTTTATCTTGGGCCTTTGTTCTGATCTTTTATCTTTTGTATCTTCATTCATTTTGAGAGTTCCGATTTTCTTCTTATTCTATTCTTTTTTGTTCTTCCTTTTGTAAAAAATTCAGCTATTTTTTAACTAGTCATCATATCCTCTCTTTGTCTCCTGTGTGATAAAATATTGAAAGTGAGTCTGAAAATATTTTGTACACGCATAAACCCAAAATTTGACTAGAGGAAGTTTGCCCCTGTGTAGGCTCAAACTAATAATTTTTTCCCATGTAGGCTCTGATTGATGTTTGCATTTTGTCTGGACGCTTTCACAAGCATGCATCTCTTCTTTACTTTGCAATGCCCTTTCCATGCCCCCCTGATTCCATATCTGCTTCTCAACATTTGCTTCGCAGTGTTTTGATGTTCATTTTGACAAAGAATGGGCAATAAAAGACAATAAAATGCATTATGATATGCTTATGTAAGCATGATATGCATGAATGATACTTACAGTGGTCCATTGACTCATAGTGGTTCATTGACTCACAGACTGAGGCGATCAGCTAAAGTGCTCTCATGAGTTCATTCTAGATGCTCATTCAGGTCTTGCATTCGATCAGCAAAAGACTACACATCTATGGCTTTATTTTTAAGATGAAAATATGAATAGTAGGGGCCAAACAGCATTGTTAGAGATACGAGAGACATCTATTTCAATACATTTGGTTGCCAACTTCTTTATGACATAACCTTGAAAGTAATCCCACTTTTGCCCAATATATCCTCTGAGGTTTGACAATACAACATACGTCCCTAAAGTTAAAGGCTCGTGCAACAAGAAAAGAATTTTTTTTTCTTTCTTTTTTTAAATCAAATATTAACTTTGTCAAATCAGTGTCATTGTAGCTCAGGATTCAAATTTCCAAATTAACATATCCATAATAAAACAACCCTAGTTGCCGTACTAAACTTGGGAATCATTTCCATTTAAGCAAGAACTATTACACTTCATATAGGCACATGCACATTACTTGGCCAAAGGTCTCATCGAGTTTAAACATTATCTATCTCATATGCATGCTTATTCAAACTATCTACACTAATAAACTGCACCTACCAAGAGAGATCAACAGGTCTTTAATAGGCTTGAAATGAGGTCTATAAGGGACAAGGGTTAAGCGAAGGCCATTTTTAGAATGGAGTTGATGTAATATTATAGGAAAACTTTCACACTACAATCTTCTAGTTGGAACTATATACTGTTAGAGGTTCCATTGTCACATTTTGGGCATCTTATTATCTTGGTTCATGAAAAGATAGACTTCAATTTCCTTCCATCTCCTTGGGAGAAATTTGGATCTAATTAGGATGATCTTAATCTTTTCCTTTTTCTTTTGTGCAAACTCAGGACCCGTTTTCCCTTTTTCTTTTTTTTTTCTTTTTCTCTTCTTTCTTTTTTATTATTTTCTCTTCTTTCTTTTTTTTTCTTCTTCTTTCTTCTTCTCCTTTTATTATTTTTTTGTCTTAGCCCTAAGAGAGTCATTGTGTACAATCTCATACTTCTAACTATGGAGTAGCACGAGTCTGCTTTAATGAGGATGGATCTTTTTATTCTCCTAATGCCATCTTAATGATGAAATGAGTCTGAGATACTAGATCTAGTTCATGTAAACTTCAATTGTCCTTATGGTCTGGACTGAGCATCCCTTTCTTCAATCTTCTTGCCCCTTTACCTTAGTGGTAATTAGATTTGTCAAAAGTGTAACAATAGCTCAAGGTAGGTTATTAGGCTTTACAAGCCAATAAAAAGCAAGCTAAAATTGAATGAAGGCTCAAGGGGATAAACTAAGGATTGATATTAATAAGGTTGGTACTAGTTGTTGGCTCACCAAATAATGCCTATATCATCTCTCTCTTAAATAAACAGAGTTTAATTTCACCTAGAAAGTTCATCAAAGCATGTTCTACGATGGACTAGGACCTAGAAAAAGGTCATTATGTAGGAGCCCTCTCTAAGTAAACATACACAACTCAATGATATAGAATAATTCCCTCACCTAGTAAAGCCATTCAAATCATGATGAATAGATATACTAATTCATGAATATCAAGCTAGACTCATCATTGGTTGAGCACCAAGATGAATAAAGATCAATAAAAATTTAATGAAAGTAATTTATTCAAACAATCTTAATTTGAAAAACATAATTGTTCTAGAAAACATTAAGGAAACAAAATCAAACAAAAATCAAACAAGTTGAGTGAAGTTTGTTAAGTAGGAGTCTAAAAATGCTTTATCTACTTGGACATGTAAGGGCCAAAAGTAGTGACCCCTTCCTTAGCAGTTTCTCCATCTATATCTTGAAAAGATGAGAAGATAGAACTTTCCATCAATCATCCTTCTATCATGAAGGTCATTGGCGTTGGTACTCTTCCAAACTTAGGCAATGGATTGCTTTTAATGTTGGGTTTATCGGGCTACAATGGATTGCTTTTAGTGTTCGGTTTATCGGGCTCGGGCAGCTTGCCACTATCAATCAAGTCTTGGATCTCGTGCCTTAAGCAAACACATCTATATGTCTCATGTCCTGGCACTTGATGGAATTGACAAAAGGTCATTGCATCAAAGCTTGATGGCAGAGGATTCAGCAAAGGTCAGGGAGCCAATGGCTGTAATAGCTCATTCTTCTGCAACTTATTAAAAACCTAAGACAAAGGTTTCCCCAACTCTGAAAATTGTCTTCTATTTGCTTGAATAGTTGTTATAATGACATCTACTAACTTCTATGTACCCTGATCGCTAGACTGATAACTTCCTCTATCACTCCTTCTTCCATAAAAAATGATTCTTCTTTCTTTCCTATTCTTCTATTTGTAAGCCAGCTTGGAGAAGAACTTTGAAATTCCTTATGAGAGTGTGAGACATCCATTCACACAGACTAGGTAGGACACCCCTTACTATCATTTAAATCTGCTCAGACTCATCTGTCCTTTTCTTGAGCAATGCAGCTTTGTTTCTCCACCTTTTCATGTCATCAACAAAATTCTCATTTTGTTCCTATCTGATTGACTCAAATTCCATCAAAGTAACCTCTAACTCAGTATTATACCCATACTATTGGATGAAGGCTTTGTATAATGAATCCCAGTTCTTCTGAGTACTATCCTCTAAGGTGTTGAGCCAATTCTGCATAATAGGGTCTAAAGAAAGCATAAAATACCTCAAAGTTTGAGCTTTAGTCCACATAGTAGTGATATATTGCTTAACATGCAAGTGAGGATTTTCTGTACTATTGTACTTAGCAAAGGAAGGCATCTTGAATTGGTAAGGGACTTTTTCATCTTATTCAAATAGTTTATCCACTTCCGAAACCTCTTCAACCTTTAACTTCTTTTCAAACTTCTTCTCTAAATCAGCAATCTTCTTCTCCACATCTGCGAATTCAACTTTCTTTTCTGTAGTCTTCTTTTTTTTTTCTTATTCTCTTACTGATCTTGGAAGTAATGTATCAGTCATCATCATCCATAGCTTCTTTATCTTCATCAGAGGCTGCTTCAACTACCTTAGTCTTTCCCTTATCTTTTAGTTTTTTGTTATTAGCAGATGCTTCAACAATGTTTCCTTCCAACCGTGTAGCTAGTTAAGTTCTCACATCTTAGCTAGGGCCCCCTTTAACTCTTCTATCTTGGATGCAAGAGCTTTATTTACCAGATTTTAAACTTGGCTGGGATTCATGGTTCTGGGGGCGGTGAAATTAAATGTAACTTCACTAAACTCTGAGTCACTAACATAGGTCAGGTTGTCGTATGTCCTTGAATTGTTGTACTCCAGGTCTATCAGCCAAAAAGGATCTATGTAATGCAATATATGTATGCATGTGTGCATAAGTAAACAACCAAATAATGAAAAGAAAAAGAGTAGGAACGACATGGGAATTACATAAATAGTCTCTTTTCCTAGGTATATATGGTTAACAAAATATCAACATGGGCATCTTGATTTTGACAAAATTCACTTGGACGACTTTAACCAATAGTTGTATTTTCAAACATAGAAGTCGGTCCATGATAATTCTCATTAATTAAGCCTTAATCCATTGGATCAACTAAAAATAGCTTTTATGATATATTATGGATTAAAACTAAATTAAAGAGTTTATCATAAATAGATTTCCTATTTGGAAAAAAACTAATAATTCATGTCACAAACAAGCCCATGATTAACAATTCTTGGTATAAATTGGGCCCATAATTAATTTTTGGTATTCCATAATTGACTTAAATAGTTGTAAGCTCTTTTTGAAATTTAGAGAAAAATAATTTTATTTCAAAGCCCCTCGTAAAAAGGTTTGTTTAAAAATAAATTTCGGGGTTTATAGTTTGGGCCATAAGGTGGAAAAAGATTTTTGACCTATCTTAAAAGATTTTATGTCCAAAAGACCATTTTAAAAATTTTAAAAATAGTTTTGGTCTTTTAGGCGTAAAGGATTAAAAATTATTTTGGGCTTACAATATAATTAGGTCATATTAGAAAAAGATCAAACCAAATAAGCCATGGGTCAAACTAAGATATATAAATCATTGTCAAACAACAAGTATTTGGATAAAAATCTAAGAAAATTAACTAGGCCAATTACATGAGCTTTAGTATTTGGGTTGAAAAGTTTTAGGCTCCCATAGCAAGTATATACCAAGAGGTACAAGGCTATAAGTATTTATGTCATGCTCGATATTCATACCTTGAGTGAAGGTATGGTATCATTTACATAACACAATATGGATTACATGGGCGTCCTAACTCACGCACACAATGCAAACTAAAAGATACAATGGACAATATCATAATAAGAAAGAATAAAATAATAAAAAGCCCAACAGAATGAACTTCTCTTATCTCCAGTGGAGTAGCCACTATGAGCGGGGATTTTCCCCCCACTCCCATGTAGAATGGTTCTTGCGACTTTAGAACTGTTAGGCTTAGGGTCTTAGGAAACACGGGCCTAAACCAGGAAAAAATCAATTTGCCACCCGGAAGGGCCAGGAAAATAGAAAGGGGTGGATGACTCAATTCCTAAGGAATCCCCGACTTCCTAATAGATTCTAAAAGTTGGGCACATATGGGGAAGGTGAGAATGACCCAGCACCACCAAAATGCCCAGTTCATTATAACCGGCCTCTTTTTCAAGACTATATATTATTAAATTCTTAAATATTATAAAAATTATCCATACTACAAGCAAATATTGGAATAAATAATCATTATATTAGAATCAAAACAAGTTCAAATAAAATAATAAATAGGCACCCATCCGAGGATGGAAATATATCCTTACAACCATGTCCAATGTCCAAAAAAAGTAAATAAAATGGGACACCCCCCAATTGATGGAAACATGCCCCTTATATTGGTTCCTAATAAATAAAATAAAATTAATTAATTAAATAGGTAAGGCACCCACAAAGTGAAAACATGCATTTTACAACTTTAAAATTCGAACAAATAATTAACCAAATAAATTAAACCATTTAAACACAATAATTAAAAACAAAACTTCCATTATAACCAAATAAAATAAATCATCCATCATAAAAGCATGTAACAAATTAAATAATCAAAATTAGGGGTTTAAAGTATTAAATATACAAAATTGGTATTTACTTATTAAACTTAGGGTTTATAAAGTTAACAATACGGTTTTAGAGTCTTAATTTGGAAATTAGGGCTTTGGATATGAAAATTAGGGTTTTAGGAATTTGGATTCGAAAATTAAGATTTTGAAGTTGGTTTTTGGGAAATTAGGGTTTTGGTATTTGGATTTAGGGTTTAAGAAGAAGGTTTGGGGTTAGGATTTAAGGCATTAGGATTTTAAGAAGAAGATTTGGGGGAATAAATTAATAAATAATGGACGTTCGCTAATTAGGCTACTGGAAAAAGAATAAAGTTGAATGAATAACCTATTGTAAATTTGAAATCAAGAAATACAAGCCACTGGACAAGTTTTAATGAAACAAATATGAATTAAAACATGATGAGTATAAGCTACTAGAATTATTTGTATGAAACAAAGTTGAATAAACGAACTACTGTGATGATATTTTGAAGGATGATTTTACTGAATAAATTAATTGTATTAGGAAGTTAAACCTACGTTTGAAGGCTCCACTAAGAATGAATACATTGATCCAGGCCTTTTTAAATTTCCTACACCAATTTTGATTTTGGCCGGAGACTAGCTTATTTGTTGAATTGTTGTGTCTGTGTTGCTGCTAGGTTAATTGTTAATCTATGTTGTTTTCTTGATAATTGTTGATGCCTGTTTCAATATTAAAATCTCGTTATTTATAGGTGAATCAAAACCCTAATACACTTCATCTGACAATTAAGGCAAAGTCCACTTTCAATTAGGACATTAATAAGGATTAGTGAACCGTGGCGAATTGGCATGGCCAATTTGCCTTAAGAATGGCCTGTGGCGAATTGGGCATGCCGATTCAAAAAAAAACTTGGGTCTGGGCTGACTTGTCTTGGGATTTTAATATTGTACTAGATCATTTTAGGCTTATAAAATTTTTCAGACTAGTTTAAACCTTTAAACTTTATCTAAATCACATTTAATTAGGGCCAGACTGTATTAGGTCCAAAATTAAGGGTATACAATTGTCCTTCATGCTAGGCTTGTTAGGTTAAGGTAATTTTTCATTGTCAATCAAATTCTAAATCTCGTGCCTTAATCTCAACCATTTGTCCATCTCATGCCCTTGTATTTAGTGGAATTGACAAAATGCTTTAGTATCAAAGTTAGGTGGTAGAGGATTTGGCAACGAGCGTGTTGAACCTTAATTTTTGACTCATTCAAATTTGATAGTCTAAAATAATTTTTGTGTTATTTTATTTATTTTAATAACATTTTAATTACTAATAATATTTAATAGTTATTTTTAATAAAAATAAAAAATAAAAAAATTGGACGGATCGGCGAGCGACGCCCGGCGGCCCATTTCGTCGCAACTGGGCTTGCCCAGTTCTGCGATGAACTGGCTTGCCCAGCTAGCCTGCCATAGCCCGAGCATTTTTTTCCAGCATAATTTTTGCAAGCGCAGCCCGCATGCCCGACAGCCCGCACGCTGCTGATTTTTTTACCAAACCTTGTTTTATCCGGTTTTGTAGTTTTTCCTAAATAGATAGTATTTTCTTATTAAAATAGGATTAGGACTTTATTTTTTCTATAAATACCACATTAAAACACAAGAACAAGGGGGAGATAAAAAAAGAAAGAGACAAACAGAACACGGAAAAACCCTAAAGAAAGAAAGGAAGGACAAACAGAGAAAACCCTAGAGGTCGGCAATTAGATTTAGAGGAGTAAAACAGCAACGAAGAAAAGAGAAAAAAATAAATTATCAACGATCGAGGAGTAAACAACCAACATTCATCAACCAACAAAGGCAGTGATCACTATGTTTGATCATTGCTCGACCAGAAATAAATATTGATGTAGGCAGTAGCTTGTAGTCAATAAACAATTCGGTGGAACTTTCAATGCAGGTTTTGTGTCTTAATCTTGAATTTGCTTAAACATTCAATTGTTATATCATTTTTGTTCTTACTGGTTTTCGTTTGTTTATTTTTGTTATCACTTTGATTCAATAGTATAAATTGATAAACCCTAATTATATATTCTGTTCATTATTGTTTCATCCAATAGCTCAAAAATCTAGAGAATTCCAAAAGCCTCGAACTATCTTCTTAATTCTCTAAACCCCAATCTTCTTTACAGTTTCTAAAAACTTTAATCTTAATTGTTTCTATAAAATTCTAAACTTTTTTCTTAAATCCTAATATCGAATATGTTTTCCAAATATCTAGTAACCCTAAAAATTAACTTTCAAACCTTAGATCCCAAATTCTTAAGTTCTTCTTTTAGAACCATAAATTATTCTTCAAACAAACCTTAAAGTGCTTTATTTTTCAAAAAAAACCCTAAAACCTTATTTCCTCAAACCTTAAATCCTAGAACCCTAATATCTTAAGGATCCAAAACCTTAAATTCATGATGTTAGCCCTAAACCCTAAACCCTAATTTGATTAACCAAAAACCTTACTACTTTCTTAAAATTATAAAACCCTAATCAATTCCATTTTTTTAAAAACCCTTACAGTAGCCTAAATAATAATAATAATAATTCCAAAATCCCAAAACCTTAAATGTTAATTAAAGAATCCTAAATTGTGACATAAACCTAAATTTGTATCTTTATTACTTTATTTAGTTTTAGATTTGATTATGTAGTTTATTATATGTTTTGATGGTTGATTTATTTAATTTCAATACTTGATTTATTTAATTTATCATGGATGGATATTTTCTTTATTATTATGATTATTATTTATTTGTCTTGGTATTAAAATTGTAAGAGGTATGTTTCCATTATTTGGGTACCTCATTAATTAATTTTCATGTAATTTAAATTATTTTTTATATTTTGTGACCAATGTAAAGGACACGTTTCCACCTTTCGGTGGGTGTCCTATTTAGTTTTAGACATGGATGATGTAAGGACATGTTTCCATCCTTGGATGGGTGTCCATTTATTTACTTTGTTTGGACATTACTTTGATTTTAATATAATGATGCTTTATTTTAATTGTTGTATGTAGTATGAATAATATTGTTATACTTAAGAATTTTATAATATTAAGACCTGTAAAGGAGGCCGGTTCTAATAAACCGGGCGTTGTGGGGGTGCTGGGCCATTTCTCACCTTCCCCACATATACCTAACTTTCTGAACCCATTAGGGGGTTGGGGATTCCTTAGGAATCGAGTCATCCACCCCTTCTTTTTCTCGGCCCGTCTGGGTGGCTACTCCATTTTCTCCAGGCTTAGGCCCGTATTCTCTAAGGCCCCGAGACTAAACAGTGCCAAAGTCGCAAGAACCATTCCACCAGGAGTGGGGGTAAAAATCCCCGCTCACAGTGACAACTCCACTGGGGATAAGAGAAATTGATTCTGTTGGTATTTATATTATTCTATTCTTTCTTATCATGATATTATCCATTGCATCATATTAGATTGCATCGTGTGCGTGAGTTAGGACGCCTATGTTATGTTATGTGAGGGATATCATACTTTCACTCAAGGTATGGAGATCGAGCATGGCATAACCACTCATAGCCTTGTACCATTTGGTATATACTTGCTATGGGAACCTAAGCCTTTTAACCCAAAGACTAAAGCTCATGTAATTGGCCTAGTTACTTTCTTTAGGTTTTTATCCCAAATGCTTGTTGTTTGACTATAGTTAGTTTATCTTGGTTTAAATTATGGCTTATTTGGTTTGTTCTTTTTCTAATATGACGAAAGTACATTGTAAGCTCAAAATAAATTTTTTTCTGTAAGGTCCAAAAGACCAAAGCAATTTTAAAAATTTTTCAAAATGGTCTTTGGCTATAAAACTTTTCCATAAATAAATTCTTTTCTCATTACCCAAATACTAAGCCCAAAATCCATTTTCTCTAAAATCTTTTTACAATGGGCTTAGAAACAAAATTATTTTCATCCAACCTTTGAAAGAGCTTACAAATTATTTAGGTCAATTATGGAAACACCAAAAATCAATTGTGAGCTTAGTTTATATTAAGAATTATTGATCTTGGGCTTGTTTTTGGCATGAATCATTAGTTACTTTTTTCAAGTGAGAAATCTATTTATAATAAACCTCTTAATTCAGTTTTAATCTAATATAGCATAAAAGCTACTTTAGTTGGTTGAATGGATTAAAACCTAATTAATGGGAATTATCATGGACTGATTTTCATTTTTGAAAATGTAACTATTGGTTGAGACGTCCGAGGGATATATTCGAAAACAAGATACCCCATATTGGTATTTTGTTAACCATATACCTAGGAAAAGAGACTTGCCATTCGTGTGTGGATGTTATAAGGTTGGAAGGAACGTCCTATTTATCCTTATTTGTTTATTGTTTGTGTATACATGCATACATTTGCATCTCATATCATTAATCTCTTCTGGTTGATAGCCCTGGATTACAATAGTTCAAAAGCTTACAAGAATCTAACCTAAATCGGAGACGAAGAATCTAGCAGCGACTCAATCTTTGTCTCACCAAAAGCAATGGAGCTCAAAAAAATTGGAAGAATGGTGGATGAAGCCCTCAATGCCAAGATGGAAGAAATAAAAGAGGTCCTGGCCGAGACCATAAAGAATCAATTAGCTACAATTTTAGGAAACAATGTCGAAGCATTTGCTAGCACCAAGAAGATAAAGGACAAAGGGAAGGCTAAGGTTGGTGAAGTGGCTTTTGATGAAGACAAGGTATTCCTTGATGATGATGACGACTGGGCTCAGTACTTCCAAGATCCTCAAGACAAAAAGGAGCCGAAGGTTATGGAGAAGACAACTATTGAAAAGACCGAGACGTCTGATGTTGAGAAGATGATTGCTGATTTAGAAAAGAAATTTGAGAAGAAACTGAAAATCGAAGAGATGTTCGAGATCGACAAACTATTTGAACAAGATGAGGAGGTCCCTTATAAGTTCAAGATGCCTTCCTTCACTAGGTACAATGGAACCGGAAATCCTCACCTCCATGTGAAGCAGTACATCACTATTATGCAGTCTGCCCGAGCTACTAAAGCTTAAACTTTGAGGTATTTTATGCTCTCATGGGACCCTATTGTCCAAAATTAGTTCAACACCTTATAGGAAAGTACTCAAAAAGATTAGGACATGTTGTACAAGGCTTTCATTCAGCAATATAAGTACAATGTCGAGCTGAAAGTCACCTTAATGGAAGTTGAGTCCATTAGACAAAGGCCAAATGAGAATTTTGTGGACTATGTGAAAAGATGGAGAAATAAGGCTGCTTTGCTCAAGAAGAAGCCGGATGAATCTAATCAAATAAGGATGATTGTGAGAGGGGTGTTGCCTATTCTTCATGAAAGGATGTCTCATACACTCATCCGTGATTTCAAAGATCTTCTCCAAGCTGGTCTACAAATTGAAGAATGGGAAAAAGAGAAGAATCGCTTTTCAATAAGAAGGAATGAGAAAGGGAACTACCAGCCCAGCAATCAAAGCACGCAAAAAGAAGTTGATGTTAATGCTACTGGTCAAGGAAATAAAAGACAATTCTCAGAATTGGGGAAACCTCTATCTTGGGTTTTCAGCAAGCTGCAAAAGAAAGGGTTATTACAACCATTGGCTCCTCAACCGCTACATAATCTCCTGCCACCAAACTTCAATGCCGAGGCCTTCTGTCAATTTCATCAAATGCAAGGGCATGAGATGGATAAATGTACTCATCTAAGGCATGAGATCCAATATTTGATTGACAGTGGTAAGCTACCCGAGCTGGATAATCCCAATACCAAAAGTAATCATCTGCCTAGGTTCAATAGAGTGCCACCACCAACAACTTTCATGGTAGGAGGAGGATTGGAGGAAGATCTTGTCTTATCCTCTTTTCAAGATGGGAATAATGAAGATGTGAAAGGAGAAGAAGCTTAACTCAATAAAATTCCCTTGGCTTGTTTGTTTTTCTTGTTTTCTTTATTTGGTGTTTTATGGAACAATCGTATTTTTCAAATTTAAAGTTATTTGAATAAATTACTTTCATTAAAAATTTTATTGGTCTTTGCTCATTTCGGTGCTCAACCAATGACGAATCTAGCTTGATGTTCATAAATTAATATATTTAGGCATCATGATTTAAATGACTTTACTAGATGAGGGAATTCTTCTATAGCATTGAGTTGTGTATGCTTACTTAGAGAGGGCCCCTGCATAATAACCTTTGTCTAGGTCTTAGTCAGTCTTAGAACATGCTTTGACAAACTTTCAAGGTGAAATTGAACTTTGCATATTTAAGGGAGAAATGATATAAGGCATTGTTTGGTTAGCCAACAACTAGTATCCACCCAATTAAATATCAATCTCTAGTTGTCCCTTTGAGCCTTCATAGAATTTTAGCTTTCTTTTCATTGACTTAGAAACCCCAACAACCTACCCTGAGCTCTTGTGATACTTTTGACAAGTCTTATGATCACTAAGTTCAAGAGGGAAGAAGATCAAAGAATGGAATGTATAGCCAAAACTGTAAGGATAGTTGATGTTATCAAGACCATAAGGGTAGTTGAAGTTCACCTAATATCTCCAATCTATTAAGATAACATCAAAGTAACAAATAATTTATCCCTATTAAAGAAGACTTATGGCACTCCACTCATCCATTATTAGAAACCCATGTTGGTAAAAACAAGACAACTCTTTTAGAGCTAGGACAAAAAAAAGAAAAAAAAGAAAAAAAAAAGAAGAAGAAGAAGAAAAAAGAAGAAAAGAAGAAGAAGAAGAAGAAGAAGAAGAAGAAGAAGAAGAAGAAGAAGAAGAAGAAGAAGAAGAAGAAGAAGAAGAAGAAGAAGAAGAAAAAGAAGAAGAAGAAGAAGAAGAAGAAGAAGAAGAAGAAGAAGAAGAAGAAGAATGAGAAGAAGAAGAAAGAAGAAGAAGAAGAAGAAAAGAAAAGAAGAAGAAAAAAAAGAAAAAGAAAAAGAAAAAGAAGAAAAGAAAAAAAAAAAAGAAAAAGAAAGAAAAGAAAACCCAAAATGGTTCAAAAATCCAACTGAGTTCTCTTTTACTTAAGACAGTAAAAGGCTTCCATTTGGTTTATAAGGACAGTTTGACTTGAATTGCTCTAACCCAACCAAAGATTCGATCAAAATCAAAGAAAAAGGAGAAAAACCATCCAGTTCTTGAAAGTTCTGTACTTGACAGTCCTACAAGCAAGAAGGACAAAATGATAAAATGCTCAAAGAAAGGGAAGAGTAAGAAAAATAAAAAGAAAAAAAAGGGAGAAGAAGAAAAGAAACGGATTTGGGTACCAAACTTTTTGCAAGGGCAAAGACTGTCCTAATCAAGATCTAGTTTAATGCCAAGAAGATAGAAGGAATTTGAAGTCTTGCAAGATTGCTTCCAACTGCTTAAAATTCAAACAAGAAATTTGTAGTGCGAAGGTTTGTCTATTATGTCACATCAGCTCCAATCTCAAAATGGCCTTCATTTAACCCATGTCCCTTATAGACCCCATTTCAAGCCTGTCAAAGACCTGTTGATCTCTCTTGGTAGGTAGAGTCTATTAGTGGAGATAGTTTGGATAAGCATACATATGAGATAGACCATATTCAAACTCAATGAGACCTTTGACTAAGTAATGTGTATATGCCTATCTGAATTGCAACAATTCTTGCTTAAATAGAAATGATTCCCTAGTTTAGTACGGTAACTAGGGTTGTCATATTATAAATATGTTAATTTAAAAAAATAGAGTCCTGAGGTAAATTGACATTGATTTGGTAAAGCCAATATTTGATTTCAAAATTCAAAAATTAAAAACATAAAGAAAACAAAAAAAAAACAAAAAAAAGAGAAAATTTTTTTTTACAAAGCCTTCAAGTTAAAGGAAGTATGTTGAACTATCGAACCTCAAAGGACACATTGGGCAATGAAAATAATTAATGGAATGGTTATGAAGAAGCTACCAATTGACATACTGAATCATAATTTGAAATGGATGTATCTTTGTTGCGTAGAGTCTCCACCACTCATATTTTCAATATCTCGAAGATAAAAGCCATAAATATGAAGCATCCCGTCATTCCAAAACAAGAACTGAATAAGCTTCTGGAGGGAGTCAATGAGAACACTTCAGCTAATCACCTCAGTTTGTGAGTCGATAGAACCATTGTAAGTGTTATTCGTGCATACATGAGCATATCGCATTGCATTTTCTTGTATTGTATTGTCTATTCTTTGTCAAAGTAAATAGCAAACACCCTATGAAGTAAAGAATCAAAAGAAGATATGGAATCAGGGGACATGGAAAGCCGATTGCATGAGGAAACTCCAGTAATTTTGCAAAAGAAAGAAGAAATGCATGCTTCTGTGAAGAGCTAGACAAGACAAACATTAATTAGCGCCCGCTTAGAAAAATCATGGGTTTGAGCCTACGCAGGGGGCAAAGTTTCTCCTTTTCAATTTTTGAGTTTATGCATGTACAAAGCATTTTCAAACTCACTTTTAAATATCTTGTCATGCAGGGGGCAAGGAGAAGATATAGGCATGGTAAAAATAGCTAATTTTTTTTCAAATTTCTTTAGTATCCTACTGACTACGATTATTTTTTGCAGAACTGAAATCACTTTTAAGTCCAAAATTCAGCCTCGGGTCGAGAACCCAATCAAATTCAATCTAGGATCGAGTATCCAAATCCACTTAAGGATCGAGTATCCAAATCTAGTTTAGGATTGAGCATCCAAATCTAGTTTAGGATCGAGTATCCAAATCCCGTTTAGGATCGAGTATCCAAATCCACTTAAGGGTCGAGAATCCAAATCCATTTTATGATCAAGTATCCAAATCCACTTAAGGGTCAAGTATCCAAATCCAGTTTAGGATCGAGTATCCAAATCCAATTTAGGATCGACTATCCAAATCCAGTTTAGGATTGAGCATCCAAATCAAGTTTATGATCGAGATTCCAAATCCAATTTAAGATCGAGTATCCAAATATAGTTTAGGATTGAGCATCCAAATCCAGCTTAGGATTGAGTATCCAAATAAAGTTAGGATCGAGTATCCAAGTGCACTTTAGGATCGAGTATCCAAATCCATTTAGGATCGAGTATCCAAATCCAATTTAGGATCGTGTATCCAAGTTCATATTAGGATCGAGTATCAAAATCCAGTTTAGGATCGAGTATCCAAGTCCAATTTAGGATCGAGTATCCAAATCTAGTTTCATGTTAAGAATCCAAATTACCCTTAAGTCCAAAACTTAGCTCGGGTCTAGAACCCAAGCCTTTTTTGAGTCCTGAACTCGAACTGAGTCCAAAACTTAAGTCTTTTCATATTCCAAAACTCGAACCAGGTCTAGAACCCAAACCATCCCGGGTCCAGAACCCAAGTCTTTTCCAAGTCTAGAACTCTAACTGGGTCCAGAACTCAAACCATCTCGGATCCAGAACCCAAGTCTTTTTTGAGTTCAAAACTCGAATCGGGTCCATAACCTAAGCCATCTCGGGTCCAGAACCCAAGTTTTTTTTCGAATCTAGAACTCAAACTTGATCCAAAACCCAAAACCCAAACCATCTCAAGAAAATCAAAACCCAAAACCCAAACCATCTCAAGAAAATTAAGTATATTTTTGCCAAAATTAAAAGTCTTGTTGCTTTTCGCTCTCTTTTGCCGTAGTCTCAGATCGCTCAAGCAGGGGGCAAACTGTAGACCCTTAATTTTTGACCCATTCAAATCCGATAGTCCAAAATAATTTTTGTGGTATTTTATTTATTTTAATAATATTTTAATTACTAATAATATTTAATAGTTATTTATAATAAAAATAAAAAATTCAAAAATTTAAAAAAATGAAAAAAATAAAAAATCGAATGGATCGGCGAGCGATGAGCGGCAGCCCATTTCTCCGTAGGCTTGCCTAGTTTTGTGATGAACTAGCTTGCATAGATAGCCCGCGCACTGCCAATTTTTTACCAAACCTTGGTTTACCCGATTTTGTAGTTTTTCTTAAATCGATAATATTTCCTTATTAAAATAGGATTATGACTTTATTTTTCCTATAAATACCACATTAAAACACAAGAACAAGGGGGAGACAAAAAAAAAGAAAGAGGGAGACAGAACACGAAAAAATCCTAAAGAAAGAAAGGAAGGATAAACGGAGAAAACCCTAGAGGTCGGTAATTAGATTTAGAGGAGTAAAACATCAAGGCAGAAAATAGCAGAAAATAAATTATCAATGATCGAGGAGTAAACAGCCAACATTCATCAACCAACAAAGGCAGTGATCACTAAGTTTGATCTTTGCTCGGCCAGAAATAAATATTGATGCAGGTAGTAGCTTGGAGTCAATAAACAATTCGGTGGAACCTTTAACACAGGTTTTGTGTCATAATCTTGAATTTGCTTAAACATTCAATTGTTATATCATTTTTGTTCTTACTGGTTTTCGTTTATTTATTTTTGTTATCACTTTGATTCAATAGTATAAATTGATAAACCCTAATTATATATTTTGTTCATTATTGTTTCATCCAATAACTCAAAAATTCAGAGAATTCCAAAAGCCCGTACTATCTTCTTAATTCTCTAAACCCTAATCTTCTTTACAATTTCTAAAAGCTTTAATCTTAATTGTTTCTATAAAATTCTAAATTGTTTTCTTAAATCCTAAGATCGAATATGTTTTTCAAATACCCAGTAACCCTAAAAATTAACTTTCAAACCTTAGATCCCAAATTCTTAAGTTCTTCCAAAACCATAAATTATTCTTCAAACAAACCCTAAACTGCTTTATTTTTCAAAAAAAACCATAAAACCTTATTTCCTCAAACCTTAAATCCTAGAACCCTAATATCTTAAGGATCCAAAACCTTAAATTCATGATGTTAGCCCTAAACCCTAAATCCTAATTTGATTAACCAAAAATCTTACTACTTTCTTAAAATTATAAAACCCTAATCAATTCTATTTTTTCAAAAATCCTCACAGTAGCCTAAAAAATAATAATAATAATTCCAAAATCCCAAAACCCTAAATGTTAATTAAAGAATCCTAAATTGTGACATAAACCTAAATTTGTATCTTTATTGCTTTATTTAGTTTTATATTTGATTATGTAGTTTATTATATGTTTTGATGGTTGATTTGTTTAATTTCAATGCTTGATTTATTTAATTTATCATGGATAGATATTTTCTTTATTATTATGATTATTATTTGTTTATCTTGATATTAAAATTGTAAGAGGTATGTTTTCATTATTTGGGTACCTCATTAATTAATTTTCATGTAATTTAAATTATTTTTTATATTTTGGGACCAATGTAAAGGACACGTTTCCACCTTTCGGTGGGTGTTCTATTTAATTTTAGACATAGATGATGTAAGGACATATTTCCATCCTTGGATGGGTGTCCATTTATTTACTTTGTTTGGACATTACTTTGATTTTAATATAATGATGCTTTATTTTAATTGTTGCATGTAGTATGGATAATATTGTTATACTTAAGAATTTTATAATATTAAGACCTGCAAAGGAGGCCGGTTCCAATGAACTGGCCATTGTGGGGGTGCTGGGCCATTTCCCACCTTCCCCACACGTACCCAACTTTTTGAACCCATTAAGGGGTTGGGGATTCCTTAGAAATTGAGTCATCCACCCCTTTCTTTTTCCCACCCCGTCTACATGGCGACTCCATTTTCTCCGAGCTTAGACCGTGTTCTCTAAGGTCCCGAGCCTAAACAGTGCCGAAGTCGCAAGAACCATTCCACCAGGAGTGGGGGCAAAAATCCCCGCTCACAGGACGGGGAGTCAAATGTTGTAACAGTCCCTTCTTTTGTAGCTTATTGAGAACCCGGGATAGTGGTTTTCCCAACTCTGAAAACTGCCTTCTACCTCCTTGACCAATTTCATCAACATTGACTGCCTTTTGCGTACTTTGATGTCCAGAATGATAATTCCCTTTTTCATTTTTTCTTGCAGAAAAATGGTTCTTCTCTCTTTTCCATTCTTCTATATGTAAGCCAGCTTGAAGGAGATATTTAAAATCACTAATAAGGGTGTGGGACATCCTTTCAGGAGGATTAGGTAATACCCCTCTCACAATCATCCTAATATGGTCTGACTCATCTTACTTCTTTTCTTGAGCAATGTAGCCTTGTTTCTCTGCCTTTTTACATAGTCAATGAAGTTTTCATTCTATTTTTGCCTTATTGACTCTACCTCCATCAAAGTGACTTCCAATTAGGCATTGTACCCATACTGCTGGATGAAGGCCTTATACAGTGAATCCCAATCTTTTTGAGTACTATCCTATAAGGTGTTGAACTAATTATGCACAACAAGATCTAATGAGAGTATAAAGTACCTCAGAGTTTGAGCCTTAGTAGCTCTAGCATACTGCATGGCTGTAATGTATTGCTTGATATCTAGATAGGGATTACTAGTTCCATTAAACTTCATAAAGGAAAGCAACTTAAACTTATAAGGGACTTCCTCATCTTGTTCAAATAGCTTGTCCACCTCTGACATCTCATCAACCTTCAACTTCTTTTTGAATCAGCAATCATCTTTTCCACATATGAAGGTTTAGTCTTTTCCATGGTTACCTTCTCCACGGTCTTTGCTTCTTTCTTCTTATCTTGAGAATCTTAGAAATACTGAGCCCAATCATCATCATCCATCATCACTTTGTCATCATCCATAGCCACTTCATGAACCTTGGCCTTTCCCTAGTCATTCTTTTTCTTAGTACTAGCAGATGCTTCAATATGGTTCCTCAACAATGCAGCTAGTTGGCTTTTCATGATCTCAACTAAGGCCTTCTTTAGTTCTTCCATCTTGGAGTTGATTGCATCATCCACCATCTTCTAAATCTGTTTAGGTTTATTGCTTTTATTGAGAAGCTGACTGAGTCATTACTGGATTCTACGTCACTAGTGTAGGTTTGATTATCGTAGGCTCTTGAACTGCTGTACTCCAGGTCTGTGAGCTAGAAATGATCAATGCCATGTAATGCAATGCATGTATGTATGGATGCATAAGTAACAGATAAACAAAGATAATTAGGACGTTCCTTCCAACCTTATAACTTTCACACACGAATGACGAGTCTCTTTTCCTAGGTATTTGGTCAATAAAATATCAACATGGGACATTTTTATTTTCAAAAATTCACTCGGAAGATTTAACCAATAGTTGTATTTTCAAACATAGAAGTCAGTCCATGATAATTCTCATTAATTAAGCCTTAATACATTGGGCTAACAAAGGAATAGCTTTTATGCTATATTTGGGGTTAAAACCAAACTAAAGAGTTTATCATAAATAGATTTCCTATTTGAAAAAAATAATAAATGATTCATATCATAAACAAGCCCATGATTAACAATTCTTGGTATAAATTAGGCCCACAGTTGTGGAATTAACTTTTCTTATCCCCAGTGGAGTTGCCACTATGAGCGGGGATTTTTGCCCCTACTCCCGGTGGAATAATTCTTGTGACTTCAGTACTGTTAGGCTTAGGGCCTTAGAGAGCACGGGCTTAAACTCAGAGAAAATAGAGTCGCCACCTGGATGGGCTGGGAAGATATAAAGGGGTGGATGACTTGATTCCTAAGGAATCCTCAACTATCTATTGGGTTCGGAAAGTTGGGTATGCATGTGGAAGGAGAGAATCACCTAGCACCCCCAAGATGGAAACATACCCTTACAATTATGTTCAATGTCAAAAACTGAATAAAATAGGACACCTACCATTTAATGGAAATATGCCCTTTACATTAATCCCAAAACTTAAAATAAATAAAATTACATTGAACTTAATAAATGAGGTGCCACAAAATGAAAACATACCTCTTACATCCTTGAAGTTAAAATAATTAACAACTAAAATTAAGTCATTCAAATATCCACCATAATAAAATCATCCATAATAAATAAAACATCAATAAATCATCCATCACAGATATAAAATAATCAAATCTAAATTTTAATCTTAAATGAAGTATTAAATATATAAATTTAGGGTTTTATATTTCGAAAAACTTGATTAGGGTTTTTAAATGAAAATTAGGGTTTTTAAAGAAAATTATAGTTTTAAGGTTTTAATTTAGAAATTAGGATTTTAATTTGAAAACTAGGGTTCTTAGGGTTCTAATTTGGAAATTAGGGTTTTGTTTTAGAAATTAGGGTTTTTAATTTGGAAATTAGGGTTTTGATTTGAAAATTAGGATTTTTAGGGTTTGAATGTTGAAATTAGGGTTTTGATTTAAAAATTAGGGTTTTTAGGATTTTAATTTAGAAATTAGGGTTTTGATTTGAAAACTAGGGTTTTAGGGTTTCAATGGTGAAATTAGGATTTTAGTTTTATAAATATGTAAATAGGGTTTTAGATGAACTAATTGGGGTTTTGGGTTTTAAAAACATGCAAATAAGATTTGGTTCCTATAGTTTAGGTGTTGTATGCACAATCTTATGGCCACTGAGTATTAATTTTGATAAACACATGCACGACATATAAATTGCTGGATCAATAGATGTATTATAAATCTAATATTAGTTGAACAAGCCTTTGGATGAAACAAAATCTTCAATACTTAAACTATTTGATGATATTTTAAAGCAGAATTGCAACTGTTTGATAACTAAATTGAATTTAGAAAAATCACCTGCATTTGAAGACTCCACCAAAGTTGAATTCTTGAGCCAAGCTTCGGATCTACTAGAATCAATTGTAACATTGGTTGAGTCCAACAATTGTTGGGACAATTGCTCTCTTGTTGATTTTTGCTTGCCTCTTGTTAATAGTCATCTTTGTTGCTGCCTCATTTTAAAAACCAAAAATCCTCTCTTCTTGATAATTAATTGCCTTTTTAAAAGCAACATTAGGGGATCTTCAATAATTATCTTTCACTTTGGAGAGGCCGAGCGGTGAAACCACACACAATCAGGCCAATGCTAGCCCGCGTTGAATTGGCTCCTACCAATTTGGCATGAGCAATTATTCATGTCAAATTGGCTTATGCCAATTCGACATGAACTTACTCATGTCGAATTTTGAATAGGCCATAGTCAAATGGACCGAATCACATTTTAATCCCATCAACTACAATAAAATTGATTCGACACAATCCAAATATTAAATATTTAACCTTGATTTAGTTTGTACCGTGTAATTGGACTCATACTTGATCTAGTCTTCAAATGAAAATCTGGACCGGTACAAAAATTAAGGGTCTGCAATACCGTTATGCTTTTTGTGCTCAAGGTATTAGAACTCAACTAAGAAAAAGGCCAAGAATTGTTGGTGAGAGTCAAGAGTCTTTTAAGTAAAATTTCTAAGACCTTAAACCTCTAGAGCCCAAAGTTCAATCCTTGACATCCTCTATCAAATTCAAGATCAAATTTGCTCCCAAACCTCTCGCTTTGATGATCTTATCAAGATAGTCTCTCACCTTCATATGGACTTTAGGGATATGTAAGAAGTCATAGGCATTCCTAAATGTCCCCCATCAGATGAAGAAGGAGAAAAAGAAGAGCAAGTCAGATTCTTTAATGAAGGGGATAAAGAAAAGAAAGAGGGACATGGAAATAGTGATGATGGTTTTGATGATTATCCTCCTTATACACCACTACCTTAACTATGTCTTTTCATTTTTTTTCTCTCTTCTTGTATGATCTCTATATATTTTGTTGGCCCTTAAATTAAAATGACCATACATAAATGTTTTATTGACATTTGTTTAATTTTAATAAAAAGCTTAACCTTACTTATTAATGTTTGCATTTTACATTCTTTTTATCTTTATCAAATGGGGAGAGATTATTTGAATTATTAGAATTGCATATGTTAAGGGGGAGCAAGAACACTCATTAGACATGAAAACTTTTAATTCTTATTTAAAAAAAATCAATTTAATTGCCAAAGTTAAAAAGGGGGAGATTATTAGCAAAACTATTAACCTCTTGTGAGCGAGGATTTTTGCCTCCACTCCCGGTGGAATAGTTCTTGCGACTAAGAAACTATTAGGCTCAGGGTCTTAGAGAACATGGGCCTAAATCAGGAGAAAATGGAGCCGCCACCCGGATGAGCCAAAAAAGAAAAGAAAATGGTGGATGACTCAATTCATAAGAAATCTTCAACCTCCTATTGGCTTCAGAAAGTTAGGTACACATGGAGAATGTGAGAATGACCCAGCACCCCCATAATACCCGGTTCATTTGAACCGGCCTCCTTTTCAGGTCTAAATATTATAGAATTTTTTAATATTATGACATCATTCATATTCCATGCAATTTAAAGAAATAAATCATTCATCATATCATTGAAATAATTCAAACAAAATAGGCACTGATCCAATGATGGAAATATGCCCTTACATGTCCATGTCTGAAATACAAGTAAATAAAAATGGGACACCCACCAATTGGTGGAAACATATCCCTTACATTAATCCCTAAATACAAATAAGATAAAAGAAACTTATTAAATAAATAAGGCATCCACAATGTGAAAAAAAATACCTTTTTACATCCTTAAAAATACAACCAATAAATAAATATTAACATAATTCAATCATTCATAATAAAACATGTAATCCAAGCATATAGTTCATCATAAAAGTTGCAATCCATAACCACATCTTAGTGTTAACCCCCTAATGAATTATAGTGCGTAATGCACACAACGGTCCTGCTAAAGGTAAACAATTTATAAGATAAGTTTTTTTTTTGTGGAATTAGGGTTTTATTATGGAAACTATGATTAAAACATGACTATTAGGGTTTTAGAGAATTAGATAACAATATTAGTGTGCAATTAGGATTTTGGAACATAATTAAAGCATACAATTGAATTCTGAGTTAATTTTAATCCTAAACTAAAACTAATCGTAAAATAATTTGATGACTCATATGTATAATTTAGAAGCATAGTGGATTAATTATTGAAGAAAATTAATGAATTTAATTAAATTAGTTAGTAAAAATCATACCTCCATTTGTTGGCTATACAAAATTTAATCGTAGAACCAAGATTGATTTAAACACCACAATCTTTCTTCTAGCCATCAATTTCTAACTGGCTGACCTTCTGTCAGTTGGGAGTTTTGGTTTTCTTCTAGCTAATTAATTTCAGCTCTTCTAGCTGACTAGCCTTCTGTTGAGGCTTTCTTTTAGTCACTTGCTCCATTCTTTAATGGATTCTGCTTAAGGATGGACCTTCGTCTTGTATTGACCTTAGCTCTTCTAGTTGACTGACCTTCTGTCATTTAAGGTTACGAGCTTTCTTCTAGCCACGTGATTCATTCTTAAAGGGATCAACTTTAGCTCTTTTTATTGGATTGACCTTTTGTCATTTGTATCTTCATTCATTTGTTCCAGTCTTTATTGGATTCTGCTTTTGATTCTTTAATGGCTTCCGGTAATGATAAAAACGTTTGGCTATTTTTTGCCCTTTAGCCCTCATATATTCTCGCCTTGTATGACAGAATATTGAAAGAGAGTTTAAAAATGTTTGTACATGCATAAAATAAAAAATTGAAAGGTGAAACTTTGCCCCCCCGTGTAGACTCAAATCGATGATTTTGTTCCCATTATGCTTCATTCGATACTTTTGTCTTGTTCTTTGCATAAGCATGTGTCTCTATTTTGCAAATTGATTGGATCTTTTTTGAGCAATGGGCCTTTCATGCCTCTGATGCTCTGTCTGCTTCTCATTATTTGCTTTAAGAGTATTGGCTGCTTAAAGAATAGACAACAAAAATTCAATGTGACATGCTCATGTATGCATGATATGCATGAATAATACTTATAGTAGTTATATTGACTCACAGACCGAGGTGGTAGGTCGAAGCACTCACACTGGTACTTTCAAGGTATTTGTGTAGGTTTTGCATTGGATCATCAGGAGATGTTGCATCCATAGCTTTATATTCAAGACATAGAAAACATAAGTAGTGGGGGCCCAAGAAGGATAGTCAAACATCCATGTCAACCCATGATTCAACAAATTGATTGGTAACTTCTTCATGACTGTGTAAATAGCCCCTTCATTAGCCAACCTTGCCCAATATGTCCTTTAAGGTTCGATAGTGCAACGTACCTCCCTAAGCTTGAAGGCTCATGTGTTATTTTTTTTTTGAAATTCAATGTTGGCTTTGTCAAATTAGTTTCAATATACCTCAGGACTTGTTTTTTCTAAATTAATACATCTATAACCCTAGTTACCGTACTAAACTTAGGAATCATTTCTGTTTGAGCAAGAGCTACTGCACTTCAGATAGGCATATACACATTATCTGGCCAATGGTCTCATTAAGTTTAAATATTGTCTTATCTCATATGCATGCTTTTTCAAACAATCTCATCTAATAGACTCTACTTACTAAGGAAGATCAACAGGTCTTTAATAGGCTTAAAATGGGGTCTATAAGGGACATGATTTAAGTGAAGGCCATTTTTTAAACTGGAGCTATCATGACACTGCTGACAAATCTTCACACTACAAACTTTTGGTTTGAACCATATGTTGTTGGAGGCATTCGTCATCTACACCTTCTGGGCATCTTTTATCTTGCTTCATGAATGTTCTTCTATCTTCTTGGTAGAAATATGTAACTAATTAGGAAAACTTCAATTTTTTTCTTATGCCTTTTTAAAAGCACAATACCCTTTTTTATTTTGGCATTCCATCAATCCGCCCTTTTTTCCTTTTATAATATCAAGTCTAAGACTTTCAAGATAGTTGACTCAGAGCTATACTGGATATCATGAACTAGATGGTCTTTCTGATTTTAGTTGAATCTTTAGTTGGGTTAGACCAATTCAAGTCAAACTTCTTCGCGTAGGCTGAGTGAAAGTCTTCTATTATTTCAGGTAGAAAAAACTTTTTTGGCTTTCTAAACTACTCTTTTAAACTTTTGTTATTTTATTTTCCTTTTCTCTTTTCTTATTTCTTTCTCTTTTGTTTTCTTCTTTTTTTCCTCTTTTTCTTTTTTCTTTTCTTTCTTTTCTTTTTTTCTTTTTTTTGTGTCCTAGCCCTAAGAGAGTTGTCTTATTTGTATGATCTCATGCTTCTAACTATGGAGTAGCAATGAGGATGGATCTCTTTGTTATCCTAATGCCATCTGAATGATGAAATAAATATGAGATATTAGGTCTAGTTCGTGTCAACTTCAACTATCCTTATAGTTTTGACTGAAAATCCCTTTTTTTGACCTTCTTGCTCTTTAGTAACTCAGTGATCATTAAACATGTCATAAGTGTCATAACAGCTTAGGGTAGGTTATCGGGGTTTATAAGCTAACAAAGAGTAAGCTAAAATCTCATGAAGGCTCAAAAGGACAAACTAGGGATTGATACAATATGGTTGATACTAGTTATTGGCTCCGATAATGCCTAGATCATCTCTCTCTTAAATAAACAAAGTTCAATTTCACCTTGAAAGTTTGACAAAGCATGTTCTAAGATTGACTAAATCCTAGACACTTGTAATTATGCAGGAGCCCTCTCTAAGTAAGTGTACACAATTCAATGCTATAGAATAATTTTCTCACCTAGTAAAGCCATTCAAATTATGATGCATAGATATACTAATTTATGAACATCAAGCTAGATTAATCATTGGTTGAACACTATAATATCAAAATCCAACAAAATTATAAATTCAATAAAAGTAATTTATTCAAACAATTTTAATTTGAAAAATATAATTTTTCTAATAAAATACCAAAGAAAGAAAAATAAAATGAGAACCATTCAAGCCAAGGGAGGTTTGTTAAGTTAGAGTCTTCTTGGACATATTAGGGTGAGTATTCTATATTTTAGGGTTTAGACCAAAACCGCTGTTCTTCTTTAGATCCCAATTCATTCACAACACAAATGGTCAGTGCTTTCTCACCCATAGCTAATCCAATCTTGCTAGGCAGAACCTCCACTTTTGTAGTTTCTTTATCTATGTCTTAAAAATATGATACGATAAACTTTTCATCCAATTCTCCCCCTATCATGAAGGTTGCTGGTGGTGGCACTATTTTAAATTTAGGTAAAGGATTGCTCTTGGTATTGAGCTTATCGGGCTCAGGCAACTTTCCACTGTCAATCAAATTTTGGATCTTGTGCCTTAAATGAGCACATTTATCTATCTCATGCCCTTGCATTTGATGGAATTGACAAAAGACCTTGGCATCAAAGTATGATAGTAGAGGATTATGTACCGGTTGAGGAGCCAATGGCTATAATAACCCCTTTTCCTATAACTTGTTGAAAACCTATGATATAGATTTTTCCAACTCTGAAAATTATCTTCTATTTGCTTGACCAATTGTTGCATTGACATTCACTGCTTTCTGCATACTCTGACCACCATATTGATAACTTTCCTTCTCATTCCTTTTAGTAAAAAGGTTCTTCTCCCTTTCCTATTCTTCTATCTATAAGCCAGCTTGGAGAAGATCTTTGAAATCTATGATAAGCATGTGAGACAGTCTCTCATGATGGTTGGGCATGACACCTCTCACTATCATTCTGATATGGTAAGACTCATCGGGCCTCTTTTTGAGCAGAGCAGCTTTATTTCTCCACCTTTTCATATAATCAACAAAATTCTAATTCTGCTTCTATCTAATAGTCTCCACCTCAATCAGGGTCACTTCTAACTCAACGTTGAATCCATACTGTTGAATAAAGGCTTTGTACAATAGACCCCAATCTTTTGGATGTTCTCCTCTATGTTTTTCACAATAGGATCCAAAGAAAGCATGAAATAACTTAGAGTTTAAGCCTTTGTAGCTCTAGCAAACTGCAGGGCAGTGATGTACTGCTTAACATGCAAGTGGGGATTTCTTGTGCCATTGGACTTAGTGAAAGCAGACATCTTGAATTTGTAAGGAACTGCTTCATCATATTCAAATAGTTTGTCCACCTCCAATACCTCTTCAGTTTTTAGCTTCTTTTCAAACTTCTTCTCCAAATCAGCAATCATCTTCTCAACATTGACTGATTCAGCTTTCTTTTCTACAGTCTTCTTTTCTTTCTTATCTTCTTATTGATCTTGGAAGTATTGATCACAGCCATAATCATCATCTTCCTCCTCATTATCAAAGGTTACCTCTTCTACCTTAGCTTTTCCTTTGTCTTTCTTCTTCTTAGTGCTAGTAGATGCTTCAACATTCATTTCCAATGGTGTAGTTAATTGACTTCTCAAGGCCTCAGCTAGGGCCCCCTTTAGTTCTTCCATCTTGGATGTAATAGCCTCATTCACCAGGTTCTGAACTTGATCATGATCTATTAGTTTCGGTGCAAAGTTGATTGATCTTTACTAGATTCTGAGTTACCATCGTAGGTAGGATTATTGTAAGCTTTTGAATTGCTGAACTCCAGGTCTGTAAGCCAGAAAGGATTAATACAATGTAATGCAATGCACGTATAAATGTATGCAAGTGTGCACATGTAGCAAGCAAGTAAAGTCAGGACGTCCTTTCCAGCCTTATATTATCAACACAAGAGTGACTAGTCTCTTTCCTTAGGTATTATGGTCAACAAAGATATCAACAGGGGATACTTTGTTTTCTAGTCACTCAGACGAATTAACGATTAATTATATTTCCCAATATTGAAATTATATTATGATATATCTCATTAATTAGGTATTAACCCTTTTGGTTCAACTACAATTTAGCAGCATTTCGGCTGCATACTAGATTAATATCTAATTAATGGGCTTATCATAATTAGGTTTCTTACCATTTGGAAAAGACAAATAATGATTCATGCCACAAATGAGCCCATAATTAACATGTCTTGTTATAATTAAGGCTCGCAATTGATTTCGATATTCCATAATTGACCTAACTAATAGAAAGCATATTTCAAAATTTTGGTCCCATTATAAAAAGGGTTTTAATTTTCTAAGCCAAATAAAAGCTTAATAGGCCATAAAGTGAAAAATAGTTTTGGCCTTTCTTTTAAAAGAACATTTCAAAGCCCATTGTAAAATTTCATTTCAAGAGGCTGTAAGATAGAAAGTATTTATTGACCCAATATTTGTTGAAAAGATTTCAAGCTTATAAAAATGACTTGGGCTTTAGGCTTAAAAGAAGTTTTGGACCATAAAAATATTTTTTGGGCTCATACCATAATTAGGTCATATTAGGAAAGAACAAACCAAATGGGCAATTACTCTAACCTAGATATGTGTTTGGATCAATTTTGTACATAATTTCTATGATGTTTTTATTAATTTTAAGTTAATTTTCATGTTAATTTGTGCTTAAGTTTGTTTGAAGTTGTTGATTTAGGTTGAGGTGCAATTGATGGAGCTTTAACTAAAATTTGATGGAGCCTTATTGGAGAAAAGCATGTGACACGGCCAAGCTAGACATGGCTTGGCCGTGTCTCTCATCAAAAGCAAAAGAAGTCAAGGAAAAGGTAGGACACGGCCAGGACAAACCAAGCTTGGTCGTGTCCCTCAAGCAAAATTGGGCAGAAGCTGACATGGGCAGGAGACACGGCCAAGCCACTGGCCGTGTCTCACCTAAGGAACAAAAGCAAAGAATGAAAAGAAAGAGGCAGAAAGTGACACCCTCACATGACACGGCCAAGCTACTGGCCATGTCATGAAGCTTGGCCGTGTCACCTCTTGAGAACAATGGAAAGAAAGGGAGGCAGTAAGGGACACTGCCAGCAAGCTTGGCCGTGTCCCAATGAAAGTAGGAGACACAGCCAGGAGCTTGGTCGTGTCACCTTTGATCACTTGATATGTTTTGAATGAGGTGTGGATAACTGGGGGACAAAAAGGATAAAAAGGAGAGAAATGTGGATGGATTTATGGAAGAAATATTAAACAAAGGGAAAAGTGGGAGACAAAGAGAGAGTGGGTGTCTTAAAATATTAAAAAGAGTGGAAGTGGAGGTGGATGGAGGGAAAAGAAAACATATTGAATATCTTGAGTGGACATTCTCTACACATCACCATCTTCTTCCTTGGTTCTTGCTTGAGAGAGCAAGACACTATTCTCACCATCTTCATTCACCATCTTCTTCCATAAACAAGAGCAAAGATAATTTTTGGGATCAAAGTGAGTAGCAAGTTCTTGAGGATTAGGGTTTTAAGAGGCTTGATTGAAGAGTTGTAAGCTTGAGAGAGTTATCATTCATCCTTTAAGAAGAGAGCCATTGATTCAAGAGAGCTTGGAACTTCATCATCACACATAAAAAAGGGAGCTGCGAAAGAGATAAGGAGTCCAACTCTCAGCATCTTCAAAAGGGGTTTTTCAAACTCTTTCTTTTAATCCATTTCTTTAATGTTGTTGTTGTATTAAGAACATTAATATTGCAATGAATAATTTTAATTTGGTTATATTGAAATGAATATTTGTTTAAAGTTGATGATGAGCTAATTTACTCATGCCTTGGGTTGTAGTATATTTGATTAAAAGACTTGATTTGATGATTCAATTGATATACCTTGTTATTGGTTGATTGCATTGGAATTGTTAGACAAATGATCTCTATTTTGATCATTGACAACTCAAATGAATGATCCATTTAACATGTGTTTGGAGAATCTTGTTGCAGGCTTAGGTTACTTCAAATAAAGCAGAACAGAACACTTCTAGCGGTCGCACCACACCTAAATACGACCGCACCATTCAATTAAAGGATGAAACCTTATCACAGTAGGTTTCGCAGTCAGAAGCCCGACCTCAGTCGCGACCGCGCCTAACGAAGAGCGACTGTCCCAATTTATGGACGACCGCTAACCAAGGAACTCAAATCATTCTAATCACAGTAAGGTTCGTGGTGACAAGAACGGCGAATGATACGGCCTCGCTTATCACTTTAGCGACCGCCCATACAGAGTCGCGACCGCTCTACCAATTCAAGAAGAATTTGCTTAAAGAGACAGTAGTGTTCACGTCCTCAGGTGCGTCCAGAAGTTCGACGTGAGAATCTCAATTCGACCGCGAGATGATACCTAGGGCGACCGCGGCATTCAAATTTTGGCGGACATCTCTTCTGCCCTGTCAGAGAATGACACGTGACATGACCGTTATAAACCCACTTCAATATTCAAAAAGGGCAACCGCACCTTTGCTAGGCGCGACCGTCCCGACAATCGCAGCATGGGCAAGATTCCTGCTGCAGAGCACTAAAATTCGACCATTGAAGTATTTTTAAATGCAGCGACCGTCCCTTGTCCAAGGACAATCGCGTGAGGCATGAGCGCGACCATCCTTGAATGAAGGACGACCGCGAAATGCCTCGGACAATTTAAGTAAAGAAGGTCTAAACTGCCAAGACTTTATTCTCATTATCAATAACGGCTAGTAAGACCACATTGGCTATAAATACAGTACTTCTACAAGAAAAGAAGGAAGAAGTGAAGCAAAAAAAAAAGAATTTGATAGCCAAGCAACAACTTTTCTTTTACTTAAACTTACATTTGAATTGTAATGAATGTTAGGTGTTAGCATTGAAAACACCATTGTATAAGTTTGAGTGTGAGCTTGGGAAACACTTGGGTTGTGAGAGTAAGCCTTATAAAACTCTTGTTTGGGTTATGAGAGTGAGCCTCAAAAACTCTTTAAAGGTTCTTGAGTGTTAGCCTTAGAAAAACACTTGTGAAGTTAGGTGTGAACTTGTGAAAACACCAAAGTTGGAAGTGAGCTTGTAAAAACTTCAAAGATTAGTGGAACCTTAACAAGTTGTTAAGGAAGTGGATGTAGGATTGAAGTAAATTTGAACCACTATAAATCTTGTGTGTTCTTTCTTTCTTCCATTACTCAACCATCTCTTAATTTCGCATTTCTATTTTGTTGAGTTTTTTAATTGTCATTATTTCTTGAGGAAACCAATTCACCCTCCCTCTTGGTTTCCATCTTGGGACAACAATTGGTATCAGAGCCTAAGATTTCTTAAACTTAATTGTGAAATTTGATCCACTATGGAAACTTCTTCTTCATCAAACTCTCATGGAAATCTTAACACCATTCTTAGACCCTACTTTGATGGAACTGATTATTCATACTGGAAACACAAAATGTATTTGTTTCTAGGCAGTGAAGGAATTGAACTATGGGATTTCGTGGAAAGTGAGTGGAAACCTCCCACTTATGAAGTTCACGGTATTCAAGTTCCACTTCCCAAAGCACAATGGTCAGCTAGCAATGTCAAAGATCGATTCAAGAACAATAGAGCCGCTTCCATCTTGATGAATTCCATTTCAAGAGAAGAAGGTGGAAGAGTTCAACATTTAACTTGTGCACATTGCATTTGGAAAACACTCGAAAACTACCATGAAGGTATGACTCAAGTGAGATTTACCAAGAAATAAATGCATGTCCATGAGTATGAGCTATTCAAGATGAAACCAAATGAAAATGTCACCGACATGACAAATCGCTTGCTTGCTATTGTCAATGAACTAAAGAAGTATGGCAAGGTATATGATCAAGGTGATGTAAACAGTAAAATCTTGAGAGCCCTAAGAGCTAGAAAAAACTTTGAATCAAAAGTATCATCCATAGAAGAAGCTCATGATCTCAGCACATTAAGAACCAACGAGCTAGTTGGTAAACTACTCACATTTGAGCTACACAGTGAAAAAGAAGAAGATCAAGGTGAAAAAGAAAAGAGAAAACCAATTGCACTCAAAGCAATCAAAGAAGCTGAGAGCTCAAGCAATGAAGGTACTAATGATGAAGATGAAATGGCAATGTTCTCAAAAAGAATCAATGAATGGAAAAGGAAGAAAAGATTACAAGCAAACAAAGATGCACTTCCAAAATTCTCCTTCAAAGATAAAGAAAAGAAAAATGAGGTAAAATGCTATGAATGTGGAAAAACTGGTCACATTAAATCAGATTGCTTCAAATTAAAGAACAAAAAGAAATGGGATAAAGAAAAGAAAAAGTCTCTCAAAGCCACATGGGATGACTCTTCTTCAAGTGAAGAAGAAGAAGAAGAAGGAATTGCAAATCTGTGTCTCATGGCTATTGAAGATGACTCCAATGAGGTAAGTACTCAATCCTTTGATCTAGTAGCACATAATGATACAAATGATAAAGATGATAGTGATTTGATTGAGCATATGAACTTTAAAATAGAAAAATATTTTTCTAAAATGATGCTTTATAAAGAGAAAAACTCTAAGTTAGAAAAAGATTTTATATGCATAAAGAACTCTACCTTAGAATTGAAAAC
The DNA here is from genome assembly GCA_947685225.1 of Garcia nutans. Lineage (NCBI taxonomy): Eukaryota > Viridiplantae > Streptophyta > Magnoliopsida > Malpighiales > Euphorbiaceae > Garcia > Garcia nutans. The sequence continues at coordinate 1,516,373 of CANTUV010000068.1, forward strand.
CTCAAATGAACACTTGATGAATACGATAAGAGAGTTAAATAAAAACTCACATGACTTAGAAAAGGTTATTAAAGAAAATGAAACATTGAAGCATGAACTAAAAGAACTAAAAGAATCAATTTCCAGATTTCATAAAGGAAAGGAAGCATTAAATACATTAATTAATAACCAAAGATCACCTTCCTTAAAATATGGTTTAGGATTCAATGGCTCAACCAACATTGCACCAAGCAAACCAACATTTGTAAAAGCATCTACAATTGAAATTTCTGATGTGCATATCAAAGATTCTTGCACCAAGTCTAAAAGTACCAAAGGAACTTCTTATGGTTTGCTAAGAAGTAAAGCCAAAAATAATTATGCATTTTTATACACTAAACCTGCACAAAAGAAATCACATACTTGTAGTTGTATGCATGATACTTTAAATACAAAAAGAAAAATGCAGAACTATAGAATGCCATGGCAATGCACATATTGCATGAAATTTGGTCACAAAAATTTTTCTTGTTATATAAGAAAGGCTCATCTCAAGTTAGAAGGCACTTTTACTACTAACCATCAAGGACCCAACTTCATGTGGGTACCTAAAAGAAGATGATCACTATTGCCTTGCAGGTATGCCTAAAATCTACTATCAATGAAAGCACATGGCTTGTGGATAGTGGATGCTCAAGGCATATGACTGGAAATGCAAAGCTCTTTACAAGTATTACCTACAAACATGGAGGTAATGTAACTTTTGGAAACAATGCTAAAGGTAAAATTCTTGGTGTTGGCTCCATTGGTTCAATTGGTAAGGATTTAATAGAAGATGTATGGCTTGTTGATGGTTTGAAACATAACTTGCTAAGTGTTAGTCAACTTTGTGATAAAGCATACTTTGTCAATTTTGATTCCAAAGAATGCAAGATCACGAATTCAAATGATATTATCATATTTAAGGGTACTAGAACAAACAACACTTATAATATCAACATTCATTCAAATCATATATTTAAATGTTTAATGTCTACTAATAATGATGCATGGTTATGGCATAGAAGACTAGGACATGCTGGTATGGATCAATTGAAATATATCTGTAATGAAAACTTAGTTGATGGCCTACCTAAAATAAAATATGATAAAGACAGGATTTGTGAACCTTGTCAACATGGTAAGCAACACAAAAGCTCATTTAAAACAAAGAGTGTTATAAGCACCTCTAGACCTTTAGAGCTCATTCATTTGGATTTGTTTGGACCAAATAGAGTTACAAGCTTAGGAGGCAAATCATATGCATTTGTTCTTGTTGATGATTACTCTAGATTCACATGGGTTAATTTCTTAGCTCAAAAGAATGAAGCCTTTAATTACTTCAAAACGTTTGCAAAAAGAGTTCAAAATGAAAAAGGATATGTGATCACATCTATTAGAAGTGATCATGGCAAAGAATTTGAGAATGAAAATTTTGAAGGCTTTTGCAATGAACTTGGCATTTCACATAATTTTTCTGCTCCTAGAACTCCACAGCAAAATGGTGTAGTTGAAAGGAAAAATAGAACTTTAATTGAAATGGCTAGAACAATGCTCAATGAATATGATTTACCATCTTATTTTTTGGCAGAAGCCGTTAATACAGCTTGTTACATTGCAAAATCGTGTTTACAAAAGGCATTTAACTAATAAAATTTCTTATGAGCTATGGAATGGAAGAATACCCAGAATTGGATATTTTAGAGTATTCGGATGCAAATGCTTCATATTGAATACCAAGGATAATCTTGGAAAATTTTCATCCAAATCAGATGAAGGCATATTCTTAGGATATTCATCATATAGCAAAGCATATAGAGTATTTAACATGAAAACTCTAGTTATAGAAGAATCAATGCATGTTGTATTTGATGAATCATCTAATCGTGATCAGAAGAAAGGTATTACTTTCAATGACCCTGCAGGTACTCTTGAACCTCTTGAATCTATTGATGCTCCAAAGATCAATCAGCATGAACTTGAAGAAAAGACTCAAGATCTTCCTAAGGATTGGCAATATAAGAAAGACCATCCTAAGGAACTCATCATTGGAGAAACATCTAAGGGAGTAATTACTAGATCTAAAATTAATCATGTAGATGTTAATTTTGCTTTTGTTTCTCAAATTGAGCCAAAGACTGTTGAGGAGGCTTTAAATGATGAAAATTGGATAACTGCAATGCAAGATGAACTTAATCAATTTGAAAGAAATAATGTTTGGCAACTTACTCCTAGACCTACAGATCACTCTATAATAGGATGCAAATGGGTCTATAGGAATAAGCTTGATGAAAATGGTCACATTATTAGAAATAAAGCAAGATTGGTAGCCAAAGGCTATAATCAAGAAGAAGGTATTAACTATGATGAAACCTTTGCCCCTGTAGCCAGATTAGAAGCTGTTAGACAAAAGATCTCAATTTTGATCCTTGACAACTCAAATTGAATGATCCATTTAACATGTGTTTGAAGAATCTTGTTGCAGGATTAGGTTGCTTCAAAAAGACTGAACAAAACACTTCTAGCGGTCGCACCCGACATGAATACGACCTCACCATGCAATTACAGGATGAAACCTTATCACAGTATGTTTCACGGTCAGAAGCCTGACCTAAGTCGCGACCGCACTTCAAGAAGAGCGACCGTCCCAAGTTATGGACGACCGCTACTCAAAGGCCTCGAATCATTCTAATCACAGTAAGGTTCGTGGTGACAAGAATGGTGAATGACGCGGCCTCGCTTATCACGTTAGCGACCGCTCTTGAGTAATAGCGACCGCGCTGAAAATTCAAGAAAAATTGCTTAAAGAGATAGTAGGTTTCGCGTCCTCAGGTGCGTCCAGAAATTCAAAGCGAGTTTGTCAACTCGACCGCGAAATGCTACCTAGGGCGACCGCGATATTCAAATTATGGCGGACATCTCTTCTGCCCTGTCAGAGAATGACACGTGACATGACCGTTGTAAACCCACTTCAATATTCAAAAAGGGTGACCGCACCTAGGCTAGGCGTGACCATCCAGACAATCACAGCATGGGCAAGATTCCTACTGCAGTACACTATAATTCGACCGTTGAAGTATTTAAAGTAATTTTAAAATGCAGCGACCGCTCCTTGTCCAAGGACGACCGCGTGAGATATGAGCGCGACCATCCTTGTATGAAGGACGACCGCGAGAAGCTTCGAACAGTTTAAGTAAAGAAGGTCTAAACTGCCAAGACTTTATTCTTACTATCAATAACGGCTAGTAAGACCAAATTGGCTATAAATACAATGTTTCTATGAGAAAACAAAAGAAGAGAGAAGCAAGAAATCAGATTTTGATAGCCAAGCAACAAATTTTCTTTTACTTAAACTTACATTTGAATTGTAATGAATGTTAGGTGTTAGCATTAAAAACACCATTGTATAAGTTTGAGTGTGAGCTTGGAAAAACACTTGGGTTGTGATAGTAAGCCTTGTAAAACTCTTGTTTAGGTTGTGAGTGTGAGCCTTAGAAAAACACTTGTAAAGTTAGGTGTGAACTTGTGAAAACACCAAAGTTGGAAGTAAGCTTGTAAAAACTTCAAAGTCTAGTGGAACCTTAACAAGTTGTTAAGGAAGTGGATGTAGGATTGAAGTAAATCCGAACCACTATAAATCTTGTGTGTTCTTTCTTTCTTCCATTACTCAACCATCTCTTAATTCCGCACTTCTATTTTGTTGAGTTTTTAATTGTCATTATTTCTTGAGGAAACCAATTCACCCCCCTCTTGGTTGCCATCTTGGGATAACAATTGGTATCAGAGCCTGAGATTTCTTAAACTTAATTGTGAAATCTGATCCACTATGGCAACTTCTTCTTCATCAAGCTCTCATGGAAATCTTAACACTATTCTTAGACCCTACTTTGATGGAACTGATTATTCATACTGGAAACACAAAATGTATTTGTTTCTAGACAGTGAAGGGATTGAACTATGGGATTTCGTGGAAAGTGAGTGGAAATCTCCCACTTATGAAGTTGATGGTATTCAAGTTCCACTTCCCAAAGCTCAATGGTCAACTAGCAATATCAGAGATCGATTCAAGAACAATAGAGCTGCTTCCATCTTGATGAATTCCATTTCAAGAGAAGAAGGTGGAAGAGTTCAACATTTAACTTGTGCACATTGCATTTGGAAAACACTTGAAAACTACCATGAAGGTACGACTCAAGTGAGATTTACCAAGAAACAAATGCATGTTCATGAGTATGAGCTATTCAAGATGAAACCAAATGAAAATGTCACCGACATGACAAATCGCTTGCTTGCTATTGTCAATGAACTAAAGAAGTATGGCAAGGTATATGATCAAGGTGATGTAAACAGTAAAATCTTGAGAGCCCTAAGAGCTAGAAAGAACTTTGAATCCAAAGTATCATCCATAGAAGAAGCTCATGATCTCAGTTAAGAACCGATGAGCTAGTTGGAAAATTACTCACATTTGAGCTACACAGTGAGAAAGAAGAAGATCAAGGTGAGAAAGAAAAGAGAAAACCAATTGCACTCAAAGCAATAAAAGAAGTTGAGAGCTCAAGCAATGAAGGTACTGATGATGAAGATGAAATGGCAATGTTCTCAAAAAGAATCAATGAATGGAAAAGGAAGAAAAGATTACAAGCAAACAAAGGTACACCACCTAAATTCTCCTTCAAAGATAAAGAAAAGAAAAATGAGGTAAAGTGCTATGAATGTGGAAAAACTGGTCACATCAAATTGGATTGCTACAAATTAAAGAACAAAAGGAAATGGGATAAAGAAAAGAAAAAGTCTCTCAAAGCCACATGGGATGACTCTTCTTCAAGTGAGGAAGAAGAAGAAGAAGGAATTGCAAATCTATGTCTCATGGATATTGAAGATGACTCCAATGAGGTAAGTACTCAATCCTTTGATCTAGTAGCACATGATGATATAAATGATATAGATGATAGTGATTTGATTGAGCACATGAATTTTAAAATAGAAAAATATTTCTCTAAAATGATGCTCTATAAAGAGAAAAACTCTAAGTTAGAAAAAAGATTTTATATGCTTAAAGAATTCTACCTTAGAATTGAAAACCTCAAATGAACACTTGATGAATACGATAGGAGAGTTAAATAAAAACTCACATGACTTGGAAAAAGTGATTAAAGAAAATGAAATATTGAAGCATGAACTAAAAGAACTAAAAGAATCAATTTCCAGATTTCATAAAGGAAAGGAAGCATTGAACACATTAATTAATAATCAAAGATCACCTTCCTTGAAATATGGATTAGGATTCAATGGCTCAACCAACATTGCACCTAGCAAACCAACATTTGTGAAAGCATCTACAATTGAAATTTATGATGTTCATATCAAAGATGCTTGCACCAAGTCTAAAAGAACTTCTTATGGGTCACTAGGAAATAAAGCCAAAAACAATTATGCATTTTTGTACTCTAAACCTGCATAAAAGAAATCACATACTTGTAGTTATATACATAATACGTTAAATACAAAAAGAAAAATGCAGAAGTATAGAATGCCATGGCAATGCACATATTGCATGAAATTCGGACACAAAAATTTCTATTGTTATATAAGAAAGGCTCATCTCAAGTTAGAAGGCACTTTTACTACTAACCATCAAGGACCCAACTTCATGTGGGTACCTAAAAGGAGATGATCACCATTGACTTGCAGGTATGCCTAAAATCTACTATCAACGAAAGCACATGGCTTGTAGATAGTGGATGCTCAAGGCATATGACTGGAAATGCAAAGCTCTTTACAAGTATTACCTACAAACATGGAGGTAATGTAACTTTTGGAAACAATGCTAAAGGTAAAATTCTTGGTGTTGGCTCCATTGGTTCTATTGGTAAGGATTTAATTGAAGATGTATGGCTTGTTGATGGTTTGAAACATAACTTGCTAAGTGTTAGTCAACTTTGTGATAAAGCATACTTTGTCAATTTTGATTCCAAGGAATGCAAGATCACAAATTCAAATGATGTTATCATATTTAAAGGTACTAGAACAAACAACACTTATAATGTCAACATACATTCAAATCATACATGTTTAATGTCCACTAATAATGATGCATGGTTATGGCATAGAAGACTAGGACATGCTGGTATGGATCAATTGAAATATATTTGTAATGAAAATTTAGTTGATGGCTTACCTAAGATAAAATATGATAAAGATAGGATTTGTGAACCTTGTCAACATGGTAAGCAACACAAAAGCTCATTTAAAATGAAGAGTGTTATAAGTACCTCTAGACCTTTAGAGCTCATTCATTTGGATTTGTTTGGACCAAATAGAGTTACAAGCTTAGGAGGCAAATCATATGCATTTGTTCTTGTTGTTGATTACTCTAGATTCACATGGGTTAATTTCTTAGCTCAAAAGAATGAAGCCTTTAATTACTTCAAAACGTTTGCAAAAAGAGTTCAAAATGAAAAAGGATATGTGATTACATCTATTAGAAGTGATCATGGCAAAGAATTTGAGAATGAAAATTTTGAAGATTTTTGTAATGAACTTGGCATTTTACATAATTTTCCTGCTCCTAGAACTCCACAGCAAAATGGTGTAGTTGAAAGGAAAAATAGAACTTTAATTGAAATGGCTAGAACAATGCTCAATGAATATGATTTACCATCTTATTTTTGGGAAGAAGCCGTTAATACAGCTTGCTACATTGCAAATCGTATTTACAAAAGGCATTTAACTAATAAAACTTCTTATGAGCTATGGAATGGAAGAATACCCAGAATTGGATATTGTAGAGTATTCGGATGCAAATGCTTCATATTGAATACCAAGGATAATCTTGGAAAATTTTCATCCAAATCAGAAGAAGGCATATTCCTAGGATATTCATCATATAGCAAAGCATATAGAGTATTTAACAAGAAAACTCTAGTTATAGAAGAATCAATGCATGTTGTATTTGATGAATCATCTAATCGTGATCAGAAGAAAGGTATTACTTTCAATGACCCTGCAGGTACTCTTGAACCTCTTGAATCTATTGATGCTCCAAAGATAAATCAGTATGAACTTGAAGAAAAGACTCAAGATCTACCTAAGGATTGGCAATACAAGAAAGATCATCCTAAGGAACTCATCATTGGAGAAACATCTAAGGGAGTAATTACTAGATCTAAAATTAATCATATAGATGTTAATTTTGCTTTTGTTTCTCAAATTGAGCCAAAGACTATTGAGGAGGCTTTAAATGATGAAAATTGGATAACTGCAATGCAAGATGAACTTAATCAATTTGAAAGAAATAATGTTTGGCAACTTACTCCTAGACCTACATATCACTCTATAATAGGATGCAAATGGGTCTATAGGAATAAACTTGATGAAAATGGTCACATTATTAGAAATAAAGCAAGATTGGTAGCCAAAGTCTATAATCAAGAAGAAGGTATTGACTATGATGAAACCTTTGCCCCCGTAGCCAGATTAGAAGCTATTAGAATATTACTTGCTTTTGCATGTCACATGAACTTTAAACTCTTTCAAATGGATGTTAAAAGTGCATTTCTGAACGGACTTATAAACGAAGAAGTTTATGTTGAACTACCTCCTGGTTTTGAAAACTACAAATTTCCTGATCATGTTTTCAAACTTACCAAAGCTTTATATGAACTGAAACAAGCACCAAGAGCTTGGTATGATAAACTAAGTGCATATTTGCTTGAAAATGGTTTTTCAAAAGGAAAAGTAGACACAACTCTCTTTGTTAAAAAGGATAAGCATAACATTTTGATTGTACAAATTTATGTGGATGACATAATATTTGGAGCTACTAATGAAGCCTTGTGCAAAGAATTTGCTACTTGTATGACTAGGGAATTTGAAATGAGCATGATGGGTGAACTCAAGTTCTTCCTTGGACTGCAAGTCAAGCAATGTGAAGAAGGGATCTTCATCAACCAATCCAAATATACAAAAGAACTCATCAAGAAATTTGGAATGGATGGTTGCAAAACTAGCAAAACTCCTATGAGCACATCCTTGAAATTAGGTAAAGATGAAAATGGTAAAGCAGTAGATGAGAAGAAATATCGAGGTATCATCGGATCACTACTTTACTTAACTGCTTCTAGGCCTGATATAATGTACAGTGTATGTCTTTGTGCTAGATTTCAAACTAGTCCTAAAGAATCACACTTGAATGCCACTAAGAGAATCTTGAAATATTTGAGTGGCATAATGCATTTAGGACTTTGGTATCCTAAAAACACATCATTTCATATCATAGGCTTTTCAGATGCTGATTATGCTGGTAGTATTTTAGATAGAAAGAGCACTACAAGAGCATGTCACTTTCTTGGTAATTGTCTAGTTTCTTGGCATAGTAAGAAACAAGCATCGGTTGCTTTATCCACAACGGAAGCCGAATATGTTGCAGCATGTTTTTGTTGCACACAAGTATTATGGATGAAACAATAATTGCTTGACTATGGTAAAGTGTTTAACAATATCTCCATTAAATGTGACAACACTAGTGCTATCAATTTGTCTAAAAATCCTATCCAACATTCTAGATCCAAGCATATAGATATTAGACATCATTTCTTAAGGGAAAATGTACAAAATCAGAACATAACCCTAGAATTTATAGATACACAAAATCAACTTGCCGATATCTTTACAAAACCCTTGAATGAAGATAGACTTAACTTCATCAAACTTAACTTAGGAATGATTGATGGAATCACTTTGAATTAATTGCCTATCAATGAAGTTTCTATGTGCATGAATTTATTTTTTCTTAAAACACTAGAAATATCTTCCATCTTTCCTTGAATCTTTCATTTTTAAGTCTTTTGCGGTCACTCCAGTGTCCTTTCGCGATCGCTATCATTTCTGCCAGATTCATTCAAACAAATAACTCTGTGCGCGGTCGAGAAACTTTATGCTCGGACGCAAAAATTTGAACAGTTTCGACCGTTACAGATAATTTCTTCACTCGCGAGCGTACTTATCTTTCAAATGGTCGCTGGACCACATGTCGCGATCGCACCCACTTAAATCTGCGACCGCACTCTGTACACTCTGCTCAAAAATTTATAACCGTTGGCTGTGTGACAGGTCGCAACTCTTAACTTTTAACAGTCATAAACGACTATTTTCTTAATTTCATCTATTTAAGAGTATGTTACATCAGTTACTTTGATATTTTTCTTATTAAAACACACAAACTTCCCTCTGAATCTCTAAAATCTTCTCAAAATCATTTGTTTCTCAATCACTCTCTGTTTTCCAGTTCTCTTCTGTTGTTTCTGTTCTGATGGCTCCCAAAAAGAAAACCACTTCCAAAATAAAAGGACAAGCAAAGAGAGTTCCAGGAATCACAATTAGAGAACCCATAGTTGATCCTCCATCTCCTCCACAGTCTAGAAGAGGTGAGAAAATTCACAAACCTCACCACCAAACTTCTGAGGAAGATGTTAGGTATGCTATGTTGAAGAGAAAAAAAGTTGAGGGAACCAAATCTCCTTTTGGTGGGATGCTTTCAGCCCTAAATATCAAGAACAAGATTGAGAGATTGCTAGATGTCCTTGGATGGAGAAAGTTTGTATTTCCAGAAGAGGTAGGTTATTCCAGTCTGAGCAAGGAGTTTCTTAGGGCTTTTCAAATAGAAAAGAGTGCTAACTCTGCACTAGGATGGTATGGGGTTAGGTTTAAACTCTTTGATCAATACTAATCCTTAACCCTAGAAGATTTTGGCAGCATTTGGAACTTTCCTACTGATGGTATAACCTCCTACAATGACCAAATATTCTCAAACCAAACTCTTTCTGAATTCTGGCAAGAAATTTTAGTAGAAACTTCTTTTGAAAAGGAATCAAAAGCCAGACACATCAAATCTCTCACCCATTGGATGCTCCATAGGATTATCACCTACACCATCCATCAAAGAGCAGATGGGAATGAAAAAGTAACCAAGAGAGACCTCATCTTTTTATATGCTTTCACCCACAATATCCAAATGAACACAACCAAGTTCTTGATTGACACCCTCTATCATCATGCTGTTACAAGAACTGGAACTTTCTTCCTATCCTCACAAATTACTCAAATAGCTAGGCACCTAAACCTACTGAATGATTTGAACTTAGCTACTTTGAGAAACCCTTTCAATCTTGCCTCTAGTGCCATTACTATTGACTACTTAGAGCATGTTGGATGTGTGAGGAAGATTGAAGGATCATATGTGTATTACTTTGGCAAGAAAGGAGTTGTGGATATACAAAAGAAAAGGCCAAGGTATACAATTGAGAAAGAGGGAGACTCTGTGGAAGTTGCTGTGGAATTACCTCCAAAGACTACTTCATCAAAAGCTGCTCAAGAAACTACCTCATCCTCTACCCAACTCATCCTCCATGCTATCAAATCTCTCTCCAGGAAACTCTCTAAGTTCAAGAAAAGTGTCTCTAAAAGATTCCAGCACTTGAATAAGAGAATTGACCTTATATCTCACATGCATCATGATCTATATGATATGCAAGGCAAACTGGACTTGCCTCAATGCAACCTTGAAGATTGGGATATAAGTGATCATACCCAAAGCCTTCCTGAAGAAGAAGAGTCCATTAGCACCAACTCTGCCTCTATTGCTCCTCTTGATAAAGGAAAAGCTCCTTTAGTAGAAGAAGAGATAGATGAGGATGATGAATCTGATTAGATTTACATAGTTTTTCATAATTTTATATTTACATAGTTTTTCATAATTTTATATTTACATTTTGTGTTCTGCCTTGATTTGTTTTGTTGCTTTTTTTTTGTTTACTATCTCCTTGTATTTTTCTCTATATTTTACTATCTCATCAATGTTTAAATCATCAAACAATATTTAAACTAAATAAACATTTTGCCTATGACAATGGGGGAGAAATGAAATAACTTGGAATGATTATTGAACATTTGCACCAAGGTATGTTATGTTTATTGACAATGGGGGAGAAATGTTTGCATCAAACAATAACATTTGCACCAAGATAATCTAATAATCACAATGCTCTTAATCATGATTCATGCATATGTTAAGGGGGAGTATTTTAAACTTATTATTTTTTCTCATCATTCCATTTGAATTGTCAAAGTCAAAATGGGGGAGATTGTTAGACAAAAGATCTCAATTTTGATCCTTGACAACTCAAATTGAATGATCCATTTAACATGTGTTTGAAGAATCTTGTTGCAGGTTAGGTTGCTTCAAAAAGACTGAACAGAACACTTCTAGCGGTCGCACCCGACATGAATACGATCGCACCATGCAATTACAGGATGAAACCTTATCACAGTAGGTTTCACGGTCAGAAGCCCGACCTAAGTCGCGACCGCACTTCAAGAAGAGCGACCGTCTCAAGTTATGGACGACCGCTACTCAAAGGCCTCGAATCATTCTAATCACAGTAAGGTTCGCGGTGACAAGAACGGTGAATGATGCGGCCTTGCTTATCACTTTAGTGACCGCTCTTGAGTAATAGCGACCGCGCTGAAAATTCAAGAAAAATTGCTTAAAGAGACAGTAGGTTTCACGTCCTCAGGTGCGTCCAGAAGTTCGACGCGAGTTTGTCAACTCGACCGCGAAATGCTACCTAGGGCGACCGCGATATTCAAATTATGGCAGACATCTCTTATGCCCTGTCAGAGAATGACAAGTGACATGACCGTTGTAAACCCACTTCAATATTCAAAAAGGGCGACCGCACCTTGGCTAGGTGCGACCGTCCAGACAATCACAGCATGGGCAAGATTCCTGCTGCAACGCACTATAATTCGACCGTTGAAGTATTTAAAGTAATTTTAAAATGCAGCGACCGCTCCTTGTCCAAGGACGACTGCGTGAGATATGAGCACGACCATCCTTGTATGAAGGACGACCATGAGAAGCTTCGGACAGTTTAAGTAAAGAAGGTCTAAACTGCCAAGACTTTATTATTACTATCAATAACGGCTAGTAAGACCACATTGGCTATAAATACAATGTTTCTATGAGAAAACAAAAGAAGAGAGAAGCAAGAAATCAGATTTTGATAGCCAAGCAACAAATTTTCTTTTACTTAAACTTACATTTGAATTGTAATGAATGTTAGGTGTTAGCATTAAAAACACCATTGTATAAGTTTGAGTGCGAGCTTGGAAAAACACTTGGGTTGTGAGAGTAAGCCTTGTAAAACTCTTGTTTAGGTTGTGAGTGTGAGCCTTAGAAAAACACTTGTAAAGTTAGGTGTGAACTTGTGAAAACACCAAAGTTGGAAGTGAGCTTGTAAAAACTTCAAAGTCTAGTGGAACCTTAACAAGTTGTTAAGGAAGTGGATGTAGGATTGAAGTAAATCCAAACCACTATAAATCTTGTGTGTTCTTTTTTTCTTCCATTACTCAACCATCTCTTAATTCCGCACTTCTCTTTTATTGAGTTTTTAATTGTCATTATTTCTTGAGGAAACCAATTCACCCCCCCCCCCCCTTTCTTTTGGTTGCCATCTTGGGATAACAGAAGCTATTAGAATATTACTTGCTTTTGCATGTCACATGAACTTTAAGCTTTTTCAAATGGATGTTAAAAGTGCATTTCTAAACGGACTTATAAGCTAAGAAGTTTATGTAGAACAACCTCCTGGTTTTGAAAACTACAAATTTCCTGATCATGTTTTCAAACTTACCAAAGCTTTATATGGATTGAAACAAGCACCAAGAGCTTGGTATGATAAACTTAGTGCATATTTACTTGAAAATGGTTTTTCAAAAGGAAAAGTAGACACAACTCTCTTTGTTAAAAAGGATAAGCATAACATTTTGATTGTACAAGTTTATGTGGATGACATAATATTTGGAGCTACTAATGAAGCCTTGTGCAAAGAATTTGCTTCTTGTATGACTAGGGAATTTGAAATGAGCGTGATGGGTGAACTCAAGTTCTTCCTTGGACTGCAAGTCAAGCAATGTGAAGATGGGATCTTCATCAACCAATCCAAATATACGAAAGAACTCATCAAGAAATTTGGAATGGATGGCTGCAAAACTAGCAAAACTCCTATGAGCACATCCTTGAAATTAGGTAAAGATGAAAAATGGTAAAGCAGTAGATGAGAAGAAATATCGAGGTATCATCGGATCACTACTTTACTTAACCGCTTCTAGACCTGATATAATGTATAGTGTACGTCTTTGTGCTAGATTTCAAACTAATCCTAAAGAATCACACTTGAATGCCACTAAGAGAATTTTGAAATATTTGAGTGGTACAATGCATTTAGGACTTTGGTATCCTAAAAACACATCATTTCATATCATAGGCTTTTCAGATGCAGATTATGCTGGTAGTATTTTAGATAGGAAGAGCACTACAGGAGCATGTCACTTTCTTGGTAATTGTCTAGTTTCTTGGCATAGTAAGAAATAAGCATCGGTTGCTTTATCCACAACGGAAGCCGAATATGTTGCAGCATGTTTTTGTTGCACACAAGTATTATGGATGAAACAACAATTGCTTAACTATGGTAAAGTGTTTAACAATATCTCCATTAAATGTGACAACACTATTGCTATCAATTTGTCTAAAAATCCTATCCAACACTCAAGATCCAAACATATAGATATTAGACATCATTTCTTGAGAGAAAATGTACAAAATCAGAATATAATTCTAGAATTTATAGATACACAAAATCAACTTGCTGATATCTTTACAAAACCCTTGAATGAAGATAGACTTAACTTCATTAAACTTAATTTAGGAATGATCGATGGAAACACTTTGAATTAATTGCCTATCAATAAAGTTTCTATGTGCATGAACTTCTTTTTGCCTAAAACATTAGAAAAATCTTCCATCTTTCCTTGAATCTTTCATTTCTAAGTCAGTCGCGTTCGTTCCAGTGTCCATAGCGATCGCTATCTCGTCTGCCAGATTCATTCAAATAAAAAATATATGTGCGCGGTCGAGAAAATTTGTGCGCGGCCGCACTAATTTGAATAGTTTCGACCGTTACAGACAATTTCTTCACCCACAAGCGTACTGATCATGCTAATGGTCGCTAGACCGCATTTCGCGATCGTACCCTTCCAAATCTGCGACCGCACTCTGTACACTCTGCTCGAAATTTTGTAACCGTTGGCTGTATGACAGGTCGCAACTCTTAACTTTCAATAGTCATAAACGGCTATTTTCTTAATTTCTTCTATTTAAGAGTATGTTACATCAGTTTCTTGGATATTTTGGTTATTAAAACATACAAACTTCCCTCTTAATCTCGAAAATCTTCTCAAAATCATCTGTTTCTCAATCACCCTCTGTTTTCCAGTTCTCTTCTGTTTTTTCTATTCTAATGGCTCCCAAAAAGAAGACAACCTCCAAAATAAAAGGACAAGCAAAGAGAGCTCCAGGAATCACAATAAGAGAACCAATAGTTGATCCTCTATCTCCTCCACAATCTAAAAGAGGTGAGAAAATTCACAAACCTCACCACCAAACTTCTGAGGAAGATGTTAGGTATGCCATGCTGAAGAGAAAGAAGGTTGAGGGAACCAAATCTCCTTTTGGTGGGATGCTTTCTGCCCTAAATATCAAGGACAAGATTGAGAGATTACTAGATGTCCTTGGATGGAGAAAGTTTGTATTTCCTGAGGAGGTAGGTTATTCCAGTCTGAGCAAGGAATTTCTAATGTCTTTCCAAATAGAAAAGAGTGCTAACTCTACACTAGGATGGTATGGGGTTAGGTTTAAACTCTTTGATCAATACCAAGCCTTAACCCTAGAAGACTTTGGCAATATTTGGGATTTTCCTGCTGATGGTATAACCTCTTACAATGATCAAAGCTTTTCAAACCAAACTCTATCTGCATTATGGCAAGAAATTTTTGTGGAAACTTCTTTTGAAAAAGAATCAAAAGCCAGACACATCAAATCCCTCACCCATTGGATGCTCCATAGGATTATCACCTACAGCATCCATCAAAGAGCATATGGGAATGAAAAAGTAACCAAAAGAGACCTCATCTTTTTATATGCTTTCACCCACAACATCCAAATGAACACAACTAAGTTCTTGATTGACACTCTCTATCATCATGCAGTTACAAGAACTGGAACTTTCTTCTTATCCTCACAAATTACTCAAATAGCTAGGCACCTGAACCTTCTAAATGATTTGAATCTAGCTACATTGAGAAACCCTTTCAATCTTGCCTCTAGTGCCATCACAATTGATTATCTAGAACATGCTGGATGTGTAAGGAAGATTGAAGGCACATATGTATACTATTTTGGCAAGAAAGGAATTGTGGACAGACAAAAGAAAAGGCCAAGGTATACAATTGAGGAAGAGGGAGACTCTGTGGAAGTTGCTGTGGAATTACCTCCAAAAGCTACTTCATCAAAAGCTGCTCAAGAAACTACCTCATCCTCTACCCAACTCATCCTCCATGCTATCAAATCTCTCTCCAGGAAACTCTATAAGTTCAAGAAAAGTGTCTCCAAAAGATTCCAGCACTTGAACAAGAAAATTGACCTTATATCTCACATGCATCATGATCTATATGATATGCAAGGCAAACTGGACTTGCCTCAATGCAATCTTGAAGATTGGGATATAAGTGATCATACCCAAAGCCTTCCTGAAGAAGAAGAGTCCATTAGCACTAGCTCTACCTCTTTTGCTCCTCAAGATAAAGGAAAAGCTTCTTTAGTAGAAGAAGAGATAGATGAGGATGATGACTCTGAATAGCTTAACTGTTTAGTCTTAATAGTTTGCATTTTCATTTTATGTCTTAATATGTTTGTTGCTTTATTTGTTTTGCCTTTGTACTTTCCTCTATCCTTTAATAAACATAATGTTTAGTATCCTTTAATTGTTTTGTTTAATATCTTTGTGCTTTATTTGTTTGTTTGATTATTTTGCCTATGACAATGGAGGAGAAAATAGTATACATAATGGAATGATTGTTTAACCATAACTCAATGCACCAAGATACTCAAATAATATCAATGCACCAATGATTGCTTAACCATGATTCATGCATATGTTAAGGGGGAGCATTTTAGACTTGTTATTTTTTATCATTCCATTTGAATTGTCAAAGTCAAAATGGGGAGATTGTTAGACAAATGATCTCTATTTTGATCCTTGACAACTCAAATGAATGATCCATTTAACATGTGTTTGGAGAATCTTGTTGCAGGCTTAGGTTACTTCAAATAAAGCAGAACAGAACACTTCTAGCGGTCGCACCACACCTGAATACGACCGCACCATTCAATTAAAGGATGAAACCTTATCACAGTAGGTTTCGCGGTCAGAAGCCCGACCTCAGTCGCGACCGCGGCTAATGAAGAGCGACCGTCCCAATTTATGGACGACCGCTAACCAAGGAACTCAAATCATTCTAATCGCGGTGACAAGAACGGCGAATGATACGGCCTCTCTTATCACTTTAGCGACCGCCCATACAGAGTCGCGACCGCTCTACCAATTCAAGAAGAATTTGCTTAAAGAGACAGTAGTGTTCGCGTCCTCAGGTGCGTCCAGAAGTTCGACGCGAGAATCTCAATTCGACCGCGAGATGATACCTAGGGCGACCACGACATTCAAATTTTGGCGGACATCTCTTCTGCCCTATTAGAGAATGACACGTGACATGACCGTTATAAACCCACTTCAATATTCAAAAAGGGCGACCGCACCTTTGCTAGGTGCGATCGTCCCGACAATCGCAGCATGGGCAAGATTCCTGCTGTAGAGCACTAAAATTTGACCGTTGAAGTATTTTTAAATGCAGCGACCATCCCTTGTCCAAGGACGACCGCAGGAGGCATGAGCGCGACCATCCTTGCATGAAGGACAACCACGAAATGCCTCGGACAGTTTAAGTAAAGAAGGTCTAAACTGCCAAGACTTTATTCTCACTATCAATAACGGCTAGTAAGACCACATTGGCTATAAATACAGTACTTCTATAAGAAAAGAAGGAAGAAGTGAAGCAAAAAAAAAAAAGAATTTGATAGCCAAGCAACAACTTTTCTTTTACTTAAACTTACATTTGAATTGTAATGAATGTTAGGTGTTAGCATTGAAAACACCATTGTATAAGTTTGAGTGTGAGCTTGGGAAACACTTGGGTTGTGAGAGTAAGCCTTGTAAAACTCTTGTTTGGGTTGTGAGAGTGAGCCTCAAAAACTCTTTAAAGGTTCTTGAGTGTTAGCCTTAGAAAAACACTTGTGAAGTTAGGTGTGAACTTGTGAAAACACCAAAGTTGGAAGTAAGCTTGTAAAAACTTCAAAGATTAGTGGAACCTTAACAAGTTGTTAAGGAAGTGGATGTAGGATTGAAGTAAATCTGAACCACTATAAATCTTGTGTGTTCTTTCTTTCTTCCATTACTCAACCATCTCTTAATTCCGCATTTCTATTTTGTTGAGTTTTTTAATTGTCATTATTTCTTGAGGAAACCAATTCACCCCCCCCCCTCTTGGTTGCCATCTTGGGACAACAGGAATTAAGGGTAAATTGATAGATTGGCCACCTGTTGATTACTTAATATTGAATGACAGACCGAGAGGTGAAGTTTGATATCGAAACTATGCAATTGACTACCCTAAAAATAAATTAGAAATATAAGTTCTAGGGTTTTACTAATTTGCTAATGTATAATAATTGGTTGTTGTTAATTCATGAATGTGAAAACTAATGAATTGGTAATTGACTAATTAACCTTAAGGAACAAATTAAATTTCTAAGTTATATTAATGGATAATTTGATAACTAAACATTTGATTAAATGGACCTACAACCCCTAGGCAGCATTTCAATAATTGAATTTATCTTGCAAAACATCACTCGTTTTCACTTTTAAAGTTAGTTACAATTCGCCAATCCAACCACACACTCAATTTTATTATTTCATGTTAATCAAACTATTACAAGCAATTCCTTCCTTGAGAGACGACCTTGGGGCGATCACCATTGCTGCAATAGCCTCGTATACTTGCGAGTACCACTTTGCAGTAGTGTTAATTAGAGCGCAACAATTTTTTGGCTTTGTTGCCGGGGAGGGCAATTTTTGTTAATAGTTTGATTCTTTTATTTTATTTATTAAATCATTTAAAGTGTTTCTTTTTGAATTGCTTAGGTGATTTATGCACAGACGAAGGTCTCAAGGAAATGAACTTGCTCCATTTATAGACAATATCCATAGACCTCCAAGAGCCGAGGGACCAAATCCTATTGAGCAAGAAAGGGAAGATACCGATGAGCAGTTTGAAGAGAACATAGAAATAGAGATGGGTGATGCACAAGAACCACCTATGAAGGAGTTTGCCTAACCAATCATTGCAGTGACCACATCTTGTATCCGGTTGAGCAATGCAGCAAGAAATTATGAACCTAGAAATACTCATTATAGTATGCTGCCATCCTTCCATGGATTACGGAATGAAGATCCTCTCAACTTCATTCAGAATTTTTACTCAACATTGCATACATTCCCTTTGCAAGCACTAACAGAAGATGAACTCAAGATGAGATGTTTCCCGTATAATTTGAAAGATAGAGCAAAAGCATGGTTGATGACTCTACCGGAGAATTCCTTAACCACATGGACCGAGGTTTACAACAAATTTATGAAAAAATTTTATTAACACCAAAATACCAAGGAGCTTAGGGGGAGTATTGCAACTTTCACCCAATTTGATGGAGAACCATTTCATGAGGCATGGGATTGCTTCAAATCTTTATTGTTTCAATGCCCTCATCATTACTATCCACAACAGTTGCTCAATCAATTCTTCTATGATGGGCTAACTCAACAATGTCAAAACACAGTGGATAATACAACAGGAGGAGCAATGGGTGAAAGGACAGTTGCAGAAATGGTTGCGTTGTTAGAAATATTGGGAGCAAATTCCCAACAAAAGAGTATTGGGGAAAAGAGAAGAGGAGCACACAAGATAAGTGCAAACTCAGATATGGCAAGGCAAATTGCAGAATTGACAAGACAAGTGAAGTTGCTGAATGCTAGAGGAAACTTGTCGGGACCAAGCCAAGAGTCATGCGCATCATGCGATCTTGTAGGCCATCAACCAAATGTGTGCCCTTCAAATTTTGATCCATTCCAAGAAGAGTAAGAACAAGCTTTTGCTTTTAAAGGGTTCCAACAAAGGGGTAGGAATGACCCATACTCAAATTCTTATAACCCCGGTTGGAGAAAGCACCCTAATTTTTCATGAAAAAATCAACATGCTCCACCTCAACAACTTTTCCAACCTTATCAAAGAGGTCCCCAATTTCAAGGGCAAACCTCAAATCAAGAGCAAGTCAAGAAACCTTCATTTGAAGACAATTTGAATGCTTTCATTCAAGTAAGCACTCAAAATCAAGAAATGAACAATAAGCCGTTTGACTCTTTGGAAGCATCACTTAAGAAGGTGGAAACTCAAGTGGGTCAATTGGCTAATCAACTTCAAGCCAATCAAAAAGGGAAATTTCCAAGCCAATCAGAGCACGCCAAAGCAATAACAGTTTTAAGAAGTGGTAAGGTACTTGACAACAAAATCGGTGATAATAACATTGATAATTCTTTAGATGTAGATACAATGCAAGAGAATGGCGAGGAAATGCGAGAAGGCAAAGCTCAATCAAATGAGCCTAAAGAGGATAATGAGGAGGCATCCATTGCACCAAAGCTGCACAAATCTCCAAATCCATACAGACCACCAATCCCTTTTCCCAGTAGGTTAAAAAACGAAAAGCATGATAAGCAATTTTCTGAAATTTATAACATACTTTCGAAGGTAAGTATTAACCTACCCTTACTTGAGGTGATAAAAAATATGCCATCTTATGCCAAATTCTTTAAAGAACTAAACACTAAGAAGAAAAGATATGAGTTGGATGAAAAAGTGATAGTCTCAAAAATAACAAGTGTTGTTTTACAACATAAGTTACCTCCTAAGCTAAAAGATCCTGAGAGCTTTATAGTTAGAATCTCTATGGGGAATGGGAACGAGACCATTGGCATGTGTGATCTTGGAGCTAGTATTAATTTGATGCCATACTCAATTTACTTGAAAGTAGAGCTAGGAAAACTCATACCAACTAAAATGGTTTTGTAACTTGCGAATAAAACTCTTAGATACCCTAAGGGAATCATAGAAGATGTTCTAGTTAAGGTAGGTGGTTTGATTGTACTCATTGATTTCATTATCTTAGACATGAGGGGAGAAATCCCACGGGATTTCGAGCATACAATTTTGTTAGGGAGACCTTTTATGGCCACAACTAACACTTTAACTGATGTTAAAAATAGAAAATTGACTATGACTGTTTTGGGACAAACTGTAGAATTTTCAATTTTTAACACTTCCCCTATTCCCTCTACTGCTTTATATGAAGACTGCCCTTTCATTGATTTTACTGATAATGTTGTTAAAGATTTCTTACAGGATAATGGTGAAGACAAGCTAGAAAGAGCTCTAAAATTGCATGAAGAAGTCGAGGATTCAAATGAGGAGAGTAAAGAAGGCAATTCCATGTTGAGCGATGAGAATGTTAAGGAGGAATTCAAAGTTGAAGAGGAAATTCAACTACAAGGGGTTGAACTTAAAGAACTCCCCAAGCATTTGAAATATATTTTTCTTGGGGAGAATAACTCTTAATCAGTGATAATTTTTGCTATCCTTACTAGTGAGGGAGAAGATAATCTTGTAAAAATGTTGAAAAAAATTCAAGAAAGAAATAGGTTGGGGGTTGAGTGATATTAAGGATATTAGTCCCTCTATGTGCATGCACAAGATAGTTTTAGAGGAAAGGGCTAAACTGGTGAGAGAGTCTCAAAGAAGGCTAAACCCTAACATGAGCGAGGTTGTCAAAAAGGAGGTCCTTAAACTAGTTGATGAAGGGGTAATTTACCCTATTGTTGATAGTGAATGGGTTAGTCCCGTTCATGTTATGCCTAAGAAAATAGGTTTGACAGTGGTCCAGAATGAGAAAGGAGAGTTGGTACCCACACGAACACAAACTGGATAGCGAATGTGCATAGATTATAGAAAATTAAATAATGTCACCAAGAAAGATCACTTTCCTTTGCCATTTATTGATCAAATGCTTGATAGGTTATTTGGACATTCTTTTTACTATTTTCTTGGTGGTCTTTCAGGTTACTACCAAGTCTCAATAGCACCGGAAGATCAACCAAAGACTACCTTTACTTGTCCTTTTGGGACATTTGCATTTCGGAGGATGCCATTCGAACTTTACAATGCACTGGGAACATTTCAAAGATGTATGCTTTCCATCTTTTCCAATATGTTAGACAATTGCATTGAGGTATTTATGGATGACTTTTCTAATTTTGGTAATTCCTTTGATGATTGTTTGCAAAAGTTGACTCTAGTGCTTGAAAGGTGTATTGAATGTAATCTTACCTTGAGTTGGGAAAAGTGTCACTTTATGGTTGATCACGGGATTGTTTTGGGGCATGTTATTTCCCATAAAGGGATTGAGGTAGACAAGGCTAAAGTTGAATTAATTGTGAACCTACCTCCACCCACATTAGTTAAGGGGATTAGAAGTTTTTTGGGACATGCATGATTTTATAGGAGGTTTATAAAAGATTTTTCCAAAATTTCAAGCCTTTTGTGTCATTTGCTAGGAAAAGATGTCCCATTTATTTTTTATGAAAAGTTCTTAGAATCTTTTAACATTTTGAAAGAGAAACTAACTTCTACCCCTATAATTATTGCCCCAAATTGGGATTTGCCATTTGAAATTATGTGCGATGCATCGAATTATGCCATTGGAGCTGTGTTGGGCCAAAGAGTGAACAAGTTGATGTGTGTAATTTATTATGCAAGTTTATCTTTAAATGATGCACAAGTAAATTACACGACCACTGAGAGAGAAATGTTAGCCGTGGTGTTTGCGCTGAGAGAGAAATAGTATTTTCTGATCATACGACCTTGAAACATCAGTTGACCAAACCACAAGCTAAACCTAGGCTCATTAGGTGGGAGTTGATGTTACAAGAATTTGATGTTGAAATCAAAGATAGGAAAGGAAGCGAAAATGTAGTGGCCGACAATCTTTCTAGACTTAACTCTTATGATAATGATGCTGAAATTGCTTGTGAAAATGCTTTCAAAAAATTTTTGAATGAACACTTATTTTCTTTGACTCAAGCACCATGGTATGCAGATATTGTAACACCCCCGTACCCCATATACGCACACTACATACAACCACATCTGTAATATACGTATATCAGATACAGGAGTGTCACGGTTTATATTAAGCAACCCAGTCTTTCCTTTTTGCAATAATATGAGAAAACTTAAAAACATTTCATATATATTTATATATATGTTATGGAATATAACAAGTAAAACATTTATTCATTATGCAGTGGAAAATGTAGCGGTATTTACATATATACTTACATCAAAATGAATATTTACATAATATATAGAGTTTATACATGTTTGGCAGTTCGTCTCTGATCTTTAAGCCCACAATCAACACTTCAGAATCTAGACTCGACTCGGTCTAGATGAGTTCTCCAGTTCTACCCTGTCACCTGCGAGATGAACCATAATCGCGCTAAGCCAACGGCTTAGTGGTACAAACCATAATAACAATATGTTTTCATGTAATGCTGATGTCACACATTCATATATTATAAACAATACATAAGAATATCAAATTTCAAAACCTTAAATTAAATCTTATTATTTATTTGTTTCACCATTCATAATTCACATTTAAACAAAGACAAGCATAGGCCCAAAAGAAACTAATATGCCATTCAACTTTCAGAGTTAATGTTTTGGTTCAATTATCACATTTATCATCATCCCAACTAGGCTTTAAGGATTAGGCCCAACCAAGCTTTAAGGGGAGCGAAGCATGCTAAGCATCAACCCAACTTGGCTTCAAGAACCAAACCCAACCTAACTTCAAGGGTTTGTAACATCTCAACTAGGCTTCAAGGACTAGACCCAACCAAGCTTCAAGGGGAGTTAAGCATGCTAAACTTCAACTCAACTTAGCTTCAAGGATCAAGCCCAACCCAGCTTCAAGAGATTGTTACTATTAGGCATGCCACCAACAATAAAACTCTGAAAATTGACTAACATATTAGACACACAATTCTTTTATTATTTCATTATAAATTCCATTCTCATTTCCTCATAACCATCTAGGCAACCATGCCCCAATTATTTCATTTGCATCATTATAGCCAACAACAATGGCTTCACATCTCATCATTAGGATATACACAACCAATTGCATTGTACATATAATTTGAATGATCATCATATCTTTCACATCATACAAATCATAACATTAATTAAATATATCAACAATGTAATAGATTACTTAACACATTTACAACCAAATGTGTTAAGTCCCAAAGTCATGTACATGTATGCAACCATATAGATTTGTACTTACCTCAAGAGCAACTCACACAACACCTAACTCCTCTTCCAAGAATCCTCAACCCTTGGATTAGGGCAACTCAATCTCTTTAAAACCAAATTCAAAAGGGATGATACACGCTCACTTAGAGGTACACAAGAGATAATATGGATAAGAACCAACTAGGGCAAACTCTACACATGACACGCTCAACAACATGGGCGTGTACCTGACCATGCCCTAAATCCACAACACAGAAGCTTTGACATGCTCAGCAACACGGGTGTGTCACTAGATGTGTCAATCCTCCCTCAACACAGTAGCTATGACACGCTCAGTTACATGGGTGTGTCACTGGCCTTGTCAATGCTACCAATAACACAGAAGCTGTGACACGCTCAGTGACATGGGCATGTCACTGGTCGTGTCACCCATCCAGAAAATAGAACCTTTGACACGTCCAAAGACCTAGTCGTGCTCATGGGTGTGTCAGGCCAAAAATCTGGCGACAACAACACCACATCCAACAAATCTCTTACTTCCACCATTTCCACTTCAAACAAACTTAACTAAACATACCCATAAACTATAATAACTTGCAAAAACACCAAAACAACTCAATACATACATCAAACACAAATCACAACTCATCTCATACCCAAAACACAACACTTGCTCTTTCACCAAACCTAACTCTTTCTCTTCAATCCAACCCCAAAATCAAAATCAATTAACCCAAACACTCTCAAATACACCATAATCAAATATACACATACCATCAACAATCAAACACCAAACTCAAAACACAAACTTAAAAGAAAACAAGGGAATCAAGTGGAAAACTTACCAAAAGTGATGAAAACCCTTAGAATTCCAACTTGATCACTTGAAACATCCTTCAATCTTGAGTTTGGAAAGACAAAATCTCACTTTCTCTCTTGCTATGGAGTTAGCCGGCCAAGGAGAAAAGAAAAGAAGAAGAAGATGAATAGAACACAAGTCAACTCTCTCTTAACCACTAAAACTTCCTTTAAATTTCAACCAAGCAATTTAATAATATAATATTCATAAAAATCTTCATCCACTTACTAATTTCCATTTCAATTAATTTGATAAAAAATAAATAAATCTTCTTTTGACCTTCCATTTCTTTGACTTGTATATGTTGTATATATTTCTATATATACAACATATACACTTTTCTCCTTACCTCATTTCTCTTTCCACTTAAACATTATACCATATAACATTTAATCCAAATACAACAATAAATATTCCAAAACTTTTAGGGTATACTTTGGGATATTACAGATATTGCTGCCGAGAAGGTTCTTCAAAGTGGTTTATATTGGCCTACTCTTTTTAAGGACGCTTATCATTTTTTTATAAGATGTGATAAATGGTAAAAAGTAGGAAACATTAGCAAACGGAATGAAATGCCCCTTAACATTTTTATTGTGGTTGACATTTTTTATGTATGGGGAATAGATTTCATGGGGCCATTTTCTAAATCCTTTGGTTTTGAATATATCCTTCTAGCAGTAGATTATGTGTCCAAGTGGGTTGAGGTTATTCCCACTAGGACCAATGATGCCAACATTGTTTTGAAATTCTTGAAGGAGAATATTTTGAGTAGGTTTGGAACCCCAAAGGCAATAGTGAGTGATGGAGGAAGCCATTTTTGCAACAAATGGTTTGAAAGGTTGATGACCAAGATGGGAATCCAACACAAAGTTGCAACTCCATACCATCCCCAAACGTCCGGGCAAGCTAAGATCTCAAACAAGCAAATCAAGGGGATTTTGGAAAAAATGGTGAGCACAACAAGGAAGGATTGGTCAATCCGACTCTTGGAAGCATTGTGGGCTTATAGGACTGCTTTTAAAACTCCATTGGGAATGAGTCCCTATAGGTTGGTCTTTGGTAAGGCTTGCCACTTCCCGGTGGAATTGGAGCACAAGGCTTATTGGGCAATAAAGACCACGAATATGTACTTGGATGGAGCAAAGGAGCAAAGAATGCTTTAGATTTTCGAGCTTAATAAGCTTAGGAATGAAGCCTACGAGAGTTCAAGGATCTTTAAGGAAAAGACAAAAGTTATACATGATAGGATGATCCTTCGAAGAACTTTTGAACCGGGAATGAAAGTCCTTCTCTTCAATTCAAGAATGTGGTTATTTCACGAAAAATTGAAGTCCCGTTGGAGTGGACCCTTTCAAGTTACTCAAACATTCCCATATGGGGTTGTTGAGTTGCTTAATTTAAAAACCAATGAGACGTTTAAGGTCAATGGACAAAGGGTGAAGCCCTACTTTGAAGAAATCAAAGTTGCAAAAACGGTGGAAAGTGTGGTGTTTGTTAACGAATAATGCAACAATGTCCAGCTACACGACATTAAAGAAGCGCTAAATGGAAGGCAACCCATTGGTTTGCATTTCTTTTCATAGTTAAAATTTCATGTTTAGCAATTTTAATTTCATGTTTGCTTTAAATAAAATGGAATGGGTGCTTTGATCAGTTTTTATTTTTCTTGAATGTGTTTTAGGGTTAAGCAAGGAAGAAGGTTGTATTTCTTAGATTTGG
The DNA here is from genome assembly GCA_947685225.1 of Garcia nutans. Taxonomy (NCBI): domain Eukaryota; kingdom Viridiplantae; phylum Streptophyta; class Magnoliopsida; order Malpighiales; family Euphorbiaceae; genus Garcia; species Garcia nutans. The sequence continues at coordinate 1,542,414 of CANTUV010000068.1, forward strand.
TGACACAAATAAACCATAAAAAAAAATTCAAAGCCAAAATGGCAGTGAAGGACACTGCCACTTGACACGGCCAAGCCATTGGCCATGTCAACCAAGCTCAAAAACATCCAGGCTCAGACACGGCCAGTAAGCTTGGCCATGTCCTTAGTCGTGTCACACAGACACGGCCAAGCCTGTGCCCGTGTCCCATACTTGTTCTTGCAACCATTTTTTTATAGTAAGGGACACGTTCAAGGGACACGGCCAAGCCACTGGTCGTGTCCCTCCAAACCCATCAGACACGGCCAAGCTAAACCAAGCTTGGCCCTGTCACCTCTATTTTAACCCCTAAAAACACGATTTCTAGTACCTTTTCTTTCATTTTCAATCCCTAGCTTCCCTTTTCCTTTCTCTCTCTCTTGGCTCTCTCTCTCCAAAACCTCCATACCCATCTTCTCAAAACTCCAAAATCCCACTAAATTCTCTATTTTTCTTAACAAAAACTAAATTAAACCCATTAAATCTTCTACTTTTCTCACCAAAAATCAATAAAATCATCTCAAAGCTTCAATTTTCATCAAGAAATCAAGATGCCTAGAACTAAAATGGTGTCCCACCATAAGAGAAGGTAACCTCCATCATCATCTTTATCATCTTCAAGGAGTGCGGCTCTTCTAGCTAGGGGTTTCTTTCCAGCGAGGTATGTAAGTGAAGAATCCCTTAATGCTCTTCATATTAAGGATAATTTTTATAGCTATGTTCACAACCTTAGATGGGAGAAATTAGTTTCCCTTAAACCTTTGCAATTTCAAGAGCTTACCATGGAATTTTTAACCTCTCTTAAGGTTGAAAGAGATGAGCAAAAAATTTGCACTAGGTTAGACTTTAAATTGCTTGGGAAACCATGTGTTATTAATATCGAGCAATTGAATGCTATTTTTGGTTTCCATCAAAAAGGGAAAAATTTGTACCTAAAGGTTTTAAACAATAATTTGCATGGGGAGCACTGGGCTCGGGAATGTATGTGGCCAAATTGGCCAATGCAACGAAATTGGTAAATTTCGCCTTAAGATATTTACATCGGTTTATGTCTTGTGGGTTGCATGGAAGGAAAGCACAGGTGTGGTGGAAATAAGTGAACTCTTTTTCTTAGACTGTGCTAGCAATGTCATACTCTTTAGTACCGGCTATTGGTTAGTCGATGTCTTTGACAATGTGGCGAATAAAAAGAGGGGTGCCATTTGTATTGGAGGATTGGTTACCACTTTAGCAATGGCCCTTCTTGATGGTTTTGACCCGAGAAACTGCCATATGACTAGAATCTCGGGTAATGATTCATTAGACCTGGCCACACTTGAGAAGATGTATATGGTTACAAAAAGAGGAGGGGCCTATGTGATGGTTTCAGATGAGCCAGCTGCACCGGGGGACTGAAAAAAGATAACACGAGTCCATGAGGAGTCTGACTCAGATTCTCTCAATTTGGATGAAGATGCTCCGGTCCAGGACAATCAGGAGATCATTAATAGGATAGAAGCATTGGAAAGCAAGGTAGATTGTAACCATGCTATAGTCCTGCAATAGCTGGACCAAATCAATAGCAACCTTGCCAAGATTCTGAGCCTCCATCCTTCAACTACATCATCGTCACATCCTCCATCACCATAGATCACATCAGCTTCAACCTTTTGAGAACACGTCTTACTTTCTTATTTTAAGTTATCGAATATTTTCATTGTTATTTTTCGTTACTGTTTTTGATGTTGACACTTTATGTTTTGGTTATTCTATATATATTGTACTTTCTTATTGAACAATTGATGTTTGTGTATGAAAAGGTAGCACTTGCCTCACAAGAGAACGATGGAAAACAGGTTGTACCTTAACTCTTTTTCTTGTTCATTATCCTTGTTTCCATTGAGGACAATGTAAACCTTAAAGTGTGGGGTGTGTGCTAAGTCTTTGGTTCATAAATGCAAATTGTCTATTTTTCTTAAGTTTTTGTTATAGTTCTTTTGTTAAGTTTTGTGCTTTGTTCTATATTTTGTTTTAATGATATTGATAAGTTCGATTGCTATAAGTTTATTGATAGATGGCCTTTTAAATTTTGAAGCATAAATTGAGAATTGGATGAAATTGGTGCTTATTGTTGATTTAGATAGATTTTCCTTGCATTGCCTTTAAACTTGTGAGGAATTGCGCCTAGTAAGTTGGATCTCAACTCATTATTCCTTCTATGTGTGAACATCTTTGATCGATGAATTGCTAGAACTTACTTTGAAATGCATTTTGAGACTACATGAAAATTCCAATTGGGCATCAATATGATTAAGGCAATTAGGGTACCAATTTTGACTTAAAAGACCAACCTTATATCTAACTTTAGTTAACCAATTTTGAGTCTACTTCATTTCTCCTTTTCTTTCTTTTTTGCAACACTAATAGCCTTGAACCATTCTGTTTTGTCTCTTTCCCTTTCATTAGGTCAAGAGCATTAATGATTGAGTGTTGTGTTAAATAAAGTGTGGGGTTAAATTATTGGGTGTAAAATTGTAAATTGTTGTGTTATTAAGTTGTAAACCCTAATTTGGAATTAAAAAAATTAATTAATGAAAAAAAAATCAAAATAATAAAAGTTCTTGTTTTCTTCTATAGGGTTGATGTAAGTTGGGGATGATCATTGCAAATTTAATAATTAGTTTCCCTATACAAAGTTTGTTAAGCGTGTAGTGGTTGGTGAGTGGGAGATGTTTTGGGATTGCTCGATTTTATTGCGTTACTTCTTTCATTCTTGAAGGGCTCTTGAACTTAGAGGACAAACTCACACTTCCAAATGTCATACCCTTACCTTAGCCCCATTACAACCAAATGAAAGACCTTATGATTGATGGTTGATTGAAATTTAGTGGTGGATATTTGATTGATAAGCAAGCCTATGGTGATAATCTTTCATTGAATGTTATGAGTACAAACACTACCTTACTAAACACATGAAAGAGCTTGTGAGGGAGTGATAACTTTGGTTATGCATGGAAAGCCACTAAACTTCATGAGTATTAATTTTGTTCGATTTAATAATGATTGTGGATTTAAGGAATTGGGAGTCTTCATACATCCTTATAACTTTTGAACTTAACTAAATTTTTCTTGTTTAGTTTGTTTTGATTTTAACTTTGCTTGGGGACAAGCAAAGGATTAAGTGTGGGGTAATTGTTTGGATCAATTTTGTATATAATTTCTATGATGTTTTTATTGATTTTAAGTTAATTTTCATGTTAATTTGTGCTTAAGTTTGTTTAAAGTTATTGATTTAGGTTGAGCTGTAATTGATGGAGCTTTAACTAAAATTTGATGGAGCCTTGTTGGAGAAAAGCATGTGACACGGCAAAGCTAGACATGGCTTGGCCGTGTCTCTCATCAAAAGCAAAAGAAGTCAAGGACAAGGCAGGACACGGCCAGGACAAACCAAGCTTGGTCGTGTCCCTTAAGCAAAATTGGGCAGAAGCTGCCACGGGTAGGAGACACGGCCAAGCCACTGGCTGTGTCTCACCTAAGGAACAAAAGAAAAGAATGAAAAGAAAGAGGCAGAAAGTGACACCCTCACATGACACGGTCAAGCTAGTGGCCGTGTCACATGACATGGCTAGGAGCTTGGCCGTGTCACCTCTTGTGAACAAAGGAAAGAAAGGGAGGTAGTAAGGGACACGGCCAGCAAGCTTGGCCACGTCCCAAGGAAAGTAGGAGACATGGCTAGGAGCTTAGCCGTGTCACCCTTGATCACTTGATATGTTTTGCACGAGGTATGGATAAGTGGGGGACAAAAACAATAAAAAGGAGAGAAATGTGGATGGATTTATGGAAGAAATATTAAACAAAGGGAAAAGTGGGAGACAAAGAGCGAGTGGGTGTCTTAAAATATTAAAAAGAGTGGAAGTGGAGGAGGATGGAGGGAAAAAGAAAACATATTGAATATCTTAAGTGAACATTCTCTACACATCACCATCTTCTTCCTTGGTTCTTGCTTGAGAGAGCAAGACACCATTCTCACCATTTTCATTCACCATCTTCTTCCATAAACAAGAACAAAGACAATTTTTGGGATCAAAGTGAGTAGCAAGTTCTTGAGGATTAGGGTTTTAAGAAGCTTGATTGAAGAGTTGTAAGCTTGAGAGAGTTATTATTCATCCTTTAAAAAGAAAGCCATTGATTCAAGAGAGCTTGGAAGTTCATCATCACACATCAAAGAGGGAGCTACGAAAGAGACAAGGAGTCCAACTCTTAGCATCTTCAAAAGGGGTTTTTCAAACTCTTTCTTTTAATCCATTTCTTTATTGTTGTTGTTGTATTAAGAACATTAATATTGCAATGAATAATTTTAATTTGGTTTATATTGAAATGAATATTTGTTTAAGTTGATGATGAGCTAATTTACTCATCCCTTGGTTGTAGTATATTTGATTAAATGACTTGATTTGTTGATTCCATTGATATACCTTGTTATTGGTTGATTGCATTGGAATTAAGGTTAAATTGATAGATTAGCCGCCTATTGATTACTTAATATTGAATGACGGACTGAGAGGTGAAGTTTGATATCAGAACTATGCAATTGACTACCCTAAGAATGAATTAGAAATATAAGTTCTAGGGTTTTATTAATTTGCTAATGTAAAATAATTGGTTGTTTGTTAATTCATGAATGTGAAAACTAATGAATTGGTAATTGACTAATTAACCTTAAGGAACAAATTAAATTACAAGGTTATATTAATGGATAATTAAAGAATTAAACGTTTGATTAAATGGACCTACAACCCCTAGGCATCATTTCCATAATTGAATTTATCTTGCACAACATCACTCGATTTCACTTTTAAAGTTAATTACAATTCGCCAATCCAACCACACACTCAATTTTATTATTTCATGTTAATTGAACTATTACAAGCAATTCCTTTCTTGTGAGACGATCTTGGGGCAATCACCATTGCTGTAATAGCCTCGTATACTTATGAGTACCGCTTTGTAGTAGTGTTAATTAGAGCGCAACAATATGCCAGTCGTAGCCAAACAACAAGCAATTAAGGTGAACTTAGGGTAAGTAACTAGGCCAACTACATGGGCTTTAGCCTTTTAGTTAAAAAGCTTAGGTTTCTAAAGCAAATATATACCAAAAGGTATGAGGCTATGAGTGGTTATGCAATGCTCGATCTCCATACCTTGAGTGAAAATATCGTATCACTTGTACTTGCACAACACGGGTTCCGCAGGGCATCCTAACTCTCACACACAATGCAATCTAAGTGATGCAATGAATAATACCATAATAATAAGGAATAAAAATAATATAAAGACCAATGGAATCAACTTCTCTTATCCCAGTGGAGTAGCAACTGTGAGCCAAAATTTTCACCCCCACTCTTAGTGGAATGGTTCTTGCAACTACGGCACTATTAGGTTCAGGGCCTTAGAAAACACAGGCCTAAACTAGGAAAAATTGAGTCACTACCTGGATGGACCTAGAAAGAAAAGAAAGGGATGGATGACTCGTTTCCTAAGGAATTCTAAACCCCCTATTGGGTTCAGAAAGTTAGGTACTCATGGGGAAGGTGAGAAAGATCTAGCAACCCCATAATGCCGGTTCATCAGAACCGACCTCCTTTTCAGGTCTAAATATTATAGAATTCTTAAATATTATGGCATCATTCATATCCCTTGCAATTTAAAGAAAAGAATCATTCATCGTATCATTAAAATAAATCAAACAAAATAGGCACTCATCCAAGGATGGAAACATGCCCTTACAATGTTCATGTTTGAAATACAAGTAAATAAAAATGGGACACCCACCAATTGAAGGAAACGTATCCCTTAGATTAATCCCCAAATATAAATAAGATAAAAGAAACATATTAAATAAATAAGGCACCCACAAAGTGGAAACATGCCTTTTACATCCTTAAAAATACAACCAATAAATAAATATTAATATAGTTCAATCATTCATAATAAAATATGTAATCCAAGCATATAGTTCATCATAAAAGTTGCAATCCATAATCACATCTTAGTATTAACCCCCCTAACAAATTATCGTGCGCAACGCACACGGTGATCCCGCTAATAGTAAATAATTTATAAGATAAGTTTTGTTGTGGAATTAGGGTTTTATTATGGAAACCAAGATTAAAAATGATAATTAGGGTTTTATAAAATCAGATAACAATATTAGTGTGCAATTAGGGTTTAGATTCTTGAGAACATAATTAAGGAATGCAATTGAATTCTAAGTTAATTTTAATCCTAAACTAAAACTAATCGTAAAATAATTTGATGACTCACATGTATAATTTAGAAGCACAGTGGATTAATTACTGAAGATAATCAATGAATTTAATTGGATTAGTTAGTAAAAATCATACCTTAATTTGTTGGCTCCACCAAATTTAATCATTGAACTAAGCTTGATTTAAGCACCACAATCTTTTCGTTTAATAGTGCTACTGTCTGGATCAAGTTGAGTTTTAGTAGAGTGAATCAATCCTAGTTGTTTAGCTACTGCCTTTTTGTTTTGCTTTTGTCTTCTGTGTATTGATAACTGTGGCTACTAATCACTCAAGCTTCTCTCTTTATTAATCTTTGTTTATCAATTGTTGCTGTTAATCATCTATGTTGCCATCCCTTTTTACTCCTTTAATATGTGTATTTATAAGCCAGATTAGGGTGAACAGTTTAATAATTCTGCTTTGATTCCAAGACTTCCTCTCCTCATCTATGCCTTATTAGGATTCTAATTGTAATTAAGATTAAATCCATCCACAATTAAGCTTAAAACTAACAATTAGAACCTAAATTTACGATGGGCTAGCCAAATTGCCATGGGCCATTCTCCATGGTGAATTGGCCATGCCAATTCACCATGGGCTAGCCCTGCTGCGAATTGGCGTAGCCAATTCACCATAGGCTAGCCTAATGGTGTATGGTGAATTGGCATAGCCAATTTGTCATGATTTCATTCTTTGGACCGGCTTGGTTTGGGATTTTATGATTGGATCGGACCGATTTTGGGCTTTTAAAATTAATGCAGACTTATTTAAAGCTTTTAAAACTAGACTAGACTAGGTTTAAACTTCTTAGACTTGACCTGACCCTTTTTAATTGGGACCAGACTAGCTTAAGGCCAAAATTAAGATTCTACACCTCTATTTTGATTTTAGGCAATCAAATTGAATAAGACTAATATTTGTACCAAGCTACATTTTGTAGGACTTAAAATATATTGAAGATCTCTCCAGAGCCCGACTGGACTATCAGCCAGGCTGACCGGACTCTGATAAGTAGTTTGCCATACCAAGCTAAGGAATGATAATATCGAGCTAAGCTTGTTATTCCCTAGTGAACTCACTAAAATTCTACCAAACTAATGAGCAATGAAGTAATGAGCATGAACATTCTAAAATCAAGTTGAGTGAACCATAAAATGCAAAGAGGATGAGCTAATCTGATAAAACACGAGCTGATTAAACAAAGTATGAGCTGATACTGACAAAGCATGAGCTGACCAGATAGAGCACAAGCTGAGAAATGGATTGATCATACCAAGCCTTAAGCTGATAGAACCAAGCATGAGAAGATTAGACTAAACTCAAGATAAACTACCTAGAAGAGTCCACGCTCTATGTCACTCTTAATTTGTGAATGGAATATATGTTTTGATCGGACTATTATGACGTCTGAGCATACCGAGCTCATGATAAATCCTCAGAACATCCAGAAGAGATCACGATCACTGAATACTTCAAAAAGTTCAACATACCAAGGCAGGTACGACCAGACCTGATGCAATTTGACCGCACCAAGTTAGAACTAAAAATCCAAGAAGTTTCAATAATGCTTACAGTCATAAATACTCTCAAAATTTTAGTATACCAGATAAAGATCGACCAAACCAAATTAGTCCTGAGCATACCACTAGTATGGAGTTTAAAATATATAGTCGTTGTTTATCCACTCAATTAGTGGATGCCATGTGTACTAGCCATTAAAGAACTTTGGCCAGAAAATATGGAGAGCACAACCAGACAAAGCTCAGTCCAATCATGTAGAGCTTGAGCCGACTAGACCAAAGGAAGTCTGACCATTCCGAGCCTGAACCGACAGGACCATACCCAGTCTAACCATGAACTAGCTTAAAAAGTGATTAAAGTGTGAGACAAGAATCAAATATGTTGGCTCCCACTCCAAATGGCTAGTTTAAGAATTGAAGGATATAAATACCTCAAGAAATCACATTTTTTTAGTAAGATTGTGATTGCAATATCCAAGTTTAACATCTTTCATTTCCTTGCATCAAAATTTATACTTGTATTCTTTGAGTGTTGGGTGTGAGCATGAAAACACCATTGTAAGTCTGAGTGTGAGCTTTAAAATACTTAGGTTATAGAGTGAGCCTGGGAAAACTCTTGTTGGGTTGTGAGGAAAATTCTCAAACCTTGTAAAAGTTTAGCGTGCTTGTGAAAATGCTAATTTAGAGTTAAGCTTGTAAAAACTCAAGATTAGTGGAACCTTAAAAAGTTGTTAATGAAGTGGATGTAGGATTGAGGTAATCTAAACCACTATAAACCTCTTGTGTTTATTCTTCTCTATTCTACTCCTTTCTTGCTTTGTTCCATTTTAAAATTTCAATTTACCATCACTTCTTCAAATCAACCAATTCACCCCTCTCTTGGTTGCCATATTAGGACAATATCAAAGAACAAACTTTATTTTAAGATTTATTCTAACTTATCAAAGAAAAACTTATCAAATTCAATTGCAAATATAAATATTATAGTTAGAATAATCATAAAATTATCTATAAAATATGGTTCTATCAACTCCCCCTCAAACTTAAGTTTTTTCTTGTCCTCAAATAAAAAAAATAAAATCCCTCACAATAAGGCTCATCATATGTCAAAATTCTCAGTATTTCGATATACAAAAATTTTAATAGTTAAAAATTCCAAAATTCAAATCTAAATTTGGTTCCATGACCATATTTACTTCATTCTCCCCTCCATTACTCAAGAAATTTATTCAATTGTAACCAATTATTGTACTTCAGATAGGCACATATGCCCCTGCATTCATTTAAGATTTTAAAGGAGTTCAAGAACTCATCTATTATCATATGCATGTTTAATCAATCTTTGTCCACTCTCACTAACTCAAAAAAAAAATCAAAAGGACTTTCTAAGCTTGTAATATGGTCTAAAAGGGTCAAGACTTAAGTGACGCTTAATAACTTAGGTCTTTTATCTTTTGAATATCTATAAAGTTTTTTATTGCAACTCTTCTTAATGTTGTTGGAGAGTTCCTTGCTCCAAAATTGATATGACTGTCCTCATTTTCTTCGACGCTCTAATTAGGAAATTTTTTTCTTACTATCTTTTTCATTTTTATTTTTTATTATTTTATTATTTGTATTTTTTTCTTTTCCTTTTTCTTTTGCTTTTTCGCCCAATCTTGAAATTTTATTCATGATGAATCTAAAGGAACTCTTGCATTATATTTTCTATCTCCAATTGAGCATATATAATAAGAAAATATGTCAAAAGATAATCAACCTCAAAATGATAGTTATTAGGGTTACTTTAAAGAAAAATAACAGCAAGTTAAAATATTCAATTTGGCTCAAAGGGGAAAATTGGAGGTAATGTTTAAATTTGGTAAGAATTTAGCTCAATAAACAATGCCTAAATCATCTACCCTCTACTAAGTAAGGTGCAACTTCTCCTCCAAAGTTCTTTTAAACATATTTTAGGCCTAGGCAAAATTATCTTAAAATGAAAGAGAAAATAATAAAAGCCCTCTCTATATAAACATATACAAATTAATCACTCTCAACTAAACTCGAGAACTCATTCAGGTCAAATTTCATAAAGTATAGTACTTCACAAAATTTTGGACTAAAATTTTAACAGAAAAATTTTAAGTATATCTAAAATTAGCTAACATCATAGAATTGCATACAACTATTGGCCCATTTTGAAGTCAATTACCCAAGCACTTAAATAAAGCAACATAAAACATTTTGCATCCACCCCTAATATTGAAATGTGTATTTTTTTTTCAATGAAGTAAAATCAAAAATAAAAAAAAATTATACAAAATAAGTAATAACATCCCAAATATAAAATAAATATAAAAATCCAAGTAAAAATAAAAAGTTCAAAGATTAAAAATAAAAAATACTTCACCAAAAAAGTTGAGGGAAACTCCCCCAAACTTAAGTCACCACTGTCCTTAGTGTTCGCCAGCATCAAGTGATAGTGGAGAAGGCTACTATGGTGAGGAGTAGTACAGGCCAAACTGTGCAAAGAAGGAAGTGATCTCATTGCTCAGGCCTATTATCTTAGTGGAAATTGTATGGACTTCTCGCACGACCCCATTAAAGTGTTGCTCCATTATGTCAAACCTTTGTTCAAAACCCTTATTCATGGGATTCGTTTCTTACTCAAACAGATCAAACTTGTTAGATAGAAATTTAAAAGAATTTAGGGCAATAGGATCGGCTCCGATATAAGGTTGTGAAGCTTCATCCTCATCTACACAGTACTCAACATCTCTAAATAGTTCATCCTCATCTACTCCTAAGTCCTCATTTCCCTATTTGATTTTAATAAAATATCTAGTCCTTTTTCTTTCTGCAATCCCCATAAATAGCACATTCAACAAATCTACAGTAGTTTTACCCGACACAAGACTAACATTATCCAAATTAAGTCTTATATGAAGGCAACTTCATAAGTTTGGTAGAAAGGTTCATAGTCAGGCGTCACGGTCAAGATTTGGGTTGAGAATCTCTCTCACCAAGATTTCAAAATGACATGACCACACCATTTAAATTGGTTAGAGTTTTTGGCAAAAATTTTATTTATCAATGAAAGGTAGAACGTGTGAAGGTCAAAACCGAAGAAAAGTCAAACAATGAGTCTCATGATCGCGACAAATGAAGCTCAACTGTGACATTCATAAAGTCTGGTGCATAATGGTTCCTACCGACCTATTAATACCAAATGGACTAGCCATTGGCTAAAGACGTCTTGTGACCGCGACACAAGGCATGCAATCACGGGAGCACTACGATAGTATTCAATGTGAGAGATTTTGGTCGGTGAAGCCTTGATCTTCCTTAATCTATTCCAAATGGCTCTTTCAGAGGAAGATGGCAAACATCATTTAATTCATCTTTTAAAGAATTTAATAACCAAACTCTTGTAATTTTTTCTCAATTTACCTTGTATTCAATTTTCATTAATTGTTCTTTGAGTGTTGGGTATGAGCATCAAACACCTTATTGCATGTTTAGTTTGAGCTTATAAAATACTAGGTTAGAGAGTGAACCTTGGAAAACTATTGTTGGATTGTGAAGAAAAATATCAAACCTTGTAAAAATTTAGTATGAGCTTGTAAAATACTAAGATGGAGTTGAACTTGTAAAAATCCATAGTTAGTGAAATACTCAACGTTAGGCTAAGCCTAGCAATTTCTAAGTGCACAAGTCATAATTATAATGTTTAAAATTGTAGATACTAAACTCTTAATTTAATATTGCTAATTGATAGTGAATTGTGACATAAGTGGTATGGATAAGTGATTTAAATAGTGGATCTCAAAAATTTACTGAAGAAATTATTTATTTTTATGATTTTACAAGACTAAAAATTGAATTAGAATCAAAGATTAAGAGTGAGGGTGCACCATAATTAAAATGAGAGTGACCACACTAGATTAAGCCATATATATGTGTGCACAGGTGTGTGTATCTGCAGAAGCTTCTCTCTTCTTCTTTCTTCTTTCCACATTCATCACCACCTTCACCACCAAAAACTTCTTCTTTCTATCTTCTTTCCAAAACTTAAAAAAAAAAAACTTAAGAGGAAATCACATCTAGATATAAGTTTCTAGAAGAATAAACTGGAAAAGTTGAGATTATCAACAACTGATTAGAGAAAAAAAGAAGAGTTTAAAGAGGTATGTACTTATATATTTTTTATTTGTAGCTATCTAAATTTCTATGAATTTTATTGATTAAAGTGATTGATTGAGTTGTCTTTGAAGAGTTTTTACTGAAAATATTTTTTGTAAGCTCTTTCTATGTTATAGAAATTTTGATCCATTGTTATCATATATTTGGATATGTGGAGTTTAAATTGATAAGTGTTCAAAATATAAAACTTTATTTGACACAACCAGTGACACGGCCATCTCACTGGGCATGTCAACGTTGATGTGTTTTAATGTTGATGACATGACCATTAATACGCTTGTGTCATTGGGCGTGTCATAGCTACTGTAATGAAAATAAATGACATGGCCAGTGACATGCCCATGTCACTGGGCGTGGGCGTGTCATAGCTACTATAATGCAATTTAAATGACACAGCCAGTAACACTACCATGTCATTGGGAGTGTCACTTGAGGAAATTGCCAAAATAACCTTTTGCTTTGTTTTGCATTTGTAATTCTAGCCGTAATGATTATAAGTCCTCAAAATGTAAATAATTTCTTTTTGAAATAAATCCTAATAAGTAGTGTAACAAATTTATTTGAATATATGATGAAATATGTGTGATACCAAGTGTCGATCAAAGAATTGCTCCATTAAAGTGTTGTGCATGATTTAATGTTAATTAATAACTATTGAATTGCCCAAATCAAACTAATTTTAGATCTAGCTTGGGATTATATGGCTAGCCAAAGGGAGGATATCCAAAGTGATAGTAGGCACTCTGTGTCACCATATTCAGTGGGCATTCATGCCATAGTGGGCCATTGGCCAACAATTTATTACAGTGGGCATTAAATTGCCGACAGTGACCCGTTATCCAAACCTAGAATCTGAGTTCAGTGTGTATGGGCATAATTAAAGAAGTTATCTACTTTGAAAACAATGTGATATATGGTTATTATTAAATTAATCGATTTTGCATTTAATCGTGTTTAGTATTTCAAGGTTCAATGGATTTATTAATTTCTTTATTTAATGTTCTAAAAGTAATACTTTTCATTGTTTCTAAACTATTTTATGTTTATATCTCTTTCGTTTAATTTTTCTTGCATATTGTGAATATATAAGCACCACTAAGCTTTGCTTAGCGTGTTAGAACTAGTTTCTGATGCTCATATCAAACAAGAAGAGTTGAGACTACAGAGTGAGAGATTTATGTTCCTGGTCAACTGCATCATAAAGGTTTAAGAACAATATTGTAAATATTGTATTTTGTATAGTTCACATGGAAATACTGTATAATTTTATATGATAGTTGTACAAGTTTGAGAGTAGTTTGAGAATTATAATAATATAAGTTAACAATAGGAGTTCTTTACAATTTAACTGATATATGTTTGTAATATTGGATTTTATAATAATTCTTTGGAAGCTTAACAACTGCATTAATACATAGAAGTATTTTGGTTAAATTTTTGTGATACGTATATAGACAAGTGTAATTGTTAGGTGACATCTCCTATGTAGTTAAGTGTGTAGACTATGTAAGGGGTGTTACAGTAATCAAGTAATAAAGTAGTGAGTAAAGTATCATTCTCATGAGAAGGGTATCTAAGTACTAAATAATTAAACTAACTATTATTTGAATGGTAAATTGATGCGAATTAAAAACTAAGTTAACTAAAATTAAAGCTAAATTGAATTTTGAAATTAAATCTAATATTTTTGGAAATAGGGTTAAACCTATTCTTATTGATTAACTGTGGATTTCCTAAGATCTTGACTCAATTTTGATATACTATTGATTATTGATTGGGTTCTCCTAAAATAAGGGTTAATCTCTCTCAAGTACTAAACATAATATTGAACTTAACATTGTGTCTACTCTCGTGATCACAAGCAAATTAAGCCAACTAATTAAGATTTGTGAGTAACCTTTGTATCAACCTCTTAAGTGCTTACCCTATCTCTAGGTATAAACTTTAACCTAAGATTGTTACCTCTTTGAACTAATATTGTGCTTTCACGCTCGCTGCATTACACAATACCTTAGATCAATCAATTATTGGCCAGATAATCAATGCATTATGATCAAAGATAACAAAATAATCAAGAGTGAACTTTAATTGAATCAAATTAAAAATAACTACTCTATAGATTAATCAATTAAGAAATAGTGTAACCCTAATAGAATTTTTAGTTACTCAAAATTGAAAAATAAAATAAAAAGAAAGAGTAAAAAATAGAAGACATAATTAAAATTAAAATTAAAATTAAACTAAAGAGAACAAATTAAAAAGATCAAACTTGGAAAGAAGAAAGTTTCTTAAACTTGAATTACTCTTGCACAAAATTCTCTCTTCTTCAAAGCTAACTCTAACCACAAATATTGAAATTTTAACCTAAAATCTAATATGTGTGTTGTGTGAAAGGTCTAGGGTATTTATAGGGGCTTCAGAAACTTCCTTTACAAGTAGGAAAAGGTTATGATAGGCTTTGAAGAGTCCCAATTGAAAAAGAGGAAGGTGTAAAATTCATATAGAAACTTTGAAGCAATTTTTCTATCTGATAAAGTATGAATCTGGGCTTGAGTTGTTCACAAGAATTATAAATCTCAAAACTTATATGAATTTAGGCTTTTGAATAACTCAATGTGGGCTCTAGAAACTCAAGTTATGGCCTTTTGAAGCAAACTAGTATGAATAGAAATTCTATTCCAATTTGGATTCGTAGTTTTGACTTTACATAGCTGTTTGGAAACCCAACGAACTCGAATTTGTACAAATAAGACCATTTTGAAAAGCTTGAGATGTCTTCTAAAAACTACATGAACAATAATTTCTCATTCTAAAACTCTAAGATTATTAAAATCTCAAGTAAAGATTTAAAGGTCAAATTTGTCGAAGTTTGGAAATGACATAATATTCCCGTACTTGTTTGGATCCTATGGGCGTGGAATTGAGTTCCATTGGCATGGGTCTTAACTTCCTTCTGCTTTTTGCATCTTTTTCTTCAATGTTTATCAACTTTTAATCAAAAAACTTGTATTTTAATATTGCCAATGTAATATCCCAAAGTATACCCTAAAAGTTTTGGAATATTTATTGTTGTATTTGGATTAAGTGTATATGTTTAATGGAAAGAGAAAAGAAGTAAAGAGAGAGAGTGTATATGTTGTATATATAGATATATATACAACATATACAAGTTAAGGTGATGAAAGTCAAAAGAAGATATTTGTTGATTTTAAATTAGTGAAATTAATTAAAAGGAAAATAAATGAGTGGAAGAGAAAATATTATAATATTTTAATGATTTATTGCTTGGTGGAGGTTTAAGTGGAGAATAAAAGTTGACTTTGTCTCTTTTTCTTCTTCATTTTCTTCTTCTTTCTTTGGTTGGCCGGGCATCACAAAGCTAAAGAGGGAAAGAGAGTTTTGTTTTCCTAAGCTCAAAATTGAAGGAGAATTCAAGTGATCAAGTTGGAGATTTGAGAAATTTCATTAACTTTGGTAAGTTTCTTCTTGATTTCCTTGTTTTATTTTGAGTTGTATTTGAGTTTGATGTTTGATTGTGGATAGTATGAGTATGTTGATTGTGGTGTGTTTGAGAGTGTTGGGTTTAATTGATTTTGATTTTGGGATTGAATTGAAGAAAAGGAATTAGGTTGGTGTTGAAAGAGTAAGAGTTGTGATTTGGTAATTGATGTCAATATTGTGTTTGATCAAATATTTTTAGTAGATTTTCATGTGTTTGTGTTCAATGGACTTGAAAGCATAGAATACATGAATTTGGTCCGAAACAGAAGCATTTTGGATGCCACGCCCGTGGCCCTTGGATGCCACGACCGTGGGGGTGTTAAGCAATTGGACAGTTTCGTTTTCTAACTCACGCCCGTGGGGGTTTGTGAGACCACGACCGTGGGGTTGTGAGACCACGACCGTGGGGGTATGAGGCCACGACCGTGGGCCCTATTTACTGGTTTTGGTTTGTAATTTGTGATCTATGGGTCTAGTATGAGACTAATAGGTGAATAATTGTATTGGAATTCATGTGAATTTGTAAATAAGTGTGTATTGTTCCTTTTTGCATTAGGTTGTGAAGAGGTTGAGTTGCCCTAACCTAAGTGTTGAGGATTCTTGGAAGAGGAAGTGTATAGATTGGTTTGAGTTGTTCTTGAGGTAAGTACAAACCCTACATTGTTGCATACATTTACATGATTTTGAGACTTAGCACATTTGGTTGTAAATGTGTTAAGTAATCTATTATATTGTTGATACATTTGATTAATGCTATTAATTGCATAATGTGAAATATATGATAATCATTCAAAATGTTTGTGCAATGTAATTGGTCATGATGAGATGTGAAGCCATTGTTGTTGGTTATGATAGTGCAAATGAAATAATTGGGGCATGGTTGCCTATTTGATTATGGAATATGAAATGAGAAATGAATTGAGAAAGAGATTGATAAAGATATAAATGAAATAATTGTGTGCTTAATATGTTATTCAATTTTCAGAGTTCTGGGTTAGGCGGCATACCTATGAATTGCTGGATAGGTAAAAAAACCGGGTCGTAAGCCGAGTCCAGCTGAAAAATGTGAAATGTGATGTTTTTGGGGTGAAAAGACTGGGTCGTAAGCTCAAATCTAGTTGATTATCCATGGATAAATGTATTGATGATTGTGATTATGGACCAAAGCAGTAACTCTGAACTTTGAATAACATATTAATGTCTTATGGGCCCATGCTTGTCTTTGTTTCAATGTGATTCATGAATGCTGAAACAATTGAATAAAATAATAGAATGTGGTGTTATGGAAAATATTAATATACCATTAATTAATATTGTCTTTATTGTTGAAAGTATGACATTGACATTGCATTATAGCATATTGTTATTGTGGTTTGTACCACTAAGCTGTTGGCTTAGCGCGATTGTAGTTCATCGCGCAGGTGACAGGATAGAACCAGAGAACTCAGTTAGACCGAGTGGAGTCTAGCTTCTGAGGTGTTGATAGAGGGCTTAAAGATCAAAGACAAACTGCCAAACATGTATAAATTTTATGTTTTGTAAAACATGGATTTTGATATGTATATGTATTTGTAAATACCATTATATTTTCCGCTGCGTATCACATAAATGTTTTGTCTATTGTACTTTATAATATGATTTGAATGTTTTCAAGTTTTCTCATATTATTGTTAAAAGGAATGAGTGGTTTGTTTAGTAAACCGTAGCATTCCTATATTCAGTATACGTATATTACATATATGGTGGTGTGTAGTATGCGTATATGGGGTATAGGGGTGTTACAGCCAAGCTAAAATATGATAAATTCTAACTTCATCAAAGATAATACATCAAATTCAATTGAAAATAATTACAAACATGATTACAATTATCTAAAATAATAGTCAAAATATGACTCTATCAACTCTCCCAAACTTAAACCATTGCATGTCCTCAAGCAACAAGAATAATATCATTCACAACAAGCCACATTATATGTTAAATATTCTTAAAATTTTGATATACAAAAATCTAAACAAATAGAATTTCAAAATTCAATTATAAATCAAGTTTCATAACTATACATTATTTCATTCTCCCCTCCTTTATTCAAGAATTTAGTCAATTGCAATCAATTGTTGCACTTCAGATAGGCACATACCCCTTGCATCATTAAAGATTTTTATAGAGTTCAAAGAAACTCACCTATCTCATATGCATGTTTAATCAATCTTTCTCTACTAATACACCTCACTAACTAAAGAAAAATCAAAAGGTCTTTTTAAAGCTTGTAATGTGGTCTAAAAAGGTTAATGCTAAAGTGACGCTCAATAGCTAGGCCTTTCATCTTTTGAATACCTTCCAACTATAAGTTACCTTTAGTTGCATCTCTTTCTTCATATTGTAGTTGGAGAGCCATTTGATTGGCTCCTTATTATCTTGACTTGGCTCGTCCTCCATTACTTTGATGTACTTACTGGATGGGGTTAATTTCTTTTTTTCTCTCTTTTTTATTTTTTTGTTTTCTATTTTTTTTCTCTTTTTTTATTTATTTTCCTCCAAACTTGAACTTTGATTAGGAAGCATATTTGCAGGAGCTATGGTATACTTAATTCACTCTCTAAAATCTTTTGAGTGTAAATAAATTTATAGTAAGAAAATATTTTAAAAGATAATCAACCTCAAAAGGGTGGTTATCAGGGCTACTTTAATCAAAAGAACAAAAAGCTTAAAAATATTCAATTTAGCTCAAAAGGAACAACTAGAGACAATATTTAAATCTGGTGGATATAAGATTTTGGCTAACAAACAATGTCTAAATTATCTTTCCCCCTACTTAGCAAGGATCAATTTCGCTTTAAAAGTTCTTTTAAACATTTTTTAGGCTTAGGCGTAAGATAATAAAAAATAAATGACAAAAGAGTAGGAGCCCTCTCTAAGCAAGCATACACAATTGACCAAATTCAACTAAAATTAAGAACTCATTCAGTTTAAAATCCATAAAATATAGTACTTCACAAAATCTTTGTCTCAAATTTTAAAATTTTAAGAGATAAATTTAAGTACATCGACATAATTATCATCATTGAATCACAAATAAATATTGGCATGTCATGAACCAACCATTCAAGTACAATATTTCAAGCAAGAAAAATTTTTCACTATGTCATAAAAATATTTTCAATAAGTACCCCATATCCTAAAATTTATGAAAAAAAAAATAAATTCAAAAGGGAATAGAATATGTTACTAAATTTTTGGGGTTAAACTCCCCCAAACTTGAATCTTGCCATTGTCCTCAGTGAATTAGGCATTAGGTAGTGGAGGAGTTATGCATGCCCATGATTTTTCCCCTTGTCCATCTTGTGAGAAAAATCTCTTCAAGAGCTCATATCCATCCAAGTTTGACCTACAAAAAAAAACAAAAAAGAAAATCAAACACCTAAAACTAAAAATTAAAAAAAAAAGTAAAAATAAAAAAACTTAGAACAATTGGGTTGCCATTGTCCTCAGTGATTTAGGCATTAGGTAGTGGAGGAGTTATAGCTCAGCTTTCTTGGGTTGAGTGTTAGTTGTTGAAGTAGTAGACATTCCCATTGTCTATTGGATTGCCAATGAAGTATGGCTTTAGACAATGGCCATTAACCTTGAAAGTCTCCCTTAATTTGTTTTGAATTTCAATAGCTCCATATGGGTGCACTTTCATGACCTTGAACGGACCTGACCATCGAGACTTAAGCTTTCCTAGGAAAAGCTTCAATCTTGAATTATACAGAAGAACTAGTTGCCCTTCATGTAATTGCTTTGGTTAGATGTATCTATCATGCCATGATTTTGTTCTTTCCTTATAGATCTTGGCATTCTTATATGCTTGAAGTCTAATCTCATCTAACTCACTAAGTTGCAATAACCTGCTTTGTCCCATGGTTTCTAAGTCCATGTTCAATTGTTTGATAGCCTAATAAACTTTATGCTCAAGTTCCACTAGTAGATAGCATGCCTTCCCAAAATTAAGGCGATAAGAGGACATGCCAATGGGAGTTTTGAAAGTTATGTAATAAGCCCATAATGCATCATCAAGCTTGAGTGACCAATCTTTCCTTGAAGTGCTAACCGTCTTCTCCAAGATCCACTTAAGTTCCGTATTTGAAATTTTAACTTGGACACTAGTTTGAGGGTGATAAGGAATGGCCACTTTGTGGTGTACTCCATACTTCTTTAGTAGAGAATCAAAACTTCTATTGCAAAAATTGGTACTACTGTCACTTACTATTTCCCTTGGAACTCCAAACCTTGTTAAGATATTCTTTTTGATAAACTTGATCGCTAACCTTGAATCATTTGATGGACTTGATATTGCTTCCACCTACTTTGATACATAGTCCACTGCCACCAAGATGTATTGATTGTCAAATGAAGATGAAAAAGGGCCCATGAAGTCTATTCCCCAAACATCAAATAGTTTAACTTTAAGAATGAAGTTGAGTGGCATATCTTGCTTCCTTAAGATGTTTCTCGTTCATTGACAATGATTATAGGCTTGAATAAAAGCTCATGTATCCTTGTACATGGTAGGTTAAAAGAATTCGAATTGTCAAAGTTTAGCAATTGTCTTTTAAGTACTTGAATGACATCCACATTCTTTTAAGTGATAAAACTCCAAAATCCTTTTGAACTCCATTTTAGGTAAATATCTTTGAATCATCTCATGCCCACAAAATTTAAATAGTAGCAGCTCCTCCCATATGTAGTGCTTGACATCCGCTAGGAATTTTTTCCTTTGATTTGAAGAAATTTCAGGTGAAAGAATAACCTACCCCTTGATAAGTAATTGTCAAGTTCTGTATACCATGGGGTGTAATCTTTGTAAATAAACAATTTCTCATCTAGAAGAGACTCATTGATGGGTAGCTTATCATTTTTACTCCCTTATCTTTCTAACCTTGAAAGGTGGTCAGAAACTAGATTTTCAGCTCCCTTCTTATCTTTAATCTCTATTGTCCCAAGATAGCAACCAAGAGGGGGGTGATTGGTTTAGTTTAAGAATTGATGGTTAATTTAAAAATTCAAAGATTAAAAAGAGGTATAGAAGATGTAGAAGAAGATCAAGTAGAAGATGGAACACAAAGGTTTATAGTGGTTCAGATTTACCTTGATCCTACATCCACTTCCTTAACAACTTGTTAAGGTTCAACTAGCTTTGAGTTTTTGCAAGCTTAACTCTAACTTGGTGTTTTTTTTATCTCATACCAAACTACTTACAATGGTTTAAGATCACTTTCTCACAACCCTTATAAGAGTTTTCACATGCTCACTCTCATAACCTAAGTGTTTCCAAGCTCACACTTAAACTTAAGGTGGTGTTTAATGCTCACACCTAACACTCAATTAATACAAAAAGTAATTTTGATGCAAAAGAAAGAAAGAAGTTCAACAAGGCTATTACAATCAAAAAATTTCATAAAAATGAAGTTACTTAAGGTATTTATAGCCTTTAGGTCAAGAATTAGCTGTTTGAGGTTGGAGCCAACATGTTTAATTCTTATCTTCCACTAATTTCTCTGCCAGAGCAATTTTCTGGTCGGACTCCTAAGGGTTCGGTCGAAAATCAAAATTATGCATGGTCTGGTCAGAGTAATTAAAATTTTGCTTAATGCCCTTCCAATGGTTGGTCCACGTTGCTTCCACTTATTGAGTGGAGATGCAATGACTTTTGACTTGAGTAATTTTTAAATAGTCCAGTCGAGCTTGCATCACATCTGGTCAGACTTGCTTTGGTCTGTCTAATTTTTTGGCATACTCTCTACTGGGAAGCCTACTGGATATTTTAGAGAAAATTGGCTTTTATGGTCTGGTCAAAATATCATGGAGTATGGTTGGACTTATGTGGTACTATGAGAAAATGGGAGTACTTCTGACCGTGAATCCTTCTGTGTATTTTGACTCTTTTCTCATTCAAGGGTCTAGTCTGTAGGATATATGGTCCAGTCGGACTTCATGTGGTATGGTGTGATTTTGGGAGTACTCACCACCGTGAGACCTTCTGTGTCTTTTGGTTCATTTGGTCATCAATGGTCCGGTCGGTCTTCTAGGTGGTCCGATCAGACTTTTCATATTTCCTTCAAAAGAAATAACTTCCTTCAAAATGAAACTTGGTGCAAGTGTTAGGTAAATTCAATTTGATTGCCTAAGATAAAAAATAGGAGGGTTTGGTTAACAATCTCCCCCTTTTAGACTTTGGCAATTAAATTGAATTTAAAACATTGAAAGTGTAAAAAATGTTTAATATGCTCCCCCTTAATGAATGCTTCATTTGAATTGATTATTTTACAATTGTTTTAATTTTCAAATTCAAATGTAATTAGTTATTCAAGTTTTTATTCAAATTTTTAAGATGTTCTCCCCCTTTTACAAATGCAAAAAATAATTAAAAAACATACAATTGTAATGCAATGTCATTAATGAGAGACCAAAAGAAATTTAATGAAACAGAAATCAATAACAATTTCATTAATTAGACAAACATAAGTACAATGTGGTAGCAAATAAGAATCCTAAAGTCTAATCATCATTTTCACTTTCTTCATCCTCTTCTTCTTTTTCATCTCCCTCTTCTTCTTCATGTTTCTCTTCTCCATAATCTCCTTCCTTTACTTCCCTTGGTTGAGAGGCAGCAGCTTCTCTTTCTTCTTCTTAAGGATAGGAGCCATGAATGGAGGGTGACAGACTTTGTTCATCTTCAAAGTATTTTGGTAATCCTAATTCTTCTCAGATGGTTTGAATGTCAAAATGAAGATGAGATATGTCACTTGTAATCTTGTCTATCCTTGAGCTTTGTGAGCTCATTTGTCCTCGAATATCTTGAAGAAGTTGAAGGATAGAGGATTGAGGTCTTGGAGTTTGGGTTCTTGGGAATTCCATTTGAAAAGTCTCTTCACCTTCCTCTATAATCCTTATTCTTTTTTTTTTGTTGAGCCCTAGCACCTAGTGCTCCTAGTATGCAGACATAGTTCCCATCATCATCCCTAATACATTTGGCATTGTTTAGATAGCCTATGTTTATACATTTGGCATGTTTTAGATTGCCTATGTTTATGGATTTTTTGGTGGGATCTAGAGGATTGGAGATGGTTGCTTTGTTTTTTGGTGTAAGTGTACCAACATATTTTTCTATTTGTGTGATTTGTGAAGAGAGAAGGATAAGTCCCGACTTAGTTTTCCTAATGTGTAGGAAAGTGTCAATGAGGAATTTTATCTTTTGTATGGATTAGCCTCTAATCAAGCAAAAAAAGAAAGAGTAAGTCCTTTTGGGTGACTTTCTCATTGCTCTCACCCCTAGCACTAATGGTATAGTTGACAATCCTATGCAACATCCAATAAGTGAGGGTCCTAAGGTTCTTGGCATTAGATTGTTTGTAAAGAGAGGTTTCAATGGAGATCTCTTTCTAAAATCCTAATTGAACTTTAGGAGTTAGGGAAGAGGTAGAAATTTGAGAGATGCCTTCTATTAAAAAGTCGCAAATGGATGAGAAATCTTCTAGGGTAAGGCCATATTCTTAGTTAAATAATCTAAAAGAGATACCATAATAGCCTAAGGGATTTGTGCTCTTTTAGATAACAACCAAGGTTGTGAGGAATTTCTTTGTCAATGATTCCTAACCAAGATGGTCACGCTCTAAGAACATAAATTTTTCACATCCCAAGGTTCTAAGACAACCCCTAATGTCATTCTCAATGCCTAATGACTCTAGAGTGAGGGAGGAGAAGAGACGGTTTGGTTCTACGGGTATATCTTTTAGGATTTCATACCGTTGTCTTTCTTCTTCATCTTTAAACCTTATCTTATGGCTTCTTCTAGAAGCTTCTTTTTGTTGAGAAGGGGCAGCAATTCCCTTTCCTTTCTCAGCTCTTGAACCCTTCTTCTTGTGTTCTTTAGGTGCCATTATTTAGTTTAAGAAAGAATAGATGAAGAAGAGAGTTTGATTCAAGGGAGTTTGAGTGTTTTTAGTATTTAAGTGTTTAAAGTTTGATAAAAGAATGTTAAAAACTAATATTGGGGGTATTTATAGTGTTTAGGATGAAACATAGCTATTTATAGCTATTGGAGACAAAATATGCACGTTTGATTGAGTTTCAATGGCTAGAAATTTTTAAATTCAGAGGGTCAGACTTTAATGAGTTCGGTGGTGAAATTTAAAATTTTTGAAAAGTATGGTCGAACTATGTAAGGACTGAACGAAATTTAACTTTTAAGCATAATGGTCATAAAACTTTGAAAAATTGTGGTCGTACTATAGAGAGTATGGTTATACTTTTGCAGAAAAATTGAAATCAAGAATTTTCTAATAAGTGTAGTTGGACTTAATGTTGGTCCAATCGAAAAACTCTCAAAAATTAAAATTTTTTGAAGAAAAGGATTTTTTTAAAATGAAGATACAAACATTTGATCATAAATAGATATTGATTTGAAATTTGGATCAAGTAAAGTAGGTTTTCAAGCAATTTTAAGCTTATGAAATTGTGCTCCCATCTAACATTCCTAAGTATTGTTTTATGAAGTTCATTCTTTCTTCATTTAGGGATTTTGTGAATATATCAGCAAGTTGATTATGTGTATCAATGAACTCTAAGATAACATTTTGGTTTTGGATATTGTCTCTTAAGAAATGATGCCTAATATCTATATGTTTTGACCTAGAATGTTGAATTGGATTTTCAAATAAATTTATGGCACTAGTGTTATCACACTTAATGGGAATGTGTTGAAAAAAAATTTCATAGTCAAATAATTGTTGTTTCATCCAAAGGACTTGAGTACAACAAAAATATTTAACAACATATTCGACCTCCGCATTAGATAGGGCAACCGATACATGTTTCTTGCTAAACCAAGAAACTAGGCACTCACATAGAAAATGACATGCCCCGGTCATGCTCTTTCTATCCAAAAGACTGCCGGCATAATCGGCATCCAAAAAGCCTAATATGTCAAATGATATATTCTTAGGATACCAAAGTCCTAAATGCAATGTGCCATTCAAGTATTTTAAAATTTGATTAGTAGCATTCAAATGAGATTCCCTAGGGCATGACTGAAATCTAGCATACAAACAAACACTATACATTATATCGGGTCTAGATGTCATTAAATAAAGTAAAGATCTAATAATACCTCGATATTTCTTCTCATCTACTACCTTACCACTTTCATCCTTGTCAAGCATTAGAGATGTGCTCATTGAAGTTTTGTTATACTTGCAACCATTCATTCCAAATTTTTTAAGGAGTTCCCTTGTGTACTTGGATTGGTTAATGAAGACCCCATCTTTGCATTGCTTGATTTGTAGTCAAAGGAAGAATTTTTAATTCACCCATCAAGCTCATTTCAAATTTCCTAGTCATACAAGAAGTTAATTCT
Organism: Garcia nutans; assembly: GCA_947685225.1. Classification (NCBI taxonomy): domain Eukaryota; kingdom Viridiplantae; phylum Streptophyta; class Magnoliopsida; order Malpighiales; family Euphorbiaceae; genus Garcia; species Garcia nutans. The sequence goes on from CANTUV010000068.1 coordinate 1,567,322, forward strand.
TTGCATAAGGATTCATTAGTAGCACTAAATATAATGTCATCTTTGCCTTTTGAAAAATCATTCTTTGCATAAGTATTCATTAGTAGCACTACATAAATTTGTACAATCACTATGTTATGCCTATTCTTTTTAACAAAAAGAGTTGTGTCAACTTTGCCTTTTGAAAAATCATTTTCAAGCAAATATGTACTAAGTTTATCGTACCAAGCTCTTGGAGCTTGTTTCAATCTATATAGTACTTTTGTAAGTTTAAAAACATGATTTGGAAATTTATAATCTTCAAAACTGGGAGGCTGTTCAACATAAACTTCTTCATTGATAAATCCATTTAGAAATTCACTTTTAACATCCATTTGAAAAGGTTTAAAATTCATGTGACATGCGAATGCAAGTAGTATCCTAATAGCTTCTAATATAGCAACGGGGGGAAATATCTCATCATAGTCTATGCCTTCCTCTTGGTTATACTCTTTGGCTACCAATCTAGCTTTATTTCTCGTGATGAGACTATTTTCATCAAGCTTATTCCTATATACCCATTTACATCCAATAATTGAATGATCCTTAGGTACAGGAACAAGTTTCAACATATTATTTCTCTCAAATTGGTTAAGTTCATCTTGCATAGCAATCACCCAACATTCATCACTAAGAGCATCATCAATTGTTCGTGGTTCAATTTGAGAAACAAAAGCAAAATTAACATCTAAGTGTTTAAGTTTGGATCTAGTAGTTACTCCCTTTGATGTTTCACCAATAATGAGTTTTTTTGGATGATCCTTCTTGTATTCCTAATCCTTAGGTAGCTCTTGAGTCTCGTCATCTTGTTCATTATGATTATTCGTTGGAGCATCAATTTGTTCAAGTGTACCTACAAATTATCAAGAACATTACCTTTCCTTTGATCAAGTTTAGAAGATTCATCAAAAACAACATACATTGATTCTTTAACTATTAGAGTTCTTTTGTTAAATACTTTATATGCTTTGCTAAATGATGAATATCCTAAGCATATGCCTTCACCCAATTTAGATGAGAATTTTCCAAGATTATCCTTGGTGTTCAATATAAAGAATTTGCATCCAAATACTCTAAGGTATGAAATTCTAGGTATTATTCCATTCCATAGCTCATAAGAAGTTTTGTTTATCAAAGGTCTTTTATAGATTCGTTTTGAAATGTAACAAATGGTATTAACAGCTTTCGCCCAAAAGTAAGATGGTAGTTCGTACTCATTGAGCATTGTCCTAGCCATTTCAACTAAAGTTCTATTTTTCCTTTTGACCACACCATTTTGTTGTGGTGTTCTAGGAGCCAAAAAGTTATGTGAAATACAAAGTTCATTGCAAAAATTTTCAAAATTTATATTTTCAAATTCTTTGCCATGATCACTTCTAATAGATGTGATCACATAGCCTTTTTTCATTTTGAACTCTTTCTGTAAATACATTAAAAATGGTTGAAAGCTTCATTCTTTTAAGCTTAGAAATTTACCCATGTAAACCTTGAGTAGTCATCCACAAGTACAAGTGTATATAATGTTTCTCCTAGGCTAGCAACTCTATTTGGTCCAAATGAATCTAAATGAATAAGTTCCAAAGGTCTAGATGTACTTATAATATTTTTAGATTTAAATGAACTTTTATGTTTCTTACCAAATTGACAAGGTTCACATGTTCTATCTTTGTTAAATTTAACTTTGGAAAGACTATTAACTAGCTCTTCTTTACTAATGCATTGCAAATGATCCATACTAGCATGTCCTAGTCTTCTATGCCACAACCAAGCATTATTATTAATAGAAATAAAACATTCAAAGGCATTGTTGGAATTTATGTTAATTTTATATATGTTACTAATTCTAGCTCCTTTGAATGCTATTTCACCATTTGAATCTGTAACTTTGCATCCTTTGGAGTCAAAATTTATATCATATCCTTTATCACACAATTGACTTACACTAAGCAAATTGTGTTTTAACCTATCAACAAGCCAAATATTTTCGATCAAATTTTTACCAAGCATGCTAATGCCAATTATTTTACATTTAGCATTATTTCCAAAAGTAACATTACCCCCATGCTTATAAGTGAGAGTTGTAAAAAGCTTTGTATTCCCCGTCATATGCCTTGAATATCCACTATCCACAAACCAAGAACTCTCATTGATAGTAGATTTTAGACATACCTACAAAAGCAATAATGTTTATATTCTTTTAGGTACCCAAATGAAGTTGGGTCCTTAGGGATTAGTAGTAGAAGGATCCTCTAACCTGAGATGAGCCTTCCTAATATAGCAAAATATGCTCTTATGCCCAAATTTCATGCAATATGTGCATTGATACAATGTTCTATACTTATGCACTTTTCTATTGAAATTCAATGAACTATGCACACAATTACAAGTATGTGTTGAATGAATTTGTTTTTATGCATTTTTGTGTTTGTGTTCATGCCTAGTGTACATGAATGCATGATTTGCTCTTAGAACCTTAGTTCTAGAGTTTTGTGTACCCAATGTAATTATTTTAGGATTTTTAGGCTTAGTTTGTGTATTGGTGTTCTTTACAACTTCAACACTAGAGGTTTGAGTTATAGATGCTTTTACAAATATGGGTGTTCTAGATGTGGTATTGGATGATCCATTGAATCTTAAATCATCTTTCAAGGAAGGTGGCCTTTGATTATCAATTAATATATCTAATACTTCTTTTCCTTTATGAAATTTTGAAATAGATTCCTTAAGTTCCTTTAGTTCATGTTTCAAAATTTCATTTTTCTTGATCACTTTTTCTAAGCTATATGAATCTTTATTCATTGCATTAAGTGATTTTAACAATTGTTCATTTGAGATCTTTAATTCTAAGGTAGAATTTTTTAAGCTTACAAAGTCTTTTTCTAGCTTAGAGCATTTATCCTTATAAAATTTCATCTTAGAAAAATATTTTTCTATCCTAAGATTTAATTGTTTAATCATATCACTATCATCCAAAGCATTATCATCATATCCAATTAAATTCAAGGGTTGAGTACCTACCTCATTGGAGTCTTTTTCATCCTCAATAGCCATAAGACATAGATTAGCAATTTCTTCCTCATCTTCTTCTTCTTCTTCTCTTGAGGAAGAGTCATCCCATGTAGCTTTTAGTGATTTCTTCTTTTCTTTATCCCACTTCTTTTTGGTCCTCAATTTGAAGCCATCAGACTTGATATGCCCGGATTTTCCACATTCATAGCATCTTACTTCATTCTTTTTATCTTTGAAGGAAGGTTTAGAAAGTTTACCTTTGTTAGTTTGCAATCTTCTCTTTCTCTTCCAATCATTCATCCTTTTACAAAACATTGCCATTTCTTCTTCATCATCACTATCTTCATTGCTTGACCTCTCAACTTCTTTGATTGCTTTGAGAGCTATTGCTTTTCTCTTATCCTTCTCACCTTGTTCTTCATCTCTTTCAGTGTGCAATTCGAAGGTGAGTAGTTTTTCAATAAGTCCATCGGTTCTCAAGGAACATAGATCATGAGCTTCTTCAATTAAAGAAACCTTAGACTCAAAGTTCTTCTTGGCTCTAAGTTCTCTCAAGATTTTATTTTTGACTTCATCTTGATCATATATTTTGCCATATGTCTTTAATTCGTTGACGATGTGTAGACCCTTATTTTTTAACCAATTTCAGTATAATATTTTAAGACAGTCCAAAATAATTTTTATAATTTATTTTAATATAATATTTTTTATTTAATATATTAAAAGCAAAAAAAGAAAATCAAAAATATTTATTTTAAATATAATATTTAATAATATATATATAAATTAAAAAAATAAAAATCGGACGGGTGAATCGACAAGCGGCATACGGCATGTGGCAAGCCAGTTCGCTGCAGGCCAAGCCTGCCACGAATCATGCCCCCCGCGAGCCAATCCTCGTCAGCAGCCCGCTCACCCAATGCCCAGCAGGCCCGATGCCTTGCATTTGGCCAGCAGCTCGTGCGCCCAAAGCCCAGCAGGCCCGATCCTCTCAGCCCGCGCCTGCAGATAGTTTTTTGCCTAAGCCTTATTTAGTTCGGTTTAATTTATTTCCTTAATAATTTTTATTTCCTTAATCTACTAGTATTAGGTTTTGGAATTCCCTATAAATAACAGGTTAAAATAATTAAGCAGGGACTTTTTCTTTCAGAACTTAGGATGGCCAAAAAAGGGGGCAGTAACTATTACAGACATTTTGGACCTTTTGAGGCTGGAGGACTTTTGGGACTTTTGAAGGAGACTTGGATGTAGGACTTTTGGAAGCAGCAACCATTAGCAAAACCCTAACAAGAAAGAATCAACAAGAGACTATCCCATTTACCAAACCAAGGCAGCAAAGCAATGTCTTCTGTCTTGGTGATTGCTCGGCCAGAAATAATATTTGGAGCAGGCAGTTTGTTCAACACTTTAATTTGTGGTGGAGCCTTCAAACGTAGGTATGTTTTCTTAATTAAATCTATATAAACTTAGCATGAGAAACTTTATGATATTCTTTATTATTCCTACAAAATAAATCTATAATTTGTTAGTTTGAGTTCCAGTAACTTATACATATTGAATTGATATTTTTTAGTACATGATAATTTAATTTCAACGAATACAGTAACCAAATAATTTTTTAAATCTTATTATCCTAGTAACTTGTTTATTAAAATCCTAAAAATCAGTTTTCAACACCAAATCAAGACCCTAAAACCCTCTTTTCTAAATAAAAACCCTAAAATATTAATTTTTAAATCTAAACCTACAAAACCCTAATTTTATTTAAGAAACCCTAATTCAAGATGTAAACCTAAACTTATATATTTATTGCCTTTATTTAGTTTTAAATTTTATTATGTAGTTTATTATATATTTTGATGAATGGTTTATTTAATCTATGATAATTGATTTATTTAATTTCGATGTTTGATTTATTTAATTTATCATAGATGAATATTTTTTAATTATTATTTATTTATTAAAATTGTAAGAGGTATGTTTCCATGATTGGGCACCTCATTAATTAAGATTCATGTAATTTAAATTATTTTCATATTTTGGGATTAATGTAAAGGACACATTTTCACTTTTTGGTGAGTGTCCTATTTAGTTTTAGACATTAGACGATATAAGGACATGTTTCTATCCTCATATGGGGTCCATTTATTTATTTTGTTTGAACATTGCTATGATTTTTAATAAAGTATTTGTTTATTCTTATGATTGCATGTATTATGGATAATATAATTATATTTAAGAATTTTATAATATTAAGACCTGAAAAGTAGGCCAGTTCTAATGAACTAGGCGTTATGGGAGTGTTGAACCATTTCTCACCTTCTCCATACATACCCAACTTTTTGAACCCAATACGTTAGGGATTTCTTAGGAATCGAGTCATCCACCCCTTTTTTTTTTCTCGACCCGTCTGGGTGGTGACTCCATTTTCTTCGAATTTAGGCCCTATTCTTGAAGACCCCAAGTATAATAGTGTCAAAGTCGTAAGAACCATTCCACGTGGGAGTAGGGGCGAACATCCCCGCTCACACGATGGCAAGTAATCAATTTGTCATGTCTGTAACATTTTTATTGGGCTTCATCTTGAATAGCTCATACACATGTATATACATTTTATTCTCGGTGAGCCTCACTTGGGTAGTACCCTCATGATAGTTCTCAAGAGTTTTTCAAATGCAATGAGCACAAGTCAGATGTTAGACTCTCTCACCTTCTTCACTTGAAATAGAATTCAACAAGATGGAGGTTGCCCTATGGTTTTTGAATCTATCTTTTATGTTAGCATTTGACCATTGTGATTTAGGAAGAGAAACTTGGACACTCCCAATTTCATGAGTATGAGGTTTCCACTCACTTTCAACATAGTCTCAAAGCTCTATTCCCTTACTATCTAAAAATAAAAATATTTTGTATTTCTAATAGGAGTAATCAATTCCATCAAAGTATGGTCTAAGAAGAGAGTTAAGATTTCCATGAGAGGTAGATGAAGAAGAGGTTGCCATTTTGGATCAAATTTAACAATTAAGTTTAAGAAATTGACAAGCTTTGATACCAATTATTATCCCAAGATAGCAACCAAGAAGGGGGTGAATTGGTTTGGTTTAAGAATTGATGGTTAATTCAAAATTCAAAGATTAAAAAGAGGTATAGAAGATGTAGAAGAAGATCAAGTAGAAGAGGGAACACAAAGGTTTATAGTAGTTCGGATTTATCTTGATCCTACATCCACTTCCTTAACAACTTGTTAAGGTTTCACTAGCTTTGAATTTTTATAAGCTTAACTCTAACTTGGTGTTTTCTCTAGCTCACACCAAACTACTTACAATGATTTGAGATCACTTCCTCATAATCCTTACAAGAGTTTTCCCAAGCTCACTCTCACAACCTAAGTGTTTCCAAGCTCACATTTAAACTTAAGGTGGTTTTTAATGCTCACACCCAATACTCAATTAATACAAAAAGTAATTTTGATGCAAAATAAAGAAAGATGTTCAAGAAGACTATTACAATCACAAACTTTCATAAAAATAAAGTTACTTAAGGTATTTATAGGCTTCAGGTCAAGAATTAGCCCTTTGAGGTTGGGGCCAACATGTTTAATTCTTGTCTTCTACTAATTTCTCTATCAGAGCAATTTCTTGGTCAGACTCATAAGGGTTCAGTCGAAAGTAGTGTGGTCCAGTTAGAATTATACATGGTCCTATCGGAGTAATTAAAATTCTACTTAATGCTCTTCCAATGGTTGGTCCACGTGGCTTCCACTTATTGAATGGACATGTAATGGCTTCTGACTTGAGTAATTTTTAAATTGTCCAGTCGGGCTTTCATCAGGTCTGGTCAGACTTGCCTTGGTCCATCCAATTTTTGGGCGTACCCTCGACCTAAAAGCCTACTAGATATTTTAGAGAAAATTGGCTTCTATTGTCCGGTCGAAATATCATGGAGTCCGGTTAAGCTTATGTGGTAGTCTGTGAAAATGGGAGTACTTATTACCGTAAATCATTCTATGTGTTTTGGCTCTTTTCTCATTCAAGGGTCTGATTGGTAGGATATGTGGTCCAGTCGGACTTCATGTGGTACGGTGAAATTTTGGGAGTACTCTCCAACTTGAGACCTTCTGTGTCTTTTGGCTCGTTTTGTCATCAATGGTCGGGTCAGTCTTCTAGATGGTCCGATCAGACTTTTCATATTTTCTTTAAAAGAAATAACTTCCTATAAAAATGAAACTTGGTGTAAGTGTTAGGTAAATTCAATTTGATTGTCTAAAGTAAAAAATATGAGGGTTTGGTTAACAATCTCCAAATCAAACTCTTAAAAGAGTAGGATCCATCGAATTAACCTTTGTTTAGCTTCCTTCTTATTCATGAGATACTTGATAGTTGCGTGGTCAGTGTAAACAATATCTTTGTAGCCCAAAAGATAAGATTTGAATTTGTCTAATGCAAAAACAATTGCAAGCATCTCCTTTTTCGTTGTTGCATAATTAATTTGAGCTTCATTATGGGTATGACTTGTTTAGTAGATCACATGGCTTTTCTTATCTTTCCTTTGACTTAAAACAACTCCAATTGTATAATCGCTTGCATCACACATATGCTTGAAGGGAAGGGACTAATCCAGAGTTGAAATAATAGGAGTTGAAGTCAATGTTTTCTTTAACATGTTAAAAGAAATTAAATAATTATTAGTAAAATTAAAACAAAATCTTTAGTTAATAATTCACATAAGGGTTTAGAAAATTTAGAAAAATCCTTTATGAAGCATCTAAAAAACCCTATGAGACCCAAGAAATGTTGAACTCCTTTGACAATAGTAAGTGGCAGTAGCTTTTCAATTATCTCAACCTTAGCTCTATCTACTTCAATCCCATCTTAAGATACCTTGTGTTAGCTCTATCTACTTCAATCCCATCTTAAGATACCTTGTGTCCAAGTCTGATGCCTTCTTGTACCATGAAGTGAGACTTTTTCCAATTTAACACAAGATTCTTTTCTTCACGTCTTTTAAGAACATGTTCTAAATTCTGTAGACAACTATCAAAAGTAGAACCATATACAGTAAAATCATCCATGAAAATTTCTACTATGTATTCTACTATATCAGAAAATATAGCCATCATGCATCTTTGAAAAGTGACTGGTGAATTACATAATCCAAAAGGCATTCTTCTATATGGAAATGTTCCATATGGATAAGTGAATGTGGTCTTCTCTTGATCATCATGTGCTATAGGAATTTAAAAATAGCCAGAGTATCCATTTAGTAAACAAAAATAAGCATTATCTGCAAGTCTCTCAAACATTTGATCAATAAAAGGTAAAGGGAAGTGATCCTTGCGAGTGGCTTTATTCAACTTCCTATAGTCAATACACACATGCCAACTGATGACTATTTGTGAGGGAATTAATTCATTGTTATCATTGGTTATTACAGTCATCCCTTATTTTTTACGTACAATATGTACAGGACTAACCTGTGAACTATCAAAAATTGGATAGATAATCCATGCATCTAAAAGCTTAGTCACCTCAGCTTTAACTACCTCCTTTATGTTTGGGTTCAACCTCCTTTATTGATCTATTACAGGTTTTGAATTATCCTCTAATAAAATTCTATACATACAAATTGAGAGGCTAATTCTTTTAGTATCAGATAAAGTCCAATCTATCACTTTTCTATATTTACCAATTAATTCTAAGGTTTGACTTAATTGACTTTCATTTAAAGTATCATTCACAATTATAGGCAAAGAATTATTGGGAGAAAGAAAGTGTGCCTTAGATGATTAGGAAAAGGTTTTAATTCAAAGTTAGGAGCTTCTTTAATAGAAGAAGGGGGAGTGGGTTACCTTTTCCAAGCTCTTCAAAGTGTTAAAAAGGTACCTTTTGAGTTGCTTCCAAGGCTAAAGCAAAGGCAGCAACTTCTTCATCTTCATCATTTGGAGTTGAACTATGTGTGAGGCATGCTTCCAATAGGTCTTCAATGAACTTATCTTTAAATTAAACACCTCTTGCATGCATTGTTCAATGATATCAATTCTGAAGCAGTCATAAAAGCATGGATTTTTACAGCTTCTTCAAGGTTAAATTCTACTTTTTCATCTCCCACTTGAAGGGTGAGCTTGCCTCCACTAACATCAATCATTACTCCAGTTGTGGCCCAAAATGGTCTTCTAAGAATAAGTGGAATCTCTAAGTCTTCATCCGTATCTAATATCACAAAATCCACAAGAATATAAAACTTTTCCACTTTTACAAGAATATCTTTAACTATTCCAATTGGATATTTAATTAATCGATCTACTAGTTTAAAAAATCCTTGTTGGTTTGAGGTTGGTGAAGCCGAGTCATTTGTAAATTGTATTGGGCATCAAGCTTACACTTGTTCCTAAGTCGTGTAAAGCTTTATGAAATTCGACTTCTCCAATTATACAGGGGACTAAAAACTCCCCGGATCTTTTAGCTTTGAAGGAAGATTATTTTGAATCACTGCACTGCACTTCTCAGTAAGTGCACTCAAAAGGTGGAGTCTTCTTTGGTAGCTCTTCAAGTTGCTTTCCACTTCTCAAACCACTGCTTTGCATTACTCCCTTAGTTTTACTTTAGTTTAGCTTGGTAGAGCACCTTAATTGTAAGAGTTAAGTGAACTTGTTGTTTGCCCCACTTGGATCTCAAGTTTTCTATTTTGAATTGCAAGTTGTTCCATCCTTGATTTAAACTTCTCACATATCTTTTCAATTTTATCAAAGCACTCAGAAGTGACTCCAATGAACTTCTCTAAGGCCACCTTATAAGAAGGCTTCTCAATTTGTGGCACTTGATTTTGGTTCCTCATAAAAGGTGGTTGGCATGGGCCCTTTTGATTGTTTTGATTCCCCTAAGCTAGATTTGGATGATTTATCCATAAGGGGTTGTAATTGTTGCCTTAGGGAGGATTAAAGGCTCTATTTGGATTTCCTACAAATTATTCTTGCTCCATGATTCAATAATCAGTAGTGTCATGATTTACTCCACATCCTTCACAAGTTGATGGTAAAGATGCAAAATTGACATGTTCTAAATGTTTAGTGAGTGCATCTACCTTGGCTAAAAGTAAGGAATAGTTGTCAACTTCATGAAGGCCAGCAACTTTTCTTGTATTGTTCTTTTCTAAAGACCAATGATAATTGTGAAACACCTCTATACCCTGTATACGTACTAAGCATGCTTAAACGATCGTAATATACGTATACTGAATATAGAAAATGCCATGGTTTAAAAAAAACACAACAAATATCTTTGTAAATAAGTGAAACCAACCTCAAACAAATAAAAGAAATCCAAAAGACACTATATAAAAAATGTTTATTAATTCACAGCGGAAGTTATTACAAATATGTTATAATTCAAAGTTTACAAAACATAGAATACATATACATGATTGGCAGCTCCTCTCTGATCTTTAAGTCCCAAAAGAAAAATCCTCAATGTCTAGTCTCACTTGGTCTCGAGGAGCTCTCAGGTTCAACTCTGTCACCTGCGCGATTAAACACTATCGCGCTAAACCATCGGCTTAGTAGTACAAAATATACCAACACTATACTTTAAGGCAATGCAATGTTCCACATCTAAACTATAAAGTTAACATCATAAGTGAAAAGCTAACATCACACCTTTATATTTCATAAACCATACACATAAAAGCACATCACATTACCACATCACACTACATTCAATGTCAAAACAATATTCATATTACATCTTCATAGTTCCAATGATTTTACCATTCAAGAATCACATTATATACAAAGACAAGCATGGGCCCAAAACACTCTAATATGTTATTCAATTTTCAGAGTTAGTGCTTTGGTTTTATTATCACATTTATCATTATCATAAACCCAACTAGGCTTCAAGGATTTAGGTTCAACCAAGCTTCAAGGGGAACAAAACATGCTAAGTATCAACCCAACTTGGCTTCAAGAACCAACCCAACCTAGCTTCAAGGGTTGTAACATCTCAATTAGGCTTCAAGGACCAAATCCAACCTAACTTCAAGAGAATGTTCCCAATAGGCATGCCACCAATAACAAAACTCTGAAAATGAATAACACATTAGACACACAATTCATTTATTATTTCATTCTCAAATCTCATCATCCATTAGGCAAACATGCCTTATGTTCTTTCAATGGAATCATCATAGCCAATTACAATGGCTTCACATCACATTTGAGTTATCATAACCAATCACAATGGCCTCATATCATTTCATATAGCATCTTATCATTCACAAGATTCACAATGCATATAACATAACATTGTTCATATAGTATCATATGCATAATCAAATGTATGTTCAATCTCATCAATGCAAGAAGAACAAAAACCAAACACAGTAACCAACACACTCAAGGGACATGGCCAAGCTTGTGGCCGTGTCTCTCAACCAAAAGCAACAGAATCAAACATGGGCAAGGGACACGGCCGTGTCCTCTCCAAAAATCATCCAACACGGCCAAATTTCCATAGACTTGGCCGTGTCTCTCAAAAACATTTAGTTTTGGCCGTGTCTCTTCTTAGGTTTGGCCGTGTCTCTTATGAACAAAAACCCTAACCATAGCCAACACTCTTTTGATTGAAATTAAACACATTATGCACAACATAAACTCATTCAAATGAATGTAATCAAAGTCATTAACACTTATTTTGCATGTTTAACACAATATCCACATTAACCATACATATAATCATTTACCACTTCAAAACCCTAAAACCAACTTCACTCTTGATCTTTCACCATCAACATCAACTTAACTCACCATCTTCACAACAAAACCAATTCCAATTCAATTTCTTTTAACTTACAATCAATTTCAACACTTATAAACACATCTCAAACACACCAAATCATAATATCAACAAACTATAACTCATCTTATACACAACTTCAAAATAACCAAAAAGAAACAAGAGAGTACTTACCTTAAATGAAGAAATTTCACAAATCTCCAACCAAAACCTTTGATTCCTCCTTCAATTTGATTCCAGCATTAAGAACACCTCTCTTGCTCTCTCTTTTCTTGGATAGCCAGCACACAAATGAGAAGAAAAGAAAAATAAACACAAGTCAACTTCTTTTCTTCTTTAAATCTCCACCAAGCAATTCTAGCCAAGCAATTACCTAAATGCCCTCATCCATTTAACTTAACCTTTGTCACTTATATGCCCATTGAAGTAATTTCACATCATCCCAAATAAAATATCTTCTTCCCTTGACTCTCCATTTGACCAACATATATGTTATATATATTAACATATATACAACATATACATTCCATTAACACAATCATTTCCTTTGCAAAAACATATGTACATTAAATTCAAATCAAACAACAATTGTATTAAAACTTCTAGGGCTTACATTGGGATATTACAATTCTCCCCCTCTAAAAAGAAATTTCGTCCTCGAAATTACCTGATATCAAGTCTGAAATAGTTGAGGATATTGATCTCGCATTGATTGCTCACTCTCCCAAGTTGCCTCTTCTCTTCCATGATTCTTCCATAGAACTTTCACCAAAGGCACTTTCTTATTTCTTAATTCTTTCACATCAAATGCCAAGATAGCAACTAGTTCTTCTTCAAATGTCAAGTCTGGACTCACTTCGATAGATTCAATTGGCAACACATGAGATGGATCCGACCTGTATCTCCTCAACATAGAAACATGGAATACATTATGGATCCTTTCTAACTCATGTGGCAAAGCAAGCCGATAAGCAACTGGCCCAACTCTTTCCAAAACTTCATACGGTCCAATGAAACGAGGACTCAATTTCCCTTTCCGACCAAACCTCAAGATCTTTTTCCAAGGAGACACTTTCAAAAATACCTTATCTCCCACATTGTACTCAATGTCCCTCCTCTTCAAATCTGAATAAGATTTATGTCGATCTGAAGCTGTTTTCAACCTATCTCGAATCATTTTCACTTTCTCTTCAGTTTCTTTAACCAAATCAGGACCAATTAACTTACCTTCACCAAGTTCATTCCAACATAAAGGTGTCCTACACCGTCTACCATACAATGTTTCGAATGGTGCCATACCAATGCTGGATTGGTGACTGTTATTGTAAGCAAATTCAACAAGTGGTAAGAATCCATCCCAACTTCCAGAGAAATCAATGACACAGCTTCTCAACATGTCCTCGATAATCTGTATCACTCTCTCTGACTGCCCATCTGTCTGCGGATGGAAAGCAGTACTGAAGTGTAATCGAGAACCCAAAGCACCATGTAAACTCTTTCAAAACCTTGAAGTAAACCGGGGATCTCGATCAGACACTATAGAAATTGGGACACCATGCAACTTCACAATTTCATGAATATATAGCTCAGCTAACCTCTCCAAAGAGTAATCCATCCGAACCGGAAGGAAATGAGCTGTTTTAGTCAACCTGTCAACAATCACCCAAATAGCATCATGCTTCCTTTGTGTCAATGGTAAACCAGATACAAAATCCATGGTTACTCTATCCCATTTCCACTCAGGTACTGATAACAGTTAAAGTAACCCTGTTGGAACTTGATGCTCAGCTTTTACCCTCTGACATGTGAGACATTTAGACACAAAATCTGCAATGTCTCTCTTTAGACCAGACCACCAGTAAAACTGTTTCAAATCATGATACATCTTTGTACTGCCCGGATGCATAGCAAATACTGACTAATGTGCTTCTTCTAAAATGATCTTTCTCAAATTAGTATCATCAGGTACACACAATCTGTTCTTAAACCAAAGACTTCCATCACTTCTCATAATGAAATCTCGACTCTTTCCATTCTGACAATCTGAAACAATCTTCTGAATTTTATCATCAGCCAATTGAGCCTCTTTAATATGATCCAACAATACTGGTTTCAATTGCAATTGTGCCAACAATGCACCATCATCACAAGATACAAAACTGGCATGCAACGCTCTCAACTCAACAAGCAATGAGAGCGAATAAACAGTCAAACCTGCTAAAGACTTTCGACTCAAGGCATCAGCAACAACATTTGCCTTACTAGGATGATAATCAATCAAACAGTCGTAGTCTTTAATCAATTCCAACCATCTCCTCTGTCGAAGATTAAGCTCTTTTTGGACACCCAAATATTTTAAACTTTTATGATCAATATAGATAAAACACTTTTCCCCATATAGATAATGTCGCCAAATCTTCAATGCAAACACAATGGCTGCCAATTCTAAATCATGGGTCGGATAATTGAGCTCATGCGGTTTCAACTGTTGAGAAGCATAAGCTATCACTTTACCTTCTTACATCAGAACACAACCCAAACCACTATGTGAAGCATCACTGTAAATCACATATGGTTTATCTTCCACAGGTAAAGTAAGAACAGGCGCTTAAGTCAACATTTCTCTCAACTGTTCGAAACTAGCCTGACATTGATCTGTCCACACAAATCTAACTCCCTTTCGAAGCAATCTGGTAAGTGGAGTAGCTATCAAAGAAAATCCTTTCACAAACCGTCAGTAATAGCCTGCCAAACCCAGAAAACTTCTAACTTCAGTCACAGACTTTGGTGGACTCCAATTCAAAATAGCTTCAACTTTACTCGGATCAACTCTAATACCCTCTGCTGAAACTATATGACCGAGAAAAGTAACTTGGTCAAGCCAAAACTCACATTTCGACAGTTTAGCAAACAATTGCTTCTCTCTCAAAATCTGCAGCACAATCCGCAAATACTTATTATGCTCCTCCTTATTACGCGAATACACCAGAATGTCATCAATAAAGACCACCACAAACTGATCCAAATAGGGCCTAAACACCCTATTCATCAAATCCATAAAAACTGCAGGTGCATTCGTCAGACCAAAAGGCATAACTAGAAACTCATAATGCCCATACCTGGTCCGAAAGGCGGTCTTAGGAAAATCTTCAGCTCTGACTCTCAACTGATGGTACCCTGATCTCAAATCAATTTTGGAAAACACTGCTGCACCTTTCAATTGATCAAAGAGATCATCAATTCTAGGCAAAGGATATTTATTTTTAATAGTCACCTTGTTCAACTGCCTATAATCGATACACAATCTCATAGTACCATCCTTCTTCTTTACAAACAGAACAGGAGCTCCCCACGGTGAAATACTAGGGCGAACAAACCCTTTATCTAGCAACTCCTGTAACTGCACCTTCAGTTCTCTCAGTTCAGTAGGTGCCATTCTGTAAGGAGTAATAGAGATAGGAGTGGTACCAGGCAATAATTCAATACCAAACTCCACCTCTCTCTCAGGAGGTATCCCTGGCAACTCCTCTGGAAACACATCTGGAAACTCTGCAACGGTGGGTATACTATCAAGTTGAAAACCCTTTACTCTTGTATCTACAACATAAGCAAGGTAAGCATCACACCCTTTTCTAATCAATCTTCTAGTTGCAACAGCTGAAACAAACAAAGATGCTAGCTGTCCCTGCTCACTAGATACTATCACCTCTCTATCATCATTGGTTCTCAAGGTAACAACTTTCTTTTGGTAGTCAACCACAGCTCCATGTCTAGATAACCAGTCCATGCCTAGGATCACATCATATTCCTTAAAAGGCATCTCAATCAAATCTCCAAGAAACTCCTCACCTTGCACCATCACTGCACTAGCTCGGTGCACTTTGCTAACAATCACACTATGCCCTAACGAATTCATCAAATCCTAGGGATTCAGCATGCACATCAGACACAGGCAAAACAGATGCACTAATATATGAATGTGTGGATTCGGGATCAATCAAAGCAAGTACTGAAATACCAAATAAAGAAAAAGTACCAGCTATGACTGCCGAAGCATCTGGTTGCCTCTGCATCACATAAATCCTCTGAGAAGATCCAGCCTCCTCTGGTCTACTCTCCGTGGATGTAGAACCTCCTCTAGAACTGAACCCAGATCTGCCTCCTCTGCCGAAACCTCTGCCTCCTCGACCTCCCCTCACACTAGGTCGAGAAGCTGCAGTATCCACCGACATCTACTCCTGTCTCTCAGGACAATCTCTCACAAAATGATCAGGAGATCCACATCTGAAACATACCCCTGCTACACCAGTCTTCCAACAAGTACCACCATGTGGCCTACCACAATGAATGCATATGGGTAAGGTGGATCTCTGCATCACTGGGGTCGGAGCACTCGCCACTGAAACTGTAGGTCTAGATATCTGCCTCTGAAACTGTACTGACCTACCCGCTGGCCTCTGACTCCTACTAACCCGAGGAACAAAACTTCCTTTACCCCTTTTCACAGACGAAGACCCTGCCTCAAACTGGGGCCTCCTAACCCTGATCTCTTCCTCTGAAGCAGCTGCAATAACCTGAGCTCTCTCCACACTCCTAGCTGCTACAACCAGCTGGGAAAAATCACGATATCTAGATCCAGCCACCAAACACATGATAGAGGGCCTCAATCCCTCCTCAAATCTCCGGCATCTATCTATCTCATCAGATATAATACCCCTAGCATACTGGCTCAACCGGATAAACTCTAGCTCATATTCCGTCACAGTCCGGTGATCTTGCTTCAAGCTTAGAAACTCCATTTTCTTCACATCTTTGTACTCCCTAGGAGTATACTTCAATTCAAACTCTCTTAGAAAATCAACATAGGACAATGTTGGTGGATCATCCACAGCATGGGGCACTGTCTTCCACCAGTCATATGCGTCCTTTTGCAACAATGATCTTGCATAATCAAACTTTTCCTCTAGAGTGGCTTGCAACTGAACAAATATTCTCTGTACTTTATCTAGCCACTGCTCAGCTACAGCTGGATCAATAGTACCCAAGAAGTCTTCTGCTCCATATTTCCTTAATTTATCATACTGTCTCACTGATACCAAAGGCTGTGGGGGTGGCGGTGGTGGTTGCACTGGTGCTTGCCTCAACAAATCAATCACATGCCTAAACCAACCTGGCGAAACCTCCTCACCAGCTGGTCTCCCCGACACAGAAGCAGGTACCTCTCCAGCACTATCCACTCTAGCTCCCTCTCTAATCTCATCAGGAGCTATACTCTCAGCACTACCCTCGACTGACTGACGTGAGTGAGAATCCATCACAACCTATATCTGCAAACACAGCAGAATACCTCTCATTAAAGATCAGAGACTGCCAATGCCAAACATGTATGTTATTCAAAAATCCACGTTTTAAAGTCAAAACACTCTTTTTCTTACACTTGACCTAGGTTGAGAATCTCAAACCTAGGCTCTGATACCAAAACAATTGAAACACCTCTATACCCTGTATACGTACTAAGCATGCTTAAACGATCGTAATATACGTATACTGAATATAGAAAATGCCACGGTTTAAAAAAAAACACAACAAATATCTTTGTAAATAAGTGAAACCAACCTCAAACAAATAAAAGAAATCCAAAAGACACTATATAAAAAATGTTTATTAATTCACAGCGGAAGTTATTACAAATATGTTATAATTCAAAGTTTACAAACATAGAATACATATACATGATTGGCAGCTCCTCTCTGATCTTTAAGTCCCAAAAGAAAAATCCTCAATGTCTAGTCTCACTTGGTCTCGAGGAGCTCTCAGGTTCAACTCTGTCACCTGCGCGATTAAACACTATCGCGCTAAGCCATCGGCTTAGTAGTACAAAATATACCAACACTATACTTTAAGGCAATGTAATGTTACACATCTAAACTATAAAGTTAACATCATAAGTGAAAAGCTAACATCACACCTTTATATTTCATAAACCATACACATAAAAGCACATCACATTACCACATCACACTACATTCAATGTCAAAACAATATTCATATTACATCTTCATAGTTCCAATGATTTTACCATTCAAGAATCACATTATATACAAAGACAAGCATGGGCCCAAAACACTCTAATATGCTATTCAATTTTCAGAGTTAGTGCTTTGGTTTTATTATCACATTTATCATTATCATAAACCCAACTAGGCTTCAAGGATTTAGGTTCAACCAAGCTTCAAGGGGAACAAAGCATGCTAAGTATCAACCCAACTTGGCTTCAAGAACCAACCCAACCTAGCTTCAAGGGTTGTAACATCTCAATTAGGCTTCAAGGACCAAATCCAACCTAACTTCAAGAGAATGTTACCAATAGGCATGCCACCAATAACAAAACTCTGAAAATGAATAACACATTAGACACACAATTCATTTATTATTTCATTCTCAAATCTCATCATCCATTAGGCAAACATGCCTTATGTTCTTTCAATGGAATCATCATAGCCAATTACAATGGCTTCACATCACATTTGAGTTATCATAACCAATCACAATGGCCTCATATCATTTCATATAGCATCTTATCATTCACAAGATTCACAATGCATATAACATAACATTGTTCATATAGTATCATATGCATAATCAAATGTATGTTCAATCTCATCAATGCAAGAAGAACAAAAACCAAACATAGTAACCAACACACTCAAGGGACATGGCCAAGCTTGTGGCCGTGTCTCTCAACCAAAAGCAACAGAATCAAACATGGGCAAGGGACACGGTCGTGTCCTCTCCAAAAATCATCCAACACGGCCAAATTTCCATAGACTTGGCCGTGTCTCTCAAAAACATTTAGTTTTGGCCGTGTCTCTTCTTAGGTTTGGCCGTGTCTCTTATGAACAAAAACCCTAACCATAGCCAACACTCTTTTGATTGAAATTAAACACATTATGCACAACATAAACTCATTCAAATGAATGTAATCAAAGTCATTAACACTTATTTTGCATGTTTAACACAATATCCACATTAACCATACATATAATCATTTACCACTTCAAAACCCTAAAACCAACTTCACTCTTGATCTTTCACCATCAACATCAACTTAACTCACCATCTTCACAACAAAACCAATTCCAATTCAATTTCTTTTAACTTACAATCAATTTCAACACTTATAAACACATCTCAAACACACCAAATCATAATATCAACAAACTATAACTCATCTTATACACAACTTCAAAATAACCAAAAAGAAACAAGAGAGTACTTACCTTAAATGAAGAAATTTCACAAATCTCCAACCAAAACCTTTGATTCCTCCTTCAATTTGATTCTAGCATTAAGAACACCTCTCTTGCTCTCTCTTTTCTTGGATAGCCGGCACACAAATGAGAAGAAAAGAAAAATAAACACAAGTCAACTTCTTTTCTTCTTTAAATCTCCACCAAGCAATTCTAGCCAAGCAATTACCTAAATGCCCTCATCCATTTAACTTAACCTTTGTCACTTATATGCCCATTGAAGTAATTTCACATCATCCCAAATAAAATATCTTCTTCCCTTGACTCTCCATTTGACCAACATATATGTTATATATATTAACATATATACAACATATACATTCCATTAACACAATCATTTCCTTTGCAAAAACATATGTACATTAAATTCAAATCAAACAACAATTGTATTAAAACTTCTAGGGCTTACATTGGGATATTACAAATTGTTTGCTGCCATCTCTTCATTTAGTTCAAAAGCATTTTCGGGTACTTTGTTCATGATAGCTCCTCCAGCAGCTACATCAATTATACTCTTGATAGATGGTGTGAGCCCATTATAGAATGTTTGAATCAAGAGCCAATCTGGTACTCCATGATGGGGACATCTCCTTTGAAGATCTTTAAACCTCTCTCAAGCTTCATATAAAGTTTCTCCATCAGATTGAATGAAGCTAGTGATGTCGTTCCTTAGCTTAGCAGTTTTAGATGGTGGAAAGTATTCGGTTAAGAAGATAATTGATCCCATATGGTGAATGTGCCCAGTGCTTTAGATAGGAGTCATCTCTTTGCTTTATCTTTCGATGAGACAGGGAAGAGCCTTAAACGAATGGCATCATCAAAAATGTCATTAATTCTGAAAGTATCACACATCTCCAAGAAGGTGGCAATGTGAATGTCGGCATCTTCATGATCCAAGCCATGGAAGTTTGATTGTTGAATTAAATTTATAAGTGAGGACTTGAGCTTGAAATTGTTGGCTTGAATTGATGGTCTTTTGATCCAATGTTAGTAGTAGGTAGAGCATAATCTTTCAGAGCTCTAGGTGCTCTATTGTTATCACCTTCACTATTTCCTCCTTCTTCCATATCTGCTTTTTCTTGAGATGAGTATAGAGGATTATGAATAGGAATTTCATCAGAAGTCCCTTCCACTTTATTCTTTAGCTTTTCCTTTATGTACTTGTTTTGCTTGTGACAAAACCTTTCAATTTCAGGATTATATGGTACAAGTTGAGAGTTTGGATTTCTGTGTATATAAATCTAAAACATATAAGGAAAAGAAAAGAAAATAGTAATAAAAAAAATAAAAGTATCCAAAGTAATAATAGTTTAATATTATTAATATTAGAATTGCCGCCTTCCCCGCAACGATGCCAAAAACTTATTAGGGCCTAGCCTAGCTATCTGCAAGTGCACAGGTCGTAATCAAGTAATAAAGTAGTGAGTAGAGTAATGTTCCCACGAGGAAGGGTATCTAAGTACTAAAGAATTAAACTAACTATTATTTGAATGGTAAATTGATGTGAATTAAAAACTAAGTTAACTAAAATTAAAGTTAAACTGAATTTTGAAATTAAATTTAATATTTTGGCATTAGGGATAAACCTATTCTTATTTATTAACTATGGATTTCCTAAGGTCTTGACTCAATTTTAATCTACTATTAATTATTGATTGGGTTCTCTTAAATTAATACTTAGTCTCTCTCAAGTACTAAACATAATATTAAACTTTACATTGTGTCTACTCTCGTGCACAAGCAAATTAAGCCAACTCATTAAGATTTGTGAGTAACCTTTATATTAATCTCTTAAGTGTTTACCCTATCTCTAGGTGCAAACTTTAACCTAAGATTGTTACCTCTTTAAACTAATATTGTGTTTCCACTCTCTTTCCATCACACAATACCTTATATCAATCAATTATTGGCCAGATAATCAATACATTAAGATCAAAGATAACAAAATAATCAAGAGCAAACTTTAATTGAATCAAAATAAGAATAAATACTCCATATATTGATCAATTAAGAAATAGTTTAACCCCAAAAAGATTTTTAGTTACTCATAATTGAAAAGTAAAACAAAAAGAAAGAGTAGAAAATAGAAGACATGATTGAAATTAAAATTAAAAGAAAACTAATGAGAACATATTAAAAAGATTAAACTTGGAAAGAAGAAAGCTTCTTGAAATTGAATTGCTCTTGTACAAAATTCTCTATTCTTCAAAGTTAACTCTAATCTAAAATCTGAAATTTTTAACCTAAAATCCAATGTGTATGTTGTGAGGAAGGTCTAGGGTATTTATAAGAGCTTAAGGAACTTCTTTTACAAATGGGAAAAGGTTATGATAGGTTTAGAAGAGTCCCTATTAAAAAAGAAGTCAATTTTAATTAAAGAAAAATAATTCCTAACAAGATAAGGAAGTTGTAAAATCTATGTAAAAACTTTGAAGTAATTTTTCTATCTAAAAAAATCAAAATATGGGCTTGGGTTCTTCATAATAATTGTATCTTTCGAAGCGTAGATGAATTTTGGCTTTTGAATCAATTAATTTGGTCTCCAAAAACTCAAGTTATGGCCTTTTGACGCAAACTGGTCTGATAAAAATTCTATTGTGATTTGGATTCATAGTTTTGACTTTGCGCAGATGTTTGAAAATCAAAAAAAAAACTTGAATTTATATAAATAAGACCATTCTGAAAAGCATGAGATGCCTTCTAAACATTTCATGAATGACACTTTCTTATTCTGAAATTCTAACATTATTAAAATTTCATGTAAAGCTTTAGAGGTTAAATCTATCGAAGTATGAAAATCACGTCATATGCCTGGACAATAGTTGTTTGGATCCCATGGGCATGGCATTGAGTGCCACGGACATGGAGTCTTGACTTATTTCTACCTTTTTCACTTTTTCTTTAATTTTTATCAACATTTTAATAAAAAAAAACTTGTATTTTAACATTTTCAAGCTAAAATATGATAAATTTTAACTTCGTCAAAGAAAATACATCAAATTTAATTGAAAATAATTAAAAGCATAGTTATAATTATCTAAAATAATAGTCAAAATGTGACTCTATCACTCAACTTATTGTTGAAGAGTGGATGCATGATTGTTGAATCTGAATCACTATAAATTTATTGTGTTAATTCTCTCTTCCTTTTTCTCTTTATTTTTCAAAGAAATTTTAAATTTCTCCCTAAATATCCAAAAGCGCTAATTCACTTCTCTCTTGGTTGCCAACAAGGGAGAACAAAAATAATTAATAAAATTGATGGAACTCAAGCCATTGGCTCTACCAATATTGGAAAATACCCATACAAAAGAATAAGGGTCCGAATTAGAATCAGAATCTATAACTATTTGGATTACAATAAAATTAGAATTACAATCAATAACTATTTCTAAGTGTTTTTATTTTGACAAATCAAAATTTATTGAAAAATATAAGAATAAATAATTAAAATACATTGCCTTTCAATTTATTTAAGTTGTCATAAAAATAAAAAAAAATGATTTAATTATGTAAAAATTAAATTTATTTTATTTAAAAATTCAAATGATTAGAAAAAATAAAATAAATAAATTTATCATATTTTATTTTAAAATTTAAAAAAATTAATTCATTTTGTTTATTCAAAAATTTAGATATATTATAAATAAAAAATGATGAAAAAATTAAATTGATTATATTTTATTTTAAAATTTAATTTTATTAAAAAAGGAAAAATATTATATTTATTTTATTTAAAAAAATTTAGAGATATTCATAATTATAAAAATAAAATAAAATTAATTATATTTATTTTATTATAAAAATTAAAAAATAAATTTGTTTCCATTATTTTAAAATTTTAATTCTAGTTAGAAATCAAAACTGACTAATGGGAGAGTGATAGGGAATCACTGTTTTCATCTTCTAGATAATGGGAGTCACATTACTTCATCTCTTTTATCCGATCAAACAATATCAATTGAAATAATTCATGAGACATTTATAAAACTACCTAAAAATAAATCTTATTTCAAAAATACTATAAAAAATAAAAATATTTACATTTTTGAAAAAGCTAGAGCAGATTTTTAAAAATATCTCACTTCTTACTAAAATAAGATTTTTTTTAAAAAAAATACATCTTCTCTTACTATAATCAATAAAATATTATCTCTTTTTTTTAAACTCACTATTAAATAAAAATATCCTAATAAAATAATAAAACTTAATATTTTAAATTATTTTTTAGCATTAGAATTTATTAATTTTATAGAGGAAGATTTTTAATTTTAATTATAAAAAATAAATAACACTCACAAAAATAAAAACCAAAATATATAAAATACTTTTAAAAATTATTAAATTTATTTTAAAACAAATTTTACATATTATATATATAAAAAGTTTTTAAAAAATATTAATTTTATTATATAAATATTTAGTAGATGTTCTATATATTTGATAGATATTGTGCGTATATTATGAATTTATTTCTATATGTTGTATGTATTTTATGTAGATATTATATGTTGTATGAATATAAAATTAAAAAAGATAAAGTTAAAAAATGTTTAGTTGATATTGGTGAATATTTGATAGATATTTATTAGATATGGTAGATATTCGACGGATATTTGATATATATTATATATGTTATTATTTGGTGTCTGTGTATTTTTATATTATATATATATATTATATATATGTTATGTATATTTTAATTTTTTATATGTATATTGAGAATATGATCTAAAAATTTATTTTTGAGTATAAAAACATAAATAGAAATGAATAGAAAAAATGAATTAAATAAAATAAGAAAAAAAAACAAAAGTTACTGAGTAAAAAAATTAAAACTGAAAAAAAAAATTGGCGCCTGTTTATAAAATTGAAACAGACAATCTTCAGCCATAATTTCAAAAAATTCAACCCAACATAAGGAATATAGCATAATAAATTAAACCCAACATAAGGTACGTCGCGTAATCTCCTCATAAATCATAATTCATTCTCATCTCTAACCCAACACGCTCTAATAGTTTTAAATTTATATTTAGGGAATCACCTAAAATAACCTCCTCTTAAAAGCATTGGTATATTTTGGGCCCTCTTAACTTTAGTATTTTTCACTAAACGAGTATCATAAAATTTAAGAGGGCCCAAAATTTAAGAGTACCATAAAATTCAATTTTAAAGTTAAGACTTTAGTCTTAATTTTGGTAATTTAACTTAAGAGAGTCTTTTTCACTAAATTATAGACTTCCTTTATGTGCAAGCAGTGACAATTTGTTTATATCGTTTTTGTACTTATTTTTAGTATGATTTTTATGTGTTCTTAGTTAATGTTTTGATTGATTTTTATTTTAAGTTTGTTTAAAGTGTTGTTTTTAGGTTAAAGTGCAAAAACACCCTTGGAATATCAAAACAAAGAAAGAAAAGCATGAATCAAGCATGACATGGCCAAGCTTGGCCGTGTCACCTCAAAGGAAAGAAATGGCAGCAAGTGACAAGGCCAACAAGCTTGGCCGTGTCACTCTCATCTCCAAAGAACAAAGAAGAGCAAGGAGCAAAAGAAGCAGAAGGTGACACACCTAAGTGACACGGCCAAGCCAGTGGCCATGTCACATGACACGGCCACAAGCTTGGCCGTGTCACTCCTTGAAGAATAAAGAAAAGAAAGAAAGAAAGAAAGAAGAAGGCGTTTTATTAGTTTTTGTTATAGATTTGTGTCTTGTTTATTATAATAATTATTGTTTTATTTAGGTATTTTGTTAGTTTTAATTGGTTTGTTTAGTGTTTTTATTAATTTTGGTAGTTTTAGTTTATTTCCGTGTTTATGTCATTTTTTATCTAGTTTTTAGTACGGTGTTTATGTTTTGTTGGTTATTGTTTATTTACTTTTTGTTTAAAGTTTGTTTGAAGTTTTGTTTTAGGTTAAAAAGCCAAGGAAGCAAATTGAAGGAAAAAAGGGACAGTAGCTGACACAGGCAGAGGACACGGCCAAGTCACTGGTCGTGTCCCATACCAAGTTAAAAAGGAAGTTCAAGATACAGAGAGGGACACACTCAAGGGACACGGCCAAGTCACTGGCCGTGTCCCTCCAAAGAAGCCCAGACACGGCCAAGTTGACCAAGCTTGGTCGTGTCTCACTTAAATCCCAAGCAAAGAAGAAGAAACTCTCATAGTAGGTGACACTTGCAAGGGACACGGCCAAGTCACTGGCCGTGTCCCTCCAAAAAGCTCCAACACGGCCGTGTCTCATCCAGCTTGGCCGTGTCTCACTCAAGTCCAAAGGAAAGATCAAAACCAGGCAGTAGAAGACACAAGCAAGGGACACGGCCAAGTCAGTGGCCGTGTCCCTCTAAAGACCACCAACACGGCCAAGTATCATCCAACTTGGCCGTGTCTCTCATGAACCAAAGACGTAGCAGATTTTTAAAGCGGAGAATTCGTATAAAAGAAAAAAAGAAGCTAGGGTTTGGG
Source organism: Garcia nutans (assembly GCA_947685225.1). Lineage (NCBI taxonomy): Eukaryota > Viridiplantae > Streptophyta > Magnoliopsida > Malpighiales > Euphorbiaceae > Garcia > Garcia nutans. Next base: position 1,592,913 of record CANTUV010000068.1, read on the forward strand.
GTTGTTGAGATTTTGAGAGCGTTTTAGCCGTCAAAGATAGTTTAGGTTTTGATAACTTTGTTTTCTTTGATTTTTTATTACACTTTGGATTAAACTAGCTTAGATTAGATTGTTCTAGCCATTGATACATCCTTCTTGCAAGATTTGAACAAGAGATTCTTCAGAAGCTTCAAGGAGTTTGTAATTTGGTTTTGTTCTTGAACTTTATCTCTTTATTTTCATTGGAATTGTATTTATGGATATTATCATGTCTGAATTGATTTCTTTGAATATTAATGAGGTGAGTATGTTTGATAGCATTATGAACTAATTTTATCTAGTCTAGGGTTTGTATGGATCTGCTATGATTGTATGAATTGGTTATTCTCTTAGCTAATAATTTCTTTAGCCTTGATTGAATGGAATATTGTTAATATATAATTGATTGGCCACCAATTATGTGTTTTAGGTATTAGATGATGGATTGAGAGATGAAGTCTAATGCTAGAACAATTCAATTAGGGACTTAGGTGAATTAGAGATATAACCTATTAAAAAGATTATTTCAATTATAATAAGATTAGTTGAAAGAGGTTTGAATGCGAGAGCTTATTTCCTTGACTCGATTAATTGAGTTGTTTGAGATTTAATCTTTGAAAGTAAATTAGTTAAGAGGAATAACCGTTCATACATATAAGTAGTAGAGAAGTGCAAACCCTAGACCTTTCTATAAAGTGAATCAAAACATCAGCTTAATTTACTTTTATTCGTTTTAAACTTCAATCAATCTTCTTCATTAGTTAACAATTTAAATTTTCTTCATTACTTGTTATTCATTATCTGATAATCAATTAGCCACTTTAGCTTCCTTGTGAGACGACCTTGGGGCGATCACCTTTGCTACAGCTACCTCGTATACTTGCGAGTGACGCTTTGTGGTAGTACTTAATTCGAGCGCAACAAGTTTTTGGCGCCGCTATCGGGGAGGCTAATTGGCGTAATTGTTTATTAGTTTTAGATATTTTAGATTATTTTTCATTGTTTACTTTTTAGTTTCTTTTTCTTTTTCTTTTAATAATTTCTTTTTCTATAAATTTTGTTTATGCAAGGCAGGAGATCACTCGAAAGAGAGCTACATCCATTTATTCCAGAAATTCAGAGAGTGAAAAGGAGCAGGGAAGAGTTTGAACTTTATACAGGATTTGATACTACAGAGGAGGACACTTCTAATTTTGAGTCAGAATCTGTACAATCTGTTAAAATGACTGAAGAAAGACAAAGGACTATGAGAGATTTTGCTAGACCTGTCATTGGAACTTCCACTTCTTGCATAAGACTGACAGATGCAGCAAGAAACTATGAGTTGAAGAACATTCATTATAACATGCTGCCATCATTCTATGGAGTTCCAAATGAAGATCCTTTGAACTTTATTCGGGATTTTTATTCTACCCTCAATACTTTTCCATTGGGAGGATTAACAGAGGACCAGTTGAGGATGAGATGTTTCCCTTATACATTGAAGGATAGGGCAAAGAGCTGGCTTATGATGTTGCCCGAGAATTCTTTGACAACATGGGAGCAAGTTTATAACAAGTTCATGGGAAAGTTTTATTCACATCAAAAGACAGCTGAGTTGAGAGGGAAGATAGCTACATTCTCTCAATTTGAAGGAGAACCATTTCATGAGGCTTGGGACAGATTCAAGATGTTATTGATCCAGTGTCCACACCATCACTATGATAATGCAGCTGGGAGAGCCATGGGAGAAAAGACAGCTGATGAAACCTATGATATCTTTGAGATGTTGGGAGCTAATTCTCAACAGAAAAGTGTAAGGGGAAGAAGTAAAGGGGTGAACCAATTGGAGGCCAATAGTGAGATGGTAAATCAGATAGTTGAGTTGACAAGGCAAGTGCAGATGCTGAATATGAAGAACAACATTTCTTCATCTGCTCAAGAAGTGTGTGGAATATGTGGAACTTTAGGGCATGGAGCAAACAGTTGCCCCTCTGCATATGAATCATATGGGAATGAAGCTGAGCAAGTCAATGTTATGGGAGGATTCCAACCAAGGGCCCGAAGTGATCCTTACTCCAACACTTATAATCCTCATTGGCGGAATCACCCAAATTTTTCCTGGGCAACAAATAATTCTCAGCAGCCTTTCCATTTGCTCCAGAGACAGAACCAACAACAGGGTCAATCCTCAAATCAAGGGCAGTCTAAGATAGAGAGTTTGGAGGAAAGTTTACAAGCTTTTATCCAAGTTAGTGCTAAAAATCAAGAGGTGACCAACAAGAGGCTGGATTTATTAGAAGCATCTTTTAAGAAAGTGGAGACCCAAGTAGGGCAATTGGCACAACAAATGCAGATTCAACAGAAGGGGAAATTCCCAAGTCAACCTGAGCAGGCACAATCAGTGATTGTTCTTAGAAGTGGTAAGGAAATTAACAATAATGTTGAAAATGATTCTGTGAATGCAGGTGACCAAGGGAACAAGGAGGAAGGAGAACCAGAGAGCAAAGGTGCTGGAGATAAATCAATGGAGAAGTCCCCTTCAGCAGATTTACATAAGGCAAGCAATCCATACCGGCCTCCTATACCATTCCCTAGCAGGTTGAAGGATGATGATAAAAAAGATAAGCAATTTTCTAACATCTTCAACATGCTGTCTAAGGTAAGTATTAACTTACCCTTACTTGAAGCAGTAAAGAATATGCCGGCTTATGCCAAATTTTTCAAAGAGCTGATCACCAAGAAAAAGAGGTATGAGCCGAATGAAAAGGTGATAGTTTCAGAGGTAGCTAGTGCTGTTCTGCAGCATAAACTACCTCCCAAACTAAAGGATCCTGGAAGCTTTATAATTCAAATTACTGTGGGAAATGGAAAGGGGACTGAGGGCATGTGTGATCTAGGAGCTAGTGTGAATTTGATGCCTTATTCTGTGTATCAAGAATTAGAACTAGAGGCACTTAAACCAACCAAAATGGTGTTGCAATTAGCTGATAGATCTCTTAGATTCCTGAAAGGGGTTGTAGAAGATGTGTTAGTTAAGGTTCGAGGGTTAATAGTACCTGTAGATTTCATAGTTCTTGACATGGAAGGGAGTAACCCTGCACCATCAGCACACACTATTTTGCTGGGTAGGCCTTTCATGGCTACTACCAACACCTTAATAGATGTTAAAAATGGTAAACTATCAATGACTGTCTTGGGTCAAACTGTTGATTTTTCTATTTTTTAACAATTCTCCCATTCCTACAACTGCTTTATATGAGGAATGTTCTTTAATTAATTGTGTTGAAGCAGTTGTTTCAGATGCTTTCTTGCAGAAAGGTTCATCAGATAAATTGGAGCTGAAACTGACCTTAGAAGAGGGGGCTAAACTAGTGAGGGAGACCCAAAGGTGCCTTAACCCAAAGGCATATGAGAGCTCGAGAATTTACAAGGATCGCACAAAAGCACTTCATGACAGATTTATTGTGCAAAAGACATTGAGTCCAGGTATGAAAGTTTTACTTTTTAATTATCGACTCCGTCTGTTTTCAGGTAAATTCAAGTCTCGATGGAGTGGTCCTTTCGAGGTAACTAAGGTATGTCCTTCTGGTGCCATTGAATTGCTTAACTCTCGAACCAATAAGACTTTTAAAGTAAATAGACAGAGAGTTAAACCATATAAAGAAGGATTTCAAGAAGTGAGGATTATTGACAACACTTTGATCCACGATCCCTAAGTCTTGCAGTGATGTCCAGCTTTATGACATTAAAGAAGCACTAAATGGGAGGCAACCCATCGGTTTGCATTTCTTTTTCATATTTTTAATTTTATATTTTGCAATTTTGATTTTATTTTTAGTTTAAATAAATAGAAACCCTAAAGCTCTCTTGTGTTTTGTTTTTGAACTTTTGTGTTTGTGATGGAAAGTTAGGGTTTTGCCTCACCAGGGTATGATGGAAGACAGGTTGTCCTTTAACTCTTTTTCTTTATTATTCTTGTTTTCCATTGAGGACAATGTAAATTCTAAAGTGTGGGGTAATCTTTAAACTTTTCTTTAATTTTTGTTTTGTTTGTCTTGATGTGTTTATTGTGTTTGTTGTGCATGGCATAATTGTTGAAATCTTATTGATCTTTTCTGTGATTTTAGCATTATAGTTGAGACTTTAGTATCAGCATAGAAATGAGCATTTGAATTCATTAAGGATCAATTTTCACATTCTGCAATTTATGACATATAAATCTTTGAGAACCCACCTGTGTGAGTTTTGAGCCTCATAGATTGAATTTTATTATCAGTTAATTTTCTTTTCTTAAGTGTACACCTTCATGATTTTGCATCTCTAGAGTTTGCTTTTGCATACTAATTGAACTCACATTATGATTTAATCTCAAGTTTTAAAATGATGAAGGCAAATTAGGTTAGCCCTTTAGCTTAAAAAGACCTCCCTTAATTATGAATTCCTTAGTGAGCCAAGTTGAGCCTTTGACCTTTTTATTGTTTGATCAACACAATTCTCAACTTAACATGTTCTTATTATCATCATACCTGCATTAAGGAATGAAGTTTTATGATATGACAATAGGGTGGTTTATTTCAAAGTGTGGGGTAAGCAAGTATTAAAAAAATAAAAAAAAATGGTATTGTTATTTGGGGTTGAAATGCATACTTTGCACATTGTATTGGATTAAGAGTTGATTATTCTTTTTCTCTACATTTTAAGCTAGATGTTCCATGCAAGTTTATATTTTGTATATATATATTTAAAAAATGATAAAAATAAAAAAATGAAAATAAAAAAAAAGAAAATATATATATATACAAAATTCATATATTTTCTAGCATTAGAGAATGTTGACTCGTGTATTTTTCTTGAAGTATGCAAGTATGTGAAAGTATTAAGGTATTGGTGAGTATGCCATTTGAGGGAGTTATGAATTTCTTAGCAAGAGTATTGTCTAAATTAGATACTCCATTTCTTGATGCTCCGGCTTAAATGTCTTTTCTCACACCTTTACCTTAGCCCCGTTACATCCAAATGAAAGACCTTCGGATTATTTTCTTGAGAAAATCAGTGAGAGAGATTGGATAATTAAGCAAGTTTATGGTAGTATGCAGTCATGAGTGGTTTGAGTGATTAACCTTTGAAATCGAGTGAAACACTTAGATGAGAGATGGGATTTGTATGTCTGGATTAATGAATGAGTAAAGAAAATCCTTGATTGAAGTAAATTGCAAATATTTATGGCTGAGTCTTAAAGTATTTCATATTATATGTTGGAATTATAGTTAAGGTTGTTTGAGTTTTAAATTTATGCCATGTGAATTTGCTTGAGGACAAGCAAAGTTTTAAGTGCGGGGTAGTTGTTTTATTATTTTTTGTTATAGATTTGTGTCTTGTTTATTATAATAATTATTGTTTATTTAGGTATTTTGTTAGTTTTAATCGGTTTGTTTAGTGTTTTTATTAATTTTGGTAGTTTTAGTTTATTTCCGTGTTTATGTCATTTTTTATCTAGTTTTTAGTACGGTGTTTATGTTTTGTTGGTTATTGTTTATTTACTTCTTGTTTAAAGTTTGTTTGAAGTTTTGTTTTAGGTTAAAAAGCCAAGGAAGCAAATTGAAGGAAAAAAGGGACAGTAGCTGACATAGGCAGAGGACACGGCCAAGTCACTGGTCGTGTCCCATACCAAGTTAAAAAGGAAGTTCAAGATACAGAGAGGGACACACTCAAGGGACACGGCCAAGTCACTGGCCGTGTCCCTCCAAAGAAGCCCAGACACGGCCAAGTTGACCAAGCTTGGCCGTGTCTCACTTAAATCCCAAGCAAAGAAGAAGAAACTCTCACAGTAGGTGACACATGCAAGGGACACGGCCAAGTCACTGGCCGTGTCCCTCCAAAAAGCTCCAACACGGCCGTGTCTCATCCAGCTTGGCCGTGTCTCACTCAAGTCCAAAGGAAAGATCAAAACCGGGCAGTAGAAGACACAAGCAAGGGACACGGCCAAGTCAGTGGCCATGTCCCTCTAAAGACCACCAACACGGCCAAGTATCATCCAACTTGGCCGTGTCTCTCATGAACCAAAGACGTAGCAGATTTTTAAAGCGGAGAATTCGTATAAAAGAAAAAAAGAAGCTAGGGTTTGGGGTTGTTGAGATTTTGAGAGCGTTTTAGCCGTCAAAGATAGTTTAGGTTTTGATAACTTTGTTTTCTTTGATTTTTTATTACACTTTGGATTAAACTAGCTTAGATTAGATTGTTCTAGCCATTGATACATCCTTCTTGCAAGATTTGAACAAGAGATTCTTCAGAAGCTTCAAGGAGTTTGTAATTTGGTTTTGTTCTTGAACTTTATCTCTTTATTTTCATTGGAATTGTATTTATGGATATTATCATGTCTGAATTGATTTCTTTGAATATTAATGAGATGAGTATGTTTGATAGCATTATGAACTAATTTTATCTAGTCTAGGGTTTGTATGGATCTGCTATGATTGTATGAATTGGTTATTCTCTTAGCTAATAATTTCTTTAGCCTTGATTGAATGGAATATTGTTAATATATAATTGATTGGCCACCAATTATGTGTTTTAGGTATTAGATGATGGATTGAGAGATGAAGTCTAATGCTAGAACAATTCAATTAGGGACTTAGGTGAATTAGAGATATAACCTATTAAAAAGATTATTTCAATTATAATAAGATTAGTTGAAAGAGGTTTGAATGCGAGAGCTTATTTCCTTGACTCGATTAATTGAGTTGTTTGAGATTTAATCTTTGAAAGTAAATTAGTTAAGAGGAATAACCGTTCATACATATAAGTAGTAGAGAAGTGTAAACCCTAGACCTTTCTATAAAGTGAATCAAAACATCAGCTTAATTTACTTTTATTCGTTTTAAACTTCAATCAATCTTCTTCATTAGTTAACAATTTAAATTTTCTTCATTACTTGTTATTCATTATCTGATAATCAATTAGCCACTTTAGCTTCCTTGTGAGACAACCTTGGGGCGATCACCTTTGCTACAGCTACCTCGTATACTTGCGAGTGACGCTTTGTGGTAGTACTTAATTCGAGCGCAACAGAAGGCAGTGAAGGACACGGCCAGCAAGCTTGGCCGTGTCCCAAAGAAAAATGAGAGACACGGCCAAGCCAAATCAAGCTTGGCCATGTCACCCTTAAATTCTATAAATTCTTTTGCTCGAAAGAGAAAAGAGAGGGGGAGATGGCTAGAGTTTGAGAAGAGAGAGAAAAGAAAAGAGAAGGAGGGGGCAAACATGATTTTGGATGAGGAGAGAGTGACACTCTTCTTGTCCCTTCATCTCCATCCTCCATCTTCCATTGACAAGATCTTTGAGGTTCTTTGGGATAAATTGGGTTAAACAAGCTCTTAAAGGTTGAAGAAGCTTCATTCTAAGGTTTGGTGACTTGAGAAAGCTCCATTCCATCTACCAAAGGCAAGCTCCATTCCAAGGTTTGGTGACTTGAGAAAGCTCCATTCCATAATGCAAAGGGGAATCAATCATTGAAGAGGGCTTGAGTTCTTCATCAAATATCAAAGTGGAGCTAGGAGGAAGACTAGTATTCTTACTCTTGGCATCTTCACAAGGGGTTTTTCTATTCTCTCTTTTAATTCATTCCAATATTGTTTTTGTTGTATTAAGAGAATTGGTGTTGCAATGAACAATTTGTATTTGATTTATGTTGAGTTGAATGAATGTTTTAAATTGATAATGTTGAGCTAAATACCCATGCATAGGGTTTGTAGTATATTTGATTGAATGCTTTGATTTGATATTTCCATTGATGTACCTTGTGTTGGTTGATTGCATTGGATTGTATGCTAGGTTGATAGATTAGCTACCTATTGATCTTTGAATATTGAATGAAGGACCGAGAGGTGAAATTTGATATCGAAATTATGCAATCGACTACCCTATGAATGAATTAGAAATATAAGTTCTAAGGTTTCATTAATTTGCAAATTTAAAATAATTGGTTATTGCTATTTCATGAATGTGAGAACTAATGATTTGGTAATTGACTAATTAACCTTAAGGAACAAATTAATTTACAAGGTTATGTTAATGGATAATTGAGAATTGAGCTTTGATTGAATGGACCTATAACCCTAGGCATATTCCCAAGAATCAATTTGATCTTGTACAACCTTCACACACATCAACCCTACGCACGTTAATTTTAGGTTTAAATTATTCTCGCACTATTCCAACACAACAAACTTCCGCATTTAAATAATTTGTCAATCAAGCTATTACGAACCACACCTTCTTGGGGAAACGACCTTGGGGCGATCACCTTTGCTACAGCTACCTTGTATACTTGCAAGTGACGCTTTGTAGTAGTACTTAATTCGAGCGCAACAAGTTTTTGGCGCCGTTGCCGAGGAAGGCTGTTTAAGTAGTGATAGTTTGATTTTTCTTTGCAATTTAATTGTTTGTTTGTTTTCTTTTAATTGTTTGTTTGTTTTGTTTAAATTTTTTGTTATTTGTTTTCATTAAATTGCTGAGTACCTTTTGTAAATATGCATTTTTCAAAGTAGTAGGGGTTTGTGATGATAACCCTAACTCTGACATGGCATGGCAATTAGCATAATTAACGAACCAACTTAATATGCTAAATGCAAGAGGAAGAACACCTATGCCTACTCGTGAAGTATGTTCAGCATGAGGCATTGCAGGACATAGCGCAAACATGTGTTCATTTGGTTATGGACAATACCAAGAGAGGCAAGAGGAAGAATATGCCTATGAAAGTTTCCAGCAAATGGGTGGAAATGACCCATATTCTAGACCTTATAATTCAAGCTGGGGAAGCCACCCAAATTTTTCTTGGGAAAATCAACAGCAAATTCCACCTCAAAATTTTTTTCAACCTTACCAAGGAAATTCTTACTCTCAAGAACAATATTCAAATCAAGATCACCTTAAGAAACCCACATTGGAGGATAGTTTGAATGCCTTCATTCAAACTAGCGCACAAAATCAAGATCACCTTAAAAAACCCACATTGGAGGATAGTTTGAATGCCTTCATTCAAACTAGCGCACAAAATCAAGATCAACTTAAGGAACCCACTTTGGAAGATAGTTTGAATGCCTTCATTCAAATTAGTGCACAAAATCAGGATCAATGCAACAAATCCACAGTGAAAGATGATTTGAATGCTTACCTTCAAATTAGCACACAAAATCAGGAAGGGAGCAATGAGAGGTTTGATTCTTTGGAGGAATCATTAAAGAGGGTGGAAGCTCAAGTTGGGCAATTGGCACATCAACTCCAAGCACACCAAAAAGAGGAATTTCCTAGCCAACTGGAGCAAGTCAAGGTAATCACAAATTTGAGGAGTGAACAGGTGATATATAACAGTTTTTGTGATTCCTTTCATGTAGGAACTAATCAAGAAAAAGATGGTGAGGAAAGACAACAATACATAGAGGAGTTAATTCAATTAAAGGAGGAGGAGAATTTGGAAGCATCAACTTCCACAAAATTGCATGAACCTCCAAATCCTTGTATGCCACCAATCCCATTCCCAAGCAGGCTGAATGAAGAGAAACAAGGTATGCAACTTTCTAAACTTTATGACATGCCCTATAGTGAAGATAGTGAAGATAAGTTTGAGGTAGCCATGACCTTAGGAGTAGAGCCTAATTTTTCTAATTTAGAAATTGAGGAGAGCAATTTACTATTAAATAATGAGATTGTTGAGGGGGAGCTTCAAATTGCTAAAGAGGATGAAGAAGTGGTTCAACCAAACTTGGTTGAACTTAAAAAGACCCCAAGAATTTTGAAAGACATTTTGGTTGGGTAGTACAGTATGCAACAAATTATCATCTCTCCCACCCTTGGTGGTGAGAACGAGCAAAAACCATATATAACCATGTTGCAAACTGAAAAAGGTTCTTACCGCGTCCCTATAGCATTAGAGGATCAAGTTAAGACAACCCTCACATGTTCTTTTTGAACAATTGCTCTTCCAAGGATGCTACCTAGGCTTTTCAATACATTGGGCACATTTCAAAGTTGCGTGTTGTTCATCCTCTCACACATGGGCTCCAATTGCATTATGGGTGGAAAGAGCCCTACACATTGTATATGGGAACGATGGAAATCAGGTATCATCTAAACTCTCTTTTAGTTTATGCATGCTCACATTGAGGATAATGTGAATCTTTAAGTGTGGGGTAGTGCATTTTGTGTTTTTACTTTTTAAGTTTAATAATGTTTTACCTTGAATAAATGAGTTTTAGAAAGTTCAATTGTTATAAAAATTGTTGACAGATGACTTTTGAATTTTTTGAAGCATGAATTTGAGAATTGAGTAGAATTGGTGCTTATTGTCAATTTTGTTGGTTTTTTCTTGCATTGCCATTAACCTAGTGAGAAATTGAGCCATTAACTTATCATTATTGTTGTGGGTGAACATCTTTGATTGATGATTTGCTAGAACTTGCTTTGAAATGCTTTTTAAGACTACGTAAAAAATTTTCAATTAGGCATCAAGATGATCAAGGCAATTAGGTGAACCCACTTTGGCTTAAAAAGACCAACCCTATATTCAACCTTAGTTAGCCAATTTTGAGCTTATTTTATTTTTCCTTTTCTTTCTTTTTCACAACACCATTAGCTTGGACCTTGTTGTTTAACTCTTACCCTTTCATCAGGTCAATAGCATTTTAAGAGCGTTTATGACCGAGTGTTGTGTTGAATTAAGTGTGGGGTTAAATTTAGTAGGTTTAAGATTGCAAAGCAAAATAATAAAAAAAAAGAGAAAAAAAATATATAAAATAATAATAAGAATAATTGTTGTTCTTATTGGAAGGGTTGGAATAAGTTGAAAATATCATTGCAATATTTAATAAGTGAGTTCCCTTGAAAAGCTCTTTAATGTCAAGGGGTAGATGAGAGGAAGGTGTTTTGGAATTGTTGGGGTATATACATATGATCGGTTACTTCATTCTTGAAGTGCTCTTGAACTTAATGATTAAGCTCACATTTCCTAAATGTCATGCCTTTACCTTAGCCCCGTTACAATCCAGTAAAGACCTTTTGATTGATGCTTGATTGTTATTTTGTGGTGGAGATTTGATTGATAAGCAAGCCTATGGTAATAATCTTTCATTGATTGTTATGAGTGTAAAAACCACCATGATCAAACACTTGTAAGAGTTGGTGAGGGAGTGACAACATTGGTTATGCATGGAAAACCACTAAATTCCATGGGTGTCGATTTTGTTTGATTCGATATTGATTGCAGATTTAGGGATAAGGAAGTCTTGATGCATCTTTATAACTCTTGAACTTAACAAAATTCATCTTGTTTAGTATGTTTTGATTTTAGTCTTGCTTGGGGACAAGCAAGGAATTAAGTGAGGGGTAGTTGTTTAGATCATTTTTGTACTTATTTTTAGTATGATTTTTATGTGTTCTTAGTTAATGTTTTGATTGATTTTTGTTTTAAGTTTGTTTAAAGTGTTGTTTTTAGGTTAAAGTGAAAAAACACCCTTGGAAGATCAAAACAAAGAAAGAAAAGCATGAATCAAGTATGACATGGCCAAGCCAATTGAAGCTTAGCTGTGTCACCTCAAAGGAAAGAAATGGCAGCAAGTGACACGGCCAACAAGCTTGGCCGTGTCACTCTCATCTCCAAAGAACAAAGAAGAGCAAGGAGCAAAAGAAGCAGAAGGTGACACACCCAAGTGACACAGCCAAGCCAGTGGCTGTGTCACATGACACAGCCACAAGCTTGGCCGTGTCACTCCTTGAAGAACAAAGAAAAGAAAGAAAGAAAGAAAGAAGACAGTGAAGGATACGGCCAGCAAGCTTGGCCGTGTCCCAAAGAAAAATGAGAGACACGGCCAAGCCAAATCAAGCTTGGCCGTGTCACCCTTAAATTCTATAAATTCTTTTGCTCGAAAGAGAAAAGAGAGGGGGAGACGGCTAGGGTTTGAGGAGAGAGAGAAAAGAAAAGAGAAGGAGGGGGCAAACACGATTTGGGACGAGGAGAGAGTGACACTCTCCTTGTCCCTTCATCTTCATCCTCCATCTTCTTCTCCATCTTCCATTGACAAGATCTTTGAGGTTCTTTGGGATAAATTGGGTTAAACAAGCTCTTAAAGGTTGAAGAAGCTTCATTCTAAGATTTGGTGACTTGAGAAAGCTCCATTCCATCTACCAAAGGCAAGCTCCATTCCAAGATTTGGTGACTTAAGAAAGCTCCATTCCATATTGCAAAGGGGAATCTACCATTGAATAGGGCTTGAGTTCTTCATCAAATATCAAAGTGGAGCTAGGAGGAAGACTAGTAATCCTACTCTTGGCATCTTCACAAGGGGTTTTTCTATTCTCTCTTTTAATTCATTCCAATATTGTTTTTGTTGTATTAAGAGAATTAATGTTGCAATGAACAATTTGTATTTGATTTATGTTGAGTTGAATGAATGTTTTAAATTGATAATGTTGAGCTAAATACCCATGCCTAGGGTTTGTAGTATATTTGATTGAATGCTTTGATTTGATATTTCCATTGATGTACCTTGTGTTGGTTGATTACATTGGATTGTATGCTAGGTTGATAGATTAGCTACCTATTGATCTTTGAATATTGAATGAAGGACCGAGAGGTGAAATTTGATATCGGAATTATGCAATCGACTACCCTATGAATGAATTAGAAATATAAGTTCTAGGGTTTCATTAATTTGCAAATGTAAAATAATTGGTTATTGCTATTTCATGAATGTGAGAACTAATGAATTGGTAATTGACTAATTAACCTTAAGGAACAAATTAATTTACAAGGTTATGTTAATGGATAATTGAGAATTGAGCTTTGATTGAATGGACCTATAACCCTAGGCATATTCCCAAGAATCGATTTGATCTTGTACAACCTTCACACACATCAACCCTACGCACGTTAATTTTAGGTTTAAATTATTCTCGCACCATTTCAACACAACAAACTTCCGCATTTAAATAATTTATCAATCAAGCTATTATGAACCACACCTTCTTGGGGAAATGACCTTGGGGTAATCACCTTTGCTACAGCTACCTCGTATACTTGCGAGTGACGCTTTGTAGTAGTACTTAATTCGAGCGCAACACAGTTAACGATAGATATATTCTTCATTATTTTGCTAATTTAATTTTAGATTTTATTATAATTTGATAATAAATATTGATTTAAGACTGATTTTTAAATTGTTAACTATATTTAAATTCGATTAGCAATAGTTAGCGGAAGTTAGTGATAGTGTTTAATTTGTCCAAGATATATTATATCATATTTTAATGTGTTTTCACTGTTTGTGATTTAATTGTACATTTTGTCATAATTTTATTATATTTGATAATAAATATTGAGTTAAGATTAATTTATAAATTGTTGACTGCCTTTATGAATTGTTGTCTCAATCTCTTCTTGTTGCTCTTGTTGTTAGGACTTTTCATCATCCTTGAATATAACTACCTTCTTTCTCTTTTTAGAAACCTTAGAAGGCCCTTTACCTTGTCTTCTTTTAAATATAAATCTATTACCAGTCATTGACAATTTCCTCGGACTAATTACTATTGCCTCAGCATCAATTAGTGCTCTCTTAGAGCTAGAAGATGATACAGTAGGTGATGTCATTTAATTTAAACACAATTTATAACCAACATCAATCAAACTATAGGGAAATGCATATTGTAAATATAAATTTACATAAAAGTAAGAATTAAATACTAGTTAGATGTGAAATGAAATTTGTGTTAGTTTTAGTTGAGTTAGAAATAGTTAGTGATAGTTAGTGACAGTTAGGAGCTATTTGCTTAAGGATTTCCCACTTGCATAACAATTCAGTCAAAACACTTATTAAATTTAAATCCTCCTACATATATTATTAATGGAGAATTACTAAGTGCTTTTAAATGCAATTCGCGGTAGTAAGTACACAGTTAGCGATAATTTACTTAATCTCAAATATTGAATAAAATATTATACACTAATTGCAGCTAACTCTCACTAATTATACCTAAATGCAATAAACAAATCCATAAATTAATCTTAACTCAATATTTATTATCAAATTATAACAAAATATAAAATTAAATTTTAAATATTGAAGAACATATTAAACACTAACTGCACCCAAATGCAGAAAATAATTCATAAATTATTCTTAACTCAACATTTTATTATCAAATTGTAACAAAATTTAAAATTAAATCTCAAATATTGAATAACACATTAAAAATTAACTATTGTTATTTGTCACTAAATGTATCCAAATGAAGCAAACAATCCATAAATCAGTCTCAACTCAATATTTATTATCAAATTGTAACAAAATTTAAAATTAAATCTCAAATATTGAAAAATATATTAAACACAAACTATTTCTATTTGTCACTAACTGCACCCAATGAAGCAAACAATCCATAAATCAATTTTAACTCACATTTATTATCAAATTATAACAAAATCCAAAAATAAATCTCAAATATTGAAGAACAAATTGAATACTAACTGTCGCTCACTGCACCCAAATACAGTAAACAATCTATATATCAATTAATTGAATATTTAATATCAAATTATAACAATTTCTAAAATTTAATCTCAAATATTGAAATATACATTAAACACTAATTGTTGCTAACTATTACTAACTTCACCTAAATGCAGCAAATAATCTATAAATCAGTTATCTCAACATTTATTATAAAATTGTAATAAAATCTAAAATTAAATCTTAAATATTGAAAAACACATTAAACACTAATTGTCGCTTATCATCCCTAACTGCACCCAAATGTATTAAACAATCTACAAATCAGTCTTAACTCAACATTTATTATCAAATTATAATAAAATCTAAAGTTAAATCTTAAATATTAAAAAGCATCTAAACACTAACTATTGGCAACTGTCATTAGCCGATCCCAAATGCAACAAATAATTCATAAATTAGTCTTAACTCAATATTTATTATCAAATTATGATAAAATCTAAAATTAAATATCAAATATTAAGGAACAAATTAAATATTAATTGTGATTAATTGTTACTAACTGCACCCGAATGCAGCAAATAACCTATATATCAGTTAACTAAACATTTATTATCAAATTACAACAAAATCTAAAATTAAATCTCAAATATTGACGAATGCATAAAACATTAATTGTTGCTAACTGCACCTAAATGCAACAACCAATTTATAAATCAATTAACTTAACATTTATTATCAAGTTATAATAAAATCTAAACTTAAATCTCAAATATTAAAGAATAAATTAAACACTAACTATCGTTAATTATCATTAACTGTATCCAAATACAACAAATAATATGTATATCAATTAACTGTATATTTATTATTAAATTATAATAAAATCTAAAATTAAATCTCAAATATTGAAGAACTTATTAAACACCAATTGTTGTTAAATGTCACTAACCGAACCTAAATGCAGCAAATAATCTATAAATCAGTCTTAACTCAATATTTATTATCAAATTATAACAAAATCTAAAATTAAATCTCAAATATTAAAGAGCAAATTAAATACTAATTGTCTCTAACTATTACTAACTACACCTAAATGCAGCAAACAATCTATATATATCAGTTAATGAACATTTATTATCAAATTATAACAAAATTTAAAATTAAATCTCAAATATTGAAAAACACATAAAATATAAATTATCGCTAACTGTACCTAAATGCAGTAAGCAATATATAAAATCAGTTGACTCAATATTTGTTATCAAATTATAACAAAATTTAAAATTAAATCTCAAATATTGAAGAATAAATTAAACACTAATTATCGCTAACTGCACCCAATGCAGCAAACAATTTATATATCAGTTAACTGATTATTTATTATTAAATTATAATTAAATCTAAAATTAAATTTTAAATTTTGGAGAATACATTAAACACTAACTATCGTTAGCTGTATCCAAATGCAACAAATAATCTATTAATCAGTTAACTCAACATTTATGATCAAATTATAACAAAATCTAAAATTGAATCTCAAACATTGAAGAATGCATTAAACACTAACTGTCTCTAACTATTTCTAACTGTACCCAAATGCATTAAACAATCTATAAATCAGTCTTAACTCAATATTTATTATCAAATTATAACAAAATCTAAAGTTAAATCTTAAATATTGAAAAATATATTAAACACTAACTGTCATTAACTGAATCTAAATACAACAAAAAAATGCATAAATCAGTTTTAACTCAACATTTATTATCTAATTATAACAAAATCTCAAATTAATCTCAAATATTGAAGGACATATTAAATACTAATTGTCTCTAATTATCACTAACTGCATTCAAACATAGTAAACAATCTATAAATCAGTCTTAAAAAGAATGTGAGTGACTTTTTCTTCATATATGATGTGTGCCACAATTAAAACAACATTATGAGGTCTAAAGTGTAATAAAATTAAGATCGGTCATTCTTATTGCCAAATGTTGAACATTTAAAAAAATAAAAAAATTAAAAAAAAACTCATTACAATAAAAAAACTGATGAATAAAATTAAAGTTTGATAAAGTGTCGAGCTTTTAACCCTAAAATCTTAGGGAATAAGAGAAAAAATAGAAGAAAATAAGAGTTGCCGAAGACATAAGATGAGGGAAGAGATAAGAGAGCTAATATTTTTTATTTTTTAGATTTAAAAGTATTTTAGTTAATTTTGAGTCAACTAAAATTAAAAAAGGCAAAAAAATACTAATACTTTTTTAAAAAAGATTATTTTAGGTGAATTCTCATCTAAGTTTAAACGATTTAACCAACATGGAGAATATAAATTTATTAAGCCTTTATTTAGATGATAGTAAGTTAGAGAAAAAATTAAATTTACTTTATTGATAGAATATATAATAATATAAATAAAATTTATTTTAAATTGTTTTTCATTGTTTGATAGCTTAAATAAAAAAGAGAATAATTTAAATTTCTTTTTTATTTTGAAAAAATGAGGATTAAAATAATAATTTTATATATTTAAACAATTATTTACCTGCATGTACTTTTTTTTCTCTCTATTTTAGAAAAAAAATATAATTTAAAATTAAAAAGTAAATTAAGAAAATAATTTTTCCTCTCTTTCCTTTTATTTACTCTACCAATTTATTCTTTAAAAAAGAGAAAATTTATTTATTTTCTCTCTCTTTACTTCTAATTACTCTCGTCCAAAGAAAGGTAACTAGTTTTTAGAATCTTTGGAGAGTGCACAGGGGATTCGGTGTGACAGTAGGATTTCCTTTTATCTAATTTACCGAATGAAATATTATCCAACTGATTTGTTAAACATCAAAGGGAAAGGAAATAGAGAAGTTTGACAGAGAAGCTGTAGAACAAATGGCGGTGAGCTTAGAAGGTCAGAAGGTACTACTCGTACCATACATGGAGGCGCACGTGCCAAAGTACCACCAATGGATGCAAGACCCGGCTCTCCTGCAAGCCACCGGATCGGAGCCTCTAACCCTAGAAGAGGAATACCAGATGCAGCTCTCCTGGATCGAAGACCCCCTCAGTTCTCTCTTTCTCTTTAATTCCAAATTTCCTTTTTTTTTTGTTTAAATTGCTTTCGGTCGCAATGAACAAATATTTTCATTTTGATTTGTGATGGGTAATTAATGTTTTTTGCAGAGCGTACTTTTATTGTACTTGATAAGGATTTGGTAGTGGGAGATTTTGTTCATGGAGATTCCCACGTTGAAGGTCAGTTCCATCAGTTCAATGGAAATGAAATGTGAAGACCATGATGGGTTTTGTGCTTCCTGTGTAGAGAAACACTAGACTGCTCAAAAAGCTCGCTCTTATTTATTTGCATGGTGTTCTGAATTTAACAATTGTGAGGAATTAATAATGTTCCCTTTTCAGCCATGGTTGGTGATGTAAATCTATATATGAATGACGTGGATGACTCTCGAACTGCTGAGATTGAGATAATGATAGCTCAACCCAAAAGGTACTTAATTTATGAGTTTCATTTTTTGCTTCTATGATGTTCTTGACTAATTTATTTCATTACTCTATTCTAATGGAACAAGTTATAGCTCAAGTGCAATAGTTGTTTATTCGCTCCATCCCCTTCTATTAGCCCAATGCCTTTTTCACCTCACCTTTTCTCTAGTGCGTGATGGAATTATTTTTTTTTTAGAACAAAAGAAGTTGGCTTCTACTTTTCTCATCCAATTACTAGACTAAATCCATCATTTTAGACAAATGTTCTGCTTGCATCATATTGTCTGTTGCTAATGTCAGCTAACAGATTATTTAAATTTTGGCTTCTTCTTTGGTTTCTTTCTATAGCATTTTCAAGCTTTTTGGATGGTCCCTTTTTTTTCTGTGATAAATGGATAAGATTTGTATACTACTGATTTTAATGTGTGATAGGAAAGAACTATTGGCAATTTTCTCTCAATTTTTCTTTTGCTTTTTTGCATATGAACAGTTCTTAAACATCCTCTTGTGATCATCATACTATTGTCTATGTCTTCTTTTGATGTCTTTTATATGTTTGTTGGTATGAAAATACATACAGTTCTTGGATCTTGTAAATGGTGAAAATTGGTTAGATAAGAGCTTTTTTTTTTCAACTGACCAAGCCAGTAGGAATCCGTCATATGGATCCCTTTTATCCATTTCCCCTAAGGTTACATTTTGAACTAGATATAAGGTTGCAATTCCTTACTCCCCCTGCATTGTCATTGGTTTATCCTTTGCTTTCTCTCTATCTCTCTCACACACACACTCTCTCTCTCTTTCGCAACTTCATTAAACTCAACTTTTGCATCAATACATTTTCTGGTTAAATGATGCATATTTCCAGATCATCTCACACTTTGTTGTCTCAGTTATCTTCCATGGTTGCCCCTCCACCTTCCTACTTATCAATTCACCCTCTTCACCTTCTTACTTATCAATTCACTTTCTATCCAATCTATCAATGTATTTCTGTGCATTCATTGTAACATTAACATATTTTTTTTTGCTGATACACTAATTTTGTGAATACATTGTTCCTACATTGAACAACACCCACTACCATATATTATAGCTGTCTGGATTGCAATTTTGCAAAACTTCTTTTTTTCTGGCTCTTTTTGCACTCGGGACAAGAGCTAATACTTTTTGGAGCATCTTTGGTTCGTTCTTTTATTTCATCTTTTCCCTGTAACCATATAATGTTTACATTGTAAATTATTATAATTCTAATTTAACTCGTCTCGGCTCCTACTTTTGTAGTCACTCATATAGGCTATTGAAATTGTATTGATCTTGAAGCTATCCATGATAAATACAATACAGGGAGCATCTGGTATCCATTGTTTTACATAAGTTCTTTCAGATTGAAACCTTTTCTCTGTTTTTTCGTTTGAGTTGCTGCTAAGCAAGTATATTTTACATATTCCTTTTAGCCTTATTTTTTAGCATTTTGCTCTTGTTACCATAGCCGTGGTAAAGGACTTGGGAAGGAATCTGTGTTAATGATGATGGCCTATGCTATCCAGAATCTTGGGATCCACATTTTCCGTGCTAAAATTGGAGAATCAAATGGAGCATCTCTTACTATGTTCCACAAATTGGTCTCTCTCTCTCTCTCTCTCTCACACACACACACACACACACACACACATACATAAATCACACATATGTTTTTATTCTGGAAAATTGATCCAAAAACTTTTTGTTTAATTTGCAATTGTAATTAATTTTTTCATTTCTATCACTTATATGACCTTTGATATTAGTGTCAATGATAACCTGGTAAAGTTAGGCCGGAAGGAATGTTTCAATTAACAATTCCATATAGTTAAATCAAATAAATTGTGTTAGTGTTAATATTGCATGTTAAATTTGAATGACTGCACATTTAATTATAAATTATTTCTTTTATAATAAACATTACTAGAAAGTAATTGGATTTAGAAATTTAAAATTAATTTAATACCTGACGTGGAACTTGTTTGAGTTAATTATACAAACTTCATCAATCAGTGCACTTCCTTGATGTCTATTTCTAACTTAAGCTATAATTTACACTAATGAATAAGATATAATATATACTTGACACCAATTCTTTAGTTTCTATTTCTTTTGCATCAGCCCTTGTATTTTGCATGTTCTTGTTGCTGTTCTGGCAGCATCAATCATTTATTACATTGACAGTTTTTGCACGCTATAATATAGATTAGGAGGATTGCATTTACCACATGTGCTTAATGCTCTTCTATAATGCCTGTTTTCCATAAGGTTGATTAAAATTCTTTATGCTTGTTTTAGGGTTTTGAAGAGACTTCTTATAGTGAGATCTTCAAAGAGGTGACTGCATTTTTACCTTTTCAAGCACCAAAATATATGTCAAGTTAACGATTGTTTTTGTGTATGAGGATGTTTTGGTTTGTTTACGGGCAATTGGTATCTGCTTTCTCTTAATTGATTGGATTAAGGAAATATTTGTCCCCGGCATCCAATGTTGGCGGAGTGGTCTGAACCACTCTGGTAATGTTCGTTTTGTTTGCTGTATAGCTTTCTGTTCATTCTGGGCAGTACATGAATTTTTCAACAACTTCATCTTGATGGATGAAAAATTTGGGCTTGACATGGAATCAAGTGTGATTCGAATAGCTTCATTTGCTAAATTTGTCATCTAGATTAACACTTACTAAAAGCAAGCCAGTTGGTATGCTAAACTGGATATAGATGTCAAGGTTTATTTTGGCAGATAGAGATTAATTTAGAAATGTTCTGTGAACATATGCCTTTGGACATTATATATTGGACTGTTGTATTGATTAGTTGCATCATAGTCTCTTGCCAATAAAGTGGCTGCATGCATATTGGTATCTACCATAAGAAATCCACTGTAATCATTGTAGCTATGAACATTAGTACAAACTGCAAGAATTATAGCTATAACAACTGCAAGAAATATAGTGATGGACACTTTCTAATAGATTGTGCTATCATGGTGTTAGCATCTCATATGAGCCCACTGCTTGTACATAAACCTAAATGAATCTCTAAATTATTTGGTGCAATATTTATGTTGGCTAGATAATTTGCTCCCTGCTCAATTCATGTATTTGACACTTAATACTAACAAATTTGACAGGTGACGTTGGAATTAACAATCACAAAGCCCAAGCATGAGGAACTGCTAAATTTGATTGGTAATGTGGTTACACATGCATAGACTTCTAGAAGCTTTAGTTATGTTTATTGTGATAGTCACACAAGGAGCTCTTCCCTAGTAATATACATTTATGACAAGTTTAAGGTTGTTTTTGAGCATAAGTAATATTGAAATTCTAATTTCTCTCTCATTTTACTTTTTCTTTTGAGCAAATGCAAGGATAATGATCTCAACCTTTCCTATCAATCGCATTGCTAATTTCTCATTTCCTGTTCAAATTTTGCCACATATATTTGTTTTTTGTTTTATTGACACCAAATTACTTGGATAAATACTTAAAAGTTATCTTCTTACCATGTGGAGGATGCAATAGGTTTCTAGACTGAGAACAGAGAAGCTATTATTGTTAGTTAGAATCCACCAAGACGGTGAGAAGAAAATGTACTCATAAGAGAGGGTAATGACATAATAGCAGCTGAAGGTGAATGCTTACTGATCTACTTGAAGTAAATGAACATGGGGAATCTAACATGTGCATGGATATCTAACTGGTCATTGGAGTTGAGTAGGCGGCCATGCATGGTCTCATTAGAATTTGAGAGCAGTGCCTGTGATCCTAAAATTCCTGTTCCAGTTCGGTTGATTGCCCATGCAATCTATACTATAGAGGTTTGATTGGCTTTGTATGCTATGTGAACTCTTTTGCTGTGTTCAATGCAGTTGCATTGGAGTTAAGCCTGTAGAGATGGAAGGTAGATGCAAGGATTGAGAATTTGATTATCTGGAAATGTGTAGTTTGAGCATATTTGAAGATAGGCAACTAGGACTGAAGAAAGAGTATGCCAGTCAGTGATCCATAAGAATATTAATGTACAAAAGCCAACTCATACTATTGGCTTTGAAGGTCAGAATAGTCTTAAGTTGCTCTAGTGATTGGGCAGCAATATGCAATGAAAGGAAATGATTGTAGATTTAAGAAGTATGTATACTTTATATGTTGATTGAGACCAGGTTTTCAAGAGTTAAATCCATAGGTTAGGATGACATTTGTTAGGAGGATTCTATATATGTCAACGTGGGATGTAGTAGTAGATCAAATGTCAAGGGTTGTTGAGTGGTACTTGTAATTTTTCCCACCCATAATTTCCATCTTGCTTCTTCCGTGATGAATTGTTTATCTTTCCTGCTAAGTCTTGCCATGTAATACTTTTTCTTAACCAAATGCGCAACTAAGCGTAGTCTAGCAGAGTTGAATCCATATGGTGTACTACATCTACATACAACTTTGCATAATAATAGAACTTAAAAGAAGCTCAAGAATTAAGTTCAATTGTTCAATGAAATATTTGAGTTCCATCTTTGTTTAACTTGCTTAATATTAAAATTTTTGTTAAATTTGTTTGTTAGTCTCAGAATTGATGTTGAAAAAAATATATTTTTTCAAAAATATCTCTAAAAATAAAATTATTTTCAAAATTACCATTTTTCTTTTTTTTTAAATATTAATTTTTTAATTTTTGATTTCAAAAAGCAGTATATGTGTAATATATTAAAGATATAGTGGAATATGATTTCACATTATATTGTGGATATTTTTATTTTTTAAATTTAATGATAATTTTAAATAAATAATTATTTATCTGTAGCTGTAAAAAAGTAAATACATATATTGAAAATTTTAAACAAATTATTTATAATTATTAAATTTTAAAATATTAGGAGATTTGTAACATTATGATATTATCATAATATCTCATATAAATAATAAAAATTATTTTTTAAACTAAATAAATTTAACATCATTAATAATAAATAAAAAAATATTTACATTAAAAATTGAAAGAGTAATATTAATGAGTCTAAAATATTAATTTAATAATAATTGAAATTGTGTCTCAAATGACTTTGGATTAATTGGAGAATTAGCTTTGATTTGTTATTGTAAAATTGGTATCTTAGAAAAGTATATTAACAAAAGTGCATCTTAATTCGTTAAGAATTTTTAGAGGTAGAATAAAAATTCTCTTCTTTTGTAGAAAAATTAAATTTCTTCCTTCACTATACTAATTTGTAAAAGTTATTGTGCTGATAAAGTGTTATAAATATAAAAAAAGATAGATAGAGAAAGTGAAATATGAGAAATTTGTTATGAGAAATTTTTTTATCATAAATTGTATCTTGTACACCATTAATTAAATATATAATAGTATAAGTAAACTTTAGATAAAAATATATAATTATGATTATAATATTATAGATAAATATTAAATTTATTATTTATTAAAATAAATAAATAATTAATTATTAGATATATTTATTTAATAATAATGATAATTTTATTTTTTTAATCCTAATCCTATAATAATTTCTATAATAAATATGTATTTAATATATATAAATTAAAATATTAAGAAACGACACGTGGCACAATATTATGTCAGCGGCCGTCGTTGTAGTATTATATATAGATTTTATTTTTCAAAAGTATATACTAATAAATATTTTATATATTAAAAATATATGGAAATAATAGTGTATTTTTGAAAAAAAAAAGATTAAAAAATGACATATAATGTAATTTTTTTTAAAAATAAACTTAATTGGATTTGAGCTTTAACTAATTATTACTTAAATACTATTATATATAATATAAAGCTTATCTCATGTATATTAAATTTATTTAATCAGTTATGTTGACGAGTTAGAGGGTGTTTCTCAAAACTGGAGCTTTTCAGCTTATTGTGAATAAATGATTTTTAGATTATAATCAGATTAAAAATAAGTAGTTAAGCGTTTCTGTAAACTAGTTAATAATCAGCTGATAATCAGTTTTTAATTGCAGAAATTGTCAAAGTGACCAAACTGTCCCTGAATTTATTTATTGTATAAAAATAATTTTTTAAATGTCAATTTAAAATTTATTTTACAATAATAATAATAATAATAATAATAAAATTTATTTAAGAAGAAATATAAAAGAATTTTGATGGGAACTAAAGTGTATAGGGTGGGCAAATTTGAAATAATGAAGATTAGATAGGGATAATATGGTCTTTTACTTGGTCAAAACTGCTTAAAAACTAAGTGCTTAAAAAAAAGTAGTAAAACCCAACTTTTAAAAAACTTATTAAAATCAGATTATAATCTACTATTTAAGTTTTCAGAAACACTTAAATAAACAACTTATAATCTAAAAACTGCTTATAATAAGTTTTGACCAGCTTTTAAGTTTTGAGAAACACCCTCTTAATCAATTATTATATTTTTTAAATTCAGTTTATCATGAGCTCAATTAATTTAAATTGAATATTTTGTGATTGACATACCTATAAGATTGACGCATAAACTACTTACCAAGAGAACAACAGAAGACTTGCACTTTTAATTCAGAAAATAGAATGCTTTCTATCGCAACTCTGTGTTTTACCAAGAAATTAAAATTAGGGTTAAAACTTTACTAACGTTAGACTTTGATCCAAATTATGTGGAGGCAGACAATTGGAAGCAATGAAAAATTTAGAAAGTTAGGTTCCGTCCGTGAGGAAGAATTTTGTGAATTGATTAATCTTCAATGTGAAGGTAGAAAGTCAAAGAAAATATTGTACGAGTAAAGCAAGGGTTTTAGGTTTTTAGGTGACTTTTGTGTCTGGGCAATGTGGGCTGTGATTAATAAATATTTCTTTGTATAATTTTAATTAAAAATGTGGGCAATGTGGGCTGTGATTAAAATTATACAAAGAAAGAAAGAAAATAAGTTATGTGTGCTTCAAACTTCTTGAAGAGAGTTGTTTGTGAGGGAGGCACATGGTGGGGGGGTTTGATGGGCCATTTTTGTGTGAGAAAAACTTTAGATGTTTTAAGTGATCATTTTTTTTTTTGCCACAAATGAAAAGAGATGTTGAGAGAATTCGTGAGAGATGCATTACTTGTAACCAAGCTAAATCTAAATTGATGCCTCATGGGTTATATGCACCACTTTCCATACCTAATGAACCTTGGGTAGACATTTCCATGGACTTCGTTTTACGATTACCAAAGTCAATGAGAGGAAAAAATTCTGTTTTTATTATTGTTGACAGGTTTAGTAAAATGGCACATTTGATTCCATGCCACAAGATAGATAATGCAACTCATGTTGCAGGCCTATTCTTCAAAGAAATTGTGAGATTGCATGGGGTTCTAAGGACAATTGTTAGTGATAGAGATGTCAAACTCTTTAGACACTTTTGGAAGACAGTTTGGAGTAAGTTGGGAACAAATCTTCTATTCTCAACAACTTGTCATCTATAAATGGATAGACAAATGGAGATGGTCAATAGGACACTTTTACAACTATTGAGGGCAATAATTAAAAGAAATCTAAAAAAATGGAAAGAATGTTTGCCACTTGTTGAGTTTGCCTACTACAGGAGCATTCATGCTACAACAAATTGTTCACCTTTTGAGGTTGTATATGGGTTCAATCCATTAACTCGTATGGAATTACTGCCACTACCAATTAAAAAAGCTAATTTGGAAGGCAAACAAAAGGCTGAATTTGTTAAAAGTTTACATGAAAGGGTGCGTGCTCAAATAGAGAAAATAACTCAACAATATAAAAAGCAACATAACAAGAGAAGAAAGAAAAGTTGCATTTGAACCAGGTGATTAGGTTTGGGTACACTTGAGGAAGGAATGATTTTCAAGTCAAAGGAAGTCTAAGATGATGCCAAGAGGGGATGGACCATTTCAAGTCCTTGAAAGAATCAATGATAATGCCTACAAGCTAGAATTGCCAAGCAAGTATGGCAATATTAGTGCTTTCAATGTTTCTGATTTATCTTTGTTTGATATAAGTGACGATTCAAGGACGAATCCTTTCGAGGAAAAGGGGAATGATGAGGATCGACAAGGAGATGATTCAGCTAAGGTTGGAGGTAACATCAAGAAGGATCCTTTAACCATTCATAGAGGACCAATGACAAGAGCTAAAGCTAAAAGAATGAAAGAAGCACTAACTTACTTACTTGATGACATTTGGAAGGAATAAGCTCATCTAGATTCGGTTAAGGGCCCTTGTATGCAAGAAGACCTTAACACTGTCAACATATTTCAAGTATGTTCAAATATGAAGACAATAGTCTAACCCACATTGTCGGAATCGATCCAACGGATTTAAGAATAAAGGGTCATTCAGCCTTAATTAAGTGAGCATGGATCTTGAGCTGTCATTTTATGTTATTTATTAATTTGGGTTTATTTTATTTGTTTTGTGAATTCAACATATCAGAGTTAGGATTTTATTCATGTTAAGTGTGAGTTTTAATGTGTTTTAATGAGTGCATTTAGTTTGGGATGTGATTAATTGTTATTTAGGAGTTACAAATGAGTGCATTTAATGTATAACAACTCTTTTCAATAAAAGTTAGTGGGGATTAAATGGGAGAACATGGGGAGCTATAATAACAGTTATTTAGGTTTCTTCTACCATACTTTGGCTATAAATATCAAAGCCAAATACATTTATAAAAAAAAACTATTGATGAATAATAATCTGAATTTGCTCTTTGTGAGTGTTTTTTCTTAAGTTCTTTCATGAACTTTGAACTTATCATACTAATTTGGTTTGTGGCATTCTCTAACAAAAAAAAAATCTTGTGTTTAATTCTTAACTTATCAGATCATATTTGGTTTGTGGCGTTGTGAGTTGAATTCAAATACTAATTTTATTGGTAAACAATAATAATTGAAACTAGTGCAAGAGTGCATCAAAGGACCGAGAGGTGAAGGCAGAGGCAAATATTACTTCCACTTAAGGAAAAGATGATGCGTTGATATGCTCTTTAGAGAGCAAAGAGGAGTCTTGGATGTTAGAGGAGTCTTGGATGTTAGACTCTGGAGCATCGTTCTATGCCACTTTGCAAAAAGAATT
The DNA here is from genome assembly GCA_947685225.1 of Garcia nutans. NCBI lineage: Eukaryota > Viridiplantae > Streptophyta > Magnoliopsida > Malpighiales > Euphorbiaceae > Garcia > Garcia nutans. Next base: position 1,620,001 of record CANTUV010000068.1, read on the forward strand.
CTTTGAGAGGCATGTCCCCCGAAATCTTGAAAAGGTATATCTTGGTGATAATTAACCTTGCGATATTATTGATAAAGATGTAGTGAATATTAAGTTAAACGGGTCTATTTGGGAGCTAATGATGTCAGACATATTTCCAACCTGAGAAAGAACTTAATCTCAGTATGACAGTTGGTTAGTGAGGACTTCATTAAAATCTTTCATGTTGATGATTGAAAGATTTCAAAGGGTGCAATGACTGTTGCTTAGGCCAAAAATAGTGGTACTCTTTACATGACAGTCAGAGCATGCCGTTCAATTACAGTTGCAGTAGGAAATAAAAATTTCAATTTGTGGCACCAGAGACTGGGCCACATGAGTGAGAAAGAAATAAAAATTATGCACTCAAAAAGAAAACTTTCAGATCTACAATCAGTTGAGATAGGCATGTATAAAGATTTTATACTTGAAAAGCAAAAGAGGATTAGCTTTCAGATAAGTGGCAGAATCCCAAAGAAGGAAAAGCTAGAGCTCATTCACTCTGATGTTTAGGGAGCAACGACAACTTCATTCATTGGTGAAAATACTACTTCGTAACTTTCATTGATGATCACTCTAGAAAAGTACGTGTTTACTTTCTAAAGTATAAATCAAAAGTGTTTGAGACTTTCAGGAAATGAAAAGCTATGGTGAAAAATGAGACAGGTCTAAAGATTAAAAGGCTCAGAACCTACAATGGAGGTGAATTTAAAACACCAGATTCAAGAAGTTCTGCTACAAGGACGAGATTATAATGGAGAGAACCGTACCTAGTACGCCTCAACACAATGGTGTAGCTGAGCATATGAACTGAATATTGACAGAAAAAGTCAAAAGTATTCATAGGTCTACCGAAGTAGTTCTGAATAAAAACAGTCAACACAATAGCTTACTTGATCAACCGAGCCCCATCTGTTCCATTAGAGTATAGAATACCGGAAAAGGTATGGAGCGAAAAAGAGATAAAACTATCACATATAAAAATTTTTGGTTGTGTGGCATATGTGCATATTAGTGATTAAAGTAGAAATAAGCTTGATCTCAAATCTAAGAAATGCATCTTCTTCGGCTATGGTAAGGATGAGTTTGGCTATCGTATTTGGGATGATAAAAACAAAAAGGTGATTTGCAGCAGAGATGCGATTTTCAATGAAAAAGTGATGTACAAGGACATGCATAAAACTGATGACAGTAATACAAAGCAGAGTGAGCCAGTATTTGCAGATATAGATGATGTCTCAGATAGTCCCGTGACAAAGTCGATTGTAATAAGTCCTCAGCTGGAGGAACTTGTTAAGCAAAGCAGTGTCTAATAGTCCGACACACTATAGCCTCCTACTCCAACTCCTGTATTGAAAAGGTCTTCTCGACCTCATATGTCTAATATGAGAAACATGAACTATTTATTGCTCACTAATCAAGGAGAGCCTGAATACTATGATGGAATTTGTCAAACTAGAGATGCTAGTAAGTGGGAGCTTGCCATGAAATATGAGATGAAGTCTCTGATATGTAACCAGACATGAAAATTAGCTGAGTTATCCATGGAAAAGAAGACATTTCACAACAAATGGATGTATCGGGTGAAAGATGAGCATGATGGTTCTAAGAGATACAAAGTCCGACTAGTTATCAAAGGATTCCAGTAGAATGCAGGAATTGACTATACCAACATTTTTGCTCCCGTTGTGAAGCTTAATACTATCATATCAGTATTGAATATTGTTGCCATTGAAGATCTTTATCTTGAACAGCTAGATGTAAAGACTGTATTTCTTCACAGAGAGTTGGATGAGGAGATGTACATACACCAGTCAGAAGGTTTCTCAGAAAAAGAAAAATAAAATATGGTATGCAGACTTAAAAAAGAGATTGTATGGCTTGAAACAAGCCTCAAGATAGTGGTACAAAAAGTTTGACAGCTTCATGCACAAGAAAGGATTTCAGAGGTGCAACACCGACTACTATTGCTATTTTAAGAGATATAGCTCTAATTATATTATTTTATTACATGTTAGTAGCAATTTTAGATATGTAGGATATTAGAAGGTTGAGACAACAATTGTCAAAGAAATTTGACATGAAAGACTTAGGTCCAGCAAAGCAAATTCTTGGAATGCAAATCACAAGAGATAAACATAAATGACTTTTGCACTTATTTCAGACAGAGTACATCAACCGTATTTTACAGAGATTCAATATGGGTAATGCCAAACCAGTCAGTACATCCTTGGCCAGTCACTTTCGTCTATCTAAGGATCAATCTCCTTAAATTGAGGAAGAGAGAGAACTCATAGCTAAGGTTGCTTATGCCTTAACCATTGAAAGTTAATATATGTAATGGTCTCTACAAGATCAGACATTGGCTATGTAGTAGGAGTTGTTAGCAGGTTTATATCAAATCCAGAGAAAGTCCATTGGAAAGCAGTAAAATAGATTTTGAGATATATATGAGGTACCACAGAGAAGTGTTTGTACTTTGGTAAAGGAGAGTTAAAAGCACAAGTCTACATAGATGCAAACTTTAGAGATAAAGTTAATAATCGAAAAAGCACCACCGGTTATATACTTACTGTTGAAAATACAACTATTAATTGAATGTCGAAGTTATAAAAGATTGTCACTCTATCCACTATAGAGGTTGAATATGTGACAGTGATTGAAGCCAGTAAACAGATGATATGGCTTCAAGGTTTGTTAACTGAGTTAGGATTCAAGCAGAAAAAATATGGCTTATACAGTGATAGTCAAAGTGCGATACACTTTGTAAAGAATTCAGTATTTCATTCTAGAACCAAGCATATTGGACTTCGTTATCACTTCATTAGAACTCTGTTGAAGGATGAGGTGTTAATACTGGAGAAGATCCAAAGAAGTAAAAATCCAACGGAGATGTTAACAAAGACGGTGGTTATAGACAAATTGAAGTTGTGTTCATCTTCAATTGGCCTGCAAGAGTAACAAGACTAGAAAGATTTACTGCATAGATCGAGGTGTGAAGATAAATTGAAATCACTCTTCAAGTGAGAGATTGTTAAGGAAATTTCACCAATTGAGTAGTCAGAATGGAGGTGCCTAACTTAGATGATTCTAAGTCGAAAATAGAGGTGCCTAACATAGATAATTCTTAGTAAAAAATAGATGTATATTTTTGTCAAAAATAGAGGTGAATTTTGTCAAAAATGGAGGAATATTTTTTTTTATTATCAAAAATCGAGGTGTCTAACCATTGACAAACTTCCATCAGCCTCTTTTTGAAGTCTATATAAACTCTTTAGCTTTCATTTAGAGAGCATCCCAAAAAGTAGAGAGTTTAAGAGAGTTTGTGTAAAAAACTTAAGAGAAAAAATTTGTAAAAGAATTTTGTAAAGAAAAATTCTTGGGTCTAATTGGGTGTGAGTTATGAGTTGTGAGTATTGTAAATACTTTGTATATTTTCTTCCTTAAATAAAATAATCTGCAGCAGGTCCTGAGACGTTGACATAATTGGCTAAACTCTGTTATCAAATTTATGGATATATTATTTTCGTTGTTATTTCACGTTCTCACTAATCTGATTTATAAGAAAATATGAATAATTTTTTCAGCAATTTGAACTTAAAAATCTTAGGAAATTAAATTTATTTCTAGGAAATAGAAGCTACTTGGTAGTCAGATGGGTTGTTACTAACATTATCTACCCAAAGTGTTGTTGAAAGTTTACAATACCTAACCAAATAAGGCCAGACATTGCCTTCTCTTCTCTATCAACAAGGCCAATCAACATCTGCATGCACTTAAAAATGCTCATTTTTCTGTTGTAAAGATAACTTCGAATTACTTTACAATTGACTGCATATTGAGTTGTATTCGTTAAACAGTCACCTATATTTAAGTCCATAGGCCCCAAACTCATATTTCAACCATCTCATATTATCTTTTCTTAGTTGGGCTTCTGTTCTAAATATAAATCATATTTCTCCTATGTTGTTCTAAATGTAAATCATATGTCTATCAATTTTAAAAACTCAAAGACAATAATATAAATATTTAGATAGTTTAAGTTTCTATTGAAAATTCATTATAGAAAACAAAAGTTAAGATTAATAAGTCTATCAATTTTAAATTGGGTATCGCTACTATCTCAACACTTTTTGTACCAATTTATTATATTTTTTAATATTGCAACATAACATTGGTGAGTATAAAAAGAAATAATACATGAAAAGGAAATGGGATAAACAAAACAATAAACTATCAATTAAGAAATTAGAGTTGATATAAAGTATTTAGGAAAAATTATATTTTCTTTTTAAATTAAAGGAGTTTAAGCCTCAAAGCATATTGAAATTTCACAATGTGATTTTGCTAATTCAAAGAATGAACCTCCAAAAGATCAAATAGCTTACCTAGCAACAGATTGATGACGTATGCATTCCCTTGAAATTGCACCATAAGTTAGAGCAATGTCACCATCTTCATACCTGCATACCAACATCAACTATAGATATTAGTTAAGCATTTGAAAATCCAAAGCATAACTTAGGACAATTTGATATGTCAATTACAAAGAACATGTCACATACCAAGGTAGCAAAATATCCATAAAATCTAGGTTATTTTCCAAGAACTCAAGAGCCACTAATCGCCCATTAACACGTTATCTTTGCAAATTTGCTATCACATGAGTAGCATTTTGACGTGCCTATGTATATTGGAAAAACAATCACAATGACATTCAAATAATGCAATGAATGTATTTGTAGATTTAACCAAGCAGTTAATAAATTAAAAATATTTCACATAACCAAAAGATTTTAGATTTGAGGTAAAGAAAAAAAAAAGAAAGAAATGGCTATGTAAATTAATAATTACCCCTAAATCGAGTTTTGGGAGAGAAATAATGAGAAGACGAAATGTATCCTCTTTGAAGAACTCGTGCGTTAATTGTGAACAAGCATCAGAATTTGGCTCATTTTGACCATTCCCAAATAGAACTGTTCTCATATCTAGGATTGATTTACTCAGCTCTGCCATCTGCATAAAATTTCAATAATTTACATGTCAAAAACATCTTAAAATAAATTTTTCTTTCTTTTTTTACTTTATAGAATTTATATACATATCAATTAAAATCAACTGAAAAAAGATTTAAATAAAATGAATCTAACTGAAATTAAATATAATTTTATAAAGATATGAGAGCTTTCAGTTATAAAGATTTAATTAAATTATATTTAATTTCAGTTAGATTCATTTTATTTAAATCTTTTTTCAGTTGATTTTAATTGATATGTATATAAATTCTATAAAGTAAAAAAGAAAGAAAAGATAACCTTTTCTTTGCGTTTGCGTTCACGGGTTTCTGTATTGTTATCAGCAAAGATAAGAAGCTCTCGTGTTTGTTGAACAAGCTCCACCGGAGTTTGTGGCTTTGATTTAAATAACCCTTTCATCTTCTCTTTTTTGTTTAATAAAGATTTGAAATTTGTATAGGCATAAAATTAAATTACTGATTCGTAATTATTTTCTGAGACATGATTAGGGTTTTAGGAGAGCAGGAAGAGAAGAGAAAAAAGGGAAGAACAACATCAACAATGAAGAACCGTATTTTGGGTTTGAATTGGTTGTTAAATTTAGAAAGGAGATGAGAAATCCCATTAAATACATAATAATATACGCGTGAAATACACTTGTGTTGTGCTTGAAACATATATAAATTTATGATTGTCTTTTATTAGATCTTGTGATGATTATTTTCTGTGATCATAACATTTTAAGGATGCTCCTCAATGCTCCCCCACACTTGGCTGCATATGAATTTGTATCTCTTTTTTTTTTTTTTTTTTACTTTGAGCAAAGAAACCGTGGGGATTTTTGAAATAAAAAGTAATATATATTTTTATTACGTTGTAAAAAACTTAAGTAAAGATAAATTATCATTTAATTTCTACAATTTATTGTAATGTATAAGTGCATCTTTATTTTTTTAAAATTAAAATTAAATGATCCCCTACATTTGAGAAAAAAATTTACTTAGGAGGACATTAGATAACTTAGTAATTTTCATTTATTTTAATAAGCAAAAATTCAATTAATCAATCCAATTATAGATCAATAATAGGAATATTTCAACTCTATTGTTCACATATTATTGATATAAGACTAAATAAATAAGAATTTAGTTTTCAATTTTGATCCAATTTATTTTAATTTAGATCTTCTTGTGATTATTGTTTTTTTCTAAATAATAAAGAGAATTTTTCAATTTTGATATTGTATTACCAACACTAAGCTCAATTGTTATACTCACTCCATCCCAAAATAATTGGTATGCTTTTTTTTTTTATCTGTCTCAAAATATAATCTCATTATTTTATTTAGATTATAGTTACATTATAAATTAACTATTATACTATTATTTAAATATTTTATAATCAATAACATTGCATTTAATTATTTATATTTTCTAAATTATCATTACCTTTGATACAATTAATCATTATTTTAATTTTTGATTTTTTGCAATAATCAATAGTTATTTAGTATAAATGGAGGGTAAAATGGGTAGTTGTAGAAAAAAATTTATCTATTAACTAAATAACTAAATTTTTTTTAATATGTGTGATATGAGAAGTATCTCTATTATTTTGGGGCAGATGAAGTATCTGAAATGCCAAAAAAATATGGAAAATATGTTTGATTGCAAGAAATCAAATTGAATAGATTAGTGAATACAGGACTTCTCTAATATGTGTTCTCAGGGTATATGTTAAGTAGCATTAAATATTTTATTTTTATTAGAATGCTTATTATTTTTTTAAATTTTGTTGTAATCACTTAAATGTATATAATTTTATTAATAATTACTTTTAAAAAAGGTAATTAATCCTACTTAACATATATTCTAATAAAATAAAATATTTAATGTTGCTTAACAAATAATCGAGGAAATATATTAGAAAAATTCTATTATGTTTGTGAGGATAAATAAGCAAAATGAAAATTCCTATATTGCCTCGGTGTTTGTAGAATCAAACCAAAAAAAGGAAAAGAAAAAAGGGATTTAACCTAAACAATACTCTTCTATATGAGGTTAATATATTTTAGACTACATTAATCTTAAATGGAGTTCTTTTTATCATAATACCCTTAACCCTAAAAAAAGCTTTTATTTTTTCTCTCTCTCTCCTTTTCTTTTCTCTTTCTCTTCTTTTCTTCCATCGCAAATCTCCTCTCATTTTTTTTCTTCTTTGATTATAAAATCTAGAACTCCATTTCTCTCCAACTTCAACTCCTCTTTTCTCTCATTCACCACTCATTCAAGCTTCTCCAATATAAAAATTGGTAAATTTTATTTTTTTTTCTTTTAAACTCAAGTTTTATAAGGAAATAGATGATTTTTAAAACTGAATACATGTATTTTTTTAAATTAGCATAAGAAAATGATCGATTTAAATATTTTCTATAGTTGATTTTATTTTATTTCTCTATGAGTTGGAATCTCCTCTCCTCCTTTATTTAGTCTTTTATTTTAATTTCTGAATTCATGAAAAGTTGAATTGAGTGTTATAAATTTTATGTGAAGTAATATTATGTATTGTTGGATGCTAGTCTAGGCTGTTATTAGTAGGCTGTTAGGGGTTGTTAAGATATGATAGGGCTTGTAATAGGTTATTAGAGATTATTATGCAGCGTAATGGACTTTATATAAAGCAATGTTGTGTAGTATTGGAGGCTGATATAGGGTTTTAGGGGTTATTAGTTATAGAGAATGGACTGTTAGGGGCTGTAAGAGTCTATTAGGGGCTACTAGTAGCCCTTAGCAAAAAAAAATATTTTGTATATTAATATCTAATACACATTGTGTTTATTATAGCCCCTAATAACTCTAACAGCCTCTAACATCCCTTATACTAACATTTACAAACATCATGTGAAGGATTATTAGTTATTGTTAGGGACTGTTAGGAGATATTTGGGATTGTTAGAGGTTGTTATCCTAATAATCCCTAACAACCCTTAACAACCTTTAACAACCTATAACAACTTAAACAAACATCTGCAAACATCATGTGAATGTTTATTTATTATTGTTAGGAGCTATTAGAGGTTGTTAAGAGCTATTAGGGGTTCAATATTAACTACTCATAATAGCCTCTAACAAACCCTAATAGCCTTTAACAAACCCTAACAACACCTAACAATCTTTAACATTATTAGTTTACTAGTTATAAGTTGATGTAATATTTTAAAAATTTTTTTTTTCAGATTATATAGCTTTAAATTCTATTTCTATTAGTGACCAAAGTGAGCAATCTCCCCTAACTATAGATAAAGTTGATATTAAAATGACGTTTTATAATTAAGAGGAGAAATGATGGTGATACAATGAAAGAAAATGATAACAAGAAAAAGAGGATTGCAAGGTTAGAATTATGCGATGAAGTGATTCATACTTTGATCCTAATATTATAATTTTATTTTATTGTATATCAATTTTTTATTTACATTTAAATTTAGTTGTAATAGATTTTTCAAAGGCATTTGAAATAGATAGTCTCTTTTATAATCATTTTTACTGCCTTTTCATATCTGATGTGGATAGTTATTTGATTTTTGATACATGCCGGTGTTGAACGATAGATCAAATTTGATTATTCAAATAAATTGGAATAGACAGTAATGGTTATTTGATTTATAATCATTTTAGATAGTCTATCTAGGTTTGGAGTTGATGGTTAATAATTGTTATAGGCAGTTAGGGGTTGATAGAGGGCTATTATGGGCTGTTAGGGTGCGAGCCCCTATCAGCCCCTAACAACACCTAACATCTCATATACAATATTCAGTTACAATATACATGTTAGAGTCATCTAACAATATAAATAAAAGTTTATAACATTCTCATATACAATAGTAAAATAGATATTACAATTATGAATACAACAATTTTTATTTTATTTAACATGTGATAACTATGAAGTAACATCATTAATTCTTATCATAACTATTAAATGGGTATTATTAATTTTTAAATCACCTGTCAAGGGGCTATTAGGGGGTTGTAAGTCGTGAGTATCTAAGAGTCCCTAATAATCTCTAACAGTCTCTAATAGCTCCCTAATATTACCTAATAGCCCTTAATAATATGTGTTATGCTCTAATTTAAACTCATATAATGATAATTGAGAATGAGAATTGAGAATAATCATTGCTATGACCATATTTATATGCACCTTTTTCGATACTAACAATCAGTGGATGTTTCATTCTATAATCTATAGCAAACTCAAGGAATACCATAATTGTCCTATCATTTACAACATCATAAAGTGGATATATGTCATAACCGGTAAAAAATTTCAACCCAATCTTTAACGGATTATCGATATTAAGCTAATATGATATCGTTTTCTTAACTTCATTAAAATCATGTTGTTATCATAACACAATAAATTTAGTGCATCCCCCACCATATTTGGTGATGTTCATATTAAAATTTTCTCCATAATGAATGAGGATAATTATGTCAAACTTTATATCAATTCTTCGTTCTAAGAAAATACCCTACAATAAAAAATAATAAGCAAAACTAATCAACAATAATATTCAGCAACTGCACAATAAAATATTATTATATACAACTTCTACATAGTTTGTTATTATTTGTTAGGAGATGTTAGAGACTGTTTTTATACATTTTTTAATTGCATTACATAGGCCATCAAACATAATATGTGTTAAGAGATTAATATACATTATTTTAATAGGCCATTAGAGCATGTTAGAGGTTGTTAGACTATATTAGGGGCTGATAAAGTTTGTTAGTGGTATGATAAAGGAGCTGTTAGAGATTGTTAGGGTTATCAGAGTCTGTTAAGGAATGTTAAAGATTGTTAGGGGCTATTAGGGTGCTACTAGTAGTCCCTAATAGCCCCTAATAACCCCTAGTAGCCCCTAACAATCCCTAACAACATATTCTCTATAACTAATAGCCTTTAACGCCCTATACCAACATCTAATACTACACAATATTATTTCACATAAAAGTCCATTATACTGCATAACAATATCTAACAATTCCTAACAACCCATTACGGCCCCTATTAGGCTCTAACAATCCATAACAGCCTACTAACAACCTATATTAACCTCCAACAATACATAATATTACTTCATATAAAATTCATAATACTCTATTCAACTTTTCATGAATCCAAAAATTAAAATGAAAGACTAAACAAAGGAGGAGGAGATATTCAAATTCAAAGAGAAATAAAACAAAATCAACCATAAAAAATATTTAATTCGGTCATTTTCTTATATCAATTTAAAAATACATGTATTCAATTTTTAAAATCATCTATTTTCTTAATAACTTGAGTTTAAGAGAAAAAAAAAAACTTACCGATATTTTATGTTGGAAAAGCTTGAATGAGTGGTGAATGAGAGAAAAGATGAGTTGAAGTTAGAGAGAAATAGAGTTCTAAATTTTACAATCAAATGAGAAAAAAATGAGAGGAGATCTGTGATGGAAGAAAAAAAGAGAAAGAGAAAGAGAAAAGGAAAGGAGAGAGAGAGAGAGAGAGAGAGAGAGAGAGAGAGAGAGAGAGAGAGAGAGAGAGAGAGAGAGATAAAAGCTTTTTTTAGAGTTGAGGGTATTATGATAAAAAGGAGTCCATTTAAAATTAATAGAGTTTAAAATATATTAACCTTTTGTAGAAGTGTATTTTCTAGGTGAATCCTAAAGAAAAAGGTTCAATATAAATGCCCAATGGACATTAGATAAGGCTAATTAAATGCTAATAAAGATATATGCGAGTGCTCACATTCTTCATTCTTCAAATTTGCTAGCATTTTATTGTGTTAAAAATTATTAAAATTTGAAGAAAAAGTAACTTAAAGATGAGATTAACTTTCTCAACTTTTTCATTTGTAATTATTGATGTACACAAAAATTAATTTGTACTGATAAAATTCCTAATTTTAATTAAAATTTATGGTTGCATTTTTTGGCTAATAGATAGTTTTTGAAACTTTGCATGATACTAGGTGAATCTAAATGTCAAAAAAAATATTCACGTCATTTTTTTCATATAAAGTAAAAAGTAAGACTAAACAAATGTTACTGCAAAAAAATAATTATTATTGATATAATCAGTATGTATTTATACAGTTTGCTAAGCCTAATTTTAAATTCAAATCCCACTATAATAGGGATACAATAATGTTTATATATATCCTTTCCTAACAAATTATACAACTAATTATAGAGTTTATTATCTTCTGATTTCAAATGGGCTTAGGCATTGGCTATTACCCACCCTCAAGCTTAAGGGCATTTACGAAGCCCTAGCTTGGTCTTATTCTTCAGAAATAGCAAGCGAGATAGGGGTTTAGTGAGCATATCAGCTGTTTGATCAGCGGCAGCCACATGAGAGACACGCAAAACTCCTGACTGAACTTACTCTCTAATAAAGTGAAAGTCAATCGCTACATGCTTCATACGAGAGTGAAAGACCGGATTAGAGCTCAGTTGTGTGGCACCAACATTATTACAATAAATCACAGGGCGATTCTCCGATTGAACCTTCAACTCAGAGAGAAGATGCAATACCCAGTTTAGTTCAGCTACTGTATTCGCCACTAATTTATATTCAGCCTCCATTGAAGAACGCACAACCGATCTCTATTTCTTAGAGCTCCACGAAATTAAGTTTCAACCAAAATACACAACAAATGCTCCTGTCTAATGGTACCCATCACGATCTCCTCCCTAATCTGCATCAGAGAAAGCATGCAACACAAATGGAGAATCTTTAAACAACTGAAGTCCATCATTCAAAGTTTCAATCAAATACCACAAAAGTCTCTTTGCTGCTGCCCAATGCTCTATTGTGGGTTGATGATTAAACTGCGAAAGTTTATTTATAGAGAAGGCAATGTCTGGATGAGTCAGGGATAAATAATGTAAGCTTCCTATAACTCTTCTATATTTTATTGGGTCAGACAATTTAGTACCTATTGTGAGCATCAATATGGAATTGCTTGCCATTTGTGTTGATACTGATTTTGCGGTGCTCATATTTGCCTGCTTAAGAAGCTCTAAAATGTATTTTGCGTTGTGACAATAGTATCACCTGCTTATTTGGTATAACTTCAATACCCAAAAAGTAGTGCAGTGAGCCCAAATCTTTTAAAGAAAACCTCGTTGCCAAAATAGTGATATAATCTTGAATAAGCCTTGTACAACTACCCGTTATTATGATATCATCAACATACACAATAAGTAACAAAGTACCCTTTGATGACTGATTTATAAACAAAGAAGCATTTGCGGAACACAAAGCAAATTTTCATTTATAAACAGAAATTAGATTCTTTTTCATTTGCGGAACACAAAGCAAATTTTCTAAAGAAAGTTCTTTAATCGCTATTTGTAGTGTAGCATTACCAGTGTGACTAATACTCAAACCTGAACCATCTCCAATCATCACATTCTCCATTCTCGACAGATTATTTAGATTAGCAGTAATATGCTGATCAGCACTAGAATCCAATAGCCATGGAGTTAAAGAGGAAGAAGAAACTGTAGAAAAATTGGCCTGTGGACTACTTGCAACTGGAACAACCCGAAAAGAAGGACATCATTTAGCTGAATGACCTTGAGTACCACATATTTGACAACGACCAAGGTAAGGTCTACGACCAGATTGCTGATTATTCTGTCGATGGAGATTGTGAGTGATGGGATACTGAGAACCTCTGTTGTTATGATTTCCTTGATTATATAGCTGGCTGCTTTGTTGATTGGCTTGGTGATTGAAATTATGATTCCGGTGATTGTTACTACTCTTATTTTGAGTTCTCTATGAATAATTTGCAGTGGCTAGAAAGTATGTTGGGGTAGCAGGAGGAAGAGCTGCCTCAAAGGTTATGAGTTTTTCATGTAACTCATCAAAGGTTATGGTAGAATCACGAGCATTGATTGCCTGTATGATTTCTTTGTAGGCATCTTCCAAACCTTCTAAAATACGATCAGTGATGTCTTCCTCAGACATAGGTGAGTCTAACATTGCTAGTTCATTAGTTTTCATACGAATTGCCTGCATGTATTCTGTAACTATTGAATTCCCTTTTGTGATGCTTTTAAGTAGAGCTTTGATTTGTTTGATTCTGCCTATAGAAAGTTTGGCATAGGTAGTCTCAAGAATATCCCATGCTTTCTTTGGATGTTGTGGCTTTTGTAATGAAAGGAATAAGAGAAGTTGAGAGAGCACCAATGAAGGCATTGATGAGAAGATGATCTTGCCTAATCCAATGACTATATTCTGGATTGGGAGTGGAAGTTCCAGAAATAGTGGAAGATGGACAAGGATGAGAGCCATCTATATGGCCAAGAAGATCATAACCTATTAACAAGCTTTGAAACTAAAGTTTCCAAGCAAGATAATTTGATTCTGTGAGCTTTAGAGGAGCTTGTGTAGCTACATTAAATGTTACTAATTGTTTGGTGTTAGAAGCATGAAGAATAGAGGTATCACTCGTTGTGGAAGAGAAGAAAAAAAAAATTAAGAGACGTTTATTTTGAGAGCTCTGACACCATAAAAGACTAAACAAATATTACTGCAAAAGGATAATAATTATTGATGTAATCAGTATGTATTTATACAGTTTGCTAAGTCTAATTTTAAATTCAAATCCCACTATAATAGGGGGATACAATAATATTTATATATATCATTTCCTAACAGAGTATACAACTAATTATAGAGTTTATTATCTTTTGATTTCAGATGGGGTTGAGCTTTGGCTATTAAAAAGTTCATATACAAGAATATTTACTCTGATTATTTTGTTATATTTTAAAAAAATAAATTAAAGCTAAAAAAATTTATTGAAATAAATTAAAATTTAAAAATATTACATAGCGTTTGGTTTAGAGTGGAAATCAAAATGAGAATTAATTATTTCCATTGTTTTTATTGAATAAAATGGATTGAATAATAAAAAAATCCAATTACTCAAGAAAGAGAATTAGTCATTTTATATTATTCTCTGATCGATTTTGATTTCTAGCCAAGATAAAAATAAAAAAAATAAAAAACACGTCTTTATAATAGAATGAAATTAAAACTTATTTTTAAATAAAATAAATATAATTAATTTGATTTTTCTAGTTATAAATATCTAAAATTTTTTAAATAAAATAAATTTGATTTTTTAATAAAATTAAATTAAAATTTTAAAATAAAATATAATAAATTTATTTTTTCTAATCATAATATTTATGAATGTTTAAATAAAATAAATTTAACTTTTTATTATGATTTATTTTTTTTTAAATTTTTATTACAACTTATATCAATTAAACAGATAATATATTTTTATTATTAATTATGATATTTTTCAAAAATATTTGATTGTCAAAATAAAAACACTTCAAATATATATATATATATGTATATTATATACATATACATATATATATATATTAAATTAACATTAATTCCAATTTTATATTAAACTAAATAAAAATATTAAATAACCATTTTAATTTCAATTCTAATTCCGATTCCTATTTTGATTCTAAAATTCAAATTAAACGCCACCTAATTAAGTTAGGAGAGGGATGGATCTCTAATTTTGAGACGCAGAGCGTTTCGCAGCAATTTCGTATTAAAAATTTAATAAAATATTAATTTTTTTATAAAAAATTTAATCTAATACCATTTATAATTTTTTTTTATATTAAAGTTGAGAAGATTTGTCTATCTGAAAAATAATCAGCAATTAGTCTCATTTTATAAGTTTGAAGACAAACATATGGAGAGTTCTCAAGAACACATTTACATAGTAACTACATCGGGTCTTCAACTATATATTCATTTCCTATATTTATCTCAAAAGTATACTAATCCTCCTCTCTCTCTCTCTCTCTCTCTCTTCTCTTTTCTTTTTCTCTTTTGGATAAATGTAACAAATAAAACAATCAATTCCCCAGCACCAACTTCATAATGAAGCTCTGTTTTCAATGGCAAACTTGATTCTGCTGATAAAGCCATCAATTTTCATTGTTCCAAGCTCCCCACTAAACCTAGATCAGATTGTAACACTTTGTGTCTCTACCTCCTTAGGTCCCACAACCGCCATTAAAGGAATTTTCTGTTTTTCTGAATTTCTAATAAGCTTTGGCAGGCGCTCACCATGACAAGCTTCAGTTCGAAAACCATTACCTTTCAGTTTGTTAGTCACCTCTTTGCAGTATTCAAGCTGCATAAACACATGCAATATGTTCATTATACGTACAATCACTCATCACCTAGAGAAGCAAAATATGAAGTTCATAACATCAGAAAAAAAGTAGTTACCTGTGAATCAGTAACTGGTAAAACTCGAACTTGGATTGGCAAGAGCCACAATAGAAAATCCTCAGCATAATGTTCTATAAGGACCCCAAAGAAACGCTCCAAGGTTCCAAGCACTGCTCTATGAATCATTATAGGTTGCTTCTTCTCTGTATTTGAGTCAACATAAGTTATATCAAACCGCTGAGGTAGATTAAAATCAACCTGCATGCACATTTTAAAAACAACTATTAGTAAGTTGAACAAATTCAATATCACCATGAATAAATGCTAAAAATGACCTTGATAAAAATATTTTCTCAATTTCAACATTTGGAACTTTAGCTGTTCACTGTACAGACACACATACATACGGAGAGATGGCATGAGAGGGTGAGAAGGGAGGAAGAAAGAAATGAAAGTGGAAAGAGGCCCCTGGAGAATATTCGGGAGTCTGGAATATAAACTCTTTGCTGTGAAAATCTGTGTAAATCTGTGCCCAAAGCTGCAAGTAAACTCCTGTCTATAATGAGTTAAGAACTTGCCTGTACAGTTGAGCACTGCCACTTCCTCCCAAGAGCATCCTCAATCTTAAGATCAATTTTTGGACCATTAAAAGCACCACCACCTTCATCAACTTCATAGGTCCACCCCTTATCATCCAAAGCATCTCTAAAGGCAGATGTTGCTTTTTCCCATATATCATCATCTCCCACAAAATTTTCTGGCGCTGAAACCAAATTGCAACAGTATTTCTTCCGTAAGATCTAGGACTCCCCTAATTTCATCTTTAATTTGATCTTCTAAACAAAATATGCGTGCACCATCCTGCAAATATTTAAAATTGAATGTCAGGTTATGTTAGTCAGAAATAGATGAGACACATTCACACATTAGGGAGAAGGAAAAAGAAACCAAGATCTGCTTTTGTTTTGCCACATATAACATGCACATCAACTCTCAATCAATCAATTTAAACCTATCAGCACACACTTCCAAAAGCACTTGTCATTTCCCAGATTAAGAGTATTAGTATTTATGTACATATGATTGGCAATGGGCACTCATAAACACACTGGAGGTAATTCTTAAAGAAACTCCAATTGACAGAACTAGTTATCGGTGAAAGCCAACACAAGCAACTTGAAAAACTAAAGAGATGATGGACTCCTTTTCAAAATCTGATCACTTATACATGACAAAACATAAGATCATGTGAAGTCTGCACATAGATGATTCATAAACTAAACTATAATATTAGGAAACCATACAAGGTCTCACCGTAACAAAGTTAGCCTTATAACCGGTTTATTTCGTTGTTTTAACTTCCTGTTTTAGTATGCAGCAACACATCTAAGAATTTATACAAACATACAGTTCAAAACTAATAGCCTGAATTGTATTGTACCTGGGTAAAACCTCTTACACGGAAAAGACCATGCAAGCTTCCAGACAACTCATATCTGTACACTGTTCCTAGCTCTGCAACCCTGATTGGAAAATCATGATAAGAGTTGAGCTTTCTTTTGTACACCAAAATATGATAAGGGCAATTCATAGGCCGAAGTTGATAATTTTCATCCTCAATCTGCATCTGATCATACATGTTCTCTCTGTAGAAGTCCAGATGACCACTGATTTTCCAGAGATTTGCCTTTGCTACATGGGGAGTATATAACAGATTATAACCATGATCTATATGTGTTTTTTTCCACGAGTCTTCAATAATGTGCCTAACAATAGCACCCTTTGGATGCCAAAAAACTAAACCTCCACCAGCCTCATCCAGCAGCAGGAAAACTTAATATTGCTTACAATAAATAATGAAGGAAAAGAACAAAGCCATCTCATGGGTTATCACAAGTGCAGACAATAATTTCAGAAGAGCATTACCTGTATAGAGAAAAGATCAAGGTCTTGGCCAAGGCGCCTGTGGTCTCGTCGTTTAGCCTCCTCTTTGAAGTGAAGGTAGGCTTTTAATTGTTCTTCATTTTCCCATGCTGTTCCATAGATCCTCTGCAGCATTGGTTTTTTTTCATCTCCTCTCCAGTAAGCACCACCAACAGATTCAAGCTCAACAGCTTTCCCATTGATAATGCCGGTGGTTTCAACATGAGGCCCAGCACAAAGATCCCACCATTCTTCACCTGCAGAAGAAACCAATTGGGAAGAAAAGATCAAGAAAGTAAGAAGTGTAAACTAAATTTTACTGTGACTCAATTTCAACAATTTCTGAAAAATGCAGCAAAGCGATTCACCAAGAAGAAGGTGCAACAAACACTCAACAGTTACACTCATTGTCCTGCTTTCTAAAACGTGTTTGCTAACATTTTCTTTAAATTTATTTTGCATAAAAAATAAAATAACAAGAAATTACACTTGGTAAATATATACATATTGCTTTAAATGAGAAGCACAGTACTTACAAGAAAACACTTTTTTTACGTTATTTTTTTCTTTGTTTTACAAGGTTAAGGGTTCAAAGTCCAGCTTCTTAATTTCTAACAAATGCACTTGGGTTAGGAACAGGATGGCAACAAACTCCAGAGTGTATAAAGACCCATATGCCTCCTAATATACCAAGAAAGAAGCATCTCATTGTCTAAGTAAAAAATAGTTGTCTTTCCGCTAAGCCAAAAAAGAAACTTTAACAAGCTGAACCAACAGTGCCTAACTAAACTTAAAAGTAATAGAGAAATAAGCACAAGTATGCCAACAGAAAAGTTCAGTATAAGATCTAGGCAAAGATGAAAGCAATTTCAGTATAGGTAAAACATAAAAAATGCTATACACTATATAAACAACAGCAATGATAATTAAAAAAAAGTCAAAATGAGAAAAAAAAAATACAAATATTATCCATATTCAACACATGTAAATCAAATCTCACTCTTTATGACAAATTAACAAATATTAAAGAGATTGTGCGAGCAATAAAATATAACATTAAAGAGGAAAAATATCACAAATTAACTAGGTATACCAATATGGTAGATGGTGATAGGATCCTCTTCTATGCTTTCCAAAATCTCCATCTTGTATGGTTCATTAACAGCCATAATTCTCCTCTGAGCTTCATCTCTGGAAGCTTCTTCTCTTACAAGTGGTAAATTTCGACCAATAATGCGATCCTACAGATGATATAAGAAATAAATTCCGTACCCTGAAATCATAGGCCAATGATTTTTTTCCCCAAGCTTAGATACGATAATGTAGCAGTCAATAGACTGAGCAAACTCACGATCTCCTTCTTAATTTTCTTGAGGTCTTTATCAGTCAAGGGTTCCATATCAAAATCGTAATAAAACCCATTTTCTATCCACGGCCCAACTGTCACTTTTGCTTCAGGGTAAAGCCTTTGCATAGCCATGGCCATTACATGTGCACACTCAGACCACCAACAAAAAAAAAACAGGATTCCCTCATTAAAAAACTAAGTACTTGTAGATTGACGAAAGTAATTGTATGATGAGGCCTCATATCATTTATAAAATCCCATTAAATTCATTTGCTCACCATAAAATAGAAATCCCATTTCCTCACGGTTCAATATTCCCAGAAGCCAAACAAAGAATACAATTTACCGTGTAGCGAATTTTGAGGAGTTTCTCAGACGATTCGTTAGTGGGAAGTACAATTTTTTCAGTGTCTTCTTTCTGGGTATCCTCAGCACTATCGCTCTGAGACAGAGTCGCTGACTCAGTAGTAGTAACTGCAGCAGACATAGAAATGCCATTTCTCTTCCTATAAAGAGCACCGGAAGTGGGGGTTTGGACTTGGGGTTGCAGCTTAGATATGGAAACGAAACGTTTAAGAGGAGAATGAAGGGGTAATGGAAGATTTGGGAGGGTAAGTGAAGTGGGTTTAGATAGAAAGAGAGGAGATGTGGCCATTCTGTGTAAGATGAACATGTTTGTTTCGGTTTTCAATTTTCCCCCCTTTGTGTGGTGGAGGATTCCTTGGCGATTTCAGGTCGGGTCTTCACCCTTCATATGTGTTGGTTACTGGGCTCTGCCCGACACGGGCTTACTTGGCTTACCCAAGAATTCCAAATGTCCAAACATTATTCAAGGTGCTTTTCCAGGGGTTTTTTTTTTCAAGAAAACTTAAGAAAAAATAAAAATAAAAATATTTTCAAAAAATTTTAATTTCAAAAATATCATTTCAGCATATTAAAAATATATGAAATTATAAAAAAAAAACAAAATTAAAAAGTAATATATCATGTAAATTTCCCTTTATAATTTGTTTACAATATGTCAAATACGAACAATCTTCAAATCAGAAAAGGAAAAACAATATATAAAATACTACCAAGAAATTGGATTTGGTAAGTAGAGAAATAATTTTATGTAATATAATTAATCCAGACCCGATAAAATGACATAGAGAATAAATACATCGACTAAGGTATACTACAATAACAATAATAAGAAAGATTTCTAATATCCTACAAAATGAGATTAATATAGGTCGACAATGTCTTTGAGTGAACAAAAATTAGGGGTATGAACAAAAGCTTCAAAATGTGATTGAATGCCACGAATTTTATACTCCCTGAGTTCCTTGGAGAAGCAATTATAAAAAATTAAAGTTTTTGACTCTCCATTAATCATCAAAATTTCTTCATCATTCATTAATTTTATTGGTTGAATAAACTTGCCACGCCTCATATGAATAGCATAGGCTTTATGCCACAGTTTATTTCCAGCAAAATCCTTCATCAACCATATGTCACAGCGCTTGAAAGAAGAAAAATCACAAACACAAAGCAAACCTCCAAGTTCTTGCATTCTTAAATGGTTTATGTCTTTTCCTTGCACACCAAAGCAAGGAGGTGATGTAACAACTTTGAAATGCTCATAATCAAAATCAAAATAAATTATAACATCAAACTTATATTTTAAAGCACAAACTCAATAAAGTTTTTCTTTCAAATACGTTGGAAAAAGCAACAAATGTGGGATTTGAGGTGGAATTTCTGTTCTTTTCCAATACCCTTTACCAAGAATGTAGATTTCAGCTGATCTCAAGTAATATTCCAGACCTAAACTAGTTCTGTTACCATATGGTCTTGGACTGATTGTTCTTATCACTTTATATTGATTAGTCTTTGGACTAAAACCAAACCCAGAAGCCAATAACACTTCAGCTGATTCAATTTTATCATAATCCAAACACAATGAACATCCACATTGGATAGGATTGCATCCGGCAATTAGCTCTTTCTTCTTCTTCTTCTTCGAATTTGCCATTCTGTTTTTGGGATTTGTTGGAATTTTAATATACTCTCCTGTTTTTGGATTACATACAAGAGTTGGGTTCTTGTCAATAGATCTACATAAGCAAACTAATCCATTACAAGGATTGATTATATCAAACCCAGAATAAGCAATTTCATCATTTAATGGAAGGACCAACTTTGAATAAGGTTTTACCCCATCAAGATCAAGCAAGTAAAGGGTTCTTGAGAGAGATCCAGGACCATAAGGCCGAACCATAATTTCCATTGCATCTGCTGCTCTCCTGAAGTGAAGCTCACCGAAATCTTTGTCTGAAATTATATTGCGTAAAATTTTGCATACGCATCGGCATCTGAAGAGGGTTTTTGTGGAGAGTCTTTAATAAAATATTGAAGAGGACTTCTTTTGGTAGAGCTCTTATGGTGAAATAATTTCTTCTTGGTGTTTGATGGTGTAAGCATGAAAAAATTTGTAATCTTTTGATGGAGTCCGCCATTGATATTCTAGTTTTTTTTTTCTTTTTTTCTTTTTTGGTGAATAATTATTTAGTGATTCATATGGTTTTAATTTTCAGAAGAAGTTTAATTGTAAGAAGAGTCATGTTTAGAAGATAAGATAAGTTGAACCTTTATAATGAAAGGAGTCCGTAAATAGTAAAAACTTCCTATTTATTTATTTATTATTTTTTACTAATTTCAACTTGTTTTTCTTTAGAAAAATATTTTTTATTTTTATTATTTTATGTGATTTTTTATTTATTCATTTTATTGTTATTATTATTATTATTTTTGAAAATTTGTTATTATTATTATTATTAATTATAATTAAGTGTCACAAACCAGATTTTAAAGATATGTGATCGATATTATAAAAGTTGTAAATTTTCAGAAGTTTAATTATAATTATCTTAAAATTATTGAGAAAAAGAATCTGTAAATACTGGAAAACTTCTACGTATCTTTTTTTTTTCTTTATTGATTTCGACTTGTTTTTTTCTTTTATTTTTATTTTTTAAATTGTTTAACTATCATATTTATTTTTTATGTTTTTATACTTCAAACCCAAATTTCTAAATTCACAATAATTTCAAATAGTTACATAATCAAACGGATACTTACTCATATATATCTCATTTTGAGTTTATGAAGAGTGGTATTATATCATCAAAAAATTATTCCAACGAATCTAAAAGTTTAGAAGAAAATATAATATGGACAATTAGATAAAAAGTATTGCACTTCCAAAACTTGTTGGCTAAGCAAGAGATAAGAAGATGAAAGGATCTTGAAAGGTACTTTAATTGCAAGTTTTTTTTTCCCTTCAACGATCATTGATGAGAGATTAGTTACTACTGGAGATTACAACTTAATTTATTGTCCACAAAATGTTTGATTGCCCATGAAGACAAATGAAACAATAGGAGGGTCTGATAAAAGATAACTTTTTAAGTGCCAAGGAAAAAAGATTTGATTCAGAATATATGATTTTTGAAATGCTAAGTTGGTAGAGCTTTAAATTTCTTTATTCATTTAAAGCTAAAACTTTTATTTATTTACTTCTTATAATATATAAAAGATCTTTAACGAATAGCTTCGGTATTATAATTTGAATTTTAAATTTCTCTAAAGAATTTTTTTGGTGATTTCATTAGCAAGTTGTTCATTTATCTACCATATTTAATTAGGGTTTGAATTTTGTGTCAAATTGTACTGATTCTATCATGATCTTATTCTTATTTTTAGTCAAAAGAAGGCATACTTAATTAATTAATATGATACATGTAGTGAAGCTAATTATATATTGTTGGGATTATATCTTAGGTTTCTAATTGAAAAACAACTTATATTTAATATATAATTCCTACTATATGTTGTATTTGGTAAATAAGGTTTCAAAAACAAATATAATATACAGCCACGGATTACTATAGCCACAATATTTAAAATCATAGCTATAAGTTTGTACTAGCTATAAAATTAATTCTTCATGGCTCTATACAATTTGGTTAAATTAGTTAGTTATAAATGTTAACTACCCGTAATTAATACTTTCTCTATTCCATTTCAGTTATCATTTTCAGAATAATTACATAAGATAATTATTAGTGATTATCAATTTTATAAAAAATTTATTGTATTTTACTTAATTACTTTTTTCAACTATTATATTCATATTAATTACTAACTCTACAAGTATTTAATATTGAAGGATAAATTTAGAACTTTATAATTAATATTATCTTAAATTTATACAAGTGAAAGTTGAAGTGGAGCAAAATTTTTTTTCTTGCACCATAATTGAAGTGAAACCAAAAAAATATATTATTTTTGCTACAAATTTTATCGTAACTAGAGATACACTTTTTTGGAGTATTCTCTCCATAAATAACAAGTGGACTCAAGAGATTAGATTGTTTGTGCTCACCCGTTCAAGAAGAGAAAGGCACGCATGCAATTATAATTAAAAGATTCTTCAAGAAAAAAGGAAAAATCCCTTTCATGAAGAGAGAGACACAATCATAAATAAAATATTCTTCAAGAAAAAAGAAAAATCATTGTGAGTGCCTATCGATAACGTATATATTTTTGGAGATTGAAGAGTTGAGAAGAAAAACATTAAAGAGCAAATTCTTTGTAATATCTCTTATAACCCGTTTTACATAAAATAAAATTCACATATTGGTAGTGTTCATATATAATATATAATAATGAATTATTTAATAGTTGGCCATGGATGTAATCTTTAGAAAAAAAAAAACTAATTTTCACATAATTTTTCAATCTTTCGGGCCACCCAAGAATTATTTAATAAAACAATATTTGAATTAAATAGTGTTAAATGATTTGTCTTATGATACAATTTTGATGATTTCATTTTATTTAAAGATTGTGATGATTCATTATAAATTAAATCACGACTAAGTTTATTTTTTGTTTCATTTCTTTAATTTCAATCTAGAAAAACATTCGCAATCACAAGTTACCAACTTCGCAGAATCGCCATCATTCCATCGCCATAATCACTGACTCGGCAAAAATTGTTGAAATATTAATTTAAAACATAATATTTAAATTTATTTATTTGTTATTAGAATATTTTTGTGATTTGTTTTTTTATTTAGTGCAGATTTTTTGCATTTAATATAATATTTTTGAGTGATTTTAGGTACTTTTTGATTCTCTTGTAAGCCTATAAATAGGCATATTATTATGATTGAGTACAAAATATAATTTCTATGTTCATTTTCCATATTTTTATTTGTTCTTTTAAATTTCCAACAGTGGTATCAGAGCGCTGGTTGTTCTTAGGAAGAACTTGAATTTAGAATCCATTTTTCAACCTCGTTTTCAAAATGGCTAGCATCAATCTTTCTCTAAGTACTC
This sequence comes from Garcia nutans, assembly GCA_947685225.1. Taxonomy (NCBI): domain Eukaryota; kingdom Viridiplantae; phylum Streptophyta; class Magnoliopsida; order Malpighiales; family Euphorbiaceae; genus Garcia; species Garcia nutans. Next base: position 1,643,974 of record CANTUV010000068.1, read on the forward strand.
CCCAAATTTTCAATGGTGAAAACTATCAAAGCTGGTCTGTGAAAATGCAGTCATACCTTGAAGCATATGATCTTTGGGAAGTTGTTCTTGAAGAGCTGCCTATAACACCTCTTCCAAACAATCCTACCCTTGCTCAAATCAAGGCTCATTCTGATGAGAAAACCAAAAGATATAAAGCTAAATCTCTTATTCAAAATTGTGCTGCAAGAAGTCTTCACATTCAGAAAAATATTGTTGGTGAAGACTGTAAACAATTGGGTCATGTCGCAAAAGTGTGCAGATCAAATAAAAAGGATCATGACAATATTGAAGCAAATTTGGTCAAGGCTGAATTTGAAGAGGATTGTCTTTTCTAAAAAACTCAAACCCTTTTTCAATCTTTCAAATCAAAATCTTTTTAATATTTTGAACCAAATCTTTAAACCTTTTGAACCAAATCATTTTGAACCAAATCATTTTAAACCATTTTGAACCAAATCAGTTTGAATCAGTATGAACCAAACCCTTTTTAAAAGCCAATAATGTCAACATTCAAACCTTTTTTAAAATATTATGTTTAAATTAAGAGGGGATGTTGAAATATTAATTTAAAACATAATATTTAAATTTATTTATTTGTTATTAGAATATTTTTGTGATTTGTTTTTTTATTTAGTGCAGATTTTTTGCATTTAATATAATATTTTTGAGTGATTTTAGGTACTTTTTGATTCTCTTGTAAGCCTATAAATAGGCATATTATTATGATTGAGTACAAAATATAATTTCTATGTTCATTTTCCATATTTTTATTTGTTCTTTTAAATTTCCAACAAAAATGCCATCACCAATAGCATAAAGCATCGAAAAAACAACACAGCCATCGCCGGAAACACAAAAGACGCAGCAAAGCCATCGCCATCATCGTAAACAGGTTCTTGTTTTCTTTTTAAATTTTTTTTTTCTGAATTATTGTAAAATGTCTTAAAGATTGAACTTCTATTAATTTTCCTTAACAGTTTCGTCAATCTTTGAAGGTTTAATTTTTTAATTGTTATTTAGTTTCCTTAATGAAACTTTGCAATGGACTCGCAACAGATTTTGCATTAGATTTGTTATGAAATTTATAAAAACTTTGCGATGGAAATGTTCTGTTGCAAATATTTGCAACAGAAAAGTTTGTTGTAAAGTCCGTTATAAAATTTGTAATGGATGACTACCTTCGTTGCAAATAATTTTGTGACGCCACTTTTAGTAATGGACCTAGTCCGTTGCAAAATTTATTGCAAATGGGTTTTCGTAACAGATTTTCCTAATTTTATAACGGATTCATCTATTGCAAAACTGAAAAATTTTTTTTGTAGTAGAGGAACATTTTCTAATAATTTCTTTGAAAAGAAATTTCTTAGTGCTATAATTATTATATTAAAGAACCCTACTAATTAATGAAGATATGTAAAAAATATATATACCTTATTAGATTCACAATATTACAAAATTATACTTGGAAATTCATATATTACAGTCATTTATTGCTTCTCTCATTTAAAAATCCGAGCTCAATTGACAAAGTTAATTTGTATGCAAAAATCACCCCGCCTGTCTGCTTAAGCTTCACTCCTTTTTTTTTCTTTTTCAGCAATTTTGTTTTCTTTTAAAAATATATATAGTTTTGGTACCTAAATTGGATTCATTGAAAGCAAGTTCTGTAGAACAATATTTAGCACTTTGTATGGCAACAAAGATTAGTAACTTGCTGATTTTTTTTTTCTACAAATTTATTAATTTTATCAAAATTTGCATTCAGATACCACAATTTTGAAGAGGATTTCAATATTGTTATATCAAAATCTTTTTGATTTTTTAAATTATTAAGCATGTATTAATTTAAAAGAAGACTATATTAATCCAAGGTCATATATATGGATTATTTTACATTACAAGAAAAATAAGAATTAGTGATAGATAAATCTGTCGCTAATTCTCAAAATTCTGTCGCTAATAGTCATCAGTGACGAATTAGATATGGATTTAAAATAAAAGATATTTTGAGTTATTATATTTAGCGACAAATTTTTAGTTGCTAATTATATTTATTTTGCGGCTACATAATCTTATCGTACTTTAGTAAAGACAAATTTAACTATGAATTATTAATTTATTTTAAAAAATAATTTCCTTTATTTTTAAAAAAATTTATTCCAAAAAGTTATTTATTCTATTAAATAATTTATTCTAATAAATATTTTATTTACATAAAAATTAAATTATTTACCAAATAATTTCTAAAAAATAATTTATTTTTTCAACTAATTTCTCTAAGAAATAATTTATTCTAAAAAATATTTAATCAATAAAATAAATATTCAATCAAATAATTTATTTATTCTAAAAATTATTATTCTAACAAATAATTTATTAAATATAAAAATACATTATTCTACTAAATAATTCCTAAAAAAATATTTATTCTAACATTTCTCTAAAATATAAATCAATCTATCAAATAATATTAAAACATTTATTCTAAAAATTATTTATTCAATCAAATAACTAATTCAATATAAAAATATAATTATTTATTCTACTAAATAATTTATTCAATCTAAAAACAAATTATTCAACCAATTAATTTCTAAAAATTCTTTTTCTTAATATTATTTATTCAACAAAATATAATATTTATTCTAAAAATTATTACTAATTATAAAAATATAAATAAATAAAAAAATATACACCTTCAATCCAAATGCAAGAGAAGAAAAGAGAAAGAGGGAGAAAAGAAAGAAGAAAAAGAAAAAAAAAAGAGAGAGAGGGAGAGCAGAAAGAAAAAAAAATAAAGAAAGAAAAGAGAAAAAGAAGAAAGAAAAGAGAAGAAAGAAAGAAGGAGAAAGAGAGAAAGAAAGAAAGAAAGAAGAAAGAAGAAGAAAGAAAAAAAAAAAGAAGAAGAAGAAAAAGAGAAAGAAAGAAGAAAGAGAGAAAGAAGAAGAAAGAGATAAAGAAATGAAGGGAAAAAAGTTGAAGATAATAAATATTAAATTTTTAGTGACGGAAATAAATTTCGTCGCTAACTAAAATCCCTCTCAAAAACCTCTCCTAAATTTTAAAATATTTAAAATTAGTTATGAAATATAATTAGCGAAGGAAATAGCGGCGAAATTATGTTTCGTCACGAAAAATCTGCACAAAAATGTCCTTGTTTTAGAAATATTTAAAATTAGCGATGAAATTTAATTTTATCGACGTCGCTAATTAGCGATGAATATGCTTTCATCGCTAATTAGCCAACATAAATGATACTAATATTTTAAAAATATTTAAAAATTAACGATAAAATAGTTCATTCGTTAATGTGGATGAAATCAACGACAAATATAGGTAGCAATAAAATTAGCCATGAAATTAAATTTTATCGTTTTTATTTATTAGATTTTAGGAGACAAATATATAATAATGTCTCTAAATGTAAGGCCCCAATGATTGACACTGAATTTAGCGGCGAATTTTTTTTTGTGCCGAATTTAGTGACAGATTGTTTATGTAGCTAAATTTATCGCTAATCTATCGCTAACAATTTTTTACAGATAATCTATCTTTATTTAGCGATGGATTAATTTTCATCATCAATTTATATTTTTCTTATAGTGTTATATCTTTATTGAGATGGAATATGGACCATGTTGAAGATAAGAGCATTTAAAATCTATGGATAAGGTCTACATATTGTTTTGATCTTGAAAGTACCGTAATTATTAGATAACTTCATCTGATACTTTCTTGAGGAATTGCATGGATAGAGAAACACCAAATAAAACACAGAGAACTCATGTATAAAAATTTTCCAGTTCAGTAAATGTTTTGAAAATAATACTTGTTTCGTCTTAAATTAATAAACATATTTTTTATTTATATTAAATTATATAATAGTTAATATGTATATTTCATACTTTTTTGTTCCAAAATAATAAATATTTCTTTTCATTTTTATTTTAATAAGTTAATTAATATATTATATTTTTATTCTATGCATATTTAATGTTACTAATTAAAAATATTTAATAAATATATTTCATACTTAAGTAACAATATACTGTGAAATATATATATATATATATATATTACATGTCTAAACTCTTTTTCTCTATTTTTTAAAGTTAATAAAAAATATTAAACCCTTATTTCAAGAAACAGAAAATGTGTATTGCTGTTATATATATTCTTTTCTAATTTTTAAAATATATATATATTTAATTATTATCCTAATTTAGTAGTAAAAATGATACTAATTGTTAATTTTATATATAAACGTCAAATTCAAATATAATTAATATATAAAACATTGATCATGAGAACAAAAACAATAGTAGAAAAAATTATAGATTATAAGGATGGCACTCAGCAGTGATCAGTGATCACCACCACCACTAGTCCACTAAATATGATAAATATGCATTTCAAAGATGAAGAAAGAGGGAGAGAGAGGTTGACAATTTTTTTTTTCTCTTTTATGTCGCACTAAATATGGACATAAACCCAACCACATCATTTCTCTTTTCTTAGCCTCTCCTTTCATTTTAACACTTCAACCATTTAACTTTAGATTCCCTCATCATTATACCAAAAGCACTAATCAATTAATTAATTAATATACTTCATTACTATATATTAATTAATTAATTCAAAATGGTTTGTGTGCATATACTAAAACAATGTTTTGGAAATGAAGCTATATTTATATAGGTAAAATTGCAGAAATTGGGAATTAATAATCAAATAATTAAGGGCATGTCTTTATGGCTTATCATACTTCATGTCAAGGAATCAATAATGTGGTGTAAGCTTGTTCTGATGTCTCATAAAGTAGAGGCTCTAAGCTGTATGATATGGAATTTATTCCCATCTCTTGATTTCAAAAACACTAATTAAGAAAAATAAAAGTTATTATTTTTTTGCCAAAGAATTTTACTTTTTCCATTGATAATGACAATACCTAACTACATATATCAGTTTTAATTAATGAACCAAATTAGGCATGGCAGGCTCAGAATTACATTTCAAATTTTAATATATATATATATATATTTTTTTTAAAAAGCTCAACACTCAAAAATCGTTTTTAGAGGATCGAACTCTGACCTCTCCGTGGAGAGTAACATCAGGTGACGATTGATTTTAATTAATATATATATCTATGCTCTATCCATCCAAATATATATTCTCTTTGTTACTTTTCGACAGTGATAAATCCCCCTCTTCCTTAGAGATACAAAAATAAAAGAAATAACCCACTAATTTACTTAAATGTATTTTTTTAATTAATATTTTCTCCAATTTAGAAATGTTATTTCTTTGTCCTTTGCAGTAATTAAAAGATCCACTAGTACAATAATCTTGTGTGATGCTCAACAAGTATACATAATGAAATTAAATAAATAATTAATGGATTTTACGATCCTCAACGCATGAAATTACTGAAGATTTAACTCTAGTTAGTACTAATTAAGAACAAATTAGAACCAACTCATTATAATACTCATATATGTCATACTATAAACCAATTAATGGATTTTGTGATTCTCAACGCATGAAATTACTGAAGATTAACTCTAGCTAGTACTAATTAAGAACAAATTAGAACCAACTCATTATAATATTCATATATGTCATACTATAAACCAATGAGGATTGAGATTAATCATTAGTTTAATGTTCAAGTTGTACTTCTTCCAAAGATTAATAATTAAAAAATATTGAAGCTAATTAATTGTAGGAGATCAAAGGATTTAAATTCTCATGGCATTGTCTTCTCTAAAAATTTCAGATATTTAAAAAAAAAAACTAAAAAAGATAGAGGGCGAGGAAAAAAAAGAAAAATCAAAGGGAAAAAGAGAAAAACCTTTGCTCATACATGAAAATTATATTCAAGACAAACAATCTCATAATTGATACATATATGTGCATGAAAAAGAAAACACACACACACACACACAAGTTTGCATAGATCACAAATCTTTAAAGAAGAAGAAGATGATGATGAAGAAGGAGAAGAAGAAGAAGAAAAAGAAAAAGCCATTATATATTTATATATATGCGTACCTTAGAACAAAATTTGCACTAACATATGGTCTCTTCTTAATTAATAAAGTAATTCTACATCAAGATTGCATAGCGCATACTATCATTTACCATAAGATGATTCATTTCAGAAAGTTGAGCAAATTCATGGCCACCAGAGACCCAAAGCCTATCAACACCATTAGAGTGAGGCTGTGATGAGAAGCAAGAAATAAGAGAAAATGGAGCAATAGCAATCCTAAATATTGCAGAAAACCCACTTCTCCACCTATGTGATGATCTATCCATATGATCGCGGCCAAATATTACTGGAAAATCAGCTCCATTATTAATATTCATCTCTCCAAACATGCTTTCATCTGCTACTCTTGGACTTTTTCTAATATTTTGCATGTTTCTTCGTAGTCCTGCCACGCTAAGCCACATACCTTCTTGGCCGGCAAAGCGTGTTTGAATTTTTTAGGTTTTTTTCAGTAGAGAAGAGGAAGAAGAGAGTGGAGAGATTAATTGTATTAATAGCAAAGATAGCTCCTTTTTGATAATTTGCAACTTGTTTGGTAGTGGTGTTGTTGGTGCTAGTGTTTATCACACGGGTTTTGGGTGCCTTTTTGAGGAGCCTTTCTTTCACTTATAGTTTTCTTTTTCTTTTTCTTTTTTTTTAAGGATTTAGTATCCTAGAAGTCGGTTTATCAATTTGAATTCACACTAAGCAAGACTATTAAGACATTAAAATGTTTCATTTTAAATTTTAAAGGTATTTCATATTAAGAGTTTGAATTTAAAATCTCCGATTATATATATATATATCATCCCATGTCACTAATTGAGTATTTCTTTTTCTTTTTCTTTTTTTTTTGTTTATTATCAGAACAAAAAGAAAATCTTAATATTTGAAGTTGATAAACTTACCATCTTAATAATGGTATTTTTACTTTCCTTTTTTTTATTCTTTTGTTTCCATTAATACAACTTTTTTGCCATTAATTTTATTTTCTTGCCATGTTTGTGGGGTCTATCTATGCCAACATGCCGACAAAGTTGCTTAACTATTCACTAAAAATTTCATTGGAATTTTGAGTTATCAAAATCACTACATTTAGTTTGTTTATTTTCTTTTTCTCTTTTCTGTAATAAAAAAATCACTGGATTTAGCAGATACAATGAGAATAATTTTTTTCTAAGTTCAACCTAATCTCTTGTGTACTCCGTAATTGCGCCATTAAGCTAATAGTCCATTGTTCAAACATGTATTTAAAGCGGATATATTCCATCAACTATTTATATAAATAAATTATCACGATATGCTTTCCCAAGTTTTATATATGATATCATGTGATATTGAAAAAAAAATATTGATTCAAAAATTATTAATAATTTTCAATTAATAAATATGTTCAATTATTTTATATTTTTTAAAATTTTATTAATAATTAGTAATTGTATTATTTTCTTTTTAGTAGATTACTTTATATATAAATTGTTAAAATTTAAAATAATACCTTTTATACCTTTAAAAATACTATTATTTATTTTGATTATATTCTTTATTTTTATATCAGTTTTCACATATAAATTTAAATACAATATTTATTTTTATAAACATATAATAATTAAAATATACTATCTATTAACTTGATAGGAAATTTTTTACTGTTTTTGTAGTTTTATCCGGCTCCACTATAAATGAATAATTTATCCAATATATATATATACTATCTATTAACTTCATTATATTAATTAATAATAAAATTTTAAATTTTGATTTCAATTAATAAATTACTTAAAGTACTAAATAATATATGAAAATTGAAAATTCTATGTTTCAATTTTTTTAAAGGTTACTATCTTATTCTTTTCATCCTTAATTTACTTATTTTTATTACAAAATACTTACAATGTCTAATTTTATTTGTGGTTCTCATGAATAATTAGTTATTACTAATAATTCTTACAGTAATCGAAAATTCACGCATTAAACTACTTTGTAAAATATTATGAGAAAATATATTTTTTATTTCTAAGTATAACTAGAATATAAATATAAAATATTATGAAATTTTTATTACAATTAATTTACTTTTGTTTTTAGGCAAGTGAATGTAACTTATTTCTCATTTTTTAAATTTCAATAATTTATAGTTTTCTTTCAAAAGTTGTAATTCTCTTATTTTACTTAATTTTAATAATTTTCACATCAATTTTGATTTTGAAAAAAAAAATTCACATCAATCATTTAAAAGTATATACGAAGTAATATATTAAAAAGGAAATACTTCAATTACTAGTTGAATATTTTAAAGAAATATAAGGTAATTTTTAGCTTTTTTATCCTAATAATTTCTAAGATGGAAATAATACTAATCTTTTCTTATTTATTAAATATTAAAAAATTTAGCACATCAAAATCTCAGACTTAAAAATTTATATAGCAAATAATTTATGAAAAAGGAAAATCCAAATGTTATTTGTTTTTGTTAAGTCAGAAATGAAATAAAATTTGCCAACAAAAGCAAGAACCAGCAGAGCAATATCCACCGAAAAAACTCAATTTATTCAACATATACATGATAATTTCCAAAGAGGCCGTGAATTTAATTTAAATTCCTATTTTAAATGTAATATATACTATTAATTTTAATGTAAGTAATATAAAGAAAATAGGGACTAGAAATCATTTAACTCATTTTTATAATATTTTAGAGTAAACTCTGTTTTTATTTTATTTTATTTTATATCCGTTTCTTTTAGATACTTGACTTGGGGTTTCAATAGTTATCTGGTATTGCGGTCAATATTTACAATAGTTCTTTAGAGCTTCGCACTATTTCTTCAGGATTTCACAATTTATAATAGTTTTGTAGGATTTTGTCGAACACTTGATAGAATAAAAGATAAAATTAATTTCAAACTCTCCACACTCACAAAGAGACTAGCAAAAAAAAAATTGAAAATAAGTTTAATCTTCTAGCAAGAGAGTAAGAGTATAAAGGTTTTGGATATGAATGTTTAGCACTTGAGTATGATAAAGAATTGTCCAATTACTTCAACCTCCTTTTCTTTCACAATACTTTGGTTTTAATATTCTTCCTATCTAGTTAATTGTGGCTTTTAATATATTGAATTCTGACTTGATACCTGTCATATGCTTTAAGTCTCAACTATCAACACCCATTAATTTATTCTTTCTTCTTAATTTCTCTTACAAATTAACAGAAGTATTTCATGTTTTTGTTGAAACCCAAGTGCTTCTGGATCCATTCTATTAGTTTCTTTCTTTCTTTCTTTCTTTCTTTTTTTATAGAAAGCATAGTTATTATTAATAATATCAATTAGGGAAAAACATGATTAAGTGAGGCATTTTACCCAAGCTAGTAGGGTTTACTCAAGTTAATAGGATTACTCTGTACATCCACAACTAAAATTTCATCAATTCATGTGAAAAAACCCTGAAATCATGTCCAATATAGGGGGATAATGTCCATAACATAAATACATAAAACTAAACCAATGATCAAGTTAAAACTAAAGACATTAATTTTAAACTCTCAACACTATGTTTTAGCAATTGTTTGCAGATAAAATCATTGCAATTAAGGACAAAACTAAAGATGTGCAGTGGTTGAGTTGGTTGGATTTTAGAGGTCGACTAGCTTGACCACTATTAATTGGTTGAAAAATTTTATTTTTAAAAATCGATCATAATGGGTTGGTTCTGTAGAATTCGTCGAGTTTGTTAGATTTGGTTGGGTTTATTAATAAATATATAAGCCGAAATTGACAAACTCAATCGATTTAAACCGATATGGTTGGTCGAGTTGCGATTGAGTCAGTAGGATTCGAGTAATTTTTCTCATCCCTAGACAAAACCCAACCTATGTAGTTGCCAAAGGATGCATATAATCGACCACGTTGAGAGAACTAGTATCATAGCGATGAGTTTGCATAGAAGCTTTCAAAACCAATGAAACAAGGAAAGTCACAATTCTTTAAAAAGCTATGTTTCTTTATGCCAGAGTCATAAACAAAACTAAGGAGATCTGGTAATAATCCAATATATATGTTATATTGAAACATCATATTCCACAAGAAGAGCTAGTAGCCACTAAACATAAAGCAAGGACTTCTGATATCAGTTTAAGAAATTTGCCATACTAAAATACCACAAAATTATAGAGTTAGTGTCAACTAAATTTAAGGCAAGGAGAAATGGTATTGATTCAACAATTTTATAAGGGGAGCATACCAGACAAACAATTTTGCATACACAATAGACTTGTATTCCAGCATATTAAGCCAACTATAATAGACCAGCAAATTAACCTAAACTAACCAAATTCCAAACCATAAAGTAAATCAAAAACAATAAACTAGCACTCTTGATTCTCCAAACATATGAGCAAACAAGAGAGCTATTTAAAAAAAAACTAACAAATACCCTAAGCAAACTAACAGAGCAACAACAAAAAAAAAAGAAAAAGAAAGCTATCTTCTTATGCTCAAAGCCTAGAAAGAAAACACACCATTGTTCAAGATGAATAATGCACTATGACCATCATACTACAAAATTAATGGCACATAAATGAAACCAACAAACTATGCACAAATCCAACAAATTAAGAGAATGTCATAGTGTGAAAGCATAGGCAAGGAAGAAGAATAAACTACTAAGCTGCAATAACAAAATATGTGGCACTAGCTGAGATAATTGCAATGTTACCAAGCCGCAAGTCTCAAAATAAAAAATCAACTCAATTCCAAAGAAATTAAGATCCAATAATCTACATTTCCCAATCTCAACAGAGCATACCTTGAGGGGTTATCTATCAAGGTTACAAAAGCCAAGAAGCTTGCACATACATGAGAGTAATAACATCTCATTGAACTATGGGCCACAAAGCACAAGAACCATTGGCCAAATAAAAATCCAAGCCACGTCAATCGGACCATAGAACATATTATCCCAACATCACTTTCCATACCCAACTCATAACCAAGCCACGAAGTTAGTATTTCTTGCAACACCTAATTTAGCAAGGCAATCTGCAACTGAATTTGACTCTCTTAAGGCATGTTATTGATTACCAAGGGAAGGACCTTAACCATATTATTAATTTTACATAGAACTTCATAAAATTTCAATGGATTGTTGATGCATCCTAGTTAACTCTAGCAAGTGCACTAGTCATATTAGTAATATAGATTCGTAAATTCAGATATCGTCACACGAAGATCAAATTTTAAAAGCCAATTATTGTATTGCGTTATTATTATTTGAGAAACAGTATTTGAATAAATAAAATTGAATAAAATCTAAAAGTAAATTAACTTGCTGAAAATTAAATATCTTTAGTGAAGTAAGAATAAATTAATCAATAAAATATATTAAAGTCCACAATCCCCCTAAACTTACATAGATATCGAAATTTAGTTAAGATTGGCGGGTTATCTTTAAGCCTAGCTAGCCTTATTCAGGGACATAACTTTTTAAATTAATATTAAACTCTTATTTAGATACTTTAATATTAATTTGCATATGAATAAACTCAGTTACTCGACCTTATTCAGGAATACAAATAGTGCCACGGGCTAATATTATATTATCTATTCAAATAAATCATCAATCAAACTTGTTACACAAAATTACCTATATAAATCAAGCATTCAAATCCCATTGAATAAAAGTCCTAACTTTTCTATTCGACACATCATCAAGGAATTCAATCAATAAAATATTAAATATAAGCATTAGGAATAACAGTTTTGCATAAATCAACTCAAATTTAATTAATCCAAATCAATATCCTTTCAAAACTTAGCGTTCATGTTTCCCCTAACAAAAAGAAAACTACTCCATAATTAAAAATAAGAAACTAAAACTGAAATTAAAAGTAAACATGATAAGAATAAGCAAACTCTTAATAGTTGTCTTTGGCTTGAGCTTGAACAGTTGAACCCCTTCTCCAATGGAGGTTTTGTCTTCAAGGAGAAAGAAAAAGAAGAAGCCTCCAATTTGCTTAAAGAACTTATTGTATTCTTTCACAATTTGCATGAAAAAAAAATTATCCTTGACTAAATGTATTTTTCTCTTTTTTTAAATCTCATTCTTTCCTACTTTCTCTAGGTTACAATAAGAAGACTTCCTATTTTTTTAGAGTTCTAACAAAGTAGGAAAGAAATAAAAAGAAATCCTAGTAAATTAAGAAAACTAAAATCCCAATATTTGTTATAATTTTCGTGCATGAGCAAGTGCATGACCATGCATCTGCCCATGTGCCTTTATGCCCTTTTAAGAATTGGTAGATCTTCCTAAAGGATTCCAAGCCATTGGAAATAAATGGATTCTCAAAATCAAGTAAAAACTAATGGCAAAATTTTTTGAGAGGCACATGGCTCTTCTCATTTCAAAGGGGTATATATAACAGAAAAGAACAAACTACGAAGATATGTTTTCTCATGTTGTGACTTTTATATCTATGAGGTTGATTATAACAAATTATTGTAAATATTGATCTTAAATTGAATCAAACAGATGCAATATGACTGCTTTTTCTCAATGAAGAATTAAATGAAGAAATCTAAATGGAATGACCAGTAAGCTTTATCAAATAAGTTTAAGCAAAAAGTTTAAAGGTTCAAATGTCAATTTATGGCCTTAAGTATTTTTTTTTCAAAATAATGGTACATTTGCTTTCATAGATGAGGACTATTGTGTCTACATCAAACGACTAAAAGCGGAGTTTGCCATAATGTCATTATATGTTGATGACATTCTAATTGTCGGAAACAAAGTATTTCTAAATCACATTAAAGAGCGGTTATCAACCAATTTTAAGATAAAAAAAATATGAATGAAGTCACATATACTCTTGGAGTAAAATTATTTAGAAAGAACTTGAATGATTTAGTATGTGTAATCACAAACTTATGAATACCCTAGTTGCCAAAGGCGAATGCTTGAGTCATAAACTATACTACAAATCTTCAAAAGGATATAAAGCATGTGAAAAGTATCCCTTATACAAGTATTGTTGTTTTTTTATTTATATGTAATGGTGTGTACAAGACTTGGTATTTACTTTCCCTTTGGGCTGACAATCAAATATGAATAGGTTCAACACTTTAGAAAAGAAGCTAGAAGCACATTGTACAAAATTATTTTTTGAGACATGGTTGCACATAATGTAGTGAGCATGAAATACATTTTCTATGCAAGATATGGTTGTAGATCCCTTTACCCAACAAATTCTTAGAGCTATATTAACTGGGCATTTAAGGTCTCTTGGATTGTGTAGATGCTAATGTATTTATACTATTTATCTCTCTGAGACTATATTTAGTTGATTATTTCTTTTATTAATACTGAATATGATGCTTGTTTTATATTTACATGAGTTTAAATGTTTGGTGCATTTAATATTATTAAGAGCATGTTGGACAGAATACAAATTAATCTTCTCACATGGTTAATTTTATTCTATTTGTCTATGTGGCAAGTGAAGATGAGACTACTTTCAAGCATTTTATCTAGGTGATAATGAGCTCGTTCTTGAAGCAAGATGATCGTCTTATTTACATAATGAGATTTTTTTTTACTGTTGGGCTAGTTACACATGATTATGCCTAATTTTGTCTAAGTTGCCAAATGTTAGTTCTGAATCAAACTAAGTAGATATGTGAACTCAAGTTAGGCATTAAGTGTATCTAAATTATCATCTACATGGTGTTTTTTTAATTCAAAATTTTGTTTTTATGATAGACATGCGTCCCATTGTAATGGGAAGAATACTGTGGCATTTGTTTCATACCACATGTGTGAAGTTTCGACCACAAGGTAGACAAAATCATATGATCTCAACTTTTGTCAATGTGAGACCCTTGAGAATTTTGGTTCTTAAAAGTTTCCCTTATGACTTTTGGTTGGTTCTTAAGATATGGTTAGATGTTTGCTATCTTAAGGTGTTACTAGAGGGTTATGAATGATCCGACCTAATGGGATATTTCTAGAAAAGTGAGTTTAATCATGAACAAGAGAACAAAACTAAAAGGAAGATTACTAGAATGCCACTTTCTATTTTGTATCCACAGGTTGACTAATTATGTTTGAAAGCTTACATAATTATGGGTACAAATTATCCTGAGATCTTATGAGGATAGTGAAAAAGTGATAAGTAATATGGGGTAAAACATACTTTATCTACTCCAAAGTCATTTCTGCAATGAGATGTTATATATATGAAGGGTGTCGAAATCACCAAAAATAAATTCATATTTCTAAATCAATTAATTTGTAGAAGTGGTAAATAGGCTGTCGAACCTCAAGAAACTGCTTATTTTTATTCTTTTAACAACCGACGAAAATTAATTAAAACAACAAATAAAAATGGGGTTTTTTTAAAAGAAGCGAATATTTCAAATTAAAATTCAAAAAAAATAATCTTAACTAATTAAAAGAAAAAGATGATAATTAAGTAAAATTCAATAAAAGAAGTCTTAGTTGAATGAATAATCTTTAGTTCAATTCTTGAATTGATCATAGATATAAAAATCACTCTTTTAATTATTCAATAAATCAGTTATAGTATTGGACAAGCTCTTAATATCAATTCTGCCTTAGGTTTTAAATTAATTAGGAAATATTTTCTAATTAACTCATGCCAATAATCTATCCTATAGGAACGTATTTAGAATTTAATTATTGACAGTCTTAAGAACTAGGAGAACATGATTCTAACCAATAAACTCAGCTTGAGATTTATTTAATTATATTATATAATCTCTTAGGATAAACCTAATCGCTACTTAAATCAAAATACCCAAAATAATTACGGATTCAAGAATAAAAAATAGCTATATGTTACCCTACTAATCAAGCGATGGATCCTCTTGATTAATTGGTAAAATAACAATTAAATAAGGCACAAATAATTATATAAATACTGAATATCAAAGAAGAGAAAAGTTAGAGTTGTGTATATCTCATAATTCTCCAATATGAATTTCAATTACCCTTTAACCAAGAAATAAATTAGTTGCTGATGCTTGAAGAAAAGTAAACTTTTATAAAATGTAAAGTCGTAGCAGCCAAAAAGAGTCAAAAATCATCCTAAGGTTGCTGAAAACCTTAGCTTATATAGCCCCTATCCAAAAAGACTTCATAAACTAAGTTTAACTGGGAATATTACAATTAAAAATAAAAATAAAATAGTAATAATATTCAAAATCAAATTTCTACCTAATAGGAGATTACAATGTCAGATATATACCCCTAAAGCTTATCAAAATCAAGTTTCTAAAGATCTAAACATGGTAAGTGCCAACTATCAAAACTATCTAAAATTTATCTGGTCAGATACGCAATCAGCCTTGCTCAAGGCTCCTGCTCGAGGTTTCTACTAGCAATTCCTTTACAAATTTTAAGCTTTTAATCAACTTTCCTCTTTTGCTTCCAGCTCTCCATTAAATCATTCTTTCTCTGTAAAAATGTCCAAAAGTCAGTAGAAAAATCATAATAGCAAACACAAATTAACTCAAAATATAAATAATAATTGCTCGCTATAAATATCCCTAATAAGTATATAGCTTAGAGCTCTTGTAGTATACCAATAGCTCGGTCTATTAGTCTAGTACGAACTATCTTAAAATAGCTGCCTCTTTTTACGTATGTATCTCGTCATGTGTGAGTGAGAGATATTAATTTTTGATCGGGTTCACCCATGACTGATGGATAGAATCCATGAACTCAACTTGATTAAATATTAATTATATAATATTTATTATTATATATGAGTAATATTTAATATTTAAATAAAGAGATTTTAGATAGGATAGAGATATCCAATCCTAGTTTGATTTTAATTAGGAAATTAAACTACTATATTTTTAAGGATATAGTGATAGAATATATGTGATTATTATTCAATCTAAAAATCTGTCAAAAAAAGATACATTTTTTTATAAGATTTTTTATCTCTTTCTCCTTAAACTCTCAAAACCCTAATCGTTACTGTGTGTTAGATAATTTAAGATAAAAATTATAAAGATAGTTGACTTTTAAACTATGAAAAGCAAGGGTTTTTCTTTTATGGTAATTGCCTTCAAGACTGGTAGTACAAACATAAGATTAATCTTTCACGGGTATCGTCAGAGATAAGTTTCGAACATCTACTTATTTGGATCTATTTTTTTCAACATTTATAAGTCTATAATTATGAAATAACCAGAATTATATTATTTAATTTTTCATATTGTAATTTTAGTTTTATACTTTATTTTATTTTTTTTATTTTAAATTACCATTATTTAAAGATAATATTGTGATGTCTACACAAAGACACGTTATGCTTGATATCCTATTCTTTTATTTATTTAATTTTATAATACTTATTTAATGAAATTAATTCCAGACATTTTATAAAAAAGACACATTAATTTAATTATCTATTAAAATATTTATCCTTAAAACTAAATTCAAATCTAATAAATTTTTTGTTAAAACATTTCATCACGCCATCATGAAAAATTTTACTTTATTTAGATATCAATTATTTTATATATTTTTAATTTAGTATTTTTGATGTTTTGTTATAAAATTAAAAATTAGTAACTGTAATTTAGATAGAAAAGAATTGTAAAATTAAAAGTTAATTAATTGCAATTGAGATTTATTATTTTTTTTATAAATTCTTTTTTACGAGTCAAGCCAGATAAAATTCTAAGAGCGATAAAACTCTCCCTATCGAGATTTTAAATTTTATTATTGTTATTATTATCTAATTTTATAATTTTTGCATGTTAAAATTTTTATTTTATAATTTTACATATTTAAAAAATAGTGGCGAGCATAATTTTATTGTATCTTTTCTTAATTGTTTCATATCAGCTGTAATGGACTCTAATGGCGTAAATATCCGATGAACTCTAATGGGAAACATTGATGCATTATTTGCTAGGGCGTCTGCCAACAAAATTGGCCTTTATAAACACATGTTGATGGACCTTAACTTCCAATTCGCACAAGTTGAACTCATGGATTTCAGTTATTAACGCAAGGCGTGGCTGGGCTTAATTATCCCGAAGTCATATTTAATCAGATCAAATTGGAAACTCCAAAGCTCCCTGCAACCCTTAATTAGATGATACCCCAGAATTCGACACTTGTGATGGAACAGCACCCTATTGGATGATACCCCATGGATGGATAAGTTTAATATAAAGAACCTTAAATTTATGATAACTATCTGTTAGGATAGTAACAATATACAGTAAAATAATACTCACCCTATTATATTTTACCACGCTCATAAATAATTATTGTTTTAAAATTAAAAAATAAATTATATAATAATTATTTTATTAAATTATCATTTTTTTATAATTTATTATTCATTCTATTATTATTAATTTTTTTATACGAGTATATTTAAAATAAAAATAATCTTTATTTTATAAAATAATAATTATTTATAAATAAAATATATCATAATAAAGTGATAATTATTTATAAATGGAGAAAGTAGTATTAAAATGATCAAATTTTAATCCAACCCATTAAATTTATGAAACATGTTAAAATTCTCAAACTCTAATATAACCATATTTCACTTAACCCATTCAAATATTTAAATCCAAATAAATTTTATAAAATATAACATGTAAGTATTTCTTTTATTATAAATTTCAATATATTAATATATTTGAATAAATTATTATTTTGTCTCGGAAACTTGACCAACTCAATAGGTATATCTATGGAATAAAAAACTCAAAATTATCGTATTTTTTCTGTGCAATCCAAATATTTTCTTTTTGTCAATTAAGTACTGAAATTATTTTTTGATATCAATTTTGTTCAACGCAAATTAAAGAGTTGTTCTTACATGACGCGATGACCTAACAGGAATGGAGTTGATTTTGTCAAATTAATATAGCAGTCTATCTTTTTTTTTTTTGAGAAACTCTTAGTATATATGTTATATATTGTTAAAAAAAAATTACTATTGCCTCCAAACTTCCATTTAAAAATGTATGTTACCTTCTCAAAAATAAAATAATATTTCATGATGAGAAATTGGATTCAACAGAATACATCATTTAGTTGTAATTGCAAGAAAGAATTTCAAATATTAAGGGAAAATGGATATAAGGTGAATTCTTGGAAAAGGTAAAATTCTTTTGCAAAAAATATCAACAATGATAAGAATACTAGTCTAGATATATGATAAGATCCATCTAGTAATAACAATGATTATATAACATTGGAATAAAATTATCGAATTAATATATTTTTGGTTGTAATGAAGCTCTTTATTCTTAGCATGTATTTAGATCCTATGAATGACTACATTGCATTTTAAATATATAAATATTATTTGCTTGCAAATAAATTTTATCTTAAAAATTTTTCAGAATAAGAAGTTAAATTAGAATTTTTTAATTTAATATTAATTAAAATTTATATTCATGAAAGAATTCAACTGTTTCATATTTATAACAAAATTTGGTAAAGTCAATAAAATCCAATATCCATCATCTTGTTGATAGATTGATTCAATTTATACTAAATTTCCCAGTATATCTACTATCACAAAAAAAATATGTGTTTTCTACTATAAATATTGGCAAAACAAAATTACACAATAAGATAGAAAATCTTCTTTTTAACCCATTGATCACTTATATATATATTGAGAATGAGATAGCTAAATTTCATACCCATTTATTTTCGAAGGAAAAAATATTAGTAGATTAGTAGATGATGATAATTTTATTTTGATATATTTTTATTTAAAAAATGCATGAATAAATTTAAATATATTTAAATATTTACCTTTAATATATGAAATATATTTTATTATTAATATAAATATGAATTTCTGATATTTTTATTTATTATTGTATGAAATATCTTTGCCCTAAAAATTAAGAGGCGAAATCCGTCAAACCACATTGGCAAACATTATATGATTAAAATACTTTATTATAGATGGGATCAGGGAATAAATAATAATACATAACTAATTTATTTTGATGTACATGTATAGGAAAAAAAAATTAACTTGGTTTACATTAGACAAGCGATGTATTGATTATTGGAAAGGAACAAGAAGAACAATATGGTAACTAAGCATTAAGAAAATCGCCAGCGACATATACAAGAGGCCAAGAACTGCTAAACCAATATCAAACATAACATTAAGCAGAAAAAATAAATCCAAAAAATGAGAGGGTGAATATAATAACTGGCTATTTAATTAAGGGATACATACTTTAAATTGTGAATATAAATCATTAAATGAATACTTTGATAGGTCAGTATCATATCATTTTTAAAAAAAAATTAGGTGAATATAATCCATCACATGATGTAACAATTAACCAATATTTGTGTATGGTCGTTAGATAATAACTCTCCATAATAATATAAATATAACAACAAATGACCTAGACGTTTATTAGTAAGCAAAGGTTCCATTGTGTGTAAACAAAGCTTGACAAGCCATAATACAAGACCCTCTTCTTATTAATATACATTTCTCTAATGCCTTAACCCAACAATATCCATATCTCATTTTACACTCCGATTCTCCTCTTCAAAACCAGCTTTATCTTGTAGATTTCACTATTAGTACTCCTCACACCGCCCTTAAAAAAATTACAATACCAATTACACCTGAATTTAATGTTGTAGGTTCTTGTAATAGTCTGCTATGCCTATGCGATTCGTCCCAAAACAAAACAATTTATGTATATAATCCTTGCAGCAAAGATTTTATAGAGCTCCCAGAATCTCCATTATGTCAAAACCAAGAAGTTATAATTGGATTTGGATATCATTCAACAAGAAAAGAATATAAGGTGGTTAAGGTAGTTTATTATCCATATGCATATGAAAATAATTCTTTTGGATGGCCAATGCGACAATCTGATTCAGCAATTTAGATTTTCACTCTGGCAAGTTCTACTTGGAGACGTATAGGTTACAATAACTATCATTTCATTCGAGCTCCATCGCAAGTTCTTGTTAATGGAAGACTTCATTGGGTTGCTTGGTATAGTAAAAATATTCATATTTTTATTATTATATCGTTTGACCTAGCAGACGAACAATTTCGAATAGTTCCAAAACCTAATTGTTGTGGGTCTAGTAGGCGCGGTTATCAATTGGTTGATTTTGAAAATTGTCTGCCTTCTACTGCATTTTGTAATAGTGGGAATAATTTTGAGATATGGGTTATGAACGATTATGTAGTAGAGGAGTCTTGGGTTCGATAGTTTAATATTGGGACATACATGCCAAGGAGTTTGAAAAAAGATTTGGATGAAATGTTCAAGATTTCTAAGTTTTACTTGAATAGTGGATTTGTTAGAGTTTTATGCCTTTTAAAGAATGGTGAGATCTTGTTGGAGTATGAATGCAGGGCTCTTGTTATTTATGATCCAAAATATGGAATATTTAAGGATGTAGTTTTCAAAGAAATGCCTGGTTTATTTGAAACGGTTGTTCATGCGGGTAGTCTCAATTGGTTTTGATTTTCTGGTTGGATTGATGATTGAAGTGCAAGAATACATAATTTGGATTATTTTCTTGAGGATTATAGTTTGTATTTCTTCCTCATAAATGTATTTCAGTTTTATGTTGTACGATCTGCAAAAAGTTGATAACAAATTTTAGCAATTCTAAAACTTTATTGGTTTTTGATTTTCAAGTTGTTTGATATTGATTAAATGCAAAATTTGCTAATTTGAATTATTTTTATGTATTGATTTGGTTCTATTATAGATTAATTTGGTTTGTGATTTTTAGTTTATTTATGTATTAACAAAATTGGTAGTATTTTTTAGTTAATAAAAAAATATCGATATAAAAAAAGTTAATTGCTCACAAAAAAAAAAGATAAATGTTATAGAAGAAAATTCCCAGTTTGTATGTTTGTCAAAAATTATAATTGTTAAAACGCGTGGTCGGCAGGATTCGAACCTGCGCGGGCAAAGCCCACATGATTTCTAGTCATGCCCGATAACCACTCCGGCACGACCACATGATATGCTTCAAGGCCGTTATATGTATTTTTATTGTTTTAAAATATTAGGAACTAAATGTTAAAAAAATGATTCATCTTCTTATTCCTTTTGAAAATGTGAATTTTAAATCTATAATTCGCTCCCATAATAAGAATTTTTAATAAAACTTATTAAAGAAAAGAGTTACTTTATAATTATAATGATACTTCAATCCTAAAATTAAATTCTCATGCATAAATGAGTAGGATTAAAATAAAAAAATATAAAATAAAATAGACGTATTAATAGACTTCGAACATTAATTAAACTAATTAATTTTAAAATACCAATTGTAGATGAAAGTTTATGTTAAACAAGTTTATGAATAAATTTTCAATATTTCTACATTTTATCACAGGTTTTATAATAGCCAAGACCAAAGGCAAGCAAAGAAATTTTTTTACTGTTATTTTTTTTAGTATTAGGGATGAAATTTTAATATAGGTGAAATTTGAATTATGATGTTCACTTATATAATATTTCATTTTATAATTAAATTAGACACTAACTGAATTCTAACAAGTTAGATATAATTTTTTTTTTATCAATTAGATATAAATATTTAAATCAATTGAATTATAGAAAATATAGATATGAGAAATTAATGGTTTCAACAATTAGTTAAATCCTTTCTTTTTTTGGATAAGTAAATGAACTAATCAGTTATAGATTTGATAAAAATCTACCAAATTAATTAATGGTCTAATAATCTTGGTTTATACAATTTTTTGTATTAATATATAAAATTATTAAAAAATTATTTAATTAACCTACATCAAATAATTATTTTTGAATTTTTTGCATATTAGATAAATATTAGACAAATATACCTAATAAAATAAAGGTTAATTTCTTTGTGGCTTTCAATTAATGGCTTCAAATTTCATTTGATTAGCAACTTGGGTTTCATAATCTAAATATCCCTTTGTATGTATAGACTTCTAAACTCAATTACAGTACTCTAATCATGGAGAAAGTTAGTGCAGAGCCACGAGGAATAAAAGAATCAAGAATGAAGAAGATACACCAAGTACTAACAACAATAGAGAGTCTCCCACGAGAAATTGTCCTTGACATACTATCAAGATTGCCCATATCATCTTTAGTCCATGTTCAGCTAGTATGTCGATCTTGGCATAGCTTAGCACAAGATCCACTTCTTGCTACTATGCATTTCTCTCACTTGGCTAAAACTGAAGAAACTGATCCATGTCTGATTTTGCACTATGATTTGCCAATCCAAAACAATCTCTACTCTCTACATTTCTCTGATGCAAACATCGAGACCATAACTCGAATTCATATGCCTATAATCTCAGAATTCACTATAGCAGGATCCTGTGATGGGTTACTTTGCTTGTGGCATTCACTGTACAAAGATCAAGGTTATATATACAATCCTCTTACTAAATATTACATAAAATTGCCTAAACCACAATAGCTTCCAACACAAAAAAGAGTTGCAATAGGATTTGGTTTCCATCCAACAACGAAAGAGTACAAGGTTGTCAGGATCGTTTATTGCAAGAACTTATGATGAGTTCATGAATGCCCTACTCCGAAGACATTCTTTGCCAGAATCAGAAGTTCAAATCTTAACTCTTCATCCAAATGGGGACCGATTGGCATGGAGAAGTAAAGGGAAAACGTCTTACCAACTTGGAATGCCATCAGAATCGCGAGTTTTGATCAATGGAAGACTGCATTGGTTAACTCACCGTTATACACACCAATCACGTCAAATGTTAGTTTCCTTTGACTTGAAAGATTAACAATTCCGACAAGTTCCGAATCCTAACTGTATAAGATTCAGTATATTTGTTTCAGATTTATTGAATCTAGGAGGTTGTCTTTCAGCTGTAGTTCAGGGTTATGGATGGCTTTACATTTGGGTTATGAAAGAATATGGAGTTGACGAATCTTGGACCAAGGAATTTAGTATAGCATATCAGTCTCCGTCGTCTAGACAACCATGGCAGTTTTGCGGTCAAGTGTTATGCCTTCTTAAAAATGGTAAGATATTGTTAGAATTAAAGGGCCAATCTCTAGTCTGTTATGACCCAAAGAATGGAACTTTTGAAGAGCTTAATTTCCAATGTCTGCCAAAATGTTTTAATGCAATTGTTCATATAGGTAGTCTCAATAAGATTGACGCTCCAATTGATTTATGAAATATATATATATATATACATATATTATATGCTAAGAAAAGCTTTAGAAACAATGAGGAAACGGTAGTAATAAATAAGAGACAATTTATTGAAGATACATATTGATAATTGTGTATCTTTATTGTATTTTTTTTCTTACATTAGAAATATTTTGAATATAAGATTGTCAAGTTTGAATTGTGTCATGTGCAAGAGTTTAATCACTAAACTATTAGCTTGATGACAATCTCTAACTTTCTTTCTTTCTTTCTTTTTTTTTTTTTTTTGAGGAATATATGAAATAAATTTAATTGACCTTAAAGAATGAGGACAATCATCAAGAACAAAGCTGCTAATAAATGGAAAACATCCTCCATCAATATAAGCCCATCCTAAGAGGATTGAAAAGAAAACTTAGCCAGATGATGTGCAAGAAAGTTTGCTGTCCCAGAAACAATGAAAAGTAATAAACTGAAAAGCTACTACAGTTCTTTGACATCAGAAACTATTAAAATAAGAGGAGGGATCAGCTTTCCTGTTGCCTTTTAATTAATGCTCACATAACTGATTGACAATCACTCTCCAGTGTGATATTATTGAGTAATTGCAGTGTCAAGTCTAGCTTGAGTCCATACAAAATTGCATACACTTGAGCCAATTCAGTAATCCTTTACTGCCGAGAAGCTGATGCCATTACCTTTCCATTTTAATTGCGAAACACTCACCACAAGATTTTCACTAACTAGGAATAGATTTTTCCATCTCTAATGAGTTTTCTAACAGATTAGTGGTGGAAAAAAATTGATTGCTAAATTGTTGGTTATAAATTTAAGGATGGATTTTATTACAGTTGCAAATTTTTAAGAATAAGAATTCTGTAAAGAATAAAAAGGACATGTAATTCATCGCTAAATAAGGACGCATTTGGGCAAAGCAATTCACACCTAATTAAGGACGGAGTGAAATACTATCCTAGATCGGGTGCATATCCAGGATAGAATTTTCCTAAGGACAGAATAAGGATGGACTTTGTCTTCACCAATTAAGGACATAATGAGGATAATTAAGAGCATATATGTCTATTTCTAATAAAGGAAGGAACTAAGATGAATATGTCCATCCTTAATTAAGGAAGAATATTTGTCTCTTAACCGTTATTAAATTATTAATAAATTATAATATAAATATGAAACATGAAAACTTGATTAATTTAAAATAAGAAAAGGATAATGCAGTAAAACATGAAATTAATATTAATAAACGAAAAAATATAATTTAATATGCAACAAAATGTAATTACAATAGCTATAATAGTGTTTTTTTTCTTCTTACAATTGGAGAAGAAGCATTCTCAGAACACTACAAGGAGATAACACATGCATAAAAAACACCAATTAGGTCACGTTGTAACCAAGTTTTCACCCCCTTTAGAAGGGATATCAAAATTATTATCACCATACGGAAAATCTAGAGCATGGGAGGCTATCCAGTCCGCTGTATAATTGGCTTCTCTATATGCATGATGAACAGAGACATTCCAATCCATGTGAAGTAGAGTTTTGATGCCTGTTATGAGGGACACAATAGCATTGCAAGGGATTTCCTTCTTAGTAATTAAATCCACCACACTCCTACTATCATATTCGACCTTAAGACTTCGAATGCCCAAGCTCCATGCTAAATTCAGGCCGTTGTTAATGACCCATAACTCGGCTCTAGTGATAGAGCACTTCCCTATATTCATCATAAAACCTCTTACCCAAGCTCCTTTGTGGTCATGGATGAGTCCCCCTGCTTTAGCATTTTGTCCTTTATTCTTTAATGCTCCATCTGAATTCAGCTTGATGGAACCCATAGATGGAGGAAACCTACTGATCAACTTGGTAGTTCTCCCATGGCCTTGTGCTTTCAGAGACTCCTCAACATCCTGCGATATATTGAATTCGTGGGCATTGCTATATCTTTCAGAGGTGATCTCATGGATCCTACATTATTGGCAGGCCCGGCCCTGAGGGTAGGCACTAAGTGCGACCGCCTAGGGCCCATGCTAGAAAGTCCAGAATAGGGGCCTAAAATCCCCAAAAAAAAATCCTGCATTAAATAACACAACAGCAGCCAAAAAATAAAATAAAATCCTGGGTTAATTTTATTTTTTTTTCTTCTGCCAAAATATCGTTTCATATTCCTTAGAGCCTCTCCGACTTGTCTTCTACCAAAAATTCGAAAGACTTGTATTGTTCTTTGATGTTGGTCCCAATGTTAGGGCCCTCTTTCTCATTATTCGCCTAGGGCCCTAAAAATCTCAGAAACGG
The DNA here is from genome assembly GCA_947685225.1 of Garcia nutans. Lineage (NCBI taxonomy): Eukaryota > Viridiplantae > Streptophyta > Magnoliopsida > Malpighiales > Euphorbiaceae > Garcia > Garcia nutans. The sequence goes on from CANTUV010000068.1 coordinate 1,669,550, forward strand.
GGCTGATTATTGGTCCTTAAAAATCACAGAGTTTCTGTCTTATTAGATATGCCAACATGCGATGCCAAAAATAAGGGGCCAAGTGTTACTATTTCTTGTCGTGAGGTTAGATTCCATTCATGGAGATGGCCATGAAAAAAATTATTTCGGCCATTGATGATGTTGTTCCAAGCACGGCGTGCAAAGGGACAATCACTGATTGCTTGAAGCGTGTTTTCAATCAGCGCGACACTACAAGATTCACCATATATAACTATGGAAGATATTGTAGCAAAAGCAATAAATTACTGTAGCTAAGTGATTTTACCACAAAACTTTTAATTCGTAATCTGTCATAGCTATAAGTGACATAGTTAAAACTTAGCTCTAGAATTTACTTATTTCATAGTTTTTTTTTATTTTATTTTAGCTACACATTAATATATAAAGTGACTAAAAAGAATTAAATATTTTGTTATTAAACGATTTTGTTGTAGTAAAATTCACGCATCTACGAAAGTCAAATTGTATAGCAAATATTAATTACTGTAAATATGTCAATTTTTTTAGCAATACCTCACAAAACCTAACCATCATCTCCATACTTGTTCTCATCAAACCATCGGTTTTATTATCACTTGTTGGATCCCGGGAGCTAACTTATTTGAAATATTCTTTATGAATCTTGTGAGGGAATACATTATTGACTTGACTCTATAATTCAAATGAAACTTTAAAGTAATAAGTTTATGAGTCTTTTTTACTTATATATCTCTCATTAAATCCATCTTTTTTCGATGTGAGATTCCTCTTATAATATTTGAATAACATCAATTAGCTATGAATATGAAAATTTTATAGCTATTATCCTATATTTTTAGCCACAACTTAATTTTTCATGGCTAATAATGAAAACAATTGCTATGAAAATTTGACATTCATAGTTAAAATATTTGATTTGCTACTATACCAAAAATGTTATAGCTAAAAGCCAATTATTGCTACGATAAATAAAAATTGAGAATTTATTTCAAAAGACTATTTATTTCAAAAGACTAATTTAAATAAAAAGTGAGCGGCTTGATTAGCTTCTCGGTAGATATGACAGATGGAACTGTTAGAATAATGCAGCATCTGTTTAGATTTGAATATTTGAGATGAAGGATGGGAATCATGTTGAGCAGTAAGGAGGCCGACGAGAGTACTGGAATCACTTTCAACTTGCATATTGGTGAAGCCCGCATCCAAGAACCATTGAAGACTCATGTAGAGAGTAGACAATTCTGCAGAGAGAGCATCGCGAGCTTGTAGAATGAAAGAAACACCTCGTATGAACTGACTCGAAGGATCCCTGAGAACCGCACCTGCAGATACTGAATGGGAAGTGAATGAAGCGTCAAAATTGAGTTTGAAGTATCCCGATTGAGGTCTGGTCCAGTAAACTAGCTTGGGCTTGAGGTTGACATTCCCGAAACCTTGAGGAAGCAGAGGAGAAAGAGCTGGAATTGGTTTCGCAAATGAGTCCTTAGAATGGGCAACACCCCAGCTGAGAACTGATCTCAAAATAAAAATTAAAATCTGCGGAAAATAAAAGCTTTCGTCTCCCCAAATAATGCGACAATATGCTAACCAAATGGCAAAGAGAATACATTGAGCAATCAATCTTCTAACACGACCCATAGCTGATTTGGGAGGAGAAAGAAGGAACCAGCTGATCAATTCTTGTCTCAAAGAGGTTTTAGTAGATAGATCAGTCACCATGAAGGAACCAAAATAGGTCCATAATTTGTGAATCTTATGGCAAAGATAAAAAAGGTGATCAATAGAGACTTCGGCTGCGTTACAGAAGGGACATACTGAAGCTAAATTGATTCCCATTCTTTGAAGATGAGCAGGTAGAGGAAGTGAATCATTGAGAATTCTCCATGACAAAATGGAGAATTTAGTAGGAATAACACTATCCCACAGCATCCCTGAGACAAAAGAATTTTGATAATGTCTACGAACTGTATCATAAGCCGAACCCAGAGTAAACACACCCGTGATACTATTTTTCCAAGCAGCTGGCGTTTCATCTAATAAGAAAAGATCAGAATAGCTCTCATAAGAACGACAAAGCCGTTTCCATATACAAGAGTCAGTTGGAAGAAAAGACATCGCCCCTTGCCGATGATATTTGCCTTTCATAAAAGAAGCCCACAGCGAATCATTTTGCAAATATTTGAATAAAAGCTTACATGAAAAAGCATTTTGTAAATCAACAAGCGAACGCAATCCCAAACCATTCTCATCATAAGGACGGCACAAGTTGCTATAATTTGACCAATGATATCTCTAAACAGGACCATTTGAATTCCAGAAGAAAGATGCCATTTTAGATTCAATGGCTCCAATGGCAGCTTTGGGGAGAAGCATGGCTCTCATCATGTGCAAGGGGATTGCACTAAGAAAATGTTTAATGAGGAGGAGGCGGACACTAGAGGATAAAAGCTTTTTAGTCCAACCCTGCAATTTTTTATCAATCTTGCCCAACAGATCCTGGCAATAAGAAAGTCTATTAATACCCTGATATATGGGTGCTCCCAAGTATGTGAATGGCAAGTGCTTCCGCCGAATTTCTAAGAGATCTGCGTACTTTTTTACAACAACAGGAGAGCATTTTTTGAGCAGTAGAAGGAACTTTTATCAAAGTTGATTAACTGACTAGAGGATGCTTGATAAGAATTAAGGAACTTTTTGAAACCTCTGATGCTACGAACATCTCCATTTATAAAAATTAAGAGGTCATCAGCAACGGCCAAATGGGAGATCAAAGGGCAATTACGGTGAGCCTTATAAGGTTTAATCTTCCCCGAGAGCATGAGGGACTTGAGACCCTGAGAGAAACATTCAGATGCAATAATGAAAAGGAGTGGAGAGAGAGGATCTCCTTGCTTGACTCCCCTTTGAGGTTTGAAGAACCCATGGCTTACCCCATTAATGATAACAGACAAATGAGTAGCATCCAAATTATTCAGAATGAGAGCCACAAAAGAGTTAGAAAAGCCAAATTTAATCAAAACAGATTTCATAAAATTTGTCAAATCTGCAGATTTGGCTCTTGGATGGTTAATTTCTTCTTTTTTTTGTTTAGAATCCCAAATTTTCTAAGAAATGAAAGGAATGAGGTAAGGTCCCTGAAAAACTTTGAAAAGTTGTATTTATAGTTTGCTTCAAAAGTGTCATTGAATGCCCTAGGGTAGAGAGAGAAAATTCCTCCAAAAAAATTTGCCAAACAGACAGGTACAGTTATCCACGGGCTTGTGGTACTGGAGCTCTTCAAAATCTTGAGTTGAGAAATTTTTGACAAAATCTGAAAAATTCAAACGAGTGTGTGAATTAGGGTGTGTAAATTTCACATGGGTGTGTGGATAAAATTTACATGGGTGTGTAAATTTTTTAGCTTCTGTCTCTTTTTTTTTTTCCTCTAGTAGGGGTTTGATATGTATGGGTGTGTGACTTCACTACACACACCCATTTACATGCTTTTTATTCTGTTTCCTCTTCTTCTTAATCTCAAAAAGCTCCACTTCCCTTCTTTAAGACATTTTCTCCATTACCCTACCATTGAAATACAAAATTTCATCAAACAGGCAAAATATCCACCGAAACAATCTACAAATTAGCAAATTCACATTGCAATTAAAGATATATACGAGATTATCAATGGATGTATTGAGAATGAATCTCTATTATATCCAAGGTGACATCTTCATCCCATATTAGCCAGGTACCTCCCATATTTGCTATATTGGTTTTAAATAAATACATGGGATCTAAAAATCTCTCTCCGTAAATTATCATCAGAATAAATAGATTACCTTAGCAGTGCTAGAAGATGATGAACCATCAAACTATATGCCTATTCACATTTTAGCCATCATTTTTCATCACTCAGTCTGCATAACACGAAATTGTTTATGCTCTGGCTCAAATTATTGGCACTCCCCCATAAATTGCTACTCATGCTATCTGCATTCCTAATCTGTTTGTTCTTATAAGATCTCAAACAGCATCTAGTCTCAAGTATAAAGTACAGAATTGGTAAAAGTTCGGGCAGAAAGTTGAAGTTTAAAAGCCTAGACCATATATGTTTCGTTTCTTGTTTTTACTAACCATCTTTGATTCATATCAACTGGTGAAGGCTATGAATTGTCTTCAAAGAGACTAAGAAGCTAAAATGACCATAGTCTTAAGTTGATTCTATGATTATAATTAGAAATACGATAATTTAAAAATTCCAAAATTAAGTAAAAAATAAATTCAAATTTTATACAAACAATTTACATTTGAATTCTTCAATCGACTATCAATAAAAAAAATTCTTGTCTTTCTTTACATGCAGGTTTTTGGAAACTTCTCACTAATTAGGAGCATACTGCTTATTCGCCATCAAATAACAGATAATTAATTAGGTCATTATTTATTTGAAATGAAGTTAAAATATTAAAGGTACTGCTCCAATCCCTTGTAAGAAGACTTGCATCGGTGTTGAGTTTAATCATGTTAGTTGGAGGAGGTGGCCAGGTTGACTCGATGCTTGGAATAGTAGAGTTTTGTGTAGCGATAACATATTTACAATCTTGTTGCAACTTCAACACCATAGAGCAGAAATTTGTTGATGGTTGTATTAATTTCATTGGAGCACAGTATTTCTAGAACTCTAAATTGCCCAAGAAAACAAATAAAACCATAGTAAAAGGTCTATATTCTTTTTATTTGCCACAATAATAACCATTCAACAAAGAATGAGAATGTAACAACATTTTTTCGTATCACAACTTAACAATTTCTAGACAATCAAACAAAGCATGAGTACTTGTTTCCTTTTTTTATCATATCTTTTACAAGATATATCTACTGGAACTTTTTGAACAAGAAGCCTATCAACCAATGAAAGATATGAATGACAAGCTCTACATACAAATGCTTCACCTTTGGATGAATATTCTACTTCCAAATTAAGTTCCATGAAACCTGCAGATTGATGAATGCACTAGCATCATGTTCGTCCCCTTATCAAAGGCCAATATAACATTTGCAACTTGATACTCACTTTAATTGAATAAAATCAATTCATGGAAAAAAAAAAATTAAAACTTATCATTAGGAAGGCTAGAACTCGGAGGAATAGAAAGAACAAAATTAGCTTCATCATCTATAAAATTTTCTATAATCATCCTTGGTATGAAATAAACAACCTTAGTTTTCATATTACAGTTTGACAAAAAGCAGTTTTAGTGACAATTTGGTACTTATGGTCAAAAGTTAAAGTTGCAATTTGAACGTTTGTTGGGTTTAGTTCAACGGAAAATAGGCTAACGAGTCAAAGTCATTATTTTGCAGTGAGGTCCCTTTGTCATTTTTCGGCTAAATTATAATATTTAAGCCTCCGAAAATACGTTTTCTATTAATAGTAGCTCTTAGCATACATATTTTTATTTCCTCAATCAATTTTGATAGGAAATTCACATAAGAACGCCGCTTTGGCACTTTGTCCGTTTCATTTAATATTTTCTTTTTATATATGTATTGCATTTTCTTTTGACAAGTTATTGCCTTTTCAGTAGTTTTTTTTTTTTCATAATTAGGATTTTTGAAGCACTAGGCCATATAAATTATAAGTTTTTAGAAGGTGACGGTAGTTTTTCCAAATTCAATAAAATTTTAGTAGATTTTCTCTTTTCGTTTTTTTATTTGGAAATTCTTAGACTAAATAGGTTAATAGCAATTGAATAAATTTGTTCTTAACTGCTATGTCAATCCCAGTTCAAATGTGAGCTGGGATTTCAAGGAATAAATTTAATTTTTAGTTGGTTCTATGAGTAAGAATATAGATCCGGTCTAGGATAGAATTTTTATTGAAACAAATTTTGATGAAGAAGTCAATTATCACTTTAAATTCAAAGCTTACTTCCATTTCCCATGTGCAAATTGAGCCCTTGTCCAATACACTCTGTGCTTGTATTAAACTTCTCCAGGTATATATAACTCAGTTAATATCCGATATTTGCTTGTACAACATATACTATTGGAAAATACCTAGCTTTAAGCATTTTAGCTAGAAGTGATTCATACCCAATCATTAACTGCCATACCTGTTTAGCAAGTACTGCCATACTAAAAGTTTGAAAATTTTTAAATCCTATTCCTCCATTTTTGGTTTTACACAGTAGAGACCAATGATACAAGTGAGTTTCATTTTTTTTTTTTTTAATCTTTCTGACTCCACCAAAAATTCGAGATCAAGGACTTGAGATGTTTGCAAATTCCAACTAGGATAATTTCCATAGTCACTTTTTTTTAATAGTTAATTAGATTAAAATTAAATTGAAAACGTTGTCGATTTTATTAAATATAGTATTTATATGAGAATAATTATTTTTTTAAGAATTTTGTTGGATATTAATATGTTAAAAATTTATGTTGCACAATATTATGTTGAGTTACAAAATTATGATAATTTTTTTAGTATTTTATATTTATTTTTAATATATAAATAATAAATGTATAATATTAAAATGATTGTTATCTGATCTAATTTGACATTTGAATTAGTTATTTTCAAGTTAATTAAATGTTAATTCGATGATCTTGTCTATGTATATAGTTGTCTTTGTACGTTTAAATGTCACTTTTATCAGAATTTTCCTTTTGTTTTTTTAAGAAGACAACAAATGGGTAACGTATTGGCCCAAAAAAAACAAATGGGTAACGTATTTTTCTATGATAGCCCTTTGCTATTTTTTTTTTCCTTAATAAACTAGACTAAGTATTAGGTTAAGGTATTCTTGATTTGTCATTATTCTTTATGGCATCTCTATATCGATTCCCAAATTGACAGCGAATTAGATTCCAAAAGTTTGGTTTTTCTTTTTTTTTTTTTAAAAACATTGCAATTGCTGCATAAAATGGACTATGCAGATTTCTTTTTTTATTTTTTTTTTCTTTTTGTTTGTCTATGACTTCTTGTATACTGAAAGTTAAAACAAAAATTATCCATTATGATTATTTTAATTAAGGATATTCACTGTGTAGCACCTAATTTCATTCTTTCTTATTAGCACACTTCGGCTAATTTCATCATTGTCTCTTTTTTTTTTTGAACTAGGCCTCGAATTGGGAGTTTGAATTTGCAATTTCAGAATCCTTTATACAAAAAATTATCTGATGAAACCGTGATTCCATTTAGGAATCGTAGTTGGAATGGCAAACAAATACTATTTTGACACATAGCATATTTAAAATAATTAAAAAATAAAATTTTTGAAAATCTCAATTGCTAATAAATAATAATTTTCTTTTTGCAGGAAAATAAAGAATCCCCTCTGTCCAATCATTTCGTCTTCTTTCCCTTTTCATTTAATTGCTTTTAATTCTCTTTTCAAATAACTTCATCTTCTTCTTTTCTATTTAATTGAAATCTAATTTTCACATTTCACAAGAAAAAGAAAGAACTAGCAGCAATAGGAGAATGGAAAAAAAAATACACTAAATAATCCAATTTTCAACAATTTTTTACGACACCTATAATCTAAATTCCAAAAATATCAACAACTTGTATCAATATGAAATTCTTTTCCAACCAAATAACACCAGAAGTAATCAAGCAATCCACCAAAAGCTACAAAATCGCTGTTGCCATGGCTCTATATCTCATCCTTAAACCAAATCAATTACATCATATCTGCCTATAACATTACCTAAAGGGAAGGATAAACAGCAAAAATAAGGACAAACAACAAAAACAAGTATTATTGCTTTTTTAACTCAGATTTAATCAATATTCAACTAATGATTAATTTTCTTAATTTCACACCAAAAGAAGCTAATTTCTCCATTAATTCCCATGGCCTCTAAGTTTTTCTCTGTATATTATAATAATGTGGCTTTCAATTTGTTAGCAGACAAATCAAATCTAAAACAAATATATATATATATATATATATATATATATATTTGAAATAGTGAAGAATAGCAAAAGCAGAAGTGGTGCTTGGTTGATGAGAAAAGTCAGAAAAAGAAAATAGAAAAATAAAGAAGTTGTAGAGGGAGAAGCATAAAATTAAATAAAAAAATAAAGAAGCTATAGAGAAATTAAACAAAGAACGTAAAATTAAATAAAAAATTAGAGAAGTTGTAGAGAAGTTTTAATTATTTTAAAAATGTCATATGTTAAAATGGTATTTGTTTGCCGTTCCAACTGTGATTCCTACGTCGAATCACGGTTTATCTTTGTCCTTTTCATTCCATGTATCTTTTATACTTAGTCCTTTAATCATGAAGAAAGTCTGTACAGTGCCAAGAGTAACAAAAGAAGCAAGATTCAAGAAGATGCATAAAGAATTAACAACAATAGAGAGCCTCCCACGAGAGATTGCCATTAACATACTATCAAGACTGCCCATAACAACTTTAATTCACGTTAAGTTCGTCAGCCATTCTTGGCATAGCTTAGCACATGACCCTATTCTTGCTACTATGCATTTCTCTCGCTTGGCTAAAACTGAAGAAATTGATCCATCCCTTATTTTGCACTGTGATTTGCCTCTCCAAAACCATCTCTACTCTCTCAATTTTTCTGATGCAAACATCGAGACTGTAACTCGAATTCATATGTCTCTGATCTCCGAGTTTGTTGTAGTAGGATCCTGCAATGGGTTACTTTGCTTGTGGCATTCTCTTTACCAAGATGAATGTTGTATATACAATCCTTTTACTGGGTATTATATAAAGCTGCCTAAACCAAAACTATTTGGAACAGAAAAAAAAGTTGCATTAGGATTCGGTTTCCATCCAACAACAAAAGAGTTCAAGGTTGTCAGGATTGTCTATCACAAGAATGAAGATAATGAATTGCCACTCCGAAGATACCCTTTACCAGAATCAGAAGTTCAAGTCTTGACGATTGGAAATGCTAGCAGCTGCTTCAAATGGAGAAGCAAAGGGAAAACACCTTACCAACCTCTTGGAACGCCATACCAATCTCAAGTTCTGTTAAATGGAAGACTTCATTGGTTAACTTTACGACACAGATATCAGTCACTTCGAAAACTTGTTTCGTTTGACTTGGCAGATGAACAATTCAGAGAAGTTCCAATTCCTAGTCGTGAGAGTTTTGGAAGGCATTGCTCACAGTTGGTGATTCTAAGAAGTTGTCTTTCAGCAGTTCTTTTAGGTTTCAGAAAACTTTACATTTGGGTTATGAAAGAATATGAAGTAAAGGAGTCTTGGGTCAAAGAATTCACCATAGCAGCTTCCTTGCCAATAACTGTCAGTCCATATTCAGATCAGTCCAATAATTTCAAGCTCACATTAATAAAGTTGCCCGAAGCTCGAATCTTATGTCTCCTTAGAAATGGTGAGATAGTTTTGCAATACAATTGCAAATCTCTAATATCTTATGACCCAAAATCTGAGACATTTAAGGAGCTTATTTGTCATGATTTGCCTGAATGTTTTAATGCAATTGTTCATATAGGTAGCCTCAATGGGATTGACACCCCAATTGATTTATGAACCAGAAGGAAAATAAATTTATGTTTTATTCGATTTTTCTCTTCATTTTACCTTGTTAAAAGCATAATGTTGTTGCTTCATACTCCAAATTCTAGAATTTAATTTTCATATTTTTGTATTATAATTTGAATTCAAGAATTCTGAAATTTAGCTCAAAAGTACAGGTTTAATTAAGTTGATGACTTGTAAGATAAATCTCTCCAGATCTATGAAGTGCTGCAAACTGAATTTCTATGTTCATAAGTAGAATCTGATTTCAACCCATGAGAGCTGTAGCAGTCACGCTCTGAGTTTAAGTTTGTACTGAACTTCAGGAGACGGCTTCCAATCTGACAACTCAATAAACTGTTGTTTCATATGCAAAATATGGAAGAAATATTGAAGTTTTTATTATATTTTTCTAAATAAATAATTGCAATTTAATTAATTCATTTCTATATATGATTCGAAATTAAAATTACATAATATGAATGTAAATTAAACTGGAAATCAGAGTTTGGTCCAATCCTGAAATAATAAAAAACACCAAATGATTAATGAACTAGAAAAAAAAAATATCGGTTCATTAAACACGGTTCCCGTGAAAGTACATACATTTTGAGCTAAATTAAATGAAAAAAAAAGGGAGTGTATAGCCGTTTTTTTTTTTTTTTTTTTGAGAAAAGAGTGTATAGCCGTTTTGATAAATCATATTAGCATAATCTTCATCATTGAATATAAACAAACAAAAAAAATAATTGATAAAATAAGAAAATAATATTATTAGAATAGAGTAGTTTAGATATTATTTAAATTTTTTAAATAAAATTATATTATAATTAAATAAATTAATATTTTTTTAATTTATTTTTTTAATATTTTATTATACCTTTTAAATATAAGAGTATAATTTTTTTTTTCAATAAAATATACTCAGCTAAAATATATTTCTAATAATTAATTTTTTTAATAATATATCAAACCATCCATTAATTATATGTGCAAAAGAATACAACATTTGATATAAACTCGACACCTAAGTGTCAACACACGTCTAATCATTATACTATCCCTTTATGGTTAGCTTTCCCTCTTTTTACTAAAGACTAAATTACTTTTAAAATGTGTTGCTGAATTAAATTTATCAATATTAATAGATATTTTGTATATTGGCGTTGGCAAAATTATTAACTATTTAATATTTAAAACTAAAATTTTTAAATATTTATTAATTTTAAATTATTTGATGACATATAGCTTGAAAATATTAATTAAGTTAAAAATTGATTTAAAATAATAAATTAAAATTTTTAATATAAAATTTATATTCAATATAATAATTGATTAGATTTTCAAATAATTTTTCAATATAAAAATTTCATCATCTATTTTTATTCAGCGTTTCAATTTTCAGTTTTACCAAAACTCACCCATACTTGAAATCTCAATCAAATGTGTTCGTTTTTATCACATTGCTGTTAAAAGGGAATTATTACCTAGTTACTAATTGGGTTGAGCTGAATTGAAGGTTGAAGCTAAAAATATGGTTATATCCTATTTCGCTTTATTAATAAAAACTTATATGATAGATGATGTGGTGTACGATGTGGCATCATGTTAATCTCTAAAATAAAGCATAAAAAACTAATAGTTTGCCACGTCACTTTAGGGACTAATGTGATGTATAAAAGTTTAATATCTTAAGTATATTTTTTTGAAAAATCATAAATTATAAAGTAATTTTATAAAATAATTAAATAATATTTATTAATTAAATTAATAAATTTATGGATAACTTATTAAAAATTTTAATTTTTCAAAATTATTTGATTTTATAATTTTTTATTGATATAATTATTAATTATTATAATCTACAGTTTAGTTTTTAATTATTTAAGTGAATTATTCAATTAAGTATAAAAATTAATTATTTAATTATTATTTTTATTTTACATTAGAATTATTTAAAAGTAAAAAATAAAAGGATTTAGATTATTTGCAAATATAATCTACTAATTGAAAAAACTTTGAATTATTCATAAAAAAAATAATTTTCAAATTAGATAATTTTGAATTTTTGAATTTTTTTTTTAATAATTTACTCATAGATTTATTAATTTAATTAATAAACTTTATTTAATTATTGAACGAAACTATATTTAGCTTATAATTTTTTAAAAATTTTATACTTAAAATATAAATAAAGCAATTTTATAAATAAATTGTGAATGTAGCTTAGATGGTTTTACTTATTAGGTTTTTAAACAAGAGGTGCAAGGCTCAATTTCCCTGCACCTTAGCCTCTAAAGTGACAGGACAAACCATGGTGTTGCCCCACATCAATTTCTGTTAACGAAGAAAATTTGGGTGATTTTTCGGTTACAAATGAAATTAAAGAGACGAGTGAAAATTTTGAGGGACATGTGATTGAAAATTACTCTTAAAATATAAAAATGAATTAAATTACATTAAAATAACTAAAAAAAAAATTAGGACTAATAAATCAATTTTTTGAAAACATGTTACCATTACATTAATTCACATTCTACAATTCTTTTTCTTGTAATTAGCTTTCAATTTAAATCAAAAAGAAACTAAAATTTTAAACAATCAATGGTTTTTTAAAAAACTTATAAACCAAATTATTATTTTTCAGAATTAATTTAAAAACTGTGTGATTCAGTTTAGTGATATTTAATGTCGATCGATCTTAAATATTGAATAGTTCTAATAAAAAGTAATCAAATTTATTATTTTTTTTTTTGCTAAAATTTTGCGTGATAAATATTAAAGATTACTGGGAATATTTCGTCCGTAAAATAAAATTGATGAATTAATTTATTTTGTCTTTAATATTCTTTTTGTAAACTATACTTTAATGTTCATTTAGAGAATTAAATTAAAACATATTTTATTTAATAAAAATTTGACTTCAATTCATTGCACCTTTCTTTCTAGACAAAAATTTTTATTCCCAGTAACTTTTTGAACATTCTCACTTACCAAGCATTGTCTCATATCCAACTCAATTAACTTGTAAGGTTTATCATAATTCATTGATTAAGTCTGATTCAATTATATAATAAACGAAAAGTTATATTCTTTATCATTTGATAAAAAAAAATTATTTTTATTAGGGATATTTTTATTATTTTATAATAAATTTATAATAAATTATTTGATATTTTTATAAAAAAAAATTATAAATTTTAGTAAATCTGAAAATATTTTTAAAAATATAATAAATTTAATTTTTTTTATTTTTTCTGAATTTTTTTATGAGAATATTTTTATATGATAGTTTTTTTTTTTTTTGAAAAGTCAGGTAGTATCAGTTTAAGTAAACATCAAATCTCCCCCCCCCCCCCCCCCCCCCCCCCCAAAAAAAAAAAAAAAAAAACGACGTCCAGCCCATTTTAAAATCAAAACTAATGGATTGGGCAGAAGTCTGTTTTCGACATATCGCCCAATTTCACAATTGATTATATATATATATATATATATATATTTAATTGAGAAAACTGCATATTATTTATTTTTTATTTTTTAAATATTTAATTTTTTTAAAAAAATATTAAGCATATATATTTTTAAATTTAATATATTTATACCTTTGATGTTACACTGAATAATAAATTAGCTAGTGGATTGTACAAGATATATAATTTTTGCAAATAAATATTTTTGAAATTGAAAATTTGATATATATATATATTTCTTTCTATCTTTCTTTCAAAATCGTCATTGATTATGACAGTCCTGAGATTTTGATTAATCCAGAGCGATTCAAAAATTTTTGCAGTCCACTTAATATTAAATATCAAAAAAATGACATAAAGTTAATAAAATTATATAAAATTAAATTCATATTATACTTTTAATTTAAATTACATAAAAATAATATATATTATGTATAGTAGTAATATTTTTTATTTTGGTCGTCCATTAAAATGAGTCATCCTAAACACTGAACTCCCTAGGCTGTTCTCAGGGCGGGGGCTGATATCAAGGGCCGCCTTGGGTAAGCCCAGAATGTTTGCTGTCTAGGATAATTTATTCTAGAGAGCAATCAAAATATACGAAAAAATTGTTAATTTTATTCATGAATATTTATTTGTATATATTATATATATACAATAAAAAATTATGTATACACAATTAGAGCATATACATACAATACAATTTTGATTATGTATATATATATTTTTTAAAATTTTATTTTATTTTTATATTTAATAGTAGGTGGACAATCAAAATTAATATTTTGACTAGAGCAATCAAAATCTCGGACTACTCGCATTCATTTACCTAATGTAAATTATTATTCATTCTGAATTGAACAGTTATTGAAAATATAATTATACAATAATTTGATTTTTATAATTTTTTTTCAATTTTAAATTCCCTTATTTGCTTATAACATATGAAATATAATTTTTAATGTTTTACATAAAAAAATTAACAGGTACATTTTTATAAAAAAAATTAAGCAAATTTTTTATTTTAATTAAAATATAAATTTATATTTTTTTTATAATACTTCTATTTTAGTATAAGATATGCTTATTAAATATTTTAATAAATAACATTAAATATGAATGTAGTAGATATTTAACATATTAATTAATTTATTAAAATATTAATTTAAAATAAATGAAAATAAAAAATATGTCTGGATAGAATATGTATATATATGAGTAAAAAAAAATTGTATTATTTTCATTAGATTAATACTAAAAAGAATGAAATTATGATTTTTTTTTTATTTTTAATACAAGGATGGATATGGCAAAGTGACTAATGATATTATGAGGCAGGAAAAAAAATTGAAAATTCTTTAATATATTTTTATCAATTTTCAGCAAATTAATCTATATACTAAAACCGATTAACTCATTGAAACAAGTAGAATAATAATAAAAAAATAAATTGATTCAATGATTGAATTAATTTTTTAAAAAAAATCCCATTTACTACAAAACAAGACTGTATGTTCAAAGAGAAAATATAGGCGAGTGATTAGACTGATGACAATATGCACAAACAATGTAATGGGGTTTCAGAAAAATTGTCTTCCAAGAACTAAACAATACGAAATCTTAAAGATTTGCAAATTTCTTTTCAACGATAGCTTTATTGAAATCTCAAGCGAAGACAGAGAAAGTGTTAGGGTTTCAACTGTACAAAAGTTTCACAGAATAGTGTAATGAATAACCTACAAAGCATACATTGGTTTTATTGAATTACAAGTGAAAATGTACTCTCCAATACAAATATTCTGTAAAATTCTAATGAATCTTATCACTTTTGTCTTCTTATACATTCTATACATCTAAAAAGATAGTGCAATTCAAGAACTCTTTTGTATCTTTGCAAACTCATCCCTTCTCTTGTGACTAAGGGAAATTTCCAGTAAATTCACTGCATGGAATTTCATGGAAGATCAAGATTATAATTATGCTATTGCATTTAATATCGTTAAATTCATGTAAAATTATTCAATTTTTATTTTATTAATTTGAATTAGATAATATTGCTGGATTGTGGTTAGATTTCGGTTAAATAATTTTCTTTTTAACGTGGTAAAAGGAAAGTAGTTTTTGACTGATGGGTGTTGAAACCACCAAAATTAAATTTTTTGTCTTAAATAAAATTAAATTGTAGTAGTGGTGATAGGGTCAAATCCACATAGCATTGACTACTTATTTAAATCTCTTTTAAAATTCAAAAAGAAAAACTAAAACAAAATTAAATAAGAGATTCAAAAAGAAAAACTAAAATTAAATTAAATAAGGAGAATTTAAAAAATAAGAATCAAAATTCAACTAAAACAGAAAATTAAATTAAAATTAAATTACAGCAAACATAAATTAGAAAAAATACAAATAAAGATAGATTTAGTTGAAGGAATAATTTCAGTTCAATTCTTGAATTGATCACGGATTTAAAGATCGTTCTTTTTAATTCTTTAATAAATCAGTTATAGTATTGGACAATATCAATCCTTCCTTAGGTTTTAAATTAATTAGGAAACGTTCTCTAATTAACTCTTACAAATAACATTTCCTATAGAAACGTCCTTAGAATCTAATTATTAACAGCTTAAGAACTAGAAAGACCTAATTCTAACCAATAAACTCAACTTTGAGATTTATTTAATTAAATTATATAATCTCTTAGGATAAACCTAATTGCTATTTAAATCAAAATATCAAGAACAATTATGGATTCAAACACTTTGAATAGCGTTATGTTATTTAACTAATCAAGCAATGGTTCAAATCGATTAATTAACAAAATAATAATTAAATTAAGTCATAGAGAATTATATAAATACTGAATATTAAAAAAGAGAAAAGATAGAGTTGTTTAGATCTCACAATTCATGGATATGAACTTCAATTACCCTTCAACCAAGTAAAGATTTAGTTGCTTATAATTTGAAAGAATGAAAACTTTGATAAATTGCGAACTTGCAGCAGCTAAAAATGTCAAAAAAAATTTCTAGGGTTGCTGGAAAAACCAGCTTAAATATCCTTCTCTGAAACAAAACTTTCTAATTTAAGTCTAACTAGAAAAATTACAAATAAAAAATAAAAATAAAAATAAAAGATAATAATAATATCTTAATCAAATTCCTAACTAATAGGGAATTAAAAGATTTATCTTCCTAAACCTGTAAAAATTGGATTTGTAAATATCAAAATATTATAAGTGCAAGCTGTCAAAATTATCTATAATCTTTCAAGTCAGACACACAATTAGCCTTGCCTAAGGCTCATGCCGAGGCTCCAGTCTGCACATTCTAGCTGTTTTTTATACTTTAACTCATATTTCTTCACTTAACTCTCTGCCCTCCTTTAAGTTATTTCTTCTGCAAAAACACATTAAAATCAGTAGAATCATTTAATAATAAGCATCAATAGTCCCTCAAATATGAATAGATTTTGCTTTTTTATCAAATTTTTCCACACTTAAATCTTGCTTGCCCTTAAGCACTTTACAATCTCAAACTATCATACCCACGTTCTTCCAATCATAACCCAACCTACAATATTTCAAAACTCAAATTGAAGGATAACAAAAAACTAACAGCTCATAGCAAAAAGATTTTCATAATTTCATAAGAATGAATAATTAATTTGATAAATCTTACAAACATAAAATGCAAAAATATTCTTGCAAAAATGTTAGTGTGTATTTTAGTTTTCACTTGAAAGTCAATCAATACATAGCAAAACAACACCCAATCCATCAAGATATATATATATATATATATTTCATATGTTAAACTTATGCCAAGAACCAAGAAATTTCATTTTAGTTTACTTGAGCACTTTTAAGGCTTGCCTAAAATATCAATAACCTTTTAACATGAGGGCAAATATTTATGATTTCGGCACCCAGTTACTTAATTGGTCACATTTTTCAAGTGACCACTAGCTTGCTTTACCCATAGTATTTTGATTAGTGGAGTAAATTATTCATTTTTGAACTTTTTGTTTTTGTGCTCTTATTTATTTTTTTTTTAATTTTCATTTAGTTCTTAACATAAGGTTTTTAAGATTTAAGCATAAATTCAAGCAAACTAAGTGAAGAATAACTATGCATTAATGACTATTTAATGTTAATTAATTAGGTTAATTAAAATAAAACTCAAAATATTTCATATAAATAATACCTATCAATAATAATCATTCATAACAGGTGAAAAAATGAAAATCAATCTAGAAAAACTAGCTAAGAGTTACCATAACAAATTATTTTTCAAAACATTACATTTGAATTATTTCAAAGATAAAATGGGACTTTTGATTAAAAATTATTAAGTGATAAAGAGGGCAATAGCAAAACTCAAAAATTTTTAAAAATTATTAACTAAAAAGTATTAAAGAATCAAAAATTTTAAAACCAAATATTAAGTATCCCTCCCCCACACTTAAATCTTACATTGTTCTCAATGTAAGAATAAATATAAATAAAAAATAAAGAATAGAGGACTCCCCTGAAATTCGTTGGAGGAATGGTATATCGAAAAAGCATATCAGTATTGCTAGTAGGGAAGAAAAACTCCTACTTCTTGCAGCATACTCATAATCAATTATTCCATCCTTGTGAGTTAAGTTGTCATTTGAGTGCCATTAATTATCAGCTAGATTAAACTTTCTTTTAGCCATTGTAATTGTGTTTCTATTGTAGAAGAAGAAGAACCAGCATCTGTAGAATGCATAGAGTAGGTTTGAAACTTCTTTTAGCTTTTCTAAACACTCATTGATCTCTTGGTACAACTGAACCTGCTAAAGTTAAGCCAAAAACATCATTCTTCTTGTACAACAAACACATCTCATCAAAAAATTTTAAATCCCAAGGGGTATATGTGCAAGATAAATTCATTGACAAAGACCCAAAAGTGAAGAAATTTGTATACTTACCTGGAAAGATCAACAACCTACGAATGATAACATACTAATTTTATTTCTCTTGCAAATTTAACTTCAAATACCCATTCAAACCCAATTTTTCCTAATGAAGAAGGTAATTTTAGTCTATTTTCTCCTTAACTGAATATTATTTACTGAGTTGATCTATTGAGTTACCATCTCCATATTTTTACTGTATCAGACCTGAAAAAAAATCAACAGTTATTCCCTTGAGAAGAAGATAAATAGTAATAAAATAAAATAAATAAAATAAAAATAAAAAAATCTAAGACTTAAAAATGAAAAAAAAAAAGAAATTATAACAAAAGAAAAGGAATTAAACAAAACTTAAAAATAATATTAAAAATAAGAAAACAAATTAAAATTAAAATAAAATATTAAAGAGAATATTAAAAATATAAAAACTTTAGTTGGGTTGCCTCCCAATTAGCGCCTTTGTTTAGAGTTTTTGGCTAACCGTTGCCTTTGAGCTCTGGTGGACATCCCAAATTAATCTCAATGGAATTAGGCACAAAAGATCCTTCATAATTATTATACTATAGTCTATTACTTCCTATTTTGGTGCCTTAACTTTGCAAAAATATTCTGAAATATCTTTCTCATCTTTTTTCTTCTTAAGCTGGGCAAATATTTAAAGAAAAAAGGGTTGAATCACTAATGGCAAGAGCTTATTAGATTCGGGCTTAACAGATTGGATTTTTTCTTGGATAACAATTTTAGATTCTGTTTTTCTGCTTAAGCCCTACCTAGGAGTCTACATCTGGGGTGTACTGTCCAACAACTTTTTTTCAATCTTCAAGGTAATTTCACCTAAATTTTGCTCTAAATTAACCACCGTTTGAGAGGACAAATTGACTTGAGACTCTAGCTTGCTGATTGATAATTCTAGTTGGCTAATTTGGCTCTCTAAATTGTGAATACATGTTCTTATTTTCTATTAAAATTGTTGAGTGTTAGTCATAAATAATTCAAACATCTCTTCAAGAGACATACCCGGTGTTGGTGGTGGTGATTGTTATTGCTGAGGTAGCCATGACTGAAATTGATGAAAATTTGATAGCTTCATGTTATAGTTAAAATTTGAATGATCTTTCCACTCAGAATTGTAAGCGTTAAAGTATGGATCATAAATCCATTATGGTTGATCATCTTCTTAAACTATAGGATAACTCATATATGTACTACTTTCATAGACTCTAGCTTGCAGTCTATTACCTGCAACTAGTTTTTGTATCCAAGTGGTTAGATTAGAAATTTTAGATTGAAAAGAAGACATATATACCTCGTTCAAAATTTATCACTTGTATCCAAATTGATGTAAATTTGCAGGCATAAAAGATATAGTAATCAAAAGAAATAAAATAAGTTAGAAATAATGTAATGGTCAAGATGTTAAGTAGGAACATTTTAAGTAATAATGAAAATTGATAGTGTATAGTGATAAAAGTATTGTGGATAAATGCTATATGTAGAGAAGAGTAAATTGTGTATTTTAAACCTTTACTGAAAAGATTATTTTTACTGTTTTACGAGATTAAAAACTATATTTAAACTCAACGGTTAAGAATGAGGGTGCACCATAGTTATGATGAGCATTCCCTTACTGGATTAAAAATATTATAAATATATATATATATGTGTATAGGTGTATGTGTGTGGAAATTTCTGATTTCCTCTCCATCTTCCACGCCATCATCACCATCTTCACTTCTTTCTTCTTCCTTTCATTAAATTGATCAAGGAATAAGAGATAATTACATTATTTTTAAAAGAATAAGCTAGAAAAGGCAAAATTATCAATAAGTAATCAAAGGGAAAGAGAGAAAAAGAAAGAGAAAAAGAGATTCTAAAGAGGTATGTGCTTTTGATTTATAATTTGCAAAAATATGAAGTTTTATGAGTTTTAATGATTTAATTGAATGATTGAGTTATGTATGATGAGATATTTCTTGAAAATATTGATTAATTGGATTGTTGAGTGAAAAAATAACTTTTATATGATGATTGAGTGAGAATTGAGTGGTTTTATCATGTTTTTATTCATATGAAATGGTTAAAAATTTAACTAAGTGAAGGTATTTGATATGAATTCTTTTTATGTCAAAATATTGAGTTTGATACATTATTATCTTAGATCTTCAATATGTTTATGTTTAATAAAGTTAAAAGTGTAGAATACATAAGTTTACTCCGAAAACAGTCCCAAAATCAATGCCACGGTCGTGGCAAATGAGGGCCACGACCGTGGGATTGAAAGTATTGCTGTTTGTTCAAAAAATTTTAATAAAACAGAGGAGTTTTATATGCCAAGACTGTGGGGTCTTCAAACTTAATTTACAGCTTCATTTGGGATCCCACGGGCGTGGGGTTGAGATGCCACGGCCGTAGGGTACCTAAATAATATTTTTGGCTTGTAATCTGTGATCTACAGACCTAATATGAGACTAATATGTGAATAATTGTATTGAGACTTCATGTGTATGTGTTAAATGCATGAAAAAGAGTGAGAAACTTGAGATAAGTAACAAATATATATATCATACTAAATATTGATAAGAGTAATGTACTAATGAAATTATATAAACAAGTGAAATATAAACAAGTGCTTATATAAACAAATGAGTGTTTATATAAACAAATAGTCCATACTTTTGTGTTAATATGTTAAATGTATGAAAACGAGTGATCAACTTTAGATATGTGACACATATATATATTCGACTAAATGTTGATAAGAGTATAGTAACAATGAAAGGAAATAAACAGTGTAGTGTTCATCAAAATCAATGAATTGCCCAAATCATATTTAATTTATATCTAGCTTTGGATTGAATGGCTAACCAAAGGATGGATAGCCACAGTGATAGTGGGCACCTCGTGCCTTTAGTGGACACATTGTGTTATCAGTGAAAGTGGGCATAATTGCCATTATAAATTCTTGAGATTGCTACACTAACATGTTATCCAAACCTATGATCTAAGTTTAGTATGTTTGGGCATAATTAATGAAAATATATGTGAACATGATAGTTGTGACTAATGAAAGAAATGTAAAATACTAATATAAGTCAATTACGTGAAATTGAAGTATTGTGTTCTAGTGAAAAAGGGATTGTAATATATATATTACTGCTTACACGTGAAAGTTCTAATGAACATAATGGAAATGTTATGCTTAATGTATTGAATTACTCAAATGATTGAACATGTATATAATGATGTGAGATACAAAGTGCTCCAAAGTATATCAAATGATTGAAAGTGTATATAATGAGGTGAGATACCAGGTGCTCTAAAGTATAGTACTCAAATTAAGTGAACAAAAGTATAGATTGAATGAAATGATACTATATGTGAATTTGAAAAGGAAGACTGATTGAAAACAAAATAAGTGTATTGTGAACAATATTATCAAATGAGAAAACAAGTCTTGAATAAAATAATTCTTAACGAGACAAATTGCAATACCGAAAGTATTGTATTACATGATAACTTTTATACAGGGATAACTATTATTTTGTGTAATCAGCATGGTATGTTGATTTGCTGCTGAAATTAGTTCATATATTGAAATACTTCTTAAAACTAAGTGTTATTACTATATTTTCATAAGTACATTTCGTTAATATTAAGTGCTAAAATATGTATATACAAGCACAACTAAGCTTTGCTTAGCGTGTTAGAATTACTTTTTGACACGCAGGTATCAGGACAACGGAGCAAGATAAGAACAGACGAAGATCTTGAGTATATTGTATTCATAAGTGATAAATGTATATAGATATTTCAGTTTGGCTATTTGGAGATTGTATAAATTTATAACATGAAAGGAATACATGTATTTAGAGAATGAGGTTTGAGATTCTAGTGAATGATTATCATGAAAGAAATATATTGTTTATTTATTTGATTTGATGAACTTATGAAGTTTATTTGATTTATAATTTCTATTTGGATTATTGGTATTTATGATGAGAGTTTTCTTTAAATTGATTGGAACGTGGACAATATATTGAATAACATTCTCTGATAGTTTTTATATAAGAATTGTCAGAGGATGTTACAAATAATTCTTTAGCAAAGGCGCTAAAATTTGATAGGTGTCAAAATCACTAAAATTAAATTCCTATTCCTAAATAAAATAAAATTGTAGTAGTAGTAAATAGGGTTGAATCTACTGAGAATTGGTTACTTATTTAAATCTCTTTAGAAATCCAAAAAGAAAAACTAAAATTAAATTAAATAAGGAGGGTTTAAAAAATAAAAATTAAAATTAAAATTAAACTAAAATTAAAATTAAATTACATCAAAAATAAATTAGAAAAAATACAAATAAAGATAAATTTAGTTGAAGGGATAATTTCAGTTCAATTCTTGAATTGATCACGGATTCAAAGATCACTCTTTTTAATTTTTTAATAAATCAGTTATAGTATTGGACAAGCTCTCAATACCAATCATTCTTTAGATTTTAAATTAATTATAAAACGTTCTCTAATTAACTCTTGTCAATAATCTATCCTATAGAACGTCCTTAGAATTTAATTATTGACAGCCTTAAGAACTAGAAGAACTTGATTATAACTAATAAATTCAACTTTGAGATTTATTTAATTAGATTATATAATCTCTTAGGATAAATCTAATTACTACTTAAATCAAAATATCAAGAATATTTACGGATTCAAGCACTTTAAATAGTGTTATATTATTTAACTAATCAAGCAATGAACCCTATCGATTAATTAGCAATATAACAATTAAATTAAGCTATAGAAAATTATATAAATACTGAATATTAAAGAAGAAAAGAGATAGAGTTGTTTAGATCTCACAATTCACGAATATGAACTTCAATTACCTTTCAACCAAGTAAAAATTTAGTTGCTTATAATTTGAAGAAAAGAAAATTTTGATAAATTGCAAAGCTGCATCAGCTAAAAATGTCAAAAAAATTTCCTAGTGTTGTTGAAAAAATCAGCTTAAATATCCTTCTCTAAAACAAAACTTCCTAATTTAAGTCTAACTAGAAAAATTACAAATAAAAATAAAAAGATAATAATAATATCATAATCAAATTCCTAACTAATAGAGAATTAAAAGATCAGATTTATCCTTTTAAACCTGTCAAAATTGGATTTTCAAAGATCAAAACATGGTAAGTGCAAACTGTCAAAATTATTCACATTCTGTCATGTCAGATACGCAATTAGCCTTGCCCGAGGCTCCTGCCCGAGGCTTCGGTCTGTACATTCTAGCTGTTTTCATGTTTTAAATTATATTTCTTCACTTAACTCTCTGTCATTCTTTAAGTTATTTTTTCTGCAAAAATGTATTAAAATCAGTAGAATCATTTAATAAAAAGTTTCAATAATTCCTCAAAAATGAATCGATTTTGCTTGTTATCATTGACTATACTTGTATAGATTTTTTTTTAAAATTTAGTATTAGAAAGAAGCTTGACATTATACGTTTATACCCAAATCATATGGACATATTTATCATTTACACTATGCCTGCCAATATACGTATCTCTATAGTTAAAAGTAAGTTGCACAAATTTCTTACTCAACTAATAAAAAATTAGCAAAATATTTTACCATTGCGATTAAATTATTTTTATTAAATATTTTTATTTTCTTTAAATTTTATAAAAAATTATGTGTGAAAAAAGTTAAGAAAAAATAAATTATTTAATCAGAAGTCTCGGGTTCAAGCTCTAGGTATATCTCACTTTTAAAACTTGAGAACAACCACTTTATCCTCTTAATGGGGCTGCCCAATATAAATCTAAATTAGTCCGTAATTTGTAGGTAATAGGATATTGAATAGTTAGAATAAAAAAAAATAAGCTGATTTTTTAAAGGTTTTTTTTTTTACCTTTTTCAAATTATAGTGATTTACAAAAAATAGTTTTTTTAAAAAATCAAAAAACAATTTTTAAAAATAGCTTTAAATTCAGTGGTAAACTAAGGGAGACAAGTGGAGAAAAAAGAGTAGAGAATAGAGATTAATCCGTGAATTGATATTGTAAAATGAAAATGGACAAAAGAGGGTGAATTATTAAGAAATGAAATAATAAAATGTAAGCCAATGTAGCAAGAAATTTCTTTGGAACGGAATCACATGGCATTATTGAAAAAAAGCTTTAATAATTAATGAAATGAATTTTGGACCATTATAATGCAAATTAACATTACATGTAATTTTCTGACACTGAAATTCCTTTAGGCTTTAGCCATGTGTATGCTTTATTATTTCTATTGGTTTTGGTTTGGCTTTGGCTACTTTCTTTTGGTTCACCTGTACTTTGCATATTTTAATATATAATTATTTATAAGTTTGAATGTGGATCTTTGGACTTTAATTTCTTTAATATCGTGGGTCCCTGTTTTAAAAAAAAATTTCAAAGGGATGGTTCTTCCTGGCATCTGTTTGAACCAAACTCCTTGTATGCACATTTACAAGTTTAGCAAGAAAAAAAAATTAAAACAAGTTTGAAAAAAAAAACCTTCAATTATAAATTCGTTAAAAATTAACTAATTTGCTAATAACTTTCTCTTTTTTTCACTTTATGTTAGATTTTTAAGTAAAAATAAATAAAAAAACTTAATTTGTACAACATTAGTTATTGAATTTTCTTTTTCATGAATAGTATATTATTAACATGACTTGATTTTTTTTTTTATCAGAGAACAAAGAAAGTATCATTAAATGAAATTTGCCTCATACTTGAATTTGGTTCCAATATCAAATTTATTAATCATATATAATAGATTAAATTATATGAGCTTATTTTCAGTTAAATAATAATTCAATAAAATTAATTAATTGTTTCAATTTGAACACGTAATAAAACTTTTTTTTTATCATATATTAAATGTAGTTAACAGTTATCAAATAATAGTATGTTTGTCTATATTTTTTCGACTAAATTAACATTGCCACAGGCCCAAAACTAAAATTTCATTAAGGAAAGATTCGCTTATAACATATACTTCACCCAAGAATGAAAGGAGAACTTGCCCAAGACTAAAATTTTATTTAAATATTTATAATTTATCCAGGGGTGGATATTCGGTCACTCTTTTAATTAATCGACCAAGCTAAATTTTAATTGATTTTTTTGAACTTATTTTTTTTAATAGAATCGACCGATTTTTAATTTCGGTCAATTCAATTTTTTTTTACAAAAAAAAAGACTAAACAAAATTTATTAAAAAAACTAAAAAAATTACTTTATTTTGCAATAAAAAATTTATATAATTAAAAAATTAAATAAATAATAAATAATTAAATAAAAATTATTTTTTAAAAATTTTTAGTTAATAATTAACTGATCGAATCGAACTAGTTAATTGAATCAAAAATCAAATTAGTTTAAATTCTTTAATCAAATTGGTTGTAATTTAATCAAAAAGAATTATTTGCATTCATGCTTTTTTTTTTATCAAGAAACCATCCATAAGATATAAACACAATTTGAGAATAACTATATTATAAATTTTCTTTAAATTTATTTCCCTGAATTTATTATATAAATAATATATATATCAACTATATTTGGCATTTCGTTATTATAAAATCGATTATAACTCGATCAAGGATTGGCATTAAAAAAATCGATTTGGTTGAATTATTTGTTTCCAGTAAACATTTAGGGGGTGTATTAAATTAAGATTTTAATGAATTTTAATTGATTTTAAAAATATAATAGTGTTCAATTCATATTTATTTGAAAATTTATTAAATATGATGATATTTAATAATGACCTTCTAAAAGTCTATTAAAATTTAATGGTATTCAAAAAATTATTGATTTTAATAGATTTTATAAATATTTGAATTTTATTGAATTTTAGCATGGTAGATATAAATAACAAATTATTTCATAAATCCATGCTTCATTCTAAAGATTTCACAAATTCAACCTCCATTCCAAATTTTTTACACCTATATATCTCTCACGTAATTTTATTTCTTTTTAATATAAAATTTATTTCAACATATAGCACACAATATTTTACAATATTGATTAAATTTTATTATATAAAATGACACTTTTATGTCATTAAATGTTTGTTAATAAATATTTATCACATTATAAGAAATACAAATTTAGAAAAATTCTATAACCTTAATTATGAAGATATTTTTAAATAATCTTTTATAAATTAAATTTTTTATTCTCAAGTTTGCATATTAGATAGTTTGAAAATCCATAAAAATCTTTTATAGGCTCTATTTTTTTATTCTTAACCATAATATATATAAGTTGAACATATTTGAAGTAATTTTCAATTATAAAAATTTTTTTCTTATTTTATTTTAAAGTGTATTACGTTTCAATAATATCAAATAATATTGAATTTTTAAAAATATATCAATTTAAAAAAAAATAGTTGTATGTATATACATATTGGGTGATATATTTAATAGGTTCTGAAATATCATTGAATTGTCATATTAGATAGTTTTAAAAATATATAATTTATTTAAATTTTAATTACAAATAAATGTTTATTAATTATAAATAAAAAAACTTAATTATATTTTTTAATGTTCTTTCACCATAAATAATACGTGAATTTTTTTATAATTTATTTTGCATATAATAATGAATAATATGGATAATATAATACTTTAATATATTTATCTAATATTATTTTATATTTCAATTTATCTTTATATTTATCATTTTATAATTTTTTTATTTTATGACATAATATTAAAAAAAATTATATTTATGTATTTACTGTAAAATTTTATAATATTTATTTATTTATATAATATTATGAAAGTTATACTTATAGTATAATATTTCTAATAAAATATATTATATTTTTATCAAAGTATTAATTACATAAAAAATTAAAATTCCATCAAAATCCATCAAAGTCTATAATAAAAATCTAATAAACTCTATTAAATTCCATATAAAATTCTAAGAGAATCTATATAATTCTATTAAAATATTTAAATTTCATTAAAATAATCAATTCTTTTAAAATCCATTAAAATTTAAATTCAATAAACCACCCTTAATGTATACATGTTTAATCATTAATAATTAATGAATTTAAGTTATAAAAGAATTAATTAATTTGTTATTTAGACATATTAAAGTTTATCTTATTCAGTGGCGGAACCAGGACAAAGACGAAGGGGGCAAAATTTTCAAGTAAAAGAAATTACGGACGAATTTATATTCAATTTTATTTTTATATTAAATAATTAAATGATGAAGTTTTATATTATATAAATATAAGTATATTAATTATATATGTATATAAATACACACTTTTTATAATATATATATATATATGTATATAGAAGCCAAGGGGGGTAATAGACCCTATGCCCCCCCATTTCCGTCCCAGATCTTATTAGAATTTATATGATTCAAAAAAAAATTAAATGTTTTATTAAAAGAATTAATTTTATTTCGAGAGGGCGGTAAAATTTTTTTTACAAAAGTTTAAGAATGTAGGTTCATAATTGTTAAATTTTTTTTAATAATAATACATAATAATAAATATTAAGAGTTTTTTCAAATTGTCGGGGGGACTACCACGCTAACCGTTGCATCCACAATATGAATGCCAATACTTTGAATATAATAATATAATCTACGTATTATCAAAAAATGATATAATATATATGTCAAAAAATAATTAGTTTTTTTTTTTGAAGGGAAAAAAATAATTAGTTAATTTTTAATATTTTGACGTTATTAAAGAGTAAAAATGTGGGTGGGTCCTGCTGATAAGTGGGGACATGTATGTATACATTGACAAGGAATAAGAATCATAAATTTTGCATTTTGTGAATATTATCAAATGTTATCTTCCATGCTTCAAAATTGGACGGTGGTGATTATTATTAGTTCCATCAAAAATTTTACTTTTTTTTTTTCTCTCTATCAGAAAGACCAAACTCCTGCCTTCTTGATCTTTTTCACTTCCTTTTTTCTTTATTTTCTTTTCTTTTCTAGCTACAGCAATTTTTCCAATGGTGGATCCCATTCTTATAATACCTCACCACCAATGGTCCAATATATTATTTTATTGAATTTTCCGTCTACTTTCTTTTAGCATTTTAATTTATTTTTTATTTTTTTTCATCGTGTCAAATACTCTGCAAGTCCACCATGTTTATCTCCAATTTCTTTGGCTTAGCTTCACTGTTAAAATACTAAAAATCTTCACCTTTCAATCCTCTCCCTCTCCTCCTTATCCTCCACCACCATCCACCACCATGGAGGAAACCTCCTTTCACGGCGGCAAAAGGCGGCGGAGCAACACGACCACCACCACCAGCAGTACAATAAAGCGTGAAATTTTTGGAATTGAAAATCTCCCGCTAGAGATAATACATGACATACTTTCAAGATTACCCATCTCTTCTTTAGTTAAATTCAAGTGTGTTTGTAGAGCTTGGCGATCTTTAACCCAAGATCCTTTTCTTTCTTCTACGCTAATCAAGAGCGATCCTTGCCTGATTCTTCACTGCGATTTACCCATTAGAAACCAGCTTCATTTCATCGATTTTGCTGCTCCAAATCAAGAAAAAGAAAAAGTTAAGAGAATCAACACACCATTTTGGTCTATTTTGCCAGAATTTGATGTGGTTGGTTCTTGCAATGGCTTGCTCTGTTTAGCCGATTCATTGTATAATGATTCTCTCTATATATACAATCCTTTTACAAGCAACTATACACAACTACCAAAATCTTTAAACTACCAAGATCAAGAAGTGGTTTTTGGGTTTGGATTCAATCCCAAAACTAATCAGTATAAGGTAATTAAAATTGTTTACTATAGAGGCGGCAACGGCGGAGGCAAGGGAGGATTCCCAGGTGCACGGCGGAGAGTTATCTATACACAATCAGAAGTTCAAATACTAACTCTAGGCAGCAGTGAATGGCGGAGTTTAGGCAAAATTGGATATCAACTTGTTCGGCGGCCTGCAGAAGCTTTAGTTAATGGAAGACTTCATTGGGTAAGTAGACCAAGAAGATATAACCCAGTTCGGCGGTTGATTTCACTTGATTTATCGGATGAACAATTCCGGGAAGTTCCGAAACCGGAGTGCGGTGGCCTGAGTAGATGTTATCATGTTTTGGTGTTAAAAGGGTGTCTATCAGCAGCAGTGTATTGTAACTATGGAAGAATGGAGATATGGATGATGAAAGAATATAATGTGAAAGAATCATGGGTTAAAGAATATAGTATTGGAACTTATATGCCAAAAGGATTGAAGAATCTTGATACTAGACCATTGAAGATTTGGAAGAATTCTTTGTTAAATGGTGGAAGAGTTGTTAGAGTTTTAGGAATTTTAAAGAATGGTGAGATTTTGTTGGAGTACAAAAGCAGAGTTCTTGTTTGCTATGACCCAAATCTTGGAAAATTTAAGGACCTTTCTTTACAAGGGATACCCAAATGGTTTCAAACAGTTGTTCATGTAGGCAGCTTCAGTTGGATTGATAGTGCCATTGATTATTGATACAAAATATATACAAGTTTGTTGATGTTCATCATATGTTAACTAGTTTGATTATCTTTTATGCTTCAATTCAAAAAGAAAAAAAAAACCCATAAAAATTTCTTCTTTTTCTTAATCATTTGTGTAGTTTTCTTAATAATCATTTTGCATGCATGTTTAATCATTGAATTAATTTCTTGTTTTGTGTATATAGAACAAATTTAATCCATTAATAAGATATATTATTTAAAATTTATTATTATTTTTAGTAATGAGATTGATGATTTTTCTGCAAAATATTGATGATTTTTCTGCAAATCCATATGTTTTTTGGCTTGATGGTGTGTTAGAATATTTGTAGGTCATTGTTTGAATTTATATTATTAGGAATTCTTATGAAATGTATCATTTTTTTTTGTGCAACATTATGAAATGTATCATTTGGTTCTTAGGAATTCTCACAACTTTTCTAGTGATAATATTTGTCTTTAATTTAAAAAAAAATATAATGTCTTAAATCATACTCATACCTAATGTTACAAGGCAACCAAATTGAACCCATTAATGTCATATAGAGCACAAAGTTTGGAAAATGAAAAAAAGTCAAAAGTGCCCCATTTTTTCAATAAAATAAATTGAACATTCAAACTTTAGAACAAAAATAATAATATACTTATTCTATCAAAGTTTGATCTTAGCCAAATTAATAGTCTTTTTTCCCCCATTATCTTTTTTTATTAGTTGAAAATTATTTTTAAAAAAAAGTATTGGAGTTAGGCAAGTGATGAAAAATGGTATTTGATTCATACATAGACCATTAGATAAAAGAACTTCACATCAACCACCTAAAAATCCAAAAGGTCACCAGCGCTTTGCTAATTTTTCTACAGACACCAACCTACCAGCAGAATCCATTTGTATAACAATAACAAAAAGAAACTACATTAAGAAATATCTTTTAAAAAAATTGCCTTCAATTACGCTTCTTTTACCAAATAAACACTCATACAAGCAATTTATCTTAAAGTCACTCAACCAATCAACCTCCAATTGGCTCAACAACACCATCCCCAAAGATTCTCTTTCAATTGGATTATTTTTCTTTTCTTTTTCCTTTTTCTTCTTTTCTTCTTTTACTTTCAAAATTATGTATATGAAACTCTCCTAAAAGAACTCTTTTTTTTTATTAATTATATATCGAAAAAAAAAAGAATATGAGATTTAAGTGTAAGCAACACATTAAAAAAAACTCTTTTCCAAAATTTTTCCCTATTTTCTACTGTCCCTTATAATACCACCCTATGATTTGTGTAGTTTGCACTTTTATCTGCCTTTTATTTCTCCAATCATGTACCAAAATCTTTTTCTTTGTTTCGAGCTTTCACATGCTATAGGTCGATCCACTAAATAGTACTTAAATCAACGAATTCTGAGTACTTTCCATCTTATAATACTGAAAAATTGGAAGGGTTTGGTTCAATACTCACATCTGCTTTCACTTTGCTCTTAATAAAAAGTTAAATGCATTATTTTTTTTATTAGGATGTTTGGCTCCAAGATGGGAAGGATGGGTAAGATGTGATCAAAGAAAGGATTAAGATACCATTAACTAATAGAATCAGAGTCTTATTAGTCACTTATGTGGTTTCTTGCTATGTTCTGTTTTTATATCCACAATCATTGATATTCTTACTTCTTCTCACTTGCTTTGTTTATTTACTTGTATCGGAAAACTACAAAACAGCAACATAGATCACAAAAATTTAATTATTGTTAATGGTAATGACTTTGAAATTACAACACCTCTAAGGGTACAGTAATCTCAAAAATTAGCCTACTCGAATTCGAATCCGTTTAAATTCAATTATAGTTATACATATATTTATCTCAAACTCATTTAATATTACCTATTTATTATCCGAACCCATTTATTTATCCGTTTAAATATAAAAATATTATAAAATTTAAAATATAAATTATAATTTTTTTAATTATATAATTATAAATAAAAATTTAATATTAATATAATTTTATTAAAAATAATTTTATAATTAAAATAAAATATAATTAATATATAACTAAAATTTTAATAAAATATAATTAATATATAATCGAATTCGGATAAAAAATATTTAATAATCTATATTCGAAACGATCCGAATTTATTATGAATAGTAAAAATATTATACAAATCCGTGTATAAATTATTTATAATAAATAAATCGAAATGGATTGAATATCCGAAAATACTCTATTTGTTGACCTTTCTAGTCACTGGTAACAGTAATAGTATTTTATAATCACTATTTGGATTTATTATTAATATGTTTTTGCATAAAAAATTAATACGTGATAGAGTTTTACTTTAAAATTTTATCGAAAAGAAACCAAGTGTTAGAGTAAACAATTAAATAAAAATAATTTAATAATTTAACATATAAAAAGATGTGGGTAACGTGTATGCATGATAGAGGTGTTCACATGTCTAACGATGCACACAATTCAACCCATCCTACATTGTTAATTTTTTAATTTGAACAAAAAGTTTAATGTCATGCTCGATCCAACACTTGATCCACTCCTTTTACAAGGCTTCTCTTGAAAGTTAAAAAATTTTTACTTTTGGATCCAAATCCAAACTAACATAGCCTAGCTACCTAATTAAAAAAAATTAATATATTCTTTACTATTTTTTTATGGGCCTAGACAAACCATAAAGAAGAGATTCAATATAAAATTAACAACCTAACTCCTTAAGGATAATGCCATGTTAAGTGTTGGCCTGGCCTGGCCTAGGAAAACTCAATACATTTTGTGCCGTGCCGGTGTGGCTTAGATCCTTTATATATGTGATTTTTTCATATCCTGCCATATTGCTGTAAAAAATTATTAATACAATATTAAATTGTACTGAAATTTAAAAAAGAATAGTCTAATATAATTTATTAGCCTATATATAATTATACCACATTGTGCTAGATTATATCGTATCACGCCAATATATTAACTAGCTCTTTTTGTTATCCAAATTTTATAATTATTTTTTCTCAAACAAATTATATATAGAAATCCATAAAAAAAGATACATAATAACACTAATAAAATAAATTAAACTATAATTACTTAAATTAAATTATAATAATATAAATTAAACCATAATAATACAAATAATAATTAAATTAAACAGAAAAAAATTAAAAACCATATTAATTATTATGAAAAGGCAAATAAAAAATATGTTGAGCAATTCTGTTTTAGCATATAGAAATATATAATATAATTTATTTAAAATTTTAACTTAATTATAAATATGGATAAAAAATAATTAAAATTTTTTATCAGTAAAATAAATTTTTGATACATATAAAAAAATTTTATGGATAAAAATTTTTATAATTAAAATTTTATTTAACATTTTAAAAGTTTTATTTCATAAAATTATGTTAGATAGTATATATACTTAAAATGAAAAATTATTCATATGTCAAGACATGACTTAGCGTCAAGTGTATTTTTTTCTTGGACAAATAGATTTAAAATTACTTTTTTCTCTTTTTTTAATTTTATTTATATAATTTATTTAAAATTATTTGAACCATGTTGAGACACCTATCATACTGCTGATGGGTTGACCTGATAGATTAAATAATCTAAACCCAGCATAAAATATTTATATTAAACTGCAGTCTCAGACCATACTTAGCACTTCTGGCATGGCCCAAATTAGGCTGGGCGGAGCCTCCCACATGCCCTAGGCTCAAGTGCCATGTATACAAAAGTGTGCCATGTATACAAAAGTTTTTATTTTACCTATAGTTATGTTTCAAAACTCAAATTTTACAATAATTTAATTTATTTAAAATTAATTTATTAATTTTAATATTTAAAATAACATAATTTATAATTTTTTTATATAAATAAATAATTTTAAAATAAATAAAAATTATTTTTATAACTTTTTTATTTTTTTAATAAATTATATATATGATGAGAAAAAATAACTAGAAATCTAAAATTTAATATTTAAGTGAAAGCAACACATGCTCTTGGCTATTAAGCGATGCTTTAGTGGTCTAAAATTTTTTATTTGATTACAAGTTGATTGGTAAATATATTGCAATTTTTTAAATTTTAATATTATTAGTTAATATTAAATAAAAAATTAAACTAATTAAGAAAATAAGACAAATTGAATTCATTATCTACATAATATTTCCATTAAAATACATTTTAATTTTATAAATAAAATTGAACAATAAATTTTTGTAAATGAAACTTGAGATTTTTATTTTATCGAAGAGTTATGAGATAAAAGGATATAATAGTTTTAAATTAGTAAGTTTCATAAGCATCACTACCAAATCAATGATTTCATTTATTCACTTTGTTCTTTATCTACCAATGATAAATCGATTTTCTCGTTTTTTTTTTCATTAATATACTAAAGAATTATTCTGTTCAAATTAATCATGTTGAATAACACAACATGATTAAAATTCGTTTTTAATTAATTAAACTTCCAAAGAAAATTCGCAGTCACCACTAAACTAAAATTTATCGTGGGATGCTACAATGAAATTGCAAATCTCAAACGTATGTATAATTTTCAAAGATTATTCCAACATATTAGGAAGATACATGCTCTTTGTTTATTATCATCTAAGCTTCTATTTCGTCAACAAATTGACCATAACTGTTAATATTACAAATATTCTGTCAATCACCAGCTCGTTATATTTATGGCTGTTAGGAACTTTCTTATAATAGTTTAGTGAGAAGGATCATCATGCTGATGTGCTGGGAATTTTTTTCAAAATATGAAAATAAGTCTTACTTATTATTAGAATATAAAACTTTTTCTAATATATACTGAAAAGTGAAAGTCAAATGTTCAAATTAAAACTTTAAATTTCAATTTAAATAATTTTTTATTTTTTATTATTTTATAAAACCAAAAGTCTGAGTTTCGATTTTGACACAAACTGAAACTTAGAGTTTTTATTTATTCTTTTTTTTTTGTTTTACAAAATCGAAAATATAATTTTCGTTTTTAACAAACGAAAAGTTATATTTTCGGTTTGGCAAAGATTTCTAAAATTCTTGTTATATGTGGTTTAAGATTGAGTGATTTTCACTCAACCTTTCTTTTTTTTTTTTTTAATTTAAATAATTTTTTTTATTTGAAAAAATTGTGATTAATTTTAAATTTAAAGTTTTAAATTTAAATCATTTAATATGATTTTGTTGTAATAAAATAACTATTTTTAAATTTAATTTTTTTATGAATTTAAATTTTTATTGAATTAATTTTTTATTTTTTGAAAATGAAATTATTATTGAATTAATATTGTTTTAAAAAAAGATCTTCCTTTATTAAAAATTTTGTATTTAATTTTTGCTAATTTTTTGTAATATATAATTTATTTTTGCAGAATTTTAAAGTTTTAGGAGCAACAAACAAAGGTATTTTTCTCATTTTAAATATATTTTCATTTTATTTTTTGTTAAATTAATTGTAATAATGTAAAAAAATTAGAAAATGATGCTACATTTAGGAAATATTTTTTTTAAAAAATTTGTGATAGTATAAAGAAAAAAAAACAAAATATTGAGAAATAAAAAAAATTGAAATTGAAATTTTAACAAAAAATGATTTTAAAATTATAATTTAACAAAATTATATTTATGAGTTTAATTTTTTTTTTCTAGTTTCAAATTAATTTTATTTTTATATTTTTAGAAAAATTGTAAAGAAAAAGAGAGAGAAATGTTTAAAAATATATATATATTTTTTCTAAAATTAACTATGGCATATATTATATTTGTTTTAAATGTTTTAGTTTTGATTAAGTTAAATTTAATAATGTTTTAGCACAATAAGTATAAGTTTTAGGAATTTTTTAATTTGTTAAAGTATTTATAGTAAGTTTTATGAATTTAAATTTTAGTGGTAATTTATTTAATTAAAACTAGGTGTTTGAAAAAAAATCGAATTATGGGTTTAATTTATTGTAATTTAAATTGAATTTACATAAATATTATATAATTTTTAGTGTATGTTCTATATTTATGCTATAAAATTGACAATTGCTTTAATCCGTTCCAAATACTCGTAAATTATATTGCCCATATAGATTAATTTTTATAAAGAATAAATTATTAATTTTTTAACGATCAACTCTAATCAAAAGGTATAAATTTATTTAATTTACGGAGCATTGATAGTTTGTACATATAATATTGATTATAGATCACTAAAATAAAAATTATTTGATAATTGAAATATATGATAATTTGACATAATTATTGAAATTACTATTATAAATCATATTATGCATTCAATATATACATGAATAAAATATATATGCAATTTATACAAACAATAAAATAATAACTAGAATTGAAAAAAAAAAAAAAGAAACCTACAGTTTGATTCAAGCCGAAAATTTTTAGTTTTAGTTTGATTAATTATTTTTCTATTTGTAATCAAACCAAAATTATAAATTTCGGTTTAATTAATTTTTTTATTTTCAATCCAACCAAAACTATAAATTTTAGTTTGATTAATTTTTTTTAATTTTTAATCAAACTAAAACTATAAGTTTCGATTTGATTAATTATTTTTCCATTTCAAATTGAATATTTTTTACAAACACTTATAAATTTCCGTTTAATTTTTTTTTGTACACATTGTATGCATATACTATTACAAATTTGTATTTTCAAAATTATTAATAAACAATAATTATAGAAAAACTTACATAATATAACATTTTCTTATTGTTTATAAAATGTTTCATTTATATCAGACAAAATTTTGTTTTATAAATTTTAGAAAATAATAATATTATTTTGTATTTAACATTTTTATTTATATTGTGTTTTTTTAGTTTATAATTTTTTTTTATATTTTCATGATATATAGCATAAATATAGAACATACACTAATTAAAAAAAATATATTTCCTAAAATTTATTCTCACTCACCCTGCTAAAACATTATTAAAATTAATTTAATCAAAACTTAAGCATATAAAACAAATATAATATATGCCATAGTTAATTTTAGAAAATGTATATTTTTCTAAACATTTCTCCCTCTTTTTCTTTACAATTTTCTAAAAATATAAAAATAAATTCATTTAAAGTATAAAAAAATAAAACTCATAAATATAAAATTTATGTAAATTTTAATTTTAAAATCATTTTTATTAAAATTTCAATTTTTATTATTTTTATTTCTCCTGTATTGTATTCTTTTTTCTTTGTACTATCACAAATTTCAAAATAAAAATTATTTCTTAAATGTAGCATCATTTTTTTAAATTTTTTTACATTATTAAAATTAATTTAACAAAAAAATTAAAATGGAAATAGATTTAAAATAAGATAAATACCTTTGTTTGTTCCTCCTAAAATTTTAAAATTCTGCAAAAATAAATTATATAATACAAAAATTTAGCAAAAAACAAATACAAAATTTATAATAAAGTAAGAATACATTTTTTTTTTCCTTTAGACACTTGCAAGAAATTAATTTTGAGAGCAAATTGAGGGAGGGTTGATTGTTAAAAGAGTTTATTGAGATTAAAGGAAATAAAAAATGAAGTTGAGAGAATTTTGAGATGAAAGTGTTGAAAAGATAATAGGATGGAAGAAATGACGGAGGGTTATAAAATGGTAAAGTTAATATAAATAAAATATATTTATAAATATAATTATTTATAAATAAAAAAAATATTAAAAGGGAACGGTTGAGTTTGACTCAACCGGTCCACTGCCCCCATTTAAGCCACATTAATTGTGGCTTAAATGTGTTAATATTAATTAATTTTAATTTAAAAAATATTTATAATTTAAATAAAAAATTATTTTTAATAAATTAAAAAAATGATAAACTAATATATTTTTATATATTTAATTTTAAAATAAAATTTTAAAACAAATTTAAAATAATATTAATTCAATAACAATTTCATTTTCAAAACATAAAAAATTAATTCAATACAAATTTAAATTCATAAAAAAAATTAAATTTAAAAATAGTTATCATATTAAATGATTTAAATTTAAAATTAATCACAAATTTTTCAAAAAAATAAAAATAATTTTTTTTTAATTTTTTTTTTAAAAGGTCGAGTGAAAATCACTCAATGTAAACCATATGCAGCAAGAATTTCATAAGAGCTGACAGAGGAGCTGTTCCCTCAGCTCAGTTGGTGCAGTGGGCGGGCAGAGATTCCACCAAATCGAAAATATAACCTTCGCTTTATTAAAATTGAAAATCATACTTTTAATTTTATAAAAAAAAAGGTCAACCAAAACTAGATTTCACTAAACCGGAAGTATAACCTTCGGTTTGTTAAAACCAAAAGTCATACTTTCGGGTTTGTAAAAAAAAAAAAAGGTAAATTGAAACTAGAGTTTCAGTTAACTTAGAGTTTCGGTTTACCTCAAACCAAAACTCTAATTTCGGTTTTATAAAAAAATTAAAAACTGTCCAAACCGAAACTCAAAAGTTTCGTTTGAGCATTTGACTCTCACCTTTCAGTATATATAAAAGAAAGTTTCGTATTCTAATAATAAATGAGACTTACTCCCATATTTAAAAAAAAATCTTGATATACTAGGAAGGATCATGGAGATAACGATTCCTAACTAGCTATAGCAAAAATTTTACCATCAGATAACCACAAATTTTACAACTAATGGAGAGTACTACTGAACAAGATTGTTTTTTATGATCTTGAATTTCAAGCATATAATTAAATACAAGTAGCTTTGCTTGATTACAAGTAGTTCTTTAAAATTCATTCTAAGGCTCTTGCCTACAAGCTTCAATTTCTAAACAAATTGACAGGTTTTTTGGCATGGCATTTGAGCCTCCCCAACAGAAAATATTGAATGTTCAAATCCTATGATCAATGAAATTTCATCACAAGATAGAGGTGTGAACTAATTGAATTGAATCATATCACAAAACCAAATAGGATTTATGAAACAGTATACAACTTTCAACTCTGGCAGACATACATAAGAGAACAAAAATGCATAGAGCTTTCATGTACATAGAATTAACTATGCTAAACGTGGACATAGTATTATTTTCAAAGAAGGTAAAGTGTATTTAAGATTGGCAAGCTTATGTACCTTATTAGTCAAACAAAACAGAATTAACTGTACACCAGCTTAATGGTGCTCCGCCATTCTTGGACCAAAAATATTATTCACAAGCAGCTGATTTGAGATGTGGAAGCAATCTCTCTGTTCATGCAACTGCTAACCCCAATTATCAGTGCTTCTCAGTCGCTCTAATACCCGTTTTTCACCAGTAAGAAGCTCCACCAATTCTTCCAGTTGACAAAATGACAAAATAAGATCTCAGACAGGAAAAATAATTGAAAGAAGAAAAGATTATTTCAAGAATGCTTAATCTTCCAAGTTCTGTGTAATGATATGCATTGCATTGGCAGAAAGACAAAACGATAAACAGATTTAGATGCTAGCATAGGCTAATATTACCATTTGTATAATGACGACAGTCATGATGACCAACTCTTAAATCGGTTTCCCAGCTATCGCTGAATTTAGTTGCCACATCTAAAGCATCTGCTTCAGAGGATCCAATAAACCAGCATTTGGTTCTTGGTAGCTTTGCCAACTTCCTCTCAAGAAAAGCTCCTTACAGAGATGTAGAGTTCATGAAATCATTTAAGACGCAGGTGTCAAATATTGCTAAAGTTCATAACTTCTAAGCTAACTTTAAATGAACATAATTATGATTTTTTTTTTCATATAGATTTAGATTATACCAAGGTGTCATATTTTCGTAGCTTCTTTTTTTTTTTTTTGAATTTGACGACTGAAACTTGAACTCGAGACCTATCATCCCTCAATATGACTCCAGTACCATTGAATCAAAACCTAATTAGTATCTTTATAGCTTTATTGATCAAAGAGATTTGCATTTAAGTACTCTAGAATATACTTCAGTG
This sequence comes from Garcia nutans, assembly GCA_947685225.1. Classification (NCBI taxonomy): domain Eukaryota; kingdom Viridiplantae; phylum Streptophyta; class Magnoliopsida; order Malpighiales; family Euphorbiaceae; genus Garcia; species Garcia nutans. The sequence continues at coordinate 1,708,989 of CANTUV010000068.1, forward strand.
CTGCAACATCTCAGGTGACAATCCATATGAAAAACCATTCTTCAATTTTGAATTTAACAAAACCAAAGTGCATTTAAATTACACTAAAGAATGTGCTATGAAGCAGCAACATTAGTACCCTCACCTGGCACTGTTCTACCAGAAAGAGCTGCAAGTGCTGTATATATATTTTCAGGATCTTTTGGCTGAAAATCAAAAACTAGAAACGCCTACAAATCAAAATAAACTTGCTTAGAATTTCATTCTCTACTAACGCATACACTATTTTAGCACAAGCCAGAATTCATGAATTAATGGATTAAAGTCCAAATTATAGAGTCACCCACTAGAAAGTATTTATTTGTCATTGTAAATCATCTTAATTATATTGTTATTGGTCTGTCTTTAACCAAATTCATGCGAATCCTAATATACAAAAAGATAGAACTATGCCCAAATAAAAAAGAAAAAAGAGAGAAAATTAAAATGAGGCAACAGTGAACCTGAGAATGAGGAGGTGGTGAATTGGATTTAATAATAACCATGAAGTGCTGCAAATCCCAAAGATTGAAAGAGTAAGCAGCAGACATAAGTAACTGAGCTGCTCCTTTTGTGGCTCTGAGAGGCACTGCTGCCACATACACTTCATCTCTGCCTCTTATCAGGCTTGATTTTTCCAATAAAGAAGCCATTTTTTCTCCTGTTCTTGATGAAATATCAAGCCTTTAACTTTACTGTTATCAAAAGCCAAGAGAAATGTTATCCATGTAAACTTATTTTCTGGGTTGGATTTCATTTTGTAGTTGATCGCAGGCTGAGCCTAAAGTGCCAAATTTGGGTATGAAACACACAATATTCAGGCTGCCTGCTTGATGGGCTTTGGTAGAGTTACTGTATTTTAAGGTCTATTCATGTATATGATTTGGCGGTTCTTCCAAAATATTTATTTTCAAAAATATTCATTGTCGTTTTCTATTTCAAAAATATATTTTTTTATTTCTCAGTTTTCAGAATATTTATTTTTAAAGATATATTTTCGATGTATATCAATTATACTAAAGGAAAAATGTCATCCTCGGTCATATTTTTTAAAATTTTTATTTTTTTATTAGAAATATTTTAGTCATTTTATTATAAATTCATAATAAATTTATTATAAATTATATAAAATTTATAAACTCGTTATAAATTCGTAATAAATTCATTGTAAATTTTTTATAAATTAATAAAAATATGGTATTTTGATAAATATTTTATAAATACGGTAAATTTAAAATTATTTTTAAATTATTTTTTATATTTTTATGAAAAGCCTTATACTAAAAGTATAATCTATTTTTAAATATATATATATATATTAAGTATATATTTGTTATATTAGAAATATATTAAAAAGTAGGATATTTTTTTTTAAAAAAAAGGGGAAAATTATGCTGTAAAGTGTAATTTTCTCTACAATATTTACTTGAAATAAGATTTCCTTTTTTAAAATAATAAAAAAATTGGGATCCTATCCCATTCCCAATTTTCAAACAATCAATTATGAGATTATTTAAGTTAAATTTAACTTATTTTCTTATTATTTAAATAATTATTTTTTTATTTTACAAACATAATGATCTATTATAATTACATTTTTGTAAAACAATTTACAAATATATTTTCATCTTTAATTTATATATTTACAAATTCTCCCTCCGTTTTTAATTTAAATTTTAGAATTTTAATTTTATTTCAAAATATTTAATGTTCAATAATATAAAGATAAAATTTTAATATTATTTACTAATTTATCCGTTATATTTAATATATTTATTAATGAATAAAAAAAGTTAATAGAGTTTAAATATTAAATAGAGAGAATATTAATTAGAAATAAATTGGTAATTTTAGTTAGTTTTTTAATACGAGCAAAAATTTTCTAAATTGATATTTGAATTGAAATGGAGGAATTACCTTTTAAATACGCACTTTATTATTAATTAAAGTCTAAATGAAAAGATAGGAAACAAACAATATTTATTAATTGAGCTAACTTTGAGATTAATTTTCTTTTCAAGAAAAATTACAAAGCAACCAAAAGTTGTTTGTGTTTTTTATGATTCATTGATCATTATGCTCCTAAATATGTTTCCCTTTAAAATATTTGTTATATTCCATTTTTATTGTAAAATACTTCGTCTGTTCATTTTAAATGATTTATTAAAAAGTTTCATTTATATTAAAAAATTAAATAAAATTACTAATTTACTCTTAATTAATAATTTCTTTTCCAAATATTTTCACTCCATTATTGTTAATAATATCATTAAATATAGATGATAAACTAGTATACAATATCAAAATTTTATCTTGATATTGTTAAACATCAAATATTTTGAAATAAAATTAAAATTCTAAAAAGTCATTTAAAATGAAACTGAGAAAATAGTTTTTTACACACAATTATTATAAATAAAAGTTATAAATTTAAATAATAAATGAATATTTAGAGAATTTAATTTTTTAAGTGTTGAATATGTAAAAAATATGTAAAACATCTATATATATTACCAATTTCGAATAAGATATGAAAGCAAAAAATTGTACATTTTTTTAAAATTTTATTATGATAATGGAATAATTATAGAGTGCACATCAAATTTTAAATAATTATTAACATAAATCATATTATGTAATTTAAAATATAATTTGTACTTTAAAAAAATAAGATGCAGCAAGAAACTTAGTAATAAAATATAAAAGTATGTTGATATAAGTCATATTAGAAAATTTATTTTTTTTAAATTTATTTAATACATAAAATAATTTCTAATTAATTATTTTTAAGTATTTTTTATTTTTATTTAACATATAAAATAAAATTTATTTATTTTTTATTAAAATAAAATTTTACTGTCATATATTTAATTTTATATAAAATTATATATTATATATTATATTATATATTTTTTATATGTAAATTACTTTATATATTTTTATATTCACTACAAATATGCAACTAAATGTACAAACTCATTAATATATTTATAAAATAATTTATTAATTAATTATTTTCGTCAACTATATTATTATTATTTAATTTAATAAATTCATAATTAACTATATCTTAATTATACTCTCTCCGTTTTATTTCAAGTGCCGTATAAGAACAATATGCATAAACCAAGAAAGTATTTAGCTATTATAAATTTTATAAATATTTTATTATAATTTACCTAAATATTTTTTTCTATCTTTCACACTGTTTATTCTCTTTCATTAATTAACATGGGTAATATTTGAACTTTTTAATTGATAATTTCTTAAATTTCTAAAAGCGACACTTAAAATGAAATTTTATACGATACATGAAATCAAATAGAGGGAGTAATTGAAATTAGTTTATCAAAATTTTAAATTAAATGAACTATTAGCTAGGGTTCAATTAATTTGATGAAGTGTCAAAATTTCTTATAAGACCCTATATATATATATATATATATATATATTTGTAGTCTATGCTCAAAATTGTTCCTACAAAAATATACATATGATGATGGCAATAGTTGAAGCTTTTCTCTTTTTATTATTTTAATCAAATATTTTTATTTTAGATAATTATGCCCTTAAATCAAAAGATTTATTTAGTAAATAAATAATACAAACTAATAAAATTAACTATTTAAAATGAGTTTCACAATTAGTTTAAATATAAAATTTAATCTAGAAGTATTTTTTTTAATAAAATTTAATAGTCAAATTAATATTGATAAGAAATTTTACTTAACTTGTAAGCTTATAAAATATATTTAAGAAAAAATAGATTAATAATTCTTTATACAGATTTAGTCTTTACCATATTTCATAAAGAGTCCTTTAATAGTTAAATTTTGCACACCTCTTTTTTTTCTTTCTTAAACTTTTATAAGTACATTAAAAACTATTAATTAGACATTAAATTCTAATCATATAACCATATTAGAAGGAAGGAAAAAACAAATGGGATAGTTCGAAATTTTCTATTTTTTATACTTGAATGAGTTAACTCTCAGTTAGAACTTTAAGTACTATAGCAAAAGTTTAATTATTGTATTAAAGACAATAGATCATATATGAAAGAATAAGTCATGGTGCCCTTAATTTTATTTGGCCATATAGGGAGTGATTGATATTGCAAATCACTTGATTTTTATCAATAGAGTAAAATTTACGGATTTAGGATGTAAATAAAGTAGAAAATATAAATCCAAATATTACTGAATATATAATTCTAATTTTTCCAATGAATCATTGATAATTTATTTTTGTGAGCTAATAAGATATATGCCAATATTAATAAAAAGATGTCTTATGTTGAATAATAGCAGCAAACAGAGGAAGCAAAAATAGAAGGTAAGGTTGGAGATAAGATTGTATTTTGATAACAATATGTACAACCAACTTCATATGCACGCTACTACTATATAAGCACATGCAGTGAGCTTGTAACTAATCAGTCCATGTTAGCTTCCTACTAACAGATTGTATAACTAACTCTAATAGTTTATTATAACACCCCTCCCCCCTCCACCCTTTAAGTTGAGCTTGTGAAAATTGAAGCAAGCCCAACTTGGAAACTATCCTATGGAATAATGGAGTAAAAAGGGACTTTGTAAAAACATCAGCCAGCTGAAAATGAGTTGAAAAATGATGGGGAAGCATGAACCTTGTTTTGAAAAGATCTCACACTAGGTGGCAATCAATTTCCACACGATTTGTTCTTTAATGGAAGACTGGGTTTTTGGTGAGATAGATTGCTACTTGATTATCAAAATAGAGAGGAAAAGGAAGTGGAAATTGAATGAGAAAATCTTACAGCAAATAAGTAATCTAATGAACCTCATAACAAACAGATGATAGGCTTCGATATTTGGCTTTACTGCATATCAAGAAATAGTACTTTGTTTGTTTAATTTCTAGGAGATTTGAGATTTTTGAAAGAAGATGTAAAAACCACTAATCGATCTTCTAGAATCCTTGCAAGATGCCTTATCAACATCACTGTAAGCTTCTGAAGCTATGGAATTATGGCTTGGATAAAATAAGCCAGTAGCAAGGTTTCTCTTAAGATACCTCAAAATGTAAAGTGCTACATTCCAATGGGTATCTCTAGGTAATTGCACATGCTGACTCAGCAAGTGAACCGAGTGTGTAACATTTGGCCTTGTAAAATTCAAGAACGAAAGTCATCCACAAGTTGTCTGTATAAAGTGGGATCAACCAACAACTGCCCTTGATCTATCTAAAGTGTTAGCCCCTTTGGTAGAGGAGTTAAAGCTGGCTTTTCTCCCATGAGACTAGTATCTCTTAATAAATCAAGAACATATCTATGTTGGCTATATATATATATATATATACCTTATGATGAGCTAGCTACGTTAACCCCTATTCTAAGAAAATATCTCCTAGAACATATTGTCTAGGAGATTAGAATTTTTCCAAAGAAGACATAAAAACCAATAATCGATCTTCTAGAATCCTTGCAAGATGCCTTATCAGCATCACTGTAAGCTTCTAAAGCTATGGAATTATGGCTTGGATAAAATAAGCCACTAGCAAGGTTGCTCTTGAGATACCTCAAAATGTAAAGTGCTACATTCCAATGTGTATCTCTAGGCGATTACACATGCCGACTCAGCAAGTGAACCGAGTGTGTAACATTTGGCCTTGTAAAATTCAAGAAAGAAAGTCATCCCACAAGTTGTCTGTATGAAGTGGGATCAACCAACAATTGCCCTTGATCTGCCTAAAGTGTTAGCCCTTTTGGTAGAGACGTTGAAGCTGGCTTTGCTCCCATCAGACTAGTGTCTCTTAATGAATCAAAATTATATTTATGTTGGCTAATATATATGCCTTCTGATGACCTAGCTACTTCAAGACCAAGAAAATACTTTGCTTGGCCTAGGGCAACGTGCAAAGAGTTCTTAACTTGTTGAATTAACACCTCTAAAGTCCATGTTAATAATACGTCATCAACATAAATGATAAAAGCCATAAAATCACCTCTATTAGCACATATGAACAAGCAATTATCAACTTAGGATTGGACAAAGCCTAGCTTTTGTAAATGAGATATAAATTCAGCATTCCATTGGCATAAAGCCTATTTAAGTCCATATAAGGACTTAGATAACTCACATACTCGACTAGGTTTGTGTTTTATTAGTTTTTGTTATAGATTTGTGTCTTGTTTATTATGATAATTATTGTTTTATTTAGGTATTTTGTTAGTTTTTATCGGTTTGTTTAGTGTTTTCATTAATTTTGATAGTTTTAGTTTATTTCAGTGTTTATGTCGTTTTTGATCTAGTTTTTAGTATGGTGTTTATATTTTGTTGGTTATTGTTTATTTACTTTTTGTTTACAGTTTGTTTGAGTTTTGTTTTAGGTTAAAAAAGGCAAGGAAGCAAATTGAAGGAAAAGAGGGACAATAGCTGACACAGGCAAAGGACACGGCCAAGTCACTGGCCGTGTCCCATACCAAGTTAAAAAGGAAGTCAAGACACAGTAGCTGACACACACAAGAGACACGGCCAAGTCAGTGGCCGTGTCCCTCCAAATAAGCTCAAACACGGCCAGGATTGGTTGACTTGGCCGTGTCTCACTTAGGTCCAAAGGAAAAGAAGACTAAACTCTCACAGAAGCGAACACAGGCAAGTGACACGGCCAAGTCACTGGCCGTGTCCCTCCAAATTGGTCCAACACGGCCAAGTCAACCTCTAACTGGCCGTGTCACTCAACCAAAGAAGAAAAGAAGAAAAAGCAAGCAGTAGTGAACACAAGCAAGGGACACTGCCAAGTCACTGGCCGTGTCCCTCCAATGCACTCCAACACGGCCAAGTCTCCTCTGACTTGGCCGTGTCTCTCATGAACCAAAGCCGTAGCTGATTTTTAAAGCGTAGAAAAGAAAAAAGAGAAGCTAGGGTTTGGGGGGTTGGCGATTTGGAGATTGAATTGAGCCGTCAGAGAGTGAAGTTAGGGTTTTAACTTTGTTTTCTTTGATTTTGATTACACTTTTGGATTAATCTAGCTTAGATTAGATTGTTCTAGCCATTGATACATCCTTCTTGCAAGATTTGAACAAGAGATTCTTCAGAAGCTTCAAGGAGTTTGTAACTTGGTTTTGTTCTCGAACTTATTCTCTTTATTTTCATTGAAATTGTATTAATGAATATTATCATGTCTAATTTTATTTCTTTGAACTTTAATAAGATGAGTATGTTTGATAGCATGATGAACTAATTTGATCTAGTCTAGGGTTTGTATGGATCTGCTATGATTGTATGAATTGGTTATTCTCTTAGCTAATAATTTCTTTAGCCTTGATTGAATGGAATATTATTAATATATAATTGATTGGCCACCAATTATGTGTTTTAGGTATTAGATGATGGATTGAGAGATGAAGTCTAATGCTGAAACAATTCAATTAAGGACTTAGGTGAATTAGAGATATAACCTATTAAAAAGATTAATTCAATTATAACAAGATTAGTTGAATGAGGTTTGAATGCGAGAGCTTATTTCCTTGACTCGATTAATTGAGTTGTTTGAGATTTAATCTTTGAAATTAAATTAGTTAAGAGGAATAACCGTTCATACATATAAGTAGCAGAGAAGTGCAAACCCTAGACCTTTCTATCAAGTGAATCAAAACATCAGCTTAATTTACTTTTATTCGTTTTAAACTTCAATCAATCTTTTTCATTAGTTGTTAGCAATTTCAATCTCTTCATTACTTTTTATTTATAATCTGATAATCAATTAGCCACTTTAGCTTCCTTGTGAGAAGACCTTGGGGCGATCACCTTTGCTACAGCTACCTCGTATACTTGCGAGTGACGCTTTGTGGTAGAGTTAATTCGAGCGCAACAGTTTGGCCTTTTTGTAGCCTTGTGGAGGTGTCATATAGATGTCTTCATGAAGGAAATCATGCAAAAATGCATTGTTGATATCCAATTACACTATATGCTAGGATTTTAATGCTTCCAATGTAAAGAAAAGCCTCACATGTACATTCTTTGCCATAGATGAAAAACAGTAATTGTAATCAACTCCTTCAACTTGGTTCTACCCTTTTGCCACAAGTCAAGCTTTGAATCTCTTAATGGATCCATCTGGTTTTAGTATTGTTTTGTAAACACTTTTTGAACCTATGGGTTGTTTTCTTGTAGGTAGGTTAGTAAGAGTCCAAGTATGGTTATTTTCTAATACGTCAACTCACTTTCCATAACATCAATGAAATGTTGTGATTACTTTACTTCATGATAATTCTTTGATTTTGATACATTATCATTAGCCATGAAGGCTAAATGAGATGATCTAAAACAAGTAGGGATAACTAAATGACAAGTAAGTATAGAATGAGAATTGAATGTAGTTGTAGCTGGTTGGAATTTTGTATCTATGGTAAGAGAGATAAAATCCTTAATCCATAGAGGTGGTTTTTTGACTCTGCTACTTTATCTAGGTAAAATTGGTTCTAGTGTATTTATGGGTATTAGTTGAAAATGGTTATGACAAGAAGAATTGGAGGTAGTTGGTGAAGTAGATACTAGATTGGTGTCTGAATGGGATGAATTTGAAGTAGCATAATGTAGTGTTGTTGCTGATTAATGGTTTGTAATTGATGGATTAGGAAGATGTGAGTCAATCTCGGAAAGATAAATAAGGATATATGAAGTTGAGTATCATTCAAGGAAGCATACTGATTATTAGACTTAAAAGGATAAACAAATTATTTAAAGATGAAATCTCTACTGATCATAATTTTATTAGTAGCAAGATCATACACTTTGTATGCCTTCATCCCTATGTTGTATCCTAGAAACATACGCTCCCTTGGATTGAATTTGTCCTTATGAGGATATATGTTAGTAACATAAAAGAGACATTCAAACATTTTTAATAAGGAATGATCTGGTTCCTTGTTAAGAAGCATTTGAAATGGACTCTTCTAACTAAATAGTCTTGTTGGCAACCTGTTGATATGGAAGGCAGCATATATCAATCACTACAAGAAACATGTGAATTACTATCATACTTTTATCTCTCAATACCGAATGGTTATCGACAGACTTTTCAAGGAAAAAAGAAAATAAATTTATCAAAAATTTAGAAATAGAATACTGATAAAAATTAAATCTTAGTCTGTAAAAAAATGGCTTTAATTTTTATCAACTAAATTTACTGACAACTTTGAGTAATTGTCAGTAAAGATGGTGCGACCTCTTGAGCACGTTAAATTCGTGATTGCTCTTTCTTTCTTTTGGTACTTGGTATAATATATCATTAGAGGCTACAGTCTCTTGGTAAATGTAAATGGTGGCATATGAACAAGTGCTGATGAAAAAATTCATTTCTTCAGCTTCTTACCGAGCAATTCCATATTAAAAAATTTATAAATATTGCATATCATAAGTCTTAGTTGCGGAGAGAACCTTATATCTCTTAGTAACTTTTTAGAAGATAAATGAAATTTTGACAACCAATATTTACTGAGCGATTCACTATTCTCTCGATAAATTGGCTTATTAGAAGTCTCAGTTGCCGAGAACCTTATATCTCTTGGTAATTATTCAAAAGATAAAATATAAAAAAAAATTTGATCGCCAATATTTATAGAACGATTGACCATTCTCTCAGCAGATTAGCATATCAGAAGTCTTTATTGTCGAGAGAACCTTATATCAGTAACTTTTCAAAAAAAAAAATTTAGATGGGATTCTATGATGCGAGCCACTGGTATACTAAATCAGAGACCCACTTGCCTTTGAGCGTGATATCAATCCCTTAGAAGATAAAATCTGATCATTGCCAAGTTCGCGAATCAAATCCAACTTGTGGAAGAGAATCTTGGAATTAACCTACCTCAAAGCAATTAACTTTGCAAGTATAGAACCCTTGATCTAACCAAGAACCAAGAAATAAAAGATAATGATCTCTTAAGAATTCTAAATATTCTATTTCAAAAATGACTATCCTCTTTTCAAAGGAAAAAATGAGTTTAAATACCATTTACAAATATTATTTTCAAAGCTACTTCCATCCATGGGCTCCATAACCATGCTCGCATCATTTTGATTGCCAATATTTTATCAAGTGATGTTGTAATATTCGTACCTCTAAAAGACATAAGATTAGTTAATATGGAGGGTTAAATAATGTGTTAGAAGAGGGATATGTATGGTATATACCTAATGTATATACAATATATAAATAAAATATATATTGGATATTTAATGTATATATGGTTTATACCTAACATATACACTTTCACTAAAAGACAAAAGAATGATAAAAAGTCAAAAAGTAAAAAGTTAAAGATTTATATATATATATTTAATATTAAAAAAATTAAAATTAATTATGGATAGGAAAGAAGATTAAAATATCTAAATATAATAATTAAATAAACATATATATGTGTGTATGGTTAGGAAAGGAATTAAGAAAAGTCAAATTTCTTCTTCTTTTTCTTCATCTTCATGTCTTGGCTGAAATCTCCATTGAAGGAAAGTCAAATTTTCTTCATCAAATGCATCAAATTTGACAAAGATTTCAAAGGAATTAAAGTGTTTTTGAAGAATAATTAAGGTTTAGGTAAGTAATTTCTACTTTAAGCTTAGTTTTTAAGATTTTTACGAGTATGTGAAATTTTAAGTTTTGATGGAGGTTTCTAAAATTGTTAATATGGGTTGTTTTAAAGTAGTTTTGATGTATATGTAATGATTTTAAGATTAGTTGGTGGAAATTATTGAGTTGGGTGAAGTTAGGGTTTATGAGATTAATATGTGAAATAAGGGTTTTTGATTGGGGGTTCTTAATTGTTAAAGTGGATTATTTTGATATAATTTTGATTCATATGTGATGATTTTATGATTGAATGATAGAAATGAGTTGGTTATGATGAAGTTTGGAAAAGGTAGAAAGGGAAAAATTAGGGTTTTATTAGAAATTCGTTAAAGTTTAAGTAATTTGTGATTAGTTTGTATAAAATTAGTACATGAATGACTCTACTAAAGGAATTTTACTTATTATTTAGTTTAGGAGTGTGTAGATCTAATTTTCCCAATTGAAGGAATTAGGGCTTTGGAAGAAGTAAGGCTTGGAAAGAGGTTTTGGGTTGATTTGAAAGTAAATTAAGGTTAATACATACTTTGTTAACATTTTTAATTGAATATTCATGCTTGATATCATCCACTTTGGCACACTTTAAAGAATGTTATTATTCTTTAAAGTGACATTATTTATGATCTTATGTGTTGCTATTAAAAATACGATTTGTACATTGAATTGAGTTTTAAAAATATAGTTTTATGGTGAATGGTAATACTTTGTATAATGCATTGGTTGTGTGAAAATAAGTTATATTGTGTATGTGCTCAATTTGGTTGAAGAATATGAAAATGGTAAATAATAATTTTAAATGAAAAGTAATTAAAATGTGGAAATGAATGATAATAAGATTATGACTATGCGTGATGCTCAAAGTAAATTAGAAATGTGGAAAAAGGTTATGGTATATGAAAATGGTAGAAAATGATGAATGAAATGAAATTGAGGAATGGTAATGAGAATATGGAATGAAATGGAAATGATGAATGATAATGAGAATATAGAAAATGTGACATAATGCAATGTGTGATTGTTAGTCCTGCACGATTATATGTTCCAGAGTATTGAGGTTGGTACGGTCGAATTAGTATGCCAACGAAATGTCATGACATTTGTTACGCCACTAGGCGAGATACATTGGGTGTATCACCTTTATTATTACGTCTTCGAGTGAGATATGCTGATATCATTTGAGGATATACTTCGGACGATACAATAAGAAACATAGATCTCCAGTGTAGCGATAAGTCAAATCAATATTTCTAAATCTCGAATATTATGTAAGGACTTGTTGGGCCTAATGTGTATGTTGTGAGATGTGACACACACACACACAAATATATATATATATATATATAATGAGTTAATGGATTATTAATGAATATAATTTGGCAATGGTATTAGATATTATCATGAGATAATGAATGTGCATATTAGTGTTGCTTATAATGATAGCATAATTTGTTGTGTCATAAAAATGTAAATTGGTTTTAAATGATTTATATTATCAAAATATATACCATGAAGTTTTCAAGCTTAGTGCGGTAGTGTGTATCGCACAAGTGATAGAAGTGCAGAGTTTGGAGGTGTTGAAAGATCCAGATAGGTATGAATTTTAGGACTAATCTTGAAGGTAGAAATTTTGCCATGAGACATGTATAGTTGGTGATTCTTAATGCATGACATGTAAAAGAATTTTATTCAAGTACCTTATATATAAATACATTATCAGAGTTTGTATATTTATATATATATGTAATTGTGGTATTGTAAAATTTTGTAAATGTAATTAAGTTACATTTCATATGTTTGAGAAACATTTGATAATGTAGGAGAAAATATTAGGTTTTGTGATATTAAAGATTTGAGAGTGCTTTTCAATTACAGATTGTGTGATTTTGATTTTGGACTAATTGAAATTACTGATAAAATTCTGATATATATTTCCTAGAAGTTTTCTTTTATATATGTTATTTTAACATTTATTTATTAAATATATTGTATTTATTTATTAAATTTATCTTTTAAAAGTTAATTTTTATTTGGTAACAATTATGAGAATTTTCTACTGTTAATTATTATGACATTCTTATATTTTATATATGTATTTTACATATACAAGATATATATATTATACATATATAGAGCATATGAGTGTTACAGATGCACCACTCTCTTGGTATATTGGCATTCTTGGTAACTTTTTTAAAAGATAAAATTTAGGTGAGATTTTGACCACCAAAATTTACCAACATATGCACTATTCTCTCGACAAAAATGTAAATAGTGGCATATCATAAATTGTAGTTTTCGAGAAATTTTAGTTTTTTTCGGTAAATGAAAAATCCTAATAAGAAAAATATCACTCATTTACCGAGAGAATTAAATGTATTTCGGTAATCTATCCCAGATATAAATGCATAATTTATTCTTTCTCTGCTACTTTCTCTCACTTTCTCATATTTTCTCCCACTTTCTCATCACATTTTCTTAAATACTTAATTTTGGTGTGCTTTTGTTGGACGATTCTTGATTCTTCTTCTTTGATTCTATGATTTTTTCTTGTGCTGGGTTTTTCTCCTTTTTTCTAGTATATTTTCTTCTTTTATTTGCTTTAACTAGTGTATTTTAATTTTAATTTTTTTCCGCATCATCTAATATATTTTAATTTTCTTAATTAAATAAAGGTACTTAAAATAATATAAGTATTGTGTTATTAGTGTTATTTTAGGTTGTTGAGTGATTGAAAATTAGTGTTATTATGGTTGTTTTTAATTAGTGTTGTTAATTTTCTATGAATTTTCAGTTGTGGTATTGTTAATTCCATTTGTATTTTTCAAATTTTATAATTTTATTATTTGTATAATATAATTTTTTTAAAGTTGTATATTTGTAGTTGTTTTTTGTAATTTTATTAAATTGATGTTGTTATTTATATGGTTTTATGATATTTTATTAATTAATTTGTTAAATTATGGGTTTAGATAATTTTTTTTGATAGGTTAGGAAAATACCACTCCTTTTTTATAATTAGGATAAAAATTTTTAATTTTTTAAATTATATAGTTGTATTTTAGGAAAAAAAAATATTTTTTTGTTAATAGGATTAAAAATTTATTTTTATAACCACCATACTAATTTTAGGTAGAAATTTATTTTTTAATAATTTGCGTTAAAATAATTAGGGACTAAAAATTAGTGTTATTTTTAATAATTAGTGTTTAAATTATTAGTGTTAAATTTGAATTTTTTGAATATTAGTTTTGCATTTAATTTTTTAATTAATATAGTGTTATTTTAGGTTATTTTAAACTTGTAAATGGCCAACTTTAAGTGAATATGAGTTGAACTTAAATGAGTAGAGTTGCATATCTATTTATTTATTTATGATTTTGTATGTATGTTTATATTTACTATTTATTGCATCTCAAACTCATGTTTTTGTAAAGCTAAACTTCACATTGTAATTCTTTTAGTTTTTATAATAAAAATTCGTCAAATTTAGTTGATTAAAATAAAATTTTAATTAGAATAATAACTAAACTATATACAAATTATAGCTTTATAACCCTTAAGTGTCCACATTGTTCACATTATTGCCCTTTGATAACGAATATTTTTGTGCCTATTTGTTAATTTATTTGGACTTATTAGTTTATGATTATACTAATTTTAGGGTATTTTTACCTATGGAGAGAAGATTATCAATTAAAAAAATGTTGAAAAAGACATGATGGAGCCTTGAGTATAAGCCTTGGGTAGGGCTAGTACTAGATCAAACCTAATCTTGATAAAGAATAAATAACTATTACTACTGGATTTTCTACCATTTTAGGAGTTGATTTGCTGTGATTTTTAGATAGATATCATAAGATATTTTGAGACTTTTATTCCTATTTAGAGAAAAAAATTATCATTAACTTAGGATTATTATTATTATTCATATTATTTTAATAATTTTAACCTTTTCTAATTAGAGTTATAGTAGAATTTTAATTTAGGATCTATACAATGAATATATGGCAGCAATCCTATATGACTTTGATTGGGGACTTTGGTCCATGACTTTTGTCTATTATTTTCATAGATTTTTTTTTATTTTATTTTGAGTTTTCTTTCATTTAAATTATGTACAACTAATTTTCAATTTGTTGAAGGCTTAATTGAGATTTTAATTCACCGAAGATTATGAGATTTAAATAATTTCTTCCTTCTCTTTTTTTAAGTTTAGTATTTATATATTTTATATGACTTAATCACATCATTATTTTGTTATTTGTCAAAAAATGATCCGTTTTTCAATTACTTTAATAATATATCGCCAATCAAATTACTTGAATTTATAATTATTCTTGTTATTTTAATAATTAGTGATAATTAGGTGTAATACTAAGAAAATACATAATCTAATTAAATAAATCACATAGTTAAATTTATTGGTTAGAATCAGGTCATTCTAATTCTTAAGGCTGTTAATAAATTAAATTCTAAGTATGTTTCTACAGAATTGGTTACCAGCAAGAATTAATTAGTAAGTCCCTCCTAGTTAATTTAAAATCTAAAGAAAAATTGGTAGTTACGAGAGTCCCCAACGCTAAAACTGATTTATTGAAAATTATGAAGAATTATTTTTGCATTAAGAATCAATCCAAAGAATTAAAACCAAAATTATCTCTTCAATTGAATTTATTTTCATTTGTATTTTTTGTATTTTATTTTTTGTAATTTAATTTTAATTCTTATTTTCAAAACCTCTTATTTTTATTTTTATTTTCGTATTTTGTTTCAAAAAAAAATTAATTAAATAGTCAATTTTACGTGGATAAGACTCTATTCACCACCATTATAATTTATTTTGTATAGAGAATAAACATTTTATTTTTAGTGGTTTCATACTCATCTCCCTTCCATCCATTTTCTTTCATTTCGCCAATAAAGAATTGACTCTTAAAGAGAAAAAACAAGTTTGATAACAGATGAGTTGGAAAATTTTTAAATAACTGAAAAATAAAGGTGGAGAGATTATTGGGCTAGTTTAGGATAAACTTCTAAATTAAATTAAATTTACAAAATAAAATAATATTTCAGAAGCAAAAATTCAGATTGATTCGTTTATTTGCACAAGATTTGGATTTTTCGTCCAATTAGTGTACATGTGAGTTCATCCCTCTCACTTGCTCTCGTTAGTAGCCCAAAGAAGTGTGCTTCAATATATATCATAGGAAAAGTGTTATAAACTTTCAATGTGAGATCCTCTCCTTTTGAAATATACATTCATTTCACAACATAGGAACAATGTGCCGGTGATAAATCAGTCACTTTGAGTGAACATGAGTTGAATTTAAATGAGTAGATTTATTTATGATTTTGTATGCATATTTATGCCTATTATTTATTGTATGGAAAACTTCTATTTATATATGTTTATTTGTTAATTATATAAAAATAATTTATTTTCACATTCAAAATAGCTTATTTATATTGAAGATATTTTATTTTGTATTATAGAATATATATATATATATAAACATATAATTATAATTTTTATTCATTAAATAATTATTTTTACAATTAATTTCAATCAAAACATAATGATTATTTTACTATCATCACTATTTTTTGAACTAAAAAATTTGTTTTTCTAAGCTATGCTTAAATAATACGACGTAGTGATTTTTCGGACTTTCTAATTATCTCTTTCCTTTCTTTTCTCAATGAATCAAACTGTGAAACTCAAAAAAAAAAAGGTGCAATAGAAATGCGGCCTATGAAATAAACCAAAAAATTGAATTAGAAATTTCATGTGGAAAAATTCATAATATTAGGCACGACAATATTAAAAAATAAATAAAGTTAAAAGCTTCAGGGCGATCACGATTATAATTTAACCTTTAAATAAGTGAATATAGATAAATAAATGAGAATTATAAATCTCCATAACTAATGATGATCTCTGCTCCTCTAACTCCTACCACATCATTGAAGATAATTTTCTTAACTGAAGCTATTTTTCTGGACACTCTCTTTCCGGATAGAAAATTATTTAAGCCAAACACTTAACTTTTTCATTTTTGTAATTACTATCAAAATTAATTTTTTAAACCAAATTACACTTCCCTTTTTCATTTTTGTAATTGCTATCAAAATATATAATAAATCCAATAATTGACCATCTTATGCACACGTGTGTACGTATATGGGTGGAGAGTTGTAAATTTCTATAGTTTAAGTGCATCAAGGTTTAAAAGTTTTCATGAAATTTTAATTACAACTGAAAAATACTCTTAAAAGCCACTATAAATTTTTGTGTTTCCTTCCCTTTGTATCTCATTTATTTAATTGATTATATAATGCTTACTTGATATTCATTATGTTGCTTAATTATTTAAAACTTGTGAGTTAAACTTGGTTGATTAGTAAATCTTTGTTAAAAGTAAATCTTTGTTCTATTTAATCTTTCACTTTTATTTCAAGTGTCGTGTAAGAACAATACACACATATTAAAAAAGTGATTAACCATTGTACATTTCATAAAAATTTTATTATAATTTACCTAAATTTCTTTTTCTTTTTTTCTCATTGTTTATTCTCTTTCATTAATTAATAGGGTTAATATCAAAACTTTTTAATTGATACTCTTTTAAATTTTTAAAAGCGACACTTGAAGTAAAACAAAAAAAAATTTCCTATACAATACATTAAATGAAACAAAGGGAGTATATGATTATTTAATTATTGTCATTTATTGATACATATTTATAATGTTGTGTTTTGATTGTTATTTCACTTAATTCTTTAATTGCAAATTATTTATGTAATTTAAAATTGTATTCGACTTCAAAATTTTAGTAAATAACTTTTTAAGTTACCATTTCAGACCAATATAAATATTTCAAACAACTTATAAGAATTAAACATTGAAATTTTTTTAATTTTAAATTCTGACCAATTAAATATCATCTAGATATAAGAAGTCTTTTTAGCATATTAAAGCCAAACAGTCTAGTGTTTAGATCTAGAACATTATTTTTAGTAATTTTTTTCAAGAATTAGATTTTGTTACATCAAGTGCATTTATTATTCTTAATATGAAAATATATTATATGTAAATTTAATTAAGATATTGTTATTTTTATATTGAAAATTAATAAATATATTCATAATAAAATATTAAAATATTATTTATCAATTGATTAAGTATATAAATAAAAAATTACAACTCTAAATAAGTAAGGATTTTCTAATTTTTCTCAATCAAATGGGGTCCAAATTAAATAACTGTTTGTCTAACAAGTGACTTAATAGTTGGATTATTATAATTTTATATTTTATTTAATTGAATAATTTTTTATTGAAATTTTGAAAAAAAAAATAAAAGAAGAAGAAAGATATGTTTGATTAGGAAAAAAGGGTAAAATATAATGTATGAAAAGTGGTACTTAACTCACATAGGTAACAAGCCACCATTTTTGACAAATTAACAAGCCACCATTCAATGAAAAGAAGTGTATTTGGTGAGTGTGAAATATTTAACAAAAATAAAAAAAAATATTAAACACATTTTTGTTGTCATAGCCACCATTGAAATAGTAAAAAATTATGCATCATTTGCATGTTCATACATACTAAGAATGCCTATAAATAGCATTCCCTCTTTCACTTCTAACATCACCAAAAGACACCAAGAGAGAAAGAGAGATAGGTGAAGTTGAAGGAAAATGCCTAAAGGCCTTTTTCCTCCTCCAATTCAATGATAAGAATTGAGAAAAGAAAATTTAGTGATGAGTAATGGTGTATGCCATTGTTGAGAGAGAAAGAAAACTATGTGAGAATAATTTTATGAGTGACAAAATAGTGATATTTTATTTTGAGTGTTTAGGAAATACTTTACCACTATTTTGGGTTTATCTCAAATTATGAGTGTTGTGCTTCAAGAATATTTTTCTAGAAAAGTCTTTCTTGTAATCCTACTATTTATTAGTGGAAGAAATCATTCAGAGTTTGGCCCGTGAATATTTCTTAAATAAAAGGGTGAACCACGTTAAATCTGGTGTGTTATTTTATCTCAATTTTATAGCTATTATCAAAGGTAATTATTTTGTTAAAATGTGCTATTAATTATTAATAAGTGCATATTGATCTTATATTTTCTATCAAATTTAGTATATAATTGACTTGAATTAATCTATTCTAAACTTATTTATGTACTTTTATTTCATTATTTTTAAATTTAGCTTAGTTTAAATTAATTTCTTAAAAGTGTATCTAAACTGAAATTTGTAGGCAAAATTAGACTATTATAGCTTCAAGTACAATTTCGGTGGGTATAAAGTACAAAATTGGAAAAATGGTTTTTCATAAAGTTGATAGAGGACATCTCAAGCTTTTTCAAAGAGGTCTAGTTTGTGAAATTATGAATTTTTTTGGCCTCCAACTTTAAATTTAAAATTGTGTTTAAATTTCAGAAGTAGAAGTCCATTCCGAGTCACTGATACTTATTATGCCATAACTTGGGTGTCTAAAGTCCGAATCAGGTGTTTCAAAAGCCTAAAATTATCTAATCTTCCAGGGATACAATTTTTATGAAGAAGTCAATTGGACATAGGGATAATATCTGATAGAAAATTGAGTTTGAAATTTAAATTCAAATTCTGAGCAGAAGTGGAAGAGGAGTAAGAGTCTAGCTTGAGGGAGTAGAGTGTGATACACCCAAGGGAGACGTGAACAGGAATAGACACAGCCTTATGAGGATTTTCATAAGCACTTTTTCATATTTTCTCTAGAGTAGATTAGTTTTTAATCTTTGAAAATCAAAAGGAAGAAAAAGATTGTGCTGGAGAAAAACTTTATTGTCTCTACAAGATTCTTCATCTGTCTAGTATGAATTCTCTTTTCAATCTATATTTTTCAAGTTTATATTTTAGTGCTTTATTCTTTTCTTGTTTTGAATATTAGAGTTATGGATTTAATGTTTATTTTCTTAATTACTATGTTCTTTTTGTTTAATTTAGCCATGAGTAACTAATTCCCTTATGAGATTAGGTGGACTTAGGATTATGGATAATGGGTATTAATTAATTTGATTACTATTTATTTCTTGAAATTGAAGTTTTGTTGATTTCGTTATTAATGCGTGTGATTAATTCGCCACCAATTGCACGTTCAATTGAAATCACATGTTGAGTGAAACCTAGGTATTTTTTTAGATTAAGGAATCAATAACTTAAGAAAATTTTATTTCGAGATAAAAGAATAATCTTAAGACCAATTTAGTTTCTTTGAACTTTATAGGTTATTTTAATTTATTGTTCATAAAAATAGAACTAATAAATTATATCAATCATTAATTTTTTTTTTCTTGAGAAAGAGGAAAATTAACACTTAAAGAATTGATAAATTTGATTCAAGAAAAGTTAGAATTAGTTTGAAAAGATGTTTTTACCCATTTAAAATAATTCTAATAAAATCTAATTCTACTAGTTTATCCGAATTATTTGAATTTAAAGATTTTAATTTTAATTTTAAGTTTGAATTAGTAGATATCTATCTTAAATTATTTAATTTTGAATTTGTAATTAATTTTTTTTATTTTAGCTTAAATTTAGGATAAAGTATTTAATTTTTAGATAATATAAAATTAATTAATTATTTTTCAAATAATAGTTGATTTAAATTTTAGTTAATCAAATTATTCATTCCCTATGGAATCGATCTTTACTTTCACTATATTACTTATTACGAACCGTGTACTTGCGGTTTTATAATCGATACACATAAATCGACCAAGTTTTTGGCATCATTGTCGGGGAAGAAAAAATTAATTTGATAACAGTAAGTTCAAAGAAATTATTAATTTAAAATTTATTTTAATTATTTTCTTTTGCTTCTGTACATGAATTTTATGCGCAGTGATTGATAAGCTATTTTAGAATATTTTAATCCTGAAATCAAAAGCAGTGCAGAGAAAATAATAGAGCAGGAAGAGAGAGACTTCACTTAAAAAGAGAAGAAAGGGAACAAATTCAGGCACATGAGTCTATAGAAGAAGAAAGTAGAGTTGAAGTAGAGGAAGCTAGTGATGAAGAAGTCAGTATGGATAACCCACCAGATTAAATTCAACCAAGAAATCTCACTCTGAGAGAACATGACATGCCTAATGCTCATATTGGATCAAGCATCACTCGACCTACAGTGAATGTAACAATTTTGAACTTAAACCAGCTCTCATCAGCATAGCTCGACAACAGCTTTTCTATGACTTGAACCAGGAAGATGCTATTGCTCACTTAACAAATTTTTTAGAAATTTGTGACAGAATCAAAGATGAATGGAGTCAGTGATGATGCAATTGGGCTACATCTTTTTCTTTTTCATTAAAGGACAAGGCAAAAGCTTGGTTGCAAGGACAAGTTGCTGAAACTTTTACCACTTGGGACGATCTATCTAAAAGATTTTTGGCAAAATATTTTCCTCCTGATAAGACTGTAAAATTTAGAAATGATATAACCAGTTTTGTGCAGTTTAATGGAGAGTCACTCTATGAAGCATGGGAGAGATTTAAAGACCTTTAAAGGAAGTACCCTCACCACGGGATTCTAGAATGGTTGATTGTGTAAATATTTTATAATGAAATAATAGGGCCATTAAGGAGTACAATAGATGCAGCTGTTGAATGTGCTCTAATAGACAAAAATACATTTGAAGCATTGGAATTGCTTGATTCCATAGCAGCAAAAAGTGGAGAAACAATATGAAAAATTTCTTGAAATGTTTAAATAATTAAGAATTAACATTCTTTTTGCAGATGCTCTTGCTCAAATGCTTTCATATGTCAAATTTTTTAAGGAGATTCTTTCTAACAAGAGATCCATTGAAGAAAATGCAAGAGTTGCCCTAACCGAAGAATGCAGTGATGCGATCCTAAATAAACTTCCATCTAAATTGAAAGATCCAGGGAGTTTTTCTATATCTTGTACTATTGGTGAATTTAACTTTAGTAAAGCTTTATGTGATTTAGGTGCAAGTGTAAGTCTAATGTCAAATTTAATTTGTAGGAAGCTCGAATTCATAGATTTGAAGCCTACAAGGATGACACTTCAATTGGCAGATCGTTCTATAAAATTTTTGTTTGGAATAGTAGAAAATATTTTGGTTAAAATTGATAAATTTTATATTCCTGTTGATTTTGTTATTATTGACATGGAAGAGATATTGAAATTTCTCTAATTTTAGGGAGACTATTTTTTGCTACTGCAGGGGCTATGATAGATGTTAAGGGAGGTAAGCTAACTCTGCAAGTGGGTGAAGAGAAAGTAGAGTTCAATCTTAATGAGTCTATGAAGGAACCAAGATTTATGGATGATTGTTTTAGAGTTGATATTTTTGATGAGTTAGTTCAAGAAGCCTATGAAAAAGAGTTTAGAGATGATCTTTTAGAGGCTTGTTTAACTCTTAGTGTAACTCAAAAAATGACAATCAAGAGATTGCAGCTTGTGCTTATACCTTGCAGATGACACCACCTATGACTTTTAGGGGATTTGAAGAAATAGGAAAAATCTACACATTTACCACCCTTTTCAATTGAGAGACCACCTATTCTTGAGATGAAACCATTGCCTTATCATTTAAAATATGCCTTTTTAAGACCCAATAAAAGCCTTCCAATAATTATAAATGCTCATTTATCGAAGGACCAATTAGAATAAACATTAGGTGTGATTAGACAATTTAAGAAGGTTATAGGTGGACTATTTCAGATGGAGAATGATTGTAAAAAAATCAAAGGTATTAGTCCATCTTTATGTATGCATAGGATTTTGATGGAGAATGATTGTAAATCAGTTGTGGATGCACAGAGAAGATTGAACCCAAATATGAAGGAGGTTGTTAAGAGTGAAATTACTAAGCTATTAGATGTAAGAATTATTTACCCAATTTCAGATAGTCCTTAGGTAAGCCCGATACATGTGGTACCAAAGAAAGGGGGGATGACAATCGTTAAAAATGAAAGAGATGAGTTGATTCCATCTAGGACAGTTATGGGTTGGCGAGTGTGTATAGATTATAGAAAACTAAACAAGACCACTCGTAAGGATCATTTTTCAATGCCTTTTATTGATCAAATGTTAGAGAGGTTAGATAGTAATTCATTTTTTTGTTTGTTAGATGGATTCTCAGGGTATTTTCCGATACCTATAGCTCTAGAAGATCAAGATAAGATAATATTTACTTATCCATTTGGTACTTTTGCTTATCGAAGGATGCCTTTCGGTTTATGTAATGTGCCTGTTATGTTTCAATGTTGCATGATGGCAATCTTTAGTGATTTTGCAGAAACATTTACGAAAATTTTTATGGATGATTTTACTATTTATGATACTTCTTTTGAAATTTGTCTTCAAAGGTGGGAAGAAACTAGTTTGGTACTTAACTGGGAGAAATGCCATTTTACAATTGAAGAGGAGATAAACCTTGGATACAAAGTTTCACAAGTAGGGATTGATGTGGATAAAGTAAAAGTTGAAGTTATTGAAAAGTTGCCTCCACCTATAAACGTAAAAGGAATCAAGAGTTTTCTTAGACATGCTTGATTTTATCGATGATTTATTAAAGATTTTTTAAAAATTTTAAAATCTTTGTGTGATTTATTAAGTAAAGATTTTTATTTTTATTTTTCTAATGATTGTTTATTTATTTTAATAGGTTGAAGAAAGCATTAACCATGGCTCCAGTTATTGCATCTCCTAATTGGGCCCTGCCTTTTGAGATCATATGTGATGCTAGAAAGAGATGTTTGTTGTGGTTTATTCTTTAGATAAGTTTCGATCTTATATTATTGGGTCGAAAGAAATTATGTACACAGACCACGCTGCTATTAGGTACCTTATGACCAAGAAGGAGACAAAGTAACATTTGATTCGTTGGATATTGTTAATTCAAGAGTTTAATATGGAGATTAGAGATAAAAAAAGGGCTAGAGAATATTATTGCGGATCATCTTTCTAGAACAGAATTGGGGACTTTGGCCATGGAGGAGATCCCAATCAATGAAATTTTTTCATACGAGCAACTTTATTCATTAAAGTGGAATTCTCCTTGTATGTGGATATTGTTAATTATCTAGTAAGTAAAATCGTGCCTTCAGATTTTAATGCTAACCAAAAGACAAAATTTTACTCTGAAGTGAGGCATTACATGTAGGAGAATCCTCTATTGTTCAAACATTGTAATGATGGTTTGATCCTCAGATATGTTTTAGAAGAAGAGTTCCAATCCATACTTGAGTTCTGTCATTCTTGAGAGTGTGGAGAACATGATAGTTCTTCCAAAACTATAGCTAAGGTATGGCAATCTGGATACTTTCGGCCAATAATGTATCGCGATGCGCATAATTTTATTAAGAAATGTGATCGTTGCTAAAGGGTATGAAATATCTCAAGAAGAGATGATATGCCTTTAAACCCTATTTTAAAAGTTGAATTATTTGATGTATGGGGGATTGATTTTATGGGACCACTTTCTTCTTCTTTGAGCAACCAATACATTCTTGTAGCTGTTGATTATGCTTCAAAATGGGTAGAAGCAATTGCTAGTCCAACTAATGATTATAAGGTAGTGATTTGCTTTCTTAAGAAGCTTATTTTCTCAAAGTTTGGTGTACCAAGGACTATTATTAGTGATGGAGGTTCACACTTTTGCAATAATGCCTTTGAAACTCTTCTTAGAAAGTATGGAGTTCATCATAGGATAGCTACACCTTATCATCCAAAAATGAGTGGTCGGGTAGAAATTTCAAATAAAGAAATTAAGTATATTTTAGAGAAGACTGTTGGGATTTCTAGGAAAGATTGGGCACTGAAATTCGATGATACTTTATGGGCTTATAGGACTTCTTTTAAGACACCCATTGGTATGTCTCCTTATAGGTTAATTTATGGGAAAACTTATCATCTTTCAATAGAGTTAGAACATAGAGCCTATTGGGCAATTAGAAAATTAAATTTTGATATGAAAATAATATATGAAAAGAGGTTACTTCAGTTAAGTCAACTCGATGAATTGCGCCTTAGTTCATATGAAAATGCTAAGTTGTATAAAGAGCGAACTAAGGCATGGCATGACAAGCGTATCCGGGAGCATAATTTTTATGAAGGCTAATTTGTGTTATTATTCAATTCTAGACTTAAACTTTTTCCTGAAAAAATTAAGTCTCAGTGGTCAGGGCCATTTAAGATTGTTAAAGTTCATCATTCAGGAGAGGTGGACGTTCAAAATAACTCAGATTAAATTTTTACAGTTAATGGACAAAGATTAAAGCCATATATAATTGGTGATCCAATTGATAAGGCTTTAGTTTGTTATTTTAATGTTTGAAGTTCAAAGAAAAGTCAAGCTAAAGATATTAAACAATGCTTTTGGGAGACAACTCAATTTTATATCCTTTTATTTTCATCTAATCTTTGTGTTTTCAGTTGCTTAGGTTAATTTGATAGTTGTTTTACATAATATTTATTAATTTAGTTTGTTGGTTTTTGCAGGATGATGTTTTAATTCTTTGTTCTTTAATGTTTTATTTTCATTTTTATTGTCAAGCAAGAGTGATTGCGGAGAAGAAAGAACAATAAAAGGCGAGTATTGAATCATAATTATTTCTTGAAAAAAAAATTAGAGTATAGCTTCTATCACGATCGCGCGACACCGTGCGATCATGACAGAAGGCATTGCTGTGCAATGCGATTGAGCTCGACAGCGTGAGCTCACAGCTCACATTGCCGCCACTGTCGCGATCATGACATGTGTCACGATCGCGACAATCATCTTCTTTATAAATAAATCTATATATTTATCGTGCGTCTGTTGCGATCACAACAGTAATGGCTGCAACAAACCGCACGAGTAGCAGTGCTATCACATTGTTGCTTGTCACATGTCTGTAGCGATCGCAACAGACGTCGCAATCGAGATGGGCATAGTTACAGGAAAAAAAAAACCTTTATAAAAAAACCAATCAACTCTCTCAAATCCCTTAATTTTTTTATTCTCAAATCTCACTCAAATCTTCTAAATTTCTTCCTTAATCCAACAAATCGTTACCTAATATACTAAATCCATTTCTCAAATCATTCAAAATGGCTTCAAGAATAAAGATTGTTGCAAGGAAAGCTTCTTTAAGGAAGGGGAAAGAGAAGGTTTCAAGCTCTTCAAGGGATGAGGTAGATATATCTTCTCATTTTGAGGCACCTTTTCTAATTTTTTTTATCAAGAAGAATGTAAGAAATATCTCTCTCTATGCTTAAGAAATATTGCTAGATATGACACATATAAAGAACTCACTCTTGAATTTTTCATAACCCTTAAAATGTCTAAATCTAAGGATAAAACTTTAGAGTGTAAAATATTTAGTGTCAATTATGTAATTGATCATGAGATTATGTTCAAAGCTTTTGGCTTGCCTAAGGGAGGTGCTTGTACCTATTTTAAAGAATTTAATATTGATAAATTTTGAAAAACTTTAACTGGGTTTGATTCGTTCAATATAAGAAATGTACCTAATGGACTGATTCGTGATCATAGTTATTATTATTGCATAAATTTATGTGTCATTTTGTATTTGGCAAAAAGAAAAGTAATAAAGTGTCAGTTCAAGAATTATTTACATTGTATTGTGCTTATAAGAGTAAAAAGGTTTTTACAACATATCATATTTTTCAAAGTTTAATGTTTATTGCTCAACATCCCAAGAGTACAATTGCATTAGGACATATTGTTACAAGATTGGTAGTCTATTTTAATATTTTTTATCCTAACAGTACTTCGATGGAAAGTATTAGTGGAGAGTCATATTCATTTGACACTTTATGTCGTGCTAAGATTTGAATGTTAACAGTAACTTAAGAGATCTCACAATAAAAAGGTGCTTTAAGAAATTATTTCAAGGAGGTTCTAGTAGTACTACACCAAGTGATCAACCAACAAATGAAGAAGAGGACAATGAAGAAGAGGAAAGTGCTGATGAAGAAGATGATGATAATGCCAACGATGAGCAACGTTGGCGACAGATTTTAAAGTGGCTCAATAAAATGGACGAAACAAGTCAGCAAATGAGCATGCAACTAAATATTATAGAGGCGCAACAAAGGCAACATGGCGATCAAATAGGGACCATGAATCATAGACTTATCAACATGGAAAGGAGTCAGACTTATCACAATTACAATCTCATGAAGTATATTGAACTTTCAGGATTGTCTATTCCTTCGCCAACTCCTTCATATCCATCGTCATCATGACTTGGGGAAGCTTCTATCCATTATCCTTTTCTTATTATATTTTCTTTTTCATGTTATTTGATGTGTTTTGTTGTGTTCTTTTGTGTGGTTGCATGATTTTCATTAGGGACAATAAAAATTTTACGCGTGTGAAGGGAGTATTTGTTTTATTTTGCTTTGAGATTTTATTTAATTTGTATTTTGTAAATTTTGTTTCTTGTATTGTTGTTTTTTTTATTTTTTTTTATTTTTGCTATTTTTTTTAATAATAATAATAATAAAAATGAAATATATATATATTTATATATATATACAAAAATTTAAAAATTAAAAAAAAATCCAATTTTTTTGAAATAAAAAAATAAATACAAAAATATAAAATTTATAATAATTAAATTAGTATTAGGTTTTATTTAAATTTTAGTTAGTTATTTTAGTTTATTTAGGATTAAAATATTATCTTTTATTTTGAATTTAATTCCTTATCCTAAGTAGACTAAGAGTTAATTTTTAATTAGTAAACTTTAATAATAAGAGTTTAGCTAGATTCCTTTAGTTGAATGATTTAAGGATTAGTCTTTATTTCTCTTCTACATAAGGTTAAGTTCTTATCACTCTAATTAATTATTAGCATAACCTTAGAAGAGAGAGATGAATAATAAAGAGAAATCTTATACGTCGGGTTGGAATGGAGATCACATATGGGATTCTGAAAAATATTTTGTGAACCTACCTGTAGAAACGCCTGAACAACTCACTGCTTTTTATGCTTTTAGGCACGCTTATCCTGATCCTTATGAATGCACTTTTGATCTCAATGAGATAGTGAAGATGAAAAAATTAGAGAAAGCATGGGAGAAAGTTGGATCTTAACTTGACTTGGTAGTTTTAGATAATACCTCAAGTGAAGATAATGAACCTAAGCCATTACCAACAAAGAGGAAGAGAGATAGGCCATCTAAATTGGAGAAAAAGAAAAGAGAATGACCTCCAAAGATTTCTAAAAAAGTTCAGTTTGATACAGTAACCATTAAGAAATAAGAGGAAAATACTTAGAAGTCTATAAATAACTCTTATTATTATTAGTTTGATTTAAATAATATTTCTTTTTAGATTGTGTTTTATTTTTATTCTTACTTAATTTTAGTCTTTCTATTTTTAATTGTAGTAGACTTTAAATTTTAATTTTTAATAAATAATAGAAATTATTCTACTCTTACTTTGCAATCTATTTGATTTGTGATCCCTACTTACTCTTTACTTGTTATTAAGTGAATTAGTTATTGTTATTTTATATTTCAATTTGATAATTGAATTCTTTTAGCTAGATAATTTTTTTTTTTGGTTATTCTAAAGTTAATGCATGGAATGAATAAGGTTGTGATCTTGAGCAATTTTACAAATTAAGAGCACTTATTTTAAAAGATTATTTAAAATTATTTTTTATCATAGTGATTTCATAGTGTTTTAAGTTCATTGTGATGTAATAGATTCTTTAGTTATCATGTATCATTAAGGTAATACATTGCTTAATTTTGTGAGGATGTGATGTGAGAATTATCCACAATTAATATAGTTATTATATTAAATATTTTTGCTAAATTGAGTGTAAGACGCACTCGTTTAGATAATTAAGGTGTAATGGAGCATAAAATGCATCCACCATATATATATATGAGAAAGAAAGAAAAAGAAATTAACAGTAATAATGTGATATAGCATAAAATGCACACATTAAATATATATAATCATATTGATAAATGCATAGTTTTTGTTGATCCTCAATTGTTATGTATAATTGGCTACTTAGTGATGCTTATTATATTTTTGGGTTAATGAAGTTATGATGAACTTTTTATGACTATGGTTTGACATGAAAGTTTTTGTTAATCACTTAATATACAAGTGTGCTTAGTTTGTGAAGTTGCTTAAAGTTATAATTCTTTGAAGTTTAGTACTTTAAGTTAAGAATAAGTGATTATTATTTTTCTTTGGTTGATTGAGTTTGATTAATTATTGGAATTTGATTTAATGATGTTAATTTACTTGAGTACAATTAAAAGTTCAAGTGTGGGAGAATTTGATAAGTGAATATTGACCTTATATTTTCTATCAGATTTAGCATATAATTGACTTGAATTAATCTATTCTAAACTTATTTATGTACTTTTATTTCATTATTCTTAAATTTAGCATAGTTTAAATTAATTTCTTGAAAGTGTGCTTAAACTGAAATGTTTAGGCAGAATTAGACCATCAGAGGTTTAAATACAATTTCAGTGGGTATAAAGTGCAAAATTGAAAAAATGGTCTTCATGAAATTGATAGAGAACATCTTAAGCTTTTCAAAAAGATCTAGTTTGTGAAATTCTGAGTTCCTTTGTGCCTTTAACTTTAAAGTAAAAATTAGTCTTAAATTTCAGAAGCAGAAGTCCAATCCTAGCCACCATAGTTATTGGGTCATACCTTGGGTGTCTGGAGTCTGAATTAGCTGATTCAAAAGCCTAAAATTATCTACTTTTCAGGGGATATAATTTTTCTGAAGAAATCAATTGTAGATAAGGATGATATTTAATAGAAAATCGAGTTTGAAATTTGAATTCAAATTCTAGACAGAAGTGACAAAGGAGTAAGAGTCTAGCTTGAGGGAGTGGAGTGTGATACACCCAAGGGAGACATGAATAGGAACAGACACAACCATATGAGGATTTTCATAAACACTTTTTTATATTTTCTCTAGAGTAGATTTGTTTTTAATCTTTGAAATCAAAAGGAAGTAGAAGATTGTGCTGGAGAAAGACTCCATCGTCTCTACAAGATTCTTCATCCGTCTAGTTTGAATTCTCTTTTCAATCTATATTTTTCAAGTTTATATTTTAGTGCTTTATTCTTTTCTTGTTTTGAATATTAGAATTATGGATTTAATGTTTATTTTCTTAATTACTGTGGTCTTTTTGTTTAATTTAGCTATGAGTAACTAATTTTCTTAGTGGGATTAGGTGGACTTAGGATTTTGGGATAATAGGTATTAATTAATTTGATTACTACTGATTTCTTAAAATTAAAGTTTTGTTGATTTCGTTCTTAATACTTGTGATTGACTGGCCACCAATTGCATATTTAATTGAAATCATATGTTGAGTGAAACCTAGGAATGATTTTAGATTAAGGAATCAATAACTTAAGAAAATTCTATTTAGAGATAAAAGAATAATCTTAAGACCAATTTATTTTCTTTGAGTTTTATAGGTTGTTTTAATTTAATGTTCATGAAAATAACACTAATAAATTATATCAATCATTAATTTTCTTGTTTGAGAAAGAGGAAAATTAACACTTAAAGAATTGATAACTTTGATTCAACAAAAATTTGAATTAGTTTGAAAAAAATATTTTTACCCATTTGAAATAATTCTAATGAAATCTAATCCTACTAGTTTATCCTAATTATTTAAATTTAAAGATTTTAATTTTAATTTTAAGTTTGAATTAGTAGATATCTATCTTAGATTATTTAATTTTGAATTTGTATTTAAGTTTTGAATTTTAGTTTAAATTTAGGATAAAGTATTTACTTTTCGGATAATATAAAATTAATTAATTATTTTTCAAATAATAATTGATTTAAATTTTATTTAATCAAATTATTTCTTTCATGTGGGATCAACCTTTACTTTCACTATATTACTTGTTACGAACCATGCATTTGCGATTTTATAATCAATACACATAAATCGACCAACAAGTTTTTGACGTTGTTGCCGAAAAAAAATTAATTTGATAACAGTAAGTTCAAAGAAATTATTAATTTAAAATTTATTTTAATTATTTTCTTTTACTTCTCTGCAGAGATTTTATGCGCAGTGATTGACAAGCTATTTTAAAGGATTTTAATCCTAAAATTGAAAAGCAGTGTAGAGAAAATAATAGAGCAAGAAGAGAGAGACTTCACCTAGAAAGGGAAGAAAGGAAACACATTCGAGCACAAGAGTCTATAGAAGAAAAAAGTAGAGTTGAAGTAAGGGAAGCTAGTGATGAAGAAGTCAGTATGGATGACCCACAATATCAAATTCAACAAAAAAATATCACTCTGAGATAACATGACATGCCTAATGCTCAGATTGGATCAAGCATCACTCAACCTACAGTGAATGCTAATAATTTTAAACTTAAACCGGCTCTCATCAATATGACTCAATAACAACTTTTCTATTACTTAAACCAGAAAGATGTTATTGCTCACTTGGCAAATTTTCTAGAAATTTATGATATAATCAAAGATGAATGGAGTCAATGATGATGATTAAAGATGAATGGAGTCAGTGATGATGCAATTAGGCTACGCCTTTTTTCTTTTTCATTAAAGGACAAGGTAAAAGCTTGGTTGCAAGAATAAGCTGCTGGAACTTTCACCACTTGGGATGATCTGTCTAAAGAATTTTTGGCAAAATATTTCCCTTCTAGTAAGACTGTAAAATTTAGAAATAATATAACCAGTTTTATGCAGTTTGATGGAGAGTCACTCTATGAAGCATGGGAGAGATTTAAAGACCTTTAAAGAATGTTCCCTCACCACGGAATTCCAGAATGGTTGATTGTGCAAATATTTTATAATGGAATAACAAGGTCATTAAGGAGTATAATAGATGCAGCTGTTAGATGTGCTGTAATGAATAAAAATATAGCTGAAGCATTGAAATTTCTTGAGTCAATGGCGGCAAACAATTATCATTGGTCTAGTGAGAGGTCTTTACCTAAGAAGGTTGTCGGTGTGCATGAAGTAGACGGGATTTCATTACTTTCAGCTAAGGTTGATGCCTTAACTAGAAAGTTAGAACATGTTAATTTGACCACTGTAGGCTGTGAAGGGTGTGGTGAAAACCACCAATCTTTTGAATGTCCAGCTCAAAATCAAGTAAATTTTATGGGAAATCAATATAGAGCTCAATCAATGCCTTACGAAAACACTTATAACCCTAGTTGGAGAAACCACCCAAATTTGTCATGGAGTAAAAATCAAGGCAACCAAAAAATTAGGAGAATCAATTCAACCAAAAAGGAATATACTAACCACCATTTCCAAATCGGAGACAAGGTCAAGCTAATTACCAAGACAACAAGATGGGATATAAGGCTGCTTTAGAAAAATTTATTACTATTTTTAGTGAAAGGATTGACAAATTAGATAAACAATATGATCGATTAGAAGGTAGATCATCATTATTAACACTCGCTGCACAACAATGTAAAGTATGATGAGGTTATGAGTTAGTAAGTCATCATAACCTCTTGTTTGGTACCTTAAAACTATAACATATAAAAGATCATTTGCCAAAATGAGGAGAACAACAATATTGCAAGCTAGGAAAATTCTATTCTTGATAGAGTCTATCCATGTACACCAATCTAATAATAAATTGTTGAAAAAGATATAATAATAATAAAATAATACTAAATGAATCAAATTGATTCAGATTAAAAGTGTTTTATGCTAATTATATTAAAGAAATGACTATTCTAATATTGCATTTATTGTTGCCTTTAACAATAAATATAATGTTAAAATAATTATTTATCTAATATAATTAATGCATAAACACTTCTAATTATTTTTTATAAGAAAAATAACAGTATTTATTTAGTTTTGTTTTATTGAATGCGGGATAGAATTTCCCTAGCAAGCTACCTCTTTTTTCGGATAGAAAATTATTTAAACCAAAGATTGATCTTTTTTATTCATTTTTGTAATGATTATGGAAATAAATAATAAATCCAATAATTGACCATATTGTTCACAGTTCATACAAAGCTATTTATGAAGTGCTATAAAATTATTTGCCTTTTCAAGGTTACTCATTAATTCAACTGATAAACCATTCTAATTTCCAGTTAGTTAATGAGCAATAAAGTATACAGAGTTTTTTTTTCTCAATTTTTTTTTGGGGTGAAAGATATAAAAATTCTTCACCTCATCATTATCTGTACCACTTGAAAAATTATAATATTTTTGAAGATTTATAATTATATTTTATATTACTTTGTAATGAATTATTTATTTTTATTTAAAAAGAAAAAAACTCTTATGAGTTATAACATCAGGATTGTAGTTTTATAGTGAGTACACATATGATGAAAATATATAAGTATATTGTATATATAAAAGAAAACAAAAAGAAAAGTTGAATATTATGGACAACAAAGATGAAAGCAAAAGTACCATCATACAGTAAAAGTATTTATTGTTATTATTATTATTACAAGCATCTAAACCATAAGATGTAAAACTCATGGACATGCTTGGAAACCAACATATATATGCAAACCCCTTTACATAAAGCAACCCCAAAACATCTCCATATTGGTTACGTCAAAGCATGTCTGCCATGTGGTGAGTTCGCATTGGTCCAATTATCCAAAGTGGAACATTAATTAATTTCCAATTCCCACAATTAACCTTAATAATTAACCTAATAACATCTTAAATTTTTCTCTTACTAAACCCCTTAAAGCTAAAAGCTAAATTATTGGAAACATTCAAATAGAAATTAAAACATGCATATGCATAATACCCACAACACAAACTTTCAACAAAGCCACATTACTCAGTCTTCTCCTCAACTGGAACTTCTGGTTCTTCAACTTTTTCTTCTTCCTTAGGAGCTGCTTCAACTGCAGCTTCAGCTGGTTCTACTTCTGGTTCTGATTTCTTTGTCTCCTTAATTACAGTAGTTTCTGTGGTTGCTGGTGGCTCTTCCTTTGGAGATTCTTCCTCTTTAGTCTCCTTCTCGACTACTGGTGTCGTATCTATTGGTGCTTCTTTAGGAATATTCTTTTCTTCAGTCTTTTCGTCTACTGGTGGCTCTTCTGTTACAACCTTAGTGTCATCTTCTACTACTACTTTTGTCTCTACTGCTTCTTCTTCAGCTGGAGCCTCAGGTTCTTGTGCAACTGTTGCCTCTTCTTCCTTTGGTTTTTCTTCTTCATTAACTACTGCTTCTGGAGCCTTCACTACTTCTTCAACTTTCTCCTCTCCAGGAAGTGCAGTCTGTGTTGATACTACCTGAAAAAGAAAATTACATACGAAAGTTCTTTTAATATTTTAATATTTTAAATTCTTTTAAAATTAATTTTAATATTTTTAATTTTATTTGCTAAATAGCTCTGTAATCTTGTATCAAAGAATCATTAGTATATCAAATTTTTTTAAAAAAATGAATTTAAATATAAAGAACAAATTTGAAAATGGAAGATTTGTTGCAGGAAAATAGTTAGGCATTAAATCAAGGTTTTTATTTTTTTTAAAGCTAGAAAATTAATGATAATCAGATATTAATGCAAAAAATCAAGTGAAAAACTTGAATGATAAATCAAGAACCAGCTCCAAGGAAAATTAAACTTAACAAGGAAAGTAGTAATGAATTACTTCAGCAGTAGCCATTGGAATCCACTAAAGAAATAAAATTGAGAAGCAAACAAATAGAATAGTAAGAAAAATATAGTAGAGAGAGAGAGAGAGAAAGAGATCTTGGAGTAATTGGTGAAGAGAAAGATGGAGAGTTGGTTATATAGAGAGAAAGAGAGGGGTGTTGGGACCCCAAAAATTGAAGAGAGAGGAATCTTGGAATTTGACACCTCATCTCACTGAGTTCCATGAGCAATTGGCAATTGATTCATGGTATTAAATAGTAATTAATCTTGCCCTTAATCAAATAATATTCCATTTTAATTTAAATGTTATTTTAAAATATTTCAATCATACTAAAAAATTAATTAAAGTTATTAATTTACTTTTAGGTAATAGTATCACTCTCCAATATTAATATAATTAAAAAAATTAACTTTTTTTTATAAGATGACAATTTAATTAGTGGAATATTTTTTCAACGTAACGGAAGTAATTATAATTTCTATACTCCTACATATGAAATATTTGATAAACATATTTACTTTACAATTTTTTTTAAAAAATAATTGTTTTAAATACAGACATATAATTCTACATTTGGATTGTTAAACAAATAGGGTGAAAATATATATGGGAAACCAAAATAAAAAAAAAAGGCCAAAAGTCCAAATCGTTAAATAAACTATAGCATAAGTAGTAATTAAACACTTAAACTTTTTTTGATCATTTAAGTATTTTTTTTATCAAAATAAGGCTAAATAGATACAAATTTAATAACAACTATAATCTCTATCAAATAATATTTTTTAGCAAATATGAGACTCGCCCTTTTTTATTTATTATTGAATAAAAATTAATAAATTATTTCATTAATTTATATTAGCAAATTAATAATTTCTTTTATTAATTTCTATTTCTATTTATGAAATTATTTCTATTTTTTATTAACAAATTATTTTTTCTATTTTTTATTAATTAACAAATTAGTAATTTCATTCTCTTTTTTATTTTTATTTATTTATTTTTTATTTCTTTTTCGATGTTGGTACACATTTAATTAACTAATAATAATAATTATGGTAATACTAAAATAATAACAGAATTCCATAATAGCAACATAAAATAATAATTATAGTAATATTAACCTATAATATCAACTTCAATACACAATAAATACCATATAGTTACAACAAAATATATGGTATTAAAGTATTAATTTTTATTCAAGAGGAACTAAAAAAAATGAGTCTCATATTTATAAAAAAAAAAGTGTTATTTACTGTTAAATTTGTACTTATTTGACCATATTTTAATAAAAAAAATGCTTAAATAGTTCAAAAAAAATTTAAGTATTTAATTGTTATTTAGGCTATAATTTAGGTGTCTATTTAAATCTTTGGTCTAAAAAAATGTAATATGTTGTTTGCATTTCTATTTTAATATCAAATATAATATGTTTAATAAATAACATTAAATATAAATATTAACTAACTTATTAAAATATAAATAAATTATAGTTTAAAATAAATGAAAAAGAAAAAATATATTTATTAATTTGAGATTAAGAGGGAGAAAGTAATGATAATAAATAATTATTTTTCATAAAATCGTAAAATTTCTCCTTCTTTTAGGTAGAAAATTACTAGTTGACATAGCAATTAATACCACTTAGGATTTTTTTTACTCCATAAATATCACATGGCAATGTCAAATTAGTCCACACTCCATAGTATATATGTTTTTTTTTTTACTTTGGGTTAATCATTAAATATTCTCTAAAACTTATATATATTCTGAAATTCGATGTTTTAAAATTAACAATTTTATTTTTTAAAAAAATTAATCATAGCTAAACACTTTAATCCTTATAAAAAAAAGTATAAACTTGTCATCATAATACTTCTTGAGAATTTTAAATTGTATTACAGTTTTTGTCATTTAATTTTCTAAATCACTTCTACTTCAATTTTTTCAATTAATAAATTTTAACACTTTAAGTCCACAAATTTTCTCTAATAATAATACATAGACTAAAATTATTAGTCCCTTATCCTTTTATGTCTGTCACTGAAGTAAAAACACAAGAATTATGAAATTTATTAAATAATCTTAACTATAAAATAATAATACTAATAGTTATATATTACTAATTTACTCAGCTCCTTTATTTATGTGTGAAATTATCTGTCATGAAACATTTAATTAGTGGAGATAATAGTAATGGTTAAAATTTTAAAAAGAAGAAGATAGTACCTCTTTTTTCAAGTAACATATAGATTAATTATACATATATATATACGAGTATAGAACTGAATTTTTAAAATTAATTAAGGTTTTTTATTTCTCAGGTTTTATTTGTAATTAATTACCTTATTTGTTTTGTAGTTTTTGTATTGGAAAAAGGCTAAAAATAATAATGGAGGCCATTTTCAGCTGAGCCATCATCGTTCTTTTGGTTGTGTGTGTGCAGTCGATGACGTTGGTGACTTTTCCACTTCATTATGTTCTCTATTTTTCATTCGCTTGCTTATTTTTATTTTTATTTTTATTTTATACTTTTTATTTTAATTTTTATATATCAATTAGTTTCTCTCAATTAACTGTGCCAACACCATCAATTCAACTTCACTATAATTATAATTATGAGGTGTATCATTATGATCTTCAAAAATTGATGGTGTTTTTGCACAAGAATTCCTGATAATTGCAAGATAAAATTACTTTGTTCATTGCACATGGTAATTATCGTTAGTATTAGTATGGCTACTAATCCAACTCTTTTTTTAAAAAAAAACCAAATAATTGAATTGATATCCAATTTTGAGTTTCTAAATATAATTAACAACAATATATATATACACACACACACGCATATTATATTTAACATATTTAATAAAGAACAATGAAACTAATTAGAATTATAAAGTTTTATTATATACAATATAACATTAATTTCTTACTTTAAAAATAAGGTGAAATTACTTTATGAAAGCCATGGAAAAAAAATGATGAAATATATTAAAAAAAATAACATTAGCCATTTAAATTTTATCGCACTGTTTGAAAACTTGAATTTCGAAAAAAATTTGAATATTAATTTTTAATTATTTTAAATATTAATACAAAAATATGAATCAAAATTTTTATATATGAATTAATTGAAAGATAATAATATATACATGCATATTAGTTTGCGTGTTAATTATAAATACATATATAAGTATAATAATATGAAAACAAAATATGAGATGACTGCAGATAAATTTAATTTAAAGAAATTAAAAAATGGATCATTAATTTTGTGTAATCCTTCTAAAATTGCATAATTTTGCTCAAACTTGAAATCAACACAGGCATGCATGCATGTTACAACCATAATGTAAAACAAATACAAAAAGATAATATCTGAAGAACATTCCATGTTAGGGAGGCGAGGAAAAGAACGTTTATATTTTAAATAATCAATAATATTACAAATTACAATATAATATTAATTAAATAATTAAAAAGGTTTGGGCAGAGCTGAATGGATGGGTATGTGATGTGTCCATCAAATCAAATGGGAATTAAAGCACCAATGTGTATGATTTACTTGAAAGAAAAGAATAAAAATCTGACGTGGCACTTCATAATGTCTGTCTTTTCTACTGCCGCCTCTTTCAAATCACTTATGGAGCCCACATGACACATAGGTTAGACAGATGTCGACAATTGACATTTCTGAATCACCGT
Organism: Garcia nutans; assembly: GCA_947685225.1. Taxonomy (NCBI): domain Eukaryota; kingdom Viridiplantae; phylum Streptophyta; class Magnoliopsida; order Malpighiales; family Euphorbiaceae; genus Garcia; species Garcia nutans. Next base: position 1,747,011 of record CANTUV010000068.1, read on the forward strand.
CCATTTTAGCTGACCTGTAAGACTGTCATGCCAATCTGTGTATTTACTATTCATTGTTAGTTTTTTTTGACAGTCGATTTAAATACATTTTCCTTTTTAATATTTTTTTATTATTTTAATAAATTATAATATAAAAATTAAAATATATATATATTTTTAAAACTCTAAATATTTTAAAAATTATAATTTATTAAACTCTAAATATTTTATATATGACTCGCCAAAAACTATCCAACTACAACGTACAATTTGATTTATCATATATTAATAAAGCATAATATGCATGTGTAGGTGTTTAATATATAGTATTACATATTAATCCAATCGATGTTAACGTGTGAAGGAGTTTAGATAGAGGTTTCAGATTTTCATATTAGAAAAAAATATGTTTAAAAAATATATTAATTAGCATATAGTAATAAAATTGATATTATTTTATTATGAAATTTGTTTAATCATTATATTTTATATGTATTCTAGTATATTATTCTTTAAAAAAAAATTTAGTAAAAAAATACACAATATGTTACTTTTTATTTTTTTAAAAAATATCTACTATTTTAATTTTTTTTAATATATCAAATATATATTAAATGTATATCTTTGAAAGTGAATATATATTTATATGAGAAGTATATTTTTTTTAAAAAGAGAGCATCTTTCAAATTAAAAAAGTTAAAAATGAACCTTTTTTTAAAAAAAATCATATTTTTTAAATAATTTTATTTTTAGGTATTTTTAAAAAATGCTAATAATTAATGACTAATTATTTTATTCTATTATAAAATCCGAATTTCTAAGATTTACATCGTTTATTTTGAATCTCTAACATTTCATGCTATTACATCAAATTTTAAAAATTTTATTTTTATTGTTTATATTAAGAACTTTTTGCTTGGTAAAAATAAAATTAATGAAAGATTATGTAATTATAATATATAAATATAGAATATTATATTACTTTCAAAAATTATATTGTTTAATATACATAAAATTTTAAGATATCTAGAGATATGCAAAAATAAATCCTTATTTCTTTATAACTTTATAATTTTTATAATGAAAAATGAGTATAAATATTGAATATTTTTAAATTGGTGTTGTATAAATTCGCAATAGTTTATTTTACCATTAAAAAGTTTTCAACATAAAAAAAGAAGAAAATTTGATGATTAAAATTAAGCTACAAATTTTAAATTTAACTCCTATTAAATCTCTTCTCTTAATTAAAAGGTAAATATTAATAAAATAAAAAATTATGGTTAGAATTTATATTTAGTATTTAAAAATTTAAATACACGTGGAAACATACCCTAAGTCCCTAACGGCAAGTATTATTTTTCAGAGTAATAAATTTAGGTAATTATAATTTGAATTAAGATATATATATATATATATATATTATTTTTAAGATTGATATTTATTGGGATAGGAAAGGTGGAAACATAGTGATAACTATTATATGCATTAGTAGAAGAGTATGTCATGTTTGTAGCAGACAAAATTGATCGTAATGGCCATATCTTCCACATTGATCCCAAGATAACCTATTGTATGGAAATGGAATGAACTCATAGATCAAGAAGAGTTTTTTTTTTTTTTTAATTCTTTTTGGTATAGTTTTTGTTTAAATATGAATACATATTTAAAATAACATTTCAACTTTATAATTATTTTAAAAATATTTCATCATATATCAACTAATTAATCTAAATTTATTTGCAACCATTTCTGTAATTTTATTTTTATGCAATTATATTTTATATATTTTAATTAAAATTTACACATATAAATAAATGAATATCTTTTTTATTATAATTTGCAAAGCTGGCCATATATATAATAAATTTAACTCATTCATATTTTTTAAATTAATATTTAAATTATATCATGCAATAATAATTGGATATAGTAAATAACACATATGTTAAATTATTTTTAAAAGGAAGAATGCACATCTTTGCCCCTAAAGTTTTAGTGGAGGAATATATTTGTCCCGATAAAAAATTTAGGGATAAAAATATCTGTGTTTTGAAAAATACTAATGTTTTTACCCCTCTCTTAATATCCCTCTCAATCGTCACTGTAGCTCCGTTAACAACTGTATGCGTGGCTTTAAGTTGCTAACTAAATAGTAGCTTAACCAATAAAAAAATTACCTAATATATAAAGGCGCCAAACTTTAACAAATAGGAAAGGAAAAGACAAAAAGACAAATGAAGAAAAATTCTTTCTTTATTCTTTTACCGTTATTCTTTCACTATTGAAATAGGAAGAGAAAAATTGATTATCTCGTCTCTCCATTTCTAACCCTAAATTATCTCCTTATTTACTTGTAGAACTGCCATTATTAGTTGGGAAGATAAGGGGTACTAAGGGAAGTTTGAATGAAAAGTGAAGATTATTGACAATGAAATAAGATTTTTATTGTTACAGGTAAGATTGCATCACATGCATGTATGGGTTTTTCGATTTTTTTTATACTGAAAGAATTTTTTAGGTTTGGTTAAGTGTGGGTTTCTAAATTTATTAAGTAATATTAGGGATTACCCAAATTTGGTTAGGGTTAATACAAGACACTGTATAGTGTCATTGGTTAGGGTTAACTAAAATTGATTGAAAATTCAATTTAATTTGTAGATATTAATCTTTTTTTTTTTGAAAAAAAATTGTAGATGTTAATGATAATTTTACTAATTAATGTTATTGTTTGTTGATACAACATAGATGAAATACAATGACTTTGAGGTTCAATTATGGAGGTAGATGGGTAGTTAATCAGGAAGACCATAATAAATCTGTTTTAGAATATGTTGGTGGTGATGTGTATGTTTTACCGCGATTTGACATTGATTGGTTGAATTATTTGGACATAGTTGAGATGTATAAAGGATTAGAGTTTGCGAATGTGAAAGAAATATGTGTGCTTTTGCCAGGATAGGAAATCATAGAAGGACTATATTTAGTGCATAATGATCACACTATTAGGTGCATTTTAAACCATATTAACAGTTATAGATACTGAAATTGAATTTTACTTTATACATGAGGTGGATACCCCAGTAGTGTATAAAGACCCTTTGACACTAATTTGGCAAAGATGTGAAATTAGGGAAACAGCTCGTCAAGGTGGGTGTGAAAATAATAAATTGGGAAAATTTTGATTCCCCTAACACTGCAAGGGGAGGGCTTAGCTGGAAGTCCCTTAAATTCACCAAACCCCACATATGTTAAACAGAAAATTTCCCAACTCTAGAAAATAAAAATGACAACACACCATCCCAATCTGACCATGTAGATCCAACACCTCAAACACAATCTCAACATACAACTCCTACACAACCTCACCCAGAAATACCAACACAAGCCAGCTTTAAATATCCTGAGGTGAATGAGGGAGTTTTTTTTTTTTTATGAAAGTTAGGGCTGATTTGATGAAAATTGGAGCTCATGTCTTATTGGCTATATGCGCGAGTAGTGAACATGAGAATAAGGTAGATGAAACAACACCTTCTATAGAGAGAGTTAGATATGATGGCTCTGATGGGCAATAATTTACTCTTGGTATGACATTTACAAATGCTAATGAAGTTAGAGAAGTTATTTCTAGATATGGAGTAAAATTAGGGCTGAAACTTAAGATTAATTCTAGTGAACCTCATAGGCTAAGAGTGAGATGTATTAGTAAGGATGGTTATCCATTTGTGATGCTTATGTCAAAGGATGGAAAGAGTTATAGGTTTGTCTATGGAAACTCTAGTTCCAGAGCATAGTTGTTATATACATTATAAGATACCTAGTGCTACTGCTGGTTTCTTAGCTAAATATTTTAAGGATAAGATTTATAAGAAATTAGAATTTAGATGTAAAGATGTGAAGGAAGATGCTAAGCAGGTGTTGACAATAAATGTTAGCTTAGACAAGTGTAAAAGGGCAAAAAGAAAATAATTCAGGAGTTGGATGCGAGTTTTAAAGCACAATTTTGTTATTTGGTAGCATATTCTCTCAAAACTCAAAAACCAAGAAGTCCAAAAGTTCAAAATCTGAAATGGGTATCTACAAATAAAGAACTCAAAACAAGGACCCTCATAACACAAATAAAACTTGAAAAACTCAAGTGGGTATTTAAGCAAAGGACATGAATATGCACCAAACACACACAGAAAACTGAAGTGTATAAAGAAAGTAAATTAGAAGAAAAAATAAAGAGAAGTAGATTGGGAGGTTGGGAGAATATGACAAGAAGGTGATGAGCAATCCTAGAACAAAAGCTGAAATTGATTTGTGTAAAGAATCATTGAAGGAAGGGAGGATAGTATTTATTGGGATGTTTATATGCTTCGATGCTTATAGGAGAGGATGGTTACAGAGCTGTGGGCCTATAATAGGACTTAATGGTTATTCTTTAAAGGGAGTCTGCAAGGGTCAACTGCTTACAATAGTGGGAAAAAATGGCTATGATATGATGTTTCTTATAGCTTGGGTTGTAGCAGACAATGAGAATAAAAATAATTAGAGATGATTTCTATGTTGGCTTGTACAAGAACTGAATCTTAGAGAATGAGCAAATAGAGATATACAAAAGGTATATGACTTTGCTATATTTAATTTTTTTTTTTTTGCATTTAGTTGTTAATGTGTTTTATTGATTTACATTTTAACTATATTGCTTTTATTTTTTAAGGGATTAATTGATGCCGTAATGAATGACATTCCTCAAGTAAACTATAGATGGTGTGCTAGGCATATATATGCCAATTGGTGTAAGAAATGAAGGGGTGGAAAGATGAAAAAGGAGTTCAGGATATGTGCTTAGAGCATATATCCAAAACATTTTAAAGAAAACTTGGTGAAATTGGGATAATTAAGCAAAAAGTCAGCAGAGAATGTTTTTAGGTATCCTCCACATAATTGGGTGAGGGTATATTTCAGTAATAGGAGTAAGTGCTACATGGTGGACAACAACATCTCTTAGACATTCAACTCTTGGATAATATTTGCCAAGCACAAACCAATTGTGAGCATGCTTGAAGATGTAAGGTTGAAGACCACAAATTGAATTAAGGACAACAACCAACAATGTCAAAAGTCGGTAAATGAATGGAGTCTATCTTGTATGGATCTTTTTCAAATTAACAAGGATAATGCAGTTAGTTGTAAGGTGGAGCTCAATGGGGATGTTGGATATGAGATAGGAGAAGGGAATGATAGACATACTATGTTTTTGGATAAGGAGCTTTGCACATGTAAGGTATGGGATCTAACTGGGATCCTATATCGACATGCAATTTGTGCAATGTTTCACTCAAAATTAGATCTCTTGAGAAGAATTTCCAAGTGGTACCATAGAAGCAATTCTTTAGCAACATATGAATATCCCTTGCAACTTGTACCGGGAAAGAAGTTTATGAAGATTAAAGAATTTTCATCAATTGAACCACCACCATTGGTAAAATTGAGTGGAAGACCGAGCCCACATCTAGAAAGACATTAAAGCTATCAAAGAAGGGAAAGAAACAAACATGTTTCTTGTGTAAGGAAAAAGGACACAACAGAAATTATTGTAGAAATAAAGGGAATTAGGTATACCGAAAAATTTAGTTATTTTGAATTCTGGCCTTATAGAAGTTGTAACATTTTTCATTTTCACAACCTTGGATTGTATGTTAAAATAAACCATCAAATTCACCAACCAGCAAGCACTCAAACAAGAGTTGGGCAATCAAGCAATACTCAATCAAGTACACCATAACCCTAACCACCAAACAATGCATCAAGTTTTCAAGGATTCAATCAAGTCCAATCAAGAAAGACCAATAAACATCCCTGAACCTTCAAGGAAGACACATGCAGAAGTGACCAAAAGCAAATCAAGGATAGGAGGATTAGCTGAGCATTCCAATCGAACAACATGATGTGGTTGCTATGAAGATACTGGGAGAAGAACAATAAATGTATGTATTTTATCATTTTTCAATGTTGCTAAATGCTTAATTAATATTGTAAAAAATATTTGAATGACTTTTTGTTTATTTTATAATGTAGCATAGAATGCGAGGTAAAAGAATTATTGTAGAAGGTGAAGCAACTTTGGATATTGATCCCAATGTTGAAACAAGATATGCAATTCCAAATGAAAGAGAAATGAGGAATACTGGATCTTCAACAACTAAAGACAAACAACAAAGGTCAATTAAATTTGTATAAGATGGTTCTCAAGTGACTTATCCTACAGATTTGTCATTCCAAGCTCCTAGTATGTGATGGAGAGGAAGATCAGCAGTTACAACAAATACTCTACAACGACAGAGATATATATTTATAGCTAAGAGAAAGAGCAAGCAAATTGCATCAAACCCATGAAGTTCCCTAGAAATGTTTTTGGAGTTATAGGAAATGTTGCTGCAATTTATCATTTTATGTTTTTTTTGAACTGAAATATGTTTTTTGGCAGTTTGCTAGTTTGTTTTGTGTATGATAGCTATTGCAGATGGAGTTTGTTATGTGAACAATTCCAATTGCCAAGTGATTAGGTCATTTTGTTCATGAATATTGGGAATTGCAGTTGTATTTTGTTTTGACCAAATTGAAATTAATATATGATGTTGGATGAGATCTGTCATTATTTATGTATTTTTATAAAGTTATATGAATAATGACAAGTTTGTTAACTAAACAAATTTAACTGTAGCAATATGTTCATTTTGATCATTTTTGGTCACACACAACACATTGCATTGAATCAACATTGCTACTACCCACACATCAAATAAACTACACCCAAGCAACCTTGCTACTCCACCATTAAAATAATCCTATCAAATTTAACATTTTATCCAAGTTTATTAAATCTACATTTTTACATTATATCAAACATCTCATCCAACAAAATCAACAACTCCAACACTCAATTAACAACATTCAACAAGTTGAAAACTTATTAATTAATATAGAAATACTAGGGCACAAATGTATAATTAACTAAACTTTTATTTCCTTTTAATATATGCTCAAACAATACACTTATAGCAAAAACAACAAAAACACAAGCATAATCCAAGTATATAAGCTGATTTTAACTTCTTCTTGGTTGCCTCAAAATCCAACACATTCAACTTCTTAATTCTTTTTAATTCTAATCATAATGCACTAATTTCACCATCAAAATCAAAGCCTTGCCTATTAGCGTTATCCTTCAACATGTGATTCTTAGCTAGCTGTATCATTCTTTCCATTTTCATTATATTTAGAAGCTCTCTAGCTTTGCCAGTGATTTTCTCATCGTACCATTTAAAAAATCCACAACTTTTGACCTACATATAGGAAACTCAAAATTTCATGCACACTTATAGCAAAGATCCATACCATTTACATACGAATATGAAAAAAATTTATTGAAAGCTTACTCTGTGATTTTGGCAGCCATAAAACCTTATACTTGGGTTTTTATCCATCTATGAGGTCCACCTGGGAGCCTTATTTGGAAACCCTCCTTCCCTTTGACAATCGCAATAAAGCTGCTCCCTCATAATCCATTTTCATATTATATCTTCTGAATGACGCTGAATTAGTGGAATATATGGAAGAACTCATTGAGGCTGACATTGATTAGCTAACAGTTGGAAATTTTCACACCTTATCTCTCTTTAATCAAATGCAATGAATTCTAGGGTTCTAACGATGAAGAAAGAGAAAAAAAAAAAAGAATTTACATCCTCCATTGCTACTTTCAGACCGTTGTGATAATTATTTATTATTTATTGAAGCCACACATGCAACTGTTAATAGAGCTACAATGACGATCGAGAGAGACACTAAGAGAAAGGCAAAAATATCAGTATTTTTCAAAACGCTGATATTTTTATCCGAAATTTTTTTTAGGTGCAAATTTGTTCCTCCGCTAAAATTTTAGGGTAAAAATGAACCTTCTCCTTTTTTAAAAATAAAATAAATAAAAAATAAATATTTATAAAATATGAATTTCTGACTGAGAATTGAAATTGGCCATTTAAAATTAGGGTCGAAATTATCAATTTTAACTTGATTTAAATTGAGATATTGAACTAGCCTTCTAATTTGAATCGATTTTTATTATTTTTTAAAAAATTAATTCTAATATATATATATATTACTAATCTTAATATTCTCGAATTGCCAATGAACTACGTCTTAGACCGCTTTCTCTCGATGATGATTTTGAAAATTGAAACACAGAGTAGGGCTATTCATTTCACCCATTAACTCAAGGAACCCGACCCGACCCAATCGAGTTGGGCTGGGTATAAATCTATAGGGTCGGGTTTTCGGCTGATAAGTATCAACCCAAAATTTGTCAGGCTGGGCTTTGGGCCTGAGATACAAATTATCGGGTTAACCCGATCCGGCCCGACATTTTATTATATATATATTTTTAATTATCCTTAACCAAAACGGTGCCGTTTTGGTTAAGGATATTAAGATTTTTCTCAGTCTCTCTTTCTCTTGCCTCACACTCGCAGCTCGACACATAGTCAACCTCTTTGTCTCTAGCTCTCTTCCTCTTACTTACTCTCTCTCGGCTCGGTGCCTCGGTCCAGAATCAACCAGTAACAGCGAGTCTAGCGACTGTCACCGATCAGTAGAGCTCTTAGCCCACGTTGTCACTTGTGTTAGCCTTCACAGGTAAATATGATTTTCCTCACCTCAAAACAGACGAAACCCTAGAGTTCCATTAGTGAAATATGTTCCTTAAAGCAAATATCGCCAAGCCTCAACTTCTCATCGGGTCTTGTCCAGGGCTTCCTCACCACTGACAAGAAGTTCTATAACTTTAAAATAAAAAGGTGAGCTTCTTCTTCTTCATTTGAATCATTTCTACGTTGATCCTTTTCTTCAATTTAAGAAATTTATTTTGTAAAGATGTTGGATTTTTAATTTTAAGGTTTATTTTGATTCTAAGTGATAATATCTTGGTTGTTTTGATTTTGAGGATTAAGTGAAAAGAGGTGAGTTTCAAAAATTGCTCAACAGAATTAGAATTACTATTGCTATAGTTTCAAAAATTGTTCAACAGATTTAGTCTGTCCTTGTAATTTAGTAGAAATTCATATGCAAATTCATTGTTGAAATTTCTGCTTGATGAATTTAGGATAATTGCTTAATGGTGATGTGTATATTTATGCCATAATTCAAATTTTATTGACTGTGTCTCAGTGTCTGTGATGTTAATCAATATTGCTTATGTCAATTGTTGTGATTTTATTGCTAAAGAGGTAGTCATGTAGTAAAATATTAGAGTTGAATATTTTGGATTTTAATCAATATTGCTTGTGTCAATTTGAATTTCACTGATTTCTGTGATTTCATTGTTGTGTTAATAATCAATATTGATGTGTCAATTGCTTGATAGTAATGTGTATATTTATGCCATAATTTAAATTTCATTGACTGTGTATGTGATTTCATTGACTGTGTACATTGCAATTAATTTGGTAATTCTTTTTTTTTCTTTTTTTTGTTACGAAGACTGCAAATGGATACTTCCGAAAGTCCTAATGCTAGTGTTCCTTCCCATACTCCCATTGCTAGTATTGCCTCTCAATGTTTTGTGAATAGTGTTACCTCCAAAAATCCTATAGATGATAGTATTGCCTTCCAAAATACCAATGTTAGTGCTCCCTCCCAAACAGAGTGTGTTAAGAGAAAAGCCCCCCTAAGAATAAGTCGGATGTATGGGACCACTTTACTAGACTTCCTTTGTAATGGTCAAGATTTTAAACATGAAACTTTTTAACTAATATTAATAATTGATAATGTATGGTGATAAAAGTAATGTGGATAAATGCTATAAGAAGAGAATAGTGAATATTATATCTCAAAATTTATTGAAGAAATTACTTTTACAGTTTTACGGGACTAAAACTCGATTTAGAATCAACGGTTAAGAATGAGGGTGCACCACAGTTATTATGAGTATTCTCTCACTTGATTAAATATATTATATATATGTGTGTGGACATGTGTGTGTGTGTAGAGTCTTCTTCTCCTTTTTCCCATCTTCCATGCAAAACACCATCACCTCCACCATTTTTTTTTTTATTTTCTTCAACTTCCTTTCTTTAAATCAAATAAAATTGAGAGTAGATTACATAGATTATAAATTTTTAAAAGAATAAGCTAGAAAAGGTAAAATTATCAGCAAGTGATCAAAGAAAAAGGGGAAAAGAGAGAAGAAGAAGGATTACGAAGGAGGTATGTGCTTATGTATTATAATTTATAAATATATAAATTTTTATGAATTTAATGTTTGAATTGGTTGATTGAGTCATCTATAATGAATTGTTACTTAAAAGTATTGGTTAAATGGATTGATGAGTGAAAAATAAATTCAAAGGAACTTATAAGTGATGAGTATGATTTTTAATTCAATCTTTATAAGAAATGAGTGTTTTAATGTTGTTTTTAGCTATAAGTGATGGTTAAAGATTGATTAATTGATGTTTGAGTAGAGTATTTGATATAGACTATTTTTTATGTTAAAAAATTAGTTTTTGATTCATTTTTGTCATAGATCTTGAATATGTTTATGTTTATATGGTTGAGTGTGTAAAAATATGTAATTTTTGCCAGTGATATGGCCAAGTCAGTGGGTGTGTCTAGTGACACGGCCAGTAACATGGCCAAGTCAGTGGGTGTGTCTAGTGACACAGACAGTGACATGACCAAAACAGTGGGTATGTCACAAGCTATCAAAAATTTATATTTTCTTTGATGAGAGACATGGTCAGTGATATGCCCAAGTTAGTGGGTGTGTCTAGTGACACGGACAGTGACACGGTCAAGATAGTGGGTGTGTCACACACTGTAAAAAATTTCTATTTTCTTTGATGAGAGACATAGCCAGTGACATTGCCAAGTCAGTGGGTGTGTCTAGTGACACGGCCAGTGACATAGCCAATTCAGTGGGTGTGTCTAGTGACATGGCCAAGACAGTGGGTATGTCACATGTTGTCAAAAATTTCTATTTTCTTTGATGAGAGACATGGCCAGTGACATGGTCAAGTAAGTGGGTGTATATAGTAACACGAGCAGTGACACGACTAAGACAGTGGGTGTGTTACATGCTGTTAAAAATTTTTATTTTCTTTGATGGGAGACATGGCCAGTGACATGACCAAGTTAGTGGATGTGACTAGTGACACGGATAGTGACGCGGCCAAGTCAATGGGTGTATCACATGTTTTCAAAATTTTTCATTTTTCATTGATGAGAGACATGACCAAGTCATTGAATATAATTTTTCCGTGTTCAATACCCCTCCTCCCAAATTGGCTTCAATAAGTGAATTAAAGCTTCATTTTGCCTTGTGTTCAGAATTCATGTATATGTATTAAAAGCATGGAAAAGAGTGATAAACTTATGTGATAAATATATACAGTACTAAATGTTGATAAAAGTATTGTACCATTGAAATGATATACACAATTCAGTGTTAATCAAAACTAATAAATTGCCCAAATCATACTGATTTTATATCTAACTTTGGATTAAATAGCTAACAAAAGGAAGGATAGCCATAGTGATAGTGGGCATCTCTTGCCATTAATGGACACGTTGTGTCATCAGTGACAGTGGGCATAATTACCATTATATATATATATTCTTGAGACTTGGCATTGCAAATGCTACACTAACCTGTTATTCAAACTTATAATCTGAGTTCAATATGTATGGACATATTTAATGAAGATATCTAAATTGAAAATATATGTGAATATGATAGTTGTGAATAATGGAAGAAATGCAAATAGTAATATAAGTCAATTACTTAAAATTGACTAACTGTGCTACAATATGAAAGTGATTGGTAATATATATATTAATATTTACAAGTGAAAATTCTGATGCACGTAATAGAAATATTATGCTCAAGTTATTAAATTAATTAATAACTTTATAAGTGTGGTAATAATTAAAAGTGTATACAACGGTATAAGATACAAAGTGCCCAAAAATATAGTACTATATTTAAATGCTGAAAATTGTAGATTGAATGAAATTATCCGATATGTGAAATTAAAAAGTAAGACTTATTGAAAAACAAAATAAGCGTATTGTGAGCAATATTATCAAATGAGAAAGCAAGTATTAAATAAAATGATTCATAAACAGAAAAGTTGCAATACCGAAAGTATAGTATAGCATGACGACTTTTATAAAGTTAAAGTTATTATTTTGTGTAATCAAAATATTATGCTGGTTTTGTAATTGAAAATAGTTAATATATTGAAATATTTCTTAAAACTAAGTGTTATTACTATATTATCATAAGTATTTTTCTTTAATATTAAGTGACAAAATATGTTTATACAAGCACCACTAAGTTTTGCTTAGCATGTTAGAATTATTTTCTGACACGCAGGTATCAGGTCATCGAAACAAGTTAAGAAGTGAAATTAAGGATCTCAGAAAATTATCTATAGTACATGTGGAGATCTTTTGTATATTGTACTTTAAAGTTATGAAATGTATGTTTGCAATTTATTTTGGCTATTATAGAGATTGTACAAATTTGTAAACATGAAAAGAATATATGTATTTAGAGGATGAAGTTGAGATTCTAGTGAATGATTATCAAATAAATGAATGTATTATATATTCATTTGATTTGACAAACTTATGATGGTTATATGATTTATAATTAGTAATTGGATTATTGAAGATGTTGGAGATTGGTTTAAATTTTGGATTTATAAGTGTTGTATTATACATATTGTATTATTATTTGCAAAAATTTTGTTAGTTGGAAGAGAATTTTGTAAGTGAATTTATTGGAGCACTGACAGTATATTGAGTAACATTCTCTGATAGTTCTAATGAGAATTGTCTGAGGATGTTACATCCTTTCGATAAAACAAAGAGAGAACATAAAGCTGCATGTAATTATTGCGGAGTCAATTATGCTGCCGATCCAGTAAATCATGGCACCAACACTTTAAAAAGACATTTATTGAGATGCTCCAAGTATCCACATAATGAAAAGAAGCAGTCTATTTTATCTTATACACATAAAGACAGTGGAGTGGAGTGCAGTGTCATGGGTGAAAAAAAATATTAATTGCACATAAATATAGCTTGGAGGATTACAGACATGCCTTGGCTGAATTTATCATATGTGATGAGATGCCGTTTAGAGTTATGGATGAGTTTGGTTTTCGTAAGTTATTGACTCAATTAGAGCCCAAATTTCCTATCCCATCTAGGATAACAGTTGCTAGGGATTATTACAAACTGTATCTTTCAGAGTGTATGCAATTGAAAGCCTTCATTAAGAACTCAAATTCTCATGTGTGCCTCACTACTGACACATGGACTTCAGTTCAAAATTTAAATTATATATATTTGACTGCTCATTTTATTGATGACAATTGGATGTTACAAAGAAGAATTATTATTCTTATTTTGTTTGATTGTATTTTGCAATAACTGTTATTGGTTTATTAGAGATGTGATTGTGGATGTTAATAGTTTGTTAATTATTTATCATTTAATTACTGTTATAGTTTGAGTGATTTATTTGGTTTAATACATCTAACAAATTCAAAAGAATTATCAATTATATGTATTTCAAAATAAAAATTTCATTCTAAAAAATTTTAAAAAACAAATTTAGGCCCAAAAGCCCGACCTGTGGGCCCAAGAGACCTGAAGGGCCCGAGAAGCTCGGGCCACTCAGGCCACAGGCCGGGCCTCTAGCACAATGCCTAGGCCCAAACTCAATTCGGGTTGGGTCTTGAGTCGGAGCTCAATCCGACTCAACCCGGCCTGTGAGCAGCCCTAACACAGAGTTGTAGTTAAACAAAGTATCCTTAGAACTTTTAAAATGCCAGAATTTTTGTTTCGCAGCAGACATATATTCATTAGACAATTAGACACTAACACATGATATAAAATCATTCCCAGAATATTTGATAATTATAAATTAATTGAAAACTTCGTACGGTAGCGGGCGTCCTCTTTACACCTCGAGATTTGCTTACACTATTTTACCCATTCTTAATTTAGTTCTTGAACTCAAATCATTTCCCTTTTTACGTGGAATTTCATCTCCATTTTCATATATTTATATCCGTAATTAAAATGAGTTTATGATTTTAATTATTTATTATTATATGCTAACCAAAGGATTCAATGGTTAATTTTTAATTATAATATAATTTATAAAGTTTAATGTATATTTTTATCATCCAATTAGCAACTTTTATCCTTATTATAATATTATGAAAATTGTAAATTTTATTATTTATCAATATTGACTAATAATAAGGAAATGAATAAATATTAATACTCCAAAAAAATAATTAATTAATTATATTTTCATATATTAAAAAATTCCATTTACCACAAAATTATTTATTTAATTTTTTAATTGCTGTATTCTAGAATAAATATGTACTGTTTAGAACAATTTTGATCCTTTTTTTTTTGCTACATTCTAAAGTTGAATATGTACTATTTAACAAAAAAGATTATGACATTTTTCAGTTTAATTATATATGTTAACAAAAAATGATGAATTTTTCATTTTGATTATATATGTTAAGAATATATATATATATATATATATATAGGACAAAATTAGAGTTGTAGTAGCAAAACTAAAACTTCAATTTTCTTAAAAAACTACAATTAGCAAAATTTTTCAGCAGAACTATATTAATACTAGTCATTATTATACTAGTAGGGCGGTGGATTATTGATAGATGACATGAAATTGTTAATTGTTTTAATTTTAATCATTTAACTATTATTGAATAAATAATGATTTAAATGAAATTTAATTCGTTTAATATTCTTTAATTTTTTAACTAATTAAAATATGATAATATAATAAATGATATACGTTATACATGTCTAAATAGTCAATTGAATTCAAATTTATTTATTTTTTTACTAAAAATAAATAATTAAAAAATATTTAAGTTCCTTTTTTTCATCACAATATAAATTCAAACTAAAGTTTTTTACAGTAGATGAGCAAACTAATTTAATATAGTTTCAAATTTAAACTCGTTTAAGAAAAAAAATAGATTATTTTAAAATGAAAATTAAGTAAAAATTTTAGTTTTGTGAATAAGTAAATAATTGATGTAAAAAATACCAATAAATTACTTTCCAAAAAGTAAATAGTGTATTTGAAAAAAAGTGTAAGAATAGCTATGAGAGTTTTAAAAAATATTGGTAAATGAGTGTTTGAAAAAAATTACTCAATGTTATCGACTAATTTACATTATATATTTTAATTTTAATCGAGTCAATAAAAAATTTTACTTTAATCTATTATAATTTTTTAAATCTTCAATTAATATTTTAAACTAAGTTAATGTCTCATAATATAAAAAGACTGATAAAATTTTAAAAATAGTATTAGATTCAAGCTATACATTGAAAAAATATTTTAAAAATATATATTTTTATAATTATAATTAAAAGTCTTAAACTAATATAATATTACAGAAAATGCAATGAATAATTCAATTTCTTCACCTCCTAAAACGAAAAAGAGTTCTGACTCTGCAAACTGTAAAAGCATTCGGCATTTTCTGAGGTTTAGGTTTAGGGCGGTGAGTTGGCCCACCCAAGTGGATGCCCAGACCAAAATTAACCAATGAAAATCGTGACACGTTTCGTACTAATAACGACACGTGGAACGATTTTTGTTCCATGTCGTTTTTGGATGTGACAGGGTAAAATAAATGGTGAATCCCAAATTTTAGTACTCTCACCGTATTTTTTTTATAATTTATTATATTATTTTTAAATATCTTAAATTATAAATTACTTGTTATAAATAAAATTATTATTTTATTATTATATTTTTATTTAATATATATTTTTACTATAATTATAAATAATATTAAAAATAATTTAAAAAATATGTTATATTTAATGGGATATATTAAAAAAAATTTTAATTTTAATTAAATTAATCATATTTTATTAATATAAAATAATTAGAAAATAATATATATAGAGAAGTTTTAAAAACTGAAAAGATTTGATTGAAGAAAAGCAGCGCATATTTGTACACGTAAATGTAATTTATTTAATGTTTTTACTCTTTAAGAATTTAAAGATTAAGTTCATATTTGAAATTTTAAATATTCAATAATTGTATTTACCCAACAATAAACTGTGAAAATACTAATTTTATTTTTAACCTATTAATCACTCGGTCAATCAGCTCATCAAGAGCTAACTTTGGAACAAAGGCTTTTCAAAAATTCCTTTTTCCACTAGGCAAAGCAATGATGAATTATTGGGCAAATTAATTTCCCCTGCCTATGCTACTGTAAGATAGAGCTGGTCTAAGAAATCATGCATAGCAGCATAAGTATTAAAAGATAATGACAATATTCTCAAAATAAATCATCCAATAATAAAACAAATTATTATAACAAATTATTCCCCTGTTTATTTTACATCTAGTCTAGCAGTAATAAAAATTTTAATTAATGAATCATTAATTCATATTCAAGTCTTTTATTCTATAAAATTAAAAAAAAATACCAAAGCATAGTTTAATGATCAAAAATATATATTACTTTTATTTAAATATTAAGTTCGAGTTTAAATATTTCTTCTCCTTCACATATAATTAATCAAAAAAAATTTAAAAGAAAAAAGTAAGCCTTTCACTAAATAAAATCAAATATCATAGTGTATATACAATAATAGAAGTATCTTAATTTTGAAGGATAATATAAAATCTTTTAAAAATTCCAGGGATAAAATTTACTCTTCAAAACAATCTCAACTAAAAATTGTTTGAAAAATTTTCATCCGCAAAGGGAAAGATTCACCTTTGTCTAACTTTTTCTAGTCTCGGTATATCCATCAAGTCCCTCATTTGGCAAAGACTGACTAAAGAAAAAAAGTATAGTTACTGTAGCTATACACGATAATAGGTTTATGTTGAGCACATCCGGTCTAGATCACGCAATCGTTCCAACATAAATAATAATAATAATAATAATTTTACCATATTGTGTTGTATTAAAAGTTAAAAAAATAATCAATGGCGAGGGAGGGGTAGGTGGGTCAAAATTTATATAAAAAAAAAATTACATATGAGTTCATTATAAAATTAAATATTTAATATTACACTAGTAATTAATTTATGCTATTAGATTAACTATGGCTAAGAGATAATAATTGTATTATATGAGTTTGTATTTTTTAAAAATGTTGCATAATAGTCTCATTTTTAATTTTAAAAAAAATATCTTTCTTCATATAACATACCAATCAGTCGGTTAAAAAATTCTCTCCCATCTTGTTGCGTAAATTCGTCTTGATAATGTTTATTGTTGAAAATACTCTCTCGATATTAGTAATTGCAACAGGTAAAACTAAAGCTAACTTGATAAGCAGATATGCCAAAAAAAATAGTGTCATAATATGTCTCAACAATTTTTTAGGCAAGAGCTCTAATGTCATTAAGGTCAGAGAAAACTACATTTCTTCTTACATCAGCAATGTAACTCTCAAATTGATCTTCAAGTATCATCCAATAGGTAATGAAGAAATCATATTGATATAGTTCAGCAAGACAAAATAATTTGGACATCTGAAAGACAAATGATGAGTTTTTGGGAGAAAGACAAATGATGCATGAAAGCAATTCTATGCTTGACTTTGTAAAGTAATTTTTTATTTTTTGAGCAATGAAATCAATAATTTATAATTGAATGAAAGAAAATTAGGTTATAACTTTATAAATGTTGTAGCTTTATAAACAGTTAAGTATATTATTATGAAAAAAATAGTATCTGACAAAATATTTTTATATAAAAGTGGTGGTAATAAGTAATAGGAGTACTAGCATGCTTAGAATGTAGATGACCTGCATTATCTTTCACAATAGACACTGCGACATCATGATCTGTAAAAAAGTCGTTAACAACTTCCAATAATTTATCTCATCCACTCTTCCTGAAGCTTCACAATTCTTGTTTAACAGTTACAATTAAATAAATTGCATTACCAATATTTTAATCATTTCTTTATAAAGTTTGAGATAAATTATTTGTCATATCTAAAAGTTTTATCATTAAGAAAGTAATAAAAATAAATTCATAACTTTCCATTTTATCAATCAAGCCTATAATTGCCCCTCAATTTCTCTTATTAGAACCATCCTTATAAATGTTCTCAAAAACCTTTTTATAGGTGACCACATAGAGAGAAGACGCACAATTATTTTATAATGAGAGCCCCAATGTATGTCACCAAGTCGAGCTAAATTTGTTTCTTGATGCAAGCCTTTTCCAATTTGAATATCGCCACTTTCTAGGTGTTGAACTATTTTATCATGTTATTTTTTTACGGAGAGTATCTCTCCTTTTACACGAAACTTCAATAATATTTGCAATCATTACAATATAATAAAAAAATACTCACAAATATATTATTTCTTGCTACTGCAACAAGTACCATTTGCAATAAGAGCATTGTATTCCTGATTCATAGCATCACGCCAACACTATGTTTTTACTGCCTGGGAGTAACTTGTAGGTGCAGAATCAACCTTAGCATTTAAGGACATTGGTCTCCTTGGCCGAAGAGTGCCTGTTTGAGAACGAGTGGTCATATGATGTATCTTTCCAATTGGTTCTGAAGTAGAAACTGGAACAATAGCCAGTGGCTGCTCATGCAAAATAGGTGCAGATGGCTGTTCAATTATATTTGGTTCAGCTGAAGTTGTGTTTTCAGTTTCTATATTTTGTGGAACCAGTGCACGATCAGCAGGTAAGGAAATTGGAGGAGCAGCAGCAGAAGGTACATAACCAAGCTCGACTGGTAATGTATCAATGGTGGAGCTAGTTAATTTGGATGGCATGATGGGTTTTGTAAACGGGAAAAACTTGCTCATCAAATTGAACATGACGTGAGACAAACAATTTTTCAGTAATTGGATCAAAACAAAAATACCCCTTATGAACCTTGCTATACCCAAAGAAAACACAAGACCTGGTACGTGAGTCAAGCTTATTTTTAGAGTAAGGTTGCAGCCATGGAAAACATAAGCACCCAAAAATTCGAAGACTAGTATAATCAGGTTTATTGTTGAACAAGCATTCAAAAGGACTCTTGTGATTTAAAAGAGCAGTAGGCATACGATTTATAAGATAAACCGCAGTATCAAAAGCATAAGTCCAGAAATGATGTGGAACATTAGACTGGCTGAGCAAAGTACGACCAATTTCTACAATATGACGGTGTTTACGTTCAGCACATCCATTTTGTTTGGGAGTATAGGGACATGAAACACGTTGTGTAATACCATGTTCACGCAAATATGATGTAAGAGCTTGATATTCACCCCCCCCCCCCCCCCCCCCCCCCAATATGCTTGAAATGATTTAATAGAGCAAGGAAAGTATTTCTCAACTAATGTTCAAAATTGATGAAAAATTGAAACAACCTCAGATTTATTCTTCATAAAATAAATCCATGAATATTTTGAATAATGATCATAGAATAGAACATAATAACGATAATTATTAAAAGACAATTTAGGAGCAGGTCCCCAGACATCAGAACATATTAATTCAAGAGGCTTTGAAGCAACAAAATTTGACTCAACAAAAGGTAATTTGTGCATTTTACTAGTTGCACAGTCCATACAAACAGATTTATTAGATGAATAATCTAGAACAAAATCAGATGACAAAGCTTTACGAAGAACTGAAGCTGACGGATGACCAAGACGCGAGTGCCAGGTGGAGACGAAAACAACATTTGCTTGAATACGAGGCATGACAGTAATTGGAAATGGATATACCCCATCCTTACTCTGGCCTTTGAACAATATCTCCCTCGTTTCCAAATCCTTAATATCAAAACGATTAGGAAAGAATTCAATTGAAACATTGTTAGTTGTAGTGAAAGAACTAACAGAAAGCAAGTTGTTATTAGCATCAGGTACATGAAGAATATCATTCAAATGAAAAGAATAAGAATCAGACATAGCAAGACTTGAACCAACATGAGAAATAGAGGATCAGGTACCATTACCTAAGGTAACTTCTTTAGGACCTGTGTATTCATTATGAAGAGCAAGATTTTCCATATTTGCAGTTAAGTGATGAGTCGTGCCAGAATCAACAAGCCACGTTTTGTTTGATACATTACCAGCAGAGACATGATTTGATACAGGTCGAGTAGCAGCAGAAGTGTTTCGAACAGCAGATGGGCAAACTCTTGCAATGTGACCCTCGCCATTGCAATTATGACATATATAATTAGAGTAATCTGGAACCCGTGTGGAGATAGAATTAGAAGTCATATTCAGATTATTATTACTGGAGAAAGCAGAACCACAAACGGATGCACCTCGTCCACGACCCTGAGAATTTTTGCCTCTTCCTTGTCCTCGTACATATGGCTAACGAGAGGAATAGAATGCTGCTGGAGGGACTGCAGTAGAATAGAGTGCTGTTGGAGGGATCTCAGGGACAGTCTTTGTACGCTTGAGTTGTCGCTCCTCCATTAAAAGCATTCCATGTAAATCATCATACTTGACAGGTGTTAAACGAGCTTCAATGGACCGAATAAATGGTCTATACGTGAAATCCAATCCATCAAGGACATAATCAACAAAATCTTCATCAGAAACAACATAGTTTATTGCAGCCAATTGATCAACGACACTCTTAGCTTTCTGAAGATAAGTAGCAATAGAATCAGTCCCTTTGCTTAAATGCGAGAGCTGGGATTTTAGCTCTCGAATCTGTGGATGAGAGCCTATTGCATAAGCCGTATTGAGCCGCTGCCACGCATCCTGAGCAGTCTGAACACCAACGAGCTGAGAAAGGACTCCTTCCGTTACAGAAGAAGTGATCCAGCCTAACACCTGCTGGTCTCGTAATTCCCATGCAGCGTACGCTGGATTGGGTGTGTTATTGGCAAGAGTTTTTTAGGGTGCCTTTTCTGAGCCATCAATATGTTTATAAAGACCACTTCCTCGAAGCAGAGGAAGCATCTGTGTTTGCCATAACAAGAAATTGCTGGATGTTAATTTCATAGTAATTTGCTGGGTAACATTTGGAGAAGGAGTCAAAGAAGCCATGAGACAGAAGTGAATGAAAGACCAAAGAAAACGAAGAAGAAAATTTGCCTGGGTATTGAAACCTCTTTTGGCTCTGATACCATGATAATTCTATTAAAGCTATATAAAATAATAAAGATTACAAGACTATTTAAATATAACAGATGCTAAGTTTAGATAGTATACAACAGATAGGAAAGCTCAACAGATAACACAGCTAAGCTTTCTAATTTCAAATAACGTTATCTTAACTGCCTTATCACTAATTAGAGATGATGAGGGAAGTAATAAATGTACTTTGCCAAGGGATTTTCATTTGAAATAAGGGTATTTAACCCGTTGAATTTGCCTCACATATTAGAAGCCACATCATAACCTTGATCTCTAACTCTAGTTATTAATAATTTATGTTTTGCTAAAAAATCATCAAGTGTACTTTTCAAAGACCAAGCAGATGTATTACTCACATGTACTACTCTAATTAATTGCTCCACCACTTGTCCCAATTTGTTAACATATCTCAATATCATAACTATTTGCTCCTTCACTGAATTGTTTTAAGCCTCATCAATTAATAAGGAGCAAAAGTTATCTCCAATATCCTTAATAATGACTAGTATCATCTCCATAGTACAAATACTTACTATTTACTTCTGGATTAATGGAGAAGTGAGTTGATTATTTTCAGGAGTATTTGAGTTAACTATATTACAAACATCAATATTTCATTCGTTGTACCAACTAAGATGTGAAAGAAAATTATCCCACAGAAGTAAATTAACTAACTCATCATGCCCTTGAAAAGCCAACTCTTGTATTAGAAGAAAATAAATGCAATCAACAATAGTGGTCAAACAAGTGTGGTAAGAAGTCTCAAGCTCCTGGGCATGAGAAGATAATATATGAGACACACTCTGTCTTTGATTTTTGAAATCAACATATTACATTCTAGCATAATTGTGTGGACTATTTAGATCGCCAACATGTTCATTAAACTACTCCATTGCCTTTTTCCAGTTGTGAAACCCGATTTCTGTGAAAACATTATTCCCTTCTTTGATCCTTTATTTAAGATAAAAAAGATAATATCAGAAATAAAATATCGTATCTTTGGAAATTCTGTATTTCAACCACTCATATTTAAAGAACCAATAATCTTTAAAACTCCTCATAATTTTGAAAATTCTATTTGAGAAAAATTATGGCCATATGATTGGCAAAGTTCTTTAGTCACATATTATCTTATAATATCATCTCTAATCCCAACATCAAGCTCATCAATGGATTTACGCAATGCGAGGTCGCTAATAATATATCAAAATCAAACTCATGACATCCTTTTTTATTACTAGTTTCTTCACCAATTACATGACTACTTGATGTCGAAATTGGTTTAGGAATATTCAAAGATTCACCATATTCATTATGCATACTTTTAGTCTTAATTAAAAATTTATTTATATATATTTTAATTTATAATGAGTATATATTAAAAAAAATAAATTAGTTTAACCTAATCAACTATTATATTTAATTTTTAATAAATTAAACCTTATTCTATATTTTTTAAAAAATCCCAAATGACAATAACAAAATCAAACAAAACCAAATTTCAAAATAATCTAACCAACAATTTATTACTATCTAATCAATAAAACACAAATCAACAATTATTAAATAAACTATTAAACTTAATTTCTAAAAATTCAACCCACATTCTTTATTTTTTAAAAAAAAATCCCCAATTTAACAACAATAAAATCACACAAATAAATTAATAATTCAAATAAACTATTATATTTAATTTTTAATAAATTAAATCTTACTCTATATCTAAAAAAAAACACAACATAATCATAACAATAAACAAAAAATCCCCAATTTAAATAATAAACAACACAACACATATCAACAAAATATAAATCAATAATTATTAAATGAACTATTAAAGTTAATTTCTAAAAAATGAAATCACATTCTTTATTTTTTTAAAAAAAATCCCCAATTTAACACAAATAAATCAACAATTCAAATAAAATTCCAAATTACAACAATATAACTACACAATAAATAACAAAACACAAAATCAATAATTGTTTAATAAACTATTATTAAACAATATATAATAAAATTAAAAAGGGAAAAGTACCTTTGATCGGCATGCAATGGCAGTTCAGTAAGGAAGGGGTGGTCAGTGGCTCGTTGGTAGGGGCTAAGGTTGCCTGGGTGCGGCTAGTGGTGGCTGGCTAGGGTTGGGGGGTGAGGGAAGGGGCTGCTTGGGGGTAGGGGTTGTGCAGGGGTTTCACACATCCCCCTCCCCTATCAATTGGGGGCTGAGTTTTGCACACCTGTGGCTAGAGATACACCCCTCCTCCCTCTAACTGCCGGTGGGAGGGTTGTTTGACCTTACATGACTCCATGGTGGTTCCGCCACTAAAAATAATAATCTATTATGACCTTTTAACCTTTATATGATTATGACATGCGAAATCAAATTTTGTTAGTATTTGAGCAAACTAATTTTTTTCTGATGAAATTTATTATTAATGGGTATTTATAGAAGAGAATCAATTTTTCTTCTAAAATATCCCTAAAACTAGCTTTTTTTTATGGTGGTTGAATGAGGCATTTTGGTCAATTTTTTTACATGAATATCCCTGCTAACTAAGCTTTTTTTTAGTAAAGTATTTTTGAAAAAAAAAATAAATAGGCAAGAGAACGATCTAAAATAAATCTAATAAATTACTATAAATTAAAAATAAAAATATGATGGATTAAAGAACTTAAAAGCATCACAAAATATTTGACAATGTAGCAATTTAAGGAAAATATAATTTATTTTGTGATATGTCTAAATAATTATGTAGTTATGAGTAAATATATTAATTAAACATACAAATAATTGTTAAATATTTCTTGTAGTAAATAATTGTTATAAAGTAAATATTTCTTGTAGTAATGTTAAATTGTTAAGTGATTTAGATGAATAAGGGATATGGACATATTTATATAGTTATGACAGCTGTAAAGTATAGTAGCTAATTTGGCTTAGTTAGTAGGAGCTGTAACTAACTACTGTACATAAACACGTCTTTATAGTTGTACAGTTTGATGTGTTGAATATATTGGAGCTTTCTCCATTTCAGAAATTTAACACTATTCTCATTAGGTTTGGTAATTATTCCATCAACAAACGCTAATTTGTCCTTAGCTCTAAGAGAAATTTGCATACTCATGCTCCATATGAGATAGCTTGCTCCTGTGAGAGGAGTTGTAACTAGTGAAAAATTTGTCATTTTTAAGTTATGAACAAAAACTGATTCTCTCAGGCATTTGCCCTAGGTTTGACAGTAGAATTGGCGCTATGTATCTCAGATTGCTCTATTGACATCAATGCAATTCAATTCAAATCGAAGAAGAAAGATGAAATTATAGTTTAGGGTAAATTGAAGTAAAACCAAGTATTTAAGGTCAATTATCAAGAATCAAATCAAGATCGTATGCTCCGATACCATGTAAAGCTTCTGGTAATCATTAACTAATTAGAGGAAAAAGAAAAATAGTAGAAGAAATGAAGGAGAAAGCTCCAGTATATTGAACACATCAAATTGTACAACTATAGTGAAGAGTTTTTATACAGTAGTTAGTTACAGCTACTACTATAAACTAAGCCACATTAGCTACTATAATTTACAACTAGCATAACTACATAAATATCTCCATAAACATATATTAGTCTCTATTTATTTGGATTATAAAGATTTTAGTTAATGATATGTAAATTATTACTATATATAAAAATAAAACCTTGACAGGCTAGGAGAAATAACTTTTATTATAAAAACATTTCATAATTCAGTGATAAAAAATTTAATAAATACATGAATTTCATTGGTAATTATTTTTACAGATGAATATCGATGAATCGATAAAAAGTTTAGCGATAATTTATTATCAATAAAAATTTGGTCTGTTGGTAATGAAATTATCAACAAAAATTTCATGGACATTTTATTGTGTTATTTAGTGAAAAAGGTGGCGATTAAAAATGTTGAAAAATTTAAATAAATAAATCTAAAAATTTATAATGCAACAAGATCAATGGACTTGAGACGAATTAATGATAAACAAATAAAATATGAAAATAATCAGCAAAAAAGAAGACACAAATATTTAACATGGTTCACCCTTTTATTTGGACTACATTTACCAAATAAACTCTAAATAATTTCTTCTATTAATAAATAGTAGGATTACAAAAGAAAGTCTTTTCTAGAAGCACAACATTCACAATTGAAATAAATTCAAAATAGAGATAAGTCTTTCCTAAATACACCAAAATAAAATTTTATTATTTTGTCACTCACAAAAAATTATTATCTCACATAAATAATTTTTTCTTTCAAAATTACTCTCTCTATATTTATTACTTTAAAAAATTGTTATGTATTGAATTGAAAAGGGAATGCCTATTTATAGGCTTTCACAACGCGTTATTTATGCCGAATAATTGCAATTTGTAATTGTCGACGGTGGAACAAGTTGTCCTATAGTGGGCAACTTGCTTCCTTTTTTCAATTATTATTGGTGGATCCCTCCAATTTGTCATACTTTTTTTTTTCAAATTTTGTAGTTGTGAGTCTCACTTAATTGAGTGGACACCACAATAAATCTCTCCCTTACACTCAATTGGATGGTATTTTCATACCAAAAATCTCTCTACAAGCAACTAACATCTTCGTGGGTAGAGCTTTAATTATCATATTAGAGCCATTATCATTTGCGTGAATATTTTCAAGCCAAAATTGCTTCATCTTCTATGCATCTTGAATCTAATGATATCTTATATAAATATGCTTTGATCCTGAGTGAAAAGTAGAATTCTTACTGAGATAAATGACGCTCTGGCTGCCATAGTACAACACATACTTCTTTTGTTCAAAGTTCAACTCTTATAGAAACTTTTTCATCCATAGTAGCTCTTTACTTGCTTTAGTAATTACAATATATTCGACCTCAATGGTGGATAATACAATATATTTTTATAACTTTGATTGCCAAGAAACTACCCCCTGTAAAAAGTAATTAAGTACCCAGAAGTAAATTTTTTAGAGTCAAAGTCACTAGTCATATGTACATCTGTGTACCCATCCAACATAGGTTTCCTATTACCAAATCATAAATAAATTTTGGAACTACCTAGAAGATACCTAAGAATCTATTTCACTGCTATCCAATGTTCATTTTTAGAATTAGAAAAGAATCTGTTTACTACTCCAACAACATGAGTAATATCCAACATTGTACAAACTATAGCATACATCAAGCTACCAACTGTAGAAGCATAAGACACTTTCTTCAATTTTTATTTGTCATTCTCATTTGAAGGACATTATTTAAAGCTCAGCTTGAAATGACCTGCAAGTGGAGAGTAAATTTCTTTTGCCTTGCTTATGTTGAATTTGTCAAGAACTTTCTTAATGTATTTTTTTGATATAGCCATAAATTTCTTCTCTTCCTAGCTCGAGTAATCTTCATCACAAGAATTTACTTGGCTAATCCCAAACCCTTCATTACAAAGGACTTGTGAAGCTCTTTCCAAATCTTTCATTGCAAAGGACTTGCTAAGCTCTTTCTTTAAAGAACTTATCTTCTCAGTATCATGATCATATATTAACATATCATCCATATAAAACCAATATGATGATAAAGTCATCATCATGAAACTTCTTTACAAATATGCAATGAACAACACATGTCTTTCTATACCCATGATCTATCATGAATGACTTAAATTTCTTGTAACACTACCTTAGTGCTTGCATAAGTCCTTACAAGCTTTTCTTCAACATGTAAATAAGATTCTTCTTGCCTTTAGCTTTAAATCCATCTAGTTGCTCCATATAAATTTTCCTCTCTAAATTATCATAGAGGAAAGATGTCTTCACATCAAGTTATTTTATCTCTAAATTCAAGCTGGAAGCTAAATTAAGAATAACTCTAATGAAAGTTATCTTGACCACATGTGAGAAAATTTTTTCAAAGTTAATTCCCTTTTTATTAGAGTTATTGTTCACTGGTCTAGGCTTCTCAAGATCTTCAATGGCTTCTCAAGATCTTTAATGTTTTAAAATTCTCAAGATCCTCATTAGGCTTCTGATGACTTGTGCAACCAACTTAGCCTTTTACTTTGGCTGTGAAGTGTTATTTTCAGTCTTTACTTTGAAAACCCATTTAATCTTCAATTCTATCTTTCCTTTAGGCAGCTTTACTAGCTCATAAGTATAGTTCTTATGCAAAGAGTTTATCTCATCTTGCATAGCATTCAACCACTCATTTTTTTGATCTCATGCCATAGCCCCTTCATAGCTTCCAAGTTCTCTCTCGTCAGTGAGCATCACATACTCATAAGGAGAGTATTTTTGGAAGACCGCTCTATTTTTATGGATCTTCTTAGTTGAACTTCATCTGGTGGTGCAGGAGAAAAAATGATCATCATGCTCATCAATAGCCTCATCAATATCATCAGCATTAGGAATAGCCTTACCATCATTGTTAATATATTGTTCATCTTTATCACTTTGCTTATAACTAGATGACTATGCTATGAGATCTGGAACCTTTTCTTTACTGGTCTAGGCTTCTTAAGATCTTCAATGGCTTCTCAAGATCTTTAATGTTTTAAAATTCTCATGATCCTCATTAGGCTTTTGATGACTTTCTTATTAACAAGATGCCAAAGCCGAAGATGCATTCTTTAGCCTTGGAGTCAAGCTTGGATCTTTCATCTTTTGGAATGTGAACAAATGCCTTGCATCTAAGAACTAGCAAATGATCATATGAAATATCTTTTCCACCTCCACACTCTTTCTGAAATGTCTTCATTAAGAGAAAATGAGGGAGAAAGATTAAGTAAGTCGATTATAGTTTTCATTGCTTCACCCCAAAAAGACATAGGGAGTTTATCATGAGAAAGCATACATTGGATCCTCTCAACAATGATTATATTCATTCTCTTAGTAATTCCATTATGTTGAGGTGTTTTTGGAATTGTCTTCTCCAAGCGAATGTCATGCTTCTTGCAATATGTCTCAAATGGACCTCTGTATTCTCCACTATTATTTGCATAAACACATTTCAATTGCCTTCCTGTTTCTCTTTCAACAATGGCATAAAAATATTTGGACACATCTAGCACTTGATCTTTGGATTTTAAAGCAAAAGTTCACACTTTTTCTAGAGTGATTATTAATAAAGGTCATAAAATATGAAGCACCATCAAGAGTTCTATCACTCATAAAACAAACATCAATGTGAACTAGATCAAGAACATTTGATCTTCTAGAAGAATAAAATCTCTAAAATGTAACTTTATGCTACTTTCCAACCAAACAATCAATGCAAGATTCTAGATATATACCTATCAAGGGTAGAAATTTCTTCGTAGTGAGAATACTAGTTCA
This sequence comes from Garcia nutans, assembly GCA_947685225.1. NCBI lineage: Eukaryota > Viridiplantae > Streptophyta > Magnoliopsida > Malpighiales > Euphorbiaceae > Garcia > Garcia nutans. Next base: position 1,775,565 of record CANTUV010000068.1, read on the forward strand.
TTTCTCAGTTAGGTGGCCAAACTTTTTACGCCATAAATCTGATGAGGTATCTATTACTGCATTCACCTCTGCTTTGCATATCTTGCCTTGCATGAAGTATATTGTGTGTTTTTTTTTTTTATTTCTTTAGCCAATAAGATTCCCTTTGGTAAATTTACAATTCTTTGTACCAAAAGAATTTATGCAACCTTGGTTAGAAAGAGCATCAGAGGAAATAAGATTGAGTTGCATCTTAGGAACATGCCTAATATTATTGAGCTACCGCTTATACCTGTGAACCTCGGTCTCCGCCCGGAAAGGATCCGGGCAGGCGTCCACTCGTTGTCAGGAGTCGCCACTCAGTTTATTTTGTTCAAAGGGAAAAACTAAGAAAACCCTTGTTTGACTCCAATATATGCATCCAATGTAAAGGCTTCTAGTCTGCGAACCCAAGGAGGGTTCGGGGACTATGTCATGTATTTGACTAACTTTGCAATAAAAAAGAAATAAAGATAAAAGAGATGAAGAAAAGAAAACAAACAAATTGTTAATAAAATTTGGACTTGTTATTTGGGGTGAATCCCAAATATGCCTACATACTCTCGTTTTTATGAGAGATCAAAGTCCATGTAGTTCGAGAAAGCCTATTTAAAGGCGATGAGAATTATGCTTCATGCATGTGTGTGTGTGTATGCTTCGTGCATTTTATCGGGCTTTTTGCCATTTGTCCATTTGTCGGGCATTTTGCCATTTGTCCATTTGTCGGGCTTTTTGCCATATGTCAATTTGTCGGGCTTTTTGCCATTTGTCCATTTTTCGGGCTTTTTGCCATATTTGTGAGATTTAGCACTTAGTGCTAAAATGGTGGATTTTAGGTACTTCGTATCAAAAGAGTGCAAATTTAGGCTCCGTGCCAGAAGTTGATTTTAATTGTAAAATCAAGGTACTTTGTACCAAAAGGATTGATACTCGGTACCAAAGAATTCATTTTAGGCTTCGTGCCAAAAAGTTGATTGATTAGTCCATTAGGCCTTAGACCTAAAAGGATTAGGTCTTTAACCAAAAGATTGATTAATTCGTTGCTTAATGCCGAATGATCGATTATTTAGTTGATTAAGTCTTAGACCTAAAATGATTAGGTCTTTGACCGAGAAGAAATTAAGAAGAAGATGAAATGTTTATAATATGCTCGAATTGACAAAGAAGAAATTAAGATATTACCTTGTTTAGAATTTTCCCGCTTCGAAGTTCCAGATCTCGTTTTCTTGGATCTTGGATTTTGATTCTTGATTACAGAATTCGATTTATGAAAGGAAAAGTTCAAAAGAAGATCTTAAATTTGAGAGCAGACAATTCGACAGCATAACGCTCCGCGATCTAAAAAACATCCCTTCCTTTTTTCTGAACACTTGAAGTCCTTAAATAGGCAAAATCGGGCTCGGACGGCGGCCGGGCCGCCGGCACGGCGGCTGAGCCACCGTCCACGGCGGCCCGGGGCCGCTGTTCACAGAGCACGGCGGCCAAGCTGCTGTTCACAGAGCACGGCGGCCGAGCCGCCGGAATCACGGCGGCCGGCAAAAAATGCCTCGGCTAGCGCGATTTTTCGCTTCAAACTGACTTTTCGGGAGCTACGGACCTCCAAAAAATATTCCGAGACCATATCCGTGATCCTCACGTCGTCCCGGTCATTTCAAGTACCATATTGATATATTCCGGTGAACTTTACCGTGGACGTCCGGTCCGGCCCGATTTTCTGTAGTTTGAGAAAATCGGCTTTCCGAGCCTCAAAATTCGAGTGTTCACAATTTCCCCCCACTGGGGTCCATAAAAATGATTTATGGGGCCCAGTGGCCTTCTGAAGAGCGAATTTTAAGCGAGGGGTAAAAGATCCGCCTTTTGGCATTTCTGGATTGCTTGCAACACCTCTGATTTTTCCCTGATTGTATTCTGACTTCTCTGTATCTGTACTTTTGTTAGCACAAACAGTACATACGAATGCATGATGTTTTTTTTTTTTACGACCGTTGCATGTACCACTGGACCAAGAGTCTCCAAAAGATGGAGATGATCAATATGGGTAGATATGGGTTGAAAGCTTGTTGCCACTCTTAGAGTGATATTGGTGGATTGAGATTTTTTATTTATTTCTAGTAAAGAACTTAGAAATAAATTATAGGAATCTTTCCTTTGCATGTACTTGAATTAGCTCTAGTAATGAACCAGAACTAATACTAGGCCTCATTAAGCTCTGCTATCAGTAATTATTTCTAGTAAAGAACTTAGAAATAATCTTCTAGGAAGTCCAACTTCATTGGGGAAGGAACTTGAATTTTTCTGAAGTTGCCCCCAAATTATTCCCGGAGTTACTCGAGCTGTTCCCCGGAGTTACTCGAGCTGTTCTTCGAACTTGGGTTAGGAACCATCAGATGATCGGACTTTTTGTGGAGACTTCCCTTGACAAGCCTACTCCAGAGTATAGAACTTGGTTCATAGCTGGAGTTCGGCCAATTGAAAAGCCAAGGAGGCATGCATTGCTACAGGAGCTGGAGGGAGAGGAGGTGGTTCCTCTTAATGAGGAGAAGATAGATGCTGTAAAGAGTTCCAGAGCTAAGGAAGATACCGAAGACTCTGCCCCACGTAGGAGGCGTAGGGTTTAGACCCTAGGGTTGACTCTATTGTCTGCCTTTTTGGGACTATTTTTACCTTTTTGGTTTTTTTTTGGGTACTTTATGAAAGGAATGACTCTTTTTGAATGAATGACTCCCTTGGGAATGAGTGACTCTTTTTGGAATGACCCTTTCATTTGCTTTCCAAGCATTATCTACTTTATTTGTATGCTCTAATTTTTGCCTAAGTCGTCCTTTCGGATTTTCAACTTAGCGAGCTCTTACCCATTCTTGCCTAAGCCGCCCTTTGCGGGTTTTCAACTTAGCAGGCCCCACTATTGCCTAAGCCGCCCTTTGTGGGTTTTCGGCTTAGCGGGATTTTTCTTTTCTTTTCTCTTTTCTTTTTTATGTTGGCAAAAGAAAAGTGAATCAATGATTTTTATTAAAATTTAGACCGTGCTCAAAGAGAGCTGCCTACATATCTCGAATTAGTTTGCGAGAATCAGGTCTAATGTAGTTCCTCTTTGGAATGCATGATCATACATAATATTTTTTCAGTTGATCCAGATTGCATGGGTTTGTGAACTCCAGACCATCCAAATCAGACAAGATGACGGCTCCGCCGGAAAGTATTTTCTTCAGAATGTAGGGTCCCGCCCAATGAGGACGAAACTTCCCACGAGGATCTGTAACAGATGTTCTGATCTCTTTCAGAACCAAACAACCTTCTTCCAACTTTTGATCTTTGACCTTTTTGTTGAAATGTCTGGCCATTCGCCTCTGATACCCTTGAATCTGATGTAGAGCTTGAAGTCTTTTTTCATCCAAACTCAACAACTGATGATGATAGTTGCTGATCCATTCAGCTTCATTTATCTGACTTTCTTGAATTATCCTCGCCGATTGAACTTCCAGTTCAATGGGGAGTACTGCTTCCATTCCGTATACCAGTGAATACGGGGTTGCCCCAGTAGGAGTTCTAACTGATGTTCTGTATCCCCACAAAGCCAGTGGTAACTTCTCATGCCAACGCCTATGTTCCTTGATCATTTTTTGTATGATCACCTTTATAGACTTGTTCGCTGCTTCTACAGCTCCATTTGTTTGAGGTCTATAAGGAGAGGACTTATGATGCTGGATTTTCTTATCTTGCAAGAGTTTAGCAAATTCTGCTTGGAAATGAGTTCCATTATCTGTGATAATCTCGAATGGTGTTCCGTACCGACAAAGGATGTTGGTTCGGACAAACTGTGCTGCCTTTTTGGCGTCTAATTCTGCATAGGAAGCTGCTTCAACCCACTTTGTGAAGTAATCCACTGCTACCAAGATAAACTGATGTCCATTTGATGCTTTTGGATGTATTTTACCAATTATATCAATTCCCCAAGTAGCGAAGGGCCATGGAGAAGTGATTGGATTCAGGGCAACAGGAGGTTGCTTCTGTAGCTTAGCAAATATTTGGCATTGATGACATCCTTGCACAAATGCCACGCAGTCTGCATTCATGGTGGACCAGTAATATCCTAGATTGGCAATCTTTCGAGCCAAGGCGATCCCATACATGTGTGGTCCTGATTCGCCACCATGTACCATTTCCATTATCTGCTTAGCCTCTGCCTCATTCACACACCTTAGGTGCATTCCATTCCAACTCCTCTTGTAGAGGATATCTCCATTAAGAATGTAACCTGTGGCAAGCTGCCTTATTGCCCTCTGATCAACCCTTGATGATCCCTCCGGATAACTTCCATCCTTGAGATAGGTCTTGATATCCCAAAACCATGGTTTACCATCGGCCAAGTGCATTACATGGGCGGGTTGCTTTTGAAGCTGAACTTTCAATGGACGAATGACTTTCCCCTCCCTGATATTGATCATGGAAGCTAAAGTAGCCAGGGCATCAGCAAACTGATTCTTTGCTCTCGGGAGATATTCGAAGGACAAATCATCGAATTGTTGTGCCAGATGGTCAAGGCTTTGTAGGTAAGGAACCAAACGCTCTTCTCTTATCTTCCATTTTCTTAAAGCTTGTGATACTATTAAAATAGAATCACCATAGACCTTTAGGTCCTTAATCCCCAATTCCAGGGCGGCTTCCAGCCCATTAATGCAAGCTTCATATTCTGCTTCATTGTTTGTGCAGCTAAAGTCAAGTTTAACTGCGAATGGAATGTATTCTCCACAAGGAGTTTTGAACACAATACCAATTCCGTTTCCATGATAATTGGATGCTCCATCAAAGTACATCTCCCAAACACTTCCTTCCACATTCAAGAGGTCTTCGTCAGGGAAACCCATTTCTCGCATCTCGTCTTTTATAGGTAATTCTGCTAATTGGTCAGCTATTGCCCCGCCTTTCACAGCTTTCCTTTGAACAAATTTCAAGTCAAAGGCTGCCAATGTTGACACCCACTTAGCCATTTTGCTGTCCAAAACAGGCCTCTCCATAAGGAATTTCAAGGGACTCTGTTCTGCGATGACATAATTAGTGTAAGAAGACAAGTAGTGTTGTAACTTCGTACAAGCCCAATACAAGGCTAAACACAACTTCTCAATCTTGTTATACTTTAACTCATAGTCCAGCATCCTTTTGCTGAGGTAGTAAATTGCATTTTCCACCTTTGTGCCTTCGGCCTCTTAAGCTAGCATTGCACCCATGGCTTCATCTGTTACAGACAAATACAAGAGCAGAGGTTTTCCCATTCTGGGAGGTTGTAGAATTGGTGGACTCAACAAGTATTCTTTGATCTTGTCGAAGGCCTTCTGGAAGTCTTCATTCCAATCTTGTGAAGCACCTTTTCTTAGTAGCTTAAAGATTGGACCACAAGTCTCTGCCAACTGTGATATGAATCGACTAATATACTGTAGCCTACCCAGCAGACCTCGAATTTCTTTTTCGGTTCTTGGTGGAGGCACTTCCAGAATAGCCTTTGACTTTGCTGGGTCAATTTCTATTCCTTTCTTGCTGACCAAATATCCTAAAAATAAGCCTGATGTTGCACCAAAGAGGCACTTTGCAGGATTAAGTTTCAGATTGTACTTGCAAAGTCTAAGGAAGAACTTCTCAAGTGCTTCAATGTGCTCTTCTGGAGATTTTGACTTGACAATCATATCATCGACATATACTTCTACTTCTTTGTGAATCATGTCATGAAAGACTGTTGTCGCCATCCTTTGATAGGTAGCCCCTGCATTTATCAACCCAAAAGGGATAACCCTGTAGCAGAAAGTGCCCCATTCTGTAATGAAAGCTGTCTTCTCTTTGTCTGGTGGGTGAACTAGGATCTGATTATACCCAACCGCGAGGTCAGTCATGGAAACCATCACATGCCCAGCCATCCTGTCTATCAGCAAATCGATGTGTGGTAGTGGAAAATCGTCCTTGGGACAAGACTTATTCAAATCTCTGTAGTCAACACACATCCTGACCTTTTCATCTTTCTTCGGGACCGGTACGATGTTTGCTAACCATGAAGGGTAGGCAATTGGTTCTATGAACTTATTGTCCAGTTGCTTGGCAACTTCCTCTTTAATTTTCAAAGACCATTCTGGCTTCATTCTTCTCAATTTCTGCTTAACCGGCTTTGCATCGGGGTATAGCGGAATCTTGTGAACTGCTATGGCTGGGTCTATTCCCGTTACATCACTTGTCTTCCACATGAAGCAGTTGGCATACTTTCTGATGCACTCAAGAACCTGTTCCTTATTCACACAATCACATGCAATGTATGTATGGTCATTTTCTTTGCCAATTATTATCTTTTCATTTATTTCTTTTATTTCATTTATATCATTTTTGCTAGATAATACTTGGAAAGCAAAAGACACAGGGTAACCAAGAATTTGAAGAGTTTCATTGATAATGGTGGAGTCATTCTCCAAGATTACATTAAATGTGACATTTGGGTTCTCTAAATCTGAAGCTATAGAGGACTCAGAACTAGACTCTGACTCGGTGTTTGACTCAGGATTTTACTTAGTACAAGACTCGGGTTCAGGGCGTGACACAAGACTAGGTTTGACTAGAGCAGCCTGTCCCTCCTCGGCGTACCAGTTTATCAGTGGTCCATCTGTGGTCTTGATCAGCTTTGTGAGGTCCCTTCTGTCTTCAAAATTGGTTATCATGGCAACCTTATCAAAGAGACTGGGCCGCATGAAATCCTCCACAGTGATTGCATTGATGGAATGATTGGGCAAGGGGCTAGTGTTAATGTTTGGTTGCCTCCTGAGAGGAATGATGTCACCACTATCCAGCAAATCCTGGATGCGGTTTTTTAAAGTCCAGCAAGCATCTGTTCTGTGCCCATTTCCTTGGTGGTACTCACAGTACTCATTGGCCCTGTAATTGGAGGGTAATGGGTTTGGAGGAGGCCTTGGGTCCAAAGGCTTCAAATATTTTCCTTCCACGGCCTTTCTAAACACTAGATGAAGGGGCATCCCAAGGTCGGTATATTGCCTTCTTGGCTGATTTCTCTGCCCAAGATTGCCCACACGTAAAGGATTCGCAGGGGCAATATTGGCCACTTCATTTACTTCGCTTGAGGAAGCAGCTTGGCCTTGTTTTTTATACTTCGAGATAGCTTCTTCATCTACTATCTTACCCAATTGTATCAGATCTTCTACCTTGGTTGCAGTCGCAATGAGCGATTTGAAAGTAGGTAGGTATTGGGTTTGCAGTTGGGCTTGATATGTAGGCCTTAAATTTCTGATTATGATATCAATCTGCTCTTGTTCTGAAGGGCGATTGATCATCTGGGCGGCTTTTGCCCTCCACCTCGTAAGGAACGAGGAGAAGGGTTCATTGTTGTTCTGCTTGGTGGTCTCAAGTTCCCTTCTGGTGACATCCACCTCAATATTATAGTGGTATTGAGAGTTAAATGCATTGCAGATGTCTTCCCAGGTCTTAATCTTGGCATGGTCCAGGCTTACAAACCACTTGAGGGCAGCACCAGTCAAAGATTGTTGGAATAATTGAGCAAAGAGCTCATCATTTAAACCCCAAGGACTTAATGCCCCCACATACATCTTGAGGTGAGTTTTAGGGCAAGTAGTCCCATCAAATCTGTCCATCCCAGGCATCTTGAATTTTGGAGGCAATCTAGCTTGGGGAAACAAGGATAAAGAATCCATGTCTACCACCTCTTTATGAGTTTTCATGGCAGTGATTGACCTTTCCAGCAATTCAAGTTTTCTTTTCAGTTCATCAGTTTCAGTGACATTCTTAGAGGGTGGATCCTCTAAATTGATGACAGGGGTATTCTGAGCAGTCATGGGGGTACTAGTTTGTCCCACAATAGGTTCCTTCCCTAAATTTCCAAGAGTATGGACTATCTTTGGTGCTCCTCCTAATTCAGCCAAGATGGCTACCCTCTGGGCGGCTAAAGCTTCATCAATTTTTTCTTGCATCCTAGCTTCAATTTCCTTAGCCTGTCCATCTAACAAGGCCTTGATCTGTTCAATCGTGGCCATTTCAGTAATTGGAGTAGTTGGTGAAGTTGGGGTAGTAGGACTTGTGGGGGATAGCACAGTTGGTGTTGATGTGTCTGGTGTAGGTGAAGGCACACGGACAGAGGGTACCTGAAAAGGTTAAGGGTAAAAAAAATCAGGGTGGTGTGTAGGGTAGGAAAACTCTTGGTCCACTTATGTACATCAAAATTTTTCCCCAAAACAATGTTGTTATGTTGCATGAATGCACCTCACCACATCACAATTCATTTTAATGAAATGCGGCACTATCATTGGGTACATACAACCTAAGGGAAGGTTCTATTGTTATGTAAAAATAGAGAATCGGCTTATCATAGGGACCCTTGAGTCTTGAGTAAGATATACCTAACCACATGTGAAACAAGGAGTTTCGCGTGGGTCCAACAGTACGATTACTCATGGGCCATTCCAAAAGGATTGGAATGGTTTGCGACAACAGGGAGGACGCTTTGGCTGTCCGCCGGCATAATCAAGGAGACCTGCCGGTCAGCGCTACTTGCTATCCAGACTCAGAACTTTGAACAGAAAGAGAAGAAATTCATTTGAAAACAATTTTTTATGCAATGGAGGAAAATGATTCCCCCATATATGCAAGAGAAAAAGATTCTCTGAATGACAAAACAAATGCACATTTAACCAAACAAGAGATCCATCCAAGGAAAAAGATTCCTTTTGTCAAACTTTCAATCCAACATCCTTAAAGAAAGGATATATAATGCTAGGGTACCCTGCAAAATGAATAAAAATACCCTAAAGAAGGGCAAATCAGTTAAACAAATAATAATAATCTACTAGGATCCCATAAATCGTTTTTATGGTCCCTAGTGTCAAATTAATCAAATAAGCAATAGTAGTCCACTAGAATCTCATAAATCATTTTTATTTTCCCCAGTGGAGTTGCCAGATTGTGAACCTCGGTCTCCGCCCGGAAAGGATCCGGGCGGGCGTCCACTCGTTGTCAGGAGTCGCCACTCAGTTTATTTTGTTCAAAGGGAAAAACTAAGAAAACCCTTGTTTGACTCCAATATATGCATCCAATGTAAAGGCTTCTAGTCTGCGAACCCAAGGAGGGTTTGGGGACTATGTCATGTATTTGACTAACTTTGCAATAAAAAAGAAATAAAGATAAAAGAGATGAAGAAAAGAAAACAAACAAATTGTTAATAAAATTTGGACTTGTTATTTGGGGTGAATCCCAAATATGCCTACATACTCTCGTTTTTATGAGAGATCAAAGTCCATGTAGTTCGAGAAAGCCTATTTAAAGGCGATGAGAATTATGCTTCATGCATGTGTGTGTGTGTATGCTTCGTGCATTTTATCGGGCTTTTTGCCATTTGTCCATTTGTCGGGCATTTTGCCATTTGTCCATTTGTCGGGCTTTTTGCCATATGTCAATTTGTCGGGCTTTTTGCCATTTGTCCATTTTTCGGGCTTTTTGCCATATTTGTGAGATTTAGCACTTAGTGCTAAAATGGTGGATTTTAGGTACTTCGTATCAAAAGAGTGCAAATTTAGGCTCCGTGCCAGAAGTTAATTTTAATTGTAAAATCAAGGTACTTTGTACCAAAAGGATTGATACTCGGTACCAAAGAATTCATTTTAGGCTTCGTGCCAAAAAGTTGATTGATTAGTCCATTAGGCCTTAGACCTAAAAGGATTAGGTCTTTAACCAAAAGATTGATTAATTCGTTGCTTAATGCCGAATGATCGATTATTTAGTTGATTAAGTCTTAGACCTAAAATGATTAGGTCTTTGACCGAGAAGAAATTAAGAAGAAGATGAAATGTTTATAATATGCTAGAATTGACAAAGAAGAAATTAAGATATTACCTTGTTTAGAATTTTCCCGCTTCGAAGTTCCAGATCTCGTTTTCTTGGATCTTGGATTTTGATTCTTGATTACAGAATTCGATTTATGAAAGGAAAAGTTCAAAAGAAGATCTTAAATTTGAGAGCAGACAATTCGACAGCATAACGCTCCGCGATCTAAAAAACCTCCCTTCCTTTTTTCTGAACACTTGAAGTCCTTAAATAGGCAAAATCGGGCTCGGACGGCGGCCGGGCCGCTGTTCATAGAGCACGGTGGCCAAGCCGCCGTGAGCGGCGGCTGGGCCGCCGGAATCACAGCGGTCGAGCCGCCGGAATCACGGCGGCCGAGCCGCCAAAGTCACGGCGGCCGAGCCGCCGTGTGCAGCGGCTGGGCCGCCAAAAAATGCCTCGGCTAGCGCGATTTTTCGCTTCAAATTGACTTTTCAGGAGCTACGGACCTCCAAAAAATATTCCGAGACCATATCCGTGATCCTCACGTTGTCCCGGTCATTTCAAGTACCATATTGATATATTCCGGTGAATTTTACCGTGGACGTCCGGTCCGGCCCGGTTTTCTATAGTTTGAGAAAATCGGCTTTCCGAGCCTCAAAATTCGAGTGTTCACAATACCCGGTATTGATACTCAGGCACACCTTACACATGCCAACAACTTTGACTGAAGCTTCATTTCTCATTCTGACATAGCCAAAATCACCACTGGTATATAAAGTGAAAATTTTACTTTTAGTAGACATATGATGTGAAGCTCCAGAATCAACAACCCAAGAGATTTCATGGCTATCAAGATGTAAACAATTATTCCTAGTGGAAATAACAACATCACCATTAAGTGCAATTGAAGCTATATCTTTGTCTACTTTCTTTTCTTCTTGCTCCTTTTTTAGTTGTCTACATAATCTTTTCATATATCTTAGCTTGTCATAGTGATAGCAAGTGATATCTGTTCTTGACTTGAATCTACCTTTTGACTTGTCATGGTTATTTAACCGCTTGTCTGTATATAAAGACTATCTAAGTCTGCTTCTATCACGTCTTTTAGTAATCAGTATTTCTGAGTGGGTAGAAAAGCATTGATCTTTTTTGTTGGTTTCTTTACTTAAAAAACTTTAATAAACTGCATCTATGGACAGTTTTTCTTCAGGAGCTGAATTACTTAAGACAACCACCAAAGTCTTCCAACTGTTAAGTAAAGTACTAAGAAGCAAACAAGCATGTAATTCATTAGATAACACGACTTCTAGATTGGTCTGGCGATTTATAATGTCTTTAAATCACTCAAGTGTTTACCCATACTTTCTCATTTTTAAATCTCATACAGATAAGTTTTCTAATAAGAAAAGTCTTATTTTATAGGAATTTTTTTTCAGACAAGTTGGCAAGTGTCTTCTATAAGGCCTCAACATTATTCTTCTGAGCCACATGATGATAGATACTATTATTTATCCATTGCCTAATTATATCTACAGTCTTTTTATTCATTTTCTCCCAATCCTTGTCGATTTTATTTGTTGGCTTGCCCATTTCACCTTCAATAAAATCATAAAGATTCTTACAGATAAAAAAAAATTCATTAGATATTTTCAAATAAAATAATTTGAAAAAATCAATTTAAACATACTATTTGACTTTTCCATTTCAAATTGCATAGATAATTTCCAACCAAGCTCTAATATTAGTTATTGAAAATTTTAAATAAACAAATTCCAAAATTTACGATGCAACATGATTAGCAGGCCCGAGATAAATTGACTATAAACAAATAAAATATGAAAATAATCAGCAAAAATAAAAATACTAATATTTAATGTTGTTCACTATTTTATTTGGATTACGTCCATATAATAAACTCTGAATAATTTCTTTCACTAATAAATAGTAGGATTACAAAAGAGAGATTTTTCTAAAAAATATTCTAAAAGCACAATATTCACAATTGAAATAAAGCTAAAATAGTAGTAAGTATTTTTCAAACACCTCTAAATAAAACTTTACTATTTTTTCACTCACAAAAAAATTATTATCTCATATAAATAATTTTTTTCTCTCAAAATTATTCTCTAAATATTTATTTCTTTCAAAAAATTGCTATGTATTGAATTGAAAGGGAAAGGCTTACGCGTTATTCATGCAAAGCAATTGCAATTTGTTATTGCAATTTGCAATTGCAATTGTAGGCGGTGGAGCAAGCTGCCCAATAGTAGATAACTTGCTTCCTTTATTATTATTATTATTATTATTATTATTATTATTATTATTATTATTATTATTATTATTATTATTATTATCACTTGTGAGTCTCACTAATTTCTCATATCCTTTTTTTTAAAAAAATTTTGCAGCTGTGAGTATCATTTAATTGAATGAGACACTAAAAAAAAACTCACATCTCGAATTCTTGAAAAATCTATAAGCTTTATTATGTGGAAATATAATTGATGGATGCTCTTATTATTGTTACAATATTATTTGTTATGGTGGTTGATTTTAATTATGAAAATTTCATATGTATATTAATTATGTCTAATACTTCGTTTATATATGTTGAAATAATGGTGCTATGCTTGTTGGCATTTATTTATTTGCAGCATTATGATCATTATTTGTTATACTTTACAAATTGTATGAGTTAATCCTAATATTTCTTTTTATTGAATGTTGAAAGCCTTAATCCCACGCTAATCGGGGTTGGCGATATAAATTCTTCTTTTTCACTCGATTCGATTTAGGGTTACCTCTTCTGATAAATTTAAAACACCAAGATTTTTTTGTATCACTTTTATCTAAGTTATTTTAGGTCTACCCTTGTCTCTCTTAGGTATTTCTACTTTAACTACTTCAGTTTTTCTAACCGGTGCATCCCTAGGTCTATGTTTCACATGGCCAAACCATCTCAATCTATGCTCTCTTATCTTATCCTCGATAGGCGCTACTCCTACTTTTTCTCTAATGCTCTCATTCCTGATTCTATCCATTCTAGTGTGTCCACATATCCATCTCATCATTCTCATCTCTGCAACATGCATCTTACTCACGTGTTGTCCTTTCATAGCCCAACACTCACTACCATACATCATTGCAGACCGTATGACAGTACGATATAATTTTTCTTTCAATTTGACTGGCATCTTTTGATCACATAGCATTCCTGTGGCACTCCTCCACTTTATCTAATCAGCTTTAATCATGTTACTTACATCTTCTTCACAAACCACCATCCACTTGAATAATAGAACCAATGTATTTAAAATGAGTACTATGAGGTACTGTTACTTCATCTAAAATAACTTCGCCTCCTTCTCTATTCGTTTTATTGAATTTACAATGCATATACTCAGTCTTAGTTTTACTAAGCTTAAAACCCTTTGATTCCAAAGTACTTCTCCATAACTCCAACTTTTGACTTATACCTGTTTGAGTCTCATCTATTAATACAATATCATATACAAACATCATACACTAAGTATATCATCTTGTATATACCTTGTTAGCTCATCTATGACCAAGACAAATAGATGAGGACTCAAAACTGAACTTTGATGTAACCTAATAGAAATAAAAAAAATACTTAGTATCCCCTCCAACAGTGTGGACACTAGTGATAGCTTCATCATACATATCCTACAAGACTTGGATATATCTTATAGAAATTTCTCTATGCTCTAGGATTCACTATAAAACTTCTCTAGAAACTCTATCATACGCCTTTTCCAAGTCAATGAAAACCTTATGTAAATCCTTCTTCATCTCTTTATACTTTTCCATCACATCTTTAATAAGAAAGATAGCTTCCATAGTAGATCGACCATGCATAAAACCAAACTGGTTTGGGGAGATACAAGTGTCTAAACATAAATGGTGATCCACAACTCTCTCTCATAATTTCATGGTGTGGATCATAAGCTTAATACCTCTATAATTTGAGCAGTTTTGAATATCTCCTTTATTCTTAAAAATATATATCAGACTTCTTTGTCTCCATTCATTAGGCATTTTCTTTATACTTAAGATTTTATTAAACAAAGTCAACCACACAACTCCTGTATGTCTCAAACTTTTTCGAACCTAATAGGGTATTCCATCCGGTCCACATGCTTTACCGATTTTCATTCTCTTTAAAGCTTCCTTTACTTTGGAGAACCTAATCCGTCTAGTATACTTCACATTTTTCTTAGTTATGTCATCCAAACTCTCAATGATTTTATTATGGTTACTATTAAAAAGCTCCTCAAAATAACTTCTCCATCTTTTCTTGATATCTTATTCTTGAACCAAGACTCTAGTATTTTCATCCTTGATGCACTTAACTTGGTTCAAATCTCGACATTTTCTTTCCCTTATCTTAGCCAATTTATAAATAGTCTTTTCTCCTTCCTTTGCTCCAAGTTTTTTATACAAACTCTCCAGAGATTATGTTCTTGCTTACCTAACTGCCTTTTTAATATCCTTTTTTGCTTGTTTGTAATGCTCAAAAGCCTCATTGTCACTACACTTTAGCAAACTCTTATACCATTTTCTTTTACTTTTTACTGCTTTTTGCACTTTCTCACTCCACCACCAAGACTCTTTCGAGGGATGTTCACATCCTTTAGACTCTTCAAGTACCTTTTTAGCTACTCCTTTAATTATTGTAGATATGCCCACCCATAAATCATTTGTTGACATATTCATATCCACCTCCCAACCTCTGGCTTTAACCAACTCATCCTTAAATATCAACTTTTTTATACCTTTTAAAGTCTATCATCTAATCATAGGAACTCCATTTCTCCTAGGCCTACTAGTCCAACTCTTAATCTTGACGTCTAACACTACTAACCTATATTGAGTAGTCAATACCTCACTAGGAATAACCTTGCAATCCTTACATCTGGTTCGATTAGTTTTTCTTATGAGTATGAAGTCAATCTGACTTCTATTTTGTCCACTTTTAAAGGTTACTAGATGTGATTCCCTCTTTATAAAATATGTGTTTGCCAGAATTAAACCGTAAGCTATAGCAAAATCAAGTATATTCTTGCATTCTTCATTTCTAGTTCCAAAACCACAGCCTCCATGTACATCCTCAAAACCTACTCTATCTTTTTCTACATGTCCATTTAAGTCTCCTCCTATAAATATATTCTCATCATTCGGAATCCCTTGCATAAGCTCATCCATATCCTCCTAGAATTTTTGCTTGCTCTCCCCATCTAATCCAACTTGAGGAGCATAAGCACTAACTATGTTAATAGTCTCATTTTGTAGCACAAGTTCTACTGAAATGATCTTACACCTACTCTTTTCACTGCTATAACCCTCTCCTTTAGATTTCGGCCTAAAATTATACCGACACCATTCTTATTTTTGTCAATTCCTGTAAACCACAACTTATATCCTGTGTTCTCGACTTCTTTACTCTTTCCTCCAACCCATTTAGTCTCTTGGATGCAAGCAACACTAATTTTCCTTCTCTCCATATTATCGACAAGTTCTCTCAATTTACCTGTAAGAGATCCAATATTCCAAGTTCCTATTCTGATTTTAATTTTCACTTGTTCTCTCTTATCCAATAATCCCTCTTCTTACTTATATTTGTATTTTGGACTAACTTCTTTATTCACAGTCGTCCTTGATGTGAGAACCCTTACTTATTTAGTGCCACATCCCGACGTCGATATGGCGCGTCACATTAGGGGAACGCCCTATATCCTTGCTTATTTCTCACTATACCCGAGCTTTGATGTAGCGCATCACAAGTAGGGGATGCCCCAACGAGATTATCATTAGAATCCATATTATGAGATGTGACAAAATTTTACGCTGGGTGTCACCTACAGTAACCCTTCTCCTTTATCCAGGCTTGAGACTGACTATGCACAAAGAACTCGTGTATAGATGGAGTTATAAAATCCTATGCAATATAAATTATTTATTATTTTTAATTATTTGTTAAATTATGTATTATTAAATTATTATAAATCATAAAATTATAAAAAATATTTATTAATATTATATATTATTGATATTAAAAAATTAATTAATAAATATTTTTAAAATATATTATATTAATATTTTTTAAAAAGTTTAATTTGGCTTATAATCTTTAATTTCAGTTGAAATTGGCTCACACTATTAATTATTTAATAATTTCATTAAAAAAAGAGGTAATTTATACCAAATTTAAAATAAAAAGTACCAATTTAGCCTCAAAAAAATTTTAATGGTTAATTTAGATTTTTCATTATAATTCAAGAGCTAAATTATATCTTTATCCTTAAATAATTGGTGTAAAGGAAAAAATTTGAAGAAAAAGAAGGAATATTACTCTATAAAAAAATAAATATTTTTGTAGATGAAATTACGAAAAATATAAATGCTATAAGAACTCAAATATTTTCTTTTTGGCACGCTTATTATATTTCTAATATTCCTAATATTAATTTCTTAATTTAATATGGTAGTATTGTTGCAAAATCAACATTAAATTATCTTGACATAAAACATAAATATGGAAATATTTTTTAAATTAAGTGATAAACAATAATATTTTTGTCTTGTCAAACAATCAAATTTATTTGTGGAGGTGTATTTTAATTAATATACTAGAGGCATAATATTGGTATATCTACAATATTACCTATGATATACCAACAATATATTACAATGCACTTTTAAGTCATTATTATAATTTTTATATATGATAATGAATACAAAAATAAAATCATAACATGCATAATCAATAGAAGTTTAATTTTTATTTGATAAAAAATAGAAGTTTAATTTTTCAAAAAATCAAGTAGGAGTGTGCAACTTTTTCAAACCTGACCTAACCGAATATATTTTGGTTGGATTCGATCAGTTATATTGTGTATACGGGTGAAGTCGAGTTTATATTTTTAAAAATTTTTGAGTTCAGCTGGATAGTCAGGTTGATATTTATTTTTTCGCTTCAACTCGAATCTGATCAACAAATATATATATTATAGATATATATTTATAATATACATTATGTAACCCGACTCAACCCTACCGAATTCTACCCAATATGAAAATTTATACAATATTATATATAATTATATATTGAATATATTTATAATATATTATATATATATATATTGTATAATTCGATTTTATTTGATCGGACTCGACTGAACCTAAAAATATACAGGTCGATAGAAAATATATATAATTTTGGACGAAATTTATTTAATTTTTTAGTAATAAATTAAGTTTGATCTTGTAAAAATATACCCTAAATCCGACTGATGCCCACTCCTAAAATTAAGTCACATCAGAGAAAAGAACTGCTAAAGAATACCACCATCATTGAAACAAAAATATAAAATTAAATAAAGAGTAACAAATTTTCTAATTTCTAGAGAAATAGTCATACTTTAATTTCACAGAAAAAACATATTAACATGTATTTATTAAATATAATTTACGTTTTTATTAATAAAAAAATTACGTATTATTATATAAAATATAATAATATTTTAACTCATTTAACTTCATAATTTAAGTTGTATTAATATTAGGGGCAAATTACTGATTTAATAGACAACTATCTTCATAATACATGACATAAAATAATTCAAATATGAAAACACACAATAAAATAATAATAATGACTAGCTATGAAAAATAAGTTGGCTCTGAAGAACAAACTCTATAGATGGGAGCTGGTTGGTGATGAGTTGTGTTAGTTGTATGGAAATATGACAGAAATAATTGAGCATATTTTCTTTGAATACTCATTGTGCAAGGATATCTACATGCATGTGTTGGAGAAAATTAATTTCAAAAGATCATGTGTTGGAATTTATTAAGAGTGAAAAGAATTTTAAATCGAAAAGAGATGACTCAGTGAGAGATATATAAGTAGAAAAGATCTATAAACTTAATGCCTTAAGGTTTATGGTTAAAGTGTAGTATCAACCCCATGAAATATATTTTCTCACTAGGTCCATAAAAAAAATCTCCCAGGTAATTGGACTCTTTGATATCAACATATGGTATAAGAGTTGATGGTTCAGCATGGATGAGTATGGAAATAGTGTTCGAATCCTGTGGTTGTCCACATCCCTCTATGTGAAAGAGCAAAGGTTTCACTTGGTGGGTGCACAGGCAGATGGAAGTATAAAGGGCTCTAGGTGGCATCATATATTGAGGTCCAAGTTTAGAAAGAATTCCATTTAGAGGGGAGTCTAGGCCCAAATATGGAAGCTCTTACTTAAAGGGAAAATAGTTAAAATATATCAAGTGTGAGAGGAATTTCACATTTAAAAAAAAATAGATATGGTGAGGGATATATAAGTGCAAAGGACCTATAGATCTAATGCATTAAGATTTTGGGTTGAAGTCTTTACTAAGGTCCATCAAGAAAATCTCCTGAGTAATTGAGCTTCCCAGTGCCAAAACCAAGCTTTTCATGGAGAAAGATTCGTTAGTTTGTGAAAAGAGCAAGTGGCAAAAGTTTGCTAGCTAGAATCAGGAGAGGAACTTTACTAGCAGTTATTTATCATTTACAGTAGGAAAGGAATATGGTAGTATTTTAATAGAGTAATGGTGACAAAAAAAGGGTACAATCTAAAATAGCATTCTCTGTAAAGTGCATGTATATGAACAATAATAGGGAGAAAATAAGGACATAGAATACTTGAAAAATAACAAAGTGACATGCAGAAGAGTTCAAAAGGATGGGATAGGGGAGTTTTGCATATGTTGGATGATGTGGCTATATATGTTTAATTTTGCAAAATGCTTTTGGCTTCCTTTTTCCTTAATTTGTGTAACTTGCTGGGAAAGGTTGAGAGGTTGTGTGAGTTTTGAAGCTTTTTGAGCTTAAATGAAGGTGATTTTGTTGTTATGATCAACACTATAGTAGATTCTGGGTTTTTTGAGCTATGCAGAATTGCTGGGAGGGGTTTAAATGTTGGTTATTCTGCTGCGCTGTATAGGTTGGTGTTCTTTGGTTCTTATTTTATTGCTCTGTATAGACTTGTTGGGTGAGTATTGAGTTTGGTTACTCTACCAAGTTGTATAGGTTATGATTCTTTTAGTTTATGTGATGTTTGTTTTATTCTTTAAGGATTATAGATTGTATATATACTTCATTTTTTTGGTAATAAAATTCAATATTAAACAATAACATTTATTATGAGTTCATCAAATTGCAAATCGACGTCTAAATATTCAATTCATCTCAATCTCACTCTACCTAACCAAAGCCTAAGCCCAAGCACCGACTTAGTGCTATTGAACTAGCCACTTCATCCCCGACCTTTTTTAGTGAGTAAGAGAGAGACTTGGAGTAAGATCATGTCTTCTTTTATTAAGGAATTTGTAAAGAGAATTCAATTCCTACTGGCATTAACATGAATACGCTTACTTAACTTTGCCTGCCTTTACGCACATCTAGAGGATTCGGTTGACTGAACCCTCCCTTTCAAAATGAATCTACCCTTTTTTATTCCCCTAGGAACCTCCCGATCTTAGGTCAAATCCTATTCATACAGACTTAAAAGCCTCTCCATATCCAAAAAGTCTTTGATCCTTAGCATCTCGGGCGCCAACGAATGCCTTTGATTTCGCTTGATCTGAGCCATCTCCGTCGAGCCTATTCGATGGCACTAACCTACGGGTTCTTCCCACTAGCCATGGCTTAGCCTAACCTTTGGCTCAGATACCACTTGTCACAGCGCTATGTCCTTCAAGCAAGCAAACTGTAATGGTCAAGATTTTAATCAGGGACATTTTAACAACTATTGAAAAATGCATAGTGTATAGTGACAAAAGTGTGATGGATAAATGCTATACGTAAAAAATAATACATTGTGTAGCTTAAAACTTTACTGAAAAGAGTATTTTTACTGTTTTACACGATTAAAACTCGATTTAAAATCAACAGTTAAGAATGAGGGTGCACCATAGTTATTATGAGCCTACCCTCACTAGATTAAAAATATATATATATATATATATGTGCATATGTGTGTGTGTGTGGAGAAGTTTCTGATTTCTTCTTCTCTCCACGCCATCATCATCATCTTCACTTCTTTCTTCTTCCTTCTTTCCATGAGTTGAATCAAAACTTAAGATTAAGTTGGAAAAGTGGTGATTATCAACAAGGTATGTGCTTTTGATTTATATTTTATAAAAATATAACTTTTTACAAGTTTAAATGATTTAATTGATTGATTAAGTTATGTATAAAGATATATTGATGAGAAGTGAAGGATTTGATCATGTTTTTATCCATATGAAATGGTTAAAAGTTTAATTAAGTGAAGGTATTTGATATGAATTCTTTCTCTTTCAAAATATTGAGTTTGATCAATTATTATCTTAGATATTTAATATGTTTGTGTTTAATGAAGTTAAAAGTGCAGAATACATGATTTTTACTCCGAAAACAGTCCCAAAATCAATGCCACGACCGTGGCAATTGAGTGCCACGACTGTGGGATTGAACGTGATGCTGTTTCTTCAAAAAAATTCGAGAGAACAGAAGAGTTTTAGATGCCACGATCGTGGCCCTTGAAGGCCACGACCGTGGGGTCTTCAAACTTAATTTACAGCTTCATTTCGGATCCCACGGGTGTGGGGTTGAGATGCCACGGCCGTGGGGTACCTAAATAATGTTTTTGGCTTGTAATTTGTGATCTACGGGCCTAGTATGAGACTAATATGTGAATAATTGTATTGAGACTTCATGTGTATGTGTTAAATGCATGAAAAAGAGTGAGAAACTCTAGATAAGTGACAAATATATATCATACTAAATGTTGCTAAGAGTAATGTACCAAGATCATGGTATAAACAAGTGAAATGATATAAACAAGTGCTTATATAAACAAGTGAGTGTTTATATAAACAAGTGTTAATCAATGACATGAGACTAATATGTGTATAGTCCATACTTTTGTGTTAATGTGTTAAATGTATGAAAATGAGTGATAAGCTTTAGATACGTGACACACATATATATATTCTACCAAATGTTGATAAGAGTATAGTATCAATGAAAGGAAATAAACAATGTAGTGTTCATCAAAATTAATAAATTGCCCAAATCATATTAAATTTATATCTAGCTTTGGATTGAATGGTTAACCAGAGGATGGATAGCCACAGTGATAGTGGGCACCTCGTGCCTTTAATGGACACATTGTGTTATCAGTGAAAATGGGCATAATTGCCATTATAAATTCTTGAGATTGCTACACTAACATGATATCCAAACCTATGATTTAAGTTTAGTATGTTTGGGCATAATTAATGAAAATATATGTGAATATGATAGTTGTGACTAATGAAAGAAATGTCAAATAATAATATAAGTCAATTACTTGAAATTGAAGTATTGTGTTTCAGTGTAAAAGTGATTGTTAATATATATATTAATGCTTACAAGTGAAAGTTCTAATGAACGTAATGGAAATGTTATGCTCAATGTATTGAATTAATCAAATGATTGAAAGTGTATATAATGCTATGAGATACAAAGTGCTCCAAAGTATATCAAATGATTGAAAGTGTATAATATGATGTGAGATACAAAGTGCTCTAAAGTATAGTACTAGATGTAAGTACTGAAAAGTATAGATTGAATGAAATGATCCTATATGTGAATTTGAAAAGGAAGACTTATTGAAAAATAAAATGAGTGTATTGTGAACAATGTTATCAAATAAGAAAACAAGTCTTGAATAAACTGCTTCTCAATGAGACAAGAGGCAATACCGAAAGTATTGTATTATATGATAACTTTATACAGGGATAGCTCTTATTTTGTGTATTCAGCATGGTATATTGACTTGTTACTAAAATTAGTTCATATATGGAAATACTTCTTTAAACTAAGTGTTATTACTATATTTTCATAAGTATATTTATTTAATATTAAGTGATAAAATATGTGTATACAAGCACCACTAAGCTTTGCTTAGCGTGTTAGAATTATTTTCTGACACGCAGGTATCAGGACATCGGAGCAAGATAAGAACAGATGAAGATCTTGTGTTTGTTGTATTCATAAGTTATAAAGTGTATGTATATAGATACTTCAGTTTGGCTACTTGAGAGATTGTATAAATTTATAACATGAAAGGAATACATGTATTTAGAGAATGAAGTTTGAGATTCTAGTGAATGAGTATCATGACAGAAATGTATTGTTTATTTATTTCATTTTATGAACTTATAAAGTTTATCTGATTTATAATTTCTATTGGGATTATTGGAGATATTGGAAATTGGTCTAAATGTAGGATCTATAAGTGTTGTGATATACAGATTGTATTATAATATGAAAATTTTTATTTATGATGAGAGTTTTCTAAGAATTGATTGGAGCGCGAACAGTGTATCGTATAACATTCTCTGATAGTTTTTATATAAGAATTGTCAGAGAATGTTACATTTAGTGGTATCAGAGCGTGGTTTAGGCGTTTCTGGAATGTGGAGTTATGGGAGAAGTGAAATGTAATTTTCTAAGTTATGTGAAGTGAATAAGTGGATATGTGTTGTGACACAATTGATATTCCATATTTTTATGGTAATAAAATGTTTACTAAGAATTGATTGACAGTTCATAGTGTATTGTTTGGAGTGCACTAGATCTATGTGATGTGAAAAGAAAACAAGATATGAGTAGTGAAAGAGATATGTCAAAGTAACACAGTGGAAGTGTAATAATTTATTGGAATCAGAGGAATAAATTATGACAGAGAGATAAATTTTGAGCATGAAATTTCTGACGAGAATGAGAATTGTCATGTTGTACGACATTAAGTATTGATGTTCTACATTAAGTGAGTGAATATATGAGTGTCAAAGTGGAGTGATTACGATATGAGAGCATTTGAAACTTATAGTGATAAGGTTAAATAAGCCTCAATAAGAGTAATATTAAATCCGAGTATGGATAATATCCGTATAGTGGAAAAAGAGTTCAAAGAGGTAAGAAATTATAAAAATACCTTTCTAGCTTGAAATGAATTTGAGCTATACTTTGAATGTGAAATATGGATAATGAAGTGTTAAAGTGTCAAAAGTAATTGTTTTTATAATGTTTTAACGTTAAGGATTGAAGTGATAGTTAAATGAAAGCACATGAATGCATCAAAACTATTGTATAAGTGAGTATATTGGATAAAAGTCCTAAAACTTATGTAATGATTTCTAGTGTCTTCTATTGTCTTCTAAAACATCATCAAAATAAAAGATTGAAATGAAAAGTAATGTAAGAGTATTGATAAAGAGGTTAGTGCTTGAATACTATTGAGTGCTATTTAATGAAAGAGATTTGTGAATTCATAAAACACTATTACTTGTGAACGATATGGTGTATTAAATAATTGTGAAAAATATGAGTATAAAACTTTACTTCTATGATAGTAAAGTTATTCGTGTAATATGTAAATACGTATTTAACTGGAACAATGATTCAATCTATCATTGAATCATTTATGAGTTAATATAAAGTTGTGAAAGAAAATAAGGTTGAAAGGGTTATGGAAATTGATATTTGAATATGATTGTGCCTTGAAGAGTTGGATTTTGTTCCTTAAAGTGTATGAGTTGCATTCTTCATAACTTATGGATTAAATCATGAAAAGACATTCGAGCAATGATACGCATGATTATTTGTATAGTCATGCATATGCTTGTGTAAATTTTTATTCTTCAAACTTTGAGAAACAATTCCAATATTGAGGTGCATGCTCATTCATATGGACGTGTATATATTTGTGTCCTTAAAATTGTGAAAGGCAATTTCAGTAGAGACATGTAAGACCATTCATATGGATATGCATTTGGCTATGCATAGTGTTATTCTTCAAAACTTTAAAAATAATTCAAACAGTGATATGCATGATCACTTGCATGGTCATGCATTTGCTTATGCATACTTCTATTCTACAAAATTTTAGTAATATGCATATTTTCACAAAGTAGAGTTTATTGGTGGAATTAGTAGTGAATTCATGACTACATCTTGAAATAGTTATAAATGACAAAAGATTGCTTATAAGATTGAAATGAAATCAATCTATTAAATGATAAAACTGAAATGTGAAAAGAACATGAGGAAAAGTATAAATAAATGTAATTGGATATGTGAAAGAAGTGTAAAGATAGAGAAAATATAAAAGACAAGTACAAGTGATTAGTGGATCTAACATCTTCATGATGAAATAAGATAATTTCCGAAGTAAAGTGAAAAGCATGATAGATTGATAAATCAGTAATGATTGTACATAATGTGAAGAGCAAGTTAACAAAAATAAAGAGGTATATACAAATGGATTGAGTAATGAAAGTAAGAATGTGGGATTTACATATTGTGTATTTATGAACTATGTGATAGTAACATTGTTTAGTGATTAAAGAAAAGTTATAGATTATATATAGAAGTGTTAAAGAGTGACTTAATACTAATTGATTGCAAATGGAAAGAAAGGAATTGATAATGTAAAACGAAAAGAATGTAGTGAGATGTGAAAGTAGTGAACCCTTCTAGTGAAATGATGTATGGTAGAACAAGTTAGTAATATATACATATATGTGTGTGTGTGTGAATGTGTGTATGAGACATAGAGAATAAAGTATAAATGTACATGTACTTTTAAAGTGAAAGAATAGTGATAAATTCTTAATATGTTAAGAAAAGAATGAAACAAGTAAAGAGTGGAAATCTTTGTAGATTTCATTATTACAGTGGAAACATAAAAATGATTTGAAAAGATAAAGATTTAATAAATAAAATCATTCGAACTAATCGAAAACAAGTATAATGTGTATATGTGTTCATATAATAAATGTGTTTGAAATGATTGTTTATATCTTATACAATTACAGTAAGAAACAAACATTTCAAAGAGAAAGTGTTATATTTCATTCAAAAAGAAAGTGTTATATTTCAAAGTATATTATAATTGACAATACTTTGTACCATTGAAAGAAATGATACTGATGTTAAAACTAGTTTCCGGATTAGCTAAAGGGTAAATATTCAAAGTGATAGTGGGCATTTTATGCCATATTGATAGTGGGCACTCTGTGCCATAAAGGACACTTATGTCCCATATTGACAGTGGGCACTCTGTGCCATAGAGAACATTTATGTTCCATATCGAAAGTGGGCATTTTGTGCCATAGAGGACATTTTTTTTTATATATATATGTCCCAGTGATATCGACAGCTATGCCATCAGTGGACGCTTTGTGTCATAGAGAACCTTTGGTTCCTTTCTCCCAGTGGTCACTCCGTGATATTATATACAGTGGGCATTCATGCCATAGTGGGCCTTTGGCCATATTGATACAGTGGGCATTTACTTGCCATCAGTGACCCGCTATCCGGAACTAGGATTTAATGTTCAGTTTATAAGAGAAAGAACGAGATATATATATAACAGTGAAAAGTAATGATACAAATTATATATAAAACAAAACTTCTAAAGAGAGTTAAAGATAATTACTAAATGGAGTTTGAAAAGTGTAAGTGTGTAGAGCTGAAATTTTTTACAGTTCTATAATATGATTATTCTGAAAATGTTACGTTGATTGAAATCAGATATAAATAACTGTTATGCCAGTTAAGAAAATCATTGATTTTATGTAAAATTTGAGATTATTTAAAAAGTAAATAGCTTATTGCTAAAGTATGTAAATTTCGAGGACGAAATTTCTTTAGTGGGAGAGAATTGTAATGGTCAAGATTTTAATCAGGGACATTTTAACAACTATTGAAAAATGCATAGTGTATAGTGACAAAAGTGTGATGGATAAATGCTATACGTAAAGAATAATACATTGTGTAGCTTAAAACTTTACTGAAAAGAGTATTTTTACTATTTTACGCGATTAAAACTCGATTTAAAATCAACGGTTAAGAATGAGGGTGCACCATAGTTATTATGAGCCTACCCTCACTAGATTAAAAATATATACATATATATATATGTGTGCATATGTGTGTGTGTGTGGAGAAGTTTCTGATTTCTTCTTCTCTCCACGCCATCATCATCATCTTCACTTCTTTCTTCTTCCTTCTTTCCATGAGTTGAATCAAAACTTAAGATTAAGTTGGAAAAGTGGTGATTATCAACAAGGTATGTGCTTTTGATTTATATTTTATAAAAATATAACTTTTTACAAGTTTAAATGATTTAATTGATTGATTAAGTTATGTATAAAGATATATTGATGAGAAGTGAAGGATTTGATCATGTTTTTATCCATATGAAATGGTTAAAAGTTTAATTAAGTGAAGGTATTTGATATGAATTCTTTCTCTATCAAAATATTGAGTTTGATCAATTATTATCTTAGATCTTTAATATGTTTGTGTTTAATTAAGTTAAAAGTGCAGAATACATGATTTTTACTCCGAAAATAGTCCCAAAATCAATGCCACGACCGTGGCAATTGAGTGCCACGACTGTGGGATTGAACGTGATGCTGTTTCTTCAAAAAAATTTAAGAGAACAGAAGAGTTTTAGATGCCACGATCGTGGCCCTTGAAGGCCACGACCGTGGGGTCTTCAAACTTAATTTACAGCTTCATTTCGGATCCCACGGGCGTGGAGTTGAGATGCCACGGCCGTGGGGTACCTAAATAATATTTTTGGCTTGTAATTTGTGATCTACGGGCCTAGTATGAGACTAATATGTGAATAATTGTATTGAGACTTCATGTGTATGTGTTAAATGCATGAAAAAGAGTGAGAAACTCTAGATAAGTGACAAATATATATCATACTAAATGTTGCTAAGAGTAATGTACCAAGATCATGGTATAAACAAGTGAAATGATATAAACAAGTGAAATGATATAAACAAGTGCTTATATAAACAAGTGTTAATCAATGACATGAGACTAATATGTGTATAGTCCATACTTTTGTGTTAATGTGTTAAATGTATGAAAACGAGTGATAAGCTTTAGATACGTGACACACATATATATATTCTACCAAATGTTGATAAGAGTATAGTATCAATGAAAGGAAATAAACAATGTAGTGTTCATAAAAAATAATGAATTGCCCAAATCATATTAAATTTAAATCTAGCTTTGGATTAAATGGTTAACCAGAGGATGGATAGCCACAGTGATAGTGGGCACCTCGTGCCTTTAATGGACACATTGTGTTATCAGTGAAAGTGGGCATAATTGCCATTATAAATTCTTGAGATTGCTACACTAACATGATATCCAAACCTATGATTTAAGTTTAGTATGTTTGGGCATAATTAATGAAAATATCTGTGAACATGATAGTTGTGACTAATGAAAGAAATGTCAAATAATAATATAAGTCAATTACTTGAAATTGAAGTATTGTGTTCCAGTGTAAAAGTGATTGTTAATATATATATTAATGCTTACAAGTGAAAGTTCTAATGAACGTAATGGAAATATTATGCTCAATGTATTGAATTAATCAAATAATTGAAAGTGTATATAATGCTATGAGATACAAAGTGCTCCAAAGTATATCAAATGATTGAAAGTGTATAACATGATGTGAGATACAAAGTGCTCTAAAGTATAGTACTAGATGTAAGTACTGAAAAGTATAGATTGAATGAAATGATCCTATATGTGAACTTGAAAAGGAAGACTTTGAAAAATAAAATGAGTGTATTGTGAACAATGTTATCAAATAAGAAAACAAGTCTTGAATAAACTGCTTCTCAATGAGACAAGAGGCAATACCGAAAGTATTGTATTATATGATAACTTTATACAGGGATAGCTCTTATTTTGTGTATTCAGCATGGTATATTGACTTGTTATTAAAATTAGTTCATATATGGAAATACTTCTTAAAACTAAGTGTTATTACTATATTTTCACAAGTATATTTCTTTAATATTAAGTGATAAAATATGTGTATACAAGCACCACTAAGCTTTGCTTAGCGTGTTAGAATTGTTTTCTGACACGCAGGTATCAGGACATCGGAGCAAGATAAGAACAGATGAAGATCTTGTGTTTGTTGTATTCATAAGTTATAAAGTGTATGTATATAGATACTTCAATTTGGCTACTTGAGAGATTGTATAAATTTATAACATGAAAGGAATACATGTATTTAGAGAATGAAGTTTGAGATTCTAGTGAATGAGTATCATGAAAGAAATGTATTGTTTATTTATTTGATTTGATAAACTTATAAAGTTTATCTGATTTATAATTTCTATTGGGATTATTGGAGATATTGGAAATTGGTCTAAATGTTGGATCTATAAGTGTTGTGATATACAGATTGTATTATAATATGAAAATTTTTATTTATGATGAGAGTTTTCTAAGAATTGATTGGAGCGCGAACAGTGTATCGTATAACATTCTCTGATAGTTTTTATATAAGAATTGTCAGAGGATGTTACACAAACTGTGGTACCTTGTTAACAGTCCATTGTAGTAGTGTAAGCTGAAAAAGCCTCTTCTATCTTATTAGTAAGGCCTAAACGTCCTTATTGAAAACGGATGCGCTAACGTAAGGGGACAAAGTCACAGATCAAAAGCTAACCAGATCATATGATAAACCGTAAAGAGTCGTTCTGCCCTCTTTGCACGTTTATGATAGAATGGGTCAACCGATCAATGAGACAAGCCCATGATGCGAGCTAAGGTAGTCAACCTTAATGAAGGTGATTGAACCATTAGAGCACCCAGAGCGAGAAGGTGCGCACTCAAGACACTTGTGGTGCTAACTAAGTGTATTTTGGCCTGTGAGACAAGGAGGCTCGCTACTATGTTCGAAACCATTTTAAACCAACCCACAAATTGAAGAATAAGAGAAATGCCTTGCATAATAATTTATGTAAGTTCATTAATAAATCGATTATTATGAGTTTATTATATAATTTTGTGAAATAATTAAAAAGTCCCTTATAAAAAATAAAATTTAAAAAAATCTGGCAAAATATTGAAAATAATTTATAGAAATCCTTTTTTTTTTAAAATTTGGTAATTAACCTTAAACATAACTAGTAGAGTTAAAGCAAGTGAAATACAAATGAGCCAATCTTCATATATATATATATATATATATACATATATATAGATCTAGAAGTGGACTTAGTGTTGTCTAGGTATTGGATATACAGTAAGACTCGTGTTAGCCGATGGACAGGCGTTTAGGATAGTTAGTCAGTGGTCGCTACCAAAACCAACATATAATCTATTTTTCAAAAATTTAAAAATGGAACCATTTCTGTGTAAATATGCTAGTACAACTAAATCAGATAGTTCTGAGTCATTAGAAGTTAAAAGGATTGTAAACAGAAACGAAGTAATTTTAGAAGACTTTAATAAAGCAATTGATAATTGGGTAATACCAAATATAGATAAAGAACAAATTTATAAAATACCAAAATTAAACATATTTAAAAATGATTATATAATTAAAGCTGAAGAAAGGGATGTACAGTTAAGTAAACCCTTTGAAAAGATAACTTTACTTTCTGCAGAATCAATAAAACACCATAAAAGTAAAAAATATAAGTATATACATATAGGACTTGTACAAATAGGTATAAAACCTCTAACTAGAGAAGGATTAAATACTAGTATCTTGGCAGTAGTCAGAGACGCTAGATTTGTAAATTTTAATGACTCACTATTAGGAACTATAGAAACCAGTCTGAGTAGTGGACCTATCTCATTTGATTTTTTCCCTGATATAACAATCTCATTAAATGATCCAAATATATTAAAAAGTGTATTATTAGAAATTAAAACACATAATTATAAAATGCTTGAAGGATTTATTCCTGTAGCATTAATGTATAAAATAAAGTATAAAGCAATGATATCTACCTTTGCTACGAAGTATATAATGCAACCTAAATTAGGAGAAACTAAATTTTTACAAACAGATTTAAGTAAAGCTAATACAGTAATCCCTAGGACTATTCAGTGGAAAGATATTAGTCTTCCTGATGAATGAGTCTTAGAGGACGTTGTTCCTCTTCCTGAACCAAAGACTATAGTTAAACCCAATATAGAACTTAGTAAAATTGAATAGTATGAAGACGGTAAAGTTAAATTAAAATTCAGTAGACTTAGTATAAGCAGTAGATATTCAGACTCTTCCTCCTCTGTATCAACAGTAGATATAAGTAGAGCCTCACAGTTACCTTCTGTAATATATGCCTTATATAAAGAAAATGAACCTAAACCTGTATTGCAAACAGTAGTAAAGCCTAGATATTCTACATCAGATATACCTGAATCTAGTAATAAATTAAAAGATGTAGACTATAGTACAACAGTACCACATTTATATTATAATCCAACAGGAACAATGAACCCTTTAGAACCAAACCCTAATTATAATCAACCTCAGAATATAGAACAGTCTCTCTCTCCACTTATGTCACCTACAGCTTCTTTTATGACAGAAAATGTAGCTAACATAAATAGGGAATTAAATGTGATTAATAAAGAATTTGTTTTTAATTATGATAAATTAAATAAAGAATTAAAAGCAATTAAAAATAAAATAAATTAGAAAATGTGATAAATAAAGTAAAAGACTTTGAATCAGTTAAAGAAGAATATGTTGACTTTATAAAATATTATGAAGTTAATATGAAATTATTTGATTGGTTTAAAAGAATTTATAGAGGAAAACTTAAGGCAAGAAAATTAATAAATCCAATAACTATTAGAAAAAAAGATACAGAATAGAAAGTAAAAGATAAAATAATACAGAGTGAACATCCACCTAAAACATCAAGTATATTCGTACATGGAGATAAAGAAATAATATAGCATCATTTAAAATAATATCTGAAGATGACCCTAATAGGAAAATATTAGAATAAAATAATTTCAGTAATGCACACCTATTAAGTATAGGACAACAGTTAAACAGAATAGAGGATACTATTAACGAAAGTAAAATAGTAAAAATTGAAAAGGAAATTAAAGATAAAAAACTTAAGTCTCATGTTTTTAAACCTTTCGAAGTTTCTAAAACAGGACAAAAGGAAGTCAAATCTAAGGATTCTGACTTTGTTAAAGCAATTAAAAAACAATTAAGTAAAATTGACTCTTCTTCTGGGTCAAAACAAGTAATACAAGAAACACCTCAATCTAAAATTTCTAAAACCATTAGTATAGTCACCTAAGAACAAGAATCATAATTAGTTGAGGAATCTCAACCTGAATATGAAGATATTGAAACCTTTAGTAAAGCCTTAGAACCACAAATAAATCGTATAACATATAATCAGTCTATAGTACCTAGGATGTCTGCCCCAGACTTAGGAATAACAGATAGACCTAATACCTTAACATAATATAAATATAATGCCTCTTCAGTATATGAATGGAATATTGATAGCCTATCAGAATATAATATTCCGAGTCTTCTACAGCAGATGACAATGACTGCCAATAATTATAGAACTCAAACTGAAACTTCAGATAAAACTATAGCTGAACTCCTTATAGCTGGCTTTACAGGACAACTTAAAGGTTGGTGGGATAATCATCTCACTGATGAACAACATTTAGAGATTTTAAATGCTATAAAAACTTATGAAGATGGTATACCTATATTAAATGAATATGGTGATACTATTCAAAATACAATGGCAACACTAATCTTGACTATATCACTTCATTTTATATGTGATCCTACTCACTTAAAGGATAAAAATGCTGAATTACTGAGTAATCTTAGGTATAAGAAACTTAGTGATTTTTAGTTTTATAAAATAACTTTCCTAACTAGGATAATGCTTAGAGAAGATTCCAACCAAGCTTTCTGGAAGGAAAAATTCTTAGCAGGACTACCATTTTTCCTAGGAGAGAAAGTTAGAAACCATATAAAACAGGAATATGAAAATCCTATTCCTTATGACCTATTAACCTATGGACAACTGTTTAGTATAGTTCAAAAAGAAGGACTAAAACTTTGTCAAGATATAAAGCTACAAAAATCATTAAAATATGAGATGAGAAAAACTAAACAAAAACTAGGTTCTTTCTATAAACAATTTGACTATAGCATAACACAAAAACATAAAGATTGTAATGGACAGTGTTCTACTACAAAATATAAAAAACCTTATAGAAAATATCATAAAAAGAATTATAAGAAAAAAATTTGATAAAGATGATTATTATAAGAAACAGAAACCTTATAAACCTTATAAATATAGAAAACCTAGTAGAAAAACATATAAACAAAAAGATAAAAAATTTACATCATATAAAGATCTAACCTGTTATAAATATGGAAGAAAAGGTCACACATCAAGATTTTGTAAATTTGATAAAAAAAATTACAAGAATTAAATTTAGAAGAATCTGTATTAAATAAAATTTATGAATTATATTTAGATTATTCAGACTCTGAAGAATTAAATCAGATAGATGATATAGGAACAGAATCAAGTTCTGAATATAGTAGTAGATCATTAAATGTATTAACTACAGAACATGAATCTATATTAGAAGCAATAAAATATATAAGTGATCATAAAATTTAAGAAAAAATATTAAATAAAATATTAGAAGATGATAAACCTAAACATTCTATATTACCTAGTACTAGTAAACAAACATATGATCTAACTACAATATTAAATAAGAATAAAACAATAAAAAACAAACCAACCATAAATGATTTACAAAAAGAAATTAAATTAGAATTAAAAGAATTAAAGAATAAACAAGAAAATGATTCAAAGATAATAAAATCATTGCTAAATTTGACTTCTTCTGATGAAGAAGAAGAAGATATTGAACAGATAATTAGTAAAGAAGAAAGTAATAATAATGAAATTAGTTTAATTAGCAAAGATAAAATTCCTGATAATTTAATTTTTATGTTGCATGAAATAACATCTAGAAAATATTTAATAAAAATAAAATTAAAATTTTTAAATAATTATAATATAGAAACTATAGCATTATTTGATACAGGAGCTGATTTAAACTGTATTAAACCCAATTTGGTACCTAAAAGATTTTGGCAAGAAACTAAAGAAAGTTTATCTGCAGTAAATAAATCTAAATTAAATATACTTGGTAAAGCAGAAGCATCAATAATAGATAAAAATTTAGAAATAAAAAATATATTTATTCTAACAAATATTTATCATATGGTAATCTTAGGAACACCATTTATGAATTTAATTACACATTATGCTGTAAATGATGATAGTATAAGTTTTAAAGTTAAAAATCAAAAAATAATTTTCCCATTTTTAGAAAAACCTAAAAAGAGAAATTTAAATCTTCTAAAGGCACATTCAATAAATGAATTACAAATAAATGCTCTTATAAAAGCAAAGTTTGAACAACTTTGTAATTTAAAAAATAATTATCATTTACAAAAAATAAATGAATAATTAAAGGATAAATTTATGCAAGATAAAATTAGTAAATTAAAATCACAAATAGAAAAAGAATTATGTGCTGATATTCCAAATGCATTTAGGAATAGAAAGCAACACATGGCTGATTTGCCATATGAAATAGGCTTTGATGAAAAGTCTATTACAACTAAAACTAGGCCCATTCAGATGGCGCCTGATTTAATTGAATTTTATAAAAAAGAAATAAATGATTTAGAAAATAAAGGATTAATAACTAAATCTAGAAGCCCTTGGTCTTGTGCTGCATTTTATGTAAACAAGGCCTCTGAAATAGAAGAAGAGTACCTAGACTAGTAATAAATTATAAACCTTTGAATAAAGCTTTAAAATGGATTAGGTATCCCATTCCAAATAAAAATGATTTATTAGGAAGATTATATAAAACTAATATTTTTAGTAAATTTGATATGAAATCAGGATTTTGGCAAATCCAGATTAACCCTAAAGATAGATATAAGACTGCATTCATTGTTCCATTTGGACAGTATGAATGGAATGTTATGCCATTTGGTTTAAAAAATGCACCCTCTGAGTTTCAGATAGTTATGAATGATATTTTTAATCCATATACTAAATTTTGTATTGTATACATCGATGATGTATTAATATATTCTACAACTATAGATGAACATTTTAAACACTTAAAAATATTTTTATGGTTATTAAACATAATGGTTTAGTATTAAGTAAAACTAAGATGTCTCTGTTCCAGACTAAGATTAGGTTCTTAGGACATAACATAAAACAGGGAATTATAGAACCTATAGAAAGAAACTTAGCCTTTGGGAATAAGTTTTCTGACCAGATAATAAATAAAACCCAACTTCAAAGATTTTTAGGTTGTCTGAATTATGTTATAGAATTCTTTCCCAACCTAAATAGAACTATTAAACCTCTGCACGATAGATTAAAGAAAAATCCAGGCCAATGGACTGAAGTCCATTATGGTATAGTTAGACAAGTTAAAAACTTAGTTAAAACTATTCCTTGCCTACATATAGTTGATCCATTAGCTTCTAAGATAGTAGAAACTGATGCATCAGATATAGGTTTTGGTGGGATTTTAAAAAAAGTTAAAGAGGGTAGAGAAGTCATAGTCCAATTTTATTCAGGACATTGGAGTCCAACCCAATTAAATTATTCTACTATAAAAAAAGAAATTTTGAGTATTGTTTTATGCATTTCAAAATTTCAATCTGATTTATTAAATCAAAAATTTCTACTAAGAATTGATTGTAAAAGGGCAAAAGATGTTTTGCAAAAAGATGTTAAAAACCTTGCCTCAAAACAAATTTTTGCTAGATGGCAAGCTATTTAAAGTATTTTTGATTTTGATATTGAGTTTATTAAAGGAGAAAACAATAGTTTACCTGATTTTCTTACTCGTGAATTCCTTCTCAGGAATCATGGGGAGAAAGAAGAAAATGGCCAATAAAGCTAAAAGAAATCCTAGAGAGTGATTCTCCTAAAGCCCTATCTGATAATTCAGATAGTATTCTTAAACCTAAACCAATAAAGTCTTGGGCTGATGCTGTCCAAGAAGAAAATAAAGCAAATATTGAGCTTTGGGTCTCCCAGCTGGCCCAATCACCTGAGGTGATTAAAGCTTTATTAAAAATGGGGCACAAACCTCCTCCAGGGGTTCCAGGTAAAGATTCTCTGATCCCTTATTTAAAAAATCAAATTGAGATAGGAGAATCTTCTTCTCAAAAAATCATATCTCAAAATATTTCTAAACTTGAGTTGGATGTTTCAAAATCTTCAACTCAAATTGTTTCATCAAAATTTTCATTAAAACAAAGATCTGTATGGTTTCATAAAAATTCTTATTTTACAGAATTTTGATCTGTATGAGCCTGCTCAGCAGAACCCATGGACTATTATTAATTTTGTTTACCCTAAAGAATGGTTTTTCAAACCAACGGATTTTTCTAAAACCCAAGAGTATTATCTTAATATTCTTGTGGATTCTGGTTCACTAATTTTAAAGCACAACTATAATCAGCAGGATAAGGCTCTTATTGCCTATTCCTCTTTTAAAATTAAGGGAATCCTCCATCCTTCTTATTGGGGAAGACCTTTGCACATTCCTGTGCAATTTAAAATCCTTCATTCTAAAGACCATTGTTCTTCATATAATTATTGGGATTACATTGATGCCTGGACCAAAGCTTTGTTTTTCCAAAACCCTGGAAAAACTCACTCTTGGCTTATCTATTGTGAGTCCGATATAAAATTAACCAATTTTCCATGCTGGTTTGTTGATTGGTGGCACTATTGTGGTAATGATGAAAGATGTCTTCCACAAGAAGTCCTATTAGCTTTCCAGTATTATAAAGCTCATTTAAATCCAACACCTTATGAGAAGAGATTTCCTCCTCTTCTTCTTTTATGTATGACTTTTAATATACCATGGGTTTACTAATGGTACTTTGACACCTCCTTTCAGTTAGGTACTATGATCCCTGTTGTATTAAGAAAGTCTAAAGTCAAATGGTGGACTGCCTTTCGCAATTCCACCATAGAGGAAACTGTGAAAAAATGGCTCTTAAAGAGGAACCATGGTGGCATTGATCCAAAGCTATCAGCCTCTTTTGGAGCTCAAAGAACCTAAAATATAGCCCTTCTTGCAGCTGCCAAAACTGCAGAAGAATATAAAGCCTTAATGGAACAGATGGTTGAATCTCTTCCTTCAACCTCTAAGCCCGTTAAGCCCAGCAGAACATGCTCTGCTAGATCTTTCACTAAAGCCCATTCTAAAAAATCTAAAGCCCCATCCAGAAGAAGAAAATCTCCTTCCTCTTCCTCGGATACTTCTTCATCATCCATGACGTCATCCTCCACCGAGATCTTTGACTCGGATTACTGTCCCAGTAATAAAGATGACTGCTATGGTATATTGTCACCCATTAGAGTAAAAAGTAAAGAAAAAATAAAAAGAAAAAGAAAAAGAAAAAAGAAATAAAGGAAAAAGAGAAAAGAAAGAAAAAATAAGGAAAAGTAAAAAGAAAATCGAATCAGAAGTTGAATCTGATTCAAATTCATCTGATTAAAGGCAGGAGAAACCTAATTTCTCCACTCAGTTTGTTAAAGTCAATAAAGGCGGTGCTCACTGATAAGATACTGTTCACTAACAGTATTCACCAGAGGTATTCCAACAGTAAAGTCAGAAGAACTGGCCGTCCACAGTTCTCCACAGTAAAGAAAACAGTACCTCCGACAAGATACTATTCATCCACAGTTCCAGACGCGTGAAGGTACAGTAAAAGCAAATAGTAACGATAGGTTACTATTCCTCTAAAGTGCTAGACATGTGATCAAGAATAGTGAAGAATTAAAGCTTCTGTCTATATATGAGAGCTCATTCTGAAGCTAGAGGCAGATCCGAAATACTTCTCCCTCATCCAGAAGACACTAAGACACCTCAAGCTTAGTTTTAGCTTTCCTTCTTCCCTTTCCTCCTTCACTTATAACTTCTTCCAGTTTTGTAAACTCCTCACCTATTGATTCTCTTGTATAAGGTAGTTATATTTATAACTTGTATTTTATTCTTAAAGTTTTATTCTGTATTATTATTATTATTTCATTTAAATAAATTTAAATTTTATATTTCTTCTCTCATTTTCATTTATAAGTATGCTCTGTTTTAGTTTTTGCAAGTAATAAATGTGCAAGTTGAGCTTGATCAGGAATTAAAACATCAGAAATTATATGCACTACTAACGGCTGAAAAGGACCTCCATATTCTATCCTTTTCTGTCTTCTTCTTTCTCTACTCAGCGTTGTATACTTATACGGGATCCGTATATTTATACCACATATAGTATAATTAGGTATACTAAAAGAAATAGACTTAAGAGTGTGTATTGATAAAAAATAATTAAAATATTTTAGACTTAAGATACAAAATTACTTAAAGAAAATATTTTAGGTAATATTGATACCAGAGCGTTAAAAACTGAAGTAAGAAATATACTTTGATTTTAATTAATCAAAATATATTCTTATGGGTCAGTGCGTGGAAATCTGGAGATTATTATAAGACATGAATTATTTTCTATATATGTTTTTAATATATGTTTTTATATTTTTTTAATATAGTCTTTTACATTCTGCTAGTTTATTATTTTAATTTTATTTAATCTATATTATTTATGCCTAACTGTTTATTGTTTATTAATCCTTTTAAAATTATTTTATTCCCTGTCAAAGATCCTTTCGTTTTTACTGGTATATATATACATACATACATACATATATATATATCTGTTTGTTATGGGCACTTGGGTATTTATGATTTTGGATTTTTTACAAAACTGTAAGAAAAAATAAAAAATATATAAATTTATTAGATTTTTTAAATATTTTTAAATTTATCAAAATTTGTGATTAATTTATAAATTTACTAGATATATATAATTTATTATGAGTTTATTATATAGATAATAATTTCTATAAGTTTATTATAGATTTATCATGAGTTTTTTTTTATATATTTTTATAAAATGTCTTAAATACTTTTGATTAAATATGCAAAAATTTTACAAAATCTTATAGAGAGTGTATTTTTTTTCTAGGATTTTTTACAAAATTACAAGAAAAAATATAAAAAAAAATAAATTTACCATATTTATAAATTATTTATTAAAATATTAGAATTTATAAATTATTTACTATAATATCATATTTTTATTAATTTATAATGAATTTATAAGTTTATATAGTTTATAATGAATTCATTATAAATATATTATGAGTTTATAATAAAATAATTAAAATATTTGGAGTAAAAAAAAATTAAAAATTTGTTATAGGCTAGGTCTAGTCCATTTCAAAAGCCCAAAAAAAAATTTCCAATCCACTATGTAAATTGTGGGCTTCATAGTCGAAGGAACTGGAGATATTTATACATATAAATACACGGGAAAATTACACTGGAAGTCATGTCATTTGTTATTAAATTGGGGATGTTTAATAAATTGGGTGATGCCAAAATCTGTTTTCTTAGTGGAAGTCATGTCATTTGTTATTAAATTGGGGATGTTTAATAAATTGGGTGATGCCAAAATCAACAATTAATAGTATAAAATGTGATAATATCCTTTTGTGAGCAATATTGGATAATTCATTATATTTTTTTAGGATGTTTACATTTTCTTGCCATTCAAACAAAAATTTAGAATTTATCTGTTCTCTTAGTGGAAGTCATGTCATTTGTTATTAAAATCACATTTTATACTATTAATTGTTGATTTTGGCATCACCCAATTTATTAAACATTTGTTAGTTATCAATATAAATTTTTTTCAACGACAATTAAACTGAAGGCAAATTGGAAAAAAATGCAAATATTTCTAAAAAGAGAAAAAAAAAAGAGAGAGAAATATTATTCGATTAATTAGAAGAATAAATATATGAGATTTTTACAAAAATAACCTGAAAACATAAATCAATTTCAAAAATATGGTGGTTAATTTTTTTTTTCAATTTTACAAAACCTGCTTCTTCAAATTACAAAATTATGGTGATGGCCACCATTTGTGCTTATCCTTTTTATTTAAAAGGTTTTTGGTCACTGTTTGTTTATACTACAGTGGCCATATATATATATATATTTCATCTTTTAAATTTAAAATATATTTTTTAAAATATTAAATTAAAAATATTTATATTAAAATTCTATTAATATGTATAAACAGGAGCCATTTGTATTTTCTTTTTTTTTTTTAAATTTTCATCTTTTAAATTCAAAATAAATTTTTTAAAAAATATTAAATTGAAAATATTTATATTATTAACAATGGCCATTTGTGTTTTTTTTTCATCTTTTAAATTCAAAAGACATTTTTTAAAAATATTAAATTAAAAATATTTAAATTAAAATCCTATTTATATGTAATATATGCCATATATATATATCCACATATATTCTTCTTTTGAAAATAAATTAAATTGAAATTTTTATTTAATTTATATTTTTAAAAATAATTTTAATATACACTATAAAAATTATATATAGTTTTATATTCATGTATGTTACATATAATGTATAACGACATATATTAATTAATTTGTAATAAAATATTAATTTAAAAACTAATATAAGTTTATGTAAGTTACATAGAACAACATATATTAATTACATGATTTGTAAAAGAAATATCAATATACAAATTATATATGTTGTTAATTATATATTATGTTGTAAAAGAAATATCAATATACAAAAGATGGTCCTTCAAATTTGCTGGTATCAGAGCCATCTTCTTTTAGGGGTGGTAGTAGATAGATATAGAACTGTTTTCATAGTTAAATCTTTGATTTATAGATCTAGAAGTGGACTTAGTGTTGTCTAGGTATTGGATATGCAGTAAGACCCGTGTTAGCCGACGGACAGGCGTTTAGGGCAGTAAGTCAGTGGTCGCTACCAAAACCAACATTAATAAACTTTAAAAATCTATTTTTCAAAAATTTAAAAATGGAACCATTTCTATGTAAATCTGCTAGTACAACTAAATCAGATAGTTCTGAGTCATCAGAAGTTAAAAGGATAGTTAATAGAAATGAAGTAATTTTAAAAGATTTTAATAAAGCAATTGATAATTGGGTAATACCAAAGATAGATAAAGAACAGATTTATAAAATACCAAAATTAAACATATTTAAAAATGATTATATAATTAAAGCTGAAGAAAGAGATGTACAGTTAAGTAAACCCTTTGAGAAAATAACTTTACTTTCTGCAGAGTCAATAAAGCATCATAAAAATAAAAAATATAAATATATACATATAGGATTAGTACAAATAGGTATAAAACCTTTAACTAGATAAAGATTAAATACTAGTATTCTGGCCGTGGTCAGAGATGCTAGGTTTGTAAATTTCAATGACTCACTATTAGGAACTATAGAAACCAGTCTGAGTAGTGGTCCAATTTCATTTGACTGCTTCCCATATATAACAATTTCATTAAATGATCCAAATATATTAAAAAGTGTAATTTTAGAAATCAAGACACATAATTATAAAATGCTTGAAGGATCTATTCCTGTAGCATTAATGTATAAAATAAATTATAAAGCTATGGTATCTGCTTTTGCTACAAAATATATAATGCAACCTAAATTAGGAGAAACTAAATTTTTACAGACAGATTTAAGTAAAGCTAACACAGTAATTCCTAGGATTATTCAGTGGAAAGATATTAGTCTCCCTGATGAATGGGTCTTAGAGGATGCTGTTCCTCTTCCTGAACCAAAAACCATAGTTAAGCCCAATATAGAACTCAGTAAAATTGAACAATATGAAGACGGTAAAGTAAAATTAAAATTCAGTAGACATAGTGTAAGCAGTAGGTATTCAGACTCTTCCTCCTCTGTATCAACAGTAGATATAGGTAGAGCCTCACAGTTACCTTCTGTAATATATGCTTCATATAAAGAAAATGAACCTAAACCTGTATTGCAAACAGTAGTAAAGCCTAGGTATTCTACATCGGATATACCTGAGTCTAGTAAAAAATTAAAAGGTGTTGACTATAGTACAACAGTACCACACTTATATTATAATCCAACAGGAACTATGAACCCTTTGGAACCAAACCCTAATTATAATCAATCTCAAAATATAGAACATTCACCTTCTCCACCTATGTCACCTACAGCCTCCTTTATGACAGGAAATGTAGAAAGCATGGATAGAGAATTAAATGTAATAAATAAACAATTTATTTTTAATTATGATAAATTAAATAAAGAGTTAACAGCAATTAAAAATAAAGATAAACTAGAAAATATAATAAAAAAGGTAAAAGATTTTGAATCAGTTAAAGAAGAATATATTGACTTTATAAAACATTATGAAGTTAATATGAAATTCTTTGATTGGTTTAAAAGAACTTATAGAGGAAAACTTAAGGCAGAAAAATTAATAAATCCAGTAACCATTAGGAATAAAGACACAGAATAAAAAATAAAAGATAAAATAATACAAAGTGAACATCCACCTAAAGCTTCAAGTGTTTTCTTTCATGGAGATAAAGAAATAAATATAGCACCATTTAAGATAGTTTCTGAAGATGACCCTAATAGGAAAATATTAGAATAGAATAATTTTAGTAATGCATATCTATTAAGTATAGGACAACAATTAAACAGAATAGAAGATACTATTAAAGAAAGTAAGATAGTAAAAGTTGAAAAAGAAGTAAAGGATAAAAAACTTAAGTCCCATGTTTTTAAAACTTTCGAAGTTTCTAAAACAAGACAAAAAGAAGTAAAATCTAAAGATTCAGATTTTGTTAAAGCAATTAAAGAACAATTAAGTAAAATTGACTCTTCTTCTGGATCAAAACAGGTAGTTCAAGAAACACCTCAATCTAAAGCTTCTAAAACTATAAGTATAGTCACCCAAGAACAAGAATCAGAATCAGTTGAGGATTCTCAACCTGAATCTGAAGATATTGAAACCTTTAGTAAAGCCCTAGAGCCACAGATAAATCGTATAACATATAATCAATCTATAGTACCTAGAATGTCTGCCCCAGACTTAGGTATAACAGTGGATTAATAAAATTTTAACTTTATTTAAATAAATTAAAATAAAATACAATACAGAATAAAATAAGAATACAAAATATAAATTATAATTTATAAACAAGACTACCTTATACAAGGAGATAAATAGGTGTGGAGTACAGGTATGGAAGAAATATAAGTGAGGAAGGGAAAGGGAAGAGAGAAGCTAAGACTAGGCTAAGAGGTTCTTCAATGTCTTCTGAGTTGAGAGAGAAGTGTTTCGGATCCTCCTTTACCTTCAGAATGAGCTTCATTATATAGACAGAGGCTTTAAAATTTCACTGTTCTTGTCACATGCTTTGGCACTGTAGATAAATAGTAACCTGTCATTACTATTTGCTTTTACTGTACCTTCACGCGTCTGGAACTGTGGATGAATAGTACCTTGTCTGAGGTACTGTTGGCTTTACTCTTGGGAACTGTGGATGAACAGTTCTTCTGACTTTACTGTTGGAATACCTCTGGTGAATACTGTAGATGAACAGTATCTTGTCAGTGGGCACCGTCTTTATTGACTTTATCAATCTGAGTGGAGAAATAAGGTTTCTCCTGCCTTTAATCAGACGAATCTGAGTCAGATTCAACTTCTGACTCAATTTTCTTTTTTTATTTTTCTTTTCTTTCTTCTTTTCTTTATTTTTCTTTTCTTTTTCTTTTTCTTTTCTTTTCTTTTTTCTCTTTTTTCTCTTTTTCTTTTTTTTTCTTTTTTTTTTCTTTTTCTCTATTCTTTTCTTTTTCTTTTATTTTTATTTTAATGGGGGACAATTTACCATAGCAATCATCCTCATTACTGGGACAGTAATCCGAGTCAGATGTCTCGGTGGAAGATGATGTCATGGATGATGTAGAGGAATCCGAAGAAGAGGAAAGAGATTTTCTTCTTCTGGATGAGGCTTTAGAAACTTTAGAATGGACTTTAGTTGAAGATCCAGCAGAGCAGGTTCTACTGGGCTTAATGGGCTCAGATGTTGAGGGAAGAGACCCAACCATCTGTTCCATTAAAGCTTTATAATCTTCTGCAGTCTTAGCAGCTGAAAAAAGGGCAATATTCTGGGCTCTTTGAGCTCCAAAAGAGGCTTGTAGCCTTGGGTCAAGACCACCATGGTTTCTCTTAA
Source organism: Garcia nutans (assembly GCA_947685225.1). Classification (NCBI taxonomy): domain Eukaryota; kingdom Viridiplantae; phylum Streptophyta; class Magnoliopsida; order Malpighiales; family Euphorbiaceae; genus Garcia; species Garcia nutans. The sequence continues at coordinate 1,818,560 of CANTUV010000068.1, forward strand.
GGAGCCATTCTTTAACAGTTTCAATAGTGGTAGAATTGCGAAAGGCAGACCACCACTTGACTTTAGATTTTCTCAATATAACAGGGATACTGGTACCTGACTGAAATAAATAGTCAAAATACCATTGATATACCCAAGGTATATTGAAATTTAAGCAAAAAAGAAGTAGATGAGGAAAATTCCTCTCAAATGGTGTAGGATTTAAGTGGGCTTTAAAATGCTGATAAGCTAATAGTACATCTTATGGAAGAGTTCTTTCATCATTTCCACAATAATGCCACCAATCAACGAACCAGGATGGGAGGTTATTGATCTTTAAATTGGTCTCACAATAGATGAGCCAGGAATGGGTTTTTCCAGGGTTTTGAAAAAATAGGGCTTTAGTCCAGGCTTCTATGTAGTCCCAATAGTTATATGAAGAACAACATGATAAAGAAGGAAGGGTTTTAAACTGCACAGGAATGTGCAAAGGTCTTCCCCATTCAGAAGGATGGAGAATTTTCTTTATTTTAAAAGAAGAATAGGCTATGACAGCCTTATCTTGCTGAAGGTAATTGTGCTTTTAGAAATAAGAAGCCTGAATCCACAAGAATATGAAGATAATATTCTTGGGCTTTGAAGATTCTTTTGGTTTGAAAAACCATCCTTTAGGATATACAGACTCAATTATAGACCATGGGTTCTGCTGGGCAGTCCCAAAATCAGGAATCAATTCTGTAAACCAAAAATTTTTATTATACCAAAATGATTTTTGCTTTAAAGGAAAATTGGCTGAAACAATTTGAGTTGAAGGTTTTGAAATATCCAACTCAATTTTAGAAATACTCTGAGATAGGGTTTTTTGAGAAGAAGATTCTCCTATCTCGATTTGGTTTTTTAAATAAGGGATTAAGGAATCTTTACCTGGAACCCCTGGAGGAGGTTCGTGTCCCATCTTTAAGAGAGCTTTAATCACTTCTGGTGATTGGGCCAGCTGAGAGACCCAATGCTCTATTTTTGCTTTTTCTTCTTCTTGGACAGCATCAGCCCAAGACTTTATAGGTTTAGGGTTCAATATACTATCTGAATGGTCAGATAGAGCTTTAGGAGAGTCATCCTTTAGGGTTTCCTTTTCTTTATTGGTTGTTTTCTTTCTTCTCCCCATGATTCCTGAGAAGGAATTCACGAGTAAGGAAACTAGGTAAACTATTGTTTTCTCCTTTAATAAATTCAATATCAAAATCAAATATACTCAAAATAGCTTGCCATCTAGCAAACATCTGTTTTGAGGCAAGGTTTTTAACATCTTTTTGCAAAACATCTTTTGCACTTTTACAATCAATTCTCAATAGAAATTTTTGATTTAATAAATCAGATTGAAATTTTGAAATACATAAAACAATACTCAAAATCTCTTTCTTTATAGTTGAATAGTTTAATTGGGTTGGGCTCCAATGTCCTGAATAGAATTGGACTATGGCTTCTCTACCCTCTTTAACCTGTTTTAAAATCCCACCAAAACCTATATCTGAAGCATCAGTTTCTACTATCTTAGAAGCTAATGGGTCAGCTATATGGAGGCAAGGAATAGTTTTAACTAAGTCTTTAACTTGTCTAACTATGCCAGAATGGATCTCAGTCCATGGACCTGGATTTTTCTTTAATCTATCATGCAGAGGTTTAATAGTTCTATTTAGGTTGGGAAAGAATTCTATAACATAATTCAAACAACCTAAAAATCTTTGTAATTGGGCTTTATTAATTATTTGGTCAGGAAACTTATCCCCAAAGGCTAAGTTTCTTTCTATAGGTTTTATGATTCCCTGTTCTATATAATGTCCTAAGAACCTAATCTTAATTTGAAACAGAGACATCTTCGTTTTACTTAATACTAAACCATTATGTTTTATTACCATAAAAAATATTTTTAAATGTTTAAAATGTTCTTCTATGGTTGTTGAATATATTAAAACATCATCAATATAAACAATACAAAATTTAGTGTAAGGGTTAAAAATATCATTCATCACTCTCTGAAATTCAGAGGGTGCATTCTTTAAACCAAAAGGCATAACATTCCATTCATACTGTCCAAATGGAACAGTGAATGCAGTCTTATACCTATCTTTAGGGTTAATCTGAATTTGCCAAAAACCAGATTTCATATCAAATTTACTAAAAATATTTGCTTTATATAATCTTCCTAATAAATCTTTTTTATTTGGAATAGGGTATCTAATCCATTTTAAAGCTTTATTCAAAGGTTTATAATTTATTACTAATCTAGGTGCACCTCTTTCTATTTCAGAGGCCTTGTTTACATAGAATGCAGCACATGACCAATGGCTTCTAGATTTAGTTATTAATCCTTTATTTTCTAAATCATTTATTTCTTTTTTACAATATTCAATTAAATCGGGCGCCATCTGAATGGGCCTAGCTTTAGTTGTAATAGACTTTTCATCAAAGCCTATTTCATAAGGTAAATCAACCATATGTTGCTTTCTATTCCAGAATGCATTTGGAATATCAGCACACAAGTCTTTTTCTATTTGAGATTTTAATTTATTAATTTTATCTTGTGTAAATTTATTGTTTAACTGTTCATTTATTTTTTGTAAATGATAATTATTTTTTAAATTACAAAGTTGTTCGACTTTGCTTTTATAAGTGCATTTATTTGTAACTCATTTATTGAATGAGCCTTTAAAAGATTTAAATTCCTCTTTTTAGGTTTCTCTAAAAATGGAAAAATTATCTTTTGTTTTCTAACTTTAAAACTTATACTATCATCATTTACTGAATAAGGTGTTGTCAAATTCATAAATGGTGTTCCTAAGATTACCATATGATGAATGTTGGTTAAGATAAATATATTCTTTATTTCTAAATTTTTATCTATAATTGATGCTTCTGCTTTATCAAGTATATTTAGTTTAGATTTATTTGCTGCTGATAAACTTTCATTAGTTTGTTGCCAAAATCTTTTTGGTACTAAACTAGGTTTAATGCAGTTTAAACCAGCTCCTGTATCAAACAATGCTATAGTTTCTATATTATAATTATCTGAAAATTTTAATTTTATTTTTATTAAATATTTCCTAGATGTTATTTCATGCAACATAAAAATTAAATTATCAGGGATTTTATCTTTACTAATTAAACTAATTTCATTATCTTTTTCTTTACCATTTATTTGTTCAATATCTTCATCAGCTTCTTCATCAGAAGAAGAAGTTGAGTTTATTAAAGATTTTATTATTTTGAATCTTGTTCTTGTTTATTTTTTAATTCTTTTAATTCTAATTTAATTTCTTTAATTTCTTTTTGTAAATCATTTATTGTTGGTTTATTTTTTACTGTTTTATTCTTGTTTAATATTGCAGTCAAATCATATATTTGTTTACTAGTACTAGGTAACATAGAGTTTTTAGGTTTATCATTTTCTAATATCTTATTTAACATTTTCTCTTGAATTAGGATCACTTATATATTTTATTGCTTCTAAAATAGATTCCTGTTCTTTAGTTAATACATTTAATGATTTACTACTATATTCAGAACTTGATTCCAATCCTATATCATCTATCTGATTTATTTCCTCAGAATATGAATATTCTTCAGAATCTGAATAATCTAAGTATAATTCATAAATTTTGTTTAATACAGATTCTTCTAAATTTAATTCTTGTAATTTTTTATCAAATTTACAAAATCTTGATGTGTGACCTTTTCTTCCACATTTATAACATGTTAAATCTTTATATGATGTGAATTTTTTATCTTTTTGTTTATATGGTTTTCTACTAGGTTTTCTATATTTGTAAGGCTTATAAGGTTTCTATTTTTTATAATAATCATCTTTATCAAGCTTTTTCTTGTAGCTCTTTTTATGATATTTTTTATAAGGTTTTTTATATTTTATTATAGTAGAACATTGTCCATTACAATCTTTATGTTTCTGTGTTATGCTATAATCAAATTGTTTACAGAAAGAACCTAGTTCTTGTTTAGTTTTTCTCATTTCATATTTTAACAATTACTGAAGCTTTATGTCTTGACAAAGTTTTAATCCTTCCTTTTGAACTATACTAAACAGTTGTCCATAGGTCAATAAGTCATAAGGAATAGGGTTTCCAAATTCCTGTTTTATATGGTTCCTAACCTTTTCTCCTAAGAAGAAGGGTAATCCTGCTAAGAATTTTTCTTTCCAGAAAGCCTGGTTGGAATCTTCTCTAAGCATTATCCTAGTTAGGAAAGTTGTTTTATAAAACTGAAAATCACTAAGTTTCTTGCATCTAAGATTACTTAGTAATTCTGCATTTTTATCCTTTAAATGAGTAGGATCACCTATAAAATGGAGTGATATAGTCAAGATTAGTGTTGCCACTGCATCTTGAATAGTATCACCGAGCTCATCTAATATAGGTATTCCATCTTCATAAGTTTTTATAGCATTTAGAATTTCTAAATGTTGTTCATCAGTGAGATGATTATCCCATCAACCTTTAAGTTGTCCTGTAAAGCCAGCTATAAGAAGTTCAGCTATAGTTCTATCTGAAGTTCCTGTTTGAGTTCTATAAGCATTGGCAGCCATTGTCATCTGTTGAAGAAGACTCAGAATATTATATTCTGATAGGCTATCAATGTTCCATTCATATACTGAAGAGGCATTATACTTATATTGTGATAGGACTTTTGGTCTATCTGTTATACCTAAGTCTGGGGCAGACATTCTAGGTACTATAGATTGATTATATGTTATACGATTTATCTGTGGCTCTAGGGCTTTACTAAAGGTTTCAATATCTTCATATTCAGGTTGAGAATCCTCAACTGATTCTGATTCTTGTTCTTGGGTGACTATACTCATAGTTTTAGAAGCTTTAGATTGAGGTGTTTCTTGAACTACCTGTTTTGATCCAGAAGAAGAGTCAATTTTACTTAATTGTTCTTTAATTGCTTTAACAAAATCTGAATCTTTAGATTTTACTTCTTTTTGTCCTGTTTTAGAAACTTCGAAAGGTTTAAAAACATGGGACTTAAGTTTTTTTATCCTTTACTTCTTTTTCAACTTTTACTATCTTACTTTCTTTAATAGTATCTTCTATTCTGTTTAATTGTTGTCCTATACTTAATAGATGTGCATTACTAAAATTATTTTGTTCTAATATTTTCCTATTAGGGTCATCTTCAGAAACTATCTTAAATGGTGCTATATTTATTTCTTTATCTCCATGAAGGAAAACACTTGAAGCTTTAGGTGGATGTTCACTTTGTATTATTTTATCTTTTATTTTTCATTCTGTGTCTTTATTCCTAATGGTTACTGGATTTAATAATTTTTCTGCCTTAAGTTTTCCTCTATAAGTTCTTTTAAACCAATCAAAGAATTCATATTAACTTCATAATGTTTTATAAAGTCAATATATTCTTCTTTAACTGATTCAAAATCTTTTACCTTTTTTATTACATTTTCTAGTTTATCTTTATTTTTAATTGCTGTTAACTCTTTATTTAATTTATCATAATTAAAAACAAATTCTTTATTTATTACATTTAATTCTCTATCCATGCTTTCTACATTTCCTGTCATAAAGGAGGCTGTAGGTGACATAGGTGGAGAAGGTGAATGTTCTATATTTTGAGGTTGATTATAATTAGGGTTTGGTTCCAAAGGGTTCATAGTTCCTGTTGGATTATAATATAAGTGTGGTACTGTTGTACTATAGTCAACACATTTTAATTTATTACTAGACTCAGGTATATCCGATGTAGAATACCTAGGCTTTACTACTGTTTGCAATACATGTTTAGGTTCATTTTCTTTATATGAAGCATATATTACAGAAGGTAACTGTGAGGCTCTACCTATATCTACTGTTGATACAGAGGAGGAAGAGTCTAAATACCTACTGCTTACACTATGTCTACTGAATTTTAATTTTACTTTACCGTCTTCATATTGTTCAATTTTACTGAGTTCTATATTGGGCTTAACTATGGTTTTTGGTTCAGGAAGAGGAACAGCATCCTCTAAGACCCATTCATCAGGGAGACTAATATCTTTCTACTGAATAGTCCTAGGAATTACTGTGTTAGCTTTACTTAAATCTGTCTGTAAAAATTTAGTTTCTCCTAATTTAGGTTGCATTATATATTTTGTAGCAAAAGCAGATACCATAGCTTTATAATTTATTTTATACATTAATGCTACAGGAATAGATCCTTCAAGCATTTTATAATTATGTGTCTTGATTTCTAAAACTACACTTTTTAATATATTTGGATCATTTAATGAAATTGTTATATCTGGGAAGCAGTCAAATGAAATTGGACCACTACTCAGACTGGTTTCTATAATTCCTAATAGTGAGTCATTGAAATTTACAAACCTAGCATCTCTGACCACAGCCAGAATACTAGTATTTAATCCTTCTCTAGTTAAAGGTTTTATACCTATTTGTACTAATCCTATATGTATATATTTATATTTTTTATTTTTATGATGCTTTATTGACTCTGCAGAAAGTAAAGTTATTTTCTCAAAGAGTTTACTTAACTGTACATCTCTTTCTTCAGCTTTAATTATATAATCATTTTTAAATATGTTTAATTTTGGTATTTTATAAATCTGTTCTTTATCTATCTTTGGTATTACCCAATTATCAATTGCTTTATTAAAATCTTTTAAAATTACTTCTTTTCTATTAACTATCCTTTTAACTTCTGATGACTCAGAACTATCTGATTTAGTTGTACTAGCAGATTTACATAGAAATGGTTCCATTTTTAAATTTTTGAAAAATAGATTTTTAAAGTTTATTAATGTTGGTTTTGGTAGCGACCACTGACTTACTGCCCTAAACGCCTGTCCGTCGGCTAACACGGGTCTTACTGCATATCTAATACCTAGACAACACTAAGTCCACTTCTAGATCTATAAATCAAAGATTTAACTATGAAAATAGTTCTATATCTATCTACTACCACCCCTAAAAGAAGATGGCTTTGATACCAGCAAATCTCCTTCCTCATCTTCGGATTCCTCTACATCATCCATGAAATCATCTTCCATCGAGACATCTGACTCGTATTACTGTCCCAGTAATGAGTATGATTGCTATGGTATATTGTCTCTCATTAAAATAAAAAGAAAAGAAAAAGAAAAGAATAGAGAAAAAGAAAAGAAAAAAGAGAAAAGAGAAAAAGAGAAAAAAGGGAAAAAAGAAAAGAAAAGAAAAGAAAAAGAAAAAGAAAAGAAAAATAAACAAAAGAAGAAAGAAAAGAAAAATAAAAAGAAAATTGAGTCAGAAGTTGAATCAACATAAATATAAACAGATTAATTAAAAAGGATAAATGATAAACAAAATGTAAAAGACTATATTAAAATAAATTACAGTAATAACATAAAAATTTCAAATGATGATTTAAGAAACAACTTCCATTCAGTATCACAGAACGTTTCCGCCTCAAGTGTTAGAAGTTTCTTAAATATGCAATAATGATCAATATACAAACACAATGTAAAAGAATTTATTAAAATATATTACAGAAGTAATTTAAAAGCATATATTAAAAATATATATATTAAAATTGTATCTTAAGTCTAAAATATTTTATTTAAGTTTTATCAAAACACACTCTTAAGTCTATTTATTTTAGTATACCTAATTATACTATGTGTGGTATAATTATACGGATCCCGTATAAATATACAGCGTAGAATATAGAGAGAAGAAAGATAGAAAATGATAGAATATAGAGGTCCTTTTCAGTCTGTAAGTAGTGCAAATATAATTTCTGATGTTTTAATTCCAGATCAAGCTCAACTTGCACGTTTTTTGCTTGCAAAAACTAGAACAGAGCATACTTATAATGAAATGAGAGATGAAATATAAATAAAATTTTAACTTTATTTAAATAAATTAAAATAAAATACAATACAGAATAAAATAAGAATACGAAATATAAATTATAATTTATAAACTAAGACTACCTTATACAAGGAGATCAATAGGTGTGGAGTACAGGTATGGAAGAAATATAAGTGAGGAAGGGAAAGGGAAGAGAGAAGCTAAGACTAGGCTAAGAGGTTCTTCAATGTCTTCTGAGTTGAGAGAGAAGTGTTTCGGATCCTCTTTTACCTTCAGAATGAGCTTCATTATATAGACAGAGGCTTTAAAATTCCACTGTTCTTGTCACATGCTTTGGCACTGTAGATGAATAGTAACTTGTCGTTACTATTTGCTTTTACTGTATCTTCACGGGTCTGGAACTGTGGATAAATAGTACCTTGTCTGAGGAACTGTTGGCTTTACTGTTGGGAACTGTGGATGAACAGTTCTTCTGACTTTAATGTTGGAATCCCTCTGGTGAATACTGTAGATGAAGAGTATCTTGTCAGTGAGCACCGTCTTTATTGACTTTATCAATCTGAGTGGAGAAATAAGGTTTCTCCTGCCTTTAATCAGACGAATCTGAGTCAGATTCAACTTCTGACTCAATTTTCTTTTTATTTTTCTTTTCTTTTTCCTTTTATTTTTCATTTTCTTTCCTTTTTTCTCTTTTTTCTCTTTTTCTCTTTTCTCTTTTTTCTTTTCTTTTTCTCTATTCTTTTCTTTTTCTTTTCTTTTTATTTTAATGGGGGACAATTTACCATAGCAATCATCCTCATTACTGGGACAGTAATCCGAGTCAGATGTCTCGGTGAAGATGATGTCATGGATGATGTAGAGGAATCCGAAGAAGAGGAAAGAGATTTTCTTCTTCTGGATGAGGCTTTAGAAACTTTAGAATGGACTTTAGTTGAAGATCCAGCAGAGCAGGTTCTACTGGGCTTAATGGGCTCAGATGTTGAGGGAAGAGACCCAACCATCTGTTCCATTAAAGCTTTATAATCTTCTGCAGTCTTAGCAGCTGAAAAAAGGGCAATATTCTGGGCTCTTTGAGCTCCAAAAGAGGCTTGTAGCCTTGGGTCAAGACCACCATGGTTTCTCTTAAGGAGCCATTCTTTAACAGTTTCAATAGTGGTAGAATTGCGAAAGGCAGACCACCACTTGACTTTAGATTTTCTCAATATAATAGGGATACTGGTACCTGGGCAGTCCCAAAATCAGGAATCAATTCTGTAAACCAAAAATTTTTATTATACCAAAATGATTTTTGCTTTAAAGGAAAATTGGCTGAAACAATTTGAGTTGAAGGTTTTGAAATATCCAACTCAATTTTAGAAATACTCTGAGATAGAGTTTTTTGAGAAGAAGATTCTCCTATCTCGATTTGGTTTTTTAAATAAGGGATTAAGGAATATTTACCTGGAACCCCTGGAGGAGGCTCGTGTCCCATCTTTAAGAGAGCTTTAATCACTTCTGGTGATTGGGCCAGCTGAGAGACCCAATGCTCTATTTTTGCTTTTTCTTCTTCTTGGACAGCATCAGCCCAAGACTTTATAGGTTTAGGGTTCAATATACTATCTGAATGGTCAGATAGAGCTTTAGGAGAGTCATCCTTTAGGGTTTCCTTTTCTTTATTGGCTGTTTTCTTTCTTCTCCCCATGATTCCTGAGAAGGAATTCACGAGTAAGGAAACTAGGTAAACTATTATTTTCTCCTTTAATAAATTCAATATCAAAATCAAATATACTCAAAATAGCTTGCCATCTAGAAAACATCTGTTTTGAGGCAAGGTTTTTAACATCTTTTTGCAAAACATCTTTTGCACTTTTACAATCAATTCTCAATAGAAATTTTTGATTTAATAAATCAGATTGAAATTTTGAAATACATAAAACAATACTCAAAATCTCTTTCTTTATAGTTGAATAGTTTAATTGGGTTAGGCTCCAATGTCCTGAATAGAATTGGACTATGGCTTCTCTACCCTCTTTAACCTGTTTTAAAATCCCACCAAAACCTATATCTGAAGCATCAGTTTCTACTATCTTAGAAGCTAATGGGTCAGCTATATGGAGGCAAGGAATAGTTTTAACTAAGTCTTTAACTTGTCTAACCTTTAGTAAAGCCCTAGAGCCACAGATAAATCGTATAACATATAATCAATCTATAGTACCTAGAATGTCTGCCCCAGACTTAGGTATAACAGATAGACCAAATGTCCTATCACAATATAAGTATAATGCCTCTTCAGTATATGAATGGAACATTGATAGCCTATCAGAATATAATATTCTGAGTCTTCTTCAACAGATGACAATGGCTGCCAATGCTTATAGAACTCAAACAGGAACTTCAGATAGAACTATAGCTGAACTTCTTATAGCTGGCTTTACAGGACAACTTAAAGGTTGGTGGGATAATCATCTCACTGATGAACAATATTTAGAAATTCTAAATGCTATAAAAACTTATGAGGATGGAATACCTATATTAGATGAGCTTGGTGATACTATTCAAGATGCAGTGGCAACACTAATCTTGACTGTATCACTCCATTTTATAGGTGATCCTACTCATTTAAAGGATAAAAATGCAGAATTACTAAGTAATCTTAGATGCAAGAAATTTAGTGATTTTCAGTTTTATAAAAAACTTTCCTAACTAGGATAATGCTTAGAGAAGATTCCAACTAGGCTTTCTGGAAAGAAAAATTCTTAGCAGGATTACCCTTCTTCTTAGGAGAAAAGGTTAGGAACCATATAAAACAGGAATTTGGAAACCCTATTCCTTATGACTTATTGACCTATGGACAACTGTTTAGTATAGTTCAAAAGGAAGGATTAAAACTTTGTCAAGACATAAAGCTTCAGAAATCGTTAAAATATGAAATGAGAAAAACTAAACAAGAACTAGGTTCTTTCTGTAAACAATTTGATTATAGCATAACACAGAAACATAAAGATTGTAATAGACAATGTTCTACTACAAGAAAATATAAAAAACCTTATAAAAAATATCATAAAAAGAGCTACAAGAAAAAGCTTGATAAAGATGATTATTATAAAAAACAGAAACCTTATAAGCCTTACAAATATAGAAAACCTAGTAGAAAACCATATAAACAAAAAGATAAAAAATTCACATCATATAAAGATTTAACATGTTATAAATGTGGAAGAAAAGGCCACACATCAAGATTTTGTAAATTTGATAAAAAATTACAAGAATTAAATTTAGAAGAATCTGTATTAAACAAAATTTATGAATTATACTTAGATTATTTAGATTTTGAAGAATATTCAGATTCTGAGAAAATAAATCAGATAGATGATATAGGATCGGAATCAAGTTCTGAATATAGTAGTAAATCATTAAATGTATTAACTAAAGAACAGGAATCTATTTTAGAAGCAATAAAATATATAAGTGATCCTAAAATTCAAGAGAAAATGTTAAATAAGATATTAGAAAATGATAAACCTAAAAACTCTATGTTACCTAGTACTAGTAAACAAATATATGATTTGACTGCAATATTAAACAAGAATAAAACAATAAAAAATAAACCAACCATAAATGATTTACAAAAAGAAATTAAATTAGAATTAAAAGAATTAAAAAATAAACAAGAACAAGATTCACAAATAATAAAATCTTTAATGAACTCAACTTCTTCTTCTGATGAAGAAGTTGATGAAGATATTGAACAAATAAATGGTAAAGAAACTGATAATGAAATTAGTTTAATTAGTAAAGATAAAATCCCTGATAATTTAATTTTTATGTTGCATGAAATAAGATCTAGGAAATATTTAATAAAATTAAAATTAAAATTTTCAGATAATTATAACATAGAAACTATAGCATTGTTTGATACAGGAGCTGATTTAAACTGCATTAAACCTAGTTTAGTACCAAAAAGATTTTGGCAACAAACTAATGAAAGTTTATCAGCAGCAAATAAATCTAAACTAAATATACTTGGTAAAGCAGAAGCATCAATTATAGATAAAAATTTAGAAATAAAGAATATATTTATCTTAACCAACATTCATCATATGGTAATCTTAGGAACACCATTTATGAATTTGATAACACCTTATTCAGTAAATGATGATAGTATAAGTTTTAAAGTTAGAAAACAAAAGATAATTTTTCCATTTTTAGAGAAACCTAAAAAGAGGAATTTAAATCTTTTAAAGGCTCATTCAATAAATGAATTACAAATAAATGCACTTATAAAAGCAAAGTCTGAACAACTTTGTAATTTAAAAAATAATTATCATTTACAAAAAATAAATGAACAGTTAAACAATAAATTTACACAAGATAAAATTAATAAATTAAAATCTCAAATAGAAAAAGACTTGTGTGCTGATATTTCAAATGCATTCTGGAATAGAAAGCAACATATGGTTGATTTACCTTATGAAATAGGCTTTGATGAAAAGTCTATTACAACTAAAGCTAGGCCCATTCAGATGGCGCCCGATTTAATTGAATTTTGTAAAAAAGAAATAAATGATTTAGAAAATAAAGGATTAATAACTAAATCTAGAAGCCCTTGGTCTTGTGCTGCATTCTATGTAAACAAGGCCTCTGAAATAGAAAGAGGTGCACCTAGATTAGTAATAAATTATAAACCTTTGAATAAAGCTTTAAAATGGATTAGATACCCTATTCCAAATAAAAAAGATTTATTAGGAAGATTATATAAAGCAAATATTTTTAGTAAATTTGATATGAAATCTGGTTTTTGGCAAATTCAGATTAACCCTAAAGATAGGTATAAGACTGCATTCACTGTTCCATTTGGACAGTATGAATGGAATGTTATGCCTTTTGGTTTAAAGAATGCACCCTCTGAATTTCAGAGAGTGATGATTGATATTTTTAACCCTTACACTAAATTTTGTATTGTTTATATTGATGATGTTTTAATATATTCAACAACCATAGAAGAACATTTTAAACATTTAAAAATATTTTTTATGGTAATAAAACATAATGGTTTAGTATTAAGTAAAACGAATATGTCTCTGTTTCAAACTAAGATTAGGTTCTTAGGACATTATATAGAACAGGGAATCATAGAACCTATAGAAAGAAACTTAGCCTTTGGGGATAAGTTTCCTGACCAAATAATTAATAAAGCCCAATTACAAAGATTTTTAGGTTGTTTGAATTATGTTATAGAATTCTTTCCTAACCTAAATAGAACTATTAAACCTCTGCATGATAGATTAAAGAAAAACCCAGGTCCATGGACTGAGATCCATTCTGGCATAGTTAGACAAGTTAAAGACTTAGTTAAAACTATTCCTTGCCTCCATATAGCTGACCCATTAGCTTCTAATATAGTAGAAACTGATGCTTCAGATATAGGTTTTGGTGGGATTTTAAAACAGGTTAAAGAGGGTAGAGAAGCCATAGTCCAATTTTATTCAGGACATTGGAGCCCAACCCAATTAAACTATTCAACTATAAAGAAAGAGATTTTGAGTATTGTTTTATGTATTTCAAAATTTCAATCTGATTTATTAAATCAAAAATTTCTATTGAGAATTGATTGTAAAAGTGCAAAAGATGTTTTGCAAAAAGATGTTAAAAACCTTGCCTCAAAACAGATTTTTGCTAGATGGCAAGCTATTTTAAGTATATTTGATTTTGATATTGAATTTATTAAAGGAGAAAATAATAGTTTACCTGGTTTCTTTACTTGTGAATTCCTTCTCAGGAATCATGGGGAGAAGAAAGAAAACAGCCAATAAAGAAAAGGAAACCCTAAAGGATGACTCTCCTAAAGCTTTATCTGACCATTCAGATAGTATATTGAACCCTAAACCTATAAAGTCTTGGGCTGATGCTGTCCAAGAAGAAGAAAAAGCAAAAATAGAGCATTGGGTCTCTCAGCTGGCCCAATCACCAGAAGTGATTAAAGCTCTCTTAAAGATGGGACACGAACCTCCTCCAGGGGTTCCAGGTAAAGATTCCTTAATCCCTTATTTAAAAAACCAAATCGAGATAGGAGAATCTTCTTCTAAAAAAACCCTATCTCAGAGTATTTCTAAAATTGAGTTGGATATTTCAAAACCTTCAACTCAAATTGTTTCAGCCAATTTTCTTTTAAAGCAAAAATCATTTTGGTATAATAAAAATTTTTGGTTTACAGAATTGATTCCTGATTTTGGGACTGCCCAGCAGAACCCATGGTTTATAATTGAGTCTGTATATCCTAAAGGATGGTTTTTCAAACCAAAAGAATCTTCAAAGCCCCAAGAATATTATCTTCATATTCTTGTGGATTCAGGCTCTTTATTTCTAAAGCACAATTACCTTCAGCAAGATAAGGCTGTCATAGCCATTCTTCTTTTAAAATAAAGAAAATTCTCCATCCTTCTGAATGGGGAAGACCTTTGCACATTCTTGTGCAGTTTAAAACCCTTCCTTCTTTATCATGCTGTTCTTCATATAACTATTGGGACTACATAGAAGCCTGGACTAAAGCCCTATTTTTCCAAAACCTTGGAAAAACCCATTCCTGGCTCATCTATTGTGAGACCAATTTAAAGATCAATAACCTTCCATCCTGGTTCGTTGATTGGTGGCATTATTGTGGAAATGATGAAAGAACTCTTCCACAAGATGTACTATTAGCTTACCAGCATTTTAAAGCCCACTTAAATCCTACACCATTTGAGAGGAATTTTCCTCCTCTACTTCTTTTTTGCTTAAATTTCAATATACCTTAGGTATATCAATGGTATTTTGACTATTCATTTCAGTCAGGTACTAGTATCCCTGTTATATTGAGAAAATCTAAAGTCAAGTGGTGGTCTGCCTTTCGCAATTCTACCACTATTGAAACTGTTAAAGAATGGCTCCTTAAGAGAACCCATGGTGGTCTTGACCCAAGGCTACAAGCCTCTTTTGGAGCTCAAAGAGCCCAAAATATTGCCCTTCTTGCAACTGCCAAGACTGCAGAAGATTATAAAGCCTTAATGGAACAGATGGTTGGGTCTCTTCCCTCAACATCTGAGCCCATTAAGCCCAGTAGAACCTGCTCTGCTGGTTCTTCAACTAAAGTCCATTCTAAAGTTTCTAAAGCCTCATCCAGAAGAAGAAAATCTCCTTCATCTTCTTCGGATTCCTCTACATCATCCATGACATCATCTTCCACCGAGACATCTGACTCGGATTACTGTCCCAGTAATGAGGATGATTGCTATGGTATATTGTCCCCCATTAAAATAAAAAGAAAAGAAAAAGAAAAGAATAGAGAAAAAGAAAAGAAAAAAGAGAAAACAGAAAAAGAGAAAAAAGAGAAAAAAGAAAAGAAAAGAAAAGAAAAAGAAAAAGAAAAGAAAAATAAAGAAAAGAAGAAAGAAAAGAAAAATAAAAAGAAAATTGAGTCAGAATTTGAATCTGACTCAGATTCGTCTTATTAAAGGCAGGAGAAACCTTATTGATAAAGTCAATAAAGACGGTGCCCACTGACAAGATACTGTTCATCTACAATATTCACCAGAGAGATTCCAACAGTAAAGTCAGAAGAACTGTTCATCCACAGTTCCCAACAGTAAAGCCAACAGTACCTCATACAAGGTACTATTCATCCACAGTTCCAAACGTGTGAAGGTACAGTAAAAGTAAATAGTAACGACATGTTACTATTCATCTACAGTGCCAAAGCATGTGACAAGAACAGTGGAATTTTAAAGCCTCTGTCTATATAATGAAGCTCATTCTAAAGGTAAAGGAGGATCCGAAACACTTCTCTCTCAACTCAGAAGACATTGAAGAACCTCTTAGCCTAGTCTTAGCTTCTCTCTTCCCTTTCCCTTCCTCACTTATATTTCTTCCATACCTATACTCCACACCTATTGATCTCCTTGTATAAGGTAGTCTTAGTTTATAAATTATAATTTATATTTTGTATTCTTATTTTATTCTGTATTGCATTTTATTTTAATTTATTTAAATAAAGTTAAAATTTTATTTATATTTCATCTCTCATTTCATTATAAGTATGCTCTGTTCTAGTTCTTGCAACCAAAAAACGTGCAAGTTGAGCTTGATCTGGAACTAAAACATCAGAAATTATATTTGCAGTACTTACAGACTGAAAATGACCTCTATATTCTATCATTTTCTGTCTTTCTTCTCTCTATATTCTACGCTGTATATTTATACGGGATCCGTATAATTATACCACACAGTATAATTAGGTATACTAAAACAAATAGACTTAAGAGTGTGTTTTGATAAAACTTAAATAAAATATTTTAGACTTAAGATACAATTTTAATATATATATTTTTAATATATGCTTTTAAATTACTTCTGTAATATATTTTAATATATTCTTTTACATTGTGTTTGTATATTGATCATTATTGCATATTTAAGAAACTTCTAACACTTGAGGCGGAAACGTTCTGTGATACTGAATGGAAGTTGTTTCTTAAATCATCATTTGAAATTTTTATGTTATTACTGTAATTTATTTTAATATAGTCTTTTACATTTTGTTTATCATTTATCCTTTTTAATTAATCTGTTTATATTTATGTTGTTTATATCTAATTATTTATTGTTTTTATTAAATCCTTTTAAGATCATTTCATCCCCTGTGAACGGTCCTTCAAATTTGCTGGGCAGTAAGTCAGTGGTCACTACCAAAACCAACATTAACAAACTTTAAAAATCTATTTTTTAAAAATTTAAAAATAGAACCATTTCAGGAAGAGGAACAACATCCTCTAAGTATATATATTACATATAACAACATATATTAGTTTATTTGCAAAAGAAATATCAATATACAATTGATATATATTGTATATATTTATATATGTTACATATAACAATATATATCAGTAGATTTGAAAGAAAATATTAATATACAATTATTATATGCTGTTATATATTCATATATGTGACATATAATAACATATATTAATTCAACTCTAAAAAAATATCAGTATATGATTTTTATATAATGTTATATGCCCATATATATTATATATAACAACATATATCAATTGTTTTGGAAAAAATATGTTGATATATATTACGTATAAAAGCATATATCAGTTGATTTGGTTAAATTTATATTAATTATTATTTTTTAATATTAAATTTAAAAATTAATTTATAAAATTATAAAATTGTGACAAATTGGATAATATTAAATAATAATTATAATATATATATTAAATAAAATATTAATTTTAATAAAGAAAAATTTATTATATAAAAAATTTAAAATATAATAATAATAATAATAATAATAATAATAATTTATCATTTAATATTTATATTAAAATAAAAAATTAGCTGAAGATTCAGATATATTTAGTTAATTATTATTATTAACTAAACAATCATTTATTCATGTAACAAAATGTTGTTGTCGTGGTGAATGTGTGTGTTCTACAAAAACTAATATCGCAAGTGCATGATATCGTTTCTCGTAGTAAAGTGGTAGAGTAAGTGTCGTATCCACAAGAAAGGTAAATTTAATTAACCTAAATTCAATTTAACTATTATCTGAAAATTACCAACTTGCAATAAAAAAATGTACCTAATTGATTTAAATCTATCTTAATTAATTACTCTAAACTAGGTGTTTGAACAATCAATGATAAATGGGTAAGATTAGGTTTTATTGGAGTTTTTACTATGAGTCTAATTAATAAAGATTAAAGTCCTATTCTTGAATCCAAAATATCCAATATCACTTAGTCCATCTACTTCTCTCTCAAGCAATAGAAATTTAATTGGGTAATAGTTAAATTATTATTCTCATGTTAAATAACCATTGTCCAATTTCATTAAATCAAGATATCAATCTTAGATCCTTATGCAATTAAGTTATCTCTAAGATAGTCACTTAAAGTTGATAATTCCACATTAAAAACCACATTCAACTCTCGTATTTTATATGATTTTTTAGGTTTAACAATTGGTAGCCAAACAATTGCTAATTAATTTAACCAAAATCATCAAATCAAGGATAAAAGAAAATAAATCAATGTGTATTAATTGATAATAATCAAACCCACAGTTTAAACTTCAAAATCCATCTAATCCTATAATAAGATTAGTTACCCATTAACAAACTATAATAAAATGTGAAATATCTATTAACTATAACCAAAATATCCATTAATCTAACTAAAAAAATGTTTAGGCAATAAATACAATGAAAATAGGAAGGCTAACCTAAAGATACTCCTCTAATCTTGCTATAAATGTCTTCAAATCTCAGAGATTCTGTAAAATCTGCAAATTTTTCTCTTGGAAGATTGATTTCTTCTCTTCCTTTGGTTAAATTCTCAAAATTTTCCAAGAAAAGTAAAGACTGAAGTAAGCTCCTCTAAAAACTCTGAAAAGTTATATTTATAGTCTGTTCCAAAAGTCTCCTTGGGTGCCCTAGGGTAGAGAGAGAAAATTCATCATAAAATTTCACCAAAAAGATGGGTACAGTTATGCATGGACGTGTAAAAAATGAGACATGGGCGTGTGGCAATGTAGCTCTTCAAAATCTTGAGTTGAAAATTTTTTGGTAGAATTTGAAAAATCCACACTGGTGTGTGAATTAGGGTGTGTAAATTCCACACAGAAGTCTAGATAAAATCCACACGAGTGTGTGGAATTTTTAGCTTCTGTCTCTTTTTCTTTTCTTCCTCCAGTAGGGGTTTGATATACACAGGCGTGTGGGACTGCTAGACACGTCCGTGTATATGCTTTTTCTCCTATTTCCTCTTCTTTTTAACATCAAATTGATCCATTTTCCTTCTTTAAGGAATTTTCTCCATTAATCTACAATCAAAACACAAAATTCCATAAAGATGGGCAAAATATCCATCAAAATAATCAATAAATGAGCAATTTCTCATTTCAATTAAAGGCATACCTAAAATTATCAACTTCCCCAAACTTAGGATATTGCTTGACCTCAAGCAATGTGCAAAACTCGATTTAAAGAAAACCATGGACTTTTTTCTCAAATTTTAAAAGAAAAAATCCTGGTATGCATTCAACATCCATTCCTCAATTCAGTAAGTCACACATTTCTAATTAAGATTTTTCTCTTTTAGTATACACAATTCAAAGAAAAAGAGGTTGCACTTTAGATAGACATACTTCCGCATTTTACCATGAATTTCTAGTTCTTAGTGAACTAAACCTGTCTCATATGCATGCTTATTTAGTCTTCTCCATTAATTTATTTTGCTAATTCAAGAAGAATCAAAAGGTCTTTAAAAGCTTATAACGTGGCTAAATAGGGTTTTTGCAAAAGTGAAGCTGAGATTTTTCAATGGACATGAATTTTCTAAGGAACCACATATTTAACTTGAGTAAACTTCAATTATGACATGAACTTTCTAAGGAACCACATATTTAACTTGAGTAAAATTTAATTATTTCACAATTTGCTGCAACATTCCTTCAATATTTATGGATTTAATTTGAGTTGGGGTATAAAGATATTATTTTAGAATTTCCCCCAAACTCAATTTTGACAATAGGAGGATATTACTTAGCTTTAAGCAGCCATAACAACTCAATTAACTTCACCACTCTTTAATTTACTATATACTAAGTGTCCTTAAAGAAAATTCACATCCAATAGGGTTGGAATTTACGGCTTCAAACATATTAAAGAAAAGCAAGCCAAAAGCATAATTTAAAGCTCAAAGGGGTGACTAATGATAGATTTCAAATTTTGGTAAACTGGAAGTTTCATAATAAAAATTTAAGGGCAAGAGCCCTCTCTAAGTAAGCAATCACCTCTAAAAAACCTAAATTAAATATACTAAAGGAGAAAATTATAATGAAAAATGAATTTCTAACATTCTCAAAGTCTATCAGTCAAATGCAAATAGAAATTTACACAAGTTAAGTAAAATATTAATCATCACTAAAAAGCAGTCCAAAATGAAATCAAATCCTGCATAAGACTCTTTTAGACAAGCAATTTACATTTCATTATCCATTCAAAAGCTTTTAGCAAAGTTAAAATGAACTCAAGAACCAATTCAATTCTACCACACTTTCATTAAATTTGGCTCCCATTAGCAAACATCCCTAACATGTACATTGTAATGATCAAACCCTAACATTCAATCAACATATTATCCAAGCAAATCAGCAAAACCATCATAAATTTTAAAATAAACATCCAAAATCCAAAAGCACCCAATTCAATAAAAACATTCATGATAACTAAACCAACCAAGCAAGGCACAAAATGCAAATATCCAAAGTACACTAGAAATAACTAAAAACATAAAAGAGTTCAAAGTTGATAAAAGAAACTTCACTCTGTGAATCCTCTCCAAACTCAGAGTGGACATTGTCCCCAATATCTAGAGGGAATCACAAATCCTCTTAGTGAGAATGTGGTGTAGGAGGATCGATGGGCGAGAATGGAACATTCAAATTGTGGGAGGAAGAAGGAACACTCGAATCTATTGGACCATGTGGAGCAAATGGATGGCATGGAGCTGGTGGGTTCTGAAATCCCATATAAGCCATAAAGCCTTGCATATTCCACTCCATCCGATCCATGTGGCTATGCATTGTTGTGCTGAGATAGACCATTCGTGCCTTCACGGTGTTAACCTTTTTAGTCAAGCTGATTTTTAGAGTGTCCATTCTTGTAATCAATTACTCCAAACTTGGATTGTCTGATGGTGGTGGGGCTGATCGGTCTTGAGGTATTTGCTCATCTGGGGACTGTTCCCTTGATACTCTCTTCTCTACTTGCTTTTGCTTGATGATGTATCCCGTTCGTTTGACCTCCACCATTTTCATGGCAATCAAGATGTTCATATCTATCCTCATTGAACCTGCAACTGTCACTAGAGGTGAAATATCAATGCCTAAAGCCAAAGCAATTTTTGTTATGTATCCTCCTATTACTATAACACCTTTTTGTTGTTTGGCTACAGTGTTCAACTTTCTTGCAAACCAATTCCCCACATTATATCTCCTTTTATGGATCATGTAAAAGAAAATATAAAGTTCATAACTATTCACTACTCCTGTACTATGCCCTCTCCCAAATATTGAATGTGTTAGCACTTGATGAATGTATCTATACAATGGGTTATTAAATTTAGTAGACTTTGAAACACTGGAATTATATTGATTATTTCCCCCTAATTCCACCCAAGTTTCTTGCTCTTTATAGTCTATATCTTTTTTCCAACCTCCCGGGTGATCTTCAATCTCGAAAATTTCACACGGTATATCAATATGTAAGGTGAAATTGTGATTTGCTAGCCTAAATGCAATTAACCTTGATTTTCTAAACTGCGTATCTTGATTGATATATTGGAATGAACTTAAAAATTCATAAACTAATTCAGAATATGAAGGGCAAGCAATCAATATAAGTTTTCCCAAATTGCATTTATTAAAATTTCTAGCACCTCATCATACCATCTCAATTTTCTCAGTGTAGGTTCATCAATATATCGAGAAGGTACAATTTTTCTTCGAGTTAGAATGTCATACCTCTTTCTTTGAGCATCATTTTCAAAAATAATGGGAGGAAATTGATTTACCAAAGATGATGGTTGTCTTGGTGGAGCAGGTGGTGTTGGAGATCTTCTAGGCGGTGATGGTGATGGCAATGAAAATGGAGAGCCTTCCTCTGATGAATAAGTTAATGGAAGGATGATCTTTGCTTTTCTTGGTGGTGATTGCCTTGACGAAGAGGAGTCTCCTTTTCTTTTTGGGACTCTCTTGAGAGCAAGTGTCTTAGTTCTTGTTCTTGGTGGCATTTTGTCAAACACTTGGTGGGCTTTTTGATTTCTCAAGGTAACAACAAATGTTCTTCAAAAATCTTCTAATCTCTTAACAAAGCTTGCTCTTCTTGCACTTGAAATCGTTGAAAACCCAATTTATCCTCCAAAGAGATCAATGTTCTTTGAAAAATCCATAAACTTTCTAGATTCAAATTTTGAAGAAATTAAAATCAAACAATTTATGTTTCAAAATTGAAATTTGGAAGTTAACTAGATATATGGGGATAAGATTTAATGGATTTTGAAAGAAAGTTATGATATTTATGGAGATTTGGTGAGTTTTAGAGGATGAAAATAGAGGATGGAGAGGAAAGGGGAAAGACAACAGTTGAGAGAGTTTGGGAAAATGGGTGTGGCGGCTAGGGTTTGAAGAAATAATGAAAATGAGACTTTTATAGTAGCAGAGCAACACGGGCGTGTGTGACTAAGGTCACACTCCCCTGTGTCATGTTTGAAATCTAGAATTTTTGCGCTCCATATACAATGAATCATTGAGAGACACGTGCGTGTACAGCTTTAGAAACACACCTGTGTAAATGATTTCAATTCTGCCTGCTTTTCAGCTTCAATGTCCAGTAGCTCTCAAAGACACATAGGTGTGTCAGGCTTTAGTGACACTCCTTGGTAGTTTATTTTGAATATGTTTTCCTTGCACCATTTGAATACAGTAGCCATCTCAATTACATGGGCATGTGGTATGCAATTGACATGCCCCTGGGTTTGCTTCCAGGTCTGACTTCTTTGATTTAGCACTTTAAGGAACCTACAAACACAATGTATCAACCCATCAGTTTAGAAAATTAAACAAATGTAGCGTGAATGGAGAGAAAATGACCTAGCATAAAGAAAAACTAGAAATATTAAAGAAACAAAATTAAGTAAAGAAAAATTTGGGTTGCCTCCGAAGATCACTTGTTTAAAGTGATTAGTTTGACTTTTCCTTATAGAGTTCAAGGTGGAAATCGACAGAACAATCTCTTGCCCTTAACGCCATCTATGAAGTATGGTCTTGATTTATCCTTCTCAAATACTTCAAAATCACATTTTTCTCAAGATTAAAAGTTGATGATAAAGTTGTACATGCTAGAGTGTTGATGAAAATTCCTATGTCTTCACACTTTGCACTAATATTCTGCTTCTTTTGAAAGGATTCTTCTCGATCTTCCTTCTCAAAACTATCTTGTACCACTCTATCAATAGTGCCCACTCGAAAGCAATTATTCATGGGGGATGGACTATTCATTGATTTGATTAAATCAAATTCCACCTTATCATCCCCAACTCTTAATGCCAGCTTTCCTTCTTATACATCGATTAGTGCTCCTGCAGTTGCCAAGAATGGTCTTCCAAGAATCAATGGGAGCTCCACATCTTCCTCCATCTCTAAAATGATAAAATCTACAAGTAGAACTTGTCTACCTTTACTAGCACATTCTCCATAATACCCAAAGGTAACTTTACGGATCTATCAGCTAGCTGGAGTGTCATTTTTGTAGCTTTCAAGTCTGTAAATCCAAGCTTTCTGCAAATAGAAATTGACATTAAACTCACACTAGCACCCAAGTCACACAAATCTTTAAAATTAAATTCACCCATGGTGCAAGAGATTGAGAAACTCCTTGGATCTTTCAATTTTGAGGTAGTTTCTATAAGATTCCTTAACAATTCTCATTAGAACTATCAGAGAATATTACTTAATATACTGTCAGTACTTTAATCAATTCATTGACAAAATTTCCTTTCAAAATGTTACTAACAAAAAAATCTTCAAATAATAATAATACAATCTATATAACACAAAACTTATAAATCCAATATTTAAACCAATTTTCAATATCTCCAATATTCTAAATAGTAATTATAAATCAGATAAACATTATAAGTTCATCAAACAAATATATAAATAATACATTACTTTATTTGATAATCATTCACTAGAATCTCAAACTTCATCCTCTAAATACATAAATTCCTTTCATGTTTACAAATTTGTACAATCTCTCAAATAGCCAAATTAAATTACATATATACATTTCATAACTTATGAGTATAATATACAAAAGATCTTTATATGTACTATAGGTAATTTTCTGAGATCCTTAATTTCACTTGTTAACTTGCTCCGATGACCTAATACCTGTGTGTCAGTAATTTTCTGAGATCCTTAATTCCACCTCTTAACTTGCTCCGATGACCTGATACCTGCGTGTCAGAAAATAATTCTAACACGCTAAGCAAAACTTAGTGGTGTTTATATAAACATATTTTGTCACTTAATATTAAAGAAAAATACTTATGAAAATATAGTAATAATACTCAGCTTTAGTAAACATTACAATATTTTAAATGTTTTTAATAACAAACCAACATAATATTTTGATTACACAAAATAATAACTTTAACTCTATAAAAGTTATCATGCTACACTAGACTTTTGGTATTACAACTTTTCTCTTTTTGAATCATTTTATTTAAGACTTAATTTTTCATTTGTAAACATTGCTCATATTACACTTATTTATTTTTCAGTAAGTCTTACTTTTCAGTTTCATATATAGGATAATTTCATTCAATCTATAATTTGTAGCATTTAAATTTAGTATTATACTTTGGAGCACTTTGTATCTTATATCATTATATACACTTTCAATCATTATAACACTTAGAAAGTTATTGATCAATTCAATAACTTGAGCATAACATTTCTATTCCGTGCATTAGAACTTTCATTTGTAAACCTTAATTTATACATTACCATTCACTTTCATATTATAACACAGTAAGTCGATTTCAAGAAATTGACTTATATTATTATTTTGCATTTATTCCATTATTCACAACATCATATTCACATATATTTTCAATTTAGATAACTTCATTAAATATGCCCATACATACTGAACTCAGATCATAGATTTGAATAACATGTTAGTGTAGCAATTTTAATGCCAAATCTCAAGAATGTATAATGGTAACTATGCCCACTGTCACTGATGTCCATTAATGGCATGAGGTGTCCACTATCACTATGACTATCCTTCCTCTAGTTAGCCATTCAATCCAAAGCTATAACTAAAATCAGTATGATTTGGGCAATTCATTTGTTTTAATTAACATTGAATTATGCATATCACTTCAATGGCATAATTCTTTGATTAACACTTGGTATGACACATATTTATCATGTATTAAAAATTTATTACACTACTTGATAGGGATGATTTCAAAAATTCTTTACATTTTAAGGCCTTATAGTTATTTAAGCCGAAATCACGGATGAAACACAAGAAAAAGAGCCATTTTGGGCAAATTTCTTCAATTGACACGCCCAGTGACATGGGCTTGTCATTGACCGTGTTATAAGCTCATTCTCATAGAAGTTTTGACACGTCCAAGAACATAGGTGTGTCTCTAGCTATGCCATTTAAGTTGCATTACAGTAGCTATGACACGCCTATTGACACGGGTGTATCACTAGCCGTGTCAT
Source organism: Garcia nutans (assembly GCA_947685225.1). Taxonomy (NCBI): domain Eukaryota; kingdom Viridiplantae; phylum Streptophyta; class Magnoliopsida; order Malpighiales; family Euphorbiaceae; genus Garcia; species Garcia nutans. The sequence continues at coordinate 1,843,747 of CANTUV010000068.1, forward strand.
TTAAGTTGCATTACAGTAGCTACAACATGCCCATTGACACGGGTGTGTCACTGGCCGTGTTATTTATCTTTTATCACAATAGCTATGACACACCCAATGATATGGGAGTGTTAGTGGACATGTCTTCAATGTCAAAACACAGCATTGTTGACACGCCAGTGACGTAGCCGTGTCATTGGTGATGTCAAGCAAAACTCTTTATTTCGAACACTTATCAACTTAAATTCCATGTATCCAAATATATGATATCAATGGATCAAAACTAGTTTCTTTAACATAGAAAGAGCATATATCAAATATTTTTCAGTAAAAACTCATCAAGACAACTCAATCAATCATTTTAAACAATAAATTCATAGAAATTCAAATAGTTGTAAATCAAAATATACATAAGCATATACCTCTTTCATTTTCTCTCTTCTTCTCTCTTTTTCCTCTTTTTCTTTGATCAATTGCTGATAATCTCACCTTTTCTAGCTTATTCTTTTAAAAACTCATAGCTAGATATAATTTTCTTTTAAATTTTAGCCAAATTCTTGAAAAGAAGGAGCTTTGGTGGTGTTGGTGATGATGATCATGGAAAGAAGAAGGAAGAAGAAGAAAGAAGCTTCTACATACATACATATCTGTCCATACACACACACACACACACACACATATATATATATTTATGGCTTAATCTAGTGTGACCAACTCATTTTAAATATGGTGCACCCTCTTTTCTATCCTTTGATTCTAGTTTGATTTTTAATCTCGTAAAATCGTAAAAAAATAATTTTTTCAGTAAATTTTGAGATATATTATTCACTATTCTCTGCTTATAGCATTTATCCATATTACTTTTATCACTATACACTATTAATTTTTCAATATTAGTTAAAAAAGTTTTCTGTTTAAAATCTTGACCATTACAGTTTCTTTTGTATGATGGCACTACATTCGGCTATCAAGTTCACTGTCTCATTTTCTTCAAGTCTTCTTTTCTTTGTTAAAATTTTCTTTAAAAACTTGACATAATTTGGCATTTGGGCTAACACTTCAGCAAATGGGATATTGATCCGTAATTGCTTAAAAACCTCTAAAAGTTTTTCATGCTATTTTTCAAGCATCTGTTTTTGCAATCTTTGAGAAAATAGTATTGGGGGAACAAAAGGCTTCACTTATATCTTGAAGGGAATTGATTCATTTTCCTCCTTTGCTTTCTCAACTTCTTTTTCCTTCAACTCTTCTTGAACCCCTTCTTCCTTTTGACTTTTTTCAATTTTTCTTGGAACAACATCTTGTAATTGTTTACCACTTCTTACCATAACTGCTTTGCAATGCTCCCTTAGATCAACTTCTATTTTGCTAGGAAGGGCACCTTGACTCCTTGACCCAAAAGAATTAGTAATTTGCCCAATTTGCATCTCAAGACTTCTATTTTTATTGGCAATTTTGTCCATCCTTACTTCTAACCGATCATATTGCTTATTTAGTTTGTCAAACCTCTCACTAGATATAGAAATGAATTTCTCTAAAGCAGTCTCACAAGTCGATTTGTTGTCTTGATAATGTGCTTGACCTTAGTTTCAATTTTGGAATGGTGGTTGATACTCTTTTCTTTGGTTGAATTGGTTCCCTTGATTGCCTTGGTTTCCCTGGTTACCACACCATGAAAGATTTGGATGGTTACACCAATTGGAGTTATAGGTGTTACCATATTGAGGTTGAGGTGCCTGGTTTTGATTGCCAATAAAATGAACTTGTTCATACCCTTGGCATTCCATAGTTTGGTTCCCTCCTCCACAATTTTCATAACTAGCAACATTACCAATGTTCACATAGATGCTCAAACTTCTTAGCTAAAGCATCAACTTTAGCAGCTAAAAGAGATATCCCATCTACTTTATGAATCCCAGCTACCTCCTTCTTCTTTGGTACTGATCTCTTAGTATACCAATGGTAGTTGTTAGCAGCCATAGCTTCAAGAAGTTCCAAAGCCTTAATAGGACTTTTGTTCATTAAAGCTCCACCGGCAGCTGAATCAATTGTGCTTCTTAAAGAACCATTAGCTCCATTATAGAATGTTTGAATTATCATCCAATCTGGAATCCCAAGATGTGGACACTTCCTTTGAAGTTCCTTTTATCTTTCCCAAGCACTACAAGGAAAACTGAATCAGACAACGCTTTCTGGCCGTTGTCTGATGAAGACAAAAACCGTTGTCTATTGAAGCGATGTCTGATAGCATTTCAGACAACAGTTTTAAAACTGTTGTCTGATGTAGGTTTGCACAACGGTTTTTAATTTTATCAGACAACGGTTTTTGGCCGTTGTCTGATTATGGTTCAGACAACGGTTTCTAATTTTTCAGACAACGGTTTTTAACCGTTGTCTGATGGTTTCCACAACGGTTTCTAAATTGTCAGACAACGGTTTCTAAATTTTGAGACAACGGTTTTTAACCATTGTCTGATGAAGGTTTAGACAACGCTTTTTAACCGTTGTCTGATGAAGACAAAAACCGTTGTCTATTGAGGCGATGTCTGATTAAGGTTTATACAATGCTTTCTTATTAAAAACTGTTGTCTGATTAAGGTTTACACAACGCTTTCTTATTAAATATCGTTATCTAATGAAGGTTTACACAACGCTTTTTAATTTTTCAGACAATGGTTAATTAATCTAAAACCGTTGTAGAAGGATGCTAAATACAACGGTTAATTAATGTGGCACACTGAATATTAGACAATAGTTTCAATGTTCATTTTCATTTCACCACCATTGTCTGTTAAACTATACATTATACATATAAGACAACACTTTACAATGGAGGATTGCAAATTTGGGAATAAAAAAACCTCCACAAATTCAACCATTCAACATATTAATAAACTAAAAAAAATCAACACTATACATATATCACTGAATTATACTATTAACTTCAACTTGAATGACGCTTCATGAAATATTTGGCGAAGTCAATCCTAATCTCGTTGATGTCGGCATCACTATACTCCAAGTTGCCTCTGCGTAGCCACAATATAAGTCAACAAAATTGAATTTTCTCCAAATTTTATAACTTAAGACTAAATAGGCAGACTTTAGAAGTGCAACTTACTTGTCAACAACCTCTATCCATTCTTGGCTAGCAATGCGACGTTTAAGAGGGTCTATGTGGTAGACTACCTCTCCCGTCGGATTTACAACAGTCAATACCCAGTGATTCCTAAGAAATAACAAAATAAAATACAAGCAATTCTTCATATTTGGAAGAACATAACACCAAACAATTCATTGAACAAAAAGTAATGCCAAACTTAAATAAACAATTCATGAATCAATCACAGCAGCAACAAGCCAAACTTAAAGTAATGCCAAACTCAAATAAACAATAATATCATGTCATTTTCACAAATGAGGGAAAACAGGAACAAGATGGTCAAAACTGATAATGAAAAGTGATACTACTAACATTTATATATACATACGGACATAATATATCTTTTATACTAAATTGCTGCTGCTTAAACAGGAACAAGAAGCACATAAGGTTTAACTACGATTACTGCTTCAATGCATATTGTCAAATTCAGATTGTCAAATGCAGTAAATGAGAATTAAAAAATCTGAATAAATACAAAACCGACAATGAAACAGTGATTTCAATCACCAAAATAGCAATCACAAAGGCTCAATTCATAACATCAATCACAATCACATATAGGATCAAGTAGTAAGGCATTGCCTTATAAATCACACATACATATACCATTGTAATCCATGGATAAATAAGATGTATGACAAACAAAGCAACTAGGAGTTAGTCGAAAGAAAGTATATTTGGGATATATACCATTATCGCACATAAGAGTTACAAAAAGGGGAGGTAATGCCAGCATTTGCTGATCAATATCATCAAAAGGATCAACAATGCCGATGTCAGTCTTCAGTTGCAGGGATGCACATGAAGTTAATGAAATACCATAGTTAATAAGAAAGATAAAAACCAAGCATGAAAAAAACTTGCAAGATTTAATTGCAGCTAAACTTTGCAATGAGAACCTGATCCATCAATAAAATATTAATGTTTGTTATCCTACTGCTTTACAATGAGTGCAGAGATAGAAGAATATCATCAGATAATTCATAATTGTTATTTTTAAACTGTTATGAGAACTCCACCATCTGCAACCAAAGCAATTTGATTCTGAGTTAGAGTAGTAGTTTTTGAATTTTCCATTTATGACTGAAACATACCATCAAAACAAAACATTATGCATCAAAAAGATGAAGCTATGATATGAATGTATGAAGCCATGTGGACAACCACAAAAATAGAAAATCCATGAAAATGTAGGCAAAAGATGGTCACCTTTGTGTATATATGCTTCTGTAGATCAACAAATATCTCACCACAAGAATCTCTACAGTCAACTGTATAAAATGCAACACGCTTTGTTAACTTCCAGCACTTTTCATTGATCAATTTCTGCAGTAAAAGCACAAAATGCAAGAAAATCAGGAAAAAGATCATAATCACTGAAAATGCTAAAAGAATTGCGAAGAAACTGAAAAAATTAATCATGTAAAAAAAACAGAGAGATTGTCCAGTACGTTGGTTGCAAGCTTACAGCAACTAACTACTACAGCATCGAACTTATCCAAGAAGTCTCTTCCAAAGCCTGACAAATCACCTGTAATTTGTGTGTTTGTGTTGTTCTCAATTAGTTACATATGTGCCGAGAATTAGCAAATAAGGAAAATCTTTTGAAACCAAACCAGGTAATTCAACAACATTTGGAACATAAAATGCTAGGAAAAAAATGTTGAATATATATAAAAAGAAAACAGCAAAGAAGGACCAAACCTTTCTCAACTGAAACACGAACCATTGGGTTGAATTCTTTCAAAGAATCGAAACAAAGCTCGGCAAGTGTTTTCCCAGCATACACATTCTCATCAGAAGGTATCAGAAAGTTAGCAGATAATGCCTCTTCAGTCACAGCTCGGTCATCTACCAATGTCAAACTACCAACTCCCGCCAATACAATGTTCTTGCAAAACTACCCACAATAAGAAATCCTTAAAAAATCTGTCCCCTTTCTATTATGTATATATATCAAACTTTAGAAAAGAACATGAATATACCAGGCGCAATAGCATAGATTATAGTTCTTTGAAATTTTCCAAACTCGAAAACGTACCTTAGCAACGGTTCCTTTCATTCCATAGACTAATATGTGAGATTTGCTGAGTCTAAATCATTAAAAAAAAGCAATACTAAAGTTATATTAATTTTTTTTAAGGAAAACAGAAGAAAAATACCCTAAAATGAGAAGTGAAAATGAAAAATCAAAACGGAGAGAAAGAGAGAGTACCTTCGTTGAGCATCAGCGCCCCAAACCCTAATTTGGCTATCGTACAATGCAGTCTCCTGCTCTGTTAACTCTTCCCCATCCATGTGTAACTGAACCTAGTTCACCAATTCCACAACTATCTCAATCGAAATTTTCCAAGTGCAATAAGGAAACAACGTAATTATGATGATCGCTTAGTGACAGAACGCATTAAGGAGTGAAAATTAGGAACCCTAAACAGCAAAAAGAAACAGAAGTGACGAGGAAGTACCTTAAACGTATTTCTGAGTTCAGCTTCAACGTAATTATGATGGCTTACCGACCGGAACCATGGGCACATCGGAATCCAAAGTCGCCATTGTATTTTTCAGTCATTTTGGTTCTTCTGAGTTCTGAGCCTAAAGAGAAAGCGAACAGTATAAAACTATATATATACCCTATAGAATACGTATAGTTAACAACCGGCTGACATTCTGACAAATTAATGGCAGATGGATTACGGGAGTATAGGTTCAGTTTGATTTGCTTTTGCTTTGATATTTTTCAGCGATATTTGGCAAAATGGGGGCAAATGAAATTTTTTTTTTTGAAAATAAAGGGGAGAATTTAAGTATTCAAAAGTTTTGAAGTTTTGACATCCCTCTTTTGAAACAAAATAGATTTTTTAAAATTTTGTTAAATTAACTTTATAAATTCACTTATATAGATGACTTATAAATTTCAATTTATAATTCATCCATAAGTGCTTAAGGCAATACAATTTAAATAATTAGTAGTGATAAATTTATATGGACCCTATATAATTATAAAATATAGTGTTGATGTAAATTAAATTGAGCAAAAACTAAATAAATCTAACGTTGATTCTTTCTAAGGTAAAAAAAAAAAGAAGAAGAAATGCAACATACTTATATATAGTAATATATACTTGTATATACTAATATATACTTGTATATACTAATATATAAACTAATATATACTTGTATATACTAATATATATATTAATTTATATACAAATATATATACAAATATATATACTAATGTATATACTAATATATATACACTAATATATACTAATATATATACTAATATATACTTGTATATATACTAATATATACTAATATATATACTAATATATACTTATATATATACTTGTATATACATGTATATACTAATATATATACTAATGTATATACTAATATATACTTGTATATACTAATATATATACTTGTATATACTAATGTATACTTGTATATACTAATATAAATACTTGTATATACTAATATATATTTGTATGAACTTGTATGTATACTAATATATACTTGTATATACTAATATATACTTGTATATACTTGTATATATACTAATATATATACTTGTATATACTAATATATATACTAATATATACTTGTATATACAAATATATATACTTGTATACACTAATATATACTTATATATACTTGTATATATACTTGTATATATACTTATATATATACTTGTATATACTAATATATACTTGTATATACTAATTTATACTTGTAATACTGATATATATACTTGTATATACTTATATATATACAAATATATACTTGTATATACTAATATATACATGTATATACTAATATATATACTAATATATACTTGTATATACTAATATATATACTTGTATATACTTGTATATATTAATATATACTTGTATATACTTATATATACTTGTATATAGTAGTATATACTTATATATATACTTGTATATAGTAGTATATACTAATATATACTTGTATATGGTAGTATATACTAATATATACTAATATATATACTAATGTATATACTAATATATATACTAATATATACTAATGTATATACTAATATATACTAATATATACTAATATATATACTAATATATACTTGTATATACTTGTATATATACTAATATATACTTGTATATACTAATATATACTTGTATATACTAATATATATATATTAATATATACTTATATATACTAGTATATAGTAGTATATACTTATATATATACTTGTATATACTTGTATATATACTAATATATACTTGTATATAGTAGTATATACAAATATATATACTAATATATACTTGTATATACAAGTATATATACTTGTATATACTAATGTATATACTAATATATACTTGTATGTATACTAACATATACTTGTATATACTAATATATACTTGTATATACTAATATATACTTGTATATACTAATATATATACTAATATATACTTATATATATACTTGTATATACTAATATATATACTTATATATACTTGTATATATACTACTATATATTTGTATATACTAATATATACTTGTATATACTAATATATATACTAATATATACTTGTATATACTAATATAAATATTGGTATATACTATTATATACTTATATATACTTGTATATATACTAATATATACTTATATATATGCTTGTATATACTAATATATACTTGTAATACAAATATATATACTTGTATATACTAATATATATACTTGTATATACTAATATATACTTGTATATAGTAGTATATACTAATATATATACTAATATATACTTGTATATACTAATATATATACTAATATATATACTAATGTATATACTAATATATACTAATGTATATACTAATATATACTAATATATATACTAATATATACTTGTATATACTTGTATATACTAATATATATACTAATATATACTTGTATATACTAATATATACTTATATATACTAGTATATAGTAGTATATACTTATATATATACTTGTATATATTTGTATATATTCTAATATATACTTGTATATAGTAGTATATACAAAGATATATACTAATATATATACTAATATATATACTTGTATATACTAATATATACTTGTATGTATACTAAAATATACTTGTATATAATAATATATACTTGTATATACTAATATATATATTGGTATATACTAATATATACTAATGTATATACTAATATATATACTAATATATACTTGTATATACTAATATATATACTTGTATATACAAGTATATATTTGTATATACTAATATATATACTTGTATGTACTTGTATGTATACTAATATATACTTGTATATACTAATATATACTTGTATATATACTAATATATATACTTGTATATACTAATATATATACTTGTATACACTAATATATACTTATATATACTTGTATATATACTAATATATACTTATATATATACTTGTATATACTAATATATACTTGTATATACTAATATATACTTGTAATACTAATATATATACTTGTATATACTTATATATATATTAATACATACTTGTATATACTAATATATATACTAAAATATACTTGTATATAATTGTATATATTAATATATACTTATATATACTTGTATATAGTAGTATATACTAATATATATATATATACTAATATATACTTGTATATACTTGTATATATACTAATATATATTTGTATATATACTTGTATATACTTATATATAGTAGTATATACAAATATATATACTAATATATACTTGTATATATACTAATATATACTTGTATATAGTAGTATATACAAATATATACTAATATATATACTAATATATACTAATATATATACTAATATATACTTGTATATACTAATATATATACTTGTATATACTAATATGTATACTAATATATACTTGTATATACTAATATACATACTTGTATATACTAATATATATACTTGTATATACTTTTATATACTAATATATATACTTGTATATACTTTTATATACTAATATATATACTTGTATATACTAATATATATACTAATATATACTTGTATATTATGCTTGTATATACTAATCTATATACTAATATATACTTGTATATACTAATATACATACTTGTATATACTAATATATACTTGTATATACTAATATATATACTTGTATATACTAATATATACTTGTATATACTTGTATATATACTAATATATATACTTGTATATACTAATATATATATATATATTTGTATATACTAATATATACTTATATATACTTGTATATATACTAATATATACTTATATATATACTTGTATATACTAATATATACTTGTAATACTAATATATATAGTTGTATATACTTATATATACTAATATATACTTGTATATACTAATATATATACTAATATATACTTGTATATACTAATATATACTTGTATATACTTGTATATATAGTAATATATATACTTGTATATACTAATATATATACTAATATATACTTGTATATACTAATATATATACTTGTATATATTAATATATACTTATATATACTTGTATATAGTAGTATATACTTATATATATACTTGTATATACTTGTATATACTAATATATATACTTGTATATACTAATATATATACTAATATATACTTGTATATACTAATATATACTTATATATACTTATATATATACTAATATATACTAATATATATACTTGTATATACTAATATATACTTATATATACTTGTATATATACTAATATATACTAATATATATACTTGTATATACTAATATATACTTGTATATACTTGTTTATATACTAATATATATTTGTATATACTAATATATATACTTGTATATATACTAATATATACTTGTATATACTTATATATACTAATATATATATTGATATATACTTGTATATGCTAATATATATACTTGTATATATTCTAATATATACTTATATATATATATACTTGTATATACTTGTATATATACTAATATATACTTGTATTTACTAATTTATATACTAATATATACTTGTATATACTAATATATACTTGACAAAAAAAAAAACACTTGGCTGAACATATATTACACAACGGTCCCTAAAAACCGTTGTCTGTATGCTTGCTTCAGACAACGGTTTTTTTAACCGTAGTCTGAAACGCTGAATTATACAACACTTTCGAAAAAACCGTTGTCTGAAACATCTTATTAGACAACGGTTTTGTATGACCAGAAAAACAGTTGTCTGAACATATATTACACAACGGTCCCTAAAAAATCGTTGTCTGGTGTGACCAAAATGATACCTAATAGACAACGGTTAAAAAAAATACCAAAAACAGTTGTCTGAAAATTAATTAGAGAACACTTTTTTGGGAAAAAATAAAAAACCGTTGTCTGATTCAGTTTTTCTTGTAGTGAAGCTTCATACAATGATTCACCATCATGTTGAGAGAAATTAGTTATGTCATTTCTACACTTGGCAATTTTTTCGGGTGGAAAAGTACTTAGCCAAGAAAGCTTTTGATAAACCATCCCAAGGAGTAAAAGTTTCGGCAGCATGTCCCAATAACCAACTCTTTGCTCTATCCTTCAAGGTGAATGGGAAGAGTCTAAGACGGATAACATCATCACTAATACCATTCATCTTAAATAGTATCACAAATCTCAAGAAAACTTTGCAAATAACCAATTGCATCTTCATGATCATGCCTAAAAAAGAGGATTTATTGTACAATATTGATCAAGGCTAGTTTTAACTCAATTGTTTGCATTTACTGCGGGTCTAGTTGTGCTAGAGCCTACTTCTACAGTGGGCATAGCATACTCCCCAAGAGCTCGATTTTCTAGACTTTCTGCCATTTCTTCTTCACCACCAGTCACAAAGTCTAAATCAATTGTTTCCTCGAAAACTTCAGTGTCTCCTTGTCTTTCTCTTTCTTCTTTTTCCAAACACAATCTTTCTCTTCTTGCTCTATTATTTGCCCTACATTGTCTTTTAATTTCTAGATTATAATATTCTAAGATTGTGTGTGGATTGCAGCTCATAAATATCCTACAAAAAAGGCAATTAAAAATAATCAAAATAAAGCTCCAAATTAATAATCTCACTGAATTTTAATGTTATCAAAATCGTTGCCTTTCCCGACAATTGCACCAAAAGCTTGTTGTTGTCGTGGTGAATGTGTGTGTTATACAAAGACTAATATCGCAAGAGCACGGTATAACTTCTCGTAGTAAAGTGGTAGAGTGAGTGTCGTATCCACAGGGAATGTAAATTTGATTAACCTAAATTCAATGCAACTATTATTTAAAAATTACCAACTTGCAATAATAAAAATTTACCTAATTGATTTAAATCTATCTTAATTAATTACTCTAAACTAGGTGTTCGAACAATCAATGATAAAATGGATAGGATTAGATTTCATTGGAGTTTTTACCATGGGTCTAATTAATGAAGCATTAAAGTCCTATTCTTGAATTCAAGATATCTAATATCACTTAGTTCATCCACTTCTCTCTCAAGCAAGGAAAATTTAATTGGCCAATAGTTAAATTACTATTCTCATGTCAAACAACCAATGTCCAATTCCATTAAATCAAGATATCAATCCTAAATCCTTAAGCAATTAAGTTATCTCTAAGATAATCACTTAAGGTTGATGATTCCATATCAAAAATCACATTCAACTCTCGTATTTTATATAATTTTTTAGGTTTAACAATTGGTGGCAAAACAATTGCTAATCAATTAAACCAAAACCATCAATCATGGATAAAAGAAAATAAATCAATGTGTATTAATTGATAATGATCGAATCCATAGTTTAAACATCCAAATCCACCTAATCCCACAAGGAGATTAGTTACCCATTAACAAAATATAATAAAATGCAAAATATCCATTAACTATAACCAAAATATCCATTAATCTAACTAAAACAAAGTTTAAGCAATAAATACAATAAAAATAGGAAGAATAAACTAAAGATACTCTCTTAATCTTGCTATAAATATCGTCAAATCTCAGAGAATCTGTCAAATCTGTAGATTTTTCTCTTGGAAGATTGATTTCTTCTCTTTCTTTGGTTAGATTCCCAAAATTTTCCAAGAAAAGTAAAGAATGAGATAAGCTTCTCTAAAAACTCTGAAAAGTTATATTTATAATCTTTTCCAAAAGTCTCCTTGGGTGTCTTAGGGTAGAGAGAGAAAATTTCTCATAAAATTTTGCCAAATAGATGGGTACAGTTATGCACAAGCATGTGAGAAATGAGACATGGGCATGTGGTAATTTAGATCTTCAAAATCTTGAGTTGAGAAATTTTTTGCAGAATCTAAAAAATCTATGCAGGTGTGTGAATTAGGGTGTGCAAATTTTACACGGGCGTGTGGATAAAATGCACACGAGTGTATGAAATTTTTAGCTTATGTCTCTTTTTCTTTTTTTCTTTTTCCTCCAGTTGGGGTTTGATATACACAGGCGTGCAAGACTGCTAGGCATGCCCATATAAATGTTTTTTCTCCTGTTTCCTTTTCTTTTTAACATCAAATTACTTCAGTTTCCTTCTTTAAGGAATTTTCTACATAATCTACAATCAAAACACAAAATTTCATAAAGATGGGCAAAATATCCATCAAAATAATCAATAAATGAGCAATTTCTTATTTCAATTAGAGGTATACACAAGATTATCACAAAAGCAAAAGAATTGTAAACATTTCGTAAAAATGAAAAAACCAAAGTATAAGAATGTAAAAAAAAAAGTTAGCACCGTATAAGTGAAAATCAAAAGTTAAAACACTGTATATAATGTGAATTCCTCTAAATATATCAAGTTATAATTTTAAATGTATTTTACTTTACCTGATTAGTTATTATAATAAAATTGAAATTTAAAATTTTTATCCAAATGGAGTTAGGTTATTGATGAGTACTTTGAATTTTGTTTTTTATTGTTTGCTTTGAACCAATGTATAGTGTATGAATTGCAATCTTAACTTTATTTGCCATTGCTGAAGGAGGGGTGAGTAGGGTTAAAAAAGAGGAATACGAGTAAATTATATTATTTGGGAATTGAGAAGATAGTAAATTGAAGAAGAAGACGGTTTTATTAGGTTAATGGATATTTAAGAAGTGTTGATGTTTCACAAAAAATTTTATACCTCATTTTTCATGTTAACATGTGTTATAACTTTTATGTTCCATTATTATCTTTATTATAAATATTTTATTATACAAACACATTATTATATGTTATTTTTTTCATCGGGAAAGAAAAAAAATAAAAATTAGTAATTTTAGAAAATATTATTATAATTATATTAATTCTATTGTAATATTTTTATTAAAAATAATTTTAATCAATGATATAACTATAATAACTAATTTTATATATAAACAATTTTTTAATCAATTAGCATTTAACTATATAATAATTCAGGCCATTTAGGCTTTGTTTGGAAGTATTTTTATTGTGGTTTTCTATATGTTATTATTCTATGGTTTAAAACTAAACAATGTTTGATTTGATTTTCAACTTATTTTAATGGTTTAATAGTGGTTTGAAAATGGTATTTTTGGAGCATTTTTATAAACCACCGATTTGGTGTGTTGATGTGGTTTTATTTTTATATTATCAAAATTGCCCCCAATGATATTTAAAAAACCCAAACTTCCTAATATATATTTTTTCCCAATCTCATTCTTTCTTTCCCATCTCGTATTATAATAACTATTGGAGAGATTTGAGGATATTTTAACCAAATTTAAAAAAATCAAATTTTCCATCCCGTATTTTGAATGATATGGATAATATTTATATTATTGAGTAATATTTTATAATTTTAATAGATTAATTATATTATTATTTTATAAATTATTAATTCAGTTGAATTTTATTAATAGTTCTTATTTTATTATTGGTATGATAATTTAAATGTGTTATAAAATTTAATTAATTTAATTATTTTTAAATAAAATATATATTTGCCAAAAAATTTATTAAATTTTTAGATAGAATTAATTAATTTTATAATTGCAATTTAAATAAATTTATTTTAATATAAATTATATAAAATATTACATAAGAGAGTATTTTAGTCATTTTATTTATTTAAGACAATCTAAACTATTAAATAATTTAATAATAATATATGATCTTAATATGATATACTATTAATATTATATCATATCATATTATTTGAATTTATTATATTATACATTAATAAACTATGTTGAAAATGCTCCCAAACTAAGCATTACCTTATTTTATTTAAGTCCTTCCACGCGCGCACACATACACGAAGCGCTGCCTTATTATTATTATTTCTTTATCCTACTTTGTCTTATTTCATTTATTATAATGCAAACATAGCGCAAAAAGAAACCAATTTTTATTATACGCAGTTAAAAGATTCGAAAGTTAAAATTATTATAAAGTGAATGGGGACCACAAAATTTCATGCAAAATGTATTAATATCTTATGACCACTAGTGATTACGAAACTTGTAGTTCCACTGCCGGTCCCATTACCATTTTGCCTAATAATTATACAATGAAACCGTTGTATTATAATAAGTCAATCGAATATCAACACGTGACAATATTTTATTAAAATATTACCACGTGTTGATATTCGATTGACTTATTATAATACAACGGTTTCATTGCCACCATTTTCATTCAATTTCAAGCTTCTATTTTTTTTTTATTTTTTTAAAATGTATTTATTACTCTGAAAACTCAAAAACTCGAATTAATATTTGTATAAAGAGAGAGTCAAAGGTCACACTTTACCCCAATCTTAAGCTGTAACTGTGCTTTCCTATCAAAATTAATTATCTCTTTCTTCGGATCACCACATGACCTTTTCTCAACTTTCCAAACTACCCATTATCTCCTTCACAGATTTCAACTTCCATCATCAAACTCACCCCTAAAATCTACAAGGAAAGACAAATCCAGCTTCTCTTTTGTCTTTTTTATTTTTTTTTTCATTGTCTATGTCTATTGGTTCTTTAGAAATTTACTCCTTAATTTGACCTTAAAATAAAAAGAAAAATAATTGCAACAATTACCTTTCTGTTCTGTTCTATTCATATCCACACCAAAATTAATAAATTTCTTTAACTATCATGAGTTTCTTGTTTAATTATGTTCTTTCTCTTTACGTAGAAACAAACTTTTGATTTGGGTCAATTTTTAATTTTTTTTTTATGTGATTGGCTGTTGGAGCTTGGCCAGTTGAAGTAATAGTAACAGTATGGGGATTGATGGCAACAAAGGTGAAGGAGCATCTGGTTGGAAAAGTGGGGATTTGGAAAAAGAAACAAGTACCCAAAATGTGGATGGTGCTGAAGCTGTAGACATATTGAGAAGGCAAATGAGTGAGGCTTCTGTGGATGTCAATGAGGATGATGAAGATGAAGAGAGTGAAAGCAGCAAGATTCAGCTTGGTCCTCAATTCACCCTCAAAGAACATATTGAGATGGACAAGGTTTTCTTTTTTTTTATACATTTTTTTCTTCAATGAACATTTTAATTATGCAAATCTCTCTCTCTTTCTCTCTCTCTCTCTGTGTGTATATATATATATATATGAAATAAAAATAATAATTTGTTAGTGAATTTGATAAGTTCAGGACGATGAGAGCCTCAGAAAATGGAAGGAACAGCTTCTTGGGACTGTGGATTTTGAAAATATTGGAGGTATTCTATTGCATTTCCTTTTCTTTTTTTACGTAATCAAATTTTTTCATAGTTATATATAGGAAATTTATGTTTCTATTAGAATTTCTAGTTGTTTAAGGTCTTCAAAATTTCCCCATATATTGTTCTTTTCACTTTGATTTTTCTATATTGTTTTTTTTTGGTACGCTATATTGTTGTTGTTTATATGCTAATGCAGGGAATTTTTAATGTTCCTCTCTCTTCTGTGTGCAAAAATTACTAATATTGCTGATATTTTTTCAATAAAGATTTAAATTCTATATGTTTTTATTAAATATTCGAATAATGCCAATTCTTTTGCAGTATTTAATTTCTATTTACTGTCAGTTCGTTATATCGCTTTTATATATCTTGCCGCAATGTTTTCTCAATTGATATAAAGGGCAGCATTTTATTGGTCTACGGTGCTTTATACATTGAGTCAATGATGTAAAAATTAATAAGAATATATGGAAAAAAGGTCCTACATTTATTAAATATAAAATTTATGAATAATCAATATAAAAATGAGTACTTTAATTCTAACCGCTAATTTTTTAAGTTGACTATTTTAAATATTTGTTTTCTATTTGGTAGATGTCTCTCGGATTTTTAATTCTTTTACATGGTATGAAATGTCCTTGGTACTTTAAAAATTGAGGTTGGTTTTCTTTAATCTATATTAAAAATTCAACATAGGCTGGCTGCCTAATTTAAGCTATTTACTTAAGCCAATTGCCAGTTCTAAATAACATTTACCTGCCTGTTTATTGACAAGGGCATTCTAGAAAGCAAGAATTGTAGTTCTCTGTCGACATTTAAATTAAGCATTCATTAATGAGTCTAATCATGTTTTCCCCATGAAGGCATTAATTACAATCTAAATTAGCATTATCCAACTTCATTGAGATTATTCAATCTTCTGCATTTCCTAAATTGTGTTTTGTTATGATTTATTGCAGAAAATTATGAACCAGAGGTGAAAATTCTTAGTCTGTCAATAATTTCTCCAGACCGACCGGACATTGTGCTGTCTGTCCCTGAGGATGGAAAACCCAAGGGCTCATGGTTTACATTGAAGGAAGGTAGCCACTACAATTTGATGTTCACCTTCCAAGTCCGCAACAACATTGTATCTGGCCTCAGGTACATCAATACTGTCTGGAAAACTGGTGTCAAGGGTAAGCTATCCATGTATTAATTCGTGCCTGAACTTATGTTCGAACACTTAAAAATATCTTCCTTGTAATTGTTCATATTTCAGTTGACAGCGCAAAAGAGATGCTTGGGACCTTCAGTCCTCAGGCTGAGCCTTACACACATGTTATGCCTGAAGAGACTACCCCGTCTGGCATGTTTGCTAGAGGAACATATTCCGCAAAATCGAAGGTCAGTTTCAGCAACTAAACACTACTTGTTTTTCCTCTGTGTTGGTCCATGCTGAACAGTGTACTTAATTCATTCTTGATTTAGACAAATTTTTCTTGAATTTTTATTCTGGATTTGGATTGTACATTGTCATTAGTGATAACCATCTTTTGTTTGACATCCTCAGTTTCTTGATGATGATAACAAATGCTACTTGGAGATCAACTACACCTTTGACATTCGAAAAGAATAGGCTGCTACTTGAAGAAATTAACTCTGCAAGAAGCACAATATTCTTTGAGATCACCCTTTTCTTTAATTTTCAGCCTGATGTCTGCCGCTTTGTTAGTTTCAAAATTTCCCCTTTAGACCATATTTAAATTATTTATTAACATCCACAATTGACATGGAGAAAAAAATTCAATTGGTATTGCTTTTTTAATAAATGGAGAGCTCAGCCTATGATTGCAGATTGCTTATGAGTTGCTGGTTGGGCTCCATTTATTTAGTAGATAACAAATCAATGGTATATTAGGACTGTTGAGAGATATTATTAGAAAGCAGTGTAGGTAATGTGGGTTTGATTTGGTTTAAATTTTGGTATTGTATTGTACTTTTTTTTTCCTCTTTATTTCAATGCTTTAGCTGTTCTGCCATATGCTAAAGTTAGCTCAGACTCTACTTATAGTCCACCTAATATTTGTTCTTTTCTTCTCAATCCTTATTTTTGTTCTATCTTTTCACTTCTTCCTGGGCATTATGCTATACCATTAATAAGCTAATTCTTATCAGATTTATACAAAAATAAGCTAATTACATCAGCTACTATACCAATAATACACAAAACCTATTAGTATTAAGGGAAAGTTATACTATATTTCACTTTTTAAAATTTTTTTAATATACAGTTTTTATATTTTTTTTAATATATGGATATATAGTATATGCATATTTTTGAAATTAAAAAGTGAACAAGAGTATTTTTGAAAGATTGAAAGTGAATATTTTTAAATTTATTTTTATTTTTAACGTATTTTTGAAGAAATTGTTTTTGTTAAAATTTCATTATATATATTTTTAATTATGCCACTATTTTAGTATTTTTTGGTATATTAAATGTAAGCCTCTAAATGGGGCATTTTTTAAATTTAAAATTAAAAAATTAGTGTTTTTGAAAGAAAAATGAAAAGTAGATAGTTTTGCAGAAATCCCTTTTTTAATTCAATTTATAAGAGAATTTTATTATTCATTTTATATATAACAATTTAATTTGATTAAATCATAAATGATATTTTTTTTAATTTTTTTTCTTAATCCTTAAGTGAGTTAATATGTGTTAATAAATATATATATTTTTTAATTTTGATAATGAAATCAAGGAGATGGATTTAGTATAGTGTGCAAAAATCATTTCATACTATAATTTTATAACAAATTAAAAAGAAAAACAATATATTATTTAATCATTCAGTATAATCATATGAATGTTATAATTACTAGTTACTCATTATGCAACAGGCATCATGAAGTAATGCCTAAAAAATTAGCAAAGCCTTTGAAATCAAGCTTAATAACCCAGCAATTATTTCATTTTTAAAATCATAAATGGTCTATCTTTACAATCACACTAATTACAAAGCTAATAATCAATTGTTACTATTAATTGACCTATTCATGAGTTAGGCAGGATTTATTTTTTGAAGAAATCTGTAGATTTTTTAAGCTCCACACTAGAACATATCTAATTATTTAGATTTTTTTAATTCTAATTTAAAGCAGACCATTTAGCCAACAATTTAAATGATATGAGAACAAGACATGTTTATTTTATTATTACAGTTTAATAGGTAAATTTATCCTAAAATTTACATGCCTTAAAGAAAAAATGAAATTGATTTTGAACCTTATTATATTCCTTTATCAACTTAATTTTTAAATTTTATTGGAAATCAATTCAATTGGGTTGTGAACATGATAAAACACTAATACCATTGATGACTATTAACTAAATTTGTATCTCTCAAAAAAAAAAAAAACTAAATTTGTAAAGTATAGGGTTTTAAAAATTAAATTAAAAATATAATATAATTATAAATTTAAAGATCATTTATTTTTTTTGTCTTTATTACTGAGTGTTTGGCAAAGTTCTTTGGTGCAATAGTTTGTTTTTTTTTTTCAACTGTTGGATCAAACCCGTTTGGTTATTTTTTTTTCAGTGATAATTATTAGTTTTATGTATCCAAATTGTTGTTTGCTAAAATTTCAATTAAGAATTTATTTTGAAATAGCTCTTACTTATTTGAATAAAAGGATAAAAAATATCCTATTAAAAATAATGCTTAAATAAAAAGATAGATATTAATATTCATTCTTAATTATCATAAACATATAAATATCAATACATAATACTCGTTCTATCCCAAATTGATATGTATGATTTCTATTTCATTAAAAAAAAAAACTTAGATATTTTAGATAAAAATTTAAATTTACATGTATGTTCTATTACCCTTACTTTTTTTTAAAGAGAAACAAAATCAAGTAGATATAAATCATCCTAGATGAGAGACTCCAGTCAGATGAACAAACAAATAGTAAACCAACAATCGATGGATGCACCACCTGCCCAACAAATTAACGATCTCACTAAGTAAAAGGTAAGCTTACTAGGTGATTAGCAATGGCATTTGCCTCTCTATAAGTATACTGTGCTTGTACCTTTAATCCTGATTCAAGAACCAACAAATTCTCGCAATAAGATCACCATTCTGACTAGAATAAAGACCTTAAACATTAAAGATCATCACAACAGCAGAGTTGTCAACTTGGACCTTGATCTTATGCCACTCTTTCAACCATGCTTGTTGAAGACCATTAAACAGTCCCCAAAACTCAGCACATAAATCATTACATTCACCAAGCTTTATCCAAAAACTCCATCTCAACTTGTTATATGACTTTTTAAAATCTATCTTGATCATTACCATACCCTTTTTACTTTGCTTCCTCCTCAAAGAGTGTGTCACCTCTTGCATGATCACCGCATTATCTGTAATCTAACGATTAGGCACAAAATTAGATTGGGTAGAGTCAATCAATGAAGACATAGTTAGTTTTGTTAGAGGAGAGAAGCTAAGATCACTAATAATTAGTTATTAGTGCAGTAATGGTCTGAAACAAAGAAAAAGTAACAAAATAATTCTTAGAGGAATTTTATCAAATGAGTAGAAAGCACACGAGAATGCTGAAATTGTAAAGCAAAAGTTGTCAACATGCCTTTAAATAGGCTTACAATGCTAGAAAAAAAGATATGAAAACTGAAGAATAGAAAATCACAGCACTATTGATATTGTGCTTTCAACAATAACCAGAAACTCAGGACCTATAATAACAAAATAAGACTTGGTCACATAATAATAAAAATAATAATACAAATGAATTTGAATCAATTACTCAACACTCCCCCCCTTGATTCAAAATTGCAAACTCCAAGTTGATTCCTGAAATAGATATGCTTGTCAAGTGGCAAAGACTTTGTAAACATATCAGCTACTTGTTCATTTGTATTGCAATACTGCAATTTGATTGATTCATCTGCCACAAGATCACAAATGAAATGAACTCGAATATCAATATGTTTTGTTCTCATTTGATAAGTTAGATTCTTGGACATAGCAATTATTGCTTTGTTGTCACAATAAATATCAGTTGCTCCATTTTGCTCTTGAGAAAGATTTGTCAAAATTCTTCTTAACCATATTCCTTGACAAGCTGATGTTGTTGTTGTTGCATATTCAACTTTTGATGAAGACAAAGCTATTGTAGCTTGTTTTATTGAACTCCAAGAAATAGCAGTTGATCCAAGATTGAATATGTAACTCGAAGTGCTTTTTCTATCCTCCAAGCAACCAGCCCAATCACTATCACTGAACCCAACCAATCTGAAACTTTCTCATACCATAGTACATAATCAAGTGTTCTAGCCACAAAACGAAGAACTCATTTAGCTGCCCCTAGATGATGCTTTGAAGGGTTGTGTATAAACATAGAAATTACTCCAACCGAAAAGGATATGTCTGGCCTTTTATGAGTCAAGTAAATTAAGCAACCAACCAAGCTTCTAAAGTGACTCACATTAGATTGTTCAATACCGTCATCAACCTGTAACTTTTCATTCAAATTCATTTGTGTTACTGTAAATTTACAGCTAAGCATACTGAATTTTTTAAGTAAATCAGTTGCATATTTTCTTTGCGGCACAAAGACTCCATCTTTAACTTGCTTCACCTCTAATCCAAGAAAATAATGAAACAAACCCAAATCTGACATTTCAAACTTTCTTTTCATGCACAAATTGAACTTATTAATGAGAGAAGAAGATGAACTCATACATATCATGTCATCAATATAAAGGCAAACAATGAGAATATCATTTTTACCTTATTTTTTACAGTAAAAAGTGGTTCATCCTTACTTTTTATAAATCCATTCTTTAAAAAATATGAGTCAATTTTGTTATACCATGCTCGCGGAGCATGCTTTAAGCCATAAAGAGCCTTTTTTAACTTGTACACTTGTTCTTCTTTCTCGCGAACAACAAAACTTTTGGTTGAGAGGCATATATTTTGTCATCTAACTCTTCACTCAATAATGTAGACTTGACATCAAATTGGTAGATGGGCCAATTTAATTGAGCAGTTAAGATGATTAGAATTCTCACCATCTCAAACTGAGCAATTGATAAACTTGTATTTTTATTTGGTTTTACACTTGAAACAAGTTCATCTTGCATTAATTTTGGATAGTTTTTTACAGATTTTTGCAAAAGAGTTTTTTACAAATTTTTGCAAAAGAATGTCTTTTTCTTTGCAGGTTAAGTATTTTTTAGCATTTAGAGCTAAAAA
Organism: Garcia nutans; assembly: GCA_947685225.1. Taxonomy (NCBI): domain Eukaryota; kingdom Viridiplantae; phylum Streptophyta; class Magnoliopsida; order Malpighiales; family Euphorbiaceae; genus Garcia; species Garcia nutans. The sequence continues at coordinate 1,865,860 of CANTUV010000068.1, forward strand.
GAAGCAATTTGGTTAAGAAAAGAGCAAATTTGGAGTAGATGAGTTCAACATAGGCATGTTAGATTTTTCAACATGCCTATGTTCAAAATTTTGAAGCTACCAATTTTATGGAATTGCTAAACAGAGGGGTTTGCTTCAATATTGGCATGTTAAACTTATCCAACATGCCCATGTTAGACTAATATATTCAACTTTGACCTACTGAGGTGGTAAATGACTATAAAACCCTAGGGGTATTTTTTGGAAATGATAAGACACTGTAAAAATATCTTTTTGAGAAAAATTTGGGAAGCCAACATTAGCCATCCCTGAAGCATTTCTTCTCAATCTCATTTCTCTTCTCTCAAACCTTCATCCACCATTAGAGAAGAAGAGGAGAAAAAGAATCTTGTGCTTAGAGGAGGATTCAACCATTTCTACAAGATTCATTCATCTAGAATGAACATTCAATTATGGTTTAGAATTTTAATTTTTAATTTTTGATTTCTTTGTTATTTCATAAAGTTCAAATTTGGAGTTATAGATTCTATGATTTATTTCTTCATTGCTATTATTTTTACTTTTAATTTAGCTATGAATAAATAATCTCTTTAGTGGGATTTGGTGGATTTAGGATTATGGATGATGGATATTGATTGATTTAATTATTTATTTATTTCTTGAATCAAGGTTTTATTGATTTTGTTCTAATGCTTGTGATTGATTGGCTACCAATTACATATTCATTTGAAATCATATGTTGAGTGAAAGCTATGTATGATTTTAGATTGTGAAAATCAATAACTTTAAAAAGTTCATTTTAGAGATAAAAGAATTTTAGAAGATCAACTTTATTCCTTTGAGCTTAATAGATTATTGTAGTTTAATGTTCAAAAGAATATAATATTTAAATTCTAGCAATTATTAATTTTCTTGCTTGAAAGAGAAGAAGATTAAAGTTTAAGAAATTGATAATTTTGATCCAAGAAAGTTTAGAATTAATTTAAAAATTAGCTTTTGTCCATTTGAAATAATTCTAATGAAACCTAATCATACTTGTTAATCTGAATTTACTTGAATTTTGAATTTAAAGTTTGAATTAGTTAGATAATTATCTTAATTTAATTTTGAATTTTGATTTAATTTTGAATTTTAAATTAAGAAATTGTTATATAATTTTTAAAATATTAAATTTATTTTTTTATTTTTAAATAATAGTCAAATTAAATTTTAGTTAGTCGTTAACTCCTTCTCTGTGAGAACAATCATTATAAACACTTACTACTTGTATGGCTCGTGCACTTGCAATTTAGAATTACTATACGATTCGTCAAACAACAAGAGAAAATGTGTCGTCATAATCCACACCTTGTTGTTGTGTATAACCTTTCACTACAAGACATGCCTTGTGTTTTTGTATACTATCATCTGCATGAAATTTTATTCTAAACACCCATTTCACTCTAATGGCTTTCTTATCTTTTGGTAGATCCACCAAATCCCATATTTCATTCTTCTAGATTACTTCAAGTTCTTCCATCTTTACATGGTGCCATTCTTCTTTCTCTACTGCTTCTTCAAATGTTATTGGTTCAACTACAAATAAGGCTTGTGTAGCCGCATAAATTTCAGCCAATGGCTCAAATCTTCTTGAAGGAGTTTCATTATCTGATGAACTTTTGTTACTGGAACTTGAAGAAGTGGAGCTTGGTGTAGTTGAGGAGGATATGCTAGAAGTATTTTGAGGAGTTGCTTGTTGGTTATTTGTTGATGGAGCTTCATTTTCTGCTAGAACCTCTAATTGAATGCCATTTGATTTCTTTTCCTAAGTCTAGCTTGCACTTTCATCAAACATAACATTCTTGCTTATAATCATCTTGCCACTCAAAAAGCTATAAAGCTTTGGATTGAGAGCAATAATCAATAAATATTCATTTCACAAATTTTTCATCAATTTTATTGCGATTTTGTGAATCTACAAAAGAATAGGCAATACAACCAAATATTTTCAAGTGGCTTACCCAAGGTCTCCTACCACTCTAAGCTTCATATGGTGTTTTGTTGAGAAAATCATCTATAAGAGATAAATTCAACAAATAGACAGCAGTGGCAACACATTATGCCAAAAATTGATTACGTAATCCCTTAGCATTCAACAAGCTTCTTGCCATTTCAATAGTAGTTCGATTCTTATGTTCAACCACTCCATTTTGCTCCAAAGTATGTGGTGCTGTTAATTCTCTACGCAAGCCTTGTTCTTCACAAATTTTTGAATTCATTAGATAAAAACTCCCTTTCTTTGTTGGTTGATAACAAGCAAAATCTATTCATATTTGAGAGACTATTGAGGTTTGTTATTAAATGATTCAACTGATTTTAATGTATTTTTATAGAAGAAATAACTTAAAGGAGGGTAGAAAGTTAAGTAAAGAAATATGAGTTAAAGCGTGAAAAAGAGCTAGAATGTACAGACCGGTGCTTCGGGCAGGAGCCTTGGGCAAGGCTAATGGTGTATCTGACCTAACAGATTATGGATAATTTTGACAGCTTGCACTTACCATGTTTTGATCTTTGAAAATTCGATTTTGACAGGTTTAGGAAGATAAATCTGATCTTTTAATTTTTGATTAGTTAGGAATTTGAATAGGATATTATTATTATCTTATTATTATTATTTTTTATTTGTAATTTTTCTAGTTAGACTTAAATTAGAAAGTTTTATTTTAGAGAAGAATATTTAAGCTGGTTTTTCCAGCAACCCTATGGGGAAATTTTTGACCTTTTTAGTTGCTGCAACTTTGCAATTTATCAAATTTTTCTTTCCTTCTAATTATAAGCAACTAATTCTATCTTGGTTGAAGGGTAATTGAAGTTCATATTCGCGAATTGTGAAATCTAAATAAATTTATCTTTTCTCTTCTTTAATATTTAGCATTTATATAATTTTTTGTGGCTTAGTGTCAATGTTGTTTTGCTAATTAATCGATAGGGTCCATCGCTTGATTAGTTAAATAATATATAGCTATTAAAATTTCTTTAATACCTAATTGTTCTTGATATTTTGATTTAAGTAGAAATTAGATTTATTCTAAGAGATTATATAATCTAATTAAATAAATATCGAAGTTGGATTTATTGGTTAGAATCAAGTCCTTGTAGTTCTTAAGGCTGTCAATAATTAGATTCTAAGAGCATTCTTATAAGATAGGTTATTAACAAGAGTTAATTAGAGAATGTTTCCTAATTAATTTAAAACCTAAGAAAAGATTGGTATTGAGAGATTGTCCAACACTATAACTGATTTATTGAAGAATTAAAAAGAGCAATCTTTGAATCTGTGATCAATTCAAGAATTGAACTGAAATTATCCCTTCAACTAAATTTATCTTTATTTGTATTTTCTCTAATTTATTTTTTGCTGTAATTTAATTTTAATTTTCTGTTTTTGTTTAATTTTCATTCTTATTTTTCAAACCCTTCTTATTTAATTTAATTTTAGTTTTCCTTTTTGATTTTCAAAAAAGATTTAAATAAGTAGTCAATTCTTTGTGAATTCGATCCTATTCACCACTACTACAATTTAATTTTATTTAGAAATAAAAATTTAATTTTGGTGATTTCGATTCCCACCAAATTTTGGCTGCGCTGTCGAGAAGTTGATATTAACTTATTTTATTTCTTTTGATTATCATGAATTTTATGGCCGCCAATTTGTATCAATTTGGATACAAGAGAGAAATTTCAAACGAGGTAAATATGTCTTCTCTTGAGTCCAAGATTTTTGATATAACTACTTGGGTGCAAATAATAATTGCAGATGATAGGCAACAAGCTAGAGTTTATGATTGTGCATATATAGGATATCATACACTTCAATATGATCAACTACAATGAAATTATGATCCATACTTTAATGCTTAAAATTCAGAGTGGGAAGATTATTTAAATTTCAACTATGGAATAAAGCTATTAAATTTTCAATAAATTCAGCCATGGCTGCCTCAGCAACAACAGCCACCACCATCCACACCAGGTATGTCTCTTGAAGAAATATTTAAATTATTCATGACTAAAACTCAAAAATTTCAACAAGAGACCAAAGCATGTATTCAAAATTTGGAGAATCAAATTAGCCAACTAGCATCATCTATATGCAAGCTGGAGTCTCAAAAAGAATTTTTCTCTCAAACGGTGGTCAATCAAGAGCAAATTTTAGTTGAAATTACCTTAAAGAATGAAGAACTGCTGAAAAATTCACACTAAAGGATAAGCCTTGGATCTAAAATTGTTATTCAAGAGGAGATGCAATCTATCAAGTCCAAATCTGATCAACATGTACAATTGGTGAATCCACCCTATTTCCCACAAATATTTGCTAAGTCAAAAAAGAAAAAGAAAAAGAGGGAACAAAAATTTTAAAGATTTTATGAAAAGTTGGGACACAAAATGGGAGGTAACAGACTCAAGTGTTGCAATAAAAAAGGATCTTATGCGCCTAATACCAAAGAGATTAATTTGGGATATCCACTAGAACTCAAAGGCAACGTATAGCCAAAGACTCAAAATAAAAGCGCTTATTGGGAGGCAACCCAACTAAAATTTTTAATAATCTCTTTAATATTTTATTTTAATTTTAATTTGTTTTCTTATTTTTAATCTTATTTTTAAGTTTTGTTTAATTCATTTTCTTTTGTTATAATTTTCTTATTTTCATTTTTAAGTATTAGATTTTTCATTTTTATTGTTTATCTTTTTCTCAAAAGAATAACTATTGATTTTCTAGGTCTGATATAGTACAAATATGGAATTGGTAACTCAGTAGATTAACTCAATAAATAATGTTCAATGAAGGAGAAAACGGACTAAGCCTTACCCAAAGCTTAGTATGATAGCTGGTCATTTTATCCATTTATTCTTAATGAGCTTAAAACCTTGTTACTCATCCTTTTCTTATTTTTCTTTTTTAAGCCGCCATAGACACTTTTTAGTTCTCTATCTCTAAAAAAAAATATAAACTCATCTCTCTCACTCACCCACCTTCATACCTACTAAATTCTTTCTCTTTCAAACACATATTTTTCTTCTTACCCATTTTTTTTCTCTAACATCCACATTAAATTTAGAAAAAAAAAAGAGCAGATATGATATTCAAAAGAAAATAACCTTCTTCATTAGGAAAAATTGGGTTTGAATGGGCATTTGAAGTTAAATTTTCAAGGGAAACAAATTTGGTATGCTATCATTCATGGGTTGTTGATCTTTCCAGGTTAGTATACAAATTTCTCCACTTTTGGGTCTTTGTCAATGAAGCGATGGAACTGATCAAAAGAATAGGTTGAGAATCTTACTTTGTGATTTATTGCTCTATGTATGTTGAATTAGTTAAGGAGTTTTATTCAACTTTTCAATTTCTGAAATTTGCAAATTTTTGTTTCATAACTCCTAATTTAAATTTCACTTGATGGGTAAGAGATTTAGCCTCTCAATTACTAATTTTAATAAGGCCATATGTTTTTTGACTGAGACTGATTATTATAATATTTTTGAAGAATTTAAATTTGTTGAGTTTCATAGTAACTTTAAATATATATAAAATACTTGATCAGTATAGTCCTAGTAAGTCTAAGAACATATACTTTAAAGAAATATTTTTTTAATATTCATAAGTTCTTAAGCTTACTCTGTTTCTAGTAGAAAAAAATGTAGCATGTGTTATTTTTTAAAATTGATTATACATATATATATGGTGCATTAGTCAAGAAAAGAAAGTTAATCTAGGATTTTGGTTAGCAATGCCATTTGTGAATGATATTTGTTTATAAGACTATTAATCTTAGGTTTCATTATAACTAATTTGGTTGTGTAAGAGTTATTAGTTTATTTTTAACCATGATTTGCATTTATCTTGCATATCTACCCCTTGGTATTTTTTTTATGAGATAGGTTTGTGTGCAAGAATAATGTTGTTTTTGGCTTAACTTCAGTAGGTTCAGTTGTACCAAGAGATCAATGAGTGTTTAGAAAAGCTAAAAGAAGTGTCAAACCTACTCTACGTACTCTACAAAGGCTGGTTCTTCTTCTTCTACAATACAGACATAATTACAATGGCTAAAAAAAGTTTAATCTAGCTGAAAATTAATGGCACTAAAATGACAACTCAACTCACAATGATGAAATAATTGATGATGAGTATGCCGCAATAAGTAGGAGTTTTTCTTCCTCACTAGCAATACTGATATGCTTCTCGATATACCATTCCTCTAATGAATTTTAGGAGAGTCCTATTTTCTTTATTTTTCATTTATATTTATTCTTACATTGAGGACAATGCAAGATTTAAGTGTGGGGGAGGGATACTTAATGTTTGGTTTTAAATTTTTTGAATCTTTAATACTTTTTAGTTAATAATTTTTAAAATTTCTTGAGTTTTGCTACTATCCTCTTTGTCACTTAATAATTTTTAATCAAAAGTCAATTTTATCTTTGAAATAATTCAAATGTGATGTTTTAAAAAATAATTTATTATGACAACCCTTAGCTGGTTTTTCTAAATTGATTTTTATTTTTTCACCTATTATGAATGATTATTATTGATAGGTATTATTTATATGAAATATTTTGAATTTTTCTCTATCTAACATAATTAATCAACATTAAATAGTCATCAATGCATAGTTATTCTTCACTTGGTTTGCTTGGATTTATGCTTAAATTTTAAAAGACTTGTGTTAAGAATTAAATGAAAATTAAAAAAAATGAATAAGAGCTCAAAAAAAAAGTTCAAAAATAAACATTTTACTCTGCTGGTCAAAAGACTATGAGTAGAGCTAGTAGCCACTTAAAAATTGTGACCAATTAAGTAATCGGGTGCAGGTATCACAAATATTTGCCATTGCGTCAAAAAGTTGTTGACATTTCAGGCAAGCCTTAAAAGTGCTCAAGTAAACTAAACTGAAATTTCTTGGTTCTTGGCATAAGTCTAACATATGAATATATATATATATATATATATATCTTGGTAGATTTGGTGTTGTTTTGCTATGTATTGATTGACTTTCAAGTGAAAACAAAAATACACACTAACAAATTTACAAGACTATTTTTGCATTTTATGTTTGTAACATTTATCAAATTAATCATTCATTCTTGTGGAATTATGAAAATATTATTGCTATGAGCTGTTAGTTTTTAGTTGCCCTTCAATTTGAGTTTTTGAAATATTATAGGTTAGGTTATGATTAGACGAACATGGATACGATGGTTTGAGATTGTAAAGTGCTTTAGGGCAAGCAAGATTTAAGTGTGGGAGAATTTGATAACAAGCAAAATCTATTCATATTTTTATCAAAGTTTTCTTTCCTTCAAATTATAAGCAATTAACTCTATCTTGATTGAAGGGTAATTTAAGTTCATATTCATGAATTGTAAGATCTAAATAAATTTATCTTTTCTCTTCTTTATTATTCAGTATTATATAATTCTCTGTAGCTTATTATTATTATTAGTGTTTTGCTAATTGATCGATAGGGCCCATTGCTTAATTAGTTAAATAACATATAGCTATTCAAAATTCTTGAATCTGTAATTGTTCTTGATATTTTGATTTAAGTAGCAATTAGGTTTATCCTAAGAGATTATATTATCTAATTAAATAAATCTTGAAGTTGGGTTTATTGGTTAGAATCAAGTCCTTCTAATTTTTAAGGCTGCCAATAAGTAGATTCTAAGGACATTCCTATAGGATAGGTTATTGGTAAGAGTTAATTAGAGAACGTTTTTTAATTAATTTAAAATCTAAGGAATGATTGGTATTGAGAGCTTGTCCAATACTATAACTGATTTATGGACGAATTAAAAAGAGCGATCTTTGAATCCATGATCAATTCAAGAATTAAACTGAAATTATCCCTTCAATTAAATTTATCTTTATTTGTATTTTTTCTAATTTATTTTTGTTGTGATTTAATTTTAATTTTAATTTTCTGTGTTAGTTTAATTTTGATTCTTATTTTTCAAACCCTTCTTATTTAATTTTGTTTTAGTATTTCTTTTTTATTTTCAAAATAGATTTAAATAAGTAGTCAATTCTCTGTGGATTCGACGCTATTTACCACTACTATAATTTAATTTTATTTAGGGATAGAAATTTAATTTTGGTGGTTTCGACACCCATCATCAGTGCACAATGCCTTTATGCTTCTTTCACTTTACTTCTCGATGAGTGCCTTAAACTTCTTAAAGGATTCAAATGTTTTAGATTTGAATTGGATGAAGTAGACCCACTCATTTGCCTATAGTCATTTGTAGACAACAAGAAATACCGACTTCCACGTAATATTGTGTTTTTATAGTGCCACATAAATAAGCATATAGAAGATCAAGATACTCAAATGCCCTTCTAGACTTTGCTATAGGAAATGGTTGTTAACATTGTTTCCTATAAATACACCTATCACACAAATTTGAAGACTCAATTTTAGGCACCATAACGATATTTCTTTTTGACTCAATAATTTTAGAGCTTTTACATTCAAATGCCCATATCATAAATGCCACAATTTAGGCTTGTTAGCCAAACTCTTGGCATAATAAACTCTATTTTGATCTTAGAAAATTAAATTGAATGACATTAATATTTGTACCAAGTTACACTTTGCAAGAACTTAACTTTTGGAGAAAATTCAAAAAGGCTAATCGAACTATTTATCAGTTCGAGCGGACTGAAGGCTAGTTAAAACAAGAAATTTATCCAGTGAAGATCACAGTCGCCATTAATCTAAATTTCTAAGAGTATCTCAGGTTTTTTGACCGGACCAACTCAGAGTATGACAAAAATTTTGATGAAAATTTTCCAAAAATCTTTCAGTAAAGTTCATGGCAAAAGTACTTCCATATTTTCAGCATACCAACAAAAGTATGACTAGACCAGCAAAGGTATGACCAGACTAAAAAATGTATTATCATAATAGCAAAGGTATGACCAAAACATAAAAGTATGACCGGACTTCTGCAAAAGAAAAATATTCAAAACATCTAGTAAGGTTCATGCCTAGCGGTACTCCAACATTTTCAGCATACTAGTAAAAGTATGAACGAACCAAATGAACTATGATCAAACTAGCAAAAGTATGACAGGACTAGAAAAAATATGACTAGACTTTTAAAGCAGATTTTAAAAATTATAGCCGTTACTCTTTCACTCAATTAGTGGATGCCACGTGTACTAGCTATTGAAGAATTTTTGTCAGAAACTTGAAAAGTACAATCAGATCAGTAGTAGTATGACCATACTTTTAAATTTATGGCCTAGAAAATAGAAAGTCTGACTGTACCAAGGATCTCCCGATCAGACCAAGCCTAGTTCGACCATGATCTTGCTCTGAACAATAATTGAAGAGGAGGGAAGTCAAAAAAATGTGCTCATCTACTAATCCACTTTCCAAATAACTAGTTGAAGGCTTGAAGGCCATAAGTACATGAATGAACTTCATTTTGAGTAAGAAAAAAGTTTGAGAAAGCTAAGATAAGCAACTTTCATTTCTTTACATTAAAATTTTTATTTGTAATTTTTAAGTTTTGGGTGTGAGCATCAAACACCATTTTGTAAGTTTGAGTGAGAGCTTTAAAATATTTAGATTTTAGAGTGAGCCTAGGAAAACCCTTGTTGGGTTATGAGGAAATTACTCAAATCTTACAAAAGTTTGGTGTGACCTTGTGAAAATACTAAGTTAGAGTTGAGCTTGTAAAAACTCATTGATAGCAGAAACTCAACAAGTTATTCAGGAAGCGGATATAGAATTAAGGAATTTGAACCGCTATAAATTCCTTATGTTCATTCATTTCTCTACTCATCTTCTTCTTATCTTGCTTTCAATTTTTAATTTGCTATCACTTCTTTAAAATAATAAATTCATTCCCCCTCTTAGTTGCCATCTTAGGACAATAATTGGTATCAGAGCCTGAAACTTTCAAGAAGCTTAATTGTAAAATTTGATCTACAATGGTAGCCACCACTTCTTCTACTCCACTGCTACTTCTCATGGAAATCTTAATTCCTGTCTTAGACCTTACTTCGATGAAACCGATTATTCCTATTGAAAACACAAGATGTACTTATTCCTTGATAATGAGGGAATTGATCTTTGAAAATATATGTAAACTGAGTGAAAATCTCCTATTCATGAGGTTGATGGTACTCAAGTGCCTCTTCCTAGAGCACAATGGACCGATGCTCAAAAAAGGGCTCTTTATAAGAATAATAGAGCAGCCTCTATCTTGGTGAATTTCATATCCAAAGAAGAAAGTTGAAGAGTTCAACATCTTACTAGTACGTATATCATTTGAAAAACTATTGAGAATTATTATGAAGGTACCACTGAAGTGAGGTTAACAAAGACCCAAATGCTTGTACATGAGTATGAACTCTTCAAAATGAAGCCAAATGAGAATGTCACAAAAATGACAAATTGGTTACTTGTTATTGTCAATGACTTGAAGAAAAATGAAAAAATATATGATCAAGGTGATGTCAATAGCAAAATATTGAGAGCTAAAAAGAGCTTTGAGTCAAAGGTCTCTTTAATTGAAGAAGCTCATGACCTTAGCACACTAAGGACTAATAAGTTAGTTGGAAAAATTCTTACCTTTGAATTACATATTAAAAAAATATGACAAAGGTGAAATCAATAGCTCTCAAAGCCACCAAAGAAGCTGAGAGCTCAAGTGAAGAAGATAGTAATGATGATAAAAAATGGCCATGTTATCTAGACTGATTGGAAAGGAATGAGGAGATTACAAGAAAATAAAGATATCCTTTAAAACCCTCTTCCAAAGAAAAAGAAAAGAAGAATGAAATAAAATGTTATGAATGTGGCAAAAAGGGTCACATCAAAATGGATTATTTCAAATTGAAGAACAATAAGAAATGGGATAAGAAAAAGAAGAAATCTCTCAAAGCCACATGGGATGATGACTCTTCAAGTAAAGAAGAAGAGAAGGAAGAGCAAGGAATTGCAAATCTTTGTCTCATGGCTAGATGAGATGATGATCACACTAATGTGGTAGGTACTCAATCCTTAAATTTTAATGCATATAGTGACAATGTTGATGATGCTTTAGATGATAGTAATTTAGTTGAGCACATGAACCTAAAAGTCCACAAATATTTTTCTAAAATGAAATTCTATAAAGAAAAATGCACTAAGCTAAAAAAAGATTTTATTTCTTTAAAAACTTCTACTTTAGAATTAAAGACCTCAAATGAAAAATTAATTAAGTCTTTGAATGAAGTATCTAAAAATTCATCTAGCTTAGATAAAATTACTATAGAAATAAAATTTTGAAAGAAGAAATAAATGAATTAAAAACTCTGTTTTAAAATTTTATAAAGGAAAAGAGGCCTTAGATACACTGATTAGTGCTTGAAGGTCACCTTCTCCAAATGTGGCTTAGGATTCGATAGCTCAACTCCCACCCCATCTAATGTACCAACATTTGTTAAAGCTTTCACAACTCAAACCTCTAGTGTTGAAGTTGCAAAGAACACCAATACACACCCAAAAAGACTATTTTAGGCTTTCTAATTAAGCCATAGAACTAAGTTGCCAAGAGCAAATTGTGCATACATGTACACAAAGCATGAACACAAGCACAAATATGCACAAAACAATTTCACCATACATATTTGCGTTTGTCCTCATAATCCATTAAAATTCAATATAAGAAGAATGCAAAGATACAAAACCTTGTATTAATGCCTTTATTGCATGAAATTTGGATATATAAGCACATTTTGCTATATTAGGAAGACTCATTTCAAACTAGATGGCCCTTTAACAACTAACCCCCAAGGACCCAAGTTCATTTGGGTACCTAAAAAAAGATAAATATTATTGTATTGTAGGTATGCCTAAAATCTACAATGCAAGAAAGCATTTGACTTATAGATAGTGGATGCTCAAGATACATGACTAGTAATGAAAAACTCTTCACAACTCTTACTTACAAGCAAGAAGGTAATGTAATATTTGAAAACAATACTAAAGGTAAAATTATAAGTATTGGTTTTATTGGTATGATTTGTAAGAACTTGATTGATGATGTATGGTTAGTTTATGGTTTGAAATATAATTTACTCAGTGTTAGTCAATTGTGTAATAAGAGATGCAATGTCATTTTTAACTCTAAATGATGCAAAATTAACTCTCATAATGGTGAACATGCATTTAAAGGATGTAGAATTAGCAACACTTATAAAATTAACCTACACTCTAACAATACTTTTGAATGCTTAGTTACTATTAGTAATGACACTTAGCTTTGGCATACAATATTATGACATGCTAGTATGGATCAACTACAATATTTAAATAATGAGGAACTTGTGGATGGACTATCCAAAATAAAATTTCACAAGGATAAAGTATGTGAACTATGTCAACTTGTGAAACAACACAAGAGCTCTTTCAAATAAGAACATTGTAAGTACTTCTGGACCTTTAGAATTCATATGAACTTGTTTGGACCAAATATAGTTATTAGTCTAGGAGTTAAATTATATGAATTTGTACTTGTTGATTATTGCTCTAGCTTTACTTAGGTTAATTTCTTAGCTTATAAAAATGAAGCTTTTAACAACTTTAAGATTTTTACAAAAAGAGTTCAAAATGAAAAAGGCTATATGATGACATCCATTAGAAGTGATCATGGCAAAAAATTTGAAAATAAAAACTTTAAAAACTTTTGCAATGATACCACAGCAAAAGTTTTACAGAATTTTTTTACAGAATTTTACAGAATTTTTCAGCACCTAGAATACCATAGCAAAATGGTGTGGTTGAAAGGATAAATTGAACTTTGGTGGAATGGATAGAACAATGCTCAATAAGTATAATTTACCTTCTTACTTTTGGCTGGAGGCCGTTAATACCACATGTTATATTTCAAATTAAGTTTTCAAAAGACCTTTAATGAATAAAACTTTTTATGAGCTATGGAATGAAAGAAAACCCAAATTTTATATCTTAGAGTATTTGGATGTAAATATTTTATATTAAACACCAAAGACAACCTTAAAAAATTCTCACCCAAATTAGATGAAAGAGTATTCTTAGGTTATGCATCTACTAGTAAAGCATATAGAGTATTCAATAGGAGGACTCTAGTAGTTGAATAATCAATGCATATTATTTTTATGAATCCTCAAAGCTTGATCATGCGAAAGGTAGTACTCTCAATGATTTTGTAGGTACATTTGAAGAGTTTAAGACAAATGATGTTCCAAAAAAAAATAATGATGAGCTAGAATAAATAGTGGAACAAGAAGAACCCAAGATAATAGAGACTCAAGAACTATACAAAGATTGACATTATCAATAGAATCACCCTAAAGAACTCATTATTGGTGATACTTTAAAGGGTGTAACTACCAAACCAAAACTTAAGTATTTAGATTCTAATGTAGCTTTTGTTTCTCAAATTGAGCCAAGGACTATTGAGGAGATTCTTAGTGATGAATGTTAGATAATTGCTATGCAAGATGAACTCAACCAATTAGAAAGAAACAAAGTGTGAGAACTTGTTCTTAGACCTAAGGATTGTCCATTTATTGGTTGTAAATGGGTGTATAGGAATAAGCTTGATGAAAATAATCTCATCACTAGAAATAAAGCTAGATTCGTTGGCAAAGGCTATAACCAAGAGGAAGGCATTGATTAAAATGAGACGTTTGCCCCCCATAACAATATTAAAAGAAATTAGAATTTTGCTTTCATTTGCATGTCATATGAATTTCAAACTTTTTCAAATGGATATCAAAAGTGCATTTTAAATGGATTCATTAATGAACAAGTCTATGTTGAACAATCTCCTGGTTTTGAAGACTATAGACTTTCAAATCATGTTTACAAACTAACCATGGCACTATATGGATTAAAATAAGCTCTAAGAGCTTGCTATGATAGACTTAGCGCATATTTGTTGAAAAATAGTTTTTTAAAAGGCAAAGTTGATATCATACTATTTGTTAAAAAGAAATTGCATAACATTTTAATTGTACAAATTTATATTAGTGATATTATCTTTAGTGCTACTAATGAATCTTTATGCCAAGAATTTGCTTCTTGTATGACTAGAGAATTTGAAAGGAGCATAATGGGTGAACTTAAGTTCTTTAGCAATGCAAGGATGGTATCTTCATCAGCCAATCCAAATACACAAAGGAACTTATCAAAAAGTTTGGCATAGATAGTTGCAAGGCTAGTAAAACTCCAATACATCCTTGAAATTGGACAAGGATGAAGTTGGTAAGAAAGTAGATAAAAAGAAGTATCGAGGTATTATCGGATCCTTACTTTACTTAACCACTTCTATACTCAATATAATTTATAGTATTTGTATGTGTGATAGATTTCAATCATGACCTAAAGAATCACATTTGAATGCTACTAAATGAATTTTAAAATACTTAAGTGGAACATTGCATTTAGGACTTTAGTATCCTAGAAAAACATTATTTGATATTTTAGGGTTTTCGGTTGCAGATTTTGCCCATAGCCTATTAGATAGAAAAAGCACAACCGATGCATTCCATTTTCTTGGTGATTACCTAGTCTCTTAGTTTAGCAAGAAACAAGTGTCGATTGCTTTATCTAACTCGGAAGCCAAATATGTTACGGTTTGCTTTTATTGCACACAAGTCCTATGGATGAAGTAACAATTGATAGATTATAGTAAAGTATTTGATTACATTCCCATTAAGTGTGATAAAACAAGTGCCATTAATCTCTCTAAAAATCCCATTTAACATTCTAGGTCAAAATATATAGATATTATGCATTATTTTTTAAGAAACAATATTCAAAACTGAAATATTATTTTGGAATTTATAGATACTTAAAATCAACTTGCTGATATTTTACAAAATCCTTGAATGAAGAAAGGCTAAACTTTATAAAATAACATATAGGAATGATAGATAAAAGCACTTTAAATTAAATACATTTTGTTTATTGATATCAAATTAGAGTTGCTTACAAATGTATACATTTTACATGATCTAATTCCTCATTTACATCTATTTTAATTATACATTTAGGCCTCAAATCGAGATCTACACAAATTGTCTTAAAATTATCATACATGCATGTTTACTTCTATTTGTTTGATCTTAATAAAAATTCAGAATTTTTATTGTTTATTACATTATTTTTGCCTTTGAAAAAGGGGAAGAATTTCAATTAAATTGAATTAATTTGAACTTATATGAAATTAAATTTAGCTTATATGAAAAATAAATCAAAACACCACAGCATATGTTAAGGGGGAGAAATTGAAAAGTTGAAATATTTTAAAAGAATAATGGCTATATGATTAAGCAAATTACTCCAACTTTCTTTTGTCAAGAGTTAAAAGGAATGCACAAAAAAAGATGAAGTAGCTTAATAAAAAAACATTAAGAGGGAATACATTCTTTAGACAAGAAAACTTTTGAAGTTTATTTTAAATCAATTTAATTTAATTGCCAAAGTCAATAAAGGGAGATATTATTAGCCAAAATCTTGAATTAATGAACTCTATTTTGATCTTAGGCAATCAAATTGAATGGCACTAATATTTGTATTAAGTTACACTTTACATGAACTTAATTTTTAGAGAAAATTCAAAAAGCCCGATTAGACCATTTATCAGTCCGACCAAATTAAAGGCTAATTGAAACAAGAAATTTATCCCGTGAAGATCACAGTCACTAGTACCCTCAATTTCTTGGAGTACCTCATGTTTCCCGATTGGATCAGCTCAGAGTATGACTGGACTTTTGATGAAAATTTTCCAAAATCTTTCAGTAAAGTTCACGGCCAAAAGTACTCTCACATTTTCAGCATACCAGCAAAAGTATGACCGGACCAGTAAAGGGTATGACCATACCAACAAAAGTATGAACGAACCAAAAAATGTATGACCATACCAGCTAAGGTATGAACAAACCATAAAAGGTATGACCGGACTTTTGCAAAAGAAAAATATTCAAAACATCCAGTGAGGTTCATGTCTAATGGTACTCTCACATTTTTAGCATACCAGTAAAAGTATGACCGGACCAAAGAAAGTATGACCCGACCAACAAAACAGTGACTAGACTTTTGAACCAGATTTCAAAAAATATATCCCTTACTCTTCCACTAAATTAATGGATGCCATGTGTACTAGCTGTTGGAGAATTTTTGTCAAAAACTTAAAAAGTGTGACCGAACTAGCAGTAGTATGACCATAATTTTGAAAGTATGATCGGGAAAATAGAAAGTCCAACTGGACCAATCATAGTCCAACCATGAACTTGCTCTAAACAATAATTGAATAGAAGGTAAGTCAAAAAGCATGTCCTCTCCTACCAATCCACTTTCCAAACGGCTAGTTGAAAGCTTAAAGGTTGTAAATACATGAAGGAACTTCATTTGGATTAAGAAAAAAGTCTGAGAAAGCTAAGATAAACAACTTTCATTTCTATGCACTAAAATTTCTATTTGTAATTTTTGAGTGTTAGGTATGAGCATTAAACTCCATTATGTAAGTTTGAGTGTGAGCTTTAAAATACTTAGTTTTAGAGTGAGCCTGGGAAAACTCTTGTTGGATTGTGAGAAAATTACTCAAATCGTGTAACAGTTTGGTGTGAGCTTATAAAAATACTAAGTTAGAGTTAAGCTTGTAAAATCTCATTGATAGTAGAAACTCAACAAGTTATTGAGGAAGTGGATATAGAATTAAGGAATCCAAACCACAGTAAATCTCTTGTATTCATTCATTTCTCTACTTATCTTCTTCTTATCTTGCTTTCAATTTTTAATTTGCTATCACTTTTTTAAAAACAACCAATTCACTCTCCCTTTTGGTTACCATCTTAGGACAACAAGACTCACTATTTTCTTTGACAACAAGAGTATGATTTTCAACACTAGAACTTCAAGTGGGAAGAGCTTATTAGGTGCCATTTGAACATTAGCAATAATCTAATCAGAGTTTTTTTTTTATCTCTAATCACACAGGACACATTATCAAACATGATAGAATACCCACTAGCCATAAGTTGCCCAATACTCAATAGATTTTATGATAAAGTAGGAATAAAATAGACATTACAAAGGATTTTTGTTTTACTATGACCATTGCTTAATGCCATTGTGACTTTGCCTTCAACTTGCATTTGCCTGTCATCACTAAGTCTTACTTTCTCCTTGTATGACTCATCTAATTCCATAAATAAAGATTTTATCTCGGTCATATGATTGGAACTACCCCTGTCCAGAAACCAAATGTCATTTGAAACTTTGGTGCCATTTTGATAGGCCATGAATAACTTGATCTCCTCCTTATCTTCAGCATAATATTCTTATTTTTCTCTTTTCCAGCAATCTTCCTTTACATGCCCATACCACTTTCAATAATAACATTGAATGTTGCTCTTATAATTTTTATATTTCATAGTCGTCTCCCTTTGCTCATATTGATCAGCTCTGCCTCTTCCTCAACTACCTCTGCCATGGTAAACTCCTCTACCACATCCTCTACTTGTTGCCTTCCTTAAATCATCTTGTTGTTTCAAAGACTCCCCCATCACTTGAAAAGCCTTTTCTTCATTCTTTTCATTCATCCGATTAAGCCTTGTCTCATGGGATTGCAAAGAGTCCATCAAATCATCAAATGAGTAAGCTACCATGTCTTTAGACTCCTCAATGGCTACAACAATATATCAAGTCTTGGAGTCAAACACTTTAATACTTTTTTTTCTTTCAAAAGCTCGACCCTCAGAAATCGTTTTTGAATGATCGAACCCCTGACCTCTCCGTGGAGAGTAACATCAGGTGGCCATTGGGCTAACCCCAGTGGTTAACACTTTAATACTTTAGTAGTAATAGTTTGATAAAAAATTTCTTCCCCATAAGATCTTATTTGATTAATGACTACTGCTACCCTTGAAACAAAATCTTGCACTAATTCCCCACATTTCATTTGCAATGTCTCAAAATCACGACAAAGAGATTGAAGCTTTAATGTACTTACTTTTGATGAGCCTTGAAATCCATTTGTAAAGTCTTCCAAGCTTCTTTAACAGTAGTTGATGCTGCAATTTTGCAGAAAACTGACTCGTGAACAACTTGTTGAATGAAGAATTAAGCTTTGTAGTCCTTTTTCTTATTTTCTCTTAGCTTAGCCTCTTCTTCTATATTTGAATACCTATTCTCAACTAAGCCCTACAAATCTTTAGACTTAAATAATGTCTTCATTTTGATGCTCCAAAATTCATAGTTCTCACCATGAAAGACAAGAATCTCTAGTTGAGAAATAATTTTCAAAGTGATTGTATACAAATAATGTCATTAAAAAAATAAAGTGCAATTGATAAAAAAAATATAAAAAGATAATTTTAGTAAATAATATTAAATTTGAGTATAATAGAGATTTAACATGTTAACACATTAATTAACTATTAAAATGATAAGTTGGTTATAATTTAAGATAAATGAAAAAGGAACATGTATCTGCCAGTTTGGGAGAATAGAGTAATAGTTATACCAAACACTTAATATTAAAGATAAATATTCATATTTAAATATTTAAATCTTATTTAAGCATTAATTTTTAATGGGATAATTTAGTCTTTTTATTTAAATAAGCAGGATCTATTTTTTTAAAGACTTCAAATTAAAATTTTTGTAACATTTTTTGGCTACCTATTAACATATAATACATGATAATTATCACTAAAAATAACTACTAAAAATAAAAAAGTTAACAGCTTTAACTATCAGCTATTAACAATCAACATCAGTTATCAATAATAATTTTAAAACAAGATGAGACATTAAATTGAATTGATGATTAGTTCATAATTCAATCAGAATAACTCAGGTTCAATAATTTAATAATATTATAAATATATTTTTATTTATAAATATTCATAAAGAATCTAAAAATCATAAAAATTTTAAAATGAAAGTTAAAAAATAATAAAAATATTCATCATCAATTAAAAAATATCACATATTAAATCTAATAAATACAACAAATGAATTTAATATTTCAAAATTTACCATAAATTTCAATTATCTAAATATTCAACTCCATTTTAATAATCAAAATAACAATAAATTAAATATAACTAAACTATGATCTAAACATTCAACTTGACTTCAATAATAAAAATAATAAGAAACTCCATGAAAGACTAAATTTAAATTAGAGTCAAAATAAACATTCAAAACTCTGAATAATTGTTTGAATATTCAATTGTAGTCGTCATTACATCATTTTTTTCAACACCTACGGTTAAAATGAGTGAAATAGTTAAATATTATAAAATAAATAAATCAATAATTAAATACTTAAAATAAATAAACTATTAAATAATTGTGAATGAAAATTTATATGCTACTACTTTAAGTTGTTGATAAAGAATTCAACCAATTTTCATTTCAAGATCATCATCATCTCCTTAGGATTCCCTTATATTCACATCATCATCCTCACCATCTAAAAACAATATAACAAAATATAAATAAATATAATTTCAAACAACCATGATGATTTTAAAGTAAATAATTATCAAACCTTAAGATACATGCAAACTTGAATCTCCAATGTCCATTGGATTTTCTTCTAGAAGCATATTCTCTATTTCATTGTAGTCATGTCGATCTCCTTCTCCTTCTTTTTCCATAATTCAAAATTCAATTTTGTCAATTGATCATTCATATTCAATAGGATCATACGATCTCTTGGACTTAGCAAGCCTATCAAGTATAGATATATCATTATATTATCATGCATGAAATAAGGCATACAAATAAATGCATAAAAATTTAATATACTTACTTATCTTTTAATTGTAAGTTATAATGAATATAAACAAGATTATTAAGCCTTTGATGCTCAATCTATTTCTCTTTTTAATGTGAATGCACTCAAATATACTCTAATTACATTTACACCGCGAAGAAGAAATCGTTTGGCTAAGAATGCTTGTAGCCAACTTTTGTAAATTTTGGAACATCATAACCAAACAATCTCCACCATTCAACTTCAATTGGATGAAAATATTTATAGATAAATAATTTTAACTCTATTCAAATATGAAAATTAATTATATAACTATGAAAATAATTATTACTTGGGCAAGTGCTCTTGCTGCAAGTATAAGCCATTAATCGAGAAAAGCTCTTCTTATGCTCTGAAAATAAATCTTGTCTCCTACATTATTTTTTGTTTGATGTATTCATCTACCTTTTTAATCACATTTAGTAAAACACACATAACCTCAATTTTATTAAACATATTGGAAAGTATGATTCAAATAATATATTGCTATATGAGAGTTAGCACATAATCCCACTACTCCTTCATAATATTAATGTAGGGCTAATATAAATCCTTCTTGTTTTTGAATGATTTCTTGATCCCTAAACGTGCCTTAACATTGTCTCATAAATATAACATAAAATAAAATTTTCATCGATTTCACTAAGACACAACAAGCATATTATTGGAGTCATAATGATAATCCTCACAATCATCAAGCATTTATTTCAAAAAAATTTATCTAAAACAACCTGTTTAATTTCTCTACCTCTCTATATTTTTAAGAACTTTTGAATTCTTCACTAGTAACCAAAGTTTGCATCATCTTTATGTTCATGTAGGTTTTGTAGTGCAATAAAGGTAATTACAAAATGTTTTGCTCCATGGCAAGTAATTCCCCATTCAATTCAAGATCTGTTTATGGCTATAAACAAATATAATCACCTTAGATGCAAGAAGAGATAAACTTTACACATGTGGTAGTTCTCTTATATTTTTCTCCATTAAATTCATACAATGAGTTGCACAAGATGAACAGATAATATAAGAATATCTCTCCACAAGCTTAAAGCTTGCACCTTTAAAATTGGGTGCATTATTTGTAACCATATGGACTGTATTATGAGGACCAACCCATTTTACAATTTCAGCAATACACAATTTTTCTGCATTTGAGCATATATTACAAGCATCAATTGATTTAATACATGAATTACCCTTTTGACAATAAACTAAAAAAATTCATCAATTGATCCATGAATTACCCTTTTACAATACACTTAAAAAATTCATTAATGACCCTTGTCTAGTATTTGTCCATCCATCTTCCAAAATAGTGCAACTAGTGTCGACCCAAGTTTTTCTATAGGAATCAATAATCATTTTTACATCCATCTTAGCATCATTCAACAAATTAACATTCAAAGCATGGTATGAAGGACTCTTATATCCATGACCCATGCTAGCTATTTTATCAATAACAAGTTGGTAAAATGAAGAGTTAACATCCATCATAAAACATTAAGGCAGTAGCCACATCAATATTATTCCACTTATCTTTATTTTGCATGCAAGCTTGAATACTAATAAGTACACAATTGATGATATTTTATTCCTATTTCTTAATATGATTATTATCCAATTGAGTTTAATTTGTTTGTTCAAAGTGTATTTTAGGGTTAATTTTAGGAATTCTCTGTAATTTGAGGCTTATGGTCATTTCGGAGGAATTACGGATGAAAGTAGAAGAAAAGAGCAAAATTCATCAATGGACACGCCCATGAACACGGGCGTGTCAATAGACGTGCCCTTAATACTGCATTCAGAAGCATTGACATGCCCAGTGACATGGGCGTGTCACCGAACGTGCCTTATATTCAGACTCACAGTAGCTGTGACACGCCCAGTGACATGGGCGTGTCCCTGGACATGCCTTATATTCAGATTCACAGTAGCTGTGACACGCCCAGTGACATGGGCGTGTCACTGGATGTGTCCTATATTCAGAATCACAGTGGCTATGACACGCCCAGTGACATGGGCGTGTCAATGGCCGTGTCACCTATGGAAAAGTTAAATTCTTTGCACTGATTGAGGAACAAGTGGGGGACAAGAACTGTGCTTTTGTCAAAAGAAAGACAAAAGAAAAGAAAAGCTTACCTAAATAATGGGAAAGGGAGATGAAACAAAGGAAGGTGGTAGACAATGGATGGGGGTGGTGAGTTGGAAGTATGGGTTGGAGATTTGAATGGAAATAAAAAGAGAAGAGGAGGAGAAGGAGTAGGAGTTTTTGGGACATTTTTGGAAATAGAGAACAGAGAAGAGGAGGAGGAGCCAGCTGCTGGAGCAAGGAGAAGGGTCTTGAGCTGAGTTTGAAGAAGGATACACATCTTGTACAAGCCCTAAACCAAGAATCAAGGATTGAAGTGAAGAAATACAAATTATTTGCCATGGATTGTTTGGTTTCTCTTACTCATTTATCTTGCTCTGTTTTTCTAGTTTTGAATATGAACTAATTCCTTCTCTATCTAGATATTGATGAACCCTAGCTCATTTGTATGAATTGAACAATTATATTTAGTTGAATCATTTGATTGAGTTGTTTTATTCTTATGATGCTTGATGTTATTTCCAATTGATAATAGCATGCTTATTGATTGGTTGTTATTTTCATATTATTGACTTGAGAAAGCTTGATATGAATTGAATACTCATAAGGGTTGAGGATTGATTGGGGTACTAGAGATAGACCTACAAGATCCTTTGGTTTATAGTTCTTTGTTCTTAATGCAAGATCTATTTAATTGTGTTTGAGAAGAGATTCCAGCACTCTACTTAGTGATTAGGGATTAATCCACTCGAGAGGGGTTTTAGTCTAATTTAGAGGAATGCCAACTCAAATCTATTAAATGATTTAGCTGAATTGATTGATCATAAATATTATTGAGGCTAGGGGGATTCAATATCTGGATAGTACTATTAATATTATTATCAATCCTTTTTGCATAGCATTTAATTTCCCTTTATTTTCAGTTATTAATTTAGTTGTTTTTAGTTACAAAGCATCACACAACTATTAATTTGCTAAACAACGGTTAAGATTTGCACTAGTACTTGGCCTTGTCCCCAGTGGAACGATAACTCACTCACTACTATATTACTTGGGCGACCTGTACACTTGTGGTATTACTATAGTGTAGTAAACGCGTACCAAGTTTTTGGCACGCTGCCGGGGACAACGATTTCAATATTAGTAATATAATTAAGATTGTTGATTTAGTTTTATTTTTAATCGTTTTTAATATTGGTTCTTGCTGGTTTACTATCATTTTAGGTATTTCTTACTGTGTATGACCAGATCCAACTCGTCCCAACTACTGGAGTTAGACCCAGAGCTAGAGAGAATGTTGAGAAGAAAGCAAAAGGAAGAAGAGGAGGCAGATCTGGAAGACGCTGAATCAGGAATAAATCTGGAAATAGAACAAGAAGAAGTATTCGAAGTGATGGAAGGAGCTGGACCAATAACAATGCAGGAGTTTGCTGAGCCCAATTTAAATGGGGCTGAATCTAGTATCCGGAGGCCGACAGTTGCTGCAAATAACTTCGAAATAAAGGCGAATGTAATTCAAATGGTGCAGCAGACTTGTCAATTCGAAGGGTTTCCTGATGAAGATCCTAATGCACATATTGAGAATTTTCTAATAATGTCTCAGATGATGCAATTAGGCTGAGGTTGTTCCCATTTTCCCTTAGAGATAGACCAAAGAAGTGGATGAAATCCTTTTCTCCAGGGATTTTACCACCTGGGGTCAGTTGGCAGAGAAATTCTTAGAGAAATACTTCCCGCCATCAAAAACTGCTAAGTTGAGGAATGATATCTCATCCTTTCTGCAGCAAGATGGTGAGACCCTTTATGATGCCTGGGAAAGATTTAAAGATTTGCTGAGAAGGTGTCCTCATCATGGACTTCCACTATGGCTTCAAATTCAAACATTTTACAATGGGTTGAATTATGTAAGTAAGCAATCCATTAATGCAGCAGCTGGTGGTACCATAAACAACAAGACACCTGAACAAGCAAGGGATTTAATTGAAGATATGGCTATCACCAATTATCAGTGGCAAGCCCCAGGGAGCAAGGAAAGCTGAAGGTCATGGGTTCACACCAATTAGATCCGGTGGTGGCCTTGACAGACCAATTGGAAGCATTGAATAAGAAATTTGATTCTTTGGCCTCTTCTTCTGGGAAAGTAATGCAGGTGATGTCTTGTGAATGGTGTGGGAGTGGACATCAAAGTCAAGATTGCCAAAGTGGCAACATGTTTGCTAGGCAAGAGCAAGTAGATTATGTTGGAAATATGCTAAGGCAATAACAGAATAATCCCTACAGCAACACATACAATCGGGGGTGGAGGAATTATCCAAACTTCTCATGGAATAATCAAAATAATCCAAGAGCTCCCCCTGGATTCCAGCAGCCCCAACATCAACAAGCTGCCCCTCCAAGAAAGAGTAATTTGGAGGACATGATGGAGAAATTTATAGCAGCTTCTGAAACTAGGCTCCAATCAACTAAAACCACCCTAAGGAATCAGCAAGCCTCCATTTATAATTTGGAGAATCAGGTGGGGCAAATTGCCAAATTGCTCAGTGAGAGACCACAAGGAAGTCTACCTAGCAACACCAAGGAAAATCCTAAAAAGCAGCTCAAGGCAATTACACTAAGGGGTGGAAAAGATATCAAAGGTAATGTGGATGAGAAAAGAGGAGAAGTGGCAGGAAAAAAAAAGCTGAAGTACAAGAAAAAGAAAAAGAAGACGATCCTCCTGCCACTTCAGGAGAGAAAATTGAATTGGAAAGTGCAAAAGAGAAGCAGCCACAAGAAACCAGCCCCATATTGAAGGAATACCAACCTAGAGTACCTTATCCGGCAAGGTTGAACAAGGACAAGATTGATGCTCAGTTTGGTAAGTTTCTTGAACTTTTTAAATAATTGCACATTAATATCCCATTTGCTGAAGCTTTGTCACAGATGCCTAAGTATGCTAAATTTTTGAAAGATATCCTTTCTAACAAAAGGAAGCTTGAGGAAGTGTCCTTAGTGCATTTATCTGAAAAGAGTTCAACAATTTTGCAAAGGAGGATACCTAAGAAGTTAAAAGATCCAGGTAGTTTTACCATTCCATGTTTAATAGGTAATCTTGAGGTCAAGAGTGCATTAGCTGATTTGGGGGCTAGCATAAGTGTTATGCCCCACAAAATTTACAAAGAGTTAGGCATTGGTAAACCTAAACCAACACTTATGACCATCCAACTGGCTGATAAGTCAGTAGTCCACCCTCGTGGCATAATAGAAGATGTGTTGGTAAAAGTCGGGGATTTCATTTTCCCCAATGATTTTGTTGTCATTGATATTGATGAGGATGCAGATGTTTCGCTTATTCTTGGTAGGCCATTTTTAAATACAGCCCGTGCCCTTATCGATGTTCATGATGGCACCCTAACTTTGAGAGTGGGTGATGAGAAAGTTGTTGTTAGGATACATGATGCCATGAAACATTCACTTTCATTTGATGGGGCGGAATCATGCAATGATGTTATTGAGCATGAGACCGTAAATTATGTTACTAACATTGTTTCCAAGGATCTCCTTGAGTTGTGTTTATTGCAGGAAAATGTTGAGGGTCAAGAAGCAATGGAGCAGCTTGCTTTTCTTGAGGCAAGCAAATCGTTCAAATGCAGGGCATATGAGACTATTGAAATGCCAAATGAAGAAAAGCCAAAACCATCGGTGATTGATCCACCCAAATTAAAACCGAAACCTCTTCCGAATCACCTTGAGTTTGGGTTTCTGGCAGAGAAAAAGAAATTGCCAATAATTCTGAGTTCCCACCTGTCTTCTAAGAAGAAAGAAAAACTTATCCAGTTGTTGCAGAAACATAAGCAAGTGATAGCTTGGAAGATAGCAGACATCAAGGGTATCAGTCCATCCTATTGCACTCACAAGATACTGATGGAGGATGAATTCAAGCCGGTAGTGCAACCACAGAGGAGACTAAACCCAAAAATGAAAGATGTAGTGAAGGCTGAAGTTATAAAACTACTTGATGCAGGGATTATATATCCGATCTTGGATAGTTCTTGGGTGAGCCCAGTTCAGGTAGTACCAAAGAAAGGAGGGATGATTGTGATCCCTAATGAAAATGATGAGTTGATTCCAACAAAAACAGTTATCGGTTCGAGGGTTTGCATTGACTATAGAAAATTGAATGATGCAACTAGAAAGGATCATTTTCCTTTACCCTTCATTGATCAGATGTTGGAGAGGCTATCCGGCCATGAGTACTACTGCTTTTTGGATGGTCTTTCAGGCTATTTCCAAATTCCTATTGCCCCTGAAGACCAAGAAAAAACTACATTCACCTGCCCATATGGGACATTCGCATATCGAAGAATGTCATTCGGGTTGTGCAATGCACCTGCAACTTTCCAAAGGTGCATGGTAGCAATCTTCGATGAGCTTATAGAGGATATTATGGAGGTGTTTATGGACAATTTCTCGGTCTATGGGAGCTCATTTGAAAGATGTTTGGAAAACCTTGAAAGAGTCCTGATGAGATGTGAGGAAACCAATCTAGTGCTTAATTGGGAAAAGTGTCATTTCATGGTTCAAGAGGGAATTGTGTTGGGATACAAAATTTTAAACAAGGGCATTGAGATGGATCGGGATAAGGTAGACACCATTGAGAAGTTACCACCACCCACATCTGTAAAAGCCATCAGAAGTTTTCTAGGACATGCGGGTTTTTATTGGAGGTTCATTCGAAATTTTTCTAAGATAGCCCATCCATTGACAAGACTCCTTGAGAAGGATGTCGATTTTGTTTTTGATGAGGAATGTCTGAGAGCATTCACAACCCTTAAGGAGAAATTGACCCATGCTCCAATCATGGTAGCTCCTAATTGGAACCTACCATTTGAACTAATGTGCGATGCAAGTGACTTTGCAGTAGGAGCAGTCTTGGGTCAACGCAAGGAGAAATACTTTCAGTCTATCTACTAGACGAGCAAGACCTTGAACATAGCTCAAGCTAATTACACAACTACAGAGAAAGAGTTGCTAGCTGTGGTTTTTGCCTTTGACAAGTTTAGATCATATCTAATCTTGTCAAGGGTGATTGTTTATACAGACCATTCGGCTTTAAGGTATTTATTCGCGAAAGTTGATGCCAAGCCTAGGCTAATCCGTTGGGTTTTGTTGTTGCAGGAATTTGACTTGACAATTCAAGACAAGAAGGGAGCTGAAAATCTTGCAGCCGATCACCTTTCCCGCTTGGAGAATCCAACCTTAGAGAGATTTGAAGAAGGGGACATTGATGATCACTTCCTCGATGAACATCTGTACGCCATGGTAAGTGAGGTAAGTAATTTAAGTTTTGAAACACCTTGGTTTGAAGATTTCGCTAACTATTTAGCTGTTAGGGAACTTCTTAAGGACTTAACTTATCAAGAAAAGAAGAAATTATTTTCTGATTTAAAGTATTATTTTTGGGAGGATCCCTTTTTGTTTAAATTATGTAAGGATCACATGATTCGACGATGTGTGACATGGCCCGAAACAATGAACATCCTTAGTCAATGCCATGCCGGACCAGCTGGTGGTCATATGGGAGCCAATAGGACTGCTCAAAAGGTACTAGAATCAGGGTTTTATTGGCCCACTTTGTTTAAAGATAGCTACGAATTTGTAAATCGTTGTGATCGCTGCCAAAGAACTGGAAATATTTCATCTCATGATGAAATGCCCCAGAATGGGATTTTAGTTTGTGAAATCTTTGATGTATGGGGAATTGATTTTATGGGACCATTTCCAAACTCTTTTGGTAACAAATATATTTTGGTAGCTATAGACTATGTATCTAAATGGCCTGAAGCTCAACCTTGGCAACCAATGATGCTAGGGTTGTGGTGCAGTTTTTGAAGAATTTGTTTTTTCGATTTGGTACACCAAAAGCAATTATAAGTGATAGGGGTACTCACTTTTGTAACGCTCAGCTTGAGAAAGTCTTCAAAAGATTAGGAGTTACACATAGATTTGCTACTCCCTATCATCTCCAAACTAGTGGCCAAGTTGAGAACACGAATAGGGAGATTAAACGAATTTTGGAAAAAACTGTTAAGCGATCCCGAAAGGATTGGTCCAAGAAATTGGACAATGCTCTATGGGCTTTTAGGACTGCATTCAAAACTCCCTTAGACACTACACCATTTAGATTGGTATATATAAAAGCCTGCCATTTACCTGTTGAAATAGAACATAATGCATATTGGGCAATAAAACAGATTAACCTTGATCTAGCCTGTGCAGGTGAAAGGCAAAAATTATAGGTAAACAAATTAGACGAGTGGAGGTTGCAAGCTTATGACAATGTGAGAATGTATAAGGAACGTACCAAGAGATGGCATAATGCTCACATTAAGAAACAGAAAGTGTTTCAAGCGGGAGATCAGGTATTACTGTACAATTCAAGGCTTCGACTCTTTCCAGGTAAGTTAAAATCTCGATGGTCTAGTCCTTTTACTGTCAAGGAAGTTTTTCCTTACGGAGTGGTTGAAATAAACCACCCGAAAAAAGGAGATTTTAAAGTCAATGGGCACAGGCTCAAATCTTATTTTGGAGGGGAAATACAGGCCTTAAAAGGAGGTTTTACACCTCTAAGATTAGGGACATTTACCCGACCGTCCAACTAATACGACGTTAAAGAAGTGCTGGGTGGGAGACAACCCACCGTTTTATGTTTTTGGTTTGTGTCGTCATTTTGTTTTAGTTTTATCTTTCTTTTATTGGATGGTTGTTTGTTTGTTTTGCCTTCATCTGAATTTGTAGAGGAAATTTGATTTTGAAGAGTAAATTGAGAATATGCCATGGACACGCCCGTGTCTATGGGCGTGTCATTATCTTTTTCAGACAGTAGCTAGAACACGCCCATGAACATGCCCGTGTCTATGAGCGTGTCATTATATTTTTTAAAACAGAAACTATAACACGCCCACAAACACGCCCGTGTCCATGGACGTGTCACCAAAAAAATATATTTAAAAAAAAAACCCAGCACGCCCTTAGAACACGCCCAGACTAATGGGTGTGTCATTTGCATGTTTGTCACAGAATATGTGACACGCCCACAAACACGCCCGTGTTGTTGGGCGTGTCAATTGTAATTTCACCCAGTACCTGTGACACGCCCAGTGACACGGTCGTGTCCAAGAGCGTGTCATGCAAACTGGCTTTTATATTATCGGGCATGCCCAGTGACACGGGTGTGTCACTGGGCGCGCCGACGTCTTTATATATAGAGCAGGCGCCATTTTCACGAAAATTTCAAAAATTTTCTCTCATTTTCTCTCATTTTCTCTCAAATTTTTTGCACTCTCACCGGCGCATTCACACACCCATTCAATTTAGGAGCGATTCTCACTCCCGACTTGCATAATTTGCTTGCATTTTCTTGTTTTCCCATTGAAACTACTCGTTCCACGCGGATTTGCATTTTTTCAAGTACGGAATCTCAACTTTTGCGATTTTTGTTTGTTTTCTTTCATTTTTCTTTCATTTTTTCAAATACATTCCTTGTATTTTCTTGTGTTTACCTTGAAATTCAAAATTTCATGACTTGTTTGCTTTATTCTGTTGTGTTTTTATTTTTTCATAATTTTGCGGCATTTGATTAATTATAATTTTCTTCGTTTTGAATTCCGTTTTGATTCGGCATATGTTTATTTTTGAAATTGTTTTGAATTATATATTGATTGTTTCGTTTGTTAGTTTCTAGTTACTCATGATTTTTGGATAATATATTGTTATTGTGGGGATTGATTTTATTGTGTGTTTGTGCTGTCGTTCAGGTTAGTTTATTGCTTTCGGTTAATTGAGCACGTGTTGCTATAGGTGGATTACGTTTGTTTTGCGTTATCGTTATAATGCCTGCATTTTGGTTAAACTTGAATCATGTTATGCTCTTGTTATTGAGGAACCTTTTGATTTGTTTTGTAGATTAACCGAAAATGGGCCCTAGCAAACAATCATCTTCTCAGCTTCCCACCAAGCGGGCACGAGGGGAGGTCAGTTCTAGCCAACCCGCTACATGTCCAACTTCTAAATTTATGGCGACACACAAATGCCTCAGATTTTCAAAAGCCGAGGAACGAAGGTGATTCAAACTTTTTGGCAACAAAGAATGGTTCGCGCCTCGTGGTTTAGATTGGGAGGCTATGGAACTGGTTAACATTGCAGCAGATGTGCGGGAATTAATTAATCAACCAGGGTGGCACCAACTTTTCTCTATCAACGAGTCCTCATATCGAGAGCTTACACTAAAATTTTACTGCACCTTCCAATTCCAGAAAACCAAGGTCTCCATTACTGAGCCTACGATTAAATTCAGACTGGGAGGGCAGAGATTTGGCATGAGCATTAATGACCTTGGGGTACATCTCGGGTTATATACTGAAGAGTAAGTCCAAACCTTCGATTATCTAAACTCCGAGGTGGATTTTATTGAGTATGAGGTTGTTCCTCCTCGGATTTGGCAGAACTTTGCACCCAATGCCGATAAATATCAACCCAAGGTTTCTAAGGCATCCAATTTCGATTCTTTCCCATGCCGAGTGGTGCACAATTTATTAGTTCATACTATTACAGGACGGCTGAGCAGTACAGGGGTGGTAACCTTGAGAGATTTATTTTTCCTGCACTGCATGTCGCAAAAGACCCGGTGTAATGTCGCCCATGCCATCACCCACTTTTTCTATGAGCAGTCTAAAAAAGGAGCATCAGGTACTTTACATGGTGGCATGTATGTCACAAGACTTGCTCGTCGTCTGGGTGTATTAGATGGTTGCCTCCCTATGACGGTGGATGGTATGCCCAAGCTATTGGGTATGGACATGTTGAAGAGACTGAATAGGGAGAAAGTAGCTGGGCTGCAGGCCACTCCTATGGATTCGGATGTACCAGAGGCAGCTCCTTCTGCTCCTACTTCCGATATACCACCACGTCCACCGTCAGATTATCCGGGTACATCCACCGCCGTCGGGCCTTCAACCGCTGTTGCTGCACCTTCTTCTTCTGCTGGACCTTCTTTTGTCCAGACCCCCGCATTCCGGGATTGGCGCCAGTCAGTTAATGTCGAGTGGGATGATGATAGGAAACCCACAGATTTTGAGCGTCAGCTTTGTCGGATTGAAGGAAAGATAAGGAATATTAAGCTGAATCAGAATATGATCTTAATACAGCAAGAAGAGCTACAGCAGCTTTTACAAGACCAGAGAAATTCTTTCCAAGCCCAGCTGGATCACGAGATCTTGAGACGGCAATGGCTGGAGCAATCCATGTTGGAGTTCTGGCGGTATTAAGGGTTTCACCCTTCGCAACCATCACCTTCACCCTATCAGCCACCTGCCCGTGCACCGGCACCTGCACCTGCACCTGGGTCGGAACCTGCACCTCAAATTGATGTTTCCGATGATGAGACCAGCAGTGACTAGCCCACATTTTATTTTTCATTTTAATTTTAATTTTATGTTATTTTTCATTTCTTTGCTTATTTAATACCCTTTTTAGTTTTCTTTCTTTTAAATTTCTTTTGGACAATTGTTATTTTCTTTAAGAATTATTTTCCTTTGTTTATTTATATCTTAACCTTGTTTTGTTTGCATTTTAGAATTTTGTTTTGATGCAAACCCTCCTTCACCGCACTCTTGGCACCGTATTCATATTCATCCACTCATGGACATGAAAAGGGCAGTTGTTCTCTCTCTTCATTATTTCTTGTTTTGCGCACACATCGGGGACAATGTGCATCTTAAGTATGGGGGAGAGGTATACTTTCTTGATTAAATTTTTACTACTTCATTCTTTCTATTTGATTCATTTGTCTCAATTAATGCCTGCTAAGTAAGCTAGATTGTTATGATAAGTGTGACTTGATGTGGTTTCCCTTTATATGTTAAACTAATTTGAGATTTCCTAAATGACAATTTCTTGTTGAGGTTAACTTAGTGATCTTAATCAAATGCTGAGGATCGATTGTAATAGCTACAGTTAAGTTGTGGATTGATGGAAATTGGAACATTACTAAAGTTTAAAACCTTAGTTACATTTTTTTAGCATGATATAATTCCATAGATTCTTGAGTCGGACTTAGTACGACCCTTAAGTTTCTGACCCTTGAATAATAATAACCATAACAAATAATTCTAATTAAACGAGCTTTGAAAATTTTTCCCTGTTCCGCTGATTTTGACTCTCTAATCAAAACAAATGAGTTGGAATCATGAATAGTGCTAGTAGCCATTTGAACGGTGATTCTGGCTAAGTAACTAGGGTTCGGCATCACAAATGTTTACCTTCGCGTCAAAAGGTTAGTATCAGTTCAAACAAGTCGGGCTCCTTAAAATATGCATATATATATATGTATTTAAAAATAATAATAATAATAATAATAATAATAATAATATTTGAGGGTTAGAGAGCTTAAGAGAAAATTCATGTTTTTCATACTTTATTCATGACATTTGGATTTGCTGGAATTTTATGCTCATTTTTTTAACTCTGGATTTTTATGTTTTAGGTATGTGAAATTTTTATTTTGAAACTTCTTGATTCAGCTGTTATGATTGTGAATTATTTTGGTTGAGAAAGTGAGATTTTCCGATTTGAGCATTGTCAAAACTTTATTTTCCTTTTTGAATATAGAGGGATTCCGTCATTTCTGCTTATTACAGTGATTTAGCTTGCTTGAGGACAAGCAAAAACTCATGTGTGGAGGAATTTGATAAGTACACAATTGATGATATTTTATTCCTATTTCTTAATATGATTATTATCCAATTGAGTTTAATTTGTTTGTTCAAAGTGTATTTTAGGGTTAATTTCAGGAATTCTATGTAATTTGAGGCTTATGGTCATTTCGGAGGAATTACGGATGAAAGTAGAAGAAAAGAGCAAAATTCATCAATGGACACTCCCATGAACACGGGCGTGTCAATAGACGTGCCCTTGATACTGCATTCAGAAGCATTGACACGCCCAGTGACATGGGCGTGTCACCGAACGTGCCTTATATTCAGACTCACAGTAGCTGTGACACGCCCAGTGACATGGGCGTGTCCCTGGACGTGCCTTATATTCAGATTCACAGTAGCTGTGACACGCCCAGTAACATGGGCGTGTCACTGGATGTGTCCTATATTCAGAATCACAGTGGCTATGACACGCCCAGTGACATGGGCATGTCAATGGCCGTGTTACCTATGGAAAAGTTAAATTCTTTGCACTGATTGAGGAACAAGTGAGGGACAAGAACTGTGCTTTTGTCAAAAGAAAGACAAAAGAAAAGAAAAGCTTACCTAAATAATGGGAAAGGGAGATGAAACAAAGGAAGGTGGTAGACAATGGATGGGTGAGTTGGAAGTATGGGTCGGAGATTTGAATAGAAATAAAAAGAGAAGAGGAGGAAAAGGAGTAGGAGTTTTTGGGACGTTTTTGGAAACAGAGAACAGAGAAGAGGAGGAGGAGCCCGCTGCTGGAGCAAGGAGAAGGGTCCTGAGCTGAGTTTGAAGAAGGATACACATCTTGTACAAGCCCTAAACCAAGAATCAATGATTGAAGTGAAGAAATACAAATTATTTGCCATGGATTGTTTGGTTTCTCTTACTCATTTATCTTGCTCTATTTTTCTAGTTTTGAATATGAACTAATTCCTTCTCTATCTAGATATTGATGAACCCTAGCTCATTTGTATGAATTGAACAATTATATTCAGTTGAATCATTTGATTGAGTTGTTTTATTCTTATGATGCTTGATGTTATTTCCAATTGATAATAGCATGCTTATTGATTGGTTGTTATTTTCATATTATTGACTTGAAAAAGCTTGATATGAATTGAATACTCATAAGGGTTGAGGATTGATTGGGGTACTAGAGATAGACCTACAAGATCCTTTGGTTTATAGTTCTTTGTTCTTAATGCAAGATTTATTTAATTGTGTTTGAGAAGAGATTCCAGTACTCTACTTAGTGATTAGGGATTAATCCACTCGAGAGGGGTTTTAGTCTAATTTAGAGGAATGCCAACTCAAATCTATTAAATGATTTAGCTGAATTGATTGATCATAAATATTATTGAGGCTAGGGGGATTCAATATTTGGATAGTACTATTAATATTATTATCAATCCTTTTTGCATAACATTTAATTTTCCTTTATTTTCAGTTATTAATTTAGTTGTTTTTAGTTACAAAGCATCACACAACTATTAATTTGCTAAACAACGGTTAAGATTTGCACTAATACTTGGCCTTGTCCCCAGTGGAACGATAACTCACTCACTACTATATTACTTGGGCGACCTGTGCACTTGCGGTATTACTATAATGTAGTAAACGCGTACCAAATACTAGGTATCTTACACCTCTTATAAAATATAAATTAATCTCATCACTAGCTTTCTTCTTTCCCCCTTCGAAGCCACATTTGCTTAACAAGGAATTTCTTGGATGTTATCAGCTTTGACCACATTTTCACTACTTCTATATAAACTTGTATCATCAAATGACCCCTTTTTTTTTTCTTTGGCTCTCTAGAGGTTCTCATCCAATGACCCTTTGATTTGAAATCAAATACCTATTGGCCGCTTTTTGCATGCATCAAACATTTCCTCAAGCTCCTGCAAGGTTACTTCAACCTATTTATGTCTCCGCCAATAATTGGTTTTTTTATACAACCCTCTTTCCATTTGAATTTACTCTTTCAATTATATATCTCCATACTAGAATCTTATTTTGTCTAATGGAATATTTTGAACTAGAAATTTGCATAGACTATGCTTCGGATGATGATGTACTTGATGATATTATTTCCATAAGTTGAAATAAAATCTATTTATAAAATTTAATCAAATAGAAACCACATGATAAAAACACAATATTTATTTACTAAACACAAAACCACGTTATAAATATATAAATATTTGCCTAAGTTTCATTTGTATAAAGTCCAAGTGTAAAATAAAAATGAATTAGACAAGAAAACTTACATAAATTTTTATATAATATAGTAAAAATACAAGAATTTGAGTGTATCAAAAAAATTGAAAAGAAAAAAATTCAATATATGTCTATATGCAAATATAGAATCACAAAAGTATTAATCACTAATAGTTCTATATATTAAACAATGACTATAATGTATAAAAGATCAGGCTAGGATAATGGGTAATGGAAAGTAGTTATTAAATCTTCAAGTTACATATGTTCCACCAGCATTAACACTTTCTTTTTTACATTTAGTTCTTTACAAATTCTTAATCAAACAATAATGTTATAAGTTTCGTTTCACCTAATATCAATGTCATAACAAAATAATATTATAAGAAACTCATTAACTTGATTTCAACACAAGAAATCATAAGCAGAAATCCAAAATATTTTAAGAATAAAGAAGCCACTTACCTTTATGGCTTTCTCAAATTGTAGGGTAGATTTTTGTAGGGATATGTTGTGGCCAAGTTGGTTGAGTTTTAGCTGTCGGCTAACCCGACCACTATTAATCAGTCGAAAAAATCTATTTTTGAAAGCCAATCATTATATTTGATCGGCGTTCATTGATTTTTATCGGTTTTAGTCGGGTTTATTAATAAATATATTAGTCAAAACTAATCAACTCAATCGGTTTAAACTGACATAGTCAGTTGGGATTGGTCGGATTGCTATTGGATCAGTCATATTCGCATAATTTTGCTCATCCCTATATTTTTTAGGTTGAGGTGCTTGAAACACATACAATAACAAGGCAACAGGGTTTTTTTTTCACTTGGAAAGAATGTTTAATTTATTTAGATTAGATTAGACATTGCTGTTTTTCCCTAATTTTTGTTCAAAAATGACATAAGATTTATAAAAGCAGGTCTATATAGTTTAACCTTGTTCATTTGGTTACATTGCTTTTGATGGTTTTGGACGAATTTTCTATATATATTTATATATCCAATTTTTTAGATATCTCGGAGCAATCGATCTCTAATTTTTTATTAATTCGATCCGGCCGATTAGTCTTGTCTAATTTTAAACACTAGGTATCAACTATCAACAATAGCTAATAACTAATAATTTTATGAATAGTTAAGCTAAAGGGTTTTTTTTTAGCAGAATTGCTTCTGAAATTTTATATTATGATGAAATTGACATAATAATAGAGCTATAATTGCAAAATATCCAAAACTGAGACTAGATTCATTTATTAGGCCTATCGTTATTAACTAGTTATAAGTTTGCAGTTAATTTTGAATTTTTTTTATTTTATTTATCTTTTCTTAAAATATTTTAACATATATACATGAATAATTATTATTAATTTTTCATTTAATTTAATATGATATTTTTATAATTTTAAATATTAATATAAAATATAAAAAAACCATTATACATAAAGCAGTTGAAAAATAATAAATCCAAAAAATAATTAAATGATTTAACAACCCTATGTTGGGAAAATCACTATTTTTCCGCCCCTCGGACCGTCTTTAAGCAGAAATAAATGAGAAAATAAAATAACAATTGAGAAATTAAAGAGAATAAAGACACAAAGATTTAACGTGGAAAACTCCCAAATGGAGAAAAACCACGGCCGTTGCCTAACGACAACCAAGAAAAATATTTACTATGTGGAAAATTGTTACAACCACAAATACAAAATATTTTTCTAACCGACACCCACAAAACAATTTCCAAATATTTATACTCCAAGAGACTCCAAGAGCTCAACTCTAATCTCTAATATAAAATACTTATTGTGTTTTGGTATGTTTTGAACTAAAGGATTTGAGCTACTTATATAGGAGGGGAATACCCTCATATTTCCTTTCTTTCTTCGATGTGGGATTGAAATCCCTTACTTTTTTTTTTTTTATCAACAATTACGGCTAACACCCTAAAATGTATATACATATAAATTGAAATTTAAATTGACAACATTCTACTTTTAAAAATGAACTTCACGTACTGATGCGTTATCTTTGTCCCGCAAGGCATCCGAAAACACCACACCAATGCTGTTAAAATAAAGTTAATAAATTAATGAACGTTGGTTCTAATGGTCGAGGCTCTGAATTTTTTTAAGTAATATTTTAAATTTGATTTTCAGTCCTAGCATCGTGTATTAAAAAAAATACTGTTCAGAGGTGGCTCTTGTCTCTCCAAAATTAGAACAAAATTAATTCTAGACGGTTAAACGGATAATAATACCTTTGCCAAATAAAAAAAATTAATAAAATAAAGATATTAATTGATAATTACTAATTTACCTTATACGTGAAGATGAAAATTAATATTTTCCTGTGACAACGGTACGAAAATACCAATTGTCATTTGTATATTGAAAGTGAAAGGAAAGACCACCAAATTTTTAAAATAAAACTATAAAAAAAAACTTGGAACGAATCAAGTTGAAAGGTTAGTAGTTACTACTCATTCTTGATTCTATAGTTACCTCTCGTCTCCCTCGCTCAATCTTTTATTATTCATGGTGTGTGTGCGCGGGCGCGCCTATATATAGAGAGAGAGAGAGAGAAACTTCTATTATTGGTAGCACTACAGCTAGCCACGTACCTTTAAATTTAATTAAACTTTTAATTAAGTTCTTAATCAACTTGCTTTATCACATCGTATTGGTTCATTTCCTAATATAAAGTTCAATATTATAAGATTGAAAGGGATTTACATTAAAATAAAAGATGAAAATTCCATATGGTGCAGCAATAAGTT
This sequence comes from Garcia nutans, assembly GCA_947685225.1. NCBI lineage: Eukaryota > Viridiplantae > Streptophyta > Magnoliopsida > Malpighiales > Euphorbiaceae > Garcia > Garcia nutans. The sequence goes on from CANTUV010000068.1 coordinate 1,903,513, forward strand.
TTGAACTATTTTGTTAATCATGAGATAACAACTATATAAACATAAATTTTCTTTAAAGTTTGAACTTATAATCCGTTTGTAGATCAATTTATGAGTTAGATATGAATTTAAAAATATTAATTTTTTAAAAAAAATTTTGACTCACTCAATTTATAGTTTTCTGAATCCATTCATTAGGTAACTATCCACCATTCTACCACAGGAAGAACTTTCTTTAATTTAGAAAGTCAACCTTTTATAATTTAATCCAATTGTTAAATGGGTTTAATTTTTTTTAAAAGAAATATAAGGTAAGTTTAATAACTTTCTACTTTATTGACTACAATTTAATTTTATATCAGAAATAATTTTAAAATATATCAATTAAATGCGGGCAATGTACCTTTGAATTTATCTAAAAAATTAATTTCTATAATAAATTCACAATTGATAAGATATGTTTGAGTGCTTAAAAAAATCCTTATAAGTTAAAATTCATTTTCTTCAAAAATAAATTATCTTATAAGCTAAAATTAAAGGACATTATTCATGAGAAAAGAATATATATATATATATATATATGCATAAACTTTTGATTAGTAGACTTTAAAATTAGAGCTTGAACACTAGGATTAGTAAGCTAATCATTTGGTTTAGTAGCATGTAAAAGAGACCCTTAAACAAACAGCAAAGGATTAGCTAGTTAATGCTGGTGAAAATGATATACATGATTAATAATTAATATCAATTAAAACAAGAGAGTCATGTGCATAAAATCAGTATCTTAACAACTAATTTGGTTGGTCTTGAAATTGCCACAAGACCTTCCTTCACTATATGACAAATCCCACCTCCCTCACTTAAATTATCTTTGATATGATTATTCATTATGAGATTAATCTATGCCCAATTTGACTGTAAATTATGAGTTCCATCACATGCACCCAATCTAGTTAGCTTATGCAAATAGTAACAATTTACACCTTTATTTATTTTAGCTCATAAATTAGATTTAATTGGTTAGTCAATTTAATTTGTTTATTAAAATTTATAAGTTAAAATCACACTAGAAAAGATTTTTTTTTAAAAAAAAATTTATATAAATTTTATAACACGACAACATATTTGTTTCCATAAAATAACATCTCCGTAGTAAGAAATGAAGTTTTTTTTATTGAAGATTTCAACTTTAAATTTTAAATTGTACTGAAGGAGTTTAAGGAAAAATAAGATCAGTTATTCTATTAGTACTATTATGTAATTTAAAATTATATAAAATATTTTTTATTGAATTAAAAATTTTAATACAAATGTAAAAATTAATTTATAAAATAAATAGAAGTATATGTTCAGCATTTGGACACTACTTCTTCTTAGTGTCTTTTTTAAGTATATAGAGTAATATTTAACAAGTATTATTTTATTGTAAATTAACGATCGAGAAGACAAATATTTTGAATCTCTGATAATTAAATGTGATTTGAAAAAAAAAAAAAGCAAACATAATTCCAAGTTTCAGGACAATGGTTTTATTTATTTATTTATTTCTTTATGAACCCACCAATAATATTATTATGAAAAATAATTTTTTGCTATTTTTACGTGTGTATTATAAAGCAAGGGTTATTATGTTATTATATGGACGAAAACTATGATAAAAAAAAAGAAATATAGTAGGAACTATATATATAATTATATATATATATAATTATTAAACTTCAAGGTTGGTTGAAGAAATTTCTTACTCCAGGTGGTCGACTTATTCTCATTCGTCATGTCCTGAGTTCAATTCCCCTTCATACGATGGGAGCCATGCTCTTGCCTAAATCCATAATTGCAATTATTGAAATGCGATTTGCGAAGTTTTTCTGGAGTGGCAATTTAGCTGAACTAAAGCATCATTGGGTTAGATACACTGAATTTTTATTCCCTACTTCAGAAGGGGGTTTGGAAATTCGTTCCATAGCAGTTATTCAAGATGTGTACTCCATTAAATAATTATGGATTTATTTGTCGAAGGATTCCTTGTGGGCTACTTTCATGCGTCGGAAATATCATCGACATGGCAACATGAGCTACAACCAAACAGATTCATGTGCCTGGAAGTGTATTTGCCATATATATTCGGCTTATGCGTACAACTTTGAGGTAACTGATAATTCTGTTGTTTGAAAAGAGAGTGGTAATGGACAGTTTACTTTCTCTTCGGCCTATAATCTGGTTCGTCCAAAGAGAAGCACAACTATATAACGGCAAACTTTGTGAGATTCTGTAGTTCCATTGAAGCTTTCAGTCCTGTCTTGGAAAATTCTTCATAATGCACTGTCACTACCAGGTATGTTACAGCGTTTGGGTATCTTCCTTGCAACTGTCTGCCCCTTTTGTTTGGCGGCCTCAGCTTCTGTTAACCATATTTTTCATAACTGCGTTCCTATAAGGAAGATCTGAAAATATTATGCTGCTTCACTCCTTTCTCTTCGGCATGGAGGTTTAGGGACTCTATCTTTAAGGCAAGAACTCTCAATCTGGTGGCTTAATGCAGGTAAGTCAGTTAAGGGAAGGCTTTGTAATCTGGTTCCCCAGGTTATTCTCTATAATACATGGAATGCTTATTGTCGTTGTGTTTGGGGCTTTGAGAAATTCTTTCCCCACAGTGTTGAATTACAAATTTACAAGTTCATTTTCAGTTGGAGAGTAGCTCATGCGGGAGATCGTTTCGCCGTCCCTCTTTCGTGTTTTGCAGATCATTTGCCTTCTATTTTCCGGCGTCAGAAGCCACGTCCTAAGCTGGTTGCATGGAGTAAGCCCTCTAATCATTGTTTAAAACTAAATGTTGATGCCTCATTTTCTTTGCATACTGTTTCTGGAAGCGCTGTCCTTCGTGACTCAGAAGGTTATATTATCGCTGCTGGAGCTTTCTTGATCAAGGCGAGGAACTTTTTGGAGGTTGAATTGACAGCCTTGGTTCATGCGCTTGAATGGGTGAATGCAGCTGACTATGCTTCTGTTCAGGTGGAGGTAGATTCTTTGGAGCTAGTTCAGTTGATGTCTTCGGTCTCTGATGTGTCACCGCATTTTAAGAGAGCAAGGATTCTTTTGTCTTCAAATTTTCACTCTATTTCTCATGTTCATAGGGAGGCAAATCAAGTTGCATATTTTTTAGCCTATTACAGTAGATTGAATGATGTTTCTAGGTGGTTTTTATCTTTTAACTCTTTGCCAAATTACATTAAAGGGGTTGTATTGACTGATAGTATGGGTCTTTCATACATTAGATTTAATTAATAAAATCTACGGTGATACCATCCACCTTTATAAAAAAAAATTATAATTATAAAAGATTAAAATTTTATAAAAATTAAAAAATATATATTTATCATCAGACTATATTAGAACACGCAGTGCACATACAATTCGCCAGCGTGATAAACTTGAAATGGTTTATAAACATAATAATGTAAATGGTCAAAGTTGGTTAATGGAGTGTGTGTCGGTGACAGGGTCTAGGTGGAATGAGAGGATTCGGTGTCGTATAAGTTGTAAAAGAGAGGAATGTTTGGAAACCCAGTTGGCAAGTGGTGGACAAACTCCCACTTGCTATACTCAGCTTGGCCCATATCTTATAGTGGGTACCCACTCTTGACAGTTGACCAGAAATCCCCATAATTTTTCATTTTTTTCTTCTTTATTATATCCTGACCTGAGATTTTACATCTTCTCTTCTTCCTTCTCTTTTCGTGAGATTTTCTCTTTTATAGTATTTTTACCTTTAACAGCTTCGCTTCTTTAATGCTTGTTTAGTTTTGGGAGGAAATTTTTCTACATTGATTAACACCCAATTTATACTCAAGTTTTAAGATATCCTATATTTGACTCTATGCTTAATTAACAATTTACATTATTTATTTTTTAATTAATTAAAATTTGATTTTTTTAGCGGTGATATACCATAACAAATTAGATTATAAATATTCATATATTTTTTAATATATATATATTATAGAAAATTATGATCATAATATAAATAAGCATATAAATACAATATGCATAATAATCTATTTACATAAATAGGTCATTATGTATAAGTTATTTAAAAATATAATTGTAATATAATAAGCATATGTAAAAATGAAATTTAAAAATATAAATTTTTTATTTATATTAAAATAATATACATAAAATATAAAATATATAAAAGGATGTTCAGATGAGTTCGTCAATTTATATTCACCTAGCCTCATTTATTAAGATTGCATTAGGTAATATCCATGGAAGCACGTAAAAAATCTCATCCCTTATTTTATAGATATTGTAAAAGTAACTTGTGTTTAATAAATTAGATATTTTATAAATTCTCTGAATAAAAAAAAAAGGGTCTGTTTCATTTTAGGACTAATAAATAAATTTATCAAAAATTTAAAACATTTTTTATAATTATAACTTTTCTTTTTGTCTTTACCTAATTTGAAATTTTAGTTAGAAGTCTAATACAAGTCACAATTATTAGAAAAGAATTATTAAATAAAATGCTAAAAGTATTCATGATCTTTAATATACGTCAATTTAATCTTTAATTTTTGCTTGAAAATTTAATTAATTTAACTAATTGAGTAATAAATTTGATTATTAATAAATTATTGAATTTACCGGACTCAACTAATTCTACCAAAATTTAAAGATTAAATGAATAGTATGATTAAATCATTTTCACTTTTACATTTCAAATCAACATAAAATTATTATTATTATTATTATTATTATTATTATTATTATTATTATTATTATTAATTAGTTTTACTTAAGGATTAAATGTGAACTCATTAAGGATTAAATGTGAACTCATGTATGGTGATAGTTGTAGAGTTTTGGAGTTGGTGAGTGTCTGTTTAGCACAATTGATGGATAACTCATCATGCATACGCTTTTTGAATTCTGGATATGGATATCTGGTTGTTCTTGTATTTTATTTCTTCTGTATGTACTTTGTGATTCATAGAGTTTTTTCACATTTTTGTAAGATTTATAGATTTTGGGCAGTATATGAGTTTAATTTTTTTATGGGTAGCTTTCATCCCACAAATATATTTTTCCCATTTTAATTAATTTAATAAATAACATTATCTCTCTCTCTATATATATATATATATATATAAAAGAATAAATGTGAATACAAAGAAATATGAAAGCTTTTTAAACTTACACTTACAGTTTTAATTTCATCCATGATAAAAATTATACTTATTTAAATTTCCTTTTTTTGAAACATTTATTTAAATTTCCTTTCTTCTTTTATTTTTATTATTTTAATGACATTTTTTATTTTATATTAACTGTCTAATAGCCGACTAAACCAATCAAAATACAAGCTAGTCATAATACTATTTCAACCTTGAATTCAATTTTAGAAATGTTAAGTGTGCCTTAAATTATTGGTAAGTTGGTAATATTTGACAAAATAAGCAAATTAGTTAGCCAACAATTATTATTTTTGTTGACAATTTTAAACCAACTTTCATTGGTAAATTTTAACTAGTCAACCAAATTAAGTCCATATTATAGTACTCTTATTTTTAAAGATAATATTTTGGGTCAAAAAATTTGTCCTTCGTACTCCTATATAAATAGAATTCTTATAAATGAATGATATATACCATTGAATAGATGATGTCTTTTGAGGAGAAGAGAGATGTACTTGTGAGGTAAAATTTTCTTCAGGTATTTTGAGAGCTCCTTAATTGTGGAGGAGGAGAGGTGTGTTGGAGTGGTATGACTTTGAAAAAATAGTTTTGTATGAGAATACTTTAGCCATCTTGTATTTCCCTTTTATAAGTGTTTTTCTTCTATTTTGTAACTTTGTGAGAAGAGATAATTGAGTGTATTTAGATTAAAGGTCTAGAGTGATTATTCTCTTTTATTTTATACCATTTTCTGATTATTAGTAAATTTTGATCTCTCTTTCACCCGTATACATAGGCTAACCCCGAACTACTTAAATTTGTATCTTTTTATTTATTTTTTCTATTTTGTTTGTCATTTTTTTTCTAGATAAATATTTCATTTTCACATTCAATCTTAATAAACTGGTATCAGAGATTTGCTAATATTTGTTTGAAAATAGTTATGGCGACAACAAATTTTGATATTAAGAAATTTGAGCATAATATGAGTTTTGTTATGTGGCAAGTCAAGATAAAAGTAATCTTAACACAAAACAGTTTTCATAAAGTGCTATTGAGTAAGGATAAGTTGCCTATTAAAATGGATGAAGATAAAAATGTGGAGATTGATGAGAAGGCCCTATCTATGATTCAACTATGTTTGTGCAATGAAGTTTTACGTGAAGTCATTGATTAAAAGATAACTAAAGATTTATGGTATATCACAAAGAATCTCACCACCAAATTAATTCTCAAGCACCGTTTGTACACCCTTTCTATGGTGGAAGGTGCATCAATTAAGTCTCACATTGATGAAATCTCTTCCATTCTTTTAGACTTGGTGAATATAGAGATTAAGTATGAAGATGAAGATTTGGCTCTTATGTTGTTTCGTTCGTTACCTCCATCATATAAGAACTTTAGAGAAACATTGATTTATAGTAACAAATCTCTAAAGTTGGAGGATGTGAAAGCATCTTTATATTCTAAAGAGCTCTTTAATAAAGAACTCTCTAATAGCCATTCTGATAGTTCATCATAGGGTTTGGTTATTAGAAGAAGGTCCTCTCAGTTGATGAATAGTCATCTGACTTATACTTATTATAAGAAAAAAGGGCATATTAAAGCCAATTGTTTCAAACTTCAGAATAAAAATAAAGTTAAGAAACTTGTTGAAGCTAGTGTTATTCAGGAAGACAGTGATGTATACGCCGTGACTGAAAATGGTGCCAAATTCAAACAAGGATGGATTTTAGATTCTGCTTGCTCATTCTATATATATCTCAATACAGATTGATTTTTCTCTTATGAACATGTATGCAGAGGAGTTGTATTCATGGGTAATAACCATCCTTGTAAGATTGTTAGTATTGGTACTATCAAAATAAAGATGCTTGATGGCATGATTAGAACGTTGACTGATGTTCGATATGTTCTTGATTTGAAGAAAAATCTCATCTTTTTATCTGCTTTAGATAATCTTGGCTGCAGATTTTCTGGTGAAAGTAGAGTTTTGAAGGTTCTAAAAGGTGCTCTTATTGTTATGAAAGCTAATCGAATTGGCAAATTGTATGTATTGCAAGGATCTATTATCATATGTTTAGCTACAGTTTCTTCTTCTACGTCAAATTCAAATGTAACCAAGATGTGACATATAAGGATTTGACACAAGAGTGAGAAGAGCTTGGCAATATTAAGCAAATTGAGGCATTGCTTAGACTTGATTGGTATTGGTAATTATTGATGTTATCCTTTAGGACTATTTGCAGAAGGTGGAGAGAAATCTTCTAATTTAATATAATTAATTCAAGTCAAGGTGGAGATTTGTTAATGTGACTTGAATTTACAAGTCAAAATTTGCAACTCAATTAAGTTAGGTAGCCTAAATTTATTGACAAAATGAAAGTTGGCCACCAACCATTTGGTGAAATATTTTGATAATTTTTGGACCAACAAATATTGACAAATTTTTGTATGCAAATGGTCAACCTCAACACTCTATAAATATATGCAACTCATTTGTGTAGAGAAGTGGGTTAGAGATTTTAGTGGTGAATTAAGAAAAACTTTCTAATAATATTTGTTTTAAGAGCTCTTCCATTTTGTGAGAGAATTGCCTTAGCGATTTTGGTTTTTTCCCTTTTATGAGTGGTTTTCTTCTCTTTTATAACTTTGTGAGAATAGATAATTGAATGTATTTAGATTAAAGGTTTAAAGTGATTATTCTCTCTTGTTTAGTATTATTTTCTAATTATTAGTGGATTTTGATCTCTCTTTCGCTCAAGTACGTAGGCTAATATCGAACCACGTAAATTTGTGTCTTCTTATTTATTTTTTATATTTTGTTTGTAATATTTTTTCTAGATAAATATTTCATTTCTACATTCAATCTTAACAAACGGGTATCAAAGCTTTGGTTAATATTTGTTTGGGATTACTTATGGCGACAACAAAATTTGGTATTGAAAAATTTAATGACTAAGCCTCTTTTAGTGAGCAAATTCAAGCATTGTTTGACCTTGATTGATATTGGTAATTGTTGATGTTGTACTAAGGGGCTATTCAGAGAAGAAAAAGAAAATCTTCTAATTTGATACAATGAATTCAAGTCAAGGTGGAGATTTGTTAAGTGTGCCTTGAATTCTTAGTAAGTTGAAAATCTTTGACAAAATGAGTAAATTAGTTAGCCAACTATTATTGTCTTTTGTTGACAATGTTAGGCCAACTTTTGTTTGTAAATTTTGACTAGCCAATAAAATTAAGTCCATATTATACTACTATTATTTTCAAAGATAATACCTTGGGTCAAAAAATTTATCATCCATGCTCTAATATAAATAGAAACCTTATAAATGAATAAAATATATCGTTGAATAGAGGATGTCTTTTGAGGAGGAGAGAGATATACTTATGAGATAAAATTTTCTTCTAAGTATTTTGAGAGCTCCTCAATTGTGGAGGAGGAGAGGTGTGTTGGAGTGGTATGTCTTTGGGAAGAGACTTTTGTATGATAATACCTTAGCCATCTTATCTTTTCCTTTTATGAGTATTTTTCTTCTTTTTTGTAACTTTATGAAAAGAGATAATTAGATATATCTGAGTTAAGAGTTTAGAGTGATTATTCTCATTTATTTTGTATAATTTTCTGATTATTAGTGAATTTTGATCTCTCCTTCACCTGTATATGTAGGCTAACGCCGAACCACATAGATTTATATCTTTTTATTTATTGTCTCTATTTTATTTGTTGTATTTTTTCTAAATAAATGTTTTGTTTCTGCATTTAATTCTAACAAGAAATATTATTATTGTTGACTGATCATTAAAGATTTGATTTTTATTATATTAGTGTAATTGACTTCGACTATTATTAAATCAAAATTCAAATATTAAATAATTACAATGCTTTAAATGTGTTTAGCGAGTTATAAAAATTAAAATACACACATAAAACGTTAACGTTATTTCTAATTTCTATTGACATAGTGAATCTTGTATACCGAAATTTTGAATTAAATAACTAATATTATCCAACAAACAAATAAATTAAATATAAATAATTTTTACATTTAATAAAAAAATTAAATAATCAAATTAATATAAAAATAGACTCATCAACTTTTATGACTTTTTAAAATTAAAACTCTTATATATATATATATATATATATATATATATTTAACACAAACCAATATTCAAAATAAAATTTAACAGTTTTTTTTTAATTATTGTGGTTTCTTGAGAGGTGTATATATATATATAGTAATTGGAGTTTGATGGGGCATTAGTCGTTTGTAAGATGGATTAATAAATGAATAATGTTAATTTGTTTTATTTATTTTACATTTGTTGTTCATTTTTCTGTCGATTATCATCATCTTTGGCTTGAACCTTCTCCTTTACTTTTCAGTTTTCCATTAATAATGCTTTTGATTACAGCTCATCACAATCACATTCGCCTGCATTACTCATTACAAATTATAAGTACAATAGGCAAGTTTATTGTCTATAGACCAGCTGAAAAATAGGGACATAATAATGTTAAATCAAAATGATTATATGATTTCATATAAATATAATTTTTAAAAGAAAATTTAATATAAAAAATTATTTAAACAATTTTTTTATTGTACAATGGGTATTAATAATACACAAATTACTTGTTATTATATAAGTAAATAGTGTATAAAATATTGTACTAAAAATAAATATCAAAAAAATTCTCAGAAAAAGCTAAAGGGGTCACATACGGTCCTGCTTAAAACTCAGTCTCCTTAGAATTTTACTCGTATAATTAATTGCACAATATAACAAAATAACTACCCTTGATAATATCTATAAAATTAAGAAAAAATAGCACACCAGATTTAACGTGGTTCACCCATTTACTTTGGGCTACGTCCACGGGACAAACTCCAAAAAATATTCTTTCACTATTGAAAATAACAAGATTACAAGAGGAATACTTTTCTATAAAAATTTCTAGAGGTACAATAATTTGCAATTAAGATAAATCCAAAATAGAAGCACTCAAGTGTTTTTCAAACACTCCAAAAGTTAAACAACTTCACTATTTTGTCACTCCCCAAATAATTATCTCTCAATTTTTACTCAACTCATCAAAGCAATTTTGCTTTGGTTTATACATCTCACAAGTTTTTTTTTTTTTCACTCTTGCTTCTCTCCTTAGTGTGTTAGAAGAGGAAGGGGAAGGCCATATATATAGGCCTTCCCATATAGTTGTTGGCCTAATTTAATTAGGCCAACAATCATTTTCAATTAGTTTTATTTTTATTTTTTAATTAGTCAATAAAATACAAAAAATGGTTGGTAATTACCAACAATTCTTCCCCTACCAACTATATGGATTAACTGTCATTCCTGCAGATGATCGATAGAATTCAAACTTTTTTTTTGCAAGAATTTTTGTTAACATGTCTGCACCATTCTCTTTAATATGAATCTTTTCAAGTTGTAAAAACTTCTTCTCTAATACATCTCTGATCTATTGGTATCTCACATCAATATGCTTTGATCTATAATGGAAGGAGGAATTCTTTTTAAGATGAATGACACTCTGACTATTACAATAGAGTGAATATCTGTCTTGCTAAAACCCAAGTTCTTCTAAGAATTTCTTCATCCACAATAGCTCTTTGCATGCTTTAATTGTAACAATGAATTATGCTTCTGTTGTTGAGAGAGCAACATATTTTTATAGCCTTGACTGTCATGATACAGCTCCCCCTGCAAATAAAATCAAATAACCTGATGTAGACTTTTTTAAGTCAACATCTTCTGCCATATCCGCATCTTTGTACCCAACTAACACAAGTTTATCACCTCCAAAGCATAAACATATTTTGGAGATTCGATAAAGATATTCATAATCCATTTCACTACAACATAATGTTCCTTATCAGAATTAGAAAGGAACCGACTCACTACTCCCGCTGAGTGAGCAATATCTGGTCGTGTGCACACTATGACATACATCAAACTCCTAACTGCTGAAACATATGAAACTTTATTCATCTCTTCTTTCTCTTTTTCTGTGGAAGGACACTGTCTCGAAGTTAATTTAAAGTGGTTAGCAAGAGGATAACTAACCATTTTAGTCTTGTCCATATTGAATCTTTGAAGCATTTTCTCAATGTACTTCTCTTGTGACAACCACAATTTCTTGTCACCTCTGTCTCTGATTATCTTCATGCCGAGAATTTATATTGCTGGCCCTAAGTCTTTCATAAGAAAAGATTTGCTCAACTGTTTCTTCATATTGTTGATTCTGGAAATGTTCTAGACAACCATTAATATGTCATCCACATAGAGTAAAAGAATAATAAAATCAGCATCAGAGAATTTCTTTACAAATACACAATGACCTGAAGTGGTCTTCTTGTAGCCTTGCTCCCCCATAACTGACTCAAACTTCATGTACCACTGTCTCGATGCCTAATTCAAGCCATATAAGCTTTTTTTTTTTAACTTGCATGCATAATCCTCCTTTTCTTTTTCTTTGAAACCCTCTGGCTATTCCATATATATCTCTTCCTCCAAGTCACCATGAAGAAAGGCAGTCTTCACATCCATCTACTCGATTTTCAAGTCGAGACTTGCAGTTAATCCCAGCACTGTATGAATGAATGTCATCTTCACCACTGGTGAAAAAATCTCATCAAAGTCAATCCCTTTTCATTGGTTGAATCCCTTAACAACTAATCTAGCTTTGAATCATGGCTGGGAACTGTGTTCTTCATTTTTTATCCTGAACACCCATTTATTCTTCAAAGCCATCTTGCCTTTTGGCAACTTCACCAGCTCAAAAGTCTTGTTCTCATGCAAAGATTTCAATTTATCTTGCATGGCTTCAATCCATTTCATCCTATTATCATACGTCATAACATCTTGGTAATTCTCAGGTTCTCCCCCATGAATAAGTAACAAATACTGATCACTGAAGTATCTAGTAGAGGACTGTCTGACTCTAGTAGATCTTCTCAATAGTTCCTGAGATGCATCTGGTACTGGTGGCTGAAAAACTTCTTCATTAGAATCTTCATTTTGTTGATTATGGATGGAAGCATCATCATCGGCAGTACTCTGCTGCCCATCTTCAATTTCATCTCTAATCTGCCTCGGCACCACTTTTGGAGGAACTAATTTAAGATTTGTTGAACTTCTATCAAAACTAGAAACATTCTTTTGGGCCTTCTCAATATTTTTGATGGTCTCATTTTCAACAAACACTGCATCATGACTGGTAATAAGCTTCTTCTAAACTAGATCATAGAATTGATAGCCAAGCTCATCTTAACTATACCCAATAAACACACACTATCATGTTTTAGCATCTAACTTCGACCACTCATCCTTTGGTATGTGCACAAATGCCTTGCACCCAAACACTCTTAAGTGATTATAAAAGACATCTCTTCCAGACTATATTCATTTTGGAATATCAAACTTCAAAGGAACACACGGTGAAAGATTTAGAACAAGAATTGCTACACTCAATGCTTCTACCCAAAATGACTTTGGCAGCTTTGCATGTGATAGCAAACATCTAACTCTCTCAATGAGAGTCCTGTTCATTCTCTTAGCTATAACATTCAACTGAGGATTTTTTTGTGGTGTCAACTTGTGTCGAATGCCCTGCTCCTTGTAATATCTCTAAAGTGATCCAATATACTCACCCCAACTATTTGACTTGATACACTTGAATTTCTTCCCAGTTTCTCTTTCAACTAGGACATAAAACTGTTTAAATACCTCTATAACTTGATCTTTATTTTTTTAAGATATAAACCCATAATTTCCTTGAACAATCATCAATGAAAGTCACAAAATAGGAGGAACCACCAATTGATATGGTTTTAAAAGGACCGTACACATCAGAGTATACTAATTATAATATCTTTGACTTCTTTTCATAATGGGTAGAGTTCTTGAAAGCAACTATGTTCTGCTTTTCCTCTAAGCAATCAGCACATCTGTTTAAATGAACACTACTTAAGCCGACTATATTCTTCTTTCTAACCAGAATTGACATTCCTTTTTTGCTCATATGTCCGAGTCTTTTATGCCAGGTCTTAGTTGCATCATCTTTTTGTACTGCTATACTATGATCTCAGAGATTTTATCTTGCATCAGATAAAGAGTAGAGAATTTCTTGCCTCGGGCCACAACAAGCGAACCTTTGGTGAGTTTTCACTGGCCATTTTAGAAGGTATTGCAGTATTGTTCATCATCTAGCTTTCCAGCAGAAATCAGATTAAGCCTGATGTCAGGAACATGCTTCACATCTTTTAACAACAGCTTAGTGCCATTATTGGTCTCCAAGTGAACATCACCAACACCAACAATCTTAGCAATATCATCATTACCCATTTTAATTGTTCCAAAGTCACCTGGCAAAGAACTCCCTTCTGGCTGTAGCATGAATAGAGACACCGGTATCAATCACCCAACTGGTCTCATGATCAACTACATTGATCTCATCATCATTGTAAATGAGGAGAAATACATTTTCAATTGTAGTGGCAATTCTCTCATCATCGCTATCATCTTCCTTTTATCTTTCCCTTTCTCCTTTTTTCCATTTCAGGCAATATTTCTTAATATGCCCCTTTTTATGACAATGATGACATTCAACATTAGTAAATTTATTAGACTTGCCATGACTAGCTTCTTCATTTTTATCTCCATTATTTAAGCCCCTATTCTGGCTTCTCTCCCTAGTGGTTGTAGCTAGAATATCTTAGTGTGAAAAGAAAGCACCTTGTGAACATCTCCTCATCTCTTCATTTAGGATGCCACTCTTCACCGATTCCATTTTAACAACACCATTAGGAGCAGAATTAGTTAATAAAATCTTTAAAGTCTCCCAAGACTCTAGCAATGAAGCGAGAACCATTAAAGCAAGCACTTCATCATCAAAGGTGATGCCTATGCCCGACAACTAATCTACAATTCCTTGAAACTTGTTCAAGTAATCTGCAATGGAATTGCCCTCTCTGTATCTCATTTGCATTAATCTTGTGAGATAAAATAATTTATTATTGTTGGTCTTTGAAGCATACAACTTTTCAAGCTTATTCTATAACGTTCATGCATGGGGTCTCTCCACAGATATGGTTATACACATTATCTTCAACAAATTGTCGAATAAAAACACATATGTACTCATGCTCAAATTCTCATTCTTCATTTGTCTTGTCGTTGAGTTTACTCGTACTAAACACTGGTAAATGAATTTTTGTCACAAATAAGAGATCATTCATCTTGGATTTCCAAATATGGTAATTTGTGCCACTAAAGTTTATCATTTTGCTTGTTTTTGCCTCCATCTCTTCAAACCAAAAAGCTCTGATACCACTTGTTGTGCAGCGGGTGTTAATAACACACAAATTACTTGCTATTATACAAGTAAATAGTGTATAAAATATTATGCTAAAAATAAATACTAAGAAAATTTTCAAGAAAGGTTGGAGGGATCACAAACGGTCCCGCATTAAACTCAGTCGCTTTAAATAGAATTTTACTCGAATAATTAATAGTACAATGTCATAACATAACTGCCCTTGATAATTACTATAAAATTGAGACAAAATAACACATTAGATTTAACATGGTTCTCCCTTTTACTTTGGGCTATATCCACAGAACAAACTCCGAAAAATATTCTTCTACTATTGAAAATAGTAGGATTACAATAAAGATACTTCTCTAGAAAAATTTCTAGATGTACAATAATTTGCAATTAAGATAAATCTAAAATAGTATCACTCAAGTGTTTCCCAAACACCCCAAAAGTTAAACAACTTTACTATTTTGTCACTCTCCAAATAATTATTTCTCAATTTTTACTCAACTCATCAATGCAATTTTGTTTTGGCTTACACTTCTCACAAGTTTTTTTTCACTCTTACTTCTCTGCTTGGTATGTTAGAAGAGAAAGGGGAAGGCCATATATATAGGCCTTCTCATGTGGTTAATTAGTCAAGGAAATATAAAAAATGGTTGGCAGTTACCAACATTTTTTACTTTAACTTTTATTATAAATATAGACATAAATTTTGAAAAATGAGGTATTAATTAATCTAGAGGCAATTCAAACTCAAAACTGAAATTTTGAGAATAAGAAATTTCAACTTCAAGTATCTTTAATAATTTAGATATTTATTCATATTTTTTAGTTTTTGATATATTTTCAATTGTTTGATGGATTATTTTGGATAAAAAAATGTACTTGCATTGGTGAATTTTTTAATAAAGACTTGGGAAAACAATCCTAAAAGCTGGTTGTTAATATTAAAATATTCATTTTTATATTAGTCATTTATATGCTTTGTATTTATTCAATGTGAGACTTTATTTTTCATAAATATTCTTATTATGCGTAAAAAAAAACTTTAACTTTTGCCATAAATATTGTCAATATTGCCTAAAATCTTTGTCAACCCATTGTATTATGTAATTCTCTTACTTTACCTGAACTTAAAAGTAAGCTCGATAATAACTTTTTGGTCTACTAATAAAATTGAGCACGAAATCTAAAAACTTAAGGTCTCAAATTTGACATCTACTCGTATTTAGATTGAAGTATATAATTATTATTAAATTTCAAATCTTACACATGTTGACATTAAAGTATAATTATTATTTAATTTATTTGTTTTGACTTTGATATTAGAAAAACATATACAAACCCAAGAAGTAAAATAAGGACCTAGCATAATAATTTAATAAAGAAAACTACAGCAATGTTTGCTATTATATGATTAGATTAAAGATCACACTTAATACCTACTTAGTGATTCCAAAATTTCTCATTAAAAAATTGTTGCTCAAAATTAGAAAAAAAAGGACCTCATGTTAAGGGTTCATGTAATGTTCCAAAATGTTAAATACAAAACTTTTTAACTAATATTAATAATTGATAGTTTATAGTGGTAAAAGTAACGTGGATAAATGCTATAAGTAGAAAATAACGAATAGTATATCTCAAAATTTACTGAAAAAATTATTTTTATAATTTTACGGGACTAAAAATTGAATTAGAATCAAAAGTTAAGAGTGAGGGTACACCGAAGTTAAATTGAGATTGTCTCACCTGATTAAATTATATATATATATAGACATGTGCGTGTGTGTGTAGAAGACTCTTCTATCTTCTCCCATCTTCTACGCCATCTACCACCACCATCACCATCTTCTCTATTTTCTTCTTCCTTTCATAAAAGAATTAAGGCAAATCTATCTTTTCCAATAATTTTGTAAGAGAATTAGTTAGAGTATGTGAGATTATCAATAAGTGATCAAAGAAAATGAGGAAAGAGAAAGAAGAAGAGAGATTTTGAAAGAGTTATGTGCTTACGTATTTTAATTTGTAAATATTTGAATTTCTATGAATTTTAATATTTGAATTAGTTGATTGAGTCATCTATAATGAATTATTACTGAAAAATATTGGTTAAATGGATTGATGAGTGAAAAATGATTTAAAAGAACTTATAGTGATGAGTATGATTCTTAATTCAATCATTATAAGAATTAAGTGGTTTGATATTGTTTTTAGCCATGAGTGATGGTTAAAGATTGATTAATTGATATTTGAGTAAAGTATTTGATATAGACTCTTTCCATGTCAAAGAAACTAGTTTTTTATTCATTTTTATCATAGATCTTGAGTATATTGTGTTTAAGTGGTTGAGTGTGTGAAATACAGAATTTTTGCTTGACACAACCAGTGACACGCCCATGTCACTGAGCGTGTCAATGATGCTTGTTTCAACATTGATGACACGGCCATATCTCTTGCCATGTCGTAGCTACTGTAATATAAGATTAATGATACGGCCAGTGACACACCCATATCGTTGGACTTGTCAAGGCTTCTGTATGCAAGAGTAATGACATGGGCAGTGGCATGCCCATATCGTTGGGCATGTCAAAGTTTCTGTAAGAATGGGCAAATGACACGGTCATTGACACACCCATGTCGTTAGGCATGTCACTTGAAGAATTTGCCAAAATAGTTCTTTTCCTTGTCTTTCATCTATGATTCCGGCCTAAATGACTATAAGGCCTCAAAGTGTAAAAGATTTTTTAAATCAACCCTAACAAGTAGTGTAATAAATTTTGAATATATGATAAATATTTGTAATATCAAGTGTTGATCAAAGAATTGTTCTATTGAAGTGATATATACAATTTAATGTTAATCAAAACTAATAATTCATAGTGTATTATTTGGAGTGCACTAGACCTATTTGTGAAAAATAAGGATATGAAAAAAAATATATATGATTAGTTAAAGAGATATATCAAAGTAACACAGTGAAAGTGTAATAATTTATTAGAATCTAAGGAATTAATGATAACAGATAGATAAATTTCGAGGATGACATTTCTTACGAGGGTGAGAATTGTAATGCCCTAAAAATTTTAGTACTGATTTTCTGCATTAAGTGAATATATAAGTGTAAATTGGATTGATTATGATATTATGTGTAGTTTGAATATTTGAAACTGATAGTAATAAGATTGACTAAGACCTAATAAGAGTAATATTAAATCCGAGTATGGACAATATCGGTATTTCTGAAAAAGATTTTGAAAAGATAAGAAATTATGAAAATATCAGTATAGCCCCGAAATGAGCTCGAGCTGTAATTTAAATGTGAAATATGAATAATAGGGTTTTAAAGTAGCTAAAGTAATTATTTTTACAATGTTTCGAAGTTAAAATTTGAAGTATGTGAACCTCGGTTTTCCACCCGAAAAGGATTCGGAGGAACGTTCACTTGTTGTTGGGAGTCGCCACTTAGTTTATTTTGTTCGAAGGGAAAAACTAAGAAAACCCTTGTTTGACTCCAATAACGCGTCCAATGTAAAGGTTTCTAATCTGCGAACCCAAGGAGGATTCGGGGACTATGTCATGCATTCGACTAACTTGCCAATAAAAGAAATAAACCTTAAAAGGGATGAAGGAAAGAAAACAAACAGATTGTTAGTAAATTATGGACTTACTATTTGGGGTGAATCCCAAATATGCCTACATACTCTCATTTTTATGAGAGATCAAAGCTCATGTAGTTCGGAAAAGGCTATTTAAAGGCAATGATGCATTATGCATGTGTGTGTGTATGCTTCGTGCATTGTCGGGCTTTTTGCCAAAATTGTGAGATTTTGAGCACTTAGTGCTAAATTTAATGAAATTTGGGTACTTGGTACCAAAAAGTATGCAATTTAGGCTTCATGCCAAAAAGATTAATTGATTCATGGCTTAATGCCGAGATATTGGTTGATTAGTTAACTAGGCCTTAGACCTAAAAAGATTAGGTCTTTGACCAAAAAGAAATTAAGAAGAAGGTGGAATGCTTAAGATATGCTCGAATTGACAAATGATGAATTAGAATATTACCTTGTTTACAATTTTTCCACTTCTAAGTTCCAGATCTTGTTTTCTTGCATTCTGATCCTTGCTTCCTGTAACACAAGGTTAGAAGTTCTTAAGCATGTGAAAATAAAGAATTCGACAGCACGAGGTCCCGGGATGCCAAAAGCCAACCCTTGTTCTGAAAATTTGGAGGCTTTTTATAGACAAAATCGGGCTGGACGGCGGCTGGGAATGCGACCAGCAGAAAAGACAGAAAAAAGCAAAAAGCAGTGGCGGCTCGGCCGCCGGTCCCGGCGCTTCTGGCCCCAAATTTGTCCGTCGGCTTACACGATTTTCGCTCAAACTGATTTTTCGGGAGCCACAGGCTTTCAAAAATTATTCTGAAACCATATCCGTGATCCTTGCGTCGTTTCAGACATTTCAAGTACCATGAAGACATACTTTCGGTGAACTTTTACCGTGGACCCCCGGTCCGGCCCGGTCATTTGCAGTCTGAGAAAATTGGCTTTCCGAGCCTCAAAATTTGAGTGTTCACAATTGCCCCCCACTGGGGTCCATAAAAATGATTTATGGGGCCCAGTGGTCATCTGAAGAGCGAATTTTGAGCGAGGGGTAAAAGACCCGCCTTTTGGCATTTCTGGATTGCTTGCAACACTTCTGATTTTTCCTGATTGTATTCTGACTTTTCTGTACCTGCACTTTTGTTTAGCACAAACAGTACATATGTATGCATGATGTCCCCTTTTATTTTCATAAAGGTATTTATTTGCTTCTTTACAACCATTGCATGCACAACTGGACCAAGAGTCTTCAAAAGGTTGAAAGGATCAATATGGGAAGATATGGATTGAAAGTTGTTGCTACTCTTAGAGGCGTAGCTGTAGATTGGGATTTCTTGCATGCTTGTATCAGATTCATTTGATTGATGCTTGTATAAGGCGATGCTGCTTCCTTTGATTGATGCATTCCCGATTGCTAATTTTGAAGATGAGATTCAACTGAAGCATAGGATGCGAGCTTTTATTTTCTGCCTATTAGCTGGGTTTCTTTTCAACCGTGACCCTGGCTTTGGAGATTTAAAGCTTTGCCCCACGATTAGGCAGATGGGGATTGATCAGAGGGTTCCTCTTCTTGTTGGGTTTACTGTTGCTGCCCCTATTATGCCCGGAGTTACTCAAGCTGCTCTTCAAACTTGGGTTAGGAACCATCAGATGATCAGACCTTTTGCAGAACCTTCCCTTGTCGAGCCTACTCCAGAGTACAGAGCTTGGTTTATAGCTAAAGTTTGGCCAATTGAAAAGCCAAGGAGGCATGCATTGTTGCAGGAGTTGGAGGGAGAGGATGTGGTTCCTCTTAACGAGAGGAAGATAGATGTTGTAGAGAGTTCCGGAACTAAAGAAGATACCGAAGACTCTGCCCCATGAAGGAGACGTAGGATTTAGATCCTAGGGTTGACTCTATTGTCTGTTTTTTTTTTGTACCTTTTTGGTTCCTTGGATGTTTAGGACCTATGGTTTGACTCTTTTCATGGAATGAATGACTCTTTTTGGAATGAATGACTCTTTCATTTGCTTTCCAAGCATTATCTACTTTACTTACTTGCTCTAATTTTTGCCTAAGTCGTCCTTTCAGATTTTCAACTTAGCGAGCTCTTACACATTCTTGCCTAAGCCGCCCTTTGCGGGTTTTCGACTTAGCGGGCCCCACTATTGCCTAAGCCGCCCTTTGTGGATTTTTGACTTAGCGGGATTTTTCTTTCTTTTCTTTTTATTTATTTATTTATTATTATTATTATTATTTTTTACGTTGGCAAAAGAAAAATGAATCAATGATTTTTATTAAAATTTAGACCGTGCTCAAGGAGAGCTGCCTACATATCTCGAATTAGTTTGCGAGAATCAGGTCTAATGTAGTTCCTTACAATGCATGATTATACATAATATTTCTTTAGCTGATCCAGATTGCATGGGTTTGTGAACTCCAGACCATCCAAATCAGACAAGATGACGGCTCCGCCGGAAAGTATTTTCTTTAAAATGTAGGGTCCCGCCCAGTGAGGACGAAACTTCCCACGAGGATCTGTAACAGGTGTTCTGATCTCTTTCAGAACCAAACAACCTTCTTCCAACTTTCGATCTTTGACCTTTTTGTTGAAATGTCTGGCCATTCGCCTCTGATACCCTTGAATCCGATGTAGAGCTTGAAGTCTTTTTTCATCCAAACCCAACAACTGATGATGATAATTGTTGATCCATTCAGCTTCATTTATCTGACTTTCTTGAATTATCCTCGCCGATTGAACTTCCAGTTCAATGGGGAGTACTGCTTCCATTCCGTACACCAGGGAATACGGGGTTGCCCCAGTAGGAGTTCTAATTGATGTTCTATATCCCCACAAAGCCAGCGGTAACTTCTCATGCCAACGCCTATGTTCCTTGATCATTTTTTGTATGATCACCTTTATAGACTTGTTCGCTGCTTCTACAGCTCCATTTGTTTGAGGTCTATAAGGAGAGGACTTATGATGCTGGACATTCTTATCCTTCAAGAGCTTAGCAAATTCTGCTTGGAAATGAGTTCCATTATCAGTGATAATCTCAAATGGCGTTCCGTACTGACAAAGGATGTTGGTTCGGACAAACTGTGCTGCCTTTTTGGCGTTTAATTCTGCATAGGAAGCTGCTTTAACCCACTTTGTGAAGTAATCCACTGCTACCAAGATAAACTGATGTCCATTTGAGGCTTTTGGATTTATTTTGCCAATTATATCTATTCCCCAAGTAGCGAAGGGCCATGGAGAAGTGATCGGATTCAGGGCAACAGGAGGTTGCTTCTGCATCTTAGCAAATATCTGACACTGATGGCATTCTTGCACAAATGCCACGCAGTCTGCATTCATGGTGGACCAATAATATCCTAGATTGGCAATTTTTCGAGCCAAGGCGATCCCATACATGTGTGGCCCTGATTCGCCACCATGTACCATTTCCATTATCTGCTTAGCCTCTGCTTCATTCACACACCTTAGGTGCATTCCATTCCAACTCCTCTTGTAGAGGATATCTCCATTAAGAATGTAATCTGTGGCTAGCTGCCTTATGGCCCTCTGATCAACCTTTGATGATCCCTCCGGATAACTTCCATCCTTGAGATAACTTTTGATATCCCAAAACCATGGTTTACCATCGATCAAATGCATTACATGGGCGGGTCGTTTCTGAAGCTGAACTTTTAATGGACGAATGGCTTTCCCCTCCTTGATATTGATCATGGAAGCTAAAGTAGCCAGGGCATCAGCAAACTAATTCTTTGCTCTTGGGAGATATTCGAAGGACAGATCATTGAATTGTTGTGCCAAATGATCAAGGCGTTGTAGGTAAGGAACCAAACGCTCTTCTCTTATCTTCCATTTCCTTAAAGCTTGTGATACTATTAAAATAGAATCACCGTAGACCTTTAGGTTATTAATCCCTAATTCCAGGGCGGCTTCAAGCCCATTGATGCAAGCTTCATATTCTGCTTCATTGTTTGTGCAGCTAAAGTCAAGTTTAACTGCAAATGGAATGTATTCTCCACAAGGAGTTTTGAACACAATCCCAATTCCATTTCCATTATAATTGGATGCCCCATCAACATACATCTCCCAAATACTCCTTTCCACATTTAAGAGGTCTTCGTCAGGGAAACCCATTTCTCGCATCTCGTCTTTTACGGGTAATTCTGCTAATTGGTCAGCTATTGCGCCACCTTTCATAGCTTTCCTTTGAATGAATTTTAAGTCAAAGGCTGCCAATGTTGACACCCACTTTGCCATTTTGCTGTCCAAAACAGGCCTCTCCATAAGGAATTTCAAGGGACTCTGTTATGCGATGACACAAGTAGTGTAAGAAGACAAGTAGTGTTGTAACTTTGTGCAAGCCCAATACAATGCTAAACACAACTTCTCAATCTTGTTATACTTTAACTCATAGTCCAGCATCCTTTTGCTGAGGTAGTAAATTGCATTTTCCACCTTTGTACTTTCGGCTTCTTGAGCTAGCATTGCACCCATGGCTTCATCTATTACAGACAAATACAAAAGCAGAGGCTTTCCCATTCTGGGAGGTTGTAGAATTGGCGGACTTAACAAGTATTCTTTGATCTTGTCGAAGGCCTTTTGGCAGTCTTCATTCCATTCTTGTGAAGCACCTTTCCTTAGTAGCTTAAAGATTGGACCACAAGTCTCTGCCAATTGCGATATGAATCGACTGATATACTGTAATATACCTAGCAAGCCTCGAATCTCTTTTTCTGTTCTTGGCGGAGGCATTTTCAGAATAGCCTTTGACTTTGCTGGATCAACTTCTAGTCCTCTCTTGCTGACCAAATACCCCAAAAATAAGCCTGATGTTGCTCCAAATAGGCACTTTGCAGGATTAAGCTTCAAATTATACTTGCGAAGTCTAATGAAGAACTTCTCAAGTGCTTCAACGTGTTCTTCTGGAGATTTTGACTTAACAATCATATCATCAACATACACTTCTACTTCTTTGTGAATCATGTCATGAAAGACTGTTGTCGCCATCCTTTGGTAGGTAGCCCCTGCATTTATCAACCCAAAAGGCATAACCCAGTAGCAGAAAGTGCCCCATTCTGTAATGAAAGCTGTCTTCTCTTTGTCTGGTGAGTGCACTAGGATCTGATTGTACCCAACCGCGAGGTCAGTCATGGAAACCATCATATGCCCAGCCATCCTGTCTATCAGCAAATCGATGTGTGGTAGTGGAAAATCGTCCTTGGGACAGGCCTTATTCAAATCTCTATAGTCAACACACATCCTAACCTTTCCATCTTTCTTCGGGACTGGCACGATGTTTGCTAACCAGGAAGGGTAGGCAATTGGTTCTATGAACTTATTGTCCAGTTGCTTGGCAACCTCCTCTTTAATTTTCAAAGACCATTCAGGCTTCATTCTTCTCAATTTCTGCTTAACCGGCTTCGCATCTGGGTATAGTGGAATCTTATGAACTGCTATGGCTGGGTCTATTCCCGTGACATCACTTGCCTTCCACATGAAGCAGTCGACATATCTTCTGATGCACTCAACAACCTGTTCCTTATTCACACAATCATATGCAATGTATGTATGTTCATTTTCTTTGCCAATCATTATTTTTTCATTTATTTCTTTTATTTCATCTATTTCATTTTTGCTAGATAATACTTGGAAAGCAAAAGACACAGGGTAACCAAGAACTTGGACAATTTCATTAATAATGTCGGAGTCACCCTCCAGAGTTACATTACATTTGACATTAGGGTTTTCTATTCCTGAAGCTAAGAAAGACTCAGAACTAGACTCTGACTCAGTGTTTGACTCAAAATTTAACTCAGTACAAGACTCAGGTTCAGGGTGTGACACGGGACTAGATTTGACTACAGCAGCTTGTCCCTCCTCGGCATATCAGTTTATCAGTGGTCCATCCATGGTCTTGATCAGCTTTGTGAAGTCCCTTTTGTCTTCAAAATTGGTTATCATAGCAACCTCATCAAAGAGACTAGGCCGCATAAAATCTTCCATTTGTGGGTCAGCTATAGGTTCTGGCTCTTCTTCTTTTATGGCTAAAACATCATCGAACATCTCAAAACCCGGTAGCTTCTTTCCAGTCATAGGAGAATAGAATGGTTCCTGAAAACCACAGTAAGGAACTGCTTTTCCAGGTTTGCAGAAGTGACCATTCAGAGTTCTAAAATAAGGGCGCATTTTGAGGCTTCTTGCCCCCCAATTCTTCTTTTTCTTCCTTCCATGCTCAAACTCTTCTATCTCCTCATCTGTGGGTTTGTACCCCAGGCCAAAAGTTCCTTTATTCTCAGGTTCTTCCCATGGCCGCACTACGGGTGTTTTCCTCCCAGACTTTATCATTTCCATTCCGGGCAGCAGACCTACCCTTAGCATCATTCCCACCAGGCAATTGATTTGGACCTCCCCAAAATCATATAAGATAAATGGCCCTTTGGGTTTTTCTCCTTCAATGCATTGGACTGTATCATAATGGAAACCAGTCAAGGTCATGGCGGTTTCGCCAGGAACAACCTCAAAGAGAGACTGATCCATGGTTCTCTTGTTGATTTCACAGGTGTCACCTTTGATAGTGATGATTTTTCCTTCAAAAGGGAACTTAAGTTTTTGATGTAATGAAGAAGGGACAGCATTATTCTGATGAATCCACGGCCTTCCAAGGAGGAGATTAAAGCTCGCGGGTATATCAATGACTTGGAAGGGCACTCTCATTTTCACCGGCCCAATAGCAATTTCCAGAGTGGCAACACCCAAAATTTCTCTTCGAGTGTTATCATATGCTCTAACAATCTGATCAGAAGGTGTAAGATCTGTAGCCTCCAACCCCAGACAGCTTGCTATCTTCAAGGGACATACATTTAAGGCTGACCCATTATCAATGAGAACCATGGGCACAGTCTTTCCCCCAGTTTGTATGGTGATGTATAGAGCATCATTGTGTTTACTGCCATCTTCTGGTAGGTCTGTATCAGAAAATCGGATACTCAATGCCTTGGTTGATTGAGTCAAAGTGGCCACCAAAGCTTCTGGGCTTGTGTCCACTGATGTATCAAGTTGACTTAAAGCTTCGCTGAGAGCCTGACGGTGTGGGAATGAGGAAGCAAGGAGCTCCCAAATTGACACCCTAGCTTGAGTTTGCTTAAGCTGAGAGAGGACAGGGTCTTCTTTTGGCTCTAGTGTCTTCTTATGGGGGTGATTTGAGGTTGTAGGGGCTTTTCCCAAGTCGAGTGGCTGATATTGCCTTCCGCTTCTTGTCAAAGCATCGACCTCTTTAGCAAGGTCATTCAAATACAACACACACACTTCATTCATTTCTAAGAGAAATTTGAAAGGATCAAACAGCTCTTCTTGCACAGTGATGGCGTGGATGGAATGATTAGGCAAAGGGTTAGTATTAATGTTCGGTTGACTCCTGAGAGGAATGATGTTACCCCTATCCACCAAATCCTGGATGCGGTTTTTCAGAGTCCAACAAGCATCTGTTCTATGCCCTTTTCCTTGGTGGTATTCACAATACTCATTGGCCTTATAACTGGAGGGTAATGGGTTTGGAGGTGGCCTTGGGTCCAAAGGCTTCAAATACTTCCCTTCCACGACCTTTTTAAACACTAGATGAAGGGGCACCCCAAGGTCAGTATATTGCCTTCTTGGCTGATTTCTCTGCCCAAGATTGCCCACACGTAAAGGATTCGCAGGGGCAATATTGGCCACTTCATTGACCTTGCTTGAGGAAGTAGCTTGGCCTTGTTTCCTATACTTCGAAGTAGCTCCCTCATCTACTATTTTACCCAATTGTATCAAGTCTTCTACCTTAGTTGCAATAGCAATGAGCGATTTGAAAGTAGGTAGGTATTGGGTTTGCAGTTGAGCTTGATATGTAGGCCTTAAATTCCTGATTATAATATCAATCTGCTCTTGTTCTGAAGGGCGATTGATCATTTGGGCGGCTTTTGCCCTCCACCTCGTAAGGAACGAGGAGAAGGGTTCATTGTTGTTTTGTTTGGTAGTCTCAAGTTCTCTTCTAGTGACATCCACCTCAATATTGTAGTGGTATTGAGTGTTAAATGCATTGCAGATGTCTTCCCAGGTCTTAATCTTAGCACGATCCAGGCTTACAAACCATTTTAGGGCAGCCCCAGTCAAGGATTGTTGAAAGAGTTGAGCAAAGAGCTCATCATTTAAACCCCAAGGGCTCAAGGCCCCCACATACATCTTCAAATGGGTTTTAGGGCAAGTGGTCCCATCAAATCTGTCCATCCCAGGCATCTTGAATTTTGGAGGCAATCTAGCTTGGGGAAACAAGGATAAGGAATCCATGTCTACCACCTCTTTATGAGTTTTCATGGCAGTGATTGACCTTTCAAGCAATTCAAGTTTCTTTTTCAGTTCATCAGTTTCATTCTTAGAGGGTGGATCCTCCAAATTGATGACAGGGGTATTGTTCTGAGCAGTCATGGGGGTACTAGTTTGCCCCACAATGGGTTCCTTTCCTAAATTTCCAGGAGTAGAGGCCGTCTTTGGTGCCCCTCCCAATTAAGCCAGGATGGCTCTCTTTGGGCAGCCAAAGCTTCATCAATTCTCTCTTGCATCCTAGCTTCAATTTCCTTAACCTGTCCATCTAGCAAGACCTTAATCTGTTCAATAGTAGCCATTTCAGTAATTGGAGTAGTTGGTGAAGTTGCGGTAGTAGGACTTGTGGGTGATTGAACAGTTGGAGTTTGTGTAGCTTGTGTAGGTGAAGGCACACGGATAGTGGGTACCTGAAAAGGTTAAGGGCAAGAGATCAGGGTAGTGTGTAGGATAGGAAAAACTCTTGGTCCACTTATATACATCAAAAGTTTTCCCCAAAAGATTTTCCCCCAAAATAATGTTGTCATGTTGCATGAATGCACCTCATCACATCATAATTCATTTTAATGGAATGTGGCACTATCATTGGGTACATACAACCTAAGGGAAGGTTCTATTATTCATGAAAAATAGAGAATTGGCTCATAATAGGGACCCTTGAGTCTTGAGTAAGATATACCTAACCACATGTGAAACAAGGAGTTTCGCGTGGGTCCAACAGTACGATTACTCATGGGCCACTCCAAAAGGATTGGAATGGTTTGCGACAACAGGGAGGACGCTTTGGCTGTCCGCCGACATAATCAAGGAGACCTGCAGGTCAGCGCTACTTGCTATCCAGACTCAGAATTTTGAACAGAAAGAGAAGAAATTCATTTGAAAATAATTTTTTTTATGCAATGGAGGAAAAGGATTCCCCCATATAATGCAAGAGAAAAAGATTCTCTGAATGACAAAATAAATGCACAATTAATCAAACAAGGGGTCCATTAAAGGAAAAAGATTCCTTTTGTCAATTTTCAATCCAATATCCCCAAGGAGGGGATATATATTGCTAAGGTACCCTGCAAAATGAATAAAAGTACCATAAAGAAGGGCAAATCAGTTAAATGGATAATAATAGTCTACTAGGATCCCATAAATTATTTTTATTATTATTATTATTTTATTTTATTATTATATTTTTTTATGGTCCCCAGAAAGATTCTTTTAGTCAATTTTCAATTCTAATGTCCTTAAAGAAAGGACAACCATTGCTAAGGTACCCTGCAAAATAAATAAAAATACCCTAAAGAAGGGCAAGTTAATCAAATAAACAATAGTAGTCTACTAGGATCCCATAAATCATTTTCATGGTCCCTAGTGTCAAATTAATCAAATAAGCAATAGTAGTCCACCAGAATCCCATAAATCATTTTTATGGTCCCCAGTGGAGTCGCCAAATTTTAAACCTCGGTTTTCCACCCGAAAAGGATTCAGAGGAACGTTCACTTGTTATTGGGAGTCGCCACTCAGTTTATTTTGTTCGAAGGGAAAAACTAAGAAAACCCTTGTTGACTCCAATAACGCGTCCAATGTAAAGGTTTCTAATCTGCGAACCCAAGGAGGATTCGGGGACTATGTCATGCATTCGACTAACTTGCCAATAAAAGAAATAAACCTTAAAAGGGATGAAGGAAAGAAAACAAACAGATTGTTAGTAAATTGTGGACTTGCTATTTGGGGTGAATCCCAAATATGCCTACATACTCTCGTTTTTATGAGAGATCAAAGCCCATGTAGTTCGGAAAAGCCTATTTAAAGGCAATGATGCATTATGCATGTGTGTGTGTGTGCTTCGTGCATTGTCGGACTTTTTGCCAAAATTGTGAGATTTTGAGCACTTAGTGCTAAATTTAATGAAATTTGGGTACTTGGTACCAAAAAGTATGCAATTTAGGCTTCATGCCAAAAAGATTAATTGATTCATGGCTTAATGCCGAGATATTGGTTGATTATTTAACTAGGCCTTAGACCTAAAAAGATTAGGTCTTTGACCAAAAAGAAATTAAGAAGAAGGTGGAATGCTTAAGATATGCTCGAATTGACAAATGATGAATTAGGATATTACCTTGTTTACAATTTTTCCACTTCTAAGTTCCAGATCTTATTTTCTTGGAATATGATCCTTGCTTCCTGTAACACAAGGTTAGAAGTTCTTAAGCATGTGAAAATAAAGAATTCGACAGCACGAGGTCCCGGGATGCCAAAAGCCAACCCTTGTTCTGAAAATTTGGAGGCTTTTTATAGACAAAATCGGGCTGGACGGGGGTTGGGCAGCCAGTCACGGCGGCCGAGCCGCTGGGAATGCGACCAGCCAAAAAGACAGAAAAAAGCAAAAAGCAATGGCGGCTCGGCCGCCGGTCTCGGCGCTTCTGGCCCCAAATTTGTCCGTCGGCTTGCACGATTTTCGCTCAAACTGATTTCTCGGGAGCCACAGGCTTTCAAAAATTATTCTGAGACCATATCCGTGATCCTTGCGTCGTTCCAGACATTTCAAGTACCATGAAGACATACTTTCGGTGAACTTTTACCGTGGACCCCCGGTCCAGCCCGGTCATTTGCAGTCTGAGAAAATTGGCTTTCCGAGCCTCAAAATTCGAGTGTTCACAAAGTAATAGTTAATTAAAGAAAGTGAGTGCACCGAAACTATTGTATGAGTGAGTGTGTTGGATAAAAATCCTAAAGCCTATTTAAAGATTTCTAGTGTCTTCTATTGTCTTCTAAAACGTCATACTCATCATCTCCACCTCCATCTTTATCTCTTTTTCTTCTTGCTTGCTTTTAGAAATCATGGAGAATTGGTAGAAAAACCAAAATTTGATGGATTTTAGCTAATTTAAGCTTGTTCTATCGAGAAAAACATCATCAAAACAAAAGATTGAAATGAAATGTGATGGAAGAGTATTTTTAAAGAGGTTATGCTTGTATAATACTTATTATGTTATTTATTGAATTGATCTTGATTTTTATTATGAAAAGAGATTTGTGATTTGATAAAACACCATTACTTATGAAAGATATTGTGTATTGAATAATTGTAAAAAATATGAGCATAAATCTTTACTTCTATAATAGTAAAGTTATTCTTATAATATGTAAATGTATATTTATTGATTATTAACTGAAATAATATTTAAATCCGTCATTGAATCATTTATGAGTTGACTTATTAATAACTTATTGATTAAATCATAAAAAAAATTCATGCAATAGCATGCATGATCATGCATATGCCTATGTATATTTTTATTCCTTAAAATTTTGAAAAAAAAAATTCTAGCAGAGATACTCATGATCATTTGCATGGTCATGTATATGCTTGTGCATATTTCTATTCTTTAAACTTTAAGAAGAAATCTCAGAAGTGAGGCGCATGATCATTCACATAGTCATGCATATACTTATGTCCTTAAAACTTTGAAAGGAGAATCCAACAGAGATGTGTATGACCATTCACATGGTCATGTATCTGGCTATACATACTTCTATTCTTCAAAATTTTAAAAATAATTCAAGCAGTGATGTGCATGATCACTTGCACAGTCATGCATTTGCCCATGATTATTACTACCTTCTTATACATTCACAAAATAGGGTTTATGGGTGGAATTAGTAGTGAATTATTGAATACATCTTGGAAACAGTTATAATTGATGAAAGATTGCTTATAAGATTGAAGTGAAATCAATCCATTAAATGATGAAACTTAGATGTGAAGAAAACTTAAGGAAAGTATGGTTAAATGTAAATGGATATTTGAAATAAGTGTAAGGTTAGATAAAAAAAAATGATTACAAGTGATTAGTAGATTTCATATTATTCATGAAGAAATAAGATAATTTACGAAGCAAGGTAAGAAGAATGATATATTGATGAATTATTGATAATTTTAAATAGTTTGAGGAGTAAGATAAAGAAAATAAAGAGGTGTATATATGAATTGATTGAGTAATGAAAGTAAGAATGTGAGATTTACATATTGTGTACTTATGGAATACTTGATAGTAACATTATTTGGTGATTGAAGACAAGTTATAGATTATATATAAAAGCATTAAAGAGTTAACTGATACTAGTTGATTAAAATAGAAAGAAAGGAATTGATAATATAAAAAGGAAAGAATGTAGTGAGATTTAAAGGTAATTTAACCCTTCTTATGAAATGATGTACTATAGATCAAGTTAGAAATATATATATGTGTGTGTGTGTGTGTGTGTGTTAAACATAGTGAATACATTATATATACATACATATACTCTTAAAATGAAAAAATAGTTGTGAATTCTTAAAATGTTAAGAAAAGAATTAAACAAGTAAGAGTGAAAATCTATTTAGATTTCATTATTATGGTGGAAACATGGAAGTGATTTGGAAGATAAAGATTGATGAATAAATAAAATTAGTCGAACTAATCGGAAACAAATATAATGTGTATATATGTTTATATGATAAATGTGTTTAAAATAATTGCTCATATCTTATAAATTTACAGTAATATGCAAATAATTGAAAAAGGAAATTTTTTATACCAAAAGATATTATGATTGAAAATAATTTAAAACAGTGAAATAAATGTATTGCCCGATTATACTGATGTTAAATCTAGTTTCCGAATTAGCTAAAGGGTAATATCCAAAGTGATAGTGGACATTTTACGCCATAGTGACAATGGATACTCTATGTCATAGAGGACACAATTTATGTCCATTGATATTGGTTTTTAAGCCAACAGTGGACGCTTTATGTCATAGAGGATCTTTGATCCTATTATCATTGCAGTAGACATTCATGCTATAGTGGGCCTTTAGTCATATCGTTACTGTATGCATTTACTTGCCATCAGTGACCCAACATTTGAAACTAGGATTTAAAATTCAGTATATGAGGAAAAAAAAAAGATATATATATATAACAGTGGAATGTAATGACACAAATTATATATAAAAATAATTTATAAAGAGAATTAAAAGTAATTACTAAATTGAGCTTGAATAGTATAAGTATGTAGAGCTGCATCTTCTGTAATTCTATAATAAGATTATTTTGGAAGTGTTGCATTGAGTGATATCAGACATAAAATATATATATATATAAATAAAAATTATGTAAATTAATAAAATAATTGATTTTAAGTGAGATTTAATATTAGTTGTGAATTAAATGGCTTATTGCCATAACAGGTAAATTTTAAGGATGAAATTTGTTTAGTGAGAGAGAATTATAATGTTTCAAAAGTTTAAATATGAAACTTTTTAACTAATATTAATAATTGATAGTGTATAGTGGTAAACGTAACATGGATAAATGCTATAAGTAGAGAATAGTGAATAGTATATCTCAAAATTTATTTAAAAAATTGTTTTTACAATTTTATGGGACTAAAAATCGAATTAGAATCAAAGGTTAAGAGTGAGGGTGCACCATAGTTAAAATGAGATCGCCTCACTTGATTAATATATATATATATATATATGTGTGTGTGTGTGTGTGTGTAGAAGACTCTTCTCTCTTCTCCCATCTTCCACGCCATCTACCACTACCATCACCATCTTCTCTATTTTCTTCTTCCTTTCATAAAAGAATCAAGGAAAATCTATCTTTTCCAACAATTTTTTAAGAGAATTAGTTAGAGTATGTGAGATTATCAACAAGTGATCAAAGAAAAAGAGGAAAAAGAGAGAAGAAGAGAGATTTTAAAAAAGGTATGTGCTTATGTATTTTAATATGCAAATATTTAAATTTCTATGAATTTTAATATTTGAATTAATTAATTGAGTCATCTATAATGAATTATTACTAAAAAGTATTGGTTAAATGGATTATTGAGTGAAAAATGAGTTAAAGGAACTTATAGTGATGAGTACGATTCTTAATTCAATCATTATAAGAATTGAGTGGTTTGATATTATTTTTAGCCATGAGTGATGGTTAAAGATTGATTAATTGATGTTTGAGTAAAGTATTTGATATAGACTCTTTCTATGTCAAATAAACTAGTTTTTGATTCATTTTTATCATAGATCTTGAGTATACTATGTTTAAGTGGTTGAGGGTGCAAAATATAGAATTTTGGCTTGACACGGCCAGTGACATTTCAGCATGTCAATAATGTTGTGTTTCAACGTTGAGGACATTGCCATATCTCTGGATGTGTCATAGCTACTGTAATATAAAATTAATGATATGGCCAGTGACATGCCCATGTGGTTGGGCTTATCAAAGCTTCTGTAATGCTAAAGTAATGACACAGGTAGTGACACGCCTATATCGTTATGCGTGTCAAAGCTTCTGTAAGAATGGACAGATGATACAGTCATTGACATGCACATGTCATTGGGTGTGTCACTTAAAGAATTTGCCAAAAATAGTTCTTTTCCTTGTCTTTCATTTGTGATTCCGGCCTAAATGACTATAAGGCCTCAAAGTGTAAAAGATTTTTGAAATCAATCCTAATAAGTAGTGCAATAAATTTTGAATATATGATAAATACGTGTAATACCAAGTGTTGATCAAAGAATTATTCCATGGAAGTGATATATATAATTTAATGTTAATCAAAACTAATGAATTGCCCAAATCATACTAATTTTAGATTTAGCTTTAGATTGAATGGCTAGCAGAGGGAGAATAGCCATAGTGATAGTGAGCACCTCATGCCATTAATGAACACATTGTGTCATCAGTGACAGTGGGCATAATTGACATTATACATTCTTAAGATTTGGCATTAAAATTGCTACATGACCCGTTATCCATACCTATGATCTGAGTTCAGTGCGTATGGGCATATTTAATGAAGTTATCTATATTAAAAATATATGTGAATATAATGTTATGAATAATGAAAGAAATGCAAAACAATAATATAAGTCAATTATTTAAAAAATCTACTTACTGTGTTACAATATGAAAGTGATTGATAATATATATATATATATATATATATTTTAAGTAAAAGTTCTAATGCGTGGAATAGAAATGTTATATTCAAAATATTAAATTGATCATTAACTTTCTAAGTATTACAATGATTAAAAGTGTATATAATGATATACGATACAAAGTGCTCCAAAGTATAATACTAAATCTAAGTGCCAAAAATATAAATTGAATGAAATTATCCTATATGTGAAACTAAAAAGTAAGACTTACTGAAAAATAAATAAGTGTAATATTAGAAATATTAACAAATGAGAAAGTAAGTCTTAAATAAAATTATTCAAAAAGAGAAAAGTTGCAATACCGAAAGTGTAGTATAGCATGATGACTTTTATAAGTTAAAGTTATTATTTTGTGTAATCAAAATATTATGTTGGTTTGTTATTGAAAATATTTAATATATTGAAATGTTTATTAAAACTAAGTATTATTACTATATTTTCATAAATATTTTTCTTTAATATTAAGTGACAAAATATGTTTATACAAGCACTACTAAGCTTTGCTTAGCATGTTAGAATTATTTTCTGACACGCAGGTATCATCTCATCGGAGCAAGTTAAGAAGTGAAATTAAAGATCTCAAAAATTATCTATAGTACATATAAAGATCTTTTTTATATTATACTTATAAGTTATGAAGTATATATATATATATATGAAACTTATCTTGGCTATTTGAGAGATTGTACAAATTTGTAAACGTGAAAGAAATATATATATTTAGAGAATAAAGTTTTAGATTTTAGTGAATGATTATCAAATTATGTAATGTATTATATATTTATTTTGGATTGACAAACTTATGATGGTTATCTGATTTATAATTAATATTTGGTTTATTGGAGATATTGGATATTGGTTTAAATATTGGATTTATAAGTGTTGTATTATACAAATTGTATTATTATTAGAAAATTTTTATTAGTAACACTTTGAAAGAAAACTTTGCCAATGAATTGATTAGAGTACTGATAGTATATTGAGTAACATTCTCTGATAGTTTTATGTGAGAATTGTCTGAGGATTTTACACTTTATTCTAAAAAATTATTTCTCCTAAACCCATTCAGAATTGGGTGTGATTAAGAAAGTTTCCCCCAAACGCAAAAAAAAAAAAAAAAAAAAAAAAAAAAAACACCACCCTTGAAAAACACTCCATACAAGAAGAGAAAAGTTATTGCTAAGGAGGTTGAATCTACTAAGTCAGATAGCGAAGAATAAAAAAAGTGGTTCATCGTATGATAAAGAGAGTAGTGGTGATTTCATGGAAAGGTATGGGTTTATTTCAAATAAGAACATGAATTATTATGAGCAAATAATTTTGAGTGAAAAAATGTTGGTTGAGAAAATGGTTTGATTTTGATAACTTGAAGAGTGTGGGTTTGGATTTAGAATATTACTTTGACTTAAGAATGAAGCAGTATTTGTCTCTGAAAAATGAAGTTTATCCTAGATTGGTTAGATTGCGGCATTCAAACCTGTATATAGAAGAAAAGAAGCACATGGATAGGGTTAGAACAGAGTTAGTATCAGTTGTTAAAGGTGTAGATGTGAGGATAAATGAATCAATTCTGCGAAAAATTGCAAATAAACCTTGTTTTGGTTTTGATTCAGTTCTGAAAGATTTCGACATCCCCAATAGTGTGGATGTGTCAAAATTTGAAATGAACCACTTAGCAGAGGAATATTATAGCAAAGAGGTTGTTTGAACTATAAATGAAAGCCATCCCTAGGTTGTTGCATTTTATTATCTGGTCAAACATATTGCCAGAGTCGAGTAGCAAGAACAATGTCACATGAGATGAAACTCTACTCTTGTGGCACATTATAAAACACAAACAGGTGAATGTGGCATCTATAATCATGAAGAACATACATGACTTCCAAAAAGCATAAGAGTAAGAAGTGTAACACCTGTAAATTTTAAATATTGTTAAATAATTAATTTGGAGGGTGGTTAGTATATTAAAAGAGAGAAACATAAGATATATGAATAATATATACAAGATATATACATAATGTGTACTTGATGTATATATTACATTTAAATTACATATACATATATATAAAATATACAAAGCATATAAACAAGTTATAAATGAAATATATATATATATGGATGGGAAGTTGGAAATTAGTAAATAAATAAATCAAAAGTAAATTAAAAGAAGAGAGAAAATAAGTGGTTGTTATTAAAAGTAAAATAATTAATTATATTAATTATATTAAATATATTGTTGGTAAATGAAGAAAGAAATAAAAAATAGTCTTCTTCTTCCTCTTCCCCAGCCATGGCCGAAATTATGCATAGAGAGAGATTGAGAGAGAATTGCTTCTTAATACACATCAAATTATAAAATAAAATAAAATAAACCAAAGGTTTCAAGAAGATTTTGAAGAAAAATCAAGATTCAAGTAAGTAATTCTTCTTTTAAGCTTATTTTTGTTTAATTTTAACTTCATGTTTGAGATGTTAGACAGAGAAAGTTGTGGTTAATTGCTAAAATTGATGTAAATAAATTTAAAGTGATGAATAAATGATGATTTATTAGTTGATTAGTTGAGATAGATGTAAATGATGGAAATTAGGGTTTGGTAGTGAATATGTGTAGTTAGGATCTACTATAGGTGGTTATAATTATAGTAATGGATGAATTTAGTATTGTTTTAATATGTATGTAATAATTTTATGGTTGAAAATTGAATATGAGTAGGTTTGAATGAAGTTAGGATTACGAGTCTATTATGTGTAATTAGAGTTTTTGAAAGAGGTTATGATAATTGTGAAAATGTGTTATTTTGTTGTTATCTTGGTATGTAAGTAATGATTTTATAGTTAAATGGTGAAAATGAGTTGAGTTAGTTGAAGTTTGGATAAAGTAGTAAGTTGTTAATTTAGAGTTTTGATGAAATTTTGATGAAAATTGAATAAATAATGATAATTTGAAATACAATGAACAGGAAAGTGAATTTAAATGAATAATGTTAATTGTTATTAGGTTGTGTATGTAGGTCAAAGGGTAAAAGTGGTGAAGCTTAGGATTTTGACTTAGGAAGAGTTTTAGAGGGAATTTAGGAAACAAATGAGGCTAGTACATACTTTGATTAACATTTTAATTGAATATGCATGTTTGATATAATCCATCATGGCCTACTTTAAAGGAATGTTGATATTCCTTTAAAGTAGTATTGTGTTTATGTGTGTATATAGATGTGATATTGAGAAGGTGATTGAATGTAAATGTGTATGTGAATGAAAATGAGACCAAAAGAAATTATATTATTAATGTAATTAAGAAAATTTTGATAATATGGCATAATGGAAATAAAATGATGGAAATGACATTCTAAATGAACGATACTTCGAGATGGTGATCATGTTATGTGATGAGCTCAAAAGAGGTAGAAATGTGATAAATATGAGAAAATGGGAAAAAAAGGCCCAAGGAATATGGAAAAATAGATCACATTATAAATGAGACTAAAGTTATGGAAAAATATAATTGATTATGTTGAAATGAGAAAATCAGGCATATCTAGGGGAAAAGAAGAGGCAAATGGATGCAAAGTGATAAAATAAAGAGAAATGATGGAAATTATTATATAAAATGAGAATGTATATGAAATGTGTGTTTGCCCTATATAGTATCTTGTTCCAAGGAATTGAGTTTGGTATTATCAATATATCATGCATATGATGTTATTTATCCTCGAGTTAGACATTGGACATCACTATTATTTACCTTCAAGCTGGACATTGGGTGTTATATATGATATTACTTGCCTTCGGAGCTAGACGTTGGGCGTCAACTATTGTGATAGACCAAATCAATGCCTCTGAAACTTGAGTACTATGTAGGATCATTTGGGCCCAATGCTTGTGTTTGTGATTTATTAAAGTAAAAATATGATTTGTGGATGGTAAATGAATTTTACCTGATGATAATAAGTAAAGTTTATTAAATAAAGAATGTGATGGTTAATAATGTATGTATGGAAAGTTTGAGGTGCTATAAGTTTAATGCATGCATTTATTTTTGTAAAATAATTTTATGTTATTAAAGTATGTATCCCTAGGCCGTTGGCTTAGTGCGATAATGTGTATCTTGTAGATATTAGAAGTGCAAAATAAAATGATGTGGATTGTGATTGGAATTTAAAGATTGAGTTGTGTCACGAAACTTGACTTTGATGCAACTCTACATATCATATAGAGATATATATATATATACAAGTATTATTAACTACATTATATGTATTTGTATATATATTAAGGTTTTAAGAACATTTTTAGGTAATTATAATGTTGTAAAAGTAAGTAATTCACATTTTCATATATTTGTGAATTACTTGGAAATGAAAGAAGAAATATTTGGAGAAACTTACTGAGTTTTGTGAAGAAAAAAATTTTGGAGTGTATTTTATTTATACAAGTTGTGTAGTATTGACTATTTGAGATTTATCAAAAATACAGATAAAACTTTAGCGAATTTTTTCTAAAAATTTTCATTAATAAATGTTGTTTTAATATGTAAAATAATTATATCTATAATTGTTTAACAAATAAATTAATTTTAAAAGAATAGTATATTTTATTTAAAATTATGGTAAATTTTCTAATAACTAAAATAATGATATTCTTGTATTATATATATATTACATACACGGAGTGTATGTACTCTACATATATAAAATATAAGGGTGTTATATTTATTTTGATATCAGAGCCTAGGTTTGAAGTTTTCGACCTAGGTGGGTTTTGAAAGAAAAAAAATGAGAATTTCAAAATGTGATTTGAATAGTAATACATGCATATGCATTCACCTAAGTTGATCTCGAATATATCAATACCTATAAGTGGTACCAAATATAAGTTAAGGTGGCGTCTGGGATGCGTAGATCATAGTTGAGCGGCGAAAAAGTCTTTTTATAGATTTTAGATTAAACATCCTTAGAACACTTGCTTGAAAGTTAAGATTTATATTTGATTCAATTAATAAATAAGTGACATTAAATAATTGATTTAAAATAGGAAATAAAAACCTGAAATATGAGTATGATAGTTGCTGAAAATTTTATTTATGTTATGCGAAGTGATTTTATCCGAATTTTCAGACTGATCTAGAGAATCTAAGTGAGCTTGAAATTTTAATTGGAAGTTTATTTTTGTGTTAGTATTTGATGTATGAAATTTTATATTTTTAAGATAATTTATTATTTAAGAAAAATATAAAAAAATGGACTGTTGGAGCTGTCGTAGCAATTCAGCATATGTAGAAGTTGAGAAACGTATTTAAAAACTATACCAAACAAATCCAGAAAAATATGAAAATTTACATACTAGATCATATGTATTTCTAGACATATGATTAAAATTTCATAAATTTTTATCAAGGTTTGATTCTTAAAAAAAATGGATAAATGGATACTACCAGAGAATTTATTAAAGAAACAGAATTTGTAGGTTTGGAAAACTTAATTTTTAAATATAGTAAATAAAATTAGAAAAATTTTAAATTTTAAATATAAGTCCATATATGTGTCTAGTGCACATTGTTAAAAGTTTATAATCTCTAGTGAAGATTTAATGGTGAAAGAGAAGTTCAAAAATGAGATTGACATGAAAACTAGGGAGTCAGACAGATTTGTAGAATAGGAGAGTAAACTAAATTTTATGTAGTAACTGAAAGAGGAAAATTATGAAAATTACATATGAATTTTGTATATGTATGAAGGATGAATAGGGAGTTTTTAATAAATTACAACTAAGGGTTCATGATTAAAATAAATGGAAGAATTAGTTTATGACAAAAATTTTGTTTATTATGGAAGTATTTTAAGGATTTATTAAAGTTACTTATAGCTTTGGTTAAGTTAAGATTTACTATGAGTAAATCAAAATTAAATTATGTTCCTTATCATAAGCAATTATCTATATTGAGTATTTCTAAGTTATAAATGGATATAAGTATTTAAAGTGTGAATTTGCATTAATGGTTTATTATGTTAAATGAGGAAGTAATATTTATTATTGATTTTTACAATAGTAATTTAAAAAAAAGAAAAAAAATGGAAGTGCCAATGTATGATATTGTAGCATGAATTGATTGTGTTCTTTGAGAATTTGATATTATTTATTTATTTGATTTAATAAGTGAATTTAGTGGTGGATTGTTAATTTAAGTCTGTGAATATTTGAAATTGATATCAGATTGTTAAAGATAAAAATGAGACCAATTTATTAGATGAATTTGAAAATTAAGAGTTATATGAGGGGCGCTTGACATATGTATATTGATAATTAAAATAAGTGTATTAATTTGTAATTTACTAACTTATAGAAGTATATGTATATTGATAATTAAAATAAGTGTATTAATTTGTAATTTACTAACTTATAGAAGTATATGTATATTGATAATTAAAATAAGTGTATTAATTTGTAATTTACTAACTTATAGAAGTATAGACTTGGAAATTGAGTTATGTTTTTGGAGAACTATAAACTATATATTGGATTTAAGTAAACGAG
This sequence comes from Garcia nutans, assembly GCA_947685225.1. NCBI lineage: Eukaryota > Viridiplantae > Streptophyta > Magnoliopsida > Malpighiales > Euphorbiaceae > Garcia > Garcia nutans. The sequence goes on from CANTUV010000068.1 coordinate 1,943,477, forward strand.
ATTAATAATGAAATGTTGATTTAATCATGGAATGTTGATTTAATCATGGAAATATTTAACATTAATGGTTGATTGCTTATGAATTGAGGTGAAGTTGATTATATAAAAGAATAAATCTAGAAAGTGGGGAAAGAATGAGAAAAATAATAAATATGTTTTGGATATTTAAGGTGAATGTAAAAATTAAATAATAGATGCATAGTGATTACATATTGAAAAAAAAATGAATTTTGATTTATTTTATGGAGGAAGTTAATAACTTATGGATCAAAGAAAGAAGATTGATAGAATAATAAATTATTAGTGACTTAAAATAGTTTGGAAAAGAAGATAAAAAAAATAAAGAGGAGAGGGGAAGAAACAATTAAATGATGGAAATTAAATATTAGAAATAGTGGGTATATATATATTGTATACCTAAAAGCAATAATATGTGATAATTTAAGTTAATCTTTAAATTATATAGAGAAGCACATGAAAAGTTAAGATATATAGATTGTTAATAGTTGAGAGGAAAAAAAAGTGATTATATGTAGAAGGAATATGATAAAGGCCAAAATTTGCACATTGAATTATTATTAAAGTTGAGGGAAAAAGATATTTAGAAATTGAATTTGATATATAGTAAGATATTTGATAAATATTTTTTGAACATTTAGAGTGAATATATTCTTTGAGAGGAGATTAGTAAAAAAAAAAAAGATTGATCATTAATGCTTTAGGATAATTGTAAAAGAATGAGAGAAAATAAAGGGATTCAATAAGTTGTAATAGTGGATAATTATAAATAAAGTCTAAATATACTGATTATATACCTAACAGTAAAATCATTTGATGACTTAAGATGATTGGTTAAATATGTCTATATATATATATATATATATATATACGAGATAAATTAAATCATATTAATTGTAAACGATTAAAGAGGAAGGAGTTATTATTTGTAAAGAAATTTTGGTGAATATAAAATGGAAATAATTGAATAGATGTATATCCTAGAAATGATTTTGGTGATTTGATACTCAATTTTGAGATTAGTGTTTGATCTTGGTAGATATTATGTGGTTAGTTATAATAGTAATTTTTGAAAGAAGATGAAATTTGTATATGGTTTAAAGGTGATTGATTTTCGACTATGGTAGATAATTTCGATGACAAAATTATTTAAAAGGGTGAGAATTGTAACACTAATAAATTTTAAATATTGTTAAATAATTAATTTGGAGGGTTTAGTATGTTGAAAGAGAGAAACATAAGATATATACATAATATATGCAAGATATATATATATATAATGTATACTTGATGTATACATTACATATAAATTATATATACGTATACATAAAATATACAAAGCATATAAACAAGATATAAATGAAATATATATTAATGGATGGGAAGTTGAAAATTAGTTAATAAATAGAAAGAAAGTCAAATGAAGAGAGAAAATAAGTGATTGTTATTAAAAGTAAAATAATTAAATAATTAATTATATTGATATATATGGTTGGTAAAAATAGTCTTCTTCTTCCTCTTCCCATAGCCATGGCCGAAATTATGCAGAGAGAGAGAATTGCTTCTTAATATACATCAAATTATAAAGAAAATCCATAGGTTTCAAAGAGATTTTGAACAAAAATCAAGATTCAACTATGTAATTCTTCTTTTAAGCGTACATTTATTTAATTTTAAGGTTATGTTTGAGATGGTTACACAGAGAAAGTTGTGGTAATTGCTAAAATTGATGTAAATGAAGTTAAAGTGATGAATAAATGATGATTTATTAGTTGATTTGTTAAGATAGATGTAAATAATGGGAATTAGGGCTTGGTAGTGAATATGTGTAGTTAGGATTTCTATTATAGGTGGTTATAATTATGGTAATGGATGAATTTAGTGCTGTTTTAATATGTATGTAATGATTTTATAGTTGAAAATTGAATATAAATAGGTTTGAATAAAGTTAGGGTTATGGGTTTATTATGTATAATTAAAGTGTTTGAAAAAGGTTATGATAATTGTAAAAATGAGTTATTTTATTATTATCTTGGTATGTAAGTAATGATTTTAAAGCTAAATAGTGGAAATAAGTTGAGTTGGTTGAAGTTTGGATAAAGTAGTAAGTTGTGAATTTAGGGTTTTAATGAAATTTTGATGAAAATTATATAAATAATGAAAATTTGATATATATTAAACATGGAAGTGACTTTAAATGAATAATGTTGATTATTGTTGGGTTGTGTATGTAGGCTAAAGTGGTAAAAATAGTGGAGTTTAGGATTTTGACTTGGAAAGAGCTTTGGAGGGAATTTGAAAAGCAAATAAGGTTAGTACATACTTTGATTAACATTTTAATTGAATATCCATGTTCGATACAATTCATCATGGCCTACTTTAAAGGAATGTTGATATTCCTTTAAAGTAGTATTGTGTTTATGCATGTATGTGGATGTGATATTGAGAAGTTGATTGAATGTAAATGTGTATGTGAAATGAAAATGTGACAAAAGAAATTAAATTATTAATGTAATTAAGAAAAATTTGGGTAATATGGCATAATGGAAATAAAATGATGGAAATGACATTCCAAATGAACTATATTTTGAGATGGTAATCATGTTATGTGATGAGCTCAAAAGATGTTGAAATGTGATAAATATGAGAAAACGTGAAAAAAATGCCCAAGAAATATGAAAAAATAGATCACATTATAAATGTGACTAAAGTTATGGGAAAATGTGATTGATTATGTTGAAATGAGAAAATTAGGCATATCTAGGAGAAAATAAGAGGAAAATGGATACAAAGTGAGAAAATAAAGAGAAATGATGGAAATTATTATATAAAATGAGAATGTATATGAAATGTGTGTTTATCTTATATAGTACCTTGTTCTAGGGAATTGAGTTTGGTACTGTCAGTATGTCATGCCTATGATGTTATTTTGCCTTCGGGCTAGATACTGGGTGTCACATATGATATTATTTACCTTTAGGGTTAGACACTGGGCGTCAACTGTTACTATAGACCAAATCAATGTCATTGGAACTTATGTACAATGTAGGGTCATTTGGGTCCAATGCTTGTGTTTGTGATTTATTAAAGTAAAATCATGATTTGTGGATGGTAAATGAATTTTACCCGATGATAATAAGTAAAGTTTATTAAATAAAGAATCTGATGGTTAATGATGCATGTATGGAAAGTTTGAGGTGCTACAAATTTAATGCATGTATTTATTTTAATAAAATAATTTTATATTATCAAAGTATGTATCACTAGGTCATTGGCTATATAGGTATTAAAAGTGTAGAACAAAATGATTTGGATTGTAATTGGAATTTAAAAATTGAGTTGTGCCATGAGACCTGACTTTGGTGCCAGGTTGCATATCATGTAGATATATATATATAAGCATTGTTAACTACATTATATGTATTTGTATATATATTAAGGTTTTAAGAACATGTTTAGGTAATTATAATTTTGTAAATATAAGTAATTTACATTTTCATATATTTGTAAATTACTTGGAAATAAAAAAAGAAATGTTTGGAGAAAATGACTGAGTTTTGTGAAGAAAAAGATTTGGGAGTATATTTTATTTGTACAGGTTGTGTAGTATTGACTATTTGAGATTTATCAAAAATACAGATAAAACTCTGGCAAATTTTTTTAAAGATTTTCATTAATAAATATTGTTTTAATATGTAAATTAATAATATCTATAATTGTTTAACTAATAAATTAAATTAAAAGAATAGTATTTTTATTTAAAATTATGATAAATTTTCTAATAACCGGAACAGTGACATTCTTGTATTCTATATATGTATTTTATATATACGAGATGTATATACTATACGTATATAGGATATAAGAGTGTTACATGAATAATTTCCTTTACTTGCCTTATGCTAGATTGATTTCAAGTTGCATAATTGCAAGTGGAGTTGACTTGACTAGAGAAAAAGGGGAGAGCTTGAAGGCAAATGAAAGAATAAACTCAATGTACCTTACCAACTGTAGCATTGTGAGGACAAAAAATAGAGACTGGATAGTTTTGAAGTATGCGACTCCTAATTATGAAATAGAGTAGGGTAGTAAAGATGAGAACTGTATAGTGAAGCCACAATCAATTGTTCCAAAAAAGATTCCTATGGTGTCCTCCAATGCATATAATAATCTTAAAATTCTGAAGAGAATGTAAGAAATGAGTTCTGTGCTACTTAGTTTGGTTGCAAAAGTGAATAAAATTTGTGCCCATATAAAAGACTTCAAGGGATCTATTGTTGATATAAGACACCATGTCCACTTAACTGTCCCTTACTCTGAGATTCCTGAGACTCCTACAAATGAGCATAATATTCAAATAAGCCCACAAGTTTCAGAAAAAGAAGGGCACAAAAATTTAGACATGAATTCGGCCATAACTTATGAATTGCTTGAAAAAATTATAGCCAATCCGAATGACAGTGCACCTAAATGTAATACCAATGAAGTTGATGACTTTGCTCTTGAGAAGGAGGAAGAAATTGATAAGGATGGTGGTAAAGAAATTAGTGTAACTGAGATTGATGATGATGAGACATAGCCTCCTTCATAGCTTCCTTGGTCAAGTCTGAAGTGCCAAGAATCTTAAGATCCTTATGAAACTGATGATGTGGCACAAAAAATTGTTGAAGATACACTTGTCGTCCTTAATGAGGAGTTGTGAAAAAATTCAGATGATGATGGTACTGACGCTTATATGTGTTGCAGGCTATTTAACTTATTTTTGTGTTTCTGGTTGTTTAACTTATTGCTGTGTTGTTGGTTTAATTTAAACACAATTTTTTTTTACTTTTGCTCAGTTTTTTTTATATTTTTTGAGTATTTGGTTTTAGTTTATTGCTTATGTTTCCTACTTAATGGATATAAAAATTTCTGTTATATGAAAAATGGCAGCTTATTCACTATATGTGCCTTATATAAGTGCATTAATATGAAATATGTCAACTTATTTAAGATTTGTGCCTTATTTTCTAGGAAAGTTGAAACTTATAATTGTAATTTGTGGCTAGTTAAAGTACATGAACTTAATTAGGTTATCTTTACTTATGCTTAATGTACTATTTATACACATTAAATTGCAATTACAAAATTTTATTTAACCCTTTTGCCTTTCATATGGACATTAACAAAAAATGGAATATGCCCTATTAAGTAATTACAAATAAATAACTAGTGCCCTATTATTTAAGACATATGCCATATTAGTTACTACTAGTATGTAACTTGTACACTTTTTAAGAAGAATTTGTGTCATTCTAATTAATACAATTATCTAACTTATGCCCAGATTACAAAACAGTTACCAATTTATAATATGAAAAGGGCTTCAATTGTCAAATTCTCTCCCAAGTGGATGATTGATACTGCGGGCCGACTGTCTTATAATATTTGGGTCAACATCAATAGTTTTTGGTAGAGTGTGATTCCTTAACATTTATCTTTAGACATATGCCTAATCTTGTACTCATTTTCGTCGAAGAACTTGAGAATGTCCACCATGCATGTCTGCAAGGTTAGGAAAACTTTATTCAATGAAGATAGTGAAAATTTATCATATGCAGTAACTACAACATCAATTAACTCATTAACATTGGTTGGAGCTGCTTGGTATTTGATTGAATCAATAGCTCTAAAAAATCCTAGGTCAAGAACATTCAAATTAGGGTTGTTTGGAGGCTCGCATAACAAACTGATATTCAATCCCAAATCCATGGTTGCCTCATGAAATTCAACATCCCTAACCTCAATATGTGGCTTGGCATTATCTTGTTGTATGTAAATGGTTGATGGATTATCATTTTGTGGCCATTTCTCTTTAATTGCAAGTAGAAGTTTATGAATCAAAATTTGGCGGATTTCATCTTTTGTTATGGACAGAATTGACTTAGTCTCCATTGTACCAGTTGAGCAATTTTTGCTATTCCGTTTAGCCAACAAAGTTTCAGCTATTGGCCATATTCCAATCTTGCCATCAAACAAAAGGTTATGATTGCCATCATACTTAGGCTGTGCAAGTGCAATTAGAAATATTATTTTTGGAATGAACCTCTTGCTTTTGCACTTTCTAGAAGGTTCATCCTCACCGGTTGCTAGATAAAATTTATGTGTTTCTTTACACATATAAAACCATTTTTCATCTATATGGATTATACCATGCATGTCAATGAATGATGATTGGTTGCTAACTATATTTGGGTCGATCATTGAGAGGTAGAAATGAATTCTTGCGATTTTATTTTTTTCTTTTAGCAGAGGCTTAATTGCATTAGAGTGAGGTTTTATGATGCCAACTTTAAATTTTTTTTTATGGACATATGAAGCAGCTACACCTAATTCAAAGGCCAGTGATTTTATTGTCGTTCAACGCCTAAGTGGGATTTCTTTTATTCTTTATGCAGATATTTCTACTCTTTTCCTACCTCTATTCCAAGTACATCTCATACAATTAAATTTCTTCTTTGGATGGAGACTTACATTTTGCCATATTTTGTAAATTGTTTTAACTAAAATATTGAAATGGCTACAACTTTTCGTAACAGGGGGAACTTAAGTTACTTTCTTTCATGTTAGACAAAAGCATGGTGCTTACAAAGATTTTAGCATCATCCGAAGCATTTTTCTTCTTGTTTTCTTTTTTATTGTTCATTGGAAAGATATCTTAGGACTAGCTGAAGGCATGAGTCATTTCTTCAGAAACTGTGGCCAGGTCTACAGGAAGTTCATTTAGGTTAATGAAATGGTGAGGGTTCATGATTTTAAGTATAGAGATTGACCCTGTAAATTAAGAATTAGGAGTTTGGATGAGGTGTATCCATGATTTTAGAGGCCAAGTTTTTATCGCAGTAGAGCCCCTTTTTTCCTTATAAAAACGGTTTTGGTGAATACTTTGTGCACTATTTGTAGTAGAAGGATCCTTATAATGCCCTCATTGTGAAAGTTGATGAGACTCTTTCATTTCTCAAAATATTTTAAGGAATGATCACATATTCAGAAAGTAGTCCCCCACTTTGCTCTATGGAGGGAAAGTTAAATTTTCAATTGGTTGAAAATTTTTATTTTATGAAATTTTAAATTTTAACCAAATTAAGGGAGTAATCCCTCCTTCCCTCCTTTTTTTTTTTTGCATTTTTAGTGTTTTAAATAAGCCCAGTGTTTTATTTGAATGAGATGTAATTAGGGGTCTTAATTATACATTTAAAATTAATCAGAGGTATTTTAGTAATTTACAGACAAAAAGAGTTCTTAATTACGACTGATATTTGTGTCTGAATTTGTAAATTTGTACACGATCGATATATTATTTTTCTTCCATCTTCAATATTTTGTGCACAGATTTACAAAGTATCAGATTTACAAAGTATAGCATTCTACTAAAATGATATAATTATACACGTTGATTTACATTATTTGCGTGTGAACATGTGTCCTTATTGTATAAGTAAAGGGTAATTTATCTCTTCTGTTTTAAAATAAAAATTTCGATCATAAATACTCCTTAAAGTATTGTGTCAATAAATTCATTAACTGCGTCCTTAATCCCCTTGTTTTTTCTATTTTCTCTATATAAAAAGAACGGAAAGAGTATCATATATAATTTAAGATTTTATCATGAATCAAATTATATATTTTAATTAGTAAAGAAAATGATAAATAAAAAATTAAATTTTTTAAAAATTTAATATTTTTTTAATTTGAAGTGTGATTACAAGTAATTGTGCAACTAGCATTTTTATAAGAAAAAATAAAAAAAAAGGAAAAGGAAAATCTTTTGTGAGGAAAAAACTAGCAATTTATGAATTGCTACAAAGAGAGTAATAAAAATTTTACAAGATCAATTTATCATGATATGATTAATTATCATGAGAAATTAAAATAATAATAAAAAAAAGAGGAATTTATGCTAATGATGGGGTAGAGTGCAAGTTTTGGGAGTCTCAAAAAGAAAAAGAAATTAAAAAAAAAACTAATTAGTTGAAAAATGATTAAGAAAATCCAACCTACAATGGGCCTTCTTTTTCAACTAAGCATTTTGAAAAAATGACATCTCATATTTTTTTTAATTTTTACTTTTTTATTAAAAATATTTTAGTTATTAATTATAAACTAATTATAAGCTGTATAAAATTTATAAACTCATTGTAAACTAATTATAAATTCATTATAAACTCTATGTAAACTAATAAAAATTTAATATTTTAATAAATATTTTATAAATTCTGATATTTTGATAAATATTTTATAAATATAATATGTTTAGAATTATTTTTAATTTTTTTTTTTTTGTATTTTTATCAAAATCCCAAGCATTTTCTGAGAAAGAGGTTTGGTAAGTGAATTGTAATATTTACAATTCTTTCCTCTTTATATTTCTTCTACCATTTCTCAGCTGGTACCACTCCCAAGTACCACCCTCTCATTTTCTCTTTTCCTCTTCTTTCATCTATCTTTATATAACCACCCCCACTTCTAATTTCTCATCCTCCATTGCTACTAAAAAGTTGAGAATTTGTCACCCTCACTGTACCCATTTGTCTCTGAATTCCTCTTGGTCAGGTCAGTGTGTACTTCAATATTTTCATGTATTTATGTGAAGTAGCATTTTTCTTTAGATTTTAATAATTTTTATGTTAATGGGGTTGTTGCTCATTCCTTTTTTTTTGGTTAATATTAATTGGTGAATGTTGATATTTTATCATTAAAGCTGTTGCTTTTCGACGAGCTGGTGTAGATCTGTTCTCTTGTTTTTTGGGTGATGTAGACTGTGTGGCTGTGGTTTTATTTTCTTGATTTGTCCAATTTGTTTTTCCTGTGCAAGAGAAATCGGTTTTGACTTGTTTTTTACTAGCTTCTAGTGGCGAAAGAGAAAGGTTAAAGACAATTAACTTGTAGAAAAAACAAAGTGTAATGTACATTGAAATGGGTTTCTGATCTCTGTTTTGGCAGAGGCCATTGGACCTTCTTTGAGGTATTTACAGAGTAGAGTATGGCAAATTTTTTATTGTGATAGTTGCATGCAATTTCTTGTTTCACACCCTGTCTTAGATCTTGTTTCTAGCTTTCTATATTAAATTATTTAATATCTAACATGAGCCTGGCAAAGAAAGAAGAAAAAATATTTTTAGTTTTTTTGGTTTTACTTGATGAGATCATCGAGATCTGGCTTTTGCTTATTAGTTAGGGTCTTTGGTTGCTGATTTTGATTAGGAAATTCCCATCTGTATCTTTCAATCTGCAAATATTGTCTGTCACATATGGGTATTTCAAAATTTTAATGGATTCTTTTATCATTAATGGGCTGGTCCTGTGTTGATAATCTGAGATAATCTTTTATAGCAGTTGTGCATTTTAAAATTTTAATGGGTTTTATTTATTTATTTATTTATTGTCATTAATGTTCCTGTCCGTGTTGATAATCTGATGTATAATCTTTAGTGGCACTTGGGTTTTGCAGGAATTTGGAAATTAATTAAAATAACTTGCTGAATAAACTGCCTGACAAATGGAACTTCCAATAATTTTTATGTTGAGCAGTGCACTAGCGTTCTTGTTCACTTCACCTATAAATGCTCAATCTGCAAGTCCTCCTGCTCCAAATCCAATCCTCACTCCAACTCCATCTCCAGAACCAGCACCGACACCTCCTTATGTGAATCTCACTTATTTACTTACTGTGGCTGGCCCATTTCATACATTCCTTAATTACCTTGGATCTACCAAAGTAATTGACACCTTCCAAAACCAAGCCAACAATACAGAAGAAGGCATTACCATCTTTGTACCAAAAGATAGTGCCTTTTCATCTCTTAAAAAGCCTTCTTTATCAAACCTCACACAAGACCAGCTCAAGCAAGTGATTCTTTTTCATGCCTTGCCGCATTATTATTCGCTGGCCGATTTCAAAAACCTTAGCCAATCAAGCACTGTGAGTACATTTGCAGGTGCTGGTGAATTTGCTTTGAACTTTACAGATGTTTCTGGAACTGTGCACCTTAATTCAGGATGGTCTAAAACTAAAGTTAGCAGCAGTGTACATTCAACTGATCCTGTTGCTATTTATCAAGTTGATAAGGTGCTTTTACCAGAGGCAATTTTTGGTACTGATATTCCTCCAACTCCTGCCCCAGTACCAGCTCCTGAAATGAGCCCTGTTGCAGATTCTCCATCTAGTGACTTGAGTGGAGAGGGACATGCTCCTGGAGTTACTCCTCCAAACTCTGCATATAGAATTGTTGATTCTGGTGTTTGGATTCAATTGGTATTGGCACTTTCAGGTGTGATGGTCTTGTTCTTGTAAGAGAGAAAAAAAATAATTCATTGATCCTGAGTCCTTAATTTATGCTGCTAAGCTATATATGGCCGGATTTGGTTCATCTACTTGGATTTCAAACCATTTTTTGATTGTATTTGTTATTGAATTTTAAGTGAATTTGAGTTATTATTATGATTTCTATTTGGACTCAAGACTACATTTTTCTTTATTCATTGGTTGTATTTGGTAATGGTTATAATTTTATGGTCTATTATAGAAAAATGTGGTAATTTCTTTAAACAGTAGCATATCTCAGCATTCAAGAATAAGAAATTATTTTACTGCAAAGTTCAGCACATTACAGCACAGAAAATGATGCTAATTATTAGGAAAGTTCTTGAGCGACTCAAATCTTTACAAGCTAATGATTTCTTGGTCTCTTCTTTGGAATGAGGACTTCACTTATCAAATTATTAACAAGATTTGTTACTTCACTTAGAATCCAAAGCAAACACAAACTTTGCAAGGTTAAAGCTTATTTTGCAATTTTAGAATTTTTTTTTTGTAAAAAAAAAAGAAATAAGAAAATTTAAGCTGAGTTTGGTATATATTTTATTTTTTGAGTTTAGCCTTTAAAAAAAATCAAAACACATTCATTAATATTACTAAGTTTTAAATTTTTATGGTCAGATAAAAATTATTTTCACCCTTAAATACAAAATCTATAAAATATGATTTTGAGAATTTTATTTTTGAAAGGTAATTTAAATAAATAAAACTCTTTTTTAGCGCAAATTTCAATTTTTTTCTCTTTTCATAATAGTTTTTTTTTCTTTTCATCATAGTATATATATTTTTTTCTTTTTATTTTTTATTTTCTACATGTATTTTTTGCATTTAAACATATAAAATAGATTTTTAAAAAACATAAAATAAAATCTGAAAATAGTATTAGTTTTAAAAAAAATAAAAAACTAAAAAGGCTAAAACGAAAACAGTCTTAAGTGGTCTGAGCAAACTTTTTTTTTCTACGTCTATTTTTTTCAAGTTTAAAATTTACTAGTTTTCTAAAATTATGTCCAATTCTTACAATTCACTAATTGATATTAATTGATAATGAGCAAGATTTCGAGTTTATTTTAAGATTTTAAACTCTCCCAATATTCATTTTTTTTTAATCGATCTCCCAATATTCATTGAAACTACTATAAATATTGGAATTAAACTCAATGTCTTTAACAAATAAACATTATATATATATATATATATAAACTTATGGGCTATAGCAAAAATATGGCTGATAGCAATTTTCGTTTCATAAGCATTCTATTAATATCTTAGATTTTTTTTTCTTTTTTCCACTTAGAGAAATATGCTATTTATCCTTGATTTTAAATACAAAAATATGATTATTTTGAAGAAAAAAATTAATGATTATATTATCAAGTGACGAATTTTTTATAATATGCAAATTTATTTTTTGTGTATTACAACATGTGAATGAAAAATTAAAGTTGAATCTTTAGATATATATATATATATATATATTTACTGCTAAACTCTATCTTAACGTGCAATACTCAGTAAATTTTAGGCTAAATAATTATAAAGTTTCTAAGATTTTACATATTACACTAATCAGTCCCTGTATTTTTAATATCTAATTTTTATATCCTCTAATTTTTAAAAATTGAATTGTTTAACCTTTCTGTTAATATTTTTATCCTAAAATTATTAGTCAATTACTTTAATATTATAAAATAATTTTTTTTTCTTTATATATATATTTCTTTATTATTTGTTAAGTCATGTTTATTTTTAATTTTATTTATATTTCTTATACATAATTTATTTTAATTTTATAAATATTATTAAAAAATAATTTTAAATAATATGAATAATATCTTTTATTATTTTACAAACAATCTATATATATCATTTATTTTAATTTTATAGGTATTACTAAAAAATAATTTTAAATAATATAAATAATATCTTTTATTATTTTGCAGATAATCTATATATAAAATAAAATTAAAAATAAAATAGACTTAATAAATAACAAAGATAAATATATATAAATGAAGGGCAAATAAGTTATTTTATAATATATTTATCTTTGTAAGAATATATATAAATTAATAATATATTTATCTTTATAAAAATATATATAAATTAAAATAACTTATTAAAATATTTATAAAATTAAAATAAATTATGTGTAAGAAATATAAATAAAATTAAAATAAGCATATCTTAACAAATAACAATATATATATATATATAAGAAAAATAAATAAATTATTTTATAATATCAAAGTAATTGACTAATATTTTTAGGATGAAAATATTAACAGTAAGATTAAACAATTTAATTTTTAAAAACTGAATAATGTAAAAATTAAATGTTGAAAATACAGATACTGACTAGTATAATATATAAAATCTCAGAGATTTTATAATTATTTAGTCTAAATTTTATTAATAATGACAAGTGACAAGTAATATCCATTATTTCTAAGTAACATTTGTCATTTTACTATGGTAATATTGGTAACTTCTATGAAAAAAAGGGAATTTCTTCTTTATGTTAAAAGAAGAAATTTATGTTAAAGATTTGATTGTGATTCCAAATTTTTTCCAGGTGGGAGGTGTTTTCCTCTTTCGAAAGTGAAGGGAAAAAGAGCATAAACCTTTTTTTTTTCAGATAATGCTCAAAAAATGAGGGTGGCATACTCATTAAATTTAGAGGGCCACATATATATATATATATATATATATATATATCACAACAAATAATTTCGCTGCTTTGGTAGTGGAGGATCAATGGATTGGAGTACTCAAAAAGAAAACCCTATAGAGAGAGAAATTTTAATTTTACTCTACTATTTTTTTTCCTTTATTTATTTATAGTTTTTATTTTTACCTCAAATTTTCACCATTTCTTACCCGTTTTCTATTTTATAATTTTCATTATAATTATGTCCAAATATATATTCTATTTTTTCTTTGTTTATGTATTTTTTATTTTCTCTCATGTTTTCACTATTTCGTACTGTTTTTTTTACTTTATAATTTTTGTTGCAATTTATCAAATATGAAATTATTAATCACAATTGAAATTAAAAATATTATTATACTCATTATTTGAAATAAAAATAATTACATTAGTATCTTTTTATCTCTATACTATTATTTTTACTTTAAAAAAATACATAATTATCTTTCTATTCTTTTATTTATTTTATTTATTTTTCTTCTCAATTTGAGAAAATTAAGGAACTGTTTAGTTGTGAAAAATATTTTTTATTTTTATTTTTTAATTTTCTTTTCTATTTCCTAAGTTTTAAAAGTTTCATTCTCTAACTTTTTTTAAATAAAAAATAAGTCCATGAGAATCAAAGTGAAAAACAAACTCTTATATTCTTTTAAGAACATATTTTTTTATTTAGAAAACAATTAAAAATAGTTTTTTAAAATTCAATTATTATCCAAAAAATATTAAAAACTTATTTTCTAATTTTTTAAATGCAAAGTAATTTTAACCAAATAACAAATTCTATTTTTCATTTTTTAAAATAAAATTTTCTTTAAAAAAAATTGGAGTTATTGTCTACAACTAAACAGCCCTAACTATCTCATCTCGTCCCTAAAGAATTACATTTATTTTCCTTTTCCAACCCTAAAAATCCAATATAACAAATGATAAATTCAAGCAACATTATTAAATAAATGAAATTTAAAGAGATATATGAAAAAGAAAAAAGATGAGAGAAAGGAAACTATTATTTTTATTTTAATTAAGATACATAATATTAATTTTTTTATTTCAATTTTAATCAATTTCTCACACTCTAACATAATTGTAATTAATTTTAAAATGTTAGACAAAATCAAAAGTTCTGAACAAAAAAAAAGGCAAAACTTTAAGCACTTTTAAATAATTAGGCCCTTTGAGTCAATCAAGATTATACATCATATTGCAAAATTATATTATCCTATCCACACACAAAAGTCAAGTATAATTGACTTATTTAAACAACTAGCACAGGCAAACAACTAAGTACTGTACTTTCAAAAAAAAAAAAAACAACTAAGTACTGATTATACACATGCAAACAACTAGCACTGACTTATTTTTCAACCTTAATTACTAAGTATTGCAATATAAAGTAATATCACCAACTAAGCTTTATATACTTTGAATTTTTCAAAGGGATTTCTATAAACATATCCAAAAAATTAAATTATTTTCAAAATTCCTTTTTTTCTTTTTTTCTTTTAAAAACACTAATTTTTTAACTTTTATTTTCAAAAATAACTTTTTCAGAGATATACTTGTATATATCAAAACTATTATGAAATTTAAAAAAAATTAAAAAGTGATATATATTGTGATTTTTTTTTAAATTTCAATTAATGCAACATAAATTAATCTTATTATATTTTACTGCAAAAAAAGATGCCAAATACATGGGCGGAACCAAGGGGGCATGGGATACATATATATATATATATATATATATATATGTATATAGGAACCAATGAGATAATCATATAAGTATTATTAATTTATGTATTTATAAATATAGATATACATATGCATATGAACTATGGGGAGAATTATATAAATATTATAAATTATATATATATACATATACATGTATATATATGTATATGTATATAGGAACCAAGGGGGGCCATAGACATATATATATATATATGTATATACAAATGTATATGTATAATTCTATATACATAAAATTAATAAAGCTTAAGTAATATAAAATTAATTTATAATATAATATAATATATAGTAGTTATCATATAAATTTAACAAAAATAATTAGTTTAAATATTTTTTTAAAAATATCTCAAAATATATATAAATATTATTTAAAAAATAATATATATTATGTAATTTTTGAAAATAAAATTTAGATATTGAAATAAAAATAATAAAAATTTTAATAGTTTATTATTTAATATAAAAATAAAATTGAATACAAATATTAATACCAATTATTTGTATTAATTTTTTAATATGAAAATAAAATTAAATATAAATTCGTATATATTTTTTTTTGCTTAAAAATTTTATCTCTTTCGCCGGTATTCTGGTTTTGCCCCTGGCCAAATATGTAAAAGAAATGTTTAAAATATTATATTACAAAATAATAAAGAAAGTTTTCTTAATATACGAAAAATAAATGTGAAACGAAGCGAGGCAAACGCAACGCCTATATTTGCCTCTTAATGTATTTCATACACTGCCTGCGTTCGCGGGTCTTATTGTTATATTATAAGCAACACGCTTTTCTCTCTTTCTTCTCTTTCGCTTCATCACCCTCTCTTCTTTTCTCTTCTCGTCTCTCTAAAATTAAAGAAATCCCAAAAAATAAAAATAAAAATTTATTACCATTCTCTGAGTTTTCAGGTTCGTTTTCTCTTTTCTAAATGTGTTTTTTGATGGGTTCTCTTTATTTTCTCTGTTTCTCTTCTCATTTTTATGTTAATCTTTGATTGGTCTTGATTCATGGACGTTACTTTCTCAATTGGGTTTCTGTCATTTTTCACTTTTATGGATCCAAATTCTAATATTTTTCTCGAGCTCTGATCTGATTAGCCTAACTTGTTCAAATTCTAACAGGGCTTATTAATTAATCTGATTGCCATATATCCATATATTGGGTGACCATTTTTGCTCTGAAGTGACTCAAGGTCTTTTTATTAGAAAGGAAGGTAAAAAAAAATGTCTGGTTATGTGGGTGTACTTGTTTCTGATCCATGGCTTCAAAGCCAGTTCACCCAAGTCGAGCTGCGCACCCTCAAATCCAATGTAACCATGTTTTTTCTACTTTTGTGCTAATTGTTAATTTTGAGTCAAATTTGTTTACTAATTAACAAAATCTGATTTTTTTTTATTGGTTTTAGTATGTGTCAATAAGAACTCAGGCGAGTAGCGTTACAGTTGGGGATTTGCCTCCAGTTTTTGTAAAATTGAAGGGTTTTTCTGAGGTTTTTAACGAGGATGAAATTAAGGCTATATTGAGGGAATCTTATGCAAATGCAGGAGAAGAATTAGATTTTGAAACCTTCCTCCGGGTGAGTCTTTGAATGTTCATTACTGGTAGTATATACTTCTTTCATTGTATACTGATCTTAATCTTCATTGCTAAAGTTGAAAGAAAGCTATGCACATCATGCTACAGTTTCCGGACATGGTGATCAGGGACTGAATCCTGATATACCTGTTCAGGGCCTCAAGCTGGTTCTAATAGATTTTTTTTTTAATTTCTTCAAAACCACTAAAAAATAAAATTATTTTTAAAAATATCAACCTTTCTTAAAAAAAATATATATCCATTTTTCATTTTTCAATTTCAAAAATCTCTTCTTTATATCTAATATGGAATTATGGATGGTCCAGTTTCACAAGTATACATCTATTATAATACATTTGTCATTTTTCTAATTTTTCTAGCAACTCAAATCCAGAAATAGATTTTTTCATACTAGAGATCAAATAGGATTTGTATTAATTTGTCATATTAAAATATTTTAATATTAGACTTAAGTTTAATCTAAATTAGCGGTTGGAGATTGAATTTTTGTCTAGATTCAATTTTCAAATTTACTTTAAATATACATTTTTTTTAAAGTTGAATGCAGAGTTTAAATGATTTTTTTCTTGAATAAAAATTACTAAATTAGAAAAATTAGCTTACTAAATATAAAATTTTAGGGAAAAATATGTTAATATAAATGTACGTTAATATAACTACTTTTAAACAAGATTTGAAAAGTTAGAAATTTTATTTCTAATATTATATATTTTTTTAATATATATATATATATACGTGTGTGTGTATGTATAAATTAATCTGAGCGGTGCTTCTTTTTATTATATTTGTAATTGACAGGCATATTTAAATGTGCAAGCACGAGTACCTGTAAAATCAGGAGGAAGAAAACTGAAATCTTCTTCCTCATTTCTCAAGGCATCAACAACAACTTTTCAACATAACATCAATGAATCTGAGAAGTCTTCCTATGTTTCTCACATTAACAATTGCTTGAAAGACGATCCTTTCTTGGGAAAATGTCTTCCAGTTGATCCAACCACCAATGCTTTATTTGATCTTGTCAAAGATGGAGTTCTTCTTTGGTATATCTCAAATTTCCATTTGGCAATTTTGTAGTTTTGCTTATGCTTCTGTATTATGTACTATTAATTATTGATGACTTCTTACTTTTTCATGCTTTGTGCAGTAAACTTATCAATGTAGCTGTTCCTGGGACCATAGATGAGCGAGCTATTAACACAAAAAGCTCCCTTAATCCATGGGAGAGAAATGAAAATCACACTCTTTGCCTCAATTCTGCAAAGGCTATTGGTTGCACAGTTGTTAATATTGGAACTCAGGACCTTGTTGAAGCTAGAGTAAGTTGAGTTATTTCCAGCTTTTTCATTGTGGTTTTGCAATATGCTGAAGGTTTCTATTTTCCTTTTTGCAGCCTCATCTGGTACTTGGATTGATTTCCCAAATCGTTAAGGTATTCAACAATGATTTATTTCATCATCCATGTAACTAATTGCATATTATTGAATAGGATATTAAAAAGTCCATTGGTGCTTTTTACATTCTTTATATTTAAAAATTGATTAAAACACCTTTATTTATGTAAAAATGCTCTTTAAAATAAAGTGTCAAAGAGCACCATTGGACCATTGGATATGCCCTAACATGTCGTATTTATGCATTGGTGGCAATTTCAGATTCAAGTGCTAGCAGATCTTAATCTGAAGAAAACTCCTGAACTTGTGGCATTGGCGGACGACAGCCAGGTTTAGTCTGACCTTCTTTATATACTGTCTTTAATATACTTGTGCTATGCTGTATATTTTCTTACCATATTTATACTTGCAGGATGTGGAAGAGCTTAAGAGTTTAGCACCTGAAAAAGTTCTACTGAAATGGATGAATTATCATCTGAAAAAAGCCGGTTATACTAAACAGATCACAAATTTCTCTTCTGATGTGAAGGTAAGGAAGTTATCCAATTTGTTAATCACTAATTCTTGATGTTTAAATCATACACTGTTGGTGACTTGAGCGGAATTTTAAGTTGGTATCACTTGTTGCACAGATCATTTTGTTCAAGTGGATTTGCTTGTGCATTTTGAATAGTAAGAATTAGAAATATTGTTTGGAGCAAAATAAATAAATTATTTAATCGGGTTTTCTAGTGTAAAATGGTTTTTAAGCCTGGGTTTACTGCTAGGAGGGTAAAGATAATATATTTTTTTCCTTTTCTGTAAGAAAAAAAAAAGAAAAAGACAAAAATAAGAGGAAAAGAGGTTAAAATTATAGTTTAATTGATTTGATAATTTTATGGATCTATTATGCACAAACTGCGTTCTCTTTCCAGTTTATTCTATTTTTCAGAGTTATATCTCCTCTTTCATGGTTGTAACTGTGAGCATTTGCAGGATGGAGAGGCCTATGTTTACCTGCTTAGTGCTCTTGCACCAGAACTCAGTACCCCAGCAACCTTGCGCGCTAGTGATCCTGAAGAGAGAGCAAAAATTGTTCTTGAGCAGGCAGAGAAACTTGAATGCGAAAGATATCTCACTTCTCAAGACATTGTTGACGGCTCTGCAAATCTTAATCTTGCATTTGTTGCACAAATATTCCAGCACAGGTGAGAGAAAAGAGGAAATCATTTATGCAGTTTTACTTGCATATGATATATCTTGTTTTTCCCCATTTTGTTCTTCTTGTGTAAATATCTTCTGTCTGCATTACTAGAGTTCAAAATTTAAGCTAAACATGAGTTGAATACTATGATTTAACTTATCATGAAATATCTATTGCTCCAACCCACGTTATTAGTATATCATCTACTTCTCAACATAAGCTGTCGTGGGGGTAGGAATCCTACCTTTACATTAAGATGCAGGGCATATGGTAGCTATGGTGCTTTCATGAACAATACCTTACCTCAATGCTTATTTAATTTCAATCATATGTGATGATCCTAAAGCTATTCGAGGGAACAATCAGAGCAACTGGCCCTTCTCTAGGCAGATTTTTGGTAGGGTATTGGGATCTTGTCAGATATCACTCCCTTGTGTTCTTTGTATGCTTACCGGAACACATATCTCCTAGTTGACACATCTAGTAATGTGGGCTCAGTGAAAAGAAACGAGCTGGCCGTAGAAATGACAAAGAGAGAATTTATCTTGAAACATAGATTTATGCCAGCTATAACATATACAGTCTGTCAGCTTCTCCACTTTCATTCACATTGATGTTCTCATATTGCTTGTTTTGGTGAATTTGACAGTGTGAAAAACTTCGATTTTTGTTCATGCATTCAGCGAGCATAGTGAATTTTGTCTTATTCCACAAGTATGAATGTTTTCTGTTGCAGGAATGGATTATCAGGTGATACTAATAAAGTGAGCTTTGCTGAAATGATGGAGGATGATGTTAAAACTTCTCGAGAAGAGAGATGTTTCCGGTTGTGGATTAACAGTCTTGGAACTGTTACTTACGTTAATAATGTTTTTGAGGATGTCAGAAATGGGTGAGCTTTAATGTTTCTCCTCATTCAGTGAAAAAGCCTTGCTAACTCTTTTGATTAACATTCATCACTTGCACATGCAGATGGGTTCTTTTAGAAGTGCTTGACAAAGTTTCACCTGGATCAGTTAATTGGAAGCTGACAACAAAGCCTCCTATAGTGATGCCATTTAGAAAAGTTGAGAATTGCAACCAAGTAATCCAAATAGGAAAGGAATTGCATTTCTCCCTTGTGAATGTTGCTGGAAATGACATTGTCCAGGGAAATAAGAAGCTCATAATTGGTTAGTCAGCTTTAATTTTAGATATCCTAAATAAATATTATTATGCAACTCATTAACTATGCACTGTTTAATACATCCATTAGTGACCACTATCAAAGGTTATGATTTCTTCTTTTACTGGGAATCTTATGCAAAGCTATGCTGGTTTAGCATTTATTATTAGAATTTAGAAGCCACATTCTCCATTAAAAACCCTTCACAATTTTTTGGTCATTCTTTGGTCTGGGCAGTGCCTTCAACTTGAATCAAACCATGCATCTATGCTAGAATTCTGCCTTTAGTGTTTGTACAAATGCATAATCCTTTCTTCTTGTTGCAGATCACTTCAATAGTAATTGATGTACTTATTCAATTTGCTCACTTCAATAGTAATTGATGCACTTATTGAATTTGATAACTTGTGGAGATAGTTAATTTAATAGCTTTGCCAACATTCTCCATTTTTTGGTTCTCCTCTTCAACTATTTTTTTGTTCCAATTTTATTGATTTAGATTGCTTTTAATTCAAAATTGGAAAGAATTGACCCTAGCATCTCTTTTCATCTCACAGCATTTCTGTGGCAGCTAATGAGGTTTACTATGCTTCAACTCTTGGAAAACTTAAGATCTCACTCCTCCCAGTCCCAAGGTAAAGAAATTACAGATGCTGACATTCTAAACTGGGCAAACCACAAAGTAAAGAAAGCAGGTAGAACATCTCAAATGGAGAGCTTCAAGGTAATTAATCAAACAATGACTTCGATAACAATGAAATTCTAACATATGATTAACCATTTGGTATTTGCTCTTTCTGCTTTTAGGATAAGAGCCTTTCAAATGGAATTTTCTTTCTTGATCTTCTTACTTCAGTAGAACCAAGAGTAGTCAATTGGGATGTTATTACCAAGGGAGAAACAGGTATACGACTGCTTTTTCCCTTATTATTTTGCTTGAAAGTTTCACCTGTCCTACAATAAAAAGGAAATGGATGAGCATTGATTATTTTGTATATCAAAGGAGCATTTTATTTGGAATCTTGTGCATAATTAATCTGATACTTTCTATGTCTCTAAGTCAAAGCCTCACTTTTTGTTACTGGTATTGCAGATGAGGATAAGAAGATGAATGCTACTTATATAATCAGTGTTGCACGGAAACTCGGGTGTTCCATTTTCTTATTACCAGAAGACATAATAGAGGTAGAGTTTTATTCAAAACTTGGGATATTTAAACGTCTATGATCATTGATGATATTGTATACTTGTATTAACTCCTATAAAAAGAACTATCACTATAACTGCCTATTAGATCAGCTATTTGGAAAGGAGACTTGTCATCAAATATCCAAATTTGATGGTGTTCAGTGTTAATGAACATTCTGTTTTTCTGTAGTTTCCTCCATTTGGGCTTGTGTGAGAGAAAAATGCCACTACTTAGAGAACCAGTTTGGTTTTATAAGAGTATTGGCCATGAAGGCCCTATTGATCATGAGAGGGCTAATAAAGAAGTACTTAGAGAAAAAAGGAGATCTTTATCTGGCATTCATTTGAAGAAGGCAGTATTTTCAATACATTACTGTATTGAAATATATGCATAAAAATGTGGTCACTAATGCAAGGAATTCTCAAGGAGAGTAATACCATTATGACAACTTCTTTTACTCTAAGAAATAGCCTCGAGTCCTAACCATTTTTTTAAGACTAAACATAGATGAGATACTTGGTACATGTTTTTTGGCTGATGATGTAGTTATGAGAAAATAATCTTAAGCTAGGTCTAGCCAGAAGCCAGAAACTGAAAAACACTAGAAGGATTTTAATTAAGTTTAGTAAAACCAAATCAGTGTATGCTTTGCAATTTTATCAAGGTATGGTAGTGAAAGGTAGGTTCAACTGAAATTAATAGAAGTGCCGCCTTTTATTTATAAATTGTAACCTAAACATTGAAAAAATGGACTTTTAGTGCCAAACCTTGACTAGATTGGGGTTGGCACTTGGGCAAAGTTGATTTTCCTCTTTTCATTGACAATAACTTATTAAATTGCTTCCAACTTGGCCAGTTTTCTCTTCCATTCACTAGGTTGAATCAATCCTGAGCCTTCATGTATGTGAAGCCGTATTTTGAACTTGGATTATTTATCTATGGTATAACTTGAAACTTATCCTGAACCCTATGAAAGTAGGTTACCCTCCAATTAGTAGGCCTGGATTTTAATTCCAGGGTCAGATCACAAGATCATTATTTCCTTCATTGTGAAACTTTAATCCTGTGTGAATAGTATGCTTTGACTGAACTGAAGATGTGGACTTAGCACCATTTAATGGCTATATTGGATTTGATTTGACTTCCATTTTATTATTATTTTTTTACTCATTTGGCACCTCTAAATATCCAATTATATGCATTACTATGACAGGTAAACCAGAAGATGATGCTCACTTTGACTGCAAGCATAATGTACTGGAGCCTGCAGCACCAGGCTTCAGAGTATCCATTTGCTCCTGAAGCTGTAGAGTCATCAGCTACAGCTATGGTTTGTGATGATTCCGGAGTGACTATGGATGATGCTGCTTCAGATACTGAAGTTTCCTCATAGGCTGGCAACAAAGAACATAGAATTATCTCAAAATGCAGAATTTTTTTTAATATTTTTTTGTCATCATTAATTTATTTTTTAAGAGAACAGAATGAAAATAGAGTGTGTGTGCAGTTAGCAGATGCTCAATTGTTTGAGACGAGGCTTCATCTTTCCAGGTTCTTATAAGCCAAAGGGAGAAATAAATGTATACTATAATTTTTGTACGTAGAGCATTCTTAAGCATATTTTTTAGCGGAAATTTGCAGTCATTGTGCTGAATATTTTTGAAGGGAGAGAAAGCATTGACAGATTTCAATTGAAAGATTGGGCCCATGGCAGGATTATGTGTTTGTCTTAGTAGTTCCATTCCTTATATCAACTTGTTAATTGTTGTATCTGTTGCTCAATTATGCCAGAAAAATGCTATGATCACGATAACATGGTATTAACATTTAATCACTTCATGCTTAAACTGAGGAAAAGATGTTTTTTTAACAACAGATGTGAATTGCTTTATCCCAGAAAAGCTCAATGGGGCAGCATATTTTAATAGTTTATATTGACACGCCAAATTCTCTCACAAATGCAAAAATAAAAAACAAAAATCTTTTGAGTAAGTTAGAAATTATAGTTCATTAGATCTTTGAGCCAAATGTTGGTGGCAGAATCAATTTTCTTTTAAAAAAAAAATCAACCCACTGGTGATTCGAGCAGAAGAAATTACAGACTCGACTCAGCTCAGCTGTTTTCACACCGTCTTTAGTTACAAGCTTATAATTCAATGTAAATCATACAATATTTATTTATATCTAACTGAAAAAAAAATGTTTCACTCTAATTTTTCTTCTCATTTTCTTTTTTCGTCCCCATCTAACTTTGTGTTACAATAGGGTGAAGGAAATATAAAAATTATCCAGAGCTGTATTCAATATCAACACTAGGTGAATCAGATTTTTCTTTCTCTGCTACAAGCATAAGCATCTCTAGGCGCCTGTCAAAAAGTAAAGCACTCTCATCCCTCTTGCCAAGCTCAGCAGCCTCAGCTTCAAGCCATTTCTCTCGCAAATCGTCAAGAAGATTTCCTTGGTCTGTATTTATAACAGCTCCTGGAGCACTAGGGACTGTAGTCCGGAGTGATGAATCTGCAGATGGCGGAGGCAATGTTAGAAGCATTGCTCGGAACTCGCGATATCAGCAAATGTCTCAAAGTTACAAGCTATTGTATCTAGACAGTACTCTTGAATCTTCAAGACACCATAACTGCACATGTTGATTCGCCAACAATTTTACAGATACAATCTTATGGCATTGTTGGCTTCAATCAAGAGGTCTATTTTCTGGTTGTCTATAAAAATGAATTATTTCCCTTAGCATCTCCTTAGACCAGAAATACAGGACTTCAAAATTGGAGCATATAGTCTGGCCTCAATGACAGCATAACTAGGGGATCCTATTCAAGGGGATCCATAAAAATTATATAAAAAAAAAAGAGCCACATTTAAGAGTCCTAAACCAGTTGTGAGTCCACTGACATGACGCATCTTTTGCACAAGCTAAAACACAACATACATACTCCTTTTGAGGTCTTGAAAATATTAACTTGAATCCACATCAAACACTTCCAAATAAAGATATTAATCAAAAAATTTAAGAAAGGAGGTCAATAGATAAGTAACTTACATGTCTGACAATATCAGCCAATGGCATAGTTCTGCTGGTGAAACCATTTCTAGACGAGGCAACAGTACATCAGCTACAGCACGCTTAAGAGGAAATAATAGATATCTTGAAGCAGCATCAAACATTTCCTCAGCCTGCAAAAATGATGCAGTGGTCTTAGATGCATATTTAATTCATATTACAAGCCATTTTAATCAAAATATAAGATACCTGATCTGGGTCTATATCCTTCAAACTATCAGTATACCTGAACCAACCAAGGCTCAAAATAAGTCCTCTGATAATTAAGTTTAGCATAGACAAAAACTAATTGCGTTGGATATAAATAAAGGTTCCAACAGTTCAAAACATGGTTGATTGAGCAACACGTCATAAAGATACTGATTAGGCAACTCATATCTGATTACTGCATCAACAATTTTTAAGTATGCAGAACTACCGATGTGGAGAAAAATGATGTTGTAACCAAAGGATTAAACCTGGAGATAACTAAAATATTACAACTCATAACTGATCACTGCATCAATAATTTCTAAGTCTGCAGAACCACTAATGTTGAGAAAAAATGTTGTTATAACCAAAGGATTAAACCTGGAGATAACTAAAAAATTATTCCGGTACGCTAGCCATCTACGAAATACAGGAAACACTTACATATACTCAACCATTTTCTCCAATGTCTCCAAGCTCAAATCATGTTCTTCAAGACATGGAAGAGTATCAATTGATAATCCATCCTTGCCTTCATGAAAATCTTTCATCCCTGACAATCTTGCTCTAAAGTACTCTGACCTTGATGCTAAAATCACTTGATGGCAGAAAAAATTCTTCTTATTCACACTTATACAAACATCAGCAAGATCATCTGCAGAACCATTCATCTTCACATGACCAAATGAAGATGCTAACCTATCACCGCTGCCATCTAGGGTTTGTTCCCCGGTAGATTTTGCTAAGGATGTCTGAAGGATACGATGCAAGGCAGCAGGAAGCTTGTCTTCCTCAGGAAGTGATGTACCCCGTAAGATAAACCGTTTCTGAGAGTTGTCTATCTCTTTCAGAGATTTGTACTCTGCATATTTTTGATGAATCAGTTCTTTCTCAAGAATCCTTTGTAAGGATTCACATTTGCACACTTTGCAAATTCTTACAAGATCTTCCATGTCATCAACTGCAATCTCAAGTCTGTCACAATAGAAGAAATCAATGAGGCTGTGAAGAGCAGGATAAGACAATTTTTGCCTTGCGAATCTCACTTCACGCCGGTCTCTCTAATCAGTTTCAAACTTTCTCTTAAAAAATGGCGACCGAGCACTTAAAATGACTTTGTGAACTTCAATGGGCCTACCTTGAACAAAGAATACCACATCAGCAGGAAACTGGTTGGAATTGGACATCCCACTGGATGAAAGACCTAACAAATAATGTCAAATATAAAATGCCGCATCCGTATTTTTCTAAGAAATGCTCAGACACAATATGCTGTCCGCCAATTTGAAACTTAAGGATCATCAAAAGGCAAGTTATAGATTAGGCAGTAAATTAACCCCATGCATATATGAGCGAAACCTTCACAGAGTTTGAGAAGGCAAAAACATTTCATTAAGATCTTCTGGAGCTTGTCATGATCTCTACTTTCCAAAAAAAACTGAAAAGGGGAAAAAGTGCTGCATGCAAAAATTGCTATAGAACTATGGAGACAGGATGTCATTGTTAATCAAAATGGTTGAGATGATTATATGCACCAGAACTTAGCCCGAGACCAATAAAAAACTACCTATGCCTGATTCACTTGAAATTGACAGAATTAACCAATACATCAACACATTTGTGATTTGACACTATAACAATAACAGTACCAGCAATAGCCCACCAAAAAAAAAATAACAAGCAACTACCTTTAAGCTACTGTGATTGACATAACCAACAACTTGAAAAGGGGAAAAGAGCACCGACCTGAAACTTGAAAACCACCGAGCTCAGCCTGCTCCAAATATCCCCTATTAGCCTCACAACCCAAGAAAGTGTCTCTCAAGGCGGCCTGCAACGGTCTCAAAGGCGGCGGTCTAGCTTCATAAGCCTTCAAAAGCTTCCTAACCTTCAAATTCAAGGCAGCATAGTGACATCTATCCCCATCAAAAGTATACTCCGAGCATATAGCTCCACTCTCCAACAACATTCTCGCAGCGTCAAGATGACCGGCCAAGCAAGCATAGTATAATGCAACAGAATCCCACTGGTCCCTAGCGTTAACATTGACACCAGATTCCAGCAAGTACTTAAGGCGGTCAACGTCTCCGGCACGGGAAGCCTCAAAAACGTCACCGTTTGGGACCTTTTTGAGAGGGATAGATGAAGTGAAATCAGAAGGGTCAAGGTCGATTTCGTCGAGGACTGCTTCGAGGGTCCATCCGGATTTTGCTGCTGAAGGCATTTTGATTTTGAATTTTGATTGAATTTATTAGTTTTGGAGGAGATGTGATAATACCATTAATTGGGATTTTGGAAGTGTTTTAGAAAATGAAATATGAAAATTATCCAAAGCTACCAAACTATACATTCATACATATATATGTATATATATATATTGCTCAAAATATATACTTCAGCGCAAATTGAAATGATTGAACTTTTTTTTATTTTTTTAACATGGTTTTATTTTTATTTTTTTTTTGTCAGAATTAACATGGTTTGAATTCATTGAGCTTGCAGTTAAAAAAAAATTGATTGAACTTTTTATTTAATTATTATATATTGAAATGACCTAAAATTAAAACTAAATGAAATTATTAAAAATACACATTTTCATTTATATACATATTTAAAAATAATTTTATAAAATCTTTTTCATTTAATTTTTTATTTATATTAATTTTTGAGATTACTTTTTTTAATTTTTTAAGTCTGTCATCATCACATAATATAAAATTTTTATTTTTTTAAAATATAATTATTTTTCTTTTGTGTTTTATATATGAAAGTTTAACACAAAATTTTATATATAAAAATATTTTAATCTATATAGTATTTATTTTTTAACTTTTTAAAAAATATTTTTCTCTTATTATTCAACCACCCAAAATAACTATCTAAACTGAAATTTAGATGGTATTTACTTCAAACTTCGAAATTACTCAAATAAAATAGAATTGAAATTAAAATAATTATTTATTTTTTTATTTAATTTATTTCAAAATTAAAATCTGATTCCCTTTAAAACTGTAAATTATAACAAGATTGGAATCAAAATCAATAACTATTTAAAATATTTTTATTTTGGAAAATTAAATATTATTGAAAAAAGTTATAATAAATAATTAAAATATATTATCTTTTAAGTTATTTAAGTTGTCATAAAATTAATTTAATTATATAAAAAATCAAATTTATTTCATTTAAAAAATTTAGAGATATTATAATTAGAAAATTGAAAAAAATATTACATTTTATTTTAAAATTTTAAAAATTTTATTTTAATTTTGTTAAGAAAAATAAATTTATTTATTTAAAATTTTAAAGATATTATAATTAGAAAAATGATGAAAAAAGATTAAATTTTATTTTAAAAATCTAATTTAATTTTATTAAGAAAAAATTAAATTTATCTTATTTAAATATTTTAATTATATTTATTTTATTCTAAAAATTAAAAAAATAGAATTTGATTCCATTATCTTAGAAACAAGTTTTTAAGTGGTAAGGAATTATCCATTCTCTTTTCTAGGGATAATGAAATTCTTATCAACCCATTTATTTTATTCAAATAAATAATATTAATGAGAATAATTCATTCTCATTTCTATTCTCACCTCCAATCAAATACCTTCTTAATAGTATAAGTTAGATAGTTTTTAGTTTTATTTAGTTTGGTTATGGTTTTTATCAGCTACAAATTGATATGAGTTTAAGACCGCAGCGAATCGGGTATTTTTTGGTATCCAACTCATTTCAATATGTTTGTATAGGATATAAATAGTTTATAAATAGTTTTAGACAATGATGGGTGGTGGGTGTCGAATTCACCAAAAATAAAATTATATTCTTAGGCAAAATTAAAATTGCAATAACGGTGAATAGGGTTTCGAATCATGTGGAAATTGATTATCTAAATTAATTTTCTTTGAGAACCTAAAGTAAAACTTAACTAAAATAAATAGAGAAAAATTTATAATTGAAAATTAAAGATAAATTAAGGACTGAAATTTAAAACTAAATAAATAAATAACAGCAAATTAAATTTGAAAAATAACAATGTCGATGATTTCAGTCAAAGGGAATAATCTTAGTTTTAATTCTTAGATTTGATTATTGATACAAAAATAATTATTTTTAATTTTTCAGTAAATTAGTTTTAGCTAACTGAGACGCTCGTATTAGTTAATCATTCCTTAGTTGATAAATTAGTTAAGAGACGCTCTATAACTAACCCTTATTATTGAACAACCTTATAGGAATGCCCTTAAGATTTAACTCACTAATAATCTTAAGATTTAGAAGGACCTAATTTTAATCAACAAATTCTACCGCGAAATTTATTTAAATTGGATTATGCATTTTCTTAATACTATGCCTAATTGTCACAAGTATCAAAAGCTAAAGAACAATTACGGATTCTTAATTTTGATGACGATATATTATTCAACTAATTAATCAATGGACACTATTATTTAACTAGCAAAATAATAATAGTAATAAGCCATATAAGAAATATAAATACTGAATTTAAAGAAAATAAGAGAAAATTTGATTAGATCTCACAAATCATATCGAATTGATAACATTGATTATCTTTTCAACTGAATAGAATTTAGTTACACATGTTCTTTAAAAAAGAAAACTAAAATTATATTTAATGGCTGTTGTAAAAATTATAAACAGTGCTCCAGGAGGAAAAGAGATCCAGAGGGCTGCCAATGAGTTGGCATTTATACCCTATTGGTTTTCTACCCTAATTAGAAAAATAAAAATAAAAAAAAATTACAAATAAAATAGAATTTAACACCTAATAAAATTTCTCTTTAATGTCTATTGAATAAGGAAATAAATAAATCCTAATATTCATGGAGCTCTGCTCAAAAATCATATCTCAAATATCCTAAACAAATCAGGATTAGCAGCTGACTTATAAAATCTTTAAGTATCAGATACCTTTGGGCATAAG
The DNA here is from genome assembly GCA_947685225.1 of Garcia nutans. Lineage (NCBI taxonomy): Eukaryota > Viridiplantae > Streptophyta > Magnoliopsida > Malpighiales > Euphorbiaceae > Garcia > Garcia nutans. The sequence continues at coordinate 1,973,055 of CANTUV010000068.1, forward strand.
TCTTGTCCAAGGGTTATACCCGAGGCTCTTTTTAACTCTTTTCCAACAGCTTCTTGCAACTTTCTTCATTTTTTGTGTTTTCTCTTTAAGTTATATCCTATGTAAAAACATACCAAGATCAGTATAAATACCCAGCAAAAGTTTAAATATCTTTGCAAAATATAAACTAAATTTATCCACTATCAAATTTTCCCACACTTGAAATGTGCTTGCCCTCAAACACTTTATAATTTAAAGCACTACCCCACATTCATCAAGTCTCAATTCAAACGACAATATTTAAATAATCTCAAACAGAGCGGTAATCAAAAGATTGAAAATTCATAGAACAAGCCTCTCACTAATTCACAAGTATGAGCTACTTAATCAATAAAATTATCAATATAAAATGTCAAGTATTTTTCCCCACTTTGATGACAATTAATTACCAAGTTGAAAGCTAGTTACATATAGAAGGCAATGTCTAATCCATCGAGTCATATAAAAATCTGTGTTAAGAGCCTTATTATTATTACGAGGGCTGGGCTTAATGACGCAAGGGCAAACATTTGTGATGTCGGTACTCGGTTACTCAACTGATCACGAAATCAAGTAGCTACTAGCTCTACTCATAGTCTTTTGACTAGCAGAGTAAATTGTTCATTTTTTAAATTTTTGGGGCTTTTTTTAAAATTAATTCTCAACATTTTTCTTATTTCAAGTACAACAACTCAAGACATATTAAATGAGCCTAACTAAATGCTCCCAACTAATTAAGTTCATTAAACAAAAATATCACTGTGCAAGAGTCCTTAAAATATTTTATAACAATAATAGATATTAATTAAAGTAGCTCATAATCAAGTGAATTAATAAGAATCAGGCTAGAACAATCAACCTAAAGGCTGCCAATACAGTTTAAGATTCAAAATGTCATCTTTAAATCAATTATCATGTGAAATGGGATTTTAGCAAAGAAATTTTAAAATGTAAGAACAGCAACAAAGTTCAAAAAACATATCTGGGACTTAGAAAAATTTTTCCTAAAGACATAAAGCATCATTTATATCCACATAAAAATAATGAAAAGTATGCAACAACTTCAAAATCAATCAAACCAAAGAACAAATCAACTATTCCAGTAGCAAAACTTATCCTAAAATAGGTTCAAATCTCAAGAATCTCCCCCACACTTAGAATCTACATTGTCCTCAATGCAGTAAAAATATAGCAAGATAAGAAACAAAAATAATTAAAAAATAGAGGACTCCCCTAATATCAGTGAAGGAGACTAGGCTGCTGGAATATTTAGTGACATCGAAGATATCGAAAGTCTAAGTTCGTAGATAATCTGACAAGGCTCTAGTCAACTTCTATGATTTGATCTTGAATCTCACTGTCGTTTTTTTCTAAATTATCTAGAAACCTCTCTATACAATTAAGTTTCTTAAGAATGGCTCACAACAACGCTTGATCTAATGAAGAAGGATGTGTTGTAGCAACAGGAGTTGGAGTGACAGGAGTTATAGCCCATGAAGCTTTTAAAAAATCTGTTGGTCTCTTGAAGTAATTGATCCTGCAGGAATCATAAACAAAATATCATTTTCTTTCCTTAACAGTCCCATTTCATCCAAAGTGTGAAGATTCAATGGAACTGGCTTACAAGATAAATTCAAGTTAATAGTGTCAACATCGAGCAACTGAGTATTAATTGCAAATTGAGTAATAGTTGTGCCCGAAAACAAAGGTCTCTTGGTTACAATAATATTAGCAAATTGACTTGCCAACCAAAAGCCTAAATTTATCTTTCTCTGTTTAATCATACACCACAAATAGTTCGGTCTTTGAAACCAAGGCTGGTACATCTTTTTTGCCCGAAAATGAGTATGCTAGAAACCTATGCAAATATTTAAGACTGAGCTCCCTAAAATATAAATTTTTCAATTTGCTAGAGTCATATGGAGCAGAAAAATTCTTATAGAAATCAGAATAAACATCAAGAGTTTTAAAATCGTCAGAAAAATCATAAACAGTAGCATTTTCATTAAAGTCCAAGGCCATATTGAACTTAGTGAGAGATAAACTAAATCGTTGACTCATTAATCTAAATTTAATCAAATTAAGTGTAGTCAAATCAAACTGATTAGTTTTGTCAAAATCAAATATTGCATAAAATTCTCTAATCAACTTAGTAAAAATTGATTGTCCAACATAAAAAATAATTCTCATCTAATGCCTCTAATCAAATCAACACATTCAGTCATAATTTTCAATGAACCTAAAGAAGGGAAATGAAAAGATTTTCCTAGAAGTATGGAGAATGTACTTACTTGTTCATACTGTTGTTGCTCACTAGGATTATCAAATTCTAAATTTAAATTGTGGATTGCTGCTGAAGTTTTTCAAGAGAATCTCCCCTTCTTGACATGTGAGCGGCTCCTGGGTTCAATAGCAGGTGGGTTGAATGGATCCTGTGAACCCTTGTTGTGGTGATCAGATTCATCATTGGAATACTCGACAATCAGTCGAGGTCATTTTGGTGAAGAACTCAAAGATGGGCCATCACGCCTTGCGCACGACTTGGTCCTCATGTTGATGGATCTGCTACACTTTTTTTTGAAAAGAATAATGCTAAAAAACTTAAACAAAAACAGACATAAATTGAAATTAAACTAGTAAAAAGAACTTCAAATAGTGTAAGGACGGTGACTGCACTGTCTCTCGTGCAAGATGGGGATTGTTGTGGGTCTAGTGATTCAGTCGCTGGACTGCCATTCGAGTGGCGTGGTGGAGACAATAGCTAGGTGTGTTGTGCACCGGTGCTCGCGCAGTTTGGTAATGATGGCAGGGGCAGTGACTTGCGGGGCTCACTTCAAATCGTGCGCAGTGCGATGGAGCTGTGGGTCGCTCAAGGAGGGCCTAGACCTGGTGATTCACATAATGGCTGGGTCACGCGATGAAGATGACCGGAGTGGCTCTCTTCGGATCGCGCAGCGCGATGGAGCTGCGGGTCTGGGTGTCGCTTGATCAGGGTGGGTGGCTGGGAGATCGGGCTGCTAAAAACTGCGTGGTCGATGAGAGGGCTGATGAGGGACGAGCTTAGGCTTGTAGCAGAGATCTGCTGGTGTCGTTTGTGTGAGGGTTGGGCTTGATGGATCGACAGTGGTAATGGTGATGGTTGGTGAAGTGTAGTTGCTGAGAAGTAGAGGAAAAGAAGGAAAAGAAAGGAAAAATAAAAATAAAAAATAAAAAAAAACAAATAAATAGAAAATACAGTAGGGTTGAGGTTAGTGTATGCCCAAATACTAATTATGCGCCTGGACTTGTCAATGCTTATTTAAGTGTTATATTTATATCCTCGTTTTATAATTTTAAAATAATTATCCCTGAAAGAAGTGTAATAACTTTGCTCCCTCACTCTCCGTTATAAACCTGAAAAGAAAAAAAAGAGTAATGCAAGCAGATTCCTAAAGAAGAGGATAATGAACAGTAAATATTATATTTTTTTTAAAAAAAAATTTATTATCATAATTTTTTTAAATACTTGAACGAAAGTAAAGAAAAACAAAAATTAATGAAAAAATAATAAAATAAGGAGAAACAAATTCAATATAAAGCTAAAACTAAAACCAATTAAATTAATGAAAATGAAGGCAAAAGAAATAAAACAGAGAAAAAGAAACAAAATGCAGAAGGAGAAAAGAGAAATGGGTTGCCTCCCATTAGTGCCTTCATTTAAAGTCTTCAGTTAGACTTTTATCCTCCACTCAAGTGTCATCCAAAGGATATTGCAGCTGCACGTCCTCTACAGTAGATAAGCGAAAACCTTCATAAAATGGCTTCAAGCGATGTCTGTTGACTTTAAAAATTTTACCAGTGTCTGCACTTTTAATTTCTACTGCTCCATGAGAAAATAAGTTGGTGATGACAAAGGGTCTTATCCATCTAGTCCTCAACTTGTCAGGAAATAATTTAAGCCTGGAGTCATAGAGTAACATTTTTTGTCTTACCACAAACTGCTTCTTGGAAATCATCTGATCAAGAAAAGTCTTTATTTTAGCCTTATAAATTTTTAAATTCTCATAGGCCTCATTCCTAATTTCTTCTAACTCTTGGAGCTGCAACTTTCTCTGTCCTCCTGTTGCTTCTAAGTTCAAATTACATTGTTTGATAGCCCAGTATGTACTGTGTTCTACCTCAACAGATAAATAACAAGGTTTACCGAAAACTAATCGATATGGAGACATACCGATTGGGATCTTATAAGCAGTTCTATAGGCTCATAATGCATCATCTATACGCGAGCTTCAATCCTTCCTATTGGGATTTACTGTCTTTTAAAGAATGGACTTAATCTCCCGATTAGAAATTTTAGCTTGGCCATTGGTCTGTGAGTGGTACACTGTTAAAGTGTAATGAACAACATTGTATTTTCGAAGAAGAGTTTCCATCACCTTATTACAGAAATGCATCTTTCTATCACTTATAAGCACTCTTAAAATTTCAAACCTAACAAAAATGTGTGATATGACAAAATCTACAACAATCTTAGCATAGTCAGTTCAGGTAGCTTTAGCTTCTATCCATTTCAAAACATAATCTAAGGTAAGTAAAATATAACAATTGCCAAAAGAAGAAGAAAACGGACCCATAAAATCAATACCCCAGACATTAAAAATTTCACAAATTAAAATAGGCGTAAGAGACATCTGATTTCTATGACTCAAAGTACCAGTCTTTTGACAATTCTTACAAGATTTGAAATGCATATAAGAATCACGAAATAGGAAAGGTCAAAATAAACCACAATCTAATATTTTACGGGCTATTTGCTTAGGACTAAAGTGTCCTCTATATGCATATGAATGAACAAAATTTAAAATAGAAGGGATATCACTTTCATCGACGCATCTCCTAATTATCTTATCAGAATAACATTTTCATAGATAAAGATCATCTCAAATATAGTATCTAGCCTCTCTCTTGATTTTATCCTTTTCAGCTCTAGAAATTATACAAGAACACTCTCTAAATAATCATACACAACTCAATGCTATAGAACAATAAAAAAGAGTAAAATTAACTAACTTTGAACAAAAAAAATGATGGCAACGAACGAGGATAATGGTGGCAGTAGATGGGGAAAAACATTGTTGAGGTGGTGAATGATAAAGATGAAAATAATGTGCATGTATTTAGGGTTCTTAGGGTTTATTGTGAAAAAAAATGAAGATATTATAATCATTTCATAGTAGTTTATTTATAAATTTTATAAGAAATAAACTTTAATATGTGTTGTATATTTATCAACAATATTGCATTTATAAAAGGGATATTTACAAAAATAAACTAAAAAAAAGATACTTTTCAAATATGTGGTAGTAAAAAAAAAGTTCAAATATATAGTTGCAGAATTTTTTTTTTTACAAATTTACAAAAAATTAGGCTTTCGTTGCAACTCACCTCCTTATTTACAAATAAAATCTCACTCTCTTTACAAATGGCTACTGTTTTTAAGAAAATAGTGGCCATTTGTATTTTTTATCTCATTTTAATTTTAAAAGAAAATTTTTAAAATATTAAATTATAAATTTTTATATTAAATTTTTATTTATATAACAAATACACACATATATTCACATATACATTCATTTTGAAAATAAAATTTAAATTTTTATTTATATTAATATATTTTATTTAATTTAAAATTTTTAAAATAATTTTAGCATATAGTATAAAAATTATTTAAAATATTTTTTAATATAAAATTACAAAAATGTCATTTTATATGTAACATATACTAACATATATCAATATATATTAACAAATATGGCATATGCTATTATATTTTGATATATATATGTAATATATATCAACATATATGAGATAATTTAGAGAAAAAATATGAGAATACAAAGTATGATATGTTATTATATGTTGATATATGTAATATATATCAACATGTATCAGATAATTTAGAAAAGAAACATCAAACTAAAATAAAATATCAATATACAAACTAATATATAATGTTATATATTCATATATGTTACATATAATAATATATATTAGTTGATTTGTAAAAAAAAATTCAATATATAATTGATATAGTTGATTTGCAATATTAATATGCAAACTAATTGTGAGCAGAGATTTTAGCACATACTTCCGGTGAAATAGTTCTTATGACTACGACACTGTTAGGCTCAGGGCCTTAAAGAACACGGGCCTAAACCCTAAGAAAATAGAGTCGCCACTCCAATGGGCTGAAAAAAAAGAGGGGAATGACTTTATTCCTAAGGAATTCCCAACCCCCTATTGGGTTCAGAAAGTTGGGTATGCATGGGGAAAGTGAGAATGACCCAACACCCCCCATAATGTCCGGTTCATTGAAATTGACCTCCTTTTCAAGTCTAAATATTATAGAATTCTTAAATATTATGACATCATTCATATTACATGCAATTTAGAGAAATAGATCATTCATATTATTAAAACAAATCAAACAAAATAGACATTCATCCAAGGATGAAAATATGCCCTTACAATATTCAAAGTCTAAAAAATATAAATAAATAAATAAATAGGACACCCACCGATTGGTAGAAACGTGTTTCTTACATTACTCCAAAGTTCACAAAATAGATTACATAATGAAAAATAACTAAGGCACAAACAAATGAAAATATGCCTTTTACATTATCCTCAAAATCCATATAATAAGAAATTACAATCCAGATAATAAAGAATGAACATATACATAGTCATTGAATAATAATAAATTAGGGCTTAAATAAAATAAAATTACAAAAAAGTGCAATTTATTAAATAAATCTTAATATTAATCCCTTAACGGATTATAGTGTGCAACGCACACGACGATCTCACTAGTCGGCTAGCGGGCTGAGATCATAGGGCATCGCCTCTTGCGGGGGATCAGGGATAGCGCTCTCGAAAGGTAAACGATTTGAAAGATATAGTTTTATTGTGGAATTAAGGTTTGGTTGTGGATTTAGGGTTTCATCATACAAACCAAGATTAAAATATGCAAACCACAATTTTATGTTTTAATATTTAAACTAAAGCTAAAACAAGTGAATTAGGGTTTTGGAATTTAAAATAGCCAAATTAGGGTTTTATAAATTAGGGTTTTTGGTTTTAAAAATATGCAAGTAGGGTTTTGGATGAACTAATTAGGGTGTTGTATACTCTGTCATCACAGTTTTTCTTATACTGAAATTAACAATTTTAATATTGTTAATAACTTGGCTATTAGGTGTCCTAACAAATTATTGTGCAAAGATAATGAAGATTTAAAGGATTTGCATAATCATTGTAAGCTAAAACTAACTTATTGTACGATGAAATTTGAAAGTAAATAGCTACTTGACATATTTAAACAAAATCATAGTAAATATGAATTGACAATATTAATGAATGAAGCTTTCTGTAAAATTCAAACAAATTGAAAGTCAAACCTCCATTTGTTGGCTCCACCAATATTTATATATTGATCCAAGCCTTTTTCCTACAACAATATTGAATATTGGTTGAACAAGGTAAAGACAGTGCTTCTACCTTTTGTTGTGTGTTGATTTTTGTATGTTGATAATATTCTATGTGTAGTGTTAATTGTTGCTTGTCTCTTCTTTTCTTTGATAATTCTCTCCCCCTTTTGTTTAATTATTTCAGCTCCCTATTTATAGGAATTAATTAGGTTAAAACTAGTAAAGATCGAGCTTAATCCGAATTTTGAAATTAAGCACAACTCAGATTAAGTACCAAAAATCCAGAACTATATCGAATTAAAATCAATTTATTTTAACATGAACCCATCCATATCGAATTAAACCTTAATTAATTCGATATGGATAGCTTCCATATCGAATTGGGTAGGCCAAATTTGATACTACTTGGCTCATATCCAATTAAGCTGAACTAAACCCATTCGAACTTCAGATCGGACTATTTTAGGACTTTAAATGTTGAACCCGGCTTATTTTAGTCCGTATAAAACTGGACCAATCTAATTAAAAGCTTTAAACTAGGTTTAAGCCATTAAAAATGGATCGAACTTGACTTTGCCTCTATTAATCAAGATCAAACTAGCTTTAGGGCTAAAGTTGAGGGTCTACACTAATATATGTTGATATATGTTCATATAACAATATATATCAGTTGATATTTATAAAAAAAATGTCAATATACAAATTAATATATGATGTTATATGTTCATATATGGTATATGTAACAACATATATTAGTTAATTTATAAAAGAAATATTAGTACAACATATATCAGTTGATTTGTAATAAAATATCAATATATAAACTAACATATATTACATATAATAGCATATATCAGTTGATTTGTAATAAAATATCAATATACAAACTAATATATATTATTATATGTTCATATATGTTATATATAATAACATATATTAGTTGATTTACAAAAAAAATCGGCAAAAAATTGATATATATTAGTATATATTGCATATGACAGCATATATTAGTTGATTTACAATATCAACATGCAAATTAATATGTATTGATATATGTTCATATAAAAATATATATCAGTTAATATTTATAATAAAATATCAATATAAAAATTAATATATGATGTTATATATTCATATAAGTTATATATAACAGTATAAATTAGTTGATTTGCAAAAAAAATATCAGTATATGACTGATATATGTTTATATAAGTTACATATAGCAACGTATATCAGTTGATTTGTAATAAAATATCAATATACAAACTAATATTTATTAATATATATATATATGTTATATATAATAATATATATCAATTGATTTGTAACAAAATATCAATATACAAACTAATATATATTGATATATGTTATATATAACAACATATATCTGTTGATTTGCAATAAAATAATAATATACAAACTAATATGTATTAATATATATTGTTATATGCTACATATATTAGTTGATTTACAATAAAATAATTATTTATAAACTAATATATGTTGATATATATTACATATAACCACATATATTTACCATATAAATGAAACATTATTTATATATAACTAAAATAGAATTATGTACGATGTTGCAGATATTTTTATATTTCAAATCCTACGATAATTTTAAATAAATAATTATTTACTTACAGCTGTATAAAACAAAAATAGTATATATATTGATAAAACTAAGCAAATCATCTATAATTATTAAATTATAAAATATTATGAGATTTGTAACATCATAATATTATCATAATATTTCATATAAATAATAGAGATTATTTTTTAAACCAAATGAACTCAATAACAACAATAACAAACAAACAAAACTTACATCAAAAAAAAGAAAAAAAAGCAACACCAATGGATTTAAAATATTAATTTGATAATAACTGAAATTGTATTTCAAGCGATTTTGGATCAAATAAAAAATTAGCTTGTATATTAGCTACTTGATTTATTATTATATTAACTATAAAATTAATATTCTAGAAAAGTTACATTAACAAAAAATATATCTTAATTCATAAATTGTGTACATATAATTATAAGTGACTTCATTTATGTATTAACTATTTGATTTATGAATTATGTTTCATACACCACATATTATCTATATAGTGGTATAAATAAACTTTAGATAAGAACATATAATTAAAAAATCATAACTATCATATAAATAAGATGAAATTAATTATCATAATCTGAATATAATAAAGTTAATCATAATCTTAATAATATCATAATTTTATTAAACTCTTTAAATAAATATAAATCAATATAATATCATACTTCTATCTAAATTTTATAGATAAATATCTATTATTATAATATAATAAAATTATTATTTATCTTGAATAGGATAAATTTTATCTTATAATAAATAAATATCCATTTGAAATTGTATATTATTACATTAATCGTAAAATTTATTATTAAATTAAATTTAGATCAAGTGATGGTAAAATAATTGGGAGATAAATATTAAATTTATTAGTTATTATAATAAATAATTAACTTGTTATTAGATGAATTTATTTAGAGAGTTCAAATATAATCATAATATTATAAACTAATATTAAATTTATTATTTGTTAGAATTGATAATTAATTAGCTATCAGATGATTTATTTAGAGAGTTTAACTATAATTATAATATTATATATTTAATATTAATAATAAGTAGTTATTATTCAATAAAATAACAAGCTATTAAAAATTTATATATTATCTCTTTAGATATTTATATTCAAAAAATAAATATCTATCATAATAAATAATAAACTAATTAATTAATTAAAAAATTGATTAGATTACGTGGCATAATATGATGTCAGTGAAAGTCATTTTAGTATTATATATAGATATAGATTATATAATTAAAACATAACTTATATATAATTAAAAAATAATTAATTAATTAACTTAAAATATAATTTATGTTAACTAATTTTAAATTATATTTTATACACACGTCTTTATATATAAAAAATAAAAATAAAATATAATAATGATTTATTATTTAAAATTTATATTAAATAAAAATATTTAAAAATAAATATTTGTATGGTTGCATAAAAAATATAAATATAAATATGTATGGAAAAAAAAATAAAAAAAATAGTATAAAAAATAAAAAAAAATAAAAAAGGATTAAAAAATTACACACAAAACAATGCAAAATGAGCCCCGTGTTAACTTTATCGTATAAATGAAAAAAAAATTCATATATATATATATATATATACACATAAAGAGAAAAGCATAAAACTAAAAAAAAATACCGCAATAAAAATAAAAATAGACAAATGAAATACTATATATTATGTAAATTGATGGAGTTACTCGCTTAATTTCTTCTTTCTCGCCTTTGAGGAATGAGGCACAGTGTTTATTGATTGCTGTGGAAAAGGCTGCAAACTTACAAATAAGCTCCTGCATTTTTGAGGCTGATAACCTTATCCTGATTCAAGCAGTAAATAGATTAATGCCTTTGTCCACTGGAAATTGAAGCTTTTATGACCAGAATTTAAGAGTTAGCTGGGAACTTTACTGGTATTTCTTTTGTTTTTGTAAGAAGACAATGTAACAAAGTGACAGATTGGTTAGTCTCTGTAATTGGTAAGAAAAACTTAAATATGGATTGGGTTAGTAATTGCCCAAATACACTGCATGTATTATTATCTATTGATGCTGCTAATACATGAAATCATTTTCAGACCAAAAAAAAAATTAAATACATTGGATATTAATAAAATTTAAAAGTGATATTTGGATTGTAAAAATCAAAATCGTCACCACATTAACTGTGGAACTTCACAAATTCAGACATTTCTTTTTACCCAAAATAATGGTTTGCCATAATTTTATAGTTTAATTATTTATTTATTTTAATTTTCATATTCATGATATTAGTTTTCATGTTAATCTTATAGTTTTAAAATTATAAGTTTTAAAAAGTAATTTTTCAAACTATTAGGTTGATGATTTATTCTAATTTTTCATTTTCATATTTTAAAAATATATTTAACAAATTTTTTAAATATCAAATATATTCTTGTAATCTATTTTTTATTTTCATAACATATTAAAACCTTATAAAATATCACCAAATAAAAAAAAATTAACCATATTTTACTATATCATCTTTCCAAATAATATTATACTATATAATATCATACATGGTTAAATCATACTCTCAATCATTCAAACAAAATCTAATGCTTGATAGAGTTTGTCTAAAATATATATATTTTTTCTCTACTCTACTTTTATTTGTTCAAAAAAGGTCCAAATATGGTCTTAATGGGAATTTCTTACATAAAAAAAATTACTAAATAAAAACAAAATTCATCCTACAAACACACATCATAAAAGGAATGAAAAATTCTTAGAGTTGAGGGCCAAAGTACGAATTTCATACTTTCACAGACAAAGCTTCATCTAATTGGCCAATGTTTGTCCCCATTGTCAAAGTAAGAAAAGGAAAAAGAAATATATCTCATATTTTCTTGGACAAGAAAGTCAAAACCAAAATTTTTGATTTAATATTAACAATGATGAAAGTTAGAATGCATAATTTGTTTCTTCTGTTGTTCAATATGTGTGTGTGTGTTGTTCAATATGTGTGTGTGTGTGTGTGTATATATATATATATATATTTCTTCTGTTCAACATATCCGTTTGATGCATTTTCCTATACATTCTCCATCAATTTTAACAAATTTCTTAAGGTCAATCATAAATCTTAAAGATAATAACCCTAAATTATACAAAACCCCACCATAAAACTTAAAAATGACAGAGTAGGAAGTTTATGATTTGGAAAAACAAGTCCTCCTAAAAATTCCAAAGAGCATCATTTCAAATCAGAAACCAAAATTGCAGCCTGCAGGGCAGTAAAAGCCAGTGATTGCCCTGACTTTGCAATTTTTAATTTAATTCCATAATTTTATGAACAATCCCCAAATTTACACTTAACCACCTACTACTTCACCATACACTCTTCTCTGGGTCCTTTCCCTTCCCACAGTAGAACAAAAAAAGGACAAAAAAAAAATTAAAACATTGTTAACTCCATAGGGGTAACAAGAAAACCCCTTCTCTTTTGATGTTTATGTAACCTTCATCGAATTATTGCTATTTCTCATCCATTTTTTATTGAGTTTAGTCTTCTCAATCTTTGATCAAGTTCTGCCATTACTGCCGGTTCCTGCTTTTTCCTTTGCTTTGATATTGTGTTGGTAGTCATTGAACCTACCTTATCAAATGCCACCTGCAAGATTTACACATTCAATAACCTTAAATATGCAGTTGTGCTGATCAAGAATTAAGAAATAATTTGATAGCTCCTCCCCACCAAGTCATCAATTTAATAAATTTCGTGATTGTCATGTTGACAACAAAATGGGAAAAAAGCTCTACAGTCAACATCCAAAGACAAGGAGGTTATGCAGACAACAAATGGAAGGAAAATAATTATTTTGCTTAATTAGGCTCTGCCTGGGGTTAGTATTAAGCTACCATAAAAATGTGGGCAATCACAGCGTCTATTAAATTGAAAAATATGATCCAATTAATATAAAACTCTCCAACCTTAACAGATAACATTTAGGATTAAGGTTTCCATATCTATATTGAAAAAAGAATTTAAAAAGAAAAATTTAATACGGTCCCATATTAATCTAGGACTGGATTGGCACAGAATTTAACAGTTGGAAGTTGCAGCCTGGCAATCCTTAAGGCAACTTTTAAGCTATTCTTCCATAGTAATTGAAGTCTTAACATTCTTTTATTGTTAATAAAAAACTAAAATTCAGGTTTATCATCCAATAATGGTCCCAGTAATTAACATCAAGTTGTTGACTTACCGTCAATAATTCGTCTGGATCAAAAAGGTGGTGGCTTGTTTTGTGTAATATGTTAATTACATCACCAACATGATGAGTTAGCAGGAGCTCTTCTTCCTTCATCTGCAATTAAAAATTATATAAATTAAATACTTTTTTTTTGCTTTTTAATTATTGATATTCAGGAAAAATCTAAGCACTGTGAAGAGCTTAGTGGCAACAGCATTAGCACCTTAAATATAGCCAAAGCTACATGAAATAGAACCTTTGCCCCCTCAAAGAAAAGGACATCCCACACTCGCAGAGTTGTCTGGAAAATACCCACATACAGAAGAATCTTTAATCATCAAAGGAAAGACTAATGCACATTCAGTCATTTCTAAGCGAGATACTCATGGCAGGGGGGATTTAGTAATATCCTAACCTCGGAAGGCAAGCTTTTTGAGAATAGGCATAGAAACCACTCCGTCGCAACAAGAGACACATCAAACTCCAATTCTTCCAAATGAGCAGCTATCCTGCATTTTTCCTTTTTCCATTTTTAACAAATGATAATCATTTAACAAAAGGAAAATCAGTTCATAAGTTACCCTGGGCATTGTTTAGCTAGCAAATCCTTGAAAACCCTTTGTTCAACATGGCAGCCTGATAAGTTATTTGTATAGCAGTCATTAACTAAGACATTTTCCAGGAGGACGGCAAGCATCCAAAAGGCATCTTCCTCTGTTTTCATCACAAGCAATAGCAGTGCTGCAACGAAATTTAACCCCTGAAAAATGGATGATAACAATACTTGTTATAAAATTAGATTGCTTATTTATTAGTAATAAAGTAGTGCCAATATATAAAAGCATGCCATGACCTACTCCTAAAATGAATTGGCTAGCTGGTAGGAATAGGGTTTTTGTTTCTCAAATCCAATTATGCAAGATGGGGCAAACACTTTAAGGATTCTGATGAGGAGATGCTATCGCTGAATGTCTGTTGGAACTAATTCTACAATGGCAATAAAATCATCCATGCTACACAAAATAGCCATGGATTTAGGTGGATTTAATGTCATGATGAATAGGAAACCATCACAAGGATGTATATAAAATAAAAATACATGCTTATAAGAATATCATTAATAAACTCTGATAGTTAGTTATACCATTAAAAGATCACATGGTTATGAATGAATCTATATCAAGAAAACAAGTAAATATTTTATAAATTACACAGTTTTAATCCAATATATACCCACCTGGCAGTAGCCAACATCAGAATCACGGAAAGAATACCCAACAAGAACACGTCGGAGAGCAGCGTGACCCTCAGGTGTGTCCAACCAAGGGTGACCAGGAAAAGTTCGTGGCAGATCCTGCCAATATATACATAGGAAGAATTAAATATTAACATACAAGGGAAAAACATAATCTTGAATTAGATTATGGAAGGAACACCAGACAAGGAAAAAACATTTTTTTACTAAGAAAACCAGATAAGCAGATAAACTTTTACGAAAAAAAAAAAGAAAAAAAAGCATCTTAATAAATAAATCAAACAATTAATTACCCAATTTATAAAGACCTACACCATGATTGCACTTGCTCAATTGCATAATTCTAGTTAATCAGCATTCCAAAACAAAGGACAGTTTATCACAAACTAATTTCTAAGTAGAAATTGGAAATGAAAAAGAATGATGATAATCCATTTTTCATAGGCAGAATGTAATTATATTAACTACAAGCAGGTGAATACCCAGGGAATGCTTCCATCAATTTTCTTCCGACCATAACCATTCCGCTTCATCGTAAAAAATTCTTCAACTTAATGTAAAGGCTCTAAAATATTTTTAATATCAAATATCAAATTACATAGATGCAAAGTACTTCATTTAATTATCTAGATTGAATGAAAACTGTTACTAATCTAAACAAGAGCAAATCCCATCTTCTTAAAGGTATGATCTAAATCCACAAAAATCAAACTCGAATAGAATAAGCTATGCCAATGCACTTGCATGTGAAGAATTAAACTCATATAACCACCATATCTAAGTTATAACTCATCGATCGCAACCAATATAAGGCAATGCACCAAAATTGTATCTAACACATTAAGCCATTAGCCAAAATAAAGCAAGCAATCAATGAATCCAAATTATAACCAAAACCACCAAGTAAAAAGAATGCAAAAGAACCTAAATGCAGACTCACATGATCAATCTGCCTTGTGGCTGGTGTAACTTTTCCTTCAACAGCCTTAGTCAAATCATTGTAATAGCTCTCAGGTACAGTAGATTTCTTCTTTGCAGCTCCAGAGAGCGAAAACCAAACCTTTGGCCTAAGAACAGGAGGTATCCCCTTCCTTATAAGCCTCTTCAAAGTGATTGCATTAGCTAAAGTAGACAATTTAAGAGAAGATTTCAAGGCAATCCCTTCAGATATAGAAGTAACTTGGGGCTGCAAATACCAATTAGCACCTTTGCTGGCCTCTAATGCCCACCAAACTCTCCCTTGTTGTCTCACCTTCTCTCTAACCTCATTCAATACATTAACATCATCCACATTGCCTTCTACAGAGAACCCATATAGGTCTTGGAATTTGACTGTTAAATTTGCCCTCCTTGAATGGATGCTTGGCCTCAAGATTGGAAATTGAGATTGGAATTCCAAGGAAACTTCTTTTTTGGTTTGTGTTGTGTACATATCTGGGTTTTCTGCTGGTGGTTTCTTGTGATGGATCAAGAGAAAGAGGGCCAAGGGAGAAATGGAAACAAAAAATTGAGCAAAAAAAAAAAAAAAAAAAGCTTTTTGTCAAATAAGAAAAGGCCACAGGCTTGGAAACATGTGAAATGGTCAATTTTTGAAGCTTAAAAGCTTAGAATTGAATTAGCCTCAAACGGGGGTATTTATTTATTTAACAAAAGAATAATCCCGAAACAAAATCTAGCAGAAGAAATGGAAATATACATTTGAAAATGGCTTGGTTGCCATTCATACAAGCTTCAAAATCTACCCTAACAAATAAGAACCAACTAGAAAAGAAAAGAAAAAAAAATAAAAATTACAGTAAAGCTTTTACCTTTTCTAGTGGGCTCATCAACAGAATTGGATTATTGAAACAAGAAGAGAAAATCAGAAAAGGAAAAGCTTATTTAAACAGACTTAAACAGACAACAATCAAAATAAAGAGCAAAACCCAGAAAAGGGATCTTCTTGGGAATGCATAAACAGAGAGAGAGAGAGAGAGAGAGAGTTGATGGTTGAATTTGGATTTTCTGTGATTGTTGCTAAAGAGAAGAGAAGAGGAGAAAGAGAAGACCTTTGAAACACATGTGTGATAAGGAAAAATGACCCGAGTTTCGAGGTAAATTTTTTAGCTTTGAAATGAAGCTTGAAAAATTATGGAGGACTCGACGGGAATGTAGCTGCCCCTAAGTTGGACTTCTCTGGTAGAGGACAAATGAAGTGATAAACTTCTTTCAGGTACCAAACTGAAATTTTCTTTTAGTTTGGAGGACCCAACTTGTAATTTTCTTTTGAATATACTTTCTATAAATATATAAATACTTTTAGAACGTTATAAGTGGATAATAAAGACTGACGTTGGCAATGTTTTCAAGAGATAAAGACTAAGACAATTTTGCAATTTTACAATGGGTAGGTTAAAATTTTTGCATTAAGGCAAATAATATTTTAATTACTAAAACACCCTTCAAATTTTTTTAATTTCCCTTCAATTTGAAAATTATTATTATTATTATTATTATTATTATTATTTTAAATAAGGTTGGCAGTAATTATTAATCATTATTTTAGAGTAATATTCATTAGATATAATGGATTATGAATTTTGAATATTAATATTTTTTATATATGGTTTCTTTTTCTATTTTTAAACTTAAAATTTTTATGTGTCAATAAAGATATAAAATGCCATATTGTATATTACTTTTTTTAGTTTTAGATCTATAATAGGATAAAAATTATTTAAGATTTAAAATAAAAATTACAATTCAACAAATAAAAAAAGAAAGAAGGAAAGATTTCAATTAGGCTAAATTTTACTCTTTCTTTTTTTTTCCCCTTTAAGATTTAGCTTGCTGGCTTAGAAATTTTATAGTATCAAATCTCTTTTATTATTTATTTAAATATTTTATTTTTTTTAACTAATTACCTTTATTTATCTGCTCTAAATTTAATTTATAATATAATATATGTTCTTTTTCAAGTATTTTCAGAATACGTGAATTAGTAATTTAAAAAAAAAGTTTTTTTTTTTATTTTTTAAGGGATTGTTGAAAATTTTTACGTAAAATTTATTAGAGATTACTTTAATGATTTGAAAATATAGAGTTTTTTTAATGCATTTTTTTGTAATTTTTTTAAAACATATATTATTATATCAACACTACTATTATGTTTTGATGTCAATTAATGATAGTACATTTTTTATTAATATAATTAATAATTTATATTCTTATAAATTGTTTTTACAATTTTAGAACAATAAAAAAATTTATAATTTTTCAAATCATTTTTTTTAATATTTTTGTGGATAATGTATAAAAAAAGGGGGAAATTTATTCCTCATGTAATGTTTCATCAAATTGGCAATAGGTTAAGCAATTTAATCATATGATAACTATAATAGAAACATGAACACAAAATAATAATTGTGAAAAGTGAAATATAATATGAAAAAGGATTAAAACAACCAAAATTAGCTATTTTGAAAATGGAAATATTATCCGACTTGGATTATGACTAATAGATTATTATTGTTTCATTACTACACAAATTTATTCTTTCACTTATTGTATAAATTATGTTTTCCAAAAATTAATGATTTTATTTCTAACTTTATTAGCTTAAATTATCTATTAAACTAATTAATTAGTATGGTTATTTCTATTAATATGTAGTGAAGAGAATTTTGTATAGTTCCTACCACTTCTATCTAAAGATGTTTCAGAGCACAAAATTAATGCCATATATATTACTAAAAAGTCAATAATATTAATTTTTATAAGAAATAATTTTATATATGCCATTTTGAATTCTCTAAGAAATTGTTGTCGAGTTATTTAAAAAGAAATAAAAAGAAGGTTAACTAACAAACATAACCTTACCTGAAAAAAAAATTCCAAATCTATACAAATATTTTTCAATTGTCGCTACTTCTATAATAATAATAATAATAATAATAATAATAATAATAAATTGTATATTACTATATTACTCATGTCATTGTAGTCCAAAGCTTTAGATTTTAAAAGTTTTGGTTATAATTATTATCATTCAGCTAATTTTTATGTAAATAATAGAATCATTTTTAGGATTATGAAATATTGAATTAAAAAATTATAAAAAATAAGTTGATGGATATAATTGATAAGCTTAAAACAAAAAAAAATTATAATTAAAAAAATGGTTGTGGAAAACTTTTTTTTAACAACAATTATTGTCAAACTTGTAATAAATTATTTAAAATATTCTGAAATTTTAAATCAAATGATACAAATATTTGAATCAAATAAATCTAATTATCCTAATTCAGTCTGATTTATATTGGCTAAATATTGCTCACTTCCAACCACGTATATCTGAAAATACATTCAATAATATTGATAATATTATATATATATATACACACATATATATATATATCGTAAATTATAATTCATACACATAATATAAATTTTTGTAATTTTAAAAGTTTTCTATGATTCGCAAATTATTTTTCTAAAAAATATTATTTTATTTTATTTCATAATTATTTAACTTATTTCCATTAAAGAATATTTTAAAATATTTTAATTTTATTTGTGGCTCTTGTAAAAAATTAGCTGATATTGATATTCTTAATAACAATTGAAAACTATATATTATTGATATTCTATATATTCTTAATAATATTGATATTCTATATATTCTTAATAACCTGGGTTTTACACTTTACAGTAAGAGAGTAGATATTATTGGCAAAAGGGCAAATTAGGAAAAAAATATATTATTAAATTAAAACGCGTTTTGGGTTGAGTTCAGAACAGCTGCAAAAAGTAATTTTTCGAGTTGATGAGAAGTGTGTGGCCCCCACTTAGAATCCAATCATTACCTCTCCACAGTAAGCCAGGAAGCTGTGGGGACCACACCCCCTCCTTGTTTATTAGCGCGCGAAGGTCTCACGTGCTAGAATTTCATACGCGTGCCTCTCTGTGATTGCATAGATGATATTCTATTGCATAGATGCTATATTGCAGCCCCAATGCATCCTCGCTTATAAAGTTGACAAGTGGACATCTTAGCTGGTAATGGCTTACGGTCCGGCTTCTCACACCAAAGGTGGGCCGGCCATACGATGGGTCCCTCTTTTTAGGATGGTCCAAATCACATCTAAGACTTTTACAGCACCTTCTGAGATTTAAATGATTTTCTTCTTCCTTGTATGCTCTATCTCTTTTTCAACTTTCTCTCCTTTTCTTTTCAAAATACAAATCTTCATCCATTAGATCAATAAAATAAAATATTTTCATATGCGATATATTTTTATTTTTTTATTTAATTGAATTTATAACTTTTATTAATATTTTTTTACTGCAAAATAATAAATATTTAAAAAAAAATAATTTATTTTATTATATTTAATCAATATTTATGCATATATTTAATTCATCTTTTTTTTTCTTCTAAAACTAAAATAAAATCTACTTGATTTATGTTAAATTTTAAAGAAAAAAAAATTTACAGAACTGTTCTAACTCCCTCCTAATTCGCCCTAACACATATCAAAATATTTTTTTTTACTGTAGAAAATTATTCATTGCACTTTCTAAGATAGTCTACACACTTGAATCTTAAAATAAAATATGTCTGATTTATGTTATTTTTAAAGAGAAAAAAATTTTACATAACTATCCTAACTCATCTTAACTCACATCAAAATACTTCTTTTTGCTATAAAAAAATTATTCATCGTACTTTCTAAGACAGTTTACACTCTTGAATTTTAAAATAAAATATGTCTTATTTATGTTAATTTTTAAAAAGAAAAAAAGTTTACAGAATTGTAAAATTACATCAAAATACTCCTTTTTACTATAGAAAATTATCCATTATACTTTCTCAAACAGTCTGTATACTTAAATCTTAAAATATAATATGTCTGATTTATATTAATTTTTAAAAAAAAATTTACAAAACTGTCATAATTTTTTCTAACCTACCCTAACTCGTATCAAAATGCTCATTTTTGCTATAGAAAATTATCTATTATACTTTTTAAGATAGTTTACATACTTGAATCTTAAAATATAATATGTCTAGTTTATATTGATTTTTAAAGAAAAAAAAGTTTACAGAATCGTCTTAACTCCCCCTGACTTAGTCTAACTCATATCAAAATACTTTTTTTGCTGTAAAAAATTATTCATTATATTTTCTAAGATAGTTTGTATACTTAAATATTAAAATAAAATATGTCTGATTTATATTAATTTTTTAAAAAAAAATTTACAAAACTATCCTAATTTCCCTAACTTATCCGAACTCATGTCAAAATATTTCTTTTTGCTGTAGAAAATTATCGATTGTACTTTCTAAGATGGTCTACATACTTGAATCTTAAAATAAAATATATTTGATTTATATTAATTTTTAAAGAAAAAAATTTACAGAACTGTCATAACCCCTAACTTGCCCTAATTCACATAAATATATGTTTGCCAAATATTATAATAAATGAAAAAGATTCTAATATGACTTTTTATTTCTTACTTGTGATTGCAGGGTATTAATTAAAATTTTAAATTGAAATATCAAAGAGTAATTTAGTTATTTTCATTTACTATGGTGAAAATTTTAATATGAATACCTCAAAATATATTGGAGGGTGTACTGAATTCAAGGTTATGATTTAGAATTGTCCGTGTGCGTACAGATGAATTAGGGTAAATTATGAGAAGTTAGAACATATTAAGTTTTTAATGTATGGATATTGTTGATTTACTGTCTTGATTAAAATTTAAAAATGAAAGCCATTGTAATAATTTAGGCCTTCAAAATAGAAAATTATTAACTTTCTTGGCAAAAATAAAATTTATTTATTTCTATATTTATTTGTGTAACATCCCAATTAAAGCTGCTATATTATGCAAGTTATGGTTCAGAGTTGTCTGGGTGCATACAAGTGCAGTTATGACTAGTTAGGGGGCATTAGGGTAAATAAATATTGTATATATTTTTCACTTTTATATTATATAACATCTCAAGTGAGGCTGATATATTGTACATATTATGATTCAGAGCTGGTGGAGTGCATACAAGTGCAATTATAGTAAGTTCGGAGGAGCTAGAAAAAATTGAGTTTTAAATATTTGGATCTGTTCAATATATATCTTGATTAAAATTAAATATTTACTAAAATGCATTAAATGTTAAACCATCTACAACTTAATAGACAATAGAAATTTGATTCAAATATTTAAATATGCACAATTACATCTCATCATTACTGTGATATAAATTAACATATTTTTGTACTGCATAGTACCATATATTGCATGTGGTAATGTATCTCATATACTTCATATTTTCTTGATTGTATTACCAAATATCATAATTTGGGGACATAAAAATTCAACGAATTTAACAACAAATATCTCACAATATGACTTGTTAACAAAACAAAAATTATATATCAGTATTTTGTAAACTTTATTTTGATTTTTAAATTCAAATATGCAAGCTATTTTAGAAAGTATAATAAAGAATTTTCTATAGTAAAAAGAAGCATTTTGATGTGAGTTAGGGTAAGTTAGGACAGTTCTGTAAATTTTATTTTTTAAAAATTACATAAATCAGACATATTATATTTTAAGATTCAAGTATGTAGGCTTTTTAGAAAGTGTAATGAATAATTTTCTATAGCAAAATGAGCATTTTGATATGAGTTAGGACAGTTCTATAAGTTTTTTTGTTTAAAAAATCAATATAAATCAAATATATTTTATTTTAAGTTCCAAGTGTGCAAACTGTCTTAAGAATTGTGATGGATAATTTTTTATAATAAAAAAAAGCATTTTGATGTGAATTAGGGCAAGTTATAGGGAGTTAGGGCAATTCTATAAACTTTTTTTTTCTTTAAAACTTAACATAAATCAGACATATTTTATTTTAGTTTTAAAAGAAGAAAAGAAGATGAACTGAATATATATGTAAATATTGGTTAAATATAACAAAAGAAACTATTTTCTCTTCAAATATTTATCATTTCACAGTAAAAAAATCTTAATAAAGCTGTAGATTGGACTAAATAAAAAGATAAAAACATACCGTATATGAAAAATTTTATTGTATCGATCTAATAGCTGAAGATCTGCTTTTTGGGAAGGAAAAATGATAGAAAATTAAAAAAAATAGAGAAAATATACAAGAAAGAAAAAGAATACATATGACATCTGAGAGATTTTTTTATTTTATTAAGTATAAGGGTATTATTATCTTTTTTGACCTATTTAATGTGATTGTTATCTAAAAAATATTAATCCTTTTTAAAATGGTATATTTTAGGTGAATTTTCTTTTATTATATTCATATTTTTTATTTAAAATTTTTTTGTTAATGTCATATTTTTTATATACACGTCAAAACAATAAATATATATATAATATTTATAAAATGTACACTAAATAATATAAACATCTATAATATATCTGTAACACATCAACAATGCATCAGTAATACATCTACATAATATTCTTAATATTTGTTTAATTTTTTTTTAATTTTTTAATCTCATAATATCCATACATTATTAATATAATATTCACATAATATTTAATAATTTTTATATAAAATACATAACTTAAATAATAAAAATACAACACATTCACTATACATCTATATAATAAAATTGTATATATATTTTTTATTTTTTATGTATATAATATATAAAATTTATTTAAAAATAAATTTAATGATCTTTATTAATATGTTTTTATATTTTATATTTTATTATTTTTTAATATTACTTATTTTTTATAATTAAAATTAAAATTCTATTTTTTATAAAAAAATTATAATTTTTATATGATAAAAAATAATTTAAAATATTAATTTTTTATTTTAGTAGAATATTTTTATTTAATAGTAAAATTTGAAAAAAAATAAAAATAAAAGTAAAACATTGATTGTAATAAGAGATGTATTTTTTTTTAAAAATTATTTTAATAAAAAATAAGATATTTTTAAAATTTTGCTCTAATTTTTTATAAAAATATAAATATTTTTCACTTTTATAAAATTTTTGAAATAATTTTTTTTCTAGTAGTGATGTGAATGTCTCAAATTATTTATCAATATTTTATTATTTAATTATATTATTAAAAAAAGTAAGAAAAAATTAAAAATTATATATCAAATTAAAATAAAATATGAATGGTCCACCCAATGCACCAATAATTGCGCATTTGACTATTATACAATTTTTTTTAGTTATATTTGTGTATTGCCTAGCTCTTATTCTTAAATTTACTCTACCTTCTTTCACCCAAAAAAAAAAAAACAGCAACGAAATTAGTGGAGAGAGAGAGTTTGAGAGAGCACAAGTGTTCAGTAGTCACATCTGCAAAATCCCAAATTGAGCTTCATGCTCTAATTAAAGAACAATCGAGAAAATATAAGCAATCCTACATTCAGTCAATATGTTTCAGAAAAACCAATAACTGGCTACCATGTTAACTAGGATCTTATCTAACCAAATAATTAAATTACATTTACATTTACATCCTCTTAGAAAGTGGTTGCTCAAAGGAAATCCACCACTTCTTAGATACTCTTTAATTTATAATATTTTACCTAATTATCCTTTCAAGCATTCTTTATCATTAATTATTAAAATTAAGAAAATCTAATAAATAATAAAAATTTTGAATTTTATAGTTAATAATATTATGAATTTATAAAAATGACATTTAAAGTGGATCGAAGAGAATATCAAATTATGATGATGAGATTTAGACTTTATTTCTTATATCTAAACTTTGTTAATTATATAATTTGTCACTGTTTAATATAATTTTAATTTTTAGCTTTGTAATTTCTATCTTTATAGCATAATTTTCTATGATAATCTTATAATTTGAAAATATGAATTTCAATGAATTTTTTAAATTTATTATTTTATTATTTTTTCATGATTTTAAAATCTTATTTTTTAAAAATTTTCTTAAAATTCTTTAAATATCATATATTTTTACTTATAACCTATTCTTCATTTTTATAATCTATGAAAATATTATAAAATATTATTGAACCAAATTAAATAATTTTATTAACCATAATGTACTATATCATCTTTTTAAATATGACAACCTGAATTTACAGTATCATACAATGCAATACCATATCCTACTATACAATATATTAATAAACCATATTGACAGTAATCCAAACAAGATTTTAAAGGAAAACGGTTTAGTGAGATTTGCCAACAAAAACTTTATATTGATATGTACAAACCTAATAAACCAATCTTTGAGTTTGTTTTTTCACCACATAGCAATATACTTTCAAAAGGACGACTAATGTCACAAGACTTGCATGTGACTAGCCAAAATGGGAGGTTTGGCTAGAAATTTTTTAGAATATTGCATGTAAATATTCTCTAGAATGTTCTATAGTGTTCCATAGAGTTGTGTATGTGTAGATTTCTCTACAATATGATAGATAATGTCTTAGAAAAATGTCATAGAATATTCGAAGGAATATGCTAAAAATTGTGTAGAACTTTAATATAGGTCGTTGGATCAAATTGATCACCACCGTCCATTGAGGGGGGGTGGAGTAATATAAATAGGGATAGGATTCATTTGTTGTAACAATCCAAGAAATCTAAGTTCTTTGAGTAATAAGAGCTTTCAAGCATTCTCCCAACTCTCTCTACTTCTTTTGTGATTGAGTTGTTTTCTTTATTACTTAGCTTTTACATTTAACTTGTCTAAGCTAGGCAAGCATTTCGATGGAAGGCTGACTAGCATTGTTTCAAGTGTTGGGCAAAATTTGCTAGTGCAGCACGGGTTTGAGCTTGTGTGAAAGAAATTTCGTGACAGTTGGTATCAAAGCCTCAGTTGAGAAAACTTCAACGCAAGAGAATGGCAGAAGCTACCAATCCTTTTGTTGCTACTAGCACCACCCAAGGAGGGAAGGGCTGCAAGGATAAGTCGAAAGACATCATCGCTTCCATGGAGGAAACGTTGGCAAGGTTTCATACCACCATGTCTGAGATAAGAGACAAAGTCGAGGATATGGACCAACGCATTGAGGGGCAAGAGTCTATTGGGGTGGATGAGCTCCGCGAGGAGATGCAAGGTGCCTTAAATATGGCCTTGGATATAGTGTCCAAGAAGATGCAATCCTTAGAGGCCATTGTTGTTGTGAAGGATGATGAGGTGAATGCTTGCAAGGTAAAGATTACCAACCTTTAAGAAGTTGTGGAGAAACTCCAAATTCAACTTAGTGTGTGCATGGCTGCCGTAGTCAATGGAGGTGGAGCTACGCATGCCACTCCTACCCACAAGGTGGATATCCTCCGCCCACAAGACTATAGTGGGGCGAGGAATGCAAGGAAAATTGACAACTTCTTTTGGGGCATTGAGAACTACTTTGATGCGGTAGGAATCTTCAATGATGCTCAACGGGTGAAGAGCATCACTCCTTACTTAAGGGACATCACCATGGTATGGCAGCGAAGGAGGTGTGATGATGTGAAGAAGGGTGGTCTTTGCACCATCAATACTTGGGAAGACTTCAAGAGGGAACTCAAGAAGCAGTTCCACCCTGAAGATGCACAAAACGAAGCAAGGGGTAAGCTTCATCACCTTCAACACAAGGAAGGCCACATAAGGGAGTGTGTGAAGGAATTCTCCGAGTTACTGCTGGAGATTCCGAACATGGGGAAAGAAGATGCTCTCTTTTGGTTCATGGATGGCCTAACTGGATAGGCTAAGCTTGAACTCCAAGGGAGATGAGTCCAAAATCTAGCTACCGCAATGGACATTGCCGAGTCCTTGATCGAATTCAAGAGGAAGGATTCGAAGAAGGAGCAAGGTAAGAAGTCCACCTACAATGAAAAAGGTGGGGGAGATAAGAATAAATCTCCCAAGAAGGGCCAAGCCTCCAGGGACAAAGGCAAGGGAAAGAAGGAGGACACGGATGATGCTTTCAAGTCCAAGATTGCTTGCTTCTTCTGCAATGGGCCTTATCGGGCTTTTGAGTGCCCTAAGCACGGGAAGATTGCTGCCTTATTCATGAAGGAGGAGAAGCAAGAAGAAAAAAGACTTGCTTCAATGCACCTACTTAGTGCAATCCAAGCCAAAGTGGAAGAGCAACCACCAGGCTGAATGTATGTGGAGACTGAGATTGAGGGCAAGACCATCCAAGCCTCAGTGGATACTGGTGCCAACACAGTCTATATGGCCAAGGAGTTAGCAGA
Organism: Garcia nutans; assembly: GCA_947685225.1. Lineage (NCBI taxonomy): Eukaryota > Viridiplantae > Streptophyta > Magnoliopsida > Malpighiales > Euphorbiaceae > Garcia > Garcia nutans. The sequence goes on from CANTUV010000068.1 coordinate 1,999,876, forward strand.
TAAGATTGGCTTATCCTACACTAAGGAGAAGGGCTTCATCAAGGGAGTTAATGCTAAGAGTCTCCCAATTAATGGTGTAACATGAGACATCAATATCAAAATCAGCTAATGGAAAGGTAAGGTTGATATCACTATTGCTCCCATTAATGATAATAAGTTCTATTTAGGTATTGACTTTTTAGACATGGTAAAGGCTTTCTTGGTTTCCTATACCTACACTATGTGCATCATAGAGAAAAGACAACCATGTGTTGTTCCCGTCAAGAGGGAGATTAGTAAGGAGAGAATGGTATCCGTAATCCAACTCTCCAAGGGGGTGAAGAGGAATGAGCCAACTTATCTTGCCACCCTCAAGGTAGATGAAGGCCCCATGGATGGAGGGGTAAATGCACCAAAGACAGTTCAAGACGTGCTTGAAGAGTTTAAGGACATCATGTCCGCCGAGCTACCAAAGAAGCTTCCTCGAAGAAGAGAGGTGGATCATGCCATTAAGTTAGAGGTTAGAGCAAAGCCACTCGCTTTTTCTCCCTATCGCATGGCACTGCCCGAGTTAGAAGAGCTAAAGAGGCAATTGAAGGAATTGCTTGATGCCGGTTACATCCACCCCTCCAAAGCTCCTTATAGTGTGCCGATTTTATTCCAAAAGAAGAATGATGAGTCACTTCGGCTTTGCATTGACTACCGAGCACTCAATAAGATCACCATCAAGAACAAGTATCCCATCCCACTCATTGCAGATTTATTTGATCAACTTGATGACGCAAGGTACTTCACCAAATTGGATTTGCGATCGAGATACTATCAAGTTCATATAGCTGAAGGAGATGAGCCAAAGACGACATGTGTCACACGGTATGGGTCGTACGAATTTCTTGTGATGCCCTTTGGCCTCACCAATGCACCAGCCACATTTTGCACACTCATGAACAAGGTACTTACTCCTTTCCTTGATCGGTTCGTAGTTGTGTACCTTGATGATATTGTGATTTATAGCAAAATATTGGAGGAGCATGTGGAGCATTTGAGGCAAGTGTTTAGTACTTTGAAAGAAAATGAGCTCTATGTGAAGAAGAAGAAATGTTCCTTTGCCCAAGAAGAAGTTATATTCTTGGGTTGTGCCATCGATAGAGGCAAACTAAATACAGACAAGTCCAAGGTGCAAGCTATCCAAGATCGGGAGCCACCAGCCAAAGTCACTGAGTTAAGATCATTCCTTGGCTTGGTGAATTACTATAGAAAATTCATCAAGGGATATTTTTCTATAGCCGCTCCATTGACGAATTTACTAAAGAAGGCTCGAAGTTAGGAGTGGACTTCACGATGTCAACATACCTTTGATGAGTTGAAGAAGGCAATTATGGAGGAGCCAGTGTTAGTGCTCCTCAACTATCTCCAACCATTCGAGGTATACACCGATGCTTTCGATTTTGCAATAGGTGGTGTGTTGATGCAAGATGGACATCCTATTGCCTTTGAAAGTAGAAAGCTCAATAATACCGAGAGGCGGTACATGGTGCAAGAAAAGAAAATAATTGCGGTAGTGCATTATTTGTGCAAGTGGCAGCACTACTTACTTGGAAGCAAGTTTATAGTCAAGACAGACAATGTTGCAACTGGCTATTTCCAAACACAAAAGAAGCTTTCTCCAGAGCAAGTTAGATGGTAAGAATTCCTAGCTGAGTTCGACTACACATTAGAGTACAAGCCCGGTAAAGCCAACTTAGTTGCGGATGCTTTGAGTCGAAAAGGAGAGCTTGCCGACATTAGCAGTCCTCAAAACACCTTGAAGGCACGAATCAAGGAGGGGCTAGAGCATGATTCCATGGCCCATGCCATTATTACTCTTGTCAAGGAAGGGAAGACAAGATGCTTTTGGGAAGAAGATGGCTTGGTATATACCAAAGAAATAAGACTCTATGTTCCATCACATGGCAACTTAAGAAGGGAAGCCTTAAAAGAATGTCATGATAGTAAATGGGTCGGCCATCCGGGGATACATTGGACTTTCGCATTGGTGGAAGATGCTTATTATTGGCCTTACTTGAAGGATGATATTGAGGCATATGTGAAGACTTATCTTGTATGCCAATAAGACAAGGTGGAGTAACAATTACTCGCAGTTCTACTCGAGCCACTTTCCATCCCCGAAAGGCCTTGAAAAAGTATTTCTATGGATTTTATCATGGGGTTACCCACATCCAAAGGATGCAATTGGGTGTTAGTAGTAGTGGATCGGTTCTCCAAATATGCTACTTTCATCCCAACACCAAAGGAGTGCACCGCCGAACAAGCTGCACACTTGTTCTTAAAGAATGTTGTGAAGTATTAGGGCGTACCCAAGACTATTATGAGCGATAAGGATACTCGCTTTACTGGGAGATTTTGGACCGAGTTGTTCAAGCTATTGGATACTGACCTCAAGTTCTTAACTAGTTTCCACCCTCAAACGGATGGGCAAACGGAGAGGGTGAATGCCTTATTGGAGTTATACTTGAGGCACTATGAGTGCCAACCAACGAGATTGGGCTAAGTTGTTTGATGTTGCCCAATTCTCCTATAATCTTCAAAGGAGTGAATCCACAGGGCGTAGTCCGTTTGAGATAGTCATGGGCCAACAACCCTTGACTCCAAATTCCATTGCCATAGGCAATATTGGCGTTAGTCCTTTAGCCTATAAATTTACCAATGGTTGGAATGACAATGCCGATGTCGCTAGAACCTACTTGGAGAAAGCATCCAAGAGGATGAAGAAATAGACCGACAAGAAGAGGCAACCAAGAGAGTTCCAAGTAGGAGACCTTGTGCTTATCAAAATGCATAATCATGCAAGGTTGACAGGGCTACATCGTGGACTCATTAGGAGGTATGAGGGACCATTCCCCATTATCAAGAAAGTGGGGAAGCAAGCCTATAAGGTGGAGTTGCCTCCTAAAATTAAGTTCCATCCCATATTCCATGTGAGCTTGTTGAAGCCATACAAGGAAGATGTGGAAGATTCAAGCCGTGGAATATCACAAAGGGTGTCAATGGGTGTACACATCCAACATGACAAGGAAATGGAAGAAATTTTGGCCGATAGGATGAAACGTCATTCTAATCAATTGCCCACACATGAACTCCTTGTCAAGTGGAAGGGATTGTCCGAAAGTGAAGCCAGCTGGAAACCTATCTAACATTTGTGGCAATTTAAGGATCAAATTCAAGCCTATGAAGACTTGAAGGCAACGAGGACGTCGTCAGATTAGGTGGGGGAGAATGTCACAAGACTTACATGTGACTAGCCAAAATGGGAGGTTTGACTAGAAATTCTCGAGAATGTTGTATGTAAATATTCTCTAGAATGTTTTATAGTATTCCATAGAGTTTTAGAGTTGTGCATATGTAGATTTCTCTAGAATATAGTAGATAATGTCTTAGGAAGATGCCATAGAATATTCAAAGGAATATGCTAGAAATTATGTAGAACTTTAATATAGGCTGTTGGATCAAATTGATCACCACCATCCATTGAGGGGGTGGAGTAATATAAATAGGGGTAGGATTCATTTATTGTAACAATACAAGAAATCCAAGTTCTTTGAGTAATAAGAGCTTTCAAGCATTCTCCCAATTCTCTCTTCTTCTCTTGTGATTGAGTTGCTTTCTTTATTAGTTAGCTTATGCATTTAACTTGTCTAAGCTAGGCAAGTATTTCAAGGAAAGGTTGACTAACATTCTTTCAAGTGTTAGACAAAGTTTGCTAGTGCCGCACGAGTTTGAGCTTGTGTGAAAAGAAATCCTGTGACACTAAGCGGTAATAATCTCTTAAGTTCTCTCTACGTGTTTAGAGTAGTTTTCCTTTAGCCTTCTCAATTAGCTTATCTTCTTCTCGAGCATTTACTCACTTTCACCCTCAAACATTTCCTCCACCCACCATTTTCACATCCTTTTGTTATCATTTATGGAGCCCATTAAGGAAGCTATTAAAGAAATTATAGTACATATGGATGGTTTAGCTTGTTCTGGCCTCATTTTAGACCTAGCACCAAGCAAAGACATTACTACTAATAAGGAGAAAACTATGTTAGCTAGGAAGGTATTGACCTCTAAGTTCCTATATGCCAGTAATGTTCGATCCATTTTGGAGAGAGCATGGAAGATTATTAAGTCCTTCAGCGTTGTCAAAAGAGGTGACAAGGTGTTTATCATTAATTTTGATGAGGAGAGGGATGCGCTTTTGGCTATGGATCCTAGTCCTTGGAATGTCTTGGGAGCCTTTCTCATTCTGCAAAGGTGGGATCCTTCTATCCCCCTTCAGATCTTGACCTTTTCTCACTCCCTTTTTATATCCAAGTTCACAATTTTTCCTCCAATCCAATGTCTTTTGATAATGCTTAAAAAATAGGTAATAAGTTTTGTGGTTTGATTGATTGGGAAGTACAAACCAGGATTAAGGTGGGATGTGATAGGTATTTTAGGCTCAATGTGCTTATTAGTATTGATGCTTCCTTAATCACAAAATTTTGGTACCGTGACTCTAACAACCATCTGCAGCAAGCTTGGATCGAATTTGAAAAACTTGGTGAGTTTTGCTTTTTATGTGGAAGGATCAGCTGCCCTCTTAACCAATGCATTGCCAAAGGAGCCCATGGAGACAAAGCCATCAAGAATTCACCTTACAGTCTAAGCATCAAGGCCTTCTCCTCTGGTTTCCTTTCCAAAAATATAGGATCCTCTTACTTATAAGTTAGATTAGAATCCTCTCAAGTACTGATGTTTGCATCAAAATCAGAATCTTCACCAACTACATCCATTATCGAGCTACCATCGGAAAATGCGTTGTTTGATCTCCCACTGAACAACTGATCACCAAATACTACCATGACTAATGCTCTTATGACACCTAGCAATTCCATGCTGCTGTCTTTGGTAGTTTTCATCATAGAGGTTGATGAAGCGATAGAAAGTAATTTTCCATTTCCCCATCCTACCAAATCTATAGGAGTTCATACCACTACTAGCTCGACAACTGGCAACTTTACTCCTGCTCCAAAAGAATGAGCTTCGACAGTGGTAGAGAAATAGTCAAACTCCTTTGGTGCACTCTCTCGGGAACCCACTATTTCAAATTAGCCGCTTGCAATTAATGCAGCACAACTCAATGATAGCCATTTAAAACTTTTAACACATGCCTCATCCTTGCCTGATGAGAAACCCAATGACAAAGTAGACCTTGATCTGTCAACTCTCTCAGGCTAGATCTAAAATACTAGCCCAAAGAAGTGTGAGCCTTATTGCTCTGACCTCATACTCGATTCACACTTTAAGAGGTCTGCTGATGAAGCTTTTGGTGTCCCTAACCCAGTAAAAAAATAAAAGGATTCTCATTTAGCCCATGCATTACTAACCTGAATGATAGCATTTTGGATAATGCAGGTCTACTTGAGGATATAGTGGACTCTATAGTCTTTCATCCTGAATCAGTCCCTAAGCTAGAACCAGAAGAGCTTTCTACTCCATAGAAATGGAAGTTTCTGGCCAGAAAGAAGAAAAATTCAGATGGAAGATCATCCTCGCTTGCAGATGGCATTGGTGGCTCACTTATAGCTACTAAGATGCATGATGCAGATTGGTTACTTCAGACTAGGTGGTTGGCAGGCCTGGTCTTCTATGTGCGTGTTTTATTATTCACTGCCATCTTCCTAATTTCTCCTTTATAGTTCTTATTTTTTCTGGGGATTTTTAGAAATTTAGAAGATTTTAATTATGTTACAATTTTAGTTTCTTTTACTCTTTTTTGTCTTACTTGTTTCCTCTTAGAATCCAGACTCTTAAAAGTTAAACAATCTCCTTGGATATTTTGTTGGTTCTCCAATCCTACCATGGTGTTTGAAGTTTGACCTTATGCTTTTATATACTCTTTGTGGGTTGAAGTTGATAGTTCTCCGCTCCATCAATATGACTTTTGTTGGTTGGATCCAGATTTTATTTCCCTCAATTTACTCAGTATCTAAGGATGTATTAGAGTGTGGTATGGAGGCTTGCTAGCCTCTCTCACCATCTAGTTCTGCTTGTCTGTAGAACCAAGTGTGATTGTTTTCTGCAATCTATTGCTAGGGGATGTCTTTTCCTTCTCATGGCTAGCCCCTCTCTTTGTTACCTTTTTGTTTGGACTTATAATTCACAAAATATGGAAGATTGTTGCACTTATATTTATATTTTTGTTATAGGAAAAAGGTACAAAAAAAATCTTGAATTATTTGGGGAATCTCACGTTGGACCCTAATTTTTTTTATTTCATTTATATTCTTCAACTATTAAAAATGGCTCAAATTAGATCCTCATGTAACAACAATGAAGAACTCCATTAAATTTAAGTGATATAGCTTCGTGGGATCCAATTTTTCATATTCCTAAGTTGATGTGCCGGTAGATAATAAAAAGTTAGATAGATGTATATATATTTTTATAGATAAAATATATAATAAATTAATATATTATACTTATAAGGAATAAAAAATAATTATATTTAGAAATTATAATATTATCATTGAGTGATGATTAATTAAGAATAAAAAATAAAATAAAGTATAAGATTCAAATTAAAAGTGAATATAGTTCTTAGGATAATTATATATTTAAATATTATTATTATATAAATGATGATGGATATCTTAAAAATTTTAATTTAAAATAAACAGAAAAAAATAAATTAAAATTATACCTTCCATTAGCATGATATATAATTAACTTGTAATTAAATTAATATATTATTATTATACAAAAAATCTTACTATAGTAGGATTTAAATTTATTTTATAATTTTGTATAAGATAAGACCGTTATCAGATTTTATATTATTTATCAAAATTTAAAATTTTGTTTTTTCACATATTTTCCATTTAAATTCAAGTTTAATTTATTTTTTTCATAATTCAGGTTAATTATAATACTAATCCACCCTTTGTGAGTGCTTGCAAATAGAGTGAGATAAAAAAAAAAAAGTTAGAAGCACATGAATTGTTTAAATGGCTGAAGAAAATCATGGCTTTTCTTCTACCCAATCTTTCTCTCTTGCTACTCAACTTCAAATCTTCTTCTTCCTCGAAGGAAAGACAAAAACCATACAAAACATAAATGATTTTTTCTTATATTTATCAATTAACAACATTTTCTCATATGATAATGGTAGAATACTACGACATTTTGTACATCTAGCCTTGGAATATATTATAGCTAAAAGTATAAACTTGTATAGTTAAATGTTTTAGCCATGACTATAATTTTTTATAGCTCATCGTAGCTTGAAGTGGCGCAGCTAAAAGTTAGCCATGTAACTTTTATTTTTGTAGCTAAGAGCTAGTACTTTTTGTCATATTTAAAATAATTATATAACTAAAAAGTTAAATATTTTTACCATAATAATAATAAATTTATAGCAAAAGCTTATTTCATTAGCCATATTAAATAATATCTATAGCAAAGCTTGTATATTAGCTACAAGCATATATATATTTATGACTAAAACTTAAAAATATTTGCTACAAAAATAATAATTGTAATAAATATGTTAAGTTTTTTGCTAGAGCTAGCCTTTTCTACTTTTATCGATCTAGATCACGGAACCTGACCACTGCGTTATACTCGTTCCTGCCAAAAAACTTGTCGAATCATTAGCTCTAATATCACTTGTAGCTGGGGAACTCATTTACTTGAGAGATTTTCTTCATAAATCTTGTAAGAAAATACACTCGCTTGCTGGCTTGATACCACGCTTCAACTAAAATTTTAATTATTTATGAGTTTTTTTTATTTATATATCTCTTATTGAATGTATCTTTTTTCGATGTGGGATTTCTCTCACAATTTTCAATAACATCAATTAGCTATGTATATTAAAATTTTGTAACTAAATTCAAATCTTTTGTTATGGATATAATATTTCATAGATAAATATTCAATTAGCTATTAGAATTAAAATTTTGTAGCTTGGATGCTAGTTATTGCTATTATAACTAAAAGTTAAAACAAAGGATTTTGCTTTAAGATGCAAAGTTTCATAGCAAATGAAACTATAGTTAGTCATAAATCATATATTTTGTAGCTATTATTTTATACTTTCAATCATAATGTAATTTTTATGGTTAATAATAAGAACTACTGCTATGAAAGTTTCACATCCATAGCTAAAACATTTGATGTGCTACTATAGTTATAAAATTGTAGCTAAAAGCTAATTTTTACTACAACAAATGCAATTTGAAAAAAAAAGTTGAGAATTTATTTTGAGAGACTATTTACCATAGCTAATGAAATTATTATTAGTTATGAGTCATAAATTTCATAGCTAATATTACATATTAGCTATTATAAAAAGTGTTGTAAACAATATTCGTAGCTATATACACTAATTGTGTAGTGGAACTAAAATTTGGGTTCTTTTGAACCACTGCAACTAGTAAAAGGAAATGCATACACCTAAAGCTTAAGGCTGCTTCACCTTGAATTTCCTCGATTTTCTTCCAGTTACCTGGTGCATGCCATCGTAAGCTTCTAAACTATGCTCTTTCTCTCAAGAAATATTTTAAGAATTAAATGAGGCTAGGGTCTCTAGATCTTTGATTTCATTTTCTATTTCTGATTGTATCTAACTACAAATTAATTGCTATCTGGAACTTCAAATTAATTTTCTTTTGTTATTATGAGTTTGAATTTTGGGATGATTAATTGGTTGTTGATCTAACTGTTAGAATTAATTTTATATTGTTAAAATTAATCCTAAGTGTAGGCTAAATATATTTAAATATTAAATGTGTATTGCAGTCAAATTAAGATAGTCAAATTAAAGTTTTGATCAAATTAGGATTGTTAACTATTGAAGTGTCCTACTCGTAATAGGATTATAAGTGTAAAGACCGTTAAGAATTTCTATTTTGTTGAAGGACCAAAATAGAAATTAATCAATTTATTCAATTATAAATAAGGGGTCGTGGTCTCCGGGGGAACATAACAATTTTAGAGAACATTACGTTCATTCAGTAGTGCTTCCGCATAACCTAAAGTGTGTATCCCCTAGAAGGCGACAAACCCCAGAATCGTCTTCAACATCAACATACGATGATGTCAAGTACGCAATTCTGCCCTTTGCAATTTAATTTGAATAATCTAGTGATCTATGCATGTTTTAAGTTTTTGGGGAATTAAGTTTTCTTCCCTTTTCAATTGGTATCAGAGTCCTGTGCTAGGTTGCTAGATTTTCCGATTAAATTGCGGTATTGATTATTGTTTTGATTCTAGAAAATTAATTTGGTGATTGTAATTTTCTAGAATTAATTTAGAATCGAATTTAGTAATCTGAAATCAATTTTGGTTTGATTTGTTTTTTTAGTTAATTAATTATTTTTAATAAATTTTCAAAATAATTAAAATAATAATAATAAATAAATAAACATGTGGTGATACATATTCATAACGTATAAAAGTGTGGATATTCTATTGTCAATTTAGTTATTTATGATTCAAGCTGATCGTAATTTATGGATTATTAGTTTTTTTATTTTAATAAAACTATGATGTCCATGATTGTTGTTTTGGCTCCTACCAAAGTCTGATTCCTTGCATTTAAATAAAGTTAATTATTGTACTATGTACTTAATTTAACAACTCAGCTCAATTAAGCCCAGGTTGGTTGGGGTTGGCTTCATCGATTCCTATTCTCTATTCTGTCTGATATCAATGGTTTCAACAATTGATATCACTGACTGATTATTTGATTTGTTCAAATATTCGTTTCGATTTTTGGCAATGGTATAGATGTTCAAGGTCTAGGACCATTTTCAAAGTGCACTTGTTTAATAGCTGGCATATTTAATATTGACCAAAGAAAAGCATGAAGATACTTTGTACTAACTAGTTTCTTATCCGTGATTAATAATTTGTAAACCCACAACTTTGACATTGAGCCACAGGTTACTTAAGGTATCAGAGGGTACAAGTTCATTGTTGGCTAGAAAGAAAAGCTAAAGGCAACCAATTTGGTTGGAGCTTTTTTTTTTTTTTTTTTTTACTTTCTAGACGCTCTTGTGCCCTTTTATGCATTTTGGAGTAGCATGCTGTGTTCCAGATGGCTCTTTCTGGTCGATCATTTGGTTATGGAGTATTTTTTGATATGTCATGCAGAAATTATTATAACTGCAGAGTACCAACTCTGCAATCCATAACTGGGTCAGTCTGTTGGGCACTGCATTTGGATATATGCTTGAATTGATGTTTTGATAATATGTGCTTGTAAACAGGGTCAATTGAGGTTCACCCTAACATTCTATATAAACTTTAATTAATTAAAATATTGCAACCCATTTATCATAATTTAAGAATTTTATTGAGTTTAAATTTTGGTATTTTAGTCCTGATTGTATCTAATATTTTTAATAATAAATTAATTGAAGCAAAAAGTTACCAAAGTGACCTCTATTGTGTAAATTAATTTATTTGGGATATTAGACAGGTGTATTAAAATTCATTGCGGGTAGTATACCGGCCCAAAGGAAGGTTGCTATATGGCTGAATTGAGAATACATTGCGGTAATAAATATGTGATAATTATTATGTGTTCATCCATGTGGATAATAAATCGGCCCAAAGGAAGGTTTATTGTTTGACAGGACTGAATTGTCAATATTTGATTACTGCGTTGAGATACCAATTACTGTTAATATTTTATGTCCAAAGATGAGAATATTAATGTTGTGTCCGGTATTTTGTTTCCAATATTTAATCTCTACTTCTGTGATTTGTTTCAATTTTTTGTGGATTGTGAGCTTATATCATTTATTTATTATTTATTTTCTCTGAATTCAGCTAGCATGCCGTGTAATCCCAACTTTGTCCCTATGAATGAAAATACTGATAATAAGACTGCTGATAAGGGAAAATATTTGGTTTTAGTCTGTTCTGAAGTTAATTTAACTTCGGTACCTAGAAACACTTGGTGGATAGATTCTGGTGCTACTAGTCACATAAGTGTTTCAATGCAGGGTTGCCTAAGTTACCGAAAGTCAACTGACGGTGAAAGATACGTTTATATGGGAACTGGAGAACCGGTAGAAGTAGAGGCAATAGGACATTTTAGATTGCGTTTAAGAACTGGAAATTTTTTGGATCTAGTAGATACTTTTGTTATTCCGTCTTTTAGGCGGAATTTAATTTCTGTTTTCCATTTGGACAAAACTGGTTTTACTTGTTCATTTGGAAACAATAAAGTTACTTTATCTATGGATTCAAAAATTTTAGGTACTGGTTTCTTGTATGCACTTCATAATCTATATATGTTAGATATCGATGCCTCTTATAATGAGACCATGCAAGTTAGTACTATAGGTACCAAAAGGAAGCTGAATATGGATAACTCAGCTGCTCTATGGCACAGACGTTTGGGTCACATATCCAAATCTAGAATAGAGCGTCTTATGTCAGATGGTATCATAAATACACTTGATTTCACAGATTTGGACTCCTATGTTGAGTGTATTAAAGGTAAACAGACTAAACAAAATAGATTAGGTGCCAATAGGTCATCAAACGTCTTAGAGTTGATACATACGGACATCTGTGGCCCATTCCCTACAGCAACTAGGAATGGTCAAAGATACTTTATATCATTCATAGACGATTACTCACGTTATGGGTACCTATATCTCATTAATGAGAAATCTGAGTCTCTGGACGTTTTCAAATCTTATAAGGCCGAAGTTGGAAATCAACTCGGAAAGAAGATTAAATCTGTTAGATCTGACCGTGGAGGTAAGTACTATGGCAGATATGACGGTTCAGGTGAACAACGTCCAGGGCCATTTGCTATTTTCCTGCAGGACTGTGGTATAGTCCCTCAATACACAATGCCTGGTACACCCAGCATGAATGGTGTATCTGAGAGACTTAACAGAACTCTTATGGATATGGTTAGAAGTATGATTAGTCATTCTTCTTTACCTGAGTCTCTGTGGGGAGAAGCATTAAAGACAGCAGTCTATCTTCTTAACAGAGTACCAACTAAAGTAGCTACAAAAACACCTTATGAGCTTTGGACTGGACGCAAGCCCAGTCTAAAGCACCTTCATGTTTGGGGATATCCTGCTGAGGCTAGGCCTTATAGGCCTAATGAAATAAAATTGGACTCCAAAACTGTTAGTAGCTACTTTGTTGGTTATTTTGAGCAATCTCGGGGTTTTAAGTTCTATAATCCTACTTTCAGATCTATTTTTGAGACGAGAATTGCAACATTCTTTGAGGATGTTGAGTTTGGGGGGAGAAATAAGGTTAGAAACATTGTCTTTGAGGAGAGATCGAGTCAGAAACACTCAGTGTCGATTCCTATCTTTGCTCCTGGGACTGTTCAGGTTCCTAGAAATGTTAATATCCCAGAAGCAATTCTGGATCCAATACAAGATAATGTTGATCAACTTCCCCATCAGGATGAAGAACTTATTCTTCTTCAAGTACAAGCTCAACAACCTCAAGAATTTGAGCCAGAACATGTGCCTTTAAGAAGGTCCACTAGAGAGAGAAGAAATGCTATTCCAGATGACTATGTAGTATATCTTCAGGAACATGAGGACACTGTAGACATGGTGGAAGATGATCCTATCAGCTTTCATCATGCCATGTAGGATTCCAACTCTCATAAGTGGATTGAGGCAATGGGTGAAGAATTTAAGTCAATGCAAGACAATCAAGTTTGGGATCTTGTTCTATTACCTGAAGGAATGAAACCCATTGGTTGCAAATGGATATTTAAAACCAAGAGGGATTCTAAAGGTAATGTGGAAAGATATAAGGCACGTCTTGTAGCTAAGGGCTTCACTCAGAAGGAAGGGATTGACTATAAAGAGACCTTCTCTCCGGTTTCATCGAAGGACTCTTTTAGGACAATCATGGCTCTAGTTGCTCATTTTGATCTTGAACTTCATCAAATGGATGTGAAGACTGCGTTTCTCAATGGAGACATTGATGAAACCATCTATATGGTGCAGCCAGAAAACTTTGTGTCTGGAGACCCAAAGCGACTGGTATGCAGATTAAAGAAATCCATTTATGGACTCAAGCAGGCTTCTCGTCAGTGGTACTTCAAGTTCCATGAAGTAGTTGTTTCTTTCGGTTTTGAGACAAATGCTGTGGAAGATTGTGTGTATCACAAGTTTAGTGGGAGTAGGTTTATCTTTTTGGTCTTATATGTGGATGACATATTGCTTGCTACTAACTGTAAGGACTTGCTGCACGAGACCAAAGTCTTTCTCTCAAAACACTTTGAGATGAAAGATTTAGGTGAAACTTCTTTTGTATTAGGGATTCAAATACATCGAGACCGTACTCGAGGTATTCTTGGATTATCACAAAAGGGCTATATTGAGAAAGTGCTCAAGAGATTTAGTATGCACAACAGTAGACCAATTGATACTCCTATTGCTAAAGGAGATAAATTCAGTCTTGATCAGTGTCCAAAGGGTGAACTTGATATTCAGGAGATGCAGAAGATTCCTTATGCGTCAGCAGTTGGGAGTCTGATGTATGCTCAAGTTTGCACTCGTCCAGATATTTCATTCATAGTTGGCATGTTAGGGTGATATCTCAGCAATCCAGGAATGGATCATTGAAAAGCAACCAAAAGAGTCTTGAGATATCTTCAGAGAACGAAGGGACATATGCTCACATACAGGAGATCAGATCAGCTTGAGATCATTGGGTATACTGATTCTGATTTCACGGGATGCCAAGACAGTCGGAAATCCACTTCAGGCTACATATATCTCTTGGATGGTGGTGCTATTTCTTGGAAGAGTGTGAAACAAACTCTAGTAGCTACCTCCACCATGGCAGAATTTGTAGCAAGCTATGAGGCATCCAATCAGGCAATCTGGCTGAGGAACTTTGTCACAGGGTTGCGCATTGTGAATGGCATAGAAAGGCCATTAAAGTTATACTGTGATAATAACTCAGTAGTTTTATTCTCCAACAACAACAGAAGCTCTTCTCGATCGAGACACATTAGGATAAAGTTTCTGGCTGTGAGGGAGAGAGTACAGAGTGGACAGATATCCACAGAGCATATTGGAACGAACTCCATGATTGCGGATCCACTCACTAAGACTGTGATACCGAAAGTTTTTCATGAGCACACTGCTCATATGGGTGTCATATTATTTGAGACTATTTAGTTTCAGTGGGAGTTTGTTCATTAAGTTTGCATTAAGGTTTATGTATGCTCTCTTTGACATTGGATATATTTTATAAAGTACATTCAGTTTCTGCAGAAAAATGAGTTTTTTTTTTCATTTTATTATGTGTTTTACACTCTGTATTATATTTATGTTTGATCTTACTTAAGATTGACCAATTGGAAACAGGCATGATTAGATCACATTACATGTAGTTTTCATACTACACTCCTATTATTGATCTATGTCAATTGAGAGTATTGGTAATGTGATTGATGGTGGTTTGAGTCACGATAAATGTGGCGACTAGCCCTTCAGTCCTTTATTGATATAATCAATGGACGAGATTGTTTGAGGCACCTTCAGTATGACTGCTTTTATGAGCTCATTAAGGTATATACATTTACATTTAATATATGTTAGCTCAAGTGGGAGATTGTTAGAATTAATTTTATATTGTTAAAATTAATCCTAAGTGTGGGCTAAATATATTTAAATATTAAATGTGTATTGCAGTCAAATTAAGATAGTCAAATTAAAGTTTTGATAAAATTAGGATTGTTGACTATTGAGGTGTCCTACTCGTAATAGGATTATAAGTGTAGAGACTGTTAAGAATTTCTATTTTGTTGAAGGACCAAAATAAAAATTAATCAATTTATTCAGTTATAAATAAGGGGTCGTGGTCTCCGGGGGAACATAACAATTTTAGAGAACATTACGTTCCTTCAGTAGTGCTTCCACATAACCTAAAGTGTGTACCCCCTGGAAGGCGACAAACCCCAGAATCGTCTTCAGCATCAACATACGATGATGTCAGGTACGCAATTCTGCCCTTTGCAATTTAATTTGAATAATCTAGTGATCTATGCATGTTTTAAGTTTTTGGAAAATTAAGTTTTCTTCCCTTTTCACTAACTATTTGTTTTAGTAGAATTCCTATTGGTGATGTAGGATTGCTATATGTTCCAATTATAATCCCTTTTTCTTTATTATTATTACTTTTTTCTTAACTTAATTATTGATGTAAGTAATTGGGTTCTCTATTGTTAATGTATTAGGTTAGGAAATCAATCTATTGAAATAACTTGTTTGGGATTTTATTATTGTAGATATTTGAAAGCTTGGTTATCAATGAGAACGAATTAAAGATTTCATGGAGAAAAAAATTAGGAATAAAGATTACATGAATTTGCTAGAGATTTTACAAAGAAGAAAATTATAGAGAAGATTTAATTAGAAATAAATAAATATATATTTTATAGAGAAGAAAATTCTCTATTCTGCAAAAGCTGCATATGAAAAGTTGGTCTCTAAGGCGTATGCAATACATGAAGAAAAAGTGAGAAGAGAAATAGTTGGATTGAGGATATAATAATACTATTTTAAGTATGTAAAAGAATGTCGTAGGACACGTAGAGTGCATGATGCTAATGAGTTCTTTCTTGCAAATACAAGTATAAATTTATGTACTAAGTCTTTATTTTTTATTTTTTTTAGATCTTCTATAGAACATAAAATATTTTTTGCAATTAAACAATGCATAAATGATGCATTATATTTAATACTTTAAAAGATGTAATGATGCTTGTCAATATGTCTCTATAAGAGCATTTATAAATTGGCTTACCTGTTGAGTTATATAGGTAATAATAGAGTATTGGCAATGGCTTAGGGTAAAGTCTCATAAAATGGGTCAGGCTATTATTTTTATAGATACTAATGCCATAAAATAAGACTCCAAAAAAATATAGTTTAGTTTTTTTAATAACGAGGATAAATCCTCACTTTAATTGATTTTACTTTTTTTTTAAATTATACTATTTATTAAATTTTTTTTAATATTTTTTCAAATCAATGAAGGATTGCAATGTGGCAGCCCTTCGTTGATTTTATATCAGGTAGGATGGTCCTTCTTTAAAGGGACTGTTCTAGTACGAGGTTTGCTCCATCTCGATTCAGTCCCACTTCTCTGCAAAAGTGGGACTGGTCCTTGTATTTTTTTAGAGCATTGTAGATGCTCTTAGGTCTTGTCTTGAGATATTTATATTGATTGGAATGGAAAGTGGAGAGCTAAAATATTTTTATTAGTTATTTTTTATTATAGCTTAATTTATTTGACTAAGAAATTTAATGATGAAAATTTTCAATTATAAATTATTTTCTTATTTTGCATTTTATTCGTTTCTTGTAAATTTAAAGAAAAAGTATGAAAATTGCACAAAATAATTAAAGGGCCTAATAGAAATAAAATTCAGGGACTATTTAGTTGATTTTTGAAAAAGAAGGGACCATTTTGTTAATTAGATCAAATTTCAAGAGTGAAATAATAATTTATCCTAACATCATAGTTAAATGTGAAACACTTAAAGAATAACGATATATTTAGTTTAAATGTTACTAGATTAGAAAACTAGTGATCATTTGAGTAATTTTGCTAGAAGTTGATTGATATGTTAAGTGAGAATTAAGAATTTGATTTAATGTTAATATATTATTATATATTTTAGTTATTTCTCTCTTACGATATGAATTGTAAAAATATAAATTAATAACTACAAAATTCTAAGTAGATAAATTTTTATGTATTTATATTTTCATTTAAATATGAATATGTTATTTTAAAATATTATTAATAATATTTCAATGATTATTTATTATTATTCTAATTATATAAAAATAAAAAATGGTTAATATATTTGCAACTCTTTGTACTTAATATGATTAGTTAATTTATCCCATTTAGTTTCACCTCAACCATTTTGACATTTCAACTAAGCTTTTTCTTATTCTTATTTGTTGAGGTGACAAAAAAAAAATACACCCTTTGATGCACTTAGAACACATCTTCTTACCTCTCGTGAGGACAAATATTTTCATTAAAAAAGCTTATATGAACAAAAAAAATGAAGACTTAATATATATATACAGTCCCATATACTTATCACAATTGATTGGTTTGTGCCTCTATTTTCAATTTAATTATTTTGACTCTTCAACTTATTTTTTTTAATAGGACAACTCAAATTATATATTACTTTATAATTTAATATTAATTTAAAATATTACTTAATTCTTCTGAGAAAATGTATCAAGCCTATTTTTGCCTATTTGAAAGCTTTAAAATGGAGCTTTCAAATAATTAGTTGTTTAAGTTTCCGTTTGTAACTTTTATTTTATTTTTTATCAAACTGCTCTGACGTAAATTGAAATTGGATGGTTTGTGGAATAAAAAATCAGCTATAGTATGCAATGACCATACAAAACGCTCCTAAGTCTGAATTCAAATCCTAAACTATTTGGCCAAGTCTAAATTGAAATTGGATGGATTTTAGAACCCTTTTAATATAGTCTTAAATAAAAAAAAAAATTATAATCTCTGCATTATTAAATATATTTCCTGCCATCATGTTTGATAATTAGCTTATTATAATAGAAAAGATAGTTTCTATGAGGAAATTTTGGTAAATTTGATAAAATTGTTTTAAAAATTTATTTCCTAACTTTGAATTGTCAATTGATTTTTTTAAAATTTATTTGTATTGAAATATGTTATTTAAAATTAAAACGAACTCTTGGCGTGGAGACATTTAAAAATTGTTAGTTGAGTGTTTGGTGAGTGTTGACCCCCTCAAAAGCAAGGAGCTTCATATATATTTTTGATATGTAAATAATAATTTATAAATTTAAATTAAATTTAACTTAATAAAATAAAAAAATATGTTTCACAAATATAAAAATTAATATTAAAAAATAATATTTATAATAAAAATAATATTAAAAATAGGATTTTAATAAATTTTTTGAATATTTATATTAAATTGTTTCAATTTTAAATCTAAAACTTTTTTATATTTGTTATCTATTTTTCTCAACGGTTATTTTTGAAAACAGTAAAATAAAAATAAAAATTTTAGTATTAATTTAAGAAATATATTTTTTGTTTAAAAATTAATTAAACTATTTTTTATTTATATAAAAAAAAAACTCTTTAAAATAAGCAGCTTTAATCGATGTTTTAAGTTGGTTAGTTTTCAATAGAAATAAGACAACAAATATATAAAATTGGGACCATTTAATTAAATTTACAATAATAATACTCAATTTGTCCTATAAGTATAGATTTATTTCTCATTTCATAATGATTAAGAAATATTAATTATTTTTATTGATGTTGGTCTACTTGACAACTAAGAATAAAGTGAATTGATTGATTTAAAAAATTAGGGCAAATTAAAAATTCAAATAATTTGTAAGATGATAAGATTAAAAGATAAAACATATACTATTTATAGTGGTTTGGATTAAACTAAATTTACATTCACTTCTTAAGAATAAGTTGGAGTAAATTATATCCATCATCCCTGAACGATTTACTAATACATATTATTGTCCCTAAAGTTTAAAATTCATACTGATAATCACTAAAATTTACACTTTCGTAGGACTATAATCCTGACATAATTTTTTCATTCAATTTATTAACGGCAATTCTCTGTTGCACCATAAAATATTATCATATCACGTTAGGAGATGACAAGGCGCCACATCATGTGCCACATCATCTCCTAATATTTTCAATAAAAATTAAATAAATGAAAGATAATTCCTGCACCTCTAAAATTGAAAGGCAGTTTTTTAACCATCCAAGCTATATGTTAATTTGTGTAAATAAAATTTATTTATATTTTTCTATAATTTGCTAAAAAATTATAAATTATAAGTAATTCTATATAATTATTAATTATTATTAACTTAAGTTTAAATATTTATAATTAATTATAATATTTTAAATTATTGTTATAATATTAGTAATTATAAATATTAATAAATATTTAAATTTTATAATTAATTATAAATATTTAATAATTTAATAATATAATAATAATATTTGTAATAATAATATTTATAATTAATAATATTTTATACTTTAGATAATAATAATTAATATTAATATAATAATATTATATAATATTAATATTTATAATTATTATATATTTATAATTACTAATATTTTGAATCAATTATAAAATTTAAATATTTATTAATATTTATAATTAATAATATTATAATAATAATTTAAAATATTATAATTAATTATAAATATTTAAACTTTAGATAATAATAATTAATAATTATATGAAATTACTTTATAGTTTATAAATTTTCAGCAAATTATAGTATAAATATAAATAAAGTAACTTTATTTATACAAATCAACATGTAGTTTGGATAGTTAAAACACTCTACTTTAATATAAGAGATGTATGGATCAAATCCTTGCATATCTTTTCTATTTATTTAATTTTTAAATGGTCTATTTATTTAATGTATAAATGAAAATATTAAGAGATGAAGTGACGCCATATCATTTCCTAACGTGACATGGCAATCCTTTATAGCACCACATAGGATTGTCGTTAGTAAATTAGACAAAAAAATAAATTCAAAATTTTAGTGTTACAAAAGAACAAACTTCAGGGATTATCAGTATGACTTTTGAACTTAGAGGGATGATATGTGCGTTAGAATGTAATTTACTCCAACAAGTTGACTATTCCATTAAACTTATATTTTTACAAGTCAAATCATAAATTGATATTTTTATAAGATTACACCGAACTTGTATAATATATGTGTATCATCACAACCCAAATAAAGAGTTTTTTCCTAGGCTTACTCTAAAATTAATTTTAATTCTTGGTGTTTAATGGTTACACTCAACACTCGCTAAAAAATTAATGAGAAAATTAAATACAAGGCATAATAAAAAATAAAATTATAAGAGGATAGATAATAAATGCTCAAAAGTCTCTTTAAATGCTGTTTGGTGGTGTTTTTATATCTATCTTCACCGGCAATTTCCATTTGAGTTAAGTAGAAGAATATTAAACTTTTCATCAACCAAATCTCTTACATTAAATGCTGTCAGAAAAGATGCATGATAGTCTGTCTTGCTAGTGAGGCCACAATTCACTGTTTTGTTGTAGTCCCACAATTTGGACAGTAGCAAATCTTGAATTTTATGTGTGCTGGCTAGTACATGTGGCTCTGATATGTTAGCGTGAAACGATGTACACTAGACTTTGTAAAATTTGCGGTCGCGCCATAAGCAATTTGAATTTTTCCTCTAAACCATCATATTACATGTCAATGTGTTGGTGGCGGAGAGAAAAAAAAAAAGGCCAAAGATTGAAAGGTGTGATTACCCCTTGTCAATATACTTTGTTTGAGGTCGGGCTTCTCACAGCAAATTATACTTTGTTTCTTTCTCTTTTTCTCAATATAAGACACGGTTGTCCAAGGCCTTAAGATGGTTGCTAAAATTGTCATACTCTACTAAATTTTATGCAAATATTCCTATATCATAGACACTTAAAATTTAAATTAAATATTTTTCAATTTGAGTACTAAATATCAAAATAGAGTTTCTTTATATTATTAATCTTGCTAAAATTGAAAATGTAAATTTATATATATATATTTCTAACTATATTTTCACTTTAGTATGAAATATTTTTAATAAATAATATTAAATATGATTATAGTAGAGAATTTATTTATATGATAATTAATTTATTAAAATAATAAATGGATTATAATTTAAGAAAATAAAAAAGCCTATTTTTTTACGAAAGAGAGTAAGTAATAACAAGAAAATATTAGCATTAGTATCAGCGGTCAGTCGGTGGCCAGTGACTACTGACCAGTGAGTTGCTTGCAAAAGACGGCACCGTCAAAATTGCATTAAACCCGTGTAAACTACTCTTCTAGAATTTGAAAATTTTAGTAAGAGCTAAATTTAAAAATTAATATAGTTAGTCAATTTTACATGTATAATTTAATTTATGTAGACGTGTATATGAGAACATATAACTACAATATAAATAGACATGAGGTTCTCGCATCTTATAATTATAAAAAGATACAATAAAATTATAATAAAAAAGACAATTCAATTAAAACAATTTAAATTATTTTATATTATGCAAATTAATTTGTTATAAACCCAACATATTTTATTTTTATTTGAACTCTTAAAATTTAAAAATTTTGACATGGTATAAGAGTTGATACCTATGGTATAATAAAAAAAGACTATCTGAATTCTTATATCTCAGCAACTCTGATAAATGTTATAAAAGCAAATCGAGTCAAATAAATATCGATTAAATTATAATTTCAATTGCATTTTACATGGAAATCATTATATACGTATATATTATATTTGTTTCATTTAATAATTTTTTTTATAGAAATTAAAAAATTTATTATAAACAAATAAAAAGTAGAGAGAAAATAAATATTTTCAAATCGAATGTATATAAGAATTTCTATCTTTAGCTAAAAATTTTAGCTATGTCGCTGATCATAGATTTAAAAAACTAATTTTTTTAGATGAATATAAAAGTGATAGTTGAATGGAAGACAGTTAGCACAAGGGAAGAAAAGGGAAATTGTATAATGGATGACAAAAAAAGAAAAGGAAATTATTCTCTAAGAATAAGATGTAAAAATCTCTTCTTTCTTAATTAGAAAGTGTCGAGTTTAAACTTTGGACATTAAACATATTTAAAATTTAGAAGAAAATATTTTATTTTTTTAATAGGCCTATCCAATATAAATTTAAATTAATATGTAATTTTTAAATAGTAAAATATTAGATGGTTAAAATAAAATTCTTTAAATTACTTTAGTATTAATGTAGTAATGATATGATAGATAAGCTGCTTTAAAAAAATGATATGATAGATGAGGAGAGGCCCTTGAGATTGTATGATGAATGTTCAAAATATATGTATGCTTTCTTAAGAATATAAAATAATTTCACATGGGGTTCTACCAGGGGCGAAGCCAGATTTTCTAGTGAAGGGGGGCAAAATAAAAATATCATATATATATTAAAAATAATAAATTTAAAGAGGGGCAATATAATAAAAATACTATATATATATATATTAAAAATAATATAAGTATATATATAAAAAAAAATTTAAAAAGAAGGGTGCCTCCTTCAAATTAAGGTAGCCTCGCCCCCCTGGGTTCTACCAAACTCTTTTTTTTTTCTTTTGTAGAAAGACACGTCCATTTGGCGAAGAGTTGTGCATCTAAAGCAATTAATTTGATGATAGAAAAAAAAGCAATTAGTTTGATGATAAAAAAAGCAATTAATTTACAAAAATTAATAAAGTCTGCTATGTTCAATCAATTGATACTTAAATACACCGACAATACTTTCTTCTTCAAGTTGTCCATCCAATTCTTATATGTTTTATTTGGTAGGTTAATAATACAACTTGGCAAAATATTTTTTTTCCCATTAAATGAATATCATTAAATTCTTATATATATATTTTTATCCTTTCTTTATAAAAAAAAAATAATTTCTTCTATACTTTATTTGAATTAGGATCTGACTCTACATAAGATTCTTAGTCTCCTAAAAAGAAAAGAAAAAAAAAACAGCTATTCATATAATTTTAAATTTTTTTAGGTTGGAAAAATATAAATTATTTTAGAAATTTTTATCCTAAAAAATTTGAGAGATGTGAAAAATATGTTTCATTTTTATTTTTAAATTTTTTCTTTATTTTTTGAATTTTCATTTTCTAGCTATTTTTTAAATAGAAAATTAACAAATTGAAGACACATATAATTGATTTTATTTTTCAATTTTTAATTTTTATTTTTATATAACATTTAAATAATTTTATTTTTTTAAATACTTTTAAACAAATATATATATATAATTACATAAATAATTTAATAATCTAAATATTTATAAGTATTTTAAATTTATCTAAAAATATTCTCATACTCCAAATTATAACATAAATAAATAAAATAAATGAATTCAAATAAAAAAATTATTTTAAAGTGGAAAGAATTGAAATGTATAAAAAATATTCCTAATTAACTAATATATTATATTTTTTATTTTTATTTAGAAAATTTTTTAGAATGTAGGACTTATTTTCTACAATTAAACAATATCTGAACTTTTAATAAATAAATGATTTCTTAATATGATATATATATCAACAATTATTTTTCATTCTAAAAAATTTTGAAAATATAATTGCTTTTAAAATTTCATCTGTAAAATTTAAATTTTCTAAAATTTATGATTTGCTATTTTTATATAAATATATATATATATATATATTGGATTGCAACGAATGCAACAAATTATTTTAGGAATTATTGTTGACTTTGCTAAGCAGCAACGTCGCCCTGTAACCCTAATATCATGAAGACGTGTAATACATTACAATAATTAATTATTGATAATAATTCATATTAATATTATTTTATTAGGCTACGTGAGGCCACGACCCAAGGCCTTGAAGCCCTCGCACACTGGCACTTAAATATTTTGAAAAAATTTAGTAATAATGACAAAATAAAGTAACTTACCATCAACTTGTTTTATTTTACACTTAAATTTATAATAATCGTTTTTGACGTATTTAATAATATATATTTTAAACAGTTTTATTTAAATAAAAATTATTTAAAATAATATGTCAAAGTTTTTAACTTAAAATTTATATTTAATGCAATAAATGAATATATTTTTAAATGTTTTTATCATTTAAAACTTATATCATTTATTTAATTCAATACTTAAAATTTAATATTTAAATTTCAAGTTTTAATTTTATCAAACAACGATAAATTTGCATATCTCAACAGTAAATATTGGGGTTTAGATTTTCTTCCTCCAAAATCAAGGAGTATTACATTATATTTATTATTGAATGACCAAATTACATTACCAAAACTCAATTGTTTGATAATTTTTTTTATTTCATTGAGCTAGTAATTGAAAAATAGGTTGATTAGTTTTTTTTTATTATTTCTAATTGATTTAATTATCTAAATTATAATAAATGAAATAATTGGCATAAATATTTTCTTATCTAATCTGTAACAAGGGTGAAGTTATTAAATAATTTTCAAGGGTTGAATTTGTTAAAAATGAAACAATATGAGCAAAATGTTTATTATAAAATATTTAAAGAATTTAGTAATAAATCTATTTTATTTGTCAAAATATAATTGTGATTTTTTTTTTGTAGAATTTGATTAAGCTTAAGCTCATGATAAAGAGAAGAGATATACCTATATATATCCAGGGCCGTCTAATACCATGTGCAACAAGTTCAATAGCACAGGGCCTCAAAAAATTATGGGGCCCAATAATATAAATTCAAACATGTGATTTTCATATTAGAGGCCTAAATTTCAATGTAAGAACAGGGCTTTTTTTATTTTTGCAAATGTTTAAGACGGCCCTGTATATATCCATATATATTTACATATATATATAATATATGTGAATATTATTTTTTTGTAAATATATACTCACATATATCTATATATATTATAATTTTTTTATTATTTATATATAATATATATACACATATAAGTCTATATAATCTGTTAAAATAAAAGAAGTTTGCCATAGTTTCAGCAGTAGTGGTGCTTTCTTTGATTCCAATATTTATATAAATTGAGTCTAGTGAGATGGTCAGGCCTTGTAGAGATGCTGGTAATTCGATCCATAAAATTTCATTTGTCATGGAAAAGATACAGTAGTCATTAAAAAAAAAAAAGCGCAATTGAAATAGGAAAGACAATGGTACTTTTGAAAAAATAAAAGATAAAAAAAAGTTAAAAATAAAAAAATAAAGTTTTAAAATTAAAAATGAAAGTTAAAATATTTCTTCAAAAAAATAAAACTTAAAATATAATATTTAATGTAATTTCCTCTAAAAAGAAGTGAAAAAAGATTTTTTCAAAAATATCCTAAAAATATATATTTTCAAAAATAACTCCTTTTCAATTTTAATTTTAAAAATATCATTTTTTTAACTTTCAATTTAAAAAATACCTCTTTTCAGAGATATATTTTTAATATATATTTAATACATTAAAAATATAATTTATTTTAAAAATATATATTAAATATATTAAAAATATATAATATTTAAAAAAAATTAAAAAATATGTTACAGAGTGAAATTTTTCTAAGAAATTATACCATTTTCTTGCACTCCTTGTTGTTGGATTGTTGCCTATGGGCGAAAAAAAAAAGGGCCCACTTTTTGTTGGGTAGGCAGTACGATCCGTTTAGTTTTAAGAAAAAGACCAATAATCATGTGAATTGGGCTACAAGAGCAAGCATCTTTAGTTTTTTTTTTTTTTTTTTTTTTTTTGTTGAGATAATTACACCATACGCGTTTTAAAAAATACGGCATCTATTTTTTTTTTTACTTTTATTTTTAGACGCTCTTTTTTTTTTAATTTTAATTTTTTTTTAATTTTATTTTATTTAACTTTTTGTATTTAATTTTTTAATATCATATTTTAATATATATATATATATAATAAATATATACATAAGATATACACAACATATATAAAAATACATTCAACAATATAAACTACATTTACACATCTACAACACATCAATAATACATCTATAATAAATCTACAACACATTTATATAATATTTTTAATATTTATTTAATTTTTTATTTTTAAAACATTCACATAATATTCATACAATATTCACATAACATTCAATAATTTTTACATAAAATACACACAACTTAAATAACAAAAACACAACATACAAACAACATCTATAACACATCTACAACATCTACATAATGAAATTATGTGTATTTTTTATTTTTTTATGTATATAATATATAAAATTTATTTAAAAATAAACTTAATATTTTTATTAATATATTTTTATATGTCTTATTTTATTTTTATTTTTTTTAGTGTTACTTATTTTATAATTAAAATTAAAATTTTTCTTTTTGTAAAAAATGTGATTTTTATATGATAAAAAATAATTTAAAATTTTAATTTTTATTATTTTATTAGAATATTTTCATTTTAATATTGAAGTTTAAAAAAAATTGAAGTAAAATATTGATTGTAGTGAAGGAAGTATTTTTGAAAAAAAAATTTATTTTATTGAGAAATAAGATATTTTTAAAATTTTATATCAATTTTTTATAAAATATAAATATTTTTAATTTTTAAAATATTTTTATAATAAAAATTATATTTAGGGTAATTATGTAAACATCTATTTTTTTTAACTGTAACATCTTTAGTTCTTTACATTTCAGCTTACACATTCACTTCAACTCAAAAAACAGTAACAAACAAAATATATCTATTACATCCTGCTCCTAAGCACTCTCTTTTTATTATGAACAGATGAACAAATTAAAAAAAAAAAAACTCTATTATTATTAGTTGATAGGGTCTCATACTGGGTTATGAGGATGTAAAAACACAATATGCAAAAGACAAAATTAACATAGGAGAACTAATCATTATCAAATTAGTATTATAAATAAATCGATATATTTATAATGCAATTTAAAATAGATTGTGTATTAGATTTATATAAATATAAGTGTAACAATCTTCCATATTTTGTGAATTATAAGTCCAAACAAAATGATAACAAAGAGAGGGGCTAGCCATGAGAAGACAAAGACATCCTCTAGCAATAGATTGCATAAAATAATCACACTTGGTTCTACAGACAAGCAGAACTAGATGGTGACAGAGGCTAGCAAACCTCCATACCACACTCTAATACATCCTTAAATATTGAGTAAATTGAGGGAAATAAAATCGGGATCCAACCAACAAAAGCCAGATTGATGGAGCGGAGAACTATCAACTTCAACCCGCAAAGAATATATAAAAGCATAAGGCCAAACTTCAAACACCATGGTACGATTGGAGAACCAACAAAATATTTAAGGAAATTGTTTAACTTTTAGGAGCCTGGATTCTAAGAGGAAACAAGCAAGACAAAAAAGAGTAAAAGAAACTAAAATTATAACATAATTAAAATCATTAATTCTGAATTTCTAAAAATCCCCAGAAAAAATAAGAACTATAAAGGAGAAATTAGGAAGATGGCAGTGAATAATAAAACACGCACATAGAAGACAAGGCCTGCCAACCACCTAGTCTAAAGTAAACAATCTGTATCATGCATCTTAGTGGCTATATGTGAGCCACCAATGCCATCTGCAAGAGAGGATGATCTGTCATCTGAATATTTCTTCTTTCTGACTAGAAACTTTCATTTCTATGGAGTAGAAAGCTCTTTTGGTTCTAGCTTAGGGACTGATTCGGGATGAAAGACTATAGAGTCTACTATATCCTCAAGTAGACCCGCATTATCCAAAAGGCTATCATTCAGGTTAGTAATGCTTGGGCTAAGTGAGGATTATAATTATAATTTTTACTCTTTTTTGTCTTGCTTGTTTCCTCTTAGAATCCAGGCTCCTAAAAGTTAAACAATCTCCTTGGATATTTTGTTGGTTCTCCAATCCTACCATGGTGTTTGAAGTTTGGCCTTATGCTTTTATATACTCTTTGCGGGTTAAAGTTGATAGTTCTCCGCTCCATCAATATGGCTTTTGTTGGTTGGATCCCGATTTTATTTCCCTCAATTTACTCAATATCTAAGGATGTATTAGAGTGTGTTATGGAGGCTTGCTAGCCTCTCTCACCATCTAGTTCTGCTTGTGTGTAGAACCAAGTGTGATTGTTTTTTGCAATCTATTGCTAGGGGATGTCTTTGTCTTTTCATGGCTAGCCCCTCTCTTTGTTATCTTTTTGTTTGGACTTATAATTCACAAAATATGGAAGATTGTTGCACTTATATTTTTGCCATACTGCAACTAACCTGAACAACCACCTCTAGATTGGGCCATCGAGCATAGTTCATACTACACCCGGGACTTCAACAGCCACGCTTGGAGATGACTCAACCTCAGCCATTCCCTCAACTTCATTTGCTCTATTTTATATAAATATAATATATATACACCCAGTATATGCAAAATACATATATAGAATATACAAATGTCACAGTATGGTCTTTATAAAAACTTTCATAAATTCATGTTAATCATTTTTAAACACTTAAAATGTATTTTAATAAATAAATAAAAATAACCATTAATGATTTAAATAGTAAAAAGATATATTAAATAAAAAATCTTTAAAAAAAATTCGTCAGAATTTTGTCTATATTTCGGATAATCCCAAATTTTAAATAACATAACTTGCAATCAAAATACACTCCAAATTATTTATTCAATACACCCATTCCTTCAAAATAGTCCAACAGCTTAATCCGCCAATATTTTATAAAAATACACACGCATATATATAAATAAATATAAGTCCCATTTTTATTTCAATATTATAAAAAGAAAAACATATAGTTTACACCGCATACATGATTATATATATAATGTACAAACTCAAAAACATTTTTTAAAAAGTTTCAAAGTGTATACATGTTATGCAAGTGGCACTGGTCCGCAGTAGCTCAAGGATCTTCACACATAAAAACTTAGACCTGAGGTGATCTAGCAGTATTTTTTGAAATTTCTAGATCTACTTTGTCACCTACACGATGAAATTTAATCGCACTAAGCATATTACCTAGTAGTACATATTTTAATAAAATTTAGAAATGATGTCATATATGTATAATGACATATTTGCATCATGCTAGAAATATCAAACATTGTTTATACATATTACACAACACACTAAATATCCATATACATTGGGCCCAAATACCTTATACAACTATCTAGTCTCAGGCTCGTTACCTTGGTCTATCATTAGTCTCTCACTCGGGCGTAGGCACATCTCCGCGACACCCAGTATCTTATCAATTTTAGTGTATGATATGCCAACATCCAAGAGCAATCTTCTGACAACTAAATAGTATAAAAGGTACACACAATACACATTTCTTTCAATGTACTTTTACATCTCGACTCACACTATAGTTTTCACAAATCATTATCATAAATAATGCGAATATAGTTTACTTTCTCATATTAGTGCATAAATTACACTTTACACATTTTGCACAAATAATTCATTTAACCATTCTTAAATGGCTAATCATGTCACAACCAATACAAATCAAGTATTGTTACTTCAAACAATGCCATATATACATATTCATAAAAATTAAATATCATCACACATTTAACATATGTAATGTGTTATACTAAAATTCAATACAATCACACACATTATGAATAAAGTATGTACTAACCTTTTTAAAGCAATAAATGGAGTTAAAACTCCACTCCACTTTCAATATACCCAAAAGTCATTCTCCACTAGGTTGATGAAAATCCTATATACTCAACATCTATATCCAATTTAAATGAACATAATCAATTAACTTAACATTTCTAGGTATTTAAAGCCTAAAACAAAAATTGAAGCATAATTCTATAATTTTTCAAGTTTTTGCCATAATGAACTTTAACCTTGGAAAATCATTCCAACACATTTCAAATTGAGTTTTTAGCTTAAATATATCTAATACATTATATTTTAACACATTTTAAGTATTAAAGCATAATATATCACATTTGCTCCAAAATTATAAAATTTTGTCCTAAGCCACTTTGATTTTGGTTTTTCATTCTAACTAATTTCAAATGGTAATTTAAGTTTTTTTTATTATTAACATTATTAAATAATGCAATTCAAATCATAAAATTAAATAAACATAAATTATTTATGTTTACTATTTTCAAAATCCTAACTTACTCTCTTCCTCTTCCAAACTACCATCAAACCTAAACAAATCAATCAAATAACCTTAAAATCTTTACCTCCTCATCAACACAACACCTTACATACCCATTTTAACAATTATAACACACTATATAAAATTTTAAATTTTTACATAATCACAATTTTAAAGAAATCTAAAATTTTCTTAAAAAAAACTTATCAATTTGTTGAAAAATCACCAAAACTTCTTTTGATTCTTGAAAATCCACTCAAAAATTGGTGTTTGGAAGAAAAGAAAAGCTTCCCATTGCTTCTATGGAGTTTTGGCCAACAATAAGAAGAGAGGAAGAAGATGAGTTTATATTTTTCACGTTTTACTATTTATATTTTACTATTCATGCTTCACTATTTACATATTGACTTTTATATGTTATTTATATTCCACATATATTTAACATATACAATATATTTTTTTCACTTCTAAATCTTCATTTCTTCCTCAAATTATTTATTTTAGTTTAATTTTATTTTTTTATTTTGTGGATGTTACATAGCCTAAGCAGTAGCATAGTCTCCTGGTTTAACATATCAAATAGTGAGGGAGCTTACAACTACTCTGAAAGATTTTATTAGAGTCTTCGGATATTAAGCTACCAGAAATCTCCCACAACCACAAGCACAAGTTGAGCATTTGGCTTATCGCCAAGCCCAAACATTGTCACCAGCTCATCACACATCATCAACCCCACCTCCAGCTTACCAAACACATACCCCAACTCCAGCCTATGATGCAGCACCATGCCCACCAACATATTATCACTTACAACCTCAGTATGAGTCCAATTGCCTGTACTGTGTAGGAGACATTTCTCCCAAGCTGGAAAACGAGATAAGAAGAAGGCTCTACTCTCCTATAAACTATGTGTCCCACACATTGGCCCTTCAACCTGAGCCTTAAGGGATCCCAAAAGGAAAGATGTAATTATGAAGGAGGAAGACCTCAATGCTTTGGTCGATGATAGAATCAAACAAATGTAAAGGGGGGCCAAACTACAGTATGATGTCACCTTTCGGTTCCCCCTGTCAAAAGAAATCCTTGGCATTGTTTACTCGAACTTTCACATATCGAAGTTGAAGGAGTATAATGGGACAACTAACCCCTATATTCATGTTGACTTTTTCTTTAATACCGCCTTAATCTACACCACATCAGACGCTGCCCTACGAAGCTTGGAAGCCGAGCATGCTTCATTTTAAAGAGCACGTAGCCAATCTCCTTGCATTAGAGAAAAATGATTGTTCGTGAGAAATCCATCAAATAGTATGTGCTGAAAATGAACAAGTGGACAAGCTAGTTAAAGTCGTTGCTGCTAGGGAGGAGGCTACTGAGCATGGGGTTCTTATCGAAACCATTCAGAACTTGAGCCATGATACTCTACTTGTAATGGTGGCTGAGCCCATGGAAGGGTGGAGATTCCTGATTTATAAATTTTTTGATTCCAGTGAGTTCCTAGAAGACCCGGTAGAGGCCAAGAAGATCATCAGAAATTCCAGCCTCTATGCCATCTATGAAGGACTCTTGTACATGAGGACTTTCTCTCATCCTTTGAGTAGATGTGTATCTGAATAAAATTATTTGTTGAGAGAAATTCATGTTGGAGTAATTCCAGCAACTCAGAATCTATAAAAGTTAAGAAACATATTTAAAAACTATAGCAAATGAAAATGAACCCAAAACCCAGAAAACACATATATTTCTAGAATATATGTTAAAATTTCATAAATTTTTATCAAGATTTGATACCTGAAAAAAATGGGTAAGAAGTTACTGCCAGAGGAATTATTAAAGAGATAGAATCTGTGAGTTTGGAAAACTTAATTTTTAAAAATAGTAAATCAGTTGATAAAAATTTAAAATTTAAAATATAAGTTCATATATGTGTCAAGTACACATAGTTAAAAGTTTATAGTTTTTAGTGAAGATTTGGTAATGAATGAAAAGTTAAAAATTGAGATTAATATGTAGGTTAGAAAGTTATACAAATTTGTGAAAGTGAGTAATAAATTAATTTTATATGATAAAGGAATGAAAGAAATTATGAAAATTGACATATAGATTGGTAGATGTATGAAAAAGGAATATAGAGTTTCTAATAAGTTAAAAGCAAAGAGTTCGTAATTAAATTAAAGGGAGAATTAATATATGTCAGTAAACCTGTTTATTATGAAAATATATTGAGTATTTATGAAAGTGACATATAGTATTAGTTAAGTTAAGATTTATTATGAGTGAATAAAAATTTAAATCTTGTTCCTTATTTTGAGCAATTAAAATATGAATTTATATAAATTATTTATTAAATTAATGTGAGATGAGGTTATGCATGCAATCCATATCTGGTTGCGTGATTGAGATGTGTTTATTAAAGTATTATGTGGAAGTGGATGTTATGAGAAAAGTGATAAATATGTTTTTGGATATTTAATGTGGATTAAAAATTTAATAATGGATATTTAATGATTTCATAATAAATGGATTTTAATTTATTTTGTAAATAGTATTTGGTTGATTAATCAAAGCATGATCCATTTGATTTAAGTGGATGGAATTAATCAAATTTTGATGAGTAAATTTTGGGAATACCTATAATTGATATTAGATTATCAAAGATAGCAATGAGATCAATTCATTGGATGAGTTTGAAAAGTAGGATTTATATGAGGAGATGTTGACATATTTATATTTATAATTAAATAAGTGCATAGTTGAAGAATGAATAAAATATAATTGTACTTGATCAGATGATTTTACATTAATTATAAGGGAATAATACAATTTGAGAAATGACATAAAAAGTATGAAAAATTAAGGAATTATTGATGATTTTAGATAGCGGGAAGAGTAAGATAAAGAAGCAAATATGTAAATCAAAGAATTTGAAAGCTAATGACAGAAATGATTTAAAATGCATGAGCGTGATATTGTATTGGCACCATTGAGTTTTTAGATAGAATTTTGAATTGGTTTGTACAATATAAATAGTTAGTTTAATACTATTTAAATACTTGATAATAGGTAATGACTTGTGATTGATTAATAAATATAAGTATGGATGTAGAATTTAATTTTATGCTTGGAGAACTAGAAACTATATATACATTAGATATAAGTAAGTAAATAGTTAATATTTATTATTGATCTTTACAATTGTAATTATAAAAATAATTAAGAGTATCTATAAGAGGAAGAGTAAAAGATTATGTGGTTAGTAATGATGATAAGTAGTGACAATAAAATTGGAAGTTAATTATGAGAAAAGTGAAGATTGATAGTTAATTTTAGTAAAATTTGATTGTCACAGTGAGTAATTTCGAGGACGAAATTATTTAAAGAAGGAGATAATTGTAATATCCATAATTTTGAAAAAATTAAATAAGTATTTGGAGGTATAAGAGTCATATATATCTAATGTATACCTAGTGTATATATGATATATACATATTATATATATAATTTATGTTGGTTATATGTATTGAAAACACATCACATTATGGCAGGGTAATGTTTCACAGTTTAATGAGTCTTCCACTTATTTAATGGGATGGTTAAGAGATTATCTATGGTTAAACTCTTCACAACTTATCAATGGATATAACCCTTTTGGTATATGTTTGGTAAAAAGAAAAATCTTCTCCTTTGAGAATAATCGAAAAAAAGAAAGTGTTCAATTGGAACATGAAAATGTGACTGAATTTGTCCTAGTTACTCTTCGATACTTCCACATATTAGGGGTAACGTAGGAGACATTTCTATTTTTTTCTCGGAAAATCTTTAGAATTACCACTGCTTGTTGGTTATATGTATATATATATATTATATACTTGTATATATAATATAACTATATGGTATACTTGGTATGTACATATGATACACATAATAAATATATATATACATATGGGTATATATATATTAAATATATATTACATATACATAATATATACATTGCATATATATGTAAATAATATATATATATATATAATATAAATAATATATATATATATATATGACATATACATAGACATGAGATATAATTAATATATACATGAGGTATAAAATAGTATTGAAAAAGTTAATAATAATAATAATAATAATAATAAGAGAATATAGAAAAGTCAAAGAAGGGAAGTATATGATTGGTGGATTAATATTTAATTATTTCATTAATATATAAGGAGATAAGTATGAGAATTAAAGGAGATTTTTTTTTCTTCTTCTTCTTTTGAACGTGAACCTTGGGAGAGAGGTGAGGAGAGCTTGGTTACCTTTATACATCAAATTCCATAAGGATTCCAAGAAGATTTGAGGTGGTTTTGAAGCAATTATAAAAAAAATCAAATAAATACACAACTTCAAGCTTATTTTCAATTGATTTTAAGATTATATTTGAGATGGGTAATAAGAGAAAGTTGATATAAATGGTTGAATTTGATGGTATTTGAGTTAATATGGTGTATATGTAGTGAGTTATAATTAATTTATTAAGATGAATAAAGATGATGAATTTAGGGATATGGGAAAGGTTATGTTTAAATTAAGATTTTGGTGTGGATGATTATAATTATTAAAATTGATGAATTTAATGTTATTTAAATATATAGATAATAATTTTATGATTAAACATTAGAAATGAGTGGGTTTGGTTGAAATTTGAATAAGATAGTAATGGTGAAATAAGGGTTTTAGTGAAATTTTATGTAGAAATGATATAATTGGTGTTTGAATGACTAAAGTATATTAAAATAAGTTATTACTGCTATATTGAAACTTATAATGTGATTTAAGATTGATTAAGGTGAAATTGTAAAATCAAAGTAAAGAAGGACATTGGTGAAGTTTGAGTTAGAAGATGGAAGGGGCTTGGAAATTGACAAATTGCGGTTAGTATATTCTTTGGTAACTCTTAAATTAAATTTATATGAATGACATTACTTATTTTGGTGTACTTCAAAGAATGTTCTTATTCCTTTAAAGTAGTAGTATTGTACATTGATAATATTACGACTAAATGTAGAAACAATATGCAAGATAAAATGTAATTAAAAGAAGGTTAAACATATAATCTATGCATTGTTGCATAGTTATGTAATATATATTTTACTGAGAAATTGATCAATGAAAATAAATAGAAAATGTGAGGAGTTTGAAAAATTAATAAAATACAATAATAAGATGAAAAATGTGAAATGTGATCGAGAATGTGAGAAATGGTCAAGCAATAATTAGAAATGATTTAAAAATATGAGAATGAAAAAAATGTTAAGTAATGAGGAAGAAGACATGAAAATAGATAAATATGTGAAAATTAAGAGAAATTAAAAATTGTGATGAAATATAAAATGTAATGTGATTGAAAAATATTAAAAATATGAAATAAGCGAAAATATGAAAATTTGATAAAATGAGACTATGTGTTTGTTAGTGTTCATGATATGTATAATATTTTATGAATTTGAGATAAGCCATGGAATTATAGATAGTGTTAATGTTGTGCATAAATTATGAGAATATAAAATAATTATTGCTAATGTGACAATTATTCACATTGCAATGGCATTTACGTAATATATAATGTGATGTAAATTATGTATACGAAAGTAAATTATGATAAGAATGTGAACATAAGTCACATTCTAATAAGTAATGCGATGATATGTACAAGTTATGAAAAGTGCTAATTATGCAATAAAATGTGGAAGTGATCCACATTTATAATGTATGTGATAAAGATATTGATTATGAGTGGTAAATTGGAAAAATAGTATGAAATGTGTGTTTACCTTTTATAGTATCTTGTTTCAGAGAATTATTTTTGGTGCTATATTATTTACCTTCAGGCCAGACGGTGGTCATGACTATTATCTATCTTCAGGCCAGACGCTGGGCATCACTATTATTTATCTTCGGGTTAGACGCTGGACGTCACTATTATTTATCTTCGGAGCTAGACACAGAGGTGTCATTAAGGGATGGATGCGACACTTAAATTTTCAGTGTCGTGATATGCCATAATAATATCTCTGAAATTGAAATACTGTAGAAGGTTGTTTGGGCCTAATGTGTGTGTTTATGATGTGTTTAGGCGTATATATATGTTGTGTTGTGAATAATGGTATATGATGATTTGATTGTGATAAGATAAAGTATGTGAGATAAATTGATAAACTAAATATGGTAATGGGTTGTGACTAAATTATGAGAATAATAATATATATAATGATAGATCTGAGTAGAGCTGGGTCTAAATACTAAGATAACCCGAGCAGAATTGGGTCATGGAATTGATATTGTGTGCACTGAACTTGGTAATTGAATAAGAAAATTAAGCTAGTGAGTTTGTGAATGTATGTATTTGAGAAATTGATAATATAATTTATATATGAAGTATGGAATAAAAGTTAAGGTTTTATAAAAGATTGAAAAGCTATAATTTGAGAAAAGGAATAATAAATGTGTGTGTAATTTGTATTGTTATTATATAAAGAAATACAAATGTACCATTAAGATCTCGGGCTTAGCATGATAGTGTATATTGTGTAGGTGATTGGAAGTGCAGATCGGTATGATCAGAAATGAAGTTGGAGTTTGAAGATTAAGCATGCCAAGAGCCCAAGTCGGAGAGTGATGCATGCATACATATATATAATGACATTATGAACATTGATTTTATATATTAAATAAGTTTTGGAAAAGATTTTGTGTAATATACTTATGTATACGTAATTATGTTGATTATAGTTTATGTTGTAAACTATGAAGTTTTGGCCTAAATTTTACAAATTTGGATTACTTTTGTATGCTCATATATATATGAATATATTTTGGAAGAATTTTGGAGAAATGGATATTTATATATTTATTGGAAGTGTAAAATCTTTTGCAAGTTGAGATGTGTTTTTGGAAAATGTCCGAAATATAAATAAAATTCTGGTAAATTTTTTTTCAGAGATCTTATAAAAGTGCTACTTTTTTTTTATTTAATTATATATAAATACATTTGTTTATCTAATAAAATTATGTTTCAAGAAATAAATTATTTCATCAAAATTTTCTTGAAATTTTCTAAACGCTGAAATAATGATACTCTTATATTCTGTGTATGTATTTTACATATATGGAGTTTATGTATTATATGTATATAAGGTATGAAGGTATTACAGGCTCCAAGTTCCCTCTTTTGAGAATGGGCCAATTCCCAGCCCTACTCCACCTAGTTAAACACTCAAAGCCCCCTACCTTTTCTGATATAAAGAACCTATCTTTCCAAACTTTCATGGAGTTCAGCTTCTCAGTAAAAAGCCCAAGCCTAGGGCAAGCTTGAAGAAACAAAAAATCTTTGTCTGCCTTTGGTTAAGCCTTAATAACACAAATTGCCACCAGAACTCTAGGCAAAGGCTCCACTCCCAGCAGTTTTCTCAACATCTCAAACCCTACAACAGTTCGTCAGGCATTTGAGATTAATTGT
This sequence comes from Garcia nutans, assembly GCA_947685225.1. NCBI lineage: Eukaryota > Viridiplantae > Streptophyta > Magnoliopsida > Malpighiales > Euphorbiaceae > Garcia > Garcia nutans. The sequence continues at coordinate 2,037,203 of CANTUV010000068.1, forward strand.
CTGGGAGATATACCATTTATAGACAAAAATTACTTCAGGAAAGGACTCAGTAGAGATTGAACTCCCACATGAAAATCCTCCTCATACGTTATGAGCCAGTCCTTTCCTAGGTTGTCATGCCTACGAACATCTCTTTTTGGCAAAAATCATCTAATATTCATTAGGTATTTTATACTTCCTTGGATCCCTTAAAAATCCTATGCTGTTAGGGCACATGGTGTGCCCCTAACCTGAGCTCAGTCTGTAGAAACCTGAGCTCCTTTCTTTTCATCCATCAATTCTGGACTAGCGGTAAACACCAGTCCTACTTGTTTAGCCACATCAGTTTCGCCATACACCCTCTACTGATTCTCTAGCAGACGAAGTACTCTCAGCATCGTTATTGCTCTCTGATTGCTCAGGGTCACTATATTATATGTATCATTCGATTACTCTCACCTCGTTTATGGACATGTTCTCACTTTTCGAACTCATTTTATTGAAATTAATAAAAAAAATATGACTTAAAAGTTATAATTGCTCACTTTTAGCAACCAACAACAAATTGAAACCTTTAATGATTAGAGAGCACCGAGCCACCACTGCCGAGCTTATTACTTGCAAAAATAATAAATGTCAGATTCTTTAGCTAAACTGAACTCTTACACTTTGCACAGGTGAAGACTGACCGTAACTTACCCTTTATTTATAATGGTTAGAGCATTTAGTGTTTTGCGAGAGAAACCCGATTTCCATTTCTTGCCTTTTTCACTTTATAGTAGTCAAAGTGTTACCCTTCCCTAGGAGCGACACGTACCCTACTGAGCCATTATTTCAACATCTATCCCCCTGACATTGCTACCAAGCAAATGTAACGTAAATTATACACAAAACATTACCAGCCCGATCCTCCAGACTCAGGTCGATTGGATCCTTCCAAATTGGAAAATATCTTTTTATTAAACTTTGCACAGTCAATTTCCTTTTTTGAATGTCCTGTTCAATAATGTCAAAAATCTCTTTCTCGGTGGGTTCCAAGTTCTCTCTTTTGAGGATAGGCTAATTCCCAGCCCTACTCCACCGAGTTAAACACTCAAAGCCCCCCAACTTTTCTGATATAAAGAACCTATCTTTCTAACCTTTTATGGAGTTTGGCTTCCTAGTAAAAAGCCTAAGTCCAAGGCAAGCTTGAAGAAATAAAAAAATTTTGTTTGCCTTTGGTCGAGCCTTAATAAGGTAGAGTGCTGCTAGAACTCTAGGCAAAGGCTCCACTCCCAACAATTTTCTCAACAGCTCGAACCCTACAACTGTTCGCCAGGCGTTCGGGCTTAATTGTCCAGGTGATATACCATTTATAGACAAAAATTGCTTCAGTAACGGACTTAGTGGAAATCGAACTCCCACATGAAATTCCTCCTCATACATTATGAGCCAATCCTTTCCTAGGGTTTCAAGCCTTTCTTGAATACCGAGCTCCTTGGAATTCGGTAAACATACCTCTGACACAACATGTATACGACATCCGCTGACACATGCAAGATTTGTCCTCTCCCCCTCAACTATAAATAGGGGTGGATCCCCACAGGTAAATGATTCTTTTTCCACTCTCAGACAAACTGAGTACTGACTTAGACATTAGAGTTTTCAACTAGAGCTCGGTTCCTTCTTTTGTCTTTCAGATAGAGGAGCTGATCACTGTAGACTCCAAACCTGAATAAGAGTTCTTGGAGTCCACCTCGTCATCAATATTGATAACCAAAATTTTTTTGAAAGGCTTGAATGGTTGATAGACTAGCTAGCAAAAAAATTTTCATTAAAATAGTTGAAATTATAGAGATTTTATGGAATCTCTCCTTATAAATTTCATAGTGTATTACTTATCTATTTCTTTTATACTAATAAAAATAAAAGAAATTGTGATTCTTAATGAACAATAGTTTGTCAATTAATTAACTTGACTAACAAAGGTTTTAAATCTATTATCTTGCTTTAAGCTATGGATATGGTAATATTTTGCAGGTATTTATTACATATAATTAGATATATATGAGTATATATTGCAAAAAATTTTATGTTGCATAATGTGAGTATATATAAATAGGCTAAATAATTATAAAGTCCATGATATTTTATATATTATACTAGTCAGTTCTTGTATTTTCAACATCTAATTTTTGTATCCCTCTGTTTTTAAATATTAAATTATTTATTTTTTCTATTAATATTTTTATCCTAAAAATATTAATCAACTATTTTGATATTATAAAATAATTTATTTTTCCTTCCTTTATATATTTCTTTCTTTGTTATTTGTTGAGTCAAGCTTATTTTCAATTTTATTTATATTTATTACACATATTTTATTTTAATTTTATAAATATTATTTAAAAATAATTTTAAATAATATGAATGATATTTTTTATTATTTTGCAGACAATTCATATATATCATTTATTTTAATTTTATAGATATTACTAAAAAATAATTTTAAATAATACTAATAATGTCTTTTATTATTTTATAGACGATCTATATATAAATAAAATTAAAAATAAAATAAATTTAATAAATAACAAGGATAAATATATATAAAAGAAGAACAAATAAGTTATTTTATAATATCAAAGTAGTTGACTAATGATTTTAGGATAAAAATATTGACAAAAAGATAAACAATTTAATTTTAAAAAATACAGGGATCTAAAAATTAGATATTAAAAATACAGGGACTAACTAGTGTAATATGTAAAACCTGAGGGATTTCATAATTATTTAGCCATATAAATATATGTCGATATATATCTATTTATGTCTAAATATATATGGATATATGTAATAAAAGAATAATAGTATATATTACATATATATATATAAATATATATGTTACTTATAACAATTTATACTTATTGAAATTTAAAAAGATTAAGAGTATAAAAATGATATATGTTTAATTATATTGGTATATGTTATCTATAACAATATATATATATATATTAAATTTTAAAATAATAAAAGTATAAAATTATATATATATATATGTTATATATATGTGGGTATATATCGGTATATGTAGATATATATTGCAAAAAAATAATAATATATGTTATATATATATAGATATATATAGGTATATGTTTCATATACTTTAACTAAAGAATAATAATATATGTAGATATATGCCCGTGTATTTTTTATATAACATTGTTTTTAGCAAATCCCTAACATGGAACTTAGAAATTTAGAGTTTACAAAGGGGGTTGGATCCAAATTATATTACTTTCTATTCTATAAATCATTCTAGTGTTATTTTTGTAAAATGAATTTAAAACTGTATCATGTATTGGTTTGATATTTAAGAATAACTTTGAATTAAATTCAAGTTGATGTTTTTTTTATGGGTCTCAGGTTCTAGTTTCACCATCAATCAGGATAACAAATTCGAGGGTTAGGGTTTGAGCTCAATAGGTGCTAGGCTTGGATAGAGAGAATTTGAGAATAGAAGCTTTAGGAATTGAGTATGTATGAAAAATTGTGAATTTTTTAAAGCGTTGGTGAGCTGAATTGAAGCTGTTGCACTTTAATTGAAAGTGCTGAATTCAGTTGGAGGAAGGATTGACGCTAGGCTTCATGACTAATGTTGGGTTTTCGACTTACATGGCAAAAAAATGGAAAGAGTATTAGAGGTGCGACAAGCTTATAGATTGGTGCAAACCCTTCGATGTGTAAGGCAATGTGACTGTGCATTTATGGAGTTAAAGATTCTCTTTCTTGAGTTTAGAGGGATTAGATTGACATTACAATGCTATCCTACTGTAGGGATTGGAGAATGTGAGTTGTATGGCTCATAGTGATTATTTGGTCAGAATCACATCGTTTTGTGGTTGGAAATGATAATGATGTGTTTATGATGATGATTGTGGAGTCTTACTAAGGTGACCAAAAGTGATAGAGATTGCATGTTAGATGAGCTTATAGCAGTTGTCAGAAATGACTTTCTTTGTCAGCTAAGTAGGATGATATATTGGCTAGGCTAGGCTGGGTGTTGCTAAAGCAAGGTGTCTGATGCTTGGATGATTGCCAGGACTAGACATAAGATTGCTTGTTTGTGAGACCTTGGGCCAACATGTTACTTGGGCTTGGTTGTCTGGATGTCTTAAGACTTGTTATTTGGAGCATTTGGGTATCTTTTGTGCTTGGTTGAGATAATTCTTGTTAGTCATTTTTAGTCTTCATCATAAGTGAATTATTTTTAATGTTATTATAGTATGTCCTTATAGTCATACTTGTTCTTATGTATTTGTAACCAAATCCTTTTAATCATAATTAAATGTATTCTTTATTCATGATATTTTTCATTTAGTTAAAATATTGTCTTTAAATACTTGTTAGATGAGCTATTTTCAATTATGAAGAATGAGGTGACAATATTTTTTTATCAGAAGAAAGACATTATATATTAAGAACATAAACCCCAGATAACATTAGCACCATAATCATGAGGAGAGGAACCATGAAAGGGCTTAAGCTTACAACCAAGATAGAAAGAAACTCTACAATTAAAATAATTGAATAGAATAAGACTGTTAAAATCATTCTGAAAAAGAAAACTAGGCTAAATAGAGAATTGAGACAGCCTATAATGATTTTCCAAAAACATAAATTGGGATGTCACAAATGACTAGAGTTGCACTATAAGATCCCAAAAGAATACTAACAAGTTGAAAGCCATAGATGACTAAAAGTAAGAGGCTCCGAGGGGATGTGACCGCTAGCTAGCATCATCCACCAAAATAGAAGGTCTAGACAGACCCTAAGCATAACGCACCAAAAGCAAAGGTACTGAGAAGAATAAAGCCGTAGAGGATTGCGGCTAGATGGATATGGAAAAAGCCCACGAAAGATAAGAAAGATTCCAAATTAGCCAATTAAGAAATTCAAATGAAGGAGATTGCACCGCTTTTAACCATAATCCATAAGCTTCAAAAAACAGAAGAGGAGATAATGCAGGGATCGACAAGATGATGTAGCAAGGCTAATGAGAATCAAATGCTCGCTAATAACCATACCATAGCACCAAAACTAAGCTCTAAAGAGCATAAAAATCTGATACCCAAGGCTTGGGTTCTTAAACAAAATCCATGAGAAGAGGGAACCTCCAAAACCACTCCACTTCTTGGGAAAGGCCTCTAGACGGATAAACTTTAGAGAGAGAAAAGAACTCTTCAATATCAGCGTTTGTCCACGACCATGACAAGGAACATAAACATCCATTTTGGATGACAAAAGGGGCCATATAAAGGTTAGATCTAAAAGAAAAGCCGCTAAAAAGGAGAAACTACTAGAAAATCAAAAGCACAACGAATATCTAGGGCTGTCGCTAGCCTAAAGGCAGATTGCAACCTTACATCTAAAAACAAAAAAGAGAGAAACGGAGCTTGTGTATTGAGTAAAGTTTACACGCTAAGATGGGAGTTAAGTTTTATGCAGTTGAATCAGGTGACAAGTCATTCTAGTATATATGCTTTACAATGTTCATGATCATAGGATTTCTCTTAGGTTGATTTAGTTTAAGACCATCACTTCTATTTATCTTTCTAGTTCAAACAAGTTACTAATGATGAAAGTGGTGAATCATAGTCTGCTTGATTGAATGTCAAGATAAATATGTATGTATTCATCGGACAAATATGATTGAACTGTGGTGCTAGATGATAATGACATAAGATTTTACTATCAGTTAATCTATTATCATCTAGGTCCCTGTGATGTATATATAATTATAATATCATTAAATTAAAAATTTAATAACTTTATATACATATATATTTATATGTATATATATGAATGTTATCTTATAATACTTGTTTATTTGTTTTATGATATTATATATATATATATATTATTTTTATCTTCATGTAATTTACTATAACAATGTAATTATGCTTAAAAAAATTTAAAAGAAAAATTTTTAATTTCATTACTAAATGCAAATCGTTATTTATAATTAGTTTTTAAGGGAAGAGATATATATTTGCACTCCTCAAAAGAAGGTTGACACTGTCATATATAATTATTCAAGTGATGTGTCATTTTAACTAAAATACTTACTTGAAATCACAATATATAATTTTTCGTTGTAATTTATTTTCATAATAAATCCACTCAAAACTAAAAATAGGGAGTGATTAATTCACATTTAGAAAATAATAAAATGAACCACCAAGTCATAATTTAATAGTCATAGATCTAAAAATATATATTACTCTAGTTTAAATTTCGAGCTCGAATTTTACGTATTCTCCTCTCATATGTAATTAATAATAAAAAAAGGGATAAAATGTATAATATAACTTGAAAAAAGAGTTCTAGACATAATCTAAAAAAAGGAAGTATAAAATTTCTTCTTGTCGTTGAAGATTCAGATGTCTGATTACGTTTCCCCACAATATATCATACATGAGGTTAGGTCAAATTTAGACAAGAAAATTAATGATTTAGACAAGAAGGCACGTAGCTACACGCACAATAATCTTAATTAATTAATTAATTAATACATAACATGACTAAATTAAATATTATTTGTCCTTGATAATCAACAATAATAATAGACTACGAATTTTGCCTACAAACATACACAACTAGTTAGGCTATACATGCAGGTGGGAACGATCGGCTATGGATTTGAGCTCATATTTGTACACATCTATCCACACGTTTTCTACTCTTCTTTATTTTCTTTAAAAAAAAATATTTAACTCTGATAAATTTATAATTAATTCTTTCATTATAAGAAATATTATAGTTTTTTTTAAAGTATGAGAAATATTATAGTTAGTGCCATATAATATACAAGTACTATTAAATTAAATATTTAAACAATAATAAATATTTTAATTTTCTTAAAGTACATTAATAAATTTTAATAAAAATAAAATATTATTCAGTAAAAAATAGAGTAATTATTACTGCTTAAACGCTAATGTGACACTTGTTAATATATTCCTTAATTCAAAAATAAAATAATTCTCTTAAGAACAATTATCGATTAGTTAATTAAAAGAATAAAATTTTTTGATAGATTATTCAAAAGGATATTTAATTATAAATAAAATCAAAATTTTAAATTTAATATTTTTATTTTTTTATCTTTATAAATTCAAACTAAATTTTTATGTATTTATCAAAATTAATGTTTTTTCTAATTGAATTGGAGAGAATATATTTGTGCTTGGCCTATGATTGAGGAATTATTTATAATAATATTCTTAAAATTTAAATTCGATCTAATATATAAAGTGAAAATGAACATTGAAATTATCTTGTAAAATGAAGAAAATTTAATTTGTTGATGAAATTAGTAGGTAATTGATTTTATATGTATTTATTTGATTATTATTAATACTATATATAATATAAAAAGAGGCAAGAAGTCAACAAGTTTTAAGCCTCGGGCGTAATGCGAGCTGTAAAATTTTGAAATGGGCTCTTGATTCGGACACACTCTTCTAATGACCAAAAATGTTATATTCTATATATTCTATTGTATATTTGCATTCAAATATATATATATATATATATATATATTAGTTTTAATAATAAATAATAATTTCTTAAAAAAATTATTTCGATAATTCCCTAAAAAAATATTTATATGGATAATAATCCATGCCCTTGCTCTCATCTAATGCCTTTCTAACCCCAAATCTTGCTTTGCTTGACAAATGTATTTTTAGTTTCCCTTCTTAGATTTAATAGATTTTGGTTGCATATATTACTAATATTGTAATAACAGTAATCGACTTTTTTTTCTTTTTTAATTAGATGATCGAATTAGTTTATATGTCCATCCATATTAGAACTGTCAATAAATTAAATTATTTGAGTTTAACTTGAATTTCAGTTTAATAAAAATTTATTCAGACTCGAGTTCGAATTATTTATTTATTAAATAAGTCAAGTTTAAATTAAAAAATATTCGACTCATTAGCTCACTTATTGACTCATTTAAAAAAGTCATAAATTACACTCGCAAACTACATAAATTACACTCATAAACTAACTTATTTATTATACTGGATTAGAAATATACATAATTCAATATGTATATTAAATTATGCATCGGAATATATTAATTTTTAACTAATTTTATTTATATAATTTATTATCATACACTGTATAGATAAATAAATTAAATAATAAAAATAAAATTTTAATATCACATGATAAATTTAATAAATTTTATTTGAAAATTTTATATATATATTATTTTTAAATTATGAATATTGATACTCATTTAATAGTAAGTGAAATTTATATTAATATAATATTTATTAGTAAAAGAATTATTAAAGTTTTGGAAAAAAAATTATTACTTAGGAGGAAGGAATAAATTACATTATATATCTTTTTATTTTTGTTTATATAATACAAATTACAAAAATTAATGATTATTAATTAATAATATTATAAAAATATGATAACTTAACATTAACTAAATATTTATTATAATATATTATCAATGTAATTCAATAACTTAGTAATTTATAATAGAATATAAAATTATAGTAATCTAATATTTTTTTAACATAAATATAATAAGATTGTTCATCATTTTATAAATATGTTGCTAATTTAGTACTTATGCTCTTAAAAGGTAAAAAAGGTAATGAAAAATGAAATAAATTTATTGAACTAGTTAAACACAGTTAAATTGAGTTTGGCTCAAATTTAAAATATATGATATATGAATTTAATCGATATGAGCTCGAATTCGGCTTAAATTAAACTTAAGCTTAACTATTTTATATCAAGAAATTTAAACTTTTTAAAATTCAGCTCGACTTAATTCGATTACGGTCCTAGTTAATATCATATGGTTTTTGAATAAGGCTAAATGTATAGCATTATTGTTAGTATATATTTTTTGAAATTATTTTTTAATTTTTATGTGCTGACTCCAAAAGTTAAATTTCATAATAAAGTGTTAAATTCTCTCTTAAAATGTAAAATTAACCGTCTTTTATTTTCCTATAATCTAAAATTTGCTAACTTCGGAATTTAGGGCTTTCTTATCAATTCTTTGTTGATTTTTCAATTTATATCTTTTTTTTTATCATTATTATTTATGATTATTGTTAATTTAGTATTGTGAAGACTAATAAACTGAAACGTTTATGGAATAAGTTTCAATTAACTGAGGAGCAGGATGGTGCAATTGATCGTGGCCCAAATCTGGAGCAAGTTGAACAAAGTTTTTATTTAGAGGAAATTAGACAGTACAACACACTTTTTTAATTTTTTTTAAAAATATTTTATATTTTTTATATATTTTTGATATACTAAATATATATCTAATATATACTTTTAAAAATTGAGTATAGCATTAATATACCAAATATATATCCAAAATATACTTCAAAAAAATATTTTTGAAATTAAAAATTTTTTAAAAAAAGTATTTTTGAAATTAAAAAGAAAAAGTTAGTATTTTCAAAAATATTTTTATTTTTTAGAGTATTTTTGGAGAAATCCCTTTTATTTATTATTCAATTTTATTCCAATAAACAATATGATAATAGTATGAATAAATGACCTTTAGCACTTCAACGAGAATTTACTAGTGTTTAAACAGCTGCCACAATTTTTCAGTGATACTGATACATACCTCCTCTCTCGAGATTGAGCCTCCACTCTCTCCGCCTCTACCTTCCTTTTCTTAATTGTATATATTTTATTATTTATTTGTCCTCTACAAACATTTTATTATTTGTTTTTTTGTACATTCAAAGTAATTTATTAATATTTATATATTTTATATATTTTTTCCTCTCAATTCAAATACAATATTATATTTTTTTCAATAATCTAAAAAATTTATTAAATTACAAAAAAATATTATAAAAAATTAGTTTTTTTTTTTAAAAATCACCAATAGAATATTTATGTCTCTAAATGTAACAATTTTTTTTTTTAATTTACCAAAGAATTACCAACAACTTGTAAAAAAACTATTTAAAAAATTTATTGATGGAATATTTACCAATAGATTAATAAATCATTGATATTTACCGATGGTTAATTATGTCCTTTTTGAGAATAGGATTGGCATATGTAGCTTGTATAAGGCCAAAGTGTAATTCGGTTATAATTATATAATTTGTTTATAATTGTTTTGAGAATGAAAGTCTGCTCTTTTGAAAGTTGATAGTGACAGTTTAACTATCTACCAAAGGCTCATTTCGGTGATGGTTTCCTTTTATAATTTGCAATAATTTTAAGGAATATCCACTTCAGTAATATGCTGCTTGGAATTGGGTCATTTATTACCCATCAAAAAGAATATAATTGACAGTAATTTGATTGATGAAATTCAATCTAATTAATAACAGAATTTATAATTATTAAAAAAATAATAGAATTTATATATGCAAAATAAATTTATTTAAATGTAATGAAATTTATTATTTAGAATAATTTAAAAAATAAGACAAATATATATATATATATTCCTTATTTTTATCTATAAAGACATAAATTTAATTTAGATATATGAATATTTTAAATTTTTGATAGTATATTTTATTATATAAATTAAATTATCAAAATTATTTGACTTTTAAAATTATTTTATTGTTTTCAAAATGATTTCCTTTTCTAAAAAAATATTTATCTTTTAAAACTTATGAAAACTGAATTATATTAATAATATCATTTTTCAAACATATGAATTAGTAAAATAGAATTTAATTCGTTTTAATTAGTTAAAAAGTATAAACTTCTAGGATTTTTAATTTCCTTTTTTTAAAAAACATTTAACAATTACAGTTATGATTTTTTTTTAAAAATTATATCAAATGTAATTCCCTGTATAACAATCTAGTGTTCAAAATGATAATAAATCATATTAGAAAAATAATGGATCAATATGGCTTTTAATTACATAATCAAGAGCAAACAGATGAGATTTGTCATTTTTCTTAAATGTGAACTTTTTTTTTGGAGCATAAAAATGTGAACTTGATTATTATTTAGTTAAATATTTAATTGTTAGTTTGAAAAAATAAAATCCATTTTCCCCTTGATTATATTAAAAAAAGATAATATTTCATTATCTATTAATAACTACAAGATTTATTAATTCTAATTTAAGTATATTTTATTCACTAATTTTACAGAAAGCTAAAAATTGATGCAACTGTAAAAATTTATGCCATTAATATCATTTATCAATTAATTGACAAAAGAAACAAAAAGTGTAGATCTTCAAAATTATTATACAAGAAGAGGAAAACAATATTTATTATAAAATTGCCAAATTGAGTCATCAAGCAATTATTAGAGTATAGGTGGGTGACTGCATAACATACAATATGAACAAATTTTCATCATGAAAAATTGTTTCATTTAATAAACTTATATATGTTAATTATAATTTTTTATGATAATTAAAATATGGGATGATAGACTGTTTTATTTATATATCTTTTAGTATTTAGAATATTATTTTTAAATGTATATAAATTTTAATAAGACTTGAATTTTTTATTTTTTAATTTTTTAATCACTTACTAAATAATTAATTACCATGTCATTGCTTTATGAACATAGAAGTTTCTCTCAAATCAGAATATATCATTTCAAAGGGTGCAATTATGTTTTCTTAATCATTTTCAAATATAAAATTATATTAATTTATTGTAGCTATTTTATTTAATTAAGTGTTATATGTTGATATAAATAATAAATTTGATTGGTACTATGATTATTCCCCATGTCTAAATCACGGGTCAGATTGTCAGCTTATTATGATTAATTGAATCGTTATTAACAAAAAAAAAAAGGCAATTAGAAGAAGTTATGGTTAATTAATTGCTATTATTGTCTAAATAATTTAAATTAAGTACTAAGGCATAGGTTTTTTTTGAATTAAATTATGGCAGTGGGTATATATATATATATATATATATATACAAAATGGCTATATAGATCAAATTGATCAGGATCAAAAATATTTTTATCATTAATTATATTAGTAAAATGACTATTTTAATCTTATGTAATTTAAAGAAAATAACAAATTTAAAATTAGAATAATTATTTTTTAATATAATTAATGCATAAAAAGCTTTTTGATTCAATTTAGTATTATTTGTATATATATATATTAAAAATAAATGATGTTGGTGACGTAAAGTATCAAACATGTTTAAATTCCACGATTGATTTAACACAATACCAACCAATTATGGATGACCATCAAAATTTGAAAGTAAAAAAATTGAAGTCATTAGTACTATATATAAATGCAAGAAACAAAAACTTAAATTATTACTCTTAATTTCTTGTTTCTTTTAGAAATATTGCTTAGCAAAAAAAATCTTTTAGTTCGTTGATTCAGACTTCGATTGTATATATTAATTGTATATAAGAAGCTAGAGATTTCAATTTTGAAAATTTATTTTACAAAATAGAAAAATTAAAAAAAATTATTTAAACTTAAAATAATAATTTTTATGAAAAAAACTTGTCATTTTCAGAAATATGAGATTTTGAGTCTGTATTTCAGTTAAATTAAATTAACATATATAGAAAGAGAATAAAAATCTTGTTTAATTTCTCTTTTAATTTTTGTTCACTTTTTGATTATATGAAAGATTGACAATATTGACATGGACTTGTGAATGATCACTATAGAAACTCCCAAGTAATTATTATTTAGTTAATTGTTAACTAGCTAGCTAGAGATCTTGTAATTTCAAAAATAAAAACAATTAAAATAAATTAAATAAATAACATTATAAATTTAAACTTGATGATAATTGAAGATAAAGGTTTAATTAATAATAATAAAGTAAAAAATTAAAATGCATATTTGAATCATAAATTAGATTGCTTTTAATCAGACTTGAAATTCTAAGAAGAGTTTTACAGATTTCTTTTGCCAATAGAAAATATATATCTCCCTCTTTCACTATCGCTCATTCGAAAACCCATCAAGAAAAAGGAAAAATAATAAAAATAAAAACATAATTAAAAGAAGATGAAGAAAAAGAAATGCCTGGCTTTCCCATGTACGCCGACAAATTGTAGCTTCTCCGGCTAATTCTTTACCGGAAAACTCCAAAATCTCTCAACAGAATTAATTAAAAGAGGTGTATATACATAATATAATATATATATATATATGTTGCCTCATCAACATACATATTTCTTCTTCTTCTTCTTCTTCTTCTTCTTCGTCTTGTTGGTTACCATTTTTAATTTTTTTCCTATATATTCAAGAATTGGAAGATATAAGAAGAAAAAGAAAAGAAAAATAATTAAAAGAAGCAAAGAAAGAAAGAAAGAGAAGAGTAGATATATAATAACAGAGAGAAAGAGAGAGAAGGGAGTTCCCAAGAAGATGACGAGTGTTTCCCGTTAATGTTGTTTTCAAAGGTGGGGTTTTATTACATAAATAAATAAATAAAATAAAATAATTAATTCTAAAAGAGTGGGCTAGGATGAGTAGAACAGGCCATTTTTGTTTCACACTTTAGATTGCTTTTTTTTGTCTTCCCTTACAACAGTCAATGCCCTTTTCAGCTTCTCTTAAATATCAATTACAACTCTTTTTTTTTAAAAAATTTTTATTTTAAGAAATTCAATTGGAATTGCCCTTTATTTAGGCAAAATATATATATATATATATATATATCAATTTGATTTACCTGTTATAGTAAGTTAAAAGATAAATTTGCAAATTGAAATATAATCAAACGAAAAATGCACTTTTATCATAGTCATATTCAGAATCGATTTTCTTTTCCGATATAATATTTTAAAAAAAAAAGTTAAAAAGTGATTTTATATTTGATTCATAAAATAAATTTAAATCTTGCATTTTCAAACATTACTTCATACAGATAATAAAAAACAAAATAAAACCCATGAATTATTAAAAAAAAATCTCTCATCCCTAAAAACTTCCCTTAATCTTTCATTTAAAAATTTTACAAAATACTTCATTTTATTAAATGAGTATTTGAAACAGTTATTTTTAATTTTTCAAAAAATGCCCATCAAATTTATGTGTTTAATTCTTACCAAACAAGCAAAGTTGAATAAACCTATATATATAATTGAAAATCAATATTCCTAATTTTATGGTTTAATTTGACAAATTTCATGGATTTTATGAATGTTCCTAAGACTTTAGTGTCGTTTAATGAAGTGAAATATATATATATAAGTCATATTAATGAGATTATATAGGACAAGATAAAAGACATAGTAAAAAATATAAGTCAAGACAATCTAACATTCGATGTAAAATAGATTGGACAAGATAAAAGCCATGGTAAAATATTTAAAATGATTATGCAATTTAGAAGATATATAGTTAAATTAGACAAAGTCAAATTAATTGATAAATTATACTAGTGACTATTTCAATTCATGATTTAAAAAATAGTTGGTGTATTTATTTACAATCACTATGGCCAGCAAGTGGATTAATTAAAATTTTTAATTTTCTTTCATTTAAATTATTTTTAACTTTCACCTAAATGTAATCTAACAACAAGTGCTTAAATGCATATCAATGAGCAAAAATATAAATCAATTTAATTAATAAAATTTGGTCTGAACTATCCTTTTTTTAATGCTAATAAAATCCCTGAATTAGTTTATTACAATTTGTTAGAATTATATATATACCCTTTAAAAATTTAAAACTGTCCTTTTTATCTCTTATCTTATATAAGAAGCGAAAGAAAATAAATTATAAGAAATTTCTTCTCTAAAAAATGATAAAAAAAATATATACTCTTTAAATGCAAGAGAAGAAGAAGAAGAAGAAGAAGAAGACATTCATATTCAATTTTAGTAGTGCAAAAAAAAAAAAAGGCACATTACCTAAAAAAAACTTATTTTTTAAAAGAATTAATTTGTGCTAAACAGAAAATCCACATCACATTAGCTAAAAAATATATGGTTCTTGATTTGTTTTCCTCACTTGGAGGATTATTTTTAAAGAAATATAATACAATATGCTAACAATATTTTCCAACTCATATAATACACAAAAATTTGCACATCAACATTTTACTAGGTAAAATAACATCTTTTAGTAAAAATAAAATATTTGAAATGAATTACATAATTCATTTATTTTTAATATTTTCAAAATGTTCACAATAAAACTGAAAAAATGTTAAATTTCATTTTTTTTTGCAATTAAACTATTTTTTTCCACCTTAACAGTCCACATCAATAATAAAAATCAACACATCAGTAATTAACCCTTTTAAAAATCATATTAATTTATTAAGTTTTTCTAAGAAAATGTATGAACTTTTATTTATATATTAAGATACTACATATTGATATGAAAATAAAAAAACAAAAGTATTAAAAGTAAAACAAAAATAAAATAATTTAAATTTATTTTAATATTCAATTTTTTGTGAAAATTGTGCTAAATCTAATGGATATAAAGTTACAAATTGAACTTAATGTATTTAAATAAGTTTGGTTATTTGAATATCAATATTAAATTAAAGCAAAGAATATAGATTTGAAAACTGTAAATAATCTAAGGGAATAAAATTTCTTATAAGAGAAAATTAATTTTTTTTTATTTATGAAAAAACAGTAAATTCTATTCATCAAGGAAAAAAAAGACCCCAAAATGAAAATTAAAAACAATATGAATAATAACAAATTTGTGCCAAAAAAAAAGATATAAATTAATAGATTTAGAGAGATTTGTATTTGTTTGAGTAAAAAGCTAAGAGAAAAGAAAAAAGAAACACTTCCAATCAAATGAGAAAATTAGTGATTGCTTAAAAAAATTTAGAAGAGAATCCATATTCATATATCAATTTAGTTTACAAGATAAAAATATACATATATGATGAAGTAGGAGTTGTTAAGACGTTGTGGAACGAAGTACATAATTATAACAGAAATAGAAATAAGAAATAAAAATAAAAATAATAAACATCAAAATTTTACGTGAAAAAATCTCCAAATTAATTGAAATAAAAAATTACGGGCAAATTGTAGAAGGATTTTACTATAGCAAAAGAATTGCAACAATTTCTTTTTAAAATAAGGAGAACATAATTGACAATGCTCTTACTTATAATAGAATAAAATTAAACACTATCTCTAATAAAAGAAAAAATAATATTTATGAGAAATCTCACTTTTCTCCCTAAAACTCTCTTTATCTTTCTCTCTAATTTTTGGATATATTTCAAATGAGAGCTAAAGAGTTTATATAAGCTTTAAAAATGGGTTAGTAAAATTTTATCAGTGGTTAAACACCTCCTTTACCTAAGTTAGACACCTCCATTTTTTTACTAAAAATTACCTAAATTAGACAACTCCATCTTTGACTAAAAATTACCCAAGTTAGACACATTTATTTTTTACTCCACAAAAGAAACTTTATTATTACATTTCTCCTACTTAAAGTCACTTTTATAATTATTATATCATTTCTACACTTACTATCTCCATATTGCTTACGTATTTGCTAGGTCTAAGGAGGATCGACACTAGATAAAATTTTTATTATTAATTGGTTTTGTTAACATATTTGCTAGCTTGTCTTTTGTATGGATTTTTTGTATATTCACATTTTCTTCTTCCACCTTCTCATGAACGAAGTGATATTGAACTCGTGTGTGTTTTGCCTTTGAATGAAATGCTAGATTCTTTGCTAGATGTAAAGCACTCTGACTATCATAAAATAAAATAATCTTCTCTTGTATGTATCCAAACTCCTCCAGTAGCATTTGCAACCATATTGCTTCTTTGCTAGCTTGCATAGCTACGACATATTCTGCCTCCATTATAGAAGTATCCATAATAGATTGTAATTTTGAAACTCAGCTTATAACTCCTCCAGCAAGAGAAAACACATAATCTGAGGTGGATTTACTCTTGTCAAGATCACCTGCATAATCTGAATCAACATAGCATCTGATAGTAAAGTCTGATTCTCCATAACATAGTGCAACATTTGAGGTACCTTTGACATATCTCAGGATTCTCTTTACAACATTCCAATGCTTTTTACCAAGATTCGTTATGTATCGACTAACCACTCCCACTGTTTATGAAATGTCTGGTTTTGTACGAATCATAGCAAATTTTAAGCTATCCACTGCAGATACATGCGGTACTCGAGATATTTCTCTCATCTCTGCTTCATTGCTAGGACTCATACTTGATGATAATCTGAAATTAATAGGAAGAGGGGTACAAATTGGCTTACAATCTTGCATTTTGAAGTGCCGTAAAATTTTTTTCAAATAATTTTTTTGAGAAAGCCATATCTTTTAATTACTTCTATCTCGATAAATTTGCATTCCTAGAATCTTATTTGCTGGTCCGAAGTCCTTCATTTCAAACTCCCTAGCCAAGTGTGCCTTTAAGTCTGTAATAAGATTTTCGTTAGGGCCTGCTATCAACATGTCGTCAACATATAATAAGAGAATAATAAAATTACCATCACCAAATCTCTTGTAGTAAACACAAGGATCCGAACTATATTTGTTATATCCAAAGCTCATAATAAAGAAATCAAATCTCTTATACTAACATCTTGGTGCCCTTTTGAGACCGTATAAATATTTGTTCAACCTGCAAACCAAGTTCTTTTTTTCTTTTTCTTCAAAACATTCTGGTTGGAGCATGTAGATCTATTCTTTAAGTTCTCCATAAAGAAATATAGTTTTTAAGTCCAACTGCTCTAAGTATAAGTTAAATGTAGCACATATCGCTAGAACTACTCGAACCGTTGTGAGTCAAACAACATGAGATAATATTTCATTGAAGTGTATACCTTCTTTCTGAGCAAATCCTTTCCCCACCAATCTAGCACGATGCTGCTCCACTTGGTTATTGCAATCTCATTTGATTTTGTAAACTCATTTGTTCCTGATGGCCTTTTTTCCTTATAGTAGTGAAACAAGATTCCATGTTTTATTTTTATGAAGAGCTTCAATTTCTTCTTGCATTGCTACTATCCACAGAGAAGCTTCTTGGCTTTTTATAGCCTTATGAAAATTTGATAGCTCTCCATCCTCTGTTAGTGAATAATATGCGATATTTCCCTCCATGATGTACTCTTAGTGCCAAACTAGTTCTCTTCTCTCTCGAGTTGTCAGCCAAACTTATGGAGTTACAAACTCAGCTTGTTCTTATTTTTCATGTTCTGATGATGCTTCGAAAGCATATGGAACTTCTTGTTCTTATCTTTCTTCAACTTGAACTGTAGCAATATCTAGTTTTTCTTTTGAAGTGATATCATTATCTTTTTCTTGTACCTTATCTTCTACAAATACAACATCCCTACTGATTATCACCTTACGGGCAATGGGATCCTACAGGCGATACCTCTTGACTCCATCAGTATACCCTAAGAAAATATATTTTCTGAATTTTGGATCCAGCTTTGAGGTTTCTTGGGAATTGTACATAACATAAACAAGACTTTCGAATGTATGTAAGTGAGAATAATTAGCTGGCTTACTAGTCCACATTTCCATTAGGGTTTTTAGACCAATTATAGTTGATAGTGATCGATTGATCACGTAACAGGCTGTCTTGACTGCTTCTGCCCAAAATGACTTGGGTAACCTTGCAGATCTCAACATCACTCTTGTTCATTCTAATAAGGTTCTGTTCATCCGCTCTGCTACTCCATTTTTTTTGTGGAGTGTATGCTACTATGAACTGTCTTTTGATAGCTTCTTGTTGACAAAGGCTATCAAATTCATCACCAGTATATTTCTCTCCATTGTCTGTCTTTAAACACTTGATCTTCTTTTCAATTTCAAGCTCAACCCGCACTTTGGATATTTTGAAAACTGAAAATGCATCTGCCTTATTTTTTTTATTGAATGCACCTAACATCTCCTGGAGTAATTGTCAATAAAAGACAAAATATTTTACTCTTCCTAGAGATAGAACTGGTGCTTGCCAAACATCTAAATGTATTAGTTCTAAAATAGCTTTGCTTCTAGTAGAGGAACTGTTGAATTTTAATGTGTGCTGCTTACCAGTAACGCAATGCTCATAAAAGGGTACTGAAATCTTTTTGAGCCCTAAAAGCAGTTTTTGTTCAGCAAGAATCTTCAACCCTCATTCTGACATGTGACCAAGCTTACAATGCCATATTATTGTTAATTCTTTTGCTGAACTTGCCAATGCAGTGGATGCTTCTCCTTCTTGTTGTGTTTTCCTTTAAGCATGTACAAATTTATAGCTATCTTTTCTGCTTTCATCAATACAAGAGAACCTTTAACTATTTTCATGATCCCACCTTGAATATGGGTTTTACAACCATTATTATCTAATTGACTCAAAGATAATAGATTTTTCTTCAAGCCTTTGACATGTCGTACCTCCTGGATGGTGCAAACCGTACGATCATGCATCTTTAATTTGATGGTACTAATACTAGTAATCTCCAAGACATGATCATATACCATGAACACATATCCTCTGAAGATAGGTTCATATTGATGGAACCATTATCTCCGGGGATTCATTTACCATGTTGCTCTTGAGTCCATAAGCCATATATCACTAAATGTTCTTCTGCCTTCAATAACTGTTGTTGCCTTACTGTATAAAATTTCACCATCATCTGAGGTGCTCTCTACACAACCCTGAGCATTTGGCTACTCAGGACCTTTTCCTTTAACTTCTCCATTCTTCTTGAGATGCCAACACTCCCTTTTGTAGTGCCATTTCTTGCCACAATGATGACACTTGGCATTCTTCTTACTTTTGAATTTTGATCTACTCTGATTTTGACTCCCACTGGAGCCACGTTCTGTTGATCTTCCCCTTATTATTGTTAAAGCTTCAACTTGCCGTGAGCCTCCTTGTCTATCTTCTTGCTTTTGCACTGACTTTCTTCTTCAAGAACTACAACTTCAATATCATCGAAGACTAAAAACTTCAATGTTGTTGGTTAGGTTGATGATGAGTTGATCATATGAATCATGTTGACTTTAAAGAAGAATTTTAGCATGTTCACCTGTCTTTATGTTATGCCCCATTGTTGTGAGCTATGAAAAATAAAGTGTTGAGGGTGTTAATATGATCTATCACCATAGTTGACTCCATCATCCGAAGGGTGTAAAGTTTTCTCCTAAAAAAATTTTGTTATGTAGTGATTTGACCTCGTACAATTCTTAAAGTATCTCATATCTCTTTTGCTATCTTTTTTTCAGCCACACTTGACAATACTTCATTGGTTAGTGCTAGGTGCATATTAGCAATAGCATTGCCATCCATCTCATTCCACTTGTCGTCGTTAGTGATCTCATCATACCTATCTCCAATTACTGCTAAGCAATTATCTTTTCTCAAAACTGCTTTTACTCTCATTATTCACAATGAGAAATTACTCCCATTGAACTTCTCTATTTCATACTTCGTATTCATTATTGAAGATGCCTCCTTTCCACTAATTAGATTTGATTGTAGCACCAAAAACAGGCTATAAACCTGGAGCTTTGATATCACTATTAAGACGTTGTGAAACGGTGTACACAATTATAAATGAAGTAGAAATGAAAAATTAAAATGAGAATAATGACAATTAAAATTTTACATGAAAAAATCTCCAAATCAATTGGAGTAAAAAACTACATGCAAATTGTAGAAGAATTTTACTATAGCAAAAGAATTACAACAGTTTCTTTCTAAAATAAAGAAAGTACATTTGATAATACTTTCACTTATAATATGATAAAATCAAACACTCTTTCTAATAAAAGAAAAGACAATATTTAGAAAAAAAAATCTTACTTTTCTCTCTAAAACTCTTTCTCTATAATTTTTTGATACATTTTAAATGAAAGCTAAATAGTTTATATAAGCTTTAAAAATAAGTTGGTAAAATTTTATCAATGGTTAAATACCTCCTTTATCTAAGTTAAACATCTCTATTTTTCACTCCACAAAAGAAACTTCATTGCTAAAAAAGTTTTCCTTGCTAATTTTATATCAATTCTAAAATTTTGACTTGAATAATTAAGATAACATGCATCATATAAAAATTAAATTTACACATAATAAGTACTTGAAATCAAATTGAGCCATTAAAGTGAATTTAAACAAATATTAATACTGATAACTTTCTTCATGGATATTGACAATGGTTATCAAATCGATATTGAATGAAGTAAAATTTAAGCAAAGAAATGCATGCAATCTTGATTTTACCACAGACACTATGCAAAATTAAAATTTGTGCAGGGAATTGAATTTATTATTCAAATTATATATTTTTTTTGTTATTAAATTATATATTGCATGTAAAATTTTTATAATTTAATTATTAAATATTGAGAAATTGTAATTTTGATGTTATTATTAGACTTGATTTGACGTGCAAAGTTTTGTAATTTAATTGTTAGACCTTAGAAAATTGTAAATGTTGATGTTATTATAAGTTGGAATATAGTGCATGCATGTGATATGAAATGAAAACTGTCTTATAATTTGATTGTGTAATCTTTCGTCACTTAATTGATGGGCCAAATTATTTTGTCGGATGTTAAAAATATTGAATGATTGATAGAATCAATCTTTCTGTGTTTAATATATATATATATATATATATATCTTTTGAGAGGTGTCTTAATATTACACATTAAATTTCATTCCTCTTATTAAATTATTCTTTTTAGGTTCCATTATTAAAAAATTATTAATATCAAAATTAAAATATATTTTATAAAAATAATTTTGTATTTTTAGCGTAAGAATAAAAACTCTTATAAAAAATAGATGAACATTAATTATTGGATGAAAATACGTACATAATTTTAATTCCTTTATACAACTGAAAGGAAGGAAAACAATATTTAGGAGATAGATTGATGTTGATATAATAATAATAATAATAATAATAATAATAATAATAATAATAATAATAATAATAATAATAATAATAATAATAATAATAATAATAATAATAATAATCTTTTTGTTATATATTTATTTATAATTTTAATAATAAATGTATTTAATAATTACAAATACTGTTTAGAATGTTTTAAATAATTGTTATATTTATACTCTTAAAAATTAAATACATGTAAAAATTAAGTATATTTTTCTTAAATATATAATACCTTTTATTTTCACAAAACATTATATATGTAAAATTAATTATATTCTCATGGTCATTCTACATCTCAACAATATAAACTAAGTTTGTGTTTAGTTTAGCTGTTGGGATTAGTTGATAAATTTTTAACTCCTAACTGCTAAATCAATGCATTTGGTTGAAAAATTAAAACAACTACTATTATTAGCTGCTAATTTAAAAAGCTATATTTTAGAACATTTTTCCATTAATAATTATTTAAAAGCTATTTTAAATTTACATCATCGTACTCACTCTTATAAAAAAATTACCAATAAAACAATTTTCAAATTAAATTTTATTTGACAATAACAAATAATTATTATAATATAATTAATACTTACAAACACATTCATGTTTAAAAATATATATATATATATATATGAAATAAAAAAATATATTTTTTTCTAACTACTAGTAATTCATTATTCTTACAATACATATTAGACACTAGAAAAGAAAATTAATTAAAATAGATAGTGATATATTAAAGGTAAAACTGTATAGATGATCGTCATTTAACATTTGAACCGACAACAATTAATAAAATTTTATTAAATATTCATATTTTAAACCTTTTACTATTTACTATCGACTATAAGCTACCAAATAAAATAAACCAAAAAGACTCTCTCGGAGGGCTGACAAATTTAACTATCTGGGAAGCTTTGCTCTTTCTCTGCCCTCTGCCTTGCTCTTGGTGGCCTCAGATCTAGTTGATGGGCTACCGGTGGTCATTTTTGGCTGTCGGCAGCCCCAATCTCTTTGATCTTTTGTGGTTGTTAGTTTTTCTAGCAAATAAAGCCGTGGATCTAGTTTCATCCTTTCAAGTGCTTATCTCTCTTTCGCTAACCATAGATCTGGAAATTTTGTATCTTCATCAGTGGTCTCCTTGGAAGAATAGAAGAATGTTTTTTTCGTTTATAGTCCTAAGATCAGGAAACCGACTTCAGCGTAGTCTGATCTATACCCCTTTGAAGATCTATCTTGGTGGCTCATGCTCAAGCTCTGCAATATTTTTGTTTGTCCCTATTTCATGGCCTTTTCAATGCATGCTAGAAGCATACCACACTCCCAGAAGGTTGTGAGCGTCTATGGAGTTTCAGTAAGAACCTCTCTTCGATGTTTGGTTGCTCTTATGCTTACATTTAAGGAGGATGGCTACTTAGTTTTATCTGTAGTCTACATATTTCAGCTCTTTGGATTCAGTTATTTTGAGCTCTCTCCTCTACCTTTATTTAGGATGTTAATTCCTATTATTCCCTCAATTTCTTATCTACTTGAGGATGATAAGGGTGGTTGAACTGCTTTAGTTGTATCTCCTTTGGTGAACTGCTTACATTTGTCTGTAAACATCATTAAGAAGCTTGTCCTGTTTTATGTTTGCCCTTATCTCTGTGATTTATGGCCTTTGTTTACGGGGTGGTTCTACTGTATCTCCTTAATCTTAATGTATCGGGGATTACTGTTTGTCTTTCTCATGTCTATATACCTGGGTTTCTTTCTTGTAATTTCTCAGCTTAATAATGTTATTTACCTTTCATGATTAAAATAAACAAAAATTACTTTAAATGTTTTACCAAACAAACCGCCAATAATAGTAACAACAACTATAAGCTCTAGTAAAACTAAGCGGAATAAAACTTAAATTTTATTTTATTAATTACACATGGAGAGAAAGATATTCAAACTCGAAACCTAAACATAAATAAAATATGCTATAAATCTTAGTGATTTAAATTTTATTGTATCGTATATATTATTAACGCCTTTGTTATTATTTTAAAAAAATTAAGGCAATAATAATTATACAAAATAAAGCCTACATGTCTCAAATTATATTCTTTATAATTATTCACTCTCATAATATTCAATAAAATCGATTTTAATTTTTTTTTTCCAAATCAAAATTTTAAAAATTTAGGTTGAAGTAAAACTTGCCTTTAGGTGGACCCAAAGAGTATCTAGGGAAAGCTCAAAGCCCCCATTAGCCTTTTATTATATATATGTGCGTGCATGCGTGGGTGTGCGTGCATGCGTGCGTTATTATGGATAGGTAAAAAAAGTTATAAATTTACTTTAAGCTCAGTTGATATAATTTCCAATATTTTATAATTCTCCTCTCTTTTTTAGCCAATTCTTATATAAAATACAATTATAAAATTTTTATCTTCAGCCAATTATCTCATAATCTTTACTCTTCCATCTTTAAGATTTTCTCTTTGTTAGTTTTTGAATTTCTGTTTTATTTTATTTTTTATTTTTATTTCAAGATCTGTAAATTTTTATATTATTAAATGTATTTCTTTTGTGATATTTATTTCTCTCTCTCATATATATATATATATATGTACAGCAAATATACAATTATACCTAATAATTCATATATGGAATTATAACTGTATTAATTGTATGGAAAATGAAAATTTTAAAAATTTCAATTTATTATTTTTATACTTCTTTCCTAACTATTTAATTAATTTACGTAATTGAAGGGTGAATAAAACATATTATAATATGAAGAATATAGCACATAAATTATAAACGCAACATTTTATTATTGCATGCATCTTTTTATTATAAGGTTGTTCATGTATTAAAACACACTGCATCAGTTTGAATACTAAGAGTAACTTGATGGTACACAGTGTATTTGGCCAGTTAGTTTGAAAGAGAAATGATGGCGAGACTGTTAGTTAGGAAGTTAGGAGTTTGTTAGCAGATGCTCTATAAATAGCTTCTTCTAGAATCTAAGAGTTGCATCTTATTGTATATAATAACACTCTATAACTAACATAAATGTGATGAGAATCATCTTTCTTCCAGTTTTCCTTGTTTCTTGATTTCTTTTCATGGTATCAGAGCCTTGGGCTGTGATCCACAATGATTTGCTTCGTACTCTATTTTCTAGAATTTTTGTTGTTTCTCGATTTTTTTTTCTATAAGAATGAGTAAGAGTACAAATCAAACTACTAGGCCATCTAAAGGTTTGACATTACTCAACAATGGAGATCCTCTTCACCTTCATTCATTTGACAATCCAAGTATGATATTGGTATCCAACCTATTGAATGGAAATAATTACTTGACTTGGAGTCAATTGATGAGAATCACATTGAGAGCTCAAAATAAGTTGAGTTTTTTTTTTTAAGGAAAAGAAGAAATATCGAAAGAAGGAATGGAAGAATATAAGCAGTAGATCAGGACATATTCAATGGTTATATCTTGGATCTTGATACAACTTCTGTGACTGTGAGGGAATTGCGGAAAGAACTTGAAGAAGACTATAGAGAATGTAGTGGACCACAATTCTACCAATTACAAAGAGAGATTACTTCAATCAAGCAAGATAACCTATCTGTCAATGCTTACTATACAAAGTTGTTAGTGTTTTAAAATACAAGGAGTAATAGAAAGCAAGAAATAAGAATAGTAGAAAAAAAATATGTGCTGAAAAAATCTGCATTTTTATTGAATTGAACATTGCTTATATACATAAAAAAATTCAGCTTACACGTTCTGAAATTATGCAACCAAATGGAGCATGTTTGCATGTTTAACAAACTCATAAAAACTAGCAACTAATCAGCCATTACATTTTGAAAGAGCCAATCAAAAGCTAAAAGATTAAAACATGACAAATATAAGAAATTCAAACTGAGATATTGACCAAGTCTTGTTGCAGCAACTAAAGCAGTCCTTCAACACTCCTCCTTGCTTAGTTGCTGCAAACTCCAAGCTTCTCTCTAAAAAACTCAAACTTGCTTTTTGGCAAGGGCTTTGTGAAAATGTCTGCCAGCTGAAGATCAGTTCTGCAATATTTCAGTCCAACTGAACCTTCTTTCTATATATCTGTAAGAAAGAACAACTTGATATTGAAGTGCTTTGTCTTCCTATGAAAAATATGATTGTTTGAGATAGCAATGGCATCTTGATTATTTATAAATACTTCTGTGCACCCTTCTTGCTTCAAGTTTAGATCAATCAATACTTTTTTAAGCCATAAAACTTTATTTGCAGCAGCTTTTGGTGCAATGAATTCAGCCTCAGCTGTTGATTGGGCAACTATTTCTTGCTTCTTGGAACACCAAGAGAACACACTTGAACCAAGATCAAAACAATAACCTATAGTACTTTTCATGTCATCAAGAGAACCAGCATGATCATTGTCAGAATATCCCTAAAATATAATTCTAACTTGCATAAAATTTAACTCCAAAATCCATTGTTCCTTTCACATACCTCAGTACTCTTTAAGTGGCCTTAAAATGAGTTTCAGTTGCACAATTAGTAAACCTGGATAGTAAGCTTACTACATGTAAAATATCAGGCCTTGTAGTTGTAAGATACATTAGACATCCCACCATGCTTTTGTAAAGAGTTTCATATACTCTTTCAGCTTCAATATCCTTCTTGCATAGCTTCTCTTTCTGACACACAGGAGTAGCTATGGCTTTGCACTCATTCTGAATTTTTTTAGAATGTCTTTTGCAAACTTCTTTTGACTTATAAAGATTTCTCCTTTTTTTTTCTGCTTGATTTTCATTCCAAAAAGATATGCCATCTCTCCCAAATCAATCATTTCAAAGGTGTGCATCATATCTTCTTTGAACTTCTGAACTAAATCAGAATTACTTCCTGTAACCAGCAAATCATCAACATACAGAGAAACCATAACAAAATTGATTTCATCGCCTTTGATGTAGAGGGTAGCTTCACTAAGTCTTTTCTTGGAACCCAGCTTTATTAAATGCTCATCAATTCTGTTGTACCAGGCTCTTGGGGCCTACTTCTTACTATACATGGCTTTCTTGAGTAGATACACATCATCTTCATGCCCTTTTACTGCAAATCCTTCAGGCTACTCAACATATATCTCCTCCTCAAGAAGACCATTCAAAAAGGCAGATTTAACATATAACTAGTATATTTTCCAGCCCTTTTGTGTAGCCATTGCCAACAACAATATGATGGTCTCTAGTTTGGCAACAGTAGCAAACGTATCAGAAAAATCAATACCAGAGATTTGAGCATATCCTTTTACAACAAGTCTAGCTTTATGCTTGTTGATAGAACCATCTGCATTTAGCTTGGTTTTGAACACCCATTTCACTCCTATCACCTTTATGCCTTTAGGCCTTTTCACTAGTTGCTAAGTTTGGTTTTTCTAGATCATGCTTAGCTCCTCCTTCATTGCAGCTATCCATTTTGGATATTTTTTTACTTCCTAAAAATTTGTTGGCTCAAGAATAGCAATATTGCACTGATAGATATCAGAAAGTGATCTTATACCTCTAACAGGTACATCATTAATCAATTCATCTTTCTTTAGCTAGGACATAAAACCTTGCTCAGAATCTGACTGCTCTTATTTCCAATTCCATTTTGCACTTTCCACAAATTGAACATCCCTGCTTATTAGAATTTTCCTTGAATGTGGTTGAAAAACTTTGTAAGCTTTTGAAACCAAGTTGTACCCCACAAAGATCTCAGCTTCAGCTCGTTTATCCAGCTTGTCCCTTTTGATCTGTGGCACATAAGTGAAACACAAATAACCAAACACTTTAAGATTTTTCAAGAAAGGTTTGTATCCATACCATGCTTTAAAAGGGGTCTTCCCCTTCACTGCTTTAATGGGTAGTCTGTTAAGCAGAAACATTGATGTGTTTGCAGCATCTGCCCAATACTCTTATAGTAAGTCTTTTTCTTGGAACAAACATCTAGCCATCTCCATTACAGTATGGTTCTTCCTTTCACTTCATTTTACTGAGGAGTATATGGAGCAGTGAATTGATGTTCAATTCCAGCTTCTTCACAAAACTAGTTGAATGTTTCTAATATATATTCCTTCCCATTGTCAGACCTTAAAGCTTGTATTTTATAGCTACTTTGTGTTTCAATCCATTGCTTAAACTTCCAGAACACACCAGCCACTTCTGACTTGAACTTGAGAAAGTAAATCCAACACATTCTACTATAATCATCAATGAAGAGTAGATAATACTTACTCCCATTTAAAGAAGGAATTTTTTAAGGTCTAGCCAAGTCTGTATGAATTAATTGCAGCTTCTGAGTTTCTCTCCAGTTTGTTTAGTTGAAGGAAAGTCTAGCTTGTTTTCCATATTGACAAGCTTTGCAATATGGCAGTCAGCTTCAGGGTCAGGTAAGCATTGAACAAAATCTTTCTTTTGCATACTCAACACAGCTTTATGATGGAAGTGACCTAGCCTCTTGTGCCAGATTTCTGCATTGACTTTTACTGCAGAGAAAGTTGTTTGCTCCTCCTCCAAAGGATCTAGTGTAAAGCTCTTTTCCTTTATCTTCACTCTGAACACATCTTCATATTTTGTGTCTTTGGTCAAGCATTAGTTGCCCTCAAAGATCACTTTGAATCCACTTTTAAGCAACTGGCCAACACTCAATAGATTTTGACTGATTTTAGGTATAAATAACACTTCTTGAATAAGTTTTGTACCTGAGCAGCTTTCAAGTGCAACCATGCCTTTGCCCTTCATAGCAATATACTTTTCATTATCAATCTTACTTTAGAGGTCATTGTTGTATGTAGATCCCTAAAAAAATTATGGTTAGATGTCATGTGATTTGTACAACCACTGTCAATGAGCCATTTATCACTTGAACTACTGGTTGCAAAATAGGTTGCCATAAAGAGTTGCTCCTCCTCTTTTTGATCAACTGTTTGAGCAATATTCTTATGCTGAAATTATTTTGAGTCATGATTTTCTTTTGAGTGTTGCTCTTGCATATTTTTTATGATGACCCATTTTTTAACATTTTTCACACTTCATATCTGGTCTTCTCTAACACTTAAAAGGTGGATCACCCTTTTTGCCACAATGTTTGCAAGGAGGAAAGTCTTATTTATTAGGTGAACCAAAACTTTTCTTCTTATTAGTTTTGTGCTTTCCTTTACCTCCTTGATTTGTTTGAACCTTTGCTGGCAAAGCTCCTTCAACAAACCCTTCATTTCTCATGAGCCTTCTCTGCTTTTGTGCCTGCAAAGCATGTATTAATTATGCCAAGCTAATTTTTGACAGATCTTTAGCATTCTCCAAGGAAGAAGTAATAGTCTCAAACCTTTTAGGTATAGTAACAAGAATTTTTTTGAACTATTCTCGTATCAGAAAACTCAGTACCAAGCAACCATACCTTGTTTACAATATTGAGAAGTCTATTTGAATACTCTTTGATAGTTTTAGATTCATTCATCTTCTGCATTTCAAATTCTCTAACCTAGTTCATCACTTGCATTTCTTTAATCTTCTCATTTCCATCGTACTCCTTTTTGAGAAAATTCCAAATTTCAAAGACATTCAAGGTCATGATTCTGGTAAAGATTGTAGGTGAGACTGCAGTAAACAAACAGGACTTTGCCTTGGACTTTCTTGTCTTCCTCTCTTTATGATTTTTCATCTAAACTACTGTAGGATTGTTTGTTAATGGAAGAACTTCATATTCTTCCTCAATAGCTTCCCAGAGATCATTTGCATCTAGGTAAGCCTCCATCTTTATAGCCCAAACCTGATAATTTTTACCATTAAACTCAGGTGGTACAATAGCAATGAAAGAGTTTCCTGAACTTAATTGTCTAGTTTCCATTGCTTTTGATGAATTCACACCAATTTCTCACAAGTCTCTCAAGAAGAAAGCTCTGATACCAATTGTTAGTGTTTTAAAATACAATGAGTAATAGAAAGCAAGAAATAAGTATAGTAGAAAAAAATGTGTTGGAAAAATCTATTATTTTTTATTGAATTGAACATTGCTTATATACATAAAACATTCAGCTAATATGTCCTAAAATTAAACAACTAAATGGAGCATGTTTACATGTTTAACAAACTCCTAAAAACCAACAACTAATCAACCATTACATTTTGAAAGAGTCAAATAAAAACTAAAAGATTAAAATATAACAGATATGAGAAATTCAAGCTGAGATATTGACCAAGTCTTGTTGCAGCAATTGAAGTAACCCTTCAACAAAAGTTAAGAAGATTATGAGTAGAATTTAATTGCCTCAGTCTAGTACCACATTATAGTTGTGGGAAGTATGATTGTGGACTAAGTCAATGGAAGATGTAATTTCTTTAAATAGACTAATGCAATTTTTTATGCCTATAAATGAATCTTTTGATAATGCAAAGAACCAAATCATCATGTTGAATCCTTTGCCATCAGTCAACAAGGCTCATTCATTGATTCTTAAGGTGGAGAGATAAAGATTTGCACAAATGAGTCTAGATGAGCCTTTGAAAATAGTATTTTGTTTGCAAAAGCAACAAATAATAAGAGACAAAGTTATGGTTGAGGGTCATACATAAGGAGAGATTTTGACAGAAATGATAGAACAATTTGTACCTATTGCAAGAAATCAAGCCATTTGAAAGGCATTTTCTTCAAGTTGGTAGGAGTAACAAAGTGTATAATAAATGAAAGATTAATTGGGGTGATGATAAGGGAGAAAATAACAATGCAAATTTATATCAGATCTCGAAGAACTAGAGTTAGCATATGGAAGATGACTACAATTGGAAGGCATAACAGAGTATAGCAGACATGATTAAGTAAGAATTCTCCAAATTCCTCAAGAAAAATCCATTGATCACAAATAATTATATGAATTTTGTTCAAGCATATGAATTTGTAGGTAATATCTCATATACACATGACAAAGGTAAGGTCCATTTATTCTGGATAGTTGATAGTGGGTCTTCAAACCACATATGTTCAAATGCAAAATTGTTTAGATGTATCAAATCTTTACCTCAACTTATTAAACTCCATTTGCCAAATGTATCTAAAATATAAGTCAACCTAATAGGCACTGTCATCCTTATTCCAAATGGAACATTCAAAATATTCTTTATATACCATTCTTTAGTTATAACCTTATATCAGTTAAAAAACTAATAGAACAATATCAACTAAGATTGATAATTCTTTCTAATTGCTTTATATTATCAACTAAGATTGATAATTCTTTCTAATTACATTATATTGCAAGACTTGAGGAGTGATGAATACTTGGTTGCTAGAGGTGACAAGGGCAACATATATATTTTGGATGATAACTCTATTGTTATTAGTTGTAATAAACCAAATAGAATTGATACTACTGTTAGTTCCATTCAATCTCATTGTATCAATATTGCCTACACAACCTCTATAGAAATTTGGCATTGTAGGTTGGGGCATCCTTCTACTGTTGTCCTTAATCACTTAGAATTTATTAATAAAGTGAGCCTTTTTATTCCTTGTGAAATATGTCCACTAGTTAAACAAACTAGACGTCCTTTTCTAATAAGCACTATAAAATTAGAAATACCATTTTCTTTTGTTTATGTTGATATTTGGAGCCCAAATACACAACCTGCACTTACTGGAGCACATTAACTTTTGACCCTTGTTGAAGATAATATTAAGGTTGTATGTACTTATCTAATGCACCACAAATCACATACCATTTTCCTTTTAACCAAATTTTTAAAAATGACTAAAAGAAATACCCTTCATACTGATAATGGATATGAAATTCTAGGACAAAAATTCCAAACCCTTTTGACTACCTTAAGAACTACTCATCAAAGAAGTTGAATGTGCACTCGCTAACAAAATGAAGTAGCAGAACAATATAGACATATAATGCAAATGTTAAAGGCCTTGTTAATTGAATCAAGCTTGCCTTTTATGTTATGGGATGATGCTGTCCTTCATGCCACCCTTTTAATAAATAGATTACTAATAACTATTCTTAACTAGAAAATCCATACAAACTTCTATTTTATAAAATACTAGACTACATATTGCTTATAACTTTTAGTTTTTTAGCTTTTGCCAAGAATAATAACTCTTATAAGAATAAACTTGATCTTAGGTCTATCAAATGTGTTTATCTTAGTCAATTCTCTAGACAAAAGGCTTTAAACCCTTTGGCATTTATAACTGAATTGTTTTTACTTCCAGAGATGCTCAGTTCCATGAAGAAACTTACCCTTAACAAACTTTCTCGAATCACACATACTCCAGATTTTACTTCACATTAACAAACATCAGAAGATTCTCTAGCTAAATATAACCTAAAATAAATCAATTCACCTTATTTTTAGCCCCAGACAATAGACCATTACTAATACCACATACTAGACCAAACACATATTCATATATCACCAATCAATCTTTGTAGTTGTCCATTTCAACTCTGCCAACAACAACTATTATTTCACTACAGGTCATACTACACCTTTAGATACTCTCATACAACCAACTAGAAGAAGTATTAGACTCACCAAAACACCAGCATGGCTACATGATTTTGAAACCAACTTACCCTCTTCCTTCATTATTGGTAAATTTACATATGCACACGAATTTTTTAGCTAACTTGTCAACTGTTTAGGAATCCCACACTTTCAAAAAGAAAATTAAACATTAAGAATGGGTTCAAGTATTGGAGAAGGAGCTTAGGGCATTAGAGAAGAATGAAACTTGGTTGATTATAGATTTTCCTTTAAGGAAAAAGCCTATAAAGTCCAAATGGGTTTACAAAAAAAATGAAGGCGGATGGTAATGTGGACCTATACAATGCTTGACTTATGGCTAAAGGGTACAACCAAATTGAAGGAGTGAATTTTAATAAGAGCTTTTCTCTAGTTTCTAAACCAGTTACTGTTTGTAAATTTTTAGCTATTGCAACTGCAAAGTCTTAGCCACTCCATTAATGGGATATCTTTAATGCCTTTCTTTATGGATTTGTTGAGAAAAAGTTTCACATGTGGCCTATTGAGTAGTATAAGAAAGTAAAAGAAAGTCAGGTATGCAAGCTTTTACAATCTCTTTATGGTTTGAAGCAAACTTCACACTAAAAAATGTTGATTTTTCTAAAAAATTACAGAGATATGGCTTTACTAAATCCCCTCATGACCATTATTTATTTACATTAACTGCCTTGTCTTATTTCATAGCTCTTCTAGTGTATGTTGATGATGTTTTAATCACTAGTAATTATGAACAAGTTATTACCATAATAAAGTCTTATCTTCACAAAGAATTTATCATTAAAGATCTTAGCCTAACAAAATATTTCCTAAGCTTAGAAATTGCTCAACCTCTAATGGCCTATTTTTAATCAGCAAAAATATGTACTTAATTTCATTTATGATGCTAGTCTCTCCAACTATCAACTTGTAGCCACCCTATTATGGAAGGTATTAGCTTATATGCTACTAAAGGATCGTTATTCCCTAACCCACAATCGATCATTTCAAATAATGATTGTGAGACTCCTCTATATTGGATTTACTCGATTAGATGTCATGTTCATTGTTCAATAGTTTATCCAATTCATTTAGTCCCCATGAGATATCCATTGGCAATGTGCTCTTCAAGTTCTTTGATATCTCAAAGGCAACCTAGGTCGAGATTTATTTTACCCCAACTCTAACACTCTACAACTATAAGTGTTCAGTGGTGTTGTTGGGCCATTTGCAAGAATACAAGAAGATCAATCATTGGTTTCTGTGTTTTCTCGATGATACCTAATTTTCTAGAAAAATTAAAAGCAGAACACCATGTCTCATTCCTCTACGAAGCTGAATATTACAGTCTAGCAAGCATGATTGTGAACTTCATTGGATTACATATCCCCTTCCTAACCTTTAATTGCAACCCAAGCTCCCAATTTCTTTCTAGTTGACAATTAAGCAACTAGCCATATCTTTGTTAACCTTGATTTTCACTAATGCAAAAAAACACTCAAGCAATTGACATTTGGTTTATGAGAAATATTAAGATGGTTTGAGATGGTTCATTCGTATAGCCATCTTGCATTTTTTTTTAATGAAGGCACTTTCAGCATCCATTTTTAAGAATTTTAGTTCCAAGTTGGACTTGTTGACTCTGAAACAAGCACCAACTTGAGGAGGAGGGGGCAGGGGCAGACCTAGAATGAGTGATTGAGGGAGGTCGAAATAGATATTATTGGTGGGGTGGGGAATGGGGGGCCAACATTTAAAAAATTAATTATATATTAATATATATACACATATATATGTATATACTTAAAAAAAATTAGGTGGAAGGGGGTGCCAGGGAACCCCCCACCTTGTATATAGGTCCGCTTCTGGGAGAGGGGAGATGAAGAACATAGCAGATAAGTTATAAATGCAATGTTTCATTATTACACACATACTGTTATTATAAGGCTGCTCATGTATTAAAACGCATCACGTCAGTTCAAGCACTAAGAGTGATGGGTATCGAAACCACAAAAAATAATTTG
Source organism: Garcia nutans (assembly GCA_947685225.1). Lineage (NCBI taxonomy): Eukaryota > Viridiplantae > Streptophyta > Magnoliopsida > Malpighiales > Euphorbiaceae > Garcia > Garcia nutans. The sequence goes on from CANTUV010000068.1 coordinate 2,071,645, forward strand.
TTATTCCTAAACAAATTAAATTGTGAAAGCGATGAATATGGTTAAACCTCTAGGATGGGTTGCCCGGGTTTACCTTTGAGTCAGCCCTATTCCCAATGTATTTACATTCATAATGTCTTCTACTATGAATCATATCATGAAATTTATTTTCTAATTGGAAACTTGATTCTTTGATGTCAAATATATAGGAGATGTGATGAGGATCCTAGAAATGCTTTAAGTTTCAACAATATACTAAAGTTATTTATTGGAGTTTGACTAACCTCGAATTCCTGCAAATTTTACATTCCGCGTAAAAGAAAAAATTACTTGTCAAACCCAATAATAATATATTAAAAAATTTTAAATATATTTTTTTTGCAAAAAAGGAATAAAATTTATTTTCAAATAAATAATTTTCTTCAGTATATCCATCAATCATTTAGGTGTATGAATAGTGAGTTTTAAAACCTATTTTTATTTAGTTATTTATTTATTTATGATAATTGGTAATTAATTGCTAACTAGTGGTTATTAATAGAAACATATTAATTATTTGATTAAATTTTATTAGTTGTCATAATTGAAATTATCACGACCCAATTTGAGGACACGTAACTGGCACTAGGGAATGAAAAAAGCAAGTGGCTTCCAAAACCTATAGTACGCCTGACCACTCACTTCTCAATAGTTTAGATGGAGACAGCTGTCACTATCTCGAACCGAGCCCACAAGGCTGTCAATATTATATTTTAATATAATATTAAATCATCATCATCATCAGACATTTATTGATAAGTATATTTAACAAAACCGTGAAACTAAATAAATAAGAAGATAAACAACAAAAGAAATACCATGCAGAGTTTTAGGAAACAATTATACAATAAAACATATACAATTTAACACTCATGCTGAAAAATAAGAAGGCATGATGACCTAAATAAGTAGTAAACATGAATGAGTGTTCGACTCAGTGAGTTATATAATATTTAATATAACACAACAATTCCATGCAATTAATGCTCATACGAATGACAACCAGACAAATCAAATCACATATTCAAACAAGGATAGGAGTAAGTCAATGTGGGCCACACTAAACCTCAAACTGGGTAGCCTATCTCCTTATCTGGCTCTCTTAGTCTATATATTTCTCTTAGAATCCAACACATATGGTTCGTCATCATAGTCGTAGCCAAACAGTGCTACTCGACTGACAAGCAGCGCTGAGCATGAAAATATCCCCGTCATCACGCCATTCCTAATATTATCATATAATATCCTCATACATAATCCGTATCTCCGATCATGTGTGATCTCATATCATCATAACTCTATCCGGAATCACATATTATATGCATTAAGTACAACCAACTCATACTTAATACACATTATGCTTATAACAATAATAACTGTGTATAATTGCAAAAACAGTCAATGCATTATGCAAATGCAATTATAAACATAAATTAGGGGAGCATGTATTATATTATTCTATATAACTCATAGTGGATGAAACCTGATAACCTTTCCTATAGCGTCTCACCGAAGGTGGAATAATATTTGAAAATTATTTTTAAATAATATATGAAAATTATAAGAATGTGGACAGATAGAAGACTCCAAATATTCTGTCGAAATTCTGCAAAATTTCTGCAGAACTTTCCTATAACTAGGATATTTTTTCCTTAAATAAACAAGCAAACAACACTTCCAATAGCTCACAATTATCAAAATTAATCCAATCTATCTATCTGAGCCTCCAACTAAACTCAACATTAATTTTGTTTATTTAATTTACTTATAAAATATCCCTATAAGATTTTTAAAATATATATTAAATCAATTTCAAGAGAATAATTTTATAATCGTTCTTCGACTATAATTGATTAATATATAATTTATTTTATAAACTTTTAATATAGTACATTACCCATTTAACTTAAATCATCTAATAATAATAATAATAATAATAATAATAATAATAATCTTTTAACTTTGTAATAATTTATAATCTACTCAATTAGTTAATAAATAATAATTTTCTAGATTAATAATCATTTAATAATCCAATAATCAATTAACTTATTGAATAATTAACTTGATTATTCTACTTACAATAACACTATTTTTTTTAAATAATTAGTGTTATGAATTTTAATTATATTCCATTAACTATTTTATTTTCATCATTCAATAATCAATTAATTAATTAATTCTTAAATATTAATTTTCTATATTATTAATAATTTTAATAATAGTAACTAATATATCTAAATTAATCAACATACTAATTAATCAATTTAATTAAATACAGTTAATTTAATTAACTAATAAAAATTATATTTCAAAATTTATTTTACTTATATTTAGACATAATTAGTTAATTAATTAATTATTACTAAATATAATTTTATCATAAATTATTTATCATAATTTAAATCATAATTTATTTTATAAATATATATATATATTAAATCTATAGATTATTACTTAAATAATTTATTAGTTTCAAATTTAACAAATTATAAATATATAAATTTTAATATAATAAACTATTATTCATTTATTAATTATACCCATTTATTATTACACATTAATTAATTAATTATTTTAATTAATTATATATATATATTTTCGCTAAAAATCTCGCCAGAAACGTCGCCGGAATAGTCACCGACGTCGAAAAATTATCGGATTTTGGTCAACCTAAAACATGCTCTATAATTTACAAATGATATACTAAAATGAAGTTCGGGACGAGAGAAACTCAACCGTACCTGTCTCGTTGAGAAAGAAGATCGGAATCTTGCCGGAAAAGCCATTGAAAACTCTCGACAGCGATAGCTTCGGCGGCATGTGCGGGGTGACCATACGGTGGCTGGCAACGATCCACCTCTCCCTGGACTCGCCATCTGCTGGCACTCCTCCCTAGCCAGTATGTGTCGTCGAACAGAGGTCGGCGGTAGATCAGCCAAAAACGCAAGCTGTCTCTCTCTCCCCTGCACTCTCTCTCTCCTCTGTCTCTCTCTCTTTCTATTAATTATTTCTTCTTCCTTCATTTATCAAATACATATTTATATATATATTATTTATTTATTATTTTTCTTTTTTAATTTAATAATAATACTATTATTATTATCCTTATATTATTTATTTTATATTTATATTTATATATTTTTTATAATAATTTAAAATTTTGGTTTATTACAGAAATATTGAATCAATTCATATATAAATAAATTTCCATAAAGTTAGTGGAAATAAAGGGACAAACAACAAAAACTTTATTTGAGGGGCAAGGACCGGTTAATGATGTCTTTTATTCACCTAATTAGATGTGCATATTCTGAAATAAATTTGAATTAAAAAAAAAAAAACCCTAGAAAAATGGAGTAGTTGAAGAGGAATCTTGTCATTATCTGTAAAATCTAATTGTAATAGTAATAACATATCCTAAATTTTCTAGTTTGGATGCAAAATTCTACTCTCAATATGTCCTTATGTACCTCAGTATCATTAATTACTAGAAGAGGATAATATATTTCACCAAACAATTTTCCTTGTTTCCTGTGTTTTATTCCCTATTTGGAATAATTAATTACATTATTATCTATTTTTTAATTTAAATATTGATTTTCTTACTAATTAGCTTTCAATTTAATTCAATAATAATGCTAAAACATTTTTTAGATTAAGAGGATTTGAGTTTGAAATTTGGTGGAAGCAAAGTATAAAACTTTTTGTTTAGTCATAGAAAATAGAGCATGTTTTTATTCTTTTTTTTTAAAAAAAACTTTGGAAAATTATTCTAAGAAAGCAGAAAATTAAATTTGGTTTATTAAAATTTTTAAAATGTAAAAATTAAAAAAAAATAAAATTTCAAGTTTTACAAAACTACAGTATATTATGAAAAAATATTTTAGTTGTTTTTCTTTATCTTTTAAAAATTTACACTTAACATTTGAATTTTCCTTAACTTCATTAACTAACTCTTGAGGTGTATACGTAGAGCTGTAAATGTGCCAAGCTACTCGAGCTCGGTTTGGGTCTCGACTCGGTAAAAGATTATTTAGACTTGAGTTCGAGCTGCTCGTTTGTTAAATCAGTCAAGCTCAAGTTAAGAAATAATCGGCTCGTTAGCTTATGAGCTGGCTCATTTAAAAAGCTCGTGAGTTAAGTTTATAAGCTAGCTCATTTAATGTATTTAATTAAAAATATATATAATTTAATTTATATATATTAAACTACGTATGTGAATATATTAATTTTTTGACTAATTTAATTTATATAATTTATTAATATATGGTATATATGATAAAAAAATTAAATAATATACAATATAAAATATATTAGTAATTTATAGTAAAATATAACATTATAGTAATGCAATATTTTATTTTTGTTAACATATAATCATATTGTTTATTTTTTATAAAAATATTAATTTTAATATATCTTTTATGAAAATGTAGAAAAAATGAAAATTGAAATAAGTTCATTAAGTTCGTTAAACTTATTTAAATCAAGCTCAAGATACATGATATATAACTGACTCGATACAAGCTCGAACTCGGTTCGAGCTAGATTCGAGTTTAAGTTTAAACTCGACTATTTTATAACGAACCGAACTTGAACTTTCTAAAACTCGGCTCGGCTTAATTACAGCCCTATCTCTTTCCAATTTATATATTTCAATATTCATTCATGCAAATCATAGAATACGCAGCAGATTAACAACATTTTAAAAAATGGGATTCATTCCAAGTGCTCAAATTATAAACAATATAGATAAAATGAGGAAAGGAAAAAACTAGGATCCGCATACAAATTAGTGCATGCATATTTCACAACAATACTATGAAATAAATCTTTATTAGAAAAAGGGGTATTAACTCATAATTAAACCGATGACTAAATTTAAGAAACCTCATTAAATTTGCTCTTGACATCAAGTTAAATTTCAAGCTTTAGATAATTGGAATATGAAGAAATCTAAACTTAGCACATAAAATGGGGAAAACAATTAAAGCAAAAAAGAAAGAACAGGAACAAGAATCGGCCAACAATTAAATTAAGCAACAAGAACAGTAGCAGACTCTTTCTCCGCAGCTTTCTTCAAGGGACTATCTTCTTCAAGAACGATTTGAATAGACAAGAAAACCACCCCATTAGTCATAGCCAGCATCATCTTCTTAGTCTCTTCCTTGAATTCTTCCAAGTCCACAGTTCCATTCAAGTCATGATAGAATTGTATAAAGAGATCATTGTAAACACGAGCAAGTTCTTCTGGCTCTGTCTTTACATCTATTCCAAAATGGGTCTCGAAAACCCTCAAACTCTGCAGCTCCTTCAAAATTTCTGCATATGAAAGTAACCCATCTTGATCCGTACCAAGATTGGCAAAACGATCGCGTATTGAGACAGTGAATGCTTCTTCATCCTCCACAAAGTTGACAATGGTGGCACTGTCTAAAACTTCCACACTCATTTTTTTTATATGTTTATAACTTAAAAGAAAAGAAAAAATTATATAAATAAGTGAATGGTTAATTTAGAGAGGATTTGAGTTTTTGATGATGGATTATAAGTTGGGTTTATGTTTTATATACTGCAGAGGCGGACGTAGAATTTAAAGTCAGTGAGAGATAACCTCTATTGAATTCATATTTTTAAAATTTTATTAATCATAGTTCTTGCAAAAGATTTTTATATTCTGAAATAATTAATTTAACACTTATTAAATATTTTAATTTAGCATAATAATAATATAAATTAATAAGAAAAATTATAAAAGAATAATAAATTAAGATTTAGAAATTTTCTTAACCAACGTAATAAAAAAAGAGCAAAATTGGGATAATTATTTCGTAAATAATATAATTATAGTTCTATATAAATTCTTGAATATAATTGTATATTTGCTATATCGATACATAAATAGAAAAAATTAAAAAAATCTAATGATATAAATCTTGAACTAAAAAATAAAAATATAAAAAATTAAATTGAAAAATGAGAGAACTCTTATATTATTTAGAAATCATACAATGACAGAATGATGGACGATAAGAGAATTGATTGAAGAAAAAAATTTTATAACTATATATTATATAAAAAAAATTGATAAAAAATAGTAAAAAAAGTATTTTTAAAAAATAATATTTTTTTATTAATAATAGTAATCAACTCAAAATAAAGAAAACTAAAAACATATATTGAGTTAAATCAACTTACAATAATTATATATATAACCCGTTGGGATTAGTCCAGTCGGCTAGCAATCTAACCCACTAGGGGAAGGTCGCGGATTCAAACTCTCACAAAATGTATTTTCGGGGGTTTGAATCTTTTTTTTTAATATATATATATATATATATATATATATATGGGGCTTGAGCTCACACTGGACCCTTCTAAGTTCCGCCGTTGTATGTATTCTAAAATCAAACTTACTTTATAGTATAATAAGTCGGTGGGTATTAATCCCCTTGTAAAATTTTCAATGGGCTAAAAACGTATCTTGTAAATGAAAAATATTAAAAACAAGTTGGTTCACGAGACCGTAAACTGTAAAGCTAAATAAAGCAGCAATTTCAATTTTTCAACCACTTTCAGTTTCAAAAACAACAATACCATACCCACAGAGTAACAGGAAGGTTTATACCCTCATTAAATTCTTCAGTTACTTATAATTAAAATTATAAAATTTCACTAATTGAATTGCTCAAATTGATCAGTTCACACTGACTTTCAATGGTTTATTTGAGAATATATTACATTGAGGTTTAATTTTCGCTAAAATGATTGTATGGAATCAATTTAAAAAGTTATGAAAAACCGTCCAATCACTAAAAAATTAGAATATTTGTTAGTTGATAAGGTTATAGGCTGGGTTTGGACTTCAAAAATATTAATCTTTTAAGAGTTCAATTTCCTTATCCGTATTTTTTTTTACTAATTGAGACTCGAAATTTTGAAATCCGTGGCTAAGTCTATTATTATTATTTTTTATATAAATCATTTTTTTGGAGTCGGGTAAAATAAAACTATAAAAAGTATAAAATTTTTTTTACTAATTTTTAAGGCAGTTGCATACATGGATTTAAACTTAAGATCTTTGATTAAAGTAGACCAATCTCTTACCAACTAATCTACATTATCAATAGTTTGGCTAAGTCTATTATTAGTAATAATCTAATGTTCATTATTAGTCATAATCTAATGTTCCTTAAAAGGAAGTTGTGGGTTTCACTTTGAATAAGCTAACCCTCCATGTCTTGCAAGTCAACAATCAAAAGAAATTACTGATCCGTACAAAACTATGAGGCTTTGGTCTAATGATAACAACAAAAGTTTCATATTCAATTTCTATATCTCCATGTTATGTTTAAATTTATTTATAATATATTTGATATAATTGTTAGTTTCAAATTTATATAATATATTTTGACATTAATCAAACTTTATATCCAACATATAATCCCTATAATAATAGCAATTAAAACACTTTTTATTTTGTACAATGAAACTTAGCCTAGAGATAAGTGCATTCTCCTAAGCAATTCATTATCGATTCTTCTCTCCTCAATTATAATGCTAAAAAAAATACCGTTCATTCTCAAAATAATAATTAAAAATAAAAAAAGATAAATTTATCCATTAAGTCTTTGGTTTAATTAGAAATAAAATTTTGGGTTGAAATTTTGGTCGAAGTTAAATTTATTAAAACAAACGACAATAAGTGACACCAATACAATAATAATAATAATAATAAGAAAAAAAATTAAAATGGAGGTGTTTGTATTTTTTTGGTGTAACAATTTTTTTTGTCCAATGCGTTTCAAAACTTCTAAAAATAATTCCATTAAATATTTTTAGAAGTTTATCAATCATTTGGGTCCAAAATATTGCCACATTGAATACTAAATTATACCGTTAAAACCTATTTTGTATAAAATTGTCCAAGACAATTAATAAAAATTTGCATTTTGATATTTAGACTTTAGTTATCAAAACTTTCTAAATAGAAAACTGAAAATAATTTTTCAAGGTTTTCAAATTATAATTGAAAATGAAGGTTCATTACAATCTAAATAATCATTCTTTTAATGGTTGGCTCCATGCTTGCAGCCTATGTATGAGACTCCTTGAACGGACGTTGTATAATGAAAAGTCATGATATTTTTCTTGCAGAGATCCTTAATTGATAATTGACAATGCTTTGATCTCTATATACCATAAATTAGGTTTACTAATTGTATATTCAAGTAATCCATTATTTATAGAATTAAAAGATTGGACTCATAACTAAAAAATTTTAAAAATATTAATTCTAATTAGTATACTTAAATTAATTTTAGATCTAACAATAAGTTAAAAATCAAACAAATGTTCAATTTGAATTTTATATGAAAGATTGAATAATCAATAATATTAAGTGAACTGATTACAGAGTTATATAGCTACAGAGTCCTACGATATACAAACTAAAGATAACTATGATCAGAATACAAACGCTAATTCACAGCTAATACAACTAATACAGTTATAGTTTAGACTTATCCTCAATACGCCCCCGCAAGATGGAGGATCCATTGGAGACTCCAATCTTGGATCGAAATTTAACAAAGGAAGTTCTGCCAAGAGGCTTAGTCAACATGTCTGCAATCTGATCTTTGTTACTAATGTGTAACACACGAAGTTGACCAGCAGCTTGTCGCTCACGTACAAAATGATAATCTAAGGCCAGATGCTTCATCTTTGTATGATACATAGGATTTGAACAAAAATATGTAGCACCTATGTTATCACAATATATTGTTGGTGCATGAGAAATAGGCATACCAAGATCAGATAATAAATGTTGTACCCAAATTACTTCTGCTGCCGCATTAGCCAAAGCTTTATATTCGGCTTCAGTCGACGACCTAGACACCGTTTTCTGTCGAGCAGACTTCCATGAGATAATATTAGAGCCAAGATACAATACATAAGCTGTTGTTGATCTTCCTTTGTCCAAAGCTCCTCCCCAATCAGAATCAGAAAAGGCAGAAAGAATATGCTTGGATTGCCGATTAAGAAAGAGACCATAATGAATAGTACCTTTGAGATATCTCAAGACCCGCTTTAGAGCTTGAAGATGTAGTTGAGTTGGAGCATGCATAAACTGAGACAATCGATTTACCACAAAAGAAACATCAGGTCTAGTAATAGCCAAGTATTGTAGAGAACCTACAATTTGGCGATATGAAGTAGCATCAACAGAGGAAGACCCATCAACTAGTGTTAACTTCTCACTTGTAGACATAGGTGTATGTACTTCCTTAGCTCCTGTCATATGAAATTTAACTAATAAATCAGAAATATGTCGATGCTGAGATAAAAAGAGACCAGATTTTGTCGAAATCACTTCAACACCAAGAAAATGATGAAGCTGCCCCAAGTCTTTAATTGAAAAACGAACAGACAGCTGCTGCACACAAGCATTCAAAAAGATTGTATTATTTCCAGTCAACACAATGTCATCGACATAGATGAGGAAGTAAGCAATAACACCCTTGCTACTATAGACAAATAAAGATGCATCAGCCATGGACTTTCGAAAACCAAGAGAAACTAAAAATGAGGATAACTCATTATACCATGCCCGTGGCGCTTGTTTAAGACCATAAAGCGATTTCCTCAATTTGCAAACATAATCCGGAAAATCTTTGTGAACATACCCTGGAGGTTGCACCATATAAACATCTTCATAAAGAGTACCATGTAAAAATGCGTTGTTAACATCCAACTGCCTTAGTGACCAGCCATGAGAAATTGCTATGCTCAGAACAACCCGAATTGTTACAGGTTTAGTCACAGGACTAAAGGTTTCAAAGTAATCTCGACCTAGCTCTTGCAAAAAACCCTTAGCCACCAAGCGCACTTTATATTTATCAACAGTACCATCTGGCTTTCTCTTGACCCGGAAAACCCATTTACATCCAATGGGCATGTGTGTGGATTGAGAAACCAGCTCCCAAGTAGCATTTCGAAGTAATGCATTGTATTCCAAGTCCATAGCCTGCCTCCATTTCTGATCTTGTAAAGCTTGCTTAACTGTATGCGGTTCGAGAGCCTCTTGCAGCAGATATTTAGTAACAATATTTACAAAAGCATCATTGTAATACCTGGTATTCAATTTTCGAACACGCTGCGATCTCTGGGCAGCAGCAGGCTGAGATTCTGTCGAAATTGAATCAGTGGCGAATGGAGCTGCAGCCGAAATTGGAACAATAGCACTCTCAGTTTGGTGCTCAGCTTGCACAGCCAGTTCAGACTCAGATTGAGGAATAGTATCAGGTTGTATAGACTGACTCGCAAGCAGAACTAAATCAGTAGAAGTGGATTCAACCGGCGCCGAAAAATCTGACTGAACAGGCACTATTGGAGACAAACCAGACTGTGGCAAATTTGCTGTCGGAGCATCAGTTAATAATGTTCCTTGCTGCGTCAAACCTGCACAAGAGAAATCTCGAAACAAAGAAGAATATTGATGATGTTTATTACATTCATTGGAAGGAAAAACATGAGGTACAAATTTAACATGTCGTGAAATATATAGACGATTGGAAACTGGATCAAGACACTTATAAGCAGATTGAGTAGTTGAATATCCTAAAAAGAGACATGGAACAGACCGGGATTGAAGCTTTGAAGAGTTATAAGGACGAAGCCACGGGAAACATAGACATCCAAAAGGCTGAAGACGCTGGAAATTATGTGATTTACCAAACAGTTTTGAATATGGTGTTTGAAAAGCAAGCACAGAAGAGGGAAGCCTGTTTATAAGGTAGACAGCAGCCTGAAATGCATAAGACCAATAAGTAAGTGGTAGAGTAGCATAATTTAACAAAGATAAAGCAGTTTCAACAATATATCGATGTCGCCTTTCAGCGGTGCCATTATGTTCCGGAGTATGGGGTGGCGTAGTATAATGCAAAATTCCAGAACTAAGAAAATGATGTTTGAGTTTTTGATACTCACCACCATTATCAGAAAATACAGACACTATTTTTGTTTGAAAATAATTTTCAACAAGCTTCTGGAATCCTATAAACAAATCATGTGTTTCTGATTTTTTCTTCATGGGATAGATCCAGAAAAATCTCTTAACGAGTTCTACATTGATCTAATTTCTTCTAAATTTATTTTCGATATGACTGCTTCTTCTTCAACTACAGTTATTCAGATTAATGCTCCTACGCATTTTCCTATCAAACTGACGCAAGATAATTTTCCAGTTTGGAGGAAACAGGTTCAATCCACCCTGATTGGGCTTGATTTGATGGGATTTCTTTATGGTTCGCACTCGGCACCATCTCAATTTCTCAGTGACAAAGAGAATACTCCCAATCCATCTTATGCAATTTGGTATCGATAAGATCATGTGCTTGTTAGTGCCCTTCTAGGTAGCTGTTCAGAGACTATTCAGCCACTGATCTCGTCTGTTAATTCAGCGAAAGAAGCCTGGGATCGTTTGAATCAAAGTTATGCTAATGCGTGGCGCTCCAGAATTCTTTCTCTTAAGACACGATTGGCGCAGAACTCTAAAGGGAGCAAGGCTGTTGCGACTTATCTCAATGAGATGCGAGCCATCGCTGATGAGTTAACTCTTACTCAAAATCCAGTTTGTGATGAAGACTTGATCGTATATATCATTACACAATTGGGGGACGAATACAAACCTCTCGTTGCTGCTCTAAAGGTTCGTGAATCTGCAATATCTTTTAATGATTTATTTGAGAAGCTAACTGATTTTGAGAGAGAATTGAAAGAAAAAGAGCAGGCAGCTATTCCTGCAATTGCTACTGTGAATTACACACAACGATCTGACACTAAGGTTCAGAATGGTTGTTTTAATCGATATAATCATTTCTCCAATTCTCGTCGTGGACGAGGTGGATATGGCAGTAATAATTCACGACGCAATAATTCTCGAAATAATTACAGATCTGATGTAGTTTGTCAATTTTGTCAATTTACTGGTCATGCTACAGCTGAGTGTCGAAAGCTTGCACGATTTTTGAAAGAAAATAACATGATTGTACGCTCTGATACCATATAAAAGATTGAATAATCAATAATATTAAGTGAACTGATTACAGAGTTATATAGCTACAGAGTCCTACAATATACAAACTAAAGATAACTATGATCAGAATACAAACGTTAATTCACAGCTAATACAACTAATACAGTTATAGTTTAGACTTATCCTCAATATTTTAAACATGTTAACCATACTCAAATTAAGACAAAATAACCTTTTTGTCCAATAAAAAAAACTAAATTTTTTAGTCATTAGTCATTATAACTTGATTAAATTAATCAAATTATAAATTCACACACTAAAATCATATAGTATGATCAGAATAAATTTTGGTCTTAATTATCCTAATGAGTAAAAATTTACTTCTTAATTGGATAAAAAAGTTATTTAATCCTAATTTGAGCTAAATTTACAAATTTTTAAGATTCAAATTAAATCTTTATATAATAAAAATCTATCTTGAATCTGGTGAGAATTTTTCCTTATCCGAAAAAAAGCTGAAATTTCTTTAAAAATGCTTTTAAAAAAGTAAAATTATTTTTAGAAATACATATATTCTTTTTCTTTAAAAAATGCTTATATTTTAATTTTGCAATTTCAAAAACACCCAATTTTTAGATGTATAGATGTAATATATAAATTTAGTATATTAAAAATATCTCATTTTCATATGTATACATCCAACTTTAATATATGTAAAATTGTGAAATATTTAAAAGAATTCAAAAAATAATATTAATTTTTCCAAAAAAAAAAAAGTTTAACATCTTCTTTCTCTTATTCATTTAAATTAAAATATTTCAATCATATAATTTAGTTTTTTAATTTTAAACATACTAGGGTGAATAGAATTGGTAATAAATGAATTTGAGAAAATACAAAAATAACTCATATTGAGAATAAAATAAGAGAATATATATTGAGATAATTTGACGATGTGATGAAAATTTAATGATACGACTGTCAGAAAAACTGAATAAATTAAGATAAATATAATTAGAAAAAATAAGATTAAGTCTAAATTAATTTTTTTAAAAAAAAAAAGATAGTGATTCGGAATCATTTTATAACTCTACATCTATCAGAATATATAGTTCATGGCTTAGGATGGAAAAAGAAAATTCATAAATTAATTTAATCATGACTTAATTGAGTTTAATTGAGTTGAGTTGAGTATAATTTAATTTTTATTTTTGAAAACAATTAGTGTTTAGTCCTTGGAAAAGGAATACCCTTTTCTTAAAGTTAAATTTTATATCATGTTTAAAAGAGTGGTCAATTACTATCTCTCTCTATCTCATCTCGATAATCTCAATTGGTTCCATGAGAAAGAATTTTCATGGAAAGTGCAGCAAAAAACTACAAAGTTCCAAAAATTTGATCTCACAAGCAACAAACAGGGCGCCTCTGTTCTCTCTGTCTCTCTCTATGGGCATGTCTCCTTGTTTTTGAAAGTAATTCAAACGTGTTAGTTAGCTCTACACTCTTATGAGTCAGCTTCTTTTGAATTTTTCTGATATAGCCCATTGAAAGTGTTACAAGGTGACACAGACCCATTTAATCTAAATTAATCCACATTTTAAACCTTAATTACATAATATATGCCTTTTTATTTTTTTAATATATATGGCAATTTAAAAAAATTAAAAATCATTTTGTTTAATCTAACTCAAAATATACTATATTTATACATATGATATATTAAATATATCTCTAAAAATTAAAATATTTTCACATAAAATCTTAAACTTAATTGGATCATAACTAATAATTCCATTGTTGATGCCTTTGGACCAGTCTTTTTAAAAGAATAAAATAGATGCTTTTTTATTTAAAGATTAGTAGTTGCTAATTGGGGACTAGTGATAGAGAAAATTATTTTATATGTAACTTTTTTAATTTCTTCCAAAAATATTTTATAGTTTTTGTATATTTTAAGTATACTAAATATATATTAGATATATATTTTTAGATATCATTGTTATATTAAATGTATATTAGATATTAACTTATGAAATTAGAGTATTTTTGAAATTAAAAGTTACAAAATATGTATTTTTGAAAGAAAAAAAAAATAGTTGTCTAAAAATATTTTTATTTTTTGGCCATTTTAAGAGATCGCAAGGCTAATTGATAGGAATTTTAGCTTTTAATATTTCAATTATAATTTTTTAAAAAAATTATATATTAAACCGGATCTATAACTTTACCTATGCATATAACCAATAACAATGTTTAATTTAAAAATTAAAATTAATTTTTAATATTATAATTCACTTCATAAATTATTATTGATTGGATGCATAAATGGGCACACAGAGTAGGTTTCGAGTAATGGTAAGACATTGAATTGTTGCTTCAACTCCATGACTTACCACAAGTCCAAAAGCTAAATATTGGCTGTCAACAGTTCACTGAAAACGAGCTCTACTAATCTCCTTTTTCGTAATTTTTTCTCCCATCTCTAATCAAAGACTGGAACTTGGTACATTTTTTACTTTAGTTAGGGAGTTTACCAAATTAATATATATATATATATATATATACAGTTAGTTGGTTGGTTGGTTGATCATAGAAGCCTAAGATTTGTTTGACTCACAAACGAACAGTAGTCAGATGACATTAATAGAATAATATAGAGAAAAAAGAAGCAAAAGTTTTGTTTCAGAAACCAGGTGCGAACACACGGTCTACAATAATACACAGTGATTCAACATGTTCATGACTGTAGACTTGTAGTTGCAACTTCTTTTTCTATCATCTATATATAACATACAAAACCCAACTTCTTTTCATCATCAAAATCAAATCAAATCTTCCTTAAACCATTCACTTATTTCTATATTTTCTGTGTATTTTTTTTTAACTTGAGCATAGAAAATGAGTGTGGAAGTTTTGGACAGTGCCACAATTGTCAACTTTGTTGAGGATGAAGAAGCATTCACTGTCTCAGTAAGCGATCGTTTTGCCAATCTTGATGCAGACAAAGATGGGTTGCTTTCATATGCAGAGATGTTGAAGGAGCTGCAGAGTCTGAGAGTTTTCGAGACCCATTTTGGAATAGATATAAAAACAGAACCAGAAGAGCTCGCTCGTGTTTATAAAGATCTGTTTATACAATTCGATCATGACTTGAATGGAACTGTGGACTTGGAAGAATTCAAGGCAGAGACTAAGCAGATGATGTTGGCCATGGCTAATGGAATGGGTTTCTTGCCCGTTCAAATGGTTCTTGAAGAAGATAGTCTCTTGAAGAAAGCTGTGGAGAAAGAGTCTGCTGCTATTCTTGCTGCTTAATTTAATTGTTGGCCGATTCTTGTATTCTTTTAATTTTGATTCTTGCCTTTAAAAAAAAATCTTGTTTTTGTTCTTGTACTTGTTATTTCTTGTTTCTCTTAGTGCATATCCTAAGCTTTGATGTCAAGAGCTAATTGAGGTCGCGCTTCAATTATTAGTTAAAAAACCTTGTTTGAAATTGTTTTCTAATAAATTACTTTTTACAGTTATCATTGCCATTTATGGAGAAATTACAGTTTAAATATTGTTTTTCGGATTGATTAATTTTCTTTTACAAACAGAACGTATAACAAACAATCTTGCTTTGGTTCGACAATAATAATTTCATCGCCTGCTTCGACACATTAAGCATCTCGTCCTTCCTGAAACTTTTATCATTCACATTTGGCACAGGCGGAGATATGATGAGATCACAATTCATAAATATTATGATCATCGATAGAAACTCAACAAAAATAAATAAATAAATTCTTATATAAATTTCATTGAAATTGAACCATACTCGTCCTTTTAATACACATCAGCTACTTTTACATCTGTGTAACATACGTTGGCAGTTGATCATACAAACAATGACATCTCAGGAGCAGGAATGAAGGACAGAATGTCTTCACCAAACAGCTCATACAGTGATGCTAGGAGTTGCCCAGATTTCAAGTCATTTTTCCATACCTGATTGAGGATGGCTGACATCTTTATAGCATGATGATCTTCCTTGCCTCTTTCAATTTTTCGGTCTGATTCATTATTGTTTGGAATCTGTTCAGAAGAGGTGGATGGACCCACATGAGAATCACTTGAAGGAGCTGGAGTGTTTGCTTCCCCTTGCATATGAGATGGTGGTGAGTTTCTCGCCGATATGTTGACTGGACCATCAGTTGCAATTTTCTTTGGTGGTGGCTGTTCCAAGTTCTCCATGCCTGCCTTGCGTTTATCTTGGTGATTTTCAAAGGGAAAAAGATGGCATTAGGGCTTTTTTATAGAGGAAATGGAAAGAACGTTACACTTTCTTAACTTATTGTATTCTTTTTAGGGGGAAAAAAATTATGTGATCCCACTCCGCCTTTTTAAATGGCCATCCCAGTCAATAACAACAATGCTGACAATGCATTGAGCACGTATATACTGGGACCACTAAGAAAGATCAATTCCTTGGACTAAAAACTCCATTGAAAACCTAAAAAATGCGATTTCAAGAAGTTGACTTTCACATAAAACTTTAAAAAACATTAGCATGTGAACTGCATATAATATAGCATTTTAGTGGCATAATTTCAATCAGAAAGCAAGGACAACAAGACTTACTTGAACATGTAACAATTTTTCCATGGGCCCTCCACATGGCATGTACTGGAGGTGACGGCAAAGGTGGGAAAATCTTGAGACGATCATATATACATTGACCTGCCGCATGCTAAAATGAAAATGCATGGCTGAGCTACACCCTATACATAGCCACGTTGAGACTTCTCCTACTGGTCAAGCATTATATCTCCATAAAAGAGCTACTTACCAACAATGCTCCATAAACACGCCAAGCTTCATGCCTCTTCATCTCATTCTTCTGCTTCTCGCGAAGCATCTCTGGTTCAAGAACCTGGAGATAAGGCTTAAGGTTTGGCAGTAGAAGAAGGCGAACCTGCTTGCAAGTAATAACCATTAGCAGTCATGAAAGGGAAACAAAATACAAAGGACTTAAACAAGAATGAAGAGATTATAAGTGATTCAATTTTCAAAATCACATTTAGTTAAACAATTAAAAGAAAGTATGCACAAAAATAAAACACAAGAAAAATTAGAAGCATCAAAGCCAACTTCCTTAACCCGGAAAAGCTATTTTGTGAAATCAGGATGATAGGAGTAACACAACAGCAGATAACACATTTAAATGTTTTCTACAATTAATTACTTTGAGTTCAAACAGTACATTCTCCTCTATCTGTCCTTCGATGCCAAAGTAAAAAAGGAGAATGAGAATAGAGCAGAAATTTTTGCATGACATGTATCTCTTTAATTTAATCAGTGTGTTCCCTGAGAAATCTGATGATGGAGACCAAAGCACTGATAACATCAAATGTCATTCTTCAAACTTCATTTCAGCTGAATATTGTCTTGAAGGTTGCACAGCTGAAAATGGAAACCTCTTCATTCTTTTATGCATGAAAAAATTAACCCGCATATAATCTTAACAGGATCAACTATAAAGATTTACTGTATATAATTTTCAAATTTGCCTAGCTTTTTAATATGCAGTATGCATCCGAATATCTCCAGTAGCAATTAGCCATCTACTTCAATCTACTCTTTTGCGCTCATCCCATTACAACTAACAATTGTTGTTGAAATGGAAAAAAAAAATTGTCTAGGCCTTTGCCAAAAGCAACAGGAGGCTGACCACTCATCACCATGAATCACACGTCCGACACCATACTTGCTTTCCTATTCTTTCCTCGTACTATTCTTTTATCATTCAACCACATTATTTATAAAACATGTATAGTGTTCATTGAAATTCTTATAGTTTATGAGTTGAAACTAATCTAAGAGCTCATAAATATTTTTTATCAGCCAGAAGCATGATGATATGGATTACCACATTGGGTCCTAAGGCCGCCAACCCCTGAATTGCACCATAATGCTGAGTCAGTGACCGTTTTGGATCCAAAAGAGCACTGAGCAAAGTTTTTGTTAAACGTGTTTGGAGAGTGCCATAAACATGACCAAACCTGCAACAGAACATGTAACTTCATTCCAAATGTAACTTCATTCCAAATATGACATATGAAGCAGAACACTTCTAGGAAATAGGAATGAGCATTTCAGAAAAGCAGATGGCCAGGGAGGCAAAGCAATTGAATTGGTGGATTAGTCCAGATATCTCAATTTCCAACACTATGTAGAAGGTCTGGCAGGAATTTATATTTAATTCAGCATCCACCATTTTCAACAAAGTTTTTACATGGTATCACATACATTTGATTAGTAATGCTGAGAATTTGTTAATTTGAGCAGCAGATTGGCTGGAGAAGTAAAACAATTGAATTGGTGGATTAGTCCAGATATCTCAATTTCCAAACACTAGTTCGAAGGGGCAGCAGGAATTTATATTTGAATTGGCATCTGTCATCTTCAACAAAGTTTTTTTCAAGGCATCACATTTGATTGGTAATGCAGGGACATCTGTTAATTTTCAGGACAAAAAATAATTGCAACATGCAACTAGAGATAAATGTCAAGGGGGGTTTGGCAGATGATAAGCTGGAAGCTTGAGTTACATTACATTAGGTTATGAATAAATGCTGGATATTAGCAACAAAGTACCTTACCAAATTATTTCAGTTTCATGCAGAACAGAAAGCAAAATATAGAACTCTCACCTTTTGCATATTGAGGCAACAAGGTTAGCAGTGAAGTCTCTGAGTTCCCAGTGATTGTCTGCAAATCTATTCCCTAACCTTTTTGCAACAAGGCAGGTGACCACAGATGGCATCAATTGATGTAGCTGAGAAGAAAGCCAAATCTCTCAATTTCAGAAATTGTGCATTCTTCAAGCAAACTACTTGTTACATCCATTTTTGAAAAGTACAAGAAGAAGGTTACCAAAAGATTGTTTTGGCATGCAAAAGATGCACTTGAAGGTCTCAGGAAGTGATTTTAAAACAAAATGAACAAAAACGCAAGACAAAGTATGAACGAAGAAGGCAGGCCATTATTGCCTAGCGAAGCAGCAAGCAATACATGACAGCATAAGATTTTATAAGTTCAAGAAAGGATTTATGTTCCCAAGTAACAGCACCAAGGTTTTATAAATTTAGCAGTTCAGTAAGCTTAAAAGTTGTTCACTCAACACAAATGTACCGTTTGTGTGGAACTTGATTGATATATCTACAGGTACAAAGAAATATCTAACCAGTGGTTAGAGAGTGGAAAAATAGCAAAAAGAGATAGAAATGGAAAAATGATATCATTATTTTAAAAATAGAAATGGATACAAATTTAAAAATAAAATTGAGAAATGCATCTTTTTCCTCACATGAAAGAAAAAATAACTCCTTTCTGTAAGTCATTATTTTATATTGCGGATCTAATTGGGAAAAACAATGTCTGCATGCACACTTTTTTTTCATAATGCAAAACCTTTCGGATGGGTTTCTAACCCAATTTTTACCAGCAACAAAGAATATTTGGAAACAAAATTTGCCATACTGGTCAGAATAAAGGTCAATCGTCCAGCAGCTTATGACATCCCAAGCAGGGAGAGAGGCTGACAGCAGTAGTCCATCTCTCTTGAAGAACCATTTAAACTACCAATCACAGGGCAGTACCAACATTGACATGTGCCAGAAGGACATTAGTTGCAAAATCACACAAAAAATTCAACTGTCAAACCTTAAACTAGAGACTATTTCACAGGACTAAAATACAGTGCATTAACTTACATAAGGTTCAATGTGTATGTGAGGGTTTTGAAGAAGACTCCAAACAACACGCATCAAAGCAAAGAGAAGGTGATAATCATTTAAACCACGAGAAACCTGTATCATTGGAGAAGCAAAAATTACTAATAAGCAAATCGTGATAACTTAACTTCCATATCTGCCTACATGTAACATATAGTCAGAATATTATAACCTCATCAGCTATGAAGCATGTGAAATAAGGAACCAGCGGATGAAGTCCTGAGTCTGTGGCTAAACTCATCAATGCTTCTTTAAAGAGTGCTGAATCAGACCTACTCAATGTAAGCTCTGTGATTTTATCAAAGTATAACTGCAAAGGCCAGAAGAAAAGTAAGGCAATAAATCAAACTGCCTCATGGAATATAATGGGAAAAACACCGGTATCATATCTTATACCTGCAGCTCCCTGGTTAGTACATGCTTAACTGGAAGTTTAATATCAACCGGAAGTCTATCTTTTGGTTCAGTATTTTTAACGTCAGGCGGAGGTGCAATAACTATAGACAAAGCAAGACCAATCAAATAATAGCTTCAAAATTCAGGTCAACTTTGAGAAAGAAACTGATATAATATTCATAAAACTTCAGATCATCATACTAAGAGTACTTTCTAGAAGGCATTCCAAGAATTTGGAAGAGAATAGCCTCAATCTATTACATGAATGGGCAAATTTTACACATAATGCAAAAGCTAACTTATAACAACCTGCCAGACTTAAGATCAAGTTCACACCAAATATAGAAGATACTGTTAATCCCATTAACCCTTTAAAGACCAAATTATAATATTAGATAGCTCTAAAAATTTAGTCCCATTAACACTTTAAAGATAGTTTAGGCATGTAATCTAGCTTCATATCTACAGAAGATCCTGGAATATATCTGGAATCCATTAGACACGTATTTCTTAGCTTGTTAATGGTTATGCAATGTGTTGAGTGCACTATAGCTTAAATAAAAAGGTAAAAGTGGTTTCTGTAGACAAGAGAATAACCTTTCAGTGAAGCATTTTCAGGGATAGCAGGTTGTACACCGTCAATAGCTAGCCAGTGACAAACAACTGAAGTATCAAGTGGTGCTTTTGGCAAAGGAGCTTCAATCACCTAAGATCATACAAAAATATTATGGCATTAAAAAAAATGATCCAAGAATTTCAACTATAGATAGTTAATATAAACAGCAATTCCTTACATAGTTAATATAAACAGCAATTCCTTACATCTTTAAAATCAACATCCTTGTCATCAATGTAAAACAAATCCCTATGACCAATGGCTCTTTTGAACTGCAAAAGACCTCTGGACGCAAGCCCATATACCGGCTGGTGCAAGAAAATCAAACAGAATAAGATTCAAGTACCATTAACTTTAAAAAAGAAAAAGAAAAAGAAAAAGAAAATGACCTCAACATTAGTGAGATTAAGGGCACCATCAACATCATCGGGAGTCAAGGTAGTTCTCTTAGAATGGCGCATACATTTGATTGCCTCCTGCATGATCTGACGCATGCGATATTCAACATCAGGAGCGAGATAAAGGGCGCCATCTTCACTCAAATTGTTTATACCAATGCTTTGAGCAATCACTTGAATTGTCTCCTTCGGAACTATACTCATTATCTCAGTCTTAGATCTTTTATTTTAAAACAAACCCAAGACTTCATGAATTTCTCAGTAGCAGCTATGAGAAGCTCAAACAAACACTACACAAAACCGATTTTCAAAAAGCTTCAATGGCTGAAGAAAATAAACAAAGTTAGTTTCTGTTGTTTTGATTTAGAAATTAGAATCACAGAGCTTATGCTTCCAAATAGCTTCAGCCAGACAGCCACCGTGACTGCGAAGAGGACCCGTCGTGAAGCGGGAGACAGGGCAGTTTATTGGATTATCCAGACAACTCTTATCATATTCGGGGTTTTTTTCTCGTATCTGCGAAAAATTATAGCCTTTATTTTCCATGGTTTGTTATAAGAATTAATAGTCAATGGGAGAAAATTGATTTTTCTAATTTATTCTCTAATTTTAAAATATTTCTCTAAAAAATGGAGTTAAGTGAGAGTAAATAGATGATAAAGTCATATTTTAATTATTATTTTAGATAATTCTAATTAAGTTTTAATTGTTTTTTATTGAATTTGATATATTTTTTTTATGAATTTAAAATTTATTATATTTTAGTTTGAAAATGTTAAAATATAAGTTTTTTTTATTAAAAGTTGAGAAAAATTAAAAAAAATGGCGCAAAAAGATAAAGGAAGCCAAGACCCGTGCATGAGGAATCCAAACAACTACTGTTTGGACATATTACGTGATTTTCAGAGTTCAACAGATTTTGACCTTTAAAGTTTTACTTGAAATTTTGATAATCTTAGACTTTCAGAATAAGAAATTATTGATCATAAAGCTTTTAGAAGATATTTCAAGCTTTTTAAAATGGTTTTATTTATATAAATATGAGTTTATTTGAATTTCCAAATAGTTGTTCAAAGTCAGAACTGCGAATTTAAATCGAAAAGAATATTTATCCAGATCAGTTTACTTCAAAAAGCCATAACTAGCACTCGATAAGTCCAAATAGAGTGATTCAAAAGCCTAAATTCATCTACACTTCGAGAATTACAATTCTTTTAAAGAATTCAAGCATAGATTTGGATTTTATCATATAGAAAAATTACTTCAATATTTCTGTATAAAATTTACAGTTTTCTTATCTTATTAGAATTAATTTTTCTTTAATTAAATTTGACTTTTTTTTTTAAAATTGAAACTCTTCTAAACATATACTAACATTTTCCTATTAGTAAAAGAAGTTTCTTAAGCCTCTATAAATACCCTAAACCTTTCTCACAATACATACATTAGATTTTAGATTAAAAATTTTAAATTTTAGGTTAGAGTTAATTTTGAAGAAGAGAGAATTGTGTGCAAGAACAATTCAAGTTCAAGAAATTTTTTTTTTCCAAGTTTGATCTTTTTAATTTATTCTCTTTAGTTTTCTTTTAATTTTAATTTCAATTATGCCTTCTATTTTTTACTCTTTTTTAATTTTAATTTTAATTATGCCTTCTATTTTTTACTCCTTTTTGTTTTACTTTTTAATTATAAGTAACTAAATATCCTATTAGGGTTAAAATATTTTTTAATTGATTAATCTATTAAGTAGTTATTTTAAATTTGATTCAATTAAAATTTGCTCTTGATTATTTTATTATTTTTGGTATTAATGCATTAATTATCTAGCCAATAATTGATTAATCTAAGGTATTATACAATGGAGCGTGAGTGGAAGCACAATATTAGTTCAAAAAGGTAATAATCATAGGTTAACGTTTGTACCTAGAGATATGGTAAATACTTAAGAGGTTGATACAAAGGTTACTCATAAATCTTAATGAGTTAGCTAAATTTGCTTGTGATCACGAGAGTAGACACGACGTTAAGTTTAATATTAGGTTTAGTACTTGAGAAAGACTAAGCCTTAATTGAAGAGAACACAATTAATAATCAAGAGTATATTAAAATTGAGTTAAGACCTTAGAAAATTCATAGTTAGTCAATAAGAATAGGTTTAACCATATTGCCAAAAATATTAGATTTAATTTCAAAATTTAGTTTAGCTTTAATTTTAGTTAACTTAGTTTTTAATTCACATCAATTCACCATCCAAATAATAGTTAGTTTAATTGTTTAGTGTTTAGATATCCTTCTTCGTAGGAACGATACTCTACTCATAATTTTATTACTTGATTACGACTTTGTGCACTTGTAGATAGCTACGCTAGGCCCTAACAAATTTTTGGAGTCGTTGTCGAGGAAGGCGACAATTCTAATATTAATAATATTAAACTATTATTACTTTGGATATTTTATTATTTTTATCTACCCTTCTTTCCTTTTTCCTTGCAGATTTTAGATTATACATGTGCAATAATCCAAACATCCAACTTATACCATATAATCTTGAAGTTGATAACTATTTCTTGCTTTCAGCTAAGGTTGATGCACTCACTAAACAATTAAAACATGTCAAATTGGCATATTTACCATCAAACTTGTGAGGGATGTAGAGGAAATTATCAAACTGTGCACTATCAAAGGCATGAACAAGTAAAGTTTATGGGCAACCAAGGTGGACCACAAAATTTTTTCTATGGTAATATTTACAATCCAAATTGGAGAAATCGTCCAAGCTTATCATGAAAAAATCAAAATAATCAAAAAACACCCTATCAACCCCCTTTCATGAGAAACTAATATCAAGCGCCACAACCTAAAAAGCCATCTTACGAGGTCACCTTAGAGAAGTTCATTGGAGTCGCTTCTGAACGCTTTGATAAAATTGAGAAGCATTGTGAGAAGCTTGAATCAAGGATGGAACAACTTGCAATTTAGGTTAGAAATTTTGAAATTCAAGTTAGGTAAATAGCAAGTTCTCTTAACACTCACCCTCAAGGAGCACTTCTAAGTCAATCAAAAATCAATTCAAGAGAACATTATAATGCTATATTTTTTAGGAATGAAATGCAGCATTAAGAGATCCACAACTTAAAAATTTCTTCTTCTTCTGAACCTGAGATCAATAAAAGTGTAGCTAAATAAGAGGAGGCACCAGTTAAAGTAAGAGATTAACCATTATGTGTCACATATTCCTTTTCCTTAAAGGTTGAAGAAAAAAATGGAGGAGGATGCTAAAACTACACTTACTGAAGAGTGCATCAATCTTATTCAAAATAAGATCCCCTCTAAATTCAATGATATAGGGAGTTGTTCTATTCCCTATAAAATTGGTGAAATTAATTTCTAATATGTTTTATGTGATTTAGATACTAGCATTAGTCTAATGCCTTTTCTGTTTTCAGAAAATTAAGATTTGTAAAGATAAGGCCTACAAAGATGTCGTTGCAACTTTCAGATAGCTCAGTCAAATACCCTATGAGAATTGTGGGGAATATTCGAGTTAAAGTGAATAAATTTTATATTTCTACTGATTTTGCAATGTTGGATGTGGATGATGATGTAGAAATTCTAATAATTTTAGGGATATCTTTCTTAGCTACTGCAAGAGCCATAATTAATGTAAAAGGTGGCAAGCTCACTTTAAAAGGAGGGGATGTACACATAGAATTTAGCATTACAAATTTCATAAAAGACCCTTCTCTCACAAGTGATTATGTCAAAAAAAAATTCTTTAATCACAACTTGCTTAGTCCAAGGCTCCATTATAAAATATGATAAGAAGAAAGTAGTTAATTCTCCCATGACTTTTAAGAAAATTTCACAAGAACCTCTTGAAGGATATAAAGAACTTGAGAGATATCACTTGGCAAATGACATCTTGAGCAAGAAAATAATATTTGATCTCTCACCTTAAAAAATAAAGGGTTATAGTCGAGCTATAAACTATAAAGATAGCGCTTATTGGGAGACAATCCAAATTTTTATTCTAATTTTATTTTTACTTTAGGTTTTTGTGTTTTTATTTTTATTTAAGTCAAACATGGATTGATGTGTGCTCTTGAAGAGATTCTTCTTACATGATGAACAAAGAAAAAAATTAATGAGCATGTAATAACTTTTTCACTATCCAATGCCTAAACCACTGAGGACAGTAGTAAGAAGTTTAGGAAAATTTAACCCTAAAAATTTAGTAACGTATTCTATTCCCTTTTACACTTATTTAATTTTTTTTTCATAAATTTTAGGATATGGGGTACTTATTGAAAATATTTTTATAGCATGGTAAAAAAATTTTCTTGCTTAAAATCTTACACTTGGTTGAGTTCATGATAAGTCAATATTTATTTGTGATTCAATTATGCTAATTATGTTGATATACTTAAATGTATCTCTTAAAATTTTAAAATTTGAGATAAATTTTGTGAAGTATTGTATTTTATAGATTTTAAACTGAATGAGTTCTTGATTTTAGTTAAAAGTAGTCAATTGTGTATGCTTACTTGGAGAGGGCTCCTACTCTTTTGTCATTATTTTTTATTATCTTATACCTAAGCATAGAACATGTTTAAAAGAACTTTTGAGGTGAAATTGAACCTTGCTGAGTAAGAAAAAAATAATTTAAGCATTGTTTGTTTAACCGAAATCTTATATCCACCAAATTTAAATATTGTCTCTAGTTGTCCCTTTTGAGCCAAATTGAATATTTTTAAGCTTTTGATTCTTTTGATTAAAGTAGCCCTAATAACCACCCTTTTGTAGTTGATTATTTTTTAATATATTTTCTTGCTGTAAATTTATTTGCGCTCAAGATAATTTAGAGAGTAAATTAAGTATATCATAGCTTTTGCAAATAAGCCTCCTAATCAAAGTTCAAGTTTGAAAAAAAATAAATGATAAAAAGAAAAAAATAGAAAACAGAAAAAAGAAAGAAATCAACCCCCATCAAGTAAGTACATCAAAGTAAATAAGGACAAGCCAAGTCAAGATAATAAGGAGCTAAGCAATGGACTCTCCAACTACAATATGAAGAAAGAGCTGCAACTAAAGGTAACTTACAGTTGAAAAGTATTCAAAAGATGAAAGACCTAGTTATTAAGTGTTACTTTAGCATTAACCATTTTAGACCATATTACAAGCTTTAAAAAGACTTTTTAATTTTTCTTGAGTAGTGAATTCTATTAGTGGAGAAAATTTGATTAAACATGCATATGAGATAGACGAGTTTCTTTGAACTCTATAAAAATCTTTAATGAATACAAAGGATGTGTGCCTATCTGAAGTGCAACAATTAGTTGTAATTGGCTAAATTCTTAAATGAAAGAAGGGAGAATGAAGTAATGTACAGTTATGGAACTTGATTTAGAATTAAATTTTGAAATTTCATTTGTTTATATTTTTGTACATCAAAATCCTGAGAATATTTAACATATAATGAGTCTTGTTGTGAATGATATTATTCTTGTTGCTTAAGGACAATCAACGATATAAGTTTGAGGAAGTTGATAAAGTACTATTTTGACTATTATTTTAGATAATTCTAATCATGTTTTTAATTGTTTCTAATTAAATTTGATGTATTTTCTTTGATAAATTTAGAATTTATCATATTTTAGCTTGAAAATGTCAAAATACAAGTTTTTTTTTATTAAACGTTGAGGATAATTAAAGAAAAAGATGCAAAAAGGCAAAGGAAATCAAAACCCACGCCCGCAGAATCCAAACAACTACTGTCCGGGCATATTACGTGATTTTCAGACTTCGATAGATTTGACCTTTAAAGCTTTACTTGAGATTTTGATAATCTTAGAGTTTCAGAATGAGAAACTGTTGTTCATAAAGTTTTTAAAAGACATCTCAAAATTTTTAGAATGGTCTTATTTGTCATAAAATTTTTAGAAAACATCTCAAGATTTTCAGAATAATCTTATTTATACAAATTCGAGTTCGTTTAAGTGTCCTAATAGCTCTGCAAAGTCAGAACTGCGAATTCAAATAGGGGTAGAGTTTTTATCCAGGTCAGTTTACTTCAAAAGGCCATAACTGAAACTCCAAAAGTCCAAATTAAGTGATTCAAAAGCCTAAATCCAGCTACACTTCGAGAGATACAATGCTTGTGAAGAATTCAAGCCCATATTCAGATTTTATCAGATAGAAAAATTACTTTAAATTTTCTACATGAATTTTACAGCTTCCTTATCTTATTGAGATTTGTTTTTCTTTTATTAAATTTGACTTTTTTTTTCAATTGGAGCTCTTCTAAACCTATCATGACCTTTTTCTACTATTAAAAGAAGTTTTTTAAGCCTCTATGAATACCCTAGACCTTCCTTACAATACATACATTCGATTTTAGGTTTAAAATTTCAGATTTTAGGTTATAGTTAACTTTAAAGAAGAGAGAATTTTGAGCAAGAGCAATTTAGGTTTAAGAAGTTTTTCTTTTCAAGTTTGATATGTTTAATTTGTTCTCTTTAGTTTTCTTTTAATTTTAATTTCAATTATGTCTTCTATTTTCTACTCTTTCTTTTCATTTTACTTTTCAATTATAAGTAACTAAAAATCCTATTAAGGTTAAACTATTTCTTAATTTATTAATCTATAGAGTAGTTATTTTTAATTTGATTCAATTAAAATTTGCTCTTAATTTTTTTATTATCTTTGATTTTAATGCATTAATTATCTGGCCGATAATTGATTGATCTAAAGTATTATATGATAGAGCAAGAGTGAAAACACAATATTAGTTCAAGATCGTAACAGTCTTAGGTTAAAATTTGCACTTATAGATAGGGTAAACACTTAAGAGATTGATACAAAAGTTACTCACAAATCTTAATAAGTTGGCTTAATTTGCTTATGATCACGAGAGACTAAACCTTAATTTAAGAGAATCCAATCAATAATAAAAAATAGATTAAAATTGAGTCAAGACTTTAAAAAATTCATAGTTAGTCAATAAGGATAAGTTTAACCCTATTGCTAAAAATATTAGATTTAATTTTAAAATTCAATTTAGCTTTAATTTTAGTTAACTTAATTTTTTAATTCACATCAATTCACCATCCAACTAATAGTTAGTTTAATTATTTAGTACTTAGACACTCTTTCTCGTGAGAACGATACTCTACTTACTACTTTATTACTTGATTACGATTTGTGCATTTGCAGATAGCTAGGCTAGGCCCTAATAATGAAGATAAGTAGTTATTTAAATCAATGAAATGTTCATTTTTTCCCTCATTTCTTTCTTTAAATATCAGAGAGAAATTAAAATTACTTTTTCTTTTATTTAAACTACCAAAGAATGAAAAGTAATATAGAGTAAATTTTTTTAATATTGCTCTCCCTTCTTTCATTAAAGTAAATTTAATTTTTCCTCTAATTTACCTCCATTCAAACATAGACTAAAGGGTGGATTATTAATTAATATCCTTAATTGTATAAATAAATTTAAAATTCATTTATAAACAGTGAAATCAGCCAAATCTATTATATATATTGAAGTTGAATGCATTTATAATGTAGATTCAAAAATATAAGTGCATTTAATAGGTGTCATATTTATTTTTATTGTATGTGTTTTTTTAATTAATTATTAGCATTAATTAAATTTTATATAATTTTAAATAAATAAAAAAATAAATATTATATCTTTTCAGTTAACTATCAATATTAATTTAAAAAATATATAATATTCTTAAATATATAACAAAAAATAATAGACATCACTATTTAATTAATAAAAAAAAATATCTCAAAGCTCAACGACGATTTTTTCTAGTAGGAGTTATAGTTTAATTGTGCTTATAAATATTATATGATAAAGTTTAAATTTATTTTTTTTTAAATTAGGAAAAAATACACATGAATAAATTCTTAGGGAAGGTCCTGGAATGGTCCTCTATCCTTGTAGGAAATCTGAAATGCAAAAAAAAAAAAAAAAGAACTCAAGTGAAAGGGCCCGCCTCACCATTCCCTTTATGTTCATTAACACAGAGGATATAGAGGAAAAAAAAGTATGAGAATGATGGGGAAAAAGAAAATTATGTAGTTAATTTCATTCCATGAGTAATTCAAATTTGAATTATTTGGGATTTGTTTAAGTTTAATTTTTATAGTATTTATTAAATCGTTTAGTTGATAATTGTAATTTCCAAAAATATTAAACTTACTAGTATGAAAAAAGGTGATATTTTGTTTCTAATGTATATATATATTAATTTTATGCTGTATTTTGTCAAATATTCTGAACAAGGTTACAATTTTAGTTGATAATTGAAAGGTCCATGTGCAAACCCATTTATGGAAAATACTTTATGAAGTTTAACTTATTTAATTATTAAAAAATAAGCTTAAAAAACAAAATAATGTTTTTTGTTTTCAAACAGAAGATGACAACTAATTTCATTAAACATAAACCCCAAGTACAAAAGCTCAGAGCATGCTAGTTACAATCCAAGTGAGAAAACAAACAAAGCAAGTAAACACAACAGAACCAAATAGCAATAAAAACATACAAAAACTAGAACATCAACCAATAGAAACACACGCAACCAGAACCAAATATGAACAAGCTAAGAACACAGAGAAACCAATGAAACCGAAAGCCAGAAGAACCAAGATTCTCTTCAAAGAAACCAATGGCTGAAACACACATAGAAAACAATATGAAAGAACCCTCCATCGATGGCAGGAATAAAGAGTTGAGGCTGAGAACTAAGACCTGTTGCAGAACACAGAAGCTGCAAGGCCACCACTTCCATAGAAACAAAATAAAGATGAAATCTTGAACCCCTTTAATACCCCAAACCTCCTCATATTTCAACATAAAGATCCGGTAAAAGGGCCATGAATGATTGAGAATCCCTCCCTGAAGAACTTTCCAAATCAGGAGAAAACAGGAGCTCCTAAAAGAGCATCTTCCTCAAACCTTAAAAAAGTAACAGTGGAGGGTGGATGTGTTCTAGAGTGAGAGCCAGTGGAAGATTAAAGGACTTTTGGCTAGTTCAAGCGAAGTAAACTCGACATACCATAACCCAAAAAGTAATTGTAACCACCAGCAGGAGGCTCGATAAAGCACAAAAACATTAAAGCTTAGAGTGCTTACCATTAGAAGCCGTGGTTGCATAAGGCGTCCAGCTGAAATCAAAAGAAAAGGGAAAGTGAAAAAATAAAAAACACAGCTTAATAAGAGAAGAGACGAAAATCAAAAGATCTAGGGCTATTGCCGGTAAGGGAGCCGGCGGTAGCCCTATATCTAGGATTGGAACCAGGTGCAGTTGGGAAGCTCTATGCAGAGAGAAATGGTTTCATGAGGAAGAGAGAAAGGGAAACAAAATAATGTAAGTGAATACAAAATGACTCTATAAATTAGACATTTTTGTGCTTTTCTAAGTGATTTAAAATCAGTAAAATTTTTACTTTAAATTTTAAAATTTATTAATTAAAAAAATAAAAGAATTTATTTTTAAATTTGATTTTAAATGTTTTATAGAAAGAATTTTTATGTCATTTTCAATTAAATTAATTGTAGATGATATTTCATTGATTAGTTTTTTAAAAAAAAAATGGAGAACTTATAAGTTTACACCAAAATAAAATTTAGTATAAGTTTAAAAAAGAAAAATATATGAGAAAATGACTATACTATAAGAAGATTTGATTTCCAGTGCTAGTTAGTTCTTACCTTTTTTTTTTTTCTTTTTTACAACCTTTACTTGATGAAATTATTCATCATCTCAAAGTGCTTTTATCTATAGGCAAAATATTGTGGATGGTATTTTCATTACCTCTCAAAATATGCATTTTTGAAACTGTAAAAATTAAGGAAAATAGTGGATAACTTTCAAAATTGATGTGAGTAAGGTTTATGATAGAATGAAATGGACTTTCCTTAGAGATATAACGACAATATTCAATTTTGTCGATAGATGAATGGATCTAGTCATGAAGTGTGTTACTTTAGTGAAATATCATACTTCTTTTAATGCGAGAAGTCTGAGTCCTATAATCCCATGAATTAAAGAATTTTCGTTAAGAGAATCCTTTCATTACCTTACCTGTTTATTTTGTGTGCTGAAGACTTGTCATTATTGATTCAAAAAGAAGTAAAGAGATGTCCAATTCATGGCTACCCATGAAAAAAATATAGTTTAAGCCCAGTCAATTAAGTTCATATTGTAATTTTAATTTATAATATCGTACTTCTTAAAATTTTAAGTTGTTGTAAACGCAAAGAAAGCAAGTGGTTGTTAGTTTTCTCATGACTTACTGTATTGTTAATGTTTTCCATAACCACAAGTCATGAAAATGTACAAGTAGCTTTAGTTTCAGCAAGCACTTGCAAACATAATTTATTGATGCTGCATTTTTTAATGAAAAAATTATGTTATTAGTGTCATTTCTTTTCAGGATTTTTTTTATTTTCATATATTTTTTTAATTCAGTATTTCAGCTTTAATAATTGTTATCAAATAATTTGTTCCGATTATTTTGCCCTCACCAATTTGCTAACTTGTCTTAAATAGGGCTAATTTTTATTCAAAAAAAATCATATCACATTAAATAATTCAATATGTAAAAACCCTAGCCACCTCTTTTCTATCCAAAATCTCAAAGATTTTTCTTCTTTTTTAGTTTAAGAGTAAGATTGTCATCAGTTCTTGACAGATGACAATCTCGTTCGTTTTTCTTTTTAATCTATTATTTGATTTTTGTGTTTTTTTTTAATTTTACTTGTTTTTGTATAGTTTATTCTCAAATAATTTTTACATCAATATAAATCTAAAATTTAGTATTTGTGCCTTATTTTTCGTATTTCTTCATTTTTTTAGAATAAAATTGAATGCTATATAAGTTTTTATTTATAAAATTTTATCTTTCTTTATTTGAAGGTTATGTATTCTCTTCGAATGGAGATTATTTATTATTCTCTAATAAAGATTTGTTATTCTCCAATGTATGTGGTTTATCCTTCATAACTAGAGGTGTCATTCTCGTGTATAAGGCAACAGATAAAATTAGTATTCTGCTGAAATCAGATAACAGATAACTGGAGGTGTTATTTTGTGATTATTATCTATTGTTTCCATAGAAGTTTACGGAAATTCAGTTTAAATAGCTTCATTAGTTATATACGTCTTGTATAATTTAAAATTTTATTTATACCTTATGAATATATTTTTTGACTTATTAATAAAAATTATTTTGTATTAAAAAAAATAATTCAACATGCATCTTTTTAATATGATATGATATTTTTTAATTCAATATTTCAACTTTAATAATTGCTGTCAAATAATTTATTCCAAGTAGTTTGCTCTCACTGATTTGTTAACTTGTCTTAAATAGGATTAACTTTATATTTTTAAAAAATCATATCATATTAAATAATTCGACATGCATTTTTTTTTAATCTGATATGATGTTTTTTTTTTAAATATGATATAACATTTTTTATATAAAATAAACTTCACTTAAGACAATTCAGTAAATTAGTAAGAATAAAATTACAAAAACAACTTATTTATCAGTATTTATTAAAAAGATACTGCTAAAGGAATAACAAAAAAAGGATACTTTTTACTTTTACTATTAATATAAAAAATAAATAAACAAAAATAAATACAGTTGTTGTTTTCTAGGTTAATAATTATTTCATTTTTACCCTTTTATAGTTTCAATGTTCCTTTTATAGCTATAATGTTTTGTAATTAATAATTACATATCTATATTTATATGTATATAATATTAAATCTAAATTCACAAACACAATATTTTGCCATTTGTCATTTTCTCAATTTTTTTTCTTAAAATTTCTCAAATTTTCTTAAATTTAGATAAATTTCAATTTTTTAAATACCAACACAATACTTGATCCGCAAAACTCGAAAATTTATTCCTATTTATCATGTATCAAGCATTTTTAAATATTAAATTAAAATTAATTAATTTTGGATAATTACCAAATTAAATTAGAAGCATTTTTTAAATTTTTTAAAAAGTTAAACTTAGATTAAAATTAAATGTTGGATAATTCCCAAATTAAATTAGATTTCTTGAAATAAATTTAAAATTAAATTTAATTCATTTATATAAATTTAAAATTAATTTAAATTTTTTAAATTAAATTAAATTCTTTGATGATGTAGATATTTATTATTAATTTTAAATTCTCAAAATCTAATTATATTTGAAATTCTTTGATAATGTATATAGTTACTGTTAATTTGAAATTAAATTAGTTATAATTATCTATTATTATTTTTTGTATTATTATTTATTAATTTTATTGAGATTTTATGAGTTTTTTAAAACTACATCGAGGTGAATTACATAATGGTTTAATTGGATAAATATATTACTTGAAAATAAATAAAAATTAGTTCACTAATTTAATCAATTAACTAATTTGACTATTATTTAAATTATCTTTTAGCATCAAACTTAATTTAAATAATAATAATCATTTAAATAATCATTTAGATTAATTAAAAAATTAAAAAATAAATTAAAATCTTTGAGATAAATAATCATTCAGACAAATAATTTTCTTTCAATAAATTATAAAATAATTTAAAATCTTGTAAATAAATTTCAATTAAAAAATTGAAAATATTCAAATTAATGTTTAAGTTTCAATTTTTAAATTAAAACATTTTAGATAAATTTCAAATTAAAAAATTGAAATTAATATTTAAATTTCAAATAAAAAAAATTAATGTTTATATAAAATAATGTTTACGTTTTAATTTTAGCAGAGGGCTTCTTTCCTTAAAGAGAGATGGCTTTCGTATAAGATTTTACCATGATTACTATGAAACTTGAGCAGCCAGTGGTAGTGAATTATATATTTTTGGAAAAGAGAGAGCTGAAATTAGGGCTCCTAAAAGAAGTTATTTTTAGGTATAATTTATATCACTTTTAGATGTTAAAATTTCTTCTTTCATATTGTACTTTTGTTGCTGTTTTTTCGTTGTGTTTTTCTATTGCTTGATACCAAATTAAATTTATTTATTTATTTATTATTTATTATTAAATATTGAATTTAAATAACATGCAAATTGTCAACCTCCTAACTCTTATTCTACTGCATATGTATTTAAACTTACAATATGAATTTTTGTTATGCTAAAAAATATATATGAATTTTTGTTGCTATTCTGAAACTAAACTAAAATTAAATTAATATGATCATAAAAAGTATTTCATTAATAATTTAAATTTAATTTTTTTTAATGTCAACTTATCTATGATTCTTATATAATTTTTTTTATTAATGTATGCTTATTCGATTAATATTTTTAATATTTACCTTTTTAATATGGTAATATGCTAATTTTTTTCTTTTTTCATTTTTAGTTTGAAATTCTTTTTTTTTTCAATTGATCATTTATCAACTTATTTTTATTAAATTTTTATTAATTTTATTTTTTAGGTTTAATAATGTTGTACTTTTCTTTTCTTTTTTTTTTCTTTCAATAGATAGAACATGAAAACATTACAATTTATGAGGTAGTATTTCAATTAAGTAAGAACTAAACTTAGAAATTCACAATCAAATTAATTTACAACTGATTTTATATTGAATATATAAATTTTTATTTTTTTAGTATTTCCTTATTTAATATAGACAATAAAGTTTAAAAAATTCATAATAATTATAAATAATCAATTTAATATCTTAAAAAATTTTAATTTGAAATTTAATATAATTTTTTTTAATTTAATATCTAAAAAAATTAATTTATGTTATTAGATAATAACTAATTATTATCAATATCAAATTGAATAATCCTATAAATTTTTTAATTTAATATATAAAAAATTTAAATTTTATTATGAGATAATAACTAATTAATATTAATATTAAATAGGATATACTTATCCTATTTTAACTATCAAAATAAATATATATTATAATTAATTAACTATTTATTCTAATAAATAATGAATTTAATGTTTTAAAAATTTTAAATTGACTAATTATTATTAATATTATAATTAATTATTATCAATATCAAATAAGATATCCTAAACCTATTTGAACTCTCTAAAAAATATTTATAATAATTAATTATCTATTCTAATTAATAATAAATTTTATAATTTAAAATTTTTAATTTGACTAATTATTATCAATATCAAATAAGATATTTAATCCTATTTGAATTCTTCAAATAGATATATGTAACAATTAATTAATTATCTATTCTAATAAATAATTAATTTAGCATAATATTTAAAAAAATTAAATTTAAAATAAAATAATATCATTTATTCAAATAGGGTTGCCTTCACAGTGTATTTCAATAATATTATGGATATTAAACACATGATGTATAATAAAAAAAATAAAAATTACGGTAGCTATTTGCCAAACAAATTGTATAATAATAATAATAATAATAATAATAATAATAATAATAATAATATATAATGAATATAATGAATATAATAAATTAAGCCATTGGGCCTAAAAAAATAATTTTGAAAAATTTTCTATTAATTTATGATTCACAAAAAAAAAATAAAGTTTCTCTCTAAATAAATATCTAACTAATTAATTATCTATTATAATAACTAATAAATTATATGTTTTAAAATTTTAATTTGACTACTTATTATCAATGTCAAATAAAATATTATAATTTTGTTTGAATTCTCTAAATAAATAAATATAATAACTAATTAATTATCTATTCTAATAAATAATAAATTTAATATTTTAAAATTTTAATTTAAAATAAAACAATATCATTTATTTAATTAGGGTTTTAGAGTTACCTTCATAATGTATTTCAATAATAATATTAGGATATAATATATATAATGTGTGATAAAAAACCAAAAAAGTTACGGTGGGTATTTATCAAACAATTTATATAATAATAATGTATAATGAATATAATTAATTAAGCCACTAGACTTGAAAAAAAAAAAATTTAACTCTATGGTTTAAAATATTCAAGCTTAGTAAAAATGATAATTGATATACCGTATATTATAAGTATTTTTTTTATTTATTATAAATGGTGTTAGTTCATTTGTTTTAACCAATTTTTATGATTATTTATTTAAAATTATTATAAATATGAAAATTAGTATACGTACATTGAATAAAAATGGCCGTAGCATTGCGCGAGGTAATTTTCTAGTTTGTTATATTTCCAATGTAAAAACAAGAATCTTTGCTGGAAAAGCACATCTTCGTGAGAAAAAAAATTAGAAAATAGAAGGAGGTTGAATTTGAACATATGACCTTATGTAAAAATGCAAACTTGTTTATCAATATGCAAACAATACACAAATTGTTAAACTATTTACTTTTATATATTTAATGAAAGATATTGGTTAATTTCATTATATGTAATTTTTATACTAATTATATCATAATTTGATTATTGATATTATATTTATTATTTTTTTATATTTTATATTTTAATTCTTTAATTAAATTTTAGAAAATAAATTTGTTAATTTCATTATATGTAATTTCTATACTAGTTATACTCTAATTTGATTATTAGTAATATATTTATTAATTTCTTTATATTATATATTTTAAGGCCCTA
This sequence comes from Garcia nutans, assembly GCA_947685225.1. NCBI lineage: Eukaryota > Viridiplantae > Streptophyta > Magnoliopsida > Malpighiales > Euphorbiaceae > Garcia > Garcia nutans. The sequence goes on from CANTUV010000068.1 coordinate 2,108,505, forward strand.
ATTAAATCATAGTAAAGAAATTGATTAATTTTATGATATGTAATTTCTACACTAATTACACCATAACTTGTACTGACATTAAATTAATTGATTTCTTTAAATTATATTTTAATATTTTAATTAAATCTTATGAAAGAAATTGATTGATTTTATTATATGTAATTTCTACACTAATTATACTCTAACTTAATTATTGGCAGTAAATTTATTGATTTCTTTACATTATATATTCAATGCTCTAATTAAATATTAGGAAAACAATTGATTAATTTCATTATATATAATTTATACACTAAGTATACCCTAACTTGGTTATTATCATTACATTTGTTAATTTATCTATGTTATATATTTTAATGCCCTAATTAAATCTTATGAAAGAAATTGGTCAATTTTATTATATATAATTTATACACTAATTATATTATAACTTGATTATCGACATTACTTTTATTGATGTTTTTACATTATGTTATATATTTCAATGTTTTAATTAAATTTTAGGAAATAAATTTTAAATTTCATTATATGTAATTTTTACACTAATTATAGCCCAACTTAATTACTAGCATTACATTTATTGATTTCTTTACATGATATCTTTAATTACATTAATTCAATCTTAAGAAAGAAATTGGTTAATTTCCTTATATATAATTTCTATATTAGTTATATACTGACTTGATTATTGACATTATATTTATTGATTTTTTTATATTATATATTTCAATGCTCTAATTAAATATTAGGAAAGAAATTAGTTAATTTTATTATATGTAATTTTTATATTAATTATACTCTAACTTGATTATTAGCGTTATATTTATTGATTTCTTTATATTATATATTTCAATGCTCTAATTAAATCTTAAAAAATAAATTGGTTAATTTCATTACATGCAATTTCTTTACTAATTGTACTATAACTTGATTATTGGCATTATATTTATTGATTTCTGTATATTATAAATTTCAATGCCCTAATTAAATCTTAGAAAAGAAATTGATTAATTTTATTAAATGTAATTTTACACTAATTATATCATAGTTTGATTATTGGCATTATATTTGTTGATTTCTTTAAATTATATATTTCAATGCTTTAATTAAATTTTAAAAAAATAAATCGATTAATTTCATTATGTTGGTTTTGGATCGGGTCTATCCATGATGGGTGGATAGAATCCATGAACCCAACTTGATTAAATATTAATTATATAATATTTATTAATATATATGGATAATATTTAATATTTAAATAAAGAGACTTTGGATAGGATATGGATATCCAATCCTAGTTTAATTTTAATTAGAAAATCAAACTACTACATCTATAAGGACATAGTGATAGAAGATAAGGGATTATTATTCAATCTAAAAATCAGTCAGAAAAGATACATTCTTTTTATCTAAGATTTCTTCTCTCTTTCTCCTTCAACTCTCAATACCCTAATCTTTACTGTGTGTGTGAGAACTTGAGACAAAAACTATAAAGGTAGTTAGCTTTTAGACTATGAAAAGTAAGGATTTTCCCTTTATAGTGATTACCCTTCAAGATTGATAGTATAAACACAAGGTTGATCTTCTGCGGACATCGTCAGAGGTAAGATACGAACCTCTATTTATTTGGATCTTTTTTTTCAACATTAGTATCAGAGTCATAGTTGTTTGTGCTCTAGTTTTTACTAATAATTTAGTTGATTAGTTGTTTAAAAATATTTTTTTATAAATTATTTGTGAACTTTGGTAATCAATTTGTATGGGCATGTTTAGGCATACAAAATACTACATTATTGCTATTGTTTATGTGATTTTATGATTCCATATGAAATTAGACATGTAGAGCTTTGATTTGGTATATTATTTGCAAAAATTGAAATTAAATTGAGCAAGATATGACCTTTTAAAGTTAGAAATTCGAATCTAAAATTTTAGGGCTTTTCAAAAAATATTTTCATGTTTTTTCACTCTCATTGATGGCTATTGTGTGTATCGCTTCCTATCATAGAGTATGTTTTAATTTAAAATAACTATCTAGCCGTGACCTGAGACTCATAAAATCCCGTACCAGAAAAAGCCCGGTGAGCTAAATAGGCTGACAAGGCTGTGCGTGGACCACACGCGCCGTATATAGCGGCTGGGCTTTTCAACCTCTAAAGTCACGTGCCGTAACCTGGTTTGCGCCAGCCCAGTGCGAAACGACATGTTGTTTGGCACTGCGGCACGTCGCAGTATGAAACGACATGTCATTTTATGCGGAGCTAGCTAGCTCCTCCAGACACGCGTGATGCCATGTGGTAATACCAGATGCTGACACGTGGCAACATATGATTGGCAGATTCTATTTTTTACGTATAATTCATTTTTGGACTCTATTTTTCGCCTTTTTTGCTCAGTTTAATTCAAAATAATTTTTTAAATTTAATAGTAAATTTTGAATAATTTTTTGGGCTACTGAAAAAATATTTTTTAATTTAAATATTATTTTTAAATATAGAAAATTCAATTTTTAATTAATAAAAATATTTTCTTGGCCTAAAAAAATTGAGAAAAATTTTAAAAAATTATTTTTATATTCTGAAAAATTATTTTGAGTTTTTCTATTATAATTTAAATTATTTTTATACCACATAAATATTTTTAATTTCCTAATTTAGACTAAATATACATTTGTAATGCATATTGTTATATAATATGTGTATAATATTATTATATATATATTTATTATATATAATTTCTCTTAATGTTGTTTTGCAATGAATTATAGAAAATATTTAAGAGAGTATAAACTTCTACTGTCGGCATAAAAAGCTGAGCATAAATTTTTTTTAAAGAAGCGAAAATAAAATTTTAAAATATTAGTTACCAAAAAATCGAGATGTGTTCAAGGGACTGTATATTATGATATATCTTGTATGTCTACACTAATTGTCAATCAATTATTGAATCGGATGGTCTGATCTCGAATAGTCTCCGCATTTAACTTTGAAAACTCAATTGTGAATCTTGAGTTTTATAAAGTTATTTATTGCTAAATCATTTACTTACTAAATGGGGTAATAGCTTCAAGAATATAGATGATTATTTGATATTTTCTAAAAAATAATGCGTGTTAGAATATTAAATAAATTTAGACTTAAAAAAAACCTAAGTATACCACCAAGCAATGAGAGAGTATGAAAACCAAATACGACCATAACTTAAGATATAGTAACATGTCATAAGACTTGTTTGTAGAAGTTGAAAAAGTTATTTCCAGCAATATATGAATATATAAAAAATGTATAAAATTAATAATTATGAATTTATCCTTAGTTTATTTTAGTACATCTAAAATAATTCGTGGATATTTTCTTGCCATAATTATCATAAGTATATAGTTTGTGAGCTATTTACTTTGTCTTAAATAATAGAATATGTATTTTTTAATTATTTTATATAATTAATATATTGCATGACATTAATTATATTATTAATTATTTAATATAATTAATATAATACATGACATTAATTATATCATTAATTATTTAGTATAATTAATATAATACATGGCATTATCAAAATTTTAAATTATTCAAAATATAGTTATAACACTTGGTTTGAATAATTTTACTTAAATTTTTTTGCACATATATTTTACGTTGATATTAATTATGTATATGATCAAGATGATGATTGAAAATATAGTGACCTTTTAACTCGAGATTGAATATATATTATTATCAATATATAATTGGTTGTAAAAAATTATTGGCATGTAAACTAATGTATTAATAATTTGTGTATATATTGTCTCATGTAAATTACGTATTTACTTAATATTGCTTTTATTGTGTTTTGAATTTTGTTATTAAATTTAACAATGTACTATATTGCATGGTACAACTATATATTGGACATGCTAAAATTTTTTGAACCCTTAAATATTATCATGAAAAGTCCGCTCAAGGGTAATTTGGTCTAGCATAGGTGGGACCATAAGACCCATGTCGTTTAAAAGTATATAACCCTTACGCTCATATCATATTGCTTAGTGCAACTAATGATGACACTATGAAGAAGTTTTATAACTATGGACATGCTGAGGGCATGTAAATATCTTTTCTAAGAAATTTAATGATTTTTTTTTTTACAAAACTTCCATCTCTTATTACTGAGTTTGATGCTTATAAGAAGCGTCGAGAATACTTGATAAAGAGACATCAAATAGAGAAGTTAAATAAGTTTAGTGAGTTATATAATGATGGTCATATATTGACCTAAGAGCAAAATATCCAGGCGATTATTCATTCCGTGCCTAAAAATTGGGAGAATATGAGAGTATACGTAACACATTCTTATTAACAAAGGGCTTTGCATTTACTTATCTGGAGATAATAGCTAATTAGTTAGCTAAATTTAACTATGAGACCCAGTACATATGAACAAGTCCAACTCAAATAGAGTTTTAGACAGAAAATATGAGTATAGCAAGTTAAAGACAAGGATGAAGATGATTAGGTTTAAGAAAATAAAAGTCTAAGATAGCCAACACGAAGAACTATATAACACCTAACAAGGTATAATAAGGGAACTCACATATGAGTGAACTTATTTCTAATTCAGTTTTATTAACTGAAGGATATCTTATATGGATTAAAAACCTGGAAGCAACTAACTCTGTAATAAAAGATTTCGAAGCCCTCATACAATTCCGTCAATAAACCCAACTGAGGTACGATGGACCTTTATAAGGATCAACATAAGTGTTGAAAGAAATGCCACCTGCAAATGAGTTTTCATAACAGTCAAACCTTGTTGTTCCATTATGTCCTTTACGTTTCACAAATTTTATAGAATTTGACTTCTATGTTTGGTTTGACTTTGACTTATTTTCTTGAAGTTTCATGATAATTAAGTACATTTGTATTTTGGATAAATATTTTTTTTTCTTTGTGGATTTGGATATATTTTTGAGAAGTTGTTTTTTCTTGTTATGGATATTGTAAGTATTTTGGTTTCCAAAATCAGTTTTTCCTTTATTTAAAACTTCACAAAAATATAAGAAAGATGTGGATGTGCTAAATTTAGTCTTGTCAAAGGCTAATAATGATTTGATCGATTAGTATTATGCCTAGCCAGAAAAACTACAAGAAAACCTTTCGAAAAAAGGCACAAGAGCCCATATCTCATTGTAATTTATTCATTCAGACATCCGTGATACAATGAATGTGAGGGCATAATACTTATTATTTCATCATCTTTATTAATGAATGTACTCGATATGATCATACTTATTTGATAACACATTAATTTGAAGCTTTAAGTTGCTTTAAGATTTACTTCAACCCAGTTGAAAAATCAACTAAACAAGGAAGTAAAAGCATTTCGAACTGACAGAGGTAGTAAATATTTATCTGATTAGTTCAAGCAAATATATGATGAAAAATGAATAGAGCAATAGCTGACTATTTCATGAACTTCATAATAAAATGTGTTGTTTGTACGGAGAAATATAACTCTTCTTTGAACGCTTAGGTCGCTTATGGCTCAAACTATCCATCCCATTGAGGTGATGCATTACTGAGAGTCATATTTGTTCTTAATCTAGTGCCCTGCAAGTCATTTACTTTCACTTTATATAAGTTATGGACAAGTTGACATACTTATCTGAGTGTCCCAAAATCCTGGGGACACATTGTTTGCAAACATGATACCTCTCAAAACATGAAAAATTAGACCCAAAAGGTAAAAAGAGTATCTTAATGAGATATTCTAAACTATCCAATGGATATGTTTTCATGGGCAACTAAAACAGTGGGAGAACAACTTAGGTTGAATCACAAATGTCACATTCTTATGCAATGAATATTCTAAGCAAGGCAAAATTACAAGAGCTCTCTTTATATGAGACTTTGGATCAAAATTCACAAGGATTACTTCATCCGAGTGGAAGAAATTTGGACTTAACTCCACCATCAACTAGTCTGAATGAGAGTGATCCTAGTTCAAATGGGAGTACTAATTTGGTGGGTTAGTCTCCGCCAACTGGTCCAAAATAAAGAGTGATCTAAGTTTGAGTGGGAGTACTAATCCCAACTCTAGTAAGAGCATTATGGATCTTGATTTAATACACATATCAATATAACTTGATGAGACTCCTCCTCAAGATTTTGATTTGAGATGAAGCAACAATGAATTAATGCCTCATTGAAAATTTAAAATCAAAGGCAATGGGGAAGTATTCATGGTTATGATTCTGTCTCCGACAAAGATGAGCCAAAAAATATCTAAGAGACTCTCTCATGTCTTGCTAAGGACTAAATGAATAAATATAATGGAAGAAAAATTAGTTTCTTTGAGATCAAACCAATTATAAGAATTGGTAGATTTTCCAAAAGTATTCCAAGCCATTGGGAATAAATAAAATTTCAAAATCAAGCAAAAACTGGCAGCAGTATTTTTTGAGAGGCACATGGCTCTTCTCAATTCAAAGGGATATACAATACAGAAATATGTTTTCTTATGTTGTGACTTTTATATCTTTGAGGTTGATTATAACAAATTGTGGAAAACCTTAATATTGAATTGCATCAAATGGATGCAATATGATTGCATTTTCTCAATGAAAGATTAGATGAAGAAATTAACATGGAATGACAAGCAAGCCTCATCAAATAAGGTCAAGCAAAAGTTTGAAGGTTGAAATGTCAAGCTATGACCTTAAACAAATTTTCAAAATAATGGTACATTTACTTTCATAATACTTACCATGATAGATGAGGACTATTGTGCCTACATCAAACGATTGAAATTAGAGTTTGCAATATTGTCATTATATGTTAATGACATTCTAATTGCCAGAAACAACAAGGTGTTTCTAAACTACATTAAAGAGCGGTTATCAATTAATTTTAAGATAAAAGACATGAGTGAAGTCACATATATTCTTTGGAGTAAAGACTTTAAGATCATTTGAGAAAATTGTTGTCTCTTTTAAAAAAGAGACATATATTTAGAAAGTACTTGAACGATTCAAACTCATGGATACCCCAGTTGCTAAAGGCAAAGGCTTGAGTCATAACTATGCTCCAAACCTTCAAGAGGATATATAGCACATGAAAAATATCCCTTATACAAGTACTATTAGAATTTCATTTGTATGCAATAGTGTATACAAGACTTTATATTTGTTTTTCCATTGGGTTGACAAGCAAATATGAATAGGTTCAACATTTTAAAAAAGCAGCTACAACCATATTGTAAAAAAAAATTATTTTCTTTTTGAGATATGGTTATATGTAAGGAAGTGAACACGAAATATATTTTCTACGCATCATATGGTTATAGGTTTCTTTACCAAATCAATTATTATAGATATATTCATTAGGCATACAAGTTTTCTTAGATTACGTAGATGTTGATGTATTTATACTATTTATCTCTCCGAGAATATGTTCACTTGACTATTTTTTTAATTAATACTAAATATGATATTTGTTTTATGTTTACATGAGTTTAAATGTTCTATACATTTAATGTTATTAAGAGCATGTCAGACATGATATAAATTAACATCCTCTCATGGTTAATTTTTTTTCTATTTGTCTATGTGTCAAGTGAAGATGATACCGCTTTCAAGCATTTTATATAGGTGATAATGAGCTTGTCCTTGTAGCAAGATGATCGTCTCATTTACATAATGAGATTTGTTATTTACTTTTTGGGCTGGTTACATGTGATTATACCCAATTCTGTCTAAGTCGCCAGATGTTAGTTCTGAATCAAATTGAGTAGATACATGAATTTCAATTAGGCATTGAGTGTGTCTAAATTGTCATATGCATAGTATTTTAAATCAAAAATATATTTTTAATTGACATGCGCCCCATTGTAATGGGAAGAACATTGTGGCATGTGTTTCTTACCACATGTGGAAAGTTTCGACCACAGGGTGGACAAAAGTATATGATCCCAACTTTTGTCAATGTGAGACCCTTGAGAATTTTGGTTCTCAAAAAGGTTATCCTTATAACTTTTGGTTAGTTCTTAGGATATGGTTAGATGCTTACTATCTTAGGGTATTACTAAAGGGTTATTAATGATTTGATCTAATGTGACATTTTTAAAAAAATGAGTTTAATCATGATCAAGAGAACTGAACTAAAAGGAAGATTACTAAATTATCGCCTTTCTTTTTGTATCCACAGGTCGACCAATTATGTTTGTAAGCTTACATAATTGTGGGTGCAAACTGTCCTAAGATCTTATGAGAACAGTGAAAAAATGATAAGTAATCTGGGATAAAACATATTTTATATACTCTTGTTTCTGCAACGGGACGCTATATATCCTTAACAGATGTATAACTTAGAGCTCTCCTAGTACACTGGTCGCACAGTCTATTAGCCTAGTACAAACTATCTTAAAACATTTGCCTCTTTTAAACATATATCTATCATGTGCGAGTGAGAGATGGCTTTGGGTCGGGTCTGCCCACGATGGATGGATAGAACCCATGAACCCAACTTGATTAAATATTAATTATATAATATTTATTATATATGGATAATATTTAATATTAAATAAGGAGACTTTGGATAGAATATGGATATCCAATCCTAGTTTGATTTTAATTAGTAAATCAAATTACCATATCTATAAGGAAATAGTGATAGAAGATACGAGATTATTATTATTCAATCTAAAAATCAGTTAGAAAAGATATGTTCTTTTTCTCTACGATTTCTTCTCTCTTTCTCCTTCAACTCTCAATACCCTCATCTTTGTTGTGTATGTGAGAACTTGAGACCAAAACTATAAAGATAGTTGGTTTTTAGATTGTAAAAAGTAAGAGTTTTCCCTTTATGGTGATTACCCTTCAAGACTGGTAGTATAAGTACAAGATTGATCTTCCACGGGCATCATCAGAGGTAAGATTCGAACTACTATTTATTTAGATCTATATTTTTCCAACACATTACATGTAATATCTACACTAATGACATCCTAATTTGATTATTTTAATTTGATTTGTTGATTTATTAAAAAAATATCACATATTAAAAAAAATATCACATTACATGTAGTATGCTTTATTAATTAAAAAATATCACATATTAAATCTAAAACTTAAAAAAAAATGAATCTAATTTTATTTTTATTTTTATTAAGAAATGACTTAAAATTTAAAATATTAGTTTGTTCCAATTTGAACCAATTTAGTCTGATTCAATTGATTCTGCCAATTTTGACCCTTTTTTTTAATCCAATTTTTTTGAGTTTTTAGTCTTTTTTCAGTCTTCTTTCTTTCCTTAGATTGAGTTTGTTTATAAAAGATTATTAATGAAGATGTTTAAATAAAGGTACACATATATTAATCTACCAATAACATCATTAATATCTTCTTAGAAATATAACAATCAGATTTGAAGAGAAAGATTGTGAGTAAATATGAGTTAAAAGTTAGAGCCAAAATATAATAGGGGCTTATTAGTGAATTCATTAACAACAAATAATTATTTTGAGTTTCTAGAATAATTTTAATAAAATTCTATTTTTATCCCCTTTTGATTTGTGACACTTTATCTCCATAGTATTTTTCTTACTAAAATTGAGATATTGAATTGACAAAAAAAAATAGAGACATTAAAATAAAAAAAATAATAAAAAAATTCAAATATCATGAACGGGATTTTTCCTTTTTCTAATTCAACAAAACCTAAATTCAAGTTTTCTATTATCTAATGCTTGAAAGAAAAAATAATCATGGACAAAAGAAAATAGCACAAAGCTTGTTTGTTCCAACTTTGCCACAACAAAACATGAAAACCCATTTCATTTCATATGCAAATTAAGAAGAAGGGTCAACGACAGGAACATGGTATATATACATACAATACAACCTCAAAGAAAATAAAATAAAACAGAACAAACAATCAAACCAGTCAGTCCCTAAACCAAAAATCAACTAATTGGCATGTTTTTCAGGTCCAATAAAAATGCCAAAGGTTAAAAAAAGCTTAGAGCTCCACAGAAGCTCAAACGCAGAAAGCAAAAGAATAAGCATTACTCCAACACCAAGCAAGCAAACTTTATTTTGGCCAATCTGACACAACCCATGTGCATAAAGTCAAATATCAAAAGCAAATCAAATTATATGCTCTGCTCAGAAATGTATCCTTCCTTTCTATCTAATCTTTTACTTAATTTTTTTTTAGTCACTATTATTTTCTTTGATTAGTTGCCCAAATTCCAGCTCTAAAGGTCAATTACAGCTAACATATGCTTTATCTTCAATATATATATTTTTAATTTCTTATGTATATTATTGTACTGGACATGTAACTAAGTGAAGTATGTCACTTGCAGGCCTTAACTTTTCTTCAATACCAGTAATAATTTAATGGGTATCTCTAATTTTCAGTACCTCTAAAATGGTTTCAATATAAACTAGAGCCAGAGCCAGAGCCAATTTGAACGTACATTGGTTTTGTATTTGGATTAAATGGGTATCACTAGAGAATTGGTCAGGAGTGTTTTATCAAGAAATCGCTTTGTTGGAACTCATGAAAGCTATAATACTGTAAGTAATCACATATTTTTGTCGATTTCGATTTTTCTTGTATTTGTAATACAGAACTTGTAAATATGGATCAATATAGACAAGAAGCAGTGGAGGTGGTGATAAGAGAAGGTGGATTTCTGTTAGATCATACCTTTGCGGAGATGAGTTTAATTCAGTTCTAGCGGAGGCAGATTCAGCTTCGGTTAGAAGCTCTGAGGCCACAGTTACACAGCCTGTAGTAGAGGACTCTGCGGACACAGAAGACATCAGTGGAGAAGATGTTTACAAGGAAAAGCATAATTCAACTTCCAGTTTATTCCGGCAAGAAGATGCAGCAATCATCATTCAAGCAGCTTTCAGAAATTTTCTGGTTAATTCAGATTGTACAATAAATAGATTTTTCTCCTTTTTTTTTCAGGAAAATGAGTTATAGCACTAGTTATAGGCATATTTGTGCTGGAATTTCAGGCAAGACGTCAAAGTGAAGAATTCAAAGACATGAATGACAAACCGGAGTTCGTTATAGCAATGGAAAGTACCCCAAGTAGAGATTCTATAGGCACATCACTTGAAGTTCAGACTGGAAATTCTCTAGAAGTTCTGTCGGTTACAGAGGACACTGTGTCTGGTCATAACCCAATGCCAAAGAAAGCAAGAACTCAGGTTTTCAGGATAAAGGTGAGGCGGCAAATTCTGCATAGTAATTGTGCCTGCGCTACTGATATATATGAAGATTGAGATAAGTTTCTTCTTCACTGCTCAAAGATATAGAATTATGACACTTGAATTATTACAGGAAGACTGGGATGATAGCACAGTGAGTAGCAACATATCAAAAATGAGGATTCAGAACAGACTGGAAGCAACAAATAGGCGACAGAGAGCACTGGCTTATGCCTTTGCACAACAGGTATGATGGAATTCTTCCTGGGATTAGAGCAGAAATTTTGGGTTTTAATGCTTAATTAACAACACTTCCATATAATCCGTTTATAGCTAAGAATATGTTCAAAGAGGAAACAAACCAGATCTGATGGTACAGAACCCAACATGGGTTGGAGCTGGCTGGAGAGGTGGATGGCAACCCGGATTCCAGAATACTCGGTAGAAAGTCGTATGAGCAAACCATTTGCAGCAATTAGCAGCAACCACAGAGTAGTTGCAGCTAGGAAAAGATATTTCGATGTAGGAGAAGAAAAAGAGAGCTGTGGTTCCAATGAAGTGTCTCTCCAAATTGACAGCATATCAATGGCTTCTGCAAATCACAATGGTGATTTAACGACCAACAGGAATCGGATTAAGCCTACAAGAACCATATCAAGGCGAAAAACAGCACCAAGCTGCCACTGCCCAAAAGAGCAGTAAGGTAAAAACTGCTTGATATGGTACCTGCATTTGACAACTCAAAACTACTACTAACCACTCTGTGTTGCAAAACAGGTAATCAAGAAATAGTTCCAAAGGAGAGCGAGCAAGATAAAAAGAAACCAAACAGCAGAAAAGAGATCAAGTACAAAGATGCTTCTTCGCAATCACTATAGGCATTTAGCTCCTTGTGTAATTTCTGTGTGAGATCAAATAGACAAGGAACATTATCTGTCCATTTTTCATGAATAATGTATGGTTTTAAAGTTCCACTTGTATATGTAACTCTTTATAATCATTCCATTAAAATGATAAGCCTTAGAATCATCAATCAGCAATCAAAATGCAATTTACTTTACCTAAAAAACAAGGTGAAGAAAACCCCAAATGCTAGAAATTCCCACAAAAGAGAGCCATCTGTCACAGTTCATACAATGAGTGCAGTTAAAAACCAAAATTGAAGCAACAATCAGATTTTAAGAAGTCCTCCGTTATACGAATCTCATGCTCATTGATTCATTAAAGACTACCTGTCTTCAACACAAGCTGCTTTATTTCTTATTGATTGGCAGTAAAACTACTACTGAGATTCATTAAAGATCTACTAATCTCCAACACGAGCTGCTCTATTCCTTATTGATTGGCAGTAAAACTACTACCAGCATTAATGCCGGTAACATAACCAAAACCTCATAACAATCGGCAAGAGTACTCTTTTAAGATAAAAATAAGTTATATAGACAGCAGCAACAGCTCCCCGCGTTGCAATTCGCAGTAGAATACATGGTGAACTAAGTGAATATATTCCGATACAATTTTTCAATTTTTCGCTAACAACATGTAAAACAAAATGAAATTCAAAGCAAAGGTGCTATGAGTTTTCATGGGAAAAGAATCATCAACACCAAAGCATTAAACATTGGCCAAGCAACCCACATCAGGCTAATAGAATCATCCATGGCAGTAGTAGTTCACATGAAAAGAAAACATGAAAAAGATTAAAAGTGATAACAAGTATTACATAAAATATAATCAGTTTACCATCTCATATACCAATCTATAAAGCACAAACTCTCGATTAGGCTTTTAACATCATTATAATCATCCATTCTCATGAACCCTCCGTCTTCATAACAAAACATAAAGTACAAAGAGAGTTGGTTCCAAGACTCTAGATTTTATCAATATCTTCATCTTCAAACTCAATATAATCATCACCAGCACCATCGTCCTCATCAAGACCTCCAGGGATACCCTCATTAAGACGTGTATTCTCAGGAAGTTCACCATAGGCCTTTAGAAGCCTGGCTTCATCTGGCATGTACTTCAAGATAACATCAGCCTTATCATCTTGATAGTCGCGCAGCCCAACAAGTATTATATCACCAGCTGCAATCCAAACCTTCTTGTGCATCTTCCCGCGAATGTGACATAGTCGCTTGGTGCCATCAATACACATAGCTTCACATCGGCCGTTCCCAAGCATACGAAGCACTTGGGAGTACTCTTGTCCATCTTCCTTAAAGATGAGCTCACGCTTCTCATCATCAGCTTCGTTCTTTCCTCTCTTCCTATTCTTTCCTCCCTTTCCCTTATTCTTTGGCATGGTTTCTTATTCTGTCACGACACAACAATACCAAGTCAATTATCAAAGTGAAAACCTAATTTCATCAATTAAAAAAAACACTATTGCACATATACATCAACAAGAATGAAAAATTTTGTTCGATAAATTCAATTCCACGCTACCCCACCGAATAACACCCCAAAAATAAAAAACCATAGCAAAGCCAAAACGATAAAAGGATTTCGCAGGTTGATTGAGCTTCAAGAACAATTAAGCTAGCATAATCTAATAACTATTTGAATTATTTACGAAATAAAATAAGGCAAAGAAAAGAAAATCACCGATCAACATCTAAAATTCAGAATTATTTTCACACAAAAAAAAACTCACATATAGGGGAAAAAAGCAAAATCAAAACCAATAAAACGGCAAAAATCACATAATTGTATTATAATAAGCCATAAATAAAAGCAGAAAAAAAAAAAAGAAAATTGAAGAAAAACCTAAATTTCTAGACGAAAATTAGATGGATTAAAAATTATTCAGAACAGGAGTAAAAATTTCAGGAAAAAAAGAAAGAAACCAAGAAAAAAAAAGAAGAGAAAATACCTAATTGTGCCCTGTGGCGTAGACAAAACGAACGAAGCGTGTAGAAAAGAAAATAAATCAGTGATTCTGCCAAGTTCCTTCCAGCCCTAGCTTTTTTGTACTGTGAAATATTCGGGTCAAGTTGAGGCCCAACTTGTCATCTGCTTTTATTGGGCCCATTGAACCATATTTGACTCATCACTCGTCAGCTAACTCGGTATTGAATTTCAACTGCTTGATAAACACGATGCTTGTTCGCTGAGAATTTAGGTAAAAATACAATAAAAATTAAAAATAATTTTAAATATATTATATTTATAAAATATTTATTAAAATATTAAAATCTATAAAATATTTATTAAAATATTATATTTTTATTAATTTACAGATAATTTATAATTAATTTATAATGAATTTATAAATTCCATACAGTTTACAATTAGTATTATAAATTTATAATAAAATGATTAAAATATTTTTTAATAAAAAAATAAAAATTTTTAAAAATACGACGAAAAATATCATTTTTTTGAAAATTTAACTCGCAACTTAAATTTCCATTTTCTTTAGGAAATCAAAAACAAAAATCCATTTAATTTTAATATTAAAATTATTTTTAAATAATAATAATAATGATGATTTAAATTTTATTAAAAAATAATTGGGAAAAACATTATTCAGCCATCTTAAAATATAACTGAATCAAAATTTTAAAAATAGATTAAATTTATCTTTTAATTTAAAATTTACTTACAGTTATAAAATAATGAAACTGTGTTGTATTTCAAAAAAAAAAAACTCTGCGTTGATAACTTCTCAATTGCAGAAAAATAAGTTTGATAAGTATAATTATTAATAATTATCAAAATTATAATAAAATAAAATATTTCGTAACATTGGAATAAATTTGGAATCAAGCCAGTCAATGCCATAATGCCATTCAATCAAATGGCTTTCTTATTTTCAAGTGTGTAAATACAGACTTAGGTAGTTCTATGCTTTCTTTGGAAAACAAGGACAACATCTCCTGTATGTATTAAACTAAATCTATAATACAATTTTGAACTTTGAATCAATTCTTAAGAACCATGCGCCTGCATGGAAATGAATGCAAATAAAATAACCAATATGGTCCGAAAACAAAATTGAATATTTATATGCAGCAGAGAAACAATGGTCTTACTCCAGAACCTATCAACCCCCTTGTCAAAGATAGCCCCAACCGGATATGACCTGTGTATTCTCATTTTCATTGGTTTGATTTTTTTGCTAGGTAAGCTATCGAGATAATTTTGCTTCTCGTGTTCTACTGGTTTGTCAACCATATCCAACTCAGCTTCAGCAATTAATCCAAGGCCCTGGAATATTATGTAGCGCAGTGTCAGAAATGAAAGTAGAGTAACAGTAGAAGAGCTAGGACTTTTTAACTTGCCTTGAGAGACCTCTCCTCATATCTCACTGCTGAATGATTAGCTAGCTTAGCACCAACATCCTGCCACATATCAAAGATAATATCGCTCAATTCATAACTCGCATGAGAAGATGAACACAACAGTCAACTAGATAGGTGCCTATCCCCAAGCATTGCAGGAATTAAATATCCCAAACTGGCATCACCTGTGCGGTTGCCTACAGAGATGGCAAAAAATGCAGGAAATTGGAGTAAGAAGAGGGAAAAATTGAGGATGTGGAGACATTATGGATTAATGAGGAAATACATTCTTATCCCATGACAAAGAACATGGGTTATAATCCATATCATGGAAATGATATTCCTTGTGAAGTTTGGATAAACATGCAAAGGGAAAGGGTCTTTTAATATTAATAATCACAATAACAACTGTATAATAGGATCAACAAAAATCCAAGAACCATGGTTGTTTTTCAATTGCGCCCATTTTCTTATGAAAAGAGTATCAAAAGAGGCCAGGCCACAAACTTCCTTCAACAATTGAAGTGATCCAGGAGGATCTTACAATAAATAATAATAATATTAATATAATAATATTTATTATTATTATTATTATTATTATTATAACCGTATAAAAATTAATGGTTTAGAAAAGGTTTTGTTATAACCTTTAATTACTTATGGTTTAAAACTAATTTGATTATAAACCATTAAACATTTATGGCTTATAATCATTTGTCATATTTAGTTTTGTTATTTTAGGATTTGAAACTTGTATATATATCTGAATTCTTTAATCAATTAATCAAGCAGTTTAGAAATAAATTCTATTCTTATTTTCTATTTTTTATTCTCTCATATAACTTCTCCTCTCATTTAAACAAGTTGACTTCCAAAGAGAAACAACGATTCTTATTCTTATTTTTATTCATTAAAAGGTTTTATCGCCTAAAAGTTTTGGATCAAGTGGTATCAGAGCTACAGATCTAATAAGGAGATTGTGGTTTATGGTCCTAACTCGCGACCAACGTAAAACTTTTGGAGAAGAACTTGTAGGTCCTTTACTTGTACATCGAAGGCCAAAATCCAAGAGAAGAAAAATGAGTGACGAGAATAAAATAGAAACATCAAATGGTGATGGTGACAGAATCACCAAACTTGAACAACAAGTTGAAAGCTTAGTAGCTTCAATTGCTAAACTCACTGAGAGTTTAAATCCTACAAACAACCCAAATGTATCCTCTTCTAAAAGAAAAGAGAAACTTTTCAAGGGTAAAATTACTGAGCAGAGTGAAGAAGAAGACAACTCTAACTCAGATGTAGAACTTGAAGAAGCTGAGTATACAAATTCGATGGCTACCTTAAAAGTTGATTTTAAGATAGACATTCCTATTTACAAAGGTGATGTTAATGCTGAAATGTTGGACAACTGGATTGACACATTAGAAACTTATTACACTATGTATAATTATTCTAATGCAGAAAAGATAAAATTTGCAAGTCTGAAACTTTCAAGTCATGCTCTTACCTGGTGGAAGTCCTATCGGAAGAGGCATGATACATCAATAGTAACTTGGAAGAAATTCAAGACATTACTTAGAAAGCAATTTTATCCAATTGGATATGAAGAAGAAAAATGGTACAGGTGGCAGCATTTTAAATAAAAATTTGGGCAGACAGTTCAGGAATATACTACTGAATTTCATAACCAAGCCTTGGCGTTAGATATTGATGTTGAGGACTATGATGTGTTCATGAAGTATACTGGGGGTCTAGCCAAATATATTCGAAGAGAATTAAAATTATTCACGGTAGAAACTATTGAGGATGCTACTGTGAAAGCAATCGCTATTGAGGCGAAAAATAAGAGAATGGACAATAAGGATTCCAATAGGAAATCCAATAATAAAACTGACTGGAAAGGTAAAGGAAAAGACATCAAGAGCAGTTCAAAGAAGAAAAATTATTGCGATCATTGTGAAATTAGTGGGCATACAAAAGATAAATGTTGGATACTACATCCTGAGCTACAACCAAAACACAATAAAGCCAATCAAAGTAGAAATGAAAAGAAATCTACCTTGATTTCACAAGAAGTAGAAGAGCTTTCAGATGTGAAACAACCTGATACTACACTTGCCCTAATGACAGGATCAGCAGAAGTCATGGAAGCTGACATTCGAGAAAGATTGTTTCACGTGAATATCCAAGTGAAACAAAGTGTTGTTCAAGCTATTATTGATCCCGAAAGTCAGAAGAATCTTATTTCAGAAGCTCTAGTGAGAAAAGTGGGTCTAGAGACTACACCACATCCTAAACCTTATCCTCTAGGCTGGATTCAGAAAGATGTAGAAATGAAGATCACAAAACAGTGTACCTTCAAATTTGCTATCACTAATCGATTTATAGACGAGGTAACCTGTGAAGTAGTTCCTTTAGATGTATGCCAAGTTATATTGGGCAGTCCATATTTATGGGATAGAGATGGCATTCATTATAGACGACTTGAAAAATATCGTCTTGTGAAAGATGGAAAAGAGTTCCACGTTAATGCTTCTAAACCTCAGAACCCACACAGTCTGTTAACAGCTACCCAAGCTAAAAGGTTAGTTAATTCATGTGGACGGTTGTCTTACTGATGATTCGGCCTGAAGAAAATATATCGAGAGCAGTTACACTGTCAACAGTTTCTTTGTCACCATCACAGCTCTCAGATTTTGAAAAATTACAACAAGAGTTTAAAGACTTATTTGAGACTGTGCAAGGGTTACCACAACATAGAACTGTGGAGCATGAGATCCATTTGGTAGGGGATTCACCATTACCAAATTTAGGTTTGTATCGCACCTCTTTGATAGAATCATCAGAGATCAAGAAGCAAGTCCAAGAACTTCTTGAACAGGAAGTTATTAAACCTAGCAGTTCACCATGTGGTTCACCTGTATTGCTAGTGCCTAAGAAAGACGGAGGTTGGCGAATGTGTGTTGACTATAGAGCGCTTAATAAGATCACTATTAAGAATCGTTATCCTTTACCAAGGATTGATGATTTACTAGATCAATTACATGGTGCTCGTTACTTTACGAAACTTGACCTAAAGTCTGGCTATCACCAAGTTCGAATCCGTAAAGAAGACACTTGGAAGACAGCATTCAAGACAAAACAAGGTTTGTTTGAGTGGTTAGTTATGCCATTTGGCCTATGCAATGCTCCAGCCACCTTTATGAGGTTAATGAATAATATTCTCCGACCTTTTATTGATGAATTCGTCATTGTGTACTTGGATGATATTTTAATATTCAGTATCACATGGGAGGATCATTTACAACATATTACTCAAGTTTTGGAAGTTCTAAGAGTAAATCAACTTCACCTTAATGGTAAGAAGTGTGAATTTGGGAAGCAAAATCTTACCTACTTGGGTTTTATAGTTGGTGCAGGAGAATTGAAAGTAGATCCAGAAAAGGTAAAAGTAATTTCACAATGGCCAACACCCAAAACTGTAACTGAAGTTCGAAGTTTCATCGGTGCATGTCAATATCTGCGAAAGTTTATTCGACATTTTTCACAGATTGCAGCACCATTACACTCTCTTACTAAGAGTAATCAAAAGTTTGAATGGTCAAACAAGCATGAAGATTCTTTTCAATTGTTGAAAAGAAAGATTACAGAAGCCCCAGTACTTGCACTACCAAATCTACAAAAAGCATTTGAAGTGGAAGCAGATGCATCTAATTATGCAATGGGAGCAGTCCTATTTCAAAATGGAAAACCAGTTGCGTACCATTCTGAAATGTTTAGTGGGCCAGTATTGAATTATCCAACTTATGACAAAGAGTTATATGCCTTACATCAAGCAGTGAAACATTGGAGATGTTACTTATTAGGTAAAGAAGTTATAGTTCATTCTGATCATAAACCTCTTCAATTTTTAACTACACAGTCAAAGTTGCAGCAATCTCGTCATATGAAATGGATGTCCTATTTGCAACAATTTAATATTGTCATTAAATATAAAAAAGGAGTGACTAATAAGTTGGCTGATATATTGTCTCGACCACCGCCAACAATAAATTCTACATTACTTGTAGCGATGCAGATCCAACCTATAGTTCCTTCTGAATATACCAAATGGTATGACACAGATGCTGACTTTAGCTCAGCTTATGTGAAACTACAACAGGGAAAGACTTGTGAATTCCAATTGAAGGATGGTCTAATGTATAAAGGAACACAATTATGCATACCAAAAGACGGTGACAGATTACAGTGGATACGTGAAGCTCATACTTCCAAAGTAGCGGGACATTTTGGAGTAGAGAAGACTTTATCTAATCTACGTCGATATGTTTTTTGGCCTAAAATGCATCTGGATGTCTCTCGATATATCCGAGGATGTGTTTTATGCAACACTTCAAAACCTTCAAATAGAAAACTAGGACTGTATATTCCTTTACCAGTACCTAGCCGACCATGGGAAAGTATATCCATGGATTTTCTTGGAGGGTTGCCTAAAAGTAAAAGTGGAAATGATTACTTATTTGTAATCGTGGACCGATTTAGTAAGATGATCATTCTTATCCCATGTAAAAAGACTCTAACTGGAGAAGGAGCTGCTAAACTTTTCTTTCAACATGTTTGGAAAAATTTTGGCTTGCCTTCATCGATTGTTTCAGATAGAGATAGTCGATTTTTAGGACATTTTTGGAGGTCATTATGGGGAATGATGGATACTAAATTAAAAAGAAGCACTGCTTTTCATCCACAAACAGATGGGCAGACAGAAGTTGTCAATCGGACTATGGTGCATTTGTTGCGAGGTTATAACTCGAAACATCCAAAGACATGGGATGATAGTCTACCTTACTTACAATTTGCTTTCAACCGTGCAATTCATGGTTCTACTCTCAAATCTCCATTTGAGGTTTGTTTAGGTTACCTACCTCAAAGTCCATTTGATATGGCATTTACAATGGGTGATACACCATCAAATGGGAGAGAAGAAGAAACCAATGTTCAACAACAACAACAACAACTAAGCCTTAATCCCAAACAAGTTGGGGTCGGCTGTATGGATTCTCAACAAAATAAGCTCAAAAGACACCAAAAAAGATACTCCAGCCTTAGGCCCCTTCCAAGACACGGATTTTACGTCTCCATTCAAGTCTGTCATTAATCAAATCCGCATCAAGATCTAAGGCACGTAAGTCTCTTGCTATCACCTCCTTCCACACAGTTCTAGGTCTGCCACGACCTCTAGCCCCCTCAATCAACAAATTCTCACACTTACAAACCGCAGCATTAGGAGATCTTCTTAAAACATGCCCATACCATCTAAGTCTTCCTTCCTTCACCTTATCTCCGACGTCCGCTACTTGGACTTTTTGTCGAATATGAACATTCTTAATTTTGTCCAGTCTGGTATGTCCACACATCCATCTTAGCATCCTCATTTCTGCCACACTCATCTTATGCAAATGTTGTCCCGTTGGTGCCCAACACTCACTACCATAGAGCATCGCAGGTCTAACAACCGTCCTATAGAATTTACCTTTCACTTTCAGAGGTATTTTCTTATCACATAAAACCCCAGTCGCACCCTTCCACTTCAACCACCCTACCTGTATTCTGTGAGCCACATCTTCATCTATACGGCCATCATTCTGGAACACCGAACCCAAATATTTGAAGTGCTTGGTTTTAGGAACCAAAACTCCATCCAACTTAACCTCATGTTCCTGCTTCTTCCTTAGACTGAACTCACAGTGCATATATTCCATTTTACTCCTACTTAACTTAAAACCCTTGTCCTCGAGGGTTTTTCTCCACACTTCCAACTTACGGTTTACACCAGCACTAGTCTCATCAATTAAAATAATGTCATCAGCAAACAACATACACCAAGGAACATCGTCTTGTATGCTTCTGGTTAGCTCGTCCATAACCAGGGTAAATAAATATGGACTCATGGCCGAACCTTGATGCAATCCGGTAGTAATAGGGAAAGCCTCAGTGTCTCCACCAGGTGTTTTCACACTAGTGGATGCATTCTCATACATGTCCTTGATGATGTTGATATATTTGCCGTTGACTCCTTTCCTCTTCAAAACCCACCATAACACTTCTCTTGGTACTCTATCATAGGCTTTCTCCAAGTCAATAAATACCATGTGGAGATCTTTCTTCTTCTCTTGATACAATTCCATTAGTCTTCTTAGAAGAGAAATAGCCTCCATGGTAGATCTCCCTGGCATAAACCCAAACTGATTCTCCGAAACTCTTGTAAGCTTCCTCAATCTGTGTTCAATAATCCTTTCCCATAATTTCATAGTATGGCTCATAAGTTTGATACCCCGATAATTTGTACAGCATTGAATGTCTCCCTTATTTTTATATATGGGTACCATGATACTCTTCCTCCAGGCATTCGGCATCTTACGTCCTTTTACAATAGCATTAAAGAGTTTAGTTAACCAGGCAACTCCTACCTCTCCAAGGTTCTTCCAAACCTCTATAGGAATACCATCCGGGCCACAAGCTTTACCAACTTTCATATACTTCAAGGCTTCTCTTACTTCACTATGCAAGATCCTCCTAGACCAGCTGATATAATCATTTGTTGCATGAAGACCTTGAAAATCTTGTTCATGTTCAGGGTTGAATAACTGCTCAAAATAAGCCTTCCACCTCTCCTTAATCTCAACATCTCTTGTCAACACCCGTTGATCTTCGTCCTTTATACATTTGACTTGGCTTAAATCTCTGCTTTTCCTTTCTCTCATCCTTGCAATCTTATAAATGCCCATTGCTCCCTCTTTAGTACCTAACTTTTGATAAATCCCTTCTAAGGCTCTGCCACGAGCTACACTAACAGCCTTCTTTGCCTCTTTCTTAGCCCTCTTATATTCCTCAAAGGCCTCGCTATTAACCGCATTCGGTAACTTTTTATACCATTCCCTCTTAGCTTTAATAGCCTTTTGAACCAATGTTCGAGCACAAAAATTTCTCGAACAAATTAGAAAGATACATACAGAAGTGGAGGCACAATTACAACGTTCTCAACAGAAGTATAAAGCTCGCCATGATAAACATCGTGTGCCATCTAACTTCAAAGAAGGTGACTTAGTATGGCTACATCTTGGTAAAGAATGATTATCTGGAGAAGGAAAGAAACTCAAACCTATTCATTATGGTCCTTTTAAGATAATTAAACAAATTGGTGAAAATGCTTTTCAACTTGACTTACCACCATACATGCATATGTACTCGGTAATTAATGCTGAGAAGTTGAAGCTTTTTGAACCATCTTTACTTGATGATGACTGTAATGAAGAAACTAATCTTCCATCAGTTGAAGACCTATGGTATGACCATGAAGATCCTTTGACAGAAGATTGCATCTTGGAACATAAGATTCGTGAAACTAGGTGCGGAAAGTGTGAAAACTTTCGCATTGGCAAGAAGGGTCAACTTCCTAGTAAATCGAAGTGGTATAACCGAGATAAAGCAACTAAAGAATTTCCTCATCTCACATTATAACTTGAACAGGAGTTCAAGACTCATAAATGGGGGAGCCATGATCCAGGAGGATCTTACAATAAATAATAATAATATTAATATAATAATATTTATTATTATTATTATTATTATTATTATTATTATTATTATTATTATTATTATAACCGTATAAAAATTAATGGTTTAGAAAAGATTTTGTTATAACCTTTAATTACTTATGGTTTAAAACTAATTTGATTATAAACCATTAAACATTTATGGCTTATAATCATTTGTCATATTTAGTTTTGTTATTTTAGGATTTGAAACTTGTATATATATCTGAATTCTTTAATCAATTAATCAAGCAGTTTAGAAATAAATTCTATTCTTATTTTCTATTTCTTATTCTCTCATATAACTTCTCCTCTCATTTAAACAAGTTGACTTCCAAAGAGAAGCAACGATTCTTATTCTTATTCATTAAAAGGTTCTATCGCCTAAAAGTTTTGGATCATGAAGTAATTATGCCAAACCTCATTTTTTCTCTCTAGAAAAAGGGTTAACAAACCTCTCTAGAATATAGAAATGATCACACACAACATGGTTTAAAAAGAGGAATTGACGGGGAACACTAACTTTTCTTAAGATAGAAAATGACCAATGGCTATAATGATTAATGATTATAATCAGTTCAATTATCAAGGCTACTATTTAAAATTTTTAAAGAAAAAATCACAATTTGAATAACCATCTACAGTTTTAAATTTTCACAGATCATTTTCTGGCCTTTTGTTTCTTCAGGAATGAGTGGTTAAAAAAACAATTGCATGACCTGAAATCATCAGATCAAACTTCACGTTTATCAAGAAGAAACACCTCAATCCCGATTTATCATTATAGAGATACATCCAATTCCAACGGTAGATAGTTGAAAATGAAAAATCCATCGTAGATATGGTAACTGACCTGAAAAACTTTTGCACCAGACCTAGCTTTAAAGCCTCCAGCCAATTGGCACAGATACCAAAGACCCGAATTTGTTGCATCCTGTATAAAGAATAAAAAAAGAAACGAACTTACCACTTAAAAGCCATAGCAAACTGTTGGACAGAAACCATTGATTACAGAAGTTGAAAAATAACCAGTTTATTCTCAAGAAGCTCAAGCTTTCCTTCCTGTATTTCATTGAGATATCAAGAACATAATCAAAGAATCTAAGAGAGATTCAAATATACAAAGAAGCATTGCAACTTACCAGCCCAGATATCATTTGATGGATCGTTTCAACATCATACCCAATTTGGGAAAGGTTTGTTTTCATCTCATCTACCTGAGTGCAAATAGAGAGTATCTAAGTAGAAGCATCGATATATATGTACCGTTACAAGTTTGGCCAGCTAAATCTCTCTCCTTCCTTGCAAATACACATCCATAAACATGCAGCTTCATGCATAAGCATTAGTTCATTAGAAATGGTCTCATCTCATCAGGAAAAGAACAAATGCAAATTCGTTATAGTTCCCATCACAGAGGTCATTACATTTACATGTCCATCTCTAAATGCACTTGTCCTTGATTGCCTAAGACTTATGTCATCATATGTGCTAGTGACACTTGATACCTCTTGCAATATATTCAAGCATGTCTCCTTGACGTAGTTTGTTTTCTCAGATTTGGCAAATTATAAATAAGAACTGTTTACACCTACAAAAGGTCACCTTGCTATTGAGTATATAATTTGATGAATAATCAGCAAAAGCAGCCATGACTTTTTTTTTGATAAATGTGTCCATAAGTGAAGAGTAGGGCAAACTAAATAACTTGAGCACGAGAAGCAAGAAGAAAAAGGATTGTGCTAAAAGACATTTTAAATGGATAAAACTAAGCTCGCTCTGACATTATTACATGAATAGTGAGAATCAATGTCCATACAGGACAACGCATGTATAGGCCATAAGCATGTCGGTTTTCGCTTTTCTTGCAACTGATTTGGGGAAACAAAAGTGAAAGCTTGGAATCTTATACTGGAATAAATCTGCCCAGTGAAAAAGGGAGCATGTCTTTCATTAACACATGGTTCCTAGTGACTACATCTGCAATTTTGGCAAACACCACAACCTGTGGTTGGCCTCGTGCTTAGCTCTAGAAAAATTGAACAGGCAGAACTTCAGCCTTACAATTGAGATAATTAAATGAATTGAATCAACATGCTCATGAGACTAATGCTTACAATGGGTTTGATGATGTGAAGCATTAAAGAGGATCTCTGAATCATGCAACTGTCAAATGTTGGATGGCTTTCTTAAAGGCAATAGGGGCATTACCCATACTACACTGTTTTCATTATTTAAGCAATATGGGCCTTGTGAGTCATACATCGAAACAAAGCTGAAGAATAGGAATTTTCTCCTGTTATGAATGGATTTGTATGGCCTGAGCCTAGATTGGTCCTTGTAATTAGTGACTTTACTATCTAGTCCACAGACCTTCCCAAAATGTCATAGCAAACAAGTTTTCACTTTTCACTCATACGAGCATCTACACCACATAAGGACTCCCACTCTGCAAGGGCCTTATATCATATACAACTTCTGCCTACTTTACAGTAGAGAGACAGTTTCCATGAATTATGCACATTCCCTCCTAAACACAAAGAAGCAACATTAATACAGCACTCGGGCTTCCCTTCAATAGCTTGCACTTTTTTCACTCATAACAACAAAAAATTCTGCAACATATTATAAGGTCCCGCTTGGATGTTTAAGTGACCTTTTTGTCACAAATATAAGTGTGTGTGTGTGTCCCACTTGGATGTTTAAGTGGCCTTTTTGTCTCAAACATATGTGTGTGTGTGTGTGTGTGTATAGAGAGAGAGAGAGAGAGTTTAAGAATAGAAACAAGAGAAAAGTGCCATTTACATCATTAGCGATCAGCTTTGATGTTTCTAGCTGCTCCTCCATTTTCCAGTCCAAGTTTTCCAGCCTCTTTGTCAAATGTCTCTTTGTTGACTGCCAAATTAATAGTTAATACTGTACCAATAATACAACAAAAGAAAGAGTTGCCATCTGGGAAAGTAAGAATCATCCAAAAGACTAACACATCTTACTTACAGACAATGTTTCAGACACATTCTCCAATTGTTTAGACACAGTAGCAACAACATTTGCCATATTTTGCTTTGTTACAAACATAACATCAGAAAATGACAAGCCCTGCACTATAAAGGATTATATCAATGCCTATAATCAACAAGAAGCCGCCGAACATTTGGAAGTGCAATGAAAATATCATTCACGATCAGAAAAAAATGATTTCACCGAGTCTTTAGAATCTTGCCTTCCACCACATCTAACAATATCCCATAGCTCCTAGTGCAGCAGCTGGCACTAAATAAGATGAAAAACTCCTTGTTTGCACAATAACCACTATGAGCATCTTTGCATTTTTTTACTAAGATATCTAGATACAAAATATTGCAAGATGCAGCATGCCAAAACAAAAGAAAAATTTATGAACTTTCAATTAATTCTGAAAAGTAAGCAAATTTAGTGCCTTAAAGAATAAAAGGGCAGCCCGGTGCACAAACTCTCCCGCAATGCGCTGGATCTGAAAAAGTGTCAAACTCATTGGGTCTTTGTACGTAGCTTTCCCTTGCAATTGCATGACACTATTTCCACGATTCGAACCCGTGACCTCAGATCACAAGGCGACAACGCTTACCATTCTCCAAGGCTCCCCTTCTAGTGCCTTAAGGAATATGAAAAAGAAAGCAATTAAGGAAAATACAAATACAGCGCCACTTTATCAAAGAAATAATCTTTCCAGTCCTTTTTAAGGCTTCAGATTACAGATCAGGAAGAAAACCCAATCACACTGGACTTGTAGTTGTCATCAAGACCTAACTTGTGTAATTCATGTTCTATTTTCCAATGCTGGGTCATAAAAATTTATATTATTTTGCTTCAGGGAATAACATTTTATCCACTCTTTTTCCTTCAGAAATAAGGGATTGAGCAAGCTACAAAGGAGAATGAAACCTCCTACTAACTCACCCTTCTTTAATGCATTACTTTGTATTTACAGAGGCACCACCTTACGTTCATTCAAATACCCATAAAAGATATAAAGTTTTCAGACTAAGCAATGAAGGCTAATGACTAAAAAATCATGAACTCTTCAAATGACTAAAATTTCATGAACAAGGCCTAATGACTAAAAAAACCATGAATTTCAGTCAGAGTTTCAGTGAGCCTAAATTCTAAACATATATAATCTTTACAATTGGCATCAATTAGACCATGCAACCGGGAAACATGAAGTAGAGACCACGTGGCCCGCTGAGTAGCTGACATGCCAGTTTCATTTCCGACAGGCTAACATGCCTCCTTTCCTCCTCTAAAACACATTTTTTTTGAAAGAAATAAGAATTCTGTGAGCAATATAAAAAAAAATAAAAATAAAATAGAAGAAAAAGCAGAAGAAGAAGAAGAAGAAGAAGAAGAAGAAATAAAAAGAAAGTGACCTGGCAGCAGGTTCACAATTCTTGATCAGTATCCTCTGCTGGGTGGAGTTATCCATCAGAGATTCCTCCATTGCTCTTCTTTTTCATCTCCTTTTCCCTCCATCAGTGATCATCCCATGAAATTGACCATATCATTATTGTTAATCTTGTTATTGCTATCCACACCATAACCTACTCAGCTAGTTGCTTCGACATGAATCAGAACTCCAACCCCTCTAATATCCTCTCTCTCATTGCACAAATCTAAGTTAAAAGGTCTTCCATGTTCATCCCCTCAATTCCTCTACCAACACTTCCCTCTCTCCTTTGATCTCAGTGTGCCATAATATCCTTCCACCCCTCATCACAGGCTTGTCAAAAGCTACCTTAGGAAAACACAAGCTGTTCTTGTGTGACATTATGCCTCCATCGAAAAGTGTGAAAATCAGAAGGTGGAGGTGTAGGAGGAGTTCAAAAGGAGTATATAATATTTAAGAGACTGTCCATGATGGTGAAAGGCAGAAGATTTTGAGAGGTAGGGAAGAAGTGGTCATTTTGGTTTTGGAGACCAGCAAGCAGGTTGGAAAAGGAGGAACACAGTGTATTTAAAGACCTAATGTGGCAGAAATTGTGAAGAAGTAGTTCAAGAATTATTGTTTTACCTTAAAACAATTCAAGGTGAAACCACCACATCAGCAAGTCCACCAACCACATGGTCTAAATTTCGTAATCCTGGTTGCTTCGTATAACTGATACTAATTACAAAGATTATATGTCAATTTAAAACAGTTTAAATTTCATGGGCTAACTGAAAATCTGACTTGAGTTTATGACTTTATGGTCATTAGGCCAATTAAGAAATGCATTTGTAGTCCTAAGTTTAACTAACAAAGTCCATTGAACAATTAGATTAGAACTGGATGAGAATCTAATAAATTTCACATAAACTTTTAAGCAACTGAAAGCTCAGTGGAAGATTCAACAACCCGGCTCGGCGGTTCATTTATCAAAATGTGAACATCACGAAGGATTCCCAATGAAAATTTGGCAATTTAAAGGAATGCAAGAGTAAAAAACAATTTGAGGAAATAGCACAAATAAACAACGTGAAAACCATAAACATTAGAAAATTTAGCAAACTCGCCACTAGAAGAAGCATTTCCATTAAAGATGGTCACAGGGTTGGATAATGATAACTCCTTAATCTCTTGTGCCAATTGACGAATCTGAGGCAATGGCGCAAAAAAGAATCCATGAGAAAATGGAATAATTGGGAAGCCACATAAGATTCAATCACTTAGGCTTTTTAGTAATTGAATTATGAAATAATGTTTTTATTGAACTTTCTCAATCAACATAGCAATTTTTATGCCTTTCAAATAAAATGCTCTTAAAACAAACTCCAGCAAAAGATCTAGGTAAACATTTGGGCAGTCCAAGCAAAAAGTTCTGATCATTGGTAAAACATACCAATATAGCTAATCAAATTCAAAAACCTTGATACATTTGACAAAACAAGAGAATTCTGAAATTCTGTATCTCTTTGGCTCTCATTCTTTGTATATTTATACAAGTGTATAACCTATAATAATCCTAAATTACAGCACATAATATCCCATAATTACAGCAAATCAAATTCCTAAATAACAGGAAATTCTAATAAGGAATATGTACATTTATTACAGCAGATACAGCAGATCTGTGCTATCATTACAGCAGATCTTGACAGCCCCCCTCAAATTGATGCTGGTGAATCAAGCAGCATCAATTTGTTTATGAAAGATTGATGTCGAGCAGCTGGAAGAGGCTTGGTAAGTATGTCTGCTATCTGCTGAGTTGTAGAAATGTGTGGAAGACTGATTAAACTATTATCAAAACACTCTCAGATTGAATGACAGTCTATTTCAATGTGTTTGGTGCGTTCATGATAGACTGGATTTGCGACAATCTGAATCGCACTAGTGTTATCAGCATGAAGAGGGGTAGGACCAGATTGGATAAAACCCAATTCAGATAGCAAACCACGCAACCAAGTAATTTCCGAACACGTTGCAGACATAGCCCGATATTCTGCTTCGGTTGAGGACTTGGAAACCCTTTCTTGTTTCTTGCATTTCCAGGAAATCAAAGATTCACCTAAGTATACACACCATCCGGTTGTTGAACGACGAGTATCCGGACAACCCGCCCAATCCGAGTCACTATAAGCAGTTAGTGTTAGAGAAGAACCTGCTGGGTAAAAAATTCCACGATGAGAAGTTCCAGACAAATACCGTATGATGCGTTTTACAGCAGCCATATGTAAGTGCCGGGGGAAAGCCATAAATTGACTCATCAAGTTGACAGCATAAGATATATCGAGTCTTGTAATAGTCAAGTAGACGAGACTGCCAACAAGACGTCGGTATAGTATGGGATCTGGAAGAATTTCTCCCTCATCTTTGCGGAGTTTAACATTAATTTCCATAGGAGTTTCAACTGGTTTTGTGTCTGTCAATCCGGCCAACTGAATTAATTCTTGAATGTATTTGTGCTGATTAACAAAAATTCCTTTGTTGCTTCTGTGAACTTCCAAACCCAAAAAATAAGTAAGAGAACCAAGATCTTTCATATGGAAAGAATCAAGTAAGGATGATTTGAGTGCTTGAATACGAACACTGTCACCACCAGTGATTATAATATCATCCACATATACTAGTAAGAGAACTATGCCTTGAGATGACTTTTGCAGAAATAATGAAGGATCATGCTGACTTTGTTGGAACGACAGATCAAGCAAAGTTTGGCGAAATTTCGCAAACCACGCCCGAGGAGCTTGTTTTAACCCATACAATGAACGTTGTAGATGACATACCTCATTGGGGCCAGTTTGCAATCCCTGTGGCGGTCGCATAAAAACAGTTTCTTGAAGATCCCCGTGAAGAAACGCGTTTTTAACGTCCATCTGATGAATAGGCCAATTTTGAGAAGCAGAAATAGCCAAAATGGTACGAACTGTAGTCATTTTTGCCACTGGGGCAAATGTCTCCTCATAGTCAATCCCATACTCCTGTCGATTTCCAAGTGCTACCAAACGAGCTTTACAACGATCCAATGATCCATCAGCTTTCAATTTAACTGAAAAAACCCATTTGCAGCCAATGGGAGTGATTTGTGGTGGACACGGTTTAAGTAGCCATGTCTGATTCATCTCAAGAGCAATAAGTTCATCTTGAATAGCCCGTTTCCAACAATCAGATTTAATCGCTTCAGAATATGATTTGGGTATGGTAATAGAAGATAGGGTAGCAACCATAGATGTATGAGAATCAGTTTGATTAGAATAAAAACCATACCTTTGTGGAACTCTTGAGATGCGATCCGATCGTCTGAGTGGTGGAGGCGCGACATCGGGTTCAGGTGGCAGAAGAGACCTAGAAGGAGTATCAGGTGGCTGATTTCGTCTTGTATAAACCATCCCAGGAAGAAATCGGTTGATTGGAGCAGAAGAGGTTGTTGAAGAATGACTAGAATGTTCCTCAAAAGATGGAAGAAACGTGTATGGCGGGTTATGGGAAGGGACATCAGAGGTTGGGTAAAAATTTTGATGATCAAAGAAAATAACATTTCGTGAAGTACGAACCCGTTGGATGGTAGGATCAAAACACAGAAAACCCTTTTGATGTGGTGCATAGCCAAGGAATACACATTTGACTGATTGGGGAGAGAGATTGGTGCGTTCTAGAGGGGGAAGAAGAACAAAACACACACACCCAAAAGGATGTAAATGGTTATAACGAGGTAGGCTTTGGTGAAGCAGAAAATATGGTGTTTGATTATTAAGATTTTGAGAAGGAAGTCTATTAATAAGATGAACAGCGGTGGATAATGCTTCAACCCAAAATTTTGGTGGAACAAAGGATTCAATGAGTAAGGATCGAACCACATCAAGAAGATGTCGGTTTTTACGCTCAGCAACACCATTCTGCTGGGGAGTATATGGACAACTTCTTTGAGAGAGAATACCCTTTGATTGAAGAAAACTTTGAAATTTTGTGGACATGTATTCCCCACCCGAATCTGAACGGAAGACTTTGATAGTTTTAGAAAATTGATTTTCGACTAAGGCCAAAAATTTTTGGAAAGCATCAAAAACCTCTGATTTCTGTCGCAAAAAATAGATCCAAGTGAAACGGCTATGATCATCAATAAAGGTTACAAAATATTTATAATAAGCATGAGAAATAACAGGTGAAATCCCCCAAACATCACTGTGGATTAAATCAAAACAATTGTTTGTACGAGTAGCATGAGAAGGAAAAGGTAAAATTTTGCTTTTACCCATCTTACAACTACAGCAATCAAAACAAATATCTTTAGACAGATTTTTATTTCCCAACACGCCAGATTTAATCAAAGATGAAAGAGTCCTATCATTAGGGTGACCCAACTTCATATGCCATAACCTATGCTCATCCCGAACCGACGTGGTTAGAAAAGAAGTCACACTTTGGAGTTTGGTTGGTTCATGAAGATTGAGAGGAAACAATCTTCCCCATTTAGGTCCCTTTGCCACCGTCTTCCCCGTCATTGCCTCCTGCACAACACAACCAGAAGAAGAAAAGATAACTTCACAATTATTCTCAACTAATTGGCCAACTGATAATAGATTAGTAGTGATCTTAGGAGCAATAAAAGCATTCTTCATAAATGGAGAGGAAGAAATATCACCCGTAGCCGCAATAGGAATATGATTCCCACTAGCAGTCTCAATTTTCAAGTTCCCATCATATTTTTTAATGTTGGACAGATTATCAAATGATGGTGTCATGTGATTTGAAGCAGCTGAGTCACAAAGCCAAATTTTAGAAAATGAATTGTTTTTACCAGTAATCCCGAGTGTAGAAAGAGCTGAGAGCACTATTTGTTGAACTGCCTCTGGAGTAAGTGTTGATACTGCTTGTTGAGGAGCATCACCCGAAGTAGAAGCATGAAAAGCTTGTGAAGTCCGATTCTGTGGACGCTTTCTGCATTCAGAAATGATATGTCCCTTGGTTTTGCAATAGTTACAAAACTTTTGGGAACATTGACTTGCAATATGGCCAAATCCTTTGCAGCTGTAGCATTGAACTCCAGCCAGATTCCGTGTTTTACCTTGTGCAGCATATGCAACATTGAGAACAGTGGTTGAACTCCCTTTTTGTTCTAAGGCATGTTGTGACTTTTGACGTTGCTCCTCTCTAAGCAGGTCACTCAAACATTCATCCAAGGATGGGGATCTTGTTCTAGCCAACAAGTTAGATCTGACAACTTCAAATTCAGATCTGAGCTTCATCAAAAATTGATCTCTTTGACTAGTTTGATGAAGATTTATAACTGCTTCCAAAGATTCTTCAGGGACAGAAGCATAAATAATTTCAGTATATTCAGTCCATAGAGCAATGAAACCTGAATAGTATTCCTGAATTGATAGATCTCCCTGTGAATAATTGGACACGTCTTGCTCCAGTTGAAAACGCCGGGCTGAATTATCTTGAGCATATATTTTCTTCAGATAATTCCACATTGCTTTTGCTGTCTTGTATGGTCTGAGATTGATTGCAATGGAAGGATCCATTGTTTGAAGCAACCAACCCTTCACACGAGCATCCTTTGTCTCCCAATCAGCAACCTTAGTCGGATCCGTAGGCTTGCTGTCTGAACCGTCCACAAGTCCCCATAATTCTTTTCCTTGAACATAAATTTTGAACTGGAATTCCCAAGCAAAATAGTTCTTGCCTGAGAATTTGATACAAGCAACCTCTGATTTTTCCATGATGAGAGAGTCAAACAAATATATACCAAGACAAGAATACTGAAATTCAAACAGAGAGAATAGAACAAAATACCCCAACTGGCTCTGATACCATGATAAAACAAGAGAATTCTGAAATTCTGTATCTCTTTGGCTCTCATTCTTTGTATATTTATACAAGTGTATAACCTATAATAATCCTAAATTACAGCACATAATATCCCATAATTACAGCAAATCAAATTCCTAAATAACAGGAAATTCTAATAAGGAATATGTACATTTATTACAGCAGATACAGCAGATCTGTGCTATCATTACAGCAGATCTTGACAACATTCAGATGCTGATGCTATAACCATAATGAAAGAGAAGTATATGCACTTCGAGTCAATAATTCTTTTCCAAGAAAGACAGCTCAAATTATATTCCCGTAAAATTCCATTTAAATGCTTTGAACCTAAATTTTTTTACAATCAAGTTCATGGATAAAGATTTTTTTTTCTATTTAAGTGCTATAATTAAATTAGTGAAATTACTTTTTTTTTAAAAATACCTGAGCAGCAAGAAGTGCACTATCATATTTGTAAGGTGAGATCTGAACTTCATCAACACCTTCGAGTAATTCTTGAAGCTGGGCAGTAAGTTCAGATAATCTTCCACTGCTTAATATAATTGAACCAGTCAAACCTGTTAAAAACAATTGCAAAAAGCGAAACAATAAGCCTAAAATTAAGGGTTCAAAGAAACAAAAATAAATAAATAGGGAAATCAGAGTTGATGAAGCTCAAAAATTTTAAAATTGCAATCAGATTACGAAGAGTGAGAACTTGCAACACTAAGGAATTATGATAAAAAGGAATAGAATACCTGCGCCGGCGAGAATGAGTACTTCGGAGGTGGAGGCGACGCCTGCCTGCAATGCCATCTTTTACTTTCTTCCCACGGCGTTGTAAATGTAAACCACTAAAAAAACAGTTTCTTTTTTTTGGCGTGTTTACAAGATACTATTTGCAAGATATTTCTTAGAACAAAACATTTTGTTTGCTTTTACAATGTAACATGTTTTTCTTATCATTAAAAAAAAGTTATTTTAAAAATAGCTGCCTTCTCTATTTTAATTTAAATATTATTTTTAAAAAATTTATATATATTAAAAAATTAATTAAAATTATTAATCTATCTTTAATTAATAATCTCTCTCTAATATTTATATTTTATTATCATTTTTGCTTATTAATAATAACATTAAATTATTTTAAAAAAATTAATAAATGATATTAAAATTTTATCTTAATATTATTAAATATTAAATATATTAAAATTAAATTAAATTTTTAAATATTTAAATTGAAACATAAATTATTTTTATTATTTTTATAAATTTTTTAATAAAAAAATATATAATTTATTAATTCGTAGATTATTAAACCTCATTATTAATACCATCATTAATTATTGGTAGTCAAGTATCCTAAAATTATTATTTTTATATATTTTTTCATATTTAATGATATAATTTTAAAAGTATAAATTTTTTTATAAATTTATATTTTAATTTTGTAAATTGAATTTGTTTAATTAAAATTGAATTGAATTTGGAAAGTTAAATTTTATGTTATAAAGTACATTATGAAATATAAGTTAACAATATATATAACTAAAATAATAAATTTAAATTCAATTTTTTCCTTTTATAATAAAAGAAAATTAGAATCATGAAATCTTCCATAAATCCAAATAAAATACTTTTTTATGAGTTAATGCACAAATTTTGACTTTAATTTAGAAAAAAGTAATAAAAATCAAAACTTTAAAAATTTTTGAATTTTTTTAATTAAAAACTTTAATAATATAAATAGTAAAAAATTCAGTAAACTCTTAAATTCTACAGTTTTTTTATAAGTTATTTTTACTTTGGCTAAATAATTATAAAGTTATTGAGATTTTACGTATTACACTAGTTAGTCTTTGTATTTTTAATATTTAATTTTTGTATCCTTCAATTTTTAAAAATTAAATTGTTTAGTCATTCTGTTAATATTTTCATCCTAAAAATATTAGTCAATTAATTTTATATTATAAAATAATTTATTTATTTTTTCTTTATATATATTTTTATTTGTTATTTATTAAATCATGCTTATTTTTAATTTTATTTATATTTCTTATACATAATTTATTTTAATTTTATAAATATTATTAAAAAAATAATTTTAAATAATACGAATAATATCTTTTATTATTTTACAGACAATTTATATATTTTATTTATTTAATTTTATAAATATTATTAAAAAAATAATTTTAAATAATATAAATAATATCTTTTATTATTTTGCAGATGATCTATATATAAAATAAAATTAAAAATAAAAAAAACTTAATAAATAACAAAAATAAATATATATAAATGAAGAACAAATAAGTTATTTTATAATATATTTATCTTTGTAAGAATATATATAAATTAATAATATATTTATCTTTATAAAAATATATATAAATTAAAATAATTTATTAAAATATTTATAAAATTAAAATAAATTATGTGTAATAAATAAAAATAAAAATAAAAATAAAAATGATCAATAAATAATAAAAATATATATATATAAATAAATAAATTATTTTATAATATCAAAATAATTTATTAATATTTTTAGGATGAAAATATTAATAGAATGACTAAATAGTTTAATTTTAAAAATTAAAAAATATAAAATTAAATATTAAAAATATAAAAATTAAGTATTATAATATATAAAATTTGAGTAACTTTATAATTATTTAATCTCTTACTTTTAACTAAAGGCTCAGTTCCGTAACGAATAAGAAACTAAACAGTAGAGACAACTGAATCTAAATAAAACATTAAATTTCCAAATATCCGTTTCTCTCTCTATATGTATTGTCAAACAATACAACAACAAAAATTCTGAATTTGTAATTTTGTTTTTAAATGGCACGAATTCTTCTCTTTCTCGTAATAATTTGTGTGTTAACCCATTCTTCTACTTCTACCCAGAATCTCCAATCCACAAACCAAGACCAAGAAGGAGAAGCCTTCATTTCAATTCTAATATCTCACAAGGTCTCGACTTTAACTTACTCGTAACCGAAGCTATTTCCTCAATTATTCCTCTTAATTTGCCCACCATTGAACGAACTGCTAAAATCCCTTTTCTGGGTAATGTTCGTATGCTTTTATCTAACATTACTATTTATGAAATCAATTTATTATCTTCTTATGTTGAGCCTGGTGACACTGGTGTTGCAATTATTGCATCTGGGACTACTTGTAATTTAAGCATGAGTTGGTATTATCAATACAGTACTTGGTTTGTTCATGTCGAGATTTTTGATAAAGGAAACGCTTCTGTTCAGGTAAGCCTCGTTTCGGCTTGTTCGATTTCATGGGTTAATGTTTTGGAACTTCAAATTCGGTGTTGCTTTTATGTCTTTGGGGTTGGTTAGATTTTAGTTGTTGTTGTTCTTGGTGTATTAAGCAAGTAAAATTACAGTTGATTAAGGAAATTTATTTAATTAGGATATAACTGATGTAGTTGTAGTTTGGGCATACTAATTTTGCTTCATATTGTATTTGAATGTTCTTGCAGCGGGGGAAAAGTTGTTTTGAGGTTAAAGTTAGATTTTTTTTTTCAAGTGATTTTTGTTTGTGTGATGGATTGTGGTGGGAATTGATATTTATTATTGTTTTCAGTATTGAATGTATCATATAAGTTTAATTAGCATTATTTTTATCTTGTATGTACTAGATGAGATATTCTGATAAAGCCCTTGGTTTTACATAATTTTGCAATTTAACTTGCCTTTTTTTTAATCCTTTTAGCTTGGTTCTCTTTATTTCTTTTGTTTGTCTGCTCATATTTTATGTGCCTTTAACAAAAGGAAATTGATAAATGCTGATTCTGGTAAAGGTTGAAGGCATGCAAGTGGGGCTTACATTAGGCTTGGAGAACCAGAATGGAACTTTGAAGCTGTCCCTTATGGACTGTGGTTGTTATGTAAAAGACATTTCTATAAAATTGAATGGAGGAGCATCTTGGCTTTACCAAGGGTATGAAATTCTATACATGAAACTACCTGTTTTTTCTTGAGTTTTACCATTGTTGCACTCTTCTATCTCTATTGTCCTACTTGTTGCTTGCATGCTTTGTTGGAAATTGGATAGGCTTTTCACAGTTTATATTACACGCAATCATTTTTACTATTTCGTTTTGTCCGATCGCCTATGTGCATTTCATATGAAAAATGATATGTACCCTGTTTTTTTTTTTGTTCCTGTTCTCCAAAATGGGGCAGCCTGCAGTCCTGCCACTGGAGATTAACCTTTATGCTTCACCCCTGATATATTCAAGGTACAGATGAGAGAATTGTTATAAATTTTTACTGCGTTACCTGTGAGGACAGGGAGAGATCCTCCCTGAACCTGGTTATGATCATTCTTCGATCAACATATCATCTCTTTTGTGGCATAATCATTTTTCTAGTTACATGCCAGGATGATAGATGCTTTTGAAACGCAAATAGGGGCTGCAGTGGAAAATGCTATTACTAAGAAACTCCATGAAGGGGTTGTAAAGCTTGATTCATTTTTGCAAGCTCTTCCCAAAGAAATTCCTGTTGATGATACTGCTTCTCTAAATGTAACTTTTGTGAAGGACCCTTCATTGAGTAATTCTTCCATTGAGTTTGACATCAACGGGTTATTCACAGCAAGGAAAGAATTTTCAGTCCTGACGAACGAGTACAAGAATTCACAACCCTCAGTTTTCTGTACAGATCCATTAACAATGCTTGGAATTTCGTTAGATGAGGCCGTTTTTAACTCTGCATCAGCCTTATATTATGATGTAAGTTTGGAATCCAATGTCCTTCCAATTGCAGTTTTTGAACCTGTTATGACCTCTATAGCCTTAAATGCATATACAGTGACCACACCAGTTCTCAGCCAGATGTTTTAACTTGTGGTTTTGTCATTGGGAAAATTGATTTTTGGATTGGAAGACAAGTTATTTGAATATCTTCTGATTGGAGAAGTTAAAATTTTATCTGAAAATGCTTTTTTTTTTCTTATTATAATTCCTTTTTTATCCATACAAATATTGATGTTATATGGAACCTTTCTTTCTCTGTCAAGCTAAATTTACACAATGGATTGTGGATAAAGTGCCAGACCAGCACCTTTTAAACACTGCTGGATGGAGATTTATTGTGCCTCAACCGTACAAGAAATATCCAAACTGTGACATGAATTTAAATATCTCTTTATCTTCTCCTCCGGTCATAAGGATTTCAGAGCATGATATAAATGCAATTGTTTATGCGGACCTGATAATTGATGTTCTGGAAGCAGACCAAGTAATACCAGTTGCATGCATTTCCTTGGTAAGTTCGATAATGGAAATGCAGGAATGTTTTATGATTCATTGTCAGTTGATTCAGAAGTTGTGGCCGTACTTTTCTTTTGTTTTCTTTTTTTTTTGTTTTTTTTTTTCACTTCCATTGATATTCAGCCAAGCATCAGTCCCGATCTAGTTGGGATTCTTTATATAGATGATTTTCTTCCACTTTATTGAATTTAGGGCTAAATTTTTAGAACATCTAGAGGTGTTTCTTATCCACTTCACCCTATGTCATCCATGGTCTACTTTATCATGGGTGGTCGTCCGTAGCCTTAAAGACTGCTAGTTTTTGAAAATGAATCTTGGAAAGTCCTGCTAATGGAATTCTCAATGCATAGCTGTGGTTTGTTCTTTCAGTGCACACACTACAAAGCTGATTCCATTAAATTCCAGATTAGACTTATAATATTAAGAAGTTAGGTGCGATTAACTCACTTGTTTTTTGTTCCTCATTTTCTATGAACATTTATTGAATGAATTTACTTTTCTTTTAATGGTTAGTATTGTTTTATTGGTATGTGTTTGCACAGGATATTCACGGCTCAGGTATAGTTAGAATCTCAGGGAATAAACTGAGTGGCAGCGTGAAATTAAATGACTTCTCAATGTCATTGAAATGGAGCAATATTGGCAATCTTCGGTTGAATTTCATTCAGGTGTTTTAATGATACAAAGTCTTTCTGTTTTTGTTTTTGTTTTTGCTTTTTTCTAGTATTTCTTGCAAAATAGGTATATTGGTAATAATGTTCAATATGCTATGTCTATTACAGCCAGTGATCTGGACAATTATTCAAACTGTTTTCTTGCCAATACGCAAATGCACAACTAGGACAAGGTTTCCCTTTACCTATCATTCATGGTTTCACCCTCAAGAATGCAGAAACAATCAGCTCGAATTCAAAAATCACAGTTTGCGGTGATGTGGAATTCACAGAGTCTTAAGGTCGTAATCAGCTTGCATGCTTGCTTATCTTTTGAGGGACGAAGATATTGTTAGCTTCTGATAGGTCTGTCCGCGTAGCAGATGCCCCAAGTTCTACATTGTTTCATGTGTAAAGGAAAGGCAGCCTCAACCATGTTCTCACATACATGTACAGATTGCGAAATACTGTATAATAGAGGGTTCACGCTTCGTATATGATAGTTTTGTGATATTCTCAAGCATTAATTCTTTAATTTTTGCACTCGAAAGATAAGTAACAACTTTTGAGTTTGAATATTAATTTTTTTTTGCAACTCTATTCAAGAATACAATTCAGTTTTCAGTTTATTATATGAAGATTTGTCCATGAGTCATATTGCAAGTCTCAGTTGGTGAAAAAAAAATTTATGGATTGATTAATTAAGAGGCTATGTAATTGTAAAAAATAATTCTTGAATTTTAGAGAAATTTTTAAAGAAAAATAGAAAAAAATTATTATTCAGTTAGAAATATTTTCTATTTGAAAAATTAAAAAATATTCTTTTATAATTATTAGCTAATAGTTGAGATTTTAAGACAAGTTTGATAATGCTTTTTTACCATGTGCAATTCAGCGAAGAACACTAAAACGCATCGTTTTATGTTATCGCCTTAATACCTCGCCGTGGCTCTGTGAATTAAACTGTTATTTGGATATACAGATTCAGCAAATGCAAAAGAAAAGAAACCTTTCTAAGACCCTCTCTTGATGCAATCTTGAGAATCTTAACACTATAACGAGGGTGTTTTTTAAAACTGGAGCTTTTCAGCTTATTATGAACAAGTGATTTTTAGATTATAATCAGATTAAAAATAAGCAGTTAAGCGTTTCTGTAAACTAGTTAATAATCAGCTGATAATCAGCTTATAATCAGTTGAGTGTTTCTGTAAAATCAGCTTATAATCAGTTTTTAATTGCAGAAACTGTCAAAATGACCAAACTGTCCCTGAATTTATTTATTATATAAAAATAATTTTTTAAATGTGAATTCAAAATTTATTTTGCAATAATAATAATAAAATTTATTTAAGAAGAAACGTAAAAAAATTTTGATGGGAACTAAAGTGTATAGATTGGGCAAATTTGGAATATTTAAGATTAGGTAGGGATAGTATGGTCTTTTACTTAGTCAAAACTGCTTAAAAAATAAGTGCTTAAAAAAAAGTAGCAAAATTCAACTTTTAAAAAACTGATTAAAATTAGATTATAATCTACTATTTAAATTTTCAGAAACACTTAAATAAACAACTTATAATCTAAAAACTACTTATAATCGGTTTTTAACAGCTTTTAAGAGGGTGTTTCTCAAAACTGGAGCTTTTTCAGCTTATTGTGAATAAGTAATTTTTAGATTATAATCAGATTAAAAATAAGCAGTTAAGCGTTTCTGTAAACTAGTTAATAATCAACTGATAATTAGTTTATAGTCAGTTAAGTGTTTCTGTAAAATCAGCTTATAATCAGTTTTTAATTGCAGAAACTGTCAAAATGACCAAACTGTCCCTGAGTTTATTTATTGTATAAAAATACTTTTTTAAATGTGAATTCAAAATTTATTTTGCAATAATAATAATTATAATAATAATAATAATAAAATTTATTTAATAATAATAATATTGATGCTATCAATAAATTATACAAATAAAAAACTACCATGTAAATATTACCAAATTAATTAGAATCCTAAAAATATTAATTAGTATCCTAAAAATAAAAAAATTTTGATGGGAACTAAAGTGTATAGGGTGGGCAAATTTGAAATATTGAAGATTAGGTAGAAATAGTATGGTCTTTTGCTCGGTCAAAACTGCTTAAAAAATAAGTGCTTAAAAAAGT
This sequence comes from Garcia nutans, assembly GCA_947685225.1. NCBI lineage: Eukaryota > Viridiplantae > Streptophyta > Magnoliopsida > Malpighiales > Euphorbiaceae > Garcia > Garcia nutans. The sequence goes on from CANTUV010000068.1 coordinate 2,149,983, forward strand.
AGCAAAGCCCAACTTTTAAAAAACTGATTAAAATTAGATTATAATCTATTATTTAAGTTTTCAGAAACACTTAAATAAACAACTTATAATCTAAAAACTGCTTATAATCAGTTTTGACCAGCTTTTAAGTTTTGAGAAACACATCCTCTAAGTTTTGAGAACACTAAAACGAATCGTTTTATGTTATCGCCTTAATACCTCGCCGTGTCTCTGTGAATTAAACTGTTATTTGGATATGCATATTCAGCAAATGCAAAAGAAAAGAAACCTTTCTAAGGCCCTCTCTTGATGCAATCTTGAGAATCTCAACACCATAACAACTCAATAATGCAAACTTCTTTTACCGTTTCACCCTCCAAAATCCCTTCAATTTTCCCTTTCAACCACCCCATTTCCCATAAACAAACACCATCAACAACCCCCCATCAACTCCCTCTCCAAACCCATCTCCGAAATCCTATTAACTCAACTTCCCTCAAATCTTCCGGCTATTTATCAGCAATTGGCCGTGTAATTGAGGAAGAAGAAGAGTATAGAAAGGCCCGTGCCGCTGTAACCCGTAAAGGTGTCGACTTGGAAGGCTACTCAATCGAGGGTCTCTCCGTTGGAGGCCAAGAGACTTGTTTAATTATACCAGAGCTTAAGTGTGCTTTTGATATTGGGAGATGTCCCGCAAGAGCTATTCACCAGAACTTTGTTTTCATAACTCATGCCCACCTTGATCACATTGTGAGCTTCTCGACTTGGTTTGAAGATTAGTAACTGTCAGAAATGTTTTTTGAGTTTCTATGTGCAATAGTTGGCTTGAGTTAGACCCTGTTTAATGAACTCCAGGAAATTTTGTAGAATTCATTTGAATTTTAAATTTCTATCATTTCATGTTTGGTATGAATGAAACTGTTCGTTTGAGTCCCAATATAAATTTTATGGAATTGGACACAAGTAAATTAAGTTCTATCACTTATAAATTAATTTTGTTATTTCAAGTTCATCTATGCCAAATGATGTGTAAATGCAATTTATAAATTGCAATTACCATTTCTGATGTATTAAGTATGGAGTTCAAACTTTGGCATCCCCTTCCCCTTTAAAGAATTTGCGATGTACAAAAATGAATATCTTGCATAATTGAACTTGTTTTCTATTGTATATACTCAGGGTGGATTGCCAATGTATGTAGCAAGTCGTGGTTTGTATAATTTAAAGCCTCCAACAGTATTTGTGCCCCCTTCCATAAAGGAGGACGTTCAGAAGCTTTTCGACATTCATAGGGCCATGGGGCAAGTGGAATTAAATTTTGATTTGGTTGCATTGGATGTGGGTATGTCATTCCTTGCTTTCACTGCTATGGTTTGCTAAATATGTATTGTTTTAATATTCTTGGTGTTTATGTTGTAAATAACTTCATAAGCTCATATTCAGGTGAAACGTATGAATTGCGGAATGATATTGTGGTTCGGCCATTTAGAACCCAGCATGTTATCCCTAGTCAGGTGTGCTTCATTAAGATTTTGTTGTTTCTTCCGAAGGGGCAATAGACCATTTTTAATATCCCAATTTTTTGTAGGACATCTTTAAGAAAGAAAGAAAGATATACGTTCATCGAACAAAAGATTTTGGTCCTTTGGCTTTTTAATATGATTCCATAATGCATCCTGTTAAGGTGCCATTAGGCTGCTTGACATGTTTCATGTCCAATAGTAGTGTTTGCAAAACCCATGCTATAATAGTTGAATTTTTTTACAATGCATTGGCCAAAGAAATTAAATTTCCTTGGTTTTCTCCAGGGTTATGTCATATATTCTGTTAGAAAAAAGTTGAAGAAAAAATATATTCATCTCAAAGGGAAGCAGATTGAAAAATTGAAGAAGTCTGGTGTTGAGGTTTGTTATTTCTCTCAACAGGGTATTGATTTAAGTTTTCTGTTTCTAAATGTTATTCAGCTTTGCATTTTCCTTTTTAGATCACAGATATAATTTTGTCCCCTGAGGTGGCCTTTACTGGAGATACCACTCCAGAGTACATGCTTGATCCGCATAATGCAGATGCATTGAGAGCAAAAGTTCTCATTACTGAGGTATTGATTAAAGATCCCTCTCCATGTGAATGCCCTCTTTTTTTTCCCTGTTTAAAATTCATAAATTGTGATATATATATATATATATATATATATATAGCAAGGCCTATCCAATTCCACATTTGAAATTTTCAAATTTCTTTTCCAATAATATTCCAAAATGCCATTTTTTTATTGAAAGAGAAATTAGTTTGCTTCAAGCACCTAGACTTTAGCAGTTTACTTCCAGGATGGTAATAGACTAATTGTGCAATTGGAAGTGGATGGATTAATTCTAATGCTTTTGCTGCTGATTTGAGAAAGAGAACATTTGAATATTTCACAAGGAAATGGCTCCCTTGTGTTACTGTGTTGTGGTTGTGGATGTTATGGCTGATATTATTTCTTTTTTCTTCTCATCCTGAAATAAATTTAACAATATTCACTTAGAATCTATAGAAGTTTGGAATCTGATGCTGAAGCACTTTAACAGGCAACTTTCCTGGATGAAGGTTGTAGCATTGAACATGCACGAAAACATGGTCATTCTCATTTGTTTGAGGTATAAAATTCTCCACATTCTACAATGAATTTAATTACTTTGAGGATGACCATACAAATTTTTTCAATTCTGAAAAAAGGTACCTTACCTTTGCAGATTATTGAAAATGCTGAATGGATTCGGAGTAAAGCTGTCCTATTGACTCATTTCTCTTCTCGCTACAGTGTAGAGGTGAGTGCTAAATTGAATTAAGTTGTGCGATGTTGTTAAATACCGAGGGAAAATATTAAATATACATGCATCTATCATCTTTAATTTGTTAACTACTAGGGTACTTTCCATTTCCCTAAAACAAACTTGGGATAAGTGCTGCTTTGCATGTGCTGCTTGGGGTAATTCCCCAACTTGCAGAATAGATTGCATGTCTTTTCATATGAAAAATTTTGCGAAATCGGTTTATTTCAATACTTTACTGTAAATTAGGATAGCTGCTTAATGGTACAAATTTTCCAAGCCCTTGATAAAAAAATTAAAGAAAAACAATTCCAAAGCCACAGAGAGAAGGAAGGAGTGCCAAGGAAAGAAAATCAATGGCTTGGGTTTAGAATTCAGAGGGTATCTAAGAAAAATATGAAGTCCATATGTGTGTGTGGAGGCTTTATGGAGAAAGTTTTGATGCTGAAGTCATGACCTGGTTCACCAAAAATTTCCCCTTGTGCAAGAATATTGCAGTTTGGTCTATTTAAATCTTATTGGCTACCACATCCGCCAAGATATCATATTAATGATGGAACCTTTGCTTCTATGTTAATTGCAGGATATTCATCAAGCTGTGTTGAAGTTGCAATCTAAGGTTTCAGCAAAAGTTGTCCCTCTTACAGAAGGTTTCAAATCAACTTACTCTAATTAAAGATTTCAGGAAATTGTTGCAAAAGTGCAACCAGTCTTTGTAATTTATTTGTAAAGTATTTGGTTTCTTCAGAACTAACGGCAAGATATGGAACCTTGTCAATTGGACATTTCGAGCCGCAAGGCCTATATTTAGTTGCACATTTCGAACCGCAAGGCCTATATTTAGTTGGTGCTTTGGCAGCAGGATGCTTGATTTAAAACATTATTTTAATTATCTTAATTCATGAGAGAAAAAAATGGATTGAAACCACATTATCAGCTAAGAAATTTGGTTTAGATCACGATGTCATTGCTTAGAACTTGCATGGCATCTTTGGTATCAATTATACTATAAATTTAGTAATAAATTTCAAAATTTTATTGTTATCGGATATTTTGAAATTTATATTTTTTTATCAGGTTTTTTTAATATTTTACAAAAATATATAATAAATTTATAATAATCTAATAATCAATTTATAGAAACTGTTATGAATATATTAAATTTATAATAAAATTTATATATACTATAGAGAATTAGTAAATTTATAAATTAATTAAAAGTTTTAATAAAAATTAATAATACTTTTCTGAAAAGGTGAATTTATAATGTTATACCCTTTTTTTTGACAATTTTATAAAAAACCGGAATAGAATCCATATAGATGGGGTTACATTTTTAGGCAGGAGGATTCTGCTTATATTCAACACGGCATCACTACTCAATCTTTAGGTTTTTGTTCACGTACTTATAGCAGCCCTACTTATTTAGCAAATAAACGAGGATCAGGCACCTCAAATAGCACAGGACTCTATAAACAAATAAATGAAGCCAAACTAAAGAAATTCAAAAAGGTGATTTAGATGATAAAACTTGAATAATCTCCTTGTACACCAAGATCAAAATAGTCTCCAAGGTTAAAAGAAAAAAACTTTATGATCATTTGCAGTTTTCTATAATAAAGGTCTCACCAGTTAATGTTAGATTCATGATCAAGTGCTGGCCTCATAGTAAAGGAATGAAGTCAAACTCATTGCCTTTCTGATGTACCAAAAAACAAAAGAATGCCTATGCATATTCTTTCAATTTAAAACAAGATCCAGGACTCCTTTATGCTCATTCAGTAACTCTGCATGGCAGAGAACCAGAGATGGTAAACAAGAAACAAGCCTCGAGCTATCTGATGGTTGTGGTACAAGCTATATAACCAAATTCAGCTAGATAAGTCTCTCAAAACTTGTAGAACGTCATCCAATTTTAACATGTATATAAACAATGGTTGTGGTACAAGCTTTGCTTGACCACCATGTCATTTCATTGGCTCCACTCCATAACTAGAAACTGGCAGATATTAATAGCTTGGATATGATGCCATGAAGTTTCACATCAACATCCAGATTGTGCATGCCCAATAATCTTCTAAAAGGTAGATGTGAGCAATCGAGATGCATTTGTTCCACCAAAGCCAAAAGAATTTGACAATGCTGCTCTTATTGGCATCTCCTTCGAAGCATTCAATGGCATAAACTTGTCTTCGAATATGGGATCAGGATTTATGAGGTGCAGAGTCAGTGGTGCAATTCCCTGAAACATGGAACTCTCATAATTGCAGAGGCTCTTCACCATAGAAGTTTATGAACAAGTTGTGTAAACAAGCAGCATGTTTAGACTGGTGGCCTTGTGAGCAAAGCAAGCAACAGATGAGACAAGCCTCAACTTTCAGCAAGATATAGGTGCACACATAATTAAAAGAATATAGGGCTAATTTACTGGATCAGATAATTTCAAAATGATACATGCACATATATACTCTGCACATTTGTCATGTATGCATATCTAAGTTCGCAGCATGCACATAAGTTTGGTCTTTGGATTCCCAGTCAAGCGGGTAAACAATCAATAACTGAAACTATAGCATTTCTTTGGTTTATCTTAGTCAAACAAGAAGCATCCATATGCAATTTCTTACATGGTGTATGGCTAAAACTGAGAAAATTGCTTCAACAGCGCCAGCTGCTCCAAGGAGATGGCCAATTGCAACCTGGATTTATCATAATAAACAAAAAAAAATACACTGTTTTTATTTGTTCTCCCAGAAATAAAGACAAACACAACACTTATTTATAAGAAAAAAGAAGATTGTTTTCTTTAAAAAAAGAATTTGACAAAAAAAATCGCTGTTTAGAATGCATAATTTTCCTTCTTCTCAAATAGTAATATAATTAATTCATAGAATAACTAGATATACACTAAGAAGAGAGAACAAAATCAAACAAGAAGATTATTTGGAGCCATGTCTCTTAATCATTAAATTATTCCTCCATCATTGCAATGACTTAATATCAATCCTTAATCATCACAACTGATGTATTGCCATATGATTCCTTCTACAGGAGTAAGGTTCTTCAAATACATCTCCAAACTTCCTCTCTTGTGAGCATTAATGTGAGAATTAGGTAAGGGTTGGGAGATAATTCAAATGGTAAGTAGATCGCATTTCCTAGGAGACATTAATATAGAAACTGTTTAAACTAAATTTGGTGAGAAAAGGTCACAAATGTTTCACAATTGTTAATTGCCGGTGAACTTGGAGTTCTTCCAACACACTAACATTTTTGCATCAAAAGCAAGCAAATAAGATAACATAGTTGAAGAAAATGTTTCCTAGTTTCTATCCAGCAACATCCATTAAATAATTTGGAAGTTATCTACCTCTTGAACACTACTTTTACCAACTTTGCGAAAAGGAAACTGCATAGGGATACAACTTTCAGCGAGCAGTTTACTTTCCAATAAGGCATATAACTTTATAAAATAATACCTGCAAAATCCTGCTATAGATAAAGCATCTATGCTGGACTATGTACCTCCAGCCACCATAACATCTGAATCTCCAAACTGAATCATCCTTGCAGCATCGCCAATGGAATGTGCTCCAGTAGCACAAGCAGTAACAGCAGCATGGTTTGGTCCCTATATCCAAAAGAGATGCTAGACCATACATTAACATGTCACTTTGTTCATATATATGATTATGTCTTACAAGTGGCTGAAAATATATTTTGATCCAGAAATTGAATGTTGAAACATATGATGGGAAAGAAGTTTATAGAGGTGAACAAACTTTACAGCATTATATACAGATTCTAGTTCATTCATGATCTGTTTTTTCTATTTAACAATCCAACTTTCAAAGCACAACCTGAACATATGGCTATCACACGGTGCCATCTACATAGTTTAACTCTAGACATAAGCTTAGTTCTCATGAATGATCTGTCAAAGCTTTAAAGAAATGGTGAACCAGTCAATGACTTTTTATCAAGCATTAATGAGGCTTTGGAGATATATTTTCATAAGTTTACAGTATGTAAAGAAAACTGGGAAAAGGAGTTATATATACACACCTGGAATCCATATTTCATACTCACATGACCAGATGCCATGTTGATCAATATACGTGGGATAAAAAATGGGCTAAGCGGACGAAATCTCTGCAAAGGAAAAGCCTAGATATGAGGTTAAGCGTTTTCCAGTAGCACAAAGGCCATTCCCAAGCACAGAGAAAAAAAAACCATGAGTATCTAGTAATGATTGCAACAAAGAATATGTCGTAACATGATTGTAACAGTGTTAAAACAGTAACTGAAAGTTCTCCTTATTCCTGGAGCATCTTAAAGGAGAACAACGAAGTTACCTTCTCATAAATCATTTGTGACGCATCCAGTATATCGGTGATACTTCCAATTCCTCCACCAATTGAGACACCCTGGTATTCTTCATGTTAAAGAAAATATGCATCATCAAAGAATTGAAAAATAAGCACTTGATTACATACTATCCACAAATAACAACCGGTTACCGTTCTTTCCTTCTGCTCTTGATTAGTGGGTACCCATTTTGCATCATTTTAAGCTTCATCAGCAGCACATACTGCATATCCCATAAACCTTGAAATCGACCGATGCTCCTGAGAAACACAAATTAAAAACGGTACAAATGCTACAAAAGAAAGCAGAGTAAAACAGGAAGCCAGTTCAAGCGGTGAAGTAGAAATCGCAATGATTTACAAATCCAATTCAAAATTCAACCACTATTTATTATTTGCAAATCCCACAAATTACCATAACCAATAAATTAGAATGAAAAATTATGGCTAGTACCCAATTCACAGAAAAAGAAAACTTATCGATGTGAGATTATAAACCTTAGAATTGAGCCACAATTCCTCATTGAATTCACCAGGGCCTGTTCCACAAGGAACAGTTGCAGCAACTTTAGAGGTCAGCTGATCATAAATGTACAACTGAGTTTCTGTATCAAACTAATTCATCTTGAGATCCTCAAGTGTTATTGCTCTTATCCCACAATTACCCTCTATCAACCGCTTCCATGTAGCTTCCGCTCCGCAACCCAAAGGAGTTACAATGCCTAACCCTGAAATAGACTCACTCTAGTTATATTAGCAATACCATTTACACAAACAGTATGTAGATATAAGGAGAAAGGAACGTTTTGCATTACCGGTAACGACGACTCTGCGGGGAGTGATTGGAGGAGCAAAGGGTTGAGAAGGAGAAGTAAAAGAGGAAGACAAATAACGAGTGAAATGAGAGGGAGAAGAGGATGATAATAATCAACGCAAAGAAGAGATTGCCATGGAATTTTCTCGTTTGCCACAACAATGGCCGCCTCTGATAATCTGAAAATTTTAACCAATTACGGCGGCTTTGGCTAAATTCATTTGATTTTAATGTGAAATCAGAAATCCTTCCAGTAAAATCGCTGATTATTAAATCCAATTGACATAGCTATTTGGTAAATCACCCAAAATGATTATTATAGTTTAAATCCCTTTAATTTTATATGACCATAAAATAATAAAAATATTCTCCGACATTAAAAACAAAAACTTACAGCTTGCAAAAAAAATTCTCAGCCATATTCATCTTCTCCCTCAACTAGTGCTTTCTTTTTTCTTCTTATTTTCTTTCTTCTTTTCTAATATTGTATGATCCAAAACTTAATAATATTTAGTTTATTTATCAAACTTCAATTTTATCCATAAAATTTTTTACTATAATATATTAGTTTTTAATTTTTTTATTTTTTTAAATATTTAATATCAAGCAGTAAGAATGATCGTTATTGATATCGATCTTAATTTTATTACACTTCAAGCCTTATATATGAAGAAAAAATTATCCGCTTTTCTTTTTAAGATTGATTTATAAATTATTTACTGTATTTGAGTGCAATTAATGATAATTAGTGGCAGTTAATATTTAATGTATTCTTCAATATTTAAAATTTAATTTTAGTTTTTATTATAATTTGATAATAAATATTGAGTGAAGACTAATTTATGGATTATTTATTGTATTTGGATGCACTTAGTGATAATTAGTGACAGTTATTGTTTAATATGTTTTTCAATATTTGTGATTTAATTTTAAATTTTATTATAATTTGATAATAAATGTTGAGTTAAGACTCATTTATAGATTGTTTGTTATATTTAGGTGCAGTTATTGACAGTCAGCGACAGTTAGTGTTTAATATATTCTTCAATATTTGCGATTTAATTTTAGATTTTATTATAATTTGATAATAAATGTTAAGTTAACTGATATATAGATTATTTGTTGCATTTAGGTGCAGTTAGTAACAGTTAATGTTTAATATATTCTTCAATATTTATGATTTAATTTTAGATTTTGTTATAATTTGATTATAAATATTAAGTCAATTGATATATAGATTGTTTGCTACAATTAGGAGTAGTTAGTGATAGTTAGTGACAGTTAGTGTTTAAAGTATTTTTTAATATTTACGATTTAATTTTAGACTTTGTTATAATTTGATAATAAATGTTGAGTTAACTGATTTATAGATTGTTTGTTATATTTGTTTTTTAAATAGTCAAGATTGTGAGATGTTTGCGGCTAAATTTGTTGAATTTTGATGATCCCAGGTTTCACTTTGTGAGATTAAAAAAAAAGCACATGGATCAACTAAGATATACCACAATTTATTCTTTATGGGTTCATGCCGAAAATAAGAAAATGAGTGATTATCATTCCGATGATGAGAAGTGATTTGACTAAAAAATAATTGTATACACAATTATGTATTTTGCTAGTTTTTACATATTGAATTGATGTTAATGTTAATGGTGAACTAAATTCTGTAAGTAGTTTTAATTTATTTATAAAGAGTCACTAATTCTCACTAAATATGACTAACTACGCACTAACTTCAACAAACTATGACTAATTGACACTCCATGATCCTCCTTTAAGTGGTATATGCATCAAAATTTGATTTTGAGATATTTTTGAATGAGTCAGTGTACAGGTAACAAAGACGTCACTAATTGTGACTAAGTGCACACCAACTTTGACGAATTTAATTTTTAAACACTCAATTATCATCCCTTAGATGATATATGTACCAGGAGTTAATTTTGATATGTATTTGAATCATTTTGTATGTATATGGAAATTCACTAAGTAATCAGTCACTAACTATGACTAACTCTGCACTAACATCTGTGAGCTTTATTTCTAGACACTTCATGGTCCTTTGGTAAATGGTATATGTATCAGAATTTGATTTTGAGATATTTTTCAATGAGTCAGTAAACAAGTAACAAAAACGTCACTAACTGCGCATGAACTTTGACGAATTTAATTTTTAAACACTCAATGATCCTCTCTTAAATGATATATGTACCAGAAGTTAATTTTGATATAAGTTTGAATCAATTTGTATGCATGTGAAAAGCTACTAAGTAAATAATCACTAATTATAACTAACTATGACTAACTCCGCACTAACTTCGGCGAACTTTATTTCTCAACACTCTATGATCCTTTGTTAAATAGTATATGTATCAGAATTTAATTTTAAGATGTTTTTGAATGAGTTAGTGTACAGGCCACAAAGATATCACTAACTTTCACTAACTGTAACTAACTGCTCACCAACTTTAACGAACTTAATTTTTAAACACTCAATGATCCTCCCTTAGATGATATATGTACCATGAGTTAATTTTGATATATGTTTGAATCAATCTCTATGCACGTGGAAAGCAAAACTTTATTTCTAGACACTCCATGATTCTTCGTTAAATAGTATATGTACAAAAATTTGATTTTGAGATATTTTTGAATAAGTTAGTGGAGAGGCCACAAAGATGTCACTAACTTTCACTAACTGCGCTTCAACTTTGAAGAGCATGAATTTTGAACAGTCAAGATTGTGAGATGTTTGTAGCTAAATTTGTTAAATTCTGTATGATCTCATGTTTCACTTAGTGGGATTACAAAAAAGAGCACATAAATCAACTAAGATATACCACAACTTGTTCTTTATGGGTTCTGTCGAAAATAAGAAAAAAAGGTAATTATCATCCCGATGATGAGAGGTGATTTCACTAAAAAATAATTATATATACATTTATGTATTTTGCTAGATTTTAGATATTGGATCGATATTAATGTTAACGGTGAAATAAATTCTATAAGTAAATTTAATTTATTTATCTTAACATGTTAGTGTTGACAAGTTCCAAGATTAATATGAATATTATATTACATTATGAAATTGGTACAATTTTTTCTATTATCAGTTAGTGAAAGTTGGTGAAGAGTTATTGAAAGTTCATCAAAGTTAGAGTACAATTTGTTATAGTTAGTGATGTCTTTCCCACCTGTACACTAACTCATTCAAAAATATTTTAAAATCAAATTCTGATACATATACCATTTAATGAAGGATCATGAAGTGTCTAGAAATAAGGTTCACCGAAGTTAGTATGGAGTTAATCATAGTTAGTCATAGTTAGTGATAGTTAATGATTGTTTACTTAATGGCTTTCCACGTGCATATAAACTTATTCAAAAACATATCAAAATTAACTCTTGGTATATATATCATCTAAGAGAGGATCATTGAGGATTTAAATATTAAATTCATCAAAGTTGGTGTGCAGTTAGTTATAGTTAGTAACATCTTTGTATCATGTACATTAACTCATTCAAAAATATCTCAAAATCAAATTCTGATACATATACCACCTAAGGGAGGATCCTGGAGTGTCAGTTAGTCATAGTTCATTAAAGTTAGTACACAGTTAATCATAGTTAGTGAGAATTAGTGTCTCTTTATAAATAAATTAAAATTACTTTTAGAATTTAGTTCCCCATTAACATTAATATCAATCAAATATCTAAAAATTAGTAAAATACATAACTGTATATATAATTATTTTTTAGTCAAATCACTTCTCACCATCGGAACAATAATTACTCATTTTCTTATTTTTGACATGAACCCATAAAAAATAAACTGTGGTATATCTTAGTTGATTCATGTGCTTTTTTTTTGTAATCTCATAAAGTGAAACCTGGGGTCATATAGAATTCAACAAATTTGGTCGCAAAAATCTCACAATTTTGACAGTTTAAAAGAAAATGCAACAAATAATATATAAATCAGTTAACTCAATATTTATTATTAAATTATAACAAAATATAAAATTAAATCGCAAATATTAAAGAACATATTAAATACTAGTTGCCGCTGACTGTCACTAACTATATTCAAATTTAGCAAACAATCCATAAATGAGTCTTAACTCAATATTTATTATCAAATTATAACAAAATCTAAAATTAAATCGCAAATATTGAAAAATATATTAAACACTAACTGTTGCTAACTATCACTAATTGCACCTAAATGCAGCAAATAATCTATAAATCAATCTTAACTCAATATTTATTGTCAAATTACAATAAAATCTTAAATTAAATCTCAAATATTGAGGAACACATTAAATACTAATTGTCACTAACTCTCATTAACTGTACTCAAATGTAGTAAAGAATTCATAAATCAGTCTTAGAAAGGAAAGCGATCAACTTTCTCTTCAAATATAAGGCCTAAAGTGCAAGAAAATCAATATTGACATCAACATCTATCATTTTTATTGCTAGATGTTGAATATTTAAATCTTAGGAAAGAAGAGAAAAAATAATTAGGAAAGAAAAGAGAAAATGAGAAGAAAAGAGAGAGCACGAGCCGAAAGAAGTGAAGAGCACGATCTGAGAGTTTTTTGCAAGCTGTGAGTTTTTGTTTTTAATGTCTGAAGGTATTTTTGTCATTTTAGGGTCATATGAGATTAAGAGAATTCAAAATATAGTAATGTTTTTTAAGGGAGATCATTTTAGGTGATTTTCCTAGCTCTTTCAAAAAAAAAAAAGCTTAATTCACCACTGAAAAATTATTCAAATTATTATTATTTTTAAAAATGGAAAACAATTATTTTTTATTTTTTTAAATTCAAAAATAGTAATTTTTTTTTATATTTCAAAAATCAGTAAAGTTAATTTGATATGAATGCTATCAATCCAATGATAATAAAGATTATGCTTTGTTAATTATAATAAAGATTATGCTTTGTTTGGTCATGTTTTTAATTGTTTTATAACTCTTTATTTTTCTTGTTAAAAAATAGATAACTCTGTTAACTCAAATCAATTTTCAGGATGAGTCCAATAACCAGAATGGGTACATCCACACCTTAGTTACAGCAATCAGACAAAGAACTAACCATCCTTGTAAGAGTGTAGACTTAACCATCAGAATATAAACTACCTGATTCACTCATTTATTAAAAGGTACCCTTTTAAGAGCACACAAACATCATCTATTAGCTGGCCTAACCGAGTCTGATTCATATGCACGCTATTCACTGCTTGAACTAGGACTTCAATTGAAAGCTCATACTCAGCCAGCTATAAAAACTTAGGCACAAGCTTTAATTTTGGAACTCTAACTCAACTCGTGCCTAGCTTGAGCTCAGCTTGCTCAAACTTCAGCTCATTATTATGTTTGTTGATTTTAATTCAAACTCTAGCTCAAATTAACCATGAATCAAATTTGAGCTCAAGTTCGAACTCAAATTAACAATGAATAAGCTCGAGCTCAAGTTCATATACTGTGGGAAATATGTCAAAATATAGAAAATACGACCACAACAATAAAAACAGTGTCCAACGAATAGTTTAATTATAAATAGCCCAAGATATAACAACCAACAATTACAGCAACAATAATAAAACTGGACCTTGCTGCAGCAATGGTCCTCTTTATGTTTTTTCCAGAAAACCTCATTTCCTTGGTTCCACAAAGTAGCATCCACCACTTAGCCCTTTTCCCTTGCTGCAGATATCAAATATCATCTCCAGCCCATTCGCCATCTCCTCTCCAGACCCAGTAAAATTAAGAGTATGCATTAATATCTTAATAATTTCATAAAATTTAAGAAATTCATTTATTCCAAACGATTTATTACAAAGCTATACTCTTTCAGCGTTACTTTAACCATAAAACCTGCTCTTATAATAAAAATTTTCAAAAAAAAATAAAAAAAATTGCATATATTTTATTACACAAAATGACAATTGTTGAGGATGTAAAAATCCATAGATGTTCAAAACCACTCGAAAGTGAGTGTGCCTGCAACAATCAATTAGAAATGCTACAAGTAATGGCTCTAGGATGTATCATAAAAAAAATTTACATGTATTTCGGTATGTATTTGATTAATTGTACAAGAATCTCTCATCTTAAAACAACATCTAGCTTGCTCTGCACTTGTTCTCTCACATTCCACTGCATTCAAAATTTGAAGTTACACAGATGTTTTGGATTATTAATATCAATAAATAAATTCTTAGTTAATAAAGAATAACGATCCATGAAAAGAAATACCTGTAAATTATTAATTTCCTCGTCTGTCAATGAACGTTCCATCGAACGATAAGTAATCCTGTAACAGTGACTTGTTATTCCTTTCTTGTTGGTAAAATTATCAATTAGGATCACCTGAGTCACACATAATCAACATGTCATACTCGCCAACGATGTACAGCTGAGACATAAGCTCAACAAACTATATACATAACAATGCAATTGATTGTAGATAATTTCAAAATTTTCATACTCACAATTCTGAAACTAGAACACATTTAAAAGAATGACATTGAAATAGTCTAAAAGAATTTACACTGCAGTACAAAATTGAATAAGAATCTCAACATTTTAAAACTTCTTGTGTTAGTCAAAGCCGTTAACTGGATAGTAAGATGGCCACCACGCCTGTCATCACTTTTGAACTTTATTAAGGATTTTCTGGTCTATCAAAATTTCATACCAACTTCCCACTGGTACCACAAAGTCGCAGATCCCACAGGCCATTCTTTACAAAATGTTTACTATCCGATAAAAATAAAAATCAAATACCGTACAACATTTCACCATTTTCATTTTTCTTCTCCTACATTAGAAAAAGGTATTCTTTGCTTTTTTATCACCCCCCATCCTTAAAAAAGGCACTCCTCTTTTACATCTTTCTTCTCTTCCCCACTCTTTGTTTATTTTCCGCATCCTTGTCAATAAAAAGAAGGAAGAAGCAGGAAGGCATAACAAGAAGATAATAACGGGATAGGAAAAACTAGATAGTAACTGCAAAAGACAAAACCTGAGTTTGGGAATTTTCAGAGAGGAAAAAAAATACTTGTTGACAGACTGCAGATAGTAATGCAAGTTTCAACGATCCCTTAACTCTCAAACAGCAATGGATGTTCACAGATAAGTACATAACAGGAACTTACCTCATGCCTAGCATAGCAAAGAAAAGAAGAAACTAAACCAATGGCTAAAAACACAAGAAAATAATTCCTGAATAAAAACTCCAACATTTAGTATGTTATTCCCTTGTGACCTGAAATCATGGGCTTGAGTCGTGGAAATGGCCTCTTGCAATTGCAAGGGAAGGCTCAGTACATAGACCCAATGAATCCGACCATTTTCCGGATCCTGCATATTAAAGGGAGCGTTTGTGCACCGGGCTGCTCTTTTTTTCTTTTTGTATGTTCTTCTCTTCAATTACATAACAAACTATTCAATGACTAGCAGCCATGAAAATGAGGAATAGACCTAGATTGATGTTTGAGACGGCAAATTCATTTGCTTTCTAAATCCAGCATGGCTTCCTTCTCCAAAAAGACAAAACAAAGAGCTTTGCTGGCCAACTCGATATGCAATGAAAAAAACACAGACAGCCATTCCTAACCTTAATTTGAAGAGGATAATGTAAAAGAACCATCGGACCTAAAAATAGTTAAGGTTAACAGTCATCACCATTTGCAGCTTACATGAAGAATAGGGATTGGTTGATAGAATAAATTGTCCCAAAAACCCACCAAAATTTAATTATCTATATTTAGGTTCTCGGGTGGAAAATTTAAAAGATAAATAAATAGGAAATAATATCATAGACCCACAAAACGGGTCCCAGCTACCTCAATGACAAATAAAAGGCTTGCAAAACTCGTTACAAATATATATTTGACTCATGCCAATTACTTGCTCATCATTCAAAACCAAGATTCAGAACTTCCAGCAACAGTTACTTCAGTCTAGACTGACACTTTTCAACCACCAACAAGCATACTTGATATATGTCTTGATATATCCAAAGAAAAGAACTAAATTTATTTGTTTCCTTTAACATATTTAACATAATTCAATATCCTCTAAGAGATATTATGTGAAAGGATTTGATCAGCAGTAATAAATTTTACCAACTTGCGGGCTGACAATGGCAAGCAACATACTTATAAGAAATAGATATGAATGATATGAAAACAGAACAAGCATCTATGCATACCTCCTCAACAAGATCCCCGGCAACTCCTCTGATAATTTCACATAAATTGTTTTCGGTGAATGATTCATTGATCCAAAAACTCATGTCTTTATAACAAGGAGGATACTGCAAAAGACATTTTCACATTTAAGTGTTGAAGTGGAGCTCAGTCAGTCTTTTGGACAGAGAAAGGAGCAAAAGAATAAGGAATACATTGTCACAAGGACAACATAATCACCTTTGAGAATGGCTTGAACTTGACACCTAATTGCCCACTAGAAAACTACACAGAAGAAGAGAAATCTGCAAATTAGTTGTGTACAAGATGAAAGAAAACAAAAGATGTCAACTTATGCATCGAAGTGCTAATCTTGATATGAAATCGACACATATATATTACAAAGGGGAAAACATCATTCAATAGTAACATAATTCAAGACTGACCTGAGAAGTAAATCGCTCATCAGCTGACCAGAAAAGCCGAATATCAGATATGTCAAAAAGTACCATTGCCAAGCGCTCCAACCCAAGTCCAAAAGCCCAAGCCACATTATTAGATCTGCCATTATTCCTTAAAATTTCTTGCTCAGTCACACCACACCCTAAGACTTCCAACCACTTCTCCTGAAAAAAGACAGATCATAGGCCATTTATGAGTCAGAGGCAGTACTAGAATCATATGGAATCAAACCTTTTCTTTCTGAAAGGTCTTTTGTATGCTATACATGCAAAAGAATTTTTTATATGGTTTTGGCATTTCACTGTTCACATACTGTCCATATCACCAAGATAGTCCCTGTTCTTGGTCCCAAAATTTCAAATCCTTAGTCCACGTGTAATGATCCACAACAAACCCTAAATTTAAAATCCTAATGTTAAAATACTAAAAGTTGTTGAGTCTGCCATGTGATCTTGCGTGTGATGTCCAAGAAAGTTTACGTGCGAAACTTAAACTATTTGATCTTATTTTACCACACATCACTGTTCACAGTGCTTGAATTTCTCTGATACAGCCCCACAATTCCTTGTTAAAGCCCCCCAATTCCCTGCTATTACTTAATTTTCCCCTCCCCAGTGCTAAAAAAAAAAGATATAGCTGCAGGAAGTAAATAAATTCAGACAAAAGTAAATAAATTCAGTTCTCACCCCCAACCTACCACCCACTCCCTTCGCTCTCTATCACGTAAAGTATCAGGTGGGAAGAGAGAAAGCTTTCAGACTAATAAAAGCGAATGTGTAGAATGGATTTTTATGTAAATGATGAAAATATAAATACCTTAAAATATATCTCTAGTTCAAAAGAGGGATTGGTAAATGGGAAATAGGTATCAATCCAGCGCATCTCCACAGCACCTGAATTTTTTGATAAATTGGCTAAATAAGAATAAAAAATTCATTATATTTAAGTATACAACAAATCCCAAAGGACTACCAACAGATAATTGTGGATTATAGACTTAAGAAAAAAAATTGAGGGATTGAAGAAGGATGTTATCAGAAGTTGAGGCACCATTAGATAAATTGTATCCACTATCCAATGTTAAGTTTGTTATGTTCTCTCCCTACAACTAACACCCCAATAGCATCTATATATAACTTATTTCCAATGTTAAATTCCCTCCCCATACCCAACCCCCTACAATAGCATTTATGCATTCCCACCTCCTCGCCAACTAATAATGCAATTCCACTAGACTACACCACTTCCACTATACTCACTAGACTACCCCAGTTGCTCGCATGTATTGCTTTTGTTGGTCAACTACAGCCACACGTTTTTCCTCTCTGTTAGTTGGATATACACAGTTGCAAACTAGATAACAAGGTAAAAATAATTGCTGAATCGCAAACGTCATCTCTGTACCAGCTATATATAACCTTATCTACATATTTGTATTTATTTAAGAAGTTTTTACTAGTTTACCAAACAAGTGCCTTGCCAAACCCTCAAGACATTTCTTTAAATCCTCAGCAGCAAAAGATGTGGCATCCAAGCCAGAAGACACCCACTCATCTGGAGAGAAAACACGAAACCCTTCCATCTGTGTAGTAACAAAACAATGTTATTACAGAAAATGAGTAGCAGCACTTCAAAGAGTAGTTGACAAGAAAATCAAGAGTGCAAAAATTATAGATAACAAACCTGATGGAAAACAGGATAATGAGTTGAATCAATAGAATCTCTACGATAGACATCTCCAGTTACTAGGAAATGAGTATGGCCCTTCCTCAATAGCTCTGCCTGATGTGCACTTGTATGACACCTCAAGACAGTTTGAGAGTCAACATAGTATGTGTCATTATAGCTCCTACTTACATGGTCAGCAGGAACCAAGACACCATCAAAATTCTACAAGAAATAGATTTTCAGTCACTAAGACAAGTACTAGAATATTTCAAGCATAGAAAATCATGATATACGCAGACACATAAGATTCTTAGATAAAGCAATGTATATTATCTGATTTGCACGAACCTGTTTTACAGAAACAAGTGGACAGAGATCGTCAAATTTATCAAACTTGCTCGAGAAATTTGTATCAAAATACTCATATATTGCATTTTTCAGAATCCCAATTGGATGTTGATTCCTTCTATGAAGTTGCATTCCAAGTTTCGAAAAGATTGTATCCGGAACATTGTTTGTAGGGTCATCCCTAACCACATCTACAAACACCAATATCCAAAATGTAATTTCAACAATGGTATAACTCACTAAAATGCAATTTAAAAAAAGGTACCAAACGGGCATTGTTTGTCATACTATAAACTAAACCCCCACTAGCTTAGAATATACTATACGTCAAGAAAATAACAATCGAATTAGGAAATATACTGCCTGAACACCAAAACAGCACAACAGATAGCAAGTGTAAGTGCATCAAAACAAACAACTCGGACAAAACTCATAAAACCACAGAAATTGCAAAATTTTAAAATTAAGGGAAGAAGAAAATGAAAACCCACTGCCATAATTACCACTGCCGCCAACTATCCACAAGAATTTACACCAGAAAGAAACATAAAAATTAAAAAAAAAAATCAGCAGCAAAAGTATGGGTGGTTCAAAAATAAAGATAAAACCCTGCATTCAATGGATAAGGAAAAATCAAAAGGGGCTAAAAATCAATACCATCTTTAGCAATCTTGACACCACCAAGTTCGAGTATAGAAACTACAGGTTGTGTCCATTTTCTTTTCGGAGTAGTAGAGAGGGCAGAGGAGGAAGAGAAAGGAGAGCGGAACGTGAAGCGAGTAAAGGCATTTCTTCTTCTATAGAGAAAGAGGGACGAGGTTCTAACGGAGAAGAGAGTGTACTGGGCAAATGAGAGTGCCGTTGCCATGCTCACCAAATTTCAGAAAGAAAGCTCAAATCACAGAAAAATAGAAGAATCGTAATAAATTCAAACCGCAGACTCAGTTCACTACTTATATCTGTTTTGGCAGGAGACAGGAAGGGATTGGGAGCGACCACTCTGATATGGTGTACTGTGAATTTATAATAGAAATGTATTTATTAATATCTAATTAAAATTTAAATTAAATATATATTATTTAAATTACAATTCAATTCATAAAATTTAAATTATTATTATATTCAATTAAATTTAAATATTTTATGTTGATAATTTTAAATATTAATATAAAAAATGCATACTGAAAAATAATAAAAAAAAAACTTTTTATATAAATTTAAATATTATCTTTTGAACTATTGGTGATTCGGCTTAATAGCTATTTAATATGAGTTCGATTAATTTATAAATTAATTTTGAATTCAAAGTTTATTTTTAGATTTGTTTATTAAATGAGTCGGGTCTTTGTTTATGAATATTCAGCTTATTTAAGTTTGCAATTTCACTTTTTGTAAAATGACTCGTTATTTATAATCTCATTCTGACTCGATTACAAGCTCATTTATAAATTTGTAGTGTGTCTCGTTTATAAATTCATTGTGTCTCATTTACAAGCTTTTTTAGTTTAGGCTATTCTAGAATAAACGTTTACCTATTTATATTTACATTTGTAGTATTTTATGAAACACATTATTTTTATTTTAAATTTTATAATATATATATTTAATACAATAATATTATAAATTTAAATATAATATATTTAATTTTATTATATTATAATTTTTAATATACTTAAAAATATTTCTCTTTTTACATTAAAAAAAATGAAATCTTATATGATAATACACTTTCCTTGCATTTGGGGAATGATCAAGGAAATTATTTTAAACAAACAGGTGTTATATTATTTTTAAAAATATATATATAGTGTGACATTTAAAATACACATCAAATTATACAATTACATGATTTATTATAACTAATTAAATATATAATTTGACACCATGAAGTATTGAATTGGATGAATAAATTTAAAATAATGCCAAAATTTAGAGATAAAGTCAGAGTAAAACACGAGCGAAAACAGCTCTACTCATTATGAATCCTTTTAACTTCAAATTAAAAGTACCCATCACAAAGCCATTTGTAATTATCCCCTTTACACCAAAGAAAAAGGCACTAAATTTGTCATCTTATTTTGCTATACAAATTTGTTTCATATTTTTTTTCTTATTGTAAATTCTTGTAAGCAGAGATGCAATCTAATCTAGCTCTTCCTTTACTATCAATTTCAAATTCAGTCCAAAAGAAAATTGAATCCAATTATAATATCAAGAAAAAAAAAAAGGGCCAAAAACTCATAGTAAATTGAATCCAATTATGAACTTGCAAATTTCACAGCAAGTTCATACCAACCAATTATTTTGAACCAAAAACTCAATAAACAAAAAATGTATCGTAAAGAATCCAAAAGTTGAAATAGAAACACCAAATTTTTTTTTTCAAATGAAACAAATTTCGTCAATTTTGCGAAACTAAAAGGTTATAAAAAGCTTTCATATTAACATCTCCACAAAATAATAATATGAGAGAATTAAGTTTGCAAATTAAAAATAGGAAGTTAGTAGTCTGAAACGAATTCAAAAGTTTCCAATCCATTGGCTCATCCCTTAATCCACTCAAAAAAAAAAAATTTTAATTCCCCAAATTTAATGGATGATCAACACAAAAGAGTATTAAAAAAAAAATCTATCAATCCATCAATAAAATAGTGAGCATAAAATAACATGTAAATGATGCAACTACCATCTGCAATATAACTATTTTCTTTTTTAAGTAAAATAAAATAATTAATAAACAATGAAGTAAAATAATAAAAAAATTAAAAAATATATATAAATATATATACCGACAGTCGATGGTAATAGTGATAATGGCGAGAGGCTAGCTTGGAAATGATAATCAGAGTGGTTTGCAATAAAGGTTATGGTGGGTAGCTGGCTGGGTTGGTGGTCATGGTGATGTCAGAGTCTAGCTTGAAGATGATGGTCAAAATAAGGCTGCAATGAAGATTGTGGCGAGCAGACTATATGATGATTATGGTGATGGTGAGTAACTAGCTTGAAGATGAAGATGATGGTGGAGAGGCTAGGGACGTTGGGGTTGGCTAGACAAAACCACAGTTCGGTTTAAAATTAAAATCAGACTGAAACTAAATCGATCAAAATCGAAATCGAAATCGGCTAAACCGAAACTTGAACTTTGATTTATTATTTGGTTTATGTTCATGATTTTTAAAAACTATCGAACCGACAGTTTTCATAGTTTAAAATCGTTTATTCAAACTATTAAATTAATGTATTTTATTTAGGTTATTGTATTTATTTTTTTTATTCTTTAATTTTAAATTTTTTACTAACTCTGTAAATACCACTTATATTTTAAATTTTTTCACATATCTAAATTTTAATTTCTCTTAGTTTTCTTTTTATTCTTCAATCTATATTTACATTATAATCTTCAATATTCTTCAAAATTTATATAAATTTTTTAATTTACTCTCTAATATTTTCTACAATCTAAATTTTTATTTTTTTTTAATTCTCTACAGTATAATCTTAATCATTTTATTTTATTTTATATTTAAAATTTATTTTTATTATTTTTATTTTATTTTTATTATTTTTAAATTTTTTATCTTATGTATTATTATTTTTTATTCAAAATTTTATTATATTATAATTTTTAAAAAATTACAAATAGTCAAAGCTCAAATTTTGGATAAAAAAATAAAATAATATAGTTGATGAATATTTTAAACCAATTGACATAGAAAATATAATTAAAAAAATTGAAATATTAATGATAATATTTAACAATTACATAAATATAAGATAAAAGAAATACGTGAACGTTAATTTTTTTTTAAAGTCTAAAAATATATATAAGCTGCTTGTCTTTTTTAAGTTGCATATGTATCTTTTTTATTATTTTTTTAATAAATTAATCTCATTTTTTTTACTAATTTTAATTTAAAAATTTTTTTCTAATTAAAATTATATATAACTTATCTCCTAAATTATTCTAAACCACTTTGACACCGTCGTAAACCGCTTTTAAATTGCTCATTCGAACTCCATCCTCAAATTATCTCTCGAATCGCCTTCAAACTGAAATTTAAATCGTAACTAGCAGTTTTTAAACGTCTTATAGAAGGTTCAGTTTATGTTCAAAAAAATTTTAAATCGAAATTTATGGTTTGTAAACCGTGGCCATATCTGGGGTTAGCTATGAATAGTGGGTTGCGGCTAACTTGGAGAGAGAGAGAGAGAGAATTAGGTTATTTTATTTTAAGGTTCATTATTATTTCAATAAGAATATAAATATAAATATATCTAATTTGCTTTTTTTAAAATTTTAAAATTTTTAAATTTTTTATTCTAAATTATTGAAATCCCAATTTTACCTCACATATATCAATTTTTTAAAAAATAAGAAAAATTAAAAATTATTAAACAATCATATTAAATACTATAAAGTTTCTAAACATAAAAATTATTATTTTTGATATAACATATAATATTCTTTATCAATTATGTTATATAAAATATAAATACGTTCATTATACGTGAAACTTATAATCATATATGAAAGATTTAGTAAATTTATCATTTATGACTTATAATATTTTTTTTTATCATTTATGACTTATAATATTTTTTATCAATTATATTATATGCAATATATATTTATGTTTATAATGTTTATTATATGTAGAAATTCATCAGTTATGTTATATGAAATATATATTTAAAAATATTTATTTTATATAAAGTAAATATAACTTTTATCATGAATTAAATAATTATTAACTATTAATTACATATTAATTTTTAATTAAATCAATTAATTTTATTATTTTATTAGTTAATACTAATTATCTAATTATATGTATATTTATTACCTTTTTTTATAATAATTTCATTGTTATAATTTATGAGTAGAAGTCATTATATTATGAGTTCTATTTAGTATTTACTAAGTACTGATATAAAATTTAATCTGTTCTCATAAATTATTAAACCAATATTGGTTCAATATATAAAATATTTAAAGGAAAACAATATAA
Source organism: Garcia nutans (assembly GCA_947685225.1). Taxonomy (NCBI): domain Eukaryota; kingdom Viridiplantae; phylum Streptophyta; class Magnoliopsida; order Malpighiales; family Euphorbiaceae; genus Garcia; species Garcia nutans. Next base: position 2,173,642 of record CANTUV010000068.1, read on the forward strand.
TTTTTTAAAAAATAAATCAATTTATCAAAATTTAAGTATGTCTCAAAATATTTAAATAGAGACTTAAAGTATATCTCACAAACCTTAAAACAATTAATATTGTTGACTTTTATAGTATAATTATATTTTAGGGACATTTACATAACTACCTAAAAATAATTTTTATTTCAAAAATACTACAAAAAATAAAAATATTTACACTTTTAAAAAAATTGGAGCAAGATTTCAAAAATACCTCATTCTTCATTAAAATAAAAGTTTGTTTTTCAAAAAAACCTCTTCCATTGCTACAATCAATATTTTACTTCAATATTTATCTTTTTTTTTTCAAATTTCACTATTAAATAAAAATATTCTAATAAAATAATAAAAATTAATATTTTAAATTATTTTTCAGCTTATAAAAATTATAATTTTTTATAAAGAAAAAATTTTAATTATAATTATAAAAAATAACACTTACAAAAAAATAAAAAAAGTAAAATATATAAAAATATATTAATAAAAAACATTAAATTTTCTTAAATAAATTGTATATATTACAGACATAAAAAGATATATAATTTCGTTATGTAAATGTTCTATATATGTTTTATAGATATTATAGATGTGCTGTAGATGTTTTGTATATGTTATATATTTGTCATCTAAGTTGTGCATATTTTATGGAAAATTTGTTAAATGTTGTGTGAATGTTATTTGGATGTTGTGAGAATAAAAAAATTTTAAAAAATAAAATTAAACAAATATTTACAATATTATATAGATATATTATAGATGTATCGTAAAAGTGTTATAAATGTTGAAGATATAATTTGTACTGTTGAATGTATATTTTGTATATATGTTCTGTATATATTATGTATATATATTTTTTATGTGTGTATATTAAAAATATGGCAATAAAAAAATTTCAAATAAAAAAGCATAAATAAAATATATTAGAAAAAAGAAAAAAAAAGCTACAAAAATAAAAATTAGAAAAAAAAATAAAAAAGACTAGCGTTTTTGAAACTAAAAGTGAAAAATCGTAAAGTTGAAAAAGCACGCCTGAAAATGCATATGGCATGTAATTTCCTCTATATTTTATGTATTAATAATGTTATATTTTATAATTGAAGTGGGCTAACAAGTTGCTAGGTCGCTGGGTTAAGAAAGGATTGGGCATTTTCAAGGACTAGCCTGCTTCCCATTACTCAAGAGGGCAATTCCTCACACATAATTAAGTATCGACGAACAACCCAACACTTGGGACCTTCTTCACATACTAGTCTCATTAGGCTAAAATAGCTTGTTTGTACGATGTTTGCTTTCTCGGTTAGTTGAAAAGCTTCGGAAGGGGATTTCATACAGGACTAAGGTAAAACCAAGAGCAAATTAGACCTCAAAAAAAGGTCTTTCGGTAAAGGCCCAACTTTAATCTATTCATATTCGTTTGTTTGGATATGCAGCTCCCTCAATTGTGACCATCAAGAAATTCAAGAAGAAGCTTTTGCCTTCTGTTTGCCGCTAAGGAGGATGAGTGAGGATGGGCCTTCTAGTACCTGCATACGATAGCTCTGTGACACTTTCAAGATAACTTATTCTATATTTATTATTTGTATCAAGTATAAATATGTTTATATTAGTATTACATATAGTGTATTTATATATATTATACTTTTTTTAGAGTTTGAAAATGACAAAAGTATGAAAGTGATTTAATGATAAGGTGTTTCATATATTTATTTTGAGGCCAATGGTTTAAATCTTACAATCAACTTATTTATAATATATTTTAATGAATAATATGATAGGATACCTTAAATATGGGGTACAAACATTTAGTATTCAGGAAAAAAATTCCTACCCTACCCAAATCCCATAATCGATAATATTTTCACTATATGTATACCAGACCATTTATCATCCTGTGCTAGATGTACATAAGTGTGTGTATAATAATAAGTAGTAATCATAAAAATTAACCATTTCTTATCAATAATAAGAGATAGTTTCATTAAAACATAACTGGAGAATAATAAGCCTCAAACTAAAGAGGCTTAAAGAAATACAGAAGTAAACCCATTTCCCCTTGGCCAAATAAAACTTAGAACATAAAGATTCTTTCCCACTATAAAACAATGACTATGGATTAACAAAACTATGGCATGTATAGACACCAAGCAAAAGAACCCTAGGACAGTTTATAGGCAACATCGTAAGGGTAAGATTCAAATAAAAATATTTCTCAAACCTCAAATCCCATGCATCCTTAAACACTAACACAATGATGAATGAGGGAATATAAAGACTTAAATACTCCTTCAGGGACCATAGAGAACATAGCTCTGATAGAAAATCAAATAGGAGTTGAAGAAATATGGCTACCTAGAACGCCATTGCAACATCTTCCTTATCTTCCTTACAAGCTAACTAAGGAAGACTCCTATAAGAAAACACCATTGAGTTCCAAGAAACTACCAAACTATAGGGAGAGCGAAGCACTTCCAAAAGCTTTGTGATATCATAAAGGTGCCAAAAATAAATCAAACTAGAGAAACTCTTTTGCCACAAAAAGGCCCTCCATCTTCAAAAAAAAAAAATGCACATAAGCACAAGAGCAAAAGATTTCAAATTTTTGTAAATCTAAGCAAGGAGACTCCTAAAAGAAGATATGGTGGAGAATATACTAAACAACCTAATAAAATAAGGAAAAACAACAACAAAGGGGAAAAATACCAAGACATAATAAAAAAAAGGTAAAAAAACGAAGGAAGAAACCAAAACCAAACCATAAAAAACACCAATCTAGGAAGAAACTAAACAAAAAAGATAAAAAATAAAGCTATTGCAAGCTAGAAAGCCGGCAATAGCCCTTGAACTTCATAGAAAAAATGGAGAGGGAGAGAGTTTGAGAGAGCGGCGCTAGGGTTGAAGATGATTTAGTGGTAGATAATAAAATTAATCATTTTATTGCTTAAAAAAATACATTTCAATAATCAAAATTATTGAATTTTTATCACAACTTTAGACTTGTACAAAGTGAACAGTTTTGTATATTATATTTATATAACAAGTTACTCTTTTGCATATATTATTGATTAATTTATGTGTGTGTGCATGACGCACTACAAAAAAAATTACTCATTAGTGATTAATGAATTTTGTTGCTAATGATGTGTTTTTCATCGATATTAGCATTAGTGATGGTTTTATGGTTGTCGCGTGTCGTAGCAAATACCTCTCTTGCAAAATGATTTTCTTGCAACGACATTGTTGCTAATAATTTTTTGCGATAAAATTATGTCATTGCTAATAATTTTAAAAGTGATCACTAATGAGACTACAAATAAGGAGAATAGGCTACGAAATTTTATTTGCGACGATTATTTGTCCTCGCTATAAATGCGACAATGTTTTTGCTAATAATTGTTTTGCAATAAAATTATATCATTGCTAATAACTTTAAAAGTGATCACTAATGAGACTAGAAATGAGGAGAATAAGCTAAGAAATTTTATTTGCGATGATTATTTTCCCTCGCTATAAATGCAACAATGTTGTTGCTAATAATTTTTTACAATAAAATTATGTCATTACTAATAACTTTAAAAGTGATGGCTAATGGAACTAAAAATGAGAAGAATAGACTACGAAATTTTATTTGCGATAATTATTTGTCCTCGTTATAAATGCAATGACATTATTACTAATAATTTTTTGTGATAAAAATGTCATTACTAAAACTTTAAAAGTGTTTGCTAATAAGTCTAGAAATGAGGAGAATATACTACTACAAAACTTTATTTATGACAATTATTTGCTCTTGCTATAAATTTTTAACGATGAACATTTTATAATTATTTCTAACTAATATGTGTTGTCGCTATTACTACAATTATTTATTTATTTTTAGCGGCCATGCAATTAATATAAGCTATTAGAATGTAGTTATATATTACCCATAAATATTTGTTATTGCAAATTATTATTACTGATAAAATAGAAATTTATTATTAAAAGCATATTATTTTAAATGTAATTTCATTGCAATTATTATTCACCATAATTGTTACAATACTTTTTATTATTGAATTTTTATTATTGCAATTGCATTTTATTTATTTCATTTTCTTACTACTATGTATGAATAGAATTGAATAAATTGAAATATCTAATTAAATTCAAATTCATTTTATAGACAACCAAATCTTCGTAGTTTGACATTCTAAAATAATAAACTTAATCATCCTAATAAATATCACAATATCTATGAAAATTTGACAAGAAGAAAAAACACAGTAACCAATTTAAAAGAAATTGAAATTGTGATAAAAAGATATAACTAGTCATCATCTTCAGAATTATTTTCAAGACAATCATTAGTATATTGATCTCTTGTTTTACCTTGATCATTAGCATCAACCTATAAAAAATTAATAAATATTATTAGTAACTTATAATAATATTTGAAGAAAAAAATCAGCAGAATATCCTCTATATATTGGACAATCCTCCTTATGATAAAAAAGAAATTCCAAGCACAGACAATTCAATTTATTATTCAAAAGCAAATATGACTCATAATTTTTATTATAATATTTGAATTATGTCGAAATGAGCTGAGAAAAATAAATATATTAGCTAAGAGAATTATAATGTGATAAGTTCAAAGAAATTAAAGGGAAGGAATGAAAATAATAATGAAACTGAATGTGCAAGTTAAGTATGAGTAAGAGTACTATAGTATGTGCATGCAATGCATGAAATGAAATGCATTAGTACCTGTATATAGGGAATTGAAATGAATATGGGGCAAATTAAAGAATTCATAAATCAATAATTGCATCTAAAAAGAATTATAAATTCTAAAAATAATGTTCTTTGATTTAAATTCTAATTTTCATCTAATCTAACACATTGACAAGAAATAATCAATAAGAATCCCCTTAAAACAAACCTTCTAGAAGAAATTTTCATTTCCAAAACCATATTCAACAAGTCACAAGTTAGCTTCCATAATTTAATTCAATAAACACAAACATAGCAAATAACAAACCAATATGTTCAATCCAATATGCTTAAATACAAACATAACAATTAACACACGAGTTGGTTCATCTATTTATATTTGCATCTTCTTGGCGAACCATATGATCTATTTAATACAAATATGACAAATAACAAACTAATAGGTCATCTATTTATATTTGTAGCTTCTAGTAATTCAATATGCTCATTTGAATACAAAATGCGGTAACTACCTAATAGATCCACCTATTTACACACACACTCTCCTAGCCAAAAAATTGGTAATAGCATTTTCAGCATGTTTCAAAAATGTGTTTTACTCCCTATTGCTTGTTAAATGTTTCTATAATTGAAGTATAACATCATGAACAAGTTAAATTAAAAAATTAGTCACATACCGCATCAGATGACTGCGGTGTATCAGATTCCAATGGTTTTATGCCATATCACTGCAAAAGATTTTAGATGAGAACGGGTATCTGATTTTCTAATGCATTGTGCGTCTCTTGTAATGTATTGAAACGCTTCTCTCACTCTTCATTTTCTTTTATTTTATTTTCTGCACATTACTTGCTACATCCATGGGAACAAGATGAACCATATATATCTTTGGGCTTCAAACCTACATCCATGCCTATCACTCAACCATGACTAGGCTCATAGTTGTCAGAAGCGCGAGGCGCAAAAAAGCGCAAAGGGTCCCGGAGCCTAAAGCGCGAGCCTCGAGGCTTAGACGCGGGCTTCATCGAAGTGAAGCGCGAACACGCATGAAACTCTATAAAACTAATAAAAACATAAAATAACTACAAAAATACAATGTTAACCATACTAAAGAACATATCACACAAGTATTATCATACCACATCATATAAAAACTATGAAACACATAAAAAGCACACAAAAAAGACACCGCATAATAGATATTTCACACAAAATGTCTCATATGATATGACAAAATAGTTTAACCCAATAACTACTACTACTACTAATAGTTTAATTAACTTATTACTAATATTGTAATACCACTAAGGCATGACTTTAGGACTAATTGTTTTATTCCTAGTACTACTTTGTGACTAATTAGCCTATCAAATATCACTCTATCACTCTTCTTCATCATCAAAACCTTCATCAATATCTTCATCCTCCTCCTCCTCATCATCATTGTTTACAAACTCTTCTTTCTCTAATCCCTCCTCATCTTCATCATTTTCAATTTCATCCTCATCTCTAAGAGCAAAAGGACTAGGAATATGTTTCTTGACCCTAGAATATACATTTCCTTTTCCCTTTCCCTTTGCCAAATTACTAAATAGGAAATAAAATATTTAAAATTCTAAAATCACGCCTTATTTATGTAAAGCGCGCTTTTTCTGCGCCTAACAAATCGGGAAGAATCACGCCTAAGCGCAGAAACGCGTGACTTTTGAGAAGTGCGCTACGCTTCAACTGTTGAAGCCCTAACGATGGAGCCTCACCCAAAGCGCGCCTCAGGCGCACCTAGAGCGCGCTTTTAACAACTATGACTAGGCTCCCCAGCTACTTTATGATATATCTCCTATTCATTTATAGGCAGAACTTCAGTTGATGCACTTGATCTCATTTCTTCCATTTGTTCCTATAAATAACATTATAATTAAAAAACTCAATAACTTAGCAAAATTGATACAAGAAAATATACATGAAGTCTTTTTGCTTTTGAAGTAGTCCATGTGCCATTTTTTTCATATGAAGCCTTTGCCATTGTTCTATAGGGCTAGGCTCTTTTTCTGTTTTTAACACCTACATTCATTTCAAAAATATAATTTAATATGCATCAATTACAAAATATTTACATATTAGTACTAGCTAATTAAATTATCATACCTCTTCAACTCTGTATTTTGTAGCTGGCACTGATCCAGCTGTAGAAATCAATTTAGATTTATCTCGATTATCTTTGTTCCTTTGACTTTGCTCCTACATACACCATGAGTAGCAAATTAGTTAGCGATATAGTATATATTTTAAATGAGCTTGAATAACCATAAAATACATATGTACAATTTCACTTACCAGCCATTTATTAGTACACCAATTATCAGCCATTTTTCCTCAAATTTCTGGTTTAACACAACTAGAAGGATCAGAAGACATTCCTCAATAGTTGCATATTTTTGAAACACCTCATTTCTCAATTTAGACATCCAATTTGAGTAATTACTCTTCACATACAACTCAAATGCATTTCGCAGTGTCTCATTAGTATATTCATGAACAAATCCAGATTCTTTAAAACGAGCAAACAAAGTATCCAATTGATATTTTGAATACTCGCTAAATGTAGTCCACGCTCCATCAATTTGTTGGTGAAAAAGGTTGCTAATTTCATGACAAGCTCGAGGGGTTATAATCCTATTAATATAATTAACATTTATCATACATCAAAACATTGACTTATTCAATCATTATATATAAAGCACAATCAAAGCAATCAAAATTATGGTAGTAATGAAAGTAAAATAATTCGACAAAATTATGAGTATTACCTATTACTAAAAATCACTAATGGAGTGTTATGTCCTGGTGCTACTCCCTTGCCCTTTCCACGCCCCTTTTTTTCCTTTTCAGCAGTGGGAACTTTTGAAAAAAAAAAGAAAATATAACATCAGTTATAAAACTTGACCAACTTGACAAAAGTAAGGAATAGTCAAAACATGAGATTTCACATTACCTTGAATATTGGCCTCAGTTATAGTGCCTGCTTGCTCCATTAGTGTTATCAATGCCATTTGTGTTACCAACTCCATTAGATTCTTCTTTTGAGTTTTCATCCATAAGACTAAGTCGAGTTTGAGGAGAAAATGTCTCTGAATTTTGTTGTTGAGCATGCCCTTGCTTTCTACTTTTTTTTACCATCTTAAGCTAAAATAAATTTATAGAGAAATATTGATTATATCATTTTAGCATGCTTCAAAACATAGTATATCATTCATCAAAATACAATAAACTCATCAGGTAAAAAATTCAAAAAAATTCACATTATACATCGAAACTTAATTAAACCAATAAATTTAATAATAAATAAGTCCATAACTGTTTATACATTTCATTCTAAAATTTCATTCTCAACATCATTTCTAATCCAAATCAATTCATCATCGTCTTCATCATTAATATGAGAATTGCACATTTCAATCTCATCTTCTTGGTATGGCTCAACATCATCAGGCATTTCAAAAAGTTTTCTTGGCTTGGTTTTTATGACAAAACTCCAATTAGGATCTCTCATTCTCTGCACATAATAAACTTGACTAACTTGGTTAGCTAATACAAAAGGCTCTCGAGTATTTAGTCTGCGTGATGTATTTATGCATACAGTTCCATGATGATCTTTCTTGTACCCAATTCCTTCTTGAGTAATATCGTACCAATCACACATAAACAATACTACTCTAATTTCTTATGTATAGCGTAGCTCAATAATATTATAAATTGAACCATAATAAAGAATATGGCCATTATCATTCTCGCCTCTTACGGTAACTCCACTATTATGTGTTCTTTTAGTCTCCTCTCTTTTTCTTATATGGAATTTATAACCATTAATATAGTATCCCAAATAATATGTAACTCTTCTTTTTGGGCCCCGAGCTAAAGAGAGCATGTATGGATTAATCTGCCCATCTCCTTCATTGTGTGATTGGATAATCTATAGAAAATGATTAATTATGTTATAATTTGTAAAACTATATTAAATATTACTATGAACCGAAAATTACTTACCCTATTTTTGAACCGCTTGACAAAGTGATGTCTATGTTCCACTTCAATAATGCTAACACCTATTTCTTTTAGGTTGTTTTTATGCTCTCTGCATCAATTTAAAACGAAGTACAATTTTACTTCTTTAATTACATTTGATATATAAATAAGGTAAAAAAATTTGGCTAAGTGTCTTACTGGATAAAAGGCTCAACTTCATTGCAATTTTGTAAGACATAAAGTGTAGCAGCATTCCACAATTTTTCTTCTAACACTTGGATTGTTTATTTTCCTAAAGATCGCCCTGGTATTGGAAAAATATATAATCTATATAGTCCTAATGATTCAGCTCCCTTATCATCATTTCTCTCAGGCCGATTGAATATCTTTTCAACCCCATGCATATAATGAGAGCAGAAGAATATACATTCTTCCGTTCAATATGCCTCTACAATTGATCCTTCAGAGCGTGCCTTATTACGAACTTTCCCCTTTAGATCTTTTAAGTTCCTATTGCACAAATGGGATGTTTAAAAATAATTATGTTTCATATAATCTCATCAATACGAATAATCACATTTCTTAATTTTATAAATCATAACAACTATTGTACCTTTCAATAGAATACATCCGTCGATACTGCACTGGGCCAACAATTTTAGCTTCCCAAGTTAAATGGATAGGTAAATGGACCGTTATATCAAAAAATACCGGGAGAAAAATTGTCCAACTTGCAAAGAATCAAAGGAATTTGATTCTCAAGATTTTCCAAGTCTTCTACTTTTAAAACTTTAGAGCACAATTCCTTTAAAAAATTGCTTAATTCTACCAGTGGGTCTAAGACTCTTCTAAGTAACAAGTCATGTATTGCCAAAGCTAGCATTCTCTCCAAAAAAACATGACAATCATGTGTATTCATACCAGAAATTTTAGTCTCTCCCGCATTTATGCATCTTGATAGATTTGCTGCATAACCATTAGGAACTTTCAAATTCAACAACCAATTACATAATTCTCATTTCTCATTTCTTGATAATGAGTAGCATGCAGAAGGTAATAAAATCTTTCCATTCTCATGTATAGATTGCAGAGAACGCCTAATTTTGAGTTCTTACAAATCTTGTCGTGCACTTAAAGTATCCTTCGTTTTTCCATCAATATTCATCAAAGTCCCAATGACACTATCACATATATTCTTCTCAATATGCATCACATCTAAATTATGCCTCAACAATAATGTGCTCCAATATGGCAAATCAAAGAAAATACTATGCTTTTTCCAGTTATAATCTTGTCCTTGCCCTTGAATCTTTTGTTTTCCTACTGCTTTGCCAAAATTTATTGGTTGTAAGAGACGGAGTTATTGCAAAATTTCACCACCAATTAATCGTTCCGGTGCGACCCCTTTCTCCTTTTTACCATCAAACTTCGCCTTTTCCTTACGCCATTTATGATCATGTGGTAGAAAACTACAATGACCCATATAACAAATCTTATGTCCATGCTTCAAGTTCAAATAAGAAGTTTTATCACAACAACAAGGGCATGCCAATTTCCCTTTTATACTCTAACTAGAAACAAGAGCATACGCAGGAAAATCATTGATGGTCCATAAAATTGCAGCTCTCATTTGGAAATTTTGCTTCAATGACGCATCATATGTTAATGCTCCAATATCCCATAAATCTTTTAACTCATCTATCAACGATTCCAAGTACACATCTATTTCATTACCCGATCCTTTTAGGCTAGGAATGAGTAGAGTCAAAAACATATATGGCTTCTTCATACACATCCAAGGGGGGAGATTATATGGAAATAAAAGGACAGGCCAGGGGCTATAACTAATACTCATATTCCCAAATGGGTTAAATCCATCGGTAGCTAAGCCTAATCTTAAATTTCGAGGCTTTAAGGCAAAAGAACAATGAGTTTCATCAAATTTACGCCATGCTTCAGAGTCTATAGGATGCCTAAGTAGTCCATCGTTCACATGGTCTTCATGATGCCATCTCATATTTGCAGCTGTCTTAGTTGACATAAACAACCTTTGAAGTCTAGGTGTAAGTGGAAAATACCTTAGAACTTTCCATGAGATTTGTTTTCCCTTTTGCCCACCCTTAGCATCGTACTTCTATCTTGATACATACAAGGCATTGAGTAGCATGCTAATTACTTTTATAGTAAATAATACAATCGTTCTTGCATGCATCTATCTTGTCATAATGTAAGCCCAAATCTTTTATTATTTTCTTCACCCCATAATTTGACGCGGGTAATTTTTTACACATAGGAAATGCGTCTTTTAATAACTTCAACATGTTGAAAGAATTATTGCTCCAATTATTCAAAGTCTTTATGTGCATTAACTTAAGAATGAAAGATAAATTAGAGTATTTTTCACACTGGTCATATAAGGGTTGTTCAGCCTCATCCATCAATCTATAAAATTTTTTAACTTCATCATTAGGCTTTTGAACTCCACTTGCACTTTCCTCACCATCAGTGACCATATTTGGAAAAATGTCATTTATTAGCGCTTCCATGTCATCCATTTCTAAATCATCATCATAATCATTATCCTCACTTTCAACTTCCCCGTGAAAATGCCAAACAACATAATCACGCCTGATACCTCTAGACAAAATATGCAATTGAACTTCATCTTTTTCATGCCTATATCTATTATTGCAATCAATACAAGGGCATTTGATTTTCATATCAATGTCCTTGATATGTTCATATGCATATTTTATAAATTTTTCAACTCCATTAAAGCACTCACTATATGATTTGTTACGTAATTGCAACCATGATTTATCAATAGGTTTCATATCTACAAAAGTTAAAGCCAATAAAATAATAAGCAAACCAATCATTAATATAAGCTACATAAGCAACAAAGGCATTTGAGTGACATAGAAAACTAAATTTATTAAACTACAACTGACACATGTATGATTGGATATATGCAAAAATAAAGAAACAATAATTTTCCTATTGAATTTGACAGACCTGTAATGGAAGGGTGATCAAGCAACCACAACAAACTCCAGCAAAGAAAAACTCTAGATGTACCCCCTGCATATAAATAACATATCAAAAGAGTCAAGAGTTAAATAGTCTAACCAATAAATGAAAATTGATACGGTGATATAAAGGAAAAATATTTGAATATTCCAAGGAAAAAAAGAAATCATTATCTTAGCTTCTGCCCAATTACTCTTCGTAATAATAAGCTAGGGCATCTAGACATATGCATGATTTGCGTGAGTTAACTCATAAATTTTTAGAATTAACATGTTATTTGATATTGGTCATTTCATCCACATATCTTCAATACAACAATTACAAAAAGCTACCAAGCAAACTGGTCAAGATATTAATTTGATCATGCTATCCACATCACAAAGTTCTGAAAATTTAATTGAATAATGCAACTGCTGATTGCCATAATGCCCATATAACTATCAAAGAACCAAGACCTCTGGTGTCAAAGTGCTTCCTAACATAGCACCACCTCATCAAACACAGTAGCATAAATGGTTTCTATCTAGATGCCTTTAAATGGCCCATTAATCTAATTGATGACCATTTCGGTAAATTAGAGAATCAAGCATTAAAAATAAATCACATGCGTTATTAGTTCACATAAATACATAATTAAAAAAATATTTACATGATTAAAAAAATATTTTATCTTACTTTTAAGTTTTTATTTTTATTTTTATTACTTCTCACTACATTAAAGCATTAGAGAATCAAGCATTGAAAACAAATCAGGTGTCTTATTAGTTCACATAAATACATGATTAAAAGAATATTTTATCTTGCTTTTAAGCTTTTTTTATTGTTTTTACTTCTCACTACATTAAAGCATTAAGCAAATCCGCACTTGGACTATTATACATGCAACTACCAAATGTATTTACTTCATTATACATATTTTGAGTTTAGTTTTGGCTGGTTGTTTGGACTTTTGACTTGACATTATTATTCTTTAGGCATTATTTATCAGTACAAGGCTTTTTGATGTGATTAATGTACAATCTTTGTTAGAAATTTGAGTGTTTAAACAAAATTAATATATATTTTGATCATGCAAACTCTAATAATCCTTCAACATTAACACAACCATAAATTTAATATAATAAAATTAAATCAAGAGAACAGAGAAATAACAAAGAATCATTAAAATAAAAGCTTAGATGATCTAGATGAGCTTCTTCATAGAAGCTTGATTCAAGTTGCTTCAGCTGATCTAGATGGTAAAATATTAGCCTATCGCATTCATGACTTGCTACAAGAAGTCATTCTCAAAAAGGTAAAAGAACAGAAATTTGTAAGTACTCCAAGATATGAGCATATGAGATTGGTTAGATTATATTTCGAATCTATTGATAGTGTTTGATTATAATTTAATTTCCCAGATCATTAAAATTTATCAATTTGATATTCTTAGTCTGTTAAATGAGCCTAAAGTAACCCAAATTGCAACATCCAGTTCCAAGAGTTCAAATCATAGCAAAGCTTAATAATGTTAAAGAGAATAAGAACAAGAATTATCAAGAAAATAAACCACTTCAATCAAAACAGTGACTTGATCAGTACAAAAAGTAGAACATTGTAAAAAAAATTGCAACTTAAGGAATCCAAAATAAATCTAAAGACAAGAATAACAAAATAAAATAAAGCAAAACTGAATAAGTAGAGAAAAGTACTCCAAGATCTCCTGGATTAATAGAATAATCAGAACCAAAAGTTCAAATCATATCAATTATATCAGTATACCAGCGTATCTAAAACTTAGAGACATGTTCTCAGAATGTTTTGATGCATATCAGTTTGATAACAGTGCTGATCATGGCACCAATTGCATTTACAATATTAAGCCAAATCAAATTATATAAACCATCACTACATCTACATGAATTTTTTAAATATAAGCAAAGTTATTAAACTTCATATAGTTCAACAAATTTTTCAAAACAACAAAACAATTGATTAAAGCCTTTTTCAAGCAAAACCTAAGCAAAAGTAATAGCAAAAAAGGAAGTTACATAAAAAAAAAAAAAAGCTTGAAGAAAGCCATGGGAAGAACAAATAATCAAAATCAAACAAAAAATCAGATTGTAAAAGAGAGATAGAGAAGCATGGAGAAGAGAATCGTACCTAAGAAACTTAGATTTTAGGGATTTTTTTTTAGGAAGAATCGTAGCAGAAAGAGCGTCTTGTTGTTTTTATATTTTAGTCTTCAATGCTCACCAGGAGAGTGAAGAGAACGGAGGGAAATACAAACAGAGAGCGCGTTGTTGCTTGGGTTTTCTTATTTTCCTATTTAGCTATTTGTTTACAGTTTTTTAATTTTTCAAAACAATTCCAAAACGATTTGGGTTATCAAGCCTCTGTACTTCTCTCTGCTTAAACGTCTTATTATTATTGTTGTTGTTGTTGTTGTTAAATAAAATCAGCATTTAATAATATAAATAAAATAATTATATTAATTTAAAAAATATTTTTTATTCATTTGAATTTATCAATTTATTGTTATATATTTTTTTTTTATTTTTAACATAAAATTTCAAAGTAAATAAAATTTATGAGTTATTTTATTTTAAATTTAATATCTACAGTCTTAAAGTTAATAAATTTAATAATTCTTTTTATTTTTAATTTACTAAATTTTTATTTAATATAATTTTATTATTCTTATATTCACAACATACACAAATATATACATAATATACATATAACATATACACAATATAAATACAATAAATAAAGAAACATATACAACATATACAATATGATTAAATAACATATAAAAAGGTATTATTATTAATTTTTTATATTTTTTTTATAATATACTTTTGTTTAGAAGCTTTTTTACAGTTTTTTTTCTTTTGAATTAATTTTTAATTTTAAGAATATACTTGAATCAAATTGCATTGGGCGTACTAAAATTTCAAACTAGGAATATCTGAATTTTTTTTTTGCAATAAGATAATATAACGATTTTTAATACATGGATCTTTAATTTTAAGAAGATTTATAAATTTTCGAATTTCACTACATGTAGATTTTCGAATTTCACTGCATGTTCTCACTCCTAATTAGAAGAGTAAACTACGTTATAATTTTAAAAAATTGAGATTGAAAGTGTACAAAGATTATTATTATTATTCACAATATGTATAAACATATACATAATAAACACACAACATATACATAATATATACATAATAAATAAATATAAATACACAACATATGCAATATGATTAAACAACATAAAAAAATATATATTTTTTATCGATTGTAATTCAATATATTTAGAACACATATACAATATATACACAATATATATAAACATATACATAACATATAAACAACATATATATTATATACAAAGTGAACTTATAGTTTCTTATCAATTAATATTGTTCTCTTTGTATGAATATTTTTTAGTTGAAAAATATTAAAAAAAGAAAAGAAATGCAATCAATTCAAGCCGCACAACCAATATTTTCAATAAAAATTTATAAATATAGAGGAATGTATTTTAAGTCCTTGCAATAATTATTTGTTACTAATTTTATCGTTGGGTTGCTAGATTGAATGATTGATTTTAAGTCTTTTCAAAATCCATGGTCCTAATTTTTTTTCAACTAAAATAAATATCACACTACAAAAAAAATGTGTCATTTGCAATAAAGATTTAGGAGTCAACGCTAAAACTTATCGCTAATAAACTTTTAACGATAACAATTACTATGTTATCGCAAAAAATGTGTGTCAATTGTCACAATTTTTATATTGTCGCTAATAGTATAATAAGTCGTTGCTAATAATTATTTTTTGGAGAAAAAATTTCGCACCATACTATCAGCAACGAAATCTTGTGAGTTATAGCAATTAAAAGATTATTTGCAACTAAATATGTCACTTTGTTACTAATTTTTAGTTATTAGCGAGGGTATAAAACTTTTTATAGCAAATAAAAACTAGAACTTATATTGAAAAAAATTATATCATACTATTAGTGATGACTATTTATATGTTGCAAATATATTAATATTTGCAAGGGATTATAATAGTTTGTTACAAATAGTGATTAATTTTTTGGAGAAAATTTTTGGTGCCTTATTTTTTATGATGAAAATTTATAGGTGGTTGCAATAGGTTAACTATTTGCAACATATTAGAAAAGTTTGTCGCAAAATTTGATAAATATTTTGGAGAAAAAATTTGGTACCATATAATTAGTGATGACTTTTTATATGTGGTTGTTATATGTTAATATTTATGATGGAATATAAAGATTTGTTACAAATAGTGATAAATTTTTTAAGAGGAAAAAATTATTAGTAATGACTATTTACATATAGTCACAATAAGATTATATTTGCAAGAGATTAGAAAAATTGGTCACAAATAGTAATTATTTAATTTGGAGAAAAATTTTAGTACCATATTATTAGCGATAACTTTTTATAAGTGGTCGGAATATGTTAGTATTTGCAGGAGAATAGAAAAAATTGTTATAAATAAAAATTAATTTTTTTAGAGGAAAATTTTTTTAGCGATGACTATTTATATGTGGTCGCAATAGTATTATATCTGTGAAAGAATAGAAAAGTTCATCACAAATAGTAATTACTTATTTTAGAGGAAAAAATTGGTACCATATTATTAGCGATTACTTTTTTATGTGGTTGGAAATAGTTAATATTTGTGAGAGAATAAAAAGGTTTATCGTAAATAGTGATCTTTTTTTAGGAAAAAAATTATATCCATATTATTAGCAATAACTATGTATATGTGGCCGCAATATATTTATATTTGTAAGAGATCAAAAAAATTAGTTGCAAATAAACATTAAACATATTGCAGCCACGTATACATAGTCATCGCTAATAATATGGGTATAAATTTTTTTTTTCTAAAAAATGATCACTATTAGCGATAAACCATTTTATTCTCTCACAAATATTAACTAATTCCGACAACATATAAAAAGTAATCGCTAATAATATGATGCCAAATTTTTCCTCCAAAATAAGTAATTACTATTTGTGACGGACTTTTCTAATCTTTCGTAAATATGATACTATTACGACTATATATAAATAGTCATCGCTAAAAAAATTTTCTCTAAAAAAATTAAATATTATTTACAGCAATTTTATCTATTCTCCCGCAAATACTGACCTATTCTAACCACTTGTATAAAGTTATCACTAATAATAAGGTACCAAAATTTCCCTCCAAATTAAATAATTATTATTTATGACCAACTTTTCTAATCTCTTGAAAATATGATCTTATTGCGACCACATAAATAGTCATTACTAATAATTTTTTCCTTTTAAAAAATTTATCACTATTTACAATAAATCTTCATATTCTCTCATAAATATTAACCTATTATAACCATATATAAAAAGTCATCACTAATAATATGGTACCAAAATTTTCCTCCAAAATATTTATTAAATTTGAGACAAACTTTTCTAATTTGTGGCAAATAACTAACTTATTACAACCACCTATAAAATTTCATCATAAAAAATAAGACACCAAAATTTCTCTCCAAAAAATTAATCATTATTTGCAACGAACTATTATAATCCCTTACAAATATATTAATATATTTGCAACAATATATAAATAATCATCACTAATAATATGGTATAGATTTTTTTAATATAACTTCTAGTTTTTATTTGCTATAAAAAGATTATACTCTCGCTAATAACTAAGAATTAGTAACAAAGTAACATTTTTGGTTGCAAATAATCTATCAATTGCAACAACTCATAAGATTTCATTGCTGATAGTATGATGCAAAATTTTCTCTCTAAAAAATAATTATTAGCGACGACTTATTATACTATTAGTGACAATATAAAAAATTATGACAACTGACAAATATTTTTTGTGATAATATAGTAATTGTTATCACTAAAAGTTTAATAGCGACAAGTTTTAACATCAGACTCCTAAATTTTTATTGCAAATAACACATTTTTTATAGTGACGTATATTGTGTGCATACATGTGTGTGTGTGTGTGTATATATATTCGAGTTCCAATGAAATTTATTTATAAAAGCTAGTCATAAATCTATATCATATGCGGCTATGAATTTTGATTGTGCTGTAAAAAATATTATAAAGAACTGTAGAAATTAAATATATAATCTCATTATAATTAATATGAATTTTTAAACCATTCATTTTCCATCATTTACATCAATAATATTTTTAGACAACAAATTTAGCATATATAAAACCTTTTACATTCATATATTTATAATTTATTATATATATGACATCTTAAGTTTATCTCTCTTCATATATTAATAATTTCGATTATTAAATTTTGAGTTTAATGTGATTAGCAATCATTAGTGTAATTAGGAGAAATAAAACTGAAAATTGAGCTAACTTTTTATCTTTATATATTAATAGTTTTATTTAACAGATTATGAGAGATAAATAACTATAATATATAATATTTTTGTATTTTGTACATGTAATACATAATAACCTATATTTCTTCTATTTTTCGATTTCTTACTGTAAACTTGATATATATAAGATATTTTATATTTATATAGTAATGATTTATTAAATATATAATATTTTATTTTCATATATTAATAGTTTCAATTACAAAATTATTAATAACTATTAATTACTAATAACTATTAATTATTATTATTAATTTATTAAATATAAGATATTTTATTTTCATATAATAATAATTATATTTAAAAGATTTATTAATAATTATTAATTTATTAAATATATGATCTTTTATCTAAATATATTAATGGTTTTATTTAAAAATTTTATTATTAATTATTAATTTATTAAATACACGACCTTTTATCTTAATATATTAATAGTTTAAATTAGAAGATTTATTAACAATTTTATTAAATATGTTAAATGTATGACTATTTATATTCATATATTAATAGTTTCAGATAACAAATTAGAAAATTACCTACACGCTATTAAAAATTACAAAAATATGATGCATTGATTGGATTTCAGTATTAGATTTTATGATTTATAATTGATTTTTTATTTTTAATAAGTATTGATTACAATTATAAACAATGTGAAAATAATGATATTTCAAAACATAACAATTTAACATAAAAGAATCAAGATTAAAAAGAATAAAGCAGAATAATATAGACATGCTGAAATATTGGAAAGATAAATCCTATGAAAACAAACCTCAATTTGAAAATAGAAGTAGTTAAGCCAAAATTAAATACCATTATTCAAAAATTCTACAATATAAGACTATATATATAAATCTATAACTAAATAAAATATTCTCTACATGTTCAGTACTGAAAACCATATTTATAATTAAATTAATTTTTACTTCAGTTTTATTATAATTCAGTGTCTTTGTGATTTAGATACATTATGAGTAATTTTTTAATGTTTTGTAATATCATTGAGAAATTTCATTATAGACAATTCTACAACATACGCTGATATATGTAAATTCTGTAACTAAATAGAATATTCTCCATATGTTCAGTGGAAACTATATTTATAATTAAATTAATTTTGCTTCAGTTTTATCATAATTTGATGTCTTTGTGATTTAAATATATTATGAGTATTATTTGATTATGTTTGTAATATTATTGTGAAATTTCATCATAGACAATTTATGTAAGATATCAACTTAAATATAGTTTAGCATTAAAAAAAAACCATATGAGGCTGGACTTGCAAAGAAATTGAATACGAAAAAATAATAAGTTGCAATATATTGTGATTTCTTAATCATAATATGAATAATTTTGATCATATTACTTAGTTTAACCTATTCTAGGTGTAAATAAAAGTATAAATAGGTATTAAAATGACAGTATTATTACATTTATTTCAATGTTTTTAATAATTTATTAATAATATGGAATAATGCAAATATTATAAACTGACGTAAAGAAGTTACATGTGGATATTTGAACCTCCAATTTGAATACCAATACGTTACTTACCATGATGTAGAATATAAAAACTTTAGCCTTATATTGACATGTTAATTCTCTGCATAAGAATTAGACAATTTAATTCACAATACCAAATAAATGGTAAATAGGTTTATTATAACATTCTCTAGTAGAATAAATGTCTTTATTTCTAATGCTTCATATTTTTATAGGATAAAACTAAACAATATTACATAAATGTTAATCCAGATTCTGAATCACTTCTTTAAGTACCACATTATCAATTCTATTAATTGTTTGAACGTCTTGACCAACAATGTGAATTTTTATTTCTTGATCATTTTATGAATTATTTTGATTATATTACTTGGTTAACTTGTTCAAAGTGTAATAAAAAAAAGTATAAATAGGTATTAAAATGACAGTTTCAATACCTTTTGTTTCAATTTTTTAATCATTTATTTACAATAAGAAAGCATATTAAAATTAGTAAAAGACATAAATAAATTATAGGTAGAGTCTCGAATCTCTAATAAGAACATCAGTACGTTAACTCTAATAATGTAGAATCATAAAATTTCAGCATTATAGTGACATGCTAATCCTCTATATAAGAAATATGCAGCTTAATTCACAAAATCAAATAAAATTGTTATTAGCTTTATTATAACATGTTTTAGTAGAATAAATATTAATTTTCTAAGACTTCATATTTTTATACAATAAAACAAAACAATATTGTGTATCATGTTATTAGGGATGTATTTGAGTGGAGTTGGGCTGATCTTATCCTTATTCATAACTTGGCCCGAGTATGAGTTGGATCTCAAAATTAAACCCACAATCCTGCCCTAAGCCCAAACGAGCCAAATTGGCTTGGGCTGGTTGGGTTAGCCAGGGCTAGGCTAAAGAGCCTCTTTTCTTTTAAAAAAAGTTTTGTAATATATATATATATATAAAGAAAGAAAGAAAGTTTCTTTATATATATAATATATAAATATTATATTTAAATGTAATATATGATATATATTTTGGATCGGGTCAAATTAGCTCGAAGAAAATTTTTTCGAGTTTAAAGTTTGACCCAAAATTTATAAAAGTTTAAAAGTTAAATCTGAGGCTTGGCCGAGCACACTTTTAACCTAAACCAATCTGGTTAAATTGGGTTGGGTTGCTTAGGTTGCTAGGCCTCGTGAATAGCCCTACTTGTTATTCCAAATTCTAAAATATTTATTTAAATACCATATTCTCAATATTATTAGTTGTTTGCTCATTTTGACTAGCAATGAGAATTTTTAATCTACTTTAGCTTTTAACTCTTGATACAACAATATAAAATTGACCATGATTAAAAACCTGATCTTGGTAGATATAAACCAACATGAGAAATAAATTGTCTTTGGCTTAATTTATAAACTTATTAAAACTGCTTATAAGCTCTAAATTTATATTAACACGTTTGTCTAGATAATTTTATGAGTTATAAGCTAAAAAATAAGCTAAGGGGGTATCAACTTTTTTTTTTGGTGCTCATAAGCATTTAACTTATAAGTTAGTTTAACTAAACAATTTATTTTATTATCCCTATTTATTTCAATAAATGCTTTTAATATTGTCACTTTATATTATTTTTATTCATTTTAACAATAAATGTTTTTATGAGTTATTTTTTACCAAACAAGTTAAGTCACTTATAAGTATTTAAAATAGACACTTAACTATTTAAAATTTTAAATATTTACAAGCTCAAACAAGTGTTTATAAGCTAATTTTAATAAGCTAAGCCAAATACTCTCTTATTGTCACGGCAAAACACACTACTACATGATATATTCTTTGAAATTTAAAAGTCAATTTAAGTTCCGCTGGTATTAAAGTCATCCGAGGGATGAATATCTTTTGATTATTATTATTACTTGAAATTACTCTTGCTTCCCCATCCGATGAATGAATACATTCCAATTCTTTTTTTTATAGTCACCAAATATTGTTGTGGATAAATAATTATTTGCTTTAATTTATTTATAGTCACCAAATGTTGCTGTGGATAAATAATTATTTACTTCAAATTATCATAGAATTTGAATATATATATATATATATATTGAGAAAAAATATATGTAACATATCCCAAAGAACCTGGAGTAACACCAAGAGAACCTTGAACAAAATGGCCATATAAAATCAAAGAAACGGCCTACAACAAAATAAATTATCAAAGCCTTGAAATAACTCGCAAACAGGAGCAACCTAGTATAAAAGAAGATAAGAATCTTTTCAAACTAAGAACCCCCATACATCCTTAGATATAAACATAAAAAAATTGAGGGAAAGAAATGACATAATATTCTTGAATGGGGGTAATAAAGAAATAAGCTCTGATGGAGTAGTGGAGATGAGCTAGAAATAAGGTCTATAGAGTCACCAAGAGGCCTTCTTCCTCGAACACTGATTGAGAAAAACCAAAAGTAGGGAAGCAAAGCTATTGAAGATTATCGAGAAAAGTCAGAGATAGATTTACTTGCTTCTGAGAGTCTTTTCTAAATGACCAGATCTACAAAACTATAACATACCACTATAGGGGTAGAGAACAAAAAAAAATCATATTAGACTAGATATAAAAAACAAACAAAAGCCATAAAAATATGAAAAGAAAAATAAAAAAAAATAAGAGAAAATGAGAGATTTAAAGTTGTCAAAGGCCGATGATAATCCTATATCGAAAGTGGAAGCAATATCTTTCTTATCACAAGGTGAGACCTGATTTTTTTTTTCCATTTAATAGTAAACTAAAAAGAAAGAATACAAAATCTTATTTTCCAATTGATTATTAATAGATAAAACTTTTTTTTTGAACAAAATTAAATAAGATCAAGTTAACCATTAAACCATAGTTTGATGCCTAAAAGTATATGCTATTTTCATCTAAGTTTCAGTTTAAATTTATTAAATATTGTCCCTTTCATGTGTAATTTATTAAAAAAAAAAGGATCAAGTTGATAATGAATTGATGATGAAACCAAAAAAGGAAATCTATTTTAAGGATAAAATATACATATTTTTGGATATATCACGTAATAATATTAATAATAAATAGTAACAATTATGAGATACCTATCAAAAGCAAATCTCTCTTTGCATTTCTCTGCTACACTTCAAGATCCTCAATCAATAACAACAACTACGCTTCCTGTACCAATTAACCGACATATATAAATTATAAATATCTCATACAATCACCCCAAAAGCCTAAATCTTTGACCCACCCTCTTTCTCTCTCTCTATACAATTAATTGATACTCTTCAATTGCTGATTTCAAATCTCTTGTATCTTAGTTTATAAAAAATTCAATCTTGATTGGATAGTTGCAGTGAGGATGAGGAAGAGGGAGAGAGAGAACCCTTGTGGGGTTTGTGGGCACTACCACAAGTATGAAGAAGGTGAAGTTTGTGGGATTTGTGGTCACCGGATGCCTGAATCCACCGAGAAATCTCCGCTTCATGTTAGTGCTTTCCCTTCTGAGATCCTGCCGGAGTTTCTCTATCTGGGTAGTTATGATAACGCTTCTCGCTCTGAGCTTCTTAAAACCCAGAGGATTACTCGCGTTCTCAATGTATAAAGCTCCTAAAAGTTTCTTCATTCTCTATTTTTATTCATGTTTATTTGGGGTGGCTGCGATCAGTGTGATTATGATTTTATTGGTTTGAAATTTCTTTAATTTTTTGTGTGCTGCATTTGATTACTTTTTGCTTGATGCTAAGCAAGCTTTACGGGATTAATAGATTATTTGGCTTTTTAATATTAGTAACAAGACAAAGGAATAGAACGGCGGCTCTCTTTGGATTGGATCGATCAACTTTGAAGAGGGATCATGTTAGTTTTGTCTTGCAAGTTAAAGAAAGACTTTCTGAAAATATAAGGAACTATTATTTTAGAGCTAATTTAGTGCTTGGTGATTAAATAAATGCATTATTTATGATAGAATGCATAAAAGAAGTTGAAGATTATATTTTGCTACCGATTTCGGGCACCCATGGCTAAGTTATTATTTAGGTCATCCTTTGGATGGATTTCTAGATTGAATACTTATGATTTGTCATTGTATATCATGCAATATATGGATATAAGGAAGACATTGAAAAGGAATTGATTGATTGAGATCTTGGCTCTGCTATGGTTGGAGCATGAGATAGCGGTTGACCTGGTATTTAATATTCTTATACTTGCCCTTTGTCTTTTCACTTTGTTAAATGGTCTATCCAATTCCCCTTAAACCCATTAGAAACAAAACACTAACTCTTATGGACAAAAAGATTTGTTTTTATAATAAAGGATACATATGGGGAGAACAATTTATATTGAACTGATCTAGGATTTTGTGCAAGTATCGAACTAGTCGACTTTGTGCACTTGATCTAAGGAAGTAAATGATAGCGAATGGAACATTTTGGGATGCAAAGAAAAGAGAATTAATATTAGTTTTTCTTTTTGTTCTTTGGCAATCTTAAATTTGTTATATTTTCTTCGTTCAATAGAGCTATCTCTTTGTAACTCTCCTTTAGAAATTATATTTTTTATGGGTTAGGATTTTCATGATTGTTTTACTTTTGATGGGCATGGGAGGCAGTAACTATCTTAGTCAGGAAGAGGTCTGCTACAGTCTTATATTAATTGTTTGGTCTATGTGTAGACAGTACCGGCTTGTCAAAATCTCTACAAGAATTCATTCACTTATCACTGCCTCCAAGATGAAAAAACTTTACAATTTGACGATGCAATTCAATTTTTAGGTGAGATATATAATATATATATGTATGTATATGGCAAATTGTGAATTTTTCTTTTACTTTGTTATTTTACATTTATCCTGCTCCTCCTCAGCCCTCCACAGACAGATACCTTTTGTATTTGGCAATTTCAGAGAACACTGGAATCAGAAACTATGCACTCCCACATGTCTCTATTATACGCCTGCTTATGATTGCAAAACATAATGATTGTATTTTTGCTTTATGATTTACAAAAGCTTATAACATTGCTGTTTGATCCGTTGTGATTTTGATCATTACCTTGCATGAGCTCAAGAATTGTGCAATATTCATGTCAATGTAGTCTTTGATTTTTTCTTTCAAATGGCGAGCTGTATTAACTATGGTGTCAGATTCTGGCTCATCTTGCCGATCAATATGTTTTAAATGCCTCATTTTAAGGAAGTCTAGAACTTTAGTGTCTATAATACTTCACCTTCTTTGAATGATAAAGAAAAAGTTGATTGGCAATAATCTGCAGAAATTTATTAAACAAAAAATTTTTAGAAAAAAAATTCCTAGAAAAAATTATCTGCATTTTTTGGCAATTAAAAAATTGGTCAACAAAGAATGCTTTCCTGTTGAATTGGAAGATTCAAGTAAAATGACTTTCTTTTTACTGTGGGAATTCTGGATTTTCATAAACTCATAATAAAAGGTGAAAGAATCTAAAGGGGGAATTACATAGATGTATACTTGTCCAACTAGGTTATTTTTGGCTGTCATAGGCCTACCAGTGGCTGCTAGTGGTCTTGTCAACAAAAAAATGTTTTGTTTTTTGTGTATTTTTTTTCATATTCAACTGTAGATAGAACATATGAAAGTCTTTAGGTCAATTTTTCAAAAGAAAAGTCTATATTTCCAATGTTTTCTGGATGCCAAAGAAAATTTAAGATATTTCAATCTCACAACCAAATAATAGAAAATAAGTCATTTTCTTCCAAAAAAAAACTTCTTCACATGTTTGTTATTTTCTATGAAAAAAATGGAGCAATAATTTGTATGATGAAGTATTATCAGCAACCAACGTGTATTTAATAAAATTATATCCATAACACTTGAATAAAATGTCTCTTCTCATTAGAAGAGATCTATGCTGAAATGAGGGCATTCCTAGTACTCAAGGCTCTTATATGCACTTTATTCTTAGCTTTTTCTTTTCTTAAATCAATTTTCTATAGAAAGGTTGTTTTCAGGATTCAAATCTACATCCTTATTATAACCTTATTATTGCACCGGGCCAAATCCTTCCTATCTGTACATAGTTTATTTAAGTAATTTGCTCATAGTTAACCATCCGTTCATGATAATCATTTAACAACTTTGATGCTGAGTCTGGTAAATTGCACTGGTTTTTCAGTATAATGACCCTTTTTTTTGCTTTGTATTTCTTACTTTTACTTTATCATGGAGGCTTTTAGTAGAACATAACATGATTCTTTTTGCAGACCAATGTGAAAGGGACAAGGCTCGTGTACTTGTGCACTGCATGTCTGGAAAAAATAGGTAGCATATCCACAATTATACTTATCTTTTTTTTTTCTTTTTTTTTATTCCAGTACTTCTTTCGGATGTAGTAAAAAAATATGCCTGGAAAGAGGCATGTGTGATCTGATCCTCAAACTCTTTTGCATGTTATAAACTCATCAGTACCTTTTGACTTGTATACTGGGAAGTGTGTGTTGGCTGAAGTATTTTAACTCAGTGTCGCTGAGAGTCATAACTTCTGAATTCCATGTATCATCTGAACCTGAAGCTTTTTGCACGTTGTACAGAACATCTGTAGCTTTGACATATATTATGAGAATGATTGTTGGCTGAAGTATTTTGATACTCTTTTTGTTAGGTCTCCAGCTATTGTGATAGCTTACTTGATGAAGTCCAAAGGATGGAGGTTACCACAAAGTTACCAGTGGGTGAAAGAGCGGAGACCATCTGTTGAGTTAAGCCCAGGTATGCATATCTGCTTGCAAATTTGTTGGAATAATTTCCACAATTTTTGAGTTACAGTGTGCTTGGAGCTCTTGAATGCTATTACCAAATGTAGGTGGTGTTGTTTCTTGGATATAATCTCTCTCCCTCTCTCTCTCTCTCTCCCTCGCTCTTTTATTTTGCATTAAATTCTATATTTGCATATGCGTTGCACTTCATTCTCTTGCAATAGCTTTTCTCAGATATGAGCACTTGATTTCCTGCTATCGCATACCCCACATCTAAACTTCATCTTTCTTTTTTGGTCAATTTCAGCTGTATACCAGCAGTTGCAGGAGTATGAGCAAAAGGTTTTTGGGGCTGCAGATAGCAGCAGCCCTGTCCTGCCAGTTTTCTCGCCTACTGGAGTGCCATCTTTTAGTTTTGGCTTACCTAAGGCTAATGATCCTGTTCCGGTTCCGGTTCCAGTTCCAGCTCCAGCTCCAGCATTCAACAGTATTGGCACTACCTCAATTTTTGCCCGTCCTTTGGATGTGCCTCCACACGAATTCCAGTTTGGTGCTGGCCATCCTCAAAATAATACATCTGCGAGCCCCTTCATTGCTAATCCACAGAATCCGAATGGCGGAGACATTTCAATGGATTCATGACTTTCCAGCATTTATGCAATGAGATCAAGTTTTCCAGAAGTTAAAACGAGTTCACAAGTTTTCAGAAATTTCAAACTGCAAATGATACTCTGTTTTGCTTTGCGATATAACGTGTGCGATACTTGTCTTTGCCAAATTACATAGGGGAGTGTTAAATCTAATCCAAAAGTAGAGCTTCTGTTGTTTTGTATTTTCTGCCTGCTTGTTTGCATGTATACCCATGGATAATTTTATAAACACATGAAAAAAAGCTAAAGCTAATCTAAGGCTCCCCTGCTCTTGAAACTATACACTGAGACTATTGATTCAAGAGTTTGGAATTGCTGATCCGTTAGTTAATGCCCTTGTAACCATTTTTCTTACTATATATGGTTTCACAATACAATTTAAAGTTTTGTATATGTTTAGCTTAATTGTTGTCGATTATAAAATCTGAAATAAAATTAGTAAAGCTAAATTTGACTTGAAAAAGACTTAAAATTTCAGGAAAAATTCAAGGTTTATACTTAATTGGGTTATTATCCTTAAAATGGATAAAATAAATAGATAATTAATTGCACAATTTATTTAAACTTTTGTTTATAAAAGATCTAACAATTCTCAATTTTGATTTCTGTCAATTAAAAGTCTTACAGGACAATAAATCCTTTCAAATAATTAAATATTTGAATTTAAAATGTTGTTTTCTGACATATTTTTGAAAATTTTGGTATTTTTACACTGAATTTTGCACTTACTCTTTCATTATATTTGAAATGGAATTTTTATACTCCAATTTTTCTTAATATTATCTTTTTAGGATAATCTATATTATATTATATATATATATAAACCAAAAAAAATTATTTTGATATTGCTACTTCATCATTTTTTAAAAAGGCTATTTTATATTTTTTCTTAGTTAATTTTTTTATTTAATTTTAATAATTTATATAAAGTTTAAAATTTAATAATTAATAAATTGTATTTTTGACTTTTAATTTTTATTAAATAATTACATATTAATATAATTTTATAATATTAATTAAATAAATTATATTTATGACTTCTAATTTTTTTTAAATTAATTATATATTAATATAATTTAATAATAGTAATTGATATATATATATATATTAGAAATTTGAAAAGTTTAAAAATACATAAATTTCAACATTCATAATAAATTAATTATAAATTAAAAAAGTTTACGAAAATTTTTACAGAATTCATGATTTCTGTTATAAAAATTTGTGCAGGTTTTGTTTTTGATTAATGAAGTCTCAAGTTATAAAATAAAAAAAAATATTTGTTCACTCATTTTGTTTTAATGAAATCATAATAAAAAATCGTGTTAAATATTTTATTTTATATTTTTTATAATAAAATTTATTTTAAATTTACATATAAATTGTTTCATATTTATTTATTATTATTATTATATTTATTTGTGTTTTGTAATTCTCATTGTTGTGTAATACGCGAGTAAGGGACTAATTTATTAATATATTTTAATCTTGACAATTTAAAGCAAAATATAAAAATTTATGGTATTTGTATTATTAATAATATTTAAAAGAGATAACCGGCTTACTGCATTCATCTTTGTGGCTAAATTTTAAAAATAATGAATTCATTCTGCTGAGGTTTGAAGTTAAATGGCAATAAAAAAAAATCTATTGAGTTAGTTCGTAAAAGATTATGTATGCCAAAATAGAAATGTGATTCAAAAATCCACTCGCTTTAATTGGGCAATGCTTTGTAAACAAGGATAAATATTTATTTCCAATTATGATTCTCTTCTAATGACAGTTTTCAAAGTAAAATATTTTGCACGGGATATCCTTATCTTCAATTATAATTATTGATGACGGGACTTATTTCAGGGATGATTTTAGCTTCTGTAGTTTGGGTTCAGTGTTTTTGCAGTTGTAGCTCTTCTATCTGCAAGATAAGAAAGGACAGGTATCGGGCTTTTCGAGAGGATGCTATGATACTTAAGTTAAAGGTCGATCGCTTTGGATAAATAGAGAGTAAAGAGAAGAGAGAGAGATGACCCTTTTATCTGTGGGTGACTCCCTATTTATAGTTGACTTAGAGAGATAAAGTTTGATCTGTATCAGCGTAAGTTACGGGTATGTCAGTGGAGTGTTTGTCGGACATAAGAAGCTCAGTGGGACTGAGAGTGCTCGGAATGTAGATCTATCATACTGCTGAGAGCCCAGTCATGAGAAATACCGAACATAAAGCTCGATGAAAGAGCTTGGTAAATGGAGGGGCAGCATCAGTAGTCCCCCTCTAATCTTTTGACATTTATATCAAGACTTAGTCATGTCATGCATAGGAGCTCGATTGAGCTCAGATAAAAGTGTATGTGTTGAATCATGATACTAGGATATTAGATGACTACATGCAGGGCTCAAGTGCAGAGCTCGCCGTGGGAGCTCTGGAGGTGGGGTACTATCACTAGTCCCCCGCTAGTCATTTGATATTTATATCAAACTAAGATCTGTGACTTTAAAAAGTTATATCAAGCTCGATAGAAGCTACATGGAAACTGAGAAACACAATGTAGAGCTCAAGGGAGGAGCTCAAAAAATGAGAGCTCGAGGAGCTAGGACATGAGAGCTCAAAGAGCTCAAGGAAGATATCAAAGAGCTTGAGGGCAAAGCCCGGTTATCTAAGAATAGTACGAGTAGTACCACTAGTTCCTCTTGAGAAGTCTTGGCATTTATGCCAGGTGGAGTCGGTTAATATCCAGAAGGGCATGTCATGCAGAGGTGAAGTAACACTTCAAAAACAGAGGCAACGGTTGGGAGGTTACTGAAAAGATTACTCGTACGACATTAATGAATGACGTCCGTTCACATGTCCAAAGTCTTCTTTGTAAATAGAGCATTCGACAATAGCATTTGTCACTACCTTAGTTCCAAATAATAAAACATTTGATTTAAAGAACATTTACAAAATCATTATACTTTTGATGATATTACATATATATAATTTAACTTGTCTTTTCCAAATTTCACTTATGTATATATACATTTTTATCAAAATACAATATAATTAAATTGCACATGTATGCACTACCTTCTAGTTGGTCTCGAAATACTCTTACCCTTCTCGTGGCATAATGGTTTGACTCTCAAATCAACCATCTACTCACTTGCGAAATTTACACAACCGCGCTAAGCTCGAAAGCTTAGTAGTACAAATAAATATTTAAACATACATTACAGAAAAATCATATTTCATATATTAACATCATGTATCATCATTTTCTTATCATGTTTTCCCTTTTCAATGCACTCTTCATACATTTCCACTAATCTCATAATTTATATACATATACACATATATCATTACAACAAACCACAATCTAATGACTTATCAGAACATTCATGAAATAATACTCACAATTTTCCACATCCATATATATATATATATATATTACACATCATATTGTATTTTCATAATCTCATCATTCCACATAGTTTCTCAAGCCACATTCACTTTCAGTAATTTACTTATATATTATAATCATCTCATTCCATAATTATCATCAGATATCTCATAACATTATATTTTATTCCATAATTCACATTAAAGCAAAGACAAGCATGGGCCCAAAAAGAATCTAATATGCTATTCAAATTTAAAGTTACTGCTTTGGTCCATAATCACATTCATCAAGCCCGTAGGTGATATATATATATATATATATATCCATGGATAATGTAACAGACCCAGTCTCTTAGACCTCAACCCGGCTAGACCTTAGGGCCCCAGTCTCTTGGTCCTCAACCCGGCTAGACTGTTACTATTTTGAGGCTTACGACCCGGTCTTTTCACCTGCCCAGCAATTCATAGGCATGCCGCCAAACTCAGAACTCTGAAAATTGAATAACATACTAGGCACGCAACTTATTCATTTATCTCATTATTGAATACTTTCATAATTCATTTCTCATAATCAAATTAGGCACATTGCCTTATTATATCATCATTTTCTCATCTTTTCTCATTCTTCTCTTTTATATCAATATCCATTTGTTACATTATGATTTCACATATCATATCACATTATTTCACATTTCTTTTCATATCCAACACATTACTCAATTGCATCGGACATACATTTTAAATGATCATCATATCATTCACATTATGCAAATCATAACATTAATCAAATGCATCAACAATGTAATAAATTACTTAACACATTTACAACCAAATGTGTTAAGTCCCAAAGTCATGTAATTGTATGCAATAATATAGGGTTTGTACTTACCTCAAGTGCACCTCACACAACTCCAAACTCCTCTTCCAAAAATTCCTCAACACTTGGATTAGGGCAACTCAGTCTCTTTAAAAACCTAATCCAAAAGGAATAATACACACTCACTTAAAGATACACATGAGATAATAAGGCTAAGAACCAACTATGGCAAACTCTACACATGACACGCTCAACAACACGGGCGTGTACCTGGTCGTGCCTAAACTCACAACACAGAAGCTTTGACACGCTCAGTGACATGGGCGTGTCACTGGCCGTGTCAATCCTTTGACAATAGCATTTGTCACTCAACTTAAAAGGGAGAAGCTCGGTTCATCCAACTTGTTGTGTGAAGAACAAGGCTTGAAAGCTAGGTGACAAAGGTCAATTTAAGTTTACATTTTTAAGCTTTTCATTTCAAATTTAGTAGCGAGATGGTGCGAGCAATTGTTAACTCAGCTATGCCAGAGGAGGCAAGAGAGGTGGGCTCTCCGAGTGCAATGGGTGAGGGGACTCACCACAAAGAGGGAGCTCGTGTCGAAGCTAGGTCGGCAATTACTGAAATGACCAAGCCAGACACAAGGAGACATCTTCAACTAGTTGACGAGGAGGAAAAAGATGCAACGGAAGTCCAGGAGGTGCACCCGAGCTCAGAGAAAGGTTGGGTAAGAGACATCAAATCCATAATAACAGAAATAGACCTGGATGGGATCCGACAGAAGTACCAAATACTAGAGGAGTACAAGATGTTCATTCCTAAAGGGGATGTCCGAGCCTACAACACCCTGCCTGAACATCAAATAACGATCTATGAAGAGGATCTGAGGTTGGGGGTATGGTTTCCTCTGAGCCCCTTCCCTCTGGCTTTTCTGAACTACCATATGATTGCCCCCAGTCAGCTCAACCCCAATGCATGGTGAACAATCACGGGATTTGAGGTACTATGCGGATTGCTAGGGGTTGTTCTACTCCTCAAGTGATGAGTGTCTTCAATGTGATCAGGATACGCTTGGGAGCATATAAAGATTTTCTGTATTTACAAGGAAGGTCTGGGCTCGGTATGTTTACAGAAAAGTCAGACTCAATAAAGGCCTAGAAAGATTAATTTTTCATTTTGGAGAAGCACGGGGGGTTCGGTTGTCAAAACATATGGTGAGTCAATCCCAGTGGTGAACAAGTGCCTAAAGGAAGGCTCAGGGAGGAAGAGATCGTGACTTTTGAGACTATAGAGTAAGACATTATAAGGGAAAAGAGAAATGTCATTGCACTGATAAGAGAGTACTTCCCCCTTGGAAAGGCTACAAAGGAGAATCAACCAGAAGATCGAACAAGTATGTGATGCTCTAATACTTGGTTTTTTGTTGAATGTGTTGTGTTTAGCTAACTTTGAGTTCAGCTAAATAGAGAGAGGCTTGGAATCAGCGAGAAAAGAGTTAAAGCGCTTGGTGAAGAAGGAGGCCAAAAGAGAGACCCCAACTAGGATAGAGATGGAGGAACCATTAGCCCACCGATACAACATGGTTCGGCTGGAAGCAGTGAATAAGAAGTTGGTGGGCCCACACAATACCACATACTTAGTGCAGGATGCTGGTCCTCAAAAGCTGCTTAAAAAAATATATCAAGCTATTCTTAAGGAGAGGCACAATAATGCTCAAAAGAGCTCAAAGGATGTAGCAAAAGATATGGTAACAATGTCTAACATGGTAAGTAATAATCCAAACATTTGAAGTCGGATTCAATGTTAGGCATAGAAGTTAATTGAATAATATTTGCAGGTCACTCAGCTCGCCCATACCATCGAGGACCGGGTGTCCGGCATGACAACCAATTTTTTTCAGGCCTGGAAGAATTGCGATGAAGAGATTGCAAAAAGGCTGAAATTGGAGAAGTCCTTAAATGCTAAGGATGAAGAACTGAGGCAAGCTCAAGAAGCTCTAAAGGCAAAGACTGAAAAGCTAAGCTCAGTCAACAAATCACAAAGAGCCAAGATCGAGGAGCTGTGCTTGGCAAAGGAAACTCTAAAAGCCAAAGATGTCGAGTTACACCTGGCAGAGGATGCCCTTGAAGCTGCTCGGCAAGGGCTAGCTGTTGAGTCTTCGAGGAGCCACAAACACTACGCTCGGGGTGTCTATGCCAACTAAAAATCTATGTTAAAGTGGCTGAAGGAAGAGAACCCAGACATGGACTTGTCCTGGATGATGAAAATAAAGATTGATGAGCTAGTAACCGAGCACTAGGAGGACGATGATGAAGACGAAGGGGATGAAGTATATTGGGACCAGGAGGACGAGGCCCAAGATGACGATGTCTAAGACTAGATAAAATGTTGTAAGGTAGCTGTGGTCAGTTTATGCTCGGTCTAAATAGCTATAAAGACAAGGCTGCTTATGTAATGAACTTTTCTCCTATTAATGAAATGTCATTCTTTTGAACTTAGTCTAATACTTGCATTTTGTTTTATCTTTTATGTGATATATTTTTTATATAACCTAAGGGCTCCATGTAAAACCAAACTTGACACTAATTAAATAAATGTGCTATATTTTATGTTGTGTTGATTTGTTTATAGCCTTTGTTCAATTTGCTCCAGCACAAGGCATATCAATTTCTTTATTATGATGTGCCTTCATTTTATGCCATGCTATAATGAACTTATACATGTACTTTAAGAACTTGTAAAATAAAAATGAAAAACTGACGTAAAGTGATTATCTACTTGAGGTATTATCTGCAGTGGCTGGTTGGACAACCTATTTTGAAGTATGGCTTCTAGGAGAGCCTTTGAATGTTTATTGTTTGGAAGCAATCTAAAAAGCAACTTAATCACTTTTTTTCGAGTTTCTT
Source organism: Garcia nutans (assembly GCA_947685225.1). Classification (NCBI taxonomy): domain Eukaryota; kingdom Viridiplantae; phylum Streptophyta; class Magnoliopsida; order Malpighiales; family Euphorbiaceae; genus Garcia; species Garcia nutans. Next base: position 2,207,879 of record CANTUV010000068.1, read on the forward strand.
TTCTCATTTAGAAAAATCACTTTCAAAATCCAGCTTGCAAAACTAATGCCTTAAAGCACAAAAACCAAACAACTAATCTCATTTCCTTGAATTTATAAGTTTAACAATCAAAATCTATATCTAAGGATATCAACAACATATGATTGTCCTAACTATATAATGCCTTACGAAATTAAATGGAAAAGAAAAGGTGTAAAAAATGAATGGAAAAGAAAAAGAAAGAGTAACTTGAAAAGTTAACATATTTTTGAAAAATAAAAGTGAAAAAAAGGTAAAATTGGAAAAATAAAAAATTATAAGTGGAAAAAAAAAGTCAAAGTGCATTAAATTTAAAATTAAAAAAGTTAAAAAACAGTATATGGTATAATTTCTTTATTTTAATTTAATAATAATAATAATAATTTAATAGCATTTCGATCTCTTAAATGATGAATTTCCAAAAGTATTATCAACAGAAATGCGCAATAATCAACATGGAAATCTAGCACCCAATTGTCCAAAAGAACAATATTATATACATGCAAATCTAGCACTCAATTGTCCAGAAAATCAATATGTTTTACAATTAATGTTCTGACGAAATGCATCTTCAGGAGTTCAATCAAGCGAGTTTCACATTACAAGTTGCAAACAATAAACTTCTTTTATACATGGCACAATTTACAATTTTGGATTCTTTTCAATTTCCTCTTCAGTCTAACGGCTAGCAAACCACACATGCCTCCAGGGATAATTTAGCAAGCCACAACAAGCCTGGATCATTCCGCTTCAACACTAAACAAGTTTCTGCTTTCCCAGCTTCGTCAATGACAACATCTTCAATAAATCCAACCATCTGCAGAATTTCAATTGCAGCTGCAAACGTGCGGACACAAAAAACACCTAAGTATTTTGCTCCAGTAGTAACTCCCACTATTTCGAAGCATGTTACATACATTACATGATATCACTCTCTACTCACGCTATATGACTGTTTTATGCTGTAGGTAACCTGACCCATTAGGGTTCTTAATCTTGTTCAATGTTTGAATTAGAACAGTTTTGAGCAATTAGATTTCCCAGGTTAGTGCCAGCCATATTTTGAGTAAATTTTAAACCATAATATACTCGTAATGATTTACAGTACAAAGTTTCAGATTTCAAAATCCGCACACAAATAAAGTTTCATTTAGTCAGTCAATAATCAGGTAAAAGTAAAGCACTTCTCATGTTTTGATGAACTACCCTATCTTGAATGTAAATTATATTTTGAATTGTTAACAAATGGTGACTTTCTAGCTCATATCAATCTCAAAGCATCGAACAATCCAGACCAGATGACTAGTAAAAGAGTACAACTTTTTTTCTAATATGTAATTTAACATATTGGAGAAAAACTGCAAACCTTTGTTATTGGCAATATTCTTTTGGAATATGGGATTTGCCTGCAATGTATGACACTCATTAGTAAATAGCAATCATGACAATAGTGCAGGGGACACCGAAAGCAAATTTCCATATGGCTATCAGCATTGAAAACATTGAAAATTTCCATATGGCTATCAGCATGTGTACCTTGCGGAGTCTCTTGAATTTCATTTCATGTGGGTGTTCAATCGCATTCCTGCCAACCATTAGAAATGATTCAGGATTTTGTTAGCACTAAGCACGGGAAGTTGCAGAAAGGTAATACCATTATTACTAAGCTAGGGAACGATGCAGTAGGATAGTGTGTGATGAAATATACTTATCATCCAAAACATAGAGGGAAGTTAAATCATTAACAAAAGATAACCAAGTTAAATTTCTTACCTAATAATTTTAAAAAGAGTTTTGAAGGTGGCAGTTGCTTCTATGGGATTAACTTCAGCTCTCAGTGTCTCGACAGCCTTCTGCAGCTGACTACAGATAACAGTAACAGGATCTTGGATTCTCCGTAACTCTTCATCATCAGGATCTGGCTCATCAATTTTCACACTGGATATCTCCTGTTCAACCACTAAATTATCATCGGGATCTGGTTCTGTATAACCAACTCTGTTTGCTTGAATTTCATCAGAACTGGGTTTCTTATATGTGTTATTTGGATAGGCTGGGCTTTCAGTCACTAGAGAATTATTCTGATCTAATACTTTGATGTTTCTATCTATAGAATTGCTCTGTTTTGTTTCTGAGTCATCTGGGTCAAGTTCATCAATAATCATGCTTTCATCAGTTTCTGTTCTTGATATTTCCTGTGAACCTGCCAAATCATCATCAGGATCAGGTTCTGCCTGCACAGTTCTGTTTTTTTGAGATTCATCAGGATCAGGTTCTCTGTAAGCTTTATTTAGACAGGCTTGGTCTTCCATGCTTTTAGTCTTTAGCAAATTGTTATGACTAGATCCCTGGATGCTTCCATCTCCCAAATTGTTCTGTTTCGCCTTGGAGTCATCTGGATCAGGTTCATAAATGGTTTTGGTAAATTGAATCTCCCTTTCCAGGATCTCCATCATATGATGGTCATTACTCTGAGAATCATCAGGATCAGGTTCATACAAACAATCAATAGAATGTTCATCAGGATCTGGCTCACAATCAAGTTTAGACTGAACCTCCCGTGGGCTTTCTATATCAATATTGTATTCTCTCACATAATCCATGGCACCAGGTCGGTCATGCAGGCTGAACATAGAATCATCAGGATCAGGTTCTTCATGCACTCCAGGAACTCCTGAACTGTTAGTGAATTCATTTGCTAAACGGCGGTAAGCAGCAGCCACTGAAGATGCACGTGCACTTGCCAGTTGATCTGAAGAATTTCCCCCAACCTTTTGAGCAGAACTTCTGTAATTTGAACCATAGGATTCTTCCTCCTCATAATGGTCCAGATGCCTAACTCGACTCAAGGTGTGTCCCCTTGATTTAGTCCAATCTAAACTAGCAGCTTCTTGGTTCAGCTGCCCCAGAAACACAAAAATTTAGACAAGGCTACTTTATTGAGTTGGAACAGTAAACTTAAGCAATAATCGTTATCTCAGACATAAATATATGCATGCAAATGCATTTTACCTGTTTATCCAAAGCATAGAAGTTCGCATCATGTTCTGAGTATACCATATGAGCCTGAAATGAAATAGGAACAGATGCACTCAAAAAGCACTCACTTATAACAATTCTTGAAACATGTTAAAAACATAAGAACGAGTCATTTTACAAATAAAGCTTACAAGTTCATGCAAAAGTGTTTTCTTGATGCTTTCATATTTTCTGAAGCCCTTGAGGTCATCAGTTCGAAGACGCAGAGATATCTCCTCTCCATGATTCTGCAGCAGCAAAAAGAGTCAGCAGATAGAAAAGGAGGAAAAGAAACAGGTATAACAGATCAAAGACAGTGCAGCAGTCAAGTGAACAAGTGATGTATTCCATATGCTTTTACCTTATTAAATCCAAGAATACATTTAGGACTCACACCTACATAACCAACTGGGGCCATCTCAGTCATAATTCCAACACGCCAACGATGCTTAAAGAAAAATCAAAAGTCAGCACTTAGCACAACAGAACAGATTGTTTGGAGAATGAGCTGAATCAAGAACGTGAGCATCTAAGATACCTTGTTCATTACTGCAACAATCCCAGGATCTGCAGCAAGCATATGCATCCTTTTCAATGCCTCTGAAGCTGAAGGGTTCAACTGTAGACCAGAAAAGAATCCATGGCAATGAATCAAGTCCGCACAATCAAATGTTAAGATATACTCAACAAGGACTTTTAATAAACAATTATTATATTTCTAAACACATAATATATTTTGTAAAATATCTTAAGCCTACTACTATTTGCATTATTCAGTGGAATATTGGCATTATCATTTCTAGTTAAATGTTGATATTGTTTTGTGGTATGAATGTGTAATTCCACATCGTTTGTACAATTGAATTGGATGTGATTAACACACACATGCTCTATTGCCAAATAATTGACTCAGGAACTGCAATGATAAGTAGCTTTCTTTGGCGACCCCCATCTCACTGGGGAAAATATAAAAATAACAAGTCCACAACTATATACTAATTACTTTAGCCACCGCTAAAACACAGAGTCAAGTTGGCAATGCCATGGTTAAAAAAGAGGATAATTACCTGAACAAATAACTACAGTTATAATTTTAACTTCCTATGTATCAGCAACATCCTTTAGTACTCAAAAGGCTGCTTTTTCTGCATACCAAGACATAGCCTAATAACAAGTGCACCTCTACCGGGTATATTCAGGTTCGATTCCCCTCTCTCTTATATTGTAATACTAAAAAAAAGGCTGTTTTTTCCTCTTTCTCAGCAACATGAAATCTTTTATCTGTATACCATATGATCTAAATAAACTACGCAATCACATATCAGGTTTTCTTGGACATGTAATCTTTCATTAGTAACATGAAATCTCTTATCTGTATGGCATATGATCTAAAATAAACTATGTAATCATATATAAGATTTTCTCAGACATGTAACGTAAGATGGAATTAGGCTAGTTAGTACCCATGCTGTCCTGTAAAGCAGAAGAGTGAAGTTTGAAAACTATCTCCCATCTATGAACTACAAGAAATGAGAATTTGCAAACTCAAACTCACCTCTATCCCAGGAAGCTGCAGTGTGCGAAAATCACAAAAGGTATAAGGTCCTTGTGGTAGTTTAAGTGAAGCATGGGGTTGACCTAGCAACCTCTGCTTCATTCTCCTTTCTTCTTCATCAAATCCAGCAATTCTCAAGTTGTCCTTTGCATTTTGTAGGACTTTATCAACCTCATCGTCAGACACTCCCATCATTCTGATAGCCTTCCCCTGAGATTCAAGAAAGATGCACCAGTGATATAGGAAAAGATGATGATAGTTTTAGGCATGCATATAAATCAATCACTATTAGAATAAAAAAAACATTTTGCATCAAAGAACTTGGTGGGTGATATTACCTCGATAATGGAAGCTTCGTGCAAACTTAGATGCAGGTGCTCATTAGAGAAAGGAGACAGCAGTTTTGAGCCTTTGCTAGAAATTTGTGGCACAATCAATTTCATGGTATCTGACTTAACATCAGTCAACTTCTGTAGTTCATCTCCTAGGTCCTTGAGAGATGCATCAGAGTTCATCTCTACAAAGTACTTGTTCCCCCTCCATATAACTGTTATGTTGAGCATACTTTCGGTGTTTTGCATGTTGTACTACAAAAAATAGGGAAAGGAAAGTATAAGACTACAGCTAGTTAACATACTACCAACAATTTTGGGAGTATGAAAATCAAATAGCTAAAAAAATTAGGTGCAACTACTAGGAATCATTTTCATGCCATTGAAAAGGCAAGTCAATAAAACACTATCATCTGCAATATGACATTCTTGATAAGGAGATAAATCTTTCAAGAAAATATCAATAAAACTTATGTTAAATCTCAGGTCCTCTCTTTAACTAAACTTAGGAGCCATACAAAAGGTAGAATATTCAAAAAAACTCTCAAAGTAACTGCTTAGAGAGACATGAGAGTATTGAAGCCTTGTCATTCCCAGAAGGCAGCCTATTTAGCACACTGACTTCTAAAATATATGATAAACACAAAAGAATTTCTGAAAACACAACATATTTAGCAAACTGACTTCCAAAATGTATTTTCAACATTGACCTAATAATTTCAGCCTAATTATGAAAAGCCTAAAAATAAATTGAACAAAACTTATCTGCCTCTTCAAGCAACTATGGCCACCGAATTTAAGATTCCATCTTCAATTCCACAATCAAGACAATGAAAAATCAGAGAATCCATACAAGGCTTTCAACTTTAACAGCAATTAACAGTACCCACAATAAAATTCAGCCGAAATTCCTAAAGAAACCAGCTCAAACTGACAAAAGGCACGACCAAGAAGTTCAAAATCTGGGAAATACGAGTACCCATAATTACTTCCATGCGAAAACTCCAATCAGAATAATAATAATAATAATAATAATAACAATAATAATCAATTAACAGACAACAAGGGTGCAAATAGTTAATGAATGCTTCCACATCATTTACCAAGTTAATCAAACCTTAATTTTGAAGATAATTAGACAATTATCAACCATCGACCAAACCCAAATCGATAATTCAGAAAAAGAAAAAAAGGTGAGATTCAATCTTTACCCTTGTGAGAACTGCGGAAATCGATTTTTTTCCCTTTTTGTTTTTTATATATCAAGAAATAGAATTCTCCTGGTCTTAATCAAAATTTTCTTTATTTATATAATATTATGTAGTCATGGCGCACAGGATAAGAGACGGCGCATTTTGCACATTGGATGGGAGCCTCTTGCTATAGTGAGCGATCGGTGATTGTTTTGTTCATAATAATAATAACTTGCGTATGTGCTGTCGTATCAAGTGAAGAGAAATCCAGAAGCAGATGTCCACTTGCTTGGCAACAGAACTTTTAGGGTCCTTTTCGCAATATTTTATTATTATTATTATTATTATTATTATTATTATTATTATTATTATTATGCATACGAAAAGGAGGATTATTTAAAAAACTCTTCAATTAAAATTTGAACTAGGGTAATACATGCTTCTAGCAAATGAGTTAGGAGTGTACTTAGATCAAACTGGACTGAATTTATCTTTAAATTAAAACTCGATCCGGTCAACAGATCGGCTCAAGATATAGGCCCGTGGCCCGACCCTCAATCCGGTAAAGCAATGCCAGCTAGGCCAACGGGCTGAATATCTTTTTTTTTAATCTTCATTTATTTTTAGTTCTTCTACAATCTATACATGTTGTATTTTTTTTTTATCAAATTCTGATTTATATACAAGAAAAAGGACATTTCCCATAATATTTTACATTTAACATAAATACATATAAATCAATAAAATTAATTAAATTAGCCTAAATTATCAATAAATTAGTTCAAAAATCAAATAAAAATTAAAATAATCCTAAATTTATATCAACAATTCAACATGCAGTAAAAAATGTAATACTACATATTACAAGTTTAAAAACATGCACATGTTTAATACCAAATTACTAAACCATACAAATTTCAACTTTCAAACTCCAAAAAATAAAATCTCAACATGATAAAATAAAAAATTTAAAACTCAAATGAAATTAAAATAATTTCAAACATCAATCAACAAATTGGTAATTGATTGGTTGATCTCCATATCTTTATCCTTTGTGCGTGTTGATTTCTGGGTTAGACTTATAGAAACTCCTACTGCAACATCTGTAAAAATAAAGAAATTAACTATAATAAATATAAACTATAAAACACATTAACAAATTATAGAAAATGATGAAATAAATAACATACCATTGGCAATTTGATCTATTTCTTTGAATTGATCAAAATCTCGATCTTCAAATCTAAATCCTGAAGGTCGTAACTAATTTTGAATACAAATCAATGTCTCTATCATCTTAGGAGATAATGAATTTTTAAATTCATCAATCATACGCCCGACAGTGCTAAATATAGACTCGAATGCCACAGTAAAGATCGGCATAACTAACAAATCACGTACAATAAGGGAAATGACTTTATACCTAGAGGCATTCACCTTTACCAATCCAACAAATCAAAAGAATGAACCTTTTTTTCAATACCTTCAGCCAAATATTTATCAAGTTCAGTTATAGACTCTAAAGTAACTTTTTTCCTTATTCAGTATCATTTTATCCCATTGCATTTCTAAATCATTACTCTTTTAAGTGTTACCCTCTACATCCATCAAAACATCTTGCACATCAGTGGTGGTACCACTAAAAGTAGAATAAAACTCATATAACTGAATTAAAGCATCTTTCACTCTCTTCACCATAGTAGCACTCGCTTTTTTTTTTTTCATATATTGCATTATAATTAAACTCGACATACTCTAATTTACGTCGAGGATTCAACACAACAGCAACACCAATCAAAAGATTAAATTTGTCAATATTACCCCAGTACTTGTTATATTTCTTCTGCATTTTCTTTGCGATATCTAGTAGATAAAAGTCCGTACTTCGACGACTTGCATTTAACAAATTTTGTACTCTAATTATTCCACCAATGCATGTATTGGATGTTATAGATAAAGAACCAGAAAACTTCAAAGTAACTTGATAAAACACAGCCAGAAAATAAACAAATACATTAGCATTTTCTCAATCATTAAATGCAGGAGGAGTCTTTTTAATATCATCATTAAAGTAAGAAATATACGAATCATCCTCTTCCAACATCCTATCAAACACTTTTCTGAATTTCAAAGTAGCATCCAACATCTTATAGGTGGAATTCCTCCTAGTAGTAAATCCAAACACAAAGAACTTCTACTTTCCACCTTTTCCATCTCAGCATATTCAGTAAATTTTTTAAGGCATGCGAGAGAAGATCTAACATATCTAACAGCACAATGAATAGAAGCAATAGAACTATGCATTTCTTTTAAAGCATTTGTCACAACTAAGTTGAGTATATGAGCACAATATCGCATATGCAAAAATTTTGCACTACAAACAACTTTATTCCAACTAATCAATCTTCTTTTCATATATGCAATAGTTGTGTCATTTGAACTTGCATTATCAACAGTTATCGTAAACAATTTATCAATACCTTAATGAGACAAACATTTCTCAATTGCCTTCCTAAGAGTATCACCCTGATAATTTTCAACTGAAACAAAATTTAATTTATTTATTTTTTGCAATTTCTAATTTTCATTAATGAAATGGGCATTCAAACACATGTAATTCAAATTCTGAATTGATGACCAAGTGTGTGTAGATAGGCAAACGCGAGCATTTGAATTTTTAATGATAGCCTCTAACTTTTTGAATTCAGAAAAATATAGTTTATAACAATCTATAGTAGTAGTTATCCTTGATGAAACAGGAAATCTAGGCCCTAATTGGTTGCTATTTATGAAAACAATACCCTTCGACAATCCTAAAAGGCAATTCATCACATATAATTAATTCAGCCAATGAACGTCTAAAAATCTCCAAGTTATATTTACGAGCCATTAATGCCTTTTCACAAGTAGCAATACCTTCTCCTTCAATACCCTTGTTCATAAATGCTAAAATTGGTTGTTTCTTTTTCATTATACGGATTTTTGGTGCATTTTGGAATATGCCTCTTTAAAGTATTTGTTCTATCTTTCACCAAATTAGTAGCATAAGCAATCCCACAATAGTTACATTAAGCTCTGTGTTCCCCCTTTGTCTGATCTAATGAAAGTCTAGTAAAATGATCCCAAACATTATATTTATTCTTACAAGGAGCTTTTCTTTTATTAACAGATTCAGTTTGGGCTTGGAAAGCAGTGCTACTAGGAGTAGAATTATCAATTGGTTTATTGACACTGGTTTCATATGTTTCCATTTGCAATTCTACCAAATAGATACAAAAAAAAATTAATTCAAATAATGCATTCACAAGTTACATAATGCAATCACAAGTTACACAAGATATATAACATTCATAAGGTCAATTTTTTATAAACTCTACAACATTTATCACTATAAAAGAACAACATTTAATAATGTAAAATAATATAAAACGTGACAATGATTGTTGTTAAAATTTATAAAATATGGCAATATTAAATAATTTCAAGTTTTCTTTGAAGTTACCATTTTAATTCAGGAATTTAAAATTTGAACTATTAGATTAACTTAAAACCACATCCATTCTTTAAAAAAAAATAATTAAAGCTATGTTCATGATTTATCTAATCATGCATGATAAAGCCAATTATAGATTAAATGAAGGCTGGGTGGTGTGAGAAATTATTAAGGAATTGGATAGTATTAATTTTACTAACTAAATAGTATTAATTTTAATAATATTTTTAAATAAATTATTACATTATTAATAATATTTTAACTAAATGTTGGTTGGCTTAAGCATTTGACCCAAAATCCCAAATCATTTCACTAGTTTCAATATCAAGAAGATTTTGAACCAACTGAGATTAATTTGGTTATTTTTATATTTTACAATTGCAGATTATTCATTTGGTTATTTTACAAGTGCTTTTGCATACTAACTCTCAAATATCCAAACATAAGCAAAGGAATATGTAGATGTAGCTTTGATCATGGAATAGCTAGATCTATAAAATCATGGATATATCATGGTAAACAAATAAGAAATTAACTATTTAATAGAAAAAAACTTAAGAAATTAGCAAAAAATCAAAAAAAAAAGAAAGAAAAGAAATTACCTGCTGCTGCTGAGGTGAGAACGAGCTGCTGCTACTGCTGGGGGAGCGCACATCTGTTGCTGGCCTATTGCTGCCTACTGTTGCTTGCTGTTGCGTGTGGTTGGAGGGTGAGGGAGGCAATGGTGAGTTATTGCTGCTGCTGCGTGTGATTGGAGGGTGAGAGAGGCCGTCCACAATCTAGATCGAGATAAAGAGAGAGAGAAGGAAAGGGAAAGGGGTGAGGTAAGACTGTCCAGATAGAGAGAGAGAGAGAGAAGGAAAGGCAATGGTGGCGCGGTGAGCTACTGAATAAAAGGGTTGAGTATACATATTTAGGATAAGTGGGTAACCAAATATTAAAAAAATAATTAATTAAAATTCTTAGGACGGGCTAGCCTGAGAATTTTAATACACAGCCTGAACCAGGTCCAACCCGAGTTTGGGTCTAAACTTTTAGTCTGATGTCCAACCTTATGTATATTTCAGGCAAAATCAGGCCTAGCCCAAATCTCTCGGGCTGGGCCTGATTTATAAGATTGGCGGGCCATATGAACACCCCTAAACCGAGTTACACCTTGATGGTTGAGGATATGCATAATTAATTGAAAGAAACTCTAGCAATAAAATGAAAAAGCAAAACCAATGAGATCACTATCTGGAACCCAAACTATAATCTCCTTGTAAAAACCTAGATGAATAGATCAATTATCATGACTAGCATACATAATAACAACTCTAACAATGGCCTAAGTTGATATATTAACTTGCCTTTTAACCCAAAAATAAGATAGATTATTTATTTGCTACTCAAATGCTTAATATGAAATAATGCTTCCTAATTTAAATAAATAATAGTTTTTTTAGAGCAAAATAAACTTCTTCATTGTCAATTTTTACCTCCACTTTTGACAAATTATTTGCTAAGATCCATGATAAAGCCTCCTTAATGCTCATTGTCTTAGCCATGCAAGGTTGAAGGACATCATCCTAATAACCAGAAACAATCTACAAATAATTTCCATGATCATCTTGAAGCATTAGGCCAAAGCAAAAGTTGTACTCGGTGGAAAAAATAGTAGCATTGATGTTGCATTCGAAGTCGAAGTTGCCTCGTCTCAGTGATTGTGAAGAATAATAGTACAACAAGCTTTAAGATCTGTTAGCAATACCAACTCCATGAAAAATAATTGTCCATTCTCTCCAAGTGGATCTAACATTTTGCAAGTACCCATGCTAGACTGATTTTATTATCACCATAAATCCCAAAGCATGATGCAAACGTTGAGTAAAATTGAATTATCCATTGCTATAAACACATGATAAAAAAATACAAAAATATTAGAAAAAATAAATCTAACCTCAAAAGAGTCCAACAACCTTGAGTGCACTGGAAATATAGAAAGCAATGATCAAGTGTCTCTTCTAACCTATAAAAACTAGATGTGGTCGAAATATTAATTCTCTTTGGTGAAGCTTAGCTTTTGTGAAAATTACATTCCTTGTAGTTCTCCATAAAAAAAATTTAATCTTATAGGCAACACCAAGATTATAGATTTTAATCAAGGACCTCGAACCACCAACTCTTCCATATTATAACAAATAAAGAATGCAATATGGTACCCCCAATTTAATAGTATAATCACCATTCTTGGTGAAATTCCAAACTTGTTTGTCCACTCAGTAAACTTGCTAGGAGATTATCCAAAAATGAATTCCCAATCTGAAGGTAACAAAACTCTAAGCTTTTGAAAATTTGAAAAATTATTTTTAATAAGATCCATGACATTTAACTCCTCTAACCTTGTAAAAATTAGAGATTTAACATAAAAAATCATTATCTCTGCCTAGCTAAGGATCATTTCAGATTTTAATATGGGAAGCATTTCCTACTCTTTATCAAATGCCCCTTTCCAATAAATCATTAACACATAAAATAATCTTCCAAGTAAAAATGGGATTATAACCTTCTTTAGCTCTAAACACTCACCCAAGGAAAATATTTGGCTTTATAAAGATATTGCTATGAAGAAAATTTGGATTGGAGATAATTCATTAACCCTACTAACCAAGCATAGCTAAATTGAAATAATAGAGATTTTGAAAGCCCAATCATTTATCACACTTTTTAATGTATAAATAAACCCATGACAATTAATAAAGGCTCCATTTACCATTACATTTCATATCCCCACCAAAAGGAATTCGTCATCTTTTGTAACTCATCACAATTAGTGAAAGAGTTATAAAAACTTCTATGCAATAAGTAGGAATAACTTGTGCAACGGTTTTCAAAAAAACTTCTTTTCCATCTCTAGATAAAAATTTGATGTTCCATTCATTTGCTCTACAACACAACCTATATTTAAGAAAGTGAAGATTTGTTTTTTGTTCCTTCCTATAAGTGATGGAAAAACCAAATAACTATTATGATTAATAGGCATATGTATTCCCAACAAATCTTTAATTGCCTAGATGTTTGTTTATATATTTGCAAGATATGTTGAATAACTTGAGACTCATAACAATAGCTCTGAAAAATAAAAAATTATGGTCAACAAATAGCAAGCGGAATACAACAGGGGCTTGTCTACTTTATCTTGCACTCATGAATGTTACCTCTTCATTCAGCATTAGCAAAAGGTGCAGATAAAGCTTCAACACAAATAATAAAAAAATAAGGAGAAATGAGATCTTCGTGTCTCAAGCCTCTTTAAGGAATAATCATAACAATTTTCATATCATTAATAAAGACTTGATATTTAATAGAAGTTACACTTAACACAACAAGATTCACACATCTCTTAATAAATATCAACTTTAACATCATACGGCACCGATGTTAAGGCACCGGAAGTAAGGGTGAGCAAAAATTTTAAAAACCGACCATACCATACCGACCCATGTGGTTTTTGTCAATTTTGGTCAGTTGGTTTACTTACAATCGATTTGGTTCAGGTTAAATTTGTTGTATTTTGAGAGTTGGGATGGTCGGTTCGGTTTGCTAATCTAATTACCATTTCAAATCGAGCCCAACCGATTAACAACTGACTATTTTCTAATTTAATATCATTAATATTGAATGTTTTCTAATTTAATGTCATTAATATCGATTGTTTTCTAGTTGAATGTCATTAATACCTATTCTTTGCTAATTTAATGTCATTAATATTGATTGTTTACTAATTTAATGTCATTAATGCTAACTGTTTATGAAATTTTTGAAGTTTGAACTAACTTTTCTAATTAAAAAAATATATTTGTATATATAATTTATTTATGGATTCCAACAATTAATTAACTAATTCAAAGTTTTCATTATTTAGTTTTTTTACCTTTAAATATCCTAAAAATCAATTTTTTTGTCCAAATTATAAGTAAAAATACACCAAATATAAAAAGCCCAATTTATTAGCCTAACTCGAATTAAGCCACCCGAACCTGTAAACAATCGGTTCCATCAAAATGTTAAATTTTTACGGTCAAAATCGGTTGAGTATTATTGCATATTTTACGGGTTTGGTCAAGTTAAAATTTCACTCCAATCCGACCGAACTCGACCCTGCTCACCCCTAATAGGAAGATCCAATAAACTTTATCATAGGGCTTACTAATATCTATCTAAAAAATCACCTCTTCTGTATCACCTTTGGTTTCTCTCTGTATATGATGAATGATCTCAAATGCCATTAACACATTATCAGTAACTAATCTACTATGCATAAAAATTGATTTGGCAGGAGAGATAATATTAGTTAAATTTTTCTTCAACAGCTGTTAAAGATATTTATGTAGAAATTATAATTTATTAATTTTTTATTTACTTTTATTTTTCAATTAGTCAATTAGACTTGATTATATTGAGCTGTGGTGGCTTAATTTTAAGAGATTATCATATAGTTAGTTGCTTAGTACTTCATGTAGTGCCATTAGTTTCTCCATTTTTTAAGTTAATTTATTTCTATGTAAGCCTATATAAAGACATCTTAAGTTGTCAATTGCATGAGTTGAATAAAATTCAATTTCTTCACTGTAAAAACTCCAACAATAGTTAGCTAGAACCTTACTTAAAATCTTATAGACAATATTGCAAATTGTTATAGTCTTCAAATATTTAAAGTAATTAGATTATCAACTTTAGAAATGAGCACAATAGTACTATTATTCAAAGCATTCGGAAACATACCTCTTTCTAATCAACTCTAACAACTTTGAACCACTTCATCTCCTAAAATATGCCACAATGTTTGAGAAAAGATCAGGTTCATAATATCTAGATGAGGTGCCTTATCTGGATGCATATTAAAAATATTTTCTTTAAACTCCAAAGTATGGAAAGGAACTAATAATTTATCATTCACGCGACTAGTCACATTAGCTTCAATGCAAAAGAGAACTCCACCATAATTACCATTAAAACTTGAAAACAACATGAAAAAATAATCGAAGACTAGATTGCGTAAACCTTCCTTACTATCATGCTAGGAATCGAAGTCATCTTGAATAGCTATAATTATGTTTCTTCTCTTTCTAAAACTCGCTTGATTATGAAAATATTTAGAATTTTGGTTTTCATGCACCAACAAAATAACTTTTGGCCCATTTATTCCAATAAATCTCCTCTTGAGCTAATAAATTATTTAGCTCTTCATTCAAGCCTATAATATTGTCAAAATCTAAAGCACTTTGAGCAAGAGAGATATGATTTTTAATATCTTTCTTACAATTCCAGAAATAGTAGTGAATGTATTCAGTCCACTTAGATAGTTGTACTCCATAATTTCTACTTTTAACTACTAAAGGATCAAAAGTACTTGCCAACAAAACTCAACCACTGAAGTAATATTTGACTAGATCAACCAGACATTTTCAAGATGAAAACTTTTCTTATAATGCATAATAGTGGGAACATCAATCAAGAATTTGACCAGGCTATGTTGGACACTGAAGCCCATCAACTATACAAAATGGAGATGCAAATCAAGTCAATGCTTATTAACAAAAACATAATAAAGTTTCTTAAGTACTTGAATATCTGAACCTATACTTCTAAACAAAGTGAACCCAAAGTCATGCATAGGAATAGTTTACAATAGTTTCAGAAAAAACATGAATAAGGTGAAGCAAATGGTTTGCTCCCCAATCTTGTCATATAACTATGAAAGGTTATTGAAATAATCCATTATGACCCACGATATAGAGGAAGGCTTAGCTAGTTGTTTAACAAAATTCCATGAATCTCTACACCGCTACCTCTCAAAAAGCCCATAAAATCTAGTTAACCTTCATTATTGAGAAAACTCAGCACCAAAGGTCAAATCAATATGATTTTGGAAAGTAGCCTAAAATAGAGCAAAGGTCATTTCCCTTCCATAGAACAACAAGATCACCAACTACAAAATATCCCTCAAATCCCAATTCTAATTTCAATTTTTCAATACAAGCACCATGAATAAGTGTCTTCATAAGAAAAAAAAATTGCATTATTATAAACGACAAGGTCATTTAACGCATGAACTAACTGAGGGTTGGCAAGTCCCTGATAGTTCTAACTTATGAGAACTATAGCTTCTAATGGACCAGCTGATCTTGAATGTTTTCGAGGGAGAAAGCTTCACAGCATTAGATGAGCTAGCATTTCCTGACTTTGCCATTATACTAACTTCTTTCTCCATGTGAAGCCTTTTCTTTGATTCACCAACATACATGAGCATGTCCTTTGATTCATTACAACCCAACCTAGCTATACTCATGTTTGCTTCAAGAGATCCACCTTTCAATTATGCCAACTAAAAAATTATAAGCCAATTGCAAACTATGCCTTACCTTTTAATAGGATACATCCATTTATAATGCATAGGTCCACCAGGTTCAATCTCCCGAGCTAGATGAATAACCAAATAAACCATAATGGTAAAAAAGCTAGGAGGAAAGACTTTCTCTAAATCACAAAGTGCCATCACCACTTGCAACTATAATTTATCAAGATCATTTGGATCCAAAGTTTTGGAACATAATGATTTCAAGAAGAATGACAACTTAGAGATAACATTCACAACTTGGCTATGCATAGATGCTCTTAAAGCTATAGGAAGAATATCTTGCATCAAGATATGTGCATCATGACTTTTAAGATTTGAAAGCTTTTGCTCCTTCAGATTGACGCTTCTTGAGATGTTTGATGCATACCCATCAGGGACCTTAAGGTTCTTCAACATTGTTAAAAAAAGTTCTCTCTCTTTGATAGACATTGTGTTAGATGCTGGAGGTAGCTTATAGTGATTGTTAACATCTAATATAGGATGAAGTTCATATCTAATTCACATATCTTGTAAGTCAAGATGCACTTTGTGAGTTCATATCTATATTCAATAAAGTCCCAAGCAAATTATTACATACATTTTTTTTTCAATGTGCATAACATCTAAATTGCGGTGTAGAGATTGTGTTCCCAATATGGCAATTCGAAAAATATGCTCCTTTTCTTCCATAGATTATGCATCAATCCATCACCACTTTCAACTTCATTTAAGTTTGGGTATACTCAGAAAAATCACCAATATCTTCAAATATCCTTATTTCATTTGTATCATCAAACTCCTCAACTAATTCTTGATTCAAAGAATTATTCATGTGATCATTTACTCTCTTCTTATAAGACTTAAGTGCTTTACCAAACTTGTTCTTGAAGTCATGTAATTGCCTAAGAACATCTGAACCAAATGATGGGAGTGGAGCTGAACAAAGTTCTTCATTTCCATCAAATAAATCCTTTTGAAGTCGAAAAGGATGATTTGGAGGTAACCAATGCCGATGACCCATGTAACAAAAGTTTCTCCCATGAGTCAACCATTGAGAACGAGTGGACTTTGCACATAAAGGGCAAGCAACACGTCCATTTATGATCCAACTAGGTAAATTTGCATAAACTAGAAAATCATTGATGGTCCATAAAAGTGCTGCACGCAATTTGAAGTTTTGTTTAGTATGAACATCAAATGCATCAACAGCTTCCCACAATTATTTCAGTTCTGCAAGTAAAGGTTGCAAAAAATGTCAATATCATTGCCTGGGCCTTTCTCTCCAGGGATAACCTTTGATAAGATCATTAATGATTGTTTCATGTAAGCCTACGGTTCTAAATTATAAGGGACTAACACCACTGGCCAAGTACTATAAGTAGAACTCGTCATTAGGAAAGGATTGAATCCATTAGAAGCTAGGCTTACGAGGGTCAAAAGCAAAATCAAGATATCGGGCATCAAATTTGTTCCATGCTAATGCATCTACTGGATGACTTAAAATGCCATCTTTTTTTCGACCTTCTGTGCTCCATCTCATTGAGGATGATGTCCTTGTTGATGTATACAATCTTTTCAATCTTGGTATTATAGGAAAATACCATAATATTTTAGCATGTTTTTTCTTCTTTGAGACTCTCCTCATTCAATGTATCGCCATTATCATCTGCACTTACAGCCCACCTAGAAGATGAACAAACTTTACAACTCTCCATGTTCACTATATCATCCCTGTATAGCATACAATCATTTGGACAAGAATCTATTTTTTCATACCTCATACCTAATGCCTTTACCAATTTTTTAGCCTCATAATAAGATGATGGTAAAGAAGTCCCATTTGGAAAGGCATCCATCAAAAGTTCAAGTAACATGGTGAAAGATTTACTTGGCCACCCATTCAAGCATTTTAGGTGATACAAATGCAAAAGAAATGACATCTTTGAAAATTTGGTGCACCCTGGAGCTCATGCTCAGAATTATCAACCAAATTTTGATATTGAGTTCCATCATCATCATTAGAGACATGTTGCCCATCATTGCTTGCATCTCCATAATCACTCTCACTACCTAATGGTCCAAATACATCTTGAAGCAACCCATGCATGTCATTTATTCCCACAACATCATTCCCCTCAATATTAGAAGACTCATGAGAAAATCCAAGCATAGAAGGATCATTATCATTAGAAGTTGTCAAAGATTCCTCATGTAAAATCCAATCAGTGTATCATAACAATATGCCATTACATCTCAAGTGTTCTTCAACCACTTTTGGATCTAATGCAAACCTATTGTAACACTTTGGGCACAGATAAAATATATTTGCATCTCTATGTTTATTTCTAATAGCAAATTCAATGAAGTTTGAAACACCATTTGCATATTCTATGCTAGACCTTGACTTGTTCATCCAACTCTTATCCATTATTCGATAAAATTTTCAAACTACAAAACAAATAAAGATATGATATTGGCAAGTAAATCAAATGCAAATAAAAAAAATCTAAGAAACTATAAGCATAAATACTTATACTCAGCAAAGGTTTTAGAAATTACATTAACCACATAATTTAAACTATAAAGTTTAAATTATAAACATAGAACTCAACATAATAAAATCTAGACTGTACATCTAAGTCTTGTGACACCAAGATTCGGTTAAGATCTATTCAAGTTATCCATGATATACTACTCTATTCATTGGATAGCTAATTAACAAAATCTGAATGCATTTATGTCAATCATAAAATTTGATCTGGTAATTTAAGTAATAGTTCAATTCCAGAGTTTTTAGTAAGATAACTGAATTGGGAGATGAATATTGGAGATTATTTCTGTCTATAGCATAATCTGAAGCAGTGAAATTACATGAAGTTGCATTAGAATATTCAGTTGCAACAAAAATTGTCTATGTTATGGAATTTAGGAACCTTATTATGGAATTTAGTTTTGTGAAATGTAAAATTGCCAAAGATTTATAACTTGATAATTTTATTACTTAATATGACAGTCTGGGTGTAGAGACATTTATTGTACTCCTATGTTGCTTCATTAATAGATTAAATGACATGCTTTTTTGGTGATATGTTCTCAACTTTATTGTTCTGTTTCTATTGACTATTATAGATGTAGGAATAAATGTTCACAAGACTTTGGCCATTAATTGTTAGACTATTGCTATTTCTGCTTTGAAAATCTTTTACTTCCTCCACCAATGGTTTCTACAATTTTTCCCTTAGTTTTAATTGGATCGAAATTCCTTTTTTTTTTTTGAAATATATGTGACCTAATTTGGTTATTAGACTTTAATTTAGATGCAGTTATCTGATTCTATTGGAAAGTAAACCAAAATTGTGGTGCCCCAACTACTAATCACATTTTTATTATATATCTACATAGAACCTATTCTCAATTACACTATGATTGGGATCAAAAATCACAAAAATTTCATATGGATTGAAGGGTAAGAACTTCCATTAGTCACTAAAAAAAGAAAAAAAAAAAGAAGGAAGAGAACTTATATATTGGGTCTACTTGCAAGTTATGTTCCCGATATGAAATGCCCTTTATTTGCCGCCATACTTTGCCTCCAGAACCATCATCATACCATTATTATAGCTTTTACATAGAAAAGCAAAACCATTCCGTCATGTAATAACATTTAGATTGCCAAGATCTTGAGTAGAGATTATAATAATAATTATATTATCCAATTTACATTCTACATCTTTAGAGCTTTTTAAGAGAAAACTGAAACAAAATGAAATTTGAAAAATAAAAACTAATAAAAAAAAAAAAAGAGAACATAGAAAATGAGAGCAAACTTAAAGAAACCCAAAGCAAAACTAGATTTCACGAGTACAACGCATAAAAAAAAAGCAAAATCAAACCTACAAAATTCAAAGTAGAAAGAGTCTTCCCATAGGAACGAGCACAGTACAAGTATCCATATGCCATAGATCCTGAAATCAACAATTAACAAATAATAAAAAAATTTCTATTGGGAAATAAAATTATAATTAGTTTAAACCTAATTTATATTCAAAATATAAAATAATTAACCTAATCACAAAATCTCTAAACCCAATTTATAATCAAAATGCAAAATAATTAATTTAATCACAAAATCCAAATTCTGAATTTGTATCATAATCAAATTTCAAAACAATCAACATAATTATCAAAATAATAAACTAAAATCTATAAATTAAACTTTAAATTAAATAATAATTATAAAGAAATATAATACTCAATAATATTATCTGAATAATAAATTAAAAATTAATTTTAAAATAATTAATATTTGAAAATTAATTTTAAAGAATATATACCAAGGTGGGCAATGGACATAAAGTTAAAAATTACAGCGTAAAAATAAGATACAAATGGTTGGAAATATTAGAGCTTTTTTTTTTAATTATTATACCATATATTTGAAAATTATTCATTTCTCTGATAATCTACAAGTGAGAATTATATGGGGAAAATTGTATAGCATGTCATTTTTTGAATTTTTAGTACTCTTAATTTCAAAAAAATTTAAAAATATTTTTTTTAGTTTAAAATTGAAAAAAAAGAGTGAATATTTTAAAATAAAAACAAAGATAGTATGTATTTTTTAAAATATTTTACTTTTTGACATATTTTAATATAAAATCCATGAACGATTTATTTGTAATAATAATATAAGAAAATTTTATATATTTAATATATATTTCTAAATTTGTATTATTGCAATTAGGTTTAGTTCGATTTTTCTTTTTCTTTAAAAAATCATTAGCAACTGTTCATTATTTATTAATTAACAATTATTTTGAATTTATATCAATTAAGTTTAGTCGGTTATCTAATTTTTTTAAAAGCGAGTCAAACTAAGACAATTAATTAAAATTTAAATTTCATTAGTATATTACACTAATGAAATTTATTTTAGTTCATTGCTGAGAAAGCAAATTAAAGAAAGGACTGAAATTATTTTCTATTCTTCTATATGTGTTGCAAGGAATATTATAAGATAATGAAAATTTGTCAATTCTACCTACTAATAATTAATAATATCGATAATATTAAACATTGACAAAAGCATTCAGAATATAAATATCAATAATGTTAAATATCCTAATTAATATTTTTTTAAAAAAATAAACATAAAAAAAACAATCTTAACTAAAAAGAATCTTATAAAATAATGCAAAATCAACAGAAAATATTTTAAAAAATAAAAGCCCTAAATAAAAAACTCAACAACAATTGAAACATATAACCAATATATAAAAAAATAAATAAAAACTAGAAAAGAACATTAAAAAGGAGAAGAAAAAAAAAAAGCAGTCTTAGTGTCCCAGTACCACCACACCGTCAGCACCTCCAAGTTCAAGATCAAGAACTGGTGCTTGAGCAGCAGCTTCAGGTGAAATTGCTGCTGGATTATCAATGGATGTTGCATAAGCTGGTGGTATATTAGTCTCGCCAACTCTTATCAGAGGTGATCTAATTGACATTTTATTCACTACTTTATAAGTATCATCAAAATCTTCATCTACAAATTCATCTTCTTCTTCTTCATTTTTATTTTCTCCTTCTCTGCAACTTTGATGTTCACCTGGATGATTTCCTCCGCATTCTGACTTACTTTCTTTTATCAACAATGAGAATACCATTACTGTCATTATCAAGCTCAATTGAACTAATTTTCTTCTTGATATTGCCATTCTTGTTTTTATTTTTTTACTGTTTGATAGTGTGCTGAAATGAAAATTTATATATAATAAACTAAAGAGTGTTTGTAGGAGTTTTTTTAGTTGAATTTTGAGCTATTCTCTTGCTATTTTGTTACTATCACTTCTCTACTCTATCATGAGATTTATTTTTATAAGATTGTTTATTTTTTTAGGCATTTTATTAGGCCAATAATAAAAAATAATATTAAGCATAATTAATTAGTATCATTTAGAATTAGCTTGCACTTGACCAAACATATAGATGTATTAAATTACTCTTCCCATTTAGTTTATAATTTTGCTTTAATTATTCATATTTTGCGGCAGGTCTTAATGTTATTAATCATTGACTCTCTACTAGCGACTTATTCTCCTTGGTTTTTAATTATTTTGAGCTTTATTCACCATTTCATAAAAAAAATAGTTCTCAATTACGTAATTGAATTTTTCATTACATTTACATAATTGAATTTTTTATTACATTTTAGTTTTTATCATTATAAATTAGATTACACGTAATTTTTTAAAATTTTATATTTTTATCTCCTTTTGATATCTGAATTATTGTGCTATGAAAAACATGCTCTTCTCACAAAATTTTACACTTTTGACTAGGACTATAAATGAACCAAACTACTCAAGTTCGATTTAGATCTCAGCTTTGTAAAAGCTCGTTCGAGCTCGAGCTCAAACTACTCATTTGTTAAATGAACCGAGTTCAAGCTAAAAAATACTTGACTCGTTAACTAACTCATTTAAAAAACTAACGAATAAAGTCCGTAAGTTAACTCATTTAATGTATTTAATTAAAAAAATATATAATTTAATTTATATATATTAAACTGTGTATGTGAATATATTAATTTTTTAATTAATTTAATTTATATAATTTATTAATATATGATTTATATAATAAATAAAATAAATAATATATAATATAAAATAGATTAATAATTTATAGTGAAATATAATATAATATTATAGTAATATAATATTTTATTTTTATTAATATATAATCATATTGTTTATCTTTTATAAAAACATTAATTTTAATATATCTTTTATGAAAATGTAAAAAAAATAAATAAAAAATAAAACTGAAATAAATTTATTGAGTTCGTTAAACTTATTTAAATCAAACTCGAGTTCAAACTTAAAATATATGATATATGAGCTGGGATACAAACTCGTGCTCGATTCGAGTTCAAGTTCGAATTCGACTATTTTATAACGAGTCGAGCTTAAGTTTTTCAAAACTCAATTCGGTTCAGCTCGATTACAGCCCTACTTTTCACGTATTAAAAGTAATAGTACAAAACCTAAGATTACTAATTAATTATAAAGCAGCAGCAGCGCCCTGCAACCACACAGTTTTATTTTTTATTTTTCACATATACATTCAATAATAACAATTAACAAAGATAATATATCTGATTACACAGTTGCATATTGATGCTCATGCACTTAGAGTGCAAAAGGAGACTTCTACAACAATACAACATTATTGAAAACACAAAGATGCATATAATTCAAAATGTGAATGAATGAAAATCAGATTCTGCAACTGCAAATTTTGCAGAAGATAATCATCATCTTCACGTATAGATTACTATGTTATTACTGCCTATTATGACCGTACTCACTTGATCAATGCTCAAACCGGATGCAACAAAAACCTGTTAAACTATTCATCATGATTTTACATGGCATGAGTGGCGGAACTAGCCCTTTAGAGAGAGGGAGGCAAAATTTCTCTTCAATATATAAGGAGATGGGAGGGCTGGGAAGGCTTGGCCTCCACCTCTGCTGCTCCGGCCGATAGAAATTCACCTTAAAAATGCACGCCGGTGGCCGGCCGAGGGGGTCGTCAGCCCCCACCCGACCCCACCTGATTCCGCCCCTGCATGGCATAGTATGGTGGATGCAGCAATAATGATTGGCATGAGAGTTGAAAATCTCGGTTTTGTAACCTGGTGCGCAAAGCTGTTTATAATTCTTTCCGGAGGAAACAGAAGACTGATTGCCTTTTCAGCAGCAGAAGTTTGTTTTTCTTGAAGTTCCTTCTTGTGTATGAGTTCCCTGCAATGGAGTAATCTATAAGTCTGAAGAGAAAAGTTGACAATGATGAAGAAAATATCCAGTAAAGCAATTAGCTAACAGAAAGATGTTGAACCCTAGCAATAAGCATATAGTTAGGGGTGAAAATTACACAGTTAATAATGAATCATTAGATCAAGAGAATTACACAGTTAATAATAAATCATTAGATCAAATTCAGTTCAATTCTTTCACCTGAATATCTGGAATAAATATTGCATGTAACTATTTTTTTATTTTAATAAATCAGATAATATTTTATTGTTTGTTGACTATTTTTCTCTTTATTGAAATTTTAAATCTTGTTTGAAAGATGAAGAGCTCAATTAACAAAAAAGTCAAATAAAAAGACCGAACCAATATATTCAAATTTAGTTTGTATAATTTGGTTTCTACAGTAAATTATTCTATTTGGTTCTTAAAATCAATTTACTTTCTTTTTTACATGTGCTGACCAAATTGACCAAATGCACACCCTTAAATACCTACATAAGTTCTCATTTGACAAGCTTTACTTTGTTAGGCATTCAGTTTGTCAAAATTTTGAGGATGAAGCTATTTTGCCAAAATGGTTCCAATCCACAGCCACATTGTTGTGAATATATGCACTAACAAATTTATAATGTAAGTGAAACTACTTTGGCTATGTAATTTGACATATTCACACTTCTGTTGAAAAGATTTTAAATAAGCAAAGATGATCTTACATCAACAATGAGGCAAGATTTGCTTGACATAAAGCTTCAGGAATTATGGCAGAATCCATGAGCATATTGAGCAGAGAAATGTATGGTATCTTTGCTTTATACTGAATAAACCATTCAGTAAGGAGATGGGTACAGTAGGCAACTACACATGGCAAGCGTTCTGCAGCTCCACAGGAACTGTTCCAGAAGTACAGAATGCAACGCTACTGGCCTGAAGGCATTGACCCAACTTCAGTCGCAATGAAAAATTCCATTGGGAATACAACAATTTATCAATCCAAGATTCTAGAAGATGAAACTTTATTTTTCTGCACTTGGTGCATTCAGTAATAAATAACTCACAAGAAGTACCCAATATTTTCCTAACAGCATTGTCAGTCTCACTAGATACAAGAGTCAGGTTTTTCATAGAAGTACGAAACATTTCAGCAAGAAAATTTAGAACAGATTTCAAGATCAAAACAGAAGACAAGGAAAAAAAGAAAAATATTAAAAATTTGAAGAACTAAAGGAATTAAGATTTAATAACTAAAATATTTAAGAAAGGAATTAAAGAACAGAACTCAAAGGACCAAAGAGCAAGAGACATGAAAAGTTATAGCCCTTTATAAATTGTGAACTCTTCTTCAAAATTATCAGTAGCGGCCATGGACTTCAATAAAGAGTAACATCCAACCAACTTGCTCTCTAGAAAAATTAGGATATCCACATCTTTCTTTTCTTTTATATCTTGAGCATGTGATGTTGAGAAAACATGCAACTTGACCTAGAGCAAAATTGACCAGAAACTCTAATCTGCTAGAGAGAACCCAATTGATGGCTGCAATTGGTCCAACAGGTTATTATTAATGACTTGGTACTTCATTCCAGATTGACTTGTTCTCCCCTCTACTTTAGTATCCATAAGAATTACCAGGTGCTAGCAAATCTTGAGTTAGATGATGTAAACTGCCAAAGCAACCACTTGCATACATCAGCAGCTGCAACTCTCATTCCACTTCAGCTATATATTTTCAACACAATTCTACCATAACTATTATGAAAAGTAGGACTTCCACCAAATGCATCATATTTAATGTGTGTATTTCCCCCAGGAATCAATATAGCAGGCACAGGCCACTTATGAACAAAACTCCTGACATAATTCTCCACATGTTGATTTGGTGCTAAATGGATGATCATAATTAACTCATGAAAAGAGTTTTTTAACTGTTCCATGGTTTTTGCAAAGATGGGAAGCATCCGGGTGACCTTGTAATCTGCTTCCTGGAAGCAAGGAAATGACTCTGGCACCTTCCAACGAGAAAAGTAATAAAGCATTAAGACAGACTGAATTTAAAAGTTTGAAATAGACGAGCCCCTTCCAGTCACAATTAATTCAAGAATATAATATATTTTTACAACTTGATGAAGCCTCAAAGTTTTCAACCCCACAAAAAATTTTGAGATCAATGTAGGAACTATTCATGACTTCAGTTTACCTGAAGGTACTCCATATTTACTTCGGAAATCTTCATTATTTATTCCTATTTTGCATTCATTTGGTGAGATTTGCTTTCCCTGCACATTACAAGCCTTCAACATGTTAGAGGTTAATCATCTATAAGAGTGAATTTGGACCACAGTAACCAAATAAAAAATCATTTCAAGAACCAGAAGTGTAGACATATGTACAATATATGCTTTCTTCAACATAGCAGCTTTTTAGAACACTGAAACTACATTCTTCAAGCCCAAAACTTTCCCAGGAACCTTAACAATGCAACCCTTTAAAGGTATGAACTTTCTTAACCCTTCATATATCCAAGATTAGGAGATAAATCCATACCAAATTCAATTCCAAAACATCTTCCAATATGGGGTCGCCCACAAATGTTGCAGCCAATCCATTTGACTTACAAATTGCTTCCTCATTTGGATGTATGCAAAGAACATGATCCACAAAATTAGCTAGATTTTTGAGTCTCGCTTCTCCCCCTTTCCATGCCCAAAATGATGGTGCCACATAATGGAAGTGTACAGGATCATCCAATCATTCCTGAATGTATCTAGCTGCAAAAGGCATTTCGCCGTTTTCCTACAACAGACTTATTGCATAAGCAGTACGCAAGGATATGCAAAAAGCAAGAAAGTGGTTCATGATACCTCGTAACTGCTTTAGGAGATGAAAAGAGAATCCCTTGGAATCCACTGTCACAACAACATGAGGCTGAAACAAAAGAGCAGCCTCAATTGTGTCCTTCAACTTTCCCTGATATTTAAAATTAAAAGTCCAGCAAACTAATCGGAAGAGCAGCTTCAAGGGAAGCCATAACACCATATTTAAATGTTTCACTACTCACTCTGATCCTATTCAGATGTGGTAACAACTCCCATATTCCCATTACTGCGATATCCTCCATGGGGAACATAGATTCCAATCCTTCCTTGGTCATCATAAACCTTACACATAAAATTTAAAGCACAAGTGCACAAATTAAATTGTTGAATCCACTAAATTAAACAAAAAAGGTAAGAAAACAGATAATTACTGACAAAAAAAAATTACCCTCCGACACCCGAAAAGCGAATGGGCATAGGAGAAAGATTCTTCAAGGATGCCATGAGACGAGAACCGATAGTATCCCCAGAAACCTCTCCAGCAACAATGAAAACCTTTAGTTCCCCATCATTTCCAGCTATGTCCATTACAGTTATGCTTGAAACAGATGTATCTTCTAATTTGCCTTATGAAGCCCGTATTAGCCACATTATTAAAATTCATGAATATTCTTGACAGCATTTCTCAATACTCACTGAAAATTTAAAAAAAAAACTAAAAAAGCATCAAATTTACCTATACAAAGCACAACGCATTGAAATTAAAAGTTGAAGCTAATATGATAACAAACTTTGTAATGGGTATTAAATAATAATTATTTACGAAAATTAAGTAAAAAAATCCAACATGATTAAGCTAAATACACCACAAAAGTTCAAATAACAAAGCATGGCCATTAAAGAACTAAGTAATATTAACATACCCTTTCGAAGATGAGAAGCAAGCAGAGACTGAAGGAGGCGGTGAGTCCAGAGTTTAGAAAGAGATAGACAGCCGTGGAAGCAGAGTGGAACTCAATCTGGGCCGACGAAAAGGCCGCTATTTCTACCAGCCTAGCAATTAGGTCTGAAACCGAGCCGAATATCAAATAAAAAAGGGTTATTTTACAAAACTAACATAAACTAAAACTAATTTCAATTTTACGTTACAATTTTTTTTTTTCAATTTTACGCTGTATAAATTTTTTAGTTGTAAAAATACAGGACCTATCCAAAATACTTTTTTTATGGGCCAATAAGATAAAAAATGAGCTGACTACCATTTTTTTAACACACATTTTTTTTATCTATATTATATATAATTAATTTTTGGATCATGCAACTAATTTGAATTAAATTATTATCCATATATTTCAACTAAAATATTGTTATAGAGTTGAAATATAAGTAAAATTTATTATCTCAATTCATTTTTATATAAATTAATTTTCATAAATTAATTTATTTATTTTTATATAAATTAATTAATTAAATATAATAGTGGAACAATTATTAATTTAAAATAAATAATTTTAATTTTAATTTTTTTATTAATGATGATCTAACAAAATAGTTAGATTTAAGATGTTCAAGTAAAAAAAATCATATCTAAATTATACGAAAAATAAATATAAAAATTCTATTTATTTTTGTGAAATAAAAATTTAATATAAATATAATAGTTATATAACGACGTATATCAATATATATCTACATATATTGTTATTCTTTAATTAAGGTATATATAATATATATCGATATATAATATTATTCTTTAGTTAAAGTATATATAATATATACAAAAATATATTCATATATATGTAACATATATTGTTATTATTTTATAACTTATACCTACGTACACCTAGTTATATGTAACATATATTAATACACATTGTTATTCTTTTTGATATATCTATTTATATACAATATATACCCGCATATAAATAAATATATAAAATAGTTATATACCAACATATATCCACATATACTTATATATATTATTATTCTTTACTTAAAGTATATGCAGCATATACCAATATACCTATATATACTTATATATTTCAATATATACTATCAAAATATATATAACATATATCCACATATATCAACATAAACTCATATATTTACATATATTGTTATTATTTAGTTAAAGTATATTTAATATATTCTGACATATACTAACATATGTCCACATATACCTAAGTATATGTAACATATATTGTTATTATTTTGCAACATACACTCACATATATCTAGTTATATATAATATATATAAACATATATAAAATATATATCTAGTTATATGTAATATATATCCACATATATCGACATATATTGTTATTCTTTAGTTAAAAATATATATAACATATACTCACATATACTGATATATACTCATGTATATTATTATTCTTTAGTTAAAATATATATAAAAAGGGGAGCCTTGGCGCAACGGTAAATGTTGTCGCCGTGTGACCTGAGGTCACGGGTTCAAGTCGTGAAAACGATCTTTTGCAATTAATTGCAAGGGAAGGCCGCATACAAAGACCCAATGGGTCCGACCCTTCTCCGGACCCCGCTCATTGCGGGAGCATTCGTGCACCGGACTGCCCTTTTTTAGTTAAAATATATATAACATATACCGACATATACCTACATATATGTAATAATGTTGTACTAATTCTTAATTTTTTATTATTATTATATATAACATATACCGATATATAACTAAATATGTAATAATTTTATATTCTTATTCTTTTAAAATTTATATGTTGTATATATAACATATATAGACATATAATTAAATATATATCACTTATATACTCTCATTTATTTTTAATTTTAACAAGTATATATTATTATATGTAACATACACCGATATATAACTAAATATATATCACTTTTCTACTCTTATTCTTTTGAAAATTGGCACATACATAGCACATATATACTGTTATATATAATATATATCGATAAATAACTAAACATATATAATTTTTATAATTTTATTTTTTTAATAAATTAAAATGTATAATTACAAAAAGGAAATCAAATTGATATTATTGTTAAATGGAGTACAAAAATAAATATTTCTAATGGGATACAAATTAATTGAATTAAATAATTAGATATTAATATTTAAATGAAACAATCATAGATAATAAAAAAATGAATATATTATAATTACATTATTACATATATCTGATGGTCTGCTAAATAGTTTTTATATTATAATGTTATTGAATATTGACATATGATGCTATTATTAATATATAAAAATAAAGAACAGAGAAAATTGCAAAAAAAAAAAAGTTAATTAATTACAAAAAACAAGAAAGAGAGTCTCATCACTATCAAATGACAAAAATTATAAAGTAAAAAAAAAAGGTCAAAGATAATAGAAGAAACAAAAATGGATTTGGTTTTGATAATTTTTTAATAGCGTGCAAGCGCAAGAGGAAATTTTAGGTTGCAAACAAGCAATCAAGAAGAAGTTCAGTATTTTTGAAAAATAAAAAAATGAAAAAAGTAAAAATAAAAATAAAAGATTAAAAATGAAAAGCTAGGATAGAAAAATAAAAATAAAACTTAAAAAATAGTGTATAATGTAATTTTTTCAATAAAAAAATCCAAACTTGAATTATATTATTGACTTTTTTATTAGAACTGAAATTGAACTGTACCATTAATTTTAATTAAAGTTTTGGAGATTACATAATATCTAAATTGAAACTTGTATTGAATCATACTAAATTGCTTTGAATTGTAAGAATTGATTATATTTTAATAATTTATCTTATATATTTTATATAATAAGAATTAAATCTACTTACAACTTTTAATAAAATCTAATATACCGTAATCAAATATTACTTAGTAACTCATTAAATTGTTAAATATATTTAATTAATATGCATAATTTAAAATTTTAAAACTGTGATTTTTTAAAAATGAGTGTCAACTAAAGTAATTTATTTTATTAATGATAAATATTATCTTTCCATATTATCTTGAGACTTGAGAAAAATAAAAATTATATATAGTGAGTTTCATCATTTGAAGTAGTGGTTTTTTAGTAAATAGTATACTACACTACTTAAGATGATGACATTGGAGAAAATTCATTATTGTGTTATTTTTTTTATTTTTTTGTTTTAAATATTTTTAATTTTGGATTTTACAAGTATTTTATTTCAAACTTTAAAATTAAATTATGAATAGTATGAGTATTTGGATTGAAAAAATTCTAAATATATTTTTTTCTATCTTTTGAGAAAATACTCCGAATATCCATATTGAACTGTATTGAATCGGATTGTCCTAAAAGAATTAAATATCCATTCTGTATTGTCCTGAAAAATCAAGATAATATAAGATGGAGATTTTTATTTTCAAAATGGTCTAGAGATTGAACTTTTGAAATTTCTGACTTTCAATATAGTTTTGAAGATTTACAAGTCCTCAAATTGGACCAAATCATACACATGCCAACTAGCAATCAACCATTTGAAACCTGTTGGTCCACTTGACAACTAAGAGAGTGTGAATTGGATGATTTAAAGGTTTAAAGTAAATTAAAATTTTAAATAACAACAAGGAGGATAGAGTTAGAAGATTGAAGACACAAGATTTATAGTGGTTTAGATTATGCCAATCCTATATTTATTCTTCAACAACAAGTTGAGTATTCCACTAAACTTGAATTTTTACAAGTTAAACTCTAACTTGGTGTTTTCACAATATTACACCGAACTTGTACAAGATGAGTGTATTCTCACACCCCAAATAAGAGTTTTTCTTCTTGGCTCACTCTAAAATCAATACTAACTATTAGTGTTTAATGCTCACACCGAATATCAATAAACAATAAATGTAAAAATTAATATAAGGCACAGTTGAAAAATAAATTTACAAGAGTTGGTTAATAAATATTCAAAAGATACTTAAAATGGTGGTTGTAGTGTGTTTATAGTCATCTTTAATAGAACTTCGCGTTTAAGTTGAGTAGAAGAAGATCAAGCTTTTCACTAACCAAATCTTTTATATTTAATGTTGTCAAAGAGGATGCACAGTAGTCCTAGGATTTGGGTGGTTGCGAATATTAAATTTGTGCACTAGCTAGTTTTAACAGCTAGTACATGAGGCTTTGATAGGTCAGCACAAAATCCAGCATGCCAGACTTTTACGAAACTCCTGGTCGGCCCTTAGCTTGATGCAGCTGTGCTTCAACTAATTTGAATTTTTCTTCTAAACAATAATGCCACTTGTCAATGTATTGAAAAGCATGATCGCCCTTGTCTTCATCGCTGTCAAACATGGGTTCTCACATCGAGCTTCAGGTAGTGCTTGAGGTCGAGAACACCACTGCCAATTTTCTGATTTTTGCCATTAGGACGAGGTGCGGTCGCACTTGGATGTTGCACGGTCGCACACCATTGCTTAGTGCCCATTCTCTTTACTGTGCCAATGACTGCATACACTATTGTGGTATCTCAAAATTTTCTATCATCAGGTGCATTCGCACCTCATAAAGGATGAACACGCATACCTAGTTAGTGGTCATCCTTAAGGTCGAGCTTCTCACCGCAAACTCTACTATATTTCTTTATCTTTTTCTAGGTGTGAGGTGCGGTCGCCTAAAGCCTAAAAATGGTCACTAAAAGTGTCATGTTCTAGCAAAAACTAAGACAAATGTTCCTACAACATAAACACTTAAAGTCAAGTTAAATGTCTTTGAATTTGAATGTCAAGGATCAAAATAGAGAGTCTTTATGTCATCCATTTGGCTAATAAAATCATATTGAATCGGTCAGTCAAATCAGAATAACCAAGAAACTGGGGGCAGATTTGATCCAAAATATATAAAAAAAACTAAAGAGGCATTTATAAAACTACTCAAAAAAATTTATTTCAAAAATATTACAGAAAATAAAAATATTTATACTTTTATAAAAAAATTAGAGTAAATTTTAAAAAATATCTCACTCTTGGCTAAAACAAGGGTTTTGTTTTTAAAAAATAAATCTTTCCTCACTATAATCAATATTTTATTTTAATTTTTATCTTTTTTTAAACTTTAATATTAAATAAAAATATTCTAATAAAATAATAAAAATTAACATTTTAAATTATGTTATCAGTATATAAAATTTATTATTTTTTATAAAGAAAAAATTTTAATTTTAATTTTAAAAAATAAATAACACTCACAAAAAAACAAAATATATAAAAATATATTAATAAAAACTATTAAATTTTTAAAAAATTTATATATTATACATATAAAAAATTAAAAACTAAGTTAATTTTTTGTATAGATATTTGACAAATATTATATATATTTGTTAGATTTTTGAAAGACGTAAATATTTGGTAGATATTATGTGTATATTATATATTTGTTTGTGCATAATATATGTATTTTATATAGATATTGTGTGAATGTTATATGTATGATGTATAAATATAAAATTAAAAAAATAAAGTTAAAAATATTAAAATTAGTATATAGATGTTTAGTACATATTTAATAGATATTTGAGAGATATTTAATAAATGTGGTAGATTTTCGATAAATGTTTGGTATATGTTATATATATGCTATTATTTATTGTGTGTGTATGTTTGGTATATGTTATATATATTGTGCATATATTTATTTTTTCATATGTATAATAAGAATATGACATGAAAAAATTATTTATAAATAAATAAAAATAAAAACAAAAAATATAAAATCAATGTCTAAGAAAAGCAAAAATAAAAAAAGCTACGCACATGCGTATTTGAAAAAAAAAAAGAAAAAAACTTTGCCTTGGATTCTTGTAACTGAAAAGTCAAATTCAAAACGCTATGTATGACGTAATTTTCCCAAAATTGAATATAAATAAAAATAGTCAGGGCTTGTTTATTTTTAGAAAATAGTTTTTTATTGATAATGAACGTATATTCTTTATATTTTGTGGATAAAATTAGGATCATTTTCTAATTTTTCTACTGATTTCTTAATAATTTTTGCAGAAAAAGTAGCAAGGAGAAGATTTGCAATCAGATGAAGAAAAGTTGAGGAAAAACTGAAAATTTATAAGAAATATGCAGACTTGACTCTCGGGCAGGAGCCTTGGGCAAGACTAATTGTATATCTGACCTGATAGATCGTGGATAATTTTGACAGCTTGCACTTACCATGTTTTAATCTTTGGAAATTTGATTTTGACAGAATTTAGGGAGATAAATCTAATTTTTTAATTTTCTATTAGTTAGGAATTTAATTTGGGATATTATTCTTATTTTCTTTTATTATTATTTTTAGTTTTTAGTTTTCCTAGTTAGATTCAAATTAGAAAGTTTTGTTTGAAAGGGCTACATAAGCTGGTTTTTCCAGCAACCCTATGACGATTTTTGGCAGATTTGTGACTGTTGTATCTTTAAAATATATCAGAGTTTTCTTTTCTTAAAGCATGAGTAACTAATTTACTACGTCATTGAAAGGTAATTAAAGTTCATATTTGCGAATTGTGAGATCTAAACAACTCTACTTTTTTTCTTTAATATTTGGTATTTATATAATTCTCTGTGACTTAATTTAATTTTTGTTTGGCTAGTTAATTAAGAGGATCCATTGTTTAATAAGTTAAATAACATAAAATTCTTGAATCTGTAATTGTCCTTGATATTTTGATTTAAGTAGCAATCAGGTTTATCCTAAGAGATTATATAATCTAGTTAAGTAAATCGCAAAATTGTGTTTATTGGTTTGAATAAGGTCCCTCTAGCTCTTAAGGCTGTCAATAATTAAATTCTAAGGACGTTTCTTTAGGATAAGTTATTGGCAAGAGTTAATTAGAGAACGTTTCCTAATTAATTTAAAACCTAAGGAATGATTGGTATTGAGAGCTTGTCCAATACTATAACTAGTTTATTAAATAATTAAAAAAAGTGATATTTGAATATATGATCTATTTAAGAATTGAACTGAAATTATTCCTTCAACTAAGGCTTCTCTCGTTGAATTTTTCTTAATTGTTATCTTCATCTTTAATTTAATTAGTTAAGATTATTCTCTGAATTTTAGTTTTAATTCTTAACTTCTTTTTAAACCCCCTTTTTATTTCTTATTTTTAATTAAATTTTTCTTAGTTGTAAAAAGAATAAAAATAAGTAACAGTTTCTTAATATTCGATACTCTATTCACCACTTCTACAATTTAATTGGGTTAGGAATATGAATTTATTTTTGGTGGCTTCTACACCCATCAAATTTTGTCACCATTGCTGGAGAACTGTTTTAACTTATTTTATTTTCTTTCATGACCAGGTCTGATCGTGATGAAGAACTTCTTTACGATCTTGAAATAGAGAAGACTATAAAGGCTTGAGAAAGAAAACTAAATTACAAAGACAAGCATCAGCAGCCGAAACATCTTAAACAAATTCCGATTCAGATTCAGCGTCTAAATCTGATTTTTCTTCAAGCGAATCTGAAAAAGAAAAAGACATCGCTAATGGAGAACACACTTTGAGGGAGCTCGCTGCACCTTCCACCAAGCACCAGCCCCTATGCATTGCATATCTAGTATTGAACGCCACTTTTGAGCTCAAATTTGGCTTGATCCACCCGCTGCCCAAGTTTTATGGTTTGAAAAGTGAAGACCCACACAAACATCTCAAATAGTTTCACATTGTTTGTTCAAGTATGAGACCATAAGGGGTGCCAGAAGAGCAAGTTAAACTGAGAGCATTCCCTTTCTCTTTAGATAACCGAGCCCAAAATTGGCTATTTGATTTGCCTTCAGGTTCGATCACTACATAGATAGAATTGATGAGTGCATTTTTGGATAATTTCTTTCCCGCATCCTGGGCTGCCAACATAAGGAGGGAAATATGTGGGATTAGGCAAAAAGACTTAGAAAATCTCTATGAATATTGGGAGAGGTTTAAAAGGCTGTGTGCAAACTGCCCTCAACATGAAATTACTGAGTAAGCACTCTTGCAATATTTTTATGAAGGGCTTTTACCTACCGATCGAAGTATGTTGGATGCCGCAAGTGGAGGTGTCATAATTAACAAGACTCCTCAAGCAGCTAAAGATTTGATTTCAGTCATGGAAAATACTTTCCAACAGTTTGGAAGCAAGAAAGAGACAACTATAAGAGTCAATAAGGTAAGTATTTCATCTCTCAAATCTAAAATCTCTCAATTGACAACTTTGGTTCAAAATATGGTTGTAGGTAATGCACAACCAACTCGAACTTATGGAATCTGTGCACATTCAGGACATCCCACTGACATGTGTCCAACTCTTCAAGGGGAAGATCCTCAACAAGTGAATGCCATGGGCGGATTTCCCAACCAACCTCAAAGGCGCTATGATCCATGCTCAAATACTTACAATCCGGGGTGGAGGGATCATCCAAATTTTAATTATGGAGAAAAGAAATAAAATTCACAAACATATTAGCCAAGACAACCTCCACCACCACAAAAATCATGTATGTCTCTTGACAACATGTTCAAAGTCTTCATGACTAATACTCAGCAATTTCAACAGGACACTCGCTCGATTATTCAAAATTTAGGGAACCAGATTAGTCAATTGGCCACATTGGTCAATAAGATGGAATCTCAAGGCAAGTTGCCATCTCAAACATTGGTAAATCCAAAATAAAATGCAAGTACAATAACCTTAAGAAGTGGTAAAGAATTGTATAGCATACCCCAAAAGCAGACCCCTGGGCAGGGCTTGAAAAAAACTGCAGAATCTGAGATTTTGGTGCAACAAGAAGAGCAACCTGCTACTTCCAGCAAGGATCATCCCAAACCAGTTCTGATTCCTCCTTTTCCACAAAGGTTAGAAAAATCAAAGAAAGAGAAGGAAGAAAAAGAAATTCTAGAGACTTTTCTCAAGGTTAAAATGAAAATTCCATTGCTTGATGCAATTAAACAAGTACCAAGATATGTAAAATTTCTTAAAGAATTATGTAGTAATAAGAGAAAACTTAATGGAAATGAAAAGGTAAGAATGGGGGAAAATATATCAGCTGTGATTAAAAGACAACAACCCCCAAAATTAAAAGACCAAGGTATATTTGTTATTTCTTGAAAAATAGGCAATTTAGGCATTAAAAGAGCAATGTGTGATTTAAGAGCATCAATTAATGTTATGCCTTTGTCTATTTATTCTTCTTTATAAGATGGCCCTTTGAAAGAAATAAGTGTTGTTATACAGTTAGCTGACAGATCAGTAGTATACCCTGAGAAAGTTTTGAAAGATGTTTTTGTTTAAGTTATTGGTCTTATTTTTCCAGCTGATTTTTATATTCTTGATATGGCATATGATCAATCTTTTAACTCTTCTGAACTCCTATTAGGTAGGCCATTTCTCAGTATAGCTAAAACAAAAATTGATGTTCACAATGGTACACTCACTATAGAGTTTGATGGTGAAATTGTTAAATTTAATGTGTATGTTGCTATGAAATATCCTAGTGATGCGTCTTTGTATGTACGGAATAGATGTGATAGATTCTCTTAGTCAAGATTTATTTGAGTTAAGTGAAAGTGACAAGTTGAATGTTACTCTTTGCAAAAATCTTACAGCTGGTACCTTAACAAATCTACAAGCAGAAGTTGCTTTAGATAAGGAGTTGTGCAAAGTGGTGCATGAGCTGGATACATATAAATAAGTAAAAGTCCTCATTCAATCTGAATAACTTAAATCTCACACCAAACTTTTATCTTCTATTGTGCAGGTACCAAATTAGAGTTGAAGCCGCTACCCAACCACCTGAAATACTCCTATTTGGGAGAGAATAATAGCATACCATTGATAATTTCCAGCAAACTGACCAAAGGCGAGGAAGAAAGTTTGATTCAGGTGCTTAAAGAGTATAAAGGTGCAATAGGATGGACAATAGCTAACATTAAAAGGATATCACCTTCCACATGCATGTATAAGATTTTAATGGAAGAAAATAGCAAGCCTAAAAGGGAAGCTCAAAGGCATTTGAACCCACCCATGATGGAAGTAGTGACAAAGGAGATTTTAAAGCTCCTTGATACATGTATAATCTATCCAATTTCGGATAGCAAATGGGTAAGTCCAGTGCAGGTAGTGCTTAAGAAAACATGCTTTACTATTATAAAGAATTCAGATGGTGAGTTAGTTCCTACTTGAGTTTAGAATGGGTGGAGGGTTTGTACTGACTATAGAAAATTAAATGCGTTTACTAGAAAAGACCACTTCCCCCTCCCTTTTATTGATCAGATGTTAGAACAATTGGTTAGTAGGACTCATTATTGTTGTCTTGATGGTTATTCGGGTTTTTACCAAATTTCAATAGCATTGGAGGATCAAGAGAAGACCACCTTTACCTGGCCATTTGGTACTTTCACATATTGACGAATGCCATTTGGTCTTTTCAATGCTCCAGCTACATTCCATAGGTGTATGGTCAGTATTTTTTTAGAATATGTGGAAGAAATTATAGAGGTTTTCTTGGACGACTTCACAGTTTATGGGAATTTCTTTGATGAGTGTTTAAATAATCTGACAAAAATTATTGATAGTTGTCTAGAATCAGATCTTGTATTAAATTATTAAAAGTATCATTTTATGGTTGATCAAGGACTGATTTTAGGACATATAGTGTCAAAGAGCGGAATTAAGATAGATAAAGTAAAGATAGACATTATTAAATCTTTATTTTATCCTAGGTTCTTTCCTTGGTCATGTAGGTTTTTATAGATGCTTCATCAAGAACTTCTTAAAGATTGCTTAACCTCTATGCCAGCTACTGCAAAAGGAAGTAAATTTTCAATTTGATAACTCTTGTAAAAGGGCATTTGACATGCTCAAAGAGATGCAAATTTCTGCACTAATCATATAGTCACCTAACTGGAGTTTACCATTTGAAATAATGTGCGACGCTAGTAACCATGTTGTGAGTGCAATGCTTGGACAAAGAGTTGAAAAGGAGCCTCATGTGATTTACTATGCATCAAAGACATTGGATGAAGCCCAACCAACTACTCAATAACTGAAAAAGAGCTTTTAGCTATTGTATTTGCTTTAGAAAAATTTAGATCTTACATTGTTAGTACTAAAGTAATTATTTACTGTGACCATGCAGCTCTAAAGTACTTGCAAAAAAAGGAGGCTAAGCCATGATTCATTTGATGGATTCTCTTGCTCCAAGAATTTGATTTGGAGATAAGAGATAAAAAAAGAGTCAAAAAACTTGGTGCCAGATCATCTCAGCCGACTACCACTACAAGAGGAGCCACTAGCAATAAATGATGAATTTCTAGATCAGTATCTCTTTTCAATTCAATATTCAGCCCATTGGTACACTGATATAATGAATTATTTGATTTCTGAAATTTTTTCTAATGATATAACAAGAAGTGAAAAAGATAAGATCAAAAGTGAGGCTAAATATTATGTTCGGGATGACCCCTATTTGTGGAAATACTATTCTGATCAGGTTATTAGGAGGTATGTCAATGAAAGTGAAATCTCATATATATTAAGTTTTTCTCATACCCATGCATGTGGAGGACACTTTGGTCCTAAGCATACAGCCCATAAAATTTTGGAGTGTGGATTATTTTGGCCTACTCTATTTCGTGATTCCTATTTGCATTGTAAATCTTGTAAAAATTTCCAAAGAAGTGGAAATTTAGGTCAAAGAAATCAAATACCTCTTACTCCTATTTTAATCTGTGAAATTTTTGATGTATGGGGTATAGATTTTATGGAGTCTTTTCCTAATTTA
This sequence comes from Garcia nutans, assembly GCA_947685225.1. Taxonomy (NCBI): domain Eukaryota; kingdom Viridiplantae; phylum Streptophyta; class Magnoliopsida; order Malpighiales; family Euphorbiaceae; genus Garcia; species Garcia nutans. The sequence continues at coordinate 2,247,251 of CANTUV010000068.1, forward strand.
TTTGGTAATTTATATATTTTGCTTGCTGTAGATTATATTTTGAAATGGGTAGAAGCTAAGGCTGCCCGAACTGACAATGCTAAAGTGGTTGTAGATTTTGTCAAGACTAATATTTTTGTTAGGTTCAATGCTCCGAGGGCCATCATCAGTGACAGAGGAATCTATTTTTGCAATAAGGTGATGGATACTCTCTTTAAGAAATATGGTGTTACACATCATTGTTAGGATTTATGCTCCAATCCTGAATGAACCAATTATTGAAATAAACTGATTCGGTAATACCCAGGAAGGACCACAATGATCACCTAGACAGTATTACCATTCCACGTAAAATTCCAGTTGGGCGGAGGGGTCACAAACGGTCCCACTTAAAATCCGGCCTTCTAGACAGAAGTTACGTGCACGGTATTTTATCTGCACTAGCAGAATAATTCCAATAATTATTTGCCTGAAACTTGACTTATTGATATCTCCAGAAAATTATCACGACAAAATTATAATAAATGCCAAATAAAATGGACACAGTGATTTACGTGGTTCACCCTTATCTTTTTAGGGCTACGTCCACGGGACAAACTCTGAAATATTCTTCCACTATAAAAATAGTAGGTACACAAAGAGAGTATTACAAAAATAGTGGCACTCAAGTGTTTACAAAACACTCCCCCAAAAAAAATTATAACCTCACTATTTTCACTCCCCCAAATTTTAGGAATACCCTTTTCCTAAAATTAATCTTTCTCTCACAAGCTTTATTTCTTCTGCTGTGAGTTGTATTTATGCCTCTGCTTCTTCCCTCTATTTATAGGGAAAGGAAGCGTATTAAAATGAGCTGGGTACAGCTCTTTGCTGCCTTCAATTTGTGAAGGGTCAACAACTGCTGCACCGAATTAAATTCAGTGCCTACAAAATTTTGTCCTTTTCTTTCATTTTTCCTTTTTTTTTGTTTTTCAAAGCTATGGGTCCCACATGTTGGAGGGAGCCATCATCTTTTTAACTAACAAGCTCTCCCTCTCGACAACATGGCAGGACTCTTCATCCCTGTCGCTTTGATACACTGCACAAACTTCTCTTTTGGAATGACCTTTGTTAACATATCTGCAGTATTCTTGTCTGTATGAATCTTCCGTAACTGAAACGCTTTATCTTCAATAGCAAGTCTGAGCCAATGATACCTTACATCTATGTGTTTTGTCCGTGCATGATACATAGTATTTTTGCTCAAGTCTAATGCACTTTGACTATCACAATATACTATGTATTCTTCTTGTTGTACACCCAATTCTCGAAAGAATCATTTTAACCAAAGCATTTCCATTCCTGCTTCCGCTGCTGCAACGTACTCTGCTTCGATCGTTGACAAGAAAACACACTTTTGTAACCTCAACTACCATGAGATAGCTCCCCCTGAGAATGTAAATAAGTAACCTGATGTAGATTTTCTTTCATCAAGGTCACCGGCCATATCTGCATCTGTGTAGCCAACAAGTGCAGGCTTTCCTCCTTCAAAAGTTAAACATAACTTTGAAGTTCCTCTCAGGTATCTGAAGATCCATTTTACTACTTCCCAATGTGACTTCTGGGGATTTGATAGAAATCGGCTCACAACGCCAACTGCATGAGCAATATCTGGTCTCGTACACACCATTGCGTACATCAAACTTCCGACCGCTGAAGAATATGGAACATTTGACATTTCTTCTCTTTCTTTCTTTGTTGATGGGTAGGATTTTTTCCTTAACTTGAAATGAGCGGCAAGCGGAGTGCTAACTGGTTTAGCATTCTTCATATTGAACCTCTTTAGAACTCGTTCAATATATTTCTCCTGTGATAACCATAACTTGCAGGACTTTCGATCTCGGATAATTTCCATTCCAAGAATTCACCTTGCCTAACCCAAATCCTTCATGTCAAACACCTTTGACAAATCACCTTTCAATCTGCTAATCATGTTTGCATCTAATCCAACGATCAGCATATCATCAACATATAAGAGAAGAATGATAAATTTACCATCAGGAAATTTCTGGACATATACACAAGGATCTGCCTCTGTCCTTTTGTATCCTTGATTCACCATGAAAGAATCAAACTTTTTATACCATTTTCGCGGGGCTTGTTTCAATCCATACAAGCTCTTTTTCAAGTGACAAACCATGTCCTCCTTTCCTTTAACCTTGAAACCTTCTGGTTGCTCCATATAGATTTCTTCTTCTAGATCTCCATGCAAGAATGCGGTCTTTACATCAAGCTGCTCCAACTCAAGGTTCAAGCTGGCTGCTAAACCTAGCACAACTCGAATAGAACTCATTTTCAAAACTGGTGAAAAAATCTCATCAAAGTCAATACCTTTCTTTTGAGTAAAGCCTTTGACGACCAATCGAGCTTTGTATCTCACTAGGTTGCCATCATCTTTCTTCAGCTTGTACACCCATTTGTTCTTGAGTGTTCTCTTTCCTTTTGGAAGTTTCACAAGCTCGTATGTGTCATTCTTTTTCAAGGAATTCATCTCTTCCTGCATGGCCTTTATCCATCAATCTTTATCTTTGCAAGACTGCACATCTTGGAAGCTCTCTGGCTCCCCCTCATCAGTAATCAAAATATAATCATAACTAGAATACTTTGTAGATGGTTGGCATTCTCTGGTTGACCTTCTCAATTGAGATTCAGCTTCTTCTGGTGGAATGGGGTTCTCTGGCTCCCCCTGCTCAACACTCTCTGTATCAATGTCATCATCTACAATTGTCTCTTGATCCCCTATGACTGGCTCTTCTTCTTCTTCCTGTTCTGATTCTAGCATTCCTTCTCCTGTGACATCATCTGTAGGAATGCTTTGTGATGTAATATCTACAAAACTGTCACTTGTAGATTTTTCACCAGCTGTATCTGCCACAATCTCATTTTCATGGAATACTACATCTCATCTCCGAACAACTTTCTTTTTCACTGGATCCCATAACCTGTAGCCAAACTCTTCATTTCCATAACCAACAAAAGTGCAAGGAACTGACTTGTCATCAAGCTTTGATCTCTGCTCCTTCGGAACATGCATGAATGCCTTGCAGCCAAATACCCTCAGGTGAGAGTATGAGATATCCCTACCTGTCCAGACCTTCTCCGGAACATCAAAATCCAAAGGTGCTGAAGGTAGTCTGTTGATTAGATAGATAGCAGTATTGACAGCTTCTCCCCAAAATGACTTAGATAAGTTAGCCATTTTGAGCATGGATCTGACTCTTTCAACAATAGTGCGATTCATCCGTTCAGCAATGCCGTTGTGTTGAGGCGTACCGGGAACTGTCTTTTCATGCCTGATACCATGCTGACAACAGTAATCTCTAAACCCCCTAGAGATATACTCACCACCATTGTCTGTGCGCAAACACTTCGATGCCATTCCAGTCTCTCTTTCCACCATCGCATGGAATTGCTGAAAGTGCTTGAATACTTCATCTTTTGTGTGCAACAAATATACCCATGTCTTCCGTGAGAAATCGTTAATGAATGTAAGAAAATATCTTCTTCCTCCAAGAGATTCTACCTCCATGGGACCACACACGTCAGAGTGTACCAACTCTAACTTGCTATCTCTCCGTCTAAAGCTTTTCTGAAATGAAACACGATGTTGCTTCCCAAATAAACAATAATCACAAGGATTTATTTTACCTTTGGCTAAGGGAATGAGGGACTTCTTAGCCAACATGTTCAACCCTTTCTCACTAACATGCGCCAGCCGCCTATGCCACAAATTTGGTGAAGCATTATCTCCAACTGTATTCAGTTGACCTGCACATATCTCTGCGTGCATTTTGTATAGCGAGCAACATAGCTTTCCTCTCGCCACCACCAAAGATCCTTTGGTAAGTTTCCAGTTACCGTTACCTGTATGCTGTTGATAGCCTTCCTTGTCCAGTACACCAACAGATAATAAATTCAACCGAAGATCTGGAATATGATGCACATTTTTTAGTTTTAATGTGCACCCGATGCTTGTATTTATGCAGACATCACTGATCCCCACCATTTGTGAAACACTATTATTTTCCATTCTAATAGTGCCGTAATCACCTGCTTTGTAAGTGGAGAAGTATTCCCTTTTTGGAACACAGTGGTATGAAGCACCGGAGTCTACTATCCACTCGGTATCTGCATCTCCAACATGACAGCAATCTGCATCATGAGAGACTAACGTCACCTCACCATCTTCTGCTGAGACTGTAGCTGTTGTATTTTTGTCATTATCTTGACTTCAGTTTGCATTCTCCTATTTGAGAAAACGACAATTCTTTTTGAGATGACCCTCCTTACCGCAATGGTAACACTTTCTCCTCTACTTGGACTTGGATCTATCTCTGAATTTTCCATGCCCTCGACCTCTACTCTTGCTCCGACCCCTATTCTCTGTGACAAGAGCTTGTGAACTGGTACTGCCAACATCTCTTCTACGAAGTTCTTCTTTGAGTAGTCTATTCTTCACCATAGACATCGTCACCACGCCATCTGGAGCTGAGTTGCTTAATGATACCACAAGAGTATCCCAACTATCCGGTAGAGATCCCAACAGCAGGCATGCTTGCATCTCGTCATCCAAGGACATACCGCTAACTGCTAACTGCTAACTCAGTTACAAGTCCTTCAAAATCGTTTAGGTGTTGTGTAACTGATCGTCCCTCTGACAGCTTCAAGTTCATGACTTTGCGGATCATGAACACTTTTCCTTGAGCATTCGTAGCCTCATACATACTCTCTAGTTTCTCCCAAAGAACTTTGGGATCTTTTTCATTTTTCACATGGTTGTATAGGCTAGCATATATCCACTGGCGTATCGTACCCAGTGTCTGCTTCTTTAACTTCTCCCACTTCCTTTCATTCATTTCTTCTGGCTTTGCATTGTCACCCTCAATTGGATCGTACAGATCTTTGCAATTGAGGTAATCTTCCATTCTGGATTTCCACATTGAATAATTCGAATCCGTCAATTTGATCATTGCCCCGTCGTTCGCCATGTTGAATGTTGAATCTGACAAAAATTTCACTATTTTCCAAATAGTAACCGTATGCGTGAATAGTAATTGTATACGTGAATAGTACTCGTATGCCTGAATAGTAACCATACACTTAAATAGTACCATACAAGTGAATAATACCGCATATATGAATAGTACCATATACGTGAATAGTACACTTGAATAGTACTTCACCTTTGGAGTTACTATTTGCTACTATGCACTTTAAAATTAATTCTGCAACGATTTTTCGAACGGACTGCACCAACGGATTCCTCGTAATTTTCTCGTCGTCGTGATATATTTATTTTTAAAATATATCCACAAAACTGGTATTGCTATCTGACCGCCTGGACCTGCCGAAACCTTCGGCTCTGATACCACTTGTTAGGATTTATGCTCCAATCCCAAGTGAACCAATTATTGAAATAAATCGATTCGGTAATACCCAAGAAGGACCACAATGATCACCTAGACAGTATTACCATTCCACGTAAAATCTCAGTTGGGCGGAGGGATCACAAACGGTCCCACTTAAAATCCGGCCTTCTAGACAGAAGTTACTTGCACGGTATTTTATCTGCACTAGCAGAATAATTCCAATAATTATTTGCCTGAAACTTGACCTGTTGATATCTCCAGAAAATTATCACGACAAAATTATAATAAATGCCAAATAAAATGGACACAGTGATTTACGTGGTTCACCCTTATCTTTTTAGGGCTACGTCCACGGGACAAACTCCGAAATATTCTTCCACTATAAAAATAGTAGGTACACAAAGAGAGTATTACAAAAATAGTGGCACTCAAGTGTTTACAAAACACTCCCAAAAAAAAAATTATAACCTCACTATTTTCACTCCCCCAAATTTTAGGAATACCCTTTTCCTAAAATTAATCTCTCTCTCACAAGCTTTATTTCTTCTGCTGTGAGTTGTATTTATGCCTCTGCTTCTTCCCTCTATTTATAGGGAAAGGAAGCGTGTTAAAATGAGCTGGGTACAGCTCTTTGCTGCCTTTAATTTGTGAAGGGTCAATAACTGATGCACCGAATTAAATTCGGTGCCTACAAAATTTTGTCCTTTTCTTTCATTTTTCTTTTTTTTTTCAAAGCTATGGGTCCCACATGTTGGAGGTACCCATCATCTTTTTAACTAACAATCATACATCTAACATATCATCCACAGACAGATGGCCAACCCGAGATTTTCAATAGAGAAGTGAAATCAATTTTTGAAAAAATAGTTAATCCAAATAGGAAGGCCTGGAGTTTGCATTTGTATGACGCTTTATGGGCATATCATACACCTTATAAGACTCCAATTGGAATGTCTCCATATCATTTGGTGTTTGAAAAACCTTGTCATTTACCTGGGGAGTTAGAGCATCAAGCATATTGGGCTGTGAAGCAGTTTAATATGAGGTTTAAAGAGGCTAGAGAGCAACGAAAATTGTAGTTGCAAGAGTTAGTTAGAAGAACTTAGGAATGAAGCCTATTAGAATTCCATAATTTATAAGGAAAAAACTAAGGCATTCCATGACCGAATGATTTCTAAAAAAGAATTCTGTAGGACAGAATGTGTTGTTATATGATTCTAAGCTTAAGTTATTTCCAGGTAAGTTAAGAACTAGATGGATTGGTCCTTTTATTGTAACTAACTTATTTTCTCATGGTGCAGTGGAGATTCAGAGCTTAGAGGCTAGCAAAATTTTTAAAGTTAATGGTCACAGGCTGAAGCCATTTTATGAAGATTTCACAGCTAATGCAGTAGATGAACTTACTTTAGAATGTCCACCAGGTACTTAATTGGTAGCCATGTATGGCCAAAGACATTAAAGAATGACGTTATTGGGAGGCAATCCAAATTTTTTGCCATTACTTTCTCTTGCATTTTTACCTATTTGCTCTTATTTTGTTGCCTTAGTTTTTATTTACTTTTCTTTTCTTTTCCTTTCTTTGATTTTACTTTCCCTTTGATTTTGATTATAGGTTTTCTCCGTCTTTTATTCTCATTTCTTTATATTGATTTATACTTGACTCTCATTTTCTTAGTTTGAATTATCTTTTTTTACTACTGTAGCATCATCAAGCTTTGTTGTGATCGCTCCAATCAGCGCGATCGTGAAGGGAATTCCAGCAACATTACAAAAAAAAATTAATACATTAAATAAATATTTTGATGAGAATACTGTTCATTGTCTTCTCCACATAACTATTCTTATTATTTTTTCTTTTTAAGGCCATCTCCAACCATCGCACTAAAATAAAGCAGCTTCAACTTTAAAATAAAGCAAACAGTATATTATTATCTCCAACCATTTACACTATTTTTATCTTTAAAAAGTATATTCTCTTTAAAAATAGAATATTCTTTATATCATTTTTATTTATTATATAAAATAATAAATAATCATAAATTTTAATAATTTATATAAATAATAATTATTAATGTAGCATAAATAAAATAAAATAATTAAAAATAAAAAAAATTAATATCAACTAGAATTTTTTTATTCATACATAATAAATACTACATTTAATAAAAAGAGGAATACAAGTACAAGTACAAATATTTATATTACATTTTTGAATTACCATAATCATCCCATATATGTTCGATTAATGCATTTCAAAGTGCATAATGAGCATCTTTATCCTTAATTTTTCTATGTTGCGATAAAAATGCTTCAAATCGGTCATTTTCATTGGTTACAAGCTCAACATCTGGAGTCGGCACTTCTATACAGTCCGAAATATTTGCATGAACATCACGTTCATTTTCAATTATCATGTTATGCATAATAATGCATGCACTCATTATATCATGCAAAATATTCTTCTGCCAAAATCTTACAGGTCCGGCTATAATTGCAAATCGTGATTGCATAACTCCAAATGCACGTTCTACATCTTTCCTACATGATTCTTGTTTCATTGCAAATAATTTTCTTTTAGGACCACGTGGCTCATGAATACTTTGTACAAGTGTGGACCACTTTGGATATATGCCATCAGCTAAATAATCACCCATGTTATATTCTTTTCCTCGAATAACATAGTGAGCTGGAGGAGCAATACCTTTAGCAAGATTGGCAAAAAGATGAGATGCTTCCAACACATTAATATCGTTGTTAGAACCTGGCATACCAAAATATGCATGCCATATCCAAAGGTCATAATCAGCTACGGCTTCGAGAATAATAGTTGGAGATCCACTCCGACCAGCATATTGTCCTGCCCAAGCAGCAGGACAATTTTTCCACTTCTAATGCATACAATCTAGGCTACCCAACATCCCCGGAAAACCACGAGATTTTCCAATAGGAAGCAATCTCGTCACGTCATTTGCATTAGGTGACCTTAAATATTCTTCCGCGAATACTTCTACAACCGCACGACAAAATCTCTTCATACTTTCTATTGCTGTAGATTCTCCAATTTTAATGTATTCATCTGTTGCATCTGCCGGCATTCCATACGCTAACATCCGAAATACAGCTGTTACTTTTTGCAAACCTGATAATCCGACTTTACCAGTTGCATCTCTTCGTTGCACAAAGTAGTTATCGTGTTCCACTACGGCATTAAAAATACGTTGGAAGAGACCTCTGCCCATTCGAAACCTTCGACGGAACATAACATCATTATATAGAGAATTATCAGCAAAATAATCGTTAAAGAGATTACGATAAGCATTTTCACGATCACGATTGATCACTACGTGGCCAGCAACCGATCCTCCATGATGCACATCACTGTTTAGTTGGTCTTTATAATAATGGGCAATGGCTACATTATTATTGGTGTGAGCCAATATAAGTGACATTCGCTCTGCATCCCATATTTCATTATTCAGTATTTGTGATTCTTCATCATTTTCTGATTCTGAATTTGAAGATGAAGTATAATATTGATAATGAGATGAAGATCCGAAGTTGAAATTCATTTTTAAAAAGAGTAAAACAGAGTCAGTTTGTATTCAAGATAATTATCATCAATATATTTATATTGAAATTTTTATCTTATTTTTCAACGTGTCAGAAGATAAGATATGTAAAAAATTTAATCTCAACCGTCGGATTCAATTTATCTTCGTATGAACCATTGGATATCTGTCATAGAATCTGATCTTATCTTCACTATTTTCCATGCCAGAAGATAAGATATCTAGCAAATCTAATCTCAACCGTCGGATTCAATTTATCTTCGTATGAACCGTTGGATATCTGTCATAGAATCTGATCTTATCTTCACTATTTTCCATGCCAGAAGATAAGATATCTAGCAAATCTAATCTCAACCGTCGGATCAATTTATCTTCATATGAACCGTTGGATATCTGTCATAGAATCTAATCTTATCTTCACTAATTTCCATGCCAGAAGATAAGATATCTAGCAAATCTAATCTCAACCGTCGGATCAATTTATCTTCATATGAACCGTTGGATATCTGTCATAGAATCTAATCTTATCTTCACTAATTTCCATGCCAGAAGATAAGATATCTAGCAAATCTAATCTCAACCGTCGGATCAATTTATCTTCATATGAACCGTTGGATATCTGTCATAGAATCTAATCTTATCTTCACTAATTTCCATGCCAGAAGATAAGATATCTAGCAAATCTAATCTCAACCGTCGGATTCAATTTATCTTCGTATGAACCGTTGGATATCTGTTATAGAATCTAATCTTATCTTCACTAATTTCCATGCCATAAGATAAGATATCTAGCAAATCTAATCTCAACCGTCGGATTCAATTTATCTTCATATGAACCGTTGGATATCTGTCATAGAATCTGATCTTATCTTCACTATTTTCCATGCCAGAAGATAAGATATCTAGCAAATCTAATCTCAACCGTCGGATAAATTTATCTTCATATGAACCGTTGGATATCTGTCATAGAATCTAATCTTATCTTCACTAATTTCCATGCCATAAGATAAGATATCTAGCAAATCTAATCTCAACCGTCGGATCAATTTATCTTCATATGAACCGTTGGATATCTGTCATAGAATCTAATCTTATCTTCACTAATTTCCATGCCAGAAGATAAGATATCTAGCAAATCTAATCTCAACCGTCGGATTCAATTTATCTTCGTATGAACCGTTAGATATCTGTCATAGAATCTAATCTTATCTTCACTAATTTCCATGCCAGAAGATAAGATATCTAGCAAATCTAATCTTAACCGTCGGATTCAATTTATCTTCGTATGAACCGTTGGATATCTGTCATAGAATCTGATCTTATCTTCACTTTTTTATATAAATACCCCACTATATCCTCACTTTTATTATCGTACTTGTAAACATTTATCACTATCCATCAATCTTCTAAATTTTAATTTGTTTGTAACTGCCAAATCATTAATAATGTTGGCTAAACATTGCACTTTATCATACACAAATGATGAAGATAAACACTTATGTAGTGTTTACCTTGACATTTCTCAAAATCCAATTATAGGAATCAATCAATCGAGAGACCAATTTTGGTCCAGAATTGAAGAGGAATATAATAAGGCACAAACGGAGTTTTGCATCACGCAACCCAGATTGAAAAGATCTCTACAATGTCACATGCAAATGATATTGAAAGAAGTTAGTAAGTTTAGAGGATGTATGGAACAAGTTGAAAATCTCAATCTCAGTGGTGCTTCACAACAAGATATTGTGAGTATTCTACATTTATTTTCTAATTATTTTTTTAAAGAAGTGATCCTAATATTAATATTTTTACAGGTTAACCGTGCAAGAATATTATATTCACAAGATACGGGCAAGAGATTTAAGTTTGAGCATGTCTGGCTAATTCTAAAAGACATTGAAAAATTTATTAGTGTTAATAATGTTGCATCAACATTTTCAAGCCCTAATCGTAATTTTGCATCATCTGAATCAGACTCTCCTGCTTCGGAGTCTCCTAACACTCCAGGTCTATCTTCATTCTCCCTTGATATAAATGAGGACAATGTTAGTGGAAGTTCATCACCCTACAGGGGTAAAAAAATCAAAATTGAAAAGAAAAAATGATGATCAATTTTCCGCCCTTATCAAAACCATGAATTCAAATGCTGATCGACTTTTTGAAGCTTTAAAAAAAGGGAACCAAGATAGGGGAGAGTATCACGAAATCGAAAAACGGAAGTTGGCTTTAGCTGAACGTAAAGAGGAACGTAAAATTATGTTCACAGATCTGAATTCTATAACTGATCCAAATTTACGTGAATATATTCGTACTGAACAAGAAAGGATTTTACAAAAAAGATCTCAACAAGGTCAAGAAACTCAAGGTCAAGAACATGGATTTGGAGTTGAAGAATCTGGAGGTGAAGGATCTAGAGGTGAAGGATCTGGAGTTGGATATGGTCAATATTTTAATTTATTAACTGGGTCACAAGATGATTTACCAGAATATTAGAGTTGTTGATATGTATTTTTAATTTTACTTAAATTTATTTTATGTTTATGTTTATTTTTATTTTTTGTTCATTTTATGTTGTATTTTAATTTTTTTAAAATTTAATTAAGTGTGTGTTGTATTTTTAAGTTGTTTAAATTTTTTTAAGTGTGTGTTGTATTTTTAAGTTGTTTAAATTTTAATTAAGTGTGTGTTGTATTTTGAAGTTGTTTAAATTTTAATTAAGTATGTGTTGTATTGTTTAATTTATAATTTATAATTTTATAATTTTAATATTATCAAAAAATTATTAAAATTTATTTTAAAATTTTATATTTTTTTATTACTTAAAATAAATGCTTCAAATAAATTAATGAAATAAATAAATAAATAAAAATTAATATTTATAAATTAATAATAATTAATAAATACATAACAAATTATATTTATTATATTAATTAAAAAAATTTATAATATTTAATTAATAATAATTAAAAAAATCAATGAACATTTCCTTTTCCTTTCTTCCTTTCTCTGTGTCTCTTTCTTTTTTCGTTTCCTTTTCCTTTCTTTGTATTCTGTGTCTTTTCCTTTCTTTCTTCCTTTTCCATCTTCCTTTTCCATCTTCCTTTTCCCTTATTTTCTTTCTTCTTTTAACATAGCGCAGCTACAGTGCTGCGCTATGTTTGGCACAGTACTGTAGTATTTATTGAGTTTGACGTAACGAATAGTGCATAATTGGAATAAATTTTTAACCTAAATTACTCTATAACGACGATATGAAGCTGCTGTTGGAGATGGCATAAGGCGGGCTTGCTTTCACTGCTATCGAAGCTTTAATATGGAATTTTTGAGAAGTAATACTAGGCTCAGGAGTTTTTATTTAAAAGGAAATAAAGGGCTTTTGACTAATTAAAATATCTATTATTTGTATCTTTGCTCTTCCCTAAAATACCCTCCTACTTTAAACCTACACCTCTCCTTCTTTTCTTTTCTTTACTTTCTCTTTCTTCTACCTTCAGCCACCCACCGAACCACCTCCCCCTTGAGCGGCCGTTCACCCTCCATTATCACCGATCGAGCCATCCCCTCACCAAAGAAGCAACAGCCCATCCCCTATCTAGACCCTCCAAACTGAGCCACACTGAACTCTAGAACAAACCCACTCTCCACCACCGCACCTCCTCACCCGATCGAAAAATCAAGCTGCTCTAAGCTGTACACTGCACAAGCAGCAATCAACTCCAGCCCGTCATTGAGCAAGCCCAACCTACTGAGCCTGCCCTCTACCAAACCAGCAGACCACCGAGCCACCAAAATCTTAAGACCGAACCATGATGGGGACCAAATCAACAGTGAGACTTGGAGCTCCTTCTAGCCCTATGAGCAAACGACGTCGGCGAGGAAGTGATTCTAAAACTACAAAATTTCAAAAACACCTTCCACTACTGCTCCTTGTCTCCTTGACGAGCCCACTAGCAGTGAAGAGTCTGACGAGCCATTTTGGATACTGAACATCTACTCTCCCCATAGGCTGATTTATCTCCTGATTCCACAAAATAAAGTGAAACTTTAGCGGCTCAAATCAAAACTCAAAAGAGCCAATTCCATTCTATTGATACAGAACAACAAGATGATGTTGAGCTCAGTCAGAACCAACCCTTAGATTTTAATTCACCAGAGGAGCAGCTTCATTTCGAATAGGTAAGTGGTTTGGCTATTCCATTAGGTAAGGAGGCTCACTTCCCTTCCCTTGCATCTTTGAATTTGTTGGATGAAGTGTGTGCATTTGTCAGAAGCATTGGATGAGAGGAGTTCTTTGCATTATATTATCTTATTTTTGAAGAACTTGTAAGAGAATTTTACTCCACCTTCACTTTAACTAAACCTGCTGGGTTTGATTTGGATACACCTAATTTAGTGAAGTTTAGACTGATGAGTTCTAGGTTAAGTATGTCTCTGAATGAATTTCATCAATCTTTTGGTTTTAGAAATCATGAAGGTTATCTTGATTTCCCTACAGAATTTAAGCCTGACACTGTATATGCTGATTTTTGTGAAAATGCTTCATCTCCATATAATCTCAGCAAGTCCAAAGGTTTGTATTTTTAGGACCTTAGCCTTAAATACATCCATTGTTTTCTGGCTTATTCATTTTCTGGTAGGAAGGATGCCTCAGCCTTAGTTTCAAAAAGTGAGTTATTCTTTTTATAGTGTATGAGTCAGAACAAAAAGGTTCATTTAGGTTCTTGGTTGGCTTTTCAGTTTGCAAATATTCTTACATTTAAAAGGCCTCTAATCTTAAGATAAGTTATTACTCAGTTAGCCACAAACTTGAAATTGATTGAGATTGAACATAATGATTTGAATTTTATTTGTGACCCTGCCCCTTTACATCTTAAAGCATTAGATGACATGGGTTTGTTGTGTGAGAATGATAGTGTGTATTCTCTAGCACCTCCAGGTCCAGTAATACCTCACGAACAGCGTGTCTTTCGAAAAGCTACTCGACCTACGGTACCTGCTGCCACAGAACCTTCTATTTATTCCAGTCAACCACTGATGCAATAAACTCTAGAAACACTACATCACATTAAGCGATGATTGGAACACTTGGAGAAAGGAAGTGATGAGACTACATAGCAAATGGTGTGGATTGAACAACAAATCGCTCAGTTATCTCAAGACTTTAACATGTATCGTTCCTCACAGAATTAACATCATCGGACTCTCTACACACATAACATTAGGGGAGTATTTGCTTTCCTTCTTCTCTTTACTTACTGGCTTTTGTTCATTGAGGATAATTCACATAATAAGTGTGCGGAGTGTTCGTATCTTTGTGGAAATCGCTGCAATTTTTTATGAGTTTGTTGCCAATTTTGAAGAATTTTGATGCTATATCAGACATGTTGAAATTTTTGAGATATTTCAACATTTTGGATATATTTTTGTCTGCATTTTGGTTAAAATTTTTAATGAAAAACCTCTGTTTTGCTGAACTTTTTTTTTTTTTGAAAGTCTTTGAAATCCTTAAATCTTGCTAGTGCCTGGTTTATGTTTTGTGATTTTTTTTACTCAAAGCCCCATTTTGTCTTTTAAACAATTTAAATGTGATATTTTGTGCATCAAATCTTGTGGCAGCTTTCAACTAACTAATCTATATTGATTTTTGATGTTTCACTCATTTTAGAGATCACAATTGACATGTGTATTATTTTTATAAAATGCTTTTAAGATTTTTGCCCCTTGATATTTTAAATTTAATTGATTTAATTAACTAGAAGCACATGAGTAGCCTTGCTTAGGTTATATTGGCTTAATTTTTGAAATTAATTGTTAAATAAATTGTGAGCTAAATAAATAAATGAAAAAGGAGCCCAAACAAAGTTCAAAATGAACAACTTACTCTTTTGGTCAAAACACCATGAGTAGAGCTAGGAGCTACTTGAAAGTTATCAATTGAGTAACTGGGTGCCGACATCACAAATGTTTGGCATCGTGTCAAAATGTTGGTGACATTTCATGCAAGCAATCAAAAGGTGCTCAAAAGTTTAAAAAAAAAAAAGAGAGCTGGTTCATAATTTTAAATCAATTTGTAATTAAACTTTGATAGGTTAAGTATAGTCTCTTATGTGTAATTAGTTTTTCATTTGGTAATTAACTTATCATTAAGTCGGGTAAGGGTCTTAGCATGTTATCTTATAATATATTTCAGTATTTATTGCTATTTTTGTGAAATATTAGAAAGCTTGTCTTATGAGTCTTTGGTTATTAGTTGCCATCCTTTTTTATTTATTTAAATAATGTAGTTGAGTTGTTGATTAATGAATGTGGGGTATGAAGGTTTTAAGTTACAAAATGCTCGAGGCAAGCATGGCTTAAATGTGGGAGGAATTTGATAATGAACATATATTCTTTATATTTTGTGGATAAAATTAGGATTATTTTCTAGTTTTTCTACTTATTTCTTAGTATTTTTGCAGAAAAAGTAGCAAGTAGAAGATCTGCAATCATATGAAGAAAAGTTGAGGAAAACTGAAAATTTACAAGAAATATGCAGACTTGACCCTCGGGCAGGAGCCTTGGCTGAGGCTAATTGCGTATCCGACCTGACAGATTGTGGATAATTTTGACAACTTGCACTTACTATATTTTGATCTTTGAAAATCCGATTTTGAAATGATTTAGCAAGATAAATATGATCATTTAATTCTCTATTAGTTAGGAATTTAATTTGGGATATTATTCATATTTTGTTTTATTATTATTATTAGTTTTTAGTTTTCCTAGTGAGAATAAATTGAAGCTTTGTTTGAAAGGGTTATATAAGCTGGTTTTTCTAACAACCCTAGGACGATTTTGGACAGATTGTGGTTGTTGCAACTTTAAAATATATCAAAGTTTTTTTTTTCTTAAAGCGTGAGTAACTAATTTACTATTTCGTTGAAGGGTAATTGAAGTTCATATTTGAAATTATGAGATCTAAATAACTCTACTTTTCTCTTCTTTAATATTCGGTATTTAATAATTCTCTATGGCTTAATTTAAATATTGTTTGGCTAGTTAATCAAGATGATCCATTGTTTAATAAGTTAAATAATATATAGCTATTCAAAATTCTTGAATCCGTAATTGTTCTTGATATTTTGATTTAAGTAGCAATTAGGTTTATCCTAAAAGATTATATTATCTAATTAAATAAATTTCGAAGTTATGTTTATTGGTTAAAATTAGGTCCTAATTATTGTTTGAGAGCTTATTCATTACTATAACTAGTTTATTGCATAATTAAAAAGAGTGATTTTTAAATCTATGATCAATTTAAGAATTAAACTGAAATTATTCCTTCTACTAAGGCTTCTCTCAATAAAATTTTCTTAATTGTTATCTTTGTCTTTAATTTAATTAGTTAAGATTATTTTCTAAATTTTATTTCAATTCTTAACTTCTTTTAAAACCCCCCTTTTTATTTCTTATTTTTAATTAATTTTTCCTTGGTTATAAAAATAATAAAAATAAGTAACAGTTCCTTGAGGTTCAATATTCTATTCACTACTTTTACAAATTAATTGGGTTAGGAATATGAATTTATTTTTGGTAGTTTCGACACCCATCATTTATTTTATATTTTTTAAGGAAAAATTAGAGCATAGAAAATTTATAAAATATGTTCACTAAATAACAATAAAAATTTATTTTTTGACATTGATATAAAAACTCTATCCTTTTTATGTTAGGAAATTTGATTTTATTTTTAAAGGAAATTTTTTGAAAAACATCTTAAATATGTTTTCCAAAATCTTCTTAAATTTAAAAACTTTAAAAATCATTTCCTATTTTCTAATTTAGAAAAAGAATGCCATATAAACATAAACTTTTATTTTCTATAGAAAATTTTTCTTTAAAACTACTCTAATTTTTTCACAAGTGAACACATTCTTAGAAACTTTTAAAATTGATAGAACCGAATGAATCAAGTTAAATTGGATTGAACCAATTTTATAAATACCACGCCATTTTTTGATAAAAAAAAATTAAAAAAAATTAAATAGTGCCTAATTTTATATAAATATTTAGATTGTTAAAATTTATGATAATATTATATTATGGATAACAGTGGAGCAGAAAATTTTCATTTTTCATAGGAATCTGCCCTAAATGGAGTGAAAATTCTCTGCCATCTTCTCTCGTGAAGGCAGAGATGGGGAGAATTTTTTCCTTATTGACCGGAGCAGAGCGGGATGGAAAATATACTTCTTGCCCTCACTCCTGCAGAAAACCAATAAATAATTTATATATTGTATTATATTATATTATATTATATTATATATATGTATTATATATTATATCTTATGTTTTAGTTGTTTGCACAAGTGAAATCAATTTAACTTGATTTTTTATTTTATTATATATAATTATTAAATTATTATATTATTGTAATGCATAATTATTATGTTTATTAATTTTTTATATTGTTAAATGTTATTTTTTTAAAAAAAAACAAAGCAATGAAAATTTTCCGAGGGCCCAAGGCAAATTTGCCTCCATTTTTTGAGCAGCAATGGGGGTGGGGATTTTCCACCAAGACAGGGACGGAAATGGGGATTGTCCCCTCATCTTCGACCCGCCGTGTTGCCAAACCTATACTAGGTTCATTTGTTATATTTATTAAATTTAATATGTGATATTTTTTAATTGATTATGAATATTTTTATTATTTTTAAACTTCTATTTTGAAATATTTATTATTTTTAGATTATTTATAGATGAAAATAAATTCATAATATTATTATGTTATTAAACCTAAGTCAACTTGATTAAACCTATTAAATGATTAACCAATCACTAATCCTATTCAATATCCAATATAGTTTTAAAAATACTAATTAAGAGGAAATTATATGGTGCCAGTGTTTTAATTAAGAGGAAATTATATGACACGCATGTTTTTACCTTTTTACATATTTTTATAATTTTTATGAAATTTTAAAATATATTTTTTTAGAAATTTAATAAAATATATATTTTGCATAAATTTGGGATATATTAGGCATATTAGATGTATAATTCTATAAAAATAAAAATAAAAATAAAAATAAAAATAAAAGATATTTTAAAAATGTTATCACTTTTAAATTTTTTTACAAAATAATATATTCATTCAATATATTTATTAATTATATTCATACAAAAAATTCAAAAATAATATTAATTTAACATAAGTGTTATAATAGATAAATAAGTTTTTGCAATAATACTTACCATTATCTTTTCCTTCGTTGTATAAGAATGAGTTTGTTTATATAATTTTTTCTAATGTATCCTTATATGCTTTCCATAAATTTTTTTGTTATAAAAACTTTAATTAACCAAGATTTTAATTATTTTCTCGTGGTTGATTTTTTTTGGGACATTAACTTTATTTCAAAAGTACTATAAAAGTAAAAAGTATTTATACTTTTAGAAAAAATTATAATAAAATTTTAAAATACCTCACCGCTCACTAAAATAAAGAATTTCTTTTATTCAAAAATATATTTTCTTTCACTATAATTAATATTTTACTTTAAGTTTTATTTTTTTAAAACTTCATTATTAAATAAAAATATTCTAAAAAAATAATAAAATTAATATTTTAAATTATATTTTCATCATATAAAATTTATTGATTGTATAAAAGAAAATTTTTAATTTTGATTACAAAAAATAAATAACACAAATAAAAATAATAAAAAAATAAAATATAATACTCTTATATCCTATATGCATATAATATATATACATAAAACACACATATAGAATACAAAAGTACTACAATAGTTAATTGTAGAAACTCTCATATTTAAATCCAGAAATAATTATAGTATCAAAAGATAAACTTAATAGGTGTATACATATATATATATATATATATATATAGCAATTAAATAAAAATAGCTAACATATAGTTGGTTAATTTATATATAAATATCTGGAAAAAAATCGTAGAGTTTTATCTGTAATTTTAAGAAATTTCAAATTAACAAAACACAATCTGCGATATAAAATATACTCCTAAATCATAATTTCACAAAATCTATCATTTCTCCAAATATATTCAAGTATTTAACAAATACAGTTAATATACATTATATATATTTACAAAACTATACCAAACATTATTTGTTTCAAATATATTTGCCTTTAATAACCATGATGCATAAAACTAAAGTGTAGTAAAACAAAATTATACATATATTGCAGCACCAACTGATTCGATCTCATGTCAAAATCTCGAATTAACTTTATAATCAATCTCAAAATCTAGACCTCATCTGCGTGATAAAATTAAATCGCGCTAAGTTAGAAGTTTAATGGTACGTACTTTAATAACATAAAAATAATAATTCAAAATAATATATCTCTTTTAATGCATAAAATATATTTATCAAAATAAAAAATGCAATGCTCAATCCATATTAGAATCTCATAAAATATATAAACATTATATCACAATACACATTAGACCCAATAAATCCCTACATAATATTCAAGTTCTAAAAAAAAAATTAATTTGGCCTATCGCAACTCGAAGGTTTAACTTCGGAGGTCAAGTGTCACGTGATACCAATATATCACTCTTGCCCATAGGCCGTCTCCTCAATAATAAAATGTCCAACACCAGTATACACTACAAGAAAAATAAGAATTAGTGATGAATAAAAATTTATCGCTAATTCTCAAAAATTCATCGCTAATAGTCATTAACGACGGATTTGATGTTATCATTATTCACGTTGTAGCTGAAAAATTAGCAATAAAATTTTTAGTCCATCAATACTTAGCGGTGGATTTTTTCGTCGCTAATTATACATATTATGTCGCTACTTAATCTTGTCGTCCTTCAATGAAGATAAATTTAGCAACGAAAAATTTGTTACTAAATTATTAATTTATTTTAAAAAATAAAATAAAATATTTTTTAAAAAATTATTTATTATTTTTTAAAAAAATTATTTTATTTTTTTAAAATAATTTATTTTATTTTTAATTTCTAAAATAATTTATTCCCAAATATTATTTATTCCATTAAATAATTTATTCTAAAAAATATTTATTCTAAGAAATAATTTATTTACATAAAAATAAAATTATTTACCAAATAATTTCTAAAAATTAATTTATTTTTTCAACTAATTTCTCTATAAAATAATTTATTCTAAAAATTATTTATCAATAAAATAAGTATTCAATCAAATAATTTATTTTTTTATTCTAAAAATTATTATTCTAACAAATAATTTATTAAATATAAAAATAAATTATTCCACTAAATAATTTCTAAAGAATATTTATTGTAACATTTCTCTAAAACATAAATCAATCTATCAAATAATTTCAAAAAACTTTATTCTAAAAATTATTTATTCAATCAAATAATTAATTTAATCTAAAAATAAAATTATTTATTCAATCAAATAATTTATTCAGTCTAAAAAGAAATTATTCAACCTAATAATTTCTAAAAATTATTCTATCAAATAATTTCTAAAAATTTTATTTTAATTATTATTTATTCAACAAAATATAATATTTATTCTAAAAATTATTAATAATTACAAAACAATAAATAAATAAATAAGCAAAAAAAAACATATCTTCAATCCAAATGCAAGAGAAGAAAAGAGAAAGAGGGATAAGAGGAAGAAGAAAAAGAAAAAAAAAGGAGAGAGAGGAGAAAGAAGAAAAAAAAAGAAAGAAAGAAAAAAGAAAAAGAAGAAAGAAAAGAAAAGAAAAAAGGAGGAGAAAAAGAAAAAGAAAGAAGAAAGAGAGAAACAAAGAAGAAAGAAGAAAGAAATGAAGGAAAAAAAGTTAAGAAGATTAAATATTAAATTTTTAGCGACAAATGCGGTTAAATTAGCAATAGAAATATGTTCCGTCATTAAAATTAGCAATAGAAATATTTTTAAAATTTAATTTATTATTAGTAACGAAATTAGCAATAGAAATATGTTCCGTCATTAAAATTTCGTACAAAAATTCCGCATATATTTTAAATATTTAAAATTAGGGATGAAATTATGTCCCATTGCTAAAAGCCCGCATAAAAAATTCACCTCTATTTTAAAAATATTTGAAATTAGCGACGGAACTAAGTTCCATTGCTAATTAAAGACAACATTAGCAATGGATACAACTTTCATTGCTAATTAGCCAGGATAAATGGCTCCCATATTTTTAAAATATTTAAAAATTAACGACGGAATAGTTTCATTACTAATTTAGATGAAATCAACAACATATATAGATTTCATTGCTAATTAGCTACGAAATTAAAATCTATTGCTAATTGGCAATGAAAATAAATTATGTCGCTATTTTTATTTATTAGCGATGATTTTTAGCGACAAATATTTAATACCGTCACTAAATGTAAGACACTAATGGATGGGGCTGGATTTAGCGACTGATTTGTTATATCGCTAATAATTTTTCCTATTCTGTCATTATTTAGCAACGGATAAAAATCTATTGCTATTTTTCATTACCAATTTATATTTTTCTTGTAGTGGTATCTTGTCCAAGGGTGTAATAGTAAATGTGATACTGGTGTATCTCACCCAAAGAAGTATAAACGTCATGACATATCGTTGGCATGTTAACTCGACAGTACCAAAATCAATATTCTAGAACAAATAATTGAGCAGGGCTAATAATCACATAATGTCATAATCCATTTTCATATTCTCATCTCATTTCATCATTTCCATATTTCTTATCCACATTGAACATAATTTATATCATCATAATCACATTATGTCTTATTTCTACATTTTCAATGTACTTTATGAAAATATCACAATTCACCATAAATAATAGTTTTTATGTCTAAAAAAATGCTCAAGTCACATTCTTGTTAGTAATGCATCAATCTCATAAATAACCTTGTTAAAAATAAAAACAACTTTTAAGAAAGTTCAAAATGGTTTATGCCAAAATATAAACATTTTAAGTAAATGTTATTAAAGTATGTACAAATCTTAATTTGCTTCAAAATCCCTCTAAATTCCAAAAAAAAATCCTAAACTTTATTTTTTACTTCAATTATGCTTAATCACTCTTAAACCAAAAAAAGGTTCAATTCCTCAATTAAAATCATATATATACTTAATTTATTTATAATATCCCTTAATTATCCAAGTCTTAATAAAACCTCATCAAAACTGATAGGCTGCAAATCCAACATGTTTATTACTTTGTTTTTGTGCTTAATTGATGTTATTTATATTGAAAAGAAGAGCTTTTACTTGGTTTTTATTATTTTGGGCAGGAATGGTGGATTTGCAATAGAAAGGCTTATTTGGAGTTTGATTAGAAGTATTGGAGCAAAATGGCATGGAGCTGAATTTTCTTTGTGGAGGCAGATTGACAGCAGAGGCCTTAGCCTTGCCCAAGGCTAACGGCCAGGCAGACCTGAACGGGCTGATTTAATTAAAGTGGCGGGCCCATACGATTTAGTTGTATTGGAGGACTCCTAAACCGACTTGTAATAGGATTTAAGTAGTTTTTAGTGGGCCTTTTTGTTATATTAGGTTGGCCCCACCCTTTATGGAGTATTTAAGTTATTTTTAGGGTTTGGAGAAGACACTTTTTACCTCCTCTTTGATTAATACGAATTTCAGCATTCTTTTACAGAATTTTTGTTGTTCTTCCATGGCCATGTGTGGCTAAACTCTTTATTTCAGTCAAGGATTAATTCAAGGTTGAAGTTCTTAAGATTGTGAGGTTTGATTGTGCCTAATTATTCTTTTTGATTCTTTTGCATTCATACTTTTACTGTGGCTTATTGGGAAAATCCATCTTTAGTGTATTTTTATTAGTTGATTGATCTGGCCAATTGATTAATTGATAGGATACATATAGCTAATCAATGAGATTAAATCCGTAATTGTTTATTCGAATTGATACAAGTGGCAATTGATATAATTTGATTGGGTAGAACCTTTTGGGTTATATTAAGTAATTGTATGATCTAATCTAAATGAATCTCGCTAGTAGGTTTGTTGGTTAGGGCAAGGTCTTTCTAGTGTTCATTGCAATCAATAAATTAAATCCTGTCGCTAGTATTAGGGTTGTTTATTGGTTAGGGGTTATCCATAGCGCTATGTCTTGCTTAACCTATTCAGAACGGAAAGATTGGTCGGAGACGCTAGCTTGAAGGCTATAACTTGTCTGTGAATATGAATTAAAAAGATTATTTTTAGCCCGTGATCAATCCGTGAGAACTTCATACCGCGAATCATCCTTGACTGAGTTCACTTCCATTGTTTCAAGTTTTTAATTATTTTTGCTGTCCTAATTTCATTCTTGATCACTTCTTTAACTTAATTTCATTTTATTTTTCATAAATATAATTCCCCTGTTTTTATTTTATTTTTCTTAAATTACAGCAGGTCAGATTTTGGTTAGCCTTGGGCAAGGCTAGTCCCTAGGGTTCGACCCTTCTCACCCTATTTACAAGTTTTCTTTTGTAGGAAGAGCAGGTTTATTATTTTTGGTGGATTCAACACCCATCAAATTTTGGCGCCGCTGCGGGGACTAGTTTACATTACTGTTATTGCTTCTTTGAATGACCAGATCTGAAAATTTGCAATTGGAATTTGATCCTGAGATAGAAAAGACAGCCCGTACATTGAGTAAAGAAACCAGGCTACGAAAAAGGGTTGCAACTGCTTCTACAGCTGATCCAGAAATTATAATTACTGATTTAGTTGAATCTTCAACTGAATTTGATCCTGAATTAGAAGAAACCTCAACAGAATCTGAAAGAGAGGAACAGATGGCTGACAATCGCACCGTTAGAGAGCTACAGGCAGCCCCTATAGACCAGCAGCCCCTGTGTATTGCTTTTCCAAACTTGGATGCACCATTTGAGTTGAAATCTGGTTTGATTCACCAGCTCCCTACCTTCCATGGGATGAAAAATGAAAACCCACATAATCACTTGAAAGAATTCCATGGTGTGTGCTCAAGCATGAAGCCACAAGGTGTGGCGGAAGAGCAAATTAAGTTGAGAGCATTTCCGTTTTCACTTAAAGACGCTGCTAAAGAATGGTTGCTTAACCTACCACCGGGTTCCATAACGACATGGCCTGCTATGGCTCATGCATTCTTGGATAAGTATTTTCCCGCCTCTAGAGCAGCCACCATTCGTAGGGAGATTAGTGGGATCAAACAAAAAGATGTAGAAAGTCTTCATGATTACTGGGAGAGATTCAAGAGGTTGTGTGCAAACTGCCCACAACATGGGATGTCCGAACAATCACTTCTCCAGTATTTTTATGAAGGGATGCTGGATATAGAAAGGAAAATGGTCGATGCTGCAAGTGGGGGAGCTCTTGTTAACAAAACTCCAGCCCAAGCAAGAGAGATCATATCAACCATGGCTGCAAACACGCAACAATTTGGACAAATTGAAGAGCCATCACGCAAGCTCTATCATGTAAGTAATTCTTCTGTTGAAGCTAAACTTAATGAGCTAACTTCTGTGATTAAAAATTTTGCTGCAGGACTTAATAGTCATAAAAGAGCGTGTGAAGCATGCACTTCTTATGAACACCCAACCGATGCATGTCCATCTTGGCAAGAGGGTCAAGAGCAAGTCAACGCTATTGGAGGTTTTTCCGGGCAGCCTCAAAGATCCAACTTTCCCATCTCCAACACTTTTGATGATAGTTGGAGGAGGCACCCGAATCTTAATTATGGGAATAGGCAGCAGAATTGTCAGCAAGCTAGGCCACCTCCTCAACAATCTTCCAACTCACACATGTCTTTGGAAGACATAGTTAGATCACTTGCCACTACCCAACAAGCATTCCAGCAAAACATGCAAGAGTTTCAAAGCGAAACAAAGAAGAGCATCCAAAATATGGAGAGCCAAATCAGCCAGCTAGCCTCCTCCGTGAGCAGATTGGAAATGCAAGGGAAGCTTCCCTCTCAAACTATTGTCAATCCGAGGGAGAACGTGAGTGCCATTACTCTTTGTAGTGGAAAGGAGCTACAAACAGCAGCTACAAAGAAAAACAGCAGCAGGCCCAAGGAAGAAGATGAAAAAGAGGTTGAGATTTTGAAGGATGAGCCTACCAAGCAAGTGCAAGGATGGATGTCCGAACAAATTGTCATTCCACCTCCTTTTCCCGAGCGGTTGAAGCAATGCAAGAAGGAACAAGAAGAGAAAGATATCTTTGAAGTCTTTCGCAAGGTCGAGGTAAATATTCCCTTACTTGACTTAATTAAGCAAATACCTCGTTATGCAAAATTTTTGAAGGAATTCTGCACAAGTAAGCGAAAGCAAGCTAGTGATGAGAAGGTAAGTGTGGGGGAGAATATCTCTGCTATTTTACAAAGAAAGCTTCCCCCGAAGTGCAAGGACGAGGGTATGTTTTCTATCCCATGTAGAATAGGCAATGTGCAAATTAAGAAAGCTATGTGTGATTTAGGCGCTTCAATTAATGTTATGTCATTGTCTATTTTCTCTTCTTTGAATATAGGTGCTTTAAAGAAAACTAATATTTGCATTGAATTGGCGGATAAGTCCGTAATCTATCCAGAAGGGGTGCTAGAGGATGTGTTAGTGAAAGTTAATGATTTAATTTTTCCTGCTGATTTCTATGTGGTTGATATGGAGGATGCTAAATCCCCAAATTCTAGTGAAATCATTTTAGGAAGACCTTTTCTTAGGACAGCTAGGACTAAAATTGATGTTTTTGATGGTATTCTTACCATGGAGCTGGATGGAGAAGTTGTCAAAATTAACATGTATAGTGAAGTCAAAGATGCTAATATTGTGTCCAATGTGAGTGACGTGTTTGATTTTGATCCCAAAAGTAATAAATTTTCTCCAATAATTGATAAGAATGAGCTTAATGTGGTTTCTTGTAAGAATTCTGATATTGATTG
Source organism: Garcia nutans (assembly GCA_947685225.1). NCBI lineage: Eukaryota > Viridiplantae > Streptophyta > Magnoliopsida > Malpighiales > Euphorbiaceae > Garcia > Garcia nutans. Next base: position 2,273,121 of record CANTUV010000068.1, read on the forward strand.
TACTAATAAGTTCAAAGAAAAAGTTTTGTTTGATGAGAAGTTGCAGGTTGAGAATGAGAAGAAGGCAATGAAATTGGGTTTGAGGCGATTGCCGAATCGCTTAAAATATTTGTTTATTGATGATGAAGACCCAATTGCTTTGATAGTGCCCAAATGTTTAAGTAGTGGCCAAGGAAAGAGGTTAATTCAGGTGTGCAATGAGTACAAAGATGCGTGTAGAAGGGCAAGACATGCTGCCTATGGAACCCCGACGGAGTTCGGTTGAAAATTCTAGAATGTCGAGCCTAAGACATTAAACAAGGGCGCTTTTGGGAGGCAACCCAGCTAGGCTTGTCCAAGCCTAATAAATTTTATGTTTTTGTTTCTTTTTATTTAAATTTCCTGCACTTGTTTTTATTTTTCAAAAAAAAAAAATTTCCATGAACAGTGTCGTCTTCTTCCTTTGCATTCATTTTTCTGTCTAATGTCTGCGTAAGGTTAAGTTAAAATGGTCTTTCATGGTGAATATAATGCTAGGCAGTTAAAATAAATAGACCTTGCCTTTTTATGAAGTGTTTTAATTTTATTACAATTATTTCCTTGGTTTTACTTATTTATTTTTATTTTTATTTTTATCTTTTTACAGCAGGTATTTAATTCATCTCTCTCTCCCGTTCAAAGGTCTCCAGCAGCCCCTTTTCCCTTTCAACCGAAACTCCAGCATCTCAATCCCTCACTTTCGGCAGTCACCCACCAAATTGGCACCACCAACGAATCACACACCCAGAAATCGTAACCAAACCAGAAATTGCAACACAGAAGCAGCAAACCAGAAATTGCAACCCAGAAATTGCAACACAGAAGCAGCAAACCAGAAATTGCAAACTAGAAATTGCAATCCAGAAATTGCAACACAGAAGCAGCAAACCAGAAATTGCAAACCAGAAATCGCAACCCAGAAATAGCAACCAGAAATCGCCTCCCTCTTCCTGCGTTTCAGGTGAGTTTTTAATTTTTTTTCTTTTTCGTCACTCTCCCATGGGTATTCTGAAATCTGAGTTTTGTTTTCCTTGATGAGCAAATTGAATGTGTTTGGAGGCCAAACTGTTGACATTTTTATTGAGTATTGAGATTAGTTGCTATGGATGAGCTGAATATTGTGAATTTTTGGATGCTGACACTGTGTTCGAATAAGATTTGATGACTACAGTTAGGTTCACTTTTGGTTTGCCGTAATGAGAATCAATTGAATGAATATTATAATGTTTATTACTGGTATTGCACAACAATGATGAGTTTGGTTTGATTTGAGGTAGAAATTCTGCATTCAAAGACACTTTATAATTATCTCATGCTTGGTTGTTTTAAACTTGGAACTTATTTGATATTGCATTGTGAAGTTTGATTGTTCTCATCTTTATCTAGTCGCTGTTGTACCTTGAAATTCAGATTGGTTCCACTGAGAGTTTTTGTTGAACGTGGAGCTTACTTATCGTTGCACCTGTTTGTGCTTGTTCGTTGTTTGCTTTGGGTTGTGGTTTTGCTTTTTAATTCTTGCAGGTAAATTTTGATCTTGGCAATATGGCTAGAACCAAAAATTGCCCAAACCACCATTCATTAGCCATTGCAGGCCAGCAGCCAACGTTTTGATCCAGGTTATGTTATTTAATTTTGAGCCTATTTGTGCTGCTGAATTGATTTCCTCTCTGTTGAGATTTCATTTTGTGCAGGTTTTTCAAGTGATTTGATAATGATAATTTCTACACTAATTTGTTCAAAATAAGTTGCTTGCCACTTGTTTGCTTTGGCTTGTGTTTGGTGCTCAAATCTTTTGTAGGTAGTGATTTTGTTTAATGGATTGGTTCACAACCAACTCCTCACTGAGGTTTAACAATCAATTTTTCGGCAATAACAGGGCAGTATCTACTACTCTCATTTTTCTTTAATTTGTTTGCTTGAGACCCTCCATTTGTGTTTAATTGTGATTTGTCCACATTGAGGACAATGTGAGAAATAAGTGTGCTGAGGGGTTTTAGCTATTGGGAGGTATTTTTGCTGAATTTTTCCCCACACTTATCCCATGCTTGTCCTCAAGCATGACTCAAAACTCAAAATCAAATCTATAAGGAGACCACATACTTCACCCAAGAACCCAATCAAACACACACATGTTCCCCAAACAACTCAACGTCGCAATTAATAATCCAACCCTCAACATCATTCCATCATTATGAACTCAATTGAAAAAGGTTACACTAAGAATTCTTAAAACACGCACACACACATTCGAAGTTTGAATCAACAAGTATTTTATCGAGCAAGTAACAAAACATATAAAAACATTTTCATAGCTTCATTAAAACAGAATTAAAGAACAACCATAGGCTCCCCTCTAAACTCCCTCTCCACTAATGTAGGTCAAGTCTCAACCAAAGATCATTAGGTCTTTACATGGGTTAGGCTAGGTGATGGTTACAAAAGATAGGATAATGTAAGGCTAAGAATAACAAGAAAATAAGTCTTTTACAATTAATTTCAAAAGAACAATGCACGAACTAACTAATGGCGACAAATGCGACCTAAACCAGAGAAAAGCTTAAACTAGAGAAAAACTAAAACTGAAATTGAATACATTTCTTTTTTTTTTCTTTTCTTTTTCTTTCTTTTCTGATTTTTTTTTCATTTTTCTCTTTTCACATGCTGTTTTATTTTTTTTTATTTTTTTTAAGAAATTCTAAAACATAACTAAAGTACTTGCAACCAACTTAAACCCAACAACTTTAAACACATAAGCCACAAGGACCATTTATTTTCACAAACTAAACAAAGTCAATGACATTAAACAAAAATGCATTTGCGCCAATTATTAATAACATACACATGTGTATGCTTAACAATGACTAAGAAGACTATTTTCTTGTTCAAGGGTGGTAGGCAAAGGGCTTTTGGTGTATATGGCTATATTGTAGGCTAAGAAAAGAAATTAGAGTACGCATTTAGCATACTTCGTAGGCTAGAAGGGGTGAAAAGAACGGTAACGTAAAGGTAGGAAAAAAAAACGTAGAAGGAATGATGAATCGACCAAAAGAACACCTAAATCATCTCAAAAGTCGAGACTCGCCTAGGATTTCGCCTCAAGGGAGCGTAGAAAAAAGTTCTAGTGTTCGGAAGCTATCCTAAATTTTGGCTTTGGAAATTGCTCTAAAAAACACTTATCGAAAGAAACTAAGTTTTGAAAAACAGATTTTTAGAATTCAAAGTGTAACAGCTTGCAATCAAAGTTTATAAGTGCAGTGATGGTTAATCTCAAGTTAGAGTTCTCGCTTACTAGTCTTGTCATTCAAGGTTCCCATATGTGTTCAACTAGGTTACAAAGGCAAATTACTCCTCTCTAGAATTTCCTAAAAGCTCTAAATCATATTCAAGGACACAGTAAACCCATTGAGTAAATCCCAAAATCAGCATATAGTATCAACCAAATAAAAATTTTACTCAAAAATATCATGGGACAAGTGTCTTAACTTCTAACTCATTAAACACAAACTGAACAGCCAAGTTTTATTTGAAATTAAGCATATGGCAGCAGCAAAAACACATGAAAAATTAATCAAATGCCATTCATATAGCTGAAAAACTTGACCAAAACGGAGCATAACCAAAGAACAAAATAATGGTAGCAGTATATTAATCACATTAAAAACCCTAATTTTAAAAATTTCCATAAATCCTACTTCCACACTTTGAGCTCACTTCAACCATTTTTATCTCAAATTCAACATAAACACATCCTATTAACTTCATAATCATTTTCTATTTCAATTAAAACTAATTTCTCTCTCTACTAACTATTACATAATCCAAAATCTAAGGAAAATAAAGCTTAAAAGAAGTATACTTACTTGATTCCTTGATTTTCTTCAAAACCAACTTAATTCACTAAGATTTTTAGTAAAATTTGGTGTATAAAATGAATAAATGATGAAGAATCTCCCTTACTCTCTCTCAAATTTTGGCCATTAGTGGTGAAGAAGAAGAAGAGTTTGTTTTATTTTTTTGTCATTCTTTCCATCCATATTAATTAATTAATTAATTAATTAATTGTTTTAATATTTTTTTCCTATCCATAAATATTTTTCTTACTTTGACTTTTTATTTCTTTACTTATTTTTATTTTTTTCCAACTTATATGTGTATATATGTATATATATATATAAATATATATATCTTGTATATCTTAAGTAAATATCATATAAGTAAATATCATATATCCAGCATATATATATATATATATTATGTATCCAAGAGATATATATTATGTATATCTAGGTTTATATTATGTATATAGTACATATACTATATATTCCCCTTTCCGACATATCTAGCTATTTCTCCATATTATCTATTTTAAGATATATTAAAAATATGAATGTTACAAAAAATATATTAAAGTATATTAATAGAAATCATTGAATTTAATTTTAAACAAATTTTACATATTATACATATTAAAAATAAAGTTAAAAAATATTAATTATATTATGTAAATATTATGTAGATGTTTGGTAGATATTTTATATATATTTGATAGATGTTGTGCGTATGTTATATATTCGTTATGTATATTATATCTATTTTATATAGATATTATGTGCATATTGTGTAAATGGTGTGTGGTTGTTATATAGATATTGTGAAAATAAAAAATTAAAAAATAAAATTAAAAAGATTTAAAATTTGATAGATGTTTAGTAGATATTTAGCAGTTACTTAGTAGATATAATAAATGTTGTTTATTTTTTTATGTGTGTATTTTATATATATTATATATATTATGTATATATTTATTTTATTATATTATATTTATATTGAGATTATGATTTAAAAAAATATTTTTAAATAAATTAATAAAAATAAAATAAAATATCACCTTTTTAAAAGTAAAAGCGAAAAAAATTTGGATACGCTTGTATAATTTTGAAAACAAAACTTTTCTGCAGTAAAAGTGGAGTCATTGAATAATGTAGTTTATGTAAAATTCTCTTTTTTTTTTTTTTTGTCTTTACGTAGTCGAACTGGAATTGCTTGCAATTGAAATTTGAAAAGTCGATTAATTATATTATTTTTAAAATTAAACTAAATTAAATACACAGGTTAGCTGGAATAGCTCAGTTGGTTAGAGCGTATGGTTGTTAACCATAATGTCGGCGGTTCAAGCCCTACTTCTAGCGGCAAACATGATAAGATAAAAACTTTTTTTAAAATAAAGAATGCTAATGTTTAGATAATTTCTTTTATTTATTCCTAATAAAGTATGTGAGTTTTTCAAAATAAGATAAACAAGCATAATGAGTTTTAGATAATTTTTTTTATTTTAAATTTTAAATAAATAATATTTTTGAATAATTTCTTTTATTTTCTCTAAGCAAAAAAAAAAAAAAGGATTGTTTTCAAACATGATAAGCAAACGAAAAAAATGATAAATAAGCTTTTTTTTTTAAAGAAATACTATTGTTTAGATAATTTCTTTTATTTATTCTGAATAAAAATACATGAGTTTTACAAAATTTAATAAGCAAGCATAAACAATAAAAAACTAATTATATGATCATTTGCATAAAATTTTATATAAATGAATACAAACAAATGAATAACTAATTGTATAAAATTATATAGAAATTAATCATACTTTAAAAAATTATTTTATTTTATTTATTTATTATATTAAGCACTAATATATTAATTTGTGTTATAAGATAATATATTTGGACATATTATACAAGGAGAAATTAAAATTAATTAATTCAACATTATTAAGATAAATATATTATTTATAAATCAAATAATTATAAAATTATATGATAGAAATGCATGCATATTTTCAATAATTGCATTATTAAAAAATTAAATTCGGTAAAATTATATTAGAGGATCTGAAATTTTTTTTATCATTTATTATTACTACTACTACTACTACTACTACTATATATCTTGTCATTTTAATTTTTTTTTCTCTTATATGCCGTATGCGTGTCTCTACTTATAATTATTAAACTTTTTTAATTTATGAATCAAATAGAACTTAACTCGAAATGAAAATAATGTTGAACTCTTAACAATGAATAAATAAATATTAATTAATTTAAAATCAATTGAAATCAGATTATAAAATTGAAAAGTCACAAAATATAATTGGTATAAATTTGCTAAACTAATAACATATTTGCTAAAAAGTATATATTTTTAATTAATTAAGTGATCAAGAAATATTATATATTAATTTATATTTTCTAATTCTACAAATATAAAGATGGTATATTCCTTCAAAAAAAAGATGAAATATATTTTCTTACTTAGAATATGACATTTGCACAATATTAATACTATATTAAGCAACATATAAAATCTATATATATTTTTCTCTTGAAATATAATATATATGTAATATTTACACAACATATATACTATAATTAAGCAACATATAAATATTATGACATAACGTATACGTAACAACTACATGATATCAATATAATATTTATACAACATTTGCACCACATCTACTAAAAAGACGACATACCATATTTTTGTAATTTTAGAAAATTTTTCCATTAATTTCAAATTTTTTTGATATTCATATTTTTTTTAAACAAAATTCTTTACTGCAACTGATTAAAGCAGGTAAAATTTAACAAATTGATCAACATAAATATAAAATTGCATATATAAATGCAAATTATTATAAAATCGTACCACTATGCGAAGAAGTTGTGCATAATTGGAAAAAAATATTATGATTCCCAATTATAATATTTTGGTATAATTACAGAGCTGGTGTTTGAACTTTTTAAAATTTAACAACTAAGTTGTTCAACTTTTCAAAATATTAATTTAGTGCTGGAATAAAAAAATTGTGTACAATTTAGTTGTTTTAGCATGTTGCAAACTGGTTATAAGTAAAATGTCATATCACCTTTTATTGACATATTGATACGTGTTATCCAACAAATCAGCTTTTAATTTGCAACTGCTGAAACAACTAAATTGTATATAATTTTTCAGTTCCAGCACTAAATTGATATTTTGAAAAGTTAAACAACTCAATTGTTAAATTTTAAAATGTTCAGACACCAACAATGTAATTTTACCTAATATTTTTCAACCTCATTTGTTTCACAATTCATCAAATATATTCCATCAATTTCTGCATACCAAATACAATTCTCGAAATTGCATTTATAAGCAAGACGTGATCCATACCAAAATACATTGTGCTCACCTCCATGGTTGTTATTAATTCTCCAATTAAATATGCAACAAAACTTGGTTGTTCTAAACAAATTCACTGGAAAATGGAAATGAAACTCCCCATTTTCTCTAAGCACATGGCTACCTAAATTGTCATTGTTAGGTTTACATTGCAAATTGAGAACATTACTTAGAAAAAAAATAGGATCTCTGTTCTCGATGATTTTTATAGACTTGGCAAAACAAATATTATAGCTAAATATTAATGACAAAATTGAAAGAAAGAATATAGATTTCATTATACTAAAACAAATACAAATTAATTTTATTATTCTTAAACTATTTCCAGAGACAAATCATTATACACACATATATTTACATATATCCAAACTAACTTTTAAATTTTTTACTTCATTCAAATATTCAAATATTGATTCAAATCATACTATACTACTCTTTTATTGAGAAAGCAAGAACACGTCTATACATTTTGAATAATAGAAGTTCAAAAATATCACTTTATTATGTATTGCTTTTATTTTTATTAAATTTTCTTGAAAAATCATATATTTTTTTCTGATAGCTAGAATTTTTTTTAAAATATGGTGTCGATAGTGAAAATACTTGACTAAATTTTTGAATATCCAGAAAGATATTAAATTTTCACATAACTACCCAAATTGTCATATTTACAATAATATTGCAAATTGAGAATATTATTTATTGTTGACAATACGAACATGATATTTAAGAAAAAATATGACCTCAATTCACAATAATATCATGTGGACTTGGCAATACAAATATCATGGCTTAATGTTAATGCCAAAATTGAAAGAAAGAATATAGATTTCATTATTTTAAAATGAATACAAATTAATTTTGTTACTCTTAAGCTGTTTTCAGAGACAAATCTTTGCACACATATTTATTTATATCCAAGCCAACTTTTAAATTTTTGAATTCATTCAAATATTCATTTATATATGCACTACCAATCTACTTTTAAATTTTTTACTTCAATCAAATATTCAAATATTGATTCAAATCATACTATGTCACCTTTTCATTGATAAAGCAAGAATACGACCACACATTTTGAATAATAGAAGTTCAAAAGTATCTCTTTATTATGTATTGCTTTATTTTTTTATTAAATTTTCTTGAAGAATCATGGATTTTTGTGGATATCTAGAATTTTTTTAACATATGTTATTAAAGATGATATCTGCAGGAAAAGATGTTGACCAAAGTTTCAAATATCCAGAAATATATTCAATTTCTACATGACTACTTAAATTGTCATCTTTAGATGTATATTGTAAATTGAGAACATTAGTCATTAAATTGTTGAAAATATGAACATGATACTTGAGAAAAAAAAATAGGACCTTTGTTTACGATGATTTTCTTTGGACTTGGCACTACAAATATCATTGTTAAAAGTTAATGCCAAAATTGAAATAAAGAATACATAGAACTAATACAAATTAATTTTGCTATTCTTAAGCTGTAACATCTCCTGATAGTCCTGTCAGAGAACTATTAGAAGATACTACATAATATCTATCAATCCTATAACCAAAATTATATAAGCATTATTTAAAATTCAACTGAAAATTTTGGCAGAGTTTCCTCTGTAATATTCACTGCCAAAATCTTCTCCAACCTAATACAATCTACAGAAAAAAAAACACTTTTAACTTTCTCTCATTGTGAACCTCGATTTTCCACCCGAAAAGGATTCGGATGAAAGTTCACTCGTTGTCGGGAGTCGCCACTCAGTTTATTTTGTTCAAAGGGAAAAACTAAGAAAACCCTTGTTTGACTCCAATTAATGCATCCAATGTAAAGGTTTCTAATCTACGAACCCAAGGAGGATTCGGGGACTATGTCATGTACTTGATTAATTTGCCAATTTAGAAATGAATCCAAAAGGAACACAGAAAGGAAGAAGAATAGATTGTTAGTAAATTGCGGACTTGTTATTTGAGGTGAATCTCAAATATGCCTACATACTCTCATTTTTTATGAGAGATCAAAGCCCATGTAGTTCGGAAAAGCCTATTTAAAGGTGATGAAAATTATGCTTCATGCATGTGTGTGTATGCTTCGTGCATTTGTCGGGCTTTTTTTTTTGTCAAAGTTGTTAATTTTAGCACTTAGTGTAAATTTGTGAAATTTAGGTACTTTGTACCAAAATAGTGCAATTTAGGCCTTTGGCCAAAAGATTAATTTTAATTGTGAAATTTAGGTACTTTGTACCAAAAAGATACAATTTAGGCTCCGTGCCAAAAAGTTGATTGATTCGCGGCTTCATGCCGAAGTGTTGATTGATTAGTTAATTAGGCATTAGACCTAAAAGGATTAGGTCTTTGACTGAAAAGAAATTAAGAAGAAGATATGATGCTTTATGATATGCTTGAATTGACAAATGATGAATTATCATACTACCTTGTTTAGGGTCCTTCCACTTCGAAGTTCCAGGTCTTGTTTTCTTAGATCTTGAAATATGATTCTTAATCCCTGCCACACAAGGTTAGATTCTTGCAAATAAAAGTCCAATAAGAATTTTTAAGCGTGAAAAGAATTCGACAGCATGAGGCCCACCCGAAAAAGTCCAACCCCCATTTTTTGAAAGTTTAGCAGCATTTTATAGGCGAAATTTGGGCTGGACGGCGGTAGGACCGGGTGGTCGCCGAAAAAATGGGAAAGGACACGGACAGCGGTCGGACCGCCGGTCCCAGCGGTTCACCCCAAAACCGCACCGAAATCTGCATTTTTTCATTTAAACTGATTTTCTGGGAGCTGCGGACCTCCAAAAATTATTCCGAGACCATACCTGTGGTCCTTGCGTCGCTCCGGACATTTCAAGTACCATGAAGGTATATTTTTGGTGAACTCTACCGCGGTCGACCGGTCTGGCTTAGTCTTTTGCAGTCGGCTTTCCGAGCCTCAAAATTCGAGTGTTCACACTCATTCATTCTAAACTCCAATTACACTAACTTATCAATATTCAATCACAATTTGAGATAATAATCCAATACTTTCATCAACCTGTTTACATATATAACATTCTCTAAAATTAATATTATTTATTAAAGTTTTATAATCCAAACTACATTCAATAAATAAATAACTTTCAAGCTTGTCCAAAATTATGCAACTGTCATTTAAACTAAAACACTGCTATATGAACAGTAAATAAATACATATTACAAAATCTTTCAAATTATACCTTTTGAATTGCAGTTGATCCTGAACCCTTTAAGACTTCACTTCGCCGGATCTACCCTGTCTATTTGATTTGTGCTTCAAAAAAGTCTAACACGCTAAGCAATCGTTTAGTTGTGCTTGTATATTCATAATTTGACATTGTATATAATAAGGAAATAAATATAATAATAAATGTACTTAAAATCACAACTTTGAAAATAAACCATTTAATCAAATAAGTTCATGTTAACACTTCTTAATATGAATAGGTTCAAAATTCAACTCAATTAAAATGAGATAATCATTTTCAGGTTATTTGCTAACATATTAATAGTTAAGATAAAAAATCTATTTTTAACATTCACTTATCCATATAATTCTTTATAAATACACACATTGCACATTTCTTATGTCTCAATAAATTTCATTTATTTTGCCTTCATATATTGAATTTAAAATCCTAGACTCAGATAACGGGTTCAATAATGCCAATAAAATGCCCATTTTTAGATTTTAAGATGAGAAAAGAAAACTCAGTATAAACTCTGCAGCACATATGATATACCAATAATGACATGAATGTTTACTATCAATAATGACACAAAGTGTCCAATAATTGCATAAAGTACCAACTAACACTGTAAATGTCTACCCTCTAGTTAGTCATTCTATCTGATAACTAGGTTTTTCATCAGTGTAACTTGCATATTTCAATTATTTTCTCATTCCAATCAGTTTTACAATTATAATTTCAATTTTACTAAAAATATTTCTTTAAAGTAAACACTTCTTTTCCATATTAATCAATTAATTTTCAAACTTTAACAATACATTTAAGCAAAATCTTCTTTATTTAAAACTAAACACATTTCATTTTAAACCATATTCATAAAATATACTACAATTAATCATTTTTCTTCCAAATCCCTAAACTTTCCCAAAACCCAAAATTCTCCATAACCCTTAAACCAACATTTTAATAGTTCAAAAGTTTCTTTAAGCATAGTTTTAAGTTAAAAACCACACAATCACACTTAATCTCATTCACAAATGAATTCACAAACAATTTCTTCCTCAATTAGTTCTATATTCAATTCTTTCTCAAAAAGTTCAATAAATCAATTCCATCACAGATAATTCAATTAATAGAGATTAACAAACTTCCATAAGCATTTAAAATCAAAGAAAATCCAAATAATTGCAAATTATTAAATACACAAGTACTAAACTCTTTGAAGTAGCTATTCTCTTTCTCTTTTTTCCTATCCCTTGACTTTATAGTGTTATTCTTAGAAAATCACTCACAAACTAACTATTTCCCTTAAAAATCTTGAATTATTGCTAAAGATCCTTAGGTTTTTAAGTGTTGTGATGGAAGAAGAAGAAGGAAGAAGAAAATATGGTGGCGGTAATGAGATGAGTTCAGCCAAAGGTGAAGAAGAAGAAGAAGAAAAGAGAAGTCAACTCTACTTTATATAATATCTAGGATTTTGATTCTATGTGTTGCTTATACCTTTGTTTTGGTATACATACTTTCTTTAATTATCCCTTAATCTGATCTTTAACTCCGAAAAATCATGAAAATATTTGCTTTAATTATTTTAAAGCCATATTATTTATATTTCATATCCCAATTACAGTAGAATTTGATTCTAGGGCCATGGAGGCATTTTCATAATTTTATCACTTAATTTTTTTTAAAAATACCGATTAAATTCATTCTCGGATTTAATTTTAAACTTTTTATTGCTTAAACAACCATAATTTTCCTTCAATTTCGAATACCCAGGCTACTCTTAATATCACACATAGTCCTATATATATATATATATATATTAGAAAATTATTACTTAAAATTTCAGACATTACATAAGTTATTTCTAGAGATAAGTCCTTGGACATACATATATTTATATATATCAAAACCAACTTTAAAATTTTTGAATTCATTCAAATATTCATTTATATATGCAAATCCAAACCAACATTTAAATTTTTTTACTTTATTAAAATATTAAAATATTGATTCAAATCATACCATATCACTCCATCAATGAAAAATCAAGAACACTAACACACATTTTGAATAATAAAAAGTTCAAGAGTATGTCTTTATAATGTATTGCCTTAATTTTTTTTTATTAAATTTTCTTGAAAAATCATGGATTTTTGCTAATAGCTTGAATGTTTTTAACATATATTATTAAAGATGGTACCGACAGCAAAAAATGGTTGACCAAAGTTTCAAATATCCAAAAAATATCAAATTTCCACATGACTACTCAAATTGTAATTTTTTTTTATTAGCATTGCAAACTGAGAACATTATTTGTTAAATTGTTGAAAATATGAACATGATACTTGGAAAAAAAAAATAGGACCTGAGTTCACAATTATTTTATATGGACTTGGCAATGCAAAAATCATGGCTAAATATTAATGCCAAAATTGAAAGAAAGAATTTATATTTCATTATTTTAAAATGAATATAAATTAATTTTGTTATTTTTAACTATTTTCAAAGACAAATCTTTGCACACACATATATTTATATATATTTGAACCAACTTTTAAATTTTTAAATTCATTCAAATATTTATTTATATATGCATATCCCAAATTTTAAATTTTTTACTTCACTCAAATATTCAAATATTAATTCAAATCATACCATAACACTCCTTTGTTAAGAAAGCAAGAACACGCCCATACATTTTGAATAATAGAATTTCTAAGATATCTCTTTATTGTGTATTGCATTAATTTATTTTTTTTAAATTTTCATGAAGAATCATGGATTTTTATTGATAGCTAGAATTTTTTTAATATATTTATTAAAGACGGTGTTAGTTGAAAAAAATAATTGACCAAAGTTTCAAGTATCCAAAAAGTTATTAAATATCGACACTACTACCCAAATTATCATCTTTAGATTTATATTGCAAATTGATAACATTATTCGATAAATTGTTAAAAAATATAAACATGGTATTTGAAAAAAAAAACAATAGGACTTTTGTTCATGATGATTTTCTGTGGACTTAACAATGCAAATATCTTGGCTAAATGTTAATGCTAAAATTGAAAAAAAGAATATAGATTCATTATTTTAAAATGATTACAAATTAATTTTGTTATTCTTAAGCTATTTTCAGAGAGAAATCCTTACACACACATATATTTATATATATATATCCAAACAAACTTTTAAAATTTAGAATTCATTCAAATATTCATCTGTATATGCATATTCAAACCAACTTTTAAATTTTTTACTTCATTAAAATATTGATTCAAATCATAATATATCACTCATTTATTGATAAAACAAGAACAAGTACACACATTTTGAATAATAGAAGTTCAGAGATATCTCTTAATTATGTATTATCTTTATTTTTTTATTAAATTTTCTTGAAGAATTAGGGATCTTTTCTTATAGATGGATTTTTTTTTAATATATGTTGTTAAAGATGGTGTCAGCGGTGAAAGATGGTTGGCCCAAATTTTAAATATTCAGAAAGCTATAAAATTTCCACATGACTACCCAAATTGTCATCTTTAGATTCATATTGCAAATTGAGAACATTATTTGTGAGATTATTAAAAACATAATACTTGGGAAAAAAAAATGGAACCCTAGTTCATGATGATTTTTTGTGGACTTGGAAATACAAATATCATGGCTAAATGTTAAGGCCAAAATTGAAAGAAAGAATATAGATTTCATTATTTGAAAATGAATACAAATTAATTTTGTTATTCTTAAGCTATTTCCAGAGACAAATCATTGTGCACACATATGTTTTTATATATTCAAACTAACTTTTAAAATTTTAAATTAATTCAAATATTCATTTATATATGCATATCCAAACCAACTTTTATATTTTTTTACTTTAGTCAAATATTCAAATATTAATTCAAATCATATCATATCACTCTTTATTGAGAAAGCAAGAACATGTCCACACATTTTAAATAATAGAAGTTCAAAGATATCTCTTTATTATGTATTGCCTTTATTTTTTTATTAAATTTTCTTGAAGAATTAATAATTTTTACTGATAGCTAGAATTTTTTTAACATACGTTATAGAAGTGAAAAATGGTTGACCCAAGTTTTAAATATCCAGAAAGCTATTAAACTTTCACATGACTACCCAAACTGTCATATTTAGATTTATATTGCAAATTGAGAACATTATTTGTTAAATTGTTGAAAATATGAACATGATTCTTAGGAAATAAAATAGAACTCGAGGTCAAGATGATTTTCTGTGGATTTGGAAATGTGAATATCATGGATAAACATTAATGCCAAAATAGGAAGAAAGAATACAATTTTCATTATTTTAAAACAAGTACAAACTAATTTTGGTTCTCCTAAGCTATTTTCAGAGACAAATCATTGCACACATATATATTTATATATATCCAAACCAACTTTTAAACTTTTGAATTCATTCAAATATTCATTAATATATGCATATCCAAAATAGCTTTTAAATTTTCTACATCATTCGAATATTCAAATATTAATTCAAATTATACCATATAACTCCTTTATTGAGAAAGCAAGAACACATCCACACATTTTGAATAGTAAAAGTTTAAATGTATCTTTTTTATTATATATTGCCTTTATTTTTTATTAAATTTTCTTGAAGAATCATGCATTTTTGCTAATAACTTGAATTTTTTTAATATATGTTATTAAAGATGGTATCGGCAGTGAAACATAGTTCACACAAATTTCAAATATCCAAAAATCTATTAAATTTCCACATGAGTACCCAAATTGTCATCTTTAGATTTATATTGAAAATTGAGAACATTATTAAATTGTTTAAAATATTAACATGATTATTTGAAAAAAAAATAAGATCTCAGTTCACCATAATTTTCTGTAGAATTGGCAATGCAAATATCATAGCTAAATATTAAAGCTAAAATTGAAAGAAAGAATGTGGATTTCATTATTTTAAAATGAATACAAATTAATTTTATTATTTTTAAGCTATTTCGAGCTACAAATTCTTCCATACACATATTTGTATATATATCCAAATCAACTTTTAAACTTTTGAATTCATTCAAATTATAATTTATATATGTATATCCAAACCAACTTTTAAATTTTTTACTTCATTCAAATATTCAAATCATATCATATGACTCCTTTATCAATAAAGCAAGAATACGTCCATACATTTTGAATAATTGAAGTTCAAAGGTATCTCTTTTTATGTATTGCCTTTATTTTTTATTAAATTTTCATGAAGAATCGTGAATTTTTGTTGATGGCTAGATTTTTTTTAATATATATTATTAAAGATGGTGTCAGCAAGTTTCAAATATCCAAAAGTTATTAAATTTCCACATGACTACCTAAATTATTATTTTTAGATTTGCATTGCAAATTGAGAATATTACTCATTAAATTGTTGGAAGTATGCACATGATACTTAGGAAAAAAAAAAGATATTTGTTAACGATGATTTCCTGTGGACTTGACAATGAAAATATTATGGTTAAATGTCAATGCCAAATTTGAAAAAAGAAATACCGATTTCATTATTCTAAAACGATTACAAATCACTTTTTTTTTATTCTTAAGCTATTTCCAAAGATAAATGCTTGCACACACATATATTTCTATATATCAAAACAAAATTTTAAAATGTTGAACTTATTCAAATATTCATTTTTAGATAGATATCTAAACCAACTTTTAAAATTTTTATTTCAATAAAATATTCAAATATTGATAAATCATACCGTATCACTCTTTATTGAGAAAGTAAAAACATGTTCACACATTTTGAATAGTAGAAGTTCAAATGTATCTATTTATTATGTATTGCCATTATATTTAATTAAATTTTCCTCAATTATCAAGGATTTTTACTGATAGCAAGAATTTTTTTAATATATGCTATTAAAGATGGTTTCAACAGTGAAAGTCAGTTGACCCAAGTATTAAATATCCAAAAAGCAAATAAATTTCCACATGATTACCCAAATTTTCATCTTTAGATTTACATTCTAAATTGAGAACATTATTTATTAAATTATTGAAAATACGAACATGATACTTGGAAAAAAAAAAGGACCTCAGTTCACAATGATTTACTGTAGATTTAGTAAAGCAAATATCATGGCTAAATGTTAATGTCAAAATTGAAAGAAAGAATACAGATTTCATTATTCTAAATGGAATACAAATTAATTTTGTTATTATTAAGCTATTCAAGAGACAAATCCTTGCACACATATATATTTATATGCATCCAGACCAACTTTTAAACTTTTGAATTCATTCAAAATTCATTTATGTATGCATAACCAAACTAACGTTTAAATTTTTTACTTCATTTAAATATTTAAATATTGATTGAAATCATATCATTTTGCTCCTTTATTGAGAAAGCAAGAATACGTCCACACATTTTGAACCATAGAAGTTCAAAGAAGATCTTTTTTTATGTATTGCCTTTATATTTTATTAAATTTTCTTGAAGAATAATGGATTTTTTGCTGATAGATAGAACTTTTTTTTAACATATGTTGTTAAAGATGGTGTCAGTAGTGAAATATGGCTAGCCTAAGTTTCAAATATCCAGAAAGTAGTTGTCATCTTTAGATTTACATTACAAATTGAGAACATTATTCGTTTAATTGTTAAAAATATGAACATGATGCTTGGGAAAAAATAAGACCTCAATTCACGATGATTTTCTTTGGACTTGGTAATGCGAATATCATGGTTAAAAGTTAATGCAAAAATTGAAAGAAAGAATACATATTTCATTATTCTAATATGAATACCCACTAATTTTGTTATTCTTAAGCAATTTTCAGAGACAAATTCTTGCACACATATACATTTATATATATCCAAACCAACTTTTAAACTTTTGAATTCATTCAAAATTCATTTATATATGCATATCCAAACCAACTTTTAAATTTTTAACTCATTCAAATATTAAAATAATGATTCATATCATACCATATTACTCCTTTATTGAGAAAGCAAGTATACATCCAAACATTTTGAATAATAGAAGTTCAAAGGTATTTCTTGCCTTATTTTTTATTAAATTTTCTTGAAGAATCATGAATTTTTGCTGATAGCTTGATTTTTTTAATATGTATTATTAAAGATGATGTCAAAAGTGAAAGATAGTTGACCCAAGTTTCAAATATCCAAAATGCTATTAAACTTCCAGTTGACTATCCAAATTGTCATCTTTTGCTTTATATTGCAAATTTCGAACATTATTCATTAAATTGTTGAAAATATGAATATGATCCTTCGAAAAAAAAAGGACCCCAGTTCATAATGATTTTCTATGGATTTAGCAATACAAATATCATGGCTAAATATTAATTCCAAAATTGTAATAAAGAATATATATTTCCTTATTCTAAAAAGAATATAAATTACTTTTGCTATTCTTAAACTATTTCCAGAGATAAATTCTTGCACACATATATATTGATATATATCCAAACCAACTTTTAAAATTTTGAATTCATTCAAATATTCATTTATATATGCATATCCAAACAAACTTTTAAATTTTTTACATCATTCAAATTTTAAAATATTGATTCAAATCACACCGTAACACTCTTTTATTGTGAAAACAAGAACACGTATGCACATTTTGAATAATAGAAGTTCAAAGGTATCTCTCTATTATGTATTGCCTTAATTTTTTTTATTAAATTTTCATGAAGAATGTAAAACCCTTGGTTTTTGAATGATTTTAAGTCTAGGGGCAAAATAGTTATTTTGTGCCCTCACATGTTGTTTGAACATAATTTGATGGTTTAAATGTCTTTTTGATACTCAGGATGACGAGACGGTCATTTTGAGTATAATATTGTATTTTTGGGTGCCGAGGGTATTTTCGTCATTTTTAGATTTTTTGTCGTTTTCGGTATTTTCGGGTATTATTATGCGTAAAACATATTTATAAATTATTTTGGGTTAAATTTTGAAGTTAAAAATAAATTTGAGTTGATTTTGTGAATTTTATGGTTTTGGGTAAATTTCTATGAAAATAAATAGTTTTGGGGTGTTTTTAATTAAAATAAATTAGATTGGGGGTAAAAGTATAATTTTGAAGAGTTGTTTTCCTATAAATAGGCCTAAAAATTAGATGGGGTAAGGTTATTGGTCTTCTATTTTCGGGTGTTTTGAAAAAAGGGGGAGAAATTTGGTTTTAGGCAAAAAATCAGAGGAGCTGTCGTTTTGGGTCTCGGCGTGCCAGCGCGCAGTGTCGTTCGGCGGGTAGCTAGCGTCGTTCGGCGGAGAAGCGCGAGCCAGGGACTTGTCGTTCGGCATCTCGTGTCCCGTCGTTTTGCGTGGCGCGGCGTGGCTCGCCTGGTCGTTTTGGCCAGTGCTCCAGCAGCTCGATTTTTCGAGTTTTTGAGGTTTTTCTTGATTCCTTTTGCATTATTTCGACTTCCATTTGATTAGTTCATATTAGTATCATATTGGGTTGGTATTTTTCTTAATTAATTTGGCTAAATTCGAATTATTATTTAATTAAATTGATTTTTACAAAATAGGTTAGGTTTTGGGGTTTTTATTGTTTTGATGGATTTTGGTGTTGAATTAATTGATTTGGGCTAGTGTGTTGGGTTCTGAAATTTGATGAATGTATTGAATTAGGGTTTGATTGAATTAAATTGGGTATTAGGGTTTTCAAATTAATTGTTTTCTTTGAGTTTTTGGATGATTTAATTCTCTGCTGAAGTTTGATGTTAGTGCTGTATGTTGCTCGATTTTTAATTAAATATTGGAACATGATAAAAATTTAAAATTTGGATATGTGGCTCGAAATTGAGTCTAGTTTATGATAAAAATACTTGTTGGGATTTTGGAGCATCGTATATTTCTGGAAAATTCAAGTTTGCTATTGTTGTCTGACGAACTGTACTGTAGGTGCGATTGCATCATCTGTAACTTTCGAAATTCATATTAAAATGTGTAAAAATGTTTTATATTTGATTTTCATATATGTTGAAGTTCTGGAAGTATAATTTACAAGAAAAATATGTTGGGTTATGTTTCTATTGTTATATTTTTGAAATAATTAGATCTTTCTACTGCTGTCAGTATACCTTGTGAGCTGTATATTGTTATGAATAAAAATTGATTTAGGGACTTCTAAGTCTCGAAAAATTATGAAATTTTGGTAGGATGCTTTCCAGATATCAAATTAGCTTCTGGTTGAAAATTATAAATTTTGCATATACTGGTTAATTGTTTTGAATTTTACAATTTGACACTTGTTATTCAGGTTTATCGGTAAAATTGTATCTTGTGTATATTGATTATTTAAGTAAGGTATTTGATAAATTTAAATTGTAAGGACATTTTAATGATGTTTTATATTCTGGAAAGCAAGTTTAAAGGTGTGGTATTATGATGGTTAAGTTATGATTGGTTGACAAAAAGGTTTAACCTTGCTATGGAAACTATTGAATTGCGTGCATTCACGTCATGCATTCCCATTTGCACTTGCATACATTTGTAAGGGTGGTTGTTAATTGATGGTTAATGGTTAGGCGGTGGTCCAGAGCACCTCAGACTTAGGGTGGCGGATTGCTTAGCTAACTGTTAGACCAGGTAAGTTCTATGGGTGTATTTGAATTGTTTGTGTTGTGCTACTTGCTAACAACTTATATATATATATATATACCCTTCTTATAATATATTATCCTTTCTATATATTCACTAGTCTATTCTTTCGAACTCAGCCTCGCATGTTTTAGGAGACAGAGAAACTTGCATGTGATTGTATTTATGTGAGAATATTGAATTTGATATTACTTGTGCTGTGTGATGGTGTGTCATGAAGGGGAAGGAGGTTACTGAGGGTTAATGCCTATACTGCTACTGAGGCTTAATGCCTATACTGTTTACTGAGGCTACATGCCTAATTACTGATTACTGTACTGTACTGAGGAGTTATAAGGACGGATGTGACTGATATTATACTGTACTGTTTACTGATTGGTGACCCCGACACACCATCTTGATTGCTTAATTTGTGAATGTATTTTATGTACTGCTTATATAACTGTTAGATGTTTCTCTGCCTCTCATAGACTTACTGGGCGTCTATATAAAGCTCTCATACCCTTACAGATTGTCTTTCAGGTTTACAGTGATTGCCTTCTTCTATCTTCTTTCTCTTCTTTGGAGAAGTCGATCAGGTTTTCCGTTTGTGTTTATCGGTCCTTTTGCTTAGAGATTTTCGGATATTGAACTTTTGAGCGGATTGAATCCGAATCCCTTTTTGGGTAACAACAACCGTGGCAATGGTAATGGTAATAGCAATGGTTATGGCAGAGGTAATGGTGGTCGAGGTTATAATGGAGGCCGAGGTAATCAGAATGGCAGACGACAGAATGGAGGTTATCGAGGCTACCAAGGTCAGCAGAATCAGGGTTATCATTAGAATAATCAGCAGCAGAATGTTGTACCTGCTTTGCCAGCAGGTCAGAACAATGCTCAGAATCAGAACTAAGGCCAGAATCAGAATCAGAATTATGCTCGGGTGTTTAATCTTAATACTCAGCAAGCTCCGGCTGATAATAATGTGGTGCAATGTACACTCTCTGTATGTTCATTTGATGCACATGTTCTTATTGACCCTGGAGCTACTCATTCATTCATATCACCTAGCTTTGCATCTAGATTATCTAGATCACATGAACTTTTAGCTGAGCCTTTGTTTGTTCATACACCACTGGGGGATGAGATAGAGACGGTAGATGTTTATAGTAACTGTATGATTAGAGTTGAGGATGCAGATTTAGCTGCAAATTTGATTGTCTTATCTGTGTTGGAATTTGATGTGATCTTGGGAATGGATTGGTTAGCTTGTCATGCAGCTAATGTTGACTGTAGGGCTAAAATAGTCCGATTTGATTATGAAGAAGGTAAGTCGGTGACATTCCATGGTTCCAAGACCATTGGTCCTTGTCAGATGATTTCTGCTTTGGGAGCTAGAAGGTTGTTGCGTAAAGGTTGTGACACCTATCTTGTATCTATTCGGGATGTGAAGAAAGAAGAAGTTAAACCAGAAGACGTCCCTATAGTGGAAGATTTTGTGGATGTTTTTCCTGAGGATTTGCATGGGTTACCTCTTGAAAGGGAGATTGAGTTTTCTATTGATCTTGTACCCGACACAAATCCTATCTCTATGCCGCCTTATAGAATGGCACCGGCATAGCTTAAAGAGTTGAGGGAGCAGCTGAATGATTTGTTACAGAAGGGGTACATCCGACCGAGTACTTCACCTTGGGGAGCTCCGGTTCTTTTCATGAGAAAGAAGGATGGTTCCATGAGGTTGTGTATTGATTATCGGCAGCTAAACAAGGTGACGGTCAAGAACAGATATCCATTACCAAGGATTGATGATTTGTTTGATCAGTTGTAAGGGGCGAAGTTTTTCTCAAAGGTTGATCTTTGGTCTAGTTATCATCAGTTAAGGGTGCGAGAGAGTGACATACCTAAAACTGCTTTTTGCTCAAGGTATGGTCATTATGAATTTCTAGTAATGTCTTTTGGACTTACCAACGCCCCTGCTGCGTTTATGGACTTGATGAATAGGGTGTTTAGTCCATATCTTGATCGGTTTGTTGTGGTGTTCATTGATGATATTTTGGTGTATTCCAAGACTAAAGAAGAGCATGAGGAACAATTGAAGCTGGTTTTGCAAACTCTGAAGGAACATAAACTTTATGCCAAGTTCTCGAAATGTGAATTCTGGTTGGATAAAGTTGTGTTCTTGGGTCATGTTATATCTTTTGAGGGTGTTCAGGTTGATCCAAAGAAGATTGAGGCAGTCATGGATTGGCCAAGACCAAAGACAGTTACAGAGATACGAAGTTTCTTGGGTTTGGCTGGTTATTATAGAAGATTTGTTAGAGATTTTTCTCGACTTGCAGCACCTTTGACTAAACTCACTCGCAAGGGTGTTAAGTTTGTTTGGGATGATGCTTGTGAGGAGAGTTTTAACTTTCTGAAAGAAAGGTTGACATCTGCACCTGTACTTATTTTGCCGGAGGGCAATGAAGGCTATGCTATTTACTGTGATGCATCCGGTATTGGTTTGGGATGTGTGTTGATGCAACATGGTAGGGTGGTTGCTTATGCTTCAAGACAGTTGAAAAAGCATGAAGTTAATTATCCTACGCATGATCTGGAGATGGCTGCTGTTGTGTTTGCACTAAAGATCTGGAGGCATTATCTGTATGGTGTCACATGTGAGATTTTTACTGACCATAAGAATCTCAAATATGTTTACTCGCAGAGGGATCTGAACTTGAGGCAGAGGAGGTGGATAGAGTTTCTAGAAGATTATGATTATAATATTCAGTACCATCCTGGGAAAGCAAATGTTGTGGCAGACGCTTTGAGTCGCAAGTCTATGGGGAGTTTGTCACATATTTGTTTGACGAGGAGGTCCTTGATTTTTGAGATTCACCAATTGCTTGATGAGGGTTGGACATTTAATATGTCTGACAAAGAAGTTGTGAATGGTAGAGGGGTGTTTCTTGCTAGTTTGGCTGTGAAGCCAAATTTTCTTGACAGGATTATTTCTGAGCAAAGTAAGGATGCGGATTTGAAAATTTTACCACAGAAAGTCTTAGCCGGTGAGAACAAGGAGTTTGTTATAGATGATAAAGGTGTTTTGAAGTTTGGTACTAGGGTGTGTGTTCCTAAGGTAGATGATTTGAAGACTGATATCCTTAAGGATGCACATTTCTCTAAGTACACAGTTCACCCAGGTTCCACCAAGATGTATCGGGATTTGAAGCAGTTGTACTGGTGGAAAGGGATGAAGAATGATGTTGCACAGTTTGTTTCTCAATGCTTATCTTGTCAGCAAGTTAAGTATGAGCATCATAAGCCTGCGAGATTGCTTAAGGAGTTACCACTACCTGAGTGGAAATGGGAGAGAACCAATATAGATTTTGTTGTCGGTTTGCCTAAAGCTCCTGGTGGGCATGATTCTATTTGGGTTATTGTTGACAGATTGACTAAGTCCCCTCATTTTCTTCCAGTAAATACTAAGTACACAGTGTCACAGTATGCCAAACTGTACCTCAACAGGATTGTGAGTCTTCATGGGGTCCCAGTTTCTATAGTTTCTGATAGAGGACCACAATTTACTTCTAGATTTTGGCAGAAGCTTCAAGAAGGTTTGGGAACTAATCTTCATTTCAGTACTGCTTTTCATCCTCAGACAGATGGTTTGTCGGAGAGGACTATTCAGACTTTGGAAGATATGCTGCGATTGTGTGTTCTTGATTTTGGTGGTAGTTGGGCAGATCATCTTCCTTTGGTAGAGTTTGTCTACAATAACAGTTATCAGGCTAGTATTGGTATGGCTCCATTTGAGGCTCTGTATGGCAGAAGGTGTAGGACTCCATTATATTGGGAGGAGGTTGGTGAGCGTCGAATTGAGGGTCCTGAACTTTTGCAATACAGTGCTGAGGTTGTACCAGTGATTCAAGACCGTATTCGGACTGCTTTTAGTAGACAAAAGAGCTATGCTGATTTGAAAAGAAGAAATCTGAAATTTGCTGTCGGGGATAGAGTGTTTCTGAAGGTTTCACCTTTCAAGGGTGTTATGAGGTTTGGTAAGAAGGGAAAATTAGCTCCACGGTATGTTGGTCCATTTGAAATTCTGGAGAGGATTGGTGATGTTGCTTATAAGCTTCATTTACCACCTCAGATGGCTTCTGTGCATCCGACATTTCATATCTCGATGTTGATAAAGTATGTACCTAGTCCTGATCATGTGCTAGCTTCGGACACTGTAGAGATTAGTGATGATTGTTCTTATGTGGAGCAGCCAATGGCTATTCTGGACCGTCAGGTCAAGCGGTTGCGTTCTAAGGACGTAGCTTATGTGAAAGTCCTTTTGGCCAGTGCGAGAAGCGCGAGCCAGGGACTTGTCGTTCAGCGTCTCGTGTCCCGTCGTTTTGCGTGGCGCGGCGTGGCTCGCCTGGTCGTTTTGGCCAGTGCTCCAGCAGCTCGATTTTTCGAGTTTTTGAGATTTTTCTTGATTCCTTTTGCATTATTTCGACTTCCATTTGATTAGTTCATATTAGTATCATATTGGGTTGGTATTTTTCTTAATTAATTTGGCTAAATTCGAATTATTATTTAATTAAATTGATTTTTACAAAATAGGTTAGGTTTTGGGGTTTTTATTGTTTTGATGGATTTTGGTGTTGAATTAATTGATTTGGGCTAGTGTGTTGGGTTCTGAAATTTGATGAATGTATTGAATTAGGGTTTGATTGAATTAAATTGGGTATTAGGGTTTTCAAATTAATTGTTTTCTTTGAGTTTTTGGATGATTTAATTCTCTGCTGAAGTTTGATGTTAGTGTTGTATGTTGCTCGATTTTTAATTAAATATTGGAACATGATAAAAATCTAAAATTTTGATATGTGGCTTGAAATTGAGTCTAGTTTATGAGAAAAATAATTTTTGGGATTTTGGAGCATCGTATATTTCTGGAAAATTCAAGTTTGCTACTGTTGTCTGACGAACTGTACTGTAGGTGCGATTGCATCATCTATAACTTTTGAAATTCATATTAAAATGTGTAAAAATGTTTTAGATTTGATTTTCATATATGTTGAAGTTCTGGAAGTCTAATTTACAGGAAAAATATGTTGGGTTATGTTTCTGTTGTTATATTTTTGAAATAATTAGATCTTTCTACTGCTATCAGTATACCTTGTGAGCTGTATACTGTTATGAATAAAAATTGATTGAGGGACTTCTAAGTCTCGAAAATTATGAAATTTTGGTAGGATGCTTTTCAGATATCAAATTAACTTCTGGTTGAAAATTATAAATTTTGCATATACTGGTTAATTGTTTTGAATTTTAAAAGTTGACACTCGTTATTCAGGTTTATCGGTAAAATTGTATCTTGTGAATATTGATTATTTAAGTAAGGTACTTGATAAATTTAAATTGTAAGGACTTTTTAATGATGTTTTATATTCTGGAAAGCAAATTTAAAGGTGTGGTATTATGATGGTTAAGTTATGATTGGTTGACAAAAAGGTTCAACCTTGCTATTAAAACTATTGAATTGCGTGCATTCACGTCATGCATTCCCATTTGCACTTGCATACATTTGTAAGGGTGGTTGTTAATTGATAGTTAATGGTTAGGCGGTGGTCCAGCAGCACCTCAGACTTAGGGTGGCGGATTGCTTAGCTGATTGTTAGACCAGGTAAGTTCTATGGGTGTATTTGAATTGTTTGTGTTGTGCTACTTGCTAACAACTTATATATATATATATATATAAACCCTTCTTATAATATATTATCCTTTCTATTTATTCACTAGTCTATTCTTTCGAACTCAGCCTTGCATGTTTTAGGAGACAGAGAAACTTGCATGTGATTGTATTTATGTGAGAATATTGAATTTGATATTACTTGTGCTGTGTGATGGTGTGTCATGAAAGGGAAGGAGGTTACTGAGGGTTAATGCCTATACTGCTACTGAGGCTTAATGCCTATACTGTTTACTGAGGCTACATGCCTAATTTCTGATTACTGTACTGTACTGAGGAGTTATAAGGGTGGATGTGACTGATATTATACTGTACTGTTTACTGATTGGTGACCCCGACACACCATCTTGATTGCTTAATTTGTGAATGTATTTTATGTACTGCTTATATAACTGTTAGATGTTTCTCTGCCTCTCATAGACTTACTGGGCGTCTATATAAAATGCTCACACCCTTACAGATTGTCTTGCAGGTTTACAGTGATTGCCTTCGTCTATCTTCTTTCTCTTCTTTGGCGAAGTCGATCAGGTTTTTCGTTTGTGTTTATCGGTCCTTTTGCTTAGAGATTTTCGGATATTGAACTTTTGGGCGGATTGAATCCGAATCCCTTTTTGTGTAATAAATAGAACTTGTCTGTTTTAGATTTCCCGAATAATTTTATTGTGATTTGATTATATTGATGGTTTGCATTTGAACTAGGATTGAGGATTATATAAGTATTGAACTGTTTTGCACTTAGACTGTTATGAATGTTTCTAAGACTTATGTGGTCGGACTTCGGTTTGGCTGCATGCCGGTCGTGGCCCCCGGGTTGGGTCGTGACAAAGAATCATGGATTTTTGCTGATAGCTATAATATGTTTTAATATATGTTATTAATGATGGTGTCAACAGTGAAAAATGATTGACCCAAGGTTCAAATATCCAAAAAGCTATTAAATTTCCACGTATCTACCCAAATTATCATCTTTAGATTTACATTGCAAATCGAGAACATTTTTTGTTAGCTTCTTAAAAAAAAATAGAGCCTTTTTTTACGATGATTTTCTATAGATTTGACAATGAAAATATCATAGCTAAATATTAAAATCAAAATTAAAAGAAACAATACTATTTCATTATTCTAAAATGATTACAATATAATTTTGTTATTCTTAAGCTATTTTCAGCGATAAATCCTTGTACACTGATATATTTATTTATATCCAAACAAACTTTTAAAATTTAGAATTCATTCAAGTATTCATTTATGTATGCATTTCGAAACAAACTTTTAAAATTTTTACTTCATTCAAATATTAAAATATTGATTCAAATAATACCATATCACTCCGTTATTTAGAAAACAATAATATGTACACTCATTTTGAATAATAAAAGTTCAAAGGTATTTCTTAATTATATATGTATTGCCTTTTATTTTTTTATTAAATTTTCTTGAAGAATCATGGATTTTGGCTCAGAGATGGAATTTTTTTAACATATGGTATTAAATATTGTGTCAGCAATGAAAAATGGTTGATCTATGTTTCAAATATTTAGAAAGCTATCCAAATTGTCATCTTTAGATTTATATTGCAAATTGAAAACATTATTCATTAAATTATTGAAACATAAACATGATACTTGGGAAAAAAAAATAAGACTCCAGTTAATGATGATTTTTGTAGACTTAGCAATGCAAATATCATGGGTAAATGTTTATGCCAAAATTAAAAGAAAGAATATAGATTTCATTATTTTAAAACGAATACAAATTAATTTTGTTATTCTTAAGCTATTTCTAAAGACAAATTCTTGTCGCAATAACCCAAAATTTGAATATTTAAAAATATTATTTAATAGCAATAATGATAATTGAGATAGAGTTTGGTTGGAAAAGAATTGAAAAAGGGAGGAAAGAATTGAAAATTTATATGAAAATTTTAAAATTTTAAAATAAAATAAAATAAAATATATAATAAAAAGAAGAATAAGAAGAGGGAAGAAAGTGGGCTGGAAAAACAAGAAAGGAAGAGAGAGAGAGAGAGAGAGAGAGAGAGAGAGAGAGAGGAAAAATGAGCATACTATGGTTTTTCGGTGATAACTTCATCATCAAACCTCCGATTGATGCACTGTTGGTGACATTGGAAAGATAACATATAAAAAAAGCTAATATAACTAAAATCACTCTGATTGGAGTGTGGATGGCACCAGAACCGCTTCCAAAATTTGCTATAATGAAATTTCGGTGAACTCTGACTACCGAAACTTTAAACTGTCATATCTCCCTCATCCGAACTTTGATTTAGGTGATTCAAGATGCGTTGGAATCATATTTTCATAATCTTTAATTTGAGTGATACTAGGCTATGAGGATATTACTGGAGTAAAAGAAAATTTTCAGTAAAAATAGTAATTTTCTAGCGAGAGTTCAGCAATTTTTCGATGAGTGAGTCGACACCTCTAACATAATTCAGGTTCTGATTTCATTAACTTTCCAATAACACCAACCATGCTTTATTTGGATATCGAAAACATCCTGAATGGCGATGTGAGGGATAACCGGCGAGAATTCTGGCGATAATCCGGCGACCCAGTTGCGATATTTCGTTTGAAATTTTAGACGCACGATAATTATATTTTTGCTTAATGAGATTGAAATCTTTTAAATTATTTTATTTCAAATTAATTAATTTAAATATTATTAACTATAAATCAATTGATTAAGTTGATTTAATTAACAAATTATGCTTTAAAATTTATAAAATTAAAATTAATTGAATTACTATTAACTATATTAATTAATTTTTAATTAATTAAGATTTATGAACTTGAATTGAATTTAGGAATAATATTATAATTAAATAATTAGTTAGTTGTGATTAAAAGAAAATTATTGAAATTTAAGAATTTAAGTGAATTTAGAATATGTAATTTTAGTTAGTTGATGAATAAATTGTATTGAGAAGAAAATAATAAAAGTAAATAAATATAATAATATTAATTAGTTTAAAAATATTTTGTTTATAATATTTACGAAGAAAACCAATATGTATGAATATGTTAGTTTTGTTGGGTTCTATGTGGTTCCTAGTGGCTTTAAGCCTTCCTGAACCTTAAGACCGTTACATTTCTAGAAACGGGATGTGACACTTGTACACACATGTTTTTATATATATCCGAACTAACTTTTAAATTTTTTTAATTAATTCAAATATTCATTTATATATGCATATCCAAACCAACTTTTAAATTTTTTACTTCATTCAAATATTTAATATCGATTCAAATCATTCCATATCACTTCTTTATTGAGAAAGCAAGAACACGTCCATACATTTTTTAACAATAGAAGTTCAAAGATATCTCTTTATTATGTATTGCATTTTTTTTAATTTTCCTTAAGAATCATGGATTTTTGCTTATAGCTAGAACTTTTTTAACATATGTTATTACAGATGGTGACAACAATGAAAGATGGTTGACCTAATGATAACAAGTAAAATCTATTCATATTTGAGAGACTATTGAGGCTTATTATTAAATGATTCTACTAATTTTAATGTGTTTTTGCAGAAGAAATAACTTAAAGGAGGGCAGAGAGTTAAGTGAAAAATATGAGTTAAAGTATGAAAAAGAGCTAGAATGTGCAGACCGGAGCCTCGGGCAAGAGCCTTGGACAAGGCTAATGATGTATATGGCCTGACAGATTGTGGATAATTTTGATAACTTGCATTTACCATGTTTTGATCTTTGAAAATCTGATTTTGACAGGATTTAGGGAGATAAATATGATCTTATAATTTCTTATTAGTTAGAATTTGATTTAGAATATTATTATTTTATTTATTTTTAATTGTAATATTCCTAATTAGACTTAGTTTAGGAAGTCTTTTTAAGAGGGTTATATAAGCTAGAGGTTCTAGCAACCCTAGCTATCAGTTGTTCTAAGTTTTGGCTGCTGAATATTTTTAATTTACAGAAGTTTTCTTTATTCAAATAAGGAGCAACTAAATCTTTACTCGATTGAAGGGTAATTGAAGTTTATATTCGCAGCTTGTGAGATCTAAACAACCCTATCTCTTCTCTTCTTTAATATTTAGTATTTATATAATTCTCTATGGCTTAATTTAATTGTTATTTTGCTAATTAATTGATAGGGTCCATTGCTTGATTAGTTAAATAACAGAACGCTATTCGAAGTGTTTGAATCCGTAATTGTTCTTGATATTTTGATTTAAGTAGCAATTAAGTTTATCCTAAGAGATTATATAATCTAATTAAATAAATCTCGAAGTTGGGCTTATTGGTTAGAATCAGGTCTTTCTAGTTCTTAAAGCTGTCAATAATTAGATTCTAAAGACATTCCTCTAGGATAGGTTATCGGTAAGAGTTAATTAGAGAAATTTTCTTAATTAATTTAAAACCTAAGGAATGATTGGTATGGAGAGCTTGTCCAATACTATAACTAATTTATTGAAGAATTAAAAAGAGTGATCTTTGAATCCGTGATCAATTAAAGAGTTGAATTGAAATTATCCCTTCAACTAAATTTATCTTTATTTGTATTTTCTCTAATTTATTTTTGCTACAATTTAATTTTAATTTTCTGTTTTAGTTTAATTTTGATTCTTATTTTTAAACCCTCCTTATTTAATTTTGTTTAGTTTTTCTTTTTGGTTTTCAAAAGAGATTTAAATAAGTAGTCAATTCTCTATGGATTCGACCATATTCACCACTACTACAATTTAATTTTATTTAGGAATAGAAATTTAATTTTGGTAGTTTCGACACCCATAAAATTTTGGTGCCCTTGCCAGGGAATTGTTTCTAACTTGCTTTATTTCTTTTGATTACTATAACTTTTATGGCTGCAAATTTACATTAATTTGGATGCAAGAGAGAAATTTCAAATGAGGTAAATATGTCTTCTTTTGAATCTAAAATTTCTGATCTAACCACTTGGGTACAAAAAATGGTTGCAGGTAATAGACAGCAAGCTAGAGTCTACGAAAGTAGTGCATATATGAGTTATCCTATAATTTAAGAAGATGATCAACCACAATGAATTTATGATCCATACTTTAACGCTTACAAATCTTAGTGGGAAGATCATTCAAATTTTATCTATAGCATGGAGCTAAATTTTCATCAATTTCAGCCATGGCCGCCTCAACAACAACAATCACCACCACCAATA
Organism: Garcia nutans; assembly: GCA_947685225.1. Taxonomy (NCBI): domain Eukaryota; kingdom Viridiplantae; phylum Streptophyta; class Magnoliopsida; order Malpighiales; family Euphorbiaceae; genus Garcia; species Garcia nutans. The sequence continues at coordinate 2,304,100 of CANTUV010000068.1, forward strand.
CCAGGTATGTCTCTTGAAGGGATGTTTGAATTATTTATGACTAATACTCAACAATTTCAACAGAAAATAAGAACATGTATCCACAATTTAAAGGGTCAAATTAGCCAACTAGCATCATAAATCAGTAAGCTAGAGTCTCAAGTCAATTTGCCCTATCAAATGGTGGTTAATCTAGAGCAAAATTTAGGTGAAAATACCTTGAAGAATGAAGAAAAGCTGCTGAACAGTACACCCTAGATATAGACCCCTGGGCAAGGCTTAAGTAAAAGGACAGAATCTGAAATTGTTGTCTAAGAGAAAACCCAACCTGTTAAGCCTGAATCTAATCAACCCTTACCATTTGTGATTTAACCCTTTTTTCCTCAAATATTTGCCCAGCTTAAGAAGAAAAAAGATGAGAAAGAAATTTCAGAATATTTTTGTAAAGTTGAGGCACCAAAATGGGGAGTAATAGACTCTAGTATAATAATTATGAATTATCTTTTGCACCTAATTCCAAAGAGATTAATTTGGGATATCCACCAGAGTACAAAGACAACGTCTAGCCAAAGACTCTAAACAAAGGTGCTTATTGAGAGGCAACCCAACTGAAATTTTTATATTTTTAATATTCTCTTTAATATTTTGTTTTAATTTTATTTTATTTTCTTATTTTTAAGTTTTGTTTAATTCATTTACTTTTGTTATAATTTCCTTGTTTTCATTTTTAAGTCTTAGATTTTTAATTTTTAATTTTTAATTTATTTTATTTTATTTATTTTATTTTTCGTTTTACTGTTCATATTTTTCTTAAGGGAATAACTGCTGATTTTTTTTTCAGGTCTGATACAATACAAATATGGAGATGGTAACTCAGTGGATTAACTCAGTAAATAATGTTTAGCTAAGGAGAAAACGAAATAGGCCTTGCCCAAGGCTTAGTATGACAGCTGATCATTTTACCCATTTACCCTTGATAAGCTTAAAACCTAGTTACTCATATTTTTCTTGTTTTTCTTTTTTTCAGCCGCCATAGACACTTTCTAGTTCTTTATCTCTTAAAAAAGAAAAAAAAACACAAACTCATCTTTCTCACTCACACACCTTCATATTTACTCAATTCTTTCTCTTTCAAACACATGTTTTTCTTCTTACCCAATTTTTTTTCTCTAACATCCACATTAAAGTTAGAAAAAAATGAGCAGATATGATATTCAAAAGAAAATTACCTTCTTCACTAGGAAAAATTGGATTTACATGGGCATTTGAAGTTAAATTTGCAATAGAAACAAAATTGGTATGCTATCATTCGTGGGTTGTTGATCTTTCTAGGTAAGTATACACATTCTCCACTTTTGGGTCTATGTCAATGAAGTGATTAAATTGATCAAAGAAATAGGTTGAGAATCTTACTTTGTGATTTATTGCTCTATGAATGTCGAATTAGTTAAGGTGTAAAACCCTTGGTTTTTGAATGATTTTAAGTCTAGGGGTAAAATAGTCATTTTGTGCCCTCATATGTTGTTTGAACATAATTTGATGGTTTGAATGTCTTTTTGATACTCAGGACGACGAGACGGTCGTTTTGAGTATAATATTGTATTTTTGGGTGCCGAGTGTATTTTCGTCATTTTTGAATTTCTTATCTTTTTCGGTATTTTTGGATATTATTATGCGTAAAACATATTTATAAATTATTTTGGGTTAAAGTTTGAAGTTAAAAATAAATTTGAGTTGATTTTGTGAATTTTATGGTTTTGGGTAAATTTTTATGAAAATAAATAGTTTTGGGGTGTTTTTAATTAAAATAAATTAGATTGGGGGTAAAAGTATAATTTTGAAGAGTTGTTTTCCTATAAATAGGCCTAAAATCAGATGGGGTGAGGTTATTGGTCTTCTATTTTCGGGTGTTTTGAAAAAAGGGGAAGAAATTAGGTTTTTGGCAAAAAATCAGAGGAGTTGTCGTTTTGGGTCTCGGCGTGCTGGGAAGCAGTGTCGTTCGGCGGGTGGCTAGCATCGTTCGGTGGTGCAGCGTGAGCTAGGGACTTTGTAGTTCGGCGTCTCGTGTCCCGTCGTTTTGCGTGGCACGGCGTGGCTCGCCTAGTCGTTTTGGCCAGTGTTCCAGCAACCTGTTTTTCGAGTTTTTGGGTGTTTTTGAGGTTTTTCTTGATTCCTTTTGCATTATTTTGACTTTCATTTGATTAGTTCATATTAGTATCATATTGGGTTGGTATTTTTCTTAATTAATTTGGCTAAATTCGAATTATTATTTAATTAAATTGATTTTTACAAATAGGTTAGGTTTTGGGGTTTTTATTATTTTGAGGGATTTTGGTATTGAATTAATTGATTGGGCTAGTATGTTGGGTTCTGAAATTTGATGAATGTATTGAATTAGGGTTTGATTGAATTGATTTGGGTATTAGTGTTTTCGAATTAATTATTTTCTTTGAGTTTTTGGATGATTTAATTTTCTGCTGAAGTTTGATGTTAGTGCTATATGTTGCTCGATTTTTAATTAAATATTGAAACATGATAAAAATCTAAAATTTGGATATGTGGCTCGAAATTGAGTCTCGTTTATGAGAAAAATAATTTTTGGGATTTTGGAGCATCGTATATTTCTGGAAAATTCAAGTTTGCTACTGTTGTCTGACGAACTGTATTGTAGATGCGATTTCATCATCTGCAACTTTCGAAATTCATATTAAAATGTGTAAATTTTTTTAGATTTGATTTTCATATATGTTGAAGTTCTAGAAGTCTAATTTACAAGAAAAATATGTTAGGTTATGTTTATGTTGTTATATTTTTGAAATAATTAGATCTTTCTACTGCTGTCAGTATACCTTGTGAGCTGTATACTGTTATGAATAAAAATTTGTTGAGGGACTTCTAAGTCTCAAAAAATTATGAAATTTTGGTAGGATGCTTTTCAGATATCAAATTAACTTCTGGTTGAAAATTATAAATTTTTCATATACTGGTTAATTGTTTTGAATTTTACAAGTTGACACTCGTTATTCAGGTTTATCGGTAAAATTGTATTTTGTGAATATTGAATATTTAAGTAAGGTATTTGATAAATTTTAATTGTAAGGACTTTTTAATGATGTTTTATATTCTGGAAAGCAAGTTTAAAGGTGTGGTATTATGATGGTTAAGTTATGATTGGTTGACAAAAAGGTTTAACCTTGTTATGGAAACTATTGAATTGCGTGCATTCACGTCATACATGCCCATTTGCACTTGCATACATTTGTAAGGGTGGTTGTTAATTGATGGTTAATGGTTAGGCGGTGGTCCAGCAGCACCTCAGACTTAGGGTGGCGGATTGCTTAGCTGACTGTTAGACCAGGTAAGTTCTATGGGTGTATTTGAATTGTTTGTGTTGTGCTACTTGCTAACAACTTATATATATATATATAAACCTTTCTTATAATATATTATCCTTTCTATATATTCACTAGACTATTCTTTCGAACTCAGCCTCGCATGTTTTAGGAGACAGAGAAACTTGCATGTGATTGTTTTTATGTGAGAATATTGAATTTGATATTACTTGTGCTGTGTGATGGTGTGTCATGAAGGGGAAGGAGGTTACTGAGGCTTAATGCCTATACTGCTACTGAGGCTTAATGCCTATACTGTTTACTGAGGCTACATGCCTAATTACTGATTATTGTACTGTACTGAGGAGTTATAAAGGCGGATATGATTGATATTATACTGTACTGTTTACTGATTGGTGACCCCGACACACCATCTTGATTGCTTAATTTGTGAATGTATTATATGTACTGCTTATATAACTGTTAGATGTTTCTCTGCCTCTCATAGACTTACTGGGCGTCTATATAAAGCACTCACACCCTTACAGATTGTCTTGCAGGTTTTCAGTGATTGCCTTCGTCTATCTTCTTTCTCTTCTTGGCGAAGTCGATCAGGTTTTCTGTTTGTGTTTATCAGTCTTTATGCTTAGAGATTTCCGAATATTGAATTTTTGGGCGGATTGAATCCGAATCCCTTTTTGTATAATAAGTAGAACTTGTCTGCATTAGATTTCCCGAATGATTTTATTGGGATTTTATTATAATTGATGGTTTGCATTTGAACTAGGATTGAGGATTATATAAGTATTGAAATGTTTTGCATTTAGACTGTTATGAATGTTTCTAAGGCTTATGTGGTCGGACTTTGGTTTGGCTGCATGCCGGTCGTGGCCCCCGGGTTGGGTCGTGACATAAGGAGTTTTATTCAACTTTTAAATTTATGAAATCTGCAAATTTCAGTTTGAAAACTCCTAATTTAAATTTCACTTGATAGGTAACAGATTTAGCCTCTCAATTACTAATTTTAATAAGGCCATGTGTTTTCTGACTGAGACTGATTATTATGGTGTTTTTCAAGAATTTAAATCTTCTGAGTTTTATAGTAACTTTATATATAAAAAAAACACTTGATTAGTATGGCCCTAGTAAGTCTAAGAACATGTACTATAAAGAAATAATTTTTTAATACTCATAAGTTCTAAAGCTTACTCTGTTTCTAGCAGAAAAAAAAAATGCAGCATGTGTTATTTTTTAAAATTGATTATATATATATGGTGCATTAGTCAAGAAAAGAAAGTTAATCTAGGATTTTGGTTATTAATGCTATTTGTGAATGATATTTCTTTTACAAGACTATTAATCTTAGGTTTCATTATAACTAATTTGTTTGTGCAAGAGTTATTTATCTTGCACATCTACCCCTTGGGTTTTGAAACTTTTTTATAAGATAGGTTTGTTGTACAAGAAGAATAGTGTTTTTGGCTTAACTTTAGCAGGTTCAGTTGTACCAAGAGATCAATGAGTGTTTAAAAAATGCTAAAAGAAGTGTCAAACCTACTCTACGCACTCTACAGAGTCTGGTTCCTCTTCTTCTACAATACAAACACAATTACAATGGCTGAAAGAAAGTTTAATCTAGCTGAAAATTAATGACACTCAAATGATAACTCAATACACAAGGATGGAATAATTGATGATGAGTATGCCGCAAAAAGTAGGAGTTTTTCTTCCCCATTAGCAAAACTGATATGCTTTTCGATATACCATTCCTCCAATGAATTTTAGGGGAGTCCTCTGCTCTTTATTTTTCATTTATATTTATTCTTACATTGAGGACAATGCAAGATTTAAGTGTAGGGGAGGGATACTTAATGTTTGGTTTTAAATTTTTAAAATTTTTTATTTTTTATTACTTTTTAGTTATTAATTTTTAAAATTTCTTGAGTTTTGCTACTGCCCTCTTTGTCACTTAATAATTTTTAATCAAAAGTCTCATTTTGTCTTTGATTATTTCAAATGTGATGTTTTAAAAAATAATTTGTTATGACAACCCTTAGCTAGTTTTTCTAGATTGATTTTCATTTTTTCACCTGTTATGAATGGTTATTATTGATAGGTATTATTTATATGAAATATTTTGAGTTTTTATCTAACTAACCTAATTAATCAACATTAAATAGTCATCAATGCATAGTTATTCTTCACTTGGTTTGCTTGGATTTTAAAAAATTTGTGTTAAGAACTAAATGGAAATTAAAAAAATGAATAATAGCACAAAAATAAAAAGATAAAAAATAAACAATTTCCTCCGCTAGTCAAAAAAATATGAGTAGAGCTAGTAGCCACTTGAAAACTGTGACCAATTAAGTAACCTGGTGCCGACATCATAAATGTTTGCCCTTGCGTCAAGAGATTGTTAACATTTCAGGCAAGCCTTAAAAGTACTCAAGTAAACTAAAATGAAATTTCTTAGTTCTTGGCATAAGTCTAACATATGAAATATGTATATATCTTAGTGGATTGGGTATTATTTTTCTATGTATTGATTGACTGTCAAGTGAAAACTAAAATACACACTAAAATTTTTGCAAGACTATTTTGGCATTTTATGTTTGTAAGATTTATCAAATTAATCATTCATTCTTGTGAAATTATGAAAATCTTATTGCTATGAGCTGTTAGTTTTTGGTTGCCCTTCAATTTGAGTTTTGAAAAATTATAGGTTGGATTATGATTGGACGAACGTGGGTATGATGATTTGAGATTGTAAAGTGTTTGAGGGCAAGCACGATTTAAGTATAGAAAAATTTGATAACAAGTAAAATCTATTCATATTTGAGAGACTATTGAAACTTGTTATTAAATGATTCTACTGATTTTAATGTGTTTTTTCAGAAGAAATAACTTAAAGGAAGGCAAAGAGTTAAGTAAAAAAATATGAGTTAAAGCATAAAAAAGAGCTAGAAAGTACATATCAGAGCCTCGGGCAGAAACCTTGGGCAAGGCTAATGATGTATCTGACCTGACATATTGTGGATAATTTTGACAGTTTGCACTTACCATGTTTTGATCTTTGAAAATTCGGTTTTGACGGGATTTAGGGAGATAAATCTGATCTTGTAATTCCTTATTAGTTAGGAATTTGATTTAGAATATTATTATTATTTTATTTATTTTTATTTGTAATATTCCTAATTAGACTTAGTTTAGAAAGTCTTTTTAAGAGGGTTATATAAGCTAGAGGTTCCAGCAACCCTAGCCATCAGTTGTTCTAAGTTTTGGCTGCTACATATTTTTAATTTACAGAGGTTTTCTTTATTCAGACAAGGAGCAACTAAATCTTTACTCGATTGAAGGGTAATTGAAGTTCATATTCGCAAATTGTGAGATCTAAATAACTCTATCTCTTCTCTTCTTTAATATTCAATATTTATATAATTCTCTGTGGCTTAATTTAATTATTGTTTTGCTAATTAATTGATAGGACCCATTGCTTAACTAGTTAAATAACAAAACGTTATTCAAAGTGCTTGAATCCGTAATTGTTCTTGATATTTTAATTTAAATTAGGTTTATCCTAAGAGATTATATAGTCTAATTAAATAAATCTCGAAGTTGGATTTATTAGTTAGAATTAGGTCCTTCTAGTTCTTAAGGTTGTCAATAATTAGATTCTAAGGACGTTCTTATAGGATAGGTTATTGGCAAGAGTTAATTAGAGAATGTTTTCTAATTAATTTAAAATCTAGGAAAGATTGGTATTGAGAGTTTGTCCAATACTATAACTTATTTATTAAAGAATTAAAAAGAATAATCTTTGAATCCGTGATTAATTCAAGAATTGAACTAAAATTATCCCTTTAACTAAATTTATCTTTATTTGTATTTTCTCTAATTTATTTTTGTTGTAATTTAATTTTAATTTTCTATTTTAGTTTAATTTTGATTCTTATTTTTCAAACCCTCCTTATTTAATTTTGTTTTAGTTTTTCCTTTTGATTTTTTTAAATAAGCAGTCAATTCTTTATGGATTCAACCATATTCACCACTACTATAATTTAATTTTATTTAGAAATATGCATTTAATTTTGGTGGTTTTGACACCCATCACCTAAATTTCAAATATCCAAAAAGCAATTAAACTTCCATAAGACTACCCAAATTGTCATCTTTATATTTACATTGCAAATTGAGAATATTATTCGTTAAATTGTTGAAAATATAAACATTTTACTTAGGAAAAAAAAAATAAGACTCCAGTTCACAATGATTTTTTGTGGACTTGGCAATATAAATATCATTGATAAATGTTAATGCTAAAATTGAAAGAAAGGTTATAGATTTCATTATTTTAAAATGAATACAAACTAATTTTGTTACTCTTAAGCTATTTCTAGAGACAAACCTTTGCACACACATATATTTATATATATCCAAACCAACTTTTAAACTTTTGAATTCGTTCAAATATTCACTTATATATGCATATTTAAACCAAATTTTTTACTTCATTCAAATATTGATTCAAATCATATAATATAACTCGTTTATTAAGAAAGCAAGAATATGTTCACGCATTTTGAATAATATAAGTTCGGAGGTATCTTTTTATTATGTATTAAATTTATTTTTTATTAAATTTTCTTGAAGAATCATGGATTTTTTTTATAGCTAGAATTTTTTTAGAATATGTTATTAAAGATAGTGTCAACAGTAGAAGATGCTTGACCAAAAATATCCAAAAAGATATTAAATTTTCACATGACTACCTAAATTTTATCTTTAGATTAACATTGTAAATTGGGAACATTAATCGTTAAATTGTTGACAATATGAAAATGATACTTGGGAAAAAAAATAGAATCTCAGTTCACGATGATTTTTTGTGGACTTTGCAATGCAAATATCATGGATTACCCAAATTGTCAAAATTGAAAAAAAATATAAATTTCATTATTTTAAAATGAATACAAATTAATTTTGTTATTCTTAAACTATTTCCAGTGATAAATCCTTGAACATATATTTATTTATATCCAAAACCAACTTTTAAATTTTTGAATTTATTCAAAGATTCATAATATATGGATTACCAAACCAACTTTTGAATTTTTTACTTCATTCAAATATTCAAATATTGATTCAAATCATACCATATCACTCCTTTATTGGAAAAAAAAAGGTCCACATATTTTGAATAATAGAAGTTCAAAGGTATATCTTTATTATGTATCGCATTAATTTTTTATTAAATTTTCTTGAAGAATAATGGATTTTTGTTGATAGCTAGAATTTTTTTAACATATGTTATTGAAGATGTTGTCAGTAGTAAAAGATGGTTGACCTAAGTTTTAAATATCTAGAAAGCTATTAAATTTCTACATGACAACTCAATTAATCATATTTAGATTTACATTACAAATTAAGAACATTATTCATTAAATTGTTGAAAATATAAACATGATACTTGAGAATAAAAATAGGACCTCGATTCAAATATATCTCTTCATTACGTATTGCCTTCATTTTTTATTAAATTTTCACGAATAATCATGGATTTTTAATGATAGCTAGAATACATATGTTATTAAAGATGATGTCAGCATTGAAATATGGTTGACCCGAGTTTTAAATATCCAGAAAACTATTAAATTTTCACATGACTACCCAAATTATCATATTTAGATTTACATTGCAGATTGAGAACATTATTCATTGAATTGTTGAAAATTTGAACATGATACTTAGGGAAAAAAAATAGAACCTCATTTCACAATGATTTTTGTGGGCTTGACAATATAAATATCATGGCTAAATGTTAATGCTAAAAATTGAAAGAAAGAGTACAAATTTCGTCATTCTAAAATGAATACAAATTAATTTTGTTATTCTTAAACTATTTCTAGAAATAAATCCTTGCGCACACATATATTTATGTATATCCAAACCAACTTTTAAATTTTTTAATTCATTCAAACATTCCTTTATATGTGCATATCCAAACCAATTTTTAATCTTTTTTACTTTTGTAATATTCTTCAGTTTTAGTGTTAGAGCACTTGCATACCAGCATAACATCATACTCATACATCGCATGATATTATTTGTGACTGATGATTGACAATTGTATGCAATGTATCTTATTGAAAAGGTGTATGTGTAATGATGTTGAGTTACGGAATATTTCTGTTATTGGTTACAGAGGTACAATATATTAATATTATTATGGATTGGAAAAATGAACAGAAATAATGTTATACTCGATTGATTGGCACTGATATTGACTGGGTTGAGCGCTAAGCGCTATTCATTGATTTTGTTTTGGTTATCTGATAATTGGTTTTTATTTAATGAACTATAAATGGATCGAACCTGGAATGGTCATTAGTGCTTGGTATCTTATGGTTATGGCCTGATCAACCATAACGACACATACTAAGTAGACGATACCATTCGGATTTGTGTATAACTATTGTAATGACAGTTTTTGATGGATAATGATTATGTTGTATTCAATTGCGTGGACGCAATTACTTTAAGGGGGTTAGATTGTAAAACCATTGGTTTTTAGTAATTTTGCACCTTAGGGGCAAAATAGTCATTTTGTGCCCTCATATGTTGTTTGAACATAATTTGATGGTTTGAATGTCTTTTTGATACTCAGGACGACGAGACGGTCGTTTTGAGTATAATATTGTACTTTTGGGTACCGAGTGTATTTTCGTCATTTTTGGATTTTTTGTCGTTTTCGGTATTTTCGGGTATTATTATGCGTAAAACATATTTATAAATTATTTTGGGTTAAAGTTTGAAGTTAAAAATAAATTTGAGTTGATTTTGTGAATTTTATGGTTTTGGGTAATTTTTTATGAAAATAAATAGTTTTGGGGTATTTTTAATTAAAATAAATTAGATTGGGGTAAAAGTATAATTTTGAAGAGTTGTTTTCCTATAAATAGGCCTAAAGTTTGTAAAACCCTTGGTTTTTGAATAATTTTAAGTCTAGGGATAAAATGGTAATTTTACATCTTAGGGGCAAAATAGTCATTTTGTGTAATTTGATGGTTTGAATGTCTTTTTGATACTCAGGACGACGAAATGGTCGTTTTGAGTATAATATTGTATTTTTGGGTGCCGAGGGTATTTTCGTCATTTTTTAAATTTTTTTTTTGGCGTTTTCGGTATTTTCGGGTATTATTATGCGTAAAACATATTTATAAATTATTTTGGGTTAAAGTTTGAAGTTAAAAATAAATTTGAGTTGATTTTGTGAATTTTATGGTTTTGGATAAATTTTTATGAAAATAAATAGTTTTGGGGTGTTTTTAATTAAAATAAATTAGATTGGGGTAAAAGTATAATTTTGAAGAGTTGTTTTCCTATAAATAGGCCTAAAAATCAGATGGGGTGAGGTTATTGGTCTTCTATTTTCGGGTGTTTTGAAAAAAGGGAGAGAAAGTTGGTTTTAGGCAAAAAAATCAGAGGGCTGTCGTTTTGGGTCTCGGCGTGCCAGCACGCAGTGTCGTTCGGCGGGTGGCTAGTGTCGTTCGGCGGAGAAGCGCGAGCCAGGGATTTGTCATTCGGCGTCTCGCGTCCCATCATTTTGCGTGGCGCGGCGTGGCTCGCCTGGTCGTTTTGGCCAGTGCTCCAGCAGCCCGATGTTCAAGTTTTTAGGTGTTTTTGAGGTTTTTCTTGATTCTTTTTGCATTATTTCGACTTCCATTTGATTAGTTCATATTAGTATCATATTGGGTTGGTATTTTTCTTAATTAATTTGGCTAAATTCGAATTATTATTTAATTAAATTGATTTTTACAAAATAGGTTAGGTTTTGGGGTTTTTATTGTTTTGATGGATTTTGGTGTTGAATTAATTGATTTGGGCTAGTGTGTTGGGTTCTGAAATTTGATGAATGTATTGAATTAGGGTTTGATTGAATTAAATTGGGTATTAGGGTTTTCAAATTAATTGTTTTCTTTGAGTTTTTGGATGATTTAATTCTCTGCTGAAGTTTGATGTTAGTGCTGTATGTTGCTCGATTTTTAATTAAATATTGGATCATGATAAAAATCTAAAATTTGGATATGTGGCTCAAAATTGAGTCTAGTTTATGATAAAAATAATTTTTGGGATTTTGGAGCATCCTATATTTCTGGAAAATTCAAGTTTGCTACTATTGTCTGACGAACTGTACTGTAGGTGCGATTGCATCATCTGTAACTTTCGAAATTCATATTAAAATGTGTAAAAATGTTTTAGATTTGATTTTCATATATGTTGAAGTTCTGGAAGTCTAATTTACAATAAAAATATGTTGGGTTATGTTTCTGTTGTTATATTTTTGAAATAATTAGATCTTTCTACTGCTGTCAGTATACCTTATGAGCTGTATACTGTTATGAATAAAAATTGACTGAGGGACTTCTAAGTCTCGAAAAATTATGAAATTTTGGTAGGATGCTTTTCAGATATCAAATTAACTTCTGGTTGAAAATTATAAATTTTTCATATACTGGTTAATTGTTTTGAATTTTACAAGTTGACACTCGTTATTCAGGTTTATCGGTAAAATTGTATCTTGTGGATATTGATTCTTTAAGTAAGGTATTTGATAAATTTAAATTGTAAGGACTTTTTAATGATGTTTTATATTCTGGAAAGCAAATTTAAAGGTGTGGTATTATGATGGTTAAGTTATGATTGGTTGACAAAAAGGTTTAAACTTGCTATGGAAACTATTGAATTGCGTGCATTCACGTCATGCAGGGAATGTTAATACTGCAGGAGTTGTGCCTGATCCTCAGCCACCTACTCCTGGGAATAATCCTGTACCGGAGGCTACACCGGCTGCTGCTGTGGGTCAGGAGCAGTTTATGACTACTATGATGACCATGGGTAAATCTATGGAGACTCTTGCCAATGGAATTGCTCAGTTGGTGCAGAATATGAATCAGAATGCTGGGCAAGCCAATGATCAGCCACCTACTGTTGAACCCCAGTATGTGAGGTTAAATGAGTTTATCAGAGTGAACCCACCTACATTCTCCAACTCTGCTACTGAGGATCCAGTATACTTCATCAATGAGGTACGTCGGATTTGTTTAGCTCTCAATTGTACTGATGATGGATCTATAGAGTTGGCAGGTCATCAGTTAAAGAAGTCAGCTCAGGTGTGGTTCAATGATGAGATCAGAGATAGGGTTCGTGTCTGGGATGAGTTTAAGGACTTGTTCATGCAGAATTTCATACCTAAGAATGTTATGTGGCAAAAAGGCCAAGAGTTTGAGAGGTTGAAGCAAGGGGATAAATCCATAGTTGAGTACTATGAGAAGTTTCAGGATCTGCGACAGTATGCTTGATTCAGGATGAGCCTCGGATGACTCGCAGATTCGTGGAGGGACTGAACAATAAGTATTATGGTTTTGTTGCTAGCCATAACTACACTGAGTTGCATTTGGCTAGGAACACAGCTTTGGGTTTGGAAAACAGAGGTAAGACTGACAGGACTGAGGATACTACTGATGTTAGTAGGAAGAGAAGTAGACCTAATGATTCGCATGGCTACCAAGGACAGAACAGAGATCAGAGAGGTAATAATAGAGGTGGTCAACAACAGACTTACTGATCGCAGAATAAGAATCAGGGGAATCCTGTTTGTGGGTTTCGTGGTAATCGTCATCCAGGAGATTGCTGGAGACAGATGGGAGCATGTTTAGGTTGTGGACAGATGGATCACCAGGTGAAGGATTGTCCTAATTCTCGGCGTGGTCAGAATCAAGGGGGGCAGCAGAATTATGTGACACCAGTAGGGAATCAGGGTAACAACAACCGTGGCAACGATAATGGTAATGGCAATGGTTATGGCAGAGGTAATGGTGGTCGAGGTTATAATGGAGGCCAAGGTAATCAGAATGGCAGACGACATAATAGACGTTATCGAGGCTACCAAGGTCAGTAGAATCAAGGTTATCACCAGAATAATCAGCAGCAGAATGTTGTACCCGCTTTGCCAGCAGGTCAGAACAATGCTCAAAATCAGAACCAAGGCCAGAATCAGAATCAGAATTATGCTCGGGTGTTTAATCTTAATGCTCAGCAAGCTCCGGCTGATAATAATGTGGTGTAAGGTACACTCTCTATATGTTCATTTGATGCACATGTTCTTATTGACCCTGGAGCTACTCATTCATTCATATCACCTAGCTTTGCATCTAGATTATCTAGATCACATGAACTTTTAGCTGAGCCTTTGTTTGTTCATACACCACTGGGGGATGAGATAGAGACGGTAGATGTTTATAGTAACTGTATGATTAGAGTTGAGGATGCAGATTTAGCTGCAAATTTGATTGTCCTATCTGTGTTGGAATTTGATGTGATCTTGGGAATGGATTGGTTAGCTTGTCATGGAGCTAATGTTGACTGTAGGGCTAAAATAGTCCGATTTGATTATGAAGAAGGTAAGTCGGTGACATTCCATGGTTCCAAGACCATTGGTCCTTGTCAGATGATTTCTGCTTTGGGAGCTAGAAGGTTATTGCGTAAAGGTTATGACGCCTATCTTGTATCTATTCAGGATTTGAAGAAAGAAGAAGTTAAACCAGAAGACATCCCTATAGTGCAAGATTTTATGGATGTTTTTCCTGAGGATTTGCCTGGGTTACCTCCTGAAAGGGAGATTGAGTTTTCTATTGATCTTGTACCCGACACAAATCCTATCTCTATGCCGCCTTATAGAATGGCACCGGTAGAGCTTAAAGAGTTGAGGGAGCAGCTGAATGATCTGTTACAGAAGGGGTACATCCAACCGAGTACTTCACCTTGGGGAGCTTCGGTTCTTTTCATGAGAAAGAAGGATGGTTCCATGAGGTCGTGTATTGATTATCGGCAGCTAAACAAGGTGACGGTCAAGAACAGATATCCATTACCAAGGATTGATGATTTGTTTGATCAGTTGAAAGGGGCGAAGTTTTTCTCAAAGGTTGATCTTCGGTCTGGTTATCATCAGTTAAGGGTGCGAGAGAGTGACATACCTAAAACTGCTTTTCGCTCAAGGTATGGTCATTATGAATTTCTGGTAATGTCTTTTGGACTTACCAACGCCCCTGCTGCTTTTATGGACTTGATGAATAGGGTGTTTAGTCCATATCTTGATCGGTTTGTTGTGGTGTTCATTGATGATATTTTGGTGTATTCCAAGACTAAAGAAGAGCATGAGGAACATTTGAAGTTGGTTTTGCAAACTCTGAGGGAACATAAACTTTATGCCAAGTTCTCAAAATGTGAATTCTGGTTGGATAAAGTTGTGTTCTTGGGTCATGTTATATCTTCTGAGGGTGTTCAGGTTGATCCAAAGAAGATTGAGGCAGTCATGGATTGGCCAAGACCAAAGACAGTTACAGAGATACGAAGTTTCTTGGGTTTGACTGGTTATTATAGAAGATTTGTTAGAGATTTTTCTCGACTTGCAGCACCTTTGACTAAACTCACTCGCAAGGGTGTTAAGTTTGTTTGGGATGATGCTTGTGAGGAGAGTTTTAACTTTCTGAAAGAAATGTTGACATCTGCACCTGTACTTTTTTTGCCGGAGGGCAATGAAGGCTATGCTGTTTACTGTGATGCATCTGGTATTGGTTTGGGATGTGTGTTGATGCAACATGGTAGGGTGGTTGCTTATGCTTCAAGACAGTTAAAAAAGCATGAAGTTAATTATCCTACGCATGATCTGGAGATGGCTGCTGTTGTGTTTGCACTAAAGATCTGGAGGCATTATCTGTATGGTGTTACATGTGAGATTTTTACTGACCATAAGAATCTCAAATATCTTTACTCGCAGAGGGATCTGAACTTGAGGCAGAGGAGGTGGATAGAGTTTCTGGAAGATTATGATTATAATATTCAGTACCATCCTGGGAAAGCAAATGTTGTGGCAGACGCTTTGAGTCGCAAGTCTATGAGGAGTTTGTCACATATTTGTTTGACGAGGAGGTCCTTGATTTTTGAGATTCACCAATTGCTTGATGAGGGTTGGACATTTAATATGTTTGACAAAGAATTTGTGAATGGTAGAGGGGTGTTTCTTGCTAGTTTGGCTGTGAAGCCAATTTTTCTTGACATGATTATTTCTGAGCAAAGTAAGGATGCAGATTTGAAAATTTTACGACAGAAAGTCTTAGCCGGTGAGAACAAAGAGTTTGTTATAGATGATAAAGGTGTTTTGAAATTTGGTACTAGGGTGTGTGTTCCTAAGGTAGATGATTTGAAGACTGATATCCTTAAGAATGCACATTTCTCTAAGTACACAGTTCACCCAGGTTCTACCAAGATGTATCGGGATTTGAAGCAGTTGTACTGGTGGAAAGGGATGAAGAATGATGTTGCACAGTTTTTTTCTCAATGCTTATCTTGTCAGCAAGTTAAGTATGAGCATCATAAGCCTGCGGGATTGCTTAAGGAGTTACCACTACCTGAGTGGAAATGGGAGAGAATCAATATGGATTTTGTTGTCGGTTAGCCTAAAGTTCCTGGTGGGCATGATTCGATCTGGGTTATTGTTGACAGATTGACTAAGTTCGCTCATTTTCTTCCAGTAAATACTAAGTATACAGTGTCACAGTATGCCAAACTGTACCTCAACAGGATTGTGAGTCTTCATGAGGTCCCAGTTTCTATAGTTTCTGATAGAGGACCACAATTTACTTCTAGATTTTGGCAGAAGCTTCAGGAAGGTTTGGAAACTAATCTTCATTTCAGTATTGCTTTTCATCCTCAGACAGATGGTTTGTCAGAGAGGACTATTCAGACTTTGGAAGATATGCTGCGATTGTGTGTTCTCGATTTTGGTGGTAGTTGGGCAGATCATCTTCCTTTGGTAGAGTTTGCCTACAATAACAGTTATCAGGCTAGTATTGGTATGGCTCCATTTGAGGCTCTGTATGGCAGAAGGTGTAGGACTCCATTATATTGGGAGGAGGTTGGTGAGTGTCGAATTGAGGGTCCTGAACTTTTGCAATACAGTGTTGAGGATGTACCAGTGATTCAAGACCGTATTCGGACTGCTTTTAGTAGACAAAAGAGCTATGCTGATTTGAAAAGAAGAAATCTGGAATTTGCTGTCGGGGATAGAGTGTTTCTGAAGGTTTCACCTTTCAAGGGTGTTATGAGGTTTGGTAAAAAAGGAAAATTAGCTCCACGGTATGTTGGTCCATTTGAAATTCTGGAGAGGATTGGTGATGTTGCTTATAAGCTTGATTTACCACCTCAGATGGCTTCTATGCATCTGACATTTCATATCTCGATGTTGAGAAAATATGTACCTAGTCCTGATCATGTGCTAGCTCCGGACACTGTAGAGATTAGTGATGATTGTTCTTATGAGGAGCAGCCAATGGCTATTATGGACCGTCAGGTCAAGCGGTCGCATTCTAAGGACGTAGCTTCTGTGAAAGTCCTTTGGCGCAATCATTCTGTTGAAGAATGCACCTGGGAAGCCGAAGAGCTTATGAAAGCTAAATATCCCCATCTGTTTGAGTCTTCAGGTATGTTTTAGATTTCGAGGTCGAAATCGTTTTAAAGGGGTTAAACTGTAATATTCTTCAGTTTTAGTGTTAGAGCACTTGCATACCAGCATAACATCATACTCATACATCGCATGATATTATTTGTGACTGATGATTGACAATTGTATGCAATGGATCTTATTGAAAAGGTGTATGTGTAATGATGTTGAGTTATGGAATATTTCTATTATTGGTTACAGAGGTACAGTATATTAATATTATTATGGATTGGAAAAATGAATAGAGATAATGTTATACTCGATTGATTGGCACTGATATTGACTGGGTTGAGCGCTAAGCGCTATTCATTGATTTTGTTTTGGTTATCTGATAATTGGTTTTTATTTAATGAACTCTAAATGGATCGAACCTGGAATGGTCATTAGTGCTTGGTATCTTGTGGTTGTGGCCTGATCAACCATAACGATACATACTAAGTAGACGATACCATTCGAATTTGTGTATAACTATTGTAATGACAGTTTTTGATGGATAATGATTATGTTGGATTCAATTGCGTGGACGCAATTACTTTAAGGGGGTTAGATTGTAAAACCCTTGGTTTTTGGTAATTTTGCACCTTAGGGGCAAAATAGTCATTTTGTGCCTTCATATGTTGTTTGAACATAATTTGATGGTTTGAATGTCTTTTTGATACTCAGGACGAAGAGACGGTCGTTTTGAGTATAATATTGTATTTTTGGGTGCAGAGAGTATTTTCGTCATTTTTGGATTTTTTGTCATTTTCGGTATTTTCGGGTATTATTATGCATAAAACATATTTATAAATTATTTTGGGTTAAAGTTTGAAGTTAAAAATAAATTTGAGTTGATTTTGTGAATTTTATGGTTTTGGGTAATTTTTTATGAAAATAAATAGTTTTGGGGTGTTTTTAATTAAAATAAATTAGATTGGGGTAAAAGTATAATTTTGAAGAGTTGTTTTCCTATAAATAGGCCTAAAGTCAGATGGGGTAAGGTTTTTGGTCTTCTATTTTAGGGTGTTTTGAAAAAAGGGGGAGAAATTAGGTTTTGGGGGCAGAAAAACAGAGGGCTGTTGTTTTGAGGTGTGCGCGTGACGAAGGTGGTGTCGTTCGGCGAGTGGCTAGCATCGTTCAGCGGTGAAGCGCAAGCCAAGGACTTCGTCGTTCGGCGTCTCGTGTCCCGTCGTTTTGCGTGGCGCGGCGTGGCTCGCCTGGTCGTTTTGGCCAGTGCTCTAGCAGCTCGATTTTCAAGTTTTTGGGTGTTTTTGAGGTTTTTCTCGATCCCTTTTGCTTTGATTTGACTCTCATCTAACTAGAACATGTTCATATCATATTGGGTTGGTATTTTTCTTAATTAATTTGGCTAAATTCGAATTATTATTTAATTAAATTGATTTTTACAAAATATGTTAGGTTTTGGGGTTTTTATTGTTTTGAGGGATTTTGGTTATTGAATTAATTGATTGGGCTAGTGTGTTGGGTTCTGAAATTTGATGAATGTATTGAATTAGGGTTTGATTGAATTGATTTGGGTATTAGGGTTTTCGAATTAATTGTTTTCTTTGAGTTTTTGGATGATTTAATTCTCTGCTGAAGTTTGATGTTAGTGCTGTATGTTGCTCGATTTTTAATTAAATATTGGAATATGATAAAAATCTAAGATTTGGATATGTGGCTCAAAATTGAGTCTAGTTTATGATAAAAATAATTTTTGGGATTTTGGAGCATCTTATATTTCTGGAAAATTCAAGTTTGCTACTGTTGTCTGAAGAGTTGTACTGTAGATATAATTGCATCATCTGTAACTTTCAAAATTCATATTAAAATGTGTAAAAATGTTTTAGATTTGATTTTCATATATGTTGAAGTTCTGGAAGTCTAATTTACAAGAAAAATATGTTGGGTTATGTTTCTGTTGTTATATTTTTGAAATAATTAGATCTTTCTACTGCTGTCAGTATACCTTGTGAGCTGTATACTGTTATGAATAAAAATTGGTTGAGGGACTTCTAAGTCTCGAAAAATTATGAAATTTTGGTAGGATGCTTTTCAGATATCAATTTAACTTCTGGTTGAGAATTATAAATTTTGCATATACTGGTTAATTGTTTTGAATTTTACAAGTTGACACTCGTTATTCAGGTTTATCGGTAAAATTGTATTTTGTGAATATTGATTATTTAAGTAAGGTATTTGATAAATTTAAATTGTAAGGACTTTTTAATGATGTTTTATATTCTGGAAAGCAAGTTTAAAGGTGTGGTATTATGATGGTTAAGTTATGATTGGTTGACAAAAGGTTTAACCTTGTTGTGGAAACTATTGAATTGCGTGCATTCACGTCATGCATTCCCATTTGCACTTGCATACATTTGTAAGGGTGGTTGTTAATTGATGGTTAATGGTTAGGCGGTGGTCCAGCAGCACCTCAGACTTAGGGTGGCGGATTGCTTAGCTGACTGTTAGACTAGGTAAGTTCTATGGGTGTATTTGAACTGTTTGTGTTGTGCTACTTGCTAACAACTTATATATATATATAAACCCTTCTTATAATATATTATCCTTTCTATAAATTTACTAGACTGTTCTTTCGAACTCAGCCTCGCATGCTTTAGGAGACAGAGAAACTTGCATGTGATTGTATTTATGTGAGAATATTGAATTTGATATTACTTGTGCTGTGTGATGGTGTGTCATGAAGGGGAAGGAGGTTACTGAGGCTTAATGCCTATACTGCTACTGAGGCTTAATGTCTATACTGTTTACTGAGTCTACATGCCTAATTACTGATTATTGTACTGTACTGAGGAGTTATAAGGGCGGATGTGACTGATAATATACTGTACTGTTTACTGATTGGTGACCCCGACACACCATCTTGATTGCTTAATTTGTGAATGTATTATATGTACTGCTTATATAACTGTTAGATGTTTCTCTACCTCTCATAGGCTTACTGGGCGTCTATATAAAGCGCTCACACCCTTACAGATTGTCTTGCAGGTTTACAGTGATTGCCTTCGTCTATCTTCTTTCTCTTCTTAGCGAAGTCGATCAGGTTTTCCGTTTGTGTTTATCGGTCCTTCTGCTTAGAGATTTCTGGATATTGAACTTTTGGGCGGATTGAATCTGAATCCCTTTTTGTGTAATAAGTAGAACTTGTCTGCATTAGATTTCCCGAATGATTTTATTGGAATTTGATTATATTGATGGTTTGTATTTGAACTAGGATTGAGGATTATATAAGTATTGAACTGTTTTACACTTAGACTGTTATGAATGTTTCTAAGGCTTATATGGTCGGACTTTGGTTTGGCTGCATGCCGGTCGTGGCCCTCGGGTTGGGTCGTGACAACTTTATTCAAATATTCAAACATTGATACAAATCATACCATATCGTTCCTTTATTGAGAAAGTAAGAACATGTCCACATATTTTAAACAATAGAATTTCAAAGGTATCTCTTTATTATGTATTGTCTTTATTTTTTATGAAATTTTCTTGAAGAATCAAGGATTTTTGCTTATAGCTAAAACTTTTTACATATGTTATTAAAGATGATGTCAGCAATGAAAGCTAGTTGACCCAAGTTTCAATTATCTAAAAAGCTATTAAATTTTCACATGATTACCCAAATTGTTATCATTAGATTTACATTGCAAATTAAGAAAATTATTCATTAAATTGTTTAAAATATGAACATGATACTTAGAAAAAAAAAATGGAACCTCAGTGCATGATGATACAATCAAACATCAATATTTATATTAAAATAATAATCATAATAAACCCACAAAACTAATAGCCCATTACTTTATATGTCGTACCTATTTTTTCTATGAATTTTTTCTTAGCCATGCTCTTGAATTTGGTGTTATAGTTACTGATAACATGGCGATAACAATATCGATGTGCAGAATCCCTCACATTGGGTCATTCATAGCATGTTTAATTCCAACATGCCTATTAGATATGACACAAACATCATGTCTTCTTGGACATATGTAGTGTCGGATGCATCGCATGAAGAATTCCCAGTTGCTCTTGCTTTCTTTCTCGATAATTGCATAAGCAACTAGAAATATACTTCTATCGCCTTTGAAGGATTGTGCTATAAGAAGCACACACTTATATTTTTCATGTAAAAAATTTCATCAACTACTAAACTAGAGTGCAATGCGTAAATCCTTCGATACATGGCTTGAACGCTCAAAACATCTAGTCAAATTTCCTGACACCCAAGACAAGTCGATTATTCTTCACAACTTCTTAATCTTTGATTTCATGCCTAAACCTGAATTATAATGAATTGCAGTATACATCCATGCTCTTAGCAACTTGTATGAATTATCCCAACCCCCAAACAACCTTGCAAGTGCCTTTTGTTTTGCAACCCATTCTTTCCTATACGATACCATTGTATGAAATCTTTCCTTGATGTGTGCAATCATTAATGCCACCTTAATCTTGAAATCTGATTTAACCAATTCTTCTATGCAACTCAAGATTAAAGTAGAATCCAAATTTTTATGATTTTGCCACACCATTACCTCCCAATAGTTTTTACCTTTTTTGCTAACCGCTCGCAGTCTCTAATTGCACCCATCCTCATTATGCTTGCATATCAATGCAACAGAATTACTTATAGACTCCTTCATTTTGAATTGATAATAATTTCTAATAGAGAACTCCTTAGTAGCTGTCCGCACATCAACCTTCAAATCAAATATCATACCATTATAGAACTCTTTAGAAATATTCGTCGACAAATTTTGATCGCTTCTAGTATCGAGATTCAATCATAAAGATGAAATATCAACATTTATATATTTAGCAATTTAAGGAAACAAACTGGGAATGAAATTTTAATTTGATGATGTTGGTAACATCAAATCAACTGACAATATCACACCTACATTACATTGTCATCATACTCCAAATTAAAGCCTACTTTATAATTATTATCATCATCAATATCATTGCAATCTTTCTATATGGACTCATTGTCCTCCTCATCATCATCTACAATATCAACTCCTTCAACAACATGACCATAGATCTCTTCAACCTCAT
This sequence comes from Garcia nutans, assembly GCA_947685225.1. Taxonomy (NCBI): domain Eukaryota; kingdom Viridiplantae; phylum Streptophyta; class Magnoliopsida; order Malpighiales; family Euphorbiaceae; genus Garcia; species Garcia nutans. The sequence goes on from CANTUV010000068.1 coordinate 2,326,027, forward strand.
CATAGTCATGTCCACCCACCCAATATTACCTCATCCTCATCACATGCATCATCATTGCCTTGTTTATAATCCCTATAATTCAAAGGACCAATATTACTACATTTGTTTGTAGTGAAGTCCTCAATATACTCAACATACAATTCAATGTTTTACAACCATTGACTTGACTAGCTATGTTAAGCACTGTACTCCAATCGTTATCATTCTAATTTACTACATCCAAATCTTAATCCTCCATACATTTGAAATAGGTTTCGGAATTGTATTTTAATAGTGAATTGATTTGTAGTCAGGCCCATGGCAAGCCTCATATTACAAATTAGTGAGTTGAAATCCAACTTAATGTTACTAGGTATCTTCATCCAGTTATTGTATCCAAGTTCATAATCAACCCCATATTCAGTTTCAGTTATACGACCACTCTAGTGGATAATTATTGTGTCAGCTACTGCCTTTTTTTCTAAAGAAAATATGAATCATATAGTTAATATCTACATTCAGGACTATCTAAATTTATTATAATGTTTTCACTTCCTTATACCTTAATTATGAGATTTATAATCTAAATTCACACATATTTTTTTAATTGTGCATAATATAGTCTTATTCAATTAAAAGGATGAACAAATACATTATTCATCAACCATGGGTTTACGGTGTAACCATTAGAATTTGATTTTTGAAACTATGAATTATTACATTATATATAAACCTTATAATTAATGTACCACATAACTTGCTCAAAAACAAGACATAATCTTTGTGTAAAAACTTGTAAGTTGAATCCAAATTCTCTTACATATCATTCAAATAAAAAAAAATTGAATTTATATATATTCAACATTGTTAATTATGGTTTAACTTTTATAAGAAATTTAAATAAGTTTAAAATATTTCTAATCTTAGGAAAAATAAATTCACTTTTCTTTTTCCATTTAATTTGTTTTAAAATATATAATGCATTTTATTTTAAAGAGTAATTAATTTATTAATATATCTCTATTTAATGTGTAATTTTATCAAGAGTAACTATTTAATTTAAGTTTAATAAAATAGCATAAATAATTTAATATTGATAAAGGAATTTACTAGAAAAAATAATGCTTGCAAATATGTTCGTTATAGTTATATTTTTTTCTTTGTATTAATTTTTGTGAAAGTCATATAATAAGTCTATTTTATGATACGGGGGAGTATTTTTATAAAAAAAAACTGTAATTTAAAATTTGCTAAATAAATTATTTAGTTTGAATAGTATAGTAAATTTAACATTAACAAAGAGTTTAAATTACAATGGTGAAATTCGTTTTGTGTCACACCCCAAACTTTGAATTCTAAGGGTGGATTTACCTCAAAATATATACTAATATTAATTTACTAATAAAATATCACTCATAATTTTATTGTTTAGTATTTTTTTATACTTATGAATATAACATTATTATACAAAATTCATATTGTCATTGATAAATACATAATAATATTATTCATCGCAAATGATCACACACAATAACTTCGGATATTACTAAAAATAATTTTATTAGTTCAACCTCTTCTACACGTTGATAGAATGAAATTGAGGAGAAATCTACTGGATTATACTCCAACTGTATCTGAAAATATTTATATTTTAAGTAGTTAGTCTAATTACTCAGTGAATAGATAAATATGTAACAAGGAATAACAAACAAAATTTAATTATATATTTATATAAGTAATTGCATATATCATTATTAATAAGCTGAATAAATAAAACTTGAAATTTTAAACATTACTTTTAAATATTTTTTAATTCTCAGAACAATACGAATAAATTAATTTAACACCATGTATACACACTCAAATATAATTCACTACTAATCCAACTTCAATCCAATGGCACATGATGACTTATCTCGCAAGCCGAAGAAAAAATAACTTCAATACACATGTACAGAGTAATTACCCTGGCCAAGGGTAATTTATAAAATCATTAAATTTATATAAATACTCATTATCAATGTGCGATCTCGCAAGATTATAATAAGAGTATATACAAATTATTTATCTAGCACAGTATATTCAGTTAGTCACATATATAAAAATTTAAACTACCATTATTTATTCTCAATTAATAAGAAAATAGATATTATTCAAAAATAAATCATCATCTTGAATTCTGTAAATTCTTTTCTAAAATCATAAATATATATAATACTTTAGAAATATAATGTTACATATTTATCCATCACATGACAAAATATGGTACTTGCTTAATCAATAAGATCCCTTTTATACTCTATAATTTCAGCTTTGTTCGATCCTAAAATAATATAAGAATATTATTTAATTTACATTATATCATAGTCACTATAGATATATGCTATGAATATACATGTAATTTCGGGTTCTTATACTCTAATGATGTTTCGAAAATTTTGTAACTTTCAAATTTTCTAAAGTAACATTACATTGAGTATTTATCTAATTTCTAAGGCACAATTATCTATCTAATTTTCTAATAAATATTTTCAACAATAAAATTTTAACTGTAAAAGTTTACTGAGTATTTATAATTTTTTCACATATAGTTAAATTATATTATTTTAATTTATTTATTTTAATAGTTTATTAGCATTAATAATATTTATTCATTAACTAATTTATTTAATTCATATTAAATAGTATTAATTTAATTTATGATAATTATATATATTCCTAGCTTTTAAACTAGATTCATATTAATAATAATAATAGTGCTACTCTAATAATACTTTTTACTTAAATTTTCTTATTTTATTATACTTTACACTATGTATGACACTACTACTACTACTACTACTACTAATAATAATAATAATAATAATAATTATTATTATTATTATTATTATTATTATTATTATTATTATTATTACTTAGATATTAATATTATTTAATTAATTTTTATCACTTAAAATAATTACTAAATTTTCTTTAATTTAACTTTAGTAATTTATATTGATCTCAATATTAATAAAAAATAATAGTATAAAATTTATTTACCTAATAATTCTTTATTTTTATTTCTAATAATTACTCATAATAAAGTTACTAAAAATAATAACATTATTTATAAAGTTAAAAAAATAATTACTTAATTACCATTATTTTAAAATTAATAATTTATTTTAAATCTAATATTTAATTATATTAGTAATAATAATAATATTTATTATTTAAGTAAACTTATAGTAGACTTAATATTATATATATATATATATATATATCTGTGTGTTTTTATAGTGACAGTAGTCAAATATTAACTTATATAAACTTTTTTTAAAAAAAATTACTAATAATCATAGAACTTTAGTTATAATACTTTACTATTATAATACTAATAATATTACTAATTAATTATTACTTAACAAATTTTATATTTAAATAGTCATCATAGTCATGCTTAATTAAAAATTATAGTAACCTAATTATTATAACTATAACAATATAAATCTTAATTAAATAATTAATTTCATAAATTTCTAAAAAATTTTAAACCATGTTTTATTTGCTATTTAATTTAATTATTTAATAATTAATTAACTCAATTTAATTTATAAGTATTTTAATTATCTTAATTCATTTGCAAATTTAAAACTATTATAAATACTAGTATTTAATATATCTTAATATACTATTTAATATATATAAATATACTATTATTCATTATCTCATAATATTTTTATTTATAACTTTATATAAAAAAATACCACTAATTTATATTATAAAAAATTTATAATTCAAGAATTTAACTTAATTTAACTATAAATATATTTATTATAAAACTAATATACATATATATAAGTTATTTTTATTTTAATTAATCAATTATTAAGGAACTATATATATATTAACAAAAACTCTTAAACATAATTTTGATAATATATTTAAATATATTAATTAACAATTAACTATTAATTCATAGTTTCATCAATTCAATATATATATATATATATATTTATTCTACAATCTACTAATAATTCTTAGAATTTAAATACTTAATTAATTCTATAAATAAATAATAACTACTTTTTTTAATATATTTTTTTAATTAGCAATGATTTATTTAAATCAATTAATAAAATAAATAATTCTAAACAAATAACCAACTAGTAAAAATTTAATCTATCGCAGTAATTTACTAATTAAAATTTAGTTCTATATTTATAATTTATAATTTTAATTATAATTATTATTTTAAATTAATTCTTGATTATTTTAATTATATATATATATTAATCTTTAGTTACTATTCATACATTTACTAAATAATCATCTTAAATTAGGAAATAAGATACCAAATCGAAGCTTATGAAGAGAGGGTTCTAAAAATACCCGAGTAGCCGAAAAAAGAGGTGAAAAACGATCGAAAAGTTAGTCGAAAGTTCATGCTAGCGAAAGCTCCGGTGATCGCTTCCGACGGCGCATACGGCTTGTTCCGGAGGCCGTTCACGGCGGTTTAGATACTGTTAGAAAGCTCATCGAGTTGACTCCGACGGTGGCTAGTGCATGTAGATCGGAGATGGCCGAAAGACAACGAACGGAGCTATATTGCTCCATAAACTCTCCCTCTCCCATTTACTGTTTCCTAAGAAAAAAAATTACTCTCTGCCTAATTTTCTACTTTTTATTCTCTGTCTTGTTTTCCTCTCTCTCAGACTCTTTCCTTAGTTTCTGATTTAATAAGTCCACTAACAAAAAAATCATCATCATAATTACCCACTAAAAAATTTTTAACTTTAATTATTAAAGTTTTGTTTTTATTTTAAATCATCATCCACTCCATTTTTTTGTCTGTCACACTTATCAATTATTTATGTTACAACTCATTTTATTCATTATTATTATTTTATTTAGTTTATTTATTATATATATATTTTTATTATTACATTACTATTAAAATTTTTATCTTTAATAATTATTTACTTATTTTATTTATTTACAAGGTATTACATTCTTCCCCCTTTAAAGAAAAATTCATCCCAAAATTTTTACTAGCTTGTAGATGAAAATAAATGAGGATACTTAGCAAGCATGTCCTCTTCTCTTTCCCAAGTTGCTTCTTTCCTTTAACGATTATTCCATAATAAAAGAATAACCTTGTTTCTTAAAACTTTTTCTTCTTGAGCTAAAATTGCAACTGGTTCTTCCTCATAAGTCAAATCTTCTCGTAATTCGACTGGCTGTCTCTGGAGTATATGTGAAGGATCACTTCTATACTTTCTCAACATGAATACATAAAAGACATCATATATTTGTGATAATTTCGATAGTAGTACAAGTCTATAAGCAACATAATTGAATTTCTACACCACTTCACAAGGCCCGATAAACCGAGGACTTAGCTTTCCACGTTTACCAAATCACACTATACCTTTCTATGGAGATATCTTCAAGAATACCTTATCCCCAATGTTATATTTAATATCCCTTCTCTTCAGATCCGCATAACTCTTTTGTCTATCTTGTGCCACTTTTAATCTGTCTCTGTTGAATTTTTTCCATAGTTATCTGAATAAATTCTGGACCTACCAATTCTCTTTCTCCAACTTTATTCCAACATACTGGAGTTCTACATTTTCTTTCATATAATACTTCATAAGGAGCCATGCCAGTACTTGAATGAAAACTGTTATTATAAGCAAACTCCATTAATGACAAATGCTTATCACAACTTCTTTTGAATTCCATGACACAAGCTCTAAGCATATCCTCCAAAATTTGAATAGTGCATTTCGATTGCCATTAGTTTGAGAATGAAAGGAAGTGTTGAACTTCACTTTTATACCCATAATATATTGCAGACTAGGCCAAAATCTAGAAGTAAATCATGAATCTCTGTCTGACACTATAGATATTGGAGCTCTCTCTACAAGTTTATCCAAAAAGAAATCCATTTTGATGGGTAGAAAATGAGTTAACTTCGTCAATCTATCTACAATTACCCAAACAACATCATGACCTTGCTGGGTATGGGGCAAATCAGAAACAAAATTCATGGTAATATGCTCCCATTTCCACTCAGAAATCGGAAGAGGTTGCAGCAGTCCTAAAGGATGATGATGTCCTGCTTTAACTTATTGACACACTAAACACTTTGCTACAAAATCTGCTACATCCTTCTTCATATCCTTCCACCAATAATTCTCCTTAAGAGTTCTATATATCTTAGTACTACCTGGAAGCATAGAATAAGTATAACACTGGGCTTCTTCTATTATCTCCTTTTTTAAAGTTTTCACATTCGGTACATATAATTTGCTACCAAGTACTAAAGTACCATTTTCCCTAATAGCATAGTCTTTATGAGTACTTGCTTTTACACCATCCAAAATCGTCTTCATCTCTTTCTCTGAAACTTGAGCTTCTCTGATTCTCTCCACTAAAATTGGTCTGACTTTAAAAGTTGCCAACAAGGCTCTAGAATTAATCACTTTCAAATCTACTCCCATAGATCGAAGATCCAGTAATAATGGAAGTTGTACAGTCTTGACATGAAAAAGACTACCATGTGACTTCCGACTCAAAGCATCAACTACCACATTAGACTTTTCAAGATGATACTCAATAGTGCAATCATAATCCTTTAGCAACTCAATCCATCGACTCTGTCTCAAGTTTAACTCCTTCTGAGAAAGAAGATACTTTAAACTCTTATGGTCTGTAAATATTTGGCACTTTTCTCCATAAAGATAATGCCTCCAAATTTTCAAAGCAAAAGCTACTGTAGCAAGTTTTAAGTCATGAGTAGGATAATTCAATTCATGAGATCGAAGCTGTCTAGATGAGTAAGCTATCACCTTCTCATGCTGCATCAAAACATACCCCAAACCCTTTCGTGAAGCATCACTATACACCATATAATCACCATTGCCTGAAAAAAGAGCAAGAACTGGAGCAAAAGTCAAACAAGCTTTTAATTTATCAAAGATCTACTGACATTCCTCGGTCCAATTAAATTTCATATTCTTTCTTAGCAATTTTGTCAATGGTGATGCAATGATGGAAAAGTCATGAACACAACGACGATAATACCCTGCCAAGCCTAAGAAACTTCTTACTTCTATAGGATTTGTGGGTGGCTCCCAGTTCATCACTACCTCTATCTTTTTATAATCAACATAAACTCCTTCTGCTGATATAACATGACTCAAAAATACCACTCTGTCCAACCAGAGTGCACATTTACTAAGCTTGGCATACAACTATTTATCCTTTAAGGTCTGCAGTACAATTCTCAAGTGTTTCTCATGCTACTCTCTACTTCGAGAATATACTAGAATATCATCAATAAATACAATTACAAACCTATCTAGATAAGGATGAAACACCCTGTTCATAAGATCCATAAAAGTAGCTGGGGCATTAGTTAACCCAAATGGCATTACTAAAAATTCATAATGCCCATAATAAGATCTAAAGGTTGTTTTAGGCACATTTAACTCTTTTATTTTTAACTGATGATACCTCGATCATAATTCTATTTTAGAAAAGACTGTAGTACTCTGAAGTTGATCAAAGAGATCATCAATCATAGGCAAAGGATATCTATTCAGAATAGTGACCCGATTCAGTTGTCTATAGTCGATGCATAGCCGTATAGAGCCATCTTTCTTCTTTACAAATAACACGGGAGCTCCCCAAGGTGAGACACTAGGTCTAATAAATCCCTTATTCAACAATTTCTGTAACTGTATCTTCAATTCCTCCAACTCAGTAGGAGCCATTCTATAAAGAGCTTGAGAAATAGGAGCTATGACAGGTTGAACATCAATAGAGAATTCAACTTCTCTATCAGGAGGTAAGCTTGGAAGCACTTCTGAAAATACTTATGGAAATTCACGTACTAAAGGAACATCTTCCAAATTAGGTCATTTTAGTTGTATGTCAATCACATATGCTAAATATGCTTGATAACCCTTTTTAAGAAATTTTCTGGCTGTCATAGCAGAAATGACACAAGATGAAAGAAGTTTTTGTTCACCGCAGAATGTAAGTTTAGAATTTCCAAGTATACTAAAAGTCATATTTTCTCATAACAATCAATAGTGGCATAGTGGCGAGATAGCCAATCCATCCCTAAAATGATATCGAACTCTTGTATGGGGAAAGGAATAAGATTTGTTAACAATTCAAAATCACCTAATTTGATTGCTGAATCTTTATACACATGCTCACAAATCATAGAAGTCCCTATTGGAAAGCTCACTACTAACCCATTATCTAAAGAACTCAATTTCTTATTCGCATAAGTGGCAAATGCATGTGATGTGAATGAATGAGTTGAGCTAGGATCAATAAGAACATGAGCATCTCTACCAAAAATAACCAACGTACTAGTAACCACTTCTGATGAGGCTAGAACTTCCTGTTGAGTGATAGCAAAAAGCTGAGCTTGTGCAGGAGGTCTACCTATCTGACCAGATGATATGGCTCTCTCCTACCTATCAACCCCATTATCATTCCCTCTACCTGCTCCTCTGCCCTAAGACTGGGTCATGGCTCCTCTCTAAGGTACAAATGTTGATGATGCTTGAATAGACTCACTTGGCTTCACTAGCATTGGACAATCTCTTTTGATGTGTCTTGTATCACCACACTGATAGCATCCTCTAAAATTTTCGATGCACTCCCCACTGTGATAACTACCACAAGTAGGACATAATGGTCGTGATCTCTAATTAGCTCTTAAATTGCTACTCTATGTAACCCTTGTTGTACTAGCAAAATTATCCACATATTGTCTCACTGAACTCTGACTGATCTAATGTTAATTAATCTGTTGACCTGATCTAATAGGGTGGCCCTAACTACTCCCAGGGTAAGATGTAGTATGTAAACTACCATCTCTTTTAATCTGCATGTCAGCAAATTCCTAATAAGAATTATGAATCTGCTTTCTCTTTTTATTCTCAAACTCTATTTCTTCTTTTAATAGCTTCTCTTTTTCTAATGCACCATCAACTAATCAAGTATACTGAGCGTTAGCTGTTCTGCCTAAGAAAGCTTGAACATATCTCAGCTTTTCAGCATCAGTAATACCCATTAGAGAATAAGCTTTCTTTAATTTTCTAAACAATTCATCGGCCTTTTCAGAATCTAAAGTGCCATCAAAATCTCCCGCCCCACAATTACGACAATGAGAAATAACAGCCCATGACTGTTGTTGCAATTCTCTTGCAGTCATAGCTACTGTAATAGCCTAAGCAACAGTAGCACCAATCTCAACCTGGATTGGTAGTGCAGCAGGTGGAACAGGAGGTACATGAGGTAGAGCTGGTGGATTTACTCCAGATGAGTCCTCTTGTGAAGCAGCATCTATGTAAGTATTTTATTCACTTCTCTCGAATATCTCAAAATCAACTAACTCATCAGGAAGAGGTAGTGTAGGATCCCTATGAGGTTGGCCAATATTTTCTAATCTAACTATTCGATTTCATCGGCCAGTATTTCTACCATGACCTATATCACCTCGTACTCGTAGCGGCATTTTCTTACAAAAATAAAATAAATTGTATAACATAAGTTAACGATATGACATTCCTAAATATCTATATATATATCAAAATAAAATTATATTTTTATATATTAGTGTATCATGACAAATCTCTTTAATTCCTGGGCAAATGTTCATGAAAATTAAATACTTTTTAATTATGAATGACTATGATGCAGTCATGAATAAATATTATGTAAGTACAAATTAAATTTAAAACGTTATTTGACTCATGCATATTTTCCCCCATTATGCAATAAAAATATTTTGCCCTTGAATTCGAGAAATTTACTAGTTACACTAACAACCTAATAATAATAATAATAATTTTTTTATTTTTTATTATTTTTTTACCTAAATCAAATTTTTTCTATATGTCTCTTCAAAAAAAAAGTCTACAGAATCTATAACATATGCTCTGATATCATAATATGTCATACTCCAAACTCTGAATTCTAAAGGTGGACTTACTTTACAATCTATACTAATATTAATTTACTAATAAAACATCACTTATAATTTTATTGCTTAATATTTTTTTTATACTTATAAATATAACATTATTATACAAAATCCATATTGTCATTGATAAATACATAATAATATTATTCATCCCAAATGATCACACACAATAACTTCAGATATTATTAAAGATAATTTTATTGGTCCAACCTTTTATACACACTAATAGAATGAAATTGAGGAGAAATCTACTGGATTATACTCCAATTGTATCTGAAAATATTTATATTTTAAGGGGTGAGTTTAACTACTCAGTAAATAGATAAATATGTACCAAGAAAGAACAAACAAGGTTTAATTATATATTTATATAAGTAATTGCATATATTATTATTAATAAGCTGAATAAATAAAACTTGAAATTTTAAATATTATTTTTAAACATTTATTAATTCTCAGAACAATACGAATAAATTAATTTAACACCATGTATATACACTCAAATATAAATCACTATTGATCCAACTACAATGCAAGGGCGTATGATGATTTACTTCGCAAGCCCAAGAAAAAATAATTTCAATACACATGTGTAGAGTAATTACCCCGGCCAAGGATAATTTATAATATCATTAAATTTATATAAATACCCGTCATCAATGTGCAATCTCGTAGAATTAAAATTAGAGTATATACGAATTATTTATCTAGCACAGTATAATCAATCAGTTACATATAAAAATTTAAATTATCATTATTTATTCTCAATTTATAAGAAAATATATATTATTCAAAAATAAATCATCTTGAATTTTGTAAATTTTTTTCTAAAATCATAAATATATATAATACTTTAAAAATATAATGTTATATATTTACCCACTCACGGTACTTATTTAACCAATAGAATCTCTTTTGTACTCTACAATTTCAGCTGAATTTGATCCAGAAATAATATAAGAATATTATTTAATTTAAATTATATTCTAGTCACTATAGATATATGCTATGAATATGACGTGTAATTTTGAATTCTTATACTCTAATGATGTTTTGAAAATTTTGTAACTTTTAAATATTTTAAAGTAACATTACATTGAGTATTTATCTAATTTCTAAGACACAATTATCGATCTAATTTTCTAATAAATATTTTCAACAATAAAATTTTAACTGTAAAAGTTTACTAAGTATTTATAATTTTTTCATATATAATTAAATTAAATTATTTTAATTTATTTATTTCAATAGTTTATTACCATTAATAATATTTATTCATTAACTAATTTATTTAATTCATATTAAATAGTATTTATTTAATTTACGATAATTATATATATTTCTAACTTTTAAAATAGATTCGTATTAATAATAATAACAGTGTTATTCTATGAAAAATTAACAATAATATTTTTTATTTAAATTTTTTTATTTTATTATACTTTACACTATTTATGACATTAATAAAATAACAATAATATTTACTTAGATATTAATAATATTTAATTATTTTTTTATTACTTAAAATAATTACTAATTTTTTTAATTTAACTTCAGTAATTTATATTAATTTCAATATTAATAAAAATAATAGTATAAAATTTATTTACCAAGTATTTATTTATTTTTATTTCTAATAATTACTCATAATAAAGTCACTAAAAATAATAACACTATTTATAAAGTTAAAAAATAATTATTTAATTACAAAAAAATTACTTAATTACTATTATTTTAAAATTAATAATTAGCGTAAAAGCTAATATTTAATTATATTAGTAATAATAATAATATTTATTGTTTAAGTAAACTCATAGTAGACTTAATATATATATATATATATATAGTGGCAGTAGCCGAATATTAACTTATATAATTTTTTTTATAAATTACTAATAAGCATAGAACTTTAGTTATAATATTTTACTATTATAATACTAAAAATATTACTAATTAACTATTACTTAATAAATTTTATATTTAAACAACATTCATAGTTTATACTTAATTAAAAATTATAGTAACCTAATTATTATAACTATAACAATATAAATCTTAATTAAATAATTAATTTCATGAACTTCTATAAATTTTTAAACCATATTTTATTTACTACCCAATTTAATTATTTAATAATTAATTAACTCAATTTAATTTATAAGTATTTTAATTATCTTAATTCATTTGCAAATTTAAAACTATTATAAATACTAGTATTTAATATATCTTAATATACTATTTAATATATATTAATATACTATTATTCATTATCTCAAAATATTTTTATTTATAACTTTATATCAAAAATACCACTAATTTATATTATAATAAAATTTATAATTCAAGAATTTAACTTAATTTAACTATAAATATATTTATTCTAAAACTAATATACATATATATATATAAGTTATTTTTATTTTTATTAATTAATTATTAAGCAACTATATATATATTAACAAAAATTCTTAAACATAATTTTGATAATATATTTAAATATATTAACTAATAATTAACTACTAATTTATAGTTTCATCAATTCAATATATATATATATATATATATTCTACAATCTACTAATAATCCTTAGAATTTAAATATTAATTAATTTTATAAATAAATAATAATTAATTTTTTAATACATGTATTTTTTAATTAGCAATAATTTATTTAAATCAATTAATAAAATAAATAATTTTAAACAAATAACCAACTAGTAAAAATTTAATCTATCTCAGTAGCTTACTAATTAAAATTTAGTTTCATATTTATAATTTATAATTATTAATTTTAATTTTAATTATTATTTTAAATTAATTTTTTATTATTTTAAATATATATATATATTAATCTTTAGTTACTATTCTTGTATTTACTAAATAATCATCTTAAATTAGTAAATAAGATATCAAATCAAAACTTATGAAGAGAAGATTCTAAAAATACCCGAATCACTTAAAAAAGAGATCGAAAAATGGTCGAAAAGTTGGTCGAAAGTTCATGCCGGCGAAAGCTCCGGTGACTGCTTTGGGTGGCGCATGCGGTTGGCGGCCATTCACGACAGTTTAAATATCGTTGAAAAGCTAGTCGAGTTGACTTCAACGGTGGCTGACGTGTGTAGATCAAAGACTGTCGGAAGACAGCGAATGAAGTTAAAAAAAATTATTGCTCCATAAACTCTTCCTCTCCCATTTGATGTTTTCAAAGAAAAAAAATTGCTCGCCGTCCAATTTTTCACTATTCCGCTCTCTGTCTTGTTTTTATCTCTCTCAAACTCTTTCCTTAGTTTCTTATTTAATAAGCCCACTAACAAATAAATCAAAATCATAATTACCCACTAAAAAATTTTTTAATTTTAATTATAAAAATTTTTATTTTTATTTTAAATTATCATCCACTCTATTTTTTTTATCTGCAACACTTATCAATTATTTATATTACAACTCATTTTATTCATTATTATTATTTTATTTAGTTTATTTATTTATTATATATATTTTTAATTATTACATTACTATTAAAAATTTTATCTTTAATAATTATTTACTTATTTTATTTATTCACAAGGTATTATATTTTGAATTTTAAGTGGAATCTATTTACAAGTAAAATTTTATATTTGAAAAGATATAACTTAAAATATGGATTTCGATTGAATTTTATATTTTTATATTTAGAACAAATTTATAATTGATTTTTTTACTATTTACTTATTTTCTTATTATTATTCTCTTTATTAATATTCAATTTCATAGAATTTAATTTATAAATTTAAAATTCATATTTTTTTAATGTTCTAAATGCAAAACCTAAACCCTAAATATAAAAATTTGAAATTAATTTTATAATTAAAATTTTATGAACTTTTTTTGTATTAAATAGATTGTTGTGAATGAATTAAAAAATAATTAATGGGCTTTGTTTTTTAGATACGGGCTTTGTGTTGTTTGTTAAAAAAAATGAGTATGTAGCTCGTGTTTTATAAACTAACAGTTTATTAATACAGACTGCATGCCAATATATTCAATTTCTTGCCTCTTATTTTCTAATTTCTTCACTCAATCTTTCTACTCTCTCTCTCTTCCTTTTTGAAAATAGAGTTTTGACCAATTTTTATATTTATATTTAATTATACTTATATATATATTTGTATCAAGCAATGGTACATTCATTATTAATGTATATACATTTCCCACTTTGTCATTTATCTTATGAAAATATTTTTTTAGAATTATGGGTTTGACTGTCCATATTCTTAATTATTATATAGTATGTACCAGTAAACTTTTGTAGTTCTTTATATAACTTAAGAAGAGATTTTTAAGCTTTATAAATGTATAGTAATTTTAAAAAATAATCACCGAATATTGAATTTTAATTAATATTCGATTTTTAAATAATATAAAATAATAATTCATCATTTATTAGTTTATAAGGTATGTATAAAATCTATCAAATGGTTAGATTTAAATATCATTAAACTGATTATAGTAAGTCTAATTTTTTTTAATTTCCATTTTTTGTCATATTTTTTCCCATCTATTAATTTAACATTAATGAAAACTTTAATCGTATTAATATTAAATTTTAAATTTAAATAATATAAATATTTTAAAATACAATTAATTTGTTACGATGAAAATGACAGAAGTACTTTCATATAATTAAAATTTTAATCATATATTTGGCAATTTTCATATAATTAAAATTTTAAGTCTTCATAATTAATTTAGCAATTAATATTTCGTTAATCCAATGCAAAATCTTAAACATTTTAATAATAAATATAATATATTGGCTTAACGAATTTGATTAAGATTGGATAATCTATAAATTCATTCTCAAATAATAAATTAAAAAAAATCCCTTGCCCAATTTATTTGAGATTCGAGAATGAAAATAATAAATAACAACATAAAATTTTAGTGGTATTAGTCTTAGAAAAAATTATATTATGAATTCTAAGCCCTAAATATACATATAACTGCAAATAAAATTATTTTTTATCCTAATTAAAAATAAAATTATTTCAGTATATATATATATATTCAAAATTTATATTTCTTCATTATCCATGTAATTAATGAATATGTCCAAAAAAATTACACACATACAAGTACAACTAGAATTATTTTTTATTCTAGGAACTAATAAAATTATTTCAATATATATATATATATTTCAAACCGAAAAATTTCTTTTTTATTATTATAATTAATGAATATGTCAAGAAAAAAATTACACACATATAACTACACCTAAAACTTCAAAACTACATTAACATTTAAATATAGAATTGTAAAATAATACACATACCTTGCAATAGAGTCTCCAAAATTTACCAAATATATGGAAAATCTGAAAAAAAAATTATATTAATCAATTATTTATAAATATATGAAATAATTAAAACTATTTAATAATTTAAAAATACATTTATAATTTTTGTATTTTTTACGTTGTTATTATTATATATAGTTGAAGACAATAAAAATATATATGAAATTATAATTATAAGGTAAAAAAAATTAGTTCTTTAAGTGGAGTTTGAATGAAAATTAAAAAAGAATTTCGGTTTGAGCTTTTGACTCGTACTAATCTATAAATATGAAAGAAAGTCTCATATTTAGATAAAATATATAATTTTCTTACATATTTTTGTAAAATATTGGATCAATAGTTAAGTTATAATATGTAAAAGATTATTATTCATTTATTTTCATGATTGAGGAAAAGTGTGCATATATATATATATATATATATATGCATATATATACATATATACCATAACAAATTTCAGTAAGTTGAGTAATGACTACAATTCCGCAAAAAAAAAAAAGTAATGACTACAATTACAAATTTCAGTTCAGCTAAATATATCATGACATTAAAGTTTGAATTTGATTTTTTGCTTTCTTACGCAGGATAAAAAGGGGAAAACGAAGAAAAGAAAGGAAATAATGTATTTATATTTTATAGGTAGTGTATACAACTTTTTTCTTTTTTTAATGATATTCTTGATTTATATTTTAAGCTGGCTTTGTTATGCTATTATGACTTGAAATTATGATTCATGGATGTGATTCTCTGTATTCTTGTACCACATTTTGTATATTTGGTGTCAATAGTGTTAGGGCCCCCGCAATAAATAACGAAAATAATTACGATACCAGAAAAAATAAAATAAGCACACAAGAAATTTACGTGGTTCACCCTTAATTATTTGGGCTACGTCCACGGAACCAACTCCGAATATTTTTCTTCCACTATTAAAAATAGTAGGTACACAGAGAGAATTTTACAAAAATAGTAGTACTCAAGTGTTTCCCAAAAACACCCTAAATATTTATAAACCTTACTATTTTTCACTCTCCCAAATTTTAGGACCCTTTTCCTAAAACTACACACTCTTTCACAGATTTATATTTTATCTATGAGCTCTCTCTTCTTCCTTGAAAAAAACTGAAGCAAAACACCTCAATTTATAGGAAAAATTGAAAGTGTCTTTGCCTTCAATCACGGTGCAAATTTGCACATCAATATTCAAAATAGGCTGTTCAACAGCCTTAAACTTTGACCATTTCCTTTTCAAGCTTTTCGGTGCCTTCTTTGTTGATTTTTGTGTTTTGTCTTTTTTTTTTCTTTCGGTTGAGCTGGACCAACAAATTCTCCCCCTCCAGCTCCAACCATCATATACTGGAGGAGGTCTCGATCGGCTTTTTAACGGGAGCCCATCCCGGCTAATCCGACGCACAATTCGAATTTTTCCTTTGGAACAACTTTCGTCAACATGTCAGCAGCATTCTTATCTGTGTGAATCTTCTTCAACTGGAACTGTTTCTCTTCAATAGCAAGTCTGAGCCAATGGTATCTCACATCAATGTGTTTCGTCCGTGCATGATACATAGTGTTCTTGCTCAAGTCTAATGCACTTTGACTATCGCAATAGACTATATATCGTTCCTGTTGCATGCCCAATTCTTGAAAGAATCGTTTTAACCAAAGCATGTCTTTTCCTGCTTCCGCTGCAGCAACGTACTCTGATTCGGTCGTTGATAGGGAAACACACTTTTGTAATCTTGACTGCCATGAAATAGCTCCCCCTGAGAATGTAAATAAGTAACCTAATGTAGATTTTCGTTCATCAAGATCACCGGCCATATCTGCATCTGTATAACCAACAAGTACAGACTTTCCACCTCCAAAAGTTAAACATAACTTTGAAGTTCCTCTCAGGTATCTGAAGATCCACTTTACTGCTTCCCAATGAGTCTTCTGGGGATTTGACAGAAATCGGCTCACAACACCAACTGCATGAGCGATATCTGGTCTCGTACATACCATTGCGTACATTAAACTTCCGACCGCTGATGAATATGGAACATTTGGCATATCTTCCTTATTTTTATCTATTGATGGGTAGGATTTCTTACTCAACTTGAAGTGAGCGGCAAGTGGAGTGCTAATTGGCTTAGCATTCTTCATATTGAACCTCTCTAGAACTCGTTCAATATATTTCTCCTGCGATAACCACAACCTGCAGGACTTTCGATCTCGGATAATCTCCATTCCGAGAATTCGCTTTGCCGATCCCAAATCCTTCATGTCAAACGCTTTTGACAAATCACCCTTTAACCTGCTAATCATTTCTGCATCTGGTCCAACAATTAGCATATCATCAACATATAAAAGAAGAATGATAAATTTACCGTCAGGGTATCTTTGGACATATACACAAGGATCTGCATCTGTTCTCTGTATCCTTGATTTACCATGAACGAATCGAACTTCTTATACCATTGTCGCGGAGCTTGTTTCAACCCATACAAACTCTTTTTCAAGCGACAAACCATGTCCTCCTTTCCTTTGACCTTGAAACCCTCTGGTTGTTCCATATAGATCTCTTCCTCTAGATCCCCATGCAAGAATGCGGTCTTTACATCAAGCTGCTCCAACTCAAGGTTCAAACTGGCTGCTAAACCTAGCACAACTCGAATAGAACTCATTTTCACAACAGGTGAAAAAATCTCATCAAAGTCGATACCTTTCTTTTAGTAAAGCCTTTGACGACCAATCGAGCTTTGTATCATACTAGGTTGCCATCATCTTTCTTCAGTTTGTACACCCATTTGTTCTTGAGTGTTTTCTTTCCTTTTGGAAGTTTTACCAGCTCGTATGTGTCATTCTTTTTCAAGGAATTCAACTCCTCTTGCATGGCCTTTATCCAGCAATCTTTATCTCTGCAAGACTGCATATCTTGGAAGCTTTCTGGCTCCCCCTCATCAGTAATCAAAATATAATCAGAACTAGGATACCTTCTAGATGGTTGGCGTTCTCTAGTTGACCTTCTCAACTGAGGTTCAACTTCTTCTGGTGGAATGGGGTTCTCTGGCTCCTCCTGCTCAACACCCTCTGTATCATCATCTACAGTGGTCTCTTGATCCCCTGTGACTGGCTCTTCTGTTTCTTCTTGTTCTGATTCTGGCATTCCTTCTCTTATGGCATCATCTGTAGGAATACTCTCTGGTGTATTATCTACAACACTATCACTCGTAGATTTTTCACCAATTGTATCCGTCACGATCTCATTCTCGTAGAATACTACTTCTCTGCTCCGGACAACTTTCTTTTTCACTGGATCCCATAACCTGTAACCAAACTCTTCATTTCCATAACCAACAAAAGTGCAAGGAACTGACTTGTCATCAAGCTTTGATCTCTGCTCCTTCGGAACATGCATGAACGCCTTGCAGCCAAATACCCTCAGGTGAGAGTATGAAATACCCCTACCTGTCCAGACCTTCTCCGGAACATCAAAATCCAAAGGTGTTGAAGGTAGTCTGTTGATTAGGTAGACAGCAGTATTGACAGCTTCTCCCCAAAATGACTTAGGTAAGTTAGTCATTTTGAGCATGGATCTAACTCTTTCAACAATGGTGCGATTCATCCGTTCAGCAATGCCGTTGTGTTGAGGCATACCAGGAACTGTCTTTTCATGCCTGATACCGTACTGACTACAGTAATCTCTAAACTCCTTAGAGATATATTCACCACCATTGTTTGTGCGCAAACATTTTAATGCCACTCCAGTCTCCCTTTCCACCATCGCATGGAATTGCTGAAAGTGCTTGAATACTTCGTCTTTTGTGCTCAACAAATATATCCATGTCTTCCGTGAGAAATCATCAATGAAGGTAAGAAAATATCTACTTCCTCTAAGAGATTCTACCTCCATGGGACCACACACGTCAGAGTGTACCAACTCTAACTTGTTGTTTCTCCGTTTAGAGCTTTTCTGAAATGAAACACGATGTTGCTTCCCAAATAAACAGTAATCACAAGGGTTTATTTTACCTTTGGCTAATGGGATGAGATACTTTTTAGCCAACATGTTCAACCCTTTCTCACTAACGTGCGACAGCCGTCTATGCCACAAATTTGGTGAAGCATCATCTCCAACTGTATTCAGTTGACCCGCACATATCTCTGTATGCATTTTGTATAGCGAGCAACATAGCTGTCCTCTCGCCACCCCCAAAGACCCTTTGGTGAGTTTCCAGTTACCATCATCTGTATGTTATTGATAGCCTTCCTTGTCCAGTACACCAACAGATAATAAATTCAACCGAAGATCTGGAATATGACGCACATTTTTAAGTTTTAATGTGCACCCGACGCTTGTTTTTATACAGATATCACTGATCCCCACCATCTGTGAAACACTAGTATTTCCCATTCTAATAGTGCCATAATCACCTGCTCTGTAGGTGGAGAAGTATTCCCTTTTTGGAACACAATGGTATGAAGCACCAGAATCTACTATCCACTCGGTATCTGCATCTCCAACATGACAACAATCTGCATCATGAGAAACTAACGTCACCTCACCATCTTCTGCTGTGACTGTAGCAGTTGTATTTCTGTCATTATCCTGACTTCGGTTTGCGTTCTCCTGTTTAAGAAAACGACAATTCTTTTTGATATGACCCTGCCTTCCACAATGGTAACACGTCCTCTTCTCCCTGGACTTGGATCTATCTCTGGATTTACCATTTCCACGACCTCTACTTTTGCTCTGGCCCCTATTCTCTGTGACAAGAGCTTGTGAACTGGTACTGGCAACATCCCTTCTATGAAGTTCTTCTTTAAGTAGTCTATTCTTCACCATAGACATCGTCACCATGCCATCTGGAGCTGAGTTGCTTAATGATACCACAAGAGTATCCCAACTGTCCGGCAGAGATCACAACAGTAGGCATGCTTGCATTTCATCATCCAAGGACATACCGCTAACTGCTAACTCAGTTACGAGTCCTTCAAAATTGTTCAGGTGCTTTGTAACTGATCGTCCCTTTAACAGCTTCATGTTCATGACTTTGCGGATCATGAACACCTTTCCTTGAGCATTTGTAACCTCGTACATACTCTCTAGTTTCTTCCAGAGAACTTGGGGATCTTTTTTATTTTTTACATGGTTGTATATGCTAGCATCTATCCACTGGCGTATTGTACCCAGTGTCTGCTTCTTTAACTTCTCCCACTGCTTTTCCTTCATTTCCTCTGGCTTTGCATCGTCATCTTCAATTGGATCGTACAGATCTTTACAATGAAGGTAGTCCTCCATTATGGATTTCCATATCAAATAATTTGAATCCGTTAATTTGATCATCGCTCCTTCGTTCGCCATGTTAAATTCTGAATATGACAAAAATTTCACTATTTGCCGAATAGTAACCGTATGCGTGAATAGTAACCATATACGTAAATAGTACTCGTACACCTGAATAATACCGTATACTTAAATAGTACCATATACGTAAATAGTACCGTATATGTAAATAGTACCGTACATGTGAATAGTACGTATATGTAAATAGTACACTTGAATAGTACGTCACCTTTGGGGTTACTATTTGCTACTATGCACTTTAAATTAATTCTGCAACGGTTTTTCGAACGGACTGCACCAATTGATTCCTCGTAATTTTTTCGTCGTCGTGGTATATTTATTTTTAAAATATATCCACAAAACTGGTATTGCTATCGGACTGCCTGAACCTGCCGAAACCTTCGGCTCTGATACCACTTGTTAGGGCCCCCGCAATAAATAACGAAAATAATTACGATGCCAGAAAAAATAAAATAAGCACACAAGAAATTTACGTGGTTCACCCTTAATTATTTGGGCTACGTCCACGGAACTAACTCCGAATATTTTTCTTCCACTATTAAAAATAGTAGGTACACAGAGAGAATTTTACAAAAATAGTAGCACTCAAGTGTTTTCCAAAAACACCCTAAAAAATTATAAACCTTACTATTTTTCACTCTCCCAAATTTTAGGACCCTTTTCCTAAAACTACACACTCTTTCACAGATTTATATTTTATCTGTGAGCTCTCTCTTCTTCCTTGAAAAAAACTGAAGCAAAACACCTCAATTTATAGGAAAAATTGAAAGTGTCTTTGCCTTCAATCACGGTGCAAATTTGCATATCAATATTCAAAATTGGCTGTTCAACAGCCTTAAACTTTGACCATTTCCTTTTCAAGTTTTTCGGTGCCTTCTTTGTTGATTTTTGTGTTTTAACTTTTTCTTTTTTATTTTTTTGGTTGAGCTGGACCAACAAATGGAAGCATGATAATCTATATTTTACACTAAAAATAAGAAATTTACAAAATAATTACTTCATCTAGATACCAATTATGGATTTCTTTATTTAGATGGTCAAAGGATTGAAATTCAAATTTAAGTTTAAATAGCCCGCAAATTAATTTGCAGTAAAACGAAAGCAAGTAAACTTGAAAATAGCAAACATTTACAATCTTAAAAAATAAATAATTAATTAAATAAAAGAATAAATAATTAACACTAGGTCAACAACAATTTTGAGGTTGTAATATGTAAAAGGTTAAGAGGACTTCAAGGTATTCGCATTTTACGCGTAATCATCTATTCTCAACAAACTTATTTTTATTTTATTTTTTTATTTTTGCTTTTAATTTTAAAAACCCAACACATTTTATTTTTACATGTAATATCCTCATATATGCTCTAGAAGTTTTGATTATGTTGTTGTTATTGTTGTTGTTGTTATATTGGATTGAATATATGTGTTAATTGCAAGAGAAAAGAAATTGGGAAAGAAAATAGGGTTTAGAGAGAATGGTATATGTTGTGTATATGATGATATATATAACATATAAATTGGTCAAATGAAGAGTCAAGGGGGTAGAGATATTTATTTTGTTGAATGTGAAATTACATAAAAGGACTTATAAGTTAAAAGAGAGTTAGAACAAATGGTTAAGGGCATTGAGGTAATTTACCTTTAGAAATCTCTTGGTGGAGATTTAAAGAAGAAAAGATGTTGACTTGTGTTGATTTTCTTCTTTTTTTTGTGGGTGCCGGCCATTCAAGAAAGAAAAGAGCAAGAGAAGTGTTTTTGATGCTAGAAGCAATTTGAAGAAGGAATCAAGGATTTTGGTTAGAGATTTGTGGAATTTCTTCATTTCAAGTAAGTATTCTCTTGTTTTCTTTACTTATTTTGAAGTTGTGTTTGAAGTGAATTAGGGTTGGTTGATTTTGTGATTTGGTGTGTTTAAGAGGTGGTTGAGATGTGTTTTCATGTGTTAAATTGGTTTTAAGTTAAGAGTTTAAATAGGTGTTGTTGTTGGAAGTGGTGGATGTTAATTTTTGGAAGATGGAGAAGGATGTTGGTTTTAGGGTTTTGAGATGGTTTGTGTTTAGATGTATTAGGAATGTTTTGTGAAATGATTTTTATGATGAATTTGTGTTTAGAACATTGTTTCCATTCATTTGAAACATGCAATATTGTGTTTGATGAGTTTGAGTGCAATTGGAGGAGAGTTGTGCATATTAGGGTTTGTGTTCTTGGGTGACACGGCCAAAGGGAAAGAGAGACACGGCCAAGTCAAAAGATTTTGGGCGTGTTAGATTGGTTTTTGGGTGACACGGCCGTGTCCCCAAGCCGTGTTGCTTACTGTCAAGTGGTGTTGAGAGACATGGCCACAAGCTTGGCCGTGTCCCTCAAGTGGGCTGCCCGTGTTCTTCACATTTGTTGGTTAGGGATTTATTTCTTTGTTCTAATTGCATTGTTTGGATTCTTCAAAGGTATTTTGGTACCTAAACTTAAACATAAACACTTTAAACATACTTCAAACAAAGAATGCCCTAATCAAATGGATGTGAAAGATCCTAAAGCTATGAATGACATAAATTGTTCTTTGCCCTAATTGCATTGTTGAGATTGAATAATGTTATGTTATGCATTGTGAATGATAATGTGTTCCATGAGTAATGTATAATGAAATGTGATGCAAAGTCATTGTGATTGGCTATGATGATGATATTGAAAGAAAGAAGGCATGTTTGCCTAAATGTTGATGAGAATTGAGAATGGAAATGATAACTAAATAATAAATGGATTGTGTGGCTAATGTATTATTCCATTTTCAGAGTGGGTTGTTGGTGGCATGCCTAATAAGTGTAACAATCTCTTGAAGTTAGGTTGGATTGAATCCTTGAAGCCTAATTGAGATGTTACCACCCTTGAAGCTAGGTTGGGTTGGTTCTTGAAGCCAAGTTGGGTTGATGCTTAGCATGCTTTGCTCCCCTTGAAGCTTGGTTGAACCTAATCCTTGAAGCCTAGTTGGGTATATGATATTAATAAATGTGATAACAAAACCAAAACATTAACTCTGAAAATTGAATGGCATATTAGTGTGTCTTGGGCCCAATGCTTGTCTTTGTTTAATGTGAGTCATGATTTGTTTAATGTTGTTCATGAATGGTTAAATGAATAACTAATGAGGCATATGAAATGTAAAGGTATGTTGTTAGCCTTGCATATATGATGTTACATGTATAATATGGATAGAGAATTGGCATTGCATTGCACTGAAGCATAACACTAGCACATTTTGTCTTACTAAGCCGTTGGCTTAGCGCGATAGTGTTTGATCGCGCAGGTAATAGGGTTGAACCCGAGAGCTCTTCGAGACCGAGTGAGAGTAGACAGTGAAGAGTTGATTTTGGGAACTTAAAGATCAGAGGAGACTTGCCAATCATGTATAACTCTTTTATATTTTGTAAAGTAATGATTTTAATGTACATATGTGTATATTTGTAAATATGAAATTATATGTTTTCATATATGTAAATATTTGATAAATTCTGCTGCGTAACAACTAAATGTATCTATATATATCTATTTAGTTTTGTATTACAAGTTAACTACTTATCTTTCTATAATGTATACAATTGAAAGATTATGGTATGGTTTAAAATGTTTTAAATGTTAAGAAAATCCGTAGCATCTCTATGTTTAGTGCATGTATACTACATTGTGGTGTTTGTAGTGTGCATGTATTGAATGTAGAGGTGTTACAATTGTTTTGGTATCAGAGCCTAGGTTTGAGATTCTCAACCTAGGTAAAATGTAAGAAAAAGACTATTTTGATTTTAAAAAAGTGGTTTTTGAATAACATATATGTTTGGGATTGGCAATCTCTGATCTTTAATAAGAAGTATTCTACTGTGTTTGCAGTGTTAGGTTGTGATGGATTCTCACTCACGCCAGTCAGTTGAGGGTAGTGCTGAGAGTATTGTCCCTGATGATGGAGTTAGGGTTGTTAGTGCTGGGGAGGCACCTGCTTCGGTGTCGGGGAGACCAGCTGGGGAGGAGGTTCCGCCAGCTTGGGTTAGGCATGTGGTAGAAGCTTTGAGGCAAGCACCAGTGCAACTAGTGCCACCATCCCCTCAGCCTGTGGTACCAGTGAGGCACTATGACAAACTAAGGAAGTATGGAGCGGAGGATTTCCTTGGTACTACTGATCCAGCTGTAGCAGAACAGTGGCTTGACAAAGTACAAAGGATTTTTATTCAGTTGCAAGCCACATCGGAGGAAAAGTTTGATTATGCAAGATCTTTGCTACAGAAGGATGCATACGACTGGTGGAGGACAGTGCCCCATTCTATGGATGATCCACCAACCTTGTCATATGCGGATTTTCTGAGAGAATTTGAGTTGAAGTATACTCCTAGGGAGTACAAAGACATGAAGAAGATGGAGTTCTTAAGCTTGAAGCAAGATAGCAAGACTGTAACTGAATATGAGGTTGAGTTTGTTAGATTGAGCCATTATGCTGGGGGTATTATAGCTGATGAGATAGATAGATGCAGGAGATTTGAGGAGGGATTGAGGCCCTCTATCATGTGCTTAGTGGCTGGATCTAGATATCACGATTTCTCCCAGCTAGTGGCAGCAGCTCGAAGTGTAGAGCGAACTCAAGTTATTGCAGCCGCTTCAGAGGAAGAGGTTAGGGTTAGGAGGCCCCAGTTTGAGGCAGGGTCTTCTTCTGTTAAGAGAGGTAAAGGAAGCTTTGTTCCTAGAGTTAGTAGGAGTCAGAGGTCAGCTGGTAGGTCAGTGCAGTTACAGAGGCAGAGATTTAGACCTGCAGCTTCAGTGGCAAGTGCTCCGACCCCTATGATTCAGAGATCCACCCTACCCATCTGTATTCATTGTGGTAGGCCACATGGTGGTCCTTGCTGGAAGACTGGTGTAGCAGGGGTTTGTTTCAGATGTGGATCACCAGATCACTTTGTTAGAGATTGTCCTGAGAGGCAAGAACATATGTCAGTTGATACTGCAGCTTCTCGACCTAGTGTGAGGGGAGGTCGAGCAGGCAGAGGTAGCAGCCGGGGAGGCAAATCTGGGTTCAGTGCTAGAGGAGGTGCTACATCCAGGGAGAGTAGGCCAGAGGAGGTTGGATCTTCCCAGAGGATGTATGTTATGCAAAGGCAGCCAGATGCATCGGCAGTCATAGCTGGTACTTTTTCTTTATTTGATACTTCAGTACTTGCTTTGATTGATCCGGGTTCCACACATTCTTATATTAGTGCATCTGTTTTGCCTGTGTCTGATATGCATGCTGAGTCCCTAGGATTTGATGTGTTGGTGACAAATCCGTTAGGGCATAGTGTGATTGTGAGTAAGGTGCACCGAGATAGTGCAGTGAGGGTGCAAGGTGAGGAGTTCCTTGGAGACTTGATTGAGATGCCATTTAAGGAATATGATGTGATTCTAGGTATGGACTGGCTATCTAGACATGGAGCTGTGGTAGACTGTAAAAGGAAAATTGTTTCTTTGAGAACTGCTGATGGTAGAGAGGTGATAGTATCTAATGAGCAGGAACAGCTAGCCTCCTTATTTGTTTCAGCTGTTGCAGCCAGGAGGTTGATTAGAAAGGGATGTGAAGCCTATCTTGCTCATGTGGTAGATGCTAGAGTAAGGGGTTCTCCTATTGATGATATACCCACAGTTGCAGAGTTCCCAGATGTGTTTCCAGAGGAGTTGCCAGGATTACCTCCTGAGAGAGAGGTGGAGTTCGGTATTGAATTGTTGCCTGATACCACTCCTATCTCTATTACTCCTTATAGAATGGCACCAGCAGAATTGAGGGAATTGAAAGTGCAATTACAGGAGTTGTTGGACAAAGGATTTATTCGCCCCAGTGTTTCCCCTTGGGGAGCTCCTGTGCTTTTTGTGAAAAAGAAAGATGGTACTATGAGGTTGTGTATCGATTATAGGCAATTGAATAAGGTGACTATTAAAAATAAATATCCTTTGCCTAGAATCAATGATCTCTTTGATCAATTGAAGGGTGCAGTTGTGTTTTCTAAAATTGATTTGAGATCTGGGTACCATCAATTGAGAGTTAAAGCTGAAGACATTTCCAAGACCGCCTTTCGGACCAGGTATGGGCATTATGAATTTCTAGTTATGCCTTTTGGTCTAACGAATGCACCTACAGCTTTTATGGATTTGATGAATAGGGTGTTCAGGCCCTATCTGGATCAGTTTGTAGTGGTCTTCATCGATGACATTCTGGTGTATTCGCGGAATGAAGAGGAACATGATATGCATCTGCGGATTGTGTTGCAGATTTTGAGAGAGAAGCAGTTGTTTGCCAAATTGTCGAAGTGTGAGTTCTGGTTGGATCAAGTCGCTTTTCTCGGACATATTGTTTCAGCAGAAGGCATTAGAGTTGATCCGAGCAAAGTTGAAGCTATATTGAATTGGAGTCCACCCAAGTCAGTGACTGAAGTTAGAAGTTTTCTGGGTTTGGCAGGCTATTATCGACGGTTTGTGAAAGGGTTTTCTTTGTTAGCTACTCCACTCACCAGATTACTTCGTAAGGGAGTTAGATTTGTGTGGACAGATCAGTGTCAGACTAGCTTTGAGCAGTTGAGAGAAATGTTGACTCAAGCACCTGTTCTTACTTTACCTGTAGAAGGCAAACCATATGTGATCTACAGTGATGCTTCACATAGTGGTTTGGGGTGTGTGCTGATGCAGGAAGGTAAAGTTATAGCTTATGCATCTCGACAGTTGAAACCGCATGAGCTTAACTATCCGACCCATGATTTGGAGCTAGCAGCCATTGTGTTTGCATTGAAGATTTGGCGACACTATCTGTTTGGGGAGAAATGTTTTATCTACACTGATCACAAAAGTTTGAAATATTTGGGTGTTCAAAAAAAAGCTCAATCTTCGACAGAGGAGATGGTTGGAATTGATTAAAGACTACGACTGTTTGATTGATTATCATCCAGGTAAAGCAAATGTTGTTGCTGATGCCTTGAGTCGGAAATCTTTAGTTGGTTTAACTGTTTACTCGCTCTCGTTGCTTGTTGAGTTGAGAGCTTTGCATGCCAGTTTTGTACCTTGTGATGATGGTGCATTGTTGACACAATTGCATTTGAAACCAATTTTATTGGATCAGATCAAAGAGGCTCAGTTGACTGATATGAAGATTCAAAAGATTATTTCATATTGCAAGAATGGGAAGACTAGAGATTTTGTTGTGAAAGGTGATGGGAGTCTCTGGTTTAAGAACCGATTGTGTGTACCCGATGATGCTGATTTGAAAAGAGTCATTTTAGAAGAAGCACATCAGTCAGTGTTTGCTATGCATCCGGGTAATACAAAGATGTATCATGATTTGAGACAGCATTACTGGTGGATTGGTTTGAAGAGAGATATTGCAGATTTTGTGTCGAAATGTCTCACCTGTCAGAAGGTTAAAGCAGAGCATCAAGTTCCAACTGGATTGCTTCAACCATTATCAGTACCAGAATGGAAGTGGGATAGAGTGACGATGGATTTTGTGTCTGGTTTGCCATTGACACAAAAGAAGCATGATGCTATATGGGTGATTGTGGATAGATTGACTAAGACAGCTCATTTCCTTCCGATTCGGATGGATTACTCTTTGGAGAGATTGGCTGAGCTGTATATCCATGAGATTGTGAAGTTGCATGGTGGTCCAACTTCTTTAGTGTCTGATCGAGATCCCAGGTTTACTTCAAGATTTTGGAAGAGTTTGCATAGTGCTTTGGGTTCTCAATTACACTTCAGTACTGCTTTTCATCCACAGACGGATGGACAGTCAGAGAGGGTGATACAGATTATTGAGGACATGTTGAGAAGCTGTGTCATCGATTTCTTTGGAAGTTGGGATAGATTCTTACCTCTTGTGGAGTTTGCTTACAACAACAGTCACCAATCCAGCATTGGTATGGCACCGTTTGAAGCATTGTATGGCAGACGGTGTAGGACACCTCTTTGTTGGAATGAGCTTGAAGATAATAAGTTGGTTGGTCCTGATCTGATTCAAGAAACTGAAGAAAAAGTAAAGTTGATTCGAGGCAGGTTAAAAGCAGCTTCAGACCGACAGAAGTCTTATGCAGATCTGAAAAGGAGAGACATAGAGTTTGATGTTGGAGATAAGGTATTTCTGAAAGTATCTCCTTGGAAGAAAATATTGAGGTTCGGTCGGAAAGGGAAATTGAGTCCTCGATTCATTGGACCGTATGAAGTTTTGGAAAGAGTTGGGCCAGTTGCTTATCAACTTGCTTTGCCACCTGGGTTGGATCGTATTCATAATGTGTTTCATGTTTCTATGTTGAGGAGGTACAGATCGGATCCATCTCATGTGTTGCCAATTGAATCTATCGAAGTGAGCCCAGATTTGACTTTTGAAGAGGAACCAGTTGCTATCTTGGCACGTGATGTGAAAGAGCTGAAAAACAAGAGAGTGCCATTGGTGAAGGTTCTATGGAAGAATCATGCAAAAGAAGAAGCAACTTGGGAAAGTGAACAATCCATGCGAGAGCAATATCCTCAGTTGTTTCAGCTTTGATATCAGGTAATTTCGAGGACGAAATTTTCTTTTTAGAGGGGGAGAATTGTAATATCCTCATATATGCTCTAGAAGTTTTGATTATGTTGTTGTTATTGTTGTTGTTGTTATATTGGATTGAATATATGTGTTAATTGCAAGAGAAAAGAAATTGGGAAAGAAAATAGGGTTTAGAGAGAATGGTATATGTTGTGTATATGATGATATATATAACATATAAATTGGTCAAATGAAGAGTCAAGGGGGTAGAGATATTTATTTTGTTGAATGTGAAATTACATAAAAGGACTTATAAGTTAAAAGAGAGTTAGAACAAATGGTTAAGGGCATTGAGGTAATTTACCTTTAGAAATCTCTTGGTGGAGATTTAAAGAAGAAAAGATGTTGACTTGTGTTGATTTTCTTCTTTTTTTTGTGGGTGCCGGCCATTCAAGAAAGAAAAGAGCAAGAGAAGTGTTTTTGATGCTAGAAGCAATTTGAAGAAGGAATCAAGGGTTTTGGTTAGAGATTTGTGGAATTTCTTCATTTCAAGTAAGTATTCTCTTGTTTTCTTTACTTATTTTGAAGTTGTGTTTGAAGTGAATTAGGGTTGGTTGATTTTGTGATTTGGTGTGTTTAAGAGGTGGTTGAGATGTGTTTTCATGTGTTAAATTGGTTTTAAGTTAAGAGTTTAAATAGGTGTTGTTGTTGGAAGTGGTGGATGTTAATTTTTGGAAGATGGAGAAGGATGTTGGTTTTAGGGTTTTGAGATGGTTTGTGTTTAGATGTATTAGGAATGTTTTGTGAAATGATTTTTGTGATGAATTTGTGTTTAGAACATTGTTTCCATTCATTTGAAACATGTAATATTGTGTTTGATGAGTTTGAGTGCAATTGGAGGAGAGTTGTGCATATTAGGGTTTGTGTTCTTGGGTGACACGGCCAAAGGGAAAGAGAGACACTGCCAAGTCAAGAGATTTTGGGCGTGTTAGATTGGTTTTTGGGTGACACGGCCGTGTCCCCAAGCCGTGTTGCTTACTGTCAAGTGGTGTTGAGAGACACGGCCACAAGCTTGGCCGTGTCCCTCAAGTGGGCTGCCCGTGTTCTTCACATTTGTTGGTTAGGGATTTATTTCTTTGTTCTAATTGCATTGTTTGGATTCTTCAAAGGTATTTTGGTACCTAAACTTAAACATAAACACTTTAAACATACTTCAAACAAAGAATGCCCTAATCAAATGGATGTGAAAGATCCTAAAGCTATGAATGACATAAATTGTTCTTTGCCCTAATTGCATTGTTGAGATTGAATAATGTTATGTTATGCATTGTGAATGATAATGTGTTCCATGAGTAATGTATAATGAAATGTGATGCAAAGTCATTGTGATTGGCTATAATGATGATATTGAAAGAAAGAAGGCATGTTTGCCTAAATGTTGATGAGAATTGAGAATGGAAATGATAACTAAATAATAAATGGATTGTGTGGCTAATGTGTTATTCCATTTTCATAGTGGGTTGTTGGTGGCATGCCTAATAAGTGTAACAATCTCTTGAAGTTAGGTTGGATTGAATCCTTGAAGCCTAATTGAGATGTTACCACCCTTGAAGCTAGGTTGGGTTGGTTCTTGAAGCCAAGTTGGGTTGATGCTTAGCATGCTTTGCTCCCCTTGAAGCTTGGTTGAACCTAATCCTTGAAGCCTAGTTGGGTATATGATATTAATAAATGTGATAACAAAACCAAAACATTAACTCTGAAAATTGAATGGCATATTAGTGTGTCTTGAGCCCAATGCTTGTCTTTGTTTAATGTGAGTCATGATTTGTTTAATGTTGTTCATGAATGGTTAAATGAATAACTAATGAGGCATATGAAATGTAAAGGTATGTTGTTAGCCTTGCATATATGATGTTACATGTATAATATGGATAGAGAATTGGCATTGCATTGCACTGAAGCATAACACTAGCACATTTTGTCTTACTAAGCCGTTGGCTTAGCGCGATAGTGTTTGATCGCGCAGGTAATAGGGTTGAACCCGAGAGCTCTTCGAGACCGAGTGAGAGTAGACAGTGAAGAGTTGATTTTGGGAACTTAAAGATCAGAGGAGACTTGCCAATCATGTATAACTCTTTTATATTTTGTAAAGTAATGATTTTAATGTACATATGTGTATATTTGTAAATATGAAATTATATGTTTTCATATATGTAAATATTTGATAAATTCCGCTGCGTAACAACTAAATGTATCTATATATATCTATTTAGTTTTGTATTACAAGTTAACTACTTATCTTTCTATAATGTATACAATTGAAAGATTATGGTATGGTTTAAAATGTTTAAAATGTTAAGAAAATCCGTAGCATCTCTATGTTTAGTGCATGTATACTACATTGTGGTGTTTGTAGTGTGCATGTATTGAATGTAGAGGTGTTACATTACAACTCTTCCAACCCAAAAAAAAAAAGAAACTCTTTCAAGGCAAATATCTATGCCAAACCTAGAAAATCATTGGCAATTTCAAATGCAATCCAAAAAATTTGGAGCTTCAAAGGCCAAAAAGAAGATTTGTATTGAAACAGTGCCAAGCAAGTTAAGAAAGGTAATTGGGGTCGTTAAAGACCAAACGAGCATTAGCCTTGCAAAGGTTAATAACACATCAAAATCAAATCTTGAAGTTCTGATTCTTAAGGCTACAAGACATGATGAAACCCCCATTGATGAACGTTATGTTAAAGAAATTCTCACCCTTATTCCTTCAAGCAAAGTTAATGCTAATTCTTGTGCTCACCTCATTAGTAGACGAATTGGTAAAACTAGAAATTGGATTGCTGCACTCAAATCTTTAATGCTTGTCCTTCGAATTTTCAAGATGGTGATCCTAATTTTCCTAAAGAAGTTCTCCATAAAATGAAACGTGGTGCAAAAATCTTAAATCTTTCTACATTTAGAGATGACTCCAACTCTAGCCCTTGGGATTATACTGCTTTTGTTAGGACTTTTGCTCTCTATCTTGATGAGAGATTAGATTGTTTTGTTACAGGGAAACTTCAAAAAAGATTTTGTAAAAGATGTACTCACAATGGGCATCATAGAAGCAGGAGTGGCAATGATCCTGTCCGTGAAATGAAACTTACGTTATTGCTTGATAAACTTTCTTTCTGGCAAAGATTGCTTGATAGAGCTATGGCTACTAGACCGACTGGTGCAGCTAAAAGCAATAGATTGGTTCAAGTTTCTTTGTATGCTGTTGTGCAAGAAAGTTTTGATCTTTATCGCGACATTTCGGATGGACTTGCACTTCTTTTAGATAGTTTCTTTCACTTGCAATATCAATCTTGTGTCCACGCCTTCCAATCTTGTGTCAAGGCATCGATTCAATTCAAAGAACTTTGTTCTTTTTATGAAATGTGCAGAAATATTGGTATTGGGAGAACTTCTGAGTATCCAAGCGTGCAAAAAATATCAGAAGAAATGGTAGAAACATTACAAGAATTCTTAAAATATCAAGCTTCTTTCCCTGCTCATTCAAGATCACCATCAAATTTACTTCTTCCACCACCACCAACCAAAGATCCTTCTTCAAGCTCTGAAATGCATGAAGAATACTTAGAGGTAACCAATCAAAGGTTATCCCAAAGAGAACTCAAGGAATTCAGTTCGAAAGGCTCTTCTTTGGAAGATCTTATGACAGTTCAAGAAAGAGGGATTAGTCCAATATCTAGCTCTATGAATGAAGAAATTGATAGTGCTACTGACTCTACTTCATCTCTAACAACACCGAGTTATCAAGGACCATTAAGTGCATCAAATAGTGGGTTAGCTTTGGTTTCTTTAGAGGATTGGCCAATAGAAGATTACAAGCAAGAACAAGATCAACAATGGCAGCAAGGTACAGGATGGGAGATTGCCCTAGTAGAGACTGCAAATAGCAAACCAACAAATGAAACAAAGAGTGGATTTGACAACCTTTTATTTGATAACTTTTCAATTGAAGTAGCTAATAATAATGCATTTGAGCCTCCAACAATGGGTACTTTCTTTGATCAAACTAATTTAGTATTTCCAATGGGGTCTTCAGCTACATTGCAAGAGCATCAGTATAATCCATTCTTACAAGATATAATTGAGATACCAATGATTGCTACTACAACAACAACTGCTGCTACTACGACAACAACAAAAGATCAACTAATGCTTCCCATTGATGATTTCAATTCACTGACTCCCACATTCCAGGCCAAACCAACGTTTAGTGCTCAAAATCATGATGAGGAATTGACAATAAATAGTGATGCAGATGATCCCTTTGGACCATACACTGTAACAATGGCTAATAAAAATGAATCTAATGGTTGTGATCAACAGATTTTATTTCATGAACAACAATTATGGTTGCAAAACCAAGACAAGATAATTGCTAAATATCTTACTCGATCTTTGTATCAAAATTGCCATTTGATTATTATATAGTTAAATTAATAGTCTGTTTTTTACTATATTAGAGAGTCATTTATTTAATAATGTACCTGAAAACTTACTCAATGGTCATGTCCCAAAAAAAATTATTTGTTTATTTTTTTTCCTTTTTGTTTAGTTTTTCGTTTAATAGCAAAGAGAAAAAAAAGGAAATAAACAAAAATTCTCTTCTAAAACTCAATAAATATCATTTTGAACTTACATTTCATTTCTTTTATTATTTTAATTAAAATTTTCATTACAATATTACAAAATAATTTTTCACCTAATATCTTAATCTTAAATAAAATCATATCGACAACTTAAAAATAATAACAAATGATGCAGTAAAATTTACATTAATCCATATAAATATATGCTGAAAAAATTTAAAATAAAATATGTCAATTAGTGTAAAGAACAGTTATCATAGTGATTATTAATTTTTAATTTTAATATGTAATACCTAAACAAAACAGCATGATAAGAATTTTAAAGAATTGAACCTAGAAGTTAGGTGGAGATACTTAACCAAACTCATGATTAAGATTTTTGAAATTAAGAAAAAGTTCTATTAACATAACAATTGAATTATTTATTTATTTATTTTAGACTAAATGCTGATCTTCTATACCGACTAAAGATTATTTGAATCGTTCAGAACAAAAGGAAGCACAATTAGAGGGACTTCTTCCATACAAACTAAATCAGAAAAAGTTTCAAATTGAAGGGCCTATTGAGTCATAACATGAGCAACTGGATTCCCCTTCCTATGGACATGACTGAAATTGCAATGGTGGAAAGGTGCAGTGACAACAAAAATGTTCTGATGGATCAAATTCTCCTCCAAACGTCCTGGATTAGATCCCTGCAATGTCGAAATCAACATTTGACAGTCTGACTCCACAATCACTTCGTAAAGATTATAATCTTTTGCAATTGAAAGACCAAATGGCAACGCCAAAGCCTCTAACACTTCGACATTTAACATAGACTTCATTTTCCTGCTCGCAGAGACAATAAACTCTCATTCTTGGTCTCTAATCACCACCCCAAGACCTGCAATATGTTGATTGGCAAGAAAGGAAGCATCAGAGTTAACCTTGAACAAGCTTACTCCTGGAGGCACGCATTTCACATTTTGGGCCGGTGAAACAGGGATTATGAAATTGGCAGCCTGGAATTCAGCAAGAACATTGATAGCCCTCTCTACAATGTGCTGATCTTGAGTTTTCTGCCCAAAATGGACTAATTGATTGCGATCCAATCATATACTCCATAGAATCATTACAAATAACTCCAGCCCCTCACCATCTAATTGTTCTCTGATCGTTTGGAACCAAAACAATGATGATTGTTCTTGAAAGTTTCCAGAACACAACCCTAAAGGTGATAATAATCAAGTGCCTCTACTAATCTCACTCTCCTTAAAGAATTGTATCAGAGTTCATATTACAGTCCACACCTAACACATAAAGGGTCTATATGAATACCACTTTTAAGCAAAGCATCTTTAGTAGGTAAAATTGCATGGAGCCACTTCCAAAGGAACATTCGAACCTTGGAGGGAATAATAAGTTTCCAAATACAAGACCATATTTCAGATGATCCCGATGTTGACAAAGCCATATTCCCATTACGTAAAAGTTTAATGGCAACCTGGTATATGCTTTTGAAAGAATAAGCACCATCTATCTCCAAAGTTGCACATTCTCTGGGAAGAGACTATGGAGAGGGATGGACAAAATGGAGCTAGCTTCATGGGGCAGAAAGATTTCAACAATAATCTCACTACGCCAACAACCTAACTCAAAATCTATAACCTCGCTAACCCTCGCATCAACCTGCAACAATCTTGGAATTAAAGGACATGACTCACTTGGAAGCCATTTGTCCTTCCAAATTTTAATAGAGAAACCATTCCCAATATGCCATCCTAACCCTTGTTCCTATTAGGAGTTATACTTGAGGAATGATTAAGTTATTTCTCATTAATCACAGTATGTATATATAACACAATACAGATAGGATTAGTTATACAGATAGCCTAAACTAATTCAAACTAATTCAAATACAGCTGTGATATTAATCTACTTAATAACAGAATATGTATAGTTATCTAATACCCCCCTCAATCTATGCGTGACTGAACACATAGATTGCTTCTCAAAAATTGAAAACGGCTGCTAGACAATCCCTTCGTAAAGATATCTGCTGTTTGTTCTTTAGAAGAGATATGTCGAACACATAAGTGGCCAGCACTGACTTTTTCCCGAACAAAATAAATATCCAATTCAATATGTTTAGTCCTTGCATGTTGAATTGGATTTACAGACATATAAGTAGAACTAATATTGTCACAAAAAACCTCTGGTTTGTCTTTGGGTTGTACATTTAACTCATGTAATAAATATCGAATCCAAGTCAACTCTGCAACACAACCAGCCATGGCCCTATACTCTGCTTCGGCACTCGAACGAGAAACAGTACTTTGCTTTTTAGCTGTCCAAGAAACCAGATTTCTACCAAAGAAGACACAAAAACCAGTTGTTGACCGACGGGTATCATGACATCCTGCCCAGTCGGCATCCGAAAAAGCAAGAAGAAATGGATCTCCACCTTTATAAACCTGCAATTCGAAATTAACAATGCCTTTAACATATCGCAATATTCTCTTCACAGCTTGCATATGCTTCTCTCTTGGAGAATGCATATATTGACACACCTGATTTACAGCAAAGGCAAGATCAGGCCTTGTGAAAGTCAAGTATTGCAATGTTCCCACTACGCTACGATAAAACTGTGCATCCGAACACAAAGGACTATCAAGCGAAGAGGACAGCACCTCATTAATGGCAGCCGGAGTTGAAATCGGCTTAGCATTCTCCATACCTGCCTTCTTTAACAATTTTGAAGCATATTTGGATTGGTGCAAAAACAGTCTGTCCTTATTATGCTGCACAGAGATACCAAGGAAATAATGCAAATTCCCCAAATCTGTCATAGCAAATTCAGATTTCAACAAACACAAGAACTCATGCAATAAGATTTTTGAAGATGCTGTCAACAAAATGTCATCGACATAAAGAAGTAAAACAGCAATTTCATTGCCCTTCTTAAAAACAAACATGGAAGAATCCACTCGACTTGATTGAAACCCCAAATTCTTCAAGAAAGATGTGAATCGTTCATACCATGCCCTTGGAGCCTGTTTGAGTCCATAAAGAGCTTTGTGCAATTTACATACATAATCTGGACAATCAGGATGCACAAAACCACGTGGTTGCTTCATATAAACATCTTCCTTTAGAATTCCATGCAAAAAAGCATTCTTAACATCCAATTGATGGATCGGCCAGCAATTATTTGTAGCAAGAGAAATTACAGTTTGAATAGTAGCCGGTTTGACCACCGGGCTATAAGTTTCATCATAGTCAAGGCCTGCCTTTTGTGCATATCCTTGAGCAACTAGGCGAGCTTTGTACCTCTCCAAACTCCCATCCGATCGTAGCTTAACCTTGTAAACCCATTTAGAGCCAATAATATTCACATGAGCTGGTTTTGGAACCAAAGACCATGTTTGATTAGCCAACAATGCATCATACTCGGCAGACATTGCCGTCCTCCACTCGACATGTTTATTTGCCTCAGTAAAACAAGTAGGTTCATCAAGTATAGAAGAATGAGAAACCTGTGTCGCTGAAAGAGAGAGTGGTACCTTAGGTCGTCGAGTTCCATCTCTCGACCGAGTCACCATAGGATGTTTATTTGTTGGCTGGACAGGATCCGAAACAGAAGTCGTTCCCTGTTCAGGCAACGACAATGAAACAGAATCAGAATTAATGGGCAGTAGCTGGTTCTGTGCTTCCTGAGTAACTGTATTTTTCGACTGTGAAACAGCCACATCATGAGAAGAAAGAAGAGAATTCGTTGGTGAAGAAGCTTGAATCGGCACCATAGAATGTTTGAAATTATGACAAGAAGCTTTCTGTAAGTGAGACACAGCCCTCGGAAAAGAAGGCAAGAAGAACCGAAACTGTGTATCTGAACTAGAAGCAGATGTTTTCAAGCTTAACCCAGAATAGGGAAACTGATTCTCATCAAAAGTTACATGTCTTGAAATAATGACCTTCTTCGTTACTGGATCATAACACCTAAACCCCTTGTAGTTCGAAGGAAACCCCAAAAATACACAATGCACAGAACGTGGAGCCAATTTGTGAGGAGCAGTAGCAGATACATTTGGAAAACAAGAACAACCAAATACTCTTAAAATATCATAAGATGGTTTTTCCCTTTTCAATATTTCATATGGAGACACAAAATTCATAGCTTGAGAAGGCAAAATATTATAAACATATACAGCAAAGTGCAAAGCTTCTAACCAGAATTTTAATGGCAATGAAGCTTGAGTAAGCAAAGTACGCACCATATTAATCAATGTCCGATGAATCCGCTCAGCTGCTCCATTTTGCTAGGGCGTGTGGGGGCAAGAATACTGTATGTGAATACCATTAGCCAATGCAAAATCTTGAAATTGAGTACTAGTATACTCACCACCACCATCACACTGTAATGCTTTAACACATAAATCAAACTGAGTCTTCACAAATTGAACAAACCAAACCAAATAATAATAAACTTCATTCTTGCATTTCATTGGAAACAACCAAACAAACCGAGTTTTATCATCCATAAAAATGACATAGTATTTGTAACCACAGAAAGAATCAATAGGCGAAGTCCAAACATCCGAGTGTATTAATTGAAAAGGAGCCGAAGCTCGTACATGAGAATTGGAAAAAGACAATCTAGAATGTTTGCCTAATTGACAAGCATTGCATGATATTTTATTGAAACTAGAAGATTGAAATAACTTTGACAAAATAGCTGAACTCGAATGCCCTACACGACGATGCCACAAAACTGGAGAACTTTGGAAAGCAACAAAACACGACGGACCCAACACTGAAGAAGACTCGGATGAAGAAGCTGGAAATTCATAAAGGTCTCCAGGACTACTGCAATTGAGAAGAATTTTCCGCGTCTGAAGGTCCTTCACACAAAATCCAAATTGATCAAACTCAACAGTACAAAGATTATCCCGAGTGAACTTTTTAGCAGAAAGTAAACTATTAGTAAGAGAAGGGACAACAAGAACATCGTTTAAACGAAATACAGCAGAAGGAGTCTTCAAAAACTTGTGACCAATATGTGTAACAGGTAATGAAGACCCATTACCAAAAAGAACAGAATCAGTACCCTGGTGAGAATGATAACCATTTAAGATACCTGGGTTGGAGACCATATGTGAGGTAGCACCTGTATCAGGCAACCAAGAATTTTGAACAGGTTCCTGAAGCTGTAATGCTGCATAAAAACGATTAAAGCCATCATGAGTAGGATAGGAAACAGAAGACAACATGGAATTACTCCTTAAGAAGAAAGGACAATCACGAGTAGTATGATTCCCATCAAGACAAATTTGACATTGCACAGGTGAAGAACCAATAGTTGGACGAGCACCTAACACCCCCTGCATATTATTCTAACCACCATAACCAGAACCATTGTTACGCTGCTGATAATTAGTTCGTCCTCGGCCTCTGCCTCCACGACCACCACCACGAACAGAATAGGAATTGTCATAACCTTGTGAGGAACGATTATTTAAATAATAGCCACGACCTCCTCTTCCTCTGCGATAGTTCTGTGAATTCTGTGACGATCGTTCAGCAACCAACGCAGTCTGGGAATTAGCTGGATTAGAAATAATCCCAGATTGGCGTTTGTTTCGATTCTGAAGACGCAACTCCTGCAAATACAAGGAGGTCCTTGTTTCGACAAAAGAAGGCAAAGATTTCTGAGAACTGAGACTAATAACAACATTCTCATACTCAACCGGCAACCCATCCAGAACCTGCATTACCAAATCATCTTCTGTAAGCTTATGACCAATAGAACAGAGGGAGTCATAAATAGATTTCAATTTCTATAGATATTCATCAATGGAAAGAGAATCTTTCATGGTGTTGTAGAACTCGGCTTTTAGCTGAAGAAGTTTTGCATGAGCTTGGTCTTTGAACAAAGCTTCAATAGCATCCCACGCTTGACAAGCAGTCAGAGATACATCAGGTTTTATCAAACTGCGTAAAACATCAGTATTAACAGTCGCCTGTATCCAGGATAACACAAGAGAATCAATCCGTTTCCAGATCAATAAATCCGGATTTGAAGAAACCGTTCCATCAGAAGCAGTAACCATCTGAGACGGAGGATCAACAGAACCATCAATATGGCAGAAAACATCGAAGCCTTGGAGTACTGGAATTATTAAAGATCGCCATAGCAAATAGTTTATGAAATTGAGGGTTTCACCCACATAGTTTTTTGATATTAGAGACTCCAAAAGAGGGATGAGAAAACCTCGAATCAAAGGAAGCAGTAGCTCTAGGAGAAGCAGTTGGGGAAGTGGTAGAAAAAGACATTATGTTCTTAGAGAGAGAGAGAGAGAGAAATAAAACGCAGATAACAAATGAAAAAGAAGAAAGAAATACGCAACAGAGATTTAAGTGTCTCTCTGATACCATATTAAGAGTTATACTTGAGGAATGATTAAGTTATTTCTCATTAATCACAGTATGTATATATAACACAATACAGATAGGATTAGTTATACAGATAGCCTAAACTAATTCAAACTAATTCAAATACAGTTGTGATATTAATCTACTTAATAACAGAATAGGTATAGTTATCTAATAGTTCCAAGATATATTTGGCTCCTAGAAAACTTCTCCATACAAAGCTTGGTTTATATCCAAGCGATGCTTCTAAGAAGGACTATCTTGAAAAGTACTTAGCTTTTAGTACTTGAGCACATAGCGGCTCCTTATGACACAATAGCCTCCATCCCTGCTTTGCTAAGAGAGCTTTGTTAAAACTTTCCAAATGTTGAAACCCAAGACCCCATCACAGTTCCCCATGCTACAAAAATTGGATCCCCACCACCCAAGACCCCATCACAGTTCCCCACGCTACAAAAATTAGATCCCCACCACCAAAGTGGTGGGATGTGAGACAAGTCTCACGATGGGATTGAGACCAAAAAATCACTCCTAAAGTGAGGTCATAATTTCTAATTTTCAAAATCTGAAATTTTTGTAGTATAATTTTTTAAAAAAGAAAATAATCATATATTGAATATGATCTCCTTATTTTGGCTGAAAATTTCTCATAAATTTATAAAATTTATCTAATTATATGTATAGAACTTTAATTCAATTATACTAGGAAAAAAAATTGGCTCCTCTTAAAAAATTTTATATGGCTCTCTTTGTTTCTTTTTAAATGTCGTTTAAAATTAAATTATTACACGAAAAATTAAAAAATTATTAAATGATGTCAATTATAAGAAAAATAACTGCATAAAACTAAATTATCTTTTTTATAAAAATTTGCGAAGTTATGGACCATTAATTTAGGTAATAAGAATATATATAAATATATATATATATATATAATTGGAAAAAGAAATAATCAATGCCAACTCCATTTTCAATAATGACAAAGAAAATAGAAAAAAAATAGTTTTTTTTTAAATGAAAGATAAAAATTAACGGAATCTAGGGAGTAGATAGTAAATATACATTTGGTATACATTATATTCCTACTTTTTAAAAAAATACTAATCAAAATGGAAATTTTACAAAGACATGGTCTAATTACAAATTTTGATTTGAATTATAATATTTTTAAAAAAATAATTAATATTTATTTTTAAATTAAAATTTGTAATTAGTATGGTGTATGAATAAAGATATAAACCATGTCCATATTAGAATTTTCTCAAATCAAGGTATGTTTAATGAGATAATTAGAATAACTGTAACACAAAGAGTAGAATTTTGGCGGAATAGGAAAAAAAGTAGACAAGAAAACTGTGAAAGATGAAGTGAGAAGAAGCTTTACAGATTGTTCATGCAGACGTGTCGTAGCTTTAAAGGGAAAAATAGCTTTTTTCCTTTACTGAGCATATGATGCAGTGAGTATGTGTTGTGGGTTTAGTAATGTAACAAAAACATGGACCACTCCCTTCTTCTTCTTCTTCTTCTTCATATTATTACATTATCTACCTAAATTTTGTATAATATATTCCCATGTGATTTGACTGTGACCTCCTTTGCTAATTGCCTAATTCGAATCCTCTCCGTATTTTCTTGTCTCTCTTTGTCGCTTCTTTCTTTCCTACATCTTCGCCCCACCCATTATATATACATACAAAGTCTGTTATTTGGAAAAACATTTGCTTTGATATTACAATATAATGTATCTTGTTTGTTCTAGAAAAATAATACATCTTCCACCATTATTGGTCTTAATTGTTAATTAACCAGCTAATCACGGGAGTCTACATATTGTAGTTAAGGAGGAAATAAAAATCGAGCAATGCCCAGTCAAACCTGAAAGGGGAAGAAAACTTAATTCCTCTAAATGAAAGGGGAAGAAAACTTAATTCCCCTAAAACCTAAAATATGCATAGATCACTAGATTATTTAAATTAAATTGCAAAGGGCAGAATTGCGTACCTGACATCATCGTATGTTGATGCTGAAGACGATTCTGGAGTTTGTCGCCTTCCAGGGGATACACACTTTAGGTTATGCGGAAGCACTACTGAAGGAACGTAATGTTCTCTAAAATTTGTTCTGTTCCCCCGGAGACCACGACCCCTTATTTATAACTGAAGATGATGATTTCTATTTTGGTCCTTCTACAAAACAGAAATTCTTATCGGTCTCTACACTTATAATCCTATTACGAGTAGGACACCTCAATAGTCAACAATCCTAATTTGATCAAAACTTTAATTGACTATTTTAATTTGACTGCAATACATATTTAATATTTAAATATATTTAGCTCATACTTATGATTAATTAGAGGATTAATTTTATCAATATAAAATTAATTCTAACAATCTCCCACTTGGGCTAACATATATTAAATATAAATGTATATACCTTAATGAGCTCATAAAAGCAGTCATACTAAAGGTGCCTCAAACAATCTCGTCCATTGATTATATCGATAAAGGACTGAAGGGTCAGTCGCCACATTCATCGTGACTCAAACCACCATCAATCACATTACCAATACTCTCAAATGACATAGATCAATAATAGGAGTGTAGCATGGAAACTACATGTAATGTGATCTAATAATGTCTGTTTCCAACTGGTCATACTTTAGTGAGATCAATCAATAATAATACAGAGTGTAACAAAATAAATACTTTATTTTCTGTAGAAACTGAGTATTAATAACATAATATATCCATTACAAAATAGAGTATACACAAATATAATGTAACCATAATGAACAAACTCCCACTGAAACTAAATAGTCCCAAATAATGTGACACCCATATGAGCAGTGTGCTCATGAAAAACTTTCGGTATCATAGCCTTAGTGAGCGGATCCGCAATCATGGAGTTCGTTCCAATATGCTCTATGGATATCTGTC
The DNA here is from genome assembly GCA_947685225.1 of Garcia nutans. Classification (NCBI taxonomy): domain Eukaryota; kingdom Viridiplantae; phylum Streptophyta; class Magnoliopsida; order Malpighiales; family Euphorbiaceae; genus Garcia; species Garcia nutans. The sequence goes on from CANTUV010000068.1 coordinate 2,369,200, forward strand.
CACTCTGTACTCTCTCCCTCACAGCCAGAAACTTTATCTCAATGTGTCTCGATCGAGAAGAGCTTCTGTTGTTGTTGGAGAATAAGACTGCTGAGTTATTATCACAGTATAACTTTAATGGCCTTTCAATACCATTCACAATGCGCAGCCCTGTGACAAAGTTCCTCAGCCAGATTGCCTGATTGGATGCCTCATAACTTGCTACAAATTCTGCTTCCATGGTGGAGGTAGCTACTAGAGTTTGTTTCACACTCTTCCAAGAAATAGCACCGCCAGCCAAGAGATATATGTAGCCTGATGTGGATTTCCGACTGTCTTGGCATCCCGTGAAATCAGAATCAGTATACCCAATGATCTCAAGCTAATCTGATCACCTGTATGTGAGCATATGTCCCTTAGTTCTCTGAAGATACCTCAAGACTCTTTTGGCTGCTTTCCAATAATCCATTCCTGGATTGCTGAGATATCGCCCTAACATGCCAACTATGAATGAAATATCTGGACGAGTACAAACTTGAGCATACATCAGACTCCCAACTGCTGATGCATAAGGAATCTTCTGCATCTCCTGAATCTCAAGTTCACCCTTTGGACACTGATCAAGACTGAATTTATCTCCTTTAGCAACTGGGGTATCAATTGGTCTACTGTTGTGCATACTAAATCTCTTGAGCACTTTCTCAATATAGCCCTTTTGTGATAATCCAAGAATACCTCGAGTACGGTCTCGATGTATTTGAATTCCTAATACAAAAGAGGCTTCACCTAAATCTTTCATCTCAAAGTGTTTTGAGAGAAAGACTTTGGTCTCGTGCAGCAAGTCCTTACAGTTAGTAGCAAGCAATATGGCATCCACATATAAGACCAAAAAGATAAACCTACTCCCACTGAACTTGTGATACACACAATCTTCCACAGCATTTGTCTCAAAACCAAAAGAGACAACTACTTTATGGAACTTAAGTACCACTGACGAGAAGCTTGCTTGAGTCCATAAATGAATTTCTTTAATCTGCATACCAGTCGCTTTGGGTCTCCAGACACAAAGTTTTCTGGCTGCACCATATAGATGGTTTCATCAATGTCTCCATTGAGAAACGCAGTCTTCACATCCATTTGATGTAACTCAAGATTAAAATGTGCAACTAGAGCCATGATTGTCCTAAAAGAGTCCTTCGATGATACTGGAGAGAAGGTCTCTTTATAGTCAATTCCTTCTTTCTGAGTGAAGCATTTAGCTACAAGACGTGCCTTATATCTTTCCACATTACCTTTAGAATCCCTCTTGGTTTTAAATATCCATTTGCAACCAATGGGTTTCTTTCCTTCAGGTAATGGAACAAGATCCCAAACTTGATTGTCTTGCATAGATTTATATTCTTCACTCATTGCCTCAATCCACTTATGAGAGTTGGAATCCTGCATAACATGATGAAAGCTGATTGGATCATCTTCCACCATGTCTACAGTGTCCTCATGTTCCTGAAGATATACTACATAATCATCTGGAATATCATTTCTTCTCTCTCTAGTGGACCTCCTTAAAGGCACATGTTCTGGCTCAAATTCTTGAGGTTGTTGAGCTTGTTCTTGAGGAAGTTGTTTAACATTGTCTTGTATTGGAACTTGATGTGCTTCTGGAACAGTGACAGGCGTAGGAACCAGAACACTGTTAGGAGCAATGATAGGAATCGACACTGAGTGTTCCTGACTCGATCCCTCCTCAAAGACAATGTTTCTAACCTACTTCTCCCCCCAAACTCAACATCCTAAAAAAATTTTGCAATTCCCGTCTCAAAAATAGATCTGAAAGTAGGATTATAAAACTTAAAACCCCGAGATCGCTCAGAATAACCAATAAAGTAGCTACTAACAGTTTTGGAGTCCAATTTTGTCTCATTAGGCCTATAAGGCCTAGCCTCAGCAGGACATCCCCAAACATGAAGGTGCTTTAGACTGGGCTTACGTCCAGTCCAAAGCTCATAAGGTGTTTTTGTAGCTGCTTTAGTTGGTACTCTGTTAAGAAGATAGACTGTTGTCTTTAATGCTTCTCCCCACAGAGACTCAGGTAAAGAAGAATGACTAATCATACTTCTAACCATATCCATAAGAGTCTTGTTACGTCTCTCAGATACACCATTCATGCTGGGTGTACCAGGCATGGTGTATTGAGGGACTATACCACAGTCTTGTAGGAAAATAGCAAATGGTCCTGGACGTTGTTCACCTGAACCGTCATATCTGCCATAGTACTCACCTCCACGGTCAGATCTAACAGATTTAATCTTCTTTCCGAGTTGATTTTCAACTTCGGCCTTATAAGATTTGAAAACGTCCAGAGACTCAGATTTCTCATGAATGAGATATAGGTACCCATAACGTGAGTAATCGTCTATGAATGATATAAAGTATCTTTGACCATTCCTAGTTGTTGTAGGGAATGGGCCACAGATGTCCGTATGTATCAACTCTAAGACGTTTGATGACCTATTGGCACCTAATCTCTTTCGTTTGGTCTGTTTACCTTTAATACACTCAACACAGGAGTCCAAATCTGTGAAATCAAGTGTATTTATGATACCATCTGACACAAGATGCTCTATTCTAGATTTGGATATGTGACCCAATCGTCTGTGCCATAAAGCAGCTGAGTTATCCATATTCAGCTTCCTTTTGGTACCTATAGTACTAACTTGCAGGGTCTCATTATAAGAGGCATCAATATCTAACATATATAGATTATGAAGTGCATACAAGAAACCAGTACCTAAAATTTTTGAATCCATAGATAAAGTAACTTTATTGTTTCCAAATGAATAAGTAAAACCAGATTTGTCCAAATGGAAAACAGAAATTAAATTCCGCCTAAAAGACGGAATAACAAAAGTATCTACTAGATCCAAAAAATTTCCAGTTCTTAAACGCAATCTAAAATGTCCTATCGCCTCTACTTCTATCGGTTCGCCAATTCCCATATAAACGTATCTTTCACCGTCAGTTGGCTTTCGGTAACTTAGGCAACCCTGCATTGAAACACTTATGTGACTAGTAGCACCAGAATCTATCCACCAAGTGTTTCTAGGTACCGAAGTTAAATTAACTTCAGAATAGACTAAAACCAAATATTTTCCCTTATTAGCAGTCTTATTATCAGTATTTTCATTCATAGGGACAAAGTTGGGATTACACGGCATGCTAGCTAAATTCAGAGAAAATAAATAATAAATAAGCTCACAATCCACAAAAATTGAAACAAATCACAGAAGTAGAGTTCAAATATTGGAAACAAGATACCAAACACAACATTAATATTCTCATCTTTGGACATAAAATATTAACTATAATTGGTATCTCAACGCAGTAATCAAATATTGACAATTCAGTCCTGTCAAATAATAAACCTTCCTTTGGGCCGATTTATTATCCATATGGATAAACACATAATAATTATCACATATTTATTACTGCAATGTATTCTCAATTCAGCCAGATAGTAACCTTTCTTTAGGCCAGTTTACTACCCGCAATGAATTTTAATACACCTGTCTAATATCCCAAATAAATTAATTTACACAATAGAGGTCACTTTGGTAACTTTTTGCTTCAATTAATTTATTATTAAAAATATTAGATACAATCAGGACTAAAATACCAAAATTTAAACTCAATAAAATTCTCACATTATAATAAATTAATTGCAATATTTATATGAATTAAATTTAAACTCAATAAGATAATTAAAATCAAATATTGCAATAAAAAAAATAAACTTTAATTAATTAAATTTTTTTAATCTTTAATTAATTAATTTACATAATTAATCAACCAAAAATTAATTAATTCCAGAAAAAATCATAAACACAAATTCAAGTCCAGAAATTCGATTTTTCCAGAATCAATTAAATAATCACAGTAATTTAATCCAAAAACAAATCAAACCAAAATTGATTTCAGATTACTAAATTCGATTCCAAATTAATTCTAAAAAATTACAATCACCGAATTAATTTTCTAGAATCAAAACAATAATCAATACCGCAATTTAATCGGAAAATCTAGCAACCTAGCACAGGGCTCTGATACCAATTGAAAGGGGAAGAAAACTTAATTCCTCTAAATGAAAGGGGAAGAAAACTTAATTCTCCTAAAACCTAAAATATGCATAGATCACTAGATTATTCAAATTAAATTGCAAAGGGCAGAATTGCGTACCTGACATCATCGTATGTTGATGCTGAAGACGATTCTGGGGTTTGTCGCCTTCCAGGGGATACACACTTTAGGTTATGCGGAAGCACTACTGAAGGAACGTAATGTTCTCTAAAATTTGTTCTGTTCCCCCGGAGACCACGACCCCTTATTTATAACTGAAGATGATGATTTCTATTTTGGTCCTTCAACAAAACAGAAATTTTTATCGGTCTCTACACTTATAATCCTATTACGAGTAGGACACCTCAATAGTCAACAATCCTAATTTGATCAAAACTTTAATTGACTATTTTAATTTGACTGCAATACATATTTAATATTTAAATATATTTAGCCCATACTTATGATTAATTAGAGGATTAATTTTATCAATATAAAATTAATTCTAACAAAACCGATATATATATATATGACTAAAATTGGCTATAATACTTGAAGCTTAAAAGCTTAACCTTATTTGATTACTTTATTCCCTAAAAGAGCATCAAGTGTGTATGAAACAGGACCCACTCCCACCCACACCACAATCACCAAATCTAATGACACAGCCAACTCAATGTGCATATCAAGACTGAAAACTCCAATATTACCCACTTGAAAAGACTTTAATAAAAGAAAATTTAGAAAAAAAAAAAAGCAAGAGCTAAATGAATATACTGCAGGGTATCAATTAGATGTAAAGTTGGACTGCTATCAAAACAATGCAAATATTTTTCAACCGTAATATTAATAATTATATTAAACATTATAAAAAAAATAAAAACTCATTATAGATAATAAACAATTTTTGAAAAATGATAAAGCGAAAGTTGCTTAGTGCTATGGAATGGGAATGAATGAAAATAATTTCTATAAAGTTCTATTATTGTATCCCCTTAATATATACCATCTAGTTCCACATCAATCAACATTCAACATAATAATCACCATCATAATTAGAGTTCAGTCCACAAAAACATGCGTACCAAACAAAATTGCATAATCAAAAGATCAACAATCCATTGCTTACTTTTTTTCTTTTTTATAATCAAATCCATTTTAAATTTCAAACAAAATCAAACAAGACTCTTTGGTATGTACATTATCAAACAAGCTTGATAAGAAAAAGAAGAAAACAACAATCATTATCATAACCTCTGTTACAAGCTTCATGATTAATTCAATTAATAATATATATGATATAGATATATCCGAACAACTTTACCGAACTATTCAACTGGACTGAAGTATATATTGTAGTACTATAGATAAATCCGAACTATACAACCGAACTATGATAAAATACACTTTGATGTGACAACACTACACTGATATATGAAAAATCCGACCACTACATCGACAGGCCCTGAAAATTTGTTGACCTTTGTAAAAGTTATCTCCACTTTCCAACTATAAATAGATATAGGATTTTACAGATAAGGGGGGGGGGGAGGGTTCAAAAATCACTGTTTTTTAATAATATATAGTTCAGTTATTCCTGATTACTGACTTAAGCATCAGAGACTCCCCACTAGAGTCCGGTCATTTTTCTTGATTTTGCAAGCACAAACAGTGTGACACATCAGATCCGAACTTAGATTAAAGTCTTTAAAGTCCATCCCTTCATCAGTGGTACGGTGAGCGTGGACTGGCTAATTACCGAAATAAATAAGAGAATTCAAGATTTAATTCACAATTCACAGAATTCAACTAAAATTCCTAATAGACTACCTTCACCCCCTCAAACACCTTAATGTCCAACAACACAAAACATAGCACAAAAATCCCAAATTGAACAATCCCCATTGAAACTTTTCTTCTTGTATCATCTGCTGCCATAATGGAAGTAGCCCCTGTTGAGCCTTCTCTACCATTTGTTCCAATAGCACAAATGGCCTCTACAATGTTACAATCCTCAAATCCATCTGAGCAAGCAATCATGGAGCTCACATCCACACTGAAAGGTTTTATTGCAATTTTTGGATAAGTTACTGGAGATTCACAGCAATGTACATTACCAGAATGTGAACCTCCTCTTCCAACATTCCAAACTCCACATCTACCTACTCATCAGACACCTCTCCCTTATAATTCACCACAATATGACTATGAATCTCAGCAATATTATGACACATCCCATGAATTAGAATAGGAGATTCTAAGAAAGCTTTATTCATTTGAATAGTCATCATCGCATACACCTAATAACCCTATATTAGCCTCTGAACCAGTTTATTCCAAAAAAAAGGAAGCCATGATGACAGCAGCAGATGTTAATGCTTTAGTTGACGAAAAAATAAAACATATTCACAAGGGTACAACCCTGCAATATGACATTACCTTTCGTTCACCCTTATCCAAACAAATTTTAAGCTACCTTTCATTCGCCTTGTCCAAACAAATTTTAAACGAGGTTTATCTGAGTTTCCATGTGCCAAAGATGAAAGAATTTAACAGAACAACGGATCCTTGCTCACATGATAGTTTTTATAACACTGACATATTATACACAACTTCGGATATTGCTTTATGTAAACTATTCCTAAAGACTCTCATTGGAAATGCATAGGCGAGGTACAATAATTAAGAACTGAACTCCATTTTCAGTTTTGGCCAATTTACTGAACTTTTTATAAATAAATTTGAGGCTTCCATCGATCTCAGCCGAACTTTGGCGGATTTGTTCAAAGTTGTGCAGAAACCCAAAAAGACATTACTATAGTATGTTGATAAATTTAATGAAGCAGTGGGCCAAATTCCAAAAGTGAACTTTGAAATAGTATTAGAGGCATTAATTCGGAACACTGAATATCCTCAATTTTCACAATCTTTGAGTAAGAATCTACCCTAAGATTTTGTAGAACTCATGGATTGATCCTATAAATATATTCGGGCAGATGAGAGTGTTCGAATATGGGAGGAGCTTCACCCCCATCAAACTCAAGACCAAACACATAAACTTTCTGGAGGATCTCATAAACCTGAGGTATCAAAGCAAAACCCTTCTAAATCAGATTTTTCCAAACCAGTCAAACAAAATATCCCTTGGCAACAATTCACTCCCCATTCTCAAAAACCATCAGGTCTGCGTTACTCTAATATTGCTTATCTCATCACCCAAGTTCCTGAACATTTTACACTCTTAAACACTTCCAAAGCTGCAATATTGTGTTGGCTTAAACAAAATACCGAAGTCAATTGGCCTCTGCCAATGAAAGATGACCTAAATAGAAATCAAGAGTTGTATTATAGTTTTCATTAGGGTCATGGCTACAAGATAAATTATTGTATCAAGTTAATGAGAGAGATTAAACGGTTAATTCAAGCGGGTTAGTTAAAGCAGTTCGTTGGCACTCCCAATGACCAGGGTGAACAAAGAGAACTGAGCTCTCAGCATGTCACAAATTTCAGAAAGATCCCAACTGGAGTAATACATGTCATCACAAGGGAAGAACATTATGATTTCACTAATATTTCGTGAAAATAAAAGGTCAAAGAGGTTTTTTCTGTTACCGAGATATCAAATGCCTGCAGCTCGGTAATTACTTTTTGACCAAAACATTCACATTCTGTCATGGGTCTACACACTGATACTCTTATAGTAGAAGCTGTAATTCAGGACTTTCTGGTCCAATGAATTTTGGCTGACATAGGCAGTACTGTAAATTTGATGACCTTAGATGCTTACACGAAACTGGATTTGTCAATAAAGACATTAAGACTTGTTAATGCATCGTTGGTTGGACTATCCGGATATATGGTACTTGTACAAGAATCTGCCATGCTTGAGGTACAGTTGGGAGATGGACCGATTGTATGCAACTGTCGTGTTTGTTTCATGATATTACAAATGAGCCTTGCTTATAATGTTATTTTTGGATGACCATTATTGGTAGGAGTAGATGCATATATTTCAGTAAGAAATTTGCTTATGAAAGTCCCAACTCATCATGAAGTGACTATAATAAAAGGTACTCAATAATTAGCTCGGAATTCATATGCAACTCTTCTTAAAGTTGCCAACACGGTGCTTCCAGTGGATTCTCTTGATATTCTTGACAATCATAAACGTCCTGAGCCTATTGATATACTGAGGGACATTGAGATCGAGCTAGACAAGACATTCAAAATTGCAAGTTCGTCCAATTATGAAAAAGAAATTGCCCTTACTTCTTATTTTCGCATCATTTTTCCGTTTACAACACAAAACCAATAAAAGAAGGGAGCAAGAGTACCTACTTTCACTGCTGTCATGCATGGAACAAAAGCAAGTGATGTATCTGGTGTTGTGGCCAATTGAATTGGCTTTGCTCGTTTGCAAGCGAACAGTTCCAAATTTGACGAGCATATCGCAGTCAGATTCAACATCCCATAACCTCATTCTTGAGTTTGATCCTGAAATCCAAGTATGGAGATAGAGAATCAAATATTAAACAGAAACAGAAAAAATTGTTTCTACAGAAAATGAAATGCTTAAAGTTCATGAAGTATAGGAACCAACTTGGCCACATCCAGTAAAGAACAAAACTCATGTTTTTAATAATCTGAGCTCAATAAAGATCTTCAGATAATCTTTTGAATATGCTATCTAGTAGTACAATAAATGATCTTAGCATCAAACCAATATTTTATTACTACTGCAACACTTTTAAGACAACTGCTGTTGCTTTAGCTGATGGAGACGTTGCAAGCACTTTCTTCAGCTAACCACCTAAAATAGAAATTTTATTTATGTGCCTGCTTAAAAGTCATCAAATAGTTTGATTTTAGAATATAATTGCAGCATTGTTGTGACCTGTAAGTATCTCTTCTGGATAACCTTTGTAATATCAGTGACTAACTTAATGAATATTTGAGTTGAAGCAACCGACCATATCATGGGTCTGTTAATTAATTGATTGCCCACTCCTAAATTTTTGGATTAATTCTGAAAGCATTAAGAAGTAAAAACTATTTGATAACTTTTTTTTGACTATTTTTTGTAAATATGGACTATATGGACTGTTAATATTGAACATTTATAGACTTATGATTGATTATTATTTTATAAATTTGAATCAAGTTTTTAAGATTGGCTTTATTAACTTGCAGAAGATATCATTCAGAGTTTTCTCTCTTTTGAATGTAGGAAGAAATATTTTATATGAAAATTAAAATATATTAGACGTGTGAATATTTCAGCTCTAAATTTTTAATTGAATTAATAAATTGATTATATTTGTATTTTTTTAATCCATATTCATTATTTTTGAATCTTTTAATAAAATAAAAACATCTAATTTTATATTTGAGTACCTAGTAAAAATATTAGGCTTTAAATTAAAGTTTAAATTATCAATATTTTTTAAAAAAATCACAAGCCCATTAATCCGTCCCAAACCGATTTAACTTGACCGTAACCGAGAAAACCGCGAGTCAGTCGAAATATGTTGTTAATTGATCAACCTCGGGTTTAGAATTCTCTTATTGGGTCAGGTTCGGTCAGTTGAAAAATTTATATAAATTCGACCGAATTCGACGCGTTCACCCCCTAGTGAATAAGCAAAAAGTCGTAGAATTTACGGACAATCATATAGGTTTAAATTTTAATTACTTTTGGAGTATTTCATGAATAAGCAAGTATTTTTAAATTTAAAAGTTGAAAAATCAGATTTTTTCAAAAGAAAAGAGAGGCGAGAATATTTTTGAAATTAATTTTGTTTTTTTTAATGGATTTTTTGTACAAACCCCATTCCTAAGAGCATCTCCAACGGCAGCTTCATATCGCCATTATAGAGCAATTTAGGTTAAAAATTCACTCCAATCGTTCGCTATTTGTTGCGTCAAAATGAATGGATGCTACAGTGCTGCGCCAAACATAGCACAGCACTGTAGCTGCGCTATGTTGAAATCTGAAAGGAAATTGTTGGATTGATTAGGAAAAGAAGAAAGAAAAGAAGGGGAAACGAAGATGGAGAGACACAGAGAACACGAAGAAAGGAAAAGGAAATGTTAATGATTTTTTTAATTATTATTAATTAAATATTATAAATTTTTTTAATTAATATAATAAATATAATTTGTTATATATTTATTAATTATTATTAATTTATAATTATTAATTTTTATTAATTTTTATATTTCATTAATTTATTTAATTTTTTATTTTAAGTAATAAAAAAATATAAAATTTTAAAATAAATTTTAATAATTTTTTGATAATATTAAAATTATAAAAATATAAATTATAAATTAAACAATACAACACATACTTAATTAAAATTTAAACAACTTCAAAATACAGCACACACTTAATTAAAATTTAAACAACTTAAAAATACAACACACACTTAATTAAAATTTAAACAACTTAAAAATACAACACACACTTAATTAAATTTTAAAAAAATTAAAAATACAACATAAAATGAACGAAAAATAAAAATAAACATAAACATAAAATAAATTTAAGTAAAATTAAAAATACATATCAACAACTCTAATATTCTGGTAAATCATCTTGTGACCCAGTTAATAAATTAAAATATTGACCATATCCACTTCCAGATCCTTCACCTCCAGATTCTTCAACTTCAAATCCATGTTCTTGACCTTGAGTTCCTTGACCTTGTTGAGATCTTTTTTGTAAAATTCTTTCTTTTTCAGTACGAATATATTCACGTAAATTTGGATCAGTTATAGAATTTAGATCTGTGAACATAATTTTACGTTCCTCTTTACGTTCAGCTAAAGCCAACTTCCGTTTTTCGATTTCGTGATACTCTCCCCTATCTTGGTTCCCTTTTTTTAAAGCTTCAAAAAGTCGATCAGCATTTGAATTCATGGTTTTGATAAGGGCGGAAAATTGTTCATCATTTTTTCTTTTCAATTTTGATTTTTTTACCCTTGTAGGACGTTGTGATGAACTTCCACTAACATTGTCCTCATTTATATCAAGGGAGAATGAAGATAGACCTGGAGTGTTAGGAGACTCCGAAGCAGGAGAGTCTGATTCAGATGATGCAAAATTACGATTAGGGCTTGAAAATGTTGATGCAACATTATTAACACTAATAAATTTTTCAATGTCTTTTAGAATTAGCCAGACATGCTCAAACTTAAATCTCTTGCCCGTATCTTGTGAATATAATATTTTTGCACGGTTAACCTGTAAAAATATTAATATTAGGATCACTTCTTTAAAAAATAATTAGAAAATAAATGTAGAATACTCACAATATCTTGTTGTGAAGCACCACTGAGATTGAGATTTTCAACTTGTTCCATACATCCTCTAAACTTACCAACCTCTTTCAATATCACTTGCATGCGACATTGTAGAGATCTTTTCAATCTGGGTTGCGTGATGCAAAACTCCGTTTGTGCCTTATTATATTCCTCTTCAATTCTGGACCAAAATTGGTCTCTCGATTGATTGATTCCTATAATTGGATTTTGAGAAATGTCAAGGTAAACACTACATAAGTGTTTATCTTCATCATTTGTGTATGATAAGTGCGATGTTTAGAAGACATATTAATGATTTGGCAGTTACAAACAAATTAAAATTTAGAAGATTGATGGATAGTGATAAATGTTTACAAGTACGATAATAAAAGTGAGGATGTAATGGGGTATTTATATAAAAAAGTGAAGATAAGATCAGATTCTATGACAGATATCCAACGGTTCATACGAAGATAAATTGAATCCGACGGTTGAGATTAGATTTGCTAGATATCTTATCTTCTGGCATGGAAAATAGTGAAGATAAGATCAGATTCTATGACAGATATCCACCGGTTCATACGAAGATAAATTGAATCCGACGGTTGAGATTAGATTTGCTAGATATCTTATCTTCTGGCATGGAAAATAGTGAAGATAAGATCAGATTCTATGACAGATATCCAACGGTTCATACGAAGATAAATTGAATCCGACGGTTGAGATTAAATTTGCTAGATATCTTATCTTCTGGCATGAAAAATAGTGAAGATAAGATCAGATTCTATGACAGATATCCAACGGTTCATACGAAGATAAATTGAATCTGACGGTTGAGATTAAAATTTTTACATATCTTATCTTCTGACACGTTGAAAAATAAGATAAAAATTTCAATATAAATATATTGATGATAATTATCTTGAATACAAACTGACTCTGTTTTACTCTTTTTAAAAATGAATTTCAACTTCGGATCTTCATCTCATTATCAATATTATACTTCATCTTCAAATTCAGAATCAGAAAATGATGAAGAATCACAAATACTGAAATAATGAAAGATGGGATGCAGAGCGAATGACACTTATATTGGCTCACACCAATAATAATGTAGCCATTGCCCATTATTATAAAGACCAACTAAACAGTGATGTGCATCATGGAGGATCGGTTGCTGGCCACGTAGTGATCAATCGTGATCGTGAAAATGCTGATCGTAATCTCTTTAACGATTATTTTGCTGATAATTCTCTATATAATGATGTTATGTTCCGTCGAAGGTTTCGAATGGGCAGAGGTCTCTTCCAACGTATTTTTAATGCCGTAGTGGAACACGATAACTACTTTGTACAACGAAGAGATGCAACTGGTAAAGTCGGATTATCGGGTTTGCAAAAAGTAACAGCTGTATTTCGGATGTTAGCGTATGGAATGCCGGCAGATGCAACAGATGAATACATTAAAATTGGAGAATCTACAGCAATAGAAAGTATGAAGAGATTTTGTTGTGCGGTTGTAGAAGTATTCGCGGAAGAATATTTAAGGTCACCTAATGCAAATGACGTGACGAGATTGCTTCATATTGGAAAATCTCATGGTTTTCCGGGGATGTTGGGTAGCCTAGATTGTATGCATTGGAAGTGAAAAAATTGTCCTGCTGCTTGGGCAGGACAATATACTGGTCGGAGTGGATCTCCAACTATTATTCTCGAAGCCGTAGCTAATTATGACCTTTGGATATGTCATGCATATTTTGGTATGCCAGGTTCTAACAACGATATTAATGTGTTGGAAGCATCTCATCTTTTTGCCAATCTTGCTAAAGGTATCTCCTCCAGCTCACTATGTTATTCGAGGAAAAGAATATAACATGGGTTATTATTTAGCTGATGACATATATCCAAAGTGGTCCACACTTGTACAAAGTATTCATGAGCCACGTGGTCCTAAAAGAAAATTATTTGCAATGAAACAAGAATCATGTAGGAAAGATGTAGAACGTGCATTTGGAGTTTTGCAATCACGATTTGCAATTATAGCCGGACCTGTAAGATTTTGGCAAAAGAATATTTTGCATGATATAATGAGTGCATGCATTATTATGCATAACATGATAATTGAAAATGAACGTGATGTTCATGCAAATATTTCGGACTGTATGGAAGTGCCGACTCCAGATGTTGAGCTTGTAACCAATGAAAATGACGGATTTTAAGCATTTTTATCGCGACATAGAAAAATTAAGGATAAAGATGCTCATTATGCACTTCGAAATGCATTAATCGAACATATATGGGATGATTATGGTAATTTAGAAATGTAATATAAATATTTGTACTTGTACTTGTATTCCTCTTTTTATTAAATGTAGTATTTATTATGTATGAATAAAAAAATTCTAGTTGATATTAATTTTTATTTTTTTATTTTTAATTATTTTATTTTATTTATGCTACATTAATAATTAATATTTATATAAATAATTAAAATTTATGATTATTTATTATTTTATAAATAAATAAAAATGATATAAAGAATATTTTATTTTTAGAGAGAATATATTTTTTAAAGATAAAAATAATGTAAATAATTGGAGATAATAATATACTGTTTGCTTTATTTCAGGTTGAATTGCTTTATTTTAGTGCCATGATAAAGATGGCCTAAACCACCTCCAAGCAGCAGCAGCAGCAGCCCAGCAGCAGGAGAGAGTATGAAGAAATGGTGAACAAGCCATGGAAGATAATATCAAGACCATTGCTAGAAACAATCCTAAATAATCACGCCCAACACCACCGGGTCCCTCAGCCCTCATACTCCATGGCCCCCGCGGCGCTGGCAAAACTACCCTCATCCTTGAACGTGGGGTTGCTTTTGCTTTTTAGAATGCAAGCTCTAATACTTTGGTTTTGTAGGTTTTCTTCATGACTGGAATAGAAGTCCTCATATCACAGGCTACGTGGACTTCGCTCAATCGATCAAAGATCACCACCCCCAGCACAATAATTCATTCCCATGGTCTGCATGGTCTACTTGTGACCCACCAACTCTTTCCAGTTGCAAAGCCCAGCTCGAATCCTGCCTTGAATCGATGGCTCATGAGGGAGTCCAGCATGGTGCTATTACCTCAAATCAAATTTTTTCTACTCTGAACAAATGGCATCGCCTTGATACCGCTCTTCGCCGTGTCATACTTCAGAATAATCCCAGCATTCATTCCAGATCAAGAGCTATTTCTGATAAGGTTCCCAGTTCGGTTCTTTGGGACCGGGCAGTTTTCGCGCTATCTGCTCGATTAAATGCCAACGAGATTGATGAACTTTTGGGGTTGGAGGCGAAAGAAAAGAACTTATCGTTAGAAGAGGCTTCTTATTTTAGAGAGGCGATTGAAGTGCAGCAACGGTGGAGAGCTAATGCCATTGCTTTTTTGAATAGGACTGGTGGGTTTTCTAGGTCACTGGCCAATTCATGGACTTGTGGCTTACAAATAATTAGCATTTTATATTGCTTTTTTGTTAATTCTTGCTTGAAATGAACAAGTGCAAATTGGTTTAAGTAGTGTTTTGGCTTTTGGTTGTGAATTTGTTGATAGCTATATCTATATCTATATCTATATATTTTTCAAAATGTGATTTTGGCAGCCGAAGCTGGTCATAAACAATATTGAAGTTCTTAAAAATGCCATTTTAACGGATGATTCATTGGTATCTGCACCAATGTATCATGACAGTTTAATATGGAGAATTCTTGCTTTGGGTGCGAATGAGAGGAGCCTGCCTGTTATGCTTCTCACATCTGATAGGTTAGTTCAATTACTCAACCGTGACTTTGTTTTCTCTCATCCCATGTTCCATGATAGTTGACTTGTGCAACTCTATGTGATATCCTATGTTTTATACTGGATTTTGTTAGAGGTCATTGTAGTTTATCATAGAGAAGTTTTGGAACTTGATCTTGCATGAAAAGTTTCTTTCTAGAAAAAGTTTTGTGTGACAGTAAGGGTTAATATTAGACCTTCATTGTTTAGCTATGAACCTTTTTCTTTAAGAGATTATAACTCTTATCAGCAAGAGTTTCAACTTGGTTATTGGACTGAAATTTATTTCCTAATTCAATAAGAGAACTGTTTCCTCATATAAAATGGTTTGAATTGTATTTTCGTTTGGTTTAAAACAGCTAGATGTTTAGAAGTTAATGACAACAAAGCTACACTTGATTCTAACATGATACTGAGAAGTTACTCATAATCTAATGGTGCAAATTTACTAATCACATCTGAACCACATTCTTAGCCTATATAAGTGTGGATCATCACCTTGCAAATATTCTAGACAGGTAATGGCACATTCATTATCACAAATTCTCTGTATGTTCAGGCTTGCAGCATCAGTTCCCTTGTTTCTTCTTCCAGGCGCGAATCCTACTGGCAACCCTGTTATTTGAATTCAATATTATGTGGATACTATCTTTGTTTGAATGTCGCCTGGAATGAGTTTAACATAACTAAGTTGAAAATGGTTGTCAAAATGGACTCCAGATGTGACTTCCTGCTTGCTTCTAGTATTTTTTTTTTTAATGGTTTAAGAAGTGTACAAGGAATATAGTTGACCTGTGTTATCAGCGCTAGTGCTCATTTTGTACATTTCTATAGACTTATCAAACTTCTTGGTTTGATATTTTTTTAAAAGATTTCTCTCCTCCTCTTCTCTCATTTAGAACTAATTGATATTGTTGCTGCAGCTACTATTCATACAAAGCCTATATGGATTTTGGATTTCCAGACATATTCATCTCCCTTGAGGTAAACAGACTTAAATTGCTGCTGTTACTCCTTGCTTTGTACAGTGCGTGTGTGGGCATGCTGTTTTTCTGGTTAAAGTGTTGATGTTGCTGCTTTATTGCTATGTCTGAGAATGCTGAGATTTGTTTCTTCTTGTCCAGGGTTCAATAAATTATTTTATTTATAATTTATTGTTCACAATGCTCCTTTCTAGCATGTTTTGCTTAATAACCCCCCAAGGGGAGAGTGAAATAGTGAGATTGAAGGTGCAAAGATTATCCTCTTGTATGCATATTTAAGCATTAAAACAACAAGACTAAAAAAAAAACAGAAGATTATCTGCACGTGTATTCTCTGTCTTCCAAATTCCAGTGTTAAAAGTTTGTAATTTTTTTTTCTCATTCCTTCCTTCCAAGTGAAAAACAATCTCCAATCTCTCTTTCCTAGATCCAAAAGAAATTAGCTGGGTATTGATATGAATAATATAAACTCTTACACATCATGAAGCCCTTTTTGCTTCCTTTGCTTTCTCCTACTCCTTTTTCGCCTTCCTCAGTCTCTTCCTGCCAAGTAGTTCCCAATTATAGTGCTATGCATCTTGCAGGCAATATATTTTTGTTTCACTTGATTAAAATATGTCCAACCATCTGATTAAATTTTTATTTTTTCAATCTTTGATGATATAGTCCGAATACATGCATACTCACATATACATATGGTTTGATGCTCATTCCACTTTTCTTAATCTACAGACCTTGGTGTGGTCTCCACAAGAAGCTAAAATGCATATGGTTACTGACTACTTCAGCCATTCAGAGGCAAGTAGTTTTTTCTTTTTCTTGATAGATTGTTCGTTTAAGTATGTAATTGTGGGTGAAATGCTTCTAAAGAGAGGAACTTAGGAAGCAAAATAGGCTGAGGCAGAATTTTGTCATATTCTGAATTCCTTGCTAATTTTTGCCAAATCTTCCTCCATTCACCCTATCTTGGCTACCTAATGGTGTTTTTTTATTCCTTGCTTAATGGGATATAACATTATCTGGCATTGAATTGTAGTGGACAGTGATTATTGAGGTTCTTGGGCCAAACCCTCGACATCTCTTTGAGCTTTATGCACTCAAACAAAGCAACTATTACCAGAAGTAAGAACATTTACTGTTTAGTTTGCTTTAGTTGTCTCTAATATATGTTAATTGATGCTTTCACTGATTCAAGACTTAAAAATTAAAATGATTTCTTTCCTCCATTTAAATCCTAATGGATCTCAAATAGCTTTCACTATTTTGTTATATGCATACACGCACGTACATATGCTTGTATTATTTATTTGGGACTTGGGATTTTGTTAATGTGTCAGTACTTAGTACTTTTTTAATTTGCTCCATATTGTTCCAAACTACATTACATTCCATGGGTACCTCACTTCTGCATCCCCTGGATGTAAACATGAATGTAATCAAACCAATGTCAATGAGGGGGCATAGATGTTCAGTAATATTGGATAGAATACTATGATTACTGCAACTTATTGCCTACTTTAACTGTGCAGCTGAATTATATCCATTTAGTAATAATTCTGTATATGTTTTTCTTTGTTATGATTGTCAACTGTAGGATGCTGGATGACAAGGCTAGTACATTTGAGGATATTATAGATGCGTATTTAGCATATTTGCAGGTAAGTTTCATTGTGCCTGACAACCTAGCTTCTTGTTTTCTCTTGAACCCTTTTGTTCTTTTGTTTTTTTCCACATTTTGTTAGTTTTGGTTAATATATGTAGGTATGTAAACAATAAATACTGAAAAATCCTTTTTTTAAGGTAATCTACCAATCATGGCTGTGCCTGAATTTCTTAGCTGAAGTTTCCGATCCTGCAATATGCTCTTCAATCTCTAGCTGGATAAGTGTTTGCCTATGCAAAGACATGCTGGTTTAGTTAATTGACAACCATATAATAAGCTATTAATATTTCATTAACTTTTCAGTTTTTAATTAACTCATAAGGCCTAGTAGTTGTGCCTCATTTGGTATTTTCATGTATCTTATCAAAAAGAAAATCCAAGGGAATAAATGTAAAATCGACTCCGCAAAACTCCATTAGAAAAAGCAGTAGTAGTTCTTCAATCTGGACAATGTTCTCTAAGATGCGAAGCACTTTCTCAATGGCTGGGATTCAGCACCCTTAATTGAATTAACTGCACTTGAGTGGAGGGTCTTTAGCATCAAACAATCAATAAGTGGCTTCTTCTCTTTTAAATTCAATTGCATTATGATGTCTTATTCAATAAATTCTTAGTCTACCATGAAAAAACTCAATGATGGTCCAGTTTGATTTGGATGCAACCTTGAACTTCAAAATATTATCTGAATTTGTGTTATCTGTGCAAAGTTCATCTGATGAGCTTTCATCGCATGCCAAGTATGAGAAATTCATTTTGTCATGTGTCAATTGGGCTTTAAACGTAACTTTTAAAATGTAGCCGGAAATTGTGTTGTCCATTGTGATTTATCCTGATGATTTTACATCCCCCGGTAAATGTGACATTTATTTAGTCATTTGAGGTACAAAATTTTTTTTCTATCTTGTATGAATTATGGTGATTGTGCATCTTGCAAGTGCTTTTAACCATGCGTTCATATGAATAGTTCAGGACTGCTTCAATATCTCCTCTTTCTAATTCATCTTAGGTTACCGTGGTGAATCCTGCCATAGATAAAGCCCTGGCAATCCTGCAAAAGTTTGCTGATGAGGCAAGAAATGGAAAAATTCCAAAGGATAAGTTACGTTTTGGTGCTCCTTGGAGGCATCCTCTTGATAGGGACGACCCTACTCTTCGCTTGGAATGGGCTAAGCTTCAATTAATGGACTTTGTTCAATCCTTCATAAAAGCAGAATTTGGGGTAACATTTTCTTTTCAGAATCTTTTTGGCTTTGTGGTGGCTTTTTTTTTTTTGGTTTTTAATTTTTCATTTGGTTCTTCATGCAAAAGATCTTCTTTTTGCATACATGGCTAAGAGGGGTATGTTACTTGGTCTCAAGGTTGTGTATTTAATACTGTAAACTCTATATTTCTCATTTATTAAATAGGATACAACACTATCTATTTATATAAGTTCTAATTAGCCTATCTAGGTAAAAATATTGACTAATTTATCTCCTACAATCAAGCTTCCCTATTTACATTACTTCCTAATTTATCTCATACAATCAAGCTTCCCTTTTTTACACTACTTTCCATAACACTCCCCTTCAAGTTGGAGCATATATATTAAACATGCCCAACTTGTTACAAAGATAGTCAACTCGAGCTCCATTCAAAGCTTTTGTGAAAATATTTCCAAGTTGCTCGCCTGTTTTGACATATTCTGTACAGATAACTCCTTGTTGTATCTTTTCCCGAATGAAGTGACAATCTATTTCAATATATTTAGTGCGTTCATGGAATACTGGATTCGATGCGATATGAAGTGCAGCCCGATTATCACACCATAACTTTGCACACGAAGATGACTTGAAACCGAGTTCTTCTAACAATTGATGAGTCCAAAGAATCTCACAAGTTGCCTGAGCCATAGCTCGATACTCAGACTCAGCACTAGAGCGAGACACTACACTTTGCTTCTTGCTTTTCCATGATATCAAGTTTCCTCCCACAAAAACACAATATCCTGTAGTTGATCTCCTGTCAACTTTTGAACCTGCCCAATCTGCATAAGAA
This sequence comes from Garcia nutans, assembly GCA_947685225.1. Classification (NCBI taxonomy): domain Eukaryota; kingdom Viridiplantae; phylum Streptophyta; class Magnoliopsida; order Malpighiales; family Euphorbiaceae; genus Garcia; species Garcia nutans. The sequence goes on from CANTUV010000068.1 coordinate 2,389,100, forward strand.
AAACACTCAATGTTCAAATGTCTATTATTGCTATAGAGAAGACCACGTCCTGGAGCACCTTTTAAGTAACATAGTATTTGTCCCAAAGCTTCCCAATGTATAACCGTAGGAGAAGCTATGAACTGACTTAGGACACTAACTGAGTACGAGATATCTGGACGTGTTACCGTAAGGTAATTCAATTTCCCAATCAATCTCCTATACCTCTCAGGATCAGAAAACAATTCACCATCTGTTGTTAGTTGCAAATTAGGAATCATTGGAGCAGTACACGGTTTAGCACCCAATTTACCTGTATCCCTCAAAAGATCAAGAACATATTTCCTTTGGGATAGGAATATGCTTTGTTTACACCTGGACACTTCAATACCCAAAAAGTACTTCAAAGGGCCTAGATCCTTCGTCTGAAACTGAGCTTGAAGAAATGATTTAAGTGATGATATACCAGATGAATCACTTCCTGTAATAACAATATTATCAACGTAAACCACAAGCAAAATAATCCCGGTATTAGAACGATGGAAAAATGCAGAATGATACAATTACTCCTTTTCATGCCAAATTGTTGTACCACTTCACAAAACCTTCCAAACCAAGCCTGAGGACTCTGCTTTAAACCGTTTGCGAAGACGACACACTTTACCTATCTCCCCCTGAGCAACAAAACCAGGTGGTTGCTCCATATACACCTCTTCCTGAAGATCTCCATGAAGAAAAGCATTTTTAACATCTAACTGATGTAAAGGCCAACCAAAAGTAGCTGTTAAAGAAATAAACAAACGAACAGAAGATAATTTAGCCACAGTAGAGAAAGTATCAGAATAATCAAGTCCATAAACCTGAGCATATCCTTTAGCAACTAAGCGAGCCTTCAGACAAGCAATCGACCCATCAGGATGAACTTTAACTGTAAACACCCATTTGCAACCAATAGCCCTTTTGCTTACAAGAAGTGTCATGAGTTCCCAAGTACCATTAGCATCTAAGGCAGTCATTTCCTCTTGCATTGCTGCACGCCAACCAGGATGTGCCAATGCTTGACTCACATTGGTAGGGATAAAAACAGTATCTAAATTACTCACAAAACATCTGGATGAAGGAGACAAGACATCATACGTAACAAAGGAGGTAATAGGATAAATACATTGACGTTTACCTTTACGAAGAGCAATAGGAAGATCAAGATCTGAAGGAGGAAGAACTGGATCTTCTGTTGAAACGAGAGGTGGAGGAAGTGAGTCAGTAGGCTCTGTTCTTCTAGAATAAACTTGAGCAAATCGAGGCCGAGGAGAGGTTGGTGCCTGAATAGGAACAGAATCTGGAACGAGATCAGTAGTAGGGACTGGGACAGGATCCGGAACAGGAACCGGATCAAGGGCAGGTGACTGAGAAATTTGTTGGACAGTATAAACTAAAAGATCATCTTCCTCCCCCTGGCTCTCGTATATAGGAGATGAAGAAAAATATGGAGTTTGTTCAAAAAATGTAACATCCACAGAGACAATATAGCGCTTAAGATCAGGAGAAAAACATCTATATCCTTTCTGCTGTCTAGAATACCCAAGAAAAACACAACGGAGAGATTTGTGACCTGCGGACGAACATCCCTCACAAAACAAGTACAACCAAAAACACGAGGTTCAATGGGAAATAAAAGTTTAGAAGGGAATAAGACACTATATGGGATCTCACCACTGAGCACAGACGAGGGCATACGATTAATTAAGAAACAAGCGGTGGAAACCGCATCAGCCCAAAAATGTTTAGGTACCTTCATTTGAAAGAGAAGGGCCCTAGCAACTTCAAGAAGATGTCGGTTTTTTCTTTCTGCAATCCCATTTTGAGCCGGAGTGTCAACACAAGATGTTTGATGAAAAATACCATTTTGAGACATATATTTTTGGAAAGAACTAGACAAATATTCCTTAGCATTATCACTATGCAAAATGCGAATAGATGAACTAAAATGATTTTTAATTTCAGCACAAAAGGAAGTAAAAATGGAAAATATCTCAGAACGATTCTTCATTAAAAATAACTATGTAACACGAGAGTAATCATCCACAAAAGTAACAAAATACTTAAACCCACTTTGAGAAGTAACAGGGCATGGACCCCACACATCAGAATGAACTATCTCAAAAGGAGAAGAAGCTCGTTTATTGACTCGAGGAGCTAAAGGTAAACGATGATTTTTGGCAAATTGACAAGACTCACAGTCTAAAACAGATAAAGACTGAAATTGCGGACACAACTTCTTCAATACAGATAACGAAGGGTGACCCAGACGACAATGAACTTCTAGAGGAGAGAGAGCACCAGCACATGCTACGGAAACTTGTTCATCCAGAAGATAAAGACCCCCAGACTCACGTCCTCTACCAATAATCCGCTTCGTCAAAAGATCCTGAAACACACAATAAGATGGGTAAAAGATCACACAACAATTTAATAGACGAGTGATTTTACTAACAGACAATAGATTAAATGAAAAGCGGGGCAAACATAAGACAGAAGATAAGGGAAGAGATGGAGTAGGACTGGCTGTACCAATACCTCTAACGAGAGATTTAGACCCATCAGCTAAGGTTACATGATGACTAAATGTACCAGGTTTTTTTTAAAAAGACAGAAGTTTAGAATTACCTGTCATATGATCTGAACAGCCAGAATCAATGACCCAATTGGACGAGGTAGTCATAAGACATGTATTAGGAGTACCTGAATTGGCAATAGCAGCAATGGAATGGTCAGTAGACTTAGATGAATGATACTTGGAAAGCTCAGCATATTCCGCAGCAGATATCGTTACAGTGTTGTCAGAAGAAGTGGTCATAGTATCTTGTGTAGCTATATTTGCCTTATGCTGTTTCTTGAGTAATTTCTTGCAAGTTCGTTTTGTATGACCTGGCTCATGACAATAGTAACATATAACAGCACTAGGATCCCGATTGATAGTTCCACTTCCGAAGTTAGTACCTCCTCTTCCTTGATTCCCAGAAGTACCTCCTCTTCCTTGATTCCCAAATTGTCCAGACACAGAATTATGACTAATTAGAGCACTATTCATCGAGGGAGAAGGGCTGGGAGAACCTTCAGTACGTAGTACTCGAGAAAAAGTTTCTTGAAGATTAGTGATCTCACTGCCTGACAGAATTTGAGATTTAGCAGTCTCAAAATCTGGAGATAATCCTGCAAGAAAACTCATAACAGCCATTTGCTCTCGTTGGGTTTGTTGCACCTTTATATCAGGACTAAAAGGTAATAAAACATTAAGCTCTTCATAAATTTTCTTTATTTCTGAAAAATAAGTTGTAAGTGTCTTATCCTGTTGTTCAACACGATACAACCTTTTACAAACTTCATAGATACGAGACAAATTACCTTTTCCAGAATACAAAAAATCAAGTTACTCCATCAATTCTTTGACAAATTCACAATGAGTAACCAAACTAACAATCTCACTGTCAATGGAATTTCGGATTTGTAAAAATAACCTGGCATCTTCCCTTAACCACTGCTGCCTAGTATCTCCAGTAGGTGGATTACTAGTTCAATGATCATCTTTATCAACACTTCTCAGGTAAATCCTAATTGTCTTACTCCAATCTATAAAATTAGATCCATCAAGTTTATGTTCTGTTATTTTACTCACAATCGGAACCATATCTGTAATCGTGGTCTTCTGATCACCCATATTAATAAAAAAAAGAACAAAGGCAGACAGAACAGAGACAAACAAAATGCAACAGGAAACAGGACAGAGACAAAAACAAAAAAAAACTCAAACCTCAACCCAAAGGAAGGCCGGACTAGAAGAGGAAGGCTGGAAACAACCCACTGGCAGTGAGTCGACGCCGGACATCAGAAGCCGTCCGCCGGAAAGTGCGCCACGCGCTTTCACGCGCCGGCGCGTGGAACAGGGAGCAGTGTCTTCAGGCGGCGCGTGACACTCACGCGCGGAGCTTCAAGCGGCTGGACTTCAGGCAGGGACCGAACTATGGCCGAGCAACCTCCCAGGGGTGGCTGTGACACAAATACTGCAGGTCTAGGAGAAAACAGTGATCGGCTTATGAAGAATGAAGGCTCTGATACCATGTAAACTCTATATTTCTCATTTATTAAATAGGATATAACACTATCTATTTATATAAGTTCTAATTAGCCTATCTAGGTTACATTACTTCCTAATTTATCTCCTACAATCAAGCTTCCCTTTTTACACTACTTTCCATAACAAATACAAATGTCTCCAAAAGTTGGACTTGAGAATTTTCTCAATATCTTTTATAGATTCTTATGATGATTTGAAGTTTCAATCTAATACCCACTTGCCAATATGTCTATATGAGAGTGGTATATCAATTGAAACTTCATATCAACTAAAACCATAAAAACTCATTGGGCTAGTCGGCGAGTAAGTGGTTAAATGCTGATTTGAAGTTTCAATCTAATACCCACTTGCCAATATGTCTATCTGAGAGTGGTATATCGATTGAAACTTCATATCAATTAAAACCATAAAAACTCAAAGGTTAAAATGCCTACAGCCTAGCTTGTAATGTAGAATGTCAAAGGTTAAAATCTTTGTATTTCCTCCCCTCTAATAATTTCGAGTGCACCTAGAGAATAAGAGAGATGAAAATAAAATCTCATTCCTATTGGCTTCAAACGACCGTTAATGTAGCAAATCCCCTCATTTTTATTCTTGGAGAATGACTTAGATTTTATATGTTCTTTTTATTTGTTCCTTGTATAATCCTTAGTTCCTTTTACCTCCTACTTGATGCAGGTTAATTATCTAGCAGATTGTAGCCTTGAGATTTTGGATGATCCTTGTACTCTTGCACTAGTGGAGGTATTCCTCTATTCTATCAATGCCTTTGCTTGTTGGATACATGATTTTCCTTGGGATAATTACATCATTTGTATCCATAATTTTCAATTAGATGCATTTGGTCAGAATTTCTTGCCAACATTTTAAATGTATGATCTTACCATTAAAAAACAAGAAGCACTAATTTCTAATTGCAAATTGTTTAGAAATTACAGTCACTGTAAATACCCATTTCAAGTACCTATTAGGTTGAATGAGACTCAATAATATGCCATTAAATGAACTAAAATTAAAAAGTGTTGCAAATTTAATTTTAAGTGTTGAATGATTTTATCAAACACCGCTTTCATTTCTCTCTCAATTACCTTCTCTCTCCTTTTCTTTTATAGAAAACTCAAAATCTATTTGATAAATTTAGCTTATCTTTCATCCAATTTCAAGTGCCATATTAGATTATGTTCCTCAGATAATCATTCCATGTGATTTCCTAGGTTGGTTTGCTCTATACGCAACGTGATCCATCCTTCATTCGGCCTGTATCTAGAGGCATTCAACGATGCCTTGTTAGATGGTAAGCAATCTTCTCCTCTTAACATAATTGCACATAAAAGTACCATATGGTACATAAGCTGATGTTTGCTTGCAGGCTTGTCCGGAAGCGAATGTGTATGAGTTTCCAGAATTGGCTCCAGTATCTGTGGCAGCGGATTGTGCGTGGCCGTAGCTATCACCATTTGATGCTAGAAGCGGGCTACAATAAATAGAACAAATTGTTAGATGGTAAGCAATCTTCTCCTCTTAACATAATTGCACATAAAAGTACCATATGGTACATAAGCTGATGTTTGCTTGCAGGCTTGTCCGGAAACGAATGTGTATGAGTTTCCAGAATTGGCCCCAGTATCCGTGGCAGCGGATTGTGCGTGGCCGTAGCTATCGCCATTTGATGCTAGAAGCGGGCTACAATAAATAGAACAAATTGAGTATGTGCTACTTTGAAGATTAGAATTCTTCCTTATTTTCATTCAAGTGGAAATGGATATTCGCAAATCTGACCATTTAAGGGGATAAGCTTCTATTTTGGCAATATGTGAGAACCTAGAATAATTGGTTTCAAGCTTTTGGTTAACAGGAAGCACTGATTAGCGACGGTGCTAACAAGAGGTGCTATAGGTTGTTAAATTAATTACTCCACAGGCTGGTTATCCACTGCACTACAAAGAGATATCAGGTTCAAATTTTGAGAATGACTAGTACTTGAAAGATTTATAGTAAATTTGTGCTTAGTGCAATAAATAACGAGGTCAGAGTGTTGAGGGAATCAGTTGCTCGGGTGGTTTAGTTGATTTTTGTAGATAGCTTTTTAATACCTTGATTTGAGTCATAATATAAACATGTCATACTTGTCTTTTTCAGGATTATTTTGCCTAAGGGATATTCATTGAGGCACATGCTCTCAGGTTTCTTGTAGAAATGTAAGTTAATTATTGAATGCAAGTAATTATTTGTTGTTTCATATGCACTTCCAATCAATATAATATTTTTTGTTCCGGTCATTAGGAGCTTTTAACTTGACTCACACTACAAGATTTTTACCGATTAGGGATGGATTTTTTGCCCTTAATCCATCACTACTAAGTTTTCAGACAGATTGATGATTAAAAAATTATTTTTTTAAATTGTCTTTAGCAAATTCTAAAGATATATTTCTGACTGTCCCAAAATTTAAGGACAGATTAGAGATGGATGGTAATTCTGTCTCAACAAAGGATATGTAATCTGTAGTTAAGGACGGATTAGAGTCGGAACAACTCGCCCCTAATTAAGGACCGGATAAGGATGGATTTTGCCTTCCCTAATTAAGGACAACATAAGTACGGATTTGTCCTTCCCTTATGATAGAAATAAGGATGGAGTATGTTCATCCCCAATTAAAGATGGAATAAGGATGGATATATCCATCAATGAGTTAGGGACGGTTATTTTCGTCACTGATGTTATTGAATTTTTATTTTTTAAAAAAAATAAATTATGGTATAAATTTATTTTAAAAACTTAAAAACGTTAATGTGAAACTAATATTAATGAACAAAATGTAATTTAACGTACAACAAAATGTAATTACAACAGAAGCTGTATCTGTTTTAAATACATAAATAGAATCTAAAGATCTCTCTGTCTATCATTATCAGAATTAGCAGAATGGCCAGTAGGGCAGGAAAATGACGAACAATCAAGCTGTATGCCTATCCACATGGGTCATCTTCTTCCACCACTCATATTGCATATCATGAAATTATTGGCGCTTTTGCTCAAATATTGGCGCTCCTGCACAAATTGCTACTCATGCTGTCTGCGCTCCTGGTCCTTTTGTTCTCTTATAAGATCTTCAACATCTAATTTCATGCATGAAGTGGCAGATGGTAAATGACTCTTGTTAGAAAATTGCAACCTGTGAGCCTAGAGCATATATGTTTCTTCTCTCCACCAACTGCTTCCAGATATAGTTTGTTCTTATCAACTGGTGAAATTTGTGAATCTTCTTCCAAGAACTGAGTAGTTAAAGCGAGTTGAACGATTTCTTGGAGATGGGGTTAAAAACATATGAAGATTCAGGTAAAAAGAATGTTCATATGTGAGTTGCAATATTATGGACCATTAGTGATTTTCTTGCATATTTGATGTTTTCAAGTTGGAGCACTGCATGAAAGTTAGGTTGTTCTTGCTATATGGAAGATTCAAATGTATTTACTTTAAGGGTGGAATGCCATCATGGTATGCAATGAAGTAAAAGAATATGGAATCAAAGTTTAATTTTGTAACAAATTCAATTAGAAACTCAAACTTCTAATATTAATTTAAAATATTAAACCACTCTTACAATAAATAACAATTTCACAAAACATACATTTATTTCTCACCACTTACTTTTTTTATTCTCTTTTTTCTCACCACTTACTCTTTTTATTCTCTTTTTCTTTTTTCTTCTCAAAATCTGCTTCTTTCCAAATGACTAATGGTCATTTATATAGCAAACATTAGCCTACTATTTTTGACAAATTTCTAATTTTAGTTTTAATTTGGTTGGTGTCCATTTTTTTTAATTTTGGCTGGTGCAAATTCTTCATACTAAATTAAGCATTGAGGTTATTATTTTTTCTCAACAAATTTCCCCCTTAAACTCAATTCTCTTCCATCCTTCATCCCAATCGTCACTTTACATTTTTCGAGTAGAATAGTCAGTAGTGGTTTTGTGAAAATGTCAGCCACTTGATCATGACTCATTCTTACTCGTCCTTTCTTCACTTGTTCTCGAATGTAGTGAAACCTAACATCAATGTGCTTGCTTCCTTCGTGATGAACGGGATTCTTTGCTAGCTCAATTGCTGACTTATTATTAACTCTAATCTCTATTGCTTCATGTTGTTGGAGATTCAAATCATACAGCAGATTTCTAAGCCAAATTGCATGACACACACACCATGATGCTGCCACATATTCTGCTTCACACGTTGAAAGTGTCACAATTGGTTGCTTCTTTGATTGCCATGTGAATGTCGTGTCTCCTATAAAAAATACATATCCCGATGTACTCTTTCGATCATCTATGTCTCCACACCAATCACTGTCCGAATATCCCACTAATTTATATTCTCCTGTCTTTGAGTAAAATAATCCGAGTGATTGTGTTCCTTGAATATATCTGAGAATTCTCTTCAATGCTTTCCAGTGTGTGTAAACTGGTTCTTCCATGAATCGACTTACTACTCCAACACTATAGGATATATCTGGTCTTGTGCATGTAAGGTAACGAAGGCTTTCCACAAGACTTCGATATTTTGTCGTATCTACTCGATCTCCACCATCAAACTTTGAGAGTTTTGCACCTGGTTCCATTGGTGTAGAGACTGGATTGCAATTTGCAATATTGTTCCTCTGTAGGATATCCTTTGCATATGCTTCTTGTGACACAAAAATTCCTGTCTTTCATTGTCTAACTTCTAGACCAAGAAAATACTTCATCAAACCTAAATCTGTCATGTCAAATTCTTGCTTCATCTCCTCCTTGACACTTTTAATCATCTCTTCATTATTTCCCATAAAGATGAGGTCATCAATATAAAGAGCAACAAACATCAATTTGTCTTTTTCTTTCTTCACATATAGTGCATGTTCATATGGACATTGGATGAACCCATTCTCCTTGAAATACGTATCAATGCGAGTATTCCAAGCTCGAGGTGCTTGCTTTAACTCGTAAAGTGCCTTTTTCAATTTCAAAACCTTTTGCTCCTTTCCAACTATAATGTAACCAGGTAGTTGTTCAAGATAGACTTCCTCTTCTAGTATACCATTTAGAAAGGCTGATTTGACATCCATTTGAAATATTGGCCATTCAAATTGTGCTGCTTGAGAGATGAGAAGTCGAATTGTCTCCATTCTTGCAACTGGTGCGAAGACTTCATCATAGTCAATTCCTGCTTTTGTATGTAGCCCTTTGCAACAAGTCGTGCCTTATATCGCTCAATCTTTCCTTGAGCATTCATCTTTTTCTTGTATTCCCATTTTACTTCAATGGGGTGACTTTCTTTTGGCAATTCTGTGAGCTCCCATGTCTTATTTTGCTCGATCGATTTGATCTCCTCATCCATCACTGCTCGCCATTTCTCATTCTTCATTGCTTCTTAAAAGCTTATGTTTTCAGCATCTGCCAGAAGACATACAAGATGTACTTTTGCTATGGAATCATACAAGATCATGCAGACTTCGCATCCTTGGCTCAATTGGTTCCTCTTCATCATCAGTCGCTTGTGGACTCATTGCTTCTGGAGAAGATCTCCTCATTTGAGAACTCGATAATGAAATGCTTAATGATTCTTCTGTCTCCACTGCTATTTCCGCAGATTTATTCCAATCCCAATTGCTTGCTTCATTCACCTGAACTACTCGACTTACTATTACCTTTTGATTTATTGGATCAAGCAATTTATAGCCTTTGGTTTTCTCATCATAACCAATGAACACAAATTTCTTGCTCTTATCTTCTAGCTTTGTACGTCGTTGATCTGGCACATGTGCATAGGTCATACTGCCAAAAATTTTAAAGTGAAATTGCTGGCTTTTGGCCACTCCAAGCTTCTTGTGGAGTTTTATCTTCCAACTTCTCATGTGGACATCTGTTCTGCACATAAATTGCACACTGCACGGCTTCTGCCCAGAATTCTTTTGGCATCTTCTTAGTTTTCAACATTGATCGAACCATGTAAAGAATAGTCTGATTCTTTCTCTCTGCCACACCATTTTGTTGTGGAGTATACGGTGCAGTTAGGAGCCTTTTTATTCCATACTCTTTGCAACAGCTCACAAACTCTGTTGAATTATATTCGCCACCTCTATCAGATCGCAACGCTTTACCAAACTTTCCAGTTGCCTTCTCTACCATAATCTTAAATCTTTTAAACACCTCGAATGCCTCTGATTTTTCTTTTAAGAAGTAAACCCAAGTCTTTCTGGAGAAATCATCGATAAAAGTAATAAAGTACTTTTTGCCACTGAATGACTTTGGAGTGATTGACCCACAAATATCGGTGTGAATTATTTTAAGAAGAGCTTTTGCTCGATATTCTGCCTTCTTCTGAAATGAGTTCCTTGCATGTTTTCCAAAAACACATTCCTCACAGAATTTCTCTATATAGTCTATATTTGGTAGTCCATGCACCATCTCCTTCTTTGATAACTTTTGTAATCCACCATAATGTAAATGACCAAATCGCAAATGCCATAAAGAAGATTTGTCATCAACATTAATTTGCATGCATCTTTCCTTGACATACATGAGGTTAATTTTGTACATCCGATTCTTTGCCATTTCGACTCGTGCAACTAGACGACCATTTTTGTCTTTTAGTTGAAGATCTCGATGATACAAAGAGCCATGATTTCATGTGTTTCTGCCACGGCTAATTCCCATGACATTTTGCGAACTATTGCCATAAATTTGCAGCAGACATTTATATAATTGAGCATTTTCTTCAAAGAGTTGACATCAATTGTCATTACTCTTGAAGACATGAAACACTTGGAGAAGAACAGTTTTATAATTTCGAGTAAGTTTGAGCGTATTTGTTTTAACATATGGAGCATGTATAGCAGAACCGGTGCAATATCAGTGAATGTATCCATTGAAAGGTATGAACTATTTGACTTTTATAGTGTGAACGAGCTAGATTATTATAGACAGCTGGTTGAAATTTTGCAATTTGAGTATCTTGAATTGCCAATAAGTGGAACATATTATTCAACTGCTCTTTGTTTGATCATATAGATAAAATAGGATGTTAGAGTGCATACACCATTGAAGCTTGTTGATATGAACATCAGAAAACCATTGAGTTGATATGAACATCTCATTTTTGCTTCACAAGTTGTGCAAATTATTATGCATGAGTCATATCCAATATTATAGAGAACTGCAAATCACAAAACTAATTCCCAATTCTCATAACTTAATTTTACTTTCCTTATCCAAATATTCTTTTCTATTTCTAGATGGGGCTGCATTGCTTCCAAGCTCTTGATGATATTCCAAGAGCGGGGCTTTGCTCTATGATTTACTTATTTTGCTTTAGCTTAAAACATAAATATAACGCCTTGTTCGGATAATGGTTGGGTTTTATAATGTATGATATGTTTAATTTCTTGTTTGTTATGACTTTCATTTTCATGGTATTCTGGTAATTTAAAAATTATGAATAAGTTTCTCAAATCACTAATTTGGTGGGTTTTTTTTTTTTTTTTGTATTTTTAACATTTTATTTTTCAAAAATATGCTCGACAAATTTTTTTAATATCAAATATATCTTTATAATATTTTTTTTTATTTCCATTACCTATTACAATTTTATAAAATATCATTAAACCAAATAAAAAATTTATTTAATTATACTACACAATATATCCTCTCCCTAAACATGAAAAACATTGCTTTACAATATTATATAATATCATATATTATTAAACTATAATACTGGTCATTCAAATTAAGACTAAGTGTTATACATAATTTTATCAAGCAAGATTATCCGGGTTGTTCTTGCAAGGATGATCCTGTTGCTGCATACAAGCGGTGTGGAAAAACCTGGTTCAAGATTTAAGCAAAAGAGGCAAGTAGCTGAATAAAAACCAAGATGAGTGTTTTCAGCTAAAATTCTAAGCTCTATGGTACACGCCTGGACTATAGTTTATGAAATAGAAATTGAGTTGATAAGAGTTGTTTCAATTCTATGCTCATTCCCACTCGTTAGTGATTTTTTGACTAAGAATTGAATTCAATGGCAAGCTGTCACTGGAAATAGCATGTGAATGCCAATTCTATACCATATGTAATAAGGGGTGATTTTCTTACTTTGGTTTGAAATTCCATGTCTTGAATGAAAGAAAAAAAAAAAACTTGCACATGGTAGTTTGGCTCTCAAGTTGAATGTAGAGTGCATAGTTACAGCAATTTTATTGTGGAAGTAATTTAGTGTATTGAGCATTTTATTTCAGGGATCAGGAATTCCACATTATATGAGTTTATATCATAATCAGGCACCTAAGACATTATTTGGATGATTAGAGCGTAATTTAGTAATGTATAATACTGTATAGAATGGTATGTTATAGTACTAAAAATAATGTTTATAATGTTTGATATAATATAATTAGGTAAAAATATCTTAATTTAATTTTAAGATATTTTTAAAATTTTAATATATTATAAAAATGAAATATTATTTACCAGCGTATATTTAATATTTTTAAAAAAATGATTTTGAATATTTTTAAAAAATAAAATTATAAAATTATAAAAAATCATTAAATTGTTAGTGATTTCAAACCATAAAATTATCATAAAAAACTATATTATAGATAGAGAAAAAAAATTAATTAGAATTAAACTATATCATCATATATAAAACCATAGCAAATCATAAACTAAACAAAACGTAACAGTTAAGATGCTGCAGAGCCATGCTTTGAATTTTATTTTAAAGCTTGGAGGATCCAAAGTCTATATACCCCATGTTATTAGTAATTATTGCATGTTGTTGTCAATCATATTTTACACGAGATTCGCATCCTAAGCCAAAAATATTTGAACTGTTTCTACCGTTGAGAAAATGTTGTTGTTTCCAATTTCATTACTTAATGGTACTTATCAAACGGAAACTGGACACTCAAAACACCCATCAAATCACATATTTTCCCTCAAAAAAAAAAGATGTTCTCGTATATTTATTTATAAAATAATATCTCAAATCATCAAATTGGATATGAACATGTTGAATAAATAAATATCTCTATCGAAGTTGGATTAGCCTGTATTTAACATTTGAGATCCGACAGAGTTGACGCTGAAATATTTACGATGAAATCAGGATTGAAATTAGGTAGAGTTGAGTGGGGCTGATAATTTTTTTTGGTCAGTTATCTAAGGTGAATTTTTGCCCATTAAAATAACATAGGTGGAGGCTCAGCCTTCAACTTTTTCATCTTCTCTTTATACAAATTAAAGATAAATTTTGCCTCTCTCTCTGAGAGACTGGTTTGGCCGTTGGATGAAATGGAGGATTTATGTATCAAAATCACACAAGATTGCCGGATCTGATGGCTTTTAATTTTGACTCAGAAGCCACCCTATAATTATTGCCTTGCACCTCTTTTACCCAATATTACTATGCTTTTCCATTTTGGCCCTTTGTGGAATCTGAACTAAGCCACCCTTTTTCCATCTTTGCTACTGCCTATTTAGACTTTGTAATTTGTTTTGTTTGGACGAATAACAGTATGGTATTATATGTATGATATAATATTGTAAGAGATATTTATTATATTTAAAGAGCTGATTTAATATAGTACCATATTTAGTTTAATAGTATATATTATAACATCTCAATAGATTATGAAAATGAAAATAGATTTATAAGGATGTATTTAGTATTTAGAAAATGTGTTAAAAATATTTTTAAAAGATAAAATTTTAAAATTACAACTACTAAATTGGTGATTGGAACTTATTAAAATTTACTCTCTTCATTTCACTTTAATTGTCGTGTAAAAAAAATTATTTCACTTCAATTATTATTTTTATAATTCAAGATAATATTAATTATAAAGTTTTAAATTATTAAATATTTTTAAGGTTAGTAATTAATAAAAAAAATAAAATGGATAATTAAATAAATTATTATAAATTTTTGTAAAATTTTTAGCTAATAATGATTATCTTAGTTTATATAATTATTTAAAAAATGATAATTAAATTGAAATAGGAAAAGGGTATATTTTTTTTAAGTAATAAAATTATCATAAAGTTAAAAAACTGTTTTATATAATATTTTATGAAAGCATCATAAAAACAGAGAAAAACTGCCATCTCCATCCATTGAAATCTACTTCCCTCTTCTCACTCCTCTAATTATAAATTCTTGTAAATTACTTTTCAGATTAATAATAGTAACAATTTCAAATTTAAAAAAATAGAAAATAAAGAATGAGAGCAAATGTAATATATAAATATAATCGATAAAATTTTGATTATCTAAATATATTAAATTAAAATTTGTTATGAAAAGCTTTGTCGTCTTTGATCCCACCCAATTTGACTTCAAAATAATAATTTATAGCAAATAAAATGTAATAGTTCAATTTATATAAGTTGGAAGATTTATAAATAGTTATGGGAACATGAACGATTTTGATTATTAGAGACGAGTGTGACCATTTTCAAAATTTTGCTGCTAAAACTTGCGATTTTCACCAAAAAGAAAAAGAAAAAACTCGAAATCCAAGAGGAAAATAACATGAAATGAGCTGTTGATATTCATATTTCGTTGGTTGGAAGCCTAATCGACCTTTCTTTCGTTCCCATTAAAAGGTCTGCAATGGTAGGCCGCCCTAATAGTTCTTTGCTCTAAATTCTAAAGCCATTATATATTATACCCGACAATATATATATATATATATATGAATTTAGCAATGTTTTCAGAACCAGACCGGAGATCGGACCGGCACCTCAACTGGATCACTGATTTTATTGGTTGGACTGGTTCAACCGGGTTTTTGACTTTTTTAGAACCGGCACTATTACACATAAAAATATTAAAAATTCTAAAAGGGAGACCAATTTGTATAATATAAAATTAAGGATAAACTAAATTATATTATAAACTATGTCATGATAACATATAAATTATATAATTAAGTAAAGAAACTAAATGCTTAACGTCTTAAACATTAATATTAAGATCAATATCATCTAAATTAACACCGAGATTTCCATCTTGCTCAATGTCATCATCTTCTTCTTCTCCAACTTGAATTGGATTCTCCTCTTGATCTAAAAATTAGTGCAATCAATTAAATAATGCATACTAATATATGTTTTACACAAATTAATTTTTAACTATTAGTATTAGTATGCATTAATTTGTGTAAAACATATATTAGTATGCATTATTTAATTGATTGCACAAACTTTTGGGAAGCAGAGGAGTCTTCTCTGGGTATTAAAAATTTAAAACAAACCTAATTAATTTTAGAATAAAAATTCAAACCGGTCCGGTCCGGTTCACCGGTTTTATCCGATTTCACGGTTCAATCCGGTTTTCATCCTATATCCGGGTTAATTTACAAATCGGACCGGACAAGCAGCCGGTTTCCGGTTTTTCCGGTCCGACCGGCCGGTCCGGTCCGGTTTTAAAAACACTGGAATTTAGGCATATTTAAGGTTTAATTTAACTATAAGTGTATATCTAAATAATATATTTAAGATTAATTCTCACTTCTCAATCGTAAATTGTAATACTAAATATATATATATATATAATATTTAAAAAATTTACTATTAAAAATGTCATTTACAATTTTTTTATTAATTACATAATAGGAGAAAATACATAAAATTTAAATTTGAAACTTAAATGAGAGCAACATATATTTTTAGTCATTAAATTATATTTTGATAATTAATGTACAAGTTATTTTTATTTTATCAAATTCAATTTTTTTTTAAATTGTAAATTTACGAAATAATATGCAAAAATAAGAGTAGTAAATATAGCATATGATGTAAAATGAATATGATAATTAAGTGGTATATATATATATATATATAAATGTATAATTCGAATTAATTCAACTTGATACATTTATAAAAAAACAAGGGTAAAAATTTCACTCACAGGTTAGCGGGTCCCTCTATTCTTTCTTTAATTGAATGCTAGTGCAAGGAATCTGCCATAATTTTTGCTACTTTTTGTACTCTTCACTACCATAACCCATTTATTCCCTTTCCCCTTCCCATTTTAGAACTCTCAGACTCAATTCACTTAAATTCTTGATCATGACTTTGATTTTACAAATCAATGCCAAAATCATCTCTTTTCTGTAATTCGTAAGTCTCTTTTGCTGCATTTCTATGTTTTGTTTCATTTGTTGCTTTGGTTAGCTAAATAACAATACAATTTTACAAGTTGATTTTCAGAGAAAAAGAAATATGAACAGCGTAGATGGAATTACACTATGGAAGAATTTAAAGCAAAGGTTATTATTCAAGGGCTTAGGTTGTTGTGGAGCTACATGGAGTCCAAGAACCACCATTAGAGCCATTATAGAGGAAGAAGAAGAAGAAGAAGAAATGCCTATCATTAGACGAGAGCAACCCAGCGATCTAATTCCTGAGAGGAACGGTAATAATCCGGCCATGATCAATTTGCGAATGGCCTTAGCAGCCGAACGTAATTTACGGAGATCAAATTCAAATGTGGGCCTTGTGGAAAATGCAGGGCCCGTTAAGACTCTGATGCGATTGATTGAAGAAACAGACGGTGTAGATTGGAGGAAAAAGAACAGAAGAGAAAACAGTGATAAGGAAGAAGGGAAAGAATTCAATGATTGGGTGTGCTGCGTGTGCATGGATAGGAATAAGGGTGCAGCTTTTATTCCCTGTGGACACACCTTTTGTAGAGTTTGTTCAAGAGAAATGTGGGCCAATCGTGGTTCTTGTCCTATCTGTAACCGTTCAATTCTCGACATTCTTGATATTTTCTAACTCTCTGTTAGTTTTTCTTCTGCATTGTAATTTGGATGAACGGCCCTTGTCTGTCAAGCCAAAAAAGAGCCGGCAATGGATTAACGGCGGGTATCCGGTTGAGGCTGATTGTTCAATGTGGATGCAAAAGTGATAAATACACTGGATTTTAGCTCTCATTGTCCCATACCATACGCATATTTGTATTTTTTTTTTTCCTTACTGTATGCCTGCAAAAATATGCTTCCGTTTTATACAGAATTCATATCCAAAAAATAAGACGAGGAAGAAAAAAATTAACTCGAAACTTTATAATTTTCAAAAATGTCAACAATAAGACACATCGTTCATTAATTATTTTATTTGATTTTTATTAATTTATAAATATATAAAATAAGTATAAAAGATGTTCTTTTGAAATCTATATAATTTTGATAGATGTGAAAACAAATAAAAGAGTACACAATTACACTATATATAAATTCTAAGATTTGAGCAAGATAAGATTTGAGTATTTGTTTGTTTGCATATTAAGCGTAGTAATTCATTGAAAACAGATATTATTCAATATTCTAATCTTAAAACATTTAGGCAATTAGGTGATACTTTGAACATATCGAATGCGACTATTTAATGAGTCATAAATCTTACAGCGTTAATTAGGCAACAAGCTGATAAATAAATGCACATATATATATATTTTTTAAAACTACACGGATTAAATTAATCCGGATCAAAACTTCTTTATGTATTAATTGCATTAGAGAAATAATTATTCTAACCTTGCATTTATTAAACTTTTTTAATAAATGCAAGATTAGAATAATTATTTTTCTAAAATAATTAATGCATAAAATTTTTTTTATACGGATCAATTTGATCCATTTAGCGTTTTTTTTGGCATAATTTATCCATAATAAGAATATTATTATAATTTCATTTTAAGACTTATTACACAAAGATAATTTTATTATTATCCCCAATTAAGATTTTTCTATAAGAATTCTTAGCATTTATCAAGCTCGTCCTTATATTTTGAAAATCTCTTTCTTTTAATTGATGATAGTTAATATAGAATATTACTTTGGACTATGAATAAACAAAAATTAATTGCCTAACAAAAATTAATCACCTAAATCAGTAATAATGGTCCTATTTTTGGCACATGAACGCATCCCATAGTGTCTATCTCATGAAGCCCTTCTAAGTTATCTTATATTAAAGATATACATCAGTTGCACTTTTATTATTTACTTATATATATGGAGGGCTTCAAAAAAAATCAATTTTAAGAAGGAAAAATTACACAAGTAGCTCTTATTGCATTGAACTGAAGATTCTAAAGAAAGTTATCAGTATTCTTATTAGTAGTGTAAGTAGGTTAATTATGAAGTTTCAAATTTCATCTCTCTCCTTTGAGGAAAATTAATTAAGCTTTCCTTTCCAAAATCTCAAATTTCATTTCTCTCCTTTCCAAATTCTTTGAGTGCTAAACCATTAATTCTAAATTGATTCCCTCAGAAAATTAATTGAGATGCTTTTCCAAAGTAATCTCAATACACTATTTTTTTTTCAATGGAGAGAACTTTCCAAACGAGGTTGTATTGAGTATTATTCATACCTCTCTATTTCTATCAACATATAAGAAGTAGGAAATCTTTTCTATTTAAAGAAGACTGTCATAAATAGATCTATGAGAGAAGAAGAATTAAAAAAAAAACTGCACAATTAACGTTTGTTATATGAATTTCATGTATCATGTTAATTTCATGTTATTTGACCTTAAGGCATCTTTCAAAGTCCAAATTCAAATATATTGATCAAAAGATCAGATCATGCCACAGTGGGAAAACCCATTAAAAAAATAATAAGGATAATTTTTCTCTGATAATTAACATGTCAATCCAATTCAAGTTGACAAGCAAACAATATTGCTTAGTTATGCCAATTAAGACGTGCATTTTTAAAATGTTCTTTGCTATCCCTTCAAAGAACAAAGAGGGTAGAAACAAAAAGATCTCCTAAAATAGCAAAAGAAATATTGGTGACAAGGAGTTATGAAATCTATTTCAGGCATTAAACACAACAAAAATTAACTGCACAACTATTTGGATTTTAAATATTTCCAGTTTCATGGGTTCTAGAGAATTAAGAGTGACCAGTAAATCATATAATAAACCAGACTGTTTTACAATCAAAATGTGCAACGTCAAATAAATGCAAGATGGCCTATGCACAAAACAAAACAATTTAGTCCCGACAAAAATAGTGTTGTCAACATCATAAACACCAATGCAAAAGTTCAACACTACAAACATTCAACATAAAGAATCCCAAAATAATTATATACACAAACAATTAGTTTAATCCATATGTTCTAAAAAGCTAATGAAATCATAAATTTACTCTTCCAGTGGAGGAGTTGGAAAAGGATCACGAACTTGGAGGAAGTTTTTGATATTCTAATCTAGATGTCCCTCTCAATGAAATATAGATGGTTCTCCGTCATAGTTTGTAAAGTCTAAAAATGCTTCTCTCATATCCCCCAAAGTGAGTGTCCCAAACATCAAACCTTTTAATGACTTGATGCAAGAGACCCTCAAGGAACTTGCCTATTGTGCCCCCGAAGTTGCTCCCCTAGTTCATTTTCTTGAACCACTAAGCTCCTCCGCTGAGTATTCATCATCGCAGTTCAGAGAACGAGGCGGTGATCCAAAAATATTTTTATTTGGTGTATGATAAATTCATAATAATCTAATAATTAATAAACTTTGTATATACTAAATATAATTTATCTTATGTTTGACTTATTGTATAATATAATTTCAAACTTGTATCATTAAAATATTGCACAAGTAAAAACTAAAAAAACTATCTATTCTGCAGTTCGTAAATAATAAACTCAATATATACTAACTATAAATTCAATATATACTTTCTGATATTTAATGTTATTTGATAAAAAAAAATGTGGCATATTTAATAAAGTTTTTTCAAATTGGTAAATTTATAACAATTAAAGACTTTTTTATAGATTTGCAAAAGGCTTAATTTAATTTAAATTATTTTTAACACTTAATTTTAAAATTTACTAGATACCTCCTATCACCTGACGAACAAATCTAGACTTACCAGCTACCATCTATTAATTCAACAATAAGCAGTCAATTTGCTAGAAGCAATCAACTTGGCCCAACTAGCTGGGCTTAGTTTTTCCAATTCAAAACCTTTTTTAGTATGTGGCCTGGACAAATTAACAGTCCATTAATCACTGTAACTTGGGCCATATTCAAATGAAGGCCTAGTGAGTCGATTGGCTGTGGTCCAAAGAAGCCGTGACCCGTCATGAACGGATTAGTTAATTTCAATGAAAAACATTTGTTCCAATCCCAACTCCTATGACATTTCAATTTCAACCTATCTAATTTACTACTCTTTAGAATGTTGTTTTGTCTCTTAATCATTTATCAAATCTTCCAAATAATATCAATTTCCTTTTTTTTTAATGCAAATCACTTTACATTTTAAAAAAAAATAAATTTTATAATTAATTATTGTGAGTTTGTTTCATATTACAAAATAATAATAATTTTCACTTTTCATGAGATGCATGCTCGCATATATTGGTGACTTCCTAATAATTATACTCATAATTGAAAAAACTCAAACTATAATTAATCAGGGTTTTTTTTTATTCAAAATAGAATTGAAAGTTGATACATACATAATTAAAACGTCGTAGATATTATTAATTATACTTTCAAAAATATTAAATATATATTAATATTAGGTGTAATATAGAATCTTGTAATTGAAAATTCAATATATATATAAGACTTCCCTTTGAAGAGTGATGGCCAAGAATGAAAATATATAATGTGTGTTAGCTAGGCTGCTTTAAAAATAAAATAAAATAAAATAAAATTATATGCTTAATATTCATTGTTAATGCTTTTCACACGAAAAATAATTTCCGTTATTCACTAAACTCTCTCTATTAATGGCTTCCATATTCAAATTTCATAATTACTAAATTCATATGTGTTAAATAATGACTTATAATAATAATAATAAATAATTTACACTCAGAAATTTTAACAAATAGGATGACTATAGGCTACGATACAGCATTATTCAATAGTCAGATAAAAGGACATTTTTATGATTTTTCAAAACAACAATATGCTATAGTTAAAAAGATTGAACATTAAATTGTTATATATATTTGCAGCCCCCAATTTATTTTCTCTTAATAATTAAAAAATAAAATAAATATAGACATATTGCCCAACCATATAAATTATTATATTTTGTGTAATTATTTCTATTTGTTTCTCTTTATTTTTTTTTGTTCATAGATTAATTATAGATTTTAATTCATTCTAAAAATATAGAATTGCAACAATATAATAATTTTATAATTTTAAATGAATTTTCACTAATAATTATATTTTTAATAATCATTTTCAAATTTTTAATATTTTTAAATATAAATAGATTCTTAATATAATAATTAAAGAGGTAGTCAAAACTTCAACTTACTTAACTTCCATCCATCAAAAAAGATCACATTGAAAAAGAAAACATCAAAATTCACATGGAAATAAAGAAAGATAGAAGCAAATTGAAGTGGCCTCCTCCACTTTGTCTCCTTATACCATCTTTGATAAGGACACAACCTATTAGAGTAAGTGTCAGCATTTATAATTTTATTGTTTTTAAAAAAAAATCTTCCACTCTGAATTTTCTTTGAAATTTCTTGAGTAGGTCCCCAACATTGAATCCTAATTTGTCCCCAGCTTTTATTTCCATGAAATTCAATATATAATGTGGATCCTACTTCTCTAATATTTATTTTGTCATAGTAAATACTTCTCTAATATTTATTAAAAAAAAACTAATTTTAATTTTTAAAAAATATTTTATTTGATAATTTAATATAATTTCAAAAGAATAACTATATCAATCTATCACATGTGAAAAATGGTTTCTACTTATTTCTCGAGTAAATTATTTCACTTTTTATTTAGATCAATTTTAAATAATTTTTTTAAAGATAATAAATGTGACGATGAATTTTTGTTTTTGCAAATTCCTAAATTACATTTAAAGAATTACGTAATCATTTTTTTAACAGAATTACGCAATCGTTGATATCATGGAAAAATAAGGCTGTATGGTACATCAGGTGAGTCACGGCCTAAACTACATACAAATTTTAAGCCACCACGTAAAAGATAATAACGTAATTAATTAATTATTTTTTATTACGCACATTTAATTAATGAGCCAAATAATAAAATTCAATTTCTTAAATCATTTGCTTGTTTGACATATAATATAGCTAATCACTAAATACGTCAAGCCTTCAAACAATGAATTTTTGGCATTTTAATTTGTGAAATTAAATATAAAAAATTAAAAAATGAAAATAATTAATTATATTTCCAAATTTCTATTGAATTCAAATTTTTTTGCTTTTACTTCCACGTAAAGGATTAATTTTCCAAATGCTAATTGTGATTTTTTATGGAATTGGAATTTGAGTGCTCCAACAAAATTATCAAAAATATTGCACATGATTGTTGAAATGGAATTGGCGTTTGGTAATTAAAATTCCTTTTACTTTTCACATATGTTTATAAAATGTTGTAGACACCCTTAATACTTTAATTAATTTGACTTATTGATAACTTTAACTTGCGAAATCGTTCCAATATTAAACATTAAACATTTCAATTTGCAAAATCATACTCATTAAACAAAAATTTACATATTCTCAATGACTTTATAATAATGTTAAATATGGTGAATTTTTACCATTTTTTAACATAATTTATTAAATAGCATGCATTTCTGAATTTTACACCCATACGGTTTTTAATGGGTATGATTTTGTAAATTGAAATATTGTTTAATAATAGATTAAACGTCACTCCCTCCATTTTATTTCAAATATCTTATAAGAAAAAAATTTTTATTTCACTCCAAATGTCGTTTGTAAAAATTTAAGAGAATATTAATTAAAAAATTTTAATATTATTTTTATTAATTAATGAAAGAAAATAAATATTGAGAAAGATAAAAAAAGATATTCAGATAAATTATAATAAAATTTTTATAAAATTTATAATGGCTAATTATTTTTTTGTCTATATGCACTAATTTTACATGATACTTAAAATGAAATGAGATAGTATATAAAAAATTTAATGATAATTTTAGCTTGTAATTTGATTTATTGAACCCTAAATAAAAAATTTAGTGATACTTTTAGCCTTTAATTTGATTTATTGAACGCTTTAACTTATAAAGTTTAAGCAATAATTTATTTATTTACTATAATTTTAAATTAAGTATTAATACTTAATGATTGAATGTATGCTTTATAAACTGTATTATTAACAAGGTAATATCTTCAATAATTTTTTATTTAAAAAATTTTCAATATATGAAAAAATTTAATGGTTGACAAATTTTTATTTATAAGTGGTTAACGTTAAATAGTCAGTATTTTTATTCCTTAAATAAGAGGTTGCATGTTTAATTTTTATAAATAGAGTCATTACTTACTAAAAATATTTTATTTTTTAATGAATCGATATGATGCAAATAAAATTAGTACCAATATAATGACTTTAAATATATATATATATATATATATATATATATAAGGTTTGTTGAATAATCAAAGCCTCTCAAGTTCTTCAACGTTAGATTTCATAGAGTTAGGTTTACTTTTCAATAACTTTAATTAAAAAAGAAAACAAAAAGGATACATGTTATTATATCACATTAATACATTTTTTTTGAACTGAAACATTAATAGTTTTTCAGCGCAAAAGAGACTTTACAGAGACAAAAGTTTTTAAACTTTAAAATCCAATTCTTTTAACATTTCATAAAATAAATATTTTCTAATTGAATTGTTCAATGAATTGCTATTTAAATAATGATAATATTATAACTTTAACTGGTTTCTCAATCTACGTTAGATTTGATGCAGCTGTTAAATTTATTATCTTAAATTAATAAATTCTTAATTTAATTCAAATATTTATGACTTTTTTCATAATACTTAGCTAATGAAAAAAAAAATTATTTTATTTTTCTAAGACAAAATTTCAAAATATAATTATTCCTCTCCTCTCAATAATTACATATTTTAATTTTTCTTTTTTGAAAAAGTAATCTTGTATTAGCTACTACAGCATGCATTTTTTTTATTCAATCTTATTTTCTGGTAAGGATGGTCAGGGTCCATTAAAAATAAAAAAGTTATTCTTTCAATTTTGATTTAGAAATTTTAAATCTAAACTGAAATTTAAATAACTAATTAATTAATTATTATTGACCATTATAAAATGACGATTAACTATTATTTTCGATTTTTAACTATTACACTATATACATAAAAATAAAAATTAATATATTTCATATATAATGATTAAAAAAATTAAGTGTAACTCATTATAAAAATTAATCTTAACACAAACATATAATTGAAATAAAAAATTATATTTTAAATTCAAATATAATCCATTAAAATAATTTAATATATATAATTTATTTTATAAAATTATGTATATAATTTATAATTCATATATAATATATATAATTTATACATAATTTATAATTAACATATGAAAATTATAATATAATTATAAATTTATAAATTATTTATATATTTAATATATATAATTTACTGTTAACCAAATAATTTTTTAATAATAAAAATTGAAATTGAAACTAAAAATTAAAAAATATTAAAAATTAAAAATCTAAATTTAAACCTTTAATTTAGTTAACCATAATTTAAGATTTAGTTTAATCTATTTATGTTGATTTTTATTTAATTAGTTTTTTTAGGCACGGCTATTTTTGGGTTGGTGATTTAATTTTTTTTAGAAAATTAATTGATTGATAGGACAAAAATTATGAGTAAATCTCTAAAACAGGAAAAATTGAGATTGGGTCTCTACTTAAATTGAATGCGCTAAATGAAAGCTAATTAAGACAGTAATGTCTCTTCAAATGCGCTTAGAGAAAGTAGGCGCCTATCTATAGCCTACAGGCAAACATCTATCCATTGAAACCACATGCTCCTCCAGTTCAAAGTCACGTGCGATGCTTTTTAAAACTCATGTTTCCCATTTTGGATTTCTATAGAAAAAAGTTTTTCATTGTCTATCAAGTAATTTTTTCAAATGATGATAAAAAAAAGTAATTTTCTAAAAAAATTTAAATTTATATGATAGGTTTCATAAATTTATATTATAAATTTTTAAATTTATATGATAGGACTCCCACTTTCAAATTGAAGGGAATGAATGAAGTTGCTATATTTTATAAGTGGATTTTAATTTGTTACCTTATATTATAAATAAATAGTGAGATAATGTATCTAACGTCTAATTATCAGGCTAGAGTCTTATATTAATATAACTCGAATGTCGTTTTTTCGAGTATTACTCATGTGAAAAGTATAAAAAAGGTGTTGGGCCTAATTTTTCTTCTATGTTGAGTGAGCTCATTTAATAAAATATTACTATATATATAATTGAGAAGATGGTTTAATAATATATTATATTTTATGTTTTGTAATCTTTATTTAATTTGAAGATATTTTTTAGAATTTTAAAAAAATTATGGGAGTAAAAAGTACTTTATCAATATACATATTGGCATTTAAAATTTTTTATTGAGAATGATTTTGAAACATAGAACTTTTAAACTATGAAAAACCATTAAATTAACATAAAATTTTAATAATATCATTGTATCACTTTTTAATTGGCGAACATATGATAAACTTAACCCATATATTTATAATATTTAAAATTAAGAACAAATAATATTTAAATTAAAAATACAATGTTAATTTATATATTTGGAAATATTTTAAAAATATAAATAACATAAAAAAAATATAATCAAATTTCATATACAACACCGGCTCTTACATCTAACAAAAATAGAATCTGATTCTAATTTTTGTTCTTTGAAATTTACTTTCCTAATTGCCCAAAAAAAAATTCTCAACCCAAACAGCCTTAATTGCAAAAAAAAAAAAAAGGTTATTACAAGAAGGAACCAATTACCTGAAAAGCTAATTAAAGCAATATCAACATCGATTAAAAGCTAATTAAAGCAATATCAGCATCGATTAAGTGTCAAATTGCTCTCTTAAATCTTAATCACTTCCAAGCAATAATTTTCTTCCTATAAAATCTGTTGAAACATCTGCTCTTTTGACACATAATTTTCCCACTAATTATCTATTCGAAGCTACTAATTAACCTTAAAAATTAAGTAAGGTTGGCATCAACAGAAGGTAATTAATTTAATTTAGTAAGTAAATTTACTTTTCCTTTGTTAATCAATACTCAATTTTTACGCCTTTGAATTGATTTAATTTCTATAGATTTTTACTGTTATAAGAATATTCAATTGTAAATGATGGCGAAGTGTACTTCCGGACTTAAAGCTTGGCTCCTTAATTCAACGACTAGTGAGTTTCTTACAAGACAAAGTAGAGGATTGGTTTCTAGTGGAAAAACTCTGATGCCTAAGTCAGGGCTCGGTTTATCTCTCAGAAATAGTAAAGTAATGAATAGTTTAAAAAAAGACCATTTACCTGTGGCATTTTGCCTCTATTTATAGATAGAAGATAGAAGACAAACTTTGAAAATGTCAACGAATCTATGAGAATTGTTAGGAGGTATCAGAATAGTACGAGAAATGTGGCAAAAGTCAACTTACCGAGCCCAAACAAAGGCTTAGTAGCAGATCATTTTTCACCAATTCAGTATCTTGATCCTGAATAAAACAAATAGCTCAGTCCTAGCTATTGAAGTCTCGGTAAGAGATGGTGGTCCGGTTCAATTGCTTACTGTCGATCTATGGGTATACACCACTAGTTCCTCCCTATCATTTTGGCATTTATGCCAGCTGCTGGTGAAAGAGATGTGGTCAAGTGGCGGAGAAGGATGATGCGACGATTGGTAAATCATACGGGCAGGATGGGAGATTTGAATTTCGAGCTTCCCGCACAACGTATTAATTGTGTCGGTTCAGTTTTTGATGCTTCTCTTATATAAATAAGGGAGAGGAGAGGGAGGATAACTACTCAACCTCTAAGTGATAGCTCGGTTGGTCTAAGTGATAACTACTCAACCTCTAAGTGATAGCTCAATTGGTCTAAGTGATAACTAATCAACCTCTAAGTGATAGCTTAGTTGGTCTAAGAAATTAAGCAAGTTCAAAGTAGTAGCACGGTGTGGCACCGTTTACCTAGCTTACCTCAACCAAATCGGTGAGTGCTCCTTGTCTCTTTGCATTATGAGTTCAGGTAGTGTAGTTTTTGTAGATTTTAGGGAGTTGAGTTCTGGGGAAAGCACTTAGTCCCTCAAAATTGTTCTGGTGAGCTCAATTGAACAGGCTCAGTGCAGTATTGGGGAGGGCATTAGTAGTGGGATTGTACCCATGGCTGAGCTAGTGGGGACACCGAAAAGGGTTACTATAGCTCGGACCACTCCTATCAAAGAAAGAAGTGAAGGGGGAAGAGGGGAAAGATCAAATAGTGATGGAAAAAGCTCGAGTTAGAAATATCAAGTCCTGCCTTAGCACAACAAATTTAGATGGCATCTAAGATAAGTATCAAATACCTCATAAGTACAAGATGTATGTCCCTAACGATCATACTCGTACGATGGATGACCCCCAAATGATCAACTTATACTATATGAAAAGGATCTGAGAGCCAGGGTAAGGCTTCCCCTGCGGCCATTTATCCTGGAGTTTTTAGAGTTCCACAATCTGGCCTCAGGATAGCTAAGCCCGAATGCTTGGCTTACAATGGTGGGGTTTGAGATTTTATGCCAGCTGCTAGGGATCCCTCCTTTTGTTTAGGTCTTAAGAGCCTTTTCAATTTTTAAGTTGTAGTCCCAAGCAGATGAATATTTTTTCTATTTGCAAGGGAGTCTTGGATGAGGATTATTCTCTGAGAAATCAGACTCTATAAAGAATTAGAAAGATCAATTTTCTGTGCTAGAAAAGGAGGGAGGCTTTGGATGCCGAACTGATCAGGTTTATACGTGTAATAGTCGCATTATAAATATAAAGAACCTTGGATTAGAAGAGCGGGGGTATTATGAACAAATTAGGGAGGATGTTCTGAGAGAGAAAAGGAACGTCCTTCATCTTGTAAGAGAGTATTTCCCTTATACGAGATAATGAGAGAAGCTTGCCCCTATGGCCAGGCTGGTACATTTTTATCTTTGAGTTCCAAGTTTACTATGTTCGTGTCTATTCACTCAACTTGTTTTATTTTTGTGCAGAGATGTCGAAAGAGTCTTCCTCGAAAGAGCTTAAATGCTTCGTGGAATACGCCACTGAGTGTGATGAAAGAAAGAAAGCTCATCACGATAAGGGAAAACACTGAGAGGCTGGTGGGCCCAGTCGTGATGCTCGAAAGGTAAAGTCGGTAGAGACTAGCATGATGGGTTTGATCTCTACCAATGCGGGGTCGACCGAGATATTGCCCAGCCAATACAAAACCTATAAGGCTGGCTATGGCCCTAGTGGAAACTAAGCGGTCCTCATTAAGCCGAATTCTCTGTGAGAGATTTATCCATTCAATGGGTTTTGTCTATCATTCTTGGAGGAATGGCTCAAGAAAGGCGGGAGCACCTACAAATGAATGCGAATGCTCTGGCCTCTGAGGTTCGGGTATCCGTAACCACAGTAGGTGCATTGAATGTCTCATCGATTACTATTGTGTTCATTATTATATTTAGTAAATATGATTTTCCTTAATTTTATTTTGTTAGCTTGCTCAATTTTTGCCATGATACTGTAGAGTAATTAGTTAGTGTTGCAACAAATTTTCATGATGCTCAACAAGACTAAATTAACATCAAAAAGGGTACAAGGTTGAGGATGCCTTGAAGTCTGAGCGTCAGGCTCACCGTGAAGTGCTAGACACTCTCAAAAGTTCCATGGAAGAGCTGAAGCGAGAGAGGGAGATGAATAATGTGTGATATGCTCAAGGCATATATCGCTACAACTAAGCCGTGTTTAGGCAACTCAAAGAAGAAAATCCTGACATAGACTTATCTTAGATGATTGATATTGATATCGACTGGCAGGCTGACAAGCCTGATGAGGAGGATGAAGAAGAAGAAGTAGGGAAAGCTGCTCAAGATAATCCTGGGGATAATGACACTAGCTGAGCCTTTATCCCTTATTTTTTGGGGTGACATAGAGCTTTAGTTTTTTGGCTCACCACAGAGCTTTTGTTGTTTTTTTTTGCTTGATATAGAGCTTTCTATATAGCTTTTAGTATATGAAAAGATAGCATAGAGGCTAGTTCTTGGATTAGTATAAAGATCAGCCCCGGTCTATATGCAAATGAAATGAGATTATTTGAATGGTTTTATGTTGATCACTTAAAATTTAAATTCAAATTCGAGCCTTAAAATTTTATTTGGATTTTGATATAATATTTTGAATTCTAACTTGCAATAATTCACCCAAGTTAATTTGAACAATTTGCATCATTTATTTTAACTAATCATCGATACGCTATGTTGGTAAGAGATGCACAATTGGGATGTTGTTAAAGATTACACGATTGGAGTGCTACAATGTGTGTGTAGTTAGAGCACGAAGTTCGATACATAGTCAGGGTGCTGTTATGGATACACGGTCAAAGCACTGAAAAAGGGTGCATGGTTAGAGCACTGAAATGGTTGTGCGATTAAAGTACTAAAATGGTTGCACGGTCAGAGTGTTAAAATAGAAAAGTAGTCCGAGTAATAAGTTCTATTTTGTGGACATTTTGTTAATGCCTAAGATTTCTCTTCTTTATTGTGCATGTTTACAAGTACACTGTACAAAGCATTTTGCATAAGAATGGGCTAATGAAAATACTTCTAGAAGTTGTCAACATTCCATGTTCTTTGCACTTCTTTTTCGTTCATTTCTTGAAGCTTATAAGCTCTACCTTTTAATGTCTTCATTATTTTGTACGGGCCCTCCCAATTTGCACCCAACTTTCCTAGCCATGCCACGCCATAAGTTGAAATGGGCAGATCACCTTTGTTGAATTGCTTGTGTCGGACTCTTTTATTGTGAAAACTAGGTATCCGAGCTCTGTAGGCTTCCGCTCCGATTGATACTTGCTTTCTTTTGAACTCAAGGTTATCCAGGTTGTAACTGGTGTCCGAATATTTACCTTTTGAGTAGCTTCTTCCTGATGGAATTCTAATATCAATTAGAATGATGGCCTTTGTGCCATAAGCCATCACAAAAGGAGATTCTCCTATAGCCTTTCTGGTTGAGGCCCGATAAGCCCATAATACATTGTAATGCTCCTCCTTCCATGAACCCTTGGCATCGTCGAGCCTTTTTTTCAATCCTATGACTATAGTTTGGTTTGTCACTTCTGTTTGTCAATTTGACTGAGGATGATATACCGAGGCGAACCTGAGGTCTATCTTCAGCTCAATGCAATACTCCTTGAAAAGCATGTAATCAAACTGTTTGCCATTGTCAGTGATTAAGATGTGGGGAATGCCGAACCTGATGATAACTAATTTCTAAAAAATTTTGATGATGGAGGCTTGGATGATAGAAGCAACAGGCTCGGCTTCAACCTATTTATTAAAGAGATCAACTGCCACAGTTAAGAATTTTCTCTATACTATAGCCTGAGGAAAAGGTCCCAAAATGTCCATGCCCTATTGAGCGAATGGCCATGGACTTCTGATAGGTCTTTGTTCATTGGTGGGCTGATGCTGCAAATTTGCATTCCTTTAGTACTTGTCACACTTCTGAACAAGATCTTTTGCATTACTATCCATGGAAGGCCAAAAGTATCCCTGCAACAGTAATTTCTTCGATATAGCTCGGGCCCCCTTGTGTGCTCTATAGATTCCCTCATGTAATTCCTTGAGCAAATAATTTTCTTCCTCCTCGGACACACATATACTCCAAAGATGAGAGAAAGACCTCTTGTATAAGATCCCATCATTGACAGAATATAGGCTGAATTTTCTTACTATCTTTTTAGCTTCTACCGGATCTGTTGGAAGTTCACCATTATTAAGGAACTTGTAAATTGGCAAATGCCAAGATTCTAGAGGTTCTTCTATCAGGGCAGAAACTGCTTCTCATCTAGGTTTTATAATAGTTTCGGTGAGAACTCTATACTTAAGGGCTCCCTTTTTTGCAGCAGCTGCTTTAGCCAGTTTATCAACACATTCATTCTCCACCTATATTATCTGATGAATATCCCAAGATCAACCTTGCCTCTCGAGAGTGGAGAGGACCTTCACTATATACTCTTTGTAGCAGGCCATGTTTGTATCTCGAGTCTCATCTTTCCTATTAACTGACTAACAACTAGCTGAGAATCAAATAAGATTTGAAGATAGTCAAGCCACACTTCTGAGATAAGTTTTAAGCCTAAACAAATGGCTTCATACTCCGCTGCATTATTGGAGGCTATAAAATTGAGTCTAGATGAATATTTGATAATAAATTTCTCCAGGCCTCTGAGGATAACTTCGATGCCAAATCTTTCTCCGCAAGATGCTCCGTCTATGTTCAGTACCCAAGGTTCTTTGAGAGCTGACTCACAAGGTCGCTCATAGAGCTCCGTGACAAAATCAACTGGGACTTAAGCTTTCATTGCTCTTTTAGGCTCATACCGAATATCAAACCTTCCAAGTTGGGTTGCCTATTTAGTGAGTCATCCCAAGCTTTCTGGTCTTTGCAAGATCTTTTTTAGATAGGATTTTATGCCCACAATGATGGTGTACGTATCAAAGTACGACAAGAGTCTCTTTAAGGCAGATTTCAAAGCCAGTGCTAATTTCTCCGGGGGGAATACCTTAGTTCTAGACCTTTCAAAGTGCGACTGACATAATAGATTAGGTATTGCTGGTTACTTTCTTCTCTGATTAGAATCGAACCCATAGCGGCTCGCAAGACTGAAAGGTATAAGAATAATGGTTCACCGTAGATTGGCCGACTAAGGAGAGGAGACGAGCTCAAAAATTGCTTAAGCTAGGTAAATTCTTATTGACATTCCTCGGTCCATTAGAATTGCTTCAAGCCCTTCAAGATCTTATAGAATAGTAAACATCTTTTAGCTGAACAAGAGATAAACTTGCAGAGAGCCATGATCTGACCATTGAGTTTTTGCACCTCTTTAATGTTCTTGGGGAGCTCCATATCTAGTATAGCTCAGATCTTCTCTGGATTGGCCTCTATTCCTCTCTTTGAAATCATAAACCCTAAAAACTTTCCCAGTTGAACTCCAAAGGCACATTTCTCTAGGTTGAGTTTCATATTTACCCACCTTAGTATTTTAAAAATTTCTGATAGGTCTTGGGGATGCTCTACCGAAGTCTTAGACTTAATGATCATATCATCAATATATACTTCAAAGTTATGGCCTATTTTCTCCTGGAAGAGCTTATTGATGAGTCTTTGGTAAGTGTCTCCAGCATTCTTAAGACGAAACAACATGACTCTATAATAATAAGTGTCGTTATTAATGACAAAGGAAATCTTTCTCTGGTCCTCTAGCTTAAGAAGAATTTGGTGGTACTCGGACAAGGTATCAATGAGGTTGTATTCTTTATGCCCTACTGTGGAGTCCACAAGACAATCAATATTAAACAGAGGGTAAGAATCTTTAGGACATGCTTAGTTAAGATCTGTGAAGTCTATGCATATTCTCCACTTTTCATTAGGCTTCTTTACTAAGACTACATTTTCTAACTAATCCAGGAATAAGATCTCCCGAATGAACCCTGCCTTCAAACATTTCTCAACTTCTTGTTTAGCTGATAACTGTTTTTCTAGCCCCAAATTTCTCCTCTTTCTGCTTGATTAGGTGGCACTGGGATTTAAATGTAATTCATACATCATAAGCTTGGGTGAGATACCCTTGACTTCAAAGGGGCACAGACAAAGATATCCTTATATCTTTCAAGCACATGTCTAAGAGAAAGCTCCATTTGAGGACTTTAGAAACTCGCGACCTTTAAGGATTTGCTAGGTGCAATCACTATGTCCTTTAACATATCCCCAAGCTTGGCTATGGACTGAGAGTTATCCAATGGTCGAAGGGAATCGATAGGGAGCACTATGTTGGCGTCCTTAAAAAGCACCGATAAGAATCTCGTGCAACTCATTGGCTTCCTCTCGAAACTGCAACTCCTGATCAAGTGGGGATTTTCAGCAGCAAATATTTCATAGAGACATAAGTAGCTACACCTACAAGCAATGGTCGGCCAAAGATTGCATTATATGTGAAGTTCATATCCACGACCATAAAGCAAACCCAATAGATCCAGACAACCAAATCATCGCCCAACTGGACATCCAAAATCACCGACCTTGCCATTGGTACCACATTTCTAGACAAGCCTACAAGAGGGGCTAAGACTAGCTTGAGAACGTTAAGGGACAGATCAAGCCTCTTATAAGAATCCAGAGTCAAAAGATTTACTGCAATTCCCATATCGATCATAATGCACTAAACATGGTAGTCTTGAATAATAGCCTTAATCACCAAAGCATCAGCATGGGGACCGGACACATGATAAGATTCCTTAGGATGAAAGGTAATAATTGGGCTTTCTCTTTTATAAATTTCATCTACAGAAAAGACCTCCATAGCTCTACATTTTTTGGAGGTACCTATTGTATTATAATGCTATCCACCTATAAGAACATGTATTACTCCGGTAGGTGCTTTCTTCTAGCCTCGAGAAGAAGGCTCAGAATCATTGTCTGATCTACTGCGAACCCTGAATCTTACTACAAACTGCTTTAACTCCCCACCTTATATTACTGTGAGCGGAGATTTTTACCTCAACTCCTAGTGAAATGGTTCTTGCGACTTCGACACTATTAGGCTCGAGGCCTTATAAAATAAGGGCTTAAGCCTAAAAAATGGAGTCATCACCTAGACGGGTCGGGAAAGAAATAGAAATGGGTAATGACACTATTTCTAAGGAATCTCCAAACTCTCTATTGGGTTTAGAAAGTTGAGTATGCATGAGGAATGTGAGAAATGACATGTACCCCTATAGTGTCGGGTTCATTAGAACCGATTTCTTTTTCAGATCTAAATATTATTAAATTTTTATATTATTATAGCATCTTCATATTATATAAAAAGTAAACATTCATCATATTATTAATTTAAACAAACAAATTAAAATGGGCACCCACCTGAGGATGGAAATATGCCCTTATAACTATCAGAAATCCATAAAAATAAATGAAACAAGACACTCACTAAAAGGTGAAAATATATCCTTTATAAAGTCTCCAAGTTCATAAAGTAAATTACATAATTAAAAATAACTAAGGCACCCATAAGGTGAAAGCATGCCTTTTACAATATTTAAAATTTTGAAATAATCAAATATAATTAAACCATTCAATCATCCATCATAAACAACAAAATAAAATCAAAACTCATTATTCATCATAAGCATACAGTAATGAATCAAATAATCAAATCTAGGATTTAATTTTAAATTAGGTATTCAACATATAAAATTAGGATTTTACATATGAAATTAGGGTTTGTTGATGAGAATTAGGATTTTAAGATATAAATTTAGGCTTGTGGGAATAAATTAAAAATTTAGGGTTTTGAAAACAAGATTAAGTTTTAGAAACAAAGTTAGGATTTAAATGACTTAGGATAAATTATATAATAAAAGTTGAAACCAAATTTAAATTGTAATCGTGTCCTACTGGATGAAATAAACACCAAGCTACCAGAAATTTAAAATAAATGATTGCTTAATCAAGCTACTGGATGAGATAATGTTGTTTAAAGAATGAAAGTAGTTGTTGTAAGTTTGAACGAATTAAATATCAAAATCAAACATTCTTTTGTTGGCTCCACCAAGTTGAATGTGTTGAACTAAGCTCTCTGTCTTAGTTACTTCCCGAATACACTTTGATCTTGGTCGAGCGAAGCAATATGAAGACAATTGTTATTGCCTCTTTGTGTATTGATTGTATCTTTTAGTTTCTATGTGCTTATTGTTTTTCTACTTTGCTTTGCTCTTATTTTTTTTTTATAATTGTGGCTATAGTTTTCTAATTGCTTGTCTCTAGTTGAGTGTGGCTGCCTCATGCTTGTATTATAAGACCTGTATTTATATGCAACCATTAGGTTAAAGTCTGCTTAATCAACCTTAATTTTCAAAACCCTTTCTACTTATTTGAGAGTAATTAGAATTTAAACCAAACTTAAACTGAATTTTGCTCAAATTAGGGACCAAAATAAAGACTCATATCGAATTAAACCTTTGTCAATTTGATATGAACTAAACCTCATATCAAACTGAACCTTGGTCAATTCGATATTAGCTTTGTGCTCATATCGAATTGGACAATGCTTATATCGAATTGGGTGCCTAATTCGACATGGACACAACCCATATCGAATTAAACCAAGCCGAATGGATTTTTCCTTTAGATTGGACTCATTTAGGATTTTAAGAATTGAACCAGCTTACTTTAGGCCTCTTTTAAAATTGGACCAACCTAGTTTAAGGCTTTAAATTAGGTTTAAGCTTTTAAAGTTAGATCAAATTTGGCTTAGCCTCTATTAATTGGGATCAGACTTGATTAGGGTTAAAATTAGGGGTTTATAATTAGCCTTTCTATCTCCTTTTGTAACTTTCCACAGTTGTTGATTTTATGACCAGCACCTCTATGGAAGCTGCATTACTGATTCTGGTCTCAGTTGAGATCCTCTCTTATTGGCCTAGGCCAATTGACTTTTGCATTATCCCTGAGCTAGTGTAATATGATGGCATGAGAGGTAGTTAATGGGGTAAGTTGCTCACGAGCCTTGAAAATGTGATAAGTTTTGTAAGGATGTCGCTATCCAGATGGTCGGGTTGTGTTTCGTTTATGATTTTTCCATGAGTGCTTAGTTTTGATGCTTTAGAGTAGTCTGGTTTGGAGGTGCTTGACTTCAATGGTTCATTTGGAGTCTTCGACGATTGGTCTTGCCTGGAGGCCCGAAGTTCTTCCCAAATTCTGTCATTTTCATCCATGCGGATGTATTTATAAGATCGGTCCATAAGGTCAACAAGGCTTTACGAAGGATTCTTACTCAGGGAATTAAAAAATTGTTTGCACTCTGCATTCCATATCATTGCCTCAAGGGGTAACTCAAAGTTCACTTTAGGAATCTTGTTGAATGTACGATTAAACCTCTAAACATAATGTCGGAGCATCTCTTTAGGTTTCTACACAACTTTAAGCAGATATGCTAAAGTTTACTTAGGGTCTATGAACACCACAAACTTATTGATAAACAGCTCGGTCAACTGTCTGAAATTAAATATGAAATTTGGCTCTAGGCTTTTATACCAAATATGTCCATTGCCAGTTAGAGTTTTGGAAAAGAGTTTGCACAAAGCTGAGCATGAGGTGGTAAATACCAAAGCAGTATTATAAAAGCTATCAACACGAGTTCGACGATCAGACGAGCCATCATATTCTTTCATTTTGGGTATATGAAAGTTCTGATAGTTGTCAGTTAACATTTCTTTGGATAATGGATATCGGAAAGTTGTATTATATTGTAGTTTGGTTCTTTTGCGCATCTTCTTAATTCTCTAATCGACAAGGGTATTGAGATCATTATCGGATACCATTGCCTCCTTAAGCTTTAGCTCGGTAGGGTATTGGGTAAGGTGGACTTGTACCTTGGATTTAAAACATTATGGAGAATAAAGTCTCCTTCTAACTAGGTTTTGTGGTCCTAGAGAGTCATCTCTCACAAGGTGTTGGTCAAACTTATTAGAGAGGGTCAGGGGTAGTAGGCTGGGGATAATGTTTGAGGATGAGTTGGTTGATGAGGTGGGGCTTGATGGTTAGCTAGGTATTCAAGGTTGGGGGGAGACGGCTCAGTCTGGTATCTTATAAGAAAGATTAAATCTCTAATGGAGGTAGTTAACTCCTGGGTCGTTCGTTCTATCAGGTCTTCTAAAGATATTAGTGTCGGGTTTATATGAGCTAGGGGAGAATGAGGCTGAGGCGGGTTTGTTACGGAAGGTCCAGTTGCAAGGGTTGGGATTGTTGAGAGGCCAGTAGTTTCTGGCTCCGGTGGGTTTGGGGTGTAATCAGATGAGGTGTTTTGGGTAGTGTGCTAGTATTGCGGGCTGTATGGTGGTTGGATGTATTGGTTTTATGGTGTGAGAGAGTCTGTGTAATATCCCATTGCATGCCCTAGAAGTTTTGTATGTTGTTGTTGTTGTTGTTGTTGTTGTTGTTGTTGTTGGTTTTAATTGAGAAAAGAAAAGTATATGTATATGTGTTTTGGGAAGAAATAGGGTTTAGAGACAAGTTTATATGTTGTGTATATGGTGATATATATAACATATAAAATGGTCAAAGAGAGAGAGTCAATGCAAGAGGAGATTTTTATATGGCATGTGAAATTAC
Source organism: Garcia nutans (assembly GCA_947685225.1). NCBI lineage: Eukaryota > Viridiplantae > Streptophyta > Magnoliopsida > Malpighiales > Euphorbiaceae > Garcia > Garcia nutans. Next base: position 2,426,512 of record CANTUV010000068.1, read on the forward strand.
TTAATTGGGTTTATAAGAGACAAAAGCTAAGTTAAGTGATGAGGGGTATATGAGTAATTGCTTGAAATGAAATGCATGGTGGAGATTAAAAGAAGAAAAGGTGTTTGACTTGTGCATTTTCTTCTTTCTTTCTTGAAGTGGCCGGCTCTCCAAATAGCAAAGAGAAAGGGAGGTGTTCTTGAGGCAAGAAGTAAATTGAAGAAGGAATCAAGGGTGTTGGTTAGAAATTTGTGGAAATTCTTCATTTAAGGTAAGTAATTTCTTGTTTTCTTTTATTAATTTTGAAGTTGTGGCTAAGGTGTATTGTGAATTGTTGAGTTGATGATTTGGTGTGTTTGATATGTGTTTACAAGTGTTAAAGTTGATTGTTAGTTAAAAGATTGAATTGAGGTTGGTTTGGTTGTGAATGTTGTAAGTTTAAATGGATTTTGATAGTGGAAGTTCAAGTGTAAAGTTGGTTTTAGGGTTTGAGATGGTATGTGTTTAAATGTTTTGATTGATGTGTTTTAATAAGGAATATTGTGTTAAACATGTAGAATTTGTGTTTAGAACATTGATTCCATTCATTTGAAACATGTTATATGGTGTTTGATGAGTTTGAGTGCAATTGGAGGAGAGTTGTGCATATTAGGGTTTGTGTTTTGGGAGACACGGCCAAAAGCAATGTGAGACAAGGCCAAGCCAAGGGATTTTGGGCGTGTTGGATTAGTTTTTGGGTGACACGGCCGTGTTCCCAAGTCGTGTTAGCTACTGTGAGTTTTGGTTTAAGAGACACGGCCACAAGCTTGGCCGTGTCCCTTGCCCGTGTTGCTTACTGTCCAAGTGGGTTGAGTGACACGGCCACAAGCTTGGCCGTGTCCCTCAAGTGGCTGCCCGTGTCCCTCAATTGTATGGGTTGGGGTTTTTATTCTTTGTTCTAATTGCATTGTTTTGGTTCTCCAAGGGTAGGTTGGTCTCTAAACCTAACCCTAAACACTTTAAACACACTTGAATCAATGAATGATATAATCAAATGCATGTGTAAGGTCCTAAAACTATGAATCATATCAATTGTTCTTTGCCCTAATTGCATTGTTGAGATTGAACAATGTTATGTTATGCATTGTGAATGGTAATGTGTTTCATGAGTAATATACATTGAAATTGAAATGTATGTCAAAGATGCAATGATAATTCAAATAAGACATGATATGAGACAATGCCATTGTGTTTGGCTATGATGATGCAATTGAAAGAAATAAGGCATGTTTGCCTAAATGTTGTTGAGAATTGAGAATGAAAATGATAATTGAATAATAAATGAATTGTGTGGCTAATGTGTTATTCCATTTTCAGAGTTGGTTGTTGGTGGCATGCCTAATAAGTGTAACAATCTCTTGAAGTTAGGTTGGATTGAATCCTTGAAGCCTAATCGAGATGTTACCACCCTTGAAGCTAGGTTGGGTTAGTTCTTGAAGCCAAGTTGGGTAGAAGCTTAGCATGCTTTGCTCCCCTTGAAGCTTGGTTGAACTTAATCCTTGAAGCCTAGTTGGGTATATGATATTGATAAATGTGATAACAAAACCAAAGCTTTAAATCTGAAAATTGAATGGCATATTAGTGTGTCTTGGGCCCATGCTTGTCTTTGTTTAGTGTTGATTATGAATGGTTAAATGAATACTAATGAGGTATATGAAAAGATATTGAAATGTGATATGTAATGTGAAAATATGTTGTTAGTTTTGCATATATGATGTTATATGTATAATATGGATTGAGAAATGACATTGCATTGCAATAAGTCATATCATTTGCATGATTATCTTACTAAGCCGTTGGCTTAGCGCGATAGTGTTTAATCGCGCAGGTAATAGAGTTGATAGAGTTGAACCCGAGAGTTCATCAAGACCAAGTGAGAGTAGACCTTGAAGAATCCATTTTGGGAGCTTAAAGATCAGAGCAAACTTGCCAATCATGTATACTTCTTTATATTTTGTAAAGAAATGTTTAATATATAAATATGTACATATTTTATAACTTCCGCTGTGTAATATTTAAATATATATATATATATATATATATAACTAATATGTTTTGTTTTATAAGTAAATGATCTACTTTTCTATAATGTATAATGATAAGGGTGTTGTATCAAGTTTAAAGTGTTTTGAATGTTAAGAGAACCGTAGCATCCCTATGTTTGGTGCACTTATGCTACATTGTTGTGGTTGTAGTGTGTGTGCATTGGATATGGGGGTGTTACAGTCTGTCTGTAATGGGTTAGGGTTTGAGTCATGTTATCCATCTTTGGGGATTAGTCAGTCTACGCTCACACCACCATTGATGACGAGGTGGACTTCCGGACTCAAAGCTCGACTCCTTGGTTCAACGACTGGTGAGTTTCCTGCAAGACAAAGTAAAGGCTTAGGTTCTAGTAAAAAAACTCTGATGCCTAAGTCAGAGTTAGATTTATCTCACAGAAATAATAAAGTAATGAATTGTTCAAAAAAAGACTTTATCTATGGCATTTTATCTCTATTTATAGATAGAATATAGGAGACAAACTTTAAAAATATCAGCAGATCTATGAAAATTGTCAAGAGATGACATGATCATATGAGAAACATGGCAAAAGTTAACTTACCGATCCCACACAAAGGCTCGGTCGCAGATCATTTTTCACCAGTTCAGTAGCTCGATCCTGAATAAAATAAATAGATCGGTTCGAGCTATTGAAGTCTCGATAAGAAATGATGGCCTAGTTCAATTGCTTACTATCAATATATGAGTATCCACAAAAAAAATTAAAAATTCCATCTATAACTATAATAATTAGTCTTTATTTAAAGCAAAAAAAATATAAAAAGAATTAGTCTAGTTTGAACATTTGTTTAACCTATAATGCTAATGCCTCATTAGATTGTAAAAAAAAAATTATTATGGTATAAGTGCTTGTAAATTTTTTTTTTCCTATTTTACTTATTAAAAGGAAAGAAGAAAGTAAACTAAATGGGACAAGCGCAATCCATGTTTAGCAGATGTTTCCGTTTCCAACCCAAAAAAGAGGGGTTTCACTGTCAATTGCTTAAAAGAGGAAAACAAAACGACATGCTGAATATATTTAATAATCTATACTTCTTTAAAAAAAATTATATTATATTAAAATAATGAAAAGGAGACGTAAATGCTTCTTTAAATGTCCGCCGCAATGTCGAGCAAAGTTATAATGTTAAAATATATGGTCTTTCTTGGTTTCCACCCCAAGAGAAAGAGTTAAGACTTATGGACTAGTCTGTCTCATTTCCACTCCATTAGCACTATATATGTTAATAATCTAATTGACAATATTTTTTTTTATAATTTTTTAATATGGAATTATATTATAGTTTTTTCGACTATAAATTTATTATATGACAATAATATCATGCTATAATTATATGAACTTTAGAAATATTATGTCAAATATATTATAGTTAATAAGCGACCATATAAATAAAATTGAATTTTCATCTTATATAGTTAATTAATTTACATTAAGTTTTAATTTACACCATTTTATATATGTCATTGTTTTTTTTATAATTTTTAATATAGGATAATACATTATATTCTCCAACAATCTAAGCTAAGTTAAAAGAATTTACTAATTAAGGGAAATATAGAGATAAGGACTTGACAAGTGTACTGTCATCCTATTGCACCATACCATGGCTAACCTTTGCGATTATTATTGGCTTATCATACTACTGAACGGTTGAGATCTGTTTTCATTTTCTCCAAATGACTAATGAGGACGTGCAAGAGCTAGGCAGCTTCCTAGATATCACTTTTAATTTTTTAAATATCATTATTATTATTATTATTATTATTATTATTATTATCATTATTATTATTATTTCTTTTTTAATATAAGTGCTCCTTTAATATATACATTAAAAAAAGTGCTTCTTTAATATATTATTATTAGTTGAAATGACGTAATAATAAATTTTAAAATGTATTTTAAATGATTACACGATAAAATTTTAATTTTTAAAGAGTTAAAATGCATTAATAACAATAAAATAATTATTTAACAATAATGTGAGAAAATAGAAGAGGGGGCTGTCGGGCATTAAATGAATGGAAGGTGGCAAGCAAGTAGCGATGTAATGTAATTTAGGAGAGGAAATTAAAAAGAAAAGAATTAACAAAGCCACCAGAGTGGGCCACAAGTGTAGCGACGGGTCAACAAGGCATAGCAACAGGTTAGGCCTAAGTTGATGGGTCCTTTACTAGTCAAACATTTTTTTAATTTCTTTCATTTTTACTAATTTAATTGTTGTGGATATTATTCACAGCTCTTTCACATTTTTTTTTCTTGAAATGGAAGTAAAATAGAAAGTAGCAAATTCAACTTTTTTGATGTATTAAGAGAATACCTAACTTATTGATTTTTTCTTATTAATTTTAGGGAATTGCAAAATTCAATTTATAATTAAATTATGGATGATGTCGATTGACTAAATAAAATTTAAATTAATTTTTATTGCTTTAATTTATTTATTAGTTGAATTTTAATTAGCAGATATAGATGAAGTTTTAGTTTATGTTAATTAAATAAAACTTAAATTCTTAACTAAAAATTTACATAATAATTATTTTTAGTTAATATTAGTTCTGATTATTCATAACTATTATCTAAACACAAATTTGTTTTAATTCTTATTCGCTAAAAATATTTACATACAAAAAAAATTATACTGTATACCATTTGGTTCGGTTCAATTAATTATCAATTTTGTGAAATGAGAATCATACAATGAATAATTTAATTTTTTTTAGTTTAGTTAATATCTTTCTTTGGATTGAATTAATTTTTTTTTTAAATTTTCAGTTCTTTGAATGGTGAAGGGTGATTCAATCTTTCCATTTTTTTTTAATCACGTTTTAGTTTAATTTATGTGCAAAAAGGACTAAATTCATTCTAAAAATTGAGATTGAAAATTACTGGTAATGGAGAGACAAACAAAACAATAGTCTTAAATATGAAATTCTCAGATATTCAATAAACAAGGGCGCTCTTTTTTTGAAGATAGTAAAAAGAAAATTCACTGACGGCACTGCAGCAGCCCAAATTAGTTTTTTTTTTTCAAAAAATTGTTTATAGAAAAAAAAAGAGCAAAAAAAGAAAAAGGAAATGAGAAAGAACCAAGAAGAGTCACAAAGCGACAGAGAAAATGATTATTATTATTTTGTTTTTTAATATAAAATATTTTGGCCCCACAAAGCCATACTCCAAATTACAACTCCGTGTGTCCTCATTAGACTTTAAACCCTTATAAATACTCTCCCAACCTCCTCAATTTTTTAAACAAGAAACAAAGCATTCTTTAAGAGAGACAGAGAGAAGAGAGTCAGACTTTAAGATTAAGATTTAAGGTTAATTACAGAGTTTTAATCAAAGATATTAGGAGAGATGGAGTTCCCAATTATTAACTTTGAGAAGCTTAATGGTGAGGAGAGAGCTGCCACCATGGCTAAAATGAAAGATGCCTGTGAAAATTGGGGCTTCTTTGAGGTATTATTTTAAATAATTAATTTTCATTTTAATCAAAGATTGTTACTTAGTTCTTTATTCAAATGAGTAATGTTCAATTTTTCTTTTTGGTTTTCTGGGTTTGTTCTAATTTCAGATTCTGAACCACGGAATTGCTCCAGAATTCCTGGACACGGTGGAAAAATTAACAAAAGGTCACTACAGGAAATGTATGGAGCAAAGATTCAAAGAAATGATTGAAAGTAAAGGGCTTGATGCTGTCCAAACAGAGATCAAAGATTTGGATTGGGAAAGTACTTTCTTTCTTCGCCATCTTCCTGAGTCAAACATTTCCCAAGTTCCCGATCTCGATGATGAATATAGGTAATTAAATTTCGTTAACATTTCTTAATTTATACCCATTATTTTTGCTCAAGAAAACTCATAGTTCGTTAATTATTAAATTATACTTTCTTGGTAAACGCTTGCTTGTTATTATTACTCCATTGTTTTTTGTTTTGTTAATTGACCCATCCTCTAATTCTGGAAAAAAAAAATTTTAGAAAGTTCAGTACTCGTGAATTCATTGATGGTATTATACAGAGTTGTTTTTATAATATGAGTTTGCATTATATTTTCTAAACAATATTCAAATAATGATATTGCAGGAAGGTGATGAAGGAATTTGCTGCCAAGTTGGAGAAATTGGCAGAGGAATTGCTAGATTTGTTATGTGAAAACCTTGGTCTTGAGAAAGGGTACCTGAAAAAGGCCTTTTATGGGTCAAGAGGTCCAACCTTTGGCACCAAGGTTAGTAACTATCCACCATGCCCTAAACCAGACCTGATTAAGGGACTTAGAGCCCACACAGATGCTGGTGGCATCATCTTATTGTTCCAGGATGATAAGGTCAGTGGCCTTCAGCTCCTTAAAGATGGTCAGTGGATTGATGTTCCTCCTATGCGCCACTCCATTGTCATTAACCTTGGAGACCAGCTTGAGGTATATATAATACCCATAAACTCATTTTCATCCAATTGAACTGCAATTGGTCAGCCAATATTCAAATATGTAGAGGTGCTGATGGTTCAATTATATTATTACAGGTGATTACCAATGGAAAATACAAGAGTGTGGAGCATAGAGTTGTGGCTCAAACAGATGGAACAAGAATGTCACTGGCTTCATTTTATAACCCAGGAAGTGATGCAGTGATATATCCAGCACCAGCTTTGGTAGAGAAAGAAGCAGAAGAGAAAAAACAAGTTTACCCAAAATTTGTCTTTGAAGACTATATGAAGCTTTATGCTGGCTTGAAATTCCAGGCTAAGAAGCCAAGATTTGAAGCTATGAAGAAGGCTGTGGAAAGTAATTAATGCTAATTTGGATCCATTTCCAACAGCTTAATTCAAGATTTATTTTCAGTGGAGGAAGATTAACTAATTATTTATTGGGAGTGTTTTACTTGTTAATTTGAAGTGTGATATTTCTTGAGTTATTAAAAAAATATAAAAAAAAAAAAGAAAGAGAAGACTGATATGTTTGCTTCTTATGATATAGTTTTTAATTACCAGTTTGTTGTTGTTGGTCTCCCTGTAGAAATGACCAAAATCGCTATTTATTACTAATAAAATTTTTATTTTTTAAGAATAAATTGTTTGCTTAATTCATTTGTATCTCTTTAACTAGTAGTAGTATTCTTTTCTCATCACCGCACATTAATTAATTACTCTCCCCATTCCGACTTAACAGATATATTTTATATTATATAAAAATTAAAAAAATCAATTAATATTATTAATGAGATATATTTATTGAATATTTTTTAATAAGTAATATGAGTTTAACAGAGATTTAAAATATTAATTAAATTATTAACATAATAAGTGAATTGTAATTTGAGAGAAATTAAAAAAGAAAGTGCATCTATATGAAAGGTGTATGTAGTTTCTTTGAGAAAGAAAAAATAATTAATTATAGTTATAATTGTTGAAGGAAATTGCCAAATGAGCTTTTGTTTTTTCTGATGAAATAGAGTATATTATAATGTATATTTTCTTATGCGCACGTACAGAAGAAAGGCAGTTTGATTTGATAGAAAAAAGAAGAGTGAAAAATAAAAGATGTGCGTAATAGAGTGAGAAATTGGATAATAAGAGTGTTAACTTTATAATATTTAATTGTTATGTTTAAATTTTAACAACTTATAGAAAATTAAAAAGTAGATAATTAAATGTAAATTTTATCACATAGAGTATTTAATATTTAAGAATTTAACTTTTTCTGTAGGCAAGATTTATCGGTGAAGAGCTGTTCTAATATACTAATTAATATTTTTCATTCCCAAAAGAATAAAAAATTAGTTTGAGTAAATTAACGAGTAATTGTAATTAATTAGTTTCATTAGTATTTTAGCTTGAAGATTTATTTTTTTTTTATAAAATTTTCATATTTCCTTATATGAATTAAACTCTCTTTAACGTGAGACTTCTTACAAGAGCCTTACATCGATCAATAATAAATTAGCATTCTAAAATTATCATTCTTAAAAATAAACTCGAGATATCTTATATAAAGTGAGAATATCTTATCACCTTGCTATTATCGGTGATAACTATCATTGTTAAAAATAAAGTATTTAGCTAGTAAATTATTGTTATATAATATAAATAAATTTATATTCTATGGAAATCAAAATAAAATCATACCCTAAGGAACTCATCTCCTAAACGAAAATTAAGGGAATGTTTGAGTTGGTAAACTTGCATCAAGCAGATTATAATGATAGGATATATGATATTTACATTAATTAAAAATAGCAAATGAATTTGAAATGATGAAGTTAATTATAAATGGGAGAAGGAATCTTTGCATAAATAAATTAAGGAAAATTGGATAGGAATTATTTATCAAATGATGATGATATGCTCTGCATCATCTAAAGAAGAACGCACATGCGCCTCTAAATTGCTGTAATCATTTCAAGAGACAATCCATTATCTTGTCTTTCTTAAGGAATTAACCATCTCCACTCAATAAAACAAAATTTAAATTTCCACAATATTATCCAATTTATATATTTCAAAATTATATATATATATAATATATGTTAATTTTGCTTGCAATAAAACTTTGCATTAACAAATTGTTAATATGATCTCAAACATTTATAATAACCTGAGTTTATATAACTAAATAGGATGTTAACTTACAATAGCTAAATTATAAATAAAATTTTAAAAAAGTGGGTGCATATCTATCTTATTTTTTGAATATTATATTAGAGGAAGATGAAATCGATTCTGAGTCTATTGATCAAGCGCAAAGAAGATATATTTTATCGCTAGGTTATGTCTCGGTATACTTATTTTTTAAAATTTAATAATAAAATGGAATCAAAATCAATTTTTTTTTTACTTGTGTTAATTAATTTTTTTTCTTTAAAATGATATTCAAATAGAAAAAGAGGGATTCATAAATTTAAGTGTGTATTCATTTGTTGTTTCTTCATCCTTCATTGTTGGGTGATAATGATATTGAAAGTTTTACTTTTTTTTTTCTCTATAAAAATAAGAGAAAAATAAGCTATTCTATCATTAAAAAAGAAACGCAAAAATTATGTTGAAAGTATATTATGATCATTCTTTAAAAAAGAGTATGATATGATAACTAGCATTTAAAATTATTAGTAAATTTTTCTTAATTAAATGAAACACATGTTATACTATACTTTTATTTTAATTTATTTATGGGGGATTAAGTTTCAAGTCTCTTTATTGATATTTTTTAAAATTTGTATATTGTCCATAAATAAACTTATTTTAAAAAAAATTAAATTTATAGGACAAATACATAATTAAAGAAATTTTATAATACTTATTGAGTACAAAATTTAAGATATTTTTATTAATAGGATACATATACAGCAGTGATTAATGGAATCCTATGTTGAATTTTTAAATACTCTTACTATCGTACTGCTATAATTTAAGGATGTAATGTGTATGACTAAAAAAGGAAAGTTGTTATAAATAAAAAAGATTAATAAATAAAATAAAATAAAATATAAGAAGAATGATAAAAAAGGGTAAGATTATTGTTTGAAGGCAGCAACATCCAACAAGATGACGATATAAATCCAAAAACAAGGGTTTTATTTTATGGCATAGGAACTTGAAACCACATAAGCAATCAACTTATTGTGTAAGTGGAGCACCTAATTATTATATACAGGAATCAATCATCAACACCTCTTTTTTTCACTTTTTATTCATTATAACCAGTGTTTTTATAATTGAATCAAACCGGCTGGCTTATCCACTCCACAGTATCAAAAAATTATATTGATGAGCAAATGCCCATCAATTCGATCAATTTGATCGTTATTTCAACTAATTTGATTGATTATACCAATTTACACTGATTAAATTAGTTAGTTTTGACTTATATATTTTTTAGTTAAAACTTATCGAATTTGACCGAATCAACTAATAGTGGTCGATTTATTAAGCATACAAGGCACGATATAATTAGTTGGAGGAGTAGATTTATTAAGCATACAAGGCATGGTATGATTTATTAAGCATATAAGAAGATATAAGATACAAGGTACGATTAGTTGCAAATGGATATTTATAGAAGAAGGGGGATTGACTACAATGAAGTATTCTCACAGGTATTTAGAAATATAACTATTAGAGCATTGTTGACATTAACAACTTAGTTAAACTTAGAATTGGAGCAATTAGATATCAAAATAACTTTCCTTCATGGTAAATTGGAGGAGTAGATTTATGTGGATCAACCAAAAGGGTTTAAATAGCAAGCTAATGAGTATCTAGTATGCAAGCTCAAGAAATTCCTTTATGAATTGAAGCAGTCTCTAAGGTAATGGTATAAGCGGTTCGATTTTTACATGATATGATTGTGAGTATGATTGTTGTCTATATCTTAAGTCTTTGAAGAATGGATCATTCATCTACTTATTGATTTATGTTGGTAATATATTAATTGCTGCAAGAGACATGAAAGATGTTGTGACCTTATATCTTTGTTAAGCTAAGAGTTTAATATGCAGGATTTAGGTACTGCAAAGAAAATTCTTAGCATTGTGAACCTCAGTTTCCGTCCGAAAAGAATTCGGATGAAACGTTCACTCGTTGTTAGGAGTCGCCACTCAGTTTATTTTATTCGAAGGGAAAAACTAAGAAAATCCTTGTTTGACTCCAATAACGCGTCCAATGTAAAGGTTTCTAATCTGCGAACCCAAGAAGGATTCGGGGACTATGTCATGCATTCGACTAACTTGCCAATAAAAGAAATAAACCTTAAAAGGGATGAAGGAAAGAAAACAAACAGATTGTTAATAAATTGTGGACTTGCTATTTGGGGTGAATCCCAAATATGCCTACATACTCTCGTTTTTATGAGAGATCAAAGCCCATGTAGTTCGGAAAAGCCTATTTAAAGGCAATGATGCATTATGCATGTGTGTGTTTATGCTTCGTGCATTGTCGGACTTTTTGCCAAAATTGTGAGATTTTGAGCACTTAGTACTAAATTTAATGAAATTTGGGTACTTGGTACCAAAAAGTATGCAATTTAGGCTTCATGCCAAAAAGATTAATTGATTCATGGCTTAATGCCGAAATATTGGTTGATTAGTTAACTAGGCCTTAGACCTAAAAAGATTAGGTCTTTGACCAAAAAGAAATTAAGAAGAAGGTGGAATGCTTAAGTTATGCTCGAATTGACAAATGATGAATTAAGACATTACCTTGTTTACAATTTTCCCACTCCTAAGTTCCAGATCTTGTTTTCTTGGAATATGATCCTTGCTTCCTATAACACCAGGTTAGAAGTTCTTAAGCATGTGAAAATAAAGAATTCGACAGCACGAGGTCCCAGGATGCCAAAAGCCAACCTTTGTTCTGAAAATTTAGCAGCATTTTATAGACAAAATTCTGGCTGGACGGTGGTCGGACCGCCGGTCCCGGCGGTTCAACCCCAAAACGGCACAAAAATACATACTTTTTCGTTCAAACTGATTTTCCGGGAGCTGCGGACTTTCAAAAATTATTCTGAGACCATATCCGTGATCCTTGCGTTGTTCCGGACATTTCAAGTACCATGAAGATATACTTTCGGTTAACTTCACCGTGGTCGTCCGGTCTGACTTGGTCTTTTGCAGTCTGAGAAAATCGGCTTTCCGAGCCTCAAAATTCGAGTATTCACAAGCATGGAGATTAATAGGGATAGAAAAACAGGAAGTTATGGTTTCACAAAAGAATTACATTAAAAGAGTATTGGAGAGATTCGGTATGGACAAGGCAAAACCAGTTACTACTTCTCTGGCTAATCACTTTAAATTGTCTAGCCATAAGTGTCTCAGAAAAGAGAAAGAATTGTAGTTTATGACAGAGATTTTGTATGCTAGTGCAGTATGGAGTTTAATGTATGTGATGGTGTATACAAGACCAAACTTAATACAAGCAGTTAGCATAGTTAGCAGATTTATGGCTAATCCAGGCAAAGAACAGTGGCAAGTTATAAAGTGGAGTCTTCAATACTTGAGAGGTACCTTTAATTATGGGATTTGCTATGGTGCAGTAAATGATTTGATCTCCGTTATTAGATTTATTGATTTAGACTATGCTAGAGATGTGGATGATAGAAAATATATTATAGGTTACATTTCACACTTACAAATAGCCCAATCAGTTGGAGATCAACGTTACAAAGTGTGATTGTTTTATCTACCACAGAGGCAGAATAATTAGCAATAACAAAAGTAGCTAAGGAAGCATTGTAGTTGAAAGGGCTTGTCTTAAAAATTAGGCTTCGAGAAATAAGATCTTGGTATATACTACGATAGTCAAATTGCCATAGAGTTATCCAAGGATTAAGTTTATCAAACTAGAATAAAGTATATTGATATGAGATATCACAAAATCAAAGAGTTAATTTTTTCAAGTGAGATTCTGTTAATGAATGTGCACATAAAGAAAAATGCAGTAGATATGTTGACAAAGATGCTACCTTTGGAGAATTCAAACATTATTTGGAGTTACTCCAAGTCACAAACTGAGAAATTGTGAAGATGTTGGAACTCCAGGTAGAGATACAAATTTTTCAAGGTTAAGCAAGTCTTCTAAAAGGGGATGATTATTCACCAAGGTAGAGATTGATAAATAATGGCTCATAAATCAAATCAATTTTGTATTAGAAGTCTCAACAAAGATGATGATTATCAATTTTATAATAGAGTTTGCATAGAAAAATGAGGTTAGAATAAAAAAATATTTCCTTGTATATCTAGGATAAAGAAAATATTATTTATAAAGCATCATAAATGGTAGATAATACACTATGAGAAAAGAAAAAAAAATTCAAGTGTATTCTCTCTCTAGAAATAAAGTGAGAAACCTCTCGTGGATGTAAGTAAATTGTTGAATCACTTAAATTTTTGTGTCTTGTACGATTACTTCTCTTCTTATTCTCTTTAGTTTTTCTATTCATAAATTGATTTCTTATTTTTCACATTCTAAAAACATAAAAATTTTCTAATATTTATAAAATTAAATATAATATTGATGGCGCAATTGATAGATACAAATTCAAGATATTTGCTAAAGGACTATAACCAGGTGGTTGTGATCAACTATAATAACATTTTTTTTTTACCAATAGCAAAATTAGTTACTGTGAGAACGTTCTTTGTCATAACAACTATAAAAAGGTGGCCAGTAATATTTTTTTTACATAGCTATATTGATGAAGAAATTTCTATGAGATCATCATATTGCTATTTTATACCTTCCTCCCAATATTTTTGTAAATTCAAAAGGTCTTTATTTGGCCTCAAGTAGACATCCAAACAATGAAATATTAAATTTACTTTTATAATAAAGTCATTTGAGCTTTATGAATTGCCTTATAACCATTGCCTATTCACTAAATCATCCTCAATTGGTTTTCTAGCTTTATTAATTTATGTGGATGACGTATTGGTCATTGGAACCGATGAAACTAAGATTATTGTCATTAAATAATATTTATACTTATAATTTACTATTAAAGACGTGAGTTCTTCAAATATATTTTAGACTTTTAAATTTTAAAAACTATATGGGTTTGGAGAGTGTTGGGCCTGATTCACATCAATGGCCATATAAAGAGGGTGAAACCACATCTTGCATAAAACAAATTGGCTTATTATTAAGGTCCAATCTACACCACTAACATGCCATTATGTTTTCTTATACTTTTTCAAAGTGGAATGCACTTATATTCCCCACCACTTCTCCTTAAGTGTAACTAGGTCTGGCCTAATTATCACTCGTCAAATATGGATGGAAAATGACTCTTCAGGTCCATCACAAATTATCTAAGCCTATTTTCTTTAAAGTCCTAGGTTAACAATAGGGCTAGATTTCCTGCTAGACCAAACTCTAGCTTAGGATCATTTGGCAATTAATCTATTACTTTAGCTTTGATACCATGTAGAAACTACATGGCCTTTGAGAGTATTGAGTCAAATGCACATTAGAGGTTATATGAATGGGGGTTGAAATATCATCTAACACAAAATCAATTGGCTTATGTTAAGATTTAATCTATACTACTTATATGTCCTATGTTTTCTTATTCTTTTCCAATTTGAGATTTATTTTATATTCTACAACAAATGACAATAGTATATTCTACAAAAAATGACAATAGACCCAAGGCTCATGTAGTTCTACATGATATCAAAGTCGATCGGGTAATGGACTAATCATCAAATTGTATTGGGCTAGATTTTGGTCAAGCAGAAAATCTAGACTAGTTATTTACCTAGAGACTTGAAGAAAATAGGCCTAAAAAATTTGTGAAGGACTTGAAGAGTAGATTATCATCATTATTTAACAAGTGAAAACTGAGCCAAACTCAATTGCACTTGAAGGGAAGTGTTGGAGAATATAAAATAAATCTTACATTGGAAAAATATAAGAAAATATAGTGACATATAAGTGATGTAGATTGAGCCTTAAAACAAGCCAATTGATTTCTTGTAAGATAGGATTTCAACCTCATTTTTATAGTCACTGATATGTATTTGACTAAACACTCTCAAATCTCATGTAATTTCTACATTATTAATTGAATAATCTAATAACATCTACATTAATTTAAAAAATATATATTTTGAATATTTTAGAGGATGTTGGATTAAATGTGGATAAACCTGCTACCTCTCCATTTCTTGCTCGTCTTAAATTTACAGCTGATAATATCGTGATCGAAATCTCTGAAACAATATATATAGGAGCTAGCTTAGTTGGTAAATTATTATATAGGAGATTAGTTGTTAGATTGTTATACATGCTTTATATGTGTAGAGATATCTTAAAGATTGTCCCTTTGCAGGTCTTTTGTTCCTGCACAACATTTGTATCACCTCATTGCATATTTAGAAGCAGATTGTGTAGTTTGTCTTGCAACTATAAAGTTCATAACCAGTTATTGTGTTCTTCTTAATAACTCTTTGATTACATGGAATACAAAGAAACAAGTGACTATTGTATTGTGACAAACAGACAACATTAGACACTACTGCTA
Source organism: Garcia nutans (assembly GCA_947685225.1). Classification (NCBI taxonomy): domain Eukaryota; kingdom Viridiplantae; phylum Streptophyta; class Magnoliopsida; order Malpighiales; family Euphorbiaceae; genus Garcia; species Garcia nutans. The sequence continues at coordinate 2,441,609 of CANTUV010000068.1, forward strand.
ATCCAGTATTTCATTAACGAACTAAATATCTGAAATTAATTGTCACATTGTCAAAAATAAGCACAATGAAACATTTATTTTACCTCATCATATTTCATAAAAAAATGTAGATAGCAGTTTATTCACAAAACCTCTCAACCTAACAACTCATAATATTTGCTTGTTCAAAATGACATTGATATTTCGTCAATCTCTATCTTAAGGTTGTCATATTTAACTATAAATAGTTTTATTTAAAGGGGGACAAGATTGTAATTGTACATCTCATAATTAGTATAATTACACAAGGCGAGAGTAGTTTTTTTATCAGAGAAGAAAATGATTATATTACTGATATAACTAAGAGTACATATCTTTCTCATAAATGGCAAAAGGGACAAAAAGAGAAGCAACAAACACATATGATTGAAAAAGAAGCTTCCTAAACTTAGCTAAGGGAAGCTTTAATAGATCTAGGAAAATCTCCTTAAACAGGCCAAATGAGAACAAGGAAACGGCCAATACATAAAAATTCAATAGAATAAGACCATACTCAACACTTAAACATCTCTTGTCAACAACATAAGAGAGAAGGGAGTCATGAACATTCCAATTAGGGCTCGAGGATGAGTAAGACCAAATATAAAATAGAGACCACCATCAATCTTGTTTTGAACATGCCCAAGATATCAAAAGAAGATATCTTGGGTCTTACATTGCAAAACCCTTTTGTATTGCAAAAAAAAAAAAAAAAACCAATACCTTTGAAAGAAGAGGAACAAAGCCAACAATCCCTCATAGAAAACAAGACTGAGAAGCTTCTAAATTTGTTGAAGCCATAAATAGTGCTCGATGCTCAAAATGACTAGATTCATCCTCCAAAATAGCTTGTGAAGATAAAACCCAGAGGACCAGATCTACAACAAAAGACTGAAAAGCCATCATTGTCTTCCACTGGTACATGCACAAAGCAAGAACCCTAGAAGATCCTAGAAAGAGATGGTAAATTCCATAGGACCAAAGAAAGGCTAGATCTAGAGAAGTTATTAAACCAATCTACAAATAAGTAGTAAATCAAAGAAAACTCCAACGGCAATCCTAGTTCAAGAAAACAAGAGAAAGAGTCTCACAAGAAAGGAGAGAAAACTTCCATCAGAAGTTGGAGTGCTTTTTTTTTTTTAATACAAGAGAAGTTGGAGCTTTTTAATTCATTATTTCACAGCGAGGGTAGTTCGATCTTTTGTTTTTTATATGAACAATTTGTTGTAACATAGTTGTTATAGTTGTACATATTTTATCCACAGCAATCTTTTATCCTCTTTATTTTTTTTTTCTTTGTCTACCTTGCTTTCTCACTTGACTTTCTTCTAGCTTTATTTATGCGAACTATGGCAATAGCATGAGTTTCCTTTTATAATAAAAAAAAGTATTTTATTTAATAAACCATTATTAATATTAATGTATTTAATATTTTTTGAATAAATTTAATGTGACATATAAATGATTCATCATTATATATAATTAACTACATGTATAAAAATGTCTTATAATATAATAAGACCTTATAAGACCTTATAAAAATGAAAATCACGAAAATCATTATAACCTTATAATATAATAAGAAAAAAAGTTCCATGACAAATAACATAAATGTATTTTTTTTTTACTTTGTAAGATTATAATGGATTTTCAAATTTTGATATATAAAAAATGTCTAGAGGGTAAAGTTATCGTAGTTTTAACTCTTTACTTACAACATCAGGAAGGAATAGAGCATTTAATTGCCAATTTAGTAATCAAATAATGATTACAAAAAAGTTTAAATGTGAATGCAAATTCCTCTATCTAAAACCCAATAAATATTTGGAAAGAAAAAAAAAAGGGATAGACATGGCATCGCACAAAATCTCAACTGCAACTTTGTACGGTGCAAAGTAGAACTGTCCAATTAAGAGAATAGGATAATTGAAAAAACAAACATTAAGATCTGCCAATGTTTTTTTTTTCTTCATTAATCCTGAAAATAATCATTATTGTTGGTGTAATTAGTGTTTAGGAGAGACTGTGGGTTTTGTTAATGACCATGACAGTTACATAATCATTGAATTTTTAAGACCTACTCTACTACAATGGGCTTTTGCTAAAGGCAAAAGTGGACTAGCACTTAGATGATATTAAAAGAATACGGTAGCTTCTATTATATTTTTTAAAATTTTTATTTTTTCATTAAAAATATTTTAATTATTTTATTATAAATTCATAATAAACTCATTATATAAACTCTTTAAAAATTAATAAAAATATAATATTTTGAAAAATATTTTATAAATTTTGATACTTTAATAAATATTTTATAAATATGATAAATCTAAAATTATTATTTTTTTTATATTTTTGTTAAAATTTCTTATAAAAAAAAAAGTGAATTCCCTAGTACTTAATTGAAAAAAATACGTTGCATAGTCTAATGATTTAATTTTCTCTTCTTCATATTATAATATTAAAAAAATTAAAAAGAAAAAAGAAAATTAAGAGAAATAATTTAAAATAAAAATTATGAAAATGATGTGAAAAAATTATAAAAACAATGTGAAAAAATTTTTTTTTAAAAATACATTATATATTAAATATATGTAGTGAAAATGAAAAAATAAAAGTATTAATGTATATAAAAAAAAGTAAAATTTTAAAAAAATAATATAATAAAAGTAAATTTTTTAAAAAATAGTATAAAAATATTTTAAAAAATATATAAAAATTTCTGCAAATCTTAAAAAAAGCTCAATTTATAACTCAATTTTTTAGAAATACTCCCCTCACGAAAAATGTTACAAACTCACAACTTAACCAAGTTTATGAATATTTGCAATTGACAAATTCTATTAATTTAACAAAAATAACAAGTTGACACCTACTAATTGAATGCAAATTTTTGATAAAAAAAAATATTAAAAATGAAAGTAATATATTAAACAAAAGAGCTTTTGACAAAAATACAAGAAAAATTAAAAATAATTTTAAATTTACCATATTTATAAATTATTTATCAAAATATCAAAATTTATAAAATTTTTGTCAAAATACCATATTTCTATTAGTTTACAAAGAGTTTATGATGAATTTATCATGTATTTACTATTAGTTTATAAATTTTAAATAATTTATTATGAGTTTATAATAAAATAATTAAAATACTCCTAATAAAAAAATAAAAATTTTAAAAAATATGGTGGAGGGTGTCATTTTTTCTTAAAGGAAATGATATCTATACTAAATAATATGATATCAATTTTTTTTAATTTAAGATTTAAGATTGAGAAATATAGTTTTAGTTTTCAATTATCCTTATTATTATTTTTTATTAAATAAAATTAAGGGAATCTTTTTTTCTAATTTTTTTTATATCTTTTTCTTCTGTGTTTAACTCAATTAATGCGAAGTTCAACTTTTATCTATATTATCTTATTTGATTTTATGATTTTATAATTAATTGATAATTCATCTAAACCAACTTTATATAAAGCCTTAAACAAAAAGTTCACAGATAGGAAAAGCAAAATATTTATTTATAATATTTAAGAATATTTTAATGCCATATTAGACAAATAGAGTAAAATGATCTAATATATTAGACAAACTCTCAGTGTTTTATTAAGGTATTCGATTATCAGTAGTCAGTACCAAGAAAATTTTACACCATCTTTATATTCTCTCTAGCTTTGAGTGCAATCGTCTTATTAAAATGATCAAATTAAGATGAAACTAAAAACCATGATGACTACCTCTATTTCCCCATGAATCATATATAGTGGGATTTTAATCTTCACTAAAATTGAATTTTATTATTCTAGAGATTATGAACCCACCATCTTTACCTTTGTATGTTTACAATTTTATTTATTCTATTCAAACATATTCAACTTATAGTTAACTATTTTTTTGTTTTTAGTACAAAAGAAGGGAAGCCCTTAAAACCTAAGCAGGGTATAGTTAACTATTATCTCTCTGTAGATCGAGTTTAGATTTTAAAAATAATTAAATTTTTTAAAAATTGGATTACTATTATTAATCAATAATTGTCTTCATTAATTAAGACTCATAATTCGATTAATAGCTAGATATCTTTACATCATCAACTTTTTTATATTAAATCTGAATAATACTCTTTTCGTTTCAAAATATATATTATTTTAGAATATTAATTTTATTTTTAAAATATTTAATGTTTAATAATATCAAGATAAAAATTTAATATTATTTACTATCTTGCCTTTTATATTTAATATTGTTATTGATAATTATCTTTTCAATAATTCAAAATGATATGTTTGAGAAAGAAATAATTAATTAATGATTAAAAATAAATTAATAATTTTAAATATTTTTTAAAATATGTAAAATTTTTTAAAACGTCAAATAAAATTGAATAAAGGGAGTAATTTTTTTTTTTTGATGTTAATCTAAAAAGAAGTTAAGAATGGACTCTCTCGAGAAAAGCTCTTAACCTGATCTGTCGGATGATCTGAATCCGACCAAGAAAGTGAAATTCAGGGAACCTCTTCCTTTTGGAACCCAACCATCCTTGTCTTTCAAAGATTGTCTTTTGCGAGTTCCCTCATTGGATTCTAACGAGGACCGAAACTCATCAGATGTTGCGGATGCTATGGATTCTGATTGTATTCCCTCGGTTGGACAGCCCCTGCCTGTCTTATATGAGGACATTGACACCATGGAACTAAGCGATGACGATGTGAAAATTGACAAATCAGGTGATTATCCTAAAATCACCTTGAGTGATAAGGTTCGAAAAGCTTTAGCTTATCCATGGAGGAATGCGGTGATCATTAGATTGCTGGGGAAAACCATTGGTTATAAGGCCCTATGTTCAAGGATTCAAACCATGTGGAGACCAAAAGGGCAGTATACTGTGATTGATCTTGCAAACAATTTTTATATTGTGAACTTTGATTAAAAAAGGGATCAGCATGTTGCTTTGCTCAATGGACCTTGGGTAATCTCCGGCCACTATCTTGTTGTCCAACCATGGACTAATTCGTTTTGCCCTAATGAAGCTTCTTTAAGTTCTTTAGTGGCATGGATTCGTCTTCCGGGAATGTTGGTTCATTTGTATCGTAAGCGAATACTTAGAATCATAGGGGACACCATTGGTGAAGCTTTACGAATTGATTATGCCACTGCGGGAGGATCTAGAGGGAAATTTGCTAGGGTTGCTATCAAAGTGGATTTAAGCAAACCTCTTGTCTCTAAATTCGGGTTGGATGGTAAGGTGTATCCTGTTGAATATGAGGGCCTCTATAACATATGTTTTACTTGTGGTCGATTCGGCCATAACAAAGACTCTTGCCCTAGTGGCATTAATGAAGCTAATCCAATGGATTTGAATACTGGTGTTGCTTTCCCTGACCCAAATCCCACCAAGGAGAAAGTGGCCACCTTGAACAGTGCTGATCGATTTGGAGAGTGGATGTTGGCTCCGGTTCGCCGGCGACGGCCAGTGGTTAACAAGGAAGTTGCCAAAAAAAAAGGAATCTTCTGTGGACAAGAGTCAACCTAAATCCCATAAATCTCGTTATGAGATTTTATCGGAATTAATTGAGGAATCCAACTTAGAGAAGGAAATGGCTACCAACAAGGAAACTAATGAAGGAAATATTGCACCCAAAAAAGTAAATGTTGCCAATAATAAGGGGAACAATCAGGTTCAGCAAAAGCAGGTGTTGACTCACAAAAAAAGATATCAAGTTAAAAAGACTAGCTTTCGGGTGGGCCCGGGTCAGACCAAGTCAGTTCAACCTTCTGTGGTGCCAGACAATAACTCTCCAATTGTTAATCAACGAGACCTTCCAGCTATGGTTACTAATAATAAGAATGACAATGAACCTTCTCCTTTGGAATTTCCTCCTGTGATTCAACAAGATCTCCCAGCTATGGTTACTAATAATAAGAATGACAAGGAATCTTCTCCTTTGGAATTTGCTCCTATGAATCCTCTTCCTGTTTGCCCTCCTGGCTTTGAATCTTTGTGTCAAAATTCTATGGAGGTTGAAACTCGTTTCGCAACCTCCCATATGCCTATTTATCAACAAGTTCATTCATCAATTGGCCCAAACCACACTATTGTTTTGCAAAATGTCCATGCAAACCCTCCTGCTCCTCCAGACGGATTATCTTCAGTAGTAAGATTTAAAGGGAAGCCGAAAGATACTGGTCAGTTAAAGAAAAAGGGTGCAGTTGCACTTCGTAGGAAGAATAATAAGCCCACCTCCAAGAAAGAAAAACTAGTTGATAATAATTTAATGAAGAATTTAATTCCTATCAGTGATGTCACAGCTTCTTTGGCTCAAATCTTAGAAGAAGATCAGGTGAATGATGAAGACGACATTGAGGGGTTCTCTGAGTCGGAAGAGGGGCCCCAAGATCCTTTTCTATTAACTGATTAGTTATGGATATTCGCAATATTACTTGGAATGTTCAGGGAATTTCAAACAAGAAAACTGTCAGAACTCTTAAAAGAATTGTTAGACAGTACAAGATTAATTTGTTGATTATTGTTGAACCACGCACTAGTGGTGTTATTGCTGATAAGATTATTGCTAATTTGGGTTTCCCCTATTCTCATCGAATGGAAGCTCGTGGGTTTGCAGGTGGTATCTGGCTTCTCTGGCAACCTGAATTGGCAATTTCTATTTTATGTTCTAATGGCCAGTTTATTCACTTCTCTATTGGACTGGCTAATAGTTCTACGGTCTTCTTCACTACTATTTATGCTTGTCCCCAGCCTGGAGGTCGTCGTAATCTCTGGAGTAATTTGCAGAATCTTAATGTCCCTCAATCTTCTCCCTGGTGTATTGTTGGAGATTTTAATTCTGTGCTTTTTCCTCAGGAGCGTCTGAACTCGGCTGATGATGGTCATTACTGTAATTTTTTCCGGAACTGGTTTGATTCTAATGCTTTTATTGATATGGGTTTTTCCGGTCAAAAATTCACTTGGAGGCGTGGCTTGGTTTTTGAGCGCCTTGATAGAGCCATTTGCAACAGTGCTTGGATAGACTTCTGGCCTGTCTCGACTGTTACTCATTTGCCTCGTATAAAGTCTGATCACTGTCCTTTGCTTTCTCTCTAAGCTTCGGATTGCGAGTGCTTCTTCTTTCCACTTTAAGTTCCTTAATCTTTGGCAATCTAAGGATGGTTTTCTCGATATTTTGAACTCTACCTGGGATTCAGGCAATCACATCACTGAAATTTTATCTAATACTGTTGCGGCTCTTTCTTCTTGGCATAGGATTTCGATGGGTAATCTTCGTTTTAAGAAAGATCATTTGACAAACCGCATCGCTGGTATTCAAAGAGCTATGGAACTTTCTCCTTCGCAAGGGTTAATTGATCTTGAATCCCATCTTAAAGAACAACTTGAACAAGTTCTTGATGATGAGGAGGCTATTCTTTGTCAGAAAGCTAAGGCTCAATGGGTTAAGGAAGGCGATAGGAACACTGCCTACTATCATTCTCTCATCAAACTTAGGAGGAGGCGTAATTTTATCTACAGATTGCAGGATGGTGATGGTATTTGGTGTGAGGATGAGGTTCTTTTGCGAAATATGGCTAGTAATTTTTATTCTTCTCTTTATACTGAAGATAGAAGTTCTTTTCCTGAACTTGCTTTTCCTAACCTTTTCCCTCCACTGATTCAGTCTGAAATTGATGGGCTTCTTGCGGTAGTCTCTGAAGATGAGGTTAAGATAGCTATTTTCGCTATGAATCCTTTAAAAGCTCCTGGTCCTGACGGATTTAATGCGTTCTTCTTTCAACGCAATTGGCAGTCCATAGGCAAATCTGTTTGGAAGGTTGTTAATGACGCTTTCTGTGGTACTTTTGATATTGCTTCCATTAACAAAGTTATTATTACTTTAATTCCGAAAGTGCAAAGTCCTTCGGTTATCTCTGACTTTCGGCCAATCAACCTTTGTAATATTATTTTTAAAATCATTACAAAGGTTATAACTAATCGCTTAAAGCCTTTGATGCCTAAATTGGTTGGTCCTGAGCAAACAAGTTTTGTCCAGGGAAGGAACATATCTGAGAATGTAATAATTGCTCAAGAGGTGGTTCATTCTTTCAACAGACGGAAATCTGGCAAGAAAATGATGGCTATTAAGATTGATCTTGAGAAGGCTTTTGATCGTCTTGGTTGGTCCTTTATTAGAGAGACTTTGATTACTGCTGGTTTGCCTGCACGTTTTGTTCATTTAGTTATGGAATGTATTACCAGCACTTCTTTGGACATTATGTGGAATGGTCAGGTTGCTTCTTTGTTCAATCCTTCTAGAGGAGTTCGCCAGGGAGATCCTCTCTCTCCTTACATCTTTGTTCTTTGTATGGAGAGACTTTCTCATGGAATTCATCAGTCAGTTTCTAGGGGTGATTGGAAGCCTATTCAGTTGGTTCGTAATGGTCCTCGCTTATCTCATCTCTTTTTTGCTGATGACTTGTTCCTTTTTGCTGAGACTTCTGTTAATCAGATTAATGTGATTTTAAATGTTTGTCAAGCTTTTTCAGCATCTTCTGGGCAGCGAGTTAACATCGCTAAGACCATTATTTTTGGCTCTAAGAACGTCAACTCTGATTTGGCTTCTGAGCTTAGCGGTGCGAGTGGTTTTAAAAGTGGCAAATTCATTAGGGAAGTATCTTGGCATTCCTCTGATGCTTGATGCTAGGAAAATATCAAACTTCCAATATCTTGTTGAGCAAGTCCGTAATATGCTTGCTGGATGGAAAGCTACCTGTCTCTCTCTTGCAGGGCGTATCACTCTTGCCAAAAGTGTGGTCTTGGCTATTCCGACTTATGCTTTTCAAACAACTGCTGTCCCTAAATCTATTTGTGCTGAGATTGAAAAGGTTTGCAGAGCTTTTATCTGGGGGAGTAATCCAACTAGGAGGGGTGTTTTCTCTTATTCGGTGGAATATCCTTCAGCAAAATCGTAATTGTGGGGGCTTAGGTATTAGAAATCTGAGTATTTCTAATGATACTTTTCTAATGAAGCTAGTTTGGCATTGTTTAACTGCTCCTTCCAAGTTGTGGGTTCAGCTGGTTCTCTCTAAATATAAAGTCCAAAATGGCCTGCATTTTGATGGCGTTATCAAACCCGGTGCTTCTTTGTTATGGCGCAATTTACTCAGAGTTTGGCCTCGAGTTCTCCAAGGCAGCTGCTGGGCTCTAGGCGATGGGAATACTATTCGGTTTTGGCTTGATGCATGGCTCCCTAATCTTGAGCCGTTGCATTCTTACATAATTGCTCCTTTGCCTCCTGAGTTATTACAGCAAACGGTCTCTTCTTTTATTCAGGATTCTGGTAATTGGCATTGGCAGTTAATTTCACCTTTCCTGCCCGCATTCAATCCTTTTTAAAATTGCTGACGCTTGTGGTTTTATTTTCCCTGGGATCAAGGATGAACTCTTCTGGAAATTCAGCTCTACTGGAAAGTTCTCAGTTCAGTCTGCTTACCAATTCCTCTCGTAAGATCCTATGGTTCAAGAAAGGAAGGTTTGGAAACTTATTTGGGATTGGCCGGGTCCTTTCCGTGTTTGCACTTTTCTTTGGCTTGCAGCTCATGACAAGCTCCTCACAAATATGGAAAGAGTTCGAAGACATATTGCTCTAGTTCCTTCTTGTAGTCGTTGCCATAGCAATGTTGAAGACGGGCTACATGTCTTGAGGGACTGTGCTCTTGCTAGATCTGTGTGGGCTCCTTTAATTACAGGTTCATCAATTTCAAACTTCTTTGATAATTCTAATGTGACCTTGTGGATTGAAGATAATTTGCAGACCCTCATGTTGGTTAAAGGTGTGCAGTGGCATCTTCTCTTCGCCATTACCTGCTGGCAGCTATGGTCTTGGCGTAATAAATCTATTTTTGAGCCTGCTTTTAATATTCCTATGGATACAACGGTCTTCTTGGTTTTGCTTACTAAACAGTTTTGTTGTGGGACTGATTCCTTTGGTCAGCAACGAGTAACGAAAACTGAGATTCAGGTTCGGTGGATTCATCCATCTTCCCCTTGGTTTAAACTTAATTCGGATGGATCTATGTTCAGGCATTCAGGGATTGCTGTTGCGGGTGGTATTTTAAGAAATTCTCAAGGTGTTTGGCAAAAAGGTTATGCAGTTAACATTGGAGCTTGTTCAAGTCTGGAAGCAGAGGCATGGGGTTTATTTCATGGCCTGAAGCTCGTTTGGGAGGGTGGCTTTCGACAAGTTTTGGTTGAGGTTGATAATTCTTCTCTGGTCCGTATAGTGATGCAGAATGACACTACTCCTTCCAGACTCTTTCGGCTTCTTTCCTCAATAAAGTTACTTCTCTAACAGGATTGGATTGTTCGTGTTGAGCATGTCTATAGGGAAGCTAATCAGGCAGCTGACTGGCTGGCTAATTTCGGTCATTCTCTTTCTCCTGGCTTACATGTTTTGGATGAGCCTCCTGATGGCTTGTCTATGATTTTATTTAATGATATTGTGGGAATTTCTTATCCAAGATTTGTATCCTCTGATCATGTATATTAATTTTTTATGAATAAATTCCAGGTTGATGTTTCTCTTGCTCATGATTTCAGACGCAGTTCTCTGTGGGTATCACTGAGTCTGGGTTGGAGTTCCCAATTCTGAGTTCTTTTCTTTTAAAAAAAAAAAAAAGGGAGTAATTTTTTCCAAGTTTCATTAACTTCGGTGAGGTTCTAATTGAAGAACTCTTTACTTTTACAACTTCAATACAACACCTTGGAATGAAGTTTTGAAGTCCGAATCCAAAAATTCTCCATCTAGAAAACAACTCCAATAACAAAACAATGATATTAACCCCAAAGCGTTAGCATAGCCCACAGCACAAAATGACACAATCATGCATGAGCCAATGTTCGATCAAGCATTCAACAAAGGTCACCATTGCTTGGAATTTTTTTCTTTTTTTATTTATCAAAAATACATAATTATACATAACAAGTCGTATGTTCATCGGCCTTTCCATATAGTCATCGGCCATTGCAGATAGAGACCAGAAAAATAAGCAAATATTGATTCAATCAACTTAAAAATTTTCAACAAGTGATTCAGGGATTTAATCAACAACACTAGTTGGTGTGTAAAACATGCCAACATAATGCTTCTTATTATCCTCAAGAAGGAAGAAAAAAAAAGAAAAAGAAAAGAATCAGTCCTGCCGCAGTAATGCATCCAGGAACTCATCACCTTTTCCTATTTATTTCCAATGCAGGACCTTAGGATTCCCTTGGGCTAACAAATAAAACCAAAATCCATTTTAGTCCAACTAGTCTTTCATCTCTCTTGAACATGAAAATGACATGGGGATATGCTTTAAGGAAGAAACATCAAACAACTCCATGAACCTTTGATCAGAGACCCTAGCCTTTGCAGCAGCAAATCGCTGGTACTCGTCAAAAATGGATGATAGACACCATCTTGCAATTTTCTCAAGCAACCCACTACACAACCTGTTCGATGCTGGAGAAAAGAAAAGCAAGTGCCAATATATAACTCATACGGTGTTATAATTTGAATTAGGCATGTAATTCTAGAAACCTTTAGAAAGGCACGTACCTTCCCTCGTTTACAATGTATTAAAACTGGGTGATTCCTTACATCTACATTAAAAATAATTATGAATTAGTACATGTGATTCTCTCTCAAAATAACAACTTAATCCAGCTAGAAATAGGATAAAACCATATGATGCACTTGTATTACCAAGGACGATTTTTAGTGCTTCACGAACTATATCCTCTGGGATGTTCACAAAAGGCTCCTGGATGCAAAAATTCAAAGTGTCAGTTAGCAACAGCGATATGAGGACTGAGATCAATAAAATCAAGTGAACAATCAAGATCTTTCACTATTAATATTCTGCTCCCAATATGATTAAGAATAGGGAAGTACTTGACTATGAAAAAGTTATCCTCCAGAATGAATATTTGAAAGATGCATGCGGATGATCCAATGCTTAACTCATAAAAAATCATGCTCTTATTTGACCTTCAACTATTTGTCTATTCATAATTCGGTGGGATCAGCAAGTCTCATCAATTTTTTTCGTTACAAATTAGCCATTTTTTCCCCAATTTGCCTCAAAGAACACCAGATCCTAGACCAATATTGATTCATCTGTCCACAGAGGCAGAAATTAGATTCATAACTAGTGGAGCAGGTACTCTAGTTCTGCCGCTATTATGAGAACAGGATATAGCAATTTTTTCCATAATGTAAAGCAAGAGTACAGAGCCAGTGACGACGTTTTATCACATATTTGCTAGTGCTATATAAGGGCAACGTGTCTGTGATAATGCTGAGTCAGACAGGCAGGCCAGAGGTTGCATATTTGATTAAAAAGCAGTCACTTCATGCAAAATAGTAATCATAATCGAAGAGAGGTAAAAAGAAAATGGACCACTAAAAGACAAAATGTCGAAGAAGATGATAAAATTGCAGTGGGCAGTGAAGATGCATAAATAGCCCATATAAGCTAAGTAACTGGCAACTTAAATAGCAAATGGAATGAAGAGGCACATAAACAACACAAGAAATAAGGCAACCTAACTAAATTGTTTAAGGTAATCCTGATTCAGATTGAAGAACATACGTGTTAGTGCTTGCTCATAACGAATGAGAACTATTAGCTACACACGCGCGTATCCACTTTCCATATTAGTGTCTATGCACTAAGCAAACATAATGCTAGACAAGATGATGACATTTCATTCACAAATATATTCCCCATTCGAGCAAAGGACGCTGCATGATGTAAGCAAGTACAACGCTTAAGATATTTTTCCCAATTCAAAATCAAAAACTCCAAAAGTGAACAGTTATTTGCTCCATGAAGTCACAATAAATCCACACAAATATATTTGAAAGTTCATATTTTACAGTCCCATTGCTACCCAAGTGCCAAATTATGTCATAAATCAACTACTAGAATACGCAGTTATGTTGATATGAACTGATCTCATGCATTTATATACATGCCAAGGCCAGAATAATGGACAAAACCATTAACTAATTTAATACATCTCCCGGTAGAGAAATTGGTCTATGCAACCATTTAGTAAAAAAAGGGCAGCCCAATGCACAAAAGCTCCTATTTTGCATAGAGTCCAGAGAATATCGGATCCATTAGAACTTTGTACGCTGTCTTTCCTTACAATTGCAAGAGGCCATTTCCATTTAGTATTAAAAAATATATATATCGATTGAATAATTTTTGAACCTGGACACAAGATGACTAGACTTGTAAAGTACTATCTCCGTCTCACAAAGGTTGTCCATTTTTTTTTCTACAAATTTTAAAAAAATGAGATTAATACATTGACAATTTATGTATTTTTCTTTTTTACTCTTGTTCATATATTTATTTTATCTTGAAAATAATTCAAACTATCATTAATTTTTTATTTAAAGTATGAATTTATTAGAGAGTAAAATAGAAAAAAAAAAAGACATAAAATACATTCTATAAATAAAAATGAACAATTATTTTGGGACATTTCAAAATGGAATTGTAGACAACTTTTGTGGGACGGAGGGAGTATAAAACATGATATTGATAAAAATTAGATGAAACAATTTCCTAATTAACCAACGGAAAATGTCGGTCTCTTTATGGGAAGATAAAAAGATCTCTTAGCAGCCCTAGTTTTATGCCAAACACATTTATAGATCTAGTCAAGAGTTAAATAAGCTCAACAGATAACTAAAAGAACTAGGAACATTAAAGAGAAAAACAAAATGCACCTAGTTTTAGATACGACTCAACAAAATGTTCTGTTTTAAGTGATTCAATTATGTTTCTTAACAATTATCATGCTCTTGTTTTTCGCCTAAGGCAATTTCTGCAATTGTTGATCCTAAATGTCAGTGCTTCCTCATTTTTCATTCTTTCGACCTTGGTTATTAACTTGCTTAGGACATTTACAGGAGCTAGCCTAATGATAGATTTTCTCCAAGTAGTTTTAAAATTCAACCCTTAATAACTGTAATAATCGTTCACCTAAAACTGAGGATGAAAAAGAAAAATCATCATTAGGACACTCAAAGTGCAAGAAGTAGAAAACAAGCTCTTAAAAATAAGCTAATAGAATGTTTCAAAATTAATTTTAGGACTTCACTTACAAGTGAACTAGTAAAATAAAAAGAAAAAAAACAAAACAACAATCAAACTACCGCAAATAATAATAATAAGAGTATATGTGATATTCTATTATAACACCATAAATAATAATAATTCTAAGAGTATATGTGATATTTCTTCTATAAATTTACGTTATAACAGAATATCAGTGAAAAAAAAATGCATATATTAAAAAAAAAATTTAAAGTTGCATTTTCCACCAATCTAGACAATTCAATTGCACATTATTAAATCAAACTCGAATGAACAACATGTAATAATCATTGAGGGAAGAAAAACACAAGCTTACATATCTGTAGTCTTGATTTCTATTTTTTTTCTTTCTGTCCCGCACCATGGTTTTCAATTCTAATTTTTGAAAATAAAGTTTCCTTTATTAAAATGTAAATATTACCACATGTATCCAATAGAATGAAAAAATAAAAAAGAAAAACAATGTATAGACAAAGACTTCATCATGAGCAGTAAATGCAAATAACACACCATGACTTGTAAAAAAGAAAATTAACACATCATTATAGGTTGAGGGCTGAGGCGCACACAAAAGAAACAAACCATAGTAGTGCTAAAGAACAAGCTACCTCTTATATCTGGAAGAAAGAGCATTGATGAACTATTGGATGAAGCAATAACTATTGAATAATTCAATACACTGATCATGATGATGAACTAATTATGGGTATTCATGAGTTTACTTAACGATTAATTCAATACACTAATCATGAATACACACTTAACGATAGTTACTATAATTGAACTAAATTATTTACTCCATAAGATATAACTGTAGGTCTTTAAATAATAATAATAATGGGTATATGAATGATATGACATCATCAGAACATTTTATCTGACAAATTCTATGATCCCAACAGTATAATCAAAATGGGTATTCATGAGTTTACTTAAACGTATCCCGAAACATCTTCTCAGGGTTAAAATTTCTATAATTAACAAATTTAGTTTGAATATTATATTTATTGAAAGGTGCTCATTGGTTTAATTTAAAAGCACCTAAATGCTTTCAGATTCAAAACGAATAAACAAATAACAAAACGACAATCTAGCGATAATAAAAAAAGAGAGGGAGATTAGTTATAGCTCACCTTATAGCTTTCGATTCCAAGCTGAAAATGCCTAATCCCATTGGCCTTAAGAAATTCAGTATTTAGCTCTGGATACGGCTCAGGACATAGACATCTACAATACCACCATAATCAACCAAAAAAGAAAACAAACATGAAATAGAGTTGATTTCGTTTTCTTTTTGTTTTTTGAAAGAATATGAGAAAGAGAAAAAATGGCTCACATGATGGAGCGAAGACCAAGAGTTTTGAGAAAGGAGAAGTTAGCAGAGTCAGGAAAGCCAGACCTAAAGGACGCCATTATCAACCATAGAGAAATTTAAAGGAGGCGTAAAGCTAAGGTCATCAGGTGGTGGGGGAGAAATCGCGGTGTTCAACAGCGGCCACTTCTATAGTTTTGCACATCTCACCTTCAGCGGCAGTGGCGGTGGCGGCAGTTATGTGGTCTACTTTCATGAAAAAAAATTATAGAGAGAGAAAGAGGTTGAATCACGAGGGATGTTCTGTTAGGTACTGATGCTTTTTTAACTTTTCTTTTTTGACAATTGAAAGAAAGAAAAAAGGACCTTTTGAAGATGCCGATGGCGCTGGTGGTTATATGGTGGCGGTGGCCGTTGATATTTATAGACACATTTTAGAAGATGGGGACGGCAGAGCAAGAGAAAGAGATAGAGGAAGAGAGAGACTGGGCGTGCTCAGTGTGTGTGTGTTTTTTTTATTAATTTAAATATAAAATAGAAGAAATAAACTGCAGAGTGGAAAACTGCAAAAATAAAAAATAAAAATCAGCAAATATTATGAAAGAAAAATGGAATTATTACTTATTAATTAAATAAAGTAAATTGAGACGAGGGCCGAAGTTACAAACAAAGTCACACGCGCACGCGTGTTGTGATAAAATTGTAATTCTCTCATTTTCCTTTTTTTTAAGCTCTAGTTTGAATTTTTAATTATGCAGTAAAAACTAAAACTAAAAAAATGCTCTCTCCATGATAAATAATAGTTCCATCTCTATTTCACAGTTTAAGAAAAATAATATTTATGTTAATTTATTATATTTTTTTAAAAATTTTTTATATTTAAATCTAATTAAATATGTTAGTTAAACATTCCACTGTCTAGTAAATATAAAAATTAATTATAAAATAAATATTCATGTAAAAAGATTATGGCAAAGTTAAAAGAAAATTGTTTCTAAAAATAAAAATAAAAATATTATTTTGGGATACATAAAAAAAAAAAGAAAGATGGATGATTATTTCGAGACTGTAAATATATATTTTCTTTTGTACTGTTTAATTACTTTAATTAAAATTAAAAAATGGTCTATTTTTCAATTTCTGTTATTCACTCCAAATTGAAGGAAAATGTTTTAAAATTTTGAAAATTTTTACATTTTTCTTTTCTATTATTATTGTGTAAAAGAATAAAATTTTCCGTATACATTCATGCAAAAACATGTGAAATGTGAATAGATCTTATCATGGTTTTTTGGATCATTAAAGCTTCTAAATATATTGTAGAAGAGCTTTTCAAAATTAAATGATCATCGTATAAAAGTCATTTAAAAATAAATATCACCACAAAAAAAAAAGGATATGTACTAATATTTTAATATTATTTTACATTTATTTTTTTTTTAAAAAAAAAGTGAAAATGAATTTAAGAAGGTGGTGGTGATTGGTAACGGCTTCAGGCCTCGGTAACAATGAGAGATGAATTGAGTTTAAGAAAGTTGGCAACGATTTGACTAAAGATCACCAACGAGCATATCATGGACGTCAATGCTGACGCTTCCCCATGCTTCTTCTGTCAGTGGTTGGTGAGATGATGATGGAGTAATTTTTTCCTTTTTTTATATATTCTATTTTTCTTCAAGTAAATTACTTAAAACTCGCTTTTTTATTTATTTTTTATGTTATCATTTAACTTTGAGATTTTATTTTATAATTTATCATACTTTTATAAAATATGATATATATTTTTTATTTTTATATTTTTCATGCTAATTTTATATTTTAAAGTTTATAAATTTTAATGATTTTTTTTAAAAAAAAAGCTTTTAGAACTTTATTATTAAAAAAAGTTAACTTGCCATTAAAAATATTGATATTATATTATACGATCAATTTATTAATTTTATATTTTTTAAAATAATTAAAAATATAAAAAATATATTTTTAAATAATGAAAAATATTAATATAAATTTTTTAAAATATTTTAAAAAATAATAAGTTCTTATAGATTTTAAAAATATATATTTTATAATTTACACCGTATTTTAAAAATTAAAATTATAAATAATAATTTTTTATTAAAATATTAATTTCTATAAGATAAAAAATTAATTTTCATAATTTTTATTTAGGATTTGATATTCATTGAATTTTGATATTTTTTTTATAAATTATTAAATTTCAATAAGTAGAACGTAATTGTTTTCTTTTGAATAAGTGGCAAAATAAAAAATTATAATTTTTCTGATTTCCAAATACTTTTAATTTTAATAAAAATAAAATTTTTCCTTTTGTAAAAATTTTTAATATCTATTAATTTTTTATTTATTACTTTATTTTATATTATTTAATTGTTAATGAATTGAAAAACTCTTATTTTACTTTAAAAAAAACTCTTAAAATTTTTTAATTTTTGCCCGGATATGCTTTAATTTTAGAAGTCTAAAACTCTAATTTTATATTATTAATTTTTTAAATTATATTTTAAGTTTAATTATATCTTTAAAATCATATTTTTAACATAATTTAATTTTATTTGCATTAATTCTTTACAAATTTTTCATGAAAATCCTAATTTCTCTTTTTTCTCTCTCAAACTACCATCAATCTTAGTTATTTCAATTATTTAACCATAAAATTATTATCCCCACATTTAGTGGTGGAATAAAAAACGAAACGAGAAGAGAGCAATTTTTTACTAGAAACTAAGCAAGGGAGTCTTATTATTTTTTAAAAAATTATAGACGAATTAAAAATAAAATTAAATATTTAATATTATAATAAAATTTAAATTTTTATTATAAATGACTATTAAAATTTTTCTATCAAAATTTTTCTATTATTTATTAAATTCTAAAAATTTATTAATTTTTTTACATATATTTTTATTTAATTCTTGAATCTAATAATTTACTTATAGAATTTTATTAAAAGTCAAAAAATTAATATTTAAAAAATTATTAATAAATATAGTTATATATATATATTTATAATTGAAAAGAATATATTAAAAATATATAATTTTATAAAAAGGGTATAATTTTATATATATGTAATTTTAATTTTATATAATTTTAATAATTTTAATTTAAAAGTATATAATTATATATATAATTTTAAGATATATTAAAAAAATTTAAATTATTAATTATATATACATAATATTATTTTATAAAATTATATATAATATATAATAAAAAAATTATATATTCATATATATATACGTTGAAGGCCATGGGATGGGGAGTCAGCCGACCCCACTGACCCTTATGATTCTGCCCTAGCCTACATCAAAAATATATATCATTCCATATCATTTAAACAAACCTCCTTTAAAAATTAAAACTTGACATACTTATAATTTTCAAAAAAAAAATTAAATTTAAAAGAGAACTTACGAGTCACTTGAGATTTCACCAAAATCCTTCAAAAATTCTTATAAAACTTGATATTTAAAAGAAGTAAAAGTCCACTTGAGCTTTCATGGAGAATTCAACCTTGAGGAGAGAGAAGAAAAAGATGAGAAAATTATATTTTTGATTTTCTTTCTTCTTTAATTCCTAGCCATATATATATTATAATTATTTAATTAATTAATAATTAATTTTATAATTACCATCTTCCATCAACCAAATATATTTTTATTTTTTTAATTTTTTACCTTGCTACTATTTATCTTTGAGTTTTATTATTTACTTTTTGATTTTCTCATTTTCTACTAATATTTATATATTATGTATATTTTATTTATATTTCACATATATATTTATTATTTTTCTCATTTTAATAACTTAATTAACCTTTTTAATTATTATTTAATCATATTTAGTAAAAATTATGGATATTAAATTAAATGTCTAAATGGTCCATTTTTTATATTAAAAAATATATAATTGATTAAAAATATTAAGGCATAATCAAGATAATGATAATATTTTAGAAGTTTATTTAAATATTGGCTTATAAAAAAATAATAAATATATTATTAGTCAATTGTTTGTTTATGATATTATTGGAGAGGTACTAAATAAAATTATTTATTGATTTAAATATTAATTACTATTTTCTTAAATTGTGTGAAAGTCAAAGTATACTATTTTTACTTGAAATGAAGATTAAATATTTCAAATTTGCAAAGCTAATAGATGGTCCTCCTCCTCGCCTATTGATTTAGAGGTAAGTGCTGATCGTAAATTGGGATTCACATGTGCAAGGCATTATTGGAGTTTTTTAAAAATTATTTAGTGCTTTCAATTTGTGTAATGAGTGTTTATATGAAATATAAATAAAAAACATACGAATAAAGTCAATTTTTTTTTAAAAAAAAATATCAAATAGGTTTTATCTTAATATTAGTAAGAATTGAATATTTATGTTGAATTTTGAAATGTTTAATTTGACTATTAAATTTAGATGATTAGTTGAAGTAAATCTAGAATTATAGTATATTATCAGATGCTATACAAACGACCTACTTAAATTAAATTAAAGCTTAGTAATTAGCTATAAACATCAAATAAATTTCCTTCCTGAAATTATATCAAATAGCCATGCAAAATTCATTTTTGAGATGGTAAATGCAAAAGGGAGCGTGATCCCAAACGCCAATAACGAGCGTGTTGGTGTTGGGTTGCTGTCAGCAAACAAATTAAAGAAAGAGAGAATGAAATTTAAAAAAAAAAAACAAATTGTTTATTTAGGAATATAAATAAAGTAAAAAAAGAAAAAAAGGAAAAAAGAAAGAGAGGGAATAAAGGAGCGTACATTCCTGAGAATATGCGGGGAGAGAAGGGAAAAGAGAGAAAACGAGGCCCGTGCGCCACATACTTTTTCTGATAAGTCATTAAATGGGTTGAAACAAAATTATGAGTGAATTGCATAATATAAATATATTTTTTAATAAATTTCACCAAAATGAAAATTTTAAATGTGAGACTTCTAGTTCTGATTTAACTTCTAATATTTTCAGTTTTTAGGTTCATTTATGAAAAACGTATTTTATTAAAATAACTAAATTAATCGCAAAAGAAATAAGCAATAAATGGGAAAAAAACAAATGAAGAAAACTAAATATTTATATTAATTTCGAAAATTAACAATAAGGAATTTTTTACAATCATGTTACAACTATGAAATTTTTTTATTTCTTATATGAATGTTTTATTTTAATTATGAAATAAGAAAGAATAAATTTAACAGTATATGAAAATTATTTTACAGTTAAAAATAAAAATAGACTCAGAATTCAAAAACAAGGTTTATTAAAAAGAATTGAAGCTGAAAATATCTTTATGGGGAAGTTAAATCATATTTTCTCAATTTCCTTTTTTATTTATTTTTTTTTCTAATTTTACAGTTTTGCCTAATGGAAAGCAACTTTAAAAAAGGCTTTGCATTTTATGGTAATGGTTGCAAATTGTTAACTGAATATTGGGCTTGTAGGTTGACCCTACAATTGGCTGCTTTTGCCCCAAATAGACCAAATTAAAAACATAAAATTAGTAGTGGGCGTTTGCAGAGAGCTCATTCAAGCCCCACCTTTCAATAGCAACTGAATTTGTTTATACACTTCAAAGATTAATTGAAGTAGTTTAAGTTTTGGCTTTGAAAAGAGTATATATATTTAAAAAATATATTAATTAATATATTATAATAAAATTATCGTAGTTTTATTATGAAATATATTTAGTTATTATTTTCTATATGTATATATTTTTATATATTATTTATTAAAAAAATTAATATTAGATTGTGATATATTAAAGTTTGGCGTTTTTTAAGTCTTTTCGGCTTAGTTTAATTTGGTGGGCCTTGCCTGATTATGTGGAAGAGCGTGAATAAGGTACCTTGGCCTCTCATATTTAAAAAAAAATGTATATGTTAATTAGTATATCAAAACAAAATTAATATATATTAATTAGTATATCTCATAATTTTATTGTGAGATATTTTTAGTAGTTATTTTTATAAGTGTCTTATTTCTTTAAAAAAATAAAAAGAAGGTTTAAGTCTTTAGAAGAAGCAGACCATTACTTTTTTAACGAATTGGAAAGACATTTTGCTTCGTCAATTTGCTTGGAGAGACGTCAATTGAATTATTAACAAAGCGACCATCAAAGTTTTCTTATTATTTGTTTTCTTTATAAATGAAGTTCAAATATTAAATTCAAAACCGGTTGAAAACTAGTGGCTGTCATTAACAAATTCAGTATTTGAAACAATATTTTAAAATTCAATCATTTGCGTTTCAAAATTATAATTGAAATATTTAAAATTAGAATTTATAATAATTGTTGGCGTTAACTTTCTCTTTATTGACTTGTTATAATTTATTGGATTTATTAATTAATTTTACATTATTTAAAATTACGAGTTAGCAGTATAGTTCAAAATATCACATTATATAGTTTATTATTAAAAAAAATAAAAAAAAATTAGAGGAAATTAAATGGCATGTCACTTTTTTTTTAATTTTTTTAAAAAATATCATATAATTTTTAAGAAATTTCGTAAATATATCTTTTTTTTAATTTAATTAAAAATATATTGTATATATAGCTTTGGATTTTAGTGAAAGGAAAAGTAGATATATTTTTAAAAAATAAAGGATTTTTTGAAAATGTTTTTATTTTTTAGATATTTTTTGTGTAATTAAAAATAGGAAGTCTGGAGCTCAATCGAAAAAACAAGAAAAAAAGAACAAAATGTGTTGAAAATAAGTGCAAAGCAATAAGATTCAATTACGGATCGAAATAGATTAATTTCCATTCAACTTCAAAGATAGTTTGGGACTTCCACTTTCCTGGATTTTTAATGATTTTCTAAGCCTCCCTATTAATATTATATGTGAAATTATTGGACATTTTTAAGAGTCACAGCATGAAAACTTTTATCAGTTTAGAAAAATAAACAAACAAATGTATATTATTTTTATTATAAATTTGACTATATTAAAATTCTGAACTTAAATTTTTAGTATGAAAAATAATTTTAAAATCATTAAAGTTAATATTGGTCGGTAAAGACTGCAAAATGCAAAATATTAATTTAACTTCACTTTCTATTTATGCCTTAATTTTTTCAAATAGCACCTTATGCGTCCGATGAGCCTTATGGACTAATATCTTCAAGGCCAACTTTTTTTATTAAAAGAGAGAGGCAAAATGCCTAAACCAGCTAAGAGCTATCTTTATAAAATCTTGGTCATGAGACTTCTATGGTATCCGCCATAAGCAGCCTGTGAAGACCAACAGGGGGAATACTGTGAAGGAAAAGACCAAACTGAAAAGAGAATTCTTGGTTTGCTAACCAATCAGCATATTAGTTTTCTTCACGGTAGTTATGCTTGACATAAACACTCCAATCCTTTTGCATCCAATTCCTTATTGCCCGATTAAGAAACGTTTGGCCATTGATGGCCACTTCCTCCTTTCACAACAATAGCATTGTCTAGTTCTAGGATAACCTGGCGACATCCTAAATTACAAGCTAAGTGAAGCCCATCAAGAGCACCCCACAATTCTGCCTGCAAGACTGAGTAGGTGCCCAAATTCCTACCGAACCCTCCCATCCAATCTCTATTTTCATTTCTAGTGATACCATCTGAACAAGAGATATTAGTTGTAGCACGAAAGGCTCCATCAATATTCACTTTAACCCAATCTAAGGGTGGCCTTGTCCAGCCTATCAACCTCTTCTCCTTATGATACAATGGAGAAGCTACCACATTATTCATCTCTATCGCTCTAAGATTATGTTCAGTGATCACCATTACTTCATTGTAGAGGCTATTGATGCTCTTGTTTGAATTTTGGAAAGTATAACTATTCCTTTCCTTCAATAAAATCCAACAAGTTACTCAAAACACAATCCTCCAATCCTTAAACTTGGCGCGCCAGCTCCCTTGGTACTGAGCAGCTCCTTGGCCTTGTCCAGTCTTCAAGGCTAATTATTTTTATTCAACTTGACTTTAAAACTTAAATTTAATTTATTCTTACTTAAATTTAATTTATAGGTAAAAAATATATTAAAATATTAATTAAATTTTTATTAAAATCAAATGAATATAAAATTCAAATTTGAATTACTTATAGATAAAATATTTATTTGAAATGGATAAATATTTAGATAATTAGATTTTATACATATTATATTAAATTTTTTTGGATATTCTATTCAATTGTTTGAAACCACAATTTATTTAAATGTAATGCGAAAGACATTAGAATTGCAAATGGGTTTAGATAAGAATATGCATACATACATACATATATACATATACATACATACATATATACATATATATATATACACATATATATATTATAATATAAAAGTTATTAATTAAGAAATTATAATTAATTGCAACCACTAATTATATGAAAGGCGGTTCGATTCTTGCATTATGAAGATGATGAGTATGATTGTGATACGGAATTACATTTCATTATTAAAATACAATAAATATGCTCTTAGTGACAGCATTTATATATAACTTCGAAACCAAACTTAAATATTTTATTACTATATGTTAAAGAACGATCCATACACTATATGTTAAAGAACGATCCATACGAATACACATTTTTTCCAAATAAAAGTCGTCTCTTTTCGTGTAAAAAAGAATATAGGATGTTTTCTCTGAACCTCGAGGGAGACCTCGAGCGAAAACCCGATCCGCCTAGCCCTAATGATGATCGTTCCACCAAAAAGGTGAAGATACGAGAGGAGAATGGAGGGGATAGTGAGATGGGGATGGAAGAATGTGCTGGGGAAAGAACTGTTCGATCGTTTAAAGATTGCTTAATGGCTGGAGAGTCTGGGGGCCAATCTGAGATGTTTAATACTTTTTTTGAGCCTATAGACGGGACTGAAATGGAACACGATGAAACTAGGACTGAATCTGAGGAGGAAAATGATCTATTCTTCTCTAGTAACAATGAGAATGGGGCTGACGATTCTGACAAAGGCATCGCTATTAACCTGTCAGGGAAGATTCCTACGATTTCCCTGTCCAAGGATGTTGAGAATGAGATCTGTCAACCTTGGAAGAATGCCATAGTGATTCGTTTGTTGGGCAGGAGGATTGGCTATAAGGCTCTAGTCAATAAGTTGTCTCTCTTATGGAGGACAAAGCATGGCCATAGGGTTATTGACTTATCCAATGATTACTTTCTTGTTAAATTCTCTAATGAGGAGGATAAACTGTCGGTATTGTTGGGGGGACCCTGGTTAGTTTTTGGCCATTATCTTATTGTGCAACCATGGAGCCCGGAATTTCGCACTTCGAATGATAAGATTTCTAAGGTGGTTGCATGGATTAGATTCCCGGACATGCAAATTCAATACTACCACAAAAGAGTATTGAGAGCTATTGCTTCAGCGATTGGGAAACCTATTCGGATAGATTACAATACTGGGGGAGTTACAAGAGGCAAATTTGCTAGAATTGCAGTAGAATTAGACCTTGATAAACCTTTGGCTTCCATGTTTGAGATTGAAGGGAAGATTCAATACGTGGAGTATGAAGGTTTATACAATATTTGCTTTCAATGTGGGTGCTTTGGACACAACAAGGACTCATGTAATAAGAATACAACTCAAGGAACTCCTGTGGGCAGCGATGGTATTAGTGCAGGTATTACAATTCAGTCGCCTCAAGGCAATCCTACGGTGGTTTCTAAACAGGCTTATGGTGAGTGGATGGTGGCTCCTACTCGCCGGCGGCGGGTTATGCAAAATAAGGAAATTGGTTCGAAAGTGGAAAGCAAGAATAAGGAAAGGCGGATGTCAAGCAATGGATCTCGATTTGGTATTCTAGAGAATCTCAATATGGAGAATCATAGTTATGATAATGAGCTTTTTGTGGGCGAATCTTCAGGGGTTATAAAGGAGAGCAATCTATCAAAGATTAATACCTTAGTTGAAAAAAGGGTTTCCATGGTAGAGACTGTTAGAGAATCTGGGCCAGTCACAAAGCCCAATGAGGAAAATAAGAAGATTCAAAGGCTGGATAGCCCAAAGAAAAATGCCCAAGGCTCTAATTTGAAGAAGACAGTGCAACCCAAGGAATCTCCTTTGGGTCCAGTCAGAATTCTGCAAAGACAAGACCCCCCCCTTATCCCCTCTGTCACAACTTTAGATGCCAACCACACAGCTGTTTCTTTGAAAAACCAAACTGCGTCTAACCCTTCCATTCTTCTTCGTCCGAAATCCAAGTTGGCGAGTGGTATGAAGAAGACCGGTTTGGATTTAAGAAAGAAGATAACAAGTAAGAAACCACCTGACCCCAAGAAAGTAGCTGGGTTAAAGAAGGCCATTGGTGGGAAGGGTAAAGACAAGTGTTTGGGCGAGGAACCCGAAGACTCAATCCCTGTCCAGAATATGGTTTCGGAGCTGTCGAAAAGAATTGAGGAAGAAACCTCGTCTATGGTTGAGGGTGGGGATCCTGATATGGATCTTGACTTGAATGCTTTCTCTGAGGATGAGGATGATGATCCCAGAGATCCTTATTTGATTGAGGATTAATGTATTTTAGCTGTCTTTCATGGAATTGCCAAGGGCTTGCTCAGCAAAGCAAGCTTACTATTCTGAAGGATATTGTTAAAAGCCAAAAAATTCAACTGCTGATTTTAGTTGAGCCTAGAATTAGTGGTGTTAGTGCTGACAATGCTATTAAGAAGTTGGGGTTCCATTTCTCTCATCGTGTTGAGGCTATTGGTTTTTCAGGAGGAATCTGGCTTTTATGGGATAAAGAGTGGAAAATTGATATTCTTGTGAATAATTTTCAATTCATCCATGTGCAGGTTGCTAATGCTCAAGGTAACACCTTTTTCATAACGGCTATTTATGGAAGCCCTACTGCCCCCATTCGTCGCAGTTTATGGAAGGATTTGAACCTTATTGCGGGTAGTTGTAGTGGTCCTTGGGCTCTTTTGGGTGATTTTAATGCAGTTCTTGGTCCTAATGAGAAAAAGGGTACTGTGGATGATCTCAAATATTGTAAGCACTTTCTCTATTTTGTGGAGAGTAATGGTCTTCTTGATCTTGGTTTTAATGGGCCAAAGTTCACTTGGAGAAGGGGTTTGAAGATGGGCAGATTAGACAGAGTTATTGGTAACCAGCTGTGGCTTCATAGCTTCCCTGATTCAGCCGTCTATATCCTGCCGAGAGTAAAGTCAGATCATTCGCCCATTAGGCTTGACCTGCATGGGAAGGGTAATTCTTTTCCTTTCTCTAAGTCCTTTAAATTTATCAACTACTGGCAATACAGGGAGGATTTTCGAAATGTTTTTCAAACTAGCTGGAAGTCGAACTGCACTGTCAGTTCAAATCTGGAGAACCTTGCCTCCAATTTATCTACATGGCACGCTGAGGTTGTGGTTGCTATACATAAGAGAAAGAAAAGAATTATGGCTCGTCTTAGAGGAATACAGGTGGCAATGGAGAGGCTACCATCTGATGAGCTTATTAATCTAGAGAAGCAGTTACAAGGGGAGCTTGAGCAGTTACTTTCTGAAGAAGAATTGTATTGGGCTCAAAAATCTAGATGTGAATGGCTTCATAGCGGGGATCGTAATACGAAATACTTCCATTCTATTACTATGAACCGAAGAAGGAGTAATAGAATTTGTCAGCTGAAAGATGAAAATGGGAATTGGGTATCAGATCAAAACATTCTTGTTAATTGGGCGGTGGACTTTTTTACTAAACTTTATCAGGAGGATCGGACCGTATCACCTCTCCTTCAATGCCCAAATCTTTTTGCTCCGTTATCTTCTGAGGATTTGCTTAATCTGGAGGCTACCGTTACCATAGAAGAAGTTCATCGTGCATTGTTTGACATGAATCCAAACAAGGCCCCTGGTTTGGATGGCTACAATGCATTCTTTTTCCAGCAGAATTGGAGTCGGATAGGGAAGGATGTTTTTCAGTATGTTGATGGAATTTTTAAGGGGTTACATTCGATGGAGTCAATCAATAAAACTCTCATTGTTCTTATCCCTAAAGTGAACCCCCCCGAATCTATGGCACAGTTTCGCCCTATTAGTCTCTGTAATACAATTTTTAAACTGGTCACTAAAGTCATTGTTAATAGACTGAAGCCTATCTTGCCTAAGCTGATTGGTAAAAATCAAGTCAGTTTCGTTGAAGGTCGTCACATTACTGATAACACTATCATAGCCCAGGAGATCATTCATTCTATGAGAAATAAGAGGGCTGGGAGAAAATGGATAGCTATAAAAGTTGATTTGGAGAAAGCCTATGATAGGCTGGGGTGGGATTTTATTTTAAATACACTTCAGCTTGTGGGGCTTCCTTCGAACTTGATTTCAATCATCATGAGGTGCATCAACACTTCCGAACTCAATATCTGCTGGAATGGAATGCGAACTACTGCCTTTAAGCCTTCGAGGGGGGTGCGTCAAGGAGACCCTCTCTCGCCTTATATCTTTGTTTTATGTATGGAGAGGTTGGCTCATATGATATCTGTAGCTTGTGATAAGGGTATTTGGAAGGCTTTTAAGGTGGGTAGATCAGGCCCATCTGTTTCACACTTATTTTTTGCGGATGATCTCCTCCTCTTTGCTGAGGCATCCAAGCAGCAGTTGGATACTATTATTAATCTTTGTGGCCAGTTTGCTGAAGCTTCGGGTCTGAGAATTAACTTGGGGAAGACTAATATTTTCTTCTCTTCGAATGTTACAAGGCAGGAAGCTAGTTCTTTGGGTGGTTTATGTGGTTTCAAATTGACAGATGACTTAGGCATCTATTTAGGTGTTCCTTTATCTGGTGGCAGGAGTAAGAGGAACACTTATCATTTTCTGGTAGAAAAGGTGCGGAAAAAATTAGCAGGTTGGAAAGCTAATAGTTTGTCTCTAGCTGGAAGGATTACTCTTGTGAAAGCTGTTATCCTTGCTATTCCTAATTATGTGTTCCAAACTGTTTCAATTCCTATCTCTATCTGTTTGGAAATTGAAAAACTGTGCAGGAGGTTTATTTGGGGTGGTACTAATGGCAAAAAGGGCATTTCTCTGGTCAATTGGGAATCACTTTGTCAACCCAAAAAGGAAGGTGGATTGGGCATCCGTAAATTGCATGAGGTAAATGATGCTTTTTTAATGAAACTTGTTTGGGGGGTCCTTCGGTCACCGGAGAATTTATGGGTACAAGTCCTTCGGGGAAAATACATTAAAGATAATAGGCGATTTCCTTCTACTTTTAAATCTTCCAATACCAGCTGGCTTTGGAAGAATATGGTTAGGGTATGGCCTGCTGTCTTGAGTGGGGTTTGGTGGGTGATGGGTGATGGCAAAACCATCCGCTTTTGGAAGGACCAATGGCTGCCAGACTGTGGACCATTGATTAAGTATGCCACGAAGTTCATCTCTCAGGAGGAAGCTAATAAACCTATTGTGGACTTTATTAAAGAGTCCAATTCCTGGGATTGGTCTAAATTTGGCTGTAGTCTTCCTTTTTGCTTGTTGACAAGGATTGCTGCAGTTCCCTGTTATATTAATTCGGGAGATAATGATGATTTTTATTGGGGAGCTTCTAGCAGTGGAGAATTCACTGTTAAAACAGCCTTTAAAGGGATTAGGGATGAGGTTGATCTTGCTGAGTGTAGTAGATGGAAAATCTTATGGTCATGGAAAGGAGCCGAAAGAATTAAAACTTTCCTGTGGCTTCTTTGTTGTAACAGGTTGCTTACAGCTGTGGTAAGAAGCATAAGGCACATGGAGGATAATGTTTTATGTCAGTTTTGTCTACTTGAGCCCGAAACTGTTTTACATGTGGTTCGGGACTGTTGTGTGGCGAGGTGGTTGTGGGAAAAGATTGTTCCAGATGATTTTCGAGAGTATTTCTTTTCAGAAATGAATGTTGGGTATTGGGTGGCGTTTAATCTAAAACAAACAGACAGGTCTGTGGGTTTAGTTCAGTGGCAGCAAGTTTTTGGTGTGGTATGTTGGTTCTTGTGGAAGTGGCGGTGTAGTTCTCTATTTGACCCTCACTTCCAGAGACCTTGGGATCCGGTTGATGTGGTAATGAATTTCACCAAAGAGATGGATGCTGCGTGGAGTAACAAGGATGGAAAGGTTGGTCCTGTGAGAAGTCAGATTCTTGTTGGATGGTCTGTGCCGGATGAAGGGTGGTGTAAGCTCAATACAGATGGATCTTATTCTCAGTCCACAGATTGGGCTACAGCTGGAGGACTGATCCGTGATTCGCTGGGCAATTGGATTAGTGGCTTCTCATACAATCTGGGGTCTTGCTCTATTATGACAGCGGAACTCTGGGGGCTGCTGATGGGTCTCCAACTGGCATGGAAACTGGGTTATAATCGCTTGGAAGTGGAGGTGGACAGTTTATCGGTGGTGAATTTAGTAACAAAGAATTCGACTACTCTAACTGTGGGTAGGAGCCTTGTGGCTAGCATTCACAACCTTCTGGAGAGAAGTTGGGAGGTGCGGGTGAGGCATGTTTATAGGGAAGCTAACAAGTGTGCAGATTGGCTAGCACATTTTGGAATTTCCTGTCCTATTGGCTATCATGAGCTGGCTGGACCACCTGATGATCTTCGGCCCTTATTGTTCAGTGATGTTTCTGGAGCAGCACATCCCAGGACTGTAACCATTTAATGGTTTTTATCTCCTCTTTTATCCAAAAAAAAAAAAAAAGAACGATCCATACTAATTTAGCATTACAAAGTTTATATACATATATATATATATATATATTAAAATCTTGTTAATATATATATGTATATATATTCAGCCACAGCCGCCTATTGATTTTCTGGATTTTATGAACAAATTAACAGTTTCTTTAGAAAAATTATATTATATAGCTGTGATTCTAACTAAATATTTTAGTTGGAACGACAAACTAATTAGATAATAATATATTTTATATTTTATCACTTAAAAATTTATAGGGTCTCATTTTTTTGATAGCTCAAGTATTAGGTTTCTTCAAATATTGAGTTTGTTATATATATATATATATATATATTACAAAATGATATTATTTTATCCTTCAACCACTCAATTAATATGAAAATTCACCTAAAATATATCTTTTTAAAAAGAGTTAATATTTTTTAGACTATAATCACCTTAAATGGGTAAAAAAAGATAATAATATCCTTATTACCTAAAAAAGTAAAAAAAAAAACTATCAGATATTTTCTGTATTATTCTTCTTTCTTGCATATCCTCTCTCCTTTTCAACTTTCTCTCTCTTTTTTCTTTTCAAAATACGAATTTGCAGCCATTAAATCGACAAAATAAAGTTTTCTCATGCGTGGTATATTTTTATTTTTTTATTTAGTCGAATCTACAACTTTTATTAAGATATTTTAACTGTGAAATAATAAATATTTAAAGAGAAAATAGTTTATTTTATTATATTTAACTAATATTTGCACCTATATTCAATTCATCTTCTTTTCTTCTTTTAAAACTAAAATAAAATATGTCTGATTTATATTAATTTTTAAAGAAAAAAAAATTTACAGAACTGTCTTAACTCCTCATAACTTGCCTTAACTCATATTAAAATACTGTTTTTTGCTATAAAAAAATTATCTATTGCGCTTCCTAAGACAGTATGCACATTTGAATATTAAAATAAAATATGTCTGATTTATTTTGATTTTTAAAGGAATAAATTTATAAAACTGCCCTAACTCCTCCTAACTTGCCCTAACTCACATCAAAATACTTCTTTTTCTTATAGAAAATTATTTATTCCACTTTCTAAAATAGTGTGCACATTTGAATCTTTAAATAAAATATGTCTTATTTATATTGACTTTTTTAAAAAAACAGTTTACAGAACTGTCATAACTTCCCCTAACTCACATCAAAATGCTTCCTTTTGCTATAGAAAATTCTCCATTGCACTTCCTAATATTGAGAATGCTCATTGAATGAGCAATTTAATAAAAGATTTTGGATCTTGATTTTTTTTAACAGCAGCAAAACATTCGAACTTTATCAATGCGAATTGAATGCGCAGCTCTAAGATGAGGGAAGCGCTTAAAAGCCCCTCCCTAAAGAGCAAAGCCAAAGCTATCAATCATCTTAACTTAAACTTTAAGACATTTTTTATTCTATAGACAGTCTACTTACTTGAATCTTAAAATAAAATATTTCTGATTTATTTTAATTTTTAAAGAAAAAAAAAGTTTACAGAACTGCCCTAACTCCCCTTAACTTACCCTAACTCACATCAAAATACTTTTTTTGCTATATAAAATTATCTATTGTACTTTATAAGACAGTCTGCATACTTGAATCTTAAAATGAAATATTTATAATTTATTTTAATTTTTTAAAAGGAAAAAAGTTTACAAAACTGCCCTAATTCCCCCTAACTTTCCCTAACGCACATCAAAATAATTCTTTTTGCTATAGAAAATTATTCATTACACATGTTAAGATAGTCTGCATACTTGAATCTTAAAATAAAATATATCTGATTTATGTTGATTTTTAAAAGAAAAAAAAGTTTGCAGAACTGCCCTAACTCCTCCTAACTTTCCCTAACTCACTATATTTTTTTAACTATAAAAAAAATCTCCATTGTACTTTCTAAGATAATCTGCATGCTTAAATCTTAAAATAAAATATGTATAATTTATTTTGATTTTTAAAGAAAAAAGTTTGCAGAATTATCCTAATTCCTACTAACTTGTCCTAACTCATATCAAAATGCTTCTTTCCGTTATAGAAAATTTTTCATTTCACTTTCTGAGATATTCTGCACACTTGAATATTAAAATAAAACCTATATAATTTATGTTAATTTTAAAAAAAAGTTTAGAGAACTATCGCTGGCGGCACTGTGTACTAATATAGGAGAAGGTACATCTCTGATTGCAGGTGCGTGATACAGAGAGAACGGGGGGCTGGGCTGTTGCTGCCTGCATCGCCGGTTGAAGAAAGCGTGAGAGGTTGAAGACAACTCCCGTGACACTCAGGCTAGCAGCAACGTTTCACGCTGCTGCCTTTTATTTTTATTTTTAATTGCATTAAGTGAATCGACGTCGTTTCACTTAAGACAATTGAAAAAAAAAATTAAAAGGCAGAAGTGTGAAACATTGCTGCTAGCCTGAGTGTCACGGGATTTCTTTCTCACAAGCTCAAACCCGTGCTGCACTAGCAAACTTTGCCCAATACTTGAAAGAATACTAGTCAACATTTCCTTGAAATGCTTATCTAGCTTAGACAAGTTAAATATGGAAGCTAAGTAATAAAGAAAGTAACTCAATCACAAGAGAAGAAAAGAGAATTGGAAGAATGCTTGAAAGATCTTATTACTCTAAGAACTTGGATTTCTTTGATGATTACAACAAATAAATTATACCCCTATTTATATTGCTCCACCCTCTCAATGGACGGTGGTGATCAATTTGATTCAATGACCTATATTAAAGTTCTACACAATTTTTAGCATATTCTTTTAAATATTCTATGACATCTTTCTAAGATATTATCTACCATATTCTAAAAATATATATACATACACAATTCTAGAATTCTATGAAATACTATAGAATATTATAAAGAAGATTTACATATAAGATTCTAGAGAATTTCTAGCCAAACATTCCATTTTGGTTAGTCACATGCAAGTCTTATGACATTCTCCCGCACCTAATCTGGCGATGTTCTTATCGCCTTCAAGTCTTCATAAGCTCAAATTGATCCTTGAATTGCCACAAATGTTGGATAGGTTTCTAACCGGCTTCACTCTAGGGTAATCTCTTCCACTTGACAAGGAGTTCATGTGTGGGTGATTGATTGGAATGACGTTTCACCCTATCGGCTAAAATTTCTTTCACTTCCTTGTCATGTTGGATGCGTACACCCATTGGTACCTTTTGCAATATTCCACGGCTTGGATCTTCCACATCTTCCTTGTATGGCTTCAACAAGCACACATGGAATACGGGATGAAACTTGATTTTAGGAGGCAACTCCACATTGTAGGCTTGCTTCCCTACTTTCTTAATGATCAGGAATGGTCCTTCATATCTCCTAATGAGTCCACGATATAGCCCCGTCAACCTTGCATGATTATGCATTTTGATAAGTACAAGGTCTCTTACTTGGAACTTTCTCGGTTGCCTCTTCTTGTTGACCCATTTTCTTCATCATCTTGAATGCTTTCTCTAAGTAGGTTCTAGCGTCATCGACATTGTCATTTCAACCTTTGGCAAATTTATAGGCTGAAGGACTAAGACCAATATAGCCTGTGGCAATGAAATTTGGAGTCAATGATTGTTGGCCCATGACTATCTAGAATGGACTACACCCCGTGGATTCACTCCTTTAAAGGTTGTAAGAGAATTGGGCAACATCAAGCAACTTAGCCCAATCTCGTTGGTTGGCACTCACATAGTGCCTCAAGTATAACTCCAATAAGGCATTCACTCTCTCCATTTGCCCATCCATTTGAGGGTGGAAACTAGTTGAGGACTTGAGGTCGATACCCAATAACTTGAACAACTTGGTCTAAAATCTCCCCGTGAAGCAAGTATCCCTATCGCTCACAATAGTTGGGCACACCCCAATATTTCACAGCATGTTTTAAGAACAAGTGTGCAGCTCGTTCGGCGGTGCACTCCTTCGGTGTTGGGATAAAAGTAGCATATTTGGAGAATCAATTCACTACTACTAACACCCAATTGCATCCTTTGGATGTGGGTTACCCCATGATGAAATTCATAGAAATACTTTACCAAGGCCTTTTGGGGATGGGAAGTGACTCGAGTAGACCTGCGGGTAGTTGTTGCTCCACCTTGTCTTGTTGGCATACAAGACAAGTCTTCACATATGCCTCAATATCATCCTTTAAGTGAGACCAATAATAAGCTTCTTCCACCAATGTGAGAGTCTGATGTATACCCAGATGGCTAGCCCATTTGCTATCATGGCACTCTTTCAAGGCCTCCCTTCTTAAGTTGCCATGTGATGGAACATAAAGCTTTCTTCCTTTGGTGTATACCAAGCCATATTCTACCCAAAAGCATCTTGTCTTCCCTTTCTTGACAAGAGCAATGATGGTTTGGGCCATGAAATCATGCTCTAGCCCTTCCTTGATTCGTGCCTTCAAAGTGCTTTGCGGACTGCTAATGTCTGCGAGCTCTCCTTTTCAACTCAAAGCATCCGCAACTAAGTTGGCTTTACCAGGCTTGTACTATAATATGTAGTCAAACTCTGGTAGAAAGTCTTACCATCTAGCTTGCTTTAGAGAAAGCTTCTTTTGTGTTTGGAAATAGCTAGTGGCAACATTATTTGTCTTGACTGCAAACTTGCTCCCAAGTAAGTAGTGTCATCTTGTGCTCAAATAATACACTACTGTGGTCATCTCCTTTTTTTTGCACTGTGTGCCACCTCTTAGTATGATTGAGCTTTCTACTCTCAAAGGCAATAGGATGTCCATCTTACATCAACACACCACCTATTAAGAAATCAGAAGCATCAGTGTGCACCTCGAATGGTTAGAGATAGTTGGGGTACACTAAAACCGACTCCTCCATAATTGCCTTCTTTAACTCATCAAAGGCATGCTGACATTGCGAAGTCCACTCCCAACTTCGCCCCTTCTTTAGCAAATCCATCAATGGAGCAGCTATAGAAGAATATTCCTTGATGAATCTTCTATAGTAATTCACCAAGCCAATGAATGATCTTAACTCGGTGACTTTGATTGGCGGCTCTCAATCTTGGATGGCTTGCACTTTGGGCTTATCCATCCTTAGCTTGCCTTTACCGATGACATGACAAAAAAATGTCACTTCTTCTTGGGCGAAGGAACATTTCTCCTTCTTCACATAGAGCTCATTTTCTTTCAAAGTGTGAAACACTTGCCTCAAATACTCCACATGCTCCTCTAATATTTTGCTATAAATCATAATATCATCAAGGTACACAACTGCAAAACGATCAAGGAAAGGAGCAAGTACCTTGTTCATGAGTGTGCAAAAGGTGGTTGGCGCATTGGTGAGTTCAAAGGGAATCACAAGGAATTCTTAAGACCCATACCATGTGACACATTGCATCTTTGGCTCATCTCCTTCGGCTATACGAACTTGATAGTACTCTGATCACAAATTCAACTTAGTGAAGTACCTTGCATTGTCAAGTTGATCAAATAAATCTGCAATGAGTGGGATGGGATACTTGTTCTTTATGGTGATCTTGTTGAGTGCTCGGTAGTCAATGCAAACCCGAAGTGACCCATCATGCTTCTTTTAGAATAAAACTGGTACACCATAAGGAGCTTTGGAGGGACGGATGTAACCGGCATCAAGCAATTCCTTCAATTGCCTCCTTAGCTCTTCTAACTCGGATGGTGCCATACGATAAGGAGCAAAAGCGGGTGGCTTTGCATCAACCTCTAACTCAATGGTATGATCTACCTCTCTTCTTGGAGGAAGCTTCTTTGGTAGCTCGGCAAGTATAACGTCCTTAAACTCTTCAAGCACGTCTTAAACTGCCTTTGGTAAATTTACCCCTCCATCCATGGGGCCTTCATCTACCTTGAGGGTGACAAGATAAGTTGGCTCCTTCCTCTTCACCCCCTTGGAGAGTTGAATTGCGGATACCATTCTCTCCTTACTAATCTCCCTCTTGACTGGAACAACACATGGTTGTCCCTTCTCCATGATGCACATGGTGTCAGCATAGGAAACCAAGAAAGCCTTCACCATGTCTAGAAAATCTATACCCAAATAGAACTTATTATCATCAATGGGAGCGATAGTGATATCGACCTTATCTCTCCATTGGATGATTTTGATATTGGTGTCTCATGACGAAGCCCTTCTCCTTGGTGTAGGATAAGCCAATCTTGTCCGCTAGCTCCTTGGCCATATAAACTGTGTCGGCACCAATATCCACCAAGGCTTGGATGGTCTTTCCCCCAATCTCAGTCTCCATATACATTTGACCCCGTGGTTGCTCTTCCACTTTGGCTTGGATTGCACTAAGTAGGCGTATTGAAGCAAGTCTTTGTTCTTATTGCTTCTCCTTCTCCATGAGTAAAGTAGCAATCTTCCCAAGCTTAGGGCACTCAAAAGCCCGATGAGGCCCATTGCATAAGAAACAAGCGATCTTGGAGTTGGAAGCATCATCCTTGTCCTTCTTCTTTCCCTTGCCTTTGTCCTTGGAGGCTTGGCCCTTCTTGGGAGATTTATCCCTATCCCCCCCACCTTTTCCATTGTAGCTGGACTTCTTGTCTTGCTTCTTCTTCTAATCCTTCCTCTTGAATTCGATCAAGGACTTGGCAGCGGCCATTATGGTAGCTAGATCTTGGACTCCTTTCCTTTGGAGTTCAAGCTTAGCCCATCCAGTTAGGCTATCCATGAAGTAAAAGAGAGCATCTTTTTGCCCCATGTTTGGAATCTCCAGCAGCAACTCAGAGAATTCCTTCACATACTCCCTTATGTGGCCTTCCTTGTATTGAAGGCGATGAAGCTTAGCCCTTGCTTCGTTTTGTGGATCTTCGGAGTATAACTGCTTTTTGAGTTCTCCTTTAAAGTCTTCCCAAGTATCGATGGTGCAAAAATCCTTCCTCACATCATCATACCTCCTTCGCCACCACACCATGGAGATGTCCCTTAAGTGGGAAGTGATGCTCTTCACCCATTGAGCATCATCGAAGATTCCTACCGCATCAAAATAGTTCTCGACTCCCCAGAGGAAGTTGTCAATTTTTCTTGCATTTCACGCCCTTCTATAGGCTTATGGGCTGGGAATATCCACCTTGTGGGTAGGAGTAGCATGCATAGCTCCACCTCCATTGGCTACGGTAGTCATGCATACACTAAGTTAAGTTTGAAGTTTCTCTACAACTTCTTCAAGGTTGGTAATTCTTACCTTGCAAGCATTCACCTCAACATTCTTTGCAGCAACGGAGGCCTCCAAGGATTGCATCTTCTTGGATACTATGTCCAAGGCCGTGTTTAGGGCACCTTGCTTCTCTTCGCGGAGCTCGTCCACCCCAATAGACTCTTGCCTCTCGATGTGTTAGTCCATATCCTCGACTTTGTCCCTTATCTTGGATATGGTGGCATTAAACCTTGCCAACCTTTCCTCCATGACGGCGATGATGTCCCTCGACTTATCCTTGCGGCCCTTCCCTCCTTGGGTGGTGCTAGCAGCAACAAAAGAATTGATATCTTCTGCCATTCTCTCGTGTTGAAGTTTTCTCAACTTGGCTCTGATACCAATTATCACGGAATTTCTTTCTCACAAGCTCAAACCTGTGCGATATTAGCAAACTTTGCCCAACACTTGAAAGAATGCTAGTCAGCCTTCCCTCGAAATGCTTGCCTAGCTTAGACAAGTTAAATGCGAAAGCTAAGTAATAAAGAAAATAACTCAATCACAAGAAAAGAAGAGAGAATCGGGAGAATACTTGAAAGCTCTTATTACTCAAAGAACTTAGATTTCTTGGATGGTTACAACAAATGAATTATACCCCTATTTATACTACTCTACCTCTAAATGGACGGTGGTGATCAATTTGATCCAATAGCCTATATTAAAATTCTATACAATTTCTAGCATATTTCTTTGAATATTCTATGACATTTTCCTAAGACATTATCTACCATATTCTAGAAAAATCTACACACACAATTTTAGAACTCTATGGAGCACTATAAAATATTCTAAAGAATATTTACATATAAGATTTTAGAGAATTCCTAGTCAAACCTCCCATTTTGGCTAGTCACATGTAAGTCTTGTGATAAGAGGCAAAGTCGCAGAGAGCAAGGGAGGAGGAGTGTGCCGACCACCGACCAAATCCACTATGAAGGTATGCCGACCACCACCAGTCCAGGTTTTTAATATTTTCTTGTATAAATTTTAATCCCCCCTCGGTAACTTTCTAATTCCGCCACTGAAAGATATTATTATTTTTTTAATCTATTTAAGGTAATTATAGTATAAAAATATTAACCTTTTTTAAAAAGGGTATATTTTAGTTGAATTCCCTTTAATATACTCCTTTTTTTTTTGTCCATCTCATATTTGTTCCCACTTCTAATGATGCCTTTTATAAATAATAAAAATACAGAATATTTAGTTTTTAAAAAAAAATAGAGGCTACGATGTTGCCTATTTCTTGTAGTCTCATTCATATATTAGATTATTCATACTTTAATTGTATCATCTTCAAAGAAAGATGCGTGTAAACTTTGCAGAACCATTAATTAATTTTTTTTTTTGCCAAACTTCGTTTATAGTATCTTTTAAACAAGTGAATCATACAAGGTTTTTTAATTTAGTTTAATATTTATGCTCATTTATTTATTATTAATAAAACATTTTTATATATAATTATTTTTATTTATTTCTGTAAAATAAATGTAAAAATAAATAATTATTTATTTAATTATTAAAATATTAAATTTAATTGCTAATCGACATTTTATAAAAAGAAATATAAAGCAGTATGCGTAAATAAAGTAGAAATAGGATAACCAAATTAAATGATGAAAAATAAAAATAAAATAACTAAATTCAATCACGTACTAACATATTTCATCCTATGAACCATTTCCATATTAACAAAGTAATGTTTAATTTATAGTTATAATGCAATTTCAACATATATATATATATATATATATATATATAGTAGAATCACCGGCAAAACCAGGACTTAATTGAGAGGAGAAAAAAAATTTTAAACAAAAAAAATTACAATGAAATACTATTTTAATAATTTATACCATATATATTATTATATATATATATATGAAATATTTTAAAAAATATTTAAATTAATTATTTTGAATAAATTTACGTGATATAATATATATAAATAAAATATTGAGTTTTTACTTAAAATATAACTTCATTAATTAATATTTAATTATAAATAAATCTTTACTTAGACATTTAAATTTTTAAAAAATTCAATTCAATTTTATTATACAAATTTTTATATTTAAAAAAATTTAATTAGCAAAATTTAATACTTTGTATATAAAAGTATGAGTTAATTTGAAGGTAATTAAATTATATCAAAATAAAAAGAAATTTTCAAAAATTTTATTTATTTAGTTAGGTGTGAAACTTTCTATATAAAAATAAAATGAGAAATAATTATTTTTTATTTTTAACATACACATTACATAAAAATATACACACACACATGTATGAATCAAGGAGGGGTTCAGTGTCTGGGACCCCCTTAATTCTGCCACTTAGTAGAGCAATATTGTTTGTGTGGTTTGTTTTGAAATTACAATGGAAATGAAAATAACTATTTATGAAGAATTAAAATAAATTAATTTTAAATATAAAAATAGAAACTAATCAAATTAATTTTAATATAAAAATATATTTTATTCTTTTCAAATGTTAGGAAATTTAAATTTGAATATGCTAATCAAACCATACATGTATTTATAGTTAGATTATATTTAATTATGTGACTATAAAATTAATTGTTTTTACTCATATACTATAAAATTAATTTATAACATTTGTCAAAATTTTCTTGGCCTGTTGGATATGGATTAATTGAACACAAGAAAAAGATAGAACCAAACGTAAAACAATTGAGCATTGACAAAGAGAGGTAGAGCTAACGTGGAGATTACTATTTTTCGTACATGTCTCAATTTGTGCGGCATGTCTCTCAACTCATTTTTTTTATTTTTATTTTTTTATTTATGTTAATTGCATGTGAAAATGAAAAATATGAATCTCAAACTCTACATTATTGAACTTATAAAAACGTTATTTTTTTATGATTTTTATTAATTTGCAGTCAATATGATTATTTTAAAAACAAATTTATATATTATATAAAATTAAAAGATCTATTGAAAAATTTTTCCTATATATATATATATATAGGAAGGGCACAAAACCCTTTAAGAAAAAAACAAAGATATACATGGTTTTGAATAAGAGACACCAGAAATATGATGCAGAAAAAGATTATTAATAGCACGAGAAACGCCATTAATTAACACATGAGTCCAATAATAAATTTAAAAGAAAAAAAACAAAGGTTAAGTCATGACTAAAGCCAATTACATTACTCAATCATGCATGAATATAACCTAAGCTTGATGTTTCTATATATAATATGTAAGTAATTAATGTCATTATTTTCTTTAAATAAGTTGGCTTGAAATTATTTGAAGTTTGAGATTTTTAATTTCTTGAGGAGTTACAACCATATGAATGTCAAGGAAAGGCTAAGAGTGAAAGGGATGAATTTAGCTTAAAATTAATCAGCTAGCTTTCTTGAGAATTATGTCTAATGATTTTCTACTTATTGAGTTTACCAAACAAGCTTTTGACTTTTTATTTTTATTTTTATTTTAGAAGAAGACAAATTTCTGTTTTTTTTTTTTTTTTTGCAATTTTAATCATTTTCAAGTAAATAATTAGTTAATAGAAATATAGTCCAACCCAATTGAATGAAACATAGACGATTTAAGCCACATTTTCAGCGTTTGGAAGTTAAAAAGAAAAAGAAAAAAAAAGGAAAGGGGGTCGGGGAGTGGGCTGGGGGAAATAACTATGTATTAGTGGGCTTGGCTTATGGCCTACCATCTTCATCTCAATCTATTTTGAAATTGTTTTGTTGTACATGAAATTCTGAGCATCACAACATTATCAGACAAGATCATATCATGCCTCTAATTGCATAGATTTCACTCCTACTTCCAAATTTCCATATTACATTCTATAGAAAATATTTTTTAGTTAAATAATAACGCATCAATATATATATATTATACATGTTAATATATTTAACTATAATTATATTCTTAATAATAATTTCATATTTCAATAATATCAAATGATTATGCAATAAAAGAAATTCTTAATCATTTAAAATTTTATTTTTTTAAGAAAATATATTTATTTACATTTTTTATATTGATATTTAAAAGAGTATATATAAGCTAAATAAAATATTTTTAACAAGATATTTAATAAAAATTATTTACTTATTCAATTATAAATTTCTTTTAAAAAATATTTTAAAATAAAATAAAATTTAATTATATAAATATTTATATATAATACTAAAACAAATAATATTGGCATAATATTATGCCATGTGGTATAAAATTAATATTTTTTAAATATTAAACTAAATTATTATTTATCAGAATAGATAATTAATTAATAGAGTTCAAATAATATTCGAATATCTCATTTATTACTGATAATAATTAGTTATTATCTAATGATATAATTTAAATTTTTAAATAGTTATTTGGATATTGTTTAATTTTTATTTTATAATTAGTTATTTATCTAATAATATAAATTAATTTTTAAAATATTAAATTTATTATTATTTGGAGAGTTTAAATAGGATTATGATATATAATAATTAATTACTATATATTATATATAAAAAATTAAATATTGATAATAATATAAATTGATTATGATTATTAATTTTTTCATATTTTTTACTTAAAATTATTATAAAATTTTAAAATTATTATATATATACATTAATTAAAAATTATTATAAAATTTTGAAAAAAAAACATTGGCATTTTTGACGCAACCATTTTTGGACTCCTGGCTTCAAGGCGAATAAATTGGTGTCCACCTGCATTCTAGCACCACTTGCAGCACCAC
The DNA here is from genome assembly GCA_947685225.1 of Garcia nutans. Lineage (NCBI taxonomy): Eukaryota > Viridiplantae > Streptophyta > Magnoliopsida > Malpighiales > Euphorbiaceae > Garcia > Garcia nutans. Next base: position 2,483,772 of record CANTUV010000068.1, read on the forward strand.
TTGCAACTATGGGCGAAGGTACTTTGAAGGAAAGGGGCAGTTGTCCCGTTCTCTTTTTGAAAATTTATATATATATATATTATTTTTTAAAATTTTTTAAATTTTTTATTAATTTTTTTAAAAAAATTTAAATTGCCCATCTTTTTTTTAAATTTTTACAAGAAGTAAAAAAAAATATAATAAATTATTTATTTTATAGCAATAGTTCTTTTTTAAAAAATTGACAAAATATTAATAATATACAAATACAAAAAAAAAATAAAAAAAAGTATAAATTTTTCAACTAAATTAATTTGAACACATTTAATAAATTAAAAAACTCATTTATTTTAAATATTTTTTAAGAAATTATATTTATTATTTAAATTTTTTTCTTTTTATTTTATTTTTATTATGAAAAATTTTATAAATTTAAAATTCTGTACATATATAATAATATTTTTTTATTAATTAATTTTTAATAATAAAAATATATTATTAATAAATTTATAAAATACTATTAAAATAAAATGAGAGATAAATAATTACGAAAAAGCTAAAATTTGTAAAAAAAAATTCGTCCCCCTTACTCCAAAGCCTGGCTTCGCCCTTGCTTGCAACAGTAGTCCATGGTAGGCAGTAGCGGCACATGGATTCCAAATCCAGTAGCTCCACTTCAATGTTCTGATGTGTTTTATGACTCGATCAACTCGAATTTCAATTGGAAATTAGTTTTTGGGTCATTTATTATTGCATTATATTTATATTCATAACATTATATACAAGCTTGCATGTTCGTCAAATTTAGAATCCAAACGTTAATTGTGAATGATTAAAAAATTGAGAGAATTGAGATGTTTTCAAAGTTTGAAAGCTAGAGAGGCAAATAAACCAAAATTTGACGAAATCTTTAGAGAATTTTTTTGGCAAATAAACCAAAATTTAGAATCCAAATGTTTTCAGGGGTTGATGCTTTGGATTGACTTTATTCTAATGTTCCTTATTTGTTTTTCAATTATGCTTCTTCTTAGTTATTGAGAGACTGACATTCTAAAGAAAATTAGTTGAGTTTCCAACAAGTCTGTTCGCATATTCTTGTGGATAATGGGTAAGATTGGGAGTGAGATGTGACGACATAAGATTATGATGTGGATTCTAACTATGGTATAAATTTTGAAATGAGATGAAAGTATTTTATTATTTAATTATGTGATTAATTTCATGTTCTGTATTCTAAATTTTATAACATTTTTTTTATTTCTGTTTTTTGTTATTTTATTTGGTACATCAGTTGAATAGTTGTGGTGAGGTTCTTTTAAGTAAGATCTTGATGAATATGATGTTGGGGTAGCCTTGAGTGGCGGGTTAATGTATTGGGATTTAATTAAAAAAATACCATGGAGTTTTGCTTTAACATTTTTTAGACCCCATAAATCTTGTATATACTATTTTAGACAATTATGCCCTTTGCACTAAAAAAACAAAATCTCACAACTCATTCCTACCAAGCAGCTAATTTCTTTTTTTTTTCACCATCTGTCTCTCTTTCACCATTAGTTTGTAGCTTTCATCACCATTTCTCTACTAGGACTCATCCTTTCTCTTCATTTCACCAAATCTATTAAAATCAAGATCCATTTAAATCGGTAAATTATAAATTTAGCTATACATAATATATATACATATATATATATATAGATTATCTTTGTATGGTTGATTTGAGCAATGCATGCATATTTTAAATGTGAAAAATGGCATTGCATTATACTTTAAGAGAAACCAATTAATTTTATTTCACTTTATCACGAGTTTGCAGTTTTTTCTTCTTATCTCCCTTTTTTCTTTGTTTCTTTGTTCATTTTTATTTATAAAGCCTTGAAGAATTGAATGAAGTGCTATTGGGAGTCATGAAGCTTACAGAATTGTATTTGAAACAATATTATGAAATGTTATCAGCTGTTATTAGGTGTTAGAGATTGTAATAGAGTGTTTAAAATATAGTTGTGAATTGTTATGATTTATTATGAGTTATTATGGATTGCCATATATAATGTTAGTGAGTGTTATTAATCATTTTGTAGATTGTTATATGTTGTTATAGGCTATTCTTAATTGTTATGGGTTGTTGGTTGTTTTGTGGGTTGTTAGGAGTTGTCATGATTTATTATTATGGATTATTTTAGGTTGTTATATATACTATTACAAAGTGTTACTGATTGTTTTGTAGATTGTCATGAGTTGTTATGAGTTATTTTTAATTATATAATTATTTTTGTTTTTTGTATATTATTAAGGATTTTTTTAGATTGTCCTATAGAATATTAATAATTTCTATTGATTGTTTTGCGGGTTGTAATAGGTTATTATGTATTGTTATGGTTGTTAGGGGGCTATTATGGATTGTTAGGGGTAATTATTGCATAATTATTTTTATTTTTATATATCATTATGAATTTTTTTTAAGTTTTCATATAGATTGTTAGTGAGTCTTATTAATTGCTTTGTGAATTTTTATTGATGTTGATGAGTTGTTATGAATTATTATGGGTTTTTCTTGGTTGTTATTGGTTATTGATTGTTTTATGGATTATTAAGGGTTATCATATCATTTTAGATTATTACATATATCGTTAGAGAGTGTTATTGATCGCTTTTGGATTGTTATGAGTTGTTAGAGGTTGTCATGACACAATTATTTTTTTTATACTATTAAAGATTTTTTTAGGTTATCATATAGACTGTTAGTGTGAGTAAAGATTTTTGCCTTATACTCTCGGTGAAATATTTCTTGCAATTTTCTGCACTGTTAGGTTTGAAACCTTAGGGAACACGAGTCTAAATTCAAAGAATATGAGTTGTCACCCGGATGGGTCAAGAAGAAGTATAGAAGGGGTGATAGATTCAATTCCTAAGAACTCATCAACACTTTACTAGATTCAAAAAGTTTAGTTTACATAGGAAATGTGACAAATGACCTAACACCCACAATATGCCCGGTTCAAATTAGAATAAATACCTTTTTTAGGTATAAATATTATTTTATTTTTAATTATTATAATTTTATTTAACTATCATACAGTAAAATAAGTAAATTCATTCATTCATAAAATAACAAGTCCAAAAATATAAAATAAATAGGTACTCATACTTTGTGAAAATATACTCTTACAATCTTAAATCCATAAAAGAAATAAAAAGAAGACACTCACAAAGAGTAAAAATATACCATTCTACAATCCTCTTAAAAACAAATAAAAAATAAATAGTAGTATTGAAAATAATAATGAAAGCATTAATATCAATAATAGAATATAAAAACACATCAAATATAAAATTTTAATAACATCAATATTAACATACAATCATATTTTTTGTATTTTTATTTTAGCTGTAACAGTTGTAAAATTGTGACTATTAGTGATTGGGCTTTAATGAAAGACATAGTGCGTCTAGGATTTTTGTTTTGAGTAGTGTAGCCAAGGTTTGGCTATGATATTATGAAAAAATTGAAACTCAAAGATCTTTTATTAACATTAAAATATATCTATGCAAGAGTATTCCTAATAGGAATATAAATATTTATTCAATAATAACTTGTGAACACTCGAATTTTGAGGCTCGGAAAGCCGATTTTCTCAAATCGCAGACAACTGAGCCGGACCGGAGGTCCACGGTAAAGTTCACCGGAAATATATCAATATGGTACTTGAAATGTCCGGGACGACGTGAGGATCACAGATATGGTCCCGGAATAATTTTGGGAGGTCTCTAGCTCCCGAAAAATCAGTTTGAGCGAAAATCGGACAAAACCAGCGGCCCGGCCGCCAAAATTTTCCGTCTTTTCGGCTTGTCACATCCACGGCGGCCCGGCCGCCGTCCAGTCCGATTTTGCCTATAAATTGCCTTCAAGTGTTTAGAAAAATGAGGTTGGCTGGTGGAGACTCCGGGCCTCATGCTGACGAATTTAATCCGTAATCAAGAATCATAATCCAAGGTCCAAGAAAACGAGATCTGAAACTTCGAAGTGAAAAAATCCTAAGCAAGGTAATATTCTAATCAATTCTTTGTCAATTTAAACATTTCATAAGCATTTCATCTTCTTCTCAATTTCTTCTTGGTCAAAGACCTAATCCTTTTAGGTCTAAGGCCTAATGGACTAATTAATCAATCTGTTAGCACGAAACCCCAAATTACATCTTTCCGGTACAAAATACCTAAATTTCACAATTAAAATTAACTTTTTGGCACGGAGCCTAAATCGCACCTTTTTCGGTACCAAGTACCTAAATTTCACATTTAGCACTAAGTGCTAAAACTCACAATTTTGGCATAAAGCCCGACAATGCAGGCCAAAGGCCCAAAATTTGCATCCTTTTGGTACAAAGTACCTAAAATTTCACCATTTAGCACTAAGTGCTAAATTTCACAAATTTGGCAAAAAGCCCGATCAATACTTGGCATGAAGCCCGACACCAGCACGAAGCACTAAGTGCTCAAAATCTCATATTTGGCATGAAGCCTAAATTGCACTCCTTTGGTACAAAGTACCTAAATTTCACCATTTAGCACTAAGTGCTAAAACTCACAACTCTGGCAAAATGCCTGAAAAATGCACGAAGCATACACACACACATGCATGAAGCATAAATTTCATCGCCTTTAAATAGGCTTTTCCGAACTACATGGGCTTTGATCTCCCATTCAAACGGGAGTATGTAGGCATATTTGGGATTCACCCCAAATAGCAAGTCCACAATTTACTAACAATCTGTCTCTTCTTTTCTTCATTCCTTTTAGATTTGTTCTTTTCGCAAGTTAGTCAAATGCATGACATAGTCCCCGAATCCTCCTTGGGTTCGCAGACTAGAAGCCTTTACATTGGATGCATTATTGGAGTCAAACAAGAGTTTTCTTAGTTTTTCCCTTCGAACAAAATAAACTGAGTGGCGACTCCTGACAACGAGTGAACTTTCGCCCGGATCCTTTTCGGGCGGAAAACCGAGGTTCACAGATTGGCGACTCCACTGGGGACCATAAAAATGATTTATGGGATCTTAGTGGACTACAATTGTTTATTTGACTAACTTGCCATTCTTTATGGTGCTTTTATTTATTTTGCAGGGTACCTTAGCAATGATTATCCTTTCTTTAAGGATATTGGAATTGAAAGTTGACAAAAGAAATCTTTCTAGGGACCATAAAAAATAATTTATGGGACTCTAGTAGACTACTATTGTTAATTTGACTAACTTGCCCTTCTTTAGGGTACGTTTATTTGTTTTGCAGGGTACCTTAGCAATATATATCCATCCTTTAAGGATATTGGACTGAAGATTGAAGAAAGGAATCTTTTTCCTTTGATGGATCTATTGTTTGACTACTTGTGCATTTATTTTGTCATTCAGAGAATCTTTTTCTCTTGCATATATGGGGGAATCCTTTTCCTCCATTGCATAAAAAATTATTTTCAAATGAATTTCTTCTCTTTCTGTTCAAAGTTCTGAGTCTGGATAGCAAGTAGCGCTGACCGGCAGGTCTCCTTGATTATGCCGGCGGACAGCTAAAGCGTCCTCCCTGTTGTCGCAAACCATTCCAATCCTTTTGGAGTGGCCCATGAGTAATCGTACTGTTGGACCCACGCGAAACTCCTTGTTTCACATGTGGTTAGGTATATCTTACTCAAGACTCAAGGGTCCCTATGATAAGCCGATTCTCTATTTTTCACATAACAATAGAACCTTCCCTTAGGTTGTATGTACCCAATGATAGTGCCACATTCCATTAAAATGAATTATGATGTGATGAGGTGCATTCATGCAACATAACAACACGGTTTTGGGGAAAATCTTTTGATATGTGCAAGTGGACCAAGAGTTTTCCTACCCTACACACTACCTTGATCCTTTACCCGTGACCTTTTCAGGTACCCATTGTCCGTGTGCCTCCACCTACACCAGACACACCAACTCTAACTGGGCAATCACCCACAAGCTCTACCACTCCAACTTCACCAACCACTCCAATTCCTGAAATGGCTACAATTGAACAGATCAAGGCCTTGTTAGATGGACATGCTAAGGAAATTGAAGCTAGGATGCAAGAAAAAATTGATGAAGCTTTAGCCGCCCAAAGGGTAGCCATCCTGGCTGAATTAGGAGGAGCATCAAAGACAGTCCCTACTCCTGGAAATTTAGGGAAGGAACTTATTGTGGGACAAACTAGTACCCCCATGACTGCTCAGAATACCCCTGTCATCAATTTGGAGGATCCACCCTCTAAGAATGTCACTGAAACTGATGAACTGAAAAAAAAAACTTGAATTGCTGGAAAGGTCAATCACTGCAATGAAGACTCATAAAGAGGTGATAGACATGGATTCTTTATCCTTGTTTCCCCAAGCTAGATTGCCTCCAAAATTTAAGATGCCTGGGATGGACAGATTTGATGGGACTACTTGCCCTAAAACTCACCTCAAGATGTATGTGGGGGCATTAAGCCCTTGGGGTTTAAATGATGAGCTCTTTGCTCAATTGTTCCAACAATCTTTGACTGGTGCTGCCCTCAAGTGGTTTGTAAGTCTGGACCATGCCAAGATTAAGACCTGGGAAGACATCTGCAATGCATTTAACTCTCAATACCACTATAATATTGAGGTGGATGTCACCAGAAGGGAACTTGAGACTACCAAGCAGAACAACAATGAACCCTTCTCCTCGTTCCTTACGAGGTGGAGGGCAAAGGCCGCCCAAATGATCAATCTCCCTTCAGAACAAGAGCAGATTGATATCATAATCAGAAATTTAAGGCCTGCATATCAAGCCCAACTGCAAACCCAATACCTACCTACTTTCAAATCGCTCATTGCGACTGCAACCAAGGTAGAAGATCTGATACAATTGGGTAAGATAGTAGATGAAGAAGCTATCTCGAAGTATAAAAAACAAGGCCAAGCTGCTAATGAAGTGGCCAATATTGTCCCTGCAAATCCTTTACGTGTGGGCAATCTTGGGCAAAGAAATCAGCCAAGAAGGCAATATACCGACATTGGAATGCCCCTTCATCTAGTGTTTAAAAAGGCCGTGGAAGGAAAATATTTGAAGCCTTTGGACCCAAGGCCTCCTCCAAACCCATTACCCTCCAATTACAGGGCCGATGAGTACTGTGAGTACCACCAAGGAAATGGGCACAGAACAGATGCTTGCTGGACTTTGAAAAACCGCATCCAGGATTTGGTGGATAGTGGTGATATCATTCTTCTCAGGAGGCAACCAAACATTAACACTAACCCCTTGCCCAATCATTCCATCAATGCCGTCACTGTGGAAGATTTCATGCAGCCTAGTCTCTTTGATGAGGATGTTATGATAACCAATGTTGAAGACAAAAGGGGCTTCACCAAGCTGATCAAGACCATAGATGGACCACTGATAAACTGGTACGCCGAGGAGGGACAGGCTGCTCTAGTCAAACCTAGTCTTGTGTCACACCCTGAACCCGAGTCTTGTACTAAGTCAAATCCTGAGTCAAACACCGAGTCAGAGTCTAGTCCTGAGTCCTCTATAGCTTCAGATTTAGAGAACCCAAATGTCACATTTAATGTAATCTTGGAGAATGACTCTACCATTATCAATGAAACTCTTCAAATTCTTGGTTACCCTGTGTCTTTTGCTTTCCAAGTATTATCTAGCAAAAATGAAATAAATGAAATAAAAGAAATAAATGAAAAGATAATAATTGGCAAAGAAAATGAACATACATACATTGCATATGATTGTGTGAATAAAGAACAGGTGGTTGAATGCATCAGAAGGTATGCCGACTGCTTCATGTGGAAGACAAGTGATGTCACGGGAATAGACCCAGCCATAGCAGTTCACAAGATTTCGCTATATCCTGATGCAAAGCCGGTTAAGCAGAAACTGAGAAGAATGAAGCCAGAATGGTCTTTGAAAATTAAAGAGGAGGTTGCCAAACAACTGGACAATAAGTTCATAGAACCAATTGCCTACCCTTCCTGGTTAGCAAACATTGTACCGGTCCCGAAGAAAGACGGAAAGGTCAGGATGTGTGTTGACTACAGAGATCTAAATAAAGCTTGTCCCAAGGACGATTTCCCACTACCACACATCGATTTGCTAATAGACGGGATGGCAACGACAATCTTTCATGACATGATTTACAAAGAAGTAAAAGTGTATGTTGATGATATGATTGTCAAGTCAAAATCTCCAGAAGAGCACGTCTAAGCACTTGAGAAGTTCTTCCTTAGACTTCGCAAGTACAATTTGAAGCTTAAATCCTGCAAAGTAACTCTTTGGTGTAACATCAGGCCAATTTGGGACATTATTGGTCCACCCTGAACACAGACTGTGCGGCATTTGTGCAAGGATGTCATCAGTGTCAGATATTTGCTAAGCTGCAGAAGCAACCTCCCGTTGCCCTGAATCCAATCACTTCTCCATGGCCCTTCGCTACTTGGGGAATAGATATAATTGGCAAAATGCATCCACAAGCCTCGAATAGACATCGGTTTATCTCGGTAGCAGTGGATGACTTCACAAAGTGGGTTGAAGCAGCTTCCTATGCAGAATTAAATGCCAAAAAGGCAGCACAGTTTGTCCGAACCAACATCCTTTGTCGGTACGGAACGCCGTTTGAAATTATCACTGATAATGGAACTCATTTCCAAGCAGAATTTGCTACGCTCTTGAAGGATAAGAATGTCCAGCATCATAAGTCCTCTCCTTATAGACCTCAAACAAATGGAGCTGTAGAAGCAGCGAACAAGTCTATAAAGGTGATCATACAAAAGATGATCAAGGAACATAGGCGTTGGCATGAGAAGTTGCCATTGGCCTTGTGGGGATATAGAACATCAGTTAGAACTCCTACTGGGGCAACCCCGTATTCCCTGGTGTACGGAATGGAAGCAGCACTCCCCATTGAACTGGAAGTTCAATCAGCGAGGATAATTCAAGAAAGTCAGATAAATGAAGCTGAATGGATCAGCAATTATCATCATCAGTTGTTGGGTTTGGATGAAAAAAGACTTCAAGCTCTACATCAGATTCAAGGATATCAGAGGCGAATGGCCAGACATTTCAACAAAAAGGTCAAAGATCGAAAGTTGGAAGAAGGTTGTTTTGTCCTGAAAGAGATCAGAACACCTGTTACAGATCCTCGTGGGAAGTTCCGTCCTCATTGGGTGGGACCCTACATTTTAAAGAAAATACTTTCCGGCAGAGCCGTCATCTTGTCTGATTTGGATGGTCTGGAGTTCACAAACCCATGCAATCTGGATCAACTAAAGAAATATTATGCATGATCATGCATTGCAAGGAACTACATTAGACCTGATTCTCACAAACTAATTCGAGATATGTAGGCAGCTCTCCTTGAGCACGGTCTAAATTTTAATAAAAATCATTCATTCATCTTTCTTTTGCCAAAAAAAAAAAACCAGAAAAATCCCGCTAAGTCGAAAACCCACAAAGGGCGGCTTAGGCAATAGTGGGGCCCGCTAAGTCGAAAACCCGCAAAGGGCGGCTTAGACAAGAATGGGTAGGAGCTCGCTAAGTTGAAAATCCGAAAGGACAGCTTAGGCAAAAATTAGAGCAAGTAAATAAAGTAGATAATGCTTGGAAAGCAAAGGAAAGAGTCATGCCAAGAAGAGTCATTCATTCCCAAGGGAGTCATTCATTCAAAAAAAAAAAAAGAGGTCATTCCTTTCATAAAGTACCAAAAACCAATCAAAAAGAGTCAAACCACCAAGTCCAAAACGTAAAAAAAAAAAGAAAAAAAAAGTCAACCCTAGAGTCTAAATCCTGCGTCTCCTACGTGGGGCAGAGTCTTCGGTATCTTTCTTAGTTCCAGAACTCTCTGCAGCGTCTGCCTTCTCCTCGTTAAGAGGAACCACCTCATTTCCCTCCAGCTCCTGCAGCAATGCAAGCCTCCTTGGCTTTTTAATTGGCCAAACTTCAGCTATAAACCAAGTTCTGTACTCGGGAGTAGTCTGAACAAGGGAAGGCTTTGCAAAAAGCCTGATTATCTGATGGTCCCTAACTTAAGTTTGAAGAACAGCTCGAGTAACTCCGGGAATAATTTGGGGGCAACTTCAGAAAAATTCAAGTTCCTGCCCCAATGGAGTTGGACTTCCTAGATGATTATTTCTAAGTTCTTTACCAGAAATAATTACTGATAGCTTGAGCTTGAGGCCTTGTAAAGTTGAAAAGCCTCTGAAAAGCCCCACATAGCCAATTTGAACCTCATGCCTTACAAGGGGGGGCATTTGAGTCACATCCAATGATTGAGCAGAATTCCTCAAAAAGAGGACACATCTCGTCCATCTGGGCACCAAACCTGAAGACGTGAGCTTGCGGAACCCAAAATTTGGTACAAGCGTGCAAGAAATCTCAATTCACCAATATCTCTCTAAGAGTTGCAACAACTTTCAATCCATATCTTTCCATATTGATCCTTTCAACCTTATGGAGACTCTTGGTCCAGTTGTGCAAACAACGATTGTATAAAAAAAAAAGCCTTTTTGGAAAATAGAAGGGGACATCATGCATACATATGTACTGTTTGTGCTTAACAAAAGTGCAGGTACAGAAAAATCAGAAATGTTGCAAGCAATCGGAAGTGCCAAAATGTGGATCTTGTACCCCCTCGCTCAAAATTCGCTCTTCAGAAGGCCACTGGGCCCCATAAATTATTTTTATTGACCCCAGTGGGGGGCAATTGTGAATACTCGAATTTTGAGGCTCGGAAAGCCGATTTTCTCAAACCGCAGACAACTGAGCCGGACCGGAGGTCCACGGTAAAGTTCACCAAAAATATATCAATATGGTACTTGAAATGTCCGAGACGACGTGAGGATCACGGATATGGTCCCGGAATAATTTTTGGATGTCTCTAGCTCCCGAAAAATCAGTTTGAGCGAAAACCGGACAAAACCGGCAGCCCAGCCGCCGTGATCCCGGCGGCTCAGCCGCCAAAATTTTTCGTCTTTTTGACTTGTCACATCCACGGCGACTCGGCCGCGGTCCAGTCTGATTTTGCCTATAAATTGCCTTCAAGTGTTCAGAAAAACGAGGTTGGCTGGTGGAGACTCCGGGCCTCATGCTGACGAATTTAATCTGTAATCAAGAATCATAATCCAAGGTCCAAGAAAACGAGATCTGAAACTTCGAAGTGGAAAAATCCTAAGCAAGGTAATATTCTAATCAATTCTTTGTCAATTTAAATATTTCATAAGCATTCCATCTTCTTCTCAATTTCTTCTTGGTCAAAGACCTAATCTTTTTAGGTCTAAGGCCTAATGGACTAATTAATCAATCTGTTGGCACGAAGCCCCCAAATTACATCTTTCCGGTACAAAGTACCTAAATTTCACAATTAAAATCAACTTTTTGGCACGGAGCCTAAATCGCACCTTTTTCGGTACCAAGTACCTAAATTTCACATTTAGCACTAAGTGCTAAAACTCACAATTTTGGCATAAAGCCCGACAATGCAGGCCAAAGGCCCAAAATTTGCATCCTTTTGGTACAAAGTACCTAAAATTGCACCATTTAGCACTAAGTGCTAAATTTCACAAATTTGGCAAAAAGCCTGATCAATACTTGGCATGAAGCCCGACACCAGCACGAAGCACTAAGTGCTCAAAATCTCACATTTGGCATGAAGCCTAAATTGCACTCCTTTGGTACAAAGTACCTAAATTTCACCATTTAGCACTAAGTGCTAAAACTCACAACTCTGGCAAAATGCCTGAAAAATGCACGAAGCATACACACACACATGCATGAAGCATAAATTTCATCGCCTTTAAATAGGCTTTTCCGAACTACATGGGCTTTGATCTCCCATTCAAACGGGAGTATGTAGGCATATTTGGGATTCACCCCAAATAGCAAGTCCACAATTTACTAACAATCTGTCTATTCTTTTCTTCATTCCTTTTAGATTTGTTCTTTTCGCAAGTTAGTCAAATGCATAACATAGTCCCCGAATCCTCCTTGGGTTCGCAGACTAGAAGCCTTTACATTGGATGCATTATTGGAGTCAAACAAGGGTTTTCTTAGTTTTTCCCTTCGAACAAAATAAACTGAGTGGCGACTCCTGACAACGAGTGAACTTTCGCCCGGATCCTTTTCGGGCGGAAAACCGAGGTTCACATAACTAGAGTACAATATTCACATTCTTAAAATACAATAACTATCATAATAAGATTATATTCCTTAATGAGATTATATTTCTTATCATTATATATATTCTTGGTAAAGATTTTAATAAGGCGGTGTACTATTGCATGAAAGAATATTATATTTTTTTTTCTTCACTAATTATTTTTCACTAAATTTTTTCTAATAAAGTTCTAATGAGACATTTTTTATAAAGTTGGATATCTAACACACGGAGTGTTATGAATAAATGGATGTCCATAACCCTTGACCTTTAGCATTCTATTCATTCCCTTTTATATTAGGTTATATATTCTTAAATTTATTATAATTTATTTCTTAAATTAATTATATTGTTATTTATTTTAATACTATCGAACAAATAGGAATATTTATAATATATTACGGATATACAAAAGAAGCAATAAAGTTCTGCATTTTCATTCTTGTATTCTTATATTTGTTTTTTTAATAGTTTCTTTTTTTTCTGTAAATTTTTTAATTTGACATGAATAATTTACTGTTAATGGTAACTTAGAGAGATGGATCTTAAGAAAAAAAAAAGGGGGCAAAAACTTGAATTAAGACACTCATTTCTTAGCTCTTTCTCTCTTCCTTTTAAAAGAAGCTCTCTCTTTCTCTCTTGCGGCGGCTCCCTCCAGTTCTAGATCTAGGGCTGTCGCATGTCGTTTGGCCAATGACAACCTTAGTTCTCCTTTTCTTCTTTGATTTTATAAAGCTTTCTTATGTGCTTTTGTTTTTTTGTTTTTTGTTTTTTTTCAATTCCAGCTTCTTAAGGCTCATTTTGTTGTCCACTCCTATGGTGGATCAATTTGTTTTTGTGGATCTGGTAGCTTGGAGAAGATTTTTATTCAAAGCTCCAGAAGATCTCCCTTATGCAGCTAGCCTTTCATGGCATACGGCATTGGTTGGTCATTCTCTGCAAGGATCTGATGGTCATTCTCTGCAAGGATCTGATGCTTCTGGCACTTTGAAGGCAAAGATAGTTGAAGACTTTTTTCCTTATAAAGTTGAAGATTAGTGAGCCTTTTGCCAAAGTTTTTATTTTTATTAGAGTTAGCAACAAGGCAGAGGTGGAGGATGTTCCCCATCAGGGGAATCCTCAAGGGGATCCCCGTCTCATAAGGGATCCCGCCCCCAATGAAATTATCTGCAGAAGATTTATATTTTTTTTAAAAAAATTAAAAATATAAAAAATTAATAATTCATATTAATTGTATAATATAATAAAATAATAATTTAATTATTATATATAATAAATTCAAAAAAATAAAATAAAATAAAATATATTAAATTAAATTTATTTTACATGCACAAATAATTAAAATATGGCATAAATAATATATAATATAATATATTAATATATATATATATTATTAGATCCCTGCAAAAACGAGAATTTTTGTAGGGCGGATAATATATTCTCCGTCCTTATCCCGTCTAAAGGAGAGAAATTTTTTTTCATCCCTACGCGGAAAGATAACAAGTAGTCCTCACCTTGTTCGGGGAAAATTCCCGCGGGGACGGGGATTCTCATCCCATTACAACCCTAATTTTTACTGTATTATATATTGTAGATATGATCAAATATAGGTTTTATTTTAGTTTAAGTGTATTTATTTGTGTGAAAGTCAGTGTTTATTTCATATCTGGCCTGTTTTTTATTTGGGAGATTTGCTTTAGTTGTCATAGGGTGGTTAGGGTGGTTATATTGCAGTTTGGTATGTTTCTGCAGTATGTGTTCTTGCGCCATCGATGGTTTTTTAATCCATTGACAAGACTCACTTGTAATTTTCTTTCTCCTAATATATGATTTTGTCTCTTCTGATAAAGAAAAGCTAAGAGAGATGCAAAATGTGAGAATTGACCCACAAATACCAAGATCTTAATACAGAAACAAATGATCTTTATAGCAAAATATTAAGTGGATGATTTGGTAGCAAGTAAATGCAGGCAAGGCAAATAGCCAAAGCCAATAGATACCAAAAGAAAGAAAGATTTGGGAAGCATTAATCAGTTGAAATATAGCATGACGCATCATGCTAATGATGACACAAAATTAATGATTATGTCAGTTTTTACAGTGTATTCATAAAATTGCTATTCATTTCAAATTGCCTCTAAACAGCTTCTCTGGGATTTCTTAACGTTTTTGGTAAAGATGTAACCAAATACAACATTCACTGCCAGGCATTCCCATGTACTCTTCTTTCCCATCACCATTACTCAGCTATTACTTTTATGTTTTGGGTGTGTTTTATATTTACAAATTTAGTTTTTGCTATGGAAAATATTCATTTTTATGATTTCTCCATGTTAGCCTAATGTTTTTATTTCTAAGTCTAAAACATAGTAATTTTATCCTATCTCGAATAACAAAAATAAAAAATAAAACTCTATTTTTGAAGTAAGGTTTTATACTATATAAAATTTTCTTATCATCATTTTATCAATAAAAATATATAATTTGAAATTCAATGGGTGTGATTGAGGTGATTGAGTGGTTGAGACTCGTCCATCCTTAATCAACGGTCGATGGTTTGATTTTTGCCATTAAATATGGAGCAGTTTTAAATTTTTGGACTAACTGTTCCACCCCTATCGAAGTATTTATAAGCCAGCAAGAGAATTAGTCATTATTTTCGACGATAGATACCCAGAATGTTGAACCTATATATATATATATATAGTTTGAGTTATAACTCTCACAGAAGGACTCGGGGCGCTACCAACTGCCTCAAATTTGATTTTATTTTTAATACATATAAAAAAATAATTTCAGTATGAATACCATTAAATATTTTTTGAATATAAAAATAATGTACTTATTTATATTTTGTTAAAAAAAATAGGCATTAAATAAGAGGCCCATATGAGATTGACCTCACAATGCAGATACCATTCTGAGGGGTGCAGTGAATAATAATTACATGAGACATGGGAATTAGGATATGTTTTGTATGATTTTATAAATTTTTGCATGCACAGAGACAAATGGAAGAGCCAATAATGTGAGAAAAAAGTTCCTTTTGTAGCTTAAACTCCTTACCTCTGTTTTTATGTTATTTCTCTTTCTTCCACTGTTTTCTGATTTTTCTAATTCAAATTTTTTCTTTTGTTTGATTGGTTAACAGAGAGAGCAGGGAATGCTTGGTGGGCAGAGTATGAGACTTTAATGGTCAAACCTCACTTTGCCTTATTATTACTCTTCCATTACTCCATCAGTGAAGTAGTCAAATATATGTCTGCCCTCGTAATAATATAAAATTAAAAAAAGAAAAAAAATTACATTCTTATACAAATTTTAATTTATGAATTATATTTTGGCTAGTAATTAGATGGTTTGAGATGCCTCATAAGGGACCACTGTCTTGGCATAATAGTGCATGCAGGACACAATCACAAGGCACAATCCCTGCTATTCTGTTTATTTATTTTCCTTTTTTTTTTGGCCTCTCAACTCAGTAAAATGAATTTATTTGCAAGTTGCTGCTGCTGCTACTGCTGCTGATAATAATAATGATTTACAATTGTCATTTACTAGCATGATCATCATGTATTCTTAATTGACTCATACTAGTTTGTCTCCGATATTGTACATTAATATAGAATTTTATATTATAGAGAAGCTATTTGTAACACTATTATAAGTTAAATATATTATTTATAAAAATCAAAATGATAGTATAGAAAAAAATGCATATGCTTTTTAAAATTATATTTTTCCAAAATTATATTATTGTAAAATTTAAATAATATTAGAGAATCTAA
This sequence comes from Garcia nutans, assembly GCA_947685225.1. NCBI lineage: Eukaryota > Viridiplantae > Streptophyta > Magnoliopsida > Malpighiales > Euphorbiaceae > Garcia > Garcia nutans. Next base: position 2,499,728 of record CANTUV010000068.1, read on the forward strand.
ATGTTATTATTATTATCATTATTATAAACATATTAAATTTGTTATTATTATTACTATTTTTTGTAATCAGGGGCAGATTTAGGGAGAGTCATGGGTCAATTGACCCCTTCCCCCACCCCCTTTATATATATGTATATATATAATTTTATAAAATCATAAATATATATAATTTTATAATTACTGATTTTATATCCTCTTAATATATCATAAAATTATATATATATATAATGATATACTTTTAAATTTAAACTGTATTTAAATTATATAAAATTACATACTTTTATAAAAAGGGTATAATTATATATATAATTTTAATTTTATATAATTTTATAAAAAGGATATAATTTTATATATAGTAATTTTAATTTTATATAATTTATATATAATTTTATAATTTAAAAGTATCTTTTTGAATTATATATATAATATTATATATATTAATAATTTTTTAAATATTAATTTTTTGACTTTTATTAAAATTCTTCAAATAAATTAATAAATTCAAGAATTAAAATGAAAAAAAAATATGTAAAAAGTTTAATAAATTTTTAGAATTTAATAAATAATAAAAAAAATTTGATTGAAAAGTTTTTTTTATAGAAATTTATAACAAAAATTTAAATTTTACTATAATATTAAATATTTAATTCTAGCATTAATTCATTTGTAATTTTTTTTAAAAAAAAATTTTATCCTCCTTTGATTCATTTCTGATTCCGCCATTATTTGTAATTCAGTCTTTTAGAGTCGAACTGAATAGAACTATAAGGGTAATAAAGCTCTTTTTACGAGTTTTAATATAGCTGCATATCCAGGAATCGAACTGAAATAATTTTTTACCAACTGATTTGTATACGGTGATTTATTCTTATTTTTTTATATGCATATATATATGTTAGTATTTATGTATATTTTCTTAATATTTTTTTCTTTGTATTGTGCATGTAAGTTTATATATCCTAAAAACTTATTACATTTTTTTATTTATTAATTTAGTAAAATTATCATATATAAAATTAATCATATACTGTACATTAATTTATATTGTATTATTATACTCAATAGTAATTGATTGATTGATCTTTTCATTATACTAATCTATAGTGGATTTTCATTTTTAAATCAATTGAATTCTGATAAAAAAAAATGATGTACCAGCAAAATGTAGTAAAAATATTCTCTTAATTTTATGATTATATATATATACACGCAATCGCACATAAACATACACATACACATCCACATATATATATACACAAACACACACTAAATAATTTTCTCTATGAATTTTAAAAAAACATTTTATTTTTTATTTTACATATTTAAAAATTATTTATATTAATCATGAAATTTAAACTTAAAATAGTAAATTAGGGAGCTAATCCAATTACTATTATCCATTAATTAAAAAAATGTCTATACATGTTTGGTGTTCAATTTTATAGAAATAACCAAAAATTTTCATTTTTCATTAAGAAAACACCGAAGTAGTACATTATTCAATATATATTTGGCAGAATAATGAAATTAAATGATAAAATATTTAGAGGCCTTATATTCGATTTCATGGGTATATAACTACGATAAAATCTGATAAGGAAAGTTTTATTATCTTGTAGTTTTATATAATTACTCTCTAAAATGATGATTTAAAAAAATAATAAAATATTTATATATTTAATCAATTACTCTAGTTTATAGCCAGAGATAAATCATGAAAGTTGTTTACAAGAATAATTTCAGCAAGTCTTGTGACATGGCTAACAGGAAAAAAGGGCAAAAAGAAAAAAAGAAAAAGAAAAATTTCAGTAGATGGATGGGTTTGCTGTGGAAAATGATACATCATTAAATCCCATCTGCAAACACCTAATTGTACTCTTGGTTTTTATTTCACGCTGAGACCACATTTTGCATCTATAAATAGCTATAGTTGCCATCGCTCGATATTCCTCAATTTTCATTGCCCTTTTCAACCAAAGGTCAAACCTCCATAGCCATTGCCTCCAAGCTTTGGTCCTTCCCTTCTCTTTTCTTCCTTACAATGGCTCAGCTATTTGCTCAACAACTTTACTTTAATTTAGCCATGGTTGGTCTGCTTCATACTAGGATAAACAGAAGCATGATTATATTGTAGAAATTATGGCGGTATCTCTCCTGAGCTTACTCTTCTTATATTTTTTTTCCTTTTTTTTGAACTCCACAAAGACGGCTCAAGTTTTCTTGACCTTGCAAGTCCGAAGATATTTACTATATGGTTGGAATTATTCTTTTCATACTTGAAAAGACAATGAAAATAAGTATCTTATTTCGGATTGTGGACGTTCTTCTCTCCTTTCTATCCCTCCTGAGCTCCTTAGCTGTTTTTGTAACATTAGGTTTAATTTGGCATGTTGAGAACTTTTGTGTAAAATGATAAAGCTTCCTTCATGAGCTCCTTAGCTGTTTCTGCAACATCAGGTTTAATTTGGCATGTTGAGAACTTTTGTGTAAAATGATAAAGCTTCTTTGACGTATTAAATAGACCTTACACGTGTTTGATATATTATCTCTTTTTCCTGAAAAATTATATGCTACAACCGTTGTAGCAATAAATGCCTACAACGGACCAATGAGATTCTTACACGTAGATTAAATGATTCATTTCATTGGTCCGTTGTAGGCATTTATTCAAAGTGTAAGAATCTCATTGGTCCGTTGTAAGCATTTATTGCTACAACGGTTGTAGCGTATAATTATTCCTTTTTCCTGGTTATGTATTTAGCATGCAGTGTGAGACAAAATGTTTATTCTTCTTTTTTTTTTTTATTTATTTTGTGGTGCAATTAGTAGCATTAGCATTTTATTTATTTATTTTTATATTTTCGAAAAACAGAGAAGGACTAAATCCTTATGAAAGGAGCTGCATTATATTTTTAGGGTTTTGTTTGCCATTTTCACCTTTTGCCCATGCTGGTATGAGTGAGTTCATGAGTATATTGCATACAACACTTTGTTAAAAGGACACGAGCCAAATAGTGGAAAGAAAATAATTCCCAATATTAACATGCTAACTCCATTCTCTCATTTGGAATAATAAGCAGTAGAATTCAAATTCTTATCATCCAAATATGATATTACCAGAATTAAAAATCACTTGAAAAAAAAAAAGACAAAAACAAAAAGTAAAGCCTCAATTGCTGCAACGAGCAAAGCAACAATACGACATAGAGCAAGACAAAAATAAGACTTGTGCTTTGTTGCATGTCGGATAAGATTATAATTATTAGCCATACAAAATAGGAAAATAATGATTTATATATTGACAAAAATAACTCATAAAATATAATTTATATCGGTATGTAATGATAAATAATAAATATGTTAAAAAAATTTACAAAACGAGTCCTTTTTTTTTACATTCACAAGAACTTATCATTTCAAATAATTGGAGATTTAAAATTTAAATTTGAAATAATCATATTATATCCAAATGAAGCCTAAAATATTTAGTATTTCATGTACTTTCAAATATGAATTCTACTTTGATCCATCCTCTCTACTAAACCAAACATACCCTTAAATCCCAAAATATAAAAGCTGCCTCTCTTCATGGCCTCCTATCGTAGCTCTATAAAATAAAATACCAAATTACCAATTTTAAGCTTTAACTTAGAATCGTAGGACTCAAATAACAACGATTCAATAGGGTTGAGCTCTGATGCCATGCTAAAATATAAGTCTGATCATAAAAGGAAATAAATTACATCCACTAAAACAGAGTCTCCAAATAAAATTCACTTGTTTATAAGGATCAATTTCGAGTACAAAATGACGTTCACCAATTCTCAGTGACTTCTCACCTTGCAAAGGTCAAAAGATTTATTTATCATACACAGCTTTTCCCTTGCATTCTTTCCCAGAAAACAACTCTGACCTGTAATCTAACGCAGGCAACTTTACCATTATGTGAAGGCTGCGAAGCCTCATTCTCGGTCAACTTTTAAGTATAAAGCATACAAATCCAAAATTACACAGAAGAAGCATATATTTCTAATTCTTTTGTTCCAAATAGGCCATAGGGGAAAAAAATCAGATATCGAATACAGAGTAAGGCTTTACTAAAATTAGTTCCAGTCATGGAATGTTAATGAATTCTGTTGTGAAATCTTATACACACTTATCGGCCAAACAAAAGGAACAAGAATTGGAGAACCGCCAAATTCATTCTCCAATGATATATACAAGATCATCACTAATCACCATAAATAAACAAGAGAACTCTATAATTCATTTGTAATTTATCAAGCTGCAAGAACTAGTACTTTAATTGTACCCTGGCTATTTGCAGTTAGCATAGTAGGACTGTCACTCTTCCAGCAGACAGCGCTAATGAAGTAAGACCCAGCATCCTCATCGGCATCATCCACTTCAGGTGAACCAAATCTATGCGATGTAGCAGGTTTGGATATTTCCTGCAAGAAAATCAAAAATTTACTTGATTGAACTCAGAGAAGGTAAAATGCGCTCCACTTGATGTTTTGTGTAGCTAACCTTATGATAGACAAAAACTTCATTTGTTTCACTGCCACATGCAATGTACTCACGGCTTACTGAGAGACCCACAAAATTTTTCTCATTTGTGTGGCCTCTGAAGGTACGAACCTGTCAGTATCAGATAAAAAGGCATCAACATGGTAATTAACTTCTCCCAGATACATTATTCAAGTATACAACTAACTGATTGCAGGCATTTTGGCGAGTAAAGGTGGTAATTCACGACCAAACCCACAAATCCAATCCGTACACCCTCATAAAAATAGGGAAAAAACTTGCCCCCAACTAGGATTTTTTGGAGTTGAACTAGAAAGAACAAAATTTACTTTTAAATTACAAAACAATTTGAAAACAGTAAAAAATATATATATAAACAAAATAAATAAATAAATAAATAAAATTCCAAAATAATTACAACAATAACATAGAAATGAATTTCTAATATTCAACTTAGACCTAGTGTAGCATTATTTTCGGAAAAAGTTGATTTTTAACCAAAAATAAGAAAGTGGTGAACCAATGTATAGTTACTTATCCTTTGATTTTTATAAGTTTGAAACTATTTGATAAGGTTTCAAATATGAGCTCTGTCCAATCAACTTAAGGTTAAGCCCATAAAACCAAAATACAAGTAGCTATTCTCCATTAACTCATGAGATTTTTTTTCCAGGTCCCAAGTCAGCTTCTTCTAAAAGCCATGCCTATTTGAGCTCTATTTGATGAGCAATAAGTTGAACCCCCTGAGTGACTCAAACTTAATGCAACACTCTAAACAACCCAATCCCACAATCTGATTGCCACATCTACTAGCAAGTTCTAGCAATGTCACAAATTTTTAACAACGAGTGTCATTTGCATTCATTGCATACTTTTCTACAATTTGGCAAACTCACCTATAATTCAAAAAATAAAGTTCTGCTTCCATATTACTCACTTAGGGATGCTCCAAGATACCCGATGCCAGTTTTTGGGGTAAAAACATAGCATTTGCCGCTGAAGAATTTATTTTATATATATACATAGAAGTGCCCATCAGCAAAACATATTACTCACCGGCACATTCTCCTTCACGTCCCATAACCGTAATGTGCTGTCTGTAGATGCTGAAGCAAGTTCATTGTTAGACAAGAACTTCACATATGAAACAGCTTTGCGGTGCCCGCTGAACACATGGAGTGGATGGCTGATGTTTCTTAAGTCATAGTAGTGAATATGGTGGTCTGCCGAACCAACCTGCAGAAAGGTCAAAATAATTTCTACTTTAAGGCTACATGTCCTACATCAAAAGCTTGCCCATGCCGTTGGGTGGGGCCACTAGCTTAGTCTGATTTAACAGTGATGACTGAAAAGCTATCCTAATGAGATTTTGCATTATATATAGCCAGCTGATGAAACCAACCTTATGACATCAAGCATACAAACTGCATACACTTCTTCACGGATTGTACTAAGGCCTAGGGAAAATCCAATTTATGAATTTCCAAACACCAAAGAAAGCTACAAGTGCATGTCAACTTGCAGGATGCTTACTTAAATGCTAGATGCATGTTCAGAGCACGAGATCAAACTTTAGAATTCCTAGGCATTGTAGATCTTGCATTAACCAGAGGACAGGCTAACTGCATATATTGCCTCTGCATATATAATTGAGAGGAGCATACCGCAATGTAATGGCTAGATCCAGGATTATACTTGACACAACAAATATTTGCTTTCATGTCAATGTTGAGAACACTAGCTTCCTGATTCGTGCACCAAACTTTGACCTGATTATTTCATAGAGCAGAGATGCAAATACAGTTAGTTGAAAATGGAGCACTCCACATTCTGAAAAAGAAACATGCAGCTGTCGAATATTCAATTCATATTTTGTTTATGCCACTTTTACACGCCTTGCGACATAATGTTTTTCCCTCCCAAAAACGTTAATGTAAAGCGTGGACTTTAATTTTTTATAATGGCTTTGCTTAATTTATCTTGAAAATTTGCGGAAACATAATTAGTCCCTTTCTGCATTCAACTCCTCCCAAACCATTAAATAAATGCAAACAAAGGTTGTCATAGATCCATACATGTTTTAACAGTGATGATAATACCACGGTTACAAACTTGCATCAGGATTTTACATTATAACTAACACCACCAAAGCATTTTTCTCAAAAAATAAAAAATATAAAAAAAAAACCCACCAAAGCATTTATGTAAAAAAAAATCCTCTTCCTATAGTAACAGAAAAAGAAAAAGAACCTTGATATCGCTTTTGGATCCATGCCAAGCTTGCCTAGGTGTCCACATGTTTATGAACTCTAATCAAGAATTTGTACCCCACTTACTAATAGCAATTTGAAATAGCTATTGGACATAATGCAACTATGAAAGCCCAAAAGCTCAGGCATAACTAGCCCAACCTTTGGCCAGAGATGCAACAGAATTTCAGCATTTCAGAATATAGAATATTCAACTCAACAAAACTTTAATCACAAGTTAAATGGGGTCCACTATATAGATTTTTTTTTTCTATTCGAAGTGATTATGTGCTACATCTTTGGAGAAATATAAAGCCATAAGATCATACTAAACCACTATTATCTAAGTTTGTTTAGGTTTACCCCTTTCTCTCTTGGCTATATCCACCTCAACTTGTTCAGTCTTTTTGACAAATGTATCAAATGCATCACTAGGTCTTTATTTATATAATCAAACAACCTCAATTTATATTTTCTTATTTTATCTTCAATAAGTTTTACCCCCACCTTTTCTTTAATATACTCGTTACAAATTCTATCCATCTCAATATGTTCACACATTCATCTTAGCATTCTAATTTCAATAATATATACCTTATCTATATGTTGTCATTTTAATTTCCAACACTCGCTACCATAAATTACAAAATATAGAATAATGCACATAAATTACAAGACCTAGTCGAGGACACATTTTAATTTGTCCTTTTGAAAGCAATCAAATTACATATATATTATGCATTCCTGAATAAACAACATGACCTAGCTCAGGATATTAGAGGTTTAATACCTTACAATCATCACTACCAGACACAAGCATTGAAGGTTCTGTATGAGAAAAATCAACACTCCACGCACGTTTTTCATGCTCTTCATATTCCATCACACTCTGCAAGAAGTTTTGTACAGAATTGTAACACAAAATAACAATCTTGAGAAGATGTAGAATTGAAATGCATGTATGTATAATAATACAATTATATATCAATATAAATTGGATAAGAAATAAATATATTCACTATAGCAAAAAGAATAAATGAACCATGATACTTCAACTAGTACCTGCCTAGTTGTCACATCCCAAACAGTTACTATTCCCTCATAATCACTACTAGCTATCTGATTTTTAGAATACTTGTTCCAACTCAAGCAGCTAAGTTTAGAACGTGTTGACATCTCCACAATAGGGCAGTGCACATCTGCAGGGTCATTCAGAACCTGACAACAAATAGATTATCCAAAGAAAAAGAAGTCAGCAAAAGAACAGAACAGGAACAATATTTAACAAATTTAAATATATTTCTACATCAAAAAATTCAGTGGCAGGATGTGTTTTTTTATATTCTCATTTCACTACACCCATCCATGAAAACACCAAATCCACTTGCAGTAAAAAGAAATGGCCTTTAATAAGTAATGAAAGACTTGCTGAATGGATAGAAGCATCATGGTTTCATATGGTATCGATATAAGAGTGATCCAATTGTAAATATGTTAGAAGCCTTAAATGGAAAATATATGAAATCAAAGAATTTTGAGAGATTGACGAAAAAGAGCCAATCTCCTCTTTGACAACTCTTGTTTTACCTTTTTTTAAGGAGGGGATGATGATTCATACTATAACAGAAACTGGAAAAAATAATCCAATGGTAGGCTGTCTTTAAAGTACATTATACTTCATGTATCAACCATTAGAAGCACAATGGAAAGAGAAAGTAAAAAAGGAACCTAAATCAAGAACTACCGTAGAGAAGTCAAAAATTTTAATGCGCCTTGAAACTCCAGCAGTTGCAAATAATTCATCATCGCAGTCAAATTCAATGCTGCAATCCAACATTTTCAGCCAATGAGTTTAATCAGATTTAACTGCATAATTGATCTACTCCATGAGGCCAACTTCATAAAAAATTCAGGTGAAACTTTCAAATTGTCATTCTTTCATTCATCCCACAGAGAGAGTTTGTGTAAGCGAAAAAAAAAATCCTATCTATGAAACACAACAACCTAGGAACCAGGTTGCAAGGTATTCAACCAACAAACAACCACATGATATTAACAAAAGCCAAGTTCAGACCGAGATTTCCTAACCTGAAACTTCAGTTTAGCAATATTCAAGTCTATGTTCATGCATATAATGAGCCCCACGGAGAGATAAAATATTAGAAAAGGCAGAGATTAATTAGAGATAAATATTATAAAAGGCAAAGACTAATTAGTTTTGACACAAAATTGAAGTTTCTTCAACTTTTTCATGCCTTTGTATGTTATCCCACTTGCCAATGCATTAGATAACAACAACAGAGAGGAAAGATGCCACTTCTTTCTCACAATTTATTTACAAATCAGATTGACTTATGTACAGTTTTTGTATTTGAAACACTGTACAAATTTTAATATGCCATAGCAAAATAAATAACATGTCAAATTTACCCAAGAAGAATAAGCTTCCATCATGTGTAAAGAAACAGTCAAGATACCTTGACACTATATTGGCTGAGTGAAATATATCCCCATGCCTGAGTTCAGCAATGACCCTTAAGCGACTGTTTCAGAAGCATAGAAGGAAAATTAACATAAAACACAAGCGAATGAAAATCAAAACCTGATAATGTGCCAACTTATAAAATATTCCAGAGGGAGCAAGCACTGATATTTATACCTGTACTGAGTGAAGGTACTCAGCACAGATTGAAAATCTGCAAGACCAGCAGTGTAACCCTCTCTATGAATGACATTTTTATCCCTTTCTTGTTGGTTAAGCGGTTGGTTTGCCAACTGGTGACGCTTTTGCAGGTAACACTCTTGTAGGTCATTGAACTACAGCCAGAGATAATGAGAATGAATTTAGCATGCTGAGAATGGTTCCTCCACATAAATCCTGAAATTTGCTTTGCCAATATAAACACACATGAGAAACCTAATATAGGAAGGATTAGGTGTCAAAGAGTCAAATTGACCAAGAATACAGTTGGTATTTCATGTCCCATTAACTCAAACAAAATGCTAGGTGCTACTTTTCTTCCCCGAGCTGTCAACCATTGGATAAGCTTGAAAATTTGAATTTCTCAAATTGAAATAAATGAACTTCACTCTGCAAATGAAAATCTGTAGGATTACTAACCTGTGCATGGACCCGCTTTTTCCTTACCACAGATAGCCTAGACTGATTATATTGTGCATCAGACCCGCTTAAAGTATCCTTCCTCTGAAGTCCATAAGAACCTACTTGAGCCTTACCATCCATTTTCTTCATTGGAAGATCCCCTGTAATAATCCCTCCTCTTGCATTAAGAGAACTACTTACAACACCAGTATTGTTCTTATCTACTGTTGAAGGCCATGGTTTTCTCACATTGGGATCATCTCCAAGCATCCTCAATTTCATAGAATACCTGTCCCTAGCACGATATAACTCAATTCTGTGTCTCTCTACAGCATCTAGGTCCTCCTTAATAAACTGGAGATCAGTCCGCACCTATAAAAGAAAAAAGATAGCACTTCACTTATCAATTAATGCAGCTTTAAAATGAATATTGCAATTAATAAGCATACAAAATTACTTAATTAGTAGTAGAGAAACATCATAAAACTATAGTTCTAATCAGGTAGAATGGAGAAAATGGATTCATATAGCCAACCCCAACTAGCTAGCATTAAGGCTTGACTGAAATGAGCAGAATGGCACAAAACAGAAACACAGGACCTAGCAGCTACTATTCCATTGAGTCTAGCCGGTAGATTTAATAGACAAGAACTATATGTTTCCTGGGGGAAGAGAACCATAAAATAGATCCAAACATATAGCAAAGTACCTTATTTAGTTCATCAATTTTTTGCTTTCGTAAGTGGTGCAGGAAGTCTAGCAATATTTGCATATTTCTCTCAGCTTCTTCTTTTTCCATTTTCCTTTTCTTTTCTGAAAGCAGAGACATAAGGATGTCCAGCTCCTTAATCGAAATTTCACAACCCTGGCTAATGATCATAATACTGTGTCACAATAAAAGCATATATATACAACACTGCAAGGTAAGGGTTTGTTTGCTGCCTCATTTAAGTTCAAAAAATGGGTTAAAAATTATGCCAAATTGAAGACAGATTGATACTGAATTTGTCATGGTTATCCTGAATTTATAATGAATTATTTCCAAATTTGAAGTTCACAAGGTTCAAACTATTCATGCTTAACCGAAATAACACATCAAAGCATCATCTATAATTATCCAAACTGCAGAAGTACAATAACAAACTCTACAGGGACGCAGAACATTTGCACTATACACTGTACAGCGCATGAGAGAACTCACAAAAACGGTTTCATTAGCAAAAGTTAAATACATAAGAGAATGCAACAACTTACCTGTTGCATTACTTGGCGAAAACGATCAACTGGAGACGCATTTTTTGATGTTTGACTGGCAGAAGTCTTCTTCAATAGCTACAAATGTGGCACATACAAACCGTATAACAATGAGCAGCTGCATTTTCCAAGTAGATTATTTCAAAATACAAATTATCTCTCAATATCTACTTTCGATTGTAGCTTTTTAGTCCCTATTCTAAGGTTAAAAATAACTAGTAAGACAATCTACGACTAGAGCCAAAAAAAAAAAAACAAACCTTCTGAAGCAAGAAATTGGGGAAGAGCTGATTACTAGTAAGGTAATGGCTGCAGCAAGGGCAATCACTCTTGTTTCGAAGATGAGTAATGATACACATATAGCAAAAACTATGGCCACAAGCTGTAAGAAATGCGTCTTTAATAATTTGCATACAAATAGGGCAAAGAGAATCCTTGTCGATCTCCGACAATCCCGCGTCCTCCTCCGCCGCTTGCGAGGAAGGCTCGGCTGAAGTTTCGGCCACGGCAACAGCGGGGGAGGAAGAAGATGGCTTTGGCTCTAGCTTTACTGCCGGAACTGTGGCCCCCGTGGAGACCTCTTCCATGAGTGAAAAATCGTGTGGTTTAATTTCAGTTTTGTTGGGTGCGGTGGAGTGGTTTTGTTGTAGTTTTGGAAATGCGCATTTGGCATCGCGGAAACGATAGAATACGGAAGTGAAGAGAAAAGATAGAGAAAGAAAAAGTGGGGTCCATGTTCTCTGCTGTGAGGGCGAGATTAGTCCACGTAATAAATAAACAAGTATTATTTATGCCCAACTCATTTCAGAAAAAAATTATTGAATATGCATATTTATAAAAAATCACTTGTTTGGTTGGATATGATTTAGTAGTAATTATATTGAGAAACCACCCCCCTGCGGTTATTAAAAATTATAAAAATATAAGTTAATTGGAATTTTATATTAAGTTTTATTATTTTCAACGTTTTATGAACAATACAAAAGTAGTAGCCTTCCAAAATATAATAATCCAATATAAAAAATAATTAAGATTAATAAAAAATAAAATAATATCGTATTAAAAAGAAGGCGCCTATAAAATCAAGTCTCAATTCAAAAATAAAAATAGTTAAACCAAAATTAAATTGTATTATTCAAAAATTCTATAGCATAGGTCAAAAAATGTAAATTTTATAACTAAATAAAATATTTTTTATACTTTCAGTGAAAGTTATATTTGTAATCAAATTAAATTTTGTTTCAATTTTATCATAATTTTGTGTCTTCAAGAATTAAATACGATATGAGAACTCTTTGATTGTTTTGCAGTATTAGTAACTAGAAAAAATTCATGTGATGCTTTGAATATTGTTATCTTTTTGAATTTTATGATAATTTTAAATAAATAATTATTTATCTCTAATTACAAATAAAAAAATAAATTTAATATATATATTAATAAATCAAAATAAATAATATATAATTATCAAATTATAAAATATAGAAAGATTTACAACTCAATAATATTATTATAATAGTTCATATAAATAATAGAGATTTCTCAATTGATCAAACACTTATAAGCAAAAGGTTAATAAGATCCAAAAATACTATATTATCTTCTCAATTCAAAATACAAGAAAATTTTATTAAAATATCAACATTTATCACCCTAAATATATCAATAATATATCCAATTAAAAAATTAGGATAAATAATAATAAATTTAATTTAAAATTTAAAAATATTTATACACATGATAAAATAAGAGTGAGATATGTAACAAATAAGAAAGATACATGTAGTATAATATTGTGCTAATGATAATCTTTTTTTGAATTGTATGATAAAAATTAGTTATTCGGGACTATAAATAAGAAAATAAAATTTATACATATATTGATAAATCTAAGTAAATAATTTAAAATTATCAAATTATAAACATAGAGAGATTTGGAACTCTATATATTATCATAATAGTTTATATAAATAATAGAAATTAAAATAATAATACCAACAGTTAAAAAGAATAATTTTAACAATTCTACAAAATGCACAAAATGCAACTCTAGCAACTGAAAAAATCTAAAAATAATAAATATATAATTTATCAATACAGTAAGCCCAATTAAAGCAAAAATAGAGAATAAAAAATCAAACAATAATAATGGCCTTAAATGAATAGTAAACAATTTGCAAATTTTCAAAATATATAAGATTGTATTATATTTTTTTTATTACAAATAAATTAATTTAACAATTAATATAAAAATTGACAAGATAATGAGGAATGCACCTGGATATAGATTTGATTAGGCAAATATATATATATATATATATATATAGCAAAAATAAGATGGATCTGACAGGGGACAAAATAATTTTAAAAGGATTTAATAAAAACAATAAACAATTAAGCATAAACAGTATAGATATAAACAGATTAATAAACAGAATGTAAAAGAATATATTAAAATAAATTACAGAAATAATTTAAAAACATATATTAAAAACATATAAAGAATAATTATAACTCTTTTAAATGGTACGGCGGCGTTGTTTCATACCTGGTGCAAAGGAGGACTGCAGACAAATGCAAGTCTGACGTTGCTCCAATTTATATTTAGGTTTCCAGCCTTATATACCACTTTAAAGATTATAATTAAATCTTTAAATAATTTTGTATCTTAAGTCTAAAATATTTTAAGTTTATCAAAACACACTCTTAAGTATATTTGTTTTAGTATGCCTAATTATACTATATGTGGTATAAGTATACGGATCCCGTATAAATATATAGCGTTGAACAGAGAGAGAGGAAGACAGAAAATGATAGAATATAGAGGTCCTTTTTAGTATATAAGTAGTGCATATAATTTCTGATGTTCTAATTCCAGATCAAGCTCAACTTGCTCGTTTATTGCTTGCAAGAATTGGAACAGAACATACTTAAGAATGAAGATGAGATATGAGATATAAAATTTAACTTTATTTAAATAAATGAAAATAAAATACAATACAGAATAAAATTTTAATATAAGTTATAAACTATAACTACCTTATACAAGGAGATCAATAGGTGTGAAGTACAGAACTGAAAGAAATATAAGTGAGAGAGGAAAGGAAAGAAGGAAGCTAAAATTAAGATTTAAGGTTCTTCAATGTCTTCTGTGTGAGAGAGAAGTATTTCGGATCCCTTTTGCCTTCAGAAAGAGCTTCATTATATAGACAGGGGCTTTAAAATTCCACTGTTCTTGTCACATGCTTTGGCACTGTAGAGGAATAGTAACATGTCGTTACTATTTGCTTTTACTATACCTTCACGCATCTGGACTGTAGATGAATAGTATCTTGTCGGAGGTACTGTTTGCTTTACTGTTGGGAACTGTGGATGAACAGTTCTTCTGACTTTACTGTTGGAATCCCTCTGGTAAATACTGTAGATGAACAGTATCTTGTCAGTGGGCACCGCCTTTATTGACTTTAGTAACCTGAGTGGAGAAATTAGGTTTCTCCTGCCTTTAATCAGATGAATCTGAATTAGATTCAACTTCTGACTCAACTTTCTTTTTATTTTTCTTTGATTTTTCTTTCTTTTCTTTACTTTTTCTTTTTTCTTTTTCTTTAATCTTTTCCTTTTCTTTTCTTTTTTCTTTTTCTTTTCTCTTTTCTTTTTTCTTTTCTTTTTCTTTATTCTTTTCTTTTTACTTTTTCTTTACTTTTTATTTTAATGGGAGACAATATACCATAGCAATCATCCTCATTACTGGGACAATAATCCGAGTCAGATGTCTCGGTGGAAGATGATGTCATGGATGATGAGGAGGAATCCGAAGAAGAGGAAAGAGATTTTCTTCTTCTGGATGAAGCTTAAGAGACTTTAGTTTGGGCTTTATTTGAAGATCCAGCAGAGCAGGTTCTACTGGGTTTAACGGGCTCAGAGGTTGAAGGAAGAGTTTCAACCATCTGTTCCATTAAGGCTCTATATTCTTCTGCAGTCTTTGCAGCTGCAAGAAGGGCAATATTTTGGGCTCTTTGAGCTCCAAAAGAGACTGATAGTCTTGGGTCAAGACCATTGTGATTTCTCTTTAGGAGCCATGCTTTAACAGTTTCTTCAGTGGTAGAATTGCGAAAGGCAGTCCACCACTTGACTTTAGATTTTCTCAATATAACAGGGATATTGGTACCTGACTGAAATGAGGAGTCAAAATACCATTGATATACCCAAGGTACATTGAAGTTTAGGCAGAAAAGAAGTAGAGGAGGAAAATTCCTCTCAAATGGTGTAGGGTTTAGGTGAGCTTTAAAATACTGGTAAGCTAATAGTACATCCTGTGGAAGAGTTCTTTCATCATTTCCACAATAATGCCACCAATCAACAAACCAGGAGCGAAGGTTATTGATCTTTATATTGGATTCACAATAGATGAGTCAGAAATGGGTTTTTCCAGGGTTTTGAAAAAATAGGGCTTTAGTCCATGCATCAATGTAATCCCAATAGTTATATGAAGGATAATGGGCTATAGGAAGGGCTTTAAACTGCACAAGGATGTGCAAGGGTTTTCCCCATTCAGAAGGATGGAGAATTTTCTTTATTTTAAATGAGGAATAAGCTATTACAGCCTTATCCTGTTGGTTATAATTGTATTTAAAAAACAGAGATCTAGAATCCACAATAATATTAAGATAATACTCTTGGGTTTTAAGAAAATCTGTTGGTTTAAAAAACCATCCTTTAGGATAAATAGAATCATTAACAGACCATGGGTTTTGTGGGATAGACCCAAAGTTAGTAATTAATTCTGTAAAATAAAAATTTTTATTATACCAAAAAGTTTTTTGCTTTAATGGAAAATTTGATGAAACAATTTGAGTTGAATTTTTTGAAACATCCAACTCAATTTTAGAAACATTTTGAGATAGGGTTTTTTGAGAAGAAGATTCTCCTATCTCGATTTGGTTTTTTAAATAAGGGATTAAAGAATCTTTACCTGAAACCCCTAGAGGAGGTTCGTGTCCCATCTTTAACAAGGCTTTAATTACCTCAGGAGATTGGGCCAGCTGGGAGACCCATTGTTCAATATTGGCTTTATCTTCTTCTTGGACAGCATCAGCCTAAGACTTTATGGGTTTAGGTTGTAGAATACTATCTGAATGATCAGATAGAGCTTTAGGAGAATCAACCTCTAGGGTTTCTTTAGCTTTATTGGTTGTTTTCTTTTTTCTCCCCATGATTCCTGAGAAGGAATTCACGAGTAAGGAAATCAGGTAAACTATTATTTTCTCCTTTAATAAATTCAATAATAAAATCAAATATACTCAATATAGCTTGCCATCTAGCAAAAATTTGTTTTGAGGCAAGGTTTTTAACATCCTTTTGCAAAACATCTTTTGCACTTTTACAATCAATTCTTAATAAAAAATTTTGGTTCAATAAATCAGATTGAAATTTTGAAATGCATAAAACAATACTCAAAATTTCTTTATTTATAGTAGAATAGTTTAATTGGGTTGGACTCCAATGTCCTGAATAGAATTGGACTATGGCTTCTCTACCCTTTTTAACCTGTTTTAAAATCCCACCAAAACCTATATCTGATGCATCAGTCTCTACTATTTTGGAGGCTAAGGGATCAGCTATATGCAGGCAAGGAATAGTTTTAACTAAGTCTTTAAATTGTCTAACTATACCAGAATGGAGCTCAGTCCATGGACCTGGGTTTTTCTTTAACCTATCATGCAAAGGTTTAATAGTTCTATTTAGGTTGGGAAAGAATTCTATAACATAATTCAGACAACCTAAAAATCTTTATAGTTGAGCTTTATTAACTATCTGATCAGGAAACTTATCTCCGAAAGCTAAGTTTCTTTCTATAGGTTCTATAATTCCCTATTCTATATAATGTCCTAAGAACCTAATCTTAGTTTGAAACAGAGACATCTTTATTTTACTTAATACTAAACCATTATGTTTTATTACCATAAAAAATGTTTTTAAGTGTTTAAAATGTTCTTCTATAGTTGTTGAATATATTAATACATCATCAATATATACAATGCAAAATTTAGTATAAGGGTTAAAAATATCATTCATTACTCTCTGAAATTCAGAGGGTGCATTCTTTAATCCAAAAGGCATAACATTTCATTCATACTGTCAAAATGGAACAGTGAATGCAGTTTTATACCTATCTTTAGGGTTAAGCTGGATTTGCCAAAATTCTGATTTCATATCAAATTTGCTAAAAATATTTGCTTTATATAATCTTCCTAATAAATCTTTTTTATTTGGAATAGGATACCTAATCCATTTTAAGGCTTTATTTAAAGGTTTATAATTTATTACTAATCTAGGTGCTCCTCTTTCTATTTCAGAGGCCTTGTTTACATATAATACAGCACAAGACCAAGGGCTTCTAGATTTAGTTATTAATCCTTTATTTTCTAAATCATTTATTTCTTTTTTACAAAATTCAATTAAATCAGGTGTCATTTGAATGGGCCGAGCTTTAGTTGTAATAGACTTTTCATCAAAGCCTACTTCATATGGTAAATCAACCATATGTTGCTTTCTATTCCAAAATGCATTTGGAATATCAACACATAAATCTTTTTCTATTTGAGATTTTAATTTATTAATTTTATCTTGTGTAAACTTATTATTTAACTGTTCATTTATTTTCTGTAAATGATAATTATTCTTTAAATTACAAAGTTGTTCAGACTTTGCTTTTATTAGTACATTTATCTGTAATTCATTTATTAAATGTGCTTTTAAAAGATTTAAATTTCTCTTTTTAGGTTTTTCCAAGAATGGGAAAATTATCTTTTGATTTCTAACTTTAAAACTTATACTATCATCATTTACTGAATAAGGTGTTATCAAATTCATAAATGGCGTTCCTAAAATTACCATATGATGAATGTTGGAATTTTTATCTATTATTGATGCTTCTGCTTTACCAAGTATATTTAATTTAGATTTATTTGCTGCGGATAAACTTTCCTTAGTTTCTTGCCAAAATCTTTTTGGTACTAAACTAGGTTTAATACAGTTTAAATCAGCTCCTGTATCAAATAATGCTATATTTTCTATGTTATAATTTTCTGAAAATTTTAACTTTATTTTTATTAAATATTTTCTAAATGTTATTTCATGTAACATAAAAATTAAGTTATTAAGAATTTTATCTTTACTTATCAAGCTAATTTCATTATCAGTTTCTTTACCAATTATTTTTTTAATATCTTCTTCAGCTTCTTAATCAGAAGAAGGAGTTGAGTTTAATAAAGATTTTATTATCTGTGAATCATGTTCTTGTCTATTTTTTAATTCTTTTAGTTCTAATTTAATTTCTTTAATTTCTTTTTGTAAATCATTTATAGTTGATTTGTTTTTTATTGTTTTATTTTTATTTAATATCGTGGTTAAGTCATATGTTTGTTTACTAGTACTAGGTAACATAGAGTTTTTAGGTTTATCATCTTCTAATATTTTATTTAGCATTTTTTCTTGGATTTTTGGATCACTAATATATTTTATTACTTCTAATATAGATTTCTGTTCTTTAGTTAAAACATTTAATGATTTACTACTATATTCAGAACTTTATTCTGTTCCTATATCATCTATCTGATTTATTTCTTCAGAATCTGAATATTCCTCAAAATCTGAATAATCTAAATATAATTCATAAATTTTATTTAATACAGATTCTTCTAAATTTAATTTTTGTAATTTTTTATCAAATTTACAAAATCTTGATGTGTGACATTTTCTTTCACATTTATAACATGTTAAATCTTTATATGATGTAAATTTTTTATCTTTTTGTTTATATGGTTTTCTACTAGGTTTCCTATATTTGTAAGGCTTATAAGGTTTCTGTTTTTTATAATAATCATTTTTATCAAGTTTTTTCTTATAACTCTTTTTGTGATCTTTTTTATAAGGTTTTTTATATTTTCTTGTAGTAGAACACTGTCCATTACAATCTTTATGTTTTTGTGTTATACTATAATCAAATTATTTACAGAAAGAACCTAATTCTTGTTTAGTCTTTCTCATTTCATATTTTAATGATTTTTGAAGTTTTATATCTTAACAAAGTTTTAATCCTTCTTTTTAAACTATACTAAATAGTTGTCTATAAGTCAATAGGTCATAAGGAATAGGGTTACCAAATTCCTGTTTTATATGGTTCCTAACCTTTTCTCCTAAGAAGAAAGGTAATCCTGCTAAGAATTTTTCTTTCCAAAAAGCCTGGTTAGAATCTTCTCTGAGCATTATCCTAGTTAGAAAAGTTATTTTATAAAACTGAAAATCACTAAGTTTCTTACATCTAAGGTTACTTAGTAATTCTGCATTTTTATCTTTTAAATGAGTAGGATCATCTATAAAATAAAGTGATATAGTCAAGATTAGTGTTGCCACTGCATCTTGAATAGTATCACCAAGCTCATCTAATATAGGTATTTCATCCTCATAAGTTTTTATAGCATTTAGAATTTCTAAATGTTGTTCATCAGTGAGATGATTATCCCACCAACCTTTAAGTTGTCCTGTAAAGCCAGCTATAAGAAGTTCAGCTATAGTTCTATCTGAAGTTCCTGTTTGAGTTCTATAAGCATTAGCAGCCATTGTCATCTGTTGTAGAAGACTCAGAATATTGTATTCTGATAGGCTATCAATATTCCATTCATATACTGAAGAGGCATTATATTTATATTGTGATAGGATATTTGGTCTATCTGTTATACCTAAGTCTGGGGCAGACATTCTAGGTACTATAGATTGATTATATGTTATACGATTTATTTGTGGTTCTAAGGCTTTACTAAAGGTTTCAATATCTTTAGATTCAGGTTGAGAATCCTCAACTGATTCTGATTCTTGATCTTGGGTGACTATACTAATAGTTTTAGAAGCTTTAGATTGAGGTGTTTCTTGAACTACCTGTTTTGACCCAGAAGAAGAATCAATTTTACTTAGTTGTTCTTTAATTGCTTTAACAAAGTCAGAATCTTTAGATTTTACTTCTTTTTGTCCTGTTTTAGAAACTTCAAAAGGTTTAAAAACATGGGACTTAAGTTTTTTATCCTTTACTTCTTTTTCAACTTTTACTATCTTACTTTCTTTAATAGTATCTTCTATTCTGTTTAATTGTTGTCCTATACTTAATAGGTGTGCATTACTGAAATTATTTTGTTCTAATATTTTTCTATTAGGGTCATCTTCAGATACTATTTTGAATGGTGCTATATTTATTTCTTTATCTCCATGCAGGAATACACTTGATGCTTTAGGTGGATGTTCACTTTGTATTATTTTATCTTTTACCTTCCATTTTGTATCTTTATTCCTAATGGTTACTGGGTTTATTAATTTTTCTGCTTTAAGTTTTCCTCTATAAATTCTTTTAAACCAATCAAAGAATTTCATATTAACTTCATAACGTTTTATAAAGTCAATATATTCTTCTTTAACTGATTCAAAATCTTTTACCTTTTTTATTACATTTTCTAGTTTATCTTTTATTTTTAATTGCTGTCAATTCTTTATTTAATTTATTATAATAAAAAATGAATTCTTTATTAATTACATTTTAATTATCTATCTATGTTAGCTACATTTTCTGTCATAAAAGAAGCTGTAGGTGACATAGGTGGAGAAGGTGGGTGTTCTATATTTTGAGATTGATTATAATTGGGGTTTGGTTCCAAAGGGTTCATTATTCCTGTTGGATTATAATATAAGTGTGGTACTGTTGTACTATAATCTACACCTTTTAATTTATTACTAGATTAAGGTATATCTGATGTAGAATACCTAGGCTTTACTACAGTTTGCAATACAGGTTTAGGTTCATTTTCTTTATATGAGGCGTATATTATAGAAGGTAACTGTGAGGCTCTACCTATGTCTACTGTTGAAACAGAGGAGGAAGAGTCTGAATATCTACTGCTTATACTATGTCTACTGAATTTTAATTTAACTTTACCGTCTTCATACTGTTCAATTTTACTGAGTTCTATATTGGGCTTAACTATAGTTTTTGGCTCAGGAAGAGGAACAGCATCCTCTAAGACCCATTCATTAGGGAGACTAATATCTTTCCACTGAATAGTCCTAGGAATTACTGTATTAGCTTTACTTAAATCTGTTTGTAAAAATTTAGTTTCTCCTAATTTAGGTTGCATTATATACTTTGTAGCAAAGGCAAACACCATTGCTTTATACTTTATTTTATACATTAATCCTACAGGAATAGATCTTTCAAGCATTTTATAATTATGTGTTTTAATTTCTAATACTACACTTTTTAATATATTTGGATCATTTAATGAAATTGTTATATATGGGAAACAGTCAAATAAGATAGGTCCACTACTCAGACTGGTTTCTATAGTTCCTAATAGTGAGTCATTAAAATTTACAAACCTAGCATCTCTGACCACAGCCAGAATACTAGTATTTAATCCTTCTCTAGTTAAAGGTTTTATCCCTATCTGTACGAGTCCTATATGAATATACTTGTATTTTTTACTTTTATGGTGCTTTATAGATTATGCAGAAAGTAAGGTTATCTTTTCAAAGGGCTTACTTAACTGTACATCCCTTTCTTCAGCTTTAATAATGTAATCATTTTTAAATATGTTTAATTTTTGTATTTTATAAATCTGTTCTTTATCTATATTTGGTATTACCCAATTATCAATTGCTTTATTAAAGTCTTCTAAAATTACTTCATTTCTGTTAACAATCCTTTTAACTTCTGATGACTCAGAACTATCTGATTTAGTTGTACTAGCAGATTTACATAGAAATGGTTCCATTTTTAAATTTTTGAAAAATAGATTTTAAAGTTTATTAATGTTGGTTTTGGTAGCGACCACTGATTTACTGTCCTAAATATCTGTCCATCGGCTAACACGGGTCTTACTGCATATCCAATACCTAGATAACACTAAGTCTACTTCTAGATCTATAAGTCAAAAATTTAACTATGTAAACAGTTCTATATCTATCTACTAACACCCCTAAAATAAGATGGCTCTGATACCAGCAAAGCCTATACCAGCCGATGTATATATAAAGCCTATATATATATAACAATTAAATTATTGTATATTATTGCTAAGTACTATTTCCTATAATTATTATATATTAGCAACTTGAAAAATAATAATAATCCAAAAATATAAAAGCATATAAATTAAGAAAAACAACATAGAGAACGGTAAATTGAATTGAAAATAGTGATTTTTTTTCTATATTTTTTCCTCTATTTTGTATTTATTGAATATCATTTTTTTATAAAAAAAAATATAACATCCAATTATTTATAATTTATAAAATATAAAATTAATGTCATTTTATACCTTTTATTCCTAATGATAAAAATGTTAATATTGTTATAAATTTAAATCTCACCACTTAAAGTTCACACTTTTTTCATATATATTTGTCAATGTCTAAAATAAATGATTATCAAGCAACAAAAAATTAAAATAACAATGGCACATACGCTACTTTGGTAATAACCTAACCAAAACTTCTTTGAAACATTATCACCAAGACCCTTATACAACATTGACAGTGTTTTGTATATAAATTTTAAAACTATATACAACAAAATTTTCTTCCTTTCTCTACAACAATGACTATCATCCTAACAATCTTTATTCTACCTCTGCCTAGTTAATTTCGACATCATCTTCTACCAATAAAGCTAAAGGAGTTTCATCCTAATACAAAGGTGGCATCTACTCCATATATGGCCAATTTTGCTCACAATTTGCATTGCTTTTTCCAAATTCCTAATTTTAATCAAACCCATAGTATTTCAAGCCTCGTGATTAAATATCAACCATTATTGAAAACTTAGCAGCCATCAGTTCAATAATGAGCATAATATGCATTACATATGCAAATCAAAGAATAAAAAACTAAATCCAAAGAAATTGTAACATTAAAGCAATTCAAGAAAAGAGAAAAAGCCTATCTTACCTTAATCATACAGTTGAAAGAACTGAAGAGAAACACAAGAAATGCAAGAAAGTAAAGGAAAATAAGAGAAAATTCTCTGAGCAACAAATGGAGTAATCTGGAATTAGTTTTTCTCAAGATTCACATGAGTCGAGTTGCTGGAGAATATCTATATACAGCTAATCTACAGCTAATAAATTGGAAACAACTTGCAAGCTAGAAAACTAATTTTCCCACTCAAATCTAACAATCTAAATGGTGCATTTAAGCCAAAACACAGCGTTTTGATAAATAATATTATCTTCATCCACCCTCAACTTGGAGCATGTTGCAGAGAACACATGCCCAACTTGGAACAGATGTGAGAAAAAACAGGGGCAGACAGAGCTTTTGTGAAAACATCAGCTAATTGAAATTGTGAAGCCGCATGCTGAGGATGAATGAAACCAACCTTGAACTGCTCACGAACTAGATGACAATCAATGTTTAAGTGCTTTGTTCGTTCGTGAAAAACTGGATTTGCTGAAATATGTAAAGCTACTTGATTATCACACCAGAGTGGAATTGGATCAGACAAAGAGAGCTGAAATTCTTGAAGGATATATGAAATCCATTGAAGCTCA
The DNA here is from genome assembly GCA_947685225.1 of Garcia nutans. Classification (NCBI taxonomy): domain Eukaryota; kingdom Viridiplantae; phylum Streptophyta; class Magnoliopsida; order Malpighiales; family Euphorbiaceae; genus Garcia; species Garcia nutans. The sequence goes on from CANTUV010000068.1 coordinate 2,523,457, forward strand.
CAAACTGTACTGGCCATACTTTTGTACTCTACCTCAGCTGAAGACCTAGAAACCGTATTCTGTTTCTTTGTTTTCCATGAAATCAGAGATGGGCCAAAAAAACACAATACCCAGTGATTGAACATCTGTTGTCCCTACACACAGCCCAATCAGCATCACTATAAGCTTGTAGTGTAAGAGAATTATGACTGGGATAGAAGAGACCATAATCTGGAGTGCCCCTGAGACACTTTAAGACATGAATAGCAGAAGACCAGTGAGTATCTCTTGGAGATTGAACAAATTGACTGAGTTGTTGAACATCATAAGTGACATCTGGCCTTGTGAATCCTACATACAATAGCTTTCCAATAAGCCTATGATATTTTTGAGGATCTGGCAGTAATGAACCTTCATCTACTGTAAGAAGATTACCCTGAACCATGGGCATGGCTACAACCTTGGCTTCAAGTAAACCAGCTTCTGTTATGAGGTCTAAAATATATTTTCGTTGGTTAACAAAAAGACCAGAAGAAGAACGAGCAATTTCAATGCCAAGAAAATATTTGGCAGGGCCCAGATCTTTAATAGTGAAGGTTTGATGAAGAAATTGTTTAATAACAACAATTTCTTCCTCTGAGGTGCCACAAAGCAAAACATCATCAACATAGACTAGAAGGGCAAGGAATACTTGTTTAGAAGTATCTGAGGTCTTTTTGAAAGTGAAACAAGCAATGGTCATGGGCTGATTATTTAAAACCATAGGATAGAAGTTTTGTACACAGCTCTATGTTCCATTGTCTTGAGGCTTGTTTAAGCCCATATAAAGATCGATCAAGCTTACAGACCTATAATGGAGCTGCCTTGGTATATCCCTCAGGTGGAAGCATATATAAATCTTCTTCAATATAGCCATGAAGGAAAGCATTGTTGATGTCAAGCTGGAGCAAGGGCCAAGAATAAGCTGCTGCTACTGCCAACAAAATCCTTAGTCACTGTTTTAGCAACAGGAGAAAAACAATCCATGAAATCTAGACCTTCAATTTGATTGTAACCCTTGGCCACTAATCTCGCTTTGTATCTGTCAATGGTTCCATCTTGCTTAAGCTTAACTCTATAAACCCATTTTGAACCAATTGCTATCTTGCCAGCAGGCAAACGTGTTAGCTCCCATGTATTATTTGCTTCAAGAGCCTTAAGTTCAACATTCATAGCTTTTATCCATTCTGAATGCTTAGCTGCTTCCTTGAATGATTTTAGTTCTTGAACCTGAGATAGGTTAGCCAAAAAACACAGGTGTGCAGAAGAGAATTGAGTGGTAAACTCAGTATCAGAATCGAATGAAGTATGAGTGAGATTAGTCTCAAAATCAGCTAACCAAACAGGTGGTTTAATGTGTCTATTGTTGTGTCTAATAGGAGGTTGCGGTGTTGGATGCAAAACAGGTTGTGAAATAGGCAAATTAGATGAATTAGAAACAGGTTAAGAATCAGAAGTAGAAAAAGGTAAAGATGAATTGGATGAAGGCTGTGAATGACTAAGATAAGGTGAAGAAACAATGGCAGAAGAAGAAGGTAAATGAGTAGATGATCTGTCAAAATATTGTGATTGAGTTCCATCAGTATGTGTATCAGGTATGGGAATAGGTAATGGAACAAATGGTTGAACAGATTGATGATTTTGTTTAAAAGGAAATGATTGTTCATGAAATATAACATCTCAAGAAAAAAAATAGTCTGAGTTTGCAAATCAAAAAGCTCATAAGCCTTTTTAGTTGAAGACTGACCAAGATAGATAGACTGTATAGATCTTGGAGCAAGACAGCTAAAAGTCTTAAGAAGATTGTAATCTGGAACTTTAGAATACAGAACCTGAAATGGGGATTTCCAATTCAGAACTGAAGTAGGCAATCTATTGATTAAAAAGGTTGCATGTAGTACAGCTTCTGTCCAAAACAAAGAAGGCAGACCAGAATGAAATAGTAAAGCCCTGGCTATTTGTATAATGTGCCTATGCTTCCTCTCAACTACTCCATTTTGTTGAAGTGTATAAGAACAAGTGGTTTAATGAATTGTACCATTGTTGGCTAAAAGAGTTTGGCATTGGTTACTTAGAAATTCTTGACCATTATCTGTTCTAATGGCTTTAATCTTGGTTTGAAATTGAGTTTGTATCATTTTGAAGAAATTCGTTAGGACACATATGGTTTGGGATTTATGAGCCATCATGTACACCCAAACTGCTCTACTATAATCATCAACCAAGGTTAAAAAATAATGTGTATCATCTATAGACTTCTGTAAATTTGGCCCCCCATATATCAATGTGAATCAAATAAAAAACCTTAATAGATTTGGTTGAACTGGAAAAGGATGTCTTGTTTGTTTAGCAAGAGGACAAACAGTACAGTACAAGGTACATAATGAGAAAGATCAGTCTTATTAATGAAAATCCAAATGTGCCAAAACAACATTGGAAGGATGGCCTAGCCTACTATGCCAAGAATGCATAGTAGCTGAAGACACTTGATTAACAGAAATAGAAACAGAAGCTAACATGCTTCTTTCATTATTACAATTCAAATGAACAGTATCTGGAACAAACAAATATAGATTGCCTACAACTTTTCCAAATTCCACACTGCTACTATTCTTCAGGTCCTGTAGAAAGCAAGAATAATGAGTAAAAGTCAGTTTTAGTTTAGTTTGCCGAGTCAATTTTGTGACAGAAATAAGGTTGTGGCTAAAGTTAGGTATATAAAGAACATATATAAAGAACATCATTTAACTGGATTGTTGGGCTAATAGAGATGGTACTATAGGTTGTGACTTTAAGAATACTACCATTTGGTAAATGGACTCGAACAGGATGAGGAGTAGGTATGAGTTTACTAAACAATTTCAAGTCTGCACAAATGTGATTAGAGGCACCACTATCTATAATCCAAAAACTATTTGATTCAATCAAGGAAGGTATACCTGTAATCATACCTGCAAAATTCTCAGCTTGCACAAAATTCATGTAACTGTCTGACATTATCTGCTGGCTTTTGATATACTTCGAAACCTCTTGCTTTATGAGCTCCGCAATATCAGTTTGAGACTTCAAGTCTATGTTGCCAGCCACATTATTGTTCTTTGAATCTTCTTCTGAAGCCAAGTTTATCCGAACTCTTCCTTGTTCTCCAAGATCATGATACCAATCTGGAACTCCATTAAGCTTAAAACAGGTTTCTCGAACATGTCCTTGTATCTTACAATAATCACAATACTTGTCTTCATTCTTAATGAATTCTTTCTTCTTGAAACCAGATCTGTTATATGCTTGCCTATCAATAAAAAAGTCTTAGCCAACATAACATTTCCTTCTATAACTTCTTCATCCTCTATGTGAACTAATTTCTGCCTTTCAAATCTGAGCACCAATGAATGTGCCTTACCAACTGATGGTAGTGCATCTGTCATAAGAATCTGATTTCTAGCACCATCTAATCTATCATTCAATCCTATCAAGAACTGCATCAATTTCTGTAGGGATGCGGCATCATCCAAAAACTTGAATGCTCCACATTCACATTTACCACACGTGCACCGTGGATTTGGATTAAGAGCATTCAATTCATCCCAAAGCTTCTTTATCTTAGTAAAATATGCATTCACACTCTGGTTTCCTTGTTTCACTAAAGCAATTCCTCTCTGCAATTGATAAATTTGTGGCTCGTTGCATTCACCGTAATTCTCTTCTAACGCCTCCCAAAGTTCTTTCGCTGAAGTAGCATAGATGAATGCTTCCGAAATCTCCTTATTCATTGCATTTAAGATCCAAGATATCACCATTGAGTCAGCTCGACTCCAATTCTCATACTTATCTGAATCCCTAGTAGGTACTTCACTGGTATTCTCAATGAAACTCAGTTTATTCTTAGCTTTTAAGGCAATTTTAACAGATCGACTCCAAGTTCTATAGTTCAATTCAGTAGGTTTGTAACAAAGATCATACCTGGATTATCAGAAGATTGCAGGTGATTTGGATCAACATTATTGCTGTTGTTCCTCCTCTCAGCAACTCATTGATTATTAGTTTCTTCAATTCCACTCATGATTGCAAGAAACAAAACAATACTTGATCAATTTCCCTCTAGGATCTGCTCTGATCCCATGAAGAGAAACACAAGAAACACAAGAAAGTAAAGGAAAATAAAGAGAAAAATTCTCTGAGCAACAAATGGAGTAATCTGGAATTAGTTTTTCTCAAGATTCACATGAGTCAAGTTGTTGGAGAACATCTATATACAACTAATCTACAGCTAATAAACTGGAAACAACTTGCAAGCTAGAAAACTAATTTTCTCGCTCAAATCTAACAATCTAAATGGTGCATTTAAGCCAAAACACAAAGTTTGATAAATAATATTGTCTTCAAGAACTTTCCATGTCCGCAATAACAAAACCAAAAAAACACATATAACATAACAAAATTCCTAATTTCAATGAACAAAAAAGCTCAATTACTCTTTTGAATCCTCTAGGATTTAAACATCAAATTATGTGTTAATGACTATGGATTTAATATAATACATATATTTTAATATTTTAAAAAAATTTAATTATAATTCTATTTAAACTCTAAAAATAAATATAATTATTATTAATATCAAATACAATATAATTATAATATTGCACAATATTATGCCAACAATAAATATCTTAAATAACATATATATATATATATATATATATATATGATAAATAATAGTTGACCATCAACCTGAAGTTCTTAATAATCGATTAACTAGCAAAAATAATGTATCTATTTTTCTTTTATTATAATAAATTATCAAAAGTAATAAAATGATTTTCTCAATTTTGTTAAATTCTATTAAACATAATAAAATTCTTTAAATATATAAATCATTATGATTGTAAATAATTAATGATGATGATTTATAATTAAAAACTGTAAATATATATATTTACATAATTATTTTTCGTTATAATGACTTTGTCAAAGTTATTAATGATTTTTTCGTTTAAAAATATATTAAATTTTTATTTGTGTTTATTTTTTTTATTGCCAATCTTATATATTTCAAATACTGAAATTATGTAAATATTTTTATAAAAAACATAGAGTTCATAGGTTATGGCAATGATAGATTTTTTTTTGTTAGTTAATCATGGCAATAATAAATAATAAATTTAATATTTTATAAAATTTAATTTGAAACTTAATGTAGTTATTTTCAATTTAATATCTTAAAAAATTTAATTTATATAATTAGGTAATAACTAATTATTATTAATATAAAATAGAATATTTGACTGAGTATATCAAATAGAATATTTTAGTCTTATTTGAACTTTCTAAATAAATATCTATAATAATTAATTAATTATCTATTCCAATAAATAATATTAATAATATAGATTTAAAATTTTTAAAATTTTAAAAAATTAGGACACATAACAAAATAAGAGAATAACATGTTATGAAATATTATACCAGTGAAAACCGTTTTAATATAATACTAGAAAAGAATTCCACACCATATTGTAGGTACTTTTATTTTTCTGAATTTTATGATAATTTTAAATAAATAATTATTTATTTACAAATATAAATTGTTAAATTAAATTAATATATATATATATTAATAAATTTAAACAAATAATTTATAATTATTATATTATAAAATTGAAAATAACCGCGTTCTTCTCTTGAAAAATTCACTATCATCCTTTTATTTTAAACTATTCATCATAGTTTTTTTTTAATATTTTTATATAAATAAATAATAATTAATTATAATGAATATTACATAGGATATTATAATTCTATTTAGTCAGCTAAAAAGAAAAAAAGAAAAAGAAAAAGTTTTATCCTAACTAATTTACTTAATTAATTGGTTTTTCTATATAATACTATTAAAAAAATTATATTGTTTTTTGTGATGATAAAATAAAAATAAATAAATAAATAATAAACTAAATAAAATATAAGAAAAATATCAAAATATAAAAAATATATATATAAATATATAATTCGATATCTATACAATTATGATTCATTAATAGCTCAACAATAGTATTGTTAATGCCAACATTTTAATTTTACATTCCATCTAAATTCGGCAATGCCTTCACGGAGCTAACTAGCACCATTTATGTGTTTTCTAAATCTTGATTCTATATGTTTGAAGTTTTCTATCTCAAAATCCTAATATTTGGGATCATTTATTGTCTTGTATAACTATGCTATTCCCCAAATCAATTTATCTTGTATATATATACAAAATACTTAATTTATTATTACTGATACTTAATTTATTATTACTGATTAGAAACTAAATAGATTCAATATCAATTTCAGAGTTTTCCAATTATTTAAACATGTAAACCTCAAAAACATTGAAATCACAGTTAAATGAGCAAATTGTTTTTCCAATACTGAAATTGTAAGATCCTCGGTACTTATATGCAAAGTCAAAGATCTAATAAATGTTATCATAGAGAAAATAAAAGGCTAATCTTAAATAAAAATAAAAATAATTTTTTCATATATTTCAAGCAAAATAATTTTATATATTTAATCATGTTAAAAAAAATAATAGTTAACGAAATACCACATTAATTATTAGTTTTGCTTTTTTTTTTATTTGTCAGTATTAATATATTGAACAAATGTATTTATTATGCATCTAATATATGCTAAGATTTAGTTTTTTTATATTTTTCAAATATTAAATAATAAAAATAAATATATTATCATAATAAATATATATTTTCATAATAAAGAAATAAAATTAAAAATAAACAGAAAAAATAAAATCAAATGGTTTTTAATTGATTATTTATTCTAATAGATAACAAATTTAATATTTCATAAATTTTAATTTGAAGTTTAATATAGTTATTTTTCATGTAATATAAAAAAATTAATTTATATTATTATATAATAACTAATTATTATTAATATCAAATAAATTATTATTATTTATTTATTTATGTAAAAAAGATGTTATAAGAGTTTGTTCTATATGTTTTAAAATTGATAAAAGAATCATATTTTTAAAAATAAAAATTCATTTTTATTTTAATGCATATGTAATTATTTCTTATCTTTCATATTCAAGTAAATTTAAAATCTATAGTTTTTATTGATAATTATGATTTTAAAATTATATAACTTGCTCGGGCCACAGTTCATTTAATTTAGAGTGTGACTTAAGTTACAACAAACAACAACAACATAATAATAATAAACAAATAAATAAATAACAAAAAATAATTCTAATAGATATAGAAAATTATTTTCTAATTTGTAAATGTAAAATAACTCTAATTAAACAATAAATTTTATTTTCCATTTTTTAGAAATTTTTTTGAAAAACTCGAGTTGTTTTCTATAACTAAAAAGGCACAAAACCTCCAATTCTAAGCATATTACAAAACATAATTGCTTCAAGATCCCATAAACAAGAGTCGCATGACAAAACATCATCTTCAAAATCTTCATCTGCAGTCCATCCTGATATCTTACTGATCATATTTGTATTAGAACAGGACAATGCCTTTGTAATACAACAAGTGCAAGATATTTTGTTTTTCCGGAATTCCTTGTATGTTAGTCCAACTTCAATTATATGAGTTTTCCTCCACTTGCTTCCAATAACCCTTTTGGCTTTCTTTCTACGTTCATTACTAACCAAACTTGATTTTGAGCTTTTTAAATCAGAAAGAAGCTAGGAACCTTGTTTTCTCAATTCACCACCGCAGCGCACAAGTATTACAGCATACACATAAATGGCTACAACATGCCCTTTATTAGCTGCTATTTTCAAGTAATAATCAAGTTTCATGGTGTTAAAATAATCAATCATCCCTTGCCTGAACAAAGCTTCTGAGTTACCACTTTTCTTACACTTGTCTAGAAAAGAAGAGAAACTTCCAAGGAATAATTGACAAAGAATTGATTTCGGCATGTTCAAAGACATAATTGTCTGATGCTGCTCCAAGAAACTCCTTACAACTTGCTTTGGCATTAACGAGATCAGTGAATGATGAAGAGGATACTCTGGCAAGGATTTCAGTTGTTAATTCTTTAGGAACATACTTGAATGGTTGATAATAAGTTCTTTTACATTGCTTTATTTGCTTCTTTGGTTTCAGAACATCAGGTTCTCTATTGGTTTTCTGAATATGAAACGTCTTAATTTAATAAATGAAAGAATTTAATTCACATAGAAAATATGAAAAGTTTTAATTTTATAAATAAAAATTTTAATTTTAATAAAAATAATAAATTTTAATTGCTCCATAACTTTAATTTAATGAATAAAAAACTTAATTTATATAGAAAATATTAATATTTTCAAGTTGATAAATAAAGAAATTAAATTTGCAAAGTAAACATGAAAAGTTCTAATTTAATAAATAGAAAAATTAATTTCTATATAAAATTTAATTTCTATATAAAATAAAAAGGATAATAAATTTTTAATTACTATAAAAATTTAATGATTTTTAAATATTGAATAACTAATTTTCGATTTTTAACTAACAATAAAATATTTCATCATTTTATCAAATAGAAGTTACTCTTTGCGGTTCCTAGCCTATTTCATTTTTTGCTAAGAAATGAACACGCTGCATTGCAATTTGTCTTCTGCAGCTAAGGGAATTGTTCAAAATAAGTGCAATCTTTTGCTCCATTATTGACAGCTTGAGCCATATCAGCACCAAAGGACAAAGAGCACATTACCCAACTGAAGCTCTTTTATCAAACTCAATGCTTCTCTGCCGGAGATGGCCTCAGCTAATACCCCATGAAAGTCCACATTTTGCAGCACCCACACTCGAATCCCACAGCCGTGCATATCCAATCCAAATAGCAAATAATTATTTAAATTGAATAGTAAATACCTAAAAATGCAAATTTTATCATATTTTCTTATATAAGAATCACATTTATTAAATAAATTGAATAGTAATAATCGGGAGTAACAAAATTTTATAAATAATTTAAAATTACCCAAAAAAATTTTCAAGAAAAGATACACTTTTTACATTTAAAAATTATTTATTTATTTATTTATGCAAAAAAGATGTTTTAAGGGTTTGTTCAATATATTTTAAAATTGATTAAAGAATCATATTTTTAAAAATAAAAATTTATTTTTATTTTAATGCATATGTAATTATTTCTTATATTTTATATTGAAGTAATTTTAATATCTATAATTTTTATTGATATTTAAGATTTTAAAATTATATAACTTAAACTTGCCAGGGGCACAGTTCACTTAATTTAGAGTGTGACTTAAGTTAATAATAATTATTATTATAAAAAAAAGTGACTTAAAATGGTTCCGTTGAAAGAAAGAAATAGCGTTTTCCGCTTTCCAAGCTCACAAGTTAAGGGCTGTTACTAATTATAGGTATGTAAATGTACCGTTAACAGGAAATAGCGTTGCTAGTGCAGGTACCGTGGTACGGTAACTTTTGGAATCTCATAAGGCATGCGTAGCTAGTGTCGCTCTTTCTTCCTTTACCCATAATCATAATTAGATGGGAACCCAACAAATAGCCAAAAAAAAAACCCAAGCAATGATCCAATTGGATTGCGGTGTGTTAATGATCCAAAAGGGATGATGCTGATGAACGGTAGAGATCGAAGTACCGATTACTTTGCGCGAAGTATAGGAATTTACTCTCCGGACGTAGGAGAAATATAAATTATTCCCCGTAAATACACGCTCATTCTCTTTCGTCATTCCCTCCATTCTCTTCACTCTCCTGGTGAGCAATGAAGACCAGAAGAAGGCCAAGACCCTGCTAAGATTCTTCGAAAAAAACTCCTAAGTCTCTTTGGTACGATTCTCTTCTCTATTTTACAAGCTTATTTTCAGTTTCATTTTTTGATTCTTTGCTCTTCTCATGGCTTCGCTTCTTTACTTTTTTGCTTCCTGTTTGCTTGAAAAAGGCTTTAATCAATTGTTTTGCGGCTTATTTTTGTTTGTGACTGTGTGTATTGACTTTTTTGAAATATCTGTTTCTTAAATGTTGTACGAATCTCTTACGCTTTTTGTTTTTTGTTTTTGCTTTTTTGGAAATGTTGTTTTAGAGTTAACAAAGCTGAAAATCGTTCTCTGGTGTTTGTTTTATTTTTGAGTTAAATCTCTCTTTCTTTTTTATTTATTTTTTGGCATTGAGTGTTGCATTAAAGGCTCATAAGAACCTTAATTCTTGTTCTGTTCCATTAAAGGCTCAAGGAGGTCCTGTTTTGACTGAAAGATGGAGAAAGAAGCTGGTGGATCCCTGTCGCCACAACAGCCTGCCTCTGTTCCCAAGCATGTTATCATCAGCAGACCAGGATTTGGAGCTAGTGGGCGTCAAATGCGTTTACTCGCCAACCATTTTAAAGTTTCCCTCAATCGTTCAGATGCTGTGTTTTACCAGTACAGTGTATGTTTGCATAGTTTTTTTTTTCTTTTTTTTTTCTCTGGTACTTCATTATATGCGAGTAACATTGTCGTTGCACAATCTGCAGGTTTCCATTACTTCAGAACATAACAAAGCTGTTGAAGGCAACAGAATTGGGCGGAAACTAATTGATAGTCTTTACCGAACATAGTCATCTCAACTTGGTGGTAAAACGTTTGCATATGATGGTGAGAAGGCCCTCTATACAGTGGGTCCTCTACCACAGAACAAGTTGGAGTTCACTGTGGTTCTCGAAGAAACATTTGCAATACAGTATACAGCTTTACCATTCACTTTTATGATTGTGCATTAGAATAATTTCCGTTTACAACTTATATTGTATTGCCCTTGCATGATAGTAAAAATGGGAGTCCTAGTGGTGGTGGGAGTCCTGATGCATCTGCTAAGAGGTCAAAACGTTCTTTTCATTCAAACACTTTTAAAGTAGAAATCAGTTATGCTGCCAAAATCCCCCTGAAGTCAATTGCTCAAGCACTCAAAGGAGTTGAGGCAGATAATAGTACTCAAAGATGCTCTAAGAGTATTGGATATTATTTTGAGGCGGCAAGCAGCTAACAGGTGTTATTGTTGCTATATATATATATACATGTATGTAACCCGCTGGGTTATCTCAGCGGGCCACCTAATTTCTCCCGTTAGGGAGGTTAGGGGTTCGAATCCCTAAAATGTTTTCCGGAATTCGAACCTTTTAAAATATATATATATATATATGTGTGTTTGCGCTTTCAGTTATATTTTGATTCTTTAGCTGTTTGGTCTGAATTGCTTGAATTATGTTACAGGGGTATTCTTTTGGTAAGGCAATCATTCCTTCATGATAATTCAATGAACTTTACTGATATTGGTGAGGGTGTAACTAGTGTTCCTAGATTCTACTTCAGCTTTCGCACCATTCAGGGTGGTTTGTCTCTCAATATAGGTATTAACCTTTTCTGGGTCCTTATTGCTGAATTGCAATTTTTTTTTAGTTCAAAACTTTGTTTGAGTTGAATGGAGCTATGTATTCTAGTTGCAATCTCTGAATTTCTTTTGTTATTGCTTGTTCATTGATGTTGCCACCCCTCTTCTTGCTCTTGGTGGTGCAGATGTGTCTACAACAATGATCTTAACACCTGAACCAGTAATTAATTTTTTGCTAGCTAACGAGAATGTTAGGGACCCTAGTCATATTGACTGGGTAAAGGTAAGAAACTGCAAAAGTGCATCCTCAAAATCTAGAATTTCTCTTTGTTAAAAATCTCAATGTTGTGTTGATGTACAGGACAAGAGGATGTTGAAAATTTTGAGGATCAAGGCTAGCCACCGAAACATGGAATTTAAAATTATTGGCTTGAGTGAGAAGCCTTGCGATTAGCGACCAGGGGCGAAACCAGTATTGTATTATAAGGGAGACAATTTTTTTTTAAATTCTTTCTATATAATAATTATTTAATAAATTTGTTAATCTGTTAGTAATATGTTTTTATTGGTTAACAAAAAAATAATCAAAGAAAATATAAAAAGTAATTTTTTAACAAATATAATTAATTCAAAAATCATCAAAGAATATTAGAAGCATAAATAATAAAATAAAATTTAAAGAATTAAATACAAAAAAATAAAAAATAAAGATCTTAATTTTATATTTTTTTCTCAGTTTTTTTTATTATGCTTTTAATTTATTTTTAATCTTTTAATTGATGGGGTGATATTGAATTAATTTGGCTAAAGATTTAATTAATTTTGTTAAAATTTTTAGAATTTATATATTTTTCTCCTCTTAGATAGGAAGATAACTTGAAATTTTAAGAGAGGCAAATAAAAGGTTTTAAAAACTTTAATATATATATATGTTTATTTTTTTTTAAATGAAGGGGGGCAACTTTCCCAAAGATGTGGCTTTGCCACTGTCAGCAACAATATGTGTTTCTCTCCTATATTTGCCTTTTCCTTCTTTTAGTTCTCAGCATCTATTTCATACCCCTTGAACAACCCTTCACTTGTTCTTAAATGCATTTTTCCTATGATAGTAAAAAACAGTAACAATGCGAGTGGAGAGCCACAGATTGAAGCGATAACTGTGTATGACTATGTCACCAGACATCGTGGAACAGAACTCCTTTACTCTACAGACTTGTCTTGCCTTGATGTCGGCAAACCGAAACGGCCAAACTATCTGCTGCTAGAGGTCTGCAAAAAATTTTTAACATTTTTTTAGTTTGTTTTACTTTAACCTATCATATTTCGTCGGGTTTCCCTGTATCGCGTAGCTTTGTTCGCTTATTTCACTCCAATGTTACACAAAAGCTCTATCCTCAAGTCAGAGAGCCTTTTTAGTTGAAAAATCTCGACAAAAGCCTCAGGGAAGAATCAAAATTGTAACTGATGTAAGTTCTCCTTCTATATGCTCCTTTTTTGTTCCCTTGGTTTTCTCAAGTAATCAAATTATTTTTATAATTTTTCAAGCTATGAAGAACTACCGCTATGATGATGATCTTGTGCTCTCCGAATGTGGTGTTCCAATAGAAAAGCAATTGACACGGGTTGATGGTCGTGTTGTTTTGGTTATTTATCTATCATGAAAATTCATTAATTATTTTTAAAGTCTAAATTAGAGGTGCCTAACTTAGATAAATAGAAGTAAAAAAATGGAGGTGTCTAATTTCACAAACCTAATTTTTGAAGTTTATATAAATCTCTTAACTCTCATTTGAAAGATATTCTAAAATTAAGTATTCTCTCTTTCTTTTGTAATTCATCTTTGATATTAGTGAAATTATTTTTATAGTGTCCAAGGACGTAGGTAAAATTGGTCGAACCTTATTAAATTTTGGTTTTCTCTTTATTATTTATTTAATAGCTATTTTAGGTATAGTTGTAGTGATATTTTGTGCTATTAATTATATGTCTATGAAAATTTTGTCTAAGAAAAAACTTAGTATTTAAACATGTCCATTGTGACCTACCTCTCTTTCTTGAAAATATTCATGGTATAATTAATTGATGCAATTATTCATACACTATATATATTATTGGTAAAAAATTAATCTAATTTTCACAGCAATTGATATCAAAGATAAGATTTTATGAGTATGCTCTGTGGTTGCAATCTAGTCTGATCTTTCATATCAGAAAAAATTTTCTTGGATTATTTGTATTTTGCATTTGTTAGCTATTAAATAATTTTGTGAAGTAAATATGGCAGACGACTTAGGCAAATTATGCACCACAAAGGAGAGAACATCCACTTTGTCAATTTAGTCAAGGACTATTGTGTCAAATACTAAATTTGCAGTGAAGATTTTTTATGGCACATGCTATTTTGGCATGTGGTAAAGTGAGGTTCTAGATGCTCTCTTCTAGCAAGGTCTAGACATTGCCATTGAAGAAGAGAAACCAAAAGATATTGATAAAAAAAAATTAAAAAGCTATCAATTATGTGACATGTGGTACAATTCGATCGTGCCTTTCTAGAGAACAAAAATATAAATTCTCTAAGAAAGTTTCCGCAAGTAAATTGTGAAAGACATTGGTGGAAACATTTTTGAAGAAAAGTGGTTAGAACAAACTTCATATGAAGAAGAGATTGTTTCACTTCACTTATATTCTTGGTACCACTATGAATGAGCACATCACCAATTTTAATCGGCTGGTAGCTGATTTGATAAATTTGGATGTGACTTTTCAAAGATGAAGATTTGGCTTTGATGTTGTTGGGGTCCCTTCCAGAGGAGTTTGAGTTTCTTAAAATAACTCTACGCCATAGGAAGGATAAAGTGACTCTCTCTGAAGTAATTGCTGTATTATACAATTACGAACTGAGAAAGAATGACAAAAAAGAGAGTTCAAATGGAGTAGCAGAAGCACTTATAGTGAGAGACTGCTCTCAAAGCAGGAAGAGAGAAAAAGAAGAGGAGATCAAAATCCAGACCAGCTAAAGATGAATGTGTCTTTTTTCGAAAAAAAGGGCATTAAAAGATAAAGTGTCCCAAGCTAAGTAATAAAAGCAAATCTGATAAAGGGAAAGCTATCGTGAATTCAAATGCAGCTGAGTATGATAATGAAGACGTCGACCTTTCATTAGCTATTGTGTCATCAATAATTTCTTCTAGTGTATGGCTACTTAATTCTAGTTATAGTCATCATATGTATCCCAATCGGGATTGGTTCTTTGATTTTAGAGAACTAGAAGGAGCAATTATTTACACAATAAGTGACGGTCCATGTATGATTAAAGGGATTGGTTCAATCCAATTGAGGAATCATGACGGATTAATCAGAACTCTGACAAATGTCCAATAGGTACCAAGTTTAAAGAAGAATCTCATCTCTGTGGGAGTCCTAGAATCAAAGGGCTTCATTGTAAATGCAGCAGATGGAGTAATGAAAATCATATCCGATGCACTGGTGATAATGGAAGGAATAAGAAAAAATAATAACTTGTATTACTATCAGGGTAATGCAATTATTGGGACAACAGCAGTAGCTTCTAGTGATAATCAGGAGTTGGAAGCAACCAGATTATGGTATATGTGTTTGGGACATACTAGAGATAAATTCTTAAAACTTTTATCAGATCAAGGATTATTGAAAGGAGTGCAACCCCATAAGTTAGATTTTTGTGAGCATTGTGTCAAAGGCAAGCAAACCGGAGTAAAGTTTGGTATTGAAACCAATGGTATTTTAGACTATATTCTCTCAGATGTGTGGGGTCCTTCTAAGACAGCTTCAATGGAAGAAAAATACTATTTTGTAACTTTTATTTATGATTTCTCTCGGAGAGTATGGGTGTATACTATGAAGACAAAGGATGAAGTGTTGAGAGCTTTTCTCATATGGAAAAAAATGGTGGAAACTCAGACGGAAAGAAAAATTAAATATTTATGCACAGATAATGGTGAAGAGTATAAAAGTGATCCATTTTTGAAATTCTGCCAAGATGAAGGTATTGTTAGACACTTCACAGTTAAAGATACACTATAATAGAATGGGGTGACAGAACTCATGAACGAACATTGGTAGAGAAAGTTCGGTGTATACTGTCCAATGCTAGGTTAGGCAGATAATTTTAGGCTGAGGCTGTGACTTATGCATACCATCTCATTAATCGCTTACCATCAACTGTTGTTGGTGGTAAAACACCTTTGGAGATATGGTCTGAAAAACCTGCTACTGATTATGATTCCTTACGTGTGTTTAGTTCCACTGTATACTACCATGTTAAGGAATCAAAGTTAGATCCAAGGGCAAAGAAAGTGCTCATATTGAGGATCACCACTGGTGTGAAAGGACTTCGCCTTTGGTGTTCAGAAATAAATAAAATAATCTTTAGAGAAGATGTTACCTTTGATGAGTCTACCATATTGAAAAAGGTGACAAATGAAATTGTTCAGTAGACAGATGGTACTCCACAGTAGGTGGAGTTTGAAAGAAGAATTATTGACCCAGATGTGGAGTCAGATGAAGAAGAAGTTTCAACCCAAGAACCTCAACAGCAACAAGAATTTATTGCAATAAATAGGCCACGGTGAGAAATTCGCAAACTTGCTCAATTTGATGATATGGTGGCTTATGCATCTCTAATTGCAAATGATGGCATTCCTAACACTTACAGTGAAGCTCTCCAAAGTTTAAAAAAATAAAAAGTAGAGAAAGGCCATGGATGATGAAATACAGTCCCTTGGAAAGAATCAAACATGAAAGCTAGCTAATCTACTAAAGAAAAAGAAGGCAATTGGATGTGAATGGGTATATACAAAGAAAGAATGATTTTCTAATAAGAACAATATTCACTACAAGGAAAGGTTAGTAGCTAAAGCCTATACTCAGATGGAGAAAATTGATTATAATAAAATATTTTCTCCAGTTGTAAAATATTCCTCCATTAGAATTTTATTAGCCTTAGTAGTATAATTGGATTTAAAACTCATTCAACTTGATGTAAAAACTGCATTTCTACATGGAGACTTAGAATATGAAATCTATATGACTTATCCAGAAGGGTTCAAGATTGTTGGAGAAAAAAATAGGTATGTAAATTGAAAAAATTATTGTACGGATTGAAACAATCTCCGAGGTAGTGGTGCAAGCGATTTGACAATTTTATGATGAGGCAGAAGTATACAAGAAGCAAATATGATCACTGTGTATATTTACGCAAGCTACAAGATGAATCTTTTATATATCTTCTCTTGTATGTTGATAATATGCTGATAGCTTCAAAGAATCTATAAGAAATTGAGAAATTAAAGGCTCAGCTGAATCAGAAGTTTGAAATGAAAGTTTTGGTTGAAGCTAAGAAAATTTTAAGCATAGAGATATGCAGAGATAGAAAGAGAGAAAAACTTTGTTTGAATCAAAAATAATATCCAAAGAAGGTATTATAGCTTTTTGGCCTGAATGAAAAATTAAAACCTGTAAGTACACTGTTTGCACCTCATATGAAGCTCCACTCATAATCATCTCCTAAAAATAAAGTGGAATGAGAGTACATGTATAAGGTTCCATATGCAAATGTTGTTGGTAGCTTGATGTATGTTATGGAATGTACAAGGCCAAACATTTCACAAGCAGTTGGAGTTGTGAGCAGGTATATGCATAATCCTGATAAGGAGCATTGGCAAGCTGTGAAATGGATTCTATGGTATATTCTAAACACCGTAGATGTTGGATTGATATTTGAGCGAGATGAGGAAAATGGTCAATGTGTAGTTGGATATTGTGATTCCGACTATGCTGATGATTTGGATAAATGTAGATCAACTACTGGTTATATGTTTACACTTACTAAGGGGCTGGTTAGTTGGAAGTCTACGCTACAGTCAGCAGTTGCCTTTACCACTACGAAAGCAGAGTACATGGCAATATCAGAGGCTGTTAAAGAAGTAATTTGGCTTCAGGGGTTGCTTGATGAACTGAGAATTAGACAAAAGCACATCTAAGTGCATTGCGATAGTCAAAGTGTTATTCATTTAACAAAGAATCAAGTTTATCATGCAAGGACGAAGCACATCAATATTCAATATCACTTTGTACGTGAGATTCTAGAGGAAGGTGAAATATTATTTCAGAAAATTCGGACCACTAATAATTTTGCAGATATGTTGACAAAAGTGGTGACAGCTGTCAAGTTCAACCATTGTTTGTACTTGATTAATGTTTTGAAAAATTTAAGATGAGCGATTCATATAGCATTTAAAGACACTACTGATAATAATTTCTTTTGAGAGAAGATTTGCATATTGTAAATAGAAAAATAGCCAAGGTGGAGAATTATTATTTTGGCTATTTATCTATCATAGAAATTCACTAATCATTTTTGGGGTCTAAATTGGAAGTGCCTAACTTAGGTAAATAGACGTAAAAAATGGAGGTGCCTAATTTAGATAAATAGAAGTAAAAAATGGAAGTGCTTAATTTCACCAACTTAATTTTTGAAGTCTATATAAACTCCCTTAACTCTCATTTGAAAGATATTTCAAAATTAAGTATTCTCTCTTTCTTTTGTAATTCATATTTAATATTAGTTAAATTAATTTGATAGTGTCCACGGGAAAGCTCTTCAGGATATGGTCCTGTTCCTGTTCCAGTGCTGTCTAAGTTGGGAATGAAGGTTGCAGATTCTATGTACTTCTGCTGAGGTGCTCTTTGTCATGTTGGAGTTTGTTTTTTTCCCCCTCCCTAATCATCAGAAGAAAGTTTAATTTGGTTGCCTTAAACATTTTCGGCCATATTACATCGTATCCAATTTTTGAGAAAAAATGGTTGACTTAATATTTTTTTGGTGTTTCTATATTGTTTAGTGTGTCAATACGGTTCACACGAAGGATCAATTTGTTGTGGCTATCTACCAATATTTTGCCATTTGTAGAAGTTTTTATGTTGCAATATCACTAATCTTTATAAAATTTCTTAAAAAGAGCACAATTTTCTACAACCTGCTTGGTTTTGTTCATGCTGCTGTGAAATATTGGAATTTTCGATTTTAGCCAATTCACTATTTTCATATATTATAATGGACATATAACATTAAATCCCTTTGTAAAATTCATGACGGGTAATGTTGATTAGCATTCCACCCATTCGTGAAAATATTATGTTCTATTGCAATAAAGACTCAAGGAGGTCCTTGTTTGACTGATGAAGAAAGAAGCTGGTGGATCTATGCTGCCTCCAAAACCAACCAATGTAAAACTAGAGCTTGCTCCTATTCCCAAGCATTTTATCATCAACAGACGTGGGTTTGGAACCAGCGGGCGTCAAATACGTTTACTCACCAACCATTTAAAGTTTCTATCAATTTTTCAGATGTGTTTTACAAGGACAAACGAATCTTTCATCTAATCATATACATGAGTTAATGCAAATCATAAATGAAGGAAGCTCAACCAAAGGACAAGTTTTACATGCTTCACAAGTATAAACGAATCAAAAGGAAACTCAGCTAAAAAATTATGCAAGCAAATTGAATTACACATAAATTTTGCATTTCTCTAAATCTCATATCACCAAAAAACTTTCAATTCTACCACCGAGCATGTAGATTAATTGATAAAAAATTATTTTAGCTTAATCAGATAGAGAGAGCTTTACAGTTTTATAGTCCTTTTTGGCTCGACTATGAAATGATTTATTAAAAAAAAAATTAACCACTATGGCATAGCTTGGTGGCTAAGAACATGTGTTGCTCCAATTTAGCTCTTGGACTCGAGTTTTTTGGGTGTTTTCCCTCTCCATATGTGTAATCTATAAAAAAAAACTTTCAATTCCTATCATTCAATTCCATTCTTTTGCAACATTGTCATTAGTACCGATTTTTCCCACATTAGATTAGGAAAAAACATTAAATAAAATATAAAATTCAAAAGTAAAAAAATTTGTTTGCACTAAAAATTGTTTGGCTAAGCCCAAATAAATTGGTCAAAACCTTCAGAAAAATAACCGGTGAGTAGGAATCTTATTGAGGAGTGAAAATAAGAAAATAGTTGTGAAGGGGCTATATATTCGGCAGCAAAAAGAGAATAGGACATCAACAACTCAATCCAGATTTCCAACAAATCTTTTATCTACTTAGAATCCTTAGAACTTCAAATTCCTTTGTATTCATATCATCTTAAATTGATTTTTTTGAGCATCCTTTGTAATTAGTTTGAATTTTAGTGAAGTGAATATTCTTGTATGATTAAACAATACCATTTCAGTGTCCAAATTTTTTTAGTCCCTCTAGTCGTCAAGAGGCTTTCTGTGATAACTAAGTGAAATATGAAAGTTAACAGATAGGAAGAACAACAAAAGCTTTTAAGGAGGAAAAAAGAAGCCTAGTTGAATGAAATAAAGAAGGAAAAGGCGAATATAGGGTTTGGCTCTACTCTACTTAGGTAGAGACAGAAGATGAAAATAAATGCCATTCCAAAGGCAAAGAGGTGGTTACAAAATGATTTAGATTGAAACTAGTCGCAGCTGATAAATAAGAGGGCGACGGATAAGGTAGAAATGGCTAGCCAAGTAAGGATAGCATGGAAGCAAGTTTTTGTTGCCTTTGTTTATCTTGAAGTTTTGAGTTTTTTGCTAATATAGAGCTTTTCTTTCCCGAAGGAATTTGATCTTCGCTCATCTTTGGCTGCTTGTGAGAATGCTTCTGTTGGACCTATTTGACCCTGCCCCTAAAACGGGTCTAAACTATCTATATGATGTCAAATGGATCTAAACCCTAAGGTCAAATTAGACTTGGCCTTGGATGAAACCCAAGGGATCTATGTACCTAACGAATGGGGTCAAAGTCCACATATATCGAGATGACTGAGGATGATTGGGGATTGGATAAGGAATATCCTAGAAGATCATATCATTTTCCAAAGGATGGAAGGACTTTCGTAAAATATAATTCAATTAGAGCAACTGGGAATGCTATGAGGTTCACATATCACTATACGGTATTTCAATTTCCCTTTACTGAAAGGTAGTGAGTGCTGCTTGAGGAGTAGCACGAGCGTAGGTCAGCGGGTGCAGAGAGAAAGAGTATATAGATTCCGGAAGCAAGGAGTGAGTGACTTCTATGGGAAGGCACAAATGGAGGGTCCGGAAAAAGGAAGTAGTAAGTGGCTTTCGAGGGAAGGCACAAATAAGAGTTCTCCCTTTAGGGGAGATGAGAGAAGCGAAGAGGGGGAAGAAGGTCCTTAATCGACCTAGAAGCCTCTTATAGGAGCTATAAACCTCTCTCTAAGCCTCTTATAAGAGTTATAAACGCATATTTATACCCTTCTATAATACCTACCATTAGACGTATTCTATCTATCGTTTTTATCCTATAAAAATTCCCATAGAAATAGGATTTTCTTGTAAATATTTAGTATCTTTTTATGGGACCCTGAACACATGCTCAATCGTGTTAAGTCAACGAGGGTTGCCTCTCCTCTACTTCACCTCCCCTGGGGTATTAAGAGACCCTTTATTAAGCAATCTAGCATTAGCATAGCATTGTTATTTATTAGTCTTAAGTTTCTATGTATGGAGCCAGCATCGTCAAGTATAGCAGTGTTAGTGGCTTAGGATCTCTTTTCTAAAGGGTCACCACTCCTCCTCCTAAAGTACTAACACGTCCAACTAAACAGTAGTTTTCTACCCATCCTTATTGTCGGACTCATGAATAGTTGAACAATCTGAGTTGTCTTGTCTTAATAGTTCATATCATCTTAAATTTATTTTTTGAGCATCCTTTGTAATTAGTTTGAATTTTAGAGAAATGAATATTCTTTTCTGATTAAATAGTACCATTTCAGTGTCCAAATTCTTTTAGTCTCTCTAGTCGCCAGGAGCCTTTTTGTGATAACTAAGTGAACTATGAAAGTTAACTTGAGACTTAATCCTTTTTGTGGTCCTTTAGAAGATCTATACAATCATTTGAGAGCATTCATATTGAAAAATTAGTTGAGGAGCTATCAAATCTTGTGGCACGCCCATAATCCTTAATGGTTGGAATTTGCAAGCTCATCAAACAAAACATAATTTATTTTATAATATATGAAAATAAAAATTTTATCATTTTTTCTTACAGAAAAAACATTTTTATTAAATATATTTTTACGGTTATATTTTTTAAAATGGACAAATAACACTTTACAAAGAAAATTTTAAAAAAATAAAAATAAGTGGAAATCCAATCTTCCTTTATAAGTCTTTTTTTAGAACTACAAATAAAAATTTCATTCAGCTTTTCCTTCCATTTTTTTAATATATAAGTTATCTTTCCTTACTAGGATTAACAAAAATAAAAAATTTATATAAAAAATATTTTCTTGATAAAAATTGTACATATATTATAATTAGCAAACCTATTTTTGTTGTCATACTTCTATTAAAGTATAAAAAAAATATAAAGTTATGTTACTTAAAATAATAACAATGGCAATAAAATAAAAATATTTAAATATTAAACTATCTTTTCTTTCTAGAATTTTTGTCTAAACACATAATATAATAAAAATTAATATTACAGTCAAATTTATTCAACAAATTTGTACAATAACACTCTTAATAAACCATAATGGGCTGCAATGTAACATAATCAAATAATTTTTAATGTAGTGTTTATATTAAAATAGTTTTGAGTATGTTACATATTATTATTCCATAAATGCTTGACCAAAACATATCTTTATATCGTAATGAAATATATATAAAATAATATGATCTTAATATGTGATATCTTAATATGATGTTTACATTAAAAATATATTTAATTGCATTGCATTATATTGTGCCATCTCAAACAAACTCGTAATGTAATGAAATTACATTACTTTGTTTGAAAGTACAAAAGTCATTAAGTATTTTACAATGACTAAAATAAAATATTAAAATGTTCATATTTTACTTATTGATGTATCGAACTACTTTACCGAATTATTCAATTGGATTGAAGTAAATATTGTAGTACTAGAGATAAATCCAAACTATATAGCCGAACTATAATAAAATATACTTTGATGTGACAGCACTACATCGATATCCGAAAAATCTGGCCACTACATCGACAGGCCCTGAAAATTCACTGACCTTTGCAAAAGTTGTCTCTACTTTTCAACTATAAATAGGTATAGGCTTTTACAGGTAAGAGGTTTGAAAATCACTACTCTTTATCAATATATAGTTCGGTTATTCTTGATTACTAACTTAGGTATCGAAGACTCCCCACTGGAGCTCGGTCATTTTTCTTAATTTTGCAGGCCCAAACAGTGTGACACAGCATATCCGAACTTAGATTAAAGTCTTTGAAATTCATCCCTTCATTCGAACTTGGATAAGAGGACTCAAGATTTAATCCACAATTCACAGAATTCAACTAAAACTCCTAACAGACTACCTCCACCCCCTCAAACACCCTAATGTCCAATAATACAAAACATAACCCATAATTCCCAAATTGAACAATCCCCAATTGAAACTTCTCTTCATGTGTCATCAGCTGCCATAATGGAAGTAGCCCTGTTAAGCCTTCTCTGCCATTTGTTCCAATAGCACAAATGGTCTCTAAAATGTTACAATCCATAAATCCATCTGAACAAGCAATCATGGACCTCACATCCACACTCAAAGATTTCATTACAGTTTTTGGACAAGTCAATAGAAATTCACAGCAACATACATTACTAGAATGTGAACCTCCTCTTCTAACATGCCAAACTCCACATCCACCTACTCATTAGAAACCTCTCCCTTATAATTCACCACAATATGATTATGAATCTTAGCAACATTATGACACATCCCATGAATCAGAACATGAGGTTCAGAGAAAGCTTTATTCACCTGAACAATCAACATTGCATACACCTAATAACCCCATATTAGCCTCTAAACCATTTTATTCCAAAAGAAAGGAAGCCATGATGACAGCAGCAGATGTTAATGCTTTGGTTGACGAAAAAATAAAACGTATTCGCAGGGGTACAACCTTGCAATATGACATTACCTTTCGTTCACCTTTGTCCACAACACTACCCTACTATACACAACTTCAGATGATGTTTTATGTAAACTATTCCCGAAGACTCTCATTGGAAATGCACAAACGTGGTACAAGAATTTAGAACCGAACTCTATTTACAGTTTTGGCCAATTTATTGAACTTTTCATAAATAAATTTATGGTTTCCATCGATCCCGGCCGAACTTCGACGGATTTGTTCAAAGTTGTGCAGAAACCTAAAGAGACATTACGACAGTATATTGATAGGTTTAATGAAGCAGTGGACTAAATTCTAAAAGTGAACTTTGAAATAGCATTGGAGGCATTAATTAGGAACACTAAATGTCCTCAATTTTCACAATCTTTGAGTAAGAATCTACCCTAAGATTTTGTAGAGCTCATGGCTCGATCCTATAAATATATTCGGGCAGATGAGAATGCTCAAATATGAGAGGAGCTTCACCCCCATCAAACTCAACACCAAGCACATGAACTTTCTGGAGGATCTTATAAACTTGAGGTATCAAAGCAAAACTCTTCTAAATCAGATTTTCCCAAATCAATCAAACAAAATATCCCTAGGCAATAATTCACTTTCCATTCTCAAAAACTATCAAGTCTACGTTACTCTAACCGTGCTTATCCCATCACCTAAATTCCTAAACATTTTACACCATTAAACACTTCTAGAGCTACAATCTTGCGTTGGCTTAAATAAAATATCAAAGTAAATTGGCCCTTGCTAATGAAAGATGACCCAAATAAAAATCAAGAGCTGTATTGTAGTTTTCATCAGGGTCATGTCCACAAGATAAATGACTATATCAAGTTAAAGAGAGAGATTGAACAGTTAATTCAAGCGGTCAGTTAAAGCAGTTCATTGCCACTCCCAATGACCAAGGTGAACAAGGAGAACCGAGCTCTCAACACGTCATAAATTCTAAAAAGATCCCAACCGGAGTAATATATGTCATTGCAAGGGGAGAACACTATGATTTCGCTGATATTTCGCGAAAATGGAAGGTCAAAGAGGTTTTTCTGTTACCGAGATATCAGCTGCCTTCAACTCAGTAATTACTTTTCATCCAAAACATTCACGTTTTATCATGGGTCTACACACTGATGCTCTTATAGTAGAAGCTGTAATTCAGGACTTTTGGTCCAATGAATTTTAGTTGACACGGACAGTGTTGTAAATCTGATGACTTTAGATGCTTATACGAAACTGGGTTTGTCAACAAAGGCATTAAGACATGTTAATGCACCATTGGTTGGATTGTTCAGACATATGGTACCTGTACAAGGATATGTCATGCTTAAGGTATAGTTGGGAGATAGACTAGTTGTACGCAATTGTCGTGCCTGTTTCATAATAGTACAAATGAGCATTGCCTATAATGTTATTTTCGGATGACCATTATTGGTAGGAGTGGATGCATATATTTTAGTAAGAAATTTGCTTATGAAAGTCCCAACTCATCATGGAGTGGCTATTATAAAAGGTAATCAACAATTAGCTCAGGATTCATATGCAACTCTTCTTAAAGTTGCCAACATTGTACTTCTAGTAGATTCTCTTGATATCCCTAACAATCATAAACGTCCTAAGCTTGTTGATATGCTGAAGGAAATTGAGATTGAGCCAGACAAGATATTCAAAATTACAAGTTTGTCTAGTTATGAAAAAGAGATTGCCCTCACTCAAGCACTGAAAGAACATCAAGATGTCTTTGCTTGGACCTTGGTTGATATTACAGGAATTTCACCCGAGCTTATGACGTATGAGCTCCATATAGATCCCAAAGCAATCCTAATAAAGCAAAGAAAAAGAAACATGGGACTAGAAAGACAGTTAGCTGTAGAGCAAGAGGTTGAGAAACTCCTACAATTTGTCAAGGAAATTTTATTCCCAAAATGGTTGTCCAATGTAGTATTGGTAAGAAAACATAATGACAAGTGGAGAATGTGTGTCGATTTTACTTATTTGAATAAGGCATGCCCCAAAGATGCGTATTCACTCCCCAATATAGACCATCTAGTTGACTCTACGGCGAGCCATGCAAAATATAGTTTCATTGATGCTTCATCCGGCTATCATTAAATTCCTCTAAAAATGGAATATCATTCTCCTATCCATGGAGCAGATGTGTCTCTGAAGAAGAAGGTGACAATTTGTTGAGGAAAATTCATGAAGAAATATGTGGTGCCCATAAAGAAGCTCGGATAATAGCTCGAAAAGCATCGAGGCAAGGCTATTTTTGGCCATCCATAAATGTTGATGCAAAAAATTTAGTTGGAAAGTGCAAAAAATGTCAGAAGTATGCTAGCTTACATCATCAACCTATTTTTGAGCAGAGGCCCATTCGAAGTCCATTGTTATTCGCTCAATGGGGGATGGAAATCTTAGGTCCCTTTTCCCTAGCTACAACTCAAAGAAAGTTTGTAGTTGTTGCAGTTGACCTCTTCACCAAATGGGTTGAGGTGGAGCCTCTGGCCTCAATCACTCCAGTAGCAATCATTAAGTTCTTTAAAAAGTGATCATTATGAGATTTGACATCCATCACACATTGATTACTGACAATGGCAAATAGTTTAATTGCACACAGTTCAGAGAATATTGCATGGAGCTTAAGATTGATCTCCGATTCACTTCAGTTTACCATCCTCAGACTGATGACCAAGCTGAGGTCATAAATGGAATGATTTTGATGGGATTGAAGAAAAGACTTGACAAAGCCAAAGGTTTATGAACAGAAGAATTATATAATGTCTTGTGGGCATACCGTACTTCTTCCCGAACTACCACTAGAGAATCTCCCTTTGCATTGACTTATGGTACCGAAGCAATTATCTCAATAGAGTCCTTAATTTTTCAGAAGAGTAGAAATCAGATTATAGGCATAACCTTGACATGTTGGAATTTAAAAGAGAACAAGCTGGGATCAGAGCTGAAGCTTATAAAAATCGAGTAGCCAATTTTTATAACAAAAGAGTTCGTCCCAAACGATTAATCGAAGGAGATTTGGTTTTGAGAAGAACCATTTCTATAGATGGGTTAGCTGGACCTAGAAAACTTGGAGCAAACTGGGAAGGACCTTATCGGATCACCGAGGTTTTGAAGGGAGGAGCATATAAGTTACAAACTATAGATGGCAAGGACATCCCAAGAACTTGGAACGCCCATAATTTGAAAAAATATTTTCGATAAATTTAAGTAATGAAAAATAATTTGGTGCAAACTTTTGTATTTTTGTTTCCTCTTTATATCTTCCATGTAATATAATGGTTCTGAGCATGTTGAAAAATAAAACTCCGCCTTATCAGAGTTCCTCTATAAGTTTTTTTTTTTTGTGATTATTAAGTTTATCTCACAGTGCCTTGCACACCGAGCTTGTATCATTTTTAAATAACTTACAGTGTATTGCACACCAGCTTGTATCATTTTCAAATAGCTTATAGTGCCTCGCACACCAAGCTTGTATCATTTTCAAATAGCTTACAATGCCTTGCACACCAAGCTTGTATCATCTTCAAATAGCTTATAGTGCCTCGCACGCCAAGCTTGTATCATTTTCAAATATATTACAGTGTCTTACACACCAAACTTGTATCATTTTTAAATAACTCACAATGCCTTTCATATCGAGCTCATAATATTTACAATCCAGTTCCAAGTACCATGTGCATCGAACTTACCATACATTCATTTCAACAATATTTGTTTGATAGTTGCATGTTATACTTAATATAGGTTATTCGCCAAAGTATAAACTGAACTAAATATGCAAATTAAATACTTTAATCACTTCAAAGGATCGACTGAATATATTATTGCACATTTCAAAATTTACATATGCTAGTACACATATTAAAAATTTTACAATTAACAAAAATTTATCGAGCTACTCCTAATAACAAAAAGAAAAGAGTCCCGCTTTAATCTTTGTTAACTTTGTCCGACACTGTGCACTTTTTGTCATCAGTATTAATCATTTCATCGGTAATTTTTTCGAGGTTGACATAAAAAATCCAATTGAACTCCCCTTCAGGAAATTATTTCTTTAGCTCAGTAATAATGAGCTCTTGAAAGTTAACAATCCCTTATGCTATTTGATCATACATGTTCTCCTTGAGCTCGTTTAATGCCTCTTCATTTTTAGTCATCTCGTTGTCCATCTTCCCTTTCAGTTTGATTAATGCTTCTTACTCTTTTTCCAATGATCCTTGTGCGATGGCGAGGTCATCCTTCATTTTCTTTAATTCTTTTTCCATTTTTTCATTTTAGAGCTCTGCATCGATGGCTCTTTTTCTGCTTTGGCCAAGTGACTCTCTGTCTCCATCTCTTTCTTCTTTTGAGACTTGACATCTTCTTTCATTTCTTCAAAAGCAACTGCTATCCTAGCATATCAATCTCCAACATACTAGCAGAAGAGGTCATGCTATAAAACGAATACAATCAATATGATTAGTATGCCATACAACATCGAATAAGGATATGTTTGTGTCAATTGCCTACCTCGGTAACTTCAGCTTGGTACTGGTTTAACAATTCTTTTGGGTTCATGTTGTTCAGTTCATTATTTTTATGTGGAATATTTCTCAGATATTCTCTGCTGAAATACCTGATCTCTGGCTCATGAACCGAAAAATCATTTTCATAACGGGAAGCAAACCCTTTGACCATCACTTCAATAAGCTCTTTAGAGTCCATTTCATGCTCTATTTCTGGACCTCCAGATTGACTTTCTCTCCTCTGGACCTCTGGTGTCCCTCTACCTTGACTTGGTAGCAGTGTGAGATTATCTTCAATATGATCTGGTGAAGTTCGGATATGAGATATTAGTTGGATGCTACCTTCACCACTTGCAATCCCTTTTCATTTTTCTTTTTCCTTAATCATGATAGTGGAATCAATAGAGAGCTAGAGACTTCCAATTTATAAATTTTTTGACCTTGGTGAATTGCCGGAGGACTCGATTGAAGCTAAAAGGATTGCTAGAAGGTCCAGTTTGTATGCCATTCATGAAGGTTTATTGCATAGAAGACCATTCTCCCATCTGTGGAGCAGATGTGTCTCTGAAGAAGAAGGTGACTATTTATTGAGGGAAATTCATGAAAGAATATGTGGTGCCCATGAAGGAGCCCGGGCAATAGCTCGATACCGGTTTAATAATTCTTTAGGATTCATGTTGCTCAATTCACTATTTTCTCCTGGAATATTTCTCAGATATTCTCTGCTAAAATACACGATCTCTGACTCATGAACCAAAAAATCATTTCCATAACAGGAAGCAAACCCTTTGACCATATCTTCAATCAGCTCTTTAGGGTCCATTTCATGCTCTATTTATGGACCTCCATATTGACTTTCTCTCCTCTAGACCTCTGGCGTCCCTCTACCTTGACTTGGTAGCAATGCGAGATTATCCCCAATCTGATCTGGCGAAGTTCAGATATGAGATATCAATTGGATGCTACCTTCACCACTTGCAATCCCTTTTCCTTTCTCTTTTTCTTAGAAGGTTCTCCTCCCCTCCCTTTGCCAGCACCCCACTTTTTCTCTTTTTTCGTGCTTTTGCTCGGGTGCTTTTGTGGGTCTTACCCCTTACCTTTTGGAGTGTTTTTATATGATCCTTCAATCCTTTTATATCCATTCATGCACAAACACAAAAAATCAAAAAATTATTATCGAACAAACTTACCAAGATATCAAGAAGTATTACCAGCCCGATCTTCGGGGCGTAGTTCAATTGGGTCTTTCCTTAATGGAAAGTATCTTGCAATTAAGTGTAGGACATTCAGCTTCTTTCTCTGAATGTCCTGCACTATCTTATCAAATATAGATTAGTCATCTGTATGTAAATTTTCCCTTCTTATGTTTGGCCAATTCCCGCCTTGGCTTCATTTTGTTAGGCATTCAAACCCTCCGGCTCTCTTTAAGATGAAAAATTGATTTTTTCACCCTTTCATGGAATCTAGTTTCCCAGTAAACAATGTAAGTTTTGGTCGGGCTTGAAGAAAAAAAAGTCTTCATCGGACTTTGGCTGAGCCTTGATAAAGCATAATGTAGCCAACACCCCAAAAGATACTTCTACACCAATTAGCTTACAGAGAAGCTCGAATCCTATGACAGTTTGCCAAGCATTCAGACTAAGTTGCCCTGGAAAAATACTATTGATCTTTAAAAAACTTAATATAAACGGACTTAGAGGAAACTGAATTCCTGCTATGAAATCCTCTTCATATAATATTATTTGGTTTGCCTTAGGAATATCGTGACATCGTACATTACTGCTCCGCAGTATTGATTTATACTCAACAGGAATTTTATACTTTTCTTGTATACCCTTTAAATCATCTTCAGTTAAGGATGATTCAATATCATTAACACATGCCCAATCTGAACCCACCCGTACATTAGAGACCCTTTCCTCTTTTGTTTTCTCATCCAATAGGGTGGACTATGCTGTTGTACTTCTTTCTTCCACAGTTATCGCTATCTCAATTTTTTTCGAACTTCTCCTATTAACCGAGCTCTCCACACTAGAGTCACTATAGTATACATACTCCTCTTTCACTTTGTGTTCATCTATAGACACATACTCACTTTTTGAACTCATTTTATATGAACTACCTAATTCTGAAAATAAGATTAAGATAAAATAGTACTCACCAAATCTCAGTTTTGATGTCTCGAGTCTTTAAGAATACCCGAACTATCAGAGCGACCGAACTATCACAATGGTCGAAAGTAGTAAATGATCGCCATTTCCCTCTCCTATTTATAGGCACGTCCTATTTACTGTGCTTGGCGAGAAATTTGGTACTTTTTTTCGCCCACCCCACTTTTGCAAACGGAACGTCATACCCTTTGACCATACGACACGTATTTTTTTAAACTCTACTTATAGTTCTTCCTGACATAAATGTCAGTCTATTTTGGTGGGGACTATGATGTACCAAACTATTTTACCGAACTATTCAATTGGAGTGAAGTATATATAGTGTTATAGATAAATCCGAACTATACAGCCGAATTATGATAAAATACACTTTGATGTGACAGAACTACACCGACATCCGAAAAATCCGCCCACTACATTGACAGGCCCTGAAAATTCGCTGACGTTTGCAAAAGTCATCTCCACTGTCCAACTATAAGTAGGTATAGGCTTTTACAGGTAAGACATTCGAAAAACTGCTTAACAATATATAGTTCAATTATTCCTGATTACTGACTTAGGCATCGGAGACTTCCCGCTGGAGCACGATCGTTTTCCTTGATTTTGTAGGCCCAAACAGTGCGGCACATCAGATCTGAACTTAGATTAAAGTCCTTGAAGTCTATCCCTTCATCACTTATTCAAATTAATTTTGAAATAAAAGATTCACATTTTTTATACTTAAAAACTAATATTCTTTAAGCCAACTTATATGAAGATATAAAAAATTGAAATGGGATTTGATATATGGTCTTGAAAGGGTCTATATCACATCAGATGCTTCCTTTGGCTGGTCATGAAGAATAATTTCCTCATAAATTTGGAAATATGCCAGTGCCACATTGCCACAAACAGTTTCTACCCTAGGTGCGGCTATGGGATTGAAGATGCTCTCCACACTTAAAGTGATTGTCCCACCTCAAAATAGATTTGGCTTGCTCTCTTTCCTCTTAATTATACAACTAATTTTTTCAGATAGACTCGCAGAACTAGTTGACTAACAACTTAGCTTGTGGCTTGTATAATCAGAATAGTATATATTAGAGTTTGTTATTTGGATTAATTGTTGGTGGTGCGTTTGGCATATGCATAACTCTTTGGTATGTGAGAGCAAGATCCTGAGAATCCAGTCCATTGTTGTTGAATTTGGATTGAGAAGTAAGGATGTCTGATAGTTATAGAGTGTCAAATTTCTCAATGAATTGGATGGCCAATTGTGCTTTGAGTTTCCCCTTAGCGTTCATAAGGTGTGAAATATTCCTAATAACCTTTGTATTGCTCCTCTAATATGATCTTATGGGTTCAAGCTATCCCAAATTAATTTTGGTATGATTTTTAAAACATTGCATTTTTTTGTATTAATTAATAAAAAGATGTTTTAAGAGTTTGTTCTATACGTTTTAAAATTGATAAAAGAATCACATTTTAAAAATTATTATTTTTATTTTAATACGAATATTTTTTATCTTTTATATTTAAATAATTCTAATATTTGTAATTTTTATTGATATTTTTTAAAATTATATACCTTGGTGAGGCAATTCATTTAATTTCTAGTGTGGTCTAAGTTACAACAAATAATAATAATATATTTTAATATTTAAAAGAGAAACAGAATCGCTATAGATAAATATTAATTTTGCTTCTCTTTTACCTATTTTACTCTTATATATATATATATATATTAAAAAATATTTTGCTTAATATTGATTTTATTTGTCTTTTACCTATTTTGTCCTTATATATATTTAATATAGAGGTGCTTCCGGATCGATTAATCAAATTGTGATGGTGAAAAAAAAACTGATTCATCGATTTAGGTTTACATAAATTCTAAACTTAAACTGAAACCTAAATAAACGATTAACCAATTATCAGTTAACTGCATAAAATAGACGATTAACTGTTATTTTTTATTTTTAACCATTATACTATATGTAAAAAAATAAAAATAAAAATAAATAAATTTCATACATATTTAATAAAAAAAATCAAATATAATTCATTGCAAGAATTAATCTTAACACAAGCACACAACTAAAATATAAAATCATTTTTTAAATTTAAATATAAGCCATTAAAATAATTTAATATATATAATTTATAATTTATTTATATATTTTATAATATATTTTATAAAATTACGTATATAATTTATAATTTATGTATAATATATATAATTTATAATTAATATATAAAAATTATAATGTAATTATAAATTTATAAATTATTTATATATTTAATATATATATATATATATATATAATTTATGATTAACCGTTTGGTTCAATTAACCAAACCGAATAGTTTTTTACCAATAAAAATCAAAATCGAAACTGAAAATGAAAAATGAAAAATTTAAAAATTAAAAACCTAAACATAAATCATTGGTTTAGTTAACTATAATTTTGGGTTCGGTTTGACCGATTTCAATTCAATTTTCAATTTAATCAATTTTTTGAGCACCTCTAATCTATATATAATACTAAAATGACTGTTCTGACAAAATATTATAACACGTGTTTTAATTAATTTTTTTAACTTAATTTATATATAGATAATAATAATTTAATAACAAATTTTACACTTAATGCAACAATATATAATTTCAAATAGATATTTGTTTATTATAAGATAAAACTTATTCTATTTAGGATAAATAATAATGTTCTCTTATTATAATAATAGCTATTTATTTATAAAATTTAACTAGAATTCTGATATTATATTAATTTGTATTTATTTGAAGAGTTCAACGTGATTATGATATTATCAAGATTATGATTAACTTTATCATGTTTATATCACAGCCCAACTTTTCAAGTTAGGGTAAGCTTTATCTGTGTTCGGACAAAGTCTCCCATATAACTTAAGAATTTCCTTAATAATAAATATGCTATAGAATCTCTATTTATATCTTGAATATTTCATCATACTTAAATACACATAACTAAGAGTATATAATATCTACAACATTATTACATTATTGAATATTATCATTCTTGTGTCATAAATGCATCCATATCATTAATATCAAAATCACACACAACCATCTCAATGAAATCTAACTGCATGACTTTTATGCTGACCCAACCATTTTTTTATATATAGATGAAAAGTAAAGTAGAGGAATTCTAATGAGCTATTCTCTAATTGAATCTAAAAATGTTAAAAATGAATACGGTAAGTACAACTACTCAGTAAGAAAATAATTATATAATAAAAGGGAAACAAATAATATTTTTCTCATATATTTACTAATATAAAATTCTTACAACTGCATAAATATTATTCTTACTTATCACAATACTGTTAGATAAATTCATAATATTCTTTATAAAATTTAACATACATCTTCAGACACTCAAAATATATAGTGCATAAATAACATAACACCTTAGGCGCTAACTAGGGCTGTAAATGAGCTAAGCTACTCGAGCTCGGCTTGAGTTTTGGCTCGATAAAAGCTCGTTTAGGCTCAAGTTCGAACTACTCGTTTGTTAAATGAGTCAAGCTCAAGCTAAAAAATACTTGATTCGTTAGCTCGTAAGCTGGCTCATTTAAAAAGATCGTGAGTTAAGCTCGTTTCGTATATTAGATTAAAAATATATATAATTTAATTTTTATATATTAAACTACATATGTGAATATATTAATTTTTTACTAATTTAATTTGTATAATTTATTAATATATGGTATATGTGATAAATAAATTAAATAATATAAAATATAAAATATAAAATAGGTTAGAAATTTATAGTAAAATATAAAATTATAGTAATATAATATTTTATTTTTGATAATATATAATCATATTGTTTACTTTTTTTTATAAAAACATAAAATTTAATATACCTTTTATGAAGATGTAGAAAAGATAAATGAAAGATGAAAGATGAAATAAGTTGATTAAGCTCGTTAAACTTATTTAATTCAAGCTCGATATACATGATATATGAGCTGGCTCGATACAAGCTAGGACTCGGCTTAAGCTTAATTCGAGTTTGAGTTTGAACTTGACTATTTTATAACGAGCTGAGCTTGAGCTTTCCAAAGCTTAGCCTGATTCAGCTCGATTACAGCCCTAACACTAACAAATATATATTTATTTGTAGCCTAAGGCAAATCCTAATATCTTGGGAGCAATGATGATGTTAACAACCCAAGAATAAATAATCATAGCAATACACATGTGCAGAGCTGTTCTCAAAGGGCAATTACCTGATATACACCCCAAATGTTATATGTATATGAAGCATTATTCTAAAGACAATATCATGAATAAAATTCGTCAATTCATCTAACACCCCCGTCATCATAGATGCCTCTATTAAAAAATATATAATGAGTATATTTGAAGCATTTATTCAACTGTATCAATAATTAATTATTATACCATAATTCAAACACTAATATGTCATTATTTGTTCATGTTTTAAATATTTATAAATAAGAGTTTCTCCTTTCAAATTTCTTTATAAACTGATTTTCATCATAAAATAATTTTAACAAATCATATATATATATATAATTTAATAAAATATCGATATTATATAATTATCCACCCACCTTAATTAATAGCTCAAACTATCTAGCCAATTGAACCACTTCTACGATCTGCCTCGTCAATTGGATCCACACCTAAAATATATATAATCTAACTATTAACGAAAGTATAATCTAAAATTATTAAACTACTATAAAATGAATGACATGAATGGAATACGTAAAGAATGATTCTTAAAGTTCTAACAGAATTTGAACAGAATTTCAATATAAATTGATCCCAACCCAAATATTAAAAATACTCTAATGAGTATTATCACAATCAATCCATCAACATATACAACAACAATTCATCGAATTTTATTAACTGAGCATTGATAATTATTTAAAATATAATGATATATTATTTAATTAATTTAATTTAATTTATTTGTTTCAATAATTTTAATAATGATAATAAAAATAATATTAATAATAAATTTATTTAATTGAAATTTAATATTATTTATCCAATTTTTGGTATTTTAAGAAAATACATTTTCATATTTATCTTCTATTTTAAAAAATTAATACATACATATATATATATATATATATTTAAACCTTATTTAACTTAGTTTCTAAAAATATAATAATAATAATAATAATAATAATAATAATAATAATAATTTACCATAATGAGGAATTTATTAATATAATATTAATTACTTAAAATTTTTATTTTGTTATATTTTTAAAATATTGATAATAGTAATAGTAATATACAATTTGTTTACTTTACAACACTTCATCTTAGTTTTCAATAATTATTTATAATAAAATCAATAATATTGATAATTAAAAATATTAAAAATATTATTTACTTAGAGATTAATATTATTTGATTAATTCTCATTATAAAATAATTACTTAATTATCTTTAATTCAAATATAATAATTTATATTAAGTTTATAATAATAATAATAATAATAATAATAATAATAATAATAATTGATTATTATAATCACAAAAGTATTAGTTTTATAAAATTTGACACAATGCATTAACCATTTTACATAATTATTTAAAATCCTATAAACAACTTACTTATTTAATATATCCATCAACTCAATTTATTCATAAATAATAATTTCAATTTGCTAATTAATTTCATATATATATATGCACACACACATATATATACATATAAACACAATTAAATAAATTTTTATATTTTGGTAAATAAAAAATTTAATTCTAATCATAAATTGTATATTTTGGTAAATAAAAAATTTAATTCTAATCATAAATTTAATATAAATATATATACGTATATAAATTAATTCCATATATTATAATTTAATTAATTAATTAGTTTTAATTAATATATATCCTAAACAACAAATTTTCAAATTTTTAAACATTATTTATTGTATATATTATTTATATTTGTTTGATTTATTTTATTTTATTTCACGCCGAAAATATTGCCAGAATAATATCGTCTTTGCCGGATTCTGACCAAAATTAAAAGTGATTTAAAATTTACAAATGATATATCAAAATGAAACTTAAGAAGAGAGGGTTCCAAAGATACCAGTCTCGTTGGGAAAGGAGGTCAAAAACCGATCGAAAAGCTTATTGTAGCGGTACACCTCCGATTGACTTTGGACAATGAGTGAAAGAGATTTTGACATCAAACGGCAACGATTTTGGTGGCATTGGACTCATTGATCGATGAACTTTTCAATGGTTTCAGAGGTGTCGACAAATGATGGTCGGATGACAATAGATTGAAAAAAAATTAAAATGACACTATTCACTATCTCTCTCCACCTTTTTCTCTTTTTCTCTCTCTTTTCTCTTTTTTTTATACACCCTCTCTCTTTCTCCATTATTTTTTCTTTTTCTTTTCTTTAAATATTTTATTTATTTATTTATTATATTATTATTTTATTTTTTATAGGATGTTACAATTTAGATTATAATTAATTTTATTTTATTTATATGATAGTTGTGATCTTCTAATTATCTATATGATAGTTATGATATTCTAATTATATGTTTTATTTAAAGTCTACCTACACCATTATGTATACAATAAGTTGTGTATGAGACAAAATTTAATAAAGAAATTTTTCAAATTTTTCTTTATCTACCTACTTTTTTAAAAATATTTACAATACGTTATCATCTACTAGAGAAGATAATTTTTATTCTACTTTTTAAGAATTCATCATAAATTAATATATACTTTTGTTAACGTAACTTTTCTAGAAAATCAATCATACGGTTAATATAATAATAAATTAAGTAGTTAATATATAAACTAATTCTTCAGTTGACCTAAAGTTGCTTGATGTACAATTTTAATTATTATTAAATTAATATTTTAGACACTTGGTATTTCTCTTTTAATTTCTGATATAAGTATTTATTTATTTATTATTAATGATATTTAGTTTATTTGGTTTAAAAAATAAATTTTATTATTTATATGAAATATTATGATAATATCATAGCATTACAAATCTTTCAGTATTTTGTAATATAATAATTATAAATAATTTGCTTAGATTTATCAATATATGTACTAATTTTATTTTTTATAGTTGTACATAAATAATTAATTATTTAAAATTATCATAGGATTTAAAAAATAAAAATACATGCAAATTATGTGAGGTTCTATTCTAATTTAACATAAAATATTACTCTCTATCATTATTTTTAACTTACATACTTGTATTATTTCGAGAATATACATATTTTAGTTTTTTTATAACTAATGTAAAATATGATTAATTTTTTTATAACGGATAAGGAAAAGTAAAACATAAATTAAAAGTAAGATATTATCAATTGAGTATAAATAATTAAAGTATTAGTATAATTATTATAAAATATTATTAATTGAGCGTAAATAAGTAAATGATGTAATTATTTTGTGATTTTTTAAATAATAATTTTATTTTTTATATGTTTTATTTAATTATTTAATTTTATTTTTAACTGTTATAATATACTTTGAATATTTTTCATATATAATTAAATAATTAAAATTATTTAATAAAAAATAAAATAAAATATCTGTAATATAATATTTAAAAAAAATAAAAAAAATATATCTCTGCTAGCAACGGTTGCCGACAGAGAATGCACTCTCTATTCTATTTTTTTTCCTGCAATACAAAAAAAGGGCTGATGCAGCAAACTACCATCAATTGCTTGTGCTGGTACCATGGTACGGTGCCTTTTGGAATCCCATGAGGCGCTAGCACCACTCTCTCTAGTCTCTCCCTCTCCCTTCGGCTAATAACAAACGGGTCCAATTGAATCAGCTGTTAAATTGAGATGGGAAGATTAAAAAAAAAACAATTCAACATTAATGTTTATTCTAAAAAGAATACTCGATCAATATGACATTTTCTTTAGAGAATAACAGTTTTTTGAAAAGTTATATGAAATTGAAATTGAAATTTTTAATTTTTATATTATATAATATAACAAGCAAATATTTGTATTTGAAAAAATATATAAATATAAGTCTAATATTTTTATGTGAGTATAAATACAAGCTTAATTTTTATTTTATTTTTAAAAAAAAAAATTCTTCCTTTGTTTTTTAGTTTGTCAATAATGGTGTTTTTCTTGTTTTGATTTTTGCCTCTGTCAAGTGTTTATTTTGGATTTCTGGCACTTTCATATTTCGATGTTGTTGAGCTTTTTGGGTGTTGTTTTGCTTTCAAAGCATTAGCTTCCTCTATTATTGAGGGTGTTTCTCAAAACTTAAAAGTTGGTCAAAACTGATTATAAGCAGTTTTTAGATTATAAGTTGTTTATCTATGTGTTTCTGAAAACTTAAATAGTAGATTATAATCTGATTTTAATCAGTTTTTTAAAAGTTGAGTTTTACTACTTTTTTAAGCACTTATTTTTTAAGCAGTTTTGACCAAGTAAAAGAATATACTATTCCTACCTAATCTTCAATATTTCAAATTTGGCCATCCTATACATTTTAGTTCCCATCAAAATTCTTTTATTTTTAGGATTCTAATTAATGTTTTTAGGATTCTAATTAATTTGGTAATATTTACATGGTAGTTTTTTATTTGTATAATTTATTGATAACACCAATATTATTATTATTATTATTAAATAAATTTTATGATGATTATTATTATTATTATAATTGCAAAATAAATTTTGAATTGACATTTAAAAAATTAATTTTATACAATAAATAAACTCAGGGACAGTTTGGTCATTTTGACAGTTTCTGCAATTAAAAACTGATTATAAGCTGATTTTACAGAAACACTTAACTGATTATAAACTGATTATCAGCTGATTATTAACTAATTTATAGAAACACTTAACTGCTTATTTTTAATCTGATTATAATCTAAAAATCACTTATTCATAATAAGCTGAAAAGCTCCAGTTTTGAGAAACATCCTCATTATTTTTGGGTTAAAGCAGGAGATCCGAAGAATGCTCATTTGAGAGAGCTAAAAGGTGCCAAGGAAAAAAACAATTGGAATATACCCAATTCATGTAACTGATGGTCTAGGATGTTTGATTTTTTTAATTTTTTCTTAATAATTTTCTGTTTGGACGTCGAGAAAATTTTATATTGCTTTTGAGGAATTCATTTTAGTTGTAATTGATTTCTCTATCAGGCTTTTGGTGTACCATGTTAATTTGTATTCTTTGCATACTCGAACTCTTCACTTTTTTTACTGACCAATTTCACCAAAGAAGTTGGATTTGATCTTTATTTTTTGTTCTTGAAGAACGACGTTTTGTTCTTCACGATGATTACGGGGGAGGAGATGATTTAGTTTTATTATTCAAAATATAAAATATAAAATATTATATTATTTTAATAATTAAATAAATAAGTGGGATCCACTTATTCTCTAAATTAGTAAATTTAACATATTTATATCTTTTTCCATTATATTTCACTAAAAATGGTAAAAGCAGTAATATCTAATCGGACATATTAAAATTTGGATTGTTTAGATAATATTATTTCAGAGTTAAAATAAATTTATAGATTTGTGAGAATAAATAATTTATAATATTATTTCTATAAAAACAAATTAATTTTAAAAAATGTAAAAATTAATTTATTTAAATATGAAAATTTTCTTCATTTAAATTTTGATTTACCATCATTTAACAGTTTTCCAAAAAATTGTACTCATAATGAGTAAGTAATTATATTTTAAATAATAATAATGATAATAATAATAATAATAATAATAATAATAATAATGAGTAATCGAGTTTAAATAAAAAGCCACCAAGTCTATAAAATGGGAACCCAACAAATTTCTAAATGGAAAAAAAAACCCAAATAATAATAATAATAATAGTGAGTAATCGAGTTTAAATAAAAAGTCACCAAGTCTATAAAATGGGAACCCAACAAATTTCTAAATGGAAAAAAAACCCAAATTAGATAAAGTGGCGTACACATTGCCACGGTTTAGAAACTATCGGTTTCGATTTAGAAATCGTTTGTTTCAATTTAAAATTTTTTTGAACTTAAATTAAATATTCTACAAGACGGTTTAAAGACGATTCAGAAATCACCGGTTTCGGTTTGAACCCCGTTCAAAGACCGTTCAAGAGATAATTTGAGAAAAGAGTTCGAATGGACAATTTAAAAGCGGTTTACGATAGTTCAAAGTGGTTTAAAATAATTTAGGAGATGATTTACATGTGATTTTAATTAGAAAAAATTTTTTTAATTAAAATTTATAAAAAAAATAATAATATTGAGATTATTTTACTAAAAAATAATAAAAAGAATATATACACAACTTAAAAAAACAAGTTGTTTATGTATTTTTTTGAACTTTAAAGATAAATTAACGTTCACGTATTTTTTTTATTTTATATTTATGCAATGATTGAATATTTTTATCATAATTTTAATTTCTTCAATTATATTTTCTATTCAATTATTCTAAAAAATTCATCAACTATATTATTTTCTTTCTTGATCTAAAATTTGAGCTTTAATTATTTGTCATTTTTAAAAAATTATAATGTAATAAAATTTTAAATTAAAAAATAATACATAAGATAAAAATTTAAAAATAATAGAATTAAAATAAAAATAATAGAAATAAATTTAGAATATAAAATAAGATTATACTATAAAGATTTTTTTTTAAAATGAGAATGTAGATTGTAGAAAATATTATAGAATAAATTAAAAAAATAAAAAATTTAGAGAATATAAAAGATTATAATATAATATAGATTGGAGAATAGAGAAAAAAATAAAAAAAATAAAAATTTAGAAATATGAAAAAATTTTAAATGTAAGTGGTAATTATAGAGTTAGTAAAAAAATTTTAAATTGAAGAATAAAAAATAAATAAAATAAAAACAATAATCTAAATAAAATACACTAATTTAATAGTTTGAATCGACGATTTTTAACTAACTGATGATTTTTAATCTAAAAAATTGGGGGTTTGATGATTTTTAAAAATTATGAGCATGAAATAAACTATAAATTTAGGCTCAGATTTTAATTTAGAATGATTTTAATTTTGACCAATAACAATTTTAATTGATTTAATTTTGATCCAGTTTTGATTTTAAATTGAACTGTGACCATATCTAAAGTGGTCGGTGGTGCGATGTTGATGAACGGGAGAGATCGAAGGACCCATAACATTGCGGCTAGCATAGGAATTTACTCTCCGGCTGTAGGACAAATATAAATACTCAAAAATCAAATATAACATGTTCCCAGTAAATACACGCTCTTTCGTCTTTCCCTCCATTCTCTTCACTCTCCTGGTGAGAAGTGAGACTAAAAGAAGGTAAAGACCCAGCCCATATTTTCTCTGCTACGATTCTTCCAAAAAGACCCTAAAATCTGTTTCTTAGGTACGGTTCTCTACTCTATGCTTCTCTCTCTCTCTTTTACAAGCTTATTTTCGGTTTGATTTTGATTATTTGCTCTTCCCATGGCTTTGCTCAAGCTTTTGTTTTGTGGTTGTGTAACTTCTGTTTTATACTCCCTTTTTGCTATTATTTTGCTTGAAAAAGGCTTCAATCAATTGTTTTGCGACTTATTTTTGTTTATTTCCCCTGCATTGCTCTCTAGGCGTTTCTGTAATTCTCTAATACACTTATTGAGCCCCCTTATGACTGTGTATTAACTTTGTGAAATCTATCTGTTTTTGAAGTGCTGTACGATTCTCTTAAACTTTTTATTTTTTTAAATCTCTCTTATTATTTATTTTTTGGCATGGAATTGAATGTTGTTCTCTCCATTTTTGTTTTCAAATTGTTATTCTTTTTTTTCTCAGTTATATCGCTAGTCTTGTGTTTTTGTTGGCGTAAAATTGAGTATTCTGATATCAGATTTTTATGCTTTGGGAGATTTCGTCCAATGTAAGAATAATTTTTGTGATTTTCTTATATTGATACTTTATTAATTTTCTATTTGTCTTTATACCTAATATATTTGTACCGTGTATATTTTTTTTCTTTTTTTTTTTTTAAAAAGAAAAGGAAAAATAGTAAAATCTGGCAATGTCTTTTTTGGGAGTTGGCCCGCTTCCATAATTTAGTGTATTATCTCATAAGAACCTGTGATTTTAAGGTTATGTTCTTCTGAACAAATTTTAGTGACTTCATTGAAAAACTATGCTGCCAGACAAGTATTCCCTTGGGGGAAAGCTTTACCAGAGGATAAGCACGGTACTTGTGGTTTTCGGAAGTTCCTTGAAGGATTCAGAAAATGTTTCAGGAACATTTCTTTCG
Source organism: Garcia nutans (assembly GCA_947685225.1). NCBI lineage: Eukaryota > Viridiplantae > Streptophyta > Magnoliopsida > Malpighiales > Euphorbiaceae > Garcia > Garcia nutans. The sequence continues at coordinate 2,565,891 of CANTUV010000068.1, forward strand.
CGTGTTCTCATTTTAAGAATATTCCATGATGTTAATGTCAAACATGTGTCTTTGTTTATTGAACATTTTTGGAAATAGAAAATAAAGTATTAAATGAGCTTCAAATCAGTTAAATGAGCAGTTAGCTGGTAATTAGTAGTCAGTCTGGGGTCTTTTTTTTCCCCTGATCTTCAGAAAAGTTTAATTGGGCTGTGTGAAATATTTTTAGCCACATTACATCATATCTGAATATCTGATTTCCAGGAATAATTGGTTAACTTAATGTTTGTTGGTGTCTCTCCATTGTCTAGAATGTCTATACGTTTCGCATCGAAGGATGACAACTGTGTTAATAACTGTCTTGTGGCTATCTATCATTATTCTGCCATTTGTAGAATGGCAATATCACTAACCTTGTAAAATTTCTTAAAAAGAGCACAATTTTCTATAATCTGCTTGGTTCTGTTTATGCTGGTGCTGAATATTGGGATTTTCGATTTTAGTCAATTTACTATTTTAATATTTTATGATGGATATATTACATTAAATCTCTTTATAAAATTTGTGACTTATAATACTGATTGGCATTCCACCCACACAAAAAAATATTCCGTTCTGTTGCATTAAAGGTTCAAGGCGGTCGTGGTTTGATTGAAAGATGGAGAAAGAAGCTGGTGGATCCTGCTGCCTCCAAAGCCTACGAATGTGAAGCCAGAGCCTGCCCCTATTCCCAAGCATTGTATCATCGGCAGACGTGGGTTTGGAACTAGCGGGCTTCAAATATGTTTACTCACCAACCATTTTAAAGTTTCTGTCAATTTTTCAGATGCTGTGTTTTACCAGTACAGTGTATGTTTGCCTAGTGTTTCTCTTTGGCTTTCTGGTACTTCATTAAGTACTCAAGTAAAACTGTTGTTGCACAATTTTCAGGTTTCCATTACTTCAGAAGATAACAAAGTTGTTGAAGGCAAGGGAATTGGGCGGAAACTAATTGATAGGCTTTACCAAACATACTCATCTGAACTTGGTGGTAAAAGGTTTGCTTACGATGGTGAGAAAAGCCTCTAGACAGTGGGTCCTCTGCCACAGAACAAGTTGGAGTTCACTGTGGTGCTTGAAGAATCATTTACAAAACAGTATATAACTTTACCATTCACTTTTATGATTGTATTTTCTGTTTACAACTTATATTGTATTGTTGTTGCATGATAGTGGAAATGGGAGCCCTGGTGGTGGTGGGAGTCCTGCTGCTTCTTCTAAGAGGTCAAAATGTTCTTTTCATTCAAAGACTTTTAAAGTAGGAATAAGTTATGCTGCCAAAATTCCCCTGAAATCAATTGCTCAAGCACTCGAAGGAGTTGAGGCGGATGATAGTACTCAAGATGCTCTAAGAGTACTGGACATTATTTTGAGGCAGCAAGCAGCTAACAGGTGTTATAGTTGCTCTCTCTCTATGTATACGCGTGCTTAAGTTATATTTTGATTTTTTGGCTGTTTTTTCTGAATTTTTTGAATTATGTTACAGGGGGTGCCTTTTGGTAAGGCAATCATTCTTTCATGATAATTCAATGAACTTTACTGATATTGGAGGGGGTGTAACTGGTGTTTGGGGATTCCATTTGAGTTTTCGCATCACTCAGGGTGGCTTGTCTCTGAATATGGGTATTAACCTTTTCTGGGTCCTTATTGCGGAATTACAGTTTTTTATTTTGAACTTTGTTTTAAGTTGAATGGAGCTCTGTATTCTAGTTGTAATCTCTGAATTTCTTTTGTTGCTGCTTGTTCATTGATGTTGCCACCACTCTTCTTGTTCTTGGTGGGTACAGATGTGTCTACAACAATGATCTTAAAACCTGGACCAGTTATTGATTTTTTGATATCTAACCAGAATGCTAGGGAGCCTCGTTATATTGACTGGGTAAAGGTAAGAAATTGCAAAATTGCATCCTCAAAATCTAGTACATCTCTTTGTTAAAATTTCATTATTGTGTTGATGTGCAGGGCAAGAGGATGTTGAAAAATTTGAGGGTCAAAGCTAGGCACCGAAACATGGAATTTAAAATTATAGGCTTGAGTGAGAAGCCTTGCAATCATCAATAGTATGTCTTTCTCTCCCGTATGTGCGCTTTCCTTCTTTTAGTTCTTAGTATCTATTTCATACCCCTTGAACAACCCTTGACTTGGTCTTATCTGCAGTTTCCCTATGAAAGTAAAAAACAGTGACAATGCAAGTGGTGAGCCACAGATTGAAGAGATAACTGTGTATGACTATTTCACCAAGCATTGTGGAATAGAACTCACTTATTCTGCATACCTGCCTTGCCTTGATGTAGGAAAACCTAAACGGCCAAACTATTTGCCACTGGAGGTCTGCAAAAATTCTTTAACATTTTTTTAGTTTGTTTTATTTGAACTTATCATACTCCCTTGGGTTTCCCTGTATTGCACAGCTTTGTTCACTTGTATCACTCCAACGTTATACAAAAGCTCTATCCTCAATGCAAAGAGCATCTTTAGTTGAAAAATCTCAACAAAAGCCTCAGGACAAAATCAAAACTGTAACTGATGTAAGCTATCCTTTATGAATACTCCTTTTTTGTTCCCCTGGTTTTCTAGAGCGATCAACTTATTTGCATAATTTGCTAGGCTATGAAGAACTACCGTTATGATGATGATCCTGTGCTCTCTAAATGTGGTATTTCAATAGAAAAGCAGTTGACACAGGTTGATGGTCGAGTGCTTGAGATTCCAAAGGTAAATGCTAATTTTGCCTTTTCTTTTATTTTTTCTCCTATGTGACTCTGTGTGTCTGTTTCTTTGTGCATATGGTTGGCTGGGTTCTTATAGCATGCATGGTTGTTTGCTCCATTTAAATTGATAAAAATGCATTCTTTGTAATTTGCAGCTGAAGATTGGAAATAGCAAGGATTGTTTCCTGCATAACGGATGGTGAAACTTCAATAATAAGGTGCTTTTCTAATATGTTGTCTGGCAATAAATAATTACCAATTCTCTTTCTTTGAAACCACATCTTTCGTTGCCCTCTCTAGGCTAAATTTAGCTGATTATCTCTTTTGGCTAAAGTTAGCTGTCTTCTCCTGTTGCAGACACTTTGGAAGACCTTTAGCATTGAGCGCTGGGCCTTCGTCAATTTTTCTGCTCGCTGTGATACTAGTCAAATATCTCGCGATCTTATCAACTGTGGAAGGAGAAAGGGCATTGTATGTAGCTGAATATTGTTTTATCATTTTGAATTGCACTACTATTTCTGAACTTAAATTTAGTGCTCTTTCTCTGTCTCTCATATAAATGCGTATATTTATCCATGAAGCAAATTGAACGTCCGCATACCTTGATTGAGGAGGACATGCAATCTAGAAGAGGCAGTCCTCTTTCTAGGGTAGAAAGGATGTTTGAGCAGATCAGAACTAAGCTTCCAGGCGCTCCCCAATTTATTTTGTGTGTCTTGCCAGAGAGGAAAAACTCTGATATTTATGGTATGTATTCATCTCATTTCTTAGATCTCTCTCTCTCTCTCTCTCTCTGAGCTGCTCATTAACTTACCTGACTAATTTATGATCTCTTGCAATTCCCAGGACCATGGAAGAAGAAATGTTTAAGTGATTTTGGTATTGTTACACAGTACATTTCTCCAGCTAGGATTAATGACCAGTACCTTACCAATGTACTTCTTAAGATCAATTCTAAGGTATAGCCTGAAAAATAGAAAAATAAATTATCTTTAAATGTTAAGATGTAACCTTCATATTTTTTGTTCAGATAGAGAATTGATGTATATTGTGTTTATTTTCAATTATAGCTTGGAGGAATCAACTCTTTATTGGAAATTGAGCATTTAAAGCATATTCCTCTTGTAATGGGAACTCCTACGATGATTCTGGGCATGGATGTCTCACATGGCTCTCCTGGGCATGCAGATTTCCCATCAGTAGCTGCGGTAATGTTGTTCTACAGCACTTTGAATTTCAATCAATTGTCTTGCATCTTGCTCGATGGGGACGCTGTTGCTATGTTAATATACTAAACTTTTCAGGTTGTTGGATCTCTTTATTGGCCTCTGATTTCAAGATACAGAGCATCTGTAAGAACTCAATCTCCTAAGGTGGAGATGATTGATACTCTGTTCAAGCCTTTATCTAATGGGACAGATGATGATGGCATAATGAGGTACTCTAGTGAAACAATTCTGTGTTACCACTTGTAATATTGGTGTGTTAATTACATGGATGTTGATGCATCAACATATCCCCTTGCAAGTCCAATCTTTTAATTACATGGATATTGATGCATCAACATATCCTCTTGCAAGTCCAATCTTGGTGTTTTAATATTATCTTTGTCACTAATTGCATGTTCATATTATGATAACATGAGTGATTTCAATTCATTTGTAAGTTTATCAATCTTTGATGCCTCATTTATCTCCACGAATCATTCAAAAGAAAAGCAATTTTACTCCATATTACCAGATTTTGTGAAATAAAATTCAAAATGAAGTTTCTGGTGTCAGCAAAACTGATCTTCTTTCTTTGTTGTTTGCTCATTTTCCCCATTGTTAATGCATGCCCCCATAGTGCTCTGCTTACCACATACATCCAAAACATCGAGTTTATGCTATTATGTAATGGTTATTCCTTTATTTGTTTAATAGATAACTCTCCTATTTATATATTCTTAATCTGGTAAACCAATATGTTTTAACTACAAAAGATGCGATTTGTCTGATGGTGTCTTAATCTATGTAGAAAAGAAGTATTGGAGACTTCTTTTATTAAAATTTCTTGAATTATTCCTTTGTTTCAGGGAGCTACTAGTGGACTTCTTCAAGACAAGCAATGGGCGTAAACCGACACAGATAATTATGTTCAGGTAACATTGCAATATTTTGATTTTATTTGTTTCTTTTTCCAGGTTTCCATCTGAGGACAGTTCATTAAAGTATATCTAAGGAGTCTTAGTGGCTTGCAGGAGTTAGATGATTGGATCTTCCTATGTTTTAAATGTTAAGCAAGCATTAAAATAATAATGAGCTCTGTAATTTTTGCTTTGAAAAGTGAGAACTTCAGAAAATTTGTAAGGATGTAAATGATAATGCTGGTCCAATAATTTCTTGGTTTTTTACTGTTGTGGAAAACCAGGCTTGTTTACTGAAATGGATTGAAGGACCTTTGATTCCCCTTATTCTCTAATTTGAGGCAGACTTTACTTAACTATTTGGATGTAGTATTGAATTTTATTTCCTGTAATGCTGTTTGCACACTTGGTGATATTCTAGCCCAAGATCCTGCATAAGATTTCAAAGGAGCATTTCATTCAAAATTCTATTGAAGGACCTGATAAGAATAAATAATAGGCTCACATTTATCAACAGTGAGATCTTGTGGTTTTCAGTGGTTTTGATGTGGTGAAATATTATCCTATTGTCCATGAGAATGCTATTGATGTGCTTTGTGATTGTGCAGTTGTAGGGACCATTAATATTACTATGCCAAAACATTCTAGTTTGTGCTGATTACCTATTTGTTTATTGTCTCTTCACTGTTAGGATATACATTTTGGATTGTCCATGATAATGCTATTGATGTGCTTTGTGATGTTGCAGTTGTAGGGACCATTAACATTTACTACTGTGCCAAAAACATTCTTGTTTGTGTCAAATTACCTATTTATTTTTTGCTTCTCAACTGTTAGGATGTGCATTTTGGAGTGAGATGGGAAGTTTTAATTTGCTTAACATTTTTCAGCCAGTAATACAATTTTTGTATTTTTATACAAGCAATTTTAATATGCAGAAACTGCAGTTCATATTCTGCTATAATCGATGCACCAATGACAAAATTCATAATGTTATAAAGTTGGTTCTATGAATCTGCTTTCGAGCTTCTTTCATTTTTTACTGTTACTATTGTTAGTTTGCTGTAAAATAATGTTAACTTTTGATTGCTAATCTTTGTTTTGCTTTCAGGGATGGAGTGAGCAAATCACAGTTCAATCAAGTTTTGAACATTGAAGTGGAGCAGATCATTAAGGTTCTGATATATGTTTTTTTAAAAATTCAAATAATGTGATCAAACAAAATTCTGAGTGCTTGATATATTCATATATGATTCTAAGTTCAACCTTGTTGAACCCTAAAAGATTAGTGCCTCAGTCTCCTACTTTACTTGTCCAGTGATAAGTGGATTTTCTCATGGAAGCCTTGAGTACCCATTTCATCATTATAGCCCGATTTGTGCACTAGACTTGACAACCTCATGAATCCATAATTAGTGCAATACTGATTTTGTGCCTTTTGATCAAGATTTTATAGCTTGTAGTTGTAGGTTTAGGGCCTTCCAGAGGATACAAATTTCTATCCCACTAATTATTATTTCCAAGTTGGTAAGATTCTTGTTTTTACAGGCCTATCAATATCTTGGTGAAGTTGATGTTCCCAAATTCACAGTAATTGTTGCTCAAAAGAATCACCATACAAAGCTATTTCTAAACACTGGCTTTGAAAATGTTCCTGCGGGTTAGCTAGTTTCTTAAGCTCTTTCATTTTTGTGTTTTGCACGGTGGAAGCTGTATTGAATCTCCCTTCTCTCCAGGGACAGTTGTGGATACAAAACTCGTGCATTCTAGAAACTACGATTTCTACATGTGTGCTCATGCAGGAATGATTGTAAGTTCTTCTTGCTCTCTGGCAATTGACAAAGAGTGATGCATCATACTATGAAAGTATATTGTACTATTTTTCTTATTTTGTCCGACTCATAAATGGGCAAATGAAACCATCACACATTTGTGAGTTTCGCCATTTAAGTGTCATTGTACTCATTTTTTAAGGTTACATATCTATTTTTGCTCTTTCCATTTGGCGAACTATAAGTGGTCTCAGTAAACTATTACTTTATTGTTGTGATTTCTTGAAGCTTCCATATATCTTCTATATATATATATATATATCTTTTTCTTTGTTCCTAATAGGGAACTTCAAGGCCGGCACATTATCATGTATTGCTTGATGAGATTGTTTTCTCTGCCAATGAGTTGCAAAATCTTATCCACTCCCTTTCTTATGTGTAAGCTTTCAAGCTCCAGTTGCTTCTTATATGTGTCATTTGAATGTGAAACCTTTCAATCCACATGCTTATCTAATTTGATTTGTTTGTATCTCAGAAACCAAAGGAGTACCACTGTTATCTCAATTGGTAACATCAATATACTAGTCTATATTTCATCTTTAACAAAGAAATAATGAATTACCTAAATATTGTATTTTTTTTTTGCATTTACTGCAGTGGCTCCTGTATGTTACGCTCACCTTGCTGCACAACAGATGGGGCAGTTCATGAAATTTGAGGATTTGTCGGAAACCTCTTCAGGACATGGAAGCATGACATCTGCAGGGTCTGTTCCTGTTCCAGAGCTCCCTAAGTTGCATAAAGATATTGCGGATTCAATGTTCTTCTGTTGAGGTGATGCTGTGGACAATTTTTCGTAAATAGTAGTTTGCTCGTGTTACTTCATTAAAGCCCATATTTAACTTCTTCTTGGTCTTTTCTAGCAGCTTAGCCTCACTGCTAACTGCATTTTGTTGGGAGTGCAGTACTCTGTGACAATGTTGCCTTGAAACTTTTTCCGTAATTATTTATTTATTTATTTTTGTTTTTAACACAATGAAAGATCAGTTTGTCCTCTGAAAGCTTATTATCTGATCTTTCAAATAGATAGGGAAAGGTTAACATAGGACTAACATAACAGTAAAAAGAGGATTTGAGGAAGAAGAGTGTTTATGACCATGTTTGGTTGGCTCTACAATTGAGAAATGGAATGCAATTTTTGAAGTGTGATTTCTCTCTCTCTCTTCAGATATGGTTAGTAAGTAACTTATTTGATATTTTTAATCTTGTCTTTATAGTTAAACAACTTAAATAATTATTTTGGTCGTGCAAAAAATAAATTTGGAATAGGACTTAGTAAATTTATTTACACTTTGAAGATTAATTAAACATATGTCAAGAGAATGTGGAGTTTATACACATACTCGAGGGTGTATGAAAGATAACAATTTCTTAAGAGAAGTTGAAAAAAAAAACAGAGGACTTGCCTATGAAATTATATATATTATTTCCTAAAATACAAAAAATCACATAAAAAGTATTTGTATATGCAATATTAGTATATATTTTTAACTAATTAATAATAAATTAGCAAAAAATATATATGTATTTTTAAGAATGAAAATGTTAAAAAAATAACAAAATTCAAAAGTAAATTTCATAAAAGTGATTTGATTTCAAATTATTAAAAATATATATATTTTTTTAAAGAAAAATTATTACAAAAGCAAGTTAAAAAATATAAAATTATATTTGCCAGTATTTTTATGTTGTCATTTTATCACACGCGCGCACGTATGCTTTTATGCTTATAAAAGCTGTTTTGGGGACATGAAGCCATCATTATATAGTGTAAAAAAATGACATGTAATTTAATTCTTCTTAAATTTGTTGTGTTTTTTCATAGTTTCACAATTGGGAGTGACATTAAAATGGAAAGGAATGGGAGGCCATTCATTTTATTAGTCGTTGTAGTGACTCGTACCTTCATCACATGGAGCCACTTCTTAACAACTTACTCTTTCTTTCTTTATCAAACTCTATTCCTTTCTCACTGCACTGCTTGAAACTTTTATTCTTATTAATTATATATGAAAAGTGAAAACCCTTAATGTTCAAATTCTATATTTAAATAAGAGCAATATATATTTTTAGCCAATAAATTACAATTTAATAATTAAACTATTTAAAACTTTGAATCATATAAAATTTTTATATATTAAAATATAATCTAACAATAAATATATTTTTTTCTAAATAATAATACGTGATTGTTCTCTCTTCTCTCATATTAATATTAAGAATATGCAAATTTTCCTTTGTTTCAGCTGCTCAAAATTAAAATTTTATTCATTTAATTTTACAAAATTGTTTAAACTTAAATTTGCAAATAAAATCAATATGAAACAACATTATAAATTTTGTTTTAATTTAATTAAATTTTATTAAAATCAGTTGACTCTTTCCACAAAAGACCCACCAAATTTACAGTGTACTCTCATCTCCCTGGATTTTTTTTGTTCGCTCTTTTGCCGCGGAGATCAATATCCTTTATCACGTATGATTTTTTTTCATTTGATTCGAATTAGCCGGTCGCTTTTGGTGGTTGTCAGTGAACTCTGCTACAGTGTATCTCTCTCTCTCTCTCTCTTGTTTGAAATAATTACCTTTTAATAGGACCCACTCTATATTTCTGACGGTTTCTCAGTTCTTGGTCCCAAATTAACTCGATTGGACGGAAATACCCTTTCCTCATTCAGATTTTCTCAAAATTATTGGCTTTTTTTTTAATTATTATTCTTGTAGATTTTATTCCCAAATTCATTCTATTTTTTGGACCATTTTAGCCTCATGATTACCTTCAGCCTTTAGCGGTTTAACTTTTTAACGTGTTGCTAAAATCGACCACGTGCGAGAGACCATTTTGTCCTATTGGACTTCACATCAGATTCATTTGGCAGATTGCTCCTTTCTCCTTCAAAAAGTTATTTATACTATTTATAATTTTAAATTTTAAAAAAATAATTTCTTCATTTTTATAATAAATAAAATTTTAAATAGATATTTAAATTATTATAAATAGTAATTAAATATTTAAAATTTTTTTAAAGATCATTTAAATACTTTTTTTTTATTAAAATAAAACTAAATAAGTTTAAACTTAACAGTAATATAATCCCATCAAATAATACTCTTTTTAATAAATATAAAATTCATTTTTTTAATTTTTATTTTATTAATTTATATTAATAAATTAATAATTTATTTATTAATTTTTATTTTTATTAATAAATTATTAATTTTTTATTTATATTATTTATTTTTTTATGGTGACGCATATTTATTTAATTAATAATAATTAGTAATATTAAAATAATAATAAAAATTTTATAATAACAGTATAAAATAATAATAATTATAGTAATATTAATCTATAATATTATGTTCAATATATAATAAATATCATCATATTATAATAAAATATATAATGTTAAAGTATTAATTTTTATTTAATAAAAATTAAAAAGAGTGAGTCTTATATTTATAAAAAAATATTATTTGACAAAAATTATAGTTGTTGTTAAATTTATATTTAATTAACTCTATTTTAATAAAAAAAAATATTTAAATAATTTAAAAAAAATAATTAAATAATTATATTTGCTGTTAAATAATTAAGTGTCGATTTGAACATTCCTTTTTATAAGCTATACTCAATATATAAAGTATTTTTGCAAATTTCTTTCAGGGCTTTCTTGTAAAATTCTTATCTTCGTAATATGTTTATAATTTTTAAGCTATTTCTGTAATTTCCTTTACCACCAATTTATATTCTAAAATTCTTTCAAAATTTTCTCCCAAATGCAATCTTGCGACGCCAAAACTACTGATCTTTCCTTACTATAAATTTGAGCGAATTACTATTTAGTACCTATAATTCGATAACTTTATATAAATCGTGACTCATATTTTCAAAATTAATTATCCATTCATTTAGTCTTTCCATTAAATTTTGTCTTTATCACTAATTAATTGAATTTTAGTATAAAAATTTTAATGGAAGTAAATAAAACTTAATTGGTTATGATGGAACTAGCTTCTGTTCATTTAAGACTGGGGTTTATAGAGAAGAAAGAGGTTGGTTCATCGCATGAGATTGAACTATATTAGCATATTAAAATCCCTTCTTTGTGAAGTTCTCTCAGAAAATAGATCTCATCCACTCCATATTGGTTTTTGTCCTACATTTACATCCGTCGTTGGTGCTCTTGCCAGCAGTAACTTTAGATCTATTGTTCCCTTATTCTCCTCTCTTCAAATTTGGAGTTTTCTTTTTCCTTTTTGTTCTTGATTTTAGTTTCAAGTTCTTTGCAATCAAAACTTCCACCAGAGAGCACCATCCTGTTTTTTTTTTTTTTTTTATTGATTTTGAGCTTTTCAGAGTTTTTTATTGGTGGTTTACTCCAAAGTTTGGGTATTTTTTGGTGCTGCTTCTATTTTATCTTTGATATTTCCTCTCTCAATTCAAAAGCTCTTCAATAATCCCCTAGAGTTTGTTTAAGAACACATATCCCCTTCTTAGTTTATCTCTTCATATTTGAGGAAGAAGTCTTTTTAGAGTCTCATGCAACATATTTGCTTTGGCTCAGCTTCAATGATGATTTTTCTCTCTCTCTTTGGCCCATTTTTAGGATTTGTAATCCTTATTTTTCCTCAATTATTTCGAGATATGAGGATGTTTGGGGTAATAGATTAGTTAAGATTTTTATCATTTTATTGTTTAATCAATATTGGTGGTCAAGTAGCTACAAATTTCTGCTAATTCTTTCAGTTCTCGGCCAATTTCTTATTTCCCAGTGGCCGTTGATGAAGGATTTATTATTTTTGATATCTGAATGTTCTGCGCCCAAGAAGAATTTTGTGGGTCTTTTAATTTTTTTTTCTGTCTTTTTAGCCTTTTTTTTTGTCTGTGTTTGTTCTAGCCCCGATTAGGTTTGTTTCTAACCTCAGTTGAGTTTTTGTTTCTTAATTTGTTTCTAGTTTAATGAAATTTATATTTCTTCTTAAAAAAAAACTATAATGGCATATTCTAGTTTAAAATTTAGGCATCTTTATAAAAATATCAAAAATAAAAAAATAAAAAAAATTATAATTTATCATATTTTTTAAAATATTTATAAATTTATTAGAATTTATAATTTTTTTTATAAAAATTTTAATTTTAAATAGTTTATTATGAATTTATTACTAGTTTATTATATATTTATTATGAATTTATGAATTTATATAATTTATTATGTGTTTATTATGAATTTATTATAAAATTATTAAAATATTATTAATAAAAATAAAAAAAAATTATAAAAACAGTGAAGAGTGTAGTTATTTCTAAAATTAAAGCATCAAAATTGGATGGAATCGAAAAAATAAAAGCTCAAAGTTAAATCATCTCTGACCCATCATAAAATTTTCACCCAAAATTCTTTGGAAAAAAAAAACCAAACTACTAAGTATAAATTTTAAAGAGAACATATAGATTAATATTGTTAATTAATTTAAGAAAAATATTTACATAAATAATTTTAAATTTCTACAAAAATATAAATATATTGTTTGACATATTAATTAAAATAAAATGTAACATGGGACACATTTTTGTTTAAAGACAACTTTAAATATATAAAAAAGAAGGTTAAAAAGATTCTTTGGTTACTAAACTTTAGAAACTTCACGATGAATTTATGGATATCTGTGTGTCATATTTTTAAAGAAATTAATTGTATAGTAAATTTCATGGCTAATTAAACTACTCATTTTTAACTAGCCATTTTTTTAGTTTACAATATTAGATATTTTTTAACATCATCTCTGTAATCTACAATCATTAGTTTTTTTTTTTTTTTTGTAAGGATAACTTATCTTTCTTTTAAAAAATTTTAAAAAACTATTTAGTTAAAAGATAGAAAAAATTATATCATTGGTACTTGAATTTGTACGTTTTTTTTTTTAATTTTAGTGTCTCTATAATTTTTTTAAAATTTTTAAATATTTAAGTATTTCTAGCCATTTTATTCAAAAATCCGATGATGATTAAGTTTTGTGGATCACATTTTTAGTTAAAAACATGTCATGTCATCTTTTAATAATAAATTAACTAAAATACTCTTACTTTTCTCAATTTATCTTATGCTTTTGTTTTCTTTTGTTAATTATTGTTATTCTTCTTTCAATATCTTAATTTCAAGCAAAATAACAACTAAACCCTAAATGATCGGTAGCTATTACTTCTTCTTTTTCTTTTTCTTCTTATTCTTCTTCTTATTTCAATTTCTTAATTCAAGTAAAATAACAACTAAACCATGAATGATCAATAACTAGTACTATTATTACTTGCATATGAATTTGCTTTTTAGATTGGATCTTGAATATCTTCATCACCCATATAATCATCTTCTTCAAATTCAACTCGGTGGTAGAGTGGACTGAAGAGCTAAGATTGATGACGGTAAGCGAGTCTAATTCCACTAGAGTTCCCAATCCACTTCTCTCTTTGTCATTGCAGTTCCTAATTACCTCTCTGCAGAAGACTTCATTCGTTTCTATGAGTCCCACATTGAAAATGTCGATGAGCTTCTCTTCATCAGGCAAAATTGATTTTGATTTTGCCAATGATAAGTTTATATAATTTGGTATTTTTTTCTTTATAAATAGTGAAAATTTAAAGGAAAATAAGGTTTTGGATTAAATGTAAATAAGAAAGAAAACATTTGAGCATGCTCTAATTTAGTGCTTCTTGATAACTATTAAGGAATAATGGGATGGAAGATCAATACAGTGTTCTAATAAAGTTAAACAATCAATTGACAACTGATGGATTTTATGAAAACTTTAATGGGAAACAATTTTCTCCTACAGAGGTATGTGACTTTTAATTTGTTTTTAGTGATTTATTTAGACAATATCTTTCTCCTCAGTGAATAATGAAGATAATTATGGCCATCTATTATTGTAGACTAAAGTATGCCATATTCTATTTGTGTTTTCTGTAGATTACACTGAAGTGGCAAATATAGCAAGCACACATGCAGAAGGATTTATTGAGTTGCCTACTTGTCCAATATGTCTTGGTTGGTCATGTAACTTAGTGCAAGAGATTTTTTCTAGTTAACATGGCAATAAGGAATCACTTTTCAGTTGGTTTTTGCATATAATATGCTGATTTTTGAAAAAAAAATATGTTTATGGGTATTAGTTAAATATGGAAATATTTAAGAAAGTTTGGGACTTTTGATGATGGTTTAAGGCGGCGGCGGCAACGGTGATGGTGAGAAGAAGACTAATTTGTGTATGAAAAAAATGAGAAATTTAGACAGTAATTTGTTTTGGATTTTGAGGGTAAGCACTTTTGTTTTGTAAGATTACAAATGTTTAAAGTTAATTTATTATTCTTCTTCATCTTCTTCTCTGATAAAGTGAGTAAAGTGAAGGCATTTTAGTCAATTTACTATTAAAAGATGACGTGACCATTTTTACAGAGAAAAGGAGACCCACAAAGCTTAGTGATCACCAGATTTTTGAGTAAAATAGCTAGAAACACTTAAATATTAATCGGTTATGAAGTATAGATACTAAACTAGCCACAAAAATTATAGAGATACCAAAATAGAAAAAACGGACAAGTTCAGACTTCAATAGTATAATTTTTCCCAAAAGATATATGTAAGGAAACAAATTCTAAGGTTGTGAGCCATTGTGATTGTGGCAACAGTGAATGTGAAATAGATTTTAAAGGTATTATATGCTTGAAAGCATGAGAGGTCTATTATTGACCTCTTCCTCATCTCATCTTCATCTCTTTAAGGTTGATGATGTTGAAATTGATGCAAAAGCACCATTTTTTAACGATCCATTCTAAGTTTTCAAATTGAAATAAACAAGAAACGAATATATATATATATATATATGTAAAATAAATACCCTTAAAATATATTCAATTTTCAATTTTAAAACTTTTTCCTAATTTTTAGAAACATAAAAAATATTAGTCAAAGATGAATAAAAATGTTAGTCTGTCAAATGAAATCTATTCCACAAATGATGTGGAATACATTTGATAATTTTAAATATTATGTTCAATTCTAGGTCTATTAAAGTGTATATAATTTTATATAAATAGTTGCACATAAATTATAAAATTCAAATGAGGTCAATTTTAAAATTTCTACAATAGAATGGACCTAAGTAAATAAGCCGAAGACAAAATAACACCACTAGAAAAAAATTAGTTCTAAATAGGAATGACAAAGGATAGGCACCGATAAAAATCATCATATCTGGTTTTAGTCTGTCTATACCCATCATGAGCCCATTTATATTTACCCCTCTATTACTTATACTTATCTTATATCCATTTAACACTATCCACATACAACGCGTACCCATTTAGTTATCCATTTAAGTATAATAAAGTAAAAAGTGCAATATAATTTAAATTGTACAATTATGATCTTCTTAATCAAATAATTACAAATAAAAATCTAATACTAATACAATTTGTTAAAATAATTTCATACCATTGAATTTTTTTATTAAAGAATAATACAACAAATATATAATTAAAATTTAGTAAAGTACAACTAATACAAATCCTATTATGTAACTAGATTCAGGTAGTGAGTTTCTAAGGGTATATGAGCTTATACCTTACCCAAACTCATCATAGATAGTGATAATATTTTTGATATCTACATAAATCTATTTATAAGTTATCCATACCCTTTTATAAATAGAGCGCAACATGTTGGGTACTCGAAAACACCCGACTTATTGTCATCCTTACTCTCAGGCTAGTTGAGCAACCAAAAATGACACAACAATTGACGGTTCAAACCGATTTGAATCGGCCAATACAAGATGCAGACTTTCAGCCCATTCCAATGCATAGGCTAATGGCAATAACCCACATGCATGCGTGTGAGCCAATTCTCTTTTTTTTTTTTTTAAATTTTTCATTCTTTTTAATTAATAATTTCTTCTATAAATATATAATCTTATATATTAATTAATATATACGCTCTTAAATAATTTCTTCTATTATAAATAGGAAAAATTAATAATTTCTCATATTTATAAATTATTAATTATAACATATTTATAATTTCTCCTATAAGGCTATGAATATATTTCACGTCAATTTATTTTCATATCTCCTACACTCTCATCTTTAATATTCTTTACAATATATATTCTTTAATTTACTCTCCAATATTTTATACAATCTATATTCTTCAATATTTTCTTTATTTTTAAAGAAATTTAATTTTAATATTTTTTATTTTTAACTAATCTTAATTTCAATTTTTTTTTCTAAGTTTTTAAATAAATTGTCTATAAATTGCCTCTCGAGTCTCAAATTATCCTACAATTGCTTTTGAATTATTCTAAAATTGCACTCTTAAACTGCATTCTATAATTTCTTCAAGTGAAATTTTTGCTCCATTTCTTCATGATTCTTCCAAAACTTTTCAAAATCAAAATTTGAAATATCCAAACACATCGAAGACCTAGAATTTAGGAAGAAATCCCACAAAAAACCCATTTCCATAATAAAAAACACAACGATTTTGGGGATTCTTAGATTGTGTATCTCTTGAAGAAATTGAAGATTTGGTAGAACCAACTCGGTGGTTTGTGATTTTAACTCTATTTTTATTTCATTCTGCATATTTTATCATCTCTCTTCACTCTATATATTTGGTTTCTTGGGTTTGGTGGATGCAAAATTAATTAAAATGACTTAATTATCTTAACATAAAGTTAAAGTAACCTTAAATGTTGATTTATTAATTTGGTGTTCTTTTAATCTTTGAATTTCCCTTTGGATTATGGATGAAAAGTCATTGACTTGGGACATGTATTAGACTTCTTAGACCACTTCTTCCCTTGAACTATAAGGTTGGATTAGGAACTTGAAACATTAATGAATCTTTGCTTAATTTGAATTGGATTTCCCATAAAACTTGAGCTATTGGACATTATTTTGGATAAAAATGAATCTAGACTTTTGGAGGATAAAAATTACATCCTTTGAAATTTAAAAATCTATTGGACTTTGGTTTTAATTCAAGTTAAACAATGAATGTTCATTAGAAGCTGAAAAATTCAATTTTGTAAAGGTTTACTGGGATTTTTGATCCATTTTCCAAATTAATCAATTCTAAAATTAATTACATAATTTCTAAAATTTTATAAAGTAATTAAAATTATTTTTTGGAATTTTTAAGAAAAACCTGATTATTAGAATTTTGGACCGATTTTTGCCTCGGTTTGCATGTCGAGAAAATTGTTGAACCAAATTTGAAAATTGATCAATATATATCTTATTTTTAACATGTTTTAAGGCTTTTGGAATGAAGAAGATTTGCCATTCGAGTTGTTCTAATTTTAGCTGGTAGTCTTGATTTAGAAATTAAGCAAATGGATGAGAAAACAACATTCGTTCATGGTGATTTAAAGAGAAGATTTATATAGAGCATCCTGAAGGTTTCGTTGTGAAGGGATAATAGGTTTTGTTTGCAAACTGAAAAAGAGTTTGTATGATTTGAAGCAGGTACCTAGACAATGGCATAAGAAGTTTGAGTCTATCATAGTTCAACAAGGCTACAAGAAGACTACTTATGATCACTGTGTTTTATGTAAAAATTTTCTTATAATAATTTTGTTATTTTATTGTTGTATGTTGATGATATTCTTGTTGTTGGTCAAAACTCTTCCAAGATTACTAATTTAAAGAAGGAGCTCAGTAAGTCTTGTGCATTGAAAGATTTGGGATTAGCAAATCATATTCATTAGATGAGGATCACTCGTGATAGAGACAACAAGAAGTTATGGTTGTCCAAAAAAACATATAGCAAGAAGTTGTAGTTGTCTTAAGAAAGATATATTGAGAAGGTACCTCAACGGTTTAATATGGATAAGGCTAAACCTATAAGTACACTTCTTAGTGCATCTTTTATATTGAGCATTAAGCAGTCTCCTTCTAATGAAAAAGGCAAGGATGACGTGTAAAGAGTGTCTTGTGCATTTATAGTTGGTAGTTTGATGTATGCTTTGATATGCATTAGACTTGATATAGCTCGTACAATGGGTACAGTAAGTCGATTTCTTTCTAATCCTAAACATTGGAACTTAGTTAAATGGATTCTTAAATGCTTGCTTAGTACCTACATCTTGAAAATTTGTTTAGAAACTTAAAAACCAATCCTTACTGATTATATAGATTCTGATTGGCTGGGATATTGATTCTAGAAACTCTACTTTTAGATTTGTGATTACTTTTACAAGAGGAGCTATGACATGACAATCCAAATTATAAAAATGCATTGTTTTATCTACTACGAAGGCAAAGTTTATTGCAACTACAGAAGTATGTAAGGAGATGATTTGGAAAAAGAAATTTATGAATGATCTTGGCTTTACACAAAGTAGGTATGTGTTATTTTGTGATAGCCAAAGTGCTATTCATTTGAGTAAGAATCTTACATTCTATGGTAAATAAAAACATATTGATATAAGATATCATTGGATACATGATGTTTTGGATTCTAAGTTACTTGAGCTTAAAATATTTGTACTAATAATAATCCTTCTTATATGTTGGCAAAAATTCTACCAAGATTGAAGTTTGAAGCTTGTCAATTGGTTACTAGTATGACAACTTCCTTTACATAGTCAAGAGGGAAGATTTGTTGGGTTTTTGGGTTTTCCTTCCTATATGGAGAAAAGCCCAAAAGATGTAATGAATTTTAATAGGCCAGTTAGATACATTGGGTTTTTATGCAGTTGTAAAAGGGTATAAAAACCCTATGATAAGAGGAGGAGAGGATGATTGAAAAAAAAGAGAATTTTTTTCGTTGTGTTGTTCACTTACCCAGTCATGCTAAAATAATATTTTTGTTTTTCATTCACTATTGGATTAAGCTTAATTTTAGTCTGAGACATTTTTCTACAATATGAATGGTGACATCTTGAATTGAAGGTTTATGGAGGGAGAAATTTAAGGAAATTTGAGATATTATAATACATGTATTGCAGTTTTACACGACCTGATAAATACATACAATCAGAATTGATTTTGTGGTCCAATCAACCTGCAATTTGGTGAGAAGAAAGATGACATACTATTCTTTGATTTTTTCAGTGTGATTTTAGATCAGAGTTTAGTAGCTTCTGAAGGAGTATTATGAACAATACCATTTTTGTTTCTCTATTTATGATCTCTTCCATATTGTTTATGTTGAGATTGATTTCTTATGATGAACTAGTTGTTGTAATTTGATTTTATTATATTGAAATTTTTGATATGAACTAGAGTGGTTTTTTTATTTTTATCCTACACATTAGAGGAGTTTTTCATGTTAAAAAAATGCAATGTTCTTTTTTGTGTTTGTTTTTAGTTTTTCGCTTATTTATTACATTGCTCAATTGTTGCTCCTCATATATTTAATCAAATATGAAAGATTTTTTCATTGCTATTTTTTTACCCAACATCGTAAAATCTAATGAAATACGAAAATTTATAAAATCTATCTAAACTAAAGACTTTTTAATTACCATTAGATTTTAATAGACTTTTAAAAAGTCATTACCGAATACTATTAGATATTTTTAGATTCCAAATACATTTGAATTAAATACCATTAGAATTTAAAAGTCAATTAAAATCCAATAAAATCACAATCCAATAAACTCCTCTAAATTCAGAATATGAGTATTTACACTAAAATAATGATTTGTTGCATGTTGTTAAATATGGTTCGGAATTAAAAAGTTATTCACATTGAGAAGATATTTATGTAATTTAAAGAATAAGTAAAAATTATTTTAAAAATTATAAATATATAAATATAAAGGACACATGCAAAATATTTTAATTTTGACCATTAACAAAATATTTTCGATTTCATTATCTACTAAATGGCAGTTAAAAAATACTAGAAAATGAAGTTGGAAGTAATAACTGAAACAAAATAGATAAAAGAAAGAAATTAACAACAAAAATTAAAACTCGTTCATTGAAAGGATTGGAAAAGTGCTTTTTCATTGAAAGGATTGGAAAAGTGCTTTTTCATTGAAAGTGAAGGCAACGCCATTTAGTAACTCAACAATTCGACTCTGTATTAAGGTCTCCTTGCTGGAAAACTTATATCTAAGTTTTGTTCTTCTCAAAAAATTTTACTATAAGAAATTTGTTCACTTCTTGATTTGACCCCTACATCTAATGCCTCGTATCATGATAAGAAAAAACATATTTCTTAATGAAAAAATAAATATGCGACATCCAATTGATAGTGAGATGACCAATGCTTTTTGTATAACTTATAAAGCCTAAATTTAAAAGAATGCCAACAACAATAACCATGGGCGCAAAATAATTGCTTGGAGATTAGGGGTGAACAAATTTTTCCAACTGATTGAACTGAATAAATTTTAGTCGGATCGGATATGGTTGGCTATGGTGTATAATCGGGACAAATTGGATTTATGTTTTAAATTTTTTTTATTTTAATTGGTTGGTTGGGTTGGGATTTATTTTCCATTTGAATCCGAACTGGACCAATAAAATTATATAAATATATAATATTATATATATTATATAATTTTATTTATAATATACATCACATAACTCGATCAAACTCAACCAAACCTGGCTAAACTTGACCGACTCCAACCGAACACGACCAAAAAGGTTATACATATAATATTTTATATATTATACATATATTTATAATATAAATTATATATTATATAACCTCACCGAACATGAGTTTAACCTATAATAGTCAGTTTGGTTAGAATATCTACTCTTTATTGTCGAATTGGTCGAGAAGAAATGTGTATTTCACGGATTCAGTCAGTATAAAATTTTAGTCCAATCCCATTGAACCCGACCCTTGCACACCCAATAGAAGAGATATAAAAACGAAATGGAGGTATAAGAAGAATAAATCTAAAATTAATTTGATATCAATATTTGCCCCTATGCATGATGATGCATAACCACTGAATATCCCTAGCAAGAGCTTTAAAAAGCCCTGAAGGATTGAATCATCAATGTATCGATTCAATTTCAAGTCGTATATCCATTTCACACTAGTAAGTCCAATGATTGATATCATAAGCATCACTATCACATAAAAGATCATTCCAATAAGAAAAAAGTAGGCAAGAATAGAAGAGTTTTTACTTGCTTTAGATTTCTGGTTGTTTGAGAAAAGGAAGAGAAGAATTCCTATGAGTATACAAAAATAAGAGACAATGGAATATGTAGTATGATGACTCAGTGATTCCAGAATAGGGAGAGAAGATGGTAGAGGTGAATATCGAGGTGGATAAAGTCTGGGATATGGAGGTAAAGGTAGAGGAACTGGACGAGATGGATGCTTAGATGAAGGAACTTATTGAGGTCGAATGATACTCAAGGCTAGCGGAGAAGGAAGAAGCAATGAAATAACAGTGAGATGATAACTGGTATGTAGAGGGAGAGCTACTTAAATAATCAACTGAAGACACCTTTTTTTTTAATTAAGCAATGAGAAATTATAGCTATCGATTTTCTCTCTCTCTCCAGCCGTTACAAATTCTTTTGTCATGTAGGTGTGCTATGTGCTATATCATGGCGCATATGTATGATTTTTTTTGTCTTGTCTCTTTTTTTGTCGGCACATAAAAGTTGCTGCTATTGTTTTAGATTTCAATAGAATAAAAGTAAATACTCATTTATTATATACAAGTATTTTTAGGGTTACGGTCAATAATATGTGCAACACTTAGTTTAAAAGTCTTTTAATCTTTTTATTAGTATATTTTTATCTTGAAAAGTTTGATTATTTCAATCATATGAAGTTTAAATTCAAACTTATTAAATCAACTAGATAGTTACTCCTCTCTATACACATACTAGCATAACAAATTTCACATTTAAATATTATCTAAATGACTTAAAATTTTAAATTTTTCATATACTATTTGTCACTATTGTTGGGTTTTTGGGTTTCTCTTTCTATGTGGAGAAAGTCCAAAAGATGTGATGGGTTTTAATAAGCCCATTAGATATATCAGGTTTTTATACAACTACAAAAGGGAATAAAAACTCTAGGATAAGAGGAGAAGAGGATAACAAAAAAAAAAGAGGAGTTTTTTTTTTTCCTGCAGTGTTGTTCACTAATCTAGCTACACTAAAACAAAGCTTCTGATTTCTTCACTGTTAGCTTGAGCTAAATTTTGGTTTGGGAGTTCCTAAGATGTTTTTTTTTTTTTTATAATTTGAATGGTTGGATTTTGATTTGGAGTTCTATGATGGGAGAAATTTGTTGAAAACTGAGAGGTGTCAGTGTAGGTATTGCAATTCTACGCGGTCTAATAAATACATTCAATCAGACGGTCATTTATTTTCCAATTGACTTGAAATTTAGTGAGAAGGCCAAGGACATATAGTTCTTCAATTTTACTATGTGATTTTGGATCAAAGTTTAGTAGCTTCTGAAGCAGTATTGTGAACAATAATATTTTGTGTTCCTTTATTTGTGTTCTCTTCCACATCATTTGTGTTGAGATTGATTTCGTATGGTAAACCAATTGCTATAATTTGATTCTATTATACTAGAGTTTTTTATCTGAACCGGAGTGGTCCCATGTTTTTTTATCCTTTACACTGGAAGAGTTTTTCACATTAAAAAGTATAATGTTCCTTTATGTGATTTTTATTATTGCGTATTTGTTGCATTGTTCAATTGTTACTCCTCATAGATACAATGAAATAGGATAAATTTTTCTGTTGCTATTTTTGTTTGTTGCATCTTTCCTAAATGAGTGTAAGAGAGCTTGGTTTATTTGATTATTTATAGGTTTTAACTTGATTGAATGACGGAGGCAAATTTGAATTAAATGATTTGTTTGAAAAGCACTAATTATCATAAGTGGAAAGGAAAGATGAATGATCTTCTATTTGTGAAAAAAATACATTTACCTATTTTTGCTACTGCCAAACCTAAATCTAAAACTGATGAAGAATAGAAATTTAAGTACCAACAAGTGTATGGTTTTATTCGACAATGGGTTGAAGATAAAATATTAAATCATATTGTTAATGAAGAAAATGCTAAAAGTTTATGGCAAAAACTAAAAAATTTATATGCTACAAAGTGTGGTAACAATAAGTTATTTTTGTTGAAACAAGCAATGAATTTGAAATTTAAGGTAGTTCAATTTATGATCACTTGAATGATTTTCAAGGCTGTTTTGATCAATTTTTTGGCATGGGTGTGAAATTTGATGATGAGATTATGGGACTTTAGTTACTTAATACTCTTCTTGATTCTTGGAAAATTTTTCATGTGTCTTTAAACAATTCAACTCCTAATAATGTTGTGATCTTGAAGTATGCAAAAGTGATGTTTTGAATGAGGAGATGAGATGAAGAACTCAAGGAACCTCTTTTTTACATTTTGAGATCTTAGTTTTTGAAAGTAAGGGGAGAAGTAAATACAAGGGGAAAAGACATGGCAAAAGAAGTAAAAGTATTAGTAAATTAAAGCTAAGGTACAAAAATCTTGAATGCCATTATTGTGGAAAACTAGACACATAAAAAAATATTATTTTAATTGGAAAAGAGAAAATTAGCCAGATAGTGACAAAGAAGAAAAGAAGAATAATAAGCATGATGACAAAGTTAATGCTTCGACTTCAGGTGATCTTGTTATTGTTTGTGATGAAAATCTCATTAACATTACTTATGATGAAATCCATTAGGTTATAAATAGTAGTGCCTCATTTCATATTACATCAAGGAAGGAATTCTTCACGTCTTATACTCTTGGTGATTTTGGGTTCTTAAAGATGGGTAATGATGGAGTGAAAAAGGTGGTAGATATTGGAACTGTTAGTTTGGAGACAAACATTAGAACAAGATTGTTACTTGGAGATGTGAGACATGTCCCCGATATCCGTTTGCGCTTGATTTCAGCTGGTAAGCTTAATGAAGACAAACATTGCAATATTTTTAGTGATGGACAATGGAAACTCATAAAAGGTTATTAGGTTGTGGCTTGAGGTAAGAAGTCTTCTAATTTGTATTTTTTAAAAAACTTTTATTTCTAACAATCTTGTTAATGCAATTGAGGATGATAACAACTTAAGATCATGACACAAGACGCTCATTCATATAAGTGAGAAGGGACTAGACTATTTAGCCTAGAAGAATATGCTCTCGGAATTGAAAAGGGCAAATATAAAAAATGTGTTCACTGTTTGGCCGGAAAGCAGAAAAATGTATCTTTTTAACATCACTCTCTATCTAGAAGAAAAGATGTAATAGAGTTAGTGGATTTAAATGTTTATAGTCATTTTAAGGTGAAATCATTTGATGGTGCACTTGTGAGCATGGATTTTCGCCCCCACTCCTTATGGAATAGTTCTTGCGACTACGACACTGTTAGGCTATAGGCCTTAAAGAATACGAGTCTAAGCATGGAGAATAGGAGTCACCACCTAGATGGGCTGGGAAGAAAATAGAAGGGGGGATGAATCAATTCCTAAGGAATCTCTAACCCCTACTGGGTTTAGAAAGTTGGGTATGCATCGGGAAGGTGAGAAGTGACCCAACACCTCCATGATGCCTAGTTCATTAGAACCAGCCTCCTTTTCAGGTCTAAAATTTTTAATTTTTTATATTATTATGATATTATTCATGTTATAAATAATCGAAGATAAATAATGTGAAAATAATCATACCATAGATCAAACAAAAAAACAACCAAATAGGCACCCATTCAATGATAGAAACATGCCCTTACAATATCCAAATGTTCATAATACAAGTAAAATAAGACACTCACAAAAGAGTGAAAATATTTCTTTTACATCTTAAGTCCAAATAATTGAAATTGTAATCCACAAATGTATATAAATAATCATCATACAAAGAATTATAAAATTAAGGCTTAATTTAAAGAAAATTAAGATTAATCACAAAAATTGCAATCTATAAACATATCTTAATATTAACTCATTAATGAAATATAGGACACAATACACACGGCGATCCTACTAGCCGGTTAATGGGCGGGGATCAAGGAGATAACGCCCCTAAAAGGTAAACAATTTACCATGCTCGTTGAATGAATTGTTACCTCCAGCTTAAAACTAGGATTTTATTAACAAAATTGCAGTATTTACATGCAATTAGGGTTTTGATTAAAAAAATAAAGAGTAAACACCAAATTAAGGTTTCAATTGTATAACTAGGGTTTTAATATATGTTCAAACAAAATAAAGTAAAGTAAAATAGGCTTTTCAAAGTTATAGAACAAACAAACAAAGATACTAATTTATTAAAATTAAATAAAAAAGGTAATTAGAAGACCATACTGACATTGATGGTTCCACCAAAAATCTGAATGTTGAAACAAGCCTCATGATTTTAATTGCACAAATGCTCTTACCTTTGACAAGTTTGGTAGGGTTGGATCAACCATGTCTTGGTTAAGCAATATTCCTCAATGGTTTCTGTGTATGGTTCAAGTTTCTATGTATCTCGTATTTGCTTTCTGCTCTTTGTGTCTTAGATGTTCTTTTTTTAGTTTCTCTCTGCTGTCCCTTTGGTTATTAGTTGCTAAAGTTATTTTCTAATTGCCAAAGCTAATTGTTGCCCATTGCTTTTATATTTACAGCCAAAATTAAGGGGACAATCAGGATGGCTCTTGGTTAAATAATCTCAATTCTATTAGAAAAGCCCATACTTATCCGAATCCACTTGAGTTTAAGTAGAATTAGGATACTAAAAATTGAATTAGCCCTAGCTTAAGGCTCATGGTGAATTTGGCATGGCCAATTCTCTATGAGCCATGGCCAATTCGTCTTGGCAGTTTAAATAATTTGGCTTTTTTAAATTGGAACGGACTCAGTTTACTTTTTAATCGGGGCTAGATTTGATTTGGGCCTTTTAATTGGGACTAAATTTATTTATGGTCAAAATTAAGGATCTATAGTCTTGCTCTCTACTTGAATGATTTTGAATTTATTCAAAGAGTGAAAAGCAATCTCCTTTGATGGATATAAGCTTATCTCAGGTACTTCAATAAATTTGGGATGGTTCAGGTGTTTCAAATGAACCCAAGCTAGTTTGGATGCTTCAATAAATCTGAATTGGTTTGAGTGCTTTAAATAAACCCGAGCTAGTTTGGATGCTTTAAATAAATCCAAAATCTTCTAATGAATGCTTTAATAAGTCCAAATTGATTCGGGTGCTTTAAATAAATTTGAGTCGGTTTGGATGCTTCAAATATATCTAAAATCTTCTAATAGATGCTTTAATAAATTCAAATTGGTTCGAGTGCTTTAAATAAACCCACGCTTATTTGGATGCTTCATATAAATCTAAAATCTTCTAATGGATGCTTTAATAAATCCGAATTGGTTTGGATGCTTTAAACAAACTCAAGCTGATCTAAAAAATTTGAATGCTTTAATAAATCTGAATTGGTTTAGGTCCTTTAAATAAACCCAAGCTGATCTGGAAAATCTGAATGCTTTGATCAATCCAAATTGGTTTAGATACTTTAAATAAACCTGAGCTGATCTTAAAAATTGGTTCAGGTACGTGCTTTAAATAAACCTAAGTTGATCTAGAAAATTCGAATACTTTAATAAATCTAAATTGGTTCATGTGCTTTTAAAAAAACCCTTAATATCTACGTCATCGGGATATTTCAACAAATCTAATAAAGGTTGAAGGTTTGGATGCTTTACCAAATCTATAAAGTTGCACCGTCAGGATACTTCAGCAAATCCAATATAGGCAGAGGTTTGGATACTTTATCGAAGTCCACAAAACTGTACCATCAGGATACTTTAACAAATCCAATATAGGCTGGAGGTTTGGATAATTCATCAAATTAGCAAAATTGTACAGTCAGAATACTTCAATAAATCCAATATAGGTCGGAGGATTGGATACTTCAATAAATCCAAATTATTTGTCATTCTTCAATATTAAGTAGACTCGGTTGTGGATACTGATAAGTGCACAATTGATGATATTTTATTCCTATTTCTTAATATGATTATTATCCAATTGAGTTTAATTTGTTTTTTCAAAGTGTATTTTAGGGTTAATTTCAGGAATTCTCTGTATTTTGAGGCTTATGGTCATTTTGGAGGAATTACGGATGAAAGTAGAAGAAAAGAGCAAAATTCATCAATGGACACGCCCATGGACATGGGCGTTTCAATGGACGTGCCCTTGATGCTGCATACAGAAGCATTGACACGCCCAGTGACATAGGCGTGTCACCAAGCGTGCCTTTTGCAATGTTTCACAATAGCTGTGACATGCCCAACGACATGGGCGTGTCACTAGATGTGCCTTATGTTCAAAATCTCAGTGGCAATGACACGCCTAGTGACATAGGCGTGTCAATTGGCATGTCAGGCGAAATTATCTGCACTATAAATTAAGGATTCGAATTTCATATCTTATAACCTAGAGTCGACTTCTAAAGCAAAAAGGAGAGTTTTGGAGCTGAGATTGAGGGTGAAGACATACTCTAAACAAGATCTAAATCAAGAATCAAGGATTGAAGTGAAGAAATACAAATTATTCGCCATGGATTGTTTGGTTTCTTTTATTCAACTCTCTTGTTCTGTTTTTCTAGTTTTGAATATGAACTAATTCATTCTCTATCTAGATATTGATGAACCCTAGCTCATTTGTATGGATTGAATAATTATATTTAGTTGAATCATTTGATTGAGTTGTTTTATTCTTATGATACTTAATGATCTATTTCCAATTGATAATAGCATGCTTATTGATTGGTTGCAATTTTCATATTATTGACTTGAGAAATCTTGATATGAATTGAATACTCATAAGAGTTGAGGATTGATTGGAGTACTAGAGATAGACTTACCAGATCCTTTGGTTTATAGTTCCTTATTCTTAATGCAAGATCTAATTAATTGTGTTTGAGAAGATATTCCGACACTCTACTTAGTGATTAGGGATTAATTCACTCGAGAGAGGTGTTAGTCTAAGTTAGAGGAATGCAACTCAACTATATTAAATGATTTAACTGAATTGATGTTCATAAATATCACTGAGGCTAGGGGATTCAATATCTGGATAGTTTTATTACCATCAATCCTTTTTGCTCAACATTTAATTTCCCTTTACTTTCAGTCATTAGATTAATTGTTTTTAATTACACCACATCACAAACCTATTGATTTACTAAACAACAGTTAAGATTTGCACTAGTACTTGACCTTGTCCTCAGTGGAACGATAACTCACTCACTACTTTATTACTTGGTTGACCCGTGCACTTGCGGTATTGCTATAGCGTAGCTCGCGCGCACCAAGTTTTTGGCGACGCTGCCGGGGACAACGGTTTCAATATTAGTAATATAATTAAGACTGTTGATTTAGTTTTATTTTTATTTGTTTTAACATTGGTTCTTGCTTATTTTTAGGTATTTCCTCCCGTTTATGACCAGAGGTAACTCATCCCAACTGTTTGAATTAGATCCAGAGCTAGAAAGAACATTAAGGAGAAAGCAAAAGGAAGAAGAGGAGGCAGTTTTGGAAGACGCAGAAACAGAAATAAATATGGAAATAGCAGGAGATGAAGAAGAGTTTGAAGTGATGGAAGGAGCTAAGCTAAGAACAATGCAGGAGTTTGCTAAGCCCAATCTCAATGGAGCTGAATCTAGTATCAGGAGGCTGACAGTTGCTGCAAACAACTTCGAAATAAAAGCAAATGTAATTCAAATGGTGCAGCAGACTTGTCAGTTCGATGGGTTTCCTGATGACGATCCTAATGCACATATTGAGAATTTTCTAGAGATATGTGACACATTCAAGATAAATAATGTCTCTGAGGATGCAATTAGGCTGAGGTTATTTCCATTTTCCCTTAGAGATAGACCAAAGAAGTGGCTAAAATCTTTTCCTCCAGGAACCTTCACCACATGGGGTCAGTTGGCAGAGAAATTTCTAGAAAAATACTTCCCACCGTCCAAAACTGCTAAGTTGAGGAATGATATCTCATCCTTTCTGCAGCAAGATGGTGAGACCCTTTATGATGCCTGAGAAAGATTTAAAGATTTGTTGAGAAGATGTCCTCATCATGGACTTCCACTATGGCTTTAAATTCAAACATTTTACAATGGGTTGAATTGTGTAAGTAAGCAATCCATTAATGCAGCAGCTGGTGGTACCATAAACAACAAGACACCTGAACAAGCTAGGGATTTAATTGAAGACATGGCTATCACCAATTATCAGTGGCAAGCCCCAAGGGAGCAAGGAAAGCTGAAAGTCATGGGTTCACACCAATTAGATCCTGTGGTGGCTTTGACAGCCCAATTAGAAGCATTGAATAAAAAATTTGGTTCTTTGGCTTCTTCTTCTGGGAAAGTAATGCAAGTGATGTCTTGTGAATGGTGTGGGGGTGGACATCAAAGTCAAGAGTGCCAAAATGGTAACATGGTTGCTAGGCAAGAGCAAGTAGACTATGTTGAAAATATGCCAAGGCAACAACAGAATAACCCCTACAGCAACACATACAATCCGGGGGTGGAGAAATCATCCAAATTTCTCATGGAATAATCAAAATAATCCAAGACCTCCCCCTAGATTCCAGCAGCCCCAACATCAACAAGCTGCCCCTCCAAGAAAGAGTAATTTGGAGGAAATGATAGAGAAATTTATAACAGCTTCTGAAACTAGGCTCCAATCAACTGAAACCACCCTAAGGAATCAACAAGCCTCCATTCATAATTTGGAGAATCAGGTGGGGCAAATTACCAAGTTGCTCAGTGAGAGACCACAAGGAAGTCTGCCTAGCAACACTGAGGCAAATCCTAAAGAGCAGCTCAAGGCAATTACACTAAGGAGTGAAAAAGAAATCAGAGGTAATGTGAATGAGAAAAGAGGAGAAGTGGCAGAGAAAAGGGTTGAAGTACAAGAAAAAGAAAAAGAAGACAATCCTCCTGTCACTTCAGGAGAGAAAATTGCATTGGAAAGTGAGAAAGAGAAGCAGCAGTCGCAAGAAAGCAGCCTCATATTGAAGGAATACCGACCTAGAGTACCCTATCCGGCAAGGTTGAACAAGGACAAGATTGATGCTCAGTTCGGTAAGTTTCTTGAACTTTTTAAACAATTGCACATTAATATTCCATTTGCTGAAGCTTTGGCACAGATGCCTAAATATGATAAATTTTTGAAAGACATCCTTTCTAACAAAAGGAAACTTGAAGAAGTGTCTTTAGTGCAGTTATCTGAAAAGAGTTTAGCAATTTTGCAAAGGAGGTTACCTAAGAAGTTAAAAGATCCAGGTAGTTTTACCATTCCATGTTTGATAGGTAACCTTGAGGTCAAGAGTGCATTAGCTTATTTGGGGGCTAGCATAAGTGTTATGCCTTATAAAATTTTCAAAGAGTTAGGCATTGGTAAACCTAAACCAACACTTATGACCATCCAACTTGCTGATAAGTCAGTAGTCCACCCTCGTGGCATTATAGAAGATGTGTTGGTAAAAGTCGGGGATGTAATATCCCAAAATATACCCTAAAAGTTTGGAGTAATTATTGTTGTATATGGATTTAATGTGAATGTCTATTGAAAATCAAAAGAAGAGTAACAAATTAATTTAATACCCCGATTTTGATGTACATTGGAGTAGTAGCTGTGAGAAGATATGTTGGTAATATATGTAAGGATAATATGTATATATGGTATTTGGGAAAATATATGGGAATATAAAAGTGATATATAAGAAATATACATATACCAACATATACATCGCATATACAAGAGGTATAAAGTGGTGTGGGAAAGTAAGCTTAATTAATTAATAATAATAATAATAATTAAAAGAAAAAGAAGAAAGAAAGTCAAAGAGTGACAAGTGTATGGTGAAGATTTGAAGGTATTTAATTATTAATATATATATATATATGATAAGCATGAGAAAAAGAAGAAAAGATCTTCTTTTCATCTTCTTCATCTTCTTCTTCTTCTTGGACTAGAGAGAGAGAAAGAGAAAGAGGGATAGAGAGAAAGAGAGGTGATTTTATCTACATATACACCAAATTCTTATGGGTTTTGAGAGAATTGAAGATGGTTATTGAAGATTTAACATAATAGTCAAGTAAGTATTCATTTCCTTGTATTGATTTCTATTGTTTGAGTTTGGATTTGATATGATTGATGTGTGATGATGATGATAATGAAAGATTGAAATATATATATACGTGTGGAATTGGTTTTTAGATGATGATAATATGGTTAATTGTGAGATAATATGGTTAATTGTGAGGATGATGATGAATTGTTGAAATTATTGAGTAAGGGTTTCATATGAATGAATTGGGGAAATTGAGTAGTTGATATATGGTGGTGTATATAATGATTATTATTATGATATATTGAAGTGATATAAGTGTTAAATTGATAGGTAATTGATGAATATAACCAAGATGTTGATTAAGGGTGATGAAGTATGAGTTTTGAAGTGTTTGTGTTTTCATGGATGAGAGTTCGAATTCATGATTTTTGGCTGACACGGCCAGTGACATGGCCACAATGTTGGGCGTGTCAATGGTACTGAGTTGGATGTTTGCGACACGACCATTAACACGGCCATGTTACTGAGCGTGTCATAGCTACTGTGAGAAAAAGTAATTGACACGGCCATGAACACGCCCATGTTGTTGGGCGTGTCAATGTTTCTATGAGGCAGAATGAATGACACGTCCATTAACACTCCCGTGTTACTGAGCGTGTCAAAGCTTCTGTATTGTTGGTTTAGGGCACGATCAGGAACACGCCCGTGTTGGTGAGCGTGTCATGTGTTGTGTTTGCCCTAGTCAGTCATCATTCTTATTTCTTATGGGTGTAATTATCTTTGGATTAGGTTTGGAAGAGATTATGTTGCACTAACCTAATGTGAAAACTCTTGGAAGAGGAAGTGTATAGATTAATGGGAGTAGTTCTTGAGGTAAGTACAACTTACATAGATGCATTCTTTTATATGATTTTGTGACCTACAACAATGTTAAGTAATTTATTATATGGTTAATACAATGTGACTAATGTTATTAATTGTATAGTGTGAAAGCTATGGTGATCATTCAAAAAGGTATGTGCAATGCAATTGGTTATGATAAATATTTTAATGATGAATTATATTAATGTGCCTTGAGAAGTGATGAAATGTGATGTCATTATGGTTGGTAATAGTGATTGCAATGAAATAAATGGACATATTGTCTATATGTTTAATGAAATTGATTATGTATACTTGAATGATGAAGTGTTGTAATGTGAATTGAGATATAATTCAAATGACATGTGAAGCCATTGTGATTGGCTATGATAATTCAAATGACATGTGAAGCCATTGTGATTGGCTATGATGATTCAATTGAAACAAGTGGGGCATGTTTGCCTAGATAATGATGAGAATTGAGAATGGAATTGATAATGAAATAATAAATGAATTGTGTGGCTAATGTGTTATTCCATTTTCAGAGTTTGTTGTTGGTGGCATGCCTATAGTAACAATCTCTTGAAGTTAGGTTGGGCTTGATCCTTGAAGCCAAGTTGGGTAGAAGTTTAACATGTTTTACTCCCCTTGAAGCTTGGTTGGGTCTAGTCCTTGAAGCCTAATTGAGATGTTACAACCCTTGAAGCTAGGTTGGATTGGTTCTTGAAGCCAAGTTGGGTTGATACTTAGCATACTTTGTTCCCCTTGAAGCTTGGTTGAACCTAATCCTTGAAGCCTAGTTGGGATAATGATAAATGAGAAAATTAAACCAAAACATCAACTCTGAAAGTTGAATGGCATATTAGTGTCTTGTGGGCCCATGCATGTCGTTGTTTTAATGTGAATTATGGAATGAAATATAACATTATGTGATATATGATGATAATCATAGAATGAGATGTATACAATACATAAGTAAATGATTGAAAGTGAATATGGCTTGAGAAGCTATGTTGAATGATGAGTTTATGAAAACATAATATGATGTGTAAAATGTTTATGGATGTGGAAATTGTGAGCATTACTTCATGAAGGTTTTGTTAAGATCATTAAAAGAAATACTTTATGAAAGATATGATTTGAACTCAGTTAAAGGTTTTTAAAGTGTAACGAAAAGTGACATCCTTATACTTTATATGCTTACTGTATGTATACAAGATATATGTATAGTATTTATATGGAGTATCGGGGTATTACAGGGGATTTCATTTTTCCTAATGATTTTGTTGTCATTGATATTGATGAGGATGCGGATGTTTCACTTATTCTTGGTAGGCCATTGTTAAATACAGCCCGTGCCCTTATCGATGTTCATGATGACACATTAACTTTGAGAGTGGGTGATGATAAAGTTATTTTTAGGATATATGATGCTATGAAACATTCACTTTCACTTGATGAGGCAGAATCATGCAATGATGTTATTGAGCATGAGACCGTAAATTGTGTTACTAACATTGTTTCCAAGAATCCCCTTGAGTTATGTTTATTGTAGGAAAATGTTGAGGATCAAGAAGCAATGGAGCAGCTTGCTTTTCTTGAAGTAAGCAATTCGTTCAAAGGCAAGGCATATGAGACTATTGAGATGCCAAAGGAAGAGAAGCCAAAACCATCGGTGATTAATCCACCCAATTTGGAACTAAAGCCCCTTCCAAATCACCTTGAATATGGATTTCTGGCGGAAAAGAAGAAGTTACCAATAATTCTGAGTTCCCACTTATCTTCTGAGCAGAAAGAAAAGCTTATTCAGTTGTTGCAAAAACATAAGACAATAATAGCTTGGAAGATAGCAGACATCAAGGGTATCAGTCCATCCTATTGCACTCACAAGATACTGATGGAGGACGAATTCAAGCTGGTAGTGCAACCACAACGGAGACTAAACCCGAAGATGAAAGATGTAGTGAAGGCTGAAGTAATAAAACTACTTGACGCGGGGATTATATATTTGATCTTGGATAGTTCTTGGGTGAACCCAGTCCAGGTAGTACCAAAGAAAGGAGGGATGACGGTGGTCCCTAATGAAAATGATGAGCTGATTCCAACAAGAACAGTTACCGGTTGGAGGGTGTGCATAGATTACAGGAAATTGAATGATGCAACTAGGAAGGACCATTTTCCTTTACCCTTCATTGATCAGATGTTGGAGAGGTTATCCGGGCATGAGTATTACTGTTTTTTGGATGGTCTTTCAGGCTATTTCCAAATTCCTATCGCCCCGAAAGACCAAGAGAAGACTACATTCACCTGCCCATATGGGACATTCACATATCGAAGAATGCCATTCGGGTTGTGCAATGCACCTGAAACTTTTCAAAGGTGCATGGTGGCAATCTTTGATCAACTTGTTGAGGATATTATAGAGGTGTTTATGGATGATTTCTCAGTCTATGGCAGCTCATTTGAAAGTTGTTTGGAAAACCATGAAAGAGTGTTGATAAGATGTGAGGAAACCAACCTAGTGCTTAATTGGGAAAAATGTCATTTCATGGTTCAAGAGGGAATTGTGTTGGGACACAAAATTTCAAGCAAGGGCATTGAGGTGGATCGAGCTAAGGTAGACACCATTGAGAACCTACCACCACCCACATCTGTGAAGGCCATCAGAAGTTTTTTAGGACATGCAGGTTTTTATCGGAGGTTCATTCAAGATTTTTCTAAGATAGCCCGTCCATTGACAAGACTCCTTGAGAAGGATGTGGATTTTGTTTTTGATGAGGAATGTCTGAGAGCATTCACAACTCTTAAGGAGAAATTGACCCATGCTCCAGTCATGGTAGCTCCTAATTGGAATCTACCATTTGAACTAATGTGTGATGCTAGTGACTTTGCGGTGAGAGCAGTCTTGGGTCAACGCAAGGAGAAATACTTCCAGCCTATCTACTATGCAAGCAAGACTCTGAACACAGCTCAAGCTAATTACACAACTACGAAAAAAGAGCTGCAAGCTGTGGTTTTTGCTTTTGACAAGTTTGGATCATATCTAATCTTGTCAAAAGTGATTGTTTATACAGATCATTTGGCTTTGAGGTACCTATTTGCGAAGATTGATGCTAAGCCTAGGCTAATCCGTTGGGTTCTGTTGTTGCAGGAATTTGACTTGACGATTCAAGACAAGAAGGGAGCTGAAAATCTTGCAGCCGATCACCTTTCTCGCTTGGAAAATCCAACCTTAGAGAGGTTTGAAGAAGGGGACATTAATGATCACTTCCCCGATGAGAAGCTATACGCCATGGTGAGTGAGGTAACTATTAACTGCTAGGGAACTTCTTAAGGACTTAACTTATCAAGCAAAGAAGAAATTCTTTTCTGACTTAAAGTATTGTTTTTGGGAGGATCTATTTTTGTTTAGATTATGTAAGGATCACATGATCCGACGATGTGTGGCATGGACAGAAACAATGAACATTCTTAATCAATGCCATGCTGGACCAGCTGGTGGTCATATGGGAGCCAATAGGACTGCTCAAAAGGTACTAGAATCAGAATTTTATTGGCCCACTTTGTTTAGGAATAGCTATGAATTTGTGAACAGATGTGATCGTTGCCAAAGGACTGGAAACATTTCATCTCGTAATGAGATGCCCCAAATGGAATTTTAGTGTGTGAAGTTTTTGATGTATGGGGGATCGATTTTATGGGACCGTTTCCAAATTCTTTTGGTAACAAATATATTCTTGTAGCTGTAGATTATGTCTCTAAATGGCCGGAAGTCCTAGTCTTGGCAACCAATGATGCTAGGGTTGTGATAAAGTTTTTGAATAAATTATTTTCTCGATTTGGTACACCAAAAGCAATTATAAGTGATAGGTGTACTCACTTTTGTAACTATCAGCTTGAGAAAGTTTTCAAAAGACTAGGAGTTCGCATAGGTTTGCTACTCCCTATCATCCCCAAACTAGTGGCCAAGTTGAGAACACGAATAGGGAGATTAAACGAATTCTGGAAAAAACTGTAGAGTGATCCCGAAAGGATTGGTTCGAGAAATTGGACAATGCTCTATGGGCTTTTAGGACTGCATTTAAAACTCCTTTGGGCACTACGCCGTTTAGACTAGTATATGGAAAAGCTTGTCATTTACCTGTCAAAATTGAACATAATGCATATTGGGCTATTAAACAGATTAACCT
Organism: Garcia nutans; assembly: GCA_947685225.1. Taxonomy (NCBI): domain Eukaryota; kingdom Viridiplantae; phylum Streptophyta; class Magnoliopsida; order Malpighiales; family Euphorbiaceae; genus Garcia; species Garcia nutans. The sequence goes on from CANTUV010000068.1 coordinate 2,601,734, forward strand.
TGATCTAGCTCGTGCAGGTGAACAGAGAAAGTTGCAGGTAAACGAGTTGGATGAGTGGAGGTTGCAAGCTTATGACAATGTCAGGATGTATAAGGAGCGTACCAAGAAATGGCATGATGCTCGCATTAAGGACAGGAAAGAGTTTCAAGCGGGAGATCAGGTATTATTGTACAATTCAAGGCTTCGACTCTTTTCGGGTAAGTTAAAGTCTCGATGGTCTGGTCCTTTTACTGTCAAGGAAGTTTTCCCCTACGGAATGGTTGAAATAACTCATCCAGAAAAAGGAGATTTTAAAGTTAATGGGCACAGGCTCAAATTATACCTCGGAGGGGAAATACAAGACTTGAAGGAGGTTTTACACCTCCAAGACTAGGGAAGTTTACCCTACCGTCCAACTAATACGACGTTAAAGAAGTGTTGGGTGGGAGACAACACACCATTTTATGTTTTTGGTTTGTGTCATCATTTTTGTTTTACTTTTATCTTTCTTTTATTGGGTGGTTGTTTGTTTATTTTGCATTCATTTGAATTTGTAGAGGAAATTTGATTTTGAGGAGTAAATTGAGCATATTAAAGGACACGCCCGTATCATTGGGCTTGTCATTATTTTTTTCTGGCAGTAGCTATAACAAGTCTAGTGACACGGTCGTGTCTATGAGTGTGTCATTTTGTATGAGAAACAATAGCTATAACACGCCCAGTGACACGCCCGTGTCCATGGATGTGTCTCTGAAAAAAAAATAAAAAAATAAAAAAATGAAAAATGACGAAAAATTATCCAGCACGCCCTCAGAACACACACAAACTAGTGGGCGTGTCGTTTGCTTGTTGTCACAGTACATGTGACACGTCCATGGACACGCCCGTGTTTTTGGGCGTGTCGATTATCATTTCATCCAGTACATGTGACACACCCAGTGACACGGCCGTGTCTGTGAGCGTGTCGTGTACACTGTCTTTTATACTATAGGGCACGCCCAGTGACACGAGCATGTTAATGGGCGTGTCGACGTCTTTATATATAGAACTGAGGCAATTTTTCACGCACTTTTCAGTTTTCTTTCTCATTTTCTCTCATTTTCTCTCAACTTTCTTGCACTCCCACCGGCGCATTCACACACCCACTCACTTTAGGTGAGATTCTCACTCCCGGGTTGCATTATTTGCATGCATTTGCTCGTTTTCCTTTGAATTCACTCATTCCACGCGATTTTTTTTGCTTTTCAGACTAACCGACAATGGGGCCTCGCAAACAATCATCTTCCCAGCTTCCCACTAAGCGTGCATGAGGGGAAGGCAGTTCCAGCCAACCCGCTACCCATCCAACTTCTAAATTCATGGCCACCCACAAATGCCTTAGATTTTCGAATGCCGAGGAAAGAAGACGATTCGAACTTTTCGGCAACAAAGAATGGTCCCCACCTCGTGTTTTAGATTGGGATGCTACGGAATTGGCTCATATTGCAGCAGATATTCGGGAATTGATTAATCAACCAGGGTGGGACCAACTATTCTCCATTAATGAGCCTTCCTATCGAGAGCTGACACTGGAATTTTACTGCAATTTTCAGTTCCAGAAGACCAAAGTTTCTATCACTGAGCCAATGATTAAATTCAGACTGGGAGGGTAGAGATTCAACATGAGCATTAATGACCTAGGGGGTGCATCTCGGGTTATATACTGAAGAGGAAGTATAAACTTTTGATTATCTAAACTTCGAGGTGGATTTTGTTGAGTATGAGGTTGCTCCTCCTAGGGTTTGGCGGACTTTTGCACCCACTGCCGATAAGTATCAACCCAAGGTTTCTAAGGCATCCAACTTCGAGTCTTTTCCCTACCGAGTGGTGCACAACCTATTAGTTCACACTCTTACAGCTCGGCTGAGTAGCACAAGGGTGGTAAGCTTGCGAGATCTGTTTTTCCTGCACTTCATGGTACAGAAGACCCGGTGCAATGTCGCACATGCCATCACACATTTTTTCTATGAGCAGTCTAAAAAAGGAGCATCAGGTACTTTACATGGTTGCATGTATGTCACGAGACTCGCTCGTCGTCTGGTTGTGTTAGATGGCTGCTTACCTATGACGGTGGATGGTATGCCCAAATTGTTGGGTATGGACACATTAAAGAGATTGAACTAAGAGAAGGTAGCTGGGCTGAAGGCCACTCCTATGGATTTAGATATACCAGAGGCAGCTCCTTCTGCTCCTCCTTCGGATATACCACCGCATCCACCGTCAGATTTTTCGGTTCATCCACTGCCGCTGGGCCTTCGACTGCTGCTGCTGGACCTTCTTTTGTCTAGACTCCCGCATTCCGGGATTGGCGTCAGTCAGTTAATGTTGAGTGGGATGATGACAGGAAACTCACAAATTTAGAGCGTCAAATTTGTAGGATTGAAGGGAAGATAGGGAATATTGAGCTGAATCAAAATAAGATTTTAACCCAGCAAGACCAGTTGCAGCAGTTTATACTTGACCAGTCTACTTCTTTCCAAGCCCAGCTGGATCACAAGATCTTGAGACGACAATGGCTGGAGCAATCCATGTTGGAGTTCTGGCAGTATCAAGGGTTTCACCCTTCGCAACCACCACCTCGACCATACCAGCCACCTGCCCCTAAACCTGCTCCTGCACCTCCAGTTGATGTTTTCGATGATGAGACTGGCAGTGACGATTCCGGCGATGCGCCAATTTTTTACTAGCCCACATTTTTATTTTATTTTTATTTTTATTTTTATTTTCATTTCTCTGCTTATTTACTATTCTTTTTAGTTTTCTTTCTTTTTCATTGCTTTTGGACAATTGTTATTTTCTTTAAGAACTGTTTCCTTTGTTTGTTTATTTTATTTATTTATGTCTTACCGTACTCATATTTATCCATTCATGGACATAAAAAGGGCAGTTTTTCTCTCTCTTCATTATTTCTTGTTTTGCACACACATTGAGGACAATGTGCGTCTTAAGTGTGGGGGAGAGGTATACTTTCTTGATTGAATTTTTATTATTTCATTCTTTCTATTTGATTCATTTGTCTCAAATAATTTCTGCAAATTGTTTTTCTTTTTGGATTTAATTAAGCTAGATTGTTGTAATAAGTGTGAATTGATGTGGTTTCCCTTTATATGTTGAACTAAATTAAGATTTCCTAAATGACAATTTCTTGTTGAGGTTAACTTAGTGATCTTGATCAATTGCTGAGTATCGATTGTAATAGCTATAGTTGGATTGTGGATTGATGGAAATTGGACACATCTAAAGTTTAAAACCTTAGTTACATTTTTTAGCATGTTATAATTCCTTAGATTCTTGAGTCGGACTTAGTATGACCCTTAAGTTTCTGACCCTTGAGTTGTTTAAAAATATATATATAAAATAATAATAAATAAATAATTCTAATTAAAGGAGCTTTGAAAATTTATCCCTGTTCCGCTGATTTTTACTCTTGAATTAAAACAAATGAGTTGGAATCATGAATAGTGCTAGTAGCCATTTGAACGGTGATTCTGGTTGAGTAACCGGGGGTTGGCATCACAAATGTTTACCTTCACGTCAAAAGGTTAGTATCAGTTCAAACAAGTCGGGCTCCTTAAAATGTATATACATGTGTATATACATTTGAAAAAAAAATTAAATTAAAAAAATAAAATAAAAATAATAATTTGAGGGTTAGAGAACTTAAGAGAAAATTTACATTTTTCGTACTTTACTCATGGCTTTTTGATTTTCTGGAATTTTATGCTCAATCTTTTAACTCTGGATTTTTAGGTTTTAGGTATGTGATATTTTTTGTTTTGAAACTTCTTGATTCAACTGTTATGATTGTGAATCAGTTTTTGGTTGAAAAAATGAGGTTTTCTTATTCGAGTATTGTCAAAACTTTACTTTTCTTTTTTAATATAGAGGGGTTTCGTCATTTCTGCTTATTACAGTGATTTAGTTTGCTTGAGGACAAGCAAAAACTCGAGTGTGGGGGAATTTGATAAATGCACAATTGATGATATTTCCTATTTCTTAATATGATTATTATCCAATTGAGTTTAATTTTTATTTCAAAGTGTATTTTAGGGTTAATTTCAGGAATTCTATGTATTTTGAGGCTTATAGTCATTTCGGAGGAATTACGGATGAAAGTAGAAGAAAAGAACAAAATTCATCATTGGACACGCCCATGGACATGGGCGTGTCAATGGACGTGCCCTTGATGCTGCATACAGAAGCATTGACACGCCCAGTGACATGGGCGTGTCACCAAGCGTGCCTTTTGCAATGTTTCACAGTAGCTGTGACACGCCCAGCGACATGGGCGTGTCATTGGACGTGCCTTATGTTCAAAATCTCAGTGACAATGACATGCCCAGTGACATGGGCGTGTCAATGGGCATGTCAAGCGAAATTATCTGCACTATAAAAGCTACGCTGAAGCACTAATTAAGGATCCAAATTTCATATCTTATAACCTAGAGTCGACTTCTAAAGCAAAAAGGAGAGCTTTGGAGCTGAGATTGAGGGTGAAGACATACTCTAAACAAGATCTAAATCAAGAATCAAGGATTGAAGTGAAGAAATACAAATTATTCGCCATGGATTATTTGGTTTCTTTTATTCAACTCTCTTGTTCTGTTTTTCTAGTTTTGAATATGAACTAATTCATTCTCTATCTAGATATTGATGAACCCTAGCTCATTTGTATGGATTGAATAATTATATTTAGTTGAATCATTTGATTGAGTTGTTTTATTCTTATGATACTTAATGATCTATTTCCAATTGATAATAGCATGCTTATTGATTGGTTGCAATTTTCATATTATTGACTTGAGAAAGCTTGATATGAATTGAATACTCATAAGGGTTGAGGATTGATTGGATTACTAGAGATAGACTTACAAGATCCTTTGGTTTATAGTTCCTTATTCTTAATGCAAGATCTAATTAATTGTGTTTGAGAAGAGATTCCGGCACTCTACTTAGTGATTAGGGATTAATTCACTCGAGAGAGGTGTTAGTCTAAGTTAGAGGAATGCCAACTCAACTATATTAAATGATTTAACTAAATTGATGTTCATAAATATCATTGAGGCTAGGGGGATTCAATATCTGGATAGTTTTATTACCATCAATCCTTTTTGCTCAACATTTAATTTCCCTTTACTTTCAATCATTAGATTAATTGTTTTTAATTACACCGCATCACAAACCTATTGATTTGCTAAACAACAGTTAAGATTTGCACTAGTACTTGACCTTGTCCTCAGTGGAACGATAACTCACTCACTACTTTATTACTTGGTCGACCCGTGCACTTACGGTATTGCTATAGCGTAGCTCGCGCGCACCATATACTTCAACAAATCCATTGAGATTTCACATTAATAGAAACTTGATTATGAATACTTTAACAAATCTAGAAAAATGTTTGCCTTTGTAGAAATGGATCTTCATCTTCATTCTTTATTCTTGAGAATGGACCTTTGTCATGCATCTACTTTAGCTCTTCTAGCTTGACTAACCTTCTATTATTTGTATCTTTATTTATTTGAGATTTCTGACTTTCTTCTTGTCACTTGTTCCATTCTTTAATGGAATTTGCTTTTTGAAATTTAATTACTCTTTGTATTGGATACTTTATCTTTTCCCCCTGTGCAGGCTCAAATTGGTAATTCTGCCACATGTGTAGGCTCTTATCAATATTTCTGCTGGCATGCAACTCTTTTTTCTTTTGGTATGGGCTTTTCATGATCCCTGACGCTATGTCTGCTTCTCACTATTTGCTTCATATAGTGTCAAATGTTCACTTTGACAAAGAATAGGCAACATAATACAATAAAAATGCAATGTGACATGCTTATATATACATAATATGCATGGGTGAAACTTACAGTGATTTTATTGACTCATAGATTGAGGTGATATGCCAAAGCACTCCCATTGGTACCTTTAGTATATTTGTATAGGTCTTGTATTCGAACATCAGGAGATGCACATCCATAACTTCATCTTTAAGATATGGAAAATATGAGTAGTGGGGGCCCCAAGAAGGATAGTTAGAGATACGAGAGATATCTATTTCAAACCATGATTCAACACAATAGTCGGTAGCTTCTTTATAATCTTGTGAACAATTCTTTCATTACCCTACCTTCGCCCAATGTGTCCTTTTAGGTTTAACAGTACAACGTACTTTCCTAAGCTTGAAGGTCCGTGTGGCAAGAAAACATTTGAAATTCAATTTTAAAATCACATGTTGGTTTTGTCAAATCAATGTTAATATACCTCAAAACTTGAATTTTCTAAATTAACGCATTTATAACATGACAACTATAGTTACCATACTAAATTTGGGAATCATTTCCATTTTGAAAAAGAATTATTGCATATCAGATAGGCACATACACATTATTTTGCCTAAAGATTCTATTGAGTTTAAATATTGTCTATCTCATATGTATGCTTTTTCAAATAATCTTCACTAATAGACTCTACCTATCAGGAGAGATCAAAAGGTTTTTAATAGTCTTGAAATGGGGTCTATAAAAGAAATTGCCTAAGCGAAGGCCACTTTTAAATTAGAGCTAATGTAACACGAATGACGAGTACAAACTTTCTGTTGGAACTGTGTGTTGTTGGAAACGTGTGCTGTTGGAAGCATTCTTAAACTCTATGCATCATTTTCACCTTCTAATTATCTTATTATCTTGCTTCATAAAAAGATAGAGCTTAAATGTTCTTCTATTTTCTTGGCAGAAATCTGGATCTAATGAGGATGATCTTAATCTTGTCCTTTTTTCTTTGAAAAAACTCAGAACCCTTTTTCTTTTTCTTCTTCTTCTTCTTCTTCTTTTTTGGGACATGGCATTCCATCATTTTGCCCTTTTTTTTTTCTTTTTGGAATATCAAGTCTAAGACTTTCAAGATTACTGACTTGGAGCTGTGTTGGATAAAATGAAAGAGGATTATAACTGAGTCTCTGGTTGGGCTAGACCAATTCAAGTCAAACTCTTCTCGTAGGCTAAATGGAAGCCTTCTGCTGATTCAAGTAAAAAAGCACTCTATTAGCTTTCTGAACCACCTTTTGGGTTTTCAATTCAAACTTTTGTCATTTTCTCTTTTTTCCTTTTCTCTTTCTTTCTTTCTTTTTTTTTCTCTCTTTTTTTCTTTTCTTTCTTTTTCTTATTTTTTTTTGTCTAGCTCTAAGAGAGTTGTCTTATTTTTACCATCTTATGCTTCTGACTTTGGATGAGTGGAGTAGTGTGAGTCTTCTTCAATGAGGATGAATCCTTTGTAATCTTGATGCCATCTCAAGATGAAGTAATTTTAAGACGTTAGGTCTAATTCAGGTAAACTTCAACAGTCTTCATGATCTTGATTAAGCATCCCTATCTTCAATCTTTTTTCCCTTTGGTACCTCAGTGATTATTGGACTCGTCATAAGTGTCATGACAATATAAGGTAGGTTATCAAGTTTACTAGTCAATAAAAAAGTAAGCTAAAATCTCATGAAGGCTTAAAGGGAGAAACTAATGATTGATATTAACATGGTGGATACTAGTTGTTGGCTCATCAAATAATGCCTAGATCATCTCTCTCTTAAATAAGCAAGATTCAATTTTGCCTTGAAAGTTCGTTAAAGCATGTTTTAAAATAGACCAAAACCTGGACTCATGTAATTATGCATGAGCCCTTGCTAAGTAAACATATACAGCTCAATACTCTATAATAATTCTCTTACCTAGTAATATCATTCGAATCATGATATATAGATATACTAATTTATGAATATCAAGCTAGAATCATCATTGGTTGAGCACCATAATGAGTAAACACTAACAAAATCACAAATGTAACAAAAATAATTTATTCGCAAAAAATGTTAAAAAAACAATCATTCCAAAAGCACCAAAGAAAGAAAATGAAAAGGGAACCACACAAGCCAAGGGAAGTTTGTTGAGTTAGAGTCGAAGATGCTTCATCTACTTAGACATGTAAATGGCAAGGATCTTTCCATCATCGATGAGGTTCTATATTTTATGCCTTAATCGTGTACATCAATCTATCTCATGACTAGGTATCTGATGAAACTGACATAAAATCTCTGTATCAAAATTGGAGGGCAAAAGATCCAAAAAAGGTCGAAGGGCTAAAAGCTGCAATAACCCCTTCTTTTATAATTTATTGAAGACCTAAGACAGTGGCTTCCCCATTTATGAGAATTGACACTTTTTTATGGCTCAGTTGCTGCATTCACTTTAATATATTTTTTACCTTGTCCACTAGACTGATAGCCACTCTTATTGCTCCCTTTTCACAATATCTGTTCTTTTAACTTTCCCATTCTTCCAATTGAAGACTTGCTCGTAGAAGATCCATGAAATCACTTATAAAGGTATGAGCCATTCTTTCTTAGAGGTAGGACAAAGCACCCTTGACTATCATTTGTATCTAGTATAGCTGCTTTGTTTCTCCATCTATTTTATGTAGTCAACAAAGCCCTCGTTCTGTCTCAGCCTAATAGGCTCAACCTCTATCAAGGTTACCTATAACTCAATGTTGTACTCATACTGTTGGATGAAAGATTTTTATAACAAATTCCAGTCTCTCTGAGTGTTTTTCTCCAAGGTATTGAATCAGTTTTGCACAACAGGATCTAAAGAAAGCATGAAATACCTTAGGGTTTAAGCCTTATTGGCTATAACAGATTGCATGACAGTGATGTACTACTTAACATGCAGGTGAAGATTTCATGTACCATTGTACTCAGAGAAAGCAAGCATTTTGAGCTTGTAAGGGATTCCTTCATCATTCTCAAACAGCTTGTCCACCTTTGACATTTCTTCAATCTTCAGCTTCTTATTAAACTTCTTTTCTAAATCAGCAATCATCTTTTCAATATCGATAGATTCAATCTTCTCCATACCCTTTTTCTCTTTCTCTTTTTCTTATTGGTCTTGAAAGTATGCATCTCAGTCATCATCATCAATTACCACATTTTCTTCATTAAATGCTACTTCAGCTACCTTGGCCTTTTCTCTGTCCTTATGCTTCTTAGAATAGGCAGATGCCTCAGTAGTGTTATCTTCCAATAGTGCAGCTAACTAACTTCTCATAGCCTTAGCTAGAGTGCCCTTTAATTCTTCCATCTTAGATGCAAGGGCCTCATTCATCGGATTCTGAACTTGTTCTTGATCTACTGCTTTTGGTGTGAAGTTGATTGAACTTTGACTGAATTCTAAATCATTGATGTAGGTCAGGTTATCGTACACTCTTAAGCTATTATACTCCAAGTATGTAAGCTAGAAAGGATCAATGCAACACAATGCAATATATGCTTGCATGCATGTATGCATGTGTATCAAACAAACAAATAAAGTCAAGATGCTCCTTCCAACCTTATACCTTCCACACACGAGTGGCGAGTCTCTTTTCTTAGGTGTTATGGTCAATAAAGATATCAATAGGGGATACTTAGTTTTCAAGAATCTCTTAGATGAATTGATCATTAATCATGTTTTCGAGCAGCATTTATGCCATATTTTGGATCAAAATTAAATTAATAGATTTATTATAAATAAACTTCTTACTTGGAAAAACAACTAATAATACATGCCACAAATAAGTCTACAACTAACAAGTCTTGGTAAAATTAAGGCTCATAATTGGTTTTAATATTCTATAATTAACCTAACTAATTGAAAGTCTATTTAAAAAAAAATTTACCCATTGTAAAATTTTAATTTCAAAGCTTAATTTGCGCCATAAAGTGAAAATATTTTTGGGCTCTTCCTTGAAAATATTTCAAAGCCCATTGTAAAAAGTTTATTTCAAAAATTAATTTTGGGCTTCGTGTTTGGGCCATGTGGTATAAATTTTTTTGACCCATCTTTAAAAAAAGCTTTGATTTTTTGCCTAAAATCCATCTTAAAAAAAATTTAAAATAACTTTGGTCTTTTAGGTTTAAAAGACAATTTTTGAGGTTTAAAATGATTTTAGGCTTACACCATAATTTGGTCATATTAGAAAAAGATAAACTATATGGGCCATAACTTAAACTAAGACATGTCAATCATAGTCAATCAACATGCAACTAGGGTAAATCTAAGAAAAGCTATTAGGCCAACTATATAAGTTTAGACTTTAGGGTAAAAGAAATAGGTTCTCATAGCAAGTATATACTAAAAAGTATAAGGCTATTACTTATATTTATGTATTTGTAAATATATTTTTAACTTTTAAATTTATTATATTAAATTTATATATTTTTAAACCCAAAGAATTGAAGTATATTTTTTAAAATAAATATTTATTGTTTTTCTTTTAAAAAATATTTATTATTTTTCTTTTAAAAAATATATTTATTATTTTAAAATTTTAAATATTTTTATCATTTAAAAATATATGTTTTTAATTTTTGTTTGTACATTTTTGCCCCTAAGTATATTGTTAAAATTTTAAATTTATATATTTTAAATATATTTTTTCAAATTTATATATTTTTAGATTTTAAAATATATTTTAAAATTTTAAGATTTTAAATATATCTTATAGTTTTTACATATTTTGAATTAATATTTTTTTGTGTAAATTATTCTTTTAGAATTGAATTAGATAGAATCATAATAGCGGTAAAGTTATTCTTACTGAATTTTTTTAAGTTAGAATAATTTCTTATTAACTAATCTATATGAATGATGGTTAAATTTATATATTTTATATATTTTTAAAATATATAAATTTTAAATAGTTATATTATTCAAAAAGATATATTTTAATTTATATATTTTTACTCCTCCTATTATACATTTGCCCTTAAATATAACAATATTATATACTCCATTAAGAGAGAATCAAAATAGTTTTTTTTAAAAAAAGAAAATCTATGTTTATTTGCATTTAAAATTATGTGATTGTTATAATTTGATTAGTATAAATACACATTCTTCTTATATTATTTTAATATGTATAATTTATGAATAAATTAATTATATTTTATTCATTTATTTAACATTAATTATAAAAAAATAAAAAATATTTAATTTATACTACAAAGCCTTATAATTTGTTATTTTTTAATAAGTATAATTGAGAACATTCGTAAAAAATTATTTGAGAAAAATGATTAATTTAATTTAATTTAATTAATTGGTACTGAAGTATAACGCAAAATTATTGTTATACGGCGTCGTCTTCCGTCCCTCGTGCCTTCCTATAGAAGCTTAAGTCGGCTAGTAAATCGCGTCACTGTCTCATTAAAGTGGAACCACTATCTCTCAACGCAGCGAATCCGAGACAAGCTCGTTTTCTTTCCACTTTCCTGGATCTGTGGGCCCCTCTCCCTACTACCTCTTTTATAATTTTCTCAAAACAAAATATTATTTAAAAAAAAACAACCGTTTCAAATCCAACGGTCCATATCCTCTCCCCTTTGACGGCGACGATTCTTCACATTTTCCCGTTAAGAAAATAAGAAAAACCTAAACATAAATCAATATGTAAACTGCTCAGATATTTTCAGCTATTTCGCGCCCTTTATTGTACTCAATGACATAAGTGCCCCTACGAAGGAAGAAGGTAAGTGTGCTCTAAGGCTTGAATTGTCATTTCAATCGGCATGATCGGAGGAATTTTACTTGGGTCCCACTTCTAATTCAAATCCAAATGGCCCACACCTAACAGTCTCTCCTTCAACTTCGCGCGCAGTGACGGTGACGTATTATTAATTAATTTATTCTATTTATTTTATTTATTAATTTCAATTTTTACCCTTTCCGTTCAAAGAACCAAACGTAATATTCACGCCTAACTCTGTGTGGATTTAACACCAGCACAAAGATATTATTACATTAATACCCTTGGCTTCTCTTCTGTTCTCAAAGTTTGGCGTTTTAATGTGTGTGAACATTAAAATTTTAACTCTTAATTCTTTAAATAGTAGAGCATATAACTTGTAAAGAGTTATGAATTTAAATCTTAATGTTTAATTACTTTCTACATAATAAAAATCTTAATATTTCACTCTTTAATCCATTAAAAATTAATAAATTAATAATCTAATGATATATTTTATAAATTCCTTTTAATTTTTTTAAATTTATTATTTAAATGATTGATTTTTTTATTTAAAATGATATATTAAATATATAATGAACTAAGGACTTAGAGAGTGTTTGGTTTAACTTATAAATTGAGTGGAATCAGTTTCTTATTTTGATGCTTGTAAACATTATTTATTAGTTATGCCAAACAGTCAAACGCTCTCTTAGTTGGTGCTTTAAATATGTGTGGCTATTAAAAATTTTATATGTACCTTTTTATTGTTAGTTAATTTTATTTTATTTTTCTATAGTTTCTATTAATTATTTCAAATTCTACATGCTAGTTATTTATATTTTTATAAACATAAAACTTTTGTTATTTTAAACCATGTCATATATACCTTTTACAATTTATATAATGTATTGTGAAAGGTTAAGAAATATAAAACATTAAATAAATAAATAAATAATAATTGAATATAATTACTTTTTTATTAGTAATAGTTAATGCTTCTTAAAATTGATTACATATTATACTAATTTTTAAATATTCTCATGACAATTAATTACTAGATCTACTTCACAACTAATTATATAATTTGAATATTTTTAAGAATAAATAAAGTTACACTAAGTAGAAAATTAGTTTATAAAATAAAATAATAATTATATAAATTATGATAATAATTGAAACTTAATCTTGTCATTGTGAAATTGAAAAGAATTTTTTTTAAAATGTCATAATTAAAAATATACTCATTCATTTATCGAAAAATGATTTAGATTACAAATTTTATTAAATTATAATAATTATATAATTAAATATTTTTAATTTTTCTTATTTTGCAAATCATAATTATATAAGTTTCTTAGTAATAATAGTTATAACAATTTCAGACTTTAGGTTATAAATTCATCTAAATGATCATATATTTGAAAAATAAGTCAAGTTATTACATTATTTTTATATTTTTATTTAAAAATTTAAATAATAATTATTACAACGATTTGTTTAAATTATTATAATATATCAATATAACAACTTAGAAGCAACTAATAAATAATCTTAAACATTTGTGCACATAACAATTAATATCTATTTAATATTTTATATATTATTGGCAGTGACGAAATCAGATGAGGTCGCGCGGGAGACTGACGTGGTGAAAAATTTTCTTGGCATGGTTTCACCACTGAAGAGCTCCCTTTGAACATGATTTTATAGAGAAAGGGGAGCTTCTAATGAAGCTTTTAGGCAGAGAAAGGGGGGCTTCTGATGAAGCTTCTGGTGATTTTCTTAGTTGGTCAATCATCAACCAAAGTCCAGATGCCAACCGATTAATTAACGGTGAAAAATTTATTCCTTTTTTGATGAGCCCCCAATTCCTCCACATATTATAATATTTGTTTATTTGAATTATCATGATGTATTGTATATGTAAATTTAGGTGCAACCACTAATATATTCTCATTATTTTTATTATATAAATTATTACTACTTGAAATGACATAATAAATTATATTTGCTTAGATAAAGATTATATATATTTTTACATATTTATTAATAAATTATATATTTTATATTTAATACTGAGAATATTTATTAATATCTTCTTATTTTTATTTTTTAAGTGCTAACATTATATATAAATTACCTTTTTTGAAATTATAAGAATAAAATAATTATATATTGTAAATTTATAAATTTTTCTAGGTTTTAGTGTCATATACAAGAATATATTTTATTTTAACATGACACAAATAAATATATGTCATAAATTCTCAACAAAAGAATTAAAATATACATAAATATAATATATTACATTTTTTGGGCCAAAATAAAATTTATCACATTTGATAATTTAATTCATTTAACATATAATGTCGTTATATCAAATTGGCATTTATTCAACACTTATGTGGCAACTATTTGGCATTTATCTTCATATAATTTATTGCCACATAGCAAACTAATGAATATGTATGCTTATATATATAATGAAATAAATAAAATGGAATGTGTTATCTCATATTTTAATATATAAGAAGGCAAATATCTAATCTAAATAATTAAAGTTATTTTATATCGTAAAATTCAACTTATTATAGATTAATAACTAACAAAAATTTTTGTATTGTAAGATCACCATATGCTGTGAAGTGTCATATGGCTCCAATGTCATTTTGCCACAGCTTAGGGATTGAGAAGGAAATGTCAAATATATAATGAATAAATAAAATGGAATAATTGGAAACATGAATAACTTATAACGAGGATAATTTAGTATAAATGACTTAAATCTTTTTGTGTTATAAAACTTAATTTATTATATGTCCAATACTTAATACTGATATTTAATTTTAACTTTACTCCACTCCTAAGATTCAAAAATTATGATTTGATATTACATATTTTATATTATGGAAACATAATCTTATATTAGGAATTCATTTAATGGTTGAAAAAATCAACATCAAATCTTGTTTAAAAATAGCTTTTTTCTAAATAATATAATTAGTGAATATCAAAATTAACTTGATTAGTATTTTATGAATTATAAAAGTGATCATTTTTTTTAGTGTATAGGTAATTGTTTTAGCATACTTGGCCTTCCTTAAATAAAAATAGTAAATATTAATACGATTTTTAAATTTTAATTGTTAAATTATTTTAGTAATAGACAAACTTTTCGTGTAATTACCGGGAATATTTTTCTTTTTATATTTAAAAAATATGCATATAAATTTATAAAAACATGTTAGTAGAAAAAGAAAAAAAATTAATAACAATGAGTAATGTTCACGCAGCAATTTCTAGTAATTGCCAAAAAAAGGGGCATACGAATGGTTAGCTTATGAGGGGTACTTTAGTAATATCATCGAACTGGAAATAAAAATTAACGTTGTCTGTCAAGGTTAATTAGCATTCTCAATCTTTTCATAATACAGTTAATAACCGAAATTAATTGTCGGGCTCGCTTCAGGGGCATTATAGACATTTTATAAATAAAATAACATTTAATATTTCATATTTATTTATTTATTTATTTTAATTTCACACATTCACAGAGATCCGAAATTGCCCCCTTTGTACCTCTTCTTCCTATATAGTCCAGAAAAAGGATATTAAAAAATTAAAAAAAAAAAGAAAATTTTTTTATATGATGAAAAATAGGACAGAGAGAAAGAAAGAAAGGAGGAGAATTTAATCAAATTGGAATATATGTCTAAGATTTCACCTCTTTGATTCCTTCATTACTTATCCATTGAATTATTTATATATATATTATAAGCCTTTTCGTTTGTTCCTTTCTTAAATTTGCTCAGAAACTGCCTTTGATCACATCTTTTTTTTTTTTAATGTTCGAATATATTTCTTTTCTCAATTTGATTCGTGAGTTTTTCTGGGTTTGTTTTGATTTTTGATTTGAAGGGAGGAAATTTTTTTTTTTTGTATAAATTTATAGGAATTTGTTGTGTTACCGATGCCAGATAATAGTAACAATAATAGGCAGGTTAAGAGCAATGCTGTACCAAATCAATCTCCTGATAATATTGAAGGTACTGAATTTTCTGGTATTTTTTTAAAATTTTTATTGTTAGAGGAGAAGATCTGTTTTTTTTTTTTTGGGTTTGGGGGTTTAATATGTATAATATATATTTGATTCACTAGCTATTGAATTATGTGATCATGATTTATTTTTTTTTTATTTTTTTTTGAAAAGATGATTTATTCTTTTTTTGTTTGCTTGTTTGAATTGTATATTATTAATTATCAAATATGACAAATGCATATTCTTTGCTTAAATGCTTGATCAATGTAATATTTTACTTGCTGTTTGATTGTATAGCTCGTTTGAATTTGGGGGTATTTGTAAATCTCTTTTGAGTTTTGATGATTTGTGGGTTTCCGGGGTTTGAAAAGCTTTGTTCATTGAAGAAACATGTCTAAATTTTGTGGCTTAGTCTTTTTTTTTTTTAATTATTTTTGGGTATGTGCCGGTTGTATGTGTGTTATTGGTTTTTTAGACTTTCTGTTTAACGATGATATTCATACTAGTGCCTGAGGGGTTTTTTTTTTCCCTTTGTCACAATCTAAATTTATGATCTGAATTTGTCGTTTTGAATGGGGTGGTTCAGACCTTTTCATGTTGTTTGCCGACATATGGGTTTATATTAGGCTTTATGATGTTATAACTTATTTTGTTTGAGCTATTTTTGTGCATTGCAGAAGCAATCAGGCGGTTGAAAATTCATGATAATCAAGAGCAAGGTGGTATGGCTCCATCAAGCCCATACCCAGATCGTCCTGGTGAACCAGATTGTGACTATTATATCAGGACTGGATTATGTGGTTATGGAAGTAACTGTCGTTATAATCATCCTGCTGCTGCACAGGTAATTACTTGTTAAGAAATTAGTTTTCTGTTTGGTTTATACATGTTTTACTTTCAAGTGATTGTTCTATGATGGAATTTTGTTTAATTTTCTGATCGAGTTAATTTACTTATAGGGTACTCAATTTAGAGAAGAACTTCCAGAAAGGGTTGGACAACCTGACTGTGGGGTAAGTTATCTCCTGTTCTTTGCTTGGGAATTTGTCCCTATTTGAGGTTAAGCAATTTTTATGATGATAATGAAAATTTTCACCTTGTCGACAATATTTATGCTGTCTGTCTACTTGTGTTTGTTGAATTGCGTTTTTTTTTTTTTTTTTTAATTTTATTTGTATAGTTTTTAGACTAGCAAAGTCATTCAAGAGATGGAAATGAAAAGAGGGGCCAAGCCTCGCACAGGGTGCTCGCTAGTTTCTCTTTAGGTTCTGATCAGTTTTAACAGAAAACAAAAAGAAAAAAGAGGTGGACAATCTAATTGGATGTTGAACCAAAGCTGTTATAGCAACCGAATAAGAGAAATCACAGACACTTATCCACATAACTAAGCCACAAGCAGAGAGCAATACTCCCACCGTGCAAACACGTCTTTGTGTGTTCAGCTCTCACTCTTGGCCTTTATACTCGATATAAACATATATGGCTTGAATGATGGCATACAAGCTTATTTCACAATGCTGATATATTCAAATGATCTTTTGCTCTTATGATGCAGTATGCTAGGAACTCTACAGTAGTTTAAACAATAAAGTTAGATGGTAGCCAGATTTCACTTCCCCTTTTCAGTCCATAACTGCACTGTCAGTTTTGCAAACCTAGCAGTAGTGGTGGACAAATCATCTCTGCTTTCTGGAAAGCTTTTACAGTATGGACATGACCTATTAAGATCACACCAATCACTTGATGCCTTAAAAATATCTGGAGACTCTTAGGCAAGAACCAATTTTTAACATAAAAAATGGCTTTACTTGTTTATCTTGTATGCTTTCCCATGGGCTAGCTACTGGAAATTTACCTTTGGATTTCATGATTCAAATCACAAAATCCTGCTCATCTTGAAAAGCATAAATCACTCCACAAGCTTTTATCTGAATGCCAGAGTAAATAGTCCATTCTTGCTTCTGGCTGATAGCATTTACTGTTGTGACTGACATCAGCAGCCTTCGGTTGCACAGAGCAGCATCATACACAAATCTGCTGAATTTGTAGGAATAGGCTCCAAAAATGCTGATTATGAGCATCAACAAAAACATGAACATCAACAAAAACATTCTTTCCAATTCCCCTCTTTTATTTTTGCAGTTATCTTTTCTGAGTACTTTCTTGAAGCCTACGTGCATTCTGTTGGTTAGTGAGGAGACATCAAAAAAGATTCATTTCAAATTAAGAAATTTAAATATGCTCTTACATTAGAACATTAACTGAATATTACTAATACTGGCAGAAATGCATGTTTCTTGTTATCATGTATATTTGCCACAAGAATGTCTCGTGTGAGGGAGCTGCAATTAGTGAACTGAGAAAAACAGATGTGGTAACAATGGCCTATAAAGGAAGTTAGTCAATTAAAATTTTAGTAAATGCGATGACATTTGGCGCATTGTGATTCTATCTAGTTAGACACATTTTTCTAATTTCAGTTTAGTTTATTTTGCTAGATAGGTTGATATAGGCCCTTGATGGTTAAGTACCAAGAAAGAAACGAGATTCATATATTGGTACAGATATGGATGTTTTTTAATCAATAACCATTTATGTCATTGTTCATCAAACTATATTAAATCAGAATTATATTAAATGTCTTGGTCATCCGCCGCCAATAGTTGGCCACTTAGCTGATTGGGAAGTCAGTGACAGCTAATATTATTTACTGCATAGCTTTGCTAGAACAGTTTATACATATATATATGTGTATATATATATATATATATATATACATGTATGTATGTATGTATGATCTCATGGAAAAAGCCTGAATTTCTGGATAAGAAAGATCATCAAACCTTTCTTTTGGTTTGCCTTAATCTTCTAATAGTTTGAAATTCATTGCAGTACTATTTGAAGACTGGGACCTGCAAATATGGATCGACATGTAAATATCATCATCCAAGGGACAGAAATGGTGCTGGACCAGTCTCATTTAACATTCTAGGTTTTCCTATGCGCCAGGTGCTTACTCCCCATTGACATCTATATATGTATATAGATATAATATATTACTTTTCTTGGTTTTGCTATATCAGATGCTATGGACTATATAACTACTTATTTTCCAGGATGAAAAATCATGTCCTTATTACATGCGCACTGGTTTATGTAAATTTGGAATCGCATGTAAGTTCCACCATCCCCAGCCTCTATCACTTGAAGCAAGCTTGCCTTTATCTGGACCTGCTACCTCTGGACCTATGGGGTCATCAATTGCGCCTTCATCAGGTCTGCCTTATGTAGGTGGACTTCCAACATGGTCATTACCAAGAGCACCATATATGTCTGGCCCTCGACTTCAGGGTCCACAGACATACATGCCTGTTGTTCTATCTCCTTCTCAAGGAGTTGTTCCAGCACAAGGCTGGAACGCTTATGTGGTAAGAAATGATCTTGAAGATTTGCCTTTCACCATAAATAATGAACTTAACTTTATATAAATATATAAATGTGATGTGCTAGGAAGGATATTTATTGAAGTATAAAAGAAGCACACACACAATAGTTAATTGAATTTAGTCAACCGTGGCATTTTATTGAGATCTGTGTTAATCTGCAGCAACTACAGTGGTGGTATTTTTGGTGGGTAGATGCTGTTTATTTCTGAGGACATATGGGATTCTAATTCGTGTGCTTGGCATCAGTAAATATTGTCCTTTGCACTATTATGTGACCTCTCATTTTTTTGTAGGAAATTAGGAATATAACTGCATTTTCAAGTATTGACATAGCTATCTCTCACTTAGGAAGTTGTGGATAGGGGGTAACATTTGAACCTACAGGGTGCCCCTTACACGACAGTGTAAACTCAAAATATATTCAATTCCATGATATCGCATGCTATGGAAATGCTTTAATTTGAGTTTCCCTTGTAGTGGGAAGAAAGTTGTGTACGACACTTTGATATCCTAGATCAACGACTCAATGGCCTCTTTCGATATGTGTGGTGTTACCAGGCAATTTCTGTTATGGAGGTTGGAGTCAGGTCCGAATGCAATGTTTGTTGTTTATAGGATGAATGTAAACCTAGAAGTGTGACGGAGTTGAACAGTTTATGTGCTTTCTACTGACCGAATTTAATTTGTCTGAGTTGGTATATATCACAAGAAGGTAAATACCATTTTAAAAGCAACAATTGACTATCTAAATCATTGGATGCAAAAATAATGTACTGTATGCATCGTCTGGCAGTACCATGCTTGATAAATTACTGATATATGGTTGTGGAGTTAAGTAGAAAACAAATACATGAGAGTTTTGGTCAATTAATCAATAATAGCTTAAGTTCCAATGTCTAACTGCATGGATGCCAAAGTAATTAAATTAGGAAATTGAGAACCAATACGAATAGGAAAACAAAACCTGTAATACTAATACTAGTACAATAATAAAAATCTAATATCTGTAAACAGAAAAATTCCGAATAGATCTAATAATAAAAATTATGATCAAACGGAATTTGTTGGAACTCTTACAAGAAATCTTTAGTTGGAACTCTTTTTATACTTTTTGTGCCTTTTCACTTGCATTTTGGTACCTGATATTCATTATAATATTTTGTTTGTGGAGTACTTTTCTCCTCTTCATGGCATGCAATTATTATCAATCAGGGAAACTTGAGCCCCATGTCTTCTGCCAGTGTTCTGGGATCCAGTCTTGTTTACAATTCTAGGAATCAAGGTGAATCAGGATCTTGTGGGCAAGTACAATTGTTATTAACAGGTAGCTCAAATCTTCCTGAGAGACCTGATCAACCAGAATGCCGGTATTTTATGAACACTGGGACCTGCAAATATGGATCTGACTGCAAGTACCATCACCCAAAAGAAAGAATTGCTCAACTATCTTCAAATTCTGTTGGCTCACTTGGTCTTCCCTCAAGACCTGTAAGTTACATATTTATTTTGTGTTTAGTGATTTGTCCTAATTTGCACAGTTAAGTTGCACATAAGTTTTGTAATTTACTTAGAAAGATATTGAGGATGCTGAAAGAGTTGTTTAGGGCAATTGCAAGGGCACGGCCTATTCAATTTGGATTGCCATTTGGTAACATTCTGGGCACGTTGTGCATGCATTGCACACGTGGCCCAGCTGTCTCAAATGTCCATGAGCATTGCTCTAATAATGATAGCGAAAGTTAACCTTACTTTTTCAAAGAATTTTGGTCCTATTTCAATTAAATAAGCATCCATGGCTTGTTTGTCATCCATTTAAACATTCTAAATATGCATCGTTTATTTGGAAATTAGTGAATGATTTTGCTATGGTTTATTTCTCTTTTACTTGCTCAGGGGCAACCTGTATGTTCAAACTACAGTATGTATGGACTTTGCAAATTTGGCCCTACTTGTAGATTTGATCACCCTTATCCTGGATATCCTTATAGCTACAGTTTGAGCCTGCAACCTGTATCTATTTTTGATTCATCTCTCCTAAATTATCCAAGAATGTCACCACAAGCTCTGTCATCTGAAAGTCCTGTCTCCCTGTCGTCAAAATTTCCTGATTGGGTTCAGAATCCTGATGGTGCAAGCAACAAGCATCAAAATTCAGATACGAATAGAAAGATCTCTGATGATCAACCTGAGCAGGCTGGTTCTCCACCGCCACACTCCTCTCAGGGTTCTTCAGAACCATCACATGATTAATTTTGAATTGGTTGAGATGACTCCTTTATGTTTTGCTGATACTTTTGTTTTCTTTTTAGATACTTAATACTTTTAAAGGAGATTTTTGTGACATGTACCTCCTGGCCCCAATTTTCACCTGTGGTTATGCGGAGTGTGATAGGTTGTTTTGAAATCAACTGTGAAGAGCAAAATCTGGGGGCACTGGAAGGCATTTT
Organism: Garcia nutans; assembly: GCA_947685225.1. Classification (NCBI taxonomy): domain Eukaryota; kingdom Viridiplantae; phylum Streptophyta; class Magnoliopsida; order Malpighiales; family Euphorbiaceae; genus Garcia; species Garcia nutans. Next base: position 2,623,213 of record CANTUV010000068.1, read on the forward strand.
TTTGTGAATAAAATGCAGGTGAAAATTTGTAATATTCCTTTCTTCACTTGAATGATATCCATTTGTGATGATAAATATTTCTGCTAAAAAAAATTTTCAATCTTTATTGCTGGAGAGTGTTGGAAGCTTAGTCCAGGTGTCTTAAAACACAAATCTGAAATGTTGTGTAAGTTATTTTAGCTGTAGTGTTCCATTGCCCCTGGAACCTGGTTTTTAATCTTGCGTTGTGTTTATGAGTTTATCCAAAGTAATAGAATGTATTGTGAAATATAGTTGTAATTAAATTTGCCATGCACGATTATTGGCTCTCATTAATGTGCAACAGAAAGTAAGTTTAGTCATAATTATGGGTGAATGGTGATAATAATATGACAAATGGGGATAGGCTACGAGTCTATGACCATTAATAGCTTCCTGTGATACGCGTGCATGCATGCATATGAATGCGTAACATACTCATATGACAATTACACATAACACAATCGGACAATGGCTGAATTGGGGGATTTTAATTAATAAAAAAAATTCAAGCCTAGCCATAGCCCAAAATTTACAATATCTAGAAATAAATATTCACGGCATAATTTTGGATATTTTTTTTTATAATATTGTATCATCATTGAAATTGAATTTTTTATTTTATATATAATTTTTATATGTAATTTCTCAAAAAAAAAATTTGTGTATATGTATATTACTTGGAGGTACGACTTTGAAATTTTATTTATTAAAATATTGTTAAATAAATATATATTATTAATATTATAATTTCTTTAAGAAAATATATTAACTTTTTAGACGTAATTATTCAGTCTCTCTTTCTCTCCAAATAAAAAAATCTCATTCTGGCATAGATAAATAAAAAAAATATTATTTATAAAATAATAGATGTTTTCACAAGTTGTTAATAGTTTCAAAATTAAAGTCAAAATTAGTGTAGAATGATTTTGGCAGCCAAAGGTTAAATTTAGCAGTTAAAGTATAGTCATAGTAATAACTTGGCTATGAATGTTTTTTTTAAAAAAACTATTTGCATACTTTTTTTTTATTAAAAATGGAGCAAATAAACTTTTAATATTACATAATCTCAAATCTCAGTTAAAAATTATTCTTTTAGTAAGGTGGAATCCACCATTTTTTTATAACAGTCAAAACATCTCAATTTAAATAAAAATATTAAAAATTCTCCAAATTATGGGAGTTCCATGTGAATTAAACACAAGAAGCTTTTAAAAAAATTTTATAAGATAATTCCATATATGGGAAATGGAATTAGAGTTCAACAAGGTAACCATAGTTTTGTAATATGTAAAAGTTAAAAAAAGAAAGAAACGAAAAGAAAAGAAAAGAAAAGAAAAGAAAAGAAAAGAAAAACTTCTACCCCCCCATCATTCCATAGATTAGAGGCTAGAAACTAATCAAATGGTCCAAATTCCATATTCAATCATTTTCTTTCTTTTCTTTTTGGTGTGTATTTCTTTTGTTTGTTATAAAAAACTAAAATTAATGTTTCTTTCTTTCAAGATTTAATATGCAAATTTGGTATATTATAAAATCCTCCCTCTGTAGAAGTGTTTCTTGAAAATCTCCAAAGCAATTTGTTAATTTGGAATATTATAAAATCTTTCTTTTGTAGAAGGTGTTTCTTCATAATCTCCAAATATATTTTTTGGCATTTTAATTTCAAAAAACATATAATTGGATGTTCAAGAGTGAACAAATAATAATTTCAAAAATTAATTCTTGAGTGTTTTAACTGTTATAAGAAAAATAGTGGGTTCCATATTTCAAATACGTAATTTTTAATAGAGATTTGAGATTTAGTAATATAGATTTATTTGCTCCATTTTTAACATAAAAAAGGTGTTAATGCTCCATTTTTAAAAGAAAAAGGATGGAAACGATTCAAAAAAAAAAAAAAAATATGGAGGGCCAAATTGCTACTATGGTCATATTTCAGAGGTTAAATTTAACCTTTGGCCATGATTTTGGTTGTGTGTTCTATATTCATAATTCATAAGTATTTAGTTTTTACTGGTCATGAAAATAATTTGAAATAATTTCTTGATTACAAATAATTATGAAATATATTTATAAATAATTTTCGAATATAATTTAAAAACGATAATATCTAAAATAAAGTTATAGAATATAAATTATGTACATTAACATGTATAATTAACTAAAAGATTTACTGCTAATGCATAATATTGTGTGGAAGCTAATTAAAGAGAATAATATGTATTTTTGCATACAATGTGTAGATAAAATCAAATTATTATTTGTATTATACGACCTTTATATAACTTTTTCATCAATTGCATTATTACGTACGTTTTTTGCACAATATTATTATATGATAATTTATGAAAAAAAGAAATTGAAAAAGATAAAGCTGAATTACACTTGTTTATTTGATTAAGATATAAAAGAATTTTAATGTTTAATAGATAATTAAATCATGAAATAATTTATTAATATTGAATTAAAATTATTTTTTCAAATAAAATAAAATTTCAATATTATATAATTAAATTATTATCATTGCTTGTGGTCATAAAGAAAATAACAATAGCAATAAAAGTTATATGTATATTCTATAAATAATAAATTAATGGCCTTAAAAAATTAAATTAAACAATGAAAGTTGAAATATCAAAATAATTAAACAATGGTTACGTAAATTAAACAATGATTATTTAAGTAGCAATAGTTAATAAAATAATTATACTAAACGGCCAAATAAGTTAATGTTATAAAAAAATTTTAAATGCTAAAAATTGTTAGTATATAAAAACTCAATTCAAATGGATATTGTAACTTCTAGGGAGTTTAACTTTTATATATGAATACTATACTAAAGGTATTTTATAGCATATAAATTGAAATTATGAACATAAATAATTAAAAAAATGAAATTAAAAGGTGTATTAATAAATTATAATAAAAATTATTAAGTAATAAAAAATTAAAAATAATAAAACTTTTTTAATTTTTAGAATTTAAAATTTTGTAACTTATCACTTTACGTGGTCATAAATGAGCTTACAATGTATATACAAAATGACATTTATGGTATATGATGTTCGCACATGATGTCATATTAATAAAAAAGACTGAAGCAGAAGTAAGTAGAAAGCTGGAGTTGTAAAAATGCATTTTGGAATACAAGAGGTTTAAGTTAAGTAAAACTAAAATTGAGTATACGCATTGCAGGTCTAGTAATACAAATCGAGAAATGAGCAAAATTATTTTGGATGGAGTGGCAGTGTCTCATAACACTTATTTTAAGTATCTCGGCTTAATTCTTCAAGAGAATGAATGTTGCAAAGAATATATTAACCACAATATTAAAACAAGTTGAATGAAATAGATAAGTGCTATAAGAATTTTATGTGATAAGAATATGTCAATGAAATTAAAAGATAAATTTTACCATACTATAATATCGCATGCGATGGTGTATTTTAGCAAGTGTTGGCATTGAAAGGATAACACACAGGTAAGTTACATATTGCTAAAATGAGAATGTTAAGATGAATGTTTGGACATACTGGAACAAATAGAATATGCAATGAGTGCATCAAAGAAAAAGTATGTATAATACCTATTGATGATAAAATAAGAGAACATAAATTAATGTGGTTTAGTTTTGTAAAATAAAAACCTAGTGATGCATCTATCAGAAATACTGAATAAATTAAAGGTAGATATAGCTAAGAGAAATATAGATAGACCTAAACTAATTTAGATAAAAGTGGTTGTCAAATTTTATGGCTTTACATCTTTTCAAAGATTGATAAGAAAAAAATTATCTATATAGCCGATCCTAATTAACTTGAGATTATGACTTTGTTAAGTTTGAGTTTGTTTAAAATTTTGTAACTCATCTTAATACTTTATATTGCATAATTATTTATAAATATATCTTATTAATTAAATAAGTATGTTAATCATATTTTGATACATTGTAACCTATATTATTATACTAAAATGGCTAACGCTGACACAATATTTTATCACATTTTGCTGTCTCAATTTTGCCGCATATCCTAATTTCTTAATATTTCAAATTAAGTTTATTATTTATTAAATAATAAATATTTTTTTGATATTTATTTGGAGAGTTCAAATAGAATTAGAATATTATATTTGATATTATTTATATTTATTTGAATAGTTCAAATAATGATTATGATATCCTATTTGATATTGATATAATTAATTATATTTATTTAGATAGTTCAAATAAAATTATGATAACCTTAATTTTAATTATATATATATATAATCATAACTACTACGTTATTATAATTTTCTATTATAATACTATTCAGTTTCAAAATCATAATATTATTGTTCAACTGATGTGCATGTAATATATTATTTTTTTATATTTTTATTTTATATTTTATATTTATTTTATTTGGTCTATTATTTATTTATATTTATTTTTATTTGATCATCATATTTGCAATTATAATGGAAAAAGTTATCGTTCTTTATCTCATTATCGTTCTTTATTCTCTTCATTGTCATTCCTTTATTGTAAGTTATTATTCAATATAGTTTAAATAATTTGTTGAATAATTATTTCTTGAATTATTATGATGTTTGATTTTGATATTTTTTTGTTATTCGATTTTTTACCTTCTTTTTGTTATTTGTTTATTATATAATTTTTTAGATTGATTTTGTGTTATTTAGTTATTATATGATTTTTTTGTGTTTTTCCAAATTTTTAATTTATTTTTTTGTTATTTTTTATTTTTAGCTTTATTTTTAATTTTTTTGAATTAAATGTTTTTATTTTATTTTTGATAAAGTATAATTTTATTTTAATTTATGATATAATTTTTTAATTTCTGTTGTTTAATTTTTTATTAGGATGTTATTTTAATTTCAGTTATGTTAATTATTTTATTTTAATTTTTCTTTATGTTTATTATTTGATTAGGTTTCAATTTTTCTAATTTGTGTTATCTAATTTTATGTTCGGTTTATTTAATTTTTTTATTTAATTTATTTTTAATTTCTTTTATAACTAACTTTAATTTCTCTAAGATGGTGGCTTCAAGAAAATCCATGATATTGTGACAAGTCACCATAGAAATATAAAATATGACTATATTCAATTTTTTTAAAAAAATTTTATATGTAATTCAGAAAATTTTCAATAAGTAATTTAATTTTTAACACAAATTTGACTTTTACCTTGAAACATATATTACTCGACATACAAAATCAATTTTTCTTTGAACAGTGTGAAAATTTATCAATTTATTTTCTAATAAATAAAGGTTCAGACTATCATTAGATTTGTTATTGTTCCATCAATAATCGCATTCAGAAGTAAAATATAACACCCAATATTATGAAAATATAATTATATTTTCTATGCTTTTGCTATTATTTTTGCTATTTTTTAATATTTCATTTGATATTATTTATTTTTTTCTTTTATTTTCATTTGATTATCATATTTGTAATTATGATGGAGACAAATAGTATTTATTTTTATATTGTTAATTGCACCACAGTTATGTTATTTTTTTTTTGTTGAAGTGTAGGATAAAAAATAATATAATTTTTCTTAATATTATAATATACAGGATAATCAACTAACAGAATAGAAATTATAAGCAAACTATAAAATACAATATAAAAAATATTATTTATCAAGTAATTAAAAGAACTATTAAGCAAAAACTTATTAATAAGTTTAAATCAATCATTAAAGAAGGAAAAATGTTTATTTTCTTTATATGGTAATCTAATTGAAGGAACTATTAAATGGACACTTATTAATATATTTAAATCAGTCATTGAAGGAAAAATATTTACGATCATTAATTTTAAAGTAATTTAGTATGAGAAAATGATTATTTGCTTAAAATTATTGCAAGCTTTAAAATTAGGATATATATATTAAGTAAAAATACTCGCAACATCGTGCTTGATCTCTTCTATTTTTTAATAAATTTTTATTCAATACTTGCATCATAGAATCTCCGAGCATACTTATAATGGGCTAATTGATAGGGTGCATAAAAGGCTTCAAGACTGGAATATTAAACTTTCTCTTGCAGGAAGAATTACTCTTGCTAATCATGTCATCTCTACCATCCCATTCTACACAATGTAATTAGTAATGCTTCCAGTAGGGACATGCAATGCCCTCGAGCAAGCATGTTTATTTGGGGTGCTACAGAGTAGCAACGAAAAATCAGCATGGTGAAATGGGACGAAGTCTGTTCTGCAAACGACAAAAGTGTTAAACAGGTTAAAGAAAAGAAGAATTTGGAGAAAAAACTATATATTCTTTGTATTTATTTTTGTAATATATATTGTGTACAAGCTAATCTATTAAGGAAATCTGTATCTGTACAATCAAACTAAATGAATACAGAATATATTGTTGCCTTAAACATTGCTATAATTTTGCTTTCCTTAATACTCCCCCTCAAGTTGGATGGTGGGATCACACACATTCAACTTGCTCAGTACTTTCTGGAAAATTCGCCCAGTAACTGCCTTTGTGAGAATATCAACTAACTGATCTTCTGAACGAACATAAGGAAGTGAGATGATTTTGTTATCCAATTTTTCCTTAATAAAATGTCTGTCTATCTCAACATGTTTTGTCCTGTCATGCTGAACTGGATTTTCGGAGATACTGATCGCAGCTCTATTGTCGCACATCAGAGTACACGTTTCTTGGACTGGAAACCCAATTTCTGCCAACAGTTTCCTTAACCAAAGAATCTCCGTGAGACCACGGGCTATTCCTCGAAATTCGGCTTCTGCACTGGAAAGAGCTACAACCTTCTGTTTCTTACTCTTCCATGTGACTAAGTTACCTCCTACAAACGTGAAGTACCCAGAAGTAGACCTTCTATCCACTGAATTTCCTGCCCAATCAGCATCAGTGTAAGCTTAAATTTCTAAATGCCCATTTCTTTTGAAGAAAACCCCTTTTCCTGAAGACCCTTTCAGGTACCGAACAACTCTTAGTGCAGCTTCCATGTGATCACTCTGAGGGGAATGCATAAACTGACTTAAAATTCCAACTACATAGGCAATATCCGGTCTTGTATGAGATAAATAGATCAACTTTCCCACCAGATGCTGGTACTGTCTCTGATATATTACCTTGGCTCCATCAATAATCTTCAGACCATGATTAACAATTATAGGAGTATCCACTGGCTTACAATCAATCATGCCTGTCTCTGCCAATAAATCCAGAATATACTTCTTTTGAGAAATGAAGATTCCTTCCTTGGATCTCAGAACCTCAATTCCCAGAAAGTATTTCAGATTTCCTAGGTCTTTCATCTCAAATTCTCTGAACAAATTTTCCCTGAGCTGCTTAATTTCTTCCGTATCATTTCCAGTAATTATCATATCATCTACATAGATAATCAAGCAGGTAATCCGATCCTCTCTCCTTCTGATGAACAACGTATGATCAGAATTACTTTGTTGATATCCATATTTTTTCATTGCCAAGGTGAATCTCCCAAACCATGCTCGTGGAGACTGCTTAAGGCCATACAAAGCCTTCTTAAGCTTGCACACTTCTTTACTCTGGAAACACTTAGAGAAACCTGGAGGAGGCTCCATGTACACCTCTTCTTCCAACTCTCCTTGAAGAAATGCATTCTTAACATCGAACTGCAGAAGTGGCCAGTCTTGATTAGCAGCTACAGAAAACAATACTCTGATTGTGTCAATTTTTGCAACTGGAGAGAAGGTCTCAGAGTAGTTAATCCCATAAGTCTGGGTATAACCTTTAGCTACCAGTCTTGCCTTGTATCTTTCTATAGATCCATCTGTTTTGTATTTAATTGCAAACACCCATCTACACCCAACTGGTCTTTTTCCTAGAGGCAGAACACACTTCTCCCATGTTTCATTCTTTTCCAGTGCTGCCATCTCAACTTCCATAGCCTGACACCATTTTTCCTATTCTAAAGCTTCCTTTGCATCTCTAGGAAGAACTTCAGAATAGACTGCTGTAGAAAAAGCTCTGGCTGTTGGGGATATTCTCCCACTCCCCCTTACGAAGTTTGCTGCAGGGTATCTGGATTGTCTAGGTTCATACTCTGGCTCATATCTCTTTGGAGGCACTCCTCTTGTACTTCTGGGAGGTAACACATATCTACTTGGTTCTACCATCTCTGGTTCTTCAGACCTGAAATATGCTTCTTCTATGTTTGTACTACTCAGGTTAGCATTCATAATATCTGTATTAGTGCTTACCTCATGGATATTCAGTGAGGGTTCTGACTCAGGCTCTGGTGGAGAATTCTGTCCTGTGTGGAGAAGTGATTCGGTGGAACTACGTACCAGCTCTTTTGGAACAGTATCAGACATAGTGGTAGTAAGCTCTGGAGAACTAGACAAACTGGGACTAGAAAACCAACACAATGGATCAATTTGACTCTGACTCTCCCCCTGACCAATGGGTTGGTTTTGGTAAAAGAATTCTGTTTCAATAAAGTCACAATTCATGGTAACATAAACTCTTCGGGTGGTTGGATGATAACAACGGTACCCTTTCTGATGATGCCCATAGCCCACAAACACACATTTGAGGGAACACGCTTCAAACTTGGTTCATTCTGTTTTAGGTATATGGACAAAAACTGAACATCCAAATACTCTAGGTTGAAGGATGAGAGTGGATGGAACACTAACCTGATTCGCTAATTCCTTAAGAGGAGTCTGGAAGTTGAGAATCTTAGTAGGAAGCCGGTTAATAAGGTAGACAGAGGTAGCAACTGCTTCAGGCCATAGAAACAAGGGTACATGAGACTCAATCATGACTGCCCTAGTCATTTCAAGAATAAGACGATTCTTACGTTCTGCTACCCCATTTTGTTCTGGTGTGTGTGGACATGAGGTCTGATGAATGGTTCCTTGGTCTTGAAAGAACTGTTTAAGAGTAGAATTCACATACTCCCCTCCATTATATGATCTAAGAATTTGAATTTTTTTTCTGGAATTGAGTCTCAATCATTTTATAAAATTCAATAAACTTAGATGCTACTTCAGACTTTTGTTTCAAAAAATAAATCCATGTCATTCGGGAGAGATCATCAATAAACAAGACAAAATACTTAAAACCATGATGGTGAATATCTGACCCAGACTGTGGGGATGGTCCCCAAACATCAGAGTGAACTAAAGAAAAAACTGACTAGACACGAGTGTTCGAAGGTTTATAAGATTGTTTGTGACTTTTTGATAACAGACAAGTTTCACAAGACAATTTATTATTCTGAGAAAATAAACTAGGAAATAAAACCCGGAGATAGCCAACAGAAGGATGTCCCAATCGTCGGTGCCACAACCACTGTTGCCTTTCTAGTGTTCCGCGAACCAGCGCTGCAGTCCCCTGTTGAACCACCTCATCCACATAGTATAATCCCCCACGTTCAGTGCCACGTCTAATAACTTTCCCCTACTGAATATCCTGTAAAAGGCAGAAAGTAGAAAAAATTAGCACAATACAATTTAATTCCCGAGTAACATGACTAACTGATAACAGTTTGCAAGAAAGACTGGGCACATAAAGACAATTTTTTAGCTTTAGATTAGGAGCAATTTCAATAGTCCCTGCCCCATGAACTGGAGATAAATTTCCATTAGCACTTTGTATAGATTTTTTTGTAGGTACTGATGACATAATTAAATCATGGTGATCAAACGTCATTGTGTCTGTGGCTCCACAGTCTACTAGCCATTATGATTTATTTTTCCCAGTAACCTATCCTCCAAAGCCTTGTCCCTGTAAAAAATAATTCTTACCAGTGCATTTGTTTTTAATTTGAGTAGAATTATAATTTCTGGGGTCAATCTGTAATTTTTCACAAGTTCCTGGGTCAAAGTCCGAAGTTCCAACTTCTTTGGGGCCATACTGCAAATTTCTTATTTTCTGAGGAGCAAATCGAAATACTCCATTAACCCTACCTTTAAAACCCTTCTCTTCTTCATATGCAGCCACTGCCGCTGCTTGACCTAACCCTTTTGTCCTCCCCTGTTCTCTGCCTTCGATTACATTAGGGATTTGCTCGCCGTTGAGGCTGGCGGCGGCGGTTCCTCGCTGGCTGTTCCTCTGTCGCCGGCTTTTCCATCCCTCTGGAAACCCCACCAGCTCGAAGCACTCCTCCTTTGTATGTTTTAACATACCACAATGACTGCATCTTAGCTTTGTTCGATCGATCCTCTCGCCGCCGCCCTTCTGTGACGATCGATAGCCACTTTTAGCCGGTTCTGAGTGGGGCCTGGTGGCGAGCCCTTGGCCTATAATGATTTCGGTCCGAGGCTTTATAAAGAATCCACTGCCAATTCCAGAACCTCCCGCTACCTCTGGTTTCTTTTCTGGCCCCATGAGTCCTCGCCTTGTTCCTTCTCGCCGGATGGTAGCGAAAGCCTTCTCTACCGTTGGCAGTGGCTTCTCTTTGAGGAGATCCCTCTTCTCTGCATCGTATTTGTCATCAACTCCACTAAGAAACTGGTACAATCGATCTTCTGACCTAATTCGATTAAACACGGTAATGTCTTCCTCATCTCTCATTGGATTGGGTTGTCTGAGATCAATTTCACGCCAGATCCTCTGGCAGTCGCTGTAGAACTGTTCGATTGAGTTTTCCCCTTGTTTCATATTATGAGCTTTTACTGTTAACTCATAGAACTGCAGGGCATCATCTCTCTGACTGAATATGGAGTCCAGACCTTCCCACAAAGCCTTATCCGAGGGATACTCAGCATAGTTTGGAACCATTTCGGGTTCCATATTATCCAGTAGCCATGTACAGACCATTAGGTCTTTCTGTTCCCATAATGAATATGTTGGATCACTCGGTGCTGGTGGTGCTGGTATACCAGACAAGTGATTGAACATTCCTCTCCCACCTATGGCTAATTTCATTAACCTAGCCCATAGGGTGTAATTGTGCTGGTTCAATTTTGTGCTAATGTTCACTGTTTGTGGCTGACTTGGCTGTATTGGTTTCTGCAGGAGCTTTGCTAGCTGTTCAAGGAGAGATTCACCACCTGGTGATTCCTCTGTTTGGACTGAAGGCCTACTGCTGCTATGTTCTTCAGCCATGGTTGAGAAAGGGTAAGGTAGATGATGAGCACTAAACTGATTTTGACTCTGCTGGTCGATAAATATGCTCTGATACCATGTTAAACAGGTTAAAGAAAAAGAAGAATTTGGAGAAAAAACTATATATTCTTTGTATTGATTTTTGTAATATATATTGTGTACAAGCTAATCTATTAAGGAAATCTGTATCTGTACAATCAAACTAAATGAATACAGAATATATTGTTGCCTTAAACATTGCTATAATTCTGCTTTCCTTAATAAAAAGTGGCTTGGGGCTTAAAAACATGGCTTATAATGAATCTTATTTGGAGTCTAGTCAAAGGAGAGGATAACTTATGGTGTAATGTCATTCGTTCTAAGTATGGTTTCAATAGCAAGTTTCTCCCCCAATCTCTCCAGGGTAAACAAGGCTCCTCTCTTTGGAAAGTAATGGGTAGATGCTAGAAGAAGACTTTGGATGGCACAGCTTAGGCTGTGAATTCTGGTAATCAGGTCAATTTTTGGAATCAACGTTGGTTGGATGATGGGAGGGTCCTGCTGGACAAGGTGATCTTAATGCCCCCTTCAGTTCATTTGGATCGGTAAGTGTCAGCATATGTTGATCGTGATGGTGGTTGGTGATGGCATGAATCTGCATAGTTCCTGCCTAATGATACTCTTCTTCTTATTGCATATGTACTTCCTCCTGAGAATAATCATTAGCTGGATAAGCTTTACTGGAATCCATATGGTAATTGCCTCTTTTCTATTAAATTGACTTATAACTTTATAATGCAAAGGGAAGGGGATGAAAAGAAAACTATATGGGGAAGGATTTGGAGATTGCATGTGCCTTCTAGAATAAATACTTTTCTGTGGATGGTAGCTAAATTTAAGCTTCTAAATAACGCTGAACGAGTTTGGCATCATCTAACCTTATTTGCGAGGTGTCCATGATGTGGGGAAGTCGAAGAAACTATTCTCCATGTTTTGCTAGATTGTGGATTTGTAGCTAGTATCTGGGTTAATCTTAGAGCACTTATGATGGATAACATTTTCTTCTATCCTAACTTGGATACATGGCTATATGGCAACCTATCTCAAAATATCTCTGTTATGGATGGTGCTAATTGGAGTATGGTGTGTGCATTCACCTACTGAATCATTTGGAGCAAAAGAAACATTATGATGTTTGAGCACAAATCTTCGTCGGTGATGGATACTATCTGTGGTATTCAGTCTTCAGTTAATCAGTTTTCCAATGATATGCATATGCAGTATGTGTTTGCAAACCATCCTAGTCAAAGAATAGAGAAGATGATGTCGTGGCATCCTCCTTCGGATGGGTTCTATAAATTGAACACTGATGGTGCCTATAAAGTTTCCTTTGACCATGCTTCAGCGGAAGGCTTAATCCACAACTCTCTTGGTCAATGGGTTTGTGGATTTGTGATGAACATTGGAAGATGCTCCATTTCTAGAGCGGAGCTATGGGGACTATATAGAGGGCTCATCCTCGTCTGGAGGTTGGGTATAAGGCAACTTTTGGTAGAGAGTGACAGACTCAGTGTGGTGCAGTTGGCGCGAGATCCAGGTTTGTTGTGTAGTGCCAATTCAACGCTCACTGGTAATATCCATTCTATGCTAAAGCTGGATTGGACTATGCATATCTCACATGTTTATCGTGAGGCCAATAACACAGTGGATTGGCTTGCTACATATGCTTTGAGTTTTCCAGTTGGTAACCATGAACTAGTAGAGGCTCTTATGGGATTAAGAGAATGGCTTCTTCATGATCAAGTTGGAGTTGGCTACCTTAGAGTCATATCAGGTTCTCCCTGAGGTGTAATCTTCCACTTACAATCCAAAGTAATAGATACTTATAATTGAGTAGAAAATTAAAAATAAATTTAAAAATTAATAAGAAAAGAAGAATTTTAAAAAAAAGGACAAATAAAGCTATTTGTTAATATCAGAAACACTTAATTCATTGTATTTCAAATTTACATTTGCAACTAATAGAATAATTTTAAGTGGTCTATTCAATTTATGAGGCAAAAATATAAAAATAAATAATAATAAAATTATATTTAAAATTTCACTCAATATTTACACTATTTGCCAATGAGCTATTGAGAACCAAACAGCTATGGGGGTAAAATTTCTGTTAAAATCTTGGCTTTTACCACTCTAAATTCTTGTCTAGATGCTAGATGTGTCTTTCACACACATTTATCATTTTGAAAATTTATTAATTTATTAATAAAACATTTTCATTTACCAAAAAAATGATAATTAAACTAATTAAAATTTTTTTTAACATATATGCATATAAGCTCTTCAATTTTATCTGATGATACATTAAAAAAAATAAAATACAAAGGAAAAAGCATTAAAGTTAAGAAATAGTTGGAGTAAAAATAATTACACAATATTAAAAGTAGAAATAATAAAATCAAAATCAAAAGTAAAGAAAAAAAATTTAAAACAAATAAAAACATATATTTATATATTAAAAGAGATAAAGATTCTAATCTTATATTCTTTCTAAATTTTCTTTATTCTTTATTGTTCTTTAAATTTCTTATTAGTCTATTGATTGTTCAAATTAATTTAGTTAAAGAGTTTGTCCATTTTACTAATTCCCTTTTTTCTTTTTTTTTCCCCTTCGTGTTTGAAGTTGTTAAGAACATGTCCAAATACAAAACTAAGGGTAGATATTACCTCAAAAGATGCTCGGGAAGTCTTTGGCCAAAACTTGTGCTATCTATCGTGAAGAACTATCACTGGAGATGTAAAAAAAACAATGCTTGTTTTTCATAGTCTAAAAGTTAAAATAATCTCACAATCAATATGCATTCAACCCCACATTGAGATGTGTATATTTTTAGGAGAAGAAACAGCGGAATTCTTTAGAGAAAACAGTAGAAAAAACTTGTGTTCGTTTCCTTCTCTTTTTTTTTATAAGATTTTCAGCCAACTAAAAATCTTTTCCTAATTATCTTTTTAGGTAATTAAGATTTTATTATAAATAAGATTAAATTTTAAATAGGAAAACTTAATCCCATTTAAACTCTTTTTATTATCCAAATATTATCTAGACTTAATTATAAAAAATACTTGAATTTTACTTTGATTTTCACTTCTATCATATTTTTTTTTGATAAATAATTGCATGAACTTATTTTTTTTGTTTCAATTCTATCTTTTGACCGATTGAGCTTGTTTTTACCGGAGTTTCTGTTGATGTGTCAACCCTTTTAATTTTTTTATTTGAATTATAAAATGAACGAGCAATACTTTTATGCTTTGTGAAAGTCATGGCCTGTTCATTATTTTGGAAAAAAAATTTAAGAAAATAATGAGATGGACGGGCGTTACTAAAAGTTAATGCACATTCATAATTAGCAACCTTGTGTATGCTCTCTCTCTCTCCCACTCTGTTCATTAAAATCTCTATAAGTCTATACCTTTTCTACTTCTATCTCATCACTTACTAGTTTGCTCTACTCTTTTGTATTTTTTTAGCCATCTCGATCAATAAAATTTTTGTCTAGATTCATCCATAAATGGAGTAATACTCCATACTATTTATGGTTTTCTTGATCTCGTTGTTTAAAGAGTTCATGTATAGTGAAAACTTCAAGTCAATAACAATGTTTTTTTTCTCATTAGGAATTAAATTTTATGAAATCCACGACAAATATTATGAAAAATAGCAATTCTGGCTGTTTATGTATGCTTGTATTTTTTAGAACAGGTAATCTTAGTAAAGTGCAATTTATTAATCGTTTATTATTATTATTATTATTATTATTATTATTATTATTATTATTATTATTATTATTATTATTATTATTATTATTATTATTATTATTATTGATGTAATGTTTTAAGAGTTGAGATCCTTGATTTTTATAGGGATCTCGTGAATGAAGGTATTTTGATATCATTACATAAGCTTTGCAAAATTAAAACAAGAAACTTGTATTAACTAGGTATTGTTGACCATATGCGTTCTATCTTAATATGCCATTCTACTAGTTTTGTTTCTTCTCTTTGCATGTTGATCTCTTCCTTTTCTTCTTCTTTTATTAATTGGTTAAACTTAACTGCAAGTCATTATTATAGATTCACAATAGATATCCTTATTCTTTTCTTGAATTAGGATCCAAACCTTCTCCATTCGTATGTTGTTAGGCCTGAAGGAATTCCACTTTTGGGATTGTTGGTATATTTGTTGTGAGTTGGTTATGATATCTATTGCTTAGGATTCTATTGCACCAGACTTTTTATAGAAACATACTCACCCTTTGGTTGATGTTAGTGTTTATTTTTTTTTCATCATCGCGCATATGACGAACACATTAAGGCGGCTAATTATTCATTCATCTATTTATTTTCTTAAATTTTTTCCCAAATTAATGAACGAGTGTTACTTTCCAAAAGCATGAAAGTAACACCCGATCATTTTATAATCCAAATAAAAAATAAAATTCATTAACACGTCAACAAAAGTTTTGGTGAAAGCAAGCCCAACCAGTCAAAATATAGAATTGAAATGAAAAATGAGTTTATGCAATAATTTGTCAAAAAAAGGTTTATGATAGAAGTGAAAATTGAAGTAAAGTATTTTTTTGATGTCTACCCATCTATCATGGGCGAACCAGACCCAAAATCAACTTCTCCTATTCGTATATGATGGATCCTATGCTAATAAAGACAACTATATTTGGTAGCTCGCACTAAGCTAATAGATCTTACGACTGCCATACTACAAAAGCTCTAAGTTATATACCTATTAGGGATATATAGTGTCTCATCTTAAGAAATGACTTTAGTATACTTACCCCCAGACTACTTATAACATTTTCGTTGTCTCTTTTTGATCTCAAGACACTTTTATATAGCTGACTAATATAATTGGTCGGCCTATGGAAACAAAGATGAAGTGATTTCCAAGTAATCTTCCTTCTAATTCGACTCCCTTGATAATAACTAGACTCACTTTTATAGAAATGTTCCATCAGATCAAATCATTCATAATCTACTAGTAATACCCTAAGATAGCAAACACCTAATAATATCTTGAGAATCAACCAAAAGTTATAAGGGTTATAATATTAAGAATCATAATTCTCAAGGGTCTTATAATAACAAAAGTAGAGATCATAGGCTTTTATACCCCTTTGTGGTTGAGAAAATGCACATGTGGTATGAGTCACATGCCATAGTATTTATTCCTTTCCATGGAGAGCATGTTTGTTAAAAACTCGTTCTAGTTTCGAGAAACTATATAGGTGATAGTGTAACATTCATAAATTTAAATATAATTGGATAATTATGTGGAGGACCAAGAAGAGTGTTGGGAGAGGTATATGTATAGTATATACCTAATGTATACACAAGATATACATTGAAAATACATAATGTATAAATGGTATATACCTAACATATGCACTTTCACTAAAGGATAAAGAATGGTAAAAAGTAAAAAAGGTAACAAGTTAAAAAGTTAAATATATAAAATTAAAATTAAAATAAATTAAAGTCAATTATGGATAGGAAAGAAGATTATAAATATCTAAATATAATAAATAATAAATAATAATTAATTAACTAATTAAATAAATATATATGTGGACGAGAAATGAAGTTAGAAAATTAGAAAAAATCTTCTTCTTCTTCCTCCTTCCTTTGGCTGATTTTCTTGAAGAGAAAGAGGATAATTCTTGCCTCATTGACACTCTAAATTTCACAAAAAATTTAAAGGATTTAGGGTGCTTTTGAAAAATAATCATGGTTTAGGTAAGTAATTTATGTTTTAAGATTAGTTTTTATGATTTTGATGAATATGTAAAAATTGAGATTTTGATGGGGGTGTATTTAATCATTGTAATGAGTTATTTCGAATTTATTTTGATGTAGATGATATGATTTTAAGGTTTAGTTGGTGAAAATGATTGAGTTTTGGTGAAGTTAGGGTTTTAAGGTTGGCTATGCGAAAATAGTTTTTTTGGTGGAGGTATTTTTAATTGTTAAAATGGGTTGTTTTGATGTTGCTTTGATGTATAAATGATGATTTTATAATTTGATGATGGAAGTTTGGTAGGAAGAAGTTTGAAGAAGATAGTAAGGGGAGAAATTAAGGTTTTGTTAGAAATTGGTTGGAAATTGATTAATTGGTGATTAATTTGTATAAAATTAGTATGTGAATTATTCTAAATTAGTAATTTAAACTTGTTATTTGATTTAGGAGTGAAAGAACCAAAATTGCCTAATTGAGGAAGGTTAGGTTCTGGAAGAAGGGAAGGTTGGAGAAGCGAAATTGCATTGGTTTTGGAAGATTTAAGGTTAGTACATACTTTGATTGCTAATGTTTTAATTGCATTTGGTTTGACCTAGCATATAGTGATTTTATGAATGTGCTAAGCTATTTTGATGTTGGTTTTTAATATGTAAATGCATTGTCTTGTGTTAAAATGTGTGAATTGCATAAAATGTGACATGTTAAGTCATTGTAGAATGGCTACTATCATTGGTATGTATTATTTGTGAAAAATATGGAAAAATGCATAAGAAATATGGGAAAAGAGTCACATTGTAAATGTGACTAAGAAGAGGTGAAATGTGATTGAATTATGTTGAATATATGGAAATTATATATGATGATGGAAAATACGAAAAAAATATGAAAAATGTGAATTATGCTAAATGTGATTGGAAAATATGGGAAATGAATAACGTGATGAGTAATGTTATGGAAAATGTGAAAATTGTGGTAAAAGAGTAAATGTGATGAAAATTAAGAAAATATGATAATGAGATGAAAATGAGAAAATGTAATTAGTCAATATATGTGTGATAACCTTGCACAGTAACTTATTCATGAGAATTGTATTTGGTATTGTCGGTTTAGCATGCCATTGATATATGATGATCTTTTATGTGCCTTTGGGGCTAGACACGCTACTGTGCCTTCGGGCTAGACACGCTGGTGTTAATAAGAGACGTATCTTCGGGTGGTATATGATGCTTAGATCCTAGGGGTCGCGACGGGCCAAATCAATATTTCTGGAATCTGAATATTGTATAAAGACTTTTAGACCCAATATGTGTGTTTGTGATATGAATGCTGAACATGAGAGTTTGATGAACATTAAATGATCATTATATTTTGAAAGTGGTATAGTGGATTTTTTTATATAGTATGAAGAAATGTATTTATTTTAAATAATTATTTTTATCAAAGATTGTATCGTGTAGGTATTAGGACTGCAGAGTAGAATAGTTCAGGGTGGGGTTGAAATTGGAGTTTCAATTTTGCTACGAGACCAAATGTGCTAGGGTTGCATAAATGTATGATTCTTGTTATTATGTACTTTGGTTTTTGTATATTTAAGGCAAACCATATGTATAATAAATGAGTATTTGAAGATGTTATGTTTATATATGTAATTAAGGTAATTAATGTTTTTCTTTAAAACTATGAAACATTTGGATGTTAATCGGTGAAGTGAAGTTTCTGGAGAAATGATGAATTTTATAAATAGATATGTATTTTGGGAGTGTTGTTTTATATATGTTGGATTGTTTGTATTTTGGGATTTGACAAATTATAGATAAAACTTCGGCGAATTTTTTCCAGAGAAATTTTCTTATAAATTAATCTAATTATATTTTTAACTATAAATGTGTTTAAAGAGGGTGATTTTACAGTAAATTATTATACAACTCTTGTATTCTATATATGTACTCTATGTATATGGGGTATATGTATTATATATATAGGGTATAAAGGTGTTACATTTATTTTGGTATCACAGTCTAGTTTGAAATTCTCGACCTAGATGAGTTTTGAAAGAAAGAATGGAGAATTTTAAAATTGTGATTTGAAATGTGAAACATGCATATGTGTCAGTGCCTATGTTGATCTCTGATGTGGCAGTATCTATATGGAGAGAGTGATGGTTTAGGTAAAGATAAGGCTAAGGCTAATTTGAGAGTGGGTAAATAAGATGTTGGAGAGGTTTCATTAGCTGAATTGATTATTTAAAGAAGTTGTGTTTTGATTAAACAAGATTAATAGTGAAGAAAGTGTTTATGAAATGTTTTGTGTAGAGGATGATTGTGAAAACTTGTTCCTTTGAAAGTAAATTATTATTGTTAATACAAAAAGGGTGTTTGTGGGATAATTTACTTGAAACTAAGTTTGGGAATAACATTAGAATTGAATTATAAGGTTAAGGAAGATTTGGTATTTAGAAAGAGAAATCCTTTATCTTGATAAATATGGTTCAAAGGAAATTTGGAGTTATAAGAATGTTAAAATTAATTAAATTTGAAGGGAATTGGGTTAATGAGATTAAATGGTTATGTGAGCGGAGATTTTTGCCTTCACTCCCGATGGAATTGTTCTTGCTACTTCAACACTTTAGGCTCTAGGCATTAGAGATTACGAGCCTAAACTTGAAGAATAGGAGCCGCCATCAGGACGGGCTGGGAAAAAATAGAAGGAGTGGATGACTCGATTCCTAAGAAATCCCCAGCCCCTACTGGGTTTGGAAAGTTAGGTACGCATGGGGAAGGTGAGAAGTGATCCAGCACTCCCATAATGCTTGGTTCATCAGAACCGACCTCCTTTTCTGGTCTAAATATTATTAAATTTTTATCTTTTTACAATATTATTCATATTACAAATATTACTGAAATAAACAACATCGTATTATAAATCAAACAAATCAAACAAAATGAGCACCCATATAAGATGGAAACATGCCCTTACAAATGTTCAAGATTCATAAAAACAAAAAAGATTGACAATATTTAAACTTAATGAGACCTTTGGCCAAGTAATATGTATATGCCTATCTGAAGTGCAATAACTCTTACTCAAATGAAAATGATTTTCAAATTTAGTACGGTAATTATGGTTATGATGTTATATTTGTGTTAATTTGAAAGACAAGTCTTGAGGTATATTGACGTTGATTTGACAAAGCCAACATTTGATTTCAAAATTAAAATTAAATTTCAACAAAAAGAGAAAAAAAGGTGTTTTCTTGTCACGTGAGCCTTCAAACATAAGGAAGTATGTTGCACTATCGAACCTTAAAGGATATATTAGGCAAAGGTGGGCTGATAAAAGACTTATTTGTAAGGTTATGAAGAAGCTATCAACTAGATTGCTAAATCATGGTTTAAAATGGATGTCTCATGTATTTCTTACTATCTTGTTTGGGCCCTTACTACTCTTGTTTTTCTATATCTTAAAGATGAAGCTATGGATTTGACATTTCTTGATGATCCAATTCAAGGCCTAAATGAACATCTCGAAGGTGCCATCGGGAGTCCTATGGCCTATCACCTCAGTTCGTGAGTCAATATAATCATTGTATGTATCATTCATGCATATCATGCATACCACACTACATTCTTGTTGTCGTGTATTGCCTATTCTTTATCACAATGAACAGTTGATACTTTATGAAGCAAATAATGAGAAACAGACATATCTTTAGAGGGCATGAAAGACTCATTGCTTGAGAAATATCCAATTTCATTAGAAAAGAAAGAAGAGTTGCATGCTAGCAGAAATGTTGATGAGAGACTACACATGAGGCAAAATTAGAAATTTGAGCCTGCACAGGGGGGCAAAGATAAAGTATCCAGTGAAGAGAATGGTTAAATTCTTGAAAGCAAAAATCCATTAAAAAAATAGAACAAGTGGCTAAAGGAAAGCTAGACTCTCAAATGAAAGAAGATACAAATGACAGAAGGTCAATCAAACTAGAAGAGCTAAAATTGATATAGGACAAAGGTCCATTCCCAAGAATAAAGAATCAAGATGAAGATCCTTTTTGTAAAGGCAAACATCTTCAAGCATATTTATTGAAGCATCCATAACCAAGTCTACTCATATCTTCCCAAATATGATGAATTCTTTGGATTTGCTAAAGTATTCAAATCTTCAGCCTATATTAGATTTGTTAAAGTATCCTGACGGTGCAGTTTTGTGGATTTGGTAAAGCATCCAAACCTTCTGCCTATATTGGATTTGTTAAAGTATACTGACAACACAGTTTTGCGGATTTGATAAAACATCTAAACCCATAGTATCCAAGTTTGTTCCTAATGAGATATTAGAGTCGCTCGCTATCCTATCGATATATTAAAGTTTCACGATGGTTGTTGTTTTACCAAGATATTAAAATCCCTTGGTTGTTTCATCGAAATAGTCGCTCAATGGTTATTGTTTTACTACTCCCGAAGGAATGATTTTTGCAACTTCAGCACTATTGGCTCTGGGCCTTAGAGAACACGGGTCTAAACTAAAAGAATAGAAGTCACCACCTGAACGGGCCGAGAAAAAAATAGAAGGGGGATGACTTGATTCCTAAGGAATTCCCAACCTCTACTGGGTTCAAAAAATTGGGTATGCATAGAGAATGTGAGAAGTGACCCAGCACCCCCCATAATGCCCAATTCATTAGAATCGGCCTGCTTTTCAGGTCTAAATATTATTAAATTTTTACCTTATTACAATATTATTCACATTATAAACATTATTGAAATAAGCAATGTCATATTATAAATAAAAAAATCAAACAAAATGGGCACCAATACAAGATGAAAATATGCCCTTACAAATATCCAAGATCCATAAAAATAAATAAGATAGGACACTCACCAAAAGGTGAAAATATATCCCTTACAATTGTCTCAAAGTCTTTAAAATAAATTAAATTATATAAACTAAAAAAATTAAATAAATAAGACACCCACGAGTAGAAACATGCCTTTACAACCTCAAATCCGTAAACAATTAATCATAGATTCAACATTTATAATAAATAAACAAGTAATCTAATCAAATAACTAGTCATCACACAAATGATTGTAAATTAGGCTAAACAAATGAAATTAAGGTTTCATCTTCAATTTAGGGTTTCAATTACAAAATTATGGTTTTTTGCTACAAAATTAGGGTTTTAGTTATAAAACTAGGGTTTAGGATTATGTAATTAGGATTTAGACCTAAAACTAGGGTTTAGTATACAAGATTAGGATTTTATTTATAAATTAGGGTTTAATATGAGAGATTAGGGTTTTAATCCTAAAACTAGGGTTTAAATCTTAAAACTAGGGTTTTGGTGATAAATTAGGGTTTTGAATTATAAGAATAGGTTTTGACTAAAAAATCAAGGTTTAATATGATATACTAAATTAGGATTATGAAGCTAGGATTTTAATTTGAAGAATTAGGGCTTTTGGTATTTAATCTAACAAAATCAAGATGATGAAACAAATCAAAACAAATTTGCAATGTCTTAAAATAAACAATAATCCATTGAATTAACAAATACAAATATTGAAAATCATACCTTCATTTGTTGGCTCCACCAAAATATATTCGTTGAACCAAACTTTATTTGAACACCATAACTTCTACACAAAAACTAATATGGAAGTTTTCTTGAAAGTGCTATGGTTGGTTTGGATAAAATAGCTTTTGGTTAAATTAGATAATCCGAAGATTACCTACTGTATCCTTAAGTTTTGGCTATTTTCTCTTTATTATATTGCTCTTTATCTCTCTTTTGGTTTGATTACTCTCTGTCTCTCTTTCTTTTGTTTATTTTTTCTGCCTAATTATTGTCGATTTTGGCTCCTTGATTGTAACTCTCTCTCATTGTTAATTGCTTCCTCCTTCTTACTGCCAATTGATTTGTATTTATAGGAAAAATTAGGGCAATCACTTGGCTCCCTTTTTGTTAATCAATCCCAAACCTATTAGAAAAGCTTTTGCTTATTCGCATGTATTTGAATTTAAACACAATTAGGGCACTTAAATTTAATTACAATTGAACTAAACCAAAATTAAGGGCTTATGACGAATTGGTATTGGCTAATTCGACATGATTTCATGGGTTGGTTTAGTAATTTTGGCTTTTAAATTGGACCAGACTTGGTTTGGATTTTTAAAATTGGACCGGACCTAATTCAAGCTTTTAAAATTGGATTGGACTTAATTCAAGCTTTTAAAATTAGGCCGAATTTAATTTAAGCTTTTAAAATTGGGTGGGGGTTTAATTCAAGCTTTTAAAGTTGGGACTAGATTTAATTAGGGCCAAAATTAAAGGTCTACAGTTTTGTCCCCTGCTTGAAGGATCTTGAATTTATATGGTAGAGAGTGAAAAGAAATGATATAACTTCTAGATTTGCACCAAGTGTCTGCAAATCAAAACTCAAAGATGCCAAACAAACAAAAATCTAAAGGATGGATACCCTATAGTGAGGAACCATTGAGTATCGACATCCGACCATTGGAAAACTTTAATATCCCAATAGGTTCATCAAACGGCTTTAATATCTTGATGAAACCACCAAGCGATTTTAATATCTTGGTAAAATAATAACCATCGAGTGACTTTAATATCTCGATGAAACCACCAACCAAATTTAATATCTTAGTAAAATAACAACCATCAAGCGACTTTAATATCTCAATAAAACTACAAATTGATTTTAATATCTTGGTAAAATAATGACCATTGAGCAACTTTAATATCTCTATGGGAAAGTGAGCAACTCTAATATCTCATTAGGAATAAACCTAGATACTAAAGACTTGGATATTTTACCAAATCCATAAAATTGCACTATTAGGTGTTATGATCATGTATGTATGTATTTTTAGGGTAATTTTATTGGGTTTTGATTGACTTTTCTTTAAATTTGTGCTTAAATTTGTTTGAAGTGTCATTATATAGGTTGAAGTGCAAAAATGGAGCTTTAATATTCAAATTTGGTAGAAAGACATTGAACAAGGCCAAGATGCTCATGGCTTGGCTGTGTCCCTCACCAAAAGCAAGAAAAGTGGACACACTAGTAACCTGGCTGTGTCCCTCTTGAGAAAAGAAGGAAATTTTGGCAGATTGTGACACACCCAGATGACATGGCCAGATCAGACATCACTTGGCTGTGTCATCAACCTAAAGAAATAAAATGACAGTAGGAGACACATGCACATGACACGGTCAAGTCATTGACCATGCCACATGACATGATCAGTCACTCAGCTGTGTTTCACTTGAAGAGCAACTAAAGAAAGGAAGAAGTAGAGAGGCAGAAAAGGACACAGGCATAAGACACGGCCGCGTCTCTGCCCGTGTCTCCCTACAAGAAATATGTATTTGAAAGACAGCAATGGACATGACCTCATTACTTGGCCGTGTCCAAGAGGGAAATGAGAGACACGGCTAAGACTAATCTGACTTGGCTGTGTCAGTGTGATCTTCGTTGAATTATTAACACATTTAGTAGGGGACAAGATTGGAGACAAAGGAATTTTGTTTTTAAAATAATTGAAAGGTGAGGTGTGTTTATGGGATGAAAAATGAAAAAGAGGGGACAAATGGGAGTGAGGTGAGTTGGAAAAGTAAATTCTTTTTATCTTAGAATTAAAATAATTGGAGGGAGAGATGAATATACATGGGGGGAGAGCCCATTTGAAAAGGATGAACCATTCTCCATAGATGGATCTGTTCTTGGTTTTGGAAGACACCATCTTCATCACCATTTACAATTTCATTTACTTTTCATCTTCATTTTCTTCCACAGGCAAGTGACTTTCATATTTTTGGGATAATGTTTGGGTGAACAAGCTCTTGAGAGGGTTTGAAGAATGCCTTGACTGAAGAGTTGAAGGCTTGAGAGAGTTTTCACTTTATCTTTCAAGGGTGGAATAATTGATTGAAGAGTTAAAGAGGGTTGGGAGTTCTTCATCATATTCAAGTCGAGCTAGGAGGAAGAATAAGAAGTTCAACTCTTGACATCTCAAATTTATTTTGAAATGATGATGAGCTAAATTATCTATGCTTAGGGTTTGTAGTATATTTGATTAAATGACTTAATTCAATATTTCCATTAATATACCTTGTTATTAGTTGTTTGCATTGGATTATATGTTAGGTTGATAGATTGACCACCTATTGATCTCTTATATTGAAGGATGGACTGAGAGGTGAAATTTAATATTGAAACTATGCAATCAACTACCCTAAGAATGAATTAGAAATATAAGTTCTAGGGTTCTATTAATTTTTAAATTCAAAACAGTTGGTTGTTCTTAATTCATAAATGTGAGAACTAATGAATTGATAATTGCTAATTAATCAAAAGAAACAAATTACATTACAAGGTTGTATTAATGGATAATTTGAGAATTAAGCTTTGATTAAATTGATCTACAAACCCTAGGTACCATTCCAAGAATTTGAATTAATCTTTCATAAATACTACTCATTTTTACTTTTAAATATTAATCACATTTCACCATTTCAACAACATACATTCAAACTTTAATATTTTATTTTAATCAAATTATTATGAATAACACATTCCTTATGAGACGACCTTGGGGCAATCACCATTGCTACAATAACCTCGTATACTTATGAGTGTCGCTTTGTAGCAGTGTTTAGTAGAGTGCAACAAGTTTTTGGTGCCGTTGCCGGGGGAGGCTATTTTTAGTAATAGTTCGATTCTTTTATTTTAATTACTTAATTGTTTAAAGTGTTCCTTTTTGAATTGCCTAGGTGATTTATGCAAGGACAAAGGTCGCAAGACAATAAACTTGTTCCCTTTATAGACAACATCTATAGACATCCTAGAACTGAGGGAGTGGATCCTTTGGGATAAGAGGGAGAAAACACAGAAGAGCAATTTGGAGAGAACATGGAAGTAGAAATGGGTGAAGTAGAAGAACCGCCCATGAAGGAGTTTGCCCGACCAATTATTAGAGTAACTGCATCATGTATAAGGTTGAGCAACGCAATAAGAAACTATGAATTGAAAAACACTCATTATAGTATGCTTCCCTCTTTCTATGGATTGCCGAATGAAGATCCTTTCAACTTCATTCGAGATTTTTACACCACCTTGCATACATTCCCTTTGCAAGCATTGATGGAAGATGAACTTAAAATGAGATGTTTCCAATACAGTTTGAAGGATAGGTCAAAGGTATAGTTGATGACATTACCAAAAAATTCATTGACCACATGGACTGAAGTCTATAATAAATTCATGGAAAAATTCTATTCACACCAGAAAACAAAGGAGCTTAGGGGAAGTATTGCAATATTCACCCAATTTGATGGAGAACCATTTCATAAGGCATGGGATTGCTTCAAATCCTTATTGTTTCAATACCCTCATCATTACTATCCACAAAAATTGCTCAATCAGTTCTTTTATGATGGGCTCACTTAGCAGAGCCAAAAATACAATGGATAATACAATAGGGGGTGCAATGAGTGAAAAGATAGCTGCAAAAACTATTGCATTATTTGAAATATTGGGAGAAAATTCACAGTAAAAAAGTATTGGCGAAAGGTGTAGAGGAGCATAAGAGTTGAACTCAAACTCTAAAATTGCAAGACAGTTAGCAGAATTAACAAGACAAGTTAAGATGCTAAATGGAAGAGGAAGCACACCTATGCCTAGTCAAGAAACATGTGCATCATGTGGTATTGTAGGCCATAATGCAAATGTGTGCCCTTGAAGCTTTGATCAATTCCAAGAAGGGCAAGAGCAAGTATATGCCCTTGAAGGTTTCCAACAAAGGGGTAGGAATGACCCATACTCAAATTCTTATAACCGCGATTGGAGGAATTACCCAAAATTTTTATGGAAGAATCAATAATATGCTCCACCTTACAACCTTTCCAACCTTATCAAAGAGGACCTAACTTCCAAGAGCAAACTTCAAATCAAGAGCAAGTAAAGAAACCTTCACTTGAAGATAATTTGAATACTTTCATTGAAATTAGCACTTAAAATCAATAGGTTAATAACAAGCAGTTTTACTCTTTGGAAGCATCACTTAAGAAGGTGGAAACTCATGTTGGTCAATTAGCAAACCAACTTCAAGCACACCAAAAAGGAAAATTTTCAAGCCAACCAGAGCAAGCCAAAGCAATCACAATTTTGAGGAGTGGAAAGGTAATAGATAACAAAATTGGTGATTCTTTGAATGCAGGTATTAATCAAGAAGAAAATGGCATGGAGATGCAAGCCAACCAAGACCAATCAAGTAGATCAAAGGAGGATGAGAATGAGGAGGCATCCACTTCACCAAAGTTGCACAAATCTCCAAATCCTTATAGACCTCCAATTTCTTTCCCAAGTAGATTGAAAGGTGAGAAGCAAGATAAGTAATTTTTTAAAATCTACAACATGCTCTCCAAGAT
This sequence comes from Garcia nutans, assembly GCA_947685225.1. NCBI lineage: Eukaryota > Viridiplantae > Streptophyta > Magnoliopsida > Malpighiales > Euphorbiaceae > Garcia > Garcia nutans. The sequence continues at coordinate 2,650,570 of CANTUV010000068.1, forward strand.
AAGTATTAATCTTTCCTTAGTTGAGGTGATTAAGAATATGCAGCTTATGCCAAATTCTTCAAGGAATTAAACACCAAAAAGAAAAGGTATGAGTTGAATGAAAGGGTGATAATTTCATAAGTAACAAGTGATGTTTTATAAAATAAATTACCTCCTAAGCTAAAGGATCCTGGGAGCTTTGTAGTTAATATCTCTATGAGGAATGGGAAAGAAACCATTGGCATGTGTGATATAGGAACTAGTATAAACTTGATGTCATATTCCATTTATTTGAAATTAGAGCTAAGGGAACTTAAACTAACTAAAATGGTGTTGCAACTTGCAGATCAAACTCTTAGATATCCTAAGGGAATCATAGAGGATGTTCTAGTCCAATTAGGGGGTTTGATTGTACCCGTTGATTTCATTGTCTTAGATATGGGGGAAGAAATCCCTAGGGATTCAAAACATACAATTTTGTTAGGGAGGCCTTTTATGGCTACAACTAATATATTGATTTATGTTAAAAATGGAAAATTAAACATGACTGTTTTGGGAAAAATTGTGAAATTTTCAATTTTTAACACTTTCCATATCCCCACTACTGCTGTGTATGAAGATTGCTCTTTTATTGATTTTACTGATCTTGCTGTTGAAGCAGTTTTCCTGCAGGAAAGTAGTAAAGACAAATTAGAGATGGCCTTGACTTTTGGTGGAGAGATTGAGATTTTTGATGTGGAAATAAAGGAATGCAAGTCAAAGTTAGGTGATGAGAGTGCTGAGAGGGAACTAGGAATTGAGGAAGAAGTGATTCAACCAAATGATTGAACTTAAGAAACTCCCAAGGCATTTGAAGTATATTTTTCTTGGGGAGAATAACACGCAACCAGTGATAATCTCTGCGACCCTCAATAGTGATGATGAAGATAAACTTGTGAAAATGTTAAAAAAATTCAAGAGAGCCATTGGTTGGGGATTGAGCAATATCAAGGGTATTAGTCCCTCTATGTGTATACATAAGATAATTTTAGAAGAGGGAGCTAAACCGGTAAGAGAGACTCAAAGGAGGCTTAACCTAAACATGAGTGAAGTAGTAAAAAGAGAGGTTCTTAAGTTGCTTGATGAAGGGGTGATTTACCCCATTGCTGATAGTGAGTGGGTTAGTCCCATACATGTTATGCCAAAGAAAATAGGTTAAACTGTGGTCTAGAATGAGAAGGGAGAGTTAGTCCTTACACGAATTCAAATAGAGTGGCGAATGTGCATAGATTATATGAAATTAAATAATATCACCAAGAAATACCATTTCCCTTTAATGTTTATTGATCAGATACTTGATAGATTGTCTGGACATGCTTTTTACTATTTTCTTGATGGTCTTTCAGGTTATTACCAAGTTCCTATAGCATCAAAAGATCAACCAAAGACAACTTTCACTTGTCCCTTCAGGACATTTGTCTTTCGGAAGATGCCATTTGGACTTTGCAATACACTAGGGACGTTTCAAAGATGTATGCTTTCCATTTTTTTTTACATGTTGGATAAGTGCATTGAGATATTTATGGATGACTTCTCTATTTTTGGCAATTCTTGTAACACCCCTATACCTCGTATACGCACACTACATACTACTACACCTGTAATATATGTATACCGAATACAGGAGTGCCACAGTTTATATTAGATATCCCAATTTTTCTCTTCTGCAATAATATAAGAAAACTTAAAACACTTCATATTATATTATAAACTATACTAGATAAAACATTTATTCATTATGCAGCGGAAAATGTAGTGGTATTTACATATATAAATACATCAAAATCCATGTTTACAAAACATAAAGTTTATACATGTTTGGCAGTTTGTATCTGATCTTTAAGCCCACAATCAACCCTTCAAAGTCTAGACTCGACTCGGTCTAGCTGAACTCTCCGGTTCTACCCTGTTACCTGCGCGATGAACACAATCGCGCTAAGCCATAGGCTTAGTGGTACAAACCACAATAACAATATGTTTTAATGCAATGTCAATGTCATACTTTCAAGCAATAGAGATCATATTCAAAAATGCTATATTTCATAACATTACATTTCATTATCTTATTTAATTGTTTTACCATTTATGATTCACATTGAAACAAAGACAAGCATGGGCCCAAAAAGGATCTAATATGTTATTCAAAATTCAGAGTTACTGCTTTGGTCCATAATCACATTCATCAAGCCCGTAGGCGATATATATATCTATCCATGGATAATGTAACAGACCCAGTCTCTTGGACCTCAACCCGACTAGACCCTAGGGCCCCAGTATCTTGGTCTTCAACCCGGCTAGACTGTTACTATTTTTGAGGCTTACGACCCGGTCTTTTCACCTCAAAAAATCATATTTCACATTTTTCAGCTGGACTCGGCTTACGACCCGGTCTTTTCACCTGTCCAGCAATTCATAGGCATGCCGCCAAACCCAGAACTCTGAAAATTGAATAACATACTAGGCACACAATTAATTTATTTATCTCATTATCAATCTCTTTCACAATTCATTTCTCATTTCATTTCTCATAATCAAACTAGGCAACCATGCCCCAATTATTTCATTTGCATCATTATAACCAACAACAATGGCTGCACATCTCATCATTAAAGTATACATAGCCAATTGCATTGGACATACATTTTGAATGATCATCATATCTTTCACATTATGCAAATCATAACATTAATCAAATGTATTAACAATGTAATAAATTACTTAACACATTTATAACCAAATGTGTTAAGTCTCAAAGTCATGTAAATGTATGCAACCATGTAAGTTTGTACTTACCTCAAGATCAACTCACACCAATCTAAACACTTCCTCTTCCAAGAATCCTCCAACGCTTGGATTAGGGCAACTCAATCTCTTCAAAACCTAATCCAAAAGTGATAATACACACTCACTTAAAGATACACATGAGATAATAAGGCTAAGAATCAACTAGGACAAACTCTACACATGACACGCTCAACAACACGGGCGTGTCCCTGACCGTGCCCTAAACTCACAACACAGAAGCTTTGGCACGCTCAGTGACATGGGCGTGTCACTGGCCGTGTCAATCCTCCCTCAACACAGTAGCTATGACATGCTCAGTGACATGGGCGTGTCACTGGACGTGTCAATGCTACTACAACACAGAAGCTGTGACACGCTCAGTGACATGGGCGTGTCACTGGACGTGTCAATGCTACTACAACACAGAAGCTGTGACACGCTCAGTGACATGGGCGTGTCACTGGTCGTGTCACCCATCCAGAAAACAGAATCATTGACACGCCTAAAGACTTGGTCGTGCTCATGGGTGTGTCAGGCCAAAAATCCCGATTCTGGCAATAACAACATCACATCCAACAAACCTCTTACTTCCACCATCTTCCACTCCAAACAAACTTAACTAAACACACCCATAAACCATACTAACTTGCAAAAATATCAAAATAATCCAATACATACATCAAACACCAATTCACAACCATCACATACACACAACTCAAACACAACACTTATTTTCTTCCAACACCAAACTTAACTCTATCTCAAAATCAACACCAATAAGATCAAACACCCTCAAATACACCATAATCAAATATACACATACCATCAACAATCAAACACCAAACTCAAAACACAAACTTAGAAGAAAACCAAAGAATCAAGTGGAGAACTTACCAAAAGTGATGAAAACTCTTAGATTTCCAACTTGATCACTTGAAACATCCTTCAATCTTGAGTTTGGAAAGACAAAATCTCACTTCCTCTCTTGCTATGGAGCTAGCCGACCAAGGAGAAAAGAAAAGAAGAAGAAGATGAATAGAGAAAAGCAAAGTCAACTCTCCCTCTTCACTTAACCACTCAATCTCTCTTTTGTTCTCAACCAAGCAATTATATTAATATAATATTACAAATATCATCATCCACTTTCCACTTAATTTCCATTTCAATTAATTAAAATTAATTATTTCTTCTTTTGACCACCCATTTCTTTGACTTATATATGTTGTATATATCTCAAATATACAACATATACACTCTTCTCCTTACCTCTTTTCTCTTTCCACTTAAACATATACATTTAATCCAAATACAACAATAAATATTCCAAAACTTTTAGGGTATACTTTGGGATATTACAATTCTTTTGATGATTGCTTACATAAGTTAACTCTTGTACTTGAAAGATGTATTGAATGCAATCTTACCTTGAGTTGGGAAAAGAGTCATTTAATGGTTGATCATGGAATTATTTTGGGACATGTTGTTTTCCATAAAGGTATTGAAGTGGACAAAGCTAAGGTTGATTTGATTATGAATCTACCACCACCCACATCTGTTAGAGGGATTAGAAGTTTTTTGGGATATGCTAGATTCTATAGGAGGTTCATAAAGGATTTTTCCAAAATTTCACGTCCTTTGTGTCATTTTCTTGGAAAAGATATCCCATTTATTTTTTATAATAAGTGTTTAGAAGTATTTAAAATTTTGAAAGAAAAATTGACTTCTGTCCTATAATTGTTGCACCTAATTGGGACTTGCCTTTTGAAATTATGTGTGATGCATCAAATTATACCATTGGAGCCATTTTGGGACAAAGAGTAAAAAAATTGATGTGTGTAATTTATTATGCAAGTTTGTCTTTGAATGATACATAAGTGAATTACACAACCAATGAAAGAGAAATGTTAGCTGTGGTTTTTACACTTGACAAATTTAGATTTTATTTGATAGGTTTTAAAGTCATAGTATTTTCGGACCACACGGCCTTGAAATACCTATTGAATAAACCACAAGCTAAACCTAGGCTCATTAGATGGGTTTTGATGTTGAAATTAAAGATAGGAAGGGAAGTGAGAATGCAGTAGCCGACCATCTTTCTAGATTGAATTCTCATGATAATGATAAAGAAATTGCTTATGACAATACCTTTGAAAAATTTTCGGATGAACACTTGTTTGCGTTAACTCAAGCACTATGGTATGCTGATATTGTTAACTATTTTTCTTATGAAGTTATGAGAAAAGATTTGAATTTTCAGGCAAATAAGAGGTTCCTACATTCCTGTAAGTACTATTTTTGGGATGAACCATATTTATTTAGAATTTTCAGGGATGAAATTATCAGAAGATGTGTGCTGGAGGAAGAGCAATTACGAGTGATGCAATTTTGCCACAACATGCATTGTAGAGGGCATTTTGGAGGAAAGAAGACTGTCAAAAATGTTCTTCAAAGTAGGGTGTATTGGCCTACTCTTTTCAAAGATGCTTATAATTTTTGTATAAGATGTGATAAATGCCAAAAAGTAGGGAACATAAGCAAAAGAAATGAAATGCCTCTCAACATTTTTGTTGTGGTAGAAATTTTTGATTTATGGGGAATAAACTTCATAGGGTCATTTCCTAATTGTTTGGCTTTGAATATATCCTTCTTATAATGGATTATGTGTCTAAATGGATTGAGGCTATCCCCACTAGGACTAATGATGCTAATATTGTGTTGAAATTCTTGAAGGAAAATATTTAAAACAGGTTTAGGACCCTAAAGGCAATCGTGAGTGATGGAGGAAGCCATTTTTACAATAAATGGTTTGAAAAATTGATAACCAAGATGAGCATCCAACATAAGGTGGCAACCCTATATCATTCCCAAACATTCGGACAAGCCGAGATATCCAACAAGCAAATTACGAGGATCTTGGAGTAAATAGTGAGCACAATAAGGAAGGACTGGTCAATCCGTCTCCTAGAAGCACCATGGACATATCGGACGACTTTCAAAATACCTTTGGAAATGAGTCCATATAGATTGGTCTTTGGCAAGGCTTGCCACCTACAAGTGAAATTAGAGCATAAAGCTTATTGGGCAATTAAGGCCACGGATATGGACTTGAAAGGAGCAAAAGAGCAAAGAATTTTGCAAATTTCTGAGTTTGATGAGTTTAAAAATGAGGCTTATGAGAGATCAAGGATCTATTAGGAGAAAATGAAAGCTATGCATGACAAAATGATCTTTAGAAGAACCTTTGAACCGAGAATGAATGTCTTATTGTTCAATTCAAAGATACAACTGTTTCCCAAAAAATTAAAGTCCCGTTGGAGTGGACCATTTCAAATAGTTTAAACATTTCCATATGGAGTTGTTGAATTGTTAAATTTGAATACAAACGAGATGTTAAATTGGAAGAGCTTGAAGTGGCAAAAACCATAGAAAGCATGTTATTCATTGATGAGTGATGCAACGATGTCTAGCTATACGACATTAAAGAAGCGCTCAATGGGAGGCAATCCATCGATTTGAATTTCTTTTCACAATTTAATTTTCGTACTTTGAAATTTAAATTTTTGATTTTAGTATGTAATAAAATGGATGAGATGGATTCTTTGATAGGGATTTTGTTTTGATTGAGTTTAAAGGCTAGGAATGAAGGGAAGATCAAATAAATTAGGCTTGGGTGACACTGTGAAATCATATATATATATATATATAAGGGGTTAAATGGCAATAGCAGACACGATCAGGTGACACGGTCATCTCAAGCAACCAAGAAAAATGCCCAGAATCACAAAAGCGAACACGGTCAAGCAACTTGGCCGTGTCCATGGCCATGTCTTGCGAACACGGCCAAGTCACTCAAGCTGTGTTGCCCTCCACCTTTAAGCCCTATTTTTACAGTAGCAGACATGGTCAATGCACACGGTCGTGTTCATGACCGTGTCCAGTCTAAAAAACATGACACAACCAAGTCATTTCCAACTTGGTCTTGTCACACATGTTTTATCCCACTTAAAGCCCGACTTTTGCCCACCTTCTTCTTCACTTAAAACCCTAACCTCCATTCTCTCTCTCACTCTCTCGCCACCCTCGCTCAACCCAACCTATAGTCACCCAAAATCTTTAATTTTTACATCAAAATCCTCCTTTTTTTCTTCATAAAAACTCAAATAGAACACTCCAAGCTCTTAATTTTCATTAAATTTCAAAATGCCAAGGACCAAAATGGTGTCCCACCATAAGAGGAGGCAACCTTCATCATCTTCTTCATCTTCTTTAAGAAGAATGGCTCTCCAAACTAGAGGATTCTTTCCAACAAGGTATGTAAGTGAAGAATCTCTTAATGCTCTTCAAATTAGGGAGAATTATACTAGGTATGTGCAAAACCTAGGTTGGAAAAGGTTTGTTGCTCTCAAACCTTTGCAATTTCAAGAACTTAGAATTGAATTTCTAGCCTCTATTAAAGTTGAAAGAGATGAATCTAAGATTTGCTCTAGGTTAGGATTTTAATTGTTTGGGAAATCACATGTGATTGATATTGTGCGCTTAAATGATATATTTGGTTTTAACCAAGAGGGAGAAAAAACTGTGCCAAAGGATTTTAAGCAATAATTTATATGGGGAGCATTAGGATCGGGCGAAATATATATGGCCAAATCGGCTAAGGCAACAAAAGTAATAAACTCTGCTTTACGATATTTACATCATTTTATGTCTTCTGGATTCTTTGCTAGGAAGGAAATTTCGGGAGTAGTTGAACTTAGTGAACTATTTTTCTTTGATAGTGCTAATAACTCTATAGCTATGAGCACCGGATATTGGTTAGCTGATATTTTTTATAGTGTGACTAATAAGAAAAAGGGGCGATTTGTATTGGTGGATTGGTGACCACCCTAGCCATGGCACTTGAGATGGATTTGAGCCGAACAATTACAACATGACAAGAATTTCAAGCAGCGACTCACTTGATCTTGCCACTCTTGAGAAAATACGTATGATTACCAAGAAGGGAGGGGCATATGTGATGACTTTTGAAGAGCCAAGTGCACAAGGAGGGCTAAGCATGTAAAGGGACCGTTAGAAGCGACAAAGAGTTAATGAGGAACTTGATTCTGATTCACTTGGTTTAGATGAATATGCCCTAGTTCCGAAAAATAATGAGGTACTTAGTGGGATTGAAGTCTTAGAAAACAAGGTTGATCACAATCATGCCAAAGTACTTAGGAAATTGGAACAAATCAACAATAACTTGCCTATGATTCTTAGCCTTCATCCATCGGCATCATCGTCATCGCAATCTCCACCACATGTCTTTGACTAGTTTCAACCTATTGAATGTTTAGTTTATTTTGTTTGCTTTCTATTTTTGGATTTTTTTTAAAACCTTATGTTTTGCTATATTTTATTTACTTTTATTTTGTTTTTGGAACACTTAAAGTTTTGTTGTTAGAAAGGATGAGGTACCACTTTGTCTCACACAGGAAAATGATGGAAAACAAGTCTTACCTTAACCCTTCTTCTTTTAAATTATGCTTGTTTCCATTTAGGACAATGTCAATCTTTAAGTGTGGGGTGCAAAGTTTTTATTTTAAATTGAGCTGCTTTGTTAATTGAAGTGCCTTGTTTTATATTGGTTTTGAGAATGTTGAATAGTTTAATTGTTATAAGAATATTGATAGATGACCTTTTAATTTCTAAAGCATGAATTGAGAATTGGATAAAATTGGTGCTTATTGTTGATTTGGATGGATATTCCTTACATTACATTTTAACTTGTGAGAAAATTGAGCCTAAGTTGGATAACAACTTATTATTCTTTGTGTGTGAACATTCTTGATTGATGAATTGCTAGAACTTGCTTTGACATGCATTTTGAGACCACATAAAAATTTCAATTAGGTATCAATATGATTAAGGCAATTAGGTGTACCCATTTTAGCTTAAAAACACTAACCTTATATTCGACCCTAGCTCGGCAATTTTGAGTCTGTTTCATTTTTTTGCTTCTTTCTTTTTTGCAACACCATTAGCCTTGAACCATTTTATTTTAACTACAGCCCTTTCATTAGGTCAAGAGAATTTTAAGAACTTAAGTGATAAAGTGTTGTGTAAAATAAAGTGTGGGGTATAATTTAGTAGGTTGAAAATTTCAAATAAGCAAGTTGTAATTATTGTGCCTTTTATTATATTTTCTCTCTCCATATTATTGCTTAAGTAAATCTAAAATAGGAACCATTTCAAATCCTATTTTGATTTGATTCAATATATATATAAATAATAGATATTATTGTTCTTTGGGTAGGGTTGGAATAAGTTTGGGTATGATCTTTGCAAATAAAATAAGTGGAACCCCTTGAAGAGTATTTTAATGTAAAGTGCTATGTGAGTAGAAAGTGTTTTAGGATTGTTGGGTTATGATATATTGCTTACTTCATTCTTAAAGTACTCTTGAACTTAATGAATAAGCTCGCATTTCTAAATATCATGCATTTACCTTAGCCTCATTACAACCGAATGAAAGACCTTATGATTGATGATCAATTGAAATTTAGTGGTGGAAATTTGATTGATAAGTAAGTCTATGGTTATAATCTTTCATTGAATGTTAGGAGTGTAAACAAAACCTTATTTAAACACTTAAAATAGTTGGTAAGGGAGTGACAATATTGGTTATGCATGGAAAGCCATTAAATTACATGAGTATTGATTTTTTTTTTGTTTGATAATGATTGTGGATTTTTGAATAAGGGAGTCTTGATATATCCTTATAACTCTTGAACTTGACTAAATTTTTCTTATTTAGTCTAGTTTTGTTTTTAACTTTGCTTGGGGACAAGCAAAGGATTAAGAGTGGGGTAATTGTTTTGATAATGTATGTATGTATTTTTAGGGTAATTTTATTGGCTTTTGATTGATTTTTCTTTAAATTTGTGCTTAATTTTGTTTGAAGTGTCATGATATAGGTTGAAGTGCAAAAATGGAGCTTTAATATCCAAATTTGCTGGAAAGACATTGAACATGGCCAAGATGCTCATGGCTTGGCCGTGTGCCTCATCAAAAGAAAAAAAAAAGTGGACACACTCAGCAACCTAGCCGTGTCCCTCTTGAGATAAGGACATTTTGGCAGACTATGACACACCTAAATTTTGGCCGTGTCATCAACCTAAAGAAACAAAATGGAGGAACAATTGATTGAAGAGTTGGAGGCTTGAGAGAGTTTACACTTTATATTTCAAGGGTGGAACAATTGATTGAAGAGTTGAAGAGGGCTTAGGAGTTCTTCATCATATTCAAGTCGAGCTAGGAGGAAGAATAAGAAGTTCAACTCTTGACATCTCAAAGGGGTTTTTCTTATTCTCTCACTTAATTCACTTCTAAATTATTGTTGTTTTGTTATGAACATTAATATTTCAATGGATAATTTTGATTTTATTTATATTGAGATGAATGATTATTTTAAAATGATGGTGAGCTAAATTATTTATGCTTAGGGTTTGTAGTATATTTGATTAAATGACTTGATTCAATATTTCCATTAATATACCTTGTTATTAGTTATTTGCATTGGGTTATATGTTAGGTTGATAGATTGGTCACCTATTGATCTCTTAATATTGAATGATGGGCCGAGAGATGAAATTTGATATTGAAACTATGCAATCAACTACCCTAAGAATGAATTAAGAATATAAGTTGATAAATTGGCCACCATTTGTATATTCATTCATTTGAGGATTCTAGATTTTTCTAACCATTTTTCCATTTTTTAATGGATTTTGCTTTCAAGAATTCAACCATTCTTTTTGCTGGATACTTTATCTTTGCCCCATGTGCAGGCTCAAATTGGTAATTCTGTCTCATGTGTAGGCTTTTATTAACATTTCTGCTAGCATGCAACTCTTCTTCTTTTGCAATAAGATTGGATCTTTCTCAAGCAATGGGCCTTTCACTCCTCTTGACTCTATGTTTGCTTCTCATTGTTTGCTTTATAAAGTATCAACTGTTCATTGTGACAAAGAATAGGCAAGACAAGATAAAAAGAATGCAGTGTAATTTGCTCACATATGCTTGTTTGTATGATATGCATGAATGATACTTACAGTGATTATATTGACTCACGGACTAAGGTGACAAGCCATAGGAATCCCATTGGCATCTTTGAGATGTTCATTTAGGCCTTGAATTGGATCATCAGAAGATGTCACATCCATAGCTTCATTTCAAGATATAAAAAATATGAGTAGTGATGGCCCAAGCAGGATAGTCAGAGATACATGAGACATCCATTTCAAACCATGTGTAACACCCTCTACATAGTCTATACACTTAACTACATAAGTGATGTCACCTAAATACTCTCACTCACCTATATATGTAATATATGAAATGAAACCAAAATGCTTTTATACATTAACAAAGTTATTAAACTTCAAAAGAAATACCATGATCATGCCTATATTATATACATATATCTGTTTAATTTACAAAGAACTTCTATTGTTAACTTACATTGTAAACATTATTATAATTCTCTTGCTACTCTCAAATTTATACAATTGTCATACAAACTTAAAAAGTACTGCCATGTGAACCATACAGAATATAATATTTATAATCTTGCTCATTGAACCTTTGTGATGCAGTTGATTAGAAAGGATGATTTCTCACTCAGCAGTCTCAACTCTTCTTGATTGATCTACGCTTCAGAAAATAATTCTAACACGCTAAGCAAAACTTAGTGGTGCTTATGCATTTACAATATGCAAAAAAATTTAAACGAAAGAGAACTATACATAAAATAATTTAGAAACAATGAAAAGTATCACTTTTAGAATATTAAATAAAGAAATTAATAAATTCATTGAAACTTAAAATACTAAACATGATTAAATTTAGAATCGGTTAGTTTAACAACAACTATATAACACATTATTTTCAATATAGATAACTTCATTAAATATTTTCATACACACTGAACTCAGATCATATGTAACACCCCTATACCTCGTATACGTACACAGCATGCTAGTACGATCGTAATATACGTATACTGAATATAGGTATGCCACTGTTTATAAAACATACAGATAATCCCTTTTCAATAATATGAATAAATTTAAAACATTTAAAGGAATTTATAAAACACAATAGACAAAATGTTTATTAAAAACGCAGCGGAAAATATAACAAATATTTACAATTACATATACATCAAAATTCAAGTAAAACATAAAAGGTATATACATGTTTGGCAATATGTCTTTGATCTTTAAGCTCCACTATCAACACCTCAAGATCTAGACTCTACTCGGCCTAGAAAAACTCTCTGGTTCTTCCCTGTTACCTGCGCGATAAATCATAATCGCGCTAGGCCAACGGCTTAGTGGTACAAACTACAATAATATTATGTTTTGATGCAATGCCAATGTCACACAATCAATTCCATACACCATTCAAAAGAAATGTTATGCTTCAACATCTTACTTTGCTTAATGTCATATCAAACATTCATTCTCAACAAGATACTTATGCATTATAATCAATCTCATTATTCATTGGTTTCACCATTCAAGAATCACATTGAAAACAAAGACAAGCATGGGCCCAAAGACACTAATATGCCATTCAACTTTCAGAGTTAATATTTTGGTTTAATTATCACATTTATCATTATCATTATCCCAACTATGCTTCAAGGATTTAGGTTCAACCAAGCTTCAAGGGGAACAAAGCATGCTAAGTATCAACCCAACTTGGCTTCAAGAACCAAACCCAACCTAGCTTCAAGGGTTGTAACATCTCAATTAGGCTTCAAGGACTAGACCCAACCAAGCTTCAAGGGGAGTTAAGCATGCTAAACTTCAACCCAACTTGGCTTCAAGGATTTAGCCCAACCTAACTTCAAGAGATTGTTACTATAGGCATGCCACCAACAACAAAACTCTGAAAATGGAATAACACATTAGACACACAATTCATTCATTATTTCATTATCACTTAGGCAACCATGCCTCAATCATCTCATTGACATCATTATCATTTTAGCCAACAATCATGGCTCCATATCTCATCAAGAGAATATATATATATATATATATATATCATCAATTGCATTGAACATCATCTAGGTAAACATGTCTCAATTATATCATTTACATCATTAGAACCAATCACATTGGTTTCACATCTCATTATGTCTCACTTCACATTAAATCAATTCATCATTTAAATGTACATACATTATTCATTTTAGATGCTCATCAATCATTCACATTATACCAAACATAATATTATTCATAAGCATCAACAATGCATTAGATTTCCTAACACATTCACAATCAAATGGATGTTAAGTCTCAACATCATATAAATATATGCAATAATGTAGTTTGTACTTACCTCAAGAACACTCACACTACTCTATACTCTTCCTCTTCCCACACTTCTTCACAACTTGAATTAGGGCAAATTATCTTCTTCAAGACCTAATCCAAAAATGATAAAAATATATCAATTCCAATGCAAATATTCACTTAATAACCTCTTACTAGACCCTTAAATCACAAATTACAATTCAACACCACTAACTAGGGCCCACGGCCATGGCCACCCCAACCCCCACGGGCGTGGGTTAGAAAACAATTCTGCCCCAAATTGTTCAACACCCCCACGGCCATGGCATCTAAGGGCCACGGGCGTGGCATCCAAGATGCTACTGCCTCCAACCAAAATCATGTGTTCTAAACTTCTAACTTCATAAAACACAAACAACTTGAAGATCAACAAAAATAATTAACCAAACTCAACATCTACAACAATCACCAACTCAAAACCCTAATACAAACTCAACTCAAACACTTCCAATACCAATACCAACTTAACTTCTTATCTTAAAATCAATTTTAACACTTATAAACACACCACAACAACCCTAATCATAATATCAACAACAATTCATCCACCTCAAACACAACTTCAAAAAGAACAAAGGAAATCAAGAGAGAACTTACCAAAATTGATGAAACTTCACAAATTTCCAACTTAATCACTTGAATCTTCCTTCAATTTTGAGTTTGGAACAAGCAAAACTCACTCTTGCTCTCTTGCTTTGGATGTCCGACCAACAAAGGAAAAGAAAAGAAGAAAAAGAAAAATGAAGATGAAGCAAAGTCAAACTTCCCTTCTCTTTAAACCTCCACCAAGCAATCTAAAAAGAAAATTACTTAAATACCCTCTTCTATTTATTTTAACTCCCTCTCACTTACTTTACTTTTTAGTAATTTCATAAATAAAAAAATAAATATCTTCTTCCTTTGACCATCACATTTGACTTGTATATATGTTGTATATATTTCCATATACACAACATATACACTCTCTTTTAAATTTCTTTTCTCTTTCAAATTTAACATATACATTCAATCCAATTACAACAATAATATCAAAACTTCTAGGGCATACTTTGGGATATTACATCATAGGTTTGGATAACGGGTCGCTAATGGCAAGTAAATGCCCACTGTATAAAATTTGGCCAATGGCCCACTATAGTACGAATACCCACTGAATATGGTGACACAGAGTGTCCATTGATGGCACTATGTGCCCACTATCACTATGAATATCCTCCCTCTTGCTAGCCATTCAATCTCAATATATATCTAAAATCAGTATGCTTTGGGCAATTCATTACTTTTTAATTAACATTGAATTATGTATATCACTTCAATAGAATAATTCTTTGATAAACACTTGGTATTACATACATTTATCATATATTCAAAATTTATTACACTACTTGTTAGGGTTGATTTCAAAAATCTTTTACACTTTGAGGCCTTATAGTCATTTAGGCCGAAATCACAGATGAAAGATAAGGAAACGAGCTATTTAGGGCAAATTCTTCAAGTGACACAACCAACGACATGGGCGTGTCAATGACTGTGTCATTTGCCCATTTTACAGAAGCTTTGACAAGCCCAACAATATGGGCGTGTCACTGCCCGTGTCATTTATTCTTTATTCCAGTAGCTATGACACCCCCAGAGATATAGCCGTGTCATTTATTCTGCATTACAGTAGCTACGATACGCCAAAAGATATGGCTGTGTCACTGGCCGTATCATTAGTGTTGAAAAATAGCATCGTCGACACGCCTAGTGACATGGCCATGTCACTGGCCGTGTAGGCAAAAATTCTTTATTTCGGATATTCAACCACTTAAACACAATATATTTAAGATCTATGATAAAAATGATTCAAAAACTAATTTTTTTTAACATAAAAGAATCTATATCAGATTCTTTACTCAACATCAATTAATCAATCTATAACCATCACTCAAGGCTAAAAGCAACATCAAACCACTTATTTCTTACAAAGATTGAGTTAAGAATTATACTCATCACATATAAGTTCTTTTAACTCATTTTCACTCATCAATCCATTTAACCAATACTTTTCATTAATAATTCATTATAGATGACTCAATTAACTTATTCAAACATTAAAATTCATAGAAATTCAAATATTTGAAAATTAAAAATACATAAGCATATACCTCTTTCAAAATTCCTCTTTTCTCTTTAATCACTAGTTGAAAATCTCACATTTTCTAGCTTATTGTTATAAAAACCTATGACTAGATGTGATTTTCTTTTAAATTTGGCTAAAGTTTTGAAAAAAAGAAGAAAGGAGAAGTTTTGGTGGTGATGGTGATGATAGGCATGGAAGATGGAAGAAGGGAAAAGAAGATTCTACACACACACATGTCCATATATATATAGTTTAATCAGGTGCAACAATCTCATTTTAACTATGGTGCACCATCTTTCTTATCCTTTGATTCTAATTCAATTTTTAGTCCCGTAAAACCGTATAAATAAGTAATTTCTTCAGTAAATTTTAAGATCTACTATTTATATCATTTATCCATGTCACTTTTATCACTATTCAGTATCAATTATTAATATTAATTAAAAAGTTTACTATTTAAAATTTAAATATTACAATTCTCCCCAACTAAAGAAATTTCATCCTCGAAATTTACCTGTTATGGACGCTTGAAATAATTGAGGGTATTGTTGTCTCATTGTCTTTTTTCTTTCCCAAGTGGCTTCCTCTATCAAATGATTTCTCCATAACACTTTCACTTAAGGAATGCACTTATTACGCAACTCCTTTACTTCATGAGCTAAGATAGCCACTGATTCTTCTTCATAATTCAAATTTGGCTAAATTTCAAAGGATTCTTTTTGAATCACATGTGAAGGATCTGATCTATATCATCTAAGTATCAACACATGGAATACATTATGAATCTTAGCCAGTTTTGGAGAAAAAGCTAGTCGATAAGCTACTGGACCTATACGTTCAAGTATTTCATATGGTCCAATAAACCTAGGACTTAGTTTACCTTTCTTTTCAAAGCAAAGAACCTTCTTCCATAGTGATACTTTCAAGAATACCTTATCTCCCACACCATATTTAATGTCACATCATTTTAAATATGCATATGATTTTTGTCTATCCATTGCAATTTGTAATCAATTCTTTATAAGCTTCACTTTGTCTTCAGTTTACCTTATGAGATCAGGTCCCACAAGTTTGCTCTCATTCAATTTCACCCAACACAATGGTGTTTTACATTTCTTTCCATAGAGTGCTTCATATGGTGCCATCCCAATACTCATTTGATAACTATTGTTATAGGCAAATTCTACTAAAGGCAGATATCTATCCCAACTACCTTCAAAATCGATTACACAACTTCTAAGCATATCTTCAAGTACTTGTATCACCATTTTCGATTGAACATCAGTCTGTGGATGAAAAGCTATGCTAAAATGAAGTTGAATACCCAATGTTTTCTGAAAACTTTTCCAAAATCTTAAAGTAAAAGCGAGGGTCTCGATCTGAAATAATAGACATTGGCACTCTATGAAGCTTGACTATCTCGTTAATATATAATTCAATAAGTCTATCCATTGAATAATCAACTTGAATGGGAAGGAAATGAGCTGATTTGGTTAATCGATTAACAATTACCCAAATTGTATCATGCTTCTTTTGGGTGTTCGGAAGACCGTCACAAAATCCATGGTGATTCTATTCCACTTTCATTCTGGTATTGATATACATTGCAAAAGACCCAATGGAACTTGATGTTCTGCTTTGACTTGTTGACATACTAAACACCAAGTCACATATTCAGTAATATCTCTCTTTATACCAGACCACCAATAATGAGACTTCAAATTTAGTACATCTTATTGCTTCCGGGATGTACAATATATGTAGTATTATGAGCTTTACCAAGTATACACTCCTTTAGTTCTTTTTGCGTTGGCAAGTATTTCTAACTTTTATGGTCAGTGAAAATATAGCATCTTTCACCATACAAGTAATGTCGTCAAATCTTAAAAGCAAATACAATAGCAACTAACTCCAAATCATGTGTAGGGTAACTCATTTCATGAGATTTTAATTGCCTAGAAGCATAACCAATTACCTTACCCTCTTGCATTAATACACAACCGAGTCCTTGATGAGAAGCATCACTATAAATCACATAGTCCATATCTGGGGTTGGTTGAGTCAATATCGGTGCTTCAGTCAACATAGTCTTCAATTGTTCAAAACTAGCTTGACACTGAGCATTCCACTCAAATTTAGTTTCGTTTCTAAGGAGTTTAGTTAAAGAAAGTGCTATCTTCGAAAACCTTTATACAAATCTTCTAAGAAACCAGCTAACCCAAGGAAACTCCAGACTTCTATTATATTCTTTAGTGGCTGCCAATTCAAAATAGTCTCAATTTTACTAGGATCTACATGTATACCATTAGTTGATACTGCATGACCTAGAAATGCCACTTCCGTCAACCAAATATTATATTTTGATAGTTTAACATACAATTGATTCTCCCTTAGTGTCTGTAGTACAATTCTCAAATGTTTATCATGCTCCTCTTTATTTTTGGAATGAACCAATATGTCATCAATGAAAACAACTACAAAATGGTCTAAATAGGGTTTGGAAACTCAATTTATCAAGTTTATAAAAACTGCTGGAGCATTAGTTAAACCAAAGGGCATAACCAAAAATTCATAATGTCCATATCGAGTTCTGAAAGTTGTCTTTGGAATATCTACTTCTTTAACTTTTATCTGATAATAGCTTGATTTAAGATCAATCTTAAAGAAAACACCTGCTTCCTTCAACCGATCAAAGAAGTCATCAATCCTAGGTAATGGGTACTTATTCTTAATAGTCACTTTATTTTACTAACGATAATCTATACATAATCTTAAGGTACCATCCTTCTTCTTCATAAATAAAACCAGTGCACCCCAGGGTGATACACTAGGTCTAATAAAGCCCTTATCAAGTAATTCTTGAAGTTGCACTTTTAACTCTTTTAACTCTGGAGGTTCCATTCTATAAGGCGAAATAGAAATTGGTGCCGTATCCGGAACTACATTAATAACAAATTCTACCTCCCTCTCTGGAGGTACTCTAGGTAATTTCTCCAAAAAAAATATCCGAAAACTCACTCACTGTAGGTATATCTTCCAAAGTCTTGCTTGAATGTTGTGTATCATTAACATAAGCAAGGTAAGCTTCACACTTCTTCCTAATCAGCCTTCTATCTTTAGCTACAGAAATCAAACTAGAAGGGTAAAATTGTTTTTCTTCTCGAAGTATAATTTTAACATAATTCAGAATCTTAAAAGTCACAACTTTACTATAGTAGTCCATAACTGCTTGATGTCGGGACAACCAATCCATTCCCAAAATTAAAATCATGGAATGGAAGTTCAATTAAATCAACAGGAAGTTCTACATCATGAACTCTAATTGGACAATTTTGATATATTTTGTTTACCTTCACACTATGGCCTAAGGATTTAGTAACTTCTATCTCATAATCAAGTTTATCAACACACATTTTCTTCCCTAAAGCTATAGTTGTACATATATAAGAAGGTGTAGAACTAGGATCTAATAATGCATACACATCAAGACCAAGTAAAGAAAATTTATCAACTACAACATCATGAGCATCCTGGTCCTCCACTATTCATGGCATAAGCCCTAGTTGGAGCACTGCCTCGAGTATGAGGTTTATCCACTGTTTCAGATCCTCTCTGCTGACTAACACTGTGTCGACTGCCTCTACCTGTCCTACGGCTTGACCGAGACCTCTGTACATAACTTTATCCTTCAACAACTTCTAGTTCTTTTGTCATTGGACAATATCTAATTTTATGCTCCGAAGAACCACATTTCAAACAAGTCCCTTTTCGATGCCAACAATCTTCACTTGCATAACCCTTACCATAATATTGACAAGGTGTAGTAATAGCCCTTGAAGATGAGCCTGTAGCAACTCCATACCTACCATCTCTAGACCTTTGAAAACTAGCTCCACTTCCTCTACCAGACCCTTGAGTTTGAGCTTGAATATTTCTCTATCTTTTCTGGCCACCTTGTTATTGTTCACTAGAAAATCTCTTCTTTTATTATTGTCTTCTTCCTTGCTCTTATTTAATCTCCTTTTCTGTAGCAACCACCGCATTAATAAGAGTGAAAAACTCTTTAATCCTCACGCTTGCTAAACATACCCGGATCTGATTGTTCAATCCCTGTTCAAACTGCTTACACTTCTCCTCCTCATATGAAACTAACTCTGAAAAATATTTGCTGAGGCAAATAAATTGCCTCTCATATTTAGACACAGATGACTGCCTTTGCTTAAGATACAAAAACTCCCAATGGTTCTCCTCTAAATAAATCTCACTAATATATTTCTTTTTAAATTCTTCTTGGAAAAATGCCCAAGTGTGTCTGCAAGTACACCTTTCTGCTCATAATTTCCTAATTCTTTCCAATGGAGATCTTTGGGGCACTGGCAGTGGAGGCTGTATAGGAGGAGCAACTCCTATGATTTGCTTGAGAAATTCCCCTATATTTCTCACAAATTGGGGATCTAAGAGAATTTGTTCCGCAGAAGGTTCTGATAGCTAGTGATTCCCCACACTTGCTTGACGGTGTGAGGATGCAGCTTGTTCCTCTGCACCTTGACAGGATTTAGAGGCCATCTTATACCTTTAAACATTGAAAATCAACTGCATCAAACATTTATTCAATTATATAGTTCACATAACAATGACAATTATACTTCTCTTTTCTTTTAACCCACAAACTTAGGACCGCCTAAACCTGCTCTGATACCACCAAATGTAACACCCCCTACATAGTCTATACACTTAAATACATAAGTGATGTCACCTAAATACTCACACTCACCTATATATGTAATATAGGAAATGAAACCAAAATGCTTCTATACATTAACGCAGTTATTAAACTTCAAAAGAAATACCGTGATCATGCCTATATTACATACATATATCTATTTAATTTACAAAGAACTCCTATTGTTAACTTACATTGTAAAAATTATTATAATTCTCTTGCTATTCTCAAATTTATAAAACTGTCATACAAAATTATAAAGTATTGCCATGTGAACTATACATAATACAATATTTATAATATTGCTCATTGAACCTTTGTGATGCAGTTGATTAGGAATGATAATTTCTCACTCAGCAATCTCAACTTTTTTTGATTGATCTGCACGTCAGAAAATAATTCTAACATGCTAAGCAAAACTTAGTGGTGCTTATGTATTTACAATATGCAAGAAAATTTAAAGGAAAGAAAAATATACATAAAATAATTTAGAAACAATGGAAAGTATCACTTTTAGAATATTAAATAAAGAAATTAATAAATTTATTGAAACTTAAATTACTAAACATGATTAAATTCAGAATCAGTTAATTTAACAACCATATAACACATTATTTTCAATATAGATAACTTCATTAAATATGCCCATACACACTGAACTCAGATCATAGGTTTGGATAACGGGTTGCTAATGGAAAGTAAATGCCTACTGTATAAAATTTGGCCAATGGCCCACTATAGCACAAATGCCCACTGAATATGATGACATAGAGTGTCCATTGATGGCACTATATGTCCATTATTACTATAAATATCCTCTCTCTAGCTAGCCATTCAATCCCAATCTAGATTCAAAATCAGTATGCTTTGGGCAATTCATTAGTTTTTAATTAACATTGAATTATGTATATCACTTCAATGGAATAATTCTTTGATCAACACTTGATATTACACACATTTATCATAAATTCAAAATTTATTACACTACTTGTTAGGGTTGATTTCAAAAATCTTTTATATTTTGAGGCTTTATAGTCATTTAGGCCGGAATCACAGATGAAAGACAAGGAAAAGAGCTATTTAGGGCATATTCTTCAAGTGACAAGCCCAATGACATGGGCGTGTCAATGACCATGTTATTTGCCCATTTTACAGAAGCTTTGACATGCCCAACGACATGGGTGTGTCACTGCCTGTGTCATTTATTTTGCATTACAGTAGCTACGACACTCAAAGACATGGTCGTGTCACTGGCCATGTCATCAACATTGAAAAATAACATTGTCAACACCCCTAGTGACATGGTCGTATCACTGGCCGTGTCAGGCAAAAATTATGTATTTCACATATTCAACCACTTAAATACAATATTTTTAAGATCTATGATAAAAATAAATCAAAAACTAATTTTTTTTTACATAAAAAGAATCTATATCAGATACTTTACTCAACATCAATTACTATTAAAAATAACATCAAACCACTCATTACTTATAAAGATTGAGTTAAGAATCATACTCATTACTTATAAGTTCCTTTAACTCATTTTTCACTCATCAATTCATTTAACCAATACTTTTTAATAATAATTCATTATAGATGACTTAATTAACTAATTCAAATATTAAAATTCAAAGAAATTTAAATATTTGCAAATTAAAAATACATAAGCGCATACCTCTTTCAAAATTCCTCTTTTCTCTTTAATCACTTGTTGATAATCTCATATTTTCTAGCTTATTGTTCTAAAAACCTATAACTAGATGTGATTTTCTTTTAAATTTGGCTAAATTTTTTAAAAGAAAGAAGAAAGGAGAAGTTTTGGTGGTGATGGTGACGATAGGCGTGGAAGATGGAAGAAGAGAAAAGAAGATTCTACACACACATGGCCATATATATAAGTTTAATCAGGTGCAACAATCTCATTTTAACTATAGTGCATCCTCTTTCCTATCCTTTGATTCTAATTCTATTTTTAGTCCCGTAAAATCGTAAAAATAAGTAATTTATTCTGTAAATTTTAAGATCCACTATTTATATTATTTATCCATGTCACTTTTATCACTATTCACTATCAATTATCAATATTAATTAAAAAGTTCAATATTTAAAATTTAAACATTACACTATGATTCATCACATTAGTTGATAGTTTATTCATAACCTTGCAAATAATTCTTTCATCAACCTACCTTTGCCCAATATGTCCTTTAAGATTCGACAGTGCAATGTACTTCATTATGCTTGAAGGCTCATGTGACAAGAAAACACATTTTTTCTTTTTTATTTTTTATTTTTGAAATTTAATTTTAATTTTGAAATCAAATGTTGGCTTTATTAAATCAATGTTATTATACCTCAAGACTTATCTTTCAAATTAACGCATCTATAACTTTATAACTCTAGTTATCATACTAAATTTGGAAATCATTTCTATTTGAGCAAAAGTTATTCCACTTTAGATAGACACATACACATTACTTGGCCAAAGGTTTCATTAATTTTAAATATTGTCTATCTCATATGCATGTTTTTTCAAACAATCTCCACTAATAGACTCCACCGACCAAGAGAGATCAACAGATTTTTAACAGGCTTGAAATGGAATTTATAAGGGATATTGGCTTAAGTGAATGCCATTTTTGTTTGAAGTTGATGCGACATTGCTAACATATCTTCACACTACAAACTTTATGTTGGAATTGTATGCTGTTGGAAGCATTCTTAAACTCTTGGCATCATTTTGACCTTCTACGCGTCTTGTTATCTTGCTTCATGAAAAGATAAAACTTGAATGTTCTTCCATCTTCTTGAAAGAAATCTGGATATGATCTGACTAGGACAAACCTATTCTTTTTCTTTTGCAAAAACTCAGGACCCTTTTTCTTCTTTTTCTTTTTTTATTCTTTTTTTCTTTCTTCTTCTTTTTTTTTTTTTGTTTTTTGGCATAGTATTTCATCATTCCTCCCCTTTTCCTTTTTGGAATATCAAGTCTAAGACTATCAAGATGGCTGACTCAGAGTTGTATTGGACATCATGAACCAAATGAAAGATGATCTTTTTCCTATTTATCTGATTTTAGCTGAGTCTCTGGTTGGAGTGAACCAATTTAAGTTAAACTCTTCTTGTAGGCTGAGTGAAAACCTTCTACTGCTTCAGGAAAAAAGAACTTTGTTGGCTTTCTGAACCGCCCTTCCAGGTTTTTAATTCAAACTTTCATAATTTTCTCCCTTTTTTAGCTCTAATTTTGCCTAGCCCACCCTTATGGGTTTTCGAAACTAGTGAGCTGCTCTAATTTTTGCATAGGTCGCCATTTCGGATTTTTAATCTAGCGAGCTTTCCCTTTTGTTTTGTTTATCTTGATTTTTTTTCTTTGGGTCCTAGCTCTAAGAAAGTCTTCTTGTTCATACTGTCCTATGCTCTTCACTATGAAGTAGCATGAGTCTAATTCAATGAGGATGGATCTTTTTGTTGTCCCGATGCCATTGTAATAATGGAATATATCTTAGATATTAGGTCTAGTTGAGGTAAACTTCAACTATCCTTATGATCTTGACTATGCATCCTTCTCTTTGATCTTTTTATCCTTTGGTAGATCAGTGATCATCAGACTTGTCATAACTATTATAATAGCTTAAGGTAGGCTATCAAGTTTACAAGCCAATAAAAAGCAAACTAAAATCTTATAAAGGCTCAATGTGACAAACTAGGGATTGATATTAAAAAGGTAGATGCTAGTTGTTGGTTCACCAAATAATGCTTAGATCCTTTCTTTCTTCAATAAGAAGAGTTTAATTTTTTTTTCGAAAGTTCATCAAAGCATGTTCTAAGATCGACTAGACATAAGTAATTCTGCAGAAGCCATATCTAAGTAAGTATACATAGCTTAATGCCATAGACCAATTCTCTCACCTAGTAAAGTCATTCACAACATGATATATAGATACGTTAATTAATAAATATCAAAATAGATTCATCATTGGTTGCACACTAGAATGTCAAAAATCAATAAAATTATAAATTCAACAAAATTAGTTTATTCAAACAATTTGAAAAACATAATTATTTAAAATACCAAAGAAAGAATAAAATAAGCAGCATTTAAGCCTAGGAAAGTTTGTTGAATTGGAGTAAAAAATGCTTCATCTACTTGGACATGCTAGGGGCAAGGATCTTGACACTATCAATAAGATCTTGTATCTTATGCCTCAAACTTATACTTTAATCTATGTTATGACCTAGTGTCTAATGGAAGTAGCAATAATTTTGAGTGTTGAGCTTAGGCGATAAAGGATTTGATAATGGTCGAGGTGCCAATGGTTGTAGCAAATCCATCTTTATTAAATTTTCAAACACCTTTGACAAAGATTCCTCCAAGTTTGAAAATTTATGCTTCTTTACTGCCTCAGTTGTTGCATTTATCTCAACATATTTCTGTCACCTTTTACTTTGCACACTAGGATGGTAGCAACCTTTATTGCTCTCTTTTCCATTATATATATTCTTTTCTCTCTCCCATTCTTCTAGTTTAAGGTCAACCCCATGTAAGTCTTTAAAATGCTTAGTCGGTATATGGCTCAATTGATCTTGTAGAATAGGAATTGACCCCTCATTTCTTATCTAATCCCTATCAGTGGACCTATTCCTTATTAAAGTTGCCTTTCCCTTCTTCTTTATGTTAGTGGCAGACGCTTCATTAGCATTATTGATGATCTCCTAAACCTCAATCAACTGAGCCTTTATAATCTCAACCAATTGATCCCATAATTTGGCCATCCTAGCATTGACAAAATCATTAATTATATCCTTAAGCTGGTTTCCATCAAAAGGTACTGATTATGGCATAGAAATTGCTGCTCTACAAGTCAAATAAGTTATATGATGCAATGGATATATGAATGTATGCATATGTAGCAAACAAATAAATAAAGTCAGAATGCTTCTTCCAACCTTATATCTTTCTTGACCCAAGTGGCGAGTCTCTTTCCCTAGGTATTTTGGTTAACAAAAAATATCATCAGAGAATATTTTTTTTTTCGAAAGAATCACTCAGACGAAATAACCAATAATTGTATTTTCAAACACAGAAGTCATTTTATGATAACCCCCACTAATTAAGCTTTAATTCTTAGGATTTACTGAAGAGTTCAGTAGCATTTCTGATATATTATGGATTAAAATTAAATTAATAGGTTTATTATAGACTTTTCATTTGCAAAAATAACTAACACAAACAAGCCCATAACTAATAAGACTTGGTATAATTAAGGCCCACAATTTATTTTAGTCTATAAGGCCCACAATAGTCTTAGTATAATTAAGACCCAACTACTTACAAGTCCCTTTTGGTCTATTGTAAAAAGATTTTTAATTTTAAGGCTAGTGAAAGCTTGATTTAGAAAAATGGGTCATAAAGTGAAAGATGGTTTATGGGCCCTTCCTTAAAAACAATTCAAAGCCTATTGTAAAAATTTATTTCAAAAATTAATTTTAGGCTTCGTGCTTGGACCATATGATAGAAAATAATTTTTGACCCCTTCTTCATTAAAAAAAAAGGGAATTTAAGCCATTTTTTGAAAAGTTTTGAAAATGATTTTCGATTTAGGCTTAAAATAAATTTTTGGCCATAAAATAATTTTTAGCTTACACCATAATTAGGTTATATTAGAAAAAAAAAATCAAATAGGTCATAATTCAAACTAAGATATGTCAATCATAGTCAACCAACAATCAATTAGGGTAAACCTAAGAAAAGTTACTAGGCCAACTATATGGGCTTTAGTCTTTAGGGTAAAAAGCTTAGGTTCCTATAGCAAGTGCATACTAAAAGATACAAGTCTATGAGTAGCTATGCAGTGCTCGATCTCCATAATTTGAATAAAAGTAAGGTATCACTTACACATATATAACATGGATTCCATAGGGCATTCTAACTCACACATACAATGAAAATCTAAATGATGTAATGAATAATATCATAATAAGAAAATTAAAATAATATGAAAACCAATGGAATCAACTTCTCTTATATCTAATGGAGTCGCTATTGTGAGCTGTGATTTTTACCCTCACTCCTAGTGGAATGGTTCTTATGACTTTGGTACAGTTAGGCTCTGAGCCTTAGAGAACACAGGCCTAAGCCCGGAGAATAGGAGACACCACCTAGACGGGCTAGGAAAGAAATTGAAAGGGTGGATGACTTGATTCCTAAGGTATCTCCAACCCCTACTAGGTTCGAAAAGTTGAGTACATATAGAGAATATGAGAAATGACCCAGCACTACCATAACGCCTGGTTCATTAGAACTGGCCTACTTTTCAGATCTCAATATTATTAAATTTTTACCTTATTATAACATTATTCATATTACAAACATTATTAAAATAAACAACATCATATTATAAATCAACAAGATAAAAATATGTCCTTACAAATGTTCAAGATCCATAAACACAAATATGATAGCAGACCAATCAAAAGGTGGAAATATATCCCTTACAATTGTCTCAAAGTTCTTAAAATAAATTAAATTACACAAACTAAATAAATTAAACAAATAAGGCACCCTCGAGTGAAAACATGCCTTTACAACCTCAAATCCATAAACAATTAACCAAAGATTCAACATTTATAATAAATAAACAAGTAATCCAATCAAATAGCTAATCATCACACAAATGATTGTAAATTAGGGCTAAATTAATGAAATTAGGGTTTTATCATCAATTTAGGGTTTTTTGCTACAAAATTAGGGTTTTCTTTACAAATTAGGGTGTTAGTAATAAAACTATGGTTTAGGATTATGGAATTAGGGTTTAGACCTAAAACTAGGGTTTAGTATAAAAAATTAGGGTTTATTTAGAAATTAGGGTTTAATATGGGAGATTAGGGTTTTAACCCAAAAATTAGGGTTTAAATATTAAAACTAGGGTTTTGGTGATAAATTAGGGTTTTGAATTATAAGATTAGGGTTTTGACTAAAAAATCAGGGTTTAATATAATATACTAAATTAGAGTTATAAAGATAGGATTTTAATTTAAAGAATTAGGGCTTTTGGTATTTAATCCAACAAAATCAAGACAATGAAACAAATCAAAACAAATTTGCAATGTCTTAAAATAAACAATAATATATTGAATTAACACATACAAATATTGAAAATCATGCCTTCGTTTGTTGGCTCCACTAAAATATATTCGTTGAACCAAACTTCATTTGTAAACCACAACTTCTACACATAAACTAATATGGAAGTTTTCCTGAGAGTGATATGGTTGGTTTGGATCAATTAGCTTTTGGTTGAATTAGATAATATGAAGATTACCTGCTATATCCTTAAGTTTTGGCTACTGTCTCTTTGTTATATTGTTTTCTCTCTCTCTCTTTTGGTTAGATTATTCTCTATCTCTCTTTCTTTTACTTATTATTTCTGCCAAATTATTGTTCTTTAATTGCTTATTGTGGCTCCCTGATTGTAACTCTCTCTCATTGTTAATTGCTCCCTCTTTCTTGCTACCAATTGATTTATATTTATAGGTAAAATTAAGGTAAACATCTAGCTCCCTTTTTGTTAATCAATCCCATTCCCATTAAAAAAGCTTTTGCTTATCCGAGTGTATTTGAATTTAAACATAATTAGGACACTTAAAATTGAATTACAACTGAACTAAACTGGAATTAATGATTTCATGGGCCGATTTAGTAATTTTGGCTTTTAAATCAGACTAGACTCGGTTTGGGCTATTAAAATTGGATCAGACCTAATTGAAACTTTTAAAATTAGACCAGACCTAATTCAAGCTTTTAAAATTGAACTGGACATAATTTAAGATTTTAAAATTGAACCAAAAATTCAAGCTTTTAAAATTGGGTTAGGTTTAATTCAAGTTTTTAAAATTGGAACAAAAATTAATTAGGCAAAAATTAAATGAATGGTTCTTACGGAGTGGGTTGTTTCATTAGTTTGGCCCATAATTTTATTTAATAATTTAACAAAAGATTATGACAAATTGGCCAATTAAAACCATTCCCCAGTAGAGTCTCCATTGTAAGCCGGAATTTTTGCTCCCACTCCAGGTGGCATGGTTCTTACGACTTCGGTACTGTTTGACTATAGGCCTTAGAGAACACATGCCTAAACCTGGAGAATAAGAGTCGCCACTAGGATGGGTCAGGAATAAAATAGAAGGGGTGGACGACTCGATTCCTAAGGAATTCCCAAACCCTACTGGATTCAAAAAATTGGGTACGTATAGGAAAAACGAGAAGTGACTTAGCACTCCATAACGCCCAGTTCATTAGAACCGGCCTCATTTTTAAGTCTAAATATTATTAAAGTTTTTATATTATTATAATATTATTCATATTACCACTAGTTTAAAGTAAATAAAATAAAGGATAATAATAAATTCAAACAAACAAATATAATGGGCATCCATACAAGAACAAAAATATGCCCTTATAAAGTCCAAATATCCATAATAACAAATAAAATAGGACACCCGCCAAAAGGTAGAAACGTGTCCCTTACAATTGTTCCAAAGTCATCAAAATAAATTAAATTATACAACCTTAACAAATAAAGGCACCCACGAGTGAAAATATGTCTTTTACATTTTCCTTAAAATCCAAATAGTAAATAAATGCAATTTAACCATTCATAAAAAATAATTGACTTAAACATACAAGTAATCACCAAATAATCATAAAATTTAAGTTGTAATTAATAAAATGGGGGTTTAGCATCTAAGTAGAGTTTTCTTGTGAGATTAGGGTTAAAACACACAAAATTAGGGTTTTATATGATAATTAGAGTTTTGTTGTGGAATTAGGGTTTCATCATATAATTTAAGGTTTTAAACCTTAACTAGGGTTTAACATGCAAAATTAAGATTCAAATCCTAAAACTAGGGTTTAATCATGCAATTTAGGGTTTGGTAATATAATTAACAAGCAATTAGGGTTTCAATTAGACTTAATCCTAATGCTACGGTTTACTAGATGGGATTTAAAAATCAGACTCAAAATTTAAAAGAAACAGTGAATTCAATAGCATTAAAGAATGAAGATGATCAATGGAAACTTAAATAAAATGAATTAATAAAACCAGATCTATGTTGTCGACTCCACCAAGATAATTTTGTTGAACCAAGCTCGCTGTTTGAATTGCACAATTATTTTGGAAAGTCTGGATCAATTAAGGTTCTTGGCTAATGCTTAAACAATCCGGAGATTATTTGTAAATTTGCACAAATTGGATATTGTCTGTTTATTACTCTCTATATCTCTTTTCTGTTGGTTTCTATTGCTAATTCTTAATTGCACTCTATCTCTTTTAATTACTGATTATGGCCTCCTCCAATTCTACTAATTGCATTTGTATTTATAGGTAGAATTAGGGCAATTCTCGGCTCATCACTCCATATCCAATTAGAAAACCTTTTGTTTATCTGAGTCTTTTTGAATTTAAGTGCAATTAGGAATATTAAAATCAATTTAAAACTGAATTAGGCTGGATTTAAGGGCTTATGGTGAATTGGCTATGGCCCTTAATTTTAACTATAACTAATGAATGCTCATGGCGAATTGGCTATGAAATTGGCCAATTCATCATGACCTTTTAGGATATTTTTGTAATTCAAGGTTCTAAGTCAGGCTTTTACAATTGGACCAAATTCAACTTGGATTTTTTTTTTATTGGGACCAAATTCATTTAGGGCCAAATTTAGGGGTCTACAGGTTACTTGAAGTACATTAGATAACTCGGTTTAAAAAAAAACTGATATTAACCAAATGGAATTTAATATAAGTGTATTGGATTATACTGAGTTGATTTTTTTAAGAAAGTTTGGGCTTAAATTTAGTTGTGTTCTTGGGTGCTAAATATTATTTATTTGATTTAAATAAGTGAAGTTAGTAGTACATTGTTGATCATATCTTGAAAGTATTTATAATTAATGAAAGTTTTGTTATAAGATTGAAGTATGATATAGTGTACTTAGAAAGTGGGAAAATATGAGGAAAGTGTCGATATAAGATTTTGGATATTCAACTGAGTATATAATTAGAGAAAGGATAAATGATGAGTGCATATAATTAGTAAACTTTGAATTAATTTTGGAAAAATAAGACAACTTGGGAACCAAGGCAGGAAGATTGATAGAATGATAAATTACTAATGATTTAAAATAGTTTGTAAAAGAAAATAAAGAAAATAAAGGGGAAAAGAAAAGAGATAATTAAATGATGGAAGATAAATATTGAAAATAGTGTATACATAAGTTTTATACCTATTGTTTACCTAATGACAACACTATGTGGAGATTTAAGTTAATTTTTAAATTATATATGGAAGTATTTAGGAAGTTAATATATATTGATTGTTAATAGTTGAGCGGAAAAAATATTATATGTAGAGGGAAGATAATGAGTGTAATGCCCTTATATCCTATATACATATAGTACATATACCCCATATATGTAAAATACATATATAAAAAATAAGAATGTCATAAAAGATAAATGTGGAAAACTCATTTTCTTGATTATTAAAATAATTACACTTTCAAAAAAGAATAATTTTATAAATAAATTCATTAATATTTAGTATTTCATTAAATCTTTATAAGAAAATCTCCGAAACTATTTCTCTAGATTTTTGCCTATAATTTATTAAATACCCAAATGTACAACAACACATCCTGCATTATACTGCACTACCAAACACATATTTGTATAAAACCATCAATTCTTTAAAATATCATCAATTCATCAATTTACATTCAAAAGTATCATGACATTTGCCGTATTTCCCAAAGTAAGTTTAATATACAAATAATGTCTATTACTATACAAAATCCACATTATACTATAACTACAATAATACATGAATGCAACACCTTTCAAGGTTAGTCTCGTGACACTCACAACTTCAAGCCTCAATCACAATCAGGATCACCCTGGTATGCACTTCGAGTACCTACGTGATACACATTACTGCGCTAAGCTCAAGAGCTTAGTGACATATATTTTAATACATAAACAATTTGAAATACTAGGGCACATTTATTATCTCATCCTATCATTTCTATCTTATGTCAATATCTCATCATATATATATATATTTATCACACCTTATAACACCTACGTTGATTTGTAAATAATTTATTATCATCATCTTACATTTTCACTTAGTACTCATCTTCTCATTTGTTGACTTAAATAGTTACAGAGTAACATTTCCATATAATATTCATTTACCTTCCAATAACACTCAAATTTAGTACATAGATTATAAACACAAACACACACATTGGGCACAAAATCTTTATACAATATATAAGATCTAAAAATATTGATTTGTCCTACCCTGACACCATCGTGTCTAGCCCCGAAGGCATAATAATATAAATGACACTAGTGCATCTCACTGAAGGCATAATCATATTTGTGATACCAGCATGTCTCGCCCAGCGTAATCATATCTACGACACCAGCGCATCTTGCTCGAAGGCGTAAGGCATGCCAAACAATACCAAATACAACTTTCTAGAACTATTTTTTGAATAAAGTACCATGCATCACAATATGTTCATTTCTAATCCATTTCCCATATTTATCATCCACATTGTTCATTTCCATATTTATCAAAATATCAGCTCACTCATGATCACTTCCACATTTTACTTTTATATTATTTCCCATCACTTTTCACAACCATGGGTCACATATCACTTTTATGTTCTCATTTCATTTGTCAATCTCTCACTAATTCATAACCAATTACCACATCATCAACTACATTACACATTATAAAATCCCTTTTCACAATTTAATCACATTTTATAAATTTCCATATTTTTGTTTCATAATATTTATCATAAAATTCATTCCTCATCTTTTACAATTCATTTTAGGATTTTTCATATATTTTCCTTCTCACTACTTGTCACTTTGTTCATTTTTTTTTTATCTTTTTACTCATTTTTAGCATATCTCACATTTTATACACTATGCATATAAACATTTCTAACTCGCCACTAAATTCCTCGACTGTGCCATTCTAAAGGTCATGCTTGATCATTTCAAAATAACACTGCTAATACTTCCAAACTAACCCCATGGCCGTGGCATCCTGGGGCCATGCCCGTGGGTTTTGATACAAATCTACCAATAACACTAAAACAAATCCCATGGCCGTGGCATTCAATGGCCACACTCGTGGATTTCCAATTGCCTCTGCCTTTGGAACAACTTTTCCTCAGTCAGTCCCATACTCAATGCCACGTTCGTGCTCTCATGATACGATGCCCGTGGCCTTATAAATCAACATATTTCATACATTTAACTCAATACAACACACTTTACATAAGGAAAAGGATATGCACTAACCTTAATTGACATTCCAGGCCTTATTTCAATGAGATTCTACACTTCTTCACTTCTATCTTGGCCTAAATACATAATCCAACAACAATCATCATTGTTGATTTATACATATTTACATACCATTCTACATAAATTTACTCAATTTCCAACCCATTCCCTACAAAACTCTTACTCCTTCCCTTACTACTCTTTCCCAATTTCAACTATCCATAACCATTTCCAACATCTAACAATGAATTTATCATCTATACATCAATTTAACAATAACACCACTCAATTTTGCAATTATATCAACCTCCATAAAAAAACTAATTATACATATTTAATTACAAAACCCTAGTTCCATCTTTTAACTTCATTTCAACAAATCACTCATCAAGTCCTCATATACTCATCCCAATCATATCATAACTATCATCTTTCTCAATTAACCACCATTTTCTCTCTCTAACCCTTTTAAACATATTCTTAAAATCAATTAAAAATAAGCTTAAAGAAGAGTACTTACTTCGATTCTTCAATAAAACTTCAAAATCTCCTTAAAACCTCTTTAAATTCCTTGTAAAATATTAATGTACAAAAGAAACTAACACTCACCTCACCCTCTCCCAAAGTACATGTCCAAGATGAAGAAAGGAAAAGAAACCTCTTTTATTTTTTCCCTTCTTCCTAGCAACATGTATATATATATATGTATATATATATTAATTAAAATATAATTAAATATTATGATACTTATCTCTTCTTTGACTTTCCTCTAGACAAATACTTAATTCGAAAGATGACAATCACAACATCATGACTCGAGGAACATTCCTCAAGGGAGTGAACCTTTGAGATCGGTCTCTGAGATATACAATTTATTCCGGAAAGGAAAGAAGTTGGACTCATTTGGAAACATTAGGCAATTTACTTTATACCTATTATTTCGTCTGGTTTTTGGTTCCTAGTCTTATTTCTTTTCATTATTATTATTATTATTATTATTATTATTATTATTATCACCATCTTCCAACAACAATTACACATACACACTTATATATTACATATATGTTACTTATATGTATATGTCATGTTATATGTAAATCTTGTATTTCTCTCTTCCAACATGCTAACTACCCTCCGATAAATTATTTCACAGTATTTAAAATCCATAAGTGTTACAATGAGGACCAAAATTAGTATGTTGGGTTATTATTGAATTGAAGAGAAAGATATTTAAAGCTTGAATTTAGTGTATAATGAGATTTACCAAAGAAATTGATATAAGATTAACTTATTGGATCGAGAAAACTAGATAAAGGCAATCACTTGATGAGATACTTGATAAATGTATTTGAACATTTGGTGTGGTTATATGTATCAAGAGAATGGACAAATGTTACTTGTACATGATTAGTAAACTAATATGATATACTAAGGGAAATTAAGACAAAATAAGTGATAAAATGATTGATCATTAATTGTTTGAAATAATTGTAAGGGAATGAGGGAAAAACTAGGAAAGGAAAAATAAAGGAACCAAATAAGTTGTATTAGTAATTGATTGTAAATAAAGTTTAAATATATAGATTGTATACCTCATGTATACCTAATAGTAACAACATTTGGTGACTTAAAATAGTTGGTTATATAGAGAGAGAGAGAGATGTAGGGTGAGTTAAATCATATTTATTATAAATGATTAGAGATAAAGGAGTTATTATTTGTAAAGTAAACCTAATGAAGACCAAATTTTAGTATATTGTGTTATTATTGGTATTGAAGAAAAAGATATTTTAAGGATTGAGTCAAGTGCCTAAAGAGACTAGATAGTATATTTACTGGAAATAGTAAAGTTTTAATGGAAAATGTATAAATTATACAATAAGACTTAGTGTTCAGTGATTGGAGTTATTATTATTTTACAGTTTTACAAGCATCTATTTGTGAATACATAATGGAAATAATTGAATAAGGATACATTTTAGTAGTGACTCTGGTGAGTTGGTACTCAACTTTTTTAAAATTTAACTAGATATTCTTTAGTTTTAAGGTAATGTATTTATTTAGGACAAATAGGGGAGTATGCATCAGTAGGAAGATAAGAAGAGGCTAGAACTTTACAGAGCATTTATGTGATACAAAGGAATAAGAATATCTCGAGTGAGAATAATGGAAAATACTCTTTACTTGGTATTATTGTTTTATGTATTAACTGATATTAGATAGATTTATTTTCATATTAGTGCAATGGTTATATTTGTTGAAAATATGGCCTTTGAATTTTTACAGTAAAACGTGATATTTTTTAATCATTTAAGGTATAAAGAAGTACTTAGTAAAAGGTGATAAGATATGTAGGAATAAAAAATTTTAGAAGAAGATTAAGGAGATCCATAAGGGGGAGAGTAAAGATTACTTAGTTAAAAGTAGTAGTTGGTTTGACAAGGAGTTGAGATTGGTATTTGTTTGTGGATGGTTTTGGTCACTATAATAGATAATTTTGAGGAAGAAATTATTTAAGGGGAAGAGAATTGTAACATCCGTAAATTTAAATACAATTGGATAATTAATTTGAAGGAGTAATTAGAGTGTTGAAAAATGTATAAGTATAATATATAACTAATATATACATAAAATATACATTAGAAATACATAATATATATATGATATATACCTAGTATATACACTTTCGTTAAAAGACAAAAAATGGTAAAAAATCAAAAAGTTAAATATATATAATTAAAATTAAATTAGATTAAATTAAATTAAAGTCAATTATGGATTGGAAAGAAGACTATAAATATCTAAATATATTAATTAATTAATTAATTAATTAAATATAAATATATATGTGGATGGGAAAAGAAGTTAGAAAATTAGAAAAAAAAGTCTTCTCCTTCATCCTTCTTCCTTTGGCCGATTTCCTTGAAGAGAAAGAGGATAATTCTTGCTTCATTGACACACCAAATTTCACTAAGAATTTAAAGGATTTAGGGTGCTTTTGAAGAATAACCAAGGTTTAGATAACTAATTTATTCTTTAAGCTTAGATTTTATGATTTTGATGAATATGTATAAATTGGGATTTTGATGGGGGTGTAGTTAATTATTGTAATGAGTTATTACAAAATTATTTTGATGTGGATGATATGATTATAAGGTTAGTTGGTGAAAATTATTGAGTTTTGGTGAAGTTAGGATTTTAGGGTTAGTTATGCAAAAATAGGATTTTTGGTGGAGGTATTTTTAATTGTTAAAATGGATTGTTTTGATGTTGCTTGGATGTATAAATGATGGTTTTATAATTTGATGATGGAAAAAAGTTTGGTAGGATGAAGTTTGAAGAAGTTAGTAGTGGGACAAATTAGGATTTTGTTGGAAATTGGTTGGAAATTGAGTAATTAGTGATTAATTTGTATAAAATTAATATGTGAATTATTCTAAATAAGTAGTTTGAACTTGTTATTTGATTTAGGAGTGAAAGTACCAAAATTGCCTAATTGAGGAAGGTTAGGGTTTGGAAGAAGGGAAGGTTGGAGAAGAGAAATTGCATTGGTTTTGGAAGTTTTAAGGTTAGTACATACTTTGATTGCTAGTGTTTTAATTGCATTTAGTTTGACCTAGCACATAGTGATTTTATGAATGTGCTAAGCTACTTTGATATTGGTTTTTAATATGTAAATGCATTACTTTGAGTAAAAATATGTGAATTGCATAAAATATGACATGTTAAACCATTGTAGAATGGCTACTATCATTGGTATGTATTATTTGTGAAAAATTTGAAAAAAATGCATAAGAAATATGGGAAGAGAGTCACATTGTAAATGTGACCAAGAAGAGGTGAAATGTGATTGAATTATGCTGAATATATGGAAATTATATATAATTGTGGAAAATGCGAAAAACATATGAAAAATGTGAATTATACTAAATGTGATTGGAAAATATGGAAAATGAATAACGCGATGAGTAATGTTATGGAAAATGCAAAAATTCTGGTAAAAGAGTAAATGTGATTAAAATTGAGAAAATATGATAATGAGATGAAAATGAGAAAGTGCAATTAGTCAATATGTGTGTGACAACCTTGCATAATAACTTGTTCCAGAGAATTATATTTGGTACTGTCGGTTTGACATGTCATTGATATGTTGTAATGTCCTGAATTTTTAAGCAGCGAGGCTCTAAATTATATGGATATTGGATTATGTAGAGTATTGAGAGTGACCTGCATATTTGAAATTGATGAAAAAAAGAGATTAGTCAAGCCTTAAAAGGTTGAAAGTTAAATCCGAGTATAGACAAAATCGATATTTTCGAAAAAGATTTTTTTAAGATGTAAAAATTATGAAAATGCCCATATAAACTTAGAATCGAATTTTATTAAAATAGAGATGAGAAATATAAGAAGTAAAGCTTTAAATTAATTAAAGAAATTATTTTTACGATTTTATGGAATAAAAATTGGATTTAAAAATAAATTAAGAAAGTGAGCTCACCAAAATTATGATGAGCACACCTTATAGGATTACAACCCTGAAATATTATTAAAAGTCAAATTTGACTTTTTTTTCTATCATTTTTTCTTCTTCCACCCGTAGCCACCACATCTACATCACCATTTTCATCTTTCTTCTTCTTCTTCCATTAATTTACTTAAAAAAAACCAAAGAAGCTTTTGTAAATAATTCATAATTTTAGTGGAATTTTATGAGTAATTCTTCAAGAAAGTTATCATAAAGCAAGAGATTGAAAGAAAAAGAGGGGGGAAAAGCTATTTTGAAAGGTTAGTGTTTGTATATTTAATGTTTTGGTATTATTTGGATTTTCTTTGACTTTAATTGCTTATGGAAGGTTTTAAATTGATTAATTGGATTTAATTGTGAAAAATATTGATTATGAGTTAATTAGTTAAGGGATTTGGCTATGGAATTTTTATATCATGAAACAAAAATAATATTTGTGGAATTTAAAAATATGTTTGTTGATTTTTAATTTTAAAATCATATTTAAGTGCACTATTGAATCATTTAAGTGTTAATTTAGGGTCATGGGATGATTATGTATGAATAAGGGTTCTGATATAGAAGAATAAAATTCTTATTATAGATTGATTTAATATTGTTTTAATGTATATATAATGATTTTATAGTTAGAAATCAGTTATAGGCAAGTTTGCATAAAGTTGATAAATTTAGGGTTATGTAAAAATTAGAGTTTTAATATGGATGCATATAATTATTGAAATGGAATAATTTAATGTTGTTATAGTATATATATGGTGATTTTATAGTTGAAAATTTAATATGGTTAAGTTTGGATGAAGATAAAGTTTATAGCAAGAATATGTGAAAATAGGGCTTATAAAGGAGATGTTTATAGTTATTAAATTGAGGTGTTTTGATGTTATTTTGATATAAAAATAATAATTTTATGGTTAAATGTCGGAAATAAGTAGGTTAGGTTGAAGTTTAAATGAGTTATTAAGGATAATTAATGTTTTGGTTAGATTTGGGTAGAATGGATGCAATGGGAATTTAATTGATTAAATTATGTTGAAATGGAACTCTAATGTTATATTTAAACTTAAAACATGGTTTAGGATTGGATGGTGTAGATTTTCAAAATTAAAGAGTTAAATGGCAATTTGAGAAATGAAGGTTGGAGATTGAGATTGATTTGGAATTGGCCAAATTTGAGGTTAATGCATATTTTAATGACTTGTGTTTTTATTAAATATAATTTAGTATATTTTAAATTACTACTCAGAAAAATTATTGTTCACATAATCTATGCATTCTTGCATAATTGTGTGATAAGTGTGGCAATGGGCCTTTGTTCATTGTAAAATGGTGGTTGGATATGATTGATATGATATATATATATATGAATGTTATGTAATGTGATGTGTGATATATGTATGTTTATATAAATGTGGAAAAAACATAGAAAAATATGGGAAATTTGGAAATTAATGAAATGCAATAATAAGATAAAAAATGTGAAATGTGATTGGGAATATGAAAAATGGTTACGGAATTGATGGAAATGTCGTGTGAAAGTGATCATAGCACGGGATGATCACTTGAAAATGGAAAATGGGTATAAAAAGTAGGAATTGAGAAAAGTGATGAAAAAGTATTGAAAAATAAACAATGACGAAATTGGTTATGCTAAAATAATAATGTGTGTGAAATGTGTGTTTGCCTTATATAGTATATTGTTCTAGAGAATTATTTTTAGTGCTATTGATATGATTAGCCTTCGGGCTAGACGTTGGGCTTCATTTATGAAATAATTTGCTTTCGGATTAGATGTTGGGCATCAATATAATTTTTCTTCGAGCTAGACATTGGGCGTCACTATTATTTACCTTCGGGACTAGGCACAAAGGTGCCAACAGGGGACGGTTGAGACACTTAGATCCCCAATGTCGCGATAGACTATGATAATATCTCTAGAACCGGAATACTGTATAAGGTTATTTGGACCCAATGTGTGTATTTGTAATATGTTTATGTGTATATATGTGTTATGTTATAAAATGGATTGGTGTGATTGAGTTTATTTTGTGGTATTATAAATAAAGTTATAAGCTTGATGCTCAAAGAGAAAGAGATCATGAAATGGTGATCATGATATGAGATGATCATAAGTAGTTGGGAATTGTAAGTGAGATTATGGAAAGTGATCATGAATAAGATGATCACATGAGAAGTGTGAAAAATAAAAATGATAATGAAATTGATAATGTATGTGAATATGCTTGCATGTTAGAACGTTGGTGATATATTTATGTATGATGTATAAATTAAAAATTAACAATAGTTTTATAAAAATATTAAAAGGCTATAAATTGAGAGATAGTAAAGTAAATATGTATATAATATTTATTATTATTTTTAAATATGTACCACTAAGCTTGTAAGCTTAGCGCTGTAGTGTATATCGCGCAGGTAGAAGAGTTGCTATTCGGAGAAAGAGCTAGGCTGTGGTTGATACTTGGTGACTTAGGATGCTGCACGACCAACTATGCTTTTACATTCATGTAAAGTCATGGTTTTAAGTATTTTGGTTTATTATATTGAATTATAACACTTGAGTTTGCCTCAAAGATTTCAGATGGTTACATATATATGTATATACTTATGTAAGTATTTAATTATAAAAAAATAATGTTTTAAATGTTGAGACTTGAAAGTGAAATATTAAATTGTTGTTTTAAAGAATGGGTGAAAACTATATTTTGGGAGTGTCTATTCCTATGCAGATTGTGTTTTTAATATTTTGGAAATTATTGAAATTATAGATAAAATTCTGGCAAAATTTTCACATAAATTTTCTTATAAATTTGTTATTTTAACATATATTGTCTATTATATATATACTTATTTGTTAAATCAATTATCTTTTAATGCATAAATTTGTGTTACATAAATTATGAAAAAATTTTCTAAACAATAGGTTGGTGACATTTTTGTATTTTGCATATGTACTCTACATATATGGATATATATATTGTATGTATATAGGGTATAAGGGTGTTACATTTATTTTGGTATCAAAGCCTAGGTTTAAAATTCTCGACCTATGTGGGTTTCAAAAATGAGAAAGGAGGGAATTTTGATGCATGTATTTGTGTTTTAATACATGCATATGTATTAGCACATGTATTGGTCTCTGATGTGGTAATGTCCGTTCGATACAACAAATATAAGTTGATATGGCACCTGGGACGCATAGATCATAGTGGCGCAGTGGAAGTGTCATTTTAGAGATTATAGATTAAGAATTTTTAGAACTTTTAATTGAAATTAGGATTTATAGTTAGTTCAATTGATGAATAAGTGACAGTAAGAAAATAATTTAAATGTGAAATAAAAGTATGAGAGATGAGTATTATAGTTGCTGAAAATTCTATATGTGTGATGCAAAGTGATATTGTATGAATTTTTAAACTAATCTAGGGATGTTAAATGAGCTTGCAAATTTAATGGGAAATTTTTCTATGTGTTAGAATGTAATGAAGGAAATTTCATAATTTTTAAAGATAAATTGTTATTTAAGAAAAATAGAAGAATACATATTATTGGAACAGTTTTAGCAACTCAGAATCTCTAGAAGTTGAGAAACATATTTAAAAAATATAGCAAACCAATCCAGAAAAAATCTAAAATTTTATAGAAAGTATTATATGTATTCCTAGAACATATGGTTAAATTTTATGAATTTTTATTAAGGTTTGATATCTAAAAAATGGATAATTAGGTGCTTTCAGAGGAATTATTAAAGAGATAGATTCTATGGAGTCTTAATTTTTAAATATAGTAAATTAGCTTGAAAAAATCTAAAATTTTAAATATAAGTTTATATATTTGTCTATTGCTCATGATTAAAAGTTTATAATCTCTATTGAAGATTTAGTGATGAATGAAGAGTTGAAAAGTAAGATTAACATGAAAGTTAGGAAGTCATGCGTATTTGTAGAATTGAGTAATAAATTAAATTTTATTGACAAATAAATAAACAAAATTATGAAAATTTGTAGATGTATGAAGGATGAATATAGAGTTTTTAATAAATTATAACTAATCATAATTAAAAAAAATAGCAGAATTAGTTTATGATAACAATTT
Organism: Garcia nutans; assembly: GCA_947685225.1. NCBI lineage: Eukaryota > Viridiplantae > Streptophyta > Magnoliopsida > Malpighiales > Euphorbiaceae > Garcia > Garcia nutans. The sequence goes on from CANTUV010000068.1 coordinate 2,691,631, forward strand.
TATTTACTATGGAAGTATATTGAGGATTTATTAAAGTGACTTATAGCTTTGGTTAAGTTAAGATTTACTATGAGTAAATTAAAATTAAATGATATTCCTTATCATAAGCAATTATATATATTGATTATTTTCTAAGTTATAATGAATAGAAGTAATTAAAATGTGAATTTGCATGAATGGTTTACTTTGTTATATGAGGAAGTAATATTTAGTATTGATTTCTACCATAGTAATTAAAAAAAATGGAAGTGTCAATATATAATATTGTAGCATGAATTGATGGTGTTCTTTGAAAGTTTGATATTATTTATTTATTTGAGGTAATAAGTGAATTTAACGATGGATTGTTAATTTAAGCTTGTGGGTAATTGAAAATGATATCAGATTGTTACAGATGGAATTGAAACTAATTTATTAGATGAGTTTGAAAAGTAAGAGTTATATAATGAGCATTTGACTAATGTATATTGATTATTAAAATAAGTATATTCACTTATAATTGATTAATTTATGGAAGTACATACTTGAAAATTGAGTTGTATTTTTGGAGAATTAGAAACTATATATTGGATTTAAGTAAATGAGTTTAACAATGAAATATTGATTCAATCATGGAAATATTTAAAATTAATAGTTGATTGTTTATAAATTGAGGTGAATTTGATTTAATAAAAGAATAAGTCTATAAAGTGAGGAAAGAATGAGAAAAATAATAAATATGTTTTGGAAATTTAAGGTGAATGTAAAAAAAAATTAAATAATAGATACATAGTGATTGCATATAAAAAATTAATTTTGGTTTACTTTATGGAGGAAGTAGATAACTTATTGATCAAGAAAAGAAGATTGATAGAATGATAAATTATTAGTGACTTAGAATAACTTAGAAAAAAAAAGATAAGGAAAACAAAGAGAGAGGGGAAGAAATAATTAAATGATGGAGTTAAATATTAGAAATAGTGGGTATATATATACCTACTGTATACCTAATAGAGATACTATGTGATGATTTAAATTAATTTGTAAATTATATATGAAAGTATTTGAAAAGTTAAGATATATTGATTGTTAATAGTTGAGAAAAAAAAAGTGATTATGTAGAGAGAACACAATAAGGACCACAATTTATACATTGAATTATAATTATAGCTGAGGGAAAAGAATTAGAAATTGAATCTGGTATACGGTAAGAGATTTGATAAATATTTTTGAACATTTAGAGTGAATATATGAATTAAGAAAGGATATGTGAAAAAGAAGAAGAAGAAGAAGAAGAAGAAGAAGAAGAAGAAGAAAGATGGATCATTGATGCTTTGGGATAATTGTAAAAGAATGAGGGAAAAAATAGGAAAGTAAAAATAAATAAATAAATAAATAAAGGGATTTAATAAGTTATTCGGATCGGACCAGGATGAATGGAATTGGTTTGACCTTTCGCTTAGATGTAAGACTCCCGCCATAGTGGATAATTATGAATAAAGTCTAAATATATTGATTATATACCTAACAGTAAAATCATTTGGTGACTTAAAATGATTGGTTAAGTATGTATATATATAAGTACAGGGTAAATTAAATTATATTAATTGTAAATGATTAAAGAGAAATGAGTTATTATTTGTAAAGAAAATCTGGTGAATATAGAATGGAAATAATTGAACAAATGTATATTCTAGAAATGACTTTAGTAATTTGATACTCAATTTTGAGATTAGTATTTGATCTTGGCAGAGATTATGTGATTAGTTATGGTAAAAAAAATTGCAAGAAATGGGATTTGTGTCTGGTTTAGGCGATTTTATTATATGGTTATGAAAAAAAGTGAAATACTTATTCTATTATTAATGTGAACTGAATAAGTGGATATAAATTCTGATGCACTTGATCATTTACATAATTATAAGTGTAAAATGGTTTTAGGAATTGATTGACTAGGGGTTCATCAGACCTATTGTATTGTTTGGAGTCTAACAACTTTTAAGGATGAATGTCCATAAGGGACGAATTATAAGTGACAGGTAAATTTCAAGGATGAAATTTCTTAAGGGAGAGAGAATTGTAATATCCTAAATTTTTAAGCAGTGAGGTTCTAAATTATATGGATATTGGATTATGTGTAGTATTGAGAGTGACTTGCATATTTGAAATTGATGAAAAAAAAAGGGGTCAATCAAGTCGTAAAATGTTAAAAGTTAAATCTGAGTATAGACGAAATCGGTATTTTTGAAAAAAAAAATTTTGAGCGGTAAAAAGTATGAAAATGTTCAAATAACCTTAGAATTGAATTTTATTAAAATTGGGATGAGAAATGTGAGTATTAGAGCTATAAATTAATTAAAGAAATTACTTTTATAATTTTATGGAAATAAAAATTGAATTTAAAAATAAATTAAGAAAGTGAGCTCACCAAAGTTATGGTGAGCACAACTTATAGGATTACAATCCTAAGATATTATTAAAAGCCAAATTTGACTTTGTTTCCATCATTTTTTTCTTCTTCTACCCGTAGCCACCACATCTCCATTGCAATTTTCATCTTTCTTCTTATTCTTCAATTAATTTACTTAAAAAAACCAAAGAAGCTTTTGTAAATAATTCATAATTTTAGTGGAATTTGATAATTTTATAAGTAATTCTTCAAGAAAGTTATCATAAAGCAAGAGATTGAAAGTAAGAGAGGGGGGAAAAGATATTTTGAAAGGTTAGTGTTTGTATATTTAATATTTTGGTATTATTTGGATTTTCTTTTGATTTTAATTGCTTATGGAAGTTTTTAAATTGATTAATTGGATTTAATTGTGAAAAATATTGATTATGAGTTAATTAGTTAAGGGATTTGGTTATGGAATTTTTATATCATGAAATAAAATAATATTTGTGGAATTTAAAAATATGTTTGTTGATTTTTAATTTTAAAATCATGTTTAAGTGCACTATTAAACCATTTAAGTATTAATTTAGGGTCATGGGATGATTACGTATGAATAAGGGTTTTGATATTGAAGAATATAATTCTTATTATAGATTGATTTAATGCTGTTTTAATGTATATATAATGATTTTATAGTTAGAATTGATTATGGGCAAGTTTACATAAAGTTTATAAATTTAGGGTTATGTACAAATTAGTGTTTTAATATGGATGTATATAATTATTGAAATGGAATAATTTAATATTGTTATAGTATATATATGGTGATTTTATAGTGAAAAATTTATTATGGTTAAGTTTGAATGAAGATAAGGTTTATAGCAAGAATATGTGAAAATAGGGCTTATAAAGGAGATGTTTATAATTTTTAAATTTGAGGTGTTTTGATGTTATTTTGATATAAAAATAATAATTTTATGGTTAAATATTGGAAATAAGTAGGTTTGGTTGAAGTTTGAATGAGTTAGTAAGGATAATTAATATTTTGGTAAGGTTTGGGTAGAATGGATGTAATAGAAATTTAATTGATTAAATTATGTTGAAATGGAAATCTAATGCTAAATTTAAACTTAAAATATGGTTTAGGATTGGATGATGTAGATTTTCAAAATTAAACAGTTAAATGGCAATTTGAGAAATGAAGGTTGAAGATTGAGATTGATTTAGAATTGGCCAAATTTGAGGTTAGTACATATTTTAATGACTTGTGTTTTTATTAAATATAATTTAGCTTATTTTATATTACTACTCAGGAAAATTGTTGTTCACATAATCTATGAATTGTTGCTTAGTTGTGTGATAAGTGTAGCAATGGGCCTTTGTCCATTGTAAAATGGTGATTGGACATGATTTATATGATATATATATATATTAATGTAATGTAATGTGATTTGTGGTATATGTATGTTTGTATAAATGTGGGAAAAATAGAAAAATGTGGAAAATTTGAAAATTAATGAAATGCAATAATAAGATGGAAAATGTGAAATGTGATTGGGAATATGAGAAATGGTTATGGAATTGTTGGAAATGTGGTGCAAAAATGATCATAGCACGGAATGATAACTTGAAAATGGAAAATGGGTATGAAATGTGGGAATTGAGAAAAGTGATGAAAATGTATTGAAAAATAAACAATGAAGAAATTGATTATGATAAAATAATAATGTATGTGAAATGTGTGTTTGCCTTGTACAGTATCTTGTTCTAGAGAATTATTTTTGGTGCTATTGATATGATTTGCCTTTTGGACTAGATGTTGGGTGTCACTTATGAAATAATTTGCTGGCTAAATACTGGGTATCACTATTATTTGCCTTCAGGCTAGACGTTGGGCATTACTATTATTTGCCTTCGAGGCTAGACGCAGAGTGTCAACAGGGGACGGTTGCGACACTTAGATCTCTAGTGTCGCGATTACTATGATAATATCTCTAAAACCGGAATACTGTATAAGGTTATTTGGGCCTAATGTGTGTATTTGCAATATCTTTATATGTATATATATGTTATGTTATAAAATGGATTGGTGTGATTGAGTTTATTATATGGTATTTTGAATAAAGTAATGAGCTTGATGCCCAGAGAGAAAGAGATCATGAGATGGTGATCATGATATGAGATGATCATAAGTAGTTGGGAAATGTAAATGAGATTATGGAAAGTGATCATGAATAAGATGATCACATGAGAAGTGTGCAAAATAAAAATGATAATGAAATTGATATTGTGTGTGAATATGCTTACATGTTAGAACGTTGGTGATATATTTATGTATGATGTATAAATTAAAAATTAATAAAAGTTTTATAAAAATATTTTAAAGCTATAAATTGAGAGATAGTAAAGTAAATATGTATATAATATTTATTATTGTTTTTAAATATGTACCACTAAGCTTGTAAGCTTAACGCGGTAGTGTATATCGCGCAGGTAGAAGAGTTGCTATTTAGAGAAAGAGCTAGGCTGTGGTTGATACTTGGTGACTTAGGATGCCGCAAGACCAACTGTACTTTTGCATTCATGTAAAGTTGTGGTTTTAAGTATTTTGGTTTATTATATTGAATTATAACACTTGAGTTTGCCTCAAAGATTTAAGATGGTTACATATATATGTATATACTTATGTAAGTATTTATTTATAAAAAAATAATGCTTTAAATGTTGATACTTGAATGTGAAATAGTGAATTAGTGTTTTAGAGAATGAGTGAAAACTATATTTTGGGAGTGTTTATTCCTATGCAGGTTGTGTTTTTGATATTTTGGAAATTATTGAAATTATTGATAAAACTCAGGCGAGATTTTCCCAAAAATTTTCTTATAAATTTTTCATTTTAACATATATTGTCTAATATATATATACTTATTTGTTAAATCAAATGTCTTTTAATGCATAAATTTGTGTTACATAAATTATGAAAATTTTTTCTAAATAATAGGCTGGTGATATTTTTGTATTCTTCATATGTACTCTACATATATGGATATATGTATTGTATGTATATAGGATATAAGGGTGTTATATATATAATAATCTTTTATGTGCCGTCGGGGCAAAACAAGCTGGTGTCACTGTTATTATTATACCTTCGGGCTAGACACGCTAGTATCAATAGGACACTTAGATCCTCAGTGTTGGGATAGGCCGAATCAATATTTCTAGAACCTCAAAATTGTATAGGGACTTTTGGGCTCATTGTGTGTGTTTGCGATATGAATGCTGAACATGAGGGTTTGATGAACATCAAATGATTATTATATTTTGAAAGTGGTATAGAACATTTTTTTTATATAGCATGAATAAATGTATTTATTTTAAATAATTATTTGTTATCAAGGTATGTACCACTAAGTTTTAAGCTTAGCACAGTGGATTGTGTCATGTTGGCGTTAGGACTGCGGAGCAGAGTAGTCTAGGGTTGTGTTGAAATTGGAGTTTAAGTTTTGCTATGAGACCAATTATGTTGGGGTTGCATACATGTATGCTTATTGTTATTATGTACTTTGGTTTTTGTATATATTTAAGGCAAACCATATGTATAATTAATGAGTATTTAAAGATGTTATGTATATATATGTAATTAAGATAAATAATGTTTTTCTTTAAAACTATGATACATTTGGATGTAAATTGGTGATGTGAAGTTTCTGGGGAAATGATGGATTTTATAAATAGATATGTATTTTGGGAGTATTGTTTCATGAAGGTTGGATTATTTGTATTTTAGGATTTGATAAATTACAGACAAAACTCTAGTGATTTTTCCCAAAAAATTTTCTTATAAATTAATTTAACTATATTTTTTAACTATAAATGTGTTTAAAAAGGGTGATTTTACAGTAAATTATTGTACCACTCTTATATTATATATATGTACTCTACGTATACACGATATATGTATTGTATATATAGGATATAAGGGTGTTACATATATATTAGACATACGCAATGTATAATCTTGAGTTCATTCATCAACTCAGGTTACTCTAGAACTCACGTCTAGCAAATTATATAGAATTAGGAATAATTACATGTAACATGCCATAAGAATCTCATTATATGAGACGACCATCTTATTTCAGGCACGAGCTCATTATCGCCTAGATATTTTTTCTTACAAACGATATCATTTCCACTGGTCACATAGATAAACAAATGCAATTAACTTTGTTAGAAAGTTAATCATCATTTTGTCCAATATGCTTTATTGTAGTAACATCAAATGTAATAAAAACATTCAAACTCATGTAAATACAAAACAAACATCATGTCTTGGTATTAATAAATATTAAATGAACATAGTTTGGGAACAAAAATACATATCAAAATCTATGAAATCCAAAAAACTTTGTGTGCTTAATGAGTATGTCTATTGGAATAGGTTTTATAAATGGATTAACAACTATACCATGCATAGAGATATATCTCCTGTCCACCTCTTTATGTTTTATCATGTATCCATAAAATTATACTTAGTGTCTATATGTTTGGTCTTGTAATGAAACTTTAATTCCTTAGTGTAGGCAATAGCCGCCTGTACCACAGCTATAAATGTCATAAATTCAACTTCCATTTTGGAAAGCGCTATGCAGAATTGTTTCTTGCTACTCCATGAGATAGCACCATTATTCAGTAGAAAGACAAAGCCATAAGTGGATTTTCATCTACATCTCCTGCCCAGTCAGTGTTCATATAACCTTTCAAACTTAGCCTTCCATCTTGATAGCATAAAGAATAATTGGTAGTACCTTTTAGATTCCTTAATATTCTCTTAACTGCTTGCCAATGCGCTAGACTTAGGTTGGATTGAAATCTACTTACCATCACAACAATAAAGCAAACATTAGGCATGTACACATCATTGATTACATTAGGCTTCTAACAACACTTATTGTTAGGGCCTCGCCTAGCTTAACTGCAAGTGCATAGATTGTAATCAAGTAATAAAGTGATGAGAATGATATTGTTCCCACTAGGAAGGTATTCTAAGTACTAAATAATTAAACTAACTATTATTTAGATGATAAATTGGTGGGATTTAAAAGCTAAGTGAACTAAAATTAAAGCTTAATTACATTATAATTAAATATAATATTTTTGGCATTAGGGTTTGATGATGAAGTGGACTCCAAGGACTCATAGCTTGAGTTCAGGTTCTACAACTGGCTCTCCTACCTGCAAGACAAGAAAGAAGGGATCGCACTCCAGTGGGGAAACTCAAATTCCTAAGTTAGAGATCAGTTTGTGTTGCAAGTAGATGAGCTATAGAGATTGAAAAAAGATCTTTTATCTGTAGGGATCCACTCCTATTTATAGTTGAGGGGTAAGGGACAACACTTGTAAGTGTCAACAAATCTTCAGGATGTGCTAGTGTTGTACATTTGTTGTGTTATAGATCTATCTACCAAATATATATAAGCTCAGCTAGATCATGGACACTCAATACCCAGGTTCAAGCTTTTTCAGGAGCTCGGTATAGGCGAAAGGCTCGGCTCATAGGCTAGGTAAATATGTGTAGTGCTGCTAGTCTCCCCCTAGCCTTCTGACATTTATGTCAGACGGGAATAGGGGTCACGTGCACAGCTCAAGGGACACATATCAACCATGAAGGGGGCTATTGATTCAATTGATGTAGGGTGAAAAAGGTGGGAAATGGAACCCTATTTCCCTTCAGGGACATTTAATGCCCCTACACTTATAAATAGATGGGTTGGAGGGATAACTTTCATCGCCTAAAGAGAGTTTATTAGTTTGGTTGCTCTAAGAAATTTGTTATTCACTGCTTAGTTTTGTAAGTAAGAACATTGTATAGAATGGCTTGGTATTCAGAAATCAACGAGGCCTGGATCTATTGATACGTGCTTGGTGTGTGATCAAAATAGTTTGATGAGCAATGAGGGCGCTAAGATAGTTTGGTGCACAATGAGGGCGCTATGATAGTTTGATGCACAATAAGGGTGCAATATTTAATTATAAGATTATGTATGTTAAGAATTTAATTTGCGATCAGAGTGTTTAAATTTATTTGTTTGGTTAGAATATTAAAGTCAATTGTATTATGATAAATGTTATTGCTCGTGCTACCTCGGTGTTTGGCTTATGATCGAACTGAGTAGTTTGGTGTTTGTGTGCTCTTACACATGCCTTGCCTTTACTAAGAATTGAAAAGTGATGCTATGTGGGCATCTTAATTGTGCCCATCTTTTCTTTTTCATTTTGTATATGCATGGATACAAGTACAAGCTTTATATGTGAAAAATACAAAAGGAAACATTATACAAGAAATTACAATGAGTTGTTGTTTGTGGATAAGCTACTGAAAGTACCTTCTTAGGTTGTTGGCATTCTAAGTCCTCGTGACCTCTTTCCCTTCTGCGGTGTAGAGCTTGTATGCTTCTGCCTTTAAGTATCTCGGTTATCATATATGGTCCTTCCCAGTTAGCTTCGAGCTTCCTAGGTCCAACTGACTCATGGGTAGAGATGACTCTACTCAGTACTAAATCTCCTTTGCTAAACTACTTATGGAGAACTCTTTGGTTATGGAATTTAGCAATTTGGGTCTTGTAAGCTTTAGCTTTGATACCTATTTGATCTTTCTTAACCTCTAAGATATCAAGATTGTATATGGAGTCCGACTCTTATTCTTCTGAAAAATTAAGTGTTCTAGCTGATGGGAGTCCGATTGCTATAAAAATGACAGCTTTAATACCATAGGTCAGTGCAAAAGGAGTTTCCGCAGTGGCTATCCTTGGTGAGGTATGATAAGCCCATAATACATTATATCACTTTTCTACCCATAGGCCTTTAGCATCATCAAGCCTCTTCTTCAAACTCATCAAAATTGTTCCATTTGTCCACTACACTGAGGGTGGTAAACCGAGGTGAACCGGAGGTCTATTTTGAGCTCGACATAATATTACCTGAATGGCATATAGTCAAACTACTTGTCATTGTCTGTGATTAAAGTGTGAGGAATATAAAACCTTATAATGATTGCCTTGTTAAAAAAATTGATAATTGCAATTGGAGTAATGGAAATAAGGGGCTTTACTTCTACCTACTTAATGAAATGGTCAACTGCAACTACCAAAAACTTTCTCTGAGCCATTCCTTAGGGAAAAAGACCAAGGATATCCATTTCCCACTAAGCCAAAAGCCACAGGTTTGTGATAGGTCTCTAGAATTTTTCACACTTTTCTACTAAGTCTTTTGCATCATCATCCATAAAAGGCCAAAAATATCTCTGTAATAACGCTTTCTAAGCTATTGCTTGGGCTCTTTCATGAGCTCTACATTTCCTTTCATGAATCTCTCTAATTAAGTAATTACCCTTCTACTTAGATACACATCTACTCTATGGGTGAGAAAATAATCTTCAATACAAGAGCCCATCATGAATGGAGTATAAGCTGGATTTCCTGACAATCTTATTAGCTTTTACCGACTCTTAAGGCAGCTCACCAAAATTAAGGAAATTATAGTTCGAAAGTCTTCACCCTTCCATGGGTTCTACCACTATTACAACCGAAGTCTCATAGCTCAGGTTCTGGATCATCTCAGAAAGAACTCCCTACTTGAGAGCCCCCTCCTTTGCAGTAGCAGCTTTAGCCAGCTTACAACCTCTTTATGTTTGGCCTGGACTATTTGATGAATCTCTTAAGTGCAACTCTTCTTCTTTAAGGCTATTAGAAGCTCAACTATATGCTTTTTATAACAGATCATGTTTGGCTCTCTAGTCTCGTATTTCCCAATTAGCTGATTGACTACTAATTGAGAGTCTAAAAAGATTTGTAAGCACTTTGGTCGTACCTCTAAAGCGAGTCTCAACTCTAAACAAATGGCTTCATATTATACTATATTATTGAAGGTTGTGAAATTGAGCTTTGATGAGTACCCAATGAATAATTTACCTAGGCCTTGAAGGACCACTCCAACACCAGCTCCTTCACTATAAGATGCCCCTTCAACATTAAGGATCCATGGTTCTTTAGGGGAAACTTTAGATGGTTGTTCATACAACTTTGTGATAAAATATGCAAAATTTGAGCTTTTATAGCTCGTCTGGGTTTATATTGAGCATCAAACCTTGTTAATCTTGCTGCCCATTCTATAAGATGTCATGAGATTTATGGTCTTTGAAGAATTTTCTTCAAACATGAGTGGGTCCATATAATGATGATGTGTGCATCAAAGTATGGCAAGAGTCTCTTTGAGGTAGTTCAGAGGGCCAGTGCTAGTTTCTCCGGAGGAAAGTATTTGAGCTCAGGACCTTTTAGGGAATGACTAGTGTAATAGATCAGGTATTATGACCATCTTCTTCTCTAACCAATATTAAGCCCACTGCCATTGGCAAGGCTGGGAATAGAGTGTCTCACCCTTTATGGATCATCTGAGGAGGCGAGGTGAGCTTACGAACTATTTGAGTTTGATGAAGGCCTATTGACAATCTTCTGGAGCTTGTAGAATGGTAAACACATCCTAGCCAAACATGAGATGAACCTTTCCAGGGTTGTAATTTTGCCATTTAGCTTTTGTATCTCCTTGATGTTTTTAGTGGCTCCATTTCCATCACAACTCGTATTTTCTTAGGATTGGCTTCGATATCATATACCCTAAGAGTTTTATAGACTCAAATGCACATTTTTTTAGATTGAGCTTTATGTTTGTCTACTTGAGGATCTCAAATACCTTTGCAAGGTCCTTAGAGTGCTCGGCCAAGGTCTTGGATATGATAATCATATCATCCATATACATTTCAATGGTCCAACTTATCTAATGCTGGAAAAGTTTATTAACGAGCCTCTGATATGTGGCTCCTACATTTTTTCAAACTGAATGGCATGAACTATAGGTGCCTTTTCCTGTTATGAAAGAGGTTTTGCTTTAATCCTGAGCCTTTAATGGAATTTAGTGATACCTAGAAGAAGCGTCAATGAAGCTATACTCTTCATAGCCTGCCGTTGAATTAACAAGACGATCAATGTTCGAGAGTGGGTATGAATCTTTAGGGTATGCCTTGTTGAGGTCAATAAGATCTACACACATCCTCTATTTCCCATTGGGCTTCTTCACTAGCACCACATTAGCTAACCAATTTGGAAATAGAATTTCTTTAATAAATCCCATTTTTAAAAGTTTCTCCACTTCTTACTTTACAGCCAGCTACCTTTTTGACCCTCAGTTTCTCTTCTTTTGCTTTACTGGAGTGGCAATGGGGTCCATATGGAGCTCGTGAACCATAAGTTCAGAAGAGATACCCTTAACATCTGTGGAGTCCCAGGAAAAGTTGTCATGATGTTGTTTTAATACTTGTGTCAAGGTGGGCTCCTTCTGAGCTACGCTGGAGATTGTGATTTTCAACATCTTGTAAGTTTAAACTTATATATCCCTCAACATGTCTACTAGTTTAGCTCTAGATTCTGAGTTATCAGGTAAGTCAAGGGAATCCACATGGAGCACCATATTTGCATCCTTGAGGAGGACAACATAAGATTTCTGAGTTGTCTGTTGATTTCCTCTCAAGACTGTTATTCCATGATAAGTTGAAACTTTCATTGTGAGGCTCTTCATAGAAATGCAGGCATCCACCCCCTACTAACAATAGGCACCCAAGATTGCATTATTGGCAAAGTTCATATCTACCACCACAAAACAAACTCGGCAGTTCCTTACAATCGAGTCATCACTTAACTATACATCAAGCATAATTGAGCCAAGCACTAGCATGTTGTGTCCAGATAAGCCAACTAGAGGTGTTGAAACAAGCTTTAAGGTGTTTGGGGGACAATCTGAGCTTTTTGTAGGCATCAAGTGTCGATAGATTAATTGTACTGCTTGTTTCTACTATGATGTGTTAGATAAGATATTCTTGAATGATTGCCTCAACCACTAAGGCATTGATGTGTGGTTTGGCAACTTTAGGAGATTCGCCAGGATGAAAGGTAATGATCAAGCTCTTCGACTTAGGAATTTATGCCACTGAGAAGACCTCTGTTGCTTAGCGCTTTTGTGAAGCGTCTCCTACATCATAGCACTCACCCTTTGCTATAACATGTATCACACCAGTTAGGGCTTTTTTAGAGGTCCGAGAGGGCTCAGAGTGGGGTCTAAGTTGATCATATGGTCTGGAGGTAGCTTGTGAACTTTTATCCTCAGCCTCAAATAAGGAGAATTCTTGATCTACTTCACCCTATTTAGGAAAATCATTCTCTAAGAATGTGACATTTTATGACTCAAATTTGGTTGTCCTCCCATTATCTTGCTCACCTATGAAAATATATCAAGGGCAGGAGCCAATTCAATGGGCTAAATTAATACCTAATTATGCGCGATCTTCAGACTGGAATTCTCCAAGGCTGTTTAGGCTTTGTTTATCTGAAGTTTAAAAGGACTCAGGGGATGCCCTAATATCATATGTAAAAAGGAAATTAATCGTCAAATTTTAGATTGGTAATTAGAAGTAAGAGAAAACAAGGCAATAAGAGAGATCAAAGAAAACAAAAAGGGGGTCAGTAACTACAATCAAGGCAGTGTCTAGGCAATTGCCAAATTGCCAAAGCTCAATAAATGAACTAGATTGATTCAGGCAGTAGCAAATATCAAACAAAGCTTGGTTCAAACTCTTTTAATTTGGTGGACTCAACAAACGAAAGTTTGTTTATTATGTTTCATTCGTTCAAATCACAATAGTTATATTATTATTATCTCATGTAGTAGTTCGCAAAATATTTAAACAATTCAGTAGCAATGTTTATGTTTTCAAAATAATTTAGTTCATTACAGTAGCCAATATTAAACCTTAACCCTTGGTTAAAACCTTCATCTCTTTTACAAACACCAACTACCATAGCTCTAGAAAATCCTAAATCTCCAAGCCTCGGTTCCATAAACCCTAATATCCAGAATCCAATTCCAAAAATCCTTAATTCCTAAAACCCTAATTTATTTAAACCCTAATTCACCTAAATCCTAATTCACGTTAACCCTAATTTACCTAGACCCTAAACACTTAACCCTAATTCTCAAAAATCCTAATCCAAAATACTAAGTCCTAGAATCCTAAACTTACCCAGTAGCCCTAATTTCTTCCATGCCTAAACCCTAAACCTTATCCAATAGCTTTATTTCCTTCCAAACTAGAACCTTAAATCTCATCCAGTGACCCTAAAACCATGATTTAAATCCATAAACCCAAATTTAATATGTTAACAATAATTTTGTACATTTAATACTTTAAACCCTAGTTTTGACTTTTTGATTTGTTGCATACTTCTATGATGGATGATCTTATTTTATTTTGTTTATAATGGATGTTTTATTTTTAATTGTCATGCTCGAATGGTTTAAGTCATTTAGTTCATTATTTTAATGTTGATTATTTTAGTTTTCATAATGTAAGAGGTATGTTTTCACTTCGTGGGGACCTCATTAATTAAGATTAATGTAATTTAATTTATTTTGAGTTTTGGATCATTATAAGGGGCATATTTCCATCAATCGGTGGGTGTCCTATCTTATTTAGTTTTAAACATTGGACATAGTTATAAGGGCATGTTTCCATCTTGTATGGGTTCCCATTTGTTTACTTGTTTGGACCTTCCTTGATTTTAATACAATGAGAGATTATTTATTTTGATAATTGTATGTATTATACATAATTTAATAATATTTAATGATTTAATAATATTTAGACCTAAAAAGGATGCCAGTTCTAATGAACCGGGCACTGTGGGGATACTAGGTCATTCTCAGGTTCCCGACACTTACCCAACTTTTCGAACCCATTAAGGGGTTGGGGATTCCTTAGGAATCGAGTCATCCACCCCTTTCTTTTTCTGGCCCGACCAGTGGCAACTCCATTTTCTCCTGGTTTAGGCTCGTGTTCTCTAAGGCCCTGAGCCTAACAGTGCCGAAGTTGCAAGAACCATTCCACATGGGAGTGAGGGTGAAAATTCCCATTCACGGTGGTGACTCCACTGGGGATAAGAGAAGTTGATTCCATTGATCTTTATATTATTTATTCCTTCTTATTATGATATTATCCATTGCATCATTTAGATTGCATTGTGTGTGAGAGTTAGGATGCCCGTGTAACCCATGTTGTGTTATGTAAGGGATACCATACTTTCACTCAAGGTATGGAGATCGAACATGGCATAACCGCTCATAGCCTTGTACCTTTCGGTATATACTTACTATGGGAGCCTAAAGCTTTTCAACCCAAAGACTAAAGCTCATGTAATTGGCCTAGCTATTTTCCTTATGTTTTTTTACCCAAATGCTTGTTGTTTAACTATGATTGATATATCTTGGTTTGAACAGTGGCTTATTTGGTTTGTTCTTTTTCTAATATGACTTACCTATGTTGTAAGCTCAAAATATTTTTTATTCTTTTAAGCTAAAAGACTAAAAATATTTTTAAACTCCTTTTCAAGGTCTTTGGACATGAAAACCTTTTAAGATGGGTCAAAAATCTTTTTCCTCATGACCCAAGTTCAAAAGCCCAAAAATCATTTTTAATAAACCTTTTTAGTAGGCTTTTAAACATTTGTTAAAACCTTTTCTTAAATGAGCTTACAACTATTTAGGTCAATTATAGAATACCAAAAATCAATTATGGGCCTAATTTATAGCAAGAATTGTTAATCATGGGCTTATTTGTGGCATGAATCATTGGTTATTTTTTCAAATGCGAAATCTATTTATGATAAACCCTTTAATTTAGTTTTAATCTATAATATAGCATAAAAGCTATCTTTTGTTGGATCAATGGATTACGACTTAATTAAAGATAATTATCATGGACTGACTTCTACGTTTGAGAATACAATTAAAGGTTAAACCATCTGAGTAAATTTTTTAAAAATAAGATATCCCATTGTGGTATTTTGTTAACTATATACCTAGAAAAAGAGACCCATCATTCGTGTGTGGGTGGTATAAGGTTGGAAGAATGTCCTAATTATTTTTGTTTGTTCATTACTTGTGCATACACACATACATGCATTGCATTACATGGCATTAATCCTTTCTGGCTCATAGACCTAGAGTATAGCAGTTCAAGGACATACGACAACTCGACCTATGTCAATGACTCAGAGTTCAGTAAATATTTAATTAATTTCACTTTGAGAACCATGAATCCCAACCAAGTTCAGAGCCTGATAAATGAAGCTCTTGCATCCAAGATGGAAGAGTTAAAGGGGGCCCTAGTTGAGACCGTGAGAAATCAACTAGCCGCACTGTTGGAAGGAAACACTGTTGAAATTTCTATTAGTACTAAGAAGCAAAAGGATATAGTCAAAGTAGCCTCTGTTGAAGACAAAGAAGCTATGGACGATAATGACTGGGAATAGTACTTCTAAGATCAACAAGAGGACAAGAAAGAAAAGAAGACTATAGAAAAAAAAAGTTGAATTCACCGACGTCAAGAAGATGATTGCTGATTTGGAAAAGAAGTTTGAGAAGAAGCTGAAAGCCGAAGAAGTGTCAAAGGTGGACAAGTTATTTGAGCAAGATCAAGAAGTTCCTTACAAGTTCAAAATGCCTTCTTTCACCAAGTACAATGGCACATGAAATCCTCAATTGTATGTTAAGCAGTACAGCTATGCAGTATACTAGAGCTACCAAGGCTTAAACTCTAAGATATTTCATGCTCTCATTGGATCATGTTGTGTAAAACTAGTTCAACACCTTAGAGAAAAGTACCCAAAAAGATTGGAATATGTTGTACAAAGCCTTCATTCAGCAATATAGGTACAATGTCGAATTGGAAGTGACCCTGATAAAGGTGGAAACTATCATACAAAAGCAAAATAAGAATTTTGTTGACTATGTGAAGAGGTGGAGAAACAAAGATGCACTGGTTAAGAAGAGACTAGATGATTCCGACCAGATTTGAATGATAGTAAGGGGTGTCCTATCTAGCCTGCATGAATGGATGTCTCACACTCTCATAAGGGATTTCAAAGATATTCTCCAAGCTGGTTTGTAAATAGAAGAATGGGAAAGAGAGAAGAACCATTTATTTGGAAGAAGGAATGAGAGAGAAAATTATCAGTCTGGTAATCAAGGTACATAGAAAGCGATAAATGTAAATTCAACTGGTCAAGCAAATAGAAGACATTTTTCAAATTTGGGGAAACCGCTGTCGTGGATTTTCAATAAGTTATAGAAGAATGGGCTATTACAGTCATTGGCTCCTCGACCTTTGCCGAATCCTCTACCATCAAGCTTTAATGCAAAGGCCTTTTTTCAATTCCATCAAGTGTAAGGGCATAAGACAGATAGATGTGTTCGCTTAAGGCATGAAATTCAAGATTTGATTGACATTGTAAAGCTGTATGAGCCTGATAAGCCCAATACCAAGAGCAATCCTTTGCCTAAATTTGGAAGAGTACATCCACCAGCAACCTTCATGGCAGGAGGATGATTGGAGGAAGATTTTATCTTATTCTCCTTTCAAGATGAGAGTGTAGAAAGTGTGAAGAGAGAAAAGGCTTGACTCAGCAGACTTCCCTTAGATTGAATGTTGCTCATTTTATTTTGCTTTCTTTGGTATTTTATTGGAACAATTATGTTTTTCAAATTAAAATTACTTGAATAAATTATTTTTATTGAATTTATAATTTTGATGGCTTTTGATATTATAGTGTTCAACCAGTGATGAATCTAGCTTGATATTCATGAATTAGTGTATCTATGCATCATGATTTGAATGACTTTACTAGGTTAGGAAATTTCTCTATAACATTGAGCTATGTATGCTTACTTAGAGAGGACTTCTGCATAATTACCTGTATTTAGGTCCTAGTCGATCTTAGAATATGCTTTGAAGAACTTTTGAGGCAAAATTGAACTCTGCTTATTTAAGGGAGAAATGATCTAGGCATTATTTGGTGAGCCAACAACTAGTATCTGCCTTATTAATATCAATTCCCAGTTTGTCCCTTTGAGCTTTCATAAGATTTTAGCTTGCTTTTCATTGGCTTGGAACCCAATAACCTATCTTGAGCTGTTGTTACACTTTTGACAAGTCTAATGATCACTGAATTACCAAGGGGAAAAAAGATTAAGAAAAAGTCTTTATTATCATGACCATAAGGATAGTTGAAGTTTATCTGAACTTGACCTAATATCTCAAATCTATAACATCAGGGTGACAAAGGGTTCATCCTCACTGAAGCAAACTCGTCATACTTCGTTCATCTATAGTCAGAAGCATAAAATGATACAACTCTCTTAGAACTAGGACAAAGTAAAAAATAAAAACAAAAAAAGGGGAAAAAGAAAAAAGAAAAGGAGAAAAGGAGAAAAAGAAAAGAGAGAGAAAAAGGAAAAAAAAGGAAAAAAAAGAAGAAAGGGGAAGAACAATAGGGTTTTAAAATTCATCCAGATTTCTGGAAAGGAGACCAAAATCTAAAGTCCTAACTTGTCATGAAGCATGATTTCAATCTCTATCTTTTTATGAAGCAAAGATTTTACGACCTGTCTTTTCATGAAGCAAGATAACAATATGCCAAGAAGCTGAAAATGGAACCTCTAATAGTATACAATTCTAATTAGAAGATTGTAGTGTGAAGGTCTTTCAGCAGTGTCACATTAGCTCCAATCTAAAAATGGTCTTCATTTAAACTGTCCCTTATAGACCCTATTTCAAGCCTATTAAAGATCTGTTGATCTCTCTTGGTAGGTAAAGTCTATTATTAGAGATTGTTTGAATAAGAATGCATATGAGATAGATAATATTTAAACTCAATGAGAACTTTGGCCAAGTAATGTGTATGTGCCTATCTGAAGTGCAACAGTTATTGCTCAAATGGAAATGATTCCCAAGTTTAGTGTGGTAAATAGGGTTGTCATGTTATAGATATGTTAATTTGGAAAAGTCAAGTCCTAAGGTACAATGACACTGATTTGATAAAGCCAAAATATGATTTTAAGATTACAAAAGAAAAAGTTTTTGCCATTACAAAGCCTTCAAGTTAAGGGAAGTATGTTGCACCGTCGAACCTCGAATGGCACATTGGACAAAATAAATGATTATTGGCAAGGTTATGAAGAAGCTACCAACTGACTTGCTGAAACATAGTTTGAAATGGATGTATCTCTAACTATGCTGCTTGAGCCCCACCACTCATATTTTCAACATCTTGAAGATAAAAGCCATAAATATGAAGTCTTCTGCCATTAAAATACTGAACGTGCATTTGGAAGGAGTCCATGGGAGCACTTCAACTGATCGCCTTAGTCTATGAGTCAATGGATCATTGTAAGTATCATTCATGCATATCATGCATTCATGAGCATACCATAATGCATTTTGTTGTCTTGTAATGCCCATTCTTTGTCAAAATGAACAGCAAAACACTGCGAAGCAAACGTTGAGAAGCAAATATGAAATCATGGGGCATGGAAAGGCCATTGCAAAGGAAAGAAGAGATGGAGGATTGTGAAAGCATCCAGAAAAAATGCAAACATAAATCAGAGCCTGCATGGAAAAAAATCATTAGTTTGAGCCTACACAAGGGGGCAAACTTTCTCTTTTCAAATTTTGAGTTTATGCTTGTACAAAATATTTTCAGACTCACTTTTAATATTTTACCACATAGGGGGTCAAAGAGAGGATATGAAGACTAGCTAAAAAATAGCTGAATTTTTTGCAAAAAGAAAAACAAAAGAATAGAACAAAAAGAAAGTAAGAACTCTCAAATGAATGAAGATACAAAAGACAAAAGATAAAGGTCTAAGATAAAGATTAGATCAATCTGGCTAGAAGAGCTGAAGTTGAGGCAAGACAAAGGCCCATTCTTAAGAATAGAGAATCAAGATGAAGATTCATTTCTATGAAGGTAGACATTTTCAAGCGAATTTGTTGAAGCATCCACTACCCAGCCTATATAGGATTTATTGATGTATCCTGACGGTACAATCTCTAGCCTATATTAAATTTGTTAAAGTATCATGACTATGTTTAAATATCCAAGTTTGTTTCTAGTGAGATATTAGAGCCATTTAGTGTCCTACTAAGATATTAGAGTCGCTTGGTGGTTGTCATCGGGATATTAGAGTTACTTGATGACTGTTTTGATTTATCAAAATATTAGAGTCACTTGGTGGATTTCATTGGGATATTAGAATCGCTCGACAGCTGTTTTCACTCACCAAGATATTAGAATCTCTTGGTGATTTTATCAAGATACTAGATTCGCTCGATAAACTTATTAGGATATTAGAGTTACCCAATGACCTGTTGAGATATGAGAGTCGCTCAACAGTTTGTGGTCATCAGGATATTAGAGTTGCTTGATGAACCCATTTGAATATTAGAGTTGCCCATTGGTCCGTTGAGATATTAGAGTCACTCAATGGTTTTATCACTTCGTCATTTCATCAGGATATTAAAGTCCCCTGATGAACTTATTGGTATATTAGAGTTGTCCAAATCTAGTCTCAGGTCCAGAATCCAAACAACTTTGGGTCCAGAACCCAACTATTCCAGTCTCGGGTCCAAAACCCAAACAAATTCAGATATAGAATCTAAATTATTTTTTGAGTCTAAAACTCAATTTGGGTCCAGAAACTAATCCAATTTGGGTTTAGAACCCAAACCAATATAGATCTAGAACCCAAATTATTTTTCAAGTTCAGAACTCAATCCGGGTCTAGAACCCACACCAATTCAGGTCCAGAACCCAAACCAACTTGGATCCAAAATTCAAAATTATTTTTCAAGTCCAGAACTCAAACCGAGTCCAAAACACAAACCAACTAGGGTTCATAATCCAAAATTATTTTTTGAATCCAAAACTCAATCCGGGTCCAGAACCCAAAATTATTTTTTGAGTTCAGAACTCAATTCGGGTCAAGAATCCAAAATGATCTGGGTCCAGAACCCAAACTTTTTTTATTCAAAATAAAAAATTATTTCAAGTCTAGATTTCTGAACCAATATAATCTTTTAAAATTAAATTTCTTTACACTCTCTGAATAAATTCAAGATCATTCCAGCAGGGGGCAAGACTATAGACCTTTAATTTTGGTACCGGTCCAAATATAATTTTCATTTAAAGGCTGGATATAAAAACAAGGCAAAAATTAATTAATATTTGCATTGATTTTATTCAGTTTTATTATGAGTATTACATTTAAAAAAAAATTATTCGGTCGGACCACCTAGCTTATGCTAATTCGATATGAGCATTCTTGCAATGCTCATATTGAATTAGCATGAGCCAATTTGATATGAGCATACAACTCATATCAAATTGGCACATGCCAATTCGATATGAGGGATTGCTTATGCTAAAAAGGGCAGGAGCCAATTCAATGGGCTGGATTAATACCTAATTACGCACGGTCTTCAGACTGGAATTCTCCGAGGCTGCTTAGGCTTTGTTTATCCAAAGTTTAAAAGGACTCAAGGGATGCCCTAATATCATATATATAAAGGCAATTAATTGTCAAATTTTAGATCAGCAATTACCAGTAAGAGAAAACAAGGCAATAAGAAAGATCAAAGAAAATAAAAAAGTGGTCAGTAACCATAATCAAGGCAGTGTTTAGGCAATTGCTAAATTGCCAAAGCTCAATCAAAGAACTATATTGATTCAGGAAGTAGCAAATATCAAACAAAGCTTGTAACACCCTTATACCCTATATACGTACAATACATATTTTCAGCATATATAAAATACGTATATACAGTATAAAAATGTCACAGACCGATTTAATAAAAAAATTTACATTTCTGTTTTAAGATTTCAATTACTAATATATAAAATAAATAGTATATAAATATTCTTTCCTTGTTATAGGAATCCAAAATAAATATTTTATATGAAAATCTCTGGGAAAAATTCGCCAGAGTTTTGTTTGTAATTTGAACGTTTCCAAAATTCAACAAAACACAACCTGCATAAAACAAACACTCCAAATAAAATCAATTCACCAATACTTCTCAATTTCTCCATATTTTCTCAAAATACTTATATATAGGTATATATATCAACATTATATATAAAATCCCATCTTAAACAACATTATTCAAATCATTCTTTACAATTTATAATATATGCTTCAAAAACATATCATAACATACATAATATCAAAAATGTACATGCTGGCAACTGGCTCTGATCTTGATGTATCCAAAATAACTCTTCAAGCTCAATAAATACAAACCTAGACCTGACCAGGTCTAGTAAAACTCTCTAGCTCTACCAAAACGTCCATGACACCTGCGCGACGAATTACAATCGCGCTAAGCTGAAGCCTAGTGGTACAAACTTTGATAATAATAAAAATGTAAAATAATGCCAATGCACAATGCATATAGAGGTCACATCATTTCACTTTCTTATATTTTTCAAATATTTCATACTCACAACTCATAACATTATATTGCTCAATTATATCACAATTCATAATTCACATTAAAGCAAAGACAAGCATGGGCCCAAAAAGGATCTAATATGCTATTCAAATTTCAGAGTTACTGCTTTGGTCCATAATGACATCATGTGTCTAGCCCGTAGGTAATATATATATCCATGGATAATGTAACAGCCCTAATCTCTTGAACCTCAACCCGGCTAGACCCTTAGGGCCCAGTATCTTGGTACTCAACCCGGCTAGACTGTTACGGTTTTTGAGGCTTATGACCCAGTCTTTTCACCCCAAAAACATCATATTTATCATTTATCAGCTGGGCTCGGCTTATGACCCAGTCTTTTCACTTGCTCAGCAATTCATAGGCATGCCGCCAAACCCAGAACTCTAAAAATTGAATAACATACTAGGCACACAATTAATTCATTTATCTCATTATCAAATATTTTCACAATTCATTTCTCATTTTATTTCTCATAATCAAACTAGGCTCATTGCCTTATTTTCACATTTTTTTTTCTCATTTTTCACATCTTTCTCACTTTTCTCACTTTTCTCATTTTTTTCTCATTTTTATCAATATCAATTCATTTCATTATTCCACATATCTCATTTTTGCATTCACAACACATTACCCAATTACTTTGGGTATTTTCACATAATATGCATATTTCACACTTTACACAATTTAGCCATTATCAATGGCTTTTCACAATGCATTTAACACAAATATGACATTACAAATGTCATAGCACATTATTCATACTCAATCAATGAACCAAGTAGCTTAACACATTTTTCAACCAAAATGTGTTAAGTTCGAATGTCATGCAAATATAAACATTATACTCAAAGTTTGTACATACCTCTACTAGCAACCCAAAGCAAGCTTAATACAACCTCCAATCCTATCCTTCCAACTTGCCCTTCACCACTTGGATGAAGCAAATCAATCTCCCTCAATGCCTAAACCAAATGTGATAGCAAATAATCATTTAGTATCACATTTAATGGCATTTCCAACATTAAATCATAATTACACATCACTCCTACAAATTTTCAAAAATTTAGCCTTTCCTTACTTCAACATTGGAATTCCATTTTACTATAATTAAATTAGTGTTTTTAGTTTATTTATATTATTAAAAACATATTTTAATACATTTAAATCATTTACATTATAAAAATACACTCTTATACACAAAATCTCAAAAATGGCCTAACCTTCCCCCATTGAAGATTTTCCATTCCAACACAATCCATTACTCATTCCAAGCTTATATTCATCACTTTTAACACTAAACAACATGCTTAAACAAATAAAATCATACAATTCAACCACTTTGGAAAATCAATTTTTCAAAACCCTAAATCTCCACTTCCATTCTCAAACTCCAACCCAACACCACCAAATCCAATATTTGACTTTAAAATACTTGTTTATGAATCAAAACAACTCATTTGGAAACAATTTGCATAATTAAAGTTCATGTTTTCAAAACCCCAAAAATCCATAACCCTAAATTCTCTCTCTTCATCATTCTTTAACCAAACTCTATCATCACTTCAATCTAACCTTAGAATCATTGTTAACTACCCAAAATAACATTATACACACCAATTCCAACAATTATAACATCCTACATAAAAATCCAAATTCTCACATAATCTAAATTTCCAAGGAATTCAAAGAAAAGAGATGGAAACTTACTAATTTTGGTGGAAATCACCAAAAATCCACTTGAAACTTGTTAATTCCTTCAATTTATTGAGTATGGAAGAAGCAAAATCCTTGGTCTTCAAACTTCCATAGAAGCCACGTTCTTGAGAAGAAGAAGAAGAAGAAGAAGAAGAAGAAAATTTTTAGTATTCTTTCCTTTTAATCTTTTTTTTAACCATATATATATATTAAAATAATTTAATAATTATTTATTTAATTATTTATTTAATAAATTAAAATTCATAAATTTTCTCTTCCATTAAAATATAATTTATTTTTGAATTATTTTATTAATTTTGAATTTCTAAGATTTAATTACTAAAATACCATTTTACTTTGACTTTTCTTTTAAAAAGTGTTGACTTTTATATGTTATGTATATTTTACATATATTTCACATATATTATCCACTTTTTCATTTAAAACCCCTTTATTTTTCATTTAAAACTATTAATTTAATTTATCCATTTAAATTATAATTTATTTTATCAAATTTTCAAAAATTAGAACTTTTCAAAAATTTAGGATATTACACATATGCACAAGTAATGTGTATCTTATATACACATCAAATGTACCTTATGTGTGTATTAAATATTAAGTATGTAATGTATTAATCCAACATATACAATTAATATACCATATGTATATGTTATGTATACTCTAGATATATATATTGAGTATATATAATTTATATCTCCAAATACTTATTTAATTTCTCCAAAATCACGGATGTTACAAAGCTTGGTTCAAAATCTTGCAATTTGGTGGAGCCAACAAATGAAGGTTTGTTTATTATGTTTAATTCGTTCAAATCACAATAGTTACATTATTGTTATCTCATGCAGTAGTTTGCAAAATATTCAAACAATTCGGTAGCAATGGTCATATTTTTAAAATAATTTAGTTCGTCACAATAGCCAATATTAAACCTTAACCCTTGGTTGAAACCTTAATCTCTCTTGCAAACACCAACTACCTTAGCTCTAGAAAATCCTAAATCTCTAAGCCTTGGTTTCATAACCCCTAATATCCATAATCCAATTCCAAAAATCCTTAATTCCCAAAATCTGAATTTATTTAAACCCTAATTCACCTTAACCCTAATTTACCTAAACCCTAATTTACTAAACCTTAAACACTTAACCCTAATTCTCAAAAATCTTAATCCAAAATACTAAATCCTAGAATCCTAAACTTATCTAATAACCCTAATTTCTTCCATGCCAAAAACTTAAACCTTATCCAATAGCTTTATTTCCTTCCAAACTAGAACCTTAAATCTCATCCAGTGACCCTAAAACTTTCAAACTCTAATCTTATTTCCTAAAATCTTAAAACCGTGACTTAAATCCATAAACCCAAATTTAATATGTAAATAATAATTTTATACATTTAATACTTTAAACCCTAGTTTGCACTATTTAATTTATTGCATACTTCTATGATGGATGATCTTATTTTATTTTGTTTATAATTGATGTTTTATTTTTAATTGTCATGCTCGAATGGTTTAATTCATTTGGTTCATTATTTTAATGTTGATTATTTTAGTTTCCATAATGTAAAAAGTATGTTTTCACTTCGTGGGTACCTCATTAATTAAGATTAATGTAATTTAATTTATTTTGAGTTTTGGATCAATGTAAGGGGCATGTTTCCACCAAATGGTGGGTGTCCTATCTTATTTAGTTTTAGACATTGGACATGATTGTAAAGGCATATTTTCATCTTGTATGGGTGCCCATTTATTTGCTTGTTTGGACCTTCCTTGATTTTAATACAATGAATGATTATTTATTTTGATAATAGCATGTATTATGGATGATTTTATAATATTTAAGGATTTAATAATATTTAGACCTGAAAAGGAGGCCGGTTCCAATGAACCAGGCGTTGTGGGGGTGCTGGATCATTCTCACCTTCCCCATGTGTACCCAACTTTTCGAACATATTAAGGGGTTGAGAATTCCTTAGGAATCAAGCCATCCACCTCTTTTTTTTCCCAACCCATCTGGGTGATGACTTCATTTTCTCAGAATTTAGGCCCGTGTTCTCTAAGGCCCTAAGCCTAATAGTGCTAAAGTTGCAAGGACCATTCCACTTGGGAGTGAGGGTAAAAATTTCCGCTCACACCTAGTATCACTAATCAAGCTCACTTTAAACAATTAATCACTAAATCATCATATATTCATCATATTAACTTTATAACTATCTATTTTAACAATTAAAATCAACTCTGTCTCTAACCCAAATTATCACATAATCTAAAAATTAAGGAAAACTAAGCTTAAAGATAGAAAACATACTTGGAACCTTGGTTTTTCTTCAAAATCACACTTTGATTTTTAAGGAAATTTAGTGTGTTTAAAAAGAAGAACCTCTCCTCTTTCTCTCTCTAAAAATTGGCTATGGATGGTGAAGAAGAGGAAGAAGATGATATATATATATATATATATATTAATGAATTTTCCATCCTTATCCCATTTTATATACTTAAATAATTATATATTTTATTTCTTTTAATTCCTATCCATAAAATTTTTTTCTTACTTTGACTTTTCATTTTCATTTTTTTTCTTTTCTTATTCTCACGTGGAACCATGCATATGTATATATATATGTACATTTTTTCCTTTTTATGTATATATGTATATATATGAGTGTGTATATATTGTATGTATATATTAGGTATATCTTATATATATATTATATATTCAATGTATATATTATATATATTTATATGTATATTTAGTGTATATATTATGTATCTCCCTTCCAACACATCTAGTAATTTAATCATATTAATTACTTTAGGCATATTAAAATTATGTATGTTACAACTCTCTTCCTTTTCATTTTTGAAATTACTTGTTATTATAAGCAAACTCAGGCAAAAGACAAATATCAATCCCAGCTCTCTGTAAAATCAACCACACAATCAATTTTGTATGCCACAAACTGCCATCATTTCTAACCATGAAATCTCTACTCTCCCCCTTATGAATCTACTCAATTATCTTCTGAAATTTTAGATCTATCTTTTGTGCTTCTCTAATATGATCAAACAACACTAGACTAACTTGCAACTAAGTCAATATAATACCATTCTTGCAAATCCCTAAATTAGCACAAAGAGCTCTTCCTTCTTTTGGAACATTACTCTCATCACGCTCCTCCTCTAATCTACGCATCCTAGATGTCATCTCAATCTATATCTGTTACAATATATAAATACTGTCATATTAGAGACCAACATAGGTGCTAATGCATAAGCATGTGTCACATTTCAAATTATAATTTAAACTCTTTCTTCTTTCTTCTTTTTTTAAAAATCCACCTAGGTTGAGAATCTCAAACCTAGACTCTGATTTCAAAATAATTGTAACACCCTTATACCTTTTATACGTAAAATACATTTGCAGAATATAAGAGTGCTTATATTTGTATGAATCCTTATATTTATTGTCAAAAATAATTATAACTAAAAATATATAAATATAATAAGCATTTAAAAATATATATTATAGGAAAACAGAGCAAATCTAACCGAAAGAAAATGTAGAAGATGTAAAGAATGATTCAATTCATTCTGTTATCAGTAGCTTGATATATATATACAAAGTCAAACTGACTAACTAAAACTAAAATAAGAAAATGATAGTTGGCCTAGCTAAAAGACAACTGGAATTTAGTAAACAGAAAATGAAAGAAGCTATACGTGATACACTCTACATCATCAGAACTAAAACACTGCATATTGAATAAGTTAGAGTATCTTCTTCATCCCCCCTCAAGTTGGGCATGGGATAAAGAAAGCTTGCCCAACCTGCAACATTGCCGATCAAAGACACGTGCTGGCAATGCCTTTGTAAACGTATCAGCCAACAAGAGTTGAGAAGAAACTGTTTAGGAAGAATAAATCCTTCTTTATATTTATCACGAACAAGATGGCAGTCTATATCTAGGTGCTTCATTCGTTAGTGAAAATGGGATTGGCTGAGATATAGAGTGCAGCCTGACTATCACACCATAGAGTAATGGGTAGAGGAATAGGAATTCAAAGCTCACGCAGAATGTAAGAAACCCACTGAAGCTCATAAATAGTCATCGCCATACTCCTATACTCAACTTCAGTAGATGACCAAGAAACTATATTCTGCTTCTTTGATTTCCATGAGACCAGAGAAGAGCCTAAGAAAATACAATATCCAATCAATGATCAATGAGAATCTTTGCACACTGCCCAGTAAGCATCAGAGAATGCTTCAAAAGTAAGACAATTAAAGGTAGGATAAAAGAGACCCTATATAGGATTGCCCTTCAAATAACGAAGAACATGTTGAGTAGCTTCCCAATGAGTATCTCGAGGTGCCTAAGCAAATTGGCTCAACTGATGGATGACATAAGTTACATCTGGTTGAGTAAAGCCAATATAGAGTAAGCAACCTACTAAGCTTTTGTTTTATTAGTTTTTGTTATAAGTTTTGTGTCTTGTTTATTAGGTTAATTATTGTTTTATTTAGGTATTTTGTTAGTTTTTATCGGTTTGTCTAGTGTTTTCTTTAATTGTGAAGTTTTAGTTTATTTTTTAGTTTTATGTTGTTTTTGATCTAGTTTTTAGTTTGTGTTTATGCTTTGTCGGTTATTGTTTATTTACTTCGTGTTTTAAGTTTGTTTTGAGTTTTGTGTTAGGTTAAAACAGGCAAGGAAACGAATTGAAGATGAAATGGGCAGTAGCTGACACAGGCAGAGGACACGGCCAAGTCACTGGCCGTGTCCCATACCAAGTTAAAAGGAAGAACAAGTCCCAGTAGCAGACACAAGCAAGGGACACGGCCAAGTCATGTGGCCGTGTCCCTCCAAAGAAGAGCAACACGGCCAAGTCACCATGACCTGGCCGTGTCCCACTTGTTACCAAAGGAAAGGGAGGTCAACAATTACACAGGAATGAACACAGGCAAGGGACACGGCCGTGTCACCTGGCCGTGTCCCTCCCATCTCACTCACACGGCCAAGTCAAGCTCCACTAGGCCGTGTCACTCAACAAAGAAGAAAAGAAGACCAAAAGCAACAAAGGAGGACACATGCAGGGGACACGGCCGTGTCACCTGGCCGTGTCCCTCCATCAAGCCCTCACACGGCCGTGTCCCTCATCACCTGGCCGTGTCCCTCATGTTCCAAGCCCGCATCGGATTTTTAACGCGTACGACTCATATAAAAGGAAAAGAAAGTTAGGGTTTAGGGGTCTTTTGACGATTTTGAGAGCAAATTAGCCGTCTGAGAGAGATCTTAGGGTTTAAACATTTGTTTTCTTGGATTTTGATTTTACTTTGGATTAAACTAGTTTAGATTAGATTGTTCATGCCATTGTTTCATCCTTTTTGCAAGATTCGATCAAGAAATTCATCAAAAGCTTCAAGGAGTTTGTAACTTGGTTTTATTCTTAAACTTTGTCTCTTTAGTTTCATTGAAATTGTGTTTATGAACATTATCATGTCTAAATTGATTTCTTTGATTATTAATGAGATGAGTATGCTTGATAACATCATGAACTAATTTAATCTAGTCTAGGGTTTGTATGGATTTGCTATGAATTGTATGAATTGGTTATTCTCTTAACTATTGATTTCTTTAGCCTTTATTGAATGAAAAATTGTCACATATAATTGATTGGCCACCAATTGTGTGTTTTAGGTATTAGATGATGGATTGAGAGATGAAATCTAATGCTGGAACAATTCAATTAAGGACTTAGGTGAACTAGAGGTATAACCTATTAAAAAGATTGTTTCAATTATAACAAGATTAGTTGTAAGAGGTTTGAATGCGAGAGCTTATTTCCTTGACTCAATTAATTAAGTTGCTTGAGATTTAATCTTAGAAATTAAATTAGTTAAGTGGAATAACCGTTCATACATATGAGTAGTAAAGAAGTGCAAACCCTAGACCATTCTATTAAGTGAATCAAAACACAGCTCAATTTACTTTTATTGTTTTAAACTTTAATCAATCTTCTTCATTATTTAGCAATTTATAAATCTCTTTAGTACTTGTTAAACATAATCTGATAAGCAATTAACCACTTTGGCTTCCTTGAGAGAACGACCTTGGGGCAATCACCTTTGCTACAGCTACCTCGTATACTTGCGAGTGACGCTTTGTGGTAGAGTTAATTTGAGCGCAACAAGTTTTTGGCGCCGTTGCCGGGGAGGCTAATTGGTGTAATTGTTTATTTTTCTTTTAAAAAATAAAAAATTCACATTTCAGATTATTTTCATTGCTTTTCATTTTATTTTATTTGTCTTTTGCTTTTGATATTTCTTTTTCTAGAAATTTTTGTTTATGCAAGGCAGGAGATCACTTGAAGGAGAACTGCATCCATTCATTCCAGAAATTCAGAGAATAAAAAGGAGCAGAGAGGAGTTTGAGCTTTTCACAAGATTTGATACTTCAGAGGAAGACATTTCGAATTTTGAGTCAGAATCTGAAAAATCTGTTAAAATGGCTGAAGAAAGACAAAGAACCATGAGAGATTTTGCTAGACCTGTCATTGGAACTTCCACTTCTTGCATAAGACTGACAGATGCAGCAAGGAACTATGAGTTGAAGAATATTCACTATAACATGCTGCCATCATTCTATGGAGTTCCAAATGAAGATCCTTTGAATTTTATTAGGGACTTCTACTCCACCCTCAACACTTTTCCTTTGGGAGGACTAACAGAAGATCAGTTGAGGATGAGATGTTTCCCTTATACTTTGAAGGATAGGGCAAAGAGCTGGCTCATGATGTTGCCTGAAAATTCACTGACAACTTGGGAGCAAGTTTACAATAAATTCATGGGCAAGTTCTATTCACACCAAAAGACAGCTGAGTTGAGAGGGAAGATTGCTACATTCTCTCAATTTGAAGGAGAGCCATTTCATGAGGCTTGGGACAGATTCAAGATGCTATTGATCCAGTGTCCACATCATCATTACCCACTTCAACTCCTTAATCAGTTTTTCTATGATGGTCTCACTCAGCAATTTCAGAACACTGTTGATAATGCAGCTGGGGGAGCCATGGGAGAAAAGACAGCTGATGAGACTTATGAGATCTTTGAGATGTTGGGAGCTAATTCTCAACAAAAGAGTGTAAGGGGAAGAAGCAAGGGGGTGAATCAACTGGAAGCCAATACTGAAATGGTTAGTCAAATAGCTGAGTTGACAAGACAGGTTCAGATGCTAAACATGAAGAACAATATTTCTTCATCTACTCAAGAAGTGTGTGGAATCTGTGGGACATTAGGGCATGGAGCAAATATATGTCCCTCTGCATATGGGTCTTTTGGGAATGAAGCTGAGCAGGTCAATGTTATGGGAGGATTCCAACCTAGGGCCAGAAATGATCCTTACTCCAACACTTACAATCCTGGTTGGAGGAGTCACCCCAATTTTTCCTGGACGACAAATAATGCTCAACAGCCTTTCCATTTGCTCCAGAGACAGAACCAGCAGCAGGGCCAATCCTCAAGTCAAAATCAAGGTCAGCATAAAAGAGAGAGTTTGGAGGACAGTTCACAAGCTTTCATCAAAATCAGTGCTCAAAACCAAGAGATGAACAACAAGAGGCTGGATTCCTTGGAAGCATCTTTTAAGAAGGTGGAGACCCAAGTGGGGCAACTTGCACAACAGATGCAGATTCAACAAAAGGGGAAGTTTCCAAGTCAACCTGAGCAGGCACAAGCAGTGACTGTTCTTAGGAGTGGCAAGGTAATTAATAACAATGTTGAAAATAATTCTGTGAATGCAGGTGAGCAAGAGAAGAAAAAGGAAGGAGAATTAGAGAACAAAGGTGCTGAAGAAAGATCAATGGAGAAGACCCCTACACCAGATTTGCACAGGGCAAGCAATCCATACAGGCCACCTATACCATTCCCTAGCAGGTTGAAGGATGATAAAAAAGATAAGCAGTTTTCAGATATCTTCAACATGCTATCTAAGGTAAGTATCAACTTACCATTACTTGAAGCAATTAAGAACATGCCAGCTTATGCTAAATTCTTCAAAGAATTGAATACCAAGAAAAAAAGGTATGAGCCGAATGAAAAGGTGATAGTTTCTGAGGTAGCTAGTGCTGTTTTGCAGCATAAACTACCTCCTAAGCTAAAGGATCCTGGAAGCTTTATTGTTCAAATTGCTATGGGGAATGGAAAATGTACTGATGGCATGTGTGATTTGGGAGCTAGTGTGAATTTAATGCCTTACTCTGTATACCTTGACTTAGAATTAGGGGAACTTAAGCCAACAAATATGGTGTTGCAATTAGCTGATAGATCTCTTAGATTCCCGAAAGGGGTTATAGAAGATGTGTTAGTTAAAGTTGGTGGTTTGATAGTTCCTGTTGATTTCATTATTCTTGACATGGAAGTAGGTAATTCTTCACCATCTGCACACACCATTCTGCTGGGTAGGCCTTTTATGGCAACTACCAACACTTTGATAGATGTTAAAAATGAAAAATTATCAATGACTGTTTTGGGACAAACTGTAGAATTTTCTATTTTTAATACTTCTCCTATTCCTACAACTGCTTTATATGAGGATTGTTCTTTTGTTGATTGTATTGATGCAGTTGTTTCAGATGTTTTCTTGCAGACAGGTTCCTCTGATAAATTGGAGCTGGCATTGACTTTGGATAGTGATTTGGAAATTTTTGATGCAGAACTAGCCAGTTGCCTTGAGACTTTAGAGGGTGCTGAAATAGAGGAGCTTAAGGAGGACCCAATTTTTGAACCTTCCCCCATTGAAAAAGAAGAGAAGAACCCCTCACTAGAGTTAGAGCTGAAAGAGTTACCTAAGAACCTGAAATATGTGTTTTTGGGAGATCACAATACTTTACCTGTAATAATATCTAGTGAACTTAGTGAAGGGGAGGAGATGAGGTTAGTGAGTGAGCTTAAAAGATTGAAGAGAGCAATAGGATGGGGATTGAGTGACATAAAGGGTATTAGCCCTTCCATGTGCATGCATAGAATCACTTTAGAAGAGGGAGCTAAACCTGTGAGGGAAACCCAAAGGAGACTTAACCCAAATATGAGTGAAGTGGTTAAGAAGGAAGTGCTCAAATTGCTGGATGAAGGAGTAATTTATCCAATTGCTAATAGTGAGTGGGTGAGCCCAGTACATGTAGTTCCTAAGAAATCTGGAATCACAGTGGTGAAAAATGAGAATAATGAGTTGGTTCCTACTAGGACTACTACTGGGTGGAGAATGTGCATTGATTATAGGAAGTTGAACAATGCTACAAAGAAAGATCATTTTCCTCTTCCTTTTATTGATCAGATGTTAGACAAACTTTCTGGACACTCACATTATTGTTTTCTGGATGGCCTTTCAGGTTACTATCAGGTGCCAATAGCTCCAGAGGATCAGTCAAAGACAACCTTTACTTGCCCTTTTGGGACTTATGCATTTCGACGTATGCCCTTTGGCTTGTGCAATGCACCTGCAACTTTTCAGAGATGCATGATGTCTGTCTTCTCGGATATGATCGACGATTTTATTGAGGTATTTATGGATGATTTTTCTGTTTTTGGTAATTCTTTTGATAATTGCCTCGATAAACTTGTTCGTGTGCTTGAGAGATGCATTGAATGTAACCTCACTTTAAGTTGGGAAAAGAGTCATTTTATGGTTACTCAGGGCATTGTCTTAGGTCATGTGGTGTCGAGTAAAGGGATTGAGGTGGATAAGGCTAAAATTGAATTGATTGCTAAGTTACCCCCACCTACCTCTGTTAAGGGAATAAGAAGTTTTTTAGGGCATGCAGGATTTTACAGAAGGTTTATTAAGGATTTCTCCAAAATAAGCCAACCATTGTGCCATTTATTGGGGAAAGATGTTCCATTTGAATTTACAGCACAATGCATGCAAGCTTTTAATTCTCTTAAGGAAAATTGACTAGTGCACCTGTGATTGTAGCTCCTGTCTGGTCTTTACTTTTTGAAATCATGTGTGATGCTTCTAATCATGCAGTAGGAGCTGTTCTTGGGCAAAGGATTGACAAATACTTAAGGGTAATTTATTATGCTAGTTTAACCCTGAACAGTGCACAAATGAACTACACCACAACTGAGAAGGAAATGTTAGCTGTTGTTTTTGCTTTAGACAAATTTAGAGCATATTTAATAGGGTCAAAAATTATTGTTCATTCTGACCATGCAGCTTTTAAATATCTTTTAACAAAACAGCATGCTAAACCGCGCTTAATTAGATGGGTGTTGTTATTGCAAGAGTTTGATTTTCAGATCAGGGATACTAAGGGTAGTGAGAATGTTGTTGCTGATCATTTATCCAGATTACCCTACTTTAATGAAAATCTTGCATCTGATAGCATTCATAAAAATTTAGAAGCATTTCCTGATGAGCATTTGTTTGTGGTAATTGATGCACCGTGGTTTGCAGATATTGCTAACTATCTTTCTTGTGGTATTTTGAGATCTAACATGTCTTTTCAGGAAAAGAAAAGGTTTCTACACTTAAGTAAGTTTTATTTTTGGGATGAACCTTATCTATTCCGGATTTGCAAAGATGAGATAGTTCGCAGGTGTGTTTCTGAGGAAGAACAACTGAGTGTTCTTCAATTTTGTCATGACCTTCACTGTGGGGGTCATTTTGGAGGAAGAAAAACTGCAGAAAAGGTGCTTCAAAGTGGTTTTTACTGGCCCACTTTATTTAAAGAAGCTCAAGATTATTGTAAGCACTGTGATCGTTGCCAAAGAGTAGGTAACATTGGGAGGAGGAATGAAATGCCCCTTCAGTCATATGTTGTTGTTGAATTGTTTGATGTGTGGGGAATAGACTTCATGGGTCCTTTCCCCAAGTCCTTTGGTTATGAATACATTTTAGTTGCTGTTGATTATGTTTCCAAATGGGTGGAGGCAATCCCCACCCGTACTAATGATGCTAATATTGTTGTTAAATTTGTGAAGGAAAACATTCTTAGCAGGTTTGGCACACCAAGGGTGATAGTCAGTGATGGGGGGAGCCATTTTTGCAACAGGCTGTTTGAGAAATTAATGCATAAATCCGGTGTGAAGCACAAGGTGTCGACCCCATATCATCCACAGACCTCTGGACAAGTGAAAACATCCAACAAGCAGCTAAAAGGAATTCTGGAGAAAACAGTCAACACATCTAGGAAGGATTGGGCAAGCAGATTGCACGATGCACTATGGGCATATCGGACTGCTTTCAAAACTCCTCTAGGTATGAGTCCATATAGATTAGTGTTTGGAAAAGCTTGTCACTTACCAGTGGAGTTGGAGCACAGAGCATATTGGGCAATCAAGACTCTGAATTTGGACCTGGACAAAGCGAAGAAAGAAAGATTTCTACAAATTTCAGAGTTAGATGAGCTGCGGAATGAAGCTTATGAGAGCTCGAGAATTTACAAGGATCACACTAAAGCACTTCATGATAAAATTATAGTGCGAAAGACATTGAGTCCAGGTATGAAGGTTTTACTTTTTAACTCACGACTCCGTCTTTTTCCAGGTAAACTCAAGTCTCGATGGAGTGGTCCTTTCGAGATAACTCAGGTATATCCTTCTGGTGCAATTGAATTACTTAACTCTAGAACAGGTGAGACTTTCAAAGTGAATGGACAGAGAGTTAAGCCATACAATGAAGGATTTCAGGAAGTAAGGGTCATTGATAGTACTTTGATTCATGAACCCTAGACCTTGCATGATGTCCAGCTATATGACATTAAAGAAGCGCTAAATGGGAGGCAACCCATCGGTTTGCATTTATTTTTCATAGTTGTACTTTTAAGTTTAACAAGTTTTGATTTATGTTCGGTTTCAATAATTGGACTGTGCTTTGATCGGTTTTCTTTACTTTGTGTTTCAGGGTGTTTAACGAAGAAGGGTTGCAAAATCATTAAAAAAAATGATTAAAGTTTATAAAAAGGCAGAAGGTGACACGGCCAAAGGACTTGGCCGTGTCCCTTGGCCGTGTCACACACTGGACACGGCCAAAAATTCTTCAAAATTTGAACGATTTTGCAATGTTTTACAGATTTGGACACACCCAGGGGACACGGCCGTGTCACCTGGCCGTGTCCCCCAAAAACTATGAGACACGGCCGTGTGCTCTCCACTTGGCCGTGTCCCTTCACTTTCACACACAGACACGGCCATGTCAGCACACACACGGCCGTGTCCTTCAATTTTTGCCTTTAAAAAGCCCGATTTTGCCCAGTTTTATTTCATAAATCCCTAACTTTTCTATCTTCTTCTCTCTCGCTCTCTCGTTCTCTGCAACACCAAACCCTTGATTTTTATTTTCAAATCTCCATCTCTTCTGTTAAAACTTCAAATTACTCCACCAAAACTTGAGATTATCACTTAAAACTTGCTCTTTACTCATATTATTTTGATTTAATTCAGTTTTGGGTGTTATTTTCTCAGATTTCATGTCGCCGAGAACTAAAATTGTACCACACCGAAAGAAGAAGAAATCGGGAGCCGAAGGAGCTTCATCATCTTCCTCAACTTTATCTCACAAGAGGGCAAGTCTTTTGGCTCAGGGTTTTTTCCCGACAAGGTATGTGAATGACGAATCTTTAGATGCCTTGCAAATGAGAACTGCTTTTTATAGATATGTGCAATATCTTGGGTGGGAAACTTTTGTTTCATTGAGACCTCTGCAGTTTGAGGAGCTCACCCTAGAATTTTTGGCAACTCTTAAAGTGGAAAGAGATGATAAGAAAATTTGCAGGAGACTGATGTTTAAATTAATGGGTCAATCATTTGTGCTTACTATTGATCAGTTGAATGATATATATGGTTTTCATCACCATGGAGAAAGATCGATACCCAAAGATTTTAGACAACAGTTTGTTTGGGGTGCCTTAGGCTCGGGTACTTATGTGGCCAAATCGGCCAAAGCATCTAAATTACGGAACCCTACCTTGAGATATTTGCACAGGTTTATGTCATGTGGGTTCTTTGCAAGGAAGGAGAGCCCGGGTGTGGTTGAGTCGAGTGACCTATTTTTCTTGGACTGTGTTTTGAATGAAATGAATATTAGTGCCGGCTATTGGTTAGCCGATATTTTTGATTCTGTAGCTAATAAAAGGAGGGGGGCTATTTGTGTTGGAGGATTGATCACTACATTAGCAGTAGCCCTTGTGGAGGATTTTGACCCGAGTACTACTCGGATGACTCGAATTTTGGGTAATGATTCCTTGGATTTAGCTATACTGGCGAAGATGCACATGGTGGTGCATAGAAGAGGGACCTTTGTGATGCCGTCAGCTGAGCCTGAAGCACCGGGGGACAGGCAGAAGAGAGCCCGGATTGAAGAGGAGTCTGACTCGGATTCTCTTGACTTAGATGAGGATGCTCCGGTCTCGGAACATCAAGAGGTACTTCTGAGGATTGAGGCCCTGGAGGGCAAAGTGGATCGATTGGATAGCAAGGTGGATCGTAACCATGCTGAGATCTTACAGCAGATGGAACAGATTAACAGTAACCTTGCAACGATCTTGAGTCTCCATCCCTCAGTTGCATCATCTTCCCGCCCACATTTTCCATAGATTTTCAGTCCTTGTTTTATTTTATTTAGTGTACTCTTGTTTTATTTTTCGTTTTTGTTATTTATGTTAAAACTTTTGTGTTTGGATATTTTCTTGTACTTTTGTTATAAAACTTTTGTGTTTATGATGGAAAGCTAGGATTTTGCCTCACCAGGTACGATGGAAGACAGGTTGTCCTTTAACTCTTATTATTTATTATTCTTGTTTTCCATTGAGGACAATGTCAATTTTAAGTGTGGGGTACTCTTTAAGCTTTCCTTTAATTCTTGTTTTGCTTATTGTGGTTGTTTTGTTTATTGTGTTTTTTTTTTTGTGCATGGTATAATTGTTGAAAATTTATTGATCTTTTCTTTGATTCTAGCATTATAGTTGAGACTTTGGTATCAGCATAGAAATGAGCATTTGAATTCATTCGGGATTAATTTTCGCATTCTGCAATTCATGACATGTAAATCTTTGTGAACCCACCTGTGTGAGCTTTGAGCCTTATAAAATTTGATATTTTTGTCAATTGATTTTCTTTTCTTAAGTGTGCACCTTCAT
This sequence comes from Garcia nutans, assembly GCA_947685225.1. Taxonomy (NCBI): domain Eukaryota; kingdom Viridiplantae; phylum Streptophyta; class Magnoliopsida; order Malpighiales; family Euphorbiaceae; genus Garcia; species Garcia nutans. The sequence continues at coordinate 2,729,308 of CANTUV010000068.1, forward strand.
GATGTTGCATCTCTAGAGTTTGCTTTTGCATACTTATTGAACTCACATTATGATTTAATCTCAAGTTTTAAAATGATGAAGGCAAATTAGGTTAGCCCCTTTAGCTTAAAGAGACTTCCCTTTATATTGATTTCCTTAGTGAGCCAAGTTGAGCCTTTGACCTGTTTCTTGTTTGATTAACACAATTCTCAACTTAACATGTTCTTACTATCATCATACCTATGCATTAAGGAATGGAGTTGTATGATTAGACAATAGGGTAGTTTATTTCAAGTGTGGGGTAAGTAAAAAAAAAATAATATGGAATTCCTAATTGAGGGTTGAAATGCATACTTTGCATATTGTATTTGATTAAGAGTCAGTATTCTTTTCCTCTACATTTTAAGCTAGATGTTCCATTAAGTTTATACTTTGTATATATATATATATATAAATATATAAACTCAATAAAAAAAAGTGAAAATAAAACAAAAAGAGATATATATATATATATATAAAGTTCATATATTTTCTAGCCTTAGAGGAATTTTGACTTGTGTACTTTTCTTTTAGTGTGCAAGTATGTAAGATTGCTAAGGGTTGGTGAGTATGCTATTTGAAGGAGTTATGAAATTCTTAGCAAGAGTAGTGTCTAATTTAGATACTCCATTTCTTGATGCTCCACTTAAATGTCTTTTCTCACACCTTACCTTAGCCCCATTACATCCAAATAAAAGACCTTCGGATTATTTCTTGAGAAAATCAGTGAGGGAGATTGGATAATTAAGCAAGTTTATGGCAGTATGCACTCATGAGTGGTATGAGTGATTAACCTTTGAAATCGAGTGAAACACTTAGTTGAGAGATAAGATTTGTATGTCTGGATCAATGAATGAGTTAAGAATATCTTGATTGAAGGAAATTGCAATTATTTATGTCTGATGTCTTAAAGTATTTCATCTATGTTCTGGAATTATAGTTAAGGTTGTTTGAATTTTTAATTTATGCCATATGAATTTGCTTGAGGACAAGCAAAGTTTTAAGTGTGGGGTAGTTGTTTTATTAGTTTTTGTTATAAGTTTTGTGTCTTGTTTATTAGGTTAATTATTGTTTTATTTAGGTATTTTGTTAGTTTTTATCGGTTTGTCTAGTGTTTTCTTTAATTGTGAAGTTTTAGTTTATTTTTTAGTTTTATGTTGTTTTTTATCTAGTTTTTAGTTTGTGTTTATGTTTTGTCGGTTATTGTTTATTTACTTCGTGTTTTAAGTTTGTTTTGAGTTTTGTGTTAGGTTAAAACAGGCAAGGAAACGAATTGAAGATGAAATGGGCAGTAGCTGACACAGGCAGAGGACACGGCCAAGTCACTGGCCGTGTCCCATACCAAGTTAAAAGGAAGAACAAGTCCCAGTAGCAGACACAAGCAAGGGACACGGCCAAGTCATGTGGCCGTGTCCCTCCAAAGAAGAGCAACACGGCCAAGTCACCATGACCTGGCCGTGTCCCACTTGTTACCAAAGGAAAGGGAGGTCAACAATTACACAGGAACGAACACAGGCAAGGGACACGGCCGTGTCACCTGGCCGTGTCCCTCCCATCTCACTCACACGGCCAAGTCAAGCTCCACTTGGCCGTGTCACTCAACAAAGAAGAAAAGAAGACCAAAAGCAACAGAGGAGGACACATGCAGGGGACACGGCCGTGTCACCTGGCCGTGTCCCTCCATCAAGCCCTCACACGGCCGTGTCCCTCATCACCTGGCCGTGTCCCTCATGTTCCAAGCCCGCATCGGATTTTTGACGCGTACGACTCATATAAAAGGAAAATAAAGTTAGGGTTTAGGGGTCTTTTGACGATTTTGAGAGCAAATTAGCCGTCTGAGAGAGATCTTAGGGTTTAAACATTTGTTTTCTTGGATTTTGATTTTACTTTGGATTAAACTAGTTTAGATTAGATTGTTCATGCCATTGTTTCATCCTTTTTGCAAGATTCGATCAAGAAATTCATCAAAAGCTTCAAGGAGTTTGTAACTTGGTTTTATTCTTAAACTTTGTCTCTTTAGTTTCATTGAAATTGTGTTTATGAACATTATCATGTCTAAATTGATTTCTTTGATTATTAATGAGATGAGTATGCTTGATAACATCATGAACTAATTTAATCTAGTCTAGGGTTTGTATGGATTTGCTATGAATTGTATGAATTGGTTATTCTCTTAACTATTGATTTCTTTAGCCTTTATTGAATGAAAAATTGTCACATATAATTGATTGGCCACCAATTGTGTGTTTTAGGTATTAGATGATGGATTGAGAGATGAAATCTAATGCTGGAACAATTCAATTAAGGACTTAGGTGAACTAGAGATATAACCTATTAAAAAGATTGTTTCAATTATAACAAGATTAGTTGTAAGAGGTTTGAATGCGAGAGCTTATTTCCTTGACTCAATTAATTAAGTTGCTTGAGATTTAATCTTAGAAATTAAATTAGTTAAGTGGAATAACCGTTCATACATATGAGTAGTAAAGAAGTGCAAACCCTAGACCATTCTATTAAGTGAATCAAAACACAGCTCAATTTACTTTTATTGTTTTAAACTTTAATCAATCTTCTTCATTATTTAGCAATTTATAAATCTCTTTAGTACTTGTTAAACATAATCTGATAAGCAATTAACCACTTTGGCTTCCTTGAGAGAACAACCTTGGGGCAATCACCTTTGCTACAGCTACCTCGTATACTTGCGAGTGACGCTTTGTGGTAGAGTTAATTTGAGCGCAACAGCTTTGATAAGGCATAGGATCAGAAAGTAAAGCCCTTTCAAAAGTAGACAACTAAACACCTTTAGTCATAGGTGTGGCAACAGATTTAGCATCCTATAAGCTAGCCTCATTGATCAAATCCAGTTTATACTTTCATTGGTTAAGATAAATCCCATCAGAAGTGCTAAAAAATTTGATACCAAGGAAGTACTTAGCTTCAGTCATGTCTTTAATTGTAAATGCTTGATGAAGATACTCTTTGACATTAATAATAACATCCAATGAGGTACCAGTGAGGAGAACACCATATAAGTAAACTAACAATACAAAAAAAAAAATGGAATCTTTTGAGAAAGTAAATAAATAGTTGTCATAAGGATATCAAACAAACCCATAGCTCTGAAGTGTTTGAGTAAACTTTAAATTCCATTAACAAGAGGTCTGCTTCAATCCATAGAGAGAAAGAACAAGTTTACAAACTTGTCTTGGTTGGGCTTCGGTAGACCCCTGTGGAGGCAGCATATAAAGATGCTCATCAATATGCCCATGAAGAAAGGCATTATTGATGTCAATCTGATGTAAAGGCCATTGAGATGTAGCCACAATAGCTAGAAGAAGACGAACTGTTACTGTCTTAGCTACAGGTGAGAAAACCTCTATAAAATCTAATCCTTCCAACTAATTATACCCCTTATCCACTAGCTTGGATTTATGCCTATTAATAGTGTCATATGCCTTGAATTTGAGTTAAAAACCCATTTAGATCCGATAGCAGTTTTCCCTGGTGGAAGAGATGTAAGATCCCAAGTATGATTAGCTTTTAAAGCCTGAAGATCACTGTTTATAGACTGAACCCACTATGGAGATTTAGAAGCCTCTGTATAAGATCTAAGTTCCTGGTCATTAGATAGGTTAGCCAAAAAAAACATATATGCATATGAAGCCAATGTCATGGTTAGATAATGTGGTAGTAGAAGAAAAAAGCAGTATGATAACCTTTAAACCATTGTAGTGGTTTAGTTGGTCTAGTGCTTTGTCTAATATGTTGGATAATAGGAGGAGGTACAATAGGTTCAGAAATAGATAAATATGGAGAAGAAGGAGTAAAATGAGATGGACTCTGAATATCAACAACAAAATTAGGTGAAGAGGGTTGAAATGAAGAAAGTGGAGATGATGGATGAAATGTTGGTATAGTATAAGAATGAGTATCTACATCAATAGCAATAGGTAAGGGTGGAGAAAAATTAGAATGATCAATAGCAGAGAACTGTGATTGAAAAGGGAAAATAGTTTCAAAGAAAGAAATATCTCTAGAACTAAAAATAGTATAAGTATCAAGATTGAGAAGCTTATATGCCTTTTGATCATATGAATGGCCTATATAAACACATTCAATAGCTCTAGGAGAAAATGTTGTCTTGGTAGGATTGTTGTCTTTTGTATAAGCCAAACATCCAAAGGTTCTTAATGGTTGGTAATCTGGTGGTTTAGAGAACAGAAGCTCAAATGGTGTTTTTCATTTTAAAATGGTTGTAGGTAGTCTGTTAATAAGATATGTTGCATGTAGTATAGCTAACCCCCAAAATTTGACAGGCAAAGAATATTGGAATAGTAAGGCTCTTGCTATTTCTAGAATATGCCTATATTTTCTCTCTACAAGGCCATTCTGTTGTGGTGAATAAGGACAAGACTTCTGATGAATAGTTTCATATTTAACTAATAAGGATTGACATGAGTGACTTAGAAACTCAGCTCCATTGTCAGTTCGAAAAGCCTTAATGACACAATTAAATTGTGTTTGAATAAGTTGGAAGAATCTATTCAAAAAAGGTATTGTTTGTGCTTTGGTTACCATTAGAAAAGTCCAAATAGCCCTACTATAATCGTCAACCAAACTAAAAAAAATAGTATTCTCCATTAATAGTTCCAACAGAATAAGGTCCCCACATATATGCATGAACAAATTCAAAAAATCTGTTGGTTTTGGTTGTGCTTTTAGGAAATGATTTTCTTGTTTTTTTGGCAACTAGACAAATGAAATAAGGAATAGAATGAATAGAAATTTTATTTAGGAAATTTAAATGTGCTAGAACAACATTAGAAGGATGTCCTAGTCTACTATGCCAGCTTTGCTCATCAGTTTCAACAACTTGATTAACATGAACAGTATTAGGACCAAGTGTATTAGTCTCTGCATTATTACATTGAACTCCAAAATTACTAGTAGGTGGGGCATATAAGTTGTCAACAATTCTCCCAAAAGCTATAGTGATGTCATTCTTCAGGTCCTATAAAATACAAGAAGTGTGAGTAAAAGTAGAGTAACTTGATTGGCTTTGGTAAGTTTGCTGAAAGATAGAAGATTATAGGTGAAGTTTGGAATATATAGGATACTTGTCAATTGCAGATTATTGGTCAATAGTACTGTTCCAATAGAATGAACCAAAATAGTTATTTTGTTTGGTAAATGCACTTTGATAGGATTAGGTAATCAAGTAACTTTACTGAACAATCTTTTTTCTATACAAATGTGGTTAGTGGCTCCACTACCAATAATCCTAATCGAGAGAAAATGTAGAATATGTGAAGAATGATTCAATTCATTCTGTTATCAGTAGCTTGATATATATACAAAGTCAAACTAACTAACTAAAGCTAAAATAAGAAAATGACAGCTAGCCTAGCTAAAAGACAATTGGCATCTAGTAAACAGAAAATGAAAGAAGCTACACGTGATACACTCTACATCACCAGAGCTAAAATGTTGCGTATTGAATAAGTTAGAGTATCTTCTTCATATATAGCAGTTAAATAAATATAATTAAAATATAACTTAATTAATTTATATAAAAATATCTGAAAAAATTTTACCAGAGTTTCGTCTATAATTTCAATAAATCTTAAATTACAAAACACTCAACATGTATTAAACGTGCACTCCCAAAACCATGATTTCTCAAAATCATTGTCTCTTCAATTCATATCCAAATACTTAACACATTTAAATAACATAAAACTCTAGTATTTATATAACATTACAAACTTTGTAACTTAAACATATTTAACAAAGAATTTTAATGTTCATATCCCAAAGCATTAGAAAAGAAATTTATACATGCAATAGAGTATTACACCAGTAAAATGGGTCTCGTGGCAACCCTCTCTACTTCAATATTAACCACAAATCTAGACCTGCTCAAATCTATCAAGACTTTCCTATTCTACAGTTCTATCACCTACACGATACAATTCTACCATGCTAAGCTAAAAGCTTAGTGGTATATATTTTGATATTATAAAATATTTAAAACACATTTTCCTTTATTTACATAATATGCGTTTATCGTTAAATGAAAATGTAATGCTCAAATCACAATTTATAGTCTCATAAATCATATAAACATATCACAACAATACGCATTGGGCCCAACAAATCCCTACATAATATTCAGTTTCCAAAAAGATTGATTTGGCTTTTGGTGACACAAAGGTCTGACACTGGATACCAAATGTCATATAATACCACTGTATCTCGACCGAAGGTCATCTCCTCAATCAACTACAGAGACCAAGTATCATGTGATACTAGTGTATCACTCTCATCTGAAGGTTGTCTCCTCAACACTGAAGTGTCCTACACCAGTATGCCTTGCCCAAAGGCATATAAAACGTTATGACATATTATTGGCATACCAACTCGACAGTACCAAACTCAAGATTCTAGAACAAGTAATTATGCAGAGCTAACAATCACATAATGTAATATCCCATTTTCATACTTTCACCTCATTTTCACACATTTCATTACATTCCATAATCATTTTCATATTACACATTATACTCCATATCAATAATTTGCTTCACCCAAGATATGTCTAATCACCATAGCATAATGGTTTAAAACTTAAAGCAAAATTCACATCACATTTTTAAAACAGTATAAAATATATGAATATCCTCAAACAAAATAACTTTCACAATGCCAATGTGATTATTCCAAACATGAATATTAAAAATATATGTTTTCAAAGTTTGTGCAAACCTTAATTTGCTTCAAACCACTTCAATTTCACCTTCCAAGCTCCAATTCAAAGTAACTCTAGACTTTACCTCTTAAGCTAATTTGGCCTAACCTCTCTTAGACCAAACAAAAGTTCAATTCATTCAATTAAAACATATTTATACTTCAATTATTCAAATTAAGCATTAATTATACTAAAATTAGCCAATTCCCACTAAAATCCTAAATTTCCAAAAACTTTCATAAACCCTAGTTTCACTAATCAAGCTCATTTTAACCAGTTAATCACTAAATCATCATATTAGCTTCATAACTATCTATTTTAACAATTAAAAGCATCTCTCTCTCTAACCTAAATTATCACATAATCTAGAAATTAAAGAAAACTAAGCTTAAAAATAGAAAACTTACTTGGAACCTTGGTTTTTCTTAAAGATCCACTAGAAATACTTAGATTTTTAAGGAAATTTAGTGTGTTTAAGAAGAACTTCTCCCTTTTCTCTCTCTAAAAATTTCTATGGATGAAGAAGAAGAAGATGATGATGATGATATATATATATAATAAATTTTCCATCCTTATCCCATTTTATACTTAAATAATTAAATATTTATATATTTTGTCTCTTTTATTTCCCATCCATAAAAATTTTCTTCTTACTTTGACTTTTCATTTTCTTTTCTTTTCTTTTTTCCTTTTCTTTTCTTCTCTTATTCTCACATGGAACCATGAATATGTATATACATATGTACATTTTTTTTAAGTATATATGTATATATATGAGTGTATATATGTTGCATATATATATTAGGTATATCTTATATATATTATGTATCTAGTGTATTTATTATGTATATCTAGTGTATATATTATGTATCTCCCTTCCAACACATCTAATTATTTTTTCATATTAATTATTTTAGGTATATTAAAATTACGGATGTTACAGTATAGTACTATATTTCTAGTATAGTATGGTATAATATTGGCAGTGTACCATATTTGAAAATATGGTATAATATTTGATGATATAATTTGGTTTAAATAGATAAAATAACCAGAATGTCCTCTAATACTAATATACTATTTCATATTTATTCATATTAAAATAAATTTTTTAATCTATAAATTATAAAACTAATTAATTATATCTAAAAACTAATAAGAATTTTTAGCAAATATATATTTTATTCATAATAATAATAAAAATCAATTAAATGCTATAACAAATTAAATGTTATGATAAATTTATAAAAAAAATATTATAACAAATTTAAGTAATTATGCCACTAAAAAAATAAAAAATATTAATAGAATTTAATTGAGGGTTATAAATTATGATGAGTTTTTTAAAGGTTTTTAAAATTTAATTGAGAGTAATTTTGATATAAAAAAGTTAAATCATGTCAACACACCAAATTGGTGGTTCAAAAAAATTAGCAAAAATTGTCATTGTCACACTATGACAAACTATATTAAATCATAGAAATTAAGATGGAAATGCTCTCAAACATGGTTCACTCTTAAACCATAACATACTAAACCATCAAAAACCACATTGGAAGTGCTCCCAAACTTAAGGTTTTATTTGTACATTTGCCAATAAAAAAAAGGCAAAAATATCAAAAAAAAAATACTTAAACTTTATACTTTGTTCACATCTATCATAAACTATATATATATATTTTACAAATTAGTACATAAACTTTTATTTTACTTTCATCTTTTCACCGGTTGGAACTCATATAATCGGGTCCCATGCTAACATGTCAATCCATTTTTAATTTTTTATTCTGAAAAATAAAGTAATGAGCTTTAAAAAAAAGTAACACTCGTTACTTTATTCTTTGAAAAAATTAAGAATTAGTGTTAAAAAAGTAATGCCTATTAAATAAAATTAACACTCGTTAAAAAAAAAGTAACTAGCGCCAACTATTTAGATGTTAGTTTATTTTTTTAATGCCATTTTTTTACACTCTTTATGTAAGATCTGTTAATTTACTAAAATTAAATTAAATTAAATTAATAAATTGGAGGGTTAAATGAAGTGTTGGAAGTAAGGAATATCATATATATATATATGCAAAATATAATAAAAATATACATTACATATTAAGTTAAACATGAGTTAGAAAAATACAAAAGATAAATAGTAAAGAAGGGCAAAATGGTAAATAAAGTTTATAAAAATGAAAACTAATTAAATAATTTAAAAACAAAATAAATTTGGACGGAAGATGAAATTTGGGATTAAAAATTAATTAAATAATTTGTAATGTTTAAAATTTTAAATAGTAAACTTTTAATTTAATATTGATAATAGATAGTAAATAGTGATAAAAGAGACATGGATAAATAATGTAAATAGTAGATCTTAAAATTTATTGAAAAAATTATTTTTACAGTTTTACGGGACTAAAAATTGAATTAGAATCAAAAAATAAGAAAGAGGATGCACCATAGTTAAAATGAGGTTGGCCACACTATATTGAACTTATTATATGTAAACATGTGTCTATAGAAGCTTCTTTTCTCTTTTTTCATCTTCATCCACGCCAATCATCACCACTTCTACCATCTTTCTCACTTTCTTCATCTTCCTTTCTTCAAATCAAATAAAAATCAAGAGTATATCATATATAATTATAAGTTTTAGAAGAATCAGTTAGAAAATGTAAGATTATCAACAAGTGATCAAAAAAAAGAGGAAAAAGAGAGGAGAAGAAGGATTTTAAAAGAGGTATGTGCTTATGTATTTTTAATTTGTAAATATTTGAATTTCTATGAATTTTAATATTTGAATTGGTTGATTGAGTAACCTAAAATGAATTATTATAGAAAAGTATTGGTTAAATGGATTGATGAGTGAAAAATGAGTTAAAGGAACTTATAAGTGATGAGTATGATTCTTAATTCAATCATTATAAGAAATGAGAGGTTTGATGTTGTTTTTAGCCATGAGTGATAGTTAAAGATTTATTAATTAATGTTTGAGTAAAGTATTTGATATAGACTCTTTTTATGTTAAAAAAATTAGTTTTTGATTCATTTTTGTAATATCCCTAGGTACACCCTAAAAGTTTTGGAATAATTATTGTGGTATTTGGATTTAAGGAGTATGTTTAATGGAAGGAGAAAAGAAGTGAAGGTATATATAACATATATAAGTTAAACTAATGAAAGTCAAAAGAAGATAAATGAATTAATTTAATACCCGATTTTGGTGTACATTGGAATGGTAGTTGTGAGAAGATATGTTGGTAAAATATGTAAGGAAAATATTATAAGAAATAGGTGTATATGAGGGATGATATATATTTATGTGGTATTTGAAAAATATGGAAAATATAAAGGAAATATAAAAGAGATATACATATGCCAACATATTTATTACATATACATAATGTATAAAGTGGTGTAGGAAAAGTAAGTTTATATAATTAATTAATTGTAACAACCCTTCCCAGCCTACATGTGTAAGCCGAGTAGAGGCGCCACACTATCTTAATGTTACTACCAATTTTACTTAATTTGAATTTTAGTTCCGGTTTTACAGAAATTTTGCCAGAGGTTCGCCTAGAAATTGGATCCCAAGTGTCGACAAAACTGGTTTTTTTCTGATTTTTGAAAACATTTTTACACAAACCAATGCAATCAGTTTCAATATACTCCCAATGAATCCACCTTATACCCTCAACTACAAACCTGCAAGAAGAGTTCACACTTCTAATACAAAATAAGTAGAGGTTTATTATTATCACATACTACTAACGTACAGTATAACTGTAACACCCACATACTCTATATAAGTACTATACATATACCGGGTATACATACAGTACGTATATAAAGTATAAGAATGTCACTTTTTGTTACAGTTTAAAAACCTATATCTGAGTTCAAATAATATTACATTAATTTAAATATAGAACATTTACAAAATCATTATACTTTCAATAATCTTACATATATATGATAATCTTGTCTTTACCAAAATTTCTTTTATACTTATGAATACATTCTTGTCAGAAAATACAACATAACGAAATTATACATATATGCATCACCTTCTAGTTGGTCTCGAAATACTCTTACCCTTCTCGTGGCATAACAGTTTGACTTCCAAATCAACCACCTACTCACCTGCGCGATTTATACAACCGCGCTAAGCCCGAAAGCTTAGTAGTACAAATAAATATTATAAACATACATAACAGACAATCATACTTATATGTTAACTTCATATATTATTATTTTCTTATCATATTTTCCCATTTTAATTACACCTTATATATATTTCTACTAATCTCATAATTATATACATAAGCACGTATTTCATTAATACAACCCACAATTCCATGACTTATTAAAACATTCATAATTATCATCATATATCTCATAACATTACATCTTATTCCACAATTCACATTTAAACAAAAATAATTATTGGTCTCATTATTCATTCATTTCACATTTCATGAATCACATTTAAACAAAGACAAGCATGGGCCCAAAAGACACTAATATGCTATTCAAAGTTCAGAGTTACTGCTTTGGTCCATAATCACAATCATCAAGCCCGTAGGCGATATATATATCTCTATCCATGGATAGGGTAACAGACCCAGTCTCTTGGACCTCAACTCGGCTAAACTCGAGGAAATCCTCAACCCGGCAAGACTGTTACCTGTAACAGACCCAGTCTCTTGGACCTCAACCCGGATAAACCAAGGAGATCCTCAACCCGGCAAGACTGTTACTATAATTCACATTTCACATTTATCAACTGGAATCGGCTTACGACCCGGTCTTTTCACCTATCTAGTACTTTATAGGCATGCCACCAAACCCAGAACTCTGAAGGTTGAATAACAAATTAAACACAAAATTCTTTTCATTTATATCTTTATACATTTCTTTCTCAATTCATTTCATTCTCATAACTTTTACTACACCAAGAGTTAACACATTTCAACTCTATCTCAAAACAATTTGCACTCGATTATGTTCATCATTAGCCTAACTCATGTTCAACAATATTATTAACATCTCTTATGTATACATATTCAATCATATGCAATTCTTACACAATTTCCCTTTCGTTACTCCATTTCGAATCTATTTCTAATCCATTTACAATCTCTTATTATACAAATATACATAAAACCTTCCCACATGTGGATACCTTGGGACTCAAAATATTATACAATCATCAGGTTCAGTGATTACCATAACAATTTCACCATCCAATATTACTCGAGTCCATTCTCACTCTTAATTTCGTTACATAATCCATCTAGCTTTGCACAGTTCAAGACCTAATCTCTCTTAGGTCCACTAATACATGCAATATCATTCTTAATATCATTATACCAGTAATTATACCATCTACATATTCATAGGCCACATCCATAATGTGACTCACTTCCCACATTTCTTACATAATACAATTACATTCATATCGAAAAACTCATTTCACATATCCTATGCATGTATACACTTAATCATGTAATTTTATTTAATTTCTCTTTTGCATACAATCTGTACAAATTTAATGTTTATCATTTTTCTTTGAACATTATCATACTCATTCTTTTGACATGATTTAAATTATTCATCAACACAACAAATATATACATTCTAACCATAATAACACTTCACATATATTCAAGTCACATTTCTAATGTGACATCTCTCTCATTTTTTTTTAAAGCATTTAATGTACCTTCATATCCATTTTCACTCTTTCTAGTCAAATGACTTAAAGTAACTCATTTTCACTCGCTCAATCACTTTTTTTTTATTTCAAAACAAATTCTCATACTATCAATCTCATTACCCAATTCGTAGTATTCTCATATGCAAGAATATTCATTGCAAATAGCTCATATGTTTAATATCTAAATAATCTTTATCAACATTCCATTAAAATTCTAAATTCTCAAATCACTATTTCACCTAAACTTCAACTTACAATTCTCATCTTTTCTTAATATCAACTTTAAAAACATCTTATATATATACCACAAAGCAACATCCAAACATATAATTTTCACAATTATTAAGCTCATTTCAAAAATCCAAATGTCACATATTACCACCATTAACATGAGCTTTCACAATATTCAAACATATCACATTTCTAACATTGAAATCACAATGTTGCATTAAAATAACAATACAAACAATACCAATATATCTTTTTACTTAACCAACATCATCTCTTTTTCTTTTAAACAAAACTTTAACTTTATACACCCAAACCTTAAATGATCACATTTTGTCTATACCAATCAACTCACTCAATGTTCCACCATATTTCCTTCAAGTTAATAACATATTTATTCATTTTAACATCCAAATAATATTTCTTCTCTCTAATAATCCAATCATAAGCTTTATTAGAAAGAGATTCAAATTGCAGAGGAAAGAGTACCTACTTAAATCTTGATTTTGTTTTTAGCTCATTTTCAACTTTATTCTCTTATTCATTTCTTTATATTTCAAACACATTTCAAAAATAAAAAATTTAACAATTTACTTTACTTGGATAAATTTCCATTCTTTAATTTATCAATTAAACTCATATGAATGTTTCCATATCATTTTTTTTTTCATGTAGAACTTCATCCACATACTATCATCCATCTCATCTAATTCAAATACATTACAATTCACATAATGCCACATCCGAGACCAACCTAGGTGTTAATGCATATGCATGTATTACAAATTTCATTTCAAAACTTTTCTTTTTAATTCTCTTTAAGCTTTTCAAAACTTTCTCTTTTTAATTCTACGTAGGCCGAGAATCTCGAACCTAAGCTCTGATACCAAAAATTGTAAAACAGAAAAATTTCAACTTCACTAAACAACTCTTACTCTTTCATCACCAACACCAACCTAACTTCTTATCCTTAATTCAATTTCAACACTTATAAACACACCACAACAACCTTAATCATACTATCAACAATAATTCATCCACCTCAAACACAACTTCAAAAAGAACAAAGGAAATCAAGAGAGAGAACTTACTTGAATATTATGCCAAATCTTCAACATCCATCTTCAATTCTCTCAAAATCCCTATGGATTTGATGTGAATATTAGTAAAATCACATCTCTCTCTCTCTCTCTCTCTCTCTCTCTCTCTCTCTCTCGTGTAAGAAGATCTTGAATATATTGTGTTTAAGTGGTTGAGTGTATGAAATACATAATTTTTGCCTGACACGGCTAGTGACACAGCCATGTCATTGGGCATGTTGATGATGTTATTTTTCAACATTGATGACACAGCCAGTGACACGGTCATATTTCTGGACGTGTCATAGCTACTGTAATGCAAGATTAATGACACAAACAGTGACATGCCCATGTTGTTGGGCGTGTCAAAGTTTTTATAAGTTAGAAAAATGATACGGACACTAACACACCCATATCGTTGGGCATGTCACTTGAAAAATTTGCCCAAAATAGCTCTTTTCCTGGTCTTTCATCTGTGATTCTGGCCTAAATGACTATAAGGCCTCAAAGTGTAAAAGATTTTTGAAATTAACCCTAACAAGTAGTGTAATAAATTTTGAATATACAATAATATGTGTAATATCAAGTGTTGATCAAAGAATTATTTCATTGAAGTGATATACATAATTCAATGTTAATTAAAACTAATGAATTGTCCAAAGTATACTAATTTTAGATCTAGCTTAGGATTGAATAGCTAGCCAGAGGGAGGATATCCATAGTGATAGTGGGCACATCGTGCCATTAATGGACACATTGTGTCATCAGTGATAGTGGACATATTTTCCATTATACATTCTTGAGATTTGGCATTAAAATTGCTAAAGTGACCCATTATACAAACCTATAATCTGAGTTCAGTATGTATGGGCATATTTAATGAAGTTATCTATATTGAAAACAATGTGTTATATAGTTGTCGTTAAATTAATCGATTTAATCATGTTTAATATTTTAAGTTTCAATGAATTTATTAATTTCTTTATTTAATGCTCTAAAAGGGATACTTTCCATTGTTTCTAAATTATTTTATGTATAGTTCTCTTTCCTTTAAATTTTCTTGCATATTGTAAATACATAAGCACCACTAAGTTTTGCTTAGTATGTTAGAATTATTTTCTGATGTGCAGATCAATCAAGAAGAGTTGAGACTACAGAGTGAGAAATATACATTTCTAATCAACTGCATCACAAAGGGTCAAAGAATAATATTATAAATATTGTATTATGTATAGTTCACATGGCAATACTTTATAATCATGTATGACAGTTGTATAAGTTTGAGAGTAGTAAGAGAATTATAATAATTTTACAATGTAATTTAACAATAGGAGTTCTTTGTAAATTAAACAGATATACGTTTGTAATATAGGCATGATCACGGTATTTCTTTTGAAAGTTTAATAACTGCGTTAATGTATAGAAGCATTTTGGTTTTATTTACTATATTACATATATAGGCAAGTGTGAGTATTTAGGTGACATCACTTATGTAGTTAAGTGTATAGACTATGTAGGGGTTGTTACATAATTAATTAAAAAATTAAAATAATATATATATATAGATAGAAATTTAAAAAGAAAAGAAAGTGAAAATATCAACTCATCATCTTCTTCTTCCTCTCAAGTGTGGCCGATTCTCCATTAGAGAACAAGGGGAATTTTTTGCTTCTTCTAACATCAAATTCATCAAGTTTTCAAAAGGTTTTAGGGTGGATTTGAAGGGTTTTCCATCAAATGTAAGCTTTCTTACCTATTTCTTCAAGTTTATGGAAGTATATGTTTAGGTGAGAAATGAAGTTTTGATGGGTAATGGGATAATTTGATATATGGGTATGAAAGATTTTTTTTGATAAATAAATAATGATTTTAAGGTTGGAGGAAATAAAAGTTTAGGCTTGGTTAGGGCTGGAAAAGAAAGTTTGTAAATTAGGATTTTGGAAAGAGCCCTGGTAAGGATTGATGGTGCATTTGATATTATGATTTGAATTGTGTTGTTTAATGATTTTAATGATGGAAATAATCTTAAATTACCATTTGGAATTGACTGAGGTGAAGAACTAAAATGTTTTAGAGGGAAAGCTTTTAAATTGAGTTTTAATGTTTGAAATGTGTTAAAATATAATGTTTTAGACATATTTAAGCTTAAAACTCAATTTGGAATATGTTGAATTAGATTTCTAGAGTTAGAGTGTATTAGGGCTAAGAAAAGGGAAAAATGTTGAAATGTGCTTTAATTGATGTTTAATAGCTTAAACACCTTAAAATGTGATCCTAATGTATGGTTTATCTTCATATTTTGGTTAGGTGTTGAGAAAGTTGTTGTTCCAAAAACTTAGTAGTAAAATACTTATTGAGGAATTAGAGAAAAATGAGCATTTTAGCTTAGAAGAGATGGTCCCAAGAGGTTAGTACATACTTTGATTTAAATGAAATAAATTGCATTTGTTAGCATGCTACATTGTTATGAGTTTTATTGACTATGCTACTTTGATGTGAGAACTCATATAGAAGGTGCATAGATATATGTTTAAGATTAGAAAAATATAATGTATTTATGAAATGTATGGAAATAACGAGAAATGGTGGAATAATACAAAGAGAATGGAAATTGGCATAATTGTTAAAGGATGAGAAACATGAAAATTTTTTTCATGAATGTATGTAACCTTGCATAATATTAGTCTCCAGAGAATTGCAATTGGTGTTACCGTATATCGATGATTACCTTCAGGCCAGACACTAGGCGTCATTATTATTGCTTTCTAGCCAGATGTTGGATATTACTATTATTAATGCCTTCGGGTCAGACGCTGGGTGCCATTGTTATTTGCCTACGGACTTGACACTGGGTATCAAATATGAATCCAATATAATATCTCTGGAGCTTGAATATTATATAAGGTCATTTGGTCTCAATGCATGTGAATATAGGATGAGATTGTTTGAACATGTTCAATGTGTGACTTGCCTAATGAAATTGCATGCCAAGTTGAGATTTTAACATGAGTTGAATTTTTGTATTATACATTCTTTTTTGTTATATCAAAGTATGTATTACTAGGTAAAATTGTTTAGCGCGATTTTTTTATCATACATGTAACAAGGTTGATTCTGAGAGCCCTGCAGGACCCGAGCAGGTCTAGGGTTCGAACTTACTTGAAGTTTGGTTAGTCAGCCACGGGCCAAAGCCAGTTGTATCCATATAAAAGTTTAATTTTGTGGAACTTATTAATATAATGTACATTGTGTTTGTATATTTATTAGTGGTGCAAATTTTAGAAGTCTTAAACCCAATGTTATGAATTGGTAAATATGATATGTTGATATATATATATATATATATATATGTATATACATATTTATATGGGTATGGAAACTTTGATTTGGAGATTCTTGGGAGAACGGGTTGGGTGAAATTATTTGAAAGTATATTTTCTCTACATGTTGTGTTGTTCGAAATTTTAGGAATGTCTGAAATATAGAAAAAACTCTGACAATTTTTTTTTAGGAATTTTTCTTTAATATTAACATTTTCATTAATTAAATTATTTATATTTATATATAATTACTGGTTAAAATATATTTTATGGTTTAAAATATTTTCTTATATTTTAGAGAAATTTTATAACTGTTAGAGATGGTGACATTCTTATATTTTATATATGTATTTTTATATATGAGATATATGGATTATACGTATATAGGGTAGAAAGGTGTTACACTTTAAATAGATGTAAAATCTCCTTCCTAATTCACCAATAATATAGAGTTCATTTAAAAAAAACAATGAACCAAATTACAAAACTGAAATATTGTCCATTATATATTATTCTTTTATTTTCTTCAAAATGCATTAGCTATAAAAATTGACCAATCTAATCTGATAGGAAAAAAAAAATAAATCAATCAAACCCAGTGATTAAATCACTTCACTGAACCAAATAACAAAAATGTACTAACAGATAGTACTTGAATAATCTTGAGATGAATTATATATCAGTTTGAGAAAAATTTACAAAAAGAAGTCCTGAAGGTCTTCTCTATTCCTTAGACTAATCTTGATTTTGAAAATGCCAAATGTAATAACCTAATTTTTGAAAAATTTTAAAATATCATGTAATGAAAAATAAGAATAATAAAATATAATCTAATAGTAAAATATTTATATTATTATTAATAGTATTTATTTATTAGTATAAAAAATGAAATAATAAAATATAAATAGTTTAAATAATGAGATGAAGAAGAAGGAAAGAAGAATAAAAAAAAAAGAAAGAAAAAGAGAGAGAGAGAGAGAGAGTTTTATCTTGGATAGGAATCGAACCCATGACTAAGGGAAGAAAGTGTAGAGTTTTATCATTAGGCTAGGAGCCTTTGCCTAATATGATATTCTATTGAATTATATTTAAAGGTTTCTAATACATTAAATGCTTTTGAAAAGAAATTGATCAATCAGAACCCATAAATTAATAAAGAGAAAGAGAGAACATTTATAGAGAGAAAGAGAGAAAGTGAGAGGGCATATCAGACTTGCGTCGGTTGACGATGGGTTTGGGAAGGGGAGGATCGCTGCCATTCGATGTTGGAGCAAGCCACACACGCCACCCAAAGCTTCTGCGATACTCACTGCCGACATCCATTTTCGATGGCTTTTTCGGTCAATCCCGGCCTCCTTTTTTTACGAGATAGGTAAGGTTGAGTTTATCTTCTCCTAAGCTTCAATTTGGTACCTGATTCAAGATTTTTAGGTTAGTTTTATTCTTGGCCAGAATCCAGCGACACTCCGGCGAGATCAAGGGATTTTCGGTGACGCGCCAACGAGGAAAAAATAAAATAAATAATAATAATGAAAATTAAATACTGAAAATAATAATTGTAAATGATAAATATAAATATATTGTAAATGATAGTTAGACATTTAAAACTTATTTAATTAGAAATTGTCAGTTAAAACTAATTGGTTTATTTTAAATAATAATATATAGAATTAATATATATATATATATATATTATAATATGCAAATAAATAATTTATATGCTATAATCTATATATATATATATATATGAAATTGATTAACTAATTTGGATTATTATTTATCAACTAATTGAGTTAATTATTAAATATTAAATAAGTTAATTGATTACTTGATTATTAAATGATTAAATTAAATGGTTAAAGTATTATGTTTAAAATTTATAAAACTAATTATTTAATTAAAATTAGTATTGTTATAATTAGAATAATCAAGTATTATTATTATTATTATTACAAATGATTATTTAAAATTAAAATAAAGTATTATTAAGATTAAAGTAAATAAATTATATAATATTTAGTTTTAATTATGGGGTATTTAGCAAAGTTTTCTTTTTAAATATTATGTATATTAAGTCATGATTGATTCAAAATAATAAGTAATAATTTTAGAAACCAAATAAATAATATTAATATTATTTTAATAAATTCATTTTATTAATGTTATTATTATTATAAGTTATTATTTATAGAAATAAGGTAAGTGGTAAATAAAGACATCTATTAAAAGTATTTTCTTAAAATTATTCAAAGATTAAATTAAAATATGTTTTAAAACTTAAGTAATTATTCTATGCCAAAGATTAAATAAATATTATTAAACGCAATTGAATGAATAAATTAGTAATATTAATATTATCATTATTATTATTACTAAACTATTAGAATAAATGAACAAAATTAATGCAATTTAATTGTATAGTGATATATTTTAAATACTTGGTAATGTTGGACATCCAAATTATGTTGAGTTGTTGTTGAGAATGTTGATGAAGGCCCAGATGGGGCAATTGAGTTGATATTGATATATGTGAGCTATTTAGAAGTGTTATTTGCTTATTTTATTTCAGAAGAAAATGTTGTAGTTATGGGGAAGATTCTTCTGAAATTTGGGCAAAATCTTTAAAGTTATTCATCCTTCTATATTCTAATAGATCTTGTTATTGTTTGAAAATAATTTTTAGGTGTTTTTCTATCTTTAGTCAGATACTTCGAGGAGAGTTATTGGATTTTATCAACTGTGAGTTGTATAGATTAATATAATACCTTGCTCCCACTAATTTATTATAATTGCTACATTTGAATAACTGCATTGATTGTTTGCACATTATGTATATACAATTATCATCATCAATATTAGATTATAAAAGCATAATGTGTTGGTGCATAAATTAATTGTACTTTATGTATATTATCTATGTTTGCCGGATAGGGTTAGAATAATATGAGACCACAAATTATTTGAAATACAGGTTATAATATGATGATTTTATATGATGATGAGATTATGACTGGCATGACGATGGGAGCTTTCTCATGCTCAGCGCTGCTTGTCAGTCGGATAACATTGCTTGGCTAAGGCCTTGACGGCAAACCCTATGTATTAGATTATAAGAGAAACATATAGACTAAGAGAGCCATATAGGGGATCGGCGCCCTATTTTGGGTTAGTGTAGCCTTATTTACTCACTCTTATCCTTGTATGATTTTGTAATTTGTTTGTTTGGTTGATATTTGCATGAACATTATTTGCATGTGATTGATGTATTATATTAATCTCTATATAGATCATCATTGAGTCGAACACTTATTTATGTTCATCATTTTTTCCTTAGGTTATAATTTAAGCTTGGGAGAAATGTTTCATCAAGTTAACCTGCTTTTTTTTTCGAAAGGAGTGTTATTTTTTTTATAAATATATCACCATATAATTATGTTATACTTATTGTATTTTAGAACTCCATATGATAGTTTTTTCATTGTATATCTTTTTTTTAATTCTATTATTTTGGTTAAATATATTTATTAACCAATGTATGATGATGATGATGTGAAGTTGTACTGATTATGCATAACTAATAGGACCAGTTTTGAGATAGTGACAACTGTCATAATCTAGATTTCTTGAAAAATGAGTTTTCATGCTGACTATGTTTTTCGGAAGCCATATGCCTTTTCGCTCCCTAGTATTAGTTATGTACCCTCGGGTTTGGGTTGTGACACCAGATATAGAAAAGGATTGCAAAATTGGATTTCAGTATGAAAATATATATAAAGCTTTTTCTAAAGTTCCCTTTTGTGTTTGGCCTACTGGCCCTGAAATAGAGTTCTTTCTCTACACTCATGTAAGGCGTGATTATTATCCACTTTGGCAACTATTGTAATATGTAGCCCAACAAATTATAATTATAGCTCCAAATTTGAATAAATAAAATTAATAATGTTTTACAAGTTCTTAATTTGTTTTACAACATTTGGAGAATGAATATCCAGGATCAAACATTTTATTTGTGACAATAATGATAGATGAATCATGAAGGAAGAATAATTGTCGAATGATGCAATTGAACCAGAGATTATAGAGATACTTAAAAAATTGTTTGGTAATAACATTTCTAAACCAGAATCTATACTTTGCCTAGATGGGGTTCTAACAAGTTGTATAAGGGTAGCTATTCAAATTGGCCAGCTAACTACAATAAAACGCAAAGATCAATTAGATATAAGCATATAATCAAAATTGAATTTCCAATGTTCTTTATTCAATATACCTTTTTTTAATAGAAATATTTGCAAGTAGACCCTCTTTCTCTTGCTTAAATATAACCTCAAGTGGACTCATTCTTTGTCTTTTTCAATAATTTTCCTTTAATATAAATCAACTCTATATGATTGGTGAACTTGGGAGGGGAGTCTACATCCATTTAAATAATGTAAAAAAATGGCATTAAAAAAAGTAACTAGCACTTAAATAATTGACATTGGTTACTTTTTTTTTTAATGCTAGCGACTTTTTTAGTGCTTGTTATTTTTGTTAATAGACGTTTCTTTTTTTTTTAATCGGAGTAATTTTTTTTAAAGCTTATTCATTTCATGATTTTTTTTTATTTTTTTCAAAAAATAAAGTAATGAGCGTTGCTTTTTTTTAAAGTCTGTTACTCTATTTTTTCTAATAAAAAATAAAAAATGGACTAACACATCACCATGAGACCCAATTATATGAGTCTCAACTAATAAAAAGATGAAATTGAAATGAAAAATTAAGTTTATTTATTAATTTATCGAAAAATAGCTTATGATAGATTTTTAAAAAAATGAAGTATTTTTTGTTATAAATATTTAAAAAATAGGTAGAGAAAGAGAAAGATGATGAATTTCTTGATTATGAATTATATATCATGCACCACCCATAATGAGTATGTATAGTAGTGTAAATAGACTGTTAATAATAATAGAAGATTACAATTATCATAAAGTAAATCCTAATCTGAATAAGATAAAGTTAATCAAAATCTTGAAAAGATAAGATTAATCTAATTAAGTAGTCATCCACATATTTCATAACATTTTTCCTTAAATGACAACTCCTATGAATATGTCTCGTTAAAACCTTGCTAAGAAAAATTCAGTAGGATAAAAACTTAGCAAATGAAAAAAGTAAAGTATTCATAGGTAACTTTTTCTTAAAAATACATCCAACTAAGATATTTTAAGTGGACGCATCCCAATAGAAGACTAATATCTACAATGTCTTTATGAATAAATCTACTGAATTGTGACTTGAACCAACTTTTCAAATATCGGCTTTTTTTTTTTTCCTTTATGAGTTCATGAGTATAAAATAATTTTAGGACTGAGCTTTATAAGGATCAGAAAATATCCAATATTCTACCAATTCAGACTTTTATTCCTTTTGAAAAAATCAAACCTATATCAGTTGTGCCACATAGATGTCGTAGAATATATTTCACTCCATTCTCATGACTTCTAGTTGGTACAGAGCCAAACATTGCAAATAAGTTAATTGCAAAAGCAATATCTAGTCTTTATTATTAGCAAGATATATAAGCGTCCATATTGCACTGAAATATGGTACTTCAGGACTAAAAATCTCTTTATTATCTTCTCATGGACAAAAAGGATCTCCTTTTGCATCAAGAGAATGAACAACCATTAGAGTGCTTAATGGATAAGATTTATCCATATAAAATTATTTCAAGATGATGTTTGATGGATAAGAATTCCATCTAATAGATACTCAACTCAAAATCCAAGATAAAAATTTATTTTTTTAAGATCCTTCATTTCAAATTCCTTTTTTTTAAATATTCTGCAATAATTGAGATATCTTTTGGAGTTCTTATTATATTTAAATTATTAACATAAACTGCAACTATAATAAATTATGAATTTATCTTCCAGATAAAAACACATGGGCAAATGAAATTATTTTCCTATCAATTTTCTCTAAGTATTCAAATAGACGATTATACCACATTTGCCTATATTACTTTAGCTTATATCAGGATCTTTAAAACTCAATATAGTATATTTGTCAAAGTATTATATGCTTTTAGGCATCTTGATGCTTTATGCATCTTGAATCCTTTAGGGATTTTCATATACATGTCATTATCTAATTAAATAAGATATATTATATCAGATAAGTACAAGTTGTAAAGTAAAAAACTTGTAGTGTGCAGACAGTCAAATACAAATTAAAGGTGCAATGTAAACAACAATATGTATCCAAACGGATATAGAAAGTTTTAATTTCATAAATATAAAAATAATAATTAATTGTAAAATCTTAATATATAATGATTCAGCTAAATCGTATTGATTATAAACATATGTAATAAAATGTTCAATGATAATATAATCATAAAATATTTTTCAAGTGAACTCATATACATTATCTAGATAAATTATCTTGATATGATAATCAAGAAATATTAACCTTAACTTTATAATTTGAGCAAGGAATTTAGTAAAAAGTAGTAATACGAGTTGACAACAGACAAACATGTGACCATCAAGTTGAATCATCAATTAAAATCATAAAGTATCTAAATAGTCTATGAGATTGATGGATAGGGCTATAAATATCCCATGTATTTTATGTAGAAATTTATGAGACTCTAAATGTAATTTCAATTGTGAAGACCTCACAATTAATTTGCTTTGAGCACAAGAAATATAAAAGTAATCACCAGACAAAAGAATTTTTTTATTTTTTCAATGAATATCCTTTTGTATTCTCAACAATATATCACATTATATTTGAACCTGGATGACCAAGATGATCATGCCCAAGTATAAAAATTTTGAGATTTATGCACTTTCAGTGCATATAGTGTAACTCAATCATCTTTATTTTTTTATAAAATACAATCCAGTTAAGAAATTTAAAATTTTTTAAATATGAACTTTTAGTTCAAATTTGTAGAGTTAATACATAAAAAATTCAACATATCTCCTACTTTATTTTAATAAGATATCCATTGTAACATATTTTTTAAAATATAGTAGATTTTTTCAGGATCTACTTGAATACAATGCATCATCAATATATCATTTTGCTCAAATTCAGAATGTTCAAATTCAAAATATAATGTAAACACTTTTTGAGTCTTTAACCACATTTGCATAACCAAATATCATATTAACAGTAATTTATGCTAATATTAACTATAATAAATATTTTTTTATCATGAAGAATTATGAGAATTATCCCTATATATATATATATATATATAGCACTTTTATTTTCAGCCACAACTTTTTTTTTCTCAAAATCTCGTCCATGGTCTTGGAAAGAAAATATTACATTCACTTCAGAAAATGATGTAAGCCAGTTTGATGATTTTTCATCAAAAGCTAAAAAATTTGTTTAGCTACATATAAACAAGAAATTGGTTTAGAATATTTTGTGAATCTATACCCTTAATATTGTTATTGCAGGAGCACATTCAAGGTATGAAAATTTAATATTCTCCAAAAAAGACTGTAATAAATCCTTAATAATAAGATAATTAATTTTTAATTTCTCGTTTGAATAATAAAAAAGAACAATTATTATTTTTTAGAGATCCTGTCGGGATGCTTGATTTTCTTTTCATAATATTTATAAAATTCACAATATTGAGAAAAATTCATTATCGAGTACCCATAATAAATAATTTCTTCCGAAAATATCAAGGGTAATATATTCAAACATTATGAAATTTAACATTGTAAATATACCAAATTTAAATAATAATCATAAAATAGATATATTATAGAGCTATCAAACAAATAAAAACTAAAAACTATAATTAGATTTTCATAACTCGAAAATAGCAAAAAATTATATAAAATCATAGTAAATATCAATTTATTTGCCAATTTTACTTCAATACACTAAAATTTACTTATAATTATATATATATTTTATTTTCATATACTATGTTAAGTTCTTAAAATATATAAGCATAAACACAAAAATAACTATAAATACATATTTAAATTTAAATTCTACACGTAAAATTTTAAAAATTTATTTGTTCCTTATTTAATAGTACATAAACACTATTAATATACTCAATATATTATCTCCAATATGCGCATATATATTCTTGAATCAATATGTATATACATAATCAAGAACCATATTGCATAATATATTTTCACAAAAATCAGTGTTATTAACAAAAACATGGTTGCTAAATTCGTACATATAAGTTTTAATTCAAACCAAGAAATGATGCATAGATATCTAATTCAATATTGGTTGTCAAATCCAAAACAAACCTTCGATAGTCAAAGCAATAACAATCAAATCAAATTGCAAGTTTTATATGTATATATATATATATACTGTTTCTATAAATAATTGGTTTGTAGAAACGCGAAAATCAATACTTCAACATAGGTATATATATATACACACGAATCATATTATAGGTAATACATAAATCAATCCTTTTTATATTTTATTCATATAAAACTATTGTTTGTCAAAAGCCAAATCAACAATTTTCTTTTAAAGCTATTTGATAACAACAACATGAATATGATTACACAAATATAATTACCTTTTCTCTTTTGTACCACGGAATAATAGTATATATATTGTTAAATAAAGCTAGCAAATAGTATATGTAATATGAAAATAATATATCAAAATATTAAAGCTAGCCAAAAACTGTAACTTTGATTTTAAACCTCATAAAAATAAATTAGTTTATACTCTATGAATTGCTGAACAAAATATATATTAAATAATAATCTTATAAAATTTTCTTAATAATTTAATAAGAAGGAGCTTACATGATTTTTTAAATTTTTATAGCTAAATTGATATATATGAATTTTTAGGAAAAAAGTTTTTTTTTTGAATATTTAAAATGAATAAATTGATAGAGTTTTATACTCATAATATATTATAAATATAAAAAAAATAGATATGCAAAGAGAAAGATAAAAAAATTCTTTATTATAAATTATAACTGATATGCTATTCATAATGAATATATATAATAGTATAAATACATTTTAGATAATAACATAAAATTATAAATATTATAAAGTAAATTCTATTTTAAATATGATAAAATTAATCATAATAATTTTAATAAGATAAAATTAATCTAATTGATCTATTCATAACAATTTTTTTATTTTTGCCATAAAAAATTCAATAAATAAATTCCCACATTGCTAATTCCTGTTCTAAAACAAAACGTACGGCCATTGCCAAAGGCCAGGGCTTTTAGCTTATTTTCCAACTTTCGGACTCGATAATATGAACAGAATAGCATCTACTTTTTCCCTCCCAGAAACCTACTGACTCTTGTTTGGGTCCGTAGGAAATTTTGTTACCTTGAGATAAAAAAGATACTCCATAGGTCGATTTGCATGCAGCGATTTAAAAGCAAAGGGACCTTTCTTTTTGGGTCCTTAGCGGTTCCGCACTTGAAGAGGAAAGTTCTTAATTCATGGTCTGCTGTTGAGGATACCTATTTCTCAACGAAGGTGATTTTTTTTCCTCCTTCCCATTTAAGTTGATGGGTATCACTGATTTTTCATTTCCTTTTTCTTTTTCCTTTCTTTAATTTTTTTAATATGATTAATTTCCTATAAAGTTTGTTCTTTTTCTTTTTTATAAGCTGGGTTTTGAATTTGCAACTATGGTTAATTTATTGTTACGACTTGTGATTTTTGTAGGGTTTTAGCTGGTGGGTACAAGTATTTTTTGTGGGTTTTGTGTAATTCTGGTTTTTTGAGCATTTATCTTGTTGGGTTCTGTTTTATTTCTTATTTCCACTTTCTAATGGTCTTGGTCTTTGATGTGTATGATCTGTTAGGACTTATTTGAGAGGCATAGGGTTGTCTTTACAATTGGAACTTCTGTAGCATCAGTTGTTACAGCATGGGGTGGTAAGTTCTATTTCAACTTACATTTCTTTTCTCTCTAGTTCTCCCCTTTTCTATTTTGATGCTTAGTGATGGTGGTTCTGTGACTCGGTGAAATGGGATTGTGGCGATATATGCTTAGATATCCTTGTTATATTTCTTCTTTGCAGCAATTAGAAGTCAGGTGGCATGGATTCTAATAAAGCTTACTTTGGAAATATAAGTTGAATTCTATGCAGTACTGAGAACTTGTTAGATTTCTTTTTTTATCAATCAATTTCAAAAGATTCTTATTTGATTCAAATATCTCAATTCATTCACTCTCTTAAATTTTGGGAATAGATTTTTCTCGTAACTAAAATGAAATATCTCAATTGAATTCCACTAGCACAGCGAGTGAAATTTCATTGACTGCAGTAAAGATTTTCATTTGAAGAAAACCTTCTTCACTATTGAATTGATTAGGCTATATCCTCAACCTGCAATAATGTACTGTCAAATCTTTACTTTGCATTCCTGCACCTTGAAAATTTCAGAACTCCAGTTTTATTGATGAATTTGATTGGACGTTCCATCCAAAAGTTCATGTTGCAAAAGGTGCCAAATAATGTTATCATACAACAAAGGTAACAGTTTATATGGGAGCTTTTTTATAATTAATCTATAAAATTATATTTGTAGATGTCAATCTGGCAGAAAGAATTTGTGTTTGCTAAGCTGATGCATGACTAAAATTTATTGCTTGGTTTTCTTATTTATGCTCTTGTATAAATATAGGCGCTTTGTGGTTATTGTTGTAAACTTCTTGATTTTTTAAAATTGCAAATGAATGTGCAGGGTATTGTTTGCGTCATCTTTATGAATCAAAAGTTGACCAAAGGCTTGAGTCAATTGAAAAAGCTGTGAGTCTCTTGCATAATGTTGGATAATTCTTGCTGCTTACATTTTTCTCTTTGCTGGTGATATTTTTATGCCTGTGACTGGAGCATTATTTGTATGATTATGAGATGGATTGGTTGAAGATGTCTATCGGCTTGGTTTGGGGCAAAGCCAAATTTTAGAGGATGGGGGCAGCAAAATTACTTGCACACTTTAATATACACACAATCTCTTAAAGGATAAGATATTACAATATAAGCCTTGAAGATTTTCTTTTAATTTTCCATTATTTCCCTTATAAGATCTACTCCATTTATAAAATAATCTCTTTTAATGAAGATAATATTTGGAAATTCAAATACTTGCACATATCATCAAAACTAAGTTTGATCAACATAGAACCATGAAAAGCAAGATTTTTATTCAAAAAATTTTGCTAGAAAATCTATTTTAAGCTAAAATAGATAAAATTATATAAAAAAGGAAAATAAGGGAAATAATCAGATTAGTTTATTTGGTTCATGCAATAATATGAAGCTTACTTAAATGTGTTTTCGTTTTATTTAATTTCTTTATTTTATGTTTCCCCTATATTTGATACTTTGGTTTTCATGTATGAAATGGAGAATTTTTTTTTTTAATTTTTTCATAAACAATAAAAAATATAAAGGGGATAATTGTTAAAAGTTTCAAAACTGAAGTAATGCTATTGTTTGTTTTTATTCAAAAGTTAGGGTGTCAAACATGCTTTAACAAGGGAGGCATATTATTTTCTTTTCAAAAACAAAATCGTAGCAAAAATTGTTTTTATCCAAAAGTAAAAGGGGGCAGTTGCTCCCCTTAGCCAAAGAGTGGCTTTGTCCCGGGCTTGGTGTTTCGAGTGGGTGAGAGAAGAGTATAATTGTCAAGTATGTAATTGTCTTCCCCAACCACCAAACAAAGGCCTTAGATAGTCAGAATTCAGGCTTGGTTGAGTTAAACTGACTTTACTAAACATGAATAGCATGAGGTGTCTTGTCCTGATAGTATAATGTCCTGATCACTTCCCTCCGACTGGCCATGCTTGCAGCGACTATTCCTGGCACAAATGCAGTGTCATTTTGATTGTTCTCAATATAGAACAGTCTGATAGCCTTCTCTCTCTCGTAGTATGCCTACATGACCTGCACTTTTCTTCTTAAGTGCAATGCCAGCTTGATTCGCTGTTGTCCTTTCATATCATCACATTCAAATACAGTATACAGGATTACCTGTAATAAAGATTCTCTGAGTACTAGCTTTTTCTTTAACTTCCAATAAATTATTATTCCAAGTTTTGGCTGACCATCATTGTCCTTGCAGTCTGTAAATGCCTTCCATATGAAAATTTCCTACAGTCTTTGTTGTTGTTACATCTGATTGTATTTTTCTCATCTATTGCAGATGAAAAACAATCATCACCTTGAACATGCAGAATTTAAGAAGCTTGTGGATCCAGGAAGTTCCAGCGTTGCTGCCTGTATTGCTACGGCTGGGACAACATTTGTTCTGGGGTTTGTGCCTCCTTTATTACTTTGCGCTTGCGTTATTGCTTTGTTTTCAAACTATTTACAGTTTTCCCTATCCAACATTCCTCAGTCTTCCACTGGCCAAGGCCAAACCATTTGAGTATTGGTCCAATGTGAATAAATCTGATTAAATGCATCTCATAATTGGGACGATGGGTTTTGTGGTAATTCATGCATTCAACTGGAAAGATGATGGAAACTTTGATGAAATGGTCCCTAAATAATTAATTGCAAGCAAAATGAATATGTTTAGGGTGAAACAGAAATCAGCATATGACAATGCTTTTGCTCATGGATATTTTGTGACCCTCAATTGAAGAACATGCTAATGTGGGAAGAAAGTTGATTTTGCTTTGATATACTGGCTTTTGATCAATCTTATAACCTCTGTTGTGGTGTGAGGAAGAGTTCCTAGTAGGTTTTAAAACCGCAGTTTATCTGTATTGCAGTCTTCTTTCTTATAAAGGTCATTTTTTCCCATTTTAAGGGGGATTTGCATCCATGAATCTTGAAGCGAGGCTGGGAAAATGTGTTATTTTAAATCTCTTTAAGCTGGATGTACTTGCTCAATTTAGCATATGGTTTAAGTTAAAAGCATATAGAAGTGTAACGGCCTATTAATTAGTTATCTTAGCAATGGTTTAATGTGATGCAAAGCAAATTCAAAGTCATTGTGAGAGGAAAATGATACTTCCTTTTTGTTATTTTTCTCATAAATGATGCATATATGCTGCTCTTATAACCTCAGCCAATTGGACTATTGGCCTAACTGGTGGTATCGAGCCATATCATGTGGCTTAATTTCAACCTATTTAGGTCCTTATATGCTTATTACTCCCCTGGTCCCTTTCTAACATGAGATTTGGTTTGTTATAGTCATAAGATAGGTGGCCTGCAGAGGCCATTTGATATCATACTTTATGTTCTATGTGAAGAAAATTTGGTTGTGTACGACTAAAAGAGTGCAAGCCCCCGAGATGAGGGAGGATATACAGAATATGGAGATCTAATTAATGGAGAGCATTTAAGACTATGATACGGCCAGGTATATTCTAATCATGAAGTATTCACAATGCAAAATCATGTTATGTCAATGGCTATGGCCATAACAAGGATTGTGAGGTAGATAGATTGCTCTTGGAAAGTTTTATTTTTTGTATTATCTAGAACTTAAAAAACCATGGTTTAGAAAATTTGGATATTCTAGGAGTTGATATCACCAATCGGTTCTGAACTTTACACTTAAATTACTAAAATTCTTAATTTTCAATTTGTCATGATAAAGTCCTCTTACATTTAATTTCTTTCCATTAAAATCCCTGACTCCATTTTCCAGCAATTAGATAGTCAATAGTGACAAAAAGAGAGCTTGACAGATAGTATATTAGTGAGAGAAATAGGGTTAGCAGAATGTTGTGATTTTGATTCTAAAATAAGAGTTTTATTTGTGATTTGAGAATAAGTTCTTTTTCAAGTTTGAGTTTCTTAGAGATTTAGAGTTTAGAATTCAGGGTTCAGGGTTAGGCATTTAAGATTTAGGGTGAAACTCTTTTTTTATCACTTTCTTGTCACTGAAAAACAGAGTTAGGGATTTTAGTGGAAGAAATTGAATGTAGGAGGGATTTTATCGTGGCAAATTAAAGTTTAGGGAATTAACGACACAAATGGTAACGTATAGGGATGGATGGTGATATTAATCTGATATTCTAGTTCTTTTTTCCAAACCATGGTTCGCCAAGAGCAGTAAAAAATACTAAAAAGAATATAAAATGTAGTTTTGGATAAAAGTTGAAAACTCTTTGCCAAATGGAGCCTCCAAGGAAATATAATGATGGGTTTGTGATAAATTGCAACACTAAATGTGGGGAGGACAAAAGAAGTAGTGGAAGATGATTCTTCCATTTTGCTGAGACTAGTAAAGTTTTTGGCGTAATAGAAAAGTTATTACTTAAATCAAGATCTGAAATCCTCTTTGTCAATTGAATTAAGTCAATTCATAGAACTTAGCACATTCTCAAAATTAATTGAAAACAATATATATCTATATAAAACAAGCAAAGTACTTCAAAATAAGAAATACTTCACAAATCTTGAGTAATCGAATGGCCTTGTGGAAATGTGCTTGCTTGTACAGCAAGGTGGGTTTGAGTCTCACCATGATCAATTCTCCTGAAATGTAAATGTGTATATCAAAAACATGAACATTAAAAGGTTTATCGCATACACAGATTATAAAAAAAGTATTTTCACCCAATGCAAAAGAAGTTAAAAATCTATAATCAGCATTTTTATGCATTTGCCTAATAACAAAATTATGGGAAAGGATTATTGAACACAGATTGAGGAAGCTTACGAGAGTTTCGGAGAATCAGTTTGGGTTTATGCCAGAGAGATCTACCATGGAGGCTATTTCTCTTCTAAGAAGACTAATGGACTTGTATCAAGAGAAGAAGAAAGATCTCCACATGGTATTTATTGACTTGGAGAAAGCCTATGATAGAGTACCAAGAGAAGTGTTATGGTGGGTTTTGAAGAGTAAAGGAGTCAGTGGCAAATATATCAACATCATCAAGGACATGTATGAGAATGCATCCACTAGTGTGAAAACACCTGGTGGAGACACTGAGGCTTTCCCCATTACTACCGGATTGCATCAAGGTTCGGCCATGAGTCCATACTTATTTACCCTGGTTATG
This sequence comes from Garcia nutans, assembly GCA_947685225.1. Classification (NCBI taxonomy): domain Eukaryota; kingdom Viridiplantae; phylum Streptophyta; class Magnoliopsida; order Malpighiales; family Euphorbiaceae; genus Garcia; species Garcia nutans. Next base: position 2,761,435 of record CANTUV010000068.1, read on the forward strand.
GACGAGCTAACCAGAAGCATACAAGACGATGTTCCTTGGTGTATGTTGTTTGCTGATGACATTATTTTAATTGATGAGACTAGTGCTGATGTAAACCGTAAGTTGGAAGTGTGGAGAAAAACCCTCGAGGACAAGGGTTTTAAGTTAAGTAGGAGTAAAACGGAATATATGCACTGTGAGTTCAGTCTAAGGAAGAAGCAGGAACATGAGGTTAAGTTGGATGGAGTTTTGGTGCCTAAAACCAAGCAGTTCAAATATTTGGGTTCGGTGTTCCAGAATGATGGCCGTATAGATGAAGATGTGGCTCACAGAATACAGGTAGGGTGGTTGAAGTGGAAGGGTGCGACCGGGGTTCTATGTGATAAGAAAATACCTCTGAAAGTGAAAGGTAAATTCTATAGGACGGTTGTTAGGCCTGCGATGCTCTATGGTAGTGAGTGTTGGGCACTAACAGGACAACATTTGCATAAGATGAGTGTGGCAGAAATGAGGATGCTAAGATGGATGTGTGGACATACCAGACTGGACAAAATTAAGAATGTTCATATTCGACAAAAAGTCCAAGTAGCGGATGTCGGAGATAAGGTGAGGGAAGGAAGACTTAGATGGTATGGACATGTTTTAAGAAGACCTCCTAATGCTGCGGTTCGTAAGTGTGAGAATTTGTTGATTGAGGGGGCTAGAGGTCGTGGAAGACCTAGAACTGTGTGGAAGGAGGTGATAGCAAGAGACTTACGTGCCTTAGATCTTGATGCGGATTTGATTAATGACAGACTTGAATGGAGACGTAAAATCCGTGTCTTGGAAGGGGCCTAAGGCTGGAGTATCTTTTTTGGTGTTTTTTGAGCTTATTTTGTTGAGGATCCATACAGCCGACCCCAACTTGTTTGGGACTAAGGCTTAGTTGTTGTTGTTGCCTAATAACAAAATTGCTTTGTTTTATTTGCTGTTCAGGCATGTGAATTTCTTTCCTAAATTTGTTCTCAGTTTCAAATTGTTAAGTGGAGCACTTAAAGATTCTTTTCATGGCTGATTGAAATTTAGTTCTAAACCTATTGGGTCCTGCAAACCTAATAAGAAAAAGAATAAGAGAATTGATTGATTCGTGTCGATTTGCCTAATGCACTTGATTAGGTCTTGATTCAGGTATATTTGCCATTCAGCCTCTAGTTTCAAATTGGAGTGGAAAATTGAATCACATTGTACGATTCTGACAACTATGGCTATTAGGTTTGGAAAGTCCAAAAGAACCTGAATTGTGTCGTTGAAGAGAATGCAAGTGATGGCTAAGGATTTAAGAAGCATATGGATTTAGATGTAGTTAAGAAAGAGGATTCCTATCAGTTGATCCCAAGTAGGCCAGTAATGTGTATTTGCTTCTTGGCTAGTTTTATTTGTAGAAGAATAGATGGGCTCTTCTACTGTTTTGGACTGTAAAGTTCAAAGTAAGTTGAAGGTGATAGAGGTTAGATAGCAGATAGTTATTGCATTAAATATATTCTTGATCCAAGTTTCTCAACTGATGATAGGTTATTTTATTTGACTTCCATTCTTCAAGTAAAAGAACTTTGAATGTCTGAATTCTTCCCTTGCTTTTTCTGAAATGTAGGTATGGCTTTGGCTGGCGAGGTGGAAGATGGTATGCAAATAGGAAGTTCAGAAAGGAACAGATGAAATTGCTAGGTCAGATAAAACCTAAAAGGTGGCAATTGCTGGGGAGAATGAGACCTAAGGAGTGGAAATTTCAATTTATTAAAAAAAGATTACCAAGAAGCAGAGCCCCTGAAAGTGTAGTTAAAGCATCTGACAAGATGCCAAAGGATGCTTCTACAACAACTGGACAGCTCCATCAGTCTTGTTAGAGCAATAGTACTTACCAATTTCTTTTTTTGGCGTGGATATCCTGAGATCATGGAAAAAGAGAGAATTTATATAGTTTCATACATATTGAACATTGTTTCCTTTACTGGCATTTTAGGCTGCAATGCTTTGTCAGCGTCTTTGTTCTCTCAATCCTTATTTTACTGGGATTTCCTGGATGCTCTTTTCTTCAAAATACAATTTTATTCTGAAAATCGAAGTACTTGAGATATATGTTAATCAAGTTCTGCTTCTTTGTTTGTTTGTTTGTTTTTTTTTTAACTATGATTAACGTCTCTATTCTCTTGAAAATGTTATTTTAAAAGTGCCCCTTTAGTGAGCTCAGTAATTTCTGGAAGTTACCTAGGATTTGTTACATGCTACAGAGTGAAGTCTATACTGTATAATTAGTTTATGATGGAAGGAAATTATGTGCATTAACAATGGCAAAATTATCATTTTGGATTGAAATTTTAGCCTGGAATCAATTTATTCTCTGGTTAATTTGTTATTTGTGGAGAAGAAACAGCTGGCTTAAATTTTCTTTGCATCTACCTGCCGTAACAGCATCTTAAGCTTGTAATGACGCCAATAAATACAGAAACAAATGTTGTTTTCTTTAACACATATGTTCTTACATATTTTCCATGTTGGATTTATCGATGAAAAAACAAGTAGAATTTCTTGTTAGAACGTGGAATCTTAAGTGTGATGTCAATCTGAAATTCATGCTGTTGGTTGATTTTGTAATAATTTGTAATAAGTGATCTAGCCGCCCTCAGATGCCTTATACAAAATGTTGACAAAGTTTCAGAGTTCTATAAATTGTGGAACTCTAGAGGACAGTTGGTGCAAGAAAGGTAGCCCGTGAAAGATGTCTAATGCTATAACCTCAATTACTCTTCTACTCATTCTTTTTTGTGGATCAGCATGTGGAATGAGATTGATGCCAGTGAAAGGTCAGGTTGGTGTAGCTGCATTGGCTCCATCTGCCAATAATGGGATTTGCAAAACACTGGTGGAAACACAAGGCTATGCTTGCGAAGAACATACAGTAATATGCTTGTTTTAAACTGTTAATGTTCAGTTTATGAAGTTTATTGGTTAATTCCAGCATATTATAGTTCGATGGAACTTTGATTATTCAGGTAACTACACAAGATGGTTTTATTCTCGGCATACAGAGAATTCTGAAGGGGCCATCTGGTGGGACTCCAGGAAACAAGACACCGGTTCTGTTACAGCATGGGATACTAATGGTAGTTGATTTTTTATTTGAGTGGTAATTGTTGTTGATAAACTAAAGAGACTGGATTTGACCACTGACAAAATGGTTGACAGGATGGAGCAGTATGGGTGATGTTATCTCCAGGGCAATCTTTGGCATTCCTCTTGGCAGATAATGGATTTGATGTTTGGCTTGCTAATGCAAGAGGAACTCAGTCTAGCAGTGGGCATATGTCGCTTAGTCCAGAGGACCCTGTTATTTTCCCTCTTTCTATGTGATACTATTTTTTTCAGCCAGTCTTTTTTCTTTTTTCTAATGATTTGTTTTCTTTCTCAGGCTTTCTGGAATTGGTCATGGGATGAATTGGCAGGTTTTGATCTTCCTGCTACGCTTCAGTATGTGCACAATCAAACAGGACAGCAGCTGCACTATGTTGGCCATTCACTGGTATTTTCACATAATTTGCTGCCTCATTTTACTTCCAGGCCGTACTTCTTATAGTGAATATGCTAACTTGAATTTCTTTTAGGGAACTTTGACTGCTCTAGCTGCCTTTTCAAAAAATCAGTTGGTGGACATGATGAGATCAGCTGCCTTACTTGGACCAGTTGCATATTTGGGTCAGACAACGTCTCCAGTTGCCAAAGTAGCTGCTGATGTCTTAACTGCCAATGTGAATACTAAACCCTTGTGTATGCTAATTATCTAATCGGATGGGACCTTCTGACAAGTGACCGTTTGTATATTTGCAGGAATCATTCTGGTTAGGGCTTGCTGAATTTGATCCAACCGGGTAAAATTTCAACCTTTCTTATTTTTCCTACCATACTTATATGCTATTGCTACAGATATATATCTGAGATTATGGGTAATCCTTCACATTTGTTGAATTTTTGTGTTTCATATGAAAATTCATACTAAAAAGGATCAAGATTACTAAACATGGCATGGCGTCTTTTTGTGTCTAAGTCTCCAAGAGTAAGACCATTTTTGCATTGTTGATGTGATGTGACTTCAATACGGTTACACTAAATGTTGTATCTCGTCCAATTTGTTTTGTGCTTATAATTTTAAAGTAAATCCTTTTTGCTCCCGGTGGATAGAGATGCCGCTGCAACCCTAATCAATGATGTCTGCCATACACCAGGTGTAGACTGCAGTGATTTGTTGACTGCTGTCACAGGTACTATTACATGTTCTCAATTTCTGAATTAGCACTTGCATTTGCACAAGTTGCTTCTCCCTTTCTTACATTACAATGTGCCATATCTATAGGTCCCAACTGCTGCCTGGACAGCTCCAAATTTGGAATTTTCCTAAGCCATGGGCCTCAGTCAACAGCAACAAAGAACCTGATCCATCAATCTCAGAGTAAGTGCATCCATAATTTCCATAACTCAAATGCAAAGCAATGCTCATTAATTAGTTTAAAGAAATAGTATTGTATCCATCAATCTCAAGATTAAGTGCATCCATAATTTCCATAACTCAAATGCAAAGCACTGCTCGCTAATTAGTTTATAAAAATAATATTGTATCTAAGTACTCTTTGTGATGTCATTTTTTTGGTACATTGGGTTTTTAAAGGGAAAGGTGATGTTAGGATTTGAACCTCTAACCTTTTGCACTATGATGCAAAGACTCAACTGCAAGGCTACTAGCCTAACAGCACTTACTCCTATGCTATGAGAATTGGAGATTGGCCTCATTGAAAACTACCTAGCACTCGAGTCTAATTTTCTAGATCATATATGAAATTGCTACATGCCCATCACTTTTAAGTATAATTTGAACAACTCTTACTAAGATATGATTTGATTTTGGGTTTATGGACAGTGATTAAAAGAGGAACCATGGCAATGTTTGACTACAATAATGAAGATGAAAACAAGAAACACTATGGGCAGCCTACACCACCCACTTACAATTTGAAAAGTATTCCAAATGATGTTCCGCTCTTCCTTGGATGTGGAGCAAAGGATGCTCTTTCAGATCCTAAAGATGTGCAGCTCTTGCTAGATAGCCTAAAAGATCATGTTAAAGATAAACTAGTGGTCCAGACCGTTGATAATTATGCTCATGCAGATTTTGTGTTGGCTACCAATGTTAAGGAAGTTATGTATGATCCTCTCATGGCTTTCTTAAAGCTTCATTGAAGAAATTGCTTGAGAAGAATCCAGTGTGAGGTCACTTGTTAATGGCATTTGGCTAGTTGTATTTCATTCTGCCTGTTTTGTTTTTCCCCTCAGTGCGGCCTATTGTAATTTCTGATGTTTAATAAAACTAATTTTTACGTCAATAAAATTGATTTACCCAAAAATGTTGGTACTTTTCATTGCTGGACTTCCTTTGGATTTGTACGCAAATCCGTGAAAAGTATTTTTATGACATGCGGGTTTACATTTGATGTGTCTTTCAGTAAGGAAACTGCGCAGTCCAACCTTGATATCTGTAAAGAACTACAAATCATTTGCTGCGAGGGCTGTTCCCGTAAATAATGATGAAGCGGGTTGGACAGAGAGAGATCCAGGGCTCTGAATAAGGTATCTTATCACACAACTTAAACGAAGGTCAATCTTCCAGTTGGCTTGCATAAGACAACTGCAGCAACTCCAGGCTTTAAACGCGTCCTGCTATGCTTCTTGGAGACTTGGACTAGCATTGTTAACAATGAAATCAATTTGTTTGCTGATCACTTGTTGCTCTGCCATACCTTTTCTTTGTTTTTTTTTTTCCTGTTGTAAGCTTCTCATGTGCGGCATACTCATGAAACTGTAAACAAGGTTCTGAACGTTTGATTATAATGGTTGCTTGTAAACTCATCTCATTGCACCATAATATTGTAATCACATGCGCTTTCATAATATTTTTTCAGGTCTCATTTGATCAATTTTGACACAGTTTGCCATATGCCTCTTGAAACCTTACTTATTTGAACACTTTCAGTAATATGATTAGAATGTGTTTGAACAGAAGATGGTGGGTCGTAGTTCTCTATGCATTTATTCGCCTTTATATATTCAGCTATTGCCGATAAAGACAAATAAAACTGTCGGACAAATAGCACTTTCTTGGTGCACATGTTTTGTCCTGATTACCTGTGAATGTTCTTGTTATAATAAGGAACCGTGACATTAATGAAATCTATATGAATTTCTCAAGAGGTTGGTTGGCCCCACCAGACCCACTTGTCTAAACCATAGTCTAAGTTTTTTGGCAAATTTTATTCGAAGTCCTTTTATATGTGGATGCATTTTCTATTCCTATACGGCGGTTTCCGCCACTATAAAATTTGCTAGACCACTCAAGTTTGCTGGGTGAGGAAAAACAAAAAAACATATCATATATAGATGGCCAACAGCTTAATAACAATAATTATATTTATGCTTTTCTGTGGGTCAGCAGCTGGAAATAGAGCAAAGCTGTTTTCTGCCAAAAGTCACGGTGGAACAGCTCCATTGATACCAACAAGTGCTGGTGGCATTTGCAAATCAGTGGTTGAGAAACATGACTATATCTGCGAAGAACATAAGGTAATTTTTCTTGTACTAATAAGTTCTTTTTAAATTGATCGAGCGATGATAAATACCAATGGTTTTCAGGTCACAACACAAGATGGTTTTATTCTCAGTATGCAGAGAATCCCAATAGCACGGTCTGTTGAGTCTCCAGGTAATAACAGATCGCCTGTTCTGTTACAGCATGGACTACTAATGGTATGTAAGGTGATGTTATCGTACTCTTCTCTTTTAATTACACATTGGATTTTACAAAGTGTGTTGTGGTGGCAGGATGGAATAACCTGGCTGCTGTTACCTCCTGAGCAATCTTTAGCATTCCTCTTGGCTGATAATGGCTTCGATGTGTGGCTAGCTAACACTCGTGGAACCAAATATAGCCGTGACCATATATCACTTACCCCAGATGACGCAGTATTCTTCATTCTTATCTTTCATTTTAACTTATCTTTGTCTTGACATTTTGCTTGACTTTTTTGTGAATTAATTATATTTCACATTTTTTAGGCCTATTGGGATTGGTCTTGGGACGAATTAGTAGCTTTTGATCTTCCTGCTACTTTTAAATATGTGCATGATCAAACAGGACAAAAACTGCACTATGTTGGACATTCACTGGTGAACTTCCGCTAAGTCTACTGGTTCTAGTCGTTTTAGGATAGTTAACTATAATGGATATACTCAAAACATTTTGAATTCTTTTATAGGGAACTTTGATTGCTCTGGCTGCCTTTTCAAAGAGTCAGCTACTGAACATGTCGAGATCAGCTGCCTTACTGTGCCCAATAGCTTATGTTGGTCAAATGACCTCTCCACTAGCAAGAAATGCTGCTGACAACTTTCTTGCTGAGGTGGGTATTGGTTATTGGTTTCTTCTATTGATGTTTAGTATCTAGTTGGAATGGAACTTCTCTAATTACCTACTTATCCTTATATGACAGACTTTGTACTGGTTAGGCCTCCATGAATTTGTTCCAAGAGGGTATCAACTGTGCAACTCTACTCAGTGCCTCAGCTGTATTCTTGATCATCTCCATATTATACTAATTTCTCTTATATTGCTCCTACTGCTTATCTGCATCAGAAAAATTCTTTGTATTTTAACATTTTTTTTCTTTCTTAATTGAACAGAGAAGCTGTAGTAAACTTTCTTAAGGATATCTGTAAAAAACCAGGAGTTGACTGCACCAACTTGTTGACTGCTTTCACAGGTATTATAGAAGTTCTCAATTTACTAATTATTAGTACCAAGACTTGATTTTTCCATTACTGACAATGTAAATTGTTCGGATATACAGGACAGAATTGCTGCTTGAATTCCACCATTGTAGATGTGTTTCTAGAATATGAACCTCAGTCGTCAGCCACAAAGAACATGATCCACCTGTCTCAGAGTATGTGTTTCTGAACTCTATTTACAAACTCAAGCGCTCATACTAAAAATGATGCAATAAATGAAGAATTCTTTTGTTGAAAATATATATATGGAGTATAATTTCAAAATTTTGAACAGTGATCAGAGAAGGAACAATAGCAATGTATGATTACGATGATGAAAATGAGAATGAGAAACATTATGGGCAGCCAAGTCCGCCAGTGTACGAGATAACAAGCATTCCCAATGATTTTGCTTTGTTTCTGAGCTATGGAGGAGCAGATGCTCTTTCTGATGTGAAAGATGTACAAAACTTGCTGGATAGCCTAAAAGATCATGATGGAGATAAGCTTGTAATTCAGTATAGAGATGATTATGCTCATGCAGATTATGTAATGGCTGAAAATGCTAGGCAAGATGTATATGATCCTCTAAGATGTATATGATCCTCTCATCTCTTTTTTTAAACTTCAATGACATTCTTTACTTTTTTTTGTTTGATCAAATTTTCCTTTTTTTTTTAGTATTTATATATGGGAAGAAGAATCGATTATGAATATATTAAAGCTTTTTTAAAAAAATACAAAAAATAAAAAATATTTAAATTAGGGGAGTGATTTAAACACTTCAAGAAATTTAACTATTAGTGATGAATTTTTTTGCCGCTAATCCTTGAAAAGTCGGATGTTAAATATGTTAAAAAATCTGATTTTTTAATGACGGTATTAAGACGGAACAAAGTTTGTAATTAGTCAAACAATTGCTAATCCATTTGCTTATGTTGTCTGATGTAAATTTTGAGATAATGGTAATTGTCACTCACTAAAAAACGCAGTCGCCAAAAATAGAAAAAAAGTCTAAAACTTGGTAATATATTTGTTCTCTTTGTGACCTACGCCTATCATCAAATTTGCAATGAGAACCTTTTGTAGGCAAACCCATGTTAAAATTACGACAGTCTATTGCAAAAAGAACAATAAAGTGTACGAATTAGTGAAGCATTTGCAATCACTTTGCGACTAATGTTTATCACAAATTAATGACGGAATCAAGTCATAGGTAAACACGTAAAAAAATTGCGACAACCCATTACTATTCTGATAATATAATATAGCAACGGTTGAACTGTCTAAAAATATATAAAATTATAAAAACATAATTATCCCAAATAATATCCAAATCTAAAAATGCACTTAAATTAAATATATTGTACATAAAATAATAATAAAATCATATCATTCAACTACCAGGAGCGGTGGGGAGGGCACTAAAGTAGAGTCATCGGGATAAGGTTGATTAATCTATTTGTTGGACAAAAGACTCTATTTTGATAATTGATAATTAAATTGATGAGTATTAATTGTTCAAACAAGTGTTTTTTTTAGGTCTTCTAAAGCTCTTAAAAAGTGTATTGTGCAACCGCACCAAAAATTGGTGTGACTGCACGTCAACAAGAGAAAAGTGAACTCAAAGTATGGAATAGATTACCGTCTCTAGCGCAGTGAGAAATTTAACCGCAAGGCTTTATGTGACCGGACAAGGCATCAAGTGTCCGCACAAACACTAAAGAAAGCTACAAGACTTACACTTTAGTTCACGATCAGCGTAGCGGTGGAAGAGCTGGACGCCAAACATATTGTGCAATCGCACTACTCCTGGAGCGACTACACAAGCAAAATCACAAACTCTTACAGAATGGTTCGCGGTGAAGTTACGCGGTGAAGACCATAGCCTTGTGTGACTATGAGAATTCAAAAGATTCGAATTTTAAGAACATTGTCAGCTAATAAGAAATCGTCATGTGAAAAAAGAAAATTATTATATAACGGTCAATTCACTGATGTACGACCTCAAGACATGGGTAGCCTAGCAAGGAGCGGTGCCACAAATCTGTCGGCACAACTTGCACTAACCGTTGGAAAAATCAGTTGGACAAAATTTGAATATCATGGCCGCCCAAGTATCAGGGCGATTGTATAGTCTCTAGCACTACCGCTAGAAACCTGCAGATAATTATTGACTTAACAAGATTTTATGGAATCTACTTATTTTCTTCTACAACGGCTAGTTGGATCTTAAATGGCTATAAATACTTGAGAATACCTCATGTTAGAAAAGAGAATGAAGAGCCATTTAGCCAAGATACACAATTTTTATTTCTTTATATCAAATTTACATTTGTTGTAATTGAGTAGTAGGAGTGAGCATTAAACACCATTGTGTAAGTTTGGTATGAGCTTTGAAACACTAGGTTTTAGAATGAGCTTGGGTAAAACTCTTATTAGGTTGTGAGGAGAACTCAAATCCATTATAAAAGTTCTGTGTGAGCTTGTCAAAATACCAAGTTAGAGTTGAGCTTGTAAAAACTCAAAGATAGTAGAACTTCAATAAGTTGTTGAGAAAATAGACGTAGGATTGGTGAATCTGAACCACTAAATTGTAATTTTTCATCACTTTACCAAAACAACCAATTCGCTCCCCTTTGATTTCCATCTTAGGATAATCATTAGTATTGGAGCCTCAAAATTTTGTAGAACTTTATTGTGAAATTTAGACCTACAATGGCAACCACTCCTTCCCAAACTACTTTTACTTCCTCGGATCCCTCTCATAGAAATTTAAATTCCTACCTAAGACCCTATTTTGATAGAACCGATTAATCTTATTGGAAACACAAGCTGTACTTGTTCCTATATAGTGAGGGAATCGAGTTTTAGAAGTGTGTAATTAATGAGTGAAAACCTCCTACTAAAAAAATTGAAGGTGACCAAATGCAAATTCCTAGAGCATAATAGACCTATGCTCAAGAGAAAGCTCTTTACAAGAATAATAGAGCTTCCTCAATTTTGTTGAACTCTATGTCTAGAGAATAGATTAGAAGAGTCCGACACCTTATTAGTGCATATAGTATTTGGAAAACACTTGAGAACTTTCATGAGGGTGCTACCCAAGTGAGGTTCACCAAAATCCAAATGCTTATGCATGAGTATGAGTATGAACTCTTCAAAATGAAGACAAATGAGAAAGTCACTGAAATGACAAATTGGTTACTTAATATCATCAACGACTTGAAGAATTTTGGCAAGGTGTATACTTAAGAAGATGTAAATAGAAAAATCTTGAGAGCACTTTGAACTCATCTAAGAATAAATTTTGAGTCAAAGTTTTCTTCAATTGAAGAAGCTCATGACTTTACTAAGTTTAGGACTGATGAACTTGTTGGAAAACTCCTCACCTTTGAGATTCATATGGATAAGAAAGATGTCAAAGGTGAGAAAAACAAAAGGAAAGTAATAGCTCTCAAAGCCACTGAAGAAGTTGAGAGCTCAAGTGATGAAGATGAAGAGATGACCATGCTATCCAAAAAAAAGTAAGTGAATAGAAAAGAAAGAGGAAAACGCAAGCTAATAGGGGAGCATTCTCAAAATCATCTTTCAAAGACAAAGAAAAGAAGAATGAAGTAAGTGTTATGAATGTGGTAAAATAGGTCACATCAAAACTGAATGTCCCAATCTTAAGAATAATAAGAAATGGGACAAGGAGAAAAAAAAAGGCTCTCAAAGCTACTTGGGATGATGATTTCACAAGTGAAGATGAGAAAGCAGAGCAAGGGATTGCTAACCTTTGCCTCATGGTTTTGGAAGATGACAATGACTCCAATGAGGTAGGTACTCTATCTTTAAACTCTAGTATAATTTGTGATGATGTTGATCATGGTTTATATGATAATGATTTAGTTGAGCAAATGAACCTTAGAATCTAAAAATACTTTTCAAAAATGAAATTCTATATAAAGAAAAACACTCTAAGCTAGAAAGGAATTTTATCACTTTAAAGAATTCTACATTAGAGTCAAAACCCTCTAATGAATAATTAAATAAGTCATTGGATGAAATTTCAAGAAACACATCTAGCTTGGATAAAATCTCTAAAGAGATTAAAACTTGAAAAGAAGAAACTAATGAATTGAAAATTTCTATTTCAAAATTTCATAAAGGTAAGGCGGCCTTAGATAATTTAATTAGTTTTCAAAGGCAAACTTCTTCAAAATTTAGTCTAGAATTTAATGGCTCAACTACTACTACATCTAAAGCACCTTTTTTCATTAAAGCTTATATAACTCAAACTTCTAGTATCATAGTTGAGAAGAATATTAATGCACACACCAAGCCTAAAAGTTTCAAAAATTTTAGTCAAGGGTCACATGGCTTTAGAACTAAGCCTTATAGAGCAAATCATGCATATATGTACTCTAGAAATGCACAAGTACACTCAGAATTCAAACACACCTGTGATTGCTAACATCCACAACATCATTCAACAAAATTTGTTGGAAAAAGGATGGAGAAACCTAAAATTCTACATAGATGTCATTATTGTATGAAATATGGGCATATAAACATATTTTGCTATATTAGAAGGCACACCTCAAATTAGAGGACCCTTCAATGACTAACCCCTAAGGAACCAAGTTTATTTGGGTACCTAAAAAAAATCTATTGTTTTATAGGTATGTCTAAAATATACAACCAATGAAAATATTTGAGTAGTAGATAGTGGATGCATAAGGCACATGACTGAAAATATAAAACTCTTTACAATCCTCACACACAAGTAATGAGATAATGTAACCTTTGGAAACAATGTTAAAGGTAAGATTGTTGGCATTGGTTCCATTGGCATATTAGGTAAAAATATGATTGATAATGTATAGTTAGTTAATCGCTTGAAGTATAATTTTCTTAGTATTAGTCAATTATATGATAAGGGATACAATACTAATTTTCACTCTAAAGGGTACAAGATTAGTTCTCCTAACGGTGAACTTGCATTCAAATGAGGTAGAATTGACAACACTTATAAAATGATCTATACTCTAATAATGCTTTTGAATATTTAGTAACTATAAGCAATGATGTTTGGCTTTGACCTAGAAGTTTGGAACATACTAGTATGGACCGACTTCAATATCTAAGTAAGGAATAACTTGTGTATGGGCTACCTAAGATGAAATTCCCCAAAGATAAAGTGTGTGAACCATGTCAACTTGGGAAGCAACACAAGAGTTCTTTCAAATCCAAAAATATTGTAAGTACATCTAGACCATTAGAATTAATTCATTTAGACTTATTTGGACCAAATAGAGTTGCTAGCTTAGGTGGTAAGTTATATGCATTTATACTTATTCATGACTACTCAAAGTTTACTTGGGTTAATTTCTTAGCTCATAAGAATGAAGCTTTCAAATTTTTAATATTTTTTGTAAAAAGAGATCAAAATGAGATTACCTCTATTAGAAGTGATCATGACAAAGAATTTAAAAATAAAGATTTTGAAAACTTTTATAATGAATTTAGTATTTTACATAATTTTTCTGCTCCTAGGACACCACAACAAAATGATGTGGTGGAAATAAAAAATCGAACATTAGTTGAAATATTTAGAACAATGCTCGATGAGTACAATCTACCTTAATACTTTTAGGAGGAAACCATTAATACCAAATGTTATGTTTGAAATAGAGTTTTCAAAAGATTATTAATGAACAAAAATTCTTATGAGTTGTGGAATAGAAGAAAACCTAAATTTTCATACCTTAGAGTGTTTGGATGCAAATGCTTTATATTAAACACCAAGGAAAATCTTGAAAATTTATAATCCAAATTAGATGAAGGAGTATTTTTAGGTTATTCTTCTACTAGTAAAGCATATTGAGTTTCTAATAGAAGAACTTTGGTAGTTGAAGAATCAGTGCATGTTATATTTGATGAATCTACTAAGCTTGATCATGAACAAGGTAGTACTCTTGATGATATTATAGGAACACTTGAAAACCTTGAAGACAATAATGCTCCAAAAAAAACAAGGATCAAGAAGAAGAAATATTGTAATAAGAAGAATCAAAAATGGAAGAAACTCAAGAACTACTAAAAGAATAAATCAAAAAGATCATCCTAAAGAACTTGTAATTGATGATATCTCAAAAGGTGTAACTACTAGATCCAGGTTTAAACATTTAGATTCTAATGTAGCTTTTGTGTCTCAAATTGAGCCAATGACTATTGAGGAGGCTCTTAGTGATGAATCTTGGGTGATTGCTATATAAGTTAAACTCAAACAATTTGGGAGAAATAAAGTATAGGCTCTTGTTTCTAGACCTAAGAATCATCCAATTATTGGTTGCAAATGGGTATATAGGAACAAACTTGATGAAGATGGTCTTATCACTAGAAACAAAGCTCGATTAGTAGCTAATGGCTATAACCAAGAGGAAGGCAATGATTATGATGAGACATTTTCTCACGTTGCTATATTAGAAGCTATTAGAATTTTATTTGCATTTGTATGTCATATGAATTTTAAACTTTTTCAAATGGATATTAAAAGTGAATTTTCGAATGGTTTTATTAATGAAGAAGTCTATGTTAAACAACCTCCAGGTTTGGAAGTCTATAGACTTTCAAATCATGTTTTTAAATTAACCAAGGCACTATATAGATTGAAACAAGCTCTAAGAGCTTGGTATGATAGACTTAGTGCATATTTATTATAAAATGGATTTTCAAAAAAAAAGTTGACACTACATTTTTTGTCAATGTGAAATTGCATAACATTTTGATTGTACAAATTTATGTTGATAATATTATATTTGATGCTACCAATGAAGTCGTGTGTCAAGATTTTGCTTCTTGTATAACTATGAAATTTGAGATGAACAAGATGGGTGAACTCAAGTTCCTTCTTGGTCTACAAATCAAGCAATGCATGGATAGAATTTTCATCAACCAATCTAATTACACAAAAGAACTTCTCAAGAAGTTTGACATGGATGGTTGCAAGGCAAGCAAGATACCAATGAGTGCATTCTTGAAGCTAAACAAAGATAAGGTTAGTAAGAAAGTAGATGAGAAGAAATATCGAGGTATTATCAGATCACTTCTTTACCTTACCCCTTCAAGGCTTGATATAATGTATAGTGTTTATTTGTATGCAAGATTTCAATCAAACCTTAAATAATCACATTTAAATGCCAATAAAATAATCTTGAAATACATAAGTGGAACATTGCATTTAGGACTTTGAAATCCTAAAAACACATCATTTGACATTTTATGTTTTTCGGATGCGGATTTGTCGGTAGCCTACTTGATAGGAAAAGCACAACTAGTGCATGCCATTTTTTTGGTGATTGCTTAGTTTTTTAGTTTAGCAAGAAATAGGTGTCAGTTTCTCTATCTACCGCGGAAGCCAAATATATTGCAGCTTGTTTTTATTGCACATGAGTTTTTTGGATGAAGCAATAATTACTAGATTATGATAAAGTGTTTGATCATATCCCCATCAATCCATCCAAGAATCCTATCTAACATTCTAGCTCAAAAGCATATAGATATAAGACATCATTTTCTAAGAGATAATGTTCAAAATCAAAATATTATTTTAGAATTTGTTAATACTCAAAACCAACTTGTTTATATCTTTACAAAACCCCTGATGAAGAAAGATTGAATTTCATAAAATAAAATATTGGGATGATTGATGGAAGCACTCTAGATTAAAAAAATGATAATATTTGCTTGACATTTGCATTTTCATGTGTATTGTTATATGCCAGTGGAAATTGGTTAAATTGAATGCCTTATGTTTAAATTGTTTGATATTGCTTTGTGTGAATGATTGGTGATTGAATGAATTAAGTTTCACACGAAATCCCAATTTTTACATGATTAAATTCTTCAATTATATCAATTTTTATCATTGCAATTGAAGTCCGTCATCAAAAGCTTGGTTGCTAAAATTTTTCAAAATTCTAGAGTATCGTGGTCGCTCAATTTATAGGACGATCGCACAAGGCAATAACCTGATAAAAACTTTAGGAGCAATTGTCGTGAGGTTGAACATATAGTTGAGAAACCACACAAATTCAAGTTTTTTAATCATTATCCAATACCTCAGTCATTAACGATTGATTCCATGTTCTAATAGTTGCAAGACACAGATTGCGGTTACACAACATGTTGGGTGGTCGCACATGATTCAAAACTCTTAAAAATATATATATGTTAAAAATTCCCCAATTTTGTCTATTTTGCTCATAAAAGTCATAAAATGGCTATTTTTTCAAATTTACTTATAAATTCATCAAATTTTCAGTAGAAAACATTTTTGAAACACTTCTCTTAAGGATTCTTAAGGTTTTTCACTTTGAAGACTCATTTAGTGACTTTTGAAGACTTCTACTTCAACACTCTATGTTCTACCTTTCTTTTCTTTTTTATTTTGAAAGAAATGGCTCCCAAAATCAAAAGTTCTAAGAATAAACTCATAGCCACTCAAAAAGGGAAGGAGATAATGTCTAGAGAAACCTAACTCTAATCCGTAGGGAAGCTCAACCTCATAAACCAACTTGGAAAAATGATGAGGGGAAAACCAAATACTACATACTTAAGAAAAAAAAACTAGAAGCCACTAAGATCCTTAGTGAGGAGATTCTCGTAACCCTCAATGTGAAGAAAGAAATTTATGCCTTTTTGGATATAATAGGGTGGAAAAACCTAGTCTTTCCAAATGAATTAGGATACCCTAGCCTAACTAGGGAATTCCTAATGACCCTAAGGCTTGAAAAAAAACATCATGCCAATTTTGGTTTTTATGGAGTATACTTTCGTCTTTGTATTCAAGAATTTGCCCAATTTATTAACCAACTTGCTGAAGTTTGGGGATTTCAAACCGTATGAGCCTTTTATTATGCCGAAAAAGACTACCCCTTGACCAATTTTACTGAGTTTTGAAAAGAAATCTCAATAGAAACCGATTATGACAACTGAGAGTCAAAGGCTATCCATCTTAAATCCCCAGCCTTTTGGCTTCTTCATAGAATCATCACCTACACTATCCACCAAAGAGTTAATGGTAATGAAAAGGTCACTCAACGTAACTTATTTTTCATGTATGCCATGATTCATAGTGTACTAGTCCAAACCACTAGATTTCTAATTGACCAATTTCTTTACCATGCCAAATATAGAACTGGAACTTTCATTCTCTCTTCAAAAGTCACACAACTTGCTAGGCACTTGGGTTTTCTTACCAAAGAAAATCTAGCAAGATTAGTTGATGTTTTAGACCCCCTCCACCAATTCCATTAATCTAACCTCCCTTAAGTATGCTAGATGCATTAGGAAAGTGAATGACCATTTTGGATATACCTTTGGTAGCAAAGGTATTATCCAAAGAGAAAAAAAAGGCCTAGAGTGAATATAATTGAGGAAGAATAAGGGAAACCTTTACAAGGAAAAATGGAAATCCCCTTAAGCCATCCAAATCCATAAAAGAAAAAGAAGAATCTTCAAAAATAATGAACCTAATCCTCAAAGCCATTCACTTCCTCCAAAAACAATTTACTCACTTCAAAAATGATATCACTAAGAGGATCACAAAGTTACACAAGAAGTTGGATCTTCCATCACATTTCCACCATGATCTCTATAATGCGTAAGAGAAATTAAGGATCCCCCAGTGTGAACTTGGTGATTGGGATGTGAGTGAGCATATTAAAATTACTTTTGAAGAATCACCCTTATCCACACCTCAAGTTGATGAGGAAGAAGAAGATTTGGTGGAAGAAGAAGAAGAAGTTGCTCAACCTACTTCAAGAATGGGCAAAGAGATTGCCAAATAATGTTTTTATGTCATGTTTTTATTTGTTTTTGTTGTACGACCACGTTTTGATGGCACCTAATGTAATGATCATACATTTGCTCATTTGTTAAATTTCTTTACCTTTAATGAAATTTTATTTTTTGCTTATTGCCTCATTGCACAAATATTTGCTTATCTTGTTTGTTTTTGCCTTTGTCAAAGGGACAGATTATATGAATTTAAGATGAATTTGAATTGGATATATTGACTTACATTATAAATTTAAATATAAAAGGGGAGACAACTTGTTGAGGGGGAGAAACTTAAAATCAACTAAAAAATTTTATGCACATATAAAGGGGGAGAATTTTTTGGATGAAACAAAATTGGACAATACTTTAAACTTTATATGTTCCTTTCTTCAATTCAATTTGATTACCAAAGTCAAAAAAGTAAAGATTGTTGAACAAATTATTAGACAAAAGACTCTATTTTGATAATCAATAATCAAATTGATGAGTACTAATGGTTTAAACTAGTGTTTCTTTTTTAGGTTTCCTAAAGCTCTTAAAAAGTGCATTCTACAACCGCACAAACAACTGGTGTGACTACACACCAACAGGAGAGAAGTAAACTTGAAGTATATACTAGATCACGGTCTCTGGCACGGTGAGAATTTGATTGTAAGGCATTGTGCGATTACACAAACACTAGAGAAAGCTACAAGACTTACATATAGTTCATGGTCAGTATAGTGGTGGAAGAGTTGGACACCAAACTTGAGTGACCGCATAAGCGCTAGAAGCAAAATCACAAACTCTCATAGAATGGTTCGCGGTGAGGCTTTGCGGTGAAGACATAGCCTTGTGTGATCGTGAGAATTTAAAATATTTGAATTTCAAGTACCAAACTCGTCAGCCAGTAAGAAATCATCACGTGAAGAAGAAAATTATTGTACAATGATCAATTCACTGATGTACGACCGCACAATTGGTGGAGAGACCGTAAGACGTGGACAACCTAGCGAGGAGCGGCACCACAAACCTATTGGCACAACTTGCACTAAAAGTTGGAAAATCTATTGGACAAAATTCAAATATCATACTTATTGACGTAAGAAGTGCAGTGAGACCGCTAGAAACCTGCAAACAATTATTGACTTAAAACAATTTGATGGATCCACTCATTTTCTTTTACAACAGCTAGTTAGACCTTAAATTGCTATAAATACTTAGAATACCTCATGTTAGAAAAGATAATGAAGAATTATTTAGCCAAGATAAACAATTTTCATTTGTTTGTATCAAATTTACATTTGTTACAATTGAGTGTTGGGTGTGAGCATTAAACACTATTGTGTAAGTTTAGTATGAGCTTTGAAATACTAGGTTTTAGTGTGAGCTTGGGTAAAACTCTTATTGGGTTGTGAGAAGAACTCAAATCTATGGTGTATGAGCTTGTCAAAAATACTAAGTTAGAGTTGAGCTTGTAAAAACTCAAAAATAGTAGAACCTTAACAAGTTGTTGAGAAAGTGGACGTAGGATGGTGAATCCGAACCATTATAAATTGTTTGTGCTCATTCTTCTCTACTATAATATCTTCTTGCTTTAAAATTTTAATTTCCCATCACTTGATAGCGTGCGAATATTGTTTATATTTTAGGAGTAATTTGGGCTTGCTATTAAATCTTTTTTTTTTCTAATTTTTGATTATTTTTACAAGAAAAGATGGTTTAAAGTAGAGTTGGAATAAAAAGAGGATATTTGAGCTAAAAGCTAGAAAAATGCAAAATATGATGACATGAACCTGGGCAATACCCTTAGGCAAGGCTGATGATGGGTTTGACATGATAGTTTGAAGATAAATTTGACAACTAGCTTTTTTTTTTTTTTTAATCTTTGGAGATATGATTTTGGAAGGATTTTGAAGGAAAAATCTAATCTTATAATCCCCTCTTATTTAGGAATTAATTTGGGATGTTATTAATTTTTTTCTTTTAGTTTTCTTAGTTTTAATTCTTCCTAATTAGATTTTGTGTAGGAATCTTTTAGGATTAGGAGATATATATATATATATATATATATATATATATGATAAGGGCTTGAGTAACCTTAGCCATCTTTTTGTACACGTTTTAACTACTGAAAAATTACAGAACTCTTCTTCAAACTATGAGCAACTAAATTCATCTTAGTTGAAGGGTAATTGAAGTTCATATTCACGAATTATGAGATCTAAACAACTCTAACTTTTTTTGTCTTTAATATTCAATATTTATGTAATTCTCTGTAGCTTAATTTAATTATTATTTTGCTAATTAATTAATAGGGGGTCATTGTTTAATTAGTTAAATAACATAATGTTATTCAAAGTGCTTGAATCCGTAATTGTTCTTGACGCTTTGATTTAAATAGTGATTAGGAATATTCTAAGAGACTATATAATTTAATTAAACAAATTTCAAAATTGAATTTATTGGTTAGAATAAGTCATTCTAGTTCTTAAGGATGTCAATAATTAGATTCTAATGACGTTCCTATAGAATAGATTATTGACAAGAATTAGATAGAGAACGTTTCCTAACTAATTTAAAATCTAAGGAAGGATTGGTATTAAAAGCTTGTCAAATACTATAATTGGTTTATTGAATAATTAAAAAAAGGTGATTTTTAAATCCGTAATCAATTCAAAAAATTAAAGTGAAATTATTTCATTCAACTAAGTCTTTTCTTATTAAATTTCTCAATCATCATCTTTGTTTTTAGTTTAGTTATTCAGAATTAATTTTTGAATTTTATTTCAATTGTTGCTTTATTCAAAACCCTCCATTTGAATTTCTTGTTTTAATTATTTTTACTTGGTTATAAAAGAATTTAGTAAGTAGTAAATCCTTGAAATTCGACCATATTTATCGTTTTCGCAATTTAATTTATTTAGAGAGTAAAAATTTAATTTTAATGGTTATGACACCCATCATCACTTGACCAAAACAATCAATTGACCCCCCCCCCCCCCCCCCCCCCCCTTAATTGTTCTTGACGCTTTGATTTAAATAGTGATTAGGAATATTCTAAGAGACTATATAATTTAATTAAACAAATTTCAAAATTGAATTTATTGGTTAGAATAAGTCATTCTAGTTCTTAAGGATGTCAATAATTAAATTCTAATGACGTTCCTATAGAATAGATTGTTGACAAGAATTAGATAGAGAACGTTTCCTAACTAATTTAAAATCTAAGGAATGATTGGTATTAAAAGCTTGTCAAATACTATAATTGGTTTATTGAATAATTAAAAAAGGGTGATTTTTAAATCTGTAATCAATTCAAAAAATTAAAGTGAAATTATTTCATTCAACTAAGTCTTTTCTTATTAAATTTCTCAATCATCATCTTTGTTTTTAGTTTAGTTATTCAGAATTAATTTTTGAATTTTATTTCAATTGTTGCTTTATTCAAAACCCTCCATTTGAATTTCTTGTTTTAATTATTTTTACTTGGTTATAAAAGAATTTAGTAAGTAGTAATTCCTTGAAATTCGACCATATTTATCGTTTTCGCAATTTAATTTATTTAGAGAGTAGAAATTTAATTTTAATGGTTATGACACCCATCATTACTTGACCAAAACAATAAATTGACAACCCCCCCCCCCCTTTTTTTTTTTTTGCCATCTTGGGATAACACTTGATAATGCCCTGTTAGATCAATGCTAGCTAGGATCACAACTACTACACCCACTTTTGCATTTGCTCCTTCCTCTACTCCAATCAGAGATCAAATTGGAATTGCAGCTCTTGTTTAATTGTCTTCATCTCCAATTGATGCATAGACTATTGAGCAAATCATGAAATGGCTATCAAAGTGGAGCCTGAAAGAGATCTATAATATGCAGAAACTTGAGAATCCAATTCATATTCATGTCCTTTGCAGCTCCACTAGCAGCATCATAAAATAACTACGACTCATCTATACTTTCATAATTTTGAATAGCTCCTCAAGTAACAAGTATGTCATAAAAAAAAATTAAAAAAATAATACCACTTAAAATATAACAAACAAACATAAACAATATGACTTGAATTGATATAAATTTAGATAGCTTACAATAAGGTCTTTAAAATAATGGTCCATAAATGTCTGACCAATATGATTATGCGTGTGGGAATATATGAACAACTCATGTGAAGTAGACTCGCATTTGTTTTTTATTGTCTAAATACCATAAAGAATTTTATTAATATTAAATAAAATAACTTATATATTTACAATATTTAAATATATGAAAATTTTGATTAAATAATTATAAGGATACATTATTTAACTTACTAGGCATGCTCACAGTGCGAGATGGAGCCTCTTGTATGTGTAGACAGTCTTAGACCATCAGGTCTATCTCTCCTATTCTTTGACCGCCGCTGGACTTCTGTTACTACTTTTAGTTTGCTTCAATACTCAACCAGTGTTGTAATATCTTCTGTAATATAAATGGGTTGTAACTGCTTGTTCTTTAGTGTATTAAGTATATATGCACATTGTTTGACCCTTCTTTTCTGCCAAGCGATATGCACTCTGGACTCAAGTATCCCATCCCATATAAAAAAAAATTCTACAATAATAAGTTACAAGCAATAATCAATTACGAAGAGCTAATATTATCATCACAACTTCGCGACCACAAGCAAAATTCATCACAAAAACTAATTTAGTAAAATAATATAATAAAAATAACATCAGATGCTTTCCGGCATTGTACTTCGATGAGTATAACCGTCATAAATATCAGTTGGCACCAAACTTAGTGATAGATTTAGCTTTAGGGTCTACTTAGATGTTACCAACTTCATCGACTTTACGACTCATAAAAGTTGACGTCAAACTAATGACAAAATATAGCAACAGATTTTGCATCAACCTCTCATCTATTATCCCTAATTTACTAAAAATCTCTCACTATATTCTCTTTTGACTACTAGCTAATGTAATACTACTTTACAATTTATTATTGTCCGTCGCAAATATTCATTGCTAATCTGTATTTTTTTTTGTAATGAAAATATTTGTTGGTATTTGTAATTATATTAACTAAAAAAATAATAAAGATGAGGATATTTGGTATAAAATTTAAATAATATATTTATTTTATAATATATTAATTTAATTCTATTTTATTTTAAATTTAATTAATTAATTATAAAAATAATATAATTTAAATATAGTAATTAAAAAAGGATCCATGATTGAGAAAATACTGATGAGTGGAAAATATAATTTATATTCATTGTTAGTCTTTGGTGCTTTTATAGTCTATTTTTGCGAATAGATTAAGAAAATTAGTACCATTTAAATTTTCTAAAATACTTGATTTGTTAATAATAACATATTAATTTTGTATACTTTTTTCAATAAATATAAATTGCCAATAAAACTTGCTAATACAATTAATTGAAGGCAATTAACAAAAGGAAAATAATAAGATTTTCTTATAAAATTAATATCTATAAATAAGAAGTGGATTTTGGGATAGATTAAAAAGGAAAATTGAACTATCAATCTAAGATGCAGAGAGTAATTAATTTCAGTAGTTTAATAAATACTACATTTGTTTTAGTTGTTTGAAAAGTAAATTAAGGGTAATATTCGCTTCTCATATGAAAAATCTAAGGTTGACTGTATTTAATCATTTTAGAACATATTTAGTCACTTTTAAATTAATTATCAAAGATTAAAAAAAAAAAAAAGTTAACTCACTTTCAACGCTCTCCCTCAACCTAGAAAATAATAATAAAAAAAGATGTATTAGAAAAAAAATAATAAAATTGCAATATGAAAAAATTTTAAAAGTGGTAATTGTTATAAATATTTTGATGAATATTTGTACTTACAAGTTTTTTAATTACATAAACCACACAATTTTTCATTAAATATTATTTTGAAATAAAAAAATTATTTACATAATTCTTTGTATTTTTATACTTATTTTGACTATTTTTTTAACTGATAAATTAAGTATTAACTGTGGTCTTTAGTTTTTCAACTTATAAATATTAGTTTATAAATAGAGACTTCTAATATTATTTTGAGATATAAAAATATAAATATTCTCTCCTATCTACTCGATTTTTATTTTATTTTATTTTTTAGCTTTTATTATATTTTCCTTCTTTTTATAGAAGCCTCTGAATGGTAATTATAACATGAAAAAAAAAAGTAACAAAACAATTAATTTAAATTATAATTTACTTGTAATATGACAAACAATTGCAATGGTAATATAAAAAATTAAAATATAAAAGAGAAAAAAAAAAGAACACAATAAATAAAGAAAATTTAAAAAATTGTATATGGTAATAAAAAGGAAATAAATAATTAATTACAAGATGGAAAAATAGTAATGGTGATTAAAAAAAGAAAATTAAAATAAAAAATTTTTGAAAAAAGGGTAATATGATAAAAAAAAAAAGTAAACAATTAATTACAAGATGGAAAAAATAGTAATGATAATTAAAATTTTGAAAAAAAAACAAAACAAAACAAAATCTGGAAAAAATGATGTAATAGAAGAACAGAAGAATGCCCATGTACTTGGCAGGCACACGTCTTAACCACTCGGCCAAAGCGTCATCCTTGCCATTGAGTCGTTGTCTCTTTTATTATTATTTAAAAACTACTATTAGGAGTTATACCTATATTTATGGGCTTTCGAACAAACTGTATTTGAATAAATATTGGGTTTTTGACAAAAATATAAAAAAATTAAAAATAATTTTAAATTTATCATATTTATAAAATATTTATTAAAATACCAGAATTTATAAAATATTTATCAAATTACCATATTTTTATTAATTTACAATGAGTTTATAATGAGTTTATAATGAGTTTATTATGAGTTTACAATGAATCTATAAATTTTACACAGTTTATAATGAGTTTATAATAAAATGACTAAAATATCTCTGATAAAAAAGTAAAAAATTTTAAAAATATGATGGAGGGTGTCATTTTTTCATAAATATTATATTAAACACTCTTATATTATGATTAATATTTAGTTTTTCCAAACTTTGAAATTCAATTTACTAGTTAATTAACAAAAAATTATTTGGTTAATTAGAAGTATGGAGGAGCGAATGTTTGTTAAGTTCCAGATCACATTCCTTATATAAGATTTGAGACTCTTTTAAGCAATTATCTTGAAGGATAATTTTTCTGAGATCTTGAAGTTAGATATCAAGAGCTTGAAATTGATCTTCCAAACTTTGGATGCTATCTTATCATTATATCATATATATTAGTGTTTTTCTCAAAAAATGGTGAGAAAAACTTATTTGGCCTTTTAATTTAAGGTGCGGATGTGTCAGAGAATATATAGTCCTCAACTGAAATGCACGACATCTGTGGAAAAAGAATATTATTTAGCTAAAAAATGAGCCATAATTGTAGTAAATTCACTAATTTTTAAAATCTGAACAGTGCATTACAATACTAAGCTTGAAAAATACTGAATTAAAAAAAGTAAAACCAAGTAATATGAAATAAAAGAATTGAATAAACTAAATTAACTAAAAATGTTGATGTTTTACCACTGTGGAACTGAAATCTACTACTATGGAATTTGAATTTTACACTTTTAATTTCTAAGTTTGAGGGTTCTATTTGATTGTTTGATCTATTATGGAACTAAATATTGGTTATTTGTGATAGCTGTCGAAAAAACCTCTCTCCTCTTCTTATTTTTTCCTTTTAAATATTTTTCCTTGAAAGTTACTCTTCAGTTGTTTTCCTAACTTCCCATCCCTACTTCTTCCATTAATTTCTTTTCAAACAACTACCCACTTCACACTTAATGCTCATAATTTATTTATTTATTATTTTTTTAGGTTCGCATTTTCTTTAGCCACCTTCCACTTTCCTTAACCACCAAAAAAATAGTTAATTTTGGGTATAAACAAATATCTCTCGCGTATATTTAGCTTGTAAAGTCAAATTATATGGTGAAAATTTTATTATTTTTCTCAGTTGCCACAAAATCTGCAACTTTCCACAAGCTAATCATTTTTTCAGATTCTCTGTAATTTTTTACAGACTTTGCAGAATTGAAGTTTTTCATAGACTGTACAAAATTGAATATTCCACATATTATGCAAGATTTTTCATAGATTGTTTACATATCCGATGCATCTCTTTTTTTAGAATTAAAAGTGGTCAGTACATCTACTTTAATTTTTATTAATAATATTTATAAAAGTGGTCCAAAGGCCAACTTTTTATTGGAATATAAACAAACCAAATATTATAAAAATAAATAAAATTTACTGGTACATATAACATAATTTGCTGAGAAAATGCCCCCCGAGTATTTTGAATTTCAATCTCACATTTCTTCTCCACATCTTTTGGGCTTTTCACAAGCTTAAGGTCCTCTTTATCTTTAATAATTTTCTCTTAAAATTTTATTTTCTGCCTAGGCTGAACCTCATACTATTTCTGCCCTCTTTCTCCAGCTTTTTGCCTTATAAGCCTTCTTTTTCTAGTTTTTGTTAAAGGCTGTAGAAATTTCTTTTGCTGAAACCAATGCCTTTGGTTGCTTGGAGAAACC
Source organism: Garcia nutans (assembly GCA_947685225.1). Classification (NCBI taxonomy): domain Eukaryota; kingdom Viridiplantae; phylum Streptophyta; class Magnoliopsida; order Malpighiales; family Euphorbiaceae; genus Garcia; species Garcia nutans. The sequence goes on from CANTUV010000068.1 coordinate 2,787,663, forward strand.
TGATGAAGCAGCACAAATTCATTTCTTTGTTATGGTAGATATTTTTTTTTGATAATTGGAATGAGGTTTTCTCAGGGTATGTCCATTCCTTAGCACTCTTTCTTTAGACATTAATTCTTTTGGAATCCAAATTTGGCAAAATTAATTTTTGGGCTTCACCACTTTATTCTCAGGTATTTCTTAGGCATCCAAATTTGGTAAAAAAAAAAATTAGACTTTACTTTAAAAGAATTTTACCTTTCTTTCTTTCTTGTCTTAAATTTCAATGGGAATTACCTGTGAATTTTAGGGCGGCCAATATACTTCAAGCCAGACCCATATTCCATAGTTTTTCTCTCCCTAGTATCGGCATCCATAGGTTTTGCAATTTTTCACAAACTCCGCAGAAAAATTTTTTTTACAGATTCTGCAAAATTTTTCACAGACATTAGAGAATTTTCCTCTAGCGAAAGGGCCTGTGGAATTTTATTGCCTGTTGGTGCAATGCCACCTGAGTTGCTAACCTGCACAAAACCTTTACCACTATAACAATTAGATTAATTTTAAAGGTTAGTTGAGTTAAAAATATTGGGAGGCAAAGTTGGCTTACTATTTTAGTGGCCATTTTACATATGTTTCTGTAGAGGCCATCAATTTTCTTTTTTACAAGAAGAAAAGCATGTTTCTTCAGCTTGTACCTATGGATGGTGCATTTCATCAGGCTCTTGGACTATGGAATGCCCCTTGAGCTCATTAAAATTCTGCTCGACAGGCTTGGTGCTAACATTCTATATTGATGGGCTAACTTCTAAAAACAATTTCAGTTTCTCTAGGGCTTGGATCATGGTTTTATGTTGCTTCCGTATCAATATCAGAGTCTCTTGGAATTTCTTTTGAGTTTCTTGAGTTTGTTTCTGGTATAATTGTTGAGTCTCTTAGGATTGCTTATGAAATTCCACCATTTTTCTCTGCATCTCTGCAAAAAATTTTGTCACATCATTAGTAATAATGGTATCATAAAAATTTTCATCTTTTGGAATTTCTTGTGAAAACACATCATTATTTCTCTTTTGTCTTATTGTTGCAAAGGAACCTCCGTGTCCTAAGACTCGGTTGTTTTTTCTTCTAAATACCACATATTGTAACATGATATGTTACTGTAGTATAGATCTACAATATCATTGTAGAAGGAGTCTTATGGTATCATTGTAGAACGCAGTCCTACTGGGCATGCCAATTTATTTTTCTCAAAAAATTATGATAATCTGATTGTTAAATTATTTTAAAATGGCACTTAAACAATATAAATAGTTAAATTTATATTATTTAGTAATCTACTATTAAATTTTTGAAAAAATAATATTATTATTTAAAAAAAGAGAAAATATATATGCATATGTATTTGAAAAAGGGAAATGGGGGAAATTAATTAAAAAGAGAGAGAAAGTCAAAAGAAGAGAGAGAAAGAGAGAGAGAGAGTAGATCAATTTTTTTCTATCTACCGCCATATGGTGATCATTTTTTGACACCTCTAGCACTATTAGAAAGTCCATCATCCGATAAGTCCAACGCCAACAAGATTGTCTCCGTCCGACGCCAATAAGATTATCTCCGTCCGACGCCGGAGCAGCCCATACTTGCCGGACGAAGTTAATACCTCTCGAGAAATTTCAACGAAGATTTTGGCTGATTCCGACATTCTTTCCCAACAATGTTGGTATTTTTGGAACCATCTCTTTATAACTTTCATTTTGGTATATCATTTGTAAATTTTAGACCACTTTTATATTTAGCCAAATCTGGTGACCGTTTTTCGGTGATGGCGACATGTTTCGGAGACCACGGCACTATTCTAGCTGAAAAATGAAAATATAATAAATAAATAAATAATAAACAATAAATATATATAATTAATGATAGATTAATTAAAGATGTAGTTAATTAAAATTTTTAAAGTTAAATAAATTTAGAATATATATTTTCAATTAGTTATAATTAAATGAAAATTTTATTAAAATAAATTGATTAGTTATAATTATTGTTTATTAATTATAATCAAATATTTAACATGCTAGATTAAATTAGATTATGATTTTATATAAAGATTAAAATTTTAATTGAATATTTAAAATAATAATTATTTACTTTACTAACTGGTTTAAACTAATTTACTTATAATAATTATTCATCACTACCTATAATTTATCGATTATGTTTATATATAAATGTATGAAATTAGTTAATTAAATTAAAATTATTAATTATGAATAAATTGATTTGATTGTTAAATATTAAATATATAAATTTATTATTAGATTTTAAATGATTAAATAAAATAGTTGATGTATTGTATTAAAGTTTATAAACTAATACTTTTATGATTATAATAATCAAATTATTATTATTATTATTATTATTATTATTATTTAATTTTAAACTTAATATAGGTTATTATAATTGAATTAAAGGTAAATAAGTAATTATTTTATAATTGAACAATGCTAATCTCTAAGTAAATAATATTATAGATAATTATTAGAAGTACTTAAAATAAAATATTGTCAAAGTAAACAAATTATATATTATTATTAATATTGATTTAATTAATTATTGTTGTTATTATATTAGTGAGAAGTATATTGAGTTGTTGAGGATTGTGATGGTGGCCCAGATGAGGTAATTGAGTTAATGGTGATTGTCATGGGATATTTAGAAGTGTTATTCATTATTTTGTTTTAAGGGAAATATTATAGTTATACACGGAACTCTGACGAAATTTTGGCAGATTCTTTAGAGTCATCCATCTGTCCATATTCTAATAGTTTTTGCTATCATATGAAAATAATTTTCAGGTGTTTTTCCATCTCCAGTCCAAACTTCAGAAGAGTTATCGGATTTCGTCTACTGTGAGTTATATAGATTAATATAATACTCCGCTCCCCTAACTTACGTTCATAGCTACATTCGTATAAATGCATCAACTACTAGTGCTATATATATATATATATTTTTTTTTAAGCTTAATGTGTGTTGAATATGAGTTGATTGTGCTTGGTGCATATTCGTCGTATTTGCTGGATATGGTTAGTATGATATGGGGTCACACGTGATCTAGGATATGGGTTATGACTCAATGATATTATATAATGATGAAGAGATTTAGACTGGTATGACGGCGAGGGCATTCTTATGCTCAGCGCTGCTTGTCAGTCTGGTATCGCTGCTTGGCTAAGGCTATGATGATGGACTCTATGTATTAAAATCTAAAAGAAACGTTTGGACCAAGAGAGAAAGATAAGGGAATCAACTCCCCAATTTGAGATTTAATGTGGCCCTATTGACTTACTCATATACTTGTATAATTTTGTGATTTGTTTGTCATGTTGTCATTGCATGAGCATTATTGGCAAAGGAATATTGTATTATATTAATTACTATATAGCTCATTGAGTCAAATACTCATTTTTGTTCTTTAATATTCTGATTTTTGATGTATTTTGGAATAGTAAATATGTGAGAGTATATTAGTGTAATAGGTAGAGAAATATGAGATAAATGTGTATGATGGATGTTGTATATATATTTATATTATATGTATTTTAAATATATGGAAAATATAAATAGAATATATAAGCCATCTACATATATATAAAATATGCAACACATATATATGAGGTATACATTAGTGGTGAAAAAGTTGATAATGATAATTTAAAATAATAATAATAATAATAATAATAATAATAATAATAATAATAATAATAAGAAGAAGAAGAAGAAGAAGAAGAAGAAGAAGAATAAAGAGAAGTGAAAGTTAAAAGAAGAAAGAAGATGATTGGTGGGTTGTTAATTAATTAATTAACATATATATATATATATATGTATATATATATATATAGATAAGAATGGAATTAAAAAGGAAGAGACATATTTCTTCTTCTTCGTCTTTTTGTTCCATGGCCGTGGGAGTTGAGAGAGAGTGACGAGAGCTTGATTTTATTCATTTATACACCAAATTTACAAGGGATTTTAATAAGTTTAAAGGTGGATATTGTTTATCTCTAAGCTTATTTTTATGTGATTTTAAATATATATGTATGATATGGTTAATGAGAGAATGTGATGATTAATTGAATAAGATGATAGTTATGATATGTTGGAGTTATATATGTATTGAATTGATGGGTAAATCATTAATATAAACTAAAGTAATGAATTAGGGTTTTGGTTATTGAGCATGGATAGCAAGGGCTTTGTAGAAGTGAGTTGGGAATTGAGTGAATTGGTATATGGATGATTGTATAAATGAATTATAATGATAATGCTATGTTTAGACCAAGAGAGATCAAGTGGAGAAGAGTAAGCTTGGGATAGCCAAGGTTTGTACATATAATCTCTTTGGTTTGTACATATTTTCTTCCTTAAGTGATATGTGTGTTGTATTGATGAAAAAGGTGTGAAAGTGTGACTCTGGGATGCCATGTGCTTGGTCCTTGAGTGCCATGGCCTTGGGCTTTGAAGTGAAGTTATTTCATGTGAAATTTGTGAAGAGGCAAAAGCAAATTGCATGTCACAGCGTGGCCCTTGAATGCCACAACCGTAGGGGTGTCCAAAGGTATTTGACAGCTTTGTTTCACATCCCACGGGCATGGCTATTGAATGCCACGGCCTTGGGGTTGGTTTATTAATGCTTACAGCTATTTTTCACACTATATGGGTGTGGCATGTAGCTTGCATAGCTATATCTTTTTATATTGTATTGATTATATAAAATGAAATTGTATGCATGTGAATTGAGTTATATGATGAGTGTGGCTTATGTATGCATGATGTGAAACAATAATATAAATTTATCATGAATAGCGGTGATCACTGAAAAAGTATAAAGTAAAGTGATGTTATATGTGTGTAGCCTATACAATTATTTGTCCAATTGTGTCGAGATTGATTGGATATATACAAAAAAAAAAATTATGAGCAGAGCTAGGCCTTGAGGTGCATATATTGACGGACCTTAGCAGAGCTAGGTCTGGACCTGATTAGTGCTAGGTCATGAGATTGAGACTAGTGATAAGTTCGAGCAGAACTGAGCTATGAGATTGTATTAACTGGACATGATAATTATATAGAAGTGTTGGCCCCAATAATGTATTTATGTATGTGTATAATATATGTGTATGAGTATGTGATATGAGATTAATGTATGTATATGTTGTTTATATGTACCACTAAATTTTCAAACTTAGTGCGGTTGTGTGAATCGCGCAGGTGAGTAGATTGTTGATTTGAGAGTTGGACGGTTATGCCACAAACAGAGTAAGAGTGCTTCGATACCAACTAGAAGGTGGTGCATGCATGTACAATCTTGTTATGTTGTATTTTGATCATATGTATATGTATATAAGTGAATTTTGGAAAATATAATGTATATTTGTATACATGTAATCAAATAAAAAGTATAATGGTTTTGAAAATATTACTTTTAAAAGAATGAGATTTGATAATGAAAAATGTTATTTTATTAAATATATAATTGATGTGGAACTAAGGTAAGGATTTAAACAATATTGTAACGTGACATTCTTATATTTTATATACGTATTGTATATATATAGAGTATATGTACATTATATATATAGGGTATATAGGTGTTACATGTTCACCATTTTTTTCAAGGTTGAGCCTAAGGGTACTACTTACTTAAGTCATCCTGCCTTTTTAATCCTTCGGCATGAATTATTCAATTATTTATTTTATTATTTATCTATTTTACTTTATTGTATTTTAGAACTTCGCATAGTACTTCTTTTATTATCTATCTTTCTATTTAAGTATGTCGTTTGGTCAAATGTATTTATTAACCAGTGTTTGATTATGAGATATTATATTAATAGTATAATATTATTAAGTTTGTGGGCCTGATTTGAGATAGTGATTGCTATTATATCTAGATTTCTCAGGAAATGAGCTGTCAGACAGACTATGGGTTTCGAAAGCCATGTGCTTTCCCTTCCCTAGTGCCTGTCACATCCCATTGAGTTAGGTCGTGACAAAAATAGTGAGAAAAACTCATTTGGCCTTTTAATTTAGAGTACGGGCGTACTAGAGGATATTGGATCCTCGACCGAAATCCATCTAATTTGACTTCTACTAAATATTTATATGGATTTCTTAAAGGACTAAAGAGAAAGTAAAGTTCTCAAACTTTCTCTAGTAAGTTTATTTGAATTCTACAATAAAATATTAGACTAGTAAATATTAGAATAAGCCATAATTGCAGTAAATTTATAATTTTTTTAATTTAAACAGTATATTACAATGCTAAGCTTGAAACATACTAAATTGAAAAGGTAAAGCTAAATAACATGAAATAGAAGAATTGAACAAACTAAATTAAATAAAAAAAGTTGATAGTTTGCTGCTGTGGAACTGGAATATGCTACCATGGAACTGAATTCTGCACTTTTAATTTCTAAGTTTGAGGGCTCTATTTGATTGTTTAATCTATTTTAGGACTAAGTGTTGGTTGTTTGTGATAGTTGCTAAAAAATCCCTTTCCTCTTTTTTTCTTTTTTTGATTTTTTAAATATTTTTCTTTGGAAGTTACTCCACATTTGTTTTCATAACTTTTCATCCCCACTTCTTCCATTAATTTCTTTTCAAATAACTACTCACTTCATACTTGATTCCCATAATTTATTTAATTATTTTTTTTAACTCTCCATTTTTTTAACCACTTTGCTTAACCAGCAAAAAGTGGTTAATTTTGAGTGTAAACAATTAGCTTTGGATTTTTTTTTTAAATTTTACTTAGTTGTTACTAAGTAAGAACCTCGAGTTTTGACGGCTTTAGTACCGAAATATTGTGATCCACATCCATGAATCATAACCATAGCATTTGGATGCTAAGAAAAATAAGAGAAAATAAAGGAAAGAGATGAGAAATATCAATGAGAGAATTAGAAGAAATCTAGAATTAATCATTGAACAATCATCCAAAATTGTTTGATTTTAGGACTCCATGAATAATTTTCTTCTTGAGCTTCTTGAATATTGAGTGTTGGCCTTCTTTAAAATCAATGGGTTTCTTAAATCGGTAGGCTTCTTTGACAAAATGACCTTAGCTATTTTGTCCTTCAAACCACTTAACTTATATTTCTTATTTCTTTTCTTGTTTTTCCTGATGTGAGATTACTCTCATTGCCAACACTCTCCCTTGAGTGCACTCTCATTGCCAACACTCTCCCTTGAGTGCAACTGGGCTGGACTTCATATTTTTTTTCAAATACAATTGGGCTGGACTTCATTTTTTTTAAACTCAGTTGTTACTTAGACTTTCTTGCTTCGGACTCATGGACCCGATTTCGGTCCAATTTCAATCTTCAGCTTTGATGACTGAATCTTGGCTCTTTCTTTTTGGGCTTAAAGGATCTAGCTTCATATTTTGCTACAAACACTGATCTTGACTCTTCATTGAGCTTAGAGAATCAGCTTCTAATTAACCAGAGCATTTGGATGCTAGAAAAAAAAAAGAGAAAATAAAGGAAAGAGATGAGAAATATCAAAGAGAGAATTAGAAGAAATCTGAAATTAATCATTTAACAATCATCCAAAATTGTTTGATTTTAGGATTCCATGGACAATTTTCTTCTTGGGCTTCTTGAATATTGAGTGTTGGCCTTCTTTAAAATCGATGGGCTTCTTAAATTGGTAGGCTTCTTTTAGTTATTTTGTCCTTCAAACCACTTAACTTATATTTCTTATTTCTTTTCTTGTTTTTTCCAATATGAGATTACTCTCATTGTCAATACTCCCCCTCGAGTGCAACTGGGCTGGACTTCATATTTTTTCTTCAAGTACAACTGGGCTGGACTTCATTTTTTTTTTTCAAGTACAACTGGGTTGGACTTCATTTTTTTTTTTGAAGCCCAGTTGTCACTTGGACTTTCTTGCTTCTGACTCATGGACTAAATTTCGGCCCAATTTCAGTTTTCAGCTTTGATGACTGAATCTTGGCTCTTTCTTTTTAGGCTCGGAGGATCCAACTTCATATTTTGCCACAAACACTGATCTTGGCTCTTTATTGAGCTCAAAAAATCAGTTTCAAATTAATTCACAGTCTATCATATTGGCTCAGAAGATCTAGTTTCATATTTTGCCATAAGCATTGATCTTGGCTCTATCATATTTTGTCATAAGCACTGATCTTGGCTCTTCATTTGAAGCTCAGAGAATCAACTTTAAATTAATCTACCATCCATCATATTTTTTAATTGGACCTTCATTGATGTAAGACACTCCAAGTGCAATCTGCTTCCTCATAGGTATTGTCACTTAAGCTTGTGCTTGACTAGTATTTTTAGCCTGTTGGAGCATTGAGACTCTGATACCATATTAGATTTTAGGATTTTATAGACAATTTTCTTCTTGGACTTAGATAATTTTCTTATTGGGCTTTTTGAATATTAAGTATTGTCCTTCAAACCACTTAATTTATATTTTCCATTTCTTTTTTTTTTGTTTTTCCCGATGTGGGATTACTCCCACTGCCAACAAATATGTTGCGATTATTCCCATTCTTATATTTACTAATGCCAGCTAAACGATGATGGTCTGCAACAAAACACAGCATACGATGATGGTCTGCAACAAAACACATCATATTCAACTTAATCAGTTACCATATTAAAATGAGATAGTTCCTAATTTGTCTTCAATATTGTTTGAATACCCTTTTAGCTTCTTCTGCAATTACTTGTGCTTTCATCCTTGATTAACATTTTAATATTTATAACTTACATCGCACGTCTTCAAATTCATTGATTAATGACAGGCAAAAAATCCTACAATAACCACTTATTTGTCGTTGTCTCGCATAGATTTCAAGAGTTTGATTTAGTGAGAATGCTTAACTTTAAATAATCTGCTACCATTGATCAAATATATTGTTTACTATGTTTAACAATGTATTCGTTCCTTGAAGAATGAAAATTTAGCTTTTTCTGAAATCCAACTTTATTGATGATGATTTAAGCGATAATATAATTAATGGACCTACAAAATGTCTTTTTTAGTCAGTTAAAACAGAAAGCTTATGAACTGTATATTATATCATTCTTTCTACTGTTCACACATGAAATTTTAGATGTGCTATAAAAAAAATTGCAGATTGCAGCCTGCAATTATAGAAATTAAAATGGCTACTAGTAACAGTACTTCAGCAGCTTCTTTTCTTGTGGCGATACTATTCTATTTTTCTGCAATTGCAGCAGTAAGAACTAAACATTATGCAATTACTGGTCAAGATAGCATGTCTGTATCATCCCCAAATTCTATTAAAGGTATTTGCAAATCCATGGTGGAGACACAAGGCTATGTTTGCCAAGAACATAAGGTACTTGACTCAACTCAACTAGGCTCTAACTATTTTTGCAACTTTATGTGCATAAAGTCATTTCATTTATACTGATTAATATATGTTAATGGGTTTCAGGTAACAACACAAGATGGTTATATTCTTAGCATCCAGAGAATGCCTGCTGCGCGGTCTGGTAAATCAGCAGACAAGCCACCAGTTCTACTGCAACATGGGATATTATCGGTTAGTGACCTCAAAAGTTCGTTTTATTTTTCTATAGGTGAAGAGGCAAATATTTAATTTTCAGTTGAAAAATGTGTAAACAAAGAAACTGATATAGAGAAGTGATTGTTCACAGGATGGTGCAACATGGCTATTCAATTCTCCTGATGAATCTTTGGCATTCATATTGGCAGACAATGGCTTTGATGTGTGGATAGCTAATACTCGTGGAACTAGATATAGTTGCGGACATACCTCTCTTAGCCCCAGTGATCCGGTCTGCTCAATTTTCTAGTAATCATTATGTGACATTTCTTGAACATTTTTTATACAATAAAAGAGTTAATTGACTTAATTATAATAAATTGATCTCCCCTGATCGCAATATAATATAATCTAGTATATAGTTCAGTGATTTTTGATGCAATTTACTCTCATTTTGTTGTTAATCTAATCTTGTTCTTGTAATTATAGGCTTATTGGGATTGGTCATGGGATGAACTTTCCGCTTATGATCTTCCTGCTACATTCCAGTATGTGTATGACCAGACAGGGCAGAAACTTCATTATGTTGGCCATTCCTTGGTTAGTACTTCAATTCTCCTTGCATGCTAGTCCATGATTTTTTTTAATTGTGGAAGTAATTGAAATGGAAAAACTGCATGTTTGCAGGGAACTTTGATTGCTTTGACAGCCTTTTCACAAGAGAAATTGTTAAACATGTTAAGATCAGCTGCTTTGCTTAGCCCGATTGCCTATCTTAATCAAATTCCATCAGTTCTTACCAGAGCTGCTGCTGACTTGTTCTTGGCTGAGGTATATTAGTAAATGACATCGTACTAGTGGCTTTATGGTACAAGGGGAAATGAACTTAATTTGAGAAATATAATTAAGCTATACCTCTTTTAAATGCGTTGGACATGCCCAAAAAATAAAAACAAAATTAATCAATAATTTATCTTATTCAAAGAAGGTGTTCCAAATTTCATTTAGTAATTTTGATTACATTAATTCAACTTTGCCTTATATTTCTCAGGAGTTGTACTGGTTAGGCCTGAGAGAATTTGTTCCAGGCGGGTAGGAAAGCAAAGTAAAAGTAATTTTCTTGTCTCGTTTTTATCATACATGTATGAAATATACTAACAATTTCCTTTGGCAAGTAAAAACAGGCAGGCTGCTTCCAAGCTTCTGAAAAATATCTGCAGCAATCCCGGAATTAACTGCTCAAACTTAATGATTGCTTTCACTGGTAATTACAAAATAATTTGCCTTTTCATTTAAACATCTAAAAGGGGAAGTCGCTGATTTGAATACTTTTTACACATACAGGCCCTAATTGCTGTGTCAATTCTTCAAAGATAAATACTTTTCTTGATAATGAACCTCAATCAACAGCTACAAAGAACTTAATCCACCTAGCTCAAAGTAAGTTTCTCTCAATTCATGGATTACTAACTGTTTTAATTGAAGATGGAAATAAAATGTGCTATTGAAGTAAAAAAATATATAGACAAAATGCAGATAATTGACTCTAGTGTGTATAAAAATAGGGATAGCAACAGCTTTACTCCTAATCCGTCTCGATCCGTTTATACATGATATGGATAATTTAAAAACAAACTTAAAATAAGCAAGTGTAGCTCAAAATTAAAAGGATTCCGGCACAGACAAGGTAATTTTTGCGATAACCTATCCATTGCCATTAAGAATTTTTCTTGAATGAAATTACAAACTATACAATAAGATAGCTCATCCCATTTTCCTTTTATAGTTTGTGAGAATAGTTTGGATAAGATTAGTTTTTCTTGAAAAGACTAAAATACATGAAATTGTAATATTCTGATAAGTATTATTGTTTTATTAATAGTGGTTAGAACAGGAACCATAGCAATGTATAATTATGGTAATGAAGAAGACAACATGAAGCACTACAGGCAGCCAAGTCCTCCTGTATATAACATGACAAGAATACCAAATGACTTTCCTCTCTTTCTCGGCTATGGAGGTGAGGACACACTTTCAGATGTAAAGGATGTACAAGTTCTATTGGACAACCTTAAAGATCATCAAGGTGACAAGCTGGTTCTGTTATATACACAAGATTATGCTCATGTTGACTTTGTTTTTGGTGCGAATGCTAATCAAGTTGTTTATGGTCCTCTCATGGCTTTTTTCAAGCTAAATAATTGAAATTAATATAATATTTGTATATGACCAATCACTTGGGCCTATTTCAATTATACTGATAATAATTTTACTTTGCAACAATTTGATTTTCATTGCTAATTAGTGGCAGTGGGTATGAATATCAAGTTGGAGCTCATCGTTCAAACTGGCTCAACTAGCCCTTATACTTTATTTTTTGAACTAATTAAGAATGTTTCCGTGAAAAACTATGATCTAATTAAGGATATTTCCGTTAAAACTATGAGAAATGTAAAAAAAAAAAATAGCTTTATATAAAAATAGGCTAAAATTGGGGCTTCGGTCTTCTATTTGTACAAAGTGTGTTTTGATTATTGATTAGTATTTCACAATAAAATTATCACTATTTTATTATAAAATGTATTCGGTCATTATTTATTATGTGCATATGTTTATTTACTTTTTTTAAAAAAATCTAAAATTTTAAAATTTTAAAAAATTTGTTTTTTCTTTTTAAAAAGATTTTCTTTCCAATTGTTAATTTAAAAACAGTCAATTATTATATATATATAAGAGCAGAGATGTATATGCACCATATTTTAAAAAGAGATACTATTTTAAAATTTCTTTGAAATTAAAAATTTTAAAAATAAAATACTATATAAATTTTTTCTAAAAAATTTTTAAAAAAGTAAAATTACAAGATATAATTCATAATTTAAATAATAAAAAAATGTTAAAATTAATAACTTAAAATATTGAAAAAAGAATGAAACACATATCTTGCTCCATTAAACCCAAAAAAAAAAAAAACGAAGGTGATTTTTTTCTTCGTTTGAATTAAAGAAACAGGGAATGAAGAGGAACAGACCAGAACCAAAAAGATGATGCGAACAGTAATTAATCTTTGTAATTTAGGAGATGTCTATAGATGTGGAAAACAGCCAATAGCTTGGAAGATGAGGTTTGGTAGAGGTGGGACTACTGATCCAATGAAAAAGAAAAAGAAATTTACCAATTATAACAAATATTCATGCAATTCAATCTTATACATTTCTTAAAAAAAAAAAAGTGTTTTTTCAGCATCAGATATATCATACAATATTGTCTGTTTCACCATCATATATAGATATTTCGCCTGGAAGTGAAGTAATTCTGAGCTGAAATATGAACTGTTAAAATCTGATCATCAATCCTTGTATGACCTTTGGATGACAAAAAGAGCTCCTCGCAGCGAACAGCTCGATGACTACTTGACGTCGTCAGTGTTATTGGTTGATTATATCTTCGACTAGTGATGGTTGTTAAAAGGATTTTCTTCAATTTTCTAGCACATTTCTTGAGCTTCTCTGCTTTGCTAATAATCCTCATAGAATCTTTGTTTTCTGAGCTGCACTTCTAATTCCAATATATAATAGCAGCAAATTAATTAAATTATCACATCACGTGGATTTTGCATGGGGTCTTGCTTCCTTCGTGAATTAATTTGGATTTTTTCAATTCATTAAACGTTTCTTTTAAAAGCCTTTTTGCAGGCTTTGCTTTTGGGAGTTACATATATATCATATTAGTTTGTTAGAGAAAAGTAGGGGTGTTCAAAAAACCCGTGGCCCGAAAAACCCGGCCCGACCCGAGCAAATAGGGCCGGGTTGGGCCTGCCCAAAATTTAGTTAGGGTCGGGCTTCGGGTTGAATTTTGAAGCCCGAAGTCGGGTCGGGTCGGGCCTCGGGTTAAATTTCAAAATTCTCGTGCCGGCCCGACCCGGCCCGATTTTTTTAAAATATACAGTATATATACCTACTTTAAGTAAAACCCTAAAAATCTAAACACCACTCTGCCCTCTTTTCTTTGCGCAGCCAGAACGCTGCCTCTCTCTGTCTCTGCCCTCTTCTCTTTCACGAATCACCATCGATCGTCCAGCAGCAGCCACGATCATCCAGCAGTGGCCCAACGCTCGTCCCAGCAAGCAGCAGCAGTAGCGCCCAGCAGGTTGTCCAGCAGCAGTCGCGACCAACGGGTCGTCCAGCAGCAGCAATCGCAACCAGCAGGTAGTACCCCTACCCTCCTCTGCCCTCTTCTCTTTCACCAGCAGCTCATCCCTGCTTGTCCCAGCACCAGCAGGTCTTCCAGCAACATCAGTCTCGCGCAACAGCAACAACTTGAGTTAGAACTTGATCCATGTCATGCTTGGTCAGTGATTTTTATTGTCTTCCTTCTTGCTTTTGCAGGTAAAATTTTGATATTTTTGCCATTTGCGTTTGTTTTTGCGTTTATTTTATATGTTTGGTTGATGGGAAATCAATAATCAAGAAGTGAAGTGGATTTCTCGTTTTTCCAAATGGGTTAATGATTTCATTGATCTATTATGCTGTTTGTAATTGCTTGCTGAGAAAGGGGACATGAAATTAGTAGTTGAGGACATTATGTTCTGTTTCGGTTTGTAGAATTTCTTTTTTGTGGATAAGAAATATTAAGATTAGAGATTGATCTTATGTTAACATCCAATACTTTCTTGAGTGTTAATTGCGGCTGGATTTGATGTTAATCAAGTACCATGAGCCATGTGAGATTAGGAAATATTTTGATTGAGAGATTAGTTCTGCAACTGTTAATCAAGATTCCAGAAATTAATTAATATTTTGCTGTCTGCTAAAAGATATCAACCTTGAGTTTTTACCTTAATAATCGTTTGATATTTCATTACATTCTAGCAATACTGGCTGATTGTCTAGCTAGGAATTAAATATAGCTAGGTGTTTTGTTAAACTTGAGTGAAAAATAAATAAAACTAAACTAATTCATTTCACTCTTCTGGGTTTTTTGTTTCCTTCGATATTAAATTACTTCTTGCTCTTGTGTTGCCTGCATAGCTTTTTGAACCTGCTGACATCATTAACTAACCTGCAGTCTTGAATGTAAGTACTGAAAGTGATGCCTCTACCACATTGATAAAGAAGGTGTTCTTACATCCTCCCAGTGCTGACCGCATACTACTACATGACGGTAGATACATGGCATATAGGGAGCAAGGTGTTCCAGCTGACAGAGCTAGATTTTCAATGGTAGCTCCACATACTTTTCTTTCTTCTCGACTTGCAGGTGGGAAATCTCTAATCTAGCCAGCATAGAGGACTGGAAATTGTGCAAATGTGATATTTATTAGTTTTGTCTTATATTTTTATTTATATTTATTTTCATTTTTTTGTTATTAGGGATGCTTGGACTCAAGGCTTCACTCTTGGAAGAGTATGAACTGCATTTTTAAATTCAATTAATTGAAGCAAAATGATGAACGTTTTTTCATTTATGTTGTACAATGTAAAGAAAGGATTGCCCATATATATTTCTCTTTCATTGAAGAAACTTACATTAAAATGTAATGTAGCACACTTTTTTCTCATTAAAATGTGATTTATCCAAACTCTATATTCTTCAAAAGGTTTTAAAGCACAAAATTTCTGTATACTGCCTCTAAAAGGAAAGAGTTCTGCATATTTTAAGTTTGTCTGATGCTTTGCAATGGTAATGTAAAATCCTGAGAATAGATGATTAATTTGGACAAGAAGTGGGATATGTTCTCTATCTTAGGATCTCACTTGGATGGAGTTCTACAGTCAGAATTCTATTTGTGCTGCTAATCCTGACTTCTTTACTACTGTGCTTTTAATTGTAGTCATGTCACCGAGGCCTGTGGAAAAAGTACCAAATTCTCTCTTCATTTTTTGAATAATGCATTTCCCAGTACTAATTGGATATTGATTTTTTGCAGCAGGAGTTTCTACAAGTCTAACTCAAGAATCAATATGCATAAAGAATGAAGATGTAGAGATCAACCAACCAATTTGAGATTCTATTTTATTATGTTGAGATCTAATTTTTTTATTTGGAACTTGTATGGTTTAGTAATTTAGTATTAAATTTGTGTATTGCATTGCATGTTTTTTTTTTAAATTGCATGTTTTTTTTTAAAATTGCATGTTGATTGATGAATGAGATTATTTTAATTTCATGTTGATTGATGTTTGAGATTATTTTTATTTGCATGATTGAATGATGCTTGAGATTTTATAATTTTATTTGATTTTAGAAATTTGAAGTATATTAATTTTATTAATTTATATATTTTATATAAAAGTTAAAATATTGTTGGAAATATTTTTTTCTCAAAGATAATATTAGAAAAAATAAATTGTAATAAAAATATTATAAAAAATTTAATTAAATAGAGATTAAAAAATTTTACAGCATAAAAAACACTCATAAAATTGGCCCCAAAAACACTAAAAAAACAATTAAAAAAAGGTTCAGCCCGTTGACCTGGCCCGACTGGCCCGGTCAGCCCGAGTTGGCCCGGCCCTACCGGGTTTAGGGTCGGGCTACGGGCTCATTTTTGCGGCCCGAATAAAGTTCGGGCCGGGCCTCGGGCTGGAGGTAAACCCGGCCCAACCCGGCCCGAGAACACCCCTAGAGAAAAGAAAGCCTTTTCTTATGGATTGGTTAGTTAGTTAGAAAAAGTTTTTATTTTATTTTTTCAGATGAAAAATATTAATAAGAAAAGTTATTAAAAGTTTGGATGACCCATACTACAGTATTGCAAGTGTCATATGACATAGTACTGTAATTTAAGTTTATAATATATTGAATGATCATAAACGTAAAAGTTTTTAAATTATAAAAATATTTAAAAATTCAATTATTTATTATATTTAATTTGTATTAATTAAAATTTTTAATTTTTAATTTAGTTAAGATTTTTTAAGATGTATACATTACTAATTAGATAATTTTAATTTTAATTAAATCAAACACTGCCTTACTTTCACTTGACATGTAAATTGAGTCAATAATATCTCATATTAGTAAATGTTCCTCTCAAAAAAAAATATTAGTAAATGTTTTATTTACTTGCATATTTGATAGATGATTAAAAGAAAATTACTAGCCATTAACTATAAATTACGCGAACAGCTAAATCAAATAACAAGTTATTAATTATAATAATTATATTTTAATTTCGCTATAAATGATTAAATCTCTATTAAATAAAAAGATTTGAATTTGGATTGGAGAAAATGATTCATAATTTCCAAAAATCGGTTACCACTTATTTTTATAATCTCTAGGTATCCTTATTATTTTGTTAAAATTTTAAAAATTATTAAATTTCAATTTCAAATCAGTAAAGTACTAAAAAGAATACAGTGCACCTCCCTGTACATCTAAAAATGGATATTTCTGAAATTAAAAGTTGAAAAAATATATTTTTTAAATAAAAAAATATAAGTATTTTTTAAAATATTTTTATTTTTTAAAGTATTTTTTTTTAAAAAATCCAAAATATTTTCTTGAGTTGTCCTCTTAACAAATACGCTTTATATTGAATACAAACATTTCATATTTGATAGGTAGTAATATGGTAGGGATAGAATAGTTGATTTAGATTCAAATCCTATTCAAAGGTGGTTCGCGAGGTAATTTGAGAAGATAGTTTACTACCTATCAAATAAGCAGTTTAAAAGCGGTTTGAGCTAATTCAAGGTGGTTTAGAGCAATTCAAAAAGTGGTTTATATGTAATTTTAATTAAAAAATCGAAGGAAAAATTTATTTGAAATTAAGATTAATAAAAAAAATAAAAATTTTAAAATTAATTTACTAAAAAAAAACTTGAACTTAATTTTTTTGCCTACGTATATCCTCCTAGAGTTTAAATAAAAATTAAAGTCCATATAATTCTCTTATATTATATTATAAAATCCATTTACCTTAATCACTTCTATCACCGGATATTCCAGTTATCCGTTCAACCATATCATATAAATCAGAAAATTTACATTTAAGCCTTATTCAATATGATTTTGGCAGGATATTTTGCTCCAAAATACCTTTTGAATATGTCATATTCACCTCCAATTCTAAATTTATATACTTACTCATAATATATAATTGTAAATCACACCAAATAAATTTTTAGATTTTTTTTATAAAATAAATTTTGAATATATTGGAAGTAAGTAAATAACTTGTTGACTTTCTTGAATGAAAAATTAATGCAGTTGCTAAATATTATCATCATTTTTTAATTTCTTCCATTAAATTTTTTATGTCAATTGGCCTAGAATATTCATCAACTATATTTTTTCATTCATTAATTCAAAATTTGAGCCTTGTCCAATTGAGATTTTAAAGAAAATATAATATAATAAAATTTGAAATAAAAAATAACATTATATAAGAGATAAAAAATTAAAAATAATAGAAATAAAATAGAAATAATAGATTTAATTATAAAATAAAAAATATAGTGATTAAAATTGTAATATAGAGAATATGAAAAAAATAAAGATTATAGATTATAGAAAATATTAAAAAACTAAATTAAAAATATTAGAATGTAGAGAATATTGAAGATGATAATATAATTTAGATTAAAAATTATAATATAATATAAATTGAACAATGTAATGCATAATGATTAAAGAATGAAAAGAGAATATATGCATTGTTCGGATTGGGGGTAAGGGAGGGAAAATGAGGGTATAAAAGTGGATGATGGATTTTTATCCTTGTTTGAGAAAAAATATGCAAAATATATGAAATAAAAGGCGGAGTAAGTCCTTCCTTTTCTTACCCTTCAAATAATAAAAATTTCTTACATTCCAAATTAGGATGTAAGGAATGAGAAGAAAAATAATAAGGTATAAGAAATAATGATTTGACTTTTTTACTTTTTTAAAATAAATTCTTATTTTATAGCATTATTAGTATTTTTGTAATTTTAATATATTATCATTCCTTTAATGAATATATATTTACTTTATTTTCAAACAACGTTAAATGTTTAATTTCCCTTCTTCTTCCATTTTTATCCTTACTTTTTCCTTTCCCCTCTTAAATGAATCTTCAACTCACCCATACAAACATATTGTAAGAGAATTTGAGATTTGAAAATGTGGAAAAAAAAAAATTGAAATATGTATGTGGGGTATTTATAAAGTAAGAAGAAAATTAAATAAAAAAAATTAAATCAAAAGTGTAGTGGTCAATTGTGAATTAGCCTTTGTACTAGCCGATGCTAGCACATACCAATTGGTTGTGCTATTGGCAAATGCAACAGCCCATCCAATGGTCAATCATTCGTTGGCTACCTGGCCTAAGTAGGTAGCATCCCATGTAACGCATGAGTTGTTGCAGCCTTTTAGCGGTTCAAACCATTGGTTTAACAATTTTTAAAATTTAGATATTTAAATCAATGTAAGAATTAATATTTAGATTTCGATTTTGACTTATTTCAAGCATGTTTTTACTTATCCAGTTCTGATCTAAACTAGACTGTGGCCTTGTTTAGTTATAGGAGGCATCATTAGGGATAGTAATAACATCTAGGTCAAAGGATTTGTCTTTAATTTTGATATTTGTCTAATCTTTTTTGTTGAAATAATATCAAAGTATTAAGAGTACAAAACTCCATGTGGAATGTGATAAATTCAATATTTGTTAATATGATTTTGGGAAAATAGCTTTAAATGTTGCTTGCCTTTCTTAAGCTAGCAATAATAGAAAAGAAACTAAAGTATTTACTTTTTAATCTTTCTCAAATTTATTGGAAAATAAATTTTTATTGTGCATTTTATTGTAAAATTCATAAATTCTACAATTAGTTTATAAATAATGAAAAAATGTATTTTTTGACCTCTAAACTTTACGTGATTTACGTATTAGGTTCCTAAATTTTGAATAGGTGATATTAAGCCCATTAATTATATAGATTGGTGATTTGAAACCCTTTTTTTTACTGGGCCACTTACATCCAAAATCAAATGAAAATACAATTATTATCACATATCTATCTGAAAAAGTTTCATTGAAAAATTGATATTTTTTAAAAAGTTGTTTTTTTATTTAAAAATAAAAAATAAAATTTGTTTACTTTGTCTTGAACTAAGTTTTGATGTCACACCCTAACTTTCCAAAGCTATGATAAACTTAACCAGTATCCGAACATAGTCTCTCCTATAATTTAAGAAACTCATAATATAAAACATACTATAAATCATAATTAAAATATTTCATAACTCTCACATACTCATAACTATGTGTATAATATTATTTATCAACATCACATCTTTAAACGTTATCATCCTTATATCTTTAAATACATCATTAATATTAACTATCAAAGTAACACACAACAATCTCAAATGAGATTAAACTACAAGACTAATATGTTGGTCCAACCTCTTTTATACGCAGATGGAATGGATAGAGAGAAATTCTACTAAGTTATTCTCCAAATATATCTGAAAATGTTTATAGATTAAAGAGGTGAGTCCAATTACTTAGTGAATAGATAAATACGTAATAAAAGGGAACAAACAATATTTAAATAATATATTTAACTATTTACGTATATCATCATTAATCAATTGGACTAAATAATACTTAAAATCTCAAATATAACTTTCAAACATTTCTTAGTTCTCAGAATAATACAAATAATTTAGTTCAAACATTATTTGCATGCACTCAAATATAATTTTCTATAAATACCTCACAATCCAAAGGCGCGTGATGACTAACCTCACAGCCTATGGAGCAATAACTGTCATATACATGTACAGAGTAAAACTCCCAAAGGTAAACCACTCAATATATATCCAAAAGGCTATATGTATACTAAGCATTGTTCCCAAAGAATAATATTTATAATTCTATAATGACCTGTCATCAAGGTATGATCATGCAAGATTATAGCAAGAGTGTATATAAATATTTATTCAGCCACAATATAATCAGTCATTTAGATATATAAAAAAAAATTAACTATCATTATTTATTTTCAATTTATTAGAAAATAAGAAACATTTAAAAATAAATCGTCATTTTGAATTTCATAAATTCTTTCCCTTAAAGCCATATATATAACACTTTTTGAAGTACAATATTTTATATTTATCCACTTACTTGGACCAAAGACGATATTCATCTAACCAACATGATCTCTTATATATTTTACCCTTGTTATAGGATTCTGTCATGACCCGATCCTAAAGGCACGTGACCAAAACTAAGGGACGAAAAACCCAAGGTACTAGACCCCTCAGTCAACTTGATTTAACATAATAACTATAATATTTAAAACATCGCATCAATCATTCTCATACAGTATTACATCATAATATCTCAATAATTTAAAATTCACGGAGTCCCTAAAGTAGAATTACAGTTCAATATAAAATAGATTACATGTTTGATAAGTTCATACATAAATTTCACTGTCAGAAAAGGAAAGTAGTGTCACTGATTATGTGTAATGCAAGTGCTCAACTTGGAAACCTGAAAAAAATGGTAAGACAAGGGTTAGCGTCTCAACTCAATGAATGATACCATCTAATATACCTACGTGGTGTCCTGCCTTAGTTACCATAGTAACATTTATTAAGAATATGCTCATGCATCGTGCCAACTGACAATTATCAAATAATCATTCAAAGATGAAATTTAGTCCACGGGAACCACTCTAAACATCAAATTTGCGAAGCCAATCCCCTATCTAGCTCTCTTCTTCCAAAGTGGTCCCTTAGAATACATACAGGGACCACCGTCACAGCCTAAGCCAAGCAGCGCTATTCGACTGACAAGCAGTGCTGAGCATTGGAATGCCTCTGTCGTCACATGAGTCCCAACTCATCATCAAATCATCATAGAACATTTATTTTGCAATCAAATCATATCCTATATGATTTCCATATCATCCCAATTTCCATCCAGCAATCTGATATCATAAATATCACATAATTGCACAAACATAGGCAAATACTGAATTTTTAGGTCCTAAATAATGCATAATATTTTAATAAATACATACATTAAATGCAATATGTGGAAGATAAAAATATATATATTAGAAAGTATCACTCACAGTTTGGATGAAGAAACTGGACTCCGTTAACAACTCTACCCGGGAGAGGTAGAATCTGGTATTGGATGATCTACAAAATATAATACCATAAAAATATTACAATGACACTTTTAGACTCTCTAATTAATTATTTCATAATTTAAAATTTAACGGAACATTTAGTATGATTTATCCGCAAATTGGGTCCCTGAATTTCAATCAATTAACATAATTGGTGTTATTTAATTAATATAATAATTTAAATTTTTGTCTTAAAATTTTCTATTTAATAATCTCGTCAACTTTATAGTTTCATGCTCATAAAAATAATTATTCAACTCCCGGTAAATTTTGTTGAAAAAAAAATTCTCATCGGTCCCTCGCCAAAGTTTCGCTGGAAAATATGTTGCTGGAAGATTTTGGTAACAAATTGGATACCCACGCATTCATCTCAAAGAGAGGATTCCAGATATATATATATATATATATATATATATCTCAAAGAGAGGATTCCATATATATATATATATATCACTCTCTCTCACTCACCGAAATTTTACCGAAAAACTGGTCGAGAAATTCGGCCATGATTGGAT
Source organism: Garcia nutans (assembly GCA_947685225.1). Classification (NCBI taxonomy): domain Eukaryota; kingdom Viridiplantae; phylum Streptophyta; class Magnoliopsida; order Malpighiales; family Euphorbiaceae; genus Garcia; species Garcia nutans. The sequence continues at coordinate 2,809,862 of CANTUV010000068.1, forward strand.
CCTGGTTAAATTCAAACTTGGTCCAAAAATTGCAAATGATATATCAAAATAAAGCTTAAGAGGAGAGGAGTCCAACGGTACCTGTCTTGCATGGAAAGGAGGTTGGAATTTAGCCGAAAAACTTATCAGAGCTCTCGGCCAGAGAGCTAATCGCCGGTGGTCGTTGGTGATAGTTCACCTCTCCTCGAGCTTGTTGTCGATGGATGATGATGATGGGTCAACACGTGCTACACTCCGACTATGGGACGACGGTAGATCGTCCCTTCCTCCATCGGTGTTCTCTCTCTCTCTCCTTTGTTTCCTTCTCTCCCTCTGTTTCTTTTCTTTTCTTTCTTTTCGATTCTTCTTCTTCTTCTTCTTCTTCTTCTTCTTCTTCTTCTTCTTCTTCTTCTTCTTCTTCTTCTTATTATTATTATTATTATTATTATTATTATTATTATTATTATTATTATTATTATTATTATTATTATTATTATTATTTTATATTACATATATTATTTATTTATTATTTATATATATTTATGGGTATTACAATCTTTCCACGTTAAATAAATTCGTCCTCAAATTTAATAGAGTAATTGATGACACAACACAAACCTGATTATATAAAAAGTCACAAGGTACCTTAACTTGATACAAATAAATATGGATATTTATCTCTCAAATCAGCTTTGGTTTTCTACGTACACTCTTCGGTGGTATGATGCAGCCACAACACTTTTACTGTAGGAATTTCTTTGGAGCGAAGTCTTCGAATATGAGAGTCCATAATGGCTACAAGAACCTCTTCATAAGAAAGATTCTCGTAGATCTGAACTTCTTGTGGTTGCAAGATGTGTGAAGAATCTGAAATGTACTTTCTCAACATCAAAATATGAAACACTGAATGGACGTGAGAAAGATCTTATGGCAAGTCCAATCCATAAGCAACTGCTCCAACCCTCTCAATAATCGTATAAGGTCTAATATACCTTGGTGTCAACTTACCCTTTTTACCAAATCTCATCACTCTCTCATTGGAGAAACCTTTAAGAACACTAGGTCACCTACATCAAAATACACATCTCTATGTCTAGGGTTTGTATAACTCTTATGAAGACTAGCTACAATTCTCACTCATTCCTAAATAACAAGAACTTTATTAGAGCTGACTTGGACTAGGTCAGGTCCTGCTAGTTGTCTCTCTCCAACTTCTTCCCAATATATTGGGGACCTACATTTTATGCTATAAAGAGCTTCATAAGATGCCATCTCGATGCTAGCGTGGTAGCTGTCATTATAAGCAAATTCGATCAACGGTAGATTCTAATCCCAATGGCTCCCAAAATCCAATATACACATCCACCACATATCCTCTAGGATCTTAATGGTCCTCTCAGATTGCTCAATAGTTTGAGGTGAAAAGCTGTACTGAAATCCAATCTTATACCCAAAGCATCTTGCAGTAACTTTCAAAATCTAGAAGTGAACTGGGGCCCTCTATCTGAAACAATAGAGACTAGAACTCCATGTAAACAGATTATCTTCTCCACATATAACTTGGCATACTTAGCCACCAAATAATTCACCTTCACTGTTATAAAATATGCCGACTTAGTCACTCGATCTACAATAACCCATATAGAATCATACCCAAAAGTGTTTTTAGGCAATTCAGTCACAAAATCCATGGTAATCCTTTCCCATTTCCACTCGAAAATAAGGAGTGGCTGCAACAATCCAGAAGGCTTCTGATGTTCTAACTTTATTTGCTGACAAGTGAGGTATCTGGAAACAAACTCTATAATATCTTTCTTCATGTCATTCCACCAATATGTACTCCTCATATCTCGATACATCTTGGTGGAGCCTGGATGCACATTGTAAGCTATAAGGTGCACCTCTTCTAATATCTCTCTTGTTAAATTATCTACATTTAAAACGCATAACCTTGAACTATGTCGAAGTACACCCTTTTCATCAATCATGAAGTCCTTAAAATTACCAGATTGAACTTCTTTTATGACTTTGCATACCTATGGGTCCCGTCTCTAAGCCACCTTGATTCATTTTATAAGTATCGAACGAACCTAAAAATATGCCAATAGTACACCTGAACCATTCACCTCTAGTTAATAACTCTAATAATTCCTTAACAATGAGTAGTCTCTCCATTGCAATGTGGGCTAGGCTACTAGAAGATTTTCAACTCAAGGCATCTGCCACTATATTTGCTTTGCTAGGATGATAAAGGATAGTGCAATCATAGTCCTTCAAAAGTTCCATCCACCTTTTCTACCTCATGTTTAAGTCTCTTTAATAAAAAATATACTTCAAGCTTTTGCAATCCGTATATATTTCATAAGTTTTACCATATAAGTAATGTGTCCAAATCTTCAGTGTAAAAATTATCACCACCATCTCTAAGTCATGGGTAGGACATGTCTCTTCAATTGACAAGAAGCATAAGTAATTACTCTGCCATACTGCATCAACACACACCCAAGATCCACTCTAGAAGCATCACAATATATGGTGTAACCACATGTTCCTAAAGGCAAGGATAACACTGGAGCAGAAGTAAGACAACCCTTCAATTTCTAAAAATTATCCTCACATGCATCAGTCCAAACAAATCTGGCATTCTTGTGGATTAACCAAGTTAAAGGTGCTGTTATACTTGAAAAATCTTGGATGAAGCAATGGTAATACCCCGCTAGCTTTAAAAAACTCTAAACCTCCATAACGATCATAGGTTGTGACCAATTAATAACAACTTCAACCTTTTTGGGGTCTACCATAATGTCATCCTTAGTAACAATATGTCCTAAAAAGCTCACACTATCAAGCTAAAATTCACACATGGAAAACTTATCATACAACAGATGATTTCTTAAAGTTTGTAAAACCATCCTTAAATATTGTGCATGTTCTGCTGGTGACCTTGAATACACTACGATGTCATCGATGAACGTGATGACAAAATGATCTAGGAATGGCTTAAACACCATATTCATTAAATCCATGAATGAGGATGGTACATTAGTGAGTCCAAAAGATATTGCAAGAAACTCATAATGATCATACCGAGTTCTAAAAGCCATTTTGGGTATATCCTCCTTCTTGATCCTCAACTAATGATACACCAAACGCAGATTAATCTTGGAAGAACACTAAGCACCTTGAAATTGGTCAAACAAGTCATCAATTCCAGGAAGGGGATACTTATTCTTCATTATAACCTTATTCAACTATCTATAATTGATACAGAGGTCTATAGTATCATCCTTCTTCTTCACAAATAACACCGGAGTGCCTTAAGGTGAGGTACTAGGTTGAATGAATCCCTTATCTAATAGATCTTTTAATTGTTCTTTGAGTTCCTTTAACTCTACAGGGGTCATCCTATAAGGCGGCGTGGATATGGGATTAGTACCAGGAACTATGTTGATGCAGAACTCTATCTCTCTCTCAGGAGGCAATCCTGGAAGTTCTTCAGGAAAAATATCCAAAAATTCATTCACTACAAGCACATTTCTAAAGTTCCCAACATTCACATAGACATCTCTAACAAATGCCAAATACCCTTGATAGCCATTATGCAACATCTTTCTAGCACTAATGGCTGAAATGCGGTTACATGGGGTAGTACTCCTATTACCCTTAAAGGAAAATTATGAATCACCTGGTATGTGGAAGATAACCTCTTTTTTACGGCAATCGAGAGCGGCATAGTGAGTTGACAACCAATCCATACCAAGACTTACATCAAAATTCATCACATTAAGAAAAATTTGATTAACAGGTAAAATCCTTCCCTTTACTAGAACCGAACATGACAAAAAGGTTGTATCTACCAATAGGGAATCGCTCATAGGAGTTGTAATAGATAAGGGGCAATCCAAATCGGTTGGCATTAAGTCAAGTCTTATTGCGAATCTAGGGGACACAAAGGAGTGTTTAGCACCTAAGTCTATTAACACATGTGCCATAAAAGAACATACAGAAAGGTTACCTACCACTACTGTATTAGAAGCCTGAGCATCCTACTGGGTAAGAGTGAAAACTTGAGCATGTCCTTGATTTTGACCTCTTCCTGAGTACCCTGAACTCTGACCCTAACTCTGCCCCTACCCCTAAAATCACGGCCCTGCAGGCTACTCATTCGTCCCGCAAACTGTGAAGAAAAAGATGTCTGTATAGATTGACCCACACTAGGCACAGAACCTTGAGTATTCCCTGGATTATGAACTCTCTGTCCTCCTGATAAAGGCAATCCCTAGCAAAGTGACCTGGTTAAACCACACCCAAAGCACACATTTGCCCCCTGCATACATTAGCCCTGATGATCCTTACCACATCTAGCACATGTAGAAGTGTTGGAACCAGAACCTGATCCACTATAGCTGGAGCCTCCACTGCTACCATTGTAACCTCTACCATGCCTGCAACCACCCTTAGTCTTGCCCTTACGCCTAAAAAAACTTTGCGACTTTGAACTATAGGTGCCCATCTGAAAAGTACCATTTAGATCAAAAAAATCATGAATGCCTTGACCTCCCTATCGACTGGATCCTCTAGATCTCTTTTTCCTTTCCTCTAAAGTGAATTTTGTCTCGAGCAGCATCAACTAGCTTACTAAAAGGTTGATCCTGTCATCCACTGAGTAAAGAGGTGTAGTTATCACTTAAATCCCTGACATACCTGAACTTCTTAAGCTCATCATCTGCTACCATAGTGGGAACAAACCGACACAACCCCTGAAATTTAGTGGTAAACTTTGCCACTGAAGTATGCTCATCATTCCTTAAACTCTCTAACTCTATCATTTTCCGATGCATAAATTCTAGGGGAACAAACTAAGCTAGAAACTCCTTTCTAAAATCCTCCCAAGCCAACTCTTAGTATCGGGGGTCATATGTAGTCCTTATACCAAGCTTGTGCAGGACCCTCCAACCTCTAACCAGTCAAATAGATAAATTTGGTGTTCATAGATACCAACTCCTCACAAATCTCTCGAATGTTTTCAAGGAAATCATAAGCCTACTCATCATCACTAGAAAAAGATAGTTGATGTCACTTAATGAAGCGCTCCAAGGATACCTGTACAGGGGTTGCAGCTGGGGCCACTTGAGGAATAGCCCGGATCATATCAACCATGATCCTTTGGAACCCTGCGAGCATGGCTTTTACACTAGTAGGGGCCTCTTTCCTAGCTTGCCTACGTTTGCCCCTATAGCTAAGGCCAGCTTCGGTCAAAACCATAGAACCTTCCTCATCAATAGCAGCTTGCTCTCTAGTAGCTGCTCGAGCTCTAGCACCCGCTCTAGTAATGCGATCATTCATCTTACTGAGAAGTAATAGAGAGCTTTAGTCAAGTAGGATAAATCAAAATGCAATTATAAGATTATATGAAGATGGTGACAAAACAAACTGACTCGACACAAAATAAAATAGTACCACAAATATGGAAAACAAGGAAAACATAAAAAGACGTGTAAGTACTCTATATTCCATAAATCTTATTGTCCGAGGAAAATAAACCAAAATCTCTGATACCAACTCTATCACTATCCGATCCTAAGGGTACATGACCGAAACTAAAGGGGTGGGAAACCCGAGGTATCAGACCCCTCAGTCAGCTTCATTTAACATAATAACAATTATATACAATAATATTTAAACCACCACATCAATCATTCTCATACAATATTACATCATAATATCTCGATAATTTAAAATTCACGGAGTCCTTAAAGTAGAATTACAGTTCAATACATAATAGATTACATGTCCGATAAGTTCATACATAAATTCCACTGTTAGAAAAGGAAAGAATTGTCATTGATTACTTGTAATGCAAGTGCTCACCTTGGTAACCTGAAAAAATGGATAGACATGGGTGAGCGTCATAACTCAGTGAATGATATCGCCCAATATACTTACCTAGTGTCTTGCATTAATTACCATATTAATATTTATTAAGAATATGCCTATGCATCTTGCCAATGTACAATCATTAAATAATCATCCAAAGATGAAATTTAGTCCACGAAAACCGCTCTAAACCTCAAAATTGGAGAGCCTATCCCCCTATCTGGCTCCCTTCTTCCAAAGTGGTCCCTTAGAATTCAATACATATAGGGTCCGTCGTCATGGGCTAAGCCAAGCAGCACTACCCGACTGACAAGCAGCGCTAAGCATTGGAATACACTCACCGTTATGCCAGTCCCAACTCATCATCATATCATCATAGTCGTAATCAAATCATATCCTATATGATTCTCATATCATCCCAATTTTCATCCAGCAATCTCACATCATAAACATCACATAATTGCACAAACATAGGTAAATGTTGAATTTCTAGGTCATAAAATAATGCATAATATTTTAATAAATATATACATATATTAAATACAATACGTGGAAGATAGAAAAATATATTAGAAAGTATCACTCACAGTTTGGACAAAGAAACTAGACTTCGTCAACAACTCAATCTGGGAGCGGCATAATCTGGTACTGGACGATCTACGTAATATAATACCACAAAAATATTATAATGACACTTTCAGTAATTAATTATTTCATAATTTAAAATTTGACTAAACATTTAGTATGACTTATCCACAAATTGGGTCCCCGAATTTCAATCAATTAACGTAATTGGTGTTATTTAATTAATATAATAATTTAAATTTTTGTCTTAAAATTTTCTATTTACTAAACTCGTCAATTTTATAGTTTCATTCTCGAAAAAAATAATTATTCAATGCACTATAAATTCTGTAAAAAAAAAAATTCTCATCGGTCCCTCGCCGACGTTTTACAAAAAAAAATTTTGTCGAAAGATTCTGATAACAATTGGGTACCTATGCATTCATCTTGAAGAGATAATTTCAAATAAATATATCACTCTCCCTCACTCGCCAGAATTTCACCAGAAAACTGGTCAAAAAAATCAGTCATGACCGAATGCTGGTCAAATTCAAACTTAGTCCAAAAATTACAAATGATATACTAAAATGAAGCTTAGGAGAAAAAAAAGTCTAACGATACCTGTCTTGCATGGAAAGAAGGTTGAATCTAGCCAAAAAACTGATCGGAGCTCTTGATCGGCTAGCTAATCGAATGGCGCATATGCCGCCGTCCGGTGGCCGTTGGCGACGATCCACCTCTCCCCAAGCTCGTCGTCAATGAATAATGATGATGGGTCGACGCGTACTGCACTTCAATGATGGGACAGCGGTAGATTGTCCCTTTCTCCACCGGCGCTCTCTCTCTCTCTCTCTCTCTCCTCTGTTTCCTTCTCACTCTTTGTTTCTCTTCTTTTCTTTCTTTCTTTCTTTTTGATTCTTCTTCTTCTTTTCTTATTATTATTTTATTATATATTTATTTATTATATATATATTTATAGGTATTACATATTCATTCCTTGAATAATATAAAAGTAATCTTTAATTTAATATATAACATAAATTTATCAGCTACTATAGATATATGCTATAAAAATAATGCATGAATTGTCCTTAAATTCTAATGAAATTTTGGCGGAGTTTCAGCGATTTGATTTTTCTCAAAATTTCAAAATAATACTCCAATGAATATTATCTCAATTATCATTCTAATTGTCCATCTAGTCCTCCAACAATATTTTCAACAACTCAATATAATTTAGATGTCCAAATTTACTAAGTTTCATAATATTTTAATATACAATTAAATTACATTAATTTAATTTATTTTTTTAATAGTTTAATAATAATAATAATAATAATGATAATATTTATATAATTAGCTAATTTATTCTATTGCATTTAAATAAAATTTAGTTAATCTTTTGCATTTTAAGGAAATTCAATTTCATATTTGTCTTCAATTTAAATAAATTAACACATTTACATTTATATTTATATATTTAAATTTTATTCAACTTAGTTTCTAAAAGGGAGAATGTGCAGTTTTGCCCCTAAAATATATGCATTGGAGCACATTGCCCCTTGAACAAATTTTTAGCTCAATTATACATAAACTTTAGAAAAATTAACTTTTTATGCCCTTCAACAAATGAAGGGCATAAAAAGTTACAATCTCATTAAAATACCATTAAAAGTTGTAAACAAAATGTGAAGCCTTGTTTCAAGTCTTGCAAAATGAAACTAAAACAACAAAAACATAAAAAGAAAATGCTCAAACTTAAACAATCCCTCTTCCAGTTTAGAACCCTAACTTGGTGCAATGCCAGTGTCTACGCTTTGTGCTTTGTGTTGTACCTTACGGTGTTATCGATTCTCATAAGAATCCAAAGAGGATTGGGCTTGTTCTACCTCATCTTTTTCGCCAGTTTCTTCTTCATCATGAATGTCTTATGTAACGGCATTTTTGTGACTCTAGAGTTGGGAGACTAGATGTTGAAGTTGCAAATGGGAATCAATATTGGCAATTCAAATGCCAATTTAATTGAAAACAAGAATTGGATTTTTTTTCTGCCTCCATTGTGCAATTAGAAGTTCGAACCCACTAATTTTTATCAACAACAAAATAAATTGATGACCTTTTCTTTTTCATACTGAAGCGACACATATATTAAGAAATTAATAAAAAAAAATCAGATTGATATTTTAATGGAGTTTGATCCCTGGGTTGTGAATGAGCATTGGTACTTAATTTCTTTTTTTGTTTCTTTTTGTTTATGGTGGTTTTTGCTTTTAGTTTGGCAATGGTGATGGTGGTGACAACGGTGAATGGCTAAAGAGGAAAACAACTGGATTCGGATATTAACTCTAAATGTTGACCGGTAATGATATTTTGTTACATTTAATATTACATGTATGGTTCCACTGACATTATTTCTTAATATTCTTAATGCCACATCAATATAGTTTAACAGTGTCAAGATTGTCGTTTGGTGAAGGGCATAAAAAGTTAATTTCACTAAAATTTGTGTATAATTAAGCCAAAAATTTATTTAAGGGCTAATGTGTTCCTATACTTGTATATTAAGGGTAAAATTACACCTTCTCTCTTTCTAAAATAAGCTTATATTAACAACAATAATAACAATATACTATTCAGCAAAAAAATAATAACAATATACTATAATGAAGAATTTATTAAATTAACAATAATATTATTTACTTAATTTTCTTATTTTATTATACTTTAAAATAATAATCATAATAATAATAATATATAATCTATTTACTTTACAATACTTTATCTTAATTTTTAATAATCATCTATAACAAAATAAATAATATTAGTAATAAAAATAACAATATTATTATTTACTTAGAAATTACCATTATTTAATTACTTTTTATTATAAAATAATTATTTGATTACCGTAATTTTAAATTTAATAATTTATGTTAAATCTAATATTAAATGATAATAATAATAATAACAATAAAAATCATTGAAATAAACCTACAATAAATTTAAAAGTAATAATTATAATATCTTGGTAGTAATTATAATAATAATAATAATTTGATTATTATAATCATAAAAATATTAGTTTGATAAACTTTAACACAATACATTTAAAATCCAATAATCAATTTAGTTATTTAATATTTAACAATCAACTCAATTTATTCTCAAATAATAATCTCAATTTGTTAATCAATTTCATATATATATATATATATATGTAAACATAATTAAATAAATTTTTATATATTAATCAATGGAAATTTTAATTCCAACCATAAATGATATATTATGATTTAAATCATAATATAGATATGTATATCATAATCGGAACATATATATATATAAATTTAGTTAATTAACTAGTTTTAATTAATATATCCTAAATAAATAAATTCTCAATTTCTTAACTATTATTCATTATATATATTAATGAATTTTATTTAATTTTTAATTATATATTTTTTTATTCTTGCTGAAAAAATGATTACTGTCGTTGAATTTTGGTTAAACCAAAACATACTCCAAAAATTATAAATAATATATAAAATTGAAGCTTATAAAGAGAAAATTTAAAAAATGTTTGTCTCATTCGAAAAGTAGATAAAAAACTGTCGAAATCTATTTAGAAAGTTGATGCCGGCATGACTCTCAAACCCACTTTGTATAGCGAGTGAGCTTAGCTCTAGTGGTCGTTCAAGACAAATTAGGTGCCGTTCGAATCGTAGTCGAGTAAGGATTCACGATGGCCAATGTGTGTTGACATTTAAAAACTAGACGAAAATAGATCATCGGCAAAACCAAATTAACGTCTCTCTCTCTCTCTTCTATCTATTATTAATTTCCTTTTTCAGTTAACTCACCCTAATTATTAACACACCTATTTTAATAATTAACATATCACACTAATAATATTCAGACAATATTATTGAGTTTGATATTTTATTTATTCACACTAATAATTTAAATTTTAATTAATTAATTAATTAATTTTATTAATAATTATTATCATTATTATTATTATCACTTTAATTATTAAGTCAACCAATTATACTTTAATTTTTTTTTATTTTTTATTATTATTATTTTATTTATTTTTTTACAAGATATTATATTTGATGATGAAAATGAGTGGGATCCTAACTAGACAGACCAAATTATTTATTAGTAATTTTTTATTTATCAAAATAATATTTTTTTAAGCCATTATTTGAAAATCTTTAATTTTTTGTGAAAGAATATATAAATATGTCCTCTAAATTATTGCATAAGTACAAATTAACGCTTTTTTTATTTTGCCCAAATATGCGTAACTTTTTATAAAAATAACTTTTTAAGCCCTCCATTTAACGGGGAATTTAACTTTTCTTTTCTTGCCGTTAGTTTTCCTTGATTGACAACTAAACGTATTTAATAGTAATTTAGCTTCTTTTAATCTTAATTTTCAGAGATACATACATATAAATATATAAACCCTGATTATAATGAACCATTTACTGCATGAGAGAAATTAATTAACAATAACAAACAAAAATCCAAAATATTGATAAAAAAAATAGGTAATAAACATTAAAAATTAAAATTAAAAAGAAAAGTCATTCCAGAGTAACTGGTTAAATTTTTTTTTTTTGCCCTTTTAACGAAGATTTTAATTTTCAAATTATTCGCTTCCTTTCTCTTCTGTTTTCGTCTTCTTCTTCTCCGTGATTTCCTTTGTTTTTTCTTTTTCTTTTTCTTTTCTTTTTTTTTAAATCTGAAACCAAACATATTCAATGAAAGGCAATTGTTATCATATCAAACAAGTTGAATCTATACCCAACCACCTATGCCCAGGGGCGTAGCAAGGGATGGGCAACGGTGGGCCGGCGCCCTGGCTTGGCTGCCAGAAGTTTTTGAGTTCGGCTGGAATGGTGGGTGAATGAGCGGCGGGGAGGACCTGCAACATGCTGACCTTGCCCAGGCTCCATCAACATACTGGCTACGCCACTGCCTATGCCCATTGCCTTGACCTTGTTTTCACCGTCTGTGGATCCAAATTTCCCACTGTGCAAACCAAACAAAAAAGAATATTAGAAATAAAATGCAGTAAACGTCTAAAGATGTTTTATATTTAGTGTACTCACCGGTGAAAAGAGATGGGGACTATTTCGGCATGGTACTTGACTCGAGGATCTTGAGGAATATAGGCACAGCGAGATTGAAGTAGGGGCAGGGTGGGTTGCGCCGCCACCATTGAAGTAGCGGTGGACGCAGAAATTTATTGAAGGGGAGGCTCAATTTTTATAAAAAAAATTACGGCAGTCGATCTGTGACTGATAAAATTCTTTTCATCGATATTGCTTGTCGTTCTATCGCTTGTCGCCGTAACTGTACTCATAGTGGCAGAATCATAAATTTATCGAGGAGTCTAATTTTTTTTAAAAAAAATAAATGATTTTACAATAAATTTAAATATTTATTATTATAATAGTTCAATAATTATTTTGTACAATTATATTAACTATATTTAAGAAATGATAATTATAGTAATTATATCTTACAACTTTATATATTTTAAATACGTTACATAATAATTTCCTTTTTAATTTTTAAAAAATATTTTTTTCACGTAATATACGAGCAGTTAATTATCTATCTATATATAAATTTTGGTAAAGATTTTATGAATTAAAATAAAATTCATTTAAATTCATATATATATATATATAAATTATATATACATAATTCATATATATATATAATTCATTTAAATTATATATATAATTCATTTAAATTTAAATATATAAATTCATATATAAATATATAAATAAATGTGTGTGTATATATACACATACATACATATATATATATAATTCATTTAAATTATATAAATAATTTATTTAAATTTTAATATATAAATAAATATATATAAATTCATAAATATATAAATAAATATATGTGTATATTTTATATATAAAAAAAGAATATATGTATACATATATACACATATATACATACATATATATACATTTTTTTTTTAAAAGCTCGACCCTCAGAAATCGTTTTTGGAGAATATATATATATATATATATATACACACACACACATATATGTACATATATATATATATATATGGATGAAGAGATCCAGAGCCCCTGGACCCCGTGCGTCCGCCCCTGGCTTGGAGGGCAAAAGTTAATGGCGGTGATTAGTGGCGGAATCAGGTGGGGTCGTGTGGGGTCGCATGATCCCCCGCTGACTGCTCAAAAGTTAACTCCAGAGCCCTCCTTGTTAGAATTAATTTTAAATTGTTAAAATTAATCCTCTAATTAATCATAAGTGTGGGCTAAATATATTTAAATATTAAATATGTATTGCAGTCAAATTATAATAGTCAAATTAAAGTTATGATCAAATAAGGATTGTTGATTATTGAGGTGTCCTACTCGTAATAGGATTATAAGTATAGAGACCGATAAGAGTTTCTATTTTGTTGAAGGACCAAAATAGAAACTATCATCATCAGTTATAAATAAGGGTCGTGGTCTCCAGGGGAACACAACAATTTGAGAGAACATTACGTTCCTTCAGTAGTGCTTCCGCTAAACTTAAAGTGTGTATCCTCTGGAAGGCGACAAACTCCAAAATCGTCTTCAGCTTCAACATACGATGATGTCAGGTACGCAATTTACCCCTTTACAATTTAATTTGAATAATCTAGTGATCTATGCATGATTTAGGTTTTAAGGGGAATCAGGTTTTCTCCCCCTTTCAATTGGTATCAGAGCCCTGTGCTAGGTTGCTAGATTTACCGATTAAATTATTTTTTTGTTTTGATTCTAGAAAATTAATTCGGTGATTGTAATTTTCTAGAATTAATTTAGAATCGAATTTGGTAATCTGAAATCAATTTTGGTTTGATTTGTTTTTGGATTAAATTACTGAGATTATTTAATTAATTCTGAAAAAATCGAATTTCTGGACTTGAATTTTGGTTTGTGATTTTTTCTGGAATTAATTAATTTTTGGTTAATTAATTATGTAAATTAATTAATTAAAGATTAAAAAAAATTATTCAGTTTTGAAAACAGTTTAAAAAAAAATACTGTAATTGTTTCGTTGACTGTTTTTCGAATTATGTAATTAATTAATTAACTGTGTAATTAATACTGTTCGCATAATTGTTTTTTGTTTTAATTAGTTAACTGCGTTTTTCGTTAACTGTGTTTTTCGTTAACTGCGTTCGTGAACAGTGTTTTTCGGTGAACAGTGTTTTCGGTGAACAGTGTTTTTCGTGAACAGTGATTTTGGTGAACAGTGTTTATGAACAGTATTTTCGTGAACAGTGTTTCGTGAACAGTGTTGTTGTTCTTCGTTTTGGTTTAGAAGAACACAGTTAAGGATTTTAATTAATTGATTAAATCTTTATGAAATTTTGATTTGATATTCAATTAAATCGTAAATAAAAAAATCATTTAATTTTAAAATTTCAATTTAAAATTTAATTCAATTGAGTTTAAATTTTAGAATTTTAGTCCTAATTGTGTCTAATATTTTCGGATAAATTGGTTGAAGCAATATGTCGCCAAAGTGACCTCCATTGTGTAGATTACTTTATTTGGGTATTAGACATATGTATTAAAATTCATTGCGGGTAGTATACCGGCCCAAAGGAAGGTTGCTATCTGGCTGAATTGAGAATACATTGCGGTAATAAATATGTGATAATTATTATGTGTTCATCCATGTGGATAATAAATCGGCCCAAAGGAAGGTTTATTATTTGATAGGACTGGATTGTCAATATTTGATTACTGCGTTGAGATACCAATTACAGTTAATATTTTATGTCCAAAGATGAGAATATTAATGTTGTGTCCGGTATCTTGTTTCCAATATTTAAACTCTACTTCTGTGATTTGTTTCAATTTTTTGTGGATTGTGAGCTTATGTCATTTATTTATTATTTATTTTTTCTGAATTCAGCTAGCATGCCGTGTAATCCCAACTTTGTCCCTATGAATGAAAATATTGATAATAAGACTGCTGATAAGGGAAAATATTTGGTTTTAGTCTGTTCTGAAGTTAATTTAACTTCGGTACCTAGAAACACTTGGTGGATAGATTCTAGTGCTACTAGTCACATAAGTGTTTCATTGCAGGGTTGCCTGAGCTACCGGAAGCCAACTGACGGTGAAAGATACGTCTATGTGGGAAATGGCGAACAGGTAGAAGTAGAGGCGATAGGACATTTTAGATTGCGTTTAAGAACTGGAAATTTTTTGGATCTAGTAGATACTTTTGTTATTCCGTCTTTTATGCGGAATTTAATTTCTGTTTCCAATTTGGACAAATCTGGTTTTACTTGTTCATTTGGAAACAATAAAGTTACTTTATCTATGGATTCAAAAATTTTAGGTACTGGTTTCTTGTATGCACTTCATAATCTATATATGTTAGATATCGATGCCTCTTATAATGAGACAATGCAAGTTAGTACTATAGGTACCAAAAGGAAGCTGAATATGGATAACTCAGCTGCTCTATGGCACAGACGTTTGGGTCACATATCCAAATCTAGAATAGAGCGTCTTGTGTCAGATGGTATCATAAATACACTTGATTTCACAGATTTGGACTCCTGTGTTGAGTGTATTAAAGGTAAACAGACTAAACAAAAGAGATTAGGTGCCAATAGGTCATCAAACGTCTTAGAGTTGATACATACGGACATCTGTGGCCCATTCCCTACAGCAACTAGGAATGGTCAAAGATACTTTATATCATTCATAGACGATTACTCACGTTATGGGTACCTATATCTCATTCATGAGAAATCTGAGTCTCTGGACGTTTTCAAATCTTATAAGGCCGAAGTTGAAAATCAACTCAGAAAGAAGATTAAATCTGTTAGATCTGACCGTGGAGGTGAGTACTATGGCAGATATGACGGTTCAGGTGAACAACGTCCAGGGCCATTTGCTATTTTCCTGCAGGACTGTGGTATAGTCCCTCAATACACCATGCCTGGTACACCCAGCATGAATGGTGTATCTGAGAGACGTAACAGGACTCTTATGGATATGGTTAGAAGTATGATTAGTCATTCTTCTTTACCTGAGTCTCTATGGGGAGAAGCATTAAAGACAGCAGTCTATCTTCTTAACAGAGTACCAACTAAAGCAGCTACAAAAACACCTTATGAGCTTTGGACTAGACGCAAGCCCAGTCTAAAGCACCTTCATGTTTGGGGATGTCCTGCTGAGGCTAGGCCTTATAGGCCTAATGAAACAAAATTGGACTCCAAAACTGTTAGTAGCTATTTTGTTGGTTATTCTGAGCGATCTCGGGGTTTTAAGTTCTATAATCCTACTTCCAGATCTATTTTTGAGACGGGAATTGCAACATTCTTTGAGGATGTTGAGTTTGGGGGGAGAAATAATGTTAGAAACATTGTCTTTGAGGAGGGATCGAGTCAGGAACACTCAGTGTCGATTCCTATCTTTGCTCCTGGGACTGTTCAGGTTCCTAGAATTATTAATATCTCAGAAGCAATTCCGGATCCAATACAAGACAATGTTGATCAACTTCCCCATCAGGATGAAGAAGTTGTTCTTCCTCAAGAACAAGCTCAACAACCTCAAGAATTTGAGCCAGAACCTGTGCCTTTAAGGAGGTCCACTAGAGAGAGAAGAAATGCTATTCCAGATGATTATGTAGTATATCTTCAGGAACATGAGGACACTGTAGACATGGTGAAAGATGATCCAATCAGCTTTCATCATGCCATGCAGGATTTCAACTCTCAGAAGTGGATTGAGGCAATGGGTGAAGAATTTAAGTCAATGCAAGACAATCAAGTTTGGGATCTTGTTCCATTACCTGAAGGAAAGAAACTCATTGGTTGCAAATGGATATTTAAAACCAAGAGGGATTCTAAAGGTAATGTGGAAAGATATAAGGCACGTCTTGTAGCTAAGGGCTTCACTCAGAAGGAAGGGATTGACTATAAAGAGACCTTCTCTCCGGTTTCATCGAAGGACTCTTTTAGGAAAATCATGGCTCTAGTTGCTCATTTTGATCTTGAGTTACATCAAATGGATGTGAAGACTGCGTTTCTCAATGGAGACATTGATGAAACTATTTATATGGTGCAACCAGAAAACTTTGTGTCTGGAGACCCAAAGCGACTGATATGCAGATTAAAGAAATCCATTTATGGACTCAAGCAGGCTTCTCGTCAATGGTACTTCAAGTTCCATGAAGTAGTTGTCTCTTTTGGTTTTGAGACAAATGTTGTGGAAGATTGTGTGTATCACAAGTTCAGTGGGAGTAGGTTTATCTTTTTGGTCTTATATGTGGATGACATATTGCTTGCTACTAACTGTAAGGACTTGTTGCACGAGACCAAAGTCTTTCTCTCAAAATACTTTGAGATGAAAGATTTAGGTGAAGCTTCTTTTGTATTAGGGATTCAAATACATCGAGACCGTACTCGAGGTATTCTTGGATTATCACAAAAGGGCTATATTGAGAAAGTGCTCAAGAGATTTAGTATGCACAATAGTATACCAATTGATACCCCAGTTGCTAAAGGAGATAAATTCAGTCTTGATCAGTGTCCAAAGGGTGAACTTGAGATTCAGGAGATGCAGAAGATTCCTTATGCGTCAGCAGTTGGGAGTCTGATGTATGCTCAAGTTTGCACTCGTCCAGATATTTCATTCATAGTTGGCATGTTAGGGCGATATCTCAGCAATCCAGGAATGGATCATTGGAAAGCAGCCAAAAGAGTCTTGAGATATCTTCAGAGAACTAAGGGACATATGCTAACATACAGGCGATCAGATCAGCTTGAGATCATTGGGTATATTGATTCTGATTTCGCGGGATGCCAAGACAGTCGAAAATCCACATCAGGCTACATATATCTCTTGGATGGCGGTGCTATTTCTTGAAAGAGTGTGAAACAAACTCTAGTAGCTACCTCCACCATGGAAGCAGAATTTGTAGCAAGCTACGAGGCATCCAATCAGGCTATTTGGCTGAGGAACTTTGTCACAGGGCTGCGCATTGTGAATGGCATTGAAAGGCCATTAAAGTTATACTGTGATAATAACTCAGCAGTTTTATTCTCCAACAACAACAGAAGCTCTTCTCGATCGAGACACATCGGGATTAAGTTTCTGGCTGTGAGGGAGAGAGTACAGAGTGGACAGATATCCATAAAGCATATTGGAACGAACTCCATGATTGCGGATCCGCTCACTAAGGCTGTGATACCGAAAGTTTTTCATGAGCACACTGCTCATATGGGTGTCACATTATTTGAGACTATTTAGTTTCAGTGGGAGTTTGTTCATTATGGTTACATTATATTTGTGTATACTCTGTTTTGTAATGGATATATTATGTTATTAATACTCAGTTTCTGCAGAAAATAAAGTATTTATTTTGTTACACTCTGTATTATTATTGATTGATCTCACTAAAGTATGACCAGTTGGAAACAGGCATGATTAGATCATATTACATGTAGTTTCCATGCTACACTCCTATTATTGATCTATGTCATTTGAGAGTATTGGTAATGTGATTGATGGTGGTTTGAGTCACGATTAATGTGGCGACTGGCCCTTCAGTCCTTTATCGATATAATCAATGGACGAGATTGTTTGAGACACCTTCAGTATGACTGCTTTTATGAGCTCATTAAGGTATATACATTTATATTTAATATATGTTAGCCCAAGTGGGAGATTGTTAGAATTAATTTTAAATTATTAAAATTAATCCACTAATTAATCATAAGTGTGGGCTAAATATATTTAAATATTAAATATGTATTGCAGTCAAATTATAATAGTCAAATTAAAGTTATGATCAAATAAGGATTGTTGATTATTGAGGTGTCCTACTCGTAATAGGATTATAAGTGTAGAGACCGATAAGAGTTTCTATTTTGTTGAAGGACCAAAATAGAAACTATCATCATCAGTTATAAATAAGGGGTCGTGGTCTCCAGGGGAACACAACAATTTGAGAGAACATTACGTTCCTTCAGTAGTGCTTCCGCTAAACTTAAAGTGTGTATCCTCTGGAAGGCGACAAACTCCAAAATCGTCTTCAGCTTCAACATACGATGATGTCAGGTACGCAATTTACCCCTTTACAATTTAATTTGAATAATCTAGTGATCTATGCATGATTTAGGTTTTAAGGGGAATCAGGTTTTTTCCCCCTTTCACTCCTTCCTACAACGGCGGTAAAAATTTGCCTCTCCTAGTCGGCCTCTAGTTTCGCCACTGGCAGTGATAAAGATGAAAGTGTTACCAAGATTACTCCACATGGGATGTCTGTGCATTTGATCTCACCAATTGGGATTACATCATTTGGGATCGTCTACACATTTGAGCAGAAGTGGCTGCTGCAGTGGTGAGAGTGGTGGAGCTCGTTGAGGGAAAGATAGAGAGAGAGAGAGAGAGAGAGAGAGAGAGAGAGAGAGAGAGAGAGAGAGAGAGAGAGAGATGGTTAATGGTTTAAGAAGTTAAAAAATTATTATTTAAATGGTTAATTGCCTATCAGCTTACACTATCAGCAAGAAAAGACCAGTTAAATTGCCCCGTTAAATGGAAAGTTTGGCATATTTTAACCAAGAAAAAGAATGAGTATTAAATTGAACCTACGAGATAACTTAGAATTTCTATTTGTACCTTCTTCCTTTTTATGAAAAGTTTCATTCATTAGTAACAAAAGAAATAAATAAATAATATATAAATGACCTCCAAAATTTACAATATTATATTTTTCTTCTTTAAAATTTTATTTTTAAATTATAATTTGTATTTTTCTTTAAATAAAATGTAAATATTTTCTAGTTTTTTAAATTTTTTACTAGTTATACATATTTCATATTTAATTTTTATAATCAAAAGTCATAATTATAATACTTCAAAATTTAAAGTAACATATATATTTTATCCACATCTTCAAAATTATAACAATGCCATTTTAAAAATTAATCAAATTAATTCCACAATCTGAATTTTTTTAATAATTATCCCTCTCTAAATTCTAGTTTTGCTTGTATATTTAATATTTTAAATTACTTCCATTGATTCAAATAAAAAAAATTGAACAATAAATATTATGAAAATCGTAATAGATTAAATTCTTTTTTATTTCATACTCTAGCTATAATGAGAAGAAATTATACGTAGAGAAAATTTTCACCATTGATAAAAAAAGTTGGAGAAGAATTTGAATCTTCATATATATATATATATATATATATATAACCTCTATCTAATAACCTCTTCATTTGTAATATTTTGTCTAATGAGTTCTAAGTTCTATTTCCATATTAAAATTTTAAAATTTTTTTATATTAAAAATTTTAATAATAAAATAAAATTAATAAGAAATATTATGACACCAATATACAAATATTAGAATATTAATATTATTTTTATTATAAAATTATTAGAATTGCAAAAAAAGATCACTTTTAAATTTCCTAAACTATTTCATACATTAAATAATATAATTTTTAAAAGTAATATAATTCTAAGAGTATTGTAAATAAATTGTTTAAATTTAAAAATCTTGAAAAAGTCAAAATTTTAAAAATACGAGAACATGAAGAAATAAGAAAGACAAAAATATAGGGAGTATAAAAGAAATAAATTTTATTATTAGGATACGTGTACTGTAGCATAGTTTTTAGACGATGGGGCAATAATTTTTCACTCACGCAATTTTAATAATAAATGATAAACTCACATTTAACCTATATAAAAAAAAATTACTTTCTCAATTTTATAAAAATCTTATACTATTCTATTTTAAAATATCACAAAATAATTATTTATTTTTATTTATAAAATATATTTAATATTTAATATTTTATTTTTTAATAAATTTACTCTTTAAATAAAAATAATAATAATAGTTTAAACTATAGAATAAAACAATACATTAATTATATTTTTTAAAATTTATAAAAAAATGGACAATTTTATAAAATAAAGAGAATAAATTATTATAGTTAAAGACTCAATAATACATATTCAAAATTTATAAAAATAATGTATAAATCATATAAAGTTTAATTAGAAAACTTCATATTTTTATAATTTTATTTTAAAAAATATTAATTATAATTAATTTTAAAAGTGATATTTATTAAAAAATAATTATTATAAATTTATTTATTAAAAGAGAAATATTATAATAAATATTTTTTAATAAATAAAAAAATTTATTAAATAATTATTATTTAAAATTACTGTAATTAACATTATTATTCTATTTTAGACATTCGTATTATGCAGCGCCGCGGAACAATCATTGACTCTCTCATAACTTGTCAAGAATTACTTATTTTTATTGGGTTAGTTTATTTTGAAATTTGCTCGCAATTTTATAAAAACATAAAATAATATAATTTTAAAATTTAAATAAATTATATTTTAAAATTTAAATATTATACAGATATGAAATAAAATATAATAAAAAATTATTAATTTTATAAAAAAAATAAAATATAAGATTATTAATAAATTTTTAGGGATTAAAATTTGATTGGCTAGCTAACTAATCCTACGACTACGAGCACGGGAATTTCATCTTCTACCATTGATCAATAAATAAACAAGTAATTAACTCGGATATATCTATTCACAGGAAGTTGACGTGTCAAGCTCCTATTGGATAGCACACGTAGCTCTGTTCTCAGTGAATGGTTTTTCCTGCTCTCTGCCCTGAGATTCAAAGAAGAAAAGCGAATTTTCTCGAGAAAACTAGGGAAAAAATGCAATTATCACGATTACCATTTTTAATAGCTCTATCAATTCTACTGTTCGCTTTTAATCTCTGCAATGCACTGTACGGACCTTCATCTCCTGTAGTCCAGCTAACTCCTTCCAATTTCAAGTCCAAGGTAACCTTATGAACTTCAATTCAATGTTTCTCTTAGGTTTTTTTTGGTTGCTGAGAAATTTATAGGAAAATTGAAAGAAAACAGTTATTATGGAGCTTCCTTTTAGTATGTAGAAATACTGATAAAATAACTGAAGAAATGAATTTTAAGATATATAGTGTTTTTTTTTTCTTATTTTTAATACTGTAGATCAAGCTTAGTAATTGATTTTCATATTCCCTTCTGATTTATATTATCTTCGAATTTATATATTTCCTTCACATTATTTAATTGTGAAATGAAAAACTTTGTTGAATTTGTTATTGAAATTGGTAACCTTTTAAATTGAGAAATGTGAAAATTTTAGTTGAAGGGTATGGCAATTATCTTACTTCACATGACTAGTTCATCAAATAGAGGAACATACAAGGGAGGTTTCTTAGAATTTTGAATTAAAAAATGGGATGAATGAAAATGTTGTTTTGGAACTCAAATTCAATATCTTTTCAGTTGTGCAGTTGTTTTTATGTAGTATTGAGGTTTTAGATTTAAGTTTGCTCTTTTGAAGGATTTTCAAATCTTTTTGATCCATAGGAGTTAGTTCATAAATTCTTTTTTTTTTACTATGAATGCTGAATTTTTTTTACATTAACTTTTTATTATATAGCAAATTGCTTATTTGGATTTGGTTTAGATAATTCATATTAACTGAGATCGTTGAATTTTGGCAGGTCCTGAACTCAAATGGAGTTGTTTTGGTTGAGTTCTTTGCACCTTGGTGTGGGCACTGTCAAGCTCTCACGCCCACATGGGAGAAGGCAGCTACTATCTTGAAAGGTGTTGCAACTGTGACAGCTCTTGATGCTGATGCACACCAGTCACTTGCTCAGGTTTCTATAATTGAAGTTGCAGCCCATATTGGTGGATAGGATTTGGCATTGATGTAGTAAATTATCAAATAATTATTTCACCCCTTAATTAGAATTCAAGAGCTAACAGTTTCTGTGATGATATGGAAGTTACATTAATGCATGCATTAACCAGCTTATCATATGCATCCAAGAATTTTAGGAAGAACTGGCTTTCATTGTTGAATAGGTGAAGCCATGTAATGAGCTGTTTAGTTGGATGACATGGCCTGTTTTCTGCTGTTATAAACATGCAATAGTATTAGTAATGTGCCTCTACCATTCTACCTTAGTGTGGCCCTTGCCTTTTCCCTTGGCATCCTTGGATACTTATTTCATTGTTTCAAAGTCAATTTGGCTGAGTACCACAGTTTTAGATACTCTGATTTTGGTAGTGGAATTATTTCAACAATTAGTTCCTATTAATATAGTGAAGCCGAACTGGGATTGTGTGGTGATATTTGTGCATTAGAAGCAGTTTTTATATAGAAGCAGCAACAGTTTGAGAAGAAAAGATCATAAAAACATAAATTAGTCTCTTAGCCTTATAACTTGGTTTGGGGTGAGGTATCATTTCCTTGCAATGTATAACAAGTGAATCTATGTCTGCAGATCCTGGGTATTAATCTGAACTTTATTTTCTTATGTTCTGTTTCTGCATACTTTCCTTTGGTGATGCTGAACAAAAGCTGTTTTGTTTCTGTTTAGGAATATGGTATTAGGGGTTTTCCCACCATAAAGGTGTTTGTGCCTGGGAAGCCCCCAGTAGATTATCAAGGAGCTAGGGAAGCTAAACCTATAGCTGAATTTGCACTACAGCAGGTTTGTTATGGTTCATCAGTTGATGTGTGAAATATCTCCAAATTCTGATTCTTATACTGTTATTGCAACATCATTTCATTTTCAAACAGATAAAGACACTTTTGAAGGAGCGCCTGAATGGAAAATCAACTGGAGGATCTAGTGAGAAATCTGAACCCAATGCATCAGTCGAATTGAACTCCCGCAATTTTGACGAGTTGGTGCTTAAAAGTAAAGATCTTTGGATTGTGGAGTTCTTTGCACCTTGGTGAGTGTGTTCTTTGAAGGTCCTACAATAATCCTTCCCTGAGTGAGAGTTTGTGGATTTTTCTTTTTGGTTTGTTGGAGGCTGGGGAATCAGGTGTGTTTTGCATGACAGCAGCTCTCATTGGAGTGATATGCCTTATATATGTATTATGAATGCCCATCCATGTGTCTATCTAAAACAGATATGCACCCATGCATGTATGGAATTACAAGTGAGGTGCTATAGTTACAACATGAAATTAACATGGCTTTTATTCATTTTCGCTGTATAAAAGATGAATTTATATCACTTCGAACACGATAAAAATAAATTAGTTAAAATTCAAGTAGGAGACCCAGATTCTAAAGGAACAATTTGGACTTAAAAAGAATCATTTGCTTGGGTAAATCCAGAAAGATCTCTTGGAGTTTGCATGTCTTCGTATTGACGATTCCGACCATTGCCATAGGTGGTGATTTCTCTTTTGCATAATTCATATGATAAAAATAAGTTGGAGGAGTAGCTATTGTCACGCAACAGAATTCAACTTCATGTGGCAATTTGGTTGATTGAGTGCTATAGTTCAAGCATAGGTGCATTGTTGAGCTGACTCTGCATTTATATTTTCCTTGTACAAATATATATTTTGAATTTGGAGATAAAAATTGTCTACATGTGTTTTCCAAGGTGTGGCCATTGTAAAAGATTAGCTCCTGAGTGGAAGAGGGCTGCTAGTAACTTGAAGGGGAAGGTCAAGCTGGGTCACATTGACTGTGATGCTGAGAAGGTAATTTTAAGCTTCAGATGTCTTATTTGTAACTACTTATCCTGTTACTATTATTTCTTCATAATTTTTATTCAAACAGTTTACAGAACAAAGAAAATTAGTTTGGTAGTATGAGAAGTTGTATTTTGGTTGGGCACCCTTTTACCTGATCTGGTTGATGTATTTGGATTTGTCTTTTGCATCATGCACATATTTTTACTTCATAGAATGTTGAGCTGTTGTGAATTGGTGAGTAGGATCAAAGTTTAATCTATTTCTCTCACAATATGTTGGAGTGCCTATGAGATAACCAAATTAGGCTCCAGTCCACTAGATAATCCCTCATTGAGTTGAATATGCCAACTGCTACATCTGTTTTTTTCTAATTATGATTGAGAGCACATGAACCACTAGCTCATAAAACATATTTATTCATTGTCGTTAGAAAACTGCAGTACTTCTATATTTTATTTCATGTATACATTTCTGAGACAATTCTTTTTCCTTAAAATCTCTGGTATTGGATTAGATGTGGTTAAACATTCTCATTATTCAATGCTTTAAAATTTTGTCAAATGACATGGTTGTAATAGGATGGGTTGTCAGTCTTTGATGAGCAGGTTCAACGTGCAAGGATTTCCTACCATCTTGGTGTTTGGTGCTGATAAAGATACTCCAATTCCGTATGAAGGTGCCAGAACAGCATTAGCAATTGAATCCTTTGCTCTAGAGCAGCTGGAAACCAATGTTGCACCACCTGAAGTGACTGAGCTGACTGGCCCAGTAAATCTCTAATCTCTAAAAGAAACTCAATTTGAGTAAAGCTTCTATTATTGATGGTACAAAACTATGTGTTTTTAATGAATAGGAAGTAATGGATGAGAAATGCGGTCCAGCTGCCATCTGTTTTGTTGCTTTCTTACCTGACATTTTGGACTCCAAGGCAGTAGGAAGGAATAAGTACCTTGAGCAGTTGTTATCAGTTGCTGAGAAGTTTAAAAGGAGTCCTTATAGGCAAGTAGATTGCAGTTCTATACTATTGTATCTGTTTCAACTGTTCTCTCTCTGTGTTTTGATACTCATTCTTTTAATTTTTAAAGTCAGGCCATGTCAGCCACACAACAAGCATAGATAAACAAAGCATATTCAGTATCAAACACTGACAACTTACTAACTAAAGCATTTGATATCTCCAGCTACGTCTGGGCAGCTGCAGGGAAGCAGCCAGATCTTGAGAAGCAGGTAGGCGTTGGTGGATATGGTTACCCAGCTTTGGTAGCCTTGAATGTGAAGAAAGGAGCATATGCCCCACTTAAAAGTGCATTTGAGCTTGAACATATTATGTAAGTATTCTATTTCATATGCGTTTTGGGATGCTTTAATTCTATATGGTCAAAAATTTGAACATAGTTGTGGTTTTCCAGAGAGTTTGTCAAAGAAGCTGGACGTGGTGGAAAGGGAAATTTGGCTCTGGGGAGTACCCCAGAAATAGTGAAGACGGAGCCATGGGATGGCAAAGATGGATTGATAATCGAAGAGGATGAGTTCTCTCTTGAAGAACTAATGGGAGATGATGCCGGAAGTAATGATGATAAGGCAAGTTAGCTGAGGAAGAGTGAAAATTCAGGCTATAGACGATTTTTGATATTATAAACAATGCGTGTAATTGAATGAATTTTTTGCCATAGTGGAAGGGATATCTTGTTAATATAATTGTCTTTCAAATATTATTAAGATTTACTTGGCAACATTGAATCACAAGCAACTAAATTAGATTTTCTTTTTTGTGGCCATGTACCATATTGGAACCATATGATATTTGAAAATCTTATGATGCAAGAGAAGGCATTCGGTATCTTTAATGTGAAGAAAGCACATCCCTTTCTTAATCTATTTTTAGCCTTTAACATGCGGATTTGTTTTTTCATTTGTTTTGAAATTTTCTTTTCGATAGATACATTAGAAAAATATTAAGCAAAATTTATTGATTTAAACTACAGTAATTATATTTTCTCAATCTGTGTGAAAACTAAACTTAATTTTTATAGATCGGCAAGAAAGTACAATTGTATGATTGAATTTCTGAAAATGTAAAGTCGCTTTTATACGCACATTCATGAATCTACCCAATCAAGGCAAATTTATATATCAGCCAGTTCATAGCACTAACAAAATTGGAATACAACTACGCTGCAAATAATTGCACGTAACCCCCACAACTTCCAAGATAAAATACACGGTTCCGATTCAACCTTTAAGCTTTTTCCCTCTTCCTAATGTAAGTATTCAAGAAAAAACAAACACAGCAAATGTACATTCTACAGAAATGCATTTCTACATGGTATTTTCGTTTCATATAAAAAATATTGCTTTACAAAATATATGAGAAACTCTTAACTTCTATTGATTGGATTGGGAAAAAATTGGTGTTAAAACTTAAAAGGGATAACTTAAGCTGTCAATTGCTACATACCCAGGAATAGACGCTGAGAATTCTCGCCCACCTTCCTCCACTTCACGTCTCATATTGATGTGTGTTCTAATTGTTTAAATTCCTGGGAGACTGACTCTTCTACAAGCTGACATTTCTTATCCTCCATAGGCATTCTTTTCGCAAAGGTGAATCAGTAAATACTGCTTTAATGAAATCTTCCACCTGCAAAATTGAAACACTTCTAAGCGCACTGAAGAATGTACAACAGGCACTAAACAGCAACCAATACATTTAAGAAGCTTGATCTTATTTTGCGCTCCTATTTTTAATTCAGTTTTACTAAACAAAAAATTCCTACTCAGATTAAGAAGCTTAATTTCCTTGTGCCTAATCTCCATAAAAGCTTTAGTTCTCCCATCCCACATGTAAAAAGTAGTGAGACAGGTTTAGCACCTTAAACCCCTAAAAAAAAGTAAAATACTAATCCAGGGAGCTTATATTAATAAAGAAAAAACAAAAAAAGTAAGAAACCATCCACACTATCACCACTCCCACCACCACCGTTACTACAAAATCTCCACTTCCACCGGCACAACGGCATGTTACTTGACCCTTACCCTCCCTTAAATATAAACCATTGTCTCTTTAATATACATATATTCAATTTTTCAGCCAAAGTAACCTGAGATAAGAACAGTTGACCATGCTGATAAAAATACGTTTTTTTGGGATAGCCAGGAGGCATACCAAAAAAAGAGTAATGCCTCTTAAGTATATAAACACAGTAGGCGACTCCCACTTTTGAATTTTTTTTTAACCTTTTTCTTCTTTTTTATAACATTTATATTTTGCATGTTAACATTAATTATCAATTAATAACATCTTTTATAAATTTATAATAAATTATTTTACAGTTCCAATTTTAATTTTAATTAAATAAAAAAATCATAATTTAGTATGTCAGTAAATTTAATAGTCTAAGTTTTATTTGTTACTCTTAGATTATTAATCAATAATTATTCTCTCAGATACTTTTTTTTTTCTTTATTTTCTATATACAACACATGATTCTAGTCGTGTTGAAGCTTTGTGGAAGTCCAACTAATCCAAGAGAAAAGTAAATCTATCAGACATGCAAATACCTCTGACATTGTAAAACCAGATTTGAACAGTTCCCCACTTTCCCAAGCTGTTGTAATGGATTTCAAAGGCATGTCTAGCAATTCTGAAAATTATAGAGCAAAATAGTGAAATTTTGAGAGGGCAAAAGTGCATCAATTTCCAAAAAAATCTGTCGCCCAGGGCATAAGGGGCATGATGACTTGACGCCATCCTCACCTTCCTCCGGCTTATCACCAACAGTCTGCTAAGGAGTACAGTTTAAAATCGTACCTGCAAGTCTGCGGATTTTACATAAAGAAGGTATGAGCTCATCTAGAGGAAATCTAGAATTCTCTTCATACTTCTCCTTTTGGATAACAGCAATCAAGGACTCCAGCAAAGAAGTTAGGCTTTCCAGCATCAACTGGATGAGTCTTTGAACCTGGGAAATACAAAATGAATTATATACTCTCTAAACACAAGCTTTCAAGGCCACAAAAACTTATGATATTCTATTAAGATCATACCTGCAATGTTTCCTCAGCTGCCATATCATCTAGAAGGAGTATGTCTTTCACGATTCTTGAAAGAACTGAATCTAGAACCATACACATGCTTTTCTTGTAAATGGGTGGCAGCAAGAGTGGCTCCCATATAAGACGTACTTTTTCAAGAATAAAAACCACCTGATAGAGGAACATTTAGCTTTCTATCATACATACAGTTGACAATTGAAGGAAAGTACAAGCAAAAAACATAGAGACCTGATCAATGCTAAACTTTGCAGATTCCAATTGCTGCATTTGATGAGTATTCTGAAAACCATCAGCACCATCTATGGCCTGAAACAACATTTACAAAGAGTTGGGAGAGCACATATTCACTTCAAAACTATGGTAAATCAAGTATAGTCAACTCTGCATATCAGATGACTTACCTCTTTCAAATTAAAAATAACAAGTTGGATTTGTCTATGTAGTATCTCCTGTGCCATAACATGAAACCTTGGAGCCATATCAACGAAAACAGTGTGTTCTTTAATACAATCTGGGAAGTCTGACCTATACTGGAGCATCACAAAATCAAAGGCATGCAAGCTGTTAGTTTTTGCCGGACTTATATATCATTTTAAGTGAAAATGTATTGTTGAACAAATTTCACTTTGAAATAGTACTTATTGAATATTGTACTATGAAATGATAACTTAGCCAAAAAAATGCACGCTATGCAGTACAATTATGATCCCACTATGAATTAAAAAAGCATATAGTCAGTACATGCATACCTCAAATGCCAATCCAAGGATCTCCTGAGATAGATAGAGACAATCATTGTGTATGAGAACTGCTACCTGATTGATGCCATCAAGCTGCCTTTCTAGCTTCATAGGCCAAAACTGAAGGTTACTAACAGAATTATGAACACAAACAAGAGAACACTTAAATATTTAGCGCCCAGCTAACCATAAAGCTTTCAGAATAAAATAGTGTTAAAACTCAAGCTCAGGTTGAGATCACCTTTGTCACATACAAAATTCATCTCAAAGAAAATAGGAACATATATATTAAAAAATTCTGAAATAAAAATGAGCATAAAATATATTGAGGAAATTGATAAAAGCAAAGCCATTCCAGAAGGTGCCCAGAATGAGCCCAAGAGGGTTTAAAAAATTAGAAGTCAGACTGGTTCTATTACACTTGTGCTGATTTGTCCAAGGAACAAGAGATGAAAATTTCCACAGAGATAGTTTTAAATCAGAAAAGGCCATGCTTGGACAAGAATCAGAAGGCTTTTTTAAATGCCTCATTACTTTTTCGCACATTGCAGAGTTCGAAACAACCAACCAGAAGAATGATATAATGTAGGATTCAGCAAGTAAATTTTTGTGCTATAAACTACTACTCTGCACTAACCTTGACTGGAATAACAGCCTCATAGAGAAGTATAGCATCCCTAGCAGCATGATAGAATTCCATTGCAACTCGTGGAGATGACAAGCAAACATCCTGCGCCAAATTGCACCACCATAAGCAAAACAAACTTGAGGTGTGAGACTTCTCACTCCATTCATTTACGACTTCTTACCCTTACCATCAAGCCAAAAAAGAAAATCAATAGTCATTTATATGTCGGATGTGCAACACATTGCACAATTTAAAATATATATAATTTCATTTATTTGTACAAATTTAAAATATGATGTAATGCAGTCACAGGACCTTTTTAAATTTTAAAATAACATAGTAAAATATATAAAAAAATAATAATAATGATAATTTGCAAGCATACTACATAAGAAGAACAAAAGAATAAGAGGGAGGCAGGGAAAGGATTGAGGAACCTCTTTTGGGATCTCTAGTATCTTTTCACCCAGAAGAGACTTGAGGATTAGTGACTCCCAAATATAACTAAATTCTCTCTCTCTCTCTCTCTATATATATATATATGTGTGTGTGTGTGTGTGTGTGTATGCGTGTATCTTTTCAACCAGAAGAGACTTGAGGGTTAGTGACTCCCAAATATAACTACATTCTCTCTCTCCATATATATATGTGTGTGTGTGTGTGTGTGTGTGTGTGTGTGCATGCATACGTATCAGCTGTTTGACATATAATCCCATTTTATCTGCACAAAATTATGCAGCAGAAAAAAAAAGTAAAATGTAACAAACCAACCCTTAGATAGAAATAGATTAGAGACAGAGAAGAATTAGTGAGCAGAAATTAGAATAGAAAAAGAGAGAGAATAGAGAAGAGGAAAGAAAGAACAGAGAAGAGAGAAAAGAGAGAAAGAACTAGATAAGGAATTCTGATATTTGATATATTGATTATCTCATAAGCATCAGTACAATCTATATAATAAGGGAACTTGACTAACAAACAAAAGATGACATAAGAGAGAATCATTCTAATTCCTCTTGCCTACTGGATACTGTTATTTCATTTTGTCCTACTCCTAACATGTCTGCTAATCCTTACTCACTCAATAGCCAACCTCTTCTCTATTGATATTACTACCCATTCTGCCCTTTTTCTTCCTTCTACATGTAACAATTCCCTTTCCTTCAAACCATTCTTGTCCCCAAGAATGCATGATGTTAGGAAATTGAGTAGTAATGAAATTCAAGTCATCCCAAGTGGCATCAGTTGATGGAAGGTTGATCCATTTTTCTAGCACCTGCTCAATGTGTCGATTGTCTCTTAAAATGGCTCCAGAATTCATAAATTTCTCATGTCCAACCATCAATTCCTCCT
This sequence comes from Garcia nutans, assembly GCA_947685225.1. Lineage (NCBI taxonomy): Eukaryota > Viridiplantae > Streptophyta > Magnoliopsida > Malpighiales > Euphorbiaceae > Garcia > Garcia nutans. Next base: position 2,840,689 of record CANTUV010000068.1, read on the forward strand.
TGTGAAAGTCAAGTAGTTGAGAAATAGAGAATACATTAGATCCAACCTTCTTCTTTAATAGGTAGACATGGAATACAGGATGAACTCTTGATTCTGCTGATTGCTTTAGCTTATAGGCAACATACCCCACTCTTTCTATGATGTCAAAAGGTTCTAAGTACCTTGCAAGCTTCAATTGTCTGTTGAGTGCTTTGAACATTTGTCTATATGGTTCGAATTTTAAATAAACCATGTCATAATTCCCTAATTCCAACATTCCAACATCAAATTGGAACTTCAACCCTCGCATCAACCAGCTACAATCAGGACATTTCAGCCTCATTGTTAATTTCCTCCCATCAGCTGCAGTAACAGTCATGGGATTAACTATTACAGTAGCCATCTTCAATTCTTCAATTAACTTTGGATCAATGAAGTTGTAAGAACTCCCCAAGTCAATGAGGATAACTATGGCCTTATTCTTGATTTGCCCTTTTAATGTGATTATGTTGTCAGAGTGACAGCCAACCTTCAACTGTAGGGAAAGTTGGGCTTGTTCAACTGGTCCGTCATCATGAGAAGTGCTTGCAACATCAGTTGACATTGTTAAGGACTTATCACAAAAGTTTTGTTGTCTATGCTCCATTGAACAGTGATTGATAGAATCAAACTCATCATCTTTGATCATGGAACATTGGTTATCAGTATTAGGATTGATAGCTCTAAGATTTTCCTTCAAGCCTGTGATAGCGGTTTCAGAGATCAAGTTAATAGCTGCTGAACAAGTACTATCAGATTTTGAACTTATTTCACTAATCTCAAAACTAGACTCTGGAATATGCTCTTCTGTTTGGCATGAATTTTTGACTTGGTCTGAATCCTCTTTGGAACCCATATCAGAATGAAATCTTACGAAAAGTGATTCCAAATTGTGTTTCCTTTCTATTTCCAAAACCATTTTGATATGTGGACGAATAACTGTCAACTGGAGCGGCTTGTGAAGAAGCAACTACATCAAAGCTCGTACTTATTTCAGCTTTTGGTAATGGAACAACAGTTTCCAATGCTTGAACAAGCAAAGCCGCCTGTACCAACTTAATGGCATTCTGTTGATAGAACTAAATTTTAAGGCAAACCTTTTCATAATCATCCAAACCTCTCACTACTTGCCAATCTCCCTCTTCAATCACATCTTCATCATCCACCTCTAACCCTTGAAGCGCCATCGTCTGTTTTGTTGCCCATCGATGACCATGAGCATACCTGTCATCACATTTGAAGCATGTGTCGGATCCTCTTCGATTGGAATTGTACGGTGTCAATGATTTCTGGTAAGTGTTTTGTTGTGATTTTGGGAAAAAATCGTTGTTGGGTTTTTGTTTTAGAGAGTTCGATTTAAGTATTTGAGAGCTGGGTTTAAGTGTTTTGGCCGGGTTGGTGTTTGGGCTATAGTCGGCTCGGTGATATGATGTGGGTAGAATTTTGTAGCTTCTGTGAGAAGCCTCCAAAATCAACTCCTGCAGCATAGCTCGATTGTTGTTGTGGCTGACGTCCGATGGTTGGAGCATTCTCACCTTCGCTCTGATCTACTCCTTCAGGCTTTCGAGGAAGCTCAACAGATAGTACGACAGCCTTGGGTTCTCTTCTACGGCCTGCCACTCTTCTTTTGGGTCCCCCTCTTCATCCTCCTCTATTTCCTCCTGGTAACCCTTCACGCCTCCTTTCTACCTGAGTTTAGGGAATTCAAACAACACGACATCTTCAATTGGAGATTCACGAAATTGCTTCAGTAGAGCGTTTGAAAACTCAATCCATCCTGCCCCTACATTTGTTTTTACCTGTCTCGAAAACCACCGTTCTACGACGTCGCTAAGGTAGAGGCTAGCCAACTCCATCTTATCCTCCTCTGGCACATCGTGGGTTCTGAAATACTCGGCACACTTACACAGCCACGATTGTGGCTGGATCCCTTTAAAGGCAGGCAAATCCATCTTGGGAAGGAGCCCATTGTCATAGCCTGTACTGCCTCTATCAGTATGTGCATTACCCACAAGGAAAGCTTCTGTTTCTCGAGCCTTTACACCCACCAAAGCTTCATCAGGTGCATTGATTTGAATATATGAGTTTGGTAAAATTCCTTTACCAGATGATTGTGAATCGCCTCCTTCTAACTCATCTTTTGTGGCTTGTAGAGTCATCATGGGTTTCGAACCACAACAGTGACTAAGATAATATCGCTTGCCACAACAAAAGCAAGAGTTCGAGTTTTTCGGAGCTGGGCTGTTAGTCGGTAAAGATTTGGTGTGGGTGTTGTATTGTGTTTTGGGTGAAAGTAGTTTTGGGTTGAGTGGTGGTTGTTCCACTAAGGTCTCCTTGCCTTTTTCTTGCAAATTAACAAGGAGTTACATCATCTGATTGAGTTCAAGACCGCACGCAACTGGTCATATGCTTCTCTGGTGCTCAACACGAGCAGCTTGGTAATCATTCTGGATATCATCGATTTGCAGATAAACATCGGTAAGTTTTGTTCCAATTTCATATGTTTTTTTTTTTCTATTTCAAAACCATTCCCAACAGCTGAGTTTGTTGGTTTTGTTGTCGTTTTACTCATTCCTTGTACCTAGATCAATGCTCTGATACCAATTTGTAACAAACCAACCCTTAGAAATAGATTACAGACAGAGAAGAATTAGTAAGCAGAAATTAGAAAAGAAAAAGAGAGAGAATAGAGAAGAGGAAAGAAAGAACAGAGGAGAGAAAAGAGAGAAAGAAATAGATAAGGAATTCTGATATTTGATATATTGATTATCTCATAAGTATCAGTACAACCTATAAAATAAGGGAACTTGACTAACAAACAAAAGATGATATAAGAGAGAATCATTCTAATTCCTCCTGCCTACTGAATACCGTTATTTCATTTTGTCCTACTCCTAACACGTCAGCTAATCCTTACTCACTCAATAGCCAACCTCTTCTCTATTGATATTACTACCCATTCTGTCCTTTTTCTTCCTTCTACATGTAACATAAAACTAGAAAAGCTCGTCTAGCACAAAGAGCACATTTAGCCCTAGACATGATTGCTTAAAACAGGATGAAGAGCCAAATTACTGTGTTCTTTGGCAACTACCTTAAGCGTCTCGTGCACTAGTTCCATGAGTTGGGAAGCTGCTTTAGACACCACACACCTCTCAGATAGAAAAAGCAGGTCAACAGCATGCTCAGGAGAATTAGCAGCCATTCCAGCATCCTTCAGTGAAGGACCTTTCCTTGTATATTCCTGTTGAAATATTCATTATTTAAGAGCTGACAGAAATACAAGTATTTACAAAGTTATGCATTGCAGTCTTGAAAAGCTCACTTGCGGGATGGCAAAGTCGCACTGTAAAAGAAAATTTCTAGCTTTTCCTAATATTTCTGTCTTCTTTTTAGATGCAAAGTGAATCTCAACATTTTCCACATAGTTGCTCAATTTTTGGTCTGAGCTATCAGATGCTGAAATAAATTTAATTTCTTTCAAATTAGACTCAAAATCAGATGTGTGTTTGATGATCTTCTGAAAGTCGGCAAGTTTCGAAGCATCTTCAGGAACAGCCTGAAACAACCAAAAATAAAAAATAATTCTTCACAGATAGCTTCAAATGAGGGAGCTGTATAAACAGAAACAGAGATAAAGCAACAAAAAAGAAACATGAAGCCAAAATTAGAGCAAACAAAAGGCAAAACACGAAAAAAGCTCATTCCAATATTCAATGAAATTGCAATTTCTTTTAGTCCAAACTTGTGCATGGCCAACAATTCAAAGCACAAAAAAAGGGAAAACTTAAATGCAGCCAAGCGCATGAGTTGTCCACTAGTCCCCGCTTAAAACAATATGCCCTCAGCCAAAGAATTTCCCTCTGATAGACTCACTTAAAACAAGATGCTGCCTTTCAAAATGGAACAGAAGCCAGAAACCAATTCAAGGTTTAACAAAACTACTCCATGTAAAGGCAAACCTTTAAGTCAAACAAGGCCATCTATTTCTCTCATACTGTATATCAATCTTCAAATCCAGGCATTTAGCTAATCCAAAAGAGAACAAAGTTATCTGAGAGAGGATTACTTAATCACATGGTCCAGAAAAATAAAAAGTCCAGTATGGTTTCTGAACTAGCACCCAATAATTATCATACGGAAGAATTTTTAAGATGTGAAACAGGAATAGAAATAACTATACTTCTATTTAACTTTTTGATGATTGGTTAATAAATATGAATAGATTCAAGGCCAGGTGATACTTCTTTTCAGCTGCTAAAGGAAGAAATAGAAGGCCCTTCAGGCGATACTGTTGGTGATGCAGATTTTCCTTGATACAAGGCCTACTGCAGATATTGCTACTGGTTGTTTGTACAAGATGCTCCCCACTGCAACTTCTTTATTTTTGTTGTATGCTATTTTGGATAGAGAGTTGTTTTATTGTACCTAAGCTGGTGTTAGGCGTGTTACTCCATAAAAAAATCAGATATTTGTTTTAGCCTATTCTGTTAGAATGGTATCTCAAGAGCCTCCTACTTGTGAACTCCAATTTTTCTGTAGATGTTCTTCAGCTGAGGGGTTTTTCCACGAATTTGTGAGCTTTTGTAGGTTATGGGTGTAAAAAGGGAAAAGTTGGGTAGTTTTGGCTCACAAATATGTTTTCTCGTCCCATATATAATTATAATAAAATATCTTTTATTAAAAATAAAACAACAAAAGTTAATTTTCTTCTAAAATACCAAAATCTGAACTAACACTATAAAAGGAGTCAGCATACATTTATATAAGAAAAGAATCCAATTGCAGGTAAACTATCTCTGCAGGCTTAAACATTAACATGATATGAAAACAGTGAAAATACGTTTTCAGGGATGTCAAAACACCAATCTACTAATTCTTGACAAGTACACAATAACACATCTAGCATTATCAATTGAAGTAACTATTTTCTGCAAAGTCTCTTGCATGAGACCATCACTAACCTTGTGTATGCCTGAACTACCATTAATGTTACTCAATTTGCCTAACTGGAAGTCAAATGCAAAAGCATGCAACAACTTACTACTTAAAATTGGTAAGGAATGATCTTCAATCTATACATTGCAGTTTGCAGAGTTAACAAGTAATCCATAGAACTGGAGAATTATTCAAAAACCATTTTGGCAGAGATGATTTATTTTTTACCAACTTCAGATTTCATTCAATACATCCACAGATCCACTTGCTTTCCAAGCCTCCATTATGTTTGAAACAAGCACTAATTATCATCTTGCAAAAAAATCAATTGACTCGTGCATTCATGATTGTTAGGAGTTTGTGTTCTTCCATGTCACACTCAATATGGCTATACAAACATCCAAAAATGTGTTGACAAAAATCCAAAAAGTCATTGAGTAGTTCAATGCAAAATATTTACAGATAGTAGTATATTGACATAAATTACCTATCAATCAACAAAAATTAATTACACCGAGACTAAAATCTTATGGCCTCCGCTTGGTTATTTAAGATGTCAATTAATGAATGTTTACCCAACTATAGTTGACAGAAATAGCAGGACAACATTTTTTTAGAACTTCCAACTTCAACTGAAAAGATTATAGATACATATAGGCACAAACACCCACCACCACCGCACGCACCCAGAAACACATATATAATAAGATAATTTCTTATCACAATAACTTCCAAAAAGAAAATATAAAATGAAGAATGTATCTCAAGTTTGAAGAGTCAGACTAACAAACCTTAGAGAGGAAGCTAAAAATAATCAACTCAGATATCCTAGGCCACGTCAGTCTTCCAAAACATCGAATCCAAGAAACATTCCGGAAGCATAAGCGTTCACAAATAAATGTTACAATCCTTATGATCCTTGAATATATATTCTCATAATCTGCATCTTCCATCTGAAAATTGGAGACAAATTTAGATGTCAAAGCATCATAAACCATATACCACCAAAGAGAGAGAGGGAGAGAGAGAGGAGATGAGACTTGTTTCGATCTATTGGCACTTTGGCAGAGCTTTTACTGCCTCTATAAGGCTGAAACTTATTTTGAATGTTGTTTTAGAAAAGCAAATGCAATGTAATGAACTGTAGAACAATTCCATTTTAGAGCAACCAAACATGTATTTGTATGCATCTCCTATTACAGCTTTAGAATTGTCATCCAAGTTGTATTGAATATTAATGAAATGTCAACAATATAAAATTTTAAAAACTGTTACAAATACATGAAGGGGTGGACACAGAATTTAGAGTAAGTTGGGGCTTATTTCTGTTGAACCTATATTTTTAGATTTTTTTAATCATAACTCTTGCAAAATATTTCTATATTCTGAAATAATAAATTTAAAAATATGTCTTAATTTCACACATCAATGATATAAATTAATAACAAAAAGGATAAAAACAAGAACAAATTGAGATTTTGAAAATTTTCATCCCCAACATAATCAACAGAAAGCAAATTCAGATGAGTATTTTATCATAATCCAATTGCAGTACTACATATAAATTCATGGATATGATTGTATATTTGCTATTCTTGTATATATGCACAGATATAGAAAAAAAAATTAAATTTAACAATTACAACAACAACAACAACAACAAAGCCTTAATCCCAAACTAATTGGGGTCGACCATATGGATTCTTCTTTTCCACTCAATTCGATTTAGGAATACCTCTTCTGATAAATTTAAAACAGCAAGATCATTTTGTACCACTTTTGTCCAAGTTAATTTAGATCTACCCTTACCTCTCTTAGGTATTTCTACTTTAACTAGTTCAATTTTCCTAACCAGAGTATCCCTAGGTCTACGTCTCACATGGCCAAACCATCTCAATCTATGCTCTATTGTTTTATCCTCGATAGACGTTACCCCTATTTTTTCTCTAATGCTCTCATTCCTGATTCTATCAATTCTAGTGTGTCCACACATTCATCTTACCATTCTCATCTCTGGATCATGCATCTTACTCACGTATTGTCCTTTCACAGTTCAAAACTCACTATCATACATCATCGCAGGCCGTATAGCAGTGCGGTAGAATTTTCTTTTCAATTGCATTTTATATAAGAATGTGTGGACTAAAAAGAAGCAAAGAGACATAAGAATTTTAAGAAATAATGATTTGAAATAGATATATTTTTTTAATGGTAATAGTCATATTAATTGAGATGAATCACCTCAAATACACACACACACACATATATATATATATATATATATATAATCAGAAAAACTTCAGTGGGGGCTTATAAGTCCGCTACTGAATATATGTTACCTTAGAATCAAAAGGCAGTACCATCTTCAGTATTGCCTCAGTCATTTCTTCTGAGATATTTTCAGAATCTTCTATAAATGAAATATTCGATCCGGAATTTATAGCAGGGCTGATAAAAAACTTGACCATTCGGTCAGCCACTTTAGCAAGCCCATAATCCCAAATCCCAAGCACCTGCAATTGCCAATAGCCTCTAATGAGTGAGCGAAAGGAATTGAACATGGAAATCAATAAGTATGTATCCACTGCTTTGTCATTTTCAGCAGCACAATTTTCCTAAGAGTAAATTATATCTCACTAATAACAACTCATCAACCACAGATAAGAACAAAGAAATAGAGGCATTTACAGTAAAAAATTTATCATATGTGGCAACAAAATGCAGTTGGACAAATGTAGATAGCAGAACTCATGAATTCGATTTCAGAAACAATGGGCCAACCTCCCATGCAAGGCCTTTTTAACACAATATATCATAGTTCATGCTAAAACATTTAATTTTCTTGAGGAAGATTAGATAACAGGCACACTCACTTCCAATGCTTCCAAAACTGTGCGAAGGTCAACCACAGCAATTCCATCAACCTTCACCTGATACTTGACTCGAATTCCACTAGAATCAGGCTCAAACCGAACTGCATTTTCCATGAACCTCACAAGTACCTCTTGAATCTACAAACCCAAATCCAATTCATCTAAAAAACAATCACAAACTCAATAAAAATCACAAATATACCAATCACAATTCACCAAAATAATAAATGTAATAATACCCATTTGGTTGCCCAGGATTGCGTTGTTTTATAAAATGATTCACAATGGTATTTACAACGATAACTTCCCCACTTAAACCCTCGGCACTTATGTTTAGCTAGACTATCGCAATACCTTCCTTCTATAAAAATCTAAGAATACAAATAGTAGTATATGAAATCCTCAAAATTCAAGGATATAGAATTCATAAAGATTAAGACAAGTTTTCCAAAACTATGTAAACTAACCTAAGCTAAAACGTACAATTATAAATATCAATATAACACAATTCAAGTCAAATTTTCTTTCATTTTCTTTAATTTTCCTCTACTTTATCAGCAACCAAACAGAGCAATTATTACAAACAAGAAAAAAAATACCTATTAAACAATTTCTTACCTCATCAAAGCAATCAAGCCATTCCTTCCTCAACAAACCATAAACCATAGGGTCCTTCTCATCCTCATCACCGATCCTCAACACTTTCTTCAACTCCCTCACTTCTTCAGCAGCAAATCTCAGCCGTCCATTCTTCATTTCCTCTCTTAAATCTCTCAGCCTCTCGCTGATTCCAACGATCGTCCTCACTAATTCCAACAATTCCCTCTTTACTCTTGCCTCCTTCATCTTCGCATTTGCTTCCCCAACAATCTCTCTAATCTCAACATCAATCGGAGAATCAGAAAGCAAGCGTACAAGATCGCAAACCTTCTCGTTGATTTGTTTAGTCTGTGAAACGGTGTCGTCGCAAAGGGAGAAGAGAGAGGAGAAATCGCTGTGGTGAGAAAGAAGATAGGATTGTACTCTAGACTTGATTTGGAGAGAATGAGCTTCGAGCCGAGTTATGAGAAGGCGAAGATCAGATGCGGAGAGTGGAGAGGTAGGGTCCGTAAGGTCGCCGGTGGAGAGGAGGTCACGCACGTTGATTGCATCGAAAAGAGCATCCATCAGAAACTATCAGACGGTTGTCAACGGCGCTTACAGGTAATTTTCAGAATTTTTCTGGAGTGACAATACAGTTGACGTTGGGGGGAGCTCATGGCGGACGAGTCGCCGGAGAAGATGAGTTAGTGATGCGCTTTTTGGCCCATTAGAAACAAACTTGGTTCATTTGTTGAATAGTCGAGGCCCATTAAAGCCGCCCTTGGAACAACTTTAAAATATATATATATTTACATAAATACCCAAAAAAAATATTTCAAAAATATTAAAAAGCCAAAAAATTTTACACTTCATATAAAATGTTAAAAATACATCATCCATTACTAAAATAAATTTTTTTTAAATACATCTATCTTTACTATAATCAATATTTCACTTCAAATTTTTATTTTTTAAAAATTTAACTATTAAATAAAAATACTCTAATAAAATAATAAAAATTAATATTTAAAATTATTTTTCATCAGATAAAAATCATAATTTTTTCTAAATAAAAAAATTAATTTTAATTATAAAAAAAATAAAACTAAAATATATATTAAAATATATAAAAAATATAAAAAATATATTAATAAAAATTATTAAATTTATTTTTAAACAAATTTTACATATTACACATATGAAAAAATAAAAAAAAATATACATGATTTTTATTATATAGATGTATAGTAGATGTGTTGTAGATGTTGTATATATGTTATATATTTATTATTTAAGTTTTATATATTTTATGTAAAAATTATTGAATATTGTGTGAATATTATATGAATGTTGTGTGAATAAAAAATTTTAAAAAAAATAAAATAAAATAAATATTAAAATATTATGTAGATATATTATATATGTGTTATAGATGTATTGTAAATATTATAGATGTAGTTTGTATTATTGAGTGTGTATTTTATATATATTTGTATATTTTATTTATATGTTTATTTTTTTATGTGTACATTAAAAATATGATATTAAAAATTTTTAAATAAAAAATATAAATAAAATAAAATAGCAAAAAATATATATATAAAGAAAAAAAATTAATGTTAGGAAGCTAATTTTAAAAAAATAAAAATTATATTTTTAAAATAAAAAGAGGTCGACCCGTGTCTTTGCAAAGTTAGCACAAAAAATGGTGAAGGGCATAAATTTCTCTTTAAAAAATTGACATTTATAAAACTATCTTAAAAAAAAAGTTTCATTTTCAAAAATATTACACTTTCAAATAAAATTTTAAAAAAAAAAACTTGAATCAATATTTCTTTTTTGCAAAAATATCTCATTCCTCACTTTAAATAAAGTTTTTTTAAAAAAAAATACATTATCTCTCACTTCAAATAATATTTACTTCAATTTTTATTTTTTTTCAAATTATATTATTAAATAAAAATATTTCATAAAAATAATAAAAATTAATATTTTAAATTATATTTTTAACATAAAAAATTTTAATTTTAATATCAAATAAGAAATAACAATTACAAAATTTATATTAAAAAAATAAAATATATAAAAATATATTAATAAAAAATTTTTAATTTATTTTTTAATAAATTTTACATATTATACACATAAAAAATAAAGTTAAAAATTAATTTATTTATGTATATGTTGCATGTATATTGCATTTATATTATATGTATATTATATAGATGTATCTGTATGCTGTATAGATTATATATATTATGTATTTATTATGTATGTTGTATATATGTTATATATATTTTGTGTGTATATAAAATTAAAAAATATTTTTGACAAATATATATTTTGTGTGTATATAAAATTAAAAAATATTTTTGACAAAAATATAAAAAAATTTAAAAATAATTTCAAATTTACCATATTTATAAATTATTTATTAAAATACCAAAATTTATAAAATATTTATCAAAATATCATATTTTTATTAATTTATAATGAGTTTATTATGAGCTTATTATTAATTTATAAATTTTATATAGTTTATGATAAATTTATTATGAGTTTATAATAAAATGACTAAAATACCTCTAGTAAAAAAGTAAAAATTTTAAAAAACATGATAGAGATTGTCATTTTTTTAATTACAAAATAAAGTTAAAAAATATTAAGTATATTATATATATATTGTATATATATATATAATTAAAAAATAAAATTAAAAAATTAAGTATATTTTATATATATTGTGCGTATATTTATATTTATTGTGCATATATTTTATATATATTATATATATATATTATGTATATATTTATATATTATATATATATTATGAATGTGAGAACAATAAAATTACTTATAAATAAAAAATATAAATAAAAACAAAATACATAAAAAAATAAAAATAAAACAAAAAAATCACTATTTTGCCATTAAAAAGAAAAGAAAAGGCTAATATTGTGGAAATGAAAAAAAAATAGTCGTATATTTGAAAACCGACATACATAACCGCGTAAACTATGTAACTTCCACTGTTACAACAACTAAGATTCACTTGCCAGTTTTCCGAATTTCATGGTCTCGTCTCTCGTCTCTTCTCTGAAGAGTTTTTGTCCCTACGTGTTTTAGGGTTTTTTTTCTTTCTTTTTGTTCCTATGGCGGATGACACTGTTTCTGTGAACATGGCCAATCTACAAGTGGCTGGTGATAAGGAGGAAGATATGGTTTTTGAGGAGGTGGCAGCGCCAGCTGAGGATCCCAACCTTTGCTTAGTTAGTCGTTTTTTGACCGATAAATCGATCAACTTTCAAGCAATGAGACAAACAATCGCCTCCTTATGGCGTCCTTTAATGGGAATGCAGATTAGAGATTTGAATGGTGTCCTTCTCCTTTCTCAACTCTTTCATAAGGTTGATGTTCACCGAGTGCTTGATATGGAACCTTGGACATTTGATAACCAGCTGCTTCTTTTGAATCGCCTTGGGGATTTTGCCTCACCTCACGACGTCCCTCTGTACCATGTTCCTCTTTGGATCCAGATTAAAGGCCTTCGGCCAGGGTACCGTTCGAATAAGATTCTGGAGGATATTGGTAATAGATTGGGTACATTTGTCGAGGCAGATCCTACGAACTTTGAATCATCATGGGAGTCCTATATGCAAATCCGTGTTAGTTGGGATGTCAGGTAGCCTCTTTGAGATGTTCTCAATCTCAAGTTTGGTAAAACAATTTCTTTTTCTGTGACATTATTATATGAAAGACTGCTTCCCTTTTGTTTCATTTGTGGATTCCTAGGGCACACAAAAAAGTTCTGTCCAAAGCTTCTAGACTTTGAGCCTAGCAAAGCTGTTCACCGTTTCTCGATTGCATTGAGAGCACCGACCAGACGTGTGCAGAAGAATGTTGGGGATAGATGGCTTCGGCCAGTGTTTGCCGCCGGCGAGACATCTGCAAACAAGGGGACTCTGCTGAAGGAAACTAATCCCGTGAATCAAGGAGTGAATGGCGCCAATTCGGATAGGGCTCCAAATTTGAATGATATGGCTATCAATATGGAAGGAGGGTCAATTTGAATGATATTGCAACCCTTTGGCAGTAAATCACAATTTGACCCAAGGAAATCCTATTAATGATGATGAGGATATGGAATCTGTTGAAGATATGGCAATTAATGACCCAAAGAGAAAATGAGTGGGCTTGGATCAACTCAATGGAGGGGCCCCGGGTTTTGTTCCTAAACCGAGCATGCCTAATGAATCCAAATCAACTACATCGGCCGGTTCGAATCGAACCCGCCGCACAACATGAGTTACCTAAGCTGGAATTGCCGTGGGCTTGGCAACCCACGGGCTGTGGAACACTTATAATTTATTGTATTAGAAAAAAAGCTTGTTTTTATTTTTTTAATTGAAACTATTTGTCTTTCTGCCAGAGTTAATGAAATAAAAGAATTCTTGGGTTATGATGATTGTTTAGTGGTTGATTGTATTGGACATAGTGGGGGTTTGGCTCTCATATGGAAATCAGTTGACTCTGTTGTTCCTCTTAACTTATGTAGTAGGTGTATTGATGTTGAAGTCTCTCTCAATCAGTTTGGCTTTTGGCGCTTAATAGGATTTTATGGCCAACCAAATAGAGGCAGGAGAGAAGAATCTTGGGCACTTATTCAAAATCTTAAGGACTGCAGCAGTTTGCCTTGGGTTTGTCTAGGCGATTTTAATGACATCCTTCGGCCAAATGAAAAGAGGGGTGGCAGAAGACAACCCCAGAACCTTATAGATGGGTTTCGAAATGCAGTCAGTGTTGCTGGACTTCACGATATGGCCATGGGTGGGTACCCTTTCACCTGGGAGCATGGTAGAGAAAGTGGTGAGCTCATTGAATCCAAGCTTGATCGTGTCCTTGTTTCGAAAAGTTGGAGTCGTGAATTCCCACTGGCGCAGGCATATTCGCTGGACACGACCTCCTCTGATCACCTTCCTATCTTTTTGGAGGTTCGTAAGTATGTTACTCGTTCTACTGCCAGGAGCTTCAGGTTCAAAAATTTTTGGCTTCAAAATCCTGCATGTCGTGATCTTATACAGGATTTATGGGCCAACTCCTCTGATCTTAATATTCTTAATAGACTGCAATTATGTGGCAATGCTCTTTATCAGTGGGGTCTATAGATTAAACAGGAGAATAAATTGGAGAGGGAGAATTGCAGGTGCATTATGAAAGAGCTACGTGGTTCTCGTATCCTGGCTGATACAAACAGATTTTTAGAGGCCAAAAACAGATTTCATTCTCTTCTTCAGGAGCAGGAAATTCGATGGAAACAAAGAGCTAAAGTTTTTTGGCTTCGTGAGGGGGACCGTAACACGAGATTTTTTCATGCTGCGGTAACAAACAGAAAGAAGAAAAATCAGGTGCATCGTCTTCGCAACTCTGATGGGGTATGGGTGGATTCGAAACCAGCTTTGTCAGATTTGATTACTCATTATTTCTTTGATATGTTCACTGCCAATCCTGGTTGTGTGGACTCAGTTACATGTTTTTATTCCATAGTGTGTTTCGACTGAGATGAATGCTTCCCTTCTGGCACCGTACACTGCAGATGAGATTAAAACGGCGGTGTTCAGTATGGAGCCAGATAAGGCTCCAGGTGTTGATGGATTTAACCCGACTTTCTTTCAGAGCCATTGGGATATTGTGGGCCCTGCCATTTCTGCTGCTTTGTATCAAATTCTTGGATGAGCGATGCTTTCCACAGGATTTGAATAAAACCCTCTTGGTCCTCATTCCGAAGAAAATGGTGCCTGAAAGTATGGGAGACCTGCGTCCTATTGCCCTCTGCACTGTTCTTTACAAGATTATGAGCAAAGCTATCGCCAACAGGCTTAAGAGCATCCTCCCCCACATTATATCTCCCTCACAGAGTGCATTTGTTGCCGGCAGAAGTATTCATGATAACAGCTTGATTGCTTTTGAGCTAATGCATTTCTTTTTGAACAAACGCAGGGGAAAGGAAGGCTACACTACTCTCAAAATGGATATATCCAAACCATATGACAGGCTCGAATGGTCCTATATATCGGCGGTTCTGGATAAAATGGGCTTTGACTCCCGCTGGATAAATCACATAATGCTTTGTATTTCCTCTGTTCAATACTGAATTTTGCATGATGATCAACATTTGGGTCTCATTATTCCTTCAAGAGGAATTCGTCAGGGAGATCCTCTCTCCCCATACATTTTTATCTTGTGTGCAGAGGGTTTGTCCAGAATTATTCAGGTGAAGGTTGAAGCTAATACTTGGCATGGTTTTCCGATTTTGAGGGGAGCTCCTATCATTCATCATCTTTTCTTCGCGGACGATAGCTTACTAGTTTTCAAAGCAGATGCTAGTGAAGCTGTCATGGTTAAAGATGTTGTTTGTAATTATACTCAAGCCTCGGGGCAACACATTAATTTCATCAAATCAGCGATTTGTTTCTCCAAGAACGTGGAAGGCAGAACCCGAGATCAAATTTGCTTGGTACTTGAGGTGGAGGAGAAACAAGATTTAGGGACTTATCTTGGGTTGCCCACGCGTGTTGGCCTGAACAAATGTGAAGTCTTTGCTTTCATTAAAGAAAAGGTCAGGCAGAAATTGGACTCTTGGAAACGTAGATTTCTCTCTAAGGCGGGGAAAGAGATTATGCTTAAAACTGTGCTCCAAGCTCTCCCTACTTATGTTATGAACCTTTTTCTTCTTCCAAAAATTTTTTGTGGTGAATTGCAGCAACTGTTTAGTAAGTTTTGGTGGGGAAAAGGCAGAAATAATGAAAAGGGTATGAGTTGGGTGAGTTGGGAGAGGATGAGCAAGCCAAAATTTTTTGGGGGACTTGGTTTTAAAAAGCTTTACGAATTCAATGTGGCTATGATCAGTAAACATGTTTGGAGATTGGTAACTTGCCTTGATTCGCTGGTTGCTCGCTTAATCAAGGCCAAGTATTATCCAGATGGCAATTTCTTGTCTGCTGAGTTGGGTAATAACCCGAGCTATGCATGGCGTAGTCTCTATGATTGTTAATCACTAATTAGGCAGGGTGCTTGTAGGCGTGTTGGAACAGGCACTTCTATTTCTTTCTGGAATGATGCGTGGATTCCCTCCTTACCTGGTATGAAAATTACTGCCCAAGCTCCCCCTGGTTCGGATTATCTCAAGGTCTCTGACTTCATTACTACTGGAAGCTGGAATCATAATATGTTGGCTGAAATGGTCTCTGAAGCTGACAAATTGGAAGTTTTGAAAATTCCTCTAAGCCGACGTTGTTGCACAGATGGGTGGTTATGGCGTTTTAACAAAAAGGGTATGTACACTGTCCGTAGTTCATATCGTCATATTACTGCTCTCTCTCAAAATGATGCTCTTGTTGCTAATTCTCCTATGTGGAGGAAGATATGGATGACTCAGATTCCCCCAAAATGTTTGTTTTTGATCTGGCGTCTTTGTTTGAATGCTTTACCTACTGTTTCAGCTTTGCAATGACAGAACGTTCCTGTGTTTAATGCATGTTGTTTCTGTGCAAATCATGAGGAAAATTTGCTGCACTTATTTGTGAACTGCAACTTTGCTCAAAGCTGCTGGATGATTTCTTCTATTGGCCATCGTCCGCTATTAGATGGCACTCTTATCCAGTGGTTTTGGTCGGTGTTTGAACACTTACAGGGAGAGAGTGCCAAAGAATTCCTCATGCTATTATGGTCACTCTGGGAGGCTAGAAACAACATTATTTGGAGGCACCATAATCAGTCTTGTTGGCAAGTTAAAAATCGTGCAATTGCTATGTTGCACGAATGGGAGGCAGCTCATGTGGTAGCACCAATACAAAATTTGCAATCGCCGGTGATCAGATGGTCGACACCCCCTGCTGGTTTTCTGAAAGTAAATGTGGACGGAGCTTGCTTCGATCGCTATGGAGGGGTGGGTTGTGTAGCTCGGGATGACGCCGGAAACTTTGTTGCATCATTTCAGAACTCTTTCTTGGGAGGCCTCCAATCTTATGAGGTGGAAGCACTGGCTATCAGAGACGCACTAGAATGGATTAAAGGAGAGGAATGGCCAAATGTTATTCTAGAATCCGATGCACAAGTCTGTGTTCAAGCAATTAACAATATGCACTATGAAGATGACTCTCCTTTTGGTCTTATTATTCAAGATTGTAAATCCCTTTTATCAAGTATGAGTGGGATATCTCTTGTGTTTGTGAGACGTTATGCTAATAGTGTAACTCATTCTCTTGCTAGAGCTTGCACTATCTTGACAGAACCTGTGGTTTGGAGACTCTCTCCTCCACCTTGTATTTTTTATTTATTGGCTTTTGACCATGAATAAATTGTCTCACCACAATTTCATCAAAAAAAAAAAATGTAACTTCCACTGTTATAAATAAGCAAATTCGAATGCATATAAAAAAATTGATAATGTTGTACTCATTATTAATGATGTTAAGAAAAATATTTTAAATTTATATGAGAGCTTTTTACATAAATAATTTGAAAAATACAAATTTCAATTTTCTAAGAGAATTAAAAATAGAAAATAGAATACTATTTTTTATAAGTAAACACACCCTAAATATTTAAAAAAAAATTAAAAATACTTCAAATAATATTTTTTTTACTAAAATAGATCTTTTCTCACTTTAAATAATATTTTTTTTATAAAAATCCTCCTTCTACACTTTAGATAATATTTACTTTAAATTTTATCTTTTTTAAACTTTATTATTAAATAAATATATAGTAATAAAAATAATAAAAAATTAATATTTTAAATTATATTTTTCAACATATAAAATGTATTAATTTTTTATAAACGAAAAGTTTTAATTTTAATTTTAAATAATAAATAGCACTCACATAATTTATGTAAAAAATTAAAATATATAAAATATTTTAATAAAAATAATTTAATTTATTTTAAAATAAATTTTACATATTATACACATAAAAATAAAATTAAAAAAAATATTATATTCATTATATATATGTTATAGATATTTTATTTATATGGTGTGTACATGGTATAAAATTTAATATATATATTTACATATGAAATGGAGTTTATTTCAAACACTATTTTATAAAATAATAATTTTAAGAGATAATAATATTGTTTTATAATTTTTTTAATAAAAAAAACCTTAATAGCATTATTTTAAAATATTATTTCATATGTTATAAATATATTATGCATATATTATGGATATATTATTTTATAGTCTTTATATACATGAATATATTATATATATGTTTGTATATATATGTCGTCTTTTAATTTTTATATATTATTTAATTATAGTGTATATATATATTATGATTTTTAGCCTTAATATATTATTTAATTATAATATATATGTTGCGGTATATTGTATATATATTATAAGTATGTTCTGTTCTCATATACATAAAACTTGAATATATATATATATATTTATATGTATGCAGTAAATATAAGAATAATAATATAAAAAAGATAAAACAAAAAAAGGCGTGGCATCTTCACTTCCGTTTAAATGAAAAGAAAAAATAAAGCTTTGTATATATGTAAGCTAAAATATTTACGGCGTAAAACTGAAAAATACAAAATGAGATACCATGTACCATTTAATTTTTTCTTTATATAGATAATATGATACTAAGAGGGTGTTTCTCAAAACTTAAAAGCTGGTCAAAACTGCTTATAAGCTGTTTTTAGATTATAAGTTGTTTATTTAAGTGTTTCTGAAAACTTAAATAGTAGATTATAATCTGATTTTAATCAGTTTTTTAAAAGTTGGGTTTTGCTACTTTTTTTTTAAGCACTTATTTTTTAAGCAGTTTTGACCAAGTAAAAGACCATACTATCCCTACCTAATCTTCAATATTTTAAATTTGCCTACCTTATACACTTTAGTTCCCATCAAAGAAATTTTATTATTATTATTATTATTATTATTATTATTAAATTTTTATTATTATTATTATTATTATTATTATTGCAAAATAAATTTTGAATTGACATTTAAAAAATTATTTTTATACAATAAATAAACTCATGGACAGTTTGGTCATTTTGACAGTTTCTACAATTAAAAACTGATTATAAGCTGATTTTACAGAAACACTTAACTGATTATAAACTGATTATCAGCTGATTATTAGCTAGTTTACAGAAACACTTAACTGCTTATTTTTAATCTGATTATAATCTAAAAATCACTTATTCACAATAAGCTGAAAAGCTCCAGTTTTGAGAAACACCCTCTAAATATTTTAGTAGTAATGTTGTTATATTTTTTATGCAAAGAAGTAAAAAAGCAAGTGTACTAATTTGAATTTTTAAATCGTTTTAAAATCCTATTTTTAAAAGAATATTGTAAATTATTTTGAAGTTATATATATATATACATATATATATGTAGCCCATAAACTTAGAACGTTTAGTCATTTTATCTCTCTATATTTTCATTTTAACTATTTTGATCTTTGTATTTGTCTATTTTGTACTAACAGATACTTATATTAATGATTACTGATTATTTTGCCTCTTGTATTTACATATTTTATACCAACTAGATACTTTATAAGTTAAGAAAAATATAAGTTTATAGGGTTATATGGTTAAATTAAAAGTATAAGAGATAAATTAACTAAACACTATAAAATTAGAGGATTACGTATATGTTTAACATATATATATATATATATATATAACTCATAATCTAATGATATGTCTGCTTCACAACTCATACTCATAATCTAATTTAATGCTATTTTTACTATGACTCAAAGTTATAATATGAGAGAGAGTGAGGGGGATATTATCAAACTTGTAATCATAAGCAAAAATAAATCATATTTTTAATAAATATGTTCAGAATACAAATCTAATGCTTTAAATTTTTAACTCTTTTAAAAAAATCCTTTTGTCACCAAGAATCTAGAACTCTATAGATCAATTAACATCATTAAAAAAATACTTCAAAAGACAAATGGAATTTAATTTTTAGTAAGGTTAATCAATGAAAAGAAAGAAAGAAAATTAAATTTAAATCTTACTTTTTAGGGAAAATATTACTAAATACAAATTAACTTAACTTAAAACCATGTTTACGAGGGAAAGAGAGAGGGGGCATATTGATAGCTCATGATTTGTTGCCTTTTGATGACCAAGAAACTACATTGCCCCCACGTCTTGATGCAACAACCTCAAGTGAAGCAACATTGGCACGGATGACGACAGATGGCGACACATGCTTGAGTCGAATGTAGTAACAACTGAAAACTTCCAAGGCTGATTCCGACCGATTTCAACTTCTTGTGGTATTGGAATCATCTCATTCCTAGCTTCATTTTCGTACCATTTGTTCCATCTGCAATCAAACAAAGATGGAGATTGGAAACCACAACGATTAAACCTTCTTAGGTCAATTTCAATGAAATGGCAGCAAATATTGACACGTTAAGATTATATTCGGACCCTTGGCATCAAGGCAACTTCAATGGTATCCACCTCAACCACCGACACCACCTACAGCTATAGCAACTCCATCAACAATGCATGGACTTCAATTCCAGGAGGCCCGCTCAGGCATTCAACATGTTTGGTAATAGTTCGACTAAATTTCCCTTTGGTAAGCCTAAAACCCTCAAGTTTTAGTTTGAAGCTAATTTTCAAAATGTTTAATTTTGATAATATGTATTTTTGGGCTATATTTCAGTACATGAAAATTAATTAAGGTCAAAATTATTATTATTAGTATTTTTTTTGAATTATTAAGAAATGAAAAATCATGGAAATCACTAAAATATTGCCAAGACTCTAAGATTTTAATAATATTTATTAGGAATTAGCAGAGATTTTGGTTGTTTTCTAAGTTAAAAAGCCTAAATGGGGCAATTAAATTGTTGGATGTTGTAATCCTTAAGAGTTATCGATAAGTTCATATTTCTTTATTTTATTTTAGGAGGAATGTTCTAATTATAGGTAAGAGTGGCTCTATCCGCAAAAATTATCCTATCTGAATCCTAACCCGTTTAATTTTAAACTACTCGAACCCATTTAATTATCCATTTAAGTATAAAAATTTAAAAATATTATAAATTATAAAATTACATGTATCTCAATTAAATAATTATAAATTAATATTTAATATTAACACAATTTTATTAAAATAATTTCGTATCACACAATGCCACAATTAATACAAAATATAATAAATATATATTTGAAATTTAATAAAATATAATTATAATACATAATTAGGTTCAGGTAACGGATGCTCAAAGATAAATATCCAAACTAGATCCAAACTCATCACGGATAGTAAAAATATTATTCGTACTCACCCAAATTTATTTATAAATTACTCATATCATATATAAATGGATTGGATACATAAAAATAATTGACCCATTACCATCCCTAATTATAGAGAAAACTATGTCAAAAATTAAATAAAATCTTTAAAGTCATTTGGATTTTTTATAATATTTTTTATTGTTCAATAGACATTTCAGACTTCTTTTCAACTACCAAATGATTGTATTCCAAGGAGAGCTAGTTGGGTTTCTATCAAAATTGAGTTATTATTCCAAATATGTTATCCTAATTTTCATGAATTTGAATTAATGTATGTATATACATATATAATTATGCATTCTAAATACAAATCAATAGAGCATTTGTTTTATGTATATATTCCATTATATTTAATGAATATATTTTACTTGTGAATGTTGGATGAGATTGAGATGACATTAGACTACACAATATGGTGACATATAGATCGATTATGATAATGGAATGAGCTTGAGATATAATGAGTTTATGACTAGTGTGATGGTGAGAACTTGCTCATCACAAACTATTTCATACCGGTTTTGTTAGCCCTGCTTAGCTATGTTCATGATAGCAAAATCTTATGCATTAGATTCTAAGAAACAATATTTGAAATTAGAAATCTAGATAAGAGGGTAAGGTACACAGTTTGAGGTTTATTGGTTATTGTACACTAATCACATTCTTAGTTGATTACACAATTTGTTATATATTTGGTAATGACGCATGGGCACACCTTACAGTGAAAAGATTAAAGCATGAGCTTTATATATTGATGAATGTTATTCTCTAAAGTTGAGGTGTTCACCCCTAATTCTCTTATATTTTTTTTGGTGCAAGTTAAGCTTAAAAAAGTTAATTTTTATTAAGTCATCGTTGTCTTTTATTAATTTTTATTAAGTCATCGTTGTCTTTTATCCTTAAATATGACATGTTTTAAATTATATCATAAATGAGTCAATCCACTAATATGCTTAATTTTATATGTTCCGATGATGAATCGTATTTGCATGCAATGCTCCTACAATAGTATAAGAAATCAAGGAGTCAAATTTCAAATAACTCTTTCTGAAAAAAAAAATAATTTCAATAACTCTTCCTTAAAAAATATTTTTAAAAAAAGTAACTGGGGAAAGTTTTCAAACATAAAAACTATTAAATTATTTAATCTTTCAAACTTAATAAATCCCCGACAAAAAAAATCAAAGGTTTGACTTCAAGATGGGTGAGCAGCCAACTCTTACCCCAAATCCAATAGTTTGGGCTTTTGTGTGAACCATAAATATATATATATATATATATATAATGACTCATATTTGAAGCCACGCCACTTCCCACCGCCACACAACCTAATACGCAGGAAAAAGAAAAATAAAAAGCATAGAGAGTGATGGAACAAGTATTAAAGAGCTTCCAAGTGTATAGCTGAAAATTAGAAAATAACTAGAGACTATAGAGTCTTGACTCTTTGTCTCTTTGTAAGCTTACTAGAAAACTACAATATTTATTATAAAACTTAGACAACTTCCAAGTCTTATTATGTGCGCTTTATTCGATTTTTCATAGTTTGTTGATCCAAGCTGAAGAACATAGACTATTGACACTTTCAAACCTTATATATATGTATATATAAATATATATATATATTACATATTATTTGTTTATTAATTGAATATGAAGAGAAAAATACTCAAGACCTAAATAAAAATAATATATACTTTTGACCAAAATACTATACACTTTGATGATTATTATTTTTCAACTTATAAAAAGAAAATGGGATAAGGCCTAATAATTTAAATTCCAACTATGACTTTCTTATATGATGAGATTATAAAATATTTAATTTTTTTATTATTATTAAATTTATACAATTTCATGAAAATTAAATATACATTATTAAGTATATGAAGAAATTGATAATACTAATTTTTTTTTATAGAAAATACTAATAAATTGAAATACAAGAAACTACCCACATTAAGAATACTAATATGCATTTGATGGGATTAAAGATGTTAATAAAAGTTGGATCATCCATAACAACTTACTGCCAAACACAACATAAAAGGAAATTATATTGTCTACCGCTAATTTAGCCTCTAACCTAACACTAACCATGTGAGATTGGTTCCATTTCCAAAACTGAAAATTTAAATTAAACAAATATAAAAGTACTCAATTTCCATTAAAGAAAAAATTCTAAGGAAATAAAAATATTTAACAAAGCTCTCCCCTTCCCAATTTCAAGGAATGAGTAAAAAAAATAAATTTAAAAAAGAAAAACAGAAAATTAATTTCCACTGACAAACCCCCAAATTTTCTCTCCAATGAAACTAGTAATTTTTCTCACCGTACCCTTCTCCTCAGAGTCTTCAGATTCACCGGTGGAGTTGGATTTCTTTTCCACTGATTCTGATTCCCTTAACTTATTCTCCTCTCTAATGTTATCATCGCTAATCTCTTTTAACTCATCATCACAAGTTCGCTTTCCTTTTTCTTTCTTGCTCTTGTTCTTGTTCTTCTTCTTCATACTCTTCTTCTTCTTCTTCTGGAACAATCCTTCTTCATAAACTTCAATAATCTCATGTATCAATTCACGGTTAGGTGAAATATCCCAACGCGCCCAAAAATTCTTGTAACAACTAAAACAGTTGCAATCAAACACTGGATCATGGTTTCTAACATCGCTACTGCAGTTACCATCATGATCATCATCATCATTCCTGTAAGTAATTTCCTGGTGACCGTTAAAATTG
This sequence comes from Garcia nutans, assembly GCA_947685225.1. Classification (NCBI taxonomy): domain Eukaryota; kingdom Viridiplantae; phylum Streptophyta; class Magnoliopsida; order Malpighiales; family Euphorbiaceae; genus Garcia; species Garcia nutans. Next base: position 2,864,205 of record CANTUV010000068.1, read on the forward strand.
GTAGAGTTTGATGAAGTTCCAGAGCAGGAAATAAGGTAGGCTAAGACTTCTTTCTCTTCGGCGGAGAGAGCAGCCGCGAGGGCGAGAATTGTTGCCGGAAGTAGTGATAAGTGGTCCAAAATAGACGGCGGAGAAGGATGGACTTTGCCTTTCTTGTACAGAGTCTTCATGGTTGATGATTTCTGGTTGCGTTGTTTTGAAAAGGCTAATTGAATAGTTGAGAAAATTTTTGATATCCGTGTTGTTTTTCGTTTTATAGTGGGGATAATTTATTGATTCTCGGGAATTTTCATTTCTGTTTCGTGGAAAAATGAGAAAGAGAGAGAGAGAGAGATTTCAGCATTCCAACAACGCGCGTTTAGGAGCGTGTCTAAATTCTTAATTAAATTGGAATTTTTAATTCAATTTACAATGATATTTTTTTAACAGTAATGAAATGATTCCATATTAACTTAAAAAAAAAAAAAAGAACAAGAAGTCTTGATGGACAAAGGCTTAGAACACAAAGCAAATGTCTATTTTCCCCTAGGTTTACAAGCAACAAACCAAGAAAAAAATCCCCTATAAAGAAACTGTCTAAAATAAGAAAGAGGCATATTGATATAGAAAGGGCAATAGCCCTAATGCAAAACAAACAACAACCAAAAGTCCCAATTAACTTCAGATTTTGGAGTAGATGAGGAAAATAAAGGCCAAATCTGGGATTGGTGGGCAAATACTTAGATAAGGCAATGAAGGCGAGTTGAATGAAGAAAACAAAAATCTCCACTAACCAATCAGAGAGTAGTAGCATTGACCAAAGGAACAAAAGAGGAAAATGGATATTCTTCTGCAAACAAAAAAAATCATCCGTAGCTTTAAATCCTAATGCCACCTCCACCAGTAAAGAGAACCTTCATAGATGCTCCACCACCAAAGAGAAACCTCTAGATTATAAGAATTTTCCATGGGTGATTGAGCAAAAAGCCATCTAAGGCAAGATCTGAAAATAAAACACACAAAATTCATAAAATTAAGAAAGAAACAATAGACTTCATGGGGGATCTAAGAAGGCAAGCCAGACTCCATGAGGATCTAAACCCAATTGTGTTATGCAATATATTCTACAAAGTCATATCATGCGAGGCATTATCTCGGAATTGCAAAGTGTATTTATTCTCGGCAGACTGATTTCTGACAACATACTCATTGCATTCGAAGTTAGCCATTTCTTAAAACATAAAATACGAGGGAAAAATGGATTTGTTGCAATGAAAGTAGATATGTCCAAGGCCCGCGATAGAATTGAATGGGGATTTCTAAAAGCAATCATGGAGAAGCTGGGTCTTAGTGAAAACTAGGTTAGGCTTGTGATGATGTGTGTGACAACAGTTAGCTTCAAAATCTCAGCAGGCCATAAAGAAATTGGTCCAGTGATGCCAGAAAGAGGTTCGAGGCAGGGGGATCCCCTCTCCCCTACCTATTTATATTATGTATAGAAGGACTGACAACACTTTTGAGATATAATGAATTTTAAGGGCACATTCATGCTTGTAAGTTGGCAAGGAGAACACCTGCTATCTCCACTTTGCTATTTGCAGATGATAACTTCTTTTTCTTTCATGCAAATAAGCAAGAGAGTTTAAATGTATTGAATAATTTGAAGGCATACAAGAGAGTTTTTGGCCAATTGATCAACATGGAAAAGTCCTCCACTTCCTTCAGCTTGAACACATCAAAGGCAACATCAACTGAAATTTTCCAAGTATGTGGAATTGAAAGAACATCATATCATGGTAGATACCTTGGACTACCTTCACTAGTGGGGAAGAACAAAATTGAAGTTTTTTAATTTGTGAAGGAGCAAGTTGTGAGAAGAATTAACAGTTGGAACTCTAAGTCACTCTCTAGGGCAGGAAAGGAAGTGATGTTAAAAACAATTGCACAGGCCATCCCCATGTACGCAATGAGTGTTTTCCTTATGCCATTAAACTTGTGCTCTAAATTGGAAAGAATTATGAATTCATATTGATAGGGAAGTAAGCTTAAAGGCAAAAGGGAGAATTAACTGGATGCGATGGGAGAGATTATGTGGAAGGAAAGAGGCTGGTGGATTGGGCTTTAGGAAGATCCATGAGTTCAACCTAGCTCTCTTAGGGAAACAGGGCTGGAGGTTGATGTCAAATCCCAATTCCTTAGTGGCTAAAGTGCTAAAAGCTAAGTATTACCCAGATTTCAATTTTTCTTTAAGCAAAATTAGGTGTGAATCCAAGTTACTCTTGGAGAAGCATTTTGGCAGCTCAATTATTATTAAAGAATGTCTGTCGAGTGAGAATTGGAGCAAGACAAGAGATAACAATATGGTGTGATCCATGGTTGCTTGATAGGGGTAACCCGTACATAATCACTGCTGAAGTTTCCTATTTAACTGATAAAAAGCTCTAGTCCCTTATGATACCAGGTAGGCAAAAGTGGGATGAAAATTTGCTGAATGATCTATTTAAAGAAAGAGATAGGAGACTTATTTTACAGATCCCTTTGTGCGAAAGATGAACAATGGAAGAAATGTTTTGGTTGTTATATAAAAAAGGATACTATACAGTCAAAAGTGCATACTGCCTACTGACTAACCAAGGGAAAATTAAGTAGGGATCTATTGTATATTGAAGAAGGAAGAGGAAGAATGTATAAAGGATAGTTGTAGTTGTTAGTATTTTTCAGTTAGTAATTTTTGTTAGCATATTTTGTTGGTATGCAGAGGATGTCATATATTAGTGGAATATTGTTATGCGAGGACACATGAATGAATGAATGAATGAAATATTCTTCCACTTATTCTCTCTCTCTCTACCCTCTGCCTCTATTCTCATCTCCCCTGCATTCTACACTACCTCATCTTAATCCTTCTGATTCTTTCTATCCACAGTATTATTTTCGTTATCTAATATTGTTGTGATTGATTTGTAGATAATAAATTGGTATCAGAGCAGTGAGAACTGGGATAAACACTATGAATAAAATAGGAAGGAAATTCATTAAACCATTTGGATCAGAGGACAAGGAAACATAAGAAATTGAATAGCTGGAAAAACTCACCTCCTTACAGCATGATGTTAATCTACGTTTTGAAGCTTTATAGAAGGAGCAACATGCTGCCAGAATGGAGCAATAACAGACCTATGAACAACTTCGTTCAGAACAATAAGCTTCCAAGGTGGAGTACTATAGGACCTATGATTAGATTTGAGCGGAACAAATGAAGCTGGGAGTGCAGTTTGCCCAGATGATGGAAATGATGAAAAATTTGGGTAAGGGAAAAGAACAACTAATGGAGGAGACCCCACCTCCTCCCACTGCAAGAGGAATACTCCTGACCCCAGAAAGGAGAGCCCGCGAGTTTAATGACTTTAGTTTTGACCAGCCAGACAATGGCCAAAGAGGTTACTTAAACCGCCTACTCCCAAAGATGGACATGCCATTTTTTAATGGAAAAGACCCTAAATCTTGGGTCTGGAAGTGCAATAAGTACTTCCAAATATATGAAGTTCTGAAGGAAAAGAAAATGGAGTTGGGTCCTTTATTTCTTGTCTCCGAAAGACCGAAAAATTGGTTTGCCGGATGGAGGACTACACATGAGCATGCTGATTGGGAGGAGTTTTCAACGGCTTTGGTGCAAAGATTTCGGGACTCATTGATTGAAGATGTGGTGATGGAGTTCAATCGGCTTAAATAATTAGGCTCGGTCATAGATTTTCAAGAAGAATTTGAGGAGAAGAAAGCCAAGATGGTAAGACAAAATCCTTACCTCACTGAATCATATTTTATTTCAAGTTTTATTGGAGCACTGAAGGAAGAGATAGCTGCTCCGGTGAGGCTACATCGTCCGACCTCCCTATATCAAGCGTTTGAACAAGCTTTGATCCAGGAGGTAGCGGCCAAAGCTAACCATCGAGCTTATCAGACTCTTAATAACCTACTCCACAACCCAAACACCAGACCCACATACACTGCCCCAAACACCTACCCAACAACCCAAAACTCAAAATCAGTGACTGTTTACCCACAGAAACCCCAATCGAACACAACAAAACCTTCGATCATTCCTTATCAACCCCAATGGAGATCTTCAAACAATTGTTTTCATTGTGGCGACAGATATTTTTCAGGACACAGGTGTCAACCCAAGGCTGTTCTGAAATTAATGGGGCAAGAAGAAGAAGAGTTGGGTGAAGAAGATGATGAAGATTGGCAGGAGGTGGGAAGTGAATTGGTGTTGGAGGAAGGAGATTCAAAATGAGCTACACTGTCACTCCATGCAATAGACAACAACTTATCAGATAATACAATCAAAATTAAAGGGCAAATAAAAAATCAAAGTTTGCTGATTTTGATTGACAGTGGGAGTACCCACAACTTCATATACTCTAAAATAGCAGATGAACTAAAACTCCCAGCAGTGCAAGTTAATCCAGTCAACGTTACTATGGCTGATGGATGAAAAATCACAGTTCGGGCGAAATGCTTTGGATGTTCTTAGGTGATGCAAGGCCATAAATTTTAGTTTGATATGAGGGTACTTGAAATTGGTGATTATGATATGGTTCTTGGGGTCGATTGGATGAAATTCTACACTCCAGTCACATTTGACTTTGAGAACTATAAATTGATGTTCAAAAAGGATGGTAAGATGATTGAGCTCAAGATGGGTGACAGAGTCCGCTACGGTGAAGGTAATGGGTAGCAAGGAATTGTTTAAACTGGTTCAAAGCAACTGAAATGATAGACCTTTAATATTTTGGGCTATGGCAGTAAACTCTCCCATGATAGTAAACTCAACCAACACTAATCATCAATTCCAGAGATCCCGTCAAGGCTTGTTGAACAAGTATCAAGCTATCTTCCAAACTCAACACTCTTTACCCCCTACAGAACCATTAACCACACCATTCCCCTCAAACCATATACTAATCCCATTAATTTAAGACCTTATAGATATCCATATTAATAAAAAGAAGAAATTGAGAGGCTTGTCCATGAGATGCTAAAAGTTGAGATTATTCAACCGAGCCATAGTCCATTTGATTTACCGGCTCTTTTAGTTAAAAAGAAGGATGGTAGTTGGCGGCTCTATGTTGATTATAGAGCACTGAATGAAGCCATTGTAAAGGACAAGTTTTCTATCCCCATTGTGGAGGACTTGCTGGATGAGTTAAATGGGGCTGTTATTTTTTCAAAAATCGATCTGAGGTTAGGCTACCACCAAATAAGAATGGAACCGGGAGATGTTCCAAAGACCACCTTCAAAACACATTTTGAGCACTATAAATTTAAGGTAATGCCCTTTGAACTCTATAATGCACTTCCACCTTTCAGGCATTGATGAACTCTCTTTTCCAGCCTTATCTTTGAAAGTTTGTATTAATATTTTTTAATGACATCATAGTGTTCAGCAACTCTATGCAGTTATACCTTAATCATTTGGAGATTGTTTTTGATGTGTTATTAACTGCTGAATTATTTGCCAAATGGGAGAAATGTGACTTTGGAAGGGACTCGGTGGAATACTTAGGCCATATAATTTTGGCAGAGGATGTAGCGACTGATAAGGCAAAAATTGAAGATATGTTGAATTGGCCAACTCCAACTTCAGTCAAACAACTAAGAGGTTTTTTGGGATTGACGGGATACTACCGAAGGTTTATTAGGAATTATGGTGTGATTACTAAACCCCTGACTGAACTGTTAAAAAAAAGATGCTTTTAAGTGGGGAGTAGAAGCTGACAACGCTTTTAAGAAACTCAAGGAAATCATGATATCAGCTCCGATCTTGGCTCTACTAGATTTTTCTCAGCTGTTTGTTCTTGAGTAATATGCCAGTGGAAAAGGAATTGGTGCAGTACTTATGCAGCATGGCAGGCCTCTTGCATATCTTTCCAAGACCTTAAGCACCCAAAATCAAGCATTATCTACATATGAAAGAGAACCGTTAGCCATTGTTTTTGCTGTTACAAAATGGAAACACTACCTACAACAAGGCAGATTTTTCATCAAAACAGACCATGTGAGTATTAAGCATCTACTTAAATAGAAGCTACATACATATGTCCAACAAAAAGGAATCATCAAACTCTTAGGTCTTGACTACAGAATTTTGTTCAAAAAGGGTAGTGATAACAAGGCAGCAGATGCCCTATCCAAGAGAGGTGAAGAAGAAGCCAGTTGTCATTATATGATCTCTCACGTGATTCCATCTTGGATGACTGAGATTAAAGAAAGTTATAAAAGGGATTCTCAGGTGCAAAATTTAATTACTGCCATTGTTATTCATCCTTCCTTGCATCTAAGCTATTCTCTCACAAGGGGAGTCTTAAGATATAAAGAAAAAATCTATATTAGTAGTTCAATGGAATTGAGAACTAAATTGCTACAACAGTTCTAAAATTCAGCCATTAGAGGTCATTCCGGAGTGCAAGCAACTTATGCTAGACTCAAGTCCTATTTTTATTGGCCAAAGATGCAACTGACAGTCAAGATTGGGTGAAAATGTGTAATGTTTACAGCCATTGTAAAGCTGAAAGCTGCCCATACCCTGGATTATTGCAACCTCTCCCTATTCCTTCTATGGCTTGGAGTGTGATTAGCATGGATTTTATTGAGAAGTTGCCTAAATCAAGGGGTTTCGACACTATTCTGGTAATAGTGGATAGTTTCAGTAAATCTGCTCACTTTATTGCCTTAGCTCATCCTTTTACTGTTGCCAGGGTTACTCAATAGTTTATAGAGCATGTGGGGAAATTGCATGTTATGACTCAATGGATTATTTTCGACAGAGATAAAACTTTTACAAGCCACTTTTGGCAAGAGCTGTTTAAGGCTTTTGGGGTTAAACTTCACTTTAGTTTAGCATATCACCCCTAAACCGATGGGCAGAATAAGAAACTCAATTGCACGCTGGAAAATTATCTTCGTTGCATGACTCATCACAATCCAAAAAAATGAAGAGATTGACTCGGATTAGCAGAGTGGTGGTATAATACTTCAATGCATTCTTCCATCAAAATGCCTCCATTTAAGGCTTTGTATGGTGTTGATCCACCCAACCCTACCTTATCAACTGATACATGTTCGGTGGCAGCAGTAGAAGACATCCTCCAAGCTAGAACAACCATTAATAATTAGCTGAAAGAGCATCTCCAACAGGCCCAACATCGAATGAAAAACTATGCCAATAAACACATGTTTGAACGTGAGTTTCAAGTGGGAGATAAGGTCTATCTGAAACTTCAACCATATAGACAAACAACCTTGCCATTAAGAAGACATTTGAAATTTGCTGCTAAATACTATGGTCCCTTTGAAGTGGTTGAACGGGTAGGGGTTATTGCTTATCGTTTACTGTTGCCTCCAGACATTCAAATTCATCTTGTTTTTCATGTCAGTCTATTGAAGAAGAAAATTAGGGACATGGATGTTCCTTTGACTCAACTTCCTCAACCGAAAGATGATAGTTTTTGATGGGTCCAGAGAAAATCTTGAATTCTAGAGTAATTATCAGAGATGAGCAGCATGTTCAACAAGTCTTAATAAAATGGATCAATTTGCCTATAATTGATTCCACCTGAGAGGACCTTGGGTTTGTGGAAGGACAATTCCCTGAATTTATCCATTCTTGGGACAATGGTCTCGAGGGGAGGGTATTGTTGCATATCGAAGAAGGAAGAGGAAGAATGTATAAAGGATAGTTGTAGTTGTTAGTATTTTCAGTTAATAATTTCTATTAGCCTATTTTGTTGGTATGCGGAGGATGTCATATATCAGTGGAATATTGTTATGCAAGGACACATGAATGAATGAATGAAATATTCTTCCACTTATTCTCTCTCTCTCTCTACCCTCTGCCTCTATTCTCATCTCCCCTGCATTCTACACTGCCTCATCTTAATCCTTCTGATTCTATCCATAGTATAATTTTTGTTATCTAATATTGTTGTGATTGATTTGTAGATAACAGGATCAAGAGCGAAACAAATTATGGAAACATCTCTGGCAGCTAAGGATTCCTACTAGAGTAGCATTGCAACATAAAGGAGAGTCGAGGTAAACACAAAATGCCCCTTTTGTAATACTAAAGTTGAAACCATAACTCATGTCTTGTTGGACTGTGTATATGCGCGTGCCTACTGGAATTTAGCTAACTTGGGGAATATGGAGATAGTGAAAATATTATAAAGTGGCTTAGAAGCTAAGGCAGAGGTGCAATGTGGAAATGGAGGAGAAGGCAGTGACCCTATTGTGGAATTTGTGGAATCAGAGTAATCATGTAGTTTGGAACCATCAACAATGACAACCTCAGTCTGTGGTCTCCTTCTCTAATATGTTTCTGCATAACTGGAAGGAAGCACAAGAGGGTATTCATAATAACAATGTAGTGTAGACAGAAGATTAGGGAGTTAAATGGTAACCTCCTCCAGAAGGCATCTATAAGTGTAATTTTGACGCAACAGTGTTCAAAGAGGAGGGCAAGTTGGGATATGGTTGTTTGTTGCGGAATAGTAGAGAAGTTCTGATTGCGGCCAAAAGTGGTTTGTTGCAAGGTATTTTGGGCCACTTTTTAGTATAAGTTATGAGATGTAGGGAAGCTTTGAAATGGCTGAAAAAGAGGTATAGGGAAAGTTATTTTGGAAATTGATTGCAGTAATCTAGTTGAAGCAATCCAACAACAACAACAAGATTTCTCATACATAGGTCCATTGATTGATGAATGTAAAATGATGTTGAATGAGCTTTGTGATTGTAATTTGGTTTTTGTAAGAAGATCTATGAATTAGAGTGCTCATGTGCTTGCAAGGCATTCTATTTCTTTGCCAGATCACAAAGAATGGGGAGCTGATGTCCCCTTATTTGTAGCAGCAGCAATTGCTCATGATTTATCTTAGTAATATTATTATGTTCTTTAAAAAAAGAAAGAAACAGTAGAAAAACAAGAGAAAACAAGAGAAAAACGGGATGTCTTGTAGCCAGCAATAGCTCTAGATCAAGAACCAAGTACCGGATAAGTATTGCCGCTGAAGAGAGAGAGAGAAAACGAAACTCTTTATTTTCAGTGACATTTATTACTACATAAACCAGTGCAAATTTTTTCAATATTGCTTATATAATTTAATACATGATGGATAAATATTATTACACACATTGAATTTAATTGTGTAAAAATTTGAATTGCCATATAATTATATATAATGTCAGAATATATATCAGAGACTTTAATTGCTCTTTTTTCTTCTATTTAATCCTCAAATTTTCAATTGTTTTTAATTCCTTATATTTTTCTTTTTTAAATACAATTGATAATTTTTATTTGATTTTTTATATTTGCCTTTATAATATGGTAAACTAAACTCTAATATCAACCAAATTTATTGTTAATGTAACTCACCGTTCTTGAATTTTTTATTTATGTATTAATATTTCTAAATTATAATTTATTTTGATAAAATATCTCAGTTTCAATTTATTTCCATTAAAATCTCTCTTTTCGACTAGATAATAATTATATATGGATTTCACGTGATGCCGCATAAAGCTATATGTTCAAAAAAAAAAAAAAAACAAATATGCCATTTCCTACGCTCACATGAGAAATGTTTACCTTTAATTTGAATGTAAAAAAATTATATATATATATATATATTTTTTTTTTAATTTTTAGACATATAATTCCACATAATGTCGCGTGAAATTCATATAATAATTTTCTAGATGAAACACAAAATCAGAAATTTTAATAAAAAAATAAAATTAATAGATTTTATTTGGAAAAATTGACATTTATAAATATTAATAACACAATTGGAAAAATTCAAGAATAATTGATAAAATTAACTGGCCAAATTAATGAAGTAGGATCTAAAGGCTCGATAAGGAAAAGTGATTGTACCATTAGATTAATGTAAATATATTTGATCATTAGTTGCAAGTAAAAGTGGCATTTTTCTTGATCAACTTGTTGAGGGAAGTAACATAGCATCACATCGCAAAAAGACTATGCCATGGGCATAAGACTCTTCCTTTGAAATTAAAAATAAAAATAGAAAGAAGAAAAGTACTAGAGCTTATATTGTAGAAACTGCACGAGCCTTGAGAGGTTTGAAACAAATACATATTAGCGGCCATATAATTGAGGTTGAATCCTAATTTTATACAAAATTAATTGGCATGCATTAAGATCCAATTTACTCCTCTTCTATGTCATTATATTTTTCTTATACTTTTCAATGTCAAATTATATTCTCCAATATTCCACCTCAAGTGCAACTGGGTTTGGAATAGTTGCCGCTTATTCTTGAGGTTAATTACAATCACCTAGACCTATTATCTTGAGGCCGTAGGTTAACAAATAGTCTAGACTCTCTTTGTTAGCCCAAACTTGAAAATGCAGCTCCACTTTTATATCACTATATTTTTCTTATATTTTTTCAAAGTTAGATTATATTCCCCAATACTTCCCCTCAAGTTCGTCTGGATCTAGACTAGTTGTCACCTATTCTTAATGTTAATCACAAATTACCTAGTCATATTATCTTGAGACCCTAGGTTAACAAATAGTCTAAACCCTCTTTGCTAGCCCAAACTGCAAGTCTTCAAAATATTAGTCCAGGATCATCCGACTATTAGGTCATCTTCTGCTCTGATACCATATAGAAACTCAATGGGCTTTGAGAGTGTTGGACCAAATACACATCAATAGCCATATAAAATATGGTTTAATTCTCATCTTATATAAAATCAATTGGCTTGTATTAAGATCCAATCTACTCCACTTAATATATTACTATATTTTTCTTAATTTTTTCAATGTGGGATTTGTTGTGAAAATTGGATTATTTTTCACTAATAATATATATAGTGTGTGAATAATTATATCAATAATTATAACATAAAAATATACAAGAAAAAGAGGTGGATCACAACAGACATACTTAAATATTAAATCTTTTCTTAGCCAGAATTTTTCTAGACATATAATTAATTACATAAAATACTACCACAATTATATCTCATAATAGTTACTAAATAAATAATAAAGAGAACACTACAATTTAATGAGGTTCGGCCAATTTTACTTACGTTATCGGACACCACCATAATAACTTACTACTTTCAAAGAAGAAATACAAAAAAAAGAAAGAGGATAAAAAAAATAAGGCCTTATAAAAAAAGACTTATTTTGGGATGTGTTTAACTAAAGGAGGAGGGGTCCCTTTTATAGCCTAATGGCCCCCTTCTATATCCCATCTTTCGATGTAGGATAGAAAATAGCTAAACTAACAGGATTATATTGGATGATGTGGGATAGAAAATATCCAAACTAACATGATTATATTATCCAACTTATATCTCTCTTGAAAAGCAAAAAACATAATCATGCATGAGTGTGTTTATAGTTTCATATAGTTCTGGCTTTTCATGTTGATTTATAATATGTGCATAATAACTTTAATGACAAAAAAGAAAACAAAAATTATAGAATATTTCTGAAATAATCCAAAGTTTAAATAGGGTTAATGATAAAGAAAAAAGAATAATAGCTAAAACTACTCAACTATTTAGCTAAAAGTTTATTTAAATCCAATTACTTGACTTTTAGGCATTAAGCAAACAGATGAAGATTTGGTTATTTTCCATTTTATCAATATAAATAATTTTTTATCTAAAATTTTTAATTTTTAACAAAACCAAAATTCTGGAAAATATTCTATAACTTATATTATAATCTCATGAGCATTAGAAAATAACACATCATTCAATCTTAAGTGGAATGGACATGTGATCATAATCAAAGGCATTTTTTTTTTTTTTGAAAATGATAATCAAAGGCATTAGTTAAAGCACATGTTGCAAAATTAATCCTTAATCAAGTGAAATAGCATGACTGCTTTTCTACATTATTATGTAACACTAATGGAAAACCTTTCAAACTGATAAATGTCAATCCTAAGGCACATCCCTAGCTACAATTGACACCAAACTTCCATTCCAAATGTGCATAGTGATGATAACAATATATAGAAAAAATCTAAAAATTGTTAAATTCTATATGATAATAATCTTAAAAGGCAAGGGAGAGGGAAGACAAATTTAGAGCAATTTATCAATCTATATGCAGCATATTATGAAATTTAAAGTAATTTAAGTAAGAAAGTAGAAGTAAGATATTCTTAGCCCATTTTTATAATAATATGGACAGTGGCGGAACTAGCGACTATGCAAGAGGGGGCAAAATTTTCAACGGTGCAGCTACAAGGGAAGCTCTGTTGCAGCGGACGGCCAGAGGAGAGGGGGGTCGTGCTTCCTGACTCACGTATATTAGCTTCCGGCCGGCCAGCCGGCCAGGGAGTAATGCGATCCCACACAACCCCGCCTGGTTCCGCCACTGAATATGGAGGAAACTCTTCTCTTACGTTCACTCCTCCTAAATATTTCATTAGAGTCTACTAATTTAGGTTTGTCTCCAATAGCAATTACAATTAAGGTTCCTCCAGAATTTCACTCTTTACATTAGTGATACATGATTGACATACAACGAGATTTTGAGTCTCTCAGAACTTTACAAAAAGCTAATACAAGATAAAGAATTTAAACTTTTAACTTTACAAGAGATGAAAAAGGAATATGAACTTCGAGAAAAATTTGTTCAAAAACAGAGTATAAGTGAATAGCTAGAGAATTTTAGCTTTTTGTACTAGAAATTCATTAGGCTTCTTAATCTTCACTCAGTAGTTTCTCCATTATGATGATCAAACCCATATTAAAAATATAATTGTTCTAGTTCGAAAATGACTTCATATATACTTATATCATTGTATAACAACTATTTGATAATCTACAAATTTGCCTGATAGTAATAGATAACGCCCATGAATGTGTTATAATTATCGTTACTAGTCGGCTGTAATGATGATAATCTTGTCAGGAATAGGAGTCCAACTACACCATTTAATCCTTCAGATGGTAGTGGTTAATCTAAACAATAACCCTCGTTACCACAAGACTAGTATCCTCGTGAAGGAATAATGTTTGCACTAAGAATTTTAGGCCCAGCCCATAACTGAGGAAAAGGGTTTGAGTAATTCTAAAATGATTGAGGAATGGTTTTTTAAGGAAATATGACTTGAGAAAATTGATCGATTAAGGCATATGAGTATCAAGGAATGAATTATCGAGGAAGCTCACTTAAGGGAACACGAGCCATGAAATACGAAAAATGTAGAAGACTATCAAACAACACAAACAGAGCCCACCAACTGCAAATGGTTAGGCACTTTCCGATAGATAACGAAGAAAAACAAAAAGTGGAAGCCGTGAAGGAGAGGGGACAAGAGGATCGTGTCACTACTCGAGAAAGAAGGAAGAATAGAAATAAAAAGGGGGAATATCGATTTAGAAGAACAACCAATCCAGTCTAGAAAACACTCAAACAAATTTTAGTAACAACTCTTTGCAAATTCAGACAATCAACGAACACTGTAGCCAATTTCTTTTGTTTTCCGAATTTAGATTGGTTCTCTCAATAGAATTTGTATCCCTTTTATTTTCCAATCAATTTAGTTTCCTTAATAGCCTAGTATATTTGTTGTTTCTATGTAAGTACATACTGTAATCATCTTTATTGGTAATTAAAGCGCCGATTTGAGATATGCAATTTAATAATGTTTCCATTTACACAGTAGGCGTTTGTCTGATTTCGCACTTTTAGATCTTTGTTCTTAAGTAAATTGTTATTCTTAATTCGATTGACAGTGTTTCCATTTACAAAACAAACATTCGTTTAATTTTTTATCCTCGTAGATAACACATTTAAGCATTATTCCTTAGGAATATTATCAGTTTTAGTTTATTTTGGGTGTTATTTCAATTTGAAAGAGCAGACATGTATCTTCAAGTGCCTTTCTGATAGTTTATTTCACTAGTTTAGTAAGGCAGTTAAGTTTTCCTTTCATTGCATACAATAGTTATTCATGCTCTTAGAAATTTCTTTGCTTAGAAGCATTTAAAATCCATTTAGTTGCTTGTTAATTGCCAGGCATAGCTCATTCCTCAAATATTTATTCACGTTTCTTTTATTTTGAATTACTAATCTGTCATCCTCAAGGAATTCAAGCATACCATTAAGGGAAACTTGAGGAACTTTGCTCTATTTTAGGTCCTTTTTAGAGTTCAGCGCAATTGTTTTGATTTGAAGTCAGTGCAGTGCAACAAAGTTAGAGGAACCTAAAATTTTCTGGCACACCTGCAAAATAGTAAAGGCCAAGAATTATTATTGTTTTTTTTTTTGTAACGAGGAACCCTTGTTTAGCGGAGTCCGACCACCGAATAAGTTAAACCCTGACAGGCTACACTAACAACCTATCGCCAGGACCTCTCACTTCAATATGGGCTTATGGAAGGGTTCCACACGTAATACATACAATCAAGACTTGTTCATCAAGCAAACAAATAATAATGCTCGTGAATTCATCTAAGTCCCAAATTCTTGAATTTTGATTTAATCATAATGGAGATAAGCAATGCGTAACATCTATTATGCTTTACAAACAAACACTTAAAAACAAAAATCATATACTTTTGTCTCCACATGCGTTTTAATTAAAAAAAAACTTGAATAAACTTGACTTTAATAATTTCACTATTGTTAATACGAAAGGCTAGCAAAGCTCTATATATTTGCATTTGTTTTAGGACAACTAACGCCAATTATTACATAAAGATCACTCATCAATATTCAAATGAAATTAAGAAAATTTAGGTTATTGTAAAACACGCTCAAATGACATAAAGCATGTCGCAACAATAGTTATTCAGACGGAAGCAAGTGTAATGCCCATGCAATAATGTTAATGCATGTTACATATGATGGTCATTCAACACAATGAGCTTTAATGTTCATTTAAGAAGGAAGAGTGCATGTTACTTAGAAAATAGTATCTTGAAGCAATTCAAATAGAGAACCGAGCAACATTTGTTCACAAAATGGAATGTAAGTTAAATCTTTCCAAGAAAATTTTTGAAGTTTAAATCTTGGAGGGAAATTTTGAATACACACTTAAGGAAATTAGTCCTCAAGACATCTTTATACACAAGCTAATGTAACACCTATTCAAGATTTGGAATAATTGTTCATCTTAGATGAACAAAAATAGAATTCAGACACAGGGTAAAATCACTTTCGTTATGATTATTCCTAGTTAGGCATCTGAATACAAAAGCTTTCTTCATGCATATTTAAAGAAGATAACTTCATTACCTACTAATATAATAACCATTATATGGAATGCGACATTTGTTATTGTTTGTTATGGATAGAATATGCATGCAATTTTCTAGTTGTTAGAATTGGAAAAGGAACCGAAAAACATCAAATCAAGGCAAAACAAGTAGATTTTCAAATTCGAATGGACAAAACTATAAATAAATGTGTTTTTATGAAGAAAAGAAGAAGAAAGAGAGACTTTACAACAACAACAACAATAAAGCTTTAATCCCAAGTCAATTGGGGTCGGCTATATGAATTCTTCTTTTTCACTCAATATGATTTAAGGTTATCTCTTCTGATAGATGTAACATCATAAGATTATTTTGGACCACCTTTAACCAAGTCAGTTTAGTCCTACCTCTGTCTCTCTTAGCTATATCTACTATAACTTGTTCGATTTTTCTAACCAGCGCATCTCTAAGTCTTCGTTTCATATAGCCAGACCATCTCAATCTATGCTCTCTTATCTTATCCTCAATAGGTGCTACCCTCACTTTTTTTCTAATGCATTCATTGCAGATTCTATCCATTCCAGTATGACCACACATCCATCTTATTATTCTCATTTTCGCAACGTGCATTTTACTCATGTGTTGTCCTTTTACTGCCCAACACTCACTACCATACATCATCACATGCTGTATTATAGTGTGGTAAAATTTTTCTTTTAATTTAATTGGCATCTTTCGATCACATAGAACTCCTGTAACACCCCTCCACTTCATCCAACCAACTTTAATCCTATGATTTATATATTCTTCACAATCCTCATCTTCTTAAAGAACAGAGCCAAGAAAGAGAGACTTTAACCGAAGAAAATATGAATTATAGAATTATACTATAATCAAATCCTACTCTTAGTGTCATTGCTCTTCTTACTCTCAAAAGAGTTCTTTGTGTCTGAAAGTCATATTTCTAGAGACTATAACACTCTAATACATGTATTGTGTTTGTAAGGGTGAAATTCCAAAGTCAAACTATTATATGGGTGAAATTTCAGAGTCCAACTAAGGGCAAAATTTTAAAATCTGATTGAAGGTGAAACCTCAAAGTCTAACTAAAGGAGGAGTTCCTAGATTCTAATTATTGTAAGTGGTTAGGCGCAATCCTAGTGAAACTAGTGGAACTCCAAGTGGTGATCTTAGGAAAAGTGGATGTAAGAGAAGTATTTTGCTCCGAACTATTATAAAATATGGCTAAAATCTTTTTGTCCTTATTTCTTAACATTATTATTTTGATTGTTGCATATTTTGTTTATTTGAGTGAAAAAATATTAAAAAGTTTAAAAATCCTATTCATACCCCTTTAGGATTTTGCCATATCGGATTTAACAATTAGTATTAGAGCTTGTACTCAATTGCTTAAAAATCAAACAATTTTAACAGTTAACAATCTATTATGTCAAGAAATTCAAAGACAGTTTTCCAAATGGGATTATGTAGTATAAGACCTTCAGAATATTGTGGAGAAACGACAGTACATCTCAATCGGGGAAGATGGCTCAAGGCTGAAACAACCTTCCACCTATACAAATGATGATAAGAAGAAATTAGATTTCAATAATAAAGCAGTGGACTTATTGTTTTGTGCACTTGATGAAACAAAATTCAACTAAGTCTTTGCATGTGAAACCAGTGGCGGATCCAGAAACTTATTAAAGGGAGGGCTCAATTTTTATAAAAAATTAAGATGGTCAGTTTGTGGTTGGCAGAAACTTTCTCGCTGGTATTGTTTATCGCCCTATCGCTTGTCACCGCACCCGTACTTGTAGTGGCAGAATAAAAAATTCATTGAGGAGATGACTTTACTATAGATTTGAACATTTAATATTATAATAGTTCAATAATTAATTTGTACTATTAGATTAATTACACTTAAGAAATGATAATTATAGTAATTATATCTTATAACTTTGTATATTTTAAAAACGTTGCATAATAGTCTCATTTTAAATTTTTTTAACAATATTTTTTTCACATAATATACGAGCAATCGATTATTTATGTATATATGAATTTTGGTAAAAATTTTATGAATTAAAATAAAATTCATTTAAATTCACATATATATAAATTATATATACATAATTCACATATATATATATAATTTATTTAAATTTAAATATATAAATAATATATATAAATGAATATGTACATATAAAATTCACATATATATATAAATGTATGTGTATGTATATATATATTCAAATTCATTTAAATTTAAATTTAAATTTAAATATATAAATTCATATATATATATATTCATATATAAATATAAAGTTTATAAATTTATAAATAAATGTGTGTGTAAATTTTATAAAAAAATGTGTGTATATATATACACATACATACATATATATACATATATATAATTCATTTAAATTATATATATAATTCATTTAAATTTAAATATATAAACGAATATATATAAATTCATAAATATAAAATTTATAAATATATAAATGAATGTGTGTGTATATATATACACATACATACATATATACATACATATATATACACATATATACACATACATATATATATGTATATATGTATGTATATGGATGAAGGGGGTCCAGAGCCCTCCTGGACCCCGTGCGTCCGCCACTATGTGAAATAATAAAGGAGACATGGGATGTCCTAAAGATGATCACAAAGCAACAAGCTTAGTCAAGGACATAAAGCTCAACATCCTCCCAACGAGGATTAAGAAATTCACAATGAGAAAAGGTGAGTCCATGATCAAAATATACAAGAGATTCACAGCTCTAGTGAATAATCTAAAAGTTTTGAACAAGACATTCACACAAAAAGAACTCATTCTAAGATCACTATTGGAGAAGTTTGATTCTAAAGTTGATGCAATTGAGAAATTGAAGTTTCAAAATTTATTCACTCTTGAAGAGATAATTGGAAATCTCATCACATGTGAGATGAAAACAAAATGAGAGGCAATAAGTAAGGGAAAAGGATAAAGATGGTGCAAAAAAGAAAAATTTTGCTGCATTTAAGGCCTTGATTTTTGAAGAAGAAGAATCCTCTATTGATGAAGAGTTGTTGTTGCTTGCTAAGTGCTTAAACAAGTTCAATAGCTTCAAGACAACAAACAAATTTAAAAGAAGAAATGCTCACAAAGTTAAAGTAAAGCAAGTGAAAGATAAGAAATGTTAGGGTCTAAGGAGCTCGCTTACTTGGGAGATCTTCTTTATAGACCTAGTGAGGAAACACACTTCATAGGTCTGATACCACACTCCAACCCATAGCTTAAACATTGAGTTTATGAGACATTTCTACTTATATATCCTTCAATAAGTTCATCTATTTCTGATATGAGATTCCTCTCATTCTCTCATAATTGAAATTCTAACAATTTTCTCCTCTATTCTGAGCTTTCACATTGAGTTTTGCTTCCCGTAAGCGAAGTCTTTTCTAAAATTGAGTATATGGTGTCACCTTAGAGCCCGTCTACTCCAACAGTCTAAGCCGACTGGGAGTAACATTTCTCTTCCTCATGGAGATGCCAACCACGACATCCAACCACTATTTTCATACTCTTTCCTATCGAATCATTGACTTTGGTACCAATTATTGACACTGAAAAACCCACTTACTTGAGATATCTTTTTCATGGCTTTAGTGAGAAAATATACTTTGTGAGCTTGATACCAAACTTCAACCCAAAATATTAAGGCATTGAGTTTATGGATCATTTTTATTTGTATATCTCTCATCAAGTCCATCTTTTTTTGATGCGGGATTCCTCTCTTCCTCTCACATTTGAAATTCCAACAAGAAAAATAAAGTCCCTTGTTACTTTTATGAGAAGTTAGGACACATCAAGTAAAAATGTCCAGAGCTCAAGAAAATGAGGAAGAAAGAAAAAGACAATTGACCAAAAATAAGGCCTATGCTGCTCGGAGTATGAGTGATTCATCAAGCGATGATGAACAATCATCACTAGATGAAAAAGAGAATGTCAACATTTGGTTGATGGAACAAGAGGAGTATAAAAGTTAGATAATTTTTAATACTCATTTGATGAATTAATGGAAATTTTTTTATCAACTTCAAAAGAAAATATCTTCCAACAAAATTTGCATAATATTTATTATCAAAATTGAAAATAACATCTCTAAAACTTGTTTATAATCAAATTAATGCAAAAATACTAATTATTAAATTGTTTTACTTCTTTTGTCTTAAATTGATAAACATATTTTCTATTTCATAATAATTGAGAAAAATTAGTTATTTTTTACTAGAAATAAAAATTTACATATATTTTTCCTATTATACCTTTAATTTAATATAAGAAAGATTTATTAAATATTTTTAATAAATAACACTAAATATGAATATAATAAATATTTAACATATTAATTAAGTTATTAAAATGGTATCCGAACTATAAGTTAGGATAAATAAAATAAGAAATATGCTTATTAATTTAGGATGAAAAGAGTATTATTTTACTAATAGTTAAATTTCACTCTACTTATTTACTTCATATCGTATAAAATATATATATAATTTATAATTATATTATTGTATTACTTTTCTAATTGATGACCTAATCAGTTAAAAATAATTATTTTCAAAAAAATATAATTATATAAAATTTATTTCATATAAATATAACTAAATTAATTTAAAAATAAATTAAATAAGTGAAAATTGAATTATATTAGTTATAAATTATAATAAGTAGTTAAATATAACGAATGCATTTAAAATATTTGTTATTTTATTATTATAAATTATAAATTATTTATTATGAAAAATATCTAAAATATAAAGTTATTAACTATTTTGGATGTACTTATCTTTAATAAAATACAATTTGAAATATCTTATATATGGAGAGAATTATAGTATGGTGTGAACTAATTGTGAGAGAAGATTGAGAAGAGACACAAATAAGGGTAACGAGCGTGAATTGCAAACACCGTTGCAGTGAGAGTGGCAGAAATGGAAGATAAGGGAAAGAATGGTCCATTTGGCGACACGGAATCCTCCAGAAAATTTTCTAGTTTTACTCGGTCCATTCCAACATCTTTGCTCACTTGTCACCCACTGTGTTTCCCTGTGTAATATATAAAATAATTAATACAAAACATTCATCAATGTAGAAAAAAATCCATTCAAAAGATATATTTGTTATGAAATAAGTGAATAAATAATTAAATTTATTTTATCAAAATTATAATTAATTTGATCATATTCAGATTAGAACTAATTTTGTAATAGTTATAATTTTTTATTCTTATTTAAAATCTATTTATACCACTGTATATATATGTTATAGATAGTGGATAAATGATATTTCATAATAAAGAAATTTTTTATATTTCTCTTTCTCTATCTATTTTCTTTATATTTATAACACGTTATCAATACAATAGTCTCTGTAAGTTATAGTGAATGGAGAAAGATTTATTTTTTATAATTTACAAGAGAATTTTTATTTTATCTCTTAAAAATTCATCATGGATCAAAATACCCCTCCTATAATATTTATAATCTTATTTTATTCTACATGGAGGATTTATTATATTCTTGGGCTTGATTAAAATTATAAGTTGATTGATACATACTTAAGATTTATGTGATTGATTGCATATAAGAAATAAGTATTTATTTTTAAATAAATAAATAAAGGTTCGGTGATAAACCATGCTGCAATTTCTTAATTAATTTTTGGCCACATGAATCAAACAACATATAATTATATGTGTTATGTATTGATGTCACACCACATGATATTTCTAGCTCTAGAGTCGGGGTGCAGTGACACCATTGATGATCTATAATATTTTATGAAAATAACTAGTGATCTAATTTGATCATATTTGCTACTGTTATTATTGGCAATAAATTATAAAGCATCTTATATTTTTTAAAAGTTGAGGTACATAATTTAAATTCTGAAAAGCCAAACTTAATTTATAGTTATATTATAGGCATAGAATATTAATACCCATTAAAGGCTTACTTGCTCAATAAAGTCATAAACTTAAACTCCCTAGACTAAAGGTACGTAAACGAAGGATACAAGACCCAATAGAATGGTTTTAAAAATTATTATAAACTATAGCTAACTAGAAAAATTGAACTAATAGAACTCAAAATCTTAATCGATAGATCCCTCTTAATGGTAATAAAGTAATAACATAACTTTCACTTGTTGTATGAATTTATTTGATTATATCTTTTTAAATATTTATAATTATTTTTTTATAATTAATATGAATTCAATTAGATAGATATGTTGATGCCTATCTAATTTATAGTTCTTCTTTTAAGTATAGTATCTTTGCAATGACAAACCTTACAAAACTTAAATTTATTACCATTGATATTTTCTGAAGAAATTATCTATTATGAGTGCTTGATAATAAAATTCACATTGATATTGTGAATTTTAAAGATACTATAAAAAGAAATCAAGCATGCATGTAGGATTGCTTAGGAGTAACGATTTCCATTTTGATTATTCAAACGAGAAATTAAAAGCTAATTATCTCATTATTTATTATTTATTATATTTTTTTGGTGAATATTAAACTTTTCATGCCTTAAATGTACTGTTGCAGTAATAATATTGAGAGCATAGATTCACAAAATATTATGAACTAATTTTTTGTTTACTTATAGTTAAACAAAATTTTTAGCTTTTGATAAAAAATTATCAAACTCGTCCAACTAGCTTAATATCATTCCCTGAAATGATTATGATATTTTTTTAAGACTATAAATAAGATCTTGATAAAATGGCGATGGTGAAAAAAATATTTTTCCTATCAATTATGAAAGCAAAAGTGCTAAAAAGATATATATTAGCACAACTCTCATAATTCTTCATAATCAGAAAATATTTGTTATAGTTAACATTAACATAAATTAATATGATATATGATTTTGCAAATATGGTTGAAGACTCAAGAAGAGTCCACCTTATATTTTGAATTTAAATAAAATAATATTTTGATGATACATTATATTGAAGTAGATCTCGAAGAAATATACTAAGTTTTAAAGAATACGTCTCAATAGATATTGTATTGAAACAAAGTGAAAGAGATATTAAATTTTTATGTGTTAACTCTGCGAATTTGAACAAGAAGTTCATATTTAAAAAAATCTAAATTTCTTAACTGGATTGTACTTTATGAAAATAAAGATACTTAAGTTACACTATATGCACCAGAAGTGTATAAATTCTAAAATTTTTATATTTTGATATGATCATTTTGGTCATTTAGGTTCAAATATGATGCGATGTATTATTGAGAATACAAACGGACATCCATTGAAAAATTAAAAAATTATTTTGTTTGATTATTACTTTTGTGCTTCTTGTGTTCAAGATAAATTAATTGTGAGACCTTCATTATTTAAATTATATTTAGAGTCTCTTGAATTTATATAAAAAATACATGAAAATATTTATGGCATGTCATTCAATTTTGTAGACCATTTAAATACTTTATAGTTTTAATTGATGCTTCAATTCGATTGTCACATGCTCCTCAAATTAATACTCGATGGTCACATGTTTGTCAATTATCAACTCGTAATATTGTTTTTGCAAATTTCTTGCTCAAATTATAAAAGTTAAGTCAATGTTTCTTGATTATCATATCAAAACAATTAATTTAGATAATATATATGATTATATTATGATAATATATATGATAATATATTATTATTATATTATCATTGAATATATTGAATATAGATAATATATTTTATGATTACATTATCATTGAATATTTTATTGTATATGTTCATACTCAATATGGTTTAGCTGAATCATATTTATTAAGATTTTGCGATAAATTATTCTTATGCTTATGAAATTAAAATTTTCTATATCTGTTTGGATATATGTTTGGATACATATTATTATTTATGCTGTACCTTTAATTTGTATTTAATTATCTACACATAACAAGTTTTTCGTTTTACAACTTGTGTTTATCTGATATAATATATCTTATTTAAAATTTATGATATTAAAATTTCTTATTACAGTATATATGTTCTTATTGCATCTTCTCAAAGAAATAAAATGGATTATCAACATTTTCTTGATATCTATATAGGTTTTGATTGTTTATATTGGATATTATAGACTTTTAATGATAAATTTTCTAAATTAAGATTTTTTAGTGAGTTGGTTTTATAGGAGTTTTAGTAAGTTGATTTTTTCACCATTAGAGAAAGATAAAAGTAAAGGGCCTATATGAGTTCACTTCAAAAGTATTTTATGATTATATTACCATTGAATAATTTATTGCATATGTTCATACTCAATATGGTTTAGTTTAATCATATTTATTAAGATTTTGCGATTAATTATTCTTATGCTTATGAAATCAAAATTTTCTATATCCGTTTGGAAATATGTTTGGATACATATTGTTTATGTTGCACATTTAATTTGTATTTAATTATCTACACATCGCAAGTTTTTCGCTTTACAATTTGTGTTTATCTGATATAATATATCTTATTTAAAATTTATGATATTAAAATTTCTTATTACAATATATATGTTCTTATTGCATCATCTCAAAGAAATAAAATGGATTATCAACATTACCTTGATATCTATGTAGGTTTTAATTATTTATATTAGATATTATGGACTTTTAAGGATAATTTTTCTAAAGTAATATATTTAGTGAGGTGAAAAATTCTCACTATTAGGGAAAGATAAAAGTGAAGGGCCAAAAGCATAAGAGATTAGTTGAAATATATCAACTTTGTCCAATCTTGATACACACACAAATCAATATGAACTAGAATTTCAAAAACTAATTTGTTTGCAGAATATTACAAATTAATTACCAGATGTCTTTACAGATACACAGAAGGTGTCTAAATTATATATTACAGCTGCTAATACTCATGCTAGATTGATTGTCCCTATAGGACATCTTATTAGTATGACAGCTAATGAATCTAATATAAATCTGAAGCGTGGTGAACCCGTTGGTTCAAAATATTGTTCTTTGAAAGAAGAGGAAATGAATAATTATAAAATGACACTCCTGAAGAGGTCAAAAGCAACATAAATTAACAGCCTGTATTTCTAAAGAAGTAACCCTTGAAGTGATTACAGTACCAAAAAATTATAAGATCTCATTAAAATATAGAAATATATGAAAAATAGATGGAATTATTATTGATAATATGTTTGCATATGTTGTTGAAATTATCAAAATATGCTTGAGCTTAAAAATATTTAAAATTGTAGACGTCAAAGCGATTGGCCAAAATATAAAGTAATCAAGGCTGAGCTAGATTCATTTGTTAAACATATAATATTTAGACCAATAGTGCAGATACCAGAAGATGTCATACCCATAGGGTATTCTATGTAAAAGAAATAAATCAAATGAGATTATGAAAAGAACACATTTCCTCTATCATGCAATTACTCTCAAAATTAGTTTGCCAGCCCCGGAAGGGCTCGATATACATTATGGCAACTTATACATATGGCTTATAAGAGAAATGAGTTAAATGAAATTGTGAGATATAAGACACGACTTGTGGTATAAGAATTCTCACAGAGATCTGATAAAGATTATGATGAGACATATTCCCTTATCATGGATGCTATTACCTTTAGATTTTTGATATGTTTGGTAGCCTCTAAAAGGCTCGACATATATTTGATGGATATTGTGACAGTTTACTTATATCGTTCATTAAATAATAATATATATATGAAAAAACCTGAAGGATTTAAGATACATGAAGTATATAATACTTTGAAAAATATACTATATTGAACTCTAAAGATTCTTGTATTAGCTAATGCAATTTAAGCAAATATGGTATAATCGCCTATTTGAATACTTAGAGAAATGGATACGAAAATAATTTCATTTGCCCACATATTTTTATCTGAAAAATAAATTTAAAATTTATCATAGTTGCAGTTTATGTTAATGATTTAAAGATAGCATGAACTCCAAAAGAGATCTCAATTACTGTATACTATTTAAAAAAGAAATTTGAAATGAGGGATCTTGAAAAAATAAAATTTTATCTTAGATTTCAAGTTGAATATCTATCAAATGGAATTCTTGTTCATCAAACATCATCTTGAAATAATTTTGTATGTGTAAAACTTATCCATTAAGCATTCCAATAGTTGTTCATTCTCTTAATATAAAAAGAGATCCTTTTCTCCCACAAAAATATAATGAAGAGATTCTTGATCCTGAAGTACCATATCTCAGTATAATAGGGGCAGCTTTATATATTGCTAACAATACAAGATCATATATTATTTTTACAGTTAACTTATTTGCAAGGTTTAGTTCTGCACTAATTAGAAGGCATTGGAATATAATGAAATATGTTCTACACTATCTACGTGACACATCTACTATGGGTTTGATTTTTTCGAAAGGAATAAAGTATAAATTAGCAGGATATACTGATGTTGGATATCTTTTTGATCCTTATAAAGTTTAATACCAAACAAGTTATATCCTTACATATAATAATATTACTATTTTAAGCAAACAATCAATGTTACTTCATCAAATTATTTAGAATTATTAGCTATTCGTGAAGCTAGTCGTGAGAGTGTATGGTTGAGAACCATAATTGAACATATTGGAGGAGCATGTGGATTATTTATAGAAAGCAATAAACCAATAATATTGCATGAAGGTAACGCAACGTATATTACACAAATTAACGGAGGCAACATAAAAAGTGATAAGACTAAACATATATCACTAAAGTTCTTTCATACTCATAAACTCATGAAGGAAGAAAGAATCGATATTTGCAAAGTTTGTTCAAGTAACAATTCAGTAGATGTATTCACAAATATATTGTCGACATCAGTCTTCAAAAGACATATACTTAATGTTGGGATGTGTTCACTTAAAATCTTAGTTGGATATATTTTTAAGGAAAAGTTACCTATGAATACTGTACTTTTTTTTCTTCACTAAGTTTTTGTCCCACTGGATTTTTCTTAGCAAGATTTTAACAAGGCATATTCATAGAGGTAGTTATCCAAGGAGAAATGTTATAAAACATATGGATGACTACTTAAATAGATTAACTTTATTTTATCAAGATGATTAATTTTATTATATTGAGATTAAGGCTAACTTCATGATAGTTGTAATATTTTATTTTTATCTAAAATCTATTTATACCATTATATATACCCATTATGGGTGGTGGATGAGTGATAATTCATAATAAATTTTTTTTATATTTCTTTTTCTCTACCTATTTTCTTTATATTTATAACAGTATTAATATTTTTAAAAAATAATCAATGCAAAACATGTAATTGTATACTAATTAATATATAGTGCATAACATGGTTTTCTTTTTTAATACAAAAAAAAAAGAATTACACTCAAAACTATTCTAAATTGACAATATTTAATTATATCTAAAACAAAACTCTTTCTATATGTGTTATAGCTGGAAATAAGGTAAAATATGACCCTAAAATATATTTCTCAAATTTTTTAATTCAATTGTAATTTTTAAAATTAAATATGCCATTTTTGTCAAAAATTAACCATTTTAACCCTTATTGTATAATATAATGCTAGATTACTATTAAATAATATTGAGTTGGCATATTGCAGGACCAACTGTTAAACATTTTAGGTTTAAAAAATTGTATATGATTTTAAAATATTTTTCAAATATCAAAGTAGATCTCAAAATTTTTTTGTGAATTATTTTGAAAACATACATATATAATGTCATTATCAATATTTTTATATTAATATAAATATTTAATTCTTCAATAAAATATTTAATAAGAAAAAATGATAAGATTTAAAAAATAAAATAATTAAAACATATTAGAATTTATTAATATAATTAATTAATTATTTATTTTATAATATTTTTTCTTTATTTAATCTATTCATACGAAGTTATTAATATATGAAATAAAAAATAATCTTAAACTTTCATATTATTTATTATATTAATCAGCACATATTGATTTTAAATTACTTCTTAAGTATTTAATTTTTACATAATATATCACCCTTATACCCTACATATATAGAATACAATAGTGCTACATCAATTAAAAACCATAAAAAAAATTCTCACTTTAACTTTAATATAAAAAAAATTCAAGCTTATTCAATTAAATTAAAATATTATATAAATATAAATATAACAGATAAATAATATTAATAAAAATACAATAGTGATCTAATATTTAAAATATTATATACAATATATATAATACAAATAAATAATACGAATTAAATTATAGGTTTTAAACCACATAAAATTTTTTTAAAAAAATTCACCATCGTTCTGTTTATAAAATCATTATTATCAAATCTTCAAAATTAAAAATAATATATATATATTGTATGTGGTGAATTTTTTTCTGTTTGTAGAAAAATACACTTCTAAAATTATTTTTCACAAATATCACAACTACTCCAATTTAACCAATCCAATACAACACAATATCAATTAAATAGTAATAGGCAAAATAATACACTACTTTAATATATATATATATATAATATTTACAAAACTTTAATTGATTTATCAAATATGAAATAGTTGTGATTACAAAGTTATAATATATTATATACAAAAACTATACATGACATGCAGCACCAGTAGAAATGATCTTGTAACAAGATCTTAAAGGTTTTGTAACCACCCTCAAACCTAAGCTTTTTCAAACTTATCAGAGATTTTTCTATTTGTAACCTTGTCACATGCATGATAAAATTTTATTATGCTAAGTTATACAACTTAGTTATACTTACTTTGAAAACAAATAAATAAATTAGAAACCTTAATTCACATCAATTTAAATATAAACATTTCATAAATGAAATAATTAGAATTTAAATAATTTCACATTTTTTTATAATATGTACATATCTCAACATACTTAAATTATGTAGATACACGATTGTCCAAGTTTTGGTAACATTGAACAAGCCCATTGCAATCCGTAGGTTTTGATATTGGAGATAAAGTGTTGCGATACCAAAGTATCTCGTCCAAAACCGTATAAATATTATATTATAAGTCTTCTCAATACCGTAATATCTCTACATCATAGCATCAAGATATCGTAGTATCTTGCTTATAGGCATAAATAATAATCACATCATGATGTATTCATATAGGGATGTAAAAAAGCAAAGCTACTCGAGCTCGATTTGGATTCCGGCTCGGTAAAAGCTTGTCCAATTTTGAGCTCAAACTGCTTGTTTGTTAAATGAGCTAAGCTGAAGCTAAGAAATAATCGGCCCATTAGCTTACGAGCTAGCTCATTTAAAAAACTCGTGAATTAGTCTTGTAAGCTAGCTTGTTTATTATGTTAGATTAAAAATATATATAATTTAATATATATATATATTAAATTATGTATATGAATATATTAATTTTTTAACTAATTCAATTTATATAATTTATTAATATATGATATATGTGATAAATAAACTAAATATAAAATAACTTAGTAATTTATAATAAAATATAAATTTATAGTAATATAATATTTTATTTTTATTAATATATAATCATATTGTTCATTTTTCATAAAATATTAATTTTAGTATTTTTTTTCTATGAAAATGTAGAAAAAAATGAAAACTAAAATAAATTTGTTGAGTTCGTTAAGCTTATTTTAATCAAACTTTAATTCAAGCTCGAGATACATGATACATAAGCAGGATCGATACATACTCGGGCTCGGCTCGAGCTCAGTTTGAGTTCAAACTTGACTATTTTACGATGAGCCGAGCTTGAGCTTTTCAAAGCTCAGCTCGGTTTGGCTCGGCTTGATTACAATCCTATATCCATATTTATCGGCATGCCAACTCAATAGTATCAAATTCAATATTACAAATCAAGAACATATGTAGGAAAAATAAACACAATAAAATTTTCATCAATTTTTCAAAATCCATTGCAAGCAATCATTTTCATAATTTTCTCACAATTCATCAAAACTCACATAATTAATATAAATAAATTTTTCATAATTTTCTTGATAAATAATTTAATATTAGATTTCAATTTTAACATTCATATAAATAAATAAATTTATTAGTCAATTAATTTTTGAAATACTTTAATTCATCTTATAAACTATAAATTTCATAAAATAATCTTTTTCATTTTAAATAGCGAAATTAAATCTCATTTTACATTTATATTAGAATTTCATATAATTTAACATAAATTTCACAAATAATCAAGTAATAATTTAAAAATAATATTAAAGACATTTATATCATAATTCATAAAATTTTTTAATATGAATTTCACAGACATATTCAAGTAACAAATTAAAAATAATGCCCAATCAAGTTTATGTATAAAATATAACAACTTTAAATTAATATTTTAAAAATAAGTACAAACCTCTGTTGTAAAATCAATTTAATTACTTTCCAATTCTTAAATTAAAAAAAAATACTTCTCCACCACCTTGAATTAAATTGGCCAAAGAATACCCCTAAATCAACAAGGTTCAATACTTCAATTAAACTCATATTCTACTTTAAAAATACTCAAATTAACTTTCAATTATACTAATCTTAACTAAATCCCCTCAAAAATCCTTAATAGAGAAGTTTCATAAACTATAATTTCTTGATTCAAACTCAATTCAACCAATTAATTACAAATTCATTATATAATTATCATATTCTCTTTATTACCCAAACTATTTTCCATATACATTATGTTTCTCAATATAAATAAATTTTCTCCTATAGTTCTAAATATTTACATAATCTAAAACTCATAAAATTAAACTTAAAAAAATATATTTACTTAAAATTTTAATTTTTTCTTCAAAATCCCCTTGAATCCTTTGATTTTAGATAAAAATTTGAGTAAAGATTGAAATTTTTTTAGTTTTTTTAAGAACTCGGCAAGAAGAAAAAGAAGAAGAAGACAAAAAATTTCTTTCTTCTTTCCATACTTATCCACTTGTACATTTGAAATTTTTATGTGTTATATTATTATTATTATTATTACTAATATTTAAAATTTATGGATGTTACATATGAAAATTTCAAAAATTTATAAATGGAATAAATTGATATTATTATTATTATTATTATTTGAAATTTATGGATGTTACAAATAAAAATTTCAAAAATTTATAAAAAGGAATAAATTGATTGGTAAGTTTATAAAGAGCATCTATATACACACATACACACATAAATATACATATACACACACATATATATTAAAATCATAAAAATACACTGCAACTTTTATATTATAAATTTTTATGTAATCTTAATTAGGTATTTAAACATAATTAAAAATAAATATGAGTTAATGAATAGGATAAATATATAAAATGAAAGTTTAAGAATTATTTTTTAAAAATTATTTATTTTTATATATTAATAATTTTATGAGTAAATTAAGTGAAGAAAACTAATATTATAAGATATATATATAAATAATGAATAAATAATTTTTTATATATTTTAATTATTTTTTATTTTAAATATTTTCATCTTTTTATTATTAAATATTATAATTGGTGGTCAAAATATTTGTATTAATATAAAAATATTGATAATGAGATTACACATATATTTTTGAAATAATTTTCTAAAAATAATTTGATATTCAATTCAAAATTTGTGAAATATTTTAGGATTAAATTTGATAAATCTTTTGACCTAAAACTTTTAACAGTGGATCCCTCATAAAGGCTGACTGGCGATGGCCAAAATGACGTATTTTATAAAAAATAAGACATTGATTAAAAGCCTTTTTCTTCACTGTAATTGATTAAAATCCTTTTTCTTCACTGTAATATAACTCGTGCTATGCTACGGGACAAAGATTAATGTATTGATATATGATTTTTTTTTTTTGAGCATTGTTGATACAAATCAAATGCATAATGTGTATGTTTGAATGGAAAATATTCAAAATCCATAAAATATATTCAAATTCATGAAATTAAAGACTATGGAATGTGAAATCAATATAATTATGGTTTACATTCCCATGCACTTTAAATGCTTTTTGCATTTTCAATGAACTTCATTACTTAATTTAATCAATAAATTTTCATGACAATGAATAATTTTTCATGAATATAAAATAACTTTCTATATTTATATTCTTCCATTTGTCATTTAAAATCATGAGCATAAATAATTCCCAACGTTGGACTTTGATAAACGGCTCAAATTGATCCCATCAAATGGGGAGATATTTGTCAATATGAAAAATGAAAATATGTTAATAAAAAATTGAATTTATTTGATTTGTATTTACTTGGATATCCTCATATATAGTTGGCTCCAAATTTGCCTCTAAAATTTTTTTCCTCTATTTTTTTTCAACATCTACTTTAATGCTTGTTTACAGTTTTTAAATTATTATTTGTTGTAACATTAATCCCTTATTAGCTAGCTAAGTATAATTAAAATACGTTTGTATATTTCTTATTACTATTTTATATGATATGCTTATTTTTGTTCGTAATTATATGAAAATAATTTATATATTGCAATTTTTTGTGCACTTTTAACATAACGCATGGAAATTAATTATGCATCGGGCGGATTTTGTAATACATATGCCTAAATAACCTTAACCATTGTTGTTGTTAATAAAAATTATGTAATTTTATATTTTCAATTAATCAGATTGGCAAAAATATAGAATGAGAATGAAAATTATAGACACATAAATTTAGCGTGGTTTGACACAATATTGTCTACATCCATGGATTGCTCCAGATCTTTAATTATAAGGGAAAAATATTTATAATACTTAAACTCACAGTCCAAAACCCAAGAATTTTTTACCAAAATTCTTTCTTAAAAGCTTTTAAGCTTTTTCTCTCAAACATAAACAAATGCTTTGGATTGATTTTCAAAACAAATGAGATGAGGGTATTTATACCTTTTCTATATAGTTTTCTAGCTAAAATAGTAGATGTATTAAATCATTAGAATTTTAATCGTCTAAATTTTTTTACTATTTATATCTATAGCTAAATATAAATATGATTTATTTTAATATTAGCTTTTGATTTTAAACCATTTAATAACAATCTTCACTTGAAGACTAATTTTAATTTGTCTCAACACCTTAATAAATGCAACAACTCTTTGTTGGTCTTATCACTCTTGGAGGCCAACTGAGGCTGAACATAGCTTTAGATTTTTTAATAGTTATCACCTTTATTAACATGTCTGCTAGATTTTCAGTTCTGTTGATTTTTTCTAACTTCAAAATCTCTTCTTCTAGAAGTGACCAGATAAAGTGATATCGCACATGTATGTTCTTCGTTCTAGAATGAAATGATGGATTTTTTGTTAAATGAATTGCACTTTAACTATCACAATATAATACATTATCTTCTTGTTGCTTGCTCAATTCCTTCAAGAAATTTTGTAGCTAGATAATCTCTTTATTGGCTTTTGCAATAACACTGTATTCTGCTTCAGTTGTTGAGAGAGCAACAATCTTCCGTAGTTGAGAAACCTAGCCTACTGTTGTACCTCTTAGAGTATAAATATACCATATAGTGCTTTTCTATTGTCTACAATTCTGGCTAAATCAACATTCACATAGCATGTTAATGGTATATCCCTACCTTTGAAATAAAGTGCTTTATATATGGTACCCTGTAGATATCTAAAGATCTATTGGACTATTTTCCAATGTTCCTTACCTGTGTTGTTCATGTACCTGCTGATAGCTTCCACTACTTGAGAAATATCTAGTTTGGTACAAACCATGATATATATTAAACTTCCAATTGCTGAGGCATATGAAACTTTAGCCATATGTGCACATTCTTCCTCTAATTTTGTGCCTACTCCTTGGAAATTCTAAAATGCACGCCTAATTAAAGGTGTACTCATTGGTTTAGCATTTTCCATATTAAACCTGGAGAGTACTTTGTTGATGTAATTAGCCTGTGACAACATCAAAGTCCCTGATTTCAAGTCTCTCAATATTATCATTCTAATAACCTACTTTACAGCACCCAAATCTTTTATTTCAAAATGCTTTGACAATTTTTGCTTCAAAATAATAATCTGTTGCATCTGAATCTGCAACGAGCATGTAGTGTACATATAACAATAGAATAATATAGCTATTGTCAAACTTTTTGATGTAGCAACAATGATATGCTTGGCACCTTGTAAAACTATTGATGCTCATGAAGCTATCAAACTTCTTATACCACTGCCTACGAGCTTGTTTTAAACCATACAAACTCTTTTTTTAGTCTGCATGCTAGGTTTTCTTTACATGCCTTAATGAAGACTTCTTGATGCAACCAAGGAACAAACTAAACCTAAGTCCATGGATCCACTTAGCCTACCCAATGGACCCATCATAAGTGGACGCTTAAAAAGATTCAAGGAAGCTTTGTTGACCATGATGCGAGGCCTTTGGACAAATTTAGTAACCATTGAAGAATGCAAGGAAGATTCTAACCACAAGTTTGGACTCTTGCAATAGGATCAAGGCTTAATTCAACTTTATGAAGTTTCAAAAGACATAGTGGTCACACCACTGGCATAACAGTCGCCATTCTGCTTTCGCGTTCAACATCGCAATCATAAGCTTTACAATGAACTCTACTGTGTTGATACATTTATCTCACACCCTACCTCATAGTCGCTCATCTTGTCGTGAACCTCTCAGTGTTCCACATGCTATTTTTTCATATTTTAGTTAATTAATTTGTTTAAATTATTATTTTATTAGGATATTCCTATTTGTGATTATTCTCAATCATAATAATGAATTATATCTAGATTCATTAAATTTTTCTAGATTTGTTAGATTTCTTATTAGAATATGGTAAGGTTGTTTTTATTCCTAAACAACCTTATTTCCTACTAGGTTAAGGACTCTCTTGTAGCCTATATAAAGGTACCAATCTCTATATTGTAATTCATTCAGTTTGATTAATAAAATTTTAAGAACTTTGCTCTTAGGAGATTCCATATCTCTTGTTACCCTGATTCTTGTTTGAATCAACTTCCACACCTAGAGTTAACTACTTGAGTATTGTTAATACTAAGATTCTCTCCTACATTGTTAGGTTTGGGTCGAGGTCTTAGATAAAGAATCTGATTTGGCTTTCCAATAAGTTACTTCCTAGAGTAAAGGTTTTAGGTCTCAAGTTGCTACTTAGTGTGGGTTCGCATCACTTCTTTTTGCTTCATATAAATTTCCAAATAAAAAATGGACAGTTCGTACCACTTATTTGAGTTATTGCATTTATCGTATCACTAAAACTAGGTTTTGTACTATGAAATGAATTTAACAACATTGGGTTTTGAAGAGAGGTAAAAGAGGTAAAAAAAAGGGGAAAAGCGGTGAAGAACTATTCCATCACAATTCGCTAATGTGGTAATGTTTCATCTATTTGTTTAGAAAGGTGATGCTCTTTTTGCAGTAGAGAATTTGTTAAACAAATAGGTGAAAGAGTGTAGTAGAGAAAATCAAAATATTTTGACTCAAAATAGAAGCAATGAAACAAGAATATTCCGATTTGGTTCTATTTCTTTCACTTCAACCATTTAATTGGAATAAATAAATTAATGAGCACCGTGCCAAATGCTATAATTAAAATATATAAGAAAACGAAGATATAGATACAAGTTTTTTTGAATTTGTATTTTTTTTTAGTTTTGTTATTTGAATTTGTGTTTTTGGTCAAACAATAATAATTAGAATTTTTTTTGTTATTCAATCCAAAATGCACACCACATATTTAATAAAATATTTCAAAAAAATAATTTTTAAAAATTTTTAGTTTTTCATTATATTATCAGTATACTTTAAATATAACTTGATATATAAAAAAATAGTATATATAAGTATATATCAATAAATGTTATAGAACATACTACATGTGTATATATGTTTGTATATGTTACAATATTTAAATTAAAAAATAATAATATATGCGAGTAAACGTTGGTATATGTGGGTATATACTTTAACTATAAAATGAAATTTTTATAAATATAAACTGTGCATTTTTTACTGTATATATGGATATATATTACATAAACTTTCAGCCTGTATTTGGATGGAAGTGATAGGAGAAATTGAATTTAATTTAATGAAGGAACCGAGAGTAATGTAAAAAAAATTTACTCTAAATTATTTTTCATTGTTTGGTAGTTTAAATAAATGAGAGAGTAATTTAAATTTCTCTCTTATTATTAAAAAAGGAAATGAGGGTTATAATAGTAATTTTATATATTTAAATAACTACTTACCTCCATTTACTTTCCTTTCCCTCCATTTTGGAGAGAAATATTTTGGAGTTGGAGAGTAAATTAGGAAAATGAATTTCCTCCTCTTTACTTTATTTACTCTACTAATTTTTGCTCCAAACAAGAGAAAGTAGAGTAAATTTTATTTACTTTCTCTTCCTTTGACCCCTAGTTACCCTCATCCAAACAAAGGCTCACTTAAAAATGACCTTTTTGTAAATATATAATTTCCACTGAATGTACATTATTAGATGAATATTGTACAATTGTCTCGGTGTATCTTTCAAAGTTGTTTTCGCCAAAATGCTGAAAGCAACTTAGGTTCTTGAAGTGCTTAGTGCCCGAAAAGGCCGAATTATAAAACAAATACCAACATGTGTTTAGTTATATAAAAGTGATATATGTTTAATCATATAAAAATGATATATGTTTCGTTATATGTTGATGTATGTCACATATAACAACATATACATGTCAAATTTTATAATAATAAGAATATAAAACTATTACATATCTAGTTATATATCGGTATATGTTTTATATATATATATATGTTAAATATTTATAAGAATAAGAGTATAAAAGTTATATATATATATATGTAGTAGCCGACTTTTGCATAAATGAGAATTAAATATTAATGTAACTCAAATAAAATATCAATAAATAAATTTAATTAACAAAGGTAATAGTCTCAATAATTACAAGCCAAGTATAAAAGAGAAAAACACACACACAAAAAAAAAAGGAGAAAATACAATTCTAAAAAAATCTCTCCTCATTCACTCTCCCATGTGATAACCAATAGCCCCATTCTCCCCATGTGATAGCCAATAGTCCCGTTCCCCCCATGTGATAGCAGCAGCCCCCATACCTATAAGACATGATAATTGAAATCAAAATCTATAAAAGCACACTAAAAATGATGAAAACACTAAAACTGAAAATTATTCCACTATAAATAGAGAAAGAAATACTACAAAAGGGAGAGAGAGATAAAAAAAACACAGATAGAGGAGAGAAAATTGAGGTAAGTTTCCTGGTAGAGGAACTAAAAAAAAGAGTCAGAAAAACCTGAAAATTTTATAAGAACAGACAATGCTCTTACCAAACTTTGAAATTTTGGTCAAGCAAGCAATATTTAAAAATTTAAAACTCACAAAAATAAAAAATTTCATATAAAACAAAATGCAAGAAATAACACAGAGATGGAAAATTTATAAGAAATTAGAGGATAGAGAGAAATTTCCTAGTAGAGGAAATTTTAGACAATTTGAATTCATCAAGTACAGGAAGTATACTCAGCGACTTTGAAAATTAGACCAGCAAATAATAAGAACTCATCAATTTTGATCACAAAAATCACATAAATTAGGAAGTGTACCTCATAAAAAGCCATCTGAAATTCAAGATAATGAGCAACCCAAATTCACACTTTTCGACAATTAAAGATCACACTAAGGTAATAACATTGTGTATTATAATTTAATTTTTTTTATTTGTTTATTGCAATACCAATTCTCTTTTACTGCAATTATATATAAAATTATGAGTATATGTAGGATACAATTACATAAAAAATATAATCAAGAAATGATTACATCCATACATGCAGGATGAATGGCTCATAAAAATGCAAGAAGTGCATACAATTAATACAACTACACATTATATATACAACTTCTACACTAGCTCAAATGCAAGATTCATATACAAAAATAATTAATAAACAAAAATAATAAAAATGGAAAAAATCCTCAAAAAAAAAATGAATGCTTGATCTAGGGTCTAAAAAAAATTGAATAATAATAATATAATAAAATTTATCCTCAAAAAGAAGAATAAAACAAATTTCAAAAAATTTTGTTTGTTGCAAAAGAATTAAACCTAAGAACCTATAAATATTGATACGTTTTAAAAATAAAAGAAGCAAAAATAAAAATAAACTAAGTAAAATGAGAATATGAAATTCTTTACCTTATTATTTGTTGATGATAAGTGAAATAAAAGTTGGATGGGGATGTGGGAGCCAAAGATTTAAGATAAAAAGAACTAAAAAATATAAGTAATTTTATATTTGTAAATAGAGAAGGAGAGAAACAGAGAAAAGGAGGAGGGGGAGCAAAGTGAAAGTGAAAAAAAAGATAGAAAAAGAAATGATTTATATGGTTGCCTCTAGGGTTACGAATTATTATTTAATTATTTTTAAAAGTAAAAATAATCAGCAATGAATAATGGGCTTAATAAATGAGTTGATGGCTTTAAATTACTCTACCCAAAGTACTTTTGGGAACTCTTTTAGGTATTAGAGCTAGGCTTTCATTTCTTTACTATTATTATTATTATTATTAGTTGTACGTTCATAGCATTTGAAAAGTTATATATTTGCAGAGTAACATTAAAACATCACCACATTTAAAGTCTAGGCAGTAGATATAACAATTATTAAATAAATAAATTTATTATTTTAAAAAATAAAATATATGCATAATAAAAAATTCTATTTAGAAATCGGTTGTGATTATTAAAAGGGAAAATAACACATAACATAAATATAAAAATTGAAAATAATTCTTAAATAAAATAAAAAATAGTAACATTGAAATAAAAAAAATAATAAAAGGGTCAAGTACAGAAAGTGAAACTAATAATAATAATAATAATAATAATAATAATAATAATAATAATAATAATAATAATAGTGATAATAAATAAAGTAAACTGTAAAAAAAATCAAATTATGAGGACTTTGATTTCGTCAAATGGATACGTATGCATTCGAGATTAAGTTTCAAATTTAAGTTCACCTTAATAAAAAATATTTTTTCTTAAGAAATAATAAATGTGTATTAATTAGAGAATGACAAAATAAAAGATGGCAAAAATAATTAAAAAAATAAAATTATAATAGTTATGTCCATGGAGTGGAGATAATAAAAAAATATTAACGAATTAAAAAAATATTAAGATATTTAATTACATAAAATCATTATATTCAGGTACTAAATATAAGGATTGAATTATTAATTAATTAAATATATGTCCATAAGGGTAATAAAATTATTAAAAATAATAAAATAAAATAATAAATTTGATAAAAATATTTATTTTTGGAGAGTGAATATAATAGTCAAAAAATAATAATAAGAATATATAATTAGGATTTATATTCAGACAGCGAATATAATTCTTTCTAATAATAAAAAATAAAAAATAATAAAATATCACAATATAGTATCAATTTTGGGTATTATAGGGTGTTTTTTCTTCCCTATACATAATCAACCCTCTGAATCTTATCTCTAAAAGCGCAAACCATTAATAGGTGTTAAATCAAATCTTTTAATTGATTGATGGCGACTTCCATCATACATGAAAAACAATACAACTAAACACAAAGCCAACTCTGAACCAATTAAATCTATATTTCGCCAGCTCCCACGAGTCGCCCCATGTGCGACAGCTGACTATTCCATTGGGGACTAGTAAATTTTTAAATAGAGAAGTTAAGCTATATTCTTTAGTATACTTCTAAAAAATTTAATTACATACATATTTTTATTCTCATGTTTCAACTGACAAGTCTCTTATCACATACTCACTTAAAGGTCAGGAAGTGACCTAATACCTTAATAGGTTTAGTATGAGGATGAAGTAGGGTATCCTCTGTGAAAAACCCAGTAGGGCCTCTGAAAAATCTTCACTCAATGTATCTTTTAGCCATGTATCAACTGAGAGAATTCGTTAGTCCAGGTTATGGATGACAGTGAGATGATCTACAGTCTGGGAACCACAAAACCCGGTGAAATAAGGTGGATCTATACCTTTAGGAATAGAACCCAACTATTCACACATTTAGATAAACCTGCTATAGCTTCGTCCAAACCCGTTTATGATCAATAAACAAAGAAATCTATATTCAAACTCTTTTATCTGGTTGTTATTTTTTTAGTCAAGGTGTAATTTTTTATATTAATTTCTAATTTTGCATCACATGGCATTGTAATTTCGTATCTTATAACATTATAGTTTTGCATGGCACAACATTTCAACATTTGTCATTTTAACCCTATTATTGTGATTCATTTTGGATGGTCACAAGAGTGTGAAAGTGCTCCTATTCACACCTTTAGGTAAACCTGCTATAGCTTATTCCAAATCCATTTAGGATCAATAAACAAAGAAATATATATTCAAACTCTTTTATCTGGTCATTATTTTTCGAGTCAAGGTGTAATTTTTTTTATATTAATTTCTAATTTTGCATCATATGGCATTGTAATTTCGTCTCTTATAGCATTATAATTTTGCATGGCATAACATTTCAACATTTGTCATAAAATCTTTTTTTTTTAATTTTTTTACAATAGGAGTACTTCCACACTCTTGTGACCATCCAAAATGAATTGCCATAATAGAGTTGTTTTAGATATATCTGAAGCAGAGACCATGAAAGAATCTAAGTCATCACAAAAAATAAAAGGGGATTGTTTTCCTATAGGAGTCATGGTCCAACTTTCGACATTAGAGAAAGTAGACTTTTAACAAAAATGATTTGGGGCTCTAAAAGAAATTTGTGACAGTATAAAACCACAACAAAAGTTCCAATTTAATGAGCAGTTTGGATAGATTGCTTACTTAATGTACACATTAGTATTCTTGCTCATATTAAATTATTGGGACCTATACTACCATTGTTTCACAATTGGACAATTATACTTAACATCTACAATAGAAGAATATCACATCATAACCAACATATTAGAAAAGAGTGATATTAAGCCATATACACACTATCAGAGGGTAGTAGGCAGAAGACAATTAGCCAAGATCATGGATATGCATGCAAGTGTGATAAAAGGATGGGAAGATCCACAATCTATGGTCATTCTAATGGAACCATTACTAGGTTCGTGAAAAGTATTTTAGATCGAAATGAAGGATTGTTGATTTTGGCTCTGCTCATTTATGGAATGATCCTATTTCCAAGAGAATTGAACTTCATAGATCCTACAGTGATCACCCTCTTTACTAGTGTAATAAGAGAAACAAATCCAATCATTAG
Organism: Garcia nutans; assembly: GCA_947685225.1. Lineage (NCBI taxonomy): Eukaryota > Viridiplantae > Streptophyta > Magnoliopsida > Malpighiales > Euphorbiaceae > Garcia > Garcia nutans. The sequence goes on from CANTUV010000068.1 coordinate 2,904,855, forward strand.
TATTTTAGCATAAACATTGAGGTCTTTAAACAGTTATAGGAGGCAAGGAAGTGGATGATTCATAGGCTGTGCAGCTTTGTTGAGTACATGGGCTCTAACACATTTTAAGTGTCCTCCTCAATTTCAATTTCATAGCATTGAGTATGAACCGGGATATAATACTATGAAAAATCATCTGGTAAAATTTGGATTAGCAGAATTACCTAATACAGCGCAGAGCAAAAAACAATAGTTAAGATTTCTACAACAGATAAAAGACAAAGATATATCTTGGTTAGCCTTTTGGAAGGATAGAAAACCATTAATATTCAAATGTATCAACTTTTCATGGATGCCTTTGATCAGAATATGGGAGTTGGGATCTTTACAATTCATTCCTCAAATAATAGGGTTAGACGACATAGACTCTGATTATAGGGATGAGAAAAAATATGCTAAGCTTGGCAAAGTCCTGGATACTTGAAAGATTGCGAGGAAGATAAAATTTGAAACTTATAGAGATTCAGTGACTCGGGATTATTTAGAATGGTACCAAAAAAAAAGAGAAAAATGGTTTAATCCTCCGTTAGTAAGGATACATGAAGGACCTTCCATATTAAATGAGTATGTTCTTATTGACGAAACTGCTATGAGAAAAATGTCTTCCACTGATGATAGAGATGTAGCCTATTGGATTCAAGAGACCACAGAGGCTAAAAAAGAAATTTTTAAGCTTCTAAAACAAAATGAAAATATTAAATATGAAATAGCAAAAATCCAAATGCAGTTGAAAGAATCCAACACAATGAAGAGAAAGATATCCATCTTGGAAGTCGAAAGAAAAGCCTTCGAAATATAACAGGAAAATAATAAGTTAAAAGGTGAAATGTGCATACTCCAAGAGTTGTTAGAGGAATGCAAAGAAAGGGAATAAAGCAAGAAGAGTGAGACAGAAACTCTAGTTGAGGAATCATACCAACAACAAAATTTGGTATGGAAAATTCAAGCGTATCAGGACCAGATGGATCAATTGACTACTTCTATAGAGCAAATTTTGGTTGAGAAAAATGATTTAGCCTCAAGCTTGAGAGTAGAAGATTGTGTCTTTTATTAAGATAATTTTACAAGAGTATGCATAAAGGCTATCATCTCACCAAAAAATTGAAGATATTAGCTCAACAAGCGAGCTACATGACCCAAGAGTGAACCATATGAAGATAATTTATATGTCAATGGGACTACATGGATAAGAGCTTTATAATTTGCTGAAAAAGATATATCGCGAGCTTTTCTATTACGAAAGATTCAGAAAAGGGTCACAAAGCATTAATGGGATTTGATTCCTTTTGTAACTTGATAAGCAAAATATTTATGTTTTTAATGTGTTAAAGGATGATTAATTATTTATGTTTATTTTTATATTTTTTAAACATTAGTTTGTATGATTATTGCATCATGATTTCATTCAAATGAAGAATGGTAAATTAAAATATTTTCTAATGCAAAATAAATATACCATCAAGAACGTCAATATAGCCCACCTTTCGAAGAATAAATTTGACTTAACTGACTTTTGCAGGACTAAGTCAAAGACCAGACTCATAGAAACCAAGCCTAAGAAGAAAGGAGGTGAGATATTGACTAGATAAAGGAGAAGTTAGAGGAAGTTTCAGAAATGAAAAATCAGTTGGAAAAACTTATGGAATTACTCAAGGGAAAGAACACCGTAGAAACTATGCTTAATATCTCAGGATCAAGAACCACAATAGCCCATCCCTTTACAGGTGCCACTGGGGATCCTACATATCCATCAAGTGTTATCCCGCCATATAAGCCAATAGAAGGGGGACCAAGTAATACCCATCAGTTGAAAATATTGGTTCTCCTAAACCTTATCAAGGAATGCCAGAAGGGGGTAAGCAAGAGAAGCTCAAATAAATCCAATGCCTCTTGTTTTTCCTAAAGAACATATAGTAATTTTAGACTTAGATGACACAAAGGTGCAAAATAATTTCAAAAGAGCAAGTCATGACCGATTTTGAAAAAATAAAATGGCTAGAGGAGCATTTAAAAGCAATTGAAGGGGTTAATATATATGGAACCACTGATGTATTCCAATTGTGCCTGGCACCCAACGTGGCCATACCATTGAAATTCAAGGCACCAGACTTTGAAAAATATGATGGTCTATCTTGTCCTCAAAGTCATTTATTAATGTTTTATAGTAGGATGGTAGCATACATTAGTAATGAGAATTACTAATTCATATTTTTCAAGAAAGTCTTACGGGCCCAACAATAAGGTGATACATGAATTTAGATCGAACACACATTCGAAGATGGAAAGATATGACAAATGCTTTCGTGAAGCAATATAAACATAACATGGATATGACATCTAGCAAGGATGATTTCAGCACTATGGAAAAGAAAAATAATGAAAATTTTAAGGAATATGCATAAAGAAGAAGGGACAAAGCTGCATAAATTAGTCCTCCTCTCACGGATAAGGAGATGATAGTCAATTTCTTAAACACACTGGGACAACCATTCTATAATATGTTACTAGATAACACAACTACCAACTTCTCAGATTTGGTCTTAGTTGGGAAAAAGGATCGAGCAAGGCATGGAAATAGGAAAAACTGAGGAGCGAAGTGTTGAAGGAAACAACTTAAAAAGATAATATTCAAACAAAAAGAAAGAAGGAGAAACCCACATGGTAGGAGGACATCCACAACTTAAAGAAAATTACTATCATAATTATGTGGCAAATGTAGGGTCTGAAATGTATTAGTTCCCTTATCACGCTCCCCGATTTATGAATTCTCAAAATGCTCTTTATTCTAATCCACCCGGTTCTCTTACACTTGCCCAAAGAGCAAACAATAGAACAAATCAACCCAATCAAGTAGGGCAATAAAATAATCGCCTTCGGGAAAGAAGGGTAGAAACATTTGATTCTATCCCTATAACTTATGCAGAATTGCTACCTCAACTATTCAAGGCTAATAAGTGTGTTTTACACTATTGAAACCAATGAAGCCACCTTACCCCAACTGGTATGACCCTAATGCAAAGTGTGAGTACCATATGGGGGCATCTGGGAATTCCATTGAAAATTGCACATCATTTAAAAAGAAAGGTTCAAAGTCTTTTAAATGAAGAATGGTTGCAATTTAATCAAGAATTGAAAACCCATAATATGACAATAATCCTTAGCCAAATTATGATGGAGGGCAAAATCAATGTTGTTATTGAGGATGAGGTCCAACAATATAAGGAAATGGTAGAGAAAGTTTAGATGCCTATGGGGCACCTTTTCTAAATTTTAGTCAAAGCTAGTATGATTCTTGAAAGCCAATCAAGAAATGAATCTCTCCCTCAATGAGAACCCTTTTGTGACCACCATGGTGGGACGTTAGATCATACAATCAATGAATGTTCATATTTCAAGATGAAAGTTCAAGAATTAATGAATGTTAAAATTGTAATTTTTGGAATAGAAAAAAGGAAAGAGGAAAATGTGAATATGGTATCCATCAATCTTTCTATCCCAATGCTCATTATAATATCATGTTCACTAGAAATAACCAAATGGGAAAAGTCTGACAAATCTTCATAGGCTATGAAGCTTATAATCAAAACACTAGCTTCTTTTAAATATAAGGATCCAAAAGCAGTGCCTTAGAAGTATGGGTGTGAGATAACAAGTCAAAATCAGAGTATATGCTAAGCAAGTAGTAAAATTGGATCAGTGGTCAATATTTTCATAGTAGATGGTGTGACAAGAAGTGATTGTATACTCTAGAAGAAGTAGAAAATCAAAGAAAAAATGAACTTGAAAGGTGTAGGAAGGGAAAAGCTAAGGAAGTAGAATTGGTGAAAGAAAGTGAAGTCAAATAGTTTCAAGATGCAGGCAACAAAAATGACTCATAATTGGAAGTAAAGAAGTTGGTCTCTAAGTATGAGGTATGTGAATTCTTAAAGTTGGTTAAGTAAAGTGAGTACAAGGTAATCGAACAGTTGAATAAAACTCTAGCTAAAGTTTCACTACTATCTTTGATCTTGAATTCGGAATCTTATCAAAATGCATCACTTAAGGTTATGAATTGGGCACATGTTTGCCACAACATCTTTATAGGTAGCTTGAACAATATAGTTGGAAATGTAATGACAACAAATTACATATTATTCATTGATGATGAAATACCTGGAGAAGTGATGAGACATACAAAGTCTTTACATATATCAGTCTAATGTAAAGGATATTCCATTGCTAAAGTTTCTAGTGGACAATGGGTCATCCTTCAATATCCTGCCTAAAACAACCCTCTCAAAGCTACCAATTGATGAGACATATATGTAACCTAGCTTTATGATAGTACAAGCTTTTAATGGAACTAAAAGAGAGGTTTTATGGGATATTGAAATGCCTATACAAGTGGGTACAATCATATTTAATATCACATTTCAAGTGACAAAAATGGTACCAGCTTACAATATATTTTAGGACAACCATGGATACATTCGGCAAGGGCAGTACCATCATCTCTATATTAGAAGGTCAAATTCATCATTGAAGAAAATATGATTGAAATTTCAGGAGAAAAAGACCTTATAATCACTAGTTCAGTCTCAACCGTCGAAGTAGCAAAAGAAGCCTTTGAAAGTTCTTTTCCAATACTTTGAGATTGCGAATACTTCATATGTTGGAGAAGGATTAGTCATGCCAACTTCTCGATTATCAACCGCATCTATGATGATAGCAAAACAAATGATAAGGGCAAGCTACTCCCCAGGAAAAAGTTTAGGAAGACATGAACAAGGAAATAATACCTTTCTACTTCCTTCCAATATTAATAATAGAGTTGGATTTGGATACAAAATTACTAAAGAAGAAGGGAGGAGAATTCAGAAAGAGAAAAGGATCATCGATTGGAAAGATTGGAAAATCAGGAAGCTTTAACGAAGAAAATGACATTCCCATCCCTAAAACAAACCTTTAGGAGAATTGGATTTTTTCATGAGGAAATGAAGATGACATGAGATCTACAAGATGTGGAGACAATGTCAGAGAATCATTAGTGAGTATAGTGAATGAGAATGAGCCTTTTGATGAAACAACTTTATGGGTTATACCTTTGTCACCAGGACAAGATCTAAACAATTGGAAAGCTTATGAATTGCTATCTCATGACTCAAAGTAATTCAAATAAGTATTTTCCTATGATTTTGCCGTATATCTTAGGAAAATGTTAGCATGAATTCCTTTTCTAATGTTTCGAAATAATTTTTAATGAAATAAAATACATGTTGCATCTCATTTTTGAACTCTCCTTACTACTTTTATTCTGCTTGATTTTTATATCTTTATAATATTTCTCTTTTATACTCACTCTACCATGGAATGCCAATGATGAATTAAATCTACGAAAAATTGAGTCTGGATGTGATTTTGATAACCCTATCTTTAAAATTACATTTGTTGAAGAAGATGAAGAGCATTTTCCTCCTGAGATAACTAAGACGATAGAACAAGATGAAAAATTTATGCATCCTTCAGAAGAGACAGTAAACTTAGGAACCAAAGAAAATAAAAAGGAAATAAGAATTAGTGTGTTTTTACCTCCATAACTCAAATTAAGGATGGTTAGATTACTAGAAGAGTTTATAGATGTCTTTGCATGGTCATACTAGGATATGCCGGCACTGAGTACGGATATAGTTGTGCATCGTTTATCGTTAAAACTATAATGTAAACCCATAAAACAAAAGCTATGAAAAATGAAGATAGACATTTTGTTGAAAATAAAATAAGAGGTAAAAAAACAATTTGAGGTAGGTTTCTTAGAGGTGGCCAAATATCCAGAATGGGTGGCTAGTATTGTTCCTATCCCCAAGAAGGATGGAAAGGTCAGAATATGTGTTGATTATTGGGATCTTAATCGTGCAAGTCCAAAAGATGATTTTTCTCTACCACATATTGATATACTAGCATATAATACAGCTTGATTCTATATGTTCTCATTAATGGATGGATTCTTAGAGTACAACCAAATTAAAATGAATCTTGATGACAAAGAAAAAATAACTTTTATCATTCTATGGGGAACATTTTATTATAAAGTGATGCCATTTGGATTGAAGAACGCAAGGACAACTTATCAGAAAGCAATGGTTACCCTGTTTCATTATATGATGCATAAATAAATATAGGTATATGTCGATGGCATGATAGTAAAATCTCAATATGATGAAGACCATGTTGTAGTTTTGAGAAAATTATTTAAGTGGCTAAGGAGATATCAACTCCAATTGAATCCTGCAAAATGCGCATTTGGAGTCTCATTGGGGAAGTTATTAGGTTTTATAGTCAATACGAGGGGAATTGAGATTGATCTTAATAATATTAGGGCTATAGTTGAAATGTCGGCTCCTAAAATCGAAAAGGAGGTCCAACGCTTTTTAGGAAGACTTAATTATATAGCTCGATTTATGTCAAACTAACAGCTACGTGTGAACCTATCTTCAAGCTTTTGAGGAAAAACAATCAGGAAAAATGGAATGATGAATGTCAAATGGCCTTTGATAAAATGAAATGTTATTTGCAGAGTCCTTCAATTTTGCAATCGCCCATACCCGGTCATCCACGTCTCTTATACTTGTTAGTTTTTAAGAGTTCAATGGGTGGTATTCTTGGGCAGCATTATAATGAAGCAAAAAGTTCACCAATTATGAAGTAAAGTATTCTCTATTGGAAAGAACTTGTGCCGCATTAGCATGGGCCGCTCATCGATTAAGGTACTACATGCTATAATACACCACTTTTTTAATATCTTGAATGAATCTCATTAAGTACATTTTGGAAAAGCCAGCTCTAACTAGGAGAATTGCTTGATGGTAGTTTTTACTAACTGAATACGAGATAATATATATCACCCAAAAGAAGAAAAAATGGAATATTATAGCTGACTATTTGGTAGATCAAGCTGTTGAAGACTACCAATCGATAAGTTATGAGTTCCCCAATGAAGGAATCATATTGGTAGAAGAAGAAGAATAGGGATAAGAAATAAACTGAATTATGAAATTTAATAGGGCTTCAAACGATTTAGGAAGCCGGATATGAGTGATACTAATCTCCCTAAAAGGAAAATATTTTCCCGTGAGAGCCAAATTGTATTTTAAATGCACGAATAACATGGTTGAATATGAAGCTTGTGCTTTAGGAATACAAGCCACTATTGATATGAAGATCAAAAGGTTGGAATTGTATGGAGATTCAGCATTGATAATTAACCAAATGAAAGGAGAATGTGAAACTAGAGATCTAAAATTGGTTCCTTATTAAGGATATATTCTTGATTCATCTCAAAGCTTTGAATTCATAAGTTTTGATTATGTTTCCCAAATCAAAAACCAAATTGCATATGCTTAAGTCATATTAGCTGCAATGTTTTGACTGAACACCTGCAGAAAGATGCCTCCCATCAAGATGAAAACTAGATGGGCTAATGCTTACTGTACAAATATCAAAGGGGGAACATAATGGCAAGCCATAGTTCCATGATATCAAATAATACCTCAAAAATAGGACATACCCTCCAGCAGCCTCGGACGCAGATAAAAGAACAATTCTACAACTGGCTATGAATTTCTTTTTAAGTGGCGATGTTCTATACAAAAGAAACTATGATACAATGCTGATTAGATGTGTGGATGAAAAGGAAGCTCAAAGATTGATAGAAAAAGTGCATGAGGAGTTTAGTGAGACACATTTTAAGTGGACATATGTTGGCCCATAAAATTTTCAAAATGGGTTACTTCTGGTTGAAAATGGAATCGGATTACATTAACTATATCTCAAAATGTCATAAATGTCAAATATATGCTGATGATATCAATGCTCCTCCTGCACCATTGCATGTGATGGTTTCCTGTAGCCTTTTTCAATATGGGGACTGGATGTGATTAGCCCAATAGAATCTAAAGCTACTAATGGTTATTGTTTCATTTTGGTGACAATTGATTATTTTACCAAATGGGTACAGGCAGCCTCCTATGCCAATGTGACAAAGAATACAGTCTTAAAATTTATCAAAAAGAATATCATATGTTGACATGTCTTCCTGAACATATCATCACTGACAATGCGAAGAATTTTTGAAATAAAGATATGATCGAGATGTAAACAAAATTCAAAATTAAGCACCATAATTCTTTCCCATACCATCCGAAGATGAATGGTGCAGTTGAAGCAGCCAATAAGAATATCAAGAAGAAAATTCAGAAAATGGCAATAACATACAAAGATTGGCATTAAATGTTTCCTTATGCTCTTCATGGGTATAGGACCACAATAAGGACATCTACTAGGGTAACACTATTTCTTTAGTATATGGAATGGAGACAATATTACCCATTGAGGTTGAGATTCCTTCTCTCGGAATTATTGTGGAAGCCTAGCTTGATGATGTTGAATGAGTACACAGTCATTATGATCAATTAAACTTTATTAAAGAAAAAAGAGTAACAACCTTATGTCACTGTTAATTATATCAGAAAAGACGTATTAAAGCCCATGCAAAGAACATAAGGACAAGAGACTTTCAGAAAGGAGATTTGGTGCTCAAGAAGATTATTTTTAGATATCAAGATCCTCGAGAAAAATGGACTCCTAAATATGAAGGTCCATATGTCATAAAGAGAGTATTCTCTGAAGGAGCTCTCATTTTAACCAATATTGATGGAGAAGATTTGCCAATTCTAGTGAACTCAAATGATGTGAAGAGATATTATGCCTAAAGTTATAAGAAGGAGAAGAAAAGAATATGCGATAAGCATAGTTAGGGATTATTCAAAGTCAATCCAGACTTATAATCGTTAGATTTGTATGATTCACTGGTTTTCCTTAATAAATTTTCCCTTTCCTTTTCTCTTATACATATTTATACCTTTAAAAAATAGGTAACTAAGAAAAAGTTAACAAAAAAACTGTCAAAAATTTTGATAAACCAACATTCCTGCCCAACCATATATTTTATTGAAAATTATTCTTAAAATATTTGATAAAGGAATACAATGGTAAGAGATGGTAAAATTAAGCTGAACAAATATGCCTGTGGGGCATATAAATATATATATATATATATATATATACTTGGAATGAAAGAAGTATGAACTGATGGGTTAAAGAATTGATACTTGTAGATGCACTAACAGATGAGATTGTTCTAAGATCCAGAGTTGTTGTCTGAACAGAATCTAAGAAGTTATCTTGAAGATCTCGTAACTAAAGTTAAACACCAAATTTATTCTAGATTCAGAGATTATTGCACATCTGATGTTACATTTTTCTTTCAAAAAAGATCCATAATCACAAAAGGATGATTTTAAAAGAAAATTAACTCTTTTTCTAAATATTTGGATACAGGTTAGTGAACATGACGTAAAAGTTTAAAATATTCTCAAGAAATTTTAGAATTTCCTAAATACGATCAAAAGAGTTTGCATAAAAAAATCACTTTTCAAGTAATCTTAGAGTCAAGCTCTAATTTTCTCTTTATTTCTTAATAAGTTTCTAGTGTTGAGCATTAGGCACTCCTAGTGTCAAGTCTTAGGCTCTCTTTTTCCTTTTAAAAAGTCTCTAATGTCGAGTATTAGATACTCTTAGGGTCAAGTCTTAGATTTCATTTTCTTTTTCAAAAGCCCTAATGTCTATCATTAGGCACTCTTAAGGTCAAGCCTTAGATTTCATTTTTCTTCTTCAAAAGTCCTAATGTTGATCATTAGGCACTCATAGGGTCAAGCCTTAAGTTTTTTTTTCTTTCTAAAAGTTCATAGTATCAAGTATTAGGTACTCCTAGGGCCAATCTCTTGGTTCCTTTTTTCATTTAAAAAAAAGAGCCCCTAATGTCGAGTATTAGATCAAGCCTTAGGTTTCCATTCTATTTTTTTAAGAAAAAAAAGGTCTCTAATGTTAATTATTAGGTACTTTTAAGATCAAGCCTTAGATTCCCATTTTGTTTTCAAAAAATTCTTAAATTCAAATTTTATATGCTCCTAAGGTTAAGCTTTAGATTTTATTTTTCAAAAATTCCTAAAAATGGAACTTTAGATAACTCTAGGGTAAAGCCTTAGTTTCTGTTGTCTTTAGAAAAAATATTTCCCAAAATCAGACTTTAAATGATATTCAGGTCAAGCCTTAAGGAATATTTGGTTATTAGCATTTTGCACAACTTTAATTATTTAAAGTATGCAAAAGGGGGAGCAACTATAATAATCGACTTTTGTATAAATGTGAAATAAAGATTAATATAACTCAAATAAAATATCAATAAATATATTTAATTAACTGATAGGTGCCGAAACCACCAAAATTAAATTTCTATTCCTAAATAAAATTAAATTATAGTAGCGGTGAATAGGGTGTCGAGCCTCAAGGAATTACTAATTATTCTAATTCTTTTATAACCAAAGAAATTTAATTAAAATAATAAATTAAAATGTAGGGTTTTAAATAATATTAAAATCTAAATAAAATTCAAAAATAAATTCTACCAATTAAATTAAAGACGAAAATAATAATTAAGAAAAGTTCAATGAGAGAAACTTTATTTGAAGGAATAATCTTAGTTCAACTCTAGAATTAATCACAGATTCAAAAATCGCTTCCTTTTAATTATTCAATAAACCAGTTATAGCATTGGACACAGTCTCAACACCAATCTTTCCTTAAGTTTTAAATTAACCAGGAATCGTTCTCTAGTCAACTCTTGCCAATAACCTACCCTATAGAAATGTCCTTAAAATTTAATTATTTACAGTCTTAGGAGCTAGAAAGACCTGATTTTAACAAATAAACCCAATTTTGAGATTTATTTAATTAGATTACATAATCTTTTAGGATAAACCTAATTGCTACTTAGATCAAAGCATCAAGAACAATTACGAATTCAAGCACCTTGAATAGCTATATGTTATTCGACCAATCAAGCAATGGAGAACTTAGGTTATTAGTACAATCAGTATATATATCTTCTTTAAATAAAAACTTCCTAATTTATCTCTAACTAGGAGAACTTAAAGACTAAAAACAATAAAACAAAATAGAAATATTTTCCCAAGTTAAATTCCTAATTAATAAGAGATTATAATATCAGATACATCCTTCCAAGTGTTGCAAAAATTGTACCTCAAAATCATTAAATTAGATCAGATGCCAGATGATCCTTTCGAAACTGTCATGTCAGATATGCAGTCAGCTTTTCCAAGGCTCTTTCCTGAGGGTTAGGTCTGCACATTTATTGTAATTTTTTTAACTTTTCTCAACTTTTCTTCATTCTTCTTGTCATGTCAGAATGTAGATCTTCTTCTTGCCACTTTTTTTTTGCAAAAACACTAAGAAATCAGTGAAAAGACTAAACAATGAACCTAATTTCACCCACAAAATATGTAGAATGTATATTATTATCAAATCCCCCACACTTAAATCATGCTTGCCCTTAAGCATTTTGCAACTTAGATCCTTCATACCTCACATTCATCAATCAACAACTCAACTGCAATATTTAAGTAAATCAAAGGGGATGGCAACCAACAACCAAAAACTCATAGGACAAGCTTTTCAATATTTCACAAAATTAGCAATCAAATTGATATATATTATAAATATAAAATGCCAACATCCTTATCCAACCTTGATGATAAGTTAATTACCAAGTGAAAAACTAGTTGCACAAAAGAGACTATACTTGACATATCAAAGCTTAATTACAAAATGGTTTAAAATTATGAACCAACCTCCTTTTTTCTTTTTTACTTTGAGCACCTTTTAAGTGCTTGCCTGAAATATAACCAACCTTTTGACACAAGGATAAACATTTGTGATGCCGGCACATGATTGCTCAATTGGTCACAACTTTCAAGTGGCTACTAGCTCTGCTCATGGCTTTTTGACCAGCGAAGTAAGATGTTCATTTTTAAACTTTATTTGGGCTCTTTTTATTCATTTATTTGGATTATAATTTTATTTAACAATTAATTTCAAGAATTAAGCTAAGACAACCTAAGCAAGCCTACTCATGTGCTTCTAGTTAATTAAATCAATTAAGTTTAAAAACATCACGGGATAAAAATCTTAAAGCATTTTATAAAAATAATGAACATGTCAGTTTGGACCGCTAAAGTGAGCGAAGTAATCGAAAATCAACCTAGATTAATTAGTTGAAAGCTGCCACACAATTTAATGCACAAAATATCACATTTAAATTATTTAAAAGACAAAATAGGGCTTTAGGTCAAAAATCACAAAACACAAGACAACCACTAGCAAGATTTAAAGATTTCAAAGGATTCTAAAAATGTTAAGTAAAATAGATGATTTTCATTAAAAGTTTTAACCAAAATTAACTAATGCAGAAAAATATATACCCAAAATGTTAAAATATCTCAAAAATTTCAGCATGTCTGATCTAGCATCAAAATTCTTCAAAATTGGCAACAAACTCATCAATAAGTTTGTGAATTGTGAATTGTCCTCAATGAACACAAGCCAGTAAGTAAAGAGAAAAAAGGAAAGCGAATACTCCCTGGTGCTATGTGTGAGGTTCGATGATGTTAACTCTATGAGGAACGATACATATTGAAGTCTTAAGATAATTGAGCAATTTGTTGTTCAATCCATACTATTTACTATGTAGTCTCATCACTTCCTTTCTCCAAGTGTTCCAACTGTCGCTCAATGCAATGTAGTGTTTCCAGAATTTGTTGCATCAATGGTTGACTAGAAGAAGTAGAAGGTTTTCTACTATAGGCCGAGTAGCCTTCTAAAAGACCCATCGTTCATGAGGTATTACTGGGCCTAGAGGAGTTAAAGAATACACACCATCATTCTCACTTAATAAATCCATGTCATCTAATGCTTTGAGATGTAAAGGTGCAGGTTCACAAGAAAAATGCAAATCATTATGCTTAATCTCAATCAAGTGTAAGTGTGTGGCTAATTGAGTAATAACATTTCCTAAGATTAGAGGCCTTTTAAATGTAAGAATATTAGCAAACTGAGAGGCTAACCAAGAATCCAAATGGACCTTTTTGTTCTGACTCATACACCATAAAAAGAATAATTCAGTCTTTGAAACTAATGTTGGGGCATCCTTCCTACCAGAAAAGGAGTAAGCTAGAAAATGATGGATGTATTTAAGGCTAAGGTCCTTAAAACACAAATCTTTAGACTTGCTGGGATTATATGGAGATGGAGCATTTTCACAAAAATCAGCATATACAGTGTTAGGTTTAAATGTTGTAGGGAAATCAAGATAACCATCATGACTTCTAAAACCAAAAGATATATGAAATTCATTCAGGGACATACTGAACCTAGAACCCATCAGTCTAAACTTCACCAAATCAGGTGTATCCAAATCAAACCCAGCAGGTTTAGTAAAATTGAAGGTGGAGTAAAATTCTCTTACAAGTTCTTCAAAAATAGAATAGTCTAATGCAAAGAACTCCTCCCATCCAATGATTTTGACAAATGTAACACTTCATCCACACAAATTCAAAGATACAAGAGAAGGGAAGTGAGCATACTTACCTGATGGAATAGCCAAACCACTTATCTATTTGAAATGAAGTTGCTCCTCTGGTGAATTAAAATCCAAGAGTTGGTTCTGACTGAGCTCATCATTTACATGAGTAGGCTGCTCCTGTCAAACTAGTGTTCTAGTTCGTGTGGTAGATGGAGTTTCATTTGGCTCTGGTTCCTCACGATAGAAGGTGTCATTGTTGTGCTGAGAGTCAGAAGTAGAGTGAGGAGGAGACAATGGTGGTTCAGTATCAATAAATTCCTCGTCAGACTCCTCATCACTAGTTGGCTCGTCATAAAGGTAAGGTGCACGTGGAGTAGAAAATTGAGCAGTGGGTTCTAGTGTGCTTGAATTTCCAGTGGTTCTAAGAAGATCTCCTTGCCGGCATCACTTGCCGCTTAATGTCGGTGCTCCTCACTGAGCAAATGATTCAATCCTCATCAATGGTGGCTCGGTGTCTAGTGGAGCGGTAGCGGCTTATCGGGTATGCTAGTGTCGTCTAGCTCAGCTTGATGAAGAAAATTGCGAGATCAACTTTGGTGGTTCACGAGCGACTGGAGCTGGTGAGATGGCATGATCATTAGAGGCTAAGAGAGAGGGTCAGTCAAGTTTGCTAGCATCGGGTTCTAGGTGTGATCGAGTGAGGAGGTGGATTAGCAGTGCTGGATTGGCTGGAAGGCTGGTGCTAATGAGGGTGTCTGGTCGAGCGAGGGGCTCATGCGCTACGACTAGGTCTGTGTCTTGGTGTGAGCTCGGTGGTGGTTAGATCGACAAAGCTGCTTGTGTAGTGCTGGGTATGCTGGTTTGTATGACTCGATGATGGTCATTGATTGTGGTGGCTGGATATGATAGAAAGAGGAGAGAAAAGGAAAGAGAGGAATATTTTTTTAGGGCCAAATACATAATTTGACACCTAACGTTTGCAGCTTTTCCCACTTGGACACTCATCCTTTGAAAACGCTCAATTAGACACCTAACCTTTTATTTTTGCAGCATTTAAACACCTTAGCACAAGAGTTACAATCGTGTGAGTTTCAAACGCAATTACGTGGACATGATCTGATGACTAGGATGCCCAATAAGCAGAGGAGGATGAATTAGCTATGAGAAACTTAAACATCTACTGTTCACTTCTAAATTTTGAAATCAAAGACAAAGAAAAAAGTAAATGATAATGGCTTCTGAAGTTAAAAATTCTAGGGTTTAATGTAATTGAAGATTGTGCAGTGAAGATATACGTATCATTGGAGATAGATACTGGTTTATCAGAAAGGACGAGTAAGAAGATAAAGGTATGTGTTCCAACTCTTCCCTAAGCTGCATTGTGTATGAAAGTTTGGGTTGTTTATGATCTTCTGCCGTTATAGACATGCTACATTGTTTGATTTAGAACAGTGTATAAATGTGAAAGGGACAAATTGGGTAAGTACGAAGTGGTTAGGGTAATTTTGTTAGGGTATTTTAGAAATTTTGAGTAAGAATGTAGGGTTTTTTTGGGGAAATCACATTTGAGTTGGTTGAATGTTAACAAATGCTATTCTTTGTACTATTGGGTTGTTGATTGCTTAGTATTTAGGGTTACAGATGTGAGTTAGATGTCTATGGCTGTTATTGATTATGCATTGTATGATTTTTTTGGCAGCCATGAATGACAAGTACATTTATCTTAAATGGTGGCATGGAGGCAAGATTGTCAAAGAGCCAAAGGCTATGTATGTTGGGGGAAGTGTTATTGAAGATGAGGCTATGGATTGTGACCTAATTAGTTATTTTGAACTAATTGGGAGGGCAAAAAAATTAGAGATCAAGAATGTAAGTAAACTGATGAAGTATTATTCATTGGGAGAGAAGCACCAAGGGTTCAATCAGTTGTGTGATGATAATGATGTGAGGTTTGAGGTGTCACTGCTTGAGGATGGTGAGACATTGGAGTTATATGTTGAACATGAGGAAGCTTCAACTGAAGCCACTCAGAACCAACAGTTGGGTAACAATGAATCCTCTGAAATACTGGAAGGCAACTCAGACATGCCACAAGCTGAAGTAGAATGTGAGGATGAAGGGTGTCTTCAAAGTAGAGGTGGAAGTCCTATTTGTGAGGCAGAGCCATCTGGAATTAGAAGTCAATCTTGTGTGTATAACCCCTTCTCTTTTATTAATTTAGCTGACCTGTTCAAGAAGAAGGTCCCAATTCTAGACCTAAGTGGACAATGTGGGGACCACATGAGTGAGGATAGAATGGTCAATATGTCCCCAATAAGAGGTAGCCCTAGAAATTCATCTCCACAGTTTGAGGCTGGGGCTGCTGCATCTGAACCTCAGGAAACAGATTCCTCCTCATCTTCTTCTGAATATGAAGGTGGAGGTGTTGTTGCATCTCAAAATGAGGAAGAAGTTGTGGCAGTCAGATCTGAAGTGAGGAATCTTAGGAGAAGGCTGAGGGCTTCAAATAAAGAGGGTGTTAACAATATTGATTATGGTGAAGCTGGTCCAGATGAAGGTTTCAGGGGTGAGGATCAATTGCAGGACAGATATAAAGGAAAGACAGGTAATGATGAAGCTTTTTATGACAGTTCTGATCCAGATAGTAGGAGTCAGAGTGTGAGTGATGATGAACAAGATTTACATGGTGATGCTACATCTGGGAGGAGAAGGGAGAGGAACCTGCATTATGATCCAGAGACAGCAGTCCCTTATTGGGAACTTGGCATGATTTTTGAGAGTGTTGGTCAATTCAGGCAAGCAGTCTCCAAGTATTCAATAGCAAGGGGTTTGGGGAACTTAAAACTCAGGCCAAATGAAGCTCATAGAGTGAGAGTGAAGTGTAAACCTGCGTGTCCATGGCTGTTGTATGCTTCAATTGAAAGTTCAACTGGGAACTTCACCATCCAGACCTACAACCCATAACACAGGTGTACAAGAACCAATAGAAACAAATTGGCAACTGCTAAGTACATTGCTGGGTATTTTAAAGAAAGAATTTTGAGTCAACCTTCAGTTAAAATCAGAGAAATACAGAAGTGGTGTGAAGATAGTTTGAAGGTTTATGTAGGGAGGAGTATAGTACAAAGAGCTAAAAAGAAGGTACTAAAGGAGGCTATGGGAGATCCAACTGTTGAGTTTGCAAAACTACATCATTATTGTGAAGAAATTAAAAGATCTAACCCTGGATCAACATGCTTTGCAGAATGTGTAAGAATAGATGACAAGAAGCAAATATTCAAGAGATTTTACATATGCTTGCATGCATGTAAGGCTGGTTTCTTAAATGGTTGTAGGCCTATCATTGGTCTTGATGGTTGCTTCTTGAAAGGTGTATCAAAAGGGCAGTTGTTATGTGCAGTGTCAAAGGATGCAAATGGTCAGATGTTTCCAATTGCATGGGGAATTATAGATATAGAGAATACTGACAACTGGAAGTGGTTTCTCTCTAAATTGAAGCTGGATATAGTACCTTTAGGCACTTCAAAAGGGCAAGGCTGGACTCTTGTGATAGACATGCAAAAGGTACTATCTTTTTTTCATTAGTTGAAGTTTTCATTTTCTGATTTTGCATAAATTTGTTGATTTTTCACATTGCCATTGGTTCATAGGGACTTGACAAAGCTATTGATGCTGAATTACCTGAGGCTGAACACAGAATGTGTGCTAGACACATATGGGATAATTGGAGAAAGAAGTGGAGGGGGGAAGAGAGGAGATTAAAGTTTTGGGAGATAGCAAGGGCTCCATTTGAGGCTATGGTGAAAGATAAGTTGAAAGAATTGAATAACATGGGAAAAGGAATAGTTGAAGATCTGATATACTATAACCCTCAGCTTTGGTGCAGGACTTTCTTCAGCACAACTTCTAAGTGTGATGTTGTGGAGAATAACATGTCAGAGACATTCAACAGTTGGATATTGAATGCAAGGTATAAGTCCATAGTCTCAATGTGTGAAGATATCAGGACTCATTTGATGGAAAGAATAAGGAAAATGAGGGAATTTGCTAACTGTTGGATTTGTGATATCTCACTAATTGCAATGGAAAGATTGGAGAAGAACAAACTGCTGGCAATGAAGTGTAGTCTTGTATGGAATGGGGAGAGTGGCTTTGAGATTGTTGAAGGCACTTACAAGCATACTATTGATATTGACAGAAGGACATGTACTTGTAGGTCTTGGGAGTTAAAGGGAATCCCATGTCAACATGGGGTGTGTGCATTGTTCCATTTAAAGCTTCAACCTGAAGATTATGTCTCCGAGTGGTACCATAAGAGCACATTTCTAACCTCATATGCCACCTCTATACAACCAATAAGAGGATTGAATTTGTTGCCAGATGCAGATTATCCTGAAGTGCTACCACCTATCATTGAGCAACAAAAAGCTGGCAAGCCAAAGTTGACTAAAAGAAAGGATAAGGATGAACCCACGAAGAGAAAAATTGGAAAATTATCAAAGAAGGGTTTGGTGATGAATTGCAAAGTATGTGGCGAAGCTGGCCATAATAAAAGAAGCTGCAAGAATAAGGGTCCAAGCACAGTTGCAGGTAATGACCAAACTCAAACACAATGGAGTGCAAATACAAGTGCACCAGCTGCTGGTAATGAAGCAGCTCATACAACAGTTACTGCACACACAAGAAAGAAAAGTA
Organism: Garcia nutans; assembly: GCA_947685225.1. Taxonomy (NCBI): domain Eukaryota; kingdom Viridiplantae; phylum Streptophyta; class Magnoliopsida; order Malpighiales; family Euphorbiaceae; genus Garcia; species Garcia nutans. Next base: position 2,923,063 of record CANTUV010000068.1, read on the forward strand.
GGCTTTCTACTTCAGCAGCTGGAACATCTGTAGCAGTTGGTACATCTACAGCTGCTACATCATCAGCAACTCCAGCTTCTGCAAGTGTTCAATCTGGTTGTCCAGCAGGTGAAGTCCCATATTTGATCCTCCATCTGGCTGCATTTGATGTGATTTGATGAGTGTGTTTGTAAATATTTGAATTCATCCATTTTGATATTGCATACTGTGTGATTTGATTCATTATATTTTGTATTATGTGTCATATTGCATTTTTAGGTCATGCTTCTTCTGCACCAGAGTTGAGAAATGTAGGCACCAGGGCTGCACCAAGACAAGGGTTGTCACAACCTAGGAGGAGCACTGGTTTTGGCTTGTGTTTTAATGAACATACAGGAGTTGCTTCACTTCAGGTACAAAAGCAATGACTGTTCTATTTTGATTGTGGTGTTTGATTTTTGTGGGAGAGTGTCTGACTTTGTGACACATATTGTTTGCTGCAGCACTTGAACAGACCTGAAAGAGTTGTCATTACTCCTTCAGAGGTCAAGTCCTCTGCTGTTGTTACAGGTGACTTGGGTTTTAAAGCACCTGGTCTTAAATGGAAAGGGAAACCTGCAGTGACAGCAGCAACTATGAGGATGCAAACAAGATCACTTAAAACAAGAGAGCAAGAACAAAATCCAAGTTCACAAGGGTCAACTGGTAGTGTTAGGATAAAAACAAGAACTACTAAAAAAGTTTAAATGTTACAATGCTTGTAGAAAGATCAGGAGTATAAGTATTAGTGTTTTTGCACTTTTTGGGATGTATTAGTGTTAATTTTCAGTTGAATGTGAGACAAATATAACAGTTTCTGTTGTTGACCTACTTATTTTAATGAAATGCTGGTTTTGTTGATCATAATTATGTTGTTTGATATGCTGCATTTGTTACTGTAAAAGCTAATTTGAAATCACAGAAATGGGAACAAAATAGCTTCTCATTTCATTAACAAAAACCATCTGCAAAAAGCTTACATCACAACTTCATACCTAGAAGCTACAACAATTTCTTCTCATTTACACATACTAGCTAAGACAACAAACCAGTGCCTTCAACAAAAACCAATAATTTCTGCTCTTTTTCTACTTTAACAAATACATAATTAGCATCCCAAATAAAACACACCCAAAAACTACAACAATCACAACCAAAGCCCTTTTGTTCTTCATTGCATCTTTCTTCCTTAGTTCTTCAATTTCCTGACAACGGTTAATCAAGATCACCATTGCTCTTTGTATATAATGCGGATGAGGAGGATCCACCCACTGAAAAAACTGGCAAGACTTCTCCTTACTCTGAAATGAAAAAAAACACACATTCATTACTAATATAAACAAAACCAGAAGCTACAACTAATTCTCTCATAACTTACCCCAAACTTCCTGCATCCTAAGAACCTTCGGCCAGGATTTCTTTCAGTGAAAGAATACTTCATCAAAGGTGGAATGCCACATTCACAGTCATTGAAGTAGTCATTGAATGGTAGATCACCCATTTGTGAGGGAAGCATAAGAAAAATTCAAGGAAAATCGCTTCCAATTTAGCAATCAATTAGGGATTTTGGTTTGGAATTTTCGATTTCAAAGGGAAGAGTTAGGGTTTCAAATAACACAGATTTGGGGATTTACTCTTCAATTGGGATTAAAAGGGAGGTTTCTCGATGACATGGCCTCCAGCTGTGCATATTTTTCCCCTTTCACACGACTATCCTCGATTTGTCTCACGCGCACAAAATCCAGCATGGCGAGGTGTTTAAATGCTGCAAAAGTAAAAGGTTAGGTGTCTAATTGAGCGTTTTCAAAGGATGAGTGTCCAAGTGGGAAAAGCTGCAAACGTTAGGTGCCAAATTATGTATTTGGCCATTTTTTTTAGGGTATGGGTTAGGTTAAGGATATTTTAGGATAGAAAAATAAATAAAAATAAAACTTTGGCTCTTGAAGCCTATGAATAAGTCTACTACTTCTTTTGGTAAAAATAAACGTATAAGCCCAATTCTTCTTCAACAAAAGTTTCAGTCAAGGCTTACTACCACTGTACTTGAACATCTGAAACATTAAAAAGAGAAGCATTGGAGAAGATGATAAATAGTAATCTTATGATTATTTTTATTATATTTATATTTTTTTATTTGAAATAATGGAATAAATAAACATAAGATAGACTAAACAAAAAGAAAAATTTGAGAAGAAAAACAGAATTGCATAAAATAAAAACAAAGAAACTAAGAGAATCAAATGAATTTAATGCAAAATAAAAGTAAAATTAAAGAGAAGTAAAAAAATCAAGATAATAAAATAAGAGCTAGAAAGTAAAATACAGGAAAAATAGAGAAAAGAAATGTGGGTTGCCTCCCACCAGCTCCTCTGTTTAATGTCTTTGGCTAGACATGACTATCAATCAAGTAGCTGGTAGCTTTGCTAAAAGAATTTCATCCACTTCATGAGCTATAAATCCTTTATAGAAAGGATTCAATCTGTGTCCATTAACTTTAAAAATTTTATTGGTCTCCAAGCTCTGAATTTTCACTACACCATGAGAAAACAACTGAGTTATAATAAATAGACCAATCCATCTACTTCACAACTTACCTGGAAACAACTTGAGCTTGGAATCGTATAACAAAACTTTCTGGCCAATAGAAAATTATTTCCTAGAAATCATTCGGTCATGGAATATCTTAGTCTTTTCCTTATAAAATTTCGAATTCTCATAGGCTTCATTTCTGATTTCTTCCAACTCCTAAAGTTGTAATTTTCTTTGCTCACCGGCCTCGTCAAACTTTATATTACAGTGTTTCACAGCCTAATATGAGCTGTGCTCCATTTCTACAGGTAAATGACATGGCTTCCCGAACACCAAACGATATGGGGACATTCCGATTGGGATCTTATAAGCTATATGGTATGCCCATAAAGCGTCATCCGAATGTAAACTCCAATCCTTTCTATTTAGATTAACCATTTTTTCAAGAATAGATTTCACTTCTCCGCTGGAAATTTTAGGCTATCCATTCGTCTGTGGGTGATATGTTGTCGATGTACGATGTGCTACACCATACTTCTTAAAGAGAGCATCTACTACTTTATTGCAGAAATGAGTTTCCCTATCACTAATAATGGGGGTGTTTGGTCGAGTGGTCGTACACTGCGACTAGGTCTGTCTCTGGGTGCGAGCTCGGTGGTGGTTCGATCTATAGAGCGGCTTGTGCAATGCTGGGTATGCTAGTTTATATGACTCGACGGTCATTGATGGTGGTGGCTGGGTATGATAGAAAGAGGAGAGAAAGGAAAAGAGATGAAGGAGTAGTTTTTTAAGGTATGGGTTGGGTTAAGGGTATTTTAGAAAAGAAAAATAAATAAAAATAAAACTTTGGCTTTTGAAGCCCATGAATAAGTCTACTGCTTCCTTTGGTAAAAATAAATGTATAAGCCCAATTCTTTTTTAGCAAAAGGTTCAGTCAAGGCTTACTATCACTATACTTGAACATTTGAAACATTAAAAAGAAAAGCATCGGAGAAGATGATAAACAGTAATCTTATGATTATTATTATTATTATTATTATATTTATATTTTTTTATTTGAAATAATGGAATAAATAAACATAAGATAGACTAAACAAAAAGAAAATTTTGAGAAGAAAAATAGAATTGCATAAAATAAAAACAAAGAAACTAAGAGAATCAAATGAATTTAATGCAAAATAAAAGTAAAATTAAAGAGAAGTAAAAAAATCAAGAAAATAAAATAAGAGCTAGAAAGTAAAATACAGGAAAAATAGAGAAAAGAAATGTGGGTTGCCTCCCACCAGCTCCTCTGTTTAATGTCTTTGGCTAGACATGACTATCAATCAAGTAGCTGGTAGCTTTGCTAAAAGAATTTCATCCACTTCATGAGCTATAAATCCTTTATAGAAAGGATTCAATCTGTGTCCATTAACTTTAAAAATTTTATTGGTCTCCAAGCTCTGAATTTTCACTACACCATGAGAAAACAACTGAGTTATAATAAATAGACCAATCCATCTACTTCACAACTTACCTGAAAACAACTTGAGCTTGGAATTGTATAACAAAACTTTCTGGCCCATGGAAAATTCTTTCCTAGAAATCATTCGGTCATGGAATATCTTAGTCTTTTCCTTATAAAATTTTGAATTCTCATAGGCTTCATTTCTGATTTCTTCTGGCTCCTAAAGTTGTAATTTTCTTTGCTCACCGGCCTCGACAAACTTTATATTACAGTGTTTCACAGCCTAATATGAGCTGTGCTCCATTTCTACAGGTAAATGACATGGCTTCCCGAACACCAAACGATATGGGGACATTCCGATTGGGATCTTATAAGCTATATGGTATGCCCATAAAGCGTCATCCGAATGTAAACTCCAATCCTTTCTATTTAGATTAACCATTTTTTCAAGAATAGATTTCACTTCTCCGCTGGAAATTTTAGGCTATCCATTCGTCTGTGGGTGATATGTTGTCTATGTACGATGTGCTACACCATACTTCTTAAAGAGAGCATCTACTACTTTATTGCAGAAATGAGTTTCCCTATCACTAATAATGGGGGTGTTTGGTCGAGTGGTCGTACACTGCGACTAGGTCTGTCTCTGGGTGCGAGCTCGGTGGTGGTTCGATCTATAGAGCGGCTTGTGCAATGCTGGGTATGCTAGTTTATATGACTCGACGGTCATTGATGGTGGTGGCTGGGTATGATAGAAAGAGGAGAGAAAGGAAAAGAGATGAAGGAGTAGTTTTTTAAGGTATGGGTTGGGTTAAGGGTATTTTAGAAAAGAAAAATAAATAAAAATAAAACTTTGGCTTTTGAAGCCCATGAATAAGTCTACTGCTTCCTTTGGTAAAAATAAACGTATAAGCCCAATTCTTTTTTAGCAAAAGGTTCAGTCAAGGCTTACTATCACTATACTTGAACATTTGAAACATTAAAAAGAAAAGCATCGGAGAAGATGATAAACAGTAATCTTATGATTATTATTATTATTATTATTATTATTATATTTATATTTTTTTATTTGAAATAATGGAATAAATAAACATAAGATAGACTAAACAAAAAGAAAATTTTGAGAAGAAAAACAGAATTGCATAAAATAAAAACAAAGAAACTAAGAGAATCAAATGAATTTAATGCAAAATAAAAGTAAAATTAAAGAGAAGTAAAAAAATCAAGATAATAAAATAAGAGCTAGAAAGTAAAATACAGGAAAAATAGAGAAAAGAAATGTGGGTTGCCTCCCACCAGCTCCTCTGTTTAATGTCTTTGGCTAGACATGACTATCAATCAAGTAGCTGGTAGCTTTGCTAAAAGAATTTCATCCACTTCATGAGCTATAAATCCTTTATAGAAAGGATTCAATCTGTGTCCATTAACTTTAAAAATTTTATTGGTCTCCAAGCTCTGAATTTTCACTACACCATGAGAAAACAACTGAGTTATAATAAATAGACCAATCCATCTACTTCACAACTTGCCTGGAAACAACTTGAGCTTGGAATCGTATAACAAAACTTTCTGGCCAATAGAAAATTATTTCCTAGAAATCATTCGGTCATGGAATATCTTAGTCTTTTCCTTATAAAATTTTGAATTCTCATAGGCTTCATTTCTGATTTCTTCCAACTCCTAAAGTTGTAATTTTCTTTGCTCACCGGCCTCGTCAAACTTCATATTACAGTGTTTCACAGCCTAATATGAGCTGTGCTCCATTTCTACAGGTAAATGACATAGCTTCCCGAACACCAAACGATATGGGGACATTCCGATTGGGATCTTATAAGCTATATGGTATGCCCATAAAGCGTCATCCGAATGTAAACTCCAATCCTTTCTATTTAGATTAACCATTTTTTCAAGAATAGATTTCACTTCTCCGTTGGAAATTTTAGCCTATCCATTCGTCTGTGGGTGATATGTTGTCAATGTACGATGTGCTACACCATACTTCTTAAAGAGAGCATCTACTACTTTATTGCAGAAATGAGTTTCCCTATCACTAATAATGGGGGTGTTTGGTCGAGTGGTCGTACACTGCGACTAGGTCTGTCTCTGGGTGCGAGCTCGGTGGTGGTTCGATCTATAGAGCGGCTTGTGCAATGCTGGGTATGCTAGTTTATATGACTTGACGGTCATTGATGGTGGTGGCTGGGTATGATAGAAAGAGGAGAGAAAGGAAAAGAGATGAAGGAGTAGTTTTTTAAGGTATGGGTTAGGTTAAGGGTATTTTAGAAAAGAAAAATAAATAAAAATAAAACTTTGGCTTTTGAAGCCCATGAATAAGTCTACTGCTTCCTTTGGTAAAAATAAACGTATAAGCCCAATTCTTTTTTAGCAAAAGGTTCAGTCAAGGCTTACTATCACTATACTTGAACATTTGAAACATTAAAAAGAAAAGCATCGGAGAAGATGATAAACAGTAATCTTATGATTATTATTATTATTATTATTATTATTATTATATTTATATTTTTTATTTGAAATAATGGAATAAATAAACATAAGATAGACTAAACAAAAAGAAAATTTTGAGAAGAAAAAACAGAATTGCATAAAATAAAAACAAAGAAACTAAGAGAATCAAATGAATTTAATGCAAAATAAAAGTAAAATTAAAGAGAAGTAAAAAAATCAAGATAATAAAATAAGAGCTAGAAAGTAAAATACAGGAAAAATAGAGAAAAGAAATGTGGGTTGCCTCCCACCAGCTCCTCTGTTTAATGTCTTTGGCTAGACATGACTATCAATCAAGTAGCTGGTAGCTTTGCTAAAAGAATTTCATCCACTTCATGAGCTATAAATCCTTTATAGAAAGGATTCAATCTGTGTCCATTAACTTTAAAAATTTTATTGGTCTCCAAGCTCTGAATTTTCACTACACCATGAGAAAACAACTGAGTTATAATAAATAGACCAATCCATCTACTTCACAACTTACCTGAAAACAACTTGAGCTTGGAATTGTATAACAAAACTTTCTGGCCCATGGAAAATTCTTTCCTAGAAATCATTCGGTCATGGAATATCTTAGTCTTTTCCTTATAAAATTTTGAATTCTCATAGGCTTCATTTCTGATTTCTTCCGGCTCCTAAAGTTGTAATTTTCTTTGCTCACCGACCTCGACAAACTTTATATTACAGTGTTTCACAGCCTAATATGAGCTGTGCTCCATTTCTACAGGTAAATGACATGGCTTCCCGAACACCAAACGATATGGGGACATTCCGATTGGGATCTTATAAGCTATATGGTATGCCCATAAAGCATCATCAATATGTAAACTCCAGTCCTTTCTATTTAGATTAACCATTTTTTCAAGAATAGATTTCACTTCTCTGTTGAAAATTTTAGCCTGTCAATTCGTCTGTGGGTGGTATGTTGTCGATGTACGATGTGCTACACCATACTTCTTGAAGAGAGCATCTACAACTTTATTGCAAAAATGAGTTCCCCTATCACTAATAATGGCTCTCCGAACACCGAACCAAACAAAAATATTAATCCTGACAAAATCTATAACCACTTTGGCATCGTCAGTTCGGATAGCCTTAGCTTCTACCCACTTTGAAACATAATCTACAACAAGCAAAATATATAAATTACCAAAATAATTAGGAAAAGTCCCCATAAAATCTATATCCCATACATTAAAAATTTCACAAATTAATATAAGAGTTAGAGGTATTTGACTTCTCTGGCCTAAATTCCCAGTTCTTTGGCAATTCTTACAGGATTTACAAAGCAAAAAAGAATCATGAAATATAGTAGGCTAAAATAATCCATATTCTAAAACTTTGTGGGCTGTACGCTTGGGACCAAAGTGTCCCCCACATGCATGAGTATGGGAAAAATTTAACATTGATGGGATTTCACTTTCATTAACACATCTTCTAATAACTTGATTAGAACAATATTTCCACAAATAAGGATCATCCCAAACAAAATATTTAACCTCTCTTTTGATCTTATCTTTTTCACCCCTTGTTATATTATTAGGAAAAATTTCGAAAGTCAAATAATTCACTATGTCTGTGTACCAAGGGGTTGAATATTGAATGAAAAAAAGATACTCATCTGAAAATTCATCATTTATTGGTAGTGGCTCCTCTTACAATGGTAGTCGACTGAGATGATCCACCACCAAAATTTCTGACCTTTTTATCTCTAATCTCCAAATCAAATTCTTGGAGCAAGAGAATCCATCAAATGAATCTTGGTTTAGCCTCCTTTTTATTGAGCCAGTACTTCAAAGTTGCATGATCAGAGTAAACAATTACTTTAGTACGAATAATATGTGATCAAAATTTTTCTAAAGAAAATACAATAGCTAAGAATTCTCTTTCAATTGTAAAGTAGTTGGATTGGGCTTCATCCAATGTTCTTGATGCATAGTAAATCACATGAGGCTCCTTTTCCATCTCTTTGTCCAAGCACTGGAACCACAACGTGGTTACTGGCATCGCACATTATTTCAAATGGTAGATTTCAGTCAGGTGGCTGTATGATTGGTGCTAAAATTAACATTTCTTTGATCATATCAAATGCTTTGTTGCAAGGGTCATCAAACTGAAATTTCACTTCTTTTTGCAGTAGCCAACATAGAGGTTGAGAAATCTTTGAGAAGTTCTTGATGAAACATCTATAAAAACCTGCATGACTAAGGAAAGAACGTACTTCCCGTATACTTAAAGGTAAGATAAAGATTTAATAACATTGATCTTTGCTTTGTCTACCTCAATCTCTCTCTTTGATACTATATATCCTAAAATCAGTCCTTGATTAACCATAAAATGACACTTTTCTTAATTTAATACAAGATCTGACTCTAGATACCTATCAAGAATTTTTGTCAGATTACTTAGACACTCATCAAAGGAATTCCCATATATTGTAAATTCATCCATGAAAACTTCTATGATCTCTTCCACATACTCTGAAAAAATACTCACCATATACCTCTAAAATGTGGCTGGAGCATTGCAAAGACTAAATGGCATCTGCCGATACACGAAAGTACCAAACAGGCAAGTAAAGGTGGTCTTCTCTTGATCCTCCTGTGCTAGTGGAATTTTGTAAAAACTTGAATAACCATCAAGACAACAATAGTGAGTTCTACCAGCTAACTGTTCTAAAATCTAATCAATGAAAGGGAGAGGGAAGTGGTCTTTTATAGTAGACGCATTTAATTTTCTATAGTTAATACAAACCCTCTACCCGTTCTGAACTCGAGTAGGAACTAACTCACCATCGAAATTCTTTATAACAGTAAAACATGTTTTCTTAGGTACCACATGAACTGGACTTACCCAATTGCTATCTGAAATTGGATAGATTATACCTGCATCGAGAAGCTTTAAAATCTCCTTCTTCACTACTTCCATCATGGGTGGATTCAAATGCCTTGAAGCTTCCCTTTTAGGCTTGCCATCCTCTTCCATTAGAATCCTATGCATGAAGGTGATATTCCCTTAATGTCAGCTATTGTCCATCCTATTACACCATTATACTCCTTAAGTACTCGAATTAGGCCCTCTTCTTCCTCCTTAGTCAATTTGTTAGAGATTATCACTGGTAGGCTATTATTTTCTCCCAAGTAGGCAAATTTTAGGTGGTTGGGCAGCGGTTTAACTCAAAATCTGGTGCCTGCACAACAGAAGGTAAAAGTTTGGTGTGAGATATGGGTAATTCAGATTGAATGGGGACTTTTACTTGCTTGTAAGCATCCAATTCTTGCACCACTTTACAAGGCTCATCTTCTAAAGTGACATTTGCTTTTAAATTTGCTAATGTATCTGTTGTAAGTTCTTGCAAAGAGCAACATTTAACTTGTCAGTTTCACATAACTCAAATAAATCTTGACTAAGAAAATCAATCATGTCCATCCATACACACAAGACACATCACTTGGGTATTTCATAGCATCATATACATTAAATTTGACAATTTCACCATCGAACTCCATAGTGAGTGTTCCATCATGAACATCGATTTTTGTTTTAGTTGTGCTTGTGCTTAGAAATGACCTACCTAATAAGAGCTCAGACGAGCTAAAAGATTGATCTTCTGTCATGTCAAGAATTTAGAAGTCAGCTAAAAATAATAAGACCATTAACTTGAACTAAAACATCTTCTAAAATTCCCTCATGGTAAACTACTGACCTGTCAGCTAACTGTATAACAACACCAGTCTTTTTCAAAGGTCCAACTTGTAAAGAAGAATAAATAGACAAAGATATAACATTAATTGATGCTCCTAAATCACATATTGCACTTTTAATGCCTAAATTGCCTATTTTGCAAGAAATTGCAAACATACCTTAGTCTTTTAATTTTGGAGGTAATTGTATTTTAATCATAGTTGATATATTTTTCCCCACACTTACCTTTTCATTCCCATTGAGCTTCCCCTTGTTGCTACATAATTCTTTGAGAAATTTTGCATACCTTGGTACTTGCTTAATTGCATCAAGCAATGGAATGTTCACTTCAACCTTGAGAAAAGTCTCCAAAAATTCTTTTTCTACCTTTTCTTTCTTTGATTTTGCTACCTATATAGAAAAAGGAGGAGGAATCATTACTGATTTTGACTAGTGTTTGCTGGAAGAAGCAGGTTGCTCCTCTTGTTGCACCAAAATCTCAGATTCTGCAGATTTCTTCAAGCCCTGCCTAGGGGTCTACCTCTGGGGTATGCTGTCTAGCAATTCTTTTCCACTTCTCAAGGTTATTGTGCTTGCATTTTGCTTCAGATTTACCACCATTTGAGATGGTAGCTTCCCTCGAGACTCTAGCTTATTGGTCGATGTGGCTAGTTGACTAATCTGGCTCTTCAAATTCTGAATACTCGAGCGAGTTTCTTGTTGAAATTGTTGTGTGTTAGTCATAAAAGTCTTCAATATGTCATCAAGAGACATACCAGATTTTTGTGGTGGTGGAGGTTGTCTTGGCTGATATGTTTATGAATTTTGTGCTTTTGCTCCATAATTAAAATTTGGATAATCTCGCCATCCCGGATTGTAAGTGTTCAAATATGGATCATAGCGTCTTTGGGGTTGGTTGGAATTTGGCATTGACTTATTGAGGATCTTCCTCTTGAAGAGTTGGACACATGTCCATGGAATGTCCAGAATGAGCACAGATTCCATAAGCTCGGGCTGGTTGTGCATTACTTACAGCCATATTTTGAACTAAAGTTGTCAGTTAAGAGATATTCCAGAGATGAAATACTTACCTCATTCACTCTTCTAATTGTCTCTTTCTTGCTTCCAAACTGTTGGAAAGTATTTGCCATGACTGAAATCAAATCCTTAACTGCTGAGGAGTCTTGTTAGCTATGGCACCTCCACTTACGGCATCTAATGTGAAACAATATGAAACTCCTTGAGATGTTTGTGTACGTCTTCGCTTTCCAAACCATGAAACTTGGGCAACAGGTGGATCAAGCCAGACTTCAGCTTAAAAGTGGCATTCAATGCCGGATATGCAATGCATATGGGTTGCTGGTTGGTGGGAGGTGCAATGAGCTCTCTAAAAGTGCATTCTCCGTCATCCATGTCTTCTTCTTTTTTAGATTTGCTTGAATTAAAATCAGATTCAGACGCTGAATATGAATTTGTTTCAGATGTTTCAGCTGATAAGGCTTGTCTTTGTAATTTAGTTTTCTTTCTCAAGCCTTTAGTAGTCTTCTCTATTTTGGGATCGTAAAGAAGTTCTTTGTCATTATCAGACCTGGTCATGAAAAGAAATAAAATAAGTTAGAATAGTTCCTCCACAATGATGCCAAAATTTGATGGGTATCGAAACTACCAAAATTAAATTCCTATTCCTAAATAAAATTAAATTGAAGTAGCGGTGAATAGAGTATCAAATTTCATGGAATTGCTAATTCTTCTAATTCTCTTATAACCGAAGATATTTAATTAAAACAAGAAATCAAAATGAGAGGTTTTAAATAATATTAAAATTTAAATAAAATTCAGAAATAAATTCTACCAATTAAATTAGAGATGAAAATAATAATTAAGAAAAGTTCAATGAGAGAAACCTTAGTTGAAGAAATAATCTTAGTTCAATTCTCGAATTGATCACAGATTCAAAGATCGCTTTCTTTTAATTATTCAATAAACCAATTATAGCATTGGGCACGGTCTCAATATCAATCTTTCCTTAGGTTTTAAATAAACTAGAAAATATTCTCTAGTCAACTCTTGCCAATAACCTACCCTATAAGAATGTCCTTAGAATCTAATATTGACAGCATTAAGAGCTAGAAAGACCTGATTCTAACAAATAAATTCAACTTCGAGATTTATTTAATTAGATTACATACTCTTTTAGGATAAACTTAATTGCTACTTAGATTAAAACATCAAGAACAATTACGGATTCAAGTACCTTGAATAGCTATATGTTATTCGACCAATCAAGCAATGGATCCTTATGATTAATTAGCAGACAATAATTAAATTAAACCACAGAAGATTATGTAAATACTGAATATTAAAGGGAAAGAAAGTTAAAATTGTTTATATCTCACAATTCTTGAATATAAACTTTGATTAACCTTTAACCAAGATGTAAAATTAGTTGTTCATGCTTTAAGAAAACAAAACTCTGATATATTGTAAAGATGCAGCAACCACAATCTATCAAAAATCATTCTAAGGCTGCTGGTACAATTAGTATATATATCTTCTTTAAATAAAAACTTCCTGATTTGTCTTTAAGTCTAACTAGAAAAACTTAAAGACTAAAAATAATAAAAGAAAATAGAAATAGTATCTCAAGTTAAATTCCTAATTAATAAGGGATTATTATATTAGATACATCATTCCAAGTGCTACTAAAACCGTATCTCAAAATCATTAAATTAGATCAAATGTCAGCTGTTAGATCCTTTCAAAATCGTCATGTTAGATACGCAGTCAGCCTTGCCCAAGGCTCTTGCCCGAGGGTCATGTCTGCACATTTATTGTAAATTTTTAACTTTTCTCAACTTTTCTTTATTTGAATGTAAATCTTCTTCTTGCCACTTTTTCTTCAAAAACACTAAGAAATCAGTGAAAAGACTAAACAATAAACCTAATTTCACCCACAAAATATGCAGAATATATATCATTATCATTAACAAAGTTAATAATCTTAATAATTACAAGCCAAGTACAAAAGACAAAAACACAAAAAAAAAAGAATAAAATACAATATTGAAAAAAATCTCTCCTCATTCCCTCCCATGTGATAGCCAATAGCCCCATTCTCCCCATGTGATAGCCAATAGCCCCATTCCCCCCATGTGATAGCAACATCCCCCATAACTATGAGACATGATAATTGAAATTAAAATTTGTAAAAAGTACACTAAAAATGATGAAAATGCTAAAACTGAAAATTATTCCACTATAAATAGAGGAAGAAATAACACAGAAGGGAGAGAGAGATAAAAACAACATAGAAAGATGAGAGAAAATTGAGGTAAGTTTCTTGGTAGAGGAAAATAAAAAAGAGAAAGAGAGAGAAAAAACCTAAATTTTTTATAAGAATAGACAGTGTTCTCGCCAAACTTTGAAATTTTGGTCAAGCAAGTAATATTTAGATATTTAAAACTCACGAAAATCAAAAATTTCATATAAAATAAAAAGGCAGAAATAACATAGACAAAGAATTTACAAGAAATTAAGGGATAGATAGAAATTTCATAGTAGAAAAAAATTGTAGAAAATTTGAATTTCATCAAGTACAGAAAGTGTACTCGGCGACATTCAAAAATTAGACCAGCAAACAACAAGAACTCATCAATTTCGATAAAAAAAAAAAAAAACCACAGAAATCAAGAAATGTACCTATAAAAGCAATTTGAAATTCAAGATAACAAGCAACCCAAATTCAACACTTTTTGACAATTAAAGATTACACTCAGGTAAAAATATTATGTATTATAATTTTATTTTTTTTATTTTTTTTACTTTAATACACATTCTCTTTTACTACAATTGTATATAAAATTATGGGTATATAATTACATAAAAAATGCAATGAGGAAGTGATTACATCCATAAATGTAGGGTGAATGGTTCATAAAAGCACATGAAGTGCATACAATTAATATAAACACACATTATATACACCGCTTCTATACTAGTTCAAATGCAAGATTTCATATACAAAAATAATTAATAAACAAAAACAGTAAAAATGGAACAAATCCTAAAAAAAAAAGAATACATGATTTAGGGTCTAAAAAATTCGAATAATAATAATATAATAAAATTTATCCCTATATCCCAAAAAAGAACAATATAACAAATTTCAGAAAAAAAAATTTCTAGCAAAAGAATTAAACCTAAGAACTTATAAATATTGATACGTTTTAAAAATAAAAGAAGAAAAAAATAAAATAAACCAAGTAAAATGAGAATATGAAATTCTTTACCTTATTATTTGTTGATAATCAGTGAAATAAAAGTAGGATGGGGATGTGGGAGCCAAAGATTTAAGATAAAAAGAACTAAAAAAATTTAAGTAATTTTATATTTGTAAAGAGAGAAGGAGATGAATGGAGGAAAGAATGAGGATAGGGCTGTAAATGAGCCAAGCTATTCGAGCTCGACTTGGATATCAGCTCGGTAAAAGCTCGTTCAAGCTCGAACTTATTTAAAAACAAGTTGAACTCAAGCTGCTCGTTTATTAAATGAGCCAAGTTCAAACTCAGAGATACTCGCCTCGTTAAACTCACGAGCTGACTCATTTAAAAAGCTCATGAGCTAGCTCGTTTAATATTCAAATATATTAATTTATTAACTAATTCAATTTATATAATTTTTTATTATAATTATATGTTATAAATAAATGAAATAATATAAAAAATAATTTTTATAGCACATAATATAGTTATTTAATTAGTTAATTTTATATAAGATGTATCTTAATATATTAATAAAGTTATATGTTGAAAAAATGATTTTGAAATTATATGTCATATATTATATATAATAGCTATAAAGCTTTGAATTTTTTTATCTTAATCATTTTTATTAAAATTATTAGTAATATTATTTATTAAACTTATATTTTTATTGACATGTATTAGTTTATGTTTTAAAACTAAAATAATACTATATTTCGATTAAGTTCTAATTTTACATATTTTTATATATATTATTATATTATATTTGTTAATTTAACTATTAGACTATTAGTTTTATCTTTTAAGAACATATATCTCAAATTATATTTATTAGTACTATATTTTTTATATGATATTACTAATTATGATGTATGAGTATAATAATATTATATAATTACTAATTTTTAGCAAACTTTTAATAAATAAATATAAATGAATATTCTTATAATATTAAATGTAATATATTTTCAATAACACTAAATATAAAAAAAATTCATGAAAATATATTAAGTATTAATAGTTAAATACATATATGATATACAAGAATAAGTTTGATAATACCTCTTATAAACTATTAAAAATAACAATGATATAATAATAATTATCATCATCAGTTTGTTATATATAAATGAATATAGTGTTAATAATTATTATGTTAATTACACAACTTAATATTTTAAATATCAATATGATTTATTTATTTTATTTCTTAATCAATATATTAACATTAATACAAACTATATGTAATTTAATAATATATATTTTGACTAATCAATGTAGATTTAATTTCTCTTTTAATATTTTAAAAAAATATTATTAATAATTATTATGTTAAATACATTGCTCAATATTTTAGATACAAATGTAATGTGTCGAAATTTAATTTAATCAATATAGTAATATTAATCAATATAAATTAATATTAGTACACATTAAAATATAATTTAATAATATATAAATATAAAATTTGACTAATCAATCTAAATTTAATTTATTTTTAATGCTTTAAAAATATTATTAAAACAAAATAAAAGTCTTTATAAAACATTATATATTATTTTTCAATATTTATTTACAATATTTATTGTGTTGATTTATATATTATATATTTTTATTTTTTAAATATAGTAAAGAGCTCAAATTCGTTGAATATATTAATAAATGGAATATAAGATAAGTCAAGTCAAGCTCAAGTTTAATAATATTCATATAAATTGAGCTTAAATTTAAAATTTAAAGCTAAATGGAGCTTGAATTTATCAAAGCCCGCTGGACTCAGACTCATTTACATTCGTTAAAGGAGAATGAGCAGCAAAGTGAATGTGAGGAGAAAGATAAAATTAAAAAAAAAAAAAAGGATTTATATGGGTGCCTCTAGGATTAAGAATTATTATTTAATTATTATTAAAAGTAAAAAAAAAAAGTCGGCAATGAATAATGACCTTAATAAATGAGTTGATGGCTTTAAATTACTATGTCCAAAGTATTTTTAGGAACTCTTTTAGGCATCAGAGCTAGGCTTTCATTTCTTTATTATTATTATTATTTGTATAGTAATAGCATTTGTAAAGTTATATACTTGCAGTGTAGCGTTAAAACGTCACCATGATTTTTTTTTTATTATTTGTTTTAGCCTCTATTTTTTTATATTATTTATCCTTTTTCTATTTCTTTGTTTTAGAATATAAGATGTTCAAAATTAAGAGTAAAATAAGATAATTTAATTATTTTTAATCTTTTAAATTATTAGGTTTTTTATTATAATATTTTTAAATATAAAATCTCTACTGTTACACCCATTGATGTAGCTTCTTTTTTTTTAATTTCACTTTCATAATCATTTATAAGAAAAATATTAATTACAGTCGATTTGAAAACTAATTATTTAATAATCTCTCTTTTATTAGTTATAAAATATTTATTATAAGTTTATTTATTAAGAAAGATATTATAATAAATATTTTATAACTAATAGAAAAGAGATTGTTGAACAGTCACTCTCTAAAGTGACTGTAATTAGCATTCATCTCATTCATAATAAATACACTATTAGTTCATACGTTTTAATTAATCACCATCAAGATTAAAATAAAAGTATTAAAGATAATTATATTCAGTCAGTATATATAATAATTATTAATTAAATAAATTTTATTATTTTAAAAAATAAAACATATGCATAATAAAAAAAATCAATGATTATATCTAGAAATCAGTTGTGATTATTAAAAGGGATAATAATACACATAAATTAAACATTAAAATTGAAAATAATTCTTGAATCAAATAAAAAATGGTAACATTGAAATGAAAAAAATAAAAAAATAATAAAAGGGTCAAGTATAGAAAGTGGACCTAATAATAACAATAATAGTGATAATAAATAAAGTAAACTGTCAAAAAAAGATAGAATTATGAGGGCTTTGATTTCGTCAAGTAAGCATTTGAAATTAAGTTTTGAATTTAAGTTCACATTAATAAAAAAAATAATTTTTCCTTAAAAATAATAAATGTGTATTAATTAGCGAATGAAAAAATAAAAGATATAAAAATATTTTATAAAAAATATAAAATTAAAATAGTTATGTCCTGGAGTTGACACAATAAAAAATAATAATATATTAAAAAAATAATAAGACATTAAATCACATAAAATCATTATATTAATGTAGTGAATATAAGAACTGAATTATTAATTCATAAAATATATGTCTATAAGGATAATAAAAATAATAAAATAAAATAATAAATTTAATAAAAATATTTGTTTCTGAGAGTGGATACAATAATAAAAAAATAAGAATAAGAAAATATAATCAGAATTTATATTCAGGTATTGAATATATAATTTCTCCTAAAAATAAAAAATAATAAAATATCACAATATTATAGTACTAATTTTGGACGTTGTATGATATTTTTTCTTCTCTATGCATAATCAACCCTTCGAACATTATCTTTGAAAACGCAGACCGCTGATAGGTGTCTAATTAAACATTATAATTGATTGGTAGCGACTCCTAACATATATAAAAAATAATATAACTAAACACAAAGTCGAATGTGAACCAATTAAATCTACATTTCACTGGCTCCCACGCATCGCCCCATGTGCTACAATATGTTTAGTTATATGTCGACGTATGTTATATAGAACAATATGTACTTATTAAATTTTAAATTAATAAGAGTATAAAACTATTATATATTTAGTTATATATTGGTATATGTTACATATAACAACATATATTGATTAAATTTTAAAATAATAAGAATATAAATGTAATATATATTTGATTATATGTCAGTATATATTATATATAATAATATATAATTATTAAAATTTAAAATAATAAGAGTATAAAAGTGATATATATTTAGTTATATATCGATATATGTTATATATAACAATATACACTTATTAAAATTTAAAAGATAACAGTGTAAAAGTGATATATGTTTAGTTATATGTGGATATATATTACATTTAATAATATATACTTATTAAATTTTAATAGAATGAAAATATAAAACTATTATACATTTAGTTATATGTCGATATATATTACATATAACAACATATAAGTGTCAACTTTTTAAAAAATAAGAGTATAAAACTATTATATATTTAGTTATATGCCGACATATATTACATATAACAACATATACTTGTTAAAATTTAAACGAACAAGAGTATAAAATTATTATATTTTTAGTTATATGCAAACATATATAACATATAACAACACACACTTATTAAAATTTAAAAGAATAAGTATATAACAATGGTGTATACCCATAGATCGACGATAAGCAATTGAGCCAAACCACCACATTATACTGGGGGTTATATAGCTCGGAACGAGCCATGCATTTTGTTCAGACTCAATATATGATACTAGTAGAATCCTCTTCGACAGAGCCTGTAGCTTAGGCTCTGTTAGTTGACGGTGCATCGTTTGTTGTAAATTTCTGACTTCTCCTAATATTCCCTGATACTCCCACCATCTGTAAAATTTGTCTCCCACCATTTGGAAAGTTTATCTCTCACCATCTACAGAGTTTATCTCCCACCATCTTCAGAGAGCTCATCTCCCACCTTCTATCTATAAACAGAGGTAAAATGCTACAGGTAAGGCATCTCATTCTCTTCTAACTGTTGACTACTTACAGTCTCTACAAGAAAGGCTGAGCACTGACTTAGGCATTGGAGTTTCCCCCACTAGAGCCCGAGCCTCTTTTTTGTCTTACAGGTGCTCCCACCTAGTCGTTGAGCCCATGAGCCCATGAGCCAAGCTTGAGTCTGAAAGTCCACATCGTCATCAGTGGTCCGGTAAGCGTGGACTGACTAATCTCCAAAGATGGATAACATTACTCAAACCACAACACATTCTAGACCAAACCACCTTCTTACACCGTAAAACCAACACATCCATCTGCCTTACACCATAATGCCAATACATCACCCAAAATGCTTCATCCGATCATACCTCGAACCTACCAGAGCCAGAAGCCACTAGCCCCTCATCAATCCTTTCCCCCATAGTCGGACGCTCTATAACAAACCCGCTTCAGTCTCATTCTCCCCTAGCTCATATGAGCCAAACACTAATACTTTTAGAAGGCTTGACTGAACAGACGACTCAAGACTTGACTGCCTCTATTAGGAATTTAATCTCTATTATAAGACACTAGACAGAGTCGCCTCCCCCCGACCCTGAGCACCAGCTACCTAATAAGCCCCACCTCCTCAACTAACTCATCCTCATACATTATCCCCAGCCTACTATCCCCTAAACCTCTCTAATGAATTTAACCAACACCTTGTGAGAGATGACTCACCGGGACCATAAACCAAGTTAGAAGGAGACTCTATTCTCCAGAAGACTTTGACTCTGAACCAGAAGTCCACTTTACCCAATACCCTACTAGGATGAAGCACAAGGAGGCAAAGGTATCCGAGGGTGATCTCAATGGTCTCGTTGATAAGAGAATTAAGATGATGCTCAAAAGAACCATACTGCAGTATGACACCACCTTCTGATCCCTATTATCCAAAGAAATTTTAACCGACACCTATATGAGCTTTCACATACCAAAAATGAAAGAGCATGACTGCTCGTATGATCTCCAACACATGTTGACAGCTTTTACAATACTACTCTGGTATATACCACTTCAGACTCGGCCTTGTGCAAGCTATTTCATAAAACCCTAATCGGTAATGCACATATTTGGTATACAATCCTAGAGCCAAATTTTATATTCAATTTTGGGCAGTTGACTAAGCTGTTCAACAACATCGACCACTGGCGAACTTCAGTAGATCTGCTTAAAATTGTACAAAAACCCAAAGAGACACTCCATCATTATGTTGAGAGGTTTAACTGTACTATCAACAAGATTCCTAAGGTGAACTATGAGTTAGCCCTAGAAGCGATGATCCGTAATACAAAGTACAAGAAGTTCTCTAATTCTCTGAGTAAGAATCCTCTAGAGAACTTTGCTGACCTCATAGACCGAGCTTATAAGTACATCTGCATGGATGAAAATGACAAGATCTGGGAAGAACTTCAAGCCACCATATTGGACTAATTGTCAAAGACATCAGGCGAACCATTGAAGTTAAGCACCCCTAGACTGGACCACTTTAAGGCTTCAAAATCGAGTACCTCATGGAAAGATCACAGCCAAAACACTACCCGACCATCTGGCTAGCAGCATCCTCAAAGAACTTATCACATTACAAAGACCCGGGAGAGTCTAACCCCTTTAAGTGAGTCACCCTCCATCATTCTGCATTGGCTCAAGGACAACATAGAGGTTAACTGGCCTAGGCCAATGAGAGAAGATCGCAACCGAGACCAGAACCAATACTACAGCTTCCATAGAGGTGTCAGCCATAGAACCAATGATTGTACAAAGTTACAAAAGGAGATAGAAAGGCTGATACAAGCTGGGGAGTTATGGCAATTCTTAGACCCGAGGTTCGCAGTAGATCAAACTATGAATCTGAGCCTTCTTCTCGATGCCAGAAGAAAACCCTAGCAGGAGTAATATATATTATCATAGGCGAAAAGCACTATGATACAACAAGTACCTCCAGAAAGCGCAGGGCTAGAGAGGTCCTTTCTGTAGCTGAAAGTCATAAAGGAGAAAGCCCAGTTGTTACTTTTCTTGCTGAGGAGTCCAATCAAGTGTCCGTTCCTTATGCTGATGCTTTGGTAGTTGAGGCTGTAATTCAAGATTACCTTATTCAGCACATTTTAATCGATACAAAAAGTGCAATAAACCTATTAACTCTAGATGCCTACAAGAAGCTCGGTATATCCCTCAATATTCTCAAGCCAGTCTTAACCCCCCTTATAAGCTTATTTGGAAGAGCGGTACCAATAGTAGGGTCAGTGATCCTAGATGTTCACTTGGATGATTATTCGATAGTTCAGAATTGTTAGGTCTGCTTTATGGTTGTGGATATGAATTTTGCGTATAATGCAATCTTAGGGTGACCATTCTTATGTGGCACTTCTTAAAGATGCCAACATGGTGCTCCCTATTGATTTCCTGCAACCCTCGAATAATTCTCAGTCCAGAGCCGAGCCTGAGAATATGCTGAAGGACATAGTGATTGCATCTGGCAAAACTTTAAAGATCACCAGTTCCTCAAGCCCTCAAAAGGAGCTTTCTCTTACACATGTGCTTGAACAATATGAGGATATCTTCGCCTGTTCCCCATCCGACGTTAAGGGTATCTCACCTGAGCGTATGATTCATGAATTCCATTTAAATCCTCATGCCCCCTAGTCACATAGAAGAGGATAAATTTGGGGCCAGAGAAATAACTAGCGGCCGAGTAAGAAGTTTAAAAGCTTTTGAAGGAAGGGTTCATTCGGGAGATCTTATTCCCAGATTGGTTAGCGAATGTAGTCATGGTAAAGAATCTTAACAAAAAATGAAAAATGTTCATTAACTTTACAGATCTTAACTGAGCATGCCCTGAAGATTCTTATCCTCCACCTAACATTGATTGTTTGGTGGACTCCATAGCAGGGTATGAAGAGTACAGCTTCATTGATGCCTCGTCCAGGTACTACCAAATTCTCTTGAAGCTGGAAGACCATAACAAAACCTCTTTTATGACTAATAATGGTACTTACTGATACAAAGTCATGCTATTTGTCCCCAAGAATGTTGGAACCACTTACTAGAGACTAGTCAATAAGACCTTCTAGGGGTAAATAGGCCACAACATTGAAGTATATATTGATGATATGATTATCAAGTCTAAGGCTTTTACGAAGCATCCCTAGGACCTATCAGAAATTTTGAAATACTACGGCAAATAAATATGAGACTCAACCCAGAGAAATGTGCCTTTGGGGTTCAGTCAGGAAAGTTTTTGGGGTTTATGGTTTTGTAGAGAAGATCTGAGCTATTTTAGAGATGAAGCCCCCTAAGAACATCAAAGAGGTCCAGAAATTTAACGGTTGAATTACGACTCTTAGTAGGTTTATCTCCTGCTCGGCTAAAAGATGTTTACCATTCTACAAGATCCTGAAGGGCTTGAAGTAATTCCAATGGACTGAGGAATGTCAACAAGTGTTTATTAAACTTAAGAAATTTTTGAGTTCACCCCATCTCTTCAATTGATCGATTCACGGCGAGCCATTATTCTTATATCTTTCAGTCTCGCCAGCCACTGTGGGTTCGATTTTGATCAAAGAAGAAAGTAACCAGCAGTACCCGATATATTATGCCAGCCACACTTTGAAGGGTCCCGAACTAAGGTATTTTCTTTGGAGAAATTAGCACTGGCCCTGAAAGCCAATTCATAGAGATTATTGTCGTACTTTGATGTGCACACCATCATCGTATGCACAAATTCTTGCCTCAAAAAGATCTTGTAGAGACCATAAACTTTAGAATGACTCATTGAATGGGAACAAAACCTGGAAGGTTTGATATTCGGTATTAGCCAAAAAGAGCAATGAAGGCTCAAGTCTTGGCAGATTTTGTTACAGAGCTCTATGAGCAACCCTGCGAGTCAACTCCCAAAGAGGCTTGGGTACTAAATGTAGATGGAGCATCTTATGGAGAAGGATCTGGCATTGGAGTTATTCTCAAAGGCCGGGGGAAAATTGTTATCAGGTATTCAACCAAACTTGATTTTATGGCCTCCAACAATACATCGAAGTATGAAGCCATTTGTTTAGGCTTGAAACTTGCCTCAGAAGTTTGGTCTGGCTGTCTTCAAATCCTATTTGACTCCCAACTAGTTGTCAGCTAGTTAACAAGAAAGTATAAGGCTCGAGATGTGAACATGGCTCGCTACAAGGAATACATAGCGAAGCTCCTTTCAGCTCTTAAAAGGCATGATTATTTTAGGGAGATCCATTAGATAGTGCGGGCAAAGAATGAATGTGCTGATAGGCTGGCTAAATGCAAAAGAGGGAGCCCCTGGCTGTGGAGTCCTTAGAGAAAGCATTACAAGACCCAGCTGTGATGCAGCTTCCACCCTAGTAGCAGAACCCCTAAAAGGAAGGCGATTGACAATCTACAAGTTTCTTAATTTTGAAAAGATTCCAACAAATCCAGAGAGGCCTAGAAGATAGTAAGAAAATCCAGCCTATATTTGATCTATAATGGGATCTTATACAAGAGGTCTTTCTCCCATCCTTTGAACAGGTGTGTGTTTGAGGAGGAAGAAGATTACTTTCTCGGAGAAATACATGAAAGGATCTATGGAGCACACGAAGGGGCCTAAGCTTTATTAAAGAAAGCATTGTTCCAGGGATACTTTTGGCCTTCCATGGAAAGCGATGCAATAGATCTTATTAAGAAGTGTGACAAGTGTCAGAGACATGCCAATCTATAGCACTAGCCCGCCAATAAACAAAGACCTATCAGAAGTCCATGGGCATTTGCTCAGTGAGGCATGGACATTTTGGGACCTTTTCCTTAGGCTATAGTACATAGAAAATTCTTAATTGTGGTAGTTGATCATTTTACAAAATGGGTCGAGGCCGAGCTAGTAGCTTCCATCACTCCAGCCTCTATAATCAAATTTTTTCAGAAGTTAGTAATCACCAGGTTTGGCATTCCCCATGTCTTTATCACTAACAATGGCAAACAATTTTATTTCAGGCTATTTAGGGAGTATTTCGTTGAGCTAAAGATAGACCTCAGGTTCACCTCAGTATATCATCCTCAATCGAATGGGGAAATGGAAGTGACAAACCAAACTATAATCGCATGATTGAAAAAAAGGCTCGATGATGCCAAAGGCTCATGGACAAAGGAGCTCTATAATGTATGATGGGCTTACCACGCCTCACCCAGGACGGCCACAGGAAAATCCTCCTTCGTGTTGGCCTATCACAAAGAGGCCGTCATCCCAATCGAGATCAAAATCCCATCAGGAAGAACCCTCAGCTACTCAGAAGATTAAGATTCGGACATTAAATACAACCTGGACATCCTCAAGTTCAAAAAAGAGAAAGATGCGATCAAAGCGGAAGCCTACAAAGCTCGGATTGCTAGTTTTCACAATAAGAGAGTCCGACACAAATAATTCAACAAAGGAGATCTGGTGCTAAGAACGATCATTTCAACACATGCAGTGACAGGGTAAGGAAAGTTAGGTACGAATTGGGAAGGCCCATACAAGATAATCAAGATACTAAAGTGTGGAGCCTATAAGCTTCAGACAATGAATGGGACATAAGTGCTGAGAACATAGAATGTTGACAACTTGAAGAATTATTTTTAATAGCCTTTTCTTATGTAAAATTCTTTTAACAATGTACTTGTAAACATACGCAGTAAAGGAGAAATCTCGGGCATTAACTAAATGTCTACAAAATAGAACTTGCCACCCAAACTACTCGTCCATTTTAGCACTATGATCATGCTACCATTGCAGCACTGACTGTACAATGACTTTCAATGCTCTAACCGAGCACTACAATAGCACACTTACTATGCACCATACTTTACACTTCAACCACACCCATATGGTAGCACTCCAATTGTACAATCTTTAAGAGCATTCCCACCACACATCTCCTATCGATGTTAAATATGAATACTCATTTAAGCTTAATGATGTGAATTGTCCAAATTAACTCGGGTAAATTATGGAAGTTTTTAAGCTTCGAATTTGAATTTAAACTCTAAACAAGCATCATACAAATTGATTCAAATAATTTCATATAGACTAATATTTACAAAGCAACCCGAGGGCCAGCCTTTTACATATAGACCTACTAAAAGCTATACAAAAAGGTATATACTAAGCAAAAAAAAAAAAGCTCTATATCGAGCAAAGAAAAAATAGGCTAAACAAAATAAAAGGGACAAAGCCTCAGCTGGTGTCATTGCCCCCGGCATTATCTGGAGCAGCATCCCCCGCCTCCTCTTCGTCATCCTCTTCCTCAAGCTCATCAGCCAATTGGTCAATATCAATAGTGATCATCCAAGCCAAGTCCATGTCTGGATTCTCTTCCTTGAGTCGTTTAAACGTGGCTTGACTGTAACGGTACATGCCCGAAGCATATTGCACATTGCTCATTTTCCTCTCTTGTTCTAAGTCATCCAGGGTGGTCTTGAGAGTCTCTTGTGCCTCATGGTGAGCCTCATGCTGGGACTTTAACACATCCTTAAGCTCGACCACTCTTTTGCACCCCTGCTCATATTCCTGTCGAGCGTGATGAAATTTGTTGCCATACTGACCAACCACTCGACAATATTATGGCAAAGCTGAGCAAGCTATAAAAAGAAAAACAAATTTTATTCAGAATTAATTCATTCAATATTATCATGTATCAATACATATTAAATATACTTACCATGGTTTGTTCCGTGATGCGCTTGAGCTCATCTGAGGCAGACCCTTTTGCCATTTCTGCACAAAAACAAAACAAGTTGAGTTAATAAACCCTAATATTATAAACTTGAAAATAAAAAATAAAATATACCTGCCTGGTGTGAGGGATGAGCCTCCCTCACTGCTCCGAACAGGGGAAAATTCTCTCACAAGATGAAGGATGTTCCTCCTCTCTCTCAAAATGTTCTGGCTAATATTTTTGTAATACCCCCATTCCTTTAGCCTAAGGTTATTTGCGTTTATAACATGACTATTGCATGTATAAACCCAGTCAGTTCGGCATCCAAAGCCTCCCTCCTTTTCTACAACAAAGAACCGATCCTTCCAATTCTTTACAAAGTCTGGTTTTTTGGAGAATAGTCCTCGTTCAGGCCTTCCTTGCAAATAGAAAAAACTTCATCTGCTTGGGATCGTTGCTTCAAAACTGAAAAGATGCCTAACACTTGAATAGAGAGAGGGATTCCTAGCAACCCACATAAAATCTCAAACCCTACCACAGTCAGCCAAGCATTCGGGCTTAGTTATCCTAAGGCCAGATCTTGGAACTCTAAGAACTCCAGAGTGAATGGCCGCAGGGGAAACCTTACCCTGAATCTCAGATCCTCTTCGTATAGTATAAGATGATCAGCGGGAGGGTCGTCCATCACACAAGTATGGTCACCAGGAAAATACATCTTATACTCGGGAGGTATTTGATACTTATCTCGGATGCTATCTAGATCTACAGTGCTGAAGCAAGACTTGATATTCCTAACCCGAGTCTTTCCCACTATCACATGATCTTCCTCATCCTCCTCTTTGCTTCTTTCTTTAATAGGGCTTGGCCGAGCCATAGTAACTCTTTCTAGTGTTTCCACCAACTCAGCCATGGGTATAATCCCATTACTAACACTTCCCTCGGTACAACAATGAGCTTGCTCAACCGAGCTCACTCGAACAATTTTAAGTGATTCATTGCTCTCCCCGAAACTTAACTCCCTAGAATCTATGGAAATAACACTGCCCGAACTCATAATGCAAAGAGACAAGGAGCACTAGCCGATATAGTTGAGAAGCTTCACAAGCAGTTCCACACCGTGCCACTGCTATGAACTCGTGCAATGTATCAGAGCACCTGAGCTATTGGTTAAGAGGTTTAATAGCTATCCTCACTCTCCTCTCCCTCATTTATATAGGAGAAGAATCAAAAGCTGAACCAACACAATTAATACCTTGTGCGAAAAACTCAAAATTTGAATTTTCCGCTTCCACCATGTTTTTTTCGGGTCGCCACATTATTCTTCTAAGCCAATGTGCCCACATTTCTTCCACCAAGTGGCTGGCATAAATGCCAGCATGACAGGGAGGGACTAGTGGTGTATACCCATAGATCAACGATAAACAGTTGAGCCGGACTACCACATTATACTAGGGCTTAGATAGCTCGGAACAAGACATGTGTTTTGTTCATACTCGATATACGGGACTAGTAGAATTCTCTTCGACCTAGCTTGTGGCTTAGGCTTAGTTAATTGACCGGTGCATCGTTTCTTGCAAATTCCTTACATCTACTAATATTTCGACACTCACACCATTTGTAGAGTTTGTCTCCCACCATCTACAGAGTTTGCCTCCCACCATCTGCAGAGTTTGTCTCCCACCATCCTCAGAGCCTGTCTCCCACCATCTTCAGAGATTGTCTCCCACCTTCCATCTATAAACAAAGGTAAAATACTATAGGTAAGGCATCCCATTCTCTTTTAACTGCTGATTACTTACAGTCTCTATAAGAAAGGTCGAGCACTGTCTTAGATATCGGAGTTTTCCTATTAGAGCTCGAGCCTCTTATTTGTCTTACAAGTCCTCCCACCTAGTCGTTGAGCCCAGGAGCCCAGGAGCCGAGCCTTGAGTCCGGAAGTCCACCTCATCATCAAACAATAATATATGTGTAATTATATGTCGGTATATGTTATATATAACAACATACACTTGTTAATTTTTTTAAAAAATAAGAGTACAAAAATAATATATGTTTAATTATATGTCAGTAAATGTTATAAATAACAATATATATTTATTAAAATTTAAAAGAATAAAAGTGTAACAGTGATATATGTTTAATTGTATATGTTATATATAATAATATATACTTATTAAATTTTAAAAAAAATAAGAATATAAAAGTCATATATTTAGTTATGTGTAAATATATGTTATATATAATAACTTATACCTTTTAAAATTAAAAAAATAACAATATAAAATTAATATATGTTTATTTATATATCGGTATATATTATATATAATAATATATATGTGTGTTAAATTTTGTCAATTGAACAAACGAAACAAATTTATTTTTTTTTTGTTATTTTTTGAATTTGTTTTGAACTATAATGATTGCCGGTTTTTTTTTTCAACCTAAATGCACACAATATATTCGATGAAATGCTTCCAAAAAATAGTTTTTTTTTTAATTTTTTAACATTCTATCAAATTTACAACTTATTCAACTGTTATATTTATTAAATTAATTTTTATGAAAATATATTAATTAATTTATGATAATTAACTTATATAAAAATGAATAGAGATAATAAATTAATTAATATGCAACATATATTACATGTAGTTACATATAATTAGATACATATGTAATCAAAATTAAAATTTGAGCCTTATAAAAAATTAATATATTTTATTGTTAAAAAAAGTAATTTAAAATACTAATTATATTTAACCCTATTTAATTATTTAGTATTTATTGAGTTAATTATAAAATTATCTTAAAAAGTAAAAATGTTTTAAAAATTACTCAATTTTTTTAAGGAGTCTAAAATTTGAATTTCAAATTAAAATAAAATATATTAAAAAAAAACTAAAAGTCAATTTTTTTAAAGAGTCTAAAATTTGAATTTCAAATTAAAATAAAATATATTAAAAAAAACTAAAAGTCTATCCTTTTAATAATATTGTCTTTATTTGCAATGGTTTTTATTTTTGTCTACTGTTATAATTAATTAATTAATTTATATTATTTAAGTTCAGTGCTTGCCAAGAAAATCTTTTATTAGTTCATCTGCCATAAATTAATTATTTTATAGTATTTGTGTCCAATGAGAAGAAGAGCATTTATTAGTTTATTTATAGACTTGTAACAACACGTGGAGTAACACAATCAATTGTTAAAGGTGAAATTAAAACAATTGTTAAAGGTAAAAATTTTTCTTATATGGCATAAATTTATAATTTTTAGGTTAATTTTATAAATGGCACATTAAAAAAAAAAAAAAACTTAGCCTAAGATTGGGCTCAAAACGCCAAACCCTAAATAAAAGTACAAGACAAAGGTCAAAAATCTTTATGTGCTGCACATGCACTTTAATTTGTCACTTGTTTTTGTTTAATGTGACAACTACAATAATGTCGTTGTTTTGCCCCTACTCTCTAACAACGCCCTTTTTTTTCCCCCTCATCTTTCTATAGGGTTTGTGGGCTAATGTACTGATATATATATATATGCTTGGATTTAAATATCCTATCAATTCTATTATACATTGTAACTATGGAATATTTGATCATTTATTATTTGAGACTAATAGTTGTTAGCCAACTTCGAACACAGCTTTCTTCCTAACTGAAAATTAAAGCCTTCAGGGGCGGAATTGCATTGTAGTTGAGGGTCCCCTTAATTTTTTTTATAATATATTATATATATGTATAGTATTTTATCTAAATAAATAAATTTTGATCCTTCAAACTCTTCATGTTAGAGGTCTGGTCTAACAGTTTTATGTATCCAATTATGTGATAATGTAATAGGATAGCTGTTTGGTTAGCTGCAGTGGTTGTTAAAGGGAATATGAAGAATGAGTGGGTTTTCTTCCACCTTATATGCTAGGAAAGATTTTCCATAAATTTAATAAAATACCTTTATAAACAAAAAAAAAAGTGATATTGATTATAAAAAAGTCCATTATTATTAAATATTAATTAGTCATAAAATTATTTTAAAAATGTCAAATATATATATAGCACTTTAAACTTGTGTTTAGTCATTTTGACTCTTAAAATTTCAACTTAATTATATAATTTTCTGAACTCATTTTTTCTTAAATTATAAACACAAATTTACTAAGTTACTCTGAGTTATTAACGTATCTATTTAGTACAAATTATATAAATATAAGAAAAAAATAATCAGTATTTGTTAATATATGTGTTTGTTAGTACAAAATAGATAAATACAGGGGTGAGTGGTTAAAATAAAAGTTTAAGTGGTAAAGTCACTAAGCGTTATAAGTTTAAAAAACTACATATGTATTTGATTTTTTTTTATAAAAAAACCCAACAATATAACTATTCAACAATATAATTTTAAAATAATAACAAGAGATAGATGAAAACTAAAATTTTGATGTACTTTTTATATAATGACAACTAATTCCAAAGAAAAAATATTTATTTTTATTTCAATTTTTTTATATTTTTAATCCTATAAATTTATGAATTCTCTTAAAATTCCAACCATAGAAAGCAACTTGTGCTGTTTTGTTTGTTTGATGTCTTAGATTCATTTGCAATATATTATTTCCTTTTTTAACAATTGTAATGGTTTAGTAATATTAAAATTAGTAAAAGATTTTCGAGATTGAAAAGAATGACATGTATTATATATATATATATATATTAAAATTAGTAGTTTAAAGTGTAATTTGATATTATTTTACAAGGAATATTTATTATTATTTGACATATTTTTAATATTTCTTAATTTTATTAATTGTATTACTATATATAGTTTGATACTCTTTAATATTTAACACTAGATCAACCCGTGATTAAAAATACTACAAGGGTAAGTTATAAATCAAAACAAGATTTTATTTCTAATAAAAAAGTAAATATCATTTCTACTAATTAAGGCAATCAAAGCAATAAATAATAGTAATAAATTAAATGACTATTAATTAAAAAAAGTTTTAAAATAGTATGTGAATTTGTGGATTGAAACACACTAATTTTTGTAGTGTTCTTTAAGAGAAAATGGCTCGTTGCATTGAGCAATGATCAGCCATGTTCCTATTGCTAGACATTTTGACCCATTTGAATTCTATTGTGACACCTAAAAATTCACCAAAACAATTATTCTCATTGCTCAGATTTTTTTTTTCAAAGTTTTCTATATTTTTAACATGAATTAAAAGTCATATATATTAAAAGTCATATATATATATATATATATAAAACCTTAGAAGCGACTGTTATAAAATGAGGATTTCTTAGGAGAAAAAGTAGCCACCAGCAACTTATAATATTCCTATAATTTAGGAAACCAATTTTTTTATTAATTCAAAATAAAACCTTTTACCATTTTAAAATAAATTCTTTAATGAGAAAAAAAGACGTCTAAAAATAATATGATAATTGACTATATATATTATATAGTAAAATAAAGAAATTCAAAAATCAAAAATCAAAAATTTATATGCAAACAAAAAAACAAAAAAAAATGAAACTTCTATACAAATTCTCTGTTAAGAATTTCTTATATGTGATTCACTTAATTATATTTTATGCACATGATTTAATTGAAGATAGTCTATAATTCATGTTATAGAAAAAAAATTAAGAATTTAGATTCTAATAATATATATAGCGGATAAGAATAAGAATATAATGGCTCATTTGGTAGATTACTAAAAAAATGATTACTGAGATATATTTTATAGAGGTATATTACTGGAATTATAATTTAATAAAAAATTATATTACCGTTTTTAAAAAATATAATAAAATACTAGAAAGTATATTGAAAAATATATTAACTTATTTGGTTATAACCCAAACAAGTAGATTGAAATAGTAGATATGAAAATATGTTAACTTGTTCGGTTATAATCCAAATTTATTAGGAAATTTTGAGTAATATTTAAACTATCCTTATCGTTGAGCAAAGCAATGAGTAAATATTTTGAGGAAATGATTATTTGATCATTTAGTTAGCAAGTGGTCTCTATATATACAAGATTGCTGAAGAAGAAGAGAAAAATAATAGAAAAGCAAAAACAAACAGAGTTAGTTACAATTTGTAACTAACTTTGAATACAAGTAACAAACAAATAATAAACTTATAAATAAGCTCTCTGATTACAGATTATACCTTCATCACCCCCCTCGAGCTAGAGTGTGGATGCTTAACACTCCAAGCTTGGAAATAAACTGCTTGAAGGCTGGAAGATGCTAAGGTTTACTAAAACGATATGCAATTTGCTCATGAGACCTCAAAGGCATGAGTATGATCAAACCTTGCTACATCATTTCTCGAACAAAATGGCAATCTATTTCAATATGCTTTGTTTGCTCATGGAAGACTGGATTCTTTGCTATGTGGATGGCTAATTGATTATCACAAAAAAGAGAACAGGCTTTTGGATGTGCAACATGAAGATCAAACAAAAGAAAAACCAGCCATTATAATTCACAACTTGTAACTATTAAGGACCTATACTTAGCTTCAGAAGATAAGTGAGAGATGGCATTTTGTTTCTTGCATTTCCAAGAAATTAAGGAATTGCCCAAAAATATATAGTAGCCTGTTGTGGACCTTCTAGTAATTGGACACGAGCCAGCATCAGAGTACCCTTAAAGCTTCAGAGAAGAAGAGGTTGCATAGAAAAGCCCTTGGGCATGAGATCCTTTAAGATAACTGTGAGCGGGGATTTTTGCCTCCACTCCTGGTAAAATAGTTTTTGCGACTTTGACACTGCTAGGCTCGGGGCCTAAGCCCAGAGAAAATAAAGTAGCCACCCCGACAGGGCGAGAAAAAGAAAGGGGTGGATGACTCGATTCCTAAGGAATTCCCAACTCCCTAATGGGTTCGGAAAGTTGGGTACATATGGGGAATGTGAGAAATAGCCCAGCACCCATACAACGCCCGGTTCATTAAAACAAGCCTCCTTTGCAGGTCTTAATATTATAAAATTTTTAAATATAATGATATTATCCATACTATATGCAATCATAAAAATAAACAAATACTTTATTAAAAATCATAGCAATATCCAAATAAAACAAATAAATGGACACCCATCCGAGGATGAAAACATGTCCTTACATCGTCTAATATCAAAAACTAAATAGGACACCCACCGAAAGGTAGAAACATATCATTTACATTGATCCAAAACTTTTAAAATTAATTAAATTACATGATGTTCACAATATGAGGTACCCAAAATATGGAAACATACCTCTTACAATGTTTTGAAACCAAAGCAAATCAATAAAAATTACCAACCATTCATCATAAGTAAATTATTCATCAAGGACATGAATCATCAATCAAAATATATAATAAACATACAACTAATTTAAATAAAACAGTAAGTATATAAATTTAGGGTTTATGTATCAATTAGGGTTTCTTAAATAAAATTGGGGTAGATTTTATGTTTAATGATTATGGTTTTTTAATTACTAGATTAGTCAACTAAGAAATATTTAATATAAAAGAAATAATATGGCTACTTGATGGACAAACAGGTTGAATTAAAGATTTAGGTTTGAAATAAATTAGGGTTTGACTATAAAGAATAGATGTTTTGGATTTAGGGTTTTTGGAAGTTTTATAAAAATAATATTAAGGTTTAGGGTTTAAGTAAATAAAATTGAAGCTAATGAAAATATGATTAAAAGTTAGGTGTTTGGAAAGAATAGGCTACTGTGAATTTTAAAAAAATAGAATTGATTATGGTCTTGAGAAAACAGATTATTATTTTGTGGTATTAGAAAAATGCAATTAGGGTTTTAGACTTCAAAAATTAATTTAATGGGTATTAAGATATTAGAATTTTGAAAAATAATTTTTTAGGGTTTTAAATAGAGACTAGATAGTAAATAAAATAATTGATCAATGTGCTTAAATAAAAACACATCTATTGTATGCTTAAATAATTGATCAAACTGAATAATGAGGCTATTGTAAATATGAACAAGTTAATAGAAACTCAAACATCCATCGTTGGTTCCACCATAATTTTAATTATGGTTGAACAATAACAAAGACAGTGTGTGCTGCCTTTTATGGATTGTTTGTTTGATCAATGTCTTTGGTTGTTGCTGGATGATTGTTTGTTGCTTGCTGTCTCTTGCTCCTTCCTTCACAAGTCCAAGGTTCTGAGTAAATTGCTAAGAGTCCGAATAGTTCTTGAGTAAAATTTCCATCCCCTTCCGTGTGTTTTTAATATGGTATTTATAGGAAAAAAAAACCTAGTATGTTAAGAAAATTAAAAACTATTTTGGAAATAAAATAAAAAACCAAGTAAAATAAGGTTTCGGCAAAAACTGTGTGTGGGCTCATGCGAGACTGGCGCTGGGCGATCTGGGGGCGAGTTGCTGTTGGGTGTGGACAAAATTGTGCACGGGGCACAATTTCGCCACGGTGTTCCTGCAGCGAATTAGCCTAAGCCAATTCGTTGCGCTAGCTACTTTCTTTGTCGATTTTGCCGTCGCCGATTTTTTTATTTTTTATTTATATATATATATTTAAAAATAAATAAATAATAAATGAAAAGTAAAATAAATATTATATTAAAATAAATAATAAATATTTATAAATAAATAAATAATAAAATAAATAATAAATAATAAGTAAAATAAATCAAAATAAATAATAAATATTAAAATAAATAATATATACCACAAAAATTATTTCGGACTGTTTTAAAATTTTTGGACTGGACTGGATAAAAAATTAAGGGTCTACAGTTTGCCCTCTACTTGAGCGGTCCGAGAGTACAACAAAAGAGAGTGAAAAGTAATGTGATTTTTGACCGGGTTTAGAGCTAAACTGAACTCCGTACCCAAGGTTAGTTTGAGTTCTGAATTAAAAATAATTTGGGTTCTAGACCCGAGATGAGTTCTGAACTCAAAAATAATTTAAATTCTGGACCGAGATAAGTTCTAGACTCAAAAAATAATTTAAGTTTTGAACCTGAGATGAGTTCTGAACTCAAAAATAATTTAGATTCTGGACTCGGGATGAGTTCTGGACTCAAAAATAATTTATGTTCTGGACCCGAGGTAAATTGAATTTCGATACTTAGATCCGAGACTAAATACATGACCCGAGACTGAATTGGGTACTTAGATCCGAGATTGAATTAGATTTGGATACTTGAACCCGAGACTGGGTACTTAAACCCAAGACTGAATTGGGTACTTGGACCCGAGATTGGGTACTTGGACTCAAGACTGAATTGATTTGGGTACTTGGACCCGAGGCTGAATTGGATTTGACCTACCTTTTATCAGTTGAGAATTATGGTTGTTCCATTCTTTAATGGATTGTGGGTCTTCACCCTCAAAATGAATCTTCATCCTTGGACCTTGGATCTTCATCCTTGGCATCGGGTATTCACCCTTGAAATGGATCTTCATCCTTCGGACTTCAGGTCTTCACCCTTTAAAGTGGATCTTCATCCTTGGCATCAGGTCCTCACCCTTGAAAACAGATTTTCATCCTTGAAAATCGGGTCTTCACTCTTGAAATTGGATCTTCATCCTTTAAGCTGGATCTTCATCCTTAGAATCGGGTCTTCACCCTTTAAACTTGATCTTCATCCTTTGGACGTCGGGTCTTCACCCTTCAAAGTGGATCTTCATCCTTAGCATTGGATCTTCACCCTTTAAACTATATCTTAATCCTTGAAAATCTGGTCTTCACCTTTGAAAGTTAATCTTCATCCTTAAAAATTAGGTCTTCACCCTTGAAATTTGATCTTCATCCTTTAAGCTGGATCTTCATCCTTGGAGATTTGTCCTATATTGGATTCAGCTCTTCTAACTGGCCTGATATTTTGAGTTTTGCATCTTCATTCTTTTGATAGTTTTAGTGTTCCATTCTTTTGCACTTTTGAAAAAAGTTCAGTCCTTTTTTAGCTTGTCCCTTATATCTTCTCTTTGCCCCATGCGTGGCAAAATATTAAAAGTGAGTCTGAAAATATTTTATACATGCTTAAATTCAAAAAAATTAAAAAGGAGAAACTTTGCCCCCTGTATAGGCTCAAACTAATAATTTTTCTCATGCAGGCTCTGATTGATGTTTGTATTTTATCTGGTTCATTGCATAAGAATGCATCTCTTCTTTCAGACTAGAGCTTTCTCAAGCAATGGGCCTTCCATGCCCCATGATTCCATATCCACTTCATGGTTTCTTCATAGAGTATGGTTGTTTACTTTTGACAAAGAAAATGCATTGTGATATGTTCATGTATGCATGATATGCATGAGTAATACTTACAGTGGTTCCGTCGACTCACAGACCAAGGTGATTAACTGAAGTGTTCTCATTGACTCCTTCTAGATGCCTGTTTAGGTCTTGCATTAAAATGACAGAAAACTTTACATTTACGGCTTTTATCTTTAAGATGTCGAGGACATGACTAGTGGAGACCCCAAGTAGCAGAGATACGTCCATTAAGATTCAGCACGCCAGTTGGTAACTTCTTCACAACCTTGCAAATAATCATTTACTTTGTCCAATGTGTCTTTCGAGATTCAACGGTTCAACATACTTCCCTTAACTTGAAAGCTTTGTATGACAAAAGCACACATTCTTTTATATATATATATATTTAAATCTTATGTTGATTTTGTCAAATCAGTGTCATTGTACCTCAGGACTCGATTTTCTAAATTAACATATCTATAACAAGACAACCCTAGTTACCATACTAAATTCGGGAATCATTTCTATTTAAGCAAGGACTGTTTCACTTCAGATAGGCACATACACATTACTTGGTCAAATATCTTATTTGAGTTTGAATATTATCTTTCTCATATGCATGCTTATCTAAACTATCTCCACTAATAGACTCTACCTACCAAGAGAGACCAACATGTCTTTGATAGGCTTGAAATGAGGTCTATAAGGGACATGGTTTAAATGAAGGTCATTTTAAAATTGGAGCTGATGTGATACTATGGACAAGCCTTCACAATATAAACTTTTTGTTGGAACTTTAGATAGTTGGGAGCATGAAAAGATAGAGCTTTCAATGTTCTCCCATCTTCTTGGCGTTAATCAGGATCTTGATTGGGATTGTCTTTTCCCTTACAAAAAGGTTAATACCCACATTTCTTTTCTTTCTTCTTTTCCCTTTTCTTTCTCTTTCTTTTTCTTACTCCTTTCTTTGAGCATTTTATCTTTTTATCCTTCTTTTTTGTAGGACTGTCAAGTACAGGACTTTCAAGAACTGGATGACCTTTCTTTATCTCTCTAATTTTGATTAAATCTTTGGTTGGGTTGGACCAATTCAAGTCAAATTGTCTCTTTTACTGCTTTAGGTAAAAGAGAATTCTGTTGGCTTTCCGAACCATTTTGGATTTTATTTTATTTTTCTTTTTCTACTTTTTTCTTTCTTTTTTCTCTCTTTTTTTTTCACTTTTTTTTTGTTTCTTTTTAGCTTCTTTTTTTAATCTTTTATGATCTTGACTAGGCATTCCTTTCTTTTTAATCTTTTTTGCCTCTTTCCCTTAGTGATCATCAGATTTGTCATAAGTATCACAATAGCTCAAGGTAGGTCATCGGAGTTTGTAAACCAATAAAAAGAAAGCTAAAATTTTATGAAGGCTCAAAGGGATAACTAGAGATTTATATTTTATTGGGTAGATACTAGTTGTTGGCTTGACTAAACAATGCCTAGATCATCTCTCCCTTAAATGAGCAGAGTTCAATTTCGCCTCAAAAGTTTGTCAAAGCATGTTCTAAGACTGACTAGGACCTAGACAAAGGTAATTATGCAGGAGTCATCTCTAAGTAAGCATACACACCTCAATGCTATAGAGCAATTCACTCACCTAGTAAATCCATTTGAATCATGATGCATAAATATACTAATTTATAAATATCAAGTTAAATTCGTCATCGATTGAGCACTAAAATGAACGAAGACCATCAAAAATTGAATGAAAATAGTTTATTCAAATAATCTTGATTTTAAAGACATAATTGTTCTAAAAAAACACCAAATAACGAAAATAAAACATAAAACCAAACAAGCCAAGGAAAGTTTGTTGAGTTAAGTTTCTTCTTATTCCACATCTTCAATATTCCGATTTTGAAAGGATGATAAGACAAAATATTCCTCCAATCATCTTCCTACTATGAAGGTTGCCGGTGGTGGCACTCTGTTGAACCTAGGCAGAGGATTATCCTTTGTATTGGACTTATTGGGCTCAGGTAACTTCCCACTATCAATTAAATTCTAGATCTCATGCCTCAACTTCATACAGTTGTCCGTTTCATGTCCAGGCCTTTGATGGAATTGGCAAAATGCCTTAACATCAAAGTCAGGCAGAAGTGGATCAGGCAAAGGACGAGGAGTCACCGGTTACAACAATCCCTTTTTTTTTAACTTATTAAGAACCCAAAATAGCAGCTTTCCCAATTTTGAGAACTGTCTTCTACTTTCTTGACGAGTCGCATTAACATCAACTTCCTTTTGCGTGATTTAATTACCCGACTAGTAGTTCCCTTTCTCATTTTTTCTTGCCTAAAAGCGGTTATTCTCCCTTTTTTACTCTTCAATTTGCTTAAGGGTGTGAGACAGTCTCTGACTATCATCCTGATTTGGTCCAACTCATTAGGCCTCTTCTTGAGCAAAGCAGCCTTATTCCTCCATCTCTTCATATAGTCCACAAAATTCTCATATGGCCTTTATCTAATGGACTTAACTTCTATTAAGATAACTTCCAACTCGAGATTGTACCCATATTGTTGAATGAAAGCCTTGTCTAACAAATTTTAACTTTTTGAGTGCCATCATCTAAGGTATTGAATCAATTTTGGATAACAGGATCCAATGAAAGCATGAAATACCTCAGGGTTTGAGCCTTAGTAGCTCGGGCAGACTGCATAGTAGTGATGTACTACTTCACATGGAGATAATGGTTTCTAGTTCCATTGAATTTGGCGAAGGAAGGCATCTTAAACTTGTATGGGACCTCCTCGTCTAGCTAGAACAACTTGTCGACCTCAGACATCTCTTCAATTTTCAGTTTCTTTTTAAATTTCTTTTCTAAATCAGCAATCATCTTCTCAACATCAGATGTGTCAGTTTTTTCAACAGTTGTCTTCTTAACAATCTTTAGCTCCTTCTTTTTATCTTAAGGATCTTGGAAGTATTGGGCCTAGTATTCATCACCATCCATAACAATCTTGTCATCATCGAAGACTACTTCACCAACTTTAGCCTTTCCCTTGTCTTTCTTGGTGCTTCTGGATACTTCAGCAGTGTTCTCAAATATTGTAGCCATTTGACTTTTTATGATCTTAGCTAGGGCCCTCTTTAGTTCTTCCATCTTGACTTCAAGGGCATCATCTAACATCTTTTGAATCTGCTCAGATTTCATTGCTTTTGGTGAGAAGCTAACTGAGTTACTGCTAGATTCTTCGTCTCCGGCGTAGGTCGAATTATCGTAGGCTTTTGAACTGTTGTAATCTATGGCTGTGAGTCAGAGAGGATTAATGATATGTTATGCAATGCATGTATGTATGTATGCACAAAAAATAAATAAACAAAGATAATTAGGACATTCCTTCCAACCTTATAACTTCCACACACTAATGACGAGTCTTTTTTCCTAGGTTTATGGTAAAAAAAATACCAACATGGGATTTTTTATTTTTGAAAAGTTTTCTCGGACGGTTCAACCAATAGTTATATTTTCAAAAATAAAAATCAGTTTATGATAATTTTCATTAATTAGGTTTTAATTCATCTAATCAACTAAAGCAGCTTTTATGCTATATTGGATTAAAACTAAATTAAGAGGTTTATTATAAATAGATTTCTCACTTGAAAAAATAACTAATGATTTATGCTAAAAATAAGCCATGATTAATAATTCTTAGTATAAACTAGGCTCACAATTAATTTTTGGCATTTTCATAATTGACCTAAATAATTTGTAAGCTCTTTTAAAGAAAAAGTTGGATGAAATGCAAAATTAGTTTTGTTTAAAAAACCCATTGTAAAAAGATTTTAGAAAAAATGAATTTTTGACTGAGTCATGAGAAAATAATTTTTGATTTATTTTTAGAAAAGTTTTATGTCCAAAGACTATCTTGAAAAGTTTTGAAAATAGCTTTGGTCTTTTGGACTTTAAAGAAAAATTTATTTTTAGCTTACAATGTACTTAGGTCATATTAGAAAAAGAACAAATCAAATAAGCCATGATTTAAATCAAGATAAATTAACCATAGTCAAACAACTAGCATTTGGGGTAAAAATCTAAGGAAAGTAACTAGGCCAATTACATGAGCTTTAGTCTTTAGGTTAAAAGGCTTAGGTTCCCATAGCAAGTATATACCAAAAGGTACAAGGCTATGAGTGGTTATGTCTTGCTCGATCTCCATACCTTGAGTGAAAGTATGGTATCCCTTACATAACACAACATGGGTAATACGGGCGTCCTAACTCACGCACACGATATAATCTAAATGATGCAATAGACAATATCATGATAAGAAAGAATAGAATAATATAAAGACCAACAGAATCAACTTCTCTTATCCCAGTGGAGTCACCACTGTGAGTGGGAATTTTTGCCCCCACTCCCACGTGAAATGGTTCTTGCTACTTCAACACTGTTACGCTCAGGACCTTAGAGAACACGGGCCTAAGCCCGGAGAAAATAGAGTCACCACCCGGATGGTCTAGAAAAAAAAAGGGGTGGATGGCTCGATTCCTAAGAAATCTCCAACTCCCTAATGGGTTCAAAAAATTGGGTACGTATAGGGAAGGTGAGAAATGACCCAGCACCCCCACAACGCCCGGTTCATTGGAACGGCCTCCTTTGCAGATCTTAATATTATAAAATTCTTAAATATAATGATATTATCCATACTATATGCAATCATAAAAATAAATAAATACTTTATTAAAAATTATAGCAATGTCCAAACAAAATAAATAAATGGACATCCGTCCGAGGATGAAAATATTTTCTTATATCGTCTAATATCTAAAACTAAATAGGACACCTACTGAAAGGTGAAAACGTGTCTTTTACATTGATCCAAAACTTTTAAAATTAATTAAATTACATGATGCTCACAATATGAGGTACCCAAAACATGAAAACATACCTCTTACAATGTTTTGAAACCAAAGCAAATCAATAAAAATAACCAACCATTCATCATAAGTGAATTATTCATCAAGGACATGAATCATCAATCAAAATATATAATAAAAATACATCTAATTTAAATAAAACAGTAAGTATATAAATTTAGAGTTTATGCATCAATTAAGGTTTCTTAAATAAAATTGGTGTTTCATAGATTTTATGTTTAACGATTAGGGTTTTTTAATTACTGGATTAGTCAACTAAGAAATATTTAATATAAAAGAAATAATATGGCTAGATGATAGACAAACATGTTGAATTAAAGATTTAGGTTTGAAATAAATTAGGGTTTGAATTTAAAGAATAGATGTTTTAGATTTAGGATTTTTGAAAGTTTTATGAAAATAATATTAAGGTTTAGGGTTTAAGTAAATAAAATTGAAGCTCATGAAAATAAGATTAAAAATTAGGCGTTTAAAAAGAATAGGCTACTGTGATTTTTAGAAAAATAAAATTGATTATGGTTTTAAGAAAACAGATTATTATTTTGTGGTATTAGAAAAATGCAATTAGGATTTTAGACTTTAAAAATTAATTTAATGGGTATTAAGATATTAGGGTTTTGAAAAATAAATTTTTAGGGTTTTAAATAGAGACTAGATGGTAAATAAAATAATTGATCAATGTGCTTAAATAAAATCTCATCTATTGTATGCTTAAATAATTGATTAAACTGAATAATGAGGCTACTATCAACATGAATAAGTTAATAGAAATTCAAACCTCCATTGTTGGTTCCACCACAATTTTAATTCTGGTTGAACAATAACAAAGACAGTGTGTGCTGCCTTTTGTGGATTGTTTGTTTGATCAACATCTTTGGTTGTTGCTGGATGATTGTTTGTTGCTTGCTGCCTCTTGCTCCTTCCTTCACAAGTCCAAGATTCTGAGTAAATTGCTAAGAAGAGTTCGAATAATTATTGAGTAAAATTCTCATCCCCTTCTGTGTGTTTTTAATGTGGTATTTATAGGCAAAAAATCTAGTATGTTAAGAAAATTAAAAAATATTTTGGAAATAAAATTAAAAAAAAAGTAAAATAAGGTTTCGGCGAAAACTGCGCGTGAGCCCGGGCGAGACTGGTGCTGGGAGAGCTAGGGGCGATCTACTGCTGAGCGCAGGCAAAATTACTCTCAGGGCGCAATTTCACCGCAAGTGCTCCTGCGGCGAATTGGCCCAAGCCAATTTGTCCGGCTAGCGACTTTCGTCGTCGATTTTTTCATCGTTGTGAAATTCATCTAAGCTAGCTTTAATGAAAAGAGAACAATCAGTTGAGCTTTGTTTATAACCATGAGCAAGAAGAGTTGATGTTAGTTTAGCATTCCATTAGCGACTAGCTTGCTTCAAACCATATAATGATTTGGTTAATCGACAAACGAGATTAGAATTGGCTATTGTGAATCCTTAAGAAAAGGTTATATAGTCTTCTTCATAAAAGTCACCATGCAAGGACACATTGTTGACATCTAATTGTTGCAAAATTCAACCTTTTGCTGTCGCTGCTGCCAACAATGTCCTTATGGTTGTAATTTTGGCAACATGTGACAAAGTCCTTATACCTGTCCATTGTGCCATCTGAATTATATTTAATTCGAAAAACCCACTTGCGTCCAATAGGAGTCTTGCCTATAGGTAATTCTACCAGTTCCCAAATATGATTAGCTTCAAGTGCCTCAAATTTTGCATTCATAGCTGCTTGCCATTTAGGATCTTTTGCTGCCTGAGCATATGTTTTTGGCTCAACCTTAATCATAAGCTTGATTGAAAAGCTTTGTGGCTTGGACTCAAATCATCATAGCTAATGACATAAGTAAGTTGATGAGGTGAACTTGGAATTGATATGGATGTGATTTGCTAGAATCATGGTAATCAGTAGAGACTAAACTACAATGATAATCTCTTAAATAAGTAGGTGGATATCTATGTTTGGTTGACCTTCTAGTAAGAGATGAAACAAGATTAGTAGCTTTAGCAACTAAAAGATGAGAAGGTGAAGATTGAGAAGAAATGGGTTGTATAATTGGTGAGGAAGACACAAAAGTAAAAGGATCAAAATATATAAGAGAAACATATTGATTAGTGTTAGGTAAAACAAAATCTGACTCTTGATGTCTACTATTGATAAGGAAATACAGTTTCAACAAAGACAACATTTTTGGAGATGAGAATTTTGTTAGAATGAAGATCAAAAAATTTTATCATTTAACACCAGGTTTAAAACCTAAGTGTGAGCAGGGATTTTCGCCCCCACTTCTGGTAGAATGGTTCTTGCTACTTCGGCACTGTTAGGCTATGGGCTTTGGAGAACATGGGCCTACACCTGAAAAATTTGAAGTCGCCACCCTGAAGGGCCAGAAAGATAGAAAGGAGTAGATGACTTGATTCCTAAGGACTCCTCAACCTCTACTTGAATTCAGAAAAAAGATGAGAAGGTGAAGATTGAGAAGAAATGGGTTGTATAATTGGTGAGGAAGACATAAAAGTAAAAGGATCAAAATATATAAGAGAAACATATTGATTAGTGTTAGGTAAAACAAAATCTGACTCTTGATGTCTACTATTGATAAGGAAATACAGTTTCAACAAAGACAACATTTTTGGAGATGAGAATT
Source organism: Garcia nutans (assembly GCA_947685225.1). Classification (NCBI taxonomy): domain Eukaryota; kingdom Viridiplantae; phylum Streptophyta; class Magnoliopsida; order Malpighiales; family Euphorbiaceae; genus Garcia; species Garcia nutans. The sequence goes on from CANTUV010000068.1 coordinate 2,966,681, forward strand.
TTGTTAGAATGAAGATCAAAAAATTTTGTCATTTAACACCAGGTTTAAAACCTAAGTGTGAGCAGGGATTTTCGCCCCCACTTCTGGTAGAATGGTTCTTGCTACTTCGGCACTGTTAGGCTATGGGCTTTGGAGAACATGGGCCTACACCTGAAAAATTTGAAGTCGCCACCCTGAAGGGCCAAAAAGATAGAAAGGAGTAGATGACTTGATTCCTAAGGACTCCTCAACCTCTACTTGAATTCAGAAAGTTAGGTATGTATAGAGAAGGTGAGAAGTGACCCGGCACTCCCATAACACCCGGTTCATTAGAACCAACCTTTTTTTCAGGTCTAAATATTAGTAAATTCTTATATTATTATAATATTATCCATACTACATACAAATAAATTAAACACTTTTTATATTATAAATCAAATAAATAAATAAATAAAATGAGCACCCATATAAAGATGAAAATATGCCCTTATAATGTCTTAATGTTCATATAAATAAATAAAATAGAACACCCACCAATTAATGGAAATATGTTCTTTAAAATGGTCTAAAATCCTTAAAATAAACAAGGAATCCATGAAGTGGAAATATGTATTTTACATCCTTGAAATCCAAACAATGATTAACAAACACAATCCAATCATCCATTATAAGCAATAAAATTAAAGCTCATCATCCATCATCAAGCACAAAATAATAAATTAGATTGCACATAATAATAAATATAACTAAATTGATAAAATTAAAGTTCCATCATCAAATTAAAGTTTCAATCATAAGATTAGGGTTTAATTTTATAAATTAGGATTTTGAATCCTAAACTAGGGCTAAAATATGTAAAATTAGGGTTTAAGATGCAAACATGCAAAATTAGGGTTTTAGATGTAATATGCAAAATTAGAGTTTGTTCATGCAAACTAGGGTTTTCTAGCCTAAGCTAGGGTTTTTACATGCAAACTAAGATCAAAATATGTAAACTAAGATTAAGGCATGCAAACTAGGGTTTTAGAATGTAAACTAGGATTTTTAAAATGTAAATTAGGGTTTAATATACAAACTAAGATTAATTGTGCAAGTTAGGGTTTTACATGCAAGTTTAGGGCTTCAATCCTAGAATTAGGGTTTTACATTCAAGATAACTAGGGTTTGTTAATGCAATTAGAGTTTTTCTTAAGCTGGGATTTTATGTTTAAAAGTAGGATATGGCCGTATCAATTAAGGTTTAAGATTATAGAACTAATATGCAAATAGGTTACAGTGTAGAAAATGCAAAGCCATATTCATAATTTTAAACAACACAACGACCTAAAAATGAATATAATCTATAAAATCAAATTAAATTGGTTAATAAGAAGTCAGACCTACATTCTTAGCCCCACCAAGTTTAGTTCATTTGAACCAAGCTTTGTTTTATCCCCTTAACCCCACAAAAGTTAGTGCTTGATGACGCTACTGCCTGGATCAAGCTGAGTCTTGGTTGGTGTTTCAATGGTCCAAGGATCACTTGATGTTTTGGCTACTGTCTCCCCATACTTTTGCCTTTTGTCTCTCCCCTTTGCTTTTGTAATATTAGTTGATTAATTAGTAATAACGATTGCTTATTAAATTTGTCCTATTTCTGTAGCAATTGTCGCCCCCTCTATTGCCTTCTTAATTTTTCTATTTATAGACAACATTAGGGTTTTAATCAAGTTACCTTCCACCTAACAATTTCTAATTCATCCTCAATTATTCAGCTAATCTGAGTTTAAAGAATACTGAATTAAGCCGGGATTACAGACTCATATCGAATTTGGCCTAATCAATTCGATATGAGTATGGCTCATATCGAATTAGCTAGGCCAAATTCGATATGAGCTCGGCTCATATCGAATTGGACTTGTCCAATTCAATATGAACTTGCTCATATTGAATTGGACAAGGCCATCTGAACCTAGTTGGTTTGATTTTCTTAAAAAGAGGCTCAACTTTAATTTAATTGAACCATATCTAATTCAGACTTTAAACATCGGATTGGGTTTTATTTGGATCTTTTTATTGAAACCAAACTTAATCCACCCCTTTTATTAGAACCAAATCTGAACTTAGCCAAAATTAAGGGTTTACACTAAGAAAATACATTGTATAGCTTTAGGGGAAATTTTATGCCTTTGATTGACAAGAGTAGAGACAAATGCTAAACATCCAAATACTCTAAGATTAGAATAATTAGGAGGTTTACAGAATAATACTTCATAAAGTGATTTGTTTTTCAAGAGAGGTATAAGCAATATGTTCATTAAATGAACAACATGAGTAACTAAGTCAGTCTAGAAATAAGTAGGGAGTTTGCTTTAAAACAACAAAGACCTGGCTATATTCAAGATATGTTGATGTTTTTGTTTAACTATGCTATTTTGTTGAGGGGTTTCTACAGAAGATGTTTGGTGGATAATACCTTTTTTAGCATAAAATGAAGACATTTGAAATTCAAGACCATTATCTGATCGAATGATCTTTTTTGCTTTTGGAATTGTACAGAAACAAACATACAAAACTCCTGCAACAAAGTGCGCGCTTTGATTTATGTGCTAAAAAATATATCCAAGTAAATCTAAAACGGTCATCTACAACAGTAAGGAAATAACGATTCCCATTGATAGATTGTACAAAAGGTCCCCAAATGTCTACATGAATGAGATATAAAAATGTTGCTAGGATATGACTTAATAAGAGGAAAACTTGAGTTTTTTCTGTTTAGCTGAAGGCAAACATCATAGACTTTATTTGGAGAAACATAAATAGAAGCTGGAATTTGAGGAACAAGACTGAGACGTTTATTAGAAGGATGACTCAATATGAGGTGCCAGAGGTGATGATCTTCAGAGACAGTGGAGTTGATATGAGAGACAAAGTGAGGAAGAGGTTTAACCAGTCTGTAAAGACCACCCACATGTTTAGTTGTACCAATCATCTTCCAACTCATCATATCCTATATCAAACACTCAGAGGATGAAAAAATCAGTTGACAATGAGAATGTTTAGTTAATTTGCTAACAGCAATCAAGTTATATGAAAAACTTGGGATAAAAAGCACATTATAGACAGTGAAAATATCTCCAAACACTACATCTCCACTGTGAGTTACTGAAGAGCTTTGATTGTTTGGAAATTGAATAGTGAAGTTGCTTACTGGCTTGGGATTAGTTAAACATTAAAAAACACAAGTAATGTGAACTGTTGCTTTAGTATCAATGATCCATTGATCTGAATTAAGAACCATAGAAGAGACAATAGAGAGAGAAATTATATCGTCATTAGTATAATGCTTAGACTCAAGAGACTGAACCAATTTGTTGGAATTAGCCACAAAATCATTATTGGCTGGAGTTGATTGTGGAGAAATCAAATTAAGCAACTGATTATACAACTTCTCTTGTAAAGGTGAACATAGCATTGCCTTCCTTAGCTGAAAAATTATCCTCCTCTATTGGCCCAGAAGTCTTAGTAATAGAGGTTGCTTGAATTTGATTGATAGAAGTCACATTTTGCTTAAATTTGGGCTTGAACCCTTGTGGATAACCTTGTTTCTTGTCACAATTGTCTTTAATATGACCATAGTTACCATAAAAAGTACAAATAGATCTTTTGCTACCATATGAATTCCCTAAGAAATTCCTCGATTGAGATCCCACAACATTTCTGTTGTTACTAAATTGCTGATTTCTTGGTCCTAAAAAATTCATTGGACCTCTAACAGTAAAAGCCATATTTGAATTTTTCCAGATTGAACATCAACTTCAGAAAAATATAGCTGCTTTTCATGTTGTATTATCTATGAAAACACCCTATTGATATTTGGAATATGATCTAATAGCATGATCTGTGATCTCACAGTTGCAAAATTCTCATTTAAGCATCCCATAAATCTAATTACATAATCAGTTTCTTGATAGCTCCTACCTGTTTTCAAAGCCTCACAATTGCAAGTTGGAGTACAGGTACAATTAGGTATATAGAGGTCTCAATGAATCATGTTCATCCGATAAAATTTGAAGTTTTGTGAAGTAATCACTTACTAAAAGATCTCCTTGATTGATATTATAGATCTCCTGCAAATTTGCAATGCGAGTTGAATCTTTCTGAGCAAAATGGATTCTCAAATCTCCCCAGAGTTCACTTGCTGTTTCAATCCAATTAACACTCTTTGCTATGCATGGTGAAAGTGAATTGATGATCCAGGATGAAACAATTGTGTTACAACGATTCCATTCTCCAAAAATATCATCATTTATTCTCGGAATGATGATTGTACCATTAACAAACCCTAATTTGTTCTTTGAAGCAAGTGCTCTCTTCATTGATCTTGCGCAAGAGTGATAGTTTTTACCAGATAGAATGGACAAACCAATAATAGTGATGGGTTTTCACTAGGATGCAAGAAATAAGGACTTGATGGAGAATCTTCTAGCTTGAAAGTGATGGCCATAACATTTTGATCATTTTGAGCTTCTAAATTAGCCATTCTTTTTCTATTTGGATGCCAAGAAAACAAAGGAAAACAAAAGGAAAATTTTCTGTAGAAATGAATATTCTAGAAGAAATTGAGGAAGCAAAAGAAAGGATTAATGCTCTGATACTATGTTGAGAAAAGCAATAAGTAGATAGTTTGAGGAAACGATTATCTGATCATTTAGTTAACAAGTGGTCTTTATATATACAAGCTTGCGAGGAAGAAAAAAGAAGGAAGAGAAAAATAACAGAAAGCAAAAACTAACAAAGTTAGTTACAGTTTGTAACTAAATTTGAGTACAAGTAACAGAAAAATAACAAACTTATAAATAAGCCTTCCCGTTACAAATTATAGCTTTGATCACTCCTAACATCTCTTTTTTATTTTACCATACCCTAAATGTAATACTTGGTATTTTTTAAAATAAAAAATAATTAAAAATAATAGTTAGAAGGTTAGAATTTTTAATAAATTGGTGCAATAATTAATAAGGAACAAATAAATAATTATATGACATTAATCATGATAAAAATTAGAGTGAAAAAAAAATAAACAAACACATAAAATAATAGTAGTAATAATAATTAAGTTGATGTTAAGATAATTTAAAAGAATTTAATTATTATTAGTGGATAAAATAGTAAAAGTCACCAAAGATTTAATTATAATTGTTAGTGAAAACAAGTAGGTAAAAAAATTAAAATAAAATAAAATATTTTTGAAGTGGAGAAAATTAGGTAAAATGTATTATGAATCATCAAAATTAGATGATGATTAATTGTTAATAGTTATAATTATTAATGGCTGTTATGATAATTATTAAAGGAAAGAAAGATAGATACAAAGAATGAGAAAACATGAGAGGAAGCTAGAGAAAGGGAAAAGAGACAAAGAGAGGGCTATTCTAGGAGCAAAAATTGAGAAAATTTTGAGTAAAGATGAAGTTTTTCTTTGGGAAGACAATAGCTAACAAAAGAACTTTAAAGAGGTGAGTGTTCTAAAGATGATTAATTTAAAAGCTTTACAAAGATAAAATTTAAATTAACTTATAATTTATGATTTATATTCAATTAAATTTAAGGAAAAACTTAATTGATAAAGAAGGTAAAATAGTAAAGAGTTGATTGATAATGCGTGCAGAAATTTTCTGTTCCTAGTGTGTAAAGTGAGTTAAATGAATTTTTAGACTAATATAGAGAAGCTCAATGAGTATGAAATTTTAACTAAGAGTTTATCAATGTGTTAACAGTTGATGTATAAAATTTTATGATTTTTAAGGATATTTACTATTTAATAAAAATATAAGAATAAAGACTGTTAGAATAGATCTAGTAATTCATAATCTGTAAAAAATAGATAAACCTATTTAAAAACTATAATAAACCAATCCAAAAAAATCTGAAATTCTAAATACAAGATCATATTTAGTATGGGATATATGGTAATAATTTCTTAAATGTTAATAAATATTTAGTTATAAAAATAAAATCAAATATATATACTGCCAGAGTATTAAATGAAAGAACAAAATCAATATGATTGAATAAACATAATTTAAAAATATAGTAAATGAAGGTATAAAATTCTGATATTTAATATAATATATTATATACATGTCTAAGTTACTTGGTAAAAATTTTATGAATTTTGTAAAGATTTGATACCTAAAAATATTTAAAAAATGGGTACTGCCAAAAGAAGTGTTAAATAAACAGAATATGTAGGTTTGAAAAAATTAATTTTTAAATATAGCAAATGAATGTAGAAAAATCTGAAATGTTATATATAAGTCTATATATATGTCTAGTATATATGATTAAAATTTTAAGTGAAGATTTAAAGACAAATAAAAGTTAAAAAAATTGAGACTACCAAGGAAGTTAGAAAATCTGATAGATTTGTGGAGATTAAAGAATAAATTAATGGTGTCAATATATATGTGTGTGAATATGTATAAAATTTGTTAACTAATTTATAAATTACTATGTTAATATTATTAAGTAATTATTTTATAAATTAAAGTATTATTTATTTAAATTATAATTATTATTAATATTATTATCAAACTTTATATAGTAATTAAGATTATTATTAATAATAATAAATTAAAAAAAGGTAATTAAAAAAATATATTGATTAATTAATTATTGTTATTAAAGAAGAAATTAAGATAAAAGATAATTAATTGGTATAGACAGTAAATATATGAATTAAAATAAAATATTAAGCATAATTAAAATAAATTAAGTATTTAAAACTCTAAAGATTATTAGTAGATTGTAGACTGAAATAATATATATATATATATTGAGTTTATAAAACTATGAATACGTATATTATTGTTAGTTAAAAAATATTATCTTTAAGAATTTTTATTAATATATAAATATATATATATAGTTATTTAATAATTGATTAATTAGAATGAAAATATACATATACATTAGTTTTAGAGTAAATATATCTATAGTTAAATTAATATCAATTCTTGAATTATAAATTTTGTTTTAGAATAAATTAGTGGTACTTTAGATATAAAGTTATAAATAAAAATTTTATGAGATAAATAAATTAATTGAAAGATAATAAATAAATAATTTGTTAAATTAAGTTATATTAAATACAAATGTTAAATTATTATTTATAAGAGTTTTATTTGAAAAATAAATTAAGTTATTTAAAAATACTTATAACTTAAATTGAGTTAATTAATTATTAAATGATAAAATTAGGAGGTAAATAAAATATAAATTAGAATTTAGAAAAAATTCTAAAACCAATTGTTAATTAAGTTTTGTGTTGTTATAGTTATAATAATTAGGTTACTATTATTTAAGCATGAACTATAAAAATTCTTAAAATATAAATAAATTATTAATTATAATTAAAGGATCATTATAAAATTATTCTCTTAGAGTTATTCAACATTAATTTTGTATATAATTTAGATATTACATAGATAACTTATAAGTAAACTAAATAAACATTATTAGAAGTTTAATAAAATATATTTATTAGTAATATTAATATTATAATTAAATTATAAGAACAAATGAATTAAATTAATTATAGATTAAAATATTTTAATTACTTAGCATTTTTACTGAATTATGATAAGTTAAAAAATGCTATATATGCCAATTAGATAAATATTATCAAAATTTCGTTAGAATTTATGATTCATTTTTATATACATCTCATATCATGCATATCATAATAGTTAATAATTTTAGGATAAATTTTAGTTAATAATTATTCTTATATCACTCTAGCAGTAGATACAATAACTGAAATAAAATTATAGAGATAATCCAGTTGATTATATAAATTTAGCTTTTAGCCAAGGTGAGTGGGTAAATGTATAACATTATATTTTTTAAAGTATTATCTATATATGATTTTTAAAGAAGAATTTACTAAACTCATAATGAAGTTTTATTTTTTTAAAATGATATTATTTTCCTATAATTAAGAACAAATAATGATAATTTGAATCTTTATATATATGTGACTGATTGATTATATTGTGTTGGATAAATAATTCGTATACACTCTTATTATAATCCTACGAGATCGCATCTTAATTACGGGTGTTTATATAAATTTAATGATACTATAAATTACCCTTTGCCAAGGTAATTGCTCTGTATATATGTATTAAAGTTAAATCTCTTTGGACTTGCGAGATAAGTCATCACGTGCTCTTGGATTGAAGTTGAATCAATAAAAATTTTTTTTGAGTGTATATAAAAGATGCATGAATCGAATTCTTTCTAATTTTTCTGAGAAATAAGAAATGTTTAAAAGTTATGTTTAAAATTTCAAGAATTAATTATCCAACTGATAATTGATCAATTATATATTAAGTATCATTAAACATTATTTGTTCTTCCTTATTACATATTTACCTATTTACTGAGTAGTTGGACTCATCTCTTTATTATTAACATTTTTAGATACTATTAAAGATTAACTTGGTAGGTTCCAGTAGAATATAGTCTTAAAGTTGAAATTATTCTACATATAGAAGAGGTTGGGCTAACAAACTAGTATTTTCAGTTTGATTTTAGTTTAAAAATTATTTAAATTTTTATGAATTATCTTTAATGATATAGATGATGAAATAGATATTACAAATAATTATATATTTGTGAGGAATAATAAATAAATAAGTTATAATTTGAGATTTATAGCAAGTCAAGTCCACCTTAGCTTTGGAGAGTTGGAGTGTGACATTTAATGGTATCAAAGAATATGTTATAGATTCTGTAAACTTTTACTTTTTCAAATAGGAATAAAGTGATAATTTCAGTCGTATTTATTTTATAAGATGATGTCACTAAGAGTATAAAGTGATAGAGACTATAGTTGTAATTATGATCGAGAATAATTAGAATCAATAAATTAGAGGATGTTGGCCGACTTTATAGGGTACTCATTCATTCATAGCATATGCATTTATTATATATATATATTGATTGAAATTTGATGTTCTTAATTTTTTTTTAAAAAAATGATTCAGATTCTAATTATCTTTAATTATAGTTATATATGGTATGGATGCATAGATAAAATGATGAAACGATAAGGTAAAAATAATACATATGAAGTGAGAATATTCTTTTTTGTAAGATCAATCGAAAATGAATAAATAAATTATAAAAAGAGAAAGAGAAAGAAGTATAGTCTAAATTATGGAGAAGGGAGTTTAAAAAAATAATAAGATATGTATATATAGTTTACATGAAATATACATACATTTTAAAAAAATAAGTTGAGTTATACTTGAATATATAATTTGTATATTGAAGCTAAAGATTTATATACTAGAGATGAACTATAGGAATCAATATTTTCAAACTTCAATATAATTTATAAATTTATATGGATATATAGAATTAATTAAGCTAAATTTAGATACTAAGTTTTGAATCAATTTTGAGATGAAGATTTGGTTAAATATAGGTGGAAAGAGGCTAAGGCTTATTGTTATTTCAAATATTTTAATTCTACATGGATGTGGTAAAAATGTGATGGATACGTATGAGATTTGACTTAGGTATTCTTAAAGTATGATGAAAAGGGTTATAGATTATTATCTTATAATATTTAGAGAGAAGCATTAAGATATAAATTTTGAGGATATTCTTTAAAAAAAGTTGATGATATATATTAAATCTTGAGGTTATGTTTGAATTTTTGTTATGTGTTAAGACAAGGAATTGATAAATATTATTTATTAGAATTTAAGTTGAAATTATATATATATATTGATGGCTAAAACTATTTCTAATAGGATTGGTTGAAATTTTATAGACTTAATATTTTCTAGTTTAAATAATTTTTATTGGCAAGTAAATTTGGATTGACAAGATTTTCCTTGAAATCTAGAGGATTAGAAATTAATTAATTATTAAAAGAGTACTATAAGAAAATAAATAATTCATGAGGAATATAAGATAAAAATATATTTATTTTTGGGTTTTAGAAATATATATATATATATATATATACAAGGAAAGGATTAAGAAATTAGATATATATAAGAATGATTTATAGACTAAGAATGAAATTATATATATAATATTTAAAATTTAGATTGTGATAGTAAATGAGGTCAATAAAATTAAGTAAAACTGTGCTAGTTATGATATATTAATTAAGATGAAGTTGGCAAAGGAAAAATAAATTAGTTAATAAGAAATAAAGAAATTATTAGTAATATTTTATTATTAGGATATGTGGTTATACATACATAAAAAAGTAGCATAAAAAATATTTTAATAAAATGAGACATGACATATTGAGATATCTAAATAAAAGATAAACTACAAGTCTTTTTAGAGACATGATGTATTAAGAAAATTTTTATATGAGTTGATTTTTAAGTCTGATAAGAAAAAAAAAAGATGAAGAATTTATAAAAGCAATGAGTATAGAGTTAACTATATAGCTCAATGGTAAAGTTATATATTAAGGACTCTAATAGAAATAGTGAAGTAAGAATAATTATATATATATATATTTTATGTATATTTTTTATTTTATATATTAATTAAATCTAATGTATGGAAGACCCATACTATCAGTAAATAAAACCTCTTTAATGTAATTTGGCAAAGAGTTAAAAGATAAAAACTACCTAGAAACACCATTCAATCTACTGTAATAGGCTAAAAAATATGCAACTTGATTTGCCTCCCTATGAACATGAGAAATAGAGTGAAAATTTGAAGACAAAAGAGTCCTTGCTCTCTTAAATTGCGGTGACACATCAGAGACCGAAGACATCAACTGAACTAGCTCCAAAGAATCTACCTCCACCTGAACAGAAGCATAGCCAGCTGCATTCACCCATTCAAGCGCATGAACCAAGGCTGTCAATTCAGCCTCCAAAACGTCCTCGCCTTGATCAAGAAAGCTCCAGCAGCGATAACATAGCTTTCTGAGTCACGAAGGACAGCGCCTCCGGAAACAGTATGTAAGGAAAATGAGGCATCAACATTTAGTTTAAAACAATGATTAGAGGGCTTACTCCATGCAACCAGCTTTGGACGTGGCTTCCGACGCCCGAAAACAGAAGACAAATGATCTGCAAAACACGAAAGAGGGGCGGCGAAACGATCTCCCGCATGAGCTACTCCCCAACTGAAAATGAACTTGTAAGAATATATATATATATATATATATAATGGTTTAGATTTCTTAATGAATACTTAAGAAATAATAATATATTTTGAATTGTTCTTTAAATTGATTTAGTAATTTAAGAGATAAGACAATGGACTAAGGAAAGATATTAATTTTATTAAAAAAAATATTTTGAAGAGAAAATAAGACATTCTTACTAGATATTTTTATCTATAAACTAGTGAAAATTTGAGAGTGAATTTTTTTAGAGGGGAAGAATATAGTATCCAGTATTTTTTAAAATAAAAAAATAATTAAAAAATAGTTAGAAGGTTAGAATTTTTAATAAATTAGTGCAATAATTAATATAAAACAAATAAATAATTATATGACATTAATCATGATAAAAATTAGAGTGAAAAAAAAAACAAACACATAAACTAATAGTAGTAATAATAATTAAGTTGATGTTAAAATAATTTAAAAAAATTTAATTATTATTAGAGGATAAAATAGTTAAAGTCACCAAAGATTTAATTATAATTGTTAGTGGAAACAATTAGGTAAAAAAAATTAAAATTAAAATAAAATAAAATATCTTTGAAGTGGAGAAAATTAGGTAAAATGTATTATGAATCATCAAAATTGGATGATGATTAATTGTTAATAGTTATAATTATTAATGGCTATTATGATAATTATTAAAGGAAAAAAAAATAGATACAAAGAATGAGAAAACGTGAGAGGGAGATAGGGAAAGGAAAAAGAGAGGAAGAGAGGGCTATTCTTGGAGCAAAAATTGAGAAAATTTTGGGTTAAGGAAGTTTTTCTTTGGGAAGAAAATGGCTAATCAAAAGAACTTTAAAGAGGTGAGTGTTCTAAAGATTATTAATTTAAAAGCTTTACAAAGATAAAATTCAAATTAAATTATAAGTTATGATTTATATTCAATTAAATTTAAGGGATAACTTAATTGATAAAGAAGATAAAGTAGTAAAGAGTTGATTAATTATGCATGCTGAAATTTTTTGTTTCTATTTTGTAAAGTGAGTTGAACGAATTTTTAGACTAATATAGAGAAGCTCAATGAGTATGAAATTTTGACCAAGAGTTTATCAATGTGTTAAGAGTTGATTTATAAAATTTTATAATTTTTAAGGATAATTTACTATTCAATAAAAATATAAGAATACAGACTGTTAGAATAGATTTGGTAATTTAGAATCTGTAAAAAATTGATAAAATTATTTAAAAACCATAATAAACCAATCCAGAAAAATCTGAAATTTTACATACAAAATTATATATGTATGGAACATATGGTAATAATTTCTTAAATGTTAATAAACATTTAGTTATGATAATCAAATCAAATATTGACACTACCAGAGTATCAAATGAAAGAACAAAATCAATATGATTGAATAAACATAATTTAAAAATATAGTAAATGAAAGTATAAATTCTGATATTTAATATAATATATTCTATACATGTCTATGTTACTTGGTAAAAATTTTATGAATTTTGTAAAGGTTTGATACCTAGAAAAATTTAAAAAATGCGTATTGCTAAAAGAAGTGTTAAATAAACAGAATCTATAGGTTTGAAAATTCTAATTTTTAAATATAGCAAATTAATGTACAAAAATCTGAAAATTTATATATAAGTCTATATATATATCTAGTATACATGATTAAAATTTTAAGTGAATATTTAAAGACAAATAAAAGTTAAAAAAATTGAGACTACCAAGGAAGTTAGAAAATTCGATAGATTTATGGAGATTGAAGAATAAATTAATAGTGTCTATATATATATATGTGTGAATATGTATATATATATATGTGAATATGTATGAAATTAGGTAACTAATTTATAAATTACTATGTTAATATTATTAAGTAATAATTTTATAAATTAAAGTATTATTTATTTATTTAAATTATAATTATTATTAATATTATTATCAAACTTTATATAGTAATTAAGATTATTATTAATAATAATAAATTAAAATAAAAATAATTGAAAAATATATTAATTAATTAATTAATTAATTATTGTTATTAAAGAAGGAATTAAGATAAAAGATAATTAATTGGTATAGACAGTAAATCTATGAATTAAAATAAAATATTAATTATAATTAAAATAAATTAAGCATTTAAAACTCTAAAGATTATTAGTAGATTATAGACTAAAATAATATATATATATATATATATATATATTGAGTTGATAAAACTATCAATTCATATATTATTGTTAGTTAAAAAAATATTATCTTTAAGAATTTTTATTAATATATAAATATATATAGTTATTTAATAATTGATTAATTAGAATAAAAATAGTATATATATATTAGCTTTAGAGTAAATATATCTATAGTTAAATTAAGATCAATTTTTGAATTATAAATTTTGTTATAAAATAAATTAGTGTTACTTTAGATATAAAGTTATAAATAAAAATATTATGAGATAAATAAATTAATTGAAAGATAATAAATAAATAATTTGTTAAATTAAGATATATTAAATACAAATATTAAATTATTATTTATAAGAGTTTTATTTGCTAAATAAATTAAGTTAATTAAAAATATTTATAAATTAAATTGAGTTAATTAATTATTAAATGATTACATTTGGTGGTAAATAAAATATAAATTAGATTTTATAAAAAATTCTAAAACCAATTGTTAATTAAGTTTTGTGTTGTTATAGTTATAATAATTATGTTACTATTATTTAAGCATGAACTATGAAAATTTTTAAATATAAATAAATTATTAATTATAATTAAAGGATCATTGTAAAATTATTCTCTTAGAGTTATTCAACATTAATTTTGTATATAATTTAGATATTAAATAGATAACTTATAAGTAAACTAAATAAATATTATTAGAAGTTTAATAAAATATATTTATTAGTAATATTAATATTATAATTAAATTATAAGAACAAATGAATTAAATTAATTATAGATTAAAATATTTTAATTACTTAGCATTTTTGTTGAATTATGATAAGTTGAAAAAATTCTATATAGGGCAATTAGATAAATATTATCAAAATTTCATTAGAATTTAAGATACATTTTTATATACATCTTATATCATGCATATCATAATAGTTAATAATTTTAGAATAAATTTTAATTAATAATTATTCTTATATCACTCTAGCAGTGAATACAACAACTGAATTAAAATTATAGAGGTGATCCAGTTGATTACACAAATTTAACTTTTGACCAAGGTGAGTAAGTAAATGTGTAGCATTGTATTTTTTTAAAGTATTATATATATATATGATTTGTAAAGCAGAATTTACTAAACTCAGAATGAAGTTTTATTTTTTCTAATTGATATTATTTTTTTTATAATTGAGAACAAATAATGGTAGTTTGAATTTTCATATATGTGACTGATTGATTATATTGTATTGGATAAATAATTTGTATATACTCTTATTATAATCCTATGATATCGCACCTTGATTACGAGTATTTACATAAATTTAATAATACTATAAATTATCCTTGGCCGGGGTAATTGTTCGCACATATATATATTGAAGTTAAATCTCCTTGGACTTGCGAGATAAGTCATCATGCGTCTTTAATTTGAAATTGGATCAATAGAAATTATATTTGAGTGTATATAAAAAATGTATGAATTGAATTATTTCTAATTTTTTTGAAAAATAAGAAATGTTTGAAAGTTATGTTTAAGATTTCAAGAATTAATTATTTAGCTGATTTTTTATTAAATATATATTAAGTATCATTAAAATATGTTTGTTCTCTCTTGTTGCATATTTACTTACTCACTGAGTAATTGGACGCACCTCTTTATTATTAGCATTATTAGATACCATTGAAGATCAACTTAGTATATTCCAGTAGAATATACTCTTAAGGTTGAAATTATTCTGCATATAGAAGATGTTGGGCTAACAAACTAGTATTTTCAGTTTGATTTTAGTTTAGAAATTATTTAATTTTTTGTGAATTATCTTTAATAATATTGATGATGAAATAAATACTATAAATAATTATATATTTGTGAGGAATAATAAATAAATAAATAATGATTTGAGATTTATAGTAAATTAAGTTCACCTTAATTTTGAAGAGTTGGGGTGTGACACTAAAATAAGAGTTTAATTATTTTTTGATGTGGAACTTTATAATCCCCTTTTGCATTAAACTAATTTTTTTTATTTTTTTATATAAAATATTTTATTAATTAATTGATAAAATTTAATAGGTTCAATATTTTATTTTATATAAATTATTTATAAATAAATATGACATTATTGATGAAAGAGAATTTTTTTTAGTTAAGTTTTTTGGGATTATAGTGCAATCAAATGCATTATAAGATAAAGTGTAATACTAAGTATTGCGTGCAGTATTTATTAGGTAATTGAAGGTGTAATGGTGAAAGGTATACAATCGTGGCAACCATCTCATGAACATAATGAAGCATTAATTACAAAAAATCAGCACCTCCTTTTCTGTTGTCAGTTTTCACTGACTTTTGGTCCCTTTCCTTGGCGTTGCAACTATTTAAACATATACCATTAATTGTCTTTCTCTATAACTGTAGCAAGAGTTCGAAGGGATATTTGTGCATGCATTGAGTCAATAGTAGGACCCTTCAAAAAAAAAATTATCAAATCAAACCAAATTCAATACATCAATTAGAAAAATAAGCTAGTTAATTTAACTGAATTGATGGACTTGATTATGATTTTTGATTTATAAAATCAATAATTAAGCGAATCAAATCAAACTGAAATAATATGTAATATTATAAATATATTTCATAATTATTATTAATTAAGATTGATATTGATATTTTTATTCAGAATTTATTGTTTAGTAGTTTATTTTTTAAATTACAAATTAAAATAAAATTTTCATTTAACGATTTATTATTAAATACCAACAATTTAAAAAATTATAGCATAATGAAAAAGAAAAAAATTGCACAATAAAATTTTGTTTTATTAAAATTTTATTAAAAGATCTCTGTTAATTATTACTACTATTATATAAAGCTTATAAATAAATCGAGCTAAATAAAAATAAAAAATTAGTGAACTAACTTTGAAGGTTAGCTTGATTAGAAAGAGAGTTTATTTTTCTTTTTATTAATTAGGATTTGTCTCCTAAAATTATATTATAAACGAAATTTTTTTTTATATTCTCATTTACAAATTTTCTAATTTCAGTATAAATAATTTGTCGTGTTTGACTCGATACAAACAACGAATCATCCTCATGTATCCCTTTCTTCTAAGGTACAATATGTTTATAAATGCTCAGTTAATATATATATATATATATATATATATATATTGATAAATGTAGGTATTACATTAATAGTAACTTTGGTTACATAATAATTCTAAAAAAATTGACTAAATAATCCTATATTTATTTATAAATGATCTATATAAAATAAAATATTAGATCCACTCAATTTTACCAACTAGTTGATAAAATATTTTACTTATAGAGTTATAGAGAAAAATATTTTATTAAAAAAGGAGATTAAGGAATCTATATGTCAAAAGATAATCATACTCTTATTTTAGGATATAATAAAATAAGAAAGAGATGTTATAAGAGTAGTTTAGGTATTGTTTAAATTTTTCATATAAAATTGGGTTACAATCAAACAAGATTTTAAAGGCATTGGGTCCTGGTACTGCTGGGTGTGGTGGGGTTATTCGAGATTTTAAAGGGAACTGGTTTGGTGGTTTTTGTAGGAAATTAGGCGTCTGTACAGCCATTGTTGCGGAGCTGTCGGCGTTATTTTATGGGCTTTCCTTGGCCTGGGATTTGGGGTGTCGGCGATTATGTGTTGAAACAGATTCTTTAAGCTGTTATGTTTTGGTTTCTGATGTGAACAAAGTTAATCTCAAGCACTATGGCCTTATTATGCAGTGTAGGCAGCTTCTTAAAAGGCATTGGGAAGTTCAGTTCAAGCATATCTTTCGGGAATCCAACCGTGTGGCGGATGTTTTAGCTAATATAGCTTCTGGTATGAATAACAGAGAAAGGATTCTTATGCGAGCTCTTGGTGAGGTTTGTGATCTATGCAGGCTGGATGTGAAGCAAGTAGTATGGCCTAGAGTTATCTCTGGTTGATTTTGGGGTCTTCCCCCTCCTCTGGTATCCAAAAAAAAAAAAGATAATATTTTTTTCAATCCATTTTTTATTTTTTTATTGTATATTCCAAAGACGGCAATAAAATATATTCCAGCAAAATATAATTTCAGTAATATATTTTTGTAAAATATATTTTGGGTAATTAATTTTGTTAATAATTTATCAAACACACTGTAAGCAAATATAAATGAAATTGTTTTTAGGGAGAGTAAAATCCACTTCTAGAAATTCTAAATTTGGAAAATTAATAATTAATTAATTAAAACCACCCAACTGCCTTCTTGTCTATTTTTTTTAAATCTTTAAACTATCAAACTTTTCCTCTCTCCTACTTTCCCACCAATGTATATTTATTAGTGATCACAAGCTCCTTAATTATAACACTCCACCAAGTTCTATTATCTAAGTAAACCAAGAAAAATGGCTATCAACAAGCACAACTTCTGGGTATTGTCACTGGAAATTCTACTGCTAATGAATACAATTAAGGCAAAAATCCCAGCAATTATAGTATTTGGTGACTCTTCGGTGGATGCTGGGAATAATGATTATATTCCAACAGTGGCAAGAAGCAATTTTGAGCCATATGGTCGTGACTTTCAAGGTGGCCGGCCGACGGGGAGATTTTCTAATGGTAAAATTACTACTGATTTTATTTCAGAGAGTATGGGGTTGAAGCCAACAATACCAGCTTATTTGGATCCATCTTATAATATTTCTGATTTTGCTGTTGGCGTGACTTTTGCTTCTGCTGCGACTGGCTATGATAATGCCACTTCTGATGTCCTAGTAAGCACTTGTTGCTTATGACTTTGTTCTTTGTTCTCCATCGGAATCCCCACCCAATAATTTTAAGTATCATTTAATTTATAAATATATTTTACATTCTTACTTACTGTTGATATTATACTATTAAATGAGAATGAGGAAAGCTCGGCATGGAAAGTTTTATCACATCATACTCTATTCAATTCTGAAAAAATAATTAAAAAAAAATAAAGTAGAAAAATTATCATAAATATAACTTCTATTTGAAGAAAAAATAATGATAACTTTAATTTTTGGGCTAAATAATTATAAAGTCTCTCAAGTTTTGCATATTACATTAGTCAGTCTCTTTATTTTTAATATCTAATTTTTATATTTTTAAAAATTAAGTTGTTTAGTTCTTTTGTCAATATTTTCATCCTAAAATTATTAGTCAACTATTTTAATATTATAAAATAACTTATTTATTTTTTCTTTATATATATTTTTCTTTTGTTATTTATTAAATTTATTTCATTTTTAATTTTATTTTATATATAGATCATCTGTAAAATAATAAAAGATATTATTAGTATTATTTGAAATTATTTTTTAGTAATATCTATAAAATTAAAATAAATGATATATATTAATTATCTGTAAAATAATAAAAAATATTATTCATATTATTTAAAATTATTTTTAAATAATATTTATAAAATTAAAATAAATTATGTATAAGAAATATAAATAAAATTGAAAATAAGCATAACTTAACAAATAACAAAGAAAGAAATATATAAAAGAAGGATAAATAAATTATTTTATAATATTAAAATAGTTGACTAATATTTTTAGGATGAAAACATTAACAGAAGGACTAAACAATTTAATATTTGAAAATATGTAAAAATTAAATGTTGAAAATATAGGGACCGACTAGTATAATATGCAAAATCTTAGTAACTTGATAATTTTTTAGCCTAATATTTATTTAGAATAAATAAATTTAAAATATACAAATAAATTCATATATACAGGTGATATAATTTTATTTATTTATTTTTGAGCCAGCGAACACAATTATGAACTTGATAAAATAAAAAGACTTCCACCCATCATATATTTTTTTTAAATCATCCTTTCAGATAAACTGCATATCTAAAAATTCAAATTTCAAATTTTTTATTAAACTAGAACAGCCTTTTGCCGTTATATGCTTTGAAATAACACTATGAATTATTTTGCTGGTGCAGGCAGTGATACCATTCTGGAAACAACTGGAGCATTACAAAGACTATCAACGGAGACTAAAAGCCTATCTTGGAGAAGCAAAAGGAACCCAAACAATAACCGAAGCTCTACATCTAATAAGCATAGGAACAAATGACTTTTTAGAGAACTATTATGCAATACCAGCAGGGAGATCAGCTCAGTATAGCATTCAACTATACGAAGATTTTCTTGCAGGAATTGCTGAGAATTTCGTAAAGAAATTACATGGATTAGGATGTAGAAAAATATCTCTTGGTGGGTTACCTCCAATGGGGTGTATGCCACTAGAACGAAATACAAATATCATGGGTGGATATGACTGTGTTGAGAGTTATAACAATGTGGCTATGGAGTTCAATGCCAAGTTAAGCAATATGGTTGTCAAGCTCAACAAAGAACTTCCTGGAATCAATTTGGTTTTCTCAAATCCATTTTACATTTTCTTGCACATCTTGAAAAATCCCTCTTTCTATGGTAAGTTATCATTATTCTTAACTAGCTTGCTATATATAACTTATAGTTATTTTTCTATTTCTGTTTTTGTTTCATTTAATTTATCTTTTTTATTATTATTGTTGTTAATGCGGCTTAACTGAAACTCAGAACTCAAAAGCTTTACAATTCTACTAAATTAGAGACAGTTCTGGCACTAAACTAGAGGCAGCAGTTCTGATACTAAACTAGAGACAATTCTATTACTGATGAGTCTTTTAGTTTATTGTTATTACTGTGAAATCTCGAGTTCAATTTTCAATCTAAGTAAATTTATCAAAAAAAAAAAAAGAAGGCGTACTAATGAGTCAAAAATATTTGGTTATTGATATCAATTATAATTTCCAATTTTTAATTCTATTTTTTATATTAAGATTTTCTATTCTGAAAAGGAGTTGGATGAAATGAAGAAACATCAATTTTTTTTATATATAATTTTTTCTTATTATGATCAGAATCTAATTTTGTGTTCTAAACTACCAGATAATAAAAATATATGTTTTAAAAATAGATTTCTTTTCTTTTACATCTGAGAAACAAAAAAGCAAAAACAGAACAACAACCAAATATACATGTGCATTAATTATTCATAAACTATTTAAGATATGATTTTGAAATCCTGAGAGATATAGCAGTGGTTTTGCATTTAAGTAGTCAGTATCTAATCTGGGTGTAGTTCAGTGGTCGATGGATATTTATTGAGTTCACGCATCAATATACTTACTGCGTTAGTTTTAAATAGATATATTCAAGTTTCTGTACATGCTGAAATATTGGTAAAAAATTATATTTCCATTTAGATTGCCAGGAAATTTTCACTTCCCAACCACTAGTTTTGATTTTGATTTTAGACTTGTTAATTAAAGTTTTAAATTTTGGGCATAAAGTATTTTTTTTATTATTAATTATACGAAGAGAAAAGGAACACTTAGAATTTAAATTCGAAACCTAAGACTTAAGTGGAAGCAATCCACGCTCGTATCTACTATGTTAGAACTGATGGGTTTTTTTTTTTAATTGGTATGGGACATATATTAATTGTTGACATGAATTATTTGCAGGATTTGAGACTACACAAGTGGCATGTTGTGCGACTGGAATGTTTGAGATGGGGTATGCATGTGCTAGAAACAATCCTTTTACATGCACTGATGCTGATAAATATGTGTTTTGGGATTCTTTCCATCCTACTCAGAAAACTTGTCAGATTATTGCTAATCATTTGGTTAAGAAGCTGCTTTACAAGTTCAATATTTGAAAGATTATTATTGTTCCTTTCAATTATTATTATTATTATTATTATTATTATTATTATTATTATTATTTTATACTGCCCTCCCTTTTATATATTATTATTATTATTATTATTATGTATAATTAATTAATTACTAATAGATGTTTCTTTTATTATATTATTGAAAGAATTTTGTTCTATATATTAATTTGAGGTTTATGTTTTCTTTGACAAATTTTCCTAGAGTTAATGTTGGCTGAGAATGATCATAATTAAACATATAAAATAGTGCATATAGAATAATATTATTTAAATATTTTATGAGCCTTCTGTCAAATTTTTATTATAATATGATTTATATCCTTCTAATCATTCTATAAACCCTGAAATTTTTCATGTTTTATCAATTTTATTTTTATGCTTTTAATTTAAACAAATCTATGTATTTATAATAAATGTTGAGTTTAAGAGTTGTTTAGAATGTTTTTTTCTTCTTGTATAAAATAACAACTTGAAAATGAAATATGTTACATCTTTATAAAAATAAATTTACAATAAACCCATATTCACTTGTAAATCACTAGACAATCATAAATGGATTGAAAATAAATTCAGAAGCGTACCTGAATTCATGTCGATTGATCATCTAGAGTTGGATTCTTCTAAGTTTGGATTAGTCTTGCAATATTTGCTATGAATATGGATAGGCAAACATATAACTGAAATTTGACTCAGTAACTATAATCCTTATAATTTCCTTTATTTACAAGGTTAATTAAGTTTTGATAATATTTACAAGGTCAATTAGGTTTTAATAAGCCCTAATTACTAGTATTGGGCTTCTACACATATATGGTCCATACCAAATTAGATATTTTTAGAGCCCAAAAATTAAATTACTTTATTAGCTCTATTAAATTAGACAGCCTATAATATAATTATATTAATACATAAACTCATATTAAGATTAAAATCTAATAATATCTCACTTGGATTATATATTATACCTTAATAATTATATATACTTTATGCGCATAAAATTGGCTATCATATCTTAAAGCATTCCCTTAGTTATAATTTGATCCATCTACCATATTGATATAAAACCAAAAAGACTTTTGTTACATTATTTCGTAACTCGGCCCCATCAATGATCACAATACCAACATATTCAATGACATAGATCAAGTATGTATGTGAAGTATGGAAATTACATGTAATGTGATCTTAACATAACTATTTCCAACTGGTCCTACCTTGTTGAGATCAACTTTCACTTAATAACACATAGTGTAATAAACTGAATACTTCATTTCTGCAAAAATAATTTTTATACAAATAGTATAATATATTTAAATAAAATAGAATAACTGAAAATAAAATCATATACAAACTCCCACTAAATCTAAATATCCCCAACTAATATAATACCCATGCAAGTAGTGTGCTCATGAATTACTTTTAGTGTTACTCCCTTAGTGAGTGAATTCACAATCATGGAGTTTGTCATAATATACTCTATCTATATTTGTCCACTATGTACTCTTTTTTTCACAGCAAAAAATTTTATGTCAATGTGTTTAAATCTAGAAGAGCTCCTATTGTACTTGGAGAATATGACTGCTAAGTTATTGTTATAACTTCAGTGGCCTATCAATGTCACTCACAATGCACAACTCAGTGATAAAATTTCACAACATAATCTATGGTTGGATGCCTCATAATATGCTACAAATTTTGTTGCAATAGTGGATGTAGCTATGAATGTTTGTTTAGCACTCT
Organism: Garcia nutans; assembly: GCA_947685225.1. Lineage (NCBI taxonomy): Eukaryota > Viridiplantae > Streptophyta > Magnoliopsida > Malpighiales > Euphorbiaceae > Garcia > Garcia nutans. Next base: position 2,989,525 of record CANTUV010000068.1, read on the forward strand.
TCTAGGAAATAACACTTCCAACTAATAGATAGATATAGCCCGAAGTGGATCTTCTACTATCTTAGCATCCAACATAGTTAGAATTAGAATACCTTATGATCTCCGAGTGATATGCCCTCTTGCATGTGAGCATGTAATCCTTTGTTCTCTATAAGTACCATAAAACCCTTTTAGCTGCTTTCTAGTGATCAATCCCAAGGTTACTCATATATCTACCTAGCATGCCAATAATGAATGTAATATCTGGATGGGTGCAAACTTGAGCATGCAACTGAAGCATAGGGAATCTTCTGCATTTCCTTCACCTCAAGGTCATTCTTTAGGCATCAACTAGGACTAAACTTGTCTCCTTTGGCAACTAGGGTGTCTCTTGGTTTATAGTATTTCATACCAAACCTTTTGAACACTTTTTCTATATAGCTCTTTTGTGATAATCCAAGAATACATCAAGAGCTATCTCAATATATTTGGATTCCTAGTACAAAAGAAGCTTCTACAATATCTTTCATCTCAAATTTTCTTGAGAGAAACTCCTTAGTTTTGTGAGACATTTCCTTATTATTGGTTGCAGGAAGTATATCATCGACATACAAAAGAAGGAAAATGAATGTAGTCTCACTGAACTTATGGTACACACAATCTTCAACAATATTTTTCTCAAAACCAAATGAGATAGCTACTCGATGAAATTTGAAGTACCATGATAAGAAGTTTGTTTGAGCCCATTAATGGATTTCTAATAAAGCCTCTAGCTATAAGAAGTGCTTTGTACCTCTCCACACTACCTTTTGAATCCCTCTTAGTCTTAAATATCCATTTGCAACCAATGGGTTTCTTTCCTTTAAGTAATGGGACAAGGTCTTAAACTTCATTGTCTTGCATGGACTTAAACTCTCCATTCATTGCCTCAATCCACTTTTAAGAGTTGGAATCCTACATGGGTTGATGGAATTTAACTAGATCATCTCCTACCAATCCTTCAGTATCCTCATGATCCTAGAGGAATACTATGTAATTATTTGGAATAACATTTCTCCTCTCTTTAATGGATCCTCCTTAGTTAACGCAGTTGAGTTTGTTCTTGATGAATAACTTCCTCAACCTGATTAAGAAGTTGTTTAACATTGTCTTGCATTAATTCAAAATCTGATTCTTAAGTAGTGATAGGCATAGAAACCTGTACATTATCAGAAGCAGCAATGAGAGTCAAAGTTGAGTTTTCCTGAGTCAATTTCTATTTAAAGACAATGTGTCTGACCTTATCTCTCTCCCTAAACTCAATATCCTCAAAGAATGTTGTAGTTTCCATCTTAAAAATTGACCTAGTAGTGAGATCATAAAACTTATTAGATAACTCTAAGTAACCAATAAAGTAGCTGCTAATTGTTTTAGAGCCCAGTTTCCTTTTGTTGGGCCTTATAGGCCTAACCTTGGCTAGACACCCTAATTCAACTTTCTTTTAGTACCTCTTGTTTTCACGTACAAAGTTTCATTATATGAAGCAACAATATCAAGCATATATAGATTATCATAAGTATTCAATGAACTAATAATAATAATATTTGAATTTAAAGAAAGATAAAATCGATTGTTTCCAAAAGAATAAGAATATCCAAATTTGTCCAATATAAAAACAGAAACCAAATTTTGCCTAAAAGATGGTACAATAAATGTGCCTTTCAAATCTAAATAAAAACTAGTCCCAAAAAATAACCTAAAATGACATATTGCCTCTACTTCCATCAATTTGTCATCTACCATATAGATGTATCTGTCATCATTACTTGACCTTCTGTAGCTCAAACAACCCTGCATTGAACTATTTATGTGAGTAGTACTGCCAGAATCTATCCACAGAGCATTTCTAGGTACTGAAGATAAAGTAACCTCAGAATAAACCAAAGAAAAGAACATATCCTTCTTAGCATGTCAAGCATGATATTCAATACATACTAAGCATGATATTTGGTACACTCTTTTTTCCAATGTCTAGCCTTTCCACAAAATAAGTATTTATCTTCCTTAGCCTTCTTTTGTTCTGGACTCTTAGAAGCTTCTTTACCCTTCTTTCTTTTCCTACCCTTATCTGCTGAGGTATTAGCCAGATGAGCACTCTGAGATTTCTCCAACTTCATCTTGTCTTCTTCTTGTACACAATGTGCAATGAGCTCATTAAGAGTTCATTTCTACATTTGGCAATTGTAAGAGGAAGAGGGTTCAAGACCAAGTGCACAATCAACTCATTAGGTAAATCTAGCTTAAGTGCCTTTAGTCTTTTGGAGATGTTAGACATGCTCACAATGTATTCGCTCACAATGTATTCTCTGCAGAAAGAATATCAATTATAATTGGTACTTTCAGTGTAAGAATAAAAGATTAATCATTAATTCTGTCAAATAATAAGTTTATTTTTGGACTGACTTACTATTCACATAGAAAATTTAACAATTGTCACCTATTTATTCCCACAAGTGCATTTGCTATTTGGCCAAATAACAACATTCCTTTAGGCTAGTCACTATTCGCATAAATAACAAATATACACACCCAGTATTCAAAACAAATTAATTTACACAATAGTGGTTACTTTGGGAACATATTGTTTTAACTAATCTATTTAAATATTAGGCAATTTAAAAAATATAACAATACCAAAATTTGTGAAAACCATCACAAATAAAATGCTTAATATGTTACTCAATTCATAATTTATATAAAGACAAGATATAAGTAGCATTACATCAAATGAAAAATATATATATGACAATTTCAAATACTGAGCAAATAAACAAGAAGACAAATAAAACTATAATTATATTCAACTGACCAAGGCATAACATAATCCAGAGTCCAATTTTGAAAAAAAAAAATTCTTGAAGGAATCCACATGCCATCAAAACTTCCATTTGTAATGATCATATATATTCATCTATAGTGAAAATTGGCATTGTCAGAATTCCTATTATAGCAACCATTACATTCATAGTGATTGGGAAATAAAATAAATAAATAAATAATAATAATAATCGCGACCAATTGTATGCACCCAAATCGGCAGCGATCAGCAAAACATGATTTATAATGGCCACTCAATATTCAAAATTACGAATTCAATCCATATGATATTGGTATCATCATAAAAGAAAAAATTAATTACCAAAGAATGGATTGATATTACTCATATAATCGGCATTTGCAATATTACTCAATATGCCAAAATACAGAACAATTGACACAGAAATTATTTCAATCGTATAAAATCCTATGATTACTTTTTGGCAAAAATTCAATCGACTTAAAATTCTAATGATTTTAAACATTATCATTTTGATACCACTTATTAGATCTTTATGCAAAAACATTTTCAGTAACCCTACTATTGATAGCGAGCAAATATAATTTATTTTTTTGGATAATTTAGGTTTGTTATTAGAACTTTCTACTGAATTTTGAATGTTTTCATAGAGAAAAATGATTTAAGAAAGAGCTAGAGTTGAAGGAGGAAAATTGAACTAAAAGCTGAAGTTTTGCAAAAAGTATGCTAATATGAGCCTTGGGCAAGACTGGTGACAAACTTGACTTGACAGTTTTGAAAAAATCTAACAACTGGCATTTAATTTATTTTGATACTTTGGAGATACAATTTTGGAAGGATTTTGAAGGATAAATCTAACATTTAATTTATTAGTTTCGGTTTGATTAAAGACTTTTCGGTCCTGGTTCAAATTTTGGATTTGGTTTGAACCTAACCGAAAATTGCAATTTCTATCTTCACAAGCCAAACAATTATTTATTTATTTTTAATTTTTCAACTCTTTTATTAATGGATTTAGGTGAAGTTTGGTTGAAAAGTATTTTTTTTACAACAACAACAACAAAGCCTTAATCTCAAGTCAATTGGGGTTGGCTATATGGATTCTTCTTTTTCACTAAATACGATTTAAGATTATCTCTTCTGATAGATGTAACATCATAAGATCATTTTGGACCGCCTTTGACTAAATCAGTTTAGGCCTACCTCTGCCTCTCTTAGCTATATCTACTATAACTTGTTTGATTTTTCTAACCGGTGCATCTCTAGGTTTTCGTTTCACATTGCCAAATCATCTCAATCTATGCTCTCTTATCTTATCCTCAATAGGTGCTACCCCCACTTTTTCTCTAATGAACTCATTGTGGATTCTATCTATCCTAGTATGACCACACATTCATTTTATCATTCTTATTTTCACATGTATTTTACTCATGTGTTATCCTTTTACTGCCTAACACTCACTACCATACATCATGGCAGGCCGTATTACAGTGCGGTAAAATTTTTCTTTTAATTTAATTAGCATCTTTCGATTACATAGAACTCCTGTAGCACCCTTTCACTTCATCCAACCAGCTTTAATCCTATGATTTACATCTTCTTCACAACCTCCATCTTCTTGAAGAATAGAGCCAAGATATCTAAAATAAGTACTATGAGGTATTGTTATTCCCTCCTATGATTTACATCTTTTTGAAAAGTATTTTTTTAAAAAAATTAATTTTTTAACTCTTTATCAGTCATCATGTGCAAATCCATTAATTAAATCAAAATAATCATAAAAAGAAATTTTTTTTTTCAAATCTTAGTATATTTTGACAAATTAATAAAAAAAAATTTATTTTCAAAACTTAATATCAATTTCTTAATTCAGTAATTAATATGGATTATACAAGCTAGTTAATTTGAAAATTCGAATAAGTTGTATGAATAACGAATAAATGAAAGAAATTTAATCAAATTTGCATATTAAATTGAATTTCTATTACTATATTTTTGTTATAATTTAATTTGATTAATTAATTAATTGTTTTAATTAAAAGATCCTATTGAGGTAAGGAATAATTAAGAAAATTATATATACATATATATAATGTGATGGGATGGGATGTGGTGTGAAATGTGTTATGGGAAAGCTTTAAATTAAAAGAAATAAATCGTTTTTCCATGAGAGGGGACAAAAATAAAAATGACCATGTAGTCTTCTGCTAAAAAACATTTCTTCCATAGAAATGGCTTTCTTAAAAACTACAATTCTCTTCTTTATTCCAACAGTTTTTAGTTGTTAATTATTATTTATGTTAGAAAAAGGTCAATTTTTTTTAAAATTTTACACAATTTATCAATTAAATTCAAATTAACATTTTTTATCAATTAAACAATGGAATTTATTTTTTACATCAATTCTATTTAACACATATTAAAAAAATATTTATTTGAATCTACATAATATAGTAATATGAAAGCACACGTAGGACACACATGCATTAATATTTTATTTTGTTTACATCAATTCTACCCAATATATTACATGTTAAAAAGAAGTTTTAATAATTAATTAACAAAAATTATAAATATGGATTAATTGACTAATAAAACATGATATTTCAACAATCTTTTATTAGACCAATATAAAATCATATGAATACTTTCTATTAATATTTTTTTTACAAAATTTATCTCTTAATATAAAATTTTATATATACTTGAAATGCCATGTATAATGCATAAAGTACGCAAATAAATCTCTATATATTTTACTTTGTTAATCCATTCACCAAACATCATATCATATAAATCTTCGAAACTTTGAATTTTAACATAGCAGCACTATACTAACAATGCATAAAGGAAGCTAAAAGTACATATATATACTTTTATATTTTCAAAAAAAAAAAACTAATTTTGGACATTTTTAAAAAATCCGATGAAAAATATAATTTTTCATATTTTATTTACCGTATATAATTTTCAATAGTTAAAAATCTAATAAATTAATTTTCCAAACTCATTATTTAAAATTTATTTGTGCACATAAAATGGGATTTATTTTTTCATATGTTAAAAGCTAAATAAAAACTCTTAATTAAAATTGTAATTTAATTTGGAGTTTTTATTTTATTAGTTAGCTATGAATTTGGACATAATGATATATTTTAATTCTTCATTCAAAATTGTACTGAATTTAACTATTATACGGGACTTGTGATCGAATATTTAAATTAAATCATACGACATATATGTTATTTGGTTATATTTAATTTAATAACACTATGTTAGGCACAATTATATCTAGATATTCCTGAATATATATATTAACGACTTTAATTTTATTATTTACTTTAGAAAAAATGACAGTACCTGACACAATAATAATTCACTAGGGAGGTTGGATAGCTGAAACTACGTCAAGTGTTGATTATGAACTTGGATAAAATAATTGGATGCAAATTCTTAGTAACATTGAATTGGATTTTAACTCACTTATGTGTAATACAAGGCTTTCCATGGGGTTGAATGAAAATTAATTCATTAGTAAAATACAATTTTGAAACCCTTTTTAATTGTATGGAGAATTAAGATACATATGTAGAGAAGTTATGAATGATGATGATTGGATTTTAGTGCTTTACAAAGCTAGTCAAGTTCATGGGTTGCAAGATATTGAATTGTATATTGAGTATTTTAAGGGCTTTACAACAAACCAAACTACTAATGATGGTCTATTAAATTACATGGATTCTGAAGTAGGTAATGATGATGCATGTGATGAGGATGAAGAGATGCTTATCCTTGATGTTGAAGGAGTTGATTAGAAGATTAAGATGAGGACAATGAACCCATATCGAAAGATTGCAACGCTGATGATGATGATGATGATGATGAAGATGATGATGATGAAGTTGGCTTTATTTCGGATGATGATGATGATGAAAATATAGGTGCGATATTACCCGTTGATTTTATTTCACTAACATCATCAAATCAATATTTTGTTCCCAATTTGTTTCCTCAAACATCCAAATATATGAATGTTGATATTGCTTCTTTATGGGTGAATTTTGATGATTCCATTGATCGAAATATGTTATGGGATATTTTCAATAATTTTGGTAAGGCATGATTTTTGATTCAAGGTATGACATGAAGACAGTTGTTAAGGAGTACTCCATTAGACATAATTATCAATTTGAAATGGAGGAATCAAGAAGTAATTTCCTTGCATTGATATATAAGCATAATGAGGGTGGGTGCAACTGGAGATTAAGTGCGACTAAAAAAAAAGAATAAATAAGGAGTTTACTATATATAATGACCCTCACACTTGTAGCTTTCCAATTGTGTTGCAAGTTCACAGAAATTTGGATTCTAATTACACATCGAGTTGCATAGAAGAAGTGGTTAGATCATATTTCGGGATAAAGATAGCACTTATCATTGCACTAATGAAGGAAAGATTTCATATCACTATGTCTTATAGGAAAGAATGGATTGCTAAACAAAAAATATTTGCAAGGTTGTTTGGGAGTTGGGATGAATCTTATAAGTTGCTTAGGCAATGGATGTTCGTTGCACATCGTTGTAAACCAATTTAATGTATGAAATTGAAGATGATGTAGTTGTGAAGAATAATGAGTTGTGTTAGGTGTCAAGCAATTTGAGCATATGTTTTGGACGTTTTAGCCATGTATAGAAGGATTTACAGATTGCTCTTCAGTATTAGTAGTTGATGGGACTTTCTTACATAGAAAATATAAGTGTGTTCTTCTTAATGCTCAATCCTTCAATGGCGATGGCAGTATATTTCTAGTTGCGTATGCAATTATTTAGAAGGAAAGTAAGAGTAACTGGACATTCTTCATGCAATGTATACGACACTATGTTTGTCTAAATCGAAACAATGTTTGTGTTATATCCGATAGGCATGTTTGAATTAAACATGCAATGAGCGATCCAACATGGATGTTGTAACATCCATAATTTTATATACACAAAAATTTAATTATATAAAAGGATAATTAAATATCTTAAAGGAGATATATATAATATATACATAAAATATACACATAATTACAAATAAATAAACACGAGTTAAAAAATGGATGGTGAGTGATGGATAATTGAGTTTAAAAATGATGATAATGATGGTGGTGGTGGTGGTATAATAATAATAATAATAATAATAATAATAATAATAATAATAATAATAATATTATTATTATTATTATTATTATTATTATTATTATTATTATTATTATTATTATTATTATTATTATTATTATTATTATTATATAAGAGATGAAGATGAAGGAAAGAAGAAAAGTCTTCTTCTTCAAACGTTTTTCCCAACCCAAAAAAAAAACTCTCTAATTATTTTACTTAAAATTCTCATCAAAATTAAAGATTTTCATGTGGATTTTGGAGGAAATTTGAAGATTCAAGTAAGTATATTTTTTTAAGTTAAATTTTAAGAATTTTAATTTATGTAATTAGGTAGAAAATTTATTTATGTTGAGAAAAAAAGATGTATATGAAGTGAATATGATGATTATATGTTGAATTTATGATTAATTAGTTGAACTGAGTTAGAATTAAGAAATTATAGTTATGGAATTTTCGGATTTAGATTTTTGATGAAGGTTGCTTAGGTTTAGAGTAAATAAGAGTTAATTAGAGTATCTTAATTATAAATATATGTTTAATTGAAGAATTAAATATTTTATTGATTTAGAAATATTTTGCCCAATTTAATTCAAGTGGTGGAGTTTAGGATTCTTTGGAATTAAAGCTTAGAATGTGAAATTAAATTGATTTTGAAGCTAATTAATATTTTTATTTCTTTTGAAAATATTTAATTAAATTTATTATTTTTTTGACATAAACTTAATTTGATAATATTATTTTTAAATTGTTATTTGAATATATTTGTGAAATTTATATTAAATTTTATCAATTATGATATAAATATTTTGGTATTATTTTTGAATTATTATATAATTATTTGTGAAATTTAAAAGATAATTTTTATGAATTTTAATATAAACGTAAATAGAGGTTTGATTTAATTAATTAAATTAAAATTTGCTACATAATAGAATTTTATAGTTTATAAGATAGTTTAAAGAATTTAAAAATATATATTATTTGATTATTAAGTTTATTTAATTATATGATATTAAATTTAAATTTCAATATTAAATTATTTATTAAATGAATCTTGGAAATTTTATATAAATATTTTTATATTGATTATGCGATTTTTGATGAGTTATGAAAAATAATGGAAATGATGATTTAAGATGAATTTTGAAAAATTGATGAAAATGTTAAAAATTGATGAGAATGTTATGGAAATTATATATATTAATGGAAATTTATAAAAATATTATTTTGTTTTAAATAACCTACATGTGTTCTTAATTTGTAATATTGGATTTGGTACTATCGAGTTGATATGTTGCGATATGTTTATCATATTATACATACTGACGAGATACTACGGTATTGTGATATTACAGTGCCAAGACACTACTGTGTCTAGAAACTTGTAATACGAAATTTATTTATCGTCGGGCGAAATACTCTGGGATCGTGATACTTTATCTCCGATGTCGAGACCTGCAGGTTACGATAGGCCTATTCAATATTACCGAAACTTGGACAATTGTGTATGGGCATAATTTAAGTATTTTAAGATATCAAATGTTGAAAATGTGAAATTGTTTAAAATATGATTATTTTATTTATGAAAGGTATTATATTTAAATTGATATGAAATGAGTTTATTTATTTAATTATTTATTTATTTTCAAAGTAAATACTATTAAACTATATAGTTTAGCGAGATTAAATTTTATCGCGCAGATTACATGGTTACAAATAAAAAGAGCCCTAATAAGTCTAAGAATGTGTAAATTTGAGAGTAATTAAAAAGTTTAAAGTCCTTGCCACAAAACTGTTTCTACTAGTACTACATATCATGTATAATTTTTGCTTCCAATAAATTCTAGTTTTGTAATTATAACTATTTTATATTTGATAAACTAATTAAGGTTTCATAAATATTCTAATTATATAAAAGTTATATAAATACTATTTTGTCTAATACTATTTCATTGATTTTGTGTAATTGGAATTGGATAAATTGGAAGAGTTATAGAGTTGGTGAAAATTAAATTTTAGAAGTGCATTTTCCTACTTGATTCTTAATTTTGAAGATTTCACAATAGTGATTTTATAAATAAAACTCTAACAAATTTATTTTAAAATTTTTATATAATTTAATTGAGAGTATTTTAATTAATATTATTTATTTGCTATAAATATATATACATATAATATTCAAATTCTTGAATTAATTTTAAATTTTTATTTAACTTAAATTTTAGAGTGAGTCTTTCTACAGGTTTAGTTACCGTAGCACTCTCTTATCTTATGTATGTATATCTATAAATATATATATAAGGTATAATGGTGTTACAGAGGCACTTGAAGCATAGATATTGCATTTGTCATGTTGTCAGTAACAATAATACCAAATTCAAGAACACCAATATGCAACATTTCATAGAAAAAGCAAGTACGATATATAAGTTAAAGTGAAATTAAATTTTATTATTGGCTATAATTATTGTTCTAAAGCACATGTTCATATTTTTTATTGCAGCTAGTTAAAATCAATTGTGCAAGTTTGAAAGACATGTGAAAAAATTTGTGAAACTTGAGCCAAAATCATATGAATGGTTGAAAAAAATTCCAAAGCAAAAGTGGGCATTGTGCCATAATGGTGGCCATCGGTACAGGCACATGACAACTAATATGGAATAATCTATGAATGCACTATACCTCAAAATCAGAATGATTTCTATTACCATCCCAGTCAAAATGTTGTTTTTTTAAAATTGGTGGATATGTTTGATCATTGTCGAAATCAATATACTAAAGAAATGAGTGATCAATACAAGTACACTCAGAATTACATGTTTGTATTGCAAAAACGAATGAGAAAGGAAAATCAACATGAGGTTAGAAATTTTGACCGCGATAATGGCATATTCTCAATAAAGACAGCCTGTGACAACTCAAGAAGAAAAGGAGGTAGAGTGCATATTGTTAAACTATTTGAGAAGTCTTGTACCTGTGACAAGTTTCAATAGTAAGATTCCATGCTCCAACGCCATTGCTGGTTGTCTTTTTAATGGATTAGATCACACGGGTTATATTTTGCCGATTTATACTCTTGCCGAGATATATAATGTTGGGCAACTAAATTTCACCCGCTTCCATATCGTGATTATTGGCCAACTGCACCTGAAGATCCTTTAGTGCCAAATCTATATTGGATGCATAAAAAGGGTCAATCAAGAACATCTCGATTACATAAAAAGATGGACTGATGAAATGCAAAAATAAGAAATATATATTATAGGAAATGTGTTCAAATAGAATATAACACTAGCCAATGTTCAACATAATTTGTATTAAGTCTAAATTTCGTAAACAATTATTTTTAATTTCAAATTTTGGGCATATTTCAATTTCTATATTATACTAAAAAAAATATACTTATATTTGGGATTTTAAATTAATAATTATTTCTAAGCTACATATTCCTTCCCACCCATATTGTACTTAATGGCAATTGATATGCATCAGACTATGAAATATCTATGAAGATGCGTGAATATTAATATGTTAACATAGTTATTTTGCATTTTCATCACATTAAACATAAACTTCAGTTTCAAATTTAAAAATAAATTTTACAATTTATTTTATTTTCTAAAAACCTGTTAATTTCCAATATTTTTCCTGATTTAATATCAAACTACATATAAAATTAATGAAATACACCTAAAAGAATAAATATATCATAAAGTTAATTGGAAATACTCTTACATACTTATTCTCTTTATATTTCCTCCCCCATTTCAAATTTTAATAAATGAATCAGATGATGAAAATAATAATATGTTTTGATCAAACATTGCTAGCTAAGCAATATAAACATAAATATAATGTTATAGTATTACTAATATATTATGTTATATGAAATTAAGTATATAGAATTTTCCAACTGTGGATGCTCATATGGAATTATTTTTAATTATTTTTAATTTGTTTATTGTAAAATTTATTTCTTTTGTTTTATTTTTTATTAAAATAAAATTTTACTATCATTTATTTAATTTTATATGAAATCATATATTATATATATTATATTTTTTATATGTAACTTGCTTGATATATTTTTATATTCATTACAAATATATAATTGTAAACCCTTAATTTTGCACTTGGCCTATTTCATTGGGAAAATGAGAAATTAAAATATATATATATATATATATACATATACATATAATAATTTTTTTAAAAAAAAAGAAAAAAAAAAGAGGGCAACCGCACCAGATGCTCAACCAGCCACGCAACGCACGGTATTGCAGCTAGCTGCACATAGAGCAGCCAGCCATGGTTGGTTGCGGGTCGTGCACAATCTTGATTTTAGACTTCTATAAATAGGAGTTCACCCCTCCTGTCAAAGGATCGGATTTTCTAATCTCAAAAATCTACCGAAATATATTTGTGATGCAAATTAATTAAAAAATAAATTTCTTTTAATTATTTTGGACTTTCTGAACTATCATTAATCAACTTTGTTCATTTTTCGCGCAAGTGTAGCTTTGAAGTGGTAAATCTCTTCAACATTTTTCAAGAAAATGCACTTACTCAAGATAATGTGTACTTTCCAATTCTTTTTTTTTCAATTTGATAATTAATCAATAATAAAATTAGTTAATTAAAAACCATTTATATTGAAAGGTATGGACTACTTACGACTATGATTCTTATACAAACGGGATAAGTAGGCACATTTAGAATATCATTCCAATTGGCGAACTCACACCTTGACAACCAACCGCTATTTCTTTTATTTATTTCAATTTTAATTTTTCTTCTATATTATTCTTTAGTCATTATTTTCAACATTATTATTATCTTCTTTACTTTGAAGCTCCGATTACAACTTTGGTAAGTCTTGTAAATGGATGCTGTGTGATTGTAATTATTGTCTTTTTTGATTTTATTTTGAGTTTAGTATGTTCGTTGAGGATCTGTACTAAACTAGGACCCATAAGAACTAGAATTGAAGCTCCTATAGAATCATCATTCTGGGGATGGTGTAATATTTTACTATTCAGTATTGCATTTGTGAATGCCATATTATTAAATGTTCATGCATTGTAATATATTGTCATCTATCATTATTATGACATAATCCACAAAAACTGCATTTTTTTTCCCTAAAATCAATCCAAGAGAAAAAAATCTTTTTTTTTTTGTCGAAATTGCCTTAGAAAACTTAACCCGGGATCCATTGTAATTGGCTTCAGACTAATGTCTTTTTGAGTAAGAAATAATTTAATTAAATGAAGTCAAATAAATGGGTTTTTTTCTTATTTTTTTTCAAATAAAATAAACTAAAGTGGCGACTCTCCAATCTTTATTTTTCAAAATAAAGTCATCATCTCTTTTCAAAATGAGAGAAGAGTTTTTTTTTCTAAAAATAAAAGAAATAAAGTCTTTTCAAAATAAAAGATATCATTTAAACTAAGTCCAAAAGAATATTTCTAGCTCCCTCATTGTGGGCAAGGATCTAGTGTTTGGGCGAGGCCTCACAATAACTAAGTACATTAAACTCATTAGTACATTTACAAAATAATTTATTAATCAATTATTATTATTATCAATCATATCTTTATTATTTAATTTAATAAATTCATCACAAGTATATTTTAATTATATTTGAAAATTAATTTATCAATTTCTTAAATTAAATGAACCATTAACTAGCATTCAATTAATTTAACGGTGTGTCAAAATTTCTTATAAGATCCAAATTAACTCTATTATTATTTTGGTGGTCTATGCTCAAGATTATTCCCATAAAAATATATATAAATTATGATGATAATAATGTTTGAAGCTTTTCCTTTTTTATTATTTTAATCAAATATTTTTATTGTAGATAGTTATACCCTTAAAACAATAGATTTATTTACTAAAATAAATAAATAAATATTTAACAAACTAATAATGGATTTTACTGTAGTTTTAAAATTATTTAATTATAATTAATTATTTTTCTTAGCCTAGATTATTAATTTATTATATAACCAAAAGTAATTAAGTAAAATTCCATTAATGAAAGAGTAAAAAAATAAAAATATATATATATATATATATACCGAAATTGAAATTTTTGGTAAGGTTCAAACCAAACATTAATTTTGAACCAGAATCGAAACTATAACTTTCGATCTTTGATCAAATCAAAACCAATAGTTTCGGTTTTGTTTAAACCAAAATCAATATTATAGTTTGATTCAAGAACTTCTAAACCTAACCGAAATTATTATGTTTTAAAAAAATAAAGAAAACCAAACATTTTTTCAAATGCTAAAAAAAATTCAAAGTTTGTAGTTTTAAAAAATAATTGTTTGCCTTGTAAAGACAGAAATTGTAATTTTCTGTTAGGTTCAAACCAAACCCAAATTTTGAACCAAAATCAAAACTATTAGTTTCAGTTTGATTCAAAAACCCTAAACCTAACCGAATTTATTTTTAAATGACCAAAACCAATTTTTTTTCAAACACAATAAAAAATTTCCAAGTGTTTTTTAAAAATTACTTTTCAATTAAATTTAACTTAAATACATTAATGAAAAACTAAAAAATAAAAAAATAATTTTATATCAATAATCGAATAAAATTTTTTATAACAAATAAAATTATAATTAATTATAAATAATAATTTTATAGCAAGCATTTTCAGGACATTACAATATACTATGAATTTGTTTTTCATATAGTTAACTAATTATCCCTAAAACCTAAAAATTTATTATAAGTTTATGAAATAATTAAAAAATTAACAAGATAATTTTAATATCATCCTTAAACCCTAAAAAATAATTATAATTTTATGAAAAAATTAAAAAATTAAAAAGATAATTTTAATGTTATCCCTAAACACTAACTGAATTAATTATAAGTTTATGAAAAAGTTAAAAAAAGGATAATTTTAATGTTATTCCTAAAACCTAAAAAAATAATTATAAGTTTATGAAAAAATAAAAAAATTAAAAAAACCAACAAAATTTAATTATAAGTTTATGGAAAAATTTAAAAGAATAACAATTAACAAATTAAATTTAAAATTTTTAACATCCATCCTAAACCTAAAAAATAATTATAAGTTTATCAAAAAAAATAAAAAAAAATTCATACACAAATTGCAACACATAACACAAAAATAAATATTTACAAATAATATACAATAAATAAAAATTTTATTCAATATTATAAATACCTCTGTATGCTTTCCAAAAATAGTGAAAAAATCCTGCAAAAAAATAATTAAAACATGCAACAAAATTAATTATAAATTTATGAAAAATTAAAAAAAAAATATAGAGATTAATGTAGCACTTACCTTAAAAGATTAGAGATGATATTTGTTTTTTATAGTGAATAGAGAAAGATTTGATTTAGAGAATGTATAATATTTTGTAGAGAAAGTATTTTAATATTTGGGATGAAATGAAGAGAAGATGAAAAAATAAGAGTTTATATTGAGAGATTGTTTAGAGAAAATTTGAAGGGAAGATGGAAATGTAGTAGAATAATTTTAAAGATAGAAATGAAAGTGATAGGGGATATATTTTAAATGGTATTAGGTGAATATTTGTTAGGGTAGTAAATAATAAATTTAAAATAATTATTTAAAAAATCAGGTTAGTATTGAATTAGTCACCGCCTCACCCAGAGGAGAATTTATTCTTATGGCTGAGACTGTCCCTCAGCCAGAGATGTTGCACACCAAATCGCACTATGCAATTAATTTTTTTTTTAATTTTTTTAATTTTTTCTAAACTTTGAGTTTCGATTTTAGATAACACCAAAATTTAAAGTTTCATACTATTTTACAAAAATATTAAAACAATTTATAGTATTAAACCGAAAGTACAACTTTTAATTTAATTCATAAACTCCCATATATCTATAATATTATAAAGAAATCTCATATTTCAGTAATTTTTTTAAATTTTTCTCACATTTTAATAATTATTCCTATTTTGGAAAAATTGTAACTAAGCTCGACTGAAGAGGAAACTAATCTTGAATTTTCATTTAGTGAAAATAATAAAAAAAAATAGAAGTTGGTAAAAAAAAGAAGTAAAAATATATAATAAATCCATCCTAATTTTTGCTTTTCTTCAATTTTCATTCATGTAGGGAGTTGATGAAAGTAAATGTAGTGTACGACACAAGAAGAAATTATACCCTATCGCCATTATTCTGATAGAAATTATTAGTTGAAATGACAATCCAATACCACGTCAACGTGGTAGCTTTTTATTAATTTAAAAAATTATTTTTTTATTTTCTTTTGAGTTTTGATCAATAATAAATTTTAAACTTATCTCTCCCTCTATCCTCTTTACCATTCTCTTTATCTCAATTTTTACATCGTTACCGTTTTGGATATAATCTCCTCCCCTCTTACTTTTTTTTTTTCCTTTATATCATTGGTAGTAATTGCAAGTAATTCTTTCTTCTTTTTTTCTTTTTTTATTAGTAAGAAGATATTCAAATGTCAAACACTCAGTGATTTGTTTTTGGATATCTTATTCTTTTTACCTGTTTTCTCATGCCAATTTCATTGGTTGCTTATGAGGTTTTTCCTTAACATGGTAATGATATTGATTTGAATAGAAGCAAGCCATGGAAGTTGAGGGCTTTTTCAGTTCAATTTTTATATAAGAAAAGTCATTAAATTTATTAGTGCAAATTATCCTTTCAAATTCGAATCCAGTAGGACAACAAAAATGGTAAAACTCTTTCTACCGAATTTTAAGACAGTTATATACCCAGATGATCGAATTTGATATCTTTAAATAAATTAAACAGTCACTTACTAATTTATCTACACGCTCGATTATTAATAAGACATGAATTTTTAAGATTGGGATTAAATGAAAAAAATTTAATAAAACTATCTGGAATGAGATTTGATGATGAAAACGATAGAGGGAAGGGATATTTCTGAGTATTAAACAAAATTAAATGATCAAACTAAAAGTGTTACTTTCAGTTTAATCTATAAACTATCATATTTCTGTAATATTGGAAAGAAGTTCATATTTTAGTAATTTTTTGAAATTTTCTCACATTTTAGTAATTATCCATATTTTGGCAAAACTGTAACTAAGCTCAAATAAATAGGAAACTAATCTTGAAATTTCATTTAGTGAAAATAAAAAAAAATAATAGAAGTTGGCAAAAAAAGTAAAAATATATAATAAAGCCATCCTAATTATCAATTCCCATTCATGTAGGGAGTCGACAAAAGCAAACATAGTGCACGACACAAGGAGAAATTATACCCTATCCTCTTTATTTTGACAGAAATTACTAGTTGAAATGGCAATCCAATACCACATCAACGTGCTAATTTTTTATTAATTTAAAATATTGTTTTTTTATTTTCTTTTGTGTTTTGATCAATAATAAATTTTAAACTTATCTCTCCCTCTATCCTCTTTACCATTATCTTTATCTCAATTTTCAAATCGTTATCCGTTTTGGATATAATCTCCTCCCCTCTTTCTTTTTTTCTTTATATCATTGGCAATAGTTGCAGGTAATTTTTTCTTCGTTTTTTATTAGTAAGAAGATATTCAAATGTCAAAGACTCAGTGATTTGTTTTTGGATCTCTTAATCTTTTTACTTGTTTTTCTCATGCCAATTTTCATGGTTGCTTATGAGGTTTTTCCTTAACATGGTAATGATATTGATTTGAGTAGAACCGGGTCATGAAAGTTGAGGGCTTTTTCAGTTCAGTTTCCATAAAAAGGCATTAATTTTATCCGTATAAAATATTCTTTTGAATTCGAGCAGTGTAGGACCACAACGATTGTAAAACTCTTTCGACCGAATTTTAAGCCAGTTGTATACCCAAAAAATCAAATTTGAGATTTCTTGATAAATTAAAACGGTCAATTATTAACTAATCTATACACTCGGTGATTAATAAGGTATGAATTTTTAAAATTGGAAATAAATGAAAAAATTTTGATAAAACTATTTGGATTGAAATTTGATGATGAAAACGATAGAGGGAAGGGATATTTCGAGTATTTAAAAAATTAAATGATCAAACTAAAAGTGTGACTTTCAATTTAATTCATAAATTGCCATATTTCTGCAATATTGAAAAGAAATCTCATATTTCAATAATTTTATGAAAATTTTCTCACTTTTTAGTAATTATCCCCATTTTGGCAAAATTGTAACGAAGCTCGACTGAATAGGTAACTAATCTTGAATTTTCATTTATTGAAAATAAAAAAATAATAGAAGTTGGCAAAAAAAAAAGGTTAAAATATATAACAAATCCATTCTAATTATTGCGATTCTTCAATCTCCATCCGGGGCAATGGATAAATATAAAATATAAATTTAATATAAATTGTTATTAACTTAATAAATTTAAATTATAAATTGTGATTAGTTTAATAATATTAGAACTATAATAATGTAATTTTTTTTTCTTTCGATGAATTTCTAATCGATAATTTTTTTTTGCATAAATTTTATCTCCTCTCGATGACTGATTTTGCCACTGATTTTCATTCATGCAGGGAGTTGACAAAAGCAAACATAGTATACGACACAAGGAGAAATTATACCCTATCGTCTTTATTCTGACTGAAATTACTAGTTGAAATAGCAATTCAATACCACATCAACGTGGTAACTTTTTATTAATTTAAAAAAATTGTTTTTTTCGATTTTCTTTTGAGTTTTGATCAATAATACATTTTAAACTCATCTCTCCATGTATATTTTTTTCTTTATATCATTGGCAGTAATTGCAGGTAATTTCTTTTCTTTTTATTAGTAAGAAGATATTCAAATGTCAACACTCAGTGATTTATTTTTGGATCTTTTATTCTTTCTACTTGTTTTTCTCATTCCAATTTTGTTGAAGATTTGATGGGTCCGGTCCAAATTCATTTGTTTTAAGAGTGTTGGATTTAAAGTGAGATTGAGATTGAATTTTGGAGTCATAGATTTGGATGTGTATTTTGAGTTGTAAATTTATCATGGGCTTTTTTTGGTAAATTTATCATGGGCTTTGTATGAAAAGAGTGGAATTCTTTCAAATTAATTGGGCTTTAATTTCAAGTTTACAATATTTATAAAATATTTATCAAAATACAGAATTTATAAAATATTTATTAAAATACCATATTTTTATTAGTTTACAAAGAGTTTACAATGAGTTTATCATGAGTTTATTATGAGTTTATAAATTTTATACAGTTTATAATGACTTTATTATAAGTTTATAATAAAATGACTAAAATATCTCTAATAAAAAAAGTAAAATTTTTAAAAATGTGGTGAATGGTGTTATTTTTTCAAATTAATTTGGAGGGAAGTCCCACATGGAAAAAACAAGAAATAAGAAATGGGAATATTAATTGATTGGTTTCAAACCAATCAATTAATATTCCCATTTCTTATTTCTTGTTTTTTCCATGTGGGACTTCCCACTTTACTCCAACACATTTCATGGTTGCTTATGAGGTTTTTTCTTAACATGGTAATGATATTGATTTGAATAGAAACAAGCCATAGAAGTTAAGGGCTTTTTCAGTTCAGTTTCCATAAAAAAGGCATTAATTTTATATGTATAATTTATCCTTTTAAATTCGAGCTGAGTAGGAACACAAGAACGGTAAAATTCTTTCTACTGAATTTTAAGGCAGTTGCATAAGAATTGAATTTGAGATCTCTTGATAAATTAAAATAATTACTTACTAATTAATCTACATGTTCGATGTTTAATAAAGCTTGAATTTTTAAAATTATATTAAATGAAAAAATTTTCATAAAACTATTTGGATTGAGATATGATGATGAAGATGATAGAGGGAAGGGATATTTCAAGTATTAAAAAAAAATTGTTGCAGATCATAATTGTAAAAAGAAAATAAAAAAATTACCGCATCATTGATGACAACAGGGCTAATCTCAGGAGTGATCTTAAATTCTGTAGTTTGGATTCGGTGAGTGTACAAATTAGGTGACCAATCTTCCAATTTTTTTTTATATCTTTAATTAGTTAGTTAGAGGCTTAAATAGCCTCTCCAAAGTGGACCTACTTTCAGGCTCAAAAAAAAAAAAAAAGTGGACCGGACCTACTTGTTATAAGAGATGTATAGGTTGGATGATATTAAACTCATCTAATGAAATTTGATTTTAATATATATATTTTTTTCGAAAATGCATATTCTACAAGGAAATTACGCTTTAATTTTTGCTAAATTTAAGAAATAAATAAATTTTAAATAATAATAATAATAATGATAATACATATATATTAGGAACAAAGAGCACTTAAAATCTAGTACACATATGTATGTTGTAGCTTAAACAACAAATTTTAGTAGTAATTGAATTGAATAATTAAGAAAAATGAGAAAGAAGTGTAGGGATTAGACCGTCAGAGATAATGCGATTAGTTTTTTCAGTTGGATGAAATGCATCCCAAAATATATATTTATTGGCATCTGGGCATGTAAATGAATGTTCATTGCATAGATAACTCATTTCAAATGTTCCTGTTGCACAACATGCCTTTTCTGTCACCTCTATTCCTGCCAATCAATTCATATCAAAAATTATTATTTAACTTCTTCAATAAATACATTTTTTTATTAATATTTTATACTTATTTTTATTATATGTTTTATAATAATAATAATAATAATAATAGATTTCTATGTGGCAGAAAAATGCATATAGCAGGAAAGCATTTTTGGTCAGTTTTGCCACTCAATTAAATGCTTTACTTTATGATTTTGTTTGATAGTTTATTTAACGAGTAGAAAAATGGCATTCACTGAAACATTTCGAGTAGGATCTTAAATTAGGTAAAAGAAACTTAATTTATTAAATTAATTAGATTAGATTATATCTGTAATTTCTTATTATTAATAATTCAATTTTGATTTTATAATTTAAAAAAAAAATTCTAATACCATTAACTAAAATCAATTGATTGTTATTAAAAATTATATAAAAAAATTATGTAAAGCAGTTTTTCATTGACTGGATCAATAAATTTTTAATTCATAATTAACACAGAGATATTTTTAAAATTGAATTTATATATTTAAATTTAAATAAATTATATATAATTATATATATAATTTAAATGAATTATATATATGAATATATATATAAGTTATATATATATTTTAATAAATTTTATTTTAATTCATATAATTTTTGCTTAAATTTATATATATATATAAATAATCAATTGTTTAGTTTGGTATGTGGAGAAAAATATTTTTTAAAAAAATTAAAAATAAAATTATTATATAACGTTTTCAAAATATATAAAATCGTAAGATATAATTACTATCTCTTAAACGTAGTTAATATAATATTTTAAACTAATTATTAAAATGATAAAATATTAAATGTTTAATTTTATAATAAATTCGTTTAAAATTTTTTTTTTGAAAATTTAGTCTTCCTAAAAATTTTTTGGTTCCGCCACTGGTTACAAGTTTGGAATATGGACTAATTAATTAAGAGGAAATTACATTATATATTATTTCTTTCGTTCCAAAATGATAATGACACTTATCTTACACATATTAAAAAATTTAAGTATTTAATTAATAGATAAAATTTTTCCTATAATATATCCATTTTATCCTTAATTTATATTAAATAGCTATTTATTATTGCAAATACCAAAAATTAAAATAGCTATTGATTATGTTAAAGTAATTATAAGTTAAAAATATAAATAATTAAATATAATATTATTAATTATAAAATATTTAAATAAGAGTACAATGGTTAATTTATAATATAATTATAATCTAAATAAAGTAATGCAATTATATCGTGGGATAAATAAAAAATATCATTTTTATTTTGAGATGGAGGAAATATATTTTAACTTTTAATTTTAATTTTTCTGTTGTTAATTTTTTATTTTATTTAGTTTTTTTTATTTTTATCTTTTTTTATATATTTTAATTTTTAAAAAATATGATTTTCTTTTCAATTTATTTGTCTCACGCTTCCTCACGCTTGTGGCACTGACTTCCAAAATTATAAAAACAAATTACTTTGACCCTAAAGGCTAAAATTGATGACTTGAATGTATTATTTGCTGTCCCTAGTAGGCAATTACCATTAGGGAAAAGTTACGTGATGCTAGGGTTTGTCTAAAAGCTTTTGATTTTGAAGAATCTGTAAGTTTAGTACAGACTTCTTGAAATCTTAAAAGAGAATTGAGATTTTGAGAAATTTTTCATTTTAATAAACGACAAACTTCATAAATTACCTTTTATTATAAAAAAAAAATGTCCTTCAATTTTACAGTTTTTGTTTTTTTTTTTTTACAACAGATAAATGAGATTGTATAAATTCAACAGAAGAACTTATTTTAATTTTATAAATTTTCATATATGTGTGAATTTTTAAATAATTTTTGTATAAAAGAACATTAAAAGGTGAAAATATTTTTAAAAAATAGCATTTTTTTTATAAAAAAAATCTATTTTTCTGCTTCAATTTCAAAATAATCACTTTTTTTCTTAAAAAATAACCACTTTTAGTGAAATGTATTGAATATACATTTAATATATAAAGGTATAAATATAGTATATTTTCAATTAAATTTATAAAATATATATTTTTGAAATGTTTAAAAAAATGTAAAGTACATAAAAAAAATTTTAAAAATGACATTAACATGTAATTTGCTCATTTAAAAATCCTTCCACCAAAAAATGGCCCCAAGTCTTTTTTGCTAATTAATTATAAGTTGGTTTAAGCGAAGAAGAGAGTAGGTGGCAACCATAACTACCAATTCCAATTTATCCACTTTTAGGTGGCATTTAGTTTATGATAGAAATGGAATTTATATAGCATTTAGATGATACTGACACTTCGGTCAATTACTCCTTGTTTTTGAGTGATATATTAATTATTTTCCACTTTTTTTAGTATTTATATTCGAAACGAGAGAAATTAATATTGAATTTATTGTTTTAAATATATATATATATATACTGTATTTCAGTGTATGCAATTATTCACTTCCACTTTATTTTATCTCTTCATATTAAATATATTATATGGTTTGAATAGGTTTAATTAATCTATATCTTTTATAAAATATATCATTTGTAAAATATTTACCTGTATTTAGTTATATATGAACTACCAATTAATATTGGTATTATTGTATCTAGCTATAATTAAGGACAACTAGAATAATTATATAATGAAACCGTTGTATTACAATAAGCCAATCGAATATCAACATGTGGCAATGTTGTAATACAACAACATTGCCACATGTTGATATTCGATTGGCTTGTTGTAATACAACGGTTTCATTGTATAATTATTCGGACAACTAAATTGATTTTTTTATAACCTATTTTTCATGGATTTTTACTAAAATTAATGCATGCAGTACTCATATAATATATCATAATTTATATTTTTAATGTAATACTTTGATAGTCCTAATCAAATAACTAATTAAGCAATATTGACAGAGAGAGTGAGAGAGAGCTTACCATATAGAGAAGGCCTTCTAACAATATCATAGAAGAGGTCATATACATTACTTGTAAACAGCATGTCGAGTCCAGGAAGCTCCTTATTCAAATGTGAAACCAACTCTTCCAATTTGCCATTAAATTCTAAAGCCACATTGTTGTATTCCTCTGAGCAATCATGGTAACCCATCAAATTTGTGGTTCTCTCCAATGGCAAACACCCCATTGGAGGAACCCCAGTTAGTGATATTTTTCTAGCTCCGAGATTATAGAGTTCAGTGATGAAATTTCCAGCACGTTCAACAAGAAAATCTTCATATTGTTTTACAGTGAATTGAAATCTTCTTGTTGGAAATGTGTAATAATTTTCTAGGAAATCATTTGTTCCTAAGCTCATCAAATATAATGCCTCTTTAATTATCCTGTTTGCCTTGTGATTCCCAACATAGGCTCTCAATCTCTTCTGGTAATCTTTGTAGTACTCCAGTTCTTTCCATAAAGGTATCACATTCTGCAAGTAGTATTAACACATTCAAATTGATATCTAAAATAAGAAAATTTTGATTGATAAAAAAAAAGGGTATGAAATAGGGAAATTTTTCTATTTCAGGCAAGGCTAATATGAAAAATCTGATTGATAAAGACTTACAAGAACTTTAGAAGTTGCATTGTCATAGCCAGTTCCAGCAGAAGCGAAACAAACACCAGTAGCAAAATCTGCAATATTATACATTGGATCTAAGTAAGCAGGCACTGATGGCTTCACCCCAAAAGACTCTGAGATGAAATCAGGAGGAATCCGGCCATTGCAAAAACGTCCAGTAGGGAGGCCACCTTCGAAATCACGGCCATAAGGCCTGAAATTGCTCTTCAGAACAGTGGAAATCACGTTGTTATTTCCAGAATCAACTGATGAATCACCAAACACTATGATTGCTGGAACTTTAGCTGTTGTTACTGTAATAGCTACTGCTATTAGTGTCAAGAAGATAACAAAAAAATGAATATATGCCATTTCTTTTTGGCCTATTGAGAAAGCTTTAATTTGCTAAAGCTTATAATAGAGACTTGAGATAAACACTAATAACAATAATAATAATAAGATGTTGATGGAAGTAGAAATCGGTAACAAATGCGGAAAAGTTTGGTGGTGTTTTAAATTGAATGGGAATGGCTGTCCCCTCCTGGCCTAGCATTTAGAGTTTCTCTGCACCGCGTCCAGTGCTAAAAGTTGGCAAAAGCTTTTATGGCTGCAATTACTTTGATTATATTTCGAATTTATAATCTATCTAGTTCTCTATACTATTCCCAATATGATTAACTTTGTTGCATATGTTAATTATGTTTTAGTTTTTTAACAAGCTAAATAATGTCTCGCGTCACACTGTGGTTTACAATATTTTAACTAAATAAATAATATATATATATATATTAACATAATTAGTACATAAAAAATACTAGTATATAATATAAAAAATTTTCATATTGATACAATGTAAATGTATTTATAGTAAAATATGTCTATACATTGAAGCAAATCAAATACCAAATCTTATTTAATTATAGAAATTTGAATTATTTTTCAAAAAAAAAATTCAATAAATTATAAAGTAAATTTAATGTTTAATTATAATTATTAATCTTTGAGGAAACACATTATTTATTGAAATTATTTATATAAAATTATATAAAAAAATAATGAAATACATTATTTTTTCAATTAAATTATCTTAAATAACATGATTTGTTTGTAATTATAATGAAAAGAAATTTAAAAGATTAGTTTTTTAACAACATTTATTCATGATTTTAAAAAGAAAAGTTATTGATATTTAGATAAATTAAGTTTTTCATATTTAATAGTATTAATTTTATAATAACAAATAAATGTGATATATAAAAATTCATTCTTAATCTAAACTGTTTAAGGGGAAGTATAACCTATATCAAAAATATATTAATTTTCAAATTATTTGATGTATTTTATAATTTTTATTTTTGAAATTAGTAAAATGTCAAAAATTAAATTAAATTAAATTAAACAAACTGTATAAGGTTATAAATTTTAATTTTAATTAGATAATATAAATTTTTAGCACATAATAATGATCTAGTATTTAAATCTAACTAAGTTCAGGACAATACTAATATGAAAATTAAAATAAAAAATCAAAATTTTTTAATTTTTTTAAAATAATAATGTGTTTAGCAATTTTTGGATAAATATTAGAAAATAGTCATTAATTAATTTCTTTAAGTCTTAAAATTAAAGTTAAATATATACAATAATTTTAAATTTTGTTGTGTAAAAATTAAATATTAATATTGATAGCGAGATAAAATTAAAAATTAAAATATTAATAATCTTCCATTTTTTTTTTGAAGTTTCTAAAAATATATGCATAATTTGAGTAATTAATATTAAAATTTTTATATAAATAAGATGATTTAAATTTTTAAATGAGTAGAATTTAGTAAAAAAATTATATATATATAAGTAAGATGACTAGAATTTTAATTTATTAGAATATAATTAGAAAATAAAATTTTTAAAAAAGAAGCAAATTATAAGTAGATGACTAGATATTTGACTGACATGTTGTGATATTTATTTTTGGATATTATAAAATTTATTAAATTATATTTTTAAGAGTACCATTAAATTACATTTTTAAGAGTACCAATATTTTTTTATATTATGATTGAATTTGACCAACAATAGAGAGGGGAAAAAAAACAATTGGGTGAAAGAACGATTTGATTCCACAGTTGAAGTAGGGATAAAATTGAAAATAGAAAAAAGCTAAAGCGAAGGTAAAAAGAGAGAGAGAGAGAGAGAGATGGGTAAAATTAGAAATTCAATAAATGAACATTATATGTAAGAGTAAGGAAAAAAAAAAAAGTGGCAGAGATAAGTGGGAAAAATTGAAAAATGGGTATGATTTTTTTTTTTTGGGAACTCTACTATTCATACATAAGGCTCTTTTATTATATATAAGCATAAGTTAGTCCGCACTATGGTGTCATTTATAATATTTCATATTATTTGAAATAAGGAAATAATGTTATATATTGATGTGGAATTAATTTATGTATTAAGATAATTACTACATTAAAATAGTATTATATATATAAATACATCTAATATTAAAAATTTTCATATTCACATATTATAAAAAAATTATAATAAGATATGTTTAATATATTGAGATATTTGTTAAATTAATTAGAGAATTTATTAATAAAAATAAAAATAAAAATATTGATTTTTAATTATATTACTTTAATTAAAAAATATAATTTTGAAAATTAATTGAAATTAATAATTTGAATTAAAAAATAAGTAGAAATTTATTATTTGTTAATTTTTTGGATAAAAAATTATTAATTTACTTTAAAATGATATGGATAAAGAGAAATATAAAAGTTTAGAAAATTAAATAAATATATTAAAATTTAAACTAAATTGGTACAATAAGAATATTTTTAAGAAGGATAAAAAAATTTTATTTATTAATATTCGGATGCACTATCTGTTTTCTCAAAATTATAAAATAAAGTAATGTAAAAATATAAAAATTTATTATTCTAAAAATTATGATTCATAAATTTTATTAAAAAATTAATAATAATAAATAAAAATTTGAAAAGTCACTCTAACATTGTCACGACCCAAACTGGGAAGCCGTGACCGGCGTAAGTGGTTATACCTAAGTACAACCTTACAAGCCTAATTTAAATTTATTATGATCGTGCAAAGTTCAATAAATTTACTCCAAAATTAAGTTCAACAATTAAAACTAAAACCAGATACAAGAAACAGTCTACTCCATTATTACAAGAAAAAGGGTTCGGACTCGGTCCGCCCAAAAATATCCAGAATTCTCTATGGAGTAAATCAATATCCACAATCAAACTATAAGAAATAACCGGAAATCTCTAAGCAGAAGGACCAATAACACAAACGGAAAACCTGATCGACTTCGCCAAGAAGAGAAAGAAGATAGACAAAGGCAATCACTGTAAACCTGCAAGACAATCTATATGGGTGTGAGCGTTATATATAGACGCTCAGTAAGTTCATGAGAGGCAGAGAAACTTTTCTATAACAATAAACAATATATATATAACAAGAACTTCAATCACAATCAATTCATACAAGATGGTGTGTCGGGGTCTACCAATATCATAATACCTCCTCCTTCAATCAATATCAATGTACAATCGGGCTTATAGCCCCAATGAGCAATCAGGCTTATAGCCTCAATGAACAATCAATAGCAATAGTCAATGAACAATCTCAATCAATAACCTCCGTCCCCATATGACACACCATCACACAACACAAAGAATTTCAAGTTCATTTAATACAATTAATAAATCAAGCACATACGTTTCTCTGTCTTTTATTCACATGCAAAGCTTGGGTAGAAATAATAGTCTAGCAAATTAGAAAAGAATAATTATATATTGAGAAGGGCTGTAATATATATATAGTATTTGGTTAGCAAGTAGCACATCACAAGTAATTACATACACCCATTTAACTTACCTGATTTGCGGAAGAATCCAACACCCCACGAACCTACTGATTTTGAACACCGGCTTGATTATCGCCTAAGGAAATAATTACACAGTCTAATAATCAATCTCACTATCTCATCTATCATGAGGGATGCAATGCATGCTATGAATGCAAAAAGACCAATACTAAACCAATAATTAACCAAGATAATCCAAAATTAAAAACCAACCCGACTCAACTCAAAATTTATGGTTCAACCCAATGGTTAAACCGATCGCACCTCGAAAATACAAAATCAATTAATTAATTAAAATTTATTAGAACCAGAACCTCAACTCAATTTTTATACTCATTTATCACATAATATCACATCAGTCCCTATGCAAAAATCATAAATCATACCAACACCCAAAACCGATAAAAATTCTTAAGTAGTCTCTATAACTCAAAAATTTCCAGAAAATAATTCCATCATCCAAAAATTCTGGAAACATTCCAGTAGCTTCTCCAACATCAAAATAACGTGTGTACAAAATATCAGATTAATCCAAATTTATTTGATCCCCCAAAAATATTTTACAACAATCTGATTCTGTTTGAACCACTAAAAATCAGTACTGCAAAAATCATCATATATCCTTCACATTTCGTTACCACCAAATTATCCAAATAATTTTCTCATATAATAGACATCAGGATGGACAACCTATAAAAATTTCATAATTTTTCAAGACATCTAAGACCTTCAAAATAATTCTCAAAATAGACATCATAAAAAAACCCTTAACCAACAGCAGTGTAAATACTTAATTTATTTTAGAACCTAAACATTAGAACCAGACTCCAAATTATTTTTCTCAGATTCACAACATCCTAATAAACAACATATCAAAATTTCATAATTTTTAGAAACTTCTAAGTCCCTCAATTTAATTTTTAAATCGGATTCATACAACCAGTTACCATACTGCAGCAGTAGAAAGATCAAATTATTTCACCAATATAACAAACAGAAACATAGCCCAACATATTTTTCTTGTAAACTAGACTTCCAGAACTTCAACATATATGAAAATCAAATCTAAAACATTTTTACACATATTGGTATGAATTTCGAAAGTTACAGATGATGCAATCGCATCTACAGTACAGTTCTTCAGACAACAGTAGCAAACTTTAATTTTCCAGAAATATATGATGCTCCAAAATCCCAAAAATTATTTTTCTCATAAACTAGACTCAATTTTGAGCCACATATCCAAATTTCAGATTTTTCTCACGCTCCAATATTTAATTAAAAATCGAGCAACTTACAGAACTAAAATCAAACTTCAGCAGAAAATTAAATCATCCAAAAACTCAAAGAAATTAATTAATCCGAAAACCTTAACACCCAAATCAATTTAATCAAACCCTAAGTCAATACCTTCATCAAATTTCAGAACCCAACACTAGCCCAAATCAATTAATTCAACATCAAAATCCATCAAAACAATAAAAATCCCAAAACTTAACCTAATTTATCAAAACTCAATTAATTAAATAATAATTCGAATTTAACCAAATTAATTAAGAAAAATACCAACCCAATATGATATGAACATGAACTAATCAAATGGAAGTCGAAATAATGCAAAAGGAATCAAGAAAAACCTCAAAACACCAAAAAAACTCGAAACTGTGGCTGCTGGAACACTGGCCAAACGACATCGGCGAGCCAGCCCGCAGCACGCCGAACGACAACGCTCTTGGCTCGCGCTTCTCCGCCAAACGACGCTGGCACACACCGAACGACACTGGCTATGGCGCGCGCACAGTGATGAAACGACAGGCCCTCTGAATTTGCTCCCAAAACCAATTTTCTCCCTCTTTTTCCAAAACACCCGAAAATAGAAGACTAAAAACATACCCCCATCTGATTTTTAGGCCTATTTATAGGAAAACAACTCTTCAAAATTATATTTTTACCCCAAACTAATTTATTTTAATTCAAAAACACCCCAAAATTATTTATTTTCATAAAAATTACCCAAAACCATAAAATTCACAAAATCAACTCAAATTTATTTTTAACTTCAAACTTTAACCCAAAATAATTTATAAATATGTTTTACGCATAATAATTCCTGAAAATACCGAAAACGACAAAAAATCCAAAAATGACGAAAATACCCTCGGCACCAAAAAATACAATATTATACTCAAAACGACCGTCTCGTCGTCCCGAGCATCAAAAAGACATTCAAACCATCAAATTATGTTCAAACGACATATGAGGGTACAAAATGACTATTTTGCCCCTAGACTCCAATTCTCCAAAAATCAAGGGTTTTACAAACATATTGCATTTTAATAATAATAATAATAATAATAATAATAATAATAATAATAATAATGATAATGATAATAATAATAATAATAATAATAATAATAATAATAATAATAATAATAATTCTTTGATTAAATAATAATAGAATGTAACTTCTTTATTAAACTTTTAATTAATCAAATTTTAAAGGTTTGTTAAATTTTTTATATATTATTTTCATTTAAAATTCATGCCTAATATATATTTCATAATTTAGATTAATTACATATTATAATGATAAAAAATTGTGAATTCATGTTTTTCTTTTGATTGTTTTAAATTAAAATTTTTAAATATCGTTCCTTATTTTATATAATTATATTATGTTATATTATATTATAAAAAATTTATAAATTATATGAGAATTATAATTATGATATTTAATTTTTGTATTTTAATTTTAGTCTTGCATTTTTTAAAAATTAATTTTATTTAAGTATATTACTGTATTTTAGATATGACTATATTTGGTATGCGATTTTTTTTATTGTTTATTTAATTTTATATCTATTTTTTATTAATAAAATCAATCCAATATATATGTTAATTTATTATTTATTGACATAATTTATTTTATAAAATTAAATTTAAATCGTATGTACTTGTTATTGAAATATTCCTCAGGTTATTATAAAATTTTTTAATATTTTTATTATTATTATTCAGACAAATAACTAGTATTAATGAGAATTGATAAATGATAACATTATTATAAGAAAAAAATTGATTATTAACTTTATTCTATTAACTTAGCATTTGATATATATACATATATATTAAATATAGTAATTATTATTATATTATTAAATTATAAATTTAATTATTAAATTAATTACTCAATAATTTATCACTTCACAATATTATTAAATTTAATTAATTTGAATCAAAATTTTAAAATTAAATTTATAATGCATTAAAAATTATTTCATTTTTACATTTAAATTAATATGAAATTATTATTATTATAATTTAAATTTAAGGTAAAAGGGTAGTATTCCAAACCTTCAATCCTAGACAATTGCCTTGAAGCAACCAAAATAAAAAATAAAAAAAATTAAAGAAAAGCAACTTACCTTTAAAAAAATTAGAAAAAAATAAAAATAGATAAAGCAAGGGTAAAATTAGAAATATATTGTGTAAAGATTATGGGGTAATCCCACATTGATTAAAAATAAAAGAATTGAAAGGCTTATAATAAGGAGCAGGATCCCTACAAATTGGCTTAAGTCAATTTGATTATAAGGTGAGCCCAACTTATTATAAGTCCAATTAATAATAAATGAATTTGACTAATTGATGAATTGACTAATGGCTCCTAGGGTCCAGATTCTCAACATGGTATCAGAGCCTGTCGAGCTGAGATCCGAACACGAAGTATGAGGGTCGAGTTACTGTACCCTGACGGACCCGGGTTGGGCCGTCGATACTTGTCAAGTGGCCGAATTGCCACTTGAGGGGGGGAGTGTAAAGATTGTGGGGTAATCTCAAATTGATTAAAAATAAAAGAATTGAAAGGCTTATAATAAGGAGGGGGATCCTTACAAAGGCTTAAGTCAATTTGATTATAAGGTGAGCCCAACTTATTATAAACCCAATTAATAATAAATAAATTTGACTAATTGATGAATTGACTAATGGCTCCTAGGACCCAGATTCTCAACATATTATTCATTCTTGCAGCACTTTTAGCGTGTGTATATATATATATATATAATACTTAAAAACAAATATTTAAATTATAAAAATATCTACGGTGCTATTAATAACCATTCAAGAGAATGGGTGGACATAAAATTTAAACTTAGTAGGAGTTAACAAATAATAAAATCGATAATATTTTTAA
Organism: Garcia nutans; assembly: GCA_947685225.1. Classification (NCBI taxonomy): domain Eukaryota; kingdom Viridiplantae; phylum Streptophyta; class Magnoliopsida; order Malpighiales; family Euphorbiaceae; genus Garcia; species Garcia nutans. The sequence continues at coordinate 3,021,749 of CANTUV010000068.1, forward strand.
AGTCTAAAATATTTGAAAAATAATAGAATTATAATAATTATTTTTATTACAACATTTTTCAAAATATTATATTTTAAAACTTTTGAATAATATCTTCAATATTAATAGAATTTATTATTTCTTTCTCCATATAAATAACCAAATAATCATTTATTAAATCATCTCTAAGCCGATTGCGTAACAAATTCTTAATAAATTTTATTACAAAGGAAGTTCTTTCAACTATTGTAGTTGCCATAGGTGAGATCAAAGCTAATTTTACAAACAAATATATTAATAGATAAATGTAATGCTTCTTCGACTGAACTAAATTTGGAAAAGCTTACTAATACTCATAATATCATAAAATTGATTATTTGAGTGTATATATATAATATAGCAGTCGAGTTGATGTCCAAGTGCATTAACTTCACTATTGAAAAGTCATTTTGGTAAAATTAAGCAAAATGGATCAATTTTCTCTAATCAAATAATGAGAATGAATTATTTGAATCAAGATATTACATCCATAATAATAACTCAATATTCACCTCATCAAAGTGGTTATTCAACTTTTAAATTTGCATATCTTACAGTGTAAAATAATTTAACACGATAAAAATAAAGATTGCTAACTTTTTCAACATTTCAATGAGATCTTCCTTGAACTACATGCATGTCTTCCATGTTTGGAAAAATGATATTACATATGATGCAAAATAAAATTACTTCATCCAAGAATGGCTCCTATCATTGTTCTCTCAAATTTCGAAATTTTTTGTTGAATGCTCTCTTATTTGTTGAAGTAAGTGCTTAGTTACTTTTACAAAATTCACAGCATTTGCAAGATCTTGATCTTTCTTTTGAAATACTTGTGACAAATCATTTGAAATTTTCAAATATTTTTCATTAAGATTAAGGGAAATATAAATTCAAAACATTGAAGGAATCCAATAATAGAATCTCCTTGAGCTCTTTGCTTTGGAATCATCAAATAATTTCCAATAGCCATAAGCATTTCAATTTTTGGATAAAATAAATAAATCAAATTCATCAATATTCTATAGTAAGAACCCCAATGTGTTCCTCCTCCTTAGTCCAGTGACACTTTTTGATTCAATCCCTTCCTAGTCAAAACTTTACCATCACGAGTTCCTTGAATAACTTGTTCAAATTTCTTTTCTCAATGCATGTCAATACTTTTGCAAAAAGCACCAGCAACATTTGTTGCTATCATAACAATATCAAAAAATTTACTAATTTTTAAGTAACTTTCAACTACACTTAATATGCATATTGATTATTCATCATTATCAAACTTTTAACTCCATTAAATTTCTCATACATATTGCTAGCTCCATCATAACCTTGCCTATGTAAACTTGAATAACTTAAATCATGATTGAAAAAAAGAGACGTGATATTTATTTTTAACGATAAATCAATAGTATTACTAACTTATATAATACCAAGAAAACGCTCATCAACATAATGTCTTTCATTCACGAAAGCATAAAATAACTGACATTTGTTCCTTCACAGATATATCACGAGCTTCATCAACTAAAATAGAAAATATTTTATCACCAACCTCTTTAATTATTGCATTACTTATCTCAACTGCAATTGCATTGAAAATATCATTTTGAATTCTAAATGTATTAGTGTTAAATTTTCAGGAGCATTGTTGAATGAAACTCTTTTGATTTCATCCTTACGGTCAATGTTGTTATCGGTTCAGCTTACTAAATATCCTTTTGAATTCTAAATGATATCAATGTCAAATTTTCAGGAGCATTGCTAAATCAAACTCATTTTATTTCATCATTGCAGTCAGTGTTGCTATCGGTTCAACTTACTACAAGTGTATAACTTACAAACAAGTAATATAATGATAAGTAAAATATTGATTCCACGAGAAAGGTGATTAAATTGAGCCCTTGACTTCGCTTGGATAATCATTTTTCTTGTTTAAGCTACACAAGTAGTCATAATGTCTTTTTGAACATTTTAAATGTCAATTTAAGATTTTCATGGCATCTATCTAAAGTAATTTTTCTAATTTTTTCATCTTGATCATCAAGAAACTTCAAAATTTTCAAAAAATTTCATCAGTTTGCTGATTCACTAGATTTATCATGCCCATAAAAAGTCAAACTTTGCCTTTTAAAAAAACCAAATACAATCAATAGAAGCATTTAAACAAAATTGATAATTATTTCGATCTTGGTTTGTTTGCATATTAAAAATTCATTCAACTAGGATGGATTATGTAACTTATATAATTTTAATAGACATAAGATTAATTTATTTGGAGGGTTAATTAATATGTTAGAAGAGGGATATGTACAATATATACCTAATATATATATATATATAAGATATATATATAATATATATTTGATACATAATGTATATATGGTATATCCCTAATATATACACATTCACTAAAAAATAAAGTTAGTTAAAAAGTAAAAAGTTAAAATTAAATATAATAACAACAACAACAACAACAACAACAACAACAAAAGAGGAGAGAAAGACTAAAATATCTTAATATTTTATTAATTAATTATTTTATAATTATATATATGAGGAGTAAAATTGGAAATGTTGGATATTTAAAAGCTCTTATTCTTCTTCTTCTTCTTCCCATGATGGCTGATTTTTAGAGAGACAAAAGAAAGAGTTTCACTTCATCATCTACACTAAATTTCATAATAATTTTCAAGGATTCAAGGTGATTTTGAAGATTAATCAAGAATTAGAAAAGTAATCTTTCAATTTAAGAAGTTTTTCTTTAAATTCAAGGTTAGGTGAATTTAGGGTTTGTGATGGAGGAAATTATAATTGTTGAAATGGATTGTTTTGAAGTTATTTCGATATGTATGTAATGATTTTATGGTTTGATGATGAAAATGAGTTTGTTTTGATGAAGATTGAGAAATGCAATAAGGAAAATTAGGGTTTTAATGGAAGTTTGGTTAGAATTTGTGTAATTAGTGATTATTTTGTATAAGATGAATATTAGTATGATTCTAATAGAATAATTTTACTTCTCATTTGGTTTAGGAGTGTTTTGGCCAAAGTTGCCTAAGTGGAGGCATTTAGGGTTTTGGTGGGAATTGGTTAAGTTTAGTATAAGTAATGATTAATTTGAATAATTCAAGTATAAATATGTTTTAATTGGATGCATGCATTGAACTTTTGTTTGGTTTAGGAGAGGTTAGGCCAAATTAGCTTAAGAGATAAAATTGGGGTTTTATTGGATATTGATTAAATTTAGATTAATTAGTGGTTGTTTTGTATAAATTGAGTGATTGTTTTGTATAAATTGAGTACAAGAAGAATGAGTTTAATTGAAAAATTAGTCCTTTGTTTGATTTAGGAAGGGATAAACATTTGAGACAAAAGGAAAAGTTTAGGACTTTTTGAAATTAAGACTTGGAAGGTGCATTTGGGTGAATTTGAAAGCAAATTAAGGTTAGTACATATTTTAATAACTTATATTTTAAATATCCACATTTGGCTTAATCATATTAATATTGTAAAAGTTTGTTGTTGTGCTTAAAAGAGAAGTTATTCATATTACCTATGTATTGTTTCATAAATGTAATGTGAGTGTTGCATTGAGCATTAAACCATTGTAATATGATGATTGGTCATGTTTTGGGTGGAGATTATTGATATGTGATGTAATGTGCAATGTGAAAATTGTGGAAATAAGACATAATGTAATTATGATGATGAAGAATATGTTCAAAGTAGATGAGATCATAGAAAAGTGTATAACAATTATGTGAGAAATATAGACATTGATAATTCAAAATGAAATGTGGAAGTGATCATGGTATGAGTTAATCACAAGAAAAAAAAATGATGATATGAAATGAGATTATGAAAATGTAATTAGAAGTTGTGTGTTTGTTTATCATACACAATTTCTTGTTCTAAAATATTGATTTTGGTACTGTCGAGTTGGCATGCCAATAATACGTCATGATGTTAAATTATTCCTTCTGGAGAGACACGTTGGTGTTGGACACTTCTGTGATGAGGAGACGATCTTCCGGTGATGTGTGACACTTTGTCTTCGATATAGAAAAGGGACAGCCTTCAGGTGATGTTTGACACTTTTTTTTTTGGTGTCAAAAGAGGACGGCCTTGTGGTGATATATATGACACTTAGATCTTCGATATCGGACTTTTAGCTCGCGATAGGCTAAATTAATCTTTCTGAAATCTGAATATTATATAGAGAATTGTTGGTCCCAATATGTGTTTATATGTTGTGTTGAAGTTTTTATATGATTTATGAGATGATAAATTATTTAATTGAGTGTTGCACTCTAAGATAAGATAATGTATGTTATGTAATAAATGTGGTAAAATGTCCCAATGTCTATTGATAAGTAATGTTTATATAATTATATGAATTATGAGATTATAAAATGATATTTGAGCATTGCACTTTCATTTAAAGATGCAAGCATTTTATATAAAGGAATTCTTATTTTTAAATATTTGATATTATCAAAGTAATTACTACTGAGTTTTTATCTTAATGGGGTTAGATTTAATTACACAAGTGATAGAGTATAGAAAGGAAAGCCTTAATGGTTCAGAGCAGGTATAAGATTGGGGTTAGTATTGAAGTTAAAGTCATTTACAACGAGATATCTAAATAAAGATTGGGGTTAGTATTGAAGTTAAAGTCATTTACAACGAGATATCTAAATAATATATTCTGTTATCTAAATAATGTATTGAAGTTAAGATTGGGGTTAAAGTCATTTAATGTTATATTTCACTGTATAACATGTAAATATATTCTGTTCTAATACATTATAGATATGTATATTATAATATTTTATAAACATATTTGATATCTAAGACTTTGTAAAGTTTTGTAAAAGTATATATTGTACATTATGTATATGTGTTAAATATTTTGATATGTAGTGAAGAAATGATGGATTTTGGAGAAATTATCTTTTAGGAATGTTTTTCATATTACATGTTGAATTTTTTTTCATTTGGGTTTCTTGAAATTACTGACAAAACTCTGAAAAACTCTGGTGAATTTTTTATAGATATTTTCTTATAAAATAATCAAGCTATATTTTAACTATACTTTCTCAGTTGCTATATATATGTATATATATATATTTATGCTTGTTATATTTATATTTCTTTTGGAATTATAATTATTTCATGGCATTAAATATGAGGGTTCCTAAAGATAATTGCTAAATCTATATGTATTTATCTACTAAATTTATTTTTTTGAAGATATAGTTATTTTTGGTATAAGAATGAAAATTTTCTATAGTCAATTATTGTAGTACTCTTGTATTATACATATATATTATATGTATATGTGATATATATTATATGTATCTAGAATATAAGGGTGCTACAAATTAAATAATTACTATTTATTTCTTTATAAAATTTACTTAAAATCATGTGAATCAGGTTGACAAGACCCTTTTTTACAAATATACTATTCTAACTTCTTCTCGAATGTTTGGATTACAATCTATTATTGGGTTGCATAACCTAGAGTTTGCTAGACTTGCCAAGTCAAATTCAATACAACTCTTTTTTTATTCTTGAATAGATCGCACAGGTAGTGATTCAACTATGTTTCTTCTGTTAAAACATTTTTCTATAACTTAAAAAAGAAAGTAACAATAACAATTTTATAATCAAACATTAATATTTATATATGTGTATATACTCTTAAATTTTTCTAATGATACATCAAAAAAAATATATTAAATCATAAATATAATCTCGTAAGAAATGGTTGAAATAAAAATCATCACAATATTAGAAGTATAAATAATAAAATCAAAATAAAAAAATATGAAAATTCTAACATTGTGTTCTTCCTCAATGAATTTATCCATTTCTCTAATTTTTTTTTTTTTGCCTTTGGAGAGTGACAACTATTTTTTAGTCAATTTTTTAGAAGAGAAATATGTTTATATGGGAAAGAATGATTTATTGAAATTTATTTTGTTTAGTTTTTTGTATAAAATAAAGAATAGAGGTGCAAGGAACAAACAAGGATTCTCAAAATTATATACATATATAATTTTACACATAATTATGTTACAAAATATATGTTACAAAAAAAAGACAATTGGCCCTCTTCCTTAACAAGTGACTTCTAAATTTAACATATTTATTTAGATAATTTTATAAATGTAACTTATAAATTAAAAAAAAAATAAGTTGAATAAAACGGACTTATAAAAAAATAAACCAAAGGAGACCAAATTATTAATTATGATTCTTATAAATACTTGACTTATAAATTAATTTAACCAAATAATTTATTAAAATATTATTTCAATTAATTTCAATAAATATTCTCAAGAATACAAATTTATATCTTTTTTTTAAATCATTTTAACTATTTTTTACTGGTCATTTATAAAAACTCAAAATAAACATAATTATTTCAAAGTTTTAAATACTTGTAAGCCTATATTAGTTTATAAACATCAAGTTAAAATTAAATATGTTAAGCTAAATACCCACTTAATTATATCATTTGCTATAAAATAGCAAACTATAAAAGAAACACTACTGCAATTTTATTATTTAGCGACGGTAAAAATTATATTTAGCGATGAAAACTTTCGTCGCTAAAACTTTTACCGACGCTATAAAGCAGCGTCGCCATACTGTTGGTAGGTATAAAGTCGGCAGATAATATGTGACAAAATATACATTTGACGGTAACTAATCATCAGGGACGTTTACAAAGCGTCAGTAAATACAATAGCGACTAAATGTGCATTAGCGTCGTTAATATATTATTGGCGACGGTTTAAATGCGTCTTTCAGTTTGTTTTTAATAATATTTAGCGACAAATTGTGTTTTTTCCTACATTTTATTTATATAATATTTTAATTCTCAAATTCTAAAATATAATTTACTTTAACCTTCTAATTAATGTATTATACAACATTTAAATCTCTTAAAATTTAGCACTTTTTAATGATATTATTTTAAGGAAAAATACTAATTTTGAAAAACAATAGAATTTATCATGTTTATTTTTTGATGCTAATATAATTTATAATACTAATTTTACAACTTTCGGATTAAGTTTTACATTTTCCCTTCTTCAGTGTGTCCTACAAGAGAGAATCTTAAGACGCAGCTACTACATAGTGGCCAAGAATCCGAACTAGAATCTGCAATAAAGAAACGGATCATGAACTTCCTCAACATATCCGAAATGATTATTGTATGGTTTTCACTGCCAACAGAACATCAGCTTTCAAACTCGTAGCAGAATCTTATCCTTTTCACTCAGTTAAAGGCTCCTTACTGTTTATGCTTACGAAAGTGAAGCAGTAGAAACCAAACAAAGGTGATGAGCACACCAGGATCCACTTGTGCAACCCAAACAAAATCTAACAACAAAAACAATTCAATACCCAGTACAAAAAACACAATGAAACAGTCATTATAGGAGAATATACGCACAGATACAGACCTGAAGTTGAGAAATAGGTAAAACATAAGTCCATTAATTTGGTTATGAGCTGTACTTTTTCCTTGTTCTTTTTCTTTCATTAACTATTGTTCATGACATGAGTTTTCTTTAACTATTCTTTTTCTTTCTTTAACTATTCAATCAATTTGATCTAGCCAAAAACCTAATTAAGATCCTTTACAGTTTGAAATCACAAAGCAGAATCGCATCTTTTTTGAGCTCGCTCTTAAAACCTCAATGAACACAATTGAATATCAAAACTCATCTTCATAGTGGGAAAAAAGCAAGGGAAAAAGGAAGACAAGAAAACTAGAATCTCATATACCATGCAAATGCAATAGAACATTGTTTTCACATTAGCATCATAAACTCCTACTAAAAGCATATCAAGTTCTATTCTTAAGATAGGTCTACAGTCAGCAGTTGCGATTTACAGTTGAAATTAAAGGAAAGAAATTTAATAGTTTCTTCTTTGGTTAGTTTCAGCAGTTGCAGTTTAAAAATTTCTTCTACTTCTTTTTCTGCAGTTGTGATTCAATAATTTCTTCTTTTTTAATAGTTGCAATTTAACAATTCTTCTACTATGTTCTGATATAGAATTGTTTCTACTATTATAATGAACAAGTATCAAAGGAAAAGAAATCAATTTTGAAAAATGACAAGAGTAATCAATAAACAGCAACTCCACTACTTAGATACCTAACAATTAATCCTTCTTAAAAGGAAAAAATAAAAAACAGAGACTTTGAGAAGAGCTTGTAGGATAGGCAAAGGGCTGTGATATTCACCAATCTAAAATGGTTTTGCCCCTCTCTTTTACTTCTCTATATATAAATTTAATATTGTAGATCAAAGCTTTGATTTTTTTTTTTGGATTCTATTATACATTTACATCAAATAAACATATATTCAGATATACGTTATAACAAAAAATTACTGTTGAAGACCTTATCTACCAAACATAGCTTGAGCTTCGTTAAGCAATTCATGAAATATGCCCTCCTTCTCGCATCTCTTCCCAAAAGCAACTCTAATAATTATAGTTCTTCTCTAATAATTAACAATATGATAATTTAATAAAGCGAGAAAAAACAACTCAAATAGATATTTTACATGAAGACTGCTAATACACAACTCAATTAATTAGTTTTTCTTTCAAAGTACAAGGACCATAGCAGACATACAGTTCATAAATATTCCTTCAGCTAACCATGCTCAGCAAAGGCAATGAATTTGCTTAATTTTTTCCCTTCTTTCACTATTTGGATTGGACGAATATATAAACTGAAATAACAAAGTGCAAGCCTAATGTACTACACTATGGAATCCTATAGTTATTGGGAACAAGGTATCAACAACAACAATATGGCTCTTTATCTAAATAAAGAAGTTAAACAGAAAATGATAGCTCACCTTTATCTATTGTAGCTGTGACAATAATACCTATTGCAAATACAAAAATGGTGTAGAATTAGTCATAAGACTTAAACTAAGAGAAGCTAAGTCAGATACTTCAAACTATTAAACATAGTACCTCTATTTCTTCAGTAATCCCAGATGCAAGGGTCTCAAATACTCTTATTTTTTATTGATACTTCTCAAATACAATGGATTGGTCTCTGTAGCAGATATCATTAAGCATCTACTGGTCCTGTATAAACCAATAGCTAAAAATAATTAAACATGTAAAACTATTACAGATATATATAACACAATTCAGTGGCGGAACCAGAGACTTATTGAGGGGGGGCAAAATCTCCGGTGGCCGGTGGGCGGTGGCTCTGTGTTGCAGCGTCGCCCGTGGGTGGGTGCTGCTGGTGGCTGTGTTTTGGGGAGGGAAGGGAACAAAGACACAGGGAGAGGGAAGGGAAGAAAGAAGAAGAAGGAAAGTTTTAATTTTTTTGAACCGGCCCAAGCAAAACGGCGTCGTTTCGCTTGGGCCGGTTTATTTTTTTTATAATTAAACCCCTGGTCGTTTCGCCAGGGGTTTAATTATTAAAAAAAATTAGTCTCTGGCGAAACGACGCCGTTTCGCCAGGGACTAATTTATAAAAAAAAAATTGAAATTGCAGCGAGGGGTTCGTCTACCCCTCGCTGCAATTTTCTCTGAAACTCAGCCCCCCTTCACGGGGGCTGAGTTTCCACGTCCTGTCGTCCTCCACGTCTGGCTGCCGGTGAGGGACCCCACACGACCTCATGGTGGTTCCGCCGCTGACACAATTAATGCCTCTTAATATCTATTGCCAATCATACAAGGCAAAAGAGTACAGAATAAATAAATTAGAAAAAAAAAAGATTACAACACAGACATTATATACTTGATAATATGGTTTGCATCAGTTAATAAGCAATACATAATCAAAATAGGAGATTCTGTTTTTTTTTTTTTTTTTGCCCTCTCCCTTGATACCTCAGGTAAGTAAACAAAACTGTAAAAGGCCATCCAAACAAAAATGTAAAATGGCCATCCAACCAACCTCCCAACAGGATCAATCACTCTCTCTCTCTAGTGACAATGAAAATAGGAAAGAGAAAATGAATGTACCCCTTATAGACTTCCTTGGGGTAGGAGCTACATAAAATGAGTTTGGTTTTTGATATAATTTTAGAGAAACCATCTTATAACAGAGAGGAAAAGAAAAAAAAATGTGGGTTTTGCCCTCATTTTCAAAGCTCTCATTTGCTACTGTATTTAACATGCAGCTCAGTTCCATAAGTAAAAGAGAACAACCAGTAAGAAATAGATAAAGCAATAGAGGGGAGAGACAAAAAGAAGAAGAGAGTTGCATGCAGTAAGTAAATGCTTATAACTTTGTGACTTTTCAATTTTCTGTTCATGTCTTTTAACTTTTTTTAGACCCTTTACCATGTTTTGCACACACTTCTGCAAATGAATAGCCTTCTTATTAGCTTCTTTTTCGTTTTAAGTGCAAGAATGAAAAACAAGAAATGAATATCAGTGATATTTCGGAAAGTAATTGATTCTAATATCTAAAGATGGTGCATGGCACAAAATAATATTTGTAATTTCACAAAATCTACTACTATAACAGATATATATAATCAAACAGTAATGATCCAATCTCATTCTAATCTAGCCCATTGAGAAATTCAAAATAGAAAATCAATTCTGTAAAATGAAATCAATAATTAGAGCTGCTAGTGAGCTAAACTCAAGTATCCAATTCAAGACACCTGAAAAAAAATCATCTTAAAAAATTGAAGCTAAATGAGACTGCAAATATCGGGATTCAGATAAAAGAAATCAAAAAAATCAAACAGAGAAAGACAAGAACAAAATCTAAGCTATAATAAAAAATTTTAAAAAAAAAAATCATTCCTCTGATCAAACCATTTCTCTAAATAAGGCAAATGCTGTTCATTTTCGTGTTGTCAAGAAACGACAGTAAAAAAAATGCAAAAATTAACAAATAACTCAAAATCTTCAATCTATGCATAAACCCTAATAATCTTTCAAATCAGAGATGTGTTTGTAGAAAAATACCTACATATTGATCGAGAAATAGAAATTCAGCTCAAATGAATGATAATGGAGATCAACGAGACGAAAAAGAAAACTTACGGGAGATAGATGGAAAGGAGAGCTTGAACTGAGGTGAAAATATACAGATTGGCTATTAATTTGGGTTTAATTTATTTCTATCCAAGTGGGTGCCGACACAATATAAAACGTCGGCCCAGAAACTTAAAAAATTTAAAAGGCCGAAGCTTTAAACTGTTACCCAATGAACAGTCGGTAAAAACATATTTTGCTGTAGTGAAACAAAACTTTGGGATTAACATTGCCCCATTTTGGACCTCTAAATTTTTCTCCTTGGCTATTAACATGTTATTATCATTTTTGAGGTCAACACCAGTATTTTGCTACAAAAAAATCTTTTTCATTTTAATTTCTCACATTGCTTTCCGCCCTATTAATAAGCCAAATCAATTAATATTTGCCACTATACATCTATATTTTGATATTCATATTTGCCATTGAAAACCAACTAAAAATGGAATAATAATAGAAATTAAAATATACTCTAATAGCATGTTAACTTTTAATTACAGACAATAGACATAGCCAAAATTATTTGTCTAACTCCAACTACTCCACAGTCCACAATGATAGATACAATAAAACCCCAAAAAATTTACTAAAACAGAACAAATTAGAAATAAAAAATCATTAAAAAAGAGCTTAAGTCATTAATTTCAAAAACCCCATTTGTGCATTTTTGCTCTTCAATATCCTGTAGGAAATTCGCAATTCCCATATTCTGCAGAAAAAAAAAAACACATTTCATTATTACAATAAAATTATAATCAATAAACCATTAATTGTATTTTTAATTAAACTTTTCAACTAAAAGCCAAAATTATTTCACATTGGTTTCTCTTTCTTCAATTACCCTTTGCTTCCCTTCAATTATCGAAGAAGTACCACTAAAAAACCATTACCGAGTGACAAGGTTGGTCCACAACCATATATGCATACCAATTAGTACACGCCACGTCAACACAATATTTTAAAGTTTCCCCCTCAATCATTTTCTAGTCACGTGCTTCGCCTTTAATTTGACATTTTCCCTAACCTGGCGTGCACTGTAGTGTCTCAGGCGCCAGCTTTCACAACTCGAAGCATGTTATCAATTTTGGTGTATTAGTTTACTAAAATAAGCTTGAAGCTCATGAAAGTAAATAAGAGAAGAAGCTAAAATACGCACTGGGTGGCTGGGTGACGACATAAGCTGCGCCCCCGAAATAACAGGTACCAATCTCCCGCCCTTTCTTCTGAAAATAACTGTTAAAAGCAAACGACGCGTGCGCCTCGACCGTGTTTGGATCGTAGCACGTGGCACCTGGTTGAATCGGACGGCAATCAGCTCCTCCTTCACCACAAGCATAGTCTAGACCCGCCTGTAGCTTCCCCTTCCCAACTTCATGATTGGCCACGCACCACGTGTTCCCTGTAGTGCTCTTGGATACTCCACCGTTGACTGGATTATTCACCGGTTGACCACCGGTTACTGGAGACTGTTTGTCCTTGTAATTCTTGAGTCCCTCTACGGTAAACGGGATATCATAAACCTTTTGCTCGTTAGGGTAGAAAAGCCCGTAATTTCTCTCAGATGTGGGCCCAAACTTTTGATTCTCGTTGAAAAGAGCAAACAGATAAACGGTGAGATCTGCTTTTGGCCTTAAAGGGGTCCCACCACCAGTAAGAATCCGACGGATAAGATTGCCGTTGTAGGCAGCAGCGTTTTGTACGCTAGCGCCTATCTCATTCTCATCACCTTTAGAGGGCCACCCAGTCTCGGTTACGACCATTCTGATATCGTCATATTTCAAAGCGGACATAGCTGCAAAAACGGCGTCGATTTGGGCATCAAAGAGGTTAAAATATCGCAGCCCGTTACCCGCATCCACCACACCCGGATTCTCTCTAAACAGAGCGTAGTCCAGAGAAATCACATACGAGTTCGATTCGTATGCGAAAAAAGGATAAGCATTTACCATCAGGTATGACCCGGTTTGACGGAGAAAATCCAACAAGGGTTTGAAAACGGGTTCGATTAATTCGGAACGGAATGCTCCGGCTGAGGATGGGTATGAGGATTGGAGAGCACTTAATGCTATTGGTGAAGAGACTTTAATATCAGAGTGAAAATTAAGCTTTTCTAGAGCTCGGTGGATGTTTTTCATTGCGGGTATGAGGAACTTGGTAGTGTTATGTGGATCTACAAATACTTCATTGCCCACAGCAATGGCTTCGATTAGGGTAGATGGGTGATAAGCGGCGACGTTTCTTTTAACCCATGAGAAGGCAAAGGACTGGCTCTTGGCGGCGGAGTAGAGGAGTTCATTTGGGAGGTCGACAGTGACTTTAATCTCAGATCCTGCTAAAGCTCTGAGAACAGCAGGGTCAGTGTCGTAAACCTTGACCCGCTCCACACCCTGAGACTTGAGAAGCTGCACTACTTTCACCGCTGAAGGTAGATTGTTTGCGATTCTTCCATAGTTAACACCGATAGAGCCCGCATCTGCAAAATATAAATCACATTTATCAAATAAAACAAGATAAGCACAAAATGGTATTTGTTTCACGGTAAAAAAAAAGATTCAAAGGAAAATGCAAGAAATAGCTACTTTTTCAGCAAAATCTTGCTACATTTTGCTTCTCATTTTCACTAAAGAACATCAAACAGAAAAAATATAAATAAAACCATTATCTCACCTGCAAAATTGAAAATGCAAAGAAGTAAGAAGAAGCAGGAGAAGGAACAATGCTCCATGCTCTGAATACTGGAGAAACAGAGCAAGAGTCTCGGTTGGTTTGCGGTGATGCACAAAGGATGGTGATGAGTGGAGGAGCAGAGAGCAGCACGTGGGTGAGAGTGAAGTGTGAGGATTTGTTTGTGTATAAAAATAAAGAGAATTGAAAAGATCGAGATAGTGGAGCGGGACCCGCTTTGTCAGACAGTGATAAGAACAAAAGCCAAACTGCCAAAGAGCTGTGAACAAACCACGATATCGGCTTGAGGGAGAGAGCGGTTGAGAGAGCTAAATAAAACGTCTCATATGGTGCGCATATATATATTATATAAATATATATGGTTTAGATCTATTTATAAGTCGAGCATATATTATAACAAAAACTATGGGTTAAATAGATTTTTAACTTGTGAAAAGTGGCTTGTAACTAATAATCAAAATTACAAATTATTGCATATATAGATTGAATTATACAGTAACACATGATATTTTTAAAAAAATAATGATAAATAAATTAAATTAATATGGATCAAAAAATTTTATATATTAAATATATTAAAAAATAACTTTTTTAATTTTATATTTATTAATAAATATAAAATTAAAATAATTATCTCTTTAATTTTATATTTTAATTTTATATTTGTTGATTGAAATTAAATTGATCCACTTATTATTTTTGCTTAAAAAAATTACTACCAGTGCACGGGGTCGGGCAGTGCAGACCACGTGGCTCCTAATTTTTAAAAATTTTCTCACCGAACCCCATAAAGAAAAAAAAAAGTTCGACCGTTCTAAATAGCGTTGCTGCATTATATAATACTATATAATACTGCGGCGCTACATCATTTCCTATATACCCCTTGACATTTGTTGTTTACACGTTTCAAAAGAGTCGAGTATGAGAATGAGAGAGGAGCTCGCTAAGGAAGTAATGTGATGTGCATTGATGGTGACGTGGATTCGTTGCAGTGCATTATTAAGATATATGCTTTTTACTCGTTTTCTGAACGTTGCAGTGTATTATTAAGATTTATGTTTTTACTCGTTTTCTGAACGTTGGGAATAGCAGCGTCTAACTGGATTGAGAAAAGGAAAAGCTAAGCAAATAATAACAGTAATAAGAGTAATATTAAATTAATTAAATTAATATGAATTAAAATTATTTTATATATTAATTATATTAAAAATAATTATTTTAATTTTATATTTATTATTATTTTTAATAATAAATTAATTTAATTTAATTTATATAATATTTTTATAGTAATAATAACAAGTTAATTTGGTACAATAGAGCAGCAGCAGTATGCTTCAGTTAAAAAAAACAAAAGAGGTTCACACTTGACAAGGTCAAGTGTCAGTGCTTCTTGGTCGTAGGAGCTTTGATAAATTGGGAAGAGGTCGGCAATGACTCTTTCCACACGCCAGATAAGCATTACTAACTACAAAATCCACTATTTTTTTTAACAATTTTGCTTTGGAATCCCAACAATAAAGATTTTTATTTTTTTTCTTTAATATGTTAGTATTATTTAATTAGTTCAAAAAAAATGTTAATACTTTTTAATGTTAATTTCATCTATAAATTCATTGTGATAATTAGATTAACTAATTTCATCATATTTGTATGCTGTCAATTATCCCATGTGAGAAAGTTGCACGTCAGCCACCAACCTCTTATTAGAAATTAATAAGATTAATTATAGCCTTTACAAACACTTAATTCAGCGTCTCAATTTTAAGAAATATTTATAAATGTGTTATTTTTATCATTTTATTTTCATCAATTCACTAACTTATTTTAGATGGTATCCATTTTATGTTAAAAATAATAATAATAATCCTACATCAGATTAAAAAGACCCCATATGTAAAATTTTAATTAGCGTTATTATTTATTGAATTTATAGCACTATCAAATATTATATGGGGAAATATTTTATATTTTTAAATAATAAAAATTAAAATTTTTACAAATTATTTTTTTTATATAACGAAAAGCATTAAACTTAAAAACAAAAATTAAAAAGAATGCAACTATATAGGAATTCCAAAATGAAATCTAGATGTGGGTTTGTTTTCTTGTTTTATTTAAGTAGCTTACTGGGTTACAATTTATTTTTAATGTAAATACACATTAGGGTGAAAGATATTTTGTTCTTTGTGACTTGTATATAAATTATTTTATAATAGCTGCAGATGTAATTTTCTATATCATTAATGAAATACAATATGTTTTTTCTCCAACCTTCCCTCTCTGCACAGAAACCTTGTGATCTCCATAGCCATACTAAGCTCAAACGTTTCAGATCTTTATATGGTATTTAGAGTGATGACCTGTGAGATCATTTTCAAACCAACCTCTTAAATTACTACTTATTGAAACCTTTTGTTTTTTAATAAAAAAAATCTTCGAATCTCTAAATTACCACAGACTCACGTTGAAAACTGCACATGCAAACCATGAAAACGCTAGATCCAAGACTCAAATCTTAGATTTTTTTTAACAAAAAAAAAAATTCCCAAAGCTTACTTCAAAATTTTAGATCTGGAGTTTTACTTTAAATCTATAACCTGATGTGAAAATCCTAGATTTGAAGGTTAAACCTCAACTCTGAGTTCTAGATTACTTTAAAACTTAGATCTGAGAGGTAGGTCTGTAAATAGATTGTTGATTCTACTCAGAGAACCAAGATATACAAAAAAAACCTTAAAACTAAACATTGTACAAACCCAAATTAAATCAACAAAAACCTTAGCCTCAAACACTGCATCCTCATTTTTCTCGAATCTTAATCCCTAGAATTGAAATTTTCTTGGTTTGAAAAAAGGAAGATTGAAATCTAAAATTTTTCTTTGAAGATTTTTTTTTTTTGACTACTTCAGCAGGGTGAATGAAGCGAAAGCCTCAATTGCCACACATCCATAGCAGTCGCAAGGATCTTATGGATCTTTTACACCTCCAGAATTCTGATCATCCTGGGATGATCTTAGTGAGTTCCTTATTATCTAAAAAATATTATTTTTCTTGGAGCTGAGTAATGAAAATTGCTTTAGGCATGAAACTTAAATATAGTTCATCGATGGAACGTTTGCTGAACCAGGTAAAGATTCAGATGAATTTAGTTTGTGGAAGAGAACTGATTGTATAGTCATCTCCTATACTTTAAACTCCAATCTCGAAAGACCTAGCGGAAGCGTTTATATACGTTGATACTACTCAAGAATTATGGGATGAGCTGAGAAATAGATTTGGTGAAAGCAATGGTCCCATGATCTATAAAATACAAAGAGAAATTAGATCAATTTCTCAAGACAACATGTTTGTGGCTCCTTTTCATAAGACTCTCGAATGAGTTGACTTGTCCGATACATGTACACTTGTTTGTTCATATGGAAACAGCAAAATTAAGTAAGTTTGAACAGAGGTATGCAATTTTTATTAGGCCTCAATGATTAATATGATTATATAAGGAATCAAATTTTACTCACAAAACCTCTGCTCTAGTTACTAAAGCCTACACTAAGATGATGAGAGTTGATAAACAAAGAGAAGTACTCCATATTCCCTTTATTGATACTAATGATGTAAGTGTTCTGGTGGTAAGGGATCAAACTTATGCTTGAGGAAATATAGGGACTTGCTAGGAATGGCAATGCCAGGGAGAGTTATAGAAGAGGACATTTTAATATGAATAATAAGAAGTCTAATAAACGTAGTAAATTTGATGGATGTCGAATCCACTGAAAATAAATTCATATTTCTAATAGACTATCCATAGTGGTATGATGAGTTGAGAAGGCAATGGGGGTAGAGGGTTAAGTAAATTTGTGGCTCAAGTTGCACTTTTTTTTAAAGAAGAGGGGTCTTTTAATGGGTGTCGAATTCACCAGAAAAAAATTTCTATTCCTAACCTAATTAATTTATAGAAGTGGTGAATAAAGTGTCAAACTCAAGAAATTGTTAATTATTTCTTTTTACAACTAAGGAAAAATTAATAAAAATAAAAAATAAAAAGGAGATTTTGAAAGAAGTTAAGAATTGAAATTAAAATTCAGAAAAATAATCTTAAGTAATTAAATTAAAGATAATAATTAAGAAAAATTTAATGAGAGAAATTTTAGCTAAAGGAATAATTTCAATTTAATTCTTAAATTGATCATAGATTCAAATATTACTTTTTTTTAATTGTTTAATAAATCAGTTATAGTATTAGACATGCTTTCAATACCAATTATTCCTTAGGTTTTAAATTAATTAGGAAACGTTCTCTAATTAACTCTTGTTAATAACATACCCTAAAGGAACGTCATTATAATCTAATTATTGACAGTCTTAAGAGATAGAGGCGTCTGATTCTAACCAATAAATCTAATTTCGATATTTATTTAATTAAATTATATAATCTCTTAGGATAAACCTAATTGCTACTTAAATCAAAATATCAAAAATAATTGCGGATTCAAGAATTTTGAATAGCTATATGTTATTTAACTTATTAAACAATGGATCCTCTTGAGTAACTAGACAAACAACGATTAAATTAAGCCACAGAGAATTTTATAAATACTGAATATTAAAGAAGAGAAAAGTATAGATATTTAGATATCACAATTCGCGAATATAAACTTCAATCACCTTTCGACTAAAAAGTAAATTAGTTGTTCATGCTTTAAGAAAAGAAAACTCTAATATATTGTAAAGATGCAGCTGCCACAATATGTCAAAAATCATCCTAGGGCTGCTAGAAAAATAAGCTTAAATACCATTCTCCAACAAAGCTTCCTAATTTGCCTCCAACTAAAAAACTTAAAGACTAAAAATAAATAAATGAAAATAGGAATATTATCCCAAATTAAATTTCTAACTAATAAGGGATTATAATGTCAGATTTATCCTTCAAATTTCTAACAAAATCGTATCTCAAAATTATCAAATTAGTTTAGAAGCCAGTTGTCAGATCCCTTCAAGAATATCAGGTCCAGTATGTCGACAGTCTTGCCCAAAGCTCTTCTCCGAGGGTCATGTCTGCATATTTCTTGTAAATTTTCAGCTTCTCCTCAACTTTTCTTCATCTGATTGCATATCTTCTCCTTACTACTTTTACTGCAAAAATACTAAAAAATTAGTAGAAAAACTAGACAATCAATCTAATTTTATCCACAAAATATAAAAGAATATATGTTCATTATCAAATTTCTCCACACTTAAACCATGCTTTCTCTCAAGCATTTTGTAATTTAGAACTTTCATACCTCACATTCATCAATCAACAACTCAACTACAATATTTAATTAAATAAAAAAGGATGGCAACTAACAACCAAAGACTCATAAGGCAAGTTTTCTAATATTTCACAAAACTAGCAATCAAACTGGCATATATTATAAGTCTAAAATGCAAAGACCCTTACCCGAATTGATAATAAGTTAATTATCAAGTAAAAAACTAGTTACACATAAGAGACTATACTTAACCTATCAAAGCTTAATCATAAATTGATTTAAAATTATGAACCAGCTCTCTCTTTTTTTAAAACTTTTGAGCACCTTTTGATTGTTTGCCTGAAATGTCAACATTTTGACTTGAAAGCAAGCATTTGTGATGCCGGCACCCGATTACTCAATTGGTCATAACTTTCAAGTGGCTACTAGCTCTACTCATGGCTTTTTGACCAGTGGAGTAAAATGTTAATTTTCGAACTCTGTTTGGGCTTTATTTATTTAGTTCATAATTTATTTAACAATTAATTTTAAGAATTAATCCAAGATAACCTAAATAAGCCTACTCATGTGCTTCTAGTTAATTAAATTAATTAAGTTTAAAACATCACGAGGCAAAATCTTAAAGCATTTTATAAAAATAATAAACATGTCAATTGTGATTGCTAAAATGAGCGAAACATCAAAAATCAACCTAGATTAGTTGGCTGAAGGCTGCCACATGATTTGATGCACAAAATATCACATTTAAATTGTTTAAAAGACAAAATGGAGCTTTGAGTCAAAAATCACAAAACACAAACCAGGCACAAGCAAGATTTAAGGATTTTAAAAGCTTCCAAAAATGTTCAACAAAACAGAGGCCTTTCATTAAAAATTTTAACCAAAATTAATCAAAATGCAGACAAAAATATAACCAAAATGTTAAAATATCTCAAAATTTTCAGCATGTCTGATCTAGCATCAAAATTCTTTAAAATTAGCAACAAATTCATCAAAAATTGCAACAATTTCCACAAAGATATCAGCACCCCCTTACACTTATTATGTGAATTGTCCTCAATGAACAAAAGCCAGTAAGTAAAGAGGAGAAGGAAAGTGAATACTCCCCTGGTGTTTATGTGTGGAGGGAGTCCAGTGATGTCAATTCTGTGAGGAATGATACATGTTGAAGTCTTGAGATAATCGATCGAATTGTTGTTCAATCCAAACTATTTTCGATGTAGTCTCATCACTTCTTTTCTCTAAGTGTTCCAACTGTCGCTCAATGCGATGTAGTGTTTCTAGTATTTATTGCATTAGTGGTTGACTGGAAGAAGTAGAAGGTTCTATGGCAGCAGGTGTTGTAGGCATAGTAGCTTTTCGAAAGATGCTTTGTTCGCGAGGTACTACTGGACCTAGAGGTGCTAGAGATTACACACCATCATTCTCACACAACAAACCCATGTCATCCAATACTTTAAGATGTAAAGGGGCAGGGCCACAAACAATATGCAAATCATTATGTTCAATCTCAATCAATTTCAAGTATGTGACTAACTGAGTAATAACCTGTCCTAAGATAAGAGGCCTTTGAAATGTAAGAATATTTGCAAACTAAGAGGCCAACCAAGAACCCAAATGAACATTTTTGTTATGCCTCATACACCATAAGAAGAATAACTCAGTTTTTGAAACTAAGGCTAGGGCATCCTTCCTACCAGAAAAGGAATAAGCCAGAAAACAATGGATGTATTTAAGGTTAGGATCCTTAAAATACAAATCTTTGGACTTGCTGAGATTATATGAAGATGAAGCTTTTTCACAAAAATAAGCATATACAGTGTCAGGCTTAAATTCTACAAGGAAATCAAGATAGTCATCATGATTTCTAAAACCAAAAGATTGATGAAATTCATTTAGAGACATATTGAACCTAGAACTCATCAGTTTTAACTTCACTAAATTAGGTGTAAACAAATCAAACCAGCATGTTTAGTGAAAGTGAAGGTGGAGTAAAATTCTCTTATAAGTCCTTTAAAAATAGGACAGTCTAATGCAAAGAACTCCTCCGATCCAATGCTTCTGACAAATGCATACACCTTATCCAACAAATTCAAAGATGCAAGGAAAGGGAAGTGAGCATACTTACCTGATCGAATAGCCAAACCACTTACCTATTTGAAACCATGCTGCTCCTCTGGTGAACTAAAATATAAGGGCTAGTTCTAACTGAGCTCAACATCATCTTGTTGTTATGTATCTACAGAATGGAATTGCCTCTTTCGAGTTCTGATTTGAGTTGCTGAAGGTTCATTTTCTTTTGTGGAATCAGGAGAGAAATCTGCCTGTGGGGAGGGTGGATGTTCAGTATCCAAAAATAGCTCGTCAGACTCTCCACTGCTAGTGGGCTCGTCAAAGAGACAAGGAGCAGTAGTGGAAGGTGTTTTTCAAATTTTTGCAGTTATAAAATCACTTCCTCGCTAGCATCATTTGCTCGCATGGCTAGAAGGAGCTCTGCGTCTCGCTACTGATTTGGTCGACATCGTGGTTTGGTCTTATAAGTTATGTGGCTCGGTGGTCCGTTGGTTCGGTGGAGTGGGTTTGCTCGACGACAGGCTGGAGTTGATTGTTGTTGGTGAACGCCTGAAGCAGCTTGATTTTTTTATCAAGTGAGGAGGTGCAGAGTGGGTTTGGTCTGGAGTTCGGTGTGGCTCGGTTTGGCAGAGCTGATCGATTAGGCTAGGGATGGTTGCAATTCAACAGTGCTCATTTGGTATGGGTCCGGAGAGGAGCTGGGCTATTGTTGCTTCGGTAAGGGGATGGCTCGATCGGTGATAATAGAGGGTAAACGACAGCTCGAGGGGGAGGTGGTTCAGTGAGTGGCTGATTGTAAAAGAAAGAGAAAGTAAAGAAAAGAAAAGAAGGAGAGGTGTAGGTTTTAAAGTGGGAGGGTATTTTAGGAAAGAGCAAAGATACAAATAATGGATGTTTCAATCATTCAAAAGCCCATTATTTCCTTTTAAAATAAAAACTCTTGAGCCCAGCATTACTTCTCAAAAATTCCATTAGTTAAAGCTTCGACAGCAGTGAAAGTAAGCCCACCTGAAAAAGAAAAAAAATAATAAGAATTGTTATGTGGAGAAGACAATGAACAGTATTCCCATCAAAATATTTGTTTTAAACTTTTTTTTGTAATGTTTTTGGAATGCCCATCGCAATCGCATTGCCTAACACAATTGCGACAGAGCCTATGTCGTCCTCAGTGCACTCGCATGCTCTGCGCGAGCTGGGCATTCCTTCTATTGTGAACTCGCTGATTGGCGCAATCGCGATAGAGCTTGAAGATGCTACAATATTTTTTTAAAGATAATTCAAACTAAAAAAATTAGAGTCAAGTATAAATTAGTATAAAGAAATGAGAGTGAAAGAAGGAGAAAACCTATAATCAAAATCAAAGGGAAAGTAAAATAAAAGAAAGGAAAAGTAAAGTAAAGTAAACAAAAATTAAGGCAACAAAATAAGAGCACATAGGTAAAAATGCAAGATAAAGTAATGACAGGAAATTTGGGTTGCCTCTTAATAACACCATTCTTTAATGTCTTTGTCTAGGCATGGCTACCAATTAAGTAGCTGGTGGACATTCTAAAGCAAGTTCATCCATTGCATGAGCTGTGAAACCTTCATAAAATGGCTTCAGCCCGTGGCCATTAACTTTAAAATTTTAGCTAGTCTCTAAGCTTTGAATCTCCACTGCACCATGAGAAAATAAGTTAGTTATATCAAAAGGACTAACCCATCTAGTTCTTAACTTACCTGGAAACAACTTAAGCTTAGAATCATACAACAAAACTTTCTGTCCTATAGAAAATTCTTTTTTAAAAACTATTCGATCATGGAATGCCTTAGTTTTTTCCTTATTAATTCTTGAATTCTCATATGCTTCATTCCTAAGTTCTTCTAACTCTTGCAAATATAATGTTTGTTGCTCTCCAGCTTCTTTAAACCTCATATTACAATGTTTCACAACCTAATATGCTCGATGCTCCAACTTCACAGGTAAATGGCAAGGTTTTCCAAACACAAACTATACGGAGACATTCAAATTGGAGTCTTATAAGCTGTACGATATGTCCATAAAGCATCATCCAAATGTAAAATCCAGTCCTTCCTATTTGGACTAACTATTTTTCAAGAATTGATTTCACTTCTCTGTTGGAAATCTCGGCTTACCCATTTGTCTGTGGATGATATGTTGTAGATATACGATGTGTAACATCATATTTCTTAAAGAGAGCATCTACCACCTTATTTTAAAATTGGGTTCCTTTGTCATTGATGATGGCCCTTGGAGCACCTAACCTAATAAAAATATTAGTCCTGACAAAATCCACAACCACTTTAGCATTGTCAGTTCGGGTAGCCTTAGCTTCTGCCCATTTCAAAACATAATCCACACCAAGCAAAATATATAGATTACCAAATGAATTAGGGAAAGGCCCCATAAAATCTATACTCCATGCATCAAAAATTTCACATATTAAAATAGGATTAAGAGGCATTTGATTTCTTTGACCTATATTTTCACTTTTTTGGCAATTTTCACAAGATTTACAATGCAAATAGGAATCATGAAATAGAGTAGACCAAAGTAATAGACACTCCAAAATTTTACGGGTTGTACGCTTGGGACTAAAGTAGCATCTACATGCATATGTATGAGAAAAAATTAGTATAGATGGAATTTCATTTTCATTGACACACCTCCTAATAACCTGATCAAAACAGTGTTTCCACAAATAGGGGTCATCCCAAACATAGTATTTATACTCCCTTTTTATCTTATCATTTTCACTCCTTGTTGTATCATCGGAAAAAATTCCAAAAGTCAAATAATTCACTATATCAGCGTACCAAGGGGCTAAATATTGAATTGAAAAGAGATACTCATCTAGAAATTCATCATTTATTGCTAATGGCTCCTCTTATAGTGGTAGTCGGCTGAGATAATTTGCCACCAAGTTTTTTGACCCTTTTTTATCTCTTATCTCAAAATCAAATTCTTGGAGTAAGAGAATCCATTGAATGAGTCGTGGCTTAGCCTCCTTTTTCTTGAGCAAGTACTTTAGGGTTGTATGGTCAGAGTAAACAATTAATTTAGTACCAAGAATGTAAGATCTAAATTTTTCTAAAGGAAATACAACAGTTAAGAGCTCTTTTTCAGTTATAGAGTAGTTGGATTGGGCTTCATCCAATGTCTTTGATGCATAGTAAATCACATGAGGCTCCTTTCCAACTCTTTGTCAGAGCACTGCACCCACAGCGTGATTACTGGTGTCGCATATTATTTCAAATTGTAAACTCTAGTTAGGTGGCTATATGATTGGTGCAGAAATTAGCATCTCTTTGAGCATATCAAATGCCCTTCTGCAAGAGTCATTAAACTGAAATTCCACTTCTTTTTGCAGTAGAAGGTATAGAGGTTGGGCAATCTTTGAGAAATTTTTTATGAAGCGTCTATGAAAACCTGCATGGCCAAGGAAAGAACGTACCTCCCGTAAACTTATAGGATAAGATAAAGATTTAATAACATCTATCTTTGCCTTATCTACCTCAATTCCTCTCTTTGGCATAATATTTCGTAAAATCAATCCTTTATCAACCACAAAATGACATTTTTCATAAGTTAATACAAGATCTGACTCTAGACACCTATCAAGAATTTTTTTCAGATTATTTAAACAATTGTCAAAGGAATTCCCATGCACTGTGAAGTCATCCATGAAAACTTCTATAATCTCTTTCACATATTCAGAAAAAGTACTTACCATACACCTCTAGAATGTATCTAGAGCATTGCAAAAACCAAACGGCATCTGTCGATACGGGAAAGTACAAATGGGCAGGTAAAGGTGGTCTTCTCTTGATCCTTCGGTGCTACTGAAATTTGGTAAAAACCTAAATAACCATTAAGACAATAATAATGAGTCCTACCAGCCAATCGTTCTAACATCTGATCAATAAAAGAGAGGGTGAAGTGGTCTTTTCTAGTAAATGCATTTAATTTTCTATAGTCAATACAAATCCTCCACCTGTTCTGAACTCGAGTAGGAACTAACTCACATTCTGAATTCTTTATAACAGTAAAGCCCATTTTCTTAGGAACTATCTGAATTGGACTTACCCATTTTCTATCTGAAATTGGATAGGTTATACATGCATCAAGGAGCTTTAAAATCTCTTTTTTCACTACTTCCATCATATGTGGATTCAAACGCCTTTGAGCTTCCCTTCTAGGCTTGCTATCTTTTTTCATTAAAATTTTATGCATGCATATGGAAGGTGATATCCCCTTAATGTTAGCTATTGTCCATCCTATAACACTCTTATACTCCTTAAGAACCCAAATCAAGATTTCTTCTTCTCTATTGGTCAGTTTGTTGGAAATGATCACTGTTAAGCTATTATTTTCTCCTAAGTAAGCGTATTTCAGATGGTTGGGCAGTGACTTCAACTTTAAATTCGGTACCTACACAACAGAAAGGTAAAAGTTTAGTGTGAGATATGGGTAATTCAGATTGAATGGGGACTTGTTTATATGTATCCAGTTCAGGCACCACTTCGTACAACTCCTTATCTAAAGAAACTTATGCTTGTAGATTTGTTAAGGTACCTGCTGTAAGATTTTTGCAAAGACCTACATTCAACTTGTATCTATCACATCCATTCCATATACACAAGACACATCACTAGGATATTTCATAGCATCATATACATTAAATTTAACAATTTCACCACCAAACTCCATAATGAGTGTACTATCATGAACATCAATTTTTATTTTAGCTATGCTTAGAAATGGCTTACCTAATAGGAGTTCAAAAAAGTTAGAAGATCGATCTTCTTCCATGTTAAGAATATAAAAATCGGCTGGAAAAATAAGACCATTAACTTAAACTAAACATCTTCTAAAACTCCCTCAGGGTAAACTACTGACCTGTCAGCTAACTGTATAACAACACTCGTTTCTTTCAATAGACCAGCTTGTAAAGAAGAATAAATAGACAAAGGCATAATATTAATTAATGCTCCTAAATCACACATTGCTCTTTTAATGCCTAAATTGCTTATTTTGCAAGAAATAGCAAACATACCTTGGTCTTTTAATTTTGGGGGTAATTGTTTTTTAATCACATCTTATATATTTTCCCTTACACTTACTTTTTCATTTCCATTGAGCTTCCTCTTATTACTTCATAATTCTTTAAGAAGTTTTGCATACCTTGGTACTTGTTTAATTGCATCAAGCAATGGACTGTTCACTTCAACCTTGCAAAAAATATCTAGAATTTCTTTTTCTTCCTTCTCTTTCTTTGATTTTGCTAACCTTTATGGAAAAGGAGGAGGAATCACCACTGGTTTGGGCTAATCTTTACTAGAAGT
The DNA here is from genome assembly GCA_947685225.1 of Garcia nutans. Lineage (NCBI taxonomy): Eukaryota > Viridiplantae > Streptophyta > Magnoliopsida > Malpighiales > Euphorbiaceae > Garcia > Garcia nutans. Next base: position 3,048,175 of record CANTUV010000068.1, read on the forward strand.
AGCAGCTTGCTCTTCTTGTTGCACTAAAATCTCAGATTCTGCAGTTTTTTCAAGCCCTACCTAGGGGTCTGCTTCTAGGGTATGTTGTCCAATTCTTTGCCACTTCTTAAGGTTATTGCACTTGCAATTTGCTTTGAATTCACCACCGTTTGAGATGGTAACTTCCCTTGAGACTCTAACTTACTAACCGATGTGGCCAATTGACCAATCTGGTCCTCTAAATTTTGAATACTTAAGCTCGTTTCCTGTTGAAATTGCTGAGTGTTAGTTATGAAGGCTTTGAACATATCGTCAAGAGATATACCTGATTTTTATGGTGGTGGAGGTTGTGGTGAAGGTTGTCTTAGCTATGTTTGTGAATTTTGTGTCTTTGCTCCATAATTAAAATTTGGATAATCCCTCCACCCTGGATTGTAAGTATTTAAGTATGGATCATAGCGTCTTTGGGGTTAGTTAGGAAATCCGCCCATGGCATTCACTTGTTGAGGATCTTCCTCCTGAAGAGCTGGACACATGCCCGTGGGATATCCCGAATGTGCACAGATTCCACAAGCTCAGGCTGGTTACTTATAACCATATTTTGAACCAAAGTTGTCAATTAACAGATTTTAGATTCAAGAGATGAAATACTTACCTCGTTGACTCTTCTAGTTGTATCTTTTTTGCTTCCAAACTGTTGGGAAGTATTTGCCATGGCTAAAATCAAATCCCTAGCTACTTGAGGAGTCTTGTTAATTATGGCATCTCCACTTGCGGCATCCAACATACTTCGTTCGGTAGGTAAAAGCTTCATAAAAATATTGCAAGAGTACTTGTTTGGTAATTCTATGTTGAGGGCAGCTTGCACACAACCTTTTAAACCTCTCCCAATATTCATAGAGATTTTATAAGTCTCTTTGCCTAATCTCACATATTTTCCCTCCTTATGTTGGCAGCACGGGATGAGAGAAAAAAATTATCCAAAAATGCACTCACCAATTCTGTCCATATAGTGATCAAACTTGATGGCAAATCAAATAGCCAATCTTTGGCTCAATTATCCAAAGAGAAAGGGAATGTTCTTAGTTTAACTTGCTCTTTTGGCACCCCTTGTAGTCACATACTTGAACAAATAATGTAAAAGTCCTTGAGATGTTTGGTGGGTCTTCGCTTTCCAAACCATGAAACTTAGGCAGCAAGTGGATCAAGCCATATTAGAGCTCAAAAGCAGCGTTCAATGCTGGATATGCAAAGCATAAGGCTGCTGATTGGTGGGAGGTTCAACGAGCTACCTTAAAGTGCATTCTTCGTCAGCCATGTCTTCTTCTTTTATAGATTTACTTGAAGAAAAATCAGATTTAGATGCTGAATTAGAATTAGTTTCACATGTTTCAGCTGCTGAGGCTTGTCTTTATAATTTAGTTTTCTTTCTCAAGCCTTTAGCAGTCTTCTCTATTTTAGGATCTTAAAGAAGTTCTTTGTCATGATCAGACCTGGTCATAAAAGAAAATAAAATAAGTTAGAACAGTTTCCCGGCAACAGTGCAAAATTTGATTGGTGTCGAATCAACCAAAAATAAATTTTTATTCCTAACCCAATTAATTTGTACAGGTGGTGAATAGGGTGTCAAACATCAAGGAACTGTTATTTATTTTTATTTTTTTAAAACCAAGGAAAAATTATTTTAAATAAGAAATAAAAATGGGGTTTTGAAAGAAGTTAAAAATTGAAATTAAAATTCAGAAAAATAATCTGAACTAATTAAATTAAAGACAGATAATAATTAAGGAAAAATTCAATGAGAGAAATCTTAGTTGAGGGTAATTTCTGTTCAATTCTTAAATTGATCATAGATTCAAAGATCACTCTTTTTAATTATTTAATAAATCAGTTATAGTATTGGATAAGCTCTCAATACCAATCATTTCTTAGGTTTTAAATTAATTAGGAAACATTTTCTAATTAACGCTTGCCAATAACCTACCCTAAATAAACATCCTTATAATCTAATTATTAATAGCTTTAAGAGCTAGAGGGACCTAATTCTAACCAATAAACCCAACTTCAAAATTTATTTAATTAGATTATATAATATCTTAGGATTAGCCTAATTGCTACATAAATCAAAATATCAAGAACACTTATGGATTCAAAAATTTTATATAGCTATATGTTATTTAACTTATTAAATAATGGATCTTCTTGGTTAACTAGCTAAACAATGATTAAATTAAGTCACAGAGAATTATATAAATATCGAATATTAAAGAAGAGAAAAGTAGAGGTTTTTAGATCTCACAATTCACGAATATGAACTTCAATACCCTTCGACTAAGAAGTAAATTAGTTGCTCATACTTTATGAAAAGAAAATTCTGATATATTGTAAAGATGCAGCAGCCATAATCTGTCAAAAATTATTCAAGGGCTACTGGAAAAATTAGCTTAAATACCCTTCTCCAACAAAGCTTCCTAATTTGCCTCCAATTAGGAAAATTACAAACTAAAAATAAATAAATGAATATAGAAATATTATCTCAAATTAAATTTCTAACTAATACGGGATTACAATATCAGATTTATCCTTCAAATTTTAGATAAAATTGTATCTCAAAATCATCAAATTGGTTTAGAAGCCAGCTGTGAGATCCTTTCAAGAATATCAGGTCCAATCTGTCGACAGCTTTGCCCAAGGCTCTTGCCCGAGGGTCATGTCTTCATATTTCTTATAAGTTTTCAGCTTCTCCTCAATTTTTCTTCATCTGATTTCATATCTTCTCCTTGCTACTTTTACTATAAAAATATTGTGAAATCAGTAGAAAAACTAGATAATGAACCTAATTTTATCCATAAAATATAAAGAATATACGTTCATTATCATCTTCTGCAACAGATTAGTCATAGCTAGTTGGCTGGACAACCAATGTTGCTTTTGCGATTGAAAGCGGGGTCTTAAAATATCTCGAAAGAAAAGTTGTTCTAATAGTGTCTGCATGACCTATACCAATTATACATAAACTACCCATATCCTTAAGCCTAAATTATTTGACTCTAATATTAGTAGTTTTTGGATAATAGATTCACAGGTAACAAATCATATAAGTTTTAATTCTAGATATATGCATAATCTTTTGAAACTAAATCTTGCCTCTCTTGTCCATTAGCCTGATAAATCTATTATCCTTGTAAACAATATGGGTTTGTGACTCTTGATCCTAAATTGACCTTGAACAAATTGTTGTTAGTTCCTAGTTTTAACTACAGTTTATTATCTATTGGCAAACTTACTCAAGATCTTAGTATTCAGGTCATTTTTACCAAACCCATAGTTTGTTTTAGGACCACTTGAATAAGGAGGTTCTTGTTGTTGAAAAACTTCATGCTGGTCTCTTTATACTAGATAAGTCTAATTTCCTTATATATACTGTTCAAGCTTTTCAAAATAAAAGCTCTATTGTGTTGAATGTGATTGATTCCAAATATTCATTTAGTTATAATGATGTTGTTGGGAATTAAAAAACTAAATAATAGTCTAGTAGGGGAATAATTGATTTTTTTTTCATACCAAGGATCATCCTAAATTAATTAGATATGAAATAAATTTATCGAAGAAAATAAATAGTGAATATACCTCAAAGAACTCTTCAATTTCGCCTCCTTTTTATTGGGTTGTTGCAAACCACAATAATACTCAATGGGTTTGCCTCCAATAATATCCACACGATGGTAGAAACAATCTCTAATCATATTAGAGTTCTTTGGAAAAAGGATTAGGTGCTAGCAAAATCAATTTACACAAAAGAATAAGAATAAGAAGAAGGCTAGATAGGGTTTTTGAGAAAATACTTCTCTCTCTCTTTTCTTTTTCCCTTTAGAATGTGAATGTAGCCTCTCCTTAGTGTTGAAGAGGTTATCAATGCTAAAATCTTTTTGCTTAGCTGGGCCTAAATAGGATTTTAAATTTAATTAGGATTTTAAAACTCTAATAATCTACATAGGCCCAGTTAAGCCTAAATAGGCCTAATAACTTTAATAAATTTTCCAACCCATTCTTGCTCTTCTCTAATGAATCTAATCCATTATTATATTATGCAAAATATATTACAAATCTAATTTAATTGTTTCTTAGCCCTTTTATTATATGATTCATTAGGTTTTCGAACATGTTGGTAATGAAACACCAATTTTACCCTTATATGAAGTTAATTGAATTCTTCATTTAGGATTGATTCTCTAATCAACTAATTAATTTTAAGCAGACCAAAATTGGTATATAGCAATATGTCATGGTCACCCAAATATTGAGAAAGTCAAGTGGTTTGACTTTGACCCTTTCATAAACAGCTATTGTGTAATTGACTCCTTACATTATATTATATTTCATTTAGTTTAGAGTATGGACTTTGTGTCAATTCTTATTAGATTGACTACATCACACCTAGTCTAAATTTTATTAATTCTTATTCTCAAAGGTTATTGCTTAACAAGGTGTGTCTTTGAGACTCTCTTAAAAGTTCATCCAACTCGGCCAAGGATTGCTAAAGTAATACTTTCTTATAAGAGACTGTGAGATATACTCTTCTTCTATCAAAAGTGATGTATCCTTTATTGATCCCTCAACTATCCTTAAATACCTCATGCAATATCCAATATCCACCCTATGAGCAATCTCTTAGAAGACAACGAGGAATGGGATTAAAGTACAACTTAGTACCCAAGATACATTAGAGACCAAAAGTATAAGGATATTTGCATGGGTGGTATGATGAGATATAATCATCAGCATTAAATAGATATCTATATGATTATATAAAATTACTAGCATTAAATAGATATCTATATGATTATCTCATAGTTATGTCATCTAATGTACTTGTTCATCTAACAAACGTCCATTTATTAATTATAAGAATCTCACGCTTATAGCTTACGAGAAAAATTGTTTGGTCTAATCAAGAAGATAACATGTATTAGTTTATCCATATTAATAATTTTTCATCTTGTTAATACTTTGACTAGGGGTAGTTTTAGTATAAACATATTTATGCATAAAAAGAATCAAAGAAGGTGTAAATTTGTCCTTTATATTTTTGTTAAGGTACACATTGGCCTCTAAAATTCTAGCAATGATTTTCTTGCTCTGATGTTGATGACTTACTGTTGATTAGTACTAATGAGCTAGAAATTTCTTTTATGAAATAAGATTTGGATAAATCTTTTTCCATTAAAGATTGTGGCTTGGCAATTTCTTGGGTTTGAAATTTATAGAACTACAGCAAGTATGTACCTCAACCAACGTAAATATAGATTGAATCTTATTGAGGATATTAGTTTAACAAACTTTATGTCATGACCCAAACCCTAGAGCACATGACCAACATTAGGGAACATGAAAGCACATAGCTTTCGGAACTCATAGTCAGCTTGACAACTCATTTTTTAAAGGCGTATAAATATCATATTATAAATTTTCTAGACACCGTAGTGTCTCGACGCCATAGCATTATGATACCGTAGTATCTTGTCTGTAGGCGTAAATATATTAATCACATTATGACTCATCCATAATCGTCAACATGCTAACTCAATATCACAAATCAATAATACGTGTAAGACATTTAAAACATAATAATATTTTTATAAGTATGTATAATTTCCATAACATTTTGGTCAATTTTTCAAAATTCATCTCAAATCATCATTTCCATTATTTTTCATAACTCATCAAAAATCACATAATCAATATATATATACATAAAATTTTCTTAATTCATTTAATAAATAATTTAATATTAGAATTTATAATTTAACATCATATAATTAAATAAACTTAATAATAAAAAAATTTAAATACTTTAATCTATCTTATAAACTACAAAATTCCATAATGTAATCATTTTTATTTAATTAATCAAATCAAACCTCTCTTTACATTTATATTAAAATTCATAAAATTATCTTTTAGATTTCACAAATTATCAAATAATAATTTAAAATAATACTAAAAATATTTATATCCTAATTCATAAAATTTAATATAAATTTTACAAATATATTCAAATAGCAATTTAAAAATAAAACCAAATTAAGTTTATGTAAAAAATAGAACAACATTAATTAAAAATTTTCAAAGTAAATACAAACCTCAATTTACTCCAAAAATCAACTTAATTACTTCCCAAATCTCCAATTAAAGAAATTTCTTCTTCAATATCTTGAATTAAATTGGCCAAATAATATCCCTAAATTAATAAGGTTTAATTCTTTAATTAAATGCTTATTGCCAAATAATATCTCTTAATCAACAAGGTTTAATTCTTTAATTAAATACATATTTTACTTAAAAAAATACTCAAATTAACTCTTAGTGACACTAATTCTAATTAACCCCATCATAAATACTAAATCCAAAAATTCCATAAACCTTAATTTCTTAATTCTAACTCAATTCAACCAATTAATCACAAATTCATCATATAAATATCATATTTTCTTAATTACCCAAATGATTTCCTAAATTATATCATCCTTCTCAACATAATTAAATTTTTTCCTAAATTTCTAAATTTACATAATCTAAAACTCTTGAAATCAAGATTAAAAAGAATATACATACTTGAATCTTCAAATTTTCTTTCAAAATCTACTTGAATCATTTGATTTTAGGTAGAAATTAAGTAATTAATTAAGAATTTTTTTTATTTTTTATGAAATGAGCAAGAAGAAGGAAAGAAGAAGAAGAACAACAAAAGTCTTCTTCTTTCTCTCTTATCATTATCTTTTTAAATACTTTACTATTATTATTATTATCATCATCTTTAATTTTCCACCACTTCTTCATTCTTTTCTTTTCTTTTCTGTAACTTATTATTATTATTATTATTATTATTATTATTATTATTATTATTATTATTATTATTATTATTATTATTATTATTATTATTATTATTATTATATGTGTGTATATTTTTTTATGTATATGTTATGTTTATATTATGTATATCTCTTTCAATATATTTAATTATCCTTTTACATTATTAAATTTTAGAGTATGTAAAATTATGGATGGTATAATTCTCTTCTTCTTAGGAAATTTTATCCTCGAAATTTATCTATTATTTAACTCTGAAAAAGCTATGGATATTGACTCCACATAACTTCATCACCTTTTCAAGTTGCCTATTTGTTTGTTTGATTCTTTGATAACACTTTCACCAAATGAATCTTTTTATTCTGTAATTCTTCTACTTTATGTATTAAAATAACCACTGATTTTTCTTCATATGTTAGATCCGGATTCACTTCAATTGATTCAACTAACAATACATGTGATGGATACGATATATACCTCCGAAATATAGAAACGTGAAAAACGTTATGAATTTTCTCTAACCCGGGTGGCAAAGCCAATCTGTAGGCAACCGGTCTAATTTTTTCAAGTATCTCATAAGACCCAAAAAATAAGAACTTAACTTACCTTTTCAACCAAACCTCAAAATCTTCTTCTATGGTGACACCTTTATGAATACTTTGTCTCCTATATTATATTTTATATCCTTCCACTTAAAATCAGAACATGACTTTTGTCTATCCGATGTCGTTTTAATCGATCTCGAATAATCTTTACTTTTTCCTCTGTCTCCTTTATCAATTCAGGACCCATAAGCTCTCTTGCTCCCACTTCATTCCAACACAAATGTGTTCTACACCTTCTTCCATGTAATGCTTCATATGGTAACACTCCTATGTTAGACTGAAAATTGTTATTATATGCAAACTCAATTAATGGTAAATGTTAATTCCAACTCCCCATAAAATTAATTATACAATATCTCCTAACACTTGTCTTACCCTTTTTAATTGTCCATGTATATGGGGATGAAAAGCGGTGTTAAAATATAGTCGAGTACCCAAGGTATTCTACAAACTTTTCTAAAATCTCGATGTAAACCACGGGTCTTGATTTGATACTATAGAAATTGAAACACCATACAACCGTACTACTTCACTCATGTGATAATCTAAATTTTGAAATATTTTGAAATATTATTTAGAGATATAATAATAATAATAAAGAATTCCGAGGAGTTTGATTTGGAAAAGAATTAAAAATAGAGGAAATAATTGAAAGTTGGAATGAAAATTTTAAAATAATATAATATAATATAATAATATAAAAAAAGAAAAGAAAAGAAAAGAAAGAGAAAAGTAGAGAGAGAGAGAGAAACAGAGAAAAATTCACCTATGGTTTTTTATCATAACACAGTAATCAAAACTCTGATTAATGCACCGTCAATGGCATTGGAAATCTGACATCAAGAAAAAGCTAACAACATAAAAATCACTTTGATTGAACACCAGACAATGCCAAACACTCTTCCCAAAGTTGCTATATCGAATTCTAGCAAACTCCAGCGATCAAAACTTTAAACAGTCATATCTCTCTCATCCAAACTCTGATTTAGGTGATTCAAGATGCATTAGAATTCTCTTTTCATAAGATTTTATTTGAGTACCATTAAGCTGTGACAAGATTATCAAAGTAAGAGAAAATTTCTAATGAAAATAAAAATTGTTTCGTGAGATTTCAACCTTTTTTTGGCATGTGAGTTGACACCTCCAGCATGGTTGATATCTTGAATTCATTATCTTTCCAATGGCGCTAACCATGCTTCATTTGGATATTGAAAACCTCTTGAACAGCGATGTGAGCGATAATCGACGAGAATTCCAACAACGCTCTTTTTCTTTCGAAATTTTGGACTCGCTGATGATTGTATTATCTTTTGGGTGAGCTTAAAATTTCTTAAATTATTTTATTTTATATAAATTAATTTAAATGTTAATAATTATTAATTAATTAATTGAGTTAATTTAATTAATAAATTATGCTTTAAAATTTCTAAAATTAAAATTAATTGAATTATAATAATTATTTAACAAACTAAATGATATTACAGTTTGTAAGAAAATGAGTTGTCATTTTTAATATGAATGAAAAACAATAATAATTATTAATTATGGTTAATATTATTATCCTTGTTATTAGTATAATAAGCAAATTATTATTATTATTATTATTGAAAATTTCTATAACAAATAAGAAAATTAAGTATATAATAATTGTTTTTATTTGAAAAATAATTAGATAAGTTAATTTCTTAAAATTATTTAAACTACATTAAATGTGTATTAATGAATAAAAGGAGTTAAATAACCTTAAATGACAAATAATACGCTAATAAAGAATTTAAGAGTGTAAAGTGTAAATGTGAATGTAGGTCAAGAATTGCCAGAGAACCGATCTGATATTAACAGTGAATAAGAGAAATCACATTTTCAAATTTAAGGTAAGTTATAATGTCTATTTCTACCTTTGTTACGTTGGAATTCTTTGATAAAATTTGAACCATTATTAATACTTAAGCCATTTGATTCCATTATTGATTGTGTTTTTATAATTATGAATTGTGAAATCCAATGTGGCCTCCAAGCCTATATAATCCTACCAAGCCAATTATTTAGCCAATATGACAAAATTCTAACTTGACGGGGCTATACTATTAGGCTATTTGTACATAGAGACTTGTGATTAAAAGGATAAAAGCTAATGTACTTATGTGTGTGTAATATGTAGTAGTATTGGAATGTACATAGTAATATATTTTCTTCAGTGTTATTGCTATGTGTTATCTGCTATATTATCTTATTTGTTTTTGTGATATTAGTCCAATTATTGTAAGCCTTTTTTGTGGATTAAATTTTATTGATATTTCTTTATTGTGCAACCACCTTGTATTATTATTATTTTAAACCTTAAAATATTCTTATTATATATCATACCTTTGTAACACTATAATCTCACTAAGTTGATGACTCACCCAATTATTTGTATGATTTCAGGTAGAGGTTATCCAGGTATATTAACTTCTTGATTTCTTCCTTTTAACAAGTTTGAGAATAATTTATTAGCCCATAACTATTATAGATAAATTAAGTGTTGAGTTTGTATAATATTTTAGTTGTTCAGTAGTATTATTATGAATAGTTTAATAAGATATGGAGGTAAATTATAATGTAATAATAGGATATATGTGTTGATATATATATCAAAATAAATATATAAAATATATTTTAGAATTATAAATAAATAACAATAGTTATTATATAGAATTTTAATTCACTAAAGCAATCAATGAAGATAATCAATATGTATGAATACATTGGTTTCGTTGGGTTCTACGAGGCGTCTGGTGACCTTAAACTTTTCTGGACTCTAGGATCATCACATTTCTAAAAACAAGATGTGACAACTAATATACAACTCTGCTAGTCTTTCAAGAGAGTAATCAGTCATGATTGGGAGAAAATATGTTGACTTTGTCATTCAATCAACAATCATCCAAATTATATCATGTTTCCGTTGTGTAAGAGGGATTCCAGACACAAATATGTTGTCACTCGCTCCCACTTCCATTTTAGAACTGATAAAGGTTGTAATAAACATGAAGAAACCTGATGCTCTACCTTAACTTGCTAACAAGTAAGGCATTTAGTTACAAACTCTGCTATATCTTTTTTCATTCCCGGCCACCAGGAATACTTTTTTAAATCTTGATACATGTTTGGTACTCCCATGATGCATAGCATAAAGAGATTGGTGTGCTTTCTCCAAAATTATTCTGTTTAAATCTAAATCATCAAGAACTCATATTCGACTTTGATACCACAAACTACCATCATCTCTAATTATAAGATCTTTGTTCTCCCCTTTATGTATCTCCTCAATTATTTTCCAATTTTTTATCCTTCTTCTGAGCTTCACAGATTTGATCGAGTAAAACCGGTTTAACTTGCATTTGGGCCACAATAGCACCATCATTAACAATCTCCAAGTGGGCATTTAAAGCTCTCAGCTCCAACTGTAATGGCCAAGAATTAACTATCATTGTTGCAAAAGACTTTCGACTTAGAGCATTAGCCACTGTATTCGCCTTTCCCGGATGGTAGTCAATCAAACAGTCATAATCTTTAAGTAGCTCTAACCTTCATTTTTGTCTAAGATTTAATTTTTTTTAGTGCGCAAATACTTCAAACTCTTATGATTTGTATAAATAAAGCATTTTTCACTATATAAATAGTATCGCTAAATTTTTAAAGCAAACACTATAGCCGCCAGTTCTAAATCATGTGTCAAATAATTCAACTCATGAAGTTTCAATTGTCTAGAGGCATAAGCAATTAACTTTACCATCTTGCATCAAGACACACCCTAAACTATTATGTGAATCATCACTGTAAATCACAAATGGCTCACCTTTTATGGGTAAGGTAAGAACTAAAGCTTAAGTCAACATTGCTTTCAATTGATTAAAACTTGATTGACACCAATCTATCCTCACAAACTTCATATATTTTTTAAGTAACTTTGTGAGTGGCGAAGCAATTATAGAAAATTCTTTTATAAATTGACAATAATAACTAGCTAAACTCAAGAAACTCCTAACCTCTGTCACATTTTTCGATGGATTCCAATTTAAAATTGCCTCCGCTTTACTGGGATCAACCCTAAAACCATCAACTGATTCCACATGGCCAAGGAAAGAAACTTCATTAGGCCAAAACTCACACTTTGATAATTTAGCATACAACTGCTTCTCATTCAAAGTCTACGGTACAATCCGTAGGTGCCTATCATAATCATCCTTATTACATGAGAAAACTAAGATATCATCAATAAACACTACTACAAATTAATCCAAGTATGGCTTGAAGATCCAGTTCATCAAATTCATAAAAGTAGCTGGTGCATTTGTTAACTCGAAACATATTATAAGGAATTCATAATGACTATATTCTATACGAAAAGTAGTCTTAGGCACATCTACCTCTTTCACTCTCAATTGACAGTACCCTGATCTTAAATCAATTTTAGAAAATATAGCTACACCCTTTAATTTATCGAAGAGAACATCAATGTAAGATAGTGGGTACTTATTTTTTATGGTCACTTTATTTAACTAATTATAATCAATACATAACTGTAAGGTGACATCTTTCTTCTTTATAAATAAAATGTACCCACCCCACAATGATACACAAGGGCAAATATACTCTTTATCAAACAACTCTTGTAACTGTACTTTTAACTCATTTAATTCTACAAGTGACATCCGATAAGGGGTAATGGAAATAGGTGTGGTTCTTAGAACCACATCAATACCAATCTCTACTTCTCTCTCGGGAGGTAAACTTGCAAACTCATCTGAAAACACATCAGGAAATTCAGAAACTATAGGAATACTATCAAGATTTGGCTTCCCAGGCTTAGTATCAACCACATAAGCCAAATAAGCTTCATAACTCTTTCGAATCATTCTTTTAGTTGTGATAGCTGAAATAAAATTAGATAGGAGATGTCGCTGCTCACCTAAAACTACAACACCCTCACCATCTCATGTCTTAAGGTAACATGCTTCAATTGACAATCCACTATAGCTTGATGTCTTGATAGCCAATCCATCCCTAAAATAAGATCATAATCTCGAAAAGACATCTCTATCAAATCACATAAGAACCCAACATCATGCACCGATACAGGACAATCTCGGTACATCTTATTGACAACTACACTATATCCTAAAGGATTAGTAACCAACACATCATACTCTAAGGGTTCAGCATGCAAATCACCAACAAGCTTAATAAAAGCACTGATATAAGAATGTGTCGATCCAGTATCAATCAATGCATGAAAAATAATGCCAAATAAAGAGAATTTACCAACAATAACATCTGTAGCATTCTGCTCCCGTTGCATCACGTAGACTCTCTGAGAAGCTCTAGTCTCCTTTGGTCTGCTCACTGACACTAACTCCTCTCTCTGACTAGGCCCTTCTCGACCACCTCTGCCATCTCTACCTCCTCTAATGTTTGGCTTAGACACTACAGTCTCTGTATGTTTGGCCATTAGTATTTTTAGACAATCTATCATATAGTGGTTTTTTGACCCACATCTAAAATAACTCCATGAACTCATCGTCCAACAAGTACCCATGTACATCTTACCATACTAAGTGCATAAAGGGGAAGAAGATCTCTAAAAGGAGGGTGCTGGGTCACTAACAGCCGATGATGTAAACCTTTGTCTTGACTGAAATGACCTGATAGGCTACCCCGATTCCTACCAAATTTCTGTGGTAAATTCCCACACCCTCTCTTATTGGTTGATGATCCAACCTCAGACCGAGGTCTTCTATTTTTACTTTCCTATATAGCTGCAAAAGTTGCAGCTTCCTGAGCTTTCTCTACATAGTACTTACAACTTCCTGAGCTTTCTCTACATTCTTAGCAGCAGACACAAGTCTAAAAAATACCTTATACTGAATTATTGCTACCAGACACCTAATAGAAGGCTTCAACCTCTCTTTAAACCTTTTACATCTATCTCTTTCATAAGTAATAATCCCTCATGCATACATAATTAACCTTAGAAACTCCTTTTCATATTCTGATACCGACCTTGACTGCTACCTAAGATTAAAAAACTCCTACTTCTTTTCATCTCTATAGTCTCTAAAAATGTACTTCTCCTTAAACTCTACTAAAAAGTCATTACAATTCAACAATGGCAGTCTATCTAAACTATGAGAGACAGTTTCCCACCAATCATATACATTAGCCTAAAGCAATGAGACTGCATAATCAAACATTTCCTCTGGAATAGTCTCCAACTGTATAAAAATCTGTTTAAACATATCCAAACCACTGCTCTACCACTGTTGGGTATGTAGTAACCATAAAATATGTAGCTTCATCCTTTCAAAGCTTATCATATTGTTTGCCTTACTGAAGCGTAGAGACATGGTGAAAATACTTTGCCATTTGTCGAACTCAATCCAGAGGACCATGTGCTATCGGTCTCACAAACTATAATACCTCCCCGCCATCCTCTCTACTCACTCTTGCCCTACCACCAAGCTTCCTAACATTTGGATTGTTACTCTCTGCAATCTCCTCATCTAATATTTGAGTTCTATAAGTCATCACAATCTTAATATGAAATCATAAATAAACATTGCCACATCAAAGATCAATATAGGTGATAATGCATATGCATGTATCTTAATTTAAATCACACTTTAAATAATAATTTTAATTTTTTTTAAACCCATCTAGGTTAAAAATCTCAAATATAGGCTCTGATACTAAAATAAATATAACACTCTTATACTATATATATATATATATATAATACAAGAGTGCTACGGTAATTAAACTTGTAGAATTACACTATGAAAATTATAGTTAATTAAAAATTTAAAATTAAATTAAGAATTTAAACATTATATGTATATAAATATATACAACAATAATAATAACAAAGCCTTAATCCCAAGCCAATTGGGATCGACTATATAGATTTTTCTTTTTCACTCGGTTTGATTTAGGGCTACCTCTTCTGATAAATTTAAAATAGCAAGATCATTTTGTACCACTTTTGTCCAAGTTAATTAGGTCTACCCCTGCCTCTCTTAGGTATTTCTACTTTAACTAGTTCAGTTTTCCTGACCGATGCATTTTTAGGTCTATATTTCATATTGCCAAGCCATCTCAATCTATGCTCTCTTATCTTATCCTCAATAGGCGTTACTCCTACTTTTCTCTAATGCTCTCATTCCTAATTCTATCCATTCTAGTATGTCCTCATGTTCATTGTATCATTCTCATCTCTATAATATGCATTTTACTCATGTGTTGTCCTTTCACAGCCCAACACTTAGTACCATACATCATTGCAGATCGTATGGCAGTGTGATAGAATTTTCCTTTCAATTTGACTGACATCTTTCGGTCACATAACACTCCTATGTCACTCCTCCACTTTATCCAATCAGCTTTAATCCTGTGATTTACATCTTCTTCACAACCACCATTCGCTTGAATAATAGAACCAATGTATTTAAAATGAGTACTATGAGGTACTGCTAGTCCATCTAAAAAAACTTCACCTTTTTCTCTATTCACATTATTAAATCTATAATGGATATACTCAATCTTGGTTCTACTTAGCTTACAACACTTTGATTCCAAAGTACTTCTCTATAACTCTAATTTTTTACTTATATCTACTTGGGTTTCATCTATCAACACAATATCATATGCAAACATCATACACCAAGGGATATTATCTTGCATATGCCTTATTAACTCATCCATAACCAAGGTAAATAGATAAAGGCTCAAAGTTGACCCTTGATGTAACCCAATAGAAATAGAAAAATCCTTAGTATTCCCTCCAGCAGTGCAGATACTAGTGATAGCTCCATCATACATATCCTTCAAAACTTTGATATATCTTATAGAAATCTCCCTACGCTCTAGGATCAACCATAAAACTTTTCTAGGAACTTTATCATACACCTTTTCTAAGTCAATAAAAACCATATGTAAATCCTTCTTCATCTCTTTATACTTTTTCATCACATCTCTAATAACAAAGATAGCTTCTGTAGTGGATCGACCAGGCATAAAACCAAATTGGTTTGGGGAGATACAAGTATCAAAAAGTAAACGTTGTTCTACAAATCTCTCTCATAACTTCATGGTGTGGCTCATAAGCTTAATACCTATGTAATTTTAGCAATTTTGAATATCTACTTTATTCTTAAAAATACGTATCAGACTGTTTTATCTCCATTCATTAGACCTTTTTTTTGTACTTAGGATCTTATTAAACAAAGCCGTCAACCAAACAACTCCTGTATCTCCCAAACTTTTCATACCTTAATGGGTATTCCATCCGATCTATATATTTTACCGATTTTCATTCTCTTCAAAGCTTCCTTTACTTTAAAGAATCTAATCTATCTAGTATACTTTATATAATTTTTTTGCTATATCGTCCAAATCCTCAATGATTTCATTATGGTTACCATTAAGAAGCTCCTAAAAATAACTTCTCCATCTTTCCTTGATATCTTGTCGTTAAACTAAGACTCTATTCTTTTCATCCTTAATGCACTTAACTTGATTCAAATCTCGACATTTTCTTTTCCTTATTTTAGCCAATTTATAAATAGCATTTTTTCCTTCTTTTGTTCCAAAATTTTCATATAAACTCTTCAGAGATTATGCTCTTGCTTGCCTAACTACCTTTTTAACATCATTTTTTGCTTGTTTATAATGCTCAAAAACCTCATTGTCACTATACTTTGGCAAACTCTTATGTCATTCCTTTTTACTTTTCACTGCTTTTTTTCACTTTCTCACTCTACCACCAAGACTCTTTCGAGGGATGCCCACATCCTTTAGACTCTCCAAGTACTTTTCTAGCTACTCATTTAATCATTTAGACATGCCCACCCATAAATTATTTGTTGATATATTCATATCCACCTCCCAATATCCGGCTTAAACCAACTCATCCTTAAATATCAACTATTTTATACCTTTTAAAGTTCACCACCTAATCTTAGGAATTCCGCTTCTCCTTGGCCTACTAGTCCAACTCTTAATCTTAACATCCAACACCACTAACCTGTGTTGAGTAGTCAATGCCTTACCAGGAATAATCTAGCAATCCTTACATCTAGTTCGATTAGTTTTTCTTATGAGTATGAAGTCAATCTGACTTCTATTTTGTCCATTTTTAAAGATTACTATATGTGATTCCTTTTTTATAAAATATGTGTTTGCCAAAATCAAACCGTAAGCTATAACAAAATCAAGTATATTCTTGTCTTCTTCTTGTCTTCTTCATTTCTAGTTCCAAAAGCATAGCCTCCATGTACATCCTCAAAACCTGCTCTATCTTTTCCTACGTATCCATTTAAGTCTCGTTCTATAAAGATATTCTCATCACTTAGGATCTCTTACAAAAGCTAATCCATATTCTCTCAAAATTTTTGCTGGTTCTCCTCATTTAATCCAACTTGAGGGGTATAAGTACTAACTATATTAATGGTCTCATTCTGTAGCACAAGTTTTATTGAAATGATCATATCACCTACTCTTTTCACTGCTACAACCCTCTCATTTAGATTCCGATCCAAAATTATACCGACACTATTCTTATTTTTGTCTATTCCTATATACCACGCCTTATATCTTGTGTTTTCAACTAATTAGTCTCTTGAATGCATGTAATACTGAATTTTCTTCTCTCTATAGTATCGAAAAGTTTCCTCAATTTACCTAAAAGAGATCCAATATTCAAAGTTTCTATCCTGATTTTACTTTTCACTTGTTCTCTCTTATGTCTCTTTCTATAAAAGCCTTTACCCTTTTCTGAACTAGTATCCCTCAACTTGTATTTGTATTTTAGACTAACTTCTTTACCCACACCAGTCTTTGATGTGAGATTATTTAGAGCCACATTCATGCGTCGACATGGCATGTCTCATTTAAGGAACGCCCTACACCTTTGCCTATTTCTCACTACTCCCAAGCTTCGATGTAGTGCATCGCAAGTAGAAAATGCCCCAACGAAAATATCATTAAAATCTATATCATAAGATGTGACAAAATTTTATGTTGGCTATCACCTACCGTAATCTTCCTGCTTTATCTAGGCTTAAGACCGGCTATGCACAAAGAACTCATATATAGGCGGAGTTATGTATATAAATATATACATCAATAAGAAAATATTAACAAAAATTCAAGAGTGATTCAATATTTAATATTAAAAAATGCAATATATATAAATAAATAGAACTAATTAAGTTGTAGTTTTAAATCACATATTTTTTTAAAAAAAAATTCATTAGAGTTTCATTTATAAAATTATTATTACCAAATATTTAAAATTAAAAATTCTGCAGAAAAATGCACTTTTAAAATTCAAATTTTACGACTTCACAATTACTCCAATTTAATCAATCCAAAGCAATACGATATCAACCCAAAAGTGATAGATAAATAATATTTACATAACTTCAAATTAATATTATATAAACATAATATTTATAAAAATCTTAAATGATTTATCAAATATAAAATAGTTATAATTACAACAACAAAATTTATTGAAAGTAAAAATTATACATGATATGCAGCAACGGGAAAAATAATCATGTGACAAGGTCTTTAAGTTTTTTAAACACTCTGAAACCTATGCTTTCTCGGACTTATCATAGCTCTTTTTATTTGTAATCTTGTCACCTGTGCAATAATATTTAAACTCACTAAACTATACAATTTAGTGTTATTTACTTTAAAAATAAATAAATAAACTCAATTCACATCAATTTAAACATAATACATTTCATAAAGGAAATAATCATATTTTAAACAATTTCACATTTTCAATATTTCATATCTCGATATACTTAAATTATACACATACACAATTGTCTAAGTTTCGATAACATTGAATAAGCCCATTGCTACTCGTAAGTCTCGACACAGAAGACAAAGTGTCACGATACTAAAGTATCTTGCCTGAAAATGTATAAATATCATATCACAAGTATTTTTAACATGCAGTGTCTCGATGTCGTAGCATTGTAATACCGTAGTATCTAGCCCATAAGCGCAAATATAATAATTATGTCATAACTCATCCATAATCATCGGCACACCAACTCGATAGTACCAAACTCAATATTATAAATCAAGAACACATGTTGGGCATTTAAAATACAATAATATTTTCATCAATTTCCATCAATATATATATATAATTTATATAACATTTCCATCAAATTTTCAAAATTAATCTCAAATCATCATTTCCTTTATTTTTCATACCTCATCAAAAATCACATAATCAATATATATATATATATAATTTTCATAATTCATTTAATAAATAATTTAATATTAGAATTTAAAATTTAACATCATATAATTAAATAAACTTAATAATAAAAAAAATTTAAATACTTTAATCTACCTTATAAACTACAAAATTCCATAATGTAATTTATAATTTAATTAATTAATCAATCAAATCAAATCTACCTTATAATTTTTAATTTAATTAATCAAATCAAACTTGTCTTTACATTTATATTAAAATTCATAAAATTATCTTGAATTTCACAAATTATCAAATAATAATTTAAAAATAATACCAAAAATATTTATATCTTAATTCATAAAATTTAATATAAATTTCACAAATATATTCAAATAACAATTTAAAAATAAAACCAAATTAAGTTTATGTAAAAATATAACAATATTAATTAAAAATTATGTAAATACAAACCTCAATTTGCTCCAAAAAGCAATTTAATTATTTCTCAAATCTCCAATTAAAGAAATTAATTCTCCACTATCTTGAATTAAATTGGGCAAATAATACCCCTAAATCACAAGGTTTAATTCTTTAATTAAATACATATTCTACTTAAAAATACTTAAACTAACTCTTAATGACACTAATGCTAACTAAACTTCCATCATAAAATCTAAAAAATTTCATAAACCTTAATTTCTTGATTCTAACTCAATTCAACCAATTAATCATAAATTCATCGTATAAATATCATATTCTCTTAATTACCGAAACTATTTCTCATCTATATTATTTTTCTCAATATAATTAAATTTTCTTCTAAATTTTTAAATTTATATTCTAAAACTCTTAAAATCAAGATTAAAAAGAATATATTTACTTTAATCTTCAATTTTTTTTAAAAAAAATCTACTTGAATCTTTTGATTTTAGACAAAAATTAAGTAATTAATTAAGAGGTTTATTATCATTATTTTTTTATGAAACATGCAAGAAAAAGGAAAGAAGAAGAACAAAAATCTTCTTCTTTCTTTGTCATTACTATCTTTTTAAATATTTTATTATTATTATCATCATTATCATTATAATCATCTTTAATTTCCCACCACTCCTTCATTCTTTTCTTTCCTTTTCTTTAACTTACTACTGCTGCTACTGCTACTACTACTATTATATATGTATATTTTGTGTATATGATATATTTATATAATATATATGTCTTTTAATATATTTAACTATCTTTTTACATTATTAAATTTTAGAGTATATAAAATTATAGATGTTACACAATCCCAAGTAGTCACATTGGGATGCTATAGTTCATGTTATTAAATACCTCAAAATCACACCCTCTACTAGTTTATTCTTTCCTGATTATTGTTCATTTCAGTTGCATGATTACTTGATGTTGATTAGGATTTTTGTTTTGATTCCCAAAAATCAATTAGTGGTTATTGTGTTTTCTTGGGAAATTATTTGATATATTAGAAAAAAAATTTAGGATACAATTGTTAAATCCTCAATTGAGGCTAAATATAAAAGTATGTCCTCCACTATTTGTGAAAAGTTTCTTATTTATCCGTTGCATGATTTCCAATTGCCAGTTATGCTTATTGTTGACATTTATTGTGATAATAATACAACTCTTTATATAGTTGCAAATCTTAGTTTTCATGAGAGGATAATACATCTTGAAATAGATTACCATCCAGTTCGTAATAAATTGAAAGAATGGTTTATTATTACTAATCATATTCCTTCAAAATTTTAGTTGGCAAACATTTTATCTAAGTCCCTTAATAGTAGAACTCATGAATTTCTTATGTCCAAGCTATGATTGGTTCCTCACCAATCTCCATCTCGAGGGGTAGATGTTGAAATTGTAATTATTATTTTATTTTTATAGCTTATTGGGTTACAATTTATTTTTCATATAAATTCACATTAGGGTGAAGATTATTTTGGCCTTTGTGACTTTGTATATAATTCTTTTATAATAGTTATTGATGTAATTCTTCAGGTCATTAATAAAACACAGTAACTTTTTTTCTTCAGCCTTCTATCTCAGTATAGAAAACTCATGACCACCACAACCACACTAAGGTCAAACCTTCATATATTTATAGGGTTCATCAAACTAAACAAGATAGAAGAAAATAAGTAATTAATTAATTGGATAGTAATTCCTTATTAAAGGATAGAAGAAAGCACATGCACCTCTAAATTATTTTAACCATTTTATGACAATCCATTATTAGTCTTGATTCTTTTGTTTTTAAAGAATTAACATTCGACCATCAAAAGAACTCGCATTTGATAATATATATATATATATACACATATATGACCCCCAATGGAGTGTTCCTCCTCTTCCTCCCCCTCAACTACGACTAAGAATTAACATATCCTACAGATTCGCAAACTGATCCAAATAACCAAATAAAAAATATACAGGACTAAAAAGTAGTATTGACCTTTAACTTTTTTCAAACCAAAATATACCGATTACTATAAAAGATACTAGGCTCTATCTAAACCGAGAACTATACAAAATCGTACTAAATTATATTGAACTAAATCACCAAAATAATAACTGATTTATTGCTGATAATATAACATTATATGTTATGATGATAATTTCTAACTTAATATTTAATATTATGTAAATATATAAAATAATTTCCTAATTTAACTACAAAATAAAATAAACATAAAAATATATAAAAATATAATTAATTGTCATATACAATTGTGAGCAAAAATTTTCGTCACATACTCATAGCAAAATTGTTCTTGTGACTTTAGCACTATTAGGTCTAAAGACTTTAGAGAAAATGAGCCTAAGCCATGAAAACAAGAGTTGCCATTCGGACGAGCTAAAAAGAAAATTAGAAAGGGTGGTAGACTCGATTCTTAAAGAATCTTCAATCTCCTAATAAGTTTGAAAAGTTGGATACATATGAAAAATGTGAGAAATGACCTAATACCCTTAACATACCCAATTCATAGGAATCCAACTCATTTTTAAGTCTAAATATTATTTTATTTTTAAGTCAAATACATATATAACTTTTGAACTTATAACATTTAGTTACTTTGGCCCATGAACTTTCATTTTAATCACTTTATTCCATGTACTTGTCTATTTTTTTATTAATAGACAATTATATTAACAAATATTAGTCAATTTGTCACTTATATATATATATATTATCAAATATATATGTTAGTGACTTAGAATAACTCAGCATGATTCAACGAGTTTGTATTTATAGGTCAAGAAAAAAATTGATTTCATGGGATTATATAGTTAAATTGAAATTTTAAGAGGCAAAGTGACTAAACACTATAAATTTAAAAGACTATATATATATTTAACTTTATTTTTTATTATTATAACATTATTCGTTTGCCATGTAATATAAATAAAAATATATATATATTCATCATAAAAATAATCAATCCAACATAAAAAATAAATGGATATTTACACTTGGTCAAAACATACCATTATAATTTTTAAATCCAAAATAAATAAAAAGGATATCTACAAATAGTAAAAATATGTACTTTACAATCTCCTTAAAAAAAATATATGATAAGACAATAAATAATAAAAATAATAAAGATATTAATAACAACAATAGACACTAAAGCACAAAAAACATAAAAATAAAGCAAAATAAATCTTAATATATAATTATTTCTAAACCAACAATGCGACCACAATTAAACTCAGCCACGAAGATAACATAGTAAATTATATGAACATAGTGGTAGAAACTAATAATCCAGCAATATATATAAAACTACAATGATTAAGAAGTAAACAAGAAAAGAAGAGACGCGGAAAACACGATAGCAACTATGCAGTAATTAAACAAAACCATTTTGTTCTTATGTATTTTTAAACTCAATGTTAAAACACAGTAATCAAATAAAAACCACTTTTAAGAAGACCAAAGAAAACATAGTATCCAAAAACTTAGTGCAAAAGAAGATAATTGTTGCAAATGAGAGTTCTCCAAAGCATGTGATGAACTTGCTATTTTGCTTACGGCGAATTCGCCATAAGCAATGATAATTTGTCATTGCTCAACCTTTTTATGTTTCTAAAAGAAGCCAGTTTATCAAATGAGCCCTTTTTTTTTAATTTAGTATTGTTTCAATTTACAATTTATAATAATAAGTTAGATCACATTGGATTTAATCGTTAATCAATATATCAAAACCATAATTAATTTATTAACACATAATTGTCAACACTTATAGAAGGCCAAATCATCACAGCACAACATAGTTATTTATCCAATAACCAAAACTAGCTTAAACAAGCTTAAACAAAACACTCAGTAATCATAAAACATTTAAATTCAAGTTTGAAATAATTACTTGAGAGTTTTAGAAAATATACCTGTGATATAGGCTCCTTCTTATTCATGCTTTGGTGAAGTTCAGGCACAATTATGAAATCAACAAATTCTCCTTCACAATATGGTCCAAACGTCTGCTTAATGACTCCTAAGTCTAAGCTGTTTTTTGAGTCTTTTTTGGTGTCTATCTAATCCCAATATTTTTCATTTGGAAATGGTCTCTCTCTATGCTTTTCTTATTTCTTTTCTCTCCTGTTATTGTTTTTTCCCATTCAACTTTTTGTTGCCTTTTAAAAATCAAAATCATTTCCTAACCAATTATTTTTGCAACCTCTCGAATACTTGACATTTTTTTTTTTTCAGCTAAAAATATTCCTATATCCCATGATCCTAACAAGACAATGTAAATTTTTGACTGAGGAAGTTGGCACTAGAGAACTCGCCAGTGTCAAAGGCAAATCCGCCATTGATGCTAATGTCGAATTTGCCATTGGCCTATTCCTCCACTATTTTTATTATTGTTATTGTTATTATTATTTATTATTTACATTTTTATTAGGGTCAAACATTAGTTTGAGTGACAAAATTAAGAGTTTATAATAATTTTTAATTTATTACCTAATTAATATTGATTTACATATTTTTATAAAATTATTGAATTGATAAAATATTAATTAAAATTAAAAAATATACTCACCAATAAATTGTTAATTAAATATTTTAAAATTAAATTAATATTCAATATGTTTATGTGAATAATTTTTATCATTATGTTAATTATAGTAATTTATACTTAATAAAGTAATTCATTATAATAATATTAGTAGTTTTTAATGCAAATTAGAGTATGAGTCCTAGCAATAATTAGTAATACTATCTTTCAAAAAATATATATAATAGAAATAAATAATATTGATCTAAATTTTTATAAATATGAGTACTAAGAAATAAATTATGAATAAATTTGAGAGCAACATGAATAATGGAAATAATAATTTAATTATAAGTATGAGAAACAGTTAAGACTTTATAGTATATATTAAAATTATTTTATCAATTCATATTATGTCATAAAATATATTCATTTTGAAAAAATTATGATATGCTTAATATATATACACACATTGATTTTCTTTATTTTATGTTTTATATGCTTAGTGTATGTTTGTGGGAGTAAAAATGGAAAAAGATTAGTATTCTAGATATTTAAAATAAATTAATAAAATTTTTGGATCGGGCCGAGTTGGCAGTTTTTATCCATATTTGAAACCGACCTAATCACTTATTCATGCTAGTTCAATCAAGTTCAAAATTCTTGAGTTGGGCTTGATTTTTTTTTGTTGGCTGGCCATTTGAACATCTTTACTATTTAGAGCTTAAAAATATTTTTAAAAATATATATTATATTTTTATTTTTCTCAACAATAAAATTATTACCTCTTTATAATTTTTAAAATATTTATTTTCATATTAAAATGGTTGATATATCAAAATATGTAATATAAAGTAATATACATAACCAATGTATAAATATATCTGAATTTTTTTTTATCAATGAAAAAGGATATACAAATATTAGTATAACATATTTAAAAAAAATTATATAACATCATCGTATTTCAGCTATAATTGGACCAACCCGAATCCAAAGAGTTAAGTTCGGGTAATCCACATGGCAAATAACAGTTGGTTGAATGTTAAGAAAGTCAAATAAAAATAAATGAATAAAAAGTAAAGTAGAATAAACAATAATAAAAAAAATAATAATCTTTGTATTTAAGGAAATTCGGAAAACTAACAAAACCCTTATTTTATTTTCTGTCTATTTCCGACACAGAGAGGAGAAAGAAGAAAGAAGTAAAGAAAATGTCGGGAGTGACTCCGGAAAACGAAGATAAGAAGCCCAACGATCAATCTGCTCATATTAATCTTAAAGTCAAGGGTCAGGTTTGTATTTCTCTATCTTATGCTTCTTCTCCTTTTCTTTTATTTTTTTAATATTTTTGAGGCATAAATAAGACCACAAAAGGGATTTTATGGTTTTCTCTTTTCTTTCTTTCTTTTTTTTTTTAATATGTGTAAGATATGGTTTTTATTGTCGTTTTGGTTTTTAGGTGCTGATACTTGGGTTTGATTTAGCCTTAGTTTCTTTTTTATTTGTGATTTTAATCCGTTGATCATAAGAAGAAGGTTTTGTGTTTGAAATTTTGGGGGCTTTGGGGTCTTGTGATATGAGCAATTTACTGGGTATAAATTGGTTAGCTAATTTGTGTTGGAAAGTTTCTGACTTTATAATTGATTATCATGTGGTGTATAAGTTTATTTTCGATTTGTTGGATTTTGCTTTCTGTTATTCTTTTGTTTTGCTTTTTTGTTGGTGTATAGATGTGTTTGAATTCTATTTAAATAGGAATTATTAATAAAGGATCCCAAATTAGTATTATAAGCTGATTTAACAAGCAATTACGAGTTCTTATGTTTCGTTGGAACTGGCTATGGTTTTGAATTTTTGTACAGCATGGAATATGTAATGTGGGTTTTGTTTTCTGGGGTTCAATGTTTCAGAATTATGTGAAATACATGGCTTGCGTGTACGCATGAGGGTCTAAAATGAAGAGGGGGTGTTTTAAATTTGACATGATGCTGGTGTTTGTTGATTTTTCATATGAAATGCAATTCCAAATCCATCTTAATTTTAAGCTCTTCTTGCTTTACTGGACTTGTGTTTTTTGGAATTGGGTGTATCTTTTGAGGAAAAGCCTATAAAGGATGAGGGCTA
Organism: Garcia nutans; assembly: GCA_947685225.1. Classification (NCBI taxonomy): domain Eukaryota; kingdom Viridiplantae; phylum Streptophyta; class Magnoliopsida; order Malpighiales; family Euphorbiaceae; genus Garcia; species Garcia nutans. Next base: position 3,074,049 of record CANTUV010000068.1, read on the forward strand.
TTCACTGGATGAGTGATGCCTTTTCATAGTTTGAAAATGCTGCTGGTTGATTAAGAATTTTACTAGTCTTTGGCGTTGCTTCTTGTATTTACTATGTATGAGATCTTTTATTTATAACAGATACAATTTAACAGTATAAATTATTAGAAAGAGATGTTTCATAGGTCGACCATGAAAACACATTTAGGAATGCTCTTTTTGGTTTTCAATTCGCATGGATATTTGGGAATGAAATTTTAGAAAAGTTGTAAACACATTTTAATTGTTTTTTTATCATCTTCGCAGAAGTGCTAACTCTTTATCTATCAGTCCCAAATAAAACCTGCATGTGAAGAAGTGTTGAAAGGGAGGTGGGGGATGAAAATTGAAATTTTTGTCAAGTTTTTAGAAATATTTCCCTTGTTATTCTATTTCTCATTGTTGAATTGCAAATTGCTAGTCAATGGTGCGATCAATGAATTAAAATGCACAACTTCATGTTTTAAGAGTGCAATTTTGGAGAAAGCACCTATTATATGAGCGGCTAACTTGATTTTGATTGTAGGATGGAAATGAAGTCTTTTTCAGGATAAAAAGAAGCACACAGCTGAAGAAGCTGATGAATGCCTACTGTGATCGACAATCTGTTGAGTTTAACTCGATAGCCTTTCTGTTTGATGGTCGCCGTCTACGAGGAGAGCAAACTCCTGATGAGGTATTTCTCTCACATGCACTCGTGCATAGATCATGTGCCCAAACTCAAGATCACATGCACAAACAAACATAGGTGAACTCGCATTCTCAGACAAATGGATATTTTTGGCCTGCACTAATGTTGTATTTTCTCTCTTGTGCAGCTGGAAATGGAGGATGGTGATGAGATTGATGCAATGTTACACCAAACTGGTGGTGCTCCATGAAAATAAGTTATTGTATGTAGTGGGAAGCTAGAATATCTGGTGGACTTAGGTGATTGTGTAGGTTCAGGTCCTTGGAATTTAATGAAATATCTTGATGCCCGTCTTTGTTTTGTTATATGACTTGCTGGCAATTTGGCGGGTTACTGTTTTACTGATTTGGTAGGATTGAGAATATGAAATGCTAGATGTTATTCTCTGAGTTTACTGCTTAATGAGGTCTCTGAGCCAAGTAGAGCTACCACATGCATAGATAAATTTTAATCATATGCATGCCTTTGAATATGGTGCTTTTTCCATGGATAAATTTTAATTTAGGAAGGTACAATAAATGGACTTGTTTCCTTGCGCTGCTGAGGCAAGTATAGGGTTTAATCATCATTTTTGCCCGAAATGGAACCTTGCTTGAAGGCTAGGACAAGAAGGCTCATGATGTTTGGAGGATGTGGCTTTTAACTGTAGGTAAGTTTTTTCTTGAGTGGAATGAGCAGCAAATGGACGATTTTCAAGCAAGAATTTGGCTTGCAGATGCAGTGAAACATGAACCAAAACTGTCTTGTTCTGCCACATCAAAGTTGTAATTTCATTGATATTTTTGCCAAAACTGCCAAAACTGTCTTGTCTTGTTCATTGTACCATAATTCGAAATAGTAGTAGTCTGATTACTAGTGCCTATGCGGAACCTTGTTGTATCCGAAGCTAATGTTTCTGGTTTCCCACTTGTTTAATGGTTACTGAAGACTTGGAACTTGTTAGACCATGGGCTTAGAACAACTCTTCTTTTCTTTTTTTCTCAATTAGCATGACTTTTCTAGAAAACAAAAATGAAAAATGGAGTTATCAAAAATAAATGGAAAGAGGCTTGAGAATGAGAAGACAAACTGCTTTCGCTCACTGTTTCTATGGAAGGAATTAAAAATGGGAATATATATTTGATGACAAAGTTTACCGTACAATGTTATTTACATCCAGAAATAGACTATTAAGATACAACAAACTTATAAACACATGTAAGAATAAATTTAAAAAAAAACAAATAAATATAAAAAGAACTAAAGAATGAAGCTCTTTCTATGGCTAGTTACAGATTTCCAAACTAAAACGTGGGATGCGCTGTTCGGCAGCTCATATCATCTGTACTTTTAAAAGAAGTTCTCTCATTTAGTTGTTGTCAAAGAATACAGGTTTAACATACCCCTTCGCCTTAATAGTATAAAAAAAAAAAAAAAAGAAGCATTGTACCTCAGGTAATGTGAATTTTCCTACTTACTTCAGCCTGCAATACCATCACCAATATAATCAATCAGCTTGACAAAATAATTGCACACATTGAATGCAAATTTGAAAAATTAGGAAACACAAATTAAAATTAGAAAATCAAAATGGAATTAAACAACACAATGCTCTAATTTCATTTTCCATCTTCATTTTCTAATTCTAATTTTCATTTTTTAATTATTTTTCAAATGAAAATTTTTAAAAAACGAACATATTAGCTTAATCTTTTTTTACTAATTTCTATTTTCTATTTTTTATATAATATTTAAATAAGTTTCATTTTTAAATAATTGTATACCAAAATATAATAACCTAAACATTTATATATATATTTTAGATTTTGAATTATTATAAAACCAACCTAAAATATTCTCAAATTCTCAAGTATAAAAAAAATTTAATTTTATCAAATGAAAATATATATATTAAAAAAAAAGCTTAAATCGAAGTGAAAAACAAACTTCAATATTTTCTACAGCTCCATGTTTTCCATTTAGAGAATAACTAAAAGTAATTTTCTAAATGGGAAGTATTTCTGACTAAATAACAAACTCTATCTCCCATTTTTTCTTTAGCTAAACAGCCCCTTAAATAACTAACATAAGAAGGAAATTCCATACTTGGATGCCATGAAATTATCCAATAGATGTTGCTAATAGAAGTTATCATTCTCTCAATCGATTGCAATTCTCCTTTCTATTATCAATTTTTTTAATTGCTAAAAATGCCCCAAAGAGTAAAACCTATCCTAAAACTTGAAGAGATCGTGCTATAGCACAACAGGGCAAACTAGTGATGAAAACACAATTACATTATACATCAATTGCAACAATGTATTTTCATGTTCCATGCAGCAATATATTTCAGAAGAAAAAACCATATTTTTAGCCAATATCACAGTTAACTTACCAGATTTTGCTTCCTACGAGTTGGCCTATTATGCCTATAACCTGAGGGCTGTGATCTTGGGGCCTGACCAAATATTCTTTGAATGAAATCCTGTATGTGATTATAAATGCTGTATGCCGACACATCAGAAAATCACGGTAAGGAAAGTTGGGCTTTGTAAAAGAGTTGTGCTCTTTAAGAGCAGTAAACCAAAATATTGAGAAATAGGTTTTATACAATAGTTGTAATCACGAAAGATTTCCCCCTCAAAAAATATATTTACCCTATTAACTACACAAGCCACAAAAATGCACAAATTATAGAAGTCTAAAGGAACTAAAACTTTAAAGAACACAACCTGCTATAGACCCCAAAAACAGTCATGAAAGATCTTGTTTCATGTTTCTTGCTGAAACTTGAATGCCCAAGCCAACTAGGATTTTGCATTAGGTAGAAAGTAAGTAAAAAAACGTCCTAGGGCCAGTGTAAAGATTACCTAAGACGATGCCTATTGCAGGCTGAGAAGAAGGCAACAAAACCATTCAATATACTTCTTAGAGCACGAAAAACCTGAAAACATTGTAGCAATCAGTAAGAACCACTGGCATTATAATGTTTCACTATCATCATAACCAACCACAAAAGAGTTTCTAACCTGAGAAAAAAGGTCATTCCAAAGTGAACGCCACATGGAAACTTCATAAGTGCTAACTGTTGCATCAGATGCTGAAGCAAGCCAGAATATGCTGCTAACAGTCTGCCAAATATCTCCAATCAACTCCGATATCCAGGCAAAAATAAGGGCTACAAAACTGGCCATTGCAAGCACTATCCGAATTGGAGCATATAGTACTTCCCAAAGGATCCAAAATATGGGATATAAAATGGATGTTGCTGCAGCACAAAAAGTAAGAAAGTAAAATTAGTGTCAGAAATTATTTTGGTTGCATCTAAATAGAAACTCACAGAATAAATAAATAGGCATACCAATGCTCCAGATGATTGAGATGACAAGCCAAATGGGCCACAGTACAATCTGTATTAAGTCTACAACCACATAGCATACAGATCCAGTTGCAACCCAAATGATAGATAACAGGCTTGCTACCACTTCAACAAGCACATTCCACACTGGGATGAGGAAGCCTAAAAACTCCACAATTGGTTTAAGTAGTGGTTGAGTGAAAACAGAAAAGAAAGACCGTGTTGTACGCGCAACCATTAAAAACCATGTAATAGCCTTCTGAAAGTTATGCAAAAATAGCATTGTTCCCAAGTATTTGATCCTTGATACCATCTCCCAAGTCTCTATCCAATCAAAAAGTGGTCCAAACAAACGAGATGCAGTTGCCTTAAGAACTGGAACATTTTTGTATAAATCATAAAATCCTATAAGAACAGTGACAATTGAAATTAGCACGTATAAAGCTCTAGCCAGAGGGCACATCCAAGGACGATAAAGATGGCAAAACCCAGGATAGGACTGAAGAAAGATAACCCATGATGGAAGGCCAGCCTCTAATAAAGTAAGTAATCGCAAGTCAGACACTACTACATCCCTCAGCTTAAATGGAAGATCACGATCATTAAACCTAAATAAAATCAAAACATCTCGGTACTGCTTAGCTTCAACAGCATCTTCGCTATCATTGCTATCAGTCTCTGAGTTGTCAGACAATTCTTCAATTTCAGTCTGTGTTGCCTCAGAATAAAAGTCAACATCAAATACAGTACTGTTGGACTTGGTTACCCTTCTTCTCTTATAAGGCCCAGTGGCAGGAGGGGTGTGTGGATCACTTGTTTTTATCATGCTCTTGTGACATACATTAAAACTGCCACCTGGGCAGCATAAAGAAATATTCTCAACCCCCAGCCTATCATTGCAGATATTGTCCTCATCATCAATAGAGAGAGTGCTTGAGAAATTTTCTTCAGCATCATAAAAGACTTCACCTGAAAAACTCCAAAGAAAATAAAATATATTATTCAAGCTCACTTCATTCATTAAAATATATATTCAAGCTCACTTCATTCACTAAAATATATTATTCAAGCTCACTTCATCCGCTCTGAAAGAAAATATGCAAGTCCAGAATGCATCATCAAGCATGATGGCAATGCAAGCAAAATAATTCTCCAATGATACAAGGGGAAAACAATAAGCTGACATTAAACGTATGGATCATAATAATAATTGCAGAACCACTCCAATGAATCTTCAAAATGACAGTTAAATGACAACTATTTTGGCTAACATACGCACGAAGACAACTGACATGTAATCAGCCCAAATTAGGCTGTCATAAGGAACATAAGGACAATAATGGAAACTGCAACTCTGAAAGGGTTTCATCTCATTTGATTCTTGAACATGAGAGGAACACCTCTAGAAGTGTACATTAAATTAACTGCTTCCAAGGCCTTACATTTGAGGCAACCCCACGGATCAGACAAACACACCTATAAATAGATCATTTATATGCTAAGAATAAGATCATGGCAAATACCAATTTATACCACATGAGTTCATATTAATGGAACAGTTTACAACTGCAGCCTGTTACATTTGACAGCATTTGCCAAAATAAACATGGAAGAGGATAATCGAGGACCATAGCAAGTGTTTCAGGATGACTTGAAGAGTATAATTCTAGAATGATGCACTTTGGACACCTCAGCTCTTCGTTGGAAAACATGTGTAGTGGACTGCTTTAACATCTCAAGCATATCAAACAGTTTATTTGATAAATTCAGCCATTATGACTACCAGAAGCATTTGATCTTGCAGCACAAGCCACCTTCCATAGTTGCACATATGGAAATTTTGGGTAATGAATTGAACAATAGAGAGAACTGCAAATGAGTAAGATGCCAATGTATGTTTAAAATTTCATAATGTATGAGTCTACAAGAGTAATGTGGCAAAATGAAATACAGGCTCTCAAAGTTGGGTTCAATTACTGTGAATCAGATACGTATCAGAGAATGTTTGTGTTTATACATTCGGCACCAACCTGGATAATGATTAATACACTATAGGACATGACGTAAAATCTCCAAAATGCACTATGATCACCAAGTGAGGCTAGCAGACAAGGCATGGTATGGGTAATTCCAAAACAAAGAAACACACCAACACACAAGTATGTCATGAAAAATCACCTATGATTCCCAACACACAAGTACATCATGAAACAATGATTTCAATGAATCTCCATGACCATCACCATATGGTTGTTGATGGTCCAGAATTCATCAAAGACAGTTGTCTTCTTCTCGTATAGGAAATAACAAAAGCAAAATAATACCTATTGCCGAGGTCAGATACTCATTCAACTGTAGCTGTTCAGAAAATGTTCCTGAGAACCACAAAGGTAAACAATTTGCAGCCTGCTCAATGCTGTCAAATTCCCATCTCTGCATTATCTTAGCCTCAATAGCCATAGATGTGTCAGTCTGCAATTGACATGAAAACCAAACATCAAAATGACGTCAATGAGCTGCAAACAAACGACGGACAAGTAAAAGGTGTAATACCTGAAGCTCATCCAAGTAATTGATACCTCGAACATGGGTCCATGCAACTTCAAACACAATAAAACCATACAGGGTCCTGTGCAACTCGCTGCTTAGATTCAAAGAATGTCTTAAGTTCTTCACAGGTAGCAAACCTCTTTTCCGAGACAAAGTTGCCGCATCAACCAATGAGATCTATCTCTCAAACTTCTTTGATTTACTAAGATTGGACTCTTCCTTCCCTTCTTTTTTCCCCTTTTGAGCCTTTGTGTTTGCAAAAGGAGATAACCTAGACTGCAGATTAATAATATGAAACAATATTACCATGTGAAGATCATCAATGAATTTGATAAGTAACTCTTTTTTCCTCAAGCACATAAAGGTGTTCTTAGTAGTTAATAACCTTGGTAACCACCAACTGCCACAAGTGTGCTGGCCGTGAACCAAGGTTCCGCAACCACGGCCGATTGTCCACCAAGATATAAAATTTATTACTTTCAAATGCCAAGAAAAGGCGAAGATCTGAGAGATAAGCCTGCAAGTCTCTGAAATCATACAAAGTACCAAAGCAGAAAAGTTAAAATAAACACCCGTTCATTTAAGACCACAAGATTGAAAATCATCTGATATAACAACGGAAGAAATGAATTGAACGTTCTTTTCTTATTATAAATGAGTGGTCTTAACAAATTAGTCAGACTCAAGATTTACCATGCTTCAAGGAGACCAGACTGCCACATTTACAGGTATATAGCTAAATATTAAAAGTTTAAGCTCAGTCAAGTAATTCAGAAATAAGTGAAATTTGTACTTATATCAAATGAAATGTGAGAGATTATCAAACTATAGGATTTATAATCTAGTTTCCACTATGACTCATTCCTTTGGAGTAATCAAGATCTTTTACATTTATTTGTAAGCCAGAGTATGAAAACAAAATTGAATCTATTTCCATAGATGTGTTAGATTCTCCTTTATCACATATCAAACAGAAAAAGAGACCAGAACCCATTATAATTTGTAAAAAACTGGATAAAATCAATATTTTTTGCATACCTTTTTGTTATTTAATTGCTCAAAACAGGTAATAATGCCATGGTGATCAAAACTAAAATACCAAGTCAAACCCTTTCATTCCTCTACCAAAACAGTTCAGCTAAAGTTCACTGGCCTGCAATTCCAACTTACTTTCACGTTGTCAGTTGTCTTTAATTCAAATTAAAAATGAGAAGCAGAGGGCATTTACCAACTACTCACAAATTAATTTTCCATAAAAAAACTAAATACAACTGACAATCAGAAAATCAATTAAATGCAAAATTTCAAATTATTTTTTCTTTATAATTAATGAATAAAAAAAAGGTGATAGTTACATATTCCATGAATTAACTGACAGAAAATGCAGAAGAATTCAAACAAATGTTGCAAATTCCAGAAAGCGAAAGAGAAAGAAAAGAAACGCACCCAATTTGGAGACTGGTTAAGGGAAAAACAAATTTGGCATTATCAGCTTTCCCCATTGAAATCACTCTCTAATCCACGAATAAACTTAAAATTACTTCCAAAATCACCACAGTTGACTGCTTAAAATCCCAAAAACAAACAAAAACACAGCTGATTAGTCTCCACAGTGTTCTCATAAAAACCAAATCCGAACTCAAAACTTGATTGGAGATTAAGAAAAAAGAGACCTGGAAATGGCGAATTCCATGATGGTGAAAAAGAAGGAGGAATTATAATACTAATAAGAAGAAGAAACGAAAAGAAACAATCTCCACCGAAATTCATATCATAATAACAGCAATAAAACGGCAGTGTCCAAGCTGGAAAAAATCAACGAACGACAACAACAACAAGAGACACAAACATGGCCGGCAAAACAGGGCACAACAAACAACAACAGAAGATAACAATTTTTTTACGTATTTAATGCTGAATTTTGTTAAATGCAGACAATAAATTCAAACACAAAAACAGAGAAAGTTTGCTGATGATGATAATTGGAAGACCGGCCAATTAGAAAGCTTTGGATTTGGCTATGGCATTAAGGCTTTTGCTTTGCTTGAAAGGTGTGTCCATAGGAAGCTTCGACACGTTTGAGCTCTACAACGAAACGTCATTTAATTCACACACAAATAGAAAGAGCAAGTTAAATTGATGAAGGGTATAACGGTAAGTTCATAAATCTCATATCTATCAGGATCTGATTCTTTTCCCGCGTCACCATTTTCTTCCTCCTCCTCCTTCTTTCTGAATCTGTTGCCACCGCCCCTGTGTGAGAGTTTTTTTTTTTTTTTTAATTTAAAGAAGAGGTGCACAGGAACAAAAATAAATTTGAGAAAAACAAGAGGCGAGAAGGAAATTGGAAAATACACGATTTACAAGTGCGTGGAGAAACTTTTATGTTTAATTATTTATTATGTTTGCATTACGTTGTTTGTCAGAACCTCTACGCATATGTTGGAAAATTTCTTTAAAAATATTTTTTTTATTCTTCATGCTTACACATTAAATTTTTTAAATGAATAGTAATTACATTTAATAATTATACATATTTTTAAATTTAATATTATTTCCATTTCACTTCAAATATTATTTTAATAATAATTACACATATTAAAATAATTATTAATAATTATAAATTTTATAAAAAAAATTATAATATTTTATTTAATTAACTCTTTTAATTATTCACTTACTATTAATTAATAACATTAAAAATATTTAATATTTATAATTAAATTTAAAGTATTATAATTAATATTATCTTAAATTTATAAAAATAATAATTAAAGTAAATCGAAAAAAATAATAATTTTTTTATATAAATTATTCTTTCAAACTCCCTATCAATAAGTAGTAATTTAGTAATATCACATTGGAATAAAAAAAAATCATAATTGTATTCTTAAATTATGTATTATTGTGAAAAAATTATAAAATAAAAATAAAAAATATTAAGATTCATAAAACTTTTCATGTGTTTATATATTTTAACGTTTCGTGTTCTTTAGATAATTTTTTTTATTAAATAACACATTTTAAATGATTAATAATATTATCAAGTATATAATAATTAATAATATAATATATATTTATATAGATAAATAATTATATTTTGTATGATAAGAGAAATATTTAAATTTATTTTTCATTTTAAATAATTTAACTTAATAATTATTTTATTATTTTAGCAATTCACCTTTTTGTCTCTACATATACATAATATATTTGAGAGTATAAAAAATATCGGAGCTAATTTGTATAATATTTGCATGAAAAAATTATAATATTTCCATCATTGAAATCAACTTACACTCCAATTAATTAAATTTGACATCGATCACTATTTTTTAGTGAAATTACAATATTTTATACAAATATTTATCTAAAATTATAACACTAATCATACAATTGTTTAAGACATGATGTGGTCCAATCGTTGATCTACAATAACATCAACAACAATAACTAAGCCTTAATCCAAATAAATTGGGATCGGCTGTATGAATTATCAACAAATAAGCTCAAAGACACCAAAAAAGATACTCCAGTCTTAGACCCCTTCCAAGACACGAATTTTACATCTCCATTCAAGTCTGTCATTAATCGTTGATCTACAAACAGAAAAAATAATGAGGTGCCGAAAGCATGTGCTTTATTATTTATTAATATGGAAGTGAGAAAATTCACTGTTCATCTTGGGTTAAAAAAAAATGAAATCATCATTAAATATTCATTTAGGAAACAATCAAATTTTAATTAAAATTTTAATTTAATTAATATTTGTTTAATTTCCACTATTTCTAAAATTTTTATTTTAAGTCTAAAATTTATTAAAATCCAACACTTCGGTATTTGTCTATAAAATTATAACATTTTTATAACATTTCAATCTTTAATATTTTAATTTATATAATAATTTCATTCATAAAAAATTAATATATAATATATTTTAGTTATTCAGTTATTATATTAAAAAAAACTTTATACTTTATCCTTCATATTTTAATATTTTAAAAAAAATAATTTAAAAATTAAAACACCTATTATTTCAAGATATTATAAATAATTTATCCATGATAATAATAATAGACATCAAAGTTTAAGTTTTTTTTTTTTTGTTTTTTTTTATGTCGACGCCAAAGTTTAAGTTTAATTATAGAATATATTTTAGCAAAAGATAATTGGGAATTGAAGTGATGTGAAGGTCGATTTCACAATCTTCCGCGTTAATATGTCCTTATGTAGAACAGCTGCGGAATTTGACCAATCCTTAGCCGCTAAGCATGTTTTATTTTTTTTTTTAAAAAAAATCACAATTTTAAATAGATAAATTTTATAAATTTATATAAAAATCATTTTTCAATTTTTATATTTAAAAAAATATATTTTTGAGATATTGAAAAATGGTTTCAATTTTATAAATTTAATTCTGTTTAAGTGAATGTAACCAAACTAAATTTAGTAATGTAGAATTTTTAAATGAATTTTATAAAACTGATATGATTATTTGCAAATATAATTATAATTGTAAGTATAATTTTTAAATTATTTAAATTTAAAATTATAAATTTAATTCAAATATAAAGATATAAAATTAAAAAATTTATATTATAAATTATAATTTTAAATATACAAATCATTTATAAATATGATTTATTTAAAATTTATTCACCAACAGTTTTTCCAAACCAACTATTAATTAAGGATAGCTATCAATTAAGTTCGAGTTACTTCTTAATCATTTTATATACTTATATGCTTGCTTACCGTATAAATCCATATAATACTTGCCAGTTGCGAAAGCAGGCGAGGTCGAGTGGGGCAAACGACTCTTTTTCGCTGACGTTTATCTGCACATGTAAATAAATTTTACTGTTGATTTGTTAGTAGTTTCGGTGATTCGTCGTTGATCGCAGCCCTCCCTTAAAAAGAGATAGAACTAGATCAGAGGAGGAAAATGTTGAGTTGCACATACGCCAATCAATCAGCTACGTTAATGAAAAATGACCGATCATCAATTGTCCCATCAGCTCGATGTTAATTTCGCCAGTGATACGTGCAGAAAAAGTCAATACAATGAATGAATCCTATTATTCATCATAATGTTGATAACCAATGGAATTAATTTGATGTACCGTTGTCATTTTTATTTTTAGCATATATCATATGATAGTAATTCTTCACTTTATATAGAAAAACTTGCAACAGTTAACATATCATTTGTGATAATAAATTGGCAAAATGTGTAGCTAAATTTTTATTTTATTTTATTTTATTCTTAAGCGCAAGAGTAGGTTAATATTCTTTGAGAGTTTAACTCCTTCTTTCGGTAACTGACAGTAATGTATAGTATTATATAATATAATATTATAAATTATATTTATTATATTTTGATAATATATGTGGTATGGTATAGTATGATTAAATAAAAATTTTTAATTTATTTTAATAATGTTTATAATATTTTTATATATTATAAAAATGAAAAATTATTAATTTATTAGCATATATTTAATATTTTTGAGAGATAATATTGAAAAATTATGAAAATTTACTAAATTGATAATTAAATTATAGTTTTCAAATCATGAAATTACCATGAAAAACTATACCATGTATGATAGATGAAAATTAAAATAAATTAATTAATTAAATAATATCATATCTTATGAAACCATGGAACATGGTATAAATTCTAATTCTATAGCTCTTTGTAAAAGAAAAAAATATATTTTGAAACCTCTAAATTCTTTATGATTTTTTTATTGTTGGTTTATTTAAATTTTATTTTTTCTTTTCGCATTTAAATCTTCTTCCATCGTGAAAATAAAATATATAATATATTAGTATGTATCGAGATATATAAATTATTAAAGTATTCTATTATTTTTAAAAGATTACACTATTTTAATACATAAAAATTGAAAAAGAAAAGTTTACGATGTAAAAAATAGCATTTCTTTGGTATTTCTAATGATTTTCATAACCAAAAATTAGTTTAAATTTCAGAATATTTTAAATTGATGTTACATAATTTCTTGTTAATTTTTCTTTTATCATTCAAAAAATCTTCATTGTGTTTATTTATTTATTTTTTATTTTTTAAGACTTTACATTGAAAAATAAATAAATTTCTAGGGATTTAATGGACAAAACATAATATGTTGAAGAATTTTAGAATTTATTTATTAAAAACCTCAATATCAAACTTAAGTTAAATTGCAACTCATTATTTCAGTAGGCATTAATTTAATTGATTTTTTATTTAATTAATTGTAAGTTTTTAATTAGACACCGCATTAAATACATCATTTTTTTTATTAAAAATAGATAATTCACATCAAGATTAAAAATTTAGAAATAAAAAAATATTCATTTATAATTTGATCGAGCCTAGATCATATAATAAAGAATTGATATTTTTAGTAGTATATTAAGGAATAATTTTAAATTAAAAAAATATTAATTTAATTTTAGATACTATTTGATTTTATTAAACATCGTTTAATGTTATGCATGTTCATGAATATATAATTTAATGATAAATATATAATGTTGAATATAATTGATACAAATTTTGATTATTTTTTTTATAATCATAAAAAATACAACAATACATGTATGAATGATATAATTATTTTAAGTACACCTAAGGAGGAATAATAGTTTCATTATTGAAACAGAATGAAGATTTTATTAGATGCTGAAAGAAATGGAATGATTATGCTGAAATTAGATGAAGTGAAAATTGAGGTATTGTTCTCACACAATTCACATTTTGTTTTTCAACTACCGCAGACATTTTGGCCCAACATCCGCACTTTATTCTATAACAAACATTATCACAATTCTACACATCTCTCTCTCATATATTATTAATATTTTTATTGTCGAAAATGCACATTTTTTTTTTTAAAAAAAAAACTTTTAGAATTTAAGTAGTCATTTAATTGTGAAAAACATTTTCTATTTTTATTTTGTAATTTTCTTTTATGTTTTCTATTTTTTATTTTTTAACTATTTTTAAATAAAAAAATAAAAAATGGGAAAATACAAAATATATTTACTTATCCAATTTTCATTTTTCTTATTTTTATATGGTATTTGAATAACTTTATTTTCTAAATATTTTAATGAAAAAATATAATTACAAAAATAATTTTATAATCTATATATTTATATTTATTTTTTCAAATCATAATTAAATAATATTTTTAAATAAAATAAAAAAATTTAAATTATTATAAAATCAATCTAAAAATATTTTTAAATTTTAAAACATAACATAAACAAAAAAAATAGATAAATATAAAAAACTATCTCAAAATGAGAAGAATTAAAATATAAAAAATAAAAATAAAAAATATTTTGAATCAAAATGAGAAACAGATATTAATTTTTTCATTTAAAAATAAATAAAATTAATTTTCTAAAACACAACTATTAACTAATAAAAATATAAAAAATTATTTTCTAATTTTCATTTTAAATAAAAAATAAACTCCATTTCCATTTTTCTTTAGAAATTAAAAAAACAGAATTTATTTTTTACAATTAAACAGTCCATAAGTGTTTTTATTGCATTTTAAGTTTATTTCTCGATAGCTCTCATTTATAATTTTAATTTCCTTAAAAAATCAAAATTCTTTTAAAATAAATTATAAATATAAATAAATTATTTTATTGAAATGTATGGAAATGGATAAGATCATAAGATGCATGATACGCGGAAGCGCCGAAACGGGACCAGTTTAGGAGTTGAAACTGGGTCACACCGCACAGCTCATGAATTTACATTTTAGTACAATCATCAATCAAAAATTAGTTTCAAAATAGCCCACAAAAATTAATTTTGGATTTATTTAATCTTATTTTAGTTATAGCCGTAATAGACCAAGCTCAGCTTCATATATTATGCATTTTAAATTTAATTTAAATAAATTTAATAAATTTAAAATATTTATTTTAATTTATTTTTTATTTATTTTTTTATATTTTATAATAAAGATATTAAAATTGATATTTTTATAAATTATAAATAATATGATAATATATTAATAAAAATAAAATATTATATTATAATAATTTTATAATATATTATAAATTATGAAATTATTTTATATTTTTTAATTTATTTATTACATATACCATATATTAATAAATTATATAAATTAAATTAATAAAAAATTTAATATATTTATGTTTAATTTATAAAAAATTTTAAATGAACTAACTTATAAATTAACGAGCTAAATATTTTTTAATTTAAATTTAACTCATTTAATAAATATATAATTTAAATTTAAATTTAAATAAATTTTTATAGAGTCATAATTTAAATCGAGCTCTTGCTTCACTCGTTTATAGTTTTATTTTAGTAATATTTTAATTCTGCTTTACTTTTATTCAGAGTTTCATATTTGTAAATTTGTGGAGGGTATTTTTGTATGAAAGCGCATTTAAATAAAAAAAAATAATAGTATAGGACTGATACACAGAATCATTACTTACCGAAGATGGCTGGATGCCACCTGAAGTGGTTACATCATCACTTGCAACTCAGATGGCAGCCAAGTGCTTCTGTCTCGCATAACACCACCCATTATTTGCATGATTTGTGATTTTTATTATTAAATTTCAAATAAATTTTAAAAAAATGTCCACTTCAATTGAATGGTACTATATCTAATTTAATATAAATATCAATAATATATTAACTAATATATTTAAAAAATAAAAAATCATTAATTATTTTATTATTTTCTCTCAAAATAAAAATATATATTTAGCATAATTTCCTTTTAAAAAAATGAAATGAGACTAGTATGATTTGTTGTATATCAATATTCTATAGTATAACCCACTATCAGTAAAAAAGTTGATAAGTCATATGACGTAGAGCAGTGAGATCGTAAATTTAAATCGAAAATTCATAATGCCACCTCAAGGCATATTATATTGCATGCATTATATGAGGAGTCAATTCATTAAATTTATTTTGAAGTGAGGCTTGACAATAAATTATTAAATTAACTCTCTCATAATATAACCTACTTAATAATTAATATATTAATATATGATATCATGTTAAATAGAGATTCCTTCTTTAAAAAAAATTTCTATATCATGTTTAGTTTAACCATATTAATTAGTATCTCAAAAAAAAACTGTATTAATTAGATGTCAGCAATTTTTGATCAACGGCCAAAATTTTTATTAATTTATAAACTTAGGAAAAATAATTAAATAAACCCATTAATTAAATAAATAATTTATTTAAATCCTTTGAATTTTAGTGTAAATAGCATTATTTTAACCATATAAAGAAGATTAATTTAATAAAATGTGTAAAATCTTTTTCATAATATTAAGATTTTTCACAGAAAATTATGAGGCGGTGAATTATTTATGTATGCGGATTCCCAATCCTTATGTATATAAAAATTGTAGGAATGGTGGTTGTGAGAGAGCCAAAAAATAGGGGACAAAAAGAAAAAAGAAAATTGATGGTAAGATTTTTCTGTTATTATTGAATAAATTATGTCATGGAGCAAATCGAATCTGGGCCACATGTTTGTGTTGTTAAATTATTTGCTGAAGTGACCTAAAAGTTATGAAAATTATTAATAAGATGTGTCTCAATTAATTTATGCAAATATTTTCTTCTTTTTTTTTTATAGATAAATGATATTTTTTAATAAATTTATGTATGAGCGTATGCAAATCCAAATTTCCAATTCATGAAGAATATTATTATTATTATTATTTATTATTATTAATATTATTATGTGTAGCTGGGGGCGCTCACATGAGCTTTTGAAGTCTTTTATTTGGATGCACGTTATTATATTATCATTATTTACCAGTGCTTTTTCATATAGATTCGAGTGACTGTCTTTTAGCATCCACAGTTCGGTAATTAATTGAGATAAAACTTTTTATTAGGGATTGTTTTGAAATTTAAACAAGTAGTTTAATTTTAATTTAAAAAAAATAAATAAAATTTGATCAATTCCATAATATCAATAATTGCTCCTTATCATTTCGATTCTTTTCGAGATGTTTTTTCTAAACCTAATTGTTTAAAATTTTCCCCAGGTAATGCTAATTGATAATATTTTCATCTAATAATTAAAATATTATATCAAATGTTTATTTTCAAATGTGAAAGGTATTATTATTTGATTAATGCTGACTACACTGATGAAGGAGAATTTTTTGCTCTATATATAAAGAATAACGCTACCATCTTAATAAGCAGAGAAGTTATAGATGACCGCAAATTAGAATGGCTTATTCTAATATAAAACACACAAAGATTATAAATGTAGTTGACAAATATTTTAGTTTGCTTAACGGATGTTGGTTGATTCTTAGGAATTTCTCATTTTATTCAATAAGGACTCATGGATGCATTATTATGGCATGTTATCTAGTGTATAACCTAATAAGAAAATATATGCCTATAAATATCATGGAGGATGAATGTTATGGATGATGGAGAAGATTAAAATGACATTGGAGCTAATAAAATATAATTTTTCATTACAGTCCAAATATACAGGAAGTGTCTATTGATTTAAAATTTAAATAGGATAATACTTGAAAGAATGGATATTTGATGAGAATTGAAGAGTTGATTAACTAAAAACTTTCTTTTTGTAGAATTTAGAGTTGATCCACACATTGATTCTAAACGAAAAACAATGAAGGCAAATTATAAACATATCAATGAAATATTGAACAAATCTAGATTTAGTTGGAATGATATAATTAGAAAAATGACACAATGTGAAAAGTGTATATGAAGAATGGTGCAATATAAGATATACAATAACTTTATATTATAAATTATATGTACTAAATTTAATTATTTTATAAGTACTTTATAAAATTTACTATATTGTTTTTTAATGACAGAATTATAGAAAAGCAATGGAATGCATCTTTTCCTCTCTTTTTTCAAAATGAAATTGGAAAGTTAATTGGCAAAGATAGAGCAATAGGCAAGGAAATTAAAACATTTAATGATGTTATAATAAATATAGAAAAAGATGGCCAATGAGATAAATATTATAAGAAAATATAATGAAGAAGATGATAGTAATAGTACATCTGTTAACCAACAACTCATCCAACATCTAAAGCAATAAGGAAAGAAAGCACACCAAAGTTCAAGATATTTCAAGACTTTGCTTGTAATCAGTGGTGGAGGGAAGGGAGATCCTGGGGCAACAGACCTCCTACCCTTTTCACACACGCACATATATATATATATATATATATAATTTTATAGCATTTTATAAAAATTATATATATATATATTATTTTATATATGTATTAATTTTTTTTATCATATATATTTTTTAATTAGTGGGTATTTAAAGTTATATATATTATTTTTATAAATTTTAATAGTATTATATGTATAATATTTTATAAAAATTATATATATAGTACTTCATATATATATTGGTTTTTTCACGGTATATAGTTTTTTTTTAAAAAAATTAGTGAGTATTACTTAAAGTTTTGTGATTATACATATGTATAGTATTCTTATAAAATTTTATAGTATTTTGTATATATATTGACTTTTTTTACTATATATATATATATTAATTAGTGGACATTTAAAGTTTTGTAATTAAGTTTATATATATTGATTTTTTCACTACATATATTTTTTTATTTTAATTAGCTGGTATTTAGGGTTTTATGATTTTATATTTAAGTTAATATTAGAATTTTACAATTTAATTATGAATTGGATAAAATTAATATTTTCATTTGAAATAGTATTTAATAAAATATAGTAAATAAATTAATAGATCCAAGAATTAAAATGAAAATATATGTAAAATATTCAATGAATTTTTAGAATTTAATAAATACTAAAACTTTTTTATAGAGATTTTTATTAGAAATTTATAACAAAAATTTAAATTTTACTATAATATTAAATGTTCAATTTTATTTTCTATTCGCCTATAATTTTTTTTACCTGAAAAATTTATCTCATTCATTATGTTTCTGATTTCGTTACTGCTTGTAAAACCCAATTTTTTAAATTATTTTAAAATGTCATTTAAAAAAAATAATATATGTAACTATTTATATTATTTATTAATTTATTATTTAAATTATGAAGTTTAGTTTTTTTTAAAATAATTTGTTATTTTATTTATTATAGATTTAATATATATATATATAGAAATAATAATAATATGAAAAAAGAGGAAAAGAAAAGAAAAATATGTTTCACAATGCTGGGAATCAACAAATGGAAAGCATGACAAAGTGTTTATCATTAGGATATGAGCTTAAATAATACTTAAATTATAAATTATGTTAAAAGTTCATAAAAAGCCAACTAATATGATGAGAGGAATTTATGAAGATATATATATATATATATATACTAATAGAGATATATATTAAGAGAGAGAAAGTAATAGAGAAAAGAGAGAGAGAGAGAGAGGGCCATATGATATTTTCTCCGATTGACCCATTGGAATCTTTCAGCGACAACGAGTTTAGCGCCACCAAAATCATTGCCATCGGCCACCAAACAGCGATGTACGTGTCATCTGATCATCTCTCCATCCAATCTCTCTTAATTGATTTTTTTGGCTATTTTCCAACTTTCTTTTCTAATGAGATAGGTACTGTTGAGTATCTTTCTTCACCAGCTTCAACTAAATATATAAATTATAATTTTTGGATCACTTTTTAGTTTGGTCAAAAATCGACCATATTGAATTTTCCTGTGATGCTCCGATAATACTCCAACGATCAATAAAAAATTAAATTAAATTAAATAATTATATTATGTTAACTCTTATTATTTTTGAGTATTTGATTGAAAATAGTTAATAATTATTTAATGAATTGAGTTAAAAAAAAATTATTCATTAGTTGATTATTTAATTAGAATTGTCTACATTACTAATTGATTTAAATTAATCAATTACTGATTTAAAATTGAGTTATAGTTATTATTTATTAAATTATAGAATTAATTAATTATATTTATATATATATGAAATTGATTAACTAATTTATGAATTAAGGTGTTATTATTATTAAGTAATGGGTTTATTAAATTTATTTATTTAAATTAACTAATTTTTAATTAATGGGTTAAGGTATAATTATTATTATTAAGTAATGGTTTAGTTAATTGGTTTGTATTTAAAATATATATTTAAAAATATCAAGTAATTATTTTATGTTAAAATTGAGTAAGTAATGTTAATATTCAATTAAATAATTTTATTGTTTCTATTATTGTTAGTTTTAATGTAAACTATTAGTTAGAGTTAGAGTAATTAGATTATATAGTAATTAGTTTTAAATAAAGGGCATTTAGTAAAATTCTTTCTTAACAATAAAATTTAATTAGAATATGTTTTAAAAATCAGGATAATCATTTTATAACGAAAACTAATTAAATAATATTAGACTTTTATTAGGTTATTGGTAACAAAAGTTTAAATAAATTTAATAGCATAGTAGAATATTTTAATATTTAATAATTAATTGTATTTGTGAAATATGTGTTGGATTGTTGGAGGTGCAAAGGGGCTATTAATAATTGTTGGTTATTATGATGAATATTATGGACAATTTAGAAGTGTTATTTTCTTATTTTGTTTTAGGGGAAAAATATTTTAGTTATAGGGGAGGCTCTGCTGAAATTTGACAGAATCTTTAGAGTTAATCATTTGTCCATTTTTTAATAGTTCATGTTTGTTGCTTGAAAATAAATTTCAAGTGTTTTTCTATTTTCAATCAAATGCTTTGAAGAGAGTTATTAGGTTTTATCTACAGTGAGTTATATAAATTAACGTAATACCCCGCTCTCCTAATTTACGATAATAGTTATATTTGTATAATTGTATCAATTGCTTGACAATAGGCATATATAATTATTATTATCAGTACTAGATTATAAAAACATAATATATGTTAGTGCTTAAGTTGATTGTGTTGTTGCTTATTCTCTGTATTTGTTGGATAAGGTTAGGATTATATGAGATCACAAATGATTTAAGATATGGGTTATGATATGATGATGGGATTAGGATTGTCGTGTCAGCGAGGGCTTTCTCAAACTTAGCGCTACTTAGCTAAGGCCGTGACATCGAACTCTATGTATTGGATTCTAAGAGAAATATGTAGACTAAGAGAGCTAAGTAGGGGATCGACTTCTTATTTTGGGTTTAGTGTGACTTCATTGACTTACTTCTATCCTTATATAATTATGTGATTTATTTATTCGGTTGACATTTGCATGAGCATTATTTGAAAGGGATCGATATATTATAGTACTTATTATATAACTCATTAAGTTAAGCGCTCATTTTTATTTATAATTTTTTTCAGGTTGCAGGTTGAGTATATGAGTACTAGCTATTCAAGTCATCCTGCATTTTTATATTCCGGCAAAAATTATTCAATTCTTTATTTTATTATATAATTATTTCATCTCGTTTATATTTTAGAACTCCGTATAGTATTTCTTTCCTTTTTTTATTTTTTGTTTAGTTTCAATGTTTGGATGGGAATAAAGAAAGAAAATAAAAGAGAAGCCATCATCTTTTTTCTCCTCATGCTTGGCTAAAATTTCCTGTACAGAGAGAGAGTGTGTGTTTTGCTTCCAAATACTTCAAATTACATAAGAAATTCAAGGATTTTAAGGTGATTTTGAAGAATCATCAAGAATTCAAGTAAGTAAATCTTCTTTAAGCTTGGTGTTTTAAATTTGTATGATTATGTAAGATTGGTCTAGAGAGAGAAATATGTTTAAATGGTTAAAATTGATAGTAATGAAGTTAAAATGATGAATACATGATGATTTCACTATAAGAATATACCGAATTACAGATGAAAAAATTTATCGGTAATTCTTATTTTTTTGTCGGTAATTAAATTTACTAACAAATTTACTGGCAGAAAATTTTGTAGTTATTTTTTTTGCCGATAATGGAAATACAGACAAAAATAAATATTTATCGATAAATTACCGAGAGAAAAACTTTATGTCGGTAATATCGACAGAAAATTACATTGATAATGCCGACAAAAAATTTTATCGATAAATTACCTAAAGAAAATTATGCTGGTATATTACTGAGAGAAAATTCGGTTGGTATTACTTATAGAAAATATAAAAAAATAAATTTTTTGTTAGTTTATTTTTATAATTAAAATTTTAAAATCAAATTTATCTAAAATTTTTTAAAAAATCAAAAAATTCCAAAAAAAAAAAAATCTAACACCCTAAAATATTTCTATTTACCAAAAAAAATTTAAAAATATAAAAAATTTAAATTTCTTAAAATATATTCTATTTAATTAAAAAATTAAAAAATTATTTTTAAAATTATTTTTATTCTAAAATTTATCAAAATAAATAAATTTTAGCTATTTTTTTAAAAAAAAATCATAAAACACCCTAAAATATTTTTATTTACCAAAAACTTTTTAAAAATATATTAAAAAATTTTAAAATTTCTTAAAACATATTGTTTTTAAATAGGTAAATTTAAAAAATTAAATTTTTTATAATTTTTATTTTGAAATTTATAAAAATAAATCAATTTTTTTCTAAATTTTTTAAAAATTAAAAAAATATTTAAAAAAAATCTAACACTCTGAATAAATTTCTAAATACAAAAATATCTCTAAATATATTATGAAAATTTTAAAAATCCCTAAAATAATATTACGATTAATTAAAATAACTTTAAAAATCAAACAATACACAACCAAACTATAAATAATCAACTTAAGCTACAACACTTACAAAATCAAAATAAAATATCAAATTCATTAAAATTAAAAAATAAATAAATAAATTTAATATATATTGCATAAAATTATCTAAAATTAAAAAATTAAAGTAAATACCTTATTCTTCTTCTTCATCTTCATCTTCTTTTTCTTCTTCTTCTTCTTCTTCTACAAGCAAAAAAAAAATACATAGAAAATTTTAACAGAGATAGATAGAGGAAGAGGAGAAATAAAAAAAAATAGAAGAGAATTAGCAGAAATAGAGGAGAGAAAAAATATATTTTATAGAAAAAATTTACAGAGAGAATTAATTATTTATCGGTAAAATTATCGAGAGAAAATATATTCTGTCGGTATTACCTATAGAAAATATTTTCTATCGGTAATTTTACATATAGAAAATATATTCTCTTAGTATTATTGACAGAAAATATTTTCTCTCGGTAATTTTACCGATAGAAAAATACTTTCTCTAGATAAATATCTCGAATAATGACGGTAAAATTTTCTCTAATTAATTGGGTTACGACTATTTATTTACCGAGAAAACTTTTTTTCTGTCGGTAAAATTATAGATAAAATATATTTTCTGTCGATAATTTTACCTACAGAAAATATATTCTCTCGGTATTATCAACATAAAATATTTTCTCTCGATAATTTTACAGACAGAAAAATACTTTATATCTGTAAATATCTTAAATAATGGCGGTAAAATTCTCACTCAATTAATTGGATTGTAACTATTTATTTACCAAGAGAAACACTTTTTTATCGGTAAAATTACCGACAGAATATATTTTCTGTCAGTAGTACAGACAAAATATATTTTTTATCGGTAATTTTACCTATGAAAAATATGTTCTCTCGGTATTATCAATAAAATATTTTTTCTCAGTAATTTTACCGACAAAAAATATATTATGTCGGTATTACCTACTAATTGAGTTGCGACTATTTATTTACCAAGAAAATAATTTTCTATCGGAGAATTATCGAGAGAAACTATTTTCTGTCAGTATTACTTACAGAAAATATTTTCTCTCGGTAATTTTATCTACAAAAAATATATTCTCTTGGTATTATCGGCAGAAAATATTTTTTATAGTAATTTTACAGACAGAAAATATATTTTGTCGGTATTACCTATAGAAAATAAATTCTATCAATAAATTTACCTATATAAAATATTTCTATCGGTAAAGTCTATCGGTAATTGTTGGCGCCATTATTGCCGATAAAATATATGTTGGTAAATTTTTTTATTAGTATTCTGTCGGTAATCTGTCGATATATTTTTTAATTTATTTTTTAATTGTCTTTCGGTATTATGTCGGTATTACCAATAAAAAATTTTATATCGGTAATCCAATATATTCTTGTTGTATTTGTTAATTAATTAGTTTAAATGGACATAATTGATGAAATCAAGGTTATGGGATGGATGTGTGGAAATCAGGATTTCAATATGGGTACTTATAATTATGGTAATGAATTTATTTAATGTTATTTTAATATATATGTGATGATTTTATGGCTGAAAATTAAATATGAGAGAATTTTATGAAGTTGAAATTTAGGAGTAAGTTAAGTGAAATTAGGATTTTGGATTGAGGTTGATATAATTATTGAAATGAGTTATTTTATTGTTATTTTGATATATAAGTAGTGAATTTATGGTTAAATATTGAAAATAAGTTGGGTATGATGAAGTTTGAATAAAGTAGTAAGTGGTGAAATTAGGATTTTATTGGAATTTTGATAAAACTGTGTATTTAATGATAGTTTGATATAAATTGACCATGAAAATAAATTTAAATAAAATAATGTTGCTTGTTGTTGGTTATGTGCATTAGGTCAATGTAGTCCAAAGGAAGATAATTAGGGTTTTGGTGAAGAAAAAAGGTGGAAAGGGAATTGGACTAATTTGAAGCTAAGAAAAAGGTTAGTATATAATCTCATAATTGTTGTTTTAATAATATTGTGGTTGGCATTACACATTGTGATTTTGTGAATGTGTTATGTCACTTCCATTTTGCTTTTGGTAAAATATGTGTATTGTACAAATAAGAGTGTGTTTAATGCATAAACTATGTAAATATAAGTCATTGTAGAATGACTATGTAATTGTTATGTACTTAAAGTGAAAAATGCTTAAAATGATTGAAAAAGATGAGAAATGAACAATGTGACAAGAAATGAGAAAGAAAATGTGAAAACTATGAAAGAAAGAGTAAATATGGTGAAAACGAGAAATGTGATAATGATATAAGAATATAAAAAGATAAAATACGTTATTGTGTATTTGTAACCTATACTGTTACTTGTCCAGTACTGTTGAGATTGATTATGCATTTATTGATAGACCTAAACAAAGCTAGGTCTTAACCTGTACAGAGTTAGGCATGAGATTAAGATTGATGATAGACCTGAAGAGGGCTAGGTCTTGAGTCTAGACTTGATAATTGTATAAGAGTTATTGGATCTTATGTATGTGGATGTGTTGTGTGTATGGTTATAAGGTAATTAAAATTTTGTGCAAACACTACAAATTATATTATGAGGAAGTGCATTTAGATATAAATGTTTATTATTTTTTGAAATTATGTGTCACTAAGCTATATACTCAGCGTTGTTGTATGAATCACATAGATGAGAGAGTTGTTATTCAAATGGACCTAGGTTATTGTTGATATTCCCTAAGTGCCACAAGACCAACTATGTCGATTGTATACATGTATAATTATGGTTTTTATGTTCTTTGGTTTACATATATTAATTCCCAATACTTGTGTACTAAGTGAAGAATTGTGATTATGGTGTATATATATAAATATAAAATTTAATCAAGTTAAATAATATTTTGAATATGTGCTATAGATAATAAATCTTTATTATGAGGATTTTGAAGAATTTGAAAGATTTGTGAAAATGAGAACATTGGGAGTGTTCATTTTTATGCAAGGTTGAGTGTTTGATGAATTGGGATTTTATGGTATTACATACAAAACTCCCATTTTTTCTGAGAATTTCTTTTATAAATTAATATATTATTCTAATATTAGAGTGAGCATATATATATATATTTATTGTAGTATCTTTGTATCCTAGATATATATTTTACATCTATATGATATATTTATTATATGTATTTAGGGTATAATGGTGTTATATTTATTTTGGTATCAGAGTTTAGATTTGAGATTCTCAGCCTAAGTAGATTTTACAAAGAGAGAGAATGAGAATTTTAAAATAGTGATTTGAGTTTTAATATATGCATATGCATTGACACCTAAGTTGGTCTCTAATGTGACACTATTTATTTATAGCGGTAGATATAGGTTGTGACGGCGTCTGGAGGATGTCGGTGAAAGAACAGTATGGAGAGTGCGGCTCTTGGTGAGAGTAGAGTTGGAGGTGGAGTAGATGTTGGAGAGGCTTCGGAGGTAGCCAAACCAGGTGTACAGGGTCTTCTAGTATGGGTTCTGCAAATGGCAGAATTATTCATTCAAGCTCCAGCACCTCAGCAAAGTAAGAGGTATGATAAGCTCAAAAAGTAACGGGCTACTGACTTTGAGGGCACTATAGATCCAGTAGAGGTTGAGTAGCGGCTGGATAGAGTAGACAAAGTTTTTGTTCAACTGGAGGCTGCTGTAGAAAATAAATTTAATTATGCTCTCTCTCTTCTGCAGGGAGATGCTTATGACTGGTGAAAGAGATTTCCACATGGGTTATATAGGCCACCGGTATTGTTGTATGATGATTTCTTGATGGAGTTTGGTGGAAAGTATATTCCCAGGGATTATAAGGATGGGAAGAAGAGAGAGTTTCTTGACTTGAAATTGGGAGAGAAGACTGTGACAAAGTATGAAAATTAGTTTTTGAGGTTGAATAAGTATGTTGGTGGGATTATATTAGATGAGATAGACAGATGTAAGAAATTTGAGGATGGATTGTGGCCTACTATCAGATGTAAAGTAGTAACAGTCTAGTACGAGGAGTTCTCTAGGTTAGTTTCAGCTGCTAAAAGTGTGGAGAAAGCTATGGAGGCTATAGTTGCAGGGGAGAGTAGGAGTAAAAGACCCTAGTTGGAGGTAGAGTCATCATCTCACAAGAAAAAGGTGAGAAAATTTATCATAAGGTTTTAGTGAGAGTTGGGGGCAGTCTAGTGGACCTGGTCAGCAGAGGGAGAGCCCTGCAGTGTCGGTGGCTAGTGCTCGCACCTCTACTTCTCAGAGATCTACTCTGCCCACATGCACCCAGTGTAGTAGAATACATAGGGATATTTGTTGGAAAGTTAACTCTAGGAGTTGTTATAAATGTGGGTCTCAAAACCACTATGTTAGCGATTGTCTAGAGCCATTAGAGAATAAACAGATGGAGACTATTGGATTTAGACCTAGTGTTAGAGGAGGCAGGAGTAGTAGAAATGGCAGGGGTGGCCGGAAAGGATATAAACATGGAGAGAAGTCTATTACTATGGACAGATAGGAAGGAGTCAGAACATCATAGAGAGTTTATGAGATGCAGAGGAGGTAGAGGGACTTGGACGTAGATGAAGGTAAAATCTTTATCACTGAATACTATTGCTTATGTCTTGATTGATTATGTATTCTTTTTTTGACATTATAAATTGAGGAATCTTTATGCTAGCTTATGGATTTGTGGAAATAGTTGAGCATATTCATAAGAGGAAGAGCTAAGATTATTGGGTTAAAAATGGTAGTTGAAATTTATATTTGTCTTCGATGGTTTAAGTTATTATAGTAGATAATTTCAAAGATAAAATTATTAAAGGGGGAGGAAATTATAATATTAATAATTTTAAATAAATTAAATAAGTATATGGAGGTTAATTAGAGTATTAAAAGAGATATATGTGTAGTATATACCTAGTGTATGCACAAAATATACATAGTATATATAAGATATATACCTAATATTTACTTAATACAAATATTGGATACATATTCTATACTAGATATATACAAAATATACACATTGTATACATAATGTATACATAAAATATATATTACATATGCATATACATAAAGATATATATAACATATAAATAAAGTATAAATGACATATATATATACATAAAATATAAATGACATTTATATACATTTATGGATGGGAAGATGATAATAATAATAATAATAATAATAATAATAATAATAATAATAATAATAATAATAATAATAATAATAATAATAATAGTAAATAAAGAAATAAAGAAATAAGGCAAAGAAAAATCAAAGCAAGAAAGAAAATACTTGGCTGGAAAAAAAGGAAAAATATTAAAAATAATTAAATAATTAATATATATGGATGGGAATGAAGAAAGAAATAAAAGAGAAGCCATCATCTTCTTCCTTCCCATGCTTGGCCAAAATTTCCCTTACAGAGAGAGAGTGTGTGTTTTGCTTCCAAATGCTTCAAATTACATAAAAAAATTCAAGGATTTTAAGGTAATTTTAAAGAATCATCAAGAATTTAAGTAAATCTTCCTTAAGCTTGCTGTTTTGAATTTGTAAGATTATGTAATAAAGTTAAAATGATGAATACATGATGATTTATTGATTAATTAGTTGAAATGGATATAATTGATGAAATTAGAGTTATGGAATGGATATATGAAAATTAGGATTTCAATATGGGTGGTGAAAATTATGATTTTAATATGGGTGTTTATAATTATGGTAATGGATTGATTTAGTGTTGTTTTAATATATATATGTGTGTGTGTGTGTGTGTGATGATTTTATGGATGAAAATTGAATATGAGTGGATTTTGATGAAGTTGGAATTTAGGAGTGTAGACCCTTAATTTTTGACCCAATCCGGTCCAATATGTTTTATTTAGTCCAAAATAATTTTTTTTTGTCTAATTGGTCAAAAATAATTTTAATTAAATAATTTTTGCTTTATTATCTAATTTTTATTAATAAAAAATAAAAATAAACAAATAAAAGTCAAAAAATAAAAATAAAAATTGGAGTCGAAAAAATCGTCGAGCGGGTCCGTGGGCATTTCGCCCGCAGAAGAATTCTGTGTGGCCATTTTGCACGCAGAAAAATTCTGCCTGCAAAATGGCCCAGCCATTTCGCAAGCAGCATTTTTCTGCCTGCGAAATGGCTACGGGCCTGTTACGCGCGCGCTGCCGCAGCCAACTGTGGCAGATTTTTTTCGCCAGCGCAATTTTTTTCGACTTAAATTTTTCGAACCTAATTCAATTAGATTTCGGTTTCTTTTTTTTATTAATATTATTTACCTTAACTAATTAGGAATAAACCACATCAAACCACTATAAATAAGTACCAAAGACAATTAAAAAAGGGGGAGCCGAAATCCAACAGTAGCTTGGAAAAAGAAAATCCAAATCCATAAAGGAAAAAGATTGAATTCAATTGATTTTAAAAGGAGCAGAAACACGATTTAAGAGAAGAAAAAGACAAAAAGGCCGGTCTTTTGAGCTTGTTCATCCAAGAAGCAATTTTGGTGCAACTTACAAAAGAAGGTATGAAATTCTAATTTCTTTATTTTTTTTTACAGTAGCTAAAACTAGGATTTTGTGTTTTTCAAAAGTTAAAATCTTAGAACTTTAATTTAGTTTTTCTAAAGCCAAAAAAGCTTTATTTCGTTGGTTTATCTTCCAAAAGGCTTAAAATTATTATTTTTACTTCTTAAAAATCTTAATTGAACATATTTTTCAACAAAACTAAGATTTAAATTATGTTTCTTTTAAAATTTTAAAGTAGATTCTATTTCATTCAAAAAGTCTTAAAAAACATCTTTTCTACTTATAAAAACTTTAATTTGTTTGTTTAAATTCATAAAACTTCATGAAATTATCAAATTGATTTCCAAATTCCTAAAAATTAATTCACCACCCGTGACCCTAAATTCTAAAAATACTAAACCCAAATTCAACTTCCAAAATTCAAAATAATGAACCCTAATCCTTTTAAAACTTTAAACCCTAATTTTTATGAACCCTAATCCTTTTAAAACATTAAAAACCATAAAACCATAAATAGATTAAATTTACACAGTAGCTTAGAAACCCAATAACCGAAAATCATAAATCAAAGTATTTTAAAGTGTCTAAAATCCTAGTTTCATGATTTCACCATTCAAACCTTAATTTGTTTAATCAAAGTGTCTTACCAACCTTTTAAAAACATAAAATCCCTAATCTATTTTAATTCCATAAAAAGTCACAGTAGCTATAATTAGACTTTTATTTGCTTTATTCAATTCCATATTTGATTATGTTTTGATTTATTTTATATGCTTTAATTTATTTAAATTCAATGCTTAGTTTATTTTATTTATCATGGATGGATGTTTACTTTTTATTGATATTTGGTACCTTTGATGAATGGTTTATTTATGATGAATGATTATTTACTTTTATCAATTAATTTAGATTTTCAAAAGTTGTAAGAGGTATGTTTCCACTTGGTGGGTACCTCATTAGTTAAACATCATGTAATTTTTATTTATTTTTCTATTTTAGAACCAATGTAAAGGGCATATTTCTACCTTTTGGTGGGTGTCTTATTTAGGCATGTGATGTAAGGACATGTTTCCATCTTTGGATGAGTGTCCATTTATTTGCTTTGTTTGGACATTGCTTTGATTTTAATATAATAATATTTTCTTTTAATTATTGTGTGTAATATGGATAATATTGTTATATTTAAGAATTTTATAATATTAAGACCTGTAAAGGAGGCCGGTTCCAATGAACCGGGCGTTGTGGGGTTGCTGGGCCATTTCTCACCTTCCCCACACGTACCCAACTTTCCGAACCCATTAGGAGGTTGGAGATTCCTTAGGAATCGAGTCATCCACCCATTTCTTTTTTTCCGGCCCAGCCGGGTGGCGACTCCATTTTTTTTCGGACTTAGGTCCGTGTTCTTTAAGGCCTCGAGACTAAACAGAAGTCGCAAGAACCATTCCACCGGGAGTGGGGCGAAAATCCCCGCTCACAAGGGGTATGTTATATGAAAGTAGGGTTTTGGATGGAGGTTGATATAATTATTGTAATGAGTTTTTTTTTTGTTCTTATTTTGACATGTAAGTAGTGAATTTATGGTTAAATGTTGGAAATAAGCTGGGTAGGATGAAATTTGAATAAAGTAGTAAGTGGTGAAATTAAAATTTTATTAGGATTTTGATGCAAATTGTATATTTAATGATAGTGTGATATAAATTGACTATGGAAATGAATTTAAATTAAATAATGTTTCTTGTTTTTGGTTATTTGGTTAGGTCAAGGTAGTCCAAAGGAAGATATTTTGGTGAAGGAAAGAGGTGAAAAGGGAATTGGACTAATTTGGAGCTAAGAAAAAGGTTATTATATGATCTATTAATTGTTGTTTTAATAATAATGTGGTTGGTATAACACATTATGATTTTGTGAATGTGTTATATCACTTTCATTTTGATTTTGGTAAAATATGTGTATTCTACAAATAAGAGTGTGTTTAATGCACATACTATGTAAATATAAGCCACTGTAGAATAGCTATATAATTGTTATGTCCTTAAAGTGAAAAATGCTAAAAATGATTGGAAAAAGATGAGAAATGGACAATATGATAAGAAATGAGAAAGAAGTGAAAACTATGAAAGAAAGAGTAAATATGATGAAAGCGAGGAATATGATAATAAGATGAGAATGTGAAAGATAATAAATTATTATGTATTTATAACATATATAATTACTTGTCTAGTACTATTGAGATTGATTATTCATGCTTTGATAGACCAGAGCAAAGTTAGGCCTTAACTTGAGCAAAGTTAGATCATGAGATTAAGATTGATGATAGACCTAAGCATGGCTAGGTCTTGAGTCTGGACTTGATAATTGTACAGGGGTTATTGGGCATAATGTATGTATATGTAGATGTGTTGTGTGTACAGTTATAAGGTAATTAAGATTTTGTATAAACATTGCAAATTATGTTATGAGGAAGTACAATCAGATATAAATGTTTATTGTTTTTTAAAGTTATGTACAAGTTAACTACATGCTTAGCGAGGTTATATGGATCATCCATGTGAGAAAGTTGCTGATCAGAGGGTTCTAGGTTGTGGTTGATATTTGGAGACCTGAGGTGCCGCAAGACCAACTGTGCCGATTGCATACATGTATAATTATGGTTTTTATGTATTTTGGTTTATGTATATTAATTCTCAACACTTGTGTACCAAGTGAAGAATTGGGATTATGATGTATATATATATAAGTACAAATTTAATCAAGTTAAATAATGTATTGAATATGTGCTATAGATAATAAATCTTCATTTTGAGGATTTTAGAGAATTACAAAGATTTGTGAAAATGAGAACATTGAGAGTGATCATTTTTATGGAGGTTGGGTGTTTGATGAATCATAATTTTACTGGATATATGTATTATACATATTTAAGGTATAAAGTTGTTACAGAAATGTGAGCAATAGATGACTAATAAAAGAAATAAAGTGCTAGATGAGCTACTTAAAATTGAGAGTTTGAATATTATTGAAGCCTTACAAGCTACAAATATTCTCACCGCTGAACAAAATAAATTAAGAGTATTCTATCAAGTTTCAGCACTTCTTAGAAAGCAACAAGTGATTAGAATTCTTCATCTTGCTTTTGGAGGATCTAATTCTAGAAGGATTTAAATAATTCATATTGTTTTTCCTATTTTGGAGTGATTTATATTTCTATTTTAGAAAAATTTTAAATATGTTGAAAGATGATGTATTTTAATTATTTATTACGAATTGTTTTTTGTTAATATTTAATTTGTCAAGATAACAACACTTAACATAAATATTGGCACAATATATATGTACTGTCCATTTTGGTCATTTTACCCTATGTATTTATATATTTACCACTTTGCCCCTACATTTATCTATTTTGTACCAACAAATACTTATATAGACACACATTAGTTACTCTTACTTTGCCTCTTATATTTGCATATTTTGTATTAAATAGACACTTACATCTACATATAGTATTATTTTATTGAGGTGTTTGTTGTATAAAATAGACAAATATAGATGAGCAAAATGTCCAGTATTTATGTACACAAGTACCAGAGGTAAAATAGTAAATGCATAAATACAAGTAGCGAAGTAACCAAAATAGAAAAGTATTAAAGGCTGCAGATGCATTAGGCCTATAAATATATGTTTGTGTGTGCATCATGTAGGGATGTAAATGAGCTAAGCTACTCGAGTTCGACTTAGATTTTGACTCGGTAAAAGTTCGTTAAGGCTCGAGCTCGAACTGCTCATTTATAAAATGAATCAATCTTAAGCTAAGAAATACTCAGCTCGTTAGCTCACGAGCTGGTTCATTTAAAAACTCGTGAGTTAGGCTCATAAGCTAGCTCATTTATTATATTGTATTAAAAATATATAATTTAATTTATACAGATTAGATTATGTATATGAATATATTAAATTTTTTTGACTAATTTAATTTATAAAATTTATTAATATGTAGTATATGTGATAAATAAATTAAATAATATAAAATATAAAATAACTTAGTAATTTATAATAAAATATAAAATTATAGTAATACAATATTTTATTTTTTTAAATATATAACCATATTGTTTATCTTTCATAAAAATAATAATTTTAGTATATCTTATATGAAAATATAGAAAAGATAAATAAAAATAAAAACTGAAATAAGTTCGTTGAGCTTATTAAACTTATTTAAATCAAACTTAAATTCAAGCTCGAAATATATGATATATGAGCTGGCTTGATACAAGCTCGGACTATGCTTGGGCTTAGGCTCAGTTCAAGTTCAAACTCAACTATTTTATTATAAGTTGAGCTTAAGTTTTTTAAAGTTTGGTTCAACTTGATTACAACCCTATATGTATGCATGCATGCATACTTATATACATATAGATATGCATGCACGCACGCATACATACATACATATATACATATACATATATATGCTTAATACATAAATAAACACTTGTACTTTTTTAAAAAGTTCTATAGCCCTTTCTACTTTGAGGATGTCCTATTACATATTTGTCAAAGCTAAAAATGGAACTATCTAATACTTTGCTTAGAGTGTGAAATAAAATAAATTTAGATACGCGTGAGTGGCTTAAAATATACCAAATTCTTCATTTGTTTTCAATATCTCTCTCTTCTTCCTCTGTTTTATTTTTTCCAAGGAGTCATTATCCCTATCATCTCTTCATCTCTTCCCCTTTAATGGATGAATTTATTTTCTTATTTTCTTATTTTCCTTTTTATTTATTTCTCAATCCATTTTTTCCTTCTCCAATTCATCACCGACATGCCTGTGACGTTGCTGATTTAGATTTTCAAAATTTTATTTTTTTATTTTTTCACTATAGATTGATAAATAAATTTTCAATTGATTCTCATTCTCAACCTTTTTCATTTTCTTTCTGAGACCCTTCAATTTCATAAATAAACAAAGAAGAAACTAATTCAATTCCAGATTTCAAAGAATTTGTATGTTTTGTGGGAGTATTACAAGCAAGAGACCTAGCTATCAAGATGTTGCTATTAAGTTGGGCGAAAAATTGGTAGCAATATATGACATATACTATTTTGTATATACATTTGAATATGTTACTCTTTCTTCCTTTCTATTATGATAATTCTATCTAAACCCATTTTTATTTTTGGGTTAACATATTTTTCTGCCCAATATGAATATAATATAGGAAAAGGTACAAAAAAATCCTCAATATTTTTGTACGGATATAAATACAAGTCCAATATTTGTCTGGGCCTAATTAGGCCCAAAATATTATAAAAACTGATATTGGAGCCTTTTTGTAATGTTTACAGTTTATCCACTTTACCCCGTCACCCTAAATGTTAATAAGCATTAAAATATTAATTTTTCATTTTTTTTTAAATTTATTTTATGCCCTTGAAATTAATATGTTATTATAAAATTTAATTTTTCTTCATTGTACAATTTCTCCTTCATTTGCAATATCCTAAAAATTCCTTTCCCTTAAGAAAACCATCTTCAGTGGCCTGTACAAGCTCCTAGTTTGTAATTAAACTCTTGTTTTCTTCGTGGAGGGAGAGATTTAACTGAGACTGATAAAACCATAACAAGCCTTTTGCTTAGAAGTTTTAGTTTTATTTTTGAGTACATAAACCAAAGATTTGATAGCTCTATCATTTCTAATCAAACTCTTGTTTTCTTTGTGGAGGGAGAGATTTAACAGAGCTGTCACTGCGTGTTCTTGCGTCCATAGACTGTTACATCAAATAAGTGGAATTAACGTCGAAATAGATCAAATTCACTAATTAATACTCAGTTATCAGACCGATTCTTCACCAAAAGTTGAAGTTTAGTTGTTACCGATCTTTTCTTACAATTGATGATGATTGAAGGCCATCAAAGCAGATCCCCAGTGAAATATTCTCAATTATTTTATAGAAAATGAGTGTGTGTGAGAGAGAAATGGGATAATTTGTTTTTGAAATTCTTGTTTCAATAATCAAATTTTGCAAATGAAACTAAAAAAATCATTACCTCATGAGTAAGATTGAGAAGGGTATTTTTCCTTTGAAATTAATTTGTGTATTTTTTTTTCTTTGAGCTTATTACTATAAAGTGCGACAGTAACAAGCAGAAGTTAAATTACAGTTGCAGCAAAAAGCATATTTTGTTTGTTGATTTGGGATTTTGTTAAAGATCAGAATTGAGGTTTTGTTGAATTAGTGATTTTTTTAAAGATGAGAATATTGTATTTATTACCGGACAGAGTAGAAGTGAAAATGTTGTGTTTATCAAAATTTTCTCTTGTTTGGTTGGCTAGAAAATGCAGGGAAATGAAAGAAAATTAATCTAAGAATTGAGAAAAGAGAAAAAAGTGAGTCTCATTTATTTTAAAATAATTTTTATAATTTAAAAATTATTTTTAAAATTTTATATTAATTTCTTGGTTAATTTATTTTAATAGTAAAATAAATAAGTAAGGTCTAATTATTCATCATATTTAATAGAGTTAAATTTGTCATTTAATGAAGGGCTCGATTGACAAATTTTCTAATGTTCTGTGCATAAATGACAACATTTTTAATGTTTTGGACATGATTGAATCAAAATAAACACTAAGCTTGTATTTGTATCTACGTGAAAATATTATGGCCTTTTTTTGTATATTTTCCCATACGATATTTATTGCTTACTTTGTTGAGTTGTAATGCCTATTTAATGGCATCTTTGAGTAGGAAAAATGCATCTTTCAACCGTAAATAAAATTTTAAAATTTCTTTTACCCACCAAGCATTTGTTATATTTCCTCTTACAACTAACCTTTTGGTTCTTTAATTTTTTTTTTCAGCTCCAATATTTGTAAATGCGAATATATGCTTTCACATTTCTATTTTTGTTCGCAATGCTTATATTTCTTCTTCTTTTTCTTTTGTATCTTTCTTTTTCAATCTCCAATTTCTTTATATTTCCCACTTTAATCTATTTTTAGTAATACTCTAAAATCCATTGATTTATTCTAAAATCTGTTTTCAATCTCCAATGTGAAGGGTAATTTTTTTTCTCTTTTTTGGTTAAATATCAATTAGAAGCAAATGGAGATATGAGTTTGAGTTATTTTCAACATATGATGCTAAGGGGAAATGTAGAGAAAATAGGTGAATAATCTGGAAATCAGATGAATAATGGTCTCTTCTTGTACATGAAATACACGGAGAAGAAGTGAGAAGAGAAATAATTGAAATGAGGGCATAATAATACTATTTTAACCACGTAAAGCTATGTAATAGGATGCCCACAAAGTAAAATAGGCTAATAAGACCTCTTGAACAAGTATAAGTGTTTATTTATGTATTAAGCCATATTTATGTATATAATTGTTATTGATTTTAATTCTAGTGTTAATATAATCCGAATAGTTTCAATAAGGATCAGATTTCAAACTAAATCAAATAAAAATAATAAGTAGCCATTTCGATTTTCATTTTGCTTCATTCTAGTTTTGAATCTAAAATTTGAATTAAATGCCTTCTTAATTTGATTGTCAAAATTAAAATATGAATTCACCGATATTATTAAGGTCAATACATTTTATATTTTCATAAAAAAATAAAAGTTAATTTATTTTTTTATTTTTTTTTGCTAACATTTGATATTTGATCATTGAATTGGAAATGGAAAATTATTGAAATTCATATTTTTTTAGTTTATTGCATTATTGATGACTATATTTGAAAAAAATAAAAAGCACATGATGGTTGAATGCGTTTTAGTGGATGAGTATGTAAATGTATATTTTGAATTTTGTTTCCCAACTTGCCGTAAATTAGTTTATACTCTTGATAAAAATAAGGGAAAGGGGCTTTAAAAAATAATTACCTGATGACAAGGTGGACTTTTGGACTCAAGGCTCGGCTAGAGGACTCCTGGGTTCCACGATTATGCGGGAGGACCTGCAAGGCTAGGAAGAGGCTCGAACTTCAGTGGAGAGGCTCCGATGCCTAAATCAATGCTCAACTTTGTAGAGATTGTAGGTAATTGGAAGTTAGAAAAAAAATGAGATGATCTACCTGTAACATTTTACCTCTGTTTATACATAGAAGACAGTGGGAGACAGGTTATAAAGATGGTAGGGTCAAGCTCTACTGGTGGTAGGAGATAGACTCTGCCGGACGTGGGAGACTGTAGGTGGTAGGAGACGAACTCTGCAGATAGTGAGAGTGTCAGGGAATATTAAGAGGTGTTAGGAATTTATGAGAGATGATGTGCTGGTCAATAAAACGAGCCTAGATAACAAGCTTGGTCGAAGGGGACTCTATCGATCCTGTATGTCCAGCTCGCTACAAGAAGTGTAGCTCATTTCAAGCTATATAAGCTCAGTACAATGAGGTGGTTTGACTCAATTTCTTACTGTCGATCTATAGGTATACACCTCTAGTCCCCCCTGCTGTGATGACATTTATGCTAGCCACTTGGTGAAAAGAATGCGGGTGCACTGGCGTAGAAGAATCTATGTGGTAACTCAAAAAGTATGGTGGGAGCTGGAAATTCAACTTTTAAGTTTCCTGCGCAAGGTATTAATTGTGCCGGTTCAGCTTTCGATGCTCTTCCTCTATAAATGGGGGAGAGGAGTGAAGACAACTACTAAACCTCTCAAGTAATAGCTCGGGTGCTTTGATAATTTATACGAGTTTGAAGTAGCTACACGGTGTAAAATGGTTTGCGAAGTGTCTTCAACTAAATCGGTGAGTGCTCCTTGTTCCTTTGCATTATGAGTTCGAGTAATGTCATTTCTATAGATTCTATAGATTTAAGCTCCGAAAAGAGTGATTAATCACTGAAAATTGTGCGAGCGAGCTCGGTTGAGCAAACTCACTGTAGTACTGAGGGAGTTGTTAGTGGGAGAATTCTTGTGGCCAAGCTGGTGGAATTACCAGAAAGAGTTACTGTAGCTTGATCATGCCCTACTAAGAGAAGTGGAGCTGAAGAAGATCATACAGTGGTAGAAAAGGCTCGAATTAGGAATATCATATCTTGCCTTAGCACCGCTGACCTAGATAGTATCCGAGACAAGTATTAAATACCTCTCGTGTATAAGATGTATGTTCCTGGTGACTGCACTCATGCAATGGATGACCCTCTGGCTGATCATTTAATACTTTATGAAGAAGATCCGAGGTCCAGGGTAAGGCTCCCCTTTCAGCCATTCATCCTGGAGTTCTTAGAGTTCCATGATCTGGCTTTAGGGCAACTAAGCCCAAATGCCTGGTTGACGGTAGTAGAATTTGAGATTTTATGCAGGATGCTAGGGATCCCTTCCTCTGTTAGGGGGTTAGGTGCCTTTTCAATATTGAAGCTGCGATCCCGAGCATATGAAGATTTTTTTTACTTACAAGGGAGGCCTGGACAAGGATGATTTTTTGGGAAACCGGACTCTGTGAAGAATTGGAAGGATCAGTTCTTTGTTGTGAAAAAAGAGGGAGGCTTTAGATGCAGGGTCGACTGAGTTTATTCTTGCAACAGTCGCATTATAAACATAAAAAACCTCGATCCCGAAGAGCGGGGATACTATAAATAGATTAGGTAGGATGTTCTGAGAGAGAAGAGGAACGTCCTTCACCTTATGAGAGAGTATTTCCCCTTGTTCGGGACAGTGAGGGAGGCTCAACCCTCTGACCCGGTTGGTATACTTTTATCTTTGAGTTTCAGGTTTGTAATGTTTAGTTTTATTTTCTCAATTATTTTGTGTTTGTGCAGAAATGGCAAAAGGGGCTGCCTCGGAGGAGCTCAAGCACATTACAGAGCAAGTTGTTGAACTCGAGGTGAGAATCGTCCTAGTCAGGAACCTTGAAAGGGGAAAGAGCCTAAAATCGGGATTATAGGTCTAGTCAACCCTTTGATCGAGATACTACCTAGCCAATACAGTCCACTGAGGCTGGCTGCTACGTTGGTGGAGAGGCTAGGCATTCCTCATAAGTCTGAGTTTTCTATGAGAGATCCTCCCATGCAATGAGTTTTATTAGTCATTCTAGGGGAAATGGTCTGAGAGAGGCGGGAACACCTTCAAACAAATGCGGCTGCTTTAGCCTCTAAAGTTTGAGTCTCTACGACAATGGTAAGTGATTTAAATAAATTTTCGATCATTGTTGTGTTTATATTTAATGATCTAGAATGACTTTTCATTTTTCTTGCATAACTTGCTCAGCTTTGCCATGATACAGCCGAGCGGTTACTGAATGTGTCAACAAATTTTCATCACGCTCGTTAAGAATCTGAACGAGCATGTAAAAGAGCATATGAGCTCGATGATGCTTTAAATTTCGAGCGTGAGGCTCGTTGTGAAGCGCAAGAGTCTCTCAAGACTGCCCTCGAGGAGCTGGAGCGAGAAAGAAAAATGAGCAATGTGCGGTATGCTCAGGGTGTGTATCGCTATAGTCAAGCCGTGTCAAAGCGACTCAAGGAAGAGAATCCAAACATGAACTTGTCTTGGATAATTGACATTGATATAGACTGGCTGGCTGATAATGAGCCTGAAGAAGAAGATGATGAAGAGGCGGTGGAGGCCACTGCTCCAGATAATGCTGGGGGCAACGACACCTAGCTGAGCCTTTATCCCTTCTGTTCAGCCTTATTTTCTTTGCTCGATACAAAGCTTTTTTTGTTTTTTTTTTCATTTTTTTTTGCTCGGTGTAGAACTTTTATATAGCCTTTGGGCTATTTGTACATATCATTT
Source organism: Garcia nutans (assembly GCA_947685225.1). NCBI lineage: Eukaryota > Viridiplantae > Streptophyta > Magnoliopsida > Malpighiales > Euphorbiaceae > Garcia > Garcia nutans. The sequence goes on from CANTUV010000068.1 coordinate 3,113,702, forward strand.
CTTATTTAAATGAAATTCTCCATAATGCTCATTTTTAAGTATAAATTTGAATAACCAAGTATTCCAGTTAAAGTTTTGAAGATGCGTGGTAGGAATGTTTTTGTATGATTGGAGTGTTTTCATGAGGGCACATTTGTAGCATGAAGTTCAGTGCTCGATTTAAGCATTGAAATTGGTTGCATGGTCTGTGGTGCAATGTAGTCTGGATGGTCAGTTCTGTTTCACCTGAAAATTTTCTTTTACTAAGTATACTTACAAGTGCACGGTTTCATATCATTTTACATAAGCAATGGCTATTAAAAATACTTCTTCAAGCTATTAGCATTCCATGTTCTTTGCACTTCTTTCTCGTTTGTAGTCTAAAGCTTGTAGGCTTCACCCTTCAGTATCCCAGCTATCTTGCACGGGTCTTCCAAATTTGCCCCTAGTTTTCTCAGTCCTGCTACTCCATGTGTAGCAATAACGCTTTTGAGCACCAGATCACATTCGTTGAATTGCTTGTGTCGGGCTCTCTTATTGTGAAAACTTGCAATCCGAGCTTTGTAGGCTTCGGTTTTGATTGCAGCTTGCTCTCTTTTGAACTCTAGGATGTCTAGGTTATATTTGATGTCTAAGTTTTGAGTTTTTGAGTAGCTGAGGGTTCTTCCTGATGGAATTCTGATCTCGATGGGGATGACGACCTCTGTGCCATAGGCCAATGCAATGGGGGATTTGCCTGTGGCCATTTTGGGTGAGGTGTGATAAGCCTATAGTACATTGTAGAGCTTCTCCATCCACGACTCTTTGGCGTCGTTGAGCCTTTTTTTTTTCAATCATGCAATAATAGTATGGTTTGTCACATTTGTTTTTCCATTTGATTGAGGATGATATACCGAGATGAACCTGAGATCTATCTTTAGCTCAGCACAGTACTCCCAGAAAGGCCTGCAATCAAATTATTTACCATTGTCAGTAATCATGATATAGGGAATGTCGGACTTGGTGATTAACTACTTCTGAAAAAATTTCATTATAGAAGCTGGGGGTGATAGAAGCTACAGTCTTGGCTTCGACCCATTTTATAAAATGATCAACTACTATAATTAAGAATTTTCTCTGTATTGTAACTTGAGAAAAAGGTCCCAAAATATCTATGCCCCACTGAGCAAATGGCTATGGACTTCTGATGGGCCTTTGTTCATTAGCGGGCTGGTGCTGTAGATTGGCATGTCTCTGGCACTTTTCACACTTTTGAACAAGATTTTTGGCATCACTCTCCATGGAATCCCAGAAGTACCCCTATAATAGTGATTTCTTTGATAAGGCTCGGGCCCCTTCTTGTGCTCCGTAAATCTCTTTATGTATTTCTCTGAGTAAGTAATGTCCCCCCTCAGATACACACTTGCTCCAAGGATGAGAGAAAAACCTCATGTATAAGACCCTATCATAGATTGAATATAAGCTGGACTTTCTTACAATCTTTTTGGCTTCTACTGGATCTATTGGAAGCTCTCCAGAATCAAGGAGCATGTAGATCGACAATCGCCATCCTTCTAGGGTTCGGTGCATAGTTTGGCTTATAATGGTCTCTGTGAGGACTCTATAATCAGGGGTTCCCCTTTTTTTTAGGCAAGATTTTATGCTTATAATGATATTGTGCACATCAAAGTACGAAAACAGTCTTTCTAAAATGACTTTTAGGGCCAATGCTAATTTTTCCGAGGGGAATACCTCAGTTTGGGACCCTTCATGGTGTGGCTGGCATAATAGATCGGGTACTATTGGTTATCTTCTTTCCTGATCAAAATCGAGTCAACAGCAGCTAGCGAGACTGAGAGGTATAAGAACAATGGCTCTCCATGGATTGGTCGATTGAGGAGGGGGGAACTCAAGAATTTCTTAATCTCGGTAAAAGCCTGTTGACATTTCTCAGTCCATTGGAACTACTTCAAGCCTTTCAGGATTTTATAAAATGGTAAACACCTTTTGGCCGAGTAGGATATAAATCTATCGAGAGCCGTGATTCGATCATTAAGCTTATGGACCTCTTTGATGTTCCTGGAGGGCTCCATCTCTAAGCTAGCTCGGATCTTCTCTGGATTAGCCTCGATTCCTCTCTTCAAATTTATGAACCCCAAAAACATTCTTGACTGAACCCCGAAGGCACATTTCTCCGGGTTGAGCTTCATATTTTCATGCCGAAATATTTCAAAGACCTCTGAAAAGTCCTAAGAAAGTCTTAGACTTGATAATCATATCATCAACATTTACCTTGACATTGTAGCCTATTTTTTCCTAGAAGATCTTATTGATGAGCCTCTGATAAGTGGCTCCAGCTTTCTTGAGGCCAAATGACATGACTTTGTAACAGTAGGTACCGTTATTGGTCACGAAAATAATTTTGCTCTGGTCCTCCACCTTCAAGGGGATTTGGTGGTACCCGGACGAGGCATCAATGAAGCTGTACTCCTTGTACCCTATGGTAAAGTCTACCAGACGGTCAATGTTCTATAGAGAATAAGAGTCTTTAGGACATGCTTGGTTAAGATCTATGAAGTCTATGCATATTCTCCACTTTCTGTTAGACTTCCTCACCAGGACTACATTGGCTAATTAGTCTGAGAATAGGATCTTCCGAATGAACCCTGCCTTTAAAAGTTTATCAACTTCTTGCTTGACTACTAGTTGTTTCTCCAATCCTAAATTTCTTCTCTTCTGTTTGACTGGAGTGGCATGAGGATTTAAATGCAATTTACTCATCATAAGCTCGGGTGGGATACCTGTAACATCAGATGAAATCCAAGCAAAAATATCCTCATATTGTTCAAGTACCTGTGTAAGAGAAAGCTCCTTTTGAGGGCTCGATGAACTTGCGACCTTTAAGGCTTTGCCAGATGCAAACTCAATATCCTTCAGCATATCTCCAGGCTCGACTCTGGATTGTGAATCATTTGAGGGCTCCAGGGAATCAACAGGGAGCACTATGTTAGCGTCTTTAAGGAGCGCCGCATAGGAATCATGTGCAATTTGATGGCTTCCTCTTAAGACTACCATACCCGACAGGGTGGGAATTTTCAACAACAAACTTTTTATGGAGATGCAAGTGTCTACTCCTACAAGCAATGGCCACCTAAAGATTACATTATATGTAAAGTTCATATCCACAACCAAGAAGCAGACCCGGCAGTTTCAAACTACCACATCATCACCCAGCTGAACCTCCAAAGTATGATGGGGATCAAAAGGTGGTATCATACTGTAGTATCGTTCTTTTGCGCATCTTCTTAATTCTTTCATCAACAAGGTCATTGAGATCTCCCTGGGATACTTTTGCCTCCTTGCGCTTCAGCCCAATATGGTGTTGGGTAAGGTTGATCTCTGATTCATAGTCAGTGTCTTTTGGAGAATAGAGTCTCCTTCTAACTTGGTTTTGTGGTCCTAGTGAGTCATCTCTCATGGGGTGCTAGTCAAATTTGTAAGAGAAGGTTGGGGGCTAGTAGGTTAGGGATTGTGTTTGAGGATGAGTTGGCTGTAGTGGGGCTTGATTGGTAGCTGGATGTTCATGGTCGGGATGAGACTGCTTAGTCTGATTGTCTTATAGTAGAGATTAAATCTCTGATAGAGGCGGTCAAGTCTTGAGCTATCCTTTTTGTCATGCCCTCTAGAAGTATTAGTGTTTGGGTCATCTGTACTATGGGAGAATGAGGCTGAAGCGGGTTTGTTTCAGGGGGTCTAGCTATGGGGGCCAGGTTTGCCGAAGGACCAACGGCTTCTAGCTCTGGATGATTCGAGGTATGATCAGATGAAGCATTTTGGAAGATGTAATGGCATTGAGGGGTGTAGAGAGACTGAATGTGTTGGTTTTGTGATGTCAGAGGATGGTTTGGTCTGGAATGAGTTGGGGTTTGAGTCCTGTTATCCTTCTTCAGGGATTAGCTAGTCCACACTCACCACACCATTAATGATGAAGTGGGCTTCCAGACTCAAAACTCGGCTACAGGGCTCTTTGGCTCCACAATACGGGAGGACCTGTAAGACTAGAAAGAGGCTCGGGCTCCAGTTGAGAGGCTCTGATGCCTAAGTCAGTGCTCGACTTTTGTAGAGATTGTAGGTAATCAGAAGTTAGAAAAGAATGGGATGATCTACCTGCAACATTTTATCTCTGTTTATACGTGGAAGATAGTAGGAGACAAGTTCTAAAGATGGTGGGAGAAAAACTCTGCCGAAGGTGGGAGACAGATTCTGCCAGACGTGGGAGACTGTAAGTAGTGGGAGATAAACTCTGCAGATAGTAAAAGTATCAAGGAATATTAAGAGGTATCAGGAATTTGTGAAAAATGATATGCTTGTCAATAAAATGAGCCTAGATAGCAAACTCAGTCGAGGGGGACTCTATCGATCCTGTATGTCCAGCTCGCTACAAGAAGCGTAGCTCGTTTTGAGCTATGTAAGCCCAATACAATGAGGTGGTTTAACTCAATTACTTATTGTCGATCTATAAGTATACACCATTACCCATCTTTTTTTTTATTTATAAATGCTTAAATTTTTTGTGTAATATTAAATATTTAAGAAAATAATTTAAAATAAATGTGAGTTAATTAATAGTAAAAATAATATGAAAGTTTAAGAATTTTTAAAATTATTTAGCTTTTATATATTAATAATTTATATAAATAAATCAAGTGAAGAAAAAAATAACATTATAAGATAAATAATAGATATTAATATATTTTAATTGTTTTATCTTTTAAAATTTTATCTTTTTTTTATTACATGGTTAGTTATTTAAATATATAAAATATTAATGATAATGTCACACATACACATATATATTTAGAATAATTTACTCTACAAATTTTGAAACCCAAATTAACATTTGTAAAATATTTTATGCTTGTATTTATTTATTTTTTACTTAAAATTTTAAATGGGTCCATACAAAATTACATCAATATTTTTTAACAACCACTTGACATTTTATTATGGCAAGGGTCAAATAACTATTTTTTCACATACAAAAAAAAGAGCATGTTTAGTAATCTCATATTTGGGTAGGTTCGGATATCAATTAGGTAGGTCGGATTTTAGAATGTGACAAATCCGATCACTTAATAGTGATAAAAAAAATTATTTTTGAAAATTAATCATTAATGAAAAATTTAATCGATTTAGTCAATTTTTTGTCTGATTCGATTGGGCTAAAATTGACTAATTCAATTAGTTTAAATTAATATAGTTGATCGGATTGGTCAGATGGTGATCTAATCGGTCGGATTTTAAATTTTTTGCACATCGCTAGATTTGGATAACACTTTAGTGTCATATTTGTCATTTTCTTTATTTTTAATATTAAATGATTTTTTAAAAATATATTCTAATTAAAATTTTATATTCTAATATTTTTTTCATCATTTTCTTTTCCAAAAAGAATAATCATTTAAAATTTTTAAAAATATTTAATTTAAATTATTAATTATATAAATAAATAATTTTTTACAAATTTTTTTCTTTACTCCAAATTGATATATATTTTATTTGTCCTAAATTATAACTCACTCATAATTTTTAATAAATTATTTAATATATTAATTTTCTATATGTATTTAATGTACTTATTAAAAATAGTTATCTTATTTTTATCAATTAATCTTTATTTTTCAATGTGATTATTTATTGATAATTACTTTGAAAATTGAAAAGGGGTGTGGTATTAAGATAATTAACTAATCTAGATAATTAATTAATTAAAAAATCAATTATCTTATGCTAAAGTAGAGCATAATAAAAATAAATGTAAATTTATATTTTAGAGCATAATAAAAATAAATGTAAATTTATCTTTTCAATTAAAATAAAAAAAATTTTCTTAATTTTTTTAAAATGAAAATTGTGTCTATTAATTAGAAGTTTTGTAAAATTTCTTTTGATAAATTTCTAAGAAAAAAGTTCACGAAAAATACCATCCAAATTTAATTGAATCAAAATTGAATAAAATAAAATAAACTCACTAAATCAAAACAGTGATGTATCTTTAATTTATGTCAGGTAGCATTCCCAATTCCCATAAAGAATGAACAGCTTTTATAAATAAACGCAGCTCTATAGAAACATGTGTAGCAGCTGTGCACATGTTTTGGCTTGCCTTCATTAATTATTTCAATAGCTTTAAAGAATACAATTTTTAATTAACTTTTTTCTTAGTATTTTATTTTTTTTTCTTTATTTTCTTATTAAATGAGCATAAAAAAATAAATATTTAATGATTAATTAATCAATCAAATTAACTAAATCAACAATAATTTAATTATAATTTTTTATCTGAATCGATAAATTTTTAATTTTAATTGATTCAATTATTTAATCGAATTAAATCGATCGATTTAAATAATTAATTAAATTAATTATTTTTTAATTTTATAATAAAAATTTTATTTATAATAAAAATTAATATAATTAAATGATAAAATAAAATTTATTAAAAAAATTTAAAAATAATTTTATTTTATAATAAAAATTTATATTTATAATAAAAAAATTAATATAATTAAAGAATAAAAAAAATTAATAACTAATAAATTTTTATTTTAAATTTTAGTTAACGGTTAACCCAATAAAAAAATTGAAATAATTTAAAATTATTAATCGAACTGGTTAATAAATAATAATTTTAATTAATCAAATTAAATATTTATTCGGTTAATCAAAATCTATCCAGTCTTAGCACCAATAGCCCTTTAAATTAAAATTAAATTAATGTAAAATCAATCATTTTGAATTAATTTTGATTTTTTAAAAAATTTATGTTGAGTTTGATTTTGACAAAATTAAATTTTATATTAAATTTAAATTTGAATTATTTTTAATAAATATTTATTTTAATTTTTTAAAATTATATAATATTTTGAAAAAATAATGAAAATTTTTAATAAATATGAGATATTATTAAATATATTATTATAAGATTAACTGAAAAATATATTAAATATTTTAATGTATTACAATTAAAAATCATTTTTTTGGTTTAGCTTGAGTGGATTAATCCGTTTTATCAGATTAAAAATATATGTTTTTTTTACAATTCTACTGAAAAAAGAGTATTTTTTTTAACATTTTAATGTAAATAAATTTAAAATAAGAGATTCAAGTAAAATAAGGAGTTATGTAAAATAACTAATTAGTGGTTAAATCAGTGACTAATGATATGCAGGTTCATTGATTAGGGTGGAGGCTGACTGGAGTTTACTACTCCCTCGTTTAATTTTTATATTTTATTATATTATTTTTAGATAGTCTCAAATTATAATTTATTTATCATAAATAAAAATTATTATTTTATTATTATATCACCCTTTAATATATATATATATATATTTTTTATCACAATTATAAATATTATTAAAAATAATTTAAAAATATTTTATATTTAATTGGAATATATTAAAAAAAATTAAATTTTAACTAAATTAACTATACTAATATATGTAAAAATAATCAATAGACTATAAAAATAGGACGAAAAAAGTATTAGTTATTTGAATTAATCTCTTATTTTACTCGACACAATCATCACTTGTAGTTAATATATGAAAACTGCCCGAACACTGAGACAATAATATAAAGGGATAATTAAGGGCGAAATCAAGATTTCAAAATAAATATTATCCTCATTTTCTTGAAATGCTGACTTTGTCCTATTTATTTTTATATATAGAGGAATCCTAATTATAGTTAATTTAGAAAGTAACCGAAATTAATATTTTTCTTATACAAAATATGTATTGTGAAGAATTTGTATGTGTGAGAGGGAGAGAGAAATTCTACATTAGAATTTCTGTTTGGAAATCTACATTTAAAGATTTGGAAAAAATGAAAGTGCAGCAATCCAACAACAAATATATATATATAGTGGCGAAATTAATGAAGATATTCATGTTTTTCATTGGCATTCCACGTTCTAGATAATACAAATCAAATGGTACATATTAAAAATAAAAAAGATATCAAGTTAAGTAAATTAATAACTGAAAAAAAGAAGTAATGGTGTTATTTTCAAATAAAGAAAAAAGGGTATATTATCAATTGACCAAATTCAAAAAAAGTCTCACATTTTTTTGATACGAGATTCCATATTCAATCCGCATCCATTATCCAAACTGTATACACATTTACCATACAATTTTGCCACAAAATTATGCTTCCGTGCAAAAGCACCATGTTCTATTGCAGGATAAGTTCTTGAATCTCCCTCTCCATATTAAAAAAAAAAAAAAACAATATAAGTCCTCTCTCTACTCTTATGTGAGTCTCTCTACTCCTCTGCGAGTCTAGCCTTTGATCTAATAAGCCAATGGTTACCCTAGATCAACTAATTTTCTTTTGATTTTCTGATTTCTTATAGATTTTTTCAATTAATTAATAGCTTGGTTTATAATTTCTCTAAATCTAGCCATTTCTTTTATCTCTGTTTATATCGCCTTGTTAGTTGCTGTTTTTGAGCTTTGTCTTGATGGTTTTTCCGAAAGATCGAAGAAGTTATTTGTGCGATTTGGTTTTTTTAATCGCAATAGCCGATCTTGGCTTTCTTTTGTTCGCAGCCTCTTGAAGATTTAGGTTTTTGTTGGTTCTTCCTCCTTCATTATCTGATACCACTAGGGATTGTATGTAATATTAAGAATCAGAGCTCACCCATACAGTAAAAAATCCATCTCACAAATAGAGATACAACGCGTTGTTATACCAGATAACACAGAGATCTTTAGCTCTGTTCACTGCCAATAACAGCTACTGTCAAGTTTCCAACTTATATACCTCAAGAACCATAGATGTTTCTGATATATATGAACATGATCAACCTAAGCTGGAAGTTCCATACACAGCATACTTCATCTTCAGATGAATGAACATAATATTGTTTCACCAAATAGTCTCAAACATTGTCCAAACACAACCATTCTCAAGGCCTCTAAATAGCATATCGCTCTTTTGACTGTCTCTGGTTACACACTGTTCATAAATAAACATAATAATAAATCAGGACGAAGAAGAGAAATTTTTAGAACTGCATACTTTTATTTAGAGAGAGAGATTAGTCTGAAATGGCTATTGATTATATCACCAACTGATATAAATATTCCTTTATATAGAGAAGGGAGTAACTAGCTTACAAAGAAGAGATCGTAAGCAATGATCTCATCAAGCATAAAAGAAAACAGATAATGGGTGTACATGCACACTCCACTTACTTAAACAATACAAACACTATGAAAAGAGTAGATTATTACAGATAAAATACTATTATAAATAGCAAAAGTATTACAATATTTGGCAGAAAGTGAAAAAACTATAGTATCAATTATCTATAGTGACTGGATGATAGATTCATATTTCTATAGTCTTCATCATATGAGTCATAAAAAACACGAATCATTTGATTACATGCTATATAGTCAAAGTTGTCAGTCTAAGTAGGCTGAATAGACAGCGCACTGGCTATTACTACATCAATATCTAATTGAATAATTGGAGTTTCATCAGCATTTCGTTGAATTGAAAGTTAGCTACTGTAGTGATAGCTGGAACTGTGGTAATAGCTAAAAATACTGAATCAGGTGGATCTGCTAGAGAAAGAGAAAATAACGAATCTCTTTGAGTTGGAGTATGTAAAGTGTTGGGACATGCATCTTGTGTCTGTTTATGATCAAATGAACCATTATCAACAAAGCATTCTCTCGTAATTTGAAAAGGGAGATCAATGGTTGTTTCAACATATTTTTTGTCATGTCTAGTCCAATTTTTATTTTTCACCATTGAAGTACAAATAAGAGGTCTTTAGACCGTTTGAGGAAAAACTCTTGAATTGTTGAGACTGCAAAGATGAGCTCTTAATTCAATTTGCTTTTGATAATTATGAAAAATTTGACCAGAATAAGTCTTCCAATGAACTACTTGATTTCTTGACTAAAATACTCAAGTCTGAGGATATTAAAAATTTAGTTTATACAGGATAAAGATAACATGATAATTCCTTACTGCTTCAATTGGTTTTTGCCCATAATTACTTTTGATGAATGATCTGTAAGAACTGTTGTTGCCACCACAAAAGTAGATTAAACCATTTGAGAAACTTACAAGGCAAAGATGTTGCATTGTCAGAAATAGAAATGAAATTAAGCATTTTTAGAATAGGAATCTCCACAGCATGATTATACAATGTAGTAATACACCATAAAAATTGTAATTCAGCTGGATACTTTGGATGAGCAGGATAAAGATGATAAACCAACATCCATTGATATTTTGAGCAGAATGTATTAACTTCTGGATCCATATCAAAATGATTATGGATATGTTCAAGATAAACAACAACGTAAGTCTTGAAAAATTCTTAAATTTCTTTAGATGTGGTGTAAGGATATATTAAAGGAAACTCTACATTAGAATTTCTCCATAATGATGGTCTTGATGGAAGATTTTCAGGGGCATATCCTCTGTACATCATAATACAGAAAAAACTGTTGGCTAAAGTTACAACAGGGAAAGGTTTAGAAGGTATGGATAAAATATCTAGGATTAAGTTTTTCTGGCCTTTAATATGTTCAACATAATAGTCATATTTAGAAAATCATTCTTGGAGCCTGAGAAGTTGTTGAGGAGGAAGGATTTTCTGTTTAAAGTCTAGGGCTCTAGGAAATGATGTATTATCAAGGATGATGAGAAAGTGATGACCAAGAAGATGAAATTTAGACTTTTTGATTCATATTTTACTACCAAAATCTCCTTATATACAAAATGGTATTGCTTCTCACTATCTTTGAATTGATCGTTAGCATGGTCACAGTAATGACTTTTTTCATTAATTCTTTTAAGAAAAACAACTCCTCAATATTCATCACTAGCATTTGTTTGTAAAATTCTGTGACCATTAGAAGAAATGTAATGTGAAGCAATCTTCTTAATGATCTGTATAGTCCTAATGGTATCAGAGTTATTAACACTATTCATATGATAAACATTAGTAATAATGAAGTAAAAAGAGCCTTAAATACTATGACTACTCCCAAAAAGAAATAGTTAATCATACTTCTCTATTTATTTCGCCTTCCTATTCTCAGTCTATTATTAATAAGATAAATCATTTTCTAGAAATTGTCTATATCCCATAAGGCTTTAAAGTTGATAGTTCTAACCTTTCTATCCTTAACCCTTACCTTATCTTCCAAAAATCCAACTACATAAAAAAGATATCTAATCTGATTTCTCCCAGTAGACCTCATGTTAAAGAATACATTCACACCACTCGTTTGAACCAATGTTCTTTGTCTTCAACCTCCTCTAAACAGTATGTGACTATAGAAATTTCACAAGAGTTTATCTCTCAGTGAAAGAAACATGGATCTTTCTCATCATCCTTGATAATACCTCATTTTTCAGAGCTCTAGATTTTAAACAGAAAATCTTTCCTCCTCAACAACTTCTTAGGATCCAAGAATGATCTAAATATGACTATTCTATTAAACATATTAAAGGCTAGAAAAACTTAATCCCGGATTTTTTATCCACACCTTTTAAACCTCTCCCTGTTGTAACTTTAGTCAGAATTTTCTCTGTATTATAATGTACAGAGAATATACCATTGAAAACCTTGCACTAAGACCACCATTATGAAAAAATCCTAATGTAGAGTTTCATCCAACATGTCCTTACACCACTCCTACAGAAATTCAAGAATTTGCCAATACTCACATTGTTGTTTATCTTGAACATATTCATAATCATTTTGATATGGATCTAAAAGTTAATCTATTCTACCCATAATATACATGGATTCTGATTTATCATCTTTGTCCTGCTCATCCAAAGTATCTAGCTGAATTATGATTTTTATGGTATATTACTACACTGCATAATCATATTGTGAAGATTTCTATTCTAAAAATGCTCAATTTCAGTTATATTTTGACAATGCAACATCTTTGCCCTGCAAGTTTCTCAAATGGTTCGATCAACTTTCGTGATGGCAACAACAATTCTTACATATCATTGATCAGAAGCAACTATGACAAAAACCATATGAAGAAGCAAGAAATTATCATGCTATCTTTATCCTGCATAAACCAATTTTGCAATATTCTCATACTGGAGTTCTTTGGTCAAAAAATCAAGCAATTCATTGGAAGACTTATTCTAGTCAAATTTTTCATAATTATCAAAAGCAAATTGAATTAAGAACTCATTTTTGCAATCTCAACAATTCAAGAGCTTTTTCTCAAACAGACAGAAGACCTCTTATTTGCACTTCAATGGTGAAAAATAAGAATTGGATCAGGCATGATTAACAATATGTTGAAACAGCCATTGACCTCCCTTTCCAAATCACGGGAGAATACTTTGTTGATAGTGGTCCATTTGATCATGAACAAATACAAGATACAGATCTCAGTACTTCACAGACTCCAACTCAAAGAGATTCATCATTATCCCTTCCTCTAACAGACCCACCTGATTCAATATTTTTAACTATCATCACATTTTCAACTGTCACTACAGTAGCTGACTCTTCAATTTAATAAAATGGTGATAAAACTCCAACTACTCAATTAGATATTGATGCAGCAACAGTCAGTGCTCAATCTACTCAGTCCACTCAGACTGACAACTTTGACTATATGAAATGTAATCAAATGATTCATATTTTTTATGACTCAGATGATGAAGACTATAGAAATATGAATCTACCCCCCAATTACTTTGGATAATTGATGCAATAGCCTTTTCACTTTATGTTAAATATTGTAATATTTTTACTATTTATAATAGTATTTTGTCTGTAATAATTCACTCTTTTCAGACTGCTTGTATTGTTTAAGTAAGTGAAATGTGTATACTCACTATTTTTTTTTAATATTTGATGAGATCATTGTTTACAATCTCTTCTTTATATGCTAGTTACTCCCTTCTCTACATAAGAGAATATTTGTATCAGTTGGAGATATAGCCAATAGCCATTTCAGACTAATCCCTCTCTCTAAATAAAAATATGCAGTTCTAAAAACTCTCTTCTTCGTCCTGATTTATTATTCTGTTTATTTATGAATAGTGTATAATGATCCAGAAGAATTAACATAAACATGTTAATCAGAGACTGTTGGGAAAATCGTTATTTTTTCGCCCTTCGGACCGTCTTCAAGCATGAATAAATGAGAAAATAAAATAATGACTGTGAAATTAAAGAGAATAAAACACAATGATTTAACGTGGAAAACTTCCGAATGGGGAAAAACCACGGTCGTTGTCTAACGACAACCAAGAAAAATATTCACTATGCGGCAAATTGTTACAACCACAAATTACAAAATATTTTTCTAACCGACACCCACAAAACAACCCCCAAATATTTATACTCCAAGGAACTCCAAGAGATTGATTCTCTAATTCCTAATATAAACTACTTGGTGTTTAACCTATAGCTCTCCTTAAGCTATATTTTGTGTTTGCTTGGTGTGTCTACAAATGGAGAGAATGAGCCTATTTATAGGCTTCAAATGCAAATAAATTATCAAACTAAATTAGGTGAAAATTAGGCTAAATTAGGCACCTCCCATTTTCACCTCACATTTTTGACAATTTCTTCCTTGTTAGGTACCTTGCATTTTTTACTTTCTTTTTTTTTTCATTTTTATTTTTCAATTTTGGTGTGCTACCACCAACAATCTCCACCTTGAAAAATAAAAACACAACATTGTCTGTTACCGACAATCATAATTCTTAACGTCAAGAATTAACATACTCCACCATAAAAGAGTATCGTCACTTGGAATTATTTCGCCAACTCCAAGAATTTTTCATCGGCCATGTCGGATCCCGCTTATAGTTTATGGTGCAACCCTCCAATTGACTTTTCCGAGAGTTCATTAGCCATCGACATCATTTTTTCACCATATGCTTTGCATCAACTGTCAACCAATGTCACACGCATTTCTGTGGACCAGCTACCAATAATCCGTCCTCTTTCATGGCATCTCAACGGGTAGCAATCATGCCATGAGGACACACTTCTCTCAACTACAGAGAAAACTCATCATCTCCTTCGCCACAGGAGATCACATTGGCAGCAACAACGTTAGAGCTTCTAGCCGAATCAGCTCCACCGTTCGGGCAATCCTTCCTCACGTGTCCAGTTTGACCACACCCCCAGCAGACAACCTTCCTCTTTTCGGAGCCTTTATTCTTTTTCCTGATACCGACAAATAAAGCTGAATTCTCATAAGATTTATTTTCCATTTCATTCAGTCTTCTCTCCTCAGTAATGAGCTTACTAACCACATCCGCATACACCACTTCCTTACTACCATATTTCAGAACAGGCTTCATGTGCTCATATGTTGAAGGAAGTGACAGGATGAGCCGAAGAGCTTTATCTTCATCTTTGGTTTTCACTCAAAGAGTTTCCAATTCAGAGATGATACCGTTGAGGACACTCAGGTGATCGGACAGCTTTGTACCTTCCGCCATTTTCAATGTATGAAATTGCTCCTTCAAATATAACCTGTTGGATATATTTTTCCCCTGATATAATTCTTCCAGTTTCTCCCACAACTCCTTTGTCGTGGACAATCCAAGCACATTAGCAAGAACATTTTTTGCTAAACACATGCGAATTTGACTTGCCGCCTTGATATCCAACTCCTCCCATTCTTCGTCACTAATCTTGGATTTTTCTGAGTCTCCACTACCACCGCATTTTCCTGAATTTCTTCCGCTGACTGGTTTACCCTGCAAAACCTTATGTAGTCCTGACTGTATCAACACGTCTTTGACTTGCACTTGCCACAGTGCAAAATTCATTCTCCCATCAAATTTCTCAATCTCGCATCTCATTACCGACATGCTTACTTTGTGCTTAATAAAGGACCAGAAATAAATATTACACCAGGTAAATTCCTAGGTAAGAGGAGGAGTCACAATGGTCTCACTTAAAATCCACTTGCCTTAGACTAAATTCGTGTCGTTTGACAAAATTTACCTCGACATGTAATTATTTATCTCACCACCAATACTCAAGCACACCAAAGCAAAACGGCTCCACCTTTTCCAAAGCTCCACCAGCTCCAAAGGCTCCACCAGCTTAAAAATAAAAATAATTTTTAACAAAAATCTTTTCTGATGTGGAAGATCAGACCAAGCTGCAACCACAGAGCATATTAAGATTTTCGACAAAAATTATAACACCTAAGCTCTGATACCACTTGTTGGAAAAATCGTTATTTTTCCGCCCTTCGGACCATCTTCAAGCAGGAACAAATGAGAAAATAAAATAATGACTGTGAAATTAAAGAGAATAAAACACAATGATTTAACGTGGAAAACTCCCGAATGGAAAAAAACCACAGTCGTTGTCTAACGACAACCAAGAAAAATATTTACTATGCGGCAAATTGTTACAACCACAAATTACAAAATATTTTTCTAACCGACACCCACAAAACAACCCCCAAATATTTATACTCCAAGGAACTCTAAGAGATTGATTCTCTAATTCCTAATATAAACTACTTGGTGTTTAACCTATAGCTCTTCTTAAGTTAAATTTTGTGTTTGCTTGGTGTGTCTACAAATGGAGAGAATGAGCCTATTTATAGGCTTCAAATGAAAATAAATTGTCAAACTAAATTAGGTGAAAATTAGGCTAAATTAGGCACCTCCCATTTTCACCTCACATTTTTTACAATTTCTTCCTTATTAGGCACCTTGCATTTTTTACTTTCTTTTTTTTCATTTTTATTTTTCAATTTTGGTGTGCTACCACCAACAGAGACAGTCAAAAGAGCGATGTTCTATTTAGAGGCCTTGAGAATGACTGTGTGTTGGACAATGCTTGAGACTATCTGGTGAAGCAATATTCTGTCAATTCCTCTAAGGATAAAATATGCTCTATATAAAACTTGCAGCTCAGATTGATCTTATTCCCATACATTAGAAACATTTATGGTTCTTGAGGTATATAAGTTGAAAACCCGACAATAGCTGCTATTGGCAGTGAACAGAGTTGAGGAACTTTGTGTTATCCGGTATAACAACGCACTGTATCTCTGATTGTGGGATGAATTTCTCACAGTATGGGTAAACTCTGACCCTTAATATCACATACAACTCTCAATATTTGTCATCCTTCTATGCAAGTTCTTTCAAACTTTAGGCCTCCTTTTGTTCAGGTTGGATTTTTTATCTATCTTCCAGTTAGTATGTTAAAAGGCTAAATTTTTTTTATATTTACTCAAATCTTCGAAGGTCTATATGGCTTGAGAGGATTTTGTTTTTCATCCTCAATCTTTTAATGCAGTCCCTTACTGCTTCTCACTTATGGCTCCTTTACAGGGTGTTGCTAGCCCTTGATTTTACGCACTTCAGCTCTCTTAGCTATCATTGATTGTTCAAGCGTTGATGGTTCTCTATAGGCCTTTTCATTCTGTTATCTAGCCTAAGTTCCTATAATAGGAAGGTTACCCAAGCTAGTTTAAGCTTGAAGATATTGATTGCGAAGCTGCTTTCTTCTGCTTTCTTCTCTCTGTTTTTCATTCTCTCCATGGTTTTCCTCACCATAATAGAGGCTCTATTGTACTTTGGAGACATTTATTATTAATATATCTCTCTAAAATTAGCCCCCAAAAAAAATTAAGATGACCAACAAAGTTTAAGAATCACATCAATCACAAGGACTCATATATATATATATATATATATTGATAAAAAAAAAAAAAAAGAGACAGATTTAGTTCATTGAATGAAAGTTAGGCCAGATACTACTGACTCCATTCAAAAATAACAAAGCAAGCAATGACAGAACAGAACCCTTTTTGCTCATAAATTCGGCCTTTGAAACTTGAAATGACATTTTATACACTTCTTTCGTCAAACAAATAGCCAAAAACATCTTTCTACATTCTTCAAACATGGACAAGGCCATTGCTCAAAAAAAAAACATGGACAAGGCCTAAAGGCAACTTCTGAAAAGAATGTCCCCTTGCAATCATTTTGCACCCCATACAATTTAACCAAAGCATAAGAATATAATTCAATATTTCAGAACAAAACAATGTAATAAAACAAAATAACAAACAAAAACAATCAATATGCATGTAAAATAAGCTTGATTGGAAAATATAAATATCAACAGACAACAGAAAATGTCAATATATATATATATATATATATATAAGCATAAGAACATTATTAATATTCGAAAATTTTGACCAAAATATATAATATAGTAAAAAAAGCATACCTTAAAATAAATAATGAACTAAATCTAGTTGTTAGTTCTATTTTTTTTAAATCTAGGTGTTAGTTCTATTTTTTTTTATCTAATATCTAAACTAATCAAGATAATTTATATTTTAACTCAAATTAAATATACTAAATAAAAAATTTAAAATTAAATAGGTTACAGGACAATTAAAACATTTAATGGGGGTAAAATTAAAAAATCTAGTGGTGGCAAAATTGTCACCCTATCATTTAATACCAAAGGATTTCCATGGGAAATTATATGATTAACTGCACAAGTGGATAAAGATTTCAGAAATATAATGCTTCTGATGCAAGATCATGAAGGACTTCATTGCAACAAAAAAAAAATACTTCACAAAAAAGTCAACAAGGAACACATAATATGAATCATGCATGGTATTCACTATATACCATTCTTTTTAATTGATGGAGGCCAAGACAATCTCCTATGACTTGTGCCATCAACTGGATGAGAGTCACCCACTTCACTACTTTCATCATCTACTTCTTGCCGCTCATATTCTTGTTTGCTAAGGCTTTTAACAGCTAAGTCATCAAAATTAGATTCATTTCTCCAAGGAGGTGGAGTTATACAATCTGAATCCCCTGGTAGTCTATGTGAGGGATCATTTGCTGGTGTTGTTGGCATAGAGGAAATTGATTGGCCAACTCTCAATTGTTGGAGTGTAGCAAATGATTCTCTCATGGCAGACATTGCTTCAAAGAAACGGGTACAGGATGCTAATGCAACAGGAATAGGACGTAGCATTTCCTGTATGAAAATAAACAAAAGAATATATTATATGAGAATGTGTAACATTTACTTGGTAGTTTCAAGAAAAATATCATGACATTAGAGCTTGTATATATTAGGAATAACATCCTCTCCAAAATAATGGAAGTATGGTAGTAATGCTTCAGAGAAAATCCTATTAATTCCTCAACAATTTGAATTTTGATCTCCCCATAAAAATTCAAAAGATACTGCTTGTGTTTACAGAAATCTCAACAAAATTAAACATACAAAACCTTTAACTATTTTACTGTTGTAATTGGCCAACTCTTTTATTCTGCTCGCAATTTCATGCCATAAAATTAATTCCACATAACAGGCTATTGAACGACAAAATGCAGTTTTATTATAAACTCCTACACGATTTCACATACAACAATAAGACACTTGGCAGGCTTAGTTGATACTTAAAAAAATGGAATTCCAATAAAAGAACAAATATGGCAACAAAAATGAGACCATCATAAAACATATGCTAAAAGCACATAACATGTCAACATAATAAAAAAACAAATAGATAAATAGATAAATAATGGACTATATTTCCATAAGCATACCCCCCAAACTGAAGGAGGCTCCTTAAAGTTTTGGCTCCACTGGAAATCTGTAACAGATGCTGTCAAGGCACCATAATCACTAGCAGCCTTCATCAGTAATTCTGAAAATTGTTTCTGCACAAATTGAGGCAGAGTATATATTAAGCATTCAGAATAAATGTAAATGACCAAGTAACAAAATTAAACATTCAATAGTCCAAAATTGAAGACTTAAGTACAATTCAAAATTAAACTCAAAATTCATTATTTGCAGCGTGGTGATTGATATATGATTTACATACTTGACGGACTAAATTGTATGACCTCATAAACAGTAAAAGGTGCAAATTTGTGTTACTAAGGCCATAAGTAATTTCATTTTTTCTTTCTTTTATATTCCATATTTCAATACAGCATTATGAAGGCCACACTAATCTTCAATTTACACATAAAGTACACTATGGTGAACACAAGAACAGTTCGTTCTCCACATTCTTTATTTATTTCTCTGTTTCTCACTTGGTGAACATGCATTTTAAAGGTGGAGAGGAAAGATATCACGTCCGTCAAAAAGTAATTTCAATGTCAAGACAGGCTATTCTACTTGGTCCAATCTCTCTATGTAAACTATTTTATACTTATTTTCTCTTTTAATTCATTCCCCACATTGCAGAAAGAGTTGAGTGAAAGTTCACTGTTTATTCTCAAAACTTCAGTTCCGTGAATTTTGATGTCAATGAAAAGTACTGTTTGAACTAGAACTGTAAGCACAAAAAAATCACAAGACAGCAAATATCTGGAAGAGGAGCTTCTCATGTAATTGATCCCGATGAACTTGATGTAGAAAATGTTTACTGCCTATTGAAGTGTCAAAAGTTAAATCTAACCTAGGAATTTGACATTTGAGTCCCAATTTAAGTTCATTACATTATCTTGCAGCACTAGCATATGACGAAGCAATCACTAATATCTGTACAGTTGAAAATGATATTAAAAAAATTTCTGTTTTAATTGGGTTACATCAGGATTTAACATCGAGCTCCCATATTTTTACCTTGGCTTTGGATGAACTAACAAAACACATATAAAATGACATCTCACGGTGCACTATGTTTGCGGATAATACTATGTTAATAGATGAGCCATGCAGAAGCAAATAGAAAATTAGAGTTACAGAAAAATACTTTGGAATCCAAAAATTTTAAGCAGAACTAAAACTAAATATACATATTTTAGGTTTAGTAATAAAAATGGAGAAAGAGGTGAAGTTATATTAGATGGAATATCAGTGCCTCATAGCACCCATTTCAAATGCCTTGGTTTAATTCTTCAAGAAATGGTTGTTACGAAGAGAATGTTAGCTATAGGATTAACGTTAAATGAATTGGAATAGTACCACAAGAGTACTATCTGATCATAAGATGCCATTTAAATTGAAAGATAAATTTTACCGCACTGCAATACAGCTTGCTATGGTTTAAAGTACCAAATGTTAGATATTAAAAGGGTAACACATTGGTAAAATGAGGCAACATATTGGTAAAATAAGTGGTACCGAAATAAGAATGCTAAGATAAATATGTGAACATACTAGGATGAATAGAATTTGCAAAGAGTGTATTAAAAAAAATGTGATGACAACTTCTATTAAAGACAAAATAATGGAATACAAATTTAGATTGTTTGGCTATGTGAAGCAAAAACAAAATCTAATAATGCACTTTTTAGAAAGATTAAACATTTTGAAAGATATTAGAGGGGGTAGGGGTATGCCTAAACTAATTTGGAGAAAAGTGGTTTAAAATGATTTTATGATTCTACATCTCTTTGAAAATGTAGCCTACAATCATTTATGGTAAAAAAATAAAATCAATATAACCAACCCCAATTAAATTGGGGTTAAGATTTAATTGACTTCAACTAAGTTAATATTATCTTGCAGGATTGAACTTAATTAAAAATTCAACAAAAAATGACACAACCGGTGTTGGACAAAGGAAACATAAAACATTGAACTCAAGAATGTCATACTATAATCATCTAGATTGGATTTGAACTATGATGTTGTTATTCATCTTGGTTGGATGTTTTCTATGACTAATGACTATGAACAACCAAGAACAACCATGTTTCATTGCCTTCTATTGACAGCTCATGGACTTCAAAAGCTTTTCTATTGGAGGCTATAAGTCACCAATGTAGTCAAGCTTCCAGGTTAGAACAAACAAAATATAAAACCTCAATATCAATATAATTCAACCTGTAACATTCATTACTAGAGTTTAAACATTGTTACTCCTGATGCAAGTGAACATGCATATAGATAGTAGACAGTGTAAATGAAAAAGCAACATATGCAAGCCTATGATGATTACTCAAAAGTACATTATCAATGTATAACAACCTGGTATTCTGCTTCAACTGGAATACAATCAAGTGAATATGGTTGTTGTAGACGAGCTATGATACGATCCTGCCAATATTTGTAAAAAATGAAAATATAGAAAGACTGTCATGACAAATATAATCACCAAAAAATTAATGGATAAAGGGAGCCTAATCCTTATTGCTTAGATAATAAGTGTTAAGCAGAACATACATTCTAGTGCAAGATTAAGTCATGTTTCACTAAAAATACAAAATTAATTAAAAATTAACTAGCATGCCTAGTTTCTGTCTATAATACTTGCAAGCAAAGGAATTATCTATGGCAGATGCTCGGATAAGTTATTACTTAATAAATTAACCAAGAAGCACATTCAGAAAAAAATTACATTCTTTGGGTATGAGGTCTATGAATAGGCTTATTCCCTGCACATTAGAATATTTTCCAGCAGACATGAAAGTATTCAACCCATTAAAGGCTGCTTCTTAAGAGAAAAGTGACCTTAGTCTTCCAATTTTTTTTTTTTATTAAAAAAAGGCTTCCTAGAAGCATGCACCTAAACCACCATTCCCTCCTCCTTAAGCAGGTGAACAAGGCAATTATGGAAATCTCATATTGTCCCAAGCAAGTAAATAGTGCGAAAAAATCAAATATTCTATAGAACTGTATTATACATCAAAAGAAATCCAGCTTTGCACATAAATAATTGCAAATATAAATCCATGAAAGTGTGTATTCAAGAAGGGCTGATATGAAAACTAATGAAAATTCAAGCACTATAATTCTCGAATGCAACTTACTCTCAAGGTGTCAAAAGCAATTCAAGCACTAGAATTCTGGAATCAACTTTCTCTCAAGGTGTAAAAAGCGCTGGTGTGTTTCAACTTAATGATAAACACAAATAATTTACCTTATTCTGAATGACATCTTTCAGTATAGTAGTAATCCTTGCCAAAGTCTCAATCTTCTTTTCCATTTCACTTACATGTGTCAAATGTGCCACATTTTTGTCATCCTAAAATTTTAGAATATAAGTCAATTTACAGACTATTATAAAACAAAATGATAAATAAATTAACAATGGACCTGTGCAACCAAACATCTGTAATTAATTCTCTTAAACCCTCACCTTTCGACCTTGAAGTTCGACTTGAAGATCTGAAATTTTCCTTTGCACACTAGTTAATTCTCTTAAAACCCTGATCAAGTCATTACCTTTTTCACCAGAAGCAGTGGATAAGTTTTGAAGTTCTTCCTACAAACAAATTTTTTTTTAAGTAATGAAGTTCAAATTGAAAAGAAAATGAATCTATCAAAATCAAAATGACAAATTCCAGAAAAATTGGCAGGAATTATCACAGGAAGAGAGAGAGAGGTACCTGAGTAGGAGGGGGTGCAACAGAAAATCCAAGATCGGCGGCAATGGAGAGGGCATCGGACATGCCTCCGATGCGTCTGATAGGCTTTTTGCCGACCCAGGTTGTGTCGCGCCCCATCGACATTAGATTTACCAAACACGGCCTTGATCTTCGAAGATCTCTCAACGGGTAATCATCAAATTCAAATTGGTAGTCGTAGTCGTAGACGGTAATTTTAAAATATTCGAAACATAAACGGTGTCGTTACGTGGTGCTTTGGACTAAACAATTCATTTTATGGACCGGACAAGTTAAGGAGGACCTAGTTTTCTTTGAACTGAAGGAGGACCTAGTTAGGTCAAATATTTTTGAGGAAATTACCTCATATATTTCATTAGTTTTTTTATGTTTACTGCTGTTAGTTTTTTTTTTTTATCTTTTTTTAGTTTTCATTTTTATTTTTAAAGTTTTGTTTTTCAAAATTACTTTTTTTTTCATCACCTTTGTCCACATTTTTTTTAATCTCATTTTCATCTCCTTTATCCATGGCTTTGTATTGACCAAACTCCTTGTTTGGTTATCAAGAAAAAAAATTAAAATATACATTATATACATATAATATATATATATATACAACATACACACAATATACACAAATATATATACATCACACACAATATATACACTATATACACAAAATGTATAAAATATATACACAATATATAAATAATATATACAAATGGATACGTAATATACATATAATATATGCACAATATACATATAATATTTACACAATATATAAAAAAGAAGTACAAATTATTAAAACTCAACCAAATTCAAAATATTATTGTTTGTTTGAAATTCCATCAACATAAACTTTTATTAGAAAAAAACTTTTTTATTTAAAAGGGAAAGAAAATAAGAGCAGAAATAATAATAACCATCATGTATGTATGTATGTACATATATATGTGTGTATATAAGTTGAGGATTTATAACCTCTTGTCATGCTATCACGTCATCGATTTCTCAAAATAAATATTATTCCACCATTTCCATTTATTCTAAATGATTCAGTAGCGTCATCTATCTTCTAAAAAAAATTTGATTTCATGTTTTGTGTGTGTGTGTGTGTGCGTGTGTGTGAGAGAGAGAGAGAGAGAGAGTATATATAAGTTGAGGATTTATAAGCTCTTTTGGTGCTGTGACATCAGCAATTTCTCAAAATAAACATTATTCCACCATTAACGATTCAGTCGCGTCATCTATCTCCCAAAAAAAAAACTTGATTTCATGTTGTAAACTCTTAATTTTACACCTATTTTAATTTCGGTAAAGACCCGAGTTTCAAATATTTTTTAAAAATTAAGACATGTGTAAAATCAAGTGCCAATTCAAGGCTTATTTTGACTGACATAGTGCCAGTTCAAGGCATATTTTGACTAGCATAGTACCAGTTCAAGGCCTATTTTAACTGGCAAAGTGTTAATCATGATTTCTATGTGCATAATGGCAACCAATCCAATGACAATCGAGAAGAAGTACACACCATATTAAGCCTAACCAGGGGCAAAAATTCTTAACTTAAACTTTTATTTATGCGTGATAAAAATATTTTCAAACTAACTTGTAATGTCTTCTTATGCAGAGGGCACATATAGAACATTTGAAAGACCAGGAGTGTAGCCAAAAAATAGACAAATTTTTTCTTACATATTGAGCCAAAGGGCAATCAAAAGTTGTTATAGAATGAGCCGAAGGACAACTTGAAGCAGACTAAAGTTAAAGTACTATTTTGGGTTGAAGAGTTGGATTCCCAATGTGGAAAAATTTATGAAGCTATAATCTTCAAAATTGAGTCAAAGGGCAATTCAAGGTCATTTCCTGCAGCCTACATTGCCTTTTTGTGAAGCACTCCGATGGTATATCTCCAAGGGTTTCTGTAAAGTACTTGGATTTTCAGCCTATATCGTATTTTAATGAAGTACCTTGACAACGCATCACCATGGATTTTTTGTGAAGTTATAAAGCCATACTTTATATATAATTTATTAATTATTCTAGTTTATTTTATTGTTATCAATTGAATTTGATGAATTTTTGTTGTAAAAAAGTTAGAATAATTGTTATTTTGAAATTTGGCCTTGCAAACCATGTATTTGAAGTATAAATATATCAAAATATGATGAAAAATGGTCCATGTGTATTTTGACTTAATGGACAAAACTGCCACCATATCGGTTCACTCTTACCGTTTACTGATTGCAAGCCAAAGTTTGCACAATTGTATACATATAATACAGATAATGAAGTACATAATAGAATTCGAGCTATTAGTTTCAACGATGGAAGGAATAACTTGGATGTCATAATAGTTGAAGGGTCACTTAAAATGCTAAATGAGAACAATGTATTGGTCCAAACATTTCAATTGATGAGAGAGATTAAAAAATTCATATGTACCAGAGTTAAAACTGTAGTTGATTTTATAGTAGAAAATATAATGGAAGACAACACAATTTAACTACATCCTCAGAAGTTACCGCATTAATAGTGGGAGGTTTTAATATTGAAAATGAGCAACGTGATGTTATTATTGAGCATAGGAGTAAAGGCTTACAAAGGATTTAGTGAATTACATCCTGGTTTCATGTCTATGCAATACCCATTAATGTTTCCTTTTGGTGAAGATGGATATTTCCACACAACTTTACATAGAGCAACTACAAGGAATATGAGAAAGAAATTGACAATCAGAGAATATTATGCCTTTAGATTGCAAAAACAATTAAATGAAGCCTAGACGTTATTATGAGGTGGTAGACTACTGCACCAATTCATTGTTGATTCCTACACTTGCATTGAGGAAGAGCAATTAAGGCAAATAATGAATAATCAATCCAAATTAAGGGCTAAAATATATAATGGATTGGCAGATGTTGTTCTTTATGGAGATACATATGCTTAGAAAATTGGCAAGCGTGCAATATTATCTTCTTCCTATACTGCTGGCTAACGATATAAAGTGCAAAACTATCAAGATGCTATGGCAATATATCATTCTGTAGGTTATATAGATTTATTCATTACGGATACCATGAAACCCAAAATGGTTTAAAATTTAACATTTGGTGCAAGAATTAGATGGTTAGAGTAAGGACAATGCCGAATAGTATCATTAGAGATTTGCAAATTCGTTTGCAATAATTAATGAAAGACTTTTAAAAAATAACATTTTGGACATACTATTGCAAGCAAGAGAATCAATTTTTTTCATTTTAATTTGGTTTTGTAAGCTCTGATTTTAATTTCGTTCTATAAGTTTTTATTATGCCTTTAATTTCCAATATTAGAAATTTATAATCTCCACTTTTCTAGATTTTAGTTTTTTTTAAAATTTTATAACATCAAATACTATAAAAAATCATATCATTAGTTCATGTTCAAAATCATAGACGTCTACTTAACATTTAACCATTTAAATTATTGCATTTGTGTTTCCATGTGGATTATGTCTTTTTGAGTTTCCTAATTTTAAAAAATAACAAATTTTTACTTAAATATTATAGTTGTCTATACAATTGAGTTCCAGAAAGATTTCTTTATGCCCACATATTGCTCTTCCTTCATCTTGATGATAAGTATCCCAATCCAAAGTAGATTGATAAAATAATAATAATTGAGATTCCATATTCAAATGAAGATGTTGAAGCAGATTTGGTTATGAAAAACTTTATGATTCATGGTCCTTGTGGATCCTCAAATCCTAATGCACTATGCATGATAAATAAAAAAAATGCTCAAAACATTATTCGAAGAAGTTTTACTGCCATACCATGATTGATGAAGATGGCTTTCCACTATAAAAAAGAAGAAATAATAGTAATATTGTTGAGAAAAAGGAGTGGAACTCGATAATCATTCAATTATGCCTCATAATTTAAATTGGTTATTAAAACACCAAGCATACATCAATGTAGAGTGTCACAGTCGATCTAGATCAATCAAATATTTGTTCATATATATCAACGAAAGTCAAGATCGAGCTATTGCTATTTTATATGAAAATGTTTCTGATGGCATAATAAATGTGAAGCCAAAGTTATTAAAGCTAATGAAATAAAGGCTTACCTTGAGATATGTGTCTGCAATGGAAGGATGTTAGAGGATTTTTCAATTTGACATCCATTATGTAGAACCTGCTATTGGGAGGTTGTCATTCCACTTGCCAAATGAATAATTGATTTACTTTTCAGACAAAGCAAATTTGAGAAATGTTTTAATATGACCAGACATTGAGAAGACTATGATCATAAAATGGATGAAGAAAAATGACATAAACCATGAAGCAAGAAATTTAACATTTGTAAAATTTCCAAGAAAATGGGTGTGACATGACAATGAAAAGACATGGAAAAGAAGAAAAGAAAAAAGTTGCATTGGTCGATTATATTATGCTCACCCTACTAGCAGCGAGAAATATTATTTGAGGATGCTTCTGAATATAGTCAAAGGATCAACGTGTTTTGAAGATATTTGAACTATTAATAGAATCGTTTATCGAAACTTTAAAAGTGTATGTTATGCACTTGGTTTCCTAGATGATGACAAGGAATGGATAGACTGCATTAAAAAAGCATCATGTTGGGCTATTGGAAAACAATTAAGACACATATTTTCTACTCCCTCTATCCTAAAATATTAGTCTCGCTTTACTTTTTTGGTGTCCCAAAATAATAGTCCCATTTTTATTTTTAGAAATAATTTTTTTTAACTTAACCATAATGCCCTTATTTAAATATTTATTTTATAATTAATGTTCTTCACATTTACTAAACAGTGGATACCTAACTAACATATTTAATTAGGGGTATATATGGAAACAATTAGAAAAAAAAATTGTGATAAACTATTATAGTTACTTTTTTCTTACACTGTGTGAAATAGAAATGGATTATTATTTTCGGATGGAGTACAATTTTACTACATTGTGAAGTCATAGATCCTACTTAATTACGGAGATCAATTGCAGATATAATTTCTAAAAATATTTTATATGAACATAGAAGAGCCCTTCACTTTTAGAATTTGAACTTGGAAGATTCTCAATTGCAAGAATATGTCTTGCTTGATATTGAGAAAACACTTTTGCATAATGGAAAGTCATTGAAAAAATTTTCTGGCATGAAAACACCCAATCTTGCTTTACTTAGAGAGATGAACAACAGACTGTTGAGTGACGAATTGAGCTATGATAGAACAAGTATGGCATTTGAGTCAACAACATTAGTTGGTTACATGAATACAAGCTAAAGAAAAATATCGTATCATGTAATGGAATCTATGCAAGGAAAAAAGGTCAGGTACTATTTATATATAGACATGGAGGCACAGGGAAGACTTTTCTTTAGAAACCAATAATCCATAAGTTGATATCAAAGGGAGAGAATGTATTGGCAGTAGCAAGTTCAGGAATTGCAACATTGCTTTTACTAGGAGAAAAAACTGTCCACTCTCGCTTTCATATTCCATTGAATATAACAGCGAATTCAACATGATATATAAAACAAGGCACCTAATTGGCATAATTGATTGTAAGAACATCATTGATAATTTGGAATGATGTATCAATTATAAATATTGCTTAGAAGCTATAAACAAGAGTCTAATAGACATTTTAAGCTTCACATGTGAAAATAATGCTGACAAATCTTTTGGTGGTATGACAATGCAATTAGGTGGTGATTTCCATCAAATACCATTGCTTGTACCTAATTGTAGGAGAGAGCAAGTTTATGAAAAAATTTTGAAATTCACGCATTATTAGAAAATATGAGACTCAAGAGTATAAGTTAAGATGTAGTAGAAATTAATGTTATTGCTAAATTTGGAAAATGTGTTCTGGAAATTGTGAAAGTTGTGAAAAATAAATTAATGGAGAAGAATGGATTAAGGTATCAATTGATTTGTTGCTTTAAAAAAGGATTGAACCAATGGGAGTAATTGTTAATGATTTGTGCCCTAATTTGCAACATAATATATCAAACTAAGAGTACCTAAGACAAAGAACAATACTTGCTCCTACAAATGAGATTGTGTAAGAATAAACAACTTTAACTTGTCCAAAATTCATGTAAATAAATGTGCATACTTAAGTTTATATTCTCTTTCAAAAGTCTCCAATGATGTAGAAGATTAAGATATAATTTAATCGGTAGAGTTTTTAAATTCATTGAGATTTCCAAGGATCCCTAATAATGAACTATATCTTAAGGTTATAGTGTTTATAATACTTTTGTTTAAGTATGTGAGGTGTCTCAAAGGATTATAGGTTCCTCAACCAAAGTAAGCTAAATCGACTCCCAATCAAAATGATATGCAAAATTTCAAAAAGGACCTAAAATGGAAGAGAGTCATTAAGCTCCTATTTACAGATTACTTGAATCCCTCAAGGATGCAAACTATAAAATTGCAATTAACCTAATATGCCTCAGAAGGAGACTGATGAAACAAACATATATTCAAAGGACAAAACAACCTAAAAGTATTTCTGAGGATTAAAGCATACCGGTGGACCAATGTGTAGCTGAAGAACAACCAAAATAAATTATGTTTTAAAAGGAGCAAAACCAATTGATTGAACCCCTGAGGATTTAAATAGATGATTGGTAAACCTATGTGCAAAAGAAGAAGAACCAAAACAAATTATGCTTTAGAAGGACAAAGCAAATAAACTCTTGAGAAATTAAACAGATTGATGAGCTACTATGTGATTAGAGAACCAAACAAAATAAATTCCTTAGGACTCAATGATGAACTAATGAACAAACATGAATTCACTAGGAAACACAATACATGAAAACTAAACACTGAGCAACGTAAAAACTAATCTAAAGGGAACAAGCAGAAAAATTGGCTAAAATATCTAATGGTCTTTCGTTCATGAGAAAAAATATGTTTCTGTGTTTTTTCGGGTATCATTCGTTGTCTCTTTCTTACTCATGGCACAACTCTTTAATTTGTCTTCCTTCTTATTTCCTTGGATAGCGGCAGACTTCCAAGTTCTAATCAATCTCCATGATCTTTATTTTCCAGTCCTTTTTCTAATAAGTGGTGAGTGGTTAGTTGTCATGACTTTTTTGCTTCAATAGTGTTCCAGTCGCGACCCACATTCTCTGTTTTCCTTGAGTTTGACTTCCTCATGCATGTTTCCTTGATAGGTTGTTCCTCAGTAAACATGTTTCCTCAATAGGTCGACTTCCCCATTTCTCAATCTATTTGACTCCTCAATTGACACTAGATTAAGCCCAAATTTATTTTTGGTGCAAATATATACACACACACACACGTCACAATCCACCTATTGTCCCACTTCATAAGTTTGAATTCATTGTTTGCTTAGAAATAAAAAGATGATTTCATGGAAATATAGTCCTTGCAGATTAAAAACTACACTTCAATCATTACAAATGACAAAATTTAAGAAATCCTTCAATTTATTATCTAATCATAAATGAATTTCTAGATGTAGTTGAAAAGAATGCAATATGGCATATCGAGCATATCAATGTTTGTGGCTCAAAAGTACCAAAAATAGATTTTCTCCTGTATCTATCAAGTTAAGCATTATTATCATAACTAACAAATTCATATCTCCAACTAAAAAATTTCCTTCGTGGATTTTTATTTTGATTTTAGAGAATGAGCAAAAATGCCCCTGAAGTTTATACGAGGGTACAAATTCAAGCTTAATGTTTGTTTTGACTTATTTATATCCTTAAAATTTTAAAAAACTAATAGATTAGCTTATTTTTTAACGAAAAGCTAATTGTCATTAATTATATTGAAATTTTTATTGAAATGTGCAAATATGTCTTTTAAATTTGCGAGAAAATACGAATTAACACTGAATTTTCTTTTTTTGCTCAATTATACACTAAAATAATATTTTTACTTATTTATAAATAAATCAAACATATTTAAGAGCATTTTATATTAAATAATATTTTAATTAAAATTATTATTTAATACTTCTTTTAATAAAATTTTAAAATCATTAATTCACATTATATATATATACATATTGCATCAGATGTTTTATGTCATTATGGGAATATATTTAAGAGATTTTCTTAAAAATTTTAAAAAATTAACATATTTAGAAAATATACATTTTTTTAAATTTCTCCTAATTTTCAACTGAAGTTATTTTTCATTTTAAAAATATCAAATTTTAATTAGCTTTAAAAACACACCCTATAACTAATCAATTAAAATTATTTTTTACTTTAAAAAATCAACTTTTAATTTTGATATTGAAAATTAAAAGCAATTTTGAAAAAACTGGATTTTTTTAAAAATATTTTTATTTTTTAAGAATTTTAAGAAAATCTCTTAAATATATCATCATAACGACATAAAACATGCAATTTGTATATATAACGTTAGAACAAGTATTAATTTAAAAGTACGTATTGTAATTTTAATTTTTATTGATGATGATCTAGCTAAAATAGTTAGACTATACAAAATAATATGTTTTATTATATTTATTTTTCTTAAAATAAAAAATTAATATAAATTATAATGGATTGCATTTTAATTTTTATTGTATGTATGTTTATTTAATATCAAGTTATATATAACATACATTTATACATACTATTAATTTTTTATATATTTAATTATATATAACGTATACTTACATATAACTAAATATATAAAATAGTTATATATGATTATTATTTTCAAAATTAGCACATTTTTCTAGTTATATGTAACATTTTTTTTAAAAGAAATTATATGTAACATATATCTACATATATTATTATTTTTTTAAAATTCAACAATGATATATGTTTTATATATAACATATAAATCATGCAATCAAACATTTAACAATCAATAATATACTTTTATATTCATTTAAAATTATATATATATTTTTTGTTTTAACTATTTTGCATTTCTATAATTTTTTTTAAATTTACTAATGTTATATATTTATTTTTATAATATATATGAAACATATAATTTGATATAATCTGTTACATTTGATAGAAAGTTAAAAAATTAAAAATAAATTCTTTAAAATATTTTACCTAATATGTAGAGTGCATTATATTTGAAAATCCAAAAAACTCCAAATCATTACATTTCAAGCCAAAAAAATAAAAAAAGATTTACAAAAAAAATTTCATCTAAAATCACAATAAATCGCTAGACTCTTTGTTGGAAGGGATGCAACGAACAACCCATAAACACTTGCAGCAATATTTACTCCCAGAAAAGGCCTCTATCAAACAAATTTTTTATTAAAAAAATAAAGAGTACTACATATTCATATATTTCGTAATTACTTATATTAAAAAAAACATAGTTGAACATGAGGTATGTATACTCTGTTTTGATTTGGATATTAGAGTAAGAATTAAGATTGTTCACAATAGGGCTGTAAATGAGCCAAATTATTCGAGATCGGTTTAGATCTCGACTCGATAAAAGTTCATTCAGGCTCAAGCTCAAACTACTCATTTGTTAAATGAGTCAAACTCAAATTAAGAAATACTCGGCTCGTTAGCTCGCGAGCTGACTTATTTAAAAAACTCATGAGTTAAGCTCGTAAGCTAGCTCATTTAGTATATTGAATTAAAAATATATATAATTTAATATATATATATGTATTAAATTACATATGTGAATATATTAATTTTTTAACTAATTTAATTTATATAATTTATTAATATATAGTATATATGATAAATAAATTAAATAATATATAAAATAAAATAACTTAATAATTTATAGTAAAATATAAAATTATAGTAATATAATATTTTTATTTTTAATAATATATAGTCATATTGTTCATCTTTCATAAAAATATAAAATGTAATATATCTTTTATGAAAATGTAGAAAAAATAAATGAAAAATGAAAGGTGAAATAAGTTGATTGAGTTCGTTAAATTTATTTAAATCTAGCTCGAATTCAAGCTTGAGATATATGATATATGAGCTGACTCGATACAAG
This sequence comes from Garcia nutans, assembly GCA_947685225.1. Classification (NCBI taxonomy): domain Eukaryota; kingdom Viridiplantae; phylum Streptophyta; class Magnoliopsida; order Malpighiales; family Euphorbiaceae; genus Garcia; species Garcia nutans. Next base: position 3,146,075 of record CANTUV010000068.1, read on the forward strand.
CTCGGACTTAGCTATAACTCGGTTCGAATTCGAGTTCGAACTTGACTATTTTATAACGAGCCGAGTTTGAACTTTTCAAAACTCGACTAAGCTCGATTACAGCCTTAATTCACAACTTATGGCCATTAAAACAGTAGAAGAAAGTGAGAATTTTGAAAGAAAAACAAAAATCGTAATTTTGAAAACAAAAATAATTGGTAATATAAAATTAAAAAGTAAAAAATAAAAAAATAAATAACAGTAAAAGTAAAATAAAAAATAAAAAAGTAGTTAATAGTGTAATTTCCTCGTAAAAAAAGTAGGGCCCTAATATTAAAAACAATGAGTTAAAAATGCTTTTATAAAATTATCCAAAAAAAAAATTAGTTTAGTAATAATATAAAAAATAAAAGTACTTATACTTTTAAATAAAATTGAAGTAAATTTTTAAAAATATCTCATTTTTTACTAAAATAATTTTTTTAAAAAAATATATTTTATTACTACAATCAATATTTTAATTCAATTTTTATTTTTTTAAAATTTTGCTATGAAATAAACATATTATGATAAAAAATAATAAAAATTAATATTTTAAATTATATTTTTAGCATATAAGATTTATTAATTTTTATAAAGAAAAATTTTAATTTTAATTATAAAAAATAAATAAAACTCACAAAAAATAATGAAAAAAGCAAAATATATAAAAATATATTAATAAAAATTATTAAATTTATTTTTAAACAAATTGTATATATTATAAATTAAAAAATTAAAAAAAATATTAATTTTATTATGTAAATATTGTGTAGATTGTTTGGTAGATTTTCTGTGTGTTTGGTAGATGTTATATGTATATTATGTATCCATTTATATATGTTATATGTATTTTATGTAAATATTACGTTGATGTTGTATGAATATAAAATTAAAAAATATTAAAAATATTATGTAGATGTGTGGTATATGTTTAGTAGATATTTAATAGATATTTGATAACTATTTGGTAGATGTGATATATATTCGGTGGATGTTTGATATATATTGTGTATATATCATAACTCGTTGTGTGTATATTATGTATATATTATATATATTATTTTTTATATGTATATTAAAAATATAATCTTAAAAAATTATCAATAAATAATAAAATATAAATACAATAAAATAAAAAAATAGAAAAAAAATAAAAAAAACTCAATGCCTAAAACAGGTAAAAACGTTAAAAAAAAGCTCGGCATCATGTTTTTTTTTTTTTTTTAAAAGTGTCTATTTAAAAAAAAAAAGTTTCTGCGTCGTGAAATTAAAAAAGAAAGACAGATTTAAGGCACACAGTGTAATTTCCTAAAGTTAAAATGGCGCCTAATTTCTTCCCAAAATATTACAAAAGCCCAAAGTTATTAAGCAAAAGCCTCGGGTTATTCACCGTAGCCCATTGGATCATTTCTAAAGCCCAAATTCAACTATGGATTTACAGAGTCTGAGACTAGGGTTGGATTTAGTTTTCTATATAAACCTCCTTCTGTTGCTATCTACGGGACGCACGCCAGAAACTTCAGTGGTGTTAGAGTTGAGGCAGTCTATTTGTTTTTTGTTTATCTTTATTTATTTATTTTTTAATGATTTGTTTGTTGAAATTCTCCGATGAGGAAGAAATCCCAATCGATAGGAAGTGCCGTATGACACTTTAATCAGCAGCGGCTACACTGACCAACTTACTTTTTCCTATCTGCCAATTTCAATTCCTCTTTTTGAATTGCTGTTTGGTCTGGTCGGGATTATGTGATTGGATCTACGTTGTACCGTTGTGTGGATGATTTGAAACGGGTCTCTGAGGTTTTTATTTACTTTTTAACTATTTATGTAAACAAATAATGTCCAATGCACGTCGCCGGTAGCCTATTGGCGTTAACCGGCGATGCTATGATTGGACAGAAATTAATTTCATGTTTTGCTTCTTGATAAGAACCTTTGGATCTGGTTTCATTAGATATTATTTTGATATTCCTCTTTTCGTTTGCTTGGAGTTTTTTTTTAAATATATATTTTTATATATATATTTATTTTTATTATTTATTAAATTTATTTTATTTTTAATTTTATTTTATATATAAATTTTTTATAAAATAATAAAATATATTATTTATATTATTTAAAATTATTTTTTAATAATATTTATAAAATTAAAATAAATAATATATATAGATTATTTTTAAAATAATAAAAAATATTATTTATATTATTTAAAATTATTTTTTAATAATATTTATAAAATTAAAATAATTATGTATAAAAAATATAAATAAAATAAAAAATAAATATGACTTAATAAATAATAAAATATATATATAAGTAAATAAATTATTTTATAATATTAAAATAATTAATTAATATTTTTTGGATGAAAATAATTTTAAAAAATAGGAGGATGTAAAAATTAAATGTTAAAAATATATAAATTAACTAATATAATATGTAAAATTTTATAATTATTTAGCCTTTTATATATTATATATTAGTAATTTTCTTTTAAATTAATTTTTTGTTTTTTGAACTTGGGAGTGAAGCCAATGATGATTTATTTTATTTTGTTGGAATTACCGGCTGAATTTCACTTGATGTCAATTTCAAACTGGCTTCTGAGGCTTCTTAATCATCCTATAAAACTGTTTTTTTAACTAACTTGTTAATTTATCTCATTACTAAACCTAATTAAATGTTTGAATGAATTTTGAGCTTAAAGGGTTTTAATTCTGAAGTTCTTAACACATTTTAGATTTTCAATATGTACTTTCAACAACGGGCTAAATTTATATAATAAATTTTATTTAATAAAAAAAGAATAAAATTGATAAACAAATTATTAGTAAATTTTATTGATAAATTATCAAAATAAAATTTTAAATTGCAAAATTTTATTTATATGAATGTAGTATTAAATACATGACAGGAAAACCACCTCTAAAATAGGTCCAATTGTCGGATCCTTATAAAAATAAATAAATAACTGCTAATCAAAATAATTCAAGAAATTGTTCATTTTGAATAACATAATTTGGATAACTGGGATGCTAATTAAAAGAGAATGTTAATAATTATAAAATGAATTTCCATTCTGATTGTGCAATTGAAGCATATCCTAATGATGATATAATAAAGTGTAATTAAAAGAAAAATATTTATTTACTAGCATGTATTTAATATATAAAAAATTTATTTGAATATTTTTAAGAGATAAAATTATAAAACTACATAAAAAAAATTAAATGAGTATTTGAAAATTCATAATTTTTAATTCATGAAATTATTAAAAAAAAGTATACTGTGAACGGCGAAAATTAAAACAAATAAAAATTATACTATATTATACCATATAAGGCAAACCATGAAACGATGACAATTAAGGCCTAAAAAGCGGTCAAATTATCCATTCTTTAAAAATAATAATAATAAAGAACTGCTAATCAAAATAATTCAAGAATTTTTTCATATTGAATAACAAAATTTGAAGAACTGGGATATCGAAAAGGGAATTCTGGTTAATAATTAGAAAATGCATTTCCATTCTTATTGCGCAACAGAAGCAGCATGCACTGAGCTCTACAATCCTAACGATGTTCTAGACCATGTTGTCCACAAAAAATTGGGTTGATAGTAAATGGACAAAGATGAACATTAGCAGAGATTAAATTGAATTCAACTGCAGATTAAATTTTTAATTAGCTTGGGGTTGTTGGGTTGCTGAGCTTCTTCTAATCGCTTTCTAAGTAGGTGGAAAGAATCTGTTGAGATTGAATGGCAAAGTGTAGAACTCTTCATTCCTATTATCTCCTCTAAATGTTCTGAACTTGATCCACCATGGCATTCCTCGATCTTTCTTTGATTTCTCAACCTCCAACGTGTTGTCAAGAAACACCGCAACAATCAAACCCACGGTTGCCGGAGAAGAAAATATGGTATTCAAAAATGCATTAAACTGCAAAAAAAAAAAATCAAATCTAAGAACATGTACTAAAAAAGCATTACACATCAATGGCAGTGTATTTCACTAAAGTTTGTATACTGTAATCCTAATGCGCGCTACAGTATTAACATTTATGGCATCACATCAGTTAGGAAAATGGAATTTGGTTCATATTAGAGTAATTACCCATCCAGCATTGGTGTGAACCAGACCATGGCGTGTTGGATTCCAATATTCATTGAAAAACTGGGGAACAGAAATGCCAAGGAAAAGAGAGAGGCCAATGATGATGAGGTTTCTCATTGAATTCATGTTTGTGAATTGAAGAAATGATAATCCCACAGAAGCTGAAATAGGCAGGAATAACATACGAGGATATGAACAAGAGGAAACAAAAATCATTTTTGAGGAAATGAAATAGTTAAAAGAATACCATACCAACAAGGCCAAAGAGAACACAATATAATGCGGCAAATATTGGAAATGGTATGGATGCAAACACAGCCCCAAATTTGCCTGTTAAAACATGGAAGGGTGATTACACTGAATCCTAATCAAGAAATCATTCACTTGCATGATATCATCTTGCTACATTATGAAAAAAAAATGCTTCTGTAAAAGAGGAAAAAGAAATGCTGCAGTAAAAACATCTTCATCACAAGTCCTTAAACAAACTGTAGCTGCGGACTGTACTTTGTAAAAATAGTAAGCGTTTTACTACATAGGTCATGCCCAAAATTTCTTAATGGATCACAATTGACAAGTACTAAATACCAACCTAAGGTAGAGAAGAATATCATGAAGCCAGCAGAAATCTGAACAACTCTACGACTTCCAACTCGGGTTAGTCCAAGGAGTCCAACATTTTCCCTGAAAATACCATCAACATACATGTAAAGACCAAGATTAAAAATATTTGTTTATTTATTTTTGGCTTGTTCTTAGGCCTAGGTTTCAATCCGTTGCCTTTGCACGCGATAAGCCTAAAATGTATCATATACCATTTAGGCTGGTTCCACCAAGATTATATAAAAACCAACACAAGATGCAAGAAACTGCAATTCAATTTATGCCTTACACAGAAACAGTAGAACCAGTTCCTGTTCCAAAAAGACCATCAAGTAATACACCAATACCCTGCCAAAGCAATACATACATCATTCAGTTTATCAAAATGAATAAAAAATGCCAACAATTCCAAGGAAAAAGGGAAAAGGAAACAGGTAAAGCTCTGAACATTTAGCTTAGTATAATTGCGATTATAATCTAGTCTCCTAGATGGACTGAAGATAGGAAACAAAAGAAAGTAAATCTACAAGTATGTTAAACCAGCTCACCTGCCAACCAATGCCTCTGCTTAATACATAAGCAGGAGGCGGAGTGGCGATAGCTAACCGAGATGCTGCCTTATATGCACCAGTTGACTGCAATGTAAAAATATTAGATCGAACAGGTATTTTTAAAGGCAATAATTATTACTACAACAAAAATTTCTTGTACAATCCTTTTAACAGGATATGTTTCCCAGCTTTTGAAATAGACACATACGAAGATCAAGAGAGAAAATAAACAGTAACCAAAAGATGACAAACTAGTGTCACCCATAGAAACTGAAGATATACCTCAACCATAGACACGAGAACTGCAGACATCATGGAAAATGAATGACCTGCTGAAAAAGTAGGTGGGCCCCACTGCAGAGGATATGGGAACTTGAACCTGAATTAGCATAACACATGACTCCCAGAAGACATAAACATGGTAAAAGTTCAAGCAGTGGAAGTTAGAATTTTCATATACCATGGGGCAGTAGATATAAGATTTGCTTTGTCTGTCCGGCAACTATGTTGAGTTATAAGTGGCTTATCCCTGTAAGCCCCACTGGCAGTTAAAATGATGGAATAGATCCAGACAATCGTGACACATATCAACACTGGAAACCGTTCAAATATTGGGAGTTCTCTTAGTATTCTCACATGCTTTAGATACTGTAATGCCAAAATCCAACCTCATGAGAGGAAAAAACACAAATCTTATTGTTGGAATTTCCAATTATAGAAAATTACTCACTTGTGAAAATCCAATAACCAGAAAGAGCATTGGTAATCCAATTTCCACGCAATTGCCCAACTGGAAAAAAGATATTACGAAATGAAAACTCAGTGGAAACTTTTCAAGAAACTGACACAAATAGTACAAGAGCAACTGAGTGCCTGTTGATTACTATAACACAATGAATACTTATGATCCATGTATATGAGCAAATACCAATATTGTTCTTTGATATTTCTAGTAATAGAAATTCTGCACCAAGATTAAGATTTTGTTTTGAATTCCATTTAAGAGTTCAATCAGAATGTTATGCTTTTTAATTGCCTTAAGAATAAAACAGAATGAATATTGAAATTTAACTTCTATGTTCTAACCATAAAGAAATGATGATAAGCTAGATTTCATAAACTACCAAATAACACCCTAAATGTAGGTATCCATGATTAACTAAATTGAGGTGTCAATTAGCCCCACGATATGCAAGCAACATAAAAGGAAATTGCAATTGCAGGGTTAGCCCAATAAATGCCAAATTAAAACATAGTACATACCGCAGGAAATCCTCGTTGAAATAATCCCAGACCAACCAATCCAACCACAGGTGCCATACCAAGTGGACTGAAAAACCTGAAAATAAGTAAATAAATAAATAAAAAGAAGTCATCGAATTGGTTAACCATTTAATCACATTCTCCAAAAAACTAGCAATTACCTTGAAAAGAGACCCCAAACTTGGCTGTAACCCAGGATGATTTGTATGCTTGAGGCTACAATCAAAGCTCCCTGTATAGCCCGCATTGTTTGTATAAATCTCTGCAAACCAATCACATGGGAAGATCTCTTTCAATACCCTATCAAATAAAAGAGTTACTGAGCACAACTTCTGAAAAGGAAAAAAAATTCATGGAATGGGAATTGAACTGTAACATCAAGTTGACAGTTCAAAGATTATAACAAACAACCTACAAGCAGACATTAATGAGACATTAAGTATTTGAGTGTCGATTCCATTTAACAAGGTTATCTTGAACTTAATGCACCATTATGAATTCTCCTCTTAAATGCCAATCTTTTCGAGGTTTGACAAATAACATTCAGCTCTATGTCTTACCAAAGTGGCTTCCCAGCATTATAGGTATTCATTTCTTAAAAGTACTTGTAAAGCCTCAATTAGTTCTATAAGTATTGGTATTCAAGTGCTATGGGTTAAAGCCTTTATGAACTATTTTTCATGTGGTTCCCCAATATTATACTAAGAGAAAGAAGAAGATTGGCAAACTTACTTCATGACGATCCGTAATCTGTTGTAATGAAGAGTCACTTATAATATAAGCTATGGGAACGACATAAGAAAAGGACCCTCCGATAACTGTTGGCAACCTGGTTCCAAAAAGTGTTTGCAGAAGTGTGTTAATTCCAGCCACGAAAAGCAGGGTTTGCATCACCCTCGCTTTATCCCCCTGGTTGCAATGAACAATGAGATTATTAAAAGAAAAAGACGAGAAGATAAGAAAAGAAAAAGGAGCGAAACTAAATTGAGTTGAGACTGCCTAGCCAAAGGAAACTCTTAATATACTCCGACATCTTGCGTTGAAACTCTTAATATAAAGGAAATTTCAGAAAAGAACAAAAAAAAAAAAAAGACATGCTATAGTTACGAGTCTAGGCCAAAATCCATCAATATAGAAATACTGCCCCACAATGGACTGTAAGAACGTGGACAAAGAGAAGTAAAAAAAAATTGAAATGAATGGTCAGAGAACGAAAACCATTTAAGATTATAGAATATCAACCTATGAATTGGCATGCTAAACTGAATTTAAAGCTTTACAGTATAGTCAGAGTGATAAAATGCAATATACGAACAAACTAAACTGCAAGTTTAAAGCGAAACAAAACAAGATGCTTACATCGCTGCCACCCATCGCAGGAACAAGCAATGAAGGAATCATTACACTTGTACCCAGCATCAGAATGTAGTTTTGAAATGCCAGTATGATGGTTTCAGCTGCAACACCAAAACCATTTGGTTAATTATAAAAGTTTAACCAATAAACAAATGAAGAATTGATGCTTCAAACTCAAACACTCCTATCGATCCAAACACCCTACAAAAAACTCCGTTTATCAAGGGAACAGTTGAAAATAATAATATAATAAAATAACTTATCTCAATAATTTCTCAGAAGCCCAAACAAACAAAACGTTAAAAAAATAATTCAAAATTCAAAAATCGAGAAATACAGAGGAATTCGACAACAGAACAACTTCATTCTTCCAACGTTTGCTCATCCCATTATTTCAGCATGAACCCATTTTAAAATTCAAAAATAATAAAATACGCATACATTCTCCTACATACTGACACGTCTCTCTCTCTTTCATTCTCACTTTTTTTTCCTTCTTTCTCTCAAACACACACAAATACACACAGAGTGTTCAAAGTTTGCAATGCCACAGTTCTTATACTCATATTCAAAGGAAAAACTAAGAATCACAGAGTTCATTAAAAGATGATTATGAAAATGAGCAAGTTGTTCAAAAGGAAGCATAAAAATACTGACAAAAGAAAACATAGAGAAAAAGCACGTACCCCAAGGAGGATTAGAGTCTATACAGTACTCAAGGTCTTGAAGTTGATCCATAGGAGGGTGACTAATGTCTGCCATTAGAGATATGAAAGAAAACACAGAAACTGAAGAAGAAGAAGAGGAGGAGGAGGAGGAACTAAGAACAAAGCAAAGTACAGAGATAAAGTGAATAAAAGTTTAAAAGACAAAAAATAAAAAAAGAGAAGAGAACAATTTGGAAAGCCAAAAACTATCAAAAGTTACTCTGTTTCTTCCTCTCTCTCTTCTTCAGACTACAATAAGCCACCTTCCAACAAACAGTTTTTATAGTTTCAAATTTACCCCTAAACATCTCCTATAATTACCAAATAGCCATCCAGTGGTACTAGTACTCTAACGGTCAAATCAAAGTTAGTATTTTTACAGTCCAACGGTGTCGTTTGTTTGTAGAATATGGGTAGAAAAGATTTTGTGTGTGTGTCCCTACAGTAATCACTTTCTGTAAGTCCTAAGATTTGGTGACGTATAATAATTTTGGTTGGCAGTGGCCCACTTTTCTTTTTTCTGTGATAATTCAAAAAATCAATAGAAAATAAAAACTAAAAAACAAGATAGTTAATACGGGCCATTATGTTATATTAGCTCTAGTTCTATATGTTATTGGCCCTTGATCTATATGTTTCAAGACTTAAAGCTTTATCTGGGGGTGGGGGCGTTGTTGAGTAGGATCTTTAGAGCACCTCCGACGGGTTGCATTTTCGGTCCTAATTATTTTATGGGATCGCCACGTATGAGTTTTCTATGTTGTCTGGGGTTATTTCTTAATATATTCACTTTCTTTTGATAAAAAAAAATCATTAATTGATTTTTTATTTTTTTAATAATTATAAATTTTGATAGAATACCTATAAATTTTGAAGGGTAAGGGAAAAATAAGAGGAATGGCAAAATGGTGAATAAATGGGAAAGGGAAAGGCAAAAAAGGGAAGAAGGTGCTCGTGCGTGGGGGAAGTGGTTGGTTGGGTTAGCTTTCGGTAGGCAGAAACATTCGATGCGGAAACATCTCAAAAATGGGATTCCCATAAAACCCAAACCCCATCTCTAACGTTATTTCCCCTTTCATTTTCAAACCTGCTCTCTCCCCCCTTTATTTTCTACACTAACTATAACTCCCTTTTACATTTCAAAAAATATTACTCTCTTTTCTTTTCTATTTATGTGCTATTCAAATTTCATTTCTATTTTTTTTTTTATATCTTATAAATTTATTTACTGATTTAAGGATATCTCTAACTCATAAAAATATTAAATTTTTTTTAAACCCCCATTAAAGGCTTTACTACAATCAATTTAATCTCTTTTTTTTTATTTCAATCAAATTAGTGAAAAACATTCAATATTTAAATTTATAATAAAATAAATATATTTAAAATTTATAAAAACTTTATACTATCAAAATATAAATGTATAGGTCATGTTAGTGGTCAGCTCTTAATTCTCTACTAAGCTTAGTTAGTGGTGGATATTAAGGCTAAAAACACAAATGCATGTACAAATATCATAAGATGTGATAAAAATTTTACGCTGGTTATCACCTATCATAAATATCCCATAAAATAATTTGGTGAGTATTGATAAATAGATGACCAAATTATGGGGTGGTCCAAACATAAACATAAGGAGATTTTTGCCATTAATTTACCTTCACATCATTCTTCTTTTCTTATTTATAGTTATTTTTAATTTAAGTGTGATATTCTAATTCATTATGTGTACTTTTGTTTTGACTAAAGGACTACAAATTCAATTTTCTTGACAGTTCTGTTATTATTTTTATTTGTTATTAATTAGAGTTTTAATTATGATTTCAATAAAAAGATCATCTTTCTTGAATTCTTTAAATTTAATGTAGATATATATATATATATATATATAATCTAATAGAAAAAACGTAGACTTTCTTCATCTTATATTCATAATAATGTGATTTTTATTAAATAAATAATTAAAATTCTGAAAAATAAACAAAATGACCCCATCATCAAAAAATGGAATTAATTGTCAGGTTTAATTGCATGGGAGTGAGAATTAATTAGAGTGATTAGTGATGAGTAATAAATTTATTATTAAAAAATAAATAAAAAACAAACACCCTTCCTTATATAGAATAGAATGAAAGTTAAGAAGGGAATTAATTATTTGTAAATTAAAAGAAGTGTTAATTAATAAACTCATTCGGAATAACTTACCGTCTAAGCCTAAGGACCACAACACCACCCAGTTAGTAAATAATAGTATTAATAGTGCCTACCAGACAATTTTAAACAAACAATATTTGCTCTTTATCTTGGGATCTTCTGCCATCCGATTGGGCTACAGAATTTTGATGTTTTTTTTTTCTTAGAATTTTATATAAAAATATCTTAAAAATAAAAAAAATATCAAGTTTCGAAGGTGTATATATATAGTAAAAAAATAGATACATTAGTAGTTAGAGGTGTATTTTGTTCTTATTTAAATTTTGAGTTTAAATTTTAGGTGTTTCTCTTTTCTATATATAATTAATAAAAAATAGATATATTGGAAATTTTTTAAAAAATTTAGGCTATTTAAAAATAAAAAAAAGTATTTTTTTTAAATAATTACAATCTAATTACAATCATAATTATAAGTGAACATGGTTCAATCTAATTCGAATATTTAAAAATCTCTATGACCATCCAAAAATTCAGAGATTCTAAAAATATAAGATTTAGAATCGTCAATCGACAAAAATCTCCGTATTATATTATTTTATAGTTTTTGAAATAATTTAATTCAGAAATTAAGTACTTTCAGTACTAAATTTTATTAACCAAAATTTTTTTAGAATAAAATTTTATTATAGTAAAAGTATATTATAAAATGATAAAAATTTAATTTATAAAAGATGTAAATATTTAAATATTTTTCAAACTAGTAATAAAATTCATTAATTTTCATAAATAAATATAAGTTCACATGTTATGAAACACTAATAGAAAAAAATATAATAATACAACTTTTAATACAAATTAAAATTTTAAATTAAATTTTTATCTTGTATAAGTTATGCATATATGTCTATGTATTTTTTTTAATAATATTATCTATGTATTTTTGGCTTTTAAGAATTATGCCATAATAGAAATAGTCTTAGCTATAAGTAAATATTACTTTTTATATTAGTTATTGAGTATATAACAACTTTAATGGTATTTCATAAATTATATATGATTAATATTAATTAAATTATTTTATCATATTGATGCTTAAGGGTTATTTTATGCACTACATTCTCTATATTAAGAAAATAAATTAAAAAGATTTAAAAAATGTTATTTTTTGTTATTCGATTTGGAAGGGTTCTCAGTGTAGATATAATCTAAAATTTAAAATTGTTACATATTATAAAATTCAGTGCAGTTTGATCGCAAGAAAATCAAAAGTTAATAAAATTTTTCAGTCCTGAATATTTTTTGTCTAGTTATTCAGATTAGTTAAGAAATTTTCAGAATTCATGCTTAACTTTAGTCATAATTACTGCGCTCTCCGTCCCGCTGAATTCGTCGTCTTCTGCTCATGAACACCTATTAAGAAAATATTAAAATTTTTAAATATTATATAAAATTATTTTGAATGAACTAAAATACTTTTTATTAATTTATTAATGCTATACACTCATTTTATTAATTAAATTATTAATGATGATGATATAGTTGGAAAAAAAGCTAATTATTTTTTTATTGTGTAAAGTAATAATTTAAAAATAATAATTTTTTTTTGTAAAAGTGGCAATTTTAACTTGACGGAAAAAATATATTAGTGGTATTTGGATGAATCAATTATTATACTCATTAAAGATCTTATACCTTGGCCTAATCGTAAAAGGAAAAAGCTTTACTGTTATAAATGGGCTAAGTAGTTTTAATTTTAGTTCTGGGGGAGACTCAGAAAGACATACTTTTAGATTTTCAGATTGCCATCTAAATTTATTTATCGTAACAGTTTTAAACATGTCAGGAGGCCAACCTTTGAGTGTCCGAGTCCAATGCTATTTCAAGCTCGCAATGGCAATCAAAGTCAACATCTTTTAAATTTTGCGATAAAAAAACACGACATCAAATAGCAAGATGTTAAAAAAGGTTATTTTTTCTGTAACACTGCTCAAGGTTGGTTGGATGTTAGAAATTTAATTTCAAATATAACCACCTTAATCCATTTTCCAAATTCCAAATCAAACTTCCTCCTGCCCCTGTCGAAAAAGTCATTGCCTCCTCCTAATCCTTCGGATTCCAATTGCATATTTATGGCAACTTCTGGAGATTTTGCTTCGAAAAAATTGGCATTCTGCAAATCAAATGACACAACATGAAAAAGTTTAGATGATTTATGAGATAGTTTTCAAGATATCATATACTACAGAAGTGAATTTTATGCAATGAGATGGTTTTTCTATGCAAGTATAATGTTGATAACCTTTGAAAAATTCACTCTCAAATAATAGAGGTTTTAAAAGTTGGCTCAGCCTAGGGATGAATAAAATTGTCCGAATCCGACAGACCCGACTATAATCCGATAATGTCAGTTTAAACTAATTGAATCGGTTAATTTTAGCTTATATATTTATTAATAAATCCGATTGAGCCTAATAAAAATCCGATAAACTAAATTGAACCGATCCTATAATGGTCATTTTCAAATATAGATTTTTTCGATTAATTAATAGTGATTAAGTTAGCCGACCATTAAAATCTGACCAACCCGACCATTGCACATTGCTAGCTCAGCCTATGCCCGTGGCTGTCATTATAGTCAATTGGTGGAGTGTGCTTGTCATTATAGTCATTTGGGGAGCTTCTGCTCGTCCGACAACGAATATATGCAATTCTCATTTGGAAGCTGAATTTTAGAGCTGAAAATTTGGATAATGTGTCAACTTTGGGAGACAACTCATTACTATTGGCAGCAACCACTTGTGTATCAGTATCTGCCACCTCTAATTTTCCTAAAATTAGGCCAAACTGTGTCTCCTTCTTGGATTATTACTTAGGTTGCTTGGGCTGTGCCTTAAATGTATATGATTTGGGGACCTCAGTAATCTCTGATTTGGAGAATACTGACACCCAAATCTGCAAAACGACTCCTCTTTCCCCATACGACACCGACATATTTCACTGGTTAAATGCTTGCTTGATTGATTTAGCTTTACATATTAACAGGTATGAGCTTCTATTAGTTTTTGTTCATTCCTATAATGTCTTTTCAATTACTCGTATTAGCAACTACACTTGCCAACTTGCATTAATGACTGGCATGACAAATTATAATCTCTATACAATCATCATCACACCTCGATGGCGTTTTCTATTTTAAGTTAGCTCTAATCAGTTCGATCTAATTAGTTCGACCATAATAACAAATGCAAGAATGACCATAATAACAAATGCAACAATAGCACGTAAAATGAATCTGATGCTAGAACTGAAAGAATCCAGGGTAATCAAAAGCCATTACAGGAAACTTTTAACATTTGAAAAATACAATAAAATGGATGCATCAATATGTTGTTCATTCCATTTCTTTGTCAGGTCCAATATATATGGTACAGCTTATTGAAATCAAGATAAGTAAACATCCAACCAGACCTCCGAATGATGAAGATATCCTCGAAGAACCAATGTCCCACAACTGTGACAGGGCAGCCTGAAACAAAGACAAGTAATTAGACCGTATTATACAGAATAATAGTAGATCTCTGGCACTGGATATATACGTATGTATGATAACTGAATAAAATATGGTTTGAAATAATCTGAGATAATAAATATTGCACTTTTCTATTATAAGACAGGTAATTGAGTAAAATTCTTACCAATGTTGATGTAAAAATTTGGGACGCAAGGTAGACCATAGACCTAGATCTGGATTTTTATGGAGCGCAAGTAAGAAGGAAAACAGCTTTAGATCCTAATGTAAGTTGCACGCAAGGAGAGAAGGAAAGGTAGGCAGAGCACAACAACCACAACAATGACAAAAAAAGAAAAAAGAGTTATTACCTCAATGTACTGGACATTTACAGCTCTGCTGGTCTGCTCAAGCTGATGTCCACAAGCTAAAAGAACCTGGAATATAGTAAACATACTTTAGAAGCTGAAAGAGTTGTAAAAGAACAGTCATATATTTTGTTGGAGAAGGTAAATACCATTTTTGACCAGTCATATAGAAATAATGGCATATAAAGTAGCAACTCTATGACTTCTAATTTAAAGTAGCACCTCGACAAAGAAGGCCAGAACACCCAGTATGAGCATGAGAGTGAATGAATAAAAATCTGGCAGCACAAATTCCTGCAATTCATAAGTAAACTCATTTAAAACCATGAAGAGACCAAAGACTCCGTGTATCACATAATAAACAGATACCCTAATGAAACCCAGTGATTTCTAACAGTCAATGAATTAAGGACCTCTAAACAGGACATTCTTGGTCTCCAGAAATCAAAACAGAATGCAATTCCTAAACTATGAGTTGATTGTCTTGTTGGGTGCTCAAATCAATACTTCTTTTAATATTTGTATACTTCAGCTCACTTGATTTTAGGTGGGAACGGAAGAGTATAATCTCTTAGTTACCATTATATCATACTTAGCACAAGAGGACTGCTAATTACAGTCAGTTAATTTTTGCTGACTTCCCTTTTGCCGTATTCAATGAAGAGGCAACGCAACTTTTAATGTTGAAACTGTTAATTGACATTTTAGGTTTCACCAATTAATAATCAAACAAGGTGCTAGAAAATTCAAAAAAAATTAAAATTAGAATGAAAAAAAAAAAGATAATTTCATGATCACCCAGCCATCCCCAACAAATCAAAGAAGCATGTCTGTTTTTCTTCATGCTTGTGACTCTATCACTATTTTATAATTTACATTAGTAAAAATTCCATTTTCATCATAAAACAACCTTGTATGCCCCACATAGGGTTCTCTCTCTCTTTCTAATTATTAGTGGCAAGGTTTGCAAAAATATAAATCTGCTTTCCATTTATCACTAGCAAAAGAATATTAAGTCAGAACTTCACATGGTGTTGGGATACTATGAAACAAGTTTATCAAGGATTTTAGAAGACAACCCCAAGGAAGCCGTATGGAGTCCGTCTCGTCGACCGGCTAGCTCTCCTACCTGCAGTCGGCATCTGCCCGGCGAAAGATGGCACCATTCCTTCCTAAAAGAAGAGCAGTCCTGCTGGCAAAGCATCCTAAAAGACCCACTACAGCACCTGATGTACGCCCGTAAAGAACAAAGAGAAAGAGGACAAAAAAAACAATACCGTTGCTTTTATCTACTATTATCTAAAAATAATCAAGTTATTAATGATTGGACAAAATCAAGAAATAACCCCTCACGTGCGAAATTATAGAAGATCCCCTTTAAGATCAAATAATTCCATCGAATTGAGTATGATTGTATGTGTGATAGCATCTACTATACCAGAAATATCAATGAACCCAGGTTCGGAAAATTTTGCCCCTTGTCGCCTAAGTAAAGAAACCAAAAACAAGGGTTTGATCGGGGGATTTTTCTTCCTCTATATAATAGAACGATAGGGATATTTTCATTCCCCTGTATTATTAGTGTCTCATGCTTAGAGGCAAAATTCTACAGTAGCAGGTATATCATCTTGAAAGTAAACGAGTAATTTTGTCTAGCGGAGGAAGCATGTTCAAAGGAAAAAATTCAAATTGAAAAGAAAAATCCATCAAAAAAGAAGTGCAACTCAGAATAAGAAGGTAAACAGAACACAAAAGAGATGAGAACAAAGGAGTTTCAAATTGGGCAACAGAAAAAGATAAGAATAAAGAATTTTATTGAATGCAGACAAAAAGAAGGCAATAGGGCTTTATTTGTTTCATGATTTGCCATGGTTCATTAGCTATGGTGTAGTTTAATTTCTCATATGTTTTGATTTCCAATTTCACGGTACAGTTTTCTATGATAATCTCATAGTTTGAAAATCATAAATTTTAATAAATTCCTCAAACCACCAATTTGGTAATTGTTGATGATTTTAAAATTTTTTCTTTTAAAAATATCCTTGATAAAAATTTTAAATACCTAATATATATTTATAAAATATTTTTCATTCACATAACCTAATAAAATCTTACAAAATATCATCAAACCAAATAAAATATTTTATTTAACTATATTATGCCATATCATCTTTTTAAACATGATAATACCTACATTACCATATCATACAATATCATTTCATAATACTAAACTAAGCAGTCAATCATCCAAACAAACTATAATATGCAAAGAAAGGAAAATGAATGGAAAAATAGAAAAGCAATGGTACCCAGTTTCAACGTTAAAGTATTTGTGCCACAAGTCCCATTAGATATGGTGAAGGTAAGGTCATCGAAAACATAAGCAACTATCTCTAGAAATCTTTATTTAGCAATCTCAAGATTGAAATTGGAATGGAATGCCTAGATATTCCATTAGATAAGGTGAAGGTAAGGTCATCGAAAACATAAGCAACTATCTCTAGCAATCTTTATTTAGCAATCTCAAGATTGAAATTGGAATGGAATGCCTAGATATTCAATCTCAGTTCTATTTCCTAACTTAAGGCAGACTGAAGCAGCACCAAGTACAATCTCAGAAAAACTCGACAACAAAAATGTAAACATAATTGTATTGTTGCATTCTGCCATGGGTTAGCAGCCAATATCCAGAAGCCATATGCAAGTAAACCACAAAATCTTGAACAGAAAAAATAAAAACTTAAATACTAATGGAATTATTAAATTTTTTATTAAATTTATTTCCTATCTGACATTTATGAAAGTAGCAGAAAAGATGTCAAGGCAGGCCAAAAAAAAAAAAAGTTCAGAAGAATGGCAAAATATGGACTTAAATGCACAGCCTAGAAAGAGAAAAAAAAAAGATAAGTTCCATGACAAGCTAGAGAACTACTGAAGCTCTCTTTTGATGCAGGACAGGCCTATTACAATTATTATATAGTGGATCATTTTTCTTACAATTTTTTTTTTCTTTTTATTAACTTTAGGTATCTCAGAAATTATCTCATCAAGGTTTCTATGTTCTATATACATTCTTTTCATGTGTTTCTTTCATATGTTGAATTAGCAACATTTTGAATTTCTGTTCTCTCTAGCGGACTACTGTAATAATCCTAATTATAAGGCAAGGGACTTGGATCCATATAGAAAATTCAAGATATATAAAAGACATTTATTAGAGATATATATGTGTTAACATCCATTGAATACCTCATAATGAGACAAATATTTGCCTCAAATAGGTAATGCCAAAAAGCCAATAAAATATGACAACCTAAAAATGGAGATTTAAAATTCTGAGCTTATCATATAAGTCAAATGCAAATCCATTGACATATGATTAGGGTTGTGCACGGATCGAGTTTGGTCGGGTTTAAGAACTTTCTCAAACCGACCGAACCAGATATAATAAGGAAAAATACCAACCGAGGTCGACCGATGAGCATCAAAATTTCGATCGTGTTGGGAAATTGAGGTGATTACCACTCTATTCCCTTAAACCAGATTAGTAGGAGAGCGAAAATAAATGCGGAATATTAACACAGAATTTGATAACGGAGTTCGGCCAATTATGCCTACGTCTCCGGAGCTGCTGCAGACTTATATTAAGGAGAAAGATACAATATGTTTACAAACACTCACAACCCTCACTCAATTATGAACAAAAATTTTTCCTCACAAAATTCTCTCAAAGACACTCTCTTCTCTTTACTTCTTCAATTTTTAAGGTGTGTCTTCCAAATGAAGTGGATGGGTTTATATAGGCTTCAAAAACATGGGTTGGTGAAATTAGTCAATAAATTAGGCACCTCCATTTTTTACTTTAACAATTCCCCAAATTTAGGCACCTCCACTTTTGACAATGTCCTAAATTAGGCACCTCCATTTTTGACAATCCCCTTAATTAGGCACCTCCATTTTTGACAAAAAATGGTTGGTGCCTACTTCTTTGACAATCTCCCACTTGAAGACTGATTTCAATCTGTCTTCACACCTTGATCAATGCAACAGCTCTTCTACGACCTTGATACTAGTATAGGCCAACTGAAGCTGAGCACAGCTTCAGTTTATCAATAGTCACCGTCTTCGTCAACATGTCTGCCGGATTTTGAGTTCCACTAATCTTCTCAAGTTTCAAAATCCCATCTTCCAGAAGTGACCTGATAAAGTGATACCGCAACTGTATGTGCTTCGTTCTGGCATGAAAAGACGGATTCTTCGCTAGATGTATGGCACTCTGACTGTCACAATGCAAGATATTGTTTTCTTGCTTCTTGCCCAACTCCTCCAAGAAACCTTGGAGCCAAACCATTTCTTTGCTGGCTTCCGTGACAGCGACATATTCTGCTTCAGTTGTGGAGAGAGCAACTATCTTCTGTAATTGAGAGACCCAGCTCACTGCGGTACCTCCTAGAGTATAGACATACCCTGTAGTGCTCTTTCTAACGTCAACATTTCCAGCTAAGTCAGCATCCACATAACCTGCTAGTGTCGTATCTCCACTTTTAAAACAAAGCGCCTTATCTGTGGTACCTCGAAGATATCTGAGAATCCATTTGACTGCTTCCCAGTGTGCCTTGCCTGGATTATTCATGTACCTGCTAACAGCTCCCACTGCTTGAGCAATATCTGGTCTGGTACAAACCATGGCATACATCAAACTCCCAATTGCTGAGGCATATGGCACCTTCGTCATGTGTGCACGTTCCTCCTCAGTCTTCGGTGACTGTTCTTTGGAGAGTCTGAAATGAACACCTAAAGGTGTGCTCACTGATTTAACATCTTGCATGTTGAATCTGGCTAGTACTTTGGTTATGTACTCAGCCTGTGATAACATCAAAGTCCCCGACTTCATGTCTCTCTTGATCCTCATTCCAAGAATCTGCTTTGCAGCACCCAGATCTTTCATTGCAAACTGTTTTGACAATTTCTGCTTTAAATTTTTAATCTCTTGCATGTCTGAACCTGCAACGAGCATATCATCGACGTATAACAATAAAATAATAAAGCTATTGTCAAACTTCTTGATGTAGCAACAATGATCTGCTTGGCATCTTGTGAAACCGCTGCTGCTCATAAAACTATCAAACTTTCTGTACCACTGTCTAGGAGCTTGTTTTAGACCATATAAACTCTTCTTCAACTTGCACACTAGATTTTTCTTGTCTGCCTTAATGAAGCCTTCTGGTTGCTTCATGTAGATCTCTTCCTCCAAATCTCCATGAAGGAATGCTGTCTTTACATCTAATTGTTCAAGATGTAAATTTTCTGCGGCTACAATTTTCAATACCAGTCTGATTGTCGTAAGCTTCACGACTGGAGAGAAAATTTCAGTATAGTCAATACCTTCCTTTTGTTGAAAACCTTTTACAACCAATCTTGCTTTGTAGCGTTTACTTCCATCATGCTCTTCTTTGATCCTATAAATCCACTTGTTGTGGAGTGCTTTCTTGCCTTGTGGTAGTTCAACTAATTCCCATGTATGATTTGACATGAGTGAGTCCATCTCATCTTTCATGGCAGACTCCCACTTGATTGAATCCTCCACTTGTATTGCTTCATTGTAGCACTCTGGTTCACCATTGTCTGTCAGCAACAAGTAATGCAAAGAAGGCGAGTAACGTTGGATTGGTCTTGTAATTCTGGAGGAGCGCCTCAATTCCGGCATGCTTGGCTCCTCTACTTCAGGACTATTTTGAACATCATTTCCAGAAATATCCTCGAACTCAACAAATTCCTTATTTTCAACATCTATCTTGGAGCTATTTGATTCTGCATTTAATCTGTCTTTGTACATTACATTCTCATTGAATATGACATCCCGGCTTCTAATGATCTTGTGATTTTCATAATCCCAAAATCGGTAACCGAACTCATCACCACCATATCCAACAAAGACACATTTGTTTGACTTGGCATCCAATTTACTTCTTCCAGCAGAATCTATATGTATGTAAGAGATACAACCAAACACTCTTAAGTGTGAAAGGTTTACCTCTTTTTTGCTCCATGCTTCCTCTGGTATTTCACCATCTAAAGGTACTGAAGGCCCACGGTTGATTAGGTAGGCAGCGGTGTTGACAGCTTCAGCCCATAAATTCTTGGGCAAGTCAGCATGTATCCTCATGCTTCTGGCACGTTCATTCAGAGTTCTGTTCATGCGCTCAGCTACACCATTCTGCTGCGGTGTCATGGGAACTGTTTTCTCCATCTTGATTCCGCTGTTTGCGCAAAATTCTCTGAATCTTCTATCTCTGTACTCTCCTCCATTGTCAGACCTCAATCGCTTGACTTTCAAACCAGTTTCATTTTCTACCATGGCCTTCCATTTTCTGAATGTATCAAAGACTTCTGATTTCTTCTTCAGAAAATACACCCATACCTTTCTTGTTGAATCGTCAATGAATGTGACGTAATACAATGAGCCTGCAAGAGATGGAATTGGAGACGGTCCCCATACATCGGTATGGACCAACTCTAATTTTTCTGCCTTGGGTGTCTTGCCAATCTTTGAAAAACTGACCTTCTTTTGTTTTCCAAAGATACAATCTTCACATAGGCCGACATCGATACTTTTCAGTTCCGGCAATTTTCCTTTTGACAAAAGCGTCTTCATCCCTTTCTCGCTCATATGGCCAAGCCTTTGGTGCCATAGGTTTGATTTTTCATCTGCATCTGCTACTGAAATAACATTCTCTAAGTTTGAGGTTACATAGAGAGTGCCAGTCTTCTTACCACGGGCAATGACGAGTGCTCCTTTGGTAATCTTCCATTCACCGCTTTTGAAGGTTGTACCATAACCATCTTCATCAAGTTGTCCTACAGAGAGCAAATTCCTTTTAAGACTAGGAATATGTCTCACTCCTTGCAGCTTCCAGGTATTCCCATTTGACAACTTTAATCGGACGTCCCCTTTTCCTACGATCTTTAAGGTTTTATCATCAGCTAGATGAACCTTCCCGAAATCACCATTGACGTAGTTCTCCATGATTTCTTGGCATGGGGTAGCGTGAAAAGATGCCCCAGAATCTAAAATCCATGATTCAATTGGACTGTTGACACTTAGAATCATGGCATCACCTGCTTCCTCGGTCACATTTGCAGATCCCTGTGCACCGCTATCTTTCTTTGGTGCTCGGCAATCTTTCTTAAAATGACCCTTCTTGCCGCAGTTATAACACTTGAAATCTTTCTTCCCCGATCTAGATTTGTCTCTTCTAGATTTTGATCTGCCACGATATGAACTTTTTTCTAAAGTTCTCCCTCTAGATTCTGTGTGTAAAGCTGAAGAGGTAGATGCTTCACCCAATTCTCTTCGTCGAATATCTTCACTCAACACCAGATCCCGAACATCATCGAATTTCAATTTGGTTTTTCCCGATGAACTGCTAACCGCTGTAACGGTAGCATTCCAACTATCTGGTAGAGATGATAAGAGAATCAAAGCCCGAATTTCAGCATCGAATTCAATTTCTACGGAACTCAACTGGGTTGTGATTGTGTTGAATTCATTCAGGTGTTGGGCCACTGATGCCCCTTCTGCCATTTGCAAATTGAATAACCGCTTCATCAAATGAACTTTGTTTGAAGCTGATGGCTTTTCATACATGTTGGAGAGAGCCGCCATTAGACCTGCTGTGGTCTTTTCTTTGGCGATGTTGAAAGCAACATTTCGTGATAATGTCAATCGAATAACTCCAAGGGCTTGTCTGTCGAGAAGATTCCATTCTTCATCTTTCATGCCTTCTGGCTTTATTCCTGAGAGAGGTTGATATAACTTTTTCTGGTACAGATAATCTTCAATCTGCATCTTCCAGAAGCCAAAGTCCGTACCGTCGAACTTTTCAATTCTCACTTTTCCTTCATCTGCAGCCATCGCTCCTACTCGAATCTGGACTCCTTTGGATCGTTTCTGACTGTTTCTTCAAACCACTGTGTACTAGGACACCTTTGTCGACAAATCAAAACTGCCGGCAGAATTTCACTATTCACGAAATTCACTATTCACGTGAATAGTAATCTTGGAAAAAATTGACAGAATTTATCACCCAAAGCTCTGATACCAGTTGTTGGGAAATTGAGGTGATTACCACTCTATTCCCTTAAACCAGATTAGTAGGAGAGCGAAAATAAATGCGGAATATTAACACAGAATTTGATAACGGAGTTCGGCCAATTATGCCTACGTCTCCGGAGCTGCTGCAGACTTATATTAAGGAGAAAGATACAATATGTTTACAAACACTCACAACCCTCACTCAATTATGAACAAAAATTTTTCCTCACAAAATTCTCTCAAAGACACTCTCTTCTCTTTACTTCTTCAATTTTTAAGGTGTGTCTTCCAAATGAAGTGGATGGGTTTATATAGGCTTCAAAAACATGGGTTGGTGAAATTAGTCAATAAATTAGGCACCTCCATTTTTTACTTTAACAATTCCCCAAATTTAGGCACCTCCACTTTTGACAATGTCCTAAATTAGGCACCTCCATTTTTGACAATCCCCTTAATTAGGCACCTCCATTTTTGACAAAAAATGGTTGGTGCCTACTTCTTTGACAGATCGACCCGCCCAAACTATGGTTCGGTCGTTGAAGATGGATAGAATCGGATTGGGATCAAATAAAAAATAAAAACTCAAAAGTTCATCAAAATGCCAGATCCAAAATATACACAAACACCTTCATGGAGAAATTTTCAAATAAATTCAGAAACTCACTAAATTTGTTTGATAGGTGAACATATAAGAAATACAAAAAAAATAAAAATAAAACAACAAACACAAGCCCTAAAACTAAAAATCACAACAAAATTTTCACAAAAATGGAGTAAAGTCTCATAATGGAGTTCCAAAAATTAAAACTCACGAAGCAAACCTCAAAAAAAAATAGAGGAACCTCTTAATTCAAACACTAATTTACACAAACTTTAAAATTTTAATCTTTAAAGAAAAATACAATTTTTAGTGAAAATCTATAAATCTTTTAACACATCTGATAACAAAGATTTCACATCAAACATAAATAAAATCACAAAAAAAAAACTCATCATATAATCAAAACAGCAAACCAAACAAACATCATGAGAGAAAAAGAAATAAAACACTTCCAAATTTTCACTCAAATAATGAAGAAATAGAAGAAGAAATACTCGTCCTCTGAATCTTAGAGAGTGAGTTTTTTATTCGACTGAGATAGATTAGTATTTTATTTCGTCTGAAATAAAATACTTTGTTATTTGTTTTATCTTTCAAGTTTGAATGATCGGAGAAGAGACAGATTAATAGAGAAAGATCGGAGAAGAGGGACAAATTTTGACAGAGGAAGGGGAAGAAATCAACTGGTAGAGTTTAAGAGAGAGAGAGGAGAAAGAATCTAAAGAGTAAAGAAATTTGAGAGCTATGCGGCTAGGGTTGAATTTCTTTAACTTTTAGGATGCTTATATATGTATTAGAAACGACATGCCGTTTTACATTAAATTATAATATATCTGCACTAATTGTCGGTCGGTTTCGGCTTTATTCGAAATAAAACGCTTTAAACCGACCGACCCCGAACTCAGCAATCTATCTTAAAAAACAAATCTGCTGCCATCCGAGAAGAAATAAATAACCGACCGAATCCGCATTTAAACATGCGGATTGGTCAGTTGCAATATTTGTGCACAACCCTACATATGATATTCAATATTCAAGAATCCATAGACAAATAATGTAAGATTCATTTGGGTAAATGGTCATATGGTATTAATGTGAACTTAAATTTTAGTTTCAAGTGTAAAATTATATTGTGTCAATTTCCAATTACTTGAATCATTTTAAATAACTAGCCACCAAAATGGATCCTAGAGGAACTTGTAAGATTTGGACTTCTCCTACGCATGGTATATTAACAATAAAATGGAACTAACCTCAAATGCAAATGTACATATTCCTGCAGCAAGGCTGGAGAGTAAGCCAAATGCAAAAACAGTGACCCTGAGAAAAAGAATAAAGTTCATATTTCAAGCTTTAATTATGTATGATAAAGATGAGATGCATATCGGAATGAAGCAAATGGTGATACCAATCGAGTGACAATCAGAAGTGAAGTTGCTAAAAGGATACAAAAAAATAATTGCACTGCAGTCAGCAGAAAGGCAAATCATGTATATCCAAGGATTGTGTTCAATAACTTCTCATTTTAGAACAATCAAAACCATTTACAAATCTTACAGAGGTTGATCAGATGCCTTTGCTCCAGCTTTTATAAGGCAGTAGCTGATTCCACCATTTATCGATGAGAATAAACCAAGCAATATGGCATATATGTGGCTGCTTTCCCTTAAATCTGCATTGGCTCTAGCCCACCCTCCTATCACAAAAAAAAATAAATAAAATTGCCAGTATGAACAGTTCTACAAGAAAGCCATGAGTGCCGCAACTGAAGAGGGCAAAAAAGAGCAGAGAGAAGAGAGAAAGGAACAGAGAGTGGAAGGTCTGTTGAAGCATGCTGAAGAGAAGAAATATGCTACATAAAAACTATAACAGAGCTCAAGACACAGAAGGCAAATGAAAAGCAAAGGGAACATGTATTTTTTCCCATGAGAGACTGCATTTCACCCATGATCAGATCCCAGCAGAATCCACTAGCTTCTCATGATTGACAAAGAAGTTATCAATAGATGCATTGATATGTTTTTAACTACTAAAAGAATTAACACCCAGGATTAATGAAAATAATTTGCCCTCAGAGTATTTTTCCTTTCCAGAATTGGCCTTTTCACGGATCCAAATAAATAATCCATAATAGTTGAAAATAGTGACAGATGAGACTCATCAAGGGGGAGTGAGAGCAGTTAAAAGCAAACACAATTTACGATACACTTTGAAAGTCAATTGGTCCAACTATTTGTCATGCAAAAAGAATGTCAGTAGCATTTGCATTAAGCAAAATATGTATGAATAGGGCCTGAAACAAAAAAAAGGCATGGAATTTCTATTACTGTTACACTACATAACATAATCAACAAAACATAATGAAGAATTCTTTTAATTCCTGATATTCTTTAGGCAAATAAGCAAACATTCTCAACAAAGGATCGGAGGTTTTGTTAACTCACATCTCTACCTTGTGTTCTAAGCGTCTGTCTGAAAATAAAGAGCACGCCAAAGAAACTGCAAGCAAGACCTGGAAAATGAATAGCAATTAGCAAAGCAATCACTTCCACCCAACAAATGATACTTTAACTTTATACCAAAAGCAAGGAGGAAAAAGGCCATTGTCTAGCTCATCTAATAGACCAAAAGAAGTTAAAGGAGTGAAAAGAAGAAATGCCACATACTTCCAACGTCTGCAACTTTTAACTTTTCACGCAACATGATCCTTGTCACAATTGAAGCCACAATTGGAGTTGTAAAATTTAATATAACAGCCTGAGACAAGGGTAACCTCTGAATGATGAAAGGGGGAAAAATAAGAGGCCAATAGCTAGTTACTACAGCACTGTGCTAGTTAGTCAAAGTTCCAAAAGATAAAAGCTTGCATGCCAATGAAAAAGGTATGGAATCAACACAATGCAGGCTGTGAGAATAGGTCAGCAAGCAATCCAAAGCACTCAATATCATATACAGAGTACATCAGAACTGAAAAAGTGAACCGGCCTTGATGATATCAATGAGTTAAATAACAGTTGACTTTAGCCAATAGATCCATCGAACATTAAGCAAATTGAGGATATAATTAATTCCGCATTATTTTACTGCTCTATATTCTGTGGTAATGCACAACTCAGATATTTTCAGAATAACCCGCTATTGCTAGGCACACTCAAAAGTGTAAAACTATGTGAACATGGATAACAACTAAATCAGCAGTTGTTCAACATTTTTTCAGAGTTATATGCAAGTAGCTAACGCTGCAGTAGTTATGTCCTTGCAATTATGACTAATCCATGCCTTGCACGGTTGACTCATTTAGGATAGCAACACTGCATATTAGACATCTATGATCATGTCAATTGTGTTCCTAGCAAGACACACCACATCTTCAGGGATACAGGTATTCCAAAAACATTTCCAACCAATATATATAGAATGTTGTCCACAAGATCAATGAGCCTCATAATTGTGCTCTCGCAAACCTTCCATCAACATCCCTGTTTCCCCTCACTTCACCCAATTGAATATTGCAGAAGCAAATGAGAAATGAAAAATTAGCAGCAGAAGCAAGTACATGAAGCGGAACTTACCGATAAATAAAACTCAACAATGACATATATCCCATTAAGGCTCTCAAAAACAGAAATTTCCTAGCATGTGCTGCTCCAAATATTGGCTGTCCACTTCTCCTCAACCATACATATGACAATATCAATACTATTGTACATCTTGTAAATGCAGTCTCAAACAAAGGAATTGACCGAACTGCCATTATAAATTACAATTAAAAGCAAAAGTCATTAATTTAGAAACAGTGCTAATTGCTAATATACTATAATTCGGAGAAAAATTAAGACAAGGCTATATATTGATGGTATTATAAAATCATTGAAAAGCTTCACAGCACCACTCTTCCCCACACACCATCCCTTCACCATGAGTAAACCTAGTGGAGTGGGGCTAAAGAAAGTGCACTTGTATCATAAGGAATCAGAGATGTGAAACCAGTGCATAAAAGTATAAAAAGACCCTAATACTATCACCCAGCTAAAGTGCAAGTGTTTTGAGGAATTTATTTTACCTATCGCCGTTTATCACTTGTGTGAAACCAGTGCATTTAAGTATAAAAAGACCCTAATACTATCACCCAGCTAAAATGCAAGTGTTTTGAGGAATTCATTTTACCTATTGTGATTAATCACTTGTGACTTCAGAAATGATTTCAAAGTTCTTCTGACCTTTAATTTTTTTGCATGGCAAAAAGATGAGCAAGCAATTAGCTAATTCTTCAATAGCATGGCTTAGCCACATTAGGTGAAGAAGAGAGAGAAAGTTTAGAATCCTACAACAATGCAAATGGACGAAGCAATCCTTCTAGCAAACAAAAAAGATTAAGCGATAATCCCACTGATTTTTGTACTAGTTATCTTTCAACTGTGGACTTTCCCCGGTCCTCAGTCCTCACTTTAGTTCAATCTTACAAGGAAACCATTAGAGTGACTTGCTAATATTGCAACACAGGAAAAAGCAATGATATAATGACTTTCCCTTAAATTCCAGTAATCAATGAAATGTTTTCAGAATACTTAAATTAGAAGTTGTAAGTTAAAACTTTTATAGGAGAGATCTTCAAACTCATTCAAGATAACTAGATCAGATTAGTATTTAAAAGAAGATTTATAGAATTACAAAACCTACTTACCAGAGAAAGAATCTGTAAGAACTTCCATAACAAAGTAAATACTTGATGATAAGGCCATGCACAATATACCTGCATATCTGGATCCACTCCATATCCAAAGAATTAATTGTGTTAGTGATGATGTCTCCGTTTCAGGTAATTTTACAACTTGCTCCTGAAAATTAAGGCAAAATAATCAATGTGAACTTATTTGGTTCTTTCCATGCCTTCATGCTTCCAACAAATAAGCAAATTTAACGAAGAATGCGTAATTGACTAATAACTAAGCAACATATTACAACAATTGAGATTAACAAAAAGCATAAACAAAGGATCAAGAATTAAGCTAAGCAATCTCTAATCAGTAATCAAAGTAATGGAATGGAATGCAAGAGTTGGGCTTGATTACTCTAGGTTTTCTACGAGAGTGAGAAATAGAAAAGATATTGATCTTGGGCTTCTCTGCCGGCTTCAAAAGAGGAGCTAATTTCCTCAGCGCCGGCGCCGTCGTCAGCAGTAGTATCAGGTGATGAAGCTGAAGCGTCACCTACGATCAGTTCGACGACGCGATCGCCATCAGTAATATCGGTAGATGCCGTCATTATCGCTCGTCAAAGAAACACTAAGCCTAGAGTTTTGTATCTGTAAGAGTTGTTAAATTTAATATGGAGTCAGCAACTGAGGGAAGGCCAGAAATGGTTATTCTACTTCCCTGAAAGTGATGCGCTGACGATTTGAATATGAACTTGTTAAACGAAAGGGTGGAAAATTACAACTTACGAGTACAATTAAAATTAATAAAAAATTGAACATTTTAAAATAAACTTTATTTTAAAAATATTAAAATAGTAAAAATATTTATACTTTTTTAAAGTAAAGTGTTAAAAATACCTGCTCATTAAAATAATTTTTTTAAAAAAATATTTTTTACTATAATTAATATTTTATTTTTATTTTTTAAATTTTATTATTAAATAAAAATATTTCAATAACATAATAAAAATTAATATTTTAAATTATATTTTTTACATATAAAATTTATTAATTTTTATAAATAAAAAATTTTAATTATAATTATAAAAAATAAACAATACTCACAAAAAATAAAAAAAAATAAAATATATAAAAATATATTAATAAAAATTATTAAATTTATTTTTAAATAAATTTTATATATTATACATATAAAAAAATTAAAAATATATAAATTTTGTTATATATATATTATATAGATATTTTATGTATGTTTGATAAATATTTTAAATATTTGGTAGATGTCAGTATGTTATATATTTGTTATATATATATTATAAATTATATATATATGTAATGTGAATTTTATAATGATATTGTATAAATATTGTGAAAATAAAATATTAAAAAATTATATAAGCATTCGGTGGATATTTAATAAATATTTAGTAGACGCGGTGAGTATTATTTATTTTATTATATGTGTATTTTATATATATTATATGTATATTGAAAATATGATATAGAAAATATTTTTAAATAAAATAATATAAATAAAAACTTAAAATAAAAAATAAAAAAATTACCAAAAAAAAAAAGTTAGGCGTGTTTACTGTTTTGAAAGCAAGAACACAAAAATACGTGTACGTGTAAATTTCTCTAAAAAATGTTAGAAATGATTAACTGTTAATATTTTTAGGTTGAGCATGATCACCTATAATATTATTTTATTTACTAGAAAAATACTAAAAATAAATTTTCATATATTTAATTTTTAAAAATTAAATATAAATATGAAATAGAAAAACAAATAATCATTAAAAATTAAAATTTTATATAAATAATATATTACTTTTAGTTTTTTTAGGAATTTTACAAAACTAAATTAAAAAGAAAAAAATAAAAATATGAACCTTAAAAAATTTTGAAATTAAAGGAAAAAATTTCTGAAATTACAAAAACACGTTGCAATATCATTTTTGTAAAAGTTTTATCATTTTTTGGACTTTCATAAATACTGTATATATTATGTATGTATTGATTATGTTGTGTATATGTTAAATTTTAACTAAAAATATATATGTATTGCTTTTATATATTTTTTAGATATAAAATATTTATATGTTGAATTTTAAGTGAAAATATATATCATAATATTGATAGTAATATAATATAATATTTATATTGTGAATATATTTTGCATATATTGTGCTTATATTGAGTATATACATATTACTTTTATATTATTCTAATTATAATGTATATATCATATAAATATTATCCATATATTAAATTTCAAATGAGAATATATGTGTTATTATTAATAATAGTATAAATATATTATATATATTATGAATATGTTATATATGTATTATGATCATAGAGATTTATACAATGAATTTCAACACAACTAAATATTATTAGGTTGTAATTAGCTATTCAGCAATAAAAATCATAATAATATTAAAAAAGAAAAAAAAAGAAAATTTAATAATAATGTAAAGAGTATCAATAGCAAATGAAATAAAAAAAAAGAAAAAAGAAAATAGGAAGAATCAAATATAAGAATTTTTGAAAGAAAAATAGAGAAGGAAAAAAGAAAAAACAAACAAAAAGCAAAAAAAAATCATAAAAACATTAAAAAAAACAGAAACTTTATTTTTTCAAATAAAGGTATATTTGAAAAAATGAAAAATGAAAAAAAAGTTAAAAAATAAAAATAAAAAGTTTGGGCCATAAAACTGAAAATATAACTTAATAAAAATCATAATTTATGTAATTTCCTTTTTTTTTTCTTTTTAAGATTTGGTAAAAAATATTTTATAATAATTTTAGCAGTTTTACATCTATTCTAATATGTAATCCTAGAGTCAAATAGAAAAAAAAATTATATTCTAATTAATTTAGAATTAAAATTTTATTAAGTTAAGTTGAATTAAATCCATAACACTTTGTCATATACATATATATATATATATTCACAACACATATATGTTTAATAATATATCTATAATCTATATATAATTGATAAAGCTGAAAGAAGAATTTTAAAAGTGACATATCATTAATTAATTAAAATAATTTTATTTTAATCATTTTTTTAATAATTTCAAAATTTTTAATAATTTATATAAATATTTAAAATTTAATAATTAATTATATTTATGACTTTTAATTCTCTTTTAAATAGTTATACATCAATATAATTTAATAGTGTTGATTAAATAAATTATATTTGTGACTTTTAAGTTTCTATAAATTAATTACACATTAATATAATTAAATAATATTGGTTGATTTATATATTTATTTAGAAATTAAAAGTTTTAAAAATATGGCTCTTAATATTTATAATAAGCCTTAAAAAATATTAATAATAAATTTTAAAAATTTTAAAAACTAAATAATAAAATATATGACTAATAAATTAATTATATATCAATAATTTATTTAAATAATCAATTTATTTATAATAATCATTAATTTATATCTTTTTAAAAAATTTAAAATTTAAAGAATTAAAAATGTGACTTTTAATCTTTCCAACAAATTAATTATAAATTGATAATTTACATAATAATAATATTTATATTAATACTAGTTTTAATATAAATCTACAATTATAAATCTTTCTACTCATATTTTTTTCTCCCTATTTAAAAAGATTTACTTGAACTTTTATTTTATTTTATTTTTCTTATTATTTTAAGAGAATTAGCAAAATACGTGTAAATTTTATTTTTAAATATAAAATAAAAAATTATATTTACTCGTCAATATTGTCTCAACGAATCTATCATAAAAATTGAATAAACATTTCATTTTATATTTTTAAATAGAATTTATTATTAATTTATATAAAAATTATTTTATATTTATTTATTATATTTATTTATATTTTATTATTTCTATCACTGTACATCGTGCGCGATAAAATGATCAGTTATATATATAATTAAAAGGAAAATTTATATAAATAACCTTAAAAATTATAAAAATACTATTAAAAAGTATAAAAATACATTTTCCTTCTTTAACATTTACATTTATACTTTCTCTTTACTTTTCTTTTTTTAATCTATCTTTATTCTCCTTAATCAACCGCTGCAAAAGTTTTAAAACTCAGTCTTTCTTTGTATCTATCACTTTATCACATAAAACAGAAATAATAATAATAATAATAACAAGGGGAGGAACGAGAGAGAGACACCATAGAAAGCCAAACAAACACCATTAAGTGTAACACATCAAACTTATCATTGTTTGCATGATGCGTACATGTTTCGTATATTCTACAGTTAATTTTTAAAAATTTAAAAAATAAAGGAAATCTCAAAACTTATAAATATATTATATGTCATGTATATGTTTGATATATTCTACAGTTGATTTCAAACTTCAGATCTGAAAACAAAACTAAACCCAAAAAATCTGAAATTTATTTTGTGTTAAATATATGTTTAGTATATTTTAGAGTTAATTTTTGATATGAAATATATTAAACTTATTATTCTTCTTTCTTATTTTTCTTCTTTTTTCTATCATCTTCTCATCCTCTTTACCAACCACTATAACTTCTCATCTAGACTCTTCATTTTTGTACTACTTGTATTTTTTTAAAAAAAAAAAAGAGAGAGAGAGAGAGAAACATATATTAAACTCATTATTGTTCTTTCTTCTTTTTCTACTTTTTTTTCTCCTCTTATCATCCTCTTCACCAACCATTATAACTTCTCATATCGAGACTCTTCATATTTATAATACCTTGTATTTAAAAAAAAAAGAGAAAAAAAAATAAAAAACATTGTTGGGAATTAAATCCAAGATCAAAGGAGTGATTGCAAGGGTGTTTTACCATTAAACTAATAGCTTATGTCTGCTTATTTATTAAATCAAATAATATTTATAGTATAAATTATAATTAATGTTGTAAAAACCCAAAATCAATCATAATTTAAGCTTTAATGGCAGAGTCAGAGAGAAATTATGAAGAGAGAGAAAGGAGAGAAAAAGTGAGGGAGAAACAGTGACAAATTGGATTTGCGAATATCGTTGGATGGAAACTTTAGGCGTACAAACCGCGGCGAGAAAGGACGTCGGACGGTAGCTCATGCGCCATCTGGTAACTGCACCGACATGAGCTTCTAATTGATTTCGGCTTTTTTTTTTCCGCAATTTTTGCAGTACTAATGAAACTATCTATTCACGAATTTTAATTTGACATATCATTTATAATTTTTAGTTAAATTTTTTAAAAAATACATATAAATATATATAATTTAAAATTATAATAAATTTAATTAGTTATTAAGAAAATTAGTTAATGTTTATGAAGTTAATTGAATTTAGAGATAGTGATTTTAATTAATTTATTATATTTAAAAGAAAAATTTAGGATAAATAAAATAAAATAAATAATGAAAATAAATAGATAATAAATATATATGAAATTCAAAATAAAAATATTAACATAATATATGTGTAAAACTAACTAAATATTTGAATTATGATTTTTATTAGTGATTCATGGAATTAATTAATTAAGTTTAAATATATATAAATATATCCATGGATTTGGTTGATTAATTGGAAAAAAGTAAATTAGTAATGGCTTAATTAAGTTATATTTATTATTATCAATAAATTATTACTAATATAATAATTATTTATTTATTTATTAGAGTTAATTATAAATTATTGAATAAGTTATTTAATTATTTGATTATTAAATGTACTAGAATGATATCATCGTATTGTTTCCGAATATTCATATTTCATTTTTTCTATAAATAATTTTAGTGATTTGGTTACGCAAAAAGAAATATAAAATATATTACAACAGTTAAAAATAAAATCGGGGCGCAAATAAAAATATAAAAAATATGTGTCAAGATCACACGTAATTCTAGCATTATTTGAAGGGTAATTAGGTATATAAATTCTAAAAAAACACATAATAAAAAAGTATAAATACATAAAAAAAAGTAAATTAAAAAAGTAATTAATGGTAAGAGCAAACGTTAAAAAGAAATAATACTAATTAAAATAAAATAGTAATTAATTTTAAAAGCAAGGGTTACTACAACAATCATTATTTATAGTTATAAATATTTGCTATATAACTTTTGATAGTAACTAATATATAATATTAGCCATAGAATATATTTTTCATATCTAATTATAATTTTATTAGCTATGAAAAATAGTCTCTTGAAATAAATTTTTAATCTTTATTTAAATTTTTATTTATCGTAGTATAATTAACTTTTATATATAATATTTTTGGTATAATAACAAATCAAATATTTTAACTATAAATGTAAAATTTTCATAGCAATTATTTTTATTATTAGCCATGAAAAATTAATTTGTGGCTAAAAATATAGGATAATAGTTATAAAAATTTCATATTCGTAGTTAATTGATATTATTCAAATATTGCAAGTGGGATTCCACATCGGAAAAAAATAAATTTAATGAGGGATATATAAATAGAAAGGATTCATAAATCTATTGCTTTAGGGTTTTAGTTAAAATATAGAGTCATGTCAATAAGTGTATTCTCTTATAAGACTTATAAAGAATATCTCAAATAAGTTAGCTCCATAGCACCAACAAATGATAACAAAGTTGATGGTTTGATGAGAACAAGTATGGAGATGGTGGTTAGATTTCAAGAGCTATAGCTAAAAAAAAACTTGACAAATTTACAATAATTAATATTTGATATACAATTTGACTTTCGTAGCAAAAAATATATGTATTTTACTACAATAAAATAGTTTAGTAGTAAAATATCTAATTCTTTTTAGTCACTTTATATGTTAATGCGTAGGTAAAAAAATAAAAAAAAACTATGAAATAAGTAAATTCCGTAGTTAAGTTTTAGCTGCGCCACTTATAGTTTTGATAGGCTATGAATTAAAATTATATAGCAAAATAATTTAGATATGGTAATTTATTATTTTAGTCATAATATCTTCTATAGCTATATATGGTATATATAGAAATGGACTAAAAATAAATAACACTAATTAAAATAAAATAATAATTAATGATAAGAGCAAGAGTTAAAAAAGAATAACACTAATTAAAATAAAATAATAATTAATGACAAAAGCAAAAACTAAAAAGAAATAATACTAATAAAAATAAAGGGTAAAATTGATAAAAGAATATAAAATTACTATTTATACACATTGATTTCGTATTCCCTTTTCAATTATAGAATATAGAGTGTGTTTCAAATTTATAAAACTAATATTTTCATAATTATAAAAATCAAATTACTATAATTATTATTGTTATTATTATTATAATTATTATTATTAAAAATTACTATAGCAAAATAAAAAAATTAAGCATATAATAATTATATTTATTTGAAGGATAATTGGACAAGTTAATGTCTTAAAATTATTCAAACTATGTTAAATGTGTTTTTTCTTATAAAAATTAGGACATTGTTATTATTATTATTATAAATTTTTAAATTGAATACATAATTACTTTTATTATAGATAAATGTAATTAAATGTGTTATTCAATTTAATTAAATGATATCCATATAATTTATTTCTTAAAGTTATTCAAATTAACTTAGGATACCTTTTGAAATTTTCACAAATTATTTAACAATAATATTAAAGTGTTAGAATAAAGCATAGGTATCTTATAAATGACTAAAGCAAGAATGATAAATAATATGCTAAGAGGAAATCTACGAGTGCAATACTTGTGCAAATATGAATTTAGGTAAAGAATTATCATAGAACCGATATGATACTATCAGCGATCAAGATGAATTAAATTTTTAAGTTCAAGGTGAGTTACAGTGTTTATTTCTTCCTTCGTTGGTGTGAAATTTTGATAAATTATGAACCATTTGACACCTTTGTTAATTGTGTTCTTATGATTGTAAATTGTGAAACTCTATGTGACCTCTAAGCCTATGTGATTATATCAAGCCACTTGTTTAGCTAATATGAGAGAATTTCAACTTGATGGGTTTATACCATTAAGTTATGTGTATATAGAAACTTGTGATAAAAGGGAGAAACTATTGCCCTTATATGTGTGATGGAGGATAGTACTGGAATATATTAGTGAAGTGTTTTATTCAGTACTATTGTTGTATTTATCTGTCATATTATTTAATTTGCTTTTGTGATAATGGTCCAGATATTAAGTGTCCTTCTTGTGAATTAAATCTTATTTATATATTTTTACTAAACTACCACCTTATATTATTATTACTCATAATCTTGAGATACTTTTATTGTGCATCATACCCTTATCGCACTATAATTTCATTGAGTTGGCGACTTATCCAATTGTATATGATTTTAGGTAGAGGTTATTCAGATCCAGGAGCTTCTTAATTTCTTTCTCCTAGCAAGAAAAAAGTGAACAAATATAATTAACTAATAATTATTAAATATAATAAATATGTTAAGTTGTATATATTTTAGATGCTTTGTAATACTTTCATAAATGGTTTTATAAAGTGTGGAGGTAAACTATAATGTAAATAATATAATATAAATGTGAAATATATGACATTAAAATAAATATAAAAAAATATATTATAAGACTATGGGTTAATTAATCATTATGTGTGAATATGTTAATTTAGCTATGGTTCTACCTGATGCCTGGTGACTTTAAACCTATCTAAATTCTATGACCATCACATTTCAGAAAATGGAGTGTGAGTTTTCTAAGTAATTATTTGTTCTCTGTTTCTTAACAAATATTTTTTCTTATTTGAAAGTTAATAATTTCAAAAAAAAAAGGTTTTATCTTTATAGTGAAATTGTTTATGCCCAAATTGGGGATTTGTTTATACTCATTGCTGGAGTTTGGTTTGTGTTATTTGGCTTTTTTTATTTTTATTTTTTAATTTTAGCTTTTTTTTAATATCACCGAGTTTTAGATTTTTTTTTATTATTAGATAAGAAACAATTTTGGATAAACATGGAATTATAGTTTTTAACATTTCATTTTGAGAAGAGATATATATTAATAAAAAAAAATTTCTCTTCCTACTATTTTTTATTTTTTATATATATTTTTTACCCTTTTTTATTTTTTTTTTGTAAATACAATTCTAAAATGAGAGGTTTGTTCTTTTCTTTTTAAAATTTTTTTTTCTTTATTTTTAATAATTTTATTTTATTTTAATCATTATCTATAATATCTAATTAATATTATGTTATATCATTATAATAAATAAAATAAATTTCTAATAGGTGAATAAAATGTGTGTTTGTGTATATATAGTAAAACAATATGATACAATTTTTAAAAATATAAAACAAAAACTGAAAATATTTTTTGATTTTGAAAAAAAAATAAAAAACATACATTGTAAACAAACATGGCCTAATAATTTATGTAATTTTGTCTAATTAAAATTCCAAGCCCAATTTCTTAAAAATATCCAAATTAATGAAATTAAGATGTTTAATTTTTTTTAATATGACAATTTTTTAGTAAAAAAATATTTTAAAATTTGTAAATTTTTATATATTGTGTTGAATCAACTTGATCAAATAAATTTTTTTCTGTAAATTTAAATCATTCAAGAGTTATTGGAAATTTACTCATAAAATATTCACATTCAACTCAATTCCAATTATGTCAAACTCAAGCTCAAATAATTCCAATAAGGAGTTGTTAGCACCCGAAAATGTTTCAAGGCCAAAACATAAAGGTCCAAATAGATTGGCTCCAGGAAGTTTAGATTGGCACCAACAGTTATAAGAAGTGGTTGAAGAACATGAAATGTCACCGGCCACCTATTGCACTACTGGAGAGTGGAGGCCGAAAAACAGGGACAAATGGTGTTAAAAGGAAAAGAAGAAGAAGAGGGAGGACATCACCATCAACCCTGACACAATCAACACTGAAATTTTATGTATTTAGTTTAGGAAAATACTACTATTAGCTGTAGAAATTCTATCATTTACTATAGTTATCATTAAACTTGCGTTCGAAATTGTTTCATTAGTTTATTAGTAGGTTATCTTAGTGAATTATTCCATTACTGTTAATTCGCTTTTATTTTCTCATTTTAAAAGTTGTGAATATTGTTGTGGAATTTAAACGAATCATTGTTGAGGAGTTTGAGAACCTTTTGTTTTCTTTGTGGTCCTTGAGAAAAATTAAGATTCCTTGAGCATTTCAATAAAAGCATATCTTCATAGAGGTTCTATATATCTAGCACGCTCAACACATACAAGGCCAACGGTGTTCTTCCTAGGCCTTAGGGAAACAAGAGTCAAGCCGAGTTTAAGTATTATAATACTTAATTCGAATTGAGTATTGATATTTTATATAATTTAAATATATTTTTTGTGTAAATTATTTTTAAAGCCAAGATTGGTAGGACCATAAAGACAATAAAACTATTAGATTTTTGACAAAAATGCCAGAAAAAGTAAAAAGTTTTTAAATTTACCAGATTTTTAAAATATGTTCAAATTTATAAGAATTTATGACTAGTTTATAAATTTACCAGATTTACATAAGTTTATTATGAATTTATTATACATATGATAATTTTTGTAAGATTATTATGAATTTCTTTTGAATTTATTATACACTTTTATAAAATGACTAAAATATCCCTAATAAAATATAAATTTTTTTTTATCAAAATGGTGGAGTGTGTAATTTTCCTCAAACTTTTCCTAACGAGTTCTATATATAATTTAAATATATTGTGTATTAAGTATTCAAGTTTTTCTATTTTAATTTTAAGTTGATGTTAATTTATATATTAATATATTTTTTTAGTAACAGACCCTGATCAAAATGAAAATTTAATTAAACTCATGTCGAGCTTCAAATCTCAAATTCTATAATCAAGTCGAACACTCAACTCGATTCAATTACACGTAACATTAAATCAAAATTGGCAATTATAAACAATACGAACATCATATTTTATGGCTTCTGGAATACACAACTCACATTTTTTAGATTTTTTCTTTCCATTTTCTCTCTACATTTCTTCTTTTTCTTTGATCTGGATCTTCACATGGTATTAGAGCAAAGCCTGTGAAATATCTTCTTTTTTATTTGATGATCATCGATTCTCTCTTTGATTGCTTTTCCATTTTTTTTCTTCTTTCATGACTCTCAAAATTCTCTGATCTAGTTTTTTCGATTTCGTTTTGAATCGATCTGATCTAAAGAGCGAAAGTTTTGATATAATCTATGTTTGTTCATTAGATGTGTGCTTTATTTCATTTGCTTTAGATTTGTTCTTTATTTGTTGTTTCTGTATGTTTTTTTTTCTAGAATTCTCATTTTTTCGATTAAGGTTTTTGTGTGAAAATCCTAATTTCTTGATTGATCATTTTTTTAACTCTGTTACTTGAGAATATTTTTCTTGTTGTTGAATCATCATAGTTGAGGAAGATAAAACTTCGACTGCTAATGTGGTGCCAAAGCAAAATCGACTGATTTCTACTAAGGATGCTGGAGTTCCTTGTCACCTTCAAATCTCAGATCATCCTTGTATGATGTTAGTAACTTCTACTCTCACTGAACACAATTTTTTTCTCTTGGAGGCGAGCTATGAAAATAGCTTTGGTAGCCAAGAGGAAGTTGGAATTTATTGATGGAAAACATCCAAAACCAGAGGTTGATTCCATTGATTTTGTTGCCTGGAGATAAGTTGATTGTATGGTTATCTCATGGATTCTTAACTCTATATCTAAGGAGTTGGTAGAGGGTTTTGTCTATGTTGAGATAGCTAAGGAGTATGGTGAGAGTAATGGTCCTATGATCTATAAGATACAGAGGGAGATTAGTTTGGTTTCTTAAGGAACCATGAGCGTGACAACTTACTATGGAAAGCTTAAAAAGATTTGGGATGAGTTAGGTTGTCTAGTTCGGTTGTCTATTTGTAGTTGTTCTGCAACTAGAGAGTCATTGATTTAGCTAATCTTACATAGTTGATGCAATTTTTGATGAGGTTGAATGATCAATCTGATCATGTTAAGAATCAAATTTTGTTGATAGAACCACTGCCTTCTGTTACTAAGGCTTATTCGATGGTATTAAGGGTAGAGAAAAAGAGGGAAACGCACGCTGGAATTATTGATGGTGTCAATGCTAGTGCTTTGCTAGCTAGAGGCCAGCCAGTTAGTCGAGGGAATTATCAAACCTCAAATCGAGGTATTGGTAGAGGGACTTATACTACTGATGGTGTTAGGAAGGGTAAAGAGAATAATAAGGGTGAGAGGCATTGCACTCATTGTAATATGTGAGGGCATGAAAATGATAGCTATTTTAAACTTATTGGCTATCCATATTGGTATTTTGAGGCTAAGAAGTCTAAGGGGCAAGCTCAGGGTAAATTTGTTGCTCATGTCGAGCATACTTTGGATGGGACTACTGAATTATCTGATGTTGCTAAGCAACTTTATTTGACTGCCACTATCACTTCTATAGTTGAAAAGGAAGTCCATAGACTTCTAAGAGGAAAGGGGCTGGATGAGAGTCATTTTGCTAATTGCATCACATATGCAGGTATTATTTAATCTCATGTCAATATGACTAATTGTATTGTTAATGGGTTCTGGATCATTGACTCAGGTGCCACTTGTCACATGTGTTTTACTAGTGCTAACATGACCAATATCACCACTTTAAACTCTCCAACCACTGTTACTTTGCCTGACAAAACTCTAACCACAAATAAAAATATTGGTTCCATTACATTACACCCTTCACTTACTTTAACAAATGTTTTACTTATCCCTCAGTTCAGATATAATTTGTTGTCTGTGAGTCAATTTGTTCATGATATTCAAGTCAGAGTCATTTTTCATCAAACACATTATTTTTTATAGGACCTTTTGACTGATCAAGTTATTATCGTATGCAAACTTCAAGCTGGTCTGTACATTCTTGATCATACCTATTTTCTTGTAAGTACAATATAGTACTATCAAAATAAAAATTCAGCTATGCTGAATATTGTTGAGACTAAGTCTCCTATCATTTTTCTAGAGTTTGTAAATAATGTGTCTTCAAATAATTCTATTTGTGTTCCTTTTGATTTGATACACAAACGCTTAGGTCATATATCTATTAATAAAATTCAGCATTTACCTTTTAAGGTCAAACAAGATTCTAGCTCTAATCATTTTTGTGACATTTGTCCTCTGGCTAAACAACACAAGTTGCCTTTTCCACATAGTTCTTCTCACACTTTCAAACATTTTGACTTATTACATATATATCTTTAGGGACCTTATGGGGTGCCATCTCTTACAAAGGCATACTATGTACTGACCATAGTTGATGTATACAGTAGAGCTACTTGGACTTTTCTTTTAAAACATAAGTCAGAAACATTTGTTCATCTCAAAATTTTTTGTCCTATTCTGTTACTCAGTTTTCTACTCATAATAGGATTGTTAAAACTAATAATGGCACAAAATTTTTTAATGCTGATTGTCAACAGTTATTTCAAAATTCTGGTATAATCCATCAAAAAATAGCTATTTATACTTTTCAACAGAATAGTGTGGTAAAAAGAAAACATAGGCATCTCTTAAAAGTTGCAAAATCTTTGATGTTTCAAGCTCATTTACCAAAATAATTATGGGGGAATGTTATTCTTACTGCTACTTCTATCATTAATAAATTGCCAACTTCAAAGCTTAACTGGAAAACTCTATTTGAATTGTTACATGGTAAACTTCCAGATTTTCATTCTTTAAAAGTATGTGGTTGTCTTTGTTATTCTAGTAATACCAAGCCTCATAAAGAAAAGTTTGAGGCCAGAGCTACTAAATGTATTTTTATTAGGTATGCTTCAGGTCAAAAAGCTTATAAGTTATTTAGCTTGATCTCTTAATCCATTCTGGTTTCTAGAGATGTTCAATTTTTTTATGACATTTTTCCTTACAAGTATATTTCTTGTTCTTTTCCTGTTTTACCTCTTATTTCTCCTACTCGTGATGATTTTTTTTTTCTTTTACTCATTTGTCTAGTAATTCATTTTTCCTTCTGCTGTTTCTAATTCTTTATCTTCTCATGTTTTGCCAACTTCTTCTCTTCTCATCTCTATTTCTCCTTTTTCTTCTCCTCTTTCTGTGCCCAACAACAATCTTGTTCCTGTACCATTAAGACAGAGTACCAAAATTAAAAATAAACCTAAATAGCTTGCAATTTTTGTTTCTACAGTACAACAATTATCACACTCAGATCATCATACTTCTGATGATGTCCTTTATCATATTCAACCTATTCCGGATTCTATCATTCCTTATCAAGATAAAACTCATTTAGACTTCGTGGCTAATATTTCTATTATTTTTGAACCTAAGACATACAATCAGGCTAAAACTAATCCTAATTAGGTAGATGCAATAGAGAAAGAACTTTTGGCACTTGAACAAAATTAGACCTGATTTGTTACTAACTTACCTTCTGATAAGAAACTTATAGGCTGCAAATGGGTTTATAAGATTAAATATAAACTAAATGGCACTATTGAGAGGTACAAGGCTAGGCTAGTTGGTAAGGGTTACAATCAAGTAGAGGGAGTAGACTATTATGATAGCTTTGTTCCTGTGGCCAAATTAGTTATAGTGAGACTCTTTTTGGCTGTAGCTTCTGTGAGACACCGGCCTATTCACCAAATATTCATCAATAATGTTTTTTTACATGTTTTTCTGGATGAAGACGTTTATATGCATTTGCCTGATGGATATCATACTTCTGGTGAAAATAAAGTATCTAAGTTGAAGAGGTCTCTCTATGGCCTCAAATAGGCTTCCAGACAATGGAATCTTGAATTCAAAGATACGCTACAGAAACTGGGTTTCCTCCAGTCCTCTAATGATCATTGCTTGTTTGTGAAATCTATTGGTTCCTTATTTCTAGCTCTTATTTTGTATGTTGATGATGTTTTGATTACTGGCAATGATGAAACTACTATTTCTGGGGTAAAAAAGGATTTGGATGATGCATTTACAATTAAGGATCTGGGGTTTGCTAAATATTTTCTTGGTTTGGAAATTCACAGAACGGATAAAGGTATGTATCTTAACTAAAGGAAATATGTTTTGGATGTTTTGTCTAATGCTGGACTTACTGGTTGTAAACCAGCTAAAACTCCATTTCCTTTGGCTTGAAAATGCATGATGATACTTCCGACCATTTTCCTGAGCCAGAAAAATTTAGAAGATTGGTAAGCAGATTACTATACTTGAACTTAAGCAGACCTGACATTTCCTTTCATACCTAGCATCTGAGCCAGTTCATGAGTGCTCCTAGGTATGTTCATTGGGATGCTGCATTGTATGGTTTGAAATATCTTAAAGGGACTCCTTCTTCTGGTCTTTTCTTTTCTGCTCAGTCTTCTTTCTCTCTTCATATTTACTATGATGTTGACTGGGGCACTTATTCCCTGACCAGAAGATCTTTGACTGGTTATTGTGTGTTTGTGGGTTCCTGCTTGATTAATTGGAAAACAAAGAAACAGGCCATTGTTTCAAGATCTTCTGCAGAGGGTGAGTATAGAAGTATGGCTAGTACTGTGTGTGATTTGTAATTTCTGACTTATCTTCTGTAGAATTTTCATGTGCCTGTTGTGTTACCTATTCCTTTGCATTGTGATAATCAGACAACCTACATATAGCCGATAATCCGGTTTTTCATGAAAGAGCTAAACATTTGGATATTGATTACCACATTCTAAGGAATAAATTGAAAGAAGGTTTCATTTCCACATCTTATGTTTCTTCTAAGCAGCAGTTGGCAGACTTGTTCACCAAGGCTTTAGGTGCAAATGCTCAATTTTCTCTTCTATCCAAGATGGGATTGATTTTTCAATCTCCATCTTGAGGGAGGGGGGGCTAATAAATTATGTATATGTTAACCCTACATTGTTCAATTACCATTTTGTACAATTAATTCTTTCATTTACTTAAATATTGTAAAGGGTAGTTTAGTCTTTTATATAGTGTATATAAACCACATTTTGTGGCTTTTGGAATATACGACTCACATTTTTTAGATTTGTTCTTTTCATTTTCTCTCTACATTTGTTCTTTTTCTTTTATTTGGATCTTCACATTTTACCAAATATCTTTCTAGCATGACAATTGAAACATAAATGAATAGATATTAAAACAAATAACACCTATTAAAAAAAAGAACGTTTCTTTTTCTCAACACTCATTTATTTCATTACATGAAAGCCC
Source organism: Garcia nutans (assembly GCA_947685225.1). Classification (NCBI taxonomy): domain Eukaryota; kingdom Viridiplantae; phylum Streptophyta; class Magnoliopsida; order Malpighiales; family Euphorbiaceae; genus Garcia; species Garcia nutans. The sequence goes on from CANTUV010000068.1 coordinate 3,190,284, forward strand.
CACTTGGAAAAGATAAAATGAAAACTCAAAATTACAAACTAAAATAATTTCACTCTGACAAAGAGCACATATATGCTGATGAAGCAATAACATTGACATGGATTAGAGGCAAATTGTTTATATTAAAATCTTTCTTTTGAATGTTAAATAGAGGCCAATAACAGTTGGGAAGTTTAGGAAAGCATTTTTCACATTTGAATGTTGGGATCAGAAAGTTAGTTGTCCTAATAGCATGTATTGTTAATTAAACTTTATCCTCTATATGAGAATAATGGCTTTGAGACTGTGTCCAATTAATTATTATTTGTTGTCAGTTTAGCAAAAAAAAAAAAATTACAGCCATTAAGATTTTCGACCTTTTAACCATAATCAACATAATCATGATAATATCAGTCAATATGATCAAGTAGAAGAAACCACAACAACTTTATCTTCTACTGCTTCTATGGAGATCCCTCAAACACTTTATCAATTTGATCAAGAATTAGGTCTTGGTTGCATGAGCTTGGAGAATTTCAGGTATATGGATCTTGGTGCATACCTGTAGATCGGCAATAAGCAATTGAGCTGGACCACCTCATTGTATCGAGCTTGGCACATATAGCTCAGAACAAGGCCCACTTCTTGTAGCAAGCTTGACACAGGATTGATAGAGTCATTGACAACCGAGCGCATTGTTTCTCACAAAATTTTGACACCTCCTAATATTCTCTAACACTCCCATTATCTGCAGAGTTTGTCTCCCACCACTTATAGTCTCTCACGTTCGGCAAAATCTGTCCCCCACATCCAGCAGAGTTGTCTCACGCCACCGGTAAAGGTTTTCCCCCACCATCTCCCATGTATAAACAGAGCTAAAATGTATAAGTAAGACATTCCATTCTTTTCTAACTTCTGATAACCGAGTACTGACTTAGTATCGGAGTCTCCCTACTGGAGCTCAAGCCTCCTCTTTGTCTTGCAGGTCCTCCGGCGTGATCGTTGAGCCAAGGAGCCCTCAGCCAAGCCCTGAGCCCGGAAGTCTACCTCGTCATCAGTGGTGCGATGAGCGTGGACTGGCTAATCCCAGAAGATGGACAACAGGACTCAAACCCCAACTCATTCCAGACCAAACCATTATCTCACACTACAAAATCAACACATTCAGTCTCCCTACACTCCCCCCTCAATACCAATATGTCCCCAAAAATGCTTCATCTAATTATACCTCGAATCACCCAGAGCTAGAAGTCGTTGGCCCCTCAGCAACCCCAACCCCCATAGCCGACCCTCTATAACAAACCTGCTTCAGCCTTATTCTCCCTTAGTACAGATGAGCTAAATACTGATGCTTTCAGAGGGCCTAATAAAACAGATGGCTCAAGACCTGACCGCCTCTATCAGAGATCTAATCTCTATTTTAAGATACCAAACCGAGCAGCCTCATCCCGACTATGAACATCTAACTACCAATCAAGCCCCGCCTCAGCCAACTCATCCTCAAACACTATCCCCGGCCTACTACCCTCCAACCCTCTCTAACGAATTTGACCAGCACGCCATAAGAGATGACTCACCTGGACTACAAAACCAAGTTAGAAGGAGACTCTATTCTCCGAAAGATAGTGATTCCGAGCCAGAGGTCCACCTTACCCAGCACCATATCGGGCTGAAGCGCAAGGAAGCAAAAGTATTTGAGGGTGATTTGAATGCCTTTGTTGATGAAAACTATACTATAGTATGATACTACCTTCCGATCTCTGTTGTCTAAAGAGATCCTAACAGACACCTACCCGAGCTTCCACATATAAAAATTAAAGAATATGATGACTCGTCTGATCCCCGGACACTTGTCTACAGCTTTTACAATACCACTCTAGTATATACCACCTTAGGCTCAGCCTTGTACAAACTCTTCCCCAAAACCCTGACTGGTAATACACAAATTTGGTACAAAAGTCTGGAACCAAATTCCATATTCAATTTTGTGCAGCTTATTGAGCTATTCATCAATAAGTTTGTGGCATTCATGGACCCTGGGTAAACTTTGGCGGATATACTCAAAATAGTGCAAAAGCCTAAAGAAACACTCTGGCATTATGTTGAAAGGTTTAACCGGATTGTCAACAAGATTCCTAAGGTGAATTTCAAGCTAGCCTTGGAGGCGATCTGGAATACTGAGTGCAAGCAGTTCTCCAATTCCCTGAGTAAGAATCCTCTGGAGAACTTTGTTGATCTCATGGACCTAGCCTATAAGTATATTCGCATGGATGACTGGATATAGGAAGAACTTCAAGTCTCTAGAAAGGACCAATCGTCAAAGATATCAGTCGAGCCATTGAATTCAAGCACTCACAGACCGGACTACTCTAAGACATCAAAGCCAAGCAGCTTATGGAAAGGTCATAGCCGAAGCACTACACAACCATCCAGCCAGCAGTACTCCCAAAAAGCTTATCACATTGCAGAGGGGAGGGGCTAACCCTGTTGAGTGCCTCACCTGCCACTATTCTGCATTGGCTGAAGGATAACACAGAGGTCAACTGGCCCAGGCCAATGAGAGAGGATCCTAACCGAGACCATGGCTAATATTGCAGTTTCCACAGAGGCACCAGTCATAAAACCAACGATTGTACCAAGTTACAAAAGGAGATAGAGAGGCTGATATAAGCTAGGGAGTTATGACAGTTCATAGCCAGATCTGATGGCTGCAGTAGATCAGTCAATAATTTTGAACCTTCTTCCCAGTTTCAAAGGAAAACCCTCACTGGAGTGATACATGTTATTGCAGGCAGAGAGTACTATGATATAACAAGTACCTCTAGAAAGCATAGGACTAGAGAGGTCTTTTTTGTAGCTGAAGGTCATAAAGGCGAAAGGCCTGTTGTTACTTTCAGCGCTGAAGAATGCAACTAAGTGTCCGAACCCCATTCTAATGCCTTAGTGGTAGAGGTCGTGGTTCAAAACTATCTTGTTCAGCGCATTATGGTTGATACGGGAAGTACAGTAAACCTATTGCCTCTAGATGTCTATAAGAAGCTCGGTCTATCACTCAATATTCTCAAGCCAGTCTTAGCTCCCCTTATAGGCTGATCTGGAAAGGTGATACCGATAACAGGGTCTGCGACGCTGGAGGTTCAGATGGGTGATGATGTGGTAGTTCAAAACTATCCAGTTTGTTTCATGGTAGTGGATATGAGATTTGCGTATAATGCAATCTTTGGACGACCATTGCTTGTAGGAGTGGACGCTTGCATCTCCATAAAAAGTTTATAGCCGAAAATTCCCACCTGGTCAAGTGTGGCAGTCCTAAGGGGAAGCCAACAAGTTGCACGAGACTCCTATGCGGCGCTCCTTAAAGACACCAACATGGTGCTCCCTGTTGATTCCCTACAACCCACAAATTCATAGCCCAGAGCAGAGCCCGGGATATGCTGAAGGAAGTTGAGCTTGCATCTTGCCTAGCCTTGAAGATTGCAAGTTCATCAAGTCCTCAAAAGGAGCTTTCTCTCGCACAGGCACTTGAACAATATGAGGATATTTTTGCTTGGACTTCATCCGATGTTACAGGTATCTCACCCGAGATTATGATTCTCTTTAAATCATCACGTCACCCCAGTCAAACAGAAGAGAATGAATTTAGGACTGGAGAAACAACTAGCAGCCGAGCAAGAAGTTGATAAACTTTTAAAGGCAAGATTCATTCGAGAGATCCTATTCCCAGACTCATTAGCCAATGTGGTCCTGATGAGAAAGTCTAATGGAAAGTGGAGAATGTGCATAGACTTTATAGATCTAAACCAATATGGACTCTTATCCTTTGTCAAACATTGACCATCTAGTAGACTTCACCGCATGGTACGAGGATTATAACTTCATCGATGCCTCATCCGGGTACCACAAGATCCCCTTGAAGGTAGAGGACCATAGCAAAACCTCTTTCGTGACCAATAACGGCACCTACTATTATAAAGTCATGCCATTTGGCCTCAAGAATGATGGATTCACTTATTAGAGGCTCGTCAACAAGCTCTTTCAGGGACAAATATGACACAATATCAAGGTATATGTTGATGATATGATTATCAAGTCTACAACTTCGGCGGAGCATCCCCAGGACCTTTCAGAGATATTTGATATATTGCGACAAGAAAAAATAAAGCTTAACCCGGAGAAGTGTGCCTTCGGGGTTAAGTCAGGAAAGTTTTTGGGGTTCATGATTTTGAAGAGAGGAATCGAGGCTAATCCAGAGAAGATTCTAGCTATCCTAGAGATGGAGTCTCCCAAGAACATCAAAGAGGTCCAGAAGCTTAACGGTTGAATCACGACCCACGGGAGATTTATCTCCTGCTCATCCAAAAGATGCTTACCGTTTTATAAAATCCTGAAGGGATTAAAGAAGTTCAAATGGACCGTTGGAATGTCCTTCATGGTGTGACTGGCATAATAAATCAGGTATTGCTGGTTACCTTCCTGAAGAAATTAGCACTGGCCCTAAAAGCCGCCTAATAAAGACTATTATCATGCCTTGATGTGCACACCATCATCATAAGCACCAACTCCTACCTCAAAAAGATCTTGCAAAGGCTAGAAACTTTGGGCCGACTCACTAAATGGGCAGACCAGCTAGAAAGATTTGATATCCAATATGAGCTAAGAAGAGCAATGAAAGGCCCAGATCTTGGAAGACTTTATTGTAGAGCTCTATGAGCAACCCGACGAATCAACTCCCAAAGAGGCTTGGGTGCTGAATGTAGATGGAGCATCCTACTTGGAAGGATCTGGTATCGGAGTTTTCCTTTAAGGCTCGGGAAAAATTGTTATCAGGTATTCAGCCAGACTTGATTTTATGGCCTCTAACAATGCAGTAGTGTACGAAGCCATTTGTTTAGGTTTGAAGCTCGCCGCGGAAGTTAGACCCAAGCGTCTCCTGATCCTATCTAATTCTCAACTGGTCATTAGCCAGTTAACAGGAAAGTTTGAGACTCGGGATGTGAACATGACCCTTTACAAGGAACACATAGCCAAGCTCCTTTCAGCTCTGTAGAGGCAAGGTTATTCTTGGGAGTTTCATCAAATTGTGCAAGCGGAGAATGAATGTGCTGATAGGCTAGCCAAAGCCGCGGCTACCTGAGAGGGAACTCCTGACTATGAAGTCCTCACATAGACCATTACAAAACCTAACAATAAAAGTGTCTCTATCCTGGTCACCGAACCTCAGGAAGGATAGCGGTTGCCAATCTATATGTTCCTTGATTCTAGAGAGCTTCTAACAGATCCAGTAGAGGCCAAGAAGATTGTAAGAAAGTCCAACTTATATTCGATCTATGATGGGATCTTATATATGAGGTCTTTTTCCATCCTTGGAGCAGATGTATATTTAAGGAGGAGGGAGATTACTTGCTCAAAGAAATACATGAAAGGATTTGCAAAGCACATGAAGGGGCCCAAGCCTTGTCAAAGAAAGCATTATTGCACTTCTAGCCTTCCATGGACAGTGACGCCAAAAACATTGTTCAGAAGTATGAACAATTCCAGAGACACGCCAATCTATAGCACCAGCCGACTAATGATCAAAGACCCATCCGAAATCATGGCCATTTGATCAATAGGGCATGGATATTTTGGGACTTTTTCCTCAGGCTTCAACACAGAGAAAATTCTTAATTGTAGCAGTTGATCATTTTACCAAATGGGTCGAAGCCGAGCCTGTGGTCTCTATCACTCTAGCTTCCATAATTAAATTTTTTCAGAAATCAGTAATCACCAGGTTCGCTATTCCCCATGTCTTGATAACTAATAATGGAAAACAATTTGATTGCAGGCCTTTCAGAGAGTACTGTATTGAGTTGAAGATAGACCTTAGGTTCACCTCGGTATATCATCCCCAATCAAATGGACAAATATAGGTGACAAACCGCATTATCGTCGTAGGATTGAAAAAAAGGCTCGACGATGCCAAAGGGTCGTGGACGAAGGAGCTCTACAATATACTATAGGCTTATCGCACCTCACCCAGAACAACCACAGGCAAATCCCCCTTCGCATTGGCCTACGACACGAAGGTTGTCATCCCCATTGAGATTGAAATTTCATCAGGAAGAACACTCGGCTACTCAGAAAATCAAGACTCGGACATCAAATACAATATGGACATCCTAGAGTTCAAAAAAGAGCAAACTAAGATTAGAGTTGAGGCCTACAAAGCTCGGATTGCAAGTTTTTATAATAAGAGAGTCCGACATAAGTAATTTGATGAAGGTGATCTGGTGTTCATAAGGGTTATTGTCATATATGGAGTAGCAAGACCGGGAAACCTAGGGGCAAATTGGGAAGGCTCATACAAGATAGGTGGAATACGAAAGGGCAGAGCCTACAAGCTTCAGACTATAAACAGGAAAGAAGTGCCAAGAGCATGAAATGCCAATAACTTGAAGAAGTATTTCCAATAGCCATTACTTATGTAAAAGACTTTGCACTTATAAATATACTTAGTAAAAGAAAAATATTTGGGCGAAAATAAACTGGCAAATCGGAACTACATTGCACCACAGACCGTGCAACCGCTCTCAGCGGTCAAACCGAGCACCAAACTTCATGCTACAATTGCGCCCTCATAAAGACACTCCAATCGTACAAAAATATTCCTACCATGCATCATTGATAATGTAACTGGAATACTCGGTTATTCAAATTTAAACTCAATTTTATTTATGTTAAATAAAAGACATGTACAAACAGCCCGAAGGCTATACAAAAACTCTACACTAAGCCAAAAAAACAAACAAAAAAAGCTTCTTATCGAGCAAAGAGAAACGAGGAAGAGCAGAAGAGACAAAGGCTCAACTAGGCGTCGTTGTCCTTAGCATTATCTGGAGCAGTGTCTCCCGCCGCCTCCTCATCATCTTCTTCAGGCTCTTCATCAGCCAGCCGATCTATGTCAATGTCGATCATCCAAGACAAGTCCATGTCTGGATTCTCCTCCTTAAGTCGCTTTGACACACTTGGCTATAGCGATACACACCCCGAGGCATACCGCGTATTGCTCATTTTTCTTTCTCACTCCAGCTCCTCGAGGGCGATCTTGAGAGACTTGTACTACCCGACAAGCCTCACGCTCGAACTTTAACGTGTCCTCAAGCTCGTCTGCTCTTTTGCATGCTCGCTCAGATTCCTAATGAGCATGATGAAAGTTTGTCAACACGTTTTAGCAGCAGCTCGACTGTATCGTGGCAAAGCTGAGCAAGCTACAAAAAGAAAAATGAAAAGTTATTCTGGATCATTAAATATGAACACAATAATGATCGAAAATTTATTTAGCGTACTTATTGCGGTGGCAGAAATCCAAACTTTGGAGACTAGAGCAGTCACATCCGTTTGAAGGTACTCTTGCCTCTCCCAGACCATTCTACCAAGAATGACCGATATAACCTGTTGCCCAGAAGGATCTCTCACAGAAAACTCAAACTTGTGAGGACCTCTGAGCATATCCACCAACGCAGCCGCCAGCCTCATCGGACTGTATTGGGCCGGGCACTATCTCGGTCGAAGGGCTGAAGGGACCTATGATCCCAATTCCGGGCTCTTTCCTCCTCCGTTGTTCCCGACTGGGATCACCAGCCTCCCGACTCTTTCCCTTATCATGGCGAGCCTTCTTCCTCACCTCGCATTTAGCGGCTTGCTCCACGATGCGCTTGAGCTCTTTTGAGGCAGATCCTTTCACCATTTCTGGATAAACAAAAAATAAGTTGAGTAAATAAACCCAAACATTACAAACTTAAAACTCAAAGATAAAAGTATACTAGTTCGGTCGGAGGATTGAACCTCCCTCACTGCCCCCGAATAGGGGGAAATACTCTCTCAGAAGGTGAAGGACATTCCTCTTCTCTCTCAGAACACCCTGCCTAATTTGCTCGTAGTACCCTCGCTCTTCGAGATAGAAGTTTTACGCATTTATAACGCGACTGTTGTAGGAATAAACCCAGTCGGCTCGGGACCCAAAGCCCCCCTCTTTTTCCACAACAAAAAACCAATTTTTTCAATTCTTCACAGAGTATGATTTCCCAAAAAATAATCCTTGTTCAGGCCTTCCTTGCAGATAGAAAAAATCTTCATTTGCTTGGGATCGCCGCTTCAAAACTAAAAATGAACCTAACACCTGGACAGAGGGAGGGATCCCTAGCAGCCCACACAAAATCTCAAATCACACTACCGTCAGCCTGGCGTTTGGGCTTAGTTGCCCCGAAGCCAGATCATGAAACTCCAAGAACTCCAAAATGAATGGTCGAAGTGGAAGCCTTACACTGGACCTTAGATCCTCTTCGTATAGTATTAAATGATCAGCTGGAGGGTCGTCCATCGCGCGAGTGCGGTCACCAAGAACATTCATTTTATACTCGCGAGGTATTTGATACTTGTCTTAGATGCTATCTAGGTCAGAGGTGCTAAAGCAAGATATGATATTCCTAACCCAAGCCTTTTCTTCCACTTGCTGTTTTTCTTCATCTTCACTTCTCTAAGCAGGGCACAACCGAGCTACAATAACTCTTTCTGGTGAATCGACCAACTCGGCCACAGGAATACTTCCACTAACATCTCCCTCAATACTACAGTGAGCTTGCTCAACCGAGCTCACTCGCACAACTTTAAGTGATTCACCACTATCCCCAGAGCTCAACTCCCTAGAATCTAAGGAAACGACACTACTTGAACTCATAATATAAAGGAACAAGGAGCACTCACCGATTTTGGTGAAGAAGCTTTGCTAAACATTTCGCACCGTGTAGCTACTACGAACTCGTATAAATTATCAGAGCACCCTAGCAATTACTTGAAAGGATTACTAGTTGTCCTCACTCCTCTCCCTCATTTATATAGGGGGAATATCGAAAGCTGAACCGACGCAATCAATGCCTTGTGCGAGAAACTCAAAAATTGAAACTCCCTGCTGCCGCCTTACTTTTTGAGCTGTCACGTCAATTCCCTTGCGCCAGTGTACCCGCAATCTTCTCACCAAGTATGCCAGCACAGCAGGAAGGGACTAGTGGTGCATACCTGTAGATCGGCAATAAGCAATCGAGCCGGACCATTTCATTGTACTGGGCTTGGCACATATAGTTTGGAGAAAGCCGCGCTTCTTGTAGCGAGCTTTACACACTATCGATAAAGTCCTTGTCAACCAAGCGCATCGTTTCTCCCACTAATATTTTCTGGCACCTCCTAATATTTTCTGACACTCCCACTATCTGCAAAGTTTATCTCCCACCACTTATAGTCTCCCACGTTCGGCAGAGTCTATCCCCCACGTCAGGCAGAGTTGTCTCTCACCATCGGCAGAGTTTGTCCCGCACCATCTCCTATATATAAACAGAGCAAAAATATACAAGTAAGGCATTTCATTCTTTTCTAACTTCTGATGACCCATAATCTCTACGAGGCTGAGCACTGGCTTAAGTATCGGAGTCTCTCCACTGAAGCCCGAGCCTCCTTTTTATCTTGCAAGTCCTCTGGCATGATCGCTGAGTCAAGGAGCCCTCAGTCGAGCCTTGAGTATAGAAGTCCACCTCGTCATCAGATCTAATTGATAATAATGATTTTTTCGACCATTCTTCTATATTTCAAGCCGATAAGAATTTCTTGGATGAATTTCAAAAAAAGAGAAACCGCAACCTGAGCAACCGATGTAGTAGAAGAATGAAAACTCAAACATGCAAACAAGAATTGTTAAAGTATGGTTGGAAATCTCAATGGTTGAATAAATATACAAATATATATTCCTATGATTTTCTTAATTTTTTTTAAAGCGAGTGAACGGGCGTCATTTTTTTTAATGCCCGTTTATTTATTTTCAATCAATAGATATCCAGTAAATCAAGTCAAATCAATTAAAAAATAAATTTAAAATAAAAAAATAAATTTACGCAATAATTTATCAAAAAAAATCTATGACAAAAGTAAAAATTTAGTTTTTTTTTTGATATTTTTGCCTTTTATTTAATATAACAAAGTTCTAAATTTGAATTGATTGCACAAAAGTCAACGTCAACGTTTGAGTACAAATTAATAATTTTTTTTTAAATGCCTAAATTGAAAAGTACTTGAAAGAAATTGAATTTTTCTGATTATAAGTTGCAAGAACAAAGAGAGTCGGTTTTCGCCTCAATTAACACTCTGCTGAGAGGATGACAGCTTCTCATACATAACCAAGAATCCAATATAGTAGGGAAGAGATGCAGTAAGTGAACTCTCAATGATGTAATAAGAATTACAATTTTGGCAAAACGATAGCAGAAGAAACCACAGGAGAGATTTTCTTCCTGTCAATACAATTTTCTGAATTATACTTTTACACAGCTAAGTAACCACAGTAAAAAGGATCACCGGCTGGAATTGTTCAAGAAAAAAGCATTCCTACAGCATGCTCAACTAACATTTCATCAGCTGTCATTACCTTGGTTTTTGAATTGGTTTACTGTTGCTTGTCCCCGACTGGGAAATTGGGGTTAAGTGACATTTCGATTTCCTCCAGAGAGCGCCCCTTTGTTTCAATAATGAAATAATTAGCAAATATAGCAGCTAACAAGGAAACACTGCCAAAGCCAGTATAAACTGGAGCAACACCAAAAATCTCCACCAAGTCCAGAAAGAATAGACCCACCAAGAAATTGCAAACCTGAATTAAAGGCACACTATTTTATACAAGGTGAATCGAGCCAGAGCATATCATGAAGGAGATATAGCATATAGAAGAAAAGAAAAACTTAGTATAAAACATCTCAATTCCTGCCTGAAGTGTGTAGTTGCCATATGGCACTTAACAAATTACACCTTTTGGTGCAGGAGCCATCAAGAATTAAGAAACTGGCTCCTTCACTTCATCCTCCTCCCACCAGGCTAATAAATGGTAGAATAATCACTTTGAAACTCACCCAGTGAACAGAAAAACTGAATCCCATAATCTTTCCACACATCTTGGCACTGCTAAATTCCGGTATGATAAGACCAGTTACTGGACCAGCTCCAATTGCAAATGTAAAAATGTATCTGCATGTATGATGTAATTTAGGGGTGAACAAAAACCAAGCAAACAATTAAAACTGAATGGATCCAATTCAAGCTACTCCAATAACTCGGCTAGAACTAGAGTGGTCGGATTCAGTTTCAAGAACCATTCAAACTCAAAATTCAGTTTGGTAACAGATCGCATCTTATAGAATTGACCAACCCTAAAGCAAAGCAATAATAATGAAAAAAAAATTGTATTGTTTCATACACTATACATTTTTATATAAAAGCCATTACCTTCTAAATTTTTACATCCTATTTTATTGCCTACAAGGAAAGGAATAAATGAATAACATGAGAAATATAACTTAAATTACAATTAAAGAGCTTGACAATAATTCAACTAACTGCACAAATCAAAGGCATCTTGGATTAGCTGACTTGCATTACTACTTTCTATGGTCAGCTTGTGTCTTATTAAAGCTGACTTCATTGGCGCTGTTTGGAATTTTTAACTCAAACCTACCGAAGTTAACCGCGAGCAGGCAAGACAAAAGTGTTAGTGAAAGATTTTCGTACTATATATATATATATATATTTCAGAACAGTATCAAGAAAGATTTCGGAGGTCATATGGTGGTTATTTTGTCTGGCATCTAAATTTTTACATGAAGGGGTTTGCCAAGATTTGAACCCTGGACCTCCTACACCATGAAGCATGAACTCCATCATTGGACAACTAGCCCAATGGCAGTGTGGCATTTCTTGTATGAAGGTATCAATTACATGTAACCATAAGAAACAAGAATTAAATAATTAATACAAGGCTCATTTCAACGGCTATCACAAGCAATGCACCAGCTTTTGCAAATTCCATCTTTAAATGCATATAGCTAACTGCGAGTGAAATTATCATCTGTATGACAACATGTTCACTATCCAGGTGTGCAAGGAAAAGATTAGAGGAATATGCATCAAAGGCATCTGGATCAAATAAATATCTAAAAATGATACTGCAGTGCAGGAAAAGCAACTAAAATATATCTAAATATTAATATAAACTAATAATAACATAAATCTAGAAAGTAAGGCTTATAAAGATGCAAGTCAGTTGGGTCTTAAAACAGAGCTCAGCTATTTCGCATGTTTTTACTATGAAGAAGTATGTTAATGAACAACTAGGCCTAGTGGAACATTTAAGTTTCAAATTCAGTATCTTCATCAAGGGTATGAAAATCATATTTTCACAAACACAAGTGCCTTGGAGAAAGAAAACAGACTTTCCTGTGAGAAAGAATGAGATTTCTTCTCAGAACAATACCTATGGATCAGCAAGACAACAATGCCAAGCATAAAGCAGAAAAGTGAAACTCCACACCCCCCCACCCCACTCCTCCCTCTCTCTCTCTCTCTCTCTATATATATATATATATATATAATAAAAATAAAATTCTAAATTCTGCATTATAAGAAGTTGCTTACATGAGAAATCCAATTATTGATAAGTTGTGACTTAGTTCCTCATCTACTGGAAAACTGATTGCACATGCTACAAGAAACATTGACACAGCCTGCATAGGAATAATGAATTCATAACTTAGAATCATAGTTCTTTTGTATTTATTTTTGGTCATTAAGAAAGAACATATATACAGTGCCAAATAATTGATAGCATGCCATTTTAAGAAAATGATGTCATGCCATGTCTCAAAACAATGGTTGTGATAATATTCTTTTATTTTTTTTTCATATCATTAGCTTAGTTTCTTTTACAATCATTTCACACACACTCACCATTTCTATGTAACTGCCAATTAAGAGCTTTTGTCTCCCTTCCTTGTCCATCAAGTATGAAGCAAAAAGTGCACCTAAAATTGATCGATGTTTTACAAAATCAGGAGACTGTTTCACAAAAGACACAAGTGCTAGAGTACATAGCACAATACAGATAAGAATCTCAAACCTGCAAAGTTGGTGAATCCAACAAATAAGCTTGCTAAAGTTCCACTTGTTATACCAGCATCTTTAAAAGTCAATGATGAAAAATAGAGGACTCCATTTATCCCAGCAAATTGTTGCAGTATAAAAAGTGAACCTCCAATGAGTGCAACTGCAACAGTACAACAACATCAATGTCTGCAGGAGAATATTACAAGTCAAACATAATAAGAAATAACCTAGCTTCTTCAGTTGAGAAAGAAAATATGCACAGATTTCAAGTTTACATTTAAATGTATGCATGGAGAACACATGCCATATAAAAAAGGTTCCATTATATAGAAATTCTTGCAATCAATATTTCATTTTGCATAATATTTACTTAAATGTAATATCCAAGAAAAACCTTGGTACAAACTCTAGAGTGTGGCTCCTCCAGGAGGTCCAACCATCTACCGCCTGAATCACTACCATCATTCTTAATGACTGATTGGAATTCTTCAATTGCTCCTTCAGCTTTAGATGATCCCCAAAGATTGCGAATTACTGCTTTAGAATCTTCTAATCTCCCTACCTACAAAACCAAATCATAATAGCTTCAGGAATGAAATCCACAAACCAAACCTTCCAGACATTTGCACAGACAAACAAAAGAATCATACTTTACAAAGCCAACGAGGACTCTCCACAGCAAATTGCATACCCAGTGAAAGCATAAATGCAGGAACACTTGAAATATAGAGTGTTGTCCTCCACCTGAAGGAGATATTTTGTTAAAGCTCTATACAACAGCTCAAAAAGAAATATCTAAGCTCGAGGAATTCAAATCTCCCAGACATTTGACGCCGAAACAAAATTTATGTTCTCGAAACCCTGGGACACATGCAAATATCATATTGATGTATGATAAAAAGCGATTTAATATGTTAGGTCTTCTACATATAGGTAATATAGCAGGATATTGATTTATCATATCAATTATTAAAGTATATTCAATCTGCATGAGCTCTCATGAATCAACTATTTCCTGCAACAATGTTCCTTTCCAATCGCTGTAAATACTGACCAAATAATGCACAATAGAATTCAGGCTGAGTGTATTACGGACAAATATTATCAGCTCATTAACAGTCAAATTGGCCAATATGGCTGATAACAGCCAGTTTACAGCCTTTCCTCAGTTAACGGGACCTTCTAATCCCATTTGCAAGTAAAAGCAACTTTCTAAAGGCAGAAACTGACTCCCAACCTTCCATTCTTACATCTCCCAGTCCTAAAGACACAAAATTCACATCCAGAATTCAGTTTTAGTAATAATTTCTCACAATATCTCGAGATTCCAAGACTAGGAAAACAAATAAAGAATTTTGAAAAGGTAAATATATAATCAAAAGAATTTTTTGCTACCAAGATCCTCCATCAGACCTCCTAGGGGGCAACTGCCAAATATTTCAATAAAAGAAATTTTAGTTTTGAGGGTGTATTTTTAATGCAACTTTAGTTAACTATGAATTTGGGTCATTCTTCTTTTCTTTTTTGTTTTTATTAATGAAAATCCAATAGTGACAACAGCAGCTATTATGGTTTGGCCGTAAAACTGCCACTGCAATTTACAACCATGTCAAGCATTGCAATACATATCAGATGAAAAGAAAATCTACATATGCAATTAAGAAATAACAAGTGGAAAAAATAATGATATCTCAACTCTATCTAACATCAGCAAAGACCAAAAAGGAAAAGAATTGTCAACAATGTGGATCAGTTTCAGAGGGAATTCCAAGGAACAGTGATGTAATGATCCCAAGGCACGTGCCGATTTGACACATAGTTCCTAGTGAACCCCCGTATTTTGTTGGGGCAAACTAAAACATATAGCAAAAAGAATTTGGAGTTGGTGTTAAAAAATTTCATCTTCCCTTGTCCTAAAAAGCATTAACTATTAAGGCAAAATGCAGTGCAAAGATTTAATATGTGTGTGTGTGTGCGCATGCGTGTGTATGCATGTATGCATAGAAGAGAGTAAGACATTGTTCTCACACTACCAGGCTCACACATGACACCACTATGTAGAAAATTAACAATTCACTGAACAAAACATCAGACAGTTGACAAGGATTTTTCAATGGCATTAGTTCAAAGGCATTATTAAGATGTTATGAGGTGAAATTCGAAAACCTGACTCGAAAAAAAGTAAATCAATAAATGCATCATGATTACCTCTGATATATAAATTGGAACAAGAACAGTGTTCACACCAATCCCAAGTCCAACAAGAAATCTTCCAAATAGCATTTCATCCAAGGAATGGGCTTGTGCACTGTTACAAATTACAAAAACCGACTAAAAAGCCACAGCATTAAATTCAATCATTTAACTATATCTAAAACATAGGAACATAAAGTTAGCATTTCACTATTACAAGAAACGGTGATTGCCCGATAAGAAAAAATCACAGATACCATTAGAATTATTGTGAGCTTATAATCCCTTAGTAGAGTCACCCTCAAAAGCTAGCTATTGATATTAGAGAGTCCAATTATATATAAGACCATTCAACATTCTATATTTAATCCACGTGGGATTGTATTATGCTTGACACCAATCCACACAATCTATGGTAAATCCTTAAACTAACCTTCAGAGTGGAAATTATGAGCCTCTTAGATGAATCATGGCAACTTAATTGACAAATATTCCTATATTTCATCAGTTCACACAAATACGTGAATTACCTGATAATTGCACCAAGAATTAATGGTTTTTTGTCAACCTGAAATGTGCGCCGACATCCAAGTTTGTCCACAAGTGAACCAGAGCTAATGCTTCCAATAAATGCTCCAGTAATAAATATGCTTACCACAAGTCCTTCGAGAATTGGGTCTCCTTCAAAACCCAGCACTCGCGCAACAGAAACAATAGGGCCATTCAACACTCTGCACACAATCATCAATCAACATTTGAAATGCTGAACTACAAAATTCACACATTACAGCATCCACAATTAAGAAACTAGAAAAATCAGATTAAAGAGAGAATGATGAAAAAAGGAGAGTAAAAGAATATAACTCTATGTGATAACCAAAGAGAAAATTGGACATTGAAGCTATCAACGCGTGAGGAAAAGCAGGTAGCCAACCCAAATCAACACTACTCCCATCCTCTACCAACGAATTTTCGTTGTCACCATCTGTAATTCAACAACAGAATATTAATGTTTTAGATTAAACAAAAAAAAATTGACGAAATGAGTTGATATATTAATTACAGAACCTGGTTTCGGAGTCCGTAGCTCCAGCGGTCCCTTCTTCGCCCTCGAAACTTTGAACTTTGGATTTCGATATGAGAGTCGAAAATGAAAATTAGGGCCCTTCTTCGGGGGCCGAATAGATATTAGTATAGCCGGAAAAGCAAGAACCGGCTGAGAAATGACGGTCGCGACCCGCATCGGATGGGAAAGAAATTGGTTTCGTTCGATTTTGGTTGAAGACTAAGATGAGAGAAATCACGTGCCCGTACTGAGCACGGGCTAAGTAAAGAGAGTAATTCTATTTTTTTTTTAAGTTGATTTGGAGGGTGTTTTTTAAAATTAGAGCTTTTCAGTTTATTGTTAATAAGTGATTTTTAGATTATAATCAGATTAAAAATAAACATTTAAGCGTTTTTATAAACTAGTTAATAATCAGCTGATAATCAGTTTATAATCAGTTAAGTATTTCTGTAAAATCAGCTTATAATTAGTTTTTAATTGCAGAAACTGTCAAAATGATCAAACTGTCCATGAGTTTATTTATTGTATAAAAATAATTTTTTAAATGTTAATTTAAAATTTATTTTGCAATAATAATAATAATAATAAAATTTATTTAAGAAGAAACGTAAAAGAATTTTGATGGAAACTAAAGTGTATAGGGTGGACAAATTTGGAATATTGAAGATTAAGTAGGAATAATATGGTCTTTTACTTGGTCAAAACTGCTTAAAAATAAGTACTTAAAAAAAGTAGTAAAACATAACTTTTAAAAAACTGATTTAAATCAGATTATAATCTACTATTTAAGTTTTCAGAAACACTTAAATAAACAACTTATAATCTAAAAACTGCTTATAATCAGTTTTGACCAGCTTTTAAGTTTTGAGAAACACCCTCTTGAATTAAGATGAGCATGCATTGAGTTGGTTCAATGTTAAAAATTAGTCAACCCAATTTTCATCGATTAATTAGAAAAATTATTTTTAAAAATTAATTATTATTATTGGTGAATTTCTTTAAATTAGATCAATTTACTATAAATATATAAATTAAAATCAATCAAATTATTCGATTTAAACTAATATAATTAATAAAATTAGCGAGCTATTTGATCGTTCTAATTTTTAATTTTGATAGGATACAGAATAATTTAATTTATTATTTATTTTAAGTTATAGTTTTTTAATGTTGTAGTTTTTTTTTAATTTTATAGTTTAAAAAATATAAAATTTAATAAATTTAAAATTTTATCTTTTAAAATATTTTTAAAAAAGTAATTTTTCTAAATATAAAATATACTTGTATAATCTATATTTTATTTCTCTCTCTCTCTCTATATATATAGAGAGAGAGAGAGAGAGATTTTAGAGCTTTTGGATCTCATGCTTGGTGAATTTCGATATTATTATTCTTTTTAATAAGGATTCGGGAATATATTATATGGGTTTTTTTTTTTTTTCTAATGTAAAATGATAATGGTGACTACTTTTAGAATTAGATTATTAGAGCTAGCATGCATGAAAGGAATACTTATTCTTCAATGAATTTTCATGATATTTATTTTGATAATTTTATATCTTTATATTTTATGTTATTTTATAATTTTTTATATTTTCTAATCATGAGAACTTTAAATTTAAAATCTTATTTGATAATTTGATATTGCAATTTGCATGTGATTTTATTTCTTTATATTTTTTTTATGTTATTTTATAATTTTAGATATCTTCTAATTATGAGATTTTTAAATTTAACATCTTATTTGATAATTTGATTTTGCAATTTGTATGTGATTTTATTTTTCTTGTTTAGGAATTTTTGTGAAAAATTTTAACACTTATTTTTTGGGGAAATTTAAGTGAAAAGACTTTTTAATAGTCATCTTTAGAAAAATCCAAACAACTTTAGGTGTTTTGTGCTTAGGAGGTGTAAAAGTTTCAAACCATCCACAATTTCAGTCTTCATTTGGCCCAACTCAGAAGCAAAGGTAATCTAAAACTTCACTAAATATCAACTTTAGCTCCAAATAAATTGATTCAGTTGAAAAAGAAAAAATTACATCTTTCACTTTTATATATTTTTTTATTTTTATTATTAATGAATTCATAATAAACTATATAAATTTATAAATTTATAATAAATTATATAAATTTAATATTTTTAATAAACTAATTATAAATTTTTATAAATTTAAATATATTTTAAAATATAATTAATTTAAAAAAAATTAACATTTTTATTAAAAGCCTTAAAAAATATCAAATTCATTCATTATCATATTATGATAATTACGTAAATGATTTAAAATTGGATTGTCTTTTCAAAAATATTGTGTTGGAATTTTTTATTTTATTTTTACGGTAGCTTAATTTTATAATAACAAAAGTACGAACCACTCGTTTTCATGGCAGGATATATGTAGCAGCCAATCATTCGCCCTCTGTCCACTAAAATACATATAAAATATATATTAAATAAATAGTTTTTCAACGAAGCTGTTAAGCATCTGTAACATAAAACAGTTTAAATATAAATTATTTTAATGGACATTTTTGCATGTCCACTGAAACTTTATGTAATAATTTTTTAAAATTATTTTTATCATTTATGCATTATATTATAAATTAATTGATTAAATATTAGCAAAAAAATTTAATTTTTAAAAATATAAAATATTTACACTAAAATAAATTTTATAATTTTTCATAAAAAATTTTTATTTTTAATTAAAAATTTTGTTTAATTAATTATTTTTTTATCTCATTACACATTATCCATTAATTATAACATATATCTAATTATATATAATATATAACAATATATATCTATATATATTATTCTATAATTAATATATATCGACATATACTCATATATATTATTATTTTTTGATTATTTATATATAACATTAATATATACAAATATATAAGTAAATATATAATAGATTTATATTGTTATCATTTTAATTTTAGCACGTATATACTTTTATGTGTACAGTATACCAATATATAATTAAATATATATCATTTTCATATTATTATTCTTTTAAAATCTAATATGTATATATTATTATATATAACATATATCAACGTATAACTAAACATATATCACTTTTATACTCTTTTTTTAAATTTAACTAGTATATATAGCATATACAATTCTCTAGTTAAATATATATAACATATGCCTACATATATTCATATATATACCATTTTTTAGTTAAATTATACATAACATATAGCTGCATATACTTGTATAATATCATTCTTCAATTAAAATACATGTAGCATGTATCTACATATATCTACATATACTATTATTTAGTTAAAGTATATATATAACATATACCCACATAGACCTATAAATATCATTCTTTAATTAAAATATATGTAACATATGCCTACATATATCAACATATATCATTCTTTAGATAAAAGTATATATAATATATATCTATATATATCATTTTACAATTAAAATATATGTAATATATTGTAACGCCCATAGTTTTATTAGAAATAGTTGAATAAGGAATATGGAAGTAGGGGTATAAATTAGCTGAGCCGAGTTTTGACAAACTCAGGCTCAACCTTAAAACTTGAGCTCAAACTTTGTTTATACAAATACTGCTAAACTCTAGCTCGGCTTGGCTCGAGTTCGACTTATTAATATGTCAACGAACTCAACTCGAGCTCGAGCTTGGGCTTGCTATTATATCTAAAGAAAAATAAAAAAATATATATGTATAATATATAATATATAAATCAATAAAATAAATATTTTAAAACAAATATTGGAAAAGGAATATATAAAGTTTTATAAAGGCTTTTATTTTGTTTTAATAATATTTTTTAAAGTATTAAAAGAAAAATTAAATTTACATCGATTAGTCAAATTTTATATTTATGTATTATTAAATTATATTTTAATGTGTACTAATATTAATATATTGATTAATAAAAAATAGACACATTACATTTATATCTAAAATATTGAGCAATGTATTTAACATAATAACTAATAATAATATTTTTTTAAAATATTAAAAGAGAAATTAAATCTACTTTGATTAGTCAAAAAATATATTATTAAACTACATATAATTTGTATTAATGTTAATATGTTGATTAAGAAATAAAATAAATAAATCACATTGATATTTAAAAAATTGAGTTGTGTAATTAACATAATAATTATTAACACTATATTCATTAATATATAGTAAAATGATGATGATAATTATTATTATATTATTGTTATTTTTAATAGTTCATAAAAGTATTATCAAATTTATTATTGTATATTATATATATCTAACTATTAATATTTAATATATTTTCATGAATATTTTTTACATTTATTCTTATTGAAAATATATTAAATTTAATATTATATGAATATTCTTTTATATTCATTTATTAAAAGTTTGTTAAAAATTAGTAATTATTAATTAGTAACTATATAATATTATTATACTCATAAATCATAGTTAGTAATATCATAAAAAAGACATATTATTAATAAATATAATTTAAAATATAAGTTCTTAAAAGATAAGACTAAGACCATCTCTAACCAAGCATTATTTTGGTGCAAAACACTAAAATGGTGCTTCATTTTGTCTCTAATTCAATCCCAAAATGGCTTAAAAAATAGGGAAAGTGAACAGTATAATGCCAAATTTGGTGTTACAATGTTCACACACTATTTAAGTCCACTAATTTTTAAATTTTTTTACTTTAGCTATTGTATTTATTTTTTAAAATTTTTAGTTCAATTCTCATTAATTCAACAAAATTAAATATTTTTTACATTAAAATATTATTATTTTATTATTAATTTTTTATGAAGTATAATTAATATGTAAACAATGCCAAAAATTAATTACAATGTAAAATGTCAAAATTAAAATTTATAATAAAGATTAATTAAAATGGCATAAAAATAAATAAAACTTACATACTGACCCGATATAAATTATACATAAATTTAAAGACAAAAATAAATATTACACAACAAATTATAAAAACATATAACAATAAATATTAAATAAGACATAAAGTCTAACATAACAAAATAAATCATAAAATAATATATAATAGAGAATATTAAATAAGCTGGACCTTCAATTTAATATTCTAGTAGGTCGGGTATACTTGACAAAGGATCACATCTTCACTAATAGTGTATCCAATAGATTGGGTACTCATTTTTTTCACAATAAGGGAATGATTTTTTTTTATAAAGACAGGGAGATGGTTTTAGATAATAAGCAAATACAATTCATAAATGTTATTTATAGGCAAGGGAATGGTTTAAAATTATTTTTTTAAGCTTTAATCCCATGTGGTAAGGATTGAGAATCCTACACATATCAATAAGAAAATTTAAATTTTATGACAAGTTGATAAGAAAAAGAATCCAATGTGTTAAATTAATTTTATAAGCTTTAATCCCATATAATAAGGATTGGGATTTTAATGCATATCAATAAGGAAATTTAAATTTTATGACAAGTTGATAAGAATGAATTTAATGTGTTAAATTGATCATTTGTGGGAGAAATATACAATGCGAGAGAAGCTCCTATACCAAAGAGTTGAAAGGGTAGTAGATGAAAGTATAAGATTTAATCAATTTATTACCCATTATATGCAAATCAAGGATAAAGATGTTCATATTGTGCTTTGTAACACATTAATTGATTATTTGTAGGAGAAATATACCAATTTAGATGATTAATTGAACGTTAATATTTATTTTTATTTTTTTTGTCAATGTTTAATTTTTTTACTTTGTATTCCAATAATATATCAATGTTTTATTTTTATTAATTAATAAATTTAAAATTATTAATATATTAGTTTCTATTTAATATTTTATTGATTAATAAATTTAAAATTATTAATATATTAATTTCTACTTAATATTTAAATACTAAAATATATTATTGAATCAATATGAGAATAAAAAATTATGTGAAATAATTGACAAATAAAAAGTTATATGAGTAATTTGTGAAATATATAAAAAAAGATAAAAAAATATTCTAAAAAATATGCTATTTTACACTAAAATAGATAAAAAAAAGAATATTCTAAAAAATATGTTATTTTAGTGTAGAAAATGGTGTAATGGGTTGGAGAAGAATTTTAACTTTACACTATTTTAATATAAAAATTACACTATTTTAGTGTTATGGGTTAGACTCTCCAACGCATCTTTATTTTGGTGTAAAACACCAAAATGGTGTCAATTTTTTGCTCCAATCCAACACCATTTTGTTGTTAAAAATGGTGGAAATGAACAGTGCAACACCAAATTTGGTGTTGCAATGTTCACACTCTATTTATTTTTTTTGCCCTTCATTTTTTAGTTTTTTATATTTCAGCCCCTAAATCTTTTTTCTTTTTAATTTTTTATATTTCAGCCTTAAACTTATTTTATTTTTAATTTTTGGTTAAACTTATTTTGTTTTTAATTTTTGGTTTAATTTTCATTAATTCATCAAAATTAAATTTTTTATATTAAAATATTTTCATAATTAATTTATATGAAATGTAATTAATATATAGACAATGCAAAATATAATTTTTTTTATCAACAAAAATTAATTAATATTTATAATTAATATAATATAAAATATTAAAATTAAAATTTATAATAAAGATTAATTAGAATGATATAAAATAAATTAAATATGTGAATAGAAAATTATGTGGGTAGTTGTGAATAAAAGGTTATGTGTGTAATTTATAAAATATATAAAAAGTAGATAAAAAAATATTCTAAGAATATATATTTTTTGATGGAAAAAATGGTGTGATAGGTTGGAGAAGAATTTTAATTTTTTTCATCATTTTAGTATAAAAATTGTACCATTTAAGTGTTATGGGTTGGAGATGCTCTTAGAGATGCTCTAATAGTCTAATTGTTAAATTAGCAAATATAATATAATAATATTTAATTATAACTTAATCGATATATAGTATTATTTTAGTTTTTAGAACATAAACTAATATATGTCAATTAAAACATAAGTTTAATAAATAATATTACTAATAATTTTAATAAAAATGATTTGGATAAGAAATTCTAAGCTTTATAACTATTATATATAATATATGACTATTATATATAATATATGACATGTAATTTCAAAATTATTTTTTCAACAAATAATTTTATTAATATATTAAGATATAATCTTATATAAAACTAACTAATTAAATAATTATTTATTATGTGCTATAAAAATTATTTTTTATATTATTTCATTTACTTATAACATATAATTATAATAATAAATTATATAAATTGAATCAGTTAATAAATTAATATATTTGAATATGAAACAAGCTAATTAACGAGCTAGCTTCGAGCTTAGCTTGCGAGTTTTTTAAATAAATCAGTTTGCGAGCCTAACGAGCTGAGTATCTCTAAGTTTGGGCTTGACTTATTTAATAAACGAGCAGCTTGAGATCTGCTTATTTTTAAATGAGCTCGAGAGTGAACGAGCTTTTACCCAACCGAGATCCAAGCTGAGTTCGAGTGGTTTGACTCATTGACAATCCTAATGAAGGGTAATTAGGGTATTATATGAAGGATATGCATGGTATATACTTAATATATATACAAAATATACACAATATATATATGATACTTAATGTATATATGGTATATACCTAATATATTTGTAATATATACATTTTCATAAAAGGCAAATATTTGGTACAAGTCAAAAAGTAAAAAAGTAAAAAGTAAAATATACATATAATTTTAAAAAATAAAAAATAAAATATTTATTGATGGGAGACTAAAAATATCATAATAAAATATTAATTACTTAGTTGTAATTATATAATTAAGGGGTAAAGTTGAAAATCAAAGTTTATAAAAAAAAAAAAAACAATTTATCTTCTTCTTCTTCATAGCTTGGCCAATTTTCTTAGAGAGAGAGAGAGAGAAAGAGTTTTTGTTTCATCAAACTCATCAAATTTCACAAAGATTTCAAAGGATTTAGGGTGGTTTTGAAGAATTCTTAATCGTCAAGTAAGTTTTCTTTGGATTTAAGTGAGTTCTCTTAAAATTTAAGATTATGTGAGTTTTGAGTTTTTAATGGAGGAATCCATAATTATTAATATAAGTTGTTTTGAAGTAGTTTTAATGTATATGTTATAATTTTAAGGTTACTTGGTGGAAGTGATTGAGTTTTTGTGAAGTTAGGGTTATGGGATTAATATGTGAAAATAAGATTTTTGGTTAAGGTATTTTTAATTGTTGTAATGGATTTTGTTGGAAATTGGTTAGAAATTGAATAATTAGTGATTAATTTATATAAAATTAGTATCTGAATGATTTTAAATTTATAATTTAACTTGTTATTTGATTTAGGAGTGAAAGAACCAAAATTGCCTAATTAGGGAAGGTTAGGGTTTAGAAGAAGTGATGGTTGGAAAAAAGTAATTGCATTGGTTTTGAAAGTTTTGAGGCACTACAAGATTAATTGTATATACCTATGGAAGATATTATAGCTAAAATAATAAATTACCATAACTAAATAAATTTACCATAAAACTTTAATTCGTAGCCTGCCATAGCTACAAGTGACGCAACTAAAACTTAGCTACGGAATTTATTTATTTCATAGTTTTTTTTTATTTTGATTTAGCTGCATATTAACATATAGAGTAACTAAAAAGAATTAGACATTTTGTTACTAAACTATTTCGTTATAGTAAAATGCACAAGTCTTTTGCTAGGAAAGTTAAATTGTATAACAAATATTAATTATTGTAAATATGTCATTTTTTTTAGATATAACTCATAAAATATGACTACCATCTCCATATTTGTTCCCGTCAAACTATCAGCTATGTTATCACTTGTTGATGCTGGAGAGCTAACTTATTTGGGAGATTCTTTATGAGTCTTGTGAGGGAACACACTTATTGACTTGACTTCATATTTTAAATGAAACCTTAAATCAATATGTTTATGGGTCATTGCTACTTATATATCTCTCATTAATCCATCTTTTTTTGATGAGAGATTTCTCTTATAATATTTGAAATCAATTAACTATGAATATGAAATTTACATAACTATTATCCTATATTTTTAGCTACAAGTTAATTTTTCATGGCTAATAATAAAAATAATTACTATAAAAATTTTACATTCATAGTTAAAATATTTGATTTTCTACTGTACAAAAAAATATTATAACTAAAATCTAATTATTGCTATGACAAATAAAAATTTAAATAAAAATTAAAAATTTATTTCGAGAGAATATTTTTCATAGTTAATGAAATTATAGTTAGCTATGAATAATATATTCTACCGCTAATATTATACATTAGTTACTATCAAAAGTTTTGTACAAACATTCATATCTATAGATAATAATTGTTGTAGTGAGGTTAGGGCATACTTTGATAATTATTATCTTAATTGCATTAGTTTTGGCATAACACATTGTGAATTGATGAATGTATTATGCTACTTTAAAATTGGTTTTCATAAGTGAAGTGTATTATTTTAAATAAAAGTGTAGAATGGCTATGTGCCTATGTCATTGTTATGTATAAAGAGTAAAAAATGTGAATTATACTAAATGTGATTGAAAAAGATGGGAAATGAATAATTTGATGAGTAATGTTATGAAAAATGTGAAAAAAATATGAAAATTATGGTAAAAGAGTAAATATGATGAGAATGAAGCAATAATAAAATGACTATGGTAAAGTGATAATGTATGGGGAATGTACGTTTGTCTTATATAATATATTGTTTTAGAAAATTATATTTGATATTGTTGGTTTGACATACCATTGATATGTGAGGATATTTTATGTGTTTTTGGGACTAGATACACTGGTGTCACTGTTATTACTGTGCCTTTGGGCTAGACATACTGATATCAATAGGAGACACACCTTCAAGTGGTATATGACACTTAGATCCCCGGTGTCGTAATAGACCGAATCAATATTTCTGAAACTTGAATATTGTATAGGGACTTTTGAGCCCAATGTGTGTGTTTGTGATATGTTTATATATTTAATAAATTGAAAGGCATTAAGTTAATATTATGATATAATGATATTAAATAATTTATAAAATAATGAATGTGTGTTATTTTGTGTTGTTTAATATGAAAGCATGATGCATGGTTTATAAAAATATTTGTTGTTATCAACATATATACCGTAAAGTTGGTAGCTTAGCGCGATTGATTCCATCATGCAGGTGACAATGTTGAGTCAAGAAGCCCTGACAGGCTAGATAGAGAGCCTAGGACTTGAGGTTGACTTGAAGGGTAAGTTTTGTCGCGAGACTAATTCTTTTGGTGCTGCATTCATGTAAAATATTGATTTCTATATATTTTGGTCTTGTATTTTATACCTATTTCAAATGTTTTTTAAGTAAATCTTGAAGTTATATGTGTATATAGGAATACTTTTATAAGTATTGTTATTAAGAATGCAAATTTGTAATTGATTATGTTGAGAGTATCTAGGCATACATATTAAAATGATAAAGATTTGCAAACTTTTGAGAAGTTTAGGAGTTGTTGAAGATTGAATTAATAAATTTTTAGGAGTGTAATTTTATTGTAGGTTGAGTTTTGTTGAATTAAGAAATATTAAAATTATAGACAAAACTCTGAAAATTTTTTTTCAGAAATTTTCCTATAAAATTTATTGAAGTATTAAACTTAAATATATATTTTCCTTACAAATTACCTTTGTATAAATTGTATTTATTTATGATATCAAGGAAAAAATTTTCTACTATTAATTAGGGTGACATTATTGTATTCTATATATACGAGATATATGTATAATGAGAAATGCTAATTACAGTCATTTTGAAGAGCAACTGTTTAACAATCTTTCTCTCATTAGTTAGAAAATATTTATTATAATATCTCTCTTAATAAATGAACCTATAATAAATATTTTCTAACTAATGATAGGGAGATTATTGAACAATCACTCTTTAAAGTAACTGTAATTAGTATTTCTCATATATAATACATATATAATATAAAAGGTTGTTACACATATACCTACATATATTCACATATACTATTTTTTAGTTAAAATATATGTAATATGTAAGATGATTTATAATTCATATATTCAAGAACATAATGGAATGTGAACAAGGATCTTGAACAACATGTATTTCACGTAATTAACCATAATCACAATTGGATCGAAAACTTACCTTGACGATCCACAGAGGAAGCAATTAGGGAAGAAGAAAACCTTCTTGAATTCTCTTGGATTGAACGGCCGCAACTCCAAGGATTTGTTTCTCTCTCTTTCCTTCGTTTATGTGTTTTTTATTATATGTGTGATTTGATGGAATCACCACTTTATTTATAGGCAGAGAGAGGTCAAACCCTAATTGTAAAAATGAGCTTTATGCCCTTTACATCAAAGTGGCTAATTAAATAGGGTAACGTGTATAACTTACCAAATATAATGTAAGATGATTTGTAATTCATATATTCAAGAACATAATGGAATGTGAACAACAAGGATCTTGAACAACATGTATTTCACGTAATTAACCTTAATCGCAATTGGATCGAAAACTTACCTTGACGATTCATAGTGGAAGCAATTAGGGAAGAAGAAAACCTTCTTGAATTCTCTTAGATTGAACGGCCGCAACTCCAAGGATTTATTTCTCTCTCTTTCCTTTGTTTATGTGTTTTTTATTATATGTGTGATTTGATGGGATCACCACTTTATTTATAGGCAGAGAGAGGACAAACCCTAATTGTAAAAATGACCTTTATGCCCTTTCCATCAAAGTGGCTAATTAAATAGGGTAACGTGTCTAACTTACCAAATATATGTATTACATGACAAAACCAATTCTATTTAGGATTCTGTCACGTGTCACACATGTGAGACATAAAACTTACATTCTCCCACTTGGAAAACATGTGGGACACAAAGTTTTCAAATCTCCCACTTGTCACACATGATAGAGCCCTAGTGAAATAGACATAAGGCGCGCATAATATTGGATTTTATTA
Source organism: Garcia nutans (assembly GCA_947685225.1). Classification (NCBI taxonomy): domain Eukaryota; kingdom Viridiplantae; phylum Streptophyta; class Magnoliopsida; order Malpighiales; family Euphorbiaceae; genus Garcia; species Garcia nutans. Next base: position 3,218,516 of record CANTUV010000068.1, read on the forward strand.
ATACTTTCATCATTGGCAATCACAAGTATCATATTAGAGAGACTACTGATGTGGGTCATGGCGGGCGTACATCATTCAGTCGATATAGTTCCTTCCATGTACCACATCACCAATAACCTTTCTAATACAATCTATAAGTGACACAACGTCCACATAATTGTCTTATATCAAGACTTCCTGCATTAATACTCGAAACAAACTATATGCATATAAACAATAATTTTAAGCAGGAAATATAGAAACAACATTTATTGAATTCGAAATATCCATAACATAAGTGTTTGAACCAGTATGGAAAACATAAAGATTAAACGTTGCCATGCCCAAGACCCATTCTGTTAACTTGTTCCATGAATGTCTTAGGTGGTAACGCCTTCGTCAATGGATCAGCAACCATAAGTTGTGTACTTATGTATTCTATGGATATTCTTTGTTTCCGAACTTCATCTTTCATGACAAGAAACTTTAATTCCATGTGTTTAACTCCTTTTGAATACTTGTCATTCTTAGAGAAAAATACGGCTGCACTATTATCACAATACAATTTCAAGGGCTTGGATATTGAAGAGACAACACCAAGACCTGAAATAAAATTTCGCAACCACGTAATCTGAATAGATGCTTCAAAGCAAGCTACAAATTCAGCCTCCATGGTGGATGTTGAAATAGAACTTTGCTTCGCACTCTTCCATGATATGGCTCCTTCATCCATAAGAAAAATATAACCAAGAGTGGATTTTCTAGAGTCAACACATCCAGCATAATCTGAATCTGAATATCCAATCACTTCTAATTGATCAGATTTCCTAAATGTGAGCATAAAATCTTTTGTCCTCTTTAAGTATCTCATTGTCTTCTTTGCAGCTCTCCAGTGTTCAATGCCAGGATTACTTTGGTAATGCCCTAGCATTCCGACCGCAAAACTGATGGTTTAGTACAGACTTGTGCATACATCAAGCTCCCTACAATAGATGCATAAGGAATACTTTCCATCTCTTTACATTCCAAATCAGTTTTTGGACATTGATCCAAACTAAATTTATCTCCTTTATGAATTGGAACAACACTTGGAGAACATGTACTCATTCCAAATCTCTCTAAAATTCGATCTATGTAACCTTTCTGAGATAGCCCTAACAGTCCACGTGATCGATCACGGAATATTTCTATTCCTATCACGTAGGATGCCTCACCCATATCTTTCATGTCGAAATTCTTAGAGAGATAATTCTTGGTGTCATACAGTAATCCATGGTCACTACTAGCAAGCAATATATCATCAACATACATAACCAAAAATATGAACTTGCTCCCACTAACCTTGAGGTATATACACCGACCAATGGTGTTTTCTTTAAAACCAAAAGCAGTAATAGTGTCATGGAATTTAAAATACCATTATCGAGAAGCCTGTTTAAGTCCATAAATTGATTTCTTAAGTTTGCAGACCAAATTTTCATTACCTTTCTTAATGAAGCCTTCAGGTTATTTCATGTAGACTTCTTCTTCCAAATCACCATTCAGAAAAGTAGTTTTCACATCCATTTGATGTAGTTCCAAGTCATAATGGGCTACAAGTGCCATAATGATTCTAAGTGAGTCCTTCTTTGATACAGGAGAGAAGGTCTCCTTATAATCAATGCCGTCTTTATGAGTATAACCTTTGGCAACAAGTCTGGCTTTAAATCATTCGATAAAACCGTTCATGTCGAGTTTGGTCTTGAAGACCCATTTACACCCAACACACTTGTGTCCATCAGGCAATTCGACGAGTTCCTAGACTTGATTTTCATCCATAGATTTTAACTCTTCTTTCATGGCATCAATCCATTTATTAGAATCACTACTCTTAATGGCTTGTGAATATGAAACTGGATCATTACATATCCCTATATCAAAATCAGATTCTTGGAGATATACCACATAGTCATCAGAAATGGCCGATCTCTGTTCTCGTTGAGAACGCCTTAATGGCACTTCTGGAGGTGGTTCCACCACATCTTCTTCAATGACTTCGGCATTGTCATTAAGTGGTTGGTCATTTAAGTTTTCAATATTGTTAGGCTGTTCAACAATATTTGGCATACTTAATTCTTGAGGAATTGAGGGAAGAGGGAATTCTACCTTTATTTCCTCAATGACCACATTGCGAGTGTTGGAACTCCTACTGATGTCACCATTCTCAAAGAATCTGGCATTTCTGGTTTCAACAATTCTCATGCCATGGTTAGGACAATAAAATCTATACCCCTTGGATTTTTCTGGGTAACCAATAAAGTAACCACTAACTGTTCTAAAATCTAATTTCTTTTCTTGTGGGGAGTATATTCTAGCTTTCGATGGGCAACCCCAAACATGAAGGTGTTGCAAACTGGGTTTTCTACCTGTCCAAAGTTCAAAAGGACTCTTTGGAACAGCCTTACTAGGAACCCGGTTTAAAATATAAATAGCGGTTCTAAGAGCATACATCCACAACGATATGGGTAAAGTAAGGCTGTTTGGGGTTGCCCAGCGGAAGCTAGAATATACTTCCCACAATGATATGGGTAAAGTAGAATTGCTTAACATACTTCTAACCATTTCCATAAGAGTTCGGTTACGCCTCTCCGCAATACCATTCTGCTGAGGCGTACCTGGCATAGTATAGTGTGCACAAATGCCATGCTTTTCTAGGTATTTGGCAAAAGGTCCAGGTAATTGACCCATTTCAGTGGTACGACCGTAATATTCACCACCTCTTTCAGATCGAACAATTTTCACCTTTTTATTTAATTGCCTTTCAACCTCAGTCACAAAATGTTCGAGCCTTTCTGCTGCCTCAGATTTTTCATGCAATAAATAAATATAACTATAACGTGAAAAATCGTCAATGAAGGTGATAAAATATTTTTCTCCACTAAAAGTTGGAACATCAAAAGGTCCACAAATATCTGTATGTATAATCTCAAGGAGCACAGTGCTTCTTGTGGCATTTTTCTTACCGTGTTTGGTTTGTTTACCTTTAATACAATCCACACAAATGGTAAAGTCTGTAATGTCTAAATTCGGAAGAATATTATCATTTACAAGCCTCTTAATTCTTTCACTGGAAATATGACCCAGTCTTTTATGCCATAAGAATGATGAATTTTTATTCATCGCACCGTGTTTAGTTTCAACATTATTTTTCAGGTCCATACACGCTTCGATATTATTAAGAATTAATTGGTATAAACCATCAACAATAAAACCAGAAGCGATAATATTAGAATTTTTAAACAAAGTAAAACAATTATTCCCAAACTGAAAATCAAACCCATCATTATCAAGTTTCGAGACAGAAATTAAATTTCTAGAAACAATCGGAACATAAAGGGTATGATACAAGTCCAAATGAAAACCATTATCTAAGATTAATCGGTAGGTCCCAATAGCTTTAACTGGAGCCTTGTTCCGATTTCCCATAAGCAAGAAGTTCTCATTTGTTCTTGTGGTTCAGGTCATAAGAAATCCCTGCATGGAATTTGAAACATGAACATTAGCACCAGAATCAACCCACCAAGTATTGGATGGAACAACAATCATATTTGATTCAAAAAAACTTGTGAAGCCCAAAAGCTCACCTTTCTTTTCGAACCACTTATGACGTTTGCCACAGTCTTTCTGAAAGTGTCCAGCCTTTCCACAGAAACGGCACTTGTCGTTATTGCCTTTCTTCTTAAAATTGGCTTAGGAATTCACATTCATTTTGGATGGCGCGCGGTTCTTGCCTTTGTCTGGTCCATTCCCAAATTTCTTAGATGCTCCTTGAGTAGCAATGTGAGCTTGAGATGCACTTGTTCCATGCTCCTTCAGCCTTTGCTCCTCTTGGACCAACATGTTTCCCAACTCATTTACAGTCCACTTATCCTTCATAATGTTGTAATGAATTTAAAATGGCCCATATTGAGAAGGTAAGGATTGAATGAATTGGACAAGGAAACCCTCATCCACCGGTAATCCTAACTTTCCCAGCTTAGCAGCAATATTATTCATGTCCATCACATGCTCATACATGGTTCGAGAACCATCATAATGCATACTCATAAGATCCTTCATTAACTTTCCTGCAAGAGACTTATCCGCAGTTTTGAAGGGATCCTCAACATTTTTCATGTATTCCTTAGCGACATCTGTTGCTGGGAGGCTTGCCTTTATGTTATCGGCAACTGACATTCTAATGAACTGTAAACCCAGCCTGTTAGACTTTTCCCAAGTATTATGGGCTGTAATGTCAGCCAAACTACTTTCAACAGTGAGTTCAGCTGGCTTATCTTTCAATAGAGCTAAGTCTAAGTCCATTACTCCTAGAGTGAACTCAACTTTCTCTTTCCATTCAGAGAAGTTGGTTCCATTAAGTAGGGGAACACTTGAAGTCTGTAAACTACCAGGATAAGATACTGCAATTATAGAACAAATATGATAAGAAAATAAAAACTCACATATAAAAGCTTTGAATAATAACACAAACTATGAGTTAAAAATCTTGTATCACAAAAATTATGAATAACTCCTTTGGGTAGTTGTCCATACGATTCTAATCAACATGCTTATATAATCATATCTTAGTATAGACAATTGAAACATAATAAATTAGTGCTACCTTTGGGTAGTTAACACTAATTTAAATTACTTATCCTATTAGCACTTATTAGATCACAAAAAGCTATTTCCTTTGGGAATCTAGATCCTTTTATGACAAATAAATTAATAGATTCATGAATATATCTTACCCATAATAAGCATGATGATTAATTAGTTGAACGGATTTTCATATCCGACTGATCATAGATTTTTCTTATTTTGCCTCACTTTGGTGGTTGCAAAATAAACATAATATGATCATGAACATATACTTTAATTAAAATACTTTTCCATTGATTTAAAAGGGATTCAGCATGACATTTAGAATAATAAATTCTTTTACGATTAAAATATGAGAAAATTAATAATCATATCATCATTATGATAATCAATTGTAGCATATATAACTATTACCAATTTCATGATATGTAGGCGCAGAAAACAAGATCTGAATAATAAGTTTTGTCTATTTGTTGGTCAAGTAATTTATTAGTGATTTAATGCATAAGACAATCATGACATCATTATTGAATCTCCATGCTCTAACACACAGGCAATGAAAGATCATCAAGGTTTTGTTATTAATTCCGAGTAATCATAATTTCAGAAACGAAACATTATTATATAAAATCATGGTTCAATTATACGAAAAAACATGACTTCTTTAACCTTGCTCTCATACCAAATGTAAGATGATTTGTAATTCATATATTCAAGAACATAATAGAATGTGAACAACAAGGATCTTGAACAATATGTATTTCACACAATTAACCATAATCACAATTGGATCGAAAACTTACCTTGACGATCCATAGTGGAAGCAATTAGGGAAGAAGAAAACCTTCTTGAATTCTCTTGGATTGAACGGCCGCAACTCCAAGGATTTGTTTCTCTCTCTTTCCTTCGTTTATGTGTTTTTTATTATATGTGTGATTTGATGGGATCACTACTTTATTTATAGGCAGAGAGAGGACAAACCTTAATTGTAAAAACGACCTTTATGCCTTTTCCATCAAAGTGGCTAATTAAATAGGGTAACATGTCTAACTTACCAAATATATGTATTACATGACAAAACCAATTCTATTTAAGATTCTGTCACGTGTCACACATGTGAGACATAAAACTTACATAATATATGTCCACATATACTCACATATATTTAGTTACTTATATATAACATATAACTGCATATACTATTATTTTTTAGTTAAAATACATATAACATATATTCACATATATGTAACATATATTGATAACATATATACATATATGTTTATGTAGTTATACCGACATATAACTTAACATATATCTCTTTTATACTCTTATTCTTTTAAATTTTATCAATTATATGTTACTATATGTGACATATATAAACTAATATATATTCATATATGTTATATATAATAATATATGAATATATATTAGTTGATTTGTAATAAAATATTAATATATATAAATTAATATATGTTGTTATATATTAATATATGTAACATATAATATTATTTTTTCGGCATATCTAATTATATATATACACACACACATATATAACTAAAAATATACAATTAATAAAAAGAAAGAATAAAAAATAAATAAAATATAATTTAAAACACGAGAAAATAATAAAGAACTTAATTTTAATGCAGTCATAATTACTAATTTTTTTTTACATTATTTAAGAAAAAGAAAATTAGAATTTAAATTATTTAATAGAGTCAAGAGATGCATCACCTCTATATTAATCACAACTTTTTAATCATTACAAAAAGATCCCAAAAATAAAAGAACAAGAAGAAACTACAATTAACAAGTTGATGTAGTGTGTGAAAATTGGAGTATATGGTGGTGGTGGAGTAGTACCATTGTCAAAGAATTTCCCTCACAACCTTGAATGGTTGACAAAGTATATGTATTCTGCAAAATAGAAAGCTCAGTATTATTTAAGTCTACATATAATTAAAATGCTGAAAAATTGTGCTTTCTTTATGTGGAAAAAATATTGTCCAAGAAGTAATGAGTTTATGCTTTAGTTAGAAATAAAGTTAAATAAATATAAATCAAACTTAAACTCGGTATAACAAATAAATTATAAACAAAATTTAAACCCAACATAGTTATAAGATTAGTTGGCTTTTTCTTTATTACAAATATTTATCCATGCTTCTAGTGATAATTGCTTAGAATATGTAACATAGAGGGGCTGTTATTTTAATGATGATTTGACACTGAAAACCATATGGCAATTGTGGCAATGATTAAACAAAACAATTCTCTTCTCAAACAACTTTTTATAAAACTAATGATGGTTTGGCATAGAAAATTTGTTGCAATTATTGCAATGATTAAATAAAACAACTTCATCAGTCACAAATGCAATAGAGAAAATTGAGACAACAATCACCTCAAAAAATAATCGCAGTAGATATAAATGAACGTGGCGGCATTTGGATGAGGATTTTTATCGAGCAGTTGGTATATATGGTTATGCATATACAAACAATAACTTAATTATTTAATCATTACAAAGTTTCATACAAATAAAATTATTTACAAACACGCATACACGAGAAAGAACAAAACAAGAACTTGGCCATACAACGCGAACAAGCTTTAAAAGACTAATTATGCATGATGAGTAAAAAGTTAATTATGAAATTTTGATTGTGTGATTACTTACATATACTTAGAGTTGATCACCCAAAAGCAAAAGTTCAGAATATTGAATATCACTATAAGCTTTAAATAAAACAGCAATGATTTTTGTTAAATAGAAGAGATTGCAGAGAGAGAGAGAAAGAGGGAAACCTATATAAAAAGAGAGAGAGAGAGAGAGAAGAGAGATGAAAGTATTATCTTACTAATGTTTTTGGCTTTAAGAAACGACGTGACTGAAAAAATTTTGAGCAAACATCAGTGAAAAAAAAAACAAATAGAGAAGGACTGGTATAGACCTAGGGGCCGTGGAAGACAAACGATCCTCCTTGCCAATGTCCGTGATGAAAAAAGGTATAGTCATAAATAAAGGAGAGAAAAAAAAAAGGAGAGAGAATAATTAATGGCGAAATCAGGCGGAGTCGTACGGGGTCGCACGATCTCTGGCCGGCCGGCCGAAAGCTAATATACGTGAGTCAGAAAGCATGACTCCCTATCCCCTCTAACCGTCCGCTGTAACAGAGCTACCCTTGCAGCCAGGGGCGAAGCCAGGCTTTGGAATAAAGGGGGGCGAAATTTTTTTTTGTAAATTTTAACTTTCCCTTAATTATTTGTTTCTCATTTTATTTTAATAGTATTTTATAAATTTATTAATTTATTAATAATATATTTTTATTATTAAAAAATAATTAATAAAAAAATATTAATATATATGTGTACAAAATTTTAAATTTATAAGATTTTTCATAATAAAAGTAAAATAAAGAGAAAAAAAATTAAATAATGAATATAATTTCTTAAAAAATAATTAAAATAAATGAGTTATTTAATTCATTAAATGAATTCAAATTAATTTAGTTAAAAAATTTATCTCTTTCTTTATTTTTTTTTACATTTATATATTATTAATATTTTATCAATATTTTAAAATAAAACTATTGCATATAGAATAAATAATTTATTGTATTTTTTTTTACTTCTTGTAAAAATTAAAAAAAAAGAGGGGGGCAATTTAAAATTCTTTTAAAAAATTAAAAAATAATTTAAATTTTTTTAAAAAATATTATATATATATATAAATTTTCAAAAAGAGAAGGGGGCAACTGCCCCCCTTCTCTTCAATGTCCCTTTGCCACTGCTTGCAGCTATACCATTAAAAATTTTGCCTCCTTTTATATAGTCGCTGATTTCGCCACTGAAAAAAATTGCTGCTACATCTCACGTAACATTATATTTTAGCTAGGTTTTAGAAGTAGTTTATATTATTATATATATATATTATATATTATATATATTAAAAATAGAATATTAAAAAAAATTAAAATATAAATATAAATAAAGTTAATTACAAAAAAAAAACGTTTTAAACTTAAATTTTATAAATAAAAAACGAATGACCCTATTCTCGAAAAGTAAAACTTTAAATTAATGTACACTGTAATTATCTCCCAGAAAATATCAGTGCGCTAACGGCCAAGAAAGGAGAATTAAAATCAGAACATAAAATAAGACTTTAAGGCACCTATGACTTTTTTTGGAGTAGCCATATATAGGGGATGACCCCACCTCTGGAGGACCATTGCTGAAGCTTAGGCTAAGAAGCAAAGAGCAAACAAGTCTTTGTAGCCCTTCAAAAAGATTTCAATGTCTGCCATTTGCCATTAAATCTACCACAAAACTCGCTTAATTTGAAAATGACCCTTCTTATAAGTTCATATAGATTATTAACATGTTAAAATTTTGCTTCAAAAAAAAAAACATGTTAAATTTTTTTTATCAAATTAATACATTACATTATCTACATGAAGATTTAGTACGTTTTGATAATTTGACCAATATATTGTGAAATTTTAGTTCCCTACAAAACTAATGAAGATGAAAATACCAAAAAAAAATCATATTTTAAATTTACTTTTAAATAATGTAATAAAATTTATTAATTATGATATAAATATGGCAAACTGAGTTCAAAATTTTTCAATAACTATGTTAAAAATAATGGCATGTGTCAAATTACTATGATAAAAAAAATAAATTTATACTAATTGACATAAAATATGATAATAAAGATGAGATTATTTGAATATTAATATTAATGTTTACTCATCTATCATCATTAATTTATTTTAAATAAAGAAATATATGAATATTAATTTAATGATTAAGATTTTTCAAAATTTTAAAAATTTCACTAGCTAAAATCAAATTACACAGTGCAACATAGTGTGTGGTAAATTACATATTCATTTACACAATAGACACATTTAATTTCCATCCTAAATACTTGAACAAAAAGGAAAAACTAAATCCAAATTAGAATAATCAACACTTCGTATATTAAACTGCAGTAGTTTAAATTAATGAAATACCAAAAAATTATTAAAAAAAATGTAATTTACCTTAAGGAAAGAGAAAACATAAAAGGCAGCCAGCCAAAGAAATGATAGATGTCGAAGAAATTTAAATAAAAGGACAATTTGGATTTAATTAAATCAATCAATTGAGATATTATAAAGCAAATTGAATTACTTAAGCATGTAATTAATATAATACAATAACTGATATTGGGAAGCTGGTTCCGAATTTGAATACTAAGTGATTGGTCCGGAATGTCGGCGAGGGAGCAGGGAAGGTCCACCGTGAGTCGGTGCTTGAAGTTTTGTCGGCCAAACCACTGCCAGTGGTGCAATCTTCTATAGGGAGCGCTAAGGGGGGAGTAAGAACAGGATAGCCGTACTCTGGAATTGTTTACACGTGGAGGTAGCACCGGCAATATATGATGCAATATTATGGTTTTCAAATGCTTTCCATCGTGTTATTATTTTTGGAGGGAAAATAATTTATTGTTTCCTTCTCTCTGTATATTTTGGGTGCCAGCCCAGCGGAAACCTCCTTATCCCAATTTGAATTAATTTAATTCATATCAGTCCTAAACATTTATAATAATCTCTCTATTATATATATATATAAGTAAGGTCCATTCATAATTTGAATTTTAATTTTTCTAGAATTATAACATTTTTATACCAATAAAATATCGAAATCTTACTTTCATTTTATGAATAAACTGTCGAACAAAAATTAATATGTGAATTTCAGTTTACAATCTGCCATTTCCATTTGCATCTCATCCCATGCATAACCTAAAATCAATTTTAAGAGTCCCTTATTAAGGAGATAAGATAATTAAATTAATTAATCTCTTTGTTTCGGTTTGACATAATAATTAATGTCACTTTTTAGTTTTTACTAATTCGAGATTATGATGATTATAATATGATGCGCACAGGGCCACCCATCATAGATTTTTTGATTGATGTAATCAACAGTACCATTGATCATGATTTTGTTGTTTTTTTTACCTGTTGGGCCCCATAAAAATTGATGATCTGTTACCAATATGATTTTCAAAATAATAATAATAATAAACATAAACTTTTAATTAAATAAGAATGTGGAAATGCATGAGGACAATCTATTAATTTTAGAAAGTCGAAGTGATATTTAGTTCAAATGTGAATTCTTTGATTAGAGAAAATATTATGGATTTATTAGAGGTGTCTACTTGCATAGGTGGTGATTCATATTTGGATCTTTCTTTTTTAATTGGTGAGAATAAGTGACAGATTTTTAGTTATATTAAGCATAGAGTTTGGAAGAGGTTGAATCGGTGGAGTTCAAAATTGTTATTCACGGCGGGTCAAGAAATTATTATAAAATCTATTATCCAAGCCCTTCCAACATATTGTATGAATATTTTTCTCCTTCCAAAATCTATATGATGAGATTTAAAAAATGATAAACTCATTCTAGTGGGATATGAAACGGGATGATCATAGATGGTGGTATAGGGTTTCGAAATTTGCATTGTTTTAACATTTCTATGTTGGGAAAACAAGCATGGAGGTTGCTGTCTAGACCAAATACTCTTAATTTTAAGATTTTCAAAGTTAAATACTTTCCATCATGAGACTTTTTAATCTGTTGACTTAGGTTCTTGTCCTAGCTATACATGGCGGAATATCTTGCAGTCTAAAGATATTTTAATGCTTGGGTTTCGGTGTAGGGGCAAACCCAGCAATCATGGTTAGGGGGCCTAAAATTATACACATTATATTATAAATTTGAGGGGAGCCCAAAACTATAAAATATATTATATGTTTATATATATATATATGTATGTATACATATGTCACTAGAGATCCTATGGTACCAAATAATGAAAATTTCTTTGTTGATAATGAGTTTGATTTTTTTCTCATGATATGTGAGTTTGTGATCTTATGAAAAAATGAAGGGAAAGAATGGGATTGAAAGAAGATTATGGATTTATTTAGTGTGCAAGATATTAATGCTATTATTAGTATTCCTTCGAGTATTCAAAACTGGGAGGATATTTTGATTTAGTGTCATGATAAAAAGGGGCACTACACTATTTAATCTGCTTATTGTGTTTCCTTAAATTTCGTTGTTGATACTTCTTTGTAATTAGATGGTTGTTGGTGGCACAAAATCTGAAATATTGCCGTCTCACTGAAAATGAGAGAGTTTCTATAGTGAGCTCTTCATGTCGTGTTACCATCAAAGAGTAATTTTAGATTGAAAGGTGTTAAGGTGGATTGTTCTTATTTGAGTTATGGGATTGATAAGGATTTTGATCATGTTCTGGTGCAGTGTTCTAAAGCTGTTGATATTTAGGAAAGTTTGGGGCTTAAGTTTGCCATATGATTCTTATTCTTTTGGAGATTTGTTTGTGTAGTTTTGTCTAGATTGTCTAAAGATAAAATGGTGGAAGGTGTAATATCATCTTGGCAATTTTGGTAGACTAGTAACAATTATGTTTGGCGTGGCCATGACCTTTCTCCCTCTCAGATTATGATTCAGGCTATGGAGCTTCTAAGAAATTGGCAATCTGCAGTTTTGGTGTAATATCAGAATTCGCTTTATCCATTTGTGGTCCCAAATGTTGTTCCTTCTTATGGTTCTCAATAAAATTTTGTATAACATTGTTTTATTGATGGAGCTTTTTTTTGGATATTTTAACAGGGGGGTTTGGTACTGTGAATACTCGAATTTTGAGGCTCGGAAAGCCAATTTTCTCAGACTACTAAAAATCGGGCCGGACCGGACGTCCCCGGTAAAATTCACCGGAAGTATATCGATATGGTACTTGAAATGTCCGGGATGACGTGAGGATCACGAATATGATCCCGGAATATTTTTTGGAGGTCTTTAGCTCCTGAAAAATCAGTTTGAGCGAAAACCGGCCAAAATCGGCGGCCCGGCCGCCAAAACTTTCATCTTTTTGGCTTGTCACATCCACGGCAGCCCGGCCGCCGAAACCGGCGGCTCGGCCGCCGTACAGTCCGATTTTGCCTATAAATAGGCTTCAGATTTTCAGAAAAAGGGGTTGGACTTTTCCGGGTGGGCCTCATGCTGTCGAATTCTTTTCACGCTTAAAAACGATTAAGAACTTTTATTTGCATAAATCTAACCGTGTGCTGCAGGAAACAATCTGTAATCAAGAATCATAATCCCCGGTTCAAGAAAACGAGATCTGGAACTTCGAAGCGGAAAAATCCTAAGCAAGGTAATATTCTAATCCATCATTTGTCAATTTAAGCATATCATAAACATTCTATCTTCTTCTCAATTTCTTCTCGGTCAAAGACCTAATCCTTTTAGGTCTAAGGCCTAATGGACTAATCAATCAGCCTCTTTGGCACAAAGACTTAAATTACATCTTTTTGGTACAAAGTACCTACGTACCTACATTTCACAATTAAAATCAATCTGTTGGCACGGAGCCTAAATTACACCATTTTGGTACGAAGTACCTAAAATTTCACAATTTAGCACTAAGTGCTGAAATTCACATTTTTGGCATGGAGCCCAACCACACTTGGCCAAAGGCCCAAAATTTGCACTCTTTTGGTACAAAAAGTACCTAAAATTGGAGAATTTAGCACTAAGTGCTAAATCTCACATCTTTGGCATGAAGCCCGACAACACTTGGCCAAAGGCCTAAATTGCACTCTTTTGGTACAAAGTACCTAAAATTGCACCATTTAGCACTAAGTGCTAAATTTCACAACTCTGGCATGAAGTCCGACTCAATTAAAATCAACCTTTGGCATGGAGCCTAAATTCCACTCTTTTGGTACAAAGTACCTAAATCTCACATCTTTGGCATGAAGCCCGACAATGCACGAAGCATACACACACACATGCATGAAGCATAATTTTCATCGCCTTTAAATAGGCTTTTCCGAACTACATGGGCTTTGATCTCCTATTCAAACGGGAGTATGTAGGCATGTTTGGGATTCACCCCAAATAGCAAGTCCACAAACTACCAACAATCTTTTTGTCTTTAAATTTGTTCCATTTTTGCAAGTTAATCAAAAGCATGACATAGTCCCCGAATCCTCCTTGGGTTCGCAGACTAGAAGCCTTTACATTGGATGCATTATTGGAGTCAAACAAGGGTTTTCTTAGTTTTTTCCTTCGAACAAAATAAACTGAGTGGCGACTCCCGACAACGAGTGAACTTTCGCCCGGATCCTTTTCGGGCGGAAAGCCGAGGTTCACAGGTACTATATTCAAAAATATGGAAGGTGAATTCTTCCAAGCTTTGTCTGGTTTTTTTTTTTCGGCACTGATGATTCTCGATTAGTTGAGGTGCATGCTTTTCATTCCTCTCTCCATTGGCTCCAATTGAATCTGTCGAATCCTGGGATATATTTTCATAGACTCATGAGTCATTATCCACACTTTGAATTCTTCAATTCCAGAGCATTCAACTTTTGATCTTATTATTTCTTATTATAAGCTTATGCTTTTTACTAGGTCGAATATTAAAGTCATATGGGTTTGACGTCTAGACAATTTAATGGCTCATAGTTTGGCTACAAGTTCTTTTAGATTTTATAGATTTCATGTATGGAATTCCATCATGTTGTCTCTTATTATTAATAATTTAGTCCATTTTGTTTTTTTAAAAAAAGAATCAAATCGATTAAAACCAGTTTAAAATTGATTAAAATTAAAACTGTGCTGAAAAATAACTAAAGTTATAATTTTGTTTTAGTTTAAAATATTACTCAAATGGAGTTAAAAATAGGTGGTTATAATTCGATTTGAAATAAGCTGTTGGATTACTTTGCTGATTTAAATTGATTATTATGATTTTTTAAAATTAACATTAATATTTTTATTCTTCTAATGTTTAATTTCAAGTAATATTTTTATTCAATTCTTTAATTAAATCCATATGTGAATTTTCTTTCACACTTAAATAATTTTTTTAGAAGAATATTATTATGGACTAAGTATTAATATATCCGATCTGTTAAATAATATGTGGATGAATAATTATTAGATTAATCGTATTCTATTAAGATTATGATTAGTTTTATCCTATTCAAATTAGAATTTAATTATAATCTTTTCTTCTAATCTAAATTCTACTTATACCATTATAAATATCTCATTATATATGGTTGATAATATATAATTTATAATAAAGAGATTCCTCTAATTTCTCATTCTTTATCTATCTTCTCTTTTCTTTTATTTACAACACGTTATCCGCAAGAAGCTCTAGCCAATTTTTTTATTCTAAATATTCAAGTTTTCTTTTATATTTCTATACATTTGTTCATATATTTTTATGTTATATGCATGAATTGAAATATTATTAACTAAATATGTTCTTAATTAATTTGATTGATATATTGATATGATTTTCAAAATACTTTTGGAATAACAAATTTGTATGGAATTTTTTTTTACTCAATACTCCACCCTATCAACAATTTAAAATATGAATATGAATATGATATTTGAGACTCTCATAATAAATCAATGAAAAAAAATTATGAATTTTATGAAATCCATTGCAAAGTATTGAATAAATAATGGGATTTCATATTTTTGTCTGTTAGATTTGGATACAAAATTATTTGTATAATAGACTGAAAATCTTTATTTATTAACAATGGATTTCGGTTATTGAATGAATGGTTATTTATTCAGAATGTTCATAGTTTTTATCCTCGTGCCATGGATTTACGGAAACCATGACACTTTATCACCAAAAGGGCTACTAAAGTCTAAAAGTTGACAGATTGCCTTTTAACATGGATTCAAAAGCTTAATTCTATATAATAACATTAACAACATTGAAGTTTGTGTATACATATTGAATTTGTGTATAAAGGTGTATGTATATCATATAAAGTGGTTGTGTTGACAATATGATGATAATTATGATTTACTAATGATAATTCTATACAAATACAATGATGCTTATTATAAATTTCAAGCTGCTTCTTTATAATATATTGATGTACTATATTTAAGAATCGTTATATATGAATAACACTGTATTTAATTTTATTTTGATTATACATGTATTTGTTATTATAATATCTGATAATATATATATATATATATAATTTTCACATGGATTTATTATATGTTTATACCTATCTAATTTAAGATTCTTATTTTTTAAATATAGAGTCTTTATAATGTCGAACCTTACAAAGTTTAAATTTGTTGCCCTCGATATTTTTGAAAAAAAATTATCTATCATAGGTACTTGATGCTGAGATTCATCTTAATGCTATAAATCTTAGAGATACTATTAAGGAAAAAAAACAAAGCATCCCTTAGGGATTGCGCAAAAACCATGATTTTTCTTCGATATCATTTACATGAAGAATTAAAAATTGAATATCTTACTATTAAGGATTCAATAGCCCTTTGGAATTCTTTAAATGAAAGATATAAACACCAAAAAAAGGTGATTCTTCCAAAAACTCAATATGAAAGAATTCACTTATGATTGCGGGATTTTAAAACTGTAAGTGAATATAATTCACTCTTATTTAAGATTAGCTCTCAATTGAAATTATATGAAGAAAAAATCACTAATGAGGATATGTTAGAAAAAATATATTTAACATTTCATGCCTCGAATGTGCTCTTGCAATAGCAATATCGAAAGCGCTGATTTAAAAAATATTATGAACTAATCTATTGTTTATTTGTGGCTGAACAAAATAATGAGTTTTCGATGAAAAACTATCAAACTCGTCCTACTGGATTAACACCATTCCCTGAAAGTGAATGTGGCATTTTCTCAAGGCCGTAGGTGGGATCGTGGTAGAAGAAATTTCTTGACTAATTATGAAAGCAAATGTGCTAAAAGAAATAAACTGAAATGGGTCAAGAATGAAGAACTTTCTAAAAGAAATGTGCAAAACAATGATACTACCTGTTATAGATGTGAAATAAAAGGTCATTGGTCAAGAATATATCGTACTCCAAAATATTTAGTCGATCTTTTCAATTTATCACTAAAAGAGAAGAAATAAATGTTGAAATAAATTTTTTTGAAGCTATAGACCCTGCTAGTAATTATGTGCATCATTTAAATATTGATTTTTATGTTTTTGATTTTTTTGAAGACAAAGATGATAAGATTTATCATTTGATAGGAGATGAAAATGTTAATTATTAGAATATATTTTTCATAGTTATATTATTTTTTTATATTTTTCTTTTATAAGTCATGTTATTTTTCTTTCTCAAAAATTATAATAAGACTAGACTTTATTTTTAATATAATTATTTCGTTTACTACATAAAGCATAATAAACTTCATATTATGAAGTACGACATATACTTTATTGACAGTGGTTCAACTCATACAATTCTTCGAAATAAGAAATATTATTTACAATTAACATTAGCAGAAATTAATGTTAATACAATATTTGATACTGCAAATGTAATTGAAGGCACTGACAGAGTCCATCTTATATTTTCAAATGAAATAAAGTTATATATTGATGATACATTATATTCTAGTAGATCCTAAAAAAATCTACTAAGTTTTAAAAATATACGTCGCAATGGATATCATATTGAAACAAAAAATGAGGATGATATTGAATTTTTATATATCATAACTACTAACTTGAACCAGACGTTCATATTAAAAAAAATTTAAGTTTATCAACTGAATTATACTATACAAAAATAAAGATGATTGAGATGTACTATATACACTGAAAGTGCACAGATCCTAAAATTTTTATACTTTAGCATGATCGTTTTGGCCATCCTGGTTCAAATATGATATGACGTATTGTTGAAAATACAAATGGACATCCATTGAAAAATTAAAAAATTCTTTTGTCTGATGATTACTTTTGTACTTCTTGTGCTCAAGGTAAATTAATTATCAGACACTCACCATCTAAATTATATTTGGAGGCCCTTGAATTTCTGCAAAGAATACATGGAGATATTGGTGGCCCTATTCATCCATCTTGTGGACCATTTAAATACTTTATAGTTTTAATTGATGCTTTAACTCGATGGTCACATGTTTGTCTATTGTCAATACGTAATATTACTTTTGCTAAATTTCTTGCTCAAATTATAAAGTTAAGGTTAATATTTTCTGATCATTTTATTAAGACAGTTCGTCTAGATAATATATGCTAGTTCACTTCAAAAGCATTTTACGATTATTGCATGTCAATAGTAATTGTTGTTAAAAATTATGTTGCTCATATTTACACTCAAAATGGTTTAGCTAAATCTTTTATAAAGCTTTTGCAATTAATTGCTAGACCTATGTTTATGAAATCAAAACTTTCAGCATCTGCTTGGAGATATGCTATAGTTCATGCTGCATCTTTAGTTTGTATTCGACCACCTGCATATCATAAGTTTTCACCTTTACAGCTTGTATTTAACCAACAATCAAATATATCACACCTTATAAATTTTTTATTGTGCGGTATATGTCCCTATAGCACCTCCCCAAAGAACAAAAATGGGTCCCTAACATCGTTTTGATATCTATGTGGGTTTTGATTCTCCTTCTATCATTAGATATCTTGAACCTTTAACAAGTGATCTTTTTAGAGCAAGATTTTTAGATTGTCAATTTGATGAGTCACTCTTCCCACCATTAGGGGAAGATAAAAGTAAAGGGTCGAAGGCATAATAGATTAGTTAGAATACACCAACTTTATCCAATTTTGATACACGTACAAATTAATGTGAACTAGAAGTTTAAAGAATAATTCATTTGCAGAATGTTGCAAATCAATTATCAGATATGTTTCATATACCAGAAGATATGCAAGTCACATATTCCAACTGCTAATACTCCTGCTCAATTAATTGTTCCTGCAGGACATCCTGTTAGTATGGCAGCCAATGAATCTAATACACGCCTGAAATGTGGTAGATCAATTGGTTCAAAAGATGTAGTTTTTCTAAAAAAGAAGGGAAATGAAAATTTTACAAAATGACACTCCTGAAAATATTCAAACTAACATATATCAACAACTTCATAATTCTAGAGAAGTAACCCCAGAAGTAGTTTTAGTATCGAAAAATTATGAGATCTCATTGAAATCTTAAAATATGTGGAAAAGAGATGACATTGATGTTGATTATGTATTTGCATATGTTGTTGCTTATGAAATAATTAATGATGATGAACCTGAGCCTAAAAAAATTAAACAATATTAATATATAAATAATTGGCCAAAATGAAAAGAGGCTATTTAGGCTGAGCTAGATTTATTATCATTACAAGAATGTAGCAGATTACTGATAAATTTTTTCATCGGTAATACTTATTTTTTTATTGGTAATAGTATTTACCGATAAATTACAGATAAAAAAATTTATCGCTAAATATTTCGTCGATAATCGAAAAATTGATAAAAATAGAAATCTGTCTGTAAATTTTTCGACAGAAACAATCCGTCAGTAATTTTTTGACAAAAAATAATCGGTAATATTTACCGATATAAAATTTTTTCATCAGTATAAAAGAAAAATACAGATAAAAATTTTTGTCGGTATTACCGACGGATAATTTTTCATCTGTATTACCGACATAACTATTCTGTAGGTAATATCGAAGAAATTTTTGATAAAAAATAAATTTATTTGTAAAAAATAATTTTTTTAAAATTTTAAAAATCTTTTTAAATTTTATAATATATAAATGTATGTATAAATTTTTTATTAATAAAAATAAAAATATAAAAATATAAAAATAAAATTAATATTTTAAAAATATTTTATGTAATAAATATTCAAATATAAAAAAGATGAACATAAAAATAATAAAATATAAATAACCATATAAAATTAAAATATCGTTATACATATACAACAAAAATCTAAAATCAAGTAGCAGGAGGTGGTGAAGGTGGAGGTGGAAGAACATCATCAGGTGAAAAGTGCCATGATGGATCTAAGGTTCCTCGCATAAAGTTGGACATAAACTCATTAAGCTGCTGCTGGGCCAACCTCTGTACCTCGATTTGCATCTGGGCCTGAATTCGAGATTGAACCTGCGCCTCTACCTCCATCTGCACCTGCTCCTGGATCTGCTACTAAACAATCTGATTACACTCCACCAACTGCTCATTCAAATGCTCAATCTCCTCTCGTAAGGCAGATGAACTACTAGAAGAAGAAGAAGCTGTGTTGACATACTGTGAGCTAAGCTCATGCAACTTCTTCTTTTTCTCTCCGTCCACAGCAAATTTAAATAAACTATCATCGTCAACAAGCATGTCAGAATGAGAGACCTCCTCCTGAGAAGCAATGAGACGATTCTATATAATATAAAAATGATTATTAATTCTATATTTTAAATTTATTTTTTGTAATTTTTAAAAAATTATAGAATTACTTACATTTTACATCCCATGATCGACGATCTACAAATGAACATCCATCGTGATTCCAGGAGTATGTATGCACAAATAGCTCATAGTTGTTCGATGATCGACCCATGGTTGACTCTAATTTAAAGAAAAAAAATGTTAGTTTAATAACATAAAAAATTATAAATTAAAATATATTAAAAAATATAAATATGCTTACGAGTGTACGAGCATGATCATGATGTGATCGGTTGCCTCCCGTATTTATGGATGGACATGAACCATCCACAATACTAGACATCCTGTTACGAGAGGCAATGACAGAATGTGCCTATCCCTCGGGAGAGCTCCACCAGGCCTGCAGATTTGTCAATAATTGGTCATTAATAAATGAAGGTTGCTTTGTCGCAGCCTTCACCTCACTAAGCATATCATTGTACCGAATAACTGTCTTCTTCATGAAGGCAATCCGGACAAGGCTATCAATATCCTGGTCCCAGTAAAAATATTTCTGCAAAAAAATCAAGATAATTAGTATCATCTGAATATAAAATATTTGCTTGTACATTTATATTAAATATTAAAATTGAATTTTTTTTAACCTTAAACTATTCGAACCAATAGTTCTTCATCTCCGGAGAGATGACCTTCCAAGAAACTCCTGCGGGATCCATCTTCTGTGTCATGACATTCCGAATGCGTCTAGTGGAAGCCCCAGCTGGATCCATCATGTAGCTGCAAAATTAAAGAAATAATACACATTTATTTAAAATAAATCGATTAAACTTTATAATTTAATATAAGTAATGTAAAAAAAATAAAAATATTTACTCTGACTCCTGAACAGTCAAATATTGTATTCTACCATCACTACCTGCAGCTGATACTGCAGTACTGGCAGCACCAATATGGGCATCTGAAGTGTCCGGGAGAGAAGAAGCAGCAGGATCCTCTGTCTAGGCCGGGTGAGAAGAAGAAGAAAGATTCTCTGTCTGGCCCAGTGAGAAGTAAAAGCAGGATCCTCTCTAAGTATATCGTCTGTAGCCGCGTCAACCTGAGGATCCTCAATAAATGTATTATCAGGAACATCGCACAACTATATACATTGCTGGCCTGTACTATTAGAATCTCAATCTCCACTGGATCGACCGCTAGACCCCGATCGATCCAATTCTATTCCTTGTCTGCAATACATATCTGAATTAAAACCATTAGTATAATTAATATGAATAAAATAATAAACATAGAAATAAATTTTTAATAAAAGTTATAGCTTAATTACTATTACTTATTGTTAGGATTCATTGATGTCATTTGATTGGGATCCTTCAGATTAAGAGTCCAGTAATGATTCATCCGATTCAGATTCTATCTCCATAGCCTCAATATCTATGAGTTCTCCAGTTGAATTATTTAAAGGACCTGGATTGCCCTCATTTGTCCTATCAACTAATTATATATTTTTGGGACTATCTTCTTAAAATACAGTACCAATCTCTTGTTTATTGGCATACTGTTCGGGCAGATCAATCCGTGATCTTACTTTTATTTTGTAAATCGCCAACCAATCAGATACATCTCGCCTTGTGCTAGGAAAAGAAACGTAATATACTTAGACAGCTTGACTAGCGAGTATGAACTGTTCATATTTAGCACATGTCTTCCTTCTATTCACTTCCACCAAATTATATACTGGATGAACTCTTATACTATTTATGGGGTCATACCAGTCACAAGTAAATAATAACACCCTTTTAATTAGTAATGCCAAATATTTAACATCGACAATATCTATTAATCGACCATAAAAATCAAACAAATTTTCACTATAGTTTGACCATTTATACAAACACCACTGTTTATTATTACTCTCAAAGTATAGTGAAATTCAGTGTGAAATTTATAACCGTTAACAAAATACACCTTATAACATCTAACAGTTGATAATGGATCTTGGGCTAAATCCTTCAAATATTTGTTAAAAATCATATTTTCATTTTTATTTGCCTAAATCAATAAAAAAAAATATGCATAAGTTCAAAATATGGCAAATCAAACACATAAAATTTTTTAAAATGTTAAAACCAACGAATTATACTTACAAATTTTTGAAATCATAAGAAAATATTATTCTCCATCTCTACATCAACTTTTGAATTCGCTATATTTTTATCCAAATTTCATAAGTGTTCAATGAATATGTTGAAATAGTTTACCAAAAACATCATTATCATTCAAATTTTTTGGATTTTATTTTCGATGAAAAAAAATATGTTTCGGATTACTATAAACTTACTAACTTACTTGATATAAGGTGTAACTTCATCACAATTCAACAATATGTAAGTATGAGCTATATAATATTCTCTTTGTTCCAATCTTCGGTTGATTGGTTTGTCGTATGGTCAATCCGGATATTTCAAAATAGATAGAAGATATTCAGATTGATCTTGTATACCTCCATCATCATTACGAGGGACTTTATGCAATTTTGTTATTACGTTAGACTCGAAATAATAAGAATAGAAAGT
This sequence comes from Garcia nutans, assembly GCA_947685225.1. Lineage (NCBI taxonomy): Eukaryota > Viridiplantae > Streptophyta > Magnoliopsida > Malpighiales > Euphorbiaceae > Garcia > Garcia nutans. Next base: position 3,241,020 of record CANTUV010000068.1, read on the forward strand.
TGATGCCTCTTTCACTATAAAGGCATTACAAATTGATGCTTCAACTTTGGCCTTATTTTTAACATTTTTCTTCAGGTATCTTTCAAAAGGATACATCCAATGGTACTGTACCGGTCCTGCAATTTTGGCTTCATATGTCAAATGAACTGGTAAATGTTTCATTGAATAAAAAAACTTGGTGGAAATATTTGTTCCAATTTACAAAGAATTATTGAAATTTCTTCTTGTAAACGCTCAATTTGGGAAACTTTTAAAAATGTTGCAGTAAGTTCTCAAAAAAATAAGCTTAACTCCGTCAGAGCTTTCCAAACTTTTTTGGCAATAACTTTTTTAAATGCAATGGGTAATAATCGTTGCATAAATACATGAAAATTATGACTTTTCATCCTGAATAATTTATATTTTCTCATATCAACACACCTTGATAAATTCGAGACATATCCATCTAAAAACTTTAAATTTTTTACCCAGTGATATATTAATTGCTTTTGATTATGATCCAATGTGTAATTAGCTTTAGGATACCTCCCAGACATTTCATCTTGTTCCAACTCTGGTCTTCTATAAAATATCCTCAAGTATTCTCTTGATTTGGTATTATCTTTTATTTTATCCGGAACATTCATTATCATATTAAACACATTCTCAAATATATTTTTTTCAATGTGCATTACATCTAGGTTTTGTCTTATAAGATTTGAACTCCAATAAGGCAAATTCCAAAAGATGTTTTTTTCCATCCACAATTCCGACATACACTGCTATTAGAATTTTCATTATATTCAGTTACTTTATGATGTTTCAGTTGCTCAATTTAATACAACAAATCTTCCCTATTCAATTAAGGAGGAGCATCTTTCCTTACTGTAATGTTCTTTCTGAAACCTTTTCTATTCCTTTTGAATGGATGATTTGCCTTCAAAAATTTTCTGTGATTGTCAAACCAACTTGTTTTACCCCCATTCGAAAGAGTAAATGCTTCAGAATCAGTCATGCAATAAGGGCATGCTAATTTACCCATAGTACTCCTTTCAGATAACATCGCATATGCGAAAAAATTACTTATAGTCCGTATAAGTGCTGCTCTCAAACAAAAATTTTATTTCTCAAAACAATCATAAGTCATGACACCCTCATTCCATAGCTGTGTCAACTCTACTATCAATGGCTGCAGAAATATATTAATTTGATATTTTGGGTTATTTGGACCAGGTATAAGTACAGGTAAAAATAAATATTACTCTTTCATACACATTCAAGGTGGCAAATTATAAGGAGTGAGTATTACCGGCCAGCAAAAGTATTGCTATCATGATGACCTAAAGGGCTAAAAATCATCAGTACACAGACCCAACCTTAACATTACGACATTCAACTAAAAATCAGAATATAATCGGTTGAAATGCTTCCATGCCTCAGAATCCGAGGGATGACATATGACTCCATCTTCTTGCTTATGCTCATAATGTCATCTTATGTGTTCTGCTATTGCATTTGAAGCATATAATTTTTGAAGTCTTGGTGTGAGAGGAAAATAATACATTCTTTTAAATGGCATAAACTTTTGTCGGCTTGTAACCCGACTCTATTTGAATCTCAACTATTCACAAAACCTACATATTCTGTCTTCTGCATAATCACCCCAATATAACATATACCCGTTTTTACAACAGTCAATAGTTTCTACTAGCAAGCCAAGCACCTGAATAATTTTTCTTCTTTGGTAGAAACTATTAAACATTTTATTATCCTCATGTATTATCTCTTTAATAAATTGGATCCATTGATCGAAAGCCTTTTCGGACATATATTGCTTAGACTTCATATTCAAACAACGAACCATTGCAGATAGCTTAGTATATTTTTGACACCTCTGTATCCAGTGAATTCATCAAATTGTATCCAGTGAATTCAACAAATTGTAGAACCATTGAGCCTCAATGTTAGGAGTCTCATCATGTTGTTCTTGATGAACCGTTCTAGTTCCAGGTACATCAATTTTTGGCCCTCCCCAATCAAACATATTAGGCCCAACTGCATCGTATACCATTTGTGGGTATGGATTATCAAAGACAGATTCAACTGTACTATATTATTGTGAAATAGATTGGTCGACTATATTCTCTTCACCATGCAGATTTCAAATGAAATAATTCGGAATAAAATCTCATTTCACTAAGTGGTATTTCACTTCATCTACTTCTCGAAATCTACGATGTTGATATTTTATGCAAGGACAACGAATTTTATTGCCTTGCATATAATCCCTTTGACTAGATGTAAAGCCTACAAACCCTTCTAACCATTAACAAATGCCATAGAAAGATTGTGATCCGCATTGAGTCGTTCATATATCCAACCACGTATTGTGTTCATTTTACCTATACATACAAACAAGACAATAGAATTATATCATAGGAATTAAATCTTCTTATTTCTCTTTCATAAAAAGGTAAGGCCCTAAACCATTTAGAAATACAATATATATCTTATTTAACATATTGCAAGACTTTATACAAATTATAAAAAAAAAATTCGGCAATATTTTTTCTAAGTTCTCTAAGTACATTACGTCAAATAATATAAATATTCATAACTTGCACTCACATTAATGTTAATGACCTAATATATATATATATATATATATTATTTTTAAATTGTCCAGAAGAGAAAATTCAGTGAATTCTTATTTTTTTAAAAACAAATAAGTAACTCACTAAATAGGTACTATGATTTTTTAGCAAATTATTTTTATTCAAACAAAAAACATTAACAATTAATATTGAGGTAGCGCACGCTTTTTATATTCTAACCTTACATTTACTCATGCAATTTTAGAAATTATGACTAATCATGCTCATAAGGCCTACAAAGTGTTGTGCTTGTGATGTTTATTACTCATGTATATTATTATTCCCATTGCATTTATTAGGTACTTTATAAGTAATGAACTTATTATTATTATTATTATTATTATTATTATTATTATTAAAATATTTTTATTATTTTATTTTTGAGTCTTGGTTGGTTGCTTTGTAATTATTTTGAATTATATTTTAAGATTGTTGTTTAATAAAAAATATATCGATTAAAGAGTTTTATAAAAAACTGATTATAGATATAAAATTATTAACTTATTTCTACTACAATATGATGTTTAATACTAATTTTTTTATTTATTATTTTTTAATCTGATCACGTATCATATTTTTTTAAAAATATATTTCTTTAAATATTAAATACAATTAATTTCTCTAAATATAAAATATTTAAGAAATTACATATAAAAAAATTATATTACTTATCTATTGCATTTATTTGGGCTTCTATCTATTCTCTAGTAATTTTTTTAAAAAATTTAAATGAAATATCATTTTATTAAAATTTGTTTATGTGATATTAAAATCAAATCTGTGTGATTTTTGTCCTTCCGTTTTTTTTTTCTGTGTTAGTTACTTTTTAATTTTTCTTTGCTTTAATTTGTAATCAGTATTCTGCTATCTAATTAATTTATTTTTGTCCTTTACGTATTATTTATTTATTATTTACATTCAACTAAATATTTGCTCATTGAATTTTTTTATTAACTATGTATTATATTTAACCGCTAACAATCAGGATACTAAATTATTTTTACTTTATTTCTTTTAACTAAGTAATAGTTCTTATAATTGCGGAATATTCTTTTTTGTATATAATTTATAATTACATTGATGTAAATATTAAAAATGTACTAGAAATAAAGGATCATTGTTATGTATATTAAAAAATATAAATTTTGAGGACTATAATTATTTTACCTTATATTTTTTACTATTAATTTTTTTAACTTATTCAATTTATAAAATAAATTTATAATCAAATTATTCTTTTAATTATACTTTAAATGTCAGCAAATCATAAATTCAATTCTGCTTTACCATTTTCTTGTGAATTTGCACATTTAAGATTTTTTTTATTTCAAGTCAAAATAAAATAGATTTCATTATATTGCGTTTTATTATTAATGTTCGAATTATCGGATTATTATTAAATTATCTCGCTTATTTTTCGAAAAAGTATAAAAATAATAATATTTATCAAATCTATAAAAATAAAAAAAATACGTGTATAAAAAATATATACATATTAATATGTAAAAACCCAGGTACAAATATATTAAAAAATATTAATAAAAATACTATTTAAATATTTCATAATTTTTTATTATTAAATATATACATAATTAAAATTTAATTCTTTAACCATAACCTGATAATCACTAAAATAAAAAAAATACTATTAATTAATAATATAATCAAATTTTTTAATTCATACAACTAATTACATATAAATCAGTTGGATCACAAAATATATTCTAAATTGTACACCTTTAAACTAAACTTAAGATACAAAAAAATGCATTGATTATAATTTCTTAAAAAAAATATATAAAATTACTAAAAAAATCATAAAATTACCTAAAATAAATTCAAACCCTAAATTATTTCTATTTACAAAAAAATTTTAAAAATTATAACAAATATATTAAATTTTCCTAAAATATTTTATATTTTAGATATTAAATTAATTTTTTATATGCAATGAAATTCTATAATTAATAAAAATTATCAAATATTTTGTAAGATAAAAAATATCTTAATAAAAATTCAACTCCGTAAAATATTTCCAATTAAAAATAAATTATTAATTATACTAAAAGTTTTAAATTTCTAAAAAACATATTTTATAAACATTAAAAATACTTCAAAATTTTTACATTTTTCAATATGAAATTCATTAAATTAATTCTAATTTACTAAAATTTAAAAAAAGTCTAATTTACTTAAACTAAATGTAATTTACTAAAATTTTTTAAAAAAATCATAACAATAATAAAATAAGGCTAAAATATTATTAATCATTATAAAAAATTTTAAAAAATATAAACATTTTAAATTTGCCTAAACAATTATTTTGTGAAGTAAAACAATCACTAAATATTTATTCATTCTACCTTTTTTTTAATTATATAAAAATCTAAAACCCTAAAATAATACTATAAACACTAAAATAAATTCTAAAATATAAAAATAAATATAATTTCTCAAAAAAATATTTTATAACCATTAAAAATACTTAAATATTTATATTTTTTTCATTCTATAATTTATTAAATTTAATTTAATTATATAAATTTTTAAAAAATTCTAACAACCATAAAATAAATCTAAAATATTTATATTTAAAAAATTTTTAAAAAATATAATTAATTTAAATTTGTTTAAAAATTTATTTTTTCCCCTAAAAATCTTTAAAATAAAATTTTTTATTGAAATTTATAAAATTAATTCAGTCTAAGTAATTATTTTATTTTAAATAATTATATAAAAATCTACAACAAAACACAAATTAATTTTTTTAAACAATATAAATATTTTAAACACTAAAATAATACTATAAATACCAAAAAAATTCAAAAATATATATTTAAAAATTTGAAATTTTATAAAATAGAATCTAATTTTTTAATTAATTTCAAAAATTAAATAAATAATTTACTTATTTTTTTAAAAATTTAATAATAATACATAACAATAATACATACACTACCTAAAATAAAAATTAAAATGCTCTAAATTTTTTATAAAAAATTTTACTTCCCTAAAATAATATTATGAGTAAATAAAAATATGTAAAAAAAAATTAATTTTCGGATATATCTTTTCAAAAATATAAAATTACACTAAAAATTCAAACAATCAATAAATAAATATACATATCAACCTAAACTATACAAATATAAACAATAACAATACAAAATACACAATTTATTTTAAATTAAAAATTCAACAAAAATAAAAATAATAAAAAATATTTAACAAAATTAAAAAAAAATAAAATAAATACCTGGATTCTTTCCCCTTCTTTTTCTTCTTATTCTTCTTCTTTGTACAACAACAGCAACAACAAGAGTAGCAACGGGAGCAACAATAGCAGCAGGGAAGAAATGAAAATAGAGAAAGCAGCACAAATGAAAAAATGAGGAAGAAGATAGGATAAATGTTAAAGTTACCGAAAGATTAAAGTGTCTCTCGGTAAATTTATCGACAACCAAACTTTTCTGTTTGTAAATGATCTTTACTTATTGACTAACTGACACTTATAATTTATCAAGAGAAAATGCTCTTCTGTCGGTATTACAGAGAGACGAAATATTCTCTCGGTAAATGACATCAAAAGGCACCAAAATTTTTGTCATTCTATTATTCTTTATCGACAGAAATATTATCTGTTGGTAAGTTTTTTTCAAAAGTAGAGATATATTAATTGTCTGACACTATAGAATCATAGACAAAAAAATTTTCCGTTGGTATTACAGACAAAATTAATTTTTTTCTCAGCAAATGCTTGACAATTGACTATAAAAATTTCATCGCCCTACTTTTCATTTACCGAGAGACTATTTATTCTGTCGGTAATTGTCTCTAATAAAAATTTGACTATATATTTACCGACAGATGTTTATTTCTGTCGGTAATTTACCGAGAGAATATTTTTTCTCTCGGTAATACTAAATAAATAAATATTAATTAATTTGCCATTTATTTACCAAGATAAAATGTCTCCATCGGTACTACCGATAAAAATATGATTCTGTCTGTAAAATTAGCAATAAATATAATTAATAATTATATTAGATTTTTTATTTACCGATAATTAAATATTTTCATTGGTAATACCGACAAAAATGTGATTCTATCAGTAAATTTAGCAATAAATATAATTAATATTTATATTAAATTTTTTATTTACAGACAGTTAAATATTTTTGTCCGTACTACCGACGGAAATATAATTCTGTCGGTAAATTTAGTAATAAATATAATTAATAATTATATTATATTTTTTATTTACCGACAGTTAAGTATTTTCGTCTATAATTTACCAAGAGAAATCTTATTCTCATGGTAATATTGAATAAATAAATATTAATTATTATGTTATTCATTTACCGACAAATAATATTTTCGTCAGTACTACCGACAGAAATCTAATTTTTTCTGTAAAATTAGCAGTAAATATAATTAATAATTATTATATTAAAATTTTCATTTACCGATAGAAAAATTTACTCTCGGTAAATACCTATTATTTACTGAGAGAATCTTTTTTCGTCGGTACTACTGAGAAAAATAAATTTTGATCGGTAAGTTTTATCGGTAAATTCACCCGCAATAATATTGCACCATATTTATCGACACAATTTCTGTTGGCAAATGAATCTGTTTTTATTTTATCAGTAATTTATAGGTAATTTTTAATTTTTTTAATATTTTCTCTCGGTATTCACTCGGTATTACCAACAAATAAAATTCTGTCGGTAAAATTTTATCAGTAATCCGTTGCATTCTTGTAGTGTATCTAAGTGTAAAGTATTTGGACAAATAGTTTTGACACCAAAAGATGTCAGGCCTATTGAATACAAATGAGTATTTGTTCATAAGAGAAATGAATTAAATAAAATTGTGAGATACAAAACACGAGTTGTGGCACAAGAAATTCACAAAGACCTGGGATAGAATATGATAAGACATATTCCCCTGTTATAGATACTATTACTTTTAGATTTTTAATCAATTTGGCAGCCTCTAAAGAGCTTGTCATATATTTGATGGATGTTGTGATAACTTACTTATATGGTTCATTGAATAATGACATATATATACAAATTTCAGAAGGATTTAAGATGGTTGAAATATATAATCCAAAATCTAGACAAATATATTTTATTAAACTTTAAAGATTCTTGTATTGGCTAAAGCAATATGGGCGAATGTGGTATAATCGCTTCAGTGAATACTTAGTAAATAATGAATATAAAAATAATCCTCTTTGTCTATATGTTTTTACAAAAAAAGATAAATTCAAAATTTACTATAGTTGCAGTTTATGATGATAATTTAAATATAGTGAAAACTCTAGAAGATATCTCAATTACTGCAGACTATTTGAGAAATAAATTTGAAATGAAAGATCTTGAAAAAATAAAATTTTATCTTGGATTCCAAGTTGAGTATCTGTCAAATGAAATTCTTCTTCATCAATCATCATATATTGAAAAAATCTTGAAATAATTTTATATGGATAAATCTTATCCATTAAGCACTCTAATGATTGTCCATTCTCTTGATGTAAAAAAAGATCATTTTCGCCATTCAGAAGATAATGAAGAAATTCTTGATCTTGAAGTATCCTATCTCAGTGCAATAAGAGCACTTTTATATCTTGCTAACAATACAAGACCAGATATTACTTTTATAGTTAACTTACTTGTAATATTTAGTTTAGCTTCTACTAGATGACATTAGAATGGAGTGAAACATATTTTACACTACCTACGTGGCACATCTGATATGAGTTTACTTTTTCTGAAAGGAATAAAGTCTAAATTGGCAGGATATGCTGATACTGGATATCTTTTTTATCCTTATAAAGCTCGGTCCCAAACATGTTATATCTTTACATGTAATAACACTGCTATTTTATGGAAATATGTGAAGCAAATAATCACTGCTACTTCATCAAATCATTCAGAGTTATTAGCTATTCATGAAGCTAGTCGTGAATATGTATGGTTGAGAAGCTTAATTGAACATATTAGAAGAGCATGTGAATTACCTATAGAAAGCAAGCAAACAACAATATTATATGAAGATAATATAGTATGTATTGCACAAATCAAGGAAGGCTACATAAAAGATGATAGAACTAAATATATATCACCAAAGTTCTTTTTTACTCATGAACTCGTGAAGGAAGGAAAAGTAGATATTTGTAAAGTCCGTTCAGGTGATAATCTAGCATATTTGTTTATAAAGGCATTGCCGACATCAATTTTCAAAAAATATGTACACAATATTGATATACATTTAGTCAAAGAGATATCTTATATATCATAATCAGTTGTATTTTTAAGGACAAGTTATCTATGAATATTATACTCTTTTTCTTTCGCTAAATTTTTATCCCACTGAATTTTTCTTAGCAAGGTTTTAACAAGGCATATTCATAAGGATAGTTATCCAATGAGAAATGTTAAATAATATGTGAATGACTACTTATTAGATTAATCTTATCATATTAAGATTATGATTAGTTTTATCATATTCAAATTAGAATTTGATTGTAATATTTTCTTCTCATCTAAGTTCTACTTATACCATTATAAATACTCCATTATAGATGGTTTATAATATACAATTTATAATAAAGAAATTTATCTAATTTCTCATTCTCTATCTATCTTCTCTCTTCTTTTATTTACAATACGATCAATGAAAATTTAAAATTAATTAATTTTTCTATTATTATTCTTCTAATAATTTATTATTGACTGAGTGTATATAAACTTAATTCATATTATTATTTTCTTTGCTTTGATTATTCTCTAATAATTATATTTTGCAATTTTAGAACCATCCTCTACACTATTTAATTTTTCTGATAAAAAAACTGTTTATTTTGTAAAATTTAAAAATTATTTAAACCTAAAATAGTAATTTAAGACAAAATCAACATTCCCTTAAGCGTGATCTGGTCCACTTAAGACAGGCGGAATTTGAATATCTCAAGTGAAGACTAATTTTACTTAAAGAGACAAAGCGCAACTCAACGAAACTGTTAAAAGCAAAATATAATTATGGCAATTGAAAAATAATGACATGCTAAGATTGCGCTTTGATGTGGTAGATTGGTAGCACATGGAATCACATTCGATAGAGAATTTCAGTATTTTATGCAATCAAAGCTCCCACTTAATTAAAATAATCCCAAATATCTTGATTTGAGACATTGGTATTTGATACCTTGAAGTTTAACAGTGATATGTACGGATAAGTAGAACAGGAAAGAGAATTAAAATATCATGGCTAGTTCTTCCTCAACACCTACTTCTCATACTTCTTTTTTAATTCTTCCTACTTCTCTTAAACAGTCTATTACCAGTAAAATAGATCACCTTATAGAAATCACTCATCTCCCAGAAGAAACAAAGGTAGATGACACTAAACTTCTTTTTTTAAACTCTTATGTTATTTTTAAAAAGACCAACTATATTCGCAGAATGAAGAATCTTATCACTTTTCATTCTCCTCATATAAAAGAATATGCACAGTCGTCGGCTTTAAGCCACTGTACTCTTTCTTCGAGCACAGCTGAACAATATGTCACTCTTGAGATCCCAGAACCCTTTATTTCTCAATGGCAGAAGCAAGGATATTCTCATCTCCATCTTGGAGCTATAAGAATAGTCCTTTCTTATCATGGCAGAAAGGGATTACCAGTGATTGCTCGACTTTCTCTCCTGGACACCAGATATGTAGATTTTAAAAATGCTGTAATTGGAACAATCTTGACAACACTTAATGCTGGAAGTGTTGTACTTACCTTCTTCCCTAATTATAATCTGTCTTTAGCAGATTCTTTTCTGTCTAAAACTTTGAAGGTACAAGTTTAAATTGCTGGTGCTCCACAAGTTCAGAATCATGTATCAGTTACACTCCATCATCAATTGGTATATAGGTTGCAAGATCATACAATCAATATTGTCACACCTGGAGTCTCCATATATACTTTGTATATCTATTCAAATACAGATTCTACACCAACAATTGTCCAGACTCCCAGGCAATTGCCCATAGAAGAGTTATCCAAACTCATTCCTTTGGAATGGGTCACCAATTATGAAAAGATGCAGCAGAAGCAAGAACCTGTACAAACTACAGACTCCAAATTTATTAAATAGGTTGATGGAACTGTTAAGACAATTTTCTCTGCTCCCTCTAGCACTGGATCTTCTTCAGCAGTTTTTCACAACTGTATGATCACTCCAGTCTCTTTTCCTATAAAAAAGAATGCTGCAATCTATAGCTTTGACGCTATAGGTAGACAGATCTATGTAGCAAAAATGAATGGACATTTCATTTGGGATTCTCCTGAATCAGAAAATTGTGAACCAGGATGCATGTGCTTTGAGGATGGTGAACCTTATACTCAACCAACCAGACTTACAGGTCCTAAGAGATTTTTCTCTTCCTGTAAAACTCAATGTTCTCACCATAAACCTCCTCCACCTCCACCAGACACCCAAACTTGGATCGCCATTAAACCAGAAATTAAAAAAAAAATATTACTCTCTTCCTTTATCCTTTTATGATGAAGCCTTGAAAGTTTTAACAAAAGAAGGATTATTGGAAGTATATAAACTTCCAACTATCCAACCTAAAAAATGTATCCCCAAAAATTTAACTCCACTTACATCTGCACTATCTTTGTGTATGATATTTAAACCAACTTCACCAGAAGATTTTCTACTACTTCAGAAAAAGACCAACCCACAAACTAAAATAAATTTTCGACCTTACATGCAACACACCACTATCCTTCCTAATGGACAAACTGAACAAACCACCCAAGTTGAAGAAGTTCTCAATTGGCATTCTTTGAATGTCCAAACTCAAAATTAATGTCTCCAAATTATTGACACAAAAATTGATCATTTGTCCTCTAAATCAGATCAACATGCAACAGCTCTGAGTATCATGTATATTGAAATTCAGCAGCTATATCACAACCTTTCTACACGAATTTCTCAACTAGACATTGATCTGAGACTTATGATTCAACGAAGAGAATTTGGACCTCTGTTTTATGAAAAAGACAGAGAGATACAAAGATTGAAAGCACAAGTTCAACAAATTGCAAGAGATTTTCAACTAAAACACTCACAACCATCTTCACCAGATTATTTTAACCCTTTTCCCAGTATTTCATACCTACCACCTCCATCCTCTCAATCGTCATTTGGATCTTTTGCTGAATTATTTCCACCAGCAAAACTACATCGTTCATATGTCCCATCTTCTTCTGTTCCATCATCTACCAAAAAGACTTCTGTAGAAGTAACTACTGTTGTACCTACTGTTTCAACTTTCACTTCTAAATCAGATGAAGTTCCTAAAACCTTATTTCAGCAGATGGCCTTTAATGTTACTTCAGACTCTTCAGATGATTCTGATAATATTACTACTGATTCAGAAGCAGAAGCAGATATCACTCAGTTATTTATGGATGATCCTCCTAGATCTCCAAATCCAAGAGATCCACCTCCTCCTCATGTTGATGAACAAGAAGAATAATCAGGAGTAGAAGAAATGGATGGAATGGGCCAACAGCCATAATACATCAATATCAGTACCAGAAGTTCTAGTTCAGGCAATGAACTTTGGTTTACATTTAATGATCTCCCTCCTTCTAAATGGAGAGTTAGAATTTTGAAGTTTAATGCTTGGATAGATGTTCAGATGGTAAAGAATGGCCTAACTTTACAACAAGCATTACATGAATTTGTTATACGCACAACAGGATCAATCAGAGAATAGTTCCTTAATCTTAGTGAATATGAAAGATTCCAGTTCATTAATAGTCAATTAGTTAGTGTTGCTATTTCAATCCTTCATAATATCTTCCTTGGAGATTACAATCTTATATTCAAAGCTGAAAAAATAAACTTTTACTCCATGAAGTGCTGTTCTTTGAAAGAAAAGGATCTTGAGAAGCATTATCAAAGGATGATTAAGAAGTTTTACCACCTAAAAGGAGCCTCTGATCCCAATATTAAGTTTACTTATGTTGCTTCCTTGCCTGATGAGTTACAACCAGAGATTCAGAGAATAGTCTAATAATCTGGAAAGGAGATTGCACAATTATCTCTTGGTAAAATTCACCAGATCACCATTACTGTTATCAAACGACTTTGTGAACAATAAATTGTTTTTCAGAAATGGAATGATGATAGAACCATCTTGAAGACAGTATGTAAAAGGCCAAAATTGAAGATCAAGTCTCAAGACAAGAAATGTACATATGGTCCCAGAAAAAAAAATCTCATGTCCATAGATACACTCCCTCAAAAACTTTTCCTACAAGAAAATTCAGTAAGAGAAAGAGAATCAAATTCTTAAAAAAGAGATCCCTCTATTCAAAGAAAAGAAGAGCTTCAGACAGATGTTTTATCTGTGAAAAGAAGGGACATTTTGCTAAGAGTTGTCCTAAACAGACCTCTAAGTCTGTAAAGTTGCTCCAACAAATTCAACACTCCTCCTTAGTATCTCTTCCAGATGATGCATATATTGAATCAATTCTTTCTGAACAGGATGAACCAACAAATGAAACTTTGTTTATTTTGGAAGTCTTTGATACTGATTCATACTCAATTGAAAATGAAGATGATCCTTACAGTCCAATTCTCCATTTTGACCATACCACTCTCCCCTCAGTTTTATCAATTGCAAAAAATTTACCAACTCCATTGGTAAATATTTCTTTGTTACCTTCAAAATATGGTAAACCGATTTCCATTGATAGCCTTCATGGATACAGGTGCTCATAAATTCATGATGAACCCATCTATTTTACCTGATTCATATTGGAAGTCCCATACTGAACACTTCAGAGCAGCTGATGGATAAGTATTTTCTACACACTTAATTACCCACCAAAAAATTAAAATTTAATTTTTTCCTCATTGCGTAATTTGGACTCATGTCATTGGATCAAACCTTCCTGATATAGACCTCCTCATTGGTTTTGATATTTACTGTCAAGTCAAAGACTTTCAAATCCTTTCCACTGGTCTCAAACACAAGAACACGTTTAAGACATATACCAACATTGCTAAGCTCTACTCATTTGCAGAACTTTCTTCTGTATATGATCATGAGAAAGCTTTGCTTCTTCCTTCTTATTTAAACTCTCACCTAGACTTTGAACACTCCCAACCTTTGTAGAAAAACTCTGATTTCTTCATTTTCCTTCATTTTAAGAAAAATAAAGATATAAATCCTACTAAAGCCTCACACCCTGGAATGTCTCCCTCAGACCTTGTTCTTGCTAGACAATAATGTGAACAGTTGTTACAACAAGGACTCATTGAGTTCACTAATTCTAATTGGGCTTGCCAGGCTTTTTATGTAGAAAAATAAGCTGAACAGATACGAAGACAAAAAAGGCTTGTGATTAATTATAAGCCTCTCAATTTGTTATTGGCAGATGACAAATTTTCTTTGCCCAAAATCTCTACTCTCATGATACATTTGAAGAATGCTAAAATCTTCTCTAAATTTGATCTTAAAGCAGAATTTTGACAATTGGGTATCAATCCAGAAGATAGACCCAAGACAGCTTTCTGCATTTCTGATGCTCAGTACCAATGGACAGTTATGCCTTTTGGGCTTAAAGTTACTCCATCTTTATTTAAAAAAGCAATAATCAAAATCTTCCAACCCATTTTGTATTTAACTCTCATCTATATTGATGATATCTTCCTCTTCTCAGTTACAAAAGAAGCTCATCATCAACTGTTACAATAGTTTGCCTCAATTGTCCAACAATATGGGATAATATTGTCCGAAAAGAAAAGCTTATTGGGTCAAACCACTATTGATTTCTTAGGCCTTCATTTTGAAAATTTATCTTATTCACCTAGCCCACATATAACCCAAGAACTTCTCAAGTTTTCAGACTCAAACTTTACCCAAAAACAAATTCGACAGTTTCTCGGTATAATTAATTATATCAGAGATTTTTTCCTAGCCATAGCTCAGCCCATTAGCCAGCTTTCTAAACTCCTAAAAAAGAATCCACCACCTTGGATAGAAACTCAGACCCAAGCTATCCAAATCATTAAACAGATAGCCCAGAAACCAATCCTCCTTCACATACCTTCTACTGGACTTCGCATTTTACAGACAGATGCAAGCGATAAATTTTAGGGTGCAGTTTTATTGAAGAACTTAATGGAAAGAGATATTATTGTGGACATGCATGTGGACAGTTCAAAGACAGTAAAAAAAATATTACCACTCTACTTATAAGGAAATATTAGCTGTTAAGTATAGAATAAAGAAGTTTGAGTTCCATCTTATTGGCTACTATTTTCTTATCCTTCTTGATAATACATATTTTCCTAGAGCACTTGAATTCAAATAGAAAACCTTACCTCCTCACCAGCTGTTAATGTTACAAGAATAGTTTGCTCGATATGATTTTTCAGTCCAACATATAAAAGGTAAAACAAACCTCATCCCTGATCTTTTGTTCAGACCAACTAAACATATTCTTATCATTACCCAAAAATACTCCCTTCCTCTAATCATGATGAATACCATACCATCTAGCTCTAGACCACTCAGTTCAATAATTCCCGCTTAAATGTCAGGACTCCACTTAACTGCACATCACTTATTCCTGATATAAATTGGACTGTCACAGTTGATAATATTTCTGATGAAGCTAAGAAAAGATTTGAGTCAGCACTCAATGCTTAGATAAGATTTGCAGAAAATACTATTGAGCTTCCTTTTCAGCTCACTGGCGAATATTTTGTTGACTATGATGTTGATTTTGATGGACCTCTCAGTCAATCAGAAGAAGTGCCTTCCAGTTCATCTCAGCCACCTGTCTAAAGGAATCTTGATAACACAGAAATGACTCAACAAGATATTGATGAGACAATTGCCAGTGACAACACACCTCCCAATAGACAAGATATGGATATTATGTCACGCCAATATATTGATACATCCAAAACACAAGAAGGCAATCCGATGGTCCCAACTTCTTATGACTCGGACTCATCTGATTATCAGAACATGAATATGTCACCATCGCACTTTATATAGTGATTATACTATTTTTTTTGTCTTGTTGTAATAATTTTAGTTTGTTGTAATAATTTCAGTGAGTGGAAATACTATTCCCTCGCATGGCTTGTTAATTTTTAATGTGTAAGTGTTTTCTGATGTAAGCGCTTATGTAAGCTTATTTGTTTGTTTCTTCGCTTCTCCTTTTATATAAGGAGCTCTCTTTGTATGCTTCAGGAATATAGAGAGTTTACCCTTTTTATATCCCCAGTGTGTTTAATAAAATTATGAATTTCTAAGTTAAATCTTCTCTTTCCTCTATACTTTCCTGCATATTATCTGTTAGCTCGATCCCTTGATATGATGAATTACTTGTGAGAGAGTTTTATAACCAATATAGAGAGTTAAAAGGGCGCTATCCTGTTGAATGCCCATGGAGAGGTTGTGTGTGGACTATGTATGAGATTTACCTATGTCTGTGTTTATAAGTTTAAGCAGACTCTTCATTTATGTTTATAGAGTTAGTATGCTCTGTTCTTTACTCTGATCCTGGATATGATATGCTATTATATCATATATTTGCAGAGATTTGAACATCAGAACCCTCTGTGAGCATAGATACTTCCATATTGATTTAGAAAATTTTATTATTACAATAATGTTTCATTTAATATATTTTGTCTGTCTTACTTTTTTTTAAAGTATCTATCTGGTGTTTAATTTTTAAAAATATCAATTATTTAATTGTTTCATATATAATTAACTGATTTTAATCAATAATTACTTTGAGAAATAAAATATATGATTTTTTTCCTTTTTTAATTACAATTAATGGTTAAAAATAACTTAATTTTAGAATAATGGTTACATAATAATTAACATTTTTAAATTTTAAAAATTAAATAGTATTTTTTTAAAAACAAAGGGGGTGTTTGGTTTAGCTGATTGAGGCAGCTGATAGCTGTTTCAAGTCAATCAGCTAAAGAATATGTGTTTGGTTAACTTTTTTATCAGCAGCTGTTAGCTGTTTGAAGGCTCAAACAACAGCTGTTTGAAAAAGCTCCTCCTCCTAGCTTTTTCTAAACAGCTGCTGATAGTTTTTTTATTTGACAATATTAACCCTGAATTATTAGATAATATTAATATCTGTAACATTTAATATTAATACCCTTATTGGTCATTTTACACAATAACAACAACAACTTACTATATTTTTACCAAACGCTCATTATTCATCAGCTAACAGCTATCCGCAACAGCTACCAGCTATCCGCAACAGCTACCAGCTGCATGAAATCGCTAAACCAAACAGAACCAAAGTAAAAATTGATTAGAGTTAAATAAAAATTCAGCTTGTAATATAATTCAAAGGATGCCTAATAGACAAAAGTTTACTTTAGGGTGAATCCATCTGGCAATAATAAATATATAGAAATTAGAAACAGAGAGAGCATTGCCATTGCATTAATTGTTTTACCCTTCCCCAAGTTCAAATACGTGGAGGAAACTTCTGATATGAGCTCTTATCTGTCTTTTATATGCACAAGCCATGTTATAGCCGACACTTTCTTATCATATAAAATAATTCTATTCTCATATGCATATTGATGCCAATTGAAACTTTCTAAATTTTGTTGTGGCCAATGATAAATAGATAAATATTCAAAATATATTTCCGCAACAATATATTTTTTTCTAAAAAAACTGTAATGCAAATATATTTTTCTAAAGAAAATATATTGATAACCGATCAAAATTAAGAATGACTTTAAAGGTAGCTGCAGCCAAATCTGCTACCTTATTATACTTCCTTCGTTCTATAAAGATTGTTCATTATTCTATTTTGAAATGTCATAAAATAATTATCCATTTTTATTTATAAAATATATTTAATATCTTTCTTTTTCTATTTTACCTTATAGTAAATTCATATTTTAAATAAAAAAATTAATGATAGCTGGAACTATTTTTAAAGATAAAATAAATATATGAACAAAGAGAAAAAAAAGAGAAATATATAAATTATCAATGCATTAATTGTATTTTTTAAAAAATTTGTAGAAAAAAAATATGACATTGGTCCCAAGGAGTAATATCTAGGAGCAAAAACAAAGCTCCAAGAAGTAAACCCGACTCTAATCATTCCAACATCTTAAACAAAAGGCTTAATCTCCCGTAGACAATTTATTAGGAGTGCATAAATTTTTTGAATTCAGCTGAACTAAACATATTTTAATTGTGTTCGGTCTGTTTATATAAAATACATGGGTAAAATTGGATTTATATTTTTTAAAAAAATTGGATTCGGCTTGGTGGTCGAGCTGATATTTATTTTTCCGATTGAAACCGAATTCGAACTCGACCTATACATATATATTATACATATATATTTATAAATTATAATATATATTATATAACCTAACCTGATCCAACCCAATCCGACCTATAAACTTTTATATACAATATTATATATATATTATATATAGTATAATTCGATTTAACCCGATCGAAACTGAAAATATGCAGATTGATCGAAAATATATATAATTTCAGTCGAAGTCAATTTGATTTTTTTAGTATATAAAAAAGTTCGGTTAGATTGAAATTTAAATTCAATCCAACTGAACCCGACCGATGCTCACCCCTATAATTTATACTCCATTGATCGCTTGGTTAAGGACAAAACAGTCCACCTCAAATATACAAAAATTAAAACCCTTTGCTTTTAGCAGTTTTTTTTTTTTTTTTTGGCAATAAAGATGGTTTGAGCTTCATTAAGTGGGAGAAGATGAATTGATCAGACAAGCTACACCATCAGAAATATTACCTTTGTAATCTCTAAATTGGTTGGAAAATTAAAGTCCATACATGCAGTCCCCACTGATTTGGAATTAAGGGTAAATTACAAATTAATCTATATTTTTATAGTGTAATATTTCAATTAGACGCATGGAATGGAATTTGTAATTGAAAATATTATTATTTTTTAAAATTCTATTCAATCAATTCATAATTTTTTTTATAAATTAAGATTTGTGATACAATTATGAAGACATATACATTTTCATTTTATTTAAAATAATAGTTAATTTTATTTAAATAAATATTGTTGTAACAATAATACTAGTTCTAAAAAATGGGGATTCGAATTCATTTTGAATTGTAAAAAATAAAATTCATAATTTGGTTTGTAAAATGTGTGTATTTAGAGGAATAAAAAAAATTGCCATCCATAGAGCACTCAAAAGTTTTGATCATTCCTATTTTCTGAAATATTTCATTGTACTAAAAAAAGTTGCAAGATAAAAATTATCTTAATTAATAATAGAATATTAATGGTAGGATGTTAGAGTCTACACTTTTTGAGAACTTAACAATTAATACAAGGCAGTGTTGTTAAGCTGAAATATTTGAACAATATATTTACTACTGTCCAACCTTACATAACCATATAATTTTACGCCTGTGACATTTATTTTTTATTTTTTTTAATATTATTAAGTTAAAAAATGTTTTACAAAATAAAATTTAACAGTAATATATTTGCTAAGGACCCCAAATTATCTTATTTTCCAAATCAATATTAAAAAAATAAAAATATACTAATATATCTTATTAATTATTAATTAAGTAAAAAATATTTTCTGGATTTTGAGTAAGAAAATTTTTAATTTTAAAAATATTTTAATATTACCAAATTATTTCAAAATGCAAGCCAAAAGCACTATAATTCAAAAAATTTAAAAATAAAATCTCCAAACACAACCTACCCTCTCCTTCTTTCTTCTCCAGTGCCTCCCTCCACTCTTAAAACAGTCTCTTTAGGAAAGAAAGGAAAAGAAAAGCATGGAGAAACAGAAGAAGCAAACTCCATTACATTGGTGCTTTCTCTTCTCAATCTTCACCATTTTCACTACAGTCTCGTCTATTACTTTCGATTACGCCGATGCATTAACAAAAAGCCTTCTCTACTTCGAAGCACAGCGATCCGGTCGGTTACCTTATAACCAGAGAATCACTTGGCGGGATCATTCTGGCCTTACCGATGGCTTAGAACAAGGAATTAGTATTTCATCAATATTTCAAAAATTTTATGCATTTGAATTTGAATTTGAATTTTTTATTTTTAAATTGCTCTGTTTTTTTAGGTGGACTTAGTTGGAGGATATTATGATGCAGGGGACCATGTGAAATTCGGTTTACCAATGGCATTTACTATGACTATGCTTTCATGGAGTGTTATAGAATTTCGTGATCAGATCGCCGGCGCTGGAGAATCAGAACACGCATTAGAAGCTATTAAGTGGGGAACTGATTATTTTATCAATGCACATACAAGCCCCAATGTACTTTGGGTAGAGGTACTACATATGATTTTTGAAATTCAAATTCTTCATTTCTTTTTGCTAATTCAAATTCAAACTATTAATTGTATATCAGGTGGGTGATGGTGACACCGACCATTACTGCTGGCAACGGCCGGAGGATATGACTACTTCACGGCAAGCCCATAAGATCGATGAGAATAATCCTGGGTCGTATCTTGCCGGAGAAACTGCCGCCGCAATGGCTGCCGCATCAATAGTGTTTAGAAGAACAAACCCACATTACGCTCACCTACCGTTGCGCCATGCTCAACAGGTATATTAACCATATTATTAGCTTAGTTGATATTTTCTATTTACTTATAAGGAATCTAATTGAATTAATTAAACATTGTCAACTACGGAACGCCAGAAATTCTCCTTTCTAATAATTTTTTACTGCGACTTTTTTACTGTGTCTTTGTTTATATTAATTGTATATGCTTATTTAGTGCGATAATAAAAATACATAAAATATAAAAATGTTTTTTTCTAATAATTCTTTTAACAAATTACCATTAATTGGAAAAGGGGAGTATTATATTAATTAGATCTCACAATCTTGATATTTAATCTTAATTAGTCTCACATTATTATCATACTAAAACATCAGTTATAAAATAATTTTCTCAATTAATTTAAAATTACTAAAATGCGATAAAAGATTTTAATATAATTGTATTTAATTATAATCACTACCGTATTAAGTAAAAAAATTTTACTTATGATAATTAATTTTTTATGAGAATATTAATTAATTTTAAAATATATTTATTTAATAAATATAAAATTTGAATAACATATCTATATTTGGTTTTCAGTCTACGCGCGCGCGCACACAAAAAAAAACTTTTCTGAATTATTTTTTCTTTTTAAATTATAGCTCTCAATGTATGTACTTGTTAAAAAAAAAGGGTAATAAAAAGGATTTTTTGTGCTTTTTTGCTTATAAAAGTCATCAATATATTTACACGTTAACTGTAAAGTGAGAATAGGTAATGAAATAGAAAATAGAGGAACTCAAATAGGTTAATTTTTTTTATTTGTTTGAAATTATAGTCCTTTTTCTTCTTTACAAGAATAATTAATTTGTTAGTTTTCTAATATGTCACATTCAATATATATATATATATATATATATTTATTTATCAATAAGAGACATTTGACTTCAATAAAATAGTATGAGACATTTAATGTTAGGGAAATGCATTTGAGACAAAAACTAGTTAAACCTATTGATTTAACTACATTAATTATATTTTTCTGTAAAAATAAAAATAGACTTATGTTTATGGAGGGGAAGAGTATTAATTAAAAAGTTGCACAATTTGATATGACTATAGACTCAATGTAGAATTAAATAATGTGGATTTATATAGTTAACTAATGGAAGTTAATTATTTTTTTTTAATGTGGGGATGATGTAGGTGTTTGAGTTTGGAGATAAATATAGAGGGAAATACGATGGAAGTGTGAAGGTGGTAAAGGGTTACTATGCGTCGGTGAGTGGGTACATGGATGAGTTGTTGTGGGGAGCTATGTGGCTATACAAAGCCACCGACAACGAACACTACTTAAAGTACGTTATTAAGAAGGCTCATTTTGGAGGGATTGGTTGGTCCATTACAGAGTTTAGTTGGGATGTTAAGTATGCTGGTCTTCAAATTATGGCTTCTCAGATAAACTTCTCTCTCTCTCTCTCTCTCTCTCTCTCTTTTGTATATGAGATATATTTGCTTTAAATTTTTTAGGAGTTTTTGTTTTTAGGCATTATTCTCTCTAAAATCTTTCAGGATTTGCCTTTACCCCTACATTCAAAGATACAATAATAATAATAATAATAATAATAATAATAATAATAATAATAATAATAATAATAATAATAATAATATATTTTTAACTTTAATTAAACTAATAATAATGTGCATTTACTTTTACTTTTTGATAAAGTTGACAAGGTGGAGTAAACAATAATTAAGGTATATATATGTACTCTATATATGTACTCATGTATACTATTATCTCTGTTCTCTAGGTTTTGTCTTTAATTTTATTTTTTTAAATCAACTTTTTTTTCTTCATTTTAATAGCATCTGATGAATTAAACACTTCCAATGATAAATTGAAACTATAATCAAATATAGAGTTTTTTATTTAGCGGTTTGAAATCATTTTTAAAAAAAAGTAAAAGATTTTGCCTTTAAGTTTCATTTAATATTAAATTTATATAAAAAAATTGTGAATAAAATGTGCCACTTAATTGAAAAGAAAGAAAAGTATCATTTTTTTACCTGAATAATTAATTAAAGAAAAAAAAAGATTTAAAAAAAAAGATTTGTGAAGGATACAAGCATGCGCTGGTCATGCTTTGCATGGCAGGAGTCAGGACTTTAGCCTTTGAGTGCTGCCACTGCTAAATTAAAGCAGTGCAGTGCTGCAATATTGAATAACTAATCGTTTGATCAGTAGTATTAAAATTATTTGAAGATTTCCAATAATCGAGTTTCAATTAAAATTAAATTAAAAAGAATATATTAAATTAGTACTGACACTAGGCACAAACCTAGTGAAAAGAGTACCTTCTATAATCTTTGTAATGAAGCACCAACTGAATTTAAAACCCAATTGAAGAAGGGCAGAGAAGTCTAGGAAAGGAAAGGTTATGCATAGTTTTGCAGACCATCATTATTTTCACATATGGTAGCAAAACTGAAGTGATTATTGATTTATTGGCTTTGTCCAAAGCTTTCAGGCGGGACCTGTCTCTGTCCAGTTAATTGGGTCCCACTTTCTAAACCATTGAACAGTCACAGCAAAGCTTTTTGCCCTTTTCATTTATAATAATCCCCTTATGGGTGTAGTCTGTTGGTTGAGACACATGTGGCATGGGGCTAATTTGTTTGTGCAGGGCCTCTTTTTATTTACGATAAATAAACTAAGGCTAAGAATAAATATATATTAAGAAATATAAAAAATCAAATTGAAAATTCAGTTATTCAGTTCATTTAAAATAATAAGAAATGATTCTATTTATCCCCTTTGATCAATTCTAACAATAAATACCCTTTTTAATGGATTGAGGGTAGTATCCATCTGTTCTATATAAATGGGTTCATTTTTTCTTCCAGTCATCCACATTATAACCCATTTTTCTCTTTAAAAAGAGTAACTAATTTTAATTATTGTCAATTGTTAATAGTGTGAATAGGACAAATGGGCACATGCCAAGAAGGTCATAGCATTGCTGCATTGTTTTCATTGTTTGGCTATTTATAGATGAGTTTTATCATTCATGAGTTGAGCTGAGTCTAGCTATGTAAGATTTCACATCCATTCTTTTATAGTGTTTTCTAGTACTGTTTGCCCATCATATCTTCATGACATAAATCATCTGTCAAACTGATTCATCTACTTTGTCTATTAAAATTATTAATATTTATCTCATATCAAATTTTTCATTATTTTATTAATTTTTATACATTAATGATAATAATAATTTTATGAATTATAATTTAATTTACCAAATTCTAAATCATTAAACATAGTCACCTATTAAAAATGAAGATTTTTATTTATTTTATCATTTTATTATTATTATAACTTTTAGTATCATTATTTATTTGATAATAACTTGTAATTTGTTACAACTAAACTGTAGAATATATTTAAAAATAATTAATAAATTTGATTTGATTTTATTTTTATTTCGTATTGATGATATTTTACTTGTGACATCTTAGATTTTCGTGCAAAGGATTTACTTTTGACCTCTAGTTGAAAGTAGACATTTCAGTATTATTCTCCAAAAAGAACAGGAGACAGTATTTTTTTTTGTCTACACATTTCTTGACAAAGTTATTAATATTAAAGTTACGTCAGAGTAAAATAAAAATTAAATTACATTAAATTTCTCCTAAAAAAATTTGTTAGAAACTTGAAATGAAAAATTTATACCAAACAGTGCCTTTTTTTATGTCCTAACTTGTTATTTTATTTTATTTTATTTTTTTTTAATTTTACCAGTTGCTTATGGATGAGAAGCACAAAGAGCATGGTGGCAGACTAGAGCAATACAGATTAAAGGCTGAGTATTACATATGCTCTTGCCTCAACAAAAACATTGGTAGCAATGTGGACCGGACTCCGGCTGGCCTATTGCACATCCGGCAATGGAATAATATGCAATATGTGTCAACTGCAGCATTCCATCTCACTATATACTCCGATTTCCTTCGAAGCTCGAATCGACAACTAGTGTGCTCTAAAGAATCAGTAGATCAAGAGGAGATCCTAAATTTTGCTAAATCACAAGTTGATTATATACTAGGATCTAATCCAATGAATACGAGTTATTTAGTGGGTTATGGGACTAAATAGCCCACAAGAGTGCACCATAGAGGGGCTTCAATTGTGTCATATAGAGAGAATAAAGGGTTCATCGGGTGCACACAAGGGTATGATTACTGGTATGGCCAAAAGGAGCCAAACCCTAATGTTTTAGTTGGGGAACTAGTTGGAGGACCAGATTGTCAAGACAATTTCATGGACCAAAGAGGTAATTATATGCAAACTGAGGCTTGCACTTATAATACAGCGCCATTAGTAGGAGTTTTTGCAAAATTGCTAGAAATGGAGGACCAAACAGAAAAGGATAATAATGATCAGAATCAAAAGTTGGTTGCTTCTTATAAGAAATTATAATAAATAAATATTATAGGAACATTAGTATATATAATAATATATAAAGAGAGAGAGATAGAGAGATATTGAATATTACACATGTTGGTGTTTTTTGATGGCTGAACTAAGGTGTTCAAGCCTCTTTTTGTAACTTCAATTTCTTTTTTTCTTTTTTACCTATTAAGTGTTTATAATACTGAAAGTATTAAGTTAAACATTATTGCTTATTCACTTGTATTTTCATTTAATTTTTTTTATTTGTGCTAAGTTACATAATTTTGTAATTACATGATAGTCTTACTATTTTAATATTTATATATAAAATTAGAATTATTAGTAAAAGTTTCTGTGTTATGCTTAATATTTTGACACAGAGAGGATTAATCCTCCCAAAATCAAGCTGTCTTATTAGAAAAATGCTTAATTCAGATTTAATAACATATATATATATATATATTTAGGAATGATATATTTTAATTTTTGATACTTTACGTTTATAATATAATTTAATTAATAAAATAAAATCATGGTTTGTGCAAAAGAGGGATTGAATGTTGGTATTAGTTATAGAATAGTTAATGAGATAAATATTCAATTATTAATGAGAAAAAAATTAACAAAATAGATTAAAATTAGAATAGAATCCCGTACAATATTATATGAAATTTTTTTGAATTCTATGATAATTTAAAATAAATAATTATTATCTGCAATTATAAAAAATAAAATTATTATATATATTAATAAATTTAAAAAAAATCATCTATAATAATTAAATTATAAAATACTGAGTGATTTTTAACAACATGATATTATCATAATATTTTATATAAATAATAAAAATTATTTTTTAAACAAAATGAACTCAATAAAATCAATAATAAATAAAAAAAAATACTTACATCAAAAATAAAAAAAGCAACACTAACGTGTTTAAAATATTAATTTAATAATAATTAAAATTATACCTCAAATGATTTTAAATCAACTGAAAAATTAGCTTGCGTATTAAATATTTAATTCATTATTTCATTAACTATAAGATTGATATCCTAGAAAAGTTACATTAACAAAAATATATTTTAATTTATGAATTATATATATATAATTATGAATAACTTCATTTATATATTAACTATTTAATTTATGAATTGTGTCTCATACACCACCCATTATATTTATAGTGATATAAGTAGATTTTAGATAAGAACATAAAATTAAAATATTACAACAATCATATAGATGAAATGAAGTTAATCGTAATCTGAGTAAGATAAAGTTAATAATAATATTGATAATAATAAATAAATATATATTATTATAATAATATAAAATTATTATTTATCTTAAATAGGATAAATTTTATCTTATAATAAATAAATATCTATTTAAAATTATATATTATTACGTTAAATATATTTATGAATATAATATTAAATATAATATGATTATAATATTATATATATTTTATATTAATAATAAATAATTATTATTTAATAAAATAATAAACTATTAAAAACTTAACTCTTATCTTTTTAAATGTTTATATTTAGATAAATTAATATCTATTATAATAATTAATAAATTAATTTAATAAATTAATTAAAAATAAATAATAAATTAATTTTAAAAAATTTAATTGAAACACTTGGCACAATTTTATGCCAGCGACAATCATTTTAGTATTATACTAGAATAAAATTTCACATGATATTGCGAGTATTTTTATTTTTTGAATTCTATGATAATTTTAATATAATTATTTACCCATAGCTGTAAAAAACAAAATTAATACATATATTAATAAATCTAAGCAAATCACCTATAATTATTAAATTATAAAATACTGAAAGATTTATAACGCCACGATATTATCATACTATTTCATATAAATAATAGAAATTATTTTTTAAACCAAATGAACTAAATATCATCAACAAAAAAAAAATACTTACATAAAAAATTATAAGAGCAACACCAATAGATCTAAATATTAATTTGATAATAATTAAAATTATACTCAAGCGATTTTAAATCAACTAAAAAATTACCTTATATATTAATTACTTAATTTATTATTATATCAAATGTAAAATTAATATCCTATAAAAGTTATATTAATAAAAGTGAATTGTAGTTTATAAGTTGTGTATATATAATTATAAGTAATTTTATTTATATATTAATTACTTGATTTATGAATTGTGTCTTATGCAACACCCATTATATATATAGTAATATAAGTAGACTTTAGATAAGATCATCATATAAGAACATATAATTAGAAGATTACAACTATTATATAGATAAAATGAAATTAATCATAATCTAAATAGAATAAAGTTAATTATAATCTTATTGAACTGTTCAAATAAATATAAATCAATATATTATTCTAATTCTATTTATACTCTACAAATGAATATCAAATAAATATCTATTATCATAATAGGATAAAATTATTATTTATCATAAATAAGATAAAATTTATCTTATAATAAATAAAAATCTATTTAAAATTATACATTATTACCTTAATCATAAAATTTATTATTAAATTTGTGTCAAATAGTGATCACCTAATTGAGATATAAATATTAAATTTATTATTTATTAGAATAGATAATTATTTTTTATTAAATTAATTTATTTTAAGAGTTTAAATATGATTATAATATTATATATAAATATTAAATTAATTATTTATTAGAGTAGATAGTGAATTTGTTATTAGATGTGTTTATTTAGAAGGTTTAAATATGATTATAATATAATAGATAAATATTATATTTATTATTTATTAAAATAGTAATTAATTAGTTATTAGATGTATTTATTTAAATGTTTTAAATATAATCATAATATTAAATATTTATTATTTATTAAAATAAATAAATAATTAGCTAATTATTATTAAATATTTATTAAATATTAAAATAAATATTTATTATTTATTAAAATAATTAATTATAGATAAATATTAAACTTATTATTTGTTAAAATAAATAATTAATTAGTTATTAGATGTATTTATTTAGAGAGTTAAATATAATTATAATATTATAGATATTTAATATTAATAATAAATAATTATTATCCAATAAAATAATAAGCTATTAAAAACTTATCTCTAATCTTTTTAAATATTTATATTTAAATAAATAATAAATTATTATAATAAATAATAAATTAATTAAAAATAAATAATAAATTAATTTAAAAATTTTAATTGAAATACGTTGTATAATATTATACAAGTGAGAGTCATTTTGGTATTTTATGTAAATTTTACTTTAAACAAGATGAAGAGGAAATTAACAAAATGGATTTTTCCCTAAATGGACTTTGCCTCTGAATTCTTTGGTCTATTAACAGTCCATTCTTAACTGGGCACTTGTTTTACAAAATCTACATTTTGCATTTTTTAGAGAAAATTACAAAGAAATTTACGCAGAATACACAAAACATGACCACTTTTAAAGGATTTTTGACAAAAATATAAAAAAAATTAAAAATAATTTTAAATTTTTTATATTTATAAATTATTTATCAAAATATCAAAATTTATTAAATATTTATCAAAATATCATATTTTTATTATTTTATAATGAATTTACAATAAATTTATAATGAATTTATTATAAATTTATAAATTTTACATATTTTATAATGAGTTTATAATAAAATAATTAAAATATTCTTAATAAAAAATAAAAATTTTAAAAAATATTATAAAGGTTGTCATTTTTCCTTTTTAAACATACTGCCATAAGGGTTTTTTTTTCTTATTATGGTGCGCATAGTTTTTTCCATTTTACTTTTTTTACAATAATTTTTTATTTTTTTATTTTCTTTTTATTTATATTTTTTTATTCAAAAATATTTTTTAATATTATATTGTCACAAATATATAATATATATTATTTACTGAATATCTATAATATATACATAATATTTACTAAATATACGTAAAATATTTATCAAACATCAACATAATTTTTAAAATATTTTTTAAATTTATTTTTTAATTTTATATTCACACAATGTATATAAAATATTTGCACAATATCTACATAACATACAAAATAAATATATAACATACACATGACATCTAGTAAACACCTACATTAACATATACTAAATATACACAGAATATCTATCAAATATTTATACAACAAATACATAACGAAATTAATATTTTTTAACTTTCTTTTTATGTGAATAATATGTAAAATTTATTTTAAAAATATTTAATGATTTCTATTAATATACATTTATATTTTTTTATATTTTTTATTTTTATGAGTGTTATTTGTTATTTATAATTAAAATTAAAATTTTTTTTTTATAAAAATTAATATATTTTATATACTGAAAATATAATTTAAAATATTAATTTTTATTAATTTATTAAAATATTTTTATTTAATTGTAAAGTTTAAAAAAAAAGATAAAAATTGAAGTAAAATATTGTTTATAGTAAAAGAAGAAACATTTTTGAAAGAAAAAAAAACTTATTTTAAAGATAAGTAAGGTATTTTTAAAAATTTGCTTCAATTTTTTTTTTCTAAAAATGTAAATATTTATTTCTGCAGTACTTTTGAAAAAAAATTTATTTTTTTTGAATAATTTTGTAAATGCCCCAAAAATACATAGAACACAATTTTTAACTTCTTTTTTAAAAAATGGAGCTTATTTTTCTTTTTTCTTTTTCATTTTTACCTTTGTTTTATTTTAAAAAATACAATCATTGATGGTCTCTATCATATACATATAATGTGTATAATATATACACAATATATATAGAAAATATTCACAATATATTCAAAATATATTCACAATATATAAAACATAATAGTAGTACATATATTTTCTTTTAGAATTCTATATATGGACAACATATATATGATATTTACATGACGTATAGACCATAATAAAGAAAGATATAAAAATCATTCATATATTTTTATATAGAATTCAATATATATATATATATATATATATATATATGACATATGCAAAATATGTTTACAACTTATACAACATATTTATGATAATGATACTAGTAATGTATATATTCTTACTTGGATTTTAATATATGGATAATATTTATACGATATATACATCATATTTAAGGAAGCTATAAAAACAGTTTATATATTTTTATTTAGAATCTAACATATATATAATATATGGATAACATATTCACAATATATATAATATATAGAAAATATAGGGTTTTTTTTAAAAAAATATCTTAAAAAATTAAAATATTTTTAAAAATACCCCTTTTTAATTTTAATTTCAAAAATATTATTTTTTCAACTTTTAATTTCAAAAATATCCTTTTTTAGAGATATACTTTTAGTATACATTTAGTATATTAAAGGTATATTCAATTTTTAAAAGTATACATTGAATATATATTTAGTATATAAAAAATATACTAAAAATACAAAATATTTTTGAAAAAAAATTAAAAAGTGTGCTATAGAGTGTAATTTTTTCGAAAATATATTCACAACATATACCATGTATGCAAAATATATTCACAATATATACAATATTGTTAATCAACACATTGTACTATCATAATATTATTTTAATTTGTTTATTTAGGTTTTAATATAGAAGTATTATTTAATAATATTTTTTATGCTGGTTTTTCATTTATACCTAGATTTGTGTTCAAAGGAGATGGCAGAAAGTTTTGATTTGCAAATTTACACTTTTTTTTTTTGTTATCTTATTCTTTTTCTTCTTTGATTTTTCTATTTTTGATTGTTTGTTTTGATTCAATGATAGGTTTTTGAGCAGTTTATTGTGTATGAAAACATTGAGGAAGAAGATTGATGATGAAGAAAAAACTTGTTTGAGAAAATGTTAGAGAATACAAGATGACATCTTTATTAGATCTGTAGTATTTTTGTAATTTAGGAAGTTTTTAACATATTTTCGTAATTTTAAAACTATCACATTTTCAAAATTATTTTGTATTTAGGTTAGTTTTTTAATTTTTCCTTTTTTTTTTATAAAAACACTGAAAAATATTTTTGAAATTATATAAATTTTCTTTTTATTTAAAAAATAGATACTTTTTTTTATTTTAAAAATATATATTTTTAAACTTTTTGTTTGAAAATTTTCACTTGCGATTTGCGAAAGTTTGTGTATCAAAAGCATACATATAATATACCAGAGATATGCGTATAATATATTAAATTTAAAAATAATATTTTTGAAATTTCTTAAAAAATAGAATATTTAAAAAAAAATAAAAAGTGACATATTATGTATTTTTTATTTTTAAAATTTTTTTTATTATAAAATTTTTTTTATTAGCTTTGACATATCACTTGTTCAATTTCATGTCAAGATTGACAAAGATGCATAATAGGCACAAAACTAAAACATTGGCTATAATGAAAAATTAAATTAAAAGTTTAATTTTTATTATTTAAAATTTAATCCAACTCAATTTTTATTTAAAAATTATAAAATTTCAATTCAAATTGCAGGATTTGAAAATTTTAATTCAACATCAAATTCATCTATCCAAAAGTAAAATTAGGTATGATAGTCTTTTGCTTTGTATTTGATTTGGAGAATCTAATGAAACACTTGCATAGGTTAGAGTTGATTTCAAAAAGTTGGATGGGACAGAAAAAAGAGCTGATATAACAATTTGGGAGAGTAATTTACGTCAATAATTATAGGTTTTCTTTTCATATAGAAAGGAGGAAAATCAATGCCTAACAAATCATCTAAAAATCTTGAAATTATTATTTTCAAATATGAAACAATCGATTTTAAAAAAAAAAGATAAAGGTAATTTTGATGTTTTTGCCAACCACAACTTTGTTAGGAATACAAGACAACCAAAAGTTGGATGCATTTGCTAGTGGCAATGCCTTTTTCACTTTTTGGAAGTTATTAATAAGATTAGATATTGTGTTTACATGTAAATTGAATGAATTTCATTTATTATTTTCTATAGATTGCATTAAACGTTAATTTTAATTATGCCTTATATAAGTAGTATCAAAAGTATTAAAAAGTTTGGACTTCGCAAGACTTATTGGATGCCTAACTTAGTGATTTATTTATTTAGGATTATCAAGAAAAAAAATAATGTCCTTAAGAGAGAAAGTAATAAGTCGTACAATGAATATGAAATAGTGATAGATATTATTATATTATGCAAGTAGAAAAGGAATTGGTAGGTATACAAGTGCCCTTCTCTCACATTGGTGTGTAGAGAGCTTAGTAAAAAATTAGCTTATAAGCTAATATAGAAAAAAATTACTAAAAAATGATATAAAACTATATTATCAAAAGAATTTATTAATATATTAAATTGTTTGATTAAACTAACTTATAAACGAAGTATTTATAAGTATCAAAATAATAAAATGGTCCCTCAACTTATTTTTTTAGTTTATAAACTGATATAATTATTTAAATAAATTCGCCGATTTAAATTTAGAGCTAATAAGATGTATCATGAGACTCATAAGCCATGAGCCTTAGTGATAATAATAATGTGCTAAGGCATGATGAACATGCATGTATAGGGTCTCAGCTCTTTGGTGAAACCAATGAATCAAAAGGCCTTGTGAGCAAAGCCCTGGAAGGTTGAGGGAGCATCTTGGACGAGTCCTTAAAACTTATCCCAACTAACCATGGCCACGGTTTACAGTGAACCATGAATCGAATGTAAGTAATGAACTAGACCAAAATTGAGAAAATCAGTTTCTAATTGGAATTAAAATCAGATTAGAAGGGTCAGGTTCATGTTTATAATTTATTGAGCCGGAATCGAGACCGAAATCGGTGGCTTAGAACCATGAAAAATAAAAAAAAGTAAAAATTAATATATATTCTAATATGTTAAAAATTAATATATAGATTAATATTATATGTATTATAATATATTAATACATATATTATAATATATATATATATTAATTTTTAATATATATAATATAATTTATAGTTTAAAATTATAATATAGAGTTAATTTTTTTTTTGTTGCACTTCAATTGTAGCATTAAATATTTAAAATTATTTAGTTAAATATATGTATTTATAATGAAAAATTACATTTGTAAAAATTTATTATTATTTATTAATAATATAATAATAATAATTATTGTTAATTTATTATTTTTTTTAACAATTAATATTATTTAACTTAATTTATATTATCAAATTTATGAGTTAAGTGTTCAATCTCATACAAAAATATTATCAATTATAATTTTTTTATTGAAAAAATAAATTAAAAAATTAATTTGGATCAGTAGTTGAAACTGAAACCAGAATTGGAACCGGCTTATTTTTGAAGGGCTTAAATCTTTATTGAACCGGCTTTTGCAGGTTAAGATTAAAGTTTATGATTTTTGTAAACCAACACTGGCTCTGAACATGCGATTCTAATAAACCGAACCAGTCCCAACTGGTTGTCCCTTATGAGGTCTTCTAAGTTCATTTGTACATTGTTGAAAGCTAAACTTGGGTGATATTCTAGGCTGAATTGTCATAGACAGATTTATTCTTCATCAAATATTCAAAGCAGAGAAATGTATGATGCTAATTTTGTTTTATAATATTTCTCTTTCTGATAAAAAAAGATTTATTCTTCATCAAATATTTTTAAATAAATTCCCATCATTTGACTGCTATTATTATACTCATTCCATTCTGTTGGAATTATTACTTTGCTAAAAAACAGTTATCATTCTTAAATTGTCACGTTATACATAGAAAAAATTAATTAGCATTTTTTCAATTATATTCTTATTATTAATAACTTCATTAATGTATTAATAGAGACTATTTAGTCAATTCAAAATAATTTTATATAATATTTAAAAAATTTAATGACTTTCTTAATAAGTATGTATGAATTGAAAGTGATGATTTTAACAGGACAGACGACGATTTCAGTGGAGACAGAGGAAGCAATATAAAAGAAAGTAAAAAAAGAATACATAAAGAGTAATTATAATTGAAATTTATGTACGTGTTCATTAAAATTTGTAAGAATATCGATTAATACTGATAGAGTATTAAGAATTTTCTAGTAAAAAATTAGTGGATTTGTCAAAGAATTGATTCTTTAATTTGTTTAAATTCTGCTCTGGTTGCATGACTTTACCCAATACCCAATGTCTTGTTACACAACCTTAAAACAATTATACATGAAATATACGCTCAGCACCTTAAAATTTAAAATTGTATGATAATTAAATGCTTAAATATAGTGTCAATTATGCAATTATAAGTTTTTAATACAATACTACGCAATCATATACTTTTAGTTTCATAGTATTTAAATCCTATTTTGCAGGATTAAAAATTTCAAAGATTATATTTAAGTTGGAGTTGAATTTTGAAAAACACAGACAAACCAATTCAGAAGCCAAAACACCTTCATTCAATTTGAATCCAAAATTAGAGAGGCAGTGCAAGTGATAGATAATAGAGAATTCAAAGAGACCTAATTATTGAAATATATAATTAATTATTGAACTATACTTATTATATATAAAATCACTCAATCCTAATTTTATTTCAATAACTTTATCATTATGGAATATTTATAGAGATTTAATTAATTTTATGCTTATTTATTTCTTTACGCAATAAATGTGTTAAAAAACCTACTTGCCTATCATGGAAAAACAAATTAAAACCGACTGTTAAATTCCACCAATATCAAACAATAATATCAAACAATAGTGTTTTTTTTAAATAAACTAAAAATGGTATGATTTTTGAAATAAAATCAAAATGGTATAATTTTGAAATAAAGTTCCAATTCCATAGATATGCAGATGAAATTAAGTAATTTTAAATTTTACAATGAAAAGAGAATGAAAAAAAAAAAGCTTTTATAAATATCACATAAGCATAAATATTTTTTTTAATAATAATTAATTTTATATGACAACTAGAAAAACCCTCGTTGCGCTTCAGTATATATTTTTATTAATCAAATATAATGTCTATTATTTTTGAGAATTAACTAAATAAATACCACTTCACATATCAATATTAAATTTTAGACTCCCCTCACTTTAAATAATTTTTTTTTGACAAAATTGCCTCCTAATAAACAAATCCTACCCATTCTTATTTCTAAAAATATGTCCCACTATTTATCCCTAATTTAAAATTTTCTAAAATTTTTTTCTCTCTACCTTGCTTCTAAACTAAATTCCTAAAATCAAAATCCCTTACTCTCTCTTTTTCTTTTAAATCTTTTCTCTTTCTCTTTCTTTCAAAATCTTGTGTCATTGCTCACTGAGTTCTTCAAGAAAGCATAGGTAAGGTACGCTCTCTCTCTCTTATTGATTTCTGCTTGACTTCTCTGCTTTCATTACACCATTACTTGAAATTTTCACATAATATGTTTAAAATGAGTTAAGTGATGTTTAAAGTAAGCTTGTTAATTAATTTTCACCATTTTTAGTTTATTTTTTTAGGGTTATTATGGATATGTGCTTTTATTTCAGTACAGTAGATAAAGATATATTTGTACTATGAAATTTTTGTACTGCAGTATTGGAGAAAATAATCTTGTTGTTTCTATTTTCTTGTAGTTAAATAGTTTGTTAATCTTAAGAATAAGAAATGGAAAATGGAAGAATTTTCAAGTTTAGTAAATGATTTATAAATATTGTGTCTTAAATTCTTTGTCTTTATTGTAACCGTTTCTTTTCTTTTCTCTCTTTATGTTCATCAAATAAATCATATTATGTTATTTAATAGTAATTTATTTATAGTCAAACCATACCAAATATGTAATATCGGGGATTATAAACTATATATGGATAAATTTTATCTACAACAAAATTTATTTGTTTTCTCTGTCAGGGAGTTTAAGACTAGTCAGTTTTCTTTGGCTCATTTATGGGTTATTTGTCTTTTTTTGGTCTATGTTTATGCTTTCATTTAAATTTACATTTTTGTTTATAATTGAAACATTTGATGTTGTCTCTTTGATGTGTTGGCTTCATTTATGGTATAATTGGGTTCAATTAAACCTAAAACTAGCTGAGGTTCCGTCTTCTTAGTCTATTTGCCTCCACTTGCAGGGATTTATCACTAACTTAGTTAGAGTTCACATCTGAGCTGCTGTTCAACTCAGATTTAGAATTTTTGTTATTCTGTAAATTTGATTTCATCTCTTGGTGATGGGAGTTGAATTGCAGTTTTAATTTTTAATTGTGAAATTCACTCATTTTAATCATATTTTGTGAAAGATCATATTGTATTTTGTGGTTCATACAATTTTCTTACAAGTTATAGTCTTATTTTGGCGAAAAGTTTCTAGCTTTCTTTTGCTTCTTAATTCTTATGTTTGATTTAGCCACTGAAAGAGAACAACTTAGTTTTATTTTTTTTTGCTGTATTCTTTTCATGCAATAATACAAATATTTAATCTTTTTCATGTGGAAGGTAATTTTTTTTTTTTACAAAATTCAACTTCCATTTACAAATATTTATTAGTAATTCTAATGCAAAAAGTTGAAATCCAACATGCATTAATCCATGATACTTTGCTAGTTAATTTAGTGGAAGAGATGACAATATGATTATATCTCTATAACATATATGTTAAAATTTGCTAACTAAACAAAGTTAATTGCCATTGCTACTGCATGACGCAGGTTGGAAAACATGTATTGTGATCCATTAATGGCCGATCATTTTAAGACTATAATATAGTTTAAGGCTAATCTGTTTTCTTTGTTGATATATGTTGATATGCTTTGATATGCACTAAAGAATGAATGATGTTGTGTTATACATGATATTTAGCTATATTAAATAGTAAAGAAGTGTGTTCAGCTTACTGATATAGATTGATCTGCCTTAATATGGGTTAAAATTCTTTGATATGCTTCGATTTAGGAATGCCAAAGTATGCATCACTTTGAGTTCTATAAGCTGATTACCTATTTCAAATAGTGAAAAACTAAGTTTTTTTTTTCTAATATAGATTGATCTTTGTTGATATGTCTTGATATGCTTTGATATGAGACTACTAAAATATGAATATATTCTATATGTTGTTTATATGTTTTAAATAGTGAAGAAAAATATTTTTGTTGGTTGATATATGTTAATATTTAATGATATGACTTGATAGGACATGATATAATTTGATGTAGGACTAGTAAAATATAAAATATTTGTGTTGTAGATGTCGTTTACATGTTTAAATAATGAAAAAATGTGTTTGTGTTGACTGATCAGTATGAAACTTTGATGATATGGTTTGATATGTCATGATATGGTTTGATATGAGACTAGAAAATATAAAGCACTATTATTTTAGACGTTGTTTAGATATTTTAAATAGTAAAGAAACGTAGTTTTGTTGGCTGATCAGTGTTGATATTTGATGATATGGATTGATATGTCTTGATATGGCTTGATATATTATGATATGGTTTGGTATGAGACTAGTAAAATTTGTTGTATTTAAATTTGTTGTAGATGTCATTTACATATTTTAAATAGTGAAGAAATGTGTTTTTATTGACTGATCAGTGTGGATCTTTGATGATAATGGGTTTACCAAAGTTTTATTTATTTATTTATTTTGTGTTGTTTATCTGTTAAAACTAGTCTAGAAGTTTGTTTTGTAGGCATAAAATGGCGAATGTGTCTAAATCCACATCTAGTTCCAGTAGTGAACAATCTTCTTTACATAAGGAGCATAAAGTGCTAAAACATGCTAGCCCTAGGGCCGTGTCTACAACAAACCCCAAAGGCTCTAGGCTTAAGAAGTTGATGTCTACTCAAACAGAGGGAAGCAAATCAATGAAAGTCAAATATGTGCTACTTCCAATGCAAAAGGATGATGATGAAGAAGTTAAAAAAGAAAATGATGAAGAAAAGTTGGATGTGTGTTTGTTGGGATTCCAAATCGATATATGTATTGAATGTTGAGTTAATATAGGTTGATATGTGTTACTAAACAGGTTGAGTTGATATGGGTTGATATGTATTGATATGTGTATATATGTATTAATATGTGTTGATATACATTTGATATGGGTTTATATGTGTAGATATGTATTGATATTGATTGATATACATTTGATATGGGTTAATATGGATATATATAAGTTGAGATAAGTTATTATACATTTGATATGGGTTGAACTGTATTGATATGTGTTGATATGGATTTATATGGGTTGATATGTATTGATATGAGTTGATATATATTTGATATGGGTTAATATGGATATATATGAGTTGAGATAAGTTATTATACATTTGATATAGGTTGATATGGGTTGATATGTATTGATATGAGTTGATATACATTAGATATGGATTGATATGTGTAGATATGTATTGATATGAGTTGATATATATTTGATATGGGCTGATATGTATTGATATATATTTGATATGAGTTGATATAAATTTATATGGGCTGGGATGAGTTATTATACATTTGATATGAGTTGATCTGTATTGATATGAGTTAATATGAGTTGATATATGTCTTCATTGCAATTATTACATATTAAAAATATTATTATTGAAAATATACTTTCTTTAACCTGTAAAGTATCCACTCCATTTCACATGTCTTTATATTTATTCAAAATATATCAATTAAACATATCTTTCCACAACTTTCCTCAACTTGCAATACATATATCTATTTGGGATCTCAACAAACATATATGCAATAAATTTTACACATATAACCATCCAACACACAAATGAATAATAAATAGTGAGAATTTTGATTTCATCTAATTAAAAATATAACATCCAATTTATCAACAATGATTGCTATTCAAAATATAAAAAATTCAAAATGAATACATAAATATTAAAGTAGTCACATTCTTATTAGTTTACAAATCACTTTGCATCGCCATCATTATTATTCTCGTCATTCTTGCTATAATAAGCACATTGTCTCTTGTTTGAAGTATAGGCCCATGTAAATATTGTTGTGTTGTATCTAAATGTCTCCATAAGCTACTTTGTGCAGTGCTGAAAATTCAAGTTCTTCTTTATTATTGAAAACAACTAAATAATATGTAAAACACAAAATGATTCATGCTTTGTCATTTTCATATCAAAGTATATCAACCCATATCAAGGCATATTAACACATATCAACACAAATCAATCCGTATTGGCATACTAATCCCTTAAATCACATATCACTATCACTCATATCAATTTATATCAATCCATATCAACTCATATCAATATATAAATACGTAATTCTAGATTGTTTAGTACACCTAAATATTATTTAGAATAGAAAATGATTTAATCTAATAGAATCCTTTAATACATATATCACCCATAATAACTCATATTAACTCATATAAATCTATATAAATACATATCAACCCATACCAATATATAAATATACAATTCTAGATTGTTTACATGCCTAAATACCATTTATAACAAAAAATAATTCAATCCAATATAATCTCTTAATACACAAATTACATACATTAACTCATATCAACTTATATCAATTCATATTATTCATATCAACCTATATCAACATATAAATTAATAATTTTAGATTGTTTGGCACACTTAAATACCATTTAGAATAAAAAATAATTCAATTTAATATAATCTTTTAACACATATATCACTCATATTAATCCATATCAACCCATATCAACTCAACTCAATCTATATCAATATACAAATACATAATTTTAGATTGTTTAATACACTTACATACTATTTAGAATGAAAAACGATTCAATCTAATATAATTCTTTAACACACATATCACCCATATCAATCCATATCAACTCATATCAACCCATATCAACCTTAACAAATACATATTAACATATATCAAACTCATATAAATCTTTAATAAATACATATCAAATCATATTAACCCATATCAATCCATAATAATTTCATATCAACCCATATTGACCCATAACATACTTGAAATTGAAGTATATTGACACATATCAAACTATATATATTTTGTACTAACCTCAATAAATAGAGTTAGATTAAGTTTTGATTAAAACTCCGGCGAGAATCAAAAATTTCGGCGATAAATTTTTATAGTAAAATAGATTACCCCAATGAAATCACCTTCTTTCTCTTTTAAAACGACTAACTAAAAAAATCTCATTCTTTGAGAGAGTTAAGATTTTTTGTAGGAGAAAAAAGAGGAGAAAAAATTATTGTAAATAAATTTAGGACATGAGAGAGGATAAAAAAAGAGAGAGAGAAAGATGAAGAAGGAGGCGTGAGAAAGATGAGAGAGTGAAAACAAATGCTTCTTTTAGATCGATTAAAACTCCGATGAGAACCAAAATTTTTGACGATATTTTACTGCAAAATTGATTTTTAAATCAATTAATACAGTGAAATCATCTTCTTTCTCTTTTGAAATTACTAATTCAAAGAAAACTCTTTCGTGATAGAGAGTTTGAATTTTTTATAGGAGAAAAAAAAGAAAAAAAATATTAATGGATTTAAAGCATGGGAGAGGAGGAAAGATGATAAAAAAAGAAAAAGGGAGAAAGAGGAAGAATGAGGTGTGAGAAAGAGAGAGAGAAAGAAGAGAAGAAAGAAAAAGAAAAGATAGTTTTTTTAGGGTAAAGGGCACTTTTGTCTTAATTGGTTTATTTAAGATTAGTGGAGTCTAAAATTTATTAATGTTTTCTTTTAGGGTATTTTTTTTGATTAATTTCCATTATTTTTTTTCTATGTATTTAAGATTATTTATTTTTTTAAATTAATTTTGATAATTAACTGAAAATATGTAATGTTGTCAATTATTTTTTATTTTTTTGTTCCTTTTCCTTTCTTCCAAGATCATGTAAATTTTATTTAATTAATGTTGATAATTAACTGAAATAACATGCATACAACACAAATAAACAAACAAATTTAAGAGTATTTTATACTAAATAATATTTTGATTATATTATTATTTAATATTTCTCCTAATAAATCTTTAATATCATTAATTCATATATATATATGTCATCAAATGTGTTATATCATTGGCATGATATATTTAAGAGATTTCATTAAAAATATAAAAAAAATAAAAATGCTTTGAAAATATATATTTTTAATTTGCTTATATTTTTCAATTGAAATTATTTTTTATTTTTAAAAATATTAAATTTTAATTAGCTTTAAAAATATACCCTATAATTAATCAATTGAAACTATTTCTAAATTTTAAAATATTAATTTTTGATTTTAAAATTAAAAATTAAAATAATTTTTTTAAAATACTCTTAAATATATTTGATTCATTTATAAATAGGTAAAAATGACCATTTTAGTACATAATTTTTAATTTTTTTAAAATATTATTTTTAATTTAAAAAAAATGTGGCATGTTTGCTTATTTATTCTTGGAGCAATTTTTCTAAAAAATGGATTTTTTAGAATATTTTTATTTTTATTTTTTGAAAAGTAGAATATTTTTATTTTTAAAGAGTTTTAAGGAAATTTTTTTTAATTATATTATCATAATGACATAATATTTCTGATGCAATATGCATATATATATATATAACGTGAATTAATAATTTTAAAGACTCATTAGAAGAAGTATTAAATAATAATTTTAATCAAAATATTATTTAGTATAAAATACTTTTAAATATGTTTGATTAATTAGGTAAAAATATTATTTTAGTTTATAATTAAGCAAAAGAAAAAAAAATAAGTGTCAATTTATATTTTCTCACAAACTTAAAAGGTACATTTGCATATTTTAATGAAAATTTAAACACAGTTAATATCGGTTAGTTTTTAATTAAAAAATAAGTTAATTTATCAGCTTTTTTAACTTTAAGAGTATAAATGAGTTAAAACAAATATTAAACTTGAATTTTACCATAGTATAAACTTTAGAGGCATTTTTCCATATTTATTAAGCATATATATATTTATTCTAATGAAGTTAAGTAAATGTATATTTATTCTAAAGAAAACTCTCGCTCACTCTCTCTCTCTCTGGATGCACGTAGCCTTTCTCCCTCATTATTTTTTATTGTTATATTATTAAATTGTGATAATTTTTTATTTTTATTTTTTTATTAAATTGTATATTATTATATTTATATTATCTCTCTCTCTCTTTTCTATTGGTGAAGAAACCTTTCTCCCTCTTTAATTTTTTTATTGTTATATTATTAAATTGTGATAATTATTTATTTATTAA
Source organism: Garcia nutans (assembly GCA_947685225.1). Classification (NCBI taxonomy): domain Eukaryota; kingdom Viridiplantae; phylum Streptophyta; class Magnoliopsida; order Malpighiales; family Euphorbiaceae; genus Garcia; species Garcia nutans. The sequence continues at coordinate 3,282,977 of CANTUV010000068.1, forward strand.
ATTTTACATTATTTCTCTCTCTCTCTTTTATTGGTGGATGCATGTTTACAATGGATTTGCAGCTGGACAAATCTATATCTTTTAGGTAAGTAATTAGAATGCTTCTCATGTTGCCATGTCATAAATTTTTTAAAAAATACAGGCTATTTCACTTTTTTTTTTTTTATTATTATCAAAACTCAAATTGTAAATCCAAATTAATGCATAAAGAAAATCTTTAAAATCTTTTTATTGTAGCTATTACTTTATCATACTTTGAATTTATACAATAGAAATCAATATTTAATTTGAAATTATTAATGATAAAATTTCAATTACAAAAAAAATCATAAGACAACCAAATCTCCTTAAAGCTATATCATAATATCAAAATTTAATTTAACATTTTTTAATAATAAATTTTCAATTAAAAAAATATTAAAAAACATTTTCAATCATATATGAGTAATATCACACATGAAAACACCATAATATAAAACAAACTGCATTTGAAAGCCTGTTTGAAAAAAACAAGAACTCACCACACATTCATAAAAAAAGAGAGGCAAAATATGCATTATATTTTTTCTTTATCAATATGCGAAATATATAAAATGAATGTGTATTCGTATGATTTGATATAGATTTTTATTTATTGAGAGATTGTACATGCAACTATTTATTTAGTTATTGGAGTTTGGTGCACATATATGCTAAATACATATTGGTTATGGATTTCTTTATATATATGTGTATATGTAAAGAAACTTTTTTTTTATTATGTATGTTATATTTTATTTTCTTTTTTTTATGAGTTAATGGATTATAAAAGAGCAAATAACTAGAAATTTTTAAATTTATTGTGAAATTAGAGCGATTTTTATTTTTTAAAATTTTTATGCAACTTATATTTTTAATTATTAAAATATACTTTAAGAATTAATTTTTAATTTTTAGTGTACTTGCATTCTCTAATGTAAAAAAAAAAACAATTAGATTCCTTAAATTTAAAGTATTATGGTTGGATTGTAAATGGAATAACAAACTATAAAAATATTATCATGGAATTCTATTTACTAACTTTTTAAAAAAATTATGTTAACTAATATAAAATTATATTTATTAGTTTTTCTAATTAAATTAAACTATAATTTATACTAACAATGTAAATTTAATACAACTTACAATTATATACACATATTTATATATAGAAAAATATTTCATATATAGTTCAATTAATTATAAAATATTAATAAAATTTTTAATGCCTTTTAAATATATTTTTTTAAAAAATGTTTGGTCTAAAAAATATAATGTGCATAATAAATAGTTAAAAAGTTTGTAAAATATATTATATATTTCAATGATAAAAAAATATAATAAAAAATTATATCTAGTTATAAAAATAATTTTAGAAAACTTGCAATGAAGTTTTGCAATGTAAACATCTGTTGCTAATGTTGCAACAATTAGCAATGTCTTTGCAATATAAGTTGCAAAACTTTGACATAATTTGTTATAACGGAAAAATTTCATTGCAAATTTGCAACAGACATTTTTTCGTCGCAACACTATATTAAAAACAGAAAGAAATTGTTGTAAGAAATTTTGTTTACCATTGCAAAGTTTTCTTCAAAGCGATGTCGTTACATATATTATTTTGATTTTCTTTATTATATTTTTTATTAATTGAATATATAAATTTCACTGAAATATTTTTATAATATTCATTACTAAACTATAAAAAATACTTTATTTCTATTTATAAATATTTAACTTAAAAATAAATAAGTAAAAAAAATAAAATTATTGAAATTTAATAGTTAAATAATATATAACTAAACTAATTAAAGTATATAATTTTTATTTTGTTATCTAATCAAAGTAATAAGCAAATAAGAAGCTAAATATAATTTATTATGTTTACAAAAACATCTAGCTATTTTTAACTTTTCAAATATATCTATATTAATAGCATGATAATTAATATTTATAGAATTCAAGAATAAATTAATAAAAATTATTTAAAATTAAATAATATTAGTTAATAATATTTAAATATAAATATATATAATAAACAGAATATATATAGATAAAAACATAGAAAAATATAGAAATAGAAATGTAATAACATTACATTATCAATATTATTTAATATAGTAATAAAACATATTCAATTAATATTAATAAATACTAATAAATAAAACATTAATAAATAATTAGCAAATAAAAAAATATAATATATATACCTAATATAATGGTTAAATAATATATAACTAAAATAATTCAAATATATGATTATTAATTAATTTGTCACTTGATCAAAGTAATTTTTTTTAAAAATTTAAGAATAAGTAAATAATAAACAAAATATAATTTACTATATTTACAAAAATAGCTTGCTATTTTTAACAATATTAATAGAATAGAATAATAAATTAATAAAAAATACTTAAAATTAAATGATGTTAGTTAATAATATGAATAAATATAAATAAATATATAGAAATATATAATAATAGAATATATATAGAAAATATAGAAATAGAAATATATTAATATTATATTATTAATGTTATTCAATGTGATATTAAATAATTTATATAGTATTAATAAATAATAATAAACAATAACAAAAAAAATTAATCCATCATTTAATTATTTAATTATTAACTATATATATATATATTTATATATGTTGAACACAGACGAATGACGTCTTTTTTATCCAAGGGTCACGTTTATAGACTTCAAACTTACACTCTTCTCAGTTCTCAGTTTACATCCTTCTCTCATTCGCACTATAACACCGTCACCGCCAGTGCCATCACAATCACTAGCGTACTCAGCTTTGTCTCCCTCGCCATCTTCTTCTTCTTTAGAGGAAAATTAAGAAAAAAAAAAAAAGAATACAAAGTCCAAGTGCCTCTCTCTATCTCTCATATATGTGTTCATTTTTATGTTCACTAAATTTTATCCAATGTAATGTTTTTTTTGCTTGTACTGTTAACTGATGTACTTTGGAATGTACATTGTTACTTGTTTGTGATATTTATATACTTGTATTGTTGAGTGTTATTGATTTGAAAACTATATATTGATATTTGATTGTAATGTTCAATTCTCACATCTTTGTGTTATTAAGTGCCTATTTGGGAGTATTTTCAGTATGGATTAATAATGTACGGTGTAATAAGTTCAATATGGTATGATATGATATGGTATAGTATTGACAGTGTACTACGTTTATAAAGATTATATGGTACTGTTAAGTTATTTGATGATTTGATTTGTCTTAAATAAATAAAATAATTAAAATGCCCTCCACTCTAATATTTTGTATAATTCACATTAAAATAAATTTATTTAAGTTGTACTAATAAAACTAATTAATTCCATCAAAAAATTAATAAAATTTTTAGTAAATATATATTTTATAAAAAATAAAATTAATTAAATTTTATAACAAATTTAAGTATCATACGAATAAGAAAATAAAAAAATATTAATAAAATTCAATTAAATCAATAATTTACAAAATATTAATATAATTAATATATTAAAATCACAAAATATTATTCAACAACATAAATATTATCCATAACATCATCCAAAATAAAAATCTTTAACCATAAATATTTTTAAAAATAAAAAGTTGAAAAATTATTTTTTTAAAAATAAAAAAGAAAACTAGAGATTTTTGAAAATATATATTTTTTAAATTTATTTTAATGAAAATCATAATTTAAATTATACAAAAAAATCTCAATGTAACATGTGGAGTGAAACAACCTAATGCACTATTAAATAAATTAGTCCAAAACAATGAATTAATTAAGAATAAAGCTCAAAGAGAACATATAATAATATATTATCCTAAGATTAGCTGAGAAAGAAAAATATTAAAATAAGGTTGAAATTTTTTAAATTTGATTGAGAGTAATTTTGATAATAAGAAAATAAAACCATCATAACACACCAAATCCATGGTTAAAAAAAAAGGCTCAAAATTGTCATTGACAAACTATCACTAAACCATAATAAACCATCAAAATAAGTTAGAAATCTTCCCAAACATAGTTTGATTTTATACCATACCATATTAATTCATATAAAACCATAATGGAAATGCTCCTAAACAAAGCCTAAGTGTTATACATTTGAATTTTATTTAGGAATATATATAACTTGTTTGATATACAAGGACTTAATATATGTCTCGTGATGAGGTTTGGAAAGCTCCGACTAAATCGAAATACTGTTAATTTTTTTTAATTTGGTAAATATAATTAATTTATTATAATAAATGCAATTTATAAAAGATCAAATTTTATCAATTTTCATTTTAGTTATATCTACTATTTTATGTGTTAAAGTATAAATATAAATTTTATACTGCAGGACTAAATTTCTATTAGGCTCAACTACACCGACGGATGAAACTGATAGTCTATACTACTTAGATTTATCTAAACAAGGTTGGCAGTCAAGAAGCAGTGTGTGTACGAGCTCGATTCTGCTGCTTTTATATATATATATATATTAGGAATTGCATTGTGCCTCTACATTTATAGTTTGCATCACAATATAGAGGGAGGACGATCTTGAAGATGCCATGACGAGACAAATATGTTAAATAAATTTGTTATCCACGTCCTATTTGACCATGTCTATTGTTTGTTCTGGTCTTTTGGGATAGCTGCTGATTTTTAGCAGATTTTTAGTCTTACAGTTAGTTCCTATTTCTTTGTTTATTGCCGTTGTAAATTGGCTATTTAAGCAAGTCATTTGCTACTGAAAAAAATACAACTTAATCTCCTTTACTGCATATACTTTGCTTTGTTTCTATCAGTGGTATCAGAGCAGGGTTAGGAGAGTTCAATACGAGAGGTTTGAGCGAAACACGTAAGGGAGAGAGTTTGAGTGTTTGCTGTAGCAAAAATGGTTGCGGAAAATTTTGTGCAACCTGCAATTCCTCTCTTTGATGGTCATTATGATCATTGGAGCATGTTGATGGAAAATTTCCTAAGATCAAAAGAGTATTGGCAAGTGGTTTCTGAAGGCATTTCAGAACTAGCCCCAGGCACAGCGGTGTCTGAAGCACAGAAAACAGAGATAGATGCAGCGAAACTGAAGGATCTCAAGGCAAAGAATTATCTTTTTCAAGCAATTGATCGTTCAATCTTAGAAACAATTCTGTCTAAGGATACTTCTAAGCTAATATGGGATTCCATGAAAAAGAAATATCAAGGAACAACAAGGGCAAAGAGGCAGCAGCTTCAAATACTTCGTTCCGAGTTTGAAACACTCCGAATGAAATTTGGAGAGACAGTCGCAGATTATTTCTCTCGGGTGATGGCAATCATCAATAAGATGAAAATCCATGGTGATAAGATTGCGGAGGTTACTATTGTTGAAAAAATTCTTCGTACATTGACGGCAAAGTTTAACTTTGTAGTTTGTTCTATTGAAGAATCTCATGACGTTGATGAGCTTTCAATTGATGAATTACAAAGCTCTTTATTGATTCATGAACTGAAAATTACCCAGCAGGATAAAGAAGAAGTAGCTTTGAAAGTCTCAACTGATTTTCATGTAGCTGGTCTAGGAAGAGGTAGAGGCAGTAACAGGGGTCGTGGTAGAGGCAGAGGCCGAGGCAACAACGGCCATGAAGCAGGAACAAGTAGCTGTGACTCGAGGTCCTTTGACAAATCCAATATTGAATGTTATCGATGCCATAAGTTTGGTCATTTTGCATATGAATGTCAAACTGGTTTGTCAAAAAGACAAGGAGAGGAATCAAACTTTATTGAACAAGAAGAAGAAGAAGAAGAAATCACTTTGCTTATGGTTTGTCAAACAAAAGAAGAAACTAATAAAAATCTGTGGTTTCTTGACACCGGGTGTAGCAATCACATGAGTGGAGATAAGTCAGTTTTCTCTACTCTTGACGAATCCTTTAGAGATACTGTGAAGTTGGGAAATAACTCCAGAGTTGCAGTCATGGGGAAAGGACAAATTTCAATTTAAATCAATGGAGATTTTACTCCCACTTTAGCTAATATTCTTTTTGTTCCAGAGTTAAAGACTAATCTTCTTAGTGTTGGTCAGTTACAAGAAGAGGATTATGAAATCTCCATCAAAGGCGGAGTTTGCAAAATTTTTGATGACAAACAACATTTGATTATTGAAGTCAAGATGACTAAAAACAGATTGTTTCCTCTCTATCTTTATAAAACTGAGCAGACATGTTTTACTGCAAAGTTAAAAGATGAAGCATGGTTGTGGCACTTTCGATATGGTCATCTACATTTTAATGGATTGAAAACTTTGTAGCAAAAGAGCATGGTGACTGGGCTTCCTAAAATTGCAGCTCCTGCAGAAATTTGTGAAAGCTGTGTTGTTAGCAAACAATCACGCAGTCCATTCCCAACAGGAAACTCACGGAGAGCAGAACAAGTGCTGGAGTTAGTTCATTCGGATCTTTATGGTCCAATAAAACCAAACTCCAATGGTGGTAAACGATACTTTATAACCTTCATTGATGACTTCAGTAGAAAAATATGGGTGTATTTTTTGCAGGAAAAATCAGAAGCATTTGATGCTTTTAAACGCTTTAAAGTGCTTGTTGAAAGAGAAAGCGGTAACTTCTTAACTGCTCTTCGTACTGACCGTGGAGGAGAATACACTTCTCATGAGTTCACAAGTTTTTGTGAAGAAAATGGGATCCAGAGGCAATTAACTGCAGCTTATACGCCTCAACAAAATGGTGTTAGCGAACGGAAGAATCGTACAATTCTTAACATGGTGCGAAGCATTTTAACAAGGAGTAATGTTCCAAAATTTTTTTGGCCTGAAGCGGTTGCATGGAGCATATATATTTTGAATAGAAGTCCAACTCTGTCTGTTCAAAATATGACACCAGAGGAAGCATGGAGTGGAAGAAAACCATGTGTAGATCATTTCAGGATATTTGGGTGTGTTGCTTATGCCCATATTCCTGATGCGAAAAGGAAAAAGCTGGATGATAAGGGAGAAAAATCCATTTTTCTTGGTGTTAGTGAACAATCTAAAGCTTATAAGCTGTATAATCCTAACACTAAGAAAATTCTAAGCAGCCGTGACGTTGTTTTTGATGAAGAAGTCTTTTGAGAGTGGAATGGAAAAGCTGCTACAAATGAAGTTTCTGCCATGTTAGATTTTGAAGAAAAGATTACTGAAAATCTTCCCCAGCAAACTGTTTCTAATAACTCTTCTGAAGATGCTCAACATGAAGTTTCTGCAACTCTTGAAATTTTACCACCATTGACAACATTTGAAGAACAATCTAGTGAACCAGCAAGTTCACGTTCTCATCGTGTTAGACGCAGACCAGCATGGATGTCAGACTATGAGGTAACTAGAATTGATCAATCTGACACTCACTTTGCTTTTTTGTCAGATTGTGATCCTACTACATTTGAAAATGCTGTCAAGGAGTCTAAATGGCGCCAAGCCATGGATGACGAGATTGCTGCGATTGAAAGAAATGAAACTTGGGAGCTAACTGAGCTTCCCGATGGTGTTAAAACAATTGGAGTAAAGTGGGTGTATAAAACAAAACTTAATGAGAACGGTGAAGTAGACAAGTTTAAAGCACGCTTAGTAGCAAAAGGCTACAAGCAGGAGTTTGGGGTCGACTACACTGAAGTGTTTGCACCAGTAGCTCGCCATGACACAATTCGTTTATTGATTGCAGTTGCAGCCCAAAAATCATGGCCAATCATTCAACTGGATGTAAAGTCAGCTTTCTTACATGGTGATTTAAAGGAGCAGGTATTTGTTGATCAACCACTTGGTTATATTAAGAAAGGAAGTGAGCACAAAGTTTATAAATTAAAAAAGGCTTTGTATGGGTTGAAACAAGCCCCACGTGCTTGGTACAATAAAATTGAAGCACATTTTTTGATAGATGGTTTTCACAAATGCCCATATGAATATACTCTGTTTGTGAAAACTGAAAAAGAGAAGATTATTATTGCTTGTCTATACGTTGATGACCTCATATTTACTGGAAATGATGCTCTCATGTTTAAAAATTTTAAGAAGTCTATGATGGAAGATTTGAGATGACAGATTTAGGCATGATGCATTATTTCCTTGGCATTGAAGTGGTTCAATCTCCTGCTGGAATTTCAATTTCTCAAAAGAAGTATTTGCTGGGAATTTTGGACAGGTTCTTAATGAAAGAATGCAATTCTGTGACTACACCAACGGAATTTGGAGTAAAGTTAAGCAAGGATAACGAAGGGAAGAAAGTTAACAATACACTCTACAAGCAGATTGTTGGTAGCTTAATGTATTTAACTACCACAAGGCCTGATATTATGTTCTCTGTCAGTCTAATTAGTCGATAAATGGAGAATCCAACCGAGAATCATTTATTAGCTGCCAAGCGGATCCTCCGTTATTTGCAGGGAACTAGAGATTTTGGGTTGTTTTATAAGAAGGGTGTCATGTCTAATTTAATCGGTTTCACCGATAGCGACTTTGCAGGTGATCAAGATGATAGGAAGAGTACTTCTGGTCATGTATTTATGTTGGGTTCGGCAGCTGTATCTTGGTCATAAAAAAAGCAACCAATTGTTACTTTATCGACGACAGAGGCGAAATTTGTTGCAGCAACCTCCTGTGTATGTCAATCTATTTGGTTGAAGAAAATTCTTACCGAATTGCGATTCATACAGGAAGAAGCAATTGAGATTTACTGTGATAACAGTTCTGCTATAAAACTCTCTCAAAATCCAGTTTTGCATGGTCGCAGTAAACACATAGATGTCAAATATCATTATCTGTGTGAACTCACAAATGAAAAAGTGATTGATCTCATCTACTGCAGAAGTGAAGACCAGTTAGCTGATATTTTCACAAAAGCTCTCAAATTATCCATGTTTGAGAAGTTCAGAAGGTTACTTGGAGTTTGTCCAGTTTAAGAGAGGGTGCATCTTGTTAAACTGATATCAGTTTAAGAGAGGGAATGTTAAATAAATTTGTTATCCACGTCCTATTTGACCATGTCTATTGTTTGTTCTGGTCTTTTGGGATAGCTGCTGATTTTTAGCAGATTTTTAGTCTTACAGTTAGTTCCTATTTCTTTGTTTATTGCCGTTGTAAATTGGCTATTTAAGCAAGTCATTTGCTACTGAATAAAATACAACTTAATCTCCTTTACTGCATATACTTTGCTTTGTTTCTATCAAAATAGCTAATGAGGAAAGAGATTAGACAAGAGGTAAGGCAAGACACGAGGAAAGAGCTCATTGAATTATTTTAGAACTATTTTAGATCGATTGCAAAACTGCCTATATGGTTTGTCTTATGGACCTTCCCCAGATAGCGTGCCTCCCCAAGTTGATTCATTCCACATGTGAGATTTATTTATTTTTTATTGTATTTTGTAAACGTTGAATATTTTTCATATTGAATGTGTTCAAGTATTCTAACATTTTAAGTTTTGAATTTTATAAGTATTATTAATATTAATTGATTTTATATGAATTTTTTAAATATTTCTGTATATATCTATTGTATTTAAAAAAAATTAATAATTTAATAAAATAAAAATAATACACAAAAATAATAATGAAACATTTTCAAACTATCCAAAAGAGACATTTCAATAAAATTCTCTTTCTATTATGAGAATTCTACTAAATGGGAGCTAAAATATATATATTTATTCGGTTTCTAAATTTATTAACAAAATATTAACAAAATTCAAATATTCAATCAAAATACCTATTTATAAAAATATATATACACCCCACACTACATAATATGCACTCAATATAAATCCAATTTTAAGGTCAAAAGCCTTCCAAGTTCATCTACCTTCTTTGATTTACAATAAAGATTCAAAATGTTAGGACACATACCTTGTTAGCATCTCCATTTAATAGCAACACAATTATATGTAGTGTTTAATCACATGCACTAATACTAAAGAGTCATGTAATGTATTGTTTAGGTGTAATGTAATGAAATTAAATAACTACAAGTTATTTCAATTCTTAAATACTTTTATAATAATATTTTTATTCCTAAAACCTAAACAATCAAACTATAATCAAATCTCAATATCTTAAAATTAATTTTTCTACATACTATAGAAGTTTTAATTACTAAATACTAAATAATTTAATTTCTTTTATTTTCTTAATAGACAATGGACTATTATAATTTAAAGAATTATGAAATTACTATAGAGATTTTAAATGCTAAACAATTTAATTTCTTTTATTTACTTAATAAACAATGGACCATTATAATTAAGAAAATTATAAAATTAATATAGAATTTTTAAATACTAAATAATTTAATTTCTTTTATTTACTTAATAGATAGTAGACCATTTTAATTTAGAGAATTATTCAATAATAAAAAGTAACCACAAAAAAACTATATAAATAAATTAACAAATAAAGAAAATATACGAAAAAAAATTCTGTAAACAAATTAATGAAATTTTTCTACCCATAAAATAATTATACAAATTAACTAAATTAATTAAAAAATAAAAAATTTACTCTGAACCCTAAATAATTATAGAAAAAAAGAAAACTAACAGCAAATAATAACTTTAGGCAAATAAACTAATTAAAACATTGCTACAAAATACACAAAATAATAACCAATTTCTAAAATTAAAATATTAAAAAAAATTAAAATACTAACCTTAACCTAATAGCAAATCCAACTAAGTAAATGGATGAATAAGAACAAGATTCTCTAGCCTTAGCCTTCTCCCAAAATTAAAGTACCCAAACAAAATAATTAATTTACGAACTAAATAAACCAAAAAAGGGATTAACAAAAAATAAAAAGCATACCTAAAAAACCAAAGTCACTGACATCAAAGAAGACTAGTGGCCAATGGCGAGATGCTGGACCAAACAAAGCAAGAGAAGAGAAGATGGAGGGGAGCACCATTGGTGGAGTAGAGGGCAGAGAAGAAAATGAAAAAGGAAAGGGCTGCTAGAAATATCATAAGTGTTTAGTGACTATTTTTGAGTTCGTCACTAAATCTATTGTCATATTAATAAACAAGAGTCACGACGCTATTGTTAAGTTAGTGATGGCCGAGCACCATTTGTCGCTAACCTTGAATTTTGTATAACCCTAATGATGAATATATGTTCTTCGCTATATTGTAATAATGATTGCATCACTATGTTGTGATGGAATGCACCGTCACCAACTCTTGAGCACTCAAAATCCTGCACAATATTACGACGAAAGATATTTTCATTGCTAAATTACGACACCAAAGCTATTGTAACACTTTTCACTATTTGGTGCAAAATTTTGACACCTTAATTATGTGACCATATAATATCGGTCTTTTATATTCCATCACTAAATTTAGTGCGAATCTGATGAGCCAATGTGGCAACAAAATTATTGACAATCTTTTCTCTTCCATCGTTGATGCATTGCAAATTGTAGCTGATTGAATTAAATATGTAAATTGTTGCAATCCCGTCGTAAATTTGTTGTGCCTTTTGTTCCTTTGCTAATTGATATTTTTCTTATATTGAGTCTAGTCAAAAGACCTACTAATTTGAGGAGCTTAAGCTGGCACAGTAATAAGAAATTGATGATTTCACATCAAAAGTATAGTAGGAATGAAAGTGTTTTATAAGGTTCAAATAGTTACTATTTAATAACATGAGTTAATTGTTTTGGGTTGGGTTGAACTAAAAAGCAGGTTATTTGGAGTTAGTTTCATGTTGACAATTACAAATGATATCAACGCCACCTTGGGCTCAAATTGTTAGTGAATTCACATGGAAAGAGATATTAGTGAAGTAAAATGACCTTGGAATTAGATTGTGCAAAGTTGGTGGTCTCGTAGTGCGAATGAGCTTTTTGATGTAAAGCATGAGATGGAACCATCCAACTTAGCTGCAATGAGGATATCACATCACAATGAAGGGGAGAACACTAGTGATGATAGGTGGACCTCGATACTATTCCTCAAAACTCAGGGTTTGGGTACCTACAAGATAAAGAGGGAGGACTAAGCTCCATTTGGGAGACTCTGATGCCTAAGTCAGAGCTTGATTTGTCTGAATATAAAGAGATAGTTATGAGAGTAGGAAAAGATCCTTTATCTATGATGATTGTCCCATATTTATAGAGAATAGAAAGGGACTACCTCTGATGAGTATCAGTGGAAGTCACAGATGTGTCAGTGGCCTATTAGATAGCACATCGGGCGTACTATATGATCATGTGGTTCCTTGAGTTTGGAGCTCCGTACCTAGGAATGGAGAGTTCATCCCTCATTGGTTAAAAGCTCATTCCTTGTGAGTGGAGAGCTAATCTCTTATGGGAGGAGAGCTCATCTTTTATGGGCAGAGAGCTCATTCACTGTAGAGAGCTGTTCGAAATTCGATACCTAAGGATAATATCATCATTATCTCTTTATATTCAGACAAATTAAACTTTGACTTATGCATTGAAGTTTTTTCAGCCAAGTTTGGTCCTCCCTCTCTATTTTATAGGTACCCAAACTCTGAGCTTTTAGGAACAATACTGAGATTCACCTGTCATCAACTAGTAAACCATAAGATTTAAGTTGATTAGGGTTAGACTAGTGGCATGAGATTAATTGTAAAACGTGAATCAATTTAGTTGCGCTATAATAGTCAGGTTATTTGCTAGCTTGAGAAACAAGCAGCATAAGATCCCTTATCAAAATATAATAAAAAAAATTAAAGGGTTTGTAGTGTCTAGTTAATTATTATCTAAATACTTTGACATTTTCCGTTGGGATTGAGCTTTAAAAATAGTAAGTTATTTAGAGTTAATTTTAGGACGAGCCACTACATTAATAACCTTATCATTCCTTAAATTTTACATTATTTATCCAATTGAGTTCACAAAATTTTATTTTCCATTTTTAACTTTAAATTTTTATTTCTTTTTCACATTTGAGAACTTTTTATATGATGAAAATAAATTGATTTAGAAATTATGTATCAACAATGCATATATAAATTACTAAAATATCGTATTACTTTTAAAAAAAATTAAACTATTTAATACATAAAATTTGACACGTTTAGAAATGCGTAAATGAATTGTATTTTGTAATAAATAATTTTTGCAACAGAAAATTAGTACAATTTTTTTTAATGTTTATAAGTAAGTGTTAATCAAATTTCTCATTAATTTTATTTTTATTATTAAAAAGTTCTTAAAGTGAAAAAAATAAAAATTTGAGGATTCAATGTGATTAAAAATGAAATTTTAGTAATAAATAAAACATGACAGATAAAAGAGATTTGAGAATGAATTTAACCTCTCTTATTTAATACTTAATCGATAAGTTAATGGAATATTCTAAATTTCTTTCAATTTATTCATTCAAATTCTTTGATAAAAAACAGTTTTTTTTATTAATTATATATAGAAAAAGGGAATATCTAAAATTTAAATTCAAAATTTGAACTGAAATAACAATACTCCTAACCAAGTTAAGAAAAACATTTGTTGTAAGGATAAAAATTTGAGTTGGATTAGACTTCAATAAATGAAACGTGATGCATCTTTGCCTAACTCTGCATGAACGAATTCAAAAACTACCTCTTAAAGTTTCTAACTTTCTACGGACAAATTATTTGCTGGTTGAAGGTATGTTGTGCACCATACAATTTGACTTTGAACCATCTCATTTCGTACCAAACAAAATCACAACACATTACCAAACTTTTGATTATGTTAATTCTCGTTTGTGTTGGATACATGATTATAATTTAATAATGTATTATATTGTATAATATAGTAATTAATAATAAGTATTATTTATTATATTTGAAAAAATAATATGGTATAGTATAATTAAATAAGTGTTATTTAGAGAATTTATTGATGATATTTTTAAAAAATAAAATATTAAAATCACAAGAAATTATCAAATCAATGATTTAAAAATTAATTAAAATTCATGATTTTCAAACTATGAAATTATCATAAAAATTATATCATAGAGATGAAAATAATAACAAATAAGAAATTAAATTATATCATACCTCATAAAAATATACTCTAGGAGGAGTTCTAAACATATAAAAAATGTTTACGAATATTTTCACATTGTTAAAATTAAAAATTATATGAGAATATTAAAATCACAAACAGAATATTAAAATTACAAACATATACATATTGATATATTGAGTACCATCATGACTAAAATATGTAGCAGTAGATACTTATATAATAATTTCTCACTATATATTAATCTATATATTTTTTTTTATCCCAAATCCATTTGAAATTACCTTAATACATATCAATTACACAAAAATCATGAACGATTTATAATAAAGAATGATAATCTATTAAAAAAATTTAACAATTATTTTTTTGAATGCAAAATAAATTTTTATTAATAGATTAAAAAAGTACATCTGTAAGGTACAAATAAAATTATATAATTTTAAAGTACACAAGACATATATAACTACTAAAATTATTAAATTTCTCTGAACATTTTTTACGCAAACAGTGAATAATAGTTATATATCGTGGATAATTTAACTTTCAGCAAAACACTCGTTCTATCTTTCATCTATTACATTTCATATGAAAATGATCCTTCTATTAGAGAAGATGAAACAACCTCGATCAGAGAAGGATAAACCTTCATTAAAGAAGACAAACCTCTATTTGAAATGTATATATAATTTTTAAATAAAAAAAAAACAAAACTCTATAATAAAAATATAAATTGCATTCAGTTTTATTTTAAAAGATAAAGAAATACAAAAATAAGAGCAAACAATAAATTTCAAATCAATATTGATTTGAAAAATTATTTTGAAAGTAAACTAAAAATAAAAAATACACAAAATTAAAAAAAAAAATACAAATATCAAATATTTGATGTTATTAAATTTCACTTATTGTAAGTCATTGACCTTATTTGAATTGAATTTGATTTTATTTGACCTCCCAGGGGTAGAGAATTTTATTAATTCATTTAAGGTTAAAAGATAAATTGCCCCAAAATAATAAAAAAAAATGCAAATGGCACAATAGGATACTTTTTCTGCCATAATTCATACCTATAGTTTTACATAAAAGTCATTCTTTTTTACATTATTAGATCTGCGCGAGTCTACATTCCTTAAAAATTATGAACTAAATAAATGATAAATGTTTAAATTAAATTTAACCCCTTAATAAAGGATAAATATTTAATTTAAAACTTAACTATAGTAAAAATTTTAAATTAGCTCTTAAAATTTTTTTGGGACTAAATTAGTATCTTTTTCTTTTAAATTTGGTTCAAATAGCCATTTTTTTAACGGTATGATTAAATAATTAACGACTTGGGTTAATTTAGACTAAAATTAAATATTATGGGCCGAATTAAATTTTTTTAAAAAATATTAATATAATATATTTTAAAAAATTATTTATTAATTAATTATTTTTAATATCAATATTTTATAATATTAATAAATATTTTTTTAATTTATGATTTATAATAATTTAGCAATGTATAATTTAAAAAATAATTAAAATATTAAATAATATATATAGGATTTTATAATATTTTTAAATATAGTATTAATTATAATATTATGAAATTAATGTTAAACATTTTAATAAATAATTTATATTAAAAATAATGTTTTTAATATTATAATTTATAATATTAATAAATATTAATAATTTTAATTTTAATATATTTTGTATTTTTAATAACTATTTAATTTTTGATATTATTAATTATTTATTAATTAATATTTTCAATATCAATAATTTATAATATTAATAAATTTTTTATAGTTTTATAATTCATAATATTTTAATAATCTATATTTAAAAAAATGATTAAAATTTTTATAATTTATATATACAATTTGAGAATCATAGTTTTCAATTTTATTTTTTTAAAGAAATATAAAAAAATTTGAAAACTATATATATATTTTTAAAAACATTCAACGAGTTAAAAAGATAATGAAATTGAAGGTATAACGTTAACATAGATCATTATTATAAACTATAAAAATTATTTATTAATATTATAAATTATTAATATTAAAAATAATTAATTTATAATTAATTTATAATATTTAAAATTAATTAATCATTAAAAATGTGAAATATATTAAAAAATTAAAAATATTAAAATTTATGTACACCGAGACTTAACATATTGGTGAATACATCCTTCTAGGCAATCCAAGATCGATTCCCTCCTCTTTAGTTGTAATAATAAAAAAAATATATTAAAATTTGTTAATATTATAAATTATAATATTTTCAATATAAAATATTTATTTATGTTTTTAGTATTTATTGCATAATATTATAATTAATACCATATTTAAAAAATATTATAAAAATTATATAATATAAAGAATTTAATATTTTTAATTATTTATTAAATCAAAGATTATTAAATTATTATAAATTATAAAATTATAAAAAATATTTATTAATATTATAAATTATTGATATTAAAAATGTTAATTAATAAATAATTTTCTAAATATATTATCTTCATATTTTTTTTAAAAGTTTAATTAATTCATTAATCTTTAATTATAGTCTAAATTATCCCAACCATTATAATGTTAACTATTTAACGGTTATATTAAAAAAAATGTATTTTGGATCAAAATTGAAAGAAAAATTACTAATTTGGTAAAAAAAAATTAATATTCAATTTAGATTTCTCGCTATAATTTAGTGACTAAATTGAACCTTTATTCTATAATAAATAAGTAAAGATACATAGAAAAAATAAATAAAATTATGTTTAATCTTAATTTTTTCATCAGAAATTTAGTGATTTTAACTATTAAGCATGTGGAAAAAGTAAAAGATAGTCTCCTGTATCAATAAAATTATTCCTCAATTGCCATCGACAATATTTTTTGGAAAGGAATAATCCATTTGTATTATTGTCTGAGCTATTGAATGAAAAAAAGAAAAATGTTCAAGTTATGTATGGAGGATTTATAGAAGGGTATTTGATGATTTTTATTTGTAAAACTCTTGTATTCCGTATACATATAATATATATATATATATATATATTGTATATATAAAATATAAATACAAAATGCAATAATGTCACCATTCTTATAATTAAATTTTTTTTTTATAATTGTAATAAAATAAATTATTTTTTAAAAGATAATTTAATGAGTAAATAAATATATATATAATTAAATATTTAAAAATACATATTTATTAGAAAATTTCTGAAAAAAATTTACTAAAATTTTATCTGTAATTTAAGCATTTTCCAAAATCAAATATTCACGATCTACAAAAAAAATGCACTTCCAATATGTATATATATATTTATCCATTTCTCCAATATTTTTTTAAAAATACCCAATGACTCAAAATCACCCATATATATATATATAAAGTATTTCAAACTTTTATAGTACTTATCCAAAATTTTAAATTTACAACATTTTTATATAATAACATAACATATACAAACATAATATGTTTAACCAAAAATAAATATTTACATGCTATGTAACAGGCTCTGATTTTGTAGCAGTCTAACAAACTTCAAGTGCTATCCAAAAGTTTCAGATTTGATCAGGCCTAGTAGGACTCTTTGAATCTTCTTTGTCACCGGCACAATAAAATTCAATCCCGCTAAACTATTTGTTTAGCGGTACATACTATAATAATAAAATAATTTAAAATAATACTCCATACTTTCTTTTCAAATATGAAATGCATTAGAACATACATTATTCTTATAAAATATCAATTTATCATATTCACATATATTGGGCTCAAATAATCCTATATAGTATACAGATTCTAAGGATATTATTCTAGTCTATCGCAATATCTCTATGTCTAGCTGGCCCCAAAGATAAATAATAATCATAAGTGACACCATTGTGTCTAGCCCCGAAGACAAATAATAATCATAAGTGACATCATTGCGATTAGCCCCGAAGGCAAATAATATCTCATAACTATGACATGCCAATTCGATAGCAACAAACACAATTCTCTGGAATAAGATATTATATAAGACAAACACACATTTTATATACATTATCTTTTTTTATCCATTTTCTCCTCACATTTTTCCATATTCCATAAGCAATTTGCATATTTTTCATATTTCAATCACATTGACACTTTTTCCTCACGTTTCACATTTCAAGGTTATTTTTCATATTTTTCAATCATAAAAACATATTTTCTTGTCATATTCACAATGTGGCCGATTCTTTTATTTAGCATACACGATGCAATTTTCACAAATTACGCATAGTAATATCATTAGTCATTTTATAATGGCTTAATAACTCACACTTTATGCATTTTACATATTTTAACACAAAATCACACACTTTACATGTGAATATTCACATCAAAGTAGCATGGGACAATCATTATTTTACAATGTAACATGTCAATTCAAATGTAATTTAACACATAATTATTAAAGTATATACCAACCTCAATTATGCCAAAATTCAAGCCAATTTCACTCTCAACTCTAACTTTCACCAATACCCTTCAATTCTTTAAATTTTTAACTTCCCTTTACTAAATCCTAAACTATATTATAAGTTCAAAAATAGCATTAGAAACCCATTCTAATACCTTTTAATCAAATTAAATTTCAGTTATATATATTCCAATAAAAAAATCCCATAAAAATCCTAATTACCTTACTACATCATTCAAACTTCCACAAAACTCAATCATTTCAATTATCTAACCATAAAATCTCTATTTATACATCAAAATAACTTAATTATAAATCATTTTAATAATTATTGAAATCTCTTTTAAAAACTCAAATTCCACGTATCAACTCTGATAAGTGCACAATTGATAATATTTTATCCCTATTTCTTAATATAATTATTATCCAATTGAGTTTAATTTGTTTGTTCAAGTGTATTTTAGGGTTAATTTCAGAAATTTTTTGTATTTTGAGGCTTAAGGTCATTTCGGAGGAATTACAGATGAAAATAGAATAAAAGAGCAAAATTCATCAATGGACATGCCCATGGACATGGGCGTGTCAAAGGACGTGCCCTTGATATTGCATACAGAAGCATTGAAACCCATTGACATGGGCGTGTCACTGAGCGTGCCTTTTTCAATGACTCATAGTAGCTGTGACATGGGCGTGTCACTGGATGTGCCTTATATTCAGACTCACAGTAGCTGTGACACGCCCAGTGACATGGGCGTGTCACTGGACGTGCCTTATATTCAGAATCACAGTGGCTGTGACACGCCTAGTGACATGGGCGTGTCAATGCCCGTGTCACCTATGGAAAAGTTAAATTCTTTTCACTGATTGAGGAACAAGTGGGGGACAAGGACTGTGCTTTTGCCAAAGAAAGATTAAAGAAAAGAAAAGCTGACCTAAGTGATAAAAAGAAAGATAAAACAAAGAGAATATGGGAGACAAGGGAGAATGGTGTGAGTTGGAAGGTATGAGGTGTGAGCTGGAAGGTATGGGCTGTGAGCTTGGAAGAGAGTTAAAAAGGAGAAGAAAAATGGAGAAGGGGGACGTTTTTGGAACAGAGAACAGAGAAGGGAGAAGGAGCCAACTGGTGGAGCAAGGAGGAGAGTCTTGAGCTGAGTTTAAAGAAGGAGATACATCCTATACAAGATCTAAACCAAGAATCAAGGATTGAAGTGAAGAAATACAAATTATTCGCCATGGATTGTTTGGTTTCTTTTACTCATTTCTCTTGTTCTGTTTTTCTGGTTTTGAACATGAACTAATTCCTTCTCTATCTAGATATTGATTAACCCTAGCTTATTTGTATGGATTGAATAATTATATTTAGTTGAATCATTTGATTGAGTTATTTTATTCTTATGATGCTTAATGATTTATTTCCAATTGATAATAGCATGCTTATTGATTGGTTGCCATTTTTATATTATTGACTTGAGAAAGCTTGATATGAATTGAATACTCATAAAGATTGAGGATTGATTGGAGTGCTAGAGATAGACTTACAAGATCCTTTGGTTTATAGTTCCTTGATCTTAATGCAAGATCTATTTAATTATGTTTGAGAAGAGATTTCAGCACTATACTTAGTGATTAGGGATTAATCCACTCGAGAGAGGTTTTAGTCTAATTTGGAGGAATGCTAACTCAAATCTATTGAATGATTTAACTGAATTGATTGATCATAAATATCATTGAGGCTAGGGGGATTCAATATCTGGATAGTATTATTATTATCAATCCTTTTTGCACAAAATTTTAATTTCCCTTTACTTTCAGTTATTAAATTAGTTGTTTTTAATTACAAAGCACCACACAACTATTAATTTGCTAAACAACGGTTAAGGTTTACACTAGTACTTGGCCTTGTCCTAGTGGAACGATAACTCACTTACTACTATATTACTTGGGCGATCCGTGCACCTGCGGTATTGCTATAGTGTAGCTCGCGCACACCAAAATTTTGGCGCCGCTGCCGGGGACAACTTTTTCAATATTAGTAATGTAATTAAGACTGTTGATTTAGTTTTATTTTCATTTATTTTTAATATTGGTTCTTGCTTATTTACTATCATTTTAGATATTTCTAACCGTTTATGACCAGAGCTAGCTCATCCCAACTACTTGAGTTAGACCCAGAGTTAGAAAGAACGCTGAGGAGAAAGCAAAAGAAAGAAGAGGAGGCAGTTTGGAAGACGCAGAAATAGGAATAAATCTGGAAATAGAACAAGAAGAAGTATTTGAAGTGATGGAAGGAGCTAGACCAAGAACAATGCAGGAGTTTGCTAAGCCCAATCTAAATGGGGCTGAATCTAGTATCCGGAGGCCAACGGTTGCTGCGAACAACTTCGAAATAAAGGCAAATGTAATTCAAATTGTTCAGCAGACTTGTCAATTCGACGGGTTTCCTGATGAAGATCCTAATGCACATATTGAGAATTTTCTGGAGATATGTGACACATTCAAGATAAATAATGTCTCAGATGATGCAATTAGGATGAGGTTGTTCCCATTTTCCCTTAGAGATAGACCAAAGAAGTGGCTGAAATCTTTTCCTCCAAGGACCTTCACCATATGGGGTCAGTTGGCAGAAAAATTCCTAGAAAAATACTTCCCACCTTCCAAAACTGCGAAATTGAGGAATGATATCTCATCCTTTCTGCAGCAGGATGGTGAGACCCTCTATGATGCCTGGGAAAGATTTAAAAATCTGTTGAGAAGGTGTCCTCAACATGGACTTCTACTATGGCTTCAAATTCAAACATTTTACAATGGGTTGAATTACGTAAGTAAGCAATCCATTAATACAGTAGTTGGTGGTACCATAAACAACAAGACACCTGAACAAGCAAGGGATTTAATTGAAGACATGAATATCACCAATTATCAGTGGCAAGCCCCAAGGGAACAAGGAAAGATGAAGACCATGGGTTCACACCAATTAGATCCTGTGGTGGCTTTGACAGCCCAATTGGAAGCATTGAATAAAAAATTTGATTAATAAAAACAAAAAAATTTGGTTTCACCCTTCGCAACTACCACCTCAACCATATCAGCCACCTGCCCCTGCATCGGCACCTGCACCTCAAGTTGATGTTTCCAATGATGAGACCGGCAGTGACGATTCCAGCGATGCACCGATTTTTTACTAGCCCACATTTTTATTTTATTTATTTTTATTTTTATTTCTTCGCTTATTTAATATTCTTTTTAGTTTTTCTTTCTTTTTAATTACTTTTGGACAATTGTTATTTTCTTTAAGAACTGTTTCTTTTGTTTATTTATGTCTTAACCTTGTTTTGTTTGCATTTTAGAATTTTATTTTGATGCAAATCCTCCTTCACCGTACTCTTGGCACCGTTCTCATATTTATCCACTCATGGATATGAAAAGGGCAGTTATTCTCTCTCTTCATTATTTCTTGTTTTGCGCACACATTGGGGACAATGTGCATCTTAAGTGTGGGGGAGAGGTATACTTTCTTGGTTAAATTTTTACTACTTTATTCTTTCTATTTGATTCATTTGTCTCAATTAATGCCTACAAATTGTTTTTCTTTTTGGATTTAAGTAAGCTAGATTGTTATAATAAGTGTGAATTGATGTGGTTTCCCTTTATATGTTAAACTAATTTGAGATTTCCTAAATGACAATTTCTTGTTGAGGTTAACTTAGTGATCTTGATCAATTGCTGAGGATCGATTGTAATAGCTATAGTTAGGTTGTGGATTGATGAAAATTGGAACACATCTAAAGTTTAAAACCTTAGTTACATTTTTGAGCATGATATAATTCCTTAGATTCTTGAGTCGGACTTACTATGACCCTTAAATTTCTGACCCTTGAGTTATAAATAATAATAACAATAATAATAATAATAATAATAATAATAATTAATAAATAATTCTAATTAAAGGAGCTTTGAAAATTTATCCCTGTTCCGTTGATTTTTACTCTTGAATCAAAACAAATGAGTTGGAATCATGAATAGTGCTAGTAGTCATTTGGACGGTGATTCTGGCTGAGTAACCGGGGGTCGGCATTACAACTGTTTACCTTCGCATCAAAAGGTTAGTATCAGTTCAAACAAGTCGGGCTCCTTAAAGTATATATATATATATGTGTTTATTCTTATTAAAAATATATATATATTTTGAGGGTTAGAAAACTTAAGAGAAAATTTACATTTTTCGTACATTGTTCATGGCCTTTGGATTTGCTGAAATTTTATGCTCAATCTTTTAACTCTGGATTTTTAGGTTTTAGGACTGTGAAATTTTTATTTTGAAACTTCTTGATTTAGCTGTTATGATTGTGAATTAGTTTTTGGTTGAGAAAGTGAGGTTTTCTGATTCAAGTGTTGTCAAAACTTTACTTTTCTTTTTGGATATAGAAAGATTCCGTCATTTCTGCTTATTACAGTTATTTAGTTTGCTCGAGGATAAGCAAAAACTCAAGTATGGGGAAATTTGATAAGTGCATAATTGATAATATTTTATCCCTATTTCTTAATATGATTATTATCTAATTGAGTTTAATTTGTTTGTTCAAGTGTATTTTAGGGTTAATTTCAGGAATTTTCTGTATTTTGAGGCTTATGGTCATTTCGAAGGAATTACAGAAGAAAAGAGCAAAATTCATCAATGGACACGCCCATGGACATGGGCGTGTCAAAGGACGTGCCCTTGATGATGCATACAGAAGCATTGACACGCCCAGTGACATGGGCGTGTCACCGAGCGTGTCTTTTTCAATGACTCACAGTAGCTGTAACACGTCCAGTGACATGGGCTTGTCACTGGATGTGCCTTATATTCAGACTCACAGTAGCTGTGACACGCCCAGTGACATGGGCGTGTCACTGGACATGCCTTATATTCAAAATCACAGTGGCTGTGATACGCCCAGTGACATGGGCGTGTCAATGCCCGTGTCACCTATGGAAAAGTTAAATTCTTTTCACTGATTGAGGAACAAGTGGGAGACAAGGACTGTGCTTTTGCCAAAGAAAGATTAAAGAAAAGAAAAGCTGACCTAAGTGATAAAAAGAAAGATAAAACAAAGAGAATATGGGAGACAAGGGAGAATGGTGTGAGTTGGAATGTATGAGGTGTGAGCTGGAAGGTATGGGCTGTGAGCTTGGAAGAGAGTTAAAAAGGAGAAGAAAAATGGAGAAGGGGGACGTTTTGGAACAGAGAACAGAGAAGGGAGAAGGAGCCAACTGCTGGAGCAAGGAGGAGAGTCTTGAGCTGAGTTTGAAGAAGGAGATACATCCTATACAAGATCTAAACCAAGAATCAAGGATTGAAGTGAAGAAATACAAATTATTCGCCATGGATTGTTTGGTTTCTTTTACTCATTTCTTTTATTTTGTTTTTCTGGTTTTAAACATTAACTAATTCCTTCTCTATCTAGATATTGATGAACCCTAGCTTATTTGTATGGATTGAATAATTATATTTAGTTGAATCATTTGATTGAATTGTTTTATTCTTATGATGCTTAATGATTTATTTCCAATTGATAATAGCATGCTTATTGATTGGTTGCCATTTTTATTTTATTGACTTGAGAAAGCTTGATATGAATTGAATACTCATAAGGGTTGAGGATTGATTGGAGTGCTAGAGATAGACTTACAAGATCCTTTGGTTTATAGTTCCTTGTTCTTAATGCAAGATCTGTTTAATTGTATTTGAGAAGAGATTCCAGTACTCTACTTAGTGATTAGGGATTAATCCACTCGAGAGAGGTTTTAGTCTAATTTGGAGGAATGCCAACTCAAATCTATTGAATGATTTAACTGAATTGATTGATCATAAATATTATTGAGGCTAGAGGGATTAAATATCTGGATAGTATTATTATTATCAATCCTTTTTGCATAAAATTTTAATTTCCCTTTACTTTCAGTTATTAAATTAGTTGTTTTTAATTACAAAGCACCACACAACTATTAATTTGCTAAATAACGGTTAAGGTTTGCACTAGTACTTGGCCTTGTTCCTAGTGGAATGATAACTCACTCACTATTATATTACTTGGGCAATCCGTGCACTTGCGATATTGCTATAGTGCAGCTCGCGCACACCAAATTTTTGGCGCCGCTGCCGGAGACAACCTTTTCAATATTAGTAATGTAATTAAGACTGTTGATTTAGTTTTATTTTCATTTATTTTTAATATTGGTTCTTGCTTATTTACTATCATTTTAGGTATTTCTTACCGTTTATGACCAGAGCTAGCTCATCCCAACTACTTGAGTTAGACCCAGAGTTAGAAAGAACGCCGAGGAGAAAGCAAAAGAAAGAAGAGGAGGCAGTTCTGGAGACGCAGAAATAGGAATAAATCTGGAAATAGAACAAGAAGAAGTATTTGAAATGATGAAAGGAGCTAGACCAAGAACAATGCAGGAGTTTGCTAAGCCCAATCTAAATGGGGCTGAATCTAGTATCCGGAGGCCGATGGTTACTGCGAACAACTTCGAAATAAAGGCAAATGTAATTCAAATTGTTCAGCATACTTGTCAATTCGACGGGTTTCCAGATGAAGATCCTAATGCACATATTGAGAATTTTCTGGAGATATGTGACACATTCAAGATAAATAATGTCTCAGATGATGCAATTAGGATGAGGTTGTTCCCATTTTCCCTTAGAGATAGACCAAAGAAGTGGCTGAAATCTTTTCCTCTAGGGACCTTCACCACATGGGGTCAGTTGGCAGAGAAATTCCTAGAAAAATACTTCCCACTGTCCAAAACTGCTAAATTGAGGAATGATATCTCATCCTTTCTGCAGCAAGATGGTGAGACCCTCTATGATGCCTGGGAAAGATTTAAAGATCTGTTGAGAAGGTGTCCTCATCATGGACTTCCACTATGGCTTCAAATTCAAACATTTTACAATGGGTTGAATTACGTAAGTAAGCAATCCATTAATGCAGCAGCTGGTGGTACCATAAATAACAAGACACCTGAACAAGCAAGGAATTTAATTGAAGATATGGCTATCACCAATTATCAGTGGCAAGCCCCAAGCGAACAAGGAAAGATGAAGACCATGGGTTCACATCAATTAGATCATGTGGTGGCTTTGACAGCCTAATTGGAAGCATTGAATAAAAAATTTGATTAATAAAAACAAAAAAATTTGGTTTCACCCTTCGCAACTACCACCTCCACCACATCAGCCACCTGCCCCTGCACTGGCACCTACACCTCAAGTTGATGTTTCCGATGATGAGACCGGCAGTGACGATTTCGGCGATGCACAGATTTTTTACTAGCCCACATTTTTATTTTATTTTATTTTCATTTTCATTTCTTCGCTTATTTAATATTCTTTTTAGTTTTCTTTCTTTTTAATTGCTTTTAGACAATTGTTATTTTCTTTAAGAACTGTTTCTTTTGTTTATTTATGTCTTAACCTTGTTTTGTTTGCATTTTAGAATTTTGTTTTGACACAAATCCTCCTTCACCGTACTCTTGGTACCGTACTCATATTTATCCACTCATGGATATGAAAAGGGCAGTTGTTCTCTCTCTTCATTATTTCTTGTTTGTGCACACATTGGGGACAATGTGCGTCTTAAGTGTGGGGGAGAGGTATACTTTCTTGGTTAAATTTTTACTACTTTATTCTTTCTATTTGATTCATTTGTCTCAATTAATGCCTACAAATTGTTTTTCTTTTTGGATTTAAGTAAGCTAGATTGTTATAATAAGTGTGAATTGATGTGGTTTCCCTTTATATGTTAAACTAATTTGAGATTTCCTAAATGACAATTTCTTGTTGAGGTTAACTTAGTGATCTTGATCAATTGCTGAGGATCGATTGTAATAGCTATAGTTAGGTTGTGGATTGATGAAAATTGGAACACATCTAAAGTTTAAAACCTTAGTTACATTTTTGAGCATGATATAATTCCTTAGATTCTTGAGTCGGACTTACTATGACCCTTAAATTTCTGACCCTTGAGTTATAAATAATAATAATAATAATAATAATAATAATAATAATAATAATAATAATTAATAAATAATTCTAATTAAAGGAGCTTTGAAAATTTATCCATGTTATGCTGATTTTACTCTTGAATCAAAATAAATGAGTTGGAATCATAAATAGTGCTAGTAGTCATTTGAACGGTGATTCTGGCTGAGTAATCGGGGGTCGGCATCACAACTGTTTACCTTCGCGTCAAAAGGTTAGTATCAGTTCAAACAAGTCGGGCTCCTTAAAGTATATATATATGTGTTTATTCTTATTAAAATATATATATATATATTTTGAGGGTTAGAGAACTTAAGAGAAAATTTACATTTTTCGTACATTGTTCATGGCCTTTGGATTTGCTGGAATTTTATGCTCAATCTTTTAACTCTGGATTTTTAGGTTTTAGAACTGTGAAATTTTTATTTTGAAATTTCTTGATTTAGCTGTTATAATTGTGAATTAGTTTTTAGTTGAGAAAGTGAGGTTTTCTGATTCAAGTGTTGTCAGAACTTTAATTTTCTTTTTGGATATAGAGGGATTCCGTCATTTCTGCTTATTACAGTGATTTAGTTTGCTTGAGTACAAGTAAAAACTCAAGTGTGGGGGAATTTGATAAGTGCATAATTGATAATATTTTATCCCTATTTCTTAATATGATTATTATCTAATTGAGTTTAATTTGTTTGTTCAAGTGTATTTTAGGGTTAATTTCAGGAATTTTCTGTATTTTGAGGCTTATGGTCATTTCGGAGGAATTACGGATGAAAATAGAAGAAAAGAGCAAAATTCATCAATGGACATGCCCATGGACATGGGCGTGTCAAAGGACGTGCCCTTGATGCTGCATACAGAAGCATTGACACGCCTAGTGACATGGGAGTGTCACCGAGCGTGTCTTTTTCAATGACTCACAGTAGCTGTGACACGCCCAGTGACATGGGCGTGTCACTGGACGTGCCTTATATTCAGACTCACAGTAGCTGTGACACGCCCAGTGACATGGGCGTGTCACTGGACGTGCCATATATTCAGAATCACAGTGGCTGTGACACGCCTAGTGACATGGGCGTGTCAATGCCCGTGTCACCTATGGAAAAGTTAAATTCTTTGCACTGATTGAGGAACAAGTGGGGGATAAGGACTGTGCTTTTGCCAAAGAAAGATTAAAGAAAAGAAAAGCTGACCTAAGTGATAAAAAGAAAGATAAAACAAAGAGAATATGGGAGACAAGGGAGAATGGTGTGAGTTGGAAGGTATGAGGTGTGAGTTGGAAGGTATGGGCTGTGAGCTTGGAAGAGAGTTAAAAAGGAGATGAAAAATGGAGAAGGGGGACGTTTTTGGAACAGAGAACAGAGAAGGGAGAAGGAGCCAACTGGTGGAGCAAGGAGGAGAGTCTTGAGCTGAGTTTGAAGAAGGAGATACATCCTATACAAGATCTAAACCAAGAATCAATGATTGAAGTGAAGAAATACAAATTATTTGCGATGGATTGTTTGGTTTCTTTTACTCATTTCTCTTGTTCTGTTTTTCTGGTTTTGAACATGAACTAATTCCTTCTCTATCTAGATATTGATGAACCCTAGCTTATTTGTATGGATTGAATAATTATATTTAGTTGAATCATTTGATTGAGTTGTTTTATTCTTATGATGCTTAATGATTTATTTCCAATTGATAATAGCATGCTTATTGATTGGTTCCATTTTTATATTATTGACTTGAGAAAGCTTGATATGAATTGAATACTCATAAGGGTTGAGGATTGATTGGACTGCTAGAGATAGACTTACAAGATCCTTTGGTTTATAGTTCCTTGTTCTTAATGCAAGATCTATTTAATTGTGTTTGAGAAGAGATTCCAGCACTCTACTTAGTGATTAGGGATTAATCCACTCGAGAGAGGTTTTAGTCTAATTTGGAGGAATGCCAACTTAAATCTATTGAATGATTTAACTGAATTGATTGATCATAAATATCATTGAGGCTAGGGGGATTCAATATCTGGATAGTATTATTATTATCAATCCTTTTTGCACAACATTTAATTTCCCTTTACATTTAAATTAGTTGTTTTTAATTACAAAGCACCACACAACTATTAATTTGCTAAACAACGGTTAAGGTTTGCACTAGTACTTAGCCTTGTCCCTAGTGGAACGATAACTCACTCACTACTATATTACTTGGGCGATCCGTGCACTTGCGGTATTGCTATAGCGCAGCTCGCGCACACCAAACTCCATAACCCTAACTTTCTTAAAACTCAATCATTTTTACCAATCATCCTTAAAAACCTTATATATACATCATAATATCTTTGAAATAACTCATATCAACAATTATAGCCCTCTCCATCTTAAAACCATAAGTTGCATCTTCTTAAAAACCATAAAAATCAATCTTAAGAACAAAGATTACTTACCAATTAGTTGAAAGTTCTTCAAAACTATCTTGATTCCTTTAAATTCTTTGTGAAATTTGAGTGCTTGAAAAAAGAAAAAATCATCCCCTTTCCTCTTATAAAATTCGGCCACCATAGATGAATAAGGAAGAAGATAGTTCTTTTATAAATTCTACTTTTCTACTATACCCCTCACCTTTATACATAATTACAAATTAATTAATTATTAAAAATTAGATATTTTCCCTTCTTCCTATCCAAAATATATTATTTTAATTATATATTATTTATTTTATTTAATTTCTAACTTTTTTTTATCATTCTTTGTCTTTTTATGAAAGTCTTTATATTAGATATATATCATGTATACACTATATATATTATATATATATACATTAGGTATATACATTGTATATCCTTCATACAACACTTTGCTTACCCTCCATATACCTTATTTAATTAATTCTAATGAGACTACAGGATTACGGGTGTCATAATATCTACCACTAAAAATTATTTAATTTTTGATGATGAAATGATTGACATTTTTAAATATTAGAAAGTAAATAATATATATTTTTAAATTGGTGATGGATTAATAGATTATGTCAAAATTGAAAGGAATAATTATAATTTATCTTTATCTTTATCTTAATAACAAGTAAGCATCACAAATGGACTAGGTAGCCGGGCTTGGGCATAAGAAAATAGAGTGATTATAGTAATTTTGTTTCTTTAAGTACTTTTCTTTGGCAATTCTTGTTAACATCTAATACTCGGATTAAATTTCAACACCTAAGTATAAAAATGGCAACTAATATGTACACTTAGTTCGGTATGGAGTCTCATGAACAGTTTTGATCAAAATGCTCGGTCCTAGCTACCTATATCAACCAAGATCGAGATTTCGAGCTATCAAGAACATGACTTATGGACCGAAGCACTTAGACTCGTAGATGGTCTCTGGCATAGTATGGCCCTGGTGTCTCTTAAAGATTTGCTAACATTTTCAGATCCTGTCTCTTACCCTCCAGCTATAAATAGAGGTAGACCCTTACAGGTAAAAGATTTTTTTTCAACTTTCTTAGCTCGTCTACTTACAGGCAAATGTATCTTTAAGTTTGGCATCAGAGTCTCCTTATTAAAGCTCGATCCCTTTTTTTATCTTGTAGGTAAAAAAACCAACTAAAGCAGAACTCGAACCCGAGCTTGGAGTTCACCTTATCATTAACAACATCTAATGTTCTAATTGTTTCATTTAAGGTAAAATTAAAATAGACCTAATCAACTTAGATATGTAGCTGTATTAAAACTCAATAAAAAGAGTTTTATCGTTTCTATGATTCTAATGGCTTAATTCTAAAAATATGATTTACATAAAAAAACCTAGCCATCGTTTAATCAACCAATTTCAAGCTTCAAACAACAAAATGAATTATATTTAATTTAAATGAAGACAATTTTAGGTTTCTAATAGTGAAATTAATTAAATGAATTAAAATCTTGCAAATCCTTTCATGATTTTCACTTCTTTCAAAACGACTATCTTTTTAACTCACAAGAATTGAATTCTACTATTTATACTCTTTCTACATTGGAGAATTAATAAAATAGAATTCAATTGAATCGGCTTTTTACCAAATTTGAATTTTATATGGTCTTGCATCTGTAAATTATTTGAATCAAAATTTATCATTAAGGACTTTAATAATTAAAATTAAATAAAACTAATCATATATTTTTAGTATGTATTTTTTTTGTAAAATAAAAATTTTTCTCTAAAAATTCATTTGGATGAGTATAAATGTAAAATGATGTGTTAAATATAAATAAATAAAAAATCAACATATTTTAAATCTAAAATCAATCATTTTAAATTACTATCTAATGAGATGGATCCTAAAATAATATCTTCATTGACATTTTTTTCTTAAAATCATTAATAGTTGACTGGGCCTTTAGTTATCAAAGAAAATAGTGATTAAGAGATATTCTTGAAACTTCTTCAATGTATTTTGGACAATATCCAAAATTGGCAATTTGGCTCGCCAATAATGAATTGAATTGTTGAAAAGAGAAAAAAGCTCAAAAACGGATATGATATGAGAGGTATCTTACCATAAAAACAAAAACAAACATGTCTTATTATCCTCAATTATTTTCTCTAAACAAACCTCAAAAGTAACTTTTTCCTTTTTTTTTTTTTTTTATAAATTTGACTAGATAATGCTAATCAAATTCATGACTTTTTAATTTTAAAAAATAGTTTTAATGTCATTAAATTAATTACTAATTCATTTAGATTAATGAGATAAAAATTTTAGAATTTTTCTGAGCTTGAGCTTAGAGAATGTCGTAATTTATATTTTATACTACTATATTCTGTTTTTATTATTAATTTTCTAATAAAGAAAGAAAGGGAATCTAATAAAGAAAGAAAGGGAATGACAAATTTTAAGTTTTATTATAAAAACAATCTCAGTCTGCCTACAAAAGTTAACATGGAAAATAATTTGTCATTGATTATTGCTTCCTCCTGAAATAATAGTCCATTTTTTTCTTGGATATTCCAATATTCCAAAATATTTATTTTATAATTAATATTCTTTATATTTATTCGACAATGGAGTGCCTAACTAGTAGTCGCTCCATTTCACTTTAAATGTCATATAACAAACTAATAAGAGAATACATGAAAAAATTTTAATAGGGATATATATTATAATAAAAATGAAATTATTATTTTGGAGCTCGAAGAGTAATGATTTCCTGAAAAAATAGCAAAGAAATAAAAATTTTAAAATTTTATCAATGAAATTACCGAACTAATAAGGGAATTCTAATTAGTTGCAATATTAATCTTCTTTAATCCTATTTTTAGTATTACATTTAAAGGACTCAACTTCTTTAAGATGATTTAGTATAAATTTAGAGAAGTTTAACTCTATATCTTCACTAGATAAAAATAAAAATAAAAATAAAAATGAATAAGTTATCACATCTAATGAGTAATTAGAAAATCTAAATTTATTGAAAGAGTGGAGAAATGACCAATAAGTGATTGTTACGGGTAATTAGCCGCTTTCATTTTTTAAATAAGAAATCATAAATTTTATTTTTGTGAATTGAGTTATTATTTATTGAAAATATTTTTTTAATAGATCGATCTGTGTGAACATGATTAATCCTGATTTAATAGGTTCAAAAATACATACAGTTTAAAAAAAGAGAGAGTGGAGAACTAAAGAGGGAGGGTCAAACATTCTACCTAAGAGAAGTGAATGAAATATTTGGGAACTAATTTCCTATGATAAGGACCTTTTATTAAATGATTCAATCAACCGATAATTATTCGTTTATCATAAGATTTCCTCAATTTACTGCCAATCAAATATTGAACGGTCCAAAATTTTTTTATAAGACCCACGTGTTTACAATGTTAGATAATCATTGAATTGTCAACATAATAATGAATAATGGCGATGAATATTGATCATAATGCTGAGAGATAAGAACCAAAACTGGAAAAAAAGGATTGTCACTGTCAAATGTTTGCAGTGATTTAGGAAAATGAGCAATTGAGCATTCACCACCATAACCAATAGCTAAACCACACCCACAGCTTCAAAAGCTTTTTGTAATAACTCCAAAATGGCTACATGCTTGTACTCATATGTAGACAATTTGTACAACTTGTTTCATACTTTTCTACCTCAGCTACCTTTGTAACCTTTTAACTCCTAATTATGCATTATTTCTTATTATTTATTTTAATTTTAATTTTAATTTTTATTACTATTTTTTTACACATCAAACTGGTTACGAATATTTTAAAATTTTATTATAAATATAACTATTACTTTATTAATATTAATATTTCTTTTATTAGTTACATATGAATGAGAAAAATACCTAAAATTTAAATTTTAAATTTAGATGAAAATAAGACAGTCTTAACTATTAAACTATATCTTAATGGTTATTAATATTTTTTCTATGCTTATTTATTTTCTGTTAAAATTATTTAATCATATATTTTAATTATTATTTTTTAGTTTGTGATAATAAGATCGTATCTAGGGCTGTAAATGAGCCAAGCTACTCGAGCTCGGTTTGGATTTCGGCTCAGTAAAAGCTCGTTCAGACTCGAGTTCGAACTGCTCATTTGTTAAATGAACCAAGCTGAAGCTATGAAATACTCGGCTCGTTAGCTCGTGAACTAACTCATTTAAAAAGCTCGTGAATTAAGCTCGTAAGCTAGCTCATTTAGTGTATTGAATTAAAATATATATAATTTAATTTATATATATTAAACTATGTACGTGAATATATTAATTTTTTGACTAACTTAATTTATATAATTTATTAATATATGGTATATTTGATAAATAAATTAAATAATATACAATATAAAATAATTTAGTAATTTATAGTAAAATATAAAATTATAGTAATATAATATTTTATTTTTGTTAATATATAATTATATTATTCATCTTTTATAAAAACATAAATTTTAGTATATATTTTATGAAAATTTAGAAAAATTGAATGGAAAATAAAAATTAATATAAGTTTATTGAGTTTGTTAAACTTATTTAAATCAAATTCGAGTTCAAGCTCGAGATACATGATATATGAGCTGGCTCGATATAAGTTCGAGCTCGGCTCGGACTAGATTCGAATTCGAGTTCGAACTCGACTATTTTATAATGAGACGAGTTTGAACTTTTCAAAGTTCGGCTCGGCTCGACTCGATTACAGTCCTAGTAATATCAGGGGTTTAATTTTTTTTATATAAGAGTATTAAATAATTTGTTATTTTTAATTTTTTTATTATTTTTGCAATAATAAAATTATTTCACAAGTCTATTTTTTCAATTTTCCTTCATGCAATACATAGAGCATTAAATAGTACAATGTGATTATTTTTTATAATATTTTTTATTTTTCTAGTTTTGCAACAATGAGGTTATATAATACGAACCAACATACATAGCGAGCAAACTTTTTTTATTATCCTTTTAAGATATATTCATTCTGTTCTTTTTGTGTACGCTCGTTCTGTTCTTCTTTTTGTGAACCCTCAGAGCTAAATAGTATCATCTTTCTCTCTCTCTCTCTCTCTCACTTAGAGATGGTAAGTGATTCAACAAAAATCCATAATAATGTTAAAAGGGATTTTTTCTCAAAATCATTTCTCAACTGTAACAGGTTTTAGTAGCCAGCCATGGCGATAAGGATGGAGCAAATCATGATACTGCAGTAGATTATAAAGGAAATCCTGTGGACAAGACTAAAACAGGAGGATGGCTTGCAGCAGGCCTAATTTTGGGTGCTTATTCTCCTTAATTAGCAAGACATTCTTTATTATATAATAATAATAAATTTATTGCTTTAGTAGTTATGGTGAAGCTCTATTATTGAACTCCATTATTGAATCCTTTTGCAGGTAGTGAACTTTCAGAAAGAATATGTGTGATGGGTATATCAATGAATCTAGTCACATACTTAGTTGGAGATCTGCATATTCCTTCTGCAAAATCTGCAACCATTGTTACCAATTTCATGGGTACTCTCAATCTTCTTGGATTACTTGGAGGTTTCTTGGCAGATGCTAAGCTTGGTCGCTATTTGACTGTTGCAATCTTTTCAACCATTACAGCTCTGGTAAGCTGTCAACTAAAAACTTTCATGGTCAAAGCTCGATTTGTAGTTTTGTTCAGAAGTCGTCTTTAAAATTATGAGGCTGACTGGCTGAGCTGAGACTCGAAGTCTAATTCACCAAAAAATAAAGTAAAAAACGGTCGAACTACATGTCACCTTGATGTCTGATGATAAAAGAGTTAAAAATGTCACCTTATTCACGTTAGCATTAGGTTGTTGAGTCACCCTTTTAATTTATGCATCTAGGTAGTTGAATTAAGGTCCTTTAAGCTGCTTAAGTAATTACAACTGAATTTTGATTCAGGGGAGGGACATGAGGGAGTTTTTAATAATTGATTTTGCTCCATTTAATAATGGGTACTAACAGGGTGTGTGCAAGTCACTAATGAGTTCCACGCTTTCTGGAGTAATAAATAAATAATTAATATAGCACCAACCTCTTTACAAAATGAAATAAAGAGATATCTGTATGCGATGGACAATCATCCCCTAATCGTTACATATTACAGTGCCACTGATTGAAGCACCAAAAGATCAAGGTCTTTATAAAGTAAAGGCTTTTCTACTAATTTTATGTGTATCTGCATCAGGGGGTAATTCTACTAACACTGGCTACAACCATCTCTAACATGAGACCACCACCGTGCAATGACTACAGAAGACTGCATCATCAGTGTATTGAAGCCAATGGCCGGCAACTGGCTATGCTATATGCAGCACTATATACTATAGCACTTGGTGGTGGCGGAATCAAGTCGAATGTATCTGGGTTTGGTTCTGATCAATTCGATGCAGCAGACCCCAAGGAGGAGAAGGCAATGATTTTCTTCTTCAATAGATTCTATTTCTGCATAAGCATGGGATCCTTGTTTGCAGTAATAGTGCTCGTGTATATACAAGATAATGTAGGAAGAGGATGGGGTTATGGAATTTCAGCAGGGACAATGGTAATTGCAGTGGTTATATTGTTCATTGGGACACCATGGTACCGTATGAAGAAACCTCAAGGTAGCCCTTTAACTGTGATATGGAGGGTCTTATTCTTGGCTTGGAAGAAGAGAGGTCATTCCTATCCTTCTCACCCCAGCCTTTTGAATGATTACCAAAATTCCAGGATACCTTACACACAGAGGTTCAAGTAAGTTTACTATAGCAATTATTTCATTAAAATAAAGATAGTTTAACTAATATCTCTTCAGTGTTTTTCACTAAAATTTACAGTATATTATTTTCCTATGCATATGATTCATCAGATGTCTCGACAAGGCTGCAATTATGGACGATCGCGCCTCTGCTGGAGGAAACAAAAACAACCCTTGGATAGTATCTTCTGTAATGGAAGTTGAAGAAGTGAAGCTGGTGCTGAAGCTCATCCCTATTTGGAGCACATGTATCCTCTTTTGGACAATATATTCTCAAATGACTACATTCACCATCGAGCAAGCAACCTTCATGAACAGAAAAGTTGGCTCCTTTGTTATTCCTTCAGGTTCCTTTTCTACTTTTCTCTTCATCACCATTCTCCTCTTCACATCTCTCAATGAAAGGCTCTTTGTCCCCTTGGCTCGAAATCTCACCCACAATGCCCAAGGACTCACAAGCCTTCAGAGGATTGGTATCGGACTCATTTTTTCAATAGTTGCAATGGTGGCTGCTGCTATTACTGAGAAAGAAAGGAGGGGCATTGCTGTTCAAAATGGAGCCAAGTTGAGTGCTTTCTGGTTAGTCCCACAATTCTTCCTAGTCGGTGCTGGGGAAGCTTTTGCTTATGTTGGACAACTTGAATTTTTCATCAGAGAGGCACCAGAGAGAATGAAGTCAATGAGCACAGGGCTTTTCCTAAGCACACTCTCAATGGGTTTCTTTGTTAGTAGCTTATTGGTGTCTATAGTTGACAAAGTGACTAAGAAGATCTGGCTAAGGAGCAACTTGAATAAGGGAAAGTTAAATAACTTCTACTGGTTGCTTGCAGTTCTAGGAGTGGTGAACTTTTTTGTTTTTCTCATGTTTGCTATGAGACATCAATACAAAGTCCAGCACCATACTACATCTGGTGATTATGGTGAGGAGCTCAAAACTTCTAATGATTTGATAGTTGTAGAGATGGAGAAGGAGGGCAATGCTGCAAAGGAAGGACTCCCAATATAATGCTCTCTCAATTGCCTCTGTCTATTCCAGTCCTATATATTTATATTTTCCTCTTGAAGCCAATAGGAACCATAAAAAAAATCTAGCAGTGCTTTGTGCTTGTTTAGTTGCCAGATTGCACTTAATTATTCAACTTTCAGACACAATGAAATTAGTTAAAAGTTAAGACTGTGTTGTGTGAAATTCATTCTATGATTTCAATAAACAATTCTCAGATTCAAATTCCAATTGTCTGTTAAAATATAATTCTCAATCTCTAGATATACAGAACCAATTGCATATCTAAACAAACTCATCAAACATAAACCTTCAAAGTTTGAATTGAGAATTCCAAAATATACTTGGAATGACAATAGACCAAAAGGTAGGATGCACAACTCAACCCATCGTACAAACTAAATAAGAGACAGAGAACTCAGTTTACTAAATTAGACAAGATTTCTGAAAATACACTGCCGGCAAACAGATCCCTTAAGCAATTGACGCGTGCTTCAAGAAACAGAGAGCTGACCTCTAAGGAACTACATAAAACAGATGCAAAGACTCTAGGAAAAACTGCTTTCTTGAGAAGGCAAGTGGTTTATGACCAATGGGGGACGTAGAGCACCGTGGTTTGCCTCATTTTGTTTGCGGGCCTTGTGCATTTCTTCTGTCTCAACCACAACTAACCTCTTTACCTGCAAATAAAAAGTAAGTCATATATTCAAGACAATGACCAATCAGTATAATCCACATACATATAATGAAAATATTCTGCTTAAACTAAAACCTGTTGGAGCATTCCCCTGACAGTAGGAGTATTCCATCGCATGACAGTACGGTTGCATTTGCGAAGATGCAAGGCCTCTAAGGTTCGCCTGTGAAGTCTCCTAGTTCCAGGAATTCCCCTCACCAAGGTTATGTATAAGTTAGGACTCCAAGCAATCGGGACCTGGGCTTTGAAAGCCTTGAATGCATTCATATCTTCACTCGTGTACCTGAGAAACCCACTAACACAACTGAGCAGCCATTTTATGAGGAAAATGCACTACAACGAGGAAAAACAGGAAGCATGAGATATGAAAAATGGTAAAATGAAATATGAAGTGGCATATTAAGGACAATACTTCAAAAAATTTGATATGTCCGAGGGCCGCATCAAAATTTATTGCATATTAAGGGCAATACATGTCTTTGTTTTTTATAATTCTCTAAAATCCAAAATCAGTTTTGAGTTTTCTATTGTCTGTTCTCTACAAACTAAAGTTTCGTATCAAGGAAAAAAGCATCAAATGCAGCATTTTTCACAACCCTGTAATCTTTGGCATCACAAAGAATATCTACTTTATCATATACTTTTAACAGATTCTCACTGTCATTTTATCAAGCACTGATACTGCAAAATAATAAAAGACTACCGTACTCCATCTCATCAAAATACGTAATACATTCTCACAATAACTGATGCCTCTCCGCAATCAAAATCAAATCTACAAATATATAACGTCGAAATACTCTTAAGAAATAATATGTCCAGCCACGGCAATCACCATATTTTCACAAAAATTTTAATAAATAGAAAAAAAGCCTCGATATTCAATCGAGTCAATATCTTAGATAAACACCCAGTTCAATGTTTCGAGTAAGCACTCTATGAAAGGTCACTTGAAGCAAATCAATCGTCACTAATCACCACTACTTCAATCACTGTTAAGCCTGTAACTCTCTGTAAAATTGGTACTAAGAATCAAAAAGAGGCGAAATAATAACAGTATAGCGAATTACAAGGAGTATAAATCTAAGGGGAAGTAGAGGCAATAGGCTAAGCGAGAGAACTCACCTCAATTCGTCCTTCACCAGAGCTCCTCCGCTGGTTTCAAGAATGGTTGCTATTTGCAAATTGCGAGGGCTACCGAAATCAAGAAATAAAGGAAATTTCACGCAGGTAGTTTGCCTGAAGAAATTGGCCCGTATCTGCCCATCACAGGCCCATATGATTTAGATTACAGCCCAGTTGTACTTAACTTTGGATGAAACCAAGGGGGCTTTTTATAAAAATATAAAAAAGATTGAAAATAATTTTAAATTTATCATATATATATATATATATTATTTATTAAAATATTAAAATTTATAAAAATATTTATTAAAATATTATATTTTTATTAATTTATAATAATATTATAATAAATTAATTATGAATTATAATTTATAATAAATATATTATAAATTTATAATAAAATGAAAAAAAGTAAAAATTGGGTGTCATTTTCCCAAACAAGGAAAGCTTCGTTGCAGTATAAGAGAAGACCATCCTAAGGGCTGGCCTGGATTCGGAAAAATCCTTATTTGTCTAAAATATTAAGCCTTTTACGAAATTGCCATAAAAATCAGGAAATTATAAAATATATCAAATTTAGAAAAATATTATCAAATTTTTATTAACTTATAAATTTACTAGCTCCACATAATATATATAACATTTAAATTTCTATAAAATTATTACACCTTAAATTCAATTATTTATGCATAATAATTTTTATAAATTTATTATTAAATTATTGTATATTTTTATAAATGATAAATAAATAAAAAAATTTAAAAGTTTTTATTAAGGGATGTAAAAATATATATTTAATATATAAAACTGTAGATTATTTTTTTTTAAAAAAAAGGTAAGATACGGTGTAATTTTGTGCAAACTTCCTTAGCCGGGCTGCCTCGGGCCCTATATAGTATATGGGAACAAGAAGCCAACTAGCCAAGGGCAAGAGGCGGAGTGGTAGACTTGGTGACGGACCCAATTATCAATGAATAGAGCTGTGATCTCCGTCGCTAAAAGAGCTGCAACAACAGTCCATAACTCAACTTTCCCTCCTCCTTCCAACAAAAAGCTATTTGTTGCAGGTTTCTATATCTTTCCTGCACCTATTTATTATTTATATGCCTCTTTATATGATACTATATTTTGCTTACGGGAGACCATTTGTTTACGTTTGAAGGGTTGTCATGGTCGGTCGATGAGAAATCCTTAAAATATGCTTTCTCTTCTTTCGGAGAGGTTACTGAAGGTACTAATGTAATATTTAATTTGTCTAGCTGTTTTTATTCAATTATCAAGCCATCCACCTATTCGACGAATTGCCTAAATGAACATAAATGATTATCATTTTCTATTTCATTCAATTCAACTCAACTGAATAAAGTTTTAATCTCAAATCAATTGAGATCGGCTATATGACTTTTTTTTAATTCAATGCGATTTAGGATTATTTTTTCTGATAGATGTAATATTATAAGATCATTTTGGATTACCTTTAACCAAGTTAGTTCAGGTCTACTTATGCCTTTCTTAGCTATATCTACTCTAACTTGTTCGGTTTTTCTAACCGGCGTTTTATTAGGTCTTCGTTTCACATGACCAAACCATTTCAATCTATGCTATCTTATTTTATCCTCAATAGGTACTATCCCTACTTTTTGTATAATACACTCATCACGGATTCTATCCATCCTAATATAACCATATATTTATCTTATAATTCTCATTTTCACAACATGCATTTTACTCATGTGTTGTCTTTTTATTGTCCAATACTCACTACCAAACATTATTGCATGCCATATTGTAATACGACAAAACTTTTCTTTTATTTTAATTGGCATTTTTCGATCACATAGAACTCCTGTAGCACTCATCCACTTCATCCAACCGGCTTTAATCTTATGATTTACATATTCTTCACAACCCCATCTTCTTGAAGAATAGAGCCAAGGTATTTAAAATAAGTACTATGAGGTGCTGCTATTTCGTCTAAAATAATTTTACCTCTTTCTCTATTCTTGCTATTAAATCTACAATGCATATACTAATCCTTAGATTCCAAAGTGCTTCTCCATAACTCAAACTTTTGACTTATCCATTCTTGAGTCCCATCTATTAATACAATATCATTTGCAAACATCATATACTAAGGGATGTCATCTTGTATATGTCTTGTTAGCTCATCCATGACCAAGGTGAAAAGATAAGGGCTCAAAGCTGAACTTTGGTGTAATCCAATAGAAACGGAAAAATCCTTAGTATTCCCTCTCACAGTGCGGATATTGGTATTGACTCTCTTATACATATCTTTCAAGACTTGGATATATCGTATAGATATTCTTATACGCTCTAGGACCTACCATAAAATTTTTTTAGGGACTCTATCATACACCTTTTTCAAGTAAATAAAAATCATATATAAGTCTTTCATCATCTCTATATACTTTTTCATCAACTTTCTTATAAGAAAAATAGCTTTCATAGTTGATCGACTAGGCATAAAGCCAAACTGATTTGAGGAGATACAAGTATATTATAAATATATCTATTAATACAATATTTTTGCATGTAATGACTTAAAGCAGCACAAAATTACAAATATAGTGACAAGAAGCATTTTTATTTCCTTGTATCTAGGGCTAGCCCTGGATTAAGTCCAGCAAGCCCCATATCTAGGGCAACTCACTCTTAGCAATCAGAGGAAGAAAAATAAAATTATTAGTAGTATGCTTAAAAAAATTACAATTAATATAGACTACTAGAGAATTTTTTTTTTTCAATGTAATTTAAGCTAAAAACTTCTGAAAAAAAAGCTAAAACAAAATATAACTCGGATTTTGCATAAGATGTTATATTATTTTTTTTTTAATATAATAGTAAGTGGCCAATTAAAATTGAGTCAATTAGGGCAACTCAAATTTTGGAGCCAGCCCTGCTTGTTTCTATAATAGTTTATAAGCTTTGCTGATGTTTTGCTTCAGTTAGGATAATGTATGATAAAGACAGTGGTAGATCAAGAGGGTTTGGGTTTGTCAGTTATTCAAAAGAAGATGAAGCTATATGTGCGAAAGATGCCATGGATGGAAGGGTGAGTAAAGATTCATTCTTTCAGTCACTTGAGCTATTGCGAGTATTCAATTTTATGTGAAGATATAGCTTAATTAAATTGCAGGAATTCTTAGGTAGGCCATTGAGAATAAGCTTCGCTTTTGAAAAGGTTCGTGGTGAACCTGTGGTTGTCCCTCGCCTTTCAAATTCAGCAGCTGATTATAATCGCTAACCTTGAACTCAATGAGTTTATCACTCGGCATGAGTACTTGTAAACTGTGAACTGTAATTGTAGCCATTTGGAGCTTCTTGTTGTTGGGTGGCAATGATTTCCTGTTTGATGGATCTTGTTTTCGTTAATGCAGTATTTGGAAATTGAATTTCACCAAAGTCTTGTGAAATTCATTTGAAATTTAATATTTAGTTTGGAAAGAAATATTTGTTTTTATTTCTAAAAATTTAATTCACATAACTAAATCAAATTATATTATTTATAAATGAATTCTATATTAAATTTATTCATATAAAACTATTAGCTATGTCAGAGTTTATCTGATAAAATTTTATGGATTTTATTCGTAAATCTATATTGCCATATTGGTATATAAAAAATTTCATATAAAAGGGGAGGAAATATCTTTGTTTGTTTGTTCAACAAGTCAAGGTATGGTATAATTTTAGACAAAACTTCTTAAATACATTAAAATCATTGAGTTCATAAAAATAAGATAAGATTATAAAAAATTTGTCAAATTTAGGATAGATGAACCTATCATCCATATTTGTATTTTATAAAATTAGTTAAATTTTATGAAACTTGTAAATGAATTTTAAATTTAATTAAGAGTCTAAGTAACTAACTAGCTGAAGAAGAAAGACAACTATCAAAAACTAACTACAACTGTCATCACGTGGACTGTGTTAAAACAAGACACACGTGATTTGTTCTGACTTTTATCACTAAGCAAAACGTTGCGTATGTAAACAAGATGCTGCGTGTTGAATAACTTATGTTGACTTCTACGTCCCCCTTCAAGTTGGGCGTGGGTATCTGAAACCATGGCCAACTTGAATCGTAGGCGGTCAAAAGCAGGCACCAGCAAGGCTTTGGTGAAGATATCGGCTAATTGAAGTTGAGAAGTACATATTTAGGAAGAATAAATCTTTCTTTATACTTATCACGAACAAGATGACAGTCGATATCAAGATATTTAGTGCGTTAATGGAAGACATGATTAGTAGAAATGTAAATCACAACTTAACCATCACGCCACAAAGAAATTGATCGAGAAATAGAAATTTAAAGCTCACGCAAAATATAAGAAACCTAGTGAAGTTATGTATATGTAAAGTACATATACAGAATACAAGAGTGTTACAGTATTATACAATAAAAAGTCCTTTACTTAATATTAAAAATAAATATAACTTATAAAAAGATAATTACTAATACTTTAGTAAATTTTATAAGAAAATTTCTGAAAAAAAATTCATTAGAATTTTGTCTGTAATTTCAATAAATTTCAAATTATTTAAAACACAACCCGCAACATCAAAATACACTCCCAAAGTACAATTTTCTTAAACTCCAATATTTCTTCCATTATCACTAAGTAGTTTACAAACAAATGAAAAATGCATATTGTTTTCATTTACAATATTATAATTACATAAATATGTTCATAAAATCTTATGATGTACAATTACACATAATATATTTAACAAAAATTTGTATTTATATCTCTACATGATATGCAGTCCAACACCAAAAATAAGATCTTATGGCAAATTCTAACTTCACAATCAAACTCACAACCTAGAACTATCCAGGTCTATCAGGATCTCCTTGCTCTGTAGATCTATCACTTGCGTGATACATTTAATTGCACTAAGCCCGAAAGCTTATTAATACATACTTTGATAACATAAAATATTTTTAAAATCAAAACATGCTTCCATGATTTACAAAACATCATGCTATCAACACATGCAACACTTATTAACACATTCTTTATCTCATAAAAATATTTAAGACCATTACTATATGGTATTCTTTTATTATATCACAATCACACATATTAGGCTCAATAAGTCTTTACATAATATCCAAGTTCCAAAACAATTGATTTGATTTATCACAATATCGAATTCACGACCTAACTCTGTTCAGGTCTATCTTCAATCTCAACCTCAAAACTTAGCTCTGCTCAGGTTTATCATAATACTTTCAGATCTATTCATAAGATTTAGTTCTGCTCAAGTCTACCAATATATGCAATGCCAACATCAACTTTCTGGAATAAGTAATTGTGTAGAGCTAACACACAATAACACATTACATTTTCACATTCTCATTTCATTTATCAATTCTTTCTCACGCTTTCCACATGTTTCACATATTTTAATCACATTCTACATATTTTTAA
Source organism: Garcia nutans (assembly GCA_947685225.1). Classification (NCBI taxonomy): domain Eukaryota; kingdom Viridiplantae; phylum Streptophyta; class Magnoliopsida; order Malpighiales; family Euphorbiaceae; genus Garcia; species Garcia nutans. Next base: position 3,326,981 of record CANTUV010000068.1, read on the forward strand.
GCCACATATATAATGTGACTCCTCTTTCACTTTTCCAATGAATTTTTTATACTTTTCACAATTTGTACGAAACATATACATTTGCCATAATACAATGACTTATCATTTCATAATTCATGCATTGCATACGCTTTTACATAATACAATACACTTAACATATGAAAACCAATAAAAAAAGTAACATAACACTTTCACCAGATTACAATGTGATATGTCAAATCAAATATAATTAAAACATAAGCTATCAAAGTATGTATTAACCGTTCTTAGCCTTAAAATGAGGCCAAATTCACCTTCCACACCTTACTTCCACCAAACCTTAAACCTCTTCACTTGACAACTTTGGCCAAAACACTCATAAATCAAATAATAACTAAATTTATTACATTAAAACCATATTTATACTCATTTCACTTAAAACAATCACTAATTATACAATTCTAGCCAAACACCCACCAAACCCCTAATTTTCCCCTTTACTACCTTTCTTAAACTTCACCATAATCAACTCATTTCCACTATCCAACCATAAAATCATAGCATACTCATCAAAATAATATCAAAATAACCTATTACAGCAATTATAAACACCTTCTTCAAAAATTAAAAACTCATATATTCCACCCTAAACCCTAACTTCACCATTCATGCTCACCTAAATCAATTAATCACCAAATCATCATATCTCCATCATATTAGTTTCATAATTATCCATTTTTGCAATTGCAACCAACTCTATCACTAACTGTATCATTACATAATCTAAAAACTAAGATAAACAAGCTTAGAAGAAAGAAAACTTGCCTAATGCTTGATTAAACTTCAAAATCACTTTAATTCCTTTGGAATTCTTGAAAAATTTGGTGTATTAGAAGAAGCAAACCTCCCCTTTTCCCTTCTTGTAAAAATCAGCCACCCATAGTAAATAAAGAAGAAGATAGCTTTTTAAATACTTTCATTTCCTATTTTGCCCCTCTCATATTTATATAGTTACATTATAATTAATTATTAAAATAATGAGATATTTTCCTTTTTCCTATCCATAAATATTTTAATTTTTTAATTATATATATATTACTCTAGCCTTTTTACTTTTTGACTTTTTGCATAAGTTTATCTTTCGGTGAATAATATATATATATATTCAGTATATGTTAGGTATATATCATGTATATATTATATATGTATATTTTATGTATATTTTATGTATATATCAGGTATATACCATGCATATTCCCCCTTCCTCACTCTAGTTAACTATCCAATTAAATTATTTAATTGTATTTAAAAATTGTGGATGTTACAAGTTCACATACAGTAGTAGTCATGCTGTGGTATTCAGCTTCAGCAGACAACTTAGAAACAATGTTCTACTTCTTCGATTTCCATGAGACCAAAGTAGAGCCTAAGAAGATGCAATAACTGATTAATGAGCAGCGAGAATCCTTACACAAAGCCCAATCCGCATCAGAAAATGCATCAATTGTAAGATTATTTGAACTAGAATAAAAAAGACCCTGAGTAGGAGAACGATTCAAATAACAAAGAACATGATGAGCTGAATTCCAATGAGTATCGCATGGTGCCTGAACAAACTGACTTAATTGATGAACGATGTAGGTGGCATATGGGTGAGTGAAACCAATGTACAATAATTTTCTAACCAAACAATGATAAGGCATGGAGTCAAGAAGCAAGGCACCTTTAAAATAAGATAATTGAACACCTTTGGGCATTGGAGTCGCAATTGGCTTAGCATGCTGCAATCGAGCTTCATTAATCAAATCCAAGATATGTTTTCATTGATTAAAAGAAATATCAGCTGAAGTTCGCATAAGTTCAATCCCAAGAAAATACTTGGCTTCACCCATCTCTTTGATAGTGAAATCTTGGTAAAGAAACTATTTGATATGAAGAATGGCATCCAAAGAGGTTCCAAAAAGCAGAACATCATCGACATACACCAATAAAACCAGAAAGATATAGTCCCTGGAAAAGGTGAATAAAACAATTGTCATATGGATACTAAACAAAGCTATAGCTTCTCAAAGTCTGAGTTAATTCTGAATTCAACTAACGTGAAGCCTGTTTCAAACCATACAAAGAACGAATATGCTTACAAACCTAACTGAGCTTTGGTATACCCCTGAGGTGGAAGCATATAGAGATCTTCATCAATATGCCCATGAAGGAAGGCATTATTGATGTCAATCAGGTGCAAAGGCTAATTTCGAGCAGTAACAATAGCTAGAACAATTCTAACAGTCACAATCTTAGCCACTAGAGAAAACACCTCTGTAAAATCCAACCCCTCAACCTGGTTATATCCCTTGGCCACCAACCGAGCCTTGTGTCTGTTAATTGAAACATCCGCCTTTAGCTTAATTTTAAAAACCCACTTAGAACCTATAGAATTCTTGCAAGGAGGTAAAGAAGTAAGGTCCCTTATGTGGTTAGCTTCTAATGCATGCAATTTATTTTCCATTGCCTTTACCTAAGCAGGAAACTTAAAGGCCTCTGTATAAGATCTTGGTTCTTAATCATGTGACAAATTACCTAAAAAGCACAAATAAGCAGATGAAGTTTGTCCAGCAGTAGGTGAAGTTGAGGAGGTAGAAGAAAAGTTAGTATATCAATCTTGCAACCATTGTAGAGGTTTTCTGTTCCTAGTGCTTTTTCTGATAGGTTGGACAACTAGAAGATTAAGAGGAGAATCTGGTAATGTAGGAGGAGTGAAGAACTAATGGAAAGTGCTAAGCTGCAGTAGTATCATAAGAAAAAGATGAAGAAGAACTAGGAGGTCTGTGAGAAGGTTGTGATGGTGGAATGACAAATGATGGAGTAACATTGGATGGAATGCCAATGTCTGCATTAACAGGCAAAGGTAAAGTAGGATTAAAATTAGGATTAGAAGTAGACTGAACCTTAAAAGGAAAGTTGGCTTCAAAGAAATCTACATCTCTAGAGCTAAAAATAGTATCAGTAGTCAAATTGAGTTGTAACACCCTTATATCATATACACGCATAATACATACACTCTGTATATGTAAAATACTTATACAAAATACAAGTATGTCACAATATTTCTCATTAGAAAATTTTTTCTTAATATTATAAAAATAGTTTAACTTTTAAAATATAATTTAGTAAATAAAATTACATAATTATAACAGGGAATAATTGTTAAAAATATAAATTTAAAAGAAAATCTTTGAAAAAATTTATTCAGAGTTTTATCTGTATTTCGAATATTTTTCAAAAATCAAATGCTGCATAAAATACACTCTCAATATATATATAATCATCCACATACAATATAGCATGCCGATTCAATGCAAGTTAATACATAAATACCAAAGTATGTATTAACATTCACTTAATACACTTCCAAGCCAAGTTTTCACCTCATTTCCTTCACTTGATAATGTCCTTCACTATTTGGATTAGACAAATCCGATCTACTTAACTTCTACCCACATTATGAGTTTAAATAATTCATTAGAACCACATTTCTATACATTTTAACTAATAAAATTGATTTTTATCACATTCTCTTGAAATTTTTAATTTTTGCCCTAATGCATTTTAATTGTAAAAGTCTATTCTAACCAATTCTAAATCATGTTTTGAGTTCAATTATATCTTTAAACTCATAATTTAACACAATTTAAGCAATTAAATTCATTTTACATTGAATCTTTATAAATTTCCTATGAAAACCCTAATTCCATTACTTCTTCTCCCAAACTTCAACCAAACATAATATTTTCTACAATCTAACCTTAAAATCATTTATTCTATATCAAATAAATATCATTCCATACCATTTAAGCAATTATCTAAGCCCCCACAAAAATTTCAAATTACACATAAACCATATTTCAAGAAAACTTCTTAAAATTCCAAGAAAACTTACCTATTTTTTGAAATTTCTCCAAAACTATCTTTGATTCCTTGAAAACTGTAGAAAATTTGAGTATTTGGAAGCTTCAAGGCTCCCTTCTTGCCATATGAAATTTGGCCATGGCTTGAAGAGAAGAAGAATAAGATGATAATTATAGATTTTTGACTTTCTATTCTTCCTAACCAATAATATATATATATATATATATAATTAATTAATGAGATATTTTCATTCTTCCATCCAAAATTTAATTTTAATTTTAATTTTTTTAAAACTTTTTAACCCTTTACTTTTTTTACTTTTGACTTTAACTATTTACTTTTTGACTTTTTCAATTTCTAATAATATTTATATGTTATGTATATTTTACTTATATTTCTCATATATATCTATTATTTTCCTCCTTCCAGCACTTTAATTAATCTTCTAAATTATTTATTTAGTTATATTTTTAATAAAATTACAGCCGTTACATGAGCAACTTATTTTCATATTGACCAGATGAAGTACTCAAATAACCACATTCAATAGCTTTAGGAGCAAATTTAAGCTTAGCAGGAATGTTTACTTTAGCATAAGCTAAACAACTAAAACTTCTAAGATTATTGTATTCAAGCTTGAAAATAATGGCTCAAATGGTGTTTTCCACTTAAAAACAGCTGTAGGGAGTCTATTTATAAGGTAAGTTGCATGTAGGATAGCTTGACCCCAAAATTTGATAGGTAATGCTGATTGGAATAATAAAGCCCTAGCAATCTCAAGAATGTGTCTATGTTTTCTCTCCACAAGGCCATTCTGCTGTGGTGAATAAGGGCAAGTTTTTTGATGAATGGTTCCATATTGAGATAGTAAGGATTGACAGGACTAACTAAGAAATTCAGACCCATTGTCTATACTAAATGTTTTAACAGTGTAATTAAATTGTGTCTCAATTAGTTTGGAGAATTTTTGTAGAATAGAAACAGTTTGTGATTTATGAACCATAAGATAAGTCTATACGCCCCTGCTATAATCATCCATTAAGGTTAAAAAATAGTGTTCCCTATTGGCAACCTCTGTAGAATATAGACCCCATATATTTGCATGAATAACCATAAAAGGTTTATTTGATTTAGTTGTGCTATAAGGAAAAGGTTTTCTTGTTTTTTTTTTGTAAGAGGAAAAATGAAGGAAGTGATCAATAGTGTCCTTATTCAAAAAATGAAGATGAGCAGCTACAGGATTAGAGGGATGGCATAGCCTACTATGCCATGTCTGTACAGAAATATAAGTCACTTGATTTATATGCACTTCATCAAGTGCAGTAGGCATAGCTTTATTACATTGAATCTTAAAAGCACTAGTAGTGAGTATATAAAGATTGTCAACAACTCTTCCAAAGGCTATACTGGTATCAGTCCTCTGGTTCTATAAAATATAAGAATTATGAGTAAACAGTAATGAAAATTGTTTGGCTTTGGTTAATCTAGTTACTGACAAAATCTTATAGGTAAAAGTTGGGATAAATAAAACATTGGTTAATTGCATGTCGTTTTGTAGAATTACTGTACCAATAGTGTGAACTAAAAGGACAGATTTGTTTGGTAAATGCACTCTAATAGGATTGGATAATGGTATGAGTGTACTGAACAATATCTTGTCTGTACATATTTGATTAGTAGCTCCACCATCTATGATCCAAAAAGAACTAGATGCACTATGAGAGTTAGAAGCAGCAAAACCTGCAACATTGTCGACTTGCACAAAATTCATGAAAGCATCATTGTGTTTCTGTTATGCCTCTTTCATATACTTTGTGATCTCTTGCTTGATAAGATCTGCAATTTATGCTGTGTTGTTCAAGGCCTGTGTTTTTGCCAGATCTCTTTTTGCTTGACCACTATTTGTCAAATTGACCTGAGCTCTAACTTGATCTCTCTGTTTCTTTTTCAATTCATTGTACCAATCTGGTACACCAATCAATTTGAAGCAAGTATCTCTCACATGTCCTTGTCTTTTGCAATAAATACAATATTTCTCTTCAGCCTTCATGTATTCTCTTCTTCGAAAATTATTTCTGGCAGGAACTGTGTATCTATATGCATTATTACCTTTGGCTAGCATCACAACTCCCTCTGCATTCTCTTCCATACTCAATTGGCTTAGCTACTTTCTTTTAATACTAAGCACTAATGAATGTGCTTTATTAACAAAAGGAAAAGTATCAGTCATATCCATCATTCAGTCTCATAAGAAATTGCATCAACTTATCTAAAGAGATTATTTCTTCCATTCTCTTACCAACCTCACACTCACATTTACCACAAGTACATTGTGGTGTAGATCTAATATAATTAAGCTCATCCCACAACTTTTGCAATTTAGTGTAATAAGTGTTGACTGTCATATATTACCTTATTTTACATTCGAAAACTCTCTTTTCAATTGAAAGATTTGTGGTCCATTGCTCTCTCCAAAGTTATCTTCAAGTGCCTTCCATAAATCTCTAGCTGAAGCTTTGTAGATGAAAGCTACTACAATTTATTTCTTCATAACATTTAATAACCAAGATATAACCATTGAGTCAACTTTATTTCATCTTTCAATTTCTTCTTTTCCTTCTTTAGGTTTCTGTGCTCCTTCTTCAATGAAATTCAGCTTATCTTTCACCTTGAAAGCAATCTTAATGGATATACTCCAAGTAAGGTAATTCACACCATCTAGTAAGTTTGTCACCAAAATTATGCTTGGATTATCAAAATTTTGCAGATGTAGAGGTCCTCATAGCGCCACTGCCTTCAATTGTAATTGTTGCGTTGCTGTTGCTTCAATTTCTGCCATGCCTTAGACTCGATCGTAGATGTAAACAAAAGAAGGTACAATTGTGTATGAAGTAATCAGAAAAGCTCTGATACCATGTAGAAATTCAGAGTAAAGTCAAGAAGAAGATAATGAAAAATATCTGTAAAAATATCTTTTGTATTCATTCAGAAAGTAATACCAGAAAAATGTTTATATACAAAGCCAAGTAACTAACTAGCTGAAGAAGAAAGCCAACTATCAAAAAACTAACTACAGCTGTCATCACGTGGCCTGTGCTAAAACAAGATACACGTGATTTGTTTTGACTTTTAGCACTAGGGAAAATGTTGCGTATGTAAACAAAATAATGCGTGTCGAATAACTTATGTTGACTTCTACAGAATCAACATCTTTTTCATAAAAGTATATTATACGTCATTTTTTAATTTTTTTTATAAATATTTTACAAACTTCATATTTTTTCATGTTAAATTTACAACTCTGAAAATGAGATATGCTTTTAATATATATGAATATGCATCTCTAAAAGTGACTTAATTTTAAAATTTAAAGTTAAAAAGAAAATATTTTTAAAAAATTATTTTTTAATATCATCTTAGTGCTAAATTGTTAAGCTCATTTTTCACTTTACAAAAATTAAAAAAAAATTTAATTATTTTTATTAAAAATATGAATTCGTATATATTTTTTCTTTTATATCTAATTATTTCTACTATATCCTTGCTTTAACATTAAATATATTTAATAGTGATTAATAGTAAATAAGAATATTATAAAAATTTAAAATATTTTTTAACTCATTAAAATAGTAAGTCAATTATAATTTGAAATTGACAAAAAAGAAAGTGAATTTATTAATTTTGGTGGAAAAGTGTATCTTATTAAACAAACTCCTTTTGTTTTTATATGTAACAAAACCAATGAGAATTATTAAAACAAATAAAGCTCAAATCTTAAATTTGTATAAAATCAAATTAGTCATAAAAAAGGGAAAAGGCAAAAATTTTGAGACATATAAATTATGTATATACTAAAACTCCAACATGAATAAATAGTGCAATTTCAATTTTACCTCTCTCTATATTTTTTTTTCATTTTCTTACTTTCCTATTTCTTTTTTTTTCTTCTTTTTTACTTTTTTTTTTTCTGTTTACATGTCTTTACCATTTTATATTTTATATTTTCTCTTTTTATTTTACCTTTTTTTTAATTTTACTTCTCTTTTAAAATATAAGATTTTCTTTTTTTTTTTAAAAAAAAATTCTCTAAAAAAATATTATTAACTAATTAATTAATTTTTCCTTTTCTTTTTAAACCATGAACCGTTATATTTTATATTTTATTAATTTTATATTTTTGTTTTTAATTCATGAAACATTATTATTATTATTATTATCATTCTCTATAAGTCATAATGATTTCTCAAAACTTTTATTTTTTATTTTCATTTTAATTATTAATGAAATTTGCGAGTCATAATTTTTAGAATAATAATTTTTAATTATTTTATTTTAATTTTTAAATTAACAGTATAAATTTAATTACCTTAAAAATAATTTAAAATGATTATGTTATTAATTATATTTAAATTTAGAGTTTTCTCTTATTTGATTTTATTTTTTAATGAGTTTTTTACTAATTTTTTGAATGGAAGATCAAAAGCCAAAAAATAGAGAGTACATCTAAATATCAACAATTAATTTTTTGTTACTATACTTACACTTTTATATTTCTCTTCATATTTAAAAGCAATATATTATGATATTTCTAATTTAAATTAACAAATAATAAATTTTCATTTATTCTTTTATACATAAGTCCCTAATTTCAATTATTTTAAAAATTTTTAATTAAAGCAATATAATAAAATATTAGTATTATAATTATTATTTATGATCAACGGATTCTCAAATTAATTTACAAAATATTTTAATATATTACTATAAGTATTTTTATAATATATAAATAAGAAATTTTTTAATGTTATGTGAATTTATATTAATAATACTAAATTTATATAATAATTATATTAATAAATAAATTATTTTTTATTTAAAATAATATAAAAATTATAAATAGCAATACATCACATGTGTAATTTCCTGAGTGGCGAGAGATGATAAGAATCAAGAAGAAGAAGCCATGGCTGTTGTTGACCCAAAATTAGTCATAAACAGAAACAAAATACAGACACTCGCTCATTGATACGGCACCGTCGTATATTTTGGTAGCTTAGTGCTAGGAGTGACAATTGGTGGATATATTGGAAAATTATTTTATTTGAATTCAAATTGGTTTTTAAACTATTAAAATTAGTTTAAATTTAATTATAAATATATTCATATTAATTCTAAACTCATTTAGTAATATTATTTTATTATTCAAATTCATTTAATTATTCGTTTAAATATAAAATTTAAAAATGTTATAAAATTTAAAATATGAATTATAAATTTTTAATTAAATAATTATAAACAAATATTTAATATTATTATAATTTTATAAAAATAATTTCATTATATATAATTTTATAATTAAAATTTTAATAAAATATAATTAATATATAATTAAATTTAGATAATAAATATCTAAAAATATATATCTAAATCTAATATAAATAAAAAAATATTATTTATACCAATCAATATTAAACTATAGACTACTCATACATAAATAAATAGATCGGAATATATGGGATACCCAAAAAAAAAAAACCCATGCCAACCGTCCCTAAGCGCCGCTTACCATATATATATATATATATATTAACATTCCAAGTCCCAAACATTTTGTGAATCCGAATTGCAAATTCCAAAGAGCTGAGCTGAGCTGAGATTCCATGGACAATCTCAATGACAACGCTAATAACGCCTCTCTAATCAATTCTTTCTGTGAGATCACCTCCTCTTCCCAACAAGAAGCCCTCTTTTTCCTCGAGAGTCACCAATGGGATCTCGACTCTGCTCTCTCTACTTTTCTCGACAACAACAATCCTACTTCTACTACTACTACAACTACTAATTTTATCGATCCTTCTTTAGCAGCTTCGCTTCCGATTCCTCCTTCTAATCCCCCTGATAACTCTTCTTCTCCTTCTTCCGACTCTCACTCTCCTAATTACTCTCCTTCCCAGTCCCCTTCGCGTTCTCGTTCTCGCTCTCCTTCCCCTGCTCCCTCTCGTGCTCGTCCTTATCGGCTACGATCGAGCGGGAAGAAGCCGGTTAAGGCTACAACGGTCGCCGGTGGGAGTAGGACCCGTGAGGGAATTCGTACGCTTTCTGATCTGAATCGACAACCCGAGGTTGGGTCCGGGAGTGATGACGATGATGATGATTATGAGCCACAGCAGTATTATACTGGTGGCCAGAAGAGGTAACTTTCATTACTCAATTACTATTTACAAAAAAAAAGTTTAATTGTTTGGTTTTGATGATTCAGTTGAATAGATTCTTAGGTCGAATGGGATCCTAATGCTTATCTTAATGGGAAGTTGATTACTTATGGAGATTTTTGTGAATTTATTTAAATACGTATGCATTTCATAGAAAAACCTGAACTAGTATAAAAGGGCTCTGTTTGTAATTCCACCGAAGGCCTAATACCCCCAACACATATTTTGATTGCTTGGCCTTATCTTAACTCTCGGGCAACATTCACTTTGTTGCTTGCTATGCATATGATGTATATTCAACATTGAAACTTGACTAGAAATAAAGTCTGCATCATATGACTTTGTTCTTAGTCTTCTTTTATTTTTCTCTCTTTTATCTCTTCAAACTCCGTGGTGGAAGTTAAGAATGCGAGATATTTTCTGTGATATTCATTGGCAAATTTTTAACTCCATGGGCTTGAGGCTGCCCGCATAATTTCAGTGCAATCATTTTGTTGCAGCCACATTGTTGTGCTTTCATCTCACTTGTTAACTAGGAAAATTAACATAACATCTGATTTTCAGTTTTTACCACTTTATATTTACCTCATTATGATTTGTTATTGGCACTACATTTAGATATTATCTATTATTTTGCATTTGAATGAGTAGTGTGCATGCTTTACTTTTTAGTGTTATTTATGTGTTGCTGGATATGCAATTTATTTTTGGTTTCAGTGGAGTGCTGGTCCAAGACCCTACCAAACGTTATGATGCAGATGATGTTTTTAATCAAGCTAGAAATTCTGGTGTGGAAAGGCCTGCTGATTACGGTCGTTCTTCCTCAAGTTCAAGAAGCTTTACTGGAACAGGGAGGCTACTCTCAGGTGAGAGAGTTCCATCTGCTCCTCCTCAGCCGCCTGAGCACGTCCATCACACTGTCACTCTTTGGGGGAATGGATTTACTGTAGATGATGGCCCTTTGCGAAGATTCGATGATCCTGCCAATGCTTCCTTCTTGGAGGTAATAGTTAACTATTTTCTTTTATTATTTCTTGTCATCATATTGACTGTAATGATCGTTTGCTGTTGTGCATGAATGGGTATGGTATAAAATCAACCCGATGTGAGGCCCTAAGGAATATCAAATATCTATGTAATCCAATTTATTTCAACTTGTTTAAAGGTAAAATGTCGTTGTAATTATTGCCAAAGCACAATAACTTGATTGGTCTACTTGCTGGATTTGCTAACTATGTTGGATGAATCAGCACGATAGTAACATGTCAATTGGGTTTGATTGATCTGCCTATATTTACTTCAGCATCTTGGATGATAATTTTCATGTTAAAGTCTAAATATTAAGAAGTTGGCTCAGCTTAACTTTTGGTTTGGCTAAATCTAATTTCCATAGCAAATTCTGCTTTCTACAACTTCAGTCAGAGGTAATGTTGATGCATTATAAGGATATTATATCATATGATCCTTATATCTTATGATTTATTTTCCATAATGCAGAGGATCCAGAAATCTGAGTGTCCCTTGGAGCTCAAGCCAGCAGATAGGAGGACTCGGGTCCATCTTGAACTCACGAGGCGGGAGGAGAACTATTCTGTATGCCCTTTTTTTACCATTTATTTCTTGTTTTTATCTGTTCGCTACTGTTTTACCCTTATAATCTTCATTTCTTATGCAGGAACCAGAGAGACGCCGAACACCATTCCAAGGTGAAGGAAGAACTTTAGGTAGTAGTATTGACAACACTACTCCAACTGCATCGGATGCAGCTTCTACCGCTGCTCTGAAGGCAGCTCCATTGCCGTCAATAGGTATAGTTGTAGATTCTTCATTACCAACTACTTCAATTCAGCTTAGGTTAGCTGATGGGACACGCATGGTCTCACGCTTCAACTTACACCATACTATAAGAGATATACGTGGCTTCATTGAAGCATCAAGACCAGTAGGGGGAAGAAATTACCAGTTGCAGACAATGGGGTTTCCTCCGAAGCAACTCACTGATCCAGAGCAGACAATTGAGGAGGCTGGCATAGCAAGTTCTGTTGTCATACAGAAATTCTAAACAGATTGATGATGGAATATTTACTTTCTTGGTCAAATTGCTTGACATTTATTATATTTCCTTATATAATATTATGGAATGGGAAGCCAGTAGAAGAATTCTTTAATTAGTTTAAAGTTTATACGTGTTTCCTTTATTTTTCACTTGTATAGAGTCTATGTTTCAGTTGAATTGCTAAACAGGATCTAATATAAACGAGGGACTCTCTTAAATCGACTGATTTTGGTGAATGTAAATAAGTTCTTTTTTACTTTAATTCTTTTTTTGTTTTCGGAAAAATTTATATCTTAAGTTAGAAACAAATTGCCAATTGTTATAATAAACGTAAATAATGAGGGGTTTTTTTTTAACTTTATTAGATGAGCTTAATTTACTCAATTCAATTAAATCTTAGTTTTAGATTAACTGGGATCTGAATTACATTTTCAAAAAGAAATAGTATCATATGATTTATTATCAGATAAAAATATGAATTTACATTGATCGTATTTTTTATTGAATAGAAATTATTCATTTTAATTATTTTAGTAGAAACTTTAGACTAAAAAAAATATTGTTTGATTGAAAATATGACAATCCAATTACTCCAAAACAGAAGAAGTTGGAACGAAGAATTTAAAGTAAGCGTTCAGGCTCTGAGGTGCGGGGACCGTCCAATTTGGTCGCTTCCTGACTGCAAGGGCGCGTTTGGTGCCAGGAAGTAAAAACCTTGACAAAACAAGTTTAGAATTTTAGATGATAGAATAATACACAACATCCCAAATAATTGTCTCATTCCTGTTTTATATGTTGCCAAATCACTCCAAAATAATATATCAGATATTTTTGTGTGCTTTTATTTAAACTTAGATAATTTTTATGTAATTTTACTTGATTTGCTAACTAATACCACCCTTGATTATCGAAGCCCCTTCCCGGCGTGGAAAGGGATATGGAATTTTAATGTGCGAACACACGTCGCGTTGACCAAGCTCTCGTGTGAGCTCGGAGCCATAGTACAGAGCTCAAGTAACAGCACAACACAATAGTATGCTAGAGCATATTTTTCGCCAAGAAAATTTCTGACAAATTCTAGATTAAGGTCGATACAAAAGTAATTTTCGCAGAAACTTTTCAAAAGCGATCCTCATTTCATCATCTATAAATAAAAGTGAATTCTCTACAGATAAATAATTTTTTTTATTCTTATATTTTCCTATTTATTGATAAATTAAATTATGACTTAAATATCGGAGCCTCTCCACTGAATTTCAATCTCTCTTTGCCTTGTTTTATCTTATAAGCATTCTAATCCGAACTCCAAAAAATATTATCAAGGTACACTTGTCAACAGGGCCGTCTTAAATATTTAAGGGGCCATGTTCTTAGAGAAAAACAGAATAAATTAGACCCTATTCCTAAAAAAAAATTATAAAACCTACTATTAAAACCTACTAATAGTAGGCATAAAACCTACTATTAAAAAAAAAGAAAAAAAATTAGGGCATTGTGCAAGCTGGGGACCCTGTGCAGTAGCCCACTTTGCACAGGGCCTTCACCGGCCCTGCTTGTCAACACTACTCAATCCACCATTTTCAATATCTTGCTATTTGGAGCCAAGGGTAATGGAGTTTCTGATGATTCTAAGGTATAGCAAGTGCATTTTATTTTACTCTTTTTATAATTTTTGTTTTATTTATTTGGCTTTCAATGAGTTCAAAATCATTATTTCATAATTCTGAAAATAACTTTGATATCATTGACTTTTTTTTTAATTATGCTTCAAATTTGAGTTGAATTAGCTCTGGAAAATGATTTTGATATTATTAATAATTACTTGTCAAAATTATTAGTAAAATAAATATGTTTGATACATAATTTTTCTTTTTTAAAATTTTAATTAATAGGTTTCGTTGAGCTGAACTGATAATATCGATACTAATTAAAATGACTCTCAACACATAATAATAAAGTTATATACATATATTTATAATTTGCACACATATCGTGATTTATATATGATTAATTTCCTGAAATTAATAAAATGCAACTACAGGCTGGCACTTGCAGATGCATGGAAAGCAGCCAGCAAGGTGTGCGCCAAGTGCTACAGTAGAAATTCCAGCGAAATTTAAGCTTCTAATCAAGCCCGTAAAGGTCCATGTTTGCCTCACCTTGTCCTTCAGGTCTGCTTTTTTCTCTCCTTCAATTAGTCAATTTTTAGTAAAGAAATGCATGCAAGAAGCAAATTAATTAATTAAATAATTAAAAGAGGACATATTTTTTTAATGTTAATAAAAATGCTTTACACAACAAGCTGATGTAATTAGTGGAATTCCATGGCAATGAACAGTGTTGGCTCCACCAGAAGAAGGTACTGGCACTATCAATGGTCAAGGTTTTGATTGGCGGATTCCTTCAAATAATCTCTATTTTACTCAGGTAATTTTGCATTAATTTTTTATTATATGAAATGCATATCTAATCTTCAAATTAACATTTGGAAAATTAATTGTTCTAATTAAATCATTTAATTGGGATATATTTTTGCAGAAGAGATCCAAACACATTCCTGGTATGAAACCAATAGTAATGTATATTTCTTCCTTTTTTTAAAAAAAAATTTTCATTGTATAGTTGAAATGGAAAAATGTATTAATTAATTTTTTTAATTAGACAAGTTTTGAGATTCTATGCAAGCTCTAATGTCACAGTTCGTGACATTGAAATTATAAATAGTCCACAATGCCCATCTCAAATTTGACAGCTCTAAGGGAATCAAGGTTAATAATATTACAATTTCTTCACCAGAGAATAGCCCAAATAGTATACTGATGGAATTCACTTGCAGAATTTCTAATATTGGATTTGGTAAAAACCAACAACTAAATAGTTTTTATATTTATTTTCTTAATATTTCACTAGGATTACAAATATAATTAATGTAGAGAGCCCGTTTAAATTGTTGAAATATAAGTTTGAGATGTTATTCCTTGTGGATTATATATGAAATTAGTAAGCAATACTCTTAAAATTTTGGATTGAACTATGGTGTACATTTCATAAAGGGATTTATTCACTAGGCCCATCAAACAAGATGTCCTTCTGTTTCTAGAGTCTTAAAAAACTCTTTTTTGCTTGGAAGTTATGCTTTCTCTTCCTCTATTTATAGAATCTTCCTCCTTCGCTTCTACTGTCCTTGATCTAGGGTCGACACCAGCTGTTTGGCCGGTGACGACCCTAAATCTTCTTGTTTTCTTGTTTCTATTAGATTTTCATCTTATAATTTTTTGTTTTAGTGTTTTATCATCTAGATTTGACTCTTAGTTGGCTTTTTTTTTATTACTACCTTCACGGTAGCTATTATTGTTGATGATTCAGTAGTTTGGAGGAGATTTCAGCATTCAATTCCAAAGCTTGGATCTGTTTTGAAGAGAAGTTTCTGCCTAGCCTCTCCTATGGAGCTTATAACACCCACGTACTCCATATGCGCACACCGCATACACTCGCTTATGCAATATACGTATACCGGATATAGGGATGTCACGGTCTATTTTAAAGCAAACCATTCTTTCAATTTAACAATATGATAAAACTTAAAATATTTAAGTTATATTATAAAACATAATAAATAAAATATTTGTTTATTAAGCAGCGGAAAATGTAGTGGTATTTACATATATACATCAAAATCAATGTTTACAAAATTATAGAATTTATACATGCTGGTAGTTCGTCTCTGATCTTGATATCCACAACTCAACACTGCTATCACAAACTCAAGCCTAGACTCGACTCAGTCTAGACGAGCTCTCCGGCACAACCGGATCTACTCTGTCACCTGCGCGATGAACCACAATCGCGCTAAGCAGAAAGCTTAGTGATACAAACTTTGATTCAATAAAGATCAATGCGATGCTCATGCACAATATATATGAATATATCAACTCATAGCATTATATCTCAACATTTTAATCATTTGCATCATATTTCATAATTCACATTAAAGCAAAGACATGCATGGGCCCAAAAAGAATCTAATATGCTATTCAAAGTTCAAAGTTACTACTTTGGTCCATAATCACATTCATCAAGCCCGTATGCAATATATATATTCATGGATAATGTAACAGACCCAGTCCCTTGGACCTCAACCCGGCTAGACCCTAGGGTCCCAGTATCTTGGTTCTCAACCCAGCTAGACTGTTACAGTTTTTGAGGCTTACGACCCGGTCTTTTCACCTGTCCAGTGATTAATAAGCATGCCGCCAAACCCAGAACTCTGAAAATTGAATAACATACTAGGCACACAATTAATTCATTTATCTCATTATCAATCTCTTTCACAATTCATTTCTCATTTCATTTCTCATAATCAAACTAGGCTCATTGCCCTAATATATCATCTTTTCTCAAATTTTCTCATTCTTCTATTTCATCTCAATATCGATTGGTTACATTATGTTTTCACATCTTATATCACATATTTTCACATTTCTTTTCATATACAATACTTTACTCAATTGTATTGATACATCAACATAATTCACATTATGCATATCACAACATATAACTCATTCATCAACAATATATCAAGTAACTTAACACATTTCTCAACTAAATGTGTTAAGTTCCAATGTCATATAAATGTATGCAATCAATCAAAATTTATACTTACCTCTAAGAGTAACAACACCAATCTATCAACTCCTCTTCCAAGATAACTCTCAACACTTGAATTAAGGTAGCTCAAATCTCTCCAAAACCTAATCCAAAGGTGATCATACACACTCACTTAGCGATACACATGAGAAAATAAGAAAGAGAACTATCTAAGGCAAACTCTACACTTGATACGCTCAACAACACGGGCGTGTCCCTGACCGTGCCTTAAACCCACAACATAGAAGCTTTGACATGCTCAGTGACATGGCCGTGTCAATCCTCGTCCAACACAGAAGCTATGACACACTCAGTGACATGGGCGTGTCACTGGACGTGTCACTCCACCAATATCACAGTAGCTATGACACGCTTAGTGACATGGGCGTGTCACTGGACGTGTGAATCCTCCTTCAACACAGAAGTTGTGACACGTTCAGTAACATGGGCGTGTCACTGGTCGTGTCACCCATCTAGAAAACAGAACCATTGACACGCCCAAAGACTTGGCCGTGTTCATGGGTGTGTCAGGCCAAAAATCTAAAATCAACACCAACAAAGCCACAACCAACAATCATCTTCCAATAGCCATATCAACAACACACAAACTCAACCAAAACCATCAACAACCCATATAATACTTGAGTAAATCTTAAAATAACTCAATTACAAACATCAAACACAAACACCACCATATTCACAACTCAAAAATCACACAATCCACACACTTGCCTCTTTCACCAAACTCAACCCTTTTTCTCTTCAATCCAAACCCAAAAATCAAAGTTAACAAAACAACACAACCCTCAAATATACCAAAACAGCCATCCAACAAACCCAAGAACACAAACTCAAAAGAAAACCAAGAAACAAGTTGGAAACTTACCCAAAGTGAAGAAAATCCTTAAAACTCTAACTTGATCTCTTGAAAACCTTCAATCTTTTAAGCTTGGAAGCAACAAAATCTCTTTTCCTTTGGTTGCTAAGGGTGGCCAGCCAAAGAGAAGAAAAGAAGAAGATGAAGATGAAAGAAGAAGAAGAAATAAAGAAAGAAGAAATAAAGAAAGTCAACCACTTAACAACTACTCTCTCCTCAAAACACTCTCCACCAAGCAATAAAATAATATAATAATCACCCACTAACATCATCTTCCACTAACATAAATAAATTCATTTAATTAATCAAAATATCTCTTTTAACTTATAAAACCCATTGACTTGTATATATTATTTTTATCTCCATATACATAACATATACACTTTAAATTATTTAATCCAATACAACAATTAACACTCTAAAATTTTAGGGTATAGTTTGGGATATTACAGAGCTTCACTTGATCATCTATCTATGGCTCTGAGGCATTATGACGACTACAATTGTGTATGGACTGTTCAATCCAATTTCTTTTAGTTTGTCTTCAATATTGTTATGAAGGATTGCTTTTGGCTTTCTGTAGCTTTCAAGCCTTCCCTTTATTTGTAACACCCCTTTTGGTGCTTATTTTTTTAGTAGCTTTGATTGTAAAATTTCTCCCTTTCTGTCTGGATTAATGTTTCGCTGGGTAATTCTGCAATGTATGAAACTTTATGCTATGATTTTCTATATTTTTATTTATATCGAACTAGGTATGATCTTATATGGGGCCTGGAGATTGTAGTTAGTAGAAAAATAAGGCTGAATAAGCCTTAAAAAGTGAAAAATAAAATCTCGATATGGATTTATTAAGTATTTTAAAAAAAATTAAATGCAGTAAAAATTATAAAAATACTCATGTGGTCGTAAAATAAAATTCTTCCATAACTGGGGTATAAAATATGAGTAATAGAGCTTTAAAATAATTAAAGCAATTATTTCTATAATTTTACGGAGTTAAAAACCCAATTAAAAGACAATTACAAAAAGTATGTGCATTGAAACTAAATTATATGCATCACATGGAATTAGAACTCATGGTACTATAAATATTAATATTGACTAAAGAACCCACTCTCTTCTTTGTCTCTAAACCGACCTACCTCCTCCTCCATCTTTTTTCCTTTTCTTTCATTTCTCATATAAAAAGCACCATGAATTCTTGAAATATAACTCACGGTTTTAATGGGATTTGGCTATCTCATGCATAATTCTTCAAGAGCATTATTATATTATCAAGATTGAAGAAAAGAGGAAGGAAAGGGCTATTGAAGGAGGTTGAAAATAAGAGTTGTGTTCTTCATCATCCAACTCCAAGTAAGTATTTTTTTTTAAGCGTGTTTTATGATGGAATTAAGTAAGAAATGGAGGAATTATGTTGAATCAAGGGTTGATGGTTGAAAAACAACTCTTGTAGGCAAAAATCCTAAGGAACCTGAGTATCCAAGAGGGAGAACTGAAGTGAGAAAATTCAATTTTGAGGAGAATTGGAATAGAATTTAGCCTAATTGAGGCTAGTGCATATATAATACATAGTTTACTATTATTTGAATTTTACTTTATTTTATTTATTTATAGAGGTTTATGTTTGAGTTCAATTGTGTTCTTGAAGGGTTGGATACTATCTATTTGGTTTAATTGAGTTGATTGATAAATTGTTAATTAAATCATAAAGAATATACTTGATGGAAGTTTGTTCTTGAGAAACAAAGAGGTTTCTTGATTTTCTTGATTAATTGTTAGTTGAATTTGAGAGGGAAGGGGGATGGTTAATGCTAGATTGATTTAATGGAATTGTTTGTGGCTTGATTATGGAATTATTTGTGAAAAAATTAATTAAATGGAATTTTTCTTTCTTGGTAGGCCAAATTATACTTGTAGTATATATGGAGTATGTTTATTTGATTTTAAATTTAATTCATGTTTAAATGAAATATAGAGTTAATTAAGTGTTTAATTATATGATTATAGAATAAATTAGGTAATTGGGAAGGAAATCCCTCACTGGCATCAAATTTCTTGGTGCTTTGGTGTACTTTGTTTATGTTATTTAATTTTGATAATTATAGATTAAATGAAAATATGTTTAGATTTAATTGAAATATAATTTACTTAATTATATTGTTTTAAGTTGAATGTTTATTAGTTGGTGAGAAAAGAGATTTTTGCCTTAAAGAATTATTTTAGCCAAATTATTTTTATAGAATTTACACGTTTGAATTTAATTTAAATTGAGTTTATGCTTTAATATGTTAATTTGGATTACTTGGAAGGCTAGTTAATGTTTGATTGAAAAATGTGAATTTTATCTCTTGATGATTATATTGAGAAAATAAATAAATTGTCCAAATTATACTTATGATAAACCTAGTTATCGGATAGAATAGCTAGCTAGAGGATAAACTATACTGCTACTGAGCACATTGTGTCACTATTAGACACTATGTGTCATTACTGTTATTGGTCACCACGTGCCATTATTAGGCCACTAGTTATACTGACTGTACGTAGGCATAAATATTCTCTTTTAATCTTAAACTTTATTACTGGGCATTTAATTGTGTTACTAAACCCATTATTCGAGTCTAGAGTTTAAAACTCGGTATATGAGGGCAAACAAGAGAATTTCTAAGTGAAATTTGTTTAAATATGAGACATGCATTATGAATTCTTATAAATGAGTTATATTGGTAATTATATATGAAAATATGGTTTTTTTTTACCATTACTAGTGGCATTTTTGTAAAGAATTATAAAGAAAATATTTTTTATTTATTTAAGATGATTTAAACTTGTTAATATTAAAATAAGTTAGCTTTAATTTATTTGGTTCAATAACATGTTAAATTATAACTTTAATGTTCATATATTTAAATTGACCATTTGCAGTGTTACTTCTGTAATTAATTAAATATTTAAATAACTTATTTAGAATTGTGATTTATGCTTCATTTATTATTTTAATTATTTTTTTTATGATATTAAATAGAAAATTATGTATATATAGGGAACCGCGAATTAGCTCACATTCCTCTTCAAGATTTGTACAGTAAGCATTGGCCTCCCTAGTTTCGATCTTAATGGGAGGTATTCTTCCAAGAGCATCCAACCAAAACTTTGCAGCTAATGCATCAACAACTTGATTTACAATCCAAGAAATATGATATGAATTTGAAGTTTCGTGCCGAATTAAGAATATATTCTTGATAAGGAACCAATTTTGGATCTCTAGTTTCCCATTCTCCTTTCAACTAGTTAATTATCAATGTTGAATCTCCATACACTTTTAGCCTTTTGATTTTCATATCAACAATGGATTGTGTCCCTAAAATGTAAGCCTCATATTCAGCCATGTTATTAGTACAGTCAAAATACAACTTGGATGTCACAGAAAAATATTTTCCCTCTGGAGATATTAGAATCACTACTATCCTACTTCTTAAGGCGTTTGAAAGCTATTGAATTTCATGATCTAGTTTCTTTCTGATCCGTGCTCTTCTTCCACTAACATGATTCTTTCATCGAAAAAATTATAACTAATCATTTGATAATCTTCAATAGCTCTATCTGCCAAATAATAAGCTATAATACTCCCCTTTTATCGCTTTCTAAGTGATACATATAATCTCATACTCAGTCAGCAAAGACTATCACTGAGTAATTCTCCTAGTTAGAGTTGGTTTTTGAAAATGTACTTAAGTGGATTCATTTGAGATATAAAAAAAAAGTGGTATAATACAACATGTAATGCCTTAATCAATGAGTGACTCGTCCTAAAGCAACATAAGTTCTTTCTAATAAAGAGTATTTTACCTCGTAATTGGTAAAATTTTTGCTTATATAATATATGACTTACTTCTTCCTTTCTGAATCATTCTGCTGCCTAAGAACACCACCCAATAAGCTCTTAAAAACTATCAGGTACAATAGAAGAGGACGATTAGGTATAGACAACTAAAAAGTTGGAGAAGTATGCAAATAATGTTTGATCTTACCAAAAGCCATTTGACATTCCTCATTCCATTTTTCCAGGTTATTCTTTCTCAAAAACTTGAAAATAAACTCACATGTAGTTGTAAGTTGTGAAATGAATCGATCTATATAATTAAGTCTTCCTATTCAGACATCCTTTTCAATTTTAGGGGTTGACATTTCAACTATAGCCTTAATCTTATCAGAATCAATCTCAATTCCCGTCCTACTGACTATAAACCTATCAATTTTCCTAATAAAACTCTAAATATACATTTTGCAGGATTTAAACGAAGTTGATTGTAATGTTTGAAATTTTAAAATAATGATTTTTTTTATTAAATATTGATAATGGATTATGTAAATTAATAAGAGTGACTTGGAAGTTGAAATAAGTGGGAAAATAGGATGAGCTAAGTTTAAAAAGTTGTAAATTTGAGTCGGGTATGGACGAAATCGGTATTTTCGATACATAATCCTAAAGAATTAGGAATTTATGACAATGCCATGTGACCTTACAAATTAAATTTTAGTGAGATTAGAATATGAAATATGGATAGTAGGACTTAAAATAAATTAAAGGAATTATTTTTAGAGTTTTACGGAACTAAAAATATAATTAGAATAAAGAATCAAGAGTGATGGTGCACCATAGCTATAGTGGGCATGCCCTCACTTAACCAAACTTTAGATATTATTTAACAGAAGCCAAGAAACTTCTAACTTCTTTAAACATCTTCATCTCATGCTATTCTTCTTCTTCTTCTTCTTTTCACCAAATTGAGCAAGAATTGAGGGTAATTTCACATCTAATTGCAAGTTTTAGGAGAATCCACTATATTATACAAGAGTATCAACAAGAAATCAAAGGGAAAAAAAGAGAAAGAGAGGAATTCTTTAGAGGTATGTGCTTATATATTATAATTTGCAAATATTTAGTTTTCTTTGAATTTTAATGCTTGAATAAGTTAATCGAGTCATTTTAATTGAGTTAGTTGCTAAAGAATTATATAAATGAAATTTTGAGCAAGAAGTGATTGAAGACTTTTTATATAAGAAGTATAGTTTTTATTTCAATTTTATAAGATTTAAGTGCGTTGATATTATTTTTAGCTAAGAGTAATAGTTATGGAGTTTATTAACTAAGTTAATTGCTATGCTGACTTTCTATAATTTGGAAATTTTGGCTTTCTTCTAGCTAAACATTTTTAGCTCTTTTAGCTTGACTGACCTTCTGTTAATTGAGGGTTCTGGCTTTCTTCTAACCAAACAATTTCAGCTCTTCTAGTTGACTGACCTTCTGTCAGTTTGCATCTTCTTTCTTTTGGGGTTCTTATTTTCTTCTTATTCTGTTCTTTTTGCAAAAAAATTTAGCTATTTTTTAGATATCCCTTATAACCTCTCTTTACCCCAGCGTGATAAAATATTGAAAGTGAGTCTAAAAAATATTTTGTACATGCATAAAATTAAATTTTGAAAAGGGAAGCTTTGCCCCCCTGTATAGGCTTAAACTGGTAATTTTGTTCCCATATAAGCTTTGGTTGATGTTTGCATTTTGTTTGATTCTTTGCACAAGCATGCATCTTCATTTTTATAAAGTGACTGGATTTTCCTCAAGCAATGGGCCTTCCATACCCCTGATTCCATATCTGCTTCATGTTTGCTTCATAGAGTATTTGTTATCTACTTTGACAAAGGATAGGAAATACAAGACAACACAATGCATTATAATATGCTCATATATGCATGATATGCATGAATAATACTTAGAGTGGTTCTATTAACTCACAGACTGAGGTGATCAACTAAAGTGCTCCTATGGATTCCTTCCAGATGCTCATTCAAGTCTTACATTAGAACATAAGAAGACTTTACGTCTATGGATTTTATCTTCTAGATGTACAAAGTAAGAGTAATGAGGACCCCAGTAGGGTGGATACATGAGAGATATCCATTTGGTTGGAACTTCTTGATGAAATGACCTTGCAAGTGATCCTTTCATTAGCTCTCATTTTCTCATTATGTCCTTTAAGATTTGACAATGCAACATATGTCCCTTAACTTGAAAGCTTTGTATGACAAAAACATATATATATATATATTAATCTTAAAATCATATTTTGACTTTGTTAAATCAGTGTCATTGTACCTCAGGACTCAAATTTCTAAATTAACATAGATATGACATGACAACCCTAGTTACCGTACTAAACTTGAGAATTATTTCTATTTGAGCAAGAATTGTTGCACTTTAGATAGACACATGCACATTACCTGGTCAAAGGTCTCATTGAGTTTAAATATTGTCTATCTCATATGTATGCTTATTCAAACAATATCAACTAATAGACTCTACCTACCAAGAGAGATCAATAGGTCTTTAATAGGCTTGACATGGGATTTATAAGGGACATGGGTTAAGCGGAGGCCATCTTTGAGCTGGAGCCAATGTAATACTACTGACAATCCTTCACACTACAACCTTCTTATTAGAACTGTATATTGTTACAGATTCCATTTTCACCTTCTAAGCATCACTTTTATCTTCTGACTTCACAAAAATATTAAGCTTGAATGTCCTTCCATTTTCTTGGTAAAAATATGGATCTAATCAGTACTATCTTGATCTTTAGACTACCATTTTCTTCCTCCTTCTTTCCATCCTTTTCCCTTTTGGAGTATCAAGTCTAAGACTTTCAATATTGCTGACTTGGAGCTACGTAGGATAAAATGAAAGATGATCTTTCTCCTAATTCTCTGATTTTATTTGAATCTTTAGCTGGATTGGACCAATTCAAGTCAATCTGTCCTCATAAACTAAGTGGAAGTCTTATGCTGCTTTAGGTAAAAAAGAACTCGGTTGGCTTTCTAAACCGCCTTTTTGGGTTTTATTTTCTTTCCTTTTCCTTTTTTTCTTTTCTTTTTCTTTCTTTTTTTCTTCTTCTTTCTTTTCAATCTGACTTCTTTTTTTTTTCTCTTTTTTTTCTTTTTTAGGTTTTAGTTCTAAAAGAATTGTCTTGTTTGTATCAACTTGTGTTTCTGATAATGGATGAGTGGAGTGACATAAGTCTGCTTTCGTCCTGACTTTATCTCAATAAGTCTGTGATATTAGGTCTAATTCAGGTGTCCTTCAATTATCTCTATAGTCTTGACTATATATCCTTCTCTTTGATCTTTTTTTTCTTTTTGTTCCTTAGTGATTATCAGACTTGCCATAAGTATCATAATAGCTTAGGGTAGATTATTAGGGTTTATAAGCCAATGAAAGAAAGCTAAAATCTTAAAAAGGCTCAAAAGGACAAATGAGGGATTGATATTAACAGGGTGAATACTAGTTGTTGGCTCACCAAATAATGCATAGATAATCTTTCTCTCAAATAATTAAAGTTTAATTTCACCTTGAAAGTTTGTCAAAGCATATTCTAAGATGGACTAGGACCTAGACAAAGGTCATTATGCAGGAGCCCTCTCTAAGTAAGCATACACAACTTAATGCTATAGAACAATTTTCTCACCTAGTAAAGTCATTCACATCATGATGCATAGATACACTAATTTATAAATGCTCGTCATTGGTTGAGCACCAGAATGTCAAAAACTAACAAAATTTTAATGAAAGTAATTTATTCAAACAATCTTAATTTTAAAAAAAATAACTGTTCCAAAAATATTAAAGGAAGTTTGTTGAATTATAATTGATGGTGCTTCATCTACTTGGCCATGTCAGGGGCAATGGTCAACACCTCCTTATCCACAATTCCTCCATATACATCTTGAAAAGACGACAAGACATAACTTTTCATCAATCCTTCTTCTATCATGAATGTTGCTAGCGATGACACTCTCCTAAACTTAGGCAATAGATTATTCTTGGTATTGGGCTTATCAGGCTCAGGCAGCTTTCCTTTTTCAATCAAATCTTGGATCTTGTGACTTAATCGAGCACATTTATTTATATCATGCCCTTGCATTTGATGAAATTGACAAAAGGCCTTGGCATCAAAGTTTGATGGCAGAAGATCATGTAGCAGTCAAGCAGGCAATGAATGTAATAGCCCTTTCTTCTGCAACTTGTTGAAAACCTAAGACAGAGGTTTTCTCAACTCTAAAAACTATCTTCTATTTTGCTTGACCAGTTGCATTGACATCTACTTTATTCTATGCACTCTGGTTGCCATACTGATAATTTTTCCTCTCATTCTTTCTTCTTGAAAAATGGCTCTTCTCCCGTTCCCATTCTTCTATCTATAAGCCAGCTTGGAGAAGATCTTTGTAATTTCTTATGAGAGTGTGAGACATTCGTTCACGCAGGCTGGGTAGGATACCCCTTACTATCATTCGAATCTGGTCAGACTCATCCGGTCTCTTCTTAAGTAGTGCAACCTTGTCTCTCCACCTCTTTACATAGTCAACAAAGTTCTCATTTTCTTTTGTCTGATTGTTTTTGCCTCCATCAGAGTCACTTCTAATTCAGTATTATACCCATACTGCTGGATGATGGCTTTGTACAATAAATTTCAGTTCTTTTGAGTACTTTCCTCTAAGGTATTGAATTAGTTTTGCATAACAATATCCAATGAGAGTATGAAATACTTTAAAGTTTGAGCCTTCATAGCTCTAGCAGACTGCATAGCAATGATGCATTACTTAACATGAAGATGAGGGTTGCTAGTTCCATCGAACTTAGTAAAGGAAGGCATCTTGAATTTGTAAGGGACTTCCTCATCTTGTTCAAACAATTTGTCCACCTATGACATCTCTTCAGTCTTCAGCTTCTTTTCAAACTTCTTCTCCAAATCAGCAATCATCTTCTCCACACCTGAAGTTTCAGTCTTTTCAATAATTGATTTCACCATGACCTTTGTTTCTTTCTTCTTATCTTGAAGATCTTGGAAATATTGAGCCCAATCATCATTATCATCCATCATTACTTTGTCATCATCCATAGCTACTTCACCAACCTTAGCCTTTCCTTTGTCCTTTTGCTTCTTAGTACTAGCAGATACTTTAATAGTGTTTCTCAATAGTGTAGTCAACTGGCTTTTCATGGTATCAGCCAGGGCCTCTTTCTGTTCTTCTATTTTAAAATTGAGTGTGTCATCCACCATTTTTTGAATCTATTCAGGTTCCATTACTTTTGGTGAGAAGCTGACTAAATCGTTACTGAATTCTACGTCATTGGCATAGGTCGGATTGTCGTAGGCTCTTGAACTACTGTACTTCAGGTTTATGACCAGAAAAGATTAATATAATGTAATGAAATGCATGTACGTATATATGCCTGGATGCACAAGTAGTAGATAGACAAAAATAATTAGGACATTCCTTCCAACCTTATAGCTTCCACACACAAATGACGAGTCTCTTTTTCTAGGTATATGGTCAATAAAGCATCAATATAGGATATCTTATTTTTGAAAAAATTTACTCAGACGGTTTAACCAATAGTTTTATTTTCAAACATAAAAGTCATTCCATGATAATTTTCATTAATTAGGCTTTAATTCATTGGATCAACTAAAAATAGCTTTTATACTATATTATGGATTAAAACTAAATTAAAGGATTTATCATAAATAGATTTTCTATTTAGAAAAATAACTAATGATTCATGCCAAAAACAAGTCTATGATTAACAATTCTTGGTATAAATTAGGTCCACAATTGATTTTTTATATTCCATAATTGACCTAAATAGTTGTAAGCTCATTTAAGAAGAAGGTTAAGAAAAGTTGTAATTTGGATGAAGTAGTTTTGTTTCAAAACCCATTGTAAAAAGGTTTATTTAAAAATGAATTTTGGGCTTTAAGTTTGGGTCATAAGGTAGAAAAAGATTTTTGACTTATCTTAAAAGATTTTCATGTCCAAAGACGATCTTGAAAAGTTTGAAAATTTTGTTTTGATCTTTTGGGCTTAAAGGAATAAAAATTATTTTGAGCTTACAACGTAATTAGGTCATATTAGAAAAGAACAAACCAAATAAGTCATGGATCAAACCAAGATATATCAATCAAAATCAAACAATAAGCACTTAGAAAAAAATCTAAGGAAAGTAACTAGGACAAATACATGAGCTTTAGTCTTTGGGTTGAAAAGTTTAGGCTCCCATAACAAGTATATACCAAAAGATACAAGGCTATGAATGGTTATGCCATGCTTGATCTCCATTCCTTGAGTGAAAGTATGGTATCCCTTACATAACATAACATGGGCTACACGGACATCCTAACTCACGCATATAATGCAATAGACAATATCATAATAAGAAAGAATAAAATAATATAAAGACCAATGGAATCAACTTCTCTTATCCCCAGTGGAGTCACCATTGTGAGCAGAGATTTTCGCCTCCACTCCCGGTGGAATGGTTCTTATGACTTCGATACTGTTAGGCTCAGAGCCTTAGAGAGTACGGGGCCTAAACTAGGAGAAAATGGAGTCGCCACCCGGATGGGCCGAAAAAAATAAATGGGGATGACTCAATTCCTAAGGAATTCCAACCCTTTAATGGGTTCAAAAAGTTGAGTACATATGGAGAATATGAGAATGACCCACCACCCTCATAACGCCCAGTTCATTAGAATCGGCCTTATTTTCAGGTCTAAATATTATTAAATTCTTGAAAATTATGACATCATTCATATTACACACAATTTAAAAGAAATAAACATCTATCATTTTATTATTATTATAAAATAAACAAAATAGACACCCATCCAATGATGAAAACATACATTTATAATGTCCAAGTCCATGAAAATAAATACAACAAGACACCCACCAAAATATGAAAACATGTCCTTTACAAAGTCCCAAAATTCGTAAAGTAATTTACATAATTAAAAATAACTAAGGCACCCACAAAGTGAAAATATGTCTTTTACATCATTCTTCAAAGTCAAGTGATAACTCAATATAAATCAATCAATCATAATAAACAATTTAATTAAAATCACATGATTAATCAGCAAATAATCTAAACACATCATTCATCCATCATAAAAATAT
Organism: Garcia nutans; assembly: GCA_947685225.1. Lineage (NCBI taxonomy): Eukaryota > Viridiplantae > Streptophyta > Magnoliopsida > Malpighiales > Euphorbiaceae > Garcia > Garcia nutans. Next base: position 3,355,677 of record CANTUV010000068.1, read on the forward strand.
TAAGATCGATATATAAGGATACACACTAAGATTAAAATATATAAAATTAGATTAAAATTGCAATTAGAGGCTAAATATACAAACTGGGGTTTAAACTTAAAGAATGGAGGTCTTGAACTAGGGTTTTGGAATCTATGGAATTAGAGTCTCGGATTATGGCTGTTTGAAAATTTGGTTTTAAGGTTCTGGATTATAGCTTTTTGAAAAATAAGATTAAGGTTTCGATATTTGAAAAACAGGATTAGGATTTCTGAGAATTAGGGTTTAGAAATTAGGGTTTAGGGTTTAGGGTTTTTGAGAATTAAGGTTTGTGAGTTAGGGTTCTGGTTATTGGGAGTTTAGGTTTCTGGTTTTATAGATCTAGGATTAGGTTAAGGGTTTTAATAATTTGGGGTTAGATATTAGGGTTTTATAGATTATGATTTTAATAATTGAGTTAGAGTTTTCACATTAAATCTTATGCTACTGATAAGTTGAAACAAATAAATATGGAGTGAGCTACTGGGTGAAACAAAATAGATTAGGTTTTGGCTTTTTAAAATATGTAACTAAGGTTTTGGTAATTAAGCTACTAGACGAAACAAAATTTGGATAAACAAACTACTATGATGATATTCTAAAAGGTGACTTGCAAATATTGAATAAATAAGTTGGATTGGAAAGCTAAACATACGTTTGAAGACTCCACCAAGGTTGAATCTTGAACCAAACTTCGAGTCTGCCTGGATCAATTATAGTGTTGGTGGGGTGGAATTGGCTTTGGTCCCATATCGAATTGGCCTTGGCCAATTTGATATGGAGGCAATCCATATTGAATTGGCTTAGCCAATTTCATATGGAGGCATTTCATATTGAATTGGCTTGGACCGAACCATATTACCTTGATTATATTGGCCCATTTTAAATGAATCAAACCTAATCCAAAATTAAACTTGGTTTAACATGAATTTTGTAATTAGAACCAAACTTGGTTATATTTTTCAAATTGAATTTAGATTGGGCCAAAATTAAGGGTATACAGTTCATTTTTACTGTGTTTATTGAATCTATTTATGTTGTTTTGGGTGAAAAATGTAAGTTAGAATAACTTTAGCTCACTTGAAAGTGAATTTTAAAGTTTGGCAGATACTGGAAAAAATATATGGGCGTGTGTTTTTCATCCACACGGCCATGTGAATTTTTCAACTACTATAATTCTACTTTTAGTAACGTTTTGATATACATGGGAATGTGGATTTTCTAGGCACGGTCGTGTCCACTATGTGACCCTAATTTCCTTCTTTTTCAACTCCAAAATACTTCATTTCTCTTCTAAATGAAAATTTTCTTTTAAATAATCTTCTTTTACAATATGCAAAATGTTTCAATGTGGAAAGTTAGTGCTTGTATTTTATTTACTTTGCTATTAAATAAATTTATTTTAATCTTAATTACTTAAAGAAACCTTTGTTTTGTTTAAATAAGTCATTTGTGAAGAAATTGTTTATAGAATGATTTGTGAAGACAGTGACAGTAAAACCGTAATTCTTTGAAATCAAACTATCTTTGTAATATATATAAAGAGTGGTTGTGTTGTTCTTTAACTTAAATTATGTTTATTTAACTATTGATTTATTTAAATGATGATTTTGGGTTTTAGATATTACTCTTGATCAAAAGGCTTTAAATGATTATTTGAAATTATTATAGTATGAAGCAACTCATCGTGAAGAAAATTATGTGATTAATACTCAATAGTTAATTGAAGTGTGTATTAGTTGGAAAATTAGCATATTTACCTATTTTTCTTGGATTAGAAGTACAAATAAGGCTAAAAGATTATGGATATTTTGAGGTGAGAAAATGGTGTATAAATAAGATTTGGTTGTATATTTACGAAGAGTTTGATTTTAATTGTGTATTTGGTATAGCAGGTGAACGTAGTGGTGAATTGTTAAATTATACTTGAGATACATGAAACTATTATGAGATTTTTATAAATAAAGAAGAGCTTAGCTTAGAGAGTAAAGTGAGAAGGCAAAACTTAAATGAGAAGAATTTGATATATAACCTTTGATGAATAGAATAAATGTGAAGTTAGTGAATTGACTAAAAATAATTGAATGTTGGATTACTTGTTTATGATTAAGCGATCGAAAAGAGGCTAGTGACTATTGTCAATATAGAGAAAGTCAGGTTGACTAGATCATATTTCAGTAAACTATATTAATATTCATAAAATTTTGCATAAGTTAAAGAGTGTAAGAATAATGAAAATGAAAATGTCATGGAAAGAGAATAGTAGTGAGAAGAATAATCTTGAGTAGAGCAGTTATAGTGTTTAACATAAAGTGATTTAATGTAAATGTATTGAATTTAGTGGGATTGATTTATTTCTTGTAATTGAGATTGGAATTTGATTTTATTCCCAAAGATGTAAGTATTATTTATTGGGCTTGAGTGAATGAAGTTAATTGTGAAGTGTTAAGTATAGTTGTGATGATGATAGCAAAGTAATGCTTTTGAGATATGAATAAGCTTGCAATTGTTGGAAGAGCATTTTCTTGTATTAAAGTGTTTTTGATTGAATTATTATAGTTATTTAAGCTTGATATAATTTAATTAACTTAAGAAAGAGTATAGTTAGTAGTGAATTAGTAACAAACAGTAGCCATGTAATATGCACAGTGTCATTCTAATTGACACAACCATGTTTTGTAAATTCTTTTGCAAAAGACAAAAATGAATTGAATTACAATGGCATGGATCTAAAGCATCACATGCCCGTATCTTGAAATTTAAATAAGGAATTATAATTTTAAAATGATATAGTGTTTAAATCCTAGTGACAACTGAGAAAGCTAAATACTTAGTAAAGAAAGACGATAATACTTATCACAAAAAAGTGTATTGAGTGCAATATATATATATATATATATACAAGATATAGATATTGTATAGAAGATTATATATATGTATATATTTGAGGAGAACGGTATAGTGTATTGACTAGAATTATATATATATATATATAATATTGTGAAGAGAAAATGGTAACTTATAAAGTGTATTGAGTTAGAAATAAAAAATTAAATTAAAGTGAAAATAAGTGCATGATATTGTAAAAGTGTAAATCTCAAAGAAAGAATAAAATAAATGTTTTATGTTCATTAGTATGATAATTATAAAATATTTTACAAGCAGTAAAGTAAGTGTATTTCCTAGTGATACAATTCATAAACCTAGTGTTCGGATTGAATGGCTAGCTAGAATGTAACTTATATAGTGATAGTGGATACTCTGTGCCATCAATGGATACTCTATGTCACTATATTCAGTAGGCATTCGTGCCATACTAAGCTATTGGCCAAATTTTATACAATGGTCATTTATTTGCTATCAGTGACCCATTATCCGAATATAAGATTTGGAACTTATTATATGTGGCAAAAGTGTAAAGACAAGTGAGCTTATTGAAAATATAAATATATTTACTTATAAACTGAGTATATAAATATAACAATAATTATAACAAGCAAGATCTTATAATGTTATATCGAATTGAATATTATTGAATTGAAAAAATGAAAGTATCTCAAGTATCATTTGTACATATATTGACTGAAACTATCCTGAAAAGTTATTGTAAACCATGGTATGCAAGTGACAAATAGAACATAAGTGTTTAGAGTACTAACTGAATAAAAATACTCATTATTAAAAAGAAATGAGTGAATCTTATTAAAAATACACCTCATGAATTGTATTAAAGGAATGTTATAAGATATAATGAAGTTATGTTATATTTATCATAAATGAATTATGTATTTATCTTATAATGAATTAATCTATTGGAAATATTTGTCATATTGACTCATTTTTAGAAAATGTTTGTTATTTTATTGTTATAAATATTTTTATTGTAATTACTAGCAAGTATATATATATATATATAAGCACCACTAAGCTATAAGCTTAACATGTTAGAAATCTTCTAGCATGCAAGTTCAGTGGACCAGATTGAAATTAAAATTAATGATCAAAGATTTCAAAGATGAGATGCAAAGTGATCAAAGTTTTATATAAGTATGGTAAATATAGATTATATATGCATTGTATAATTGAATTGGATTATTTAGAAATGATATAAAGTTTCTAAGAGCACATAGATTATTTGCAACTATATAACTGTTTATAGTTGTGGATTAATAAGTTTGTAATAACTAATCTGAATTATTGTTGGTAATAATGTTATTGGAGATATTATAATTTGGACAGATGTTGGAGGTTAGACGTGCTACACTGTAAATGGTATTAATGAATGAAATATAGAATAGAGAAGAGTATGAAAATATAAAATTAGACAGAATTGTAAACGAAATGGCATTAACAATTTGAGGTATGTAAATACTAATTGAGGTATATTGGTCATTGGATTTTAAGTAATATTTTCTGATAGTTTAATTGAGAGAATTGATAGAGGATATTAAATCGATACTTCCTTAGCTACTCAAAACAATCTTCTTAAAATTGCAACATGGTCTTCATCATATTGAGATTTTTCTAGCATGTCATCGACATATACTTCTATTTCTTTATGCATCATATCGTGAAACAGAGTAACCATTGCTCTTTGATAAAATGCCCATGCATTCTTCAATCCCAAAGGTATTACTTTATAACAAAAGGTTCCCCAAAAAGTAATAAAAGTTATTTTTTCGTTATCATCATGATTCATTTTAATTTGGTTATACCTTAAAAATCTATCTATTAATAAGAACATATAGAATCGAGCTGTATTATCAACTAGTATATCGATGTGTGGTAGAGAAAAATTATCTTTTGGACTTACTCGATTAAGATCCCGATAATTAATATATATCCTAACCATTCCATCTTTCTTAGGGATAGGAACGATATTAGCCATCCATTCTGGATATTTGGTCACTTCTAAGAAATCCGTCTCAAACTTTTTATTTTTGCTTCTTTTTTTTTTAACAAAATATCTGGCTTCATTTTTCTCAAGTTTTATTTTATGGGTTTATATTCTGGTTTTAATGGTAATCAATGCATAACTATGTCCATACTCAGTCCTGACATATCTTGGTATGATCATATGAAGACACCTATAAACTCTTCTATTAATTTAACTAGGCTTTCATTGAGTTTTAGAGACAAGGATGCATTAATCTTGTTTCCTTCTTATTTTCTTTGGTTCCTAAGTTTATTGCCTCACTACCTCTTTTGAAGGTTGCATAATTTTTTCATCCCATTATATCATTATAGTTATTTCAGGAGAAAAATCCTCTTTTTCTTCTTCATCAAACATGATTTCAAATATAGGGTTATCAAAGTCATACCAGACTCAATTTCATTAAGATTTATTTCATTATTGATGTTCCTAGGTAAAGGGAGCATAAAAGGGAAATATTACTAAGATATAGGCATTAACCAAAAAATAGTGATAAATAAAAGTATTAAGGAGAGTTCAAGAAAGAAAATGAAATATGTTTTTTATTTCATTAAAAATTATTTTGAAACATTTGAAAAAGGAAGCCCATGCTAACATTTTCCTAAGATGTTAGGCAGAATCATAGGAAAATAATTATTTGGATTACTTTGATTCTTTTCTAATTATTCAGATATTATCCTAGTGGAAAAAGTGTAACCCATAAGGTCGCTTCATTAAGAGGTTTTTCTCCATTTACCATAATCACTAAGGAACTCTCGAATATGGTCCCTTTTATGGATCTCTTGCCATCTTCATTTTCTCATGAAAAAAAATAACACTTCTGAAGATTTGCTTTATGGGTAGGAATGTCATTTTCTCAATTGAAGCTTCTTAATTTTGTCCTAACCTGGATTTTGAAAGTGTGACGGTCCTAGGATTTGGGTCAATATAATATGCTAAAACCTCGCAGAACCCAGATTTAGAATATAGTAATACAATAAAACTTCACTAAGTTTGTTTTTTCTTTTTATATTACATATACAAACATTTTTCTCATATTACAGCATGCATTTTTCCTCCTATTACAATATAACTAGAATCCTTCCTAGTTATCTTCCTTGCCGCTCTTGGATACCACATTATCACCATCGCTAGAGTTGCAATACCTGCAAAAAAAAATAATACTAAAAACAACAACAAAGTGAGGGGTGAGCTGCAACTCATTGAGTGTTCAGGCTTATTACTTTTGCTTTAATTTCCACTTTAAGTTATTAGTAGCTTATTATAGTTTAAGATAGCTTCTTGTTACTTATTTATCAAGTATAATATTTACCAATGTTTAGTATTTGTACATTGCATCCTGCTTGGTTTAGGGTATTACAGATTTGCCAACCTTGCTAGTCGATGATCCTTTTTCACTTTCTGAGTTCTCCTTCTATCTTCCTTAGTAATCTTATATTCTAAGCCAACTCAATTGGTATTATTGGGAGGAAGTGGAAACGCATTGATTTCTTATTCATGTCTTTCTAAAACTTTCTTCAGAGAATAGCTTGCTATTAATATTTATTCTGCCACCATTATAGTTATAGCTAATAATCGAGGAGTTGGCATGACAGATCCTTCTCCAACATATGAAGTATTTGCTATCTTGAAGGATTGGAAAAAGCTTTCGAATGCTTCTTTAGTTTCTTCAACATATGGGTTTGAGATAGGATTAGCAATTAAAAGGTCTTTTTCTCTTTAAATTTCAATCATATTACCTTTAATGATGAATTTGGCCTATTAATGTAGAGATGATGGTACTACTCTTACCGAATGTATCCATGGTCATTCTAACAACATGCTGTAAGCTAGTACCATTTTTATCACTTGAAATGTAATGTTAAATGCGATTGGATCTACTTGGACGGGTATTTTAATATAACATCAAAAGCTGCACAATCATAAAGCTAGGTTGCATGTATGTCTTATTAATTGGTAACTTTGAGAGGGTCTTTTTAAGCAGGATATTTAAGGATAACCCATTATCTACCAGAACCTTGGCAACAAAATATCCTTTGTATTGGACTGATAAATGTAAGGCTTTTGTATTTTTGATCCCTTCTCTAGGTATTTCATCATTAGTGAAACACATGTAGTTAGCTACCATTACACTCCCAACTATATTATTTAAGCTATCTACAGAGAAGTCTTGGCAAATATGCATATGATTCAAAATTCTAAGTAATGCATTTCAATGAGATTATGAATTCAAGATCAAAGATAGCAGTGAAATTCTAACTGGAATTCTTCTCAACTGCTCAATCACCTTATATTCACTTTGTTTAACTAACTTTAGAAATTCACATGCCTCATTTTCAGAGACCAGCTTCTTTACTTCAAATTGTGGGTCATTTTTATTAAATATGTCTTGGAATTATTTAGCCTCAATTTCTTCCACTAATTCTCCTTCCTTAGCTTTCCCCTTCTTATGCCTTTCTAGTTCATATTTTCGTCGATTATAAGCATCTACTTCTTTCAAAGTATAATAATGACTTCTCATCATGCCACCTATTCCGAAGATATTGACCACCGATTAGACTTCATTGGTTACTTGGCATAGACCATGATTTTGGTTCACTACCTCGCACCCATACTTTCAATGTACTACTTTTGGATCCTTATATCCAAAAGGAGCAGGTGTTTTGATTACGACCCTTAGGACCTATGAAGGCTTATTCTATTTTTCCCCTTTCATAACTCTCAACGAACATGATATTATAATAGGTGTTGGGGTAGGAAGATCGATAGCTATCATATTCACAATTTTCTCTTTCCTTCTTTCCACCTCAAAAATCACAATTATAGCATTCATAAATTCTTAAACTTTCATTCTGAACTATGGTCATTCACTGATTATAAGATCTGACGCCTCACCATGGTAATTAAGATTCTTGTTAAGGGGAAGACTTGTCTCCTGATTAGCTTTCAAGAATTACTTCAGCTTTAACCAAAATTTGAAAAAGCTACCCCATAGGCATTTAAACATTCGGATTGCCGAATGAAGATCCTCTCAACTTCATTCGAGATTTTTACACAATCCTGTATACATTCCTTTTGCAAGCCTTAACAGAAGATGAACTTAAAATGAGATGTTTCCCATATAGTTTGAAGGATAGGGCGAAGGTGTGGTTGATGAATTTACCAAAAAATTCTTTAACCACATGGACTGAAGTGTATAACAAATTCATGGAAAAAAAATTTCACCAAAAGACAAAGGAGCTTAGGGAGAATATTACAACTTTTACCCAATTTGATGGAGAACCATTTCATGAGGCGTGGGATCGCTTCAAATCATTATTGTTTCAATGCCCTCATCATTACTATCCATAACAATTGCTCAACCAATTCTTTTATGATGGGATAACTCAACAATGTCTAAACATAGTGGATAATGCTTCAGGAGGCACAATGGGTGAAAAGACAGTTGCGAAAATGGCTGCATTATTTGAAATATTAGGAGCAAATTCACAGCAAAAGAGTATTAGGGAAAGGTGTAGAGGAGCATACGACTTGAACTCAAATTCTAAAATGCCAAGGTAGTTAGCAGAATTAACAAGATAAGTTAAGATGCTAAATGCAAGAGGAAGCATACCTATGCCAAGTCAAGAAACATGTGCATCATGTAGGATTTTAGGCCATAATGCAAATGTGTGCCCTTCAAGCTTTGATCAACTCCAGGAAGGGCAAGAGCAAGTATATGCCTTTGAAAGTTTCCAATAAAGGAGTAGAAATGACCCATACTCAAATTCTTACAATCTCAGTTGGAGGAATCACCCAAATTTTTAATGAAAGAATCAACAACATGTTTTACCTCGACAAACGTTCCAACCTTATCAAAGAGGTCTCCAACTTCAAGGGCAAACTTCAAGTCATGAGCAAGTTAAGAAACTTTCACTTAAAGACAATTTGAATGTTTTCATTCAACTAAGCACTCAAAATTAAGAAGGGAATAACAAGCGGTTTGACTCTTTGGAAGCATCACTTAAAAAGGTGGAAACTCAAGTTGGTCAACTAGCTAATCGACTTCAAGCTCATCAAAAAGAAAATTTTTGAGTCAACTGGAGCAAGCCCAAGCAATCACGATTCTAAGAAATGGTAAGGGAATTGATAATAAAATCAGTAATTCTTTGGATACAGGTATAATTCGAGAAAATGGGGAGGAAATACATGAAAGAAAAGCTTCACCAAGAGAATAAAAGGAGGAGAGTGAGGAGACATCCACTTCACCAAAATTGCACAAATTTTCAAATCCTTACAGACCACCAATTCCTTTCCCAAGCAGGTTAAAAATGAGAAGCAAGATCAATAATTTTCTAAAATTTATAACATGCTCTCAAAGGTAAATATTAATCTTCCCTTACTAGAGGTGATTAAAAATATGCCAACTTATGTCAAATTCTTCAAGAAATTAAACACTAAAAGGAAAAGGTATGAGTTGAATGAAAAGAATATAGTTTCAAAAGTAACAAGTGCAGTTTTACGACACAAGTTACCTCCAAAGCTAAAGGATCCTGGGAGTTTTATGGTTAATATCTCTATGGGGAATGGGAAAGAAACCATTAGGATGTGTGATCTAGAAGCTAGCATAAATTGGTGCCATATTCCATTTATTTGAAATTAGAGCTAGGAGAACTTAAACCAGCCAAAGTGGTGTTGCAACTTGCAGATTGAACTCTTAGATGGCCTAATGGAATCATAGAGGATGTTTGATTGTACCCATTGATTTCATTGTCTTTGATATGGGGGAAGAAATTTCTAAGGATTCAGAACATACAATTTTGTTAGGGATGTCTTTTATTGCTACAACTAATACTTTGATTGACGTAAAAAATAAAAAATTAACTATGACTGTCTTAGGACAAACTGTGGAATTTTCAATTTTTAACACTTCTCCTATTCCCACTATTGTTGTTTATGAAGACTATTCTTTTATTAATTTTACTAATCTTGTTGTTAAAGAAGTTTTCTTGCAGAAAAGTAGTGAAGACAAGTTAGAGATAATCCTAACTTTGGGTGAAGAGATTGAGATTTTTTATGCAGAAATTAAAGAATGCAAGTCCATTTTGGATAGTGAGAATAATGAGGAGGGACTTGAGATTGAGGAAGAAGAGATACAACTAAAAGTGATTGAACTTAAAAAACTTCCAAAGTATTTAAAGTATGTTTTTCTTGGGAGGAACAACTCACAACCAATGATAATTTCAGCTACTCTCCATATTGATGAGGAAGATAAACTTATGAGAGTGTTAAAAAAATTCAAGAGAGCCATTAGTTGGGAGTTGAGTGATATCAAGGGTATTAGTCCCTCTATGTGTGTACATAAGATAGTCTTAGAAGATAGGTCTAAACCGGTGTGAGAGGCTCAAAGGAGGAATAACCCTAATATGAGTAAAGTAGTCAAAAAAGAGATTCTTAAATTGCTAGATGAAGGGGTAATTTACCCCATTGCCGATAGTGAGTGGGTCAGTACCGTTCACGTTGTGCTAAAGAAAGCATGGTTAACTATGGTCCATAATGAGAAAGGAGAGTCGGTACCTACACAAACTCAAATAGGGTGGCGAATGCGCATAGATTATAGGAAATTAAATAATGTCACAAAGAAAGACCACTTTCCTTTACTATTTATTGACCAAATGCTTGATAGATTATCTGGACATGTTTTTTACCATTTTCTTGATGGTCTTTCAGGTTACTACCAATTCCTAATAGCACCAGAGGATCAACCAAATACAACTTTCTCTTGCCCCTTCGGGACATTTGCCTTTCAGAGGATGCCATTTGGACTTTGTAATGCACCTGGGGCTTTTCAAAAATATATGATGTCTATTTTTTTCGATGTGTTGGATAAGTGCATTGAGGTATTTATGGATGACTTATTTGTATTTGGAAATTCTTTTGATGATTGTTTGCATAAGTTGAGTCTTGTACTTGAAAGATGCATTAAATGCAATCTTACCTTGAGTTGGGAAAAAAGTCACCTTATGGTTGATCGTGGCATTATTTTGGGACATGTAATCTCCCGTAAGGGAATTGAAGTAGACAAGGCTAAGGTTGATTTGATTATGAATCTACCACCCCCCACATCAGTTAGAAGGATTAGAAGTTTTTTGGGACACACTGGTTTTTATAGGCAGTTCATAAAATATTTTTCTAAAATTTTACATCATTTGTGCAATTTACTTGGAAAAGATATCCCGTTTATTTTTTATGAAAAGTGTTTAGAGGCATTTAAAATTTTGAAGAAAAATTGACTTTTATCCCTATAATTATTGCCCCAAATTGAAATTTTCCATTTGAAATCATGTGTGATGTATCAAATTATGCTATTGGAGCTATTTTGGGCCAAAGAGTGAACAAATTGATGTGTATAATTTATTATGTAAGTTTATCTTTAAATGATACACAAGTGAATTACACAATCACTGAAAGAGAAATGTTAGCTATGATTTTTGCACTCGACAAGTTTAAATCTTATTTGATAGGTTCGAAAGTCATAGTGTTTTTGGACCACACGGCCTTGAAATACCTATTGACTAAACCACAAGCTAAACCTAGGCTCATTAGATGGGTTTTGATGTTGCAAGAATTTGATATTGAAATTAAAGATAGGAAGGGAAGTGAGAATGTAGTAGCCGATCATCTTTCTAGATTAAATTCCTATGATCATGATAAAGAAATTGCTTTTGAAAATGCTTTTAAAAAATTTCTAGACGAACACTTATTTGCTTTAACTCAAGCACCCTGGTATATCGATATTGCTAAGTATTTCTCTTATGGTGTTGTGAGAAAATATTTAAATTTTTAGGTAAGGAAAAGATTTCTTCATTCCTTTAAATATTACTTTTCGAATGTGCCATATTTTTTTTTAGAATCTACAAGGATGAAATTATCAGAAGAGGCGTGCCAGAAGAAGAGAAATTACAAGTGCTGTAATTTTGCCACAATATGTATTATGGAGGGAATTTTGGAGGAAAGAAGACCACCAAAAAGGTTTTTTTAAGTAGTTTATATTGGTCTACTCTTTCCAAAGATGCTTAAAATTTTTGTATAAGATGTGATAAATGCCAAAGAGTAGGGAATATTAGCAAACGAAATGAAATGCCTCTCAATATTTTTATTGTGCTAGAAATTTTTGGTGTATGAGGAATAGACTTCATGGGGCTATTTTCCAAGTCATTTAGCTTTGAATATTTCTTTCTTGCAGTGGATTATGTGTCCAAGTGGGTTGAGGCTATCCCCACTAGGACTAATGATGCTAATGTTGTGTTGAAATTCTTGAAGGGAAATATTTTAAGCAGGTTTGGGACCCCCAAGGAAATCGTGAGTGATGGAGGAAACCATTTTTGCAACAAATGGTTCGAAAGGTTGATGACCAAGCTGGCATCTAACACAAGGTGACAACCCCATATCACCTCCAAACATCCAAACAAGCTGAGATATCCAACAAGCAAATTAAAGGGATCTTAGAGAAGACAGTGAGCACGACGAGAAAAGAATGGTCAATCTGACTTCCAGAAGCACTGTGAGCTTATCGGACGACTTTCAAGACACCTTTGGAAATGAGTCCATATAGATTGGTCTTTGTCAAGGCTTACCACCTACCGATGGAACTCGAGCACAAAGCTTATTAGGCGATCAAGGCTATAAATATGGACCTGAAAGGAGCAAAAGCAAAAAGAATATTGTAAATTTCTAAGCTTGATAAGCTTAGAAATGAGGCTTATGATAGTGCAAAGATCTACAAGGAGAAAATGAAAGCAATGCATGATAAAATTATTCTTAGAAGAACCTTTGAACCGGGAACGAAAGTCCTTTTGTTCAATTCAAGGATGTGATTGTTTCTCAGAAAATTAAAGTCTTGTTGGAGTGGGCCTTTTCAAGTAATTCAAACATTTCCATTTGGAGCTATTGCATTGTTAAATTTGAAAATCAATGAAACGTTTAAAGTAAATGGACAATGGGTGAAGCCATATTTGGAAGAACTTGAAGTTACAAAAACTATAGAAAGTATGGCATTTATTGACGAGTGATACAACGATGTCCAGCTACATGACATTAAAGAAACGCTTAATGTGAGGCAACCCATAGGTTCATATTTCTTTTCTTAATTAAATTTTCATCTTTCGGCTTTTTTAATTTTCACTTCTTTTAGTTTGTAATAAAGAAAATGGAATGGGTGCTGTGATTTGTATTTTGTTTTAACTGAGATCAGGGCTAGAGATGAACAAAAAATTGCATTAATTAGACTTAGGTGGCATGGCTAAAACATGAATTAAAAAAAAGGGGGAGGCAGTAGCAGACACGGCCTAGTGACATAAACGTGTCACTGGCCGTGTCAAAACTGCCCAAAAACATAAACGCAGACACGACCACGCGATTTAGCCATGTCATGAGAACATGGCCAATCCGCTCGAAGCCGTGTTGCCCCTCACCCCTACACCTAAGCCGTGAATTTGACAGAGGTCGACACAATTGTGTTCGTAGCAATGTCCAGCACCAAAACGTACGACATGGCCAAATCCATCCCGACTTGGCCGTGCCACGCAAACTTTCAGCCCTTTTAAAACCCGATTTTCCCACTTTCCTCTTCACTCAAACCCTACAAATCACATTCCTTCCATTTTCACTCTCACTCTCTCTCCTCTCTCTCTCTCTCTCAACTCCACCATACCCACCCCAAAATCTTCAAAAATTTCGCCAAAATCCTCTATTTTTCTTTATAAAAACTCAAATTAATCACTCCAATATTCAATTTTCACTAAGATTCAAGATGCCAAGAACCAAAATGGTGTCCCACCATAAAAGGAAGCAATCTCCTTCATCCTCTTCAAAGAGAATGACTCTCCTAGCAAGGAGTTTCTTTCCAACAAGGTATGTAAGTAAAGAATCTCTTAATGCTCTTCAAATTAGGAAAAATTTTACTAGATATGTGCAAAACTTAGGATGGAAAGATTTATTTCTCTCAAATATTTGCAATTTTAAGAACTTATAATTGAATTTATAGCCTCTTTTAAGGTTGAAAGGGATGAATCAAAGATTTGTACTAGGCTAGGGTTCAAATTACTTGAAAAAGCATATGTGATTGATATTGCATGCCTAAATGAAATATTTAGTTTTAATCAAGAGGGAAAAAATTATATGCCATAAGGTTTTAAGAATAATTTATGTGGGGAGCATTAGGATCGGGTGGGATGTATGTGGCCAAATCGCCTAAGGTAACCAAATTGGTAAATCTTGTTTTGCATTATTTACATCGATTAATGTCTTGTGGATTCTTTGCTTGGAAGGAAAGTCCGGGAGTAGTTGAGCTTAGCAAACTATTTTTCTTAGATTGTGCTACTAATGCTATACTGGTGAGCACCATATATTGGTTAGCCAGTGTTTTTGATAGTGTGGCTAACAAGAAAAAAGGAGCAATTTGTATTGGTGGATTGGTGACCACCCTTGCATTGCACTTGATGATGGTTTATATCCAAACAATTGCAACACGATAAGAATTTCGGGCATTGACTTGCTTGACCTTGCCACTCTCTAGAAAATGTGCATGATTACTAAAAAGGGAAGGGCTTATACGATGGTTTCTGAAGAGCCAAGCACACAGGGAGATCTGCAAAAGCGATGATGAGTTGATGAGGAATCTAAATCCGATTCACTTGGTTTGGATGAAGATGCCCCAACTCTGGAAAATAATAAAGTGATTAGTAGGATCGAAGCATTAGAAAAAAAGGTCGATCATAATTATGCCAAAGTACTCAGACAGTTGGAACAAATCAATAGCAACTTGACCATGATTCTTAGCCTCCATCCTTCGGCCGCATCATCATCACAACCTCCACCACATGGCTTTGACTAGTTTCAACCTATTGAACATTTGATTTATTTTGTTTGTTTCTTCTATTTTCTGATGTTTTTGTTATTATTTTTATTTGTTGTTTTTAGTTATTAAAACATTATGTTTTGCTATGTTCTATTTAATGTTATTTTATTTTGGAATAATTAATGTTCTTGGAAAGGACGAGGTACCACGTTGTCTCACATAGGAAAGCGACGAAAAACATGTCTTACCTCCACCTTCTTCTTTTAAATTATGTTTGTTTCCATTGAGGACAATGTCAATCTTTAAGTGTGGGGTGCAAGTTGTTGCTTTTGTTTTAAAGTGAGCTACTTGGTTAATTGAAGTATCTTATTGTATATTATTTTTTAGAATGATGAATAGTTCAATTATTATAAGAATATTGATGGTTGACCCTTTATTTTCTAAAGCATGAATTGAGAATTGGATAAAATTGGTGCTTATTGTTGATTTGGATGGATATTCTTTGCATTACCTACTAACTTGTGAGGAAATTAAGCTTAAGTTGGATACTAACTTATCATTCCTTGTGTGTGAACATCATTGATCGATGAATTGCTAGAACTTACATTGACATTCATTTTGAGACCACATTAAATTTTAATTAGACATCAATATTATTAAGGCAATTAGGAGTACCTATTTTAGCTTAAAAAGCATAACCTTATACACTACCTTAGTTCGCCAATTTTAAGCCTATTTCATTTTTCCTCTTCTTTCTTTTTCGTAACACCATTGGCCTTTGAACCATTTTATTTTAACTATTACCCCTCCATTAGGTCAAGAGTATTTTAAGAGCTTAAGTGATAAATGTTGTGTAAAATAAAGTGTGGGATATAATTTAGTAGGTTGGAAGTCGCAAATAAACAAGTTGTAATTATTGTGTCTTTTATTAAATTTTTTTTCTCTTCATATTATTGCTTAAGTAAATCTAAAATAGGAATCCATTCAAATCCTATTTATTATGATTTACCATAATAATAATAATAATAATAATAATAATATATAATAGATTTTGTTATTCCTTGGGGTAGGGTTGGAATAAGTTTGGGAATGATCTTTGTAAATAAAATTGAAGTCTCTTAAACAGTACTTTAATGACTATAGTTAAGTGAGCAGAAGGAATTTTGGGATTGTCTGGTTGTAGTACGTTGCTTACTTTATTCTTGAAATGCTCTTGAACTTAATGAATAACTCACATTCCTAAATGTCATGCCTTTACCTTAGCCTCATTACAACCAAATGAAAGACCTTATGATTGATGATTGGTTGAAATTTGGTGGTAAAAATTTGATTGATAAGCAAACCTATGATGATAATCTTTCATTGAATGTTAAAAGTGTAAACACCACCTTATTAAAATACTTAAAAGCGTTGGTAAGGGAGTGACAATATTGGTTATGCATGGGAAGCCACTAAATTACATAAGTATTGATTTTGTTTGATTTGACGATGATTGTGGATTTTAGAATAAGAGAGTCTAGATATATCCTTATAATCTTTGAACTTGACTAAATCTCTCTTGTTTGATTTTATTTTGATTTTAACTTTGCTTGGGGACAAGCAAATGATTAAGTGTGTGGTAATTATTTTGATCATTTTTGTACATATTTTTAGAGTAATTTTATTGGCTTTTAGTTAACTTTTCCTTTAATTTGTGTTTAAGATTACTTGAAGTGTTTGATTTATGTTGAAGTGTAAAAATGGAGCTTAAATTCACTTGTTGGATCTCAAGTTGGTGGAAAGACAGTGAGACACGACCAAGACACTTACTGGCTTGGCCGTGTCCCTCATCAAAGGCAAGAAACTCATGAAGAAAAGAAGAAAAAGAAGCAGTCAATGACATACCCAAGAGACACGGCTAAGCCAATGTGACACGGCCAGGACAAAACCAACTTGGTCTTGTCCTTGAGAAAATCTGACAAAAAAGAACACACTTACATGACACGGCCAGCGACTTGGTTGTGTCCCATCTGGAGAGCAAATACAGAAAATAGAAAGAAAAGAGACAGAAGTGAACACATGCAGGTTGAATTAAAGGTAGCAAAGGACACAGCCTAGTGACTTGGCCTTGTCTCTGCCCGTGTCACTCCCAATATGAGATATACAATGCAAGGCAGTGAAAGACACATGCAAGTGACTTGGCCATGTCCATGGCAAAGACACAATGAGATATGCAATGTCACATGTGATTCCTTTAAATTACTAGCCCTATTAGTGGGGGACAAGGTGGGAGGCAAGAGAAATTTTGTTTTAAAGTGATGTGTTTTTTTATGGGATGAAAGATTTAAGAATGAAAAAAGAGGGGACAAAGGGGAGTGAGGTGAGTTGGAAAAGGGAATTCTTTTTGTCTTAGAATTAATATAATTAGAGGGAGACGAAGATGGAGGGAGGGACCATTTTTTTTAGGGAGAAGTCCTTCTTGTTCTTGTGCTAGTTTTCAAGACACCACCTTTATCACCATCTACATCTTCATCTTGTTTAGATCATCTTCAATTTCTTCCAGAGGCAAGTGACTTCCATATTTTGGGGATAGTGTTTGGGTGAACAAGCTCTTGATAGGGTTAGGGTTTGGAGAGCTTTGATTGAAGAGTTGGAAGCTTGAGAGAGTTTTCACTTATTCTTTCAAGGGTGGAACAATTGATTGAAGGGTTTAAAGAGAGCTTGGTAGTTCTTCATCATACTCAAGTTGAGCTAGGAAGAAGAACAAGAAATTCAACTCTTGACATATCAAAAGGGGTTTTTCTTGTTTCCTCATTTAATTAACTTCTATATTATTGTTGTTTTGTTATGAATATTAATATTTCAATGGATAATTTGGATTTGATTTATATTAAGATGAATGTTTACTTTGAAATGGTGATGAGCTAAATTACTCATACCTAGGGTTGTAGTAGATTTGATTGAATGACTTGATTTGATATTTTCATTAATATATCTTGTTATCGGTTGTTTGCATTGGATTAGATGTTAGGTTGATAGATTGACCACCTATTGATCTCTTAATATTGAATGATGGACCAAGAGATGAAATTTGATATTGGAACTATGCAATCAACCACCCTAAGAATGAATTAGAAATATAAGTTCTAGGGTTAAATTAATTTGCAATTTTGATGCAATTGGTTGTTGTTAATTTATGAATGTGAAAACTAATGAATTGATAATTTCTAATCAATCAAAGGAGACAAATTAAATTACAAGGTTGTATTAATTGATAATTGAAAATTATGCTTCAATTAAATTGATCTATAAACCCTAAATACCATTCCAAGAATTTGAATTTATCTTGCACAAATACTACTCCTTTTACTTTTAAATTTTAATCACATTTTACCATTTCAACAACATTCATTCAACTTTAATAATTATTTTAATCAAACTATTACGAACACCACCTTCCTTGTGAGATAACCTTGATGCAATCACCATTGTTACAATAACCTTGTATACTTCCGAGTGTCGCTTTGTAGTAGTGTTTAGTAGAGCGCAACACTAACTCGAACATTTATTCATATAAACACTACATTTTTTCTTCTTATCCATCTCATTTTTTTCACAGTTTATCATGCTCTCTTTCTTCTTCTTTACTTTTCTCTCTTTTCTTTTATTTCTTCCTTTCATCTCTTACACTAATATAAATTCATTTATCTCATTATTGCCGTTCGTTTGATTATTCACTAACAAGTGCTGAGGTAAAAAACTAAAATTTTTCCTTTATTTTTCTTCTTTAATTTATCCTTTTCGATTTTAGTGCTAATTTTTTTAAAAAAAATTCACATACCGTACTAATTTATCTTGCTATTTATATTTTATCAATCATCTTGAAATTTAATTTTATTTTATTTTTTTGTACATTTTATCTCCAGTGTTATTAGTTTTATTATTTTTGCTTTTTTATGATTTTTTTTAAAGTAACAGACATTTTTTTTTCAAAGATTTACACATTTATTTGAAGGATTGATTTTTGTTATTTCTAATGAATATGTATTTTTCTCTAGAAATCATTTTTCTTATGTTTGTATGAACAGTACAAAGAAAATAGATTTGTGAAATTAGACATTTATCATTATTCTTATTTTGCTTCTATTTTTGTATATTTTATTATTTTCCTTTCTTACTGATTTTTTTTAAAAGATAATATTTTGTTTGAGCATGTGTTTCTACTAATAACAATTTGTGTATTTGGGAATATTTTAGACAAATTTAGGATTTTAAGTGTGTGTATATTTATGCACTATAAATTATCAAATTTCATTCCTTAAAAATAATGTAGTCACTTCGTGACTGCATTTTTTAAAAAATCACATATCAAAGATTTACAATAAATATTTAAATTTACAATAGAAAATTAAAATTTATAGTGCCTTTATCTTATTGTGTGACCTTTGGATTGTTGATAGTTGTTAGGTTTCTCTTATTTACTGCTTTGATTTTCAAATTTTTATTAAATATATTTCCTGTATTTAATAAATTCTAAATTTTCTTATAATTTCCTTTACCAGAAAACTATATTTGATTTTTCTTTATTCTACTTTTCACTCTCCCCATTTATTTTCTTTCTTTTATTTTTTTCACTCTCCATGTATTTTTTTTCAGTGTTTCTTTTTTGTTGTGTTTTTTTTTCTATTTGTGTCCCATTTTTTATATCTCTTCTACTCTGTAATGAGAAGTTCTACATATTTTCCATTTTGATTTTTTTTTTGGTAACAAAGGCTGCTAAATAGGAAAAATGAAGAATTTTCAGCAAAAATCCTTCACTCATCTTGTTTGACTTATTTTTTTTTCTTACATTTGGATATTGTTATTGTAATTTTTTTTGGCAATTTTAGATAAATTAAATAAGTATATAGAGGTTAATTTAAATATTTGAAGAGGTATATATGTAGTACCTATCTAATATATATACAAGATATACACAATATATACATAGTATATACCTAACATATACTTATTATATATGTTGAACACACATTATATACTTAATATATATAAGATATATACATATTGTATACGTAATGTACCCATACAATATACATTAATTATATAACATATACATAAAATATAAATGACATATATATATATATCTAAAATATAAAAGACATATATATACATAATTATGAATGGAAAGATGGAAATAAATATTAAAAAAAAAAGAAAATTCAAGGGAAAAAATACTTAGTGGAGAAAAAAAGGTGAAAATTAATTAATTAATTAATTAATTTAATATATATGGATGAGAATTAAAAAGAAATAAAAAAAGGACTTCATCTCGTTCTTCTCCATGGGCTAGCCGAAATCTTCCTTAGAGAGAGAGTGTGTGTGTGTTTTGTTCCAAATACTTCAAATTGACATTAAAAAATTCAAAGATTTTAATTTTATATTTTGATTTTACTTTATATAAATTTTACAATTTAAAAATGTGTAGGATTTAATTATTGATTAAAAAATGTTACCAAAGGAAATTAATGCAATCAAATGAAATTGATAATGTAAAATCATATTTCTAAAAAGAAAATGATACTACCACATAAGTTGATAGTGTGATGGCCAATCCTTTTTGTTTAGTACTTACAATGCCTATACCTAAAAGAAAGATACCAATAATTATCATAAAGATACCAATAATTATCGTGGACGCAAAATTAACTATTGGACATAACAGATAAAATATAAATATAAAATGAAGATACATGAAGAATAAAGAAAAATTAATAAAATATCAACTTTTGCCTCAAAGGCTAAGGATAAACAACCAGTAAATTCCCCAAAAAGGACTTATGCAAAGTTTCAAGTTTGAGCTTTACTCATATATTAGTAGAGTCAGGCATGCATTTCCAAATGAACAAACAAAAGTATATGCTTATAACTATTTTTTTAATTGATGGATAAATGATTTTGGATGCTACTACTAATGTTACAATTAATAGGTTTCCTTTTAATACTTATACTTTTATTAATGATATCTAACCCATTTCAGTTTTAAAAAATAATTTTAAATTTTTAAC
The DNA here is from genome assembly GCA_947685225.1 of Garcia nutans. Classification (NCBI taxonomy): domain Eukaryota; kingdom Viridiplantae; phylum Streptophyta; class Magnoliopsida; order Malpighiales; family Euphorbiaceae; genus Garcia; species Garcia nutans. The sequence goes on from CANTUV010000068.1 coordinate 3,376,510, forward strand.
ACTAATATGTAATTTTATCTTTTGATTTTAATTTATATGAATTTTAAATGATGGATGTATGACTTTCACAATTTTTAAATTGTAGGGTTTAATTATTGAGTAAAAAAAGTGTAACCAAAGGAAATTAATGCAATCAAAGGTAGTTGATAATGACAAAATATATTTCTTAAAAAGAATATGATACCATCACATGCAGTTTTTAGTGTGATGGTCAATCCTTTTTATTTAGTACTTACTAAGCCTATAACAAAAGAAAGCCGCCAATAATTGTTGTGGGAGCTAAATCAACTATTGGATAAAATATATGAGATATAAGTATAAAAATAAGACATATGAGGAATAAAGAAAAAATTAATAGAATATCAACTTTTGTCCCAATGGCTAGGGATAGACAACTAGTAAATACTCTAGAAAGGACTTCCGCAAAGTTTCAAGTTTGAGCTTTACTCATCTATTAGTAGAGTTAGGCATGCATATGTAAATGAACAAACAAAAATATATGCTAATATGTATATTTTTAATTGATGGATAAATGATTTTGAATGTTGCTATCAATGTTGCAGTTAATAGGTTTTCTTGTAATACTTATATTTTTATTAATGATATCTAACCCATTTCTTATTTTAAAAAAAGTAAAATTTAAATTTTTAACACTAATATGTAATTTTATATTTTGATTTTAATTTATATGAATTTTATATGATTGATGTATGACTTTCACTTGTATGACTTTCACTTTTTTAAATGTATAAGGTTTAATTATTGAGTTAAAAAAATAATCGAAGGAAATTAATGCAATCAAAGGAAATTGATAATGAAAAAACATATTTCTTGAAAAGAAAATGATACCACCACAAGCAAATTATAATGTGATGGTCAATCCTCTTAACTATGATAACCAATACTTATTCCACAACCTTAATATCCTACTTACTTAAGTACTAAAACATTCACTTGTCAATGACTTTTTGTTACCCTTTGAATCTAAAACTACACATTTCATAGTGTTGGGTAGGGTTGCCATTTGGTGGGTCTAATTGAGGAGTTTTAACCCAATTAATCTTGAGGTTGTTTTCACCATATCTCTTAAAAGAAGTTCAGTAAATGGATCAACCAAATTTTTATTTGACTTCACAAATGTGAGAGAGATAATTCCATCTTCAATTAACGTTTTCACGTAATAATGTTGAAGACTTATGTGTTTTTATTTTCCATTATAGATATTGCTATATGCTCGACCTAAAGTAGCTTGATTATCATAATGAATTGAAATTAAACTCATGCTTTTTGAAATCAATGGAATTTCTAAAAGAAAATCCCTCAACCACTCAACTTCTTTACATATTTTTGCTAATGCAACAAATTACAACTTCATAGTTGAGTGTGTCATACAAGTTTGTTTCTTATATTTCCAAGAAATAACACGTCCTCCTAAGATAAACACCCAACCTATAGTAGATTTGTTGTCTCCCAAACTTGATATCCAACTTGTGTTTGTATATCCTTCTAAAGTAGTAAGAAACTTTGAGTATTGAAGACTTAGATCCTTAGTCTTCTTAAGAAAACCAAGAACTCGATCAATAGCCTTCCAATGTTTAGTACTCAAATTGCTAGTAAATATACTCAATTTACTAACTGCAAATGCTATGTCTAGTCTTGTGCATTGTGTGGCATACATAAGACTCCTAACACTTGCATATTCAAGTTGAGCCACTGCTCTTCTGTCATTTTTATTTAACTTGATGATTGGATTAAATGGGGTACTTGCTTCTTTTATTTCCAAGTGATTGAATTTATGCAACATTTTCTCAATGTAATGAGATTGACTCAACGTATATTCCCCACTATTTCTTTTAACCTTGATACCTAGTATGTATCAACTTATCTAAGATCCTTCATTTTGAATGTGGAAGATAGAAACCTCTTCGTTTCTATTATGCCATTCATATCATTGCTAATAATCAACATGTCATCAACATATATACAAAAAAAACTAACACAAAATAATTACTACTTAATTTAGTATAAACACATTTATCAGCTACATTGTGTATGAAATCAAATGACAAAATTGCTTTATCAAATTTTTCATGCCATTGTTTAGGTACTTATTTTAGTCCATACAAAGATTTAACTAGCTTGCCAACTTTATGTTCATTTCCTAGTAGTTTTTCCATATAAACTTCCTCATTAAGATTTCGATTTAAGAAGATCATTTTAACATCCATTTGATATACATGTAGGTCATAGATTGATGCTAAAGCAAACATAAGTCATATAGAAGTAGTTTTTATTACTGGTGCACGTGTATCAAAATATTCAATACATTGCTTTTGTAAAAAACCTTTAGCTACCAACTTATCTTTGTAAGTATGTAAAGTTCCATCAGTATGGTACTTTTTCCAAAACACCCATTTATAACTTATAGGTTTAGAAGTTGGAGGCAAATCAACAAGCTTCCAAGTGTTATTTGACATTATTGAATCAATTTCATCTTGAAAAGCCTCTTTCCAAAAAGGTGCATCTCGAGAAGTCATTGCTTCTTTATAAGTTTTAGGATCATCTTCCACCTGAAGAATAATTAGGACTATACTCATAACCATATTGAGAGCCAATCTCATCCAACACAAGAGTTTTAGCCTTTCGAGCTCTAGTGTTCCTTCTTAGTTCACTAGGTTGCTCATTAATCTCTTGAGAACTAGGTTGCTTAATAACTTGTTAAGATGTCTCTTTAAGTACTATATCACTAATTGAGGATTGAGCTCTTTTACCTAAAGTCAGAAGATGTTCAAAAAACTCCACATCACTAAATTCAATAATGGCATTGGATTCTAAATTTAAAAGTCGATAAGCTTTGTTATTTGCAACATAGCCTATAAATGCACACTTGATTTTCGATTTGAATTATTATTCTTGTAATCTGTAGGATACCTCCACACTTTAAAATATTGAATATTGGGTTTCCATCCTTTCCATAATTCATATGGAGATATTTGGTTTTTTTTTTTCATAGGAATCCTATTTAACATATGACCAGAAGCAAGAAATGCTTCACGTCACAAGTTAAACGGTAATTCAGCATGTAACATCAAAGTATTAAATATTTCTAAATAAGTTCTATTTTTTTCTTTTCGAGGGGCTAAACATTCATGAATAATTTCATTTTCTTCACAAAAGGCATTAAATTCTTTAGGAAAGTATTCTCCTCCTCTATCACTTCTTAAGATTTTAATTTTCTTTCCTAATTAATTTTCTACTTCTGCTTTATAATTCTTAAATGCATTAAATGCCTTATCTTTATGTTTCAATAACTATACATTAGTATAACTTGAACAATCATCTATAAATGTTATAAAATATCTATTACCTCCTCTAGTTAGCATGCCATTTAATTCACAAATGTCTGAATGTATTAAATCTAACATATTAGTATTTCTTTCAACACTTTTAAATGGTTTCTTAGTTATCTTAGATTTAACACACAATTCACATTTTTAAAATTCATTTATGTCACATGAAATCAAATCACTTTTAACTATTGTTTTCATTGTGCTTAGACCAACATGTCCTAATCTAAAATGACATAAAGAAACAAAATCAAGCATATAAACAGAAGTATCACTTTTACTAATAGAATTATTGGTTACAATAGACGACTTGACCATTTCATCACTAGAATAGCCTTTTCTAACAAAGAGACCATTATAGGATAAAATCAATTTTTCGGATTGAAATATAGATTTAATACATGGTTTACCTAATAAGTCCCTACTAACAAAATTTCTATTCATATTAGGAATATGTAAAATATTAGTGAGAGTCACCTTCTTGCTTAAAGTAAAGACAAGTTCAACATTTCCCTTTCCAAGTACTTTTGACCTTCCTTCATTTCCCATTTGGACTTCTTGTCCATCATCCACTTTTTTGTAAGTCTTGAAGAGGGACTTATTATAGCAAACATAAACGGTAGCACATGTGTCATACCACCAACAAAAAAATTTTCGTAGAATAGTATTGATTTCACATATGGTGGAAATAATCTAATCATTTTTATTTAAAGAATTAACTAATGATTTTTATGTTTTCTTAAATCTGCATTCTCTTGCATAATGTTCAGCTTTTCCACACACAAAGCAATCTCCTTTCTTTGAGTTTTTCAATTTCTTTTGATCCTTTTTAGGACCAAGATAAATTCATTTGCTTTGTTTTTCATTTGTTGAAATTATTTGAGGGCTTGTTCACCATATTGGCTTTATTGTTGCCATCATAAGAATTTTCATTCTTATCCCTCGGCCTCGATTCCTCTTCGATATGAAGGGCTTTTTATAGTTCTTCCAAAGTATATTCTTTGGAATCATGAAGAAGTTTCTTTCTATATCCTTTCAAAGATTATGGCAATTTTGCTATAATTGCACTAACTTGAAAAGATTCAGGAAGTTCAATATCTACAGCCCTCAGTTAGTTTACTAAAACTTGTAATTCATGCACTTATCCCAAAATAGGCATGCTATCATTAAACTTGTACTCAAAATACTTAGAAATCAAAAACTTTTTCATACCTTCATAATCGGCTTTATACTTAAATTCTAGCGCTATCTAAATTTTGATCGCAGAAGGTTCAATAGTGCAGAGATCATAGAGATGATCGGATAGAGCATTGAGAATGTGACCTCTACATATAATTTTATCTTCCTCTTTCTTCTTCCTTGGTGCCTTGAGTTCATCGAAATCATCATCTTTTGATGGAGGAATAAGAGGAAGATCTAGATCAAGTATATAATAGATCTTTAAGGTAGAAATATGAAGACTAACTTGTCTTTCCATCTAGTGAAATTAGTACCATCAAAATGATCAAAGAGAATAAAATCTTGGTTCATCATCTTAATTGTGCCAACCTCCATGGTAATATTGATTTTGGATTGTTAGAAAAATATTGAAGCGCAATATAAAGTATAGGTTTATGTTGAATATGCTTTTCTAAAGGCGATATTTGTTCTCTCGCATTTTTGAGATTGCTATGGGATTAATTGCAAATAGCTTTAGTGGATAAAACAAACCTTAAAATTTATACACTAAGTAAATAGTGGAGAAAGTCAACTAGGAAAACAAGAAAATTAAATTGATATTTTATCAATATGTTTTATCAAAGAAAGATAACTATAGAACATAAAATTTAATTAAGGGGCTACTGAAAATTTTTATTAGATGTTGTAAAACACAAAAATTAACTTAATATATAGTTATATATGAAAAATAGTTATAGGTAGTTGATAAATGCATATTTCATACACAAATTAGGATAATATTTGCATTAGTTTTTATTAGTTTTTGTTAGTTTTTATTAGTTTTATCATATTTTCATTTAATTTTAGTTATTTTGATTATTTAATCTTTTTTTATGCTTTTGTAGGTGAATTTTAGAAAATACAATAAAAATCCAGTGAAAACCTAAAAGAGCAGAGATGTGCATGGGCAGACGCATGAGCATGCAGATGGCCATGCATGTGGCTGTTAGAGTTTTGCCAGTGTAAATTTTTGAAAGCCGTAAAGGCGTATGAGCAAATGCATGGTCATGCACATGCATAAATTTACAACAAATATCTGGGATTTTTAGTTTCCTTAATTCATTAGGACTTCTTTTATTTATTTTGTTTAGGAGTTCCTTTATTTATTTTTCTATTTTGTTTAGGACATTTTTTTATTTGTTTTCCTATTTTTTTTAGAGTTAAAAATAAATAGGAAGTTTACTTATTGTAACCTAGAGAAAGTAGGAAATAGAGGGATTTATAAAAGAGGAAAAAGACGTTTTTGAAGGAAGTTATTTTTTTCCACGCAAAATTCTAAAGGAAAAGTTACGGTAGATTCTTCATGCAAAAGTTGGAGACTTCTTCTTCTTCTCTCTCTCCTTGAAGACAAAATCTCCATTGGAGAAGGGGTTCAAACTCAAGCCAAAGACAAATATCAAGAGTTTACTTATTTTTATCATGTTTACTTTCAATTTCAGTTTTCGTTTTTTAGATTTAATTATGGAGTAATTTTTTTTTGTTAGGGAAAATATGAATCCTAAACTTTAAATGGATATTGATTTAGGTTAATTAAATTTGAGTTGATTTATACAAATTTCATGCTCATAATGTTTGTATTCAATATTTCATTGATTGAATTCCTTGATGATGCGTCAAATAGAGAAGTTAAGGTTTTTATTCAATGGGAGTTGAATGCTTGATTTTTATAGGTGATTTTGTATAACATGTTTAATTGAGGATTTGTTCGAATAGATAATCTGATATTAGTCTGTGACACTATTAGTGTCCCTGAACAAGGTCGAATAACCGGGTTTGATCATATGCAGATTAATGTTAAAGTGTCTGAATAAGAGTTTGATGTTAATTTGAAAAGCTATGTCCCTGAATAAGGTTAGCTAGGCTTAAAAGATAACCCGCCAACTTAACTCAAAAATTTTAATCAATTTTAATATCTATGCAAGTTTAGGAGGATTGAAGACTCTAACATATTTTATTGATTGATTTATTCTAAATTCACCAAAATATTTAATTTTTAACACTAGTTTAATTTTAGATTTTTCTTCAATTCTTATTTATTCAATATTGTTTCTCAAATAATAATCAACGCAATATAATAATTGACTTTTAAACTTTGGTCTTCGTGAGATGATATTAAGATTCATAAATTTATATTACCGATACGACTAGTGCGCTTACTAAGATTAACTAGGACACGTCGAATTTTTTGCGTCGTTGCCAGGGATCGGAGATTTATTTGAAAGTTATTATATTGTTTAGCTGTTAATTTGAGATTTTAATTTTAATTTTATTTTAATTTTTTCTATTTTCATATTCCATTCTAGTGTCAACTTAATATGGTCGGGATGTATAATCTAGATGATATTACAACATTATCAGCTCAAATAGAAAAATTGAACAAGAGCATACAAGGGCTGCAATTATAAAAATCAGCTCTAGTGGCATTTGTTTGTGATTTTTATGGCGGAGGACACTCAAATCAAGAGTGTGAAGTAGGTAATATGTTTTGTTGTGAATTTTATGCCTAAGCAACCTAATTGTTTTCATAATTTTTACAGGAAAAATGATCCTTTCAGTAATACTTACAATCTTGGTCAGCAAAATTAACCAAACTTCTCATGGAATAACATATCAATCAAGGGAGACCACCACCACTAGGATTTTAACCACAATATCAACCTCCTTCACAAGAAAATGAATCCAATTTGAAAGAGTTAATGATGAAATTCATTGCTACCACAGAAGTAAGGTTGTAAAATCATGAGGCTTTTATGAAGAATCACGAGGTTGCTATGAAGAATCTCGAGATACAAATTGGGCAGCTTACTAATGCTATTATGGGTAGAACTCAAGGATTATTTCCAAGTAACTCAAAGGCAAATCCAAAGGAGTATGTCATGGCTACAACATTAAGAGATGGGAAGGTGTTGGAGGAATGAAAGTAAGAGGTAAAAGCTGACAAGGTGATTCATTCAAACTCAGTTGATGTTAGTGTGGAAGGGAAAGATAAATATCAACAAGTCATTATAATAGAAGACAACTTACAAAGGTGTCTCATGATCTTAAGCACGATAGAAGAGCAGGATTCTGTATTGAAAAAGGAAGTAATAGAGTTAGAGAGTGAACCACCATCAAACGTTGTTATAGGGATAAAAGAGGAGCCACATGTTGAAACAACAAAACAAAGCTTAAGCCTTTATTTGACAACTATTTAAAATTTGACAATGCAAGAATTTATAAGAAGAGAACAAAGGACTGGTATGACAAACACATTGTCAAAAAGGAGTTTTTACCGAGTGAAAAGTTGTTGCTCTATGATAACAACAAATTGAGAGATTGCGCTTCTAAAGAAAATCAAGCTAACGACTATAACTTAAAACTATTTCTTTACTCTTATTTTCTAGTTTCATGTCTTTTCTTAGTTTTCTTTTAGTTTTTAGAAGTGATTTTTATAGTTTTTAATGTATTTGTCTAATCCTAATTGATGTTATAGATTTTAAGTGTGGAGTTGGCCTTTTAAATTTTTTGATGGAAGTGCATAAGTGTTTAAAAAGGCTTTTATTTTGTTTGACTTGATTTTAGAGGTTTTAGTGATAAAGAAAGATTTTGGGTACAATCATGCATGGTCATGCACTTACCCATGCACAATTCAGGTGCATCCAGGAAAAAGAAGCTGAAAGTTGCACAACCATTTGTATGGTTATGCAAATTATATATGATATGGGATGAGGAGAAGAAATTTAGGTGGGATGAGGAGAAAAAATTTGGGCGGGATGAGATGGAATGGAATGGTGCATGGGCAATTGTATGCCAATGCAAATCACTTATATACATATCTATTTAGTTATTTTATTTTATTGTTGTTATTATTTATTCCTTTAATTAATTAATTAATTAATTTTATTTAAAAAAATAACAAAATTAAAAAAAAACAAATAAATAAATTTTGATTTTTTTAGAAATACAAAAAAAGAAAGAAAAACTTATATATATAATAATAATCAAAATAATAATAATATGATAGGTTTATTTATTTTTTCTTATCCTTTTCTTTCTTCTCTCCTCTCCTCTCTCCTAAAACCCTAAATCTATTTCTCTCTTTCTTTTGCAGCAACCAGCCTACGCAACAGTTGTGCCTACCAGTAACCGAGCATAACTCCACCGAGCCTCCCTCCATCCAATAGCGACTCGCATAAATAGTAGCTCATCTAGCACTTCTAGAACAGAGCACCATTCGGCCCCATCGCGTCACGTGACCAAGGACGAACAGTAGTAGTCCTCCAACTGAACGAGCACCAACAATGTTTACCTCACTCGTCCAGTAGCTTCTTCATCGCCAGCCACTCTAGTGAGCACCAACAGAACAACGAACTAGCAATACCTTGCACCACCAATCTTCACCAAGCATCGATCCGAGCAATAACCACTCTATTGCAATCACAAGCACCAGCAGCCACAAGAAGCAGCAATGACCCACTAGCAGTCGAGCCTCATGCCAGCCCTCATCGTGTTGCTTGTCCAGCAGCTCCACCATTGCTGCCACTTGTACTAGCATCCACAGGAACCTGCATGAGCAATAGCACCATTCACGTTCACTATTGCAAAATTAAAGATGTATTTTCTCATATTCAACCCCTTAATTATGCCACTAAAGAGAACAAAAGTGCAGTAGCTTCAAACCCCAAAAGACAAAGAGGATAGTCATCCTCTTCCAAGCCCACTGCACATCCAACTTCAATTAAATTTGTCGTTTCATAGCAAAAAGCAAGGTATTCAAAGTTAAAAAAGAGAAAACTTGGTGCTAATAGGTATCTCCATCTCGAAACTCTCAAGTACTTGAATTTGTTTGATGAAATATTTATTTTGATTGAGAGAATTGGATGGACTAAATTTTTTAGCATTCAAAATCCATCATATCAAGCTTTAACTTTAAATTTTTTAGCACACTTACATATGATTTTAATATGTACACTTGCACTGATACTGATCAAAATTCACTTTCGAATGCTCAATTCTGATTTTTCTCTGACTTTGCCTGAACTAAATGATATTTTTGGTTTTCCAAATGATGGTTTTAGATACTCCAACATTGCTTTAAAAACCCTGTCCCATGAAGCTTTTTCAGCTATTAATGCTTAGAAACAATATGCTCTGCATGATGAACTTTTTAAAGCTAGTCGCTCTAAAGCTTCAAAACCAATAAAGCCTTCACATAAATATATATATATATATAGAGTGCTTAATCACACAATATTTGGTAGAGGCACTAGCTATGAGACTGTGACAAATTTTGAGTTGTTTATTCTTTGGTGAATGAAAAATGGGCAACTTGTAAATGGGGGAGAATTGTTTCTCCACCATCTATCATTTGTAGCACACATTGATAAGGGAGATATTTTAGATGGGGGAATGGTTACTGCCATAGCACATCATTGGGCTAATGAATTTAGGAACCCCAACTGTAGAAATTCAATTCATAGATTTGGATGCTCTTAAATCTATGCATTTATGTCACAAGCTAGGGGATTAATACATTTTGATAGATGAGGAAGTATGACCTATTGGACAATCTGAGATACCACATGATACCCCTAGTCCCCCTCCCTCTTCGATGATACTTGAGCATATTTTGGCATCCATTGAATCATTAAGTACCGATATGAATGCCAAGTATATTGAGATTGCAGGTATATTCCGTCGCCATAGTGCTCGATTGGATCGGATTGAGCAAAAATTAGATGAATATCTGGAAGAGGCCAGTCAAGAACAATCATCTCAATCGCACTAGCACCAACTTTATACTAGTTGTCCTCAGAACATATCAGGGGAGTATTCTAACCTTTACTTTTCTTTCTTCTCTCTTTTATCCATTTTTGTTTTTGCATTGAGGACAATGTTAGTTCCTAAGTATGAGTGGAATGTTTGAAATTTTTATACTTATTCATCCTTAGCCTTTTGTTTTGTGTAGCTTGAGCCTATTTTTAAATTGTTGAACCATTGTTTGTCTGAGAATTTTGATGAAATAGTTGATACTCTTAATTCAACTTTATGGGTCTATTATATTCAACTTATTTTGTCTTTGTTTCATGATATTTAAATTACTTAAAAGCTTTAAAAATTCTTGCATTATGTTGATATAGAAATTAGCCTTGCAAACTATGTAAGTAATATCAACTTTATTTTTGTAGTAATACCTATGTTTCTTTTTTACCTTTCAGAATGAATTTTTAAAATGAACATTAAGGAAGTTGTTGTGATTTATGAAATTATACTCTGTTGTTCTAGTTTAATAAATTAACTAGGGATCGACATGCGACCCATGTGGACTCTCAGGCTAAAAAAAAGCTAGCTAGAATAAGAGTAAATAAATTTTTGCTCCACTATTCCAGTTATAATTAAATTAAAACATTAAGGAATATGAGCAAGGGACTTTCTGAAGATAGTTGTCAAAAAAGCAACTAAGTAGATATTGCTCTGCTGTTCTAGTTCAAACTTATATAAATTCGTTAAAGAACATGAGCAAAGCACTTTCTAAAGGTGGTGGTCGAAAGGTAAAAAGTAATTGCTATGATAGAAAGTGCCAAATAAAAAAAAGGAAACAAAACACAATAGCTTTAAAAATATACAAAAAAAAAATAAATGAGAAGCATCAAATTTTGAGTAATTACAGTTTTTGGGGACTTATGGATGAGCAAATTTTGTCTTCTTTATCAATATGATCTTTTTATTCCTTCACTTCCATTTAATTGAATTTCTATGGATTTTTGATGATTAATGTTAAGTATGAGACCCATGCTTTTGAATTTTGAAGTTTCTATGTTGCGTTGAAATAATCTTTCAAGCTTGGTTTAATTTTGACTTTATTCGAGAATGAGGACGAGGACGAGCAAAGAGCTAAGTGTGGGGTAGTTGATAAATGCATATTTTATACACAAAATTAGGACAACATTTACATTAGTTTTTGTTAGTTTTATCGTATTTTTCATTTAATTTTAGTCATTTTGATTATTTAATCTTATTTTGCATTTTTGTAAGTGAATTTTAGAAAATATAAGAAAAATCTAGTGAAAGCACAAAAAGAGCAAAGATACGCATAGGCATGCAGATGGTCATGCATGTGGTTGCCAGAATTTTGAAAGGCATAAAGGCGCATGAGCAAATGCATGGTCATGCACATGCACGAATTTGCAGCAAATATCTGGAATTTTTAGTTTTCTTAATTCATTAGGACTTCTTTTATTTATTTTGTTTAGGAGTTCTTTTATTTATTTTTCTATTTTGTTTAAGACATCCTTTTATTTATTTTTCTATTTTATTTAGAGTTCTAAATAAAATAGAAAGTTTATTTATTGTAACCTAGAGAAGTAGGAAATAGAGGGATTTATAAAAGAGAAAAAAGACATTTTTGAAGGGAGAAGTTGTTTTTTTTCACGCAAAATTCTGAAGGAAAAGTTACAGTAGATTCTTCACGCAAAAGTTGGAGGCTTCTTCTTCCTCTCTCTCTCCTTAAAGATAAAATCTCCATTGGAGAAGGGGTTTAAACTCAAGCCAAAGACAACTATCAAGAGGTTGCTTATTTTTATTATGTTTACTTTCAATTTCAATTTTAGTTTCTTAGATTTAATTATGAAGTAATTTCTTTTTATTAGGAAAATATGAACCCTAAACTTAAAATGGATATTGATTTGGGTTAATCAAATTTGAGTTGATTTCTACAAATTTCTTGCTCCTAATGCTTATATTCAATATTTCATTGATTGAATTCCTTGTGATGTGTCAAATCGAGAAGTTAGAATTTTTATTCAATGAGAGTTGAATGCTTGATTTTTATAGGTGATTTTATATAACTTGTTTAATTGAGGATTTGTTCGAATAGATAATCTGATATTAGCCTGTAACACTATTTGTGTCTCTAAATAAGGTCGAATAACCGTATTTGATCATATGCTAATTAATGCTAAAGTGCCTGAATAAGAGTTTGATGTTAATTTGAAAAGCTATGTCCCTGAATAAGGTTAGCTAGGCTTAAAAAATAATCCGTCAATCTTAACTCAAAATTTTTAACCAATTTTAATATCTATGTAAGTTTGGGGGCATTATGTAACACCCCCATACTCTATATAAGTACTATACATATACCTGGTATACATACAATACGTATATAAAGTATAAGAATGTCACTTTTCGTTTTACTTTGAAACCCTTTATTCAAGTTCAAGCGATATTACATTAAATTAAAGAACATTTACGAAAATCATTATTCTTATAAAAATACAACATAATTAAAATCACATATGTATGCATCACCTTCTAGTTGGTCTCGAGACACTCTTACCCTTCTCGTGGCATCACAGCTAGACTTCTAGATCAACCGCATAAATACATGCGCGATTAAACATCCGCGCTAAGCCCGAAAGCTTAGTAGTACAACTAAATAATAAAATACACTTTACCAAAATTATCATACCTCATATGTTTAGCATTATGTTTTATTGTTCTCTTACCACGTTTTCCTTTCTCAATGCATTCTTCATAAGTTCCCACTAATCTCATATACATAAACATATACATTAATTCAACCAATTACCATTCAAAGACCTATTCAACACCTTTACGAAAGCAATTCTCACAAATTCCATATTCATATATATATATATATTTTACACATCATACTTTATTTTTATAAAATCATATATCAAGAAAGTCCCTCAAAACATATTCACCTTCAATACATCAATGCACATATTACAAAAGCATACTTCATAACATTATTTTATCCATAATTCATCAAACATGAATCATACTTCCAATAAAGGCAGTTGTAGATCTCATTACTCATTTATTTCAACATTTAATATCACATTGACAACAAAGACAGACTCGGGCCCAAACAACACACTAATATGTTATTCCAAGTTCAGAGTTACTGCTTTGGTCCATAATCATAATCATCAAGCCCGTAGGCATCATCTATATATATCTCTATCCATGGATAGTGTAACAGACCCAGTCTCTTGGACCATCAACTCGGCAAATCTCGAGGAGATCCTCAACCCGGCAAGACTGTTACTATAATTCACATTTCACATGTCACATTTATCAAGTAACAGACCCAGTCTCTTGGACCATCAACCCGACTAAATCGAGGAGATCCTCAACCCGGCAAGACTGTTACAAATCATATATCTCATAATCACAATTAGCATAGTGTAACAGACCCAGTCTCTTGGATCTCAATTCGTCTCAAATTGAAGAGATCCTCAACCCGGCAAGACTGTTACCTTTCATTTTATAGGCATGCCTCCAAACTCAGAACTCTGAAAATGAATAACATATCAGACACACAATTCATCTATTATTTCATTATCAATTCTCATCATCATCTAGGCAAACATGCCCCACTTAATTCAATTGAATCATCACAGCCAATCACAATGGCTTCATATCACATTATATCTCAAATCACATTTCAAGTTTCATCATTGATATGTGCAACATCAATTACATTACTAAACAAACATATCATGAATCAATCATACCATACAGGCATGCTTCAATCATAAAATTAGAGTAATTCATCATCAATGATCTCATGATATTCCACATTATACACAACATGCCATTATTCATATGCATCATCAATCTACATATAGTACAATACAATTCATGAGATTGACAATGCATAAAACCTAACATGGTTCATATAATATCAACGTTATCATCAAATCATATTGATCAATTCAATTCATCACTCAAGTATACATAATCAATGACATTGCACATACTTTTTCATTGATCATTATATCTTCCACATTTCCTATATTATCATTGATATATTCATACATAACCATTTACCTTATTCAAGAACTTAGAATCCTCCATATACATTTGGTTGGATCATTATCGTTTTAAGTGTGTTTAGGTGCAAAAGACATTTGAAGATCCAACAATGTTTGAAGACCAAATAACAAACACATTTGCAAACACCCTCAAGGGACACGGCCAAGCTTGTGGCCGTGTCTCCCAATATAAACATCCAGTAGCCAACACGCCCAAGGGACACGGCCAAGCTTGTGGCCGTGTCACTCAACACCAATTCAAGCAGTAGCAAACACGGGCAATGGACACGGCCAAGCCAGTGGCCGTGTCTCTCAACACAACAATCCAGTACCAAACACGGGCAAGGGACACGGCCGTGTCTCTCAACATAAATTAGACAGTAGCAAACACAGGCAAGGGACACGCCCAAGCCAGTGGCCGTGTCTCTCCAAAACTCATCCAACACGGCCAAATTTGCCCTAACTTGGCCGTGTCTCTCATAACTTGGCCGTGTCCTACAATAATTTAAAGACCAAACACTCGAAATTCATCCAAACCAAACCCCAAATCAACATTTCATCATTTTCCTTACAATTATCTCAACTCATCATCACTTAGATGTTAATTTCACACATTTATATACTTCAATCTCTTGTTATCATCCACTTACACACCAATCAAACCAAACATAACCTAAATCCAAAAGAAATCCAACTAAGAAGATAAAAACTTATATATATAAGTATAATCAATAAATTCAACTCAAGAGATGAGTACTTACCTGAATATGTTGCCAAATCTTCATCTCCATCTTCAATACTCTTAACATCCTTAAGAAATTTTGATGAAGATCACCTTTCTCTCTCTCTCTCTCGTGCTCTCTTGTCCACGAAGAAGAAGAACAGAAGAAGAAGAAAGAAAGAAGGTTCTCCTCTCTTCCTTCGTTCTTATCTCATATATATAATAATAATAATAATAATAATAATAATAATAACAATAACAATAACAATAATAATAATAATAATAACAATTATACCATTAAATCTCCACCACACACACAATTCCTTTTGACTTTCTTCTTCTTTTCTCTTTCCTTCAATACACACATTGAATCCAAATACAACAATAACCCCAACACTTTTAGGGTATACTTTAGGATATTACACATTATGGACTCTAACATATTTTATTGATTGATTTATTTTAAATTCACAAAAATATTTAATTTTCAGTACTTTAGTTTAATTTTAAATTTTTCTTTGATTCTTATTTATTCAATATTGTTTCTCAAATAATAATCAATACAATATAATAATTGGCTTTTGAACTTTGATCATCGTAGGACGATATTTAGATTTATAAATCTATATTACTAATACGACTAGTGTACTTACTAGAGTTAACTAGGACACATCAGTAGTTACTAAAGGAAAGACATATATCTTCATTGAAACATAACCTTTCATTTAGGACATAACCCTTCAATAAGTTTTTTTTTTTTAATTTAAACAAAGTCTAACATTAGTAACATCATAGATTATTTAAGTCCTTGTACCTTGTTGAATATCTAAGAAGATATACATTCGGATGCTTTTGGATCAAATTTCTTTATATTCTTTCAAGAGGAGACAAAACACATGCATCTAAAAAAACTTTCAAGTTGTTGAAATTAGGAGGAAAACACATGCTACGAATTTAATTGAAACTAGAATTCATAATAACTTGTTTATGATACCAAAGTATTTTCTTTTCAATTGTTTCTAGAAATCTCTTTACTGTTCCTTTATTTTCTATGGTTACCAACAAATCTTTTAATTTCCTATTATGAGATAAAATAATATAGTCTTTTAAGCTTATTTTTACCAAAATTAGGTAAAATAAGTAAAGACTATATATGTATATAATTTACTCTATGTTAAATAATAAACTGTTTTATTCATTTCACCAAAATTCTGCAAAACCTCACTTTTTGCATCTTCCTTTGCGACTCAAACATCAACATACTAACAATAGTTGCCAAATCCCAAATTCCTTAAAGAGTTAATCCAACACCAATCTCATTCATTTAACAATTATATAAACATATATAAACTTCTTTAGTAAAATTTCCTTTTTTTTAATTATTTTTCCTAAATGAAAACATTATTATTTATTTTTATATATAAATGAATTTTTTTTCTTGAAAGTATATATAAACGAATTTATTATTTCATTATAATCTCAAATTAAAATTTAAATATTAAAAGTATCAAGTGATAATCATCTTGAATTAACCATTAATTAATTTTTAAAAATTAATAAAAATTATTATTTACCCTCTCCGTTCTGAAATAACAGTAACACTTTTTATTTAATATCTATTAAGAAAAATTAAATTATTTAGTTAATAGATAAAATTTTTTTATAATCTACTCATTTTACTCTCCAATTATATTAAATAGTTATTAATTATTATGAAAATTAAAATTATTATTGATTGAGTCAAAATAATTATAATTTTAAAAATATAAATAATTAAATATAATATTATTAATTATAAAATATTTAAATAGGTGTATAATAATTAATTTATAATATAATTATTATTTAAATAAAATATTAAGATTATATTTTGATACATATAAAAAAAATATTAATAATTTTGTAACGGTTAAAATAATAAAAAAATGTGAATTTATAAAAAAAAATATTGTGTGAAATTTATTTACCATTAAATTAATGAAATTAATCCAGAAAAGGAGACAAAATCATTTATATTGTAGAGTATTTAGAAACAGTATCCTTAAATAAAGACATCCATAAAATATAAATATAAATAAAAAAAAGGGAAGATTATGGATAATGACGTGTGCTCCATCTTGCTAGTTTCTGTCTCACGCAGACGCAGAGCTAGCTATTAGCTAAAGCCTGCTCTTCCCAGCTCCTAGGGTTTCTGATTTCCTTTCTTTTTTTTCTCTTCCTTCCGTTAAAATCCCTCTCAATCTTTGAAAATTTTTCACATTTCATCTCCATTTTCACTTTCTATTCTTCTCTTTGCACCAAAAATCCAATTCAATACTCTCTCTTCCAAGCTACCACCCTTTTATCAAACCAACCGATTCATGGCCAAAACCAAACCCGGCAAAAAAGACCTCGATTCTTATAGTATTAAAGGCACCAACAAAATTGTTCGACGTATATACTCTGTCTTTCTCTCCTTTTTTTTTTTGGCTTTGGGAATTCATGAATTTCGCTTTTAAATTCTTTGCCTTTGTTTAGCCCAGATGTGTAAAATCTTTCCTTTCTTATATCAAGTTTTGAAAACCCGTTAAATTTGTTGTCTTTTTAATGATTTTTCATTTTTTTCCTTTTCAGTCATTTTAACATTTGGGTTATTTCCGTATTTGTTTGCCCGTTTTCGTCTTTTCTTTTGCTTGTTTTGAATACCAAAATCTCTTTTTTATTGTTTATTTGGATTTGTCTTTTTATCATTGGTCTGAAATTGTTCCTCTTTTTTATGTCTTATTTGTTATTGCAGCTGGTGATTTTGTTTTGATGCGACCATCGGACTCCGATAAGCCTCCGTACGTGGCCCGTGTTGAGAAAATTGAGGCCGATCATCGCAATAACGTTAAAGTTCGTGTCCGGTGGTACTATCGCCCAGAGGAGTCAATAGGTGGTCGCCGCCAATTTCATGGGGCAAAAGAGCTTTTCTTATCAGACCATTACGATGTTCAAAGTGCACACACAATTGAAGGCAAGTGCACTGTGCACTCCTTCAAGAACTACACTAAGCTAGAAAATGTTGGTGCTGAGGATTACTTTTGTAGGTTTGAATACAAGGCTGCCACTGGCGGATTCACACCTGACCGTGTAGCTGTGTGAGCATTCTTACTCTTGTGCATTTTCTTATGGTTGGTTTTTGAATTAATTTTTATGGGTTTGGTGTTCAATTGATTGGTGTTTTGATATGGTCTTTTTTTGGGTTCTCCTTTGAAGGTACTGTAAATGTGAGATGCCATATAACCCAGATGATCTAATGGTGCAGTGCGAGGGTTGCAAAGATTGGTAAATTTTCTCTTATATTTCCTCTTTATAACAGGAATTATACATCATACATCGCAAGGATTACATCCACTCAGTTTTCTTGATCTTTTTATTTATTTAAGCTACATGAATTTGGAAGAGGCAAGACCATTTTGTTCTTTTGCTCAATTTGTCACATCTTCCCTGGTATTAATTTCATTACTAATTCGATAGTAAGTTTGCCCTCTCATTACACCTCTGTTTGTTTAGCTGCTTTACACTTTACGTGTTTGAGCCAATTTTATGTTGTACCTAAATGTTTTGAAGAATCATATTTTCTAATATTTTTCAGTTTAATCGAGTTTTCAGAATGCACCCAAAAACATTAATTGATGCAATCAGGATCCACTTTTTTAGTATGTGTTAGTTATTCAACTTGCCTGAATTTTGTGATGTTTGATTAGTACAATTCTATGGGAGCTTATTTGTTATTAGCAAAGAATGATCAAACATAGGATGAGTTCCAATTTTGTTGATCATGACGAAATATAGTTGTTTTCTAACATTCTCCTATTTAGCTTAGCATTTGTAACTTCACCTAATGTATATTGAGCATTTTATAAGTATGACCACAAATCAGCCAATCAGCTTGGTGAGCTGCTTAATGAAACTTGTTTGCTTAAGTTTGCAAGCTAGGCCTTTGAATCAGTTTGTCTTTAGATTCATTGGGAATTTGATTTTTAACTTCAAATTCACACGACTCCATAATTACTAAGATTTACTTTCTAGAACCGCACTGAAAATCCTATTTGGATTATAATTTTTTAGTTGCATATGATGAGTATGGTCCCTAAAAGTTATGCAATTATAAACCAATATAAAAAAATTTGTAAGTGCATTGAAAAAATGTTAAATGAGTGTTTGAGATCTTTAAAATAAAGTTTTGAACAGTGTCTTTTATAACTTAAGCTTATTCAGAAAACCTTACCTCAGTTTTGGGTTATTTAACATCTAGCTAAGTTTGAACACCACCATTGCTCCTGGCTTGTTTAATAAATGAGATATGCCTAGCCTAAATCTAAAACTCATTTCATAAACAAGCCAAACCTAAGCATAAAAAAGCTTGGCTCAACTCATTTTTGGCCCTTTGCAGGAGTTTTATTGTGGTTAGTAAATCTTTGAGATTTCCTTGATTCATCCAGTTACAATTGATGCATTTACATCTTCCTGATTGTCTAAATAGCATGCTAGAAAGTTTCCAAAGACATTCCAAATGAGCCCTGGATTACAATAGTAAATTGTGTTTTGGCTTAGAAAGTAACTTTGTTAACAGTAGTACTTTATGGAACTAAAATATTCAATTTAACACAAATCTGCAGGCTCTATTAGCCATATCTAAGCTGCAGATTATTTGTTCTGCACCAACTTCAGCAACTTGTAACACGTGGAGATTATCATTGAGCTATCATGCTAGTAGGGTTTTGTCAAACTTCTCTCTTTTCTTCTTTTTTTTTTCCTCTGTCCCCACAAAATGCCATGATTCATGCATGGTCTAACATGTTGGGATTGCTTGTAATTTTTCCTATATCTCCTCTTCTAATTTATGCCAAATCATTTCATTATTAATTGATTGGTTCAACCTAGCATGGTTAATACTTGATGAACTCCTCATGTCAAGGTAATTATTTTGGACCCCCATGGTCAATTATGTTGCAAAACCCTTAACAGAGGTGATTCTTTTAACTAAAAGTTCTTTTTGAAACATATCCTAAAACGGTTGAAATACTTGAAATATCATGTGAGAAAATCAAGATGGCTGTCATTTCTGGTTTGATATCAGACCACAGATTGGTCAAGAGAGGCAAATATTATGTCTGGAGTATCCAAAACGGGCAATTCACTTCAAGTACAACCAAACATGATTTGGGCAGAGTGTGATTAAGGTTTTAAGCCTTTAACTGTGCTTCTGGGCAAATGGTGGCTATATACTAGTGATGTAATGTATGAATTTGAAAGCTTGAAGTGTGAAGAAACCTTAAAATCAGTCTTCAATAACAATATGAGTTTGCATATCAGCAAAATTATGAGAAAGGTCCAAACCATAATCCAGGTTGATGGGGAAGAAAGTTAAGGCGGTTTATATTTCTATTATATGCTAGGGAGTTGCACTTCGAAATTGAATGCTTGATAGGGATTGTATCTAGTGATAATTAAGAACAGCTCTCAAATGATTGGCAATTGAAGAGAATTAAACACTTGATATTACGGTGTAATTGGAGAACTTTTGTTACAAGGTGCTGCCTAGATTTGAATTGGTAAAATTTCAACTTAGATGTGCTATCATGATGGTGTTTATGGATAGTTGACTGAAAATTCATCTTTATGGATAAATCTAACATTACTTGCTATGAATTGGAATCAAAATTTCTATTTGACAGAATTATGAAAGACTAACATAAAATTTGAACATATTCTGCGAATTTTTTTGGATTGAGAGTCATGTTTTCTATCTTCTATACTGAAGTTTGTTGAATGCTATTGAGATGGCTATGGTGTGATGAGAACAAATATTACTTGTGCTTGTTAAGGCAACTGCATTAATGTCTTCTAGGGGCATGTCGCAAGATATCATCCCAAATGTGGTTTATTAACTATCTGAACTTTCTTTTGCATTTTATTTAAATATTTAGATGAAGTGCCCGATTTGGGATGGGAGTCCATGGTTGTATGAGAGTGTCTTGTTCTGCTGTTAACTAAAGTTTTTTCAATAATATCGTGAACTGTGTGGAATAGGGAACCATATAAATTGAATTGGTTCCATCCAGCTGGGAGTTTGAGGCTTAATTGAGTTGAAAATTTTCAGAAATATATATAAAAAACGAGCTATGATATTTCATGTACCTCTTAAGCACACTATTACACTGTTTTTGTACTGTGGGTTTATTATTTGGTACTTTAGCAATCATGCAGTGATACTAACAACGCTAAAAATGGTTTTCCTGATACCTTTGCTAATGTGTTGTAGGTTTCATCCTTCTTGTATGGGTATGACAATTGAAGAAGCCAAAAAATTGGACCACTTTCTGTGTTCTGACTGTTCCTCAGATGATGATGCAAAAAGATCTTTGAATGCATTCCCAGTGTCACCATCTGAGGCCAAGGTGAGAATTGTGTCAATGGTAAAACTCTGAGTGTGAGTGGACATGTGATGCATAATGGGTAACATATTTTCTTTTGCCAGTTTCTGCAGTTGTAGTAGTTTTATTGGCACAATATTTTAATTCTCAGTTTCCCTCCATCTTTTTTTACCCAGTATTTTTTGTATCAAGTTCTGTTCACACCTTAAGGATGACAGAATTATGTTCACACTGTTGACTTGGACCCCATTATCAGATCTTTCAACATCTTTGCTCATCTTTTCTGCCATATAACCAGGCAGGAATTGCATTGCAGTCCTATTCAGTCATGTACTGTGGTCATGCGTTGTGGTATACACTGACCTCTAAGAAAATCCTAGCCTTTTATTTTTCCAGTGATTTCCCATTCTGAGCCATCAGTTCCCAATCTTCCCTTTCTCCACAGAACAAACCTGAAAGGCTTGTTGACCATAAAAGATGAGGTCTTACATTATTTTTTTCTTTATACTTCTACGAAGTTGCTTGTGTGAAAATGGTAATTTTCTTGTCATGAACTTTGTAACAGTGTCATAATTGTGTAGACTGCAAAAGGTCCTTAGGTTCGACGTGATACACAATTTTGTCCCTTGATATTTGAACATTAGTTATTTAGGTCCCCAAGTTCTGTTTACTGTGCTTTAGCCTATGATTATAGAATTATAAATTTTTCATTACGCTTTTGTTACAACAACAACAACAAAGCCTTAATCCCAAGTCAATTGGGGTCGGCTATATGGATTCTTCTTTTCCACTCAATACGATTTAAAATTATCTCTTCTGATAGATGTAACATCATAAGATCATTTTGGACCACCTTTGACCAAGTCAGTTTAGGCCTACCTCTGCCTCTCTTAGTTATATCTACTCTAACTTGTTCGGTTTTTCTAACTGGCGCATCGTTAGATCTTCGTTTCACATGGCCAAACCACCTCAATCTATGCTCTCTTATCTTATCCTCAATAGGTGCTACCCCCACTTTTTTTCTAATGCACTCATTGCGGATTCTATCCATCCTAGTATGACCACACATCCATCTTATCATTCTCATTTCCGCAACATGCATTTTACTCATGTGTTGTTCTTTTATTGCCCAATACTCACTACCATACATCATAGCAGGCCGTATTACAGTGCGGTAAAATTTTCTTTTTAATTTAATTGGCATCTTTCGATCACATAGAACTCCTGTAGCACTCCTCCACTTCATCCAACCAGCTTTAATCCTATGATTTACATCTTCTTCACACCCCCCATCTTCTTGAAGAATTGAGCTAAGGTATCTAAAATAAGTACTATGAGGCACTGTTATTCCATCTAAAATAATTTTGCCTCTTTCTCTATTCTCGCTATTAAATCTGCAATGCATATACTTAGTCTTAGTCCTACTTAGCTTAAAACCCTTAGATTCCAAAGTGCTTCTCCATAACTCCAACTTTTGATTTACCCCTGCTTGAGTCTCATCTATTAATACAATATCATCTGCAAACATCATACACCAAGGGATGTCATCCTATATATGTCTTGTTAGCTCATCCATGACCAAGGCGAAAAGATAAGGGCTCAAAGCTGAACCTTGGTGTAATCCAATAGAAACGAAAAAATCCTTAGTATCCCCTCCCACGGTGCGGACACTTGTGGTAGCTCCCTCATACATATCCTTCAAGACTTGGATATATCGTATAGATATTCCCCTACGCTCTAAAACCCACCATAAAACTTCTCTAGGGACTTTATCATATGTCTTTTCCAAGTCAATAAAAACTATATGTAAGTCCTTCTTCATCTCTCTATACTTTTCCATCAAATCTCTTATAAGAAAAATAGCTTCCATAGTTAATCGACCAGGCATAAAGCCAAACTGATTTGAGGAAATACAAGTTTCTAACCGCAAACGGTATTCCACAACTCTTTCCCACAATTTCATAGTATGACTCATAAGCTTTATACCTCTATAATTTGAGCAATTCTGAATATCTCCTTTATTCTTAAAAATAGATATCAAATTATTTTGTCTCCATTCATTAGGCATTTTCTTTGAACTTAAGATCTTATTGAACAAAGATGTCAACCATGTAACTCCTGTATCTCCCAAACATTTCCAAACATTTCCAAACCTCAATAGGTATCTCATCTGTTCTACAGGCTTTACCAACTTTCATCCTCTTCAAACCTTCTTTAACTTCCGAAAATCTAATCCGTCTAGTGTATTTCACATTTTTCTCCGGCTTTACGTCTAAACCCTCAATGTTATCACTATGGTTACCATTAAGAAGTTCTTCAAAATAGCTTCTCCATCGTTTCTTAATATCCTCTTCTTGAATCAGAACCTTATTCTCCTTATTTTTAATGCACTTAACTTAGTTTAAATCACGACATTTCATTACACTTTTGTTAACATTCGAAAATTAGACAAACTTTAGTTTCTGAATTTTGACATTTAATTGCATTTTAGATGTAATTTATTTCCTGAAACTTTTGCATTTTATTACATTTTTAACGCCTGAATTGTTGTATTATAGACCACTTTAATCCCTCAAAATCTTGTTTGTTTTACTGATGGATATATAGTGACTAAAACAGCTATTTTATACGGTAGGAAGCAAATTGTATTCTTCTTATTATGCATACATGAAGAATTTCCTGAGTTTGATATAGAGGAAAAAGCTGGCAGGAACAATACTGTGAAGTGTAATTACTGGTTCGATGACGAAATGTAGCACAAGGGAAAAGTAAAAAAAATTGCTTAAAAAAATAAAATACTCTCTTTGCTAATATTGCACTTCATTGGTTTTCCTGGGGCATTTATATGGTTGCTTGCTCATTGCTAATTCTGATTCCATGTATTGCATTGTAAGGTCTCTCAATGGTATAAATGAGTATGGTAAACATCCTGCGAGTGCCTTGTGAGGATTGCGTCCACTTTTCTTTGTCATATTCTGCCTTGGTCATCTAGATGCTATGCTTATAGGTTTAAAACTTGGGAGGAATTATTCTGTCTTTTCTTTCAGAGTCTTTAAATTGTCTCTAGTTTGTTGAGTAGGGTGGAGCTGAAAATGGGCTAAATTTTATGCCTAATTTGTGTGGAACTAAGGATTGCCAACTTAAGCATGACCAAATTCCATTGGTGGGTATGCAATTGTGACTGATATAACATTGTCCATCGAAACATTTTGCCAAATCTGTTGTCTATATGAAACCCAGATTATCTGTTCTTTGGTGTGTAAATTCTGAATAATTCTTTCAGTTGCAGCTTGTAGCTTCTAAAATGCACATGGACAAGGGGTTGCCATTTTACATCCTATTTCTTTTGTAGCTTCTTAACAAGCATGCCAGCTGATGCTGCTTATTGAGCTAATTAAAACCTTGGGTAGATACTTGATCAAGGGATATTCCCTTAGAGAGAGAGATAGCAGCTTGGTACAGTTTATTTCCATTCCGTGTCTCAGGTTAAAATGGAAATTTTGAAATTGATTTCTGTTCTGTTCACTATTGAAGGTGCTGTTAATGTGCCAGTGATTATATAGACTTGGATATTCTGTTGAGAGATTGGATATTTTATCACCAGTAGCTGGCTTCTTGAAATGGCTTTTGCATATTGTCGACCAGCTTATGAAGTAATTCTTTTAGGTGGTTGAGCGTTATACTCCTTTCATCTATTTCTATTGTTATCATTTGTTGGTAAATTTTTATGTTTATCTTTATTTGTTACCTAAAGTAGAACATAAATCTTTGTCCACAGTTCTAGTTTATGGTAATTTGGCATCCAGTGGCTGACATAAATATAAGCTCTGTTAGCATTAGCTTTTCAAGATTTACTGCTGGTATGCTGGATATGGATGTTCTACAAAAAGGTCTAGTTTTCACCATGCAAGGGTTTCCTGATGGTTGTAGCAACTTGTAACTTTCTGATCAGTCTTTAAAGTGTCATCCATTTTGACTTTACTAGAGCTCTTCTGTATATATGATCACAAAAATCTGACATGATTCTGTTACCCTAATAAGTAATAACTTTCTTCAGAATTAAGGTCTTCATACCTCTAGAGTTTGGGATAGCGTCTTTATTGTTTATGTTTCTATAACTTATGTAACCATTTCTTTGAGTTATGCTCTGTCTGTGGAAGGCAAATATTGTTGTCCTTGTGATCCTTGGATTTCTTAAAGCTATTTTTCTATCTTTGGATTTTTTTGTTTTTGTTTTCGCTTTTTTAACATTTACTGGTTTCTAACTGGACTTGGATGTTATATATATAGGATTTGGTCTTCATTGTGCAAGAGTTTCTTGATGGTTGCTGTGGTAGTTGTCTTAATGTGTCGCGTATCATTTTCTCTAACTTGCACATGAAAATGTGATATGCTCAATTATCTTACCTGGTGCTATGCATATTTTCTTTATACTTCCTTTCTATTAAATTTTATCTGCTATTTTAGCTTCTCTTAGTAAACATCTTTATACCTATAGATTTTGGGATGACAATTTTTATTGTTTTGGTGTCTAAATTCACATTTATTTGAGTTGTTTTCTGTTGTGTGGATGCTAAATGTTTGTAAATTTAACCATCTTTTCCTGGACATGACTAACACTCGAGAGCTGTCCATAAACCCCTTGGCCTTGGGTAATATCTGGTTCATTTAGAAACAGAAATAGAATGCAAATCCTGGAATAAGATTTAATTTCTTCTTTGGCTCACAAGGAATCCAGATTCTTTTATGATATTTTTATATTTTAAATTATATGAATTTTTATTGAAGTAACATACTTTTTAACTTTTAAATTGTCGAAGTGATGTACTTTTAAGTATAATTTTCAACGTTATCATCAAATTATTATTATTTATTTTTAATGATAAAATTCAGATAAGATCCTTTAGATCTTTACATCTATTTCTATTCTCATTCCATGTCTAAAAGAAACCTAATGTGCCCTTAGATGCCTCTCTTTGTGGAGGATTTTATTCCTTGTGCTGGTATGTATTCCTTGTTACAGTCTTTTAAGGGTGATTTGTGAAAACACTAATCTATGAAAAGAAAATGAATTTTCGAATGATCATAAAATTACTGGCAAAGTTGGGAGTCTTATCCCATATGTGTAAATTTCACATTTTTTTTGTTGGGAAAAGCTAATGGATTTTATCTCAAAGAATCGTGATGTGGAGCATCAAAGAACATTCGCATAAATTCTTGAAAAAACAAAATTTATTTCAGTGACTATTTCAGTCATTATATAACTTGGAATAGCGTTTCTGTTAGCCTTTTCTATTTTCCATCCTATTAATTTTTGATACATTTTGTCTTGTCATTTTGATTTGCTTTTGCTAGGTGGAGACAAAGCGCAGGAAGAGATAACTTATAATCGTGATGATGTGGGAGGGAGGTACTTTTATTGCACAGTTGCTCCAGTATGTTGTTCTTGTTATTCTCTGTTGAATTGTACAGTGCTGAGAAGATGCTATGTTTGCACAAACAAGGGGCTTTTTTATTATTATTATTTATCATTTTCTAGTGTTTGTATGTGTGGATGGACATTAGGAGATGGGTCCTTGTACCCGGCGATGCCCTCAACAGAGTACTGTGCCCAAAATTGCAGCAATCTTATTTTTGCGCCCATTATTAGAAATCAAACTGAACATCTAGATAGACAACTTTGGGATTTGTTGTGATTTCGCTGTAACTGCATGCATGTTAGCTTGCTTCTTTTGCTATTTCTTTTTCTCCCACTTGAATCATAAGGGACGAATTGAGAGGCAGTCGAGTAAGTGATGTTACAGAGGAGTTGATCCAAGCATTATGGATTTTTTTTTACTAAATACATATGTAAGCTCTTGAATTTTTAGTGTTTAGTTAATTTGCCCCTTGAATTTTTAATTTAAATATATAATTTTTGAACTTATATTTTTCTTAATTTGTAAATACAAACTCATTAAGTCGTGTTAAATCACTGACGTATCTATTGGATATAAAATATACAAATATAAGGTGTAAAATGATTGGTATTCTTTGATGCGAATGTCTGTTAGTAAAAAATAGACCACAGATAAAGTGGTTAAAGTGTAAGCTTATAATGGTGAAATGATTAAACGTTGTAAATTCAGAATATAACAATTCAGGATATAACAGGAAATTGTATATGTATTTGTTTTTTTTTTTCCTGGAAGCGTAAATTACCAAAGTAGGAACATGTGAATCTCTCACTATCTTGTGATCCAATTGGCATCTCAAAGGAGGGTATATATATATATGTGTGTATTTTATAGAAGAAGGTTGTCATTTGAGAAGTTTAAGAGTTTGCTAAGGTCTTCTGAAATTCTGAATTTACGTGTTGAGCATAGCTGACTGGGTGTGGGATGGACAGCATTTAATATGTGAATATGAGGCTTGTGCATCCATAAATAATAAACATGTTCAAAGTCGAGGTCAGGAGTTGAGTAATGCTCCAATTCTACCCATGCAGGCGGCTGCCAATTATAACTTATCAATTCATTGGTTTCTCCTATCGCTGCCTGAATCAAAGATAAGCCGGCGGTTCTTAGAAGAAGTTCTTAAAAAAAATGAAAAATAAAAAATTGCAATGGTAGATGCACTAGTGCCAGAAATCTGAAATGTTGATATTTTTCATAATTGATATTTTTTAATTACTAAATATAAACCTTATTTGCTAGATTTAAGTAATTTTGATCGAGTTAAATTTGCAATCTGAATTAGTTTATTAATTTCACCAAATTGGATATGGTCTGTTTTAAGAATGATTTTTCATTTGTATCAAAATATAGAACCTTTGAATTTGCAAATAAACTCTGTAAAATTTCATAAAATTAATTTATACTCAACAAACTAGATTTATTAGATATTTCATAATAATTTAGTGATAATTTATGAAAAATCGTTTTAATAAAGTTGTATTTGATAGAAATAAGAAATCTGGTTAAAGTTCTAGCAGAAGCTATTGATGATGCTGATAATTTGCATACTAAAATTAACTATATAGAAATATTAGTGATAAATTTTTCTATTAAAATTTTAGTTGATGAAATTAAGGATAAATTATTATTTTGTGTTTAAAATTTGATCCTGATTAATGAAACAATTTTTTTATTTTTGTTCTTGTTAAATCCTTTAGTTAAATTTTATTAATTGAGTTTTTTTTTTTTTTTAGTTTAAGTTAAACGACTAAATTTTGCTTATTAAATGACAAATTAATGATAAAATTTCAATTATATTTTTTTTTATTTTTAATATATATATATATATATATAAGGATCTATGAAATATTTACATTTTAAATAGGGTGAAGTGTATATGTCAAGCTACTTCTTAGACATGAGTATGTACCCAACATGTGTTAAATATGTCTTTGTATTTATCTTTTTTTTATTGTTATTTTTTATTTTTTAGATATGAAAAAGATACATGCTTATAATGTGTCTCAAAATATATCGATTACAGCTCTATATATATATATATTTTTTTTATTTTTATTTTTTAGACATCAAAAAAATACATATAGAATATGGTGATATATTTTAAGATACTTCGAGACACTTCAGAATTGAAAAATTATTAGTTAGATAAATATAGTCAATCTTAATTATAAAACTTTTATTTTTATCACAAAGGATTTTTTTTTTTTTGTTTATAAAGATTTATTTTTTTTCTTTTTATTGTTTCATATTTATATTGTTTCATATAAGGTCATAAAAAAGATATAAAAATTGATTAAAAAAACAATGCATAGAGTACAACGGAAACAAAGCTCAATAATAATTATTATTATTATTATTATTTGGAAAATTGAAATCGCTTTATTAATTAAACTAAACATTACCAATCTTATAATAATTCACCGTAGAATTAAACTCTGAAACATTTGGGTCTCTGAAGCAGAAAAAATATAAATATTGACAATGACACGAACCAATCCAGCACAAATTTCAATTGAAATTACGTATATTTATATTGCATACTAATTTTAATTATTATACTGGAATTTCAATGATAAATTGTGAAACTTAAATATAACTTAGAACATTTAAATATACCTTACATATATATACACCAAATGGTATACCAAAAAACACTTATATATATATATATATAAGCTCAATCCACAATATTTAAAAAAGGAAAATGAAACAAAAAATTATGTTCAACTAAGCTCCAAATAATAGATTGTGACATATGTAAAAATCATTTAAAAATAAAATTTCAAGCCTAATTAATAATCACAATACCATTTGTTTATTTTTTTTCTATAGGCTATATCAAATCATTTAAAAGATAAATTAAATTTATATATATATTTATGTAATTAAGATTTAAAATTCAGATATGCCCAATTGAATTGTTATATCAATGTTCTGATGAATTTATCACTACAAAAGTTTAAATTCATATATTTATTACAATAAAATTAAAATTTTAATTATTTATTTGTATTGAATTTTTTAATAAATGTAATTTGTGGATTACATTAATACTGTACGGAGAAACTGAACAAAAACTGAGAAAGTGATGGCACACGTGCAAGAGTCCAAAAAGAAATGCACACGTGCTCGTACAGTGAAAAAAGTCGACCACGTGAGAGATATCAAAGATCCTTGTGACGAGGTTTTTTCTTTTACTTTTGCATAAAAACTTGTGATTTTCAGTTTGAAACGGAAGATGTAAGCAAATTCCTATTATTAGCAACTTTGTGAATTGCATTTCATCAAATGATAATATTGTAAATTATATCAAAATTTATTTTTTTTTTCTAAAATTAAAAGTTTATAATAAAATTAAAAATGTAAATTTTATTTTTTCTTTTGTAATTAGTTCAATGTAATAACAATTTTCATCAATATTATGAATGTGGATGACGCTTAAAAGGGTGCATAATTAAATGAAGTTAATGCATTATTAAACAGCTATACTTTAATTAAAAGTATTATTGTTTTTATTTAGGTCTCGCATTAAAATTATAAGTATCTCCTCCCATCCATATATAATTAATAAAAAAAAGAGCATATTATATTTTTTACCTTGCATATTTATTATATAAACTTAAATTAAAATTTTATAGAAAACTCTCATCATATGTGTGTAGTTGAATGTTGATGTT
Source organism: Garcia nutans (assembly GCA_947685225.1). Classification (NCBI taxonomy): domain Eukaryota; kingdom Viridiplantae; phylum Streptophyta; class Magnoliopsida; order Malpighiales; family Euphorbiaceae; genus Garcia; species Garcia nutans. Next base: position 3,407,148 of record CANTUV010000068.1, read on the forward strand.
GTCTGTAAGCATATAATTTATTGTTAATAATTGATTGCTTTCATATTATATTGTTAACTCTAAAGTTTTATGTTCTGTGCTTAAAATGATTAGCATGCTATTATATGTTCTTGTGTCTCAGTATCATTCACATATCACTAATTATAAGTTGTGGTATTTTTTAATGGTAACAATCACTTCTTTAGTCTATTAGACCCATTTGATTAGATATAATTTACTAGTAATAAAATATTTTTTAAAAATATTTTAAGTATATATTTTTTAAATTCCTAATAACAAATTGTCTTTATCACTAATTCAATATATTTTTTTTCTTCATTTTTCTTTTTCTTGTTCATATCTAAAGTGCTACCGAAGTTACCTCTATAAATTAAAGATTTTGAATTTGAGGATATAATATATAGACATAAATAAAGAGATGAAATAGTATAATTATCAATTAATTTGCAAGCCTTTTATTTGTTTATTTGCAATTTTAAATGCCAAAAATGAAAAAAAAATTCAATAATATTTTCAAATGAAATCTTTCAAACATAGCACAAAAGAGTTGAACTAGAGGTAAATGTCACAAGTTTGCACAATCAATTGTTGGCATTCACATTCCACTTTTTATTCTCAATTTCAACAATATTTTTTAAAAAGTTATTTACAATGAAGTGATCTTTTTCTAATGATAGAGATTACTTTAAAAATTCAGGCTATGGTTCAAATTTCATGAATGTTAAATTTTTTGTTTTCAATATTAAAAAAAAAAGTTATTAATACTAATGCATACTTGAGATAAAGGTTATTATTATTATTAGTAGCAGAAAAAAATTAGTACTCTACTAATTATAAATTATGACCTTTTTTAAAATATATAGTATTGGTGCCTGAATAATTTTTTTTGTATAATAAATTTTTAAATTTTTAAAAAATAAATCTCATATAAGTGATTTTTTTTGTCACTAGAATACTGATTTGTAATTATAAAATATTTAAAATGAGAAAAAATGATAATGAAAAAATTCTACATTATTAATATCGAAATAAAATTTTTAATGAAACTGGATAATTTGCGAATTAGGAGAGAGAGAAGAGTTGCAAATAATATTTCAATGATTGAAAAATGATGAATAATATTTATATGATATTTTTTGAAAAAATTAAGAAAATTATGAAAAAAAAATTATACATACACCAAAATAATAGATCTTAAAAGTTAAGACACAAGTGACATAATTTTTTTGTTCTTCTTCTTATTATTGTTGTTAATTTTTAATATTGGATAATCATGCCTCTCTAATCAATATTAATATTTAAATTTTTAGAGAAATCATTTTCTATTGATTTTTCTTGATAAAACTATAATATAAATAGTTTATGAAATTATATTTTAAATATTAAAGAATAATTTACTTATTTATATTTTGACTCAAAAAATTAATAAAATTTTAATTTAATAGTATTAAATTCATATTTTATTAATTAATTATGGCATTTCTTATGATTTGCCCCGTTTCAAACCTTTTGATTGTCCATTTCCAATTTAACCTTAAGTTTAAAATGCATTACTAATTCACACATGCTATTTGAATTATTAGTCCATAATCTATTATGGTAAATAAAAATCTCTTTAAAACTTAATTTCTCTATAATGAGTTAATTCAAATAAATTCATCTTTTAAAAAAGTATTAACATTTATAAGCTTCACCAAACTTAATTAATATATATATATATATATATATGAGATCAACTATTTTATTTGGTTCATAAAGAAACCGGCAATAATATATATATATATATATATATATATATATGCCACGTTATCCAAATAATCAATATCCCATCTTAAAAGGTCTCATAACTAAAATATAATATTTTATAGAATAAAAATCAGATAATCACGTTCACCATCATATACACTGCTTATTTTAAAAATTTTACTAATTTGTTAGTATTAAATACAATAAAGTTAGGCTATTAAATACAATAAAGTTAGGCCTAATATTAAAAAAAAATCAAAATTTTATGCATTTTTTAGTTCAAACCTTTAATTTTATCAATTTTTCTTTTAAGTTTCATATATAAAGATTTTTAACCATTTTTCTTTAACATGTTTGTTTTGATCTTCTTTATTAGGACACTAATTAGAGAAAAAAATGAAAAAAAAATTTTACTTTCCAATTTTTTTTAAATCTCAAAAATATTTCTTTCCAATTTGAAATGGAATGGAGGGAATTATAAAAAAATATATATTCTTTTTCTTTTCATGTTCACATTTTAATTAAGGTAATCAAATACTATAAAAGAAAATAATTTTTTTTCTTTTATTTTTTATTCTTTTCTTTTATTTAATTTTCATTCATTTTCACTTCACAATTAAGCAACTATAAGGATATATGCTAAATGTCACATATTCTACTTATAAATTAATTATTATTGTATTGAAATTCTAAAATTGAAAGAGAAATAAGAAGTTGATTGTTTTTTTCTTGGAGGTAAGATTCATCGGGTGAAGGAAGAAAGAGCCGACATCACTAAATTGAAGGGGAGAGAAAAAGAAATGAAAGAGAGATACCATTTTTCTTAAGTGAAAATATGGTGTAATTAATGAGAAAAATATTATTATAATTATTTTATTAGAGTTATAAATATAATATCATTTTGTTGTTGAATTTAAAATAGTTAATTAATTGAAATTAAAATTATATATTGAGATAAAAATAATAAAATTAAAAAATTTGCACAAAATTACATAAAATGTATAAAATTTTAGAATTTGTGAGTGATTAGGTCATTAGTTATTATCCTAACTAATGGGCTCTATGGCACGAACACTTTGAAGCATTTTAATAAAAAAGTAGCTTTTGTCATTCTCAAAATAAAAAAATAAAAAATAAAAATAAAAATAGCTTTTTATATATAATGTTATAGGTAACTAAGTAATTAAATAAATATAAATAAGTTTGTTGATGAATATAGTTGAGTTAAGTTGGCATGTATATAATTTCAGCACCATTAGAAAAAAAAAAACCTAAGGCTTCTTTTCTCTTCAGCGCCACACCCCACCACCCTACTCCTTCATATTCTTCTATAGTCAGTCTTCAGGCGACGGCAACCCTTCTTGTCATTTTTTTTTATCATTGATTTATGTAGTTTCAAGTTTAGTTTTCCCCTTAATTTTTAGTTGTTTTAGACTTAGTTTTCTTTATTTTCTTTCTCATTTTGTATTGGCCTCCTTTAAGTCTCTTCTGCCAAGATTTCACCTTGGCTTTTGTAGGATTTTTTGAAGAAAATGTTAGAACTTTTTGTTACTAATAAAATTTGTCTTTTTCTTTTATAAGTCACAACAACAAGATGAATAAATTTTTTGGATTGTATATGAAAAGTTGCTGGTAGCTAATCTCAATCTCTTACTAGCTACTTTAAGATTGTGAATATTTATATATATATTTTCAAGTATTGTTTATAGAAGATTTCAAGAGGGAGGTATATTTCCTATTTTTATTTTTCTCTTCAAGTTCAATGACCAGTGGATTCTTGACTACCAACGTTGCATGTCTGGTGTTGTTCACTACAGTCAGATTGTTAAGCAGATTTATTTATCTTTATATATATATATGGGTTGGCCTAGTGACGTAGCCAGCAGTTTGTCAGAGCCTGGACATGGTCAGCAGACGGACGAAAAGTCAACGGCCGCAAAAAATCAAACGACAGTGGAAACTAATTTTTCGGCAGCCAAGCCTAGGCAGCGGACAGGCTTGCCCAGGCCTGCCTACGTCCCTGGATTGGCCAATTCCATGTCTTTTATTTGACCTTGGTAATTATGTACTATTTATTTGGCCATTTTCTTAATTTTTATTTGGCCTTCTCTTAGATGGTGGGAGTTTGTTTTGTTTGCATGAGTTAATAAATGTAACTTATTGTGCTTCTTTTTTTCCATGCCCTATGTTGTGGTAGCTATAATGATTACAGAGGATAACTTAGATTGTAAGCTTTTTTTTTGCTACTTGTGATATGGGCATAATTACCCTAAGAATACTGTGAAGGCTCTTTGTTATGTTTATTTCTTTTAATGAGTTTAGCTTTTTTGGCAAAAAAAAAAAATAGTTGGCATGTACACGTATTTTTATTTTATTTCTGAATTTAAAATAAACTTTTGTAGTTATTTATAATTAGATATGACAATTGATCCGATATTTTTGAGTGTACAATCCATTTATACAAGATGTAAATAGTTTATAAATGAATTTGAGCAGATGCAAATAATATTTTGACTATATATGATTAGTTCGGATCAGATTCGGGTATGTACCATTCGAATATAGTTATATATATTAATTATATTTTATTAAATTTTAATTAGTTATTTTTTGTATTTTATTTTTATTCTAATGTTGTGTGGTATAAAACTATTTTAATAAAATTATGTCAGTATTAAATTATGTTAATATTAAATTTTTATTTATTACTATTTCATTGAGAAAACTTTAATTTTATCATTTTTAAATTTTTATACTTAAACAATCATAAAAAATAAATATATAGTATTAAATATATTTAAGCTGGGCATAAATAGTAAAATGATAATTATAATAGTGGTTTATGACAAATATAAATATTTTAAATTTAATTAAGTTTGTATATGAGTAGGATAACTTTTACGGATATCTAATCTATTGTAATTTCTTTTTATAGTTATTCATCAATTTATATTATTAGTTGGCTTATAGATACATTTTTTTTTAAATTTTTCAAGAAATGGCTAATATATCTTTAAAAATAGATGATGATATCGATTAATAAACTTTTATGCAAATTAATTAGTTTATCATTTAAAAAAAATAATGGTTGGTTGCTTACTTACTTTATGATATTAGTGGATTTTTTTTTCTAATATTATGTCCAATTTGATTGTCGGATTTTACATTTCATGAAAAAATAAAAATAGAAAAAAAAAGAAAAAGAGAAAAAATATTTAACTGGTTACCCTAAAAATGGGGATGGAGTATATGGTCAATGACCAAGTCAACCTAATCCATACATTAGAAAAATGGGGTCAATAACCAATTACCTCAAACCTAGTTTATATATGTATGTGAAGTTGGGTCCATTTACATCATAATTCATAATCATTGGTTATTTAAATAATAAAATTAATAATAATAAATAAATAAATAAAAACAGGAAATAGGACATAAAAGTAACTAAAATGTCAATTCTGCCCTTTAGAGTCACAAATAAAATTTCCCAATATATTTTTTTAAAAAATATTTATTATTATTGTTTGGATTTCTTAATTTCTCAATCAATCTTAAAGAAACACAACAGCGCATAGGCAGGCAAAGGAAGGAGAAGATTTTGTTTTACAGAGGGAGAGTTTATTTTTTGCTATATTTGTAAAGCCAATTTTTTTTTTTGTTTAGTATTTCCTGTTTTGAATTGTTAAAAACTTGATTAGATTCTCTTTTTGTTTTTCTGGTCTTGTCCCTGTTTCTTCCCCCCCCCCTCTCTGTATCTAAATATCGTTTGGGGGCAGGCTCAGAAAAGCATATTAGGGTTTATCAATTTGAACAGATCAAAGCCTTAAAGCTCAGATTTTTAGGGTTTTCTCTCTCATTTTCAGATCTCTGCATTCATCATCTTGTTTGTTGTAAGTTTGTTTTCTCTTCTTTTTCCCCTTCAATTCAAAATCTTTTGCATATCAGATTTCCTTTTTCATCATCGCAGCTTCGAGTTATGGACCAGTACGTGCGTAGACTCTTTTTTTTATAACGTTTATCGAGTTTTTTCTATGACTTCTGTTTTTGGTTTTTTGAATGTATGATTTTGGATTGGGATTATATCGATCAACTATGAAAATGGGTTGTTTTTGAGGTGTTTAAAGGTGGGAATTCTGATTTGTTGTTGAGGTAAAATTAGGATTAGGGCTTGGGTTGGGGTTAAGGCTTTTTCTTAGTCGATATGATCAAACAGATATTGGGAAAGCTACCTCGAAAACCCTCCTCAAAATCGTCGAATAATGACTCAAACAATGATGGTGGGGTCAATGCCTTTCCGTCTTTGAATTCTTCTCATGGACCCAATTCTATAAACACCTTGAGGCAGTCATCTATTTCTTCAAAGTCTTCCAATTCGGGTTTGGGCGCTTCACGGATTAACAATGGGAACCTTGCTCCGCAGAACAAATCTAATCAAGGGAAAAATTCAGTTACCGGTATGGGCCAAGTTGGTCCTGTTTCAGGTGCTTGGGTTTACGAGCCATTGCCTAGCTTCAGGGGTGTTCCTAGTTCAGAGAAGCAGAATCTCTTTCTTAAGAAGTTGAACATGTGCTGTGTCGTGTTTGATTTTACTGATCCTTCAAAAAATCTCAAGGAGAAGGACATTAAGAGGCAGACTTTGCTTGAGCTTGTTGATTATATTTCATCTGTGACGTCAAAGTTCAATGAGGTGACAATGCAAGAAATTACAAAGATGGTGGCAGCTAATTTGTTTAGGACATTTCCATCTGCCAATCATGATAACAAGGTTATAGAGATGTTTGACCTAGAAGAGGATGAACCAACTATGGAGCCATCGTGGCCTCATCTTCAAATTGTGTATGAGTTTCTTCTTAGATTTGTGGCTTCAACAGAGACTGATGCCAAGCTTGCTAAGAGATACATTGACCATTCATTTGTGTTGAGGTTGCTAGATTTGTTTGATTCTGAGGACCAAAGAGAGAGGGAGTACTTGAAGACAATACTGCATCGCATTTATGGGAAGTTTATGGTGCATCGGCCATTTATTAGGAAAGCTATAAACAATATCTTTTATCGTTTCATATTTGAGACAGAGAGGCATAATGGAATTGCAGAACTACTTGAGATATTGGGCAGCATAATTAATGGATTTGCTTTGCCATTGAAGGAAGAGCACAAACTCTTTCTTGTTCGTGCCTTGATTCCTCTTCACAAGCCCAAATGTGTATCGATGTACCATCAACAACTTTCATATTGTATTACTCAGTTCGTGGAAAAAGATTTCAAGCTTGCTGATACTGTTATTCGAGGTCTTCTAAAGTATTGGCCCATAACTAATAGTTCCAAAGAGGTTATGTTCCTTGGTGAATTGGAGGAAGTCTTAGAGGCCACGCAGGCAGCAGAGTTTCAGCGTTGCATGGTTCCCTTGTTCCGACAAATTGGCCGCTGTCTCAACAGCTCACATTTTCAGGTACTGAATTTAGAATAGTTTTATTTTATGCATTTATGGCATTTGTTGTGATTGCTTAATTATTGCACTTATCAATATTGATGATGATATCACCCTAGTCAATACCTCATTATTCTTTCCTATACATTAATATCTTTATAATTGTAACTTATTTTATTATTCATTTTTCTGTCTATCTTAAATCACTCCAATTGTTATCAGAGGAATAATTGAACTTTGAATGGAATAATCTTCATTATCCTACTACTTTGAACTGTATTGAGAAAAGGATAGGTGATCGGTCAAGTTCTCACTATAAAAAGAAAATTAGGAAACTATAGGTGATACAATAATAACTTTATTGACCTTCTATTTTAGGCGTAAAGCTATTTTAAGAAGCTTTTGTTCAGTATCCATGTTACCAGTTCCCCGGATTCCTGCCACTGATACTGGACGAGTTTTTCTGTGTTCATTTAACTGAGCTTGTAGGATATACCATATGGCGTCATAAAATGTGTGGAAGAAAGCCTTTGTTTGTTTACTTTTGCCACGATGGCCTTTAACTCATAACAAACCTGTAACTGTGAAATACATACTCCTAATTTAAATCTTTCTGACTTAAGGACTGTTTATTTAAATGTGAAAAGTTATCCTTATTGATTGCCATTAGTAACTCCTATCAGGGTGTTTGAGATCAAGCTGCTCTTTGACTTATTGAAACTATTTTAACCTTGAAAAATTAAAAGTATACTGCTATACTTTAACATGATGAGCTTTCACCTTATCCATACAATTTCTTTCTCTCAATTTTTGGCAGCTTTATTATAGAAGCTGATTACTTTCAATAACATTGGGCTAAATGCTCTTTGAAGGATGGAGATGTGGAACCTAACGATTGCATTTAGAGCAGTTCTTAGTTTCATTTTTATTTAAATGTTTATCTCTTTCTTTCTATTGAATAATAAATTTTCTTAAAGAAGACATTGTGTGCTCAGGTACATTACATTTGGCAACTACCCAAAAGCCACCAGAAGACTGATGTTTAGAACAATTAAGTTAGAAATACCTGTGAACTTCTTGTATAAAGGTTATCCAAGAGGTTTTGATATACTGATCATGAAAACAAACAACTGGGAAGAGATAAATAGAGATCTGGGAAACTACTACTTGAGCCTTTGTATTTAATAGTCTGTCAAAAGTTTGTCTAGTTTGCTTGCACCATATGGTGCACATGCTTCACATAGAAGTTGCCTTAATTCTTATCATTTGTAGCGTCCCTTTATTCCCTGCCGTCCCTTTTAAACTTGCCTCATTTTGGCAAGGCCTAATAAATTGAAAATGTTAAAAAAGCTATCAACCATAGATCTCTAGCTATGGCCTATACAACCAGAGATACTCCATAACTCTTTACTCATATTCTATATACGTTATTAGTTGACAGTAGCATGTTTCATTCTGATTGTGTTATCATGCATGGGATTCTTCTCAAAGCATGCAGCCTGAGTAAAAAGGTAACTGTAGCAGCATCTATTTTCCTCATGAACTGCTCTTATAACCTTCTAGTACATTTTGCGGGAAACTTTTTCTTACTTGAAAGAATGGTCTTATGGTGTCAATAACATAAACCTGTCATCTGTCATTGAAAAGGATGAATATAGTTGCAGGTTGCAACAAGCTATGAGTGACAAAATTTTTAGATATTCTGTGTATAGAGAAATCAGCCTTGTATTCAGTGCTAGTATACAGTATAAAATGTTGAAAAAGGGTGTCTTATGCTGTAAAGATTACTTTCTGTTGCAAGATCCTATTGACGGTTCAGCAGTGACTGATTTGCATGATGTGGTTAAAATTAAGATTTATGTAAGACTGCAGCCATAATGAAAATGTTTCAGGTGATATCATAGAGAAGCTCTACTCCAAATTGATGGTTAACAAATGTTTGACAGGTCAAGAAATTGAATATTTCCATGGATCTCCATGTAGTACAAGTTGAGTGAACAAGGTGATAGGTTAAATTTGCTTTCATGTTAATTATATGGGAGTTAAAATTTTAAGAAATACTTTATTGAAAGAGGGTGTAATATGTCTGTGCTAGTGAGGCATGTGCATCATAATAAATGCTTTGGCAAAGATAGTACTAGAATTAATTATTTGTAGATATTACATGTATTTTGCCACACCTATCTGTTGTTACGCAAGGCAAATATCTTACATATCCCTATTAAGGCTTTTGGATTTATATGAATCCTTTGATTTTCCTGGCAGGTGGCTGAACGTGCATTGTTTTTGTGGAACAACGATAACATAAGGAATTTGATCACACAAAACCGCAAAGTGATACTGCCTATAATCTTCCCAGCTTTGGAAAGAAACACAAGGGGCCACTGGAACCAAGCTGTTCAGAGTCTGACACTGAATGTGAGGAAGATATTCTCAGATGCTGATCAAGAACTTTTTGATGAATGTTTGGTTAAAATCCAAGAAGATGAAGTCAAGGAAAGAGAAATACAAGAAAAGAGAGAATTAACGTGGAAAAGATTGGAGGATGTGGCTGCCTCTAAAGCCATAAGTAATGAAGCTGTGCTTGTCTCAAGATTTGTCTCCTCTGTGTCAATTTCCACAGGGTCAAGTCCACGTGCCACTTCAGGTAGTTGAGGGCTTCAGCGGGTGTGAACTGTTGGAGTTAACCGATATTTGTAGCTGAAAGATAAGAGGGTGGGGCTGATCGTCATGATATGAAAATTGTTTTGGCCTCTTCTCCTGGGTTTTTCTCATCAACTGGACAAGTGCAGCAGGGTTCTAAGAGAACAGGTTAATCCTATTTTGGGTTATCGGTTCATTCTGTTTCTTATGTCTTCAGCCATTAAAGTGCAAGTGTGTGTATTATAAAGGATTTGGTTTATAGATAGCGCTTCAGATTTCCTACCTGATAATATTTATTTCCTGTAATGATGCAAAGAAGATTGGTCCTTCTGTGTTTCAGCTTTTAGATGATTCCTTTTTATGTTTTTAAGCCTTATAAGCTGCATATTTTCAAATTTTAATCTAACAGGGACATCGTCATCCTTTCCAGCAGGTTTTCTGTTAAAAACATGTTTTGGCTTGTTGGATATCATCTTCAGGGGGTTCCTTGGTCAATTCAGTTTTTTATGCTGTGTGGGGGTCTAGTTATGCAATTTTGCAACAATTTACGAGGAACGGCCAACATTGATAGAAAATTTGTACTCGTATTCGAGCTTGTCTGTTCTAATTACCTGAAAACCATTGTTCTTTAAATGCAAATTTTGTAGCCCTTACTATATTAGCTCTTTAGAAACAATAACCATTTTAGTATGTAAACATTGGAAACTCTTAGGCGTGGGCAGTGGAACACATGGAACCTAGACATGGAGCATAAACATTTAGAACTAGCTCTCAATTTCAAGCTCATAACGTATTATCAACACCAATTGTCATTAACCATATGCACTCATCACTGCCAAAGCTGATTTTCAGTTGTATTAGCAATCCTCCTGTGAGAAAGTTCTTAATGATAAATTTTGGATTCACAATCCCCCTTGGGGATATCTTACATGAACTGCTGTACTAGGGAAAACTGACTCGAAAGTACAAAGTTATTCAGTTGCTCATTGCAGTGACATAGCAGTCCACCTTGTAATTACTAGGCTAAACTAACTTAAGTTCCAAAGCATATTAGTCCTCGAATAAAGCTGATGATACACAGAACAAAGAGATAAAGATCACATAATGCAGAATGTATTTTAATAGTCAATTAGTCATCACCATATGCTCGGAAACTGTAACGCTCCTGGTATGGACCATTGAAGAACAGATCAGCTTCAAACCACTTGGGGTAACGAACTAAGTCGCCAGCCAAGAACTGCATGTAAAGTTCGCTCCCTTCGGGCACTACCCTCACCTCTCCTTCTTCAATGTAAACTAACTGGTCAACCTGCCAGTCCCAAGGCAACCTGCACTTGCCAGTCTTCCACACCGACCATCGTGAGACCCCAAGCTCAGCCAATCGCTCTGGAGACACTTTTCTTTCTACCCTCACATTGTACAATTCCTCCAGAGTCTTTTTTGCTTGCATTGCCTTTATACCATGGCATTTCCTGTTCGTGCTTCTAAACTTGCCATAAGTTCCGTTGCTTTTTTGGACAGAGAAGAAGCCAAAAGTTGGGGATGTGACCAGGCTTGTTGCAGCCATACACAAATTTATTGCTTGTTCACCTGATCAAAGATGACCAGAAAGTTATTAGCAATTACTTCTCAAACAACTAAATTATCAACGCAAGTGGTAGATACCAGAGGCTGACATCTTTATAATCTTAAAACATGCATGGAAGGTTAGCATATATGCACCAGCAACCAAGACAAATAAATCATCATAAAAGAATCTTGTGACTGCCATTGCCAAGACATAGCGAAACCATATGGGGAAATTTTTTGAAATTAACACAATCAATCGGCATCTTCATTCATTACCGTTACCAGCTCACTCACTCAAGTATTCAGTTCAAACTCTGATATACTGTCTCTGAGTTATCATTTTTAGTATTTCCTGAATTTTTGTTTCCACATGCTTTATATCTCAGAAAAGTTCATTGAGTGGATCAAGGACAGTCCTTATACCCCTGATAAAGGATCATCACTACGGAAATACTGCATCTAGAAGCTGATTTAACCAAAATTTAGACAAAATTGGTGGTGGAGGGGGCAGGGGAAATACAACTGAAACTTTTTTTTTTTTGAAAGCAATATACAACTGAAACTTTAGTCCTAAATATTTTCAACATTTTCAACTGTTCTGCTAAAATTTTAAATTAAAATTTATCAAAATTTATCATTATCGTGTTTTCTCTTTGATGCAGACTTTTAGGATTTAATTTGGGTTTTTGTCAATTTCATTATTTGAGACTCTGAAATTAATGGAATGTCGAATCTTCGAAATTGATATAAACAATTAACTGAGAAAGGTTTAGTTATTTGATACCCAGTAAAAGAAAGTGGTCGACAAATGCATTTGAACTCCTAAATTCCATTTCCTACTCATTTCCATCAGTTTCTTAGCAAACAAACAGAAAACAGACAAGGAAGAGAAAAGAAAAGAAAACCATTACGCAGAAAATTGACAACAAGATACACTTCAAGAAAGCAATCAAATGAAACAAATAAGGAAACAAATAAGAAAACCGTGAGAGCTTACCTGATAAATATGGATGAGTAGTGGTCAGAGCCAAAGAAGAAGGCAAGATTCAGGCTTGTTCTAAAACCCTGGTAAGGTCAGAGGTATATTTGATTACCACTGTTCATGTTAAAGTCACAACTAGGTGAACTCTTGTTTGTCACCCGCGGGTACCTCTTTCGGTTCTAATCCAATATGTCAAGGGTGAAATTGGAAAAACGATAAATTTCAGAGGATAGTTTTGGTCGTTAACGTGTCGAGTTCTGTGACACATACATTTATGGAGCAACTTAGATTGCTAACATTTTAAATGCTGATGATAAATTAAGGGAGAGAGGGGGGAAAGCAGAAGGTTTTGGTTTTGGTTCAGAATGGGAGGACTGGTTCAGCTTGGACTGTGTAATGGCGTGGTTCAATACCTAAAAGTCGGCCCTTTGGTTCATAGAAGAAAGGAAAAAACTCAAAGGAATTTTTCCTTGCTAGCCCAAGCTGTTCCCTCAAGAACCCAGGTAATGGGGATGCTATTGTTTCATTAGGAAATGTAATAGTTTTACTTGTAATGTTCGGTATAATTATTATTGTAATTTGATGTTGTTATTCAATTTTTGAGGTTAAAAATTGGGAAGGGGTTGCTTCTTTCTCTACTTGATATTGTTTTCTCATAGCTCGAGAGATTTGTTTGGAGCATTGTGTAGAACGCCATTTAGGCATAGCAAGCCAAGTGGTTTGTGAACATTTAAAATATAAACCTGTAATAGATAGGACATTCCTGAGATGCCTTAATGATTGCTTGTTAATCTAAGGGCAACACAGTAACAATGGTAGTAATTGGCTGATTGCTGAAGATTAAATTACGTTGGAAGGAAAACTGAGCAGAACCAGATTCTTTGTATTAGGGAGTTCATAGAAATGAATTTTGCGAAGCTTGCTTTAAAGCAATCTCAAGTATTATTTTTTCTCTTAAATTGGAAGTTCCTACCTTTAGTTACCATAGTTTGTATCATTCTGATTCATTAGTATTTCTTTTTTGAGCTGTTCTGATTCATTAGTAGACTATATAGACTGTATATATATTCTAATTTGGTTCAAATATGAGTAGCAGGGGCAAAATTAGACTCCAAAATTTGCAGGCTCTAAAGTATAAATATAAAGAAAATATCTAACTTGATAGAGGAGAATAACAAATTTGGAGTTTTTGAAAACCATGATTATAGACAAAAATATTTCTATATAAAAGATTTGGAGAGGGTAAGTGTATAGTATTAAAAATATCTAGTTAGAAAATATAGTTTTACAAATTTTGAGGGGCCAACATATATTTTTTTGACAAGTTCATAAAATATATAGAAATTAAAATTCAAATTTGAGGAGCTTGAGGGGGTCATGTGTAGTTCTGCTCCTGATGAGTTGCTAGCTACTGTAGCACCAACATACTTAATGTTATGGTGGCAGATTGTCTTCAAACTTGATTTTTTTTTATTACTTATTTATGTTTCAATTGCTATGCTTTCTATTTTGGGTTGTTCTTGTTTCAATTTGTAGAGGATAATGGAGAACATTTCTACAAGTGGTGAAGTTGGTGGTGCTGGTGGAGCATATTCATATAATGCCCTTAAGAGATTAGACCAGATTTGGTCCAGCATCTGTTCTGCCCAAACAGGTAGAATTCATGCTACTGCAATGGGTTATGACAGAATCTCTAGGGGATCTCTAAAATCCAGTCTTCATTTCTATTGTGCAGATACTGAAGAACCTCAGCAAGTAGTTAAAAGTATTCTTCATGCATCGAGTCATGCTGATCTCAGTGGCAAGTCAGTAGACAAATTTGATGTGGTCGTTTGTGGAGGTACTTTGGGGATCTTCATTGCTACAACATTGAGTTCCAAAGGTCTTCGAGTCGGCATTGTGGAAAGACATATACTTAAAGGGGTATAATATACTGTGGAGTTCATTCTAGAGATAGTTTAGGGCATACGAAATTGCTTTTAAAAGATTAATTGTCTAAATGATTAGAGGGAACAAGAGTGGAATATCTCAAGGAAAGAGCTCTTGGAGCTTATAAAAGTTGGAATTTTTTCAGAGGATGACATTGAACAGGCTACAGCAGTGAAGTTCAATCCTGTGAGTTCTTGAACTTCATAAGTTGATGGATATTGTTAATTTCAGCGAAATATAGGGTCATGTGAATACTGTGGTTGTCATGAACAATTCAGTTTGTTCAAGTTTTGCCCAAATTCTGGTTGGCACAGTTCTAATGATCCTAAAGGCCATGTTTTCCCCTTAATCAGCTAGTTTTTTTGAGTGCTGTCTGGATTGATTCTTTTTCGGAAAAGAAAGGTGACTTTGTTCATTGATCTACAATATTTTTTTTTATTTTTTATTTTTATCATTCTCTTCTGCAATAGATATGCTTGCATAAGTGTTCAACTCGTTCGGTATCATAGGAAATATTTATAACATAGGCCCATGTTTTTCCACTTGTGTAATAACTTTACTCTTTAATTTGTTATCAACTTATCATCTTAAGCTAACTTAATATCTTTAACAAAGATCTATAGTTTTAAGCAAATCAGAAAAGCATTCATATTTGACCATGTCTTGGTGTTCGGACTTGCTATACATTTTGATTCTCCATTGGCTTGTGGGGCTTTGCTGGAAGCATGGGTGGTTCAATTTATCACTCAAGGAACATTTAAAAATTTTGAAAATTGAAGTGGAATTCCGAGGACATTATGATAGTAGATGAATGAATTTTGGACCTTACTGAATCATGATCCTGGGGGTTTCCTTACACCACCAAAACAAACTTTAGCTTATGAAATTATGCTCCTGAATACTATCCAAGTAACAATGCCGTCTTATCTTTGGTTCTGACATCTTCAAAATTTTTTCTCTTGGAATTTTCCTAACTCTGCAGAACAGATGTGGATTTGAGGATAAAGGTGAAATCTGGGTCGAAGACATTCTTAATCTTGGTGTTTCGTAAGTTATCTATTTAATTTATTAATTGTGCATTCCATATGACTTATCAAAGTGTGGAATTTTCTGCTAAATGCTATGAAAATTGCAGTTTTCTATGTTTCGAAGCTCTTTTCATGATTTGTGAGAAATAATTTACCTCATATTTCTAAATTCTATAATGTATTTGGGTTAAACAACATTTCTTGTTAATTCTTCACATACTGTGCTCCACTGTTATTTAGATAATTTTCCTGAAGCATCTTATCATGTGTGAAAGGTTACCCAAAATTTCACAAACTTGAATGGATTCTCTGTTATTTTATTTTTAGTTTTAAAATTTTTCCTCATTCTTTATTGGTTTTTGGTGGCATGTTTATGATGGTTGTAGTCTCTTCCACATGGAGATTCATAGTGTTTGACTGCATAAGTTTGCTATTTTTGCAAGAAAATTGGTCTTGGTTCTGCAAGGGACAACATTTTGATTTGCATCATTCTCTCATTACAGGCCTGTAAAAATCATAGAGATTATGAAGCAGCGGTTTGTTTCCCTTGGGGGAGTCATCTTAGAAGGCTACAGTGTCTCCAGCGTTTGTGTGTACAAGGATACAGCAGTGAGTCTATTAACACTTTGGAAGTAACATGCACATGGATGATGATACATAATTTGATAGTAGCTAACCCCCAACTGTTGGGATTAAGATGGTGAATTTCATTAAGTTACAATTTCACTGGTGTTGTCATCTACCATAGAGGTTAATGACTATATGAAATGAGCAAGGTGTTCTGGATTTTAGATTTCTTCAATGCACTTAATGAGAAGGAAGCTTGGTGGAATGGGGATCAAGATGATGGAGTGAGAACAGAAATTACAATCAGGTTTAAGGACATTCTGTAAATGATAGATAGAAGTAAAACATGGCTAGAGAAGGGAAATAACAAACAAAATATTAGAATTATTCAAGGCCAAACATTAATGATCACAAATGGAATTTTGAATTGGATTATACCTCTTGATGACGGCAGAGATATTGATTTCAACATGCTGGCAAGTGATGTTCTTTAAGGTGGAATGTGACAGTGATATGGTCAATAGTACACCCAGAAATTATAGAAGTGAACTTCAATAATTTTGTGTTCCTTGTTATTTGTTCTACTTTCTGCCATAGGTTTTGCAACTTGCAGAGGGGAAATTGTTGTCTTCCCGTCTTGTAATTGATGCAATGGGGAACTTTTCACCTGTGGTGAAACAGGTCAGGTTCTTGCTCTTGTGCAATGGCCCATCAGTTATATTTTGATGCAAGATTGACTATTTTAACATATTCATGACGTCCATTTTAATAATTTTTAGTAAATGTCTTTGGTCTATACAAATTTTAATTATTTTTCACGCTACTGGTCTACATTTACTGGAGTTTATTTTGTATGCTTGAATTATTGACAAACAGAATGATAATTAGAAGCTTGTAATCCTTTCATTACAAGGTCTTTTTTTTCCTTTGATATTAAAATGTAAGTTCCAAATGTTCCATAAACATGTATAGGTGAGTAACAACTTATACATATTTTTCCGATGTACAAAAAATGAAATAACAACTTATATATCTATTAATTTTCAACAATCTATGACCAAACTGATTTGTATTTTCTTTACAGATAAGAAGAGGAAGAAAGCCTGATGGCGTGTGCCTTGTTGTCGGATCTTGTGCACATGGATTTAAAGGTAACTCTACAAGTGACGTCATATATAGTAGTTCTTCTGTGAAGAAGATTGGAAACTCAGCAGTACAATATTTTTGGGAGGTAAATTGAGTTTCTAGTGCAATATTAACATAGATTGGCAATTCATGTGCATCTGAGAATGAATGTCTTTTATGAACATTTTTCACAGGCATTTCCAGCTGGTTCTGATATTATGGATCGTACTACATACATGTTTACATATGTTAATCCTCAACCTGGATCACCAAAATTGGAAGAATTATTAGAGTATTATTGGGACTTGATGCCAAAATATCAGGTAAGTTCTTAGATCTGCTGTCTGCAATCTTGTGTACCATTATTCACCTTGCTTGGTTCTACATCTTGATGATTGAATTCTTGAGTTCTATTTATCCATCATCCTAAATAAATTAGTATTTTGAATCAACACAAGTTTACATTTTCTTGTTTCGTGTATATAGTCTTTGTTTAGTAAGATCAATTCAAATTGTGAAAATTGTTTATATATCTTGAAGTTTTGTGGTTCTAATTACATATCTTAAGCTCATAAAGTGGTTAGCATATTTTGCAAGTGGTTTTTTTCAGTTAGGTACTATTGATAAGTCAGTAAGTATTCTAACCTATTCTACAATATCTCTGTTGCTTTGTTATGATTATGAACTTGCTTTTGTCCAGTAAAAATGATAAAGAATAAAAGCATTATGCAAGTATTGTTAAACATTGAGAATAAGTTTCTTTTCGAGGTAATTCTTTTAAGATTTTTAATATATTATGCAATTTGATGACTTGGCTTTAAGATCTTGAGGGCCAAACTTTATCAGATATCTGTTAGATGGCATTAATTTATTAATTTGACTCCCAAAACCTATCTAAAAGGAACCAAAAGAGATATTGACCCAATAATCACCTATTCTTTTGTTAGCTGGCTAGCAAATATGCTAATCAAGTTGCACCTAATATGACATCATAGCACATACTTCTTGATATTTAGTGAGGGTCTTATTGAGTGTATTTTATTTGTATTGTTTATGTTTTATTTTTTTTGGGGGTTGGGGGTGTCATGGCCCAAGCCTGTGAAGATGTAGAGAGATTGAATGGAAGAAAGGCCCAAATGTTAAGTATAAGGAGCTGACAAAAATACAAGAAAATTTGAAAATAATTCTAAATTTACCATATTTATAAAATATTTACTAAAATACTAGAATTTGTAAAATATTTATCAAAATACTAGATTTTTATAGTTTATAATGAGTTTACAATGCGTTTATAATGAGTTTATATATTTTATACAATTTATAATGAGTTTATAATAAAATAACTAAAATACTCCTAACAAAAAAGTAAAATTTTTTGAAAATATGGTAGAGGATGTCATTTTCCCAATAAGCCAACCTAGTGGGATCTCTGCTATTAGCTAAGGAAAATGAAAAAGAGCAAATGGAGGGAATTGAAGGAACACGTGAGGATGACCTTGGAGGGAAAAAAATTAGTTAGTTAACTTGACAGCTGTGGGATCTGTGCTCCAGCTGTTAGTGAGTGCAGGAGAGTAACGTGAGTGTGAGTGTCATTTTGTTGTGAGAAGAATCTCTATGTAAACAATCATCATTTTAATGTTTATTTAATAATTTCCATCAATATAATCAGTTTTTCTTCTCTCTCTCCACTCTATCTCATCCCTCTCTTTCTCCTATTTCTACTTCTCTTCTTCTTCTCTGATACTTAGTACTTGTTGCTACTAGTCAAGCTTCGTTGAAGCTTCAATACTCCACTGATCAGTCAGGATCTGATAACACAGGTCCCTGACAAGGGGGTGGGGAAGTTGCTAGGTGTTGGATCATCAAAGTGACTCCACTTCCACTCCATTGTCAAGTTTCTATTTGGGGAATTCCAAGCTATTTCATTGTTTTTCTCTTTTTAATAAATTTTCCATGTGGATGAGTGTTTCACATAATGGAGCAAATGTAGCTCTTGCTTTTACTGAAGTTTCTTTTTCTTTAGTTTCCCATTATTACTTGTTCGGCATTCCTTCTTATCTGGAAAAATGGATCCACCTTCTATAGGAGTTAATTGGTCGAACTCCCGGTGCTATTGCTTTCTATAGAAGTAGAATGGAACATTCAAAATCAAAAGGAAAAAGGGGAAAATCTAATGAATTGGAATTGTCCTACTTGGGTTTATATCCTTAAAAGCTTGCATCCTCACATCATTAACATTAACTAGTTTTGTTTTCACAGTTCTTGAGTGACATAAAATTATGCATCTCCACTTTCTATTTTGCTGATGTTCTTAGCTGATTAGTTGTGGTAACAGACTACGTTTTTCACTTTCTAGGGAGTCTCTCTTGACAATTTGGAGATAAAGCGAGTAGTATATGGAATTTTTCCTACATACCGTGACAGGTAATAATGCATGTAACTCAAGAGTTATGAGGTATATTTAAATAAGCTGTTAAAACTATTGCCGTTATCTCCATTCACTACTGGAAAAATATTCATATTTATACGTGTTGATTATGATTAGTATTTTGGTCTTCAACTCTTGACATTTTATTCTTACTGGGGGAGGATCAACTTTTCAGTCCGTTGCCAGCAGCATTTAATCGTGTGTTACAGGTGGTTTATATTACAAACTTGTCAGGCTTAGAATTGATTATGGGCATGCATCAAATGCGAATGTTACTTTTCATTCTTGCAGTTTGGTGATGCTAGTGGCATACAATCACCTGTTTCATTTGGTGGTTTTGGAAGCATGACAAGGCATCTTAGGAGATTGTCAACTGGTATATTCTTTGTGGGTGATATGTACCTTTATGTATTTATTTTCTAATTTATGAGGTCAAATAATTATTCTGGAGTGTCGACAGAAATTACCATTTTAGTATACGTCATTTTCAGATGAATATAACCACATTACATTTGTGGGTTTTTAGTTCCCAATTTATAGAAAAATATAATTTTTGCATGGTGTCAAATGCAAAGACGTGATATGTAGATGCATACCCGAAAATTCACTAATCTTATTCTATTTTTCCCTGAGAATGAAGGAATATGTGAAGCGATCCATGGTGATTTTCTTGATGCAGAAAGCTTGTCCCTGCTAAATCCATACATGGTCAGTGACTTCTATTTTCTTGCTATACATGATCAGCCTCACCTTAAAATATCTGAATAAAATTTCTTTATTGCAGCCCAATTTAAGTGCTTCATGGCTATTTCAAAAGGCAATGTCAGCCAATCAAAAATCTAATGTTTCTCCAGAATTTATTAATGAGCTTCTTTATGTCAATTTCCAGAGTATGCAAGTAAGCTTACACTGACGTGTATTAAAATGTTGACTTGTTAAGTTCTACTTCATTGACCATGCCAATTTTCTTTAATGTTTTTTATGAGTTGTCTTTCTTCTTCAGAGGTTGGGTGATCCAGTTCTAAGACCTTTTCTTCAGGTTGTCCTTTTCTGCTCAAATTCGTAGTTTCTAGTTCATTCTATTGCCTTGTTGAGAACTCAGTCCTCGTAAAACTACATCTGTGGACAGAATATTGATACTGATTTTTGTCGTTTTCTTTATGTGATGGCAGGATGTTATACAGTTAGAGCCCCTTGCCAAGACGTTAGGCCTTGTTATGTTAACTAAACCTCAAATTATCCCACCAATATTAAAGCAGGTCGATGACTGAGTTTTTCCCTATTCCTTCTTTTTTATTTATATGCCATATAATTCCTCTCCAATTGAAGATAACTGATATTTGCCTTTGATAGCAGAAGGAGAAAAGTATTTTTCACTTAAATTCTTTTATCTTTTGGTTCTGTTAGATATGCTTTTATATTTAGAAGCATAGAACTTACGCTGTTTTTCCTTTTTGATCTGCAATTTACTCTGTTTGATCTCATTTGCCTTTATCTTTAAATGTTAAATTTAGTTTGTGTAATCTGGGTGATATAAATTCAAGAAGATGAAGCCAAAAATATACTTAGCAGCGTAAAAGTCGATATACTTTACATTAGCTGAATTGTGAATCTCTGAAACCTTTCTGCTCCAACCTAGCTTTGACAAGCAGCATGGAGAATCATTGTAAAGTTAGAGAATGAAAAGTTAGAGAATCATGGAGAATCATTGTAACAGTTAAAGAGAATGAAAAGTTAGCTTTTCCATTGATAACTTCAAATGAGTCAATGCTTCTATAAATGTAGTACCTGTGATACAGGTGGGGTCATCACTGAATCTTGAGAAACATAAATAGGGCAATTGAATATGGTTTATATAATTTATGTACATTGCTTTGATATGTTAATGAACAAAAAAGTAGCTACTGGAAATTGAATTAGTACTAATGGTCAAAGAAATTTGTTCTTCAGGTTGGCATTCCTATGATTCTCGACTGGTCTGGCCATTTTTTCATGCTCAGTTACTATACTTTTCTCTCTACATTTGCTGACCCTGTGATAAGGTAAGATACCCTTGTTTTGCCTTTGCCGGACCAACATGCATTTTTGTTGTCAATGGTTGTGATGAGTTGGAAAATATTCACAAAATAATGGAATTAACATCATTTGATTTATGCTGTTCAAACTAATAATTTACAGTCAGTGCATGCATTTGCTCATACTTGTCCTCTTTTCTTTGCAAGGCCATTATTAAATATATTTCCGTCAAAGACTAAGTTCAAGTGGAAGCGGCGACTTGAGGCTTGGAAATATGGTTCTGGTTTAGATTATGAGCTATGAGGAGCATTGAAGGATGCTTTAATTGAAACAATGGTGAATCAAGTTATTGAACATAAACTGGAATATCGGATTTATTAAAATGATAAACATATTATAATATGAGATAAATGAAAAAAGAAAATGTATTTAACAATTCCAGAGAAGAAAGTAAAAAAAATATATATATATATATATATTTCTTATAATTAATGCATGACAAATATAATTATTATTGTACTACAATAAGTTAACAACTACACACTAATATTTTTAATGTCAGAGTTGAGCTTTTTCGTGATCTGGAAGTTTCAATAATAATTTATTAGTTAATGATAATATTCAACTTAACTAGTACGTTGATGATGGCATTTGTATTACATTAAGAAACATGCATTTCATATTTAAAACAGTAATTGTTCTCAAATTTATTTAATTATTTGATAGAGATTAAATAATTATTTAATTATCCAAAGTCATAATTGATTTGATGACCCTAGATTGGATTTTTCCTTTATGCATTCTGTCCCTGGAATTTATCTTTTGTATATATGGAATAATAAAATAATAGTACAAAATTCTATTACAATTAAAATATATATATATATATATATATTATTTTTAATGAAAATAATCACAACACAACGACATTATTTACATATACAAGCACTCAAAAGGAATACAAATTACATGGGAATGAATTTCAATTCGATTTTTTGGTACCAAAAAATTTAGAAAGCTCCTTGAAGATAGGTTTCTGTTTAATCTCTTGCTCCCTATTGTTGATATGCCATTTTTTTGATGCTTCTTCAGCCTGAAACCAGAAACTCCAAGTTAGAACAAGAAACATAACACAGGTTGAAGTCCAGCTTAGCATAAATGAAATTTACAAAATTTGGTATGAAATAGTCAATTTTTTCGAATTCAACATAAGTAAATTATCTAAACATTTGGTAGAGTTGTAAAATAAGGCATTTGCATACCCATGTTTTAAAAGGCACTACTTGTTCTTTGAGTGTCTCCAATTTTGGCTGAACAAAGTCTTTTCCTTTAGTTCTGACATCATCACTCTACCAAGATGTAATAAACCCACTATCAATTTCATAGCCGATCCTCCTCAACATACCATGCAAAGAAGAGCCAAATTGAATACTACTTACATTGTGCAGCTCTAGTTTGGAGACTACCAAACTGAACACCAAGGTGGCTCCACCAAACACTATAGCAGTAGCAACTGCAAATGCCTTCCCAACTACAATCATTTTGTATATTAAGGTATTATTATCAATAATTCTTTGCATTCCTTGATAAGATTAGACAATTCACCCGATGTAAAAAACGATAGTGTACCGTTCTGTTACAATCAAGATAAATTTATGCACATAACCAGGCAATAGAGCATCATGACTTAGAAATATACCCAAGTTCAATCTCTTTCGCTGATGCTCAAAAAAAAAAAAAGGTAACTTCGTAAAAAATGTAACAGTATATTATAAAAAACTACTCAAATTTAAATGTAAGAGTAATCCATCATAAATGTAAGAGTAAATTATCAAAAACGACTCAAATTTGGCATCTACACTTCCACTTCTAAGGATTCAAAATAAGTTACTTCGGTCTCCCAGAGGCTGTTGATAATTCTAAAGTTCGGCACTTCATTATAAAATTATAAGTTTCATAGTGTTTTAGCATCTAAAATTTTGAATTATATCATATTTAAACTTTTGAATAAAAAATTACTCAAATTTGGCATCTACACTTCCACTTCTAGGGATTCAAATTAAGTTACTTAGTTCTCCCAATGGCTGTTAACAATTCTAAGATTCGGTACTTCATTACAAAACTATACATTTTCATGGTATTTTAGCATCTAAAATTTTAAATTATATCATATTTTAACTATTGAAAATTTAAAATTTTCGAATTTAATTATACATTAATCTTTCAACTGTTATGTCATAGATGTTCATTAAAAAAAATTGAAGTTAAAATTACCATGAGCAAGCCCTTCAGATGCAGCCTTCAATTTCTCTGGATTCATAGGGGTATATCTATCTTTCCTCATCTCATTTGCCGTTGAAGCCAACACCAGGTTCTCTGGACTCGGCAAAGTCCATCTGAGATTCACCCAAAAAATTCAAAATTTTTTTTTGAAAAAATATGTATACAGATTCAAACTTCAATTGGAAGAATTCAAGATTACCTTTTGGGACCAAAGGTGACCTGAGGCAGAGAGACATAAGCTCTGAAAGGATTCAAAGCATCAGAAGACACAGTAGAAGAACCCTTATTAGGATCAGAGTGTAAAGCCCACTTGGAGGTAGTGGAAAGGGAAGATGAATCCGACGGTTTCCCGTAGACGTAGGAGGGAAGGGAATGCCTTAACACCTCCGGAAGCATGTCGGCTTGGGATTCGTGCTCGCTTGGAAAAGGAGAGGACGGAGGGAGGTTCTTGGCGGTGGTGGAAGATTTGATGGCGTTAGTGGTGGATTTCTCGGCGAGACGATTAACGGCATGTTTGGTTTCCTGGAAAAAATAGGCAGCTTCTTTTCCTGCTAGTCTACCCGCGAGAAAACTCATTTCTAATAATAATTCTATGATTTCTTTCTATCTATACTGTCAGTGGATTTTGATTGTATGCAGCGCAGCACTCACCAACTGAATTTTTGATTTCGTTCGCCGTATGTATTCTGTAAGGTATTTATAGTTTCAACTAATGACTATTGATCTAGTATTTTTTATTTTTATCTTTATTTTTTATTTTTTTTTGGTTGGAAATGGTTTTTTTTTTTTTTTCAATTTTCTAAATATAAATTATTAATATTTTTATAAGGGAATATTTTTTTTTTTCAAAATTTGATATGACGAATAAGTTTTATAAACTTATAGAGAATTAATTTGCATTTTTTTTGGAAATAATATAAAGGCTTTTACTCAAAAGATCAAAGAAGTACAACAACTGAATTTGAGATAATATCCCAAACATGGAAACAAGAAAGGAAACTAGC
Organism: Garcia nutans; assembly: GCA_947685225.1. NCBI lineage: Eukaryota > Viridiplantae > Streptophyta > Magnoliopsida > Malpighiales > Euphorbiaceae > Garcia > Garcia nutans. The sequence goes on from CANTUV010000068.1 coordinate 3,431,896, forward strand.
AGCCTTGGCTAAAGCATCTGCTACCAAATTCACTTGTCTCCTTACCCACCTAATAGACACATTAGACCTATTAGAAAGCAACATCTTGCAATCTTCAACAATAAAACTATATGCTGACAAATTCTCATTTGTAGAAGTCAAAGCTTGGACAACTTGATGTGCATTCAACTCCACGATTCCTAGCCCATCAAAATTCTCTAAAACATATTGCAACACCTGACGACAACAAAGTAATTCAACGAGAAAAGGAAGGCGCACGTTGTCAAGGGGCCTGATATAGCAGCTAATAAATGACAATCTTCATCTCTAACTGCAGCACCAAACCTAGCCCGCCCAATTGAATAAAACACCGCTGCATCCATATTACACTTCCAATGGCCAATAGGAGGAGCTTCCCATCTCGACACCTCAACACCAGTAGACCCGTAAGGGGTTACAAAACGATCTTGAATTTCCATAGCATGTCTCCAGTCATATAAAAATTTTTGTATTAGCATAACAGAAGTGCGATCTACAAAATTTTTTCCTTGCCAGAGCAAAAGATTTCGTTCAGTCCACAAACACCATAGGCAACATAAGAACTCAACAGATTTTTCTTTACTATAATTATGAAGCACCTGTTGAAAACAACTCCAAACATCTCCCACAGAAACACTAAAATGCAAATTAAGAAGATTCCAACAGCCCCTTGCCTTGCTGCAATCAAAGAAAGAATACTCTAGCATTTCTCTTTCACCACACCGCGGGCAAGCATCAGAGGTAAATAGCCCCTTTTCTTGTAACTGAACTTTAAGAGGCAATATATTATTAAGAAGTCTCCAACAGAAATTTTTCACCTTTGGTGGGACTGCCGCATTCCAGACATGTTTCCAAACACTAGATGAATCAAATCCCAATATGGTTCCCTCAGCATGGATTAGATGATATGCTGTCTTCACCAGTGGCGTAGCCAGCAAGTTGTCGGCGCCCGGGCAAGATCAACAGGCGGATGAAAAGTCAACGGCCATAAAAAGTCAAACGGCAGTGAAAACTAATATTAATGCGGCAATAAAATTCAAATATATTCTAGAAACACGAAGATAAAATTGAAACTTAGTCTAGAAATACTAATTTATATATATATATATATATATATAATACAATTACTGTTTCCATGCATCGACTTTCTCCATCTATTAGTATCATTTATTGTAACCGCTGCATTTGAGTGTCTTTGATTTAAACTTCTTGCATATTGCCATGCTTTCAATGTGTCCAACATCATGGCAATTACTTTCCCTATATTGTTCACCCCCCTGTTGACACCCTTGTTAAATGCACTTGGCCTTATACTCATCCACTAACTCCTTGAACTGCCATTGATTTGCCTTTTTTTTTCCCAACTCGCCTTTGTGTCTAGCAAGCCTTTCCACCTTACTAGAAATTCCTTGTGGTTGGAGACTCCTCATTGCCTGAATAACTCATTCTTCATTATTTCCTTTACTTCACGCTTAAAGGAGGTAATCATCATAGGTGGTGCTCCATACAACTCCCCTCTAGTAGTGTCTTCCTTGTCTTCATGGTGTGGCTTCAACATGCGCACATGGAAACTGGGTGTATTTTAGTTATGAAGGTAATTACACCCTATAAGATACCTTGCCAACCATACCAAGGATAAAAAGGGTCCTTCATACCTTTTGCACTAAGCCTTTATGAACTTGCTGATAAGCTTTGAATTAGTGTGGGGGCATCTTCACTATAACAAGGTTGCCAACTTGGAACTCTAACGGCCACCACTTCTTATTTGCCACTTTTTCATTTTCCAAGTGACTTTGTCCAAGTAAACTTTTGCCATATCTAACTACTCATGCCAACCTGTCACACCCTAAATTTGGAGTGTGACGGTCCTAGGGTTCAAATCAACATAATGTGCCAGAACCGAGAGGGTGAATATGCTACTAGAGCTATATTTATGACAGTTCCAAAAGGGAACTAAATAATTAACACTTCCATATTCTTTTCCATTCCCATCTGTTATTGAAAAGGGAAAACATAAAAATATAAACATGGAGGGACCAAAAGAGAATGGAGAAAAAGAGATTTAAGTGGAGCTTGACATGAGCTTGGGATTTCACTAAGAGGGCTGCAATTTTAGTTGGAAAATATGCAAATCAAGTGAGTGTTCCAAATTAACATCCTGCTCTTAAAAGCTTTAGAAAGATAAAATTTAAAGCTTATCCTTTATTGTATTATGAAAATTTTTAATATATAATATTTATTTTATTGACAGTTATTAAAAAATGCATAATAATATTTTGAAAACCAATTAATAATGTAATTTTATTTCCATGCTAGTTTTAAAATACGTATTGCATTTATGAAAAATTTTAGAATAATACAGTTATGTTATTGACTATTATTAAACAAATACATAATTTACTATTTTGAAAAATAAATAATCAACCAATCTATTTCCCATAATAATTTTTTAATATACATATTGCATTATGAAAATTTTAAAAATATCATACTTGATTGTTAAGCCAAAAAATTAAGTTTTTCAAAAATATAGTATTTGAAATTTTTCTCAGCCAAGCCTGGGCGGCTGCCCAGGCGTGCCCAGGCCTAGCTACGCCACTGGTCTTCACAGTGTAAATGCCATTTCTAGAAGGCTACCGTATATACCTATCATCCCGCACAGTCCACCCTAGAGGAATGCCCATAATCAGAGTAGCCTCCTAATCACCAAATAGTCCTCTAACCAAGTTTGAATTCCAAGTACGTTGATCTTCGTTCAATAGCTCACAAACTTTCATATCCTCAAAACCCTCTAGACAATGACTTCTTACTAGCAAATTATGATCCCTTGGAAGCCATGGATCACCCCATACATTTACTTTCTGACCATTTCCAATAATCCAGCGTAGCCCATTCATAAAACGATATTTTGCAACTACCAAGCTCCTCCAAGTAAAACTGGGATTGTAACCTAAATATGCAGTTAAAAAGTCCCCATTCGGGAAATATTTTGCTTTGTAGATCCAAGCAATTAATGAACTTGGACGATTAAAAATATGCTAGCACTGTTTACCAATCATGGCCAAATTAAAATGATGGAAATTTCGAAAACCCATCCCTCCATCTTCCTTACTCCTACATAATCTCTCCCACGACATTCAATGAAGACTTCTCCTTCCATCTCTCCTTGAAACCCACCAAAAACTGTTCATCATCCGTTGAATTTCTTCGCATAAACTAATAAGGATTAGAAAGACACTCATACAAAATGTTGGTAAAGCTTGAGCTATCGATTTTAGAAGGATTTCTTTTCCAGCCCTAGACAAGAATTTTGCCTGCTGCCCAAACAATCTATTACTCATCTTTTAGACAAGCAAAAATACTTCTCTTAATACTACCAACAAGAGAAGGTAGGCCTAGATATCACCCATGATCAATCTGATTAGAAACACCCAACATAGCACTCAAATTATTTCGCAAAATATCACCAATATTTGCACCAAAGAATATCCCAGATTTTTGAAAATTCATTGCTTGGCCAGATGCAATCTCATATTTATAAAGAATATCTTTTACAAAGGCACACTCCTCCACATTAGCCCTGAAAAAGAAAAAAAGAATTGTCGACAAATAAAAGATGAGAAATACTTGGACTATGAGAGTTAATCTTGATGCCATGAATAGACCCTGAGTCCTCAGCATTCTTAAATAAGCTCGACAACCCCTCTGCACAAAGAATAAACAAATAAGAGAACAAGGGATCACCTTGTCTCAATCCCCTCTGAAGAGTAATGGGCCTTATCTCATCTCCATTAACTGACACCTTGTATATAACTGAAGAGACACAAAGCATCATAATCTCCACCCATTTATCAGCAAAACCCAACTTAACTAGCATAGCTCTTAGAAACTTCAATCTCACCCTATCATAAGCCTTACTGATATCAATCTTAAGTGCCATATCCCTATACTTTTTCCTCCTAGAATATTTCATATGATGAATAAGCTCAAAGGCAATAAGTATATTGTCAGATATTATCCTCTCTGGCACAAAAGCCGATTGTGAATCAGAAATAACTGTAGGCAACAATAACTTTAATCTATTTGCAAGAGCTTTTGAAAAGATCTTATAGATAACCTTGCACAATGAAATTAGTTGCAAATCCTTAATAGATTCGGGTTTGTCTTTCTTAGGAATGAGAACAATCATTGTATCATTTAAACCAGGAGGAAAGCAACAATGATCAAACCAATACTGACAATTAGAAACTACATCTGCACCTACAACATGTCAAAATTTTTGAAAAAAAGCTGGGTCCATACCATCCATGTCTGGAGATTTATCAGGTTGCATCTGAAAAGCTGCAGCTTTAATCTCTTCTGGACTTAATGGAGCACAAAGTAAATTATTATCTTCTGAGGTAACTCGTGACTGAACTTTGCTAACCACAGGGTCAGAGAGTTAATTTGCATTTAACAGGTAATAGATTGGTAAAAAAAAAAATTAAATAGTTGTTGATTTAAAAAGATTCATTTTAATTTTTTCTTATTAGCTATTTTAATTTAAATTATCTTATCTTGTTAAAAAATTATTACTAATAAAATATTCTATCATATTTTTAAATAATCTCAAAAAATAAAAAATATTAAAATATTATAAATAATATTTATAAAAATATATAACATATTCATATTTAAAAAGAGATTATAACTATGAAAAATAATTATAATTAATTATTTTTGCAGTTTATATCATACATTGAAAAAAATTAAAATATATAATTATATATTATTTAACATCTTAAGTTCTTAACATAACCTTTAATAACAAAAGTTTTGCTATGTAATCATATTTTTCCTTGATAAATTATCAACCATTAGATTTATAACAATTCGCAACAACTATGAGCTACAGATGACATATAAATCAAACATTTTTATTTAATAATAGAATACATTTTTATTTTTTTTATATAAATTTAATTTGACTGACATTCCAACTCAAGACATTTTAATTTTAAAGATGACTTCAATATCATTAAACTAAAAATTTTTCATATCTGAAAATGATTTCTTATTATGTAGTTTAATTCTTTAAAAAGGATAAATATTTACTTGATCAAATATGTGGTTATTTAATTGAAAATTGGCTATTATTGTAATCTTATATATTATGAAATTCGTCAAAATTAATAATTCTCAACTAGATATATATGCAAAGCTATTTTATACAATTATAAAGTATAAAATTAAAAAAAAATAATTCAATTTTAAATCCAAATCTTTTAACTACCAATTTGTTCAAATAACTATTTATGTAATATGAATCTTTACATATGAAATTAGATTACATATAGCCGAATAAAAAAAATAAAAAAAAGCCATAAAAAATTGATATAGAGTGATGATATAATTTAAAGACATTCCTATATAGTTCAAATAACATGGCCCAAGTTTTAATATTTTTTCAATAGATATGGTTACTTTATAATTTCTGTATTCATAATAAAAGAAAATATTTAAAATTTGATTTAAATGGCAAAAGGTCTAGCCCTAAAAATAAAGCAAAACTTATCTAAGTGCAGTGAGCAACTAGAAAATGAAAATTAAATAATGGTTTCATGGATTGACCAGATTGTAGATGTAGGAGTTTGATTCTTGAGTATCAAGCAGTAATGCACACTTGCATCATACTTGACCATTATTATTGCTTGGAAAAGGCTCCTAATTTCCTAAAGGAGTTTTTTTTTCTTTCCTATTTTTTTTAAATTTTTTCTTTAAATGGACTATATTTTTTTGAGATTTGTGGTCAAGTTTCATTTCATTTAAATAGCACAATTATTAATATAGAAAATTATCATAGTTTACTATTTTTTAATTTTTGTTTTTCAAAATTAGAGTGATTACTTTTTTTTTTCATTTAAAAAACTCTTCTACTTTAGCGAGAAGGTTGCTATGAGAGCAAGTGTTTCTCTCTTTCCTTACAACATTCTCCTTTGTTTTGGCACTTTCTAAAAGGCCGACGACATCCCTAGATCTTTCATTTTTTTTTGTAGTTTTTTCCATGAAAGCCATTTTTTTTCTTTGTTCTTCTCTTCACAGCCTCTTTTTGGGAATCAATACGCATATCTACCTCCTTCTGTGGTGGATTTTAGGAAAACTAAGACTGTTTTGTTTCTCTATTTGTTCTTTGTTTCTATATTCCCTTTTAGTTTAGTGTTTGGCTTCTCCCCTTTGTTTTGGTCCATCAAGTTTATTCTTTTCAGCGTATAAGCTCCACTTTCAATCTTTAGATCCTTCATATATGGGTTTAAAGCTCTCTTCCCTTGGTTATTTTCTTAGTTGATGCTCAAAGAAGAAGGCTTTATAGCTTTTTATGAAGCTCCATTGGATTGACTTAGTCCCAATTGTTGTTATGAGCCTCTCCTTCTTTTGTCCATGTGTAGAGGGTTTAACCCTTTCTTTCCCTCAACTTATCATTTATTTGAGGTTGTTTGGGAATATAGATCAATTATAGTTTTCATTTTCCTTGTGATCTTCACTGCATGTTTTTTAACAACTCTAACGTTCTGCTTCTTGCTCTGATCAATGGTCAAGTCTCTGTTTTTCAGTGGCCTTTGCTTGAAGGAATGCTCAGTTGGATCTACAGTGCGTGTACCTTTGAGGGGATGTTGGTTATTTTTTCTGTTTTATTGTTGTTTTAATTTTGTAATTTCTGTTTATTTTATTCTTCCTAATTTTGTATGTTTTTCCAGTGTATTGTTTAGGTATTGTTCTTGTAAGTTTTTTTTTGGTGTGTTTTTATTGTAATACTTTGGTGTTTAATGAAATTTCTATTTCTTGATAAAAAAATATATTTTTTTTCATTTTTATTTTTTTTAATTTATAGCAATCCCAGTTAGCACAAGAAAATAAACATAAAGATAAAGTTCAAGCTATCATCAAAAGGCGCAATCAAAGTACTTCAAGTAGTCCAAAGAAGGAAAAGGATCCAACAAACCTAAAGTCAGAAAAAATAAAATAAAAAGAGGAATATTAAAAAAAGAAAAAAGAATGAAAAAATTTACAACAAAAAGAGCAATGGTGAGGAATTTAGTAAAAATAAAAAATAAAAAAGATACACAAACAAAAAAGGACTACATAAAAGCAACAAAAACCCATCACTCAATTGAGTCCTCTCAAAATTAAACAATGACAAAAAAAAAATTAAAAAATATAAAATAACATATACACAACATATATAACACAATTAAACAATATACAAAAATATATATATATATATACAATATAATTAAACAATATACAAAAACATATATATTTTATCAATTAGAATTCAACAATATTCAAAATATATACACAACATATGCATAATAGAATCAAATATATACATAACATATATACAATATACACATGATAAATATAGACATACACACAATATATATAATATAATTAAACAATATACAAAAAAATTATATCTTTTTTATCAATTGAAATTCAACATATTCAGAATATATACACAATATACACATAACATACATAACATAAACACAACACACATAAAGTATATCCACAACCTATACAGATATATACACGACAAATTTAATTTTTGACTTTATTATGTAAAATTTATTTAAAAATAAATTTAATAATTTTTATTAAAATATTTTTATCTTTTTATATATTTACTTTTTTTATATAAATTTTGCGAGTCTTTATTTCTTTTTTGAAATCAAAATTAAAATTTTACCTCTACAAAAAATTAATATATTTTATATATTGAAAAAATAATTTAAAATAATATATTTCAGCATTAGTTAAATGACTTGTACTTCTTCCAGCATTAGTGAAGTCTTTCTTTTAATAAGAGCCAAAGAAAGTATTTAACCTGATAAGGACCAACTCAAGATCATATAAGATCCCATTTACTATCTGTTATTCCTTATCTCATTCATAAGCCAATCATAAGTTGATTTTGTGGTGAAAGACCCACTAGATGAATGACCCTAGTGTATCATATCCAATTCTTCATTTTTTGGAGGAAGGATTGAGGCAATGTTAAGAAGCACATTGGATGGAAGAAGGTGAACAAACTCAATCTATTTCCAATCCCCATTGATATTCATGTAATAATTCATTTTACAGTTTGGATGCTTTATAGGAATGGGGTTGATGGCTAAGTATTCTTGTATCTCATCAACTCATTTATCCTTCATAGCTTTGTCATTATTTACACCCCAATTGATGTTGTTAAGTACTTTTGCTATAGATTATGTAATATTAGTAAATTTAAATACTATTCGATAATTTATATGGAGGATAATTAGAGTGTTGGGAGATATATATATATATATATATAGTATATGCCTAATATATACACAAGATATACATATGATATATATTAAATATATATAGTGTATATATGATATATACCTAACATGTACTTAATATATATACTTTTATAAAAGACAAAAGTTAAAAAGTCAAAGTCAAAGTAAAAAAAGTAAAAATAATAATAAAATAAATCAAAACTAAATTAATTTTGGGTGGAAGAGATAAATATTATATTAATTGATTATTAATTAAATATATATATTATTGCTTAAAAAGAATAAAAAGTCAAAAATACCACTTTTCTACATCTTCTTCTTCATCATACCCATATCCCACCATCAACACCATCACTTCATCTTCTTTCTTCATTTTCTACATGAAAAAAAATGACTCATTTGAAAGTAATTCAAGATTTTGATAAGATTTAGTTAGATTATGCATGATTTCTCACGGAAATCATTAAAGAGCTAAAGAAATTGGAAAAACAGATAGGAAGAGTCACTTTGAAAGAGGTTAGTACTTGTATATTTAATAATTTGTTATAATTTGAATTTTATTTGATTCTTTATGCTTACAAAAGTTTATTAAACTCTAATATTTACATTAATTGTGATAGATTTGATTACTTGAGTTATTTGAGGAAAAAATTGAATATAAAGTTAAATAAGGAAAGAATTGAGTATGGATTAATTTGTAGTTATGATTAAATGTGTTAGTGAGGGTTAAAACTATGCTTAAATAAAATTTTGAATTATTAAAGAGTTGATTTAAAATTATGGACAATTTAGGGTTATATGAAGGTTATGTGCAAATTAGAGATTTTAATATGGGTGGTTTTAATTGTTGTAATAAGATGGATTAATGCTGTTTTAGTACAAATATTATGATTTTATAGTTGAAAATTTTGTATGAGTAAATTTTGGTAAAATTAGAGTTTTGTAATGAATATGTATAAGTAGGGTTTCTAGTGTGGGTGTATATAGTTATGGCAATATATTAATTTAGTATTGTTTTAATGTATATGTTATGGTAATGTATATGTTATGGTTTTAAGATTGGTTGTTAAACATGAGTGAGTTTGGATGAAGTTGGGAGTTTATAGGTATCTTATGTAAAATAAGAATTTTTTATGATGACGTTAATAATTGTTAAAATGAATTGTTTTAATATTGTTTTGATGTAAATATAATGAATTTAAGGTTGAATGATGGAAATGGATAGGTTGAGTGATAGTTTGAGAGAAGTAGTAGTGTTGAAATAGGATTTTGATGAAATTTGGAAAGAAAGAGAATAATTGGTATTTGATTGATTTAAATGTCTTAAAATGTTTTATCAATAGATTATTTGTATATATAATTTGATTTAGGATTGAGGATGGTGAGTTAGTGGAATCAAAGTATTGAAGTGTAAATGGTAAAGTTAAGTTGGAGGATGATTAGAGCTTGGAACTTGATATAATTGATGTTAGTACATACTTTGATGATTTGTGTTTTTTTATTAAATATAATTAGCATATTTTATATTACTACTTGAGAAAGTAGTTGTTCACATAATCTAAGCATTATTGCATAGTTGTGTGACAAGTGTGGCAATGGGTCTTTGTCCATTGTAAAATGGTGATTAGATATGATTTATATGATATATATTAATGTTATGTAATGTGATATATAATATGTGTATATTTGTGTAAATGTGGAAAATAAATAGAAAAATGTGGAAAATTGATGAAATACAATAATAAGATGAAAAATGTGAAATATGATTAAGAATATGAGAAATGGTTATCGAATTGTTGGAAATGTGATGTGAAAGTGAACATAACACGGGATGATCACTTGAAAATGGAACATAGGTATGAAATGTGGGAATTAGAATTGTATTTAATGCTATTGATATGATTTCCTTTCGGGTTAGACGTTGGGCTTCACTTATGACATGATGCGCCTTCGGGCTAGACACTGGGTGTCACTGTTATTTGTCTTCGGGGCTAGATACAAAGATGTTACCAAAGGATGGATACGATACTTAAATTTCCGTTGTCGCGATAGACCATCGCAACATCTCTGGAACTAGGATATTGTATAGGGTTATTTGGGCCCAATATATGTGTTTGTGATATGTTTGTAAATTATGTGATCAGTGGATGCAAATGAATTATACTATGTGACTGAGTTTAAACATTTATATAATAAGGAACGTGGTAACAAATGATGTATATATATATATTGAGAGCACAAAGTACCGCAAATATCATGTATATTTTGTCTTTAAAATAGTTTTATGTTATCAAAATATGTATCACTAAGCTTTCAAGTTTAGCGCAATAGTGTGTATTGTGTAGGTATTAGAAGAGCAGACCATGATGATCCATATTAGGATTGAGACTTGGAGATTGTGTGCATGCCACTAGACTAGCTCAGAAGGTGTTGCATACATGTAAATTTTATGACATTGTATATTTTGGTTTATGTATAATAAATAATATTTTGGAATAGTTATGTATATATATGTAATCATGATAAAAAATGATTTTAATTATAGGATATTTTAAATGTGAATTGATAAAGTGGAGATTTGGATGTTTATTTGAATATCGGAAGTAAAATTTTATTTACAGGTTGTGTTTTGATGAATTTTGGGAATATTGAATTTACAGATAAAACTCTGGCAAAATTTTCTAGAGATTTTCTTTATAAATTTGTATTTTTAATAATTTACTACTTAAGTATATATTTATTTATTAATAATTATCTATATTAATTAAAATGAGAATTTTTATTATAGAGTTTATCGTGGTGCTCTTATATTCTGTATGCATATTTTACATATACAAAATATATACACTATATGTATAAATGATATGAAGGTGTTACAAATAAGCTCATAACTTTCCAAATATAAAAGTATGTATCTTTTGTTAAAATCATTCTCTTTATAAGTTTTATTTTTTTCTTTATATGGAATTTAATGAGTTTTGTTTCATAAAATCATTATGTTCTTTTAGATTTTTTTATTTAAAATTCTTTGAATTTGTTGTAGATGTTCAAGCTAACAATTCTAATGCTCTACCTAAAAATTGAAATTATTGAAAGAAATTCGAGTTGATTTCTTCCAATTTATTGTTTTTGCATGTTGATGGAGATTATTGAAAGACATTATGCATAAGAATGAAGAAAGACCAATTCATACATATAATATGTAAAGTTAAATCAATCATCAATTACTCTTAAGTAAAATATGCATACAGAATATAAGGGTATAGTGCATATACTCTTAATCATCAATAACTAGTGAATTTTACAAGTATCATTTCAGGAAAGAGGAGTTATTTTACAAAATTGAGCTACTATTCTTCAAATCGGAGACTATATCAAATCATATACATTTAACTAAGGAACAACCTAAATAACCTAATTAAGCAGTAATTTATAAAATATATACAATTTGGCTAGCCAATAATGGTGCATTGCCAACAAAAATTGAAGACTTTATCTGAAATTTTTAATTGTAAGATTCAACATTGAGAAGTGTAAACATTCCTTGCTCGACTTGTATAACATCCTTGGATGACTCCGCCCATTGATTGTAATAACCATAGCTACTTATCATAAGATGTGTATAAGATGAGCTAGAAGGTAGTTAGAATCATTATATATAAATAATAACCTCAATGTGCAAACTGATAAGATTGAATTAATAGTAATATTTTTCTTCACATAATTTTAAGATCTAGAAGCTGCTATTGAAAATTAAACTTGATGGGTGATATTTAAACTAATTTTCAACTATATAAATTTAGTTGATGTTTTAGACTACAAAAATAATTAGCTTTTTCTAAATTTAGTTTCTTTCAAATATTATATCAAGGCTTGTAAAAAAATTAAAATATGTAAGACAAGAATAAAACATTTTGAGTTAATAATTTTTATTTATTTTCACTCTATATATAATTGTATTCACTTTATTTCCAATAAAGTGGATCGGAGCCTTTTTCCTTGGCCTTACAATTTGAGAGAGATGGCTAGCAATAATCTATTTTCATTTCAATTCCCTCGTCTTATAAAATAAAACTATGAGAGTTAGGGTATACGTTTGAAAGTTTTTCTTGCTCATAAGATGTGTGAAATGTTGAAGACAAAGGCTATACTCCACTTGAAAGAGATGCATAGTTAAATCAATATGAGAATAATGCTTTGGTAAAGAAGATGAAGAAGGGTCAATAAGCCCTTTCTCTCATTCATCGAGATTTGGATCAGTCTATGTTCTTAAAGATGGCCGATGTTGTTGGTTGGTATTAGCATAAAACAATATAAACATGAACCATAAATGATTCAATCATGAAATATAAAGACACAGTATGATAAAATTCTCTCATATATAGAGAGATGCTTCATTGAAGTATTTATACATGAAAATGTTTCAAATATAACTTTACATAAATTTAACAAACTTAAAATAAGAATATCATTTTTAGAAAAGAGCTTAATATGTAAAACTTTAAAATCAAAAGCATAAATCTTTAAAATAAGGATAAAAACTCTTTCTTAACCAACTTTCATAATTCTTTTTATAATGAAGGAAAAAATCTTAATATGTTAACATTCCCTTAAGATTTCGATACTCTAGAATAGTTCTTAAAAATTCAAACCTTACTCTTGAAAAATTTTTGGTCATTACATCTATAAGTTGCTCTTCAAACTTGCAATGAATCAATTGAACATGCTCTTCTTTTTTCATTATGGCTTATTGCATAAAACTTGATAATAGGGGTGCTCATGGTTTGGTTAACCGAACCATGAGTGAGTGTAAAAAATCAAACCGTCAATTTCGATTTAGGATTTTTCTAAACCAAAACTGAACCATTAGTGAACGGTTAACCGATTAATCGATAATTTCAATTTTTAATAGTTTCACTATATATATATATATATATAGTAAAAATATAAAATTTAACAAAAATTATAAATTTTACACACAATCAAAATACACAATACATAAATTAAATTCAAATGTAATAACAATAACATCAACAGAAAATCAAAATACATAGAATATATTTAAAATTCAAATACAAAAAAAGCAAAAAAAATAAACAAAAAAATAAACTTGCTTCTCAATCATCAATATTGCTTAAAGGATGATCTTTAGTCATGCAAGAGGATTCTACAAACACCCAAGAAAGAAAGAAAATATAAATTGGAATGTAGCATATAATAAAATTTAAATAAATTAAAATGAGTGAAGAAATAATTTTACCTAAGTTGATCATTTCAAGTTCTTCTATGCAATGCTTAATACAAATTATTTCATTTGGAGACCACAACCAATCTTGTGCACAAATGAAAGCTTCCACCATTCTAGGAGTCAAACAACTTCAAAATGAATTAAGGACATGTCCTCCCATGCTAAAAGCCAATTCAGAAGCAACAGTTGATACAAACATTTCCAATACATCTCGAGCCATAAAAGAAAGCACTCGAAATCTAGATGAATTAATTTTTCACCAATTCAATATATCAAAAGAATCATTAGACTCCTTACAACATTCACTCAAGTACTTTTCCAATTCTGATTTGGATTCTCTACAACTTGGAACCACTTTTCCCTTCTTGTATAAAGATTTCAAAAAAGCAGAGGGATTTTTTTGAAACTTCCACTTCTATGTTGCTATATTTTGAAGAGCTCTCATATGGTCATGCATGAAGTTAGGATTGAGACTAGTCATAAAAATTAAACATAAATTTTAAGACTTTCTCCGCCTTTTCTTTTAAAGTATTAGCACTTTTTTCATCTTTTGAGGCTTTGATGATCCAATTAACCTATTCCAATTTATTTCTAGGATCAAGAATAACATCAATAAAAAGCATAACATTAACATTTTCAACATTCGCCCAATATTTGTAATGTTTGTTTTTCATCTTTAAAGCCATTGAACTCAAACTTAAATCATCACTATCACACCATGTTTTAAGCATGAGTCCAAGGCCATATATTTGCTTAATGCATTCATTACCAGTGACATAGAGAGAGCCAGACAAACTCAAGGTAGTGTCATAAAAAACTTGAAGAAATGGTAACAAGCGTTTTGCATATTCCCAATCCTCATAAGTAGGTACACCATGTTTTTTAGAAAGTTCAACAACATATATACTTATTATCTATTATTTCTAGCAATTCAAAAGCCTTTTGAAATTTCAAAGCTGCTTCTAATATCAAAAAAGTATAATTCCATCTAGTTTCCACATCCAAACACATAATAGTTTTACTTTCTATCAAAGATTGCTCCACACAAGATTTAAATTTTTAAGCCTAGTAGGAGAAGACCTTGCATATTTGACTGCAGAGCAAATTCTTACAATAGAATCATTCAAGTTACTCAATCCATCTTTAACAGTTAAGCTCAAAATATGAGCTGCACACCTCATATGTAAGTATTCACCTTGCAAGACACTCCCCTTCCAACTATTTAGCCTTTCTTTCAAGTATTGAATGCCCAAATCATTTGAACTTGCATTATCAACAGTAATTATAAAAATTTTACCTATACCCCAATCAAGCAAGCATCCCTCAACTGCCTTACCAAGTATTTCACCAGAATGATCAGAAAGTGGACAAAAACTTATAATTTTATAATTTTTTTATACAACTTCCAATCATTATCAATAAAATGAGTAGAGATACACATATAACTCAAATTTTGAATAGATGTCCATGCATCAGTAGCATGACTAATTCTAGAAGACAATTTTTTGAAATAACACTTCAACTTATTCCTCTCTTCTTTGTACAGATTAAGACAATCTCTAGCTATAGCATGACGAGAAGAAATTATAAATCTTGGTTGCATTACACGATAAAAATCACGAAATCCTTGATTTTCCACATGCCTAAATGACAACTTATCCATTATGATCATCCTAGCACAATATTTTCCACATTCTTCTTGACTAAACTTCCAAGAAGCAAGTGAAAAAACAGTAATCTCTTCTACTACATCTAGTTAGGGCTTAAAAGCTAAGGTTTTTTTTTACCAGTATTGGAATTATATTGATATTTCTTATACCTAGATAAATGATTACTTAAACAACTTGTGCTACTAGTAAAGGGATATGCAAGAGATTTATTACAATATTTACATTTAGCTCTTTTTCTTAAGGATTTTCAGCATTATTTGACTCAAAATGCTTCCAAACCCATGACTTCTTTCTTTTACTACTCACCTTGGGTGGCTTTGTAGTATTTTCAGAAACACTTACCTTCATAGAACAATTGTCATTGCTTTGAAGGACAACACTTGCACTATCAGCTGTAGTTTTCATATTATCTCCGGTACTTGACATCTGTCAAGTAAAAAGAAAAATAATTATTTCAAAGTATTGCAATATGAAATATGATAACTAAGAAAAAGTAATAGCATTAAAGATGAATAAGCTAAATCGGTTGAACAACTAGTGTCTAAATTCATTAAGGATTAAAGAAGTTATTGATTAAATAATAAAGATTAAGGTCCCCAATAACTTCCTTTAATTTAAAAGACCATGTATCCTTTTCATTATGGATCCTAAATAGAAAGAATGTTTTTTTCTATTTGTTTGAAACTAAAATCTCTATAAGGACACATATTCATATGGAAATATTCATAAAATTATTTAAATTTTATTATATAATTTATTAATATCAATTAATTATTCTTATTATTAATTACAACTAATAAATGTGAATATGTTCACCATCTGAACCCAACACTAGTAATTTTAAAATCTTCAACTAAAACAAGAGTTATCATATTTCGTTCATTGCTAAATTTTATAACAGTATAAGTAGCCAAAATATAAAATTCGTCATTCAAATACAATCCAGTAAAATAACAATCCAAACATAAATACATAATAAAAAATACTTAAAATGTAAATACAATAAAAGCAAAATAATAAACATATGTAAATAAAACAATTAAAAGAGAGAAAAAAAAATCTTTTCTTCCTTCTTCTTCTTACAGCTTCTTGAAGAGACGAACAATAAAAGTAAAAGAGAAAAAAAAAGGTTTGATAAAAAGGGTATAAAAAGAAGGCATATACAAAATATATATAGAGATAAAAAGTTTATAAAAAAAATTATATTGCTTGTACGATAGAGTAAATGCCGATTCAATACACTAACTTGATCTTAAAATTAATTTTAGGCATTGTCTAATTAAACAATAGGTTAATATAAAATTAATTAAGCATAATACTAATTTTATTAGATTAATTATTATTATATTTTTGGAAAGTTAAAAAGAAATTTAGTAGTAATAATAAATTTATATAAGAAGAATATAAGAGAAATTTTGAGAATTTTATTTTAGCTATGTTATAAGTGTGCAAATCAAAAAATTAAATAATAAAGCAATCCACCAGTCAAGCAATATATATGAAGATAAAGAATTAAATCATATGATTTTAAAATAAATAAACAAACAAACCTCATATGCAATAGTAAATGAAGATCAACAACATAAGATTGTGAAGGAAAGAGGCAATTGAATAATGAATGGTAACAACGTTTGTTAGAGTAAGAGGAGGAGAGGTAAAAGAAGAGTAAAAATTAGCAATGTTTTCTTTCTACAAGAATGAGGAAGGAGAGGGAAAGAGTGGAAGGCGGCTAAACCTAACATAAAAAAAATAGAGAATTAGGTTTTAACTTCAACAAGGCTAAATAAGTAAATTTATGTACTTAAAAAAATAAAACAAGAAAAATATAAGGGCAGAGAATCGAACTTTTGTCTATTTGCATATTTAGAAGCAAAATATACCATCTGATCTACGCATGCATATGCACAAGATTTATCGTTATAAATACATATAATATATTATACAGGTGGCACAAATTCAGTTCGGGAATGGTTTTTTATCTATTAAAACCAAAGCCAAAAATTAAAAAAACTAAAAATTAAAAACTTAAACCTAAACCATCGGTTTGGTTAACTATAATTTTTTGTTCGATTTAATCGGTTTCGATTCAATTTTTTATTTAATCAATTTTTTAGCAGCCCAACTTAATAATAATATATTTTGTATATCCATGATGAACTGGATTTTGGGCATAACTACTGCAGACTAATTATCTACCTTGATTATAGCAGAAGCCTTTTGATTTTGATGAAGATCTTCCAACATTTTTCTTAACCATATAGCCTGGTTTGTTGTTGCAGTAAAGGCAATATATTCTGCTTCTATAGTGGATTGAGCCACAACTTCCTATTTTTGGGACAACTATGAAAAAACTCCAAACCCCATTGAAAAATTTTAACCTATTCTACTCTTCATATCAACAGGACACCCAACCCAATTATTGTCTAAGTATCCAATTAATTTGGCTTCATCAACTATGTTATACCAAATACCAAAACCTACAGTCCCTTTTATATACCTTTGGTGCATGCCGTTAGCTATATGCAATTACCGCAAGTGCACGGGTCGCTCAAGTAATATAGTAGCGAGTGAGTGTCGTTCCTTGGGGACATGGCCAAGTACTAGTGCAAATCTTAATCGTTGTTTAGTGAATTAATAGTTGTGTGATGTGTTGTAACTAAAATCAACTAATTAATAAATGAAAGGAAATTAAATGTTGTGCACAAAAGATTTTATAATGATATTAATAGAACTATCCAGATATTGAATCCCCCTAGCCTCAATAATATTTATAAACAATTCATTCAACTAAATCGTTTAATCAAATTGAATTGGCATTCCTCTAACTTAGATTAAAGCCTCTCTCGAGTGGATTAATCCCTAATTACTAAGTAGAGTGCCGGAATCTCTTCTCAAAACACAATTAAATAGGTCATGCATTAAGGACTAGGAACTATAAACCAAAGGATCTTGTAGGTCTATCTCTAGCACCCCAATCAATCCTCAATCCTTATGAGTATTCAATTCACATCAAGCTTTCTCAAGTCAATAATATGAAAATAATAACCAATCAACAAGCATGCTATTATCAATTGGAAATAACAACAAGTATCATAAGAATAAAACAACTCAATTAATTGATTCAACTGAATACAATTGTTTTAATTCATACAAATTGGCTAGGGTTCATCAATATCTAGATAGAGAAAGGTTTAGTTCATATTAACAGCTACAAAAACAGAGTAAGATAAATGAGTAAGAGAAACCAAACAATTCATGGCAATGAATCTGTATTTCTTCACTTGAGCTCTTGATTCTTGGTTTAGGAATTTAGTATGGTGTTGTTCTTCCTTTAATCTCAGCTCAAGACCCTTCTCCTTGCTCCAGCAGATGGCTCTTCCTTCTCTTCTTTCTTCTCTGTTTCCAGCAATGCTCCAGCAAAAACTGCTGTTCTTCTCCCCCTCTTCTCTTTTTATTTTCCTCCAAATCTCTAGCCCATGCTTCCAGCTCACTAATCCCATCCATTGTCTACCACTTTCCCTTGGTTCATCACTCTTTTCCCTGATTTAGGCAAGCTCTCCTTTTCTTGTTCTTTCTTTTTGACAAAGGCCAGCTATTGTCCCCCACTTATTCCCCAATCAGTGCAAAGAATCTCACTTTTCGACAGGTGACACGACCACTGACACGCCCGTGTTCCTGGGCGTGTTATAGGCACTGTGATCTTGAACCAAAGGCACGTCCAATGACACGCCCGTGTTCCAGGGCGTGTCATAGCTACTGTAAGTCTGAATAAAAGGCACGTTCCTTGGCACGCCCGTGGTCCCGGGCGTGTGACAGCTACTGTGAGTCTGGATGAATTACACGCTCATTGACACGCCCGTGGTCCTGGGCGTGTCGCAGCTACTGTGACTTTGGGTAAATAGCACGATCATGAGCACGCCCGTGGTCCTGGGCGTGTTGAAGCTACTGTGACTCTGGACAAATGGCACGTTTGGTGACACGCCTATGCAACTGGGCGTGTCATATCCACTGAATGTAGTAACAGGGGAATGCCTAATGACACGCCCGTGTTCGTGGGCGTGTCCATTGGCTGATTTTGCTTTTCTTTCTTCTACTTTCATCCGTGATTGCTCCGAAATGACCAAAAGCCTCAATTTATCGAGAATTCCTGAAATTATTCTTAAATTGCACTTTAAACAAACAAATTAAACTCAATTTGATAATAATCATATTAAGAAATGGGAATAAAATATCATTAATTGTATACTTATCAAATTCCCCTACACTTGAGTTTTTGCTTGTCCTCAAGCAAACTAAATTACTGTAATAAGCATAAATGACAGACTCCCTCTATATTCAAAAAGAAAAATAAAGTTTTTGACAATACTCGAATCGGATAACCTCACTTTCTCAATCAACATAATTCACAATCATAACAGCTGAATCAAGAAGTTTCAAAATAAAAATTTCACATACCTAAAATCTAAAAATCCAGAGTTAAAAATTTGAGCATAAAATTCCAGCAAATTCAAATGCCATGAACAAAGTGCGAAAAACGTGAGTTTCTAACCCTCAAATTTATTAGTATTATTATATTTTATTATATTTTATTTTATTTTATTATTATTTTATTATTATTATTTTTTTTATATGTTTTAAGGAGCCCGACTTGTTTGAACTGATACCAGCCTTTTGACGCGAAGGTAAACATTTGTGATGCCGACCCCCGGTTACTCAGCCAGAATCACCGTTCAAATGGCTACTAGCACTATTCAT
The DNA here is from genome assembly GCA_947685225.1 of Garcia nutans. Taxonomy (NCBI): domain Eukaryota; kingdom Viridiplantae; phylum Streptophyta; class Magnoliopsida; order Malpighiales; family Euphorbiaceae; genus Garcia; species Garcia nutans. The sequence continues at coordinate 3,451,893 of CANTUV010000068.1, forward strand.
GATTCTAACTCATTTGTAGTCAAAATCAGCGGAACAGGGAAAAATTTTCAAAGCTCCTTAGAATTATTTTTTTTATTCTAGGGTTATAAACTTAAGGGTCGTACCAAGTCCGACTCAAGAATCTACAGAATTGTATTATGCTCAAAAATGTAACTAAGGTTTCAAATTTTAGTAATGTTCCAATTTCCATCGATCCACAACTTAACTATACTCATTACAATCGATCCTCAACAATTGATCGAAATTACTAAGTTAACCTCAACAAGAAATTGTCATTTAGGAAATTTCAAATTAGTTTAACATGTAAAGGGAAATCACATCAAATTATACTTATCATAACAATTTAGCTTACTTAGCAGGCATTGATTGAGACGAATGAATCAAAAAAAATGAAGTAGAAATTTATTCAATAAAGTATTTCAATAAAGTATACCTCTCCCCCTTACTTAAGATGCACATTGTCCCCAATGTGTGCGCAAAACATGAAACAATGAAGAGAGATAATTACTGTCCTTTTCCAAGTCCATGAGTAGATGAAAATGAGTATGGTGCCAAGAGTGCGGTGAAGGAGATTTGGCATCAAAATAGTATTCTACAATGCACTCAAAACAAGGTTAATATATATAAATAAATAAAGAAACGAAATAATGCTAAAGAAAATAATAATAATACTACTCCAAAAGCACGTAAAAGAAGAAAAACTAAAAAGCGTATTAAATAAGTAAAGAAATAAAGGACGACATAAAAATAAAACAAAAATGTGCTAATCACTGCTGGTCTCATCATCATCGGAGACATCAACTGGTGGAGAGGGTTCCGGTGCAGGTGTAGGTGCAGGTGCTGGTGCACGGGCAGGTGGCTGATAGGGTGGAGGTGGTGGCTGCGAAGGGTGAAATCCCTGATACCGCCAGAACTCCAACATGGATTGCTCTAGCCACTGTCGCCTCAAGATCTCGTGATCTAACTGGGCTTGGAAGTCTTCCTGCTGGATTAGAATCATATTCTGGTTTAGAGCGATATTGTTTATCATACCTTCCATTCGACACATCTGACGCTCAAACTCGGTGGGTTTCCTGTCATCATCCCACTCCTCATTGATTGACTGGCGCCAATCTCGGAATGCAGGAGGCTGGACAAAGGAAGGCCCGGCAGAAGAAGAAGGTGCAGCAGCATCAGATGGTCCAGCAGCAGAAGGTCCAGCAGGATAATCCGACGGTGGAGGTGGTGGTATATCGGAGGGAGGAGCGGAAGGAGCTGCCTCTGGTAAATCTAAATCCATAGGAGCAGCCCGCAGCCCAGCTACCTGTTCCCTGTTCAACCTCTTTAGTGTGTCCATACCCAATATCTTGGGCATACCGTCCACCGTCATCGGGAGGCAACCATCTAACACTCCCAGCCGTTGAGCAAGTCTCATGACATACATGCCACCATGTAAAGCACCTGAAGCTCCCTTCCTAGACTGCTCATGGAAGAAATGGGTGATGGCATGGGCCACATTGCACCGGGTCTTATGTTGCATGCAGTGCAGAAAGAACAGATCCCTCAAGGTCACCACCCCTGTACTGCTCAATCTGGCTGTAAGTGTGTGAACCAACAAGTTATGCACCACCCGGCATGGGAAAGAACTGAAGTTGGATGCTTTGGAGACCTTAGGCTGATATCTATCTACAGTGGGTGCAAAGTCATGCCAAATCCGAGGCGGAACAACATCATACTCAGCAAAATCCACCTCGGAACTGAGATGATCGGTGGTTTGGACCTCCTCTGCAGTATACAAACCGAGATGTACCCCAAGGTCGTTTATGCTCATGTGGAACCTCTGTCCTCCCAGTCGGAATTTAATTGTCGGCTCAGTGATGGAGATTTTGGTCTTCTGGAACTGAAAGGTGCAGTAAAACTCAAGTGTAAGCTCTCGGTATGAAGGCTCGTGGATAGAGAAGAGCTGTCCCCACCCCGGTTGATCAATCATCTCTTTCACTTCTGCAGCAATATTAACCATTTCCATAGCCTCCCAGTCTAGGTACCGAGGTGCCGACCATTCTTTGTTGCCAAACAACTCGAACCGTCGTCGTTCCTCGCTGTTGGAGAATTTGAGGCACTTATGTCCCGCCATGAATTTAGAAGTTGGGCGGGTAGCAGGCTGGCTGGAACTGCCCTCCCCTCGGGCCCGTTTGGCTGGAAGCTGTGACGATGATTGCTTGCGAGGGCCCATTTTTGATAAATCTGCAAGAATAAATTTAATGGTTCGTCAATAACGAAAGCATACCAACATGCAGGCTAAACAACGCAATCCGCTAGAACCAAATACCTCAATTAATTGCAAGCAATAAACCAACCCGAACGATAAACACACATTAAAGCCAATCACCAAATCAACATATTATCCATAAACCACAAGTAACTGGTTTTAATCAAACAATTTCAAAACCAACATTTTATTCAATTTCAAATAACACAACAAAATGACACAAATGATTATTTGATCAACATATTATTCATAAATCACAAGTAATGAGAATCGAAACAATCATTTGATTAATCAACACAATAATAACACAACGGAATAACGCAAATGAATAATTAACAAAACAATTCAAAATTAAAACAACATATTATTTGATGAAACAACAATTCAAAAGAAAACTAAAATCAAACAAATCCCGAATCAAATGGTAGTTCAAAACGACAATGAAAATCAAACGCCACAGAAATTGAAAAACACCATAATAAAGCAAACAATTCACGAAATTTCAAATTTCATGATAAACACAAGTAATTACAAGAAATGTATATGAAAAATGAAAGAAAAACTAAACAAAACAAAGAAAAATCGAAAAAAAAATTAGATTTCGTACCTGAAATCGCAAATCCGATGGAAAAACGAGAGAGCACACACAAATAATGCAAGCCCGGGAGTAAAAATCGGTCAAAACTGAATGGGTGTGTGAATTAGCCGAGAAAAACGCAGAAAATTTGAGAGAAAACGAGAGAGAATGAGAGAAATTTTTTTGTTTTTTCGGAAAAATGGGCGTGGGGCTATATATAGAAAACGTCAACACGCCCAGAGACACGCCCGTGTTGATGGGCGTGTCCCTCGATTTAAAAAACAGTTTACGTGACACGCTCTTGGACACGGGCGTGTCTTTGGGCGTGTCATAGCTACTGGATGAAATTTCAATTTACACGCCCATAAACACGGGCGTGTTCATGGGTGTGTCATTCATTCTGTGACACTCATTCAAACTACACGCCCACTAACCTGGGCGTGTTCCTGGGGGCGTGCCCAGTTCAAATTTCAAATTTCAAATTTTTTTTTTAATAAATGCAACACGTCCGTGGACACGGTTGTGTCCATGGGCGTGTAATGGCTACTGTTTTTTAAAAAATGAAACGACACGCTCATTGACACGGGCGTGTCCATAGGCGTGTAGTAGCTACTGACTGAAAAGATAATTTACACGCCCACTAGCACGGGAGTGTTCATGGGCGTGTAATAGCTACTGCCTGAGAAACCTAATCACACGCCCACAGACACGGGCGTGTCTATGGGCGTGTTACCAATTTATTCACCAAAAATCAAATTCTCTCTGCAACTTCAAATTAGGTAAAACAACACCCTCCCCTTCAAGAAAAGAAAGTTAAAACAAAATGATAAAACAAACCAAAAACATAAAGACGGTGGGTTGTCTCCCACCCAGCACTTCTTTAACGTCGTATTAGTTGGACGGTTGGACGAATGTCCCTAATCTTGGAGGTGCAAAACCTCCTTGAAGGCCTGTATTTCCCCTCCAAAATAAGATTTGAGCCTATGCCCATTGACTTTGAAAACTCCTTTTTCCGGGTGGCTTATTTCAACCACTCCGTAAGGGAAAACTTCCTTGACAGTAAAAGGACCGGACCAACGAGATTTCAACTTACCTGGAAAGAGTGGGATCCTTGAATTATACAGCAATACCTGATCTCCTGCTTGAAACTCTTTCTGTTTCTTGATGTGAGCATCATGCCATCTCTTGGTACGTTCCTTGTACATCCTTGTATTGTCATACACTTGCAACCTCCACTCGTCTAGTTCATTCACCTGTAATTTTCGCTTTTCACCTGCACAAGCTAGATCAAGGTTAATCTGTTTTATTGCCCAATATGCATGATGTTCTACCTCAACAGGTAAATGGCAAGCTTTTCCATATACTAATCTGAATGGTGTAGTGCCTAAGGGAGTTTTAAAAGCAGTTCTGAAAGCCCATAGAGCGTTGTCCAATTGCTTGGACCAATCCTTTCGGGATCGTTCAACAGATTTTTCCAGAATTCGTTTGATTTCCCTATTTGTGTTCTCGACTTGGCCACTGGTTTGGGGGTGATAAGGAGTAGCAAACCTGTGTGTAACTCCTAATCTATTTAAAACCTTTTCAAGCTGAGTATTACAAAAATGAGTACCCCTATCACTGATAATTGCTTTTGGCGTGCCAAATCGAGAAAATAATTTCTTCAAAAATTGCACTACAACCCTAGCATCATTGGTTGCCAAGGCTTGGGCTTCAGGCCATTTAGACACATAATCAATAGCTACCGGAATATATTTATTGCCAAAAGAGTTTGGAAATGGTCCCATAAAGTCAATTCCCCAAACATCAAAAATTTCACAAACTAGGATCCCATTTTGGGGCATCTCATCACGAGAGGAAATGTTTCCAGCCCTTTGGCATTGATCACAGCGAACTACAAATTCGTAGCTATCTTTAAACAAAGTGGGCCAATAGAATCCTGATTCTAGCACCTTTTGAGCAGTTCTATTGGCCCCCATATGACCACCAGCTGGTCCGGCATGGCATTCACTAAGGATGTTCATTGATTCGGGCCATGCCACACATCTTCGGATCATGTGATCCTTACATAACTTAAACAAAAAGGGATCCTCCCAAAAATAATACTTTAGATCAGAAAAGAATTTCTTCTTTGCTTGATAAGTTAAGTTCTTAGGGAGTTCTCTAACAGCTAAGTAATTTGCAAAGTCTGCAAACCATGGTGTTTCAAAATTTAAACCACTTACCTTACTTACCATAGCATATAGCTGTTCATCGGGGAAGTGATCATCAATGTCCCCTTCTTCAAGTCTCTCTAGGGTTGGGTTCTCCAGGCGAGAGAGATGATCTGCTGCAAGATTTTCGGCTCCCTTCTTATCTTGAATTGTTAAGTCGAATTCCTGCAACAACAAAACCCATCGGATTAGTCTAGGTTTAGCATCAACTTTCGCGAATAAGTACCTTAAAGCTGAATGGTCTGTATACACAATCACCCTTGACAAGATTAGATATGATCTAAACTTGTCAAAGGCAAAAACCACAGCTAGCAGCTCTTTCTCTGTAGTTGTGTAATTGGCTTGAGCTGCATTCAAGGTTTTGCTCGCATAGTAGATTGGCTGGAAGTATTTCTCTTTGCGTTGGCCCAAGACTGCTCCTACTGCAAAGTCACTTGCATCACACATCAGTTCAAAGGGTAGATTCCAACTAGGAGCTACCATGATTGGAGCATGAGTCAATTTCTCCTTCAGGGTCGTGAATGCTCTCAGACATTCCTCATCAAAAACAAAATCGACATCCTTCTCAAGGAGTCTTGTCAATGGACGGGCTATCTTAGAGAAATCTCGAATGAACCTTCGATAAAAACCTGCATGCCCTAGGAAACTTCTGATGGCTTTCACAGATGTGGGTGGTGGTAGCTTCTCAATAATGTCTATCTTTGCCCGGTCCACTTCAATGCCCTTGCTAGAAATCTTGTGTCCCAACACGATTCCTTCTTGAACCATGAAATGACACTTTTCCCAATTCAGCACCAAATTTGTTTCCTCACATCTCATCAAAACCCTCTCAAGGTTTTCCAAACACTTTTCAAATGAGCTGCCATAGACTGAGAAATCATCCATAAACACCTCCATAATGTCTTCTATGAGTTCATCAAAGATTGCTATCATGCACCTTTGGAAAGTTGCTGGTGCATTACACAACCCGAATGGCATTCTTCGATATGCAAATGTCCCATATGGGCAGGTGAAGGTAGTTTTCTCTTGGTCTTCCGGTGCAATGGGGATTTGGAATTAGCCTGAAAGGCCATCCAAAAAGCAGTAGTATTCATGGCCGGATAACCTCTCCAACATCTGATCAATGAAGGGTAAAGGAAAGTGATCCTTTCTAGTTGCATCATTTAATTTTCTGTAGTCAATGCAAACCCTCCAACCAGTAACTGTTCTTGTTGGAATCAGCTCATCATTTTCATTAGGGATCACAGTCATCCCTCCTTTCTTCGGCACTACTTGAACTGGGCTCACCCAAGAACTATCCGAGATCGGATATATAATCCCTGCATCAAGTAGTTTTATCACTTCAGCCTTAACAACATCCTTCATCTTTGGGTTCAGTCTCCTCTGTGGTTGTACTACTGGCTTGAATTCATCCTCCATCAGTATCTTGTGAGTGCAATAGGATGGACTAATCCCCTTGATATCTGCTATCTTCCAAGCTATCACTTGCTTGTGTTTCTGCAACAACTGGATGAGTTGTTCTTTCTGTTCAGAAGATAGGTGGGAACTCAGAATTATGGGCAATCTCTTTTTCTCTGCCAAAAACCCATACTCAAGGTGATCCGGAAGAGGCTTCAGTTCCAAGTTTGGTGGATCAATCACCGACGGTTTTGGCTTTTCTTCCTTGGGCATTTCAATGGTTTCATATGCCCTGCATTTGAATGATTTGCTTGCTTCAAGAAAAGCAAGCTGCTCCATTGCTTCTTCACCCTCAATATTTTCCTGCAATAAACACAACTCAAGGGGATCCTTGGAAACAATGTTAGTTAAACAGTTTACGGTCTCATGCTCAACAACATCATTGCATGATTCCGCCTCATCAATTGAAAGTGAATGTTTCATGGCATCATGTATCCTAAAAATTACTTTCTCCTCACCCACTCTCAAAGTCAATGTGCCGTCATGAACATCAATGAGAGCACGGGCTGTATTCAAAAATGGCCTACCAAGAATAAGCGAAACATCCACATCCTCATCAATATCAATGACAACAAAATCATTGGGGAAAATGAAATCCCCGACTTTTACCAACACATCCTCTATTATGCCACGAGGGTGGACTACTGATTTATCGGCAAGTTGGATGGTCATGAGTGTTGGTTTAGGTTGACCAATGCCTAGCTCTTTAAACATTTTATAGGGCATAACACTTATGCTAGCCCCCAAATCAGCTAAAGCACTTTTAACCTCTAGATTACCTATAAAACATGGAATGGTAAAACTACCTGGATCTTTTAATTTCTTAGGTAATCTTCTTTGCAAAATTGCTGAACTTTTTTCAGATAAGTGCACTAAAGATACTTCTTCAAGTTTCCTTTTGTTAGAAAGAATATCTTTCAAAAATTTAGCATACTTAGGCATTTGTGACAGAGCTTCAGCAAATGGAATGTTAATATGCAATTGTTTGAAAAGTTCAAGGAACTTACCGAACTGAGCATCAATCTTGTCCTTGTTCAGTCTTGCTGGATAGGGTACTCTAGGTCGGTATTCCTTCACATTGGGGCTGCTTGCTTGTGGCTGCTTCTCTCTTTCTCCTTCAAGTGCAGCTTTCTCTCCCGAAGTGGTAGGAGGATCATCTTCTTTTTCTTTTTCTTGTTCTCCAGCCCTCTTCTTTTCCACATTTTCATTGATCTCTTTACCACTCCTTAGCGTAATTGCCTTCAGTTGCTCCTTAGGGTTGGCCTCAGTGTTGCTAGGTAGACTTCCCTGTGGTCTTTCACTGAGCAATTTGGCAATTTGCCCCACTTGATTCTCCAAATTGTGAATGGAGGCTTGTTGATTTCTAAGGGAGGTTTCAGTTGATTGAAACCTTGTTTCAGAAGCTGCTACAAATTTCTCCATCATGTCCTCCAAACTACTCTTTCTTGGAGGGGCAGCTTGTTGATGTTGGGGTTGCTGGAATCCAGGGGGAGGTCTTGGATTATTTTGATTGGTCCATGAGAAATTTGGATGATTCCTCCACCCCGGATTGTATGTGTTGCTGTATGGATTATTCTGTTGTTGCCTTGGCATATTCCCAACATAATCTACCTGCTCTTGCTTGGCAAACATGTTGCCACTTTGGCAATCTTGACTTTGGTGTCCACCTCCACACCATTCACAAGACATCACCTGCATAACTTTTCCAGATGAAGAAGAAGCCAAAGAATCAAACTTCTTATTTAATGCTTCTAATTGAGCTGTCAATGCCACCACCGGATCTAATTGGTGTGATCCCATGGCCTTCAGCTTCCCTTGCTCTCTTGGTGCTTGCCATTGATAATTGGTGATGACCATATCTTCAATTAAGTCCCTTGCCTGTTCAGGTGTCTTATTGTTGATGGTACCACCAGCTGCTGCATTAATGGATTGTTTACTTACATAATTCAATCCATTGTAAAATGTTTGAATTTGGAGCCATAGTGGAAGCCCATGATGCGGACATCTTCTCAGCAAGTCTTTGAATCTCTCCCAGGCATCATAAAGAGTCTCACCATCTTGTTGCAAAAAGGATGAGATGTCATTCCTCAACTTGGCAGTTTTTGATGGTGGAAAATATTTCTCTAAAAACTTCTCTGCCAATTGGGCCCAGGTGGTAAAAGTTCCTGGAGGAAAGGATTTCAGCCACTTCTTTGGTCTGTCTCTAAGAGAAAATGGGAACAACCTCAGCCTAATTGCATCTTCTGAGACATTGTTTATCTTAAATGTGTCACAAATCTCCAGAAAATTCTCAAGATGTGCATTAGGATCTTCATCAGGGAACCCATCGAATTGACAAGTATTCTGCACCATTTGAATGACATTCGCCTTTATTTCGAAGTTGTTTGCAGCAACTGTCGGCCTCCGGATACTCGATTCAGCCCCATTTAAATTGGGCTTAGCAAACTCCTGCATTGTTCTCGGTCCAGCTCCTTCCATCACTTCGAATACTTCTTCTTGTTCAATTTCCAGATTGATTCTTGAACTTATGTCTTCCAGATCTGCCTCCTCTTCTTCCTTTTGCTTTCTCCTCAATGTTCTTTCTAGTTCGGGGTCTAACTCCAGTAGTTGGGATGAGCTAGATCTGGTCATAAACAATAAGAAACACCTACAATGATAGTAAACCAGCAGGAACTAAAATTAAAAACGATTAAAAAGAAAACTAAATCAACAATCTTAATTATATTACTAATATTGAAACCGTTGTCCCCGGCAGCGGCGCCAAAAACTTGGTGCATGCCGTTAGCTATATGCAATTACCGCAAGTGCACGGGTCGCTCAAGTAATATAGTAGCGAGTGAGTGTCGTTCCTTGGGGACAAGGCCAAGTACTAGTGCAAATCTTAATCGTTGTTTAGTGAATTAATAGTTGTGTGATGTGTTGTAACTAAAATCAACTAATTAATAAATGAAAGGAAATTAAATGTTGTGCACAAAAGATTTATAATGATATTAATAGAACTATCCAGATATTGAATCCCCCTAGCCTCAATAATATTTATAAACAATTCATTCAACTAAATCGTTTAATCAAATTGAATTGGCATTCCTCTAACTTAGATTAAAGCCTCTCTCGAGTGGATTAATCCCTAATTACTAAGTAGAGTGCCGGAATCTCTTCTCAAAACACAATTAAATAGGTCATGCATTAAGGACTAGGAACTATAAACCAAAGGATCTTGTAGGTCTATCTCTAGCACCCCAATCAATCCTCAATCCTTATGAGTATTCAATTCACATCAAGCTTTCTCAAGTCAATAATATGAAAATAATAACCAATCAACAAGCATGCTATTATCAATTGGAAATAACAACAAGTATCATAAGAATAAAACAACTCAATTAATTGATTCAACTGAATACAATTGTTTTAATTCATACAAATTGGCTAGGGTTCATCAATATCTAGATAGAGAAAGGTTTAGTTCATATTAACAGCTACAAAAACAGAGTAAGATAAATGAGTAAGAGAAACCAAACAATTCATGGCAATGAATCTGTATTTCTTCACTTGAGCTCTTGATTCTTGGTTTAGGAATTTAGTATGGTGTTGTTCTTCCTTTAATCTCAGCTCAAGACCCTTCTCCTTGCTCCAGCAGATGGCTCTTCCTTCTCTTCTTTCTTCTCTGTTTCCAGCAATGCTCCAGCAAAAACTGCTGTTCTTCTCCCCCTCTTCTCTTTTTATTTTCCTCCAAATCTCTAGCCCATGCTTCCAGCTCACTAATCCCATCCATTGTCTACCACTTTCCCTTGGTTCATCACTCTTTTCCCTGATTTAGGCAAGCTCTCCTTTTCTTGTTCTTTCTTTTTGACAAAGGCCAGCTATTGTCCCCCACTTATTCCCCAATCAGTGCAAAGAATCTCACTTTTCGACAGGTGACACGACCACTGACACGCCCGTGTTCCTGGGCGTGTTATAGGCACTGTGATCTTGAACCAAAGGCACGTCCAATGACACGCCCGTGTTCCAGGGCGTGTCATAGCTACTGTAAGTCTGAATAAAAGGCACGTTCCTTGGCACGCCCGTGGTCCCGGGCGTGTGACAGCTACTGTGAGTCTGGATGAATTACACGCTCATTGACACGCCCGTGGTCCTGGGCGTGTCGCAGCTACTGTGACTTTGGGTAAATAGCACGATCATGAGCACGCCCGTGGTCCTGGGCGTGTTGAAGCTACTGTGACTCTGGACAAATGGCACGTTTGGTGACACGCCTATGCAACTGGGCGTGTCATATCCACTGAATGTAGTAACAGGGGCACGCCTAATGACACGCCCGTGTTCGTGGGCGTGTCCATTGGCTGATTTTGCTTTTCTTTCTTCTACTTTCATCCGTGATTGCTCCGAAATGACCAAAAGCCTCAATTTATCGAGAATTCCTGAAATTATTCTTAAATTGCACTTTAAACAAACAAATTAAACTCAATTTGATAATAATCATATTAAGAAATGGGAATAAAATATCATTAATTGTATACTTATCAACCTTCATACCCTTTTAGTTAGGCCTAGGTGAACTTGTCTTGGTGCTTGCATAAACCTGGATAATACACTTGTAGCATACATTAAATGTGGTCTAGGTGCTATTAAATACAACAAACTTCCCACCAAACTCCTATAATAACTTGGATCGACATCATTTCCTTTTTCGACCTTAGGAGCTTTACATTATGGACCATAGGAATTGCAACTGATTTGCTTCTATCCATCTTGAATTTCTTGAGAAAATCCAATGAATACTTTCTTTGAGAGATGACAATGCTTGAATTGGATTGGTTGATTTCCATTCTAAGAAAGTAACTAAAATGTCCCAGGTCTGACATCTAAAAAATAGACTCCATATCCTTATTAAATCCATTGATTATTAAAGCATCATTTCAGATTACCAGCATATCATCTGCATAGATGGATACATTAGCAACTTTATTGAGTCAAATTTTCTAACATACAAGGTGGCTTCATTTTCACTTTTGATAAAATAATATTTAGCCATATGTGAGTCAACCTTGCTGTACCAAGCTCTAGTTACTTGAGGCCATACAAGTCCTTATTTATTTTTTACACTTTGTCTTCATCACCATGGACTTCCAAACCATTTGGTTGTTCTACAAACAATTCTTTCTTCAATTCTTCATTAAGATGACACCTAAGTAGAATACTTCCTATCTCACTTGAGTTGTTAAGGCTAAAAGAAGCCTTATAGTTTTATGTATTGTAATTGATGCACATGCATCATTATAATCAACATCAACTTGTTGTGAATATGTTTTGACAACCAATGTAGCCTTTTGCTTGTTTATTGATCCATCATGATTCAATTTATTTCTAAACATCCATTTTACACCAATGATATTTTTGTGTTTTGGTCTACTTACAAGAAACCAAGTGTTGTTCTTCTCAATCATTTTTATTTCTTCATTCATAGATTGCCTCCACTCCTTATACATAACTACTTCATTGAATGATCTTGGCTCTATAACAACATAGCTACATCTTTCATAAATCTTAGATAAGGATTTTGACTTGAGCATATGTGAGTCTATAGAGGAGTTATCAGACTTACTTTTATCAATTTCAACTATTGAATCCTATGTTTGTAGAGCTGGAAGTGATGAACTTCTTTTCCAATTATTGTTGAGATTATTAGACAATCAAACTCTATTTTGATAATTGACAATCAAATTGATAAAAAATAATTATTTCAAACAAGTATGTTTTGCAGAATTAGAAACCGAGTGCCTTTGTGCGACCGCCCGAATTACCGATCGATGACACAAATGCAACACAAGCACCAAACCGAACTGACCTATAGATTTATCGAGCAGAAAACTAAACCGCATGTAACAAAGACCTAAAAAATCTAAAAAGAACAAAAGAGATAGCTGTCAGCTCTCGCGGTGCTTCCTCAATGCTCAAAACTTTGTGCAACCGCCCATAAGAATCGAGCTACTGCACAAGTCTGGCAGATTTGAATCTTAGTGCCAAATACCTCAGACCAATGATAATCGAACACATGGATGAAGAAATTTGAATTCAACAGTAACTTTGTGCAGAGTGACCGTACACTAAGGACACAAAAGTATGGGCATGTTGAATTCTGTCAGACAATAAAATTTAACCGTTGGAACTAGCCGTTGCATAGATATTTTAAATCAAGTGACCATACACCTAGCCGAGCGACCGCACACCGACCTCCAGCCACCAAATTAGTAGAAGACAAGCACTAAACATGTGGGACCACATCAAATGTCTAGTTCAAGCTAAATGGCTATAAATACCATATTAAACTTTATTTTTGTGGTTAGATAATACTTTGATTGTAGTTGTAATTTCATTGAACAATATTTTTCATTATCTTTTCTAAAGATCAAAATCTAAAATCTTGGAGTATTGGGTGTGAGTATTAAACACCATCAAAAGTTTAAGTGTAAGCTTAGAAACACTTAGGTTATAAGAGTGAGCCTGAGAAAACTCTTGTAAGAGTTGTGAGGATATATATCAAACCATTGTAATAGTTCGGTGTGAGCTAGTGAAAGCACCAAGTTAGAGTTAAGCTTATAAAAAACTCAAGACTAGTGGAACCTTAACAAGTTGTTAAGAAAGTGGATGTAGGATTGAGGTAAATCTGAACCACTATAACTCTTTGTGTTCTTTCTTCTCTACTCTACTCAATCTTTATCTCTTGTTTTTGAATTTTAAATTTACCATCACTTTTCATATCAACCAATTTAACACCCCCCCCCCCCCCCCGGGGACTCTCTCTTAGTTGCTAGTTTGGGATAAAAATTGTTATTAGAGCTAGTAAATTTCTTTAAAATTAATTGTGAAATTTGATCCAAAACGGAAGCCATTCTAGTACCACACACCTCTACACATGGAAACCTAAATTCATCCGTTAAACCCTTTTTTGATGAAACGGATTATTCTTATTGGAAACATAAGATGTACTTGTTCCTAGATAGTGAAGGGATTGAGCTTTGGAAATTTGTTGAAAATGAGTGAAAACTTCCTACTCATGAAGTTGATGGTGTCCAAGTTCCTCTTTTTAAATCACAATGGTCAAGCGACAATGTGAGAGACCGGTTCAAGAACAATAGAATTACCTCCATCTTGATAAATTCAATATCAAGAGAAGAAGGTGGGAGATTCCAACATTCACACTTGTGCACATTGCATTTGAAAAACTCTTGAGAACTATCACGAGGGTACTACCCAAGTGAGGTTCACCAAAAATCAAATGCATGTACATGAGTATGAGTTATTCAAGATGAAGCCCCACAAAATGTCACTGATATGATAAATCGCTTGCTTTCCATTATCAACAAATTAAAGAAGTATGGCAAGATATATAATCAATGTAATGTCAATAGAAAAATCTTGAGAGCACTTAAAGCAAAGAAGAACTTTGAGTCTAAAGTTTCTTCAATTGAAGAAGCTTATGACCTTAGCTCTTTGAGAACCGATGAACTAGTCGAAAAACTACTCACCTTCGAATTACACACAGAAAGAGAAGAAGAACAAGGTGAAAAAGATAAGAAGAAAGCAATAACTCTCAAAGCGATCAAAGATGTTGAGAGCTCAAGTGATGAAGATAGTGACAATGAAGAAGAATTGGCTTTGCTTTCTAAAAGGATAAGTGATTGGAAAAGAAAGAGAAGACTACAAGCTAACAAAGGTACATTTCCTAAATCCTCCTTCAAAGATAAAGATAAAAAGAATGAAGTGAAATGTTATTAATGTGGAAAATCCGGTTACATCAAGTCAGATTGCTTCAAATGAAAAACAAAAATAAGTGGGATAAGAAAAAAGAAGATATCACTCAAAGCTACATGGGATGATGATTCCTCAAGTGAAGAAGAAGAGGAAGAAGAGGAAGAATATGAAGAAATTACAAATCTATGTCTCATGGCTATTGAAGATAATAACAACTCCAATGAGGTAAGTACTCCATCCTTAATCTTGATTGCATATGATGATGATATTGATGATGCTTTAGATGAAAATATTTTTATCGAAAATATGAAACTTAGAGTAGAAAATATTTCTTTAAGATGAAATTTTATAAAGATAAATGTTCTAAGTTAGAAAATGATTTTGTGTCTTTGAAAAACTTTACATTAGAATTGAAGACTTCAAATGAAAATTTGTTGAAATCAATTGATGAAATGACTAAAAATTCACATAGCTTAGAAAATGTGATTAAAAAAAATAAAATATTGAAGGATCAAATAAATGAGTTAAAAGAGTCAATTTCAAAATTTCGAAAGAGAAAAGAGGCCTTAGATACATTGATCAATAATCAAAGACCACTTTCCTTGAAACATAGTTTATGGTTCATTGGTTCATCTAACACTTCACCTAATACATCAATATTTGTTACAGCTTCTTCAACACAAACATCTAGTATTGATGTTATGAAGAATATTAATGCACAATCCAAACCTAAAAATCCTAAAAGAATTACATTTAGTTCACAAGGCTCTAGAACTAAAGTTCCAAGAGTAAATCATGTATTCATATTTATAAGGCATGTACATAAACACAAAAATGCACAAAAGCACTCTCATTTAACACACACTTGCAATTATGTGTATGGTTCATTGAATCTCAATAGAAAAGTGCATAAGTATAGAACCTTGTTTCAATGCACTTATTATATGAAATTTGGACACAAGAGCACATTTTGCTATATTAGGAAGGCTCATCTCAAGTTAGATGATCCTTCTACTACTAACCTTTAAGGACCCAACTTCATTTAGGTACCTAAAAGAAGATGAACATTATTTTTTTGTAGGTATGCCTAAAATTCATCAGTTAAAATTATTGGCTTGTGGACAGAGGATGCTCAAAGCATATGACGGGTACTGCAAAGCTTTTTATAACACTCACTTATAAGCATAGAGGTAATGTTACTTTTGAAAATAATGTTACAGGTAAAATAATTGGCATTGGTTCCATTGATATGCTTGGTAAGAACATGATTGAAAATGTATGGCTTGTTGATGGATTGAAACATAATTTGCTTAATGTAAGTCAAATATGTGATAAAGGGTATGATGTAAGTTTTGACTCTAAAGAATGCAAAGTTACCAATTCAAATGGTGAACTTGTATTCAAAGGAGTTAGAATTAGCAATATATATAAAATTAACTTACATTCCAATAATGCTTTTGAATGTTTGATTACCATAAGTAATGATGCTTGGCTATGACATAGAAGACTAGGACATACTAGTATGGATCACTTACAATGCATTAGTAAATAAGAACTAGTTGATAGTCTCTCTAAAGTAAAATTTAATAAAGATAGGACTTATGAACCTTGTCATTTTGGTAAGCAACATAAAAGTTCATTCAAATCTAAAAATATTGTAAGTACTTTTAGACCATTAGAACTCATTTACTTATATTTGTTTAGACCAAATAGAGTTTCTAGCTTAGGTGGCAAGTTATATGCATTTGTACTTGTTGATGATTACTCAAGGTTTACATGGGTTAATTTCTTAGCTCAAAAGAATGAAGCTTTCAATCTTTTTAAACATTTGTAAAAAGAGTTCAAAATAATAAAAAAAAAGCTATGTAATTTCATCTATTAGAAGTGATCATGACAAAGAATTTAAAAAGGAGAACTTTGAAAATTTTTCCAATGAGCTTGCTATTTCATACTTTTTTTTAGCTCCAAGAACACCACAACAAAATGATGTTGTTGAAAGAAAAAATAGAACATTGATTGAAATGGCTTGGACAATGCTCAATGAATATGATTTACCACCTTATTTTTGGGCGGAAGCTCTTAATACTGCATGTTATATTTCAAATTATGTTTAAAAAAGACATTTGATAAACAAAACTACTTATGAGCTATGGAATGGAAGAATATCCAAAATTTCATACCTTAGAGTATTTTGATGCAAATACTTTATATTAAAAACTAAGGATAATCTTAGAAAATTCACATCCAAATCAGATGAAGGCATATTTTTAGGATATTCATCATGTAGCAAAACATATAGAATATTTAATAAAAGAACACTAGTAGTTGAAGAATCAATACATGTTATTTTTTATGAATCCTCTAAACTTGAACAAAGGAACGATAGTGTTCTTGATGATTTTGTAGGTATATTTGAACAACAAGAAACAATTAATGTTCCAATGAGTAATCATGATGAACAAGAAGAAGAGCGTCAAGAGCTACCCAAAGATTGACAATAAAAGAAGGATCATCCAAAAGAACTAATCATTGGTGACACCTCAAAGAGAGTAACTACTAGATCTCAATCTAAATTCTTGAATGCTAACATTGCTTTTGTTTCTCAAATTGAGCCATGGACCATTGAGGAGGTTCTTAGTGATGCGTATTAGGTGATTGCTATGCAAGATGAACTAAACCAATTTGAGAGAAATAAAGTATGGGAACTTGTTCCTAAATCTAAAGCTCATCCAATTATAGGATGTAAATGGATATATAGGAATAAGCTTGATGAAAATGGTCTTATCACTATAAAAAAGGCTAAATTGGTAGCCAAAGGCTATAACCAAGAGAAAGGCATTGACTATGATGAGACATTTGCTCCCATTGCTATATTAGACGCCATTAGAATATTGCTTGCATTTTCATGTCACATGAATTTTAAACCTTTTCAAATGGATGTTAAAAGTGAATTTCTAATTGGGTTTTTAAATGAAGAAGTTTATGCTGAATAACCTCCCAATTTTGAAGATTATACATTTTTAAATCACGTTTTTAAACTTAACAAAGTACTATATGGATTGAAACAAGCTCCAAGAGCTTGGTATGATGGACATAGTACATATTTGCTTGAAATGGATTTTTAAAAGGCAAAGTTGACACAACTCTTTTTATTAAAAAGAAAATATATAATATTTTGATTGTGCAAATTTATATTGATGACATTATATTTGGTGCTACTAATGAATCTTTGTGCAAAGATTTTACTTCATGTATGACTAGAGAATTTGAAATGAGCATGATGGGTGAATTCAAATTCTCCCTTAGACTACAAATTAAGCAATGCAAGGATGAAATCTTCATCAACCAATCCAAGTACACAAAAGAACTCCTAAAGAACTTTGAAATGGACAGTTGCAAATCAAGTAAGACTCCGATGAGCACATCCTTGAAACTTGACAAAGATAAAAGTGATAAGGTAGTAGATGAGAAGAAATATTGAGCTATTATCAGATCACTACTTTACTTAACTACCTCTAGACCGGATACAATGTATAATGTATATTTATGTGCTAGATTTCAATCTTGTCATAGGAAATCATATTTAAATGAAAATAAAAGAATTTTAAAATACTTGAGTGGTATATTGCATTTAGGTCTATAATATCCTAGACACACATCATTTGACATACTAGGCTTTTTCAATGCAGATTTTTTTGGTAGCCTACTAGATAGGAAAAGCACCATTGGAGCATATCATGTTCTTGGTGAATGCTTAGTTTCTTAGTTTAGCAAGAAATAATTTCGGTTGCTTTATCTATCGCGGAAGCCGAATATGTTGCTGCATGTTTTTATTGCACCCAAGTTCTTTAGATAAACAATAATTGCTTGACGATGTAAAAATATTTAATCATATTCCTATTAAATGTGATAATACTAGTGCAATCAATTTATCCAAGAATCTCATTCAGCATTCTAGATCTAAATATATAGACATCAAACATCATTTCTTAAAGGATAATGTTCAAAATCACAATATAATTTTAAAATTTGTTGAAACTCAAAATCAATTTGCAGATATTTTTACAAAACTCTTAAATGAAGAAAGGTTGAATTTTATAAAACAAAATATTGGCGTGATTGATGGAAAATATCTTGCATAATCATCCTTCATTTCTCCCAAAATCTATTTTGATTATATGCACTTAAAAATCTTTTTTAAGACCCAAAACGGCTCACTTTGTGTGGTCGCCCCAGTATACCGAGTGCTCGTATATCGTCTGCTTTTTTCCGAGCCCAAGCCATAAAAGTTGTCATCTCCCGAGCCTTAACATGTATCTCTCAAGCCTTAACATGTATCTTTCGAGCTTTAATATGTACCTCTACCGAGCCCGAGCTTCAAAGCGTCTCTCTTCAGTGAGCGCACAACAGCTCATGTGGTTGGTCAAACTCAAGAATTTTAAAATTTTCTTAACCATTACACTCTACTCAAGCTTGTGTGAGCATGTACTGCCATGAGAGATTGCCAGACCGAGCTGGCGGTCACCCAACAGGTTGAGTGACTGCACAACATGTGTAACTGACATTTTTGAACATTGAAACTCTTAAAATTCAAATTTTTTTCTACCCCCAAATGGTAAAAAATGACTAGTTTTCTAAATTTTGTCTATAAATACCTCTATTTTGCATGAAAATACATCTTTACAGACCCAAAAACACATATTTAAACAATCTTCTAAGAATTTAATCATCAAGAAGAAGATTTTGAAGATTTTTAATCAATTTGAAGTAGTTTGTTCAACGCATGTTCAACAATCTATTTCTTTCTACATTTCTTTCAATCTTCTATATTTCTATTTTCTTTTTCTTTTATTTTTGATTGAGGATATGACATCCAAAATCAAAACCACCAAAAAAAAGACACAACCAAAGGCAACGGGATTGGCATTAGTGAACCTCAACCTCAACCCAAATTTAAACACTTCACTAGAAAAAGTGTCCAACCACACAAATCCAAATACAAAAATGAGGATGAGAAAACCAAGTACTATATGCTCAAGAAAAAGACCCTTAAACCAATCAAAATACTTGCGGAAGGGATGTTCCTAGCTTTAAACATCCAAGGTGAAATCTATAGCTACCTTGATAGAATTGGGTGGAGGCATTTTGTATGTCCTAATGAACTAGATTACTCTTGCCTCTCAAGGAAATTTCTAATATCTCTAAGGGTAGAGAAAAATTGCAATGCACCTATAGATTTCTATGGAGTTTATTTTAGGCTTTTTGACAAAGATTTTGCTCTTTTCTTAGAAGAATTTGGTGAAGTATGGGGATTCCAAACTCATGGAGCTTTCTCCTATAATGATGCAGATTTTCCTTTAAAAAATTATTCATCCTTTTGGAGTGAACTATCCATTGAAACCCAATACAACAATAGGTCATCCAAAGCCATCCATTTTAAATCCCTTCTCTTTTGGCTCTTACATAGAATCATCACCTACACCATTCACCAAAGAAGTGATAGAAATGAAAAGGTTACTCAACATGACTTATTTTTCTTGTATGCTATTGTGCATAATGAGTCAATCCAAAGTGTTAGGTTTCTCATAGACACCTTTGTACATCATGGGAAGTTTAAGGCATGAACTTTCTTTCTATCCTCTCAAATTACCCAACTTGCTAGTCACTTAGGACTCCTAACCCCTGAAAATCTTGTAATCCGAAGTGATCCCCTTGATCCAGCCATAAACTGCATCAACCTAGACTACCTTGAACATATTAGATGTATCCAAAAAGTTGATAATCACTATGAGTATATATTTGGTAGCAAGGAAGTTATCAAAGGGAAAAGAAGAGACCTAAGTATCGTATTATGGAAGAAGAATGTGAATCTATCCATGTTGAAGTTAAGTACCTCCCTAGACCTTACAAACTCACCAAAGAAAAAGGTGAATCATCCAAAACTCTCTAACCTATCCTCAAGGCCATATATTCTCTCCAAAAATAATTTAATCATTTTAAGAAGGATGTCACAAAGAGAATTACAAAACTCGACAAAAAGGTTTATCTCCTTTCCTATATTCATCATGACATATATGACTTACAAGAAAAATTTGGTCTTCCTCAATGTGAGTTAAGTGAATGGGATGTGAGAGACAGTATTGAAAGTTCTTATGAAAGATCATCACCATCCTCACATGACTCCTCTCCAACTCCTTCTCTTGGTGATGATGATGAAAGGACTTCAAACCCTCCTCCACCATCAAGAAAAGAAAAAGAAAAAGTTTTTGATTAATCATTTCTTGTATTTTTCTTTCAATTAACATCAAATTTATTTTTATCTTGTATTCATATTTATTGGTTTCAATGGACTTTATCTTTCTTTCACCTAAATTTTATTTTTGCCTTTGTCAAAAGGG
The DNA here is from genome assembly GCA_947685225.1 of Garcia nutans. Lineage (NCBI taxonomy): Eukaryota > Viridiplantae > Streptophyta > Magnoliopsida > Malpighiales > Euphorbiaceae > Garcia > Garcia nutans. The sequence continues at coordinate 3,472,533 of CANTUV010000068.1, forward strand.
GAGAAAGATGTATGTGATTGAATTTAAATGTTTTAATTGCCAAAGGGGGAGATAAATTTAATTATCAAAGGGAGAAGCGAACTTGATTATAACAAGAAAAAAAAATTGGTATCTAGAAAAGAAAATAAATTGCATGCATCAATTGTTAAATAATCTAACATAAGGGAAGAAAATTGATTAAATACTTCATGCACTTAATTATTTTTAACTTAAATTCAATTTGATTGCCAAAGTCAAAAAGGGAGATATTATTGAGATTATTGGACAATCAAACTCTTTTTTGATCATTAACAATCAAATTGATAAAGAACTAATGATTTCAAACAAGTCTGTTTTGTAGAGTTAGAAACTGAGCGCCTTTGTACGACAGCCTGAATTACCGAATGACTGTACAAATGCAGAACAAGCATTAAACTGAACTGACATACAAATTTACCAAGCAAAAAATCGAATGAACATATAGAGCGCCGAGCTAAACAAATGCTGAAGTTGCAGAGAACTAAACTGTAGAGCTAAAAGTAGCCCGAACAGCTAAAGAGGACAGCACATATGGAATAGCCAATCTAAGTAAATAGTATTGCTCTATACCGAGCTAGATGAGCCAACTATGGCCAACTAAGCTAAGTCCATAATCTCCATAGAAGAGTTCACATTTTCAATGAGTGGTGAAGCTAGGACTCCTTGTAGGCATGTGACAGTACGTGAGCACCGAGCCGCCGCACCAAATCAAAGTAAAAATTCATAAACTCACAGAAAGAATAACGGTCTCAGTGAGGGATGAAGTTAGGATGCCACAACTTTCCGAGACCGCCCAAGACACCTGAGCAACCGCATGTAATAAAGACCTAAAAAATCTAAAAAGAATAGAAGAGATATCGGTCAGCTCTCACCATGCTTCCTCGACACTCAAAACATTATGCAACTGCCCAAAAGAGCCGAGCTACCGCACAAGTCTGGTAGATTTAAATCTTAGCGCCAAATATCTCGAACCAATGATAATTAAACACTTAGATTAAAAAAATTGAATTCAACGGTAACTTTATGCCAAGCGACTGCACACCGAGATGGAAGACTGCACGACACAAAAGTATGGGCATGCTGAATTCTGTCAAACAACAAAATCTGATCGTTGAAACTAGCCGTTACACAGAGCTTTTAAACTAAGCGACCACATGCCGAGCCGAGCGACCGCACACCAAGCTCCATCCATCAAATTAGTGAAAGATAAGTACTGAAAATGTGAAAACCACCTCAAACGGCTAGTTTAAGCCAAATGGCTATAAATACCATATTAAACTTCATTTTTTTATTAGAGAATAATTTGATTGTAATTTTAATTTCATTAAACAATATTTTCATTATCTTGTCTAAAGATCAAAATCTAAAATCCTGAAATGTTAGGTGTGAGCATTAAACACATCAAAAGTTTGACTGTGAGCTTAGAAACACTTAGGCTGTGAGAGTGAGCCTAAGAAAACTCTTATAAGAGTTGTGAGGATTGATCTCAAATCATTGTAATAGTTCAGTATGAGGTAGTGAAAACACCAAGTTAGAGTTAAGCTTATAAAAAACTCAAGACTAGTGGAACCTTAACAAGTTGTTAAGGAAGTGGACGTAGGATTGAGGTAAATTTGAACCACTATAACTCTTTGTGTTCTTTCTTCTCTACTCTACTCAATCTTCATCTCTTACTTTTGAATTTTAAATTTACTATCACTCTTCATATCAACTAGTTAACCCCCCTCTCTTGGTTGCTAGTTTGGGACAATAATTATCATCCCTTTCTACATGACTATTTTCCTAATTCCAATATAAGTCTTCATGCACTACTATATTTCTACTTACTAATACTTTCTGAGTTTGTAGATTATATACTCTTTAGCCTTTGGACATTTTTGCATGACCCAAGAAAATTTCAAGTTCAGCCTTTGATCTAATTTAGTTCTTTTCACAACTGGAACATACATACAGCAGATTGAACCAAAAAGCTTCAAATGCTTAGCGGTAGGTTTTACACCACTTCCAACTTCAATTGGTGTCATTTCCACCACAACCTTTATCGGTAATTTATTTAACAAATATATAGTAGTGTTAACTGCCTTTGTCTAGAATCTCAGTGGTAATTTCTTTTCAACCATCATACTCATAGACATTTCAACTATTATTCTATTCTTTCTAAAATTCTATTAAGGTAAGTATAGAACTATCAATTGGTGACTAATCCCCATTTCTATACAAAACTTATCAAACTCATTGGAGGTGTACTCATTGCCACTATCAAACATAAACCATTTTAATTTGTAGCAACTTTAAGTCTCAACCTTAGTGATTTGTTGTTCATAAAGTGCACCCATGCCATTCTTGAAAAGTCATTAATGAATAGCATAAAATACTTATTATTGCTTAGTGATTATGTGCTCATTGCTCCACAAATATTTACATGAATCAATTCAAGCTTTTCACTTTCCCCCTATGAAGCTTTAACAGGAAATGACAACCTATGCAGCTTACCAAACTGACATGAATTATAAACTTCATTAGCTACAAAGATTTCTAACAAATCTCTTGTTAAAACCTTAGACTACATATCTTTCAAAGCTACACAATTGAAATGACCATATCTTTTATGCCAAATCATAGAATTATCTTTAGCAACAAAATTAACCTTATCATTCATATCATTATAATTTATAGAAAAGCTTCAGTCAACCATAGCTACCTTTACAATTAAACAATTATGTGGATCATAGATAGAGCAAAACTTGTCCTTAAAAGAAAGTGAATATCCATTTAAAAAAGTTTATGTAACACTTAGTAGATTTTGTGCTAGGCAAAGTATAAATAGAATATTGTGAACATATTTAATACCTTGCTTAGTGTGCACCTGAATTGAGTTGTTCCCTTGTGCTTGAACAACCTTTCAATCTCCAAGCTTTACAATGGGCTTGGCAATTCTATCTATGTTGGTGAACATACTTTCATATTTGGACATGTGGCTAGTGCAACCACTATCAATAAACCAAGTCCGATTGCTGCTAACAGGCTTGCATTCTGATATGTTAAACTTCTTGAGTATCTCCTTTGTATAGCCTTTTTGTGAGATAAACATCCCACCTTCCATTTTCTTTACTTCCATTCCTAGATAAGACATGAGACTTATGTCACTCATCTCAAATTCTTATGTCATTACCTTCTTAAAATTGTTGAACATTATTGGATTATTGCCTATGAAAGTAAGATCATTCACATAAATACATACAAATAAAACATCTTCTTATTCTTGCTTCATATAGAGAGCATACTTATGCATGGATCTATGAAAACTATTATCTTTGAAGTACTTATCAATTCAACTGTTCCAAGTTCTTGGTGCATGCCTGAGCCCATACAAAATCTTTTTAAGCTTTATCACTTTGTCTTCATGTCCTAATATACCTTTCGAGTTGTTTAACATATACTTCCTACTCAAAATAGCCATTTAGAATGGTTTACTTGACATCTAATTGGTGGATTTTCCAGTGATTTTGGGCTGTAAAGGAAATCAACAGTCTGATAGTTTCCATACGAGCAACAGGAGCAAATACTTCTTCATAGTCAATAGCTTGTCTTTCTTTGTATCCTTTCATAACAGGTCACACTTTATGTCTCTCCACTTAAACTTTAGCATCCTTCTTGGATTTGTATATCTTCTTGATTCCAATTGGTTGATGACCATTTGGAAAAGGAACAAGTTCCCAAGTATTATTCTTTTTTATTGAATGAATCTCTTCGTTCATGGCTTTAATCCACCTCTCATCTTTACATGCTTTTTCAAAACTTAAAGGTTCAACATCATTAAGAAAACATAACAAGATTATATCATCAAGCCTCTATGTTTCATCATAGATGTCAATAAGACTCCAATATCTCCTTAGGCCACCACTTGAACTAGATGAAAGTGAAGTCGATGATGATGATGCCTAGAATGATGGACTTGGTGAAATTGGTGGAGTAGGTTCAACTTCTTGACTAACAAGCTTTTAATCTTCAAAATAAGGTAGGAAATCATATGATCCTTCATTTTGTGAACTCCAATCCCATGATTTTCATTCATCAAAATCCACATCTCTGTTAGTTATGATCTTTCCATTGTTTATATTAATAGCATGTACCCTTTTGAACTCCCGTCATAGATAATGAAGATAAACTTTTCACTTCTATCATCAAGCTTAGATCTCTCTTGCTTTGGAATATACACATAAAAACTCACAAATGGGACATATTTGGCTTCTATCTACTCTAAGCTTCTTGTGGGGTCACATCCTTTAAGCTTTTTGTTAGACATTGGTTTGAAAGACACATGGCACATGGAACTACTTTAGCCTAGAATTCTTTTGGCATATTTTTGCTTATTTGCATAGCTCTTGTCATATTCAGTATCATCTGGTTTTTCGTTTAATAACTCCATTTTGTTGAAGTGAGCCCAAAATTGCTAGAAAATGCCTAATTCCAAGAAACTCACAAAAGCATTTGAAATCATTAAAAGTAAACATTCCTCCTTTATCAGTTATCAAAGATTTTATCTCATACCCACTACTTTTTAATAAATGCTTTAACTCTTTGGAAAGAATCAAAAGTCATAAATTTATTTTTCAAGAAATAAACCTAAGTTTTTTAACTATAATCATCAATAAATAACACAACGTAGCAACTTTTAGCAAAAGATGGAGAATTGATTGGACCATAAACATCTGCATGGATAAGGTGAATTGGACTAGTGGCCTTTGAGATAGATTACTTGGGGAAGCTCTTTCTTGAATGCTTTTTCAGTAAACAACCCTCACATAATTGATCTGGATGATTAATTGTTAGAATGAATTTCACCCTCTTCTTTCCTCCCAAAGCTTTCAGACTTTCAAAATTAAGGTGGCCAAATCTCATGTGTCAAATCCATGATGAATCATCCATAAAAGTCTTCAAACATATCTCATCAACTATTTATAGGCCCAACTTGAATATTCTATTATTTGTCATGGTAACCTTTGCAAGAAGGCTACGATTATGGTCTTTAAGCCAAAACATATTGTCCTCCATGATGATTTTGCAACTATTCTCCATAAATTGTCCAATATTCAGAATATTACTCTTCAACTTGAGAATATAATAAACATTATGAAGAATCTTATGATCTCCATTTCTTGTCTTAATTAAGATAATTCCTTTACCTCTAATCTCTACTTTTGTAGTATTATCAAAGCGTACATTGCTACTCACTTTGGTGTCAAGTTCTATGAACTTGCTTCTATCACCAGTCATGTGATTGCTTGCTCCATTATTGAGATACCATGTGTTTTACTCTCCCATGGCTTCTTCACTAAAAGAAAGAAATATGGTTGGCTCCCCTATATTGTTGATGTGTTCCACAAGTTTTGTTTCCTCCTCAACTCCCTCTGTTCGACATTCCCAAGAGTAATAACCATATTTTCCATAAGAAAAATATTCTACTTAAGCTTTGTCATTTCACTAACCATTATATCTTCTACAGTTGCCATGTTAGATGTTAAACTTAAATTATGTTATAAAATATATTAGTGTTATATTAAGTGAGTTATACGAATTGAAGTTAGAAAGAATTAAATCAACTCAAGTTTATTAAATCTTGTATTTAATTTACGTGTAGTGTTCTTTATAAAAACTAGTATAAATAGGTGCCTAGTATGCTCATTTGTATCAAGTAAGTTGAAGAGTTCAATATACAAACACATTTGATTTCTTTTCTTCCTTCCTTTGTGAGTGTGTAAAATTTAGTGAATGCCCATCCACTTCTAACAAAGAGGTATCAAAGCTTAGTTAAGTGTAAAAATGGCATAAAAAGAGCCTCTCTTTCCTTTCAATATCCATAATTCAATAAAATCAATTATGAAAATTGGTCAATTAGAATGAAGTCCATTCTTGGTTCTCAAGGAGTGTGGAAAGTATTTAAGAAAAGTTTTGAAGGACCTCAAAATGAGGAAACACTAAATCACATTCAAAAAGATGCATTGGTGAAGGAGAAAATGAAAGACCAATGTGCACTTACCATCATTCATTAAGGTTTAGATGATGAAATGATAAAAAAAGTTGCAAATGACACAACATCTAAGAAAGCATTGGAGACTTTATGAAACTCTGTTATGAGAGTTGAAAAAATAAAGAAGGTTTGTCTTCAAACTCTAAGGGCTGAGTTTGAATTGCTCTTAATGAAGGAGAGTGAAATCATAACAGAGTACGCCATAAGAATATTGGTAGTAGTAAATCAAATGAAGAGACATAGAGAAACCTTATAGATGTTCATGTGGTTGAGAAGATATTACACTCTCTCAACTCAGAGTTCAATTATATAATGGCTGCTATTGAAGAATCTAAAAATTTGGAGACCATGACAGTTGATTAATTGAATGGATCATTATGAGCCCATGAAGAAAGAATGAATCGTGTCAAGCAAGAGCAAATTGAGCAACCTTGATATTGAAATTGTCCACTAAATCTTAAAGAGATTCTTTCATAAAAGATGGTCATGGTTAACCACGTAGAAAATGTCAAGGCTGTGGCCATGGATATGGTCAAGGAAGAGGTAAACAGGACTCTTTTAATGAAAATAAAGATCAAAATTTTTAAAGAGGACGTGGAAAAAGAAGAAAGAAGAGAACTCAAATGTATTTGTATATTGAATTCTTCAACTTGCCTTGTACAAATGAGCATACTAGACACCTATTTATACTAATTTGCATTTCTATTTAAACAACATAAATATGAAAATATTAGGCTACAGTCTCTTTCTCACATTGAATACATATATGTTTTATGATATATACTGCCATATGAAATGCAATCGATACATTATAAACATATATTAATTTATCTATGATTTATGTTTAAATCTATAATTATGTTAGGATATACAATTTTGTTTATTATTCATAGATTAAATAGCAATAATAGTATCATCTAGGAATTAATTATTGTATTTTTCATCTAATTTAATTTAGCGCGCAGTTACAATAATCAATAGCTCTTACAATCAACGATTTCAAATCATTATAGAACATTTGATGGCTGAAATTGAAGTTAAATTATAAAATAATGAATAAAAATATTATTTTCATATTCTAATCTGAATTATTATTGAGTTGGCTTATTAAGAGGTAAAATATTTTCTATCAAGTTTTAAAAATATTTCAAATTAAGAATTCAACCTCAAGACATGATTAAGGGAGAAGAAACTTGCTATTTCACTTTGCCTCTTAAAATTATACCATTAGCAATTTTAATTAATTATATATATGTAATTAATAATATTAATGTTAGTTATACATAAAATATATTAATAAAAATAAATTAAATAATTACAGAATTTAATATAATTTACAGCTAATTATCTAAATGTATAAAAACGCTAGAGAGAGAGAGAGAGAGGGGCCGAGGGAGTGAAGGTTCATACCGGTTACGCGGCATTATTGGAGCGTGGGGTTAGCATTTTCCAAAGGTGAGTCCCATTAAAGGGCAACGTTTTCAACTATGTAATAATTTCTTTTAACTTGTATTTTTCATGCGCAATCCCATCTCAACACTCCTAAATCTCATTCCTTCTTCGTGGTGGAGTGGGGTCCACTGTAAAATATACAAATAAAATAAAATTACATAAAAACCCAATGGACCCACAATAGCCTCCAAACTAATTGAATTGAAATTTAATAAAATAATTAAGAAAATTTTATCAAATCAAATTTAAATATAATAAATAATACTCAATTAGAATCTATTGAGTTTTTAATTTTAATTTTATTTCAAACTACATTCAAGTAATATATATATATATTATAAATTTATATAAGAGGAAATTATACTATAAACTATAAAGCACTCTTTTAATTTATTTTCAAAAATATTTTTTAATTTTTAAGAAATTTTATAGATATTATTTTTTTAAATTTAACAGAAAATATACTATATGTATATTTTTAGTATATTAGATATATTATTTTTAAAATTGAAAATTAAAAAGTGTGTATTTTTTTTCAAAAAATATTTTTAAAGAAATTTTTGTGTATCTCTCAAATTATAAAAGGGTTGGTTATGGTAGAAGAATGATGAGATGGAAGGTGTAAATGGTGCAATTAATTTGTCATCCACTAGTGATGTGGACAAAAAAAAAAAGCAATAGCATTGCAATGGCTGTGGTATGAAATAATGTACATTTATTTTATACTCTCATTAAAATTGGACCAGAAGATGAGCGGACTGCCTCTCTTAACCCACTCCAATCTATATATAGCTCTCACTGTTTGCATTAGGAGAAAATTTTTAAAAAACAATTCCTGAATCATGTCATTATTATTATTTTTTTTAATGAAAATGTTATCAGAAACGAATTTAGAGTTATTTCTTTGATAGGTTGTTTTTCTTTTCTTGCCAGTCATATTTAATTTTTAAAATTTTTATTTTAAGTATTTTTTTATTAAATTTTATTTAGTGATTTCAGACTCAGATATATAACTCTAAAAACAGTTTTCATTAATATCATATTAAAAGTAATAATTATTTTAAGTTTAAAATTTAAATCTAACGAATGATTTTAGTGCAAAATTATATTTTATTTATAAAAAATTAAAATATTAAAACACTGCAATTATTTATAGTTAAAATTTCTACAATATAAAAGCTGTATAATGTAAAAAGATTTGTATATATATTTTGATAATCTTTTTAATATTTTGAGGGAAATTTTGATTATTCAGAAACTAATTTGTATATTTATGAATAATTTTAGACCTTTTATATAAAAATATCAAAAAACAAAATCTCAAAAACACTTATCTTTCTTAATTTTTTTTAAAAACATCAATTCTTCTTCTTTTTTTTTTAATTTTAAAAATATCTAAAGTTGGTAGCATAGAACTGCATAATATATAATATAGTATACACATATATACATAGAATATATTTTCAATTAAATTTAAAAAATATATATATTTTTAATTTTAAAAAATTAAAAAAAATTAACGTATCATGTAATCTTTTCTAATTATTTAATATACCGCTAAAGAAATTCTGTATATATATATTTCACTTGTTATATCATCATTAATATATCTATATCATCTAATTAGTGTCAATAAAGTATGATGATTTATGAAGCTGCAATCCCTTTCTAGTGCAATTATATCCAAAGAAAACCAAGCCAAACATCAAATTAAAATAATAATTTCAACTACTATATTATTAGCCATGCATTAATTGCCTAATGATTCTCTCAACATTCTTCGCAGCCTTGTTCAGAAGAGAAGAAAATTTTAGGTACAGTGTAATTGTAATTGTGTAAAATTAAAAATTAAGTATTGAAAATTTAATATTTGAATTTTAAATATTGAATAGTAATATAATTTTAAATTATAAAAACATTTAAATATTTAATTACTTATTATATTCATTATATATTTTAGATTAAAAAATATTGATTTTTGGTTTTTAGTAAATAATTTAAAATGATGAGTATCACCAAACAATTTAAAACCATTAAGCGTTGAACTAATTTTTTTAGTAAGACTGAAAATTAAATATTATTGAATAAAATAAGTGATATAGTTTTTAAACTATAAAAATATCTTAAAATAATTTCTTTTGTATGCAATGCAAGGTGTTGTTTTTTTTAATATTAATCATGAATTATAATACAATTAAAATAATTTAATATTAAATAATTTAATATTAAATTCTGAATGACATTAGCAAAAGTACAACCGTCCTCAAGCATCAGGGTTAAAACAAAAGGCCAAGAAAACCAAATATATACAATAATTTCAGAATGAGAAATTAGCTAGAGAAAACAAAGAATTACTGAACTCAATCATTATGTTTTCAGAGCTTTTCCTTCAATAAAATAAAATACATAGAACAAACGAGAGATAATTTTACAAAAATTAAATAAAAAAACAATAAGGATGAATATTTAACTCATAATTAACTTATAAGATTTGAAATCATATTAATCTATAATTTCTTTATGACCGATTATCTCTACAAAAGAAAAGTACTAATTAAGTATGTATTAATCTCGAGTTGCAGTATAAATAATTTATAATATATGTTCTATATAATCTAGCTAATTAATTGGGCAGATCATATATAATAAACAAATAATTTATATGTAAATCCTATAAAAATTAACAAAATAAAAACTATAAGATGAGAGGAAATGAATGAATGAATTAATTAATTTCATAACCTTCTTTTGTTGTGCAAAGGATTGGATCCAGTAGGAACTCTTCGCTTCTGAGACCCGAATTCTGCAGCTCGATCACGAAAGGGAACATTAACCGTCGCATGAAAAGCTTTCTGTTGTTGTTGGCTTGTGGTAGAAAAAGAAGAAAGGCTCCTTCTTCTTCCAGTTGCTTCACTTGCAGGAGCTAAAATAATCAGAAAAGCAATAACAGCAACACAGAAGAGCTGCTGGCAAAAGCTTTTCATTTTATTTTCTTATTTTCTTTTTTCCTTGAGAGAATGTCTGTGAAAGAGATATATTGGTAGCTTTATATAGAATAATACATAAAGCTTTGCTATATATTACTACATATATAAGAATGGGAATATGGATAGTGTTTATAGAGAATGATGGTCCACATGATAATCAAATGGTAATTAGTACGCAATTAAAATTGATCGAACGGTATATAATTGATGTGGTTAGAGTCAAAGGTGTAATCCTGGAAAATGGAAATGACGGTTAGGCTTTGGGCATGGTGGTGGAGGTCGCCATTCAATACAAGATTGTGACGCCGACACAAACAATTTTTAAACTCAAACCTCACATATATGTTTGTATGTGAACTTGAAGGGCATGAAAGTAAGGGCTTGCTGCCTCTTTTTAAATTGTCTTTAAATACCAAATTGCCTATTTTTGTTTTAATATATTGAAAGGATCTTGTGATTAACATTAATTTTTAATTTTTTACATGATAACAATTTAAAAAGAAGAAACTAGCTATGTATACGTTAGAATTTTACATCTCAATTTTTTTTATTTGGTAATAAGATGCTATCATAGTTGATGGATTTAATTTAATAAGGAGGCGGATTTTGGATTCCATAAAAATTAATTTCATTTTTTTTACTAATAATTAATATTTATAATTAAAATTTAATATTTGACTGATTCTTTAATGGTTAATATAATTTTTACCAGCATTTAAATTTGAATATATCAACATAAGATGAGAAAAATTATATATATATATAATTCTCCAAATATGCGATAAGATAGCAAAGATCTTTTATTTCTTAATTAGATATTTTAAATATACATTACTTTTAAAATTTAAGATTATAGAATATAAAATGATTAAAAAAAATTACATAAGTCTAATAAATTTTATTACATCGTTCTCTTAATTTACTATTCTGCCAAAAGTGATGCATGATTTATTAATAGAAATTAATGAAGTTGTGCGAAAAAAGTCAATGGTTGACGCACTCGACAGATTAACAGGCGCGTAATAGAATTATTAAACAGTAATAACCAAACCAAAAATCATATTATAGTAACGTAAAAGATTATTATACTCTAATAGTATGGACACGTATTGAAAAGGTCGGCTAATTTAATGTTAATATTTTGAAAATTCCACAGCTCCTTCCTTCTGTTTAATTTAATATTTTAAGAAAAAACATGCGATGATCGATCATTTTATTTTCATATTTCCGACTTCATTAATTAATTAATTTATACATATATATATATATATATATATACAAATTTGCTTCTGGAAGAAAAAGAATTAGTGCTGACTTTGCCAATCACCATACAACTTGACAACAGACCAACACAATATTGGCTTCTTTATGGCAAAGTTAAGGAATATAAATTATACTTTCATACTTTTAATGATGGTTCCTACTGAAATATTAATGGAAAAAAAAGAAGGATATAACAATTATTATTTTGCACATGGATGTAGAAAAATTAAAGATAGTTTATATGTTATAATCCTCATTTTCAACAAAAATTTTTAATTAAAATCGAAAATCACTTAAATTTTGACACATGACTATTATTTTAAAAAAAAAAAAACGGCTATACATTTTCTTAATCAAGCTTGGCTTGAGTGCATAGAAATTAAGGGTTTGGTTGCTATACTTTTTCTTAATTTCTTTTGCCTGCTACTTTAATTTATAATATATATATATATATATATGGAAAAGTCTTAGACTAGTCTTGTTTTCATTTTTCAACATTGAAAGGAGATAAACTTTATAATTTGATAATTAAGTAATTAAAGTCACGAATATATATATAGTAATTAATGCTAAAGATATTATGTGGAAAAATAAATAAAAAGTTAGAAAATAGATAATAATAATAATAATAATTAATATTGTTAGCTTGGGCTCTAACACGGTGAAAATGAAATTATATGCAAACAAAAATAAAAATAAAAAAAGATAGAAGTGGTCAAGGGATCACTTTATATTGTAATGAGTACGGCAGGCCATAGTTTTCCTAATTTAGCTATATAAAAAAAAATTAACAGGTGTTGGCACATAATTTTGTGCGCTCCACCCACAAAAAATGTGCATATATATATATATATTCAAAGCAGTGTTCATTTGCTCCATTTTGTTCCCACCAATTCCATTCATAATTAATACTAACTATATATTATGCATTTTCATACACATCCTGATACGCTATGCCCTTCTCCTTTACATTAGGAAACAAACATTTGCTTTATTTGTGGCCGGAAATCTTATATTTCAACCTTAAAAATCTTCAATAATAATTATTTTGATAACAAAAGAATGTATATTTATTTTTTATTTTCTTGAAATTATAACAATTTTTTTAAAGTTAATTATATGCCATATTGAAATATTTTATGATCAATTTTAACTACAGTATTTAAAAATTTAGTAATACTTAGTGATTTGAAAAGTAGTGTCTATTCTATCAATTTTGTAGATGTGTGTTATTGTGTGCCACATATTCGTTTATGTGATTGCTCATCTATGAATGAAGCACATATACAAACAGGGAACATAAACAAGACTTGAAAATGATATAAAACGACAGCATTGATATAATAATTCTTAAAAAATAGAGAAACGAGGCAAGATACATGTATGTTTGTCTACGTGTGTATATGTATTTTAGATTATAAAAATTTAATAATATATATATATATATATATTAGTTCACCATATAGATATACATATTAGTTCATTTAAAAAATAAAGTTTTATAATAAAAAAATAAATTTTATAATCAAAATTGATCAAAATTATAAAGCTAGTAATTTATCCATATATCATATGAATAAAATTTTGTGATAAAAATATATTCTAAATTATTCTAAAAATGTGTCCAAGTCCTTTCTTATGTATATCTTCCTTTTCATGTCCAATAAATAAAAAAATAATAATAAAAGACACATAAAATTATATATTGAGCACGTATATGGTGCATGTCCATGTCAAAAAAGTATTTAACACAGACACTTTACTTTATTGGAGTCCCAATGCTTCATAGTTGCTTATGCTTGATGTTAGGAAGTAATGAGAATTGGCTCATTCATTTAAACAGTTATTTGTTAGTAGTTTTTTTATGCCCTTGAATAGTTATTGGTGAATCGTTTTTCTTTGATATAGATAAAACCTCTGCTCTTTATGTGCAAAAGAACTTCTAGAAGAAAATAGGGAGGATTCTAATCTACAAGAAAGACAATGCTTAATCCATCTCTTGGATTCAAGTTTTGTGTGGATTAGATAAAAGTTTTTCAAGAGTTACGCTTGCTGGTACTTATAAACTATAGAATTGAATCTAATTGTAGCCGTAAAATATGTGTACTTGTGCTTCTGCTTAATAGTTAAATTCTTCTTATCATATTTGCTAACAGATGAGATGAGATGGGACATGAGGTGACATGTCTTTAGATGCTTTGGATATGTTATTATGAGATGTTGGTATATGTTATTGTGAGATATTGGTAGGGCGCTGGAACACCTAGTTGTCTTGTCTTTAGGTTTTTGCTTTCCTCTTGAGCATGCTCTCTAGGAGTCCAGGATTTTATTGGGCAAGGTATGAGATTTAGTAATTCTATATAGTATAAGATTTCATTTTGAGATTTAAATAGACTATGAGCTCTTAGATCTCTTGAAATCGCTTTCGGAGTGTATTTCTTTTAAGATTCAAAATAGTTAGTATCGGAGCAATTTACCTATACAAATAACTTGAAATTCAAAAAAATATATTCTATAAGCTATATTAAAATTATTGATAGCCTTGAGAAGAAAAAAAATATCTAAGTCAGGCCAGCATCATTAAGAATAAGAGTTGTCAAGAACGTCAAATGTTCAATTATGCAGAAATATTGAGATTTTATTGGCTAAGGTACGAGATTTGAGAGTCTTATATTAAAATTTTGAGATTTATATGGACTTAAAGCTTTTGATTAACTTCTTAAGCTAGTAATTCTTTCAAGATTTATGACACCGTCTGCTGTTAGCAAATGAGTAAAAATCATATATCAAATCAAAACAAAAATCATATATAAAATTAGTAAAAAATGACCAATTTAATTAATAATTGTTATTTTATTTTGGAACTGATTTTTCAATTTTGTGTATGCATCTGTAGGTAGTGGTAGGATAATTAATGAAGGTTAATGTGGGTTGTTGATGGCTAATCGGAATACAGAATCTGTCCGTGTGCAATATATGTATTAATGGAGAAGGATGGACTGGCCTGCACTCCCCAGTAGTACTCCTTTCCTTTTCTCCAATCAGTTGATTAGAAATAGTAATTTGATGTTGTCATTTTGAAATGTCATTCGAACTAATTACTTAAATCAATTTCTTGATTAACATCAAATGAATCATTGAATGTAAAAAATAGTCCTAATTAGTATTGAAGAGATTATTGAATATTTTGGTATCTCTATACACTCAATTTTAGCTCTGTAATTCCCATAAGGATTTGCCGTCAAAAATGTGCAGAACACAATTCAACTAGTTGAGCCTACAGATTCTGCAATTTGAAATCATAATGCTACCAATTTTTTTTTTCTTATCCCTTTCTTCATTTAGGGCATCCATTTTTGCAATTTTATTTGTTCTTTCCGTTTTTATTAATTTTTATTTCTTTAATTATTTTTGGTAGAAGCTCTATTTAAGATGAAATTCCAGTTATGATTAGTTTTTTTTTACAATTATATAATTTGTTATTTTCTTTTCTTTTTGAAAAAAAAATATTTTGACTTTTACCATTTTTTAAGGATATTTTCTGCATAATTTTTGTAAAAAACTTAGTGTTTGAGACAGCTTATAAAGTAATAAAGTATATTGTTTTTGAAAGATAGTTTCTTTCAAATTTCAGTATTTTTATTTGAATCAATGAATTCTGAATTCTAATATCTAATTATCTGATATTCATTTCCAAATCAACAGATTTAATAAAAGGCTTCCGCTATGTCTGTATATGTATATGAGGATGTGGATATTATGGTCAAAATATAAGAATTATATTTTATATTTTTTTAATTCATAAATTTCTCAATTTCAATATGTATTTTTATCAAGCTAAAAAATGTTTTTTTAAAAAAAATTATAATATCAGTTTAGTGTGAAAACGAATAACTCAATAAATTTTTAAAAATTGAATTAATGAAATTAGAAAATAACTATATATTTATTTTTATCAAATAGTTGGTAAGGCCTCAAAGGAATTTTCACCTATTAAAGTTTGAACCATTCTTTTTTAGTCCATGTATGCATTATGTGCCCATTTAAAACTACCAATTAATTAATTAATTGTGCTGATTTTGGATACAGCTAAATTCATCATTTGTCCTCACTCATATAATGGTATATACTGATGTCCATTTGCTGTTCCATTTTCCACCAAATGATACAACTCACATATTTGAACTGGTTTCCACCTTTTTTTTTTTCTAATAAAGTTCTTAGCTAAAACAGTAAAACATATGTATATAACTACCACACTTGAACTATTCTTCTGAATTTGGAATTAGTGGAAGCGCACAAGTGTAATTGAGTAGTTAATGTTGGAATATGTATGTATTCACATGCTATTTCAAAAGAAATAATTCGACAATGGAAAAAAACAAAGTCTTCGTGCACTTTAAATATTGTCTAACTCCTTATAAACTTGTAAAAGAGCTGAAAGAGAGTGGGCCTCGCGCGATAAATGGACTAAAAGCCCAATATATAAAGTGCGAAATGGCCCTATGTCGGAGATATACGCAAGGCCCAATATAAGTCCACTTTTTGGATCCCCATAAGGTGAATTTGAAGAGTATGCGAGAATTATTTTGTGTATTTGATGCTAGTAACCCTCTTGCAAAAGAATTGAAAGTAGTTGCATATTTTGGAGCATTTTTTGGGTTAAAATTGCAGAAGAATGTCAAAAGAGGATGATGGGCAACTTGGAGTGCAGAACCGTGGAACACAAGCAGAAAAAGAACGAGAAGCATGACTGTGAAATTGAGATCCTTGTTGCTTGAAGGAAAATGAAAAGTCCAGAAGCCATTCAAAAAATACGGCTGTGCAAATCTTGAAAGAAACAACAATGCATTCCAGAAGGCCTCTGCCTAAAGGAAGATCCAAAGGTCCATAAAAGAAATGAGATGTATGGGCCCAATTATTATGCACAATCGTGCTAAATTGTCTAATGTTGCTAAGTTCGAGATTTATACAAATTGTGCTTCAATCTTGATTCCTAATCAAATCATAGGTCAAATATTTATATAAGGAGCATAGAACCCTAGAGTTAGGAATCTTGAGATATAAAGAAGAATAAGGCTAGCAAAGGAGAGATCTAAGGTGAAAGATCAAGAGTTTCATTCAACCCAAGACAAGATTTTGAATTGTCTTTTAATTCTTTTCAGTTGATTCATTATTTTACTCTCATTCATCATATTCAAGTACAGTTCTACTTTAGTTTTTATTTTGTTTTCAACTCATAGTATGAGGAACTAAAACCCTAAACAGGGTTAGAATTAAGAAAATCGGAATCGAAATACTTATCTGACGGGTGACTTAATTGATAATTAATTCAGTTGTTTAATTTGATTATTTTATTATTCTTATGCTTATTACTTGTGATTAATTGACCATTAACTACTGTAGGAAGTTTTACTCAAGGATAAGAAAGCACTTAGGGGTTACTAGATTAATATTCACTGGACTTAATAATGGGTTGAATTCATTCATATGATCACAAGAGTAGATATAAAAATTAATTGCAATGCTTGCTACAGATCTTGAGAGAGAACATAATTAGGGAAGATCTAACCACTAATTAAATAGAATTAAAATGGATAATAATTAAAAATAATCTAATTGATAAAATCTAATCTTGTGACTTGATCATATAAGAGTTAGTTTAATTTAATTTTTTGCAAGTTAGTTTTTAGGAATTTTAATTCATTCAGCTTAAAATTGATATAATAGTCAATTGTGTAGCTTGGTACTTGATTTATTCACTTGTAGGATTGATACTCTGTTCACACTATAATACTTGATTGTGACTTGTACTCTTATGGTAAGCTAGGATAAGTGCAATAAGATTTCAAGTGTCATTGGCGGGGAAGGAATATTAATAAAATTGAATTACTGTTACTTTGGGGTTTATTTTAATTTAGTACTAATTTATTTTATTTCTAGTGCCATTGCTGGGGAAGGGACATTATATACATAGGGATCCTAATGCACAACTTAAAGCATACAATCCTGAAATAAAAAAGTAATACAGATCACTAAACAAGGCTAGGAAGGAACCACTTTGAAAAGAAGAGGAAAGGAATAAGGAAAAAGAGGTGATAGTCCAAAAAGAAGAAGAGAAATTTGAGATTAGTGAAGAAGAAGAAAAAGAAGAACTAGAGATGACAAATAATGGAGAAAATCGACCTTTTTGTGATTACATCATGCCTTTCAGCCAAGTGAGGACAAGTATTGCAAGACCAACAATTAATATAAATAATTTTAAGAACAACCCTGCAATCATCCAAATGGTACAGCAATCACATTTTGTGTGCCTTGTAGTAGGCCTAGGCTTTGTTGAAGGTGTGTTGAGCTAGAGGATTTCAATTGGTGTTAACGATGTAAATGTATTGGACCTTGTAATGTGAATTACTGTGAAACTCACATAATGGAGGTATTGATCTTGATGGATAAAAATCTAACACTGACCTTACTAGATGGATGTGATGACCTTGATGGATGTGAAGTTTGGTGCTAACCCCGCTACATAGAGGTATTACCTTAATGGATGAAAAGTCCAGTGCTAACCTTGCTAGATGGAGGTCTTGACCTTAGTGAATTGAAAGTCTATTACTGACCTTACTAGATAGAATTGTTGACCTTACTGGATGAAAAGTTTAGTGTTAACCTCTCTGGATGGATGTGTTGACCATGATGGATGGAAAGTCTATAGTTAAGTGTTGGTGCAAAGACTGGATATTAAGTTGTAACGCAAAGACAAATGTCATTTGGAGGTCGTGCCAAGCCTATGGGCTAGCGTGAGCTCCTTCAATACTTAAGGCATTGTAACTACATGTATATAAAATTATAGGCTCGAAGAAAGATCATATTTGAAAATGATGCCATTACTTCTCTAAGTGAAAGGACTTGAGATACTCTCATTGTAACCTTTTATAGTAGGGAAAAATGGTCTAAGACATTAGACTCTAGAGAGTGACAATTTCAAAAGTAAATAACAAAGAGATTACTTTTTTGGCAAGACCTTCCTAGAAGTTGAATGGCTCAAGAAGTGTAACGAATTATCTTTGGAGGGCTCTAACTGTTGGTAGCTTATGTTCTATAATAAAAGTGATTTAGAAGTCCTCCTAACAATCTCCCCACCCCCACTTCGCCAAGTGTTGGAGAAGTTTAAGCTTTTATAGGTATCTTGAGCTATATAGCTATTAGTATTTAAGTAGGCATGGTCTCATCCTTTTTAAGGATGGACAAAGATGATAATATATTTTTTATGGAGGCTTTGGAGCCTTTTGTTGAAATAACAAAATCCTATTTTTCAGAGATAGTAGGGATTGTGTGTCAAACAAGATTTTAAGGAGTTATTTATGGATATTTTTCTTGTAAGCTAGTTGTTTATAATGCAAGAAGTTGCTTGGAGCTAGGTACTCATGCTAGGATGTGAGAAAGAGAAGACGAGGCATGAAAGTGATTTATTTTAAGAGGCATTAGGCTGGATTACTTAGATATCTTAAGACTTCTTAAATTATTTGGTCCTGGTGTGCTTTTCTAAGACCTATTTTAGTGTGAGCTATTCGTAGTATTTAATAAAGATTGTTGGACTTAACTTAATAAATTATTATTGAAATTTTATATATAAGGTAAGTAATGTCAATGGTAGTATCAATGGCAGAGATTATGGCAGAAATTATGAGATATTACCATAATTAAATTATTGATTGCATATATATTACTTAAAATAGATTGTTTGTAATTAGTGTATTAGTTGTATATATAATTTCTTACCAAAATAGTTTGTGCAGAAATTTCTATTTAGTGAAATGAATCCTCAAGAGGAAGGCATTCAACCATTTACACAGAAAATTGTCATGGTATTAAAGCCATAGCTGAATCTTCGAATTTCTGTTAGTTCTAGTTCTGTCTTTCAAAGTTTTCTGGTCTTTTTTTTTCTTGGTTAATTCTGACTAGTAACTTCAATTGGAGACTTTGCTTGGTTGATCTACTTATGGTTGACAACCTTGCTTTTGGATTTTTGCTTCTGAATTTTTTGAGAATAACTGCTAAAAATTTTCTTGGAAGAATACCCATAGAGACCTTGGCTATCAAATTTACAGGAAAGAATTATGCATCATGGAATTTCAATTCAAAATGTTTTTGAAGGGGGAGGAGCTTTGGGGTCACATTGATGGGTCTTCTTCGAAACTTACAGATGCTAAGAAACTTGGCTAATAGGAGCCAAAGGATGCTCAAATTATTTCTTAGCTTTTAGAATGTATTGAAGTCTATGTGGTAAACAATTTATATTCTTTTGATACAACTAAAGAGATGTGGGACTATCTTGATGATAAATTAAGATTTTTCTATTTCTTTACAGCTGTCCATGTCTGTGATTTTAATTGTATTTTTTTTTGTTTATTCTTTGTGAGTTGGCTATCCATAATTAGCAGCAGTAGTGTCTCCTCATGGCCGTCCATATTGACAACAATGTTGTTACCTTTTTGAGTTGTATTAATTGTATTTCTTTTGCTAAATTTATGTGTGTATTTAAAATTAATATTATCAATAAAGATGTGTGCTCTGCCCCCTGTAGTTCCAGCATTTGCTGGTTTATTTCATATTCATCATTTTTGAGTTCATTTGATTTTATTTTTCAGATTTGAATTCCTACATATCTGAATTGTATATACCATCAAGATAATGCTGCAAGACAATTTAACTGGAGCTTGAAATTAGTAACTTTAGTCAAGGCAATCTTTCTATTGAGCAATATTATTTCGGATTTATTGATCTATGGAGCGAATATTCTGGTATTATCTATTCTAAGTTACCTCAAGAGGCATTAGTCGACATTCAAGTAGTTTATGAAGTTAGTATGCATGATTAGTTTTTAATGAAATTGAGACCAAAATTTGAGGTTTTACTAGCTGGGTTGTTGAATAGAAATCCAGTTCCATCTTTGGATGTATGTCTTAGCTAATTGTTGCGGGAAGAACATAGAAGGGCTCACAAGCTCTTATAGGTGGGTCACGAGAGAAATCTATGATTGTTAATGTTGCTTATGCTACCCAAGGGAAGAATAGAGGAAAGGGACAAATCCAATGCTATAGCTGCAAGGAATTTGGGCATATTGCATGTAATTATAGTAAGAAATTTTGCAATTATTATAAGCAAAATGGATACATTATCAAGGAGTGTCCTACTCGACTAGAAAATCGATGAGCCCAATCTTTTCAAGCTACGGTTTCAGACCCTCACATTATTGGATCTACATCTACAACCACTAACATTAATCAGTCTATTACTTGACTGAATATTTGCTTCTATGTTTAACAAGTTAGCCAATTTATGTAAGTGCCTAGGCACCTCCATTTGGCAATTGTTCATTGCATTTCACTATGTAAGGCACTTTTGCCTAAGGCCTTTTTTTCTTCATGGATTTTCCTATTCATTTAGTTACATATAGTGATGTTGATTGGGCTGGTTGTCCTGATACTCGATGTTCAGTTACTAGTTGGTGCATGTTTCTTAGTACCTCTCTTATTTCTTGGAAAAGCAAGGAACAAGATCGAGTGTCTAAGTCCTCCACTAAGTCTGAGTTTGTGCTATGTCTTCAACATGTTTTGAAATAATTTGGCTTCGAGGATAGTTGGATGAGCTTGGGTTCCCTCAAATTGAGCCTACTCTACTCCACGCAGATAATACTACTGCTATTCAATTTGTTGCTAACCCAGTATTTTACGAACGCATCAAATACATTGAAGTGGAATATTGTCACTATTTGTGAAGGATATAATGCTCGCATCATTTCCCTTCTGCATATCACTAATGCTCTACATACTGCTGATGTGTTTACTAAGGCTCTCTCCTAGAAGTGACATCAATTTTTTGTTGGCAAATGCTTTTTGATCCTCCAACATCAATTTGAGGAAGGATGTCAATGGCAATATCAATAGTAGAGATTATGGCAGAAATTATGAGATACATTTTACCATAATTAAATTATTAATTGTGTATATATTATTACCTAAAATAAATTGTTCATAATTAGTGTATTAGTTTTACATATAATTTCTCACCAAAATAGTTTGTTTAGGATTTCTATTTAATGAAATGAATCTTCAAGAGGAAGGCATTCAGCCATTTACACAGAAAATCGTCTTGTAATTTTTAAATTATATAATAATAAGTAAAATCTAAATTTTATATTCGAGATGAAAAACATTTGACAATTTATAGATGGAAAGGATATCCACTTTAAGTTAGTAGAATTCAAACTCATTGTTGTGTAAGATTTCTTCATTTTACACTCATTAGCATTTATTTTTCTCATTTCTCCATAACTTGAGCTAGAATTGTCTTCTTTATATAAATTCCAAAGGTCAATTGAAGAAGAATTTAAAAAATGAAGTTTTTCTTGGTAGCTCTAACACCATGATCAATCTATGCAATTCATAGTCATAAGAAGTAGAAAGAATACATGAGAAAGATAAAATTTATTAGAAATTTTATTAATTGCTTTCTCTTGTACAAATTATGTCTCATATGGTTCTTCCTTCAAAAAAAAAAGTGTCTCATATGATTCTCATAAGAGTCTTATGTGATCACAAGATTTCAAATAAATTGAAGGTAAAAGTTTATTGCAAGACAATATAACTTACTGTGTTATAATACGGCAGTGAATAGTGAACATTGAAGAGGCAACAAGTCACCAATATGAACATTGTTAAGATGAGAATGTTAAGATGGATGTATAATGAATAAAATACATAATAAAACATTAAAGAAAAATGGGAGTAATATTGATTGAGGACGGACTGAAAGAAGGGAGATTAATTAAGATGATTTGGACAAATGAGATGTAATAGGGAGGCCCTAATTAAAAAGTTTGAGCATATTATTATGATGAAGGATGAAAAAGGAAAAAGGGATAAAACTAAACTAACTTGGAAAAAATAAATCTAACATAATATTGAAGCATTATATTCATCTAAGGACACAGCACAAATTTGTTTGAAGTAGAAACAAAAATGCTATACAATTAAATCCAATTAATTTTGGATAAAGATTGAATTGAGTTGAGTTGCTCCATGCACATGAAAATATAAAAGTCTATTTATATCATATATATTAAAACTAACTACCCAATTGCTTACATCTTCAAAAGTAATAAACTTGCAAGCTAATCTTAAGAGAACAACTTACATTAACTATTTTTTATTAATCTATCAAATATTTAAAAGATGCATAAAAAGATATCGTCTTTAGAGTTGTTAAAAATATAAAAATATAAAATATAATTAAATTTTGCATTTTAAATTGCTAATTTTGAAACAAAATTTATTAGAATCCATTTATAATGAATTTTATATTAGAATTCATTTGCTCATAAAATGTAAGTTTCAACTTTGCATACCATTCAAATAGAGTATTATAAATCCAAACCTAATTTAATTTCCTAGTCTATATTAATTCTAACTTGGCTAAATTAAAATGGAAATTATAAATTGCTGATTTTGAAATAAATTTACATGAAAATTGTGTATATTTGGGAGAACCACAACTTGCTTTTTTTTTTAAAAAAAATACGTATGGGATTATCTCTAATACTTCCTTTTAAGCAGCAACAAAGTAAAAGTTCCATTGTGTAAAATGTTGATAATTAGCAGGTAAAAAGTTCAAATGATAAAAAGCCACAAGTCTAGCTAAAATCCCACATACATAAAGACTCCAATTGACATTTACCAAGCAAATGTTTAAGAGAATTCTCTAAAAATGTCCAAAAATAAAATTATTTTAAAAAAGTACTCATTATTTTTTTTAAAAAAAATCCACTTTTCAACTTTCGATTTCAAAAATATCCTCTTTAAAGGTACATATAATACACCAAAGGAACACCTCACTTTCTAAGGTATACATCTATCATACATCTAGTATATTAAAAGTGCCAAAACTGTGAGATATTTTTGGGAAAAAAAATTTTAAGTGATATATTATATAATTTTTTCCAATGTTTAATGATGACGGAAACAAGACAAGACTCGAAAATTTGCACAAACATGGATTCGTTAATGGATTAGGATTGTGACTGATGCATAAATTGGATTTAGCTCTAACACTATAATATAATGATGCGAGACTATACACATTACGAAAAGTGATTATAGCAAATTTTGATGAAAATGATACACATTTCAATAAAAAAAAATTATTTATTATTTTTTTATCATGTGCCCTCAGGGCATATATATTATAAAAATCATATATATAGGAATGAAAAAAATTAATTATATCTCAAAAAAATTTGAAATTAAAGAGTTAAGGTTAGTTATTGAAATTAAAGAGTTAAATTTCATGTCTAACAAGTTATAGTATATGTGAGATTTTCCCATATGTTTATATCTTTCCATACTTATCTTCTCAATATACAATGTAGGATATTTTGTTTTCCGTAGAATTAGGTAAGCAAAATGTATTATTTGGCCTCTGTAATTTAGTGTTTTTTTCTATTAAGTTACTGTACTTTAATTATGACCTATTAAGTTTTTATATATTATTGTCTCATGCTAAATTAATTATTTTTTAATAATTTTTTAAACACCGTTATAATTGAGGCCTTAATAGAAAAAAATAATATAGCACAGGGGGGGTTAAAATGATTCATTTTGCTTTTCTTTTTAATTATATATGAAAAATTTAGGAAACACGAGCTTTCACATTATGATATTATTCGTTATGCTATACTACTATTGGTTAAATAAAGTATAATATCCTGACGAGAAAGGTGGTATTTTTTTAATTTTCCATGTATAATTAAAAAAAGGCAAAAATAATTATTTTGGCCTATATACTATATTATTTTTTCTATTAAACTCTTAATTATAATGACTTTAAAAAAATTATCAATTTAATATGAGACAACAACATACAGAGATTCAATATATTACAATTAAAGCATAAAAATTCAATAGAAAAAAATAATAAAATATAGACGCCAAATAAAGCATTTTTCCCATGTGTTTATATCCTTCGATACATCTCTTCTTGATATACAATGTGGGATATTTTGCTTTCCGTAGGATTAGGTATTAGTGGAAGCTCAATGAATGAAAAGGGGATGATGGAATGAGTTTGCTTTTATTCTTTTATGTGACATCAAAACTTTAACATTTTTCCCATTTATGTAACCCACCACTCTAACAAATTTCTTGCACAATCTGTCACGAATATTATAACTCCATCTCTTTTACTTTTACATCTTCGTATTATTTTTTTTTCTAATTATTCAATATTCCAACTTGATTAATTTTTTGACCTTAATATTAAATTTATATAATCTTCTCCACATCCAATTATATATAATCTATCTATTTTTCAACTTTGGTTGGATAATTATGATACGGATGGACTGTTTTGAGTGCCGACAGAGTTGCATTTTTCAAAAATGATTTTTAAATAACCACTTCTTCTCATTAGTTTCTTTATTATTATTATTATTATTATTATTATTATTATTATTATTATTATTATTATTATTATTATTATTATTATTATTATAGTGAAGTCAACCTTTAATTTTTCTAAATTAAAATTGTACAAAAGTTCAAATAAAATCTTGAAGTATTACTAATAAAATCTTGAAGTATCACTATTGTATCTATTCAGCCTTTAATATTTTTTTAACTAAATACATCTCTTTTTTTTTTTAAATAAAAAATGGGTCATTCAAATATTTATCGTTAAGAGAATGGATGATTTTGCCGTTAGAAAAAGTCAACTTATCATTAAAAATGATGAAGTGACACAATAAAATCCATTTATTCACTTTAAAATTTATAAATAATTAAGAATTATTAAAAAATATATATTAATATGCGTAGAAATCACTAAAATTTAATTTTTATTTTTAAATAAAATTAAATTATAATAGTGATGAGTAGAATCGAATTCATAGAAAACTGACTACTTAATTAAATCTTTTTTAAAAATTAAAGAGAAAAACTAAAATAAAATTAAATAAGTATAGTTTGAAAAATAAAAATCAAAATTAAACTAAAATAGAAAATTAAAATTAAATTACAGTAAAAATAAATTAGAAAAAAATACAAATAAAGATAAATTTAGTTGAAAGAATAATTTTAGTTCAATTCTTGAATTGATCACGGATTCAAAGATCACTCTTTTTAATTCTTCAATAAATAAGTTATAGTATTGGACAAAAGCTCAATACCAATCTTTCTTTAAGTTTTAAATTAATTAGAAAACGTTCTCTAATTAACTCTTACCAATAACATGTCATATAGGAATGTCATTAGAATTTAATTATTGGCAGCCTTAAGAACTAGAATGACCTGATTCTAACTAATAAATTCAACTTCGAGATTTATTTAATTAGATTATTTAATTTTTTTAGGATAAACTTAATTGCTATTTAAATCAAAATATCAAGAATAATTATAGATTTAAGCACTTTGATTAGCGTTATATTATTTAACTAATCAAGCAATGAACTATATCGATTAATTAGCAAAATAACAATTAAATTAAGTCACAGAGAATTATATAAATACTAATTATTAAAAAAAAAGATAGAGTTGTTTAGATATCACAATTCGAGAATATGAACTTCAATTAACTTTCAACCGAATAAAGATTTAGTTGCTCCTTATTTAAATAAAGAAAACCTCTATAAATTAAAAATATTCAGCAGCCAAACTTAGAAGAACTGATAGCTAAGGTTGCTGGAACCTCTAACTTATATAATTCATCTTAAAAAGATTTCATAAACTAAATTTAATTAGAAATATTACAATTAAAAATAAATAAAATAATAATAATATTCTAAATTAAATTCCTAACTAATAAGGAATTACAATATCATATTTATCTCTCTAAATCTTGTCAAAATCAAAATTTCAAAAATCAAAATATGGTAAGTGCAAGCTGTCAAAATTATTCATAATCTGTCAGGTCAGATACGTCATTAGCCTTGCCCAAGGCTCCTGTCCGAGGCTCCAGTCTGCACATTCTAGCTCTTTTTCATGCTTTAACTCATATTTCTTCACTTAACTCTGTGTTCTCATTTAAGTTATTTCTTCTGTAAAAATACATTAAAATCAGTAGAATTATTTAATAACAAGTTTCAATAGTCCCTCAAATATGAATAGATTTTACTTGTTATCACATATTTTTAAATAATTAAAAATTAAAAAATATATTTTAAAATAATTAAAATATATTTTTAAATATTAAATAAAAAATTGAATAATATCAAATAAGATAAAAATATATATATTAAAATTCATCTATATTAAAAAAATTTCAAATAAAAAAATTATTTTTATTAAAATTAAAATCATTTAGAAATCAAAAAAATTATTTTTTTTATCTTGTGACTAAGACCAAAGAAAATAATGCTACTAAAACCAAAGAAAACAATCATATTCTACTTGTCAATGTTTAATAATTCATAAAAAAATCAAATTTTAAATAATATCAAATCCTAAATTTAAAAAAAAATACAAAAATTTATTTTTTTATCATATAGAAATTAATATTTCAATAAAAAATTATATTTTATAATTTTATTTTTTTAAAAATACGACATAGATTATAAAATGTATATTTTCATTTCATAATCTGCAAAAATTATTTTTTAAAAAAATTATTTGATAATATAATTTTTAATTTTTTTAATTATTTAAAAATATTTTTTTAATATTTTTTAATTATTTAAAAAATATAAAGTGAATAAATGAGTCATATAATGTCACTTCATCTTTTTTAACTGAAAGTTAACTTTTCTAATGGCAAAAGTTTAAATGACTTATTCTTCTAACGGCAAAAGTCTGAATGACCCATTTTTAATATTTTTTTTGAAAAAAAAAAAGAACATAATTAGTTCAAAGATAACATTAAGAGTTGAGTAAAAATAATGATAATATTTTTGGAGCTTATTTAAATCTTTAAACATTTAAAGTTTTGAGAGCTTAACAAAATCAACTTTAATTGGAGTGACATAAATAAAATAAATATTAAAGTCAAATTACAAACGATTTTTTTTGTTTCGAATATTCTCTACTAATATGAATAGTATTTTCTTATATATTGGATAAATAAACTTAAGTCCAATTTGACATTATTTAAAAAATATATTCTGAAAAAATAAAAAAAGAAATCTTGTAAGTTAATGGAAAATAAATATTTTTTTTTAGAAGTCTAATTTTAATTTTAGAGAAAATTTATATTTGAAGCTTTGACCAAACTCAGTTTTATAAATTTTTTTAAAAAAAGTAGATATTGCCTGTTGAGCATGAAATTTCTTCCACAGTTTTTATTCAAAATATTTTTTTGTTTTCTAAAATTAGTGCCAAACTAAATTTTAAGACATAATAATTAGTCCATAATATCACCTACCAACTAAAAAAAAAGAATAAAATCACTCTGAGAAAACTGTATATTTTACCAATTCAAATCATTTCATATATTAAACATGATAATCCAGATTACTTTTTAATGTAGTTTAATAAATTGTAGGGCAAGATCATAACTAATAACCACATAAAAATATGAAAAATTTACAAACTAAAAAAAATAAAAATTTTTTCCAATAACACGATGGCTTTGAAAAGTTTAAAAAATACAGAAGCAATATAATTAATTAAAAAACACAAAAGCATTAATTATTAAATTGTCCTTCCCTAATAAGTTTTAAATGTTTTATATGTTTCATAGAAAATTTATAAATAACATATAAGACATATAAGTCAACAAATAAATAAAATATTTAACATATAATCAACATATAAAATTATATAATATATAATCATAAAAAAAACTTTTATATGCCATTTTATATATTATATAAAATCAATATATAAAACTTACAATCAATAAATAAATATTTATATATCATTTTATATGTTATAAATGTTGTATATAATTTGATAAATGTGAACTCCAAATTTTTACCTGTTATTTTATATGTCATATATATTACATATAATTTATTAAATATAATGAATTCCAGATTAAGAAATATTTAAACTTTTATATGAAATTATATGTTATATATGTTCTTGTTTAACAAATTTCATCATCATGTATATGTACTTATATGTAACTTATAAGTAATTATTTAAGATGGGCCCTTAGTATTTTTTTTAAATATATATTTGATTTTAATTTGAAATTTCAAATTTGACACTTCTTTTAAAAATTGAGTACTTTTTTAAAATATTTTTACTTTCTAAGATAATTTTATAATTAATTCAACAAATAATAAAAATATTAAACAGGGCTAAATAAAATTAGTGTTTTAAAGTACTTTTTTCAACACATAAAATATATGAATTTTTTATAAAGCTCAAATTTTAATTTTAATTTCATAACTATTATATATTTAGTTATATGTAGTTATATATTATATATAATAACATATAACTAAACATATAACAGTTAAATATTATAATTTTTTGCAAGTCATCACACATTTTATTATATGCAATATATATTTATATATGACTAAACATATAGCAATTGTATATTGTTATTTTTGTCAAATTTAATACATATATATAGTTATATATAACTTATATCTATATATAACAAAATATATAATAGTTATATATTATTGTTCTTTTCAAATTTAACACATTTATCAAACTACATGTAACATACACTCATAGATATTATTAATTTTTTTTCAAATTTAATACATATATCTATTTATATGAAATATATACCCTTATACAACTAAAAATGTATCAGTTATATATTGTTATTTTTTAAAAAAAATTTAACATATATTTAGTTATATGTAACATATATCTGCATATAACTAAACAGATAATAGTTATATATTATTGTATTTTTCAAATTCAACACATATATCTGATTATATATAACATATACTTACATATAACTAAACATATATAATAGTTGTATATTGTTTATTCTTTTCAAATTCAGCACATATATTTAATTATATGTAATATATACTCACATATAAGTAAATATATAATAGTTATATCCTTTTATTCATTTCAAATTCAATATATATAATTATATGTAACATATACCCACAAATAACTAAACATATAATATTTATATATTGTCAAGGACGGAGCTACATTGATAGTGGGTCCCTACCAATTTTTTTTAGATGTGTATATATTATAAAATTTTAAAAATGGGTCCCTCTCATTGAATAAACTCATTCTATATAAATTTGGTCTGAGTTTGAAATTTTAACCCAAATACATTTACTTGACCCAAAATTAAAAATATATTAGCCTGAAATTAAATTTTTATTTTATAAAAAAAAAAGAAAACTTGTAGGATATGTAATATCCGTAGTCTTGGATAAATTAAATAAGTATTTAGAGATATAGTTGTTATATATACATAATGTATATTTATTATATACATAATATATACATATCATATATTTATTATATATGTTGGATATATATTATATATTTATTATATATATATATAATATACATATAAGGTATATTTGATGTATGCATAGGATACGCATTATATATATATATGAGTAAAAATATATATTAAATATATATTACATATACATAGTATATATATTACATAAATATGTATATAAAAATTATATGTAAAATATATATGATATATACATATACACAAAATATACAATACATATAAGTAAAGTATATATTTGTGTTGGAAGATAGTAATTATGATAATAATAAAATAATAAATAGTAATGAATAAAATAAATCAAAATTCAAATTAATTTTGGATAGTGAAAAATGATGGAACTATGGATATTTATTAAATATTAAGAAATTAATTAATTAGTTAATAAAATAATAATAATAAATAAAGAAAAAGAAGAGAGAAATTATCTGGTGAGAATTAAATGTGAAATAAATAATAATAAATTAATTGAATATATATATATATATGGTTGGGAAGAAGAGGGAAAAAACAAATTTAAAATTAATATATTTATGGATAGGAAAATGAAAAATATCTATTATTTCAATAATTAAATATTATATAATTATATAGTTTGATGGAGGGCAAAGTGGAAAATTAGTTTTTATAAGAAGAAGATCACCATCTTCTTCTTCCGTGTCTAAAACATAATTGAAGAGAAAGAGAAGGATAGAGAGAGTTTCTTCCAAGTACATCAAATTTCACCAAAATTTTTAAAGAATCAAGTTGAATTTTGAAGTAAAATCAAGAAAATAAGTAAGTAAACATTTTTTAAGCTTGTTTTTTTTTTTTCTATTTTAAGATTAGATTTTGAATATCTAGAAAGAGAAAGCTGATTAAAATTGTTAAATTGATAGAATTAAAGTGAATAAGGTGAGTATGCGATGAAATAATGGTTGGTTAGTTGATCAAATGAACAAAGTTGGTAAATTTAGGGTTATGAAAAATGTTATTTTAAATTAAAATTTTGGTGTAGATGGTTATAATGATTGAAATGGATGAATTTAATGTTATTTTAATATATATGTAATGGTTCTATGGTTAAAATTGGTTATGAGCAAGTTTGGATAAATCCATAAAATTGTTGTTATGGAGTAATTTAATGTTGTTTAAGTGCATATGTTGTGATTTTATGGTTAAATATTGATTAAAGGTAAGTTTGGATGAAGTTAGGGTTATGGACCTATTATGTAAAAATTAGAGTTTTGGGAGAGGTTTTGATAACTATGGAAATGAGTTGTTTTATTGTTGTTTTGGTGTATAAGTAATGTTTTTAAGGTTAAATATTGAAAATGAGATTTGTAAAATAAAGTTTAAATAAAGTAGTAAATGGTAAATTTAAAGTTTTAATGAAGTTTTGATGAGAATTATATAAATAATGGTAATTTGATATACAATAAGCATGTAAGTGATTTAAAATAGATAATGTTGCTTATTGTTGGACTATGTATATTAAAGTGATAAAACAGTTGGAGTTTAGAGTTTGGCTTGTGAAAGAGAAAAGAGGTTAGTAATATATCTAAAACTTGTATTTTCATTAAATATAAGTGGATATTATGTATAATAGTGTCAATTTTAAAATATGAATATACACGTAATCTGTGCATTGTCGCATAGCTATGTGATGGTGTCTCATTAGCAAAAGTTCAATATAGATTGATATATATATATATATGTATATATGATATGTGTGATATGATGTCCAATATGGATACATTTGTGACGTGTGAGAAAGATGAGGAAAGTGAGTCACATTATACATGTAACTTACGGATATGTAATTTGATGAACTAAAAATATGAAAAATAATAAAATGTGATTAAATTGTAAAAAAAAACTATATAATGAGAAATTGATGAATAAAATAAGAACATGAAAATAATATGAGAAAATGGGTCATATTGTGATTGTAACCCATGATTGTGTGATATAGTGTGTAAGTGATCAAGGATTAATTTGATCACTTGAAAAGCATAGAAAAGTGTTATTGTGTGTTTGTAACCTTATACATTTACTTGTCGAGTAATGTTGAGAAAGATTATGCATGCATCAGCAGACCTGAGCAGAGCTAGGTTATGTGATAAGATTGAGATTGAGAATGGACTCGAGCAGAGCTGGGCTGTGAAATTGATATTGTTATAACTGGACTTGATAATTGTATAAGAGTGGTTGGGTCAAATGTGTATATGTATGAAAGTGTTGCGTGTATATGAATTATAAAATTAAAAGTAACGATTTTGTATGAGTAGTGTAAGTTACATTATGAGAAATTACATTTAAATGTGATAAATATTATATTTGAGATTGTGTACCACTAAGTTGTATGGTTTAGCCCGGTTGTGTGAATTACACAGGTTAGAGAGTTGCTAGTCAAAGAAATCTTAGGGTTGTGTGATATTTAGAAATCAGGGGTGCCACAGGACCAATAGTGCCGATTGCATTCATGTATGCTTATATTTTGTATTATGATATTTTGGGTTTTTGTATGTATTATGCACTTTATGTAAAGTTTGTATAAGTGATATTTGGAAAGGTTTTATGAATGTTAATAATGTTTATTTTTAAACGTATATTATAATATTTTGAGTGTGGGTGAATTGTTTAAGACAAATGATGGGTTGTTGGTGTTAGAGTGAATGTGAATTATTTTTAAAGTGTGGTTTTCTCATGCAAGTTGTGTAAATTGATTTTTGAAAATATCTAAATTACAGACAAAACTCTGATAAATTTTTCACAGAGATTTTTCACTAAAATATGTATTTTTTTGTATTTAATCTACTAATGATTATTTTTATTTATTTATTGAAGTACGTTATAAAGTTGAAAATATTTTTCTTATAAATATGGAATTTTGAAATGATGGATAATGACGACACGTTTGTATGTTATATACGTATTTTACATATATGAGATGTATGTATTATACATATAAGGGGTATAAGGGTGTTATAAGATAAATTTATTATTCTTAATTCTTCCAATCTACTACAATCTTGTGTGTTTGTTGGCAATTCATATGGCTGAGATTTGGGATCATGATTCCACAACATAGGTGAGTCTTTTTTTATTTTTTTTAATTTCTTTTAATTTTCATACTTTTTTTTGTCAACTTATTTTTTATTACTTAAGTCTCGGTATTAGTTTAAAAATGACTATGATTTATTTTTTTTTATTTTTTCTATAATTGTTTAAAATTATTCTCTATAGTTCTCAATAACTCAAAGTGAGACACAATTATCTATAATTTTTTTAAATTATGGCTTAAGGCTTAAGATTAATTATTTTTTATTTTTATTTTTTTCAATTTAATTATTGATAAGAGATGTCAAACTTTAATTGATATTTGCTTAAAGTTGTTAAAATAAAAAGTTATATTTATTATTGTTTCATGAATTATAATCACTCATTGTTAATTATTTAATAATTATTATGAGTGATTTTTTTCAAAAAAAAAGTTTTTTAAAGAAAAAATTAACTCTTACTCGTGATAAAAAAAAATAACAAAACTCAATTTTTTGTCAATATATTTATTGAAT
Organism: Garcia nutans; assembly: GCA_947685225.1. Classification (NCBI taxonomy): domain Eukaryota; kingdom Viridiplantae; phylum Streptophyta; class Magnoliopsida; order Malpighiales; family Euphorbiaceae; genus Garcia; species Garcia nutans. Next base: position 3,506,288 of record CANTUV010000068.1, read on the forward strand.
TTGCATTATGACATAGTCAATAACATAAAATCTTTTTTTGCATGTTTTTCTATTAATCAAGCATAATCAACAATATACGTGGCTAAATTTTTTCTTGTGCAATTTAAGGTATGTGACTAATGAGCCTGGGTGGTGGTCTATTGTTTATTGATGTGAATTTTCTTATTCTTTGTTTTAATACTTTATTAAATTATTTATATAGATATTATTGCATCTTGTGTTACTTTGTTTTAGTGGGTTACATTTATATATATATATATATATATATATTATTTATAGATGAACAGTTGATGTATTTTTCATAAGGAATAATGTCGAAATGTCAAATCCAAATGAGCAGTCAAATACTTGTTCAAACTCTAATCATTTAACTTCATATCTTAATCATACCAAAGCTCAATGGTTGGCCCCCCTTAATACTTTATTCTGACTTTATCCATATATATTGTTATTATTTTCAAATTCAACACATATATCAAATTATATATAATATGTACTCACATATATATTATTATTATTATTATTAAATTTAACATATATATCTAAATATATATAACATATACTCACATATGACTAAATACATAACAGTAATATATTGTTTATTCTTTTCAAATACGATACATATATAGTTATATGTAATATATACTCACATATAACTAAATATATAGTAGTTATATACTATTATTCTTTTCAAATTCAACACATATATCTAATTTTATGTAACATATATACACATATACTATTATTTTTTTAATTCAATACATATAGCTAATTGTATCTAATGTTATATGTTTACTTTTATGCCATGTATGTTATATATAAGTTGATATGATATGTTAAATTTGATAGAAAGCTAAAAAATTGAAAAATTCTTTCTTTGATGCATTTTATTTGACATGTGGAATGCGTTATATGTTTTGTAATTTAACACTTCCATATTTTTATAGTGTCCATAAATCATTGTATTTTTTAAAAACTTTTTTCATTTATGCAATATTTTTGAATTTTTTTTATTGTGTAGTATTTTTGAAAACTATTTTTAAAATTATTTGTATAATTTTCCCAATAATTTATCCTTTATTAACTAGCCTTTGAGATTTATGTTAAAAAAAATTTAATCAAAACGTAAATAAATATAACACAAACATTAAACACTATTAAAAAAACAACACATTTCAAGAAAGCCAGCCCGCAATACAAAGTTTGTTGTAAATAAGAAAAAAAATCTTAAAAGTTTCGTATAATTACAAACTTAAAAGTATAAAAATATAAAAAATCATGCATGGTCATATAAATGAAAACTAAAAATGAAAAACATATATTATGTAAATTCCTCTAAAATTAATGGGTTAATTTTGACTCTTAGTGGACTAGTGTTATAAACGAGTCTACAAATTTATAATACAACTTAAAAGGGGCCATATAGCTGGTTGACATGTAAATTCACTGCAACTAGTTTAATTAAAATTATGTAATTTCAATAAAATAAAAACCTACATGGTTTTATTATTATTTGACTTTATGGTTTTATTATTATTTGATCTAAAATAGTAAAAATAAGTTGTATGCATGCTTTTCAAAAAAAAAATCTGGCAAAACTTATTTTGGCATCCTCATATTATCATATTTTCTCTTTTTTTATTAATAAATTCTAATATTAAAGTTTAAAATAATTCATCATATCCTGCATATTAGTTTATATCTTATATTTTAACAGGAAATGGAAAATAAATCCCAAATTTTGAATCGCAACGAAATTAGCAGGCTCGAGACAGATTAACAGTAAATAAATAAAAATATAAATAAAATAAAAAATAAATAAAAGAGACATTAATATTTAAAGTGATTCACTCTTTTGCTTGGGCTACATCTATGGCTAAACTCTAAAATATTTCTTCCATTAATAAATATTATATTTATAAAAGAGAGACTTTTCTAGAAAAATACTCTAAAAACACAACCCATAATTGAGATAAATCCAAAACAGTGGTGAATATTTTCCAAACACCTCTAAACAAATTCTCACTATTTTTGTCACTCAATAAATACTTGCACAAATAATTTTCTCTCTCTCTCAACAATGGCATCATTACCAATCACCAATTTCTCACATTTCTCTTATAAATTGAGGGAAGGCCATATATATAAGCCTTCCCCTTCCAGCTGCCATACTTATGGCGATGGACAGCTTGCACTTCATTTGATTTTTTTTTATATAAAATATCATTAGTCAATTGGCGGTATCCCATATGAGAGGTACCACCTTACAATTCTCCCCCTACTGACTACAGGGGGTTAACTGTCATTCTTACAGATGAACGGCAAAACTTAAACTTTTCTCTTATAAGAATCTTTGCTAATATGTCTACACAATTCTTTTCAGCATGAATCTTTTCAAGCTATAAAAGCTTTTTCTCAAACATATCTCTAATCCAGTAGTATCTCACATCAATATGCTTTGATATGGAATGGAAGGATGAATTTTTTCCAAGATGAATGTCACTTTAACTATTACAGTAAAATGAATATTTGTCTTACTAAAGCCCAAGTTTATCTAAAAACTTCTTCAACTACAGGAGCTCTTTGCAAGCTTCAATCACAGCAATAAATTATGCTTTTATCATTGAGAGAGCAATACACTTTTTTAGCTTTAACTGCCATGGCACAACTTTCTCTGCAAATAAAATCAAGTAACCTGATGTAGACTTTCTCAAATCAACATTGCCTACTATATTTGCATCTATGTTGCCAACTAACACAAGTTTACCATCTCCAAAGCATAAGCATATTTTAGAGGTTCTATGAAGATATCTCAAAATCCATTTCACTACAACCTAATGTTTCTGACCAGGGTTTGAAAGGAATTGACTCACTACTCACATTGAGTGAGCACTATCTGGTCATGTGCACACTATGACATATATCAAACTTCTAACTGTTGAGGCATATGGAGTCATTTCCATCTCTTCTTTCTCTTTTTTTAGGACATTGTTTCAAACTCAACCTTAAGTGATTAGTAAGATGATAGCTAACCGCTTTAGCCTTATCCATATTAAACCTTTGAAGGACTTTCTTAATGTATTTTTCCTATGACAACCATAATTTTTTTAACTCCTCTGTCTCTAATTATCTTCATGCCAAGAATTTATCTTGTTGGCCTCAAGTTTTTCATAGTAAAAGACTTGTTCAACTACTTCTTTAGACTATTCACTCTGAAAATATTCTGACCAATCATCCACATAGAGTAACATAATAATAAAGTCATTATTAGAGATTTTTTTCATAAACACACAATGATCTGAAGTGGTTTTTCTATAAGCCTGATTCACCATAATTGACTCAAATTTCTTGTTCCACTGTCTCGATGCCTATTTTAAGTCGTATAAGCTTTTCTTTGATTTGTAAACATAGTCATCCTTTCTCTTTTCTTCGAAACCTTCTGGTTATTCCATATATATCTCTTCCTCTAAGTCACCATGAAGGAACACAGTCTTTAAATCCATCTTTCGATCTCCAAGTCAAGGCTTACAGCTAATCCCAATACTGTAAGAAAGGATGTCATCTTCATCACTGGTGAAGATCTCATCAAAGTCAATACCTTTTCCTTTGGTTGAATCTCTTAATAACTAATCTAGCTTTGAACCATGGTTGGTGACTATGTTCTGATGCTTTATCCTGAATACACATTTATTCTTTAAAGCTTTCTTACTTGTTGGCAACTTCACCAGCTCAAATATTTTATTCTCATACAAGGATTTCAACTTATCTTGGATGGCTTCTATCCATTTCTTATTATGCTCATCTACCATGGCTTATTGGAAATCCTTAGGTTCTCCCCCATTAGTTAACAACATGTACTGATCACTCCAGTATTGAGTAGAATATTGTCTAACTCTAATAGATCTCCTTATTAGTTTTCGACTTGTACCTGGTACTAGTGGCTGACTTTAAAAATCATCTTCATCAGAATCTTTATTTGGTTGATTCTGGATGGATGCATCATCATTAGCAGTATTGTGTTGGCCATCTTCAATTTCATCTCTAATTTATCTTAGCACCACTTTTGGAGGAACTAACTTAAGATTTCTTGAAGTGCCATTAAAGCTAGGAACATTCTTCTAGGCCTTCTCAATATCTTCGATAGTCTCATCTTCAACAAATACTGCATCACGACTTCTAATAAGTTTCTTCTGAACTGGATCATAGAATCGATAACCAAGCTCATCTTAACCATAACTAATAAATACACACTGTTATATTTTAGTATCCAACTTTGATCGTTCATCCTTTAGTATGTGCACAAATTTCTTACACCCTAAAAACTCTTAAGTGATCATAAGAGATATTTTTTCTAGACTATACCTTTTCTAAAATGTCAAACTTTAAAGGAACACGTGGTGAAATATTTAAAACATGAACGATGACACTTAATTCTTCGGCCCAAAATGACTTTGGCAGTTTTACACGTGATATCAGACATTTAACTCTCTCTATAAAACTCATGTTCATTCTTTCAGTTACACCATTCAATTGAGGAGTTTCTAGTGGTGTCAACTTGTGTCGAATGTCTTGCTCCTTTCAATATCCCTGAAGTGATCTAATATACACACCCCCATTATCTAACTTGATATACTTTAATTTATTCTTAGTTTCTCTCTCAATTAGGGCTTGAAACTATTTAAATACCTCTACAACCTGATCTTTATGCTTCAAGGTATTTTCTTGAATAATCATCAATGAAAGTCACAAAATAGGAGGAGCCACCAAGTGATCTAGTTTTGAAAGGACCACATACATCAGAGTGCACTAACTATAATACTTCTTCCTTCTTCTCATGATGGGTAGAATTCTTGAAAGTAACTTTGTTCTGCTTTCTTGCTAAATAATTAGCACATCTGTTTAAATATACACTACTCAAACTGCCTATATTCTTTTTACTAACAAGTATTAACATTCTTTTTTTACTCATGTGACCAAGTCTCTTATGTCATATCTCAACTATGTCATCTTTCTCTATTGTATTAACTATGCTCTTGGAGATTTTAGCTTACATTAAATAAAGAGTAGAGAATTTCTTATCTTGAGCCATTACAAGAGAACATTTGGTAAGTTTGCATTGGCCATTCTGGAAGGTATTGCAGTACTCTTCATCATTAAGCTTCCCAGCAAAAATCAAATTAAGCCTTATATTAGTAACATGCTTTACATCTTTTAACAATAGCCTAATATCATTATTGGTCTCTAAGTGAACAATACCAATAATCTTAGCACTACCATCATTGCCTATTTTAACTGTCCCAAAGTCACCTAATATATAAGTGGTAAAAAACTTCCTCTAGGTGTAGCATGAATAGAGGCACTAATATCAATCACCCAACTAGTCTCATAATCAATCACGTTGATCGCATCATCATTGTAAAAGAGAAGAAAATCTTATTCGATTATAGCTGCAATTATCTCATCATTGTTATCATCTTTATTTTTATCTTTCCCTTCTCATTTTTTATTTCTGGCAATATTTCTTAAAATGTCCCTTTCTATGACAATGATGACATTCAACATTGACGAATTTATTAGACTTGCCTCAAATAGCATCTCTACTTTTATCTCTATTATTTGAGCCCTTATTCTAACTTCTCCCCTAGTGGTTATAGCTAAAATTTTAGATTGTGAGGAGGAAACACCTTATGAACGCATTCTCATCTCTTTATTTAGGATGTCACTTTTCACTAATTCTATTGTAATAATATCATTAGGAGTAGAATTTATTAATGAAATCTTCAAAGTCTCCAAGACTCTGGCAATAAAGCAAGTACCATTAAAATAAGCACCTCATTATCAAAGGTGACACCCATACCCAATAACTTATCCACAATCTCTTGAAACTCATTCAAGTGATTTGTAACAAAATTGTCCTCTTTGTATATCAAATGCATTAATTTTATGAGATAAAATAATTTATTATTACCAATCTTTAAAGCATATAATCCTTCAAGTTTGTTCTACAATGACCTTGCATGAGTCTCACCACATGTATGATTATACACATTATCTTCGATAAATTATCGAATAAAATCACATACTTGCTCATGGTCAAATTTTCATTCTTCATCTATATTATTTTTTAATTTACTTGTACTAAACACTGGTAAATATATTTTTGTCATAAGTAGAAGATCTTTCATCTTGCTTATCCAAATGTGATAATTTATGTCATTTAAATTTATCATTTTACTCGTCTTCGCCTCCATCTCTTTGAACCAGACTCTGATACCAGTTGAAGAGGAAATGAGAAATAAATCCCTAATTCGAAGAGCATGGGGATTGGAGGCCTGAGGCAAATTAACAGTAAATAAATAAGAATATGATAAAAAAAACAATCAACAAAAGAAACATTAATATTTAATGTGGTTCATACTTTTATTTATGGTATGTCCACTGATAAAACTTCAAAATATTTCTTTAACTAATAAATAGTTGGCTTGCGAGAGAGAGACTTTTTTATAAAAATATTCTAGAAGCACAACACTCATAATTGAGATAAACTCAAAATAATGGTAAGTGTTTTTCAAATATCCCAAACAAATTCTTACTACTTTATCACTTAATAAAATACTTACACAAATAATTTTTTCTCTCTCTCAACAATGGCACACACTATCACTCATCACTAATTTCTCACATCTCTCTTCTAAATTGAGGGAAGCCATATATATATAAGCCTTTCAGCCTTCCCCTTCTCCAATGCCATACTTGTGGCAGTGGACAGCTTGAATTTGCAAGTTGTCCACTTCAATTAATTTTTTATGTCATGATATTATTTATGACTAATGTTTCAATTAATTATATAAAAATATAATATTATTTTAGGTCACAAATTTTATACATGTTAAAATAGATCGTGTTGAGTTTTAGAACCTGTATAAAACTTATTTAAGTAATTATATTATACATGTCATATTCGTGTAATTTGTTTAAGTTGTGTGCCTTGTTAGAATTTAGATATCTTAATATGATTATCAAATGGGTCATACTTGTATTGACCCTAATTATGTCATTAAAATAGGTTAATATGATACGAACATGACCCATCAACCTATTTTGACACTCCAACTTGATATGTTTAAATATATTATTTCTATAACATGTCTAACTATTTAACTAATAAATAGTTGGCTTGCGAGAGAGAGACTTTTTTATAAAAATATTCTAGAAGCATAACACTCATAATTGAGATAAACTCAAAATAGTGGTAAGTGTTTTTCAAATATCCCAAACAAATTCTTACTATTTTATCACTTAATAAAATACTTGCACAAATAATTTTTTCTCTCTCTCAACAATGGCACACACTATCACTCATCACTAATTTCTCACATCTCTCTTCTAAATTGAGGGAAGCCATATATATATAAGCCTTTCAGCCTTCCCCTTATCAAATGCCATACTTGTGGCAGTGGACAGCTTGAATTTGCAAGTTGTCCACTTCAATTAATTTTTTATATCATGATATTATTTATGACTAATGTTTCAATTAATTATATAAAAATATAATATTATTTTAGGTCACAAATGTTATACATGTTAAAATAGATCGTGTTGAGTTTTAGAACCTGTATAAAACTTATTTAAGTAATTATATTATACATGCATGTTCGTGTAATTTGTTTAAGTTGTGTGCCTTGTTAGAATTTAGATATCTTAATATGATTATCAAATGGGTCATACTTGTATTGACCCTAATTATGTCATTAAAATAGGTTAATATGATACGAACATGACCCATCAACCTATTTTGACACTCCAACTTGATATGTCTAAATATATTATTTCTATAACACTATTTATTTTTTTGCTTTAATTATTGTTGATTTTTATTTTGGAATAATGGTTAAAATTTTATTTTATTTACCATTTAACCTTTATTATGGTCACTTATAATATTAATTATTCTAAAATAATTGAAGAGCATATTTAGAAACACAAATAATATGCTAAATACATATATAGTCTCTTAACTTTACTCGTTTAGTCAGTTTACTTCTTGAACTTTCAGTTTAATTATTTAACTTATTGAACTTACATTTTTCTTAACTTATAAACATTAACTTATTGAGTCACATTTTTCTTAACTTATAAATATATTTTTTCTCTCTCTAACAAAATTGAACCCGATAGCCGCATAAAAGAAAATAATACAACTCCTTATGAGATTGGATATAATCAAAATGATATTTTTTTTTAAATACACATTTGCTTATATTATGATTCTTTGAATTACCTTCCAATTAGTTTTTTTTTCTTTTTCAGTATATAATATAAATTTATTTTTTTCTTTTTCAGTATATAATATAAATTATCTATTTTATTATGAATTATTTATTTTAAAGTAAATAAATAATATAGAAAATAATATATATATATATATAATATGTGAAATTCTTATTAACACAAGTAAAAAATTACACTTATATAATTGGAAATTTTTTTGAGAAAATATTTAATTTAGATTTAATGATGTATATAATCTAAAAATTATAATAAAAAAATTTAACAAAACATTGCCCATTAGCAGTGGGCAGGTATATAGTTTATTATACAATAGAATTGAAATATGGAGAAAGTATTGAAACTCTCTTTCTATTTGATTTTTTAAAATTTTTGAAATTTATAAAGATGGATAAATTGAAGTTGATACAACTTAGTTCTGTTATAAAAATATATATTTATGAGTTGAGAAAAAAATGATTCAGCGTGACTCATCGAGTTTGTATTTATAAGTTAAAAAAATGTGACTTTAGAGGGTTTTATGGTTGAATTAAAAGTTCAGAATTCAAGCTAACTAAATGATTAAAGTTCACTCATTGAATTTATTTTACATGAAAACTTCATGAGATTAAAATTTTCTTGTATGCTACACACATGACAGAATATATACGTTTATATTGTATATTCTTAAAGTTGAGTTATAAATTAACAATTGAGATTTTATCATTTAATAAATAATTATTCATTTATAAAATTCAAAATTATTTTATAATTGTCAAACTAATTGTTAATAATATACAATCACAATAATAAGTCATGTTTATACAAACATAGGAGAATCCTAGTATAAATGTGAGTTTGTCGTTTAATGTACTAATTCATTTATACGTGCAAATATCCATTAAATTGCTCCTCTTCCAAAAATAATTATATATATTTCCTTTATTGAGATGTCTAAAGAATTAATCCACATTTATTTTAAGTTAAAATTTATTATTTAGGCCAAATACATATATAGCTCCATGAACTTTACTTATTTAGTCACTTCACCCCCCTTAAACTCATGTTTTTTTTTTAACTTATAAATATAAATTCGCTAAGTCATCTTTGCATCGACTCTATGTTCGTTAACTCAAAATAAGAAATCCAAAACTATTGAAACTGATTTTGGAAAAAAATTTCTTTCTCTAAATCCCTTCCCATCTAAAATAAAATCTCTAAGTTAGAATTTAGGTTTTCTTGTTCTTTTTTTAATACATTTGTACCATTTTAAAACTTTTATTGTTGGTTTGACATTTTTTGAATTTTTCTTCTAGAAATGTAATTGATTGCAATAAAAAAATTCAATTCACAAGCAAAGATTTATTTACAGATTAAATTGGAGTGAAAAGAAAAAAAAACTAATTTACAAGAAGGGACAATGAAGTATTCCTCATTTACAACACATTATATATGTTTAATGGTAATCTAACAATAAAAAAAGTTAGAATCTGATGAGCAGATAGGACAATAAAACACAAACCATATATCTGAGTCACAAGGTGCCCTATGAAGCAAAAGACTTCCTCAATCCCCAACAAATACAGTATTGAACAAGCAAAATACGATAAAACTTAGAGAAATGCCTTACCAGAAGAAACACATCAGTATGATGTTGGAAAGATTAAAGAAGGAAAAAGAGAATTGAGAGGAAAACCTTATATTCTTTCTGTATTAATCTCAATAATATATAGTATGTACACAATAACCAAATAAGGAAAAACATATCTGTACAGAAAAGCTAAATAAATACATAATATTTTTTTCCATTAATCTTGCCATAACCTTGCTTTCCTTAATACTCCCCCTCAAGTTGGACGGTGGGGTCACACACATTCAACTTGCTTAGTACTTCCTGAAAAATTCGCCCAGTAACTGCCTTTGTAAGAATATCAGCTAACTGATCCTCTGAACGAACATAAGGAAGTGAGATGATTCTGTTATCCAGTTTTTCTTTAATGAAATGTCGGTCAATCTCAACATGTTTTGTCCTGTCATGCTGAACTGGATTTTCGGAGATACTGATCGCAGCTCGGTTGTCACACATCAAAGTACAAGTCTTTTGAACTGGAAAACCAACCTCTGCCAATAGTTTCCTTAACCAGAGAATCTCAGTGAGGCCACGGGCTATTCCTCGGAATTCTGCCTCTGCACTGGAAAGAGCAACAACTTTCTGTTTCTTACTCTTCCATGTGACTAGGTTTCCTCCTACAAAAGTGAAGTGCCCAGAAGTAGATCTTCTATCCATTGAGTTTCCTGCCCAATCAGCATCAGTATAAGCTTGAATTTCTAAATGCCCATTTCTTCTGAAGAAAACTCCTCTCCCTGAAGACCCTTTAAGGTAACGAACAACTCTTAATGCAGCCTCCATGTGATCACTCTGAGGGGAATGCATAAACTGACTCAGAATTCCAACTGCATAGGCAATGTCTGGTCTCGTATGAGACAAATAAATCAATTTCCCCATAAGATGCTGATACTGTCTCTGATCTACTATCTTGGCTCCATCAATAATCTTTAAACCATGATTAACAATTATAAGAGTATCCGCTGGCTTACAATCGATCATGCATGTCTCTACCAATAAATCTAGAATATACTTTCTTTGAGAAATGAAGATTCCTTCCTTGGATCTCTGAACCTCAATTCCAAGAACGTATTTTAGATTTCCTAAGTCTTTCATCTCAAATTCTCTGAACAAATTTTTTCTGAGTTGTTTAATTTCTTCTGTATCGTTTCCAGTAATTATCACATCATCTACATAGATAATCAAATAGGTAATCTAATCTTCTCTTTTTCTAATGAACAACGTATGATCGAAATTACTCTGTTGATATTCATATTTCCTCATTGCCAAGGTGAATCTTCCAAACCATGCTCGTGGAGACTGCTTAAGACCATACAATGCCTTCTTAAGCCTACACACTTCTTTATTCTGGAAACACTCAGAAAAACCTGGAGGAGGTTCCATATACACTTCTTCTTCCAACTCCCCATGAAGAAATGCATTCTTGACATCAAACTGTAGAAGTGGCCAGTCTTGATTAGCAGCTACAGAGAACAATACTCTGATGGTGTCAATTTTTGCAACTGGAGAAAAAGTCTCAGAGTAATCAATCCCATAAGTCTGGGTATAACCTTTAGCCACTAGTCTTGCCTTGTATCTCTCTATGGATCCATCTGCTTTGTATTTAATTGTAAACACCCATCGACACCCAATTGGTTTTTTTCCCGGAGGAAGAACACACTTTTCCCATGTTTCATTTTTCTCAAGTGTTGTCATCTCAATTTCCATGGCCTGATGCCATTCTTTCTGTTCTAAAGCTTCCTTTGCATCTTTAGGAAGAACTTCAGAGTAGACTGCCATAGAAAAAGCTCTGGCTGTTGGGGATATACTCCCACTCCCCCTTACAAAGTTTGCTACAAGGTATCTGGATTGTCTAGGTTCATATTCTGGCTCATATCTCTTCGGGGGCACTCCTCTTGTACTTCTAGGAGGCAGCACATATCTGCTTGACTCTACTATCTCTGGCTCTTCAGACATTAAATATGCTTCTTCTGTGTCTGCACTGTTCAGGTTAGTGACCATAATATCTGTATTAGTGCTTACCTCATGGATATTCAGTGAGGGTTCAGACTCAGGCTCTGGTGGAGAATTCTGTCCTATGCGGGAAGGTGATTCGGTGGAACCACGTACTGGCTCTTTTGGAACTGTATTAGACACAGTAGTAGTAGGCTCTGGTGAACTAGACAAACTGGGACTAGAAAACCAACACAATGGATCAATTTGACTCTGACTCTCCCCCTGACCAATGAGTTGGTTTTGGTAAAAGAATTCTGTTTCAATAAAGTCACAATTCATTGTGATATAAACTCTTCGTGTGGCTGGATGATAACAACGATACCCTTTCTGATGACGCCCATAGCCCACAAACACACACTTAAGGGAACAAGCTTCAAACTTAGTTCGTTCTGTTTTGGGTATATGAACAAAAACTGAACAACCAAATACTCGAGGTTGAAGGGTGAGAGTAGATGGAACACTAACCTGATTAGCGAATTCCTTAAGAGGAGTCTGAAGACTTAAAATCTTAGTAGGAAGCCGGTTAATAAGGTAGACAGAGGTAGCAATTGCTTCTGGCCAAAGAAACACAGGCACATGAGACTCAATCATGACTGCTCTAGTCATTTCAAGGATAAGGCGATTTTTACGTTCTGCTACCCCGTTTTGTTCTGGTGTGTGTGGGCATGAGGTCTGATGAATTATCCCTCGGTCATGGAAGAACTGTTTAAGAGTAGAATTAATATACTCCCCTCCATTATCTGATCTAAGAATTTGAATTTTTTTTTCTGGTATTGAGTTTCAATCATTATATAAAATTCAATAAACTTAGATGCTACTTCAGACTTATGTTTCAAAAAATAAATCCATGTCATTCGGGAGCAATCATCAATAAACAAGACAAAATATTTAAACCCATGCTAATAAATATCTGACCCAGACTGTGGGGCTGGTCCCCAAACATCAGAGTGAACTAAAGAAAAAACTGACTGAACACGAGTATTAGAAGGTTTATAGGAATGTTTGTGACTTTTTGACAACAGACAAGTTTCACAAGACAAACTTTTATTCTGAGAAAATAAACTAGGAAATAGAACCCGGAGATAGCCAATAGAAGGATGTCCCAATCGCCGGTGCCACAACCACTGTTGCCTTTCTACAGTTCCGCGAACCAGCGCTGCAGTCCCCTGTTGAACCACCTCATCCACATAGTATAATCCCCCACGCTCATTGCCACGTCCAATCACTTTCCCCGACTGAATATCCTGTAAAAGGCAGAAAGTAGGAAAAATTAGCACAATACAATTCAATTCCCGAGTAACATGACTAACTGACAATAGTTTGCAAGAAAGACTTGGCACATAAAGGCAATTCTTTAGCCTTAGATTTGGAGAAATTTCAATAGTTCCTGCCCCATGAACTGGAGATAAGTTGCCATTGGCACTTTGTATAGATCTTTTTGTAGGCACTGATGACGTAATTAAATCACGGTGATCAAACGTCATTGTATATGTGGCTCCGCAGTCTACTAGCCATTTTGAATTATTTTTTCCAGTAACCTGTCCTCCAAAGCCTTGTTCCTGTAAAAAATAATTCTTACCAGTGCAATTATTTTTAGTTTGGGTGGATTTATAACTTCTGGGCTCAATCTGTAAATTTCCACAATTTTCTGGGTCCAAATAAGAGGTTCCAACTTTCCTGGGGTCAAACTGGAAATTTTTAATTTCTTGGGGAGCAAAATGAAAAAAAGAGCCAGCCCTACCTTTAAAAGCCTTTTCTTCCTCAAATGCAACCACCGCCGCTGCTTGACTAAAAACTTCTGCTCTCCCTTGTTCTCTCCCTTCGACTGCGTTAGGGTTCTATTCACTGTTAAGGCTGGCGGCGGTGGTCCCTCATTGGTAGTTCCTCTGTCGCCGGCTCTTCCACCCTTCTGAAAACCCAACTAGCTCGAAACACTCCTCCTTAGTATGTTTCGGCATACCACAGTGGCTACACTTGAGCCTTGTCCGATCGAGCTTCTCGCCGCCGCCACGCTGTGATGATTGGTGGCCTCCCTTCGCCATTTCTGAGCTTGGCCTGGTGGCGTATCCTTGGCCGGTGATGAGATCGTTCTGAGGCCTAACTGTCAGACCAGTACCCACGCCGGCAGCCGTGGTTTCATTTTTCCGTTCTGGACCCATGATGCCCCTTCGAGCTCCTTCTCGCCTGATCATGGCGTACGCCCTTTCTACTGTGGGTAATGGTTCTTCTCTGAGAAGATCTCTTCTCTCACCATCGTAGATATCGTCAATCCCGTTAAGAAATTGAAATAGTTTCATTTCTGATCTTAACTTGTTGAATACTGCAATGTCTTCTTCATCCCTCATGGGATTTGGCTGTCTGATTTCAATTTCTCTCCAAATTCTTTGGAGATCACTATAAAATTGTTCGATACTACTGCTACCTTGTTTCATACTGTTTTCTCTGACTGTGAGTTCAAAAATTTGGATGCCATCTCCCCCCTGACTATACGTTGCAGACAGTCCCTCCCATAACAGTTTGGCAGAGGAGTACTCCGCATAGTTAGTGACGAGATCTGGTTCCATGTTATCTAGGATCCATGAACACACAATGAGATCGTTTTGTTCCCATTTATGATATTCTGGATGTTCACTGGTTGGTGGTGAAGGAGTTCCTGTGAGATGGCGCAACTTTCCTCTGCCTCCAATAGCCATCTTCATGAGCCTCGCCCATAGGGAGTAGTTAGATTGATTGAGTTTTATGCTAATTTTTACTGGTTGTGGAATACTGGACTGATTCAAATCTGTTTGTGGCAGGTTCCTAAGTAATGAAGCTAGCTGAGTGGCTAAGGGGTCGACTTCTGTTGCCCCTGTTGCCTGACTGGTACCTTACTTTCTGATGCTGCCATTGTCGAGAAAGGTAACTGGTAAATGATGAACTGCTCTTAATATTCGATCCCTGTTTGATCGATAAAACGTAGCTCTGATACCATGTTGGAAAGATTAAAGAAGGAAAAAGAGAATTGAGAGGAAAACCTTATATTCTTTCTGTATTAATCTCAATAATATATAGTATGTACACAATAACCAAATAAGGAAAAACATATCTGTACAGAAAAGCTAAATAAATACATAATATTTGTTTCCATTAATCTTGCCATAACCTTGCTTTCCTTAATATATGAGTCTTCCTTTCATATAAAATTGATTTAGCTTTAACTCTGACTCCTTGAAGAAATATCAAACTAAGAGATTTGATTTTAGATATTAAATTTTAGATGAGAAGAGATTTAGATGGGAAGTGAGAGAGAAAAAAATATTCCAAAATCAATTTTAGTTGTTCTAGGTTTCTTATTATAAGTTAGCACTTGGAATCTACACAAATGTGACTCAGTGTAAATCTGTGAGTTTATGTTTATAAATAAAGAATAATGTGAGTTGAAAGAGCTATATGGTTAATTGAAAGTTTAGGGGACAAACTGCTTAAACAAGTAAAGTTCAAGAGGCTATATATGTACTTGGCCATTATTTTTTATTTTATTTCTGTCAAAATATTCCTAAAAGGATTCTAAAATATGTAAGTGATAGGAAGAGTGAAATTTCATCTTAACTTGGCTTTTGTACCAAAATTGATTTGGTATGTGAACTCTTTATTCAATTTTTTATAATTGTTTGCCCTTAATATTACCATAGGTGATAATGAGAATTTATGGTTTTGAGATTGGAGGAGTGACCATAATTTTCAGCAATCCCTAACAATTATATAGCCAGGTGTATCCTTTTCTTCTCTTTATCTTAACCCTTTTTTATTTGGAGTTCTCAATAATTTTGATTTTGATCAGCAAATTGATGGATGAAAGAAATGCAGTAAAAGAAAATAAAAAAAAAAAACTGAGATTCGAAGAGAGCACTATGACATTAAGTAATAAAAAAACAATGTTTTTTCCAATTTAGATAATATAAAGGAAAACTTAGAAAACATATTATAGTAGTTTTAAAAACTCAACTATTACCTAATAAATATAGAAATTTATATTTTTAATTTTCCAAATAGAAAATTTTTTTGACTAAACAACAATTTTTATTTTTATTTTTTTATTTTTATTTTTCTTTAGAAATTTTTTTAGAAAACTAGAATTATTTTATACAACAAAACAAATCCTAAAATTTTTCCACAATTAAACATCACAAGAAATTACAAGACATATCACTTCCTTTTTTTTGAAATAAAAGATCATATTATTTATAAAAGAGAAAATCACAAAATCCAAACCAAAGACCAAAACTTAAACCCAAGCATCAAGCTTCCCCATATAGGCACATATCACTTCTTCTTCTTCTTTTTTTTTTTTTTCTAATATTTAATTTTTTTAAAAAATATTTTAAAAATATCTTTCTTAATTGAACTAAAAAAACTTTTTAATCTTATGATTTAACGGTTTTCTTTGAAGATGCTATATTTATACATAGTCTTCTTGTGTTATAATGTTGGCTTGACTGAAGAAGAGAGTGGTTAACTAGTTCATTTTAAGAGAGTAATTTGTCGTCTTTTTTTTTTTTTAAAAAAAGGGTTATATTAAATGTATAAATCTAACAATGAGCATTTTAAAATTAAAATGTGGATATTTCTAAAATTAAAAGTTAAAAAATAAATATTTAAAAAATAGATTTTTTTAAAAATATTTAAAAAAAATTCTTAAAATTTTTTTTATATAAAACCATAAATTTTTGAAGAAGAAAAAGAGATTTTTACAAAACTACCCTTAAAGATAAAGTTTTTATTTTTTTCAAATATACAATATTGAACCATTTTATTTACACTTTTAGGAAAAAAAAATCAAACTTTTAAAAATAATTTCTCCTTTAGCATTTTGTGTATGGTGTATAGATATTTATTAAGAGAATTAATATATACACATTCTGTTATCTAAACATTCCCTAATAATTAAATTTGTAATTTTACTATTTTAAATTAAAAAATTATATTATTCAGTACTTAAATAAGAAAAAATTTAAAAAAAAATCTATTTAATACTTACAAGATAATAAAAAAGAAATATGTTTATTACTAATTATAATTAAACATATATAAGAATAAATTCACAAATACATCACACTAAAAAAATTATATGATAAGTTAAAATACAATATAAAAAATAAAAAACAAAATATCTATAAATCATACGCACTTATTATATATTTGTGTATATTATGTATATGCTGCAAGTAGACCTAGCCATGGGTTAGACTTTAGATCACAATTAGTAAAAAAATTTACGGGCAAATGGGTTAAGCCATTGGAAAATTTAGCATTTCCAAGCGTAAGCTCGGCCCTTGGCTAAGTCTAGGTGCGAGAATATTGTATAAGTTGTATATATATCAAGTATATGCTATAAATATATCTCTTTATGATATGTGTATGCTAAAAATTAAACATACACATTAAAAATATAAAATTAACTCAAAAAAATATTAAAATAAAATAAATATAAAAAAAGATATACCAATGATCAAATAACAGAAGTAGAAAAGAAATAAATGAAAAAATTTACAAAACAAAAAAAAATTCTCTTTGAAGCATTTTATCAAACATATAGATTTTATTATCATTAAAGAACAACAAAATCTTTAACATTACAATTTAGAAGTAACAAAAACAAATAAAAAGTATAAATATGTTTACAAAAAAATAAATAATATGGAAGATCAAAGTAATTTTCTGTAAATAGAAAAAAAATAATAAAAGAAATGAAGAATAAGAGGAAGAGAGATAGAAGAGAAAAAGAAAAGAAATAAGATAGAGGAAAGCAAAACAAATAGTTAATGGAGAGGTATATTTGAAAAAAAAAATATAAGAAAAATAAAAGAAAAAGAAAAATACGACAGAAGTGAAAAAAAGAAAAAGAAAAGAAACATAGTATATTTAAAAAGAAACATATTATATACAAAACTATCTATAAAAAAAACTTTTTTAAAAAATACTACACTAAAAAAAGTATATTTATACTTCTAGAAAATGTTGAGCCAAATATTTTTTTTAAAAAAATATTACTTCTTACTAAAACAAGTTTTTTTAAAAAAATACATGCTCTCTCACTATAAATAATATTTTACTTCAATTTTTTTCTTTTTTTTTCAAACTTTACTATTAAATAAAATAAAATAATAAAATTATATTTTCAACATATAAAATTTGTTAATTTTTATAAAGGAAAGAATTTTAATTTTGAATACAAATAACAAATAACACTAAAAAATAATATAAAAAAGTAAAATATATAAAAATAAATAATAAAAATTATTAATTTTTTTTAAAAAATTACATATTATACACATAAAAAATAAAAATTTAAAAAATATTAACTTTTTTGTGCAGATGTTATATAGAAGTTCCATATATATTGTGTATATGTTATGTAAATATTATGCAAATATTGTAGATATTTTATAGGTGTTATATATATATATATATTATGTATTATTATGTATATTGTGTATATATTTCATGCATGTTATATGTATATTATATGTATATTGTGTGTATATAAAATTAAAAAAGGTCAAATATATATATAGCCCACTAAACTTATAGCATTTAGTCACTTTGCCCCCATAAACTTTTATTTTAATCACTTTACCTAGGTACTTATTCAATTTTTACTAATAAATTCTTATATTAACGAATAATAGTCACTTTGTCACTTTTATTTATATAGTTTGTCCCAAATAGTTATATTAGTGACTTGGCGCAGCTCAGTGTGACTCATCAAATTTATATTTATAAGTTAAAAAAAATTAAGTTTATAGGATTATATAATTAAATTAAAATTTTAAGAGATAAATTGACTAAATGTTACAAGTTTAGGAGGCTACATAAGTATTTAGCCTTTAAAAATAATATTAAAATTATATTAAATAATTTATGTAGATGATTTGATGTATGTTGTATATATGTTTTGTTTGTTATGTGTATATTATATATATATTGTTTATATGGTGTATATATATTTATATTTTTAAATTAAAACTTGTATGTGATGTGTATATGATGTATATATAGAAGTTACATGCATGTTGTGTATACGTTATGTAAATGCTATGCAGATATTGTAAATATTGTGTATATGTTATATATATTATGTATTTATTGTGCATATTATGTATATATTTCGTGCATGTTATATGTATATTATATATATATTGTGTGTATATAAAATTAAAAAAGTCAAATATATATATATAGCCCCCTTAAATTTATAGTGGTTAGTCACTTTGCTTCATGAACTTTTATTTTAATCACTTTACCCTAAGTACTTATTCAATTTTTACTAATAAATGCTTATATTAATGAATACTGGTCACTTTATCACTTGTATTTATATATTTTGCACTGAATAATTATATCAGTGACTCGGCGTAACTCAGTGTGACTCATCGAGTTTGTATTTATAAGTTAAGAAAAATTTAAGTTTATAAGATTATATAATTAAATTAAAATTTTAAGAGATACAATAACTAAATGTTATAAGTTTAGGAGGCTACATAAGTATTTGACCATAAAAAATAATATTAAATAAATTGTGTAGATGTTATGTGTATTTTGATGTATGTTGTATATATGTTATGTGTATATTTTGTATATATTATGTATATGATATATATATATATATTGTGTGTATATTGAGAATATTAAAACAAAAATTATTTATGAGTAAAAACACATAAATTGAAATAAAAAATTAAAAAAAAAACAAAAGAGAAAAAGAAAAAATAATATTGAAAAAATGTAGAAATGAAAAAAAGAAGCGGAACTACATAGAAATGAAAGAAAAATTTTAGGATCGTAGATTTGAAAAAGGAAACCAAAATACGGGTAAACTGTGCAAATTCTTTCAAAGAAAACTAATTTCAAAGGTAAATTGCATAATTTCCTTAAAAAAAAAAAGCTCAATTGATTAATCTAAAAATCGAACAAAAATCTAATTAAAAATTATGATTAACCAAATTGGTAATTTAGATTTTAGTTTTAAATTTTTTAATTTTTAATTTTGATTTATAAAAAACCGTTCGGTAGGTTTAGGGAAAATTCATCAAAAATAGACCTTTATTAAAATTCTTAATATTTTTTTTAGACTCCCTTCACCTTAGATGATATGAAAATGATAAAAATACCCTTAAACCTAATAAACAACCATTTCTTTTTTCATTTTGAAACGCCGCCAACCACTGTTTTCTTCAGTTTCTAATTTTTCTCTCTTTCACTAATATTCTATAATTTTTATCTCCATTTTTAATCAAAATTTTATATTTTTCTTTATTATTTACAATACGACACTCACTGATGTTTTAAATCGGTAAGTTAGAGTTTTTTTTTTTGAAATCAAGCTATAAAAAATAATGATTGTATTTTTAACTTTGCATGTATATTAAGTTGTCATGATTGTGTTATTTTATAAGAAACTTATTAATTTTATTGTGGTTAACCATAATCTGTCTCTTTTCTATTTTTTTTCTTTTTTCATTTTAATTTTTGGACTGTTAAAAAAATAAATTAATTAGTATGGAGATTACTGAATTGTGTTTAAAGTAATATTACATAATTATGGAGGTTGTTAGGGCTTATTGATAGAGTATAATATGCAGTTAGGGATAGTTAGGGGCGATTAATATAAGTTAAAGAGTGTTAGTTCTAACTACCTCTAAATTTTTCTAACTCACATCATATTACGTCTAATTGGCATTGAAAATTACTTATTATACAACCTAATCCAATATGCATACTTTTATGTTTAAACAAAATTTTTAATATTTAATTTGATTTTTAAAGAAAAAAAGTTAAAAGAACAGCTCTAACTTGACATAACTTGCTCTAACTCACATTAAATTACTTCTAATTGATAGTAAAAATTATCTATTATATAATCTAAGATAATCTGCATACTTCTTATGTTTAAACAGAATCTGTCAGATTTATTTTAGTTTTTATTTAAAAAAAGGCTAAAAGAACAACTCTAACTTGTCATAACTCAAATTAACTTACTTCTAATTAGAGGTAAAAATTATACATTATATAATCTAAGACAATTTGTATATTTTTCTATTTAAATAGAATATGTCAGATTTATTTTAATTTAAAAAATGCTAAAAGAACTGCTCTAGCTTGCCACAACTTGCCTTGACTCATATTAAATTACTTCTAATTGGCATTAAAAATTATCTATTATATAATCTAAGAAAATTTGCATATTTTTATATTTAAATAGAATCTGTCAGATTTATTTTGATTTTTAAAGAAAAAAAGACTAAAAAAATAGCCCTAACTTGTCATAATTTACTCTAACTCATATTAAATTAGTTTTAATTGACAGTAAAACTTATTCATTATATAATCTAAGATAATCTACATATTTTTATATTTAAAATAAAATCTATTTGATTTATTTTAATTTTTAAAGAAAAATGGCTAAAAGAACTGTCCTAACTCACCATAACTTACCCTAACTCATATTAAATTACTTCTAATTGGCATTAAAAATTATCTACTATATAATCTAAAATAATTTACATATTTTTATATTTAAACAGAATCTATCAGATTTATTTTAATTTTTAAAGAAAGAAAAAAGTCTAAAAAAACAGTTCTAACTTGTCCTAATTTGTCCTAACTCATATTAAATTACTTCTAATTGATAGTGAAAATTATCCATTATATAATTTAAGACAATCTATATGTTTTTATATTTAAACAAAATCTATCTTATTTATTTTAATTTTTAAAGAAAAATGGCTAAAAGAACAGTCCTAACTCACCATAACTTGTCTTAACTCACATTAAATTACTTTTAATTGATATTAAAAATTATCCATTATATAATCTAAGATAATTTAAATATTTTTATATTTAAATAGAATCTTTTAAATTTATTTTAATTTTTAAAGAAAATAAAATGGCTAAAAGGACTGTCCTAACTCACCATAACTTGCCCTAACTCACATTAAATTACCTTTAACTGGAATTGAAAATTGTCTATTATATAATCTAAAACCATTTGAATGTTTTTATATTTAAATAAAATCTTTTAGATTTATTTTAATTTTTAAAGAAAATAAAATGGCTAAAAGAACTGCCCTAACTCGCCATAACTTGCCCTAACTTACATTAAATACTTCTAACTGGCATTGAAAATTATCTATTATATAATCTAAGACAATCTGCATACTTTTATATTTAAACAAAATTTTTTAGATTTATTTTTTTTAAATAAAAAAAGTTAAAAGAACTGTCCTAACTCGTCATAACTTAGCCTAACTCATATCAAATTACTTCTAACTGGTATCAAAAAAAATTTCATTACACTTCTAAGATAATATGCATACTTTTGTCTAAAAAAAATATGTCTCATTTATTTTGATTTTTTTTTAAAAAAAAAATTTACAGACATACCCTAACTCCCTCTAACTTGTCCTAACTCATATCAAATTAATTTTAATTGGTATTAAAAAAATTTTATTATATAATTTAAGACAATCTGCCTAATTTTATATTTAAATAGAATCTATCATATCGTAAGACGATAATTTGTCATTCTTAAATTGTATTGATTATGATATGAATGTTGAATTTCTATTATATTAACATGTTAGATCGTGAGATATTTATTGCTAAATTTATTGAATTCTTCATATTTCTACATTGTGATATCTAACAATGCAATAAAAAAATATATGAAGAAGATAAGATACACCGCTAAATATTATTTATGATACCATGCAGCGTAAAACCATATTAATTTATATCACAGTGATGATGAGATGTGAATAGTTTACTATATGATATAAATAAATAGTATATGATGTAGATGTATATACATATAGATGGTATAATTATGTATGTTTTAAACATTTGAACTGAATTTGCATTGTCTTTTCAATTGTAAATGGTTAGTATTTCAAGTTATTGCAAAAGGTTTAATTTAATATTATTTTTGTGTAATCCAAAAATATCCTAACTCCACCTAACTTATTCTAACTCCATTTATATACACTCTGACTTGTCTAAAACTTAATATGATCAACACACAAGCCTCATTTTTATTTTACTTTTAAATTTTAGTGAAGATAATAAATGAAAAATATCCATAAGTTAAGGCAAGTTAAAAATGCCATAACTCTATCTTTTATGTACAAACATGAAATAAGTCACAAATCAGTCATAATAAAAAATTCATTAGCCAATAATGTAGATTATATAATATGTCTTCATCACAATAATATAATAATATAATAATTTATAAATTACATATCAAGCATCTTCTAATGTTTATTATAAATAAATAAATACAATAAATTATTTCTGAGTAGTCTAAGTACTTATATCATATGAAACATGATAAAGTGATATTAAATTATGATATGTGAGTCTATTATGGCCTCGTTTCCAATAACGGCTACACTTCTTATCTATTTTTACTAGCATGTTGCATATGTTATCAAAAGCAATAGTAAAATTATTATTAACGTTAAAATAAATCAGACAAATTTTATTAGAAATATTTTATTTTTCAAACAAAAGTATGTAGATAATCTTAAAAATTATAATGGAGAATTTTTAATGCTAGTTAGAAGCAATTTGATATAAGTTATGGCAACTTATGGAGAGCTATGAGAGTTCTTTTATAGCTCTTTTTTTTTATTTAAAAATTAAAATAAATTAAAAATATTTTATTTTTAGATAAAAATATGTAGATTATCTTAGAGGTGTAATGGAGAATTTTTTTATGCCAGTTAGAAGCAATTTGATGTGAGTTAGGGCAAGTTATGGCAAGTTAGGACAGTTATTTTAATCTTTTTTTCTTTAAAAATCAAAATAAATCTTACAAATTCTATTTAAATTCAAAAGTATATAGATTATCTTAGATTATAAAATGGATAATTTTTTAATGCCAATTAGAAATAATTTAATGTGAGTTAGGGCAAGTTATGACGAGTTAGGGTAGTTCTCTTAATATTTTTTCTTTAAAAATTAAAATAAATCTGATAGATTCTATTTAAATATAAAAACTTGCATATTGTCTTAGATTATATAATTGATAATTTTTATTACCAATTAGAAGTAATTTAATGTGAGTTAGGGTAAGTTATGGTAAGTTAAGGTTGTTCTTTTAGCCTCTTTTTTTTAAAAAAAATAAAATAAATATGATATATTATATTTAAATATAAAAGCATGCTGATTAGATTAAGTTGTATAATAAATAATTTTCAATACCAATTAGAAGTAATTTAATGTGAGTTGGGGTAAGTTATGGCGAGTTAGGACAGTTCTTTTAATATTTTTTTCTTTAAAAATTAAAATAAATCTGACAGATTTTGTTTAAAGATAAAAATATAAAGATTATCTTAGATTATATAATGGATAATTTTTACTACCAATTAGAAGTAATTTAATGTGAGTTAGGGTAAGTTATAACAAGTTATGACTGTCCTTTTAGCCTTTTTTCTTTAAAAATTAAAATAAATTTGATAAATTCTATTTAACATAAAAGTATCTAGATTGTCTTAGATTATATAATGAATAATTTTCACAGTCAATTAGAAGTAATTTAATATGAGATAAAATAAGTTAGGGTTGTTCTTTTAGCATTTTTTTAAAAAATTAAAATAAATATGACAGATTTATTTAATAAAAAAACATACAGATTGTCTTATATTATATAATGGATAATTTTTAATATTAATTAGAAGTAATTTAATATGAGTTAGAACAAGTTATGACAAGTTAGGGTAGTTATTTTAGTATTTTTTTAAAAAAATCAAAATAAATATGACAGATTCTGTTTAAATATAAAAATATGTAAATTGTCTTAGATTATATAATGAATAATTTTTTCTTCTAATTAGAAGTAATTTAATGTGAGTTAGGATAAGTTATGGCATGTTAGGTCTGTTATTTTAACTTTTTTCCTTTAAAAATCAAAATAAATCTGACAGAATTTGTTTAAACATAAAAGCATGCATATTGGATTAAGTTGTATAATAAATAATTTTCAATGCCAATTAAAAGTAATTTGATGTGAGTTAGAGAAAGTTAAAGGTAATTAGGGCTAACACTCTTTAACTTATATTACTCGCCCCTAACTATCCCTAATAATTGCTAACTGCATATTATAATCTACTAATAAGCCCTAACAACCTCCATAATTATACAACATTACTTCAAATACAATCCAGTAACCTCCATGCCGCATTATTTAATTTTTTAACAGTCCAAAAATTAAAATGAAAGAAGAAAAAAAAGAAACAGATATTATGGTTAAACACAATAAAACCAATAAGTTTCTTATAAAATATCACAATCATAACAACTCAAATATAAATGCATAGTTAAAAATATAATCTTTAGTTTTTATAGCTTGATTTGAAAAAAAAAACTCTAACTTATTGATTTAATATATTAGTGGATGTCGTATTGTAAATAATAAAGAAGAAATATAAAATTTTGATTAAAAATGGAGATAAAGATTATAGAATATTAGTGAAAGTAAAAGAAAAATTGAGAAGATGAAGATAACAGTGGTTGGCGGCATTTTTAAATAAAAAAAGATTATTTATTAAATTTAAAGGTATTTGTTTTTATTATTTTCAGGTCATCTAAGATGAAAAAAGTATAAAAAAATATTAAGGTTTTTAAGGAAGGTATATTTTTTGTGAATACCATTTGTTTAGCCTATTAAAAATGTCATATGTACACTTTTTATATTATGCAGATAAAAATAACGACAGAATTACCGTTGCACAGGCGTAGCTAGACAACAGTTCGAATCTCTCGACATGCCATAAGTTTTTTTTTCATTTGCTCAGCATGCTCGAATTACTCATTTAGCCTTTAGCCTTAGGTTATCTACCTTCGATTTTGATTTTCTGAAGAAAAGCTGAATTGGGGTTTATGGTGTTTATGAGCTGCTGTTCATACTTTGAAGAGTTGAGTTGAAGATGTGGAGGAGATCCTTAGCTGCTAAATCCAGAAAGGTTGTACGCAACTTATGTGTAATCAGAAACCCTAATGAGGTACCAAATTCTCAAACTTTAGTCCTTTCTCCATCTCAATCCTATTTCTTTACTCCTTTTTGCTATGAATCCTCCCTTCCTTATCAAAACCTTAGATTTCTCTCACACACTTCTATAAACCCAACTGAAAATGAAACAGAACACTCTTTATTGGGTTCCTGTCAAATTGATGATGAAGGAATTATTTACGGGGAATCAGACCCGGTTTCACCTGCTTTTAGTGAAATTGGCGATTCCAACAACAACAACAATAACAAAGCCTTAATCCCAAGTCAATTAGGGTCGGCTATATGGATTCTTTTTTTTTCACTCAATACGATTTAAGGTTATCTCTTCTGATAGATGTAACATCATAAGATCATTTTGGACCACCTTTGACCAAGTCAGTTTAGGCTTGCCTCTGCCTCTCTTAGCTATATCCACTCTAACTTGTTCGATTTTTCTAACCGACACATCGTTAGGTCTTTGTTTCACATGGCCAAACCATCTCAATCTATGCTCTCTTATCTTATCCTCAATAGGTGTTACCCCCACTTTTTCTCTAATGCACTCATTACGGATTTTATCTATCCTAGTATGATCACACATCCATCTTATCATTCTCATTTTTGCAACATGCATTTTACTCATGTGTTGTCCTTTTACTTTCCAACACTCACTACCATACATCATCGCAGGCCGTATTACAATGCGATAAAATTTTTCTTTTAATTTAATTGGCATCTTTCGATCGCATAAAACTCTTGTAGTACCTCTCCACTTCATCCAACCAGCTTTAATCCTATGATTTACATCTTCTTCACAACCCCCATCTTCTTGAAGAATAGAGCCAAGGTATCTAAAATAAGTACTATGAGGTACTGCTATTCCGTCTAAAATAATTTTACCTCTTTCTCTATTCTCGTTATTAAATTTACAATGCATATACTCAGTCTTAGTCCTACTTAGCTTAAAACCCTTAGATTCCAAAGTGCTTCTCCATAACTTCAACTTTTAACTTACCCCTGCTTGAGTCTCGTCTATTAATACAATATCATCTGCAAACATCATACACTAAGGGATGTCATCCTATATATGTCTTGTTAGCTCATCCATGACCAAGGTGAAAAGATAAGGGCTCAAAGCTGAACCTTGGTGTAATCCAATAGAAACGGAAAAATCCTTAGTATCCCCTCCCATAGTGCTGACACTGATGATAGCTCCCTCATACATATCCTTCAAGATTGGATATATCGTATAGATATTTTCCTACGCTCTAAGACCCACCATAAAACTTCTCTAGGGACTCTATCATACACCTTTTTCAATTCAATAAAAACCATATGTAAGTCCTTCTTCATCTCTCTATACTTTTCCATCAAATCTCTTATAAGAAAAATAGCTTTCATAGTTGATCGACCAGGCATAAAGCCAAACTAATTTGAGGAGATGCAAGTATCTAAACGCAAACGGTGTTTCACAACTCTTTTCCACAATTTTATAGTGTGGCTCATAAGCTTTATACCTCTATAAATTGAGCAATTTTGAATATCTCCTTTATTCTTAAAAATAGGTATCAAATTACTTTGTCTCTATTCATTAGACATTTTCTTTGTACTTAAGATCTTATTGAACAAAGATGTCAACCATGTAACTCCTGTATCTCCCAAACATTTTCAAACCTCAATAGGTATCTCATCCGGTCCATAGGCTTTACTAACTTTCATCATCTTCAAAGCTTCTTTAAATTTTGAAAACCTAATCCGTCTAGTATATTTCACATTTTTCTCCGACCTGACTTCTAAAACCTCATTGTTATCACTATGGTTACCATTAAGAAGTTCCTCAAAATAGCTTCTCCATCGTTCTTTAATATCTTCTTCTTGAACCAGAACCTTATTCTCTTTATTTTTAATACACTTAACTTGGTTTAAATCACGACATTTCTTTTCTCTTATCTTAGTTAATTTATAGATAGCTTTTTCCCCTTCCTTCGTTCCAAGTTTCCCATACAAACTCTCTAAAGATTGTGCTCTTGCTTAACTAACTGCCTTTTTAGCATCTTTTTTAGCTTGTTTGTACTGCTCAAAAGCATCATTGTTATTACACTTGGGCAAACTCTTATACCATCCCTTTTTACTTCTTACCGCTTTTTGTACTTCCTCATTCCACCAACAAGACTCCTTCGAGGGATGTCCACACCCTTTAGATTTCTAGCTACTCATTTAATTGTTGTAGACATGCATATCCACATATCATTTGATGACATACTCACATCTTCCTCCCACCCTCCAGCTTTGACCAACTCATCTTTAAACAACAATTGTTTTTCACCTTTTAAAGTCCACCACCTAATCTTAGGACTATTGTTCCTCCTTGGCCTACTAGTCAACCTCTTAAACTTGATATCCAAAACCACTAACCTATATTGATTGGTCAAAGCCTCACATGGAATAACCTTACAATTCTTGCATCGAGTTCGATTGACTTTTCTTATAAGTATGAAGTCAATTTGACTTCTATTTTGCCCACTTTTAAAGGTCACTAGATGTGATTCCCTTTTTATAAAATATGTGTTTGTCATAATCAAACCATAGGCTAAAGCAAAATCAAGGATACTCTTACCTTCTTCATTTCTAATTCCAAAACCATACCCTCCATGTACCTCCTCAAAACCTACATGTCCATTTAAGTCTCCTCCTATAAAAATATTTTCATCATTTGGAATCCCTCATATAAGTTTATCTATATCATCCCAAAAATTTTGCTTGCTCTCCCCATCTAATCCAACTTGAGGGGCATATGGACTAACTATGTTGATGATCATATTCTGGAGCACAAGTTTAATTGAAATAATCATATGCTTACTCTTTTCACTGCTACAACCGTCTCCTTTACTTTCTGATTCAAAATTGTACCTACTCTGTTTTTACTTCTATCTGTACCTGTATACTACACTTTATACCTAGTATTCTCAACTTTTTTACTTTTTCTTCCAACCCATTTAGTCTCTTAAATACAAGCAATACTAATTTTTCTTCTCACCACAGTATCAGTAAGTTCTCTCAGTTTACCTATAAGAGATCCAATATTCAAAGTTCGTATTCTGATCTTATTCCCTAATTGTTCTTTCTTATGCTTATTTCTATAAAATATTTTACCATTATCTAAACATATATCTCTCGTATTACTCTTATTATTCGTATTTTGGACTAACTTCTTTACCTATATCTGTCCATGATGTGGGAACCCTTGTTTATTATGTACCACATCTGGGCGCCGACATGAAGCGTCACATTTGGGAACGTCCTACACCCTTGCTTATTCTTCACTATACCCAAGCTCTGATGTAGTACGTCGCAAGTAGGGAACGCCCCAACGATATTATTATTAGAGTCTATATCATGAGATATGATAAAAGTTTTACACTGGTTGTCACCTACCGCAATCCTCCTTCTTTACCCGGACTTGGAACCGGCTATACACAAAAAGCTCATGTATAGACGGAGTTAAATTGGCATTCCCTTGTTGGAAATTTTAATCCTGAGACTGAAAACAGTGAATTTTCTTGGGGTTCAGTGGAGGAAGATGATAACCAGATTACGGAGTATGCAAATAATGAGGGTGAGGCTTATGAGATAGATATGGAGAAATTAGAAAACGTGTTGTCTCTGTTACAGAGTAGCATTGAGGGGTCCTTGGAGTCGATTCTTGATAGTATTCGTTTGGATTTACATGAGGAGTTTATAGCGAAAGTGCTGGAAACCCCTCTTGTTTCTGGCGATAATTTGATTAAGTTTTTCAACTGGCAATTAAAAACCCAGAAATTAGTGTGACCACTCATGTAGTTGATGTGCTTGTTCAAGCCATTTGTAGTGGAGTTCGTAAGAAAGATGCTTATGCATTTTGGGATTTAGTGAGGGAGATTGCTTAGAAGGATAATGCTGTGCTGAATAGCGAGATTCTTAATCGGTTGATAGCTGTGTTTTCAAAATTGGGTAAAGGGAAGGCAGCTTTAGAGGTTTTCAACAAGTTTGAGGATTTTGGGTGTGTCCCAGATTCAGATACCTATTATTATACGATTGAAGCCCTTTGTAGTCGGTCCTGTTTTGATTGGGCTTGGTCAGTTTGTGAAAAGATGCTTAATGCAGAAACATTGCCAGACAGTGAGAAAGTTGGTAAGATCATCACTTGGTTTTGTAAAGGTAGTAGGACAAAAGATGCCCATATGGTTTTTATGTTGGCAAAGGAGAAGAACAAACATCCACCTCCGTCTGCAGTCAATTTTTTTATTAGTTTGCTCAGTCATAAGGATGAAACAGTCAAGTTAGCTTTGGAGATGTTGGAGGCTTTCTCTGGAGAAACCCGGAAATATGTAATCAAGCCTTTTTCATCTGTTATTCGTGGTTTGTGTAGGATCAAAGATTTGGATGGGGCAAAATTGTTGCTTTCTAGGATGATTGATGAAGGTCCGCCTCCTGGAAATGCTGTTTTCAATACCATCATCAATGGCTATTCCAAATCTGGAGACATGAAAGAGGCAGTAGAGATGAAAAAATTGATGCAAAGGAGAGGACTGAAACCTGATCTTTTCACTTATACAGTTATTATGAGTGGTTATGCAAGTGGTGGTCAAATGGAGGAGGCTTGCAAAATACTCTCAGAAGCCAAAAAGAAGCATTCTAAGCTGAATCCTGTGACTTACCATACACTTATTCGAAGGTATTGCAAACTTGACCAGTTTGACAAGGCCTTGGAATTATTGACAGAGATGAAGGAATTTGGAGTCCAACATAATGTGGATGAGTACACTTAGTTGATCTAATCTCTATGCTTAAAGGCCTTAAATTGGGAAATGGCGGAGAAGCTTTTGGAGAAAATGAGAGAGGATGGCTTCTAACTAAGTGGGATCACACGAGGCTTCATAAGAGCAGTCAAGGAACTGGAGGAGGAGGGGCTGGAGAAAGTGAGCATTGAAGCTTGAATTGTTTTTCTTGTTACTGGTGTCACACACCAATGTTGAATTCTAAACCTGTAGTTTTTACTTTTCTTCATAAGATAAGGCGTGAAGCTTTGCAATTTTTTAGAGACATGTATTCTAGCTTTGTGCTCGTGAATCAAATTGAAAAAAGAAATTTTGATTGGGTTCCTTTGCCTTTCTTTTATGTTCTTGTTAGAGATTGTAATGCATGATTGGACTTTCTTAACTAAGCTGGATGTAGGAATTAGAACAGTGGTTTCATTAGTCTGACTTTTAATTTTGTTTAATTTATGACTGCGTTTAGTCTGCTGAGTTTGTTGAATCTATTACCTCGTTATGAGAAATCTCTCTGTTGGGATTTTGTTAATTTTTTTTAAGAAATGCATGTTTGCTGTTGTTAGATTAGATGTAGCTGCTTACAGGATATGCTAGCCAATACAAGTAATTTTATCTCTAAGAACTTATTGGATATGGCGATATGCTAGCCAATACAAGTAATTTTATTTCTACGAACTTATTGGGTTCTATTATTTCTCTCTCTTCCTGCGTTAAAGCTTGTTCTGAGATTAGAGAATAAAGAGACTGTATGGAGAATTCTGCAAAGAATGATAGTATATGTGCATGTATATGTCATATGAGTTAGCATTTTGATTTTCATTAGGGTTGCAAGATTTATCCATCAGGCCCGCATATTATCTGGCAATTCAGTGTCATTTTTCTGTTTATATTTTTAAAATGCTCTAGTTTTCTCTAATATTACCACATTTTTGTTTGGAATGTCAACAACTCAGATATGTTGGTTTCTGAGATAAGACATGACTATTATTTATGTATCAAACATCTTAATTTACTCTTTGAATCTAATAAACTAATATATTGCCTTCTAACATTTGCTTTTGAGGGGCCAAGTGCTAGTTATTACAGGTTCTAGATTTGTCTCTACAGCTGGTGTGGACGAATTGGCTAGTTGAGGTGTTTTTTGAGCAATTCTCATGTGACTTGAATCATGTTTAATTGATTGATAGGCGTTATTTGACGCCACTTGATGGTTGATGGTTCGTCAATTATTTGATGCACCTTGATGGTTCTGAGTTTTTCATTTTAATTACTCTTTTTATCTTTTCACATTTAGCACAGGGTGAAACATCTCTTTCCCTCTGGTATTTACCATTTTTACTTCCTTTTCTTATCTTTTTTCTATATGATGGTTTCTTACTCTCCTCTTCCAATAAAATGCTCTGTATCATGTGCTTGTCTGATTAGTTACCACTTGGACTTTCTTGTTTCTGTTCTCCTCTGGCATGTCCAGCTTTGCATAGATATATACATTCTAAAGCACTTACAAATAGATAGTGAGCCTTGCAAGATATCACTATCTTGGGATGGCAATACTCGAGTGACCAGAACTTGAGAAGTTTTATTCTGTTTTGCCTCCTTAGTCTGCTGTAGGTTTATTTTCTGCTCCGAGTTCATGCTAGGTTGATTACATGGCTAGTAAATTGATGTGCTCTAGAAAAAGGGGTGTAGCTATTAGCAAGTGGTGACACCGTTGACGATTTATAAATAAAAGAGGAAAAGACACAGAATATCAGAACTTTCATTTTCCACGAGTGAAAGATCATAACATCAAGAAATTTGTCTGATACAGAATCTTCCTAGATCAATTCTTAATATTGCTCTCTAAGTAATAGATTTGTAATGACTATTTTTCCCACCTCTAAACATCCTTGAGATGGCTTGTAAGGCTCCAGTATTCATTTTAGATGAGCATTTTTGGCTTTTAGCAAGAAAATTCACCTCTCTGTTGGAATTTTTCTTGATTAAGAAAGACACTGCTTTTTAACTGGTAATAAACTAGAATCTAAGATTCAAATCAACAAATAATCTTATACTTGTAAGCAAACATTAATTGGGTGAAGTTTTATGAGACTTCCAATAATAAGAGAACTAGTAGGGTCTTGATCAATTATCATTTTTTGACCTTGAACACTAGTAATTAGCTGCTAGCCTATAAAAACTGCAGTAAATTCAGATCAATTCATTTAGAATTCAGAAAGCTAGCAATAGCAAGGAAAACTATGGCTAGCATGCTTAACACCTCACACTTTTTTCTCCTCTTATCTATTTCCTTTTCTTGTTTCCACTGCCTGCAATTTCAGTCCAGATTCAGTTTGCATTGAGATTTAGAGGAAAACACTTGTTCAATTCAAACAAGGCCTTCAAGATCCATCAGATCGATTTCTTAGACAGGTAATATTATCCAGCTTGACCTTATAAATACATATAACGCTTAGGGAGTTGAAATACATTAATCTTTCTCATGCTTCTTTTGCTGGAATGATTCGTCCTAATATGGGAAACCTGTCAAAATATCTTGATCTTTTTTCCATATTCATACACACACATTGATCCAAAAGGCATTTGGGTTCTGATTCTCTTCTCTGGGAAATGTGAATCTTAGTTTAATATCAACTATGTGGCTGCAAGCTTCAAGTAATCTTCCTTCTCTGGTAAGAGTTACGTTTGCAAGGCTGTGATCTTCGTAGCTTTCAACTGTCAATTTCAATTTGTTGACAGTATGAAGGTATTAAGGAACTTTTTTGATTAACAAGTCTTGGAGGGAGGCATATTACCGGTTTTTCAACAGAATGAAAGGTAAAATCTACTCAGTTATTACAAAGATGGAAAAAATGTTTCCTTGCCAGGCAAACAGAATCTGGAAAGATCACTACCAACAAGCTAATTAAAGAGACGTATTACTCTCTTTTCTTTCTTTTTTTATTTTAATTTTTTTTCAAAAAATTGCTGCTATAAGTTTTTAACTTCTGAAACTTATTATTATTATTATTATTATTATTATTATTATTATTATCATCATCATGACATCATCATCATCATCATCAATGTGTTAGGTGCTTCAATGATACAGTGAAAGTAGTGCAGTAGCAAAAGAGGAGCAATTTTGCAGAAAGAAAAGCCAAGAACGAAAGAGGAAGATAGAATCGCCTTTTTATATGTTTGTATATGATTGTCACTATTATTTACTAATTGCTAAAGTGTATTTGGTGCCCCAGACTGAGCTTCATGTTACTCTTCTCAAGGGACATGTTAGACCCAGAGCATCCTAATTCGAAACCATGTACTATAAAATTTTATTTAATATAGTGTATCCTTTAAATTGATGCAAGAATATAATAATGGTTAAGGATGATTTACCTCATTGATTTTGATTTTTGATTGCAATTACGTAGTCTTCAGCAATTTCTATAAGTTGGCTGCTTTGAAAATTAGCATCAACTGACTTGTGATTTGGGACCAGAATTTTAAGTCCTTGTGATGAATCGTTAGATTTTTAGCCCTGAAATGTTTATTTTCTTCGTACATGTCAAAGTCAGACTTCATTAGCAACAAATGGGGAAGAATTCATTCCAATCCTCATTCTAAGTTCATAAGTTGAATTCATCTTGTAAACTACCAGAAAATTAGTGAATTTAAAAATATTAAATGGTCCATAATTAATTCCATTCGTGCAAGAGTTTCTTATATTTCATATACATTCTTTTTGTTGATGATTGTTTATTCCTTGCATATGATATTCGCAGTGTCCAATTTAGTTTTTATTAGACGGTCTGTGAATGTTAGTAACTCATGTGTTAAGACACTTGTTTTACCGTTAATTACGACTACAACCCTTTTTTTTATGAGAAAAAAGTGAACTGTCTTAAGCAAGCAAAGAAAATAATATAATACACCCAATTTATGATCCAAACTAATCCCCAACAGAAAATAATAAACTAAGCTCAACAACACTAGCTAAAAAATTAGGAAACTCATGCTACAAATAATATCTTGCATATAATCTAGCCACACTTGCCGAAAAGTGAGAAATTAGGTTTGCACGATGATTAAGTTAGAAAACTCATTCTTCAAATTCAAAAAGGCTTGGATGATCCCTCCAACTTCAAAGAGATAAATAGTTTGAGAAATTAATGCAACGACTTCTGACTATCCGTCTCAACATCTACCCCATCAAAACCTGAATTATGGAGCCAATTAAGAGCTTTTCTAATGGCTAACAATTCCAAGAGGGGATACACTAAGCTACTTGAATAACCCGAATACCACCCTCAAACTGGTCTTCTTAGTTTCAATTAATTTTAGCAAAACTCAAACATCTCTCCCTTTCAAATAGAGCTGCATCAATGTTGCACTCAGCCTACTGAGAGCAGGTGTTGACCATTTGATGAAACAAATATTTATTTTTTTTATTTAATTTTAGTAAGAATATCATATCAAGATACCATTTTAGGAATTTGTCTAGCTTTGTGATTATTTTATTTTTATATGTGTATTTCGTTCTATTTTTGGCAGTTTATTATCAATTTATTTAGTTTCTTTATTTGTAATAAGGGCTTATATAACCCTATCTCTATATAATGTAACTTTTTAGGAGGTGATAGTTTTTGAGTTTAATAACAATTCAGTAAAAAAATTGTCTCTCATTCTGTATTTATTACCTGGACATTCTCAGACTAAATAGGTTGTAACACGTTTATCTCATGTTCATTTAACTTTGCTATGTCAGTTAATATCAGAGCCGTATTCATTCTTGGACAACGATGACACCGCAAAGATAACCACAACAACTCATAGAGGAGGTTTATGAATATAGCCAAATGACCCACCTTAAATAGCAACTTGAACAAATGATGGACTGATTAATAGAGTAAATGATGCAGCTCATGGAGGATCGGTTGGAAGCATGACTATTGCATGCTCTTAGTTTAGATGGTAAAAGAATCAAAATTGAGGTATTTGACTCGCATGAAAAATTACATACAAATTATTATTTGGAGAATTATTTTGAAGATTTAGAACCGGTTTTTGATGAATATAATTATGAAAAAGAGGAAGTTGAAGAATCACAACCAGTTTTTGATGACTATTGTGAGGAGATAGAGAAACTTAATGTTTCACCAACATGCAATAAGCTCTTAATGGTGAAAAAAATTATGTCAACAACAATTTATGAGGAAGAAACAAAAGAATTAATTGGTAGTTTTACAAACACCAGAATCATCCAATTCAATAGGAACATATTTGCTGAAATATATGACCAAATTTGGGATTCATTTCAATATTTCGTTGAAATCCAACAGTCATTCAAAGAGTTCATGGAGTTGGTTGATGACGATTTGCTAGAAAATTCACGATCACTAAAGAATACTAA
This sequence comes from Garcia nutans, assembly GCA_947685225.1. Taxonomy (NCBI): domain Eukaryota; kingdom Viridiplantae; phylum Streptophyta; class Magnoliopsida; order Malpighiales; family Euphorbiaceae; genus Garcia; species Garcia nutans. The sequence continues at coordinate 3,542,410 of CANTUV010000068.1, forward strand.
ACATGCCATTATAGTATTTCAGTTATTGATTTTTCGGCATTATAAAGATCGAGGTGAGTTTTTTTCAAGTAAGAGAGAATGATGAAGCAAATATATATTTTCTTATTTAATTTTGGTAGGAATATTACAATGATGAAGCAAATATTTATTTTCTTACTTAATTTTAGTAAGAATATCATATTAAGATACCATTTTAAGAATTTGTCTAGCTTTGTGATTATTTTATTTTCATATGTGTGTTTTGTTCTATTTTTAGCAGTCTGTTGCCAATTTATTTAGTTTCTTTATTTATAATAAGGGTTTATATAATTCTAACTTTATATAATGTAATATTTTTAAAGGTGATTGTTGATTTTTGAGTTTAATAGTAATTAAGTAGAGAAGTTTTTCTCTTATTTTGTTTTTATTATCTGGATATTCTCATACTAAACAGGTTGTAATACATTCATCCCTTGTTCATTTAACTTTCGCTACGTCAGTTAGTATCAAAATTGTGTTTGTTCTTAGACAACGATGGCAGCACGAAGACAACCATAACAATACATAGAGGAGGTTTATGAACGTGACTACATAGCCTATCTTGAACAACGACTTGAACAAATGATGGACCGATTAACAGAGCAAATAATGCAACTCATAAAGAATCAGTTGGAAGCAAGATTATTGCATGCTTTTGGTTTAGATGATTAAAAAAAATCAAAATTGAGGTATTTGACTTGCATGAAAAATTATATACGGATTATTATTTGGAGAATTATTTCGAAGAATTAAAATCAGTTTTTGATGAATATAATGATGAGATAGAGGAATTTGAAGAATCACAACCAGTTTTTGATGACTATTGTGAGGAGATAGAGAAACTTAATATTTCGCCAACATGCAATAAGCTCTCAGTGGTGAAAAAAATGATGTCAACAATAATTTATGAAGAAGAAACAAAAGAATTGATTGGTAATTCTACAAACACAAGAATCGCCCAATTTAATAGGAACATATTTGTTGAAATATATGACTTGGGAATCATTTCAATATTCTGTTGAAATCCAGCAGTCATTTAAAGAGTTCGAGGGGTTGGATGATGACTACGTTGCCAAAAAAATTCACGATCATTAAAGAATACTAAACATGTCATTGTAGTTTTTCAATTATTGATTCTTCGGCACTATAGAACTCGAGGTTCAGTTTTTTCCAAGCAAGGAAGAATGATGAAGTAAATATTTATTTTCTTATTTAATTTTGGTAGGAATATCATAATGATGAAGCAAATACTTATTTTCTTATTTAATTTTGGTAAGAATATCATATCAATGTACTATTTTAGAAATTTGTCTAGCTTTGTGATTATTTTATTTTCATATGTGTGTTCCGTTCTATTTTTAGTAGTCTATTACTAATTTATTTAGTTTCTTTATTTGTAATAAGGGTTTATGTAACCCTAACTCTATATAATGTAATCTTTTAGGAGGTGATAGTTAGCTTTTGAGATTTTAATAATAATTCGGTAGAAAAATTATCTTTCATTTGTGTCTATTATCTGGGTATTCTTAGACTAAACAAGAATAACATTTTTTATCCTTTATTCGTTTAACTTCCGCTACGTCAGTTGGTATAAGAAAATAAATATTTGCTCCATCACAATTTAATATTAACAAACATGTTACCTAAATTGGCAAAAGAAGGGAAATTCTCTAGTTGAATCAGCTTCCAATCTTGAAAATTAGATAAAGCCTAACACACAATAAATGAAGAAATACTAGTGTTTTGCTGCCACATTAAAAACAATTCTGGTTGTGCCATATATTGGAAGCTAAAGATAATGTCAAACAAGCTTTGGAGAGATCTCTTATACCCTTATACCCCATATACGTACAAAATATATTTCTAGCATATGTAAAATATGCATATACGGTACAAAAATGTCACAGACGGATTTACTAAATTTTTTTTTATATTTCTAATTTAAAATTTCAAATTCTAAATATATAAAAATTAAATAGAATGTAAATATTCTTTACTTATTATAAGAACCCAAAATAAATAATATATATATATATATCTCTGAAAAAAATTCGCCAGAGTTTTATCTGTAATTTGGACATCCCAAAATTTATCAAAACACAACCTGCAAAAAAAAAAAAACACTCCCAAATAATTTTCAATCACCATCTCAACCATACTTCTTAATTTCACCAAGTTTCTCAAACCTTTATACATATAGATATATATAATTTAAAACACACATACTCTCCCATTTCAAATATATTAATCCAAATATTCTTTATGATATACAATACGTAAAATCAAAAACATAATATATTATGCATAAAACTCAAAATGTACAATAACATAAAAATATATACATGCTGCTGGTAGTGTTTCTGATCTCGATAGCAACTTAACAAGCTCAACTACAAGTCTAGACCCGACCTGGTCTAGAACAACTCTCTGGCTCAACTGGGTCTACCCTGTCACCTACGCGATGGAAACAATCACGCTAAGCCGAAGCCTTAGTGGTACAAACTTTGATAATAACAATATAACTCAATGCAATACCAAATGCACAATGCATATAGATGTCACATCAATTCACTTTCTTATATTTTTCAAATACTTCATAAACACAACTCATAACATTATATTTCTCAATTGTATCATAATTCATAATTCACATTAAAACAAAGACAAGCATAGGCCCAAAAAGGATCTAATATGCTATTCAAATTTCAGAATTACTACTTTGGTCCATAATGACACCATGTGTCTAGCCCCGTAAGCAATATATATATCCATGAATAATGTAACAGCCCCAGTCTCTTGGACCTCAACCCGGTTAGACCCTTAGGCCCCAGTATCTTGGTCCTCAACCCGGTTAAACTGCTACAGTTTTTAAGGCTTACGACCCAGTCTTTTCACCCCAAAAATATCATATTTATCAACTGGCCTGGCTTACGACCCAGTCTTTTCACCATTCCAGCGTATAGCCCGTAGGCAATCATAGGCATGCCACCAAACCCAGAACTCTGAAAATTGAATAACATACTAGGCACACAATTTATTCATATTTCTCATTATTAATCTCTTTCTCATTTTTACATATTTAATCTAGGCACATTGCCTTATTTTCAGTTTCTTCATAATCCTAAATTCTCTCTCTTCACCATTCTTTAACCAAACTACATCATCTCTTCAATCTAACCATAGAATCATTGTTAACTATCCAAAATAACATCATACACACCAATTCCAACAATTATAACATACTGCATAAAAATTCAAATTCTCACATTATCTAAATTTTCAAGAAATTCAAAGAAAAGAGATGAAAACTTACTAATTTTGGTGGAAATCACCAAAAATCCACTTGAAACTTGTTAATTTCTTCAATTTATGGAGTATGGAAGAAGCAAAATCCTTGATCTTCAAACATCCATGGAAGCCACGTTCTTGAGAAGAAGAAGAAGATTTTTAGTATTCTTTTCTTTTCATCTTTTTTTTAACCACGTATATATATATATTAAAATAATTTAATATTTAATTATTTAATTATTTTTTTAATAAATTAAAAGTCCTAATTTCTCTCTTCCATTCAAAATTAATTTATTTTTAAATTATTTTATTAATTTTGAATTTATAAGATTTAATTACCAAAATACCATTTTTCTTTTAAAAAATGTTGACTTTTATATATATTATGTATATTTTGCATATATATCACATATATATTCCACTTTTTCATTTAAAATCCCTTCATTTTTCATTTAAAACCATTAATTTAATTTATCCTTTTAAATTATAATTTATTTTATCAAATTTTTCAAAAATTAGAAATTTTCAAAAAATTTTGGATGTTACAATTCTCTCCCCCTAAAATAAATTTCGTCCCCGAAATTACCTGTCCTCAAGTCAGGATCAAATGGGAAAACTGACTCTACATCGCCTACTCACTTTCCCATGTCGCCTCCTCAGTGACATGATTCCTCCAAAGGACTTTTACAAGTGGCACACTCTTATTCCTCAATTCTTTAACCTCTAGTGCCAAAATCGCCACTAGTTCTTCCTCGTAAGTCAGATCTGGACTCACCTCAATGGACTCCACTGACAAGATATGAGATGGGTCAGATCTATATCTCTGAAGCATCGAGACATGGAAAATATTATGTATTCGATCTAACTCAGGCGGCAAAGCTAGTCTATAAGCCACTGGACCAACTCTCTCCAACACCTCATATGGTCCTATGAAACGAGGACTCAACTTTCCTTTGCGGTCAAATCTCAAAATTTTCTTCCATGGAGACACCTTCAGAAACACTTTATCTCCCACACTAAACTTTATGTCTCTTCTCTTTAAATCTTAATAAGATTTCTGTCGGTCTGAAGATGCTTTCAAATGACCCCGAATCACCTTCACTTTCTCCTCTGTTTCCTTAATCAAATTGGGACCAACCAGTTTACCTTCTCCAACTTCATCCCAATACAAGGTGTCCTGCATCTCCTGCCATATAAAGTCTCATAAGGAGTCATTCCAATACTCGACTGATGACTGTTATTATAAGCAAATTCAATTAATGGCAAAAATCTGTCCCAATTCCCAGTAAAATTAATGATACAGCTCCTTAACATATCCTCCAAAATCTGTATCACTCTCTCTGACTGTCCATCTGTCTGAGGATGGAAAGCAGTACTAAAATGCAATCGAGAATCCAGAGTATTATGCAAACTCTTCCAAAACCTCGAAGTAAACCTGGGATCTCAATCCGACACCAAAGAAACTGGGACTCTATGCAACCTGACTATCTCATTGATATACAGCTCAGCCAACCTCTCCAGAAAATAATCCATCCGAACTGGAAGAAAATGAGCTGTCTTCGTCATCCGATCAACTATCACCCAGATTGCATCATGCTTCTTCTGAGTCAAAGGTAGTCCAGTTACAAAATCCATTGTCACTCGCTCTCATTTCCACTCTGGCACTGATAAAGATTGGAGCAATCCTGAAGGAACTTGGTGCTCAGACTTCACTTTCTAGCAAGTGAGGCATCTGGATACAAACTCTGCTATGTCCCTCTTCATACCTGACCACCAATAATGTCGCTTCAAGTCCTGATACATCTTGGTACTCTAGGGTGCATAGCAAAAAGTGACTAATGTGCTTCCTTTAATATCATTCTTTTCAATTCTGCATCATCAGGAATACACAATCTATCTCTATACCATAGAATGCCATCATTCCTCACATAAAAGTCTCGACTTTCCCCTTTCTGACAAACCAGCACAATTTTCTGAATTCTCTCATCTGCCAATTGAGCCTACCTAATATGATCCAACAAGACTGGCCTCAACTGCAACTGAGCCATCAAAGCACCATCACCAGAAGACTCAAATCTAGCATGCAATGCTCTCAACTCAACACGCAACGAGAGCAAATAAGCAGTCAAACCTGCTAAAGATTTTCAACTCAAGGCATCAGTAACAACATTTGCCTTACCAGGATGATAATCAATCAAATAGTCGTAGTCTTTAATCAACTCTAACCATCGTCTCTGCCGAAGATTCAGCTCTCTCTAAACACCCAAGTATTTCAAACTCTTATGATCTGTATAAATGAAACATTTTTCCCCATACAAATAATGACACCAAATCTTCAAGGCAAATACTATTGCTGCTAATTCTAAATCATGCGTTGGATAATTCAGCTCATGCGATTTCAACTGTCGAGAGGCATAAGCAATGACTCTACCCTCCTGCATCAAAACACAACCTAAACCATTGTGTGAAGCATCACTATATATCACATATGGTTTACCTTCCACAGGCAGGGTAAGGACAGGAGCTTGAGTTAACATCTCCCTCAACTGCTCAAAACTCGCATGACACTGATCTGTCCACACAAATTTAACTCCTTTCCGAAGTAATCTGGTGAGTGGTGTAGCTATTATAGAAAAATTCTTCACAAATCGACAATAATAGCCTGCCAATCCCAGAAAACTTCTAACCTCTGTCACAGTCTTCGGTGGACTCCAATTCAAGATAGCCTCAACTTTACTCGGATCAACTCTAATACCCTGTACTGAAACCATATGACCAAGAAAAGCTACCTGATCGAGCCAGAACTCACACATAGACGGTTTAGTATACAACTGCTTCTCTCTCAGAATCTGCAATACGATCCGCAAATGCCTATCATGATCCTCCTCATTACGCGAATACACCAAGATGTCATCAATGAAGACCACCACAAACTGATCTAAATATGGTCTGAATACCCTGTTCATCAAATCCATAAAAGCTGCTGGTGCATTCGTCAATCCAAAGGGCATCACCAGAAACTCATAATGCTCATACCTCGTACGAAAAGCTATCTTGGGTACATCCACATCTCTGACTCTCAACTGATGGTACCCTGATCTCAGATCAATCTTAGAGAATACTGCTGCTCCCTTCAACTGATCAAAGAGATCATCTATCCAAGGCAAAGGATACTTGTTCTTGATGGTCACCTTATTCAACTGCCTATAATCAATACACAATCTCATGGTGCCATCATTCTTCTTCACAAACAACAAAGGCGCTCCCCACGGGGACACACTAGGGCAGATAAACCCTTTATCCAATAACTCCTGCAACTGCACCTTAACCTCTCTCAACTCAGTAGGTGCCATCCGATAAGGGGTAATAGAGATAGGAGAGATACCAGACAACAAATAGATACCAAACTCCACTTCTCTCTCAGGAGGTACCCCTGGCAACTCATCAGGGAAAACATCTGAAAACTCAGCAACTATGGGTATACTTTCAAGCAGGGATCCCACTACTCTAGTATCTACAACACGAGCAAGATAAGCTTCACATCCTTTCTGAATCATCCTCCCAGCTGAAACAGCTAAAACAAACATAGATGAAAGATACCTCTGCTCACTAGATACTATAACATCCCTATCATCCCATGTTCTCAAAGTAACACATTTCTTCTGACAGTCTACCACAGCCTCATGCTTGGATAACCAATCTATGCCCAAAATCAGATCATATTCCCTAAAAGGCATCTCAATCAGGTCATCGAGAAACTCTTCATCTTGAACAACAACTGGACTATCTCGGTGCACCTTGCTCACCACAACACTATGCCCTAAAGGATTTGTCACCAAGACATCAAATCCTAAGGACTCAGAATGCAATTCAGACACAGGCAAGATGGATGCACTTATGTATGAATGCGTAGATCCAGGATCTAATAGAGCAAGGACTGAAATACCAAATAAAGAAAATGTACCCGCAATGACGGCTGAAGCATCCGGCTGCCTCTACATCACATAAACCCACAAAAGATGGCCCAGCCTCATTTGGCCTACTGCCTCCGGATGTAGAGCCTCTTCTCTAACTAAAGCCAGGATGACCACCTCTACTAAAACCTCTGCCACCATGACCCCCTCTTACACTGGATCGAGAAGATGTAGTATCTGCCTGCCTAACCTCTGGTGGCTCGGGACAATCTCTGATAAAATAGTCTGATGACCCACATCTAAAACACACTCCCGAAGCACCTCTCCACCAGTAGACACCTCCATGTACTCTACCACAATGAACGCAAGTAGGTGGAGTAGGTTTCTGAGCCACTGGGGTCGGAGCACTAGCCACTGAAATTGTAGGTCTCTGTCTCTGTCCCTGCTGCTGTACTAACCTGCCAAACTGCCCCTGACTCCTACTAAACCTCTGAAAATATCCCCCTCGACCTCTCTTCACTGATACAGAGCCTGCCTCACTCTGGGGTCTCCTAACTCTGGTCTCCTCAACCATGGCAGCTGCTGCAAGACTCTGCGCCCTCTCAACACTACTAGCAGCTGCAACTAACTGGGAGAAATCCTGATACCGAGAGCCTGCGATGATGCACATGATAGAGGGTCTCAGTCCCTCCTCAAACCTCCTACACCTGTCAAACTCGTCAGAAATGATCCCACCAGCATAGTGACTCAACCTGATAAACTCGATCTCATACTCGGTCACTGTCCTAGTATCTTGTCTCAGACTCAGGAATTTCATCTTCTTTGCATCTTTATACTCTCTCGAAGTATACTTCTTGTCAAATTCCCGCAGGAAATCATCATAGGTCAGGACTGGTGGATCATCCAGAGCATGTGGAACCGCCTTCCACCAATCATATGCATCTCTCTGCAAAAGAGGTCTGGCATAATCAAACTTCTCTTCTGGACTAGCCTGTAATTGAATAAATATCATCTGAACCTGGTCTAGCCACTGCTCTGCTACAGCAGGATCTGTAGTACCAACAAAGTCCTCAACCCCATACTTTCTCAATTTATCATACTGTCTCACCAACAACTGTGGTTGTGGCTATGGCTATGGCGGCTGCGGAACTAGAGCCTGCCTCAACAACTCTACCATATGTCATACCCAGCCAGGCGAAACCTCATCAGCTGCTGGTCTCACAGGCACAGAAACAGACGCCTCACCAGCAGATACAACTCTAGCTCCATCTCTACCCTCATCTAGTGTCACACTCTCTACACTCCCCTCAGCAGCCTGATGTGGCTGAGACTCCATAACTACCTATATCTGCAAACAAAGCAGAAAATACTATATCAGAGATCAGAAACTGCCAGTACCAATGCATGTATTACAATTAAAAACTATTTTTCAAATCTCCCATTTTCTCTCTCTATCATCCCCACCTAGGTCGAGAACCTCAAACCTAGGCTCTGATACCAAAACAAATGTAACATCCTTATACCCTATATACATACAAAACATATTTCTAGCATATGTAAAATACGCATATACGATACAAAAATGTCACAAACGGATTTACTAATTTTTTTTTACATTTCCAATTTAAAATTTTAAATTCTAAATATATAAAAATTAAATAGAATGTAAATATTCTTTACTTATTATAAGAACCCAAAATAAATAATGTATATAAAAATCTCTAGGAAAAATTCGCTAGAGTTTTATCTGTATTTTGGACATCCCAAAATTTATCAAAACACAACCTGCAAAAAAGAAAACACTCCCAAATAATTTTCAATCACCATCTCAACCATACTTCTCAATTTCACCAAGTTTCTCAAACCTTTATACATATAGATATATATAATTTAAAACACACATACTCTCCCATTTCAAATACATTAATCCAAATATTCTTTATAATATACAATACGTAAAATCCAAAACATAATATATTATGCATAAAACTCAAAATGTACAATAACATAAAAATATATACATGCTGCTGGTAGTGTTTCTGATCTCAATAGCAACTCAACAAGCTCAACTACAAGTCTAGACCCGACCTGGTCTAGAACAATTCTCTGGCTCAACTGGGTCTACCCTGTCACCTGCGCGATGGAAACAATCGCGCTAAGCCGAAGCCTAGTGGTACAAACTTTAATAATAACAATATAACTCAATGCAATACCAAATGCACAATGCATATAGATGTCACATCAATTCACTTTCTTATATTTTTCAAATACTTCATAAGCACAACTTATAACATTATATTTCTCAATTGTATCATAATTCATAATTCACATTAAAACAAAGACAAGCATGGGCTCAAAAAGGATCTAATATGCTATTCAAATTTCAGAGTTACTGCTTTGGTCCATAATGACACTATGTGTCTAGCCCCGTAGGCAATATATATATCCATGGATAATGTAACAGCCCCAGTCTCTTGGACCTCAACCCGGCTAGACCCTTATGCCCCAGTATCTTGGTCCTCAACCCAGTTAGACTGCTATAGTTTTTAAGGCTTACGACCCAGTCTTTTCACCTCAAAAATATCATATTTATCAGCTGGCTTGGCTTACGACCCAGTCTTTTCACCATTCCAGCGTATAGCCCGTAGGCAATTATAGGCATGTCGCCAAACCCATAACTCTGAAAATTGAATAACATACTAGACACACAATTTATTCATATTTCTCATTATTAATCTCTTTCTCATTTTTACATATTCAATCTAGGCACATTGCCTTATTTTCACTTTTTTTTTTCTCACTTTTCTCATTTTTCACATCTTTCTCATCTTTCTCACTTTTCTCATTTTTATCAATATCAATTCATTTCATTATTACACATATCTCATTTTTGCATTCACAACACATTACCCAATTACTTTGGGTATTTTCACATAATATGCATATTTCACATGTTACACAAATTAGCCATTATCAATGGCTTTTCACAATGCATTTAACACATATATGACATTATAAATGTCATAGCACATTGTTCATACACAATCAATGAACCAAGTAGCTTAACACATTTTTCAACCAAAATGTATTAAGTCCAAATGTTATGCAAATATAAACATTATATTCAAAGTTTGTACATACCTCCACTAGTAACCCAAAGCAAACTAAAAACAACCTTCAATCCAATCTTTCCAACTTGCCCTGCACCACTTGAATGAAGCAAATCAACCTCCCTCAATGCCTAAACCAAATGTGATAACAAATAATCATTTAGTATCACATTTAATAGCATTTCCAACATTAAACCATAATTACACATCACTCCTACAAATTTCCAAAAATTTAGCCTTTCCTTACTTCAACATTAGAATTTCATTCTACTACAATTAAATTAGTGTTTTAAGTTTATTTATATTATTAAAAACATATTTTAATACATTTAAATCATTTATATTATAAAAATACACTCTTACACACAAAATCTCAAAAATGGCCTAACCTTCCCCCATTAAAGGTTTTCCATTCCAACACAATCCATTAACCATTCCAATATTATATTCATCACTTTTAACATTAAACAACATGCTTAAACAAATAAAATCACACAATTCAACCACTTTGGAAAATCACTTTTCCAAAACCCTAAATCTCCACTTCCATTCTCAAACTCCAACCTAACACCACCAAATCCAATATTTGACTTTAAAATACTTGTTTATGAATCAAAACAACTCATTTAGAACCAATTTGCATAATTAAAATTCATGTTTTCAAAACCCCAAAAATCTATAACCCTAAATTCTCTCTCTTCACCATTCTTTAACCAAACTCCATCATCTCTTCAATCTAAACTTAGAACCATTGTTAACTATCCAAAATAACATCATACACACCAATTTCAATAATTATAACATACTACATAAAAATGCAAATTCTCACATAATCTAAATTTCCAAGGAATTCAAAGAAAAGATATAGAAACTTACTAATTTTGGTGGAAATCACCAAAAATCCACTTGAAACTTATTAATTCCTTCAATTTATGGAGTATGGAAGAAGCAAAATCCTTAATCTTCAAACATCCATGGAAGCCACGTTCTTGAGAAGAAGAAGAAGAAGAAGAAAAAGAAGATTTTTAATACTCTTTCCTTTTCATCTTTTTTTTTAACCACATATATATATTAAAATAATTTAATATTTAATTATTTAATTATTTTTTTAATAAATTAAAAGTCCTAATTTCCCTCTTCCATTCAAAATTAATTTATTTTTGAATTATTTTATTAATTTTAAATTTATAAGATTTAATTACCAAAATACCCTTTTCTTTTAAAAAGTGTTGACTTTTATATATGTTATGTATATTTTGCATATATATCACATATATATTCCACTTTTTCATTTAAAATCCCTTCATTTTTAATTTAATACCATTAATTTAATTTATCATTTTAAATTATAATTTATTTTATGAAATTTTTCAAAAATTAAAAATTTTCAAAAATTTCTGGATGTTATATTAGAACCCATTGCAATCCTTCTCAGGAAAAATATTTGACTTTAGAAATCTATGAAGGAAGAGAGTTCAGGTTAGAAATGATTATCCACCCTATTGCGTAACATAGTTAAATTAAAACAGTGTAAATGTTTGAAATCTAAACCATATGTCTTCTTTAGCAAACACAATCTTTGTCGGGATAACCAATGCAAACTTCTCTCATTATTACTTTTTGAACCCCCACCAGAATGAATTTAACATTTTTTGTAGCTCATAGCAAGATAATGAAATTTGAAAGACAATCATAAAATAAATAAGATAGCTTAAGCAACTATTTTTATGAAAATTTCCTTATCTGTCCTAGATAATAGTTAGGGCTACACATTATTTGTTTTTGTTAGAAGATTTGTGAAAATTGTAACTCATGTATTACCTAAAGCAGTGAATGTTGTACTCATGTCTTAGCTAAGACTACATTTTGTTCATCAAATTTAAGAGAGTGAACGCCTATTTTGTTAGGTTATAGAGAGTGAACATTCCCTATTTTGCCTTATGAATGATTTATAGTAAGTTATTTCTTTTTCTTAAAAATTATTATTATGGTTTTTTCATTTAAAGTAATATTCATGTATGATATTAATAAGAAATTGTTCAAAATAAAAAAAATAATTTTTTTAAATTACATAATGGTCAGACTTAGCTTAGGGCTTATTTGATTTTGATTCTCGTATAAGTGACCAATATGATATTACATCTTCTTTTTTGTACAAGCGATTGGTTTATTATTAATAATATAAATTATCTTTTATTATATTAATTTATTATTTAATATTCAATGTTACAAAAATAATTAAAATGATTTTCTAGTTTAACTATAAAATAAAATAAATAAAAATAAAAATATAACTAATGATTATATATAATTTTTATTTTGTTACCTAATCAACATAGATTTATATGTTTTAATAAGATTATTAAATTAATAAAATATTAATTAATTAAAAAATATACTCGTTAATAAATTATTAATTAAATATTTTAAAATTAATAAATTGTTCATGTGAATAATTATTATATACATTACTAGTACTAATTATAATTTATACTTAATAAAGTAATTCATCATAATACTATTAATAGTTCTCAATGAAAATCATGAGTGCAAGTGTTAAAAATTACTAGCAGTAATAGTGATAGAGAAGACAAATAATATTGATGTATTTTTTTATGAATACAAATAATAATAAATAAATTATGAATGAATTTAAGAATAACATGGGTAATATAAATACTAATTTAGATATAAATACAATAAATTATTAAAAAAATTTATAAGATATAGTGAATATTATGTCATGTAATATATTTACTTTGAAATTTGTATCATATGTTTTGTTAACTAAATATATATCTCACTAAAATATTTTTATAATACTTATTTCTAAACTATAAATATTACTTTATTTCAATTCATAAATATTAACTTAAAAGTAAGTAAGTAAAAATACAATTAAGCAATTATGTCCCTAATTTAATTACAAAATGAAATATAAATATAAAGAAAAATATAATTAATGGTTAAATTATATAATTAAAGTAATTAAAATATATAATTATTATTTATCATTAATCAAAATAATTTTATAATTTAAATAAAGAAATAAATAATTACAGAGTATAATTTATTAATTTTTTATATATTGAAAAGTCAAAAAGTATAAACAATATATTATCTATAACCTAAACCCTAACTCACACTCAAAGAGTGTTTGGCCTAACTTTAAAAAAAATTAGCTCATAAACATTGGTGTTTATAAGCAAATATGACTTATAAATATTTAAAAATTTAAATAGTTTTGTTTGTCCAAAGTACTTATAAGTAACTAACAATTGGCTAACATGTTTGATAAAAAAAATAATAGCTTATAAATATATTTATTATTAAAAGAATTAAAAAGACTATAAAGTTATAAAATGATTGAAAAAAAAATAGAGAAAATATAGTAAATTGCTCAGTCAAACTAGTTTATAAGTAAAATATTTATAAGTACTAAAATAATAAGATTATGTCTGATTTAGCTTATAAGTTGATATAATCAGCTTATAAATTTTAAATTTAAGCTCACACATTTATTTAATTAATTTTATAAATTGTTAAATGTAACTTGTAAGCTAAAATAATTAAATTAGAAACAAGTTTATTATTTTAGTGCTTATAAACACTTGGGTTATAAACTAGTTTTGATTAAAATAATTTATTATATTGTCTCTTTTTATTTCAATTAATACTCTTGATAATATAAATTTATATTATTTTTAATCATTTTAATAGTAAATATGCTTATAAATTTTTTTTTATAAAATATGTTAGGTATTTATCTGTTAGAGATAGCAACAGTTTGATTATTTTCGGATAATCAACCCATTTCGATCTCTTTATATAGAATATGAGTACTTTATAAATGAGTTTGGACGGATAAAAGTAATATTTTTACGACCTGTGATAGGTTCAAATATGTATCTCTGCGTACCCACTATCCAAACTCGGTTATATATATTAATTCTATTTCATTATATTTTAATTAGGCATTTGTTGTATTTTGTTTTATTATAAAATTATATGGTATAAAATTATTTTAATATTAAATTTTTATTTATAATTATTTAGTTGAGAAAATTATAATTTTATAATTTTTTTAATTTTTTATACTCAAATGAATAAATAAATATGTATGAATAGTAAATAGATAGTGTTAAACGGATTTCGGACTAGTATAAGTAGAATATAGATAATTATAATTAGGATTAAGACGGGTACAAATAGTTTAAATTAAATTGTTCATATTATCGATTACTTATAACTATTCAAAATAAATAAAAAAAAACTGTTTAAAATTTTAAAGGCTTATAAGCTCTTTAGCCACCTATAAGCTAATTTTTATAAATTGGTTCACTGCGACTTTTTTTTATAGTTTATAAGTTTATAAAATTTTCTAAATGAACATATCAGTTTAAATTTAGTGCTTATAATATTTGAATTAGTTTGATCAATTTATAAGCTACGTTAAATATTCTCTCGACCACTCCTTTTAAATATGCCCCTCAACAGGGGCGGGCGTAGAATTTAAAGTCAGTGGAGGCTAAACTCTATTGAATCCATATTTCTAAAATTTTTTATTAATCATAGTTCTTCCAAAATATTTTTACATTCTGAAATAATTAATTTAACTCTTATTAAATATTTTAATTTTGCATAATAATAATAAGAAAAATTATAAAAGAGTAACAAATTAAGATTTAAAAATTTTCATAACGAACATAATTAAAAAAAGAGCAAATTGGGATGATTATTTCATAAATAATATAATTATAGTTCTATATGAATTCTTGAATATAATTGCATATTTGCTATATAGCTACATAAATAGAAAAAAATTAAAAAATCTAATGATATAAATTTGCAAATCTTGAAATAAAAATAAAAATAAAAAAATAAAATTGAGAAATGAGAGAATTCTTATATTATTTAGAAATCATACAAAGAAAGAGTGATAGAAGATAAGAGAATTGATTGAAGAAAAAAATTTACAACTATATATTATATAAAAAAAATTAACAAAAAATAGTAAAAAAGTATTCTTAAAAAATAATATTTTAAAATAATATTTTTTTTATTAATAATAGTCATTTAATTGAGCCAAATCAACTCAGAAAAAGAAAACTAAAAACATATATTGAGTTAAATTACAATATATATATATATATATATATATATATATATTGGTTAAAGAAATTCCAGTGGGGGCTTAACCCTTCTTAGGTTTGCCGTTGCCCCTCAAAGACTCGAACGAATTTGCAATTATCACTCTTCTTTTCCAAAGTTTGATTCAATTCCATAGATTTTCTAATTTTTGTATTATTCTTGATCATACTCGGTCATAATTATCGACATGTTAAATAATTTATAAAAGTTATTTGCTTGTTTTATTTAAAGTAATGTTCATATATAATGTTAATAATAAATAAATTATGCGGAATACCGTGTTTGAAGTTTAGTTTTTCAAAAGTACAACCAGTGCAAATTTTTTTTCGAAATTACGGATGCGTATTTTTTTATTATTTTTTACGTTGCTTTTTTTTTTCCTGTTTCTGTATTTTTTTTAATTTATGTTTTTATATTTTTCAGTTATATTTATACTTTTTATTCATAAATAATTTTTTATTTTTATATTATCATTATACACATAAAAAAAATGAATATATATATATATATAACATATCTGCAATATGTCAAGAGTATATATAAAACAAACAATAACATATATATAACATATATATAATATATCTATAATATATTTACAATATATATTAAAGACACATATCCATAACATATATATTATAATTAAGCAATATATAAATATTGTATAATATATAAAAGGTAAATGATAATATATGCATAGCTTATAGATGATATATCTGCAACATATACACAATATATCTGAAATATATAAAATTATATTACAAAATAATATTTTTAAAATTTTATTTTTGAGAAATTTTTATAAAATAATATTATTTTCTAGTAAAGATATTTTTTTTTATAAAATAATATCTGAAATAGACTTAATTTTTATATTTTCTTTTGGAGAATTTTATAAAATATCTATAATATATACATAACATATACAAAACATTAAAATACGACGATGTATAATATTTTTATAATTTTATAAATTTTTAAGTATTTTTAAAATTTTTTTATAGGAATAATATTTTTAAAAATAAAATTAGTTGTATAGGTAATTTTGTAAGAAGCTTTTCAAAATTACTTATTGGGCCAACTAATAAGCTAGCTTAGCTTGGCTTATTTGATTGGAAAATTTATAAAATTACCTAAAAAAAATAAATTTTATTTAAAACTAAAAATATTTAAATTTATAGAAAAAAATTACATAAATTTTTAAAAATATCTCATTTCTCATTAAATAAATTTTTTTTTAAAAAATATCTATTGTCTTACTATAATTAATATTGTACTTAATTTTTATTTTTTTTCAAACTTTACTATTAAATAAAATGTTAAAATAAATTAATAAAAATTAATATTTTAAATTATATTTTCATCACATAAAAAGTATTAATTTTTTTAAAGAAAAAAGTTTAACTTTGATTACAAATAACAAATAACACTTATAAAAAAATTAAAAAAAAGTAAAATATATAAAAATATATTAATAAAAATTATTAAATTTATTTGAAATAAATTTTATATATTATAGACATAAAAAAAGTAAAAAAAAAATTAATTTTATTATGCAAATATTGGATATATGTTTGATAGATGTTTTATGTATATTTAATGTATATTATACATATATTATTGATATTTGATAGATTTTGTGTATATATTATATTTTTATTGTGTATGTTATATATATATATTATATACATATTATGTGAATATAAAATTTTAAAAAATAATTAAATAAATTTTGTATATATTTGATAAATATTATAAGAATGTTTAGTTGAAGTTGTTTATCGTGTGTATATTATATATATATATATATTATTTTTATGTGTATTTTAAAAATATAGTAATAAAAAATTATTTATGAATCAAAAATATAAATAGTAATAAAAAGTAGAAAAATTAAAAAATATATCAAACAAAAAAATATCAAAAATTGACGTTAAAAAAACTTTAGAAGAAAAAGAACAGCCGCAGAATTCATAGATCCTGAAAAAAACAAATTACCACTATTGGCGAAACCAGAGAATTGTTGAGGGGGAGGGGGGCAAAATTTCAACAGTCGCCGTCTCCGGTGGGCGGTGGCTCGGTGTTGCAGCGTCGGCGTCGCCTCTCCTCTCCTTCCGACGTCCGTTCTTCACTTCTTCTCTCTCAGATGAATCTCTGCCTCTCCTCTCCAGCTTAGCCCCTTTCTACTGCTCTTTGCCTCTCAAACTCTCGCCTTTTATTTTTTTTAAAATCATTTCAAGTGAAACCGTTTCACTTAATAGAATTAAAAAAAAATTAAAACTTCGAAGGACATTTCAGTAATTTCACAAACGCACCGTCCTTGAATTTCTATGAATTAGGATTAGGGTTTCTCTGAAATTCTAATCTTTCCATCAATCCATGGCTAATCGCACTGATCCTTCGGCCAAGAGTATAAGGGGAACAAATCCCCAGAACCTGGTGGAGAAGATTCTTAGGTCTAAGATTTATCAGAACACCTACTGGAAGGAGCAATGTTTCGGTTTAACGGCGGAGACGCTTGTCGACAAGGCCATGGAGCTCGATCATCTTGGTGGTGCCTTTGGTGGCAACCGTAAACCTACACCTTTTATGTGCTTGGTCATGAAGATGCTTCAGATCCAGCCGGAGAAGGACATCGTTGTCGAGTTCATTAAAAACGACGATTACAAGTAACTATTATGTTCATTTGCTTTCAATTCATTATTAATTTACTTAATTATGAGTTCTGCTTTTGGTTAAGCTATGAAAGTGTCAATTTATATTGATTTGTTTTTTTTCTATTGTTTTTTGGTTTTTTTTGTTGTTTATATTGAATTAAGGCAATGGAGAAAAATGATATCTTTTGGTTGTTTGTTATAATATCGTCCATTATCTATTATATAATGCTTGAACTCAAAACTTTGGGTATTAGATGTGCCTGCTTGGTTTTCAAATCCTTGTATCACCATTATCATTGTCATCTACTAGCAGTTAATAATGTTGCCATTATCATTTGATGTTTTATTTTTTATTTTTCTGTAATTTCACCTGTAGCTCTATTGATATTCATTAACTGGGTGCAGATACGTGCGTATACTTGGTGCTTTTTATCTGCGTCTTACTGGGACTGATGTTGATGTGTACCGATACCTAGAGCCTTTATACAATGACTATCGGAAATTAAGGCAGAAATTGCCTGATGGAAGTAAGTTTTTTACCCTTTATCCTGATCTCTTATTGGAACTTTCCAGACACTGTCAAGTTGTATTTCATGAAGATCTATAGTTGTTTAGATGGATTTACTAACTCTTTTTTGGATTCTCTACCGTAACCATTAGAATTCTCCTTGACTCATGTGGACGAGGTCATAGATGAGCTTCTAACAAAAGATTATTCCTGTGATATTGCTCTTCCACGTATTAAGAAAAGGTAATTTTTCTATGATTTATTTGAGAGATCTTGGTTAAGTAATTCCAAAAGTAAAAGCAACAGATAAAATTGTTATAGTTATATTTTCAAGTAATGAAAGTAAATAGCTCTTGTGTTTGGTTTTGCATGTTACTATATTTGAACACTAATCGCCATAACATAACCATTTAGTTTTGATGTCACCCTTTCTTTAATCAACAGATGGACTCTTGAATCAATTGGTTCGCTTGAACCTAGAAAAAGTGTGCTGGAAGATGATTTTGAAGAGGAGGAAGAGAAAGAGGAGAATGAACAAATAGATGGATTAGACAATGGGATTGATGAAAGAGTATTTTTCTTATCTGAGCAAAAATTTTCAATTTTAATACTGCTCTTTAAGATTTATCGCTTTTAGCCCTTCTTTATAATTATGGTCTTGAAATATTGGCAGGATTATTATCATGGGAGAAGTCCCACAAGGGAAAGGGATAGGGATAGGAGACGTGAGAGCCATAGATACAGGTAAACTCTTTACCTAGTTATGGTTGCTGAGTTTGATAATATTATGCCATCCATTGCATATCCTGATTGCGTATTCTGTTGAGTAAGTTGGTGATTTGATCATATTATGTCATGCACATTTTCTGTTAAGTAAGTAGGTGAATTTTCTATTATCTGTCTGTGCATAGATGTTAATTCCCCTACAGACTGAACTTTATGGTATTATTTTTAATGCATGTAGTTGTAACAAAGGTTGAAAAAGTGTGTGTTAATAACTACTATTGTTGGGAAAAAAGATAATCGAAGATGATACTTGATTGTGCATGAGTGTAGCCTTGTGTTTTTTCCTTTGTGGTTGTACAAATTCTATTTAATTGAGAATTCTTTCTGGTAATACTTTTCCTCATCTGTGCATTAGTGTATTACTCAGAGGTCTGGACAGGATTTTGAGTTTTCTGCTATGGTGTCTTAATATGCGAAAATATCTGTGGCAAAGCTAGTGGGTTCTCTTCCTGACGAATCTATTACATTGGGGTAGTCTAAGTGGATGAAAACACAATGGAGCTGTTTTTTCAAGTATTAAACATATTTATATATAAGCAACAAGAACGTTTCAATCATGGCATTTAAAGCCACTGATGGTTAAAACAGCTTCCAATATTGATATTTTATGATCCTGCCAGGTTTCTCTGCACTGACAGTGTGCAGTGAGAAGTATGATGGATCAGACAGTTTTATCATGACTATAGTTTCAAGGTCAATGGTATTTGAATTAATCTGGCACTACATTTGTTTAACTAAACAACTATTGATTAGTCATGAATGCAGCACCATGTGCTCTGTTTGTTTCCATCTCTGTGATGCATTCAGTACTGAGTTTGTGTTAAACATCCTGTTGTATTTCTTCCTCTTTATAGATAAATTGTTATTGAAATAATGCATGACTACATAATGTGTCTTTATTTCCTCTTCATTTTTCAATAATTTCAAGGCCTATGTTACAATGATGTCAATTTCATTGATGATTACAAGTGCTAGCATAAATTCCTCTCCTACTTTTTCTTATGAAGAGGGTTGCATTTTATGTAGAATATCGATATGCTATAATAGTTGCTTGATCAAAAGATTGTGTTTTAATGATGATTTTCCTATTTGCTCAGGGACAGAGACTATGATCGAGATTACGATCGAGACTATGACCGGGGACGTGGGCGTGAAAGAGACAGGGACCGAGAACGTGACAGGGACAGGGACAGGGACAGGGACAGGGATAGAGAACGGGATCGCTATCGCTTGAGAGAAGAAAAGGATTATGGTCGTGAGAGGGAGCGAGAACGGGAGAGGGAAGGTAGGGAAAGGGAAAGGCGAGACAGGGACCGTGGCAGGCGAAGGAGTTACTCAAGGAGTCGAAGTAGGAGTAGGGATCGCAAGCGACATGGGCGCAGCAGCAGTCCAAAAAGGCCTGGGGATGCACGAGAAGAGCCAAAGAAGAAAAAGGAAAAGAAGGAAAAGAAGGATGATGGTACAGACCACCCAGATCCCGAGATTGCAGAAGCTAATAAACTTCGAGCAGCCCTGGGTTTGAAACCATTGAAGTGATTTTATCTTTAGTACTTGGCTGGCAATGTTAAAGAAACATATAAATCTGCAACAGTATTTGGTATATGATACTGTTTTGCTTATTCCTGTTGTGATATCTATGACCTAAAATGTTGCTTATTCCTGTTGTAAATCCTTTGGTATATGATGCTGCCTTGCTTATTCCTGGGTTTGGTGTATGATGCTGTTTTGCTTATTCCTGTCTTGGGTTTGGTGTGATTCTGTTTTGCTTATTCCTTTCGTGATATACAAAGAATGATTTGGTAAATATGTATATTTTATAAATATTAATCCTTTGAGAATTAACGTCAACGTTTTCAAATTCATTTTTCTTACACAAATCACTCTCCTCATCCTCATTGGAAACTGGTGAAACATGCAACAAAGAAAAAATAAAAATAAAAAAACATGAAAACAGTTTATGGACCAATACTATGTATGAAGTCTATATTTGGATTACAATACCAAAACTAAAACCAAAATGAATAATATATGTGTGTGTGTGTGTGTGTGTGTGTGTTCATGATTACAGATTTAAGATTCATCTCTAACCTTTCATCGTCTTTCCTATATAAATTGACTTCATCCTCAGTAAAATTTTTACTTAACTACTCATAATAAAAAAAATAAAAGAAAATAATAAAAGAAACAAAAGAAAAAAAAACATAATACAACTCTACAAATATAAGAATGTAACCAATTTATTGCAAAAATTAATACATTGTATCTGAAAGTAACTCATAGCACCGGCATCAAACTTCTGTGATAGCCTATCTATGGCTTAAAAGACCTTTTCAAATTGGCTTTCTAAGCATTCAAACATTCCTTAAAAGGAAGAAAAATCTATAGACAACTTAATGTCTAGATGATAAACAAATTTCTCTCTCTTTTAACATCAGTATCTGAGGAATCACCTCCACTAATTGCACTCTTTGGCCCAAAAGAACAGATGAAGCCGTAGAATAATTTTTAGGAAGAGACACAAAATCATCGTCATCAGTATCACTTTTCCCATAATCATCAGCACCTTTGCCTTTCCTCTTTTCAAACAACGAATCCAAATCCATAATTTCTCTCTCAGAAGGCGGCAGGGCATACAAGATTCTTCAACTTCAACTGTATATATATTTTTTCTTTAAAGACCTCCGCAATACAGTTTTTATGGGGATCGAACTCCTGCCCTCTCAATTGAGAATAACAACATGTGGCCAGCTGAGCTACCCCAGCTAGTTTCAACTTCAACTATATTAATACATAATATATATAATGAATAACAAACCTTTGATGACAAAAAAAATACAGAACAAATGTTAAAAATATAAAACAACACGTATTTTCTCAGCAGAAACACTAAATAATTCTCTTTGAAACTCTTTAAAAGAAGGTTGTGCATACGATGGCCAATTCAAAATTCTCACTAGAATTACCATTACTAAATTTTTTTTTTTTACAAAAATAGACATATCAACATTTCAACATAAAAAAATAATATCTTTTATTAAATATGATTAAATCAAAATGCATAGTTCATCCACTCTTTTATTATTTTGAAAAGTTCATAATAAAAATAAAAAATATATTAAAAATTCATACTTTTTTTTGCAAATAACTTTTTTTATCCAACTATCAGCAGATCACGTCAATTAAGAAAAATCAACACGTCAGTAATTTTATAGATTAAATTGATATTCTTGGTAAATATGATAAATTTGAAACAAAGTGTATAGTTCAACTTTTTTTTTTTGATATTTTAAAAATTTTATGATATAGTTAGAAAAATGATAAAGTTCATGCCTTTTTTTTATAATTAATCATGTTATAAATTATAATATTGTAAAAATTATTTATGAATAGATATATTATTTTTTAAAAATACTTATTGTAAAAATTATTTAATATTAATAAATATTATAAGAATATTTATTAATATCTATGAAAATTAATATTATAAAAATTATAATTTATTAATATTATAAATTATTAATATTAAAAAAATATTTATTGAAAAATATTTGTTAATAAAAAATTTTAAAAATATTACAATTCACAATATTAATAAATGATAAATATTTTTATAAAATTCAATTTAAACCTTGATATTTAATTAAAGTCAGCATTGGATCACATATTTCTGATTTAATTGATTCCACATTGCCAAACAGTTTAACGGTTCCTTCAAATAAAGATCAATTTAGATTAATTTTTTTTAAAAAAAATCTTTTTTCTTTAAAAAAAAAATATTAGGGTCCAATTTAACTTTGTACCATAAGCCAGAATTTAAATTGAACCCTATAAATAAAATATAAAAATTTGTATTGATCATGAAAAACAAAAAATTTAAATGTGAGAATGAATTTGTTATTTTTCGAAAGTCATTCACTATAGAATTCCTTAAAATTATTATTTGGATTCTCATAGCAGTTGCTTTCTGAAATTTTAATTCAGAGTGGGTACTTGTAAAATTATTACATTTAAAATATGTGAAGCATACTTGTAAATTTCACAATTTTGTAAAACCATTCAAAGACATATTTGTCTACTTAAAAAATTCACTTAGATATTAACATTTTTAAATGTGTCAATTTCGCTTCCTATTTAATATTTTAATTACTGAAACTTGTAAAAGATTTTGAATAGGGATACTCAAAAAACCGATTAAACATAAAATCAAACCTAAACCAATTAAATTGAACAGAAAATTATAGTTAACCAAAATAATATTTTTAATTTTTAATTTTTCAAATTATCGGTTTCAATTTTTATTGTTGAAAACCGTTCAATCCAGTTAACTAAACCAAACAGTTAATCACAAAATTATATATATATATATTAAATATATAAATAATTTATAAATTTTGTAAATATATAATTTATATATATTAATTATAAAGTATGTATAAATTATAAATTATATATATAATTATATAGAATAAATTATAAATTAAATTTTTTTGATGGATTATATTTGAATTTAAAATATAATTTTATATTTTAATTATGTATTTATATTAAGATTAATTTTTACAATGAGTTACATTTAATTTTTTATTAAATATATATATATATATAATTTATTAAATTTAAAATTTTTTTATATAGTTTAACAGTTAAAAATAAAAAATAATAGTTAACCGTCTATTTTATACGGTTAACTAATTGGTTAATTGTTTATTTTTTATTTAGGTTTCAAATCAAAATCTGGGGTTGTTAATATTACTTGGAATCGAACTTGGGCTAGAAGAGAACGAAAGTAAGCACTTTACTGTTAGACTATTTAATCTATGCCTATTTATGTAATCATTCAATAAATATTTAAGGGATAAATTATATTAAATATTTATAAAAGTCAATAAATGAGGCTCTGCACATTAATCGAAAATAATAGGTTAATAAATTAAAGAGAGAGAAATGTTAATAATATGTATAATATATATAATAATAAAATAAAATAAAGTAATAATTTAATAATAAGAAAATAATATATATAGGTATATATTTGTAATAAGGAGAAAGAGAAGAAGAAGAAAAATAAAAGAAGAGAGAGAAAGTGGCAGAGGAGAGAAAGAGAGAGATGTGGCCGGATAGGTTTTGCTCTGATCTACCAGAGCATGGTATACTCACCGTCGGAACATCACGTCTCCCGAAAACTTTCGATGAAGATTTCGGCCGATTCTGACATTTTTTTCCGGCAATGTTGATATTTTTATAATCCTCTCTTCATAAGCTTCATTTTTGTATATCATTTATAAATTTTAGATCACTTTTGTGTTTAGCCAGAATTCGGTGACTGTTTTTCCGCCACGGCGATATTATTCCGACGATAAAAATATGAATGAAAATAAAAAAAATAAAAAATATATATATTATAAATAAATAATAAATACATGTGATCAATGATAGATTAATTAAAGATGTAGTTAGTTAAAAATTTTGAAGTTAAATAAATTTAGAATATATATTTTTAATGAGTTATAATTAAATAAAAATTTATTAATTAGTTAAAAATTAAATGAGAAAATTGATTGAAATAAATTGATTAGTTATAATTATTGTTTATCAATTATAGTCAAATATCTAACATGTTAGATTAGATTAGATTCTGATTTTATATAAAGATTAAAATTTTAATTGATTATTTAAAATAACAATTATTTACTTTGCTAATTGATTTAAATTAATTTACTTATAATTATTATTTATTGCTGCATAGAATTTATCAACTATATTTATATATAAATGTATGAAATTAGCTATTTAAATTGAAATTATTAATTATGAATAAATTAAGTTGATTGTTAAATATTAAATATGTAAATTGATTATTGAATTTTAAATGATTAAATAAAATAGTTGATGTATTGTATTAAAATTTAGAAACTATGATTATAATAATCAAATTATTATTATTGTTATTATTATTACTTAATAATAAACTTAATATAGATTATTAAAATTAAATTAGAGGTAAATAAGTAATCATTTTATAATGGAAATAATGTTAATCTCTATGTAAATAATATTATAAATTGTTATTAGAAGTTAAAATAAAGCATCATTAAAGTAAATAAATTATATATTATTAATATTAATTTAATAAATTATTATTATTGTATTAGTTTGAAGTATACTGAGTTGCTAAGGATTGTCATGGTAGCCTAGATAGGGCATTTGGGTTAATGATTATTGTCGTAAGATATTTAGAAGTGTTATTCATTATTTTATTTTAGGAGGAATATTCTAGTTATAAGGGAAACTCTGTCGAAATTTCGGCAGAATATTTAGAGTCATACATCCATTCATATTCCGATAGTTTTTGTTATCATATAAAAATAATTTTTAGGTACTTTTCATTGTCAGTCCGTGCTTCCAATAGAGTTATCGGATTTCGTCTGTTGTGTATAGATAAATATAATACATCGCTCCTCTAATTTACGTTCATAGCTACATTTGAATAAATACATCAACGGCTTGTGCAATATATATACATTTATTATTATAAGTATAATATGTGTTGAGTATGAGTTGATTGTGTTTGGTGCATATTCTCCGTATTGCTGGATAGAGTTATAATGATATGGGACCACACGTGATCTGGGATATGAGTTATGACTCAATGCTATTATATAATGATAATGAGATTTGGGTTGGCGTGGCAGTAGGGGCATTCT
The DNA here is from genome assembly GCA_947685225.1 of Garcia nutans. Taxonomy (NCBI): domain Eukaryota; kingdom Viridiplantae; phylum Streptophyta; class Magnoliopsida; order Malpighiales; family Euphorbiaceae; genus Garcia; species Garcia nutans. The sequence goes on from CANTUV010000068.1 coordinate 3,568,543, forward strand.
CATACTCAGCGTTGTTTGTTAGCCGAGTAGTGCTATTTAGTTAAGGCCGTGATTGATAACCTTATGTATTAGAATAGAAGAGAAACGTGTAGACCAAGAAAGCAAGATAAGGAGATCGACTGCCCAATTTGAGGCTTAGTATGACCCTATTAACTTACTCTCATCCTTGTATGATTATGTAATTTGTTCGTTAGGTTATCATTGCATATGCATTATTGGCATGAGAACGATGCATTATATTAATTGCTATATAGCCCATTGAGTAAAACACACATTCTTATTCACCATTTTTTTATCAGGTTGCAGGTTGAGTATAAGAGTACTACTTATTCAGGTCATCATACCCTTTTATCCCTCGGCGTGAGTTATTCAATTATTTTTTATTTATTTTTTTACCTTGTTATATTTTACAACTCCGCATAATACTTCTTTCTCTATATATTTTCCTATTTAATCTCGTTGTTTGGTCAATTATGTTTATTAATCAATGTTTGATGATGTGAAATTATATTAATAGTATAATATTAGTAGGATTGTGGACCTGGTTTAATGATGTATAATATTAAAATGTTGTTTCAAATCAATTTTCTTGGAAATTAAGTTATAAGGATGACTACAAATTCTGAAAGCCACGTGCTTTTTTATTTTTTAGTGCCGGTGACGTGCCCTCGATTTTAGATCATGACAGTTAGGGAGGTGACAATCCTCATCTTTGCCCCGCCACACTAATCGGAACAAGTTAGCCTAGTTTTTTTCCCTGTAAAAAACCTCGCCTGCACGGAGAATTTACTTTTTTTTTAATTCTTTTTACTTTTTTTGAATTAAAATATAATAATATGAAAAGAAGTAAGAAATTTTAGTTTATTTGAATTTAGAGTTTAAATATTAAATATTATTTTGATTTGTGTAGATTAATATAATATGTATAATATATAATATAATAAGTATAAATATATAATATAATATAATAAAAATAAATATAATATATATAATATGAATATATATTATATATTATATGATACATTATATATATATATATAATATAATTGGGTTTTCGTAGGAATGGAAATGGGGATTCCTATGGGAAGAGGGATACTTTCCTCATCCTCGCCCCTGGGCTAATGAAGAGAGTTTTTTTTTTTTTGTCTCCGTCTCAATGAGAGGGAAAAAAAGGGAATTCTCGTCCTATTAGGAATAAATTTTGGCTGAAAATGAAAATTTCACCTGCGGTCAACTTTATCAAAATCTTATCATCCAAAAGTAAAAGAAAAAAAAGTCTATTTTAACGACCAATGTTTCACTGCCAACAAGTCAATAGTCTATGTCATCACAAATCAAAATCTCACACTTGAGCTTATTTGCTCTGTGCATCTTCTCCTCTCCCATCTCAAATCGAAATGAACCTAGATTCTATTTTATCAAAAATTTTAAAATTCAATAAAATTAGAATTTTTTAATTTTTAATATATTTAAAGTAAAAATAAAAATTTATAAAATCTCTCCTCCATTCAAATGAGAAAATTTAAAAATCTTCATAATGTTGGATTTTATGTTGCTCTTTTGAGTAGAATAGAAACCAAATACAAAAAGAGTAAAACGAGCCTATGTTTGAAATGAGGCGATGGAGGAATGGATAAGTTAAAAAAAAAAAAAGCGAAAGAATGATAAATTGAATTATTTGAAAAGAAGATAGATTACGAAAAAGGGTTTTATAAGGTAAATAAAGGGTTAAATGTTATTTTCTCACATAAATCTTAATACCTTATTTTGGAATGTCAGAATGAGTTATAATTTTTATTTTTTTGTCCTTATAATAATTAATTTTTTGGGTAAATACATATTATAAATTCTTTTTTTATGGAGAAAAAAAATATTTTAATAATATAAAAAATATTTTAATAATTTTAAAAAATATTATTATAATAGCACTATTTTAAAAGTAATACTATAACTAAAAAATAATTTTAATCAATTGTATAACTATAGTAACTAGTTTCATATATAAAAAGTTATTTAGTCAATTAATATTAAATTTTACATTTAATACTTTAGTAAATTAATATTAAATTTTACATTTAATACTTTAGTCAATTACTATTAAATTTTACATTCCCTTGCCTATTTACTAAATAATATAAGCGTACAAACCATTTACTTTATTTAATTTTAACTTTCTTCCAAATGCAAATAAATAAATAAATAAATATTCTACTTGACTTTATTTTATCATATTTTACTTTATCTTACTCTACTTTTATTTAATCCTCTTATACCTTATCCAAAAACGAAGATTGAAATTATTTTGGCAATTTATTGAATAAAAATTATTTTGCATATATGAAAATCCTATTAAAATGGATTATGAAATACTGAAAAATTGCCATAAATCTATGAAAATAACTCAATTCTTTATTTCCTACTTTCTAACAACTACTTTGAAGCTTTCTACCTTTAGACTTATTCAAAATACTACAACTTCCTCTTTGAATAAGATGATGCATATTTTCAATTTTTCTCTTAGAATAGATTGAAAGCAAAACTCTCGTCTTTCTTTTTAATATTGAACACCTCAATATCTTATAATATTGTTTCACCTCAGTATCTTATAATATTGTTTTTCAAAAAAATCTTGTATCCTTTATCAAGTAACTGGCTTATGCTCACTAACATTTTTTAGTAACATAAGGACCAAAAGACATTTGGAATAATTGTCAATCAAACCTGATTGGCTCTTAAAGGCCATTGTGCCTCACCTTCCGCAACAATATGTTTGCCATTTCCAAGGGCGGTTTTTGTAAATGCAAACCTGTTAAGCTATCTAAACACCCTTGGTTGTATGAAATTTGGAGGTGTTTATGCCAAAACATGATATTGCAAATAGCTCTTCTTCCTTCTATTGTTTTTTTTTTTTGAAAATATAAGGAAAATATTATTAATGATAATCAGAATACAAAGTTCTTAAAATGAACACCGGAGGATTTAGAATCCACTCCCCTCGATCTACAACAGAACGAGTTGCAATTGCCAACTTGTGCGCAACAACGTTCGCAGATCGGTGCACATGAAACACCTTAACATTACTCATCTCTAATAACAGAGATTTACAATCCTGAATTAAAAGACCAAAGTTAGAAAGATCTCGTGTAGAACAATCGTTGATAGCATTTGATACTTCAAGAGAGTCCGTTTCAACTTCAACATGGGTCCATGAATTCTGCACAATCCAGCTTAGTGCCTCCTTTACTCCCACTGCTTCAGCAGCTCTAGCATCTAGGGAACCATCTTTCACAAAGTTCCTTGCTGCCACAAAACTACCAGCTGCGTCCCTAGCAACCATTCCAATCCCAAACTGTAAATTCAGCAAAGGAGTAGCAATGTCCACGTTGACCTTAAGGTAACCAGAAGAAGCAGGCTTCCAAGAGACAATTTCATTCCTATTCCCACCCTGTTGCATAGTTCCGAAACTTGATGCCATAATAGAGCGCCATTCATTGAAAGCACTGGTTGCCTTACACAGACAAACCACTGGATTAATAAAACATTGCTGCCAAACCCGCTTATTGCGACATTGCCAAATGTTCCAACAAATATAAATGCCAAGAGTTGCATCCGTAGCATTAAACAAATTGAGAAAAGAAGACATCCATTCAAGAAATGAGCCAACTTGAGGATTAAACCACCCCAGCGGACTTCTCTGCCAAACTTTTCGAGCATAGGGACAAGAAATAAGCACATGCAAAATAGACTCAGAACTTCCTTGACACATGAGACAACAATCAACAATAGGCAGACGCCTCATTAACAACCTCTCTCATGTAGGCAGTATATTAATCCCAGCACGCCATAGGAAATTTAAAAGAAACGGAGGTACCTTGCACTTCCACAACCGATTCCAACAAGCAGATTGAGATTGGCTCTCACTACAAAAATATTCGGTATTTACGACGGATATCTGCGACGGACTTGTTTCCGTCGCAAATTTGCTACGGATCTGCGACGGATTTGCGACGGAAGGACAAGTTAGAGAAATTTTGAGAAATTGGTCGCAAATCGGTTGCAAATCCGTAGTAAATCTGCGACGAAAATCATTCCGTCGCAAATAATCATCGCAAAAGTTGGCGAGGATACTTGGCAGGAGAGAGACCCGCGTATATTTTTTCGCGAAAATTTTTTCCATCGCAGATTGGTTGTAGAAAACACTAAAAAAAGCAATTTGCAACGGAAATCTGCTACCGTCTATTGCCGTCGCAAATTTCACTATAAAAATATTCGGCATTTGCGACGGAAATCTACAACGGATAATTTTCGTCGCAAATTTACGACTGATCTGCAACACATTTGCGACAGAATAACAAGTTGAAGGAATTTTGAGAAAGCCGTCGCAAATCGGTTGCAAATCCGTAATAAATCTGCGACGGATTGTTGTGGAATATTTAATATTTAAAAATAAAAATTATTGATAATCATTTTAAAAGTTAAAAATTCAAAATCATGGATTCACCAATGATTTTAAAAATTTATTAAACCTTAATAATTTTTAAATTATAAAATTATTTTAAAAATTATGCCATTAACATAAAAAATAAAAATAACAAAAATAAAAAATTAGCGAGCGCTACTTGTTTGCGAGCGCTGCCAATAACCTATCCAATACCATCTTCATCTTTTAATCCTCAGTCTCTCAAAAGAAGAAATTTGAGAATCAATTGCTCTTCAATTGGTGCAAGAAATTCAGCTAAAATTTCTATGCCCCCAATAAACCCTAACGATCCTTTTCTATCGAAGCTCGCTTCCACCGCTGCTAAATCACAGGAATCGCTTCTTGACCGACCTGTAAGTTCTGATACGCCGCCGTTTCTCGACCTCTTCGACTCTCCTCAGCTCATGGCCAACCCCGCTCAAGTAATATCCTCTTCTAAAATTGATTATTTATTTATTATTATGGTTTGATAGTATTGATTTTGAAATGATTTTATCTGTTGGATTAGGTGGAACGATCAGTTTCATACAATGAGCATAGGCCAAGGAAGCCACCATCGGACTTACCTTCACTACTTCTCCATGGGAGAATAGTTTACATTGGCATGCCTGTAAGTTCATTTGGTTGTTAGATATTAACATGAATAAAAAGAAATCCTCATTTGGTCATGTATTAATATTGATGGTCTATCTGTAACTACGTAGTTTCTTAAAGATTGAAGCATATGTCTGTCCAGGCTTTCTCAGATTTATTTGATGCTAAGAAGATGGTTTATAATCTTTCCTGTTACTATGTTAGGCGCAATCCATTCAGCCTGTTAAGTGTTAACATTTGTTTTTTTCTTTCAGTTGGTGCCTGCTGTCACAGAGCTTGTTGTTGCAGAGTTGATGTACTTGCAGTGGATGGATCCCAAAGAACCAATATATCTGTACATTAATTCCACGGGAACAACTCGTGATGATGGTGAAACAGTAAGATATCTATTTTTTCTTGTAATATATCATCCTCTGTATCTAATTAAAAACGAACAAACACATAGTGATGGAAATTTAATTAAAAACTGGGTTACCTTAGAAGGCACCGGTGTGTTATGGAAGATTGATTGCTTGATATTGTAACAAATTTGTTTGTGTGCAAAAATTTTAATCATTCATTGGAATCAACAAAATGACATAGATTACATGTGTCATGTATGTCTCTCCTTTGACTTGTACATTGATTCTACAGGCAACAATTTGCAAAAATTTCTTTCTTAGTGGTCTCACTTAATGAATTAAAAAATGTATACTTTCAGGTGGGGATGGAAACAGAAGGTTTTGTTATCTATGATTCAATGATGCAGTTGAAAAATGAGGTTAGTTATCTTTTGCATAATTCTTCTGTATTTCATTAATTCGGTGCTAGGAATGCCAACACAGAGCATAGAGGTTCTTGGTGATGGTGTTGATGGTAGATGTGGTTAAGGATGGTGGTCATTGTTATCATTTGTTTCTTTAGCTTTAATTCTGGGTGATTTTATGTTTGCTTCACAATTTATCCAGTGTATGCTCCTGGAATTTGTTGTCTAACTTGTGCTGTTGATGGAATTGATTAATATGATCTTTTACTTATGAATATAAATTTTAGCTTATGTGTTCTCGGCTCTATGTTTTTGCTTTGTGTCTGGATTGTTGCTCATACAGGTACATACAGTTGCTGTTGGAGCTGCTATCGGCCAGGCTTGTCTTGCAGCAGGAACAAAAGGGAACCGGTTTATGATGCCACATGCAAAAGGTTAGAATCAACTGCTTGCCAAATTTGCAATTATATCCTTTTTATGCTTTTATCATATTTTTGTTTTATCAATACTAAGTGTTCTTTTAAATTATTTTTCAGCCATGATCCAACAGCCTAAAGTCCCATCTTCAGGATTGATGCCTACAAGTGACGTTCTCATCCGTGCAAAAGAGGTTATTTAAGTTCATTTTGTTGCTTAAATGAAATCGTTGCTAGAAAATTTTGTTTGTATTTTCATGTTTTTGCTTTTAGACTCCAATATAGGATCATCATTGAGTTGTCTACATAGTCTGAAGCAACCAAAAGAGTAAGGCTTCTGAAGACTTGTGATTTCTGACTAGATAGAGTATATATTTTATTTTGATTGCTTTCTTTTGGCCATTTATGCCATGGATATGTGTACAAGAAATTCATATATTTTCAGATGCATGATTGAGAGCCTTGCAAAGTCACATCTTTAAATTATATTGGATTTTCGTATTTTTACACTCCTTCCTACTTCCTTAATTGTCATTGCAGGCAATAACTAACAGGGACACCCTTGTTGAACTTCTGGCCAAGCACACAGAAAATGCGAGTATGATTTGTTAGCTTTCTTTGATCATTTGATGAACAATGAGTTGGATTTGTTAACACATTAGTAACGTGATTTTTTATCAGTCTCTAGAGACGGTAGCTAATGTAATAAAAAGACCATTTTATATTGATTCTAGAAGAGCCAAAGAATTTGGGGTCGTTGACAAAGTAAGTTCACATATATTGCTCATTTGTTTCCTTCCATGCATTTGTGCTTTCTATTTCCTGATATTTGTGCATGCTAACCACGTCTGAGGTGCAAATATTGTATCCAGATTCTTTGGCGTGGTCAGGAAAAGATAATGGCCTATGTTTCCACCCCAGAAGAATGGGACAAGATGATCTTTAATAAACAAACATATTCCTGTACAAGAGAAGGCTCTTGATGCGTTGATAGCTTTTTTAAGAGCTGCGGATGCTGATGCTGGAAGGTGAAGAACGTTTTTTCTGTTTGCTTTTAGTATTTATTCGTTCATGTGTTTGCTCAGTACTTAGTTTTTACCTTTTTGAATTTTTAATTTTGTCAATATGCAGGTATGCATTACTTTAAGGAATATGTTTGCAATAATTTATGTGTTGAAGCATTTTAATTCTACCAAAATGGTGGTTACATAATGTTTGATTTTTTTTTCCTATGTTTGGGAATTTAGTGGTGATTTGAGTTGCCAATTTTAGTTTCTTAATCTGGTTGCATGCTCAGTTCTCTTTGTGAAGTTTACTACCCAAGAGGCCTTTCATTAATCATAGAATTTAATAGCACCTTTGTAGGTTATTTTACTCATACACCGTAGTCAGCAAAACCCACCATTAATTGCTTTGCAATATATTAAAACGATAACATTTGGAATTTCAATGCTCTAGGATCTTTTTCATTTTATTCCATCTCTCCCTGCTCTGTTTACTTCTCTTCCTACTCTCTTTATCATGATCTTTTATAGTGGGGACAGAAAGTTCATTTGTTTATGATATACACATTGAACTGTATCTAATATTTACTTTGTTAACGTGTATCATATTATTGTTTTCATTTACTCTTTTTAATATTATTTGCAGGTTAATAATGATGATGCAAGTCATGATTCAATGGAAAATGATAATTGAAGATCTATATTGTTATTTTCAAGATAGATTATTTATAGTAGTGTTCTTAACACTTGTATAGTTAAATTGTAAAATATTTTATTCTATTGAAGATTAATAAAAGAATTATTTTTATCAATGTAATTAGTGTTTTTTTAGATTGTGTTTAAATGTTCCAAATGTATTTATAAAGTTCTCATAAAATTAATTGATAATACAAATAGTTCCAATAAAAATCAATACTAAATTACTACGGATTTGCTACGAATCCGCGACGGATATTTAAAATCTATGACGGAATCTGCGACAGATACTGCGACGGAATCTGTGACGGCAATCTGCGACGGAATCTGTGACGGCAATCTGCGACGGAATCTGCAACGAATTTGCGACGAAAATCTGCGACGGAATCTGCGACGGCTGCCCTTTGCCCGAGAAAATTTGAGTGGCAAATTTGCAACCGCCTAGTGGTAGCAAATCGGTCGCAATCTGCGACGGCCTATCGCAAAATTAAAAATTGCAACTCCCTTTTTATTAACGGATCGTATCCGTCGCAGATCGGTCGTAAATCTTGATTTGCGACGGATCTGCGACGGATTCTGTCCGTTGCAGATAGCGTTTTTTTTGTAGTGTCTGTACATTCGGTGCTTGCCATGCCAATGCCTTGTATGCACTTTTAACTGAGTACCCACCATGTCTTTCATATTTCCAGCAGAGCACATCATCTACCACACCCGATGAAAGAGGGATTGCCAAAATTGCAGCAGCATCGCCCTCATTAAAAACCCTTTTAACAAGAGGAACATTCCAAGCTCTATTCAAAATTAAATCAGAAACATAAAAGCATCCATTACTGAAATCAAAATCGGAGCTTGGTCTACCACCTTTAACAGAGGGCAGCCAAGAATCGAGCCAGATAGAGACCTGTTCTCCTTTACCAATACGCCAAAATAATCCAGAACGCAGTAATGGAATTGTTTCCAGTATACCTCGCCACACAAAAACTAATATTTGACTTTGAAATTGCACCAAGTCTGAAGTAGGATAGTACCGAGCTTTCAATACTCTTGCCAATAAGGAGTTTGGTTCAGTTAACAACCTCCAGCCAATTTTCCCCACCATTGCTTGATTAAAACTAAAAATTTGCTTAAAATTTAAACCCCCATATTTCTTTGGAAGTGCTAAGCGATCCCAACCTATCCAATGCATCCCTCTATTATGCTCCTTACCTTTCCCCCACCAAAAACGAGCCATGACTTGTTGAATCTCTTCACAAAGAGTCTTAGGAAGCAAGAACATGCTCATCACATAGTTAGGTAGAGCTTGCAACACAGTCTTTAAAAGTATCTCACGGCCAGCCTTTGTGAGAGTACGCTTATTCCAAGAATTTAGTCGCACCCAAATCTTATCCTTGACAAAATTGAGAACCTACTTCCTGTTTCTGGCAACAACAGTTGGTAGACCGAGATAATGTCCCAAATCAGGTTGTTCCGTAACCTCCAGCAAAGAGCAGATTTCTTGTCTAGTATCAGTTGATGTATTGGCACTAAAACAAACTAAAGACTTCGAGTAATTGATCACTTGACCTGAAGCGTACGCATAAACATCAAGAACATTTTTGAGTTTATTAGCTTCCTCTGTCTTAGCATCGAAGAAGAAAATGCTATCGTTCGCAAAGAACAAATGGGTTATAGGCGGAGCAGTTGTACAAACTTTGCACCCATGAATAGATCCAGCCAAAACTTCTGCCTCAATCATTCTAGACAACCCCTCTGTACACAAAATGAATAGATACGGTGACAAAGGGTCACCTTGACGCAGGCCACGTCCTGGAACAATAGGGCTAATCTTGTAGCCTTGGGAAAGCACATTATACTGTACAGATGAAACATTGAACATAATTAAATCCACCCAAGCAGCATCAAAGCCATATCTCAATAAAACACCTCGCAAGTAATGCCACTCGAGCCTATCATAGGCTTTATTGATATCAATTTTTAGTGCGCCATGGCCTAATTTACCCCGTGGCTTACCATGGAAAAATGCATGATTTCAAATGCCATAATACTGTTATCCTGAATATGTCGTCCTGGGACAAAAGCGCATTGATTAGCAGAAACTAGTTCATTCAGTATCACCTTCAACCTGTTTGCTACCATTTTAGACATAATTTTGTAAAGCACCTGGCACAAAGCAATAGGTCTGAGATCAGTCGTCCTGGTTGGATTAGCCTTTTTCGGAATCAGCACTATAGCAGTTTCATTAAGTTCCAAGGGAAAGAAACCAGCTGCTAAACGCGAGATACAGAAATCGGCTACAGCAGAGCCAACCACACCCCAAAACCGTTGATAAAACCCAGGATTAAAGCCATCTAATCCAGGTGATTTGTCAGCTTTCATACTAAAAACAGCAGAGCGAACTTCATCATAAGTGTAAGAAGCAAGCAAAAAATCATTTTGTTCATCAGTGACCAGGCGAGGAATATAATTCAATACAGCCCCAGGATCAGAACCGTTGGTGTGAAACAAAGTAGTAAAATAAGAAGCCATGACATCAGACAAACCTGTATCCCAGTTCCGCCATTCCCCATTATCATCTTGAAGAGTATCTATTATGTTCTTCCACTGCCTAATAGAGGCAACCGAATGAAAATACCGCGTGTTGCGATCCCCTTCTTAAAACCAAAATACCTTTGAACGTTGCTTCCAAAACTTTTCTTTTAGATCCAAATCTTAAGAAATTGAGCGTTTATCTTAAATAAGTTTTTGAGATATTATGTATATATGTATATATTTTTAATGAGTAATGTTTTTAATTATGAGGCTCTTGAATGTAAATTAATGAAGTGGTGGTTTTGGTGAAAATGAAAATATTGGGAGTGTATATTACAGGTAGTGTGTGTTGACTTGGGATTTTGTGGAATTACAGATAAAACTCTGGTGAATTTTTTTCAAAGATTTTATATTCAACCGAAGCTAAATTTTTAATAGTTATATTTTTTTATTATTAAATGATAAATTTTACAGATATTTGTTATAGTATTTTTGTATCTTAAATATATATTTTACACATATAAGATATATAAATTATATGTATTTAGATTATAAGGGTATTACAGTCTTGAATCAACAATAGAAGGAAGAAATTGAACCCTACACCTTTTAAATAAAAATTCAACACTTAAACCAATTAAGCTACATTAACATATTGTTTACAATATTGTTTTATTTATATTTTTACATAATATTCTGAAAAATTATAAAATAAAAAGTAATTTTGTTTAATAATTAAATAAAATTTATCAATTAAATTAACAAATCTATGTATAAATTATTAAAAGGACTAAAAATTATCTAATTTTAAATTATTTATATTTGAATAATTCTAATGTAAAATGAAAATAATAATTAAATAATTAAATTTTAATTTTTAAACTTAATTGAATAATTCACTTAAAAATTAAATTTTAAATTATAATATTTATATCAATAAAAATGGAATTTTTAGATTGTTTGAGAAGAACTTGGATTATGCAAATGTGAAAAAAATGAAAAAAAAACATATTATTTGTAAATAAAAAATAATTACAAATAATTCTAAAATTAGATAATTTTAAAAATTTGAATCCTTTTAATAATTTATTCATAGATTTATTAATTTAATTAATAAATTTTATATAATCATTAAACGAAATTACTTTGTATTTTATAATTTTTTAAAAAATTATAATTAAAATATAAATAAAACAACCTTGTAAACAATATGTTAATGTAGCTTAATTGGTTTAAGTGTTGGACTTTTATTTAAAACGGGTTTGAATCCCTTGCTTTTTGGTTGGGACGACACCTTAATCTCCCTTAAATGTAAGGGATGATAAATGAAAATTATTGACAATAAAGGGACGATGTTGTAATATCCGTCAAACTTAAAGGATGATAGATGAAAATTATTTTTGATTGTTTGGTGATAGATGAGACTAAGGCCACATCAACACTAAAGTAATGTAGCATATGTTGACGTGGTGTCATATCAGCTGCCACATCAACTTTCATTAATGGTGTTGACGAAAATTTGCTCTAAAAATTTTACTGAAACAAATTTAGAAAGTTAAGTGATATTAATTATATAAATCATATTAAAGGGACGACGCTGAAACAATGCCTAAATTTGAGGAATGACATGTGAAATTTACCCATTAATATACATAATCTTAAAAACTAGATAAAATAATTTTAAATTAAAAAAAACTTACTTGATTCTTAATAAACCTTCAAAATGTACTTGACTTCTTTAAGTTTTTAGTGAAAATTTGTATGTTTAAAGGAAAGACTCTCTCTCTCTCTCTCACAAAAATTCAGCCATGGAGTTACAAGAAGGAAGAAGAAGACTTTTTCTAATTTTTTTACTTCTTTTCCCATCCACACACACATATATATATTTAATTAATTTAATATTAAGATATTTTTTTAATCTTTTTCATATCCAAAATTAATTTTAATTTCTTTTTTTATTATTATATTAACCTTTTAACTTTTTACCTAACTTTGTCTTTTAGTGGATAATGGATATATTAGGTATATGTTAAGTATATACCATATATATATTAGGTATCTAATATATATTTTATGTATATCTTTTATATACATTAGGTATATACCATACAAATACTTTCTCTATCACTCTAATTAACCCCCCAATATTAATTATTTAATTATATTTAAAATTGTGGATGTTACAAAGGCAATGTTGACTTTCCCCTATTGTTGAGTTTTGCACATTCTCTTCAAGTGATCTATTTAATCACATTCTTCACCAATACTTATATAGCTGATTTTATTTTCTTAGAATGAAAGCAAGGTGAATGATTTTCACTCATATTGTTGTTATTGTCAAGTTTTATGCCTATTATTATCAAGTTTTATGCCTAACATATTTTTCTTTATAATGACTTGGCATAAAAAGCACATTCAACAAAACCTTTTTTTTCTTGTAAGTTTCCTTATTCATATGTTTGCAATGCATATAAAAGTTCTGCTAAAGTAATACTTGTCCATTATGTTTAGCACCTTATCAACATATTCCTCGACTACTTTTGATTCTTTTTTTTTTTAACATTTAGAATTTGAGAATCATATTCAAAAAATTCTTCTTATTGTTTTTGTGTTCTCTTTGAGATACTTTCACATATCAATAACAAATTCCTTTTGCATAATTTTGGTAGAAATGAAGGTGAAACAGTAGAAAATAAGAAAATCTTAACTTAAGCATTTTTTTTTCTTCCTGTGGATTTTGATTTGAGCTGTTGTTGGATAATTATGTAGTGAAGACCTCTCAAAGGTCCAATGCTTTTAGACAAAACTATTGTATGAACTTACCAAGTTTGATAATTTTCTATTAAATTTTGGTGGTGCCATTAATGATATAAAGTAATTTAATTGTCTATCTATCGATGTAGGTTGGTTATATGTTATTGTAGCTAAAAATTGTATTTTGTATTTGTTGTGGATTTGGTTCGCGTATTTATGTTTATAATGAAATTGTATGATTATGATATTGTTGGCATTTTGAGCATAATATAAGAAAAATATATGTAAGAAAATTTAGGGCTATATATGCACTAGTAAATAGCCTGTGAGGCTATTTACTAGTGAGGGTTTCTCATATTGATTCATGTTCAGCTGAGTCATTGCATGATTGCTAGTTATCTTGTAACAAAAGAAAAAATCTCAAACTAAAGGGAAGAAAATAAAAACCAAGAGAGTTGAAAACTTATCCAAATATTTGGGTTATTTACATAAATCATCCTTAAACTTTTACCCATATCCCATTAAAATTCTTAAACTTTATTTTGTAAATATAAAATCCTTAAACTTTCAATTTTTTTAAAAAAAAAACCCGTAAGATTATTTTCTAACTACCATAAAGTAATATGACAACTATGTTTCATCATGCAGCAAAAAACTAAAAAAAATGAAATTTAATTTTAACTAACAATATTTTTTGGACTTACAGTTGTGAATTCCTAATTTTACACATAAATTAATGTTAACAAGATTATTATTCCAACAAAATTAGAATCACACGAATCGGAGTTTAGACGGGCCCAAAACGGTCCCCAAATATCCTTGATTTTGGGCATGAAAATTTTTTCTCAAATTTGCCCATAAATGAAAGCTCACATGATAAAAAATCTAATGCAACTTGAATTGAGTTAATTGGAGGTCAAATGGGTCCAAAATGATAAAAAGGGTTCGTGGAGTGGCAACGGGCCACGGTGCACATGGACTTTTTTGGCAGTCGCGCAAATAGTGGTTGTCCACGGATGGCGTCGCGGCCCGTCTGACGTGCATTCAGCCCAGGGTCATTTTGATTTGATTGTTTCCTACTTTTTTTATATATTATAAATTGAGGTTTCCTTCTTCAAAATTGGTGGCCAAATATTTGAGCATACCAAAACTTTGCCAAAATTATTTCTAACATCAAAATATATTAAATTTATTTGGAATCAATTTAATCAAATTAAATTCAATTCTCTTAAAATTTTTTAAACTCAAAGTCATTTTGGCATTTTTTTCTCGAGTCTATCCGAACGAAGCTACTTCAACTGCACATCCAAAAGAAACAAAACTGCACAAGGTACAAATTTTCTCACATTTCTCTTGTCAATTCAGTAATTTAAATTAACTAAAATTGGTTAAGTAAAGATATTTATAACCAAAAGTACGAATTACTTATGGCTCTAATTTTTATTCAAACGGGATAAATAGGCATACTCAAAATATCGCTCCAAGTGGCGAGCTCTCACCTAAACAACCAACTGATCTTTTTTTTATTTTCTTGTTATTATTATCATTTATTATTTTTAATATTATTATAATTGTTCTTTTTCCTTTGTCTTGATAATTTAGGGCTCTATTGCAACTTTGATAAGTTTTACAATGGGCGTCATTAGGATTATATTAGTTTTTCTTTTAGTTAATTTATTAATTGAGAATTTGTGTTTAACCTAGAACCCATAAGTACTGGAGTTGAAGCTCTTCTGAAATTATTAATTTGGTGGAGTTGTAATGTTTACTTCTTTGCGTTGTATTTATGGATGACATGCTATTAAATGTCTATGCATCATAATAATGTCAATCATAATTAATTGTATCATAATCCATTAAAATTATATATTTTTTTTCTCAAAATCATTTTGGAAAATATTAAAATCAATCAAAAAGAGAAAAAAATCATTTTTTTATCAAATTGATATGAAAATTTAGCTCGGGATCCATCATAATTGATTTTGAACTAGTGTTCTTTTTTGGGTAAAAATCAACTTAATTTAATAGAATCAATTAAATTTATTTTCCCTTAGTTTTTTCAAACCAAATACATTAAGATGACGACTCTCTAATTTTTATTTTTTAAAATAAAAGCTATCATCCATTTTCAAAATAAAAAGAGAGTTTTTTTAAATAAAAGAAATAAATCTTTTAAAAATAAAAGATAAATTTTAAATATTAGCTTACCGAACTGACTAGAGACTGTACGCGGCGGTATCATGTGAGACTAAGACCAAATGAGCATTTCGACTCCCGATTCCTGAGTGGGTTGAATCGGAGCTCAGATGAGATTTCACAATAGTATACAAATTGAAGGTTGATAAGACTATTTATAATTTTATAATGAGCTATAAAATCGAGTATGAAAGTAAAATATCTGAAAGAGATTAATTGAAAAGGTGTGGGATTGAACTTTTCTACTTAGAGGCTAATAAATTTTCAATGTTTTAATAAAAAAAAAAAAGCTCCAGTAAACTTTAATCTATTAACTTATTATGTAAGTGAAAATTAATTTTTTTTAAAAAAAAATTTTACTACATGGCAACACGTAGATGTCATGTCACTCTTCAGCGGTCGAAAAACAAGCTTAAAGATTTTATTAAAACAAAATTAAAAGTTTAAAGATTTTATTTTTACAAAATAAAATTTAAAATTTTAACAAGATAAGGACAAAGTTTAAGGATTATAGGTGTAATTAACCTAAAAATTTCAAATATGATGTTATAAAAGTCATATATGAAACTGAAATTTGCTAATTTAAAGGAGAGAGGAAAAACTTAAATAATGCGCATCAAAACTAAAATTGAAAATTTCATATTTGAAACAAAAAAACAAATCACGAACAACAATAAATGATAAGGTTTTTGAGCTTTTCTTATGGAGAATAGAGGAAGTAGGTTACACCAAAGGAGTTTTGTTGAAAAAAATCCTTCAATACTTAGGTCAGTCTCCATTTTGGCAGAGTAATAGTATATTGAATAGTGAATGGTTTGTTTGTATATATCTTTCCTTTTAAATAGAAAGATATACTGTGCTCCAAGATTTAAGCTCATGTTACCATTCTTATGAATATAGGGAAGATGACACATATCTCCTAGAAAACTTTGTTAATTAGATTGTTTAGCCCAATTTTTCAAAGGCGTTTGGGTCCCCATATTATTTGGACCAAACCATATGGAAATGGTTATGTACTGAATAATCTTTCCTTATAAATTATACCAAATTACCTTTTCCCCTTGCTTAATCACCTCCCCTAATATATTTAGACTTGTTCACTTAGCTCCTGTTTTAGATTGAATCACCAATTCCCATATGCATGTCCAAACCAAATCTACTTCCAAATTGCCGTCTCTCCTCTTTCCTTCTTGACTGAATCATAAATTAAGAGTTGCCATAAATTAATACTCCACTCATTCTGTATTGATAAATGCACATTTTATGACAAAACTTTGAAAAATCAACTATTTAAATTAAAAATATAAATTTACATATTTTTTTTTATATTATATTCATATTTTATTGTGAAATATATTCTTTACATATTTTTAATAAGGATCAAATGTTTAAATAGACATCTAAACTATAACTTAAGTAGCAATTAAATACTTACACTTTTTTTACCATTTAAACACTTTTTTTTTTCAAAATAGAGTCGAATAAGTACAAATTTAACAACAGATATGATCTCTGTCAAATAATACTTTTTTTAACAAATGCGAGACTCACTTTTTTAAATTTTTTTAAAATAAAACTTAATAAATTATTTCGTTAATTTATATTAACAAATTAATAATTTCTTTTAATAATTTCTATTTCTATTTATGAAATTATTTTTATTTTTTATTAATAAATTAATTTTTGTTTCTATTTTTTATTAATTAACAAATGAATAATTTGTTAAAATAATAATAATTTTTGTTTCTATTTATTACTTTTTTATTTTTATTTTTTATTTTTTTAATGGTGGTGCACATTTAATTAATAGTAATTATAGTAATATCAAAATAATAACAACACAAAATAATAATAATTGTAATAATACTAATCTATAATAACAACTTTAATACAAAATAAATACTATTCAGTTACAACAAAAAAAATAATTTTAAAGTATTAATTTTTATTTAATAAAAAACTAAAAAAAAGTAAATCTCACATTTATCAAAAAGAGTATTATTTGACAGAGATTATAGTTGATATTAATTTTTTATTTATTATAAAAAAATATTTAAATTATCTAAAAAAAATATTTAAGTGTTTAATTATTATTTAAGCGATAGTTTAATTGTCTATTTAAACTTTTAACCTTTTAATAAATAATATTAAATATTTCATATATATAGATATTTCATATATTTATTAATTTATTAAAATAATAAATAGATCATAATTTAGGATAAATAAAATTACTGTATTCAGACATGAGAGTATAATTATTAAATAATTATTTTTACTCTCATGACTTTTTTCTTATGCGCTTGTTAATTGTTGTGAGTAGTAATTTATAGATTTAAAAAAAAATATCATCATACCACTTTCATCGCCTTCCAAGCAAGCCACTAATTATGAACTAGAAGACAACTTGGACATTTCCTTTGTTTGTATTCTTCAATTAAAATAAAAGTCAAGAACCTTTAAATCTTCAATCTCCAATCCTCTGAGTAATACGTTCTTTGATCCAAAATAAGAATAAAAAACTATATCTTTCAATAATCAAAGTTAAAATTCGAAGTCAATGGTCCAACACATCACAAATTTCAGCATCACAGATCAAAATCCAAATCCAAATCAAACACTTGACTTCATTTCATCTTCTTCCTCAAAGAAGAAAAAAAATTAATTAAATCCTCACAATCATTGAACCAAAATGAATATGAAATTACCGATTTTACTTTTACTTTCTCTCTGCTACTCCACTGCCGAATCCAGATGCAGTAATGACGATGGATGCGATTTAGCTTTGGCATCGTACTACGTTACATCTAGAGCAACCTTATCGATCATAGCCTAGAATTTCAGATCTGAGATTTTACAATCGGCTGATACAATCGTCCTTTACAACAGCGAAAGTATTCCAAACAAGGACTTTCTCCCATCCTTTATTAGAATCAACATCCCGTTTCCTTGTCAATGCATTAATGGCGAATTCCTCGGCCATACTTTTCAATACAACGTTGAATCCGGCGACACCTGCACAATAGTGGCTAACGAAACTTATGCCAATTTGACAACGATTTTGTCGTTGCGACAGTTCAACAGTTATCCAGAGAACAATATACCAGACATGGGTGTGCTTAATGTGACCGTGGGTTGTATTGTGAAAATTAAATTAATTTTTTTACTAATAATATATATATATTGTGTGAAATTAATTTAATTTTTATAACAATTGATATCAGAAATAAAATTTTTTGAGTATGCTATGTGGTTTCAGTCTAGTATGATCTTTCACATCAAAAAGAATTTTCTTTAATTATTTATATTCCGCATTTATTAGCTATTAAATAATTTTTTAAAGCAGGGGTGACAGAAGTTAGCTATTAAATAATTTTTTAAAACAGAGGTGATAGAAGACTTAGGCAAATCATTCAATACAAAAGAGATAGTATCCACTTTATCAATTTTGGTCAAGGACTGCTGTACCAAATACTAGATTTACAGTGAAAATTTTTAATGGTACGGGCCATTTTAGTATGTGACAAAGTGAGATTTTAGACGCTCTCTGTCAGCAAGGTCTAGACATTATCATTGAAGAAGAGAAACTATAAGACATTGATGAAAAAACTGAAAAGTCATCAATCGTGTGGCTTGTGGTACAATTCGATCGTGTCTTGCTAGAGAACAGAAGCATGCGTTCTCTAAGAAAGTTTTTGCAAGTAAATTGTGGAAGGCATTGGAGGAAATTTTTTAAAGAAAATCAGTCAGAACAAGCTTTATATGAAAAAAGAGATTATTTTGCTTCACATATGTTCATGGTACCACTATGAATGAACACATCACCAATTTTAATCAGCTAGTAGCTGATTTGATAAATTTGGATGTGACTTTCAAAGATGAAGATTTGGCTTTGATGTTGTTGGGGTCCATTTCAAAGGAGTTTGAGTTTCTTGAAACAACTCTACTCTATGAAAAGACTGAAGTGACTCTCTTTGAAGTAACTGCTGCATTATACAGTTACGAATTACGAAAGAAAGACAAAAAAGAGAGTTCAAGTGGAACAACAAAAGCATTAATAGTAAGAGGTCGCTCTCAAAGCAGGAAGAGAGAAAAGAAGGGGAGATCAAAATCCAGACCAGCTAAAGATGAATGTGTCTTTTGCCAGGAGAAAGGACATTGAAAGATAAATTATCCCAAACTGAGTAATAAAAGCAAATTTGATAAAGAAAAAGTTGTCGTTAATTTAAATGTAGCTGAGTGTGATGATGAAGACTCAGACCTTTCATTAGCTATTGTGTCATCAACAAACTCTTCTAGTGTATGGCTACTTGATTCTAATTGTAGTCATCATATGTGTCTCAATCGGGATTGATTTTTTGACTTTAGAGAACTAGAAGGAGAAACTGTTTACATAACAAATGACGGTTCATGTATGATTAAAGGGATTGGTTCAATCCAATTGAGGAATCATGATGGATCAATCAAAACTTTAACAAATGTCCGATATGTATCGAGTTTGAAGAAAAATCTCATCTCTGTGGGAGTCCTAGAATCAAAGTGCTTCATTATAAATGCAGCAAATGGAGTAATAAAAATCATCTTTGGTGCACTGGTGATAATGAAAGGAATAAGGAAGAACAATAACTTATATTACTATCAGGGTAATGCAATTATTGAGACAACAGCAGTAGCTTTCAGTAATGATCAGGAGTTGAAAGCAACCATATTATGACATATGCACTTAGGACATGCTGGTGATAAATCCTTGAAATTGTTGTCAGATCAAGGATTATTGAAAGGAGTGCAATCCCAAAAGTTAAATTTCTGTAAGCATTGTGTCAAAGACAAGCATACTAGAGTGAAGTTTGGTACTGCAATCCATGATACCAAGGGTATTTTAGACTATGTTTATTCAGATGTGTGAGGTCCTTCCAAGACAGCTTCAATGGGAGGAAATCACTACTTTATAACATTTATTGATGACTTCTCTCGGAGATTATGAGTGTATACTATGAAGACAAAGGATGAAGTATTGAGAGTTTTTATCATATGAAAAAAGATGGTAGAAACTCATACTAGCAGAAAAGTCAAATATCTCCGCACAGATAATGGTGGAGAGTATAAAAGTGATCCATTTTTTAAATTCTGCCAAGATGAATGCATTATTAGACACTTCACAGTTAGAGATACACCATAACAGAATGGGGTGACAGAAGTCATGAACCAAATATTGGTGGAGAAAGTTCGGTGTATGTTGTTTAATGTTGGGTTGGGCAGACAATTTTGGGCTGAGGCTGTTACATATGCATGTCATCTCGTTAATCACTTACCATCAGCTGCTATTGGTGGTAAAACACCTTTGGAGATGTGGTCTAGAAAGCCTGCTACTGATTATGATCTTTACGTGTATTTGATTTCACTACATACTATCATGTTAAGGAATCAAAGTTAGATTCGATGGCAAAGAAAGCGCTCTTTATGGGGATCAGCACTGGTGTGAAGAGACTTTGCCTTTGGTGTCCAGAAATAAAAAAGATAGTCTTTAGCATAGATATTACCTTTGATGAGTCTACCATGTTGAAAAAGATAACAAATGAAATTATTCAGTAGACAGATGGTACTCCGCAGCAGGTGGAGTTTGAAAAAAGAATTGTTGATCCAGCAACAAATAAAACAGATGAAGATACTCCTATGGTAGAGTTGGAGTCAGATGAAGAAGAGGTTCCAACCCAAGAACCCCCACAACAATAAGAATCTATTGCAACAAATAGGCCACGACAACAAGAATCTATTGCAACAAACTTAGAAGAAAAAATCTATTTGACTCAGCCAGAAGGGTTCAAGGTTGTTGGAGAAGAAAAACGGGTATGTAAATTGGAAATATATTTGTACGGATTGAAATAATTTTTGAGGCAGTGGTACAAATGATTTGACAATTTTATGGTGAGGCAGAAGTATACAAGAAGTAAATACGATCACTGTGTGCATTTACACAAGCTACAAGATGGATCTTTCATATATCTTCTCATGTATATTGATGATATGCTGATAGCTTCAAAGAATCTAGAAGAAATTGAGAAGTTGAAGACTCAGCTGAATTAGGAGTTTGAAATGAAAGACTTAAGAGAAGCAAAGAAAATTTTAGGCATGGAGATATACAGAGATAGGAAGAGAGGGAAGCTTTGTTTGAATCAGAAACATTATCTGAAGAAGGTACTATAGCATTTTGGATTGAAGAAAAAGTCAAAACTTGTAAGTACACCGCTTGCACCTCATATAAAGCTCAGCTCATCTTCACCTCCTAAAAATAAAGTGGAACGGGAGTACATGTCTAAGGTTCCATATGCAAATATTATTAGTAGCTTGATGTATTCTATGGTGTGTACAAGGCCAGACATTTCATAAGCAGTTGGAGTTTGAGCAGGTACATGCATGATCCTGGTAAGGAGCATTAACAAGCTGTGAAATGAATTCTACGGTATATTCTGAACACCGTAGATATTGGGTTTATATTTGAGCGGGATGAGAAAGATGGTCAATGTGTAGTTAGATATTGTGATTCCGACTATGCTGATGACTTAGATAAACGTCAATCAACTACTAATTATGTGGTTACACTTGCTAAGGGGCCGGTTAGTTGAAAGTCTATGTTACAGTCAATAGTTACCTTATCCACTATAGAAGCAGAGTACATGACAGTATTAAAGGCTGTTAAAGAAGCAATTTGGCTTCAAGGGTTGCTTGGTAAATTGAAAATTAGATAAAAGCACATCAAAGTGTACCTTGATAGTCAAAGCGCTATTCATTTAGCAAAGAACCAAGTTTATCATGCAAGAACGAAGCACATCAATATTCGGTATCATTTTGTACGTGAGATTCTGGAGAAAGGTAAAATATTACTTCAGAAAATTCAGATAACTGATAATCCCGCAGATATGATGACAAAAGTGGTGATAACTGTTAAGTTCAACCATTGTTTGGACTTGATCAATGTTTTGAGAAATTAAAAATGGACACTTCACAACGCAATTAGAGACACTACTAAAATAGCTTCTTTTGAGAGAAAACTTGTAAATTGTAAATAAAAAAAAAAGCCAAAGTAGAGATTTATTAGTTTTTTGGCTATTTGTTTCAATCCCATATCGAGAGATGTGAAATTTGATTTATGGGTTTTAGCCTTTAAAAGGAGGCCCATTCCCCTTAGAAAAATTATTCCAAATAAGCCCAATTATTTATAAGGTTTATTTTTTCTCTTATCTCTCTTTTGTATTTCTTCTTTGAAATTAGTAATATTATTTTAGTGGTGTCCGAGGATGTAGGTAAAATTGGCCAAACCTCGTAAAATTTGTTGTTCTCTTTATTAATTATTTAATATCTTTTTTTAGTATAGTTGTGATGATATTTTGTGCTAGTGATTATATGTCTAAAAAAATTCTGTCTAAAAAAAAACTTGATATTTAAGAATATCCATTGTGACTCACTTTTTTTTTAATTTTTAATATAATTATTGATATAATTATTAACACATTATATATATTATTGAGAAAAAAATAATTTAATTTTCACATCAGGTCACTCGTGAGAAAATAGCGCGGTTTCTAAGGATTATGGATTGTTTATCACATATCCGCTTAGGCCTGAAGATAGTCTTGAATCGATTGCAAACCAGTCTAATATTAGTTCAGATTTGCTGCAGAGATATACTGATGATGCCAACTTTAGTCAAGGGAATGGTACTATCGTTTATATTCCCGGCCGAGGTGAGTTCTTACTCTTTTGCTTTTCGTAAAATTATTAAGAATTTTTTTTATTCATTATTTTTTAACTGCCTATTTTATGTTTTGGGTTAGTGATTTTTTTTCACTGAATAGTGAAATATAGGAGTAAAGTTGAAAAAATAATTGATGATTTATGATAATATATAGGCATGATAATTGGTAATCAGTGTTTGAAAATTATTGATAAAGATATTATTAGTGTAGAATAATTCATTAAATAGCATATAGATTTTTTTTTATTAATTAAGAATGGAGAAGACGAATATTTAAAATTCAAATTTAAAATCTAAATGAGAGATAAAAAACAGTCCTGTTGATTACCAATTTACACTTTGGTGATTTTCTACGTGTGCATATATGAATTATAATTTTCAACATAAATTGATAAAACTCTAATATTAGAATAGATAAAGTTTATTATTAATCAATGGATGAATGGCCAGTTTTTTGAACTGTAAGTTCATTATTATTCCTCCATAAGTTCAATAGAGAAAATTTATTGTCAAATTGTTTGGTTTATTTTTAGATTTTTATGTTCTTTGTATTATATTTTCTTGAACTTATTTTATTATTTTAGAATAAATAATAAAAAAGTGTATTATTTTAAAATTAAAATTATTAATTTTAATATAAAATTTATTATTTTATACTTTTTAAATAAAAATTAAATTCAATTGAACACAAAAAAAAAATCATGATTGTAATTCAGCTCAAAAACATATATAAAGGATCTAATTGGACATCAACAAAAATCTTAAGGGCTAAATTGGCCTTTCACTCATTAATCAAATAAGAGAAACAAAAATTAACAAATGAATTTTTACTGACAAAAAAAATTAAAAAAAAAAAAGAGAAACAAAAATTATATAAATGCCCCGTCTTAAAAAGGGAAAAACATAAGAAAGAAAGAGCATTATAAGTTCGGTAAATCTCATCAAGCCCCCAATTTCCTATGCATCCAAGTATGTTGCTAATGAAACTTTAGTCTAGTGATATAATAATTAAGATCAAATGTAGCTGAGAATAAGATTATTCAAATTCCGCAATCTTGTAATTTTCATATTTGATTCCTTTGTTAAGTATTTATAATATTTGTCATAATTTTCACTTGAAGAGTTTGAACTTGTTTCTGCTTTAACCTGTTAGTTCAATTTTATAATAAATTGATACTGTAAATATAATGTTTATAATCTCTCTCCTTCTGTATTTATATATATAATGTTCTTTACTTCTCAGACAAACAAATTCAGCAGTAGGGATACCCATTATTTTGGCTTGTACACATAACGTCTTAACAGAATAGACTTAACAGAGAACATACCATTATTGAATGAATTATAAGTAGTCATTTATTTATATACTGATCTACCCTAAAATATGGAACAGTTTTTTCATCTTGATGAGGCCATTGGTGGTAGAATTTTATTATTTTAAAGCAATATATTATTAAGCTTGCATGCTGGTTTTGTAGATTGTTGGGTTGTTTATCCTGATTTATTATATATTTTAATAAAGTCTGCTTTCGATATATATAGAGGAGAGATGCTAATTATAATATGATTAGGATAAAATTAGCAATAAATTTACCAGACTTGAAATCCATTTAGACATATATATTTAGCCTCTCAAAATTTAAAATTCAAGTAGGAATAAAGTATTTTGAAAACTATAGGGACTAAATGTGTATATTATTCCTAACTTCAGGAATTTTTTAGTACTTGATTACCCTTTGTATGTATAATAATTGTTACTGTCAAAAGAAAATAAAAATAATTTTGAGAAAATACTTTGGTAAATTTATAGAAAAAGTTCTATTATATGCCATTTTTT
Source organism: Garcia nutans (assembly GCA_947685225.1). NCBI lineage: Eukaryota > Viridiplantae > Streptophyta > Magnoliopsida > Malpighiales > Euphorbiaceae > Garcia > Garcia nutans. Next base: position 3,593,547 of record CANTUV010000068.1, read on the forward strand.
TATTTTTTAAAAATATTTTTTATATTATATTTCATTTTTTAAATTTTTCAAAAAATATATTTATTTTTTTAAAAAATACTATATATATATATATATATTTTTTATTATGTTATATTTATATCTTTGAAAGTAAGATATATGTTTATATCCGAAGTACACTGGATGTATATTTTAAAAGTGAGATATTTTTGAAATTAAAGTTGAGAAGTTGATATTTTTGAAAAAGAAAAAATATTTTTAAAAATAATTTTATTTGTTGGACATTTTTGAAGAAATGAAAGAGATAATTACGCTACTTGCCTCTTATTGAATTTCAATTTTCAAAAGTTCGGCCCGCATCTTTATTTTTTTTTCACTTCTGAAAATCACACCTTTTTTTTTTTTTTTTTCCAATTTTACTATAATGACGTTCTTTTTTTTTCTGTTTTTTATTTTTATAATTTTCTTTTATTTATATTTTTTACTGAAAAAACACTTTTTTAGATATTATATTCTCAATATACACATAAATAAATAAATAAATATATAATATATATAAAAAATATATAAAATACACATACAATAATATAAATATTTACAATATTTACTATATATCTATATAATATTTATTTAATTTTATTTATTTAATTTTTTATTTTCATACATTCACACAGTATTCAACAACTTCTGCATAAAATACATATAACTTAGATTATATAACATACACATAATATTTATAAAATATGTACAACATCTATGAAATATGTACAGAACAACTATAAAATATCTACATAATAAAATTAATTTCTTTTTTTATATATATAATATATAAAATTTATTTAAAAATAAATTTAATAATTTTTATTTTTTTATTTTTGTCTGTATTATTTATTTTTTATAATTAAAATTAAATTTTTTTATAAAAATTAATAAATTTCATATGATGAAATAATAATTTAAATTATGAATTTTTATTATTTTATTAAAATATTTTTATTTAATAATCATGTTTGAAAAAATAGATAAAATTTGAAGTATAATATTGATTGCAGTGAAAGGAGAAATATTTTTTTTAAAAAAATTATTCTAATAAAGAATAGAGTATTTTTTTAAAATTTTGCTTTTAAATTTTTATAAAAGTATAAATATATTTAATTTTATAATATTTTTAAAATAATAGTTAGTTTTTTAAACAATATGTAAATATTCTAATATGAAAATCTTAAATTTTTGGGAGAAAAAATAAAAAATTTTAAATTTATTAAAATTTATAATTTTTTTTATAAAATATTAAATTTAAATAATTTATTATGAATTTATCACGAGTTTAAATAGTTTATTATGAATTTATTATAGAATAATTGAAATAATTTTGATAAAAATAAAAAATTTCATGAGATGCAGCGGAGAGTATAATTTTTTCTAAATTTATAGGGGTGAGGGCTTTATTAGGCCCAGTATTTTCTTCAGCCCAGTGTGATCAAATCTATCGGAGCTGCCTCAACATTTGCGTCATCTTCACCGTGTTGACTATTGAGAATAGTGGAAAAAGCCGCTGGAATTTCTGCTAAGTATTATTATGGCATTCTGCCCTGGACAATTCAGAACACGACACATCCAATAAGCCAGCCATCTCTTAATCCCTTCTTTAATCCAACAAATATGTCTTTTTCAACAGCCCTTAGTATAATCAATTATCAGCGAATCCTTCTCTCTCATACCCAGTCAACGGTCCACAAACACATCAAAAATAAAAAATTCTCCTTATTCCATTGCTCAAACTCACCAAAAATCTCACCTAAATTCCCTAATTCTTGATCTCAATGAATCCAAAATTAGAGTTTGTGTTAGCTTTTTTGCTGTTACTCTCTGTCTGCTACTCCGCCGAGTCCAAATGCTCTGCAGGCTGCGATTTAGCTTTGGCTTCGTATTACGTTTGGGAAGGAACAAACCTCTCTTTCATCGCCGACGTTATGAAATCAAACGTTTTAGAATCGGCCGATACAATTGTCACTTACAACAGAGATCGTGTCCCTAACAAGGATAGTGTCCAATCTTCTATCAGAATCAACGTTCCTTTCCCTTGCGACTGCATCAACGGTGAATTCTTTGGCCATGTTTTCCAGTACAACGTTCAAAGCGGTGACACCTACGATGTCGTCGCCGAGAGGTACTATTCTAACTTGACCACGATTTCCTGGTTGGAGCGCTTCAATAGCTATCCCGCGTTTAATATACCAGATGTTGGTACGCTTAATGTTACTGTGAACTGCTCCTGTGGGGATAGCTCCATTTCTAAGGACTATGGGTTGTTTATCACCTATCCGCTCCGGCCTGAGGATTCTTTGCAGTCAATTGCAAGCCAGGTCAATATTAGTGCTGACTTGCTGCAGAGATATAATGTTGGTGCCAATTTTAGTCGAGGAAGTGGTTTGATTTATATTCCGGGAAAAGGTGATTTTTCTTTCGAAGAATTTTCGGTTGTGCCTTGAGTTAATGATTTATGATTGAATATTGATAGTAATTGATTGGGCTTGTGAGAATTCGTTCAAGTTCCTTATTTTACCATATATTTGACTATTGTCTATATTAAAATCCTGCATAATCTCAATTTTATTGGACTACTTGCCCTTTAGATTGGGAGATTCACTTGGCACAATTAGTTTCTGGTGTTTTTGCTGATGCTTATGAAACAGTTCTTTGTTGATGCTTTTGCTGTGGGAAAAATTTGTTAATCCGGATAGAATTTTTGATGCTTTTGAACTTAAGTTTGCATACTATTTGTTGCCCGTTAGTGAAATTTTTCTTTTTTAAATTTTTTTGGATGGTTATAAGAGGGAATCTTGAAGTAGGAGCGTGAATATTTAATCTGAAGATATGGTGTTAACTGAATTTAGGCAGTGCGTTTTCATACAAGTTTAGTGGGACATTCTATCTATTCATGACAGATTACACTGATAAAAAGTGATGCTATGCTTCTGAAATTTAAAACAAGAATCTCCAGTTAGTGTTATACTAAAGTTCAAGGTAATAATCTAGTTCCTCCGTAAGGCATTTGGTGGTGTAATGCAGTCACATGGGGAAAAAGCCTTTTGGCCATTTAAACATACTCGGTTGAAGCATTCAAGTCCATGAAATGGCAAAGCTGCAGAAATAGGATATTTTATGAGTTAATAAGCATTGAAAATACTATGTATTTATTCCATTTCTCCTTTTATTCAAGTTGCAATTCATTATTTCATTTTTTCCCCCAAATCTCCATATTGAATAAGCCCATTTTGATTATTAGATGATACTGTTTCTTGTTTTATTTAATTTGAAAATATTAATGTCTTATCTATTGTGCATTTACTTTTGGATACAACTGTATCGTACAGGAAATTCTAAGCATCATTAAATTGATATTACTAGTTGTTTTCTATGAAGTAATATGAATGCATCTCACTGAAACTCGTCCTTTATTTGCAGATGAAAATAATAGTTATCGGCCACTGGTATCAAGGTAATTTGTTTACTTTAATCCTTCCTGCATTAACTTAATCTTTTATTTTGATTCCAGTTGGCTATCTTCAGATTTATTGTAATTTATAGATACAAATTGTTAAATGACTTTCTTTTCCAATTTTTCCTTTTTGCAGCACAGGTGGTTTGGCCTTTTCAGCAAGCTGCTTTTATGATGATATCTTCATTTTGATGTTTGGCAGAGATGCTAAAATGTAGACTTCATGCTTCATGACTTACATTGTGCCTTCATATAAGCAGGGATAGCAGGTGGAGTTATTGCTGGCATATCCATAGGAGCAGTAGCTGTGGTGCTATTATTTGCAGTTTGTCTGTACTTTGGATATTATCGAAAGAAGAAAATGAAGCAGGCAACATTTCTATCATCTCAAGATCTCTTTGCTCAAGGTTTACAAGATATTTTTATTTGTATCTTTCTTAAGTTTTGATGGAAGCACTTATGAATTCACTGGTCTCAACAAATTTTTCTAATTGTATTATTGCTTTCAACAGAAACGGCAGAATTTTTATTTTCTATAAGCTGTTTAAGGTTTTCCTCAATGATGTACTACATGTATCTGTATTGTATGGCTAAATATCTCATGCCTGTTATCAAGCATACTCTCTTTCCTTAAACATTCCATCTATAACTAAACATCCAAGCTACAATTACTAAGAAGCCATTTGCCTCCTATTCTTAGAAATAGATGAAGCGCATGCTTAACACTGTTGGTTATCTGGAATTTTATGTGTTTGTGTGTGTTTGTAAGGTGGAATTGTCATGTATATCATCTTGCTTTTGCATGTAATTTTCATGTGAAAAAAAAAATTCTCAGATGGGTGATATTTGGTCCAAGTTTGTAATTTGATTATGTGTTCCACAAGAATTATTATTTTCTGCAAAAGATATGCCTTCTTTAAATGAGTTCTTGCTGTAACACATTGTTATCATCATGCTTCATGATTCCCTCCCTACTTTCTTTGTAACATGCATCATTACATAATTATCTCATTTTACTGTGTATTTATTGTTCCTCTTGTGCATTTGAAGAAAATGAAATGGTGTAGATGGTTAGACTTATTCAACAATTTGTCTTTCTCTCTCTTGTTTCAGCTCCTGGAAGTAACTCGGATAAACCTGTGGACTCAACTGGTGTGGCACCATCTCCAGGTCTTACTGGCATAACTGTTGACAAATCAGTAGAGTTCTCATATGAAGAACTTGCCCAGGCTACTGATAACTTCAGTATGGCTAATAAGATTGGTGAGGGTGGCTTTGGGTCTGTTTACTATGCAGAACTGAGAGGCGAGGTCTGTAGTGACTCTAACTAATCTTCATTTATTATGAATCAATATTGAATAAATATTTCAACATTTTGTATTTTTCCTTCATGATAGTGTATATTAGTTTTAAGGTAATTGAGCACCGTGTTTTTCATTTTCTTTTTTGTTTTTGATTGTCAAATTGTTAGAATATCTGTCTAATAGCATTCTACTACATGATATAAACAACCAGTGGGTATAAATATATCTGCTATGAGATCCTTTAGACTGGAGGTCATATGTCTTTCTATATTTATCATTTTATACAATAGTTTGATTTAAAACAAGTCAATGGGAGGATACATTAAGTATCAATATGTGATTTAATGTGACTTTCCTTTGTTGATTATATATGTCAAGGCAACTTTGCTTGCTTTAGGAACATTTTAGGTGTGGAGAATTCAAGAAATTTGGAGCCAGATTTATAGTTGTTTTTTTTGGGCTCAATCCACTGGAATTGGAGCACCCAACCTGGGTGGGGAAGACAAAAAGTGAATGGAAATAATCCTAGAAAGAATGCGTGAAGTAAAATCTCGATTAAATTTTTGCAATCACTTGGGTTAAAGCTGAATTAGTGGTCACAACATATTTTTCTATTAACATTCTCTATGTTCTTATTTAGGTAGTCATGGTATTTTTCTTTTTATGACTTCACTTGTTTTATGCTATTCTGAAAATTTTGAAATCAATTATTTTCTTTTGTATGGATTTATACTCAAAATCAATTAAAAGTTATATTTCGGCATTTGGAGCATACTGGAAAAGGAAATTGACAATGAAGAGAATTTTTTCCTCATTTAATTTTGATTTACTTTAGTTTTAGATTAATGAATTGTCATGCCAATCAGTGATGACTCTTTTGAATTCTACCCCTTTTTGTGAGTTTGTGGAAGTATGTATGGAAAATGACTTTCCATTTAATAGAATAAGCCCTTATGGGAAAACTCAAAATTTGCAAGAACTCGATTCAATTGAAATTTATTTTACCAATTTTCATGTTTGGAATGATAAAACTAATAGAATTCCATTCTTTTAAGTTTTAAAAATAAGTCATTTTGAAAGAAATGTCTAAATGGGAAGATTTTGCAGGAATTCAATTCATTTAATGAAATCCAATGTTAAAAACCCAAAATGTCTCCATTTTAACTAAACATGATTCTTCATTTTAACTAAACATGATTCTTCTAATGAGGGTAAACTGAGAAAATAGTTATAATTATTTTACTTTTCAATTATTCCAAACAATAAAATTCAAATTTATTTTATCATTTTAAAGTTTATTCGGAATATTTAAATCATCATTAATTAAATTGAATTCTATTAATTGAATTGAGTTATTGGGCATGAGTTTTCCCAAATGGTACCTGATGTATTTTCTTCCAAATCTTTTACTTGCCCATTGACTGAGAAAGTATTCTTCTCTTGATTGAGTTTCCTACGTATCCAAAACACTAGAAATGAGGAAATTTTGTTTCAGGAATTTATTTGGATATCTGTCTCATGTTGTTTGCTGTATGATGCGTTTGCTGATATTCCTTGGGAATGGCTGTGTTTCTTTTCTTTTCTTTTCTTTAAGGGATGGAAGCATATGCTGATGTTCTTACTATATTCTGTAAGCAATATGTATCTCTGCTCCTAACGCCCATAAATTGGATTTGTTATGCAGAAAGCTGCAATCAAGAAGATGGACATGCAAGCTTCAAAAGAATTTTTTGCCGAACTAAAGGTTTTAACACATGTTCATCACTTGAACCTGGTACTGTTCCTCTCAGTTGCAAGAAATACCAGTGTCTCTTTCCTTCATCATTTTTGAGAATAATTGTTCGCATTGTTTATAGTTATATATATCTATATTTTATAAACCAAAATTAAATATTCACATATTTAATTCAGTAAATTAATGAATTTAACATGGTTCTGGGTTGAAGATCCATTGACCTTGGCAAAATTATGTTGTTTCTATCTGAGATCACAGAATAGGAATGGCCGCATACCTTGCTTGGTGATTTGGATAAATAACTGTCTTGTAGCCTCTTTGCATCAGTTTTTTGTGGGCAGTTTAATGCACCTACTTCTCAAACCATGCATGTATTGAACACCTTTTTTTTATTTCTGCCATGATTGCAGGATGAACTTAAAAATGTCTACATTAACCAAAAGTTAAAACATGCACATTTGAGGCACCAAAATATTTGGAAGGTGGAATGATAGTCAAGAAATGCATTCCATGTTATATCTGGAAACAATGAGAAATGCATTCCATGTTATATCTGGAAACTATATACCTTCAGAAGAGCAAAGCTCTAACATTTACTTAGTGTTTATTGCTAGAAGATACTATGTACTTAGTGTTTTTTGCAAGCCAGTTGCCTATTTGTTTGAGTTGTGGTGGCTATTTTGATTTATGCACTAGTTCTGTGTTCGTTTAATTACACACTCCAATTGCATGATTGATCATATAGAAATGTATATTTATTTTTACCATCTATGCTTATATAATGTTATATGCATTTAATACAGGTCAGATTGATTGGATACTGTGTTGAGGGTTCTCTTTTCCTAGTTTATGAATACATTGAGAATGGCAACTTAAGTCAACATTTGCGTGGCTCTGGTGAGATCACATGCCTTATGTAGATCATTCTCGGGGTAGCTGATATAATAGTAGTGATAACGATGTTGCTTGTTTCCAGGGAGGGATCCATTGCCATGGTCTTCTAGGGTGCAAATTGCCCTTGATTCAGCTAGAGGCCTTGAATATATCCATGAGCATACTGTTCCTGTTTATATTCATCGTGATATCAAGTCAGCCAACATATTGATTGACAAGAATTTCCGTGGAAAGGTTATATTTTCATATCTGCTGTGATGGTCATCCATTTCAAAGCCTTTTAAATTGTTGTGCTAAATCATTTGCAATGCAGGTTGCAGATTTTGGGTTAACAAAGCTAACAGAGGTTGGAAGTGCATCGCTTCCCACACGTCTTGTGGGTACATTTGGATATATGCCACCAGAGTAAGAACTTTTCAAATTAACATGAAAATTATTAGAGAGTCCAACTTTAGCTTAACAATTTGCTCGTCTAGAGTTGCTACTTCCCCAATCTATGGTCTGAACAAACATCTTGGATGCCTGTGCTTGAACAGTTAGTGAACAATGTGGTATTGTGATCTTATTCTTGCCTCTGTGAGGCATTGTATGAGGCAACTAATGGTTTAGGGTGCAAAACAGTATTCTGAATTATGTAGATGGGTGCCATCGAAAAAACAAAATTTAATGTTCACAATTACAGGATTAAGCGACTTATCATAACTATTGGCATAAAGACTGTCCAGAGAATGCAATGTGTTTGCAATCCCAAATTTGAGCCCATGCCAGGAGTTGGGAGAGCGATTTGTTGGGAAGATGGAATTGTTTTGTACTATGATTATGGTTTCAGGGAACAGGAAAATAGCAGTAGATTACAGGTTGAGAGTATGTCTAGCATGTTTAATGGAATCACTATAGTCAGTTACAGAAAGTGACATTTTAGAGAAACCAGAAGCTCAATTCATTTGTTTCATTAACTTGAACTAAGATTTTTGAGTTTGTCTGCAGATATGCACAATATGGTGATGTTTCTCCGAAAGTGGATGTTTATGCCTTTGGGGTTGTCCTTTATGAACTTATTTCTGCCAAGGAAGCTATCGTCAAGGCAAATGGTTCTATTGCTGAATCAAGGGGTCTTGTTGCGTTGGTAACTTCTCTGGCACCCTTCTGTATCCATTAATTTATTGTGTAAATAGATACATAGAAGTTACTTGAGGTCTAACTTGTTAAAAATCCAAATTATAACTAGACAGGTTAAATTGTGAATTTTATACTAATTTCAGCTCGACTTAAAACTGATTTATAGTTAATTTCCAAGTCTGTCAATTGCTATGGCTTGTCACATTTATAAATGAACTAGCTCCCAAAAAATGTTCATGAGCGTACTTTTTTTATTTTAATATGTCTACAGTTTGAAGATGTTCTTGATGATCCTGATTCTAAAGAAGACCTTCGCAAACTGATAGACCCAAGGCTAGAGGAGAACTATCCACTTGATTCCGTCCGGAAGGTAGAAAATAATATTATATATATATATATATATATCTGTTTCTGAGGATTTGAGTTATACTTGGGTGGCTTTGGTTGCAGATGGCTCAGCTTGCAAAGGCATGCACGCACGAGAATCCTCAATTGCGTCCAAGCATGAGATCTATTGTGGTTGCCTTAATGACTCTGTCTTCCTCAACAGAGGATTGGGATGTTGGCCCCTTCTATGAAAATCAAGCTCTTGTCAATTTAATGTCTGGAAGATAGAAGCTACAATGATCATGAAGCCCTCTTGATATTTTTTCTTTTCTTTTCCTCTGTCCATATATATACATATACAAATGTTTAGTTGAAAGCAGTCAAATACAATTCTTTGTTCCCTACAATTTTTCAACAAATACAATCGTCAGATCTTAAAATGTACATGTGAGGTGAAATTATAAGTTAATAGAATTCGAACCTTTATGCGAAAAAAAATAATGCTTAGAACCGTCTGGGTAGCTTCCTAAGTTTACAGCGAATACGTAGTTAACATTATATCAATTAAATATTTAATTTATAATAATAATAATTATTATAATTTAATAAATTTATAAAATTAATAATAATAATTTAATACGTAGTTAATATTATATCAATTAAATATTGAATTTATAATAATAATAATAATTTAAATTAATTTATAACAAATTATTATTATTTCAATTTAACAATTTATTATAAATTAATTTTAATAGTTTATTATTTTAATTGTTATTTTTTAATATAACTATTGTAAATTAATAATTATTAGTAATTTATTATTAATTTTAATTTAATAATTTATTAAAAATAACAATTTTATAAAAATTTAATTTTAAGATTAATAAATTATATAGTTAATTATTTATTTTGATAATAATTGAATAGAATATAAATATTTAGCTAAATAATTTTAATTACATATAAAATAATTGTGTTAATAAAAATTAGGATGTGTTTAGATGGATTTAGTTTGTATTGTATGACTGTATGAGGTTAAAATTTTGAATTCTAGCAACTATAATTTTATTCTTAATTTCATAATAATTTTGGAGGTGCTTTTGTGGCCCATATATATTTAGAATTTGACTTAGCACGACACATATATGAGATTGCGGGACGACAAATTCAAAAAATATTCTATAAGAACGACAAAGTCACGTTAGTCTCAAAGTACACTTAAAAATAAAGTTAATTGAATGACTCAGTTTTAATGTTAATTTAGTGCCTTATTAGAAAAATACATTCGAAATATTGTCTTCATATTAATTTAAAGTTAGATTGAAAAAATATACATATATTTTTTAGATCAAAATTTTCAAAAAAAAAAAAGAAATAAAATACTTATATTACCATTTAAATTGGTTTAAACTAAAATAATACGAATAAATTTTTGTAAAATATGTTAAAATAGTCTATCTACTAATTTTCTCAATTAATCCTTTTAAATATATATGTTTAACTTTTTATAAATATGTTTAATTTTGTTACAATTAATCCTATTAAATCTAACTCTTTTATTAATATAAAAAAAATAACTCGCATAGAAATTTGTATTATGTACATCTAGAATATATAATATATGTTTAATTCATGAATAATAAGTTATTATATTTAAAATTTTTAAACATGAGCGGCTAACACTCTTTTGCTTTTTTTGTGTGGCAAATTGAGGCACCAATGTTGTTGAAACATCAAAGGAAAGAGGACTTAAAACATGAATGAGATTATAACTTGTTGCTTAACTGAGAAGAATGGCACCGGTTGCAAGTAGGTGGCTACTCAGTGATAAGGGGGGTTTTTGCCTGATTTTTCAAATATGGATAAGGGAGGAGGGTTGGGATAAAACGATGGGGTTGTATAATCAGAAGGGTGCAGTTGATAGACTTAAAGAGGTTAAGCTAGGAGAGGGGGGAATTGAGGGATGGCAGAGTACTCGATAATTTTAATAGTAATCATATGTTAGTATGTGGAGTGGAGATACAAGGTGTAGCAGCCTCGGCATAATAAGGGGGAAACATCTGGTCTTTTAAGCAAGAATAAGCAACTTGATGGAGAATTCAATGCTCAGTCTCTTAATATGATATCAACTTGGTACTCAGACTTATTGACAACCATGAAAATCTTAAGATGGAATTGTCAAGAGATTGACGATCTTCAAGCACTGAATGCCCTTATTGGGCGTGTTAAAACACATAGGCTAGATGCAGTGTTTCTAATGGAAATAAAGGCAACATCTGTAAGGATGGAAGAAATTAGGGTACGGTTGGCCTTTGAAGGTTATTTTTGTATGGATAGAATAGAGAGAAGTGGTAGTGTTATGGAGGTCAATAAATATTGTTAAAGTACTGGGTTTTTCTAATAATTTTATTGATCTAAATATCTCATATCCAGTAGTTGTACCATGGAGCCTTTCTTTTTTTTTTTTACGGGTTTCCAAAGATTCAGAGGAAGAGAAATTCATGGAAACTTTCGACTCAGTTAGCCACAATGAATAGTCTTCCATAGGTAGTGATTGGTGATTTTAATAATCTGTTATCTCAGTAGAATAAGCTGAATGGAGCACATGTTCCATAAGGTTTGTTAGATGGATTTCAGGAGACAATGGACCAATGTAATCTAAAAGATCTTCCCTTGTTTGGTCATCCTTTCATGTCGGAATGACATAGAGGGCATGAGGACTGGATTCAAGAGAGGTTGGATAGATGTTTGGCAACTGAGAGTTGGTGTTCTACTTTTGAATATGCCAGACTGGAAAATCTTGTGGCCTCCATTTCTGATCACTCTCCTATATTGTTATATACAAACTACCGATGTTATAATAAGATAAGTAGAAGATTCAAGTTCAAAAACTCATGGTTACTGCAAAATGATATAGCATTGGTAGTTGAACAAGGATGGAGGGCTAAGCAGGACAATCTAATTCAACAAAAGATTGAGAATTATGGCAGGGTTTTGACATATTGGGGTAGCTAGTGGAATGGTAATTTTAGCAAGTCAAAGCAGGAGTTGCAGAGGAAGTTAGAGTTTATAAGAACTACAGCTATGTTGGTGATGCTTCTGAATGTAAAAAGGTGAGGGATGATCTTAGCCTGGTCTTAGCATAGGAGGAGTTATACTAGAAGTAGAGGGCTAAGGGTTTTTTTTTTATTACATAATGGTGATACAAATAGTAAGTTTTTTCATGCAAGCACCACATCCAAAAAGAAGAATAATTTTGTTTCAGCTTTATATGATGACACTATGGAGTGGATTAGAAATCAAGAATGTGAATGGTATGGTTATTGATTACTTTCAATCTCTTTTTTTAGCTAGCTCGAGGGAGTTTGATGTAGTGTTAGATGCGCTGGCCCTTAAGGTCTCTGTGGAAATGGATCACTTATTACTAGCCCCGTACTCATATGAGGAAATAAAGACAACGGTCTACAAATATATTCTGACAAAGTCCCATGATCTGATGTATGAACCTTTGCTTTTACCCAAAGTTTTGGAGTATTATGGGAAATGATGTCTATTTGAGTTGTCAAAGCTGGTTGCAAAATTGCTTCTTTCCTCCTAATTTAAATATGACAACTGTGGTGCTTATACCTAAGGTACAACTGTGGTCATCCTTTCATGTCGGAATGACATAGAGGGCATGAGGACTAGATTCAAGAGAGGCTGGATAGATGTTTGGCAACTGATAGTTGGTGTTCTACTTTTGAATACGCCAGACTGGAAAACCTTGTGGCCTCCATTTCTGATCACTCTCCTATATTGTTATATACAAACCACCGATGTTATAATAGGATAAGTAGAAGATTCAAGTTCGAAAACTCATGGTTACTGCAAAATGATATAGCATTGGTAGTTGAACAAGGATGGAGGGCTAAGCAGGACAATCTAATTCAACAAAAGATTGAGAATTATGGCAGGGTTTTGACATAGTGGGGTAGCTACTGGAATGGTAATTTTAGCAAGTCAAAGCAGGAGTTGTAGAGGAAGTTAGAGGTTATAAGAACTACAGCTATGTTGGTGATGCTTCTGAATGTAAAAAAGTGAGGGATGATCTTAGCCTGGTCTTAGCATAGGAGGAGTTATACTAGAAGTAGAGGGCTAAGGGTTTTTTTTATTACATAATGGGGATACAAATAGTAAGTTTTTTCATGCAAGCACCACATCCAAAAAGAAGAATAATTTTGTTTCAGCTTTATATGATGACACTATGGAGTGGATTAGAAATCAAGAAAGTGTGAATGGTATGGTTATTGATTACTTTCAATCTCTTTTTTTAGCTAGCTTGAGGGAGTTTGATGTAGTGTTAGATGCATTGGCCCTTAAGGTCTCTATGGAAATGGATCACTTATTACTAGCCCTGTACTCATATGAGGAAATAAAGACAACAGTCTACAAATATATTCTGACAAAGTCCCATGATCTGATGTATGAACCTTTGCTTTTACCCAAAGTTTTGGAGTATTGTGGGAAATGATGTCTATGTGAGTTGTCAAAGTTGGTTGCAAAATTGCTTCTTTCCTCCTAATTTAAATATGACAACTGTGGTGCTTATACCTAAGGTATAAACCCCCTCCATCTTCAGGGATCTTAGACCGATATCTTTATGTAATGTAATTTATAAGACTAAGTCGAAGGTCTTAGCAAATAGGCTAAAAAGGATTCTACCAACTTTAATATCTAAATATTAATATGCTTTTATGCCTGGGGGACTAATGACATATAACGTCCTTATTGCTTACAAAACTATTCAATTACGAGGAAGGTTAGAGGTAGAGATGGGAAAATGGCGTTAAAAATATATATATCAATAAAGCATATGATAGGATGGACTGGGGTTATCTCAAGGCAGTTATGTTGAAGTTAGGTTTTGATCTCAGATTTATTAAGCTTATTATGCTATGTGTTACTATTGTGGGTTATAATTTTGCTTTTAATGGACAAGAGATTGGCCTGTTATTCACATAGAGGGGTCTCAAACAAGGCGATATGCTCTCTCCATATTTGTTCATTCTCTGTGCTGAGGGCCTTTTTACCTTGTTATATAGAGTTGAGGAGGCCGATTCAATACATGACAGTAGGATTTGCTAGCAGAGCCCCAATGTATCTCATTTATTATTTGTTGATGACTTTATTTTTTTCTTTAAGGCAGAAGCAGAAGAATTTGCCATTGTAAAACATCTACTCTCATTGTATGAAAGAGCATCAAGACAGGTTATTAACTAACAGAAGTCGGGTGTTTCTTTAGTTTGAATGTAAAGCTGGCTACTAGAGAGTGTTTGTCATAAATCTTGGTTGTTACAAATTCCATTGATCAACGTATTTAGGGCTCTCATCGTTCGTTGGTAGGAAAATGAAACAAGTTTTCATTTTTCAAAAGAACATATTAAGGAAGAAGATTAATGGCTGGTTTGGGTACATATTATTTAGAGTGGGTAAGAAAGTGTTAATAAAAGTTGAGGGACAAGTAATTCCATTTTATTGCATGAGTGTATTTTTTTATTTCAGTCTCATTAGGTGAGGAGCTTCAACGGATTATGAGCATTTTTTGGTGGGGTTCTAAAAGGGATGGGGCAAGTGTCAAAATTGATTAACTTGAGATAGTATGTGTAAAAGCAAGTTCGAAGGACTTGGGTTTTAGGAATTTACATAGCTTTAATATTGCTATGTTAGGAAAGCAAGCATGGTGTTTGATAACACAACATTCTACTCTTCTGAGTCCCATTTTTAAAGATAGATATTTTTCAGAGGGACTTCTTTTCATCTGTGGAGGGTTTAAACCCTTGCTATATATGGAAGAGTATATCGACTTCAAAAGAGGTGATCAAACATGGGGTTAGATGGAGAATGAGAGATGGTACCAAAATAAAGATATGGTCTGATCCGCGGCTCCTTGATGATACTAGTTTCTTGGTGGAAAGTCATATAGTTGTGGGTCTAGAAATTTTATATGTACTTGATTTGATAGATAATGACTCAAGGAGATAGGATGGAGTTAGTTTGGACATATTGTTTTCCCCTAGAGATGTTGCACTAATTGAGAAAATTCCTTTTTGTATAGGATGAAGGATGATTGCTTGTGTTGGCACTTTGACAAAAGAGGGAACTACATGGTTAAAATGGCTTACTATGTGTATCGACGCTTGAAGGGGTTTTTTATTTCATGGTATGAACAATTTATGGAAGAAGATATGGGAATTGGATATTCCACCAAAAATTAAGAATTTTGTATGAAGGGCTGCTCATGATTTATTACCAACGAAGATGGCATTAAATAGAAGAGCTATATTTGTAAGCTTGGGCTACAATCGATGTAGTGTGAATGAATCATCATTGCACATGTTGCATGACTGTATTCTAGCTCAAGATTGTTGGCAAAAATGGTAATTAATGGTTTGACCGTCGTCTTCATCAATAAGAGAGTGGTTTGAGCAAGTTGTCCAGGTCCTAAAGAAGGAAAAACTAGCCGAGTTTATGATTTTGTGTTGGCAGCTCTAGTTTGCAAGAAATTTGCTTTTTTGGAAGCAAAATATAATAATTCTAGACTCAGTTTATATTACTAGTGATAAAGTGCTTAAGGGATGGAGGGAGGTGGAGGTGAGCAGAAGAGCTTTGGGGGATCGGCCTCTTGGTGGAGTTGTAACCTCATGGCAGAAACCGCTAGCATGATTATGGAAGTGTAATTGTGCCGGTGCAATGGATGTGCAAAAGCAATGCACTGGTTTTAGAGCAGTTTGCAGAGATGAGGAGGGTAATTTCAAGGAAGCAATGGCGAGCCATTTTCAAGGAACTTGGGACCCTCATGTGGTGGAGGTAGTAACTCGTAGGGAAATTCTGAGATGGGCATCTATCTCGTTTTCTAGTCAAGGAGTGGTTGAAATTGATTCACAACAATTATTTTATGCTCTGAGATCACTGGACAAGGATTTATCCTACTTTGGTCTCATTGTTCAACATCGGAGGGCATTACTTCAAGTCATTTCTCATATTTCTGTTAGTTGGGTGTGTTGGCAAGCTAACAATGTAGCCTGCTGTCTTGCTAAAGCTTCATTCTCTGTTGGAAGCTTTCAAACATAAATTGTATGTCCTCAGTTTATTGTGTCTCATTGCTTTTAGTCGACTTGACTCAGTAATAAAACTTTCACCTCTTCTCTCAAAAAAAAAAATTTCAAAAATTTTTAATCAAAAATTGAAAATCTTAAAATAATAATTATTTAAACTTGGTACAAAAGTACCATAAAAAAAGAAAAATACTTTTAAAAATATTTTTTTTTAAAATAATATTTTTTAAAATTTTCAATTTTAAAAATTGTTCTCTTTTAACTAAATCTAAAAAGATAATATTTTTTAAAATTTTAAAATATTTAAAAATAATTCAAAAATAATATAGTAATCTCCCATCTCTGTGAAATCATCACTTTTATATAAAAAAAATTGTTCCACTAAAATTATTATTTTAAACAATTAAGAAAAATTAATTATTATATCCGTCTCACTGAAATTGTCACTTACATTAAAAAATAGTTTACTAAAATTATCACTGTATGCAATCAAGAAAAATTAATTATTTTTTCAATTATACTTTTATTATTAATAAGCTAATTAATAAAGTGAGAGTATAATAATTCTGATATTAATGAGTTAATAAAAGTATTTTAGTATATTCAAAATAAATTTTAAAAATATATAAAAAAATTTTATGTATGAGTTAAATGCGATAATTTTATTAGAACAAAGGTAATAGTTTTTTTTTTCAATTATATTCTTATTATTAATGAGTTAATTAATAAAGTGATGATATACTAATTTTAATACTCTTTTCATCTCACCCAAACTGTCAATATTATCATTTTTCACGAGTATTAAAGTAATAATTAAAAATTATAAATCTTATAAAAAAAATTTTAATGGACTAAAATACATTTTATTTGTTTTAACCTTTTTTCAATGATAACATCCCACCCTATTAATAACAATAAATAATTTGAAAAAATAATAATAGAACTCTTGCATTTTTCTATTCATTTCCCACCAAATATTTAATGAAGATAGAGAATGTTTAAGAAAAATGCATAAAAAAAAAAATAGATAGTTAATATTAGTTATTGATGATAATAATCAAGGTAAGGTTTAAAAATAATTAATTATATTTTGATCTTATAAAATAATAATTTGGGTGGGATAAATTTTTTTTAAAAATAATAATTTGAATAGGATAAAGAGATTATTAATGAATTAATCAAAAATATTTTAGTGTGAAACATACCTAACTTAAGGCCAGCAGGAGCTTAAGGGCTAAGGCCCAGTGAAAAATTTATACATGGTGAAGCCTATTTTCAGCTCGATATGATTCCTAAAATTAAAAAATATATTGTTTTAAATCATAATTTTTAGAAATTCTAATTTTCTTTTTTTTTTAATCTCTTTCTTTCTTTGTATGATTTCAAGAGAATATAAAAAATCTTTCTGTAAGTTTCTCAATTTTATTTTCAAAATCTACAAATTTCTATATAAATTTTATTTTTTTTTTGTTTTATTTATCTCTCTCTACATATATATGGAGAGTAACTATACAGTTACACTAAAAATTTATATTTAGAATTACAATTGCATTGATTGTGTTGGAAATAAAAAATTTTAAAATCTCAATTTATTTTTATACTTTTTCTAATTAATTTAGATCATTGGAGGATGAATTAAAATATATTAATAAGTGTTAAATTTATTATTTAAAAATATATAAATATTTTACACTAATAACAATTTTAGAAATCTAAGTTTAACAAAAAAAAAAGTCTCCTATTGATTTTAAATTCTATGTCAACTCTTGATTTTAATTTATTTAAAATAATTTTATATAATATTAAAAAAATATATTTTTTTAATAAGTATGTATTATAATATTAAAAAAAATTCATAATTTTTTTAATAGGTATTGATGAGTTCAAACTGACAATAGTATACAATTTCCTCGAATTAATTGACACATGCAAGATGGGGTCGTCAGACATTAACTAGGTGGGTGACTCAACCAAGAATTAAATTTGGGCAAATGCATTAGCCATTAGCTCTCCGCAGAAATCAAGGAAACATTATAACCATATGAAAACAACTATCCAATCACCATTCGACATGTGGATATGATAAAGACAATAGATGATGAAATTCCTTGCCAAGCAAGCAAGAAATAGAGAATTAGTTGTACGCTGCGACCCAATAAAAAAAGTCAAATTATCTAACTGATCAGTCATTTGCCGGAGATTAATTACATTTCATTTAATTTATTATTATTCTTATTCTAATTTAATCCGCACAAATAAGTACAGCTTACATGTTTACAATGATGATACCACGATTTAATTAACAGAATCACACTTTTTAAAAAGATCAAAATAAAATTAAATAAAAATAATTATTTTAATATTATAATAATACTATAATTAAATTTTACTCTTAATTTAATAAGACATTACAATTATATATTATAAACATACATCTGATTTTTAGTATATACATTTAATTTTTAATATTTTATATTTTAATTGGTCTATTAATAAATTATATATTAGTAATTTAAATTAAAATAATATTATATAAATTTAATTTTAGTAAATACACTCTCATAAAATGAATATTATATTTTTCTTTTTCTTAATACATGTTATTCTGATAAAAAAATATATCATTCATATAAAAATTAAAATATTTATAAGTGAAAAAATTCTTATTTATTTATTTATAATGAGACCATAAAAATTAAATTTCAATTAATAAAAAAATAACAAATTTTTTTATCAACAAAGTTAATTTATATAATTATTTTAGAAATATTTTTTTATTATAATTCTTCACGATATATGAAAAAATTATTAAATATATTAAAATATACTATAACATCATCCTAAAATTTAAAAAAAATTCATATTTAAGTAGTAAAATTATATGATTTACAAAATATATTCTTAAATTATTTAATATAAACACATAAAATATTATTAAATATATTATTTTTAATATTAATTTCAGGATGTAAATTAGAAGCAACTGAAAATAATAAATAGGTGTAGTAGATTTATCAATTTAATATATATATATATATATATATATTAGTGAGAAGATAGACCACCCATTTTTTTCTTAGTTTTGCCACTGCATGTTTAGAATTTAATTTGCTAGTATTATTTTTATTTGACGCAGAGGAAAACATTTTAAAAGAAAAATACAAAAAAAAAAAAGAATTAGCGACAAAAAATTCATCGCTAATTCCCTAAGGTACATATCATAATCATTTAGCAGCATTTTAGCTGTTGTTCTCATTCTAATCGTTGCTAAAAAATTATGGATAATACGATCGGCTCACGAATGAATATAATTCATCACTAATTTTCTTGTCATCTTTGAGATTGAGACAAATTTGGCTTCGAGCATGGGGTCACTAATTTGGCAAAAAAATTTTATTTTTTAAAAAATTAATATTTTACCGCTATATCCAGCTTTTTTTTTTATGTATTTTAAATTTTTATCCAATAAAACTTTGTAACAATACTTTGATAATTAAAATTAATAATTAATAATATATAATATTTCCATAATCAAAATCTATAATTAAAAAATCCTAATGATAAAAAACAATGTCACCATTATCACAATATGTGACATAGAATGTCAAATTTAAAAAATGAAAATAAAGCATAGTCAGTCACCCTAAGGTGCAAGAGGGGAGGCTAGAGAATCCACACAATCCCTTTTGCTACTAGAGCTACTCCATATAATTTTTCATTTGCCTCTACATCTTCTATTGCAAGCCTAAGTATCTCTTGTTGTCTAAGCATCTTCTATTATTATTGTTAGAGCCTCATTTTTTGCGTTGGTTTATAGGATTTGCTTCTTAGATGTCGAAGGTACCTATCAAAATAATATTCTAATTTTTATTTTTAACGTACTAATTTGTAATTTGTAATTTTTCATTATTTCTAATTTTATTTCAATAATCTCTAATTTCTAACTAAATTATTTTATTTTTTTAACTTACTAATTTATAATTTCTAACTCAATTCTAATTCTAGTTTCATTTTATTTCTTCTAATTTCTAGCCAAATATTTTTATTTTATTTCTAATTTCATTTTTCAGTAAAAATTAATTATTTATTTGTTCTAATAAATTAATTTCAAAAAAATTATTAATAAATAAATGATTTTTTTCTAACAAATGAATTATTTGTTCTAACAAGTAATTTCTAAAAAATAATTATTTAGTTTATTCTAAAAAAATTTATTTTAAAAAATAATTTTTAAAAATAAATACTTATTAATTACAAAAAAAATTATAAATTTTACAAATAAAGAAATTAAAAAAAGAGCATAATTGAATGGATTGCTAGCGACGTGCATGGATGGCCACGAGCTGCAGCATGGATGGATGGTCAATGATGAACGGTTAGTCGAAGGAGATGTGGGAGAAAGAAGAGAGAAAAGGAAGGAGAGAGAGAGAGAGAGAGAGAGAGAGAAAGAAGGAGGAAGAGGGAAAAAAAAAGAAGAGAAAGAAGGTGGTCGTTGTAGGTGTTGTCCGGTTTGAATCAATAATGGATTTTAATCCATTGTAAAAGTTATTTTTTTTATTATTTTTTAATTAGTGACATATTAGAGTTGTTGCTAATATTTATTTTTTAAAAAATTAAATATTTTTAACTTTTGTCTCTAGATGACAACCATCGCTAATTAATAATAAATTATATCAGTTGCAATCCATATTGACTTTAGTTACAAACATCTCTAATCCTTCGTTAAAGTCAATGAGAGTTTCAAAGCTAATTAGTGGCACCAAATTTTGTACTGGATTTAGCTACAGATTTTTATGGTCATTATCTAAAACAAATTTATTAAAAATTATTGTTTGACTTATTTAGCAATGAATTTTTAACCATGGTTAATTTTTGTTGGTAAATAGTTTATTTCTTGTCGTGAGAAAAATATCAAGATTTATTTAATTTAAAGTGTATATGTGCGTGATGATGTGTGTGTGTGTGTGTATATACAAGAAATTTAGAGAAAATGTATCTGATATTTTATTTCATATCGACATGAGCAATAATAGGGGATACAAACTATATTAATAGATAAAAATGCAAACAAACTAAAGCTAGAAAACTAACTAAGAAAGGAAACTAATTCTGACAAATTTTTATGAAGAGATTTAGGTATATAAGGAAACCTATTCCATCTGTAATGCCTAGACTTTCGGCAAGAATCTTCGTCCAAAATTAAGACAAATTATCCTTGGTCAAAAGAGCTTAATCATTTCGAAATCATCTCCACAAATTTAAGTTGATTATAAGGGTTCAATTTTTTTTTCTAACCAATCACTCCTTATAATAGTAACTTCCTTATTTCTCCTAAGCATACCTTAAAGTTTCTCTTATGAAAGATTATGAATTGTATGAGCTAGTGATGTTTATTAATATCATCCTGCAAACTTGGCCAGGGCCAAAGGCTAAGTTTGAGATAAAAAAAAAAGAAGAAGAAGCAAGAGTTGTCTTAGACATAGGTTTAGTAAATATATCAACAAATTGATGTGAAGTGGAGACATATCGAGTAACAAGGAGACCAAATGCAACTAGTTCATAGACAAAGTGATAATCTAACTCAATATTTTTGCTCCAAGCATGAAAGACTGAATTAATTTTCAAATCAAGGGCATTGAGATTGTTACAAAATAATATTGGAGGTTTAGGTTGAGGGATGATAGAGTGAAAATATAATAATTGTTTTATGCAATTTTAACTCTGGTTTTTAACTATTCTCCAATTAAATTTGATGAGTTTGATTATTTGAGTTAGAATTACACTTTTTGAGTATGGAAGACAAGACTAAAGGTTTTTGATGATTAGTAAGGCAAAATTCAAGAAAAGCAAGCAAAAATGAAGGCAAAACGCATGCCACGACCGTGGCCTCCATTTCACAACTGCCTGAGCCAAGAACAAGAAGAAAATAAGTTTGGCAGCCCCATTTCAAATGCCACGACCGTGGCATCCCAAAGACCACGACCGTAGCCCACCAGACCGACCTTGGCAGCTAAAAAGTTTGACGAAACAGGCAGAGTTCACACAGGCCACGACCGTGGCACTCCAAAAGCCACGACCGTGGCCCTTATTTTATGATTTGTAAGCTGCAAATGTTGAAGATGAACTCACCAACCAAGTCTTGTTTAAACCTTTTTCAGTTTTTCTCCACTAAAGAAGTCTCCAAGCACTCTATATAAACACATTTCCTCCAAGGATTCAAGGAGAGCATGAATTAATAAGAGATGTAATAGATTAGATTAGATTCATCCAAATAAATTTAGTTTAGAAGTGTGAAATTTTGCTTCAAGGAGGAGTTCAAGATCCAAGTTAAGATCTTCTTCAAAGAAATAGAGTTTGATATTTCTTGTTCCTTTTAATTATGTATTCATTTACCATTTTGAATATTTGCAATGTTTTTATCACAATAATGAAGAACTAATCCTCTTTAGGGTTGGTCCTTTTAATTGAATTTATCATGGAGTTATAAATGACTATTTGGTTAATTTAGTTATCCTTTGATTATTTTGTTGTCTTTAATCTTAATGCTTTGATTATTTGTCCAATGATTAATTGATTTGAGATGTTGTGTGATGGAGCGAGAGTGGAAGCATGACATTAGTCTAAGAAGATAACAATCTTAAGTAAGTTTCTCACTTAGAGATAAGGTTAAACCCTTAAGAGGTTAATTCAAGATTCTCATAAAACTTAATGAATTGATTTAATTACTTATGATCACGAGAGTAAATGCAAGGATTAAAGTCGATATTAGTTCTAGTACTTGTGAGAGACTTGAGCTTAATTTAGGAGAATCCAACCATTAATCAAAGGAAGACTGAATTAAATTGATACCTTAGAAAATCCATGATAAATCAATAAAGGTGACTAAACCCTAAGTCTTAAATTATTAGAAATTTATTCTTGATTTATTGTCATTTTAGTTAGTTAAATCATAAAATCGAATTTGATTGTCCAAATATTAATCAGTTTAATTGTTTGGTACTTAGAATTAACCTCCTCGTGGGAACGATACTCTACTCATCATTATATTACTTGTTAATGATCTGTGTACTTGCAGATAGTGAGGCCGAGGCCGCAACAAGTTTTTGGCGCCGCTGCCAGGGAGGCAATTATTTTAATATTGATAATATTAAACTGTTATTACTTTGGATTTTTTACTTTTCTGCATTATTTCTTTAAATTTTAAGGGTACATGCATAGCAATCCACACACTCAACTTGTACCCTATAATCCTGAAATTGAAAAACTTTGTAGAAAGCAAAGAAAGGAAAGAAGAGAAAGACAAAGAGGAGAAGAAACTTCAGACTGAAATCATTGTAGAAGAAGGAGATCTTTCATCATCATCAAAAGAAGAAATCATGGGAGATCAACAGAACATGACCCTAAAACAATATGCTATGCCATATGCTCACCCAAGATCTAGCATAGTCAAACCTCCTGTGCAAGCCAACACATTTGATCTAAAACCAGCACTTATTAATTTAATTCAACAATCTGTTTTTCATGGCTTACCACATGAGGATGCTTATGCTCATATGTCAAATTTTTTAGAAATGTGTGATACATTTAAAATTAATGGTGTATCTGATGATGCTATTAGGTTGCGACTTTTTCCAGTTTCATTAAGAGATCAAGCAAAAGATTGGCTCATTTCTAAGGCATCGCCTACATTCTCCACTTGGGATCAATTAGCCGCTGCATTTTTAGCAAAATATTTTTCACCTGCAAAGACGGCTAAATTAAGGAATGATATCACAAGTTTCATTCAACAAGATGGGGAGAGCTTATATGAAGCTTGGGAACGGTTCAAGAATTTGCAGAGAAAATGTCCTCACCATGGAGTCCAGGAATGGCTTTTAATTCAAACCTTTTATAATGGACTTCATCCAAATATTAAGGGAATGATTGATGCAGCAGCAGGAGGTGTAATAATGAACAAAGCTCCTTCTGAAGCAACCGATTTAATTGAAGAAATGGCAGCAAATAATTATCATTGGACTTCAGAACGAGGTATGCAAAAAAGAGTTGCAGGTTTACATGAGATTGACAATTTTTCTTTACTTGCAGCTAAAGTGGATACAATTGCCAAGAAATTGGAGCATGTCAGTTTGTCATCATTATCTCAAATTTGTGAAGGATGTAGAGGTAGCCACGATATAGCTGATTGCAAAATTATGGAGCACGTCCAGTTTGTGGGGAATCAAAATAGAGGTCCAACTTTGCCACAAGGAAACATTTACAACCCCAAATAGAGAAATCACCCTAATTTGGCATGGGGAAATGAAGGCAATCAAAAAGCACCATATCAGCCACCATACATGAAAAATCAAAACCAAGGCCAAATTCATCCTCCTGAACAACCATCCTATGAATTGGCTTTGGAAAATTTATTGGTGCAACTTCAGAAAGGTTCGACAAGCTGGAAAAACAATATGACAAGCTTGAATCAAGGATGGAACAAATTGCAGTTCAAAATAGAAATCTTGAAATTCAAGTAGGTCAAATTGCAAGTTCTCTCCATAATCAGAATCAAGGAGCTCTTCCTAGTCAGACAGAAATCAATCCAAGAGAATATTGTAATGCTATTTTCCTAAATAGCTTACAATTTGAAGATTCTTCACTAGAGCGCCAATTTTATTAAATCTCTTCTTCTCAAATGAAAGAAAGTGAAGCTAAACAAGAAGAGCCAATAAAACAAGAGGTCAGAACTTATGTGCCACCTCCTTTTCCTTAAAGGTTAAGGAAAAATATGGAGGAAAAATGCAAAGATTGCACTTACTGAGGAGTGCAACAATCTTCTTCAGGATAAGATCCCTTCTAAACTTGAAGACCCAGGGAATATTTTGATTCCTTGTCAAATTGGTAGATTAAATTTTCAAAATGCATTATGTGATTCAGGTGCTAGTATTAATTTAATGCCTTTATCTATTTTCAGGAAATTAAAATTTGAATAAATGAAACCTACCAATTTA
The DNA here is from genome assembly GCA_947685225.1 of Garcia nutans. Lineage (NCBI taxonomy): Eukaryota > Viridiplantae > Streptophyta > Magnoliopsida > Malpighiales > Euphorbiaceae > Garcia > Garcia nutans. Next base: position 3,618,494 of record CANTUV010000068.1, read on the forward strand.
GTATTGCAGCTTGCAGATAAATCAGTCAAATGCCCAAAAGGACTTACAGAAAATGTGCTTGTAAAAATGAAAAAATTTTACATCCCTGTTGATTTCATAATCGTTGATTTAAATAAGGATGAAGATGCTCCATTGATTTTTGGGAGACCCTTCTTAGCCACGATTGGAGCTGTAATTGATGTGAAAAATGGCAAACTCACTTCAAAGATTGAAGATGAACAAGTGGAAATTAACATGATCAAATCTCCAAATACACTCAAGGATTGCCAAATTCAAAACTCCAATCCAAAGGAGGAAAAATACAATTTAGCCTTATCAAGCTCACAAGCACAATTTGAAGGGTATAATGAACTTGGGAAGCAAAATTCCAAGTCAACTATAGCCAGCAACATAGTGGGAAAGGAAGTAATTTGTGATTTCCCACCTTGAGGATTAGAAGTTATAGTCAAGCTAAAGACTATAAATTAGCGCTTTTTGGGAGGCAACATAATGTTTTATTTAAACTTTGTCTTTTCTTTTTGGTTTTATTTTTGTGTTTTGTGTTTTTATTTCAGGATGAACTTGGATGGAAATGAGCTTTTGATGGATTCTTCTTGCAAAAGGCAAATTTAAGATTGGACATACACACCCCCTCCACCACCCAATGCCTAAACCACTGAGGATAGTGGAAAGCTTCAAGTTTGGGGGAGTTTAGCCCAAAATTTAGTAATGTATTCTATTCCCTTTTTGAATTTTAGTACTCTTTCATAAATGTTGGGATATGGGGTACCTACGAAAAATTTTTCGATAAAAAAAATTTCTTGCTATCTTGCACTTGAATGATTGAATTCATGACAGGCTAATAAAATTTTATGATTTAATGATGCTAATTATATGGATATACTTACATTTATCTTTTGAAATAAAGATTTTGTGAAGAACTGTACTTTATAGATTTTGACCTGAATACATTCTTGATTTTAGTTGAAAGTGATCAATGGTATATGCTTACTTAAAGATGACTCCTACTCTTTTGTCATGTATTTTTTATTATCTTATGCCTAAGCCTAGAACATGTTTGAAAGAACTTTTGAGGCAAAATTGAACCTTGCAAAGTAGGGGAAAAGATGATTTAGGCATTGTTTGTGTAGCCAAATTCTTATATCCACCATATTTGAACATTGCCTCTAGTTGTCCCCTTTGAGCCAAATTGAATATTCTAGCTTGTGTTCTTTCTCATTAAACACTAATTTCTACCTTTTTTGTGGTTAATTATCTTTTGGTATATCTTCTTATTATTTATGCTCAATTGGAGAGAGAAAATAAAATGGGAAAGCTCCTTTAGATTTCTCATTAATAAAATTTCAAGTTTTGGGGGAAACTACAAAATAAAAAATATATATATAATAAAAAAAGATAGTAAAAATAAAATTTTTCTGCTAGTGTGCTAAAGCAATTGGGGAAAAATCATATCTATTAATGAACTCTCCAAAATCATTAAGAAGAGCTACAATCGAAACCTTGGAAGGTATTCAAAAAGTTAAGCGCCACTTTAGCCTCAACCTTTTTAAACCACATTACAAGCTTAAAAAGACCTTTTGATTTTCCTTGAGTTAGTAAGGTCTATTAGTGGAGAAGGTTTGATTAAACATGCATATGAGAAAGGCAAATTTCTTTAAACTATATAAAATATTTTATGAATGCAAGGGGTATGTGTTTATCTAAAGAGCAACAATTGGTTACAATTAGCTAACTTCTTGAATGAAGGAAGGGAGAATGGAGTAAGTACAATTATAAAAATTGATTTAGAATTGAATTTTGAAATTTTATTTGTATATAAAAACTTGGGACTGTTTTAATGATGCCTGTTGTGAATGAGATTATTCTTGTTGCTTGAGGACAAGCAATAATTCAAGTTTAGGGGAGTTTGATAGAGTGAAAATATAATCATTGTTTTATGCAATTTTAACTCTGGTTTTTAACTATTCTCCAATTGAATTTGATGAGTTTGATTATTTGAGTTAGAATTACACTTTCTGAGCATGGAAGACAAGACTAAAGGTTTTTGATAATTAGTAAGGCAAAATTCAAGAAAAGCAAGCAAAAATGAAGGCAAAACGCATGCCACGACTGTGGCCTCCCAAAGGCCATGACCGTGGGTTCCATTTCGCCACTGCCTGAGCCAAGAACAAGAAGAAAATAAGTTTGGCAGCCCCATTTCAAATGCCACGACCGTGGCCCATCAGACCAACCTTGGCAGCTGAAAAGTTTGACGAAACAGGTAGAGTTCACACAGGCCACGACCGTGGCACTCCAAAAGCCACGACCGTGGCCCTTATTTTATGATTTGTAAGCTGCAAATGTTGAAGATGAACTCACCAACCAAGTCTTGTTTAAACCTTTTTCAGTTTTTCTCCACTAAAGAAGTCTCCAAGCACTCTATATAAACACATTTCCTCCAAGGATTCAAGGAGAGCATGAATTAATAAGAGATGTAATAGATTAGATTAGATTCATCCAAATAAATTTAGTTTAGAAGTGTGAAATTTTGCTTCAAGGAGGAGTTCAAAATCCAAGTCAAGATCTTCTTCAAAGAAATAGAGTTTGATATTTCTTGTTTCTTTTAATTATGTATTAATTTACCATTTTGAATATTTGCAATGTTTTTATCACAATAATGAAGAACTAATCCTTTTTAGGGTTGGTCCCTTTAATTGAATTTATCATGGAGTTATAAATGACTATTTGGTTAATTTAGTTATCCTTTGATTATTTTGTTGTCTTTAATCTTAATGCTTTGATTATTTGGCCAATGATTAATTGATTTGAGATGTTGTGTGATGGAGCGAGAGTGGAAGCATGACATTAGTCTAAGGAGAAAACAATCTTAAGTAAGTTTCTCACTTAGAGATAAGGTTAAACCCTTAAGAGGTTGATTCAAGATTCTCATAAAACTTAATGAATTGATTTAATTACTTATGATCACGAGAGTAGATGCAAGGATTAAAGTCGATATTAGTTCTAGTACTTGTGAGAGACTTTAGCTTAATTTAGGAGAATCCAACCATTAATCAAAGGAAGATTGAATTAAATTGATACCTTAGAAAATCCATGATAAATCAATAAAGGTGACTAAACCCTAAGTCTTAAATTATTAGAAATTTATTCTTGATTTATTGTCATTTTAGTTAGTTAAATCATAAAATCGAATTTGATTGTCCAAATATTAATCAGTTTAATTGTTTGGTACTTAGAATTAACCTCCTCGTGGGAATGATACTCTACTCATCATTATATTACTTGTTAACGATCTGTGCACTTGCAGATAGTGAGGCCGAGGCCGCAACAAGGGACACCAAGATCTTTTAGGATAAATGTCAACCATGTAACTTCAGAAGTAGCATAGGCCATGGCGAGATATTCCACCTTTGTACTAGATTGAGAAACAGTGTGCTACTTCTTAACGCATCAAAAGATGTAATTATAACTTATAAAGTACAATATCTAGTTATGGAACAACGAGTGATGGGACAACCTACCCAATTTGAATAAAAAATAGCGTAAAGAATAAGTGTAGTGTTAAAAGTTAAATCTAGACCAAGACTAATAGTGCCTTTGATATATCACAAAATTCAACGAACCATTTTGAGATGGGAATGAGTTAGAGCATGGATAAATTGAGAAATAAAATTAACACTATGTGAAAGATCAGGTCAAGAAAGAGTTAAATATTTTAAAGCACTAATAATAATTCAACAATAAGGGTTAGGATCATTAAGCAAGCCATTATTATTAATAACTTTAATCTTTATCTCAGTAGGTGTGCTCATGGGTTTACAGTCCACCATATTTGTTTTTTCAATAATAGTTAGTGCATAGTGAGATTGAGAGAAATACAAGCCTTAGAAGTGGGTGTATCCTCAATGCCAAGAAATGATGAATATGCCTAAGATCTCTCATGGCAAACTCACTTTGCAATAGTTGAATAAAATTGGTTAGAAGCTTTGAGTTTGAACCTATAAGAAGCATATCATCAACATACAAAAGCAAAATTAATGTTCCATTAGACAAATGCTTAATAAATGAAGATGGATTAGCTAGACTACAAAAAATCCATATTGGAGCAGAAAAATACTGAAGCAATCAAACCAAGCACGAGGTGCTTATTTTAACCCATAAAGAGCATGTTGGAGTTTGCACACATGATGATCAAATTTTAAATCAACCATGCCTGGCTATTGTTCCATATAGATATCTTCAAAAATAATTCCATAAAGAAGGCATTTTTTAATGTCTAATTGTCGAACATCCCAATGTTGAACTAAAACAAGACTAAGGGCAAGATGAATTGTTCTAGGTTTGATGACCGGAGAGAATGTATCAGTATAATCTATTCCATTCAACTGATGATAGCCCTTTACAGCTAAATGGGCTTTGAGACAATCAAGAGTGCCATCTATTTTAATTTTTGACTTAAGTACCCATTTACAACCAATAACATGCATAGTAGGATGATGAGGAACAAGCATCCATGTATTGTTATGATGAAGTGCATCCAATTCCTCTTGCACAGTTGTTTGCCATTCATCATGCCTAAGAGAAACTTTAACTAAGTTTTGTATCCTTGGAATATCTTAAAGAGTAACAATAAAAGCATACTTGGGATTGGGTTTTTAGATGCTAAGTTGAGAGCGAGTAACCATTTGTCGTGGAGGAGGGTCTACCGAATTAGTTTGTTCAGTCGATTCAAGGATGGTAGATTGAGGTTCTATGGTTTCAACTATTGATTCTAAAAGTTCAAATTCATCAAGTGAAGGTTCTACATATTTAACAGTTATGCTTATATTTAGCTCTACTTGTGATGAAGGAGACATAGAAGACGTAATGGGAGATAAGGGCACTATGTCTGAGTTTAAAGATGTGAAAGATGCAGTTAAAGAGGGTGGTTTAGTAATTATTTTAGGTAAGGCATTCGAATGTTGTAGCTTAGGCAATGAAAGAGACGAATCATAAGGACCTACAAGTAGCAAAGTGAAATTAGTGTTAGAAATTAGGTCGAAGAATCAAAGATACTCATCCATTGATCTTTGGAAGAGTAAGGTTGAAGGCCTTAAGATTTCTTATAATGGAAGTTAAAAACAACATGCTGCAAAATAAACATTTTTTTTTTGTAGATGGGTGAAAACACTTGTGGTCTTTATGTTGATCACTATACCCTCAAAAAAACACATGGTATAATCTTTGGTTTAAATTTATTTTTTTGAGTATCTCATGTATATGGATAACATTTAGAACTAAACACTCATAAGAATGAGTAATTAGGATGCATTCCTTGTAATGTAAAAATGGTGTATTTAGATTAATTGCAGTTAATGGTAAATTATTAAGAAGAAATATAGCAGTTACAAAGGCTTCAACCCATAAATACAAAGGTGCACCACAATGAAACAACATTGGCATACCTAGTTCATAAATTTCCTATGATGACGCTCAACCATGCATATTTGTTATAGATTATGAGAGTAAGAAATTTGATGAATTTATGTCCTATGTTTGGAAGTGAGAACTAACTTTAAGTTAACAAATTCCCCACCATCATCAGAATGAAAATTTAGAATCTTTTTTATCAAATTATCTTGCAACATGTTTCTCAAAGACCAAATAAGCATTAACGAAATTAGATTTTATTTAAGAGGAATAAACCAAGAATAACTTGAGAAATCATCTACTAAACATGCATAATAATGAAAATTTTCAATTGCTAAAATAGATGATGAACCTCATAAATCACAATGAATTTTTTAAAAATAGTTGAACTAGAATTTTTAGAATAAGAAAATAGTAATTTACTAAGCTCAGCTAATTGACAACTATCATGAGTAGGATGCAACTTATTTGATCCATGAACTCCAATCAATCTTTTATGTTGTAACAACTTCAGAGTGGATGCTTGAGGATATCCTAGCCATTGATACCACACTTCAGTAGGGCAAGATTTGAACCTATGAGAGTAGAGCAATTCATGAAGATTGGAAATAACATATAAATCAGCCTTTCGTTGCCCTATCATTACCTTACGACTTGTTTCCTAATCCTTAACACAAAAATCAAGATTAGAAAATTCATAATTTAATGGATAATGATAAGTAAGCCAGCTTATTGATAAAAAGTTTTGTTTTAGATGAAGTACATGTGACACATTTTTGAGAGGTAAGACATGATTATCATTTTTAATAGAAGCATCACCAATAAATTTAATGGACAATAATGTTCTGTCTCTAATTAAAACATAGTCATTACTAGAATAAGGGCATTGATTTTTTTAATATACTAGCATTACCTATCATGTGATATGATGCACATATGTCTGATGTCCATTCAATATCAAATATTGTATTATTAGAGTGAGAGCAGCTAAAGCCTTTGAAACCTCATCATCGTTCACAAATTGTTTAGGTAGGTGCCAACAAATCTTTACAATGTGGTCCATCCACAAATCTGACAGGTATTATTGCGGTACATTTCTCATTCAACTGGCATCTTTTGTTATTGTCCTAGAGGAGGAGGTCGTCGAGTCTTTGAGTTTATTGTTATTGTTGTGACTCGACTGTTGATTGAAATTGTTATGTTCTTGGCTGTTGAAGTTTTGATTGTAAGCTTGAAAATCACGACCACTTGAATTGAAAGCATTTTATGCTCCACAGATGGTGAATGTGTATTGTTGAGAACATTGTTTTTTACCATAAAAGGCTAACAGATAAGTTAACAAATTGGTGGAGAACCAGTTTTAGCATTGTTCATATAGTTAAGGTTTGGACACCAATTTTGTATAAGATGGTAATGGTGGCTTCAACATAGTTGTGGTGAGGGATTTATATTTTGGTCCTAGACTTGTGAGAAGGGAGAAAACTTTAATTTTACCAGCTGTAGGACTTTCTATTGTTGTTAGATTATCACTGATCATTTTAAAATTGTGAATATGCTCACCAATGGTAGCGTTGTCATATTTGTATAAATAAGTCAATTATTGGTGAAAAGTAAACTCTCTCTCTTGAGAGTTTTATGCATAAGGTTCCTTTAGAGTATCCTAAACATATTTGGCTATGTGTTGGTCAATCTCATTTTTTAGAGTCTATCTGCTTTGCGCCATGTGACATTCTCATCTGTGGAATTATTTGTTGTTTTTATGGTATTTGTTAATTTTTTTATATATTTATAGTAGAAATTATGGTTGGTTCAGTTGTTTCTCTAGTGAGATGTCCAACCATGTCTTAGCTTTCAAGAAGGGCTAGAGCTTACTCATGCTATAAAGGGTAGTTATCTTATTTTAGTTTGAGAGTGATAAAATTGCTGACATTGTGATATGATTTATTGCTCACAACAGACTTTGATACCAAGAAGAAATTTAGAGAAAATGTATCTTGTATTTTATTTCATATCAACATGAGCAATAAGAAGGGATGCAAGCTGTATTGATAGATAAAAAATACAAGCAAACTAAAGCTAAAAGACTAACTAAGAAAGGAAACAAATTCTGATAGATTTTTATGAGGAGATTAAAGTATATAAGGAAACATATTCCAACCATAATGCCTAGACTTTAGGCAAGAATTAATTTTCATCCAAAATTAAGACAAATTATCCTTGGTCAAAAGAACTTAATCATTTAGAAATCATCTCCACAAATTTACGTTGACTATGTGAATTCCATTTTTTATTCTAATCAATCACTCTTTATAACGGTAACTTCCTTATTTCTCCTAAGCATATCCTCAATTTGCTCTTTTGGAAGATTATGAATTGTATGGGTTGTGTAACATTCTTATATTCTATATATGTATAATACATATATCTCGAATATATAAAATACATATGTAGAATATAAGAATGTCATCAACATTAGCAATAGAAAAATCAATTAATTGTTACCAAAAATAAGTTAACCATTTAAAGATAAATTTAATAGGTAAATTAATATATTTAAATAATTAAATGTTAAAATACAAATTTAAAAGAAAATCTCTGAAAAAAATTTACTAGAGTTTTATCTGTAATATCAATGTTCCCCAACTCAACAAAACACATCTTACATTTAAAAATTACACTCCCAAATTCTCAATTCAATACAACTCAACTCAACCTTTTCTTTAAAAACCATCAAAGATTCCGTAAATATATATATATATAATTTACTCTAAATATTTTTACAATACATTACTGATAATTAACTATACAAAATTTTTACATAAGAACGTAATGTTTGAAAACATAATAAGTTCAAACAAAAACATATATTTACATGATATGCGAACTGGCACTAAACACCCTGTTCTTGAGGCAAAAATCTCTAACTTCAAGTACTATCTAAAATCTAGACTTGGTCAAGTCTTTCAAGGCTCTCCGCCTCTACTCTATCACCTATGCGATAAATTCAATCGTGCTAAGCTACTAGCTTAGTGGTATATACTTTGATAACAATTGTAATTTAATAATAATGTATTATGTATTTCTTTATAATGTAAAATATATTATGCCTCAATACACATAAAAGTCAACAAAGTTCCACAATCACATACATTAGGCCTAAGAGGCCCCATACAATATTTAAGTTCTAGAATATTGATTTGGTCTATCACGACACTAGAGATCTAAGTTTCATATCATACTGTCCGAAGATGCATCCCCTATTGATATTGGAGATCTAAGTGTCATATTATACAATCTTTAGACGCGTCCCCTATTAACACCAGTGTGTCTAACCCCAAAAGCACATAAAATATTATCACATATCAATTGTATGCCAAACCAATAATACCAAATACAATTCTCTGAAACAAGATATTATATAAGGTGAACATACCTTACACATACATCATCACTTTTTCCGTAGTCATTTTATCATTCTTCAATCTCATCACATTTTTTATATCTTTTCATAATATCCACATTTTCCAATCATATAAAATATATTTCTTAGTCACATTCACAATGTAGCCTACCTTCACATTTCTCATGCATAATACACTCTTTTCTTAAATTACACACAATAATGTCATTAGCCATTCTACAATGGCTTAACATTTTACATTTCATGCAAGTCACACATATTTACTTAAAGCAATGCTCATATCATGTAAAAATCAAGATCAAAGTGACATAACACATTCATAAACCATAATGTGTTATGCCAAATCCAATGTATAAAACATAAATTATCAAAGTATATACTAACATCAAAAGTTCCAAAATCAATGCAATTCCTCTTCTCCAACCTTCACTTCTTCCAAACCCTAACCTTTCTCAATTAGCCAATTTTAGTTATTTCACTCTTAAATCAAATAACAAGTTAAATTATTGATTTAGAATCATTCACATATAAGTTTTATATAAATTAATTACTAATTACTCAATTTCTAACTAATATGCAACAAAACCCTAATTTCTCCCCTTACTAACTTCTTCAAACTTTAATATAACCAACTCATTCCTATCATCCAATCATAAAATCATAATTTACATATCAAAGCAACATCAAAACAATCCATTTTAATAATTAAAAACATCTCTACCAAAAACAGCTAACTTCACCAAAACTCAATCATTTCCACCAACTAACCTTAAAATCATCACAAATATATCAAAACAACTTCAAAACAACTCATTACAATAATAAAATACACCCTCATCAAAATTTCAATTTTCACATAATCTAAAACTTAAAGAGAAACTCTTAAATTAGAAAGAATCCTTATCTTTGGTTGATAAATCTTCAAAATCACCATAAATCCCTTGGAAATCTTGTAAAATTTAGTAAGTTTAGAAGAAAGTCTCTCTCTCTCTCCTCAAATTCGGTCACATCTATGTAAGAGGAAGAAGATGGTAACTTATATATATATATTCCAATATTCCCATTTTATCCATCTCTTTAATATATACATATAATATTTAATTATTAAAATAATGAGATATTTTACTTCTTCCTATCCATAACTAATTTTTATTTTCTTTACATAATTATATATTTAATTTTTCAACTTTTACTTTTTGAATTTTTATCATTCTTTGTCTTTTAGTGAAAACATATATGTTAGGTATATACAATGTATATAATATATGTACAATGTATATCTTGTGTATACATGAGATATATACTATACTATGTATATACCTTTTCCAACATTCTAATTGACCCTCCATATAAATATTTAATTGTATATAAACTTACGGATGTTATAGGTTGAGTAATATTTATTAATATATACATAAATGTATATATATATATATATTACTTTAATCTCCTTTCCTTTCTATTTTGATATAAAAAATATACTTATAAAGTTATTCTAACTTATTGATTAGGATTAACTCTAGATTCTTGCTCCTTAAAAAAAAGAGCTTTTACTTGATTTTCATCTTGTACTATTTACATTATAAACTAACAAAAAAGAGAATCCTAGTGTATAACAAAATAAACAATATCGAGCTAAGACCACCTTCATTTCTATGCACTATTGCTATATATTATTAGTGCATTTGGTAAATTATATGAAAAATTGATTACTGAGAATATATTTTACAAAGGTATATTACTGGGATCATACTTTAATGATAAAGATTATATTACCATATTCGAAAAATGCAACAAAATATAGGGAAGATGGATTGGAAAAAATATTTGTTTGTTTGGTTACAATCCAACTTTACTGAAAAAGTTTGAGCAATACCTAAACTACCCTTATATTTAGGTCGTGCATGGAATCGAATAGCTAAAGTAGGGGGTATGATCATTTTTTGACATAAGACCCCTCAATCCTCTTTATTGGTTAAATATTTTTTTATTTTTCTATGTAAAATATTTTACCAACTGATTGATAAAATTTAGTGGGACTAACATTTTATTTTACATAAAATGTTTACAAACAAATATGATATTATTGGTTAAAAAATATTACATAGTCAACTTTTCAAAGATTATAATGCAACTAAACATACTATATATAATATTAAATTAAGTTAATAGGATATATATATAAATAGAATATGATATGTACAATGTTGGTGTAAGAATCCACAACCAATCATATCCTTCAAGTTACATATTGCTTTCTACTACATCGTTATAAATGAAGTTTTACCATAACATTCTTTTTGAGTTTTATTTAATATTAACTTGTTTTTAATTTTGAAAATTTTCAACCAAGAATTATATTTGAATTTTAAAAATCTATTCAATATAATAATAGAAAAAAGAAATTTTTTAGAAATACTTACAACTAATATAAATATTTAGATTTGGATCAAAATTATAGGCCAAAATGTGGAAGAATATTTAGGAGTATTAATATGTAATAAAATATTGATATGTATGTTTTATTTTATTATCAATATATGTGTGTTTTATTTTACTTTAAAATTAATATATGTAAAATATTATTTATTTAATATATTATACTTTAATTACCTCTATGTCAAATATTTTAAAAGTCATCTTTCATTTTGATAAAAACAAAAGGTCATCTTTGATCAATAAATATTATATAAAATCTAGAATTCATATTACATTAAATAACTTAATCATGTGTGAAACTTTATTAGCGTTATAAAAGGATATGTATGCAATATTATGCATAAATGATAAATAACAATATTTTTTGGATCTAGCCCTAGCGTCGGTGATAGCCCTAGATCTACTGTTTCCCTCCCTTCCCTTTGTAGTTTTAGTGTTTTTGTCTTCCTTTTCCCCTTTATTTTGTTTTTGTCTAGTAGTTCTTTGCAACTTAGAACTCCAAAGTCAATCACCTTGGGTTTCTTTGTTTTCGATCCCTCTCAAGCTTCTAACTAGTGATTTCTTTCAAAAATTGGGTTTTGGAACTTTAATATACCATATTTTGGCCCAAAATTTTCATCTTTCAGGATACATGTCTCCCAATCTTCCTTTTGGCTCTGTTCTAAAACACACCCCTTTGTCTATCACTGACGTTGGTATTGTCTCAAGAGACTTTGGGTTTCCCTTGATCCAGAGTGGTCCTCACGTTGGGTTTTCTATTTTTTTTCATGCCCCTTTTATAGGATCTTCGATCTTTATTTTCCCTCAAAAGAATCAAAATCTGAGTATGCATGAGGTTCCAAAGCTGATCTTGCTTTCCTACTTTTGAAGCATCACTGGGTGTGGTGGTCAAGCAGATACATAACTCTACTATATGGTTCATTTATCGACCATCTTCTAATTTTCTTATGACCATTTTTGGAGGGATTCATTCTGACTTTTTGTGTTTTACTGCCTAGAGGATTGTTACAGAGATATGCGTCTTCTTTTGTGTTAGTTGCTGTTATTTTCTGCTCTAATTTGTTTGTTTGTTGATTATCTTTTGTGTTGTTTGTTGTCATATTGTTCTATAACTGATGATGGTCTGTTGGTTTTAGATTTCTTCATGTTCTTATTGCTTTGTAATTGTTGTTGTACTGTTGGTTTAACTTTCTATTGAAATATCACTTTTTCAATAAAAAAAAGATGTAAAAACAAAATATTATTTTTTAAATCATTATTATTCATATTTAATTTATTAAAAATATTTTACAATTAAAAACTTCTATATTTCATTTTTTTTATTAGAAGATGGATAATTTCATTAAAATAAACAGAAGGACAGTACAAGAGGAAAAAAGTTACAACAGAGAACATAGAGAACCAAATCTACAGAGCCACATCAACCCTGTACATATCTAAGATAAAACAAGAAGAAACTAACACAAGTAGTAGAACATAAGCAACCCACAAAAATAAAAGAACCAGAACAACATAAGTAACAAACACAAATTGAATTTTCAATAATGTCTTTGTAGAAGAACACTGAGTTCATCCTGAAAGAACCCTCCAACGAACAGCCGTTTAAAGCAAAAGCAAGGCCGAAGACATAAATACACTGCAGAGCCCAAATGGTGAAAGTCTACCATAACCAATAGACTAGCTGAATGAAAGAGAAAACAACTCTGTTGTCCCATACTACCTCATATTTGGAATATTTTTAGGAAAAATGAGGACCAACGGTCCTAAATAGGGGCCAACCAGGAAGACCAACGCCATAGGAGGCGATACTACACCTATGAGGAGGATCTTCCAGAGCTCCAAGAGGAGCAACTACCTGAAGCTGAAACAGACAGATAGAGGGTGGAATGAACACTGAAGGCCTTCTACAATAAACCAATTGAAGAACAAACTGAGTGATAAGAACTACACATGGGTCAAAAAATGTAATCTTGAAAACCTAAGACCCGGAGCTGAAGAGAAAACACCAATAAGAGGCTCCGGAGAGCCTAAACACTGTAAATCCATTAGTATTAGCAGCTAGATGTTTATGCTGCCAGAAACTCTCAACGAAAGAGACGACAAAATATATTTTCTGAGAAGAAAAATGAGAAAACAATAGTTGTGGAGAAATGAGTAACAAAATAGATATTTTATAGAGAGAGACGAGGAAATAAAAAATTTAGGGTTACCGCCGGCGGTAACTCTAGATCTAAGGCAAAGAATAAAAAATTAATAAAGTTCACAAAAGGAAGAGAAGAGTCTTCATGAAGGAAGCAGACTTTTTAGACTCATTAACTTCAATATTTCAATTGAGTTATTTATATTTATTATTTCCTCACGTTTATATTTCTAAATATCATTTTTAATTTTTATTTATTTCAAATTACACTTCACCTACTATTTTAATAAATTATTTAATATGTAAATATCTTTTATATTTATATTTAATATCACTAATTAGAAATATTTTATAATTATATATTGTATCAAAATAATATTATAATAAAAAATACATATATATATATTTATATTTTTAATTAAAATAATTAAACTTTTTTAACTTGTATGATATATAAAATAATGTATATATATATTCAGGATGGATGTACCGCCGACTCCAAAGTTTCAAGAAGTAATTAGAAATTTAGAAGTCCCGTCCAAAGCACAGTTGTGTACGATCTTGTAAAAGGGCAACTTTAACTTGTGGAAAAACTGAAAAGGTCAACTTCAAAACTTTCTTCCTATAAACTTAAGTAGCCCTTTATAAAAAAAAAATGAAAATCTCTCTCTCTTTCTCTCTCTCTAAAAATCACCATGGCTTGTCAAGAACAAGAAGCACAAATTAACTTAATCAAAGAAGAAGGAGAGAGCGAATCAAAAGCTGAGTCGACTAAGCTACCGAGTCTGGAAGGAGTAGAGGAAATTCTGAAATATAAGTTCAAAAATAAGAGATTATTAGAGGAGGCGTTTACAGATAGTTCTTTCATCCCAGAAAAGTGTTTTTCGTATGAACGACTAGAGTATGTGGGCGACTCGGTGCTTAATTTGTTATTTACAAAGGAACAATTTTTCGAGTACCCGGATTTGTTACCCGGTGCTTTGACCCGACTCCGTGCTGCCAATGTTGATACAGAAAAGCTCGCACGCGTCGCCATTAAACACGGGTTTTATAAGTTTTTGCGTCATAAGAAACCTCTTCTTGAAGAACAAGTAAGTCTCTCCCCATTTTATTTTTATTTTTATTTTCAGTAGTTTTGTTGTTTGTTTTTTAGACTTTAAATATATACTGAAAAGAATATCAATAAGTCAAGCCAACCTGCTATTATTATTATTATTATTATTATTATTATTATTATTATTATTATTATTATATTTTTTTCATAAATTATACGATAGAGATGAAATATATCTAAGAGGCTTGAAATTATTATTATGATTAAAAAATATGACTTTGTTTTTAGCTTTATGAGAAATAAAACAAAAAGAAATTATAGAAAATGAAAACTTTGAATTTTATCTCCACTTTGAAAATGAAGATCCATATGCATTATCATGATATTAATAATTGATAATGAACTGTTAAAAAATTAATTTATAATTGATAGATAATTATTTATTACTATTAAATAATAAAATCTTAATCATTTAGTAATAATAATAAAAATAAAGAAGTGGTACGTTTTGGGCAGTTGGACCAAGTGGTAGCTGCTGTATCACATGGTGCTTGTGAATAACCGCCAAATGATAATATTTTAGCCTTTTATTTTCCTCAGAAGATTATGGTCTGATGCATGCTATACCATTTCCGGTTAGCTTCTCTTTATTTGAAAATTAAAAAGATATTAAAATAAAATTATAATATTGAAAAAATATTTTAATAATAATTAAAAAATTCTCTTTATTATTATTTTTTAAAAATTTTAAAAGCAAATAAAATACAAATTTAGAAGAATTTTTTTTTAATATCCTTTGCTTTTCAAAAGAAAAATAAAAAAACTCTCATCTCATCTCATCTATTTTTTTTTTCTCTTATTCCAACTCTCAAATACAACCTTAAATAAGAGCAATATATTTTATTTTATTATTATTTTCTTATGATTAGGATTTTCTTTGTAATCTCAGCCCACTAAGCCAATGCTTTGGGTTTTTTAGGATCTCCTATGTAAGCAAATATTTATTCTGATGTTTGTCAGGATTAGCACAGCTTTAATTGAATTATTTTATAATATAATATAATAAATGTATAATTAAAAACTAAAATGTTACATATAAAAAAATAAATATTGAATTATTAATATCTGAGCAATTTTCAGAACCATAAGATATGATATTTATTAGAGATGGTAATGAAAAGTGTTTGCTGATAATGAAATAAGAACAGATTAGAGAATTTTCAGAAGCGATATTGGAGTATCCATTGCATTCCAACGGGCTGGTTGATGTGCCAAAGGTTCTTGCTGACATTGTTGAAGCGGTGATTGGTGCTGTTTTCATTGATACTGATTCTTCAATTGACACTGTTTGGAAGGTATATATTTATATAAATATACATTTTTCTGCAATGAAATTGCTCATCATTCTCATTTTTATTGGAAAAATGTTTGAAAATAATGTTTTTATTGGTATGATTAGGTGTTTAAAGATTTGTTGGAACCCATAATCAGTCAAGAAACACTGAAAAGACACCCAGTGACAGAGCTATATGAAGTGTGCCAGAAGAGAAATTTGAAAGTAAAATTTGTGGATTTGTGGAAAGAAAGTATGACATTTGATGTGTTTGTAGATGATCAACTTATGGGAAGAGGAACTTATGGTCTCAAGAAAGAAATTGCCCATAATAGAGCAGCTAAGGATGCTTTAGATAATATTGGAAGGATACTTGATGACAAACTTAAACTTGATTATTAGTTATTTATTTACTTGTTTTTTTGTCAATCTACATGTTTTTTTAACTAATCACATATTGGGAAAGGGGAGCATTTGAAACTCGAAATTAAAATTTAAACGAAAGATATTCCTGACCATCAAATCATGACTTGTGGCTGTCAATCTACATGTTTAATTTAGATGCTCATGGTTTGATGGGCTAATTAGCTTGCTCTTTTTTTTTAAAAAAAACTGCTGCTAATTTTCCCATTCTAAGTAGAGAAGTGTTCCAATATTTTGATGTTGTTGTTTGTTTTAATACTGGTGCTTGAAAATGAAATTTCGAGGTCTCTGAGTTCCACAAGTTATTGGTATATATGTTTTCTTCTAATAAATTAAGTGTTACCTACTCCTCTTGTGGCCATCATTCTAAAAAATATTTTCTTATAAATGACTATTGTTGGTTTTAGATCATATTCGCCCATGATTAGATATTAATTATATAATATTTATTATTATATATGTATAATATTTAATATTTAAATAAGGAGACTTTGGATAAGATATGGATATCCAATTCTAATTTTATTTTAATTAAAAAATCAAATTACTATATCTATAAAGATATAGTGATAGATTATATGGGATTATTCAATTTGAAAAAAATGTCTAAAAAGATACTTTTTTTTTTTTAGAATTTTCTCTTTCTCCATCAATTCTAAAAACCCTAATTTCTAGGGTACGAGTAAAAATTTAAGGCAAAAACTGTAAAGATAATTGATTTTTAGACTGTAGAAAGTAAGAATTTTTTTTTTTTAAAATGATTGTCTTTCAAAATTGATAATACTGACACAAGATTAATCTTCTACGGTTATCATCAAAGGCAAGATCCAAACTTCTATTTATTTGAATTTAAACTTTCAACATTGGTATCATAGTCTTAGTCATTTGTGCTTCAATTCTCATGAATAATTAGGTTGATTAATTGTTTAAAAATAATTTTTAGTAAATTATTTGTGAACTTTGGTAATCAACTCGTATAGGCATGTTTAAGTATGAAAACCACTAGCTTATTGCTTTTGTATATGTGATTTTATGATTTCATTTGAAATTAGGCATGTAGAGTTTCGATTTGGTATATTATTTACAGAATTCGAAGTTAAATTAAACAAGATATGACCTTCTAAAGTTGGGTATTTAAATCTAAAATTTTGGGATTTTCTGAAAATTTCATAAAAATATATTTTACTCTCCCTAATGGCTACTGTGTGTGTCACACAATATTTTAAGTGTCTTTTAATTTTAAAGTAACCATATAGTCTAAACCAGAGATCCCAAAACCCCTCATCGGAAAAATTTTGGACAACCAAAACAACCGAAAAGATCCATGTGTCGCTTATGGAGACTAGGCTTCCTACCTCCAGGGTCACGTGTGTGCCTCTAGGCTGCCCCAGCTTAACTCAAAACATCTCATTTCGCGTGAAGCCAGTTGGCTCCTCCAAACACGCGAGTGGTAGCACCTAACTGGCTAGATTTTATTTTTGCGTATAATTTATTTGTTGGACTTCATTTTTACTTATTTTGCTTAGTTTAACTCAAAATAATTTTTTAAATTTAATAGTATATTTTAACTAATTTTTTGAGCTGCCGCAAAAATAAAATTTAATTTTAATTGATAAAAAAATTCTTGGCCTAAAAAAATTCTAGAAAATTATTTTTATTTTTTAGAAAATTATTTTGAGTATTTTTTATTATAATTTAATTTGTTTTTATGCCATATAAATATTTTAGTTGTCTAATTGGGACTAAAAACGTATTTATGATATATATTATTATACAATATGTGTATAATATTATTATATATATTTATTATATATAATTGCTCTTAATATTTTTTGTAATGAATTATAGAAAATAGTTAAAAAAGTTTAAACTCCCACTGGTGACATAAAAAACTAAGCATAAATTATATTTTTTTAAAGGTGAAAATAAATATCTTCAAAAATTAGATACAAAAAATTGAGATGCATCCAAGGAACTACATTTTATGAAATATTTTTTGTTGCATGGCATATCTTGTATGTTCACATTGATTATCAGTCGATTATTGAATTGGGAGTCTGAAAATTGAATGGTCTCCATATTTAACTTTAAAAATTTGATTATGCATCTTGAGTTTTATAAAGTTATTCATTTATAAATTATTTACTTGCTAAATAGGGTTTTAACTTTTAACATTTAGATGGTTGTTAAATATTTTTTCAAAAACAACACGTATTAGAGAATTAAATAAACTTAGACTTAAAAGAAATCTAAGTATAATACTATGCGGTGGAAGAGTATTAATAGTAAATACAACTATATTTGGGGAACAATGAGATGTTATAAGATTTAATTGCAGAATTTGGTAAGTCATTTTCTGCAAGATGTAAATACGTGGAACATGCATAAAATTAATATTATGAATTTATCATTAGTTTGTTTTGGGCTTAGAATGCTAAAATAATTAGTGGATATTTTATTATCATAATTATTATAAGTATATAGTTTTTGAGTTATTTACTTTATCTTAATTAATGGAATATGTATTTTTTTTATTAATTGTTTTGTATAATTAATATAATGTATGGCATTAATTATATTATTAATTATTTTGCATAATTAATATAATGCATGACATTAATTATATAATTAATCATTTTGTATTATTAATATAATACATGACATTATCAAAATCTTAAATTATTCAAAATATAGTTGTAACACTTGGTTTGAATAATTTTACTTGAATAATTTTACATATATATTTTATGTTGATATTAATTTTACATATGATCAAAATGATGATTAAAAATATAATGACCTTTTGACTCAAGATTGTATATATGTTATTATTAATGTTTAATTGATTGTGAAAATATCAGCATATAAACTAGTATATTAATAATATGTGTATATATTGTTTCATGCAAATTATGTATTTACTTAACATTTCTTTTGTTGCTTTGAATTTCATTATTAAATTTAACAAAGTGTTATATTGCATGGTAAAATTATGTGTTGGGAATGTCGAAACTTTTGAATTCCTTAAATATTATCATGGAGAGTCTGCTAAGGGTAATTTTGTCTAGCATAGGTGAGACTATAAGACTCATATCGTTTAGAAGCATAGAATCCTTCAACTCATCATATTACTTAGTGCAACTAATGATGACATTATAAATGAGTTTTGCAACTATGAAAATATCAAAGGCATATAAATATTTTTTTAAAAAGAAATTTAGTAAAATTTCTTTGACAAAATTTCCATCTCTCACTACTAACTTTTAATGTTTATAAGAATCATCAAAAACACTCTATAAAAAGACATCGAATAGAGAAGTCAAACAAGTTTAGTAAATTATATAATAATGGTCACGTTGACCTAAAAACAAAAAGTCTAAGCAATTATTCATTTCATGCTTGAAAGTTAGAAGTATATGAGAGTGCACCTAGCACACTCTTATTAATAAAGCACTTTGCAACTAAAATATTTTTATGTATTTAGATTATGGTATTCTAAAGTCAATTATATAGTATATTGACAATTAAAGTTACATATTTTTTAAGTAATTAGGTTATACATAGGTTAGATGAAGTCGGATTTTTAAGTAGAAATTACATAGTTTACTTCAAGTCCTTTTCAAATTATATTGCATTTGTTTTTTTTTTCAATTTTAACACCTTTTTCTAGTTTTGGTTTTTTTATAGTTTTTTTTTTCAATTTTGCTTCTCCATCAACGTTTTTAGTTTCTCTTTTTCATTATTTACCTCTTTTATTTTATTTTTCTTTTTCTATCCATTTCTCTCTTCTTATTCTTTTTTTTTTTTTTCGATTATTGTTTGCTAATATTTGCTTCTTCTATCCATTTCACTCTTCTTCTTTTTTCCTTTCTTTTTATTTACTGATTGTTGTTTGTTACTGCTAGTTAATGTATGAAATTGCAAATCTTGATTTTTTACAACCTTTTCTTTTTTTGATGTTATGATATATGTATTGAGTGTTGGTTTGGATTATTAGAGAATTGTTGTATAAATAGTTAATAGTGATGATTGGTTTCATTTTTTGTATTTTTATACATATTTCTTTGGCAATAAAATAACTCTATTGGTGTATTGATATTCTTTAATAGTAATGTACTCTACATTAAAAAAAAAAGGTTAAAAGAGAATTTTTTTTTTATTTTGTGAATTTTTCTCCCTTTTTAATTTGTGCTTTCTGAATATCTTTATATCTTTTTTATTTGTATTTATTTTAATATTTGTTGGAGTTAATTTTATATTTTAATGTGTATTTAATTTTTTTACCATATACATAAAATACATAGCCTATATTCATAGCATATACTTAATATATATATATATATGACATACATAATATACACATAACATTTATATAACATATATACAAAGAATACACAACATATACATATATATGAACATATACATATATATAATATGTGTATATGCAGTATATGTCTTTTTCTTATTGTATATTAAATTATAAATTATATAATATTTTTAATGTGATATATATATTATGTTTTTGTATTGATAAATATTGAATTATAATTAGTAAGAAATATAATTCTTTTTTATTGTTTTGTGGATATTGTGTAAAAGATTTTATTTATATATATATCGTTTATTTTAATAGTTAAATTATATAATTTTTTAACTAAAATAGTAAAATTATAAATTTAAATTATAAGAGAATGATATATATATATATATATATAAACTAGAAAATACCTGCAACATTTACTCAATATACATGCATTTTTTCAAATTCTATAATAGTTTTAAGCAAATAATAATAAAAAAATTAGTGATCATAAATATTTTTTCTTGTTTAATAAACGATTTAAACTTATTAATTAATGCTCCGTTAATAATTCTTTTAATTATACTATTATAAACAAAACAAACATAAAATTTTTATAGGAGAATTAAAATAAATATAGCTTATAAAAGTGTCTTATGTATAATAATAATACTTTCTCATCCAGTATCCCGATTTGTTATCATTTATTCATCTATTTTTTTTTAAAAAAATTATTTTTTAGATGTTCAAGAAAATTAGTATAATTTTATTAATAACATTATTTTTAAATTATTTTTCTTTAATATTTAACTTTAACTAAAAAATTATTAAAAAAAAGTAAAATTCAAAGTAAATATTACTTCATTATTAAATATGTAACACTCTTATACTCCATATATATATAATACACACACTCCATATGTATGAAATACGTATACATAATATAAAAATATTATATACATTTTTTTCATTTTAAAACTTTCAGCATTCCAAAATAATTATTTAGAACACTTTATATATATTTTTTTAAAAATAATGAAAATATTTCTCAGTAATTTAAATATTAAAAAACACATTTTAATAAAAATTTATGAAAAAAATTCGCTAGAATTTTATCTGTATTTTAAATATTTTCAAAATTTCAATTTACTCAACCAACATTTAAAATACAATACTAAATATTCATTCAGCACATTCATTTCTCTAAAATCTCCAACATAATCACATAATACATAAGTGTTTATATATATATATATATATATATATATATTAATACATATAATTCATCTTTCAAATTTTCAACATTTAAAAACTAAATATTCTTCAATAATTTGCATTATATCATATAATAAACATAATATTCATATTTAAGTAAATTTCACAAAGTTTAAAATATATACATGAGATGCAGATGGCTCTGGTCCGTGGTAGCTTGATAAACTCCAAAAATAAATAATTATAATCTAGATCTAGTGTGGTCTAGCAGCACTCTCTGAATTAGCTCTATCATCTGCGCGATGTAATTTAATCGCACTAAGCATAATGCTTAGTGGTACATATTTTGGTATAATAAATAAATGGCATAACACATACAATATCATAAATGCATTATGATAAAAATGTCAGAAAATTTATTTCTTTTTGCACATATCAACAATACACCAATCATCCACATGCATTGGGTCCAAAAATTCTTATATATTAGTCTAGTTTTAAAAATATTGTCTTGGACTAACTTAATTATTTATGACATCAGCGTGTCTCACTCGAAAGTGTTTAAAATATGTGACACCTCACCCGAAAGCATAATAATATCTATGACACCAGTGTGTCTCACCTCAGGGCATAACAATATCTGTGATACCAGTATGTCTCACCAGAAGGCATAATAATATCCAATAACAATATTCTGGAACTAGACTTTATATAAGGTGGCATACAATTATATTTTTATAATTTCCATTTTTCACTTTCTTTTTCATATTTTCAATGCATCTTTAACATTATTATCATATACAATGCAAATGTTGCTCATTTTCACATGTTAGTGCACAATTTATTTATTTTTCACATTTTGCACACATATCCCATTTAACCATTCTCAAATGGCTTATCATGCAATAATCATCACAAAATAAGCATTGTTACTCCAAAACAATACCACACACACACATTCATAAATATCAAGCAATATAACACATTCAACATAACCAATGCGTTATACTAAAAATTAATGCAATCAAACACATTATAAACCAAAGTATGTACTAACATTTATTAAGCAACAAATAGAGTTAAAACTCCACTCCACTTCCAAAATCTTCTAATATCTTTCACTACTAGATTGATGAAATTACAATCTACTCAATATCTATTGAAAATGTGAATATAAATAGTCAATTAATATCACATTTCTAGGTGTTTAAAACATAAAACATAAATTTAGGCACATTCCTTCAAAAACACTAAAATGTGCCCCCAACACACTCTAACTTCCAAACTTCACTCTAATTCATCCCAATTTAATTCTAAAGTTTAAATATATCATAAACATCATATTTTAACACATTCCAAGCATTAAAATATAATATATCACTTTTTCACCAAAATTCCAAAATTTTACGCTAAGCCTCTTTGATTTTAGTTTTTCATTCTAACCAATTTCAAATAATAATTTGAGCTCATTTATATCATTAACAACACAAATAACACAATACAAATCATAAAATCAAATACACCATCACTTTTTACCAAAATTCTTACCAAAATCCTAACTTTCATACTACCTCTTCCAAACTCTAAATAAACCTTATACAATTTCTTCCAATGACTCTAACTAAACCTCTTCCAAACGCCAACTACCACTATCTCGGTAAACCCTAATGACTCAAAATGCATATCACCCACAGGCAGAATGGATGCACTGATGTATGAATGTATCGATTCAGGATCAATCAATGTATGCACAGGAATGTCAAATAAAAGAAATGTACCAGCCACAACTTCTAAAGCCTCTGCCTATCTCTGCATCATATATACTCTCTATGATGATCCTGCTTGATCTGGTCTACCAGTCCCTACCGTGGATCCTCCACTCTGACTAAATCCAGGTTTACCACCTCTACTACCACCTCTGCCACTATGACCCCCTTTGTCACTGGATCTGAAAACTGTTGTCTCAGTCTATCTATCTATAAGGGGCACTGGACAATCTTTGAGAAAATGATCTATGGAGACACACCTAAAACAAGCGGGTGTACGAGTTTTCCAATAAACACCCCTATGTGTCCATCCACACTGAGCACAAATAGGTAGAGCAGATCTCTGTAGAACCAAGGTTAGGGCACTAGCTACGAGGCTGCAGGACTCTGCCTCTGCTACTAAAATGATCTGCTAGACTATCCCTGACACCAGCTAAACCTTTGAGGAAAACTCCCTCTACCTCTCTTTCTAAATGAAAACCTTGTCTCAGCATGGGGTCTCTTGCCTCTGCTCTCCTCCGCTCTGGCAGCTGCTATAAATCTCTGTGCCTTTTCTATATTTCTAGACGTTGCAACCATCTTGAAAAAATTCTCATAATGAGAGGCTGCCACAAGACACATGATAGATGGCCTCAGACCCTCCTCAAATCTCATGCATCTGTCTATCTCATATGATAATAAATCTCCTGCATACTTACTCAATCGGATGAATTCTTTCTCGTATTCTGTAATCGTCTTCCCTTCCTACTTTAAACTCATAAATTCCTTCTTTTTGGCATCTTTATACTCTCTGGGGGTGTACTTCTTCTCAAATTCTCGTAGAAAATCAACATAAGTCAACACCAGCTGTTGATCCATCCCATAGGGTACAGTCTTCCACCAGTCATAAGCATCCCCCTTCAAAAGAGATAAGGCATAATAAAACTTCTCTTCTGCAATGGCCTGTAGCTGAATAAAAACTCTATATACTTTGTCTAGCCACTACTCTGCCTCGGTTGGATCAATGGTGCCAATAAAATCTGTTGTACTTTCTAATTTATGGTGACTGCGATTGTGGCTGCTGCTGCACTGGGGCCTGATGGAGCAGCTCCACCATCTATTGCACCCAAACTGGTGGAATTCCTGTCCTTCTAATCCAGTTGACCCTAATACCTCCTCAGCAACCTCCACAGACCTAACATCTCCCTCCCTAGGAATAACACTCTCGGCGCTCCCCTCACCAGAAACATGCTCCAGAGATGCCATAACAACTGACGTCTGTAATTATAGAAAGAATTGTCACATCAGGAACCAGTTAAAATGTCAGTGCAAATACATGTTTGTTATGATAAATCACATTTAAAATCTCATTTTCTCTCTCCAAAAACTCACCTAGGTTGAGAATCTCAAACATAGACTCTGATACCAAAATAGATATAACATTCTTATACTCCATATATGTATAATACACACACTCTATATATATATATAATACGTATACAAAATATAAAAATATTACGTATATTTTTTTCATTTAAAAACTTTCAGCAATACAAAATAATTATTTAGAACACCTTATATATATTTTTTTTAAAAATAAAGAAAAAATATTCCTTAGTAATTTAAATATAAAAAACACATTTTAAAGAAAAATCTCTGAAAAAAATTCGTTAGAGTTTTATCTGACTTTTAGATATTTACAAAATTTTAATTTACTCAACCTGCATTTAAAATACACTATCAAATATTCATTCCTCCAAAATCTCCAACATAACCACATAATACATAAGTGTTTATATATATATATATCAATAGATATAATTCATCTCTCAAATTTTCAACATTTAAAAACTAAACATCGTTTTATAATTTACATCGTAAACATATAATAAACATAATATTCATATTTAAGTAAATTTCACAAAGTTTACAATATATACATGAGATGCAGATGGCTCTGGTCCGTGGTAGCTCAATAAACTCCAAAAATAAATAATTATAATCTAGACCTGGTGTGATCTAGCAGCACTCTCTGAATCAGCTTTATCACCTGCGCGATATAATTCAATCGCGCTAAGCATAATGCTTAGTGGTGCATACTTTGGTATAATAAATAAATGGCATAACACATACAATGTCGTAAATGCATTATGATAAAAATGTCAAAAAATTTATTTCTTTTTTGCATATATCAATAAGACATCAATCATCCACATGTATTGGGACTAAAAAATTTTATATATTAGTCTAGTTTTAAAAATATTGTCTTGGATCAACTCAATCATCTATGACACTAGCGTGTCTCACCTGAAGACATATAAAATCTATGATACCAGCATGTCTTACCCGAAGGCATAATAATATCTATGACACTAGTGTGTCTCACCCTAGGTATAATACAATACAAATGGTGCTCATTTTCACATGTTAGTGCATAATTTATATTTTTCACTTTTTTCACACACATCCCATTTAACTATTCCCAAATGGCTTATCATGCAATAATTATCACAAAACAAGCATTGTTACTCCAAACAATACCACACACACACACTCATAAATATCAAGCAACATAACACATTCAACATACCAAAGTGTTACACTAAAAATCAATGCAATCAAACACATTATAAACTAAAATATGTACTAACTTCTATTAAGCAACAAATGGAGTTAAAACTCCACTCCACTTCCAAAATCTTCTAATGCCAATTACAACATGCTCAACATCTATTGAAAATGTGAATGCAAATAGTCAATTTCTATATTTTTAAAACATAGAACATAAATTTAGGCGCATTCCTTTAAAAACATTAAAATGTGCCCCAACACACTCCAATTTCTAAACTTCACTCTAATCCATCCCAATTTGATTCTAAAGTTTAAATATATCATAAACATCATATTTTAACATATTCCAAACATTAAAATATAATGTATCACTTTTCCACCAAAATTCTAAAATTTTACCCTAAGCCTTTTTTATTTTGATTTTTCATTCTAACAAATTTCAAATGGTAATATGAGCTCATTTATATCATTAACAGTACAAAATAACACAATTCAAATCATAAAACCAAATACACCATCCTAACTTTCATACTACCTCTTCCAAATTATAACTAAACCTTATCAAATCTAATATTTAACCATAAAATCTTTACTTACTTATCAAAATAATATCCTACATATCCATTTCAATAATTATAAGATACTCTTTCAAATACTCAATTCATATATATTCATATTCAAAGAAAGCTTAATAAAATTCAAAGAATCCTTACCTATTACTTGAAAATTCTTCAAAATCACATTTAATCCTTAAGAACTTGATGAAATTTTGAGTATTTGGAAGAAGAAAATCCTCCCCTAGCCACCATGAAATTCGTCCAAAATGAGAGAGGAGGAAGAAGATGATGATTTTTTTTATATTTCTCGCTTTTCTAAAATACCCCTCACTTATATACATATTTACTATATAATTAAGTATTAAAATAATATGATATATTTTTTTCTATCCATAATTATCTTAATTGTAATTTAAATTAATTATATTTAATTAATTTATTATAATTTATTTTTATTTTTTAACTTTTAACCTAACTTTGTATTTTTCTAAAAGTATATATGTTAGTTAGATATTATGTATATATTATGTATCCCATGTATATGTTAGGTAGATATTATGTGTATATTATGTGTATAATATATTTTCTTTATATCTTACATACATATTTTATATTTTCATACTTCTATCACATTATTTAACCTTTTAAATTATTTATTTAATTTCTTTATTAAATTTTTATTTTAATATTTTAGCAAATTTACGAATGTTATAAAATATTACTCCATTATTTTTAAAATAAACTTTCAATCAATGTATATCTATCCTATAATTTAAAAGAGAAGCAAAATCACACTAGATAAACAGTGATTTTGATTCCCTTTTATTAATTTTACCCATATATATATATATATATATATATATATACCCTTATCCTTAATAAATAGCTTACATTTTAATAATTTCATTATAAAATTATAATTTTTATTTTATTTTTAAAATTTAAATATAGTTTAGTTCTTGAATTTATATATTGCAAATAAAAAGTCATCTATTAAAAGTTTTTAAAATATTTTAACATATATTAAAAATTAACTTAAAATTTTCAAAAATAACTTTAACTCTTATTTTTTTAAAAAAATATATTTTATCATTATTTTCCTAACACTATGAGATTTGATCGGTTATATATATTAAACTAGCAGAGATGAGGCCAAGATAAAATATTAGGGAGGCCAACCAATCAAGACAAATAGTTATAGTATTTTTTTTTAAAAAATAAAAATTATAAATTTGACATATTCAATATTTATTGTTAAAATAAATTCAAATAAATATATTGATAAAACATTGAGTTTTATTATTTTTCTATTATGAGTTAGAGTTATTTTTTTATTTTTTTATTAAAATTTTTTTCCTTTTTTTCTTTTTATAAAATTAAAATTTGATATTGAGCTAATATATATTTAGTTTTAAGTCAAGTAAATATATTTGGATTAAGATTTTAAACTTGGACTACATTTATATAAAAGAAGTTTATTATTTTTAAAATTTTATAATGCATATATATATAATAAAAAAATTAGGAGGGGCAAAGGCTCCCTCCACTATGAACATAGTTACGTGTCTGTTAACTAGAATAACGCTCTCGTTGCTTTGGGATATATTTTTTTATAAAATAATTTTAGTGATTTAGTTATACAAGAGAAATATTTAAAATATATTATAATAGTTAAAAATAAAATCGGATGGTAAATAAAATATGCAATAAACAAAAAAGGTATTTGAAAAATCACAAAATAATTACTCTATTTACTTATTTGTACTCAATTAATAATATCTTATAACAATTATACCAATATTTTATTTATTTACGCTCAATTAATAATATCTTCTTTTTAATTTCTGATTTATTTTTTCTCCTTCTTTTAAAAAATATTAATTGTCTTTTATATTATTTATACAAAATTATAATATATATCTCTGAAATAATGTTAGGGCGTCATTTTAGTATATATATATATATATGATAGTATAGAATCTAATGTATTATATATATTATATGATGTAATGTATGATTGTTATCACATTCATTTCTAACTATTTTATTGATTATTATTTACCTTAAGAAAATTTCATTAATCTTCCATCAAAAATTTATGTGAATGTCTACAACTTTGTAATAAAAAAATATCGTCTTAAATGAAAAATTCTAAACTATTCGTTGTATAATTAATTTTTTTATATAGCAAACTAATTACAAACTGATATTTTAAAATTTTATTATATACATATATTGTTTTATCTAATGCAAAGACTATTGTAATACTTACATA
This sequence comes from Garcia nutans, assembly GCA_947685225.1. Lineage (NCBI taxonomy): Eukaryota > Viridiplantae > Streptophyta > Magnoliopsida > Malpighiales > Euphorbiaceae > Garcia > Garcia nutans. The sequence goes on from CANTUV010000068.1 coordinate 3,647,373, forward strand.
AAATTATCATATTAGGCTCGCCCTATATTTATCATTTTTCATAAATAGTTGCTCTAACATAAATACCAAATAAAATTTTAATTGCTCTCTTACTTTCAAAAAATTTACTACTATTTTTTAATAACTCAAAAAGATTATTAGTATATCTTTTACTTTATTTTCTGAAGTTATTCCTTATTAATACTTATATTTTAAGATATATTTAAATATATTTATTATATAAAAAGAAAAGGTATTTCTTTATTTATTTACTCTTAATTTTTATTAAAAAATAATAATCTTTTTAAATTAAAAAGTAATTTTTAATAAAAATGAGATGTCATATTTAACGCTTAGTAATTTTTTAACTCTAGTTGACAGGGGTACTTCATTCTTCTTATACCTAATTACTATCTAATTAATATATCTAATATTTACTCCTATATAATTTATTTTTATTATAATATTTACCAAATCATTTAAACCTTTGCCTATTATACTAAAATAAATTAATTTATTAATCATTATTTTTTTAATATCATTTTTTTAATATCGGACTACATGTCTATGTGTATAGGACACTATATCTATAACTCATAAAATTAAATTATACAGTAATTACAAATGTGTGCTTTAATTTGCATATCCGTCCTCTAATTAAACATATGGCTAAGTTACATAAGCATATATATTTTGTTCTTTACTTTTATTGTTCACATCATTAATATCGATCAATAAATAATAAGAATTGTTAGAAAATTTTATTAGAAAGCAAAAAATAAATAAAAATTAATGTCGATCACTTCATTAATTTCGGTCGAAGTATAGGACAAAAAAAGTATAATTTATTAAAAATTATCATTGCAAATTTATTGAAAATTTTTCATTATATGTCAAGTAATTATTTAAAAACTAAATTTATATGAAATTATCTTATTAATTTTTATATCATATATTTTTTTATATTCCAATTAAAGTATACATAAATTAATATATTTAATATTTTTTTATATTTTTACGTTGGTTGATATTTTATTTATATTAATATTTAAAATGATATGAGATAATTATGTTTAAATTTAATAAAATAATAATAATTTACATAGACACTAAAATATTTTTTAAAATATAAATTAAATAAAAAATATAATCAAATTTGTTGATCAAAACACTCAATTAATTTTAACTATATTTTAGAACTACCAAAATATCCATTAATTCTTTTATCATAAAATTACACGCATAAAGAGAATAGGCAGAAAATATTAATTCTTTTGTATTTGATAATTTTTTTATTAAAAAAGTGAGATTTGAATTTAATTTTCTTTATTTAATTTTTATTAAGTTCACCTCATGCTAAAAATTAAACTAAATATATTTTTCAAAATTTTTTAACAATCTCAATAGATTCACAAACTTTGAAATTTTTAACAATATAATTGTTTGGTGTACATATAATATAATTTTGTCTTCATATTTTTTGGAATGTACAGTTATTCTAAACTAACCTTAATTAGTTGTTCAAAAAAATAACCTTAATTAAAATTTTAATTTTATGAGACTAAATAATGGAAGTCTTTTTCTCTCTTAGCTCGCTTAAATCATCTTTCATTTTGAAATAAATCGCCAAAATAGAGACAATTTGATGCTCCAACTCAACGCTATTTTGGCGTTAAAAATGGAAGAAATAAACAATGCAATGGCAAATTAGGTTTTGCATTGTTCACACTCTATTTATTTATTTATTTTTTGCCCTTCAATTTTTAATGTTTTATATTTTAGCTCCTAAAATTTTTTTCTTTTTTCTTTTTTATATTTCATCCCTTAAACTTATTTGTTTTTAATTTTTAGTTTAATTCTCATTCATTCAACAAAATCAAAAATTTTTTATATTAAAATATTTCTATTTCATGATTAATTTTATATAATGTATAATTAATATGTAAATAATTCAAAATATTTTTTTGACGTCAAATATGCAAAATATTAATTATAATATAAAATGTCAAAATTAAAATTTATAATGAATATTAATTAAAATAACATAAAAGCAAATTGAACTTACAAACTAACATGATACAAAAGCACATAAAGTAAGCATTTGATAGCAAGCAAATATTATTTATATTTTAGGTTAATTTGGGCTCGCTATTAGGAATTTTTACTGATTTTTGGATGTTTTTACAATTTGCAAGAAATGCGTAAACAAAGCCTTGAATAAGGCTAATGACGTATCTGACTTAACAGATTCTGGATAACTTTGACAACTTGTACTTACCATGTTTTGATATTTAGAAATTCGATTTTGACAAGATTTTGAGAAATAAATATGATATTGTAATTCTCTTTTAGTTAGAAATTTGATTTGGGAGATTATTATTATCTTTTTATTTTTTTATTTTTAATTATAATATTCCTAATTAGATTTAAATTAGGAAACTTTATTTTAGACAATAATAAATAAGCTGGCCTTTCCAGCAATTCTAGGGTGATTTTTGATACACTTTTGGCTGCTACAACTTTACAGATTTTTTGAAGGGTAATTGAAGGGTAATTTCCTTTTTGGTTAAAGGGTAATTGAACTTTACAGATATATGAGCAACTAATTTACTTCTTGGTTGAAGGGTAATTGAAGTTCAAATTTAAAAATTATGAGATATAAACAACTTATCTTTCCTTCTCTTCAATATTGTATGTTTATATCATTCTTTGTGGTTTAATTTAATTGTTGTTTTGCTAATTAATTAATAGGATTCATTACTTGATTAGTTAAATAACGCAATACTATTCAAAGTGATTGAATCTGTAGTTGTTTTTTATGCTTTGATTTAGGTAGATATTATGAGTATCCTAAAAGATCATATAATATAATTAAATAAATTTTGAAGTTGAATTTATTGGTTAAAATCAGGATCTTCTAGTTTATTAGGCTGTCAACAACTAATTTCTAATAATGTTCCTATAAAATATATTATTGCCAAGAGTTAATTAGAGGATGTTTTCTAATTAATTTAAAATCTAAGGAATGATTGGAATTGAGAGCTTGTCCGATACTATAACTTATTCATTAAAGAATTAAAAAAGCGATCTTTGAATCCGTGATCAATTTAATAATTGAACTAAAATTATTCCTTCAACGAAGTCTTTTCCTATTGAATTTATCAACTATTATTTTTTCTTTAATTTAGTTAGTCAAAATTAGTTTCTAAATTTTTATTTTGATTTTTGTTTCATTCAAAACCTCAATTTTAATTTCTTGTTTTAATTATTTTACTTGGTTTTAAAAGAATTTTTAATATTTAACGATTCCTTGATATTCAACCCTATTCACGACTATCGCAATTTATTTTATTTAAGAATAAAAAATTATTTTTGGTAGCTTTGATACCATCAATAAACATAAAGACTAACATAACATAATAAATTAGAGTAACAACATATAAATGTAAATATTAAATGACATAAAGCTAAACATAACACAACAAATTATTAATGCATTAGTTTCTACTTAATATTAAAATATATTATTGGATCAATATGTGAATAGAACATTACGTGAGCAATTGATGAATAAAAAATTATGGGTGTATTTGGTGAAATATATAAAAAGTAGATAAAAAATATTTTTTTTAAGAAAATGTTTTTTTGATATAGAAAATGGTGTAATGACTTGGAGAAGAATTTTAACTTGAATACCATTTTAATATAAAAGTTGCATTACTTTTGATTTTTTGGGTTGGAGAAGCTAATGTACAAATAGATCAAAAATCATTATTAAGACAACATAAAAAATATATAAAGACAAAATTAATCCTTCAAAAATTTTTATTACCCAAAAAGCTTTAGAAAATGATGCTATTTTGCTACTAGTTTTGGGGAAAAGAAAAGTCCATGTTAGTGAATCCCACTTAACAATGCAAAGACAAAAGGCCCTCTAAAAAGAGACATTTTGCATTGAATATTTAAAAGAAAAGCTAACATTTAATAAAGTCAAAATCAATTATATTTCACTGTTAATAAGAAATGAGGTTAATATTGTCATGTTCATGATTATCTTAATCAATATACATGAGAAATTTACACTCCCCACGGCACTAATGAGTGTGTTTTTCGCTTTTACTGCGTGTAGACACTAAAATTTGCTACATTGATAACTATTATCGTGGTTGATAATATTATTACCGAATGAAATAATTATCAGGGAATGTCGAGCAGATAGTCAAAGACCGGATTTGATTATTCTCAAAAAGTATCGAATTCGACAATTTTTTTACCTTCGAACTCGATATTTAAGGTGTTTAGATCTCACTTGTTGCCTATAAATGGGAGCTTATAGCTCTACTTAGAGGGGACTTTTTTTTGGAAAGAGAATTTTATGCAGAGCTTTTCTTTTACAGATAATGTACTCTCTTTTTGGGAGACACTAAAGAGAGGGAATATTATCATTTCATTCTCCTTTTTATCTTGTAAAAGAATATGAACACAAAAAAGTTTAATCACTCAGAATAAGAACTAAAAATATTCTGCAATCCTAAGAAGTTGGCTGAGATTTTCATCCATTGGCAACCTAGATTGAATAAGTGTGGAAGCCACCAAGGAGACTATTTCCAGAGAAACTTCAACTTCAATAGAGTCTATCACCATTCCCCTCAAAAATATGGATGAAGAGAGACTCAAGGCTTTAATAGGCACTGAATAGCTGAAATCAAAACTCAAATGACTCTGGTTCTAAAGATGCTTTAGAACATTGGTGCACCCATTGAACCCGCAGAAAGATTGGCTAGTAATACAAAAAAAGGGGGAGGATCCTATTTGTCTTTGTTAAAGGTCTCGGCTCACTGAGAACAATATCAATTATTGTTGATGTTGGGATAGGAGAAGCAGGCTCAGGAATGGTCACGCTACTGTCATGAGGTAGGCCCTGAATATAAGGTATATTGGAACTGGAACCCACAGGAGTGAAATTAGCAAGAAGGCATGCAATAAATGAGTCAATCCCCTGAGTATGGTGGCTAGAATGATCAACATTTCCCTCATTTCCTAAAGGGGTTGCTACTTCCTCCTTTGTGGGGGGAACGTCGAGATCACTGGATATCTTATCACCACTAAGATCTTCACCCCTGGGACCACATTCTTCCCTATCACTATCAAAGCTTGTTGCATTTTCCAAATTCTAGTTTTAGCCATCAAAATCATGAGAATCATCACTCTCCTCCGATGATGGTATTAGCACTGCAGGGGATCAGGGTATCTCACCAAGGTGCCTCCGATAATGCTTTATGTCCCTCCTCAAGTCTTTCACCGTATCTCCAACTCTAAAATTTGAGTCTGAAATCCATCTTGTTTAATCGCCAGCTTCTCTCTCAGTAATCTGATCTCAGTTTGTAAAATCAAGAAATGAAAATATCATATCAACATTTGCATTCTTTTCATATGTATGGTAATATTTGTATATCTTAGGAAATTAATCGAACCTGTAAGCGAACAATTATGGCATCGCAAGTCATGATGATCCCCTATAAAACAAGACAAAGGTAAGTAAACGAATAAACTATATAGTAACTAACTTTAAGATTTCCTATTCCAGGTACATACCAAAAGTTTGCTAGAAAAAGTGGTTAACCGCCCAACAGTACCTGAGAAAAGCTGATAAAGCTCTTAATACATCTCCCAAGGAACCTGGTGTGAACCCTTAATAAAAAAAAGAAGAGAAGTAAAGGAGAGAGAACTCACATGAGTAGTATTGGGAGGGTTTCAAACTACAACACCACTCATAGGTAAAACTCTCTCTATGGTGGGAAGCACACCACCTTGATAATACGAGAAAGAGGGATGGGGTGTGATCTCTGGAGCACCCTGTATTATGCTAGTTGACCCGGAGGATGAAAAGGGGCGAGATGCACTGGGCAGCGCTGCAGATGGAGGAGGACTCCTTCTTACAAATCTTATACCAAATGCACCAAAGTTTGGGTTGGACCTAGCCCTCCTCTTTCGGGATGATGGGGAGGTGGCCATAAAGGAATGCAGCATAACGAGTCACTTCTCTTTCTCTCTCTCCACCAAGTTCCTGGATAGGATCTGCTAATAGATCATCTGGGCTTACGTCCAATGGAAGAAAATAAGTTCTGACATACTTAGAATATGCATCCACATAGGATGATTGTAAATAGGACAAACAATCCTCACCAATACGGTATCTCAACCAATCGGCTTCAGGGATCATGCCGGCCAAGAACATGCTTCTGGGTATGTTAAAGGGAATGCCACGAAAACTGGGACCTAGATGTCATTTAAATACTCATTCTCCTATGTACCAATAGGAAGTAATGGGACCCACCAATATCATCCTCCTCTATAGCAAGGACTCGACTTCTAGCATTGCTCCAGTCCAAGCCCTATCCCACTTGTTTTGCTCACCCCACCAAGCGATGTCAACTTGAAAGATAAGGCATAAAGGTAAGTAAATAGAAAACATATCAATAAGGCTAATTATTTTTGTTTACCTGTCCCCAGATGAGCGATCAAAGGTGGTCTCTAAGCCTCGGTAAGCTATGAGCACCCTCTCCAGAAATCCTATTTCTAAACTAGGAACCAAGTTGAGGAAAATAATGGCTATGTAAACATCCTTCCTTGACACCTGGAGGAGGAACCAAATTCATCCTCGTATGCCCAAACATATAAAAGAAAGAGAATTAAAAAGGGCCTAAAATAAATAGGAGGAAGGTGACCTCCACTACAACAATAAGACCAACGAAAGCGTCCTTCCCTCTATAAATCATGTCAAACCCATGATACAAGGTTGACAGGCTAATTTCCCCCTAGTGGTACATAGAGACCCTCGTCAAGTCAGAAATCGCCCGAAGTACACTTGAATTGGTGGTAGAGTTACAGTCTGTAAAAATTATAGTGCCCAAGAGATGAAGAAGGAACCCTCTTGCTCAACATATCTGCCCTTCTATGTCACCCTCTAGTGCACTCAATCTTGCCAAAGTCTAATGACTAATAATGTTGAAATATTTAATTTTCCCACTATTTAACCCTGGCATGAAACCAAGCAAGCCATGATATTCTTCTTCAGTTATTTCAGTGGCATCAAAAGGAATCATTTCTCCAGAGAAACCAACCCAATAATGGTGGCAAAATCTTAAGGGTTAACAATAAGCTCTCTAAATGGTAGATGAAAGGTATGGGTGGTGTCCATCCACCATTCTCCTAAAGCTTAGATCACGCATTGATCCATCTTGCCACCTCTCTCTGGCATGGCTTGCAACAATGGAAATAGGCCTGAAGAATAGATGATATCCTTCATTGAGTTAGGAAGAGGCCGAAACCAAGAACGAAACAAATGCAAGCTGGCGGCGGCCCTAACTATTCCTACATCAAACTGTTAAGATAAAAAGAAACATTTGAGTGTGATAAATAAAATACAAATGCATTGCTAATTCAAACATTTTTTCATTTTACGGGGAGATAAATTATCAAATACGATAGTAATTTCTATTGAATTTGACAAAAACATCGACGCACAGGATATTTCACGATCAACAAATTACAATTGATGAGTCTGATATTATAATTATCAAATTCAATAATTATTGCAAACCAGAAGCTTTCAGCCATTGCCAACCAATGTTACATGGAAGATTAAGCCAATACTAACTGAAAAAGAAATACAAAGTTACATGCAAATAAATAAAAACAATTAGAAGTTACTTGAGAACATCTAGGTTTGCACTAATGACCGTTTAGAGGAAGAAGAGGTGGGTTTGCTCTTAAAGAAAGCATTATAGAAGGCCAAGTGCAATGAAACCTTCCATGCCTGCTTGAGTGAGGGAAGCCAAGAAGACCCTCGTCCACCTTTCCTTCAGCCATGCACAACCCAACAAGATCTATTCAGGCTAGATATTTGAGAAAATGGTGTGGAAGCAATTCCCAGACAATAGTACAAAAGACATTCAACAATGACCAAATGAAGAAGAAGGCCAAGAATGACACGCAACACTATTACTTAACCGTTCAGAAATAAAATTACTGGGTGCAGGAAGTTGCTGAACTCGACATCAATTAATAGCGAATTCGATAATCCATTGGGTTTGCTTTTCATTCTAGTTTCAAGATTGGTCATCTAGTTTGTATAAATCATCGAACTCGATAATTATTATTATCAAATTTAAGATTTCTATACATAATTTATTTCAGGATCCTTTTCCTTTATCACTTTTCTTTTATTATTCTTTTTTCTTTTTTAGTTATTATTTACCTAGACCTTACATGTACTTGTTTTTTAGGAATGCGGATGGATGCGGCATAATAGGAGAATTATGTGATTATGTGGAGAAATTCCTTATTCAAATAAAGAAAAATAAAGATATAAAAGATTCAAAGAAAAGAAAAAGTACTATCAATGGACAATACATGTGAATTCGATAATACAGGGAAAAAAAAGGTCTCTAAATTCCCAAGGAATTAGAGACGTCTTCTGTACTGCTCCCCTAAAAAACCCCTTCCTCAGAACTCTCAGCAACTGGATCGGAAAGGCCTCCTCGACCAGAAGAAGAAGTACCTAAAACTCCATCAAGGTGCCATTGTAAGGCCTGCAGCTCCACCTTCAAATAAGTGATATCATCTTCAAGAGTGTCATTTCTATTGTTGGCACTGTCAAGCTCATCTTGGAGATGCTTTCTAGTCGCCCTCTCTACCTCAACTCCATCTATAAATTATGAAGTCATAATGTTAATAAAAGCAATAACAAAAATAAGAGAGAGAAAGATAGAGTGTGTACTCACTATGAGTGTGGATGCTTGTATATCCCTGGTAGCAATTTGGCTTTGTAAATAAAATAAAAAATATATAATAATATAAAAAGTGATTTTTCAGGTGTTTACCGTTGTTTCATTAGAAAGAGTAGTGAGACAAGCTGTAGCAGTAAAGTACAAGGAATAAAGCTCCTCATACGCGCTCCAAGGAACTTATTAAGAAATGAAGATAAGAAGATTGTTAGTTCAGCCTATAAAGGGAGCCATAAAAAAAAATCAAACTCACATAAGTCGTATCAAGAGGATTTCTTGGCACGACTCCGGTTTTAGGGATCAGCCTCTCTGAAGTAGGTGCTTCCCTAGCTAATAGAAGGAATATGGGCTGAGAAGGCCACTCTAGCATTCTTGGTACAAAAACATTTGGGGCTGATACTAAACGATACTTAAGAGGAGTAGGGGAGTGTAGAGCTTGATTATCTCGATGAGTGGAAGGCTCAACAGGTCTCTTTCTCCTATAAAAAGTTTGAATAATTAAAAAAAATGGCACACACCTAAGGTTTTCCTCAACCAGTGTCGGTTTTGTAGTTGGGTCAGGCTGAGGAGTAGGATGGTCAGTCGAAGCCGAAGATGGAGCTGCAACCTTAAAAGAAAGTAACTTCTGTCTCACAAAGTCCAGGTAATTGGAGGTGGACTCGTACTCCAAAATAAACTGGCGACAGTCTTTCCCCTCCCTCCATTGAACTCATTCTCACTCTCGGATCGACCTAGAAGTAAAGACGATTTAGGGAATATCAAAAGGAATGGATTGCCTCTTCGGCCCTAGATACCACTCGAAGACTCTCTCCCCTAAAAACCATTTGGAAGAGCTCAGGCCAGCCAAAATCATCAGTTGCTCAACCCAAGGTTCCGCTGAGAACATGGTTGGAGACCAAGGGCGCTCCAATTGATCAGCAGCATCCCACAATGTTGTCGACACCTGAAAAGGAGGGATAAACATAAGCAATGATAAGTATACGACCCATTACTTAAAAATAATAATAAACTTTTTTAATTCTTTACCTTCGACTAGGGAAGTTGCTAAAGGGTGGATCTCAGAGCAGAAATATCATATGATATCTCTGAGGCTTTCCTATCACTTATCCAAGCCTTGAGGTAAGGATATTCATGATGAAAACCCAACTCTACATTGAGAGGGGAAAGAAGATTGAGCTCGTAAGCCCAAATCTACAAAAGTGTTCAAATAAAAGAGATAAACATACAAAAAGAGTAAAAATGAAGAATAAATGAAGAAGGGAAAGAGGGCACAAAAGCCACTACCTCGGCCACTACCAACAAACCCACAAGGGTGTTGGTGCATCTGCAGGCCTGGTCCAAACCATAATATTAACAGGATAAGCCGGCCTCACCCCAATTATAGTCAGGGACTGCAGTCAGATTAGACAGGGCTCTCAAAACACCGGTGTGTATAGTGAAATTAGAGTCAACAAAAATAGTGGTACCAAGAAGGTATAATAGGAAACTTCAAGCGCACTGAGATCTGTGCTCATTCGTTTCAATGGAACCCATCCTTTCCTCTATCTAGTAATCTATGAGGCTAGTGTACTGGATCTTTCGACTATTAAAAATAGGCGCAAAACCCAGGAGATGGACCAACTTGTCATTAGGGATGACTTTGGCATCGAAAGGCACACTCTCTCCACCAAAGCCAATCCCAGTGATGGCCTCAAAATCTATAGGGGTAATAGTTAACTCCTTAAAACTAAGATGGAATGTGTGTATGGTATCCATCCACCTCTCAGTCAACACCTCTACCATGCATCTATCCATCTTTTCCACTATCTCAGGCATAGTCTAAACCACTTCGGGAAGAATCTCATACCATCTTTGAGCTTGATGGAAAGAACCGGCGGTGCGAATCAGCCCAAAATCAAACTACAAAAAAGGGAAGCACACAATACAAGTTTTATAATTATTAAAAATATTTAAAAAGATAAATATTCAATATAACATATCTTTGTCTCTTGGTAGGAACAAAAAAGCACAAAATAAAAAGAGAGAAAAGAAGCAAGATCCAAAACAAGAGAAAGTACAAGTCAATACAAGGCAATACAACAAATATCGCATTCGGTAATGTTATTATCGAGTTCGATAATATATGTTGACAAATGTGATATCAATACAAGGCAACACAATAAATATCATATTCGGTAATATTATTATCGAGTTCAATAATATATTGTTGAATTCGAAATCAATTCAAGGCAAGACAACAAATTCTGCATTCGATAATAAACATTACCGAATTTGATATGCAATCAGACACAAGAATGAACAGTATCAATTAATTCGATAATCAGCCTAAATAAAGATTTTTGAGCTAAGCAAGAAATACAAAAATAGAGCAAAAATGTTATCAAATTTGACATTTTGTGTTTTAATTGGTAGGAACATCATATTCAAAAACTTTAGGGTTTATTCAACATTTTGAGATCCATTCATTCATAATATCACAACCCACTGGTAAGTTCTTAAATTTATTGTTCAATTGAATCCACATGTTCATTTTTTCAGAACAAACAGAGAAAACAAGCTAAAAAGGATAATTGTCTAAACCTATATAACTATCGAGATCGATAGTGTTACTATCGAAATCGAAAATCAAACACCATCGACAAATCATCCACAATAAAATGAGTTCTAATTTATAAACTTAATATAAATCCAAGGAGAAGATGAAGAGAGGACAAACTTAGTGGGAAAGTTTCCCTCTGACTGCGATGACCTCCTATTGGAATGAGAGGAGGGCTTAACATGGAGGAAAGAAATATTAATACACGGGTGGCATGAAACTTGGATAGCCTACTAGAATGGGTGAATCCTAGCACTCCATTAACATTCTTGGTCCTCATAATGATTGAAAAAGCATATGAGATTGAAGGGCAACGAAAGTGGGAGGTTTTGAGATAGGAAGGAGAAATTGTAACTGATGAGCGAGAGAAAATGAAAGAGGGAAACATGCTGTGATTTTTTAAATGTCTGTGAATAATATAGAACTAGTTAAAAAATATTGAATTCGATAATTTTAAAGATACAATTCTATAGTCTACAAGAAAAAGCATGGTGGAGCCTTAAATTATCATAGCTGATATTATAAATATCTAACTCGATATTTAAATTTAAAAAAAAAAGAGAGAGAAAAAAAAAAGAGAGATAGAGTGAGGAAAAGAATTCCAATTAAATTGGGGGCAAATAATCTTATTTCTTGGACTCAAGGCTTTAGTAACAATCATGTAATCAAGGGGTCTCATTTCTTCTAGAAAAAACCTACAAGGAACATTGAGGCGAAATTTTCATCTCGGCATGTGATCTGGGCATTCTTGGTTAGCTAGATCCTTACTCACATCCAGGTATAATCCTTTTAACACATATAGGATACTACCATATCATGGAGGAATTGAAGGTCATATGCTTCCTATATATATAATGTAAAAAAAAATAAGTAAAAATAAAATCTGGGCAAACAATCTCATGTTTTGGACTCGAGGCTTCAACAACAATTATGTAATCAAGAGGGAACTCTTTAAGCCATCAAGTCATAAGCCATAAACCTTATATACCAGCCTAATGAAGACCCAATGAACTCTTTAAGAATCTCAAAAGTGTCTACCTGAAGTATAAGAAAATGCATGATGATGAGTTTAAACAAAATCATTGTCATAAATCCCTCTAAGAGAAATGATTCTTGAATTACAGATCATGGCTTGTTGCAACTAGCCTACTAATGATTAAAAAAAACACACACATACACATATATGCATAACAAAGATGTTTCATCAACTTCTTTGCACGCAGAGGGGCAAAAGGATACACATCAGCTAACAAATATTAGAAGCACAAAAAATACTTGAATTTTTTGCAAATCAATCAGCCAAAGGATGAGCATGTCTGAAGGAGGAGCGAGCATGCCCTGTCAACAAATCAGTCAGCCGAAGGACGAGCATGTCTGAAGGAGGGGCGAGCATGCCCTGTCAACTAATCAATCAATTGGAGTATGAACATGTTTGAAGGAGGGGCGAGCATGCCCTGTTAATCAATCAATCAGCTATAGGATGAGCATGCCCAAAGGAGGGGCGAGCATGCCCTCTCAACTATCAGTCAGTCGGAGGATGAGCATAACCAAAGAAGGAGTGAGCATGCCCTATCAATAAATCAGTCAACCAAAGGACGAGCATATCAAAAGGAGGGGCGAGCATGTCTTATCAATGATCAATCAGCCGAAGGATGAGCATGTCGAAGGAAGCCGCATTGAATGATGGTCACCCATTGAAGAACACTTGATGCTTTTCACATATGCGATACTTTTATCTTGCCACAGTATAATCAATCATTCACATATATGAAAAATCAAACTACAATAATTTGTTCTCACTTTATAAGAAAATAAATATCACTGAAAAATGAAATAGCATTCTGACTTTAGTAAAATTTTCTTTTAAAATCACATATATATAATACTTTAGAAATACAATGTTACATATTTACCCACTCATCTTGCCCAAAAGCTATATTCGTCTAACCAACTGGATCACCTTTATGTTCTATAATTGCAGTTGGATCCACACCTAAAGTGATATAAAAATAATCATTTACTAAAATATAACTTAGGATTATCAACTACTATGAGGTGAACGACATGAAAAGAAAATGTGAGAATGATTTTTAAAATTCTAACAAAGTTTTTGGTGTATTTTGGATATTTTCAAAAATAATATGATAATTTAATCCCTTCTTATAAAGAAAAATATCTTTTTAATATAATTTGAATAAATTTGGAGATTAATTTGTTCAATTATTTTTTAAAATAAACACAATATCATCTACTTTAAATTTTATCATTTTATCATAATAAATTTCAATAGTAATAATAAATCCAATGCGAATTATAATAATAATATTTCTAATAATAATAATGTCATTTAGTAATAATAATAATAATAATAATAATAATAATAATAATAATAATAATAATTGAAATAGACCTAAAGTAAACTTAGAAGTAGTAGTAGTAATAATAATAATAACTTGATTATAATTATTTTTATAATTACCGTTGTAGAAATCAATAGAAAATATTAATTCCTCAATAAACATAGTAAATCATTTATACATACTTACATTTAAATTACTTATATTCTTATATAACTTAAAAAATTAATCAATATTGATAATTACTTATGATAATAAATATCATTTAATTTTGATTTACTTATAATAAATTATAAAATCTCAACTTAACTAAAACTATAAGTCACTTAGTAAAATCTCAATATACTCTCAAAGAAAAATTATTATATTGAACTAATTCTTCTATTTATTTTTATTATGAACCCTTGATTCTAATTTATTAAAACTCCATATCCATTCTTGATACATTTTCAAATCCATATGTAAATTTTTCATAATTTTCTTCATTCATTTACTACATAAAATTTAATTTATTTTCCAACTTCACAAATCTGCCAAAATTTCTAACTTTTATGGCAGCCTCACTTTTCAACTTCTCATTCATCTTAAAATCTTCACTAGAAATTATAATATTTTAATAATATATATTAGACATAAATATGTACATATATTTAAATTTTCAAATTTTTCTAAGCTCATTTACTATATTTTAAAAAAATTAGTTTTTTCAAACATACAGATTTTGTTTCTTTAACATTTTCTAAGACAATATTCATTTTCCAAATTTTGTTTAGATATCAAATCTCTATAAAAATTTATGAAACTTTATCTCTATTATATAGACATACATAGGTCTTGTTTATGAAATATCATAAATTTATACATTCAGTTACTATATTTTTTAATTTAGTTAACTCTGCATATTTTGTACTTTCAATCACCACCCTAGCAGTATCAATTTTTTATTTTATTTTCATAACTAAACCTTTATTAAAATTTATGAAATTTTAATCATATATCCTAGACATATGTAATATCTTATATATAAAATTTGAGATTTTTCTGTGTTCTTTTATTATGGTTTTAAGTAAGTTTCTCAACTTAACATACATTCTTGAATATTAGGACAGCTCTAGTAATCCATCTTTCTCTATTTTTCTTTAATAGTAAATAATCTTTAAAAATTATGAAATTTTATACACTAATTATTAACACATAGATGAACTCTCAATTAAAATTTTATACTCATTGAGCTTCTCTAGATCAGTATAAAAATTCGGATAAAATCACTTCAGAATATAAATAGAAATTCCAGCAACCATCATGCTCACATTTATTATTTTTATTTTCATATTTTAAATCAATTCTTTAATTTAAATTATTTATCAATTAAATAAAATATAAATCTTAATTTACCAATGAGTTTTCATTTAAATTTTCTTTCTAAAGCTTTTAGATTAAGGATATTTGAAACACTCACCTCTTTGAAGTTCTTTTGATTAGCTATTTCCTTCCAAAAAAAAAAAAAGCTTCATCTCAACCCAAAATTTCTTAATTTTGCTCTAAAAATAGCCCTCAATTTCGTGCAAACTTCCCTCCCAAAACCAGCTCTCTTTTTTTTCTCTCTTGGTCTTGTTTAAATATTGAAGGTGTTGGTTAAGTTTGCATGTAAGACATCTTTTCTTTCTTTTGATAATTCAAAGAGTTATAAAAGCTTTGAATTTTACTTGGTCCTCTAATACTCAAATCATATTTATGATCTTTCAAAATCTGTTTTTTTTCTTGCATAAACCGAGAACCACATATGGTACTCTTAAAATATTTACTTCTTTCATCTTAACACTTGGCCACCATTATATTATTTTATTATGATCTAATTTGTGTATATAATTTAATATGATCATTATCTAAACACCATCATCACTCTTGTTTTCTACCTTCCCTATTCTATTATTAAATATTTGTCACATTCCACCACACTTATCTTCTTATTAAACTTTCATCAAAAATACTTGTTAGTGCTTTGCTTTATTAGTGCTATACTTTATTTAGTGACACTTATTTGCATATTTGTCATCTTTTAATAATTGTTAAGTCATCATACTACTAGATGACGTGTGTTTTACTATTTATAATTCATATGCATTTTATAAAGTTGGTCTCGTATCCCATATTCCAATTATATTTTCAAACTCAATTCATCATTATTTTTTTAATTAATTCATTGGTCCTTTTGGCCAATTTACATTGGTTAGTTATTTAACGAATTTATTATTCTTCTTACATTTTAACCTTCCAACATTGTTTACATGATTACTTCATAATCTAACTTTAATAATTAATTAAAGTTTCCTTATCATAAAAGTTTAATTAAACTAGTCTTATTTTGACTTGTCCTTTTAATTGGCTAATTAATTCCATTTATTTCACCTTTTGCCCATACATGTGTATATATTTTACTAATTAAAGTTTTTTTCTAAGTAAATATTACTACATACCTTGTAGTTGTGATCTACTTCAGATTGGGGTATTACATTTAAGTTGTACAAATCTCACTTGTTGCCTATAAAAGGAAGCTTTCAGCTCTATTTGGGGGGACTTTTTTTTTAAAAGAGTATTTTATGCAGAGAGCTTTTCTTTTATAGATAATATACTCTCTTTGTGGGAGACACTAAAGACAGGGAATATTATCATTCCATTCTCCTTTTTATCTTGTAAAAGAAGATCAACCCAAAAAAAGTTTAATCACTCAGAATAAGAACTAAAAACATTCTGCAATCCTAAGAAGTTGGCTTAGATGTTCATCCATTGGCAGTGAGTCTCTTGAACTTCTAATGTTAATTCTCAAATCTTTATCATTTAATGCCATGATCTATATTTATATTGTATCATTTCATTTCATTTACATGGCCTGCTTATAAGTCAGATTATGGAACTATAGAAGAAATCAACAGATGATCATTTAAGAACTGAAATATAATAACTCTCGATCGAATCTTTGAGTACATAATGGAATTGGTTCATAATAACTATATTTAACTCTCCCGGACCAAGGACTAAAACTTTAAAACTAAAAAACAACTTTTAAAGAATTTTGTATGAGAAATCTGCAGACATAGATCATTTCTACTAGAAATGGCGAATGGTTATATTATTCGATATCCATCTTAATATCGAATTTGATATTGTGATTCAAAGCTCAGTATATATATGCTAGCATGTTCTCCACTGACTTTATCTTTTCTGCAGGTCGTTGCTCTATAATTATTGAAATCAATTGTCATGCTTCCATACATATATGTCTGCCATCATTAATTTATCTTTGATCCTAAAATATGTACAGATATAGATCATGTGCTAAATTTTGCAAGTGCCGCCACTTCTGCCATAGATGGCAGATGATTGTTGAATTTGATAATCATATGAGTATCAAATGCGATAATCATCTATCCGTTCTCAGTATGAACAATGTGTTGACACCAACTAATCCTTTCTGTAGGGTAATTTTGAATTCTCTAATTCCATAATTATTGAATTTGATTATGATGCTCATCTACATAGGCATATCTGCTGCTACTTCTGATTTCTTTATGATTCTACCTTATAAATATTAACGAACTTGACATTTATTAACTATTGAATTTGGCATTCTCATTTGATTGTTTGTATATCTAGTTCATCTAGGTAACAGATCTTGTAGGCCGACCCTGTATGAGAAGACTCTCAAACTCGATAATTTAAAGAATATCACATTCAACATTTTTATTTGATTCTATTTATATTATCAACCGTCTGATCATGTAGGTTATTATCGAATTCAATAGTTCAAGGATTGTTGATTTTGATATTACTGGAATTCCTTTTCTTTGTTGTTGTTGTTGTCTTCTTTTATTTTCACTTCCTATCATTCCATTGTTAATTTGCTTATTCAATCTATGAACATCAAACATTCATCCATCGTACATTCAAGTTTTCTTTTTCTTTCTTTTCTAGGTCCATAGTACATAGGAAATGATGTAATTTTCTCGTTAGAACAATGTATAAGATTTGTAAAGTTATGTAATTCTATTTTATAACAATGTACAGGATTTGTAAAACTATGTAATATGATTATTTCCCTTTGTAGATTCATTGTTATAAAGAGCATATTTCCACCTTGGTGGGTGCTCGTACGAATTTTATGTACAAACCATGTATCACGTGCATCATAATATGCATATGTTTATTATGGTTGTTACTTAGTTTACATGTTGATCCTAGTCTGATATCCTGAATAATTCTTATTAATACATTAGTTATAGAGGAGACCAATTCTTTGAATCTGGCATCTGTGAATAATAAGGATTCTCATCTAAGTTGTTCTCATATGTACCTAACTTTTCAAACTCAGTTTCACATGGGGATAGGGATTTCTCGAAAAAGGAATCAAGAGAATGCTACTCCTAATCATTTTCTGGTCAAACCGGATGGCAACTCCATTTCAAACAAGTCTCATTTGTCGGATCCCAGAGACCAATGACCTGGCAGTGCCAAGACTTTAAATCACATTTTGAGAGCAAAAATGGTTGGGATGGTGCTCTCACACTGTGAAAAATTATTTATTTTCAAAATAGAACTCTTACGCTTTAATGTTTTTCATTTTTACTTTAAAAAATGGTATTTTTTATTTTTTTCTATTTTATTTTATTTTTTTTAGTTTTTTTTTATATTTTTTTATTTAAAAAACTTTTTAATATCATATTTCCAATATACTCATAAAAAAATAAATATATACACAACATATACAAAATACACATTCAACAATACAAACTACATCTACAATATCTATAATACATCAATAATACATCTACACCAAATCTATAACACATCTACATAATGTTTTTAATATTTGTTTAATTTTTTATTCTCACAACATACACACAATATTTGCACAACATTCAAAAATTTTTACATAAAATTCACACAACTTAAATAACAAAAATATAAATACATACAATATCTACAACACATCTGCATAATAAAATTATGCGTGTTATTTTATTTTTTCATGTATATAAATATGTAAAAAAATTTTAAAAATAAATTTAATAATTTTTATTAATATAATTTTTATATATTTTAATTTTTGTATATTTTTTTAGTGTTATTTAATTTTTGTAATTAGAATTAAAATTTTTTCTTTATAAAAATTATGATATTTATAGGATAAAAAATAATTTAAAATATTAATTTTTATTATTTTATTAAAATATTTTTATTTAATAGTAAACTTTGAAAAAAATAAAAATTTAAAGTAAAATATTGATTGTAGCGAGAGAAAAGATATTTTTTAAAAAATATTTTAGTGAAAAATAAAATATTTTAGAACTTTTATATTAATTTTTTTTATAAAAGTGTAAATATTTTTTTCTTTTATAATATTGTTGGCATCAGACCTGATTTTTCTAGCCTGTTAGTAAAGAAGCCCACCTATAAAGAGAAGACCCACAAGCCTTAATATTTAAAAGAGCAGCTATAGAAGGAAAAGAAGGTTGATGCCTTGGTAACTGTCAGCTGTGGAAGAGGTAATTTTAACTGCTCTCCATTATCTCCAAGTGCCGAAAAAGTAGGCATGAAATTGAGGAGTAGAAGATAAAAGGAAAAGGAGAAAGAAAAGAAGAGACACAATAATTTTCACATAAAAACTCGATTTACCCGAACAAGCTTACATTTCATAGACTTCCAGTGAATCTTTGTTTAATTATTGTAATTATAGTTTATTTTAAGTAATCAAAAACTGTTTGTTTTCAATCACTGATACTTAAACAATCCAGTTCATTAAATCTAAATGGTATTGTTGTGGAATTCAAGTTATTTGTTTGCAAAAAGTTTGAGAAGCTTTTTTTTCTTTAGGTTCTTTAAGAAAATTCACAATCGTTTGATCGAAAACCAGTTTAAAATGTATTCAGATTGAGGTGTCATCACTTCTGGCTCGCCTGTTTCACAGACATTTAAAGGCTAATAGTGTTTTCTTCAGACCTTGAGGAAATAATTTTGGCACACCCAGTGGGACCCGTTCGAGAGTAATGCCACCGAAGAAGAATGTGAGAGATACTATCGGGCCCAGTGATTCAGATGTTGCCGCTGCAACAGCAGGGCAAGAGGGATACATTTCATCAATGGTGTAAAAAATTGAGAAAGAGGGTCTTTCCTTGTCAGAGATTTCCATAGCATAATTAAATATAAATAGTACCAGGGAAGGATCTGTTATTGTTGACGAATGGGATCAAATGACTTTAACAGATTTTCTTAAACATGTGTTAATATCACAAGTACAGATTCAGGACACTCAAATAAATTCCAAGAGTCACAGGACCAAATGCAGAAGTAGCAAGAAGAAATGTTTCAGACTGTGAGTAGAGGGAATTTGACATTTGGGAAACAAAATCGGCCTCAGGAGACAAGTCCATCTGTGTAAAATATAGGTATGCATTCTTCTAAATAAGTGATAGAAGAGCTCGGAGGGCATTTTGTTAATTTAGAGTTAGAAGATTAGCATAGGCCTCAGGGCCATGCTGATGAAAAATAGGTTCCTCCTCCTATAAGGGAAGAGTTGAATGGAAATAATAAAGGTACTAATGGTAATGGCCGCATTAATGTTAGGCCAAATTAAGCCCCACATATATTTGGAATGAATAATCCCCATATACAACCATAGGTTTATGATGTAGATTTTCTACAACCCCCGGCCTAGAGACCACCGCAATTAATTCCACAGGAAAATCGGCACATGGGTAATATTGATATGGATGCTGTAAGAAAAATTATTTAGGAGATTTATGGACCTAGCCTAAAGCAAATGGGCTGTCCAGAATTTGTGAAATCTTATCCTGAAATGACAGATTGTGAAAATAGTTATCCAAGAGGATATTGTATCTCAGATTTCTCTTTGTTCTCTGGAGAAGATGGTCAATCCTCCATAGAACATATTGCAAGATTTACTATTCAGTGTGGTGAATTGACAAATTATGCTAATTTTTCTTTTTACAAGTTAAGATTGTTTCCTAATTCCTTAACAGAAAGTGCATTTACTTGGTACACAACTCTTCCTAGGAATTCAATATTTACTTGGTAGGAAATGGAGCATCAGTTCCATACTCAGTACTTTAGGACTAAACATGAAGTATGCATAGCTGAGTTGTCCAAAGTAACTCAAAGAGCAGGGGAAATCATTGACAAATTTATTACCAGGTTCAAAAAGATGAGGAATAGGTGCAAAGAATATCTGCTAGAAACAGAATTTGTGAAGATGGAACAAAGAGGTTAAGATTTGGAGTTAAGGAAAAGTTTCAAGGGATGGAGTTCAGAGACTTTTATGAATTGGCCTCTAAGGTGGCCGAGTATGAGGAATTATTACAAGAAGAAAGAAAGAGAAGAAAGAGTGTTATAAAAACTTATTTTTATGGAATTGGCTAGCCAGAAGATGCTGTAGCTGATCTACATATCACTGGTACTGTGACATGTCCTTTATTGAAAAAGAAAATGCTAGATGTATGAAAGAAGATTCCCACTTCAAATGCACAGCCTCAGTATACGTTTGATGTTTCAAAGATAAAGGATATTTTGATTTTCTGCTTAAGGAAAAGTTTATAAAACTTACTCTAGATCATCACATCCCTAGTGCTGAACAATTGAAAGGCCATGAATATTGTAAGTTCTATAATTCTAAAAATCATTCCATTGGCTCTTGTTGGGGATTTAAGAATGTATCACAAGATAGGATCAATAAAAGGAATTCTCAAGTTCCCTGAGAAGAAAGAGGCTATGTTGGTGGATGAAGACCTCTTTCCTTCTGTGAATGTAGCTAACTTTGATTTAAGATTATTGTTGGATGTAAAAAGGGGTAAGGTGATAGGTAGAGATTTGAGAGTAAAGAGTAGTAAAGAAAAAAAGATTTGGATATCTAATACGGGCAACATAAAAAAATGGAACAAGCAAAAGAAAGTAATAGAGTAGACAAGCTTAAGTGGAAACCTAAGTTTGTGACTCCTTTACCAGTAAAGATAGAAAATCAATGGCATAGGGTGGAACATAAGAAATTTCCATAGTTACTTATAAGAACTTAGAAGAGGAGATTGTTGAGGCAAAGGGCTGTGGAGAGAAAGTAAAATACTAAAGATGAAGAGTGCAAGGGAAAAGAGTTAGATAAGGAAAGTTTTAGAGATAATGAGCATGAGCTCATAGTCATGGAAGTACAAAAATCAAAGTCTGAGTTTGGTCGAAAGACGATAGAAGATGAGAAAAGTGATTCTGCAGATGAAAAAGAAGTCTTTAAGGGAGAATTTTCTATTCGAAATATTCATATTTCTTTTCAATGTTCAGTTATAGAATTGGTGCTTCCATTGGATTTTATGGCATAAGGTAAAGTGACAGAAGCTGTGGTGGAAGTAGATTCAGCTCGGGGGCAGCACCAAAGTTGGAAGCTTCAGACGAAGCATATAGAGGAATAACTATTCAGGCCACAAGCACGAATAGTTTCAAGAGGGTAGTATTTGAAAAACCTTCTGTGGAAATGACAAAGCATATTCATCCACTGTATATTAAAGCAGATTTTGATGGAAGAAGAATTACAAAAGTATTAGTGGACAATGGGTCAGCTGTTAATATTTTTCCATATAGGATGTTAAGAGTCTTGGGAAAAAATGAGAAGGATTTAATTGCAACAGATGTAATTGTGTCAGATTTTACTGGTGAAGTAACTCCTGTTGTTGGAATCTTACCAATATAATTATCAGTGGAAAGTATAACATCTATGGCAGCATTTTTTGTTGTTAATTCTTCAGCTAATTACAATGTTTTACATGGTAGGGATTGGATTCATGCAAATGCCTATGTTCCTTCCACTTTGCATCAAGTATTTTTATGTCAGAAAGGGAATGAAGTGGAAACTATTTGGGCCGAGGAAAAACTTTTTTTTGTTTCTGCAGAATGCATTGAGGTCAGATATTATGAACAAGGATTTGGTCCTATTTGTTTTAAAGGGAAGAAGAAGAATGGGAGCCCTGAAGAGGTATATATGTCTTCTGTGGACAAGCAGTAAATACAAGACCAATCCAAAGATCTCCTTAAACTTACTGCAATAATGCCTTTTAAGACAGTAGGTTTACCAATTATTAAGGAGGTGGAATGATTAAAAAAACCATAGAGGGAGAGGCAGTAGCTGTAGCTGCTATGTGGAAATGTTATTTGCAATGCATGTGTGAAGAGATAGAAGAGGTGGAAGTTTATGGAGCAGAAATCATTTTTGAAGATGACCAAGAAGAAACAGAAGCTGAAGAAATACAATTTAAAATTTTGGTTCAGGCCTTAAGGAAATTTGAAAATGTTCAACCTGAAACTCGAGATGCATTGGAAGAGTTTAATTTGGGAAGATCAGAGGATCCCAAAGTTACATATGTTAGTTCATTGCTTGCTGAAGACTTGAAATACGAATTAGTAAATCCGTTGCATGAATATAAAGATTGTTTTGCTTGGAGCTATGAAGATATGCCAGGTTTGGATAAAAGACTAGTAGAACACTGTCTTCCAATCAATTAAAGTTTCAAGCCATTTCAACAGTCACTAAGGAGGATGTCCAAAGAGGTAGAGGCTAAAGTGAAAAAAGAAATAGAAAAATTATAATGGGCCAAATTCATCAGGCCTGTAAAGTATGCAACTTGGCTTTTTAATATTGCACCAGTAGTGAAAAAGAATGGAAAATTGAGATTTTGTATAGATTTTAGAGATTTGAATGCTGCTACTCCAAAAGATGTATATGTTATGTCTGTGGTAGATATGTTAATAGATTCCGCTGCTAAGAATGAATTGTTGTCTTTTAAGAATGGATATTCTGGTTATAATCAAATTTTAATTTCAGAATATGATGTTTCTAAAATGACATTTAGATGTCCTGGTTTAATAGGAACCTTTGAATGGCTTGTAATGCCATTCGATTTTAAAAAATGCTGGCACAACTTATCAAAGAGCTATGAATGCCATTTTCCATGATATGATAGGGAAAGTTTTAGAAGTATACATTGATGACATCGTTGTTAAATCTAAGAAAGCCAAAGATCATGTTCATCATTTAAGAAAAAGCTTTGAAAGAATGAGATCCATAAATTGAAATTAAATCCCTTGAAATGTGCATTTGGGGTGAAGGCTGAAAATTTCTTAGGATTTCTGGTGCATCATAAAGGTGTGGAGGTGAACAAAAATAAAACGAAGGTAATTATTGAAGCCAAGCCTCTACAAAATAAAAAAGAAATACGAAGATTTTTAGACCAAATTAATTATTTAAGGAGATTTATCTCTAATCTGGAGGGTAAAATAAAAATTTTCTCAAAACATTTAAAATTGAATGCTTCTAAAGAATTTGTATGGAGTCTTTAACATCAGGAAGCTTTTGACAAGATAAAAGAATATCTAATGAGTCCTTCTGTATTAGTGCCTCCAAGAGAAGGTTGCCCTTTGAAAATGTATATTTCAGCAACTGATAATTCTATTAGATGTTTGTTGGCACAAGATGATTTTTAAGGAAGAGAGCAAGCTATATATTACCTCATCCACCTCTTGATTAACATGGAAGTAAAATACTCTCCTATTGAAAAGTTATGCTTGGCTTTATTTTTTTTCATGTACCAAGCTTTGCCACTACATCATTAGAAGTAGAGTGTATGTAGTGTTTGCCACAGACTTGATTAAGTATATGCTGAATAGACCTCTCATTATTGGAAGAATTGGGAAGTGGGCTATAGCTTTGGCAGAATTCTCTTTAGTTTACTTTCCTCAAAAGTCAATGAAAGGCCAAGCAATAATAGATTTCTTGATAAATCATCATTCTTTAATGCAGCAGCAAAGTCATAGTGATGAATTACATATTTACTCTGTAAAGACTGATATGTGGATTCTAAAGTTTGACGAATCTATCACCAGTACAACATATGGTGCTGAGATTATAATTACAGCACCAAATAGGGTTAAAACAATGTTGTTATTTCACTTGGGATTTGAATGTAAAAATAATCAAGCTGAATATGAAGCATTAGTGATTGGATTGAAAATATTGCAAGATTTGAAAGCTAGAAATGTGATTATAATGGGAGATTCTCAACTGGTGTTAAAACAGGTGGCTAGGGAATATAAGTGTAATAGTTTATTGCTAGCTCCAAATTTTAATATTGTAGTTCAGTTAATAAATAATTTTGAAGAAGTTGGTTTTATGCATATTCTTCGGGAAGAAAATTGGGAAGCAAATAAATTAGCTCAAGTGGCATCAAGATTAAGAATGATGGAAGAACTAACAGAAAAATTAATTGTGGTGCAAAAGAAAAATCATCCTTTAATTAGTAAAAGAGGAATACAAGGTGATCCTTTTTCATTGGATGCTAATGTGGTTGGATATTAGAAACAAGAAATCAGGAGGTATTTAGATTTTTTCAATCAGAAAACTTCACACCGAGTTAAGATTCAAGCATTAAATTATGTCTTGATAAATGGTGAATTATACAAGAAAGGACAAGTTGGGTTGTTACTAAGGTGTCTAACTCAGCCTGAGGCTTTTGAGGTGATGAAGCAAGTGCATGAAGGTGTTTATGGAGCACATCAAGCTAGAGTGAAAATGAGATGGTTAATCCAAAGGCATAACTATTTTTGGCCATCCATATTAAATGATGATATTACTTATGCTAAGGGTTTCCATTAGTGTCGAAAATATAGAAGCATTCAAAGAGTATCAGCAGATGACATGCATGCAGTGGTTAAGCCTCGGTCATTTCGTGGCTGGGCTATTGATCTGATTGGAAAAATATATCCAACTTCTTCCAAAGGGCACAATTTCTTGATTGTGGCCACAGATTACTTCACAAAATGGGTAGAAGTTGTGCCAATGAAAAAAGTAGAGCAACAAGATGTTATACAGTTTATCAAGGAGCATATTGTTCATAGATTTGGTATTCCTCAAACCATAACTACTAATCAAGAATCTATGTTTATAGGGGATGAAATGAAAGATGCCGTTGAGGACTATGGAATCAAGCTAATAAAGTCTACTTCTTATTATCCTCAGGCTAATGGGCAAACCGAGGCATCTAACAAAATCTTTATAAATATTTTGGAGAAAATGTTGGAAGAAAATCCTAGAAATTGGCATAGAATTTTATCAGAAATGCTATGGGCTTACAGAATCTCAAAAAGGAGTGCCACAGGAGTTTCTGGATTATCTTTGGTTTATGGGCATGATGTTGTTTTACAAATGGAAGTGGTGGTTCCCTCACTTCGAGTAGCTTTACAAAATTAGTTGGTACCTGATGAATATACAAAAGCAATGGTCATGGAGTTACAAAATCTTAAAGAAGTGAGAATGTAAGCATTCAATCATATGATGGTGCAGAAAAAGAGGGTAGCACGATCATATGATAAAAGGGTAAAAAAAAAGAATTTTAAGGTGGGAGATTTAGTTTGGAAGGTAAGTTTACCTATTGGCTCAAAGGACAGAGAGTTTGGAAAATGGTCACCGAATTGGGAAGGCCCTTTTAAAGTTTACAAAGTGCTAGATGGAATTGCATACTAGTTGGCAAGTCTAGAAGGAGAACCACATAAGAGAGCAATCAATGATAAATATTTGAAAAAATATTATCCTTCCATGTGGAAATTAATGGAATTAAACTAGTCTCTATTGTTTTTGTTTAAATACTGTGGAAAACTGTAAAGCCAAATTATGACTAACTATCTGTTGAAAATTAAGTAGCATTTAATAAAATTAAAGTTGGCCTAATGGCCACTGAGGTTCAAAATATTAAAGCATGAAATGAAACAAGTACAATCTTTTAATATTTTGACTAGAAAGATAAAACCAACTCATGGTTAAATAAAATTCTACAAGTACTTGAACAAGCCAAAGTCATGGCCACAAAAATTTTAAAAGAAACTACGACAATTAAAGCGAATGAATATCAGTAGCTTGGAGAGCACTCCACTTGGTGCGACAACTGGTGATAGTCTCTTGAGCGATAGTTAGTTCGCTAGTCCAGTAAGTAGCACATTTCTTCTAGGATTCTAAAGAATATTTGAAAGCATCAACATTCTGCTTATATTGGTGATATTGAGCTTCTAATTTTTGACCTTTAGCTAGAATATCTTTTTGTTCAACCTTAAGTTTTTCAATAGTGGACAAGTACTCTTAGATTTGATCATTATGGCTGTGGAACTAAGCTTTTAGAGTGTTGATTCGAACAACACAGTCATGTTTCTTTTGTATCCCCACTTCATGGTTAGCTTGATCTTGTTGCATTTGAGTGATCTTCTCAGCATAGTCAATGCTAATTTTCGCAGCAGCAACCATAGTAGTAAACATTGACTCAACTTCTTTCATCAAAGTGGAAAACACTTGTTTGGATTCCTCTTTAGTTAGAGAAGATAGTAAATTGGATAGAGAAGCAAGAAGAGCATCCTTCTCTAGAGGAGTCATTGAAATAATATCTTTTGAAAGATAGAACATGGCAATATTCTTTGCCAGTTCAATTGGAGCAGGGGCAATAGGATTGGTGGTAGGAGGAAAAGGGCTGGCCATCTGGACTACGGGTGTAAGGTTTACTTTTTCATCCTGTTCGTCAGGAATTGAAGCAATAGTATTTTCCTAAGATAATCCCTATGAAAAAGAGGTTAAAAGTGAATTTTGTTGATAAGAGTTACAAGGATATCAATATGAGAACAGTTAATACCTTAGAAGTCAATGCACCAGCAATTGGGCGAGTAAAAGTTCTTATTAGTGACAAAGGGTCAATTTCAGCAGATAAAATGGCCAAACTAGTGGCTGTATCTTCTAGTTCATCAGAGGCTATGCTTTCATTAATTCCATTGGAAGAAGAACCTAAGGAACCTTTTCCTTTGGAAAGTGTTGGATCAATGGATATCTTTGAGGAAAACAATACAAAGGTAAGCATAAAATAAAGAGTTAATAAAAATAATTCAATTTAGGCTTACCTGGATGGGTTTCATCAGCATCTGGAACTTCAAAAGGAGTGTCAGCCGTATTAGATATTTTAGTCTTCAGGGTAATTCGGTTGGACTTCCTGGATCTTTAAATTGAAGGAGCCTCATGTTTTGTTTTGGCTTTTTTACTACTAGATTTGGATTCTTTAGGTTCATTGGGAGTTCTATTCCATTTTCCTTTAAATTGAGAAATATGAACGCCTGGATGCAAACCTTTAGCTTAGTACGAATATATGAACATTGTCAATAGGAAGAAATAATTGTTTACCTAAAGAAGGCAGAAGTGGTTGAATGTTTGAATGCCACCAATCATCAAAAACTGCAAGATGGGCTCTAGAAGCAGAAGTGACATGACAAGATAAGGGAGTCTATTGGGCCATAAGTTGTTCAACAACTTGTTGAGAGAGTGTTTCAGAAATTCTTGGAAGTCCAAGAGTATGCTCAGGAATGGTAGGTAGAAAACCAAATTGAGTATTCCACATATTAGGAGCACAGGTTTCTGTGGAAATGGGGGCAGGCTGTAGGATGAACTTTGAAACCATAAGTTGCTCCAATGAATAGAAATCGAGGGGCGGTAAAGACATAAAACAAAAATTTTCTAACTTCCTCAAAAATAGGGCGATCAAAGATAAAAGACTTAAACTACAAAGGCATATCCACAGTGTCATGGTAAGTCTTGGAAGTTATGCAATCAAGAGATCGAAAAAGCTCTAGGATTTCAGAGGAATATGTGATGACCTCGCAATTAATGAGCCGCTCACCTAAGCAATAGTTGGGATTCTTAGGAAGGGAAGAGTGAACAGGAGAAAAATACAAGTATAACCACAGTTGAACTATCCACATACAACCAGTGAGCTTCTCAAAGGTAAAATATTTGTGAATATTGAAATATAGAGAGCTAAGGAAAATGGTACCTAAGGCCAAATGATGGCCAGCAGCTAAAGCTTTCACTAAAATTAGATACTCCATACTAGGTTTGCCTCCAATAGGACAAAACATATAACGATAGAGAAGAATCCAGAGAAATTCGGCATGTTCTGAATCGGTAGGGGGATCTTTTAGGTGACACCTGGTACTAATAAGGTTTCCGTAAGAAGATTGACTAGTTGAGGTGGCATCAAATTCAGGATAATCTGGTGATTCAAGAGATAAAAGACAAATAGCATCATCGCCAAGTACTGGGAGGCCAGTAAGATAAAAAATGTCTTTAGAGTAATAGACATTGGGCCACTGGCGAAAAGGAAAGAGTTAAGCTTAGGACACCATAAACGAATAGCAATTCCTACAAGCTCAGTGCTAAAGTGAAGAGTGGTGTGACTCATATTGATTAGCTAAAGAATGCCCATTTGAGACCAAGTTTTTTAGTAAAAAGGGTGAAGATGTTCTATCCATTGATACCATTCATCACTAGCACGAGGCCAAGATTTGGAAATAGAGCTAGCGTTTTCAAATAAAGTGTTAGCTTTTTGTAAAGAAAGAGAAGGTGGATCAGCTGGTTTGGGGTTTAGAGAAACAAGACCTAGATATAGAAGGTCATTATCCCTAGAACTAACAAGTTTAAAAATTTGAGAGGTATCTCTGTGGAAAATATATATGAAGGAAGAATCATCAATACCATAATGAAAATTAGAAGTAATAAAAGAAAGACGAAGGAAACTTACTCGAAAAATAGGTGAGTTGGTAAATCGTCAGCTGGAAAGTGATGGAGAAGTTGCTCCTTCAATGAATCAATAACAGATTCCATAACAGCAGAGGTTTAGAGTGCAGAGAACAAAAGATTTGTGCAACTTAAAAAACCAAGTGATTCAAAGCACTAGGCGAAATCTTAGGTGATATGAGGATTGTTTGAATTTGAAAAATTTTCAAATTTAAACACAGTATATCGAGCCCTCAAAAATAAGAATCAGAATAAGAATCAACATGTATTTCGGTTTCTTCAAAACCAAACACAAGCGGGGGGCATTTTTTGGCATCAAACCTGATTTTCCTGGCACATTAGTAAAGAAGTTCATCTATAGGGAGAAGACCCACAAGCCTTAATATTTAAAAGAGCAGTTATAGAAGGAAAAGAAGGTTGATGCCTTGGTAACCGTCAGTTGTAGAAGAGGCAGTTGTAACTTCTCTCCACAATTTCCAAGTGCTGAAAAAGTAGGCATAAAATTAAAGAATATAAGATATAAAGAAACGGAGAAAAGAACGCAAGAAACACAAAAATTTTCATAGAAAAACTCAAGTTACCTGAATAAGTTTAGATTTCATAGACTTTCAATGAATCTTTATTTAATTCTTATAATTATAGTTTATTTTAAGTAGTCAAAAGTTATTTTTCTTTCAATAATTGATACTTAAATAGTTCAATTTATTAAATTTAAATAGTATTGCCATAAAATTCAAATTATTTATTTGCAAAAAAGCTTGAAAATCTTTTTTTAGGTCATTTAAAAAAATTTATAATTATTTGATTAAAAAACAGTTACACATCCATTCCACCGACATTTAAAGATCAACAGTTTCGTGATGGGTTAAGGAAACAAGTATTATTGAAATAATTTTGTTTTTTTTTTTTTTTTAATTTTTGGAAGTCCCTGTAAACATATCGAAGGAAGATGTATTTTTGAGAAGTGGAAGAAAGGCCCAGATTCTTCTGGAATTTGAAATCCAAATCGTTAGGAGAATTCCCAAAGTTCAAAGGAGAATTCCGAAAGTCCAATGTTTTCTGCTCTGCAACCTCATTCATTGCCTCAACACAAAGTCACCACCAACGGACAAACCCATCAATCCATATATAACATATATACGAAGATACATTAAAACTTGAAACCCAATTCAGATTTCGCAATTTTACAGAGAAAAGAAAATGGATTTTGAACTCAGAAGGGCGAGTGAGAAGCTGGAGAAGGAGCAAAAGGAAAGGAAAGAGAGAGCCAAATTGAAACTTCAAGTAGAGAAAAAGGCAAAAGAAGAGGCAAAGAAACAAAGAGAAGCCATTGACTCTGCGCAAAGGTCTCGAAGACTTGATGTTATTGAAGCCCAATTTAAGGTTTGTCTCTTGTCTATCTTATCTGATTATTAGTTGAATTCAAAGTTGAATCCTTTTTTTTTTTCGTGAGATGACTTATTGATTTTATTTTAATTTGATTGTTGCTATTATGTTAATTTTGCTCGATTGATCACATTAGATATAGATTATGAACAAATGGTTCTTCTGATTTAGGGTTTTCGTTTATGATCGCATTCGGTTGATTCTATTTCGTGATTGATCCATATGGATATTGAGAGCTTGTTTCTTATAAATGAATTCCATAAAATTTAATGAAATTTATTTATGAATCCATTTTTCTATGATTGGTACAAATGAAATTTTGTTTAGAATTCTACATTTATAATCATATGCAACTGGTTATGATTGAACTAAATTCTACCAAAATTATCATAATTTGTATATGATCTCCAAATTTAACAAGTATACAAAATACTAAAAACAATGAATTCTAAATTCAATCTACCAAATATAATATTTAAAATAACTTTTATAATTTATCTAAATATGAAATTCAATTGCAAATTATTTTTTTATTGACGTGAATTTCATATGGATTTTTACCGTACCATATAAGGGAAATTTGAGTTTTGACTTAATTTGCATGCCTTTTGTCCATTGTCATATGGTTTCAACTATGATGTATCTATATAACCCAGGCCTTTTGATTGTTGAGTTGGAGTGTACTATAGCCTCAAATGATATCTCGAATCACCCTCATGGTGTCTGGATACCTCTCCTATGCTAAATGAACAGTTCTTTTAATACTGGAGCTGTTAATGAACAGTCAGTCGATGGGTTCACTAGTTCTACTGGTTTGTGCAGTAAAAAATTGGTCAAACAATACTAAAAAATTGTAAATTAATATAGTATAGTTTGTATATTAACACCTGGATAATGAAAAAATAAATTAAAAAACAAACTGGTGATTAATTTGTGGTTCCTACCTGCTGGTGATCTGTTTCAGTTTTCAAAACACTGCAAATACTTGTAATACAAAACTATCATTATGCAGAATGTTTCATGCCTATAAGGTGTATGGAGAGATTTCCATGCTCCCTGTTTCGAAATATAATTTTCAAATTGATTAGAATGGCCGTGGCTTATCTGATGTTCATGAATCTTGGTTTCTTTGCAGGCTGATGAGCACATGCAAGAAAATTTGTTTGCTGGGAGAGGGATAATGTTTTCTTGGATCTGGGAAGCTGTATCTTTTCATGGTAACGGAGACAAGATTAAATTGCCACCTTCCTGTTTCACAGAATTGTCTGATCAAGGTGCCTTTGACAAAGGACCAATATATTTCCAGTTATCAGTGATTAACCAAGAAGATCCTTCTAAGATGAAGACTAGAGACACAAAGCAGCAGACAACCCACTCTGGTGTTCTTGAGTTCACTGTAGAGGAAGGTTTTGTTGGTCTTCCTCCTCATGTGTGGAATAATTTGTTCCTTTAGGAGCTCCAAAGGCTCCTCTGAATGAGCTTCGTTATGTCTGGCTGCCTAAAGGAACTTATGCAAAGCTTCAACCTGAAGTTGTTGGCTTTTCAGACATCCCCAACCATAAGGCGGTCCTTGAAACTGCCCTTCGGCAGCATGCTACTCTTTCTCAAGGTGAAGTGATCACTGTGAACTATGGGATACTAACATACAAGTTAAAGGTTTTAGAGTTGAAACCTTCCCCTAGCGTGTCTGTCCTGGAAACAGATATTGAAGTTGATATAATTGATCCAGATTCAGCTTCACAGAGCACAAATCAACATGTTCTGAAGCCATTGAATTTAGGAATACTGGAATCTGGAATGGTTGAAGAAGGGAACTATGAGTATTATAAATTTTCTATCAACAACTCTGCTTGGGAAAAAATTACTTCTGGAAATGTTAGAGTTGAAATAAAACTAGTTGCTGAAACAGGTAGTGGTGATACTGATCTTTACGTTTCCAAGCATCCCCTCATATTTCCGAACCGACATCAACATGAATGGTCTTCTCATGATGTGGGTTCAAAGGTTTTAATCCTCAGTTCTAAGGACACACTCTTAGGAGTGGGCACTTATAGCATTGGTCTTTATGGTTTCAAAGGAACAACTGAGTACAAGGTTTTGGTGAGTGTTCAAGATAATAGTAACATTAAGACGGGTCAACAAGCTGGATCTTCATCATTTAAAGAAATTGACACTGTGGAATGTAGAAATTGTAAGTATTTTATACCCACTAGGAGTATAGCACTACATGAAGTGTATTGTAGTAGACACAATATTGTTTGCCAACATGCTGGTTGTGGAATTGTTTTGAGGATTGAGGAGGCCCAAAACCATATGCACTGTGAGAAATGTGGGCAAGCTTTTCAAACAGGAGAAATGGAGAAGCACATAAAAGTTTTCCATGAATCTCTTCAGTGCCCCTGCGGTGTAGTCCTTCAGAAGGAACAGATGGTAAGCAAGTGAAACCCTCTTTCTTGTTCTTTCTTTAATGTTTAGACTTAACTATTATTTCATTACTGCTGATACTTCAATTTGCATCATACGATCAAAAATCATGGGGTATTACTGGGTAGTGGCCCATTTTATTCATTATTGCAATATTCACGTTGATCCATTACGATGTTATTCCAATAATTTAGGTAGTTTGCCCAGTTGATTGCCGCAGATAAAACCATTGGCCAGTTGTTTGGGTGATTTGTGGTGTTTAATATGGATTAGGAAGGAATTGAGATGTTGATTTTTTTTTTCAAGATCAGCGCTTTTCCCCCTTGAATGGGGATTTAAAATGACATCTTAAAAAAGTGTCTTGCTAAAAATTTCTCCAAAAAATCATTGGAAGTGAAAAAACCAAAACATAGATTGTGTTTTTCTTAATTGATGAATATCACTAGCATTTTTAATTGGTTGGGGAACAATGTTTTACTTATTTATTTTATCTGTCTGTGGCAGTTACAACACTAAGCTTCAGATTGCCCCCATACACCTCATCACATGCCGGTTTTGTGGTGACATGGTTCAAGCGGGGAGTTCAACTATGGATGTGAGGGACCGATTAAGAGGACTGTCTGAGCATGAAAGTCTTTGTGGTTCAAGAACAGCCCCATGCGACTTATGTGGACGATCGATCATGTTGAAGGAGATGGTGTTTAGATCATTTTTGCACTTGTTTTTAGTATGATTTTTATGTGTTTTTAGTTAATGTTTCATTTGATTTTTGTTTAAAGTTTGTTTGAAGTGTTTGTTTTAGGTTAAAGTTAAAAAACTCCCTTGGAAGATTAAAACAGTGCCGGAAAAGCATGAATAAAGCAAGACATGGCCAAGCCAAATCAAGCTTGGCCGTGTCACCTCAAAGGAAATGAAAGCAGAGCTTGACACATCCATGAGACACGGCCAAGCCACTGGCCATGTCTCACTTAAAGACCAAAACCAAAGAAACCAAGAAAGAAAAGAAAATAGGTAGTACTTGACACACTCACATGACATGGCCATGTCGCTTGAAGCTTGGCCATATCTGCTCGTCTTGGCCATGTCTTTGCCTATGTCTGATCGTCTTGGCCATGTCCCTTGAAGCTTGGCCATGTCCCTTGAAGCTTGGCCATGTCTCATTGTCTTGGTCATGTTTCATCTTAAGAAAATAAAATCATATGAAAATAAAAGCAGTGTTGAACACAAGTACCATCTTGGCCATGTCTCTGCCCATGTCGCTCGAAGTTTGGCCATGTCGCTTGAAGCTTGGCCATGTCTAAGGAAAAATTGGTAGACATGGCCAAGTCACCCTTATCTTGGCTGTGTCCCTCAAAGAAATTGAAGCAATGACTGACACTGGCAAGAGACAAGGACAAGCCATCGGTCGTGTCTCACCTAAAGAGCAAAATTCAAAGAACAAAGAAAGAAAAGAAAGAAGGCAGAAGGCGACAGTGGCAAGAGACATGACCAAGCCACTGGCCATGTCACATGACACAGCCAGGAGCTTGGCCATGTCACCATTTGAGAACAAAGAAAAGAAAGAAGGCAGAAGGTGACACTGGCAAGAGACATGGCCAAGCCACTGGCCATGTCACATGACATGGCCAGGAGCTTGGTTGTGTCATTCTTGGTCAATCTTGAATATTTGAATTCTTTTGCATTAAGTGGGGGACAAAGACCAAAAGTAATATTAAAATAAGGAAAAAATTTGCCTAATTGATGGAAAGAAATATTTAACAAAGAGAAGGTAGGAGACAAGAGTGAGTGTGGTGAGTTGGCAAGCATGGCTTTGGAATTTTGAAGGAATTAAAAAGAGAAGGAGAGGAAAGAAAAAGCAACACGTTTTTGGAGGGAGAGAGTGACACTCTCCCTTGGCTCATCATCCTCATCCTCCATTTCTATCCTCTCCATCTTCTCTATCTTCCATACACAAGTTCTTTGAGGTTTTTGGGATAAATTGGGTTAACAAGCTCTTGAAGGTTGAAGAAGCTTCCTTGAAAGGTTTGATGACTTGAGAAAGCTACATTCCATCTTCCAAAGGCATAATCAATTAAAGGGTTGGTGACTTGAGAAAGCTCCATCCCAATGTTTGATGACTTGAGAAAGCTCCATTCCATATTGCAAAAGGGAATCAACAATTGAAGAGGGCTTGAGTTCCTCATCATACATCAAGGTGGAGCTAGGAGGAAGACTAGTAATCATACTCTTGGCATCTTCACAAGGGGTTTTTCTATTCTCTCTTTTAATTCATTTCTATATTGTTGTTGTTGTATTAAGATAATTGATATTACAATGAACAATTTCTAATTGATTTATATTGAGTTGAATGATTATTTTAAATTGATGATGTTGAGCTAAATACCCATGCCTAGAGTTTGTAGTATATTTTATTGAATGTCTTGATTTGATATTTCCATTGATGTACCTTGTGTATGGTTGATTGTATTAAATGTTAGGTTGATAGATTAGCTACCTATTAATAGTTGAATATTGGATGACGGATCAAGAGGTGAAATTCGATATCGAACTATATAATCAACCACCCTATGAATGAATTCGAAATATAAGTTTTAGGGTTTTCTTAATTTGGTAATGTAAAATAATTGTTATTACTATTTCATGAATGTGAGAACTAATGAATTAGCAATTGACTAATTAACCTTAAGGAACAAATTAATTTACAAGGATATGATAATAGATAATTTGAGAATTGAGCTTTGATTGAATGGGCCTACAACACTAGGCACTTTTCCAAGAATTGATTTGATCTTGTACAACCATCACTTCCATTACTTTTAGTTTTAATTATTTTAAAACCACATTCCAAACAACGCACAAACTTGCATTTAAATTACTTGCCAATCAAGCTATTATGAACTACACCTTCCTTGTGAGATGACTTTGGGGCGATCACCTTTGCTACAATTACCTCGTATACTTGCGAGTCACGCTTTGTAGTAGTACTTAATTCGAGCGTAACAAGTTTTTGGCGCCGCTGCCGAGGAGGGTTGTTTAAGTAGTTATAGTTTGATATTTTTTATTTAATTTTTTGTTTGTTTTGTTTGATTTGTTTTAATTTAGTTGTTTGTTTGTTTCTTTAAATTGTTAAGTGCATTTTGTAAAAATGCAGTTTTCAAGGCACGGGGGAGTTTATGATGGGAATTCTAATTCTGAAATGGGATGGCAATTAGCAGAATTGACGAATCAACTTAAGGTGTTAAATGCATGAGGAAGAGCACCTATGCTACGCCAAGAGATATGTATAGCATGTGGGAATGCAGGGCATAGTGCAAATACGTATTCATTCAGTTTTGAACGATACCAAGAATGGCAAGAGAAAGAATATGCCTTTAAAAGTTTCTAGCAAATGTGTAGAAATGACCCATATTCCAGTCCTTATAATTCAAGCTGGGGAAGCCACCCAAATTTTTCTTGGAAAAACCAACAGCAAATTCCACCTCAAAATTTTTTTCAACCTTACCAAAGAAGTTTTTACTCTCAAGAACAATACTCAAATCAAGATTTCCTTAAAAAACCCACATTGGAGGATAGTTTGAATGCCTTAATTCAAACTAGCGCACAAAATCAAGATAGACTTAAGGAACCTACTTTGGAAGATAGTTTAAATGCTTTCATTCAAATTAGCAAACAAAATCAAGCTCAATGCAAGCAATCCATAGTGGAAGATGATTTGAATGCTTACCTTCAAATTAGCACACAAAATCAGGAAGGGAGCAATGAGAAGTTTGATTCTTTGGAAGAATCATTGAAGATGGTGGAAACTCAAGTTGGGCAACTGGCACATCAACTCCAAGCACACCAAAAGGAGGAATTTTCTAGCCAAGTGGAGCAAGTCAAGGTAATCACAAATTTGAGAAGTGAACAGGTGATATATAATAAATTTTGTGATTCCTTTGATGCAGGTACTAATCAAGAAGAAAATGGTGAGGAGATACAACCAAACATAGAGGAGTTAATTCAATCAAGGGAGGAGGAGAATTTGGAAGTATCAACTTCATCACAATTACATGAGCCTCCGAATCCTTTTATGCCACCAATCCCATTCCCAAGTAGATTGAAAGATGAGAATCAAGGTATGCAACTTCCTAAACTCTATGACATACCCTATAGTGAAGATAGTGTAGATAAGCTTAAGGTGGCCATGACCTTAGAAGTAGAGCCTAATATTTTCAACTTAGAAATTGAGGAGAGCAAACTAATTTTAAATGATGAGGTTGTTGAAAGGGAACTTCAAAATGCTAAAGAAAATGAGAAAGAGATTCAACCAAACTTGGTTGAACTTAAAAAGACCCCAAAAATTTTGAAATATGTTTTGGATGGGGATAACAGTATGCAACCAATGGTCATCCCTCTCACTTTCGGGAGTGAGAAAGAGCAAAAAATGAATATAACCATGTTGCATACTGAAAATTATTTTTACTAAGTTCC
This sequence comes from Garcia nutans, assembly GCA_947685225.1. Lineage (NCBI taxonomy): Eukaryota > Viridiplantae > Streptophyta > Magnoliopsida > Malpighiales > Euphorbiaceae > Garcia > Garcia nutans. Next base: position 3,685,020 of record CANTUV010000068.1, read on the forward strand.
TATAGCATTAAAGGATCAAGCTAAGACAACCTTCACATGTTCCCTTTGGACAATTGCTCTTCTAAGGATGCTACCTAAGCTTTGCATTACATTGGATACCTTTCGAAGTTGCATGCTGTTCATCCTCTCAGACATGGGCGACAATTGCATTATGGGTGGAAGGAGCCCTACACATCATATATGGGAACGATGGAAATCAAGTTTCCTCTAAACCCTCTCTCTTAGTTGATGCATGCTCACATTGAGAACAATGTGAATCTTTAAGTGTGGAGTGCATTATGTATTTTGTGTTTTTACTTTTAATTATCTTTGTTTAAGTTTTAGTTTAGTAATGTTTTTCTTTAAATAAATGAATTTTGAAAATTTTAATTGTTATAAAATTGTTGATAGATAACCCTTGAATTTTTGAAGCATGAATTTGATAATTGAGTAGAATTGGTGCTTATTGTCAATTTTGTTGGTTTTTCATAGCATTGCCATTAAACTAGTGAGGAATTGAGCCATCAACTTATCATTCCTTTTGTGTGTGAACATCTTTGATTGATGAATTGTTAGAACTTGCTTTGATATGCATTTTAAAATTACATAAAATTTTCAATTAGGCATCAAGATGATTAAGGCAATTAGGTGAACCCATTTTAGCTTAAAAAGACCAACCCTATTTTTAACCTTAGTTAGCCAATTTTGAGCCTATTTCGTTTCTCCTTTTCTTTCTTTTTCGCAACACTACTAACTTTGAAACATGCCATTTTGTCTCTTACCCTTTCATTAGGTCAAGAGCATTTTAAGAGCGTTTATGACCGAGTGTTGTGTTGAATTAAGTGTGGGATTAAATTTAGTAGGTTTAATATTGCAAACTATTATGTTTTTTAGTTGCAAAATAAAAAATAAAAAATTGATAAGAATAATTGTTGTTCTTGTTGAAAAGGTTGGAATATGTTTGGGAATAATCATTGCAAAATGTAATAAGTGAGTTCCCTTGAAAAGCTTTTTGATGTCAAGGGGTAGGTGAGAGGAAGGTGTTTTGGGATCGTTGGGTTATACATATGATCGGTTGCTTCATTCTTGGAGTGCTCTTAAACTTAATGATTAAGCTCACATTTCCTAAATATCATGCCTTTACCTTAGCTCGATTACAACCCGATAAAATACCTTATGATTAATGTTTGATTGCAATTTTATTGTGAAAATTTGATTGATATGCAAGCCTATGGCGATAATCTTTCATTGATTATTATGAGTATAAACACCACCATGATCAAACACTTTTAAGAGTTGGTGAGGGAGTGACAACATTGGTTATGCATGGAAAGCCACTTAATTGCATGGGTATCGATTTTGTTCGATTCGATATTGATTGTGGACTTAGGGATAGGGAAGTCTTGATGCATTCTTATAACTCTTGAACTTAACAAAATTTATCTTGTATAGTGTTTTGATTTTAGCCTTGCTTGGAGACAAGCAAGGAACTAAGTGTGGGGTATTTGTTTAGATCATTTTTGTACTTGTTTTTAGTATGATTTTTATGTGTTTTTAGTTAATGTTTCATTTGATTTTTGTTTAAAGTTTGTTTGATGTGTTTGTTTTAGGTTAAAGTGCAAAAACTCCATTGGAAGATCAAAACAGTGCAGGAAAAGCATGAATCAAGCAAGACATGACTAAGCCAAATCAAGCTTGGCCGTGTCACCTCAAAGAAAATGAAGACAGAGCTTGGCACACCCATGAGACATGGCCAAGCCACTGGCCGTGTCTCACTTAAAGACCAAAACCAAAGAAACCAAGAAAGAAAAGAAAATAGGCAGTACTTGACACACTCACATGACATGGCCATGTCGCTTGAAGCTCTGATCGTTTTGGCCATGTCGCTTGAAGCTTGGCCATATCTCATTGTCTTGGCCGTGTTTCATCCTAAGAAAATAAAATCATATGAAAATAGAAGCAGTGTTGAAAACAAGCACCATCTTGGCCATGTCTCTGCTCATGTCACTCGAAGCTTGGCCATGTCGCTTGAAGCTTGGCCATGTCCAAGGAAAAATTGGTAGACATGGCCAAGTCACCCTTATCTTGGCTGTGTCTCTCAAAGATATTGAAGCAGTGACTGACACTGGCAAGAGACACGGCCAAGCCAAGATAAGGTGACTTGGCCGTGTCTCACCTAAAGAGCAAAATCCAAAGAACAAAGAAAGAAAAGAAAGAAGGCAGAAGGCGACATTGGCAAGAGACATGACCAAGCCACTGGCCATGTCATATGACACGGCCAGGAGCTTTGCCATGTTACCACTTGAGAACAAAGAAAAGAAAGAAGGCAGAAGGTGACACTGGCAAGAGACATGGCCAAGTCACTGGCTATGTCACATGACATGGCTAGGAGCTTGGCCGTGTCACTCTTGGTCAACCTTGAATATTTGAATTCTTTTGCATTAAGTGGAGGACAAAGACCAAAAGTAATATTAAAATAAGGAAAAAGGGTACCTAATTGATGGAAAGAAATATTTAACAAAGAGAAGGTGGGAGACAAGAGTGAGTGTGGTGAGTTGGCAAGCATGGGTTTGGAATTTTGAAGGAATTAAAAAGAGAAGGAGAGGAAAGAAAGATCAACACGTTTTTGGAGGGAGAGAGTGACACTCTCCCTTGGCTCATCATCCCCATCATCAATTTCTATCCTCTTCATCTTCTCCATCTTCCATACACAAGTTCTTTGAGGTTCTTTGAGATAAATTGGGTTAACAAGCTCTTGAAGATTGAAGAAGCTTCATTGAAAGGTTTGGTGACTTGAGAAAGCTTCATTTCATCTTCCAAATGCATAATCAATTAAAGGGTTGGTGACTTGAGAAAGCTCCATCCCAAGGTTTGGTGACTTGAGAAAGCTCCATTTCATATTGCAAAGGGGAATCAACAATTGAAGAGGGCTTGAGTTCTTCATCATACATCAAGATGGAGCTAGGAGAAAGATTAGTAATCCTACTCTTGGCATCTTCACAAGGGGTTTTACTATTCTCTCTTTTAATTCATTTCTATATTGTTGTTTTATTAAGATAATTAATATTACAATGAACAATTTGTATTTGATTTATATTGAGTTGAATGATTGTTTTAAATTGATGATATTGAGCTAAATACCAATGCCTAGGGTTTGTAGTATATTTGATTGAATGTCTTGATTTGATATTTCCATTGATATACCTTGTTTATGGTTGATTGTATTGTATTGAATGTTAGATTGATAGATTAGCTACCTATTAATCTTTGAATATTGGATGACGGACCGAGAGGTGAAATTCGATATCGGAACTATATAATCAACCACCCTATGAATGAATTCGAAATATAAGTTCTAGGGTTTTCTTAATTTGGTAATGTAAAATAATTGGTTATTGCTATTTCATGAATGTGAGAACTAATGAATTAGCAATTAACTAATTAACCTTAAGGAACAAATTAATTTATAAGGATATGTTAATGGATAATTTGAGAATTGAGCTTTGATTGAATGGGCTTACAACACTAGGCACCTTCCCAAGAATTAATTTGATCTTGTACAACCATCACTTCCATTACTTTTTGTTTTAATTGTTTTAAAACCACATTCCAAACAACGCACAAACTTGCATTTAAATTACTTATCAATCAAGCTATTACGAACTACACCTTCTTTGTGAGACGACCTTGGGGCGATTACATTTGCTACAATTACCTCATATACTTACGAGTCACGCTTTATAGTAGTACTTAATTCGAGCGCAACAGATGGATATCCACCAAATTGCTGTTCACCAGAAAAGTTGACTCAAGAACCAAAAGTTGTAATATGCGCACGAGGAGCTGGCCATGTGATCATGTATTGTAGAAGCATGATCAGCAATTCATTAGTGATCTGAGTTGGACCCTGTTTTTCCATGGCAAGTATAGTTAATTATTGATGCTTAAATTCACTCGTGTCCATATGAAGAGCGAAAACAGAACCTATTGTTGTATTACTTCATGCTGAGTCAAGAAAACAGATCCGTATAGTTGAGTCGCACTAGCTTGATATTAAGATTAGTAGAGTTGAATATAGGATTATTCGATGTCATCGACTTGTGGTGTCTTCATCTCTGCTTGTATAACCTGGTTTGTTCATCTTAAATTTGTAAATTTTTAATTGGAAAATTTTGATGTTGATATCATTTAGTGTCAATGTTGTTTTCTTTAACTGAGCTAATTTTGGCTGTTAACATGAAAGTGGTTCAAATATTGTCTCAGCGTTGCCTGTTAAAGAGTCAATAGTTGTCCAAAATTTTCCAAAATGACTAGCCCTCCGTATTACTATAATAATTTTCCAATTCCCATGCCGGTGTTTCATTGAATTTTTCTACTTATTTTGGAAATTTTGATTATTTATTTATTTGATATTTGAAACGAAAAAGTTTAATTTTTGTTATAGGAATTTGACTGTTTTTAGCTTAATTATAATAATTTTAAACGTGAAATGCTTAACAGCGGCGTTCCTTAAAACGTGTGTTTTTTTTTTTTAATTTATTTATTATCAGCGGGTCAAAATTTTAGTTGAGAGAAAAAAATTGAAGGAACTCAATTTCTCAAGTAATATAATGTATATACAAATAAAAGAGGAAATTAAACTTCCTTTTTAATTTTGCTGCAATTGATTTTTATTTTTATTTATAATTTTTATTTTTTCAATTTTTATTTTTTTTATTTTAAAAAAATACGTTGTCATTTTTTCTTGCTCTCTCTCTTTCTTTCTATCCCTTTCTTTTACGTTTCTTCAATTTTATTGTGTTCTTCTTCTTCTTTCTATTTCATATACTGATGATGTTGGCCACTGAAATTCATCTTAGAACCAAAGAAATTAATTTCATTGATTTTACTCTTTAAAATTCAAAACTTTTTAATTTTTATTATATAGGTTTCTCTTCCCTCACAGCAAATAAATTATCTAAATGGTAAGCTCGACTTTACTAATGGATGCTGGCTACGTAAGTATTAGAGAATTCGTGCATTACAAATTTACAACAAATAAAATATCTAGATGTAAATTATTAATTCACATGCTGTTTTTTTTTCAAATCTTTTATTTCCGTTCAAGTTGACAAAAGCAGTGGGGGAGCACATAAGTTGCCATTGATTGACCAGATGTTGGGCTCTATTTCTTTTTTTTTTCTTTTATTTGTTTATTTGTTTTGATTTTTTATTTGTAAATCTTTTAATTTTTTGTTGTTTTGATTGTTTTTTATGTTTCAATTGTATGAATTGGAAACTTTTTTTGTTCTTCAACCTAAATGTACACTACTTATTTGATAAAATGTTTCAAAGAAAGAATTTTGTCTTATAATTTATTCCTTTACTTTATAAGCCTTTATTCTATAAGCTTTGTGCTGGATTTTCATATATGAAAGAACTTTCATATAAGAAAAACAATGAATTTAGTAAAAACATGTGAGTGAAAAAAAAAATCATACATTAATTCTTTAAAATTTTAAGTTGAAATATGGTATAAATTCATAAATATATACCTGCAGCGAACTTATAAAGAAAATCTATCACTGAATTGGATTTCTAGTGACAACATTTTGATTATTAATAATAAAAAAATTTAAAATAAATCTCAATTAATCTAACAACATATACCTATGAAATTTAAATTAGTTTATATATTGGTATTTTATTGATTTAATCAATTGATTTATATTATTATATGTAACATATACAAATATATAATAATATATTAATTGTATATTTATTTTTTTTATTTTGCAAATCAACAAGTATATGTTGTTATATGTAATATATATGAACATATAACAACATATATCAGCTGTATATTGATATTTCTTTAGCAAATCAACTAATATATATTGTTCTATGTAACATATATAAACAAATAACAATATATATTAGTTTGTATTTTAATATTTTATTATAAATCAACCGATATATAATATTTTTGTAATATATATCAACATATATTAGTTTGTATATTGATATTTTATTACAAATCAACTAATATATGTTGTTTTATGTATATAAAATTTATGAACATAGTTATATATTGATATTTGTTTTGAAAATCAACTAATATATGTTATTATATGTAACATATACAAATATATATTATTTTGTATATTGATATTTGATTACAAATCAACTGATATATATTGTTATATGTAACATATATGAATATATAATAACATATATTAGTTATATATTGATATATTTTTTAAAATTAACTAATATATATTGTTATATATAACATATATCAATATATATTAGTTTATATGTTGATATTTTATTACAAATTAACTAATATATGTTGCTATATGTAACATATAACATCATGTATCAGTTGTATACTGATATTTTTTTGCAAATCAATTGATATATATCGGTATATGTAATACATATGAACATATAACAGTATACATTAGTTGTATACTAATATTTCTTTCCCAAATCAATTCATGTATTTTCACGACCCAATCCAAGAGCACGTGACAGGCACTAGGGAATCGGAAAAACACGTGGCTCCCAAAACCCGTAGTAAACCTAACAACTCATTTTTCGATAAATATAGATGGTGACAGCAGTCACTATCTCAAATCGGGCCCACTAGCCTACTAATATTATACTTTAATATAATATCACATCATCATTAGACATTTATTGATAAATATATTTAACTAAACCACGGAATTAAATAAATAAGAAGATAGACAAAAAATGAAATATCATGCGGAGTTTTAAAAAATAATTATAATATAATTGTATAATAAAATATATACAATTAACACTTCTGCCAATAAATAAAAAGGCAGGACGACATGAATAAGCAGTACTCCTATGCTCAATCTGCAACTTGAAAAAAATGGTGAATAGGAATGAGTGTTCGACTCAGCGAACTATATAGTAATTAATATAATACAACTATCACATGCATAACGTGCGAATATAAATGTCAATCAATCAACAAATCACATAACCAAACAAGAATAAAAGTAAGTTAATGGGGCCTCACTAAATCTCAAACTAGGGAGCCTATCCCCCTATCTGGCTCTCTTAGTTCTTACATTTCTCTTAGAATCTAATACATAGGGTCTGTCGTTACAGTCATAGTCAACAGCGTTATCCGACTGACAAGCAGCATTGAGCATGAAAATGCTTCCGCCGTCACACCGATCCTAATCTCATCATATAATATTTTCATATCATAATTCATATTTCCGATCATGTGTGGTCTCATATCATCATAACTCTATCCCGCATCACATATTATATGCATTAAGCACAATCAACTCATACTCAACACACATTATGCTTATAACAATAATAATTGTACAAATATTGCACAAACAGTTGATGCATTATGTAAATATAATTATAAACATATTTTAAGGGAGCGAGGTATTATATTATTCTATATAACTCACAGATTTATAAAAACTCAACGATCCTCCTTAAAATATTTAATTGAAAATAGAAGACACCTGAAAATATTTTCAATCGACAATAAAAACTATTAAAATATAGACGAATACGACTCTAGATATTCTGTCTAAATTTTGATAGAGTCTCCTCTATAACTATAATATTTCTCCTAAAATAAAATGAGAACACACTTCAAAAAATTTCACAACAGCCAACGTTAACTCAATTGTCCCATCTGGGTCACCATTATAATTCTCAATAACTCAAATATAAACCCAACGTATATCTCATAAATACAATAGTAATAGTTTAGTATATCAATATCAATCTTATTTATTTAATTTATTAACAAAATATTCACTTATAATTTTAAGATATATGCTAATTCAATTTTAAATAATTCTTAAAAAATTATTTTATAACTGTCTCTCAATTATAATCAATTACCATATAATTTATTTACCTCACTTTATAAAAATAATTTGGTTAATTTAATCATAAAAATACTAATTTTAATAAAGTAATTAGTTTTAAATTAACACCTTCAAAATATCTAAATTTCAATCTATTTACTATCAATCATTAACTATATATTTATTATTATTATTTTATTTATTCCTTTACTTATATCTAAAATGACTATCATAACTCATAATGCATTTTATTATCTAATTATAAATTTTTTTACCAATTAAATATTAAGAATTTATAATAATTTATCTTTAATTATTTATTATATGTTTTTACTATTTTTTATAATCGCTAAAATAGTAACTCCGTCACCGAAATAGTGTCGCATTTGCCGAAAAATAATTACCAAAATAGTATCACCGTTGCCGAAAAAAGTTATTGAAATAGTATCATTTTTATCGAAAAAATAGTTATTAGAATACTGTCACCATTTTTGAAAAAAGGTTACCGAAATAGGGTCACCGTTGTAAAAAATGGCAATCAAAATAGTGTCACTACTGCTGAAAACGGTAATTAGAATAGTGTCACTGTCGCCGAAAAACGGTTGTCGAATTTCAGCCAAACTCAAAAGTTGTCTAAAATTTACAAATGATATACCAAAATGAAGCTTATGAAGAGAGGGTTCCAAAAATATCAACATTGCTTGGAAAAGAGATCGAAAAGTGATTGAAAAATTGATCAAAAAGTTACTATAGCGGTGCACTTGCGATTGACTTTGACAAGGAGTGAGAAAAATTTTGGAGTCGGACGGCGACGATTTTAGGGGCGTTGGACTCGTCGGACAATAGGCTTTCCAATGGTATGGGAGATGTCAATAGTTGATTATCGAATGGTGATAGATATAAAAAAAAATCGATCGGTGTACTATTTCTCTCTCTCCCTCTGTCACTTTCTCTCTCTTCTTTTCTTCTTCTTTTTTTTTTGTTTCTTTCTTTTTTTGTTCTTTTTCTCTTATAAATGCATATATACTAATTTTTATTTTAATTTTTTACATTTTTTAAATTTAAAATAAATTTAAAATTTGAGCTATTACAATCTTTTCTCCTTTTTAAAATTTCGTCCTCGAATTTTCAAATTAAGAAAAATGCTCAAGTAAAAAGTTAAACTATTCATGCTTCTCTGAGCACTCTGATATATTATTCTTAAGAATCACATTTAATATTCTTAATTCAACTAATCTTCCACCTTAAAAATTTTACCTAGTTATATCCACAATTGACCTCAAAACATTCGATTAGCCATTTTAAATCTAACTCTCAATTTATATATAGATCATGTCACTACTTTACAATCCAAATGAGATTATATTTAATGATAACATAAATATACTAACGTCATTATTTATCTCTATATTTTTCAATTATGGTAATTTAATCTAAATACCTCTTTTAATATGTTCCTTTCAAATAATGCTTTATGTCTATCACCTTTAAATTTTTACATTTTAAAATATATCAATTTAGTTGCACTTCAATTAATCATTTCAAATTCACATACTCGAATTATTCTAAAAATTTTAATAATTTGTATAGTCTCTAAATCACAATTTTACTTAACAAATTTTGCTTTTAACATAAAATTATCACGATATGTATACAACTTACATATAAAATCTTAACAAATTTCTAAATTTATAGCCACCTTAACTGTTTATATTTTATAAACTCTAAAATTTCATCTTTTTTTAATCTCGACTGAATATTTTGCCTTCTTTTCTTTTCTACCTTAGAAAATCAAATCAATTTAATCCAAAATAGATTTTTTTCAATTAATTTAAATATCAAATCCAATTTATTATCATCAACTCATCAAAGTCAAAACTCCAATTTAATTTATCAATTTATTCAATTGAATCTTAGAATATAAATTACTCATTTCTACTAACGATATTCATGTACCATATTGATTCCAATTAAATTGATAACATTATTATATATATATATATATATTCATCTAGCTCAACCTAAAAGCTTACAGTATTCAATCATTTTCTATCACTTCAACTTGTCAGTATACTATATGTCATTTCCAAATTCATGAATATAACTTTAATAATATTATAGTTGATCTTTATTATCAATCCAAAATATTTATTTTCCTAATATATTTATATTTGTATATCACAAATATATTCACATTCAAACTCATCATACACTATTTATTATCAAAATTTAGATTTACTATGTCTTTATAATTTATACTTATTATATGTCATTTTATTCAATGTCAAGTCCAAATGCTATCATTGATTTACATATCCAAAATTACTATTCATATATATCATCAACCCTTTAGGCTCCACACGTCATTCATACTCTAATTAGCTCATGAGTTATACTTCATATTTGGTTTTCCTTCATTTAGATTCTATTTTCTCATCTAATCATCGTTCAAGTAAGAATTTAAATTTATCCTAAATAAATTACCTTATTTCTTAACTTACTAGGTCTGCTTAAAATAACTACTCAAAGTCTATCGTTTTACGCGTTCAAGAGAAAATATATAATGTTACAATATACAATCTTTAATACAATCCACACTTTGAAGCTACAAAAGCAGCATAACTTATATCTCATACTAATAAATACATATAACATTCACACACATATATAATAATTAAATTATCACCCATAAATAACGCTGAATTTAAGGCAAATGAAACTCAATCAAGATGAAAAGAAAACCTATACTCCGTCTAAAATAAGAACTTAGACCAACTAGAACACTTCTAACCATAGACAGGGTATAGGCTGCAAAATCAATGCTCTGATACTAACTTTGTCACAGGCCAACCCGAGGGCATGTGATCGCACTAAGAAACGAGAAAAGCACGTGGCTTTCAGAACTCATAGTAAGCTTAATAACTCATTTTTCGATAAATATAGATGGTGACAACAGTCACTATCTCAAACTGGGTTTACTAGCCTACTAATATTATACTTTAATATAATATCGCATCATCATCATCAGATATTTATTAACAAATATATTTAACTAAATCGCATAATTAAATAAATAAGAAGATAGACAAAAAAAGAAATACCATGCGGAGTTATAGAAAATAATTATAATATAATTGTATAATAAAATATATATAATTAATACCATGCCAATAAATAAAAAGGCAAAATGACCTGAATAAGCAGCACTCTCATACTCAACCTGAAACCTAGAAAAAATAGTGAACATAAATAAGCGTTCGACTCAATGAGCTATATAGTAATTAATATAATATAATTATCACATGCATAACGTGAGCATACAATTGCCAATCAATCAACAAATCACATAAGCAAACAATGATAAGAGTAAGTTAATGGGACCACATTAAACCTCAGACTAGGGAGCATATCCCCATATCTGGCTCTCTTAGTCCATATATTTCTCTTAGAATCTATTATATACGGTCTGTCGTTACAGCCGTAGCCAAGCAGCGCTACCCGACTGACAAGCAGCGTTGAGCATGAAAATGCTTCCGCCGTCACGCCGGTCCTAATCTCATCATATAATATCTTCATATCATAACCCGTATTCCCAACTATGTGTGGCTCCATATCATCCTAACTTTATCCGGCATCACATATTATATGCATTAAGCACAACCAACTCATACTCAATACACATTATACTTATAAAAATAATAATTGTACTTATATTGCACAAACAGTTGATATATTATGTAAATACAATTATAAACATATTTTAAGGGAGAGGTATTATACTATTCTATATAACGCACAGATTTATGAAAACCCAACGATTCTCTTTGAAATATTTAATTGGAAATAGAAGACACCTGAAAATATATTCAATCAACAATAAAAACTATTAAAATAAGACGAATATGACTCTAGAGATTCTATCTAAATTTCGATAGAATCTTCTCTATAACTATAATATTTTCTCCTAAAATAAAATGAGAATACACTTCAAAAATTTTCACAACAGTCAACGTCAACTCAATTGCCCCATCTGAGCCACCATTATAATTCTCAATAACTCAAATATAAGCCTAACGTATATCTCATAAATGCAATAGTAATAGTTTATTATATCAATATCAATCTTATTTATTTAATTTATTAACAAAATATTCACTTAAAATTTTAAAATATATACTAATTCAATTTTAAATAATTTTTAGAAAATTACTTTATAACCATCTCTCAATTATAATCAATTACTATATAATTTATTTATCCCACTTTATAAAAGTAACTTGGTTAATTTAATTATAAAAATACTAATTTTAATCAAGTAATTAGTTTTAAATTATCGCCTTCAAAATATCCAAATTTTAATCTATTTACTATCAATCATTAACTATATATATTTATTATTATTATTTTATTTATTCTTTTAATTATATCTAAAATTACTATCATAACTCATAATTCATTTTATTATCTAATTATCAATTTTTTTACCAATTAAATACTAAAAATTTATAATAATTTACCTTCGATTATTTATTATATATTTTTACTATTTTTTATAATCGCTGAAATAGTAACTCCGTCATCGGAATAGTGTCACATTTTTAGAAAAAATTAGCGAAATAGTATCATCGTTGCTGAAAAACAGTTGCTGAAATAGTATCACTTTTGCCGAAAAAAAGTTACCAGAATATTGTCACCGTTTTTGAAAAAAGATTACCGAAATAGGGTCATCGTTGCCGAAAATGGCAATCAAAATAGTGTCACCGTTGCCAGAAATGGTAATCAAAATAGTATTACTGTCGCCGAAAAACGGTTGCCGAATTTCAGTCAAACTCAAAAGTTGTCTAAAATTTATAAATGATATACCAAAATGAAGCTTATGAAGAGAGGATTCCAAAAAATATCAACCTTGCTTGAAAAAAGAGGTTGGAAAGTGACCAAAAAATTGATCAAAAGGTTACTGTAGTAGTACACCTCTAATTGACTTTGACCCTCAAGTGAGAAAAATTTTGGCGTCAGACGGCCACGATTTTGGGGGCGTTGGACTCGTCGGACAATAGGCTTTCCAATGGTGTGGGAGATGTTGATAGTTGATCACCGGACGATAATATATCTGAGAAAAATTGATCAGTGTACTATTTCTCTCTCTCTCCCTCTGTCACTTTCTCTCTTCTTTTCTTCTTCTTCTGTCTCTTTCTTTCTTTTTGTTCTCTTTCTCTTATAAATACATATATATTAATTTTTATTTTAATTTTTTACATTTTTTTTAATTTAAAATAAATTTAAAATTTGGGTTATTACAATCTTCTCTCCTTTTTAAAAATTCTTCCTCGAATTTTCAAACTAAAAAAAAAATGCTCAAGTGAAAATAGTTACTGGAATAGTTTTACATTTGTCAGAAAATGGTTACCAGAATAGTGTCACCATTGCCAAAAAAAAGTAATCGGAATAGTGTCACTACTTCCGGAAACAATAATCAGAATAGTGTCACCGTTGTCAAAAAATGATTATTGGATTTCGGCTAAACACAAAAGTTATCTAAAATTTACAAATGATATATCAAAATGAAACTTATGAAGAGAGTGTTCCAAAAATACCAATCTTGCCTGGAAAAAAGGTCAAAAAGTGGCTCAAAAATTGATCAAAATGTTACTATAGCGGTACACCTCCGATTGATTTTGACCGGCGAGTGAGAAAAATTTCAGAGTCGGACGACAATAATTTTGGTGGCATTGAACTCGTCGGATGGTAGACTTTTCAATATTGCAGGAGGTGTCGAAAGTTGATCACCGGTCGATAATAGATCTGAGAAAAATCGATCGGTACACTCTCTCTCTGTCACTTTCTCTCTCTTCTTTTCTTCTTCTTCTTTTCTTTTTTTTTCTATTTCTTTCTCTTTTTTTCTCTTTCTCTTATAAATACACATATATTAATTTTTATTTTACATTTTTTTTAAATTTAATATAAATTTAAAATTTGGGTTATTATATATATATATTGTTATATGTAACATATATAAACATATACAAGATAATGTACAAAAAAAATATTAATATATAAACTAATATATTGTGATATATACAAAATAATATGCAAAAAAAATATCAATCTATAAACTAATATATTATGTTATATGTTAATATATACTAATATGTCGGTGTATGTTGATATATGTTATATATATTTTAACGGTGTATGTTGATATATATTAGTATATGTCAGTATATATTGATATATGTCGATATGACTTTTTTGTAATTTTATATCAAAAAATATTTTTAAATTATTTTTATAGTATATGTTAAAATTATTTTAAAAATATAAATTAAATAAAATATATTTATATAAATAAAAATAAAAATTTTATTTTCAAAATGAGAATATATATGGGTATTTGTTACATATATATAGAAATTTAATATAAATATTTTTAATTTGATAATTTAAAAAATTATTTTAAAAGTAAGAGATTAAAAACAAAAAAAAACAAATACAAATGTCCAAATTATTAAATAGATTCTTATTATGAAATAAATAAAGTTTTTTATGTATGCATGATAAATACCTTAACAAAATTTAAAATTATTGAGACTCCTATTTTTCTTTAATAAGAAATAACAATTTTTTTTGCAAATCAATAAAAAAAAATAACAATTACTAATTAAATATACATATCTATACATAAATTATATTTTTCAGTGATAATATATTTGTGGGATGATGGTAATAATGACATCTTTGATCATTTAAGTTGTGAGAGAGACAACCACAAATAAAAAAAAAAGCTTCAAAATAAGTTCCGTATTTTTGCAATACAAAGAAGCAATTTACGTAAAATTGAAAAAACTTTTTTTCACCGTATTTTTGAAATTGGATTCTTTTTTATGGTTATTTTTGTAAGAAGCCCTAAATAAAAATGTACATAAATACAAGTGAGAGGGCCAAAGCTAACAAAAAATTAGATTGTACTTACTGAATGTCTTGGTGGAACAGATTGATACTTGTATCTTTCAAGACCTAACCACACTTGTATTTTTGCATTTTCTTTATTTCTTATTAGTTAAATGCAAGTTATGTTAGTTTTAGATTTAAATAATTTTGAATTTTATTTTTATTTGTCCAAATAAATAAAGATTAGCTATAATCACGGCGTATTACTTTTAAATTCTCATGTGATTGACAACTCATCAAAATTGATGACTACTTTGATTCATGGAATTGCAGTTTCAGTTGACAAAGGCTCCGTCGGTTGCTATTTTTTTTTTCCCACCTCAAACTCTCTCTTGATTCCTTTTCATTCTTTTTCTCTGTTAATGATGGATAAGAAAGCAATATTTAATCCATAATTTCTCATTTTTTTTAAATTCTAATTTCAAAACACATTTGAGCTTTTCCTTCTTCTTCTTTTTTTTTTTTTCAGATTGATGGTATCTTTAAATTTAATTTTCCCTTTTTTTGCTTGTGTTTTAAATATCAAAATCTTTTTTTTATATAATCAATTGAAAAAGAGATGAGCAAAATGGGAAATAGGGAGAAATAAAGAGTTATCTTGGGGGTTGATGGCCTAGCCTAGTTGGTTAGTGCGTTGTGATGTGCTCAGTTGGTCACGAGTTCGATTTCCCATTCCGTCACCTTTGTGGCGAGTGTTGATCATCCTTGTGATGAGTGTTGATAGGGGAGGACTACCCCTATTGTGTAGTCCATGAATTAAATTCCTCCAATGAATTAAAAAAAAGAGTTATTTTGAATATTAAAATATTTTCTTCTATTATTTATTTATGCATTAATAAAATCAAAGAAATGAGAATATCAATTTATTAATAAAAATAAAACTGATGAATTATTTAACTGATTTCTAAAAAGAGCAACTTGGTTAAATTTTGGGAATTAAAAAGTAAGTTGCCTGTTTGAGATTGTTGTCTAGCAAATAAACTTGGGGAAATAGGAACTCATAATAAGATATGATTGAAATCTTTTTGAGTGTTTTGTGAAAAGTAAATAATTAGAAATAAATTATTTATTGATGAAGGTTTTAGAAAAAAAATGAAATGATGGTGTTTGTCAACTCTACTCAAGGGTGCCTATAATAATAACAACAACAATTTTTAATCTACTATGACATCAATTGTCAAAAGCGAAAAAGAATTTTTTGGCCGTCAATGTGGAAAAGTAGTTGGTTTAAAATATTCCAATTTTATTATACTCAGAAATTTAATTTAAATAATTTTCAGATTAATATCACTCATCATTCTTATACTTTATACTTATATTATTAAAATTTTTAAATTTTAATTTATCATGATAAATTTTCTTTATATTTAATTTATTTCTATTAAACCATCGATTCTATTTTTCGTTGATTGGATGGTGATAAAAAGGAAACTTGACAAAGGATTAGTGAAATGTTGCTATTTGATTTAAAAATAAAATTTTTTCTTGTGATTTGAGAAATATTTTTTTCTCTTAAATTTGAGTTTTTAGAATTAGATTTCAGAATTTATGATTTAGGGTTTGATATTTAAGATTTAAGATAAAACTTTCTTTTCTTTTATTATCATCTAATAATTGAAAAACATAGTCACAAATTTTAATGAAAAAAAATTGAATTTCAGAGGATTTCATCGTGATAAATTAAAGTCTAAATATTTTAATAATACAAGTGGTAAAGTATAGAGATGACCGATGAATTTTTAATTCTACATTTTGTTTGGAATAATAAAAAATAAAAATTTATTTTTTAATTTTATTTGTATTAAGATTTACGAAGATAAATTTTGGTAGGCATTCATTTTATTTAATTTCTGATCTAATAAAAATTGATGGTTGAATATTTAATTATCTAAATATGGTATTTGGCAAAATAAAAAAATAACTATTATTTTTACATCTAATCACAATTCAAAAATTGCTAGCTCAAATTCAAATTCATGAAGGTGGGAAACAAAAAAAAAAAGGCTAAATAATTATAAAGTCTCTGAGATTTTACATATTACACTAGTCAGTTTCTGTATTTTCAACATCTAATTTTTACATCCTCCAGTTTTCAAAAATTAAACTGTTTAGTCATTCTGTTAATATTTTCATCTTAAAAATATTAGTCAATTACTTTGACATTATAAAATAATTTATTTATTTTTTCTTTATATATATATATTGTTATTTATTAAGTCATGCTTATTTTTAATTTATTTATATTTTTTGTACAAAATTTATTTTAATTTTATAAATATTTTAATAAGTTATTTTAATTTATATATATTTATATAAAGATAAATATATTATTAGTTTATATATATTCTTACAAAGATAAATATATTATAAAATAACTTATTTGCTCTTCATTTATATATATTTATCTTTGTTATTTATTAAGTTTATTTTATTTTTAATTTTATTTTATATATAGATCGTAAGTAAAATAATAAAAGATATTATTTATATTATTTGAAATTATTTTTTTAGTAATACCTATAAAATTAAAATAAATAATATATATAGATTGTCTGTAAAATAATAAAAGATATTATTCGTATTATTTAAAATTATTTTTTAATAATATTTATAAAATTAAAATAAATTATGTGTAAGAAATATAAATAAAATTAGAAATAAGTATGACTTAATAAATAATAAAGAAAAAATAAATAAATTATTTTATAATATCAAAGTAATTGACTAATATTATAACAGTTTAATTTTTAAAAATTGAATGATACAAAAATTATATATTAAAAATATAAAAACTGATTAATATAATATGTAGAACTTTAAAAATTTTATAATTATTTAGAAAAAAAAAACTAGATTTGAACAAGAAAAAAGAAATAAAAAAAAAAGACAAAAGAACTAATGAGAAAACCAATGAAAGGTGATTGGTTCAGGGCTGCAGTCGATAAAAAATTCAACGGCATATAAACATTGCAGTTTGCTATGTTGTTTCAATTTCAATATTAAATCAACGTATGATTTTAGTTCTATAAAATTATGATATGATATCAAATTGTCTTAGTATGATTTTGATTCTAATTTGTTATGTCTTTGATTTTTACTAATTTTAAGCCTATTTTGATCAATCCAGTTTCAATGTAAAAGAATTTTTGGATTGATAGTTAAAAATCTTAACTACTAGATCCAAAAATGCTAGCTTTTCATGAAAATTATTATTTAGCTTTACAAAATTAAAAAATACTCGTAAATGGTTTAAGAAAATGTAGTTTTCTCACTGTCTTATGGTTAATCATAAACTAATTTAAAGCTACAAAAAATCTATCGTATATATATAAAAGCTGGGAAAAATAAAAAAATGTATGCTGTCACATGTCATAATTATTTATAAATTAATAAATATAATAATTTATAAATTATTAATAAATTAATTATCAATAAATTTAATAAATTATTAATTATTAATAAAATTTTTTAATTAAAACTATTGATATATAAAAATAAAAAGGTATATATTTAAATAATTAATATATGAACATAAAAAACCTTATATACAATAAATTTGTTGTCTATTATATCAATATAAAAGTAGAGAAAAATAAAAAATATAAACATAAACTACCACATAATGCATGCACAATATAAAAATACCACATATCATAGTTATTTACCTATCTCTAGATTATTTTTAACTCACATAATATTTTAACTAAAAATATTAATATATAAAAATAAAAGATCGATTTAAATTTTTATTTAATTTTTCATAATTATATTGATAATTATTAATCACGTTAAACTTAAAATTTGTTGACTAATACTATAAATATATAAAGATAAAAAGTTATATTTATTTTTATAATTTAAAACAGAAGGGGGAAATCACTGTATATAAACAATAAATTTTTCCTTCTCTCTTTCATTTTGCATTTATATCTTTTTTTAATATAGTTTTTAAATTTTTTTTAGTTTTTTAGTATAATTTGAAGATAATAATTTATTTTAGTTCAAGTATTGAAGAGAATAATTAATGTTGATTTAAGAATATATTTTTTTTAGTTATTCACACATTATATATATATATAATAAAATTTAAAATTTGATTAAAATTTTAATTAATCATACTTTATTCTATAAAATCAATATTTAAATTTTAATTGATTGAAGTCTAATATATAAATATATATATAAGTAAAAAAAATAGTATTTTTAAATATTAAGCCCGTTATATATATATTTTTTATTAATTATACGTAGAGAAAAGAAACACCTAGAAAGCTTGAATACGAAATCTAAATGAAAGTAATATATATTTTTGGCTACCAAACTATATCTTAGTGGTTAAGTATGTTATATATTGATATTATTAAAAATTAAAATATGCTCACTAAATTTTTAGCACTACTTTATTTTTTATTTTTTACTATTTATGTATATTTGATAATTCATCTAAAAAATGACTTTTTCCAATATTCGATTTATTTTATAAAAAATGAAGTTAAAATAATTTTTTTTATTAAGTGCATATTTTGGAAAAAAAAATTAAATTTTTTGAATTTTTTCACTAACCATAATTTTTTAAATTTATTAACATTAAAAATTTATTTAAAGATAAATATAAAAAATAAAAAATTTCTTATTAGTATTTTTAATATAATACCAATTTTTAAGTTTTACGTTGAGACTTTATAATAATATTAAAATTATATATATATTAGAAGGATGTCCTCGAGTTGCTTCAAAAATATATATATATTTTATAAAATAATTTTAATAATTTAGTTATATAGGAGAAATATTTAAAATATATCATAACAGTTAAGATTAATCGATATTTTATTTTAATTAAAGTTGTTTCTTTTTAATCATTATTATTATCATTAACTACTATTTCATTTTAATTATTATTGTTTCTTTTTAGCCGTTACTCTTAAAATTAATTACTATTTTATTTTAGTTAATGTTATTTTTTTAGTCTTTGCTCTTGCCATTAATTATTTTTTAATTAGTTTTTTATTTATATATTTGTACTTTGTTGTTATGTATTTTTTTAAGAATTTATGTATCAAATTGCTTGTCATATAATGCTAGAATTACATATGATCTTAGCACATATTTTTTGCATGTTTTATTTGTTCTCAAATTTTATTTGCTCTCTAATTTTACTTTTAACTATTGTAATATATTTTAGATTTTTTTATGTGTAATCAAATAACTAAAATTATTTATTAATAAAATAAAATATATATATCTCCGAAACAACACGAGCATAACATTCTAATATTTAATAAATTTATTAATTTATTAATAAATTAATAATTTCTAATAATTTTTTTATTAAAACTATTAACATATAAAGATAATTTTTTTTATTAAAACTATTAACATAGAATGATAAAAAAGCAAATATTTAATAAATTATTAATATATGAATATAAAATATTCTATATATAATAAATTTATTGACTAAAATTATTAATTGATGTAAATAATTAAAAATAAGTAGTTTAAACATTTGTATTCATAATAGGACCATATATTTAATTTTAACGGTTATTCACAATATTCTTTTGTAATATAATTAAAAAATTACATTCATGCATTGCGGACCCATAACTAGCAATAATTAAAATACCGACCTAATAATGTTATATGTAAATGCATACACATATTTTTTTTATTTATAATTATATACATAAGAATAAGAAATTTTGCTTTATGAAAAATATGTGAAGGCAATTTTATCAATTAACATATATTTATATGTTTAATATTCAGAATATTAATTATATATAACAAAAATAATTTATCATGTTGAAATTTTTTATGTATTATTTTAAAATATATAAAATTTAATTATAATTTAAAATTAATTGCATTTTATTGGGAATTGCTTTTGATTGCTAACCATCAGTATATGCAATCTGCATATGTTGATAGGTTCCTATTACTAGAATGAAGTTTTCAATTTTTCTTAATTTTCTTCATATTTTTTAGTTTCAAAAACTAAAAACTAAAAACCAAAAATAGTTTTAATTTTAATTTTAATTATTGATAGCAAATTGAAAATTTGGAACATTCTAATTATTATTCATTTAATTGTTAAAGTGAGTTAAATATTGAGTCTAATTTATTGATAGTTTTAAAATCAAAATATTTTTAATTTTAACAATTGAAGGTTAAATCCCCCAATCAACAAAATCCAAATTCGTAATTTTTAAAATTTATAATAAGAATTTATTATCAATTTCAATCAACAAAAACCATTTAATCTCATCATAAATCCATAGTTCCATATTGTTTTAAAAGGAAGCATTGCACTAATCAAATTGGAATTTTGAGCATATTAAAATAAAAGATATAATTGGCTTTTAATATAAGATTTCTTAATTTATTTTTTCTGTGAAATATATTTTATTTTTTTTAATAAAATATTTTACTAATTGATTGATAAAATTAGTGAGTCTAATATTTTATTTTATATAAATTATTTATAAATAAATATAATATTATTAGTCGTTAATTTTTTTATGGATTTCAGCGTAACCAAATGCCTAATTATAAACATTATTGAGTAAATAATTTAATAATTATCTAAAAAAGTAAATAATTTAATAAGAACATTATGATCTTCAATAATAATAATAATAAATGAGAATAACCGAAATTAAAAAGGAAAATATCATGATTACAATCCTTTTTAAGTAAGAGAAATCAATTTTTTTCAATTTTTTCCATGTAAAAGAAGAAATAAATGTGGAGGAGTTATTTCTATTATCTTACAATTTATAATAATAATATTACGTCGATACCTAATTCATTTTTTTTTATTTTTTTAAAAAAAGATTATATTAATTCATAGCCAGCGTCTCTAGTGACAGAAGTCTTTTTCTCATCTCTGAAATTTAATTTATCTCTTCACAACGTTTAAGTTAAATTATTTAGTAGCCGTTAGACAGAGAAAAAGACACGTCCTTCCTTCCAAGCCTTTTTCTTTTTGCCCACATCACGTGCCACGTAAACCTATCACCAAACTTTATTTTTTTAATAAATTATTTTTTATTTCAAAATAATAAATATATTTTTTATACATTTTAAATTATAATTTACTCAGATCATTTACTAAAAATAAAATATATTTAACAGCAAATAAAATATAATTTTACAATAAATATAATTTTTCTATATAGCTTAAATTTAAATTTTTTATATTATAATATAAAAGATAATTTTATTTTAATTAGAAATTTTAAATTTAAATAGTAAAAAAAAGATACAAATCTCAAATTTGAGCACTAGAAAAAAATTAATTATTTTTTATAATTTTATCTAATTTAAAAATAATTTACATAAAAAAATATTTAATAAATATATTTTACAATAAAATAAAAATACCATATCCACGAAACACATGTCTCTCATTTAAAAATTAACTTCCCAACATTTACTAGCAATTATTGCTTTAATTTTTTTTAAATATAAAATTACTAATTTTTGACTATATATTTAAATATAAAAATATTTTTACATGCTTCTATCTTTCTCTCATTCTGTCTGTTAATGTAGACGAAAAGAAAGTAGAAGGAAAAGAGCCAATCCTACTTCACTTTCACTTTGATTTGGATGCCAGAAAAAGAGCTTCTCCTCCCAAAAACCAATTAAATAATTATTTTAATTCTTTCAGTTGCTATGTTTTTGTTATCTTCTATTTCGCATTGTATCTTTCTCTTTCTTCCAAATTGAATTCTCATCGAACTTAAACACTCATTTTCCACGCTCTTTTTTAGCTTAAACGAAGGTAAGAGTCTGATACTTTTTTTTTATTTGGTTGCTGAGAAAATTATGTTTTAGTTTTTATTTATTATTATTATTATTATTATTATTATTATTATTATTTTAATTTGCAGTTTTTTTTGCCTGATTTTTTTTTCTTGTTTTAAAGTGTGTTTGGTGGCTGAGAATATGGAGATAATGCACATGTGTGTTTGTTTTTTCCTGGAAAGCGTGTTTGGTTGCTGAGAATGTGTAGAAAATGAACGGATATATAGCTAACGAAGTAAAGACATTTTACCTGTGTTTTGTTTTGAGAATTAGTTTGGATTTTGACACTCAGGATATTTGTCGGCTGTTTCAGATACAATTTCATGTGATTATAAATCTTATTTTTAGGCTTTTTCCGGACAAACCGAACTGCGATTCTGTTTTATTTTTTTTTGAATTATTTTTGTTTTTGTTTATGAAGTATTTGACAAATTATTATAAAGAAAAATGAAATTCATTCAGTTGATTTAAAGCTATTTGTTTTTCTATTTTTATTTTATTTTCATTATTTGTATGATTTTGGTTTGTGTTTTGTCACATCAGTGGACTCTAAATTCATCTAGTTTCACTTTATATGGGAAAATACTCTTTAAACGTGAAGAAGATTACAAGTCTAAAGTAGCTTTTATTCTAAATTTGTTTTTCTTATTGGCACTGAAAAATGTTTTGTTTAATTTTTAGCTTTTTATTTCCATTATTTGTATGCTCTTGCCATCAGAAGAGTCCATATGGCCTGACCTTAGTTATAGGAACTAAGGCTGGCTGAGTTGAGTTGATTTGAATGCTCTTGCTTATGTTCATGTTGTGTTTAATTTGACGTCATATATTTTAGATGGTCCATTATGTTAAAGGCTTACCTTTGTTTCTTGCAGGAAATAAAACTTCTTGTTTATTTCAAGTGGACATAACCTATGGCAACACTAAGTGATATAGGAGTGGCAGCATGTATTAATATACTAAGTGCATTTGCTTTCTTCTTTGCTTTTGCTGTTCTTCGGATTCAACCCGTCAATGATAGGGTTTACTTCCCTAAATGGTATATTAAGGGCTTAAGAAGCAGCCCTTTGGGCACAGGCGCATTTGTTGGAAAATTTGTCAATTTAGATTTTAGATCATATGTAAGGTTTCTCAACTGGATGCCTGCAGCACTGCAAATGCCGGAACCTGAGTTAATTGACCATGCAGGACTGGACTCTGCTGTTTATTTGAGGATTTACTTGATAGGGTATGCTCTAGTTTATCATTTCATTTTGTTTTTGTGATTCATTGATCATTTTGGTTAATGCAATGAATTTTGTTGATTCCATAAATTTTGTTATAACCTCTGCAAATGAAAATGGATTGACATTTTGATATCTCCTCTTTCTTTACCAAACCCTGGAATCTTCACTAGTGTTTTTCTACCATCTATCAATCATAGCGACTAAGCTTCAAGAAGGATTGGTTTCAATATTCTAATTTTGTGAGACTCAAGAATGTTACTCTCCCCATACCAGGATGGGAGTTCACCCTTAGGAGAGTATAAAAATTAAGGATAAATAGTAATTTCACATTTGTATGGTAATGGACTCATTTCCTACCTAAGACTTTAAGTTTTTCCTGCGCTGAATTTGCATTTTAATTATTTGATTCATCAGTTGAATGTTTCTCTTGTATTTGGTATAAAGGTGCTCTGAAACTGATTGGACCTATTGCATTCTTGTTTAACTGCAGGCTTAAAATTTTTGTTCCCATCGCATTCTTGGCTTTTACAGTCCTAGTGCCAGTTAATTGGACCAATAACACCTTAAAGCGTTCTAATTTAACTTACAGTGATTTGGATAAGCTCTCTATATCAAATATTCCAATGGGATCAAGCAGGTATATATGCAAGACTTACTGATACAGAGCTCTTTTGCATTGTTATCTCCTCTTTACATCATTATATTTGATATTTTTCTTTTGGCTTGTAAACTATGTTCTCACACTTTCTCAATCGCATGAAACTGCCATTCATATTTCAGAATACTTTCCATTCTACAAGTCGGATGATTCTTTTTGAAAATTGATTTACCATTGGTATTTTGCTTTCAACAATATTTTTTTTATTCACATAGTGAAGTTAATATTTTCAGTTACTGTAAATTTTTGGTTTCAGATTTTGGACTCATTTGGTAATGGCTTATGCCTTTACCTTCTGGACATGCTGTGTGTTAAAAAGAGAGTATGAGATAGTGGCTTCAATGAGGTTGCATTTCCTTGCATCAGAACAACGCCGGTCCGATCAGTTTACAGTAAGTTGAACCCTGTATCATTCAGCTAATCTCATTTGCAGCATCAATTTCAAAATGGCTTGGGATTAAGGTTCATTGTTCACTATCAATTAAAGAAGTGTATTTTTTAAGCAAGTTGCTTTAAACAACTTATAGGACCAATGAATCTGTCAGAGTCAACCATACTTAGCATTATCTATCTGATGCTAGAAGTGTAGAAGAAGAGATGCAGGAAAAATAGAAGATAATAGTAAGTTAGGAACACTCTCTAACTAACATAAATACCCTAACCTAAATTTACATCTGATCAGGAGACAGTCATACAATATTTTGCATTAGTTTCAGTTATGCGTTTATCATCATTTGTTAGAGACTGAAATCTTTCCTCTAGAAAGTATGTTGATATGATATTTAAAGATGAATGCAAATTGTTTTGGTTTGTGTATATGTGTTGGTATCTTGCAATTATGATAGACTCCTCTCTAAGCTACTTGTTTTATTACTTTTATTTTTTCTTCCGTGCACAGTTTCTTAAAGAATCGAGGAAACTTAATTTTTTTTCCTTTTATGGCTTGTCATGAGGGAGAATGAATGAAGATTTGGAGAATCTTGGGACTTTCTTCAAGTTGGTTCTTAATATTTCTGGATTTTGAAGTTTGTGTCCTAGCTTTTTTGAATTATGTTAAAACATGGTCTATTGGTCTCTAGTGGGATTTGGTCTTGGTACCCTGCAGCATTTGATTATAATTCATTATAGGATCAATAGCATCAATTCAAATACAAGAAAATCATTATTTTGGGTCAGAATGCTCTAAAAATGATGTTCACTGAAATAATTTGAGAAATTTCCATATTTTGGTGCAGGTACTGGTTAGAAATGTGCCACCAGATCCTGATGAATCAGTCAGTGAGCTAGTAGAACATTTTTTTCTGGTCAATCATCCCGATCACTATCTTACTTATCAGGTTTGATTTTCTTACATTGCCATATGCAAACAAATATGTATGTACATAAGCACACACATATTTGCAATGAGAGAGAGTAGTTAAATTTTTTGTTTGAAGACCAATCATGTAACCTAATATATGAAACTAACAAGCTAAGTAGTCATGTTAATCACTGGGATGTCAGGATGATATCTTGCATGTGATAATTTCTTTCTTTGACCCTTAATCACTATTACACTCCCAGTCAATGTAATGGGATCATGTACATCTAAGAACATGTCCATATGAACTTCAGTAGGTTTGGGAGGATCTTAGACTATCTCAGATGGGAACAAGGGTCTATTAACTCCCTTCTTCTTTCTTTTTCATTCAATTTATTTCAGAGAAGGCTTTACATGGTAAGGAAGAAAACAAGAACAAGCACTTGGAGTCAATAGGCTCCTTAAATAGCTGATGTAGATTTTGTTGCAACAAAATGTGTTTTATTCCTATGTGCTGGTTGCCCATCTCCTCATTACTTCACTATGTAATTCTCCATTTCGCTAGTCATTCATTGTAAGAAAATTCTATATGGTTGCGAGAATTTTATGAGCCTCAAGCGCATTTCCCATTAGTTAAGTTAGAAGTTTTTCTGATTCCTTAAAGTCCTTGACAAAAATCGGTTCATATTTATATCCTGTGAACCAGTTAATTAGTCTCAAAAGAAATTATAACCTCAAGCAAAAGCTACTCAGTCAACTCATGAATCATGTTACTTAATGGTTATTGCAGGTTGTTTACAATGCTAACAGACTGTCTGAGTTAGTCCATAAGAAGAAAAAGATGCGAAATTGGCTTGATTACTATCAACTCAAATATTCAAGAAATCAATCTCAAAAGCCCATGATGAAGGTATTGGGTTCTAATGATATCCTTACTGCATTGCTGCATTATGTTCGTGCATATTGATGGCATAATGTTCAAATTTTTAATCAGTAATAACTGATGATGCTTCATTTTACAGACAGGCTTTCTTGGCCTGTGGGGGAAATGGGTGGATGCAATTGAGCACTATGCATCTGAAATTGAGAGATTATCAAAAGAAGTATGTACAATTCTTGAAGTTTGTTGTGTTCTACATTATAGATCCTGAATTTTAGCGAATCTTTTTCTCCTTCTCTTGATAATCCTATAGTGCATGTTCCTCCTCTGTCCATTATCATATTTGTTCAGTACCATCTGTTCCAACATCATATTTGTTCGGACACACATCATCTTTAAAGGAGGCATATTTTAGGTATTGTTGCACTTCTTAAATTACTGCTTTTGTATTCGTCAAGTTGATTATTCTACTTTGTTCATTATTTATTTGTTGAGGATCTCCATATGCTATTGAAGCAACCTCCCTACATAATTTCTTAAAACACAGAAATTATGTTGTTGAAAGCTTGCATTCACTTTATATGCATGAATTTATACGACCAAAGGTGTTAATAAATGGATTCGATTGTGGGTCTGAGCATATGATTTATTATATGCTGTTTCAAAATAAATGATTTCCAGATTTCTATGGAGAGAGATAAGATAGTGAACAACTCGAAGTCTATCATGCCAGCAGCATTTGTTTCCTTCCGAACTCGCTGGGGAGCTGCTGTTTGTGCACAAACTCAACAATCCAGAAACCCAACTGTATGGTTAACTGAGTGGGCTCCTGAACCGAGAGATGTATACTGGGATAACCTGGCAATTCCATTTGTTTCACTTGCATTGAGAAGGCTCATCATTGCCGTTGCATTTTTCTTTCTTACCTTCTTTTTCATGATTCCCATTGCTTTCGTACAGTCTCTTGCAAACATTGATGGAATTGAGAAAGCATTGCCTTTTCTGAAATCCTTAATTGAAATGTGAGTATCAACTT
Organism: Garcia nutans; assembly: GCA_947685225.1. Classification (NCBI taxonomy): domain Eukaryota; kingdom Viridiplantae; phylum Streptophyta; class Magnoliopsida; order Malpighiales; family Euphorbiaceae; genus Garcia; species Garcia nutans. The sequence goes on from CANTUV010000068.1 coordinate 3,712,715, forward strand.
TTGCAATTGTGAATGTACACCTTTATGAGTATGTTATTATGTCTAATCAGTCGTATCTGTCTCCACTGAGCTCTTTGATTTCACTGGCTTAGTAGATTTGTTTGTGAATGCTGTCCAAGTTAGTTGCTTAAATTATGTCAAATATATCTATAGTTGACTAGACAACCCTTTTAGTTTTATCCAATTTTATTTATACATCAATTAGTGCTTGTATTTTCTTCTCTTTCCTATGATTTTATAGCTGTTCTATTGCTTTAGGAAGCTATCTGTCAACTTAAAGCTAATGATTGCTTGCTGAGTCTTGCAAAGGAAAAATATCTAGGCATATAAAATGACAAACATATTATGTGTAATCTCACTATTTTTTTAGTTAGATATATATATGCTCAAAATAGCTAAAGATACTTCTTATTTTTTTTTTCTTTTTTCAAATTATTCTTTTGCTTAATCTTCTCTTGGTTGCAAGTTTCAACATCCTTTATTTTCATGCAGGGGATTTGTAAAGTCATTCATTCAAGGTTTCCTCCCAGGAATTGCTCTGAAGATATTTCTTCTATTTCTACCTTCCATATTGATGCTGATGTCTAAATTCGAAGGATTCATTAGCATGTCGGGTCTGGAGAGAAGATCTGCAGCAAGATACTATATTTTCCAATTTATTAATGTATTCCTTGGGAGCATAATCACTGGAACTGCATTTCAACAGCTAAATAATTTTATCCACCAGTCAGCAAATGAGTACGTTCTTATAGATGCTGTATTCAAAATTTATTTGTGTTTTTTTTATTGTTAGCAATATTATCTTTTAAGCAGAAACATTTTTATAGGAGCATGTTCTCGTTATGCCTGTGTTAGAAAGTTTGGCTTCGGAAAGACAGTGCCTTCTGCTAGAGTTGGTCTAGGTTTATTTGATTATAATTTGCTTTAGAAAGGCTTTTGGCATCATTTATCTTGGACCAATATCAGTTTTGCTTTTTAATCAGTTTGATTTTTGTGAATTGTCATCTGATTCTGGTCACTTGTGATTGGGGACTTGTAAAGTTTGGTATAACATCAAGCATATGAGAGCTTTTGGATTTGATGCTCTAAGAACACGTGTGGCTGAGTTCATATTCTTGGATGCATCATGCACAAGTTCTTATTTATTGAATTCATTATATTAAGCAATTGCTTTTACAGTATACCAAAGACAATTGGTGTCTCGATTCCTATGAAAGCGACGTTCTTCATAACTTATATTATGGTTGATGGGTGGGCTGGAGTTGCTGGCGAGATACTAAGATTGAAACCCCTGATAATCTATCACTTGAAAAATTTTTTCTTGGTGAAGACTGAAAAGGATAGAAAAGAGGCGATGGATCCAGGCACCATGGGTTTCAACACAGGCGAACCACAAATACAACTTTATTTCTTACTTGGTCTTGTTTATGCAGTGGTTTCTCCCATCTTACTTCCTTTCATCATAGTTTTTTTCAGCTTGGCATATGTTGTGTATCGTCATCAGGTAAAAATATATTCGTCTGCTGAAAATTACCATTTCAATTTGCCTATATCCATTAATTTCTCAGTAGGAATTTTTTTTATTATGCGCATAGGGGAAATAATACCTTCCATGGTTGGATTTTTTTTTTGTCTTTTTAAATCTAGAACTAAAATAAATTATTTTTTGAACTTGTAGATTATAAACGTTTACAATCAGGAGTATGAGAGTGCTGCAGCATTCTGGCCTGACGTCCATGGACGGATCATAGTCGCATTAGTTGTCTCACAACTGTTACTGATGGGGTTGTTAAGCACAAAACACGCAGCTCAGTCAACTCCATTACTTGTTATGCTTCCAGTATTGACAATATGGTTCCATTTGTTCTGCAAAGGACGATATAGTCCTGCTTTTGTTAGATATCCACTACAGGTTAGTCGAATTTTGCTTTTTGTTAGATGGATACTGCCTAATTTATCTTTAGCTAGTTTATCTCAGTCTACGACCAGCTTCTTCTTTAGTCTATCTGCATATTATCACTATTTTTCTCAGTAAATATTTTTTAAAAATATATTTTCATTTTCTATTCTTGTTTTTTTGTTCTTTTCAGGAAGCCATGATGAAAGACACATTAGAGCGTACAAGGGAGCCCAACCTTAACTTGAAAAGCTTCCTCCAGAATGCATATATCCATCCAGTCTTCAAAGGTGGAGATGATAGTGATGATGAGGAAGTTATTGAAGAGTTGAAAAAAGAACCTACACTTGTCCCAACGAAACGCCAATCTCGAAGGAATACACCATTGGCTAGTAAACGAGGTGGTTCATTTTCATCCTTGCTGCCTGAAGATCAGGAACTTTCACAATTTTGAAACTGTTTCCTTGGTGTTTTCATGCCTGTAAATTTCATTATTTGGTTAGTGATGCATCCTAGTTAACCCTAGCAAGTGCATTAGTCATATCAGTAATATAGATTTGTGAATTCGAATATCGTACTACGAAGATAAAAGCTTAAAAACCAATTATTATATTGTGTTGACAATTATTTGAAAAACAATATCTGAAAAAAAAAAGATTTGAATTTAAATTTAAAATTAAACTAAATTGCTGAAAATTAAATATTTTTGGTGAATTAAGAATAATCAATTAATAAAATATGTTAGAGTTCACAATCCTCCTAAACTTGTATAGATATCAACATTGATTAAGAAAATTGAGCTAAGATTGGCGGGCTATCTTTTAGTTTAGCTAACCCTATTTAGGGACATAGTTTTTTAAATTAATATTGAACTCTTATTCAGACACTTTAATATTAATTTGCATATAAATAAATTCGGTTATTCAATCTTATTCAGGGACACAAATAGTGCAACAGGCTAATATCAGATCATCTATTCGAATATATCATCAATTAAACTCGTTATACAAAATCACCTATATAAAAATCAAGCATTCAAATTTCATTGAATAAAAATTCTAACTTCTCTATTAGACACATCATCAATAAATTTAATCAATTAAATATTGAATACAATTAAGAACCAGAAATTTATATAAAACTAACTCAAATATCAATAATCAACATCAATATCCATTCATATTTTAGGGTTCATATTTCCTCTAACAAAAAGAAATTACTCTATGCTTAAATCTAAGAAACTAAATATGAAATTGAAATAAGACATGATAAGATTAATCAAACTCTTGATAGTTATTTTTGGCTTCAGTTTGAACTTTTTCTCCAATGGAGATTTTGTCTTCAAGAAGAAAGAAGAAGAAGAAGCCTCTAATTTATTTGAAGAACCTGCTGTATTCTTTTCCAGATTTGCATAAAAATAAAACTCCTCCACAAACGTGTTTCTCCTCCTTTTAAATCCCTTCTCTTCATATTTTCTCTAGGTTACAATAAGTAAGCTTCCTATTCTATTTAGAACTCTTAAACAAAATAGGAAAATAAAATAAATGAAGTTCTAAGCAAAATAGGAAAATAAAAGAAAGTCCTAATGAATTGAGGAAACTAAAAATCTCAAATATATGTTGTAAATTTGTGCATTTGCATGATCATGCATCTGTCCATGCATCTTTCTGCCTTTTAAAACTCTGTACTGAAAACTCTGACAGCCACATGCATGATCATCTGCATGCCCATGTGTCTACCCATGCACATCTCTGCTGTTTTTGTACTTTCACTGAATTTTTATTATATTTTCCAAAATTTACCTAAAAAAATATAAAATAAGACTAAATAACCAAAATAACTAAAATTAAATGTGAAATAAGATAAAAATAATAAAATCTAACAAAAACTAAAAAAACTATTGCAAATGTTGTCCTAATTATATATAAAATACATATTTATCAACTACTCCACACATAGCTTTTTGCTCGTCTTCGAGTAAAGTCAAAATTAAACCAAGTCTGAAAGATCATCTCAACACAATAGAGAAACTTTAAAATTCAAAAGCATGAGTCTCATACTCAACATTAGTAATCAAAATTCCATAAAAGTTCAATTAAATGGAAGTTAAAGAATAAAAAGATCATATTGATAAAGAAGACCAACATTGCTCATCCATAAGCTCACAAGAACTGCAATTAATCAAAATTTGACCATTCTCATTTACTTATTTATCTATCTTTAAAGCTACTGTATTTTGTTTCCTTTTCTTTTCTTTTTTTTGATTTGACACTTTCTCTCATTGCAGTTGCTTTTTGATCTTTTGACCATCACCTTGAAAAAGCGCCTTGCTCATGTTCTTTAATAAATTTATATGAGTGTAAACTAGAACATCGGAGCAATATCTACTTGGCTTGGGAACTTTCTCTCATCATAGTTGCTTTTTGACCGCCACCTTTAGAAAATCCCTTGCTCATATTCCTTAACGTTTTAATTTAATTAGAACTGGAATAGAGGAGCAAAAATTAATTTACTCTTATTCTAGCCAACTCTTTTAGCCTGAGAGTCTACATGGGGGTGCATGCTGATCCCTGGTTACTTTACTAAGCTAGTACAGTGGAGTATAATTCTGCAAATCGCAGTGGCTTTCTTAGTGTTCATTTCAAAAATTTATTCAAAAAGGTCGAAAAGAAACATAAGTATTAAAAAGTAGAGTTGATATTACTTATAAAGTTTGCAAGGCTAGTTTCTAAATCAACATGATGCTGAAAATTCTAAAACTTCCAAGTAATTTAAACGTCATGAAACAAAGACAAAATAAATTGAGTATAATAGACCCATAAAAAAATTGAATTAAGAGTTTCGGCTATTACATCAAAATTCTCAAATAAACAAGAATTCAATAATTTAACAAGCTCAAGTTGCATAAATAAACAACTAAGTATGAGTATATGCAAAACTTTCAAACATCCCACCCCACACTTTAGGAACTAACATTGTCCTCAATGCAAAAACAAGAAAAAGAACACAAGAGAGAAGGAAGAAAAGTAAAGGTTAGAATACTCCTCTGATATGTTGTGAGGACAACTAGGACAAAGTTGGTACTAGTGCGATGGAGATGATTGTTCTTGACTAGACCTTCAAGATATTCATCTAGTTTTCGCTCAATCTGATCCAAGCGAGCACTATGGCGATGGAGGATACCTACAATCTCAATATACTTGGCATTCATATCAATACTTAATGATTCAATTGATGCTAAAATATGCTCAAGGGTCACCGAGGGGGGAGGGGGACTAGGGGTATCATGTGGTATCTCAAGTTGTGCAATAGGTTGTGCTTCCTCATCTATCAAAATGCAGTGATCCCCTAGCTTGTGACATAAATGCATAGATTTAAGAGCATTCAAATCTATGAATTGAATTTCTACAGTTGGGGCTCCTAAATTCATTAGCCCAAGATGATGTGCCATTGCATTAACCATACCTCCAACTAAAATATGCCCCTTATCATTATGTGCTACAAGTGACAGATGGTGGAGAAACAATGCTCCACCATTTACCCGTTGCCCATTTTTCATGCACCAAAGAATAAGCAAGTCAAAATTTATCACAGTCCCATTGCTAGTGTCTCTACCAAATATTATGTGGCTAAGCACTCTATGTATATATCTATGTAAGGGCTTTATCAATTTTGAAGCTTTAGAGCGACTAGCTTTAAAAAGTTCATCATGCAGAGCATATTATTTCCAAGCATTGATAGCTGAAAAAGCTTCATGAGACTGTATTTTTAAAGCAAGGTTGGGGTGTTTAAAATCATCATTTGGAAAACCAAAAACAACATTTAGTTCAGGCAAAGTCAGAGAAAAATTTGAGTTGAGCATCCGAAAGTGAATTTGATCAGTATCAATGCAATTATACATATTAAAATTATATGTAAGTATGCTTAAAAACTCTAAAGTTAAAGCATGATATGATGACTTTTGAATGCCAAAGAATTCAGTCCATCCAATTCTTTCAACTAACATAGATATTTCATCAAATAAATGTAAATACTTGAGAGTGTCAGGATGGAGATACTTGTTAATACCAAGTTTTCTCTTTGTCAATTTCACATACCTTGTTCTTTGTTCTGAATTGACAAAGTTAATTGAAGTTGGAGGTACAGTGGGTTTGAAAGATGATGAATTTCCTCTTTGTCTTTTGGGATTTGAAACTACGGCACTCCTTGATCTCTTTGGTGGCATGTTGGAACAACTAAATTTTTTTTAGCAATGAGTGAGAGAGAAAATACCTTTGCTGGTCGGTGTAATGCTATTGCTCAGGTGGATGGTTGGTGGAGATAGGCGGTGACTTGAACAGAACATGCAACTGCTCGGGTAAATCACTGCTAGACGAGCGAGGTGAGTGTTGATGGTACTAGTTTGACTAGAGGACTACTGCTCCTCTCCTCTGAATGCACGACCCGATGGGACTGAATGGCGCTTAGTTCTGAAAGAGCTGAATGAATGATGCCACTGCTCGGAGATGCTGGTGTTGGTTTGAGCGGCTGCAGGTGTGAGATAGAGTGGCGCGCGACACTTCTGGGGCTGGATATGGTTTGATCTGCTTGGTGGAGTGATGCTTGGTTGCTGATAATGTGAGAAATTGATGGGGCTACTGCAAGTACGAGTCACTGGGTCTGATGCTCGTGGTCGCTGATGAGATGCATCACTACAGTAGGTGCGAGCTAGAGCCGCTAGACCTACGGTGCTGGGTGCGCAATCGATGGAGCTGGAGAGACTAGATACGCAACGCTAGTGTAGCTGAGGTGCTGGTCAGGGGTGGAGCTTCACTGATGGAGGTTGAGCGTGATGGAGGTGGTTGTTACAAAGGAAAAGAAATAAGAAGAGGCGTTAGGGTTTTATGAAAGAAAAAGGAAAGAAGAACAATAAAGAAAAAATTATTTTTTATTATATTTTTTTTATTTTATATATTTTTATCAGTATATTTATATATATATAAATTAAATAAATAAATGAATAAATAATAACAATAATAAAATAAAAAAACTAAAATTTGCATGGGCATGCAATTGTCCATGCACCCTTCTGTCCAAATTTCATCTCTTCATCACATCTCACAGATAATGTGCATGGCCATGCAGATAGTTGTGTAACTCTTAGCCTCTTTTTCCTGAATGCATCTGAATTGTACATGGGTAACTGCATAACCATGCAGATGGCCATGCGCAGTTCTGTCCAAAATCTGCCTTCATCACGAAAATATCTAAAATTCTGCCAATCCAAATAAAAGCCATTTTAAACACTTGTGCACCTCTAATAAAAAATTTAAAAGGCCAACCCCATACTTTAAACTTATAACATCAATTAGGATCAAACAAATGCATCAAACACATTCCTAAAAATTCAAATAAAAGAAGCTAGCTAAAAATCAAAATAAAATAAAAAATGAGAATATAGAAAAAAAAATTAGTTCTAAGTTATAGTCGTTAGCATGACTTTTTCAGGAGTTTATTATCTTAATTTGAAGGTTTCGGTTGCCGGATCAAACCATCCTTTGAAATATGGCTTAAGTTGATGCCATTGACTTTGAAAGTTTCTTCAGATTTTAGGTGTTTAATTTCTATTGCTCCAAATTATGAAGTGCTCACCACTTCATATGGACCTCTCCATCTGGATTTAAGCTTACTTGGAAATAGTCTTAACTTACTATCATAGAGCAACACCTTTTTATCCCTATTTAAACTCCTTGTAGACAATATGTTTATCATGCTACTCCTTTATTCTTTTCTTGTAGAGAATTGCATTGTCATATGCCCATTGGTGAAATTTTTTCAATTCATTAAGCTGCAACAAATGATTGTCACCTGCATTTTGAACATTAAAATTTAAAAATTTAGTAGCCCAATAAGCTCTATGTTCAAGTTCAACTGGCAAGTGACATGCTTTTCTAAAAACTATTCTAAATGGTGATGTACCAATAGGCATTTTAAAAAGCCGTTCTATATACCCAAAGTGCATCATCTAACTTAATTGTCCATTCTTTTCTAGAAGCACTAACAGTTTTTTCTAAGATTCTTTTTAGCTCACCGTTAGAAACTTCTACTTGTCCACTCATTTTTGCATGGTACGGTGTAGTTATCTTGTGTCTAACCCCATATTTTTTTAATAATTCTCTAAATTGGTGATTACAAAAGTGTTTACCACCATCACTAATAATAGCTCTAGAGGTCCCATATCTTGTAAAAATATTTTGCCTAAGGAATTAAACAATAATTTTTGAGTCATTGGTTCTTGTGGGAATAGCTTCTACCTATTTTGACACATAATCAACTGCTATAAGTATATATTCATTTCCATATGAAGATGGAAAGGTTCCATAAAGTCTATACTCCATACATCAAAAATTTCACACACAAGAATGTTAGTTAGGGTCATCTCATCCCTTTTTGAGATATTACCTGTACGTTGACAATGGTAACAAGTAGAGATATACCTCTTTGCATCATGGAATAGAGTAAGCCAGAAAAAACTTGATTGAAGCACTTTTGTAGCTATTTTATTTGCTCCAAAATGGCCACCTACCTCTTTATCATGACAATGACTTAAAATAGAATTGTATTCCTCTTCAGGGACACATCTCCTAATAACTTGATCCGGGCAGAGTTTATACAAGTAAGGATCATCCCAGATAAAGTGTTTTGCATCAGATATGATCTTTTTCTTTTGCTGAAAATTGAAGTCCTTTGTTATCCACCTTCCTGCAAGAAAATTAGCTATATCAGCATACCATGGCATTTTAGAAGAGATGAAAAACACAACATATAATTTCTCATCAGGAAAAAGTTTAGAAATCCCCTCTCTAGATGGTAGGGAATTCTCTAGTCTTGATAAGTGGTCACCTACCAAATTCTCTGCTCTTTCTTGTCTTTAATTTCTATATGAAACTCTTGTAGTAGCAACACCCATCGAATCAACCTTGGTTTGGAGTCCTTCTTAGCAAAAAGATGTTTTAAATCTGCATGTTCAGTGAAAACAATTGTTTTTGCACCTATTAAGTATGATATAAATTTCTCAAATGCAAATACAATTGCAAGGAGCTCCTTTTCAGTAGTACTATAGTTGAGTTGAGGGCTTGTGAGAGTATGACTAACATAGTAAATTGCTTTAAAAACTTTGTCCTTCCTTTGTCCAAGGACAGCTCCCACAACATAATCGTTGGCATCGCACATAAGCTTGAAATGTTTACTCCAATTTGGTGATATTATCACTGGTGTTGTCACTAGTTTCTCCTTCAATGTATCAAAGGCCTGTAAATAATCAACATTAAAGTTAAATTTAACATCTTTCATAAGCAAATTGCTTAAGGGCTTAGCTATTTTTGAGAAATCCTTGATAAATCTTTTATAGAAGTCCGCATGACCTAAGAAACTTTGAACAACTCGAACATTTGTTGGTGGTGGTAATTTCGCTATCACCTCCACTTTAGATTTGTCAACCTCAATCCCTTCCTTAGAAATTTTATGTTCAAGCACTATTTCTTCTGTCACCATGAAGTGACATTTCTCCCAATTTAGCACCAAATTTGTCTCTTCACATCTCTGCAGAACTAATTCCAAATTATATAAACAAGAATCAAAGGTTAGTTCATAGAGAGTGAAATCATCCATGAAAATTTTCATAAATTTTTCAATCATGTCATAAAATATAGCCATCATACACCGCTGAAATATAGCCGGTGTACTAGAAAGCATGAGACATCTTTCTAAGTTGTCTTCCATCAGAATATCTTGTTGACATTGATCTGCACACTTATTAGTAAAATCAGTAGCATAACACATATCATAAAAAATAATAGAAGGCTTTTCCATGGCTTATTTGATATCAAAGACTATTTCTTCATCATTAAATCTTAGAGTTAATTTACCATCTTTGACATCAATTAATGCCCCAGCTGTAGCTAAAAATGGACTGCCTAAAATTAATGATAGATCAAACTCAACCTATATACCAAGTATAATAAAATCAACAGGAAATATGAACTTTTCCACTTTTACCAAAACATCTTCAATGATCCCTAAAGGTCTTTTAGTTGATCTATCCGTAAACTGAAGTACCATGCTTGTCTCATTGATCTCCCTAAGATTAAGTTTCTAGCAAACAGATAATGGCATTAGATTGATACTTGAACCTAAATCACATAATGCCTCATTAAATTTAAAATTTCCTAATTCATAAGGTACGAAAAAAACTTCTTGGATCCTTAAGCTTTGTAGGCAACTTATTATGTAAAATGGCACTATACTCCTTTGTAAGCATCACAGTACCATGTTCTTCAATTTTCCTTTAATTAGAAAGGATGTCTTTAAGAAATTTAGCATATTGTGGCATCTGCCTCAAAGCCTCAACAAAAGAAATATTAATTTGTAATTTCTTAAATATTTTTAAAAATCTAGTAAACTTTGCATCATTCTTATCTTTTCTGACTTTATCAGGGTAAGGAAATTTATTTACTTATATATTAGAATTGGAATTGATAACTGTAGAAGTAATGTTTTCCTTACCTTTCTCTTCCATACTTACCTCAACCAGGTTGGAATGAAATGTCTTGTTAGCTCTAACTTTTGATTTTGGCTCCTCTAGTTCCTTCCCATCTCTAAGTGTTATGGCCTTAACATGTTCTTTTGGGTTTATCTCTGAATTATTCGGCAATGACCCTTGAGCATTACCAGCAATAGCATTGGCCAGTTGTCTCATTTGTGTCTCAAGATTCTTTATAGAAGCCTCATGATTTAGCAATCTTGCTTCAGTAGAGGTAAAATTTTTTGTCATCAACTCCTCCAAGTTAGATTTCTTTTCCTGTAGTGGAGGATGAGGTTGTGGTTGAAATCCTGGTGATTGTTGTCTCCCTTGATTATTATTGTTGTTGTTCCATGAAAAGTTCGGGTGATTATGCCAACCAGGGTTGTAAGTGTTGCTGAAAGGATTATTTTGCCTGCGAAAATTATTCACAAAGTTAGCTTGCTCATGCATGGTATTTACAACAAACATATTACCTATTTGGCACTCTTGATTTGAGTGTCCTCCTCCACAAAAATCATAAATAGAAGCCACTACAGTTGGTTTTTGCAATTGCAGTCCTTGTATGTTCTTGTTCAATGCTTCCACCTGAGCTGCTAGAGCTGTAATAACATCTACATTGTGCATTCCAACTATCTTCTTTGTTGATTGCCTATCAGTGGGCCATTCACATAAGTTAGCGGCCATCTCATCAATCAATTCATAGGCTTCTTCCGGTGTTTTCATGTATAATGAGCCTCCAGCTGCAGCATCTATCATGCTTCTAATTTGGCTATTAATTTCATTGTAGAAGGTTTGCACTCTCCACCATGTAGAAAACTCTTCTTGAGGGCACCTTCTCAACATATCCTTGTACTCTCCTATGCCTCATCTAGAGTCTCCATGTCTCTCTAAGAAAATTTAGCAATCTCATTAATTAATTGTGCAATTTTAGATGGAGAAAAATACTTACTCAGGAATTTTTTAGCCAATCCATTCCAAGTGGTTATGGAGTTTGGTGCTAAAGATAGTAGCCAACTCTCTGCTTGGTCCCTTAAAGAAAAAGCAAAAAGTCTCAGCCTTTTTGCATATTCTGAAACTCCATTATACTTGAAGGTGTCATAAATTTGGAGGAAACTTGTTATATGTTGGTGTGAGTTCTCATTGGGTAAGCCTCCAAATTGGCACGTTTGCTTAATTAATTGTACCACAGATGGTTTGTCTCAAAGTTGTTAGCTTGAACCGGAGGTCTAAGAATGCTTGGTCCTGTGCCTTCTAATGATGGCATAGCATAGTCTCTCATAGTTCGAATAGGTTGTTGAGCTTCTCTAGCACCATCATATTTCCTCTAGCTAGAATAAGATCTTATGGATCATCCTCCATGTTGAGTTGACGGTTTGCTCTTCTTCTTGAATGAAAAGTTCCCTCTGGTTCTGGATCGAATTCTGCTAATGGTTCCCTAGAAGTTCTGGTCATACACTAACAAAATCTGAAACAAAAGTAAATAAACAAAATAAAAATCTCAAATTAACAGCTAATAACAATATAATAATTTTTAGATAAATCTTCGGTCTCCGACAACTACGCCAAAAACTTGATGCGTCCTAATTAACCTTAGCAAGTGTACTAGTCATATCAGTAATATAGATTTGTGAATCTAAATATCGTCCCATGAAAATTAAAGTTTAAAAGCCAATTATTATATTGTGTTGACAATTATTTGAGAAACAATATCTGAAAAAAGAGATTTGAATTTAAATCTAAAATTAAACTAAATTGCTGAAAATTAAATATTTTTGGTGAATTAAGAATAATCAATTAATAAAATATGTTAAAGTCCACAATCCCCCTAAACTTGCATAGATATCAATATTGATTAAGAAAATTGAGTTAAGATTGGCAGGTTATTTTTTAGTCTGGCTAACCTTATTCAGGGATATAGCTTTTCAAATTAATATTAAACTTTTATTCAGACACTTTAATATTGATTTGCATATGAACACACCCAGTTATTCGACCTTATTCAGGGACATAAATAGTGCCACAGGCTAATATTGGATTATCTATTCGAATACATCCTCAATTAAATCCATTATACAAAATTACCTATATAAAAATCAAACATTCAAATCTCATTGAATAAAAACTCTAACTTCTCTATTCGACACATCATCAAAAAAATTTAATCAATTAAATATTGAATACAAGTATTAAGAACCAGAAATTTGTATAAAACTAACTCAAATATCAATACTCAACATCAATATCCATTCATAGTTTAGGGTTCATGTTTCCTCTAACAAAAAGAAATTACTCCATACTTAAATCTAAGAAACTAAATTTGAAATTGAAATAAGACATGATAAGAGTAAGCAAACTCTTGATAGTTATTTTTGGCTTCAGCTTGAACTTCTTCTCCAATGGAGATTTTGTCTTCAAGAAGAAAGAAGAAGAAGAAGCCTCCAATTTGTTTGAAGAACCTGCTATATTCTTTTTCAGATTTGCGTAAAAAAAAAACTCCTCCTCAAACGTGTTTCTCCTCATTTTAAATCCTTTCTCTTTCTGTTTTCTCTAGGTTATAATAAGTACGCTTCCTATTCTGTTTAGAATTCTTAAACAAAATAGGAAAACAAAATAAATGAAGTTCTAAACAAAATTGAAAAACAAAAGGAAGGCCTAATGAATTGAGAAAATTAAAATCTCAAATATTTGCTGTAAATTCATACATTTGCATGACCATGCATCTGCTCATGTGCCTCTCTGCTTTTTAAAACTCTACACTGGAAACTCTGGCAGCCACATACATGACCATCTGCATGTCCATGCGTCTACTTATGAGCATCTCTGCTCTTTTTGTGCTTTCACTGGATTTTTGTTATATTTTCCAAAATTCATCTAAAAAAATATAAAATAAGACTAAATAACCAAAATAACTAAAATTGAATGAGAAATAAGATAAAACTAATAAAAACTAACAAAAACTAAAGAAAACTATCGCAAATGTTGTCCTAATTATATATAAAATACACATTTTTTGGTTAGTCTGTTCAAATTGTAAATGAGATCAGAGAGCAGATATAGAGTTGTCAGGAAATCTAGCAAGGAAAACAATGATGGGTATAGGAGATAAATATATACCCATACACCAGGGAGATTCTTCTTGGCTTTTGGCAGAATAACGTTTTGGTTTGGAATAAATATGGTTAGTTCTATATAAAAATAAGTCCTACAAACAAATTTGTTTTATGGATAACCATAACTTTTCTCAAAGAATCATCAAGACTTAAATAAAGATTAAGCACGAGGTAAAGATAAGTCTCTTTTTGAAACGTATTCATATGAAGTTACATTATGACCGTAAATACCAAGTACAATTGACTGCAGAATACAGTAGAAAAGAGGCTAGCAAGTGTTACTTTTCTCTGATTACAGGATGAGAATGGTAGAATATTAATGAAAGTTGCTTTCTTCTCTTCAAAAAAAGAAGAAATTTTACTTGCTTGTAAGCGAGTAATGCCTCTAATTATTGCTTCCCAGGAATTTGCCTCTAAACATCACTGATGCTCATACTCTCTCCTGGAAATTGAGAAGAACAAGCAACTCCAATTCTTATGATGGACACTAAGGACTTACAAGCAGTACTCATGCTATTGAGGTTCATATCTCTTTGCATCTCCAAAAGCAATACTGGATCCACAATCTCTGTTACTCGTTCAGGCAAAGCCACTTTAGCAAAGTTATGAAGGTTCAAGCTGTCTCTGAACATACATCTGTGGGGATTTTCCCCGTGAATATTTTCAGCAACAGGATGCCGTAGCTGCATACATCACCATAAGTTGATACCTCATTTCCAACGCTATATTCTGCATAATAGATTTTCATGCTCGTTAATCAATATGCTTCTTGTTTTTGCTGTAAAAAAACAAATGTCTTATGAAGAAGATAAATATAAAAGGAAAAAGAAAATACCATACCTTGAGCAATGTAGCCAATAGATCTTCTTACGCCCTAGGAGCTTGTTTGATTTGTTGAAAGGCTTAAAGCAACTTCTGGAAGGAATTTAGCCAATCCGAAATCACTTATATGTCCAACCATTTCACCATGAAGAAGAACATTGAAGAACATTACTTGGTTTGAAGTCACAATGAACAATGGGTATTTCATAATGATGATTAAGATAGTCAAGTGCGTAAGCAACATCAATAGCAATGTTCAATCAGTGAAGAAAACATAAATTTCTTTGCATTTCCTGTACTTCCTGATCAGGTGCAGAACTTAGGTGCAGCCATTTATCTAAGCTCCCATTAGCCATGAATTCATAAGCTAAAGCCTTAAAATCATTACCTTGATAATCAATACTCGAACACACTCTTGAGTAACTTGACAAGATTCCGATGTCTAATGTTCTTTAAGACCTCACACTCCACCAAGAAACTCCTTGATGCTCCATGATGTAGAAGTTTAGTACTTTGACAGCAAAGACCATTCCATTGTCTTCAAGAAATCCTTTGTAAACAGATCCAAAACTACCTATACCAATTAAATTACTTGAGGAAAAACCATTGGTAGGTTTTAAAAGATGCTGGGAAGACAAACTGAAAATGGTATTCATAGTAGAATCTGAAGCAGGGTGTTTTCTTTTCTTTCTTGTGCAAAAGAAACAAAGAAAAGAAAGAAAAATAATTATCCCAGCAAGTCCAGAAATTATAGAGATAACAATCTTCATGGTAAGGGTCAATATCCTCTTCTTGGAACCATTATTGAAGTTGCATTTGGGCAGCTTTAAATCAAGTAAACCTCCACAAAGCTTATTGTTTCCCTTAACCGAAGTTGCAGTAACATTTCTGAACACTCCCTTCAGTGGAAAGTTGCCCTCAAAACTATTATAAGATAAGTTCTACGTTAGCAGTTGAAATCCCTCCAAAAATCATGGAATTTTACCAGAAAAATTTGTTGCGAGAAACATCTAGAACTTGAAGGCCTCTTAATGCACTTAAAGATGGTGGAATAGAGCCTTGAAAGGAGTTCCCTTACATGTATAAGCTTTCCAATTTGATGCAACTGCCAAGAGTGCTTGGCAGTTCTCCAGCCAACAAATTGTCATTGATATACAATTCACCAAGATTTCTTAAATTTCCAGCTTCCATGGGAAGCAGACCAGTCAACCGGTTACTAGAGAGATCAAGATAGATAGACAAAAGTGGGAGGCTGAGAACCTGTGGAGGTATGGAACCAATGAGATGATTTCTTGCAAAATCAAGCCCTACCAAGTTTTGGCAAGACTAGATGGGATAGTTCCTCGGAGACTATTATATTCCAAATTCAATTGGATCAATTGGCTTAAATTCCCAAGAGACGATGGAATATTACCAGAAATGATGTTTTGTGCCAGTTGAAAGATTATTAACTTTCGTAGGTTGCCAATCTCAGTAGGAATATGACCTGAGAGATTGTTGTTCCATAGATCTAGTCTCTCTAGGTTGATAAGATTTCCAATCCCACTTGGAATGCTTCCATAGATTTTTGTTGTTATCCATTATTAACAGGATGAGACTAGTTGAGATGTTGTTGAAGCATCTAGGCAATTCCCCTCCAAAATTATTCCCATTTATAACCATTTCCTCCAAATTGGTGGCATTGATCAAAGATTTGACAAAGCTCAAGTCATCTTTGTCTATCCCTCCACTTCCAACCAAGCTGCACAAGATTATTCAACCTTCCCAGAAGAGGAACCTTTCCAGTAAATTTGTTAGCACTTATTTGAAAAAGTTGTAGATTTGAAGCATTGGATGTTGTGGGAGGAATTGTCCCAGAAAATTTGTTAAAACCAATACCAAAAGCCACAAGATTTGGAAGGTTTATA
The DNA here is from genome assembly GCA_947685225.1 of Garcia nutans. Lineage (NCBI taxonomy): Eukaryota > Viridiplantae > Streptophyta > Magnoliopsida > Malpighiales > Euphorbiaceae > Garcia > Garcia nutans. The sequence goes on from CANTUV010000068.1 coordinate 3,729,014, forward strand.
CCTAGTTGGGAGGGAAGGCTCCCTTGCAGTTGGTTGCCTTGAATAGTGAGAACTTGGAGAAGGGAGAGGTTACATATATGGGGAGGAAATGTACCAGAAAATTTTTTTTCTTCTAGTGAAAGTGCTTCAAGATTTCTCAGTTAGCCAAAGGAATTGGGGATGCTCCCAACAAAGTTATTTTGGGTTCCTGAGATGACCACAAGAGAAGACAAGTTCCCAATACAAGAAGGTAAATTTCCAGTCAAATGGATATTGTGAACGGAAATCCCTCGGAGTTAGGATAACCCACAAAGCTCAACAGGAATTTCTACCACAAGTTGGTTGTGGCTAAGGCATATGCTGATCATGTTAGGACAAGCTGTTATGTTGAGAGGGATTTTGCCAGTAATGGAGTTGTCACATAGGAATAAATACTCTAGTCTACGCAATCGGCCAACTTCTGAAGGTATTTCACCGTTAAGACTATTGTTTCTGAGACGAAGATGTTGATTTATCCAACCCATGAAATTAATGGGTTTGGTAAGTTTACAATTTTGACTAAATTAAAACTAATGGGTTTGGTAAGTTTACAATTTTGACTAGATTAAAATTAAATGGGTTTGGTGAGTTTACAATTTTGACTAGGTTTTAGGAAAGAAAAAAAATATTTAACACATTTTTCTAGCCACCATTATAATAGTCAAAATTAGACATAATGTAACACCCCTATATACTGTATACGTACCAAGCATGCTTAAACGATCGTAAAATACGTATACCGAATATAGAAAATGCCACTGTTTAAAAAGACACAAATCATATCTCAAAATTGTTTAAAATAAAATTCAAAAGACACTATATATAAAAACATTTATAAATTCACAGCGGAAGTTATTACAAACTTTTACAAGTTCAAATACATAAAATCAAAATATACAAAACATAAAATATATACATGATTGGCAGCTTGACTCTCTGATCTTTAAGCTCTAATCCAACTGATCAAGCACAACTCAATTAGGTATAGAGAAATCCTCAGTCTCAACCCTATCAACTCTACCACCTGCGCGATGAACCACAATCGCACTGAGCCAACAACTCAGTAGCACAAACCATGGTGATAATATGAAATGTCAATATCAATATCATACATTCAACCAATAACGATCACAATTATAAACATTACATTTCATTGTTTCAATAATCATATCATCATCCATTCAATATAGACACCTATGGGCCCAACTAGCATTTAATATGATATTCAAATTCAGAGTTACTGCTTTGGCTCAATATCACAATAATCAAGCCCGTAGGCAATATACATATCTCTCTATCCATGGATAGGGTAACAGACCCAGTCTCTTGGACCATCTACTCAACATCTTGAGGAGATCCTCAACCCGGCTAGACTGTTACCTGTAACAGACCCAGTCTCTTGGACCATCAACCCGACTAATCGAGGAGATCCTCAACCCGGCTAGACTGTTATTTATATTCACATTTATCATTTCACATTATTCATAGTGTAACAGACCCAGTCTCTTGGACCATCAACTCAACATCTTGAGGAGATCCTCAACCCGGCTAGACTGTTACTATTCATTTTATAGGCATGCCGCCCAAAACCAGAACTCTGAAATTGAATCAACATATTAAACATACAATTATCTCATTTGCCTCATTATCATTCTCTTTCTCAATTCATATCTCATACTCAAATTGGCAATCATGCCTCAACAATTTCATTTGCATAACCATGTTCAACAACAATGGTTTCATCATATTTCCATTCACATCAAGGCAATTTATCATCATACATATATCACATTTCATTCCACAAGATTCACAATGTGCATAATATCAAATTATTCATATATATATATATATATCAACAATTCCACATCAAATGGATGTATGCATCAATGCAAATGTTTGTACTTACCTTAAATGCAACCCACACAATATTAACACCTCTCTTTCCAATAATCTTTCACTTCTTGATTAGGGTAATTCACCTTCTTCACAACCTATTCCAAAAGGAAGATGAAACCCACATAAGAACATAAGGTTAAGAACCAACTAGGGCAAATTCTAAACTTGACACGCTCACCAACATGGGCGTGTCTCTGACCGTGCCCTAACTCCACAACACAGAAGCTTTTACACGCTCATCAACACGGGCGTGTTCCTGGGCGTGTAACACATACTGCCTCTCAACCATATTGACACGTCCAACATCCTGAGCGTGCTCATGGCCGTGCCAATTTCCCAAAAACACAGTGGCTATGACACGCTCAATAACACGGGCGTGTTACTGGCCGTGTCAATCCTACTGCCACACAGAAGCTACAACACGCTCAGTGACATGGGCGTGTCACTGGACGTGTAAATATCACTGCAACACAGAAGCTGTGACACGCTCAGTGACATGGGCGTGTCACTGGACGTGCCATACAACCCAAAATACAGAACCATCGACACGCCCAAAATCCTGGACGTGCCCTAGGGCGTGCCAGGCCAAAAACCCAGATTCCGGCCAAAACAACAACACAACCAACACAACTCTTCCTTTCACCAAAAATCACTTCAACCAAAGTCATCTTAACCTACCCAAAAACCATAACAAACTCACAAAAACACCAAAACAACCAAAACATCCTTCAAATCTCAAATCAAAAATCATCAACACAAACCTAAAACACAACCTCAAAACATCCACTTTCAACAACTTACTCTTTCCTCCAATCCATCCCCAAAAACAAGAAATCAGCTACCCAAACACTCTTAAACCCATCTTAAACAACATAATCACAACCCAACAACAAACTCAACTCAAAAACTCAAAGAAATCAAAGAGTCAAGTGAGGAACTTACCAAGGATGAAGAAATCTCTTAACTTTCCACTTGAACTCTTGAAAGCTTCCTTAGATCTTGAGTTTTGAGGTTCAAATCTCTTCTTGGTCTCTTGTTTCTTTGTTGTCCGGCCAAGCAAAACAAAGGAAAGAGAAGGAGAAGTGATTCACGGCAAGGAGAAGGAAGAAGAAAGAGAAAGCTAAAAGTCAAATCCCACTTTCCTTAAAATCCTCTCAACCAAGCCTTTTAATTATTAAAATAATTCAAATAAACCTCATCCATTCATTCACTTCCTTATTACATAAATATTTAAATACAAAACACAAAATATCTTCCTCCACTACTACCTTCTTTGACTATCCATGACTTAGGTATATGTTTTATATATTCTAATATACATCACATATACACTTTCTTTAAAAACCCTTTTCTCTTCCAATAAAACATATACAATAAATCCAATTAATTTAATAATAAAACCCCAAAACATCTAGGGTATATTTTGGGATATTACACATAAGTTAGGCACAAATTAATATGTTCACACATATTTGAAGGCCTATAAATAGCCTTTATCTTATTCACTTCAAGTTGCACAAGTGAAATACAAGAGAGAAGAAATAAGAGAGGAAAAAGATTTCAAGTAGTTTATGAGATAAATATTAGAGAATTATTCTCTAGTTTCTTGGTGTGATCATCCAAAGAGTGAAAAATTTGCTAGAGAGGTATTTAGATATTTTCTATATTATTTGTGATCTTAAGTAGTCAAGTGAGGATTGCTTAAGAATTTGTTGTACTTGATTTCTTTGAATTAGTGAATTTTTATTTCGGAGTTTGGCCCGTGGTTTTTCCCTCTACACTGGAGGGTTTTCCACGTTAAATCTTGTCTCTTCTTCTTGTGGTTATTTTTTGCTTCTTCCTATTGTACATTCATTTACACAATTAATTATTGACTGAGAACCCAACAAGTGGTATCAGAGCCTTGGTTCTTTTGGTATATAATCAATTGTGTAAATTAGAATGGAGGAGTTCGCAGGCACCATGATTAAATTGTCGACTTCAAATTATTTAATTTGGAAGTCGAAGATAGAGGACCTTCTCTATTGTAAGGACCTGTATGATCCTATAAAATTAGGATCTAATAAGCCAAGCGAAAAATCAGATGATGATTGGGAGAAGATGCAAAAAAAAACTGTTGGTACTATTTGACAGTGGGTAGATAATAATGTCTACCATCATATAAGCAAAGAAGTTGATGCGCAAAAATTATGAAAAGATTTAGAAACCATGTATGAGAGAAAAAGTGCTCAGAATAAAGCTTTTTCCATTAGAAAGCTTGTGAATTTGAAGCTAAGAGATAGATGATCCATTGCAGAACACTTGAGTGAGTTTCAAGAACTAGTAAATTAGTTGAGCATCATGAAGATAGCCCTAGATGATGAATTGCAGGCATTATTGCTCTTGAGTTCCTTGCCAGATAGTTGGGAGACCTTGGTGGTGTCTCTCAGTAACTCTACTTCAAGCAGTGTTTTGTCTTTATCATTTGTAAAGGACAGTCTTTACAATAAGGAGACTAGAAGAAAAGATATGGGCATTGATACTTCACAAGCTCTTGTTACAACTACAGAGAGCAGAGGTAGAAGTAAAAACAGAGGTCCTAAAGGGCATTATAAATCCAGAGGCAAGTCACAATCGAAAGTGAAATTCAGCTGTTATCACTGCGGCAAGGAGGGACATATGAAAAGAAACTGCAAAGTTTGGAAAAGGGAACAAAATGATGAGAAAAATCAAAAGAAGGCAGATGATCAAAATAACACTGCAACCGTTGCTGATGATAATGAAGAGATGGTTGTACTCTCCATTATTGAGGAGCATGACAAGGTTACTAGTTCTGACATGGAGTGGGTTATTGATTCTGCAGCATCATACCATGTTACACCAAGGAGAGACATCTTTACTATGTACAAAGCAAGTAATTTTGGCAGAGTAAAGACGGGTAATACCAGCTATGCAGATATAGTAGGTATTGGTGATGTCTATGTTCAGACAAATATTGGTTACACATTGACTCTAAAGAATGTACGACATGTACCAGATTTACGTCTGAATTTAATTTCTACTCATGTTCTGGATCTAGATGGTTATTATAATATCTTTGGTGATAAAAAGTGGAAACTCACCAAAGGCTTAATTGTAATTGCCAAAGGTAGATTGTGTTATACACTCTACAAGACTCAAGTGAAGATGATAAAAGGTGCGCTGAATACAGTTGAAGATGATGCTTCGCCAGACTTGTGGCACAAGAGGCTAGCCCATATGAGTGAAAAAGGGTTGCAAATTTTGGCAAAGAAGTCTCTCATTCCCTTTGCCAAAGGTATGAGTCTAAACCCTTGTGATGATTGTTTGTATGACAAACAACATAGAGTCTCCTTTAGTAGTTCATCTGAAAGGAAAAATAATATACTTGAATTAGTTTACTCTGATGTATGTGGTCCCATTGATGTGGAAACTTTAGGAGGTAGTTGATATTTTGTTACTTTTATCTATGATGCTTCACGAAAGGTTTGGGTGTTTGTTCTGAAATCAAAAGATCAGGTTCTTCAGCATTTTAAGCATTTCCATGCAATGGTGGAAAGAGAAAAGGGAACATCCTTAAAGTGTCTTCGCAGTGACAATGGAGGTGAATACACTTCAAAGGAGTTTGCAAATTACTGCTTAGAGCATGGAATCAGACATGAGAAGATAGTTCCTGGCACTCCACAGCATAATGGAGTTGCTGAAAGGACAAACAGAACTATCTTAGAGAAAGTCAGATCCATGCTGAAAATGGCTAAACTTCCTAAGCCATTTTGGGGTGAAGCACTCTATACCGCATGCTACTTGATGAATCGTTCTCCATCAGCTCCTTTGAATTTTGATGTACCTAAGAGAATATGGTCTGGAAAAGATGTTGCTTACTCTCACTTGAAGGTATTTGGATGCAAGGCTTTTGTCCATGTACCTAAGGAGCAGAGACAAAAACTTGATGATAGAGCTGTTCCATGCATATTTTTGGGTTATGGAGATGCAGAGTTTGGATACAAGTTATGGGATCCAGTGAAGAAGAAAGTAATCAGATCCAGAGATGTAATCTTCCATGAACACAAGACCTTGTTGGACTTGAGCAATCAGAGAAAATTACAAGTAGTGATGATATTCCTCTTCCTGTATTAATTTCTCCTTCAATCAGAAATGCCACAGATGAAGGAGAGTTGCTTGAAGAACATGGGATTAATGACATGCCAGTACCAGTTGATACTGATGATGATGCTGAGCTGAGAGAGCAACCTCTTCCTCCCTAGACTGTAGAAGAACCTCAAGTCAGAAGGTCAACCAGAGCACATCATCCATCTACCAAATATCCCAGTTCTGAGTATGTAACAGTTACTGAAGAGGGGGAGCCAGAAAGCTTCCAAGAAGTTCAGAATTATAAAGAGAAGACTCAGTGGATGAAAGCAATGCAGGAAGAGATGAGTTCTTTGAAAAAGAACAATACTTATGAGCTTGTTGAACTTTCAGAAGGTAGAAAAGTCTTGAAGAATAAATGGGTGTACAAGCTTAAGATGGATGGAGAGAAGCTAGTAAAATACAAAGCTCGTTTGTTAGTAAAGGGTTTCAATCAAAAGAAAGGGGTTGATTTTGATGAAATTTTTTCTCCTGTTGTAAAGATGAGCTCTATTCGAGTGATCCTTGGTTTAACTGCAAGCTTGGATCTTGAGCTTGAGCAGTTAGATGTGAAAACTACATTCCTTCATGGTGATTTGGAGGAAGAAATTTACATGGAGCAACCTGACGGATTTGAAGTAAAAGGGAAAGAACATATGGTTTGCAGATTAAAGAAGAGTATGTATGGATTAAAACAGGCTCCGAGACAGTGGTATAAGAAATTTGACTCTTTCATGGTGAGTCATGACTATACTAGAACAGAAGCAGATCATTGTGTGTACTTCAAAATATTTTCAGATGGTAAATTTATCATTCTTTTGTTCTATGTGGATGATATGTTGATAATAGGGCAATATGCTACTATAATTAGTGGTTTGAAAAAGGAGTTGTTTGGCTCCTTTGATATGAAGGATTTGGGACCAGCAAGACGAATTTTAGGCATGCAGATTACTCGTGATAGAAAAGCTAAGAAGTTGTGGCTGTCACAAGAGAAGTATGTTGAGCAGGTTCTAAGAAGATTTAATATGAAGAATGTTAAGCTAGTTAGCACACATTTTGCTAATCACTTTGTACTTATCAAGAAATCTTGTCCTTCTACAGAAAAGAAAAGGAAGAAATGGCGGTTATTCCTTACTCTTCTGCAGTCGGGAGTTTAATGTACGCAATGGTTAGCACTCGACCAAATATTGCTCATGCTGTTGGTTTAGTCAGCAGGTTTCTTTCAAATCCTGGTAAAGGTCACTAGGAGGCAGTCAAATGAATTCTCAGATATTTGAGAGGTACTTCTAAGAAGTGCTTATGCTTTGGAGGCTCTAAAACAATTCTAGAAGGATATACAGATGCGGATATGGCAGGTGACCTTGATGGCATGAAGTCGACTTCAGGGTATGTATTTACTTTTGCAGGGAGAGTTGTATCATGGCAGTCCAAATTACAAAAGTGTGTTGCTCTATCCACAACTGAGGCAGAGTATATAGCTATGACTGAAGCAAGTAAAGAGATGCTTTGGTTGAAAAGATTTCTAGAAGAGTTGGAGTTGAAGCAGAGTGAGTATGTGATGAATTGTGATAGTCAAAGTGCTCTAGATTGCCACATACCATGGTCGGACTAAGCATATTGATGTGAGATACCATTGGATTCGTGAAGTGATGAATAATCAAGAGATGTTATTAAAGAAGATTCACACTGACAAAAATTCAGCTGACATGTTGACCAAAGTGGTGACTCGTGAAAGCATCAGTTTTGCACCAAGATGGTGGGACTGAATGGTAATTGAGCAATAGATGTGTGAACATCTCCCCATGGGTTGGAGGGGGAGATTATTGATTTATTCAACCCATGAAATTAATGGGTTTGGTAAGTTTACAATTTTGACTAAATTAAAACTAATGGGTTTGGTAAGTTTACAATTTTGACTAGATTATAATTAAATGGGTTTGGTGAGTTTACAATTTTGACTAGGTTTTAGAAAAGAAAAAAAAATATTTAACACATTTGCAATATGCCTGAGATGGGTTAAATTTGCAATATGGGATGATACAGAACCCAGGGACGGAAACAAGGGGGGGCATGGGGGGTCTATTGCCCCCCCTTGGCTCCTATGTACATATATATATATATATTTATAAAAAAGTGTGTATTTATATACATATATAATTAATATACTTATATTTATATAATATAAAACTATAATTAATTTTATATTTATATAATTTATAGTATTTATATATTGAAATAAAAATAATAAAAATTTTATCATTTAATTATTTAATATAAAAATAAAATTAAATATAAATTCGTTCGTAATTTTTTTGCTTGAAAATTTTGCCCCCCCTTTATCTTTGTCTTGGTTCCGCCACTGACAGAACCCATGAGTTTCTGTCCCTCCAAGTCAAGCCTTATGACCCTTTGGTGACGGCGACTGCATGTCACGCCATGCCATTGGCAAAAGTGGGTTGATTCATTCCATGAACTGAGAGCTCCAAGAGGATCAATTAGTTTTGCTTTGAATTGTAGCAATGCTAATTTATTTGTGTTATTTTTTGCTTGTACATGGTGGGTTGATAAGCTGCAAAAGCAAGACAAGAGAAGAAAGAGAGGAAATAAGCAAGAAGCTACTACTCCCATGTTGCCCCGTTCACTGGACAGGTTGTCTAGTTGCAAGGTCATATGACGAAGAAGAACGCGCCTCCGTATATATAGTCACAGGTGATAAATTTTTAACAAAATAATCTCACTGTACGTAATATAAATATGTTTGTATATGGATTCATCATAATTAAGACATACATCATTGACAAAAAGCTTATATGGACTACCAACAAAAACGTATTACATGATATAAATAATTTAAAAATTATAACCAAAAAATTAAAATTATTAGCGAATTAAAAATAAAATTATATATTTAATATTATAATAAAATTTAAATTTTTATTATAATTTTTTATAAAAAAAAATTTATATTAAAATTTATATTATTTATTAATTTTTAAAAATTTATTAAATTTTTTATATATTTTTTTAATTCTTGAATTTATTAATTTATTTATAAAATTTTATTAAATAAAATTTTATAAAAATATTATTTCAAATGAGATTATTAATTTTATTCAACTCGTCATCAATTTAAAAAATTTTAATATTAATCTCAATACTTAATTATAAAATTTTAAATATTCATTAATTAAAAAATAAAATTTAATATCATTTATATCTAAAACCCTGCCTGGTATAGCCAAGATTTTCCTTCAAAAAGTTATATTCTGACTACGTACCAGCACTAAGCGAACGCGCAAGAAGGGGCACGATTGGACAACCGAAATTTTGGCAAATGTTTATATTAACTAGGAAAATCTTTACAGGGCTATAATTTGATTAAATTTATTAGTTATAAAAATTAAACGTCTATGATAATTTTATTATTATTATTATTGCACCTCAAAATTATAACTATAAATTTAAATTTAATTACTACATGTACTCAGGGGTGGATGCATTAAGAGACAAGTGGAGGCTTCAAATTTCTGCTTGAACATATATATATATATATATAAGTACAAGTGTTATATATATCCCCTGAACCAGTTATATATATATATATAACTAGTTTAAAGGAATTTAATTAGTGCATCATTAAAAGTTGATAGATTTTTAATTAATAAATTAAAATTTAAAATTTTAATTAGTATAATATGAAAAGTTTATGAATTTTTAATTGATAAATTAAAGTTTAAAAATTTTCATCAAAAGTTATAAAAATTTATGAATTTTTTATGTACTTAACCCTATACTCACAGGTGGACACGTTAAGGGGCAAGTGGGGGCTTCAAATTTCTACTTGAACATATATATACATAAATATAAAAGTACAAGTGTTTACTGAAAAGAAATCAATATATGTATCTATACTAGCCGAAAGGATTCAGTAGAACCCGCTTCTATGGTGGATTTTATTCCTACCATTGTCTCCGCTGATCATAATGCCGCTCTTGAGAAGATTTTAGATGATCAGAAAATTAAAAATGCAGTTTGGCAATTAGATCCGAATAGTGCTCCCGGTCCAGACGGTTTTGATGGTACTTTTTTTCGATCTTACTGAGACATTGTGGGTTGGGATGTCTGCAGTGCGGTTAAAGAATTCTTTTTGGGTCTTCCAATACCCAAGGCCTTCAGCAGTGCTAAAATTATTCTCATTCCTAAAGTGGAGAGCCCAGACAGCTTTAACAAGTTTCGGCCCATTTGCCTTGTCACCTTTGTTAGTAAGTTATGTACTCGAATTCTTGCTAATAGATTTGCTCCATTCTGGACAAGCTTATCTCAAAGGAATAAGCTGGTTTTATGAAAGGAAGATCCATAAATGCTCACATTCTTTTGACAAATGAGATGATCCATGAGCTAGATAGAAAAACTAGGGACAATAATTTAGCAATTAAACTTGACATGGCAAAAGCTTTTGATAGAGTTTCATGGGAATACCTCAAAGCTGTACTTCTTAAATTTGGTTTTTCGGTCAAAGTGGTGGAGCTTATCACATCTAATCTTGCTACAACCCATCTTTCTGTTATGGTTAATGGCATTAGTTATGGTTACTTTCAACCTATGAGAGGGGTTAAGCAAGGTGATCCTCTCTCACCTTATCTTTTCATCCTGACTTCAGAAAGTTTTTCAAGAGGTCTTAATAATTTGATTCATCAGGGAAAAATCACTCCATATAAGCTTGGAAGGAATTGTCCTATTGTCTCGTACTTATCTTTCGCGGATGATTTGCTTATTTTCATTAATGGGGATACTAAAAGCATTCATAACTTCAAGCATTTTCTGTTGGCTTATCAATCGGCATCTGGCCAAATGATTAACTTTGATAAATGCTCATTCTATTGCTCAAAAAAAGCTCCTCCGGCTACTATTGCTCGCTATAAACATCTGCTTGGCATCAGGATTATGCATCTTCCCTTTACGTACTTAGGAGCTCCTATCTACCAGGGCATTAATCGGGCAAGCTACTGTAAAGACCTACTCAGAAAAATTGATTCTAAACTGTTGGGATGGGCTAAGCATTTTCTCTCTCCTGGAGGTAGGCTTCTTTTCATTAAGCATGTCTTGAATTCTATTCCTGTTCACATCATGGGTTCCATGCTTTTGCCAAAATCTGTTCTAAATGCTATTGAGTCTAAATTGACTTCTTTTTTCTAGAGCACTGATGTTACTCAGCATAAATATCATTGGGTCAAATACATGGACTTTTGTTTTCCTAAGGACGAAGGAGGTTTCAGACTCAGATCTTTATATTCTCTTCAAGAGGCCTACTCTCTTAAAATATGGTGGTCTTATCTTTCTCATGACTCTCTATGGTCAAATTACATGCACTGTAAGTATCAGAGGAAAGGTGAAATGTCCTATCAAGCTATTGACTCTTGTACTTGGAAACGGATTTGTCATGCTCATTCTTTAGGCTATGATCTTGTGGATTTCCAAGACAATTCGGTCAGCTGGAAAGGTACTATTTCGGGACTATTCTCCTTATCATCAGCTTATGATGCGATTAGGGAATATAAGTCTACTACTCTTTCTAGTAAGATGATTTGGGATTCTTGCATTCCATTGAAATTATCAATTCTCACTTGGAAAATTTTGAGAGGAGCCATTCCCCTTCCAAATCGGCTTCAGAAGCTTGGTATCAAACTTGCTTCGGCTCGTCCTTTTTGCTACTCTAATGCAGCGTCCATGGATCATATTTTTTATTTTTGTGACCCGGTTTAGAAAATCTGAAAACTCTATGGTTCTTATCTTCTTTTTGATATATCCACTAGAGCTTCCTTGAAACATGAGCTCATGACTTGGTGGTTGATCTCTTTGCTTAATTCTATGGCGGGCCGTATTAGGAAGTTGGTGCCTTTGGTTATTATTTCTTTCATTTGGTCGGCCTACTGTCGGCTAACCTGGGGTGACGAACCAGTTTTCTTTTCTATGGTGCATCATCAGATATCAAGTTTCATTTTAAACTGGGGTATAGCACATGCTAATGATAGTTTTGCCAGACCGATCCTTGCGTTCTCTGATTTTCTTCCAGATGGCTTCGGTTTGAAAAGCTTAAAACCATCCCTTGTTTATTGGAACAAACCTCCTCCAGGTTTCTTGAAGCTCAACATAGATGCCTCCTTTACTCCCTCTCATTCCACCGGGGGAGCAGTCCTTCGGATGCAGATGGTTCGTTCATAATCGGTCTCTCTTTCCCCATTAGTGCTATCAATGCAGCCTCGGCCGAACTTAATGCTCTTCGTTTTGGCTTGGACTGGCGTCTTCATAATCATCTGTTAAACATCCAAGTTGAAAGTGATTCTCAGGCTCTGGTTGCTCTTTTTTCCAGTTCCACTCAAGCTTCGGACCCTGCCATTGCTGATCTTAAGTCCCTTCTTAATAACATTTCATCTTCTATCCAGCACACCTTCAGAGAAGGGAATCAAGCGGCCCACTATTTTACTCTTTACAGTATATTAAACCATGTATCTCGAACTTTTAATATATTTGATTCTTTGCCTAGTTTTCTTAAAGGCATTTTGACTTTCTGACTGTATGGGTTCGCCTTACATTCGATATAAATAATAATTATCATTTGATAAAAAAAATAAAAAAAATGTATCTATACTAGCCTCCCATTGAGCATATTTAAAATCAATAGATGCTACAATTGTTATATTAGATATTAAAATTTGAACACATATCTAATTTTTTTTGGGTTAATAAAAATTAATTTTATAGGTTGATAAAAAGTTATATTCATAAAACTCACTCTTTATAAATAAAAGTTACTTTTAATTCAATTAATATGACTGTCATTATTAAAAATATGCTATTTTAAATCATCATTTTTAAGAATTTTTTTCTCTCTTATTATATTTTTCAAGTTAATGTTTTTTATACAAAACATAATTGCAAATTTTTCATAATGTATATTAGTGAGAATTAAAATTTATTATTTCAAAATAAAAAGTATTTTATAAGCGTTATTTGGCTAATAAAAATTTTAAAAATATAGATTCAATAGAAAGTAAAGTAAGCCCCCCATTAGATATTTATCTCAAATTTTATTTTCTCTCCTCCATTGCCAATAAATTGAAAAAAGAAGGAAAATTAAGAAGATTTTTTCTATCTCCATCTCCGAAATTTAAGGAAAAAAGAATTTGAAATTCAATAATATATATAAAGAGAGAGAAGCAAAAAATCATTAAAAATAATAGAAAAAAAGAAAAAAGAATAGAAAAAAAGAAGAAAAATGAAAAAAAAAACAAAAAATAAAAAAGGAATAAAAGATCGATGAAAAAAATGTAAGCGAAGCTCGCATGAATAAAGCACATCGTCTTTCATATCGGAGATTGAGTTAAATTTAGAAACATCAAAACCACAAAACAATTTATTTTTATCCTAGCTTGCATGATATGAAGCACCTTTAGCTACTATTCTATTTGAGTTAACCATAGTTGATGTTTACGTTGGTTTATTGTTGGTAGGTAAAGTCTGACCCCTAGAGTCTCAAATTAATGGTAAGAGTCAGGGAAAAAAAATTGGTAGGGGTGTTCTCAATCTGGAATTGGACAGGTTTCGTTATAGCTCGACGCCTGACCTTGAGCCTTAGTGGCCCGAGTGATTTCAGACCATTTGGGCCACTCAGATTAATGGATCGAGTTATTGGGTCAAAGCAGGAAAATTAAAATTTAAAAGTTAAAGATAGTAATATTTATAAAATTATTTAAAAAAATAAAATTTATTCCAAAAATACTAAGACTCCGTTTGGAAGGAATAAATTCTACAAAATTTTATAAAATTTATTTTAATTTTAAAAATTATTTATTTAGAATAAAATCTTTTACTTATTTTAATTCTATGAATTCAAATATATGAAATTTAATTAGTGTAAATCAAATTCTACTAAAATAGGTACAATTTATAAATGAATTTCATAAATTAATAAGCATATTTTTTTTATAAAATTACTCTCAATAGATCTATATCTCTTTCTCTCACAATACTTTTCTAAATTTTTTCTACTGTACCAATTTCATAAAATTTATTAGTTCTCTTATTTTAAAATTTTAAAATTAATTTTTAACAAAATTATATTATTATATTTTTAATTTTTTAAAGTTAAATATCTAGTTTGGATATTTATACTTTTAGCTTCATCAATAGTTAAATTTTTATTTTAATATTTTATTAGATTTTAATTTTTAATAATTATTTAAAATTTTAAAAAATTTCTCATTACATAAATAAACATTTTTGTGAAATTAATTATCAATACAAAAAATATTTCTATAAATATAAATAATAGTCCAATAAATAAAAATTTTTAAATTTAAATATTTTTCATCTAAAATTATGTTAAAAAAATTTATTATTTTGAATAAAAATTATTAAAAATAAAATTATAATAGTTTCAATCAATTAAATTCATATAAACTAAACAAATATTTTTTTAATATTAAAAAATAAAGCATGTATATCCAATAACTATCTAATCAAAAGACACATTATTATTAATTTACAACAATAAATCTAAAAGAGAAATTTCTTTTGATATTATTGGAGCATTACTTTTAAATGTAATATTATCATAATAAGAATATATTTTAAAAAAAATAAATTTTCAATTCATAATTTATTCCAAAAAAAATTATATGAAATTCAATTGAATTATTTATTTTAACTTACATTATACCAAATATGAAGATTTATTTATAAATGAATTCTACATGAAATTTATTTATATAAAAATTCTATAATATAAATTTATTCATTCCAAATATAGTATAAAAAAATAAAATTTACACTTTAAAAAAAAATTAGAGCAAAATTTAAAAATGCTCATTTCTTACTAAAACAAGGATTTTTTTTTTAAAAGGAAATTACACTTTTAACTTTCTTTTTTCAATTTTACTATAATTATTTTTTTTTCAATTTTAACTTTTGATTTTTGATTTTTAATCTTTTTATCTTTTATTTTTTCAAAAGTACAATGTCCTCCTTTATTATTATTATTATTATTATTATTATTATTATTATTATTATTATTATTATTATTATTATTATTATTATAGTAAAGGTGGGCGGTACCACCGGATAATTTTTATTGATTATCAAAAAGAGTACAAACCCTTCATAAAAAGGGGAAATTCAGTACCTGTGACTAAGCAAAGCGAAAGTATGGAGTATCCACACTCTCCAAAACGATTAAGCTCTTAACAAAATTAGGCAAAGCAATGAAAGAGTTAAAATTAAATGTTGTTACATGGAATCTACTAAGCTGAGCAAGGTGATGCGCCACTTGATTGGATTCCCGAACAGAGTGTTGAATCAAGCATTTGTTAGACCTCATTGCAGTACGAATCCAATCAACAAGAATGGAATCCGCATTCAGAATCCCCTCAATTTGTTGAGCTAACACAAGATTGTCAATTTCAATGATAAACCCTTTATAACCAAGACACAAGCACCAATCAATACCAATGGACAATGCTGCAAGTTCGGCCTCATAAGGCGAGTTTGCAAATAAACAGAAAGAAAAACCAGCAATGAATATACCTTTACTGTCCCTAATAACCGCTCCGCCCGAAGAGGAACTCTGAGTATGTGAAGCATCAACATTTAATTTGAACATATTAGGAGGAGGCTTTTCCCATCTTACAAGAGTTCGCTTGAGCTTATGTTTGCCAAAATTTTCTGGTAAGAAATCCAAAAATTCAGGTATGGGAGTAGCGAACTTTTTCTTCGAATTAATCACTCCCCATCCGAAAAGCAGATTCTGAACGTTGTTAAGAGCAGCAGGCAAGAAAAAATCCTGATTCCCCCAGTTGCAGTTACAATAAGCACGCCATGTCTCATGCATAATAACTTGAGGGATGAGCATACCTAAGATTCCATAAATAACCTTGAATTTTGACAACCTCCACCAGGAACGAAACATGTGATTGAAAGTTAATCTGCCGTTACTATAGGGAAGAAGATGAGCAGCAAACATGTTCCAAATCGGCTGAATCTGTTGGCATTCGTAGAAGATATGATCGACCGTGGCTGCTGCCGACCTGCAGAAATGACAATAGGAAGTAACTTGAGCTCCAATCCGTTAAAGGTTATGAGGAAGAGGGAGGCCATCCTGGAATAAGCTCCAAGAAAATATAGATAACTTCAACGGAATGGAGGAGTTCCATATGTAACAAAACTTGTCATCCACTTGCCTCTTAGGACGAATTTGCGCATAAATATTGACCAATGAAGCACATTTCCCATTACTCAATTTGCATTGATTATTTTCCAACCTGAAAAAGTCTGGGTATTTAGCATGGATCGTGCATAAAGCTTTCCAAAAAGGGGAGTCATTAACCCAATAAGACATGTGTCCTGATCTGTAATACTTCTTATTCATGTAAGTGGGCCATAAGCCACTTCCTGCATTAAACTGTCCTAAATTCTTCAACAAATAAGCGTCTTGTGTACATTCAAGGGAACGTATGCCTAACCCTCCTTCAATAACCGGGAATTGCATACGAGATAGACTAACCCAGTGGTGTTTGTCAGTGACATCATTGCTCCAGAAAAACTTGCTCACCCGCCTATTAATAGCATTCACAACAGAACGAGGCAAAATAATAGAAGCCATAAGCTGATTAGGAAAAGCAGTAAGTACGTGGCGAATCAAGATTAACCGCTCTCCTTTAGACAATAAACGTTTGTGCCAACCCATCAACTTACTATCAAATTTCTGCAATAAAGTAGAACAGAAAGAATTTCTAGTAATACCTTTAGCGACAGGGACCCCAAGATATGTGAAAGGAAGATCAGACCTTTGAATGCCGAGTTGATTATGAATATGCTGAATAGCCTCAGGAGAAGCCTTCTCCGAAATGTAGAAAGAACTTTTGTTGAAATTTACCAATTGCCCAGATGCTCTTTGGTATTTACCAAGGAAATCTCGAAAATGAGTGACAGATGAAGCATCTCCATTAATGAAAACAAGTAGATCATCTGCAAAGGCGAGATGAGAAATAATAGGACAACCTCGAGTAAGCTTATAATGCCGAACTTCACCAGAAAAAATGGAAGCTTTAAGACCCCTTGAAAAAGCTTCCGAAGCAATAATAAAAAGAAGAGGCGATAGAGGATCTCCCTGCTTCACTCCTCTGCTGGCTTGAAAAAACACATAGCTAATCCCATTTATCAAAACTGAAAAGTGAGTGGCTTCAAGATTGGCACAAATGAGCCGAATAAATTGAGGAGAAAAACCAAATTTCTGTAACACTGCCTTAAGAAAAGACCATGAGACTCTGTCAAAAGCTTTCGCCATATCCAGCTTAATTGCCAGATTGTGACCAACCGTCTTCCTATCAATTTCATGAACAATCTCATTTGCAAGTAGAACCTGCTGAGAGATAGATCTATTCTTCACGAAACCGGCTTGCTCAGGAGAGATAATGGTATCCAGCACAGAGGATAATCTATTAGCAACATTCCTCATACAAACCTTGCTTATGAAGGTGGTTAAACAAATAGGACGATATTGAGCGAAACAATCAGAATTAGAGACTTTAGGAAGCAGAATAATAACAGCACTACTGAAAGCACGAGGTATAGGAACCCCAACAAAAAATTCCTGGACAGCACTTACCACATCCTTGCAGACAATCTCCCAACAATGGTGGAAAAAACACCCATCTTAGCCATCAAGACCAGGAGTACTGTGAGGATCAAGCTGCCAAACAACAGCCTTAATTTCATCCTCAGCAGGAATAGAAATCAAAGCATCATTATCACAAGCAGTAATCAAGTGCGGAGTATAAGCAAGGAAACCCTCTGCTGAAATAGGATCATAAGATGAATCATCAGTGAATAGATGTTGATAGAAATTCACTGCTTCAGCCCCAATGTCATTCTGATCCATAATCACTGAGCCCGAAGAGGTTTTGATGCTAACTATGCGATGTAACTTGCGCTTCATTTTCACATAATTATGAAAAAACTTGGTGTTCCTATCCCCATCTTCCAACCAAGTAAGACGAGCTTTTTGCTTCCAGAAAACCTCTTCCTGCTTCAAACAATGTAATAAGGCCACTTGTGTATCTTTCCAACGTTCCAGATTAGAAACAGTAGCATTAGAAAGATAAACCTCTTCAGTCTTTTTAGCGTCCTTTTCAACTTTAGTAATGTTATCAAAAATATTATCGAAAGAGTTGCGATTCCAATTACGCAGAGCTTTCTTGAGAGATTGGAGCTTAATAAACAAACCAGCCATGCCTCCCAAATGAAAGGATCCATCCCAATTAGCTCTAACCACCTCCATAAAATCACTATGGTCAATCCACATATGTTGAAATTTGAAAGACTTCAGACTGTTGAAAGCCACTTTCTGACACATCACTAACAAAGGAGAGTGATCGGAAGTAGACCTGTCTAAATGAGAGCAATGAATAGAATCAAAAATGTCAAAATAACCCGTATTGGCCATAACCCTATCAAGCTGTTCCCATATTATACCATTTTGGCGAGTCCCGGTCCAAGTAAATTCAGAACCACTAAACGGAATCTCAATTAAATCACAGTCATCACAACAATCAATAAAATCCTGAAGCGCTGCAGGATCAGGTTCACCCTCTCCTAGATACTCATGAGCATATTTAATAATGTTAAAATCCCCCCCCCCCCCACAACTAATGGAAGACCATTAGAGGAAACAAAATTCACAAGTTTTATCCACAAACTCTGCCTCTGTGCTCTAGTGTGAGCACCATACACCGAGACTAAAGCAAAAGAAATAGATAAAGGAAGGAAAGATACCTTACAGGAAACCATCTAACCTTCATCAATAAAAGTGGATAACTCGAAGGAATGAGACCTCCACAACATCCAAATCTTGTTAGAAGAAGAAAACCAAGAAGAATCGAAGCCAAGTTGAGCAGCAAAGAAATCAATCTTAGCAGAATTAGTAATAGGTTCAATAATAACCAATAAATCCAGCTTATGACAAGAAATAAGGTGCCGAAGGCGAGTTAAAGAAGAGGAAACTCCACGTAAATTCCAGATTAAGAAATTCATTTAGCACAACTGGCACTCTCAATCCCGAAGCTATTGACATCCTTATCCTGCAGTAAATTATTCTGATTCTTCTTCCCTTTTGCCCACACCGGATTACGTCTAGTCTCCTTCTTATTCTTCATCATAAGATTAGGTAGTAAACCAGTATCAGAATGATGCTCAGACTCTATCTGGATATTCACTTGTTCCTGTTCCGTATCTGAAGAAACACACAAAGATTCATCCAAAACAGCTTGCTGTTTCTGTGTCGCAGAATTAATTGCTGTACAACTTCTTCCCCAGTGTCATCATCATGTAAAGCCGCAAAAGAGTTCGACAAAGAAAGGTTGAAATCTTCCTTATCCCCATTGCCATCAGTTGGATGTTCAACATTAACTAAACGAGCAGATTTACGTTTAGGAATAGAAACAATTGTAGAAGACTCACCAATTCGCTTAGGCAAAATTTCTGAAGTCAAAACGGCATTACCACCAACCTGAATGGAATCCACAATAATTGGTAAACTATTAAGAGCATCATTGGGGCAGTTATTCACCTGTATGGATTTGCCTTTTGAAGAAGGCTCACTGACTTGCTTAGAAGTATCTTTCGCAGCAAGGTTAATATTATCAATAATTTGCTGAGTGTCAGAAGCATCATGTTGAATGGCTTTAGGAATCCAATCTTGCCTAGTAACAGCCTCAGATTTACTAACCAGATTGGGACGAGAAGCCTGAATAGATGCACCAGTATTTTGAGAACCACAAGTTGCATTAGAATGCCCAAGTTTACAACAAACCGTACAAAAGGAAGGTAAGTTCTCATAAACCACTGATTGAACGAAACCTTTCTGCTGGTTACCAATCCAAATATGATCAGGAAGAGGTTTAGCAAGGTCGACTTCAATACAAACTCGTGCAGAAGAGGGATGAGTGATAGAAGCTGTAGCAGAATCAACTCTTAACGGAATGCCAATTTGACTTTCAAGAGCAAATAATAGTTTTTTGCGGAACAAGTGAACGGGTAAACCATCCATGGAACCCAAGCTGGATAGATAGAACTATCAATTTGAGGATCATAGTCTGGACTCCATTTAAAAACTCTCATTGCATAACCATTGAATATCCAAAGCTGCCGAAGCCAGCATCTATGGAAATCGTCTTCCAATTTAAAGTTAAGGAGAACGTCATTCTCATTCAATAAACCAATAGAAACACCACCCTTAAAGCCAACATTATCAATATATTTACGAATAGCATTCATTGAAGGTCGATTACCAGCGAAGTGACCCACCAATGCAAAACGAAATGGAAGAGAAAACTCTTTGATATCAGCCTCTGTGAATTCCACAGCCGGCATCCCACGAAACGAATAAAATTTGCAATCCAAGTTATTGCAATCAGCAGGAAAAGTTCGATCCACTTCCGGATTGAAAGAGGGCAACCGAGCAACTTCAGAAAAGGATTTGGACGCCGGACCAGTGGGGTCCGACGTCGGAATGGCAGTCATCAAATCGGAATCTTTGTTGTTACACCAAATTGAATATGGAAACGGAAACCATGGAACAACAAACAATGAAGTAAAAACTCACTTTGGCTGTGAAGGAGAATGGAGCGGACCAATTGAAATCAAAACAAGGATCAATAGATTCTCAAGGCAAGCAAATTTTAGATCTCTCCGCTGCTCCCTTATTATTATTATTATTATTATTATTATTATTATTATTATTATTATTGCATCTTCTTCATTGCATCTTGTTCCTCTTCCTCTTTCTTTAAAAATCTTACGAATCTCTGCAATGTTTCTTACTCTATTCTTGATATCTCACATGGTTGAAGCAATTTGATGATGAGCTTTTAGAGACAGAAATTGAATTGACGAGTTTTATTAACAAAAGCACATAAGCCATGCCCATGATGATGGGCTAGATACAAATTAAAATTATCAAGAACGTGCGATGTCGAAAGATACATGTCTCACTTGCCTCACCCAAAATCTTAACGCATCATCAATGTTTTTCTCTTACAAAATTGGCTCCGCAGCTTTTAGAAAAGCAATGGATTGATCTAACCCAGCTTTTAGGAGTTCTCTTTTAGCTCACTAGCTCTCTCTGTCCTTAAATTCTCATTGCCAGTGGCGGAATCAAAGGATGGGGGTTCATTGCCCCCCCCCCCCCCCCCCCCCCCCTTAATTCCTATATATATATATATATATATATCTTTGACAATATATATATATATATTTATGTATACATAAAATTAATAATACTTATATTTATATAATATAAAATTAATTTATAATATAATATAAATTTATATAATATATAGTATTTATATATATTTAGGTGTGTATGCATATTTATTTTTCCTTTAAAATTAATTTTTAAATATTAATTATCTTAAAATTAGTTTTTAATTTATTATTTTGATAATATTATTGAATATTATAATTTTTTATAATTATTATTTAATTTATAAGTTTTAGCTTATTATTTTGTTTATTATGTTAATTATTTTAAAATTTGATTATGAACTGAAATTTAAATTTAGATGATTAAATTAATTATTTTGAGATTTGATTATGATATAATTTAAGATTTTATGATTAGGCTAATTACTTTATAATTTAATTATGAATTGAGTTTAGAGTTTTATAATTAAGTTAATTATTTTGTAAAAAATATTATATCATATAAATTTATTAAAAAATAATTAATTTAAATACTTTCTTTAAGATATCTCAAAAAATATAAATAATATTAAATAATAATATATATTATGTAATTTCTCAAAGTAAAATTTAAAAATTAAAATTAAAATAATAAATATTTAAATATTTAATATGAAAATAAAATAAAATATCAATATTTATATTAATTTTTTAATATAAAAATAAAATTAAATGTAAATTTTTCTGCAATTTTTTTTACTTAAAAATTTTATCCTCCATCCTAAAAATTTTTTTCAGTTCTGATTTCTGCTGCCACTGCTTACTGCTCTCTCTTTTCCACTAGTCATGGCTACTGAGCTTGTTCAGGTTGCAATAAAACCCGCTACTTTGCCTTGTCGAGCTTATGTTACTTTATTGGCTAGCAATGGCAATTATATAAAAGGTGTCGTTGGGTTAGCCAAAGGTTTAAGGAATGTTTAAGGAAGGTTTAAGGAATGTGGAGCTAGTAAGATTCAATATGTCACGGCCCCATTTGCTACTTGAAGACATCCATATATATATATATATGTATGTATGTATGTATGTATGTATGTATATATGTATGTATGTATGTATATAAACAACTAATTGTAGATGCAGAAGAAAATCATATCAAGACAAAAAAAAAATAGTTTACTACAAACAAAAACCATAATATTAAAATCTCCACACCAAGCACGAAATATACTGGTCAAAAGCATATTCTATTATTTGTTGGTTCTTGTAAAATTCCATCAAATGAAACTAGAATATTTTATCATGATTGACTTTTTTATTTAATACTAAAATTATAATAGTGTTATAATTACATTAAAAACTGATTATTCACGTTAAAATTAAAAGATTCATTGTTATCAAATAAACTAATATATATAACTTATATTACCATATAACAACATATATTTATTTATATATTAATATTTTTATTATAAATCAATTAATATATATTATTATATATAACATATATCAATTATATACCGATATTTATTTTGCAAATAAACTAATATATATTGTTATATGTAATATATATGAACATATAAAAATATATATTTATTTATATATTGATATTTTTATTATAAATCAACTAATATATGTTATTATATGTAACATATATATTTTGTATACTGATATTTTTTTATAAATCAACTAATATTTATTATTATATGTAATATATATCAACATATATTAATTTATATATTGATATTGTTATTTTAAATCAACTAATATATGTTGCTATATATTATTTTTTTTCATGGAAGAATAAATTGGCCGAGGCAAAATTTGTGAAGATTGAAATGGTACACAAACTTTGCTTTTTTACTAACAAAAAATTAATTTGCGAATTAACTCTTTACTATTATTTATAGTTCTACTGTATTATTAAATAAAATAAAATTTGAATATATAACTTTTTGAAATATGATATAATTATATATTAAATGTTATCGCTTTTGAATAAATTATAATAATTAATATGATATTGGGCTTAATTTCTAGCCAACACGTTAATCCCTTGGTTATTTGCAAATCAACTAATATATGTTTTTATATATAACAAATACCAATATACATAAGTTTGTATATTTGATATTTTATTGTAAATAGACTGATATATAATATTATACGTAACATACAAGAATATATATGAATTAGTATTTTTTTATATTTTATTGCAAATCAACTGATATATATTATTATACGTAACATACATCAATATATATGAGTTTGTATATTTGATATTTTATTGCAAATAGATTGATATATGTTGTTATGTGTAACATATATGAGTTAGTATTTTTGATATTTTATTGCAAATTAACTAATATATATTATGTGTAATATATATCAATATATATATGAATTTGTATATTTAATATTGTATTTCAAATAGATTGATATATATTGTTATATGTAATATATATGAGTTAATACTTTTGATATTTTATTGCAAATTAACTAATATATATTATATGTAACATATATGAATATATTTGATATTGTATTGCAAATGGACTAATATATATTGCTATATATAATATATATTAATATACATGAGTTAGTATTTTTAATATTTTATTTCAAATCAATTAATATATGTTGTTATATGTAATATATATTAATATATATAAGTTTGTATATTTAATATTTTATTGTAAATCAACCGATATATGTTGTTATATATAAGACATATATATATATATATATATATGAATTTGTATATTTAATATTTAATTGCAAAATAACTTATATATGTTATTATATATAATATATATCAACATAAATGAATTTGTATATTTAATATTTTATTATAAATAGATTGATATATATTGTTATGTAACATATATGAGTTTGGATATTTGATATTTTGTTACAAATTAACTAATATATATTATCATATATAACATACATCAATATATATATTTTGTATATTTGATATTTTATTGCAAATCAATCAATATATTGTAATATGTAACATATATCAACGTATATGAGTTTGTATATTTGATATTTAATTACAAATTAACTGATATATGTTTTTATATGTAACATATATCAACATATATCAGTTATAAACAAAATCAAATCAACTAATATATGTTGTTATATGTAATATATATAAACATATAATAACGCATATTATTTTGTATGTTGATTTTTTTTCAATATAAACTGTATATATTGATATATATCGGTATATGTTTATATATGTTAATATATGTCAATATATATTACATATATAATGGTATTTTTATAATTTTATATAAAAAAATATTTTTAAATAATTTTTTATACAATATATTAAAATTATTTTTATAAAATATATTAATATAAATAAAAATAAAAATAAAATTTTTATTTTTAAAATGAGAGTATATATAAATATTTGTTTCATATAAATAGATATTTAATATAAATATTTTTAATTTAATATTTTAAAAAATTATTTTATAATTAAAAGATAAAAAGACAAATATAAACGGGTACTGTTTTTTTTAACTAGTGGCCATATGTAAAGGCTTAAACAGTGGCTAAAGTGGGGTCATTTTTTCTGACATAGCAAAGTGGTCAACGCTTTAACTGGAGCAATTGAAAATCAACGCTCAAATTCCGTAGTTTTGCAATTAGAAAATTTGTTCACCGTATATCTAAAAAAATTTTCTAACCACCGTAAATTTAAAAGTTAATTTATTTTTAAAATTATTTTTATAAATATTTTTTTATTTTTATAAATATAATTCTTTTCACTATAATTAATATTTTATGTTAATTTTAATATTTTTAAATTTACTATTAAATAAAAATATTCTAATAAAATAATAAAAATTAATATTTTAAATTATATTTTCAGAATAAAAATTATTAAATTTATAAAAAAATAATTTTACTTTTAATTGCAAAAAAATAATACTCACAAAAAATATAAAAAAAGTAAAATATATAAAAATATATTAATAAAAATTATTAAATTTATTTTTAAATAAATTTTACATATTATATATGTAAAAAAATTAAAAAAATTATATATTTTTTTCTCTTAATATTATAGTAAGAGTATGGATTTGTCATTAAATAAAATTTAGTGATAAATATATAAGAAATTTGAGAAAAGCTTACATATTTACCCCTCTCACTCTGTTAACGGAGCTTACTAATAAAATTATTTTCTATTAAAATCATCTCACGTGGCAAAAAAAAAATGATAAAAATTAAATAATGGGCCCATTATATAATGGATTTGAGAATTTATCTACTCTACGATCTTGCCCTTCATGAAAAGTATATTTTCCCTCCCTGCACATAAAACTCAATTCTTTGTTTCGTCTTTACAATCATTTCCTTCTTAAAATCTTGAATTTCTCTCTTTTTCGTTCTCAAATTTTATCTATAATAATTCAAACCCAAAAAACTTATTTATTCAACCTCTTTTTTTTTTTTTTTTTTTTTCTATCTTGGTCATCTGAGGACACATTATTTGTTTTCATCTTTTCTAATTACACAAATGGCAGCTCCATTTGTCCATACAAAGTACTAGAAAGAAATCAAGAAGGCTTGTTGAAAGAAAATCGATCATTATACTGTATCGGCTTCTAATTTCTTCTTCAATGCATGTGATTTTTTATTTCGTTTATATTCATTTGTTTCTCATTCAATTAACACCATAAATTTTTTTTTTCTTTTGCTGTAGTTTCTTAGTGATGCTAGCTCTCCTTTTTTTGAATTCTGCAACCGAGCTTCTTGTCTGGTCATTCTCGAGGCCGAGCTCTCAGTAGTATGCAAATCTCAGTTTTGGGTACTCTCAGTGCCATCGAGCTTCCTATGTCTAGTAGACAACACACTCGCAAATTACACTAATAAGGCCCAGACATTGTCTCCCTATACCAATTATAAATAAGGGTTACCCCCACGGGTAAAAGGATTCCATTCTCTCTGACTCTCTTTCTATCTCTTTCTCTCTTTTTTATCCAGAGCAATCAATCTCTGACTTAAGCATTGAAGCCTCTCCCGGGGAGCCTGGTCCCCATACTCTTTGTCTTACAGGTAGGAGAGCTATGATAATAGTAACATCAAACCCGAGCTATAGGAGCTAGGACCCCCTATAGACAGGCTATTCCCTAGTAAAGGCATTGATTTAATCGTGCAAGAATAGCACTCTAATTGTGCCCTGATTTAACATTTCATATTATAACATTAGCACACTAAGCACTCATGACGCGCTCTTACACCAAACTCTCATAGCACTCATGCACATTATAAAATTAAACACACGCGGCTCGTGTCTTGCACACCGAGCCTTATAGTGCCTTAGCCGTATAATAATTTTTAGCACTTTAATCGTGAATATTTTAGCGCCCTGGTAATGCATTGAGCTTACAACACTTCAATCGTGCATCTTACAGTGCCCTGGTCGCGCACCGAGCTCTTAGCTCCTTACAGCACCCTGGTCGTGCACCAAGCTTTTAACTCCTTTATCATACCATAGCTCATCGGCCGAGCAATCAATTACTATTTTCCATATTGCAATAAAAAAAGCAACATTATATATGCATTAACACATCAAACCAAACAAACCGAACTCATCATGAGAAAACAAGCTAATAATAGCGATGAATTAAACTAAAACCAAGCAATAAAATAAGACTTTTTTTCATTTATAATACCGGACTGTTTAGCACCTTCTCACATATTTATCTTATTTTATTTACAAATACTATGAGAGGGGTTTAGAGCCCCACTCCCATGTGGAATAGTATTTACAAATACTGTTAGACTCAGGAGTTTAGAGAACACGGGCCTAAACCCAGAGAAAATGAAGTCGCTACCCGGACGGGCAAAAAAAAAAGGGGTAGATGAATCGATTCCTAAGAAATCCCCAAAACCCTAATGGGTTTGAAAAGTTGGGTATGCGTGGAGAAGGTGAGAATGACTCAGCACCCCCACAATGCCCGATTCATTAGAACTGACCTTCTTTTCAGGTTTAAATATTATCAAATTCTTAATTATTACGATATTATCCATACTACACATAATTTAAAAGAAATAAACATTCATAACCTTTATTAAAGTAAAGCAATCAAAATAGGCACTCATCTAAGGATGAAAACATGCCTTTACAACAATTATCCAATGTCCAAAACTAAATAAAATATGACATCCGTCATTTGGTGAAAACGTGTCCTTTACATTAATCCAAAATTCTAAAATAAATAAAATTACATTGAATTTAACTAATGATATACCCACAAAGTGAAAACATACCTTTTACAACTTTAAAAACCAAATATACAAACATAGTTCAATTAAATAACAATAATCGATAAAACAATCAAATCACATCATCCATCACAAAAGCATGTAATAATAAATAAAATAAATGAATCTAGAATTTAATTTTAAATTAGATTTCAAACATGCAAAATTAGGGTTTCTATCCTACAACTAGGTTTTAATTATTCAATTAGGGTTTTAATTTGGAAACTTAGGGTTTTAGTTGTTTGGGATTAAGATCTTGATTTTACATGTTAGGGGTTAGGGTTTTAGGTTTTGAGATATTGATTTTGGTTACTGGATGAGTTTAGGGAATTAGGGTTATATCTATTGAGTGGAGTTTAGGGTTTTGGAATTTAGTATTTTTGGAATTGGATTTTGGATATTAGGGTTTATAGAACTTAGGTTTGGGGATTTAGGGTTTAGGTTTTGAATTCTGGATATTAGGATTTTAACTAAGGGCCAAGGCTTAATGTTGGCTACTGTAATGAACAAAATTATTTTAAACAAATAAGCATTACTACTGGATTGTTTAAATATTTTACAAACTACTACATGAGATAATAACAAAGTAGTTATTGTAATTTGAATAAATTAAACATAGGAAACAAACCTTCGTTTGTTGACTCCACCAAATCGAAAGAGTTGAACCAAGTTTGACATTTGCTATTGCCTGAATTAACCTAGTTCTATGGTCGAGCTTTAACAATTTTCCAATTGCCTAGACACTGCCTTGGTTGTGGTTACTGAACTTTTTTTTTTGCTTTGATCTTTGTTACTGCCTGTTTAATCCTTGTTGTTCTCCATTGTTAATTACTCTGTGTTGCCAATTTCCCCTTTTACTGATTGTTTTGCTGTTTTTTTATAATTGTGGCCGCCCCATTTTTTAATTCTTACTCTCTATTTATAATCCTCAATTACTCAAGCAATTGTCCTTATGTCTCTCGGATACTCCACAAATCTATTCCCACTTCCTCCTGCTTATCCAAAACCCAAAAGTAAATCTTATACAAGTTAAACTGACTTAAACTGGGAATGGGAGCTTGAATTGATTCAAAATGAGGCCTCATATCGAATTGGCCAAGGCCAAATTGATATGAGGCTCCTCCATATCAAATTAGCTTGGCCCAAAATAAAATTGTCTCGATTATATTGGCCCAATTTTAAATGAATCAAACCTAATCCAAAATTAAACTTGGCTTAACCTAGATTTTGTAATTAGAACCAAACTTGATCTGATTTTTCAAATTAAATTTAGATTGGGCCAAAATTAAGGGTCTATAGTCTTGCCCCTGCATAAACGATCTGAGACTTCAATAGAAGAGAGTAAAAGCAACACGACTTTAAGCTGATCTTGAATAATGATGGGTTCAGGATCTGAGATGGTTTGGGTTCTGGACTTGGATTGAGTTCTGGACTCAGAAATAATTTGGGTTCCGAACCCGAGATTGGTTTGGAACATGATTTGGGTTCTGAATCCGACATTATTTTGGATTCTAGACCGGATTGAATTCTAGACTCAAAGATAATTTGGGTTCTGGACCCGAGATTGGTTTTGAATTGGGTACTTAGACCCGAAATTGAATTTGGTACTTGGACCTGAGACTGGATTTAACTGACCTTCTATCAATTAAGAGTTCTAGCTATCTTCTAGCCATCTTCTAGCCATCAATTTTAGCTCTTCTAGCTGACTGACCTTCTGTTAGTTGAGGGTTTTGGCTTTCTTCTAGCCAGTTTCATTCTTTAATGGATTGTAGGTTTTCACCATTCAGAATGGATCTTCATCCTTGGACTTCAGGTCTTTACCCTTCAAATTGGATCTTCATCATTTAGATATCGGGTCTTCACCCTTCAAAATTGATCTTTATCCTTGGACATCGAGTTTTCACTCTTCAAAATGGATCTTCATCCTTAAACAGAGGGTCTTCACCCTTCAAAATAGATCTTCATCCTTGGATATCGGGTCTTTACCCTTTAAAATGGATCTTCATCCTTGGACATTGTGTCTTCATCATGTAAAATGGATCTTCATCTTTGGACATTGAGTCTTTACCCTTCAAAAAGGATCTTTATCCTTAGACATTTGTCCTATATTGGCTTCATCTCTTCTAGCTGGACTAATCTTTTATCTTTTTCATTTTCATTATTTTGGGGTTCTTACTCTCTTCTTGTTTTTGTTCTTTTTGTTCTTCCTTTTGCAAAAAATTTAGTTACTTTTTAGCTAGTTCTCATATCCTCTCTTTGCCCCCTCCATGTAAAAATATTGAAAGTGAGTCTAATAATGTTTTGTACACGCATAAACTCAAAAAATAAAAAGGAGAAACTTTACCTCCTGTGTGGGCTCAAACCAATGCAGGCTATGACTTATGTTTGTGTTGTCTAGTTCCTTGCATAAGCATGTAACTCTTCTTTCTTTTGCAATACCCCTTAATTTCAATATCTTCTTTTGATTGTTTACTTCAAATGGTGTTTGCTGTTCACAAGACAACAAAATACAGTGTGATATACTCATGTATACATGATATGCATGGATTATACTTCCAGTGATTCCATTGATTCACAGACTGAGATGGTAAGCCAAAACACTCTCATTGGTCCTTTCCAGATGCTCATTCAGGTCTAGCATTGGAATGGCAGAAGACTTCACATTTATGGATTTTATCTTCAAGATGTTGAAAACATGAATGATGGGGCCCAAACAGTATAGTCAGAGATATATTCATTCCAAACTATGATTTAACATATCAGTTGGTAGCTTCTTCATAACTTTGCAAATAATCATTTATTTTGCCAAATGTGTCCTTCGAGGTTTGACGGTATAATATTCTTCCTTTAACTTAAAGGTTTATACAATAAGAATAAAATATATTTATTTTTTTTTAATTTTGATTTTGAAACCAAATGTTGGCTTTGCCAAATCGGTACTCGGTACTAATATATCTCAGGACTCGATTTTTTCAAATTAATATATTTATACCATAACAATCTTAGTTACCGTACTAAACTCGGAAATCATTTTCATTTAAGCAAGAACTGTTATACTTCAAATAGGCACATACACATTACTTGGCCAGAGGTCTTATTGATTTTAATTATTATCAATCTCATATGCATACTTATTCAGACTATCTCCACTGATAGAATCTACCTACAAAGAGATATCAACAGGTCTTTAATAAGCTTGAAATGGGGTCTATAAGGGACATGGGTTAAATGAAGACCATTTTTAGATTGGAGCTGATGTGACATTGCTGACAAACCTTCACACTACAATCTTCTTTGTTGAAACTGTATGTTATTAGAGGTTCCATTTTCACCTTCTGGGCATCACTTTTATCTTCTGACTTAATGAAAATACAAAGCTTGAATGTCCTTCCATTTTCTTGGCAGAAATCTAGATCCAATCAGTACTATCTTAATATTTAGACCACCCTTTTTCTTCCTCTTTCTTTTAGTCCTTTTCCATTTTGGAATATCAAGCCTAAAACTTTCAAGATTGCAGACCCAGAGCTATGTTGGATAAAATGAAAGATGATCTTTTCCTTTTTGTATTTGAGTATTTGGCTGGGCTGGACTAATTCAAGTCAATTTGTCTGCGCAAGCTAAGTGGAAGTCTTCTGCTACTTTAGGTAAAAGAAATTCTTATTGGCTTTCTGAACCGCCCTTGTTAGGTTTTATTTTCTCTTTCTCTTTCTCTCTCTTTTTTTCTTTTTTCTTTTTTCTTCTTCTTTTTGTTTTTTTTTTGTTATTTTGTTGGGTCCTAGCTCCAAGAGAATTGTCTTGTTTGCACCATTCTATACTTCTGACTATGGATGAGTGGGGTGGCATAAGTCTACTTCAGTCTTGACTTTATCTTAATAAGTCTATGATATTAGGTCTAATTCAAGTATCCTTCAACTATCTCTATAGTCTTGACTATATATCATTCTCTTTGATCTTCTTTCCTTTTTGTTCCTTAATGATCATCAGACTTGCCATAAGTATCACAATAGCTCAGAATAGGTCATTGAGGTTTACAAGCCAATAAAAGCAAGCTAAACTCTTGAAAGAGCTCAAAGGGACAAACTAGAAATTGATATTAATAGGGCGGATAATAGTTATTGGCTAGCTAAACAGTGCTTAGATCACCTCTCCCTTAGATAAGTAGAGTTCAATTTCACCTTGAAAGTTCATCAAAGTATGCTCTAAGAACGACTAGGACCTAGACAATCATAATTATGCAGGAGCCCTCTCTAAGTAAGTATACATAGCTCAATGCTATAGAACAATTCCTTTATCTGGTAAAGTCATTCGAACTATGATGTGTAGATACACTAATTTATAAATATCAAGCTAGATTTGCCATTGGTTGAACACCAAAATGAACAAAGACCATCAAAAATTTAACAAAAGTAATTTATTCAAACAATCTTAATTTGAAAAACATAATTGTTCTAGAAAACATTAAGGAAAGAAAATGAAATAAAAACCAAATAATCTAATAGAAGTTTGTTGAGTTGGAGCTGAAAATGTTTCATCTACTTGGACATGTCAGGGGCGAGGATCTTTCCACTTTATATCTGTAACACCCTTATACGCTATATACGTACAATACATATTTCTAGCATATGTAAAATACGCATTTACGGTACAAAAATGTAACCAACCGATTTAATAATTTTTTTTTCATATTTCAAATTTAGAATTTCAAATACTAAATATATAAAATTAAATAGTATATAAATATTCTTTACTCGTTATAGGAACCCAAAATAAACGTTTTATATGAAAATCTCTGGGAAAAATTTCACCAGAGTTTTATTTGTAATTTGGACGTTTCCAAAATTCAGTAAAACACAACCTGCATAACACAAACACTCCCAATAAAATCAATTCACCATTTCACCAATACTTCTCAATTTCTCCATATTTTCTCAAAATACATATATATAGGTATATATATTAACAACACATATAAGATCTCATCCTAACTAAATTATTCAAAATATTCTTTACAATTTACATTATATACTTTAAAAATATATCATAACATATATAATATCAAAATATACTGTAATATTAAATATCTACATGCGGGCAAATGGCTCTAATCTTGATGTACTGAAAAACTCTTCAAGCTAAAAAACTACAAACCTAGACCCGACAAGGTCTAGTAGAACTCTCCGACTCTACCAAAATGTCCATGTCACCTGCGCGACGAATTACAATCGCGCTAAGCCGAAATCTAGTGGTACAAGCTTTGATAATAATAAAAATATAAAGTAATGCCAATGCAAAATGATTATGAACATCACATCATTCCATTTTCTCATACTCTTCAATTATTTCACAATCCACAATTCACATATAAACAAATACAAACATGGGCCCAAAGACAACTAATATGCTATTCAAATTTCAGAGTTACTGTTTTGGTCTATAATGACACCATGTGTCTAGCCCATGGAATATTTCAACTAGGCATGAGCTTATGACCTAGTCTTTTCACTCATCCTAGCTTTAAATATTTATTTTTGAGGCTTACGACCCGGTCTTTTTACCTTAAAAATATTTTCACACTAACGCCTAGCATCTAGCCCGTAGGCAATCATAGACATGTCGCCAAACACAAAACTCTGAAAATTGAATAACATACTAGACACACAATTTATTCATATTTCTCATTATTAATCTCTTTCTCATTTTCACATATTCAATTTAGGCACATTGCCTTATTTTCACATTTTTTTCTCACTTTTCTCATTTTTCACATCTTTCTCATTTTTCTCACTTTTCTCATTTTTATCAATATCAATTCATTTCATTATACCACATATCTCATTTTTGCATTAGCAACATATTACCCAATTACTTTGGGTATTTCCACATAATATACATATTTCACATTTTACACAATTTAGCCATTATCAATGGCTTTTCACAATGCATTTAACACATATATGACATTACAAATGTCATAGCACATTATTCATACACAATCAATGTACCAAGTAGCTTAACACATTTTTCAACCAAAATGTGTTAAGCCCAAATGTCATGCAAATATAAATAATATATTCAAAGTTTGTACTTACCTCAAATAGCAACCAAAATAATCTTAAAACTCTCATCAACCTTCTCTTCCAAGTTGCCCTTTAACATTTGGATTGGCCAAACTACTTCCTCTCACAGCCTATATCAAATGTGATCATAAATAATCATTTAATATCACATTCTAAGACATTCTTAACATCAAACCTTAATTTAACAACACTTCTATAAAATTTCAAAAAAGAAGTCTTTTCTTATTTTAACTTAGCAAATCCATATTAACCCATTAAATTATTGTTTTGAGTTTATTTATATCATTACAAACATATTTTAACATGTTTAAACCAATTACATTAATTAACCACATGCTTATGTTCAAAACCCTAAAATGGCATAACCTTCACCATTGAAGGATCTCCATTCCAACTCAATCTAATTATCATTTCAATCTTATTCCACCACTTATATAATTAAATAATATGATTTAAGCATTAAAATCAAACAATTATCATTCTTTGAAAATTCTCTTTTTCAAAACCCTAAATCAATACTACCATCTTCAAACTCAATCCAAACTTAACTAAATCTATCATTTGATTTTAAAATCCTTGTTTATGCATCAAAATAATACATTTTGGAACTGATTTGCACAATTAAAACTCATGATTTCAAAAACTCAAATGTTCCATAACCCTAAATTCTCTCTCTTCACCAATCTTATCCAAACTCAACCATTTCTTTAATCCAACCTTAAAATCATTGTTAACTACCCAAAATAACATCATACACACCTATTCCAATAATTATAACATACTACATCAAAATTCCAAACACAACATATTCATAAATTTATAAAATTCCAAAGATTAAGATGAAAAACTTACTAATTATAGAAGAAATCACCAAGACTCCTCTTAAATCCTTGAAATCTCTTCAATAAATTGAGTATAGAAGAAGGAAAAAATCCTTGGCCGCCATCAATGGAGTTTTGGCCCTTGAGAAGAAGAAGAAGAAGATGGAAAAACTTTTAATTTTTTTTTCTTTTCATCGTTATTTTAAACCACATATATATGTATATATATATTAAAATAATTTAATAATTAATTAATTATTTAATAAATTAAAAGTCCAAAATCCCTCTTCCATTCAAAAATAATTTATTTTTGAATTATTTTATTAATTTTAATTTTTAAGATTTAATTACCAAAATACCCTTTTACTTTGACTTTTCTTTTAAAAAATGTTGACTTCTATATGTTGTATATATTTTACATATCTATCACATATATATTCCACTTTTTCACTTAAAATCCCTTCATTTTTCATTTAAAATCATTAATTTAATTTATCCATTTAAATTATAATTTATTTTATTAAATTTCTAAGAATTAGAACTTTTAAAAAATTTGGGATATTACACATATGCACAAGTAATGTGTATCTTATATACACATCAAATGTACCTTATATGTGTATTAAATATATTAAGTATGTAATGTATTAATCCGATATATACAATTAATATACCATATGTATATGTTATATATACACTAGATATATATTGGGTATATACTACTTTTATATTTTCAAAATCACAGATGTGACAATATCTCTTCTACTTTAGATTCAGAGGCCCAGCCTCCTTCTTTAGTCTCCGATTCATCATCATGAATAGTCATTATCTCATCATCTGTAGCATGTTCAAACTCGGTAAATAAACTTTACTCCCTTTTAGCTTCTCCACCCATGTCTTGAAAAGATGACAAGAAAGGCAAAGGATTGCTCTTAGTATTAGGTTTATATGGCTCAGGCAACTTTTTACTGTCAATCAAATCTTAGATCTTATGTTTTAGTCGTAAGCATTTATTTGTCCCATGTCCTTGTATCTGATAAAATTGACAAAAGGCTTTGGTATCAAAATTTGGTGGTAAATGATTCGAGAAAGGCCGAGGAGCCAATGGTTGTAACATCCCTTACTTCTGCAGCTTGTTGAAAACCTAAGACAAAGATTTCTCCATATTTGAAAACTGTCTTCTATTTGCTTGACCAGTTGTATTGACATCTACTGCATTCTATGTACTCTGGCCGCTAGACTGATATTCCCCTTCTCATTCTTTCTTCTATAAAAATGACTCTTCTTTCGTTCCTATTCTTCTATCTATAAGTCAGCTTGGAGAAGATCTTTAAAATTCTTTATGTGAGTGTGAGACATTCATTCACGTAGACTGGGTAGGACACCCCTTACTATCATCCAAATCTGGCCGGACTCATCTGGTCTCTTTTTAAGCACTGTAGCCTTATTTCTTTACCTCTTCATACAGTCAACAAAATTCTCATTTTACTTTTGTCTGATAGTTTCCACCTCCATCAGGGTCACTTCCAATTGAACATTGTACCCATATTGCTAAATGAAGGCATTGTACTGCATATCCCAATCTTTTTGAGTACTTTTCTCTAAGGTGTTGAACTAGTTTTGCACGATATGATCCAATGAGAGCATAAAATACCCTAGCGTTTAAGTCTTGATAGCTCTAGCAGACTACATAGCAGTGATATATTGCTTAACATGAAAATGAGGATTTCCTGTACTGTTGTACCTAGCGAAAGAAGACATCTTGAACTTATAAGAAACTTCTTCATCTTGCACAAATAGCTTGTCCACTTTTGACACCTCTTCAGCTTTTAACTTCTTTTTAAACTTCTTTTCTAAATCAGCAATCATTTTCTCCACATCAGATGTTTCAATCTTTTCTATAGTTACCTTCTCCGCAGTCTTCGCTTCTTTCTTTTTATCTTGTGAATCTTAAAAATACTGAGCCCAATTATCATCATCCATTACTACCTTGTCTTCATTAGAGGCTACTTCACTAACCTTAGCCTTTGCCTTATCTTTCTGCTTCTTAGTACTAGCAGATGCTTCAACAGTGTTCCTAATAATATAGCCAGGTTTTCTTTTCATGGTCTCAGCTAGGATCTCCTTCAGCTCTTCCATCTTGGAGTTGATTACATCATCCACCATATTTTGAATCTATTCAGGTTTCATTGCTTTTAATGGGAAGTTGACTGAGTCATTAATGGATTCCATGTCACTGGCATAGGTCGGATTGTCGTAAGCTCTTAAACTATCGTACTCCAGGTTTGTGAGCCAGAAAGGATCAATGCCATGTAATACAATGCGTGTATGCATAAATAACAAACAATCAAAGATAATTAGGATGTTCCTTCTAACCTTATATCATCCACATACGAATGGCGAGTCTCTTTTCCTAGGTATATGGTCGACAAGATACCAATATGGGATATCTTATATTCGGAAAAAAAATTCACTCGGACGGTTTTAACCAATAGTTGTATTTTCAAACATAGAATATGATAATTTTCTTTAATTAAGTCTTAATCCATTGGTCTAACAAAAGATAGCTTTTATGCGATGTCTAATTCAAAACTAAATTAAAAGATTTATCATAAATAGATTTTTTATTTAAAAAAATAACTAATGATTCATGCCTCAAACAAGCCCATGATTAAAAATTCTTGGTATAAAATTACTCCTACAATTGATTTTTGGTATTCCATAATTGACCTAAATAGTTGTAAGTTCTTTTAATAAAAAGTCATAATTTTAGATGAAGTGAAAAAATAATTTTGTTTCTAAGCCCATTGTAAGTTTTGTGTAAAAATGAATTTTGGGCTTTTAAATTTGGGCCATAAGGTAGAAAAAGATTTTTGACCCATCTTAAAAGATTTTATGTCCAAAATACCATCTTGAAAATTTTTGAAAATAGTTTTGGTTTTTTGGGTTTAAAGGAATAAAGTTATTTTAAGCTTACAACATAATTAGGTCATATTAGAAAAAAGAACAAAGCAAATAAGTCATGGTTCACACCAAGATATATCAATCACAGTCAAACACCAAACATTTGGATAAAAACATAAGAAAAGTAACAAGGCCAATTATATGAGGTTTAGTCTTTAGGTTGAAAAGTTTAAGCTCCCATAGCAAGTATATACCAAAAGGTATAAGGCTATGAATGGTTATGTTATGCTCGATCTCCATACATTGAGTGAAAGTATGGTATCCCTGATATAACACAACATGGGTTACACGGGCGTCCTAATTCATGCACACAATGCAAACTAAATGATGCAAAGGACAATATCACAATAAGAAAGAATAAAATAATATAAAGACCAATGAAATCAACTTCTCTTATACCCAGTGGATTCGCCACTGTAAGAGGGAATTTTCACCCCCCACTCCCATATGGAATGGTTCTTGCGACTTCAGCACTGTTAGGCTTAGGGCCTTAGAGAACACGGACCTAAATCCGGAGAAAATGGAGTCGCCACTGGGACAGCCAAAAAAAAGAAAGGGGTGGATGACTCGATCCATAAGGAATCCCCAGCCCCTAATGGGTTTAGAAAGATAGGTACGTGTAGGAAATGTGAGAATGACTCAACACCCACACAGCTCCTGATTTATTAGAACCAACCTCTTTTTCAGATCTAAACATTATTAAATTCTTGGTTATTATGATATTATCCATACTATACATAATTTAAAAGAAATAAACATCCATAACCTTTATTAAAGTAAAACAATCAAAATAGGCACCTATCTAAAGATGAAAACATGCCTTTATAACAATTATCAAATGTCTAAAACTAAATAAAATAGGACACTCATTCTTTTGGTGGAAACATATATCTTTACATTAATCCAAAATTCTAAAATAATTAAAATTACATTGAATTTAACTAATGATGTACCCACAAAGTGGAAACATTCATTTTACAACTTTAAAAACCAAATATACAAACATAGTTCAATTAAATAAAAATAAGCGATAAAATAATCAAATCGCATCATCCATCATAAAAACATGTAACAATAAATAAAATAATTGAATCTAGAATTTAATTTTAAATTAGGTTTCAAACATGCAAAATTAGGGTTTTTAACCTAAAACTGGGTTTTAATTATTCTATTAGGGTTTTAATTTGGAAACTTAATTAGTTATTTAGGATATCTTGATTTTACAGGTTAGGGATTAGGGTTTTAGGTTTTGAGATATTGATTTTGGTTACTGGATGAGGTTTAGGGAATTAAGGTTATAGTTACTGAGTGGAGTTTAGGGTTTTGGAATTTAGTATTTTTGGAATTGGATTTTGGATATTAGGGTTTATGAAACTTAGGCTTGGGAATTTAGGGTTTAGGTTTTGAATTTTGGATATTAGGGTTTTAACTAAGGGCCAAGGTTTAATGTTGGCTATTATAATGAACAAAATTATTTTGAACAAATAAGCATTACTACTAGATTGTTTAAATTTTTTATAAACTATTGCATGAGATAATAACAAAGTAACTATTGTAATTTGAATAAATTAAACACAGGAAACAAACCTTCATTTGTTGGCTCCACTAAATCAAAAGAGTTGAACCAAGTTTGACATTTGCTACTGCCTGAATCAACCTAGTTCTCTGGTCAAGATTTAACAATTTGGCAATTGACTAGACACTGCCTTGGTTTTGGTTACTGACCTTTTTTTTTTCTTTGATCTTTGTTATTGCCTGTTTGATCCTTGCTGCTCTCCATTGTTAATTGCTCTGTGTTGCTAATGTCCCCTTTTACTGATTGTTTTACTGTTTTTTTATAATTGTGGCCGCCCCTGTTTTTTAATTCTTGCTCTCTATTTATAATTCTCAATTAGAGCTAACTAGCAGTTTTCCTTATGCTGCTCAGATACTCCACAAATCTATTCCCACTTCCTCCTGCTTATCCATGACCCAAAAGGAAATCTTGTACAAGTTGGACTAACTTAAACTGGGCATGGGAGCGTAAATTGAGGCAAAATGAGGCCTCATATCTAATTGGCCAAGGCCAATTCAATATAAGGCTCCTCCATATCTAATTGGACAAGGCCAATTTGATATGAAGCTCCTCTATATTGAATTGGCTTGGCCAATTCGATATGGAAGGTGTCCATATCAAGTTGGCTTGGCCCGAAACAAATTTGTCTCAATTATGTTGTCCCAATTTTAAATGAATCAAACCTAATCCAAATTTAAACTTGGTTTAACCTAGATTTTGTAATTAGAACCAAACTTGGTTTGATTTTTCAAATTGAATTTAGATTGGGCCAAAATTAAGGGTCTACAAATACAGTACTGTTTAATATTTTATCATGCTTGCTTATAGTGCCTGTGTGCATATTTTGTTATAGCCCCTTGTGAAGGGTTGAGCTTCAATGCTCTAGCCGAGCATCAATGCTCTCATAGTTCGTTACAATTTATATTCATATTTATAATTCTGTAAG
The DNA here is from genome assembly GCA_947685225.1 of Garcia nutans. Classification (NCBI taxonomy): domain Eukaryota; kingdom Viridiplantae; phylum Streptophyta; class Magnoliopsida; order Malpighiales; family Euphorbiaceae; genus Garcia; species Garcia nutans. The sequence goes on from CANTUV010000068.1 coordinate 3,768,941, forward strand.
TTGGGGGACTTGTGTAACTCTTTGTATATGTTCTCGAGCCCCACTTTTATGATTATTAATTATTGTACAAGAGACATATATATATTAATGTACATAATTAGGCATTTTGATAATCCTCTGAAAGCACGCTCAGAGCCTACTTGACATAATTGTCAAGGCAATAAAGAGAAGCACTGATATCCTTAACTTCCGAGAAATGGCATTCTAGCTCTCCAATAGTCAAGCACTTGCATCCCTAATTGCCAAACAAAGGCAGTCAATTTCATCCCTAACGGCTAAGCACTGGCATTCCTAAGAGCCGAGCATAAAGCCTAAGAGCTGAACATAGAGCCGAACTGGCATCCAAGCTCACCAAAGAGGAACTTCCTACTTCTTGCACATTGAGCTATGATTATACTAATAGCACGAGCCATTGTCTTGCATCGAGAAGAAACCAAGAATCTGGCTGAGTAAAGAGCCTGAACAGCTCGGCTGAACTCTCAAGCTAACAAATAGGAAAACACTCTTGTTCGGTCTCACATCACACATAGCACGCCTTTAATAAAGTACTTTATTTTTATTCTCTAGTTTTATAGTTTGCTAAGTTGCTCTACATGCGAGTGCTCATGCACGACCTATGCTCCAAGCATATTATTGTTTCCATAAACACGTTAACATAACACAACATATCACAAGCTCGGTTTTGGACCGAGCCACATGTTTAATTCACACAGCATATCATAAAACAAATAAATCAAAATATAAGTATTAAGCTTAATTTCAAAAGAAAGATATTTCATTAATGGAAGAAGAATTCATTACATAAATATCTCGATCCTTACAACTATATAGGATGGGCACACCCTATAACTACACAAAATTTTAGTCTTGGACCTTGTCGTCCTAGGCCTTGTCTTCTTGGTCCAAATCCTCTTCCTCCTCATCTTTTTCTTCTGCCTCATGCTCGGTGACTAGCTCATCGATGTCTATCTCCATCATATAAGAAAAGTCCATGTTTGGGTTCTCTTTCTTTAACTGGTCGGGCTTAGCCTTCTGATAAGCATAGACACCCTGAGTGTAGCGCCTGTCGCTCCGCGTGGACTCAACCACCAATCCTTAATGAGTAGCTTTAAAAGTTTTCTCTGCCCTGCGTAGCTCATCATCTTTGGATTTTAGAGCTTCCTTTGCAGACACAACTCTTTATTTTTGGCTCTCAAAGCTTCTTTGGCTGAGCTGAGCTTCTCATTATCCTTCCTCAGAGATTATTGCACTTGTTTTAGCTCCTCATCCTTCACTTTCAAGGAGTTCTCCAGCTTTTGTCTCTTGGTGATCTCCTCATTACAGTTCCTCATCCCCTGAGTAAAATTGGCTCCCATGCCCGCTACCCAATCCTCAATGGTATGGCCGAGTTAGGTGACCTTCAAATATTATTTTGTTAGCTTCTATTCTCAAAATTGAATCTAACTTCAAATGTTTGGGATTTTTCTTACCATGTGAGACCTTTTTACCATCTCGTTTGTGTTGCGCTCGAATTAACTCTACCACAAAGCGTTACTTGCAAGTATACGAGGCAGCTGTAGCAAAGGTGATCGCCCCAAGGTCATCTCACAAGGAAGCTAAAGTAGCTAATTGATTATCAGATTATAAATAACAAGTAATGAATAAATTTAAATCGCTAACTAATGAAGAAGATTGATTGAAGTTTAAAACAAATAAAATTAAACTAAACTGATGTTTTGATTCACTTAATAGAAAGGTCTAGGGTTTACACTTCTCTGCTACTTATATGTATGAACGTTTATTCCTCTTAACCAATTTAATTTCAAAGATTAAATCTCAAGCAACTTAATTAATTGAATAAAGGAAATAAGCTCTCGCATTCAAACCTCTCTCAAATAATCTTGTTCCAATTGAAATAATCTTTTCCTAGGTTATATCTCTAATTCACCTAAGTCCTTAATTGAATTGTTCCAGCATTAGACTTCATCTCTCAATCCATAATCTAATACCTAAAACACATAATTGGTGGCCAATCAATTATATATTAACAATATTTCATTCAATAAAGGCTTAAAGAAATAATTGAGTTAAGAGTAATAACCAATTCATACAATCATAGCAAATCCATACAAACCCTAGACTAGATCAAATTAGTTCATATTGCTATCAAACATACTCATCTCATTAATATTCAAAGAAATCAATTTAGACATGATAATAACCATAAATACAATTCCAATGAAAATAAAGAGAATAAGTTCAAGAACAAAACCAAATTACAAACTCCTTGAAGCTTCTGAAGAATCTCTTGTTCAAATCTTGCAAGAAGGATGTATCAATAGCATGAACAATCTAATCTAGCTAGTTTAATCCACAGTGTAATCCAAATTAGAGAAAACAAATGTAAAACCCTAGGTTCTTCTCTTTGACGGCTCAATCTCAGCTCCCAAAATCTCAACAACCTCTTAAGAAAACCCTAAATCCATATTTATACGAATCCCGCTTTTAAAAATCCACGTTGCCTTTGGTCCATGAGAGACACGGCCAAGTTAGAAGAGACTTGGCCGTGTTGGAGTGCATTGGAGGGACACGGCCAGTGACTTGGCCGTGTCCCTTGCTTGTGTTCGCTACTGCTTGCTTTTGATCTTTTCTTTTTTGGTTGAGTGACACAGCCAAGTCTTGAAGAAGACACGGCCGTGTTGGACCTTTTTGGAGGGACACGGCCAGTGACTTGGCCGTGTCCCTTGCCTGTGTTTGCTTCTGTGAGAATTGCTCTTCTTTTCTTTGGATTTTGGTGAGACACGGCCAAGTTAGAGCAACTTGGCCTTGTTGGAGCATTTTTGGAGGGACATGGCCACTGACTTGGCCGTGTCCCTTGAGTGTGTCTCTCTCTGTGTCTTGTACTTCCTTTTAACTTGGTATGGGACACGGCCAGTGACTTGGCTGTGTCCTCTGCCTGTGTCAGCTACTGTCCCTTTTTTCTTCAATTTGCTTCCTTGCCTTTTTTAACCTAAAATAAAACTCAAACAAACTGTAAACAAGAAGTAAATAAACAATATCCAACAAAACATAAACACCATACTAAAAACTAGATCAAAAATAACATAAACACTGAAATAAACTAAAACTACCAAAATTAATGAAAACACTAAACAAACCGATTAAAACTAACAAAATACCTAAATAAAACAATAATTATTATAATAAACAAGACACAAATCTATAACAAAAACTAATAAAACAACTACCCCACACTTACAACTTTGCTTGTCCTTAAGCAAATTCACATGGCATAAATTAAAAACTCAAACAACCTTAACTATAATTCCAGCATATAAGATGAAATCCTTTAAGACTCAGCCATAAATATTTGCATCTTACTTCAATCAAGGATTTTCTTAACTCATTCATTAATCCAGACATACAAATCTTATCTCTCATCTAAGTGTTTCACTCGATTTCAAAGGTTAATTCAGTCAAACCACTCATGACTGCATACTACCATAATCTGAAGAAATAATCTTACCTCACTGACTTTCTCAAGAAATAATCTGAAGGTCTTTTATTTGGATGTAATGGGGCTAAGGTAAAGGTGTGAGAAAAGACATTTAAGCTGGAGCATCAAGAAATGGAGTATCTAAATTAGACAATACTCTTGCTAAGAAACTCATAGCTCCCTCAAATGGCATATTCACCAACCCTTGATAATTCACACACTTGTATACTTAAAGAAAAATACATGAGTCGACATTCCTCTTTTGATAACCAATGCTAGAACATATATGAATTTTGTATGTATATATCTTCTTTTTTTTTATTCTCTTTTTTTTTATCATATATATTTTTTTTTCTTTTTTTTAAATACATATATATACAAAATATAACATTGCATAGAATATCTAGCTTAAAATGTAGAGGAAAAGAATAATCAACTCTTAATCAAATACAATGTGCACAGTATGCATTTCAACCCCAAATAGCAATACCATTTTTTTTATTTGCTTACCCCACACTTTGAAATAAACCACCCTATTGTCATATAATAAGAACTCCATTCCTTAATGCAGGTATGATGATAATAAGAGAAAGTTGAGCTGTGAATTGTGTTGATCAAACAAGAAAAGGTCAAAGGTTCAACTTGGCTCACTAAGGAATTCAATATTAAGGGAGGTCTTTTTAAGCTAAAGGGCTAACCTAATTTGCCTTCATCATTTTAAAACTTGAGATTAAATCATAATGTGAGTTCAATTAGTATGCAAAAGCAAACTCTAGAGATGCAAAATCATAAAGGTGCACACTTAAGAAAAGAAAATCAATTGATAATAATATCAAATTATGAGGCTCAAAACTCACACAGGTGGGTTCTCAAAGATTTATATGTCATAAATTGCAAAATGTGAAAATTGATCCTGAATGAATTCAAATGCTAATCTCTATGCTGATACTAAAGTCTCAACTATAATGCTAAAATCACAGAAAAGATCAATAAGATTTTAACAATTATGCCATGCACAACAAACACAATAAACAAAACAAAACAAAAATTAAAGAAAAGCTTAAAGATTACCCCACACTTTAGAATTTACATTGTCCTCAATGGAAACAAGAATAACAAAGAAAAAGAGTTAAAGGACAACTTGTCTTCCATCGTACCCTGGTGAGGCAAAACCCTAACTTTTCATCACAAACACAAAAGTTCAAAAACAAAAGTACAATATATGAAAATAAAATATCCAAATATAAAATGTTAACATGAAAAATAAAAATGAAAAATAATAACAAAAATACACTAAACAAAATAAAGCAAGGAACTCAAAATCTATGGAAAAGGCGGATGAGAAGACGATGCAGCCGAGGGATGAAGACTCAAGATCTTAGCAAGGTTGTTGTTAATCTGATCCAACTGTTGCAAAACCTCAGCATGGTTACGGTCCACCTTCCCCTCCAGTCGATCTACCTTTCCCTCCAAGGCCTCAATCCTAATAAGCACCTCTTGATGTTCCGAGACCGAAGCATCCTCATCTAGATCAAGAGAATCTGAGTCGAACTCTTCTTGGACCCGTGCTCTCTTCTTCCTGTCCCCCGGTGCCTCTGGCTCAGTTGAAGCCATCATATAAGCTCCTTTCTGTGCACCACCATGTGCATCTTCTCTAGTGTAGCTAAATCCAAAGAGTCATTACCCGAAATTCTAGTCATGCGACTAGTACTCGGTCAAATTCCTCAACAAGGGCTACTGCTAATGTGGTAATCAACCCTCCAACACAAATTGCCCCCTTCCTTTTATTAGCCACAGTATCAAAAATATCGGCTAACCAATAGCCGGCACTAACAGGCATTGCATTACAAGCACAATCTAGGAAAAATAGCTCACTCAATTCCACCACACCCGGGCTCTCTTTCTGAGCAAAGAATCCGCAAGACATGAAACGATGCAAATACCTCAAAGCGAAATTTCTTAATTTAGATGCCTTGGCCGATTTGGCCACATAGGTCCCCGAGCCTAATGCTCCCCAAGCAAATTGTTGTTTAAATTCTTTAGGTACCGACCTTTCCCCATGCTGATGGAAACCATATATAGCATTCAATTGTTCAATATTAAGCACAAATGATTTACCCAGCAATTTAAAACTCATTCTAGTGCAGATTTTCTTATCATCTCTTTCAACCTTAAGAGATGTCAGAAACTCCAAAGTCAGCTCCTCAAACTGCAAAGGTCGCAAGGAGACTAGATTCTCCCACCCAAGAATTTGCACATAACGATAAAAATTAGTCCTAATTTGCAGAGCATCAAGTGATTCATCATTAACATACCTCGTAGGGAAAAAACCCCGAGCCAAAAGATTTGCTCTCTTCAAAGATGAAATTGATGAAAAGGAAGAAGCTCCTTCGGTTGTAGGCCTCTTCTTCTTGTGATGTGAAACTATCTTTGTTCTTGGCATCTTGAGAAATCTGAAAAATTCAACACCAAAACTTGATTAAATCAAACTTTTATGAGAAAAGAAGAAGTTTTAATGGATTATTTTTAGTTTTGGTGAAGAAATTTCAGGTTTAATGGAGGATTTGGTGCTTGGAAACACAAGTTATGGAGGTTTGGTGAGAGAGAAAATGAAAGAGCGAGAGAGAGATATGAAAGAGAACTAGGGATTGAATGGAACATCTGTGCAAAAATCATGGCTTTTTAAAGTGAAAAAGTGGGAGACACGGCCAAGTTGAGGGCAACACGACCGTGTCATGTGTTTTTTGAGGGACACGGCCAGTGACTTGGCCGTGTCCCATGGATGTGTTCGTCTCTGTGAAGAAAAGCTACAAAAAATAAAATCAAAGAAAAATTGGTGAAGCTTGGCCGTGTCCAAGTGACATGGCCAAGGGACACGGCCAAGTCCCTTGGTCGTGTCACTCACTGTGACAAAGTGCAAAAATTTTATTTTATGAGGCTTGGCCATGTCCCATGTGACACGGCCAAGGGACATGGCCAAGCTCCTTGGTCGTGTCTCCTTCTGCCACGTTTACCCTTTTTTTTTAATTTGAGATCTTTTCTTAAAGATTTTGCAAACCTTCTCCTTTAAACCACCCTGAAACACAAACTAAAAACCGATCAAAGCACCCATTCCATTTATTTAAACCGAACATAAAATCAAAATTTACTAAATTTAAAATTACAACTATGAAAAAGAAATGCAAACAGATGGGTTGCCTCCCATTTAGCGCTTCTTTAATGTCATAAAGTTGGACATCATGCAAGACTTATGGATCATGGATCAAAGTGCTGTCTATGATCCTCACTTCTTGAAATCCTTCATTGTATGGTTTAACTCTCTGTCCATTCACTTTAAAAGTCTCACTTGTTCGAGAGTTAAGCAATTCAATGGCACCAGAAGGATACACCTGAGTTATCTCGAAAGGATCACTCCATCAAGACTTGAGTTGACCTGGACAAAGATGGAGTCGAGAGTTAAAAAGTAAAACTTTCATACCTGGACTCAATGTCTTTCGCACTATAATTTTGTCATGAAGTGCTTTAGTGCGATCCTTGTAAATTCTCGAGCTCTCATACGCCTCATTTCTCAGCTCATCTAACTCTGAAATTTGCAGGAATCGTTCTCTCTTCACTTTGTCCAAGTCCAAATTCAGAGTCTTGATTGCCCAATACGCTCTGTGCTCCAACTCCACTGGTAAGTGACAAGCTTTTCCAAAAACCAATCGGTATGGACTCATACCAAGAGGAGTTTTGAAAGCAGTCCTATATGCCCATAGTTCATCATGCAATCTACTTGCCCAATCCTTCCTTGATGTGTTGACTGTTTTCTCCAGAATTCCTTTTAGTTGCTTGTTTGATGTTTCAACTTGCCCCGAAGTCTGTGGATGGTATGGGGTTGCCACCTTATGCTTCACACCATATTTGTGCATTAACTTCTCAAAAAGTCTGTTGAAAAAATGGCTTCCCCCATCACTGACTATCACCCTTGGCGTACCAAATCTACTAAGAATATTTTCCTTCACAAATTTAACAACTACATTAGCATCATTAGTACGGGTGGGGATTGCCTCCACCCATTTGGAAACATTATCAACAGCAACTAAAATATATTCAAAACCAAAGGACTTGGGGAAAGGACCCATGAAGTCTATTCCCCACACATCAAACAGTTTAACAACAATATATGATTGAAGGGGCATTTCATTTCTCCTCCCAATGTTACCTACTCTTTGGCAATGATCACAGTGCTTACAATACTCTTGAGCATCTTTAAATAAGGTAGGCCAGTAAAAACCACTTTGAAGCACCTTTTCTGCAGTCTTTCTTCCTCCAAAATGACCCCCACCGTGAAGGTCATGACAAAATTGAAGAACACTCAGTTGTTCTTCCTCAGATACGCACTTGCGAACTATCTCATCTTTGCATATCCGGAATAGATATGGTTCATCCCAAAAATAAAACTTACTCAAGTGTAAAAACCTTTTCTTTTCCTGAAATGACATGTTAGTACGCAATATACCACAAGCAAGATAGTTAGCAATATCTGCAAACCAAGGTGCATCAAATACCACAAACAGCTGCTCATCAGGAAATGCTTCTAAATTTTTATGAATGCTATCAGATGCAAGATTTTCACTAAAGAAGGGTAATCTAGATAAATGATCAGCTACCACATTCTCACTACCCTTAGTATCTTTGATTTGGAAATCAAATTCTTGCAATAACAACACCCATCTAATTAAGCGCGGTTTAGAATGTTGTTTTGTTAAAAGATATTTTAGAGCTGCATGATCAGAATGCACAATAATTTTTGACCCAATTAAATATGCTCTAAACTTATCTGAAGCAAAAACAACAGCTAACATTTCCTTTCAGTTGTGGTGTAATTCATTTGTGCACTATTCAGGGTCAAGCTAGCATAATATATTACTCTCAAGTATTTATCAACCCTTTGCCCAAGAACAGCTCCTACTGCATGATTAGAGGCATCACACATGATTTCAAAAGGTAAAGACCAAACAGGAGCTACTATTACTTGTGCACTAGTCAATTTTTCTTTAAGGGAATTAAAAGCTTGCATGCATTGTGCTGTAAATTCAAATGGAACATCTTTCCCCAACAAATGGCACAATGGTTGGCTTATTTTGGAAAAATCCTTAATAAACCTCCTGTAAAAACCCGCATGCCCTAAGAAACTTCTTATTCCCTTAACAGAGGTAGGTGGGGGTAACTTAGCAATCAATTCAACTTTAGCCTTATCCACCTCAATCCCTTTACTTGACACCACATGACCTAAGACAATGCCCTGAGTAACCATAAAATGACTCTTTTCCCAACTTAAAGTGAGGTTACATTCAATGCATCTCTCAAGCACACAAACAAGTTTATTGAGGCAATTATCAAAAGAATTACCAAAAACATAAAAGTCATCCATAAATACCTCAATAAAATCATCTATCATGTCAGAGAAGACAGACATCATGCATCTCTGAAAAGTTGCAGGTGCATTGCACAAGCCAAAGGGCATACGTCGAAATGCATAAGTCCCAAAAGGGCAAGTAAAGGTTGTCTTAGACTGATCCTCTGGAGATATTGGCACCTGATAGTAACCTGAAAGGCCATCCAAAAAACAATAATGTGAGTGTCCAGAAAGTTTATCTAACATCTGATCAATAAAAGGAAGAGGGAAATGATCTTTCTTTGTAGCATTGTTCAACTTCCTATAATCGATGCACATTCTCCACCCAGTAGTAGTCCTGGTAGGAACCAATTCATTATTCTCATTTCTCACCACAGTGATTCCAGATTTCTTAGGAACCACATGTACTGGGCTCACCCACTCACTATTAGCAATTGGGTATATTACTCCTTCATCTAGCAATTTGAGCACTTCCTTCTTAACCACTTCACTCATATTTGGGTTAAGTCACCTTTGGGTCTCCCTCACAGGTTTAGCTCCCTCTTCTAAAGTGATTCTATGCATGCACATTGAAGGGCTAATACCCTTGATGTCACTCAATCCCCATCCTATTGCTTTTTTCAATCTTTTAAGCTCACTCACTAACCTCATCTCCTCCTCTTCACTAATTTCACTAGATATTATCACAGGTAAGGTATTATGATCTCCTAAAAACACATATTTCATATTCTTAGGTAACTCTTTCAGCTCTAACTCAAGTGAAGGGTTCTTCTCTTCTTTTTGAATGGGGGAAAGTTCAAAAACTGGGTCCTCCTTAAGCTCCTCTATTTCAGCACCCTCTAAAGTCTCAAGGCAACTGGCTATTTCTGCATCAAAAATATCCAAATCACTCTCTAAGGTCAATGCCAGCTCCAATTTATCAGAGGAACCTGTCTGCAAGAAAATATCTGAAACAACTGCATCAACACAATCAATGAAAGAACAATCCTCATATAAAGCAGTTGTAGGAATAGGAGAAGTGTTAAAAATGGAAAATTCAACAGTTTGTCCCAAAACAGTCATTGATAATTTACCATTTTTAACATCTATCAAAGTGTTGGTAGTTGCCATAAAAGGCCTACCCAGCAGAATAGTGTGTGCAGATGGTGAAGGGTTACTTCCTTCCATGTCAAGTACTATGAAATCCACAGGTACTATTAACCCTCCAACCTTAACTAACACATCTTCTATAACCCCTTTCGGGAATCTAAGAGATCTATCAGCTAATTGCAACACCATTTTTGTAGGTTTAAGTTCCCCTAGTTCTAAATCAAGGTACACAGAATAAGGCATTAAATTCACACTGGCTCCCAAGTCACACATGCCATCAGTACCCTTTCCATTCCCCATAGTAATTTGAATGATAAAACTTCCAGGATCCTTTAGCTTAGGAGGTAGTTTATGCTGCAAAACAGCACTAGCTACCTCTGAAACTATCACCTTTTCATTCGGCTCATACCTCTTTTTCTTGGTATTCAGTTCTTTGAAGAATTTAGCATAAGCCGGCATGTTCTTAATTGCTTCAAGTAAGGGTAAGTTGATACTTACCTTAGACAACATGTTGAAGATATCTGAAAATTGCTTATCTTTTTTATCATCCTTCAACCTGCTGGGGAATGGTATAGGTGGCCGGTATGGATTGCTTGCCTTGTGCAAATCTGCTATAGGGGACTTCTCCATTGATCTTTCTTCAGCACCTTTGTTCTCTAGTTCTCCTTCCTTTTTATTCTCTTGCTCACCTGCATTCACAGAATTATTTTCAACATTATTTTTAATTACCTTGCCACTTCTAAGAACAGTCACTGATTGTGCTTGCTCAGGTTGACTTGGGAACTTCCCCTTTTGTTGAATCTGCATCTGTTGAGCAAGTTGCCCCACTTGGGTCTCCACCTTCTTAAAAGATGCTTCTAGTGAATCCAGCCTCTTGTTGTTCATCTCTTGATTTTTAGCACTGACTTGGATAAAAGCCTGCAAACTTTCTTCCAAACTCTCTCTCTTAGTCTGCCCTTGATTTGAGGATTGACCCTGCTGTTGGTTCTGTCTCTGGAGTAAATGGAAAGGCTGTTGAGCATTATTTGTTGTCCAGGAAAAATTTGGGTGATTCCTCCAACCAGGATTATAAGAATTGGAGTAAGGATCATTCCGGGCCCTTGGTTGAAATCCCTCCATAGCATTGACTTGCTCAGCTTCATTACCAAAAGACTCATATGCAGAGGGGCATATATTTGCTCCATGCCCGAATGTCCCACAGATTCCACACACTTCTTGAGTAGATGAAGAAATATTGTTCTTCATGTTCAGCATCTGCACCTGTCTTGTCAATTTAGCTATTTGACTAACCATTTCACTATTGGCTTCCAATTGATTCACCCCTTTACTTCTTCCCCTTACACTCCTTTGTTGAGAATTAGTTCCCAACATCTCAAAGATGTCATAAGTCTCATCAGCTGTCTTTTCTCCCATAGCTCCCCCAGCTGCATAGTCAACAGTGTTCTGAAATTGCTGGGTTAGACCATCATAGAAAAACTTATTAAGAAGTTGAAGTTGGTAGTGATGATGTGGACACTGGATCAATAGCATCTTAAATCTGTCCCAAGCCTCATGAAATGGCTCTCCTTCAAATTGAGAGAATGTAGCAATCTTCCCTCTCAATTCAGCTGTCTTTGGATGTGAATAAAACTTGCCCATTAATTTGTTATAAACTTGCTCCCAAGTTGTCAAAGAGTTTTCGGGCAACATCATAAGCCAGCTCTTTGCCCTATCCTTCAAAGTATAAGGGAAACATCTCATCCTCAACTGATCTTCTGTTAGTCCTCCCAAAGGAAAAGTGTTGAGGGTAGAATAAAAATCCCGAATAAAGTTCAGAGGATCTTCATTTGGAACTCCATAGAATGATGGCAGCATGTTGTAGTGAATGTTCTTCAACTCATAATTTCTTGCTGCATCTGTCAGTCTTATGCAAGAGGTGGAAGTTCCAATGACAGGTCTAGCAAAGTCTCTCATCGTTCTTTGTCTTTCTTCAGCCATTTTAACAAATTATGCAGATTTCGACTCAAAATCAGAAGTGTCCTCCTCTGTAGTATCAAATCCCGTGTACAGTTCAAACTCTTCCCTGCTCCTTTTCACTCTCTGAATTTCTGGAATGACGGGGTATAGCTCTCCTCCAAGTGATCTCCTGCCTTGCATAAACAAAAATTTCTAGAAAAAGAAATTATTAAAAACAAAAGAAAAATAAAATCAAAAGTAAACAATGAAAAATAATCTAAAATTTCTAAAACTAATAAACAATTACGCCAATTAGCTTCCCCGGCAACGGCGCCAAAAACTTGTTGCGCTCGAATTAACTCTACTACAAAGCGTCACTCGCAAGTATACGAGGTAGCTATAGCAAAGGTGATCGCCCCAAGGTTGTCTCACAAGGAAGCTAAAGTAGCTAATTGATTATCAGATTATAAATAACAAGTAATGAATAAATTTAAATCGCTAACTAATGAAGAAGATTGATTGAAGTTTAAAACAAATAAAAGTAAACTAAACTGATGTTTTGATCCACTTAATAGAAAGGTCTAGGGTTTACACTTCTCTACTACTTATATGTATGAATGGTTATTCCTCTTAACCAATTTAATTTCAAAGATTAAATCTCAAGCAACTTAATTAATTGAATAAAGGAAATAAGCTCTCGCATTCAAACCTCTCTCAAATAATCTTGTTCCAATTGAAATAATCTTTTCCTAGGTTATATCTCTAATTCACCTAAGTCCTTAATTGAATTGTTCCAGCATTAGACTTCATCTCTCAATCCATCATCTAATACCTAAAACACATAATTGGTGGCCAATCAATTATATATTAACAATATTTCATTCAATAAAGGCTTAAAGAAATAATTGAGTTAAGAGTAATAATCAATTCATACAATCATAGCAAATCCATACAAACCCTAGACTAGATCAAATTAGTTCATATTGCTATCAAACATACTCATCTCATTAATATTCAAAAAAATCAATTTAGACATGATAATAACCATAAATACAATTCCAATGAAAATAAAGAGAATAAGTTCAAGAACAAAACCAAATTACAAACTCCTTGAAGCTTCTGAAGAATCTCTTGTTCAAATCTTGCAAGAAGGATGTATCAATGGCATGAACAATCTAATCTAGATAGTTTAATCCACAGTGTAATCCAAATTAGAGAAAACAAATGTAAAACCCTAAGTTCTTCTCTTTGACGGCTCAATCCCAGCTCCCAAAATCTCAACAACCTCTTAAGAAAACCCTAAATCCATATTTATACGAATCCTGCTTTTAAAAATCCGCGTTGCCTTTGGTTCATGAGAGACACGGCCAAGTTAGAAGAGACTTGGCCGTGTTGGAGTGCATTGGAGGGACACGGCCAGTGACTTGGCCGTGACTTGGTCGTGTCCCTTGCTTGTGTTCGCTACTGTTTGCTTTTGATCTTTTCTTCTTTGGTTGAGTGACACGGCCAAGTCTTGAAGAAGAAACTGCCGTGTTGGACCTTTTTGGAGGGACACGGCCAGTGACTTGGCCGTGTCCCTTGCTTGTGTTTGCTTCTGTGAGAATTGCTCTTCTTTGCTTTGGATTTTGGTGAGACACGGCCAAGTTAGAGCAACTTGGCCGTGTTGGAGCATTTTTGGAGGGACACGGCCATTGACTTGGCCTTGTCCCTTGAGTGTGTCCCTATCTGTGTCTTGTACTTCCTTTTAACTTGGTATGGGACACGGCCAGTGACTTGGCCGTGTCCTCTGCCTGTGTCAGCTACTGTCTCTTTTTTCTTTAATTTGCTTCCTTGCCTAACCTAAGACAAAACTCAAACAAACTATAAACAAGAAGTAAATAAACAATAACCAATAAAACATAAACACCATACTAAAAACTAGATAAAAAATAACATAAACACTGAAATAAACTAAAACTACCAAAATTAATGAAAACACTAAACAAACCGATTAAAACTAACAAAATACCTAAATAAAACAATAATTATTATAATAAACAAGACACAAATCTATAACAAAAACTAATAAAACAATTTGCCATGTCTTCCGAGCTTTTTCATGCATTCTCACGCCTCTCTTTTAGGATAGCTCGATATATTTGTTTCAACACCTTCTATGGACTGGCATTCTGTACTGAGTATGTAGTATTGTGTGGGCTTGCCAACTTCTTATTCACCGCCTCCACTAGTCGAACCATGCTGTACCGGTCGGCTAGTGGTTCTCCCACCTCTCTTCGAGGCAAGTTTTCTTCCACTTGTATTTGAGGTAGGTTCTCATCTACCCCTGTATGAGGCAAGCATTCTTCCACTTCCATGTATAGCTCAGTTTCTGGTATTGCCTTCTTGGAGAGAGCCAAGTCCACCACAGGCTCTTCCTCTTAAGCGAAACTGATCCCATCCTGACCTTTTTTGAGCCTCCCTTCTTCTCTGCTAGCTGATCCTGAGCCCCTTTCTGTTCAACCGAGCCACAAGTTAACCAAATACTTAACACATTAATCCTAAACAAAAAACTAAGTGCTAAGGCATAGAGCATACATGTCTGATCGTCTGGCCGAATCTCTTTCGGAGCCCTCCCAAGGGGGTAGTACTCCCTTATCAGTGTTACGACATTGCTCTTCTCTCTCAGAATGTCTCGCTCCACTGTGTCAAACACCACCAGCTAGTCCTTGCTCAGTTTCCCCCTAATCACCTGTTCACCACTGGAATTGACCCACCAAATATTTTGACAACCAAACCCCTGGTTGTTCTCCAGAATGAAAAATTAATCTTTTTAGGCCTTTATTGAATCCATCTTTCCTGCAATCATGTTGAGCCCAGACCTTCCTTGCAAGTATAAAAAGTCCTCATCCGCTCCTGAGTATATCCTGAGCACACTAAATGCACTCAGCACTCGAGGAGTAGGAGCAACCCCGAGTAACCAGTATAATATCTCAAACCCCGTGATTATTTGCCATGCATTGTGGCTGAGCTAACCGGGGGCAATCTTGTGGTAGTTCAGGAAAGCCAAAGGGAAAAGGCATAGAGGAAACCATATCCCAACCTCTTATCTTCTTCTTAAATCATCAATTGGTTGTCAGCCAGGTCGTCATATGCCCAGACTTCTTCTCCAAGAATGAACATCTTAGAGTCTTCCGGTATTCTTTATTTTTTTTAGATCCCCTCAAGGTCTATCATTGTTAAGGTGGACCGAATATCCCTCACCTGAGCTTTTTTTGAGCTCGCGTGTACCTCACCTCAGTGACACCCTCAGTGACACCCTCTTCCTCTTTATCAACTAGGGCAAGATGTCTTTTTGAACCTAGCTCTGCCCGAGCTCCTTCTTCATGGTAGGTAACCTTGCCAAGGACACTCAGAGGGCCCACCTATCCTGACTCCTCTGGCAGCGTCGAACTAATGGTTGATCATATCATTTTTTACTATAACTTTAAATTCAAAACTTAAAAATAGAAACTTAAAACTAACCTCTGAAACCGAGCTCTCAAGCCTTTGAAAATTCATACTAGTAAGACAAACTGAGTGCTCTCTTTTGAATCATGTACTGAATGTTGCAGCCCCTACCCTCTATTTATAGAGACCTTCAGCCATGTGAAATGATTCCCTTCTTTAATGTCACAGGCATTACGTCTTTTCGATACCCGTCCAACCGTTATCTTAATTTTTGAAGCGTCACCTCGCCCTTACATGACATGTGTCCTTCTGGATTCTTCACTGACTCATTGGCATAAATGCCAAGACTTCATAGGAGAGTATGGTTTTGAGTTCTTCATGGTTTCTCTGTACTACCCATGCTAACCCTGGGTAAGCGGGGTTTGTCCTCAAGCTCCCAGAGCTCATCCTTGAGCTCTTTAAGCTCTCATTTTTTGAGATTCTCAAGCTCTCATTTTTTGAGCTCCTTGAGCTCTATTTTGTGTCTCTCGATTTCTTTGTACCACTTAAGCTTGACTTCTCTATCATAGATCTTAGTTTGACATAAATGTCAAATGTCTAGCCGAGGACTAATGACAGTACCCTGCCTCTCGAGCTCTCTAGACGAGCTCCGTACTGGAGCCCTGCATATTGGCATACAACATCTCGTTCATGCCCTAGACGAGCTTCTAACTTGAGCACTGTATATTATCATACAACATCTATTTCATGATTAAATACATACACTTTCTACCAAGCTCTTCTGAGCTCCTATGCATGACTTTAACATAAATGTCAAATGACTTGAGGGGGACTACCGATGCTACCCCTCCTTTTTTTGAGTTCAGCAACTGAGCTTCTTATCTGGTCATTCTCGTGGCCAAGCTCTCAATAGTATGCAGATCTCAATTTTGGGTACTCTCAGTCCCACCGAGCTCCCTATATCCATCAAACAACACACCTATAAATTACACTGACAGTGCCCAGACATTGTCTCCCTACACCAACTATAAATAGGGGTTACTCCCCATAGGTAAAAAGATTCCATTCTCTCTGACTCTCTCTCTATCTCTTTCTCTATCTTGTCCAGAGCAATCGATCTCTGACTTAGGCATCGGAGCCTCCCCCTGGGAAGCCCAACCCCCTTACTCTCTTATTTTATAGGTAGGAGAGTTATGGCAACAGTAACACCAAACCCAAGCTACAGGAGCTAGGACCCCTGAGGATCAGCCCGTCATTACTCAGCAACCAAATAAGCCAACATTTGAAAATTCAATGTCATTTTTTAGAGAATGAAGGCTTAAAATCCAACTATATTGAATTAGACATTATATATTTGGAATTTCATTTAAAATTTTACTATTTTCTAAATTTAGATTAATCATTTAACTTACTGTTGAAATTTTAGATATTACTTACTTATTTGGAGTTTTATTAGTATAAGTAGCACCCTAATATTAACTAATTTTTTTTAAAAAAAAAAGTTGAATTCACTAACAAATTTGAATATATCAAATATTAATCATTGATAAAGCCTTGAAGACAAATTGTTGAACCAATTATGGTAGACCGGTTGTGGAAAAAAATAATAGCATAAAATATTTTTCAAAACCAAGTGTTAGATCAGTAAAAAAAAAAATAGAACAGAGGAGAAGAAGAAAAAGAGGAGATGAAAATGAAAAAAACTAACGATGAAAAAAGAGATGGAAAGACCCAATGAAGAGAAAATGAAAAGATCAACTGAAGAAAAATTTCAATGGGAAGACCCCAACTAAAGAGAAAAGGGATGAAAATGGAAAGAATAACTGTAGAAAGATTTTTTTTTGAGTTTTTAGAGAGAGAAGGGAGGATTAATTCAAAGTTTGGCAAAGACAAACTAACAAGAATATTATTATTATTATTATTTATTTTTTAAAAAAAAACCTATGAACAAAACTCACTTAAAACTTTTTAAGATAGTCATTTGATTTATTTAGAGCACTCCCAACGAAGGATGCTTTTTGGTCTCAGTCCCTCTTTAGGACTGGGACCGTGGGACTTGCCCCATTGCAGAGCAAGTTCCGCTTTGGTTTTCACTTAATAAAGGGCTGCCAAATATAAAAGAAATTAAAATCTATATAGCATACAACCGTAACAAAGTTATCATTGTATACTTGCAACGATAACATTTTTATTATTATTTTTATTCTTAAATTTTTATCTATAAATACAATAATGTACTATCAAATTATACTAAAAATTCTATTTCTCCCTCACTCTACTAAATTGTCATAAGCTTATAATCTCCATTCATCCAGCTCATTGATCTATAATTTCCTCCTTTCACCTGCACTAGATAGATCAAGGTTAATCTATTTTATAGCCCAATAAACATTATGTTTAATTTCCACAGGTAAATGATAAGCCTTCCATATACTAGCCTAAATGGCGTAGTACCCAATGTAGTTTTGAATGCAATCCTTTTGAGATTGCTCTACAGTTTTTTCAAGAATCCTTTTTATTCCAAATCGTGAAAATAACTTTTTCAAAAACCTCATCACTACCCTAGCATCATTCGTTGCTAAAGCTTGGGCTTCATGCCATTTAGAGACATAGTCTATAGCGAAGAGAATATATTTTTTACCAAAAAAATTAGAAAATGGTCCTATAAAGTCGATCCCCCATACATCAAAGACTTCACACACTAGAATTCCATTTTGGGGAATCTTATCATGAGATGAGATGTTTTCAGTTCTTTGACAATGATCACAACATTTCACAAAATCATAGCTATCCCTTAACATAGTGGACCAATAAAATCCTAATTTTAGCACCTTTTGAGCAGTCCCATTGGCTCCTATATGACCACCAGCTAGTCCAGCATGATAATGACAAAGAATATTCATCATTTCGGGCCATGCCACACAATGCCGGATCATGTGGTCTTTATATAACCTAAACAAGAA
The DNA here is from genome assembly GCA_947685225.1 of Garcia nutans. Classification (NCBI taxonomy): domain Eukaryota; kingdom Viridiplantae; phylum Streptophyta; class Magnoliopsida; order Malpighiales; family Euphorbiaceae; genus Garcia; species Garcia nutans. The sequence continues at coordinate 3,787,230 of CANTUV010000068.1, forward strand.
AGGATCCTCCCAAAAGTAATATTTCAAGTCAGAAAAGAATTTCTTCTTTTCTTGATAAGTCATATCTTTAGGGAGTTCCCTAGCAGCCAAGTAATTAGCAAAATCTGCAAACCAAGGCACTTCAAAAGTTGAACCACTTACCTCACTTACCATGGCGTAAAGCTGCTCATAGGGGAAATGATCAGCAAAGTTCCCTTCTTTGAACTTCTCCAAGGTTGGGTTCTCCCAGCGAGAAACGTGATCTGCTGCCAGATTTTTAGCTCTCTTTTTGTCTTGAATCTTCAAATCAAATTCCCATAATAACAAAACCCAACGAATTAGCCTAGGTTTTGCATCCATTTTGGCAAATAAATACCTCAAAGCCGAGTGGTCCCTATGCATAATCACTTTAGATAAGATCAAATATGATTTAAACTTGTCAAAAGCAAAAACCATAGCTAGAAGTTCTTTCTCTGTAGTTGTGTAATTGGCCCGGGCTACATTCAGCGTCTTGTTTGCATAATAGATGGGTTGAAAATACTTCTCTTTCCATTGACCCAAAACTGCACCCACTGCAATATCACTTGCATCACACATTAGTTTGAATGGTAAATTCCAATCGGGAGCCACCATGATTGGAGCATGGGTCAATTTTCCCTTAAGAGTTGTGAAAGATCTTAAACATTCCTCGCCAAACACAAAATTAACATTCTTATCAAGGAGTCTTGTTAGAGGACAAGCTATCTTAAAAAAATTGCATATAATCCTCCGATACAAGCCTGCATGTCTCAAAAAGCTTCTAATGGCCTTGACTGATGTGGGGGGTGGGAGTTTGTCAATGGTTTCCACCTTAGCCCAGTCCACCTCAATACCCTAAGTAACTTGGCAATTTGCCAAACCTGATTTTCCAAATTGTGAATGGAGGCCTGCTAATTTCTAAGGGTGATTTCTGTTGATTGAAATTTGATTTCTGAAGCTGCTATAAACTTCTCCATCATGTCCTCCAAATTGCTCTTTCTTGGAGGGGTAGCTTGTTGATGTTGAGGCTGCTGAAATTCAGGGGGAGACCTTAGATTATTCTGATTACTCCAGGAGAAATTTGGATGATTTCTCCACCCCGGATTATATGTGTTGCTGTAGGGGTTGTTCTGTTATTGCCTAGGCATATTTCCAACATAATCCACCTGCTTCTGTCTAGCAAACATATTGCCACTTTGGCAATCTTGACTTTGATGTCCACCCCCACATCATTCACAAGACATCACCTACATTGATTTTCCTAAAGATGAAGATAAAGAATCAATCTTTTTATTCATTGCTTCCAATTGCACTGTCAAAGCCATCACGGGATCCAATTGATGTGAACCAGTGGCCCTCAGTTTTCCTTGTTCCCTTGCAGTATGCCATTGATAATTGGTACCCCCGCCATGCTTGGGTACCCAACCTCAGTATGCCATTGATAATTGGTACCCAACCTCAGTTTTCCTTGTTCCCTTTCAATCAAATCCCTTGCTTGTTTAGGCGTCTTATTATTTATGATACCCCCGCCAGTTGCATTAATGGATAACTCGCTTGCATAATTCAATCCATCGTAGAAAGTTTGAATCTGGAACCACAACAAAAGCCCATGATGAGAATACCTTCTCAATAAATCTTTAAACCTCTCCCAAGCATCATAAACAGTCTCACCATCTTTCTGGAGAAAAGATGAAATATCATTCCTTAACTTGGCAGTCTTAGACAATGGGAAGTATTTTTCTAAGAACTTTTCTGCCAATTTAGCCCATGTGGTGAAAGTGTTTGGGGGGAAAGATTTCAGCCATTTCTTCGTCCGATCTCTAACTGTGAATGGGAACAACCTCAGCCTAATTGCATCTTTGGAGACATTTTGTATCTTGAACGTGTCACATATTTTCAGAAAATTCTCAATATGTGCATTAAACTCTTCATCTGGGAACCCATCAAACTGGCTAGTCTATTGCACCATTTGAATTACATTTGTCTTTATCTCAAATTTGTTTGCAGCAACCGCCGGCCTCTATAAGCTCGAATCAGCCCCATTAAATTGGGCTTAGCAAATTTCTGCATTGTCCTTGGCTCATTTCCTACCATCGTTTCAAGTTCTTCTTCTGAGCTTGAATCTTCCAAGCTTGGTTCTATTTCTGCCAGAATTGCTTCCCTTTCTTCCTTCCACTTTCTCCTCAATATTCTCTCCAGATCTAGATCAAATTCAATAAATTAGAAAGAGGTAGCTCGTGTCATAAACAAAAAGAAATACCTAAAATGATAATCAACAAGCAATAACTAAAGTTAAAACAAATAAATATAGAAACTAAATCAACAGTCTTGATTATATTACTAATATTGAAAATTGTTGTCCCCAGCAGCGGCGCCAAAAATTTAATGACAAATTGGTGCTATCGCAGTGGTACCGCAAGTGCACGAGTCGTGCAAGTAATAAAGTAGTGAGTAAGATATCGGTACACTGGGACAATGTCAAGTACAAGTGTAAATTTCAACTGTTGTTTAGCAAATTAATAGTTTTTGTGATGATTAAAATAAAAGATGAATTATTTAATAAATTAAAGAAAAGAAAAATTAAATATTGTGCAAAAAGAGTTGATGATGAAAATACTATCCAGATATTAAATCCCCCTAGCTATAAAAATATTTATGAATATTAATTCAATTAAATCAAATAATAGAGCTGAATCGGCATTCCTCTAAGTTAGATCAAAACCTCTCTCGAGTGAATTAATTCCTAATCACTAAGAAGAATGCTAGGAATCGCTTCTCAAGTATAATTAAATAGATCTTGCAATATGAATAAGGAAATTTGAACCAAAGGGTCTTATAAGTCTATCTCTAGCACTTCAATAAACCCTCAATCCTAATGAAAATTCTATTCATATCAAGTTTTCTCAAGTCAATAATATGAAAATTGCAACTAATCAATAAGCAAGCTATTATTAATTAGAAATAAGAAATTAAGAATCAAAAGAATAAAACAACTAAATTAAATGATTTAATTTAATAAGAACTATTCAATCCATACAACAAGGCTAGGGTTCATCAACATCTAGATAGAAACAATTTAGCTCATTTTCATAACCAGAAAACTAAAACAAAAGAAATAAGTAAAAGAATTCAAACAATCCATAATGAATGATTTGTGTTTCTTCATTTAAATCCTTGAATCTTGATTTAAATCTCGCATGAATTGGAGCTTCACCTTCACTCTTAGCTTTCAAAAACTCTCTTTTTCTGAGGAAGTTGGCTCTGAAATAAAAATTGGATCCCTAATTCATACTTTAGCTCAGATTTTATTGCCCAAAAATTTTTGCCTGACATGCCCATTGACACTTGCGTGTCTGTGGGTGTGTTAACGGTGATGTTTCAAACTTTAATGACATGGGCAGGGACACGCCCATGTCCTTGGGCGCGTTATTTCTACTGCAATACTGAGTTAGGGACACGATCAGGGATGCGCCCGTGTCAATAGACATGTCACAGCTTCTGTAAGGCAGGATCAATGGCACATTTAGTGACACGCCCATGTCTCCGGTCTTGTCGAAGCTTCTGTAAAGTAGTTGAATGACAGCCATTGACACGCCCATGTCACTAGGCGTGTCAATTGAAGAATCTGCCCAAAATAGTTCCTTTCCTTGTCTTTCATCTGTGATTTCAGCTTAAATAACTCTAAGGTTCCAACATGTCAAAAGTCCTGGAATCAACCCTAATAACACTTGAACAAACAAATTAAATTCAATTTGACAATAAATATATTAAGAAATAGGGGCAAAAATATCATCAACTATACACTTATCAAATTCCCCGACATTTGAGTTTTTGCTTGTCCTCAAACAAACCAAATCACTATAATAGGCAGAAATGAAGGACTTCTCTATATCTAAAGAAAATAAAAGTTTTACAATACTTGAATTAGAAAATCCAACATTCTCAACCAAAAACTAAATCTCAAACATGATAGCTGAATTAAGAATTTTCAAAACAAAAATCTAACAGATCTAAAATCTAAAAATTTAGAGTTAAAAGATTGAGCATAAAATTCTAAGAACTTAAAAGTCATGAACGAAGTAAGAAAGTATAAATTTTCTCGTAAGTTCTTTGACCTCTTCATAAAATGCATTGCATGAAGCATTTTTTTTTTCAAAAGAAGCCCGACTTGTTTGAACTGATACTAACTTTTTAATGCAAAGGTAAACATTTGTGATACCGACCCCGGTTACTTAGTTAGAATCACCATTCAAATGGCTACTAGCACTAGTTATGATTCCAACTCATTCATTTCAATTCAAGAGTTAAAATTAGCGGAACAGGGATAAATTTTCAAAGCTCCTAAAAAATTGTTTTAATTTATTTTATTTATTTATTTATTTATTTCAAGTAAAGTGGTCAGGATCTTAAGATAATAAAGATGTCATACTAAGTTCGACTCAAGTATCTAAGGAATTGGGACATGCTAAAAAATGTAACTAAGGTTTTAAACTTCAGATGTGCAACTCTTATTAATCAACTACCTAATTCAAACTATCACATTTAGTCTTTAGCAATCAATTAAGAAATCCGAGTCAACCTAAACAAGATATTTTCATTCATTAAATCGACCATTAATTTAATAAAAAGAGGAACCATTTCACTTCATATTATTATAGCAATCTAGTTTACTTGAACCCAAAAATAAAATTAAAGAAACTAAATGAGACAAATGCATCAAATGGCAAGAATGAAAACAAAAGCTCAATCTAAAAAAAATATACCTCTCCCCCATACTTAAGACACACATTGTCCCCAATGTGTGTAAAATAAGAAAAAGAACAAAAGAGAGAGAGAGAAAACTACCCTGACATGTCTATGAATCTACATATATGAATATGGTTCCAAAAGCGTTACGAAGTCAAATGAGCTACAGGACAAAATGGACATTCAAAATTGTGAAGGTTCAAAGATATAAATATAAATAATAATAAAAAGAAAGACAAAAATACAAAATTAAATGTACAGCCATCCAGAAGAAAAAAAATAAGAAAATAAAAAAAATGAGCTAGTCGGTTATGGGCACGGCACTGGAATCATCACGAGCATTGGTATCATCACTGCTGGCACTAGCATCATCACTAGCATCTTGATCTGAAACATCAACATGGGATACTGGAGGCTGGTATGGTGAAGACAGTCTCTGCGCAGAGCTAAATCCCTGAGATCTCCAAAACTTGAGCATGGACTACTCGAGCCATTTCCTCCTCAGTATCTCATGGTCCAGTTGTGATTAGAAGGATGAGAAGTGCTGCTCCGTGGAATGCTAGATCTGATCTTGTTGAGTCAATAATTTATTTTGTTTCAGCTTGATGTTTCCAATTTTTCCTTCTATCCTGCATATTTGGCGCTTAAACTCAGTTGGTTTTAGGTCATCATCCCACTCAACATTCACATAATGATGCCAGTCTTTGAAGGTAGGGGCTGGAGCAAAAGGCAGGTCAGCTAAGGAAGAAGGTCCAGCAGTGGTGGATGGGCCGGGGACGTCTATCAGTGGAGGTGGAGGTATGTCAAAAGTGGGAGCAGGAGGAACTGGCTTAAAATTCGCAGGTAGAACTGGCTCAGAATCAGTAGTGATGCCTGCTGCTCCACCACCTTCTCCCGGTTTAACCGTTTCAAAGTGTGTATGCTTAAAAGTTTGGGGAGCCCATCCAAAGTCATCAGGAGACATCCATCCAACACCCCCAAACTGTGAGTCATTCTCATGACATACATGCCACAATGTAAGTTACCCGGTGCCCCTTTCTTGGACTGCTCATAGAAAAAGTGTGTGATGGCATGAGCTACGTTGCATCGGATCTTCTGGACCATATAGTTCAAGAAGAACAACTCCCTTAGGCCAACAACCCTCGTACTGCTAAATCAAGCCGCAATGGTGTGAACCAACAAATTATGCACTACTTGACAAGGAAATGACTCAAAATTTAATGACTTGGATACCTTCTGATACTTGGTTGCATTTGGTACAAACGTGATCCAAATCCTAGGAGGAATGACATTGTACTCCGCAAAATCTACCTCGGAGTTAAGATACTCTACGATCTGCATCTCCTTCGTAGTAAACAAACCCAAACGCATGCCAAGTTAATTGATGCTCATGTGCAATTGCTGACCTCCCAACCGGAACTTCATCTTCGCCTTGATTATGGAGATCTTGTTTTTATCGAACTAAAAAGTGCAGAAGAACTCTAGGGTTAACTCTCTGTACGAAGGCTCATTGATGGAGAAGAGTTGTTCCCATCCCGGTTGGTTTATCAAACCCCGGATCTTAGTCACTAAGTTGGCTTGTTCCATGGAACCCCAATCCAAAATCTTAGGTGGCGATCAATCCTTATTTCCTAATAGTTTAAACCATTTCAGTTCCTCTGAAGTTAAGAATCGAAGGCACTTGTGGCCGGCCATAATTTTTGAGCTCGGATGTATAGCGGGTCGACTTGAGCTTCCTTCACCTCTAGCCCGTTTAGTTGGTAATTTGGATGGTACTTATTTGCGAGGACCCATTATCTGGAAAATAAACAAGAACAGCCTTAAAAACAAATAGAAAAAAATAATACCAAAACACTGACATTGAATAGGGTTACTAGAGCATCGACATTATGACAGTAGTGTATACCAAATAATCTAGGAATAGCTACACAATAAACTTACATAAGTAAACCAATAATAGCAATGCATTCAAACAATATTTAAAGAAGTAAACCAACAATAGCAATGCATTTAAACTCGAAATCACATACACAAGTAAACCAACAATAACAATTCATTTAAAGAAACAAATATAAAAAACAAATAAAATAGTAGGTTGTCTCCCACCCAGCTCTTCTTTAACATCGTATTAGTTGGATGTTCAGGATTAGTTCATCCCTAGTCTTGGAGGTATAAAACCTCCTTCAGCTCATTCAAGTCTCCCCCAAAATACAGTTTAAGTTTTTGCCCAATAACCTTAAAATTTCTTTTTTCTGGATGATTAATTTCGATTGTCCCATACGGAAAAACTTCTTTGACTGTAAACAGACTAGACCATCTTGATTTTAACTTACCTGGAAAATGTCAAAGCCTTAAATTGTACAATAATACCTGATCTCCAACTTGAAACTCTTTTCGTTCCTTAATGTGAGCATCATGCCATCTCTTAGTTCGCTCCTTATACATCCTTGCATTGTCATAAGCTTGTAATCTCCATTCATCCATCTCATTGATCTGTAATTTCCTCCTTTCACCTGCATTAGCTAGATCAAGGTTAATCTTTTTTATAGCACAATAAGCATTATGTTCAATTTCCACAAGTAAATGACAAGCCTTTCCATATACTAGCCTAAATGGCATAGTACCCAATGGAGTTTTGAATGCAGTCCTAAAGGCCCATAGAGCATTATGTAATTTTTCAGACCAATCCTTTTGGGATCGCTCTACAGTTTTTTCAAGAATCCTTTTTGTTTCTCTATTTGTGTTCTCAACTTGGCCACTAGTTTGGGGATGGTAAGGAGTAGAAAACCTATGTGTAACACCTAGTCTTTTGAAAATTTTCTCAAGCTGAGCATTGCAAAAGTAGTACCCCTATCACTTATGATCGCTTTTGGTGTACCAAATCGAGAAAATAACTTTTTCAAAAACCTCATCACTACCCTAGCATCATTCGTTGCTAAAGCTTGGGATTCATGCCATTTAGAGACATAGTATATAGCGACGAGAATATATTTATTACCAAAAGAACTAGAAAATGGTCCCATAAAGTCGATCCCCCACACATCAAAGACTTCACACACTAGAATCCTAATTTGGGGCATCTCATCACGAGATGAGATGTTTTTAGTTCTTTGACAACGATCACAACATTTCACAAAATCATAGCTATCCCTAAACAGAGTGGGCCAATAAAATCCTGATTCTACCACCTTTTGAGCAGTCTTATAGGCTCTCATATGACCACCAGCTGGTCCAGCATGACAATGATGAAGAATATTCATCGTTTTGGTCCATACCATGCAACATCGAATCATCTGGTCTTTACATAACCTAAAAAAAAAAGGATCCTCCCAAAAGTAATATTTCAAGTCAAACAAGAATTTCTTCTTTTTTTGATAAGTCATATCTTTAGGGAGTTCCCTAGCAGCCAAGTAATTAGCAAAATCTACAAACCAAGGCACTTCAAAAGTTGAACTACTTACCTCACTTACCATTGCATAAAGCTGCTCATCAGGAAAATGATCATCAATGTTCCCTTCTTCGAACTTCTCCAAGGTTGGGTTCTCCAAGCGAGAAAGGTGATCTGCTGCCAGATTTTCAGCTCCCTTTTTATCTTGAATCTTCAAATCAAATTCCTATAATAACAAAACCCAACAAATTAGTCTAGGCTTTACATCTATTTTGGCAAATAAATACCTCAAAGCCAAGTGGTCCATATACACAATCACTTTGGACAAGATAAGATATGATCTAAACTTGTCAAAAGAAAAAAGCATAGCTAAAAGTTCTTTCTCTGTAGTTGTGTAATTGGCTTGGGTTGTGCTCAACGTTTTTCTTGCATAATAGATGGGCTGAAAATACTTCTCTTTGCACTGACCCAAAACTGCCCCCACTGCAATATCACTTGCATCACACATTAGTTCGAATGGTAAATTCCAATCGGAAGCTACCATGATTGGAGCATGGATCAATTTCTCCTTAAGAGTTGTGAAAGATCTTAAACATTCCTCTTCAAACAAAAAATCAACATCCTTCTCAAGGAGTCTTATTAGAAGATGAGCTATCTTAGAAAAATTACATATAAACCTCCGATAGAAGCTTGCATGTCCCAAAAAGCTTCTGATGGCCTTGACTGATGTAGGGGTGGGAGTTTGTCAATGGTTTCCTCCTTAGCCTGGTCCACCTCGATACCCTTGCTTGAAATCTTATGTCTCAGCATGATTCCTTCTTGAACCATGAACTGACATTTTTCTCAATTAAGTGTCAGGTTTGTTTCCTCACATCTTATCAAGACCCTCTCAAGGTTTTTCAAACATCCTTCGAATGAGTTGCCATAAACTGAGAAATCATTCATGAACATCTCCATAATATCCTCAATAAGCTCATCGAAGATTGCCACCATGCATCATTGAAAAGTTGTAGGTGCGTTGCATAATCCAAATGGCATCCTTCGATATATGAATGTCCCATGTGGACAGATGAATGTAGTTTTATCTTGGTCTTTTAGGGCAATAGAAATTTGAAATTAGCCTGAAAGGCCATCCAAAAAGCAGTAGTACTCATGCTCGGACAATCTCTCCAACATCTAATCAATGAAGGGCAAAGGAAAATGGTCCTTCCTAGTTGCATCATTTAACTTTCGGTAGTTGATGCAAACCCTCCAACTGGTAACTATTCTTATTTGAATTAGCTCATTATTTTCATTGGTAACCACCGTCGTCCCTCCTTTCTTTGGTACTACCTAAACTGGGCTCACCCAAGAGCTATCTGAAATCGGATATATAATTCATGCATCAAGTAGCTTTATTACTTCAGCTTTAACTACTACTTTCATCTTAGGATTTAATCTCCATTGTGGTTGCACCGCTGGCTTGAATTCATCCTCCATCAGTATTTTGTGAGTGCAATAGGATGGACTAATACCCTTGATGTCTACTATCTTCCAAGCTACAACTTGCTTATGCTTTTATAACAACTCGATGAGTTTTACCTTCTGCTCAGAAGATAGGTGGAAACTCAAAATAATTGGCAATTTATTCTCCTCTCTCAAGAATCCATACTCAAGATGATCCGAAAGGATCTTAAGTTCTAAATTGGGTGGATCAACCACAGATGGTCACAACTTCTATTCTTTTGGAATTTTAATAGTTTCATATGCCCGACTCTTGAATGATTTGCTTGCTTCAAGATAAGCAAGCAACTCCAGTGCTTCCTGATCCTCAATCTTATCTTGCAATAAACACAACTCAAGGGGATCCTTGGAAACAATGTTAGTAACACAATTTATGGTTTCATGCTCAATGATATCATTGCATGAATCCACCTCATTGAGTGTAAGTGAGTGCTTCATAGTATAATATATATTAAAAATAACTTTCTCGCTTCCCACTCTTAAGGTCAATATGCCATCATGGACAATGATAAGGGCACAAGCTATATTAAAAAATGGCCTATCAAGGATAAACGAAACATTCACATCCACATCTACATCAATGACAACAAAATCATTTGGGAAAATGAAATCCCCGACTTTTACCAACAAATCCTATATAATACCATGGGGGTGAAGTACTGACTTATCAGCAAATTGAATGGTCATGAGTGTTGGTTTAGGTTCTCTGACACCTAACTTTTTAAACATCTTGTAGGCCATAACACTTATGCTAGCCACCAAATCAGCCAATGCACTCTTAATTTCAAGATTACCTATCAAACATGGAATAGTAAAACTACCGAGATCTTTTAATTTCTTAGGCAACCTCGTTTGCAAAATTGTTGAACTCTTTTTTGACAATTGCATCAAAGATACTTTCTCAAGTTTTCTTTTGTTAAAAAGGAGATCTTTCAAAAATTTAGCATATTTGGGTATCTGAGATAAAGCTTCAGCAAATGAAATATTAATGTACAGTTGTTTAAAGAGTTCAAGAAACTTACCGAATTAAGAATCCATCTTGTCCTTGTTCAGCCTTACTGGATATGGCACTCGAGGTTGGTATTCCTTCACTATTGGATTGGGTTCTTATGGTTGATTCCCTTTCTTATTTTTCACTATAGCCTTCTCACTCGAAACTACAGTAGGGTTATCTTCTTTTTCTTGTGTCTCAACCTCTTTTCCTTGTGTCTCAGCCTCTTTTTCAATCACACCACCCTTAATTTTCTTTCCACTCCTTAGAGTAATTGCCTTCAACTGCTCCTTCGAGATTGCCTCAGTATTGCTAGGTAAGCTCCCTTGTGGTCGTTCACTGAGTAACTTAGCAATTTGCCCCACCTGATTTTCCAAATTGTGAATGGAGGCCTGCTGATTTCTAAAGGTGGTTTCTGTTGATTGAAATATGGTTTCTGAAGCTACTATAAACTTTTCCATCATGTCCTCCAAATTTCTCTTTCTTGGAAGGGCAGCTTGTTGATGTTGAGGTTGCTAAAATCTAGGGGGAGACCTTGGATTATTCTGATTACTCTAGGAGAAATTTGGATGATTTCTCTACCCGAATTATATGCGTTGCTGTAGGAGTTGTTCTAATGTTGCCTAAGCATATTTTCAACATAATCCACCTGCTCATGTCTAGCAAATATATTGCCAATTTGGTAATCTTGACTTTGATGTCCACCCCTACACCATTCGCAAGACGTCACTTGTATTGATTTTCCCAAAGATAAAGCTAAATAATCAATCTTTTTATTCATTGCTTCCAATTACGTTGTCAAAGCCATCATGGGATCCAATTGATGTGAACCAGAAGTCCTTAATTTTCCTTGTTCCCTTGGAGTGTGCCACTGATAATTGGTAAGGGCCATATCTTTAATCAAATCCCTTACTTATTCAGGTGTCTTATTATTTATGGTACCCCCGTTAGATACATTAATGGATTGCTTGCTTACATAATTCAATCCATTGTAGAATGTTTAAATCTGGCGCCACAACGGAAGCCCATGATGAGGACACCTTCTCAATAAATCTAAAGCCTCTCCCAAGCATCATAAAGAGTCTCACCATCTTGCTGGAGAAAAGATGAAATATCATTCCTCAACTTGGCAGTCTTGGACGGTGGGAAGTATTTTTCTAAGAAATTTTTTGCCAATTGAGCCCATGTGGTGAAAGTGTTTGGGGGGGGGGGGGGGGAAGATTTTAGCCATTTCTTCAGTCGATCTCTAAGTGTGAATAGGAACAACCTCAGCCTAATTGCATCTTCGGACACATTCTGTATCTTGAACGTGTCACATATTTTCAGAAAAGTCTCAATATGTGCATTAGGATCTTCATCTGGGAACCCATCAAACTGGCAAGTATGCTGCACCATTTGAATTATATTTGTCTTTATCTCAAATTTATTTGCAGCAACTGTTGGCCTCTGTATGCTCGAATCAGCCCTATTAAGAGTGGGCTTAGCAAATTCCTGCATTGTCCTTGGCTCATTTTCTGCCATCACTTCAAGTTCTTCTTCTGAGCTTGAATCTTCCAAGTTTGGTTCTGTTTCTACCAGAACTGCTTCCCTTTCTTCCTTCCACTTTCTCCTCAATGTTCTCTCTAGCTCTGGATCTAATTCAAGTAATTGGGAAGAGCTAGCTTGGGTCATAAACGGGAAGAAGTACCTAAAATGACAATCAACAAGCAAGAACTAATGTTAAAATAAATAAAAATAGAAACTAAATCAACATTCTTGATTATATTACTAATATTAAAAACTGTTGTCCCCGGTAGCAACGCCAAAAATTTAATGGCGAATTAGTGCTATGCAGTGTTACCGTAACTGCACGAGTCGCGCAAGTAATAAAGTAGTGAGTAAGATATTGTTTCACTGGGGACAAGGTCAAGTACTTGTGCAAATATCAACTGTTATTTAGCAAATTAATAGTTTTTGTGATGATTAAAATAAAAGATAAATTATATAATAAATTAAAGTAAAGAAAATTTGAATATTGTGCAAAAAGAGTTAATGATGAAAATACTATCTAGATATTAAATCCTCCTAGCCATATAAATATTTATGAATATCAATTCAATTAAATCAAATAATAGAGCTGAATTAGCATTCCTCTAAGTTAGATCAAAATCTCTCTCGAGTGAATTAATCCCTAATCACTAAGTAGAATGCTAGGAATCTCTTCTCAAGCATAATTAAATAGATCTTGCAATAAGAACAAGGAAATTTGAACCAAAGGGTCTTGTAAGTCTATCTCTAGCACTCCAATCAACCCTCAATCCTAATGAAAATTCTATTTATATCAAGCTTTCTCAAGTCAATAATATGAAAATTGCAACAAATCAATAAGCATGCTATTATCAATTGGAAATAAGAAATTAAGAATCAAGGATAAAATAACTCAATCAAATAATTTAATTTAATAAGAACTATTTAATCCATACAACAAGGCTAGGATTCATCAATATCTAGATAGAAATAATTTAGCTCATGTTCATAACCAAAAAACAAAACAAAAGAAATGAGTAAAAGAATTCAAACAATCCATAATGAATGGTTTGTGTTTCTTCACTTCAATCCTTAAATCTTGATTTAAATCTCGTATGAATTGGATCATCACCTTCACTCTTAGCTGCCAAAAACTCTTTTTTTCTCAAAAAGTCGGCTCTAAAATAAAAACTAGATCCCTAATTTGCACTTTAGCTTAGATTTTATAACCCAGAAATTTTTGCTTGACACGCCCATTAACACATCCGTGTTTGTGGGTGTGTCAACGGTGTGGTTTCAAACTTTGATGACATGGGCAGGGACACGCCTATATCCTTGGGTATGTCATTGCTAATGTAATGTTGAGTTAGGGACACGGTTAAGGACACGCCTATGTCAATGGACGTGTCACAGCTTCTATAAGGTAGGATCAATGGCACATTCAGTGACACGCCCATGTCTCCGGACTTTTTGAAGCTTTTGTAAAGTAGTTGAATGACACGGCCATTGACACGCCCATGTCACTGGGCATGTCAATTGAAGAATTTGCCCAAAATAACTCTTTTCCTTGTCTTTCATCCATTATTTCGGCTTAAATAATCCTAAGGTTCCAACGTGTCAAAGGTTCTTGGAATCAACCCTAATAAACACTTGAACAAACAAATTAAACTCAATTTGACAATAAATATATTAAGAAATAGGGGCAAAAATATCATCAACTATACACTTATCACTAGCAAATAAAGGTAATTCCTCCAAGTCCTCTTTCTAAGATAAAGAAAAGAAAAATGAAGTAAAATATTATGAATGTAGTAAACCAGGTCACATCAAAATGGATTTCTTCAAAATCAAGAACAAAAATAAATGGGACAAGAAGAAGAAGAAATCTCTTAAAGTAACATGGGATAGGTGCTCAATTCTTAAACTCTAATGCCTATAGTGATAATGTTGATGATACTTTAGATGATGATATAGTTGAGAAAATGAACTCTAGGGTCTAAAAATATTTTGCTATAATGAAGTTTTATAAGGAAAAATGCTCTAAGCTGGAAAAGGACTTTATTTCTTTGAAGAATTCTACTTTAGAATTAAAGACTTCAAATGAACAATTCATGAAATCCTTAGATGAAATGTCAAAAAATTCATCTAGCTTAGAAGAGATTTCTAAGGAAAATCACAACTTGAAAGAAAAAATAAATAAGCTAAAAAATTCTATTTCAAAGTTTCATAAGGGTATGGAAGCCTTAGATACACTAATTAGTCTCCAAAGACCATCTTCCTCCAAGTTTGGCTTAGGGTTCAATGGCTCATCTACTACTTCATCTAATGCACCTACATTTGTTAAAGCTTCTAAAACTCAAACTTCTAGTGTTGAAATTGCAAAGAATACACAAGCACACATTAAGTCAAGGATTACTAAAAAGACAACGCTAGGTTCTAGAACTAAGGTTCCAATAGCAAACTATGCATACATATACACAAGGAATGAACACAACTATAAGTATGAACATAAATAATCCCATCACACACATACATGTGATTGTCAACTTAATTCTTTAAGGTTCAATAGAAAAGAAATACAAAAATATAAAACCTTGTATCAATGTCAATATTGCATGAAATTTGGACATAAAAGTACATTTTGTTACATTAGAAAATCTCACCTTAAATTAGATGATCCTTCTACTACTAACCTCCAAGGACCTAAGTTCATTTGGGTACCTAAAAGAAGGTAAATTTTATTATTTTGTAGGTATGCCTAAAGTCTACTATCAATGAAAGTATTTGGTTTGTAGATAGTGGATGTTCAAGGCACATGATCGGTAATGCAAAACTCTTCACAAATCTTACGTATAGACAATGAGGTAATATAACATTTGGAAATAATAGCAAAGGAAAAATTATTGGTATTGGATCTATTGGTTTGCTTGGTAAAAACATAACTGATGATGCATGGTTAGTTGATGGTTTGAAATATAACTTGCTAAGTGTTAGTCAACTATGTGACAAAGGATATAATGTCAATTTTAATTCTAAAAGATGCAAAATTACCTCTTTTAGTGGTGATCTTGCATTAAATGGATGCAGAATTGGTAACACATATAAAAATGACCTACACTCTAATGATGCTCATGAGTGTTTAGTCTCTATTAGCAATAATGCTTGGCTTTGGCATTCAAGACTAGGACATCCAAATATGGACCGACTTCAATGTCTATATAAAGAAGAACTTGCGGATGATCTTCCTAAAATAAAGTTTCACAAAGACGAGGTATATGAACCATGTGAACTTGGAAAATAACATAAGAGCTGTTTCAAATCCAAAAATGTGGAATTAATTCATTTAGATTTGTTTGGTCCTAATAGAGTTGCTAGCTTAGGAGGCAAGTTGTATGCATTCGTACTTGTTGATGATTACTCAAAATTTATATAGGTTAATTTCTTAACTCAAAAGAATAAAGCTTTTAATCATTTTAAAATTCTTGCAAAGAGAATTCAAAATGAAAAAGGCTATGTAAGCGGGGATTTTTGCCCCCACTCCCATGTGGAATAGTTCTTGCGACTTCGGAACTGTTAGGCTCAGAACCTTAGAGAACATGGGCCTAAATCCAGAGAAAATAGAGTAGCCACCTGGATGGGCTGAAAAAATAAAAAGGGGTGGATGACTCAATTTCTAAGGAATCCCTAACCCCCTATTGGGTTCGAAAAGTTGGGTACGCATGGAAAAAGTGAGAAATGGCCCAGCACTCCCATAATGCCCGGTTCATTGGAACCGAACTCCTTTTCAAGTCTAAATATTATTGAATTCTTAACTTATTAAAATATTATCCATACTATATGCAATTATTAATAAAACGGATTCATTCATAAAATAAGATAAAATAGTACATCACAAAATAACATAGGTACCCATTCTTAGATGGAAACATACCCTTATAATCTTTAATTGTTCATAAATAAAATAAATAAAATAGGACACCCATCAAAATATGGAAATGTGTCCATTGCAATTTTCTCAAGCTCTTTAAATAAATTATAATTACATAAACTAAATAAACAAGGCACCCACACTAGATAGAAACATGTCTTTTACAATTCTCTTTAAAATACATGTAAATATGAGGAAAAAGAATAAAGTAAGAAAAAATAATACAACACATATGAAGATAATTGAATAATTAAATAGAAAATAAACAAACATATCTTAATATTGCCCCCATTAAGAAAATATACTACACGATGACACAAGTCGCCCCCTACAATGGTCCCGTTAGCCTATTAGCAGGCGGAGGTCAAGGGAGCAGTGCCCCCAAAAGGTAAATGATTTATAGGATATGATTTCATTAGGGAATTAGGGTTTTTATGTAAGCTAGTGTTTTATGGTATTATTAGGGTTTTGGAAAATAATAAATTAGGGTTTTAGATATTTGAAGACTAGGGTTTAGAAAAATAAAGGATTAGGGTTTTGGATATTTGAAGACTGGGGTTTAGAAAATAATTTTAGGGATTAGAAAAATAAAGGATTAGGGTTTTGGAAAATAATGAGGGATCTTTAATATTGGAAAAACTTAGTTGTTGTGATCATGTTAATAGATTTTTGGGCTACTAGGATATTGACTTATGGTAGATACAAACTCTTATGGATAACTATTATACGAAGCAAATTCCAATATATAATCTACTGTGAATTTTAAATCCATGAGTTATTGATCATGCTTTACATAAAACTGATATAAAAAAAACTGGCTAATGTAACATGGTGGAATTAATTTATACAAAGGATAAAATTCATTCAATATTTAAAAACCATCAAAGCATCTGATATTGAATTAATTTAGAGTATACCATTGTTTGTTGGCTCCTCCACAATTAAATGTTGATCTTGCAATGATTTGAAACTTTGGCCGAGCATGACAAAGACAGTATGCTACTACCTTTGTAGTGTAGTGTTTATGGTTTCATAATATGTTGTGTTTTTTACTGGCCGCTAACTCTCTGTCAATATTGCTCAATGTTACTGCTACGGTTTTTATTCTTTTTCTTCCCTTGATCCTCCTGCTTCTGTGTTTACTTTTGCTTTTAATAATTATGGTCGTATCTCCTCCTCTATTCTTGTTAATTAATTGCTTATTTATATTTGATATTAGGGTATCACCTCAGTCCCTTAAATTTCGGATCAACAAACCTCAATGGCATTGGAGAAACCGCGCACAACTCGGTTGATGCTAGCTTGATCCTACCAATTTGGCATGAGCAATCTTGCTCATATCAAATTGGCCCAAGCCAATTCGATATGAGCATTGAACAATGCTCATATCAAATTGGCTCATGCCAATTCGATATGAGCACATTGCTCATATTGAATTTAGCATAGACCGGGTGGTCCAACCGAATGATTTTTTTTAAATGTAACCGAATCAATGTAAACATTAAATAACTATAATTGATTAATTTTGGCCTTGCTTTTATGCTTGTACTTGATCCAACCTTTAAATGAAAATTATATTTGGACTAATACCAAAGTTAAGGGTCTACAGGCTATATGATTTCATCTATTAGAAGTGATCATGGCAAAGAATTTGAAAATGAGAACTTTGAAAATTTTTGCAATGAACTTGGTATTTCGCATAATTTTTCAGCTCCTAGGACAATACAACAAAATGGTGTGGTTGAAAGGAAAAATAAAAAATAGTAGAAATAGCTAGAACAATGCTCAATGAGTATAAGTTACCTTCTTACTTTTGGGCAGAAGCCTACCGCATGTTATATTTCAAATCAAGTTTTCAAAAGACCTTTGATAAATAAAACTTCTTATGAGCTTTGGAATGGAAGAAAACCCAAAAATATTATATCTTAGAGTATTTGGATGCAAATGTTTTATATTAAATACCAAGGATAATCTTGAAAAATTTTCATCCAAATCGGATGAAGAAATCTTTTTAGGATACTCAACTTCAAGTAAAGCATATAAAGTATTTAATAGAAGAACCTTAGTAGTTGAACAATCAATGCATGTTACCTTTGATAAATCATTTAAGCTTGGTAATGGGAAAGGTAGTATTCTTGATGATTTTGTAGGTACATTAGAGGAACTGGATATAAAAGATACTCCAATGGAAAACATTGATGAAATGGTACACACAATGGAACAAGAAGAACCTAAAATGGAAGAAACACAAGAACTACCCAAAGATTGGCAATATCAAAAGGATCATCCAAGGGAACTCATCATTGGTGATACTTCAAAGAGACTAACTACTATATCAAAACTTAAACATCTAGATTCTAATGTTGCATTTTGTTTCTCAAATTAAGCCAAGGACCATTGAGGAGGCTATTAGTGATGAATATTGGGTGATTGTCATACAAGATGAACTTGACCAATTTGAAAGAAATAAAGTGTGGAAACTTGTTCCTAGGCCCAAGGATCATCTAATTATTAGTTGTAAATGGGTATATAGAAATAAGCTTGATGAAGATGGTCTCATTACTAGAAACAAAGCTAGATTGGTAGCCAAAGGTTAAAACCAAGAGGAAGGCATTGACTATGATGAGACTTTTGCCCCCATTGCAAGATTAGAATCAATTAGAATTTTACTTGCATTTGCTTGTCACATAAATTTTAAACTTTTTCAAATGGATGTTAAAAGTGTATTTTTTAATGAATTTATTAATGAAGAAGTTTATATTGAACAACCTCTCGGTTTTGAAGATTATCAATTTCCAAGCCATGTTTTTAAGTTAACCAAAGCATTGTATGGTCTAAAACAAACTCCAAGAGCTTGGTATGATAGACTTAGTACATATTTAATGGAAAATAGCTTTTTAAAAGGAAAAGTTGACACTGCATTATTTGTCAAAAGAAAATTGTATAATATTTTGATTACACAAATTTATGTTGATGATATTATATTTGGAGCTACTAATGAATCTTTATGCAATGAATTTGCTTCTTGTATGACTAGGGAATTTGAAATGAGTATGATGGGTGAACTTAAATTTTTCCTTGGTTTACAAGTCAAGCAATGCAAGGATTACATCTTCATCAACCAATCCAATAACACAAAAGAACTTGTCAAGAAGTTTCGCATAGATGGTTGCGAAATTAGCAAAACTCCAATGAGTACATCTTTCAAGTTAGATAAAGATGAAAGTGGTAAGAAAGTTGATGAGAAGAAATATCGAGGTATTATCGAATCACTTCTTTACTTAACTGCCTCTAGACCCGATATAATGTATAGTGTATGTTTATGTGCTAGATTGCAATCTTGCCTTAGAGAATCACATTTAAATGCCACTAAAACAATTTTGAAATATTTAAGTGGAACATTACACTTAGATCTTTAGTATTCTAGAAATACATCATTTGACATTTTAGGCTTTTCGGATGTGGACTATACCAGTAGCATATTAGATAGAAAAAGCATTATCGGTGCATGTTATTTTCTTGGAGATTGCCTAGTTTCTTGGTTTAGCCAGAAATAAGTGTCGGTTGCTCTATCTACCGCAGAAGTCGAATATGTTGCTGCATTTTGTTGCACTCAAGTGTTATGGATGAAACAAAAATTACTAGATTATGGTAAGTCATTTGATCATATTCCTATTAAATGTGATAATACAAGTGCAATTAATGTATCTAAAAATCCAATTCAATATTTTAGGTTAAAACATATAGACATTAGATATCATTTTTTAAGAGACAATGTTTAAACCATAGTGTTCACACTCAAAATCAATTTGCTGACATCTTCACTAAACCATTAAGTGAGGAACGACTAAACTTCATCAAACAACATATAGGTATGATAGATGGATCTACCTTAGATTAACCCCTCAACTAATTGATAAACTTATTCACTAATAACTATTTTGATCATTCTTCAATGCTCCAAGTTGAATTACATGAACTTCCTCAAATTTCTGAATTTATGGAAATTTCCCGATCGGACCACATATTAGCTCGACCGTACTTTTGTAAAATAACTTGACCCCTAATCCTTTATGAAAATATGATCATACTTTCATTGGTCCGACAGGTATAATTCAAAATTTTTTGACCATTATGCTTAAAACTAAAATATCATTCAGAACCAATAGGTCTGACCTGACTGGTTATAATTTTTGAATTTCACCTCTGCACTCATAATAGTCTGATCAAACTTTGTCTCTGGATTTAAAATTTTTTAGCCATTAGAACTCATTCAAAACGTGCATTTCACCTCTCCAACAGCCATAAACGGCTAGTTCTCAACCAAAACACTATAAATACCCCCCCCCCCCCCAATATTAATATTTGCAACGTTTTATCAATTTCTAAACACTCAAACACTCAAAATACTCATATTCTCTCAATATTCCTCATATCTTCCTTATTCTTTCAAACTTCATTTCCATGGCACCCAAAGAACACAAAAGAAAAGCCACAAGAAGTGAGAAAGGAAAGGAAATTACTGCTTCTTCTCAACAAGAAGATGTACCAAGAAGAAGCCGCAAAATTAGATTCAAGAATGATGAAGAGAGACAAAGGTATGCCATTATTAAAGATAAAATTATAGAGCCAAACTGTCTCTTTTCTACCTTAACCCTTGAATCCTTAGGAATTGAGAATGATCTTAAAGGTTGTCTCTAAACTTTAGGTTAGGAAAAATTTATGTTTCTTAAGCCTGATGATCTTGGTTGGGAATCCTTGACAAAGAAATTTCTCACAACCTTAGTTGTTAGCAAGAAGAGCACTAATCTCTTATGTTTCTATGGCATATCCTTTAGGTTGTTTAACCAAGAGTATGGTCTTTCTTTAGAAGATTTTTCATCAATATGGAGCTCTCAATTAGAAGGAATTTCACACATCACCAATGAGATTTTTACCGCCAATGTTCAAAAAGAATTTTGGACTGAAATCTCAATTGAATTAACCCATCACAAGTAATCAAATGCTAAGAACCTTAGGACCTTAACCTATTGGATGTTGCATAGGATAATTACCTACACAATTGGTGCAAGAGGAGAGAGTAATGAAAAGGTAACACAAAAAGATCTCTTCATTTTCTGCCTTCTTAGAGGTCAACCCATCCAAATCAAAAAATTCCTAATTGATACCTTTCTTCACATTAGGAAAACCAAAGTTGGACTCATCCTTCTCTTCTCAAAAATAACTCAAATTGCCAAATATATAGGTACATTAACACCAATAAACAAAGCTACACTCTCCAACCCTCTTGACCCCATAACAAAATCCATCAATATTGGCTATCTCAAACATGCAAAATGTATTAGAGATGATGGTGGGACTTATGTGTACCTTCTAGGAGCACATGGGGATAGGGCTCAACTAGGAAAAAGACCAAGAATTATGGAGGAAAGTGAGGAAGTTTTTCAAATGGAATTTCCTAGAACCCATTCCATTATATCTCAAGGCTCAGTTCTTCAACTTTTTCATGACATTCATGGTCTAGTTAGCTCCCGAGGGACTAAAATTGATAGTCTCATCTCTCAAGTATCTCACTTTTACATTGACATTCAGCAAATCCAAGGTGCATTGGGACTCTCTCAATGCATAATTGTTGATGTGGAAGAACCTAGTCTCTTTCCATCTATCCATGGTTCTTTTCCTTATGAAGGTGAAGGTGAAGAGGCTTAAGCTCACATTAAAGAAAGTGAAGAAGGAGAAAGAGATGAAGAAAGTGAAGGAGATAATAATGAAGACTAAATATCTTTTCTTTGCTTTGTGATCTTTTTTGTGTATGATCTATTTGCTTGTGTGGTACTCTATATAACAAGATCATACACTTTTATTTTTATATGTTTCTTGTCTCATTTGATTAATGTAATTCTATCTTGTTGTTGTTTATTTGTTTCCTTATTCTTTTGTTTTGACTTTGTCAAAGGGGCAGAATATATTTTGAATTAATAATTCAATTTAATCAAACTAATATGATAATGAAATCACAATTCAACTTAATTGAACTAATATGATAAATACCTTAGCATGTGTTCAAGAGGAGAACATCAATATCATACCATGCATTAAGGGGGAGCACAGGAAGTACTAAACAATTGTATCACACTCTTAAAACCATGCAAATTCTTCAATTTCGTTATCAATTCAATTTAATTGCCAAAGTCAAAAAAAGAGAGATTGTTAGCCAAATTACCCTATTTTTTATCATAGGCAATCAAATTGAATAACACTAACTTTTGTATCAAGTTTCATTTTGCAGGAAATTAATTTTTGGAGAAATCTTGTAAAGCCCGATTAGACCATAGATAAGTCTGACCGTACCATTGAAAAAGAAATTACCAAAATCATCCAGTAAGGTTCACAACCAAAGGTACTTTCAATTTGTCACCATACCAAGAAAAGTCCGACCATATCAGATACAATTCTGACCGAACTATATATGAACATTGAACTAAAATCAAAGAAAGGTTCACAACCCAAAGTCCTCCCACATTCTCACCGGACCACATGATATCCACCGGACCATTGGTAGTCCGACCGGACCTTAGTAGGGAATAAAAATCCAAAAACTTTTAAAGAGTTTCATGGTGGAAGGTACTCTCAGAATTTGAGCATACCGCATATAGTTCGACCAGACCTTTTGAAATTATGTTCGTTATCTTTCTACTCAATTGGTGGAGGCCACGTGTATCAATCGTTGGAGGAGCATTTGTCAAAAAATTAAATATCCTGATCGAACCAATTAAATTTCGACCGTAATTCATATGGTATGACCGAGAAATCATTATTACAACCATAAAATTGCTCTAACTAATATTTCAAGTAGGGAACAAGAATCAAACATATTGGACACTACTTCAAATGACTAGTTCAAGTCCAAATGGCTATAAATACCTGAAGAAACCTCTCATTTGAGGGTAATTTTGATTGTAATAGCCAAGCATAACAACTTTCAGTTTTTTGCATGAAAATCTCTAATTGTATTGCTTTGAGTGTTGGGTATAAGCATCAAACACTATTGTAACTTTGAGTGTGCGCTTGGAAACACTTAGGTTTTAGAGTGAGCCTGAAAAAACTCTTAGTTGGGTTGTGAGAAAAAATCTCAAACCTTATAAAAGTTCGGTGTGTGTTTGTGAAAACACCAAGTTAGAGTTAAGCTTGCAAAAATTCAAGATTAGTGGAGCCTTAACAACTTGCTAAGAAAGTGGATGTAAGATTGAGATAATCTGAACCACTATAAACTCCTTATGTTTATTCTTCCCTACTTTACTCTTTTCTTGATTCACTGTGCTTTTGATTTTTAATTTGCCATCATTTTCTCAAACAACCAATTCACCTCACCCCTACTCTTAGTTGTCATCTTGGGACAATATATATGTATATATACCCATAACGTGCTATTAATGAAGTATTTTAAGTATCCTTTCACCCCCCATAAACATTTAAAAAATAATTGTAATAAGCAATTGCATTATTTTAATTTTATACCAATGGAATTATTGCTTATCTTTAAATAATATACTTAATTAAATAAAGATACTTAAATGCTTTTTAATTTGACAAACATTCATTTTTAATTATATTACATTAATTATTTCACTACGAAATATTTATTCATTAGGAATTATCAATCACAAATTTATTTCTAATTTGTCTTAATTTTAAAAATGAAAATATTTATGTTTAAAATTTCTCCCTAAATTATTAAATTCTTATTATATAATTTATGGATTTTATTTAAGTTTATAAATTTGATGACTATGAATATACATTTAAATAAAAATATTATTTATGTTATGAAACTTCATTGCTAATTTTAAAAGAAGAATAAGAATATGATATTAATTTTGTGGGGATGAATTTACTAAAATTAGACATAGATGATATCATTTTAAACTATTAACATATAATTTACTAACCAGAATATAAAAATATCAAAAATTGAATACAGACTTGTAGGATACAATCATCACCTCTCAATCATTGTCAAACCAAGAGCAAAAATTAGTTGTTACATAACTATAATGTTAAAAGGAATTAATTTTTTTTTAATTTATCTTAAATTTATTCGCAATGAATTTATATGTTGAATGCAACTTTTTTAGCTTCAAAATTTTGACCCCCTTCAATTGAATTCTAGTTCCACCATTGGATATGAGATATAAAAAAATGAGACCAGCAACATGAAGAGCTGAGATAAGAGGCGAGATAAACTGAGATCTAAAGGAGATGTAGAAAAAAAAAATCCAACATAGAAGATGAAGGCTATAAAAAGAATATAAAAAAAAAAACATATCTAAGAGGAAAAACAAGAGGCCAGAAAGAACTAAGGCTGAAGGATATTTTACAAGCGTGGTCCTTCTTTCAAGTATCTATGAGTATATAAGAGAGCTTCTTAAAGAGGAGGAGGCTAAATATTAGTTTGATATTAGAAATAACCCTACGATTCATAGGGTTATGATGAATATATATATATATATATATATATATTGGCCTAAAAATTTTTTGGGCCAACCTAAAACCTGGTCCAAAATAAAATCGGGTTGCTTAAAGCAATTAGAAACCCAGCCGATGATGAGAGAACTCAGCCCAGCCTGACAGGTCGGATCAACTTTACCTAGTTGTTGGACATCATGAACACCCCTAGTTAATGGTAATAAATACAAGAAAATTGGATTAGAATTATTGAAAATGATGTATTTATTACTCCCAGTCCAATATGGACAACACCAACTCCACTTCTTGGTATTTATGAGTTTCTACCAACTACTTGTGATCCAACCAACAATAATAATTATTGAAAATATTTAAATATCATTTATTCAATCTTTAAAAGAACCTCCACTATCTTATTAGATATATAAATACTTGAGGCAGTGAGCCTTTGTTGCTTCTATTATATTTTTTTTCATGGCTAACTTGTCTACATTCCTATTTGTTTAATTTTTTTTTTGGTTTTCTTCTTTTTATTATAGGTATTCCACCTTTTTTTTTCTCAATATACGAGTCTATATAACTTGTTATATGTTTTTTTTTTGCCACATTTTAGTCCATTAATTTCCTTAATGGTATGAGTTGGGGTGCCGTTGTTCATTTTGAATTGAAATTAAAATTGGAATCAAACTGGTCAAAACCAGTTTGAAACTGGTCAAAATTGAAACTGTGGTAAATTGGACCTAAATTATAGAAAAAATGATTTGATTTGGATTCATGATATTTGTGAATCACAAACTAACAATTCCATTGTGATTTGGTTGGTTTGAACTAGGAGTTCGACCAGTTTGAATATGATTTCAATATTTTTACTTTTACTAATCCCAAACATAAATAAATTTTTTTATCTAATTATTAGTTAAAATCACTTATAAATTGCCTTTTGTGACCCGAATAACTGAAAACTAAATCGTCTTAAATCTCCTTTAGACCACCTAAAATGCCCTTGAACCACCCCAAACTGCCTTTGAATTGTCTCATACTATCCCTATACCATCATCTAAAACCACATGGGGCCCTCCCATCAAATTTCCTCCTTGAAATGCCCTTGGACTGAAGTTTGAACTAGAACTAGTGGTATTGAAATTGTTTTGAGTTGGTTCGATTAAAAAATTGGAACTCAAACTAGAATTAGCAGTTCTTGAACTATGGCCAATTCTAGGTATGATTATATACCCTGAATGCTATAATTAACCACATGGTAAAATAAATTTGCATGCTACTTAAGTTCTTCATTTTGTCTATAGGTACAAGCAATCCCATAGCCATATGGGATCCTTATTAAGTCTCATCTTTTGCATGTAGAGTTTTTAGCATCTAAATCTACTACAAATTGATAACCCTTGCCATGAACCTAGACTTCAGATGATTCAACAAAAGTAAAAAAAAAAAATCACTCTTTGGTCTTCTCTAACTTTTTTCAAATTTTAAGACACAATAATTTCCCTATTTTATTCTGCTTTATGCAATTTATTTTTCCTTCTTAGTTATCCTCCTCATGAGTTGGTTCCTTATCATCTTAAGCATAGTTATAATTGCCCTTGTTTGTGCTTCTAAAATATGTCTATTGAAGTACTCACACATGTTATTAAACATAATGTCACACTTGGTTTCTTTTGTAAAGCTTGTCTTGCTCCAAGACCATGCCCTCAACCATTCTTATGAATTCAGTGTATTGGTGACCCGCCATTGATTCCAAATAGTGATGGAAAATCTATTATGAAACCATGATTTTCTAATAGTGAGGGAATTAAAAATTAGTGATGTCAATTTAAGAATCTTTTAAACATAAACATATTTATAACACTTGTACTAAAACATTCATATTCTCACCTCTTGAAAATATATCATTTAATAACATATTTAGGACTCATATATTCAGTATAATGAGACAATTTTCATAAAATGATGTAATTCTTTTTTATTAAAAGGGATAAATTTATAATTCACATAATATGCAAATGTATATGTAGAAAAATAATTTTATCGAGTCCAAAACGATACTTCGTAACCTTAAAATTATCAAACATCAATATATAGTATAATAATTTTAGAAAAAAAATAATTAGTTGAAATATTTCATAAAAATATTATTATAATGTTTGTTTAATTTTTAAAAATTGAATTTTAGTATTTTTATTAGTTAATAAATATGAACTTTATTTAGATAAAAAATAGAGAAAATAAATCTTTTTTTCTTTCTAACGTAATAAAAATGAAAAATTACAAAACTAAAAAAACAATTACATAAAAAATACACCACTTTAGAAGAAATGACAAAATTACGGCAAAAACATATTTAATTTTTGAAAATACGGAGTTGATGACAGAGTTACAAAAGAAGTATACGAGACTTCCAAATATCATGCCCAAAAGCTTGAATGACAAGAGGCTTATTTGAAATAAATAACTCAACAAATGATAAAGAATTAAATAGGGCTGAATATAATTAGAATTTTAAATTATTTTTTCAGCATATACAAAATATTAATTTTTTATAAAGGTAAAATTTTAATTTTAATTTCAAATATTATGAATCACAAACTTTATGTAAAAAAATTAACGTCTAAAAATATTTAATAAAAATATTTTAATAAAGAATAAATATATAATTTGATAAATGTGATAAATCTTATATTAAGAACATATAATTTGATAAATGCGATAAAACTTATATTAAAAATATATAATTTGATAAATGTTGATAATGTAACATATATGCCATATATATTGAATATTTGTCATATATGTTATATATAATATGATTAATTTCATAAATTACATATGGAAAAACATATAGATCTGTCATATAAATATTTTTATGTTATATATGTTGCATATATGTCCTCATATATGTTACATGTTTGCATATAATTTGATAAATGTGATAAGTTTCATATTAAAAAAATATAATTTAATGATTCTTGATAATATATGCATCATATATGATATATAATTTATTATATATTATATATGTCCTCATATATGTTACATATAATCTGTTATATGTTATATATATTATATATATGTTAAATATAATGTCTATATGTTATACATATTGCATATAATCTGTTAAAATATCATGGAAAGCTAAAAAATTAATAAACGTATATGACATGTATAACATATAATTTTTTTATATGTTGCATATAATCTATGATAAATGTGATAATCTCATAGTAAGAAAAATATAATTTGATAAATGTTGATAATATATGCAATATATATAACATATAAGTTGTTACATATTATATATATCCTCATATATGTTACATAGAATATGTTATATGTTATATATAATTTGTTATATATTATATTTGTCTCATATATATTACATGTAATATGTTAAATATATAGTTTCTATATTATATATGTTTCATATAATCTATTATATGTCATATATGTTGCATATAATTTGTTATATGTAATGGAAAGCTAAAAAAATTAAGAAACATATATGACATATATAATATATAATTTGTTATATATTATATATAATCTGTGATAAATGTGATAAATCACATATTAAGAAATATATAATTTAATAAATGTTGATAATATATACAACACATATAATATTTTATATTTTATATAGTATATATATGTTTTCATATATGTTACATATAATTTATTACATATTATATATGTTACATATAATCTATTATATGATTTATATGTTACATACATGTGTTGGTTAGTATTGTAAGGAAGAACAAATCAAACAATAAAGAAGAAAATAAACAGCTTAAGTTGTGGTTGTAGAACATTATCCTTAGGAATTATTTTGTGAATTTCCCAGGATAAAATAGGTTCTTCTTGAACTAAATTAAGGTCTCGAAATAACCTCAACTAAATAAATAAATCATGCACTATAAGCAGAAGAGAGGTAGGAAGTCTTCAAAGAGTAAGTAAAGAATTGAGAGGGAGAATATTGCAATGTGTTTTAGCTTCAAGTTGCACAAATATTTATACACAAAATTATGAACGTTAATGAAAAAATATGGAGATAATAGTGGCACTGACATTAATATTAACATTAGTGGAGAGTTTATTATAAAATATAAAGGGCTAGAAAAAAAAGAGTATATTAAGTAGTAAAAATATTAAGACAAAAACATTGTGTTTCAAGGTAAGGTTAAAAAAAATATATAAAATAAAAGTGGGCTTGTACTGGATCTCGCATATATCTCATGCGCAGGGGGGAATCCACATATTTCCATATGAATTGGGATTTTGGCCCCCTTCTCATATGCATGAAACTTGCATCTCTTTTCACCATTTGCAAGTCCAATAGCAAAAGATAATATATAAAGAGGATGAAAGTTTTATATTTTCTCAATGTGGAATTCATTTGAAATAGTTTATATAGGTGTATATGTTCCAACAATTACCAACATGTTTCAAAAGAATAATTTTCTTGGTATAACTACGAGTGTAAATTTTTTGAATTTGGTATCTTTGGGTTATAAACCAAGCACAGACTGAAAAGCAATAATATACAGAGTTATCAATAAAACTTCTAGCTCTTATGAACTAATAAATCTTATTATATATTAGAGTTTAATCAATCAAATTACACTCGTACATTTCTTATTGTTGATGTTGTTTTGCATTGATAGGCCATGCACACGCCTGGTATTTCATGAATGCTCTAGTGATTATGCCACAATCTCATAGGAGTGGCCTCATGCTACATTCACATAGATGACTTCATCAAGTGCATATTACATTATATACACCACTCATAAAGGACATGAAATTCATTTAGAGTTCTTAATTTGTCTTCTCACTTAATGCAATTTAGCACTACTCACATTATATGAAATGACCTTATTAACAGTGCTAATAGAAATAACAAGAAATTTGTTATTACCCATATGAACCTTTTTCATGGGATCACTAATCACAAAAGTTGGGTTACTGCCTCTGTTATTTTCTCAATTGACTTAAGTTGCATTCCACTTTATTAATTTTCTTCCCAATGGTTTAGTTAGAGGATTGGCCAAGTTCACTTATGACTTCATATAATTAGTAAATATAATTTTGTTATTTTACAGTTGATTAATCACATCACGTCTCAATAAAAAATATCTATTTTTACCATTGAAAACTTTATTCTTTGCAATGACTATTGTCATTTGGCAATCACAATGTAAAGATACAGAAGGTGTAGGTTTTATTCTAAACAAAATATTTGCCAAAAAGTTTTTCAACCACCTAGCTTTATTACTGACCAGTTCCAAAGCAATAAATTCTAACTCCATATTTGACTTGACAATAATAGATTGTCTAGTTGACTTTTAAGTGATTGCACCACCACCAAGGGTGAAAACATAAATACCAGTGGATTTTATCTCATCTAAATATAAAATCTAATTAGCATCACTATATCTTTCTAATACAATGGGAAATCAACTATATAAGATACCATAGTTCATGGTACCTCTCAGGTATTTTATCAATCTGACGAATGCATTCTAATGTTAATGATTTCAATTGTGTGTGTATTTGCTCAATCTACACATAACATATGCAAATGCAATGTCAGGTTGAGAAAAATTTATTAAATGCATCAAGTTTCTAATAATTTGTGCATACTCAAATTGAGCAATAGATACTCAAATTGAGCAATAGGATCAACTCTATTTTTCTTTAACTAAATATTAGCATCATAAAGAGTACTCACTGATGTGGCATCATAACGTCCAAACTTCTTAAGAAGTTTCTCAACATAATATTCTTGTAATAACATTACACTATCACCTTGTGATCTTAATATCCAAAATCACACTTGCTTAACCCACATCTTTCATAGCTAATTTAGAAGTAAGGAAACATTTTGTTTTAAGTACTAATTCAAGACTAGTACTAAAAATGAACATATCATCTACATACAAACCTATAATCACATAATCACCGCCATTAACTTTTGTATAAATACATTTATCTACTTCAACAGAAGAAAAACTTGATCAAATTTCTCATATTTCTATTTGAGTACTTGTTTTAAGCCATATAATGATTTAAGAAGTTTACGAACTTTATTTTCTTGACAAAGAACTCGCAGCTTTCAGGTTGTTCCATATAATTTTTTTTCTTCCAAACCACTATTGAAAATGTTTTTTTAACATCCATTTGGTGAATAAAAAGTTTGTAAATTGAAGCTAAAGCATTCAAAATACAAATAGAAGATATTCTAGTCATAGAAGAAAAAGTGTCAAAATAGTATATTTTGTTTTTGAGAAAAATCTTTTGCAATAAGTTTAGCCTTATATTTTCAATAGAACCACCTATATTAAATTTCCTTTTAAATACCCATTTACAACCAATGGATTTTGCTCCAAGAGGTAAATCAACTCATTTCCAAGTGTTTCTTTGTAAAATAGAATCAAGTTTTGCTTTAATAGTTTCTTTCCAAAATGGAGTATTAGAAGAAGAAATTGCATCAGAAAATTTCAAATGATTATTTTCCACAAGATAAGTATAAAAATCATTTCCAAAATCATTTTCTTTACTTGGTCTTTTGCTTTTTCTTAAATCCTCATTTTTACAATTATTTTAAATAACAAGTGCATGAGAAATATTATCAACTTTTAAAAGAAAAATACGCTAAAAAATCAAGCATTCTTTGTTTCAATTATAGAATTATGATCAAGAACATTACTATTCAAAACCAGAAATCTATATGCAGTGTTATGTTCATCATAACCAACAAACATGTAATCAAAAGTTTTAGAGCATATTTTTCTCTTTTTAGGATCCGGTAATATTACTTTTACAAGGCATCCCCATACTTTTAAGTATTAGGTGAGTAATCTTTTCACAATTTATAAGGTTTCTTACATGTTTTCTTACAGGATATTCTATTTTGTAAGCGACATGTAGATAACATGGCTTCTCTCTAAAGGTTTTCAAGTGCATGAAAACTAACAAGCATACAATTCATCATTGCTTTTAAAGTTCCATTTTTCCTTTCAGGGGGTGTTTGGTTTAGCTGTTTGATGCAGCTGATAGAGGTTTGAACCCCAAACAGCAGCTGTTTGGTAAAATTTGATGTTTGGTAAAATTTTAAAACAGCAGCTGATAGCTGTTAGGAACCCCAAACAGCTGCTGTTTCAATAAGCTCCTACTCGGAGCTTTTTCATATCAGCTGATAGCTGATTCATATTAAGACTATATTAACCCTATTAAAATAAAATAAAAATTAATATTTATTAGATAATGATATGCTTATTGGTAATTTTACATTCAAACTGCAACAGCTATTGTATTTTTACCAAACACTAACCCGAATCAGCTACCAGCTATCCGCCACCAGCTATCAGCTATCAGCAACTGCTATCAGCTATCAGCTGCTATGAACAGCTAAACCAAACAGGCTCTCAGTTGCACCATTTGATTTAGGTGAATAACAAGGAGTCATTTCATGAATTATTCTTCTTTTTCACATAAATCATTAAATAGGATATATGCCCCATCTCTATCATATCTTACCCTTTTTATCTTTCTATTTAATTGATTTTTTGCTTCAAATTTATATAACAAAAATATATCAAAGTCTTCATCTTTATTTCTAAGCAAATATATTTTAGCATATTTTGAAAAATAATCAATAAAAGTTATAAAATATTTTTTATCATCTCTAGTCATTGTTTATTTTAGGTCTCCTAAATCAGTATGAATTAAATTTAATAGTTCAAATTCTCTTCGAACAGACATAGAAGCTTTCTTGGTTAATTTAGATTCAACACATATTACTAATGCTAGAAATTAAACCAAATTGTTACATTTCCTTAACATAGAAAATACTAACACATCCTAATCTAGCATGACAAATATTATAAGAATAAATCGAGTAAGTAGAAGAAGATGCATTTTCATTTAGAATTTCAGAAATGTTAAGTACAAAGAGTCCCTGATAACAATATCCCCGCTAACATAAACATTATTCTTTCTCATTATAATTTTATCATATTCAGATGACACTTTAACCTAAACTTTGCCTAATAAGGCCACAAAAATTAAATTTGCTCTCATGTTAGGCACATGAAATAATTCATTAAGGGCCAAGGTCTTGCCAAATGTGAGTTTGAGAAGAACTTTCCCTTTACCAAGTACATTGGTAGTTCAAGAATTACTAAGGTATATATGCTCTTCTTTTGCCCCCACTGGAGTATAGGAGGTAAATATATTTTCTAATTGCACAAATGTGCATGGTAGCAGCATAGTCTACTACTAATTTTTTCATATTAGTATTAGATTTGCTTGAGAAATGACCGTAATAATAATATCATCTCCTTCAACCAAGTTTGCCTTTGGTTTTGGAGGATCCTCATTTCTCACCCTCTTTTTTCACTGAGATGCATGATGACCTCGTTTTCCACAAACAAAATAAGGACCCTTCTTTTTAAAGGTGAGGTTAGAGATAACCATGTTTAGTGTCATACCTTTTGTGTTGATTGCAAATCTTGTCCTGCACCAAGTGTGCTTTTAAAGCCATCTCCTTTGCTTTTACAGCTTGAAGCTCCTTTTTGTTGGTATCTTCAATGATGATGTGGGTGATCAAATTTGCAAATGTCTACTACTTGTGTTTATGCTTGAGTTGTTGATTTATTCCTTCCATGAAGTTGGTAGTTTTTCAATGAGCAATCTTGTAATGAACTCATCTCATAAGATGATATTTTATATTATAAGATCCTCCAATAATTTGTAATGCACTTTGATTTTCAATGTGATGTCTTTATCATCTATCATTTCCAGTTTATAAAAGTTTTTAATTATAAACTTTTCTTTTTCATCATCCTCAGCAATATATTTTAAATTCATTGAATCCTATATTTCCTTTTCTTCTTTATAAGAACAATGGACATCAAAGAGATCCCTAGAAAGAGTGCTTATAATTGTATGCCTGCAAACCTTATTAGCATGATTCTAGGCATCTAAAATTTTAGGATTAGTAGAATACTCTAATTTAGGATAAAAAAAAAGGGTAGCAACTACTATATGCATATCAAGGACTGAATAATTTTACTCTTGCCATCTTTTAAAATTCTGTCCACCAAAGACTTCAATTTTGGAGATATCTATAAATGGTTTGGCCTAGGAAAATTATTGCATGATAGGTTCAGTAGTTTGAATAGGTAAAGCAACAAAGGTATTAGTAGTAGCAGGAGCAACATTAGCAGTAGAAGAATTAGGAACAGTGTTGCTTGCATTAGCAGTAGCATTAGTAGAAGAACCATCCATAATTCTTAAGATTATTGGTTAGTATTATGAAGAAGAACAAATCAAACAACGAAGTACAAAATAAACAATTTGAGTTGTGATTGTAGAACATTGTCCTTAGAAATTAGTATGTGAATTCTTCAAAATAAAACAGACTCTTCTTGAACTAAATCAAAATAACAAAACAACAATAACTAAATAAATAAACCCATCAATGTAAGCAGAAGGAAGACATGACGTTTGCAGAGAGTAAGTAAAGAATTGAGAGGGAGAATATTGCAGTGTGTTTTAGCTTCAGGTTGCATAGATGTTTATACACAAAATTATAAATGTTAATGTAAATGTTCAAGAGAAAAATATGGAGATTATGGTGGTATTAATGTTAATATTAAAGTTAGTGGAGAGTGTGTTATGAAACAGAAAAAGCTAAAAAAAAATAGTCAGTTAAGTAGTAAAAAATATTAAAATAAAAACATTTGAAAATAAAAAAATATAAATAATAAAAAGTAGGCTTGTACTGGGTCTCGTGTATATCTCACATGCAGGAGAGAGGGAATCCATTGATTTCCATATTTGGCTCACTTCTCATGCACGTGAGACCCCCTTTTCTTTTCACCCTTTACAAGTCTAGTAACGCAAGATAATATAAAAGAATGAAAGTTTTGTATTTTTCCAATGTAGAATTCTTTTGAAATAGTTTATATAGGTGTATATGTTCTAACAATATGTCCTCATATATATTACATATAATTTATTATATATTATTTATATTATATATTCTCTATTACATACAATATTTATATATTATATATGTTGCAAAATAATTTATTATACATTATATATGTTAGATTTAATATATTAAATGTGATGGGAAGCTAAAAAATTAAAAAAAAAAACTCTTCTTTTGAAAGATTTTATCGAAAATGTAAAATGCATTACAGTTGAAAATTTTTTTTCCTAATCCTTATAGTTGAAACCCAAAATAGAATCAAAACAAAAAATAAAAAATAAAACATTTACAAACACAGAGCCAAAATCAAAATCACATGGATAAAACCAAAAGCAAAAAATAAATTTAGAGAAGAAGTCACTGTATTAATGTGGACTACATTTACTTTGTCACATATTTATCATATCTTAAATTTAAAAAAAAATAGCTTTACAAGAATATCCTTGAAGCTCAAAATCATGAAAAACAAAGGAGACCCATCCTTAAAAGTGTACTGATTTTATATTCTACATATAAAAATCAAAATAAAAAATCTTTTCTTTTTTTTTATAGAAGCAAAACAAACAAACAAAAAAATTAATTAGCTATCCATTTGGAAGCATAAACACCAACTGAATCAGCTAGGAGAATCATATTTGAGCTAGAAGGAGTAGATTCATGCCAACAATAATTATTCACCTGGTCAAAAGCTATATTAGCCATATGGTATGCTAAGTTATTCACCTCCCTATAGACGTGGATGAACTCTACTTGCCAATCTTTAGATAAATAAGATTAAATTCTACTAATGAGGTCACGATGCAAAAAATTGTAATCTCCCACTTGATTAATTGCCTAAAGGACACATGCATTATCAACTTGTTTCAAGAGTTTCCTCTAACCTTTCTTGTAAGCCCACCATGATGCCCCACAATTTAGCTCTGTAAGCATTGTATTCTACCAGTTTCAGTAAAAACCTACCTAACCATATTTCATTATGATTCCGAAAGACACTGCAACAAGTTGCTTGATTGCTACTGCTGCGAAATGTGCCATCCGAGTTAAGAACAATCCAGCCAGGTTGAGGTGCTTTTCAACTGATGAAAACTTCCTTCCTAGCGCTCAAAGTCTCCCCAATATCAGCTAGGGAAGCTTGCGCCTCAATACAAGCATGAGTTGCTTTTAAAATGATAATTAGCTTTGATGAGAAGGGCACTCTCTCATTGCGAAATATATAGGAATTTCTCCAATGCCATAAAAACCAACATGTATACCCAAATAGGATAGACCCGTCGCCTACTTTCTTACCAAAGAAAGAATTCTCAAGATTTTCCTTGAGCCACTCAAGGAATGGCAAATCAAAAAAATTTTCTGAACACTCAGGTTTTATAGAAGAAACCCAAACATTTTTAGCTTAAGGGCAATCTCTCAAAACATGTAACACAGATTCACTTGAGAGACATATAGTACACACTTGTCATCTAAATCAAGATGTCATCTAGTTCTTTCTTCATTTGTAAGTAGCCGGTTAAATCCACAAAACCATAAAAAGCATTTGATTTTCTATGGACCGCGCCAGCCCAAAACAAGCTTCCATAAACTATTCACTGAGGAATCATCAAAATCTATAATAACATCATAACCATAAGAAACATAGTATCTCCCGTTGGTTGTGTGTCGCCAATAGCAAACATTCGGACATAAGTCTGAATTCGGTGGCATACAAGAATCAAGCTTGATCAAAGCTTCATTAGTCAAATGATTATTCAATAAATTCCAATTCCATGAACCATTGGAGTTGCAGGCATCACTAACTTTCTAATCCAAAAGAAGAATTGGGATGTCTCCAGTGGCATATAGACTAATGGGCTTATCCTCTATCCAGCATTCAGTCCAAAAATAAGTAGAGTTGCCATTACCAATTGACCAACAACTATTTTCATTTAAATAAAATCCAATTCTTATAAAAGTTCTTCCACATATTGGAGAAATGAGGAGTAGAAGGAGGATCTTCAAAAACTTTATACTTACTTCTTAAAACTTGGACCCAAAGAGATTCAGGTTTTCAAAAGAACCTCCAGCATAGTCATGTTCTTAAATCTTTACTTTCTTTTACCATTTAAGTTATTAACCTCTTTTTGTAGTTTTCTCTCTCTAAGGATAGCTTTGGATTTGATCTACTTAGATTCTATAAATTTATGTCATTTTTCTAAGATATCACTTTTAAATTATAACTCTCCTATTGTTTTCTTAAAAATTCCTCACTTGATACTTCCAATTCTGATCAATTTTTGAATTTATATAATTTACTAGTTTTTATATGTAATGTAATAGGAAAAACTGAAGAATAAGGAAAAAAGAGAAAAGAAAAGAAGCAGATGAGCATATTTTAAAAAAAAATAAAATTTAATAAATAAATAAATATAAAAAAGAAAAAGTGAAAAAAAAAATAACTAAAATATAATAACTGATGTAATTTTCTCTAATAAAAATTTGGTT
This sequence comes from Garcia nutans, assembly GCA_947685225.1. Lineage (NCBI taxonomy): Eukaryota > Viridiplantae > Streptophyta > Magnoliopsida > Malpighiales > Euphorbiaceae > Garcia > Garcia nutans. The sequence goes on from CANTUV010000068.1 coordinate 3,824,245, forward strand.
TAAAACTAAATTTATATAGTTTTTATGCAGTAATTGATATGAACCCACGTGACTAAAGCTGCCACAACGTATAGTTTCCACACGGCCGAAGAACCAGTCTTTTCTTCTTCAATTCCTTTGCTTTTATATTAAATATAGTTCCTCCGTGTAAAAAGGCGGCTGAAGCCGTAGCCCGTAGGAAAAGCGAGAGACCCCTGCCCATAGATTACATTTTTGTATTTTTATTCGAATTTCCCAACCAACAGAACATCTTACGTAGATTACCATGAACGAAGTCTTGACGGTAAGAGATGCTCTGTCCAGAAAGGCTGCTCAAACGATGTCGTCGTTTTCCTCCTCTTCTTCTTCTTCTTCACCTTCATCTTCATCTCTGTCACCAACCAACCTCCCTCTCCTCTCTGCCTTCCTTGCTTGCGCACTTGCTCAGTTCCTTAAGATCTTTACCAACTGGTTCGTGAATTTCAATCAATTCTTTCTCTTTTTTTTTCGCCATTTTCATTTTCATTTGTTTTTATTTATTAAGAATTCTAATCTAAAATTCCAATTTCATAATTTTTCTTGCCAGTTTTTAATTATGGTAATTGAGTACAGATGAGATCTTAAAGTATCTATCTTAATTTGCTGCATTTTTTTATGAAAATTAATAATCTTCGGTTTGTTTCCATACGAAGAAATTGGATTTAATAAGAAATTTTTGCTTTGCTCAAGCATCGCAGGATTCTTTGGTGATTTTAGATTTATTTTTGTAGTTTTTGGTGCTGATAATAATATTGAGGGAGATGAAGATGTGTGGCCATATAAATGCTAGAGAATGATACCTTCAAGGATTTTTCTTCAACTAGTAAAGAAGTCAAAAAGGACTTGAATTTAAGGTTACTTGTAGTAATCATTCCAAATTCATTTCAAATAAGTTTTGATTTGCGTTTATGAATGTAATTTCCATTCAGAAATCTAACCAATCAAACAAAACAAAACACATCTACATAAGCGAAACTATACTAAAAAAATTGGAAACTTGTATTGTGAATAAATTTTATAATAATCTGAAAATATATATACTAAATATTTGTGATAAATAAAAATTTAAGAAACTTTGATGGTTAAGTTTCTGTAGAAAAATGTATGAAATGTACCTATAATAAATAAATTTTTGAAAAATTTATAGGGGCCAGGATCTACATTTTTTAGTATAAATTGAGTGTAAAACTATAATCTGAAAATTTTGGGGCCAATGTGTATACTAAGGGTGGAAAACTGAATTTTATAGAGCTTGGAGGGGCCATTAGCCCCAAATCTTCTGCACAGTTCCACTTCTGCGGATGTTTTATGTTTCAGGTAGTTTTTACTAAACAATAAATCTTCATTTCATAATTTTTTCTATCCATATAAAACCTTAGGATTTTGAGATTTTAAGATACTGAGAACTTATCATCTGATTGTTTCAGTCTCACTGTTATGTCATTGGTTTTGAAATGTTGGAAGTAGACAAAGCATTTATATATCACCAGCGTCAATGTAAATATCCTTTCTTTTTGGTATAACATTGCCAGTGTTTTTTGGACTGGTAACTATAAAAATAAAATGCATACGCACAAATTCTTCAGGTTCTCTTATTGCTGTTCATTTTAACAAGCTCCAAGGGGTAGGCTCATTCTCCACACCCATGGAATGGATTTAATCTTAAGTCCCTTTCGCTGGATAGGGAAGTGATTTTATCAAATTGCTTGGGCTTATTATATAAGTTAACTAAATGTATTTGGTATTATTGTTGTCTGTGAATATCGCATAATTCATTTTATGCCTTTTCAGACGCTTTAAGTCATGTTATCATTCTTAGTTTTGCAATTTGTTTCTCCTAGATGTTCAGGTTTAAAGAAAAAAGATGGGATTCTAAAAGGATGCTTGATTCTGGTGGAATGCCATCTTCACATTCTGCAACTGTGACATCTCTAGCAATGGCTGTAGGTCTACAAGAAGGGACAGGGTCACCAGCTTTTGCAATTGCAGTTATCTTGGCCTGTGTTGTATGTGCTTTTCTCAAAATTTTCCCCTTTTGGTGGTAGAATGAGTTTCATGCAGTGGCCTGACTTTTACTGTTTTTGGATGATGGTTGAAGTTTGTTATTTATTTTAACTGTTTCATCCAGAAGTCCTCTAAATCTAAATGTTTGTTCTTTACTTATTGATTTGAATTAAGATTTCTGTACTTTGACGTTTGATTAAATAGGATCTTTCATAAAACATTAGCATTCCATTCTTTTCCCTGGATTTTTAAATTATTCTTTTTGGTCGATTACTTTGTTATGGAATAGAATTTACTTTATCTTGGTGCTTGAAATATAAGTGATGTTGAAAAATAGCTATTCTCCATTACACATTATTGTTGAGCTTGATTTAGCAGTCTTTTTCATTGTACATTTTGCGAGCAAGTTTAATTGTTGCACTGCCTACATAAAATGCTCTAAAAACTCCTTTATTGTGGCTGCTAATGAAATCACTTGATTACATTCATCCAAAAACAAAACAAAACATGTAGTTTCAGTATGAGGCTGGCATGATGTGTTGTTTTCAATATTTGTAGGTGATGTATGATGCCTCAGGAGTCAGACTTCATGCTGGTCGGCAAGCTGAAGTAAGTCATCTTTGCATATTCCTGCAAGCCTGTTGCCTTTTTGTGTACCTTGAAAGTTACTCTGCATAATCATACAAATCTTCTCTTACATGCTGTACTCAGAATGGGCATTTCATGTTTTTTCCCTCCATATTGCAGTTGCTGAATCAAATTGTTTGCGAGTTTCCTCCAGAGCATCCATTATCCAGTGTTAGACCTTTGCGTGAATTACTTGGGCACACTCCGCTTCAGGTTTGTTGCATTTTAACTACATTTTGCTTTTAAAAAAGAGTTAGGTGACTTTTGCTTCTTATGTTTTTGTTTAGGTTCACATTTTTAATTGTGAACATGACATTTTTAATTAATACACTACAAATTCATACTGAAGACAAATTACCATAACATTGGACTATGTGAGAGAAATGTGAATGGATACTTAAAATGACTCACAAATAACACTCAAATTTGAAAAATAGGCAGAAAAATAAGGGGAAAATGTGACCTTATGGTGACAAATGATGAAGCAAATAAGCAATAGTTTCACTTTTCATGCACTTGGGTAGCTCATGTTTGAAATAATAAAATCCAAAATGCAAGGCATTCTAAGTTTATTGGCACATTGCCTTTTAGGGTAAAAAGCTGAAACCTATTTGGTATCAACTCTAATTTGGTATTTGAATTTTGTTTTCCAATTAGCAAAGAAAATTGTACTGTTAAAATATATTTACAAGTGGTTTTTGCTTGGTTCACCAACTCATTTTCTAAGATTTAAATTTCTTAGACAAAAACCTCAAAAACCAAGAAAAATTGATACCAAAAAGGCCATTGTAGTCACATGGTCGCTGATGCTACTACTGAAATCTCTACTTTCCTACTTTAAAGATCTGTTGACAAGATTAAGCATTCCCATCTTGATGAGCAACTCTTTTATCATGTCTCACAATAGTTTACTTTGCTTAGAAAAATTTACTAAACAAGTGTTTTAAAATTTTGACCTTCAGATATAAGATGATGACCTCTTTATCCGATTGGCACAGGTTGTTGTTGGAGCTATATTGGGATGCATTGTAGCATACTTGATGAGAAACACTAACTAGTGTTACGGTTAAAAATCTTATCACAAACAAGCTTATATGCATTAGTGTTAACAAAGGACGGAGAGAATGTACGATACTGGACTTCCATCAAGTAGGGGACATGGTCATCTATATCAATAATACCAATTGTTGAACGAACAATTCTTTGTGAATGAATTTATTAGTAGAAAGAATGAATCAACACATCTTCCTAACATGCCTTCCCTCTCTTTACTGTCTGAATACTATATGCTAGTTGCTTATTGATGATTGATAGACTATCCAGGATACTCCTGATGATTTTCATCTGCAATTTTGATGGCTGGATGCATAACGTATGCCGTTGGTTATAGAAAAAAGGTTTTCTATCTAGAGTATTTGAAGCTTGGTATGATGCATCGGTCTGGCAATAGTCAAGCATTTGTGAATTGTGACTATCATCATGCATTTTCACATCACACCTTTTACATTTAACTTTCTTGTGTTCTTTTATTATGAGGAGAAAAACTTGAATTTTATGAACAAATAATCCGAGTTCGAAGTTTGAACATTGGCCAACAGAAACCTCGACGAAAACATGGGATCCAATTTGGTTTATGAAAATGATTTTGTAGAATTGTGCTTGGTAAATTGCGGTTTTTCATGGTCTGATTGAGTGGCAGCTGTGACTTGTGTGCTTGCATTGCTTTCAGTTTACTCGCTTCTGTAATTGAAATGTTCTTTTGATGGAGTCGATCCCAATCCTTTGGCACTGTCTCCGTTTGAATATTCCCTGTCTATATTAGGCTGAAATTATATACTTGTCTCAATTAATTTACTTATCAAATTATTTCATCAATTTATTATTTTCCTTTTAATTCTGAAAAGATTAGGTTTAATCCGCAACTACATATTTTTGAGTTGAGGTTTGGGAAAGAAGACAACTAACTCTGTTCAACCAAAATTTGAAAAATAATAAATATTTTTCAATTTATTATTTTCCTATTATTAGATTTTCGTTGTGTTAGCTACTTAGCTTCTAATTGGAGTATCAAAAGATGCGTAGTTGCTTGTACTATTGAACAATTAAAGTATTGAGAAAATTATGCAATTGATGTTTCGGTATTTCAATGTTTTTAAATCAATTTAGTGTTTTAATTTTAATAAATACTTGTAAATAATCTTCAAAAACAATACTTGTAAATAAATTATTTTTATTGTGGGCTAAATAAAAAATAGTTTTAACTATCAAAATATAACCTGATAATCAGAAGTGTGTTATTTTTACTTAGGTCTCGAATTTGAGTTTTTTAAATATTCCTTCTCTTTATATGTGTAATTTATTAAAAAAATTTAATTAGAATAGTTTATTTATAAATATTTTTTAAAATTGAGATATTTAATAAAAAAAAGTTTAAATATTAAAATAAAAAATATATAAAAAATTATTTGGCTATTTTACTAATAAAAGAAACTCTTAACACTATGTTTAGATGATGGTTTGTGATAGTTTAGTATGATATGGTATTGTTTTTTAAATTGTTTGTTTTGGCTTTCACAATCATGGTATGAATTTGTATGGTTTTTTCATGGTTTCAAAATGAGCACTTTTTAAAAGATTTTTAAACCAACCATTTGGTGGTTTCTAATTGTTTCTAAAATTAATATTCCAAAATTATCCTCACCTATTGTATCATATTTCAAAATTATCCTTAACCTAGTATTTATTTATTCCATCACCCGAACGGATTTTCTTTTCTTTCTTCCCCATTTTGATAACTTTGCTAATTCTTGTTTGTTCTTTTTACTTCTTTGGCAATCTTTGTAATACTTGCAATTTGCTTCTTCTTTTCAAGCAAGGTGGGTTTGATATTTTAGATTAATATTTTCACTAATTAAGAATATGATTTTTTTTATATTTGCTATTTTTTATGCATTAATTTTATTATAATTTTCTCAATTTAGATTATTAGGAAATTATTTGTTCTATATTTTATTAATTTTAATATTTTTTTATACCTTTAATTGAAATTAATTATTAATTATAAAAAATAAAAAATAAAATTGATTATTAACTATAAAAAATAAAAATTTAAATTAGATATTAATTATAAAAAATAATAAATAAAATTGATTATTGGCTATAAAAAATAAAAATTTAAATTAGTGATTAATTATAAAAAATAAAAATTGAAATTACTTATTAATTTTAATTAAAACTAATATTAACTTTAATTTGAGAGTATTCTAGTCATTTTATTATTTTACAATTATATTTTATAATCAAACTAAATAAAAATAACTTAATTAATCATTTTATATTATACCTTCGATTTATCTAAATATAATAATTACTACTTATAACACTATATTATATAGTATTATACTATACGCGTTAGTAAATCATACTGACAGCTATCCAAACATAGCGAAAGTGCTTTTAGAAATAGCTTTGTTTCTACTTTTTTTATCCAGCATGGGTGGCTACTATCATTGTTGCAACGCCCATATGGCATATAGGGTGGTTTGTGACACAGTCTACCTAAGAAGAAAACATTATCCCCGATCAGCATCTCTGTAAAATATAGTCACCGAGCGCTTGTGTCTCACACATCGATTGAAGATCTTGTCATTGCCCAAGTGTCAAAGTATGTAATATCATCTGGGCTACTATTTCTTTGTCCTTTCTATCACGGTGTGTTGGATGGTCACTTGCAGTGGTTAGTCATTAGTGTGGCTTCTGCCTTTTGGTTTTCTTTAAATTTGGGTGTTTTTTATTGGACTATTGTCTGCATATGTCTTATTGTTGTCCCGAAGTTGTTCTGATTGTTGGGTAAAGTAGATTTTTTTACATCTGCTTGATTAGATTTTCTATGTTACTTATATATCATGGCATAAGTTGATCCTGTAATAACAAAGATTATGGAACACTGATGACGGGCTGTACCTCAGTAGTGGTCCCAGCTCTTCAGGCTCGAGCTGCTGTTGTCATGGCTCTCCCTCCCACCTGCAAGACAAGAAAAGAGGGGGATCAAGCTCCTCGGGAGAAGGATTCGATACATAAGTCAGAGCTCAGTTGGTTTAAATATAAAAAGAGTGAAAGAGAGGAGAAAATTTTGTTTAATTATGGGGGTGACCCCTATATATAGTTGATGGAGAGAGACACGATCTGAGCGATGTCAGCATAGATTGCGGATGCTGTCTACCCGAACATCAAGAGCTCGGTAGGACTGAGAATGCATGAAATTGAGATTCAATATTCTTATGAGAGCTCGGTCATAAAGATGACAGGATAGGGCTCAGTAGGCGAGCTCGGTATATAGGGGTACTATCACTAGTTTCCCTTGATCATTTGACATTTATGTCAAACTAGGATCTGTGACTTAGAGAAATCAAATCAACCTCAGTTGGGGCCACAAGGAAACTGAGAGATATAAAGTAGAGCTCCTGAGCGAACTCGAGGTAGAGTTCGAGGAGCTTGAGGAACTCAAGAGCTAAGCTTGATTTTCCAGGGGCAGCACCACTAGTCCCCCTCAGAAGTCTTTGGCATTTATGCCAAGTACTGTCAATTAAGATTTCCAAAAGGACACGTGTCAAACAAGAGGGAGTCGATGCTTCGAAAATCATGGCGACGGTTTAGGCAGGAACTTAAAAGACGTAACTCCCATGTCACATTAATGACATCGGTTCACATGGCCGAAGTCTCCTCTATAAATAGAGGGTAGGGCAAGCACTACTCTTAACTCGACTAAGTGAGAATATCTCGATTACTCTGAGTGAATGCTGTGTTAAAGGCTTCTAAAGGCTTGATAGTTCGGCTCAGCAAATTACAAATGTTAGTTTGAATTTTGTGTTTTTAAGATTTTAGAGTAAATATGGTGCGAGCAACTATTAGTTCAGCTCTACCAGAAGGGTCAGGAGAGGCAAACTCTCTCAGTACTCTAGGTAAGGCCACTCACCACTAGGGAGAGGCTCGGCTCGACACTTGGTCAACAATAACCGAGCGGGCAGAGTAAAATATAAGGAGACGTCTTGCACTAGTTGATGAAGAAGAGGTCCATGCGAGCTCAAAGAAAGCTTAAGTAAGAGATATCCAGTCCACTCTGACAGAGAGAGACCTAAAGGGGATCCGGTAAAAGTACTGCATACTAGAGGATTGCAAGATGCTCATCCCTGGAGAGGAAGTCCAAGCATACGATGATCTTGCTAATAACTAGGTGATGATTTATGAGGAGGATTTGAGGTCTGGGGTGCGATTTCCTTTGGCTCCTGTGCTATAATAATATCACCTCCTCCCAGCTCAACCCTAATGCGTGGCTAAATATCATGGGGTTTGAGATATTGTGCTGGCTGCTAGGGTGGTGCCTTCTCCCCGAGTATTGAGTGTTTTCAGTGTGCTGAGGCTGCTCTCGAGAGTTAACGAAGACTTTTTATATTTGCAAGAGCGGTCCAGGCTCAATTTTTTCACAGGAAAGCCTAACTAAATAAAGGCTTGGAAAGATTAATTTTTCATTTTGGAGAACTGCGAGGGGTTGGCTGCTAGAACACATAGATGACCGAGCCCCGTGGTCAACAGGTGGCCAGAGGAAGGCTCAATGAGGGTGAGCTCGCGGTGTTTGAGACCATGGAGCAAGACATTCTAAAGGAGAAGAGGAATGTCATTGGGTTGATAAAAGAGTACTTTCCTCTTGGAAAAGCTCCAAAAGAGATTTGTCCTAAAGACCGGGCAGGTAAGTATTAATTCTCTATACTCTTAGTTTCTATTTGTTAAATGTTTATCTGTTTAACCTTTAGTTCAGTTGTACAAAGAGAGACTCGGGATCAGCTACTAGGGAGCTGAAGCATATAGTAGAGAAGAATGCCAGAAGGGTGGCCCGGAAGAAGGCTAGGATGTTCGACAAGTCATCTAGTGGGTGAGCTGCTAGGACCAGTGCTGCCTTGGAGATAGAGCCTGTTAGTGAGGACCTAACTCTCCCCCTAGAGATAGGGCAAGAAAATTTGCCTCGTAAGGAGGTAGAGGAACCATAGGCCCTCCGCTATAGCCTGGTTCGACTGGTGAAGGCAGTGAACAAGAAGCTTGCAGGTCCATATGGTACAACATACTCAATGCTGGACCCTGCTACCCATAAGGTGCTCAAGTAGATATATAGAGCTATTCCTCTGGAGAGGTGGGAGAACGCGCGAATTAGCTCAGAGGACCTTTCACAGAAGATGATCACAATTTCTCACATGGTAAGAAATTATATGAACTCTTATACTTGGACTCAATTTTTGGTATAAAAACTAACTAAATGATATTTTGCAGCTCGCTCGGCTCTCCCATTCTGTATTAGATCAGGTGGAGGGCTTGGCGGTGAATTTTGCCCAGGCCTCCAGGATATGGGATGAAGAGGATTCTCAAAGAAGTGAGGCAGAAAAAGCTTTGAGGGCCAAGGCCGAGGAGCTGAAGCAAGCTCAAAATGCTCTGAAAGCGAAAAGCGAAGATTTGCGCTCGGCCGAAGAAGCTCTGAGAGCCAAGATCGAGGAGTTGCACTTGGCAGAAGAGGCTTTAGAGGCTTCTCAGTAGGGACTAGTTACTGAGTCTGCGAGGAGCGACAAGCGCTACACTTGGGATGTCTATGCCTATCAGCAAGCTATGTCAAAACAACTGAAAGAAGAAAACCCGGTCATAGACTTATCTTGGATAATGGACATTATGCCATTGACGAGCTCGCCAATGAAGCAGAGGCCGACAAAGAAGATGATGTAGATGAAGATGATGAGGAAGAGTGGGATGAGTAGGATGAGGCCCATAACTTGTTATGAAATTTTTTAAAGTAGTTATAGGGTGTTTGCTAATGTTCGATCTATATAGTTGTAAAGACAAAGCTCTTTATGTAATGAAATTTTTTCTTTTTAATGAAGTCTTTTCTTTTGAACTTTACCTTGATATTTGTGTTTTGATTATTCTTTGTGTGATATATTATCTGTATTAAATCGATGGCTCGGTCTATAACCGAGCTTCAGACAAGGTGACAAAGTAAACATTACTTCTACTTGTTCTATTGTGTTGACATGTTTATTGCAACTGTTCAGCCTGCTTGAGCACGGCGTGCATCCGAGCATTCTGTATTATAGATATGCTTTGGGCACGACTTTATTTAGTACAGTAGGGACACGGTGCGTGAGTGAACGGCCGTGCACCAAGCACTCTGCTACTTATACCATAGTCATATATGAAATCATACATGTGTTTTAAGAACTTAATAAAATAAAAATAAAGAAGTTGTTGAGTAATTACTTGCCTAAGGTGTATTATTTGTGGTGGTTGGTTGGACTTCCTGTTTTGAAGTACGGCTCCTAGGAGAGCCTTCTTGGAACCTCTTTATGGTTTGGGAGGAGCTGTTTGAGCTCTCTCATTCCCATTAGATTCTTTGTTTGGGTAGGGCTGTATGAGCTCTCTCGTATTGCCCAATTTTGAACTTCTCTTTTTGGTGTAGACCATTCATCTATGTTATTGTCGTGATTGTGGCTTGGTGTTGGGGGATGAAAAGCTCGCTCTTGGTGCAATGTGTTACCAAAGCTCGATGCCTAGGGATGGTGTCCCCCTTTGATATTCTGACATTCATGTTAGATGTCTTCTTGGACATGCCTTTGGGCGAGGTGAGTGTAGTTTAATACATACATTTTTATACAATAATGGAGAATTATCATTACAGAAAGATAAGGGGCTTAGGAATATAAATAGGCCCCAAATTTTACAAAGTTCGAAATAATGAATATAAGTTCTTGTGTACAATCAGATCATTGATGTCAAATACAAACCAAAAATACAAGTTTAGGATGCGCGAAGACGCTATAACAGTTCGGTATACACTATACCAGTTCAAAATTTTAAATGAAATGAGATCTTTGTATTGCTCGGTTTAGTTTAATTCACAGCTTCTATTAGCTTGTTTGCTTGCAAAGAGTTTGGTTTGTTTAGTTTGATGTGTTATATATACGTAATATTGCTTCTTATTAAAATGTGGAAAATAGTAATTGAGTGAGAGGCCAATGCACTATGGCAAGATTTAAAAAGTTGAAAGCTTGGTGCACGATCAGGGCGCTATAAGATGCACGATTAGTGTGCTAAAAGTTTGGTACACGCTAGGGCGCTATAAGATGCATGATTAGTGCTGAAAGCTCTATGTGCGACTGGGGGCACGATGAAATACAAAATATTTGCTAAAGATCGGTGTGCAACTAAGGCATTGTGGAATGCATGGTAAGTACTAAGCTCGGTGTGTGACCACGATTAGTGTGCTATTTGATGCACACAAGGGTGCTATAAGAGTTAGGCACGTGAAGGCGCTATAATAGTTTGGTGCGCTAGGGCACCATGGTACACATTGAGTGGAATAATATCGCACAGTTAGAGTGCTTTTCTTACCAGAGCTGAGGAACGTACTTAAGGATCAATCGCCTGTATCAGAGAATAGTCATTCAACGCTCACTGCACCATTGATGACGGGTTATACCTCAAGGGTCCCATCTCTCTAGGCTCAAGCTTAGGCTCGAGCTCGGGTGCTACTGCTGTTATTATGGCTCTTCCACCTACAAAATAAGAAAGGAAGGGGATCGGGCTCCTCAGGGGAAAGCTTGATGCCTAAGTCAAAGCTCGGTCGGTCCGAATGTGAAAAAAGTGAAAGAGAAGAGAAGAATTCGTTTACCTGTAGGGGTGACCCCTATATATAGTTGATAGACAGAGATACGGTCTGAGCTGTGTCAGCGCAGATTGTGGATGCGTCAGAGCCATAAGATACTATGTTAGGGGGCTGTCTACCCAAACATCAAGAGCTCGGTGGGACTGAAAACACCCGAAACCAAGATTCAACATTCTTCTGAGAGCTCGATCATAAAGATAACCAAACAAAAGGCTCGGTAGGTGAGCTTGGTAGGTAAGGGTACTATCAAATACAAATTGAATGGTTCTAATTATTTGGACTAGAGTAAGATTGTTCAATTATACCTACGGAGCATTGAAAAGGAAGATCATCTTATTGACAATCCTCCTACTAATTATACACAACAAATGTGGATGAGAGATTATGCCAAATTGTTTTACAGATCCAAGATTCCATTAATAATGAATTAATTAGTTTAGTTAGCCACTGTGAGTTTGTTAAAGAATTGATGGAGTATTTAGATTTCCTATATTATGGAAAAGAAAATATATCCCACACTGGATAAGGAAATATATCTCTTATTTATGAGGTGTGTAAGTCTTTTTATTATGCAGAAAAACTGGATAGGTCCCTAACATCCTACTTTATGGAGTTTAAAAGAAGTTATGAAGAACTTAATATTTTGTTACCTTTTAGTCCAGATGTGATTGTTCAACAGATTCAAAGAGAACAAATAACTGTGATGAGTTTTCTTGCTGGTCTTCCTCAAGAATCTGAGACTGCAAAATCGCAAATTCTTTTTGGTTCTGATTCCTTCTCTGCATGATGTCTTGTAAGATTACTACGTATAGAGAATTTCCAATCTTCTCAACCCATTATTAGTGCTCTTATCAGTCGTGGAAATGAGGAAAGGCACCAAAACACAAATAATGGGGGAGATAATCGAAGTCAAAGATCAGGAAGTACTATATGTCATTATTGCCATAAGTTGGGACATACAAAACATCATTGTCAGAAGCGTCAAAACAACAACCGACAAAATTCTTCAGCAAATGTTGTTTACTTCTGGCTAAGAAAACAATTTTGGTTTCTACAACTATATGTAGTAAGGTAAATCTACTATATGTCTTATCTCTATCATCCAATAATTTGATTCAGGTGCCACAAATCATATGACATGTATTCTAATTTCATTTTCATTTTCCAATCACCACACAATCCCTTATGATGTTACTGTAGCCATTGGATCCACTTCATGTGTTTTAGGTTTAAGAACTATAATCCAACTTCTACTCTTGTCGTCAGAGTTAAATCTACCCAAGTTTTCCTTTATATAAACATGAATCAATGTTTATTTCAAGGGATAAGAGAAAACAAATTCCTCTTGTTCAAGTTTTCAATTTGAAAGAGGATTGATGGGTTTGAGTAGTAGTAGTATTATTGTTAATAAAGATTTAGTATAATATTATATGGACTTGGTATAATGCTAGATAATTGTAGGACTAGTAGGTTTGTAGTAGCGTATATTGAGGAGTTGTAGCTCTTTAATGATTTTTCATGGCATTTGTCAATAATTTTGTATTATCTTTATACCCTTATATGTTGTGCTATAATTTTCTTACTAATCATGTTACCTTTAGATCTAACATCTAATTTGATATTTTACATTTCCAATTTTCTTGTAACTTGTAATATAGTAACAAGTATAATCAAGAACGGAATCCTAACTCAAGCTTTTTAATAAATAACCTCTTTTCTCTCTCTCTCTCTCTCTCTTATCTTTTTATGTATTTTTAGTTTAAATCTCTCCTTAGTTTTTAGTAGATTTAGCTTTATTTTTCTTTGTTTTCTCTCTTCCTTTGTCTTAGCCCCCTCTAGGTCTCTTTTGCCAAGATTTCACCTTGGCTTCAATGGAGTTGTTTTGGAGAAAAGTATAGAACCTTTGTTATCAGCCCTTCATATTAGAAGGGGGGGCAGCTGCCCCCCTTCTATTTTGAAATTTTTTATTTATATATGTAATTTTTTATATATATATGTGTATATATATTATTAAAATTTTTAAAATGTTTAATTGCCCCCCTTTAAATTTGTAAAAAAATATATGATATTTTTATTTTTCCCCTCTTCACTAAAAAGTCTAGTTTCGCCCCTATTTGTTATTGAAATCTCATGATAGATTTCAGGAAGGTGGTGGGGTTTTGTGGAAGAAGACGACTTTTTTTTTGTTGGTAAAATTTTAGATGTCTCTCTTCTTTAGCCATAATAACAATCTTTATAGTTAGATGTGCTTGTGGATTGTAACTCTTGGGATTATGGAAAGGATTTGCCTTATGTGTTTTTTGGTCCTGGATCATTCCAGGTTATATGTTCTTTCTGTTTGTGATGATTAATGAATCTCGTTCCATTTGAACAAATAAATAAATAAATAAAAGAGTATAATAAAGAGCACATTACTCTTTTAATTGATTCTTTTGTTAGAATGATTTTTATCCTTTTAGATATCTTACTGAATGCTTTAGCACCCATCTTTACAAAAAAAAATTTACGAACTCCAGCTGTCTATGTTTCGTGTGCGAATGAAATGTTATAGAACTCAGTAAGATGCTTAATGCTTAAAACTTGGTGCTGTCGTATTCCAGACTTAATTTTTGCACATTATGTTTTTATATAGCATTTTGGATTGGCATTATGGTATGTTGTTGTAACAAAACATAATATTCTAATTTTATTAGTATCCACTTGTGAACAAGAGTTGAAGGCATTTGTCTAGTACTGTGAGTCTTTAAAGATTAGCCGGAAACATACACTTGTATTTGGAATTTTTTTAATTTTCTATTGTCATATTTAATTATTACTTTAAAATCCTAGTCTAGAAAAATTTCAACAACTTTAACATGAACATTAGTGGCAACTCTCTCCCCAATTTTTTATCCTCCAGATTGTTACTAACGTTATATATTTTTCTTATAAATACATTCTTGTAAATGCATTTACTAATCTGGAGGCTAAATACACAGAAAACATATTTATATCAATTTTATTCACTTCCCAATAGTTGCTACCTCCAATAAATATTTATATCTTTTAAATTATGAACACTCCAGAAATAGTAACTCTTGTGCTCCTAAGAGGCACCAACTAATTGTGATCCTATACCCAAATAAAGGAGCCATCCCTTTTGCGTCTCCACGAATATCCTTCCTTTGAAACTGGACTAGCACAACAAATATTCTCCAAAATTTTTATATTTAAAATAAATCTAGAAATGAGTTATTTTTTGTTCTTATTTATTGAAATAGCCTTAGTATAAAAAAATAATATTTAAAACTAAAACAACTTAAATTAATATATTTTATAATATATACTTCATATTTAGTTTGAAAAAAAAATGTTTGGCAAAAAAATAAAAGAAAGAATAATATTAAGGAAAGAGAGTAGTAAGTCGACAAAGAAAAAGATGCTCTAGTAAAGAGATATGGAAGAGTGATTAGAAAAAGAAAGAGAGAGAGAAAAAGATAAAAGAAAGGATATTTGTTCTCATAATAATTATTTTGTTAATTTTGTGAAATTTATTTTTAATTTTTACCTATTTTAATTATATTCAACTTTTATGAAATTGGATTCATAAAATTAAAATTAATAATTTTTAAATATTATAGTAAATATAAATATTTTAAAAATATAAAATTTAAAACAAATTCTATAAAATTTTGTATTATTCGTTTATTTCAAACAAAATATTAGTATTAAATTTAGAGAAAATTACAACATATCACTTCTTTCAAAAAAAATTTTTTTTAAATATTTTAACAGTTTTTTATATTTTTGTTATACTAAACGTCAACCTCAAAATGAGATATTTTTAAAATTAAAAGTTAAATGTGGATGTATACTTTCATAATACTAAATATATATTTATATCTCTAAAATTGGATTTTTTTTTAAAATTAAAAATTGAAAGGTGAAAAAAAAAGTTGAAAAGTGAATATTTTTGAAAAAAAGAAAAATAAATATTTTTGAAAATTTTTAAGTTTATAGAGTATATTTAATTTATTTATTTTTCATAAACATTAACACAATATACAATCAATAGACACAACATATACAAAAAATATATATAATATAAATATAACTTCTACATAATATTTATAACTTCTACATAATATATACACAATATATATACAATATCTACATAATAAATATTAATTTTTTAAAACTTTTTTTTATGTTTATAATATATAAATTTTGTTTAAAAATAAATTTAGTGATTTTTATTAATATACCTTAATATATTTTACCCTTTTTAATTTTTTTGAGTATTATTTGTTATATAATTAAAATTTTCCTTTTATAAAAAATTAATACATTTATTAGTTGAAAATATATTTTAAAATATTAATTTTTCTTATTTTATTGAAATATATTTATTTTAATTGTAAAGTTTGTAAAACAAATAAAATTTATATTAAAATATTACTTGAAATGAGAGATGAGGTATTATTTTTTTAAAAAAAAACTTATTTTAAAAAGGAGAGAGGTATTTTTAAAAAAAAATTAATTTTAGTATTTTTTAAAACTTTTTTTGAAATTGTGTTATTTTTGTAAATGAAACTTTTTTTTGAAGGTAATTTTGTAAATTCCCCTATTTATAACATAAATTTTGAATTATGGGGACTTTACAAAAATAAAAAAAAATTAAATTTATCATATTTTTATAAATATTTTAAGATTTAAAAAAATTTATGATTTTTTTATAAAAATACTAGATTTAGATAATTTATTATGAGTTTATTATGGATTTATTATGGGTTTATTGTATGTTTATTATGAGTTTATGAATTTATGTAGTTTATAATAATTTTTTATATGTTCATTATGAATTTATTATAAAATAATTAAAATATTTTTGATAAAAATAAAAAAATTTATAAAAAAATTAGTGGGGAGTGTAATTTTCTATTGAATTGTTGGGTGGATGGAGATGATGCTCTTTACAGGGCCATTGGGCCTCCTAAGAACAGAGGTCGAAAAGCATTCTAAACGACTCTGCCAACCAAAATTCAAAACACTGATTGGAGGGAAAAATACGAAAAACTGAAAATCCCCAGAAAACCGATTCTCTCTGAATCAAACAATACATCTTTTTCACTAAAATGGCAGAAATTCTAAGCCCTAACCCATCCGTAAAGCAAAGACTACCCAGAATCCAATCCCCAACTTCCTTCTTTTTAGGCTCCAACGACGATAAGCTAGAGCGCGCTCAGGCACGCGCGGCCCGCGCCGCTGCTATCCGCCGTAAGCCAATTTCCACCAATGCTACTCCTCCGCCTGGCCAAAATCCAGATCCTTGCCTTGACAAGCAGCAGATCCTCGACCTCTTCCGCAATTGTATCAAGCTCGCCAGTGAAAATGTCCGTTTTACCCCCATCCACTTTGTCTTTTGAGTAATTTTTTTCTTTCTGATGATCGATTTTGTCCTTGTGATTTTGTAATTTGATTTTGAATTTGTCTTATTTTTGTTAACTTTGCAGAAAATAAATCAAAAGAACACATGGGAATTGAATTTGATAGACCATCTTTGCGAGATTATCAAGGTTGAAGAAGAAGAGGATGTCGAGACCAATTTTCAAAAGGTCTATTTATTTTAGTTAATTTTTCACTTTTGTGCATATTAATGTGCATGCTAATTCATTTGGGATGAGAATTATAGATTTAGATTGAACCTGAAATTGAATTTTCATAAATTTTGAGCAAAATCATTTTCGATTTTGTGTCTAATGAATGCATGTATAGAAGTAGGTAAGCTGAGTGAAATTTTAGATTAGAAGTTCGAAGAAGGAAATCAGACTTCTTCAATAATTTTATTGACTTGGTCAAGCAAATCAACTATGGGCTATTGGTGTTGTGTTCAGTGGTTGAGGATCATAAGATGATAAATTGTTGATATCCTGAAGCGTTGAAAACATTGCTTGTTGTTAAAGAAGCTTGAACTGTAAACCATAATACAGAATCACTCAGTCAAAAAGTTTAAGCTGATATTATATTTTTTCAATCGGCCCCAACTTGGCTACAGCAACCTCTAGACTGATGCATTCATTTATGAAATTGTAACTATATTTTGTATATATAAAAGAAAAAAAATTTCTAAATGTTGTAGCTGTTAAGTGAGGCTTAGGAATGATCTGACACATTCCATGGTGGATGTTAACCTCAGATATAGTTTTTCCCTCCTTTTTTTGCTAGTGAATAGTCCATTTCCTCCATCCAAGTACATCTTTAGTGAAGCATAACTATGATGCACAAACCATCTGGGCCTTAGAAGTGGCTATACCCTTTAGTCAGAGAAAAGTGGTTGTTATTAGCATGTCTGGTTGTTATTTTAGAAGCATGATTTTTATTCATGTATAATCCAAGTACATGTCGTATGTCAATACATATGGGGAATCATTAAACTTTAAACAAGTAAGCCAAGAACTATGATGAAACATTGGATTTGTAAGACATGTTAAGACATGTTCGAATTTGCTTTTCAATATTCTTTATGTTCTAGGGCATGCATCCTTTCAACTTGCACAAATATGCATGCATTTTCACTGCATTTGAATTTTTACCAGGCCAGTTGCACCCTTGAAGCTGGAGTTAAAATTTACTCATTGCGGGTGGATTCAGTGCATTCAGAAGCATACAAGGTCCTTGGTGGGATTAATAGAGCAGGCCAAGAAAATGAAGAAGGTTAGATTCATTGGCCTGTAAACAATTTACCTTTAGTTATCTTTTCGTTTTATCTTTGAATTGTGGGAGGTAGAACTTTCTTGCTCTTTTACAGAAGATTGTCCATTTGAGAACTCATAGGCTTTCCGCAAAAGAAAGAAGTGGCATTTTAACTGAATTGATTTTAGTGGACTGCATAAAATGTAAAATTTTGTTGAAATTATGTTATGCTTATCATCATTTGTCTTATTTGGCCTTTGTCGGTTGCAAGTATAGTTGCTGATTGTTGTTAATCTATTTTCAAGTTCATCAAATTACACTGTTTTTCATGTGAATTTTGTGTTTCTTAATGTTGTGTGGTAATATAGATGCTACAATGGAGAATGGCAACACTGACAATGCAAAAGAGGAAGGTCATTCCAAAAAAGAGACAGATAGAAAGGTTGATCATTTTCTGATTTATAAACTAATATTATTTTTAAAAATACAAACTAACAGAAGTTAACATATGCAGATTTCACCTTTGTCAACACTGGAATCATCTTTTGAGGCTCTTAATGTGAAGAAGTTTGATGGTGATCATACATCACATGCCATCTTTGTTTCTAGCATGGGAGTTAAAATGCGGTTAATAATAAAATTTTCATTTATTTTTCAGTTGCATTTGCAGTGGACCCATTATATCATCAAACATCTGCACAATTTGATGAAGGTGGAGCTAAGGGTCTTCTGTTGAATAACCTTGTAGTCTATGGTGAGTGTAGGGTGCTCTTTGATTCACAGGAGGTACCTGGGAAGTTCACATCATGTGAAAATCAACATCAAAGACAGGATGCAATTGATCTTTCTTTTGCCAGAGGTTTGGTGTATTTGCTTTTGTCATAAATGGAGTTAGTGGTTACTATTCCATTTTCCTCTGTTCAATAGTTACTTCTGTTCCAATTACCAACAGCTTCATTTTTTTTTATCAGATTTCATTGAACAGATGGCACTGAACATGCAAACAAAGCATGAAATTTCCCCAACTCTGGGAAGCATAATCAACCAATTTGATGAAGATAATAAAAGGACATCAGACATTTTTCCTTCTCTCCAGAGATCTTGTAACCAGGTTGAGATCGATGATGGAACTTCTAATGAAGAGGTTGATTATGATGGTAATGCATTTGGAGATAGTGGGACTTGGACTTTTGAACATGATGATCAAAGTAATGTTGTTGATGATGACCCTAATGATGCCAATACATCTTTACCAAGTTTTCTTGAGGTTTACACGACATTACTATAACTTTCACTACTACATTTACATGTTTTGATTTTTGTTATTTAAAGAACTTAATGAAATTTCTACTGACAAATTGTGATTAATTCTTGCAGGAAAATGATTCATTTTCTTTCCATAACACCGATGTGGATGACACATTTGAGAAAGTTGACAGGTACTTGTTTTTTAGTTTGGGATTCACATCGAAACAAAATGCTTGGGCAGGTCCTGATCATTGGAAGTATCGGAAAGCTAAAGGTAAGGTTTAGGACAGTCAATTTAGTAGCATTATTGTCTCGTACCAAGTAGACTTCGCAGAATATAATGTAGAAACTGTTATATAGATTCAAAGGATCATTCCACTACTGACAAAGGATCACCAGTAACAACAAAGAGCACCAAGGCGAAGAAGCAAGCAGAACTAGATATTGATTACACAAAAGCCATGGATGAAAAGATGCCAGATGTCTTTGCCCCTCCTAAAAATCCCAAGTCATTACTTTTACCTGCAACTAGAGCACCGTGCAACACAACACTTCCAGAAGATTGCCACTATCAACCAGAGACCCTTGTTAAATTATTTCTTCTACCTAATATAATGGTAATTATAGTGCCATAATTATGGGATTGTATACAATTGAAATGATATTTTATTTTCTTTATCATTAATAAGACTGTTTTTCTTGTAGTGCCTTGGGAAGAGAGCTAAAAGGTCCCCAGGTAATTTTTTTTTTTAATCTCAAATATAGTAAAGTTTATCCCAGCTAGGACATCATTTCTATTGATACCCTTGTTGCCAGTACAAGCTTAAGAATCATGTCCACATCTAGCTTACAGCATTAATTTGTCATGGTTTTAGTGTCTCAGTCAGTAGTATAAAGAGTTTGATTCTTTTTGGGTAATTGATCAGTTCTTCGTATGTCCTTACCTTCTTGGCAAAGTGTCCAGTTTCCACCGTCCATCTTATGGCCTTACCTTTTTGCATTTGAAATGTTATGGCTTTTGCCTATTTATTTCAGTTAGTGAAAAATGTTTTCATGATCATACAGTATATTACCATAGTTTGTGTAATCAACTTTCTTAATTTTCAGATGAATCAAGGCAGCAGTCGGATGATTATAGAGCAATGCCATCCTGGGATAATGAAAGTGTGTACGGTGGCGAATTTGATGATGGAAACACTTACAGCGATGTGGAGGATCCCAACACGCTTGTTTCTCAGCCTCGCCAGGTTAGTTTATGTTTTAATAATGGTTTGGAATACATTATACATGAAAGAGTCAGCCAATAGAGAATTATTTCCTCTTCAGAAAAAAAATTAACAAATTTCTTTTCATTTTAACCAAAACAACAATATCAGTGTTGTAACCTAAACAACAATAGTTTATTTTCTTAGCAAATTTTTTGTTCAAAATATTTCACAAGCAAGATTTTCTATGACGAAATTCTGCCTAATATATATTTTAGCTCATCAATTCTTTTTGGTATCTGATGAAAATTCAGGTAAATAAAATTGAAGTTCAATATGACAAGACTTCTAAGCAAGTCGATGTCCAAACACTGAAGGAAACTCTTTGGCACCGTATACAGGAGTCCCCTCAAATGTCTTTTCAGGTATGCTAATCATGTTTTCCATCTGCTTGTATCTTTTAATTGCTTAAAGGCTTATCCATAATATCGTTACAATTTATATTAGCCCTATTATGGTTCATAATGAGCTAAATCAATCATGATGCACTTAGCTAATCATGTAGAAAACCAAAATGCAAAAACAACTAATTAAATAGCTAATAAATCGGATACTTGAATTCATACATGTTGGTGTAACAAAAATCAATGCATTTAACCTGGGTCAACCGACTTAACATATTTTATGTTCAAGTCATTACATTACAAAATACATGGTATGCAATGGTAAAAAAATTATGAAGTTAAAATTGGTATTTACTTGTATGAGTGTTCTCTTAATGTCGACATGATATGAGTTTTTTTTTTAAGTAGATAAACTTGACAAGACAATTTTTCTTGGATAATAATCTAACAAATATGTAATGAAACCAACATAATAGACCAAATTCAAAACCTCTTATGTTATATTACATTTGTTGAGTAATTTGCATTATGGCATCCAAGTTCTAAGAGTTTTCCCATTATCATTCCTAATTTTTAACTTGTAATGTAAAACTAGTCAAATTTTAATTGGATTATCAGTGAACTCCCAATTAATAGATTTTGTCTGAAACATCATTAAGGCGTTGACATGGGTCTTATATGGTATTAAGAAGGACATGATGCCACATCAATGCCACGTGTCCCACTTATTTTCCCTCATATATATATATATATATATATATTTTTTCTTTGATTTGTTAAGAGTAATTGTACTTATAATGTCCAAATTTTCTTAACAAAATTAAACCAATTTTTTGAATTTTTAAAATAAAATATAATTAATCTGATCTATTTTCTAGATAGTGAAAGATATAATATAGAGATTATTTTGGAAGTTTATAAAACTTGTATTTGGTTGATTTATTTTAAGAAATTACTCAGAATTTAAGAATCATGAATGCAAATTACTCTTAATAAACCGTAGTGAAAAAAAATATATATGAGAGAGAATAAATGGCTACATTATATGAGATACAACATCAATGTCTTAATGGTGTTATAAGCGAAATCTGGGATTCAATAAAAATTTGGGGCATTGCAAATTATGACGATAGAAAAACTCCAAAACTTGAGGACCATGAATGCAAATTAGGTTTTCATCCAATATTCTGACGCCTCTCATCACTAGTGAAGCCATGGTTGTGTACAATTTTAGAAGATTTCACCAGCGAAACTAGTTGCAACCTGCATTTCATTTTGTTCTTAAATCATTTTATAACATTTGCTGATGTTTCAATAGAGAATGAATTTTGGTAGATGTCCTAGGAGTATTCATGTTTTTATTGACACTCAAGTTGCAAGTTGTTGAAAAAGGAATCTTGTTTGCATGCCAAATTGAACTGTTCTTTATTTCTGATCAACATCCATTGTCTTTTGTTTTTTGTTTGACACAAAATGAAATGCAAGAGACTTTGTCTGTCTACAATATTAGATGATTTAGATTCATTTTCCGATTGATGCCAACAATGGATATTTTTCATGCTTGCAATTACTGAAACTAAAATTTGACTTGATTTCTTTTTATGAGAAGGATCAAGAAGAGGCAGTGTCTTTCAAGAAGCTTTTGTCTAGCTTTCCTAGTGAGTGTAGAGCCGCAGCAACTATCAATGAAATTTCTCCGCATTTATGCTTCATATGCCTTTTACATTTAGCTAATGAGCATGGATTAAGCATCCATGGGTGTGCTACTCTGGATGATCTCAGGATAAATCTTCCCAGCAATGGTTTATATGTAAACCAGACAGTCTAGAGCTTCAAGTAATTGCATTTGTTCTTTGTTTGAAAATTGTGTATCATTGGTGTTCTGCAAGATTGTAAATCTTGCCGACAGTATCATTAAAAATTTCTGATTTTGTTGAAATGTGCCAGCATTGTCCTTATCTTGTACTTGTTGACATATTAAAGAATACAATCATAAATGAAAATTGTCTTTATCATATTATTATAGTGCGGGGGCACTTGGACCAGTAGTAATTCAGTTCGTGCATAGGTGTCTAGCCCCCATCAACATATCATAAGGAGGATTTTCTTTATCTTTTGTAATTCACATTGCAGGATAAGAGCGATATGTTAGTGTTTTTTTACCCTGTAATTACCAGCTCTGCTGATGTACTTTGCACTTTGTAAATTGTAATTGAATTTTTGTTCTTTAAATTTGTGGCAGCACACGGCAATTTGTTCTTAGGGTTTGTGGTCGGAAACAGAATATAATGCTAAAGTTACAATCTTATAGTAGTTTTTTTTTTTTTTTTCATTTGATTTCTAGATTTTCTTTATATATATGCGTATATCGGAATTTAAATGAGCTACACCAAGTTGAAAAGTAAAGAGAATGTCATTTTCTCGTCTTCTTCTTTGTACCTGATGGTGGGAAAGAGAGGATGAAAAATAAATTCTTTTATTGATTCAAGTTCTAATTTTTGTTAAAAAGAAAAAAAATAAAAACAACTATAAGGATAAGTTAGTCGGTGATCCACTGATCCACAAAGTTTTTTTTTAGATTTTTGGTTCCAAACAGCTGTACTAAACCACTTGTTTATTTATTTTTTTTAGTGATAAATGTTAATTATTAGATAATTTAAAATTTTATAAAATAGCTCTTATTTATTTAAATAAAAAATTAAACTATGCTATTAAAATATATTATTTAAATAAAAAGATAAATATTTAATATTATTAATATTATTCTGTAAATTTGTCTAGGGTCACAAATATGGATAATAATTTCTTTAAACAAAAATGAAAAAATGGTTATACTCAAAGTATCCATGTTTACAATGGACAAGGAGAATGACAAATGTAGGGACAAAAAGCTCAAAGGATAATTATTGCATTTTTGCTCACACCAAAGAGGATTTAAATATCAATTGAACTTTTAAAAGTTTAAATTTTAAAGAGGAAATTATATGGTATAGTTAACTTTTTTAAAAAATATTTTTTTAATATATTAAATATATATTTTTAAATATAGAGTATATTTTTAATATATGTTCTTTGTGCTAAATTAATAGAAATATTTTTTATCTCATACATTTATAAAAATTAAATTATTAAATTAATGGACAAAATTTTTCTATAATCTATCTATTTTACCCTCTATTTATATTAAATAACTATTGATTATTATAAAAAATAAAAATTGAAATAGCTATTGATGGGATTAAAGTAATTATAAATTAAAAAATATAAATAATTAAATGTAATATTATTGATTATAAAATATTTAAATAGAGATATAATGGTTAATTTATAATATAATTATAATTTAATAAAGTAATGAAGTTATAATTTAGGATAGATAAAAAAAATATTTCTATTATTTTGATATGAAGAAAATATTAAATATATATCTTTGAAAAAAATATTTTTAAAATTAAAGATTTTAAAAAATATATCTTTAAAATAAACAAAGAAAAAATAAATATTTTTAAAAATATTTTTATTTTTAAGATATTTTTAAAGAAACTTCAATGTTAAATTTATCATTAAAAATTTAATTCTTTAAGAATTTGGAATTTCAAGTGTGGCAGTCTCTCTCTCTCTCTCGGTATAATTCTTTAACAATTTGATAATTTTCTTTTATTGAAACATTAAAAAAAAAACAAATATCAAGAATTGAATGCTACAAGGCTTTGGCAAGTCCCTGCATGAAGCACGTGCGAGGATGTTTACATCTGGACAATTGACATGTAACTGTTGTTCGAATGTAGAAAAGGACAAGTCTCTTTTGCCCTTTCCCAAAGATATTTACTTTTCAAATTGGGTGGCCTACCAATGGACGGATTTGATTTTGGGTGAAATCTAAATTTCTACCTCATTCCCGCCTAAATCAACACTTTCAATTTATGCATGACTATTAAAATTATTACTAATATATTTCATAATTTTTAAATAAATTATTTTAAATAAATTAAAATATTTTTTATTAATTTATTAGTATTAAAATTATTATATTCTCATTTTATAAATTAATTTATTAATAATAAAAATATAATTTAAAAAATAATTAATTTTTCTAAATTTAATAAATGATAATTTTAGTGGAATGATTTTTTTTTAAATTACAATTTTAATGAGATGGAGATAAATACATATATATATATATGAATCTTTTAATTTTTTAAATTTCTATCATATAAATTAAAAATATGATCAAATTGTATTTAATATGTACATTGTGAATATTGGGATGACTAATAGTATGGAGATAAGCCTTTGTACTTTGTTTAGAATTCCTCCTTCAAGAGTTCCGCTAGTATATTTAGTTTTTTTTAGACATTTATTAAACTTCCTAAAAAATAATTTTTAGTTTAAAAATATTATATAAATTAAAAATATTTATATTTTTATAAAAATTAAAAAAAATTAAAAATACCTCACTCTTCACTAAAACAAAAGTTTTATTTTTCAAAAATACATTTTCTCTAACTACAATCAATAATTTACTTCAAATTTCATTTTTTTTTTCAAACTTCACTATTAAATAAAAATATTCTAATAAAATAATAAAAATTAATATTTTAAATTATTTTTCATCATATAAAAATTATAATTTTTTGTAAAAGATAAAATTTTAATTTCAATTTTAAAAAAATAAATAACTCTCACAAAAATAAAAAATAAAATATACAAAAGTATATTAATAAAAATAATTAAATTTATTTTTAAATAAATTTTACATATTATACACATAAAAATAAAAAAATAAATAATTTTATTATATAGATATATAGCAGATGTGTTATAGATGTATTGTGGATATTGTAGATGTGTTGCAGATGTTGTGTGTATCTTATGTTTTTGTTATTTAAATTGTATGATTTTATATAAAAATTATTGAAAATTATGTGAATATTATGTGAATGTTGTGTGGATATTGTGAGAATAAAAAATTAAACAAATATTTAAAATATTATATAGATATGTTATAGATATTGTGTGCATGTTATATTTTTATTATTTAAATTGTGTGTATTTTATATAAAAATTATTGAATATTATATAGATATTGTGAGAATAAAAAAATAAAAAAAATAAAATTAAATAAATACTAAAAATATTATATAGATATATTGTAGATGTGTTGTAAATGTTATAGATGTAGTTTGTATTGTTGGATGCGTATTATGTATATGTTTATTTTTTGTTATGTATATTGAAAATATGACATTAAAAAAATATTTTTAAATAAAAAATATAAATATAAATAATTCATGAAAAATGAAAAAAAATTATAAAAAAGAAAAAAAACAACATTTAAAAGATAATTTTGAAAAAAAAATGAAAATCGTAAAATTGAAAAACAAATCCATCAGACACATAAACTTACAAACTAACAGAGGAAATGACGTAAACAACATAATTTTTTTTTATATTTATAATTTTCCTGGCCAATCGCTAGTGTACTTAGTTACCTAGCCTAAAAAAAAGACTTATAGGGTCAGTGGCAAAATTGGGAGATGGGTGGCCCATGGACCTCTCCTTCAGCATATATATTTTTTTCTTTTTTTAAAAAAGCTCGATCCTCAGAAATCGATTTTAGAGGATCGAACCCCTGACCTCTCTGTGAAGAGTAACATCAGGTGGTTACTAGGCTAACCCCAGTGGTTGCATATATATATATATATATTATTAAGGTATAATGTGTAATATTTTTAAAGATTTTCATCTAATAATTTTGAGAAAAATTTAAAATTATGGGAATTAAAATGTTAAATTGGATAATAAATTGACAGAAAATTAAAGATTATCAGTTATGTAATAACATGATTTTCTAATTATTTTGAAATGTCATTTTAAAAATATATGTATCTATATTTATATTATTGATTAATTTATTATCTAAATTATGGTATATTTATATAAAAGAAAAGAAAGAAAGAAGTAGATGATATAAATATATATATATATATGTATTTATAATAAAGCTGAGGGAGGGAGAAGATATTAAATGAGAAAGAAAGAGAGAAAGCAAATTAGATTTGCCTCTGATCTACGACCTTCCGATCATCACCAATTGACGTGCGTTGGCCAAGGAGCTTTGTCCTTTGACGATGAGTCTGGGGAGAGGTGGCATGTCACCGGCAGATGCTGGACCACACTGGTCGCGTCGTCCAAAGTTTCCGCCATGCAATCACTTTCAATAATTTTTTCGGTCGATTATGCTCTCATTTTTTTACAAGACAAATACTATTAAGTTCCTCTTCTCATGAGCTTCAATTAGACATTTTATTTATAATGTTGAGATTAGCTTTTAATTTTGCCAAAATTTGGCAACAATTATCTTTTTTAGGCGAGAAAAAAATAATATATAATTTGTAGGGAAAATATATTTTTCTAATGCCTAAGGTGTTTTTGAGATGCATGATTTCTAGAGAGGGGCTACAAGTTAATGAGTCCAAGGTTGTGGTGATCAGGCAGTGGCCTCGACCTAGTATAATTACTAAAGTCCATAGTTTTCATGGGCTTGCCTTGTTTTTATCGGTGCTTCATTTCACATTTAAGTAGGATCATGACCTCTGTGGCAGATTGTATAAGGGCAGGCAAATTTATATGGATAAAGGCGGCGGAGGAAGTCCTTCAGCTTATTAAGACATACTTGACCACCGCTCCTGTCTTAGTACTCCCTGATTTTTCACAAGCCTTTGAATTACACTGTGATGCTTCTAAAATGGGCATTAGGGCTGTTTTGAGTCAAACTGAAAGACCGATAGCATACTTTGGTGAGAAGCTCTTTGGTTACAAGCTTAATTACAACACCTATATGCAAAATTTTATGTAGTGGTTCAAGTAGTAAAGCATCGGAGGCACTACTTATACAGCAGAGAGTTTGTTTTGTACCCAGACTATGAGGCTTTGAAGCATTTGCATGGCCAGGACAAGGTGTCCTCGCGACATACTTCATGGGTGGCCTACCTTGGGCTTTTTACTTTTGTGGTAAAATATAAGTCAAGAGTTACAAATAGAGTTGCTGATGCTTTGAGTTGTAAGAGCAGTCTTTTGGTTACGATGCAAGTTGAGGTACCTGGCTTGGACTCTTTTTGTGACTTGTTTGTTATTGATCTCTTCTTTTCTACTATTCTAGAACAAGTTCAAGCAGATGAAAGGACATATTTCTTATTATATGTTGGGTTCTTATTCAAAGGAACCAGTTGTATATTCCAGATTGCAGCTTGCACCTCAAGATCATCCAAGAGATACATGGTGAAGGGCATGTTGGCCACAATAGAACCATACGACTGGTTCAAGTTTCTTATTTCTAGCCCACCATGAGAAGAGAGGTGGACAAGTATGTGCAGAGATGTTAGATTTGCCAAGTTTCTAAGGGTACAGTCACTAATGCTGGCCTATACATGCCTCTGTCAGTACCTACTCAGCATTAGGTGAACATCGGCATGGACTTTGTATTACACTTGCCCCATACATAGCGTGGTAATGACTCCAACTTTGTTGTTGTTGTTGATTTTCTAAGATGGTTCATTTTATTCCATGCAAAAGGATGACCGATGCTGTAAATATGGCCCAGTTGTATTTTTGAGAAGTATTTCGCCATCATGGCATGCCTACATCCATTGTATCTGAAAGAGACACTAGCTTCATAAGTCACTTCTGGCTTAGTTTATGAAAAAAAATTAATACACAATTGAATTTTAGCAATTTTTATCACTCACAGGCTGATGGTCAAACTAAAGTGGTGAATAGATCATTGGGCAATCTACTTCGTAGTTTGGTTGGTGATAATGTGAAGAGTTGGGACCAAAAGTTATGTCAGGCTGAGTTTGCCCATAATCATGATGTCAACAAAAGTTTAGGTTCCAGCCCTTTTCAAGTTGTGTACTTTGTTGTGCCTAGGGGACCTTTAGATCTTCTTCCTCTGCCTGACAAGAGCAGAGTTCATGGAAAAGCAGTAGATTTTGTGGCTACTTTGTAGGACGTTCATAATGTAATGCATGCCAACTTACTGCAAGCCAACACTAAGTATAAGCAAGTTGCAGACCGTAAGCGTTGCCATGTTGAATTTAAGGTGGGAGATTTTGTATGGGTTGTCCTCACTAAAGAATGCTTCTTAATTGGAGAGTATAATAAACTTTCTGCCAAAAAAATTGGTTCTGTGAAAATCATTAAGAAGATTAATCCTAATACTTACTGCCTCAAATTGCCCAGCCATATCCGTACTGTTGATGTGTTTAATGTGAAGCATTTGATTTCTTTTCATGGGGCAATTCCTATGATGATAATACTGTTGACAATTTGAGGTCGAATTTTCTCTATCTTGGGGAAATAATGCGGAACAGAGAGCTCTGGCTTTCATAGAGCAATTTAACAGAAAACTACTCTAGTGACAATTTGGTAATTACTACCAAATATGAAGTTGTAAATTGGGTCTTCTAAGGACCTAGCCCAATGAAAAATGTATTATTTAGGCCTCCAAAAATGTGTTTTACTATTATGACAGCTTAGGAAAGATTTTTATTTTCTTATTTTTGTACACAGATTGAGGTGTCGTTTAGATATTTTATCTGTCTAAATTAAATATTATCTTTCTATATTTGTAATCCTTTTATTTTGGCAATCTGATGTATTTTTTAAACTTTAATTATTTGAAATTAGGATTTTCTATAACCATAATACTATATATTTTAATGTTTGAGAAAATGTAAGTAATTTTTGGAGATTTTAATAATAATTCAGTAGAAAAATTATCTCTCATTTATATCTATTACCTGGGTATTCTTAGACTAAATAGGAATAACATTCTTTTATCCTTTGTTTATTTACTTCCGCTATGTCAATATTGAATGAGAAATACTAGGTTGAATGATTGTTTAGCCATTCATATATACAAAAAAAAGGGAAATATATTTAATAATATTGATAATGAATTGATTATTCAACGGTTTCAAAATATAAAATAATGTGCAGACAACTATGAATATATATATTTTTTTAAAAAATGATAATGATTATATTAGTAAGTTATTATGGTATAATTATTTTTTTTTCTTATATTAGAGAAACTATAATATTGATGAATGTCCTCTGATCTCGAAGCCCAGGCTTTGTCCTGCTCATGCATGATTAACATTTTCACTTAAATATATATATATATATATAATTCGGTGGATTTGTTTATTTTTTATTATAATTTCTTTAATATAAATCAAATCAAATGCAGCAAATTATGTTTTTTTAATTGAGATTAAGATAGCATTAAAATAAAAGTAACCTATTATCCATCCTAGTTTTCATCCGGTTGTGAGAAGCCGAAAAAACAAAGAATACAATACTAAAAATCCAGAATAAGAATCATTTGGGCCTAGAAATTAGGTCCGCAACCCGACCTTAAGCTCAAACGGGCTGGATTGATTTAGGTTGATATGGTCAACCGAGCCAATGGGCCGGGCTAACGGCCTCTCTTTTTTCTACTGCCAAGTCTAGATATTTGGAATTTCAAAATAATGTTATTTAAATATTTTTTTAATATAATTGTTATTATTATTGTTTTAACTTTTAAATGTTGTTGTTATTGTTGTTGTTGTTGTTGTTGTTGTTGTTGTTGTTGTTGTTGTTGTTATTATTATTATTATCAAACCAAAAAAAGAATTTATTATGATTATTATTATTATTATTAAACAAAAAAAGAACTATGACCATTGAATTAAAGATTCGACAGATGAACCTTCAACCTTGAATCCCAAAATCTCAAACAAAGAAAACAAAATGAAAGAGTAAATATGATATGCAACCTTTTGTATAATTTCCCAAACAATTAAAAGAAAACCAATCATGAACGGTAAGAAATTACAAATAGAAACAATCAAACATATTAAAAAAAATATACAATCAAAAATACCCTTCTCCAACTGAAGTATTAAAAGGAAAAATTTAAAATATATAATCAAACAAAATAAAAATATCAAAATCACAATCAAAACAAAAGCAAAAATTAAAAATTATAATTATAGGTATGAGATTCCATATGTACAATCAAACAAAAATATAATCAAAACAAAGTAAAAAATAAAATAAAAAACCAACAAACAACCTTTAAATGATGATGATGGTGCTTGAAAATCAAATTGTCACCATAAAGCATTGAACTTGAAGATTGAATCACCAAAGAGAGCAAAAAATTGACAGCGAAAGAAGTAAAGAGAGGTAGACAGAGCAAGAAACCAAGAAAGACAAAAGAGGTAGAGGTAGAGGGAGAGAAGGTGTGTCACAAAACAAATGAGAGACTAGGGTTTTTAAATTAGAATATATATGTATATATACTCGGATTGGGCTAGGTTAAACTTATATTTTTCTGACCAACCCAAAACCCGATCCAAAAATTAAAAATTTTTATTTCTAAAACCCGAAGCCTAATCCAGTATTTTAAAAACTCAACCCAACTCGGTCGAGTCGATCTGGGTTGGGCCGGGTTGACTAGGCCGCCAGGTTAGGTAAACACCCCTACCAAGAGCAGAGGTCCATGAAGCTCTGGAAGAGCAAACCCAGTACACATGGTTGTAGAGAAATAATAATAAGGCCAAAAAGCTAAAAGAGTAGCAGAAAAAGAATCTGGTGAAACAACAAACCATAATAAAATTTACACAGATGAAATTGATCAGTGGTTTGTAATCCCAAGCATCCTCAGGTAATGAAGCAGAAGAGGGAGGAGGAGGAGTAGACATCCTCAAAAGGGGCCGAAGAGGAGACCATATGAGATCAA
Source organism: Garcia nutans (assembly GCA_947685225.1). Lineage (NCBI taxonomy): Eukaryota > Viridiplantae > Streptophyta > Magnoliopsida > Malpighiales > Euphorbiaceae > Garcia > Garcia nutans. The sequence continues at coordinate 3,855,916 of CANTUV010000068.1, forward strand.
CATAGGCGCAGACTACATTCTCTATCAAGAACATCAAATCTGGGCGAGAATGGATGCTCTGCAATCAAGCTCCAGTAAAAGAGAGAAAATTATGAATCTCTTATGTGATTTTAGTGTTGAGCCATTGAACAACACACAAAACAATCATCTTCTAAGATTCGTAAGCTAACAAATCTGGAAATCAAAAGCCAAACTCCCCATAGTAGGAGGGAATAAAATATTGAAGACAAACTCGATTATGAGTTGATTTATACTAAAAAAAATAACACAAAAACACAAAAATAGAAGAAAAGAGATAATAAAAAATAGTAGAGCTAGAGTTGTTGTAACATCCTAAAATTTTTGAAAAATTTGATAAAATAAATTATAATTTATAAGGATAAATTAAATTAATGGTTTTAAATGAAAAATGAAGGAATTTTAAATGAAAAAGTGGAATATATATGTGATATATATGCAAAATATACATAACATATAAAAGTCAACACTTTTTAAAAGAAAAGGGTATTTTGGTAATTAAATCTTATAAATTCAAAATTAATAAAATAATTCAAAAACAAATTATTTTTGAATGGAAGAGCGAAATTAGGACTTTTAATTTATTAAAAAATAATTAAATAATTAAATATTAAATTATTTTAATATATATATATATATATGTGGTTTAAAAAAAGATGAAAAGGAAAAGAAATATTAAAAGTCTTCTTCTTCTTCTTCTCTTTCCTTTAGGACATTTTCCATGGAAGCTTGAAGCCAAGGATTTTACTTCTTCCATACTCCATAAATTGAAGGATTTAACAAGCTTCAAGTGAATTTTTAGTGATCTCCACAAAAATTAGTAAGTTTTCATCTCTTTTCTTTGAATTTCATGGAAGATGGTATTATGTGAGTTTTGAAATTTTGATGTAGTATGTTATAATTGTTGAAATTGGTGTGTATGATATTATTTTGAGTAGTTAACAATGAATCTAGGGTTAAATTAAAGAGATGATGGAGTTTGGTTGAAGAATGGTGAAGAGAGAGAATTTATGGTTATGAATTTTTGGAGTTTTGAAAATATAAACTTTAATTGTGCAAATTGATTCTAAATGAGTTGTTTTGATTCATAAACAAGTATTTTAAAGTCAAATATTGGATTTTGTGGTGTTGGGTTGGAGTTTGAGAATGAAAGTGGAGATTTAGGGTTTTGGAAAAGTGATTTTCTATAGTGGTTGAATTATGTGATTTTATTTGTTTAAGCATGTTGTTTAGTGTTAAAAGTGATGAATATAAGCTTGGAATGAATAATGGATTGTGTTGGAATGGAAAACCTTCAATGGGGGAAGGTTATGCCATTTTTGAGATTTTGTTTATAAGAGTGTATTTTTATAATGTAAATGATTTAAATATATTAAAATATATTTTTAATAATATAAATAAACTTAAAACACTAATTTAATTGTAGTAGAATGAAATTCTAATATTGAAGTAAGGAAAGGTTAAATTTTTAAAAATTTATAAAAGTGATGTGTAATTATGGTTTAATGTTGGAAATGTCATTAAATGTGATACTAAATGATTATTTGCTATCACATTTGGTTTAGGCATTGAGTGGGGTTGATTTGCTTCATCCAAGTGATGAAGGGTAAGTTGAAAAGATTGAATTGGAGGTTGTTTTAAGCTTGCTTTGGGTTGCTAGTGGAGGTAAGTACAAACTTTGAATATATTGTCTATATTTGCATGACATTTGGGCTTAACACATTTTTGTTGAAAAATGTGTTAAGTTACTTGGTTCATTGATTAAGTATGAATAATGTGCTATGACATTTGTAATGTCATATATGTGTTAAATGCATTGTGAAAAGCCATTGATAATGGCTAAATTGTGTAAAATATAAAATATGCATATTATGTGAAAATACTCAAAGTAATTGGGTAATGTGTTGTGAATGCAAAAAATGAGATATGTGGAATAATGAAATGAATTGATATTGATAAAAATGAGAAAAGTGAGAAAAATGAGAAAGATGTGAAAAATGATAAAAGTGAGAAAAATGTGAAAAATGAGAAAAGTGAGAAAAAAAATGTGAAAATAAGACAATGTGTGTAGATTGAATATGTGACAAAGAGAAAAAGATTAATAATGAGAAAATTAAATAAATTGTGTGTCTAGTATTTTATTCAATTTTCAGAGTTCTGGGTTTGGCGGCATGCCTACGAGCTAAACGCTGGAATGGTGAAAAGACTAGGTCGTAAGCCAGGCCAACTGATAAATATGATATTTTTGGGGTGAAAAGACTAGGTCGTAAGTCTCAAAAGCTGTAGCAGTCTAGCCTGGTTGAGGACCAAGATACTGGGGCCTAAGGGTCTAGCCGGGTTGAGGTTCAAGAGACTGGGGATGTTATATTATCCATGGATATATTGCCTACGGGACTAGACACATGATGTCATTATGGACCAAAGTAGTAAGTTTGAAATTTGAATAGAATATTAGATTTTTTTTGGACCCATGATTGTCTTTGTTTTAATATGAAATATGAATTGTGATACAATTGAGCAATATAATGTTATGAGTTGTGATTATGAAATATTTGAAAAATATAAGAAAGTGTAATGATGTGATATCTATATGCATTGTGTATTGGCATTGCATTAAGTTTTATTGTTATTATCAAAGTTTGTACCACTAGAATTCGGCTTAGCGCGATTGTTTTCATCGCGCAGGTGACAGGGTAGACCCAGCTGAGCCAGAGAGTTCTTCTAGACCAGGTCGGGTCTAGACTTATAGTTGAGCTTGTTGAGTTGCTATCGAGATCAGAAACACTGCCAGCAGCATATATATATTTTTATGTTATTGTATATTTTGAGTTTTATGCATAATATATTATATTTTGGATTTTACATATTGTATATTATAAAAAAAATATTTGGGTCAATATATTTGAAATGAGAGAGTAAGTGTGTTTTAAATTATATATATCTATATATATAAATGTTTGAGAAACTTGGTGAAATTGAGAAGTATGGTTGAGATGGTGATTTAAAATTATTTGGGAGTAATTTCTTTTTGATTTTTTTTGGAGGTTGAGTAATTGCTAAATTTTGGGATGTCGAAATTACAGATAAAACTTTGACGAATTTTTTTAAAAAAATTTATATATATATTATTTATTTTGGATTCTTATAATAAGTGAAGAATATTTATATTCTATTTAATTCTATATATTTAGAATTTAAAATTTTAAATTGAAAATGTGAAAATTTTTTTATTAAATCGGTCTGTGACATTTTTATATATGCTAAAAATATATATTATACGTATATAAAATATAAGGGTGTTATAGTTATCTTCTGGCAACCCTATTTCTACATATACAAACGCAGAAGCCCAGCAGAGAGAAAAGAATGAGAAAACTAAGGGGTTAAATATTTACTTAGAGGTTTTTAATGCAGCAAATTATGTTGAATTTTAAAAATAAACCAGTATCATATATCAATGTTCGCACATCACATAAAATGTAAGGTGATAATGCTGAACATTGTTTTAATAATATAAAAATGTGAAAATAATATCAATCAATTATTGACATTTTGTTTTTGGACACTCCAGATGGGTCTTAATCAGAAACTGGGGAGCTTAAAAAACGTGAGCTCTTTGCCTTAGCAGATCTGGATATGTTGCTCAGTGCTGTGGACCCCCCCATATGTATAACTTCACCTTATTACCTCATAAGTTGCACTTCATTTAAAATGAAAAAATAAAAATCATAGTATCGTCTAAAATTGAACAAAAAAGAAATAACTCACTTCATCAAAATCACCAGCCCTTCCACTTCCACTGACGCCGCCGCCGCCACCACTATCATGGCCGCGACGATGACCAAAATGATGAGCATCTCTCTGGACATGTCCTCCTACTCCTCCTCCTCACCACCACCGACACAGACGGTTTCTACTAAATCTCCACCGTCTACCTCCCTCACCCTCCGTACAATTCCAGGTTCTTACGGCTGGCCGTTGCTAGGACCTATCTCAGATCGGCTAGACTACTCTTGGTTTCAAGGACCAGAAACTTTTTTTAGGAAACGAATTGAAAAGTACAAATCGACGGTGTTCCGTACAAATGTGCCGCCAACGTTTCCTTTCTTCACCGGAGTAAATCCAAATGTTGTGGCGGTTCTTGATTGCAAGTCTTTTGCTCATCTTTTTGATCTGGAAATTGTGGAGAAGAAAAATGTCCTTGTAGGCGATTTCATGCCAAATACTAAGTTCACCGGAAATATTAGAACCGCCGTTTATCGTGACCCCTCCGAGCCAGGCCACAACCAGGTATTTATCACGTACTTTTACATTCTTCAAATTTTTCTTCCAATTTTTGAATTTTTATCATTAATATTTACAGTGAATTTCTTGGATTGGATCAAATTACTTCATTAACTTTCAAGCAGCTACAATTCGCATTGCTAAAGTAGTCGATTTAATTGGTAGCTTAATTAATTAATTGGTTGGATAAATTTATTCAAAATTTATAACTTGGTGTATTACTGTATATATATATATATTATGTCAATATTAAATAATAAAAATTTATAATTCAGAATATTAAATTAAATCAAATAATTAAAAAAAAATTCAATAATTGATTTTATGAAAAATATGCCAAGAAGTGCACTTATTTTTTTTGAAAGGTAAGAAGTAAAGTAGTTATTATTATATCTAATAAATAATAATAAATTTATATTTATTTTTAAACTTTATTATATTTAAATATAATTAATAAGCTAAGAGTTCAATAATTGAGTTATATATATAACTTAATTATTGTGCACTTATAACAAGTAAAGTAGTGATTATTATATCTAATAAATAATAATAGTTATTATTATATCTAATAAATAATAATAAATTTATATTTATTTTTAAACTTTATTATATTTAAATATAATTAATAAGCTAAGAGTTCAATAATTGAGTTATATATATAACTCAATTATTGTGCACTTATAACAAGTAAAGTAGTTATTATTATATCTAATAAATAATAATAAATTTATATTTATTTTTAAACTTTATTATATTCAAATATAATTAATAAGCTAAGAGTTCAATAGTTATTATTATATCTAATAAATAATAATAAATTTATATTTATTTTTAAACTTTATTAATTGTTATATTAAATTATATTAATTATTTTAAATATATATTTTAATATAATAATCAATAAAATTTAAAAATAAATCTATATAATAAATTTATATTTATTTTTAAACTTTATTAATTATTATTTTATTTTTAAACTTTATTAATTATTATATTAAAATAATTAAAATAATTAAAATAATTAAAATAATAAAGTTCAATAATATATTTTAATATAATAATTAATAAAGTTTAAAAATAAATATAAATTTATTATTATTTATCAAATATATATTTTAATATAATAATTAATAAAGTTTAAAATAAATATAAATTTATTATTATTTATTAGATATAATAATTATATATATATTGTCCTAAAAAAATGTTATTTTGTTTTTTATAAATTTTAAGAGGATTGTAATCAATGTATTAATAATTTATATTTTTTTATTTATATAATAAATTACTTTTAAATTTATTTTAAAAATAATATAAATTATTATTAATTTTTTATTTAAAGATTGAATTTATTAGAGAATAATAAAAAATTAAATATATATTATAAATAAAAATATATAATTATTTTAAAATATTTAAAAATAAAATAGAGAATAATTTTTGTGAAACGGAGAGTGTATAAGTTATTATTATTTTTGTTGCTACTTAATAAATGACGGGTAGTCATTTTCTTTTTGTCCAAAAATAAATATATAAAAATTAATTATGAAAAAGTGTGATCTCATTTGTAAAATTAGCCTATTTAAAATTTTATGAATTAAAAATTTATATATTTATATACGATGGTTTTTTGGTAGTTAAAAAGGTAGTACGGAATATTTTTGCAACTTTTTTTTTTGAAATGATATATTTATATCCTTTTTGCAACATTAAGGTCCTTTAAATTTTTGTAACAGAGAGAGAAATCTTTAAAATCTTCAAAAAAAGATCTACTTCTTGTGTGTTTATATGCTCATGAGAGTTACCCATTTTTCTAAGCTTTTATTTTGTTTTAATGCCATACTATTTTATATTATGTGCTGGGTGGCTGTGACCCCACATTTGAAAAAAAAAAAAAACTTTAATATGGCATAAAAACTTTAATAATACCCTAAAATTATTATTTTTTTTAAAAAATATTCATTTTAAATTATCACTTTATATTATTAAAAAAATAATAATTTTTTAATTATATTCTTATTATTAATAATTTAGTCAATAAAATAATAATATAATATTAATAAATTAATTAATAATATTTTAGTATATTTAAAATAATTTTATATAAATAATTTTTTAATAAATATATATAAATTAAAAGTGATAATTTTAACTGGACTGAGAAAATATTAAATTATAAATTAAAATTTTATTTATTTTTTTAATTATGGTTAGCTTTATATATTTATAAATTATAATTTTTCTATTTAATTTAAATGAGTTAGTTGATTGAATTGGATTATGGTCATTTATCTGTTTATAAATAATTATTATTTTACAATGATAAATTTTATTTATAAATAATTATTATTTTATAAAAATTAAATTTATTTTATATTTTTATTTTAAATTTATTTTTATATAATTATTAAAATAATTATTATTAATAAAATAAGTAATAAATTAAGAAGAATGATAATTTAGTAAAATGGTTGAATAAAATAGATTATTATATATTTTTTTATTTATTATATAAAAGTTTTAAAATAATAATTATTTGTAGGTGGTGGGAGTAATTTATTTTTACAATATAGGTCATATGTCTGTAACTTCTTATGCTGAAAGTCAAACATATTTCAATGCTATAACATGTGGAAACAGTATGAATCAATTGTGCGTGGGCTGTCCATGTAGCCATTATTTAGGAGATATTTTGCTGTGTGAACAGACCTTGACATTTTTTATAGGTCTCAACAATTAAGAAACTTTGTTTTCTTTAACAAAGACAAAAATAATAATGTTACTCTTTCACAAATAAAAGTAAACGGTCCCAATAAGATGCTCTTTTGCAATGTTAATAATAATTACAATTTAAATAAACTTATTTTAAAATTTTAGTTTTAAAAATATTTTATGTATGTATAAATTAGGGTTGTATGTGGTTTATTTTGTTATAAAAATGAAATGGTTGTTTTAGATAAATTAATTAAGTATTAATTTAAAAATTAGTTGAATAAAAACAATATAAAGTTTAATAGAGTTATATTTAGTTACAATCACCATCATTATTTTTTTTAATTTTTCACCTATTTATTTATTTATTTTTAAATTATATTTAAAAAAAATAAAATTTTACGTATAAGAAAATTATTGAAAGAGAAATGTTAATTACTCTCATTTTAGAGAGTAATTGTTGAAAAATATTTATTATAGATTCATTTATTAAAAGAAATATTATAATAAATATTTTTTAACAACGGAGATTATTAAATAATTATTCTATAAAATAACTGTAATTAGCATTTTTTTTTGTTGAAATCGACATTTTAAGTAAAAAAATAATGGCAATTAATTTACAATTGAACATATTAAATACTTAAAAAAAGTGTGAATAAAAAAAAAGGAATGATGGAAATTGTTTCGCCCTATAACAAAAGATTAAGGTTGAAATTTTGAAATTACAATATAATAAAACATAATTATACAAAAATGTTAAAAGTTTTATTTTTTCACTTTTTTTGTCAAGTAAAAAAAAAACTTCTAAATGATCAGTATCGTTTGCATTACAGGCAAAAAGCTTCTCGATAGACATCTTGAAACGGAGCTCCAAGGTGTGGCTGACAGAGCTTCTAGCCAATCTTGATACACTTTGGGACACAGTGGATGCTGAAATCTCAGAAAAAGGCAGTTCAAGCTACTTGTTCCCACTCCAGCAATGCATTTTCAAGTTCCTCATCAAAGCCCTTGTTGGGGCTGACCCAGCAGTCTCGCCGGAAATTGAAAAATCAGGCTATGCTATGCTTGACCGATGGCTCCTCGTCCAGCTCCTCCCCACTGTCCCCATCACTGCCTTCCAACCCTTAACTGAAATCTTTCTTCACTCTTTTTCATACCCTTTTTTTCTTGTTAGTGGAGATTACAATAAGTTAACTGAGTTTATCAAAGAACAAGGTACACAATATCTCTTTATACTAAATTGCTTTACATTCATTTTATTTATTATTTACAATTCAAACTCAATCATACTGATCATGAAATAATTATGAAATTAGTTTCAATTGAAGTTGTAGGGAACAATTGGGAAATTATTGACTGTTTGAGATTTTTATATATCACAGTAAATATATTTTTTTTCATTCATAAAATAAAAATTCACTTTCAACATGCGTTGAATTTAACCTAATTTTGAGAATAGAATTTTAAATTTTTTTATTGAAACCAATTAAATACAAATATTTTATTATTCAAGTTGTTTTACCAATAAACTAATAGACATAAAATAATATGTTAGTTACATTATTAATTATTACATATACACGATTATTTTTTATTTTAATCTTTTAAAATTACACGTGGAAATTTTAATTTTTTTTTGTGAAAAAATAACTTTTAATTTTTTTTTTGAAAAGAAAAAAAATAACTTTTAATTGATTTGATTTAATGTGGTTCAAAAATCAACTAAAAATTTTGGGAAAAATTTCAAACATTATTAAAACATGTGGCATAGACTGCATGATATATTGATTTTCATTAATTAAAATAGGTAAAGAAGTGATACAACGAGCCAAGACCGAGTTTGGATTGAGTCAAGAAGAAACGATTCACAACCTGTTGTTTGTACTCGGCTTCAATGCATACGGTGGCTTCTCTGTATTCTTACCTAGTCTAATCAACATCATAGTAAGCGACACTAGTGGATTACAAGAAAAACTACGCAAAGAAGCCAGAGAAAATGGTGGTCCGAGTTTAACTTTCGACTCAGTGAAAGAAATGCCACTCATTGAATCGGTAGTTTACGAGACGCTTCGACTCAACCCACCTGTTCCTCTTCAATACGCCCGAGCTAGGAAAGACTTTAAACTCAGTTCACATGACTCAGTTTTTGAGATCAAAAAGGGCGAGTTATTATGTGGGTATCAACTGCTGGCGATGAGAGATTCCAAGATATTTGAAGACCCGGAAACTTTTAAACCAGATCGGTTCATGGGTTCGGGTAGGGAGTTGCTGAACTATTTATATTGGTCAAATGGACCTCAAACCGGAACACCGACCGCTTCGAATAAACAGTGTGCTGCTAAGGATTATGTGACTCTGACAGCTAGTTTGCTTGTTGCCCACTTGTTTAGGAGGTATGATTCTGTTACTGGAAATTCTTCTTCAGTCACAGCGGTTGGCCAAGTAAGTGATAAAATTAATGTTGTACTTAAATTTTTATTAATTAATTAAATATATTGAAGGTAATGAGTGAAGTGATGAAAGGTTATACATGATTCATGTTCATGTGGTAGATTTGATAAGGATTTGAAGTCTGTGCTTTAATATCCTTCTCTTTATTTGTCTTTTTCTTTTCTTTTTTACTATATATATATATATACGGTCCCTTTGTTTTTGTTGGTATCAGAGCATAAATAACAAAGATATAAACAGATAACAATAAATAAGAAACAGAAATAAGAAACAGAATGTAAAAGACTATGTTAAAAGCATACATAACTATATTAAGAATGATGAATTAAGGATATCGATTACATTCAGTATCACATAACCGTTTCCGGCCTCAAGTGTTAAAGACTCCTTAATTATGCAATAATGCAACAGAATATAAAAGACATATAAAAAATATATAAATAAAGTATAATCTTTTAAAAGGTACGGCGGCGTTGTTTCATACCCGGTACAGAGGAGGACTTCAGACAAGTGCAAGTCTGACGTTGCTCCAATTTATATTTGGGTTTCCAGCCTTATATACCATTTTAAAGATTAAGATAATTTTGTATCTTAAGTCTAAAATATTTTAATCAATACACACTCTTATGTCTATATCTTTTAGTATTCCTAATTATACTATGTCTGGTATAGATATACGGATCCCGTATAAATATACAGCGCTGAATAGAGGGAGAAGAAAGACAGAAAATGATAGAATTAGAGGTCCTTTTCAGTCTGTAAGTAGTGCAATAATAATTTCTGATGTTTTAGTTCCAGATCAAGCTCAACTTGCTCGTTTTTTGCTTGCAAGAACTAGAACAGAGCATACTTAATATGAGAATGAGAGAGAGATATAATAAAATTTAAATTTATTTAAATAAAGGAAAACAAAATACAATACAGATTATAAATATCAAAATACAAATTATAAATTATAAAATATAAACTACCTTATAAATAAGGAGATCAATATATGAGGGGTACAGAGATGGGAGAAGTCTATAGTGAAGAGAGAAAGGGAAGGAGGAAGCTTAAGACTAAGGCTAAGGTTCTTCAATGGCTTCTGTGTTGAGAGAGAAGTATTTCGGATCCCCTTTACCTTCAGAATCAGCTTCAATAAATAGACAGAGGCTTTAAAATCTCACTGTTCTTGTCACATGCTTTGGCACTATAGAGGAATAGTAACCTGTCGTTACTATTTGCTTTTACTGTACCTTCACGCGTCCGGAACTGTGGATGAATAGTACCTTGTCTGGTACTGTTGGCTTTACTGTGAGGAACTGTGGATGAACAGTTCTTCTGACTTTACTGTTGGATTCCCTCTGGTGAATACTGTGGATGAACAGTATCTTGTCAGTGGGCACCGCCTTTATTGGCTTTAAACAACCTGAGTGGAGAAATGAGGTTTCTCCTGCCTTTAATCGGACGAACCAGATGAACTTGAATCATATTCAACTTCTGATTCAATTATCTTTTTATTTTTCTTTTCTCTTTTCTTTTCTTTATTTTTCTTTTCTTTTTCTTTTTCTTTTTTCTTTTTCTTTTCTTTTTTCTTTATCTTTTTTCTTTTCTTTCTTTTCTTTATTCTTTTTCTCTTTTTCTTTTTCTTTATTTTTCTCTTTTTCTTTTTCTTTTTTCTTTTTTCTTTTTTCTTTTTCTTTTTCTTTATTTTTCTCTTTTTCTTTTTCTTTTTTCTCTTTTTCTTTTTCTTTATTCTTTTTCTCTTTTTCTTTTTTACCTTTACTTTTCACCCTGATGGGGGACAATATACCATAGCAATCATCTTCGTTACTGGGACAGTAATCCGAGTCAGATGTCTCGGTGGAGGATGATGTCATGGATGATGTAGAAGAATCCGAGGAAGAGGAAAGAGATTTCTTCCTTCTGGATTGAGCTTTAGAGACTTTAGAATGGGCTTTAGTTGAAGATCCAGCAGAGCAGGTTCTACTGGGCTTAACGGGCTCAGATGTTGAGGGAAGAGACCCAACCATCTGTTCCATTAAGACTTTATATTCTTCTGCAGTCTTTGCAGCTGCAAGAAGGGCAATATTCTGGGCTCTTTGGGCACCAAAGGAGACCTGTAGCCTTGGGTCAAGACCATCATGGTTTCTCTTAAGGAGCCATGCTTTAACTGTTTCAATAGTGGTAGAGTTGCGAAAGGCAGACCACCACTTGACTTTAGATTTCCTCAATATAACAGGGATACTGGTACCTGACTGAAAAGAATAGTCAAAATACCACTGATATACCCAAGGTATATTGAACTTTAGACAAAAAAGAAGCAGAGGAGGAAAATTCCTCTCATATGGTGAAGGGTTTAGGTTGGCTTTAAAATACTGGAATGCTAATAGTACATCTGGTGGAAGAGTTCTTTCATCATTTCCACAATAATGCCACCAATCAACAAACCAGGATGGAAGGTTATTGGTCTTTATGTTGTTCTCACAATAAATAAGCCAGGAATGTGTTTTACCAGGGTTTTGGAAAAACAAGGCTTTGGTCCAGGCTTCAATATAGTCCCAATAGTTATAAGAAGAACAACAGGATAAGGAAGGAAGAGTTTTAAACTGCACAGGGATGTGCAAAGGTCTTCCCCATTCAGAAGGATGGAGATCCAGCAAGATAAAACAACCATTGCCTATTCTTCATTCAAAATAAAGGAACCAACTAAAGCCCATCCTTCATTAAAACAACCATTGCCTATTCTTCATTCAAAATAAAGAAAATTCTCCATCCTTCTGATTTGTGGGTGCTTCAAAGGGCAGGATGGCTGCCCCAAGATTTAACGATTTCAGAAATTTAGTTGTTAGAAATTTTGGAGAAAATTTTGATTGAACGATTTTAGAAAGTTAGCCGCTAAAAATTAGAGATTTTCAGATATGTTTGAAACTTTAAAAACATATATTTATACAAAGAGCAAAAATTTAAAAACATATATTTATACAAAGAGTAAAAACTTTAAAAACATATATTTATACAAAGAGTAAAAGTGAAATATAAAAACATGAAAATAAAAATCTCAAAAATTTATAGGGTATTTTCGAAAAAGAAACTTGAAAAAGAGAAATATACAGTGTAATTTTCTCTTCGGCTTATTTGATTTGTCCAACACGGGGTCCAACCCAACATAATTTGTAAAATCAAACAAATAAATTATACATTTATACTTATTTAAATGAATTTTCATATAAAATTTTTTAAAAAATTAAAAATAAATAATTGATAAATTAATAATAAAGTAATAGTTTCAGTGAGTGTTATTTTTTATCAAATAAATAATATTATATTAAATTTTAAATTAAAGTGAGTGTTATTTTTTATCAAATAAATAATATTATATTAAATTTTAAATTAAAAATTATTTAAATAACAATCATTATTAAGCTAATAATTTTTTACCAAGTTTTAAATTATAATATTCTAAATAAAATTGTACTGTTAATTTTTAAAATTAAATTTATCTTAATATTTAAATATTAAAAATTTTCAAATAATTTAATCTCTTAAAATTTTTATATTTTTAATTGATGTTATATATGTAAATTAAATTACTAATTTATAAATTAAAATTTTTATATGACTTTAGACAAATTATGTCTAAAATTAATAGTAAAATTTATTAAAAAATAATTGGACTAACCTATATATTGGTACAATATAATATAGTGAAGCATAACATAGCATGACATGATTATATAAGAGTGAACGAGCCATATCGAGTTATTATTTTTTAAATTTCAGCAAAATTTAGTATGACACATTTAATTTTTTGAGTTAGTACGGCACAATACGGAAAGATTATAAGCACGATAAATTTAAGTCAAGTTAGCACGACACGAGCTGATTGCCATGTATATATCTGACATATTTGAAAAATAATAATTTATAAATATATTTGTTATTAAAATAGTTAAAAAAATATAAAATAATATTATAATAAAGATATTCAATAAATTTGAAAAAGTAATTAGAAATACTATAATAAATTATTTGTTCAAATTTATAAATAAAATAATTATAACTATCAAAATAATTAATTTTTAACTGATAAAGTGAACTTAAAGTAGACTTATTGGCTCATTAAATATTTTAAAAGAAAAATAAATTAAATATTTTAAAGAAACTTTTGTTCTCACTAGCTTGCTGTTACTCATAATACCCTTCTTATGCTCTATTCCTCCCATGCCAACACGGAACGTATACTCGAGCAACTCCTCAATAGTGCATTTAATTACACAAAAAATTTAAAAAATTAATTATTTAAAATTATATTTATTTGTAAATAATTTATATAAAATAAAATAATAGATCCACTAAATTTTATTAATTATTTGATAAAATATTTTACTTAAGAAGGAAGTAAAAAAAAAATTTATTAAGAAAGTAGATTGAAGTCCACATGCTAAAAAATAATCATACCCTTAATTTTTTTTTAAGCTTAAAATTATACTCTTAATTTAAAATAGGATAAAACATGAAAGAGATCTCAATTTAGCTATTACTTAAACTTTCTTTTTAAAGTCTTACACTTTTTTCAATAAAAGAGAGTAGAAAATACAACAAAAAAAAAATACATACGCTCTTGGGTTCAAAGTTTAACAAAGTTAATATCAAAGCAAAAGTGTCCCCCGAGCAGTAAACTAGAATTTTAGGTGGACATCAGAGCCATAGCCAATAGAATTTTACCTAATATTAGGAAAATTTATTAGAATCCTATTTAGAATCACCATAATACTATATAATTTCTCAAGTATTAGAGCTGTAGGCAGTGGCGAAACCAGAGACTTGTTGAAGAGGGGGCAAAATCTCCGGTGGGCGGTGGGCGGTGGCTCGGTGTTGCAGCGTCGCCCGTGGATGGGTGCTGCTGGTGGCTGTGTTTTGGGGAGGGAAGGGAACAGAGACACAAGGAGAGGGAAGGGAAGAAGGAAGAAGAAGGAAATATTTTAATTTTTTTGAACCGGCCCAAGCGAAACGGCGTCGTTTCGCTTGGGCCGGTTTATTTTTTTTTAATTAAACCCCTGGCAAAACGGCGCCGTTTCGCCAGGGGTTTAATTATAAAAAAAAATTAGTCCCTGGCGAAACGACGCCGTTTCGCCAGGGACTAATTTATAAAAAAAAAAATTAAAATTGCAGCGAGGGGTTCGTCTACCCCTCGCTGCGATTTTCTCTGAAACTCAGCCCCCCCTTCACGGGGGCTGAGTTTCCACGTCCTGTCTTCCTCCACGTCTGGCTGCCGGAGAGGGGGGGTCGTGTGACCCCACACGACCCCATGGTGGTTCCGCCGCTGGCTGTAGGCTATGGTTGGTTAGATTTTCTGAAATGAACTTTCTACAAATATCAATTGCAATAAAACATAATAAATGAATACATATACTTAACAAATATGTGAATTTAATTTATGTATGGAATAAAGATACAAGAACTGAGGTTTAACTTCCATATAATATTTTCCTCGCAATGTCTAATCAAACATTGTTTCTTGCTTCCAAAATAGTAAAAAGGGGGAGAGAGAGAGAGACAAAACATGGGGCCTGTAGTACAACTTGAGTAATGAACACTTCGATTGCTAACGTGCCATGTGACCTGAGAATTAAATTACTTCCTGCTTTCAGAGTTTACATGAGAATGATTGATTGAATATAGTAGAAAAACACAAGCTTACCTTTTAAACGGAGGTAAAATCAGATTATGCATGCCCACTTTAGAATGAGACCTATGAACTTTCATCAAAACTAGCACTTGCAGGCATTGCATAATAACATTTTGTGTTAGGCCACAATGATTTGTCTACTACATGGACTCAACATTTCCCTTGAGACTTGGTCTGAGACTTGACCAATCCCTTCTTTCCATCCTCTCTGGCGAGACCTTGACTCCCACAGTGCTGTTAATTTCTTGTTGCGTGCGCAATGCAGCTTCAGCTTTCTCCCTTGCCTTCTTCACAAGTTTCCATCCCTGAATTACATTTGTCTGCTTCCTTTTGATACTGGGAAGTCATCTTCTTAGCCTCGAGCAGAGCCATGTCAGCTCGCTGCTGATTTCTCCAAGGCTTCAGCTTCCCGCAGTTTCAGTTCCTCTGTCAGTAGGTCTGCGAAGTTCTTTTCTGCATCTTGCACTCACCTTTGGGTCATGCTTTGCACAATCTGCATGATACATGCCAATATGAAATAAGAAACCTCGATTCCAAACTGCAATTATGTTTATCCCAAATGATCAAATATAGAGTAAAAGCATATAGCGGGAACACCGAAAAAAAAAAAATGAAACATCATGTCAATTTGCATTACTAGTTGAATATTAAATCTACCAGGGGTGAATTGTTTGGTCACAAAATATTTTACCACAAACAGACAACAGAATATTGTGACATATTAAATCTACCAAGCATAATTTTGGAATACCAAAAGGAAATTTAGGGAAACATCATGTCAATTTGCATTACTAGTCTACTAGGGATGAATTGTTTGGTCACAGAATGTTTTGCCATAAACAGAACATAATTTTACGCACCTGAATGCAAAAAATTGTGGCCAATAAGTTTCACCAGACTTAATTCAAACCCAATTCAAATAAACCTTAATCTCAAATTAATGGGATCGACTATATGGATTCTCTTTTCCACTGTAAACGATTATAGACTACATCTTCGGAAAAATGTAAAACCATAAGATCATTTTGAACCACTTTTAACAAAATTAAGTTTCACCAAGACTTAACTGATTTGAGAAAATTAAGTTGTTTCTTTAAGTGTATACCAAGCACATTAGAGACAATACTTTATTCTGTCACAATAATTTTCTCTTTCCTTTTTCCCTTGAGCTTAAGTGTATCCATTTTCAAAATATTTAAACAGAAGGATGACAATAACTAGTTTAAATTGATTTAAGCTATAGTCCACAACATCTGTTCTTTAAAAAGCTATAATTTGTCCGGCAATAAGGCAGTGAGAAAAAAAGGAGAGGATATCATTATTATGATTACTATCCAGGCCTAAATATATTAACTTAACACAAACTTAAGCTGCTCTACTAACATAAGCATATCATGAATTCCACATTTGTACCAAGTTTGAAGGAGATTATTGTATTCTTCATCAAATAAAATGACTTGCAACAAAAGACATGGATGAGACATTAACTCAAAACAACAAGCTATTTACTGCAAGGAAAGAGTAATGATGTTTCTTCCATTTCTAATATGGCGCATGCAAATAAAAGTGTCAAAGAAAAGGAAAGTGCACAATGTCAGCTTTGGCCTCAGAAATGAACTTTCAACCTATTTTAAGTCAACTAATGACAGGGGAACTAACCTGCAAATGAAGCATTCCTCAATCCTGCATTAAAAAATAAAGCAAAGGATTAAGCATATGTATGATTTGATTATCATACGAATCAACACATAAGCAGAACTTCAAATAAAATAAATTGGTCAACAGAAATTGGTAGAAAATTAAGTACAACATTCAATCCGCAGATTACACAGATAAAGCAAAAAAAAATATGGTTTACAGCAAGAGCCTGGTCGAAGCCTACACATGCACATATATATACATATAAACACAGAACTTGCATATGCAAAACTAGCATGATAGGCCTCAATCAGGACCAGGTTTCATCTTGTTATGAACAAAGCCATGTACCTCAAAGCAAGTAATTCATCACATATTTCAATGGAGGTCATGCAGACCAAAATTCAAATTGAAATTTGAATGAAGTTTGTACAGATCTGAATAATCAAATCAAAGCCTGAAGAAATAAATAGGTGAATAAATTTAAAGTACATTTGGTAGGTGGCAATGGGATGTAGTGGAATATAATCTATACATCCGATTACATTACATTCCATTACGGCCTACCAAACATACCCTAATTGTTTCAAGAAATTGATATTTCAAGAATCATTTGCTTGCTACAGGTTAAAGGGGATCCTAAGATTTTCAAAAAATGTTAAACAAGGAATCACAAAAGGCATCTAGCATAAGCATATTAATTATTTTATGCATTTGTAATGCAAATATGCAATTTCAACCATCACAGAACCTTGAGCTATTATACACTACGATCCACCCATGTATTTTGAATTTTAGGATCATAATGTAGCACAAACTCAACAAGTGTAGCATGGATCTGATTAAATAATTAAGTTAATCATCAAAGGAAGACCCTATAATTTTAAAAATTACCAGTAATTCCATTCAATACTATATGTTGATTTGCCTTTTTTTCCCCCAAATAAACAGCAAACACAACATTTGTAAGAGGAAATTGGGGGAAAAACAGCTAAATTTTGTATGAAAAGCAGAGAAATAAGCAGATATAGATCAAAGCAAAGGAAAAAAGATGGGATCTGGGACAGATCTAATTAAAAATGTAAAGAGTAGAAAAGGGTAGACCTTGAGGAATAGAAAGAAGAGGCTGAGAAGAGCAATCGCAAACGCAAGGAGAGCAAGTCGAGGAAGAGTGGCTGACGGCAGCTAAGCCTTCCTTGAAGTGCCAATAGAGAGGCGGACCAAGTATGTAAGCAGCCAAGCAGAGTCCCATAAACCCAAGAGCCACCTTCACCACAGCCGCTTGATTCATCGCCATTGATTGTTTGTATCAGTTGTCCGTATCAATGGGGTTTCTAAGCATACAAAGTCAAGAAGAAGCTAACACGGTGATCGGCGATGATTGACAACTGCAGATTTTGGATTCAACGGAAGATTGTTAATAAAATGGGCACTAGTCGCCTAGTTGCCATCGGCTTTACCCTTTTTTTTTCACCCAGTTTTAACTTGCACTGAAATTAACTGTTTTTTTTTTTTCTAATTAGGAAACATATTAGAGCTTTAGAAATTTTGATGCTTTTTAAATTCAATCTGATCATGAATATATTTATTAATTGTCATATGATTTTAATTAAATAAAAACTTCAATTTTAAGAAGTTGATAAAACACTCACTATTTTTCTCAAAAAAAAATTTTAAGATATATAAACTATTTTGTTTATATTCAAAATCTTTTTTTGTTTGTATAGTAGTTTAATAAACTAGTAATATGCTGATACATATTGTACTTTTTTAAATTTTGATTAATTTTTTTAAAATTATTACTAGGAGTATATGAAAATTTATGTTTTTTTTACATAAACTTGAAATTTGAAATCAATTATTCTTTTTATATAAAAATGAGAAATAAAAACAAAAGAGTGGCTCTTCTAGGAAAGGGAGATCTAGAAGTATCTCCAAGCAAAATCAAGTTTAATTTAGAGGGATTGTGTCATGTAGTAAAATAAAAGAGAATAATTAAAAATCTAATTAGCCATAAAATCAACAGTTAAATTGATCTCATGATAAATATGACAAATATGAACATTCCAGTTGATGCTTGAAAATTCTCTAATACGAAAAATCAAAGCATTATAGGCTAACTGAGATGAAACATCACATGTTAATAAATGAGTGATAATCTGATTATCTATACCAAGAATGATTCTCCTCCACTTTTCTCCCTAAACTTCTTTGAATTCCAAGAAGACATCCTATAATTCCGCGTGACAAGCATTACAATTATTCAAATATGTTGCAAAATCACTAAGGAAACTTTGTTATGATTGAATATGGAAATAAAATATTTATCTGAAAAAAATACGATAAATAAAATAAAAAAATAACAAGAAGATAAATAAGAAAATACAAATTTATATGGTTTGGAGTTAGCTCACATCTGCTTGCGAAGAAGGGAAATTCCACTAATACGTTGAAAGTGATATAAACTTAGAGAAATAATACTCACAAAATTATACCCAATGCACTCAATTTATTGAGAAGCTCTCAAAATATATGAAGAAATTACTCAACAATTTTTCATAAACTCACACCATTCCATCCCTCCAAAAATGAGTTGCATATCTATATATGTATAGTGTCTTGGTATAATAAGGCGGTCATATTTGCTTCTTTATGAAGCATATAAAATTTACTAACAATATAACATCCGTAAATTTGTTAAAATATTAAAACAAAAATTTAATAAAAAAAATTAAATAAGTAATTTAAAAGGTTAAATAAAGCAATGGAAGTATGAAAATATAAAATCTGTATGTAAGACATAAAAAAAAATATTGGACATATAATATATTTATGATATCTACCTAACATATATATGGGATACATAATATATACATGATATCTACAAAAAATATACACTTTTAGAAAAAGGCAAAGTTAGGTTAAAAGTTAAAAAACTAAAATAAATTATAATAAATAAATTAAATATAATTAATTTAAATTACAATTAAGATAATTATTGATAGAAAAAAAATATATATCACATTATTTTAATACTTAATTATTTAGTAAATATATATATAAGTGAGGGGTATTTTAGAAAAGTAAGAAATATATATAAAAAAAAATCTTCTTCTTTCTCCTCTCTCATTTTGGACGAATTTCATGGTGGCTAGGGGAGGATTTTCTTCTTTCAAATACTTAAAATTCCATCAAGTTTTTAAGGATTAAAGGTGATAAAGAAGGATTTTCAAATAACAGGTAAGGATTTCTTAAATTTTATTAAGCTTTTTTTGGATATGAATATGTATGAATTGAGTTTTTGAAAGAGTATATTATAATTGTTGAAATGGATATGTAGGATGTTATTTTGTCGAATATGTAAAGATTTTATGATTAAATATTGGATTTGATAAGATTTAGTTAGAGTTTGAAAGAGGTAGTGTGAAAGTTAGAGTTTTGGTAAAAAAAAGTGATGGTGCATTTGGTTTTATGATTTGAATTGTGTTATTTTGTGTTGTTAATAATATAAATGAGCTCAAATTACCATTTGGAATTGGTTAGAATGAAAAACCAAAATCAAAGAGACTTAAGAAAAAATTTTGAAATTTTGATGGAAAAGTAGTATATTATATTTTAATATTTCAAATGTGTTAAAATATGATGTTTATGACATATTTAAATTTAGAATAAAATTGGAATTGATTAGAGTGAAGTTTGAAAGTTGGAGTGTGTTAGGGCACATATTAGTGTTTTTGAAGGAATGTGCCTAAATTTATGTTTTATATTTTAAATACCTAGAAAGGTAATACTAATTGATTATTTATATTCACATTTTTAATAGGTGTTGAGTAGGTTATAATTTCACCAACCTAGTAGTGAAGGGCATTAGAAGATTTTAGAAGTGGAGTGGAGTTTTAACTCTATTTGTAGCTTAATTACATACTTTGGCATATAATGTGTTTGATTGCATTAATTTTTAGCGTAACACATTGGTTATGTTGAATGTGTTATGTTACTTAATATTTATGAATGTGTGCGCGTGACATTATTTGGAATAACAATACTTGTTTTGTGATGATTATTACATAATAAGCCATTTGAGAATGGCTAAATAGGATATGTGTGAAAAATACAAATTGTGCACCAACATGTAAAAATAAGCAATATTTGCATTGCATATAATAATAAGGTAAAGATGCATTGAAAATATGAAAAAGAAAGTGAAGATTGGAAATTATAAAAATATAATTACATGTCACCTTATATAAAGTCTAGTTTCAGAATGTTGTTGTTGGATATTATTACTCCCTTTGGTGAGATATGCTGGTGTCACAGATATTGTTATGTCCTGGGGTGAGACACACCGGTGTCATAGACATTATTACACCTTCGGGTGAGACATGATGGTGTCACAGATGATTGAGTTAGGCCAAGATAATATTTTTAGAATAAGACTAATATATAAGAATTTTTTAGTCCAATGCATGTGGATGATTGATGTGTTGTTGATATGTGCAAAAAGAAATAAATTTTTTGACATTTTTATCATAATGCATTTACAACATTGTATCTGTTATGTCATTTATTTATTATATCAAAGTATGTACCACTAAGCATTATGCTGAGCGCGATTGAATCGCATCGTGCAAGTGATAGAGTTGATTTAGGGAGTGTTGTTAGACCACACCACGTCTAGATTATAATTAATTATTTTTGGAGTTTATTGAGCTGCCACAGACCAAAGTCATCTGTATCTCATGTATATATTTTAAACTTTGTAAAATTTACTTAAATATGAATATTATGTTTATTATATGTATATGATGTAAATTATAAAAAGATGTTTAGCTTTTAAATGTTGAAAATTTGAGAGATGAATTATATGTATTGATATATATATAAACACTTATGTATTATGTGGTTATGTTGGAGATTTTGAAGAAATAATGTGTTGAATGAATATTTGATAGTGTATTTTAAATACATGTTAAGTAAATTAAAATTTTGGATATATCCAAAATACAGATAAAATTCTGATAATTTTTTTTCAGAAATTTTCCTTTAAAATATGTCTTTTTATATATAAATTACTGAAAAATATTTTTCTTTATTTTTTTAAAATATATATATAGTGTTCTAAATAATTATTTTGAAATGCTGGAAGTTTTTAAATGAAAAAAAAAATATACGCGATATTCTTGTATTCTGTATACATACTTTATACATATGGAGTGTATGTATTATACATATATGAAGTATAATGATGTTTCATTTATTTTGGTATCAGAGCCTAGGTTTGAGGTTCTCGACCTAGGTGGGTTTTTAGATAGAAAAAATAAAATTTTAAATGTGATTTATCATAGCATACATGTACTTACACTGATATTTTATTTGGTCCCTGATGTGGTAATTTTTTTTTTTGTAATTACAGACGTTAGCTATTATGGGTGCAGCAGATGGTGGAGCTACTCTGTCAGACTCCAGTGCAGCAGCCGCAGCCGCCACAAACTAGAAAGTATGACAAGTTGTGAAAGTACGAAGCTATAGATTTGTTGGTACCATTGATCCAGCCGAGGCAAAACAGTGGCTTAACAGAAGTACAGAGAGTTTTTATCCAGCTACAGACCATTGCAGAGGAGAAATTTAATTATGCCTTGTCTCTTCTGCAGGAGAATGCCTACGACTAATGGAAGACTATACCCCATGGGATGGATGAACTATCGGTGTTAACTTATGTTGATTTTTCTACAAAAATTTAAGAAGAAGTACACTCCAGAGAGTATAAAGATGCCAAGAAGAAGGAGTTTATGAGCCTTAAGTAAGAAGGGAAGACAGTTACAGAATACGAGAAGGAATTCATCCGATTGAGTAAGTATGCAAGGGATTTATTGTTAGATGAGATAGACAGATGTAGGAGATTTGAGGAGGTTCTGAGGCCATCTATCATGTGTCTTGTGGTAGCCTCTCATTATGAGAATTTCTCCAAGATGGTTGCAACTATCAGAAATATAGAAAAGGCACAGGAATTTGTGGTAGCTGCTAGAGCAAAGGAGAGTAGAGGTAGGAGACCCCAGGCTGAGACAGGGTTTTCATCTGGAAAGAGAGGTAGAGAGAGTTTTTTTTAGAGGTTTAGTGGGAGTCAGGTATAGTCTGGCAGATCATTTCAGCATCAGAGGTAGAGACCTGCAGCCTCAGTAGCTCCTCCACCTGTTTGTGCTCAGTGTGGACGGACACATAGGGGTGTCTGTTGGGGAACTCGTACACCCACTTGTATTAGGTGTGGCTCCATA
The DNA here is from genome assembly GCA_947685225.1 of Garcia nutans. Lineage (NCBI taxonomy): Eukaryota > Viridiplantae > Streptophyta > Magnoliopsida > Malpighiales > Euphorbiaceae > Garcia > Garcia nutans. The sequence goes on from CANTUV010000068.1 coordinate 3,878,965, forward strand.
GATCATTTTCTCATAGATTTTCCAGTGTCACCTATAGATAAACAGACTGAGACAACAGTTTCCAAACCTAGTGATAGAGGGGGGTCATAGTGACAGAGGTGGTAGTAGAGGTGCCAGACCTAGATTCAGTCAGAGACCCAGACCAGGCAAGATCATCACAGAGAGTATATGTGATGCAGAGACAAACGAATGCTTTGGATGCTGTGGCTGGTACATTTCTTTTATTTGTTATTCCTATGCATGCATTGATTGATTCTGGATCGACGCATTCATACATCAGTGTGTCCATCCTGCCTATGATTGATATGCATTCCGAGTCATTAGGGTTTGATGTGCTGGTAACCAATCCTTTAGGGTACAATGTGGTAGTTAGTAGGGTATATCGAGATAGTCCAGTTGTTGTACATGATGAAAAGTTTCTAAGTAATTTAATTGAGATGTCCTTTAGGAAGTATAATGTGATTTTGGATATGGACTGGTTATCAAGACATGAGGATGTGGTAGACTGTTAGCAAAAATATGTTACTTTGAAAACACATGATGGAAAAGACGTAGTAGTATCTAGTGAGCAGAGACACCTCGTATTCATGTTTATTTCAGCTATATCAGCTAGAAAGATTATCTGGAAAAGGTGTGAGGTATATTTGGCTCATGTTACAGATACCAGGATAGTGGGGTCTCAGCTGGACAATATACCTACAGTAACAGAGTTTTTGAATGTGTCCCCTGATGATTTGCAGGGATTACCTCCAGAGAGAGAGAGGTGAAATTTGGTATCGATTTGATGTATGGTACCACTCCCATCTCTATTATTCCTTATCGGATGGCACCTGTTGAATTAAAGAGTTGAAGGCGCAATTGCAGGAGTTGCTTGATAAAGGATTCATCCGCCCTAGTATATCACCATGAGGAGTACCGATGTTGTTTGTAAAGAAGAAGAATGGTACTTTGAGACTGTGCATTAATTATCGGCAGTTGAATAAAGTAACCATTAAGAATAAATATTCATTGCCTCGCATTGATGATCTTTTTGAATAGTTAAAAGGGGTTACAGTGTTTTTCAAGATTGATTTGATATCGGGGTATCATCAGTTGAGGGTTAGAGATGCAGATGTACCTAAGACTGCATTCCACATGAGATATGACCATTATGAGTTCTTGGTGATGCCTTTTGGGTTAACGAATGCACCAGCTGCATTCATGAATTTGATGAATCAGGTGTTTAGGTCATATTTAGATCAGTTTGTGGTGGTGTTCATTGATGATATCTTGGTATACTCTCACAATAAAGAAGAGCATAACAGACATTTATAGATTGTATTACAGACCTTGAGGGAGAAACAATTGTATGCCAAATTATCTAAGTGTAAATTTTGGTTAAATTAAGTGACTTTTCTCGGGCATGTTGTTTTAGCAAAGGGTATAAAGGTTGATCAGAGTAAAGTTGAGGTAATTTTGAATTGGAGTCCACCAAAGAATATGATTGAGATTAGAAGTTTTCTGAGATTGGCTGGTTATTACCATCGGTTTGTGAAGAAATTTTCCATGATAGCTTCATCACTTACCAAATTGCTTTGAAAAGATGTGAAGTTTGTGTGGACGGACCGATGTCAAGCAAGCTTTGAGCAGTTGAGAGATGTGTTGACTCAAGCTCCTATTCTTACTCTACCTATAGAAGGCAAATCATAAGTGATATACAGTGATGCATGTAATATCCCTAAGTGTGCCTAGAAGTTGTGATAATATTGTTATTAGTGAATTGAATGTGTGATTGATAAGTGGTAATTGTGTATGATTTATTTGGAGGATAATAGAAGTTGAGAAAATAATGTATATGTGTGTAGTTGGAAGGAATGCATTGTGTAGAGAGAAGTGTATATATAGTGTATATGGTGATATATATAACATATAAGTTGGTCAAAGGGCTTGGTCAAGGGAAGAAGATATTTTATTTGTGATTTGTGAAATTACCTATATGGGTATATATGTGACAAAAGTTTAGTTAAATGGATGAGGGCATTATAGTAATTTTCTTTTGGATGAGTATTTAATGCATGTGGACTTTGTGTTTTCTTCATCATTTCTTCTTCTTCTCCTTGTGTTGGCCGGCTCCTTCATTGGCAAAGAAAAACAAAAGAACAAAGAAAGGTTTTGATGATTTTAAGCTCCAAAGTTGAGAGAGATTTCAAGTAGCTAAGTTGGATTTCAAGGAATTTTATCATCTTGGTAAGTTTTCTCTTGTTTACCTTGATTCTTTTTGAAGTTGTGTTTGGATTGAGTTATGTTTAGTAATAGTATGATTAAGTATGTTTGTAATTTGTTGAGAAGAGTTGAAATAGATTTGAAAAGGAGAGGTAAATTGGTGTTGGTGATGGAAGAGTAAGAGTTGTGTTTAGTAAATATTTTTCTGTTTTACAATTAGTAAAGGCTGTGACTTGTATGATTTTTAATTAATTATAGAAAAATGTTCTTGAAGTGAATTTTTGATATGTTGTGCCTCTATGAGTCTAGAATGACTGAAAAATATGTTGATTCGATTTTGGAATGGTTATGAGTTTAGAAAGATTATTTTCATTAGACCTGTTCCAGCAGGTACCTTAATTGAGACAGCTATATTTCGAGATTTTTAATAAAATGTAGAAAAATCATATCCAATTGAATTTTGGATATGTTGTTGCTTAGTGAGTCTAGTATTTGAGAAAAATAAATTGGAACCACGTTGATTGAATTTGATTTATGGAATTCACAAAGTTCAGAACTGCTGCCAGGATGTAGGGCAATTGGGGCAGTCTGGTTAGGTGAACTATTTGACCAAGATTTTGTGTTCAGTTTGATCTGAAATTTTAAAGGAATGATTTTAAGATACAAAACTAAATTCTTTAAAAATTTTAGAATTTTTAGTCAAGTAGATTATTTTATACAATTTTTCAAAATAAGGATAAAATGGAGTCTAAAACCAGAATGTACTATTCATATGGTCATTTTGCTAATATTCCTTTTGGATTAGGTTGTGAAGAGGTTGAATTGCCCTAATTTGTGAAGTGAAGAACTATTGAGTGGAGAAGAGTTTAGAGTGGTGTGAAATGTTATTAAGGTAAGTACCAATGTTGCATGATTGCATTGTTAATGCATATCACTAATGTATTTTGATGTGTTTATATCATTAATGATATGTATATATATAATTGTGTTATGGGAAAATGAAAGATGTGAATGATTTGATGAATATTAATGTATGAGAATACAATTGATTGAGTATAATTAAATAATATTAGGTAAATTATTACATTGTTAATCTAATGTGACTTGTATAGTGTGAAAGAGAAGAGGATCATTCAACAAGGTATGAGCTATGCAAATTTATTATGATAAACATTTTTATGAAGAATTACTTTAATGTACTTTGTAATGTTATAGCAATGATGCTATATGTATAATGTGAATCATGTGATTGAATAATGATATGTTCATTTGGTTAATGTAATTGATGTTGAGTATTATAATGATGATGCACATGATACTATATGAACAATACTATGATTTGTGTATTATGAATCTTGTGAATTGTATTGTGCTATATGAATAAGGTACTTTGTAATGTTATAGCACTGATGTTATATGTATCATATGGATTGAGATATGATATGTTGTGAAGCCATTGTGATTGACTATGATGATCTAATTGAAAGAAATAAGGCATGTTTGCCTAGATGATAATGAACATTGAGATTGAAATTGATAATGAAACAATAAGTGAAATATGTGTTTAATGTGTTATTCAGTTTTCAGAGTTCTGGGTTTGGAGGCATGCCTATAAAATGAAAAAGGTAACAGTCTTGCCGGGTTGATGATCTCTTCAAATTGAGTTGAATTGAGGTCCAAGAGACTGGGTCTGTTACACTATGAGAATTGTGAATATGAAATATATGATTGGTAACAGTCTTGCCGGGTTGAGGATCTTCTCATGATGAGTTGATGGTCCAAGAGACTGGGTCTGTTACACTATCCATGGATAGAAATATTGATATATGATGCCTACGGGCTTGATGATTATGATTATAGACCAAAGCAGTAACTCTGAACTCTGAATAACATAGTGGTGTCTGTTGGGCCCGAGTCTGTCTTTGTTGTCAATGTGATATACAAATGTTGAAAGAAATGGATAATGAAATCTTTGGTATATTTCATTGGACATGTGATTGATGATATGTAATATGTGCGTTGAAATATTGATTATGAGCACTAGTGATGAATCATTAATGTTGAATTGTGAATAAAGAAATGTTATGATTGGTATGATGTATAATGTGTGTATTAGCATTGATTGTGAATTCAATTGATGAATTGTGGTTGATGACAATGATTGTCTTAATTGGAAATGTGACTTGTGATAGGTATGATGTATAATGTGTGTATTGAGATGTTGATTGTGAATATTAGTGATGGGTTGGACTTGGTAGAAATGCTATGTTTATATGTGTATAAGATGTGAGATTAGTTGAAAGATATGAAAGGTGCAAATGAATAGGGATAAACTTAATAAGAACTAAAAATATATGGAATTGAGATATCTTTATATGTTAGTGTTTCCATGATATATGTTTGTATTTTATATTTGTACTACTAAGCTTTCGAGCTTAGCGCGGATGTATTATCGCGCAGGTAGCTTGGTGGAAGACATGAAGTCTTTTGGTATGCCACGAGAAGAGTAAAATTTTGTCGAGACCAACTAGAGGGTAATGCATACATGTATCCACTTTAAGTATGTTATATTATATATATAAATGAAGTTTTGATAAAGACAATAATTTGTAAGTGTTCTTTAAATTGACCTATTATGGTTTGAATTTTGTTACAGGTATTGAAAGGTAAAAAGAAAAGTGGCATCCTTATACTTGAAATACTTACTGTATGTATACTAGGTATATGTATAGTATTTATATGGAGTATTGGGGTGTTACAATGCATCACATAGTGGTTTGGGTTGTGTGTTGATGCAAGATGGTAGAGTTATTGTATATACTTCCAGACAGTTGAAATCTCATGAGATAAATTATCTAACCCATGATTTGGAGTTAGCGGCCATTGTATTTACATTGAAGATTTGGAGACACCATTTGTATAGTGAGAAATGTTTTATTTACATTGATCACAAGAGTTTAAAATATTTGGGTGTCCAGAAAGAATTGAATCTTAAACAGAGGCGGTGGTTGTAGTTGATAAAGGATTATGACTGTTTGATTAATTATCATCATGGCAAGACAAATGTAGTTGCAGACGCCTTGAGTCGAAAGTCCATGGTAGGTTTGACTGCCTATTCTCTCTCATTGTTTATTGAGATGAGAGCATTGCATACTAGATTTAAGATTTATGATAATGATACTTTTATGGCTCAATTGCAAGTGAGGCCATTATTACTTGATCAGATTAAAGAGGCACAGAAGTCAGATTTAAAATTACAGAAGATTATGGAAGAATGCCAAAAAGTGGGGAGCAAAGATTTTCTTGTTAGAGATGATGGTAGTGTGTGGTATAGAGATAGGTTATGTATTCCTGATGATGTGAAATTAAGGAAGAGAATTTTAGAGGAGGCACACCAATCTTCTTTTGCTATGCATCCTGGAAGTACCAAGATATATTATAATTTGAAGAAGCAATATTGGTGGTCAAGTATGAAGAAAGATATAACAGAATTTGTATCCATATGTCTCACTTGTCAAAGGGTGAAGGCTGAGCACCAGATTCCTTTAGGCTTACTACAACCATTATCAGTTCCTTAGTGGAAGTGGGAGCGAGTGACTATGAATTTTGTGGCTAGATTGCCTTTGACCCAGAGGAAGCATGATGCAATCTAGGTAATAGTGGATAGATTGACGAAGTCAGCTCATTTTCTTGCAATTATGATGGATTACTCACTTGATAGACTGGCTGAGTTGTACATTAATGAAGTGATAAGACTGCATGGAGTCCCAATTTCTCTAGTGTCAAATCGAGATTCAAGATTTACATCTAGATTTTGGAAGAGTTTGCAGGATGCCTTGGTGCCTCGATTACACTTTAGCACCGCTTTTCATCCTTAGACAGATGGACAATAAGAGAGAGTAATTCGGGTCTTGGAGGATATATATGTTGAGAAGCTGTGTTATTGAGTTTACTGGGAGTTGGGATAGACATTTACCTCTAGTTGAGTTTGCATACAATAATAACTTTCAGTCTAGCATTAGGATGGCTCCTTATGAGGCCTTGTATGGTAGAAAGTGCAGGACACCATTGTGTTAGAACAAGGTTGGAGAATGTAAGCTAGTAGGTCCTGATTTGATTAAGGAAATAAAAGAAAAGGTTAAGGCAATTCGAGAAATATCGAAAGCAGCTTCAAATCGACAAAAATCTTACTCAGATTTAAAGAGAAAAGATAGAGAGCTCAGTGTGGGAGATAAGGTATTCTTGAAGGTATCTCCATGAAAGAAGATTCTGAGATTTGGTCGAAAAGAAAAGTTAAGTCCTCGATTCATTGGGCCGTATGAGATACTGGAGAGAGTAAGACCAATGGTCTACAGATTGGCTTTAACACCTGAATTGAAAAAGATTCATAATGTCTTTCTTGTCTATATGCTTCAGAGATATAGATCAGATCCATCTCATGTCTTATCAATAGAGTCGATTGATGTGAATCCAGATTTAACTTATGAAGAGGAATCAATAGCAATTTTGTCACGAAGAGGTAAAAGAATTAAGAAATAAAAATGTGTCATTGGTTAAAGTGCTATGGAGGAATCATTCTACAAAGGAGGCGACCTGGAGAGTGAGCAGATTATGTAGAGTCAATATCCCTAACTTTTTTCTGAATTGATATCAGGTAATTTCAAGGACGAAATTACTTAAGGGGAGAGAGTTATAACATTCGTAAATTTGTTAAAATATTAAAATAAAAATTTAATAAAAAAATTAAATAAATAATTTAAAAGGTTAAATAAAGTGATGGAAGTATGAAAATATAAAATGTGTAGGTAAGATATAAAGAAAATACATTGGATATATAATATACACATGATATCTACCTAGTATATACATGATATACATAATATATACATAATATCTACCTAACATATACACTTTTAGAAAAAGATAAAGTTAAGTTAAAAGTTAAAAAAATAAAAATAAATTATAATAAATAAATTAAATATAATTAATTTAAATTACAATTAAATAATTATTGATAGAAAAAATATATCAAATTATTTTAATACTTAATTATTCAGTAAATATATATATAGGTGAGGGGTATTTTAGAAAAATGAGAAATATAAAAAAAAATCATTATCTTCTTCCTCCTCTCTCATTTTGGACGAATTTCATGGTGGCTAGGGGAGGATTTTTTTTCTTTCAAACACTCAAAATTTCATTAAGTTCTTAAGGATTAAAGGTGATATTGAAGGATTTTCAAGTAATAGGTAAGGATTCTTTGAATTTTATTAAGCTTTCTTTGAATATGAATATATATAAATTGAGTTTTTGAAAGAGTATGTTATAATTGTTGAAATGGATATGTAGGATGTTATTTTGATAAGTAAGTAAAGATTTTATGGTTAAATATTGGATTTGATAAGTTTTAGTTAGAGTTTGAAAGAGGTAGTGTGAAAGTTAGGTTTTGATAAGAAGTGATGGTGCATTTAGTTTTATGATTTAAATTGTGTTATTTTGTATTGTTAATAATATTAATGAGCTCAAATTACCATTTGAAATTGATTAGAATGAAAAATCAAAATTAAAGAGGCTTAAGGAAAACATTTTAAAATTTTGATGAAAAAGTGGTATATTATATTTTAATACTTGAAATGTGTTAAAATATTATGTTTATGACATATTTAAACTTTAGAATTAAATTGGGATTGATTAGAGTGAAGTTTGAAAGTTAAAGTGTGTTAGGGTACATATTAGCGTTTTTGAAGGAATGTGCCTAAATTTATATTTTATGCTTTAAACACCTAGAAATGTGATACTAATTGATTATTTACATTCAAATTTTCAATAGGTGTTAAGTAGGTTATAATTTCACCAATCTAGTAGTGAAAGGTATTAGAAGATTTTAAAAGTGGAGTGAAGTTTTAACTCCATTTGTAGCTTAATTGAGGTTAGTACATACTTTGACATATAAGTGTTTGATTGCATTAATTTTTAGTGTAACACATTGGTTATGTTAAATATGTTATGTTGCTTGATATTTATGAAAGTGTGTGTGTGTCATTGTTTGGAGTAACAATGCTTATTTTGTGATGATTATTACATGATAAGCCATTTGAGAATGCCTAAATAGGATGTGTGTGAAAAAATAAAAAATGCGAATTGTGCACTAACATGTATAAACGAGCAACATTTACATTGTATATGATAATAATGTTAAAGATGCATTAGATTTGATAAGGTTTAGGTAGAGTTTGAAAGAGGCAGTGTGAAAGTTAGGTTTTGATAAAAAGTGATGGTGCATTTAGTTTTATGATTTGAATTGTGTTATTTTGTATTGTTAATAATATAAATGAGCTCAAATTACCATTTGGAATTGGTTAGAATGAAAAATCAAAATCAAAGAGGCTTAAGGAAAAATTTTAAAATTTTGATGAAAAAGTGGTATATTATATTTTATTACTTGAAATATGTTAAAATATTATGTTTATGACATATTTAAACTTTAGAATTAAATCGAGTTTGATTAGAGTGAAGTTTGAAAGTTAAAGTGTGTTAGGGCACATATTAGTGTTTTTGAAGGAATGTGCCTAAATTTATATTTTATGCTTTAAACACCTAGAAATGTGATACTAATAGATTATTTATATTCAAATTTTCAATAGATATTGAGCAAGTTATAATTTCACCAATCTAGTAGTGAAAGACATTAGAAGATTTTAAAAGTGGAGTGGAGTTTTAACTCCATTTGTAGCTTAATTGAGGTTAATACATACTTTGTCATATAATGTGTTTGATTGCATTAATTTTTAGCATATCACATTGGTTATGTTAAATGTTTTATGTTGCTTGATATTTATGAATGTGTGTGCGTGTCATTGTTTGGAGTAACAATGCTTATTTTATGCTGATTATTACATGATAAGCCATTTGAGAATGGCTAAATAAGATGCATGTGAAAAAAATAAAAAATGCAAATTGTGCACTAACATGTAAAAACGAGCAACATTTGCATTGTATATGATAATAATATTAAAGATGCATTGAAAATATGAAAAAGAAAGTGAAAAGAGGAAATTATAAAAATATAATTGCATGTCACCTTATATAAAGTCTAGTTTCAGAATATTATTGTCGAATATTATTACGCCCTTTGATAAGATAAGCTGATGTCACAGATATTGTTATGCCCTAGGGTGAGACACACTGGTGTCATAGACATTATTATACCTTCAGGTGAGACACGCTAGTGTCACAGATTTTATACGCCTTTGGGTGAGACACAGTGGTGTCATAGATGATTAAGTTAGCCCAAAATAATATTTTTAGAGCTACACTAATATATAAGAATTTTTAGGCCCAATGCATGTGGATGATTGATGTGTTGTTGATATGTGCAAAAAGAAATATATTTTATGACATTTTTATTATAATACATTTACGACATTGTATGTGTTATGCCATTTATTTGTTATATCAAAGTGTATAACACTAAGCATTATGCTTAGCACGATTAAATTGCATCTCGCAGGTGATAGAGCTGATTCAGAGAGTGCTGCTAGATCACACCAGGTCTAGATTATAATTATTTATTTTTAGAGATTATTGAGCTGCCACGTAGCAAAGTCATCTGCATCTCATGTATATATTTAAACTTTGTGAAATTTATTTAAATATGAATATTATGTTTATTATATGAATATGATGTAAATTATAAAAGAATGTTTAGTTTTTAAATGTTGAAAATTTGAGAGATGAATTATATGTATTGATATATATATATATATATATAAACACTTATGTATTATGTGGTTATGTTGGAGATTTTGGAGAAATGAATATGTTGAATGAATATTTGGTAGTGTATTTTAAATGCAGATTGAGTAAATTATATCCAAAATACAAATAAAATTCTGACAAATTTTTTTCAGAGATTTTTCTTTAAAATGTGTCTTTTTATATTTAAATTACTGAGAAATATTTTTCTTTATTTTTTTAATATATATATATATCATGTTCTAAATAATTATTTTGAAATGATGGAAGTTTTCAAATGAAAAAAAATGTACATGATATTCTTGTATTCTGTATACGTATTATATATATATATAAAGTGTGTGTATTATACATATATAGAGTATAAGGATGCTACACATAAAATTTGCATTGGTTGGCCAAAAAATTATCAATATTTTTAGCCAATGGTTAGCTAAAAATTGTCGATAAAATCTGTAATGGTTGGCTAAAATTATCAATAAAATCTAATTGGCTTTATTTTGGCTTCATTTTGTCAAAAATTACCAACTTTGACCAAATGAATTCAAGGCACATTAACAAATCTCTACATTGACTTGAATTCGTTGTATCAAATTAGAGAATTTCTCTTTATCTTCTCTAAATAGCTCCTAAGGGCAAATTCAACTGGAACAAATATCAATTAAGTCCAAGCAATGCCTTTTACCAATAGTACTAGAGTAAGGAATAAATATCAAATTAGTTCTCTTTACTTGGATTAGCTATATATCGACTAACAACATGTGCAATATTTGGACGGAGGCAAATCATAGCATACATAATACTACCAATAGTACTAGAGTAAGAAACATGTGATAAACACTCAATATCTTTCTCAGATTGTGATGACAAAGCTGCTGAAAGTTTAAAATGAGCAGTAAGTGGAGTACTTACATGCTTATTATTATTCATCCTAAAATGCTCTAAAACTTTTTTAACAAAACTCCTTTAAGTTAAATAAAGTTTACTTAAAGATATGTCTCTTCGAATCTCCATACCAAGAATCTTCTTAGCTATTTATAAATTTTTAATCTCAAATTCACCGATTAACTCTTCTTTTAACCTGTTGATATTCGATATATCTTTGGCAGTAATAAGCATATCATCAATATAAAGCAACAAATAAATAAATAACCCATTGCCAAGATTTCTAAAATATACCTAACTATCATATTGGCTCCTAGAATAATCGTGCCCTACCATAAAGGAATCAAACCGTTTATGCCCCTGTCAAAGAGATTACTTCAAACCATACAATGATTTCTTTAACAAGCAAACATGGTCTTCTTTGCCTTCTATCTCAAAATCCTCAGATTGTTGAATGTAAAATTTTTGCTCAAGTTCACCATGCAAGAAGGTTATCTTCACATCTAGTAGTTCTAACTCTAGATCATGTATAGCAACTAGAGCAAGCAAAACACGAATATAGTTATGTTTGACAACAGGTGAGAAAATATCATTAAAATCAACTCCTTGTACCTGACTATAGCCTTTAACAATTAATCGTTGCTTATTTCTTACATCTTTAACACATGGAATGTCATCTTTTCTTTTAAAGACCCATTTGCAACTAATAATTTTCTTATCTTTAGGCGATTTTACTAAATCCCAAGTTTTACTCTTATAAAAAGATTTCATCTCCTCTTGCGTAGCAGTTAACCAATGGCTTTTGAATATGTGGAAGGTTCATTAGTTCCTTCAATTTCTTGTACATCAACATATGCAAAAGTAATATAATATACTAATCTTGGAGATACTATTTTCTCTCTTTGTGGCCTACTTCTAGTAATGGAATATTACTCCTCTTCTGTCGAATCTTATGCTTCTTTAGAAGGAGGTAACTGAACTAGGCTTCGAATGAAATTTATTTGTGAACATGTCTTCTCCACCTCAATCTCAACCTCCATCTACTTCTCTGAATTCTGCATGCGTGTAAGAAGAAATAATAGTCTCTTTTCTTGAATAGCTCATGGCAGACTCATCAAAAATCATCAAATATAACATTCCTACTAATAACAACTTTGGGTGATTTTAGATTAGGAAGCCAAACTCTATATCCTTTTACACCATATGGGTAACTAATAAATATGCTCTTTTTAGATCTAGGTTTAAGTTTTCCGTCATTAACATGAACATAAACAGGGCAACCAAACACCCATAAATTAGAATAGTTTGTAGGATTACTAGACCATGTCTCCTCTAGAGTCTTGCATTTAATTGATATAGTTGGAGCACGATTCACCAAATAGCAAGTTGTAGGAGCTTCTTCTGCCCAAAAACTCTATGCCAAACTTGAATTAGATAACATGTACCGGACTTTCTCCAATAGAGTTATGTTCATGTGCTCGGCTACGCCATTTTTTAGAGTTCCTCTAACTATGAGATCTCTCACAATACCTTCATTTTTGCAAACTTTATTGAACTCAACATCACATAACTTTTACCCATTGTCAATGCAGAGATGCTTTACTTTCTTGCCTGTCTGTTTTTCTACCAAAACCTTCCATTATTTAAAAGTAACAAATGCCTCATTTTTCTATTTCAGAAAGTAAACTCATACCTTTATAGTGTAGTCATCAATGAAGGTAAACATCTACCGAGCACCACCTTTTGAAGGAGTACATGATGGTCCCAAAAATCTGAATGAATATAATCTAAAATAGCTTTAGTTCTATGAACTCTTGTATTGAAACTGACTCTTTTGTACTTGCCGAAAATACAATGTTCACAAAACTCCAACTTTGATGTACTTTGACCATCAAGAAGACCCCTTTTACTTAATATTGTCAAGCATTTCTCACTCATATGTCCACGTCACATGTGCCACAACTTGGTCACATATGAATCTAGCATAGAAGAAGAAACGGCAACCGATCCCATGATAGTAGATCCTTGTAATATATATAATTTACCTACTAGTTTGGCTTTCATCACAATAAGAGCACCCTTCAGAACCTTCAAAACTCCACCTCCACTAGAAAAATCTAAAGCCAAGATTATCCAAATCCATGTTTTGATCACACTATCATGTATTCTTATTTTCACACTACCAATTCCGACAACTTTACAAGGATGATCATTGTCCATCAAGACAAACTCCTATGTCTATAAGTTCATAAGAGAAAAACCAACCTCTATGGAGACATATATGAAATGAGCAAGCATAATCTAAAATCTATTATTGTTTGGATTTGGCACCATCTTCAGTCACAACGTAGACATTACTAACTTCAACCTCATCCTAAACAACACTAGCTTTGACGGGTTAACTTTCTGATTCCTTTCTTTATTTTTTGTTTTGAAGCTTAAAACACTTAACTTTAATGTGCTTTTTCTTCTTACAATAATTGCAAGTTAAATGAATATTTTTTGACTTCGATTTTGATATCGATCGATTACTACTGCTAGACTCCCTTGTAAAGAACCTTTCTCTAACAACTAAACCATGTACTAGACTATCAAAATGGCTAGGGTAGAGTTATTTGTCAAAAAACTCTTTATAATACAAAGATGCTTTCATGTCCTTTCGACTTTAAAGACTTGTTACTGTAAATCGATGTTTCATTAAAGTTCTTAAATGATGGAGGTAGTAAATGAAGTAACATAACAACTTGGAATTTTTATTTCATACTTAATCTCCATATTCGCCAAGTTTAAAAGAATAGAGGAGAACTCATCAATATGAGATTTGATAAATGTACCTTCCGCCATAGAGAGGGTGTAAAAATAGTACTTGGTAATTAGCTTAGTGGTGAGACTTTTTGTGATATATAAGGACTCGAACTTGTCCCATAAATCCCTAGCTGTCCTCTGATCAAGGGCTTTATGCAACACTTCATTGGACAAGTAAAGCTGAATCACAGATAGGGCCTTCTCACCAATCTCTGCCTTTTTATTTTCATCTGTCATAGTAGACATCTTATCCTTACCTAATAGCACTTTATGCAGACCATTTTATGTCAAAATTTCTTTCTTCTTGACTTGCCACATAGCAAAACTCATATTGCACTCAAATTTTTTAATATCAAAATTTGTTGTCGCCATAACTAATCCCAAATAGATATCAGCAAAGCTCCGATACCAGTTTATTAAGATTGAATGTGAAAATAAAATAGTTATCTGAGAAAAATGCAATAAACAAAATAAAAAAATAATAAGAAGACACAAATTTATGTAGTTCAGTGTTAGCCTATATCTATGGGCAAAGGAGAAATTAAAATTTACTAATAAACTAAAAATGGTACAAATTTAGAGGAAAAAACACTAATAGTCCTAAATCCAATTACACCAAATGCACTCAATTTATTGAGAAGCTCTCAAAATACATGAAAAAATTACTCGAAAATTTTTCATAAGCTCACACCACTCCATCCCTACAAAAATGAGCTGCATATATATATATATATATAATATGTTGGAGTTGGTATAACAAGGTGGTTATATTTGCTTGTTCATGAAGCATATAAAATTTTTCAACAAAATTTGTATTGGTTGGCAAAAAAATTATCAATATTTTTAGCCAATGATTGGCTAAAAATTATCAACAAAATCTGCAATAGTTAACTAAAATTGTTAATAAAATCTAATTGGCTCATTTTGTCAAAAATTGCCAACTTAGACCAAATGAATTTAAGGCACATTACCAAATTTCATCCACATATACTTCTTCAAAAAGCTCTATCGGTATTTATAATTACCTTATTAGGACAACTTAGGGTTGGCAATGAGGCGGAGAATCTCAACTCCTCTCGGGGATTTGCCTTGAACGAGACCAAAATTTCCCACCATCTTTCCCTGCGGGGGCAGAGACGGAAAAATTTTCTTTCCGTTGGGTAGGGCGGGGCGGGGCTGGGCGGGACCCGATATAATATAATATATATATTAAAATATATAATATAAATTATATTTATACATTACAATATATATATATTATATTTTTATATTATAATATATTATATATTATTTATGCCATATTTTAATTATTTGTACATATAAAATAAATTTAACTTGATATATTTTATTTTATTATATATTTTTTTAAATTTATTATATATAGTAATTCAATTGTTATCTTATATAATTATTATAAATTCTTAATTTTTTATACTTTTAAAATTTTAATTTTTTTTAAAAAGGATATAAATTTCCTGAGGGGATCCCCGCCGAGACGAAAATAAGGCAAATATAAGCCTGTTTGTGGGACAGGAATCCCCGTGGAGATTCTCCATCTTGGCAGGAATGGGGATCGGGAACGTCCCCCCGCCTCCGTCCCGCCCCATTATCAACCCTAGAGTAACTAGAATTTCAACCCAACATAAATAAGATGCAATACAAGAGCACCCCCGACTAATATTACTAATATCAATTAACCACTTATTATAAACTTGAACTGCCACATTGATTTAGGAGTAGTAAAAATTATTCCTCTAACTCCATATATACCAATAAACAAACCCAAAAAACATGGGTCAAGATTCCCCATAAAACCACTAAACTTATCATCCAAAATTTTCTTAACCCACCCATATCAGCGTAGCCAGAAAAATTGAAACACGTTAGATGAGTTAAGGAGTAAATGCCAAATCTGTTGAGCCTTAGTGCAATCGCAAACAACTTGCAAAGAATTTTCTACTCCAAGAAAATAAATCTAGCATAAATCAACTGCAACAAATCACCTCTAAGGAATTTGCCACACACATATTGAACTTTTTAAATTTTGATTAAAATTTTTTAAAAATAATTATTAGGAGTATATGAAAATTTATAATTTTATACTAATTTTGAAATTTAATTCGATGATTTACAGTATTATTTAATAATATATTATATTCTAAGATATAACATAAAGATATATCATAATTTGAAGAGATTATATAATATAATTTATTTTAAATAAATTTTTTATTTAATTTGGTGATATTTTATAAAATTTTAATTGATTATATAAATAAAAAATTTAGTATAAAAATATATTTTTTAAAACATATATTAATAATATTTTTTAATCAGTAAAATTTAAAAACACCGCACCCACCAAATTGGTGGTTTAGAACTTTATTTCGTTGGTATAGCGGTGGCAGAGTGAAATTAATCGGATAATAACGGTGAATAGATCAAGAAGAAGCAGCAGCCAGTAAATTCGCTGGTTTCTAAAAAAAAGATCTTCACAGCAATCAACAATGGCGTTTCAAATACCTTACGATCAGGCAAAGGAACTTCAGATCACTCTTCGAAAAGAGGCTGGTTTTGCATCCTACAATCCAGATGATCCTCAACTTCCCGATTTACCCTCTCTCAAAGACGCCATTTCCCAACTTGATCCTTCTCCTACCGACCTTCGATGTAACTATTGCAAAGGCAGGCTTCTCAGAGGGGTTAATTCGGGGATTTGTGTGTTTTGTGGTAGACAGCAGAACAAGGATGCTCCTCCTCACCCAATCAATTTTACTTCTACTTTTGGTTGCCGTTGGTTTCTTCAGTCTCTGGACTTGGATGGATCGGTAAGATTTAAAAAATAATTAAAAAATCGAATTTTTAGAGGTTTCTGATTTGGGTTTCCCTTCTTCTGATTTTTTTTTTCAATTGTGAAAATTTAAATTTGTTTGATACCCATTTTGCAAGTCTTGCAGGAATGTAGTTTTCTAGTGTGATGATCATAATAATCTGTGAATTTGCTTGATTGATTGAAGCTAAAAAGTAGAAAAGGATTGCACTGGAAACAGATAATTAGGTTCTGATTTAAAAGCACTATATTGGGTTTTGATTTGATTTATGAAATTTAGCTTCCAATCTTAGTTTTTTTGAGCCCTCAGTCAGCATGGTTTCAACTTTTTAGCAACTGACTGTTTAATCAGAAGTTTCCTTTAGCATCTTTTTGAGTTTGAGTGAGAGTTTTGGTTTTAATTTGGTTTTTGCCTTATTGAATTTGAGATTTTTTGTTTCCTATACTGTTTTTGTAGAACAATTGGCACTTTGGCAATTTCATTTTATAATCCTCTTTTTTTTTCTTTTTAATATGCCCCTTCTTTGAGTATATGTTTTTGAATAGGATATGGGGTCCTCAACACAAGAACATATTCTGTAAACACAGCGTTCTGTTTTGTAGGAGCTTGTGACATCATCAGTCGAAACAAATGAATCTAACAAGGGACAGAATTCGCCGAAAATTGAATTTCCTTTATCTGATCTTTTAGCTTTAGAAATAAGATGGCCTTCTGAGCCTGAGAAATTTGAGATTAGTGCTATGGAAAAGACTTCATTTCGGAAATCAAGTACTCTGAACTTGGCAGGAGGTAATCTGGATTTTTTTAATGAAGCTAAGTTAGACTCTGTTTTGGCAACTACTGCTGTAAGTAAACATGAGGATGCGACTGCAAGTACTGTGTCTGGAGGTCATAGAAATCTTAGCTTGTTTGAGAATGTTGAGCCTTCTGAGACAGTTGTTATGAGGTCCAAGGCAGATGAAAGTGGCCACTCTTTTTCTGGTTGGGAGGCTGATTTCAAATCTGCTGGTTCAGGAGCTCAACAACAGGAATCTGAATTGTCTGATCCTTTTGTGGTATCTTCTCCGCTTGATCTTTCTTCCCACATGGATGCTGTCTTTGGACCTGGGAAAGATTTATTTAATGAAAAAACCAAGGAAAATATGACTTCTTCATCAAACAGGAGTGACTGGTTTGAAGGTGATTTATGGAGTAATCCCAATGCTGGGGTAGCTGTTCAGGATGAGAAGATTGAAGTGCCAATGAATGATAAGGATCACAGAATGGTAGGTGACACAAATAATTCTTCTATGAGCATTGATTGGATTCAAGATAATCAGTGGCAAACCACCACAAGCAGTAGCAAGGCAGCTGATAATAGAACCATTGATAAAGATGATGATGCATTTGATGCATGGAACGATTTTACAAGCTCAAGTACTGCACAAGCTGCTTCTGATTATTCTTTGAAACAAGAAGTGAATAACACGGTGTCCTCTGTTGAGCAGGCATCTGTAAGCTTATTCAGTGGAACTAACTCGAAGGATGTTGATTTTGGTGGCTTTTCGCAGCTAGAATTATTTCCAACAACTCTTAACCACGAAAATGGTTCTGCAGAAGTGAGTACTATGGTGCATGCAAGTTCTGTTTCAGATAGGTACGTCCTTTCGGGCTAGTATATTTAGTATGATCTAGATCATGATAAATTGTATTTTTGTTAGCCACATTGCATTAGCAATCGTTTAATGCTTGTCTAGCACAACATCCTCTTAAAACATCATGCTTAGGCTGTTAGATAATGTTTTTGTTTTCCCCCATTTTATTTCTTTTATGGGGTCCAAGGAATAAAAAATCCAAAAGCTGAATCCCAACATTAGTTACGGCCCAACTGTATACATCTACCTTGATATTGGTATCAGTTATGGCCTTCCCAAGGACGTCGTGTTCCAAAACATTGTAGGTTAACATGTTGACTGATTTTTGTGGATAAAATTAAAAAAAGGAGTGAAATATAGCATGAGATAGAGAGAGAAAGGGAGAAAGAAATAAGTCCTCACTTTTTCATTTTAAACAAACATAACCTTTTGAAAATTTGAAGCAGTATGCTAACAAATTCAATGAATATTAAATATTATAATAATTTAAGATGTCATATCAGAATATCTTTTTTATATTTATACATCAGATGTGATCTCCCATTAATACCCAGGGTGCCTTGTCACACACCTCCTCTAGCCTGGTGATAATTGACACTACTAAGAAATAGGTCTATATAATTGATAAGAAAAGGCAAAATTGAAAACTAGAACAAAATTTTTAGATTCTTTTTTTGAAACTTTGACTATGTTAATGCTAATGTGGGGAAGAATGAGTTGATACATCAAGATGCTATGAAACGGTTCTCCTCATCAGTTTCTTCTATCTTTGAAATTTTGCAATTAGAGAGCGCAAAAAGAATGCATATCATGTTCTTCATGCCAATAAGAGTTGTAGAAAGAAATGTAGTTGTGGACCTTGCAGCAAACAAGGTGTTGGAACTTGGAAGTTTATAAACTTTTTTTTTGATGGAAGAAAATTTCATTAAGAGAAAAGAACAGAGTACATCACGTATGCTCGGGATTAGTCGGGCTTGAGCAAGTTTCTAGACCTAGTCCTTGTACAGGTGCTGTTCTTATTGCACCATTACTATCAAGAGCGTTACAAATAAGAGCATCCAAAGAAATTAAATTAGCAATAGGAGGACCCTCTTCAATCCATACATTGTCCTTCTTTCCTACCTGGCATTGTTTTGCAAGGGTATGTGCTACTCGATTAAACTGGCAAGGGGTATAGCTCCATAGGCAGTCACCAAGAGAGTTACTCAGTGCAGCACACTCATCTAAGACTAAACCCAGTTCATTGCAGTAAGGGGAACTCGCTCGCAATGCATCCACTATGAATTTGCAATCAAATTTAACAATTAAGTTTTTAAAACCCAGATCAATAGCTAGCTATAAGCCAAAAATGATGGCCTTTGCTTCAGCAATGGGTGGAGACCAAGTTGCCGGGATAGCTCTAGATGCGCAAGCTAGGATTTCTCCCTTATAGTTTCGAAAGACCACGCCCAGACCTGTTGCTGACGATGAAATAACGCTTGCATCTGTGTTCAACTTCTCAAAATCAACCGCAGGAGGGGACCAACAATTCGGTTTGCGAGTTATGATGTGATCAGACCCCATATTTTGGCCAGAGGTTGAGGCAAAAGAAGGAAGTTCCAGTCTCATGTTTTTAGCATTAGAATGTAGAAGTTGGTGTGTTCACGAAAGCTTTTGTTTCGTAAAAACCAAATGCAATAGCAGATGATGCATGATAACATTATTTCATCGACAGAAGAACATTCCCAGAGGTGCAAAAACCAATTTTTGAAAGAAAAGTCATCATAGCCACATACCTTAGAGAAAATAGGTCCCAAATTCTCAAGATGGATTCACAGTGCAGGAATAGATGAATGCTAGTCTCCTTTTTGCCACAAAACATACAAGCCTTGGACACATTATCCAACTGGCCATGGAGGAGGGATTTTGTTGGAAGAATATCTAAGCAAGCTCGCTAAATAAAATTGATGATCCTGAGATGCATTTTTAGTCTCCAAAGCGATTTCCAGAAACTTGCCATAGAAGAAGAGGGTGAGACCTCATTAGAACCTCGAATTTTGTTGGAGAGCAATCCTATATCCACTTTTGACCACATAGTCTCCCGTTGTATGAAAGTGCCAAACCAATGAATCTTCCCTATCTAATTTACTAAGAGGGATTGATAGAATCTTGTTGATGTCTGCAGGTATGAAGATATTATTAAGCAAGCCCTAATTCCATGCTCTTCTATCGTCATCAATTAAGTAATCCACTATAGCATCCATCGAAAGGTTATTGCACGGGGTTATTAATTTGAAGGTTGATGGTTGTGGGATCTATTTGTCTGCCCAAAGCCTGATGGATTTGCTGTTGCCCACTCGCCATATGATCCCTGAATGAAGTACCTCTCGCCCCCAAAGAATGCTTGTCCACATGTAACTTGGTGAGCATCCTACCTCAGCTTCTAAGAAAGATGAACTTGGAAAAAAGCGAGCCTTAAGCAGGCGTGCAATTAGAGAGCTCGGATTTGTCAGCAATCACCAACCTTGTTTAGCTAATAAGGCATTGTTAAAGCTCTCAAAGTCCCTGAAGCCTAAGCCTCCTTCCTCTTTGGATTTACACATGTGGTCCTATTTACACAGGTGAATTTTTTTCTCATTTTGTTTCTGTCCCCACCAATAGTGACTAATCCTGGCCCTTAACTCTTGACATAAATAAGAAGTTAGTCTAAAACATTGCATAAAATACATTGGGATTGCTTGTGCTATTGTTTGATGAGGAGCTCCTTGCTTGCCCAAGAAAGGAATTTTTCTTTCCAGTTTCGAAGTTTAGCCCACATTTTATTTTTTATGCGATTGAAGATGAGCATTTTCGAACGTTCCACCACTGTTGGTAAGCCAAGATAGATCTCATGATGGGCAACTGTTCGAACACCAAAAGCCGAAACAAGAACACCTTGATCTTCCTCCCCAACGTTTGAACTAAAGAAGACTTCATATTTGGAAAAATTGACTTTTTGTCCTGAGAGAGACTCATACTTTCTAAGTACTCGAGAGATGGTATGAACCTCCTGTTGTCTTGCTTTGAGGAATAATAAGCAATCATCTGCAAATAATAGA
The DNA here is from genome assembly GCA_947685225.1 of Garcia nutans. Lineage (NCBI taxonomy): Eukaryota > Viridiplantae > Streptophyta > Magnoliopsida > Malpighiales > Euphorbiaceae > Garcia > Garcia nutans. Next base: position 3,900,154 of record CANTUV010000068.1, read on the forward strand.
TGGCTAATGACGGGGGCTCCTCTACATATATTAATGCCACTAAGGGATTTGGACTCAATGGCTTGGTGAATCAATCTACTAAGGTCTTCGGAGCATAGGAGAAATAGGTAGGGAGAAAGGAGATCTCCTTACCTAAGGCCACGAGAAGGAAAAAATTCATTTGAATAAGTTCTGTTGACTTTTATCATATAGGACACCGTAGTGATGAATCGCATGACTGTGTTCACCCAAGAGTCCGCAAAACCCAAGCGAAGCAAAACTGCTCTCATATAAGACCATTCAATCCGATCGTAAGCCTTCGCTATATCAAGTTTGAGAGAGATGAATTTTTTGCTCGTCACCCCTGTTTTTCATAAAATGAAAAACCTTAAAAGCTGTAATGATATTATCCGTAATGAGCCTTCCCGGAACAAATGCACTTTGAGTAACATCCACAATGTCGTCTACGATGCTCTTTAATCGATTGGCCAAAACCTTTGTGGCAATCTTACAAACCACATTACACAAGCTTATAGGCCGAAATTGAGTTATGGATTTGGGTGATTTGACCTTTGGGATCAAACAAATAATTGTATGATTAAACTTCTTTGGAAAGTCTACTCCTTGTAGCACTCGTAACACCACTGAGATCACATCCCTCTCTACAACATTCCAGCATTTCTAATAAAAAATAGGAGGTAGACGATCTGGGCCTGGAGACTTCAACGGATGCATCATATTCAGTGCTTTAACAACCTCCTCTTCGTTGTATGGACGACAAAAAAATGAATTCATCTCATTTGTAACCTTCGGCTTCACAAAATGAAGGTCATCAATGGTGATAAGATCTGCCACTTCAGAAGCAAAAAGATTAGAGTAAAATTTTTGAATATGGGAGAGTAATTCCTTACCTCTTAGCTTTTGATTATTCTCGTCCAGCAGGAATTTAATATGGTTATTTTTGTGTCTTGAGGAAGTAGTAGCATGGAAATATCTGGTGTTTTTATCTTCTTCGCATAGCCATTGAGCTTTTGCTCGCTGACTCCACATGATCTCTTCTCTACAATTTAATTCGGTGATTTTTGATTTGATAATCTGACGCTCACTTAATGCTTCTTGGTAACTGGCAGACAATAACCTTCTTAAGCTGTCTATAAGGGCCTTTCTTTGTTTGACAAAATTGCCAAAGGTGTCTCGACTCCATTCTTGCAGACCCTTAGAGCAAGATGACGCTTTATCGTTCCAATCCAGAAATGGTATACTGCTTCCATCTAAGATGGCTCTCTCGTCCACATTGCTTCGAAATGGAATGGATGAGAGGACTCCAAGGGATGCTTATTCCCTCTTTACCCGTTTAGTAAGATAGGGAGATGGTCTAATCCTGTGTGGTGTATATGTAAGAGAGATGATTCAGGAAAAAGTTGAAACTAGGAAGAAAATGCCAGTAGACGATCCAGTCTTTCTTCTATGAAGCTTTGACCTATTCTCCCATTATCCCAAGTGAACGGATAACCAGTATAACCTGAGTCAGATAGACCACAATCCATACAAGCCTCCCTGAAATTATTGATTGCAGTATCACTCCGAGGAATTCCTCCTGCCTTCTCGTTATGATACATGATTTCATTGAAGTCCTCAATAACTGCCCAGGGAAGATCTCATTGAGAAGCTAGCTGGCGAAGGAGGGCCCATGACCGGTACTTTAGGTGAGCTTTGGGCCATCTGTAGAAACATGTAAGTCTCCAAGAAGGCAGGTCCTGGCTATCAACAATGAAATCCATGTGGTGGGAGGAGAAAGTCTAATTTTAAAGCAAAGCAATCATCCCAAATGCAGGCGATGCCTCCTCCCCCGTGTTGGTCTTTGAAAGAGATACCATTATTGTACCTAAGTTTATGTTTAATAATTTGCATTTTGTCTTCTGACACTCGGGTTTCCATGAAAAAGACAATGTTTGGCGTTTGAGCCTTAATGAGACGGCCTAAATTCACAATTGCGGCATGACGTCCCAAACCACGACAGTTGTAACTAAGAAGCCTCATTAGTGTAGCGATTGGCTGATTGACAACCGATCGCCTTTGATTTGATGACAGGGCAAGACAAATCTAGTTGGCCCTTTTTCTGTTTGTAGAGACATACTGGCTCATCCACATCTAAATCCATGTCTTCAGAGTGTGTTCTTTTAAGGGAATCACGAGTGGCTATGTTCATAGGGGATCCATTCACCAATCTGTCACGGGCTAGTTTTTTCCAGGTTACCTTCTTCCTTATGTGATAGGAAATCATCATCTTAGCAACCATATACCCCAATAACTATTAAGTTATGATACATATGAAATGCAAGAAAACACCCTCTAGTCAAGATGATTCCAAAACCCAAGGATCTCAAGTAAAGTTAGTGAAAAACTAGTTCCAATTATTATTGTTTACCAATGAAACTAGTACTTGAATTCAACCCACAACGCCACAAACCAAATATGATTTGATAAGTTAAGAATTAAACACGATTTTTTTTTGTTAGAGAATGCCACAAACTGAATTAGTTTGATAAGTTCGAAGTTCATGAAAGTGCAAATTCAGATTATCATTCATCAATGGTCTCTTTACAAATGAATTTAGCTTTGATATTTATAGCCAAAGTATGGTAGAAGAAACCTAAATGGCTGTTATTATAGCTCTCCACGTTCTCCCCTTTAATCCTCACTACCTTTCATTGAAAAGAGTTGTTATACGTTAAATGTACTCATTTGTAACTTTTAAATGACAATTAATCACACCTCAAACTAAATGCACTCATTAAAACACATTAAAACTCACACTTAATAAGAATAAAACCCTATCTCTAATATGTTGATTTCACAAAGCAAATAAAATAAACTCAAATTAATAAATAACATAAAATGACAGCACAAGATCCATGCTCACTTAATTAAGGCTGAATGACCCTTTATTCTTCAATGGGCTGGATTGATTCAGACAATGTGCGTTAGACTATTGTCTTCATATTTGAACATGCTTGGATCAAGTTTACAATTTTTGACTCTTGTTCCTCCCATAATAAGTGAGCTGCATCACATTGAGCTTGTTTCTTCCAAATATCTTCAATTAAGCAAGTTAATGTTTCCTTCATTTTTTTGGCTCTAGCTTTTGTCATTGGGTCTCCATGAATGGCTAAAAGGCCTTTCTTTGCATTTTCATCCTTAGCTGAATGGACTTGAGCTTGCTGGTCCTCATCATTATGCCCGTATTGGCCACCTCTAAATCCAGAGCTTTTTCTCGAGCTTGAGAGTTTGTCTTTACAATCGTCCCAGTAGGTTCATTACAAATATTGTTAAGAGAAGCATGAGGGTGAAATAGAGGATCGACCTGAATTGGAGGCTTGTTTTGAACCCCACCATTGCTCGACACCTAGACCTCATCTCCACACTGGAATTTAGCTCTGCTGCACTGGAACTCGGCTCTGCTGTCTTGTTTGAGTTCAGAAAGTAAAGCATCTCCTTGAGGGATTTACAACTTGAAGGTGATTCTCTTGTGTCTGGGAGTCCAACATTCTTCTTCTTGGAATCCCGTTGCAATGCCGCTAGCAGCTTAGATTCCTTCTCTTTCTCTGCCGGGTTTCTAATTTGGAACCCCTTTTTTGGAGAAGCTTTGAGCCATTCTCCATATTGGCTGTCGTCTTTATTTCCTCCCTTATCACAATCTGCTGTTGAATGCCCTACGAAGCCACAACCAAAATAATAGATTGGTAGTCTCTTGTATTTCAATTTAATCCAGAAAACAGTCACCGAATTTTCAGCAAAACACCTCTCCGAAGAGCTTTGTCTATGGGAATGGAAACTCTAAATCGGAGGTAGTTAGCCCAATCAGTAGAGTCCCCTTCATCCACCTCTATCGGCTTCCTTAGCATTTTCGCTATTTCTTTTGCCATCCCTTTTGAGAGCCATAAGAAAGGCACATCATAGGCCTTAACCCAGAACATTGATTCTGTTATGGAGACTGTAGATGCCGTGTCGTCTGGTTTCACTGGACGCAGTAGGAGAAGTTGGTTGTCCTTCACCAAGGCCCAGTGTATAAATCTTTTTGGCTATATGTGTATGTGTAGAACTTGAAGATGAAGACATTCTCCCCAAGTTGTCTAAAGCTAAAGCCCTTATGCAATCTCCAACTTTTCAACATGGTAGTTTGTAGAGCAGGGACATTAAATTCTTTGGAGGTTAGTAATTTACCCACTAAGCAGAGAGAGATACGGAAATTTTGCAGATTAAGTACTTCAGAATCCAACACAATCTCTTTAACTTCATTTTCCTCCTTCGTTAAGTGTAGTGAAGCAAGCAGGTCATCCAAACTCTGATCATCGGTCATGGTAGCTAGTAATTAGGCTGGATCTAAGAAGCACTGAGGTGATGAAGTAGAAACAGAAGAATAGTGATGCTAGATTTGAGAACCGTAGCTGCCGCTAAGAAGGGGTAACCCCTAAGAAAGGGGAGAGAGAAAACCCTTTCAGTGAAGGGAGCGCTCGGAGAGAAGAAGTTTGAAGTTTATAATTTTTAAGAACCTGATTGAAGCTTTCTATATGAATGAAACATTGCAAAAATGCTTGATAAGCAATTTGCCAGTTGTGTGCAAAAGGATGTGGAATTATAGTTTGTTTTCAAGTTTATGCATTATTTTCTAATGGGTCTGACTCTTCCCTGAACTCTGTGTATTGAGAGAATGTTTGTGCACCGGGCTTTTTTTTTTTCTTATGCATTATTTTCTAATCTGAACATATAATTGGCAATGAAAGAATTCTTATGTTATACTTGGTCGATCCCTTTTTAACTAGAGATAAGAGGGTAGGAAGTGGTTTACGTTTGTATCTTGTTTTTTTGTTGCCTCATCAATTTCCATCCACCACAGCAGCTTTTTTGTTGCCTATACAATAGTCTTCACTGTTCTATTATGCATCTTCCCCAATAGCTCGACAGTTACTTTATCTAGGAATTCATCTTATTATATGCCTCTATTTCTCCAGAAACTATTTTGAACTTCACAGGCATCTGGTGCTGATCTATTCTTCCATAAGCAATTAATCATCGTACTAACTCAAATTTTATGGAAATGACTTTGGTTATATCTTGTAGGCTGTGGCTATCTTTTTTCCTTTTTTCCTTTTTCTAGTTTTAAGTTATATATTTTTGCTTTTGAACAAAAACATTATCAATTTATCATATTTTTGTGTTGCTTGTTTCAGAGTAGCTAGCCTGGATGAAAGAGATGAAGGAAGTGCTGAACATGTTGGAAAAATTGGAAAAATTTCCAATGAAAATGCAAATTCAAATTCTGACGTGGATACAATAATGGCACAAATGCATGATCTCTCCTTTATGCTCGCAAGTGATCTTTCAGTGGCACAAAAAAAAGATCCACAAGAGATAGATCCATTTGGTTAGTTTTCTAAAGATTTAACTTATTTCTATTTTTGAAGTTTATGTGATATAAATTGTTTTTTTTTAATCTGAATTACGTCTTTTAGTGCTGGATATCTGTATTCTTTATTGTTATTATTATTTTCTTCCTGTTATATAAAGAAGCTATTTGACGTTTTGTTCCTATAATTTCTTCGGTTTCAAGTAATTCCCCTCTCAGTTCTTTCTTCCAATGTGATTCATAACCATGCCATTGAATGAATTTACCGGGATGGCTCAGCCTCTTGTTTTGTTAGTGCATGCAACAAACAGGCTCCATTACATGCAAAACAATATTAATATCTTCTATTATATTTTCCAGTTATTCGCCAGCATTTGTTTGATGTTGAGATTAAATTTCATTTTTCAAAAAATCAGCGTTTTAAAACTTCTTATAATAAATCAAGGTATAACTTAATGGTCAGAAGAGTGTGTTGTTCCTGTCTAGGTTTTAAGTATGAATCTCAAATGCTTTCCTCCTTATATGTAATTAATAAAAAAAAACTTATTATAATGAAAACAGATAAAATTCTAGTACTAATTAATATATTCAATTTCTAACATTAATACCAAATCTCATGCAAGTTTGATTACAAGTTGATATGCAAAATGTCGGAAGATCTTCATGTTGCTTTTTCAAAACTCTACTTCAACCTTGTGCTCATTCTTGTAAAAAAAAATTAGGAGCTAAAAGAAATTCGATTTTCTCATAACATAATGTTCCACACCCTAGGCAACGCAAAGGCTGGTTGCTTCTATGCTGGACCGGACCGAATAAAGTTTCAAGTTACATCATGTTTCCACTTATTTATTTATTTATTTATTTTGGCAAGGTCAAATTTGCTTTCCAAAAAAGCCCTTCAAATCTTTATACCAAAGCCGAAAGATGATATCCATATATATTGAAATGCACTAATTTAGCTCATAAAAGATGCCATGGTAACTTGTACACAGAGGCCTACATATTCAAAAGAAGAGGATGCAATAGTTTTAGCTTACAGAAAAGCTACATTTTTCACGCAAGGAATGTACATTTGCTCAACACAGAAAGGTCAGACTATAATCTATCTATACTAAGCATGCATCTTCTATACCTCAGCACCTCAAACTGTATATTTATCTTCTGACTGAATCTAGCCTCCAATTAAATGCCCAAATATTGTCCAATCGGCTGCATAGATGTTTGGATTCTAGACCGGTGTCCAGTTGCAACATTGTGAAACAACTGCTTTAAGCATTGCATGGCAGTTTGATCATCCTGGAAAGGAAAATCCAAAGAAAATTGTTAAATTTAACTAAAATTCGTTTGAAATTTCTAAAAAGGCAACAGCTTGAAATTTCATTTGAGTACTTCCTAGAAGAACCTTGTCGGAAAAATGAACAAATTTTCATACATAACAAGTATATAAATGCTTATACGATGGTTAGCTAATTGTTGATTTTGTACATATAGGTTGCAGCAAAAGCTAATTAAACCTCTTTTTTCTATCCTAATAACTCCTGTAAAAAGAGGATCAGGACCAAGTATCGTGAATCGGCTCTGGTTGACACCATGCGAATGAGAGTCTGGGCAATGTGGATTTTACTTAGTGGACATTTTTCTTCTCACACTATTATTAGACATTAATTCCTTGTATAGAAGAGTAAAAGAAGTCTTGTATGCTATATTTGCAAATTTGTGGAAGTGTGCGTATCATGCACCTGGATGCAAACCCTGCATGGTAAACTTGATTAATTAGAACTTACTCTCAGGACACTAAAGAAGGACGGATCTCTTAACTTCATGGGAAAGCAACATCTGAGTCCGGCACAGGCCCTGCATTCAGTTTGACACATATTTAATAGACTCGTAAGTGCAAACAAGTATTTGAAGTGCAACAGTATTTAGCTAACCTTGGACTTTCTGATAGCCTATGATAACACCAAATAATGTGTTTTAGCAGCCGTTTGGAGGAATCTTCTGTAAGCTTTCCATCTTCAGCAAGCGTTTCAACCATTTTCCCTAAAACACGTCCTATAGAATAAAAACGGTCTGCTAGAGCACAACAATACTTCAGCCCCTCATCATTTAGTAGGATTCGGTAAACTATAAATGTAGCTACCTGTATTTTCAAATTCATAAATAAACTGTGAATTTTCAAGAGTATGCCAATCTGAACAACAGAGTTTGAACAGCTAGAATTATCTTTCAGCCAATTTTCACTATTGAATACTCGGCAGATTTGTGTCTTTCCATTCAACTATTTCAATAATCTCATATTTGCTATTCATCTTCTCTCAAGGAAGTCAGTTGTATTGGTGCCAAAATAAATCATGAGATAACAGCACAAAGACATACAACATGGAATTGGTGCAAAAAACATGTGATTTTCCCAAGTTGAGGAACTTGCCGTTTTTGACAAAACACTGCCAACCTCAATGCACCGTAGGAAAGAAGGAAAAATTTCAGAACCAAGAAGGTAGCGTATAACTTGTGAATCATCAACCTGAAAAAAACAAAAAAGGAATTAAAATCTGATATCTTTTTTTTTAAAAAAAAAGTTCATCAAAGGTAAATGAAAAAAATGATGGTATGCATATACCCTGAAGAGCATAGGAAAATGGAGTTTTAAGTTTAAGATGAGACAATACCAAATACCTTCACAAGCGCACCAATAACCCCTAAGCTGCTGATTCTTAAATGCTCATGAGGCTTTTCCTTGTTTGTGTTGATAAGAAATGGATTGAGATAAAAGGGAATGTTAGCTGTAGAAGATTAAACTGAGTGTAAATGTCTCTAATAATCCAAAATATAAACAAACACAAGTATTTAGATTCTAAGTAAATATACTCAAGAAAGCAATAGAATAAATCTTCACTAGGAAAATTCCAAATACGGTGCAAGACTTTTCCTAGTGCAAGCTTTGGTAAAGCAAATAATTTATTAAACCTAAATTCAATACTACAACAGCATAAGAAATCATAAATGATACCCTATAAATTTTTAAGGAAGCTATTTGGGATATTAATTTTCGTGCAATTGCAAGTTCAGGCAGTCCAAAAAACACAAGAGAGGCCAAAAGTGAATATAGAGAAGTGAGACTTGAACATACAAGCTGTAGTTTCCTCGCTTGTATGAAAGATTAGAATAAAAATTACCCTTAATAAAAAGCATCTTTGTGTCAGGGTGTGCTGCTATCCCCTGCACAAAAAAAGTCACAATGTGGAAGTCAACAAGATGTTCATATCAAAGCAACGCATTGCCTTTAGCGGACTTAAAGAAAATGAAAAAACATTAAACAATTATCATGTGCCAACCAACACCAACCGGAAGCTTCTACTGTGAGGCACAATAAGCTTTGCAGCACCTTTATTAGTTTCTTTCTTAGGATTGTTTGTAGACAATGATTGAATAATACTTACAAGTATCTCCACTTCATCAGCTCTAAGTTGCAAAATATTTGGAGCAAGTCAATTGTATATCTCTCTTTTTTGCCTTTAAATGAAAGCAGCAGCAAGCAAAAAAAAAAGAACTCAATGATATTCATCCACTTCTAATTTTTTCCAGTTCCCCTGATTTTGAAACTAATTAAATGAAATTTTTATCACAAACAAAAATTTCCAAATTCTTTTTCTATTACAATCCTGGGTATTCTTAAAAACCTTGAGCTTAGAACATGCTTGTACTTGCATTTATTACTATAATTACATCTAGCATACTAAGCTGAACCTTTTAATCATTTGTAATAAAGCAAATATACTCAAAATATCAGTGCATTGTCAATATCATATACAACGAGAGCTGATTATCTATCAGAATACCAATTTTTAGTCTTAGATATTCAATTTGTTACACGTTTTTACAAGACAAAAAATGAATCAAATAGATGATTTCTCATTCCTTGGTGAAAAGTAAACCCTTCGATCAATTAAATTGGCCAGATTCTTAAAAATCAAAGGACGAGATTCTTAACTAGATACAGATAGAAATTAACCATAAAAGAATGGTTCTTAGAAAAATTATGAGGTAAGCAATTTTATTTAATTATTAAACATATATAATATCTTGTTTCTCCTAAAAAAGAGACATTAATATGAATATTATAAAATTCTATTTCATAATTTAATCATGTTGGTTCTGTTACTAAACATAAGAATACAGCCATTCATTTCATATTGCAAAATACCAAATGCAACCTTAGCAGGCAAAAATTAGCAGTCAAATGATGTAAATAATTTACTTTTTGTTCACGAGGTATTCGCTGGTTGATGATTGGAGAGGTGCATGCAAAGCAAAATAAATAAAAAGAAAATTGAGATAAAACATGACCTGAAGTAAAACAAGTGCGTTGCACACTCGAGTTGATGTTCTGTCTGTAAGATATGGGGAAGAAAGTAAGCGGTATACTGAAATTATTTCCTGTAAATAAGGTGGGTATGGTAAGTAAACTAAAAGGATGTGAACATGTAGAGAAAACATTAATTGGAAAAAGCAACCTATGTACGCTAACAATATTATATACCTGTAGCAGTGTAGTGATAGTACCAAAAGAATGCCACAATAATGGTGCCAAATCTCCACGATTTACCCTATTCTGTATCATAAGAAAAGTGCAAAATGAAAGTTTGGAACTACTAAAATATATTGCAGGGTTACTTACCAAATAAGAAAGGACACAACCATTTCTGCCTTCAAAACAAGATCACAGAAGTGGCAAGGTCAATTTTAGATGATTTAAAATTTAAATTAGCTCTGCTTACATCGAAATCTATTAGCCATTGAGAGACACCACATTTCAATGATTGTTTAACCGGTCTTTCAAAGACATTTGTCATAAACATTTCAGGTAAGGAGCATATCAGTTGTTCACAAATCAATGATGGGAATATCGGTGAAATCGATAATACCTACTGTTGCTAAAAATTCAAACCACAATGAAAAGTTCTGTGGAGCTTAAGTACAAAGCTCAATCACAAACCTAATAAAGTATTACACATTTATAAAAAGTACAAGTTATATAATTTTATAAAAAAGTATAAGATATGTTTATAAAAAGTACAGGATACATTTATAAAAATTACAAGATATATAATTTTTTCCACTAAAGGAAAGTTCAAAAGATGTCATCTAGAAATTAAAGAAACACATAAGTGATTAAGATAACTGCTTAGGAGGACAGAACAGTGTGGAATTACTTAAAAGTCATGAGTTGAGATGGTGAACGTAATGCTCCACAATAATAACCGAAGTACCACTATTAAGTTAAACTTTATTCCACTTAATAGAAAGCAAAGAAACATGCATTTTCATCAATATGACCTTGATCCAGTGGTAAAGTGACTCAAGTTTGAGGCCATGGAAAGAAAAAGGCATTCTCATGCTTTTGTTCCATGAGCACTTTGTGTTTGCCTTTAGGAAAGTATTTACATTTAATGGAACTTAGGAACTAAAGTTTTAGGCTTTTCTCATTTATTTTCTTTTTTTTTTTCTCATTTTATACATAAGCTTTAAAGCATTGCTGCCATTTGTTTACAGTAATATCTCAACTATTTTTTGGTAATGTATCTGATTGTTATCTAGACAAAAACTACCAATTCTCAATCCAAAAATAGATTAACACGCATGTTACCTTGTAATACGTGCAATTTATATTACATATACAACAAATTTGTTATGCAGCCAACATCTAATAAGAAAGTAAATTTAGGATCTATCGACACAAAGATATTCGGACTACCGACTGAATAGAGTTCTATTGATTCAAAGTGGCAACAACCCACTCAATTGCCGTAATTTTTTTTTATTCATGGGCAGAATCTCAAGCATTAATGACAATACCTAAGAGAGGACTTAAAACACACATTTGTTTATATCATTAATTCTACCCGGTTAAGTTATTAGTTTGATACTATACAATGGCAACGACAGCACTAATAATTTCACACATTGTCTATCAGATTCAGCGGAGGATATTCCAACTTCTTTTGAAATTTCAATTATCTTCTTTTATCCACAAGGTGAACCTTATGCCCGAAGAATTGGATTAACAATGCATCCCTCTATGTATAGAGAGGTAATTTCAACCATGTTATGACCAACAATGACATGGAAAAGCTTTCATTACACCTGCTTTAACAAACAACCTCTTATTTATTTGTTTGGTATGATTTTAGTTTCTAATTTTTGGTTTACATTTTTCTACATTAAAGAAGGTTGCATCTTGAAAAACAAAAATAAATAAACACTAGATTTTTCTTTTACATTTGAAAACAAAAATAAAAAACAATACCCATTTAATAATCAGGCCCATTTTTAAAATCATTTTACTGCAATTTCAAAACATAAGCCAAAGATTCAATGCAAGTCCTATTACTTTTCTGATATCAAATAGTAATGCTAGGAAATGAAAATTTTGTTTTTAAAAAATGCAATAAGACATGCAAATAAAAATAAACAAATTTCTAGAATCTTCAGATTAAACACTTTAAAGCGTAAAAACTTACAGCATTGTTATAAAAAAAAAATTTAGCAAATACAAGTAAATAAATAAATAAATAAAAACAAGCAAAGAAAAGTTGTATGTTTATAGAACCAACCTTGGAAAGGATAAGAAGAGCACGCTCGCGTGTTTCGGGATTTTGTATAGCTTGAATCAACTGAACCAGCGCCGTCATTTCGGAGTCTGCATGATCGGAGCCAGCCAATCCGGTTATCGCCGGAATTTGAAACTGTGATTCGGAAGGCTTGGACATTATCGTAAAACTAGACAGAAATACAATTATCAGAAAAAGAAAATAGACAACAAACAGTTTTTATGTCAGCTATAACCGATTTCTTTGTGTATATATACGAAACTGAGTGGAGTGTGTGTGGAGTGGGAACTGCGAAGCGTAGGTGCTTCGGCTTCGGTTTCTGTTGTAAAAAAAATGGTGGTGGTGGGGGCGCTTTGTTTTATAGTGACAAAGAAAGGCTTTTTCAAAGGCTGGCCTATTTAGGATTTTTTTCCTTTATTTTTTTTTTCGTTTTCTCAACTACCAGGTGCAGACAAAATTCAGATCAAATTTTTAGTTAATGGATAAAAATTTAATTTAGTTAATTAAATTTAAAATAATTTAATTTATATAAATTTAATTTTTAGTTCAGTTAATGATTAATCAATTTAATTTGATCGGTTAATTATTAATTAAATTTTTTTAAAAAAAATATATTTAATTATTATTTTTATTTAATTTTTTAATTATATTAAATTTTTTTCCTATAAATATAAATTTTTATCGTAAAATAAAATTATTTTTAATTTTTTTAATAAATTTTATTTAATTATTTAATTATATTAATTTTTTATTTTAAATAAAATTTTTATTATAAAATTTTAAAAAAATTTATAGATTTGTTAATTAATCAAATTGAGATGATTTGGTTAAAAAATTTTAAAAAAATTAATTTAATTAATCAAATTAATTCGATCAGCTAATTAATGGAGCCAATGTTTACCTTGCCAACTAGTATCAACTTTAATGTCACAAAAGGTTTAATTAAATTTCTATGCTACCGCGGTTGATTGGGATTGTGAAATCGGATTTCTACATGATGAGGCCAATTTGAGTCCAAGCATCTCCTTGTCAATATCTATTTATCTCACCATACATTAGCAGTTTCTTATATTTTTCTATTTTTAATAACTTTGCTTGAGCTTATGTATTTAATATTTTGAACTTTGCATACTAGCATATATTTATATTAATAAATACTATTATTTTATTTCTTATATTTATATATTTTATACTAAATAAATATATTAGTGATTCAGTGTGATTAAAGAGTTTATGTTTATAAGTTAATAAAAATACGAGTTAAGTGATTATATTTATTGAAACTTCAACGGACAAACTAAATAAAACTTCAACGCTTTATTTTAATATATATTTATTAAAACTTCAACGGTGAAATTAAAATTTCAATGGACAAACTAACTAAATAAAGTTCAAAGTGTTACATATATATTTAGTCATTTATCTTTCAATAATATATATATATTAATTTATATAAATAATATATTTACATACATTATTAACAATATGTATATTTTATTTAGAATATAATTATACAAATAAATCTTTTTAAAATTGAAATTTGAAATATATATGTATTTATGTGCATTAATAAATCTTTTTAAAGTTCCCCAAAAATTTCAAATTTTTAGAACTTAGTCAGTATGAACAATTAAATCAAATTGACAAAAATACAAATTCATAATTACAAATTTTTCTCTATTGAAATTGCAAAAATATTAAAAATTTAAAAATACAACAATATATTGTTTTTTTAGCAATAAGAAGAAGATTCATTAAAATAAAAAGGAAATACACAAGATAAAGATCCAATAGGCACAAAACAACACCAAGGCACCCTTCGCTACAAGGTGCAAAGATCTACCATTAAGCATCCTTATTAAACCACGGCCAAATACAAGCTAGGTTAAGGCCAGAGACACCCCTTATGGGTTCACAAACAATAGCTAAGATAAAGAATAGAGATCAAAATTGTCCATACTCCATGGATCCTGTGTCTTCTCATATGATGTTACAGAAGTGATTGAGAGAATGGGAAAGCATAAACTCCCCTTTGGGACCTTCGAAAAGGAAGCTCGAAAATAGCATTTAACAAGAGTTGGGCATATGATATTCTCAACCAGAAATGACACTTTCTCCTGACAAGGCCACAAAGAAAGCCGAAAAGGGGGTTGCCGGTTACAACTATAAGGATGTAGCAAAAATTTACTTGGAATTAATTAAATTATTAATTAGGAAGATGTGTATGTATGTATGGGCAAGAGAAAGGGTTATGATAGGATTAACTAGTAGCTTGTTATTAAAATAAAAAGATAAATCAAGATAAGGCTGGCTTAATTAAAGTCTTATGATATGTGTAATCAGATTAATAGTTAGTATCAATTAAAAACTAGAGTAAATCAAACCGTTATCTAAAGAATTGAAAGATTGTAAATGTGATTTTAAATAATAATAATAATTAGGTTAAAAATTAAATCAAGCATTGGGAATATTAAATAGACTTTGTTAATTAAAGCTAGAATTATAGAATGTATAATTTAGAAGTTCAAACAAATAGTAATAATAATAGAATAATAGATAATGATTGCAAGAAATAAATTAGATATATAAGCTTTGGAGTGAAAGCCTCTTCTGGCTATTGGATCTACAAAATAAACACAAACCACCATAGAGGTGGGAAGCAAAAAAAGCCATTGAAGGCTAAAACTAGAAAAAGAAGCGATTAAAACTATAAAAACTTAAAAAAAAAAAATAGAAAGAAACCAGAGAGAAGTGATAGATCTAGGACTGCTTAGGCCCACGACAACCCTAAATATAAAGCCAAAGGAATAGAAAGAAACTTCTAGGAGAGAGGAAAATTTAACCAAACGAGAGATGTTTATCTGTCAAGATGAAAGCACAAAAGTATGTTAGCTTGCCCCATCTGTAACAAAGAGATTGCTGTTAGAAGTAAACACAATAAAAAACTTTGTCACACACATGCTTGTCGATTTTTACAAAATCATAAATGGTGTGTTAATAGAAGTGATTTTGATGGAATAATTAAAAAAAATTCCACATCCCATATTATTTGGCGAGTGATGTCTTATATTAGCTACATATACTTAAATCAATAGATTTTGAGAACATTGCCAAATAGCTAAAAAGTAATAAAAATAAAGATGGTCTTAGTTGGAAGAAGAAAAACGTATTTTAATTTGTTGAGTTACTTATTAGAGAAAGATTTTGCGCGTCATAATCTTTATATCATGCACGTTAAGAACAATTAATGTATGTGAGAATATCTTTAGTATTCTATTAGACCCAGATGATAAAGTGATTAAAATGAAACTTCAGGAGGACAAAGTGAATAAATAAGATAAATTTAAGGGGCTATGTATATATTTGACCAAAAACAAAATATATACAAGTTTTTGAAACATGTAAAGATTCCATATCGATTTTCTTCCAGCATATCTTGTTGTGTGAAATTGAAAGAGTATAATATATTTGGCCTTAAAGGTCATGATTGTTATATTTTTTTTAGAACAACTTCTGCCTCTTGCCATTTATGAGATAGTACTCTAAATTGTTAAAACTAGAAGCATTGGAACATCTGGAATCTTAAATTCTTATTATTTTATATAAGATGGAGAAAATCTTCTCACCTTCTTTCTTTAATGTTATGATTCACTCTGCAATATATCTAACAACTAAAGCTAAATTTGCTAGTTGTTTTACCATGTCGATGGATATATCCAATTGAGAGGTATTATTTTAAATGTAACTAGGATTATATTCTATTGCTATTTAATTGGTTCGCGATTTATGAATCAGCAATTAAATTTGCTTGTTATAGGATTTTATGTAAGCTAAAATGTTATGTATGTGATAAAAATATACCCACAGATTCCATTATTGCAAGGTATTTTGATAGAAGAAAATTTAATATTTTGTTCAAGGTATTTGTATGGCATTGAAACCAAGTTTAACCAATTGAAAATAAGTTTTAAAAGTAAGTTGTGTTGACTCAAAGAATAGAGTATTTGTGTTTGCACCAACTGACTGTCATTTCACAATGAATATATCTAAATCTTTAGAGATGAGCACGAGAGAAAGCAAATTCATCTTTATCTCTTGAAAAATTGTGAAGAAGTTCAACCATTTTTTTCATAGTTTTCGTTTTCACAAATGCATGTGTGTTCATATAGGCAATGTAATTTTCTTATTTATATATTTATTTCGTTTATAGTAAATGTGAACAAGGTATACATAATTTGGATTTAGTAAAGTTTATTTTACTTTTATTCATTTTTAAATGTTATATAATATTAATTTATTATAATTTAAAAAGTGATCATAATATTTTTCTTATTTTAATAACATATATTACACATTACATAAAGATTGGGATAATACTATAAGTGAAGGATTATTATCACTAGTTTAAGGCCACTATTTGATGTTTAAAGGTTTATGGATATGTTACCAAGGGTTTTAGGTTTCACATAAAACAAATTAAGAAGAGGATGATAAATCAAAATATTGAAGTTTTAGTATAGAGAATATTGAGATCTAAAAGCTTAAACTAAAATTATATCTTCATTAATATGACAACTTCAATATTTGAGGGCAAAAATAGAGGCGGAACTACAGTGGGATCAGTGAGGTCAGCTGACCCCCTTTCCCTAGCCCTTTAATATATATATATATATATAATTTTAAATATATAATTTATTTTATTATATATTATATATAATTTTTTATGTTTATATAATTAATAATTTTATATTCATTTAATATATCTTAAAATTATATATATAATTATATACTTTTAAATTAAAAATATTTAAATTATATAAAATTAAAATTACATATATATAAAATTATACCCTTTTTTTATAAAATTACATACTTTTAATATATTCTTTTCAATTATAAATATATATAATTATATATATTAATAATTTTTTAAATAATAATTTTTAATTTTTAATAAAATTCTATACATAAATTATTAGATTCAATAATTAAATAAAAATATAAAAAAATTTAATAAATATATAAATTTTGATAAAAAAAAATTTAATAGTAATTTATAACAAAAATTTAAATTTTATTATAATATTAAATATTTAATTTTATCTTTAATTTTCTGTAATTTTTTTAACAAAATATTAAACCCCCTTGCTTGATTTTTGGTAAAAATTTAACCTCCTCGCTCCATTTCTGATTCCGCTACTACTAAGAGGTAAAATACTCTCAGTAAATGATGATTATATTTACAAGAATTGAGCTTGCGACATCTTATTTAAGAGATCGAAATACTCACACCAATCACTTATTAGTTATAATAACCTAATTTTAATAAATATTTATTTTATTTTTGAGAAATACTTTACAATATAAATAATAAAATCTAGTCCTAGCTAAAATTTCTTCCCATTTCATGTCATTTGGAGAATTCACATGTTCAAAACTGGGGAAAGATAAAGCGAGAGAGAAATGAGTTTGTTTAATTGACCATTCTCTTATTGTCATCCTGACTCCAAGGATTAGTTATGATGCAACTGGACTTTTGTTTTTTAATGCAACTGAACTCATAAAAGCAAGACGTGATGAGCTTAATTATAAATCATTGAATTTTATATAATTTTATAGCGTTATCATGAATTTGAAACGTTGGTAAGGAATTTTTATTCATAATACAAACCAATCAATTGTTTGAGTTATGTTATATAATTATTTAACCCCATCAGGTTTACAGGAATATTCTGTCATAATTTCCCTTGCACCTTAATTAATCAATATTGAATATAAAAAGACAAAGATAAATAGAATTCTTAGTGTAGAGTAGACTATAATTAATATTCTCATTTGTGAATTTATTAATTTTGATATGAGTAATTTATTCTTTTATCAAATTGAAGAACTAGATAAATTTATTAAATTATACAAAAATTTATTAAATTATACTAAAAAAAGGCAAAAATAATACTTTAAAATTTTCCTCTAAATATATAAATGATGAAGGTGCACTATTCCAATCAAGTGATTAAAAAACAAAGTAAAACAAAATAAGAATAAAATAATACAACACTATATGATTCTCAATCTTCAAAAGTGGGAAAAAGAAATTTCCGAATGGTTCTGACAAATGTGTTTCTGAAATGTGAAATGAGAAATAAAAAAAAATCATAATTAGAGTCTTCAATAAAGTGAATTTTTCCGCCTTTCATAATAGAAATTTTCAATCAGGAATAGTTGCCAAGCCGCTGATCATAATTAGCTAGCTACAGGCCATGAGATCGAAGAGGGTAATGCCAATTTAATTTATTTTTCAGTTGGTCCAAGTTCAACCATTTTAGTTTTTAATTAATGTTGTGCTAGATGCTATAATTAATTGACTAATTATTCTATCAACATCTTCCCGTTTTAAAAGTTGAACATTTTCGTACTTGCAAATTTTTATTATTTTTTTTCCAACTATTTAGTTTTGATACAATCTCTAATTATATTTATTAGTTGTTGTAAAATCATTAATTCAAATGCTAATTATTATAATCTATAACTACTTAATTGTCTGTATTTTTTTTGTTTTTTTTGAAAAAAAAATTATTTTATACAAATTATGCTAATTTTTTATGTATAAAGGAAAAAATTACATAATATAAATATTAATGTCAAATATTTGCATTAGTTTTTTAGTATGAAAATAAAATTGAATATAAATTTGTCTGTAATTTTTTCACTTAAAAATTTTGGCCATTTCGCCTCGGTCATGATTTCATCACTGAGCAAAAAGAATGGTATTGCTCAAGTATGATTGATGAGATGTTGAAAAATGGAAAGGAGAATTAAGATAGATAAACATGGTTTTCTAAGTGCTAATACTTCCAATGCAAGGTAGGAAGTAGAGTAAACAACGCTAGTATTTATAGAGTAGTTTGCAAGAAAATTGCATTGGTGACAGTTTGATAATTTTACTCAAGTTTTAAGGTTGATATTTGAGCAATTCTTAGGACTAGTTCAATGAAAAATGAGCCAAAAAATTAAACTCATTACTTTATAGTGAACTTCATCGTAATAACGAAGCCTTCTCTTTCATTACAAGCTTTTGATCTTCACTTTAATAAAAATTATTTGATGTCTATTTTCTAGATATTATCTAGCTAAGCAAGCTATAGAAGACTATTATTCTTGAAATCAATGTATTAGTAATGTTTATCACGACTTCTGCTATGTCATCTTCTAAGAAGTTAATAATTGATGAGCCATTTGTAATTGCATCCTAAGCAAAATAAGTTTTTTTTTTTATTTTTTTTTATTTTTTATGTTAAGGATGGAAATAAACCTATTTAGGTTTATTGTTTTAAAATGTCGCCGACTAAATAGGTTATGTAGAAGACCATTATTCTTGAAATCAATAGACTAATAGTGTTTATTGCGACTTTCTCTACATCAACTTCTAGGAAGTTATTAATTGATTAGCCATTTGCACCTGTATCTCAAGTCAAATGAGTTCTTTATATTAAGAATGGTAATAATTCTAATTGGCTTATTATTTTAAAATGCCAATTTCAGAATTTTTATTACTATTAGAAATGCATTAGATGTTGACGTAATACATATTGAATAAGAAGTATTTCAACAAAATGAGTCTCATATTAGCCAATAAGCTACAAGTATAGTTGAGGAGTGTAATATCCTTATACCCTATATACGTATAGTATATACACTCCGTATATGTAGAGTACGCATATAGAATATAAAAGTGTCACAACAAATAACTATAAATACTTTCAAAATTAATGTCAAAATAATTATATTATCAAAATATAAATTTAATGGATAAATTCAAACATTTTATATATTTTAAATAATGCATTAAATAGAAAATCTCTGAAAAACTTTTGCTAGAGTTTTATCTATAATTTTAATATTCTCAAAATTCAACAAACATACAACCTGCACAAGAAAATTTCTCTTCCAAAATGTTAATATTTTCAACCATTCTACAACTCACCACTTCATTAATGCACATTTAAGTCTCAATACTTAAATTATTATTTATTGTAATTAAATACTTATATATAAATATAAATATATATACAGTACCATTTCAAATCTTTATAAACCATCTTCAAAACCACTACTTGTCCACAAAAGCAATCAGGAATGACCAAAGGAGATTGAGCAGAGTTAGCATGCAAGATTGATATAGATTTCATTGTGACCATTTGAAGCCATTCTTTCAAAC
Source organism: Garcia nutans (assembly GCA_947685225.1). Taxonomy (NCBI): domain Eukaryota; kingdom Viridiplantae; phylum Streptophyta; class Magnoliopsida; order Malpighiales; family Euphorbiaceae; genus Garcia; species Garcia nutans. The sequence continues at coordinate 3,920,369 of CANTUV010000068.1, forward strand.
AAAAAGAGATTTGAGAAAATATGGATTAGGGATTTAGTTTGACAGAATTTGAAATGAAGAGTAAAGAAGAGAAGTTAAGAAAATAAACTAGTCATTCAAAGCTTGTTTAAAGAGATGCAGAATGAAAATAAAACAAGTCACGCGATATTGTACGCGTGCATTCATGCGGCCTGTCATATCAGCAATGAAAGGGCAGTTGTATAAGCAGGCCCGGCTCAAGGAGGGGAGCAACCTGAGCGGTTGCTCAGGGCCCCCTCAAATCCAAAAAAAATTTACTACTTTATAGGCTGGTTACGTAGACAAGACACTGGTAATATAACTAATTTCTGCTCGGGATATGTTACAGTGTTTAGGCCATTAAAATACCAGTGTTTAGGACATTAGGACAGTGTTTAGGCCTTGCCATTAAAATACCCTAGCCATTAAAATACTGCTGGCATCTGGACTGGCTTAATGGTATTTTAATGGCTGGTTACGTATACAGTATTTTAATAGTATTTTAATGGTAGCCATCTAGCCATTAAAGTTCCAGTATTTTAAATTACTGCTGACATCTGGACAGTGTTTAGGACATTAGTATTACACATCGAGATACCAGTGTTTAGGCCATTAAAATACTGTTTATTTTTGGACGGCCTCTCAAATCTAAAATTTTTACTCCGACACTGTTTTTTAGGGGCCCATATTTTAATTTCTGCTCGGGGCCCCTAAAATGTCCAAGACGGCCCTATGTATAAGGGAAAAAATGAGTTTAGGAGGTAAAGTGATTACCCAAAGACTTTAGGGGAAAAAGTGACAAATAAGACAAGCATAGGGGGCTATGAATGTATCCCATGCTTTGAAAGTTGTAACATTATAGCATCAAATCATGCCAATCCAATTCAATGAGGGATCCGGCTCGTTATTCCAAATAAAACACTATCATGCATATGTTCTTATTACTTTGTTTATTGCAATCAAGTGAGATTTTGGACCATTTTAATTTTTAAGTTTATTAGATCAATTTCACATTCTCAATCCAATTGAAAGTAGTTAGTTGCATTGTAATTATACATGATAATTAGTTCGTGATGTGCTGGCTCAGCTAAATTCATCATACTTATAACTTTTTCATATTGTGTCATGTTGGCTCAAAAATTTAATTATGTCATGCCAGACTATATCAAAATTTAAAAAGTAACTACCTTGCACGACTCATTGGCCCTTATATAATCATGTAGTGCAATGATGAATCATATTATATCGTGTTAATATATGAGTTAATCCAATTTTGTAAAAATAAATTTTACTATTAATTTTAGGTTTGATCTGTCTAAAGTCATATAAAAATTTTAATTTACAAGTTAATAATTTAATTTATAAATATAACATCAATTAAAAATATAAAAATTTTGAAGAATTTTAAAAGAGTAATTTATTTGAAAATTTTTAATACTTAAACATTATGATAAATTTAATTTTAAAAATTAAAAATGTAATTTTATTTTAGAATATCATAATCTAAAATATGGTGAAAAATTATTAGTTTAATGATGGCTATTCTTAAATATTTTTTAATTTAAAATTAAATATAATATTATTTATTTGATGAAAAAATAATACTCTTTAAACTCATTACTTTATCATTAATTTAACTATTTGTTATTAATTACAAAAAAATTATGTATGCAATTTTATTGAAAATAGTTATAAATATATAATATATTTGTTTAGCTAGATAGGTCATATCGTGCCGAGCCATTTATTATGTCGAGATGGGTCGGCCAATAGGCCAAATGTCATAATCTAACCTAGCTTAAAATATTTAAGCGAATCAAGCAAAATGGGTCCTCTCATGCTAGATTTGAAATATATTAGGCTAGACAATTTGTATGCTATTTGGCTCAATTTCTATGCATAACTGTAATTACTAGGTGATTGTTTATTTTTTTAAAATAAAATTAAAAATAAAACGATTAAAATAATAAATATAAAATTTGGATTTTGATTTTGATTTGAAAAATGCTAGTCATACTGACTAAAATTAAGTTTACACATAAATGTTAATTAGGCGGGAGAGTGGATGGAATTTACTTGCTATGTAGCGCACGTGTTATTCATGCGCATTTTGAATTTTAAATATAAAAAAGTGGAAGAAAAAATATTTGTCTGATTTTAAATTACGAATGCACGTGGCGACATGCAGCTGTCGATTCTGTTAAAAAGCTACCTAATTTGAGGGTCAACCCAAATTGTTCTTTTATGCTTTTTCTTTGTAATAAATGAAAAATCTAAACTTCATTTGGGGCTATTTATTATTATGGCAAAATCTTGGGGATTTGTATTAGTTAATTTAGGCTTCTTGTCACCGTTAGTTTTAATTTAGATCTTTGTAAATGTTAAGGAATTGAATTAATTAAAAATTTTAAAAATATTACTTTTTTAAATTAAAATTTGATGTATAAATAAAATTATACATTTTAAAATTATATTTTTTTGGTTTATACATTTTTAGATCTCAGTTTATTTTAAAAAAATATAAAATTAAGCAGTCTAAATTCTTAAAGCATTTGACATTATTTAAACTTAAACATGATTGGTGAACAAATCTAATATTTATATAAATATATATACATCATGGTGTTGTAAATAGTTTTTGTACTTCTTTCCCTTATTTAAAAGAAAACTATTATGACAATCTTAAATTATATAAATTTATATTTTTTTCAAAGGTAAATTATATCGATTTATATCTTTTCTAAACATTCTTAAATCAAATAATTTGAATAAGATTTGTGATGTTATTAAAATAATTTAGTATAAGTCTATTTTTTAAAATATATTAAATCAAAGGGTAGTCATATTACCACCTCACTTTTAGTTTCTTACACTTTTTATTTTCTTAAATTGACTATAATATCCATATTTATTACATTGCTTAGCTTTATTAATATTCTTATTTAATTAATCTAATAATTATCATAAGGAAAAAATGTCTAAGTTTTATTTATTTTATCTTTATTATTAGTTTTAATTCATAAGTTTCTTTATATTTTCATTTTAATACTTATAAACAATAAGAAGTATTTTTTTTACATTTAATAAAAATTATTTTTAAATATAAATATTTATTTTTTAACTCTAGCAGCAACTAAAGAAAACTTATATATATATATATAAGAAAATTAAATTAAAATTTTTATTTTTAACTCTCAAAAAGGAAAGAAGGCTAAATGATATATGTACTAAAGATAAAAGGGAAATCATAGTTCCTAAGTTCCATTCACGGAGCATTACGGTACAACAAAATTGAATTTCTTTAAGCTTGTAAATTTTTTCAGGAAAATGAAGAGAGAGTCGAGATAGAGATTTGAAAAAGCAACATGAAGATCTTGTGACTTTTCATGTTCATGATAGAATTTTCCTTTGCTTTAAAGCTTGAGATTAGGCTTACATGAGATTTGGTATTAATGTTGAAGAAATTAATCAGATAATATTAAAATTTAATTTTAAGATAAAAATTTTGCATATTTTCCTCATAAAAAGTTTTAAAACATTGCCTTTTTGAAAAATGAAATTCAATCTCACATAAAATAAATGTGGGGGAGTAGAAAATCAAAATAAAACAAAAACTAATTATTATTGTTTTTGACACAATGAAGCGTGTCTGTTCCAGCATCAACGGAACAAGGGGTTGAGCCATCTCAGTAAACTCAGCAATGGCATAGGAATAAAAAAAATGATTATTTTCAAAGCGGAGAATATGCATATTAAGACAATCATTTCACAACACACTATTACCCAACACATAATATAATTTCCTTGGAAACAAACAATTTTTAGCCTTTTTTTAATTAATCATATATGGGCTGAGAAACACATAGAACTCAAAATCGAGATGTAAACATAGCAACACACATTAGATACCATAGTCATTTCCATAAAATTTGAGTTAGTACGAATGATTAATTGCTCATGGAAGAATAGATATACATCAGCACTAGTTGCCTATGAAGTTCAAAATAGTTTCCAGATTGGCAAATAATAATAATAAAATGAATTCCCGAATAATAGAACAGTATACACTTTTAATAAGCTTGTATTTATTATTGAGTATCTCACATGGATTAAATAAAATAAATATGTGCTCTTTATAATGACTTAAACAACTCTTACCTCAAGTTAGCTTTTGGAATTGAGTTAGGTCCAAATTTATTTTCTCAATATGGTATCAGAACCACCGATTTAATATCTCAATATTGGACCACCTGCAGATGTCCAGTCCTGCAAACTTCGTGTTCTCTCAATGTTGGGCCACCCGCAGATATCCAGTCCTACAAACTTCACTCTCCAGATTTTCCATATATGTTGTGTGAGTGTGTGTGTTGAATATCCCACATTAATACTCATTGATTAAATATAATCAATTTGTGCTCTTTATAATAACTTTGACAACTTTCACCTTATAAGCTATCTTTTAGAGTTTCAACACTATAGGCAACAAAAAAACTACTGTGACAGATAGAAATTAATGTATAAGCAACAAAAAAAATAAGAAGATACAAATGTAAAACCACTTCCCACCCTCTTGTCCCTAGTTAAAAAGCAATCGACCAAGTACAACATAAGAATCGTTTAATTGCCAATTATATGTTGAGATTAGACGATGAATTCATAATGCATAAACTTGAAAATAAAACTATAATTCCGCATCCTTTTGCACTAGTGGTTAAATTGCATTTCAAGCATAATCAGGTTCTTGAAATTGTTAACTTCCAAGTTCCAACACTTTGTTTGCTGCAAGGTCCACAACTACATTTCTCTCAATAACTCTTCCTTTAAGTGAATAACCATATGAACTCTTTTTGCACTCTCTAATTGCAAAATTTCAAAAGATAGAAGGAGATTAATAACTAGTGAGGAAAACTGTTTCATAGCATCTTGACTTTTCAGCTCATTCTTCCCCGCATTTGCATTAAGAGTCAAAGTTTGAAAAAAAAAAAAATTTGATCTAATTTTAAATTTTGGCTTTTCTTATCAATTATGCAGACCTATTTCAACAGTAGTATGAGTTATCACCAGGCCACAGGAGGTGTGTGACAAAGCAACCCAGATATTGATGGGAGATCATATTGGATGTATAAATATAAAAAGGACCAAACAGTACTCACTTATGCAGAACCATTTTCGAGGTTAAAAGTTGCTGAAAATAATTCTAGCTGCGAAAATCAAACAAATCAACATCCTTCAAGTTGTTAGTTCCATTGGATAAGCTTTCTGATGCCTGCTCAACAGAGGACGTCACTCTGTGATTCTCTGGTTGTTTCAAAGAATTATCAGAAGCAAGTTGTACAGTACTAATTGAGCTTGTAAAATCATTCCAAGCATCAAATGCATCGTCATCTTTATCAATGGTTCTATTATCAACTGCCTTGCTATGCTAATGCTTGTATTGGTTTGCCACTGATTATCTTGAATCCAATCAATGCCTCATAGAAGAATTATTTGTGTTACCCACCATTATGTGAATTATTGGCACTACCCCAGCATTGGAACTACTCCAAAAATCACCTTTAAGCCAGTCATTCCTGTTCGAAGAAGAAATATTTTCCTCAGTTCTTCATTAATAAATCTTTTCCGGGTTCACAGACATAAGTGATATTTTTCTCCAGTTTTTTCATTAAATAAATCTTTTTTAGGTCGAAAGACAGTGTCCATGTGGGAAAAAAGATCAATTAGCAAAGAAGATTCCTATTGTTGAGTTCCTGACCTGCAGATTTGAAATCATACTCCCAACTAGAAAAGAAGTTCACCACTTCCATCTTCCTTAGACCTTATAGCAACTGTCTCAAAAAAGGCTTAACATTCTCAAACAAGCTAAGATTTCCATGACCTTGAGACGCTTGCATTACTTGCAGTAGTATAGTATCCTCATGTTTATTCACTACAAAATCGAGATTAACACCTGCCAAGTTTAGAGTACTTATTGTTGTTGAGCTGGAGTCTTTTCCGTAGCACTAATTACTGTGAAAATTAGATTAATTTTTCACCAAATAATATATATAGTGTGTGAACAATTGTACCAATTAATTATACCGGGAATATTTTCAGGAAGGAGAAGTGGATCACAATGGATACGCTTAAATACCAAGTCTTTTCTTAGATAGAAATTTCCTAAACATATAATTAATAGCACAAAATACCATCACAACTATACCTAAAATAACTATTAAATAAATAATAAAGAGAACACCAAAATTTAACGAGAACTAATTTTGCCTACGTCCTCGGACACTACCAAAATAATTCACTAATATCAAAGATGAATTACAAAAGAAAAAGATAAAACTTAATTTTGAGAATAGGCTTCAAAAATTATGTTGGTGTAATTAAGCACCTTCATTTTTACTTTCATTTATCTAAATTACACAACTTCATTTTTGATTTATATTTACCTAAGTTAGACTGTCTAATTTAGACCTTAAAAATAATTAATGAATTATTATAATAGATAAATAGCCAAAACAATACTAATCTCAAATTTCTCAGGATCAGAAGGCTATCTTATTTCTAAATCTAAAAGATCAGATGAAGAAAACTTCAATTTTGGCAAAATTTGTCTCCTTTTAGATATATTTGTGTGACTGACCGCGCCCCAAGCTCCTATAAAACAGTATACAATATTTGCCAAATATGCTCTCGTGCTGGGAATCCCATATTCTATTCGAAACAGATACTCAAGAAGGGGAAGAATGAAGACGGCAAGCAACATTTGGATTCTAAAATGAAATAGCCAAGGCAACAGTTCTATAAAAACAGTACAGAAAAGCAAAATTATATTAAAAGGAAATAGAAAGTTTGTAATAGTTAATAAAGTTTATCATGTTGACTATGGTATTGTCCACTTTACTTTGTATAGTTAATAAAGTTTTTTTTATCAGTAAAGATAAAAATTATATTAAAAGGAAATAGAAAGTACATAAATCCACAAAGGGAGGGTAGCAACCCACTTGTGGCAAAAAATACAGAAGCAGAACAATCTACAAAGACAAAAAATGAGTAAATTATGGAAATAAGAGTAAAAATCCCAAGCACGCCCAAATAAAAGATAATTTAGCAGCATGAGAGTAAACTTGAATTGGGCTTCTTCAACAAAGAGCGAAATACACAACCCCACAAGGGTGTGGACTGAGGTAAGGGACCCATCACTAGTTAGGTAAAGCAACAACCTCCAAGTCCTAGGGTCACATTGATAAACCCGTGTTGTTTGACATATAGTGTATATATTTCAATATTGAGAGGAAAGAAAAAAAAGAAGAAATGAAGTTGAATCCAAAATTTCCTTGATTAATCATTCAATTTCAATGAAATAATAAAATTATCTTTCTATTATTTCAAGTTTTAATTCAATTTGATTATCATTTTAGTCGGTTCAATTATTTTATTTTTATTTATAAAAATTTAAATCCAATAATTAAATAGTCATTCTCACTTAGAAGTATAATATCGTATATAATATATTGTTTGTCTGGCCAGCAGACTTGATAAAACCCGACCCGAGTGCTATTATATGTTCAAAATGGCATTGTTAGGTAGACATGGCTATGGTCTGGTTCTTGTTGCGCTCTACTTAATACTACTACAAAGTGGCACTCACAAGTAAACGGGGTTATTGTAGCAACAATAATCGCCTCCAAAATCATTTCACATGAAGAAATTATTTTGCAATAGTTTAATTTAAACAAAATATTAAAGTTTGAGTGTATGTTGTTAAAATGGTAAAAAATAATTAAAATTTAAAAGTAAACAAGTAATGGTTGTGCAAGATTATTCAATTCTTGAAATGGTACCTGTGATTTGTAGGTCAATTTAATCAAAGTTTAATATCAATTATCCATTAACACAACTTATAACTTAATTTCCTCCTTAATATCAATTAGCAATTATCAATTTATTAGTTCTCACATTCATGAATTAACAAAAATCAATTTCTTTAACTAGCAAATTAAGTACACCCTAAAACTTATATTTCTAATTTATTTTGAGGGTAGTTGATTGCATAGTTTCAATATCAAATTTCACCTCTCAGTCCTCCATTCAATATTAAGAGATCAATAAGAGGCCACTCTATCAACCTAACATATAATTCAATGCAAACAACTAATAACAAGTTATATTAATGGAAATGTTGAATCAAGTCATTTAATCAAATCTACTACAAACCCTATACATGAGTAATTTTAGCTCATCATCAATTCAAGTAACATTCATCTCAATATAATTCAACTCGCAAATATTCATTGAATTATTAATGTATACAAAAACAAAATTCAAAAAATAATTAATTAAGAGAATAGGAAAACCCTTTGAAGATGCCAAGAGTTAAACTTCTTGTTCTCCCTTCTAGCTCAACTTGAATGTGATGAAGAACTCTCAAGTCCTCTTAAGATCTTATTCATGAACTACCCAAGCATTATCCAAAAATATTAAAGAAACTTGTCTATAGAAGAAAATGAAGATGAAAAGAATTGGAGATGGTAATTCCTCCTTATATCAATTAGCAATTATCAATTTATTAGTTCTCATATTCATGAATTAACAAAAATCAATTTCTTTAACTAGCAAATTAAGTACACCCTAAACTTATATTCTAATTTATTTTGAGGGTAGTTGATTGCATAGTTTCAATATCAAATTTCACCTCTCAGTCCTCCATTCAATATTAAGAGATCAATAAGAGGCCACTCTATCAACCTAACATATAATCCAATGCAAACAACTAATAACAAGTTATATTAATGGAAATGTTGAATCAAGTCATTTAATCAAATCTACTACAAACCATATGCATGAGTAATTTTAGCTCATCATCAATTCAAAGTAAACATTCATCTCAATATAATTCAACTCGCAAAATATTCATTGAATTATTAATGTATACAACAACAAAATTCAAAAAATAAATTAATTAAGAGAATAGAAAAACCCTTTGAAGATGCCAAGAGTTAAACTTCTTGTTCTCCCTTCTAGCTCAACTTGAATATGATGAAGAACTCTCAAGTCCTCTTAAGATCTTATTCAAGAACTACCCAAGCATTATCCAAAAATATTAAAGAAACTTGTCTATAGAAGAAAATGAAGATGAAAAGAATTGGAGATGGTGATGAAGATGGATGATAAGATGGTTTTCTCCCCCCCCCCCCCCCCCCCCCCTATATTCATCTCTCTTTAATTATTTTAATTCTAAGATAAAAAAAATTCTCTTTTCTAACTCACCTCACTCCCATTTGTCCCCTCTTTTTCGTTCTTAAATCTTCCATCCCATAAATTATTTTAAAACAAAATCTTGTCTTGTCTCCCATTGGATAGTGCAAATAATTTTAAAGAGATCTCACAAAATATGGCCAATTCATGAGTGACTTGGTCGTGTCACAAAACTTCCATTGGACTCGACCAAGACATGAAGTCGTTTCCATTGCTGCCTTTTAAGTATAATTTTCTTGTGGGGAGACACGAGCAGAGACACGATTAAGTCATGATGCCGTGTCCCTTGTTGCCTTTAATTCTTTCTTCATGTGGGAAGTGACATGGCCAGTGACTTGGCCGTGTCACTTGTATGTGTTCACTTCTGTCTTTTTTTTAATCTTTTCTTTAGTCCCTCTTCTGGTGGGACACGACTAAGATTCTGGCCGTGTCTTATGAATGTGTTCTCTTCTGCCCAAATCTTCTCAAGGACATGGCCAAGTTGGTTTTGTCCTGGCCGTATCATGTGACAAGGCCAGTGGCTTGGCCGTGTCTCTTGGGTGTGTCATTGGCTGCTTCTTTTTCTTCTTTTCTTCATGAGTTTCTTGCTTTTGATGAGGGACACGGCTAAGCCAATGAGTGTCTTGGTCGTGTCTTAATGTCTTTCCACCAACTTTGTATCCAACAAGTGAATTTAAACTCCATTTTCGCACTTTTAACCTAAATCAAACACTTCAATCAATCCTGAACACAAATTAAAGGAAAAATTAACTAAAAGCCAATAAAATTACCTTAAAAATACATACATAAATGATCAAAATAATTACCTCATACTTAATCCTTTGCTTGTCCCAAGCAAAGTTAAAATCAAAACAAAATTGAACAAGAAAAATTTAGTCAAGTTCAAGAGTTATAAGGATATATCAAGACTCCCTTTTTCTAAAATCCACAATCATTATCAAATCAAACAAAATCAATACTCATGTAATTTAGTGACTTTCTATGCATAACCAATGTTGTCACTCCCTTACCAACTCAACTCTTTAAAGTGTTAAAATAAGGTAGTATTTACACTCATAACATTCAATGAAAGATTATCAACATAAGCTTACTTATCAATCAAATTTCCACCACTAAATTTTAATCAATCATCAATCATAAGGTCTTTCATTTGGCTATAATGAGGCTAAGATGAGGGCATGATATTTGAGAGTGTGAGTTTATTCACTAAGTTCAAGAGTACTTTAAAAATAAAGTAAGCAACGTAATACAACCGAACAATCCTAAAACACCTTCCACTAACCTACCACTTGACATTAAAGAACTTTTTAAGGGACTCCACTAATTAAATTTGCAATGATCATTCCCAATTTTTTTCCAACCCTACGGAAAAGAACAACTTCTATTAATAAATATATATTTTTATATCCAAATAGGGTTTGCAACTAAAGAACATAATAAATTACAATTTTAAACCACTAAATTTAATCCTATACTTTATTTAACTCAACACTTAATCACTAATGCTCTTAAAATGCTCTTGACCTAATGAAAGGGTAATAGTTAAAATAAAATGGTTCAAGGCTAATGATGTTACGAAAAAGAAAGAAGAGAAAAAATAAAATAAGCTAAAAATTGACGAACTAAGGTCGTATATAAGGTTGGGCTTTTTAAGCTAAAATGGTTATTCCTATTGCCTTAATCATATTAATGTCTAATTAAAATTTTTACATGGTCTCAAAATGAATATCAAAACAAGTTTTATCAATTCATCAATCAAGGATGTTCACACACAATGATTAATAAGTTGGTATCTAACTTAAGCTCAATTTTCTCACAAGTTAGTAGATAATGCAAAGAATATTCACTCAAATAAAAAAATAGGCACCAATTTTATCTAATTCTCAATTCATGCTTTAGAAATTAAAAGTTCATCTATCAATATTCTTATAATAATTGAACTATTCGTCATTCTTAAAAATAATATAAAACAAAGTACTTTCAATTAACAAAGTAGCTCACTTTAAAACAAAAGCAAAAACTTTGCACCACATACTTAAAGATTGACATTGTCCTCAATGGAAATAAGCATAATTTAAAAGAAGAAGGCTAAGGTAAGAGCTGTTTTCCATCGCTTTCCTGTGTAAGACAAAGTGGTACCTCGTCCTTTCCAAAAACATTAATTATTCCAAAACAAAATAACATTAAACATAATATAGCAAAACATAATGTTTAAATAACTAAAAGCAGTACATAGAAATAATAATCAAAACATCCGAAAATAGAAGAAACAAAAAAATAAACTAAATGTTCAATAGGTTAAAACTAGTCAAAGCCATGTGGTAGAGGTTGTGATAATGATGCAGCCGAAGGATGGAGGCTAAGAATCATAGCCAAGTTACTATTGATTTGTTCCAACTGTCTGAGTACTTCGGTATGATTGCGATCGACTTTGTTTTCTAATACTTTGATCCTACTAATCACTTCATTATTTTCCGGAGCTGGGGCGCCTTCATCCAAACTAAGTGAATCGAAATCAGATTTCTCATCAATTCGTCGCTTTGCCAATCTCTCTGTATGCTCGCCACTTCAGAAACTATCATATAAGCCCCTCCCCTCTTGGTAATCATGCACATTTTCTTGAGGCTGGCAAGGTCAAGCGAGTCACTACCTGAAATTCTTGTCATGTTGCAATCGTTCGAATCAAAACCATCATCAAGTGCCATGGCAATGGTGGTCACCAATTCACCAATATAAATTGCTCTTTTTTTTCTTGTTAGCCACACTATAAAAAATATCGGCTAACCAATATTCGGTGCTCACCGATATAGCATTAGCAGCACAATGCAAGAAAAATAGTTCGCTAAGTTCAACTACTATCGGATTTTTCTTTCTAGCAAAGAATCCACAAGACAGAAGACGGTGCAAATAACGCAAAGCAGGATTTATCAATTTTGTTGCCTTAGCCGATTTGGCCATATACATCCCGCCCAATCTCAATGCTCCCCATGTAAATTGTTACTTAAAACCCTTTGGCACAGATTTTTCCCCCTCTTGATTAAAACCAAATATTTCATGTAGGGGTGTGATATCAATCACATATGATTTTCCAAGCAATTTGAATTCTAGCCTAGTATAAATCTTGGATTTATCCCTTTCAACCTTAAAAGAGGCTAGAAATTCAATTGTAAGTTCTTGAAATTGCAAAGGTTTGAGGGAAATAAATCTTTTCCATCCTAAGTTTTGCACATATCTAGTAAATTTTTTTCTAATTTGATGAGCATTAAGGGATTCCTCACTTACATGCCTTGTTGGAAAGAAACCCCTTGCCAGGAGAGTCATTGTCTTTGAAGAGGATGAAGAGGATGAAGGAGGTTGCTTCCTCTTATGGTGGGACACCATTTTGGTTCTTGGCATCTTAAATCTTGGTGAAAATTGAAGATTGGAGTGATTAATTTGAGTTTTTATGAAGAAAAATAGAGGATTTTGGTGAAAAATTTAAAAATTTTAGGGTGGGTATGGTGGAGTTGAGAGAGAGAGATGAGAGAGTGAGAGAGAAAATGGAAAGAATGTGATTTTGTAGGTTTGAGTGAAGAAGAAAGTGGGAAAATTGGGTTTTAAGAGGGCTAGAAGTTTACATGACACGGTCAAGTCGGAATGGACTTAGTTGTGTATTGCATTTTGGTGCTGGACACGGCCACGAACATGACTGTGTCTGCCTCTGTCAAAACTAGTTTTGGGGTGCAGGAGGCGAGGGGTGACACGGCTTCGAGCGACTTGGTCGTATTCTCGTGACACGACCACAGACATAGCCAAGTTGCGTGGCCATGTCTGCGTCTGCATTTCTAGGCAGTTTTTAGGGTGGATTGACATGGCTATGTCACTGGACTGTGTCTGCTACTGCCGTTTTTTTTAAATCATGTTTTACCGTGTCACTAGACCGTGTCTGCTACTGCCATTTTTTTAAATCATATTTTAGCCAAGTCATCCAAGTCTAATTAATGTAATCATTTCTTCATCTCTAGCCCTGAACTCAATCAAAATAAAATACCGATCACAGCACCTATTCCATTTTCTTTATTACAAACCAAAAAAAATGAAAATTAAGAAAGCCAAAAGATGAAAATTTGATTAAGGAAAGAAATACGAACCTATGGGTTGCCTCCCATTGAGCGCTTCTTTAACGTCATGTAGCTGGACATCGTTGCATCACTCGTCAATGAACACCATACTTTCTATGATTTTTGTAACTTCAAGTTTTTCCAAATAGAGCTTCACTCTTTGTCCATTTACTTTAAAAGTCTCATTGGTTTTAGAATTTAACAATTCAACAACTCTATATGGAAATGTTTGAATTACTTGAAAATGTCCACTCCAACAGGACTTTAATTTTTCGAAAAATAAATGCATCCTTGAATTGAACAAAAGGACTTTCATTCCAGGTTCAAAGGTTCTTCTAAGGATCATTTTGTCATGCATATCTTTCATTTTCTCCTTGTAGATCCTTGCACTCTTATAAGCCTTATTTTTAAATTCATCAAGCTCAGAAATTTGCAACATTCTTTGCCCTTTCGCTCCTTCCAAGTCCATATTCATAGCCTTGATTGCCCAATAAGTTTTGTGCTCTAATTCCACCAGTAAGTGGCAAGCCTTGCCAAAGATCAATCTATATGAACTCATTCTCAAAGGTGTCTTGAAAGCTGTCCAATAAACCTATAGTGCTTTCGAAAGTCAGATCGACCAGTCTTTTCTAGTCGTGCTCACCGCCTTCTCCAAGATCCCTTTAACCTGCTTGTTGGATGTCTCGGCTTGGCCAGATATTTAGGGATGATATGGGGTTGCCACCTTATGTCGGATACTCATCTTGGTCAACAACTTTTCAAACTATTTATTGCAAAAGTGGCCTCCTCCATCACATAAGATTGCCTTGGGGGTTCCAAACTTGCTTAAAATATTTTTCTTCAAGAATTTCAAAACAACATTAGCATCATTGGTCTTAGCATAATCAAGAGCAAGAAGGATATATTCAAAGCCAAACGACTTTGGAAGCGGCCCCATGAAGTCTATTTTTCATACATAAAAAATTTTCACCACAACAAAAATATTGAGGGGCATTTCATTTCTCTTGCTGATATTTTCTACTCTTTAGCATCTATCACATTTCATGCAAAAATTATAAGCATCTTTAAAAAGAGTAGGTCAATACAAACCACTTTGAAGAATCTTCTCGACGGTCCTCTTTTCTCTAAAATGCCCTTCACAATACATGTGGCAAAATTGTAACACTTGTGATTGCTCTTCTTTTAGCATGCATCTTCTAATAATTTTATCCCTGCAGATTCTAAACAAATATGGATCGTCTAAAAAATAATACTTATAGGAATGAAGAAATCTTTTCCTTGTCTAAAAATTCAATTCTTTTCTCATAACACTACAAGAGAGATAGTTAGCAATATCAACAAACAAGGGTGCTTGAGTTAAAGCAAACAAGTATTCATCTGAAAATTTTTCAAAAGCATTTTCATAAGCAATTTCTTTATCATGATCATAGGAATTCAATCTAGAAAGATGATCGGCTACTACATTCTCGCTTCCTTCCTAACTTTAATTTCAACATCAAATTCTTGCATCATCAAAACCCATCTAATTAAATAAGATCTAAACTTGTCGAGTGTAAAAATCACAGCTAACATTTTTCTTTCAGTGGTTGTGTAATTCACTTGTGCATCATTTAAAGATAAACTTGCATAATAAATTACACACATCAATTTGTTCACCATTTGGCCCAAAGCAACTCCAATGACATAATTTAATGCATCACACATGATTTCAAATGGCAAATTCCAATTTGGGGCAACAATTATAGGGGCAGACATCAATTTTTCTTTTAAAATTTTAAATGCTTCTAAGCACTTTTTATCAAAAATAAATGGGACATCTTTTCCAAGTAAATTGCACAAAGGATGTGAAATTTTAGAAAAATCTTTTATGAACCGCCTATAAAAGCCAGCGTGTCCCAAAAAATTGCTAATCCCTCTAACCGATGTGGGGGGGGGGGGGTGGTAGATTCATAATCAAATCAACCTTAGCTTTGTCCACTTCAATTCTCTTATGGAAAACTACATATCCAAAAATAATACCATGATCAATCATAAAGTGACTATTTTTCCAACTCAAGGTAAGATTGCATTCAATGCATCTTTCAAGTATAAGAGTCAATTTATGCAAACAATCATCAAAAGAATTGCCAAAAACAGAGAAATCCATAAATACCTCAATGCACTTATCCAATATGTCAGAAAAAATGGAAAGCATACATCTTTGAAACATTCCTTGTGCATTGCAAATACCAAATGACATCTTCCGAAAGGCAAATGTCCCAAAGGGACAAGTGAAACTCGTCTTTGGTTGATCCTCCGGTACTATGGAAACTTGGTAGTAATCTGAAAATTCATTAAAAACATAGTAAAAAGTATGACCAGATAATCCATCAAGCTTCTGATCAATAAATGATAAAAGAAAATGATATTTCTTAGTGACGTTATTTAATTTTCTATAATCTATGCACATTTGCCATCCGGTTTGAGTTCGTATAGGTACCAACTCCCCCTTCTCATTCTGGACTACAGTTAATCCAGCTTTCTTTGGCACTGCATGTGCAGGACTAGCCCACTCGCTATCAGCTATTGGGTAGATCATCCCTTCATCAAGAAGCTTAAGAACCTCCTTCTTGACCACTTCACTCATATTTGGGTTAAGCCTTCTTTGAGCCTCTCTAACTGATTTAGCTTCCTCTTCTAAAACTATCTTATGCATACACATAAAAGGGCTAATTCACTTAATATCGCTCAACGCCCCAACCAATGTGTCTCTTGAGTTTTTTTCAATATTTTTACAAGTTATCTTCATCATCCCTTTTGAGAATAGCATAAATTATTACTGGTTGGGTGATTTCTCTCCAAGAAATACATACTTCAAATGTGATGGGAGTTCTTTAAGTTCAACCACTTTTGGTTGAGTCTTCACTTCCTCAATTTCAAGTCCCTTCTCATTACTCTCATTATCTAACACGGACTTACATTCTTTAATTTCCACATCAAAAATCTTGATCTCTTCTCTGAAGTTAATGCCATCTCTAACTTGTCTTCATTATTTTTCTGCAAGAAAACTTCTTCAACAGCAAGATCAGTAAGATCAATAAAAGAGTAGTCTTCATATACAATAGTAGTAGGGATAGGGGAAGAGTTAAAAATTAAAAATTCTACAGCTTATCTTAAAACAGTCATGGTTAGTTTTCCATTTTTAACATCAATCAAGGTATTAATTGTGGCCATAAAAGGTCTCCTTAACAAAATTATATGTTTTGAATCCCCAAGAATTTCTTCTCTCATATCCAAAATAATAAAATCATCAGAAACAATCAAACCACTTACTTTAACTAGGACATCCTCTATGATCTCTTTAGGGTATCTAAGAGTTCTATCCGCAAGCCATAAAACCATTTTAGTTTGTTTAAGTTTCCCTAGCTCCAACTTCAAATAAATGAAATATGGCATCAAATTGTACTTGAAAGGCGGCAATGGACAAGACTTCATGTCTTGGTCGTGTCCAATGGAAGTTTAGTGACACGGCCAAGTCACTCATGAATTAGCTGTGTCTTGTGAGATCTCTTTAAAATTATTTGCACTATCTAATGGGAGATAATGTGGGAGATAAGAGGAATTTTTTAAAAAATAATTGAAATTGAGGTGTTTTTATGAGATGAAAGATTTAAGAATGAAAAAGAGGGGATAAATGGAAGTGAGATGAGTTGAAAAAGGGAATTCTTTTTGTCTTAGAATTAAAAAATAATTAGAGAGAGATGAATATAGAGGGGGAGCTCATTTTGAAAGGGGGATTCACTATTTTTTGTGAGACACGTACAACTTGTTCTTGGTTTTTAGAATCATCTTCATCACCATCTACAATTTCATTTTTTTTCCTTTCATCTTCATATTCTTCCATATGCAAGTGATTTTCATGTTTTTGGATAGTGTTTGGGTGAAAAAACTCTTGAAGGGGGTTAGGGTTTAAAATTACAATTTATTATGGCATCAACTCCACCATACCCACACCAAAATTTTCAAATTTTTCACCAAAATTCTCTATTTTTCTTCATAAAAACTCAAATTAATCACTCCAATCTTTAATTTTCACCAAGATTCAAGATGCCAAGAACCAAAATGGTGTCCCACCACAAGAGGAAGCAACCTCCTTCACTCTCTTCAAAGAGAATAGCTCTCCTTGCAAGGGGTTTCTTTCTAACAAGGAATGTAAATGAAGAATCTCTTAATGCTCTTCAAATTAGGAAAAATTTTACTAGATATGTGCAAAACTTAGGATGGGAAAGATTTGTTTCCCTCAAACTTTTGCAATTTCAAGAACTTACAATTGAATTTCTAGCCTCTTTTAAGGTTGAAAGGGATGTATCCAAGATTTGTACTAGAATAGGATTCAAATTGCTTGGAAAATCATATGTGATTGATATTACGCGCTTAAATAAAATATTTGATTTTAATTAAGAGAGGGGAAAATTTGTGCCAAAGGGTTTTAAACAACAGTTTGCGTGGGGAGCATTGGGATCGGATGAGATGTATGTGGCCGAATCGGCTAAGGCAACAAAATTGGTAAATCCTGCTTTACGTTATTTGCACAATCTTATGCCTTGTGGATTCTTTGCTAAGAAGGAAAGTCTGGGAGTAGTTGAACTTAGTGAACTATTTTTCTTGGATTATGCTACTAATGCTATACCAGTGAGCACCGGATATTTGTTAGCTGATGTTTTTTATAGCGTGGCTAACAAGAAAAAAGGAGCAATTTGTATTGGTGGATTGGTGACCACCCTCATGGCACTTGATGATTTTGATCCGAACGATTACAACATAATGAGAATTTCGGGCAGTGACTCACTTGATCTTGCCACTCTCGAGAAAAT
The DNA here is from genome assembly GCA_947685225.1 of Garcia nutans. Lineage (NCBI taxonomy): Eukaryota > Viridiplantae > Streptophyta > Magnoliopsida > Malpighiales > Euphorbiaceae > Garcia > Garcia nutans. The sequence goes on from CANTUV010000068.1 coordinate 3,938,565, forward strand.
GCGCATGATTACTAATAGGTGAGAGGCTTATATGATGATTTCTGAAGAGCTGAGCACACAGGGAGATCGGCAAAAGCAACAACGAGTTGATGAGGAATCTGATTTTGATTCACTTAGTTTAGATGAAGGCGCCTCAGCTCTAAAAAATAATGAAGTGATTAGTAGGATTGAAGCATTAGAAAATAAGGTCGATCACAATCATGCCAAAGTACTCAGACAGTAGGAACAAATCAATAACAACTTGGCTATAGTTCTTAGCCTCTATCCTTCAGCCGCATCATCATCACAACCTCCACCACATGACTTTGACTAGTTTCAACCTATTGAACATTTAGTTTATTTTTTTTGTTTCTTCTATTTTCAGATGTTTTGGTTATTATTTCTATTTACTGCTTTTAGTTATTTAAATATGATGTTTTGCTATATTCTATTTAATGTTATTTTGTTTTGGAATAATTAATGTTTTTGGAAAGGATGAGGTACTACTTTGTCTCACATAGGAAAGCGATGGAAAACAGGTCTTACCTTAATCTTCTTCTTTTAAATTATGCTTGTTTCCATTGAGGACAATGTCAATCTTTAAGTGTGCGGTGCAAAGTTTTTGCTTTTATTTTAAAGTGAGCTACTTTGTTAATTGAAAGTACCTTGTTTTATATTATTTTTGAGAATGATGAATAGTTCAATTGTTATAAGAATATTGATAGCGGGCCTTTTAATTTCTGAAGTATGAATTGAGAATTGGATAAAATTGGTACTTATTATTGATTTGGATGGATATTCTTTGCATTACATACTAACTTGTGAGGAAATTGAGCTTAAGTTTAATACTAACTTATTATTCATTGTGTGTGAACATTCTTGATCGATGAATTGCTAGAACTTGCTTTGACATTTATTTTGAGACCACATAAAAATTTTAATTAGACATCAATATGATTAAGACAATTAGGAGTATCCATTTTAGCTTGAAAAGCCCAACCTTATATACCACCCTAGTTCTCCAATTTTGAGCCTATTTTATTTTTTTTCTCTTCTTTCATTTTTACAATATTATTAGCCTTGAACCATTTTGTTTTAACTATTACCCTTTCATTAAGTCAAGAGCATTTTAAGAGCGTTAGTGATTGAGTGTTGAGTTAAATAAAGTGTAAAATTAAATTTAGTGGGTTTAAAATTACAATTTATTATGTTCTTTAGTTGCAAACCCTATTTGGATATAAATATATAAATATATATATTTATTAATAGAAGTTGTTCTTTTCTATAGGGTTGGAATACGTTTGAGAATGATCATTACAAATTTAATAAGTGAAGTCCCTTAAAAGGATATTTAATGTCAAGTGATAAGTTAGTGGAAGGTGTTTTGGGATTGTTTGGTTGTATTACGTTGCTTAATTCATTCTTGAAGTGCTCTTAAAAAGGAAGTCTTGATATATCCTTATAACTCTTGAACTTGACTAAATTTTTCTTGTTCAGTTTTATTTTGATTTTAACTTTGCTTGGGGATAAGCAAATGATTAAGTGTGAAGTAATTATTTTGATCATTTATATATGTATTTTTAGGATAATTTTATTGGCTTTTAGATAATTTTTCTTTTAATTTGTATTTAAGATTGCTTGAAGTATTTGATTTAGGTTGAAGTGCAAAAATAGAGCTTAAATTCACTTGTTGGATCCAAAGTTGGTGGAAAAGCATTGAGACACAGCCAAGCCATTGAGAAGATTTGGACAGAAGAGAACGCATTCATAAGACACAGCCAAGCTATTGGTCGTGTAACATGATATGGCTAGAGTCTTGGCCATGTCCCATCGAAAAAGTAACTAAAGAAAAGAGAAAAGAAAGAGACAGAAGTAAACACATGCAAGTGTCACTGCCAAGTCACTGGTCGTGTCACTTTCCACATGAATAAATAATTAAGGCAGCAAGGGATACGGCCTCATGACTTGGCCGTGTCTCTGCCCGTGTCTCTCCACAAGAAAATTATACTTGAAAGATAGCAATGGACACCGCTTCATGTCTTGGCTGTGTCCAATGGAAGTCTAATGACATAACCAAGTCACTCATAAATTGGCCGTGTCTTGTGAAATCTCTTTAAAATTATTTGCACTATCTGATGGGAGACAAGGTGGGAGACAAAATGAATGTTTTAAAATAATTGAAAAGTTTTATGTGATGAAAGATTTAAGAATGAAAAAAGAGGGAACAATTAGGAGTGGGGTGAGTTGGAAAAGAGAATTTTTTTTGTCATAGAATTAAAATAATTGGAGGGAGATGAATATAGGGGGGGAGAGAACACCATCTTATCATCCATTTTCATCACCATCTCCAATTCTTTTCATTTTCATTTTCTTCTATAGACAAGTTTCTTAAATATTTTTAGATAGTGATCGGGTAGTTTTTGAACAAGATCTTAAGAGGACGTGGGAGTTCTTCATCACATTCAAGTTGAGCTAGGAGGGAGAACAAGAAGTTCAACTCTTGGCATCTTCAAGGGGTTTTTCTATTCTCTTAATTAATTTATTTTTTGGATTTTGTTGTTGTATACATTAATACTTCAATGAATATTTGTGAGTTAAATTATATTGAGATGGATGTTTATTTTGAATTGATGATTAACTAAATTACTCATGCTTAGGGTTTGTAGTAGATTTGATTAAATGACTTGATTCAACATGTCCATTAATATAACTTGTTATTAGTTGTTTACATTGGATTATATGTTAGGTTGATAGAGTAACCTTTTATTGATCTCTTAATATTGAATGAAGGACCAAGAGGTAAAATTTGATATTGGAACTATGCAATCAACTACCCTAAGAATAAATTAGAAATATAAGCTTTAGGGTGTACTTAATTTGCTAGTTATGGAAATTGGTTTTTGTTAATTCATGAATGTGAGAACTTATGAATTGATAATTGCTAATTGACATTAAGGAGAAAATTAATTTATAAAATTTTGTTAATAGATAATTGAGAATTAAGCTTTGATTAAATTGACCTACAAATCTTAGGTACTATTCTAAAAATTGAATTAATCTTGCACAACCATCACTCGTTTACTTTTAAATTTTAATTACTTTTCACCATTTCAACAACATACACTCAAACTTTAATATTTTATTTAAGTCAAACTATTGCAAAATAATTCCTTCTTTATGAGACGACCTTGGAGCGATTATCATTGCTACAATAACCTTGTATACTTGCGAGTATTGCTTTGTAGTAGTATTAAGTAGAGTGCAATAAGTTTTTATAAGAATTTGTAGCAACGGTGATTGCCACAAGATCATCTCACAAGGAAGGTGTTATTCGTAATAATTTGATTAAAACAAATTATTAAAATTTGAATGTATGTTGTTGAAATAGTGAAATGTGATTAAAATATAAAAGTAAAATCTAAAAGAGAGAATAAGAAAAATTCCTTGAGATGTCAAGAGTTGAATTTCTTGTTCTTCCTCCTAGCTCAACTTTGAATATGATGAAGAACTTACAAGCTCTCTTCAAACTTTTAATCAATTGTTCCAACCTTGAAAGATAAAATGAAAACTCTCTCAAGCCTCCAACTCTTCAATCAAAGCTTTCTCCAAACGCTAACCCTCTTCAAGAGCTTGTTCACCCAAAAAAAAAATGGTGAATCCCCCTTTCAAAATGAGCTCCCCCTTTATATTCATCTCTCTCCAATTATTTTTTTAATTCTAAGATAAAAAAGAATTCCCTTTTCCAACTCACCTCACTTCCATTTGTCCCCTCTTTTTCATTGTTAAACATTTCATCTCATAAAAACACCTCACTTTTCAATTATTTTAAAACAAAATTCCTCTTGTCTCCCACCTTGTCTCCCATTAGATAGTGCAAAAAATTTTAAAGAGATCTCACAAGACACGGCCAATTCATGAGTAACTTGGCCGTGTCACTAAACTTTCATTGGACACTGCCAAGACATGAAGTCGTCTCCATTGTTGCCTTTCAAGTATAATTTTCTTTTGGGGAGACCTGGGCAGAGACAAGGCTAAGTCATGAGGTCATGTCCCTTGCTGTCTTCAATTCTTTCTTCATGTGGTAAGTTACACAGTCAGTGACTTGGTTGTGTCACTTGCATGTGTTCATTTTTGTCTCTTTTTTTTCTCCTTTATTTAGTTGCTCTTCTGGTGGGACATGACCAAGACTTTGGCCGTGTCACACTTGGCTATGTTTTATGAATGTGTTCTCTTCTGCCCAAATCTTCCCAAGCACATGACCAAGTTGGTTTTTTCCTGGCATGACACGGCCAGTGGCTTGACTGTGTCTCTTGGGTGTATCATTGGCTGCTTCTTTTCTTTCTTTTCTTCATGAGTTTCTTGCCTTTGATGAGGGACATGACCAAGCCAGTGAGTGTCTTGGCCGTGTCTCAATGTCTTTCCACCAACTTTGGATCCAACATGTGAATTTAAGCTCTATTTTTGCACTTCAACCTAAATCAAACACTTTAAGATCTTAAACATAAATTAAAGGAAAATTTAACTAAAAGTCAATAAAATTATCCTAAAAATACATACATAAATTATCAAAATAGTTTTAAACTGGAACTAGACTAGAATTGGACTGGTTAAAACTGACCCGAAATTTGTCAAAATCGGAATTGTGACAAAATCGAAACTTGAACCATAATTTGTGATTTGGTTCAAGTTCCAAACTTTTAAAAACTGTTGAACCAATAGTTTTATATGGTTCGAATTGCCAAATTCAATGCATGGGTTGTTGCCTATTTATGCTAGCTGGCTTGCATGCAGCAGGCCAACTGGTCTATGTAGAGGCAGTCAGCCAATGACCTCATTGGTTGGGCTGTGCAAGCTAGCAAGCACAGGCTAGCCTGTGCAATATAACAGCTGATTCAATTGGTTGTTGCACCTTTTTTTAAAAAAAAATTTAAAATTTATACTAATCCTATAAATGCCACACTTATTTTAACTTTTCTTTATATTTGCAAATTCTCTTCATTGTTCCAAATCTCAAATTCCAATTTTCTAATTTCTCTTTATTCTTTAATCTACATATAATATTCTCTACATTAGATTAAAATCTTCAATATTTAATTTATATTACGATCTTCAATTTACATTATATTACAATCTTTATTATTATTTACAATATAATATTTTTTAATTTACTCTCTAATATTTTCTATGATCTATATTTTTATTTTTTTTAATATTTTCTACATTATAATTCTAATCATTTTATTTTTATTTCATAAGTAAATTTTATTTCTATTATTTCTATTTTATTTATATTATTTCAATATTTTATTTTTATTAATATTAATTTTAAATATTTTTCGCTAATTTTTTAATTAAAATCACATGTAAACCGTTTTCTGGACTTTCCCAACCTGCCTTTGAACCGTTTCTTTGAATCGCCTCTAAAATCGCCTTTGAATCAGGGTTCTAATATGAATCAGTGGTTTTTGAACTATTTTTGAACCGTCCTATAAGCAGATTATTTCTTGAACCTAAATTGGTCATTCACAAATTGAAATCATTGGTCCTTGAACCGTGGTCAAGCCTACTGTTAGGTTTGTTCAAAATTCTTAAACCTAAACCGACGATTTTTGAACCGTGACCATGCTTACCGTTAGGTTTGCCCAAAATGGAGCCTTTTGATAAACCTGGATACTTGTTGATTCGAATGGTACCTAGAGCTCAAACCCTCACAAACTCTTTCCTCTCCTCTATGACCCTCATTCACTCTCAGCTCTAGCCCTCAACCTCACTCTCATTCCTAGTCTCGATTTCTCACCGTCACACCGTACACTGTTGTCTCTTGCTCTTTTTTTTTTTTACTTTGAATTTTTATCCTTCTCTCTCTAAGTTTCCATGCTATTTTTTTTTGTTATAAATTTCTTTTATATTTTTTTAAATTTTCTGTTTTGTTTTGTTTTTATTTTGTGTTTTGTCTTTCTATTTCTTTTGAATTTTTTGAGCTTTTTTTTTCCGTGCTATGTTTTTGAATTTTTGATTTTTTTTAATATTCTGTTTTTTTATTAATTTTATGTTCTGTTTTTCTTTTTCTTTTCTTTTTTTTTAATTAGATTATTTATTTGTTTGAACATTGATTGCAGATATGTGGTGGTGGCTGGCTGTTCTTGGATCCTATTGGTGGCTTGGGCTCGGCAAAACAAATGCTTGATTCCTTCGATTGTGAGTTAGTTAATGTTGAGTATTTAACTGTAGCTATAATGTTTTCATTGTATATTTGGCAGAAATACTCCATCTTCTAAGTTGAATATATACTGAAGAAACCGTGCCATTTCTGAAATTTTAAAATAAGGGAGCCCACCCAGTCTCTTTGATAAACCGCAAACCCTTAGGACAAAAGAGAAATGATAATAGCTAGAAACCTCAGTGCTTCAAAATTCCACCTAAAACCTCTCCTTTCCATTTCTTTTTCTCCTCTCTTAAATTCCAAAATTTATCAACATCCATCACCCTCGTCTTCTCCATTTTATTTCTCTTCAAAACCAACCAATTCAATCCCAACAACAAAATACCAATCGTCTTCTTATTCTTCTCTCTTTCCCCTCACTTGTGATGGAAATTATGATGATGCCACTCCACTGGCAGCCGTCTGCCCTGGCTGTGGGATCCGCATGCAGGACTCAAACCCTAAATATCCTGGTTTCTTCACCAGGCCATCAATTAAGGACCCCAATTACAATTCCACAGACCATCTTGCTCCTCTTGGGTTGGAATTTGAATTTCCAACTTCCCTTAAAAGGGGTGTTGTTGACCCTGAAAATTCCTTCACTGATCCTGCTTCCACTCAAAACCCAACTATGACCAAACCAATTGTGTGTGCCCGGTGTCACTCCTTGAGACACTATGGGAAAGTGAAGGATCCAACAGTTGAGAATTTGATGCCAGAATTTGATTTTGATCACACTGTGGGTAAGCGTTTGGTTTCTGCTACTGGGGCTAGTTCAGTGGTTCTTTTGGTTGTTGATGCTGTGGATTTTGATGGGTCCTTTCCTAAAAGGGTAGCCAAGTTAGTATCAGATGCAATTGAGGAGAATTTCACGTCTTGGAAAGAAGGTAAATCGGGGAATGTGCCTGGGATAGTACTTGTAGTGACCAAGATTGACTTGTTGCCTACTTCTCTATCACCTACTAGATTTGAGCATTGGGTCAGACAAAGAGCAAGGGAAGGTGGTGCTAGTGTTATTAAGCAAGTGCATTTTGTGAGTGCTGTTAAAAATTGGGGATTGAAAGATTTGGTTGAGAATGTTATTAAGTTGGCAGGGCCTAGAGGGAATGTGTGGGCTATAGGGATGCAAAGTGCGGGGAAAAGTACATTGATAAATGCAATGGGAAAGGTGGCTGGTGGAGCTGGAGTTGAAGTGAAGCTGACTCATTTGACAGAGGCTCCTGTTCCCGGAACCACATTAGGAATTATAAGGGTGGAGGGTGTTTTTCCGGGGCAGGCAAAGTTGTTTGACACACCAGGGCTTTTAAATCCACATTAGATTACTACTAGGCTAACTAGAGATGAACAGAGGCTTGTTCACATCAGTAAGGAGTTGAAACCAAGGACATATAGAATCAAGGTTGGTTTGCTTGAATTATTTGCTTGTGATGAATTATAAAAGAATTTGAATTTTTTGAACACCTTATGATTTATCAGAACATTCTTCAGTTATTTACTCTTTGGTACTAATGCATATTTGGTTCGAAGAAACCATTCTGATTTCTATTTCTTTCCTTATTTTATTATTAATAAAACAATATTGTCATGATATGGATTTTAGGTTTCAAGGTGTGGCTTTATTATTGTTAATTAACTTGAATGCTTTTGGATCATGCATCTGATTTGATACTTGAGGCACATGAGCAATACAGTCTGTCACTAACCAGAAGCCATATAGGAAGGAATTTTCTCATTCTAAGGGCATTTCTAGTTGCTTTCTTTATTAGGTCATCACATCTTTTACATATTTTTTATCACATGATATTCCTGATCATTTCTTGAATGGGACATTTGATATACATGCTACATTTACTTGTCACAGGAAGGCCATTCAGTTCATATTGGTGGTCTCATAAGGTTGTACATTGAACAGTTATTAGCAGATTCTGTGTATATTACTGTATGGGTATCTCCATGCCTTCCATTACATATGGGGAAAACAGAAAAGGCAAGCACTATGCTAGAAGACCATTTTGGTCATCAATTACAGGCATGGTTTGCCAGAGCTAATAACTGGTATTCTTGGTTCTATCTCTTCCTTAGCTATTATTTGTGGTGATAAAAGCTCAAATTTGGTCCTTCACTCTTCTAAACATGTCCAAAATAAGTTTTAGGGCCTAATTAAGACACTACTTTTATTTTGGGTCTACTCCAAATTTTGTTCCAAAAGGTAAAAAATTAATTTGCTTTTTTGTAATAATAGAATTATTTTTATATGTCTAAATAATTAAAAAACTTAAACTGATTGGCTAAGCACTAGGTTCCTTCTAACAATTTATTTTGAATTAAAAACTACCTCTTTGTGTCATCTAGTCTAACCTTCGAGACATACACGGCTAGCAAACTTTCCATGAACTTGAATTCTCAAATCACACCATGTAAAAAATTTCTCTTGCCTCAGCAAATCTGTTCTATGCATATCCAGACAGCACGCATTCCAAGAGGCAACATCATTTTCTCGAACGATGCACAACCAACATTAATATTTTTATTGCTTGCATGCCCATGTGTATGGTTGTGGCCATGTTCCCTATCACTGTCTGAGTTTTGCAAGTCTCTTTTGGATATCTGCCTTTTGATTAATTGTCTTTTATTGGTTATGAGTTGGTGTTTGGTTGATGAAGTCTTGTTGACAGATTGTCATTGGGTTTTCTGCTTGCAAATGCAGGTTGATGAAGCTTGGTGTTCAATCTCTCAGTTTAGGGAATTTCTTTTTCTTTTTTTTTTTTTCAATTTTAAACAAGTGATTTTTTTATTATTTTTTAGAAATATAAAAAATATATTCTGGTACTAAAAAGTAGACAAATGGGCTTTTCTATGTTTTTAACAAAAATTGGGTCTTATATAGGCCTAAAATAAAAGTATTGTCCTAATTTAGTCTTAAATTTAATTTTGGGTTTAATTGCACAACTTAGAAAAAAAAAAAAAAGTAAGGATTACATTGAGTGTCCTTATTTGCAGTCCTCCTTATCTTAGGCAAGTGATGCTGGAGAACTTTAGGGGCAGGAATTTAGATAGGAATTAAATTGTTTAAATAGCAACATAAGTTCCAGATCTGATTTCTTTATAAAAAATGACACTAAGCTTTGTGCCTGGACTTCTTGAGAAGGTCCAAAACCATTATCTGTTAGGGAAACTTTGTCAAATACTCCACGAATGTTATCCATTGCAGTTGAGATGTGATTTTTGGTGTGTAATTTTCTCAGCCTCCAATTGGGGAGAAACGAGTTCAAGAACTTGGAAAATGGGTAAGACAGGAATACCAAATTTCTGGGAGAAGTTGGGATTCAAGCACAGTAGATATTGCTGCCGCTGGTCTAGGGTGGTTTGCTATTGCACTTAAAGGAGAGGCAGTCCTGGGGATTTGGACATATGAAGGAATTGATGTTGTCCAACGCACTTCTTTGATTCCTTTTAGATCCCAGGTTTTTGATGTTGCAGGATTTACTGTCTCAAAAATCGTCTCTAAGGCTGATCAAACTTTAAATAAACAGCAGAAGCTCAAAAGTGAAAGCAAGGGAAGCGAGCAAATGGTGTCTGCAGATTATGAATTGTCATCAATAGCAAATCCTTGCTAAAATTGTTAGTCCATGAGGAAGAAAAATGTGCACTAGTATCAGTTTGTTGATTGGCAAATGGGTTGTCTGAATCTCCAAGCAGGGAAGGAAAAGATGTAGACTTTTGTTTTGAGCATTGGAGAGCGGGGGATGCTAATTTGGTTCTACTTTCTGACGGAGAAATGAATGCTGTTAAACTATGTCTGCGAGTCTCAAGCAGTAGATCGATGATCGTAAGATAATAAGTTTTGCTACTTTTCTTTCTCAAGCGGGGGCAAATATATAGAGGATATAGTGAAGCAGTGCGAATGAATATGCAGAAGCTGTCCGTCGTGAAAGTAAGTTTGTGATAATTGTTAAATTTGATAATGTTAGTGACTAAATCTTAATTTTAAATTCTTTTGCGGTTTGTGAATCACTCGATTGCTTAATATTCGGTTAATCAAATTTAACTCTTAACCATCGTTGTTGGATTCAGCTAGATCCTATCGGTTCAACCAGAAACAGAATACTTAGAAGCAAGTCCATAGGAAAACCTAGAATAAATTATAATTTTGTTCTCAGGTTTGACGTGATTTTTGTTAAATTAATTAAGTAGACTCAGTTTTTATTCGATAACAAATTGGTCTTTTTGTCGCTTTTTACCATTAGAATCTATGAAAAATTAACATATTTATGTTTTTTCCTCAAAACTTTTATTCAGTCATGAAATAAAAACCTAGAAGCATTTAAGAAAAGGGGAAACGAAACTAAAGTACGTAACATACTATATAGCCATGAATGCTTATCCATTTCTCAAAAAACTAAATAAAAAATCTTCCATTAAATTGACAAGACTCGTATGAAAACAAAAACACAAAATACATGCTACTACTATTGCAGTCATCATTATCTCCTGTTTCTTCATCGTAGTTTTTTTACTTACTATCAATTCATATATTGATTCTTGATTTTTTTTTTCCATTCTTGAAAGAAAGAAAAGAAATAAGAAAAAAAAAAGAGAGAAATTAAAGAAGAAAAAGCAAGGGAAAGAGAGTGGCTGATGGCAACCAAGTGAGAGAGAAGGAAAATATGAAAAGGATGAGAAGACGATTTAGGGATGGTAATAAGTCAAATATTTTTTAATATTTTTTTATAAATATTTTTTTTTATTTTTGATCAATTTATATAATATATAAATAGTTTATAAATAAATTTAGATTAGTATGGATTGCAATTTTACCACTCGTTACGGTTTCAAGTCGAAATTATATATGAATTCTCGGATATTCGTTACTCGAATTTAATTATATATTATTAAAATTTTAATTATATTTTATTTTAATTATAAAATTATATAGTATGAAATTATTTTTAATAAATTATATTAATATTAAATTTTTCTTTATAATTATTTAATTAAAAAAATTATAATTTATATTTTAAATTTTATAGTATTTTTAAATTTTTATATTTAACTGGTAATTAAACGGATTGGGATAGTGAACATGTTTGAAACGAGTATGAATATAAATATAATTGAATTTAAATGGATTTAAATAGTTTAAAAATTAAACAGATTCGAATAGGATAATTTTTGTGGGTACTCTATTCGTTGCCATTCTTAAGAGGATTAATTGAGGAATTAAAATTTTATTTTATTCTATTTTATTTTTATTATTTATTTTTTAAGAATTCAAAAAAAATCAATTTTAATTAATGAAGACATAACATGGACTATTTATATTATGTTTGGGACGGGGTGAAAGGTAAGATTAAAAAAATGAGAGGAATGATAATTTGTGTTGTTTAGAAAAATGGTAGATTGAGGGAGAAAGTTTTATAAAGTTAATCGAGTATTAAAAAGTATTATTTTTTTACAGAAATATTAATATCTTATTTTGGAGTGTTAGTAGATGTTATAATTTTATATTTTATAATTTTATTCTTATGATAAATATTTTATTATATAAATGCATGCTATATATTTATTTGTACCTACAATATATTCATTTTTTATAGAGGAAGAAAACAATATTTTTGTAATTTTAAAAAAATATAATTATGATTGTGCTTTTCTAAAGCAATATATTAATTAAAAGTAATTTTATTCAATTATATAATTATAATAACTAATTTCATATATAAAAGGTATTTTAGTTAATTGATATTTAACTTTACTTTTCTTTAGGGTGAGTAGTAGGATCATGGTTTTAAATCGCGGAATTAGAATCGGTCGCAATGAAACAGAATCAAGTTGAATCAGCATGAAATGGCTTTGATCAGCTACCACTCCAGTGAATTCAGTTGAAATCGCGGACTTGGACGAATCGAGTAACGGAAACGGTGAAACAAAATGAATTCGACCGTAATAAAATAAAAAAATAAATATTTTTTTGCAATATGTAAATTATTAATATATGTTAAAATTGATTCATAAAAATAATAAAAATCGAATTGTTATCAAAAGTTATTTAAAAAATAACAATATAAAAATAATTAAATAGATTTTAATAATAAATACATGATACAATTTTTCACATAATAACATTACTAAATTAAAAATAATAATAATAGCAGCAATAACAACAACAACAATAATAATTGTTCATTTAATGATTAAAAATAAAGAAAAAATAATACAATTCAAAATATATACTATATAATAAAAATCTTAACCACTTAGAATTAAATTAAACAAACTAATTTACCACTAAAAAGAATGCGAAGGATGATCTTGATTATTTTATTTATCATCATCATAATTTTAATTTTGGTTATTCCATCTTGAATGATATGAGTCTAGTTGCTAAAATGCAAATGAGAACACATCAAAACTAATTTGCTGAATTTGAAGCTGTATTACCTTATGGGTCTAAAACATTTTGAGTTTCACCAAAATTATCACTTAGATATAGTTAGAGTGAAATGTGCTACTTTCAAAAGAGCATCCATCTGCAAAATTTCCAATCCATCCTTGAGGGTGCTGACTTCAATAATCACTCGGTCGGTTATAATATGCTGACGGATTATATGGACCTGAAATAGAATAAGGTTGATTGAAAGTGTCACCGTATATTGAGCTACCATAACTCATCTCCCCATAATTCTGCATAGATGTGGGTTCCAGTCCACTGAATTCATTATTATAGATTTGATGTTTTTAAAACTCAGTTGGAGGAGAAATTGGGTTAGGGGAATGAGAACGAGAACTACTATGTTGGTCATATTTATCACCATAACTGGATCGATAATCTTCATATGATTTTCTTAATCCACTATAACTACCATATGCAGTTCTACCTAAATTACCACCTTGATAAGCATTATCACTGCCACTATCATTGTCATCGTCTTTATCACTGTCATTGCCTTCCTCTTCCTCATTTTCATTATCTTCCTCTTCCTCACTGCTATTATTTTCCTCTTTGTATATGCTAATATTACTGCTGCCACTTCTTTTTTTATGATGACCTTCATTAGTGTTATAGTTAAAAGGGGGTGAAACACCGCCCGATACCTTGGCATAAATAAGATTGACTTCTTGTCTATCATCATCTTCATCATTAACCCAATCAAGATCATCATCATCAAAAATTGGACTTTTTGTTTCCTGCAACCATGGAGACAATAGATCTAATTCCTCAAAAATATAATCCAAATTTATTGGATTATAATTTTTCATTATATCTTCCTAGGACTTCCTCATTAAATTTTTCAATTTTAACTTCATATTATAATGCACATAGACTAGGGCATGCCTTTTTTTATACTTTAATCTATTTCTAGTCTTTGTGTGAATCAAGTTGAAAGTGCTCCAATTGCGTTCACAATTTGATGATGAGTTGGTTTGACTTAAAACTCGAATATCAATCTTCTGTAATTCTGAAACACATTCCCTATAATGTATCCATCATTCAGCTACATTGGAATATCAAATGAAAAAAAAACCATTATTTTATTATATCAAATAAACATATTTAAACGCATGAAATAAATTTTAATGATTTAACCTGGAGGTGAAATGGCGATTGCCTTTAGTGCGAGCGAGGTTCCAAAAGATCATTTCTTATCTTGAAATGTAAACACTCACATATTATTGAATAATTATTATTAGTTTATTGGTAAATAACAATCAAAAAATAATAAATATTTAATGCAACAACAAATAATTATTTTTACTTATAAGAGAGCTTTGGCTTGTGCTTCTTTATTGGACTCTAATTTTTTAATCACTTTTCGAATTCCCGTTGTTACATCAACATCTTTTGTGACATGATATTTACGGTTATATTGATATTGGAGATTGAAGTAATAACTTAAAAGAAGTTAGATTTAGATAATGAAAATTTACAAGTAACGTAATATATACTAACAAGTGTACACAATTTATTGATATATGTAAGTCACTTACCAGCGGAATGCAAATCATGATGCAATTAAAACTTCCATCTTGAATCAATAATTTTCTAATAATTTCTCTAATACCTGCAATTTTTCTTAATTTCAAGTTTAGCCCGATCAACTGCCTCATAAAAAAAATCTATTGTTTATCATCCCCATCAATCAATCTTAAAATTTTTAGAAGGGGCTCTTGAAATTTTAATATTTCATTTGCATGAGACCAAAATTTTCTCCCTTCTCTATTTTCACCCAAAATTATATCCCGAACTTCAGTGACAATTCTATCGATCATTCTTTCATATCTAGAATTTACCTAAGCTTCCGATTCAAACATACACTTTAAATTTATTTTTTGTAGCACAATGCTCTCTGATGCAATGAAATTTGTTGTAAATCTTATAATGCTGGGTCTTAGAATTTCTCTGCCATCAATAAATTTTTTCATAGAATTTACTACCCAATTATGATTGTATATGAACTGAGTGATTTGCTTTACTTGCTCAATAACTTCACTTTTCATACTTCTCTTTCCAATATCCCCCAAAATCAAATCAATACAATGAGTGCTACAAGCTGTCCAATATAAATTTTTGTATACTCCCATAATCATTTTTCCAACACATTTAATTATAGCATCATTGTCAGTCACAATTTGGATAACCCTATCCTCACCAACTTCTTCTATTACTTTCTTCATCAACTTAAAATAATAATAGGCATTCTTCTTCAGCACATCAGATGCATTAACTGACTTATGAAAAATAGTATCACGATTTGAATATATAATAAAGTTAATTATGTACATTCTTGTAGGCCGTGTCCAAGCATCACATAATATGGATACACCTCTCTCTTTCCATATCCCACCAAATGAAGCAATGTACTCCTTCATTAGAGTATACTCTTTAGGAAGCCAAACTTCTGAAAGTTCATATGGTGTTGGTGGTAGAACATTAGGACCCACCTCATATGCAGTTCGTAATAATGGTGCCGTTCAAGGAGATGTTGCAACATTGAAAGACAATCTGCCGTGAACAATAAAATGGCCTATTACATTCGTAAGTTTCTATTTTTATTTTTCTTGAACCAGCCTGTCTTTATTGTCAATTGTTTCTTCCTGTCTCTTTTTGTCTCTAAATCAATCTCGACATCTCTTAACCTTTCTGTTGGTATATACAAATTAGAATATTTATTTTTTACTGATCCTTTAACTCTTACAGATGCAGAATGCCTCATTGAAGGTTCCAAAATTTTTTTTGTGCTAGAACCACCTGCATCATAATTATTATCACTACTTCTTCTATATGAATCCATTTCAAGCTGTCGCATACTTTCTTGTCTTGCATATTCAAACTCGGAGTCGTCGTCGTCATCATCATCATCAGTATCCCCAACATTCATACGTATAATTTCCTCTTCTAAGGCTTGTTTTTGTGCTTTTTTATTTTTTTTTTCTGCAAATCTGTTAGCAATTTTTTCACATTTATCCTATTTTCTTTTGGCATTTTGTTATAAGCTGAAATATCACCTAATATACCAGCTAAATGTTGCTTAAAACGTGTTATCTCACTAGTCACCAATCGTCCACAAAATTTGCAATACTTTTTTTTTTATCTAGATTGTTCAATGGGAGTGGCAAATCTCCAACCAACATCATCACTCGACTTTCAATTTGTATTACTTTGTTCTGATCGATTGCGTGGCATATAGTGCTTTGCGCATCATTTTCCATTTGTTATAGTTATCATAACTAAAAGTATATTATATTTATTATTACTCTTAATTATTTTTTAATATCGTGCATATATGGATAATGAGAGTGTATAATGATATAAATTCTTATTAGGTTAAAATATTCAATTTTTCTCTAATTCAATTTTCATTAAAATGGCATCTTTTAGTATAATATTAATAACATAATATTATATTATATTTAATTGTTTTATAAATGAAATTAAAAGAAATATTTAATTTGTTTGAATCTCATTTCATCATCTTTGCAAACCAAAGTACCAATCTACCCCTTTCATTTTCTCCCAAAAGAAGGAAGCTTGTTACAAAAGAATCACAGCTCACTGCACTTCGAGCTGAACATTTTTTTTAAAAGGAATTAATGAGGCCCAGAATTATTTTGATATGGTAATATATATATATATATATATATATATATATTATAACAATTACTTTCTCAAGGATAAAGAAAACAAATTAACAGTAATTTTAAAACCGGATTGAACTTATTAGTCAGACTAAATTAACCTGAAAATGAGATTGATCTAGAAAAACATTTAAAAATTAGATTTACAAAACATTAAAAAATGTGATATTTTTAAATTCATAAATATATTTTATTAATTTTAATTTTTTATTTTAAAATTTCTATAATTTTTAAATTTTTTATTAATAATAAATTTATAATATTATGAATTGGACTAATTAAATTACCAAATCAAATCATTAATTTAATTTGGCATCCAATCTAATTTGGATGAAAGATATTATATGATTAAAATATAAATAATAAAATATTAAAAAGTAAAAAAAAAAGATGTTGACAGTAAATAATTATATACTTATTTATGGCTTTTAAGAAAAGTTTTAGCATTGACTATTGGTGCTAAGTGATGCGCACAACACTAGTTTCGGTCAGTTAATTTTTAAAATTTTTTTAAATAGTTATTATGTGGTCCACTAATAACAACAAAACCTTCCAGCAAACCAAATAAACATACTGGACAACTGATGGATTTATGGTCAAAATTTTGTAAGTTAGCTTAAAAATTGCAAACAAGTTATCAAATTGAAGCTCATGAAAAAAATAAATCCAATGATACTTGTCTTGCAAGAAAAAATGGCCATAATAAGTCAAAAACTTGATCTGAAAATGTCATCGGTTGTCTCAATCAGACTGCGCGTCCTCCCTCCTCCGGCATTCTCCGGCAATGATTCAATTGTCCCAAGAATCTCCGTCGACGGCACAGTCAATCTAGCATGCTCGTGCCTCTCTCTGGTCACTAAAAGTGAGTGGGATCTAAAATGGGTGAATACACTATATTTTGCTCTCAAATTAGCATATGGCTAGGTCTCTAATATATTGGTCAATTCTCTTTCATGCTCTCCACTGATTGGTCAGATAATTTTTATATACATTTATGACATTATTGATTTATTAATTTTGAAAGAAACATCAAAATAAATATGGGTTGTAGGCCTAATGGTTAAATGCACTCAAATTCTTACCAATTGTCCAAGGTTTGAACTGTTGTTTGTTTCAATTTTTTTTTCCTTTTCCCACTTTATTTTTATTTTATTTATATTTTTAAATTATTTCTATTATTTATTTTTTTGAGATAAAATTATTTTTATTATTTATTAATTAATTATTTTTAATAATATTATTAATTAATTATTTTTTAATAATATTATTTTTAAATTATTTATTTTTCTTTATTTCTAATTTTTTAATTACTTTAATTATTTATTAATTGGTCCCAGTTCTTCTTCTTCATCTTCGAATTTCTTTGTATGCAACTTCAAAGTGGTTGCCGTTGCTCAGCCCTAAACTAAAAAATTCAATCCCTTTGTTCTTCATTTCCTGTAAAACTAAAACCAACCTCTCTCTTCTTCTTCAATTCTTCTTCTTTTAATTTTGTACAAACCAATTAACCAAACTCTCACATCAAATAGAATCAGACTTCTTCCAATCTTCCCTCAAAAATCGATTTAGTGATAAGCAAATCGCTAAGAATCGGCCGATATGCCGATTCAGCGCTTCTTGAAAGTGATTCATGGTGATTTTTGAGTTTTC
Organism: Garcia nutans; assembly: GCA_947685225.1. Lineage (NCBI taxonomy): Eukaryota > Viridiplantae > Streptophyta > Magnoliopsida > Malpighiales > Euphorbiaceae > Garcia > Garcia nutans. The sequence goes on from CANTUV010000068.1 coordinate 3,956,533, forward strand.
GAAAATTTCATCCCCAAATCGGCCACAAATCGTATCGGTATCCTTGAAATCCGTTAAATATTAGTCGTTCCGATACGAAACCACCGATATTTAAAACCATGAGTAGGATAGAGAATTTCCATTCTTTTTGGAGATTAACGAGGTGAGAATTCTCATAATCTTTCTCTATGGGGATAGATATGGAGAGAATTTTTTTATATGCTAGAATGAGTTAAGAACATGGAGCATACTCCCCGCCTCATGGGGATCCTCATCCTCATAAAAAAAATATATCATTTACTTTATTTTATTTAACTTATTGTCCTTCCAAACACAAAAATATTAAAAAAATAAAATACTCTACTTTATTTTATTTTATTTATCTTTACTTTACCTTACCCTAATTCATTTAACCCCTTACACCTCATCCAAATATACATTTGTTTGTTTATGAGTAACTTACACCCGTCGTCTTTGAAGAATTCACTTATTCACTTTATCATACCTAAAGTTTACTTTTTACATCGATTATCTTTTAAGTTTGAACTTTTGTAACACGATAATCCCCAGCCTAAATTTTTGTTAGTGTTGTTAACGACAATCCTATGTAGCATCACCTAGATTGCCAAGTTATAACCTATTTAAATAACAAATTGGATGACCACTTTTGCAAATATTCATCATCTTCTCTCTCTTAATCTAAGATTTTTGCAAATTTACTTATCACTGTTCATTCTTTGAAATTCAGAATTTTGCAAATTAGTTAATTTTTCTTCGAAACTTAGCAAATCTTTCATTTTTGGTTTTCATAATCTTTTCTCCACTGTATCTCTGATTGTGCATTGATGCGTTTGACACTTGGGCCGTAACATCTCTAATTTTAGTATATCCTAAAATTAATAAAAAAAAATGGGATAATTAAATATATTGAAAGAGATATGAAGATAAATAATATTAATAATAACAATGTTAAACATATGTAAAAGAAAAGAGAAAAGAAAGAAAGCTAAACAATGTGAGAAAGAAAGAGATATACATAATATATACATAAGATATACATATGATATGCACACACGCACACACACACACATATATATATATATATTTAAACTAAAAAGAAGAAAGAAAATATGTTCATATAAATGAAAAAGGAATAAAAAAGAAAAGAGGAAAGATGAAAAGTGTGGTGGAGATTTAAAGATATATAATAATAATAATAATAATAATAATAATAATAATAATAATAATAATAATAATAATAATAATAATAATATAAGGGACAAGAATGAAGAGAAAATAAAACAGCTTTTCTTTTTCTTTTTCTTCTTCTTCTTCTTCTTCTTCATCATCATCATTGTCATCGTCATCTTCTTCTTCTTCTCATCTTAAAAAAAATAAAGAAAAGAAAACACTTAGCTACTAAAAATTTTATAAAAAAATCAATGGTTTTAAGTGATTCTTGAAGAGCTTTTGAAGATTTGCTAAAGGTGGGTATCGTTTAAACTTGTTTTTATGAGTTTAGAGTTTATAAATATTTAAAAATTTAGGAGAAAATATGTTTATGTTGTGAAAGAGGAAATATATGGGAAATGGCTTAAGTAATGAAGAGAAAATGATGGTTACATATTGAATTGTGAAAAGAATTGATTGAATTAAGTTGAATCAATAAATTAGGGTTTATGGAACCTTGGAATTATAGTTTTTGGTGAGGTATAATTGGGATTAATGTGATTAAGAGTTAAATTGAGTTATTGATTTATATGAATATGAGTTTGAATCTTAATAATAAAGTGTATCGGGTGAGTTATGAAATTTCCATATGAATTTTGATTGATACAAAGAGATATGATCAATTGTGAGAAATATGAAAAATGATGTTTTGAGATGAGAATGTGAAAAACTCATGTAATGATGTTGTGATTTGTTGCTCTACACATGTTTTTGTTTTGGGATATTAAATTTAGCGTCGTCGAGTTGGCATGCCAATGATACATCATAATGTTATACACACCTTCAAGAGAAATACATTGGTATCATATATATTTATATGCCTTTGGGGCAAGATACACTGATATTATGACACTTCAGTGTCAATGAGATATTATTTATACACCTTTGGGTGAGGTACACATACTCCTTTAGGTGAGATACACTAGTATCACATGACAATTAGTCTCTGGTGTTGAGACTTTTAGGTCACGATGAGTCGATTCAATGTTTTCAGGAATTGAATGTTGTGTAAGGGCTTGTTTGAGTATGATGTGTTTTAACCATGATATGTTTTGAGATGATAGATAGATACGATTGATGTAATCATAATTGAAATTTATGAAATATTAATTTATTAATGTGTATTGCATCTAATTGAAGGTAAATATGTTTTATATCATAAATGAAATCTTTACTTTATTTATATTTGTTATTAAAGCAAGTACTACTAAGGTCCTGTTTGGTTTAGCAGTTTCATGCAGCTGATAGCTGGTAGCTGTTGCGGATAGCTGCTAGCTGATGAATAATGAGCGTTTGGTAAAAATATAGTAAGCTGTTGTTGTTATTGTGTGAAATGACCAATAAGGGTATTAATATTAAAGGTTACAGATATTAATATTATCTAATAATTTAGGGTTAATATTGTCAAATAAAAAAACTATCAGCAGCTGTTTAGAAAAAGCTAGGAGGAGGAGCTTTTTCAAACAGCTGCTGTTTGAGCCTTCAAACAGCTAACAGCTGCTGATAAAAAAGTTAACCAAACACCTATTCTTTAGCTGATTGACTTGAAACAGCTATCAGCTGTCTCAATCAGCTAAACCAAACACCCCCTAAGTTGTATAGCTTAGCGTGACTAAATTTTATCACGCAGGTGACAAGAGTTTAAATAGAAGAAGTCCTAGTAGTTCTAAGAAGGGTTAGAATTTCTGAAAGACCGTAGAGCTTGAATAATTGCCATAAGATCACATTTTCTTGCGCTACATAAGTGCATATCATGTATAGCTTTTGCATTAAATGTATTTTGGATCTGTAAATCTATCTATTGTATATTTTGAAAATCAATTGTATATCTTTCTACAATGTGTAAAAGATTGTGTTGCCTTGAAATATTTTGAATTGAAGTAGTTAAGAAGTTTCTTTGAAAATGTATGGATTTTAGAAATTCTTTTATTACAGGGTTTTCCTATTTTGAAGTTTTGGTTCTATTTATTTTGTAAATAGAACTTTGCCAAATTTTTCTTAGAATTATTATGTTACTTAATTAACTATATTTTAGTTAATATTATTAATTATTAATTTGTTATAAGTATATATATCTATATGTTTGGTTTTTAAATGAGTTTGGATGTTAGTCCTAAACTAAGGTCTATAAGTTAATATTTTCTGTTATTCTTCCCCTGCAACATCCTTGTATCATGTGTATGTATGATGACGTATGTAGAGTGTAAGGGTGTTATATGAGTTGCACTGTAGAGATTGTGTGACTGGAATAGAAAGTCTTGGGGTTTCCTGGTGGTGGACCAACATAAAAGTTTATTGTAGACCAACATTCGAAGATAGGGACAGGTAACTGCAAAAGAGAATAAAGTATACCATTTTTGCTTTTGTCATTTTCTAGGGTTTTGTGGAATACATGTGCATCTGCAGATGAAAATAAGATATATGGAAAGCATATGCATTTGACTGTAATGAGTTTGTTGGCTTTGACTCCTAAACAATAGTTGCATAAAAACCAAGTGTACATATTCATCTTCTTTGCATTAAAAAGTAACATATCTTTCATTGGTTTAGTTCAACTCCCATTCAAGTATGAAGTGTGCATGCAAGTATGAATTGTACATTTTCATTTGTATTGCATGAAAGAAAACTAGCAATGAGTTTGTTGGCTTTGAAAATAAGATATATGGAAAGCATATGCATTTGACTGTAAATGAGTTTGTTGGCTTTGACTCCTAACCAATAGTTGCATAAAAACCAAGTGTACATATTCATCTTCTTTGCATTAAAAAGCAACATATCTTTCATTGGTTTAGTTCAACTCCCATTCAAGTATGAAGTGTACATGCAAGTATGAATTGTACATTTTCATTTGTATTGCATGAAAGAAAACTAGCAAACCTTGAATATTTTAGTTCAAACATATGCAATTATCAATTGTACATATTCAACAATTTGGAACAACAACTAGAAAATCAATAATACATAAATGCACACATTGAAGATGTTTTTACATTTTTTTTTGCAGCTCCAAATGAATTCTTCACCATAAAATTGCATTACAATAGGGGTAAAGGTGAATGGAGGTACGTGGATGGTGAAATCCATTATGTGTTTAATTATTGCTCTGACAGGATTGCTCTAGTTTTTATAGATGACATTATACATAAATTTGGAGTGCATAGTTTGATGAGATATTGGTGGAGGCTTCCAGGGAAGGACTACAATGCTAGTTTGAGACCTCTTGAGAGCGATGATTAAGTGTTGGAGATGGCTATACATATCACTGAAGCTAGGGAAATAGATGTATATGTTGTGCATCTAACCAAGCAACAAATTCTTCAAGAATTCAACACCAAACTAAAATATCCTCTAGTTAAGTTTGCATTAGAGGAGATTGAGAATGAATAAGAACAAGACTTGTCTATACACAACTCCCACCATTGGACATTATGTCAGATGGACAGAAGGTATTTCTATTAAACTTGTCTTTATCTTTGTTTGTTATTATTATTACTGATGCAATTTATATTTTTTTTTATAGGAGTTGATGAATGTAATGCAAACATGTTTGCAAATTCTTAACACTAGATGTATTTGAGACATTTGCATACAAACATGAGAGCCATATTCAAATGAAAATAATATAAAGACTTACTTGGGCCTGTGCATGAGAAACATACCCTAGGTGGTCATTATTGTCAATATGGCCACAACAAAAGACAAAAGATGAAGTATAGAAATAAAAGACAAAAAAAAAATGAAATACAATAATTGTGGTAAGTATGGCCACAAAAAAAAAAGATCACACAGACTAATTAATAGAGATATTGCTTCCATTATAAGTATTGTTTTTAACTATAATTTGGGATGATGATTGTTAACTTAATGAAACTTTAGGGATGATGAATGTTAACTTAATGAAACTTGAGGGACGATGAATGTTACTTGAATGAAACTTGCGGGATGGTGAATGTTAACTTAATGAAACTTGACTTGAGGGATGATGGCTGATATCTTAATGAAACTTGAGGGATGTTACTGATATTGGTTACTATACTCATTTATTGTGTTATACTCTGTTGTAGTAAACCAATGCTGGTGAATGGCAATTAATACAAATGGATACTTCACAACCCACACAATAAAGCATTGTCATAGAATAACTAAAGTGGATAAATGATAGCAATGTTCTTTTGTATATCCATTGTACCCAAGAAGATTCCAAATGACCTTTTTTGTACTATACTTTATGGCTTTTATTGTTTTTGTCAACTGATATGTGCAGCATGACTGTATTTTATGGTTTTTGTAATGTCATTGTATTGTATAAAGCCAACATTTGTTGATTTTAGTGAATGACAATATTATTAATCTAAATTTTGGCAAGTATTTGTTGATATTAGTGATGAACAAATAAACTCAAATGAACAAAATAACAAAATAATTTAAGTGCACCAATATATAGTCCAACAACAATTTTCATTAATAAAATAATTTCTAGTAAATTTGTTTAGGTTACACACTACACTAGTTTAAAGCAAAAACCCACAAAATATACACTATCATCATTGTTTCTTCATGGCTATAAAGGATGTGAAGATAGGCATCATTACTATAGACATTACTACACTTACAAAAAAATCTTACCTAACCCGAATATTGCATTTGTCTTCTTTAACTCCCTCTTTTCTTTCTCTAATTTGTCAATCTTTATCAATAGAGTATTGATGTTGTTTGTAGCTTGTTCATGGTTCATAGGATCATGCCACACAAAAATTCACATTCCCTTTAAGGAATCTATTTTTTCAAATGACAAAATCCCATTATTTAATTCTTAATTATGAAAATATACAATATTAAAACAAATATAACAAAATTTTTTTTTGTCTATCCCATAATTGCTGCAACTATAAAAGTGTCTTCCTGGGTTATCTACTGCCCATGACACTTAAAGGGGGAGCAATCTCGCTGCATTTACAAATTGAAGTGCAATACTCCAAATATTCAACATGGGATGCATGTGACATTTTTCAAATTCGAAGAAGAAAAAATAAACCCTAGAGTTTCAAAAAAAAAAAACCAAGTACAAAAATAGAAATTAAATAAGAGAAATGAAAAACCCTAACCAAATCAAAAGAAAAGAAGTGAAGATATAAAAAGCGAAACAAAGAATTGAAGATATATAATTTGAATAAGAGAAATGAAAACCACTAAACAAATGTTGGTGATGATTTTAAATTGTCATAAGAGAAATGAAAACCACTAAACAAATGTTGGTGATGATTTTAAATTACCATAAGAGAAATGAAAATTACTAGACAAATGTTGGTGATGATTTTAAATTACCATCACGAGATGATTTGTCAGAAAATATAGAGATATAATATGATGTGGCAAAGAAATATGACAATTTAGGTGGTGCCACATAGGATTATCATTGACAGAATTGACAGAATTTTGGGTTAAGGAAGAACTTATTACAAAAGTTCAAACTTGAGGGATGATTGTTTTAAAAAGTAAACTTCAAGGATGATAAAATGAGTAAGTGAATTTTTTAGGGACAACAGGTGTAAATTACTCTGTGATTTAACCCCTTGCACCTCATCAAAATATACATTAGTTAGTTTAGCAAAATTAGTAAAATGGTTATCAAAAAATTTAAAATTTTCACAAATTGAAAAATAAGAAAAAGGGAAACCCAAATAAAAAATTTTAAAATTTTTGATTTTTGATTTCCATTTTTTAATTAAGTTTACTGATCCATCAAAGTCCAAAGACTGAAGAAACCAACAAGCAACTAGAAGTAGAAGAAAAATTGATTAGGCGATGAGAAGGAGAATCCTTGTTCCTCCTATCTACCATAAAATTAGGGCTGAACATGAGTTTTAGAGATTTCTTGGCTGATCTAAATAATTGGATTGAAAATATCCAAAATCGAAAAACTCTATTGATTTTTAACTTTTTTCAAACTGAATTAACCGATTTTTATAATATGGAGCGGTTCTGGCGATTAGGTCTAATTTGAATCGAGAACTGAACCAAACTAAATCGAATCGAATATCCAAAATAATCTCTGATTTATTAATAATAATAATAATAATTATTATTATTATATTTTATTACATTGATTTATTGCTTAGCGTTTAATATTATATTTATAATTAAATTAAAAAACCTCCTAATTTAACTAAAAAATAAAGTAAATTAAAATATAACTAATAGTTATACATAATTTTTAATTTATCACCTAATCAATATTGATTTACATGTTTTAGAATTTATTAAATTAATAAAATATAAATTAAATTTAAAAAAAATTTAATTATCTATAAATTATTACTTAAATATTTTAAACTAAATTAATATTCAACATATTTATATGAATTATCACTATAAAATAATTCTTTATAATAATATTAATTATTAATAAAAATAATGAGTTTGAGCATTAACAATAATTAATGGAACTAGTGATAGTGGAGATAAATGAAATGATGAATTTAAAAATAATATAAATAATATAAATACTAATTTAGATATAAGTAGTAAGCATGATCAACTATTAAGACTTTATAAGATGTATTAGAATGATTTTTCATATTATATTATGTAATATATTTATTTTGGCATTTCTATTATATTAGTATATATGCAAGGGGTGCTATTATTAAATTATTTTTACAAATTAATTTTTGGATTGAATTTGATTAGAATTCAAATTATTTATTGGATTGAATTAGAGGTTATTTTTTTATTTTATTATTATTATTATTTTAATTTGAGTTCATTTAGATTTTTTCTTGAAAATATTTGAATCAATTATTATATTTTTTTTGTTAAATGGTATGAAATGAAATTTAAAAGAGCATATAGAGTTTGATAAATTTTAATTTATTCATCTTATTTTTTTATGTATTTAAATTATTTATTTGAAATTTATAATAATTTAGTATTAAATATTATGTATTTTGATTTTATTTTGTTTTACTATGTATATTGAATCATAAGAGCTCTGATTTATCCAGAGATATTGATTATGGTTTGATTTTGAATATCTCATTTTTTTAAATATTCGAAATTCAGTTTAGAATTAGAGATTTTCTAATATCTGAATCGCTGCAAACTGCGCTCGGTCTGTGCCAAACATACAAATCCCCTAATCAAACCCCTCTGAGAAGCCTGTCATTGTGCTGGTTTCGTGGCCCGCAAACCCAGTAAACTCAACCGAGTTATATATATATATATATATAATAGTGTAAGTGTCCAAAATCGCGCCGTTAACTTAGAATTGTTCAAAACGGAGCCGTTTGGATAAATCTGGATATGTGTTGATCCGAAGCTGGCCTCACTCAGAGCTCAGACCCTCACAGATTCATTGCCTCTCCTCTCTCTGACCCTCTTTCACTCTACGCTCTCGCCCATAGCCTCACTCTCACTCTCAGTTTCGATTTCTCACCGTCACACCGTACATCGGCGTCTCTCGCTGTCCCTCGCAGTCTCAGGTTCGGCTTTTTTTTGTATTTGTTTTTTGAATTTCTGTCCTTTTCTCGTTGAGCTTCTGTGCTTTTCTTTTTTTGTTCTGAATTTCTTTTTTCTTAATTCTCTGTTCTGATTCTTTTTAAATTTTCTGTTTTAGTTTAATTTTTATTTTGTGTTCTGTTTTTCTATTTTTTATTGAATTTCTTAGCTTTATTTTCCTGAGCCCTGTGTTTGAATTTCTGATATATTTTTAATTTATGTTTTTCTTTTTCTTTTTTTTTAAACAAAATTGAATATTGCAGATTTGGGGTGGTGGCTGTGGCCGGCTGTTCTGGAATCCCATTGGTTGGTAGCTTGGGCTGGGCAAAACAAATGCTTGATTCCCTCGATTGTGAGTTTAGTTAAGGTTTGATTACTGTAATTACAATGTTTTCATTTCATATTTGGCGGAAATACTACTTTGTTTAAGTTGTATTGGAGTTCCTGTTTGCCGCGGCTCTCTGCCTCTCTCCCCGTCTCTATCACACAGTCTCTGCTGCTCTCTGGAACTCTGTCTCACTCGCCCTTTTCCCTCTTCTGGTAATTTTATCATTTATTTTCTGAAATTTCTTTCTTTCTTTTTACTTTTTAAAGTTTTTGGTTGAAGATTATTTGGTTTCTCTATCATGAGAAAAATGACAGGTAATTTCCATCCAAGGGATGCTTTTTCTTTTATTCCTTAATTATCTACGATTGGCAAATCATAGACATGTGTTTTACAAATATCAAGTGCTCCATTCATCAATTTTGCCTTAATTTCATGAAATTTTTCTTCTACCATGAAGATTCACTAGTTTACAATTTTTTTAATTATTTTTCTTTTGGGATTACGAGAGACTAAAAAATTATTTTAATTTGGTTTTCTTAAATCTGAATATTTGAATTATTTTTCCAACTTGTTTTCAGCAAAACTTGATTGCAAAACGATTGAATTTTTATTTATATATCAATTGTTGGTCTCTTGTTCCTTGTTCGTCTAGTGCATGTGTGTTTGTTTTTCTGTTATGTGTGAACTTCAAAGTTATTATTTTTTGGAGTTATGTTCTGCTTTTGACAATGTAATTATTTTGTTTGTGCCAAAACAAAATCATTTGTGTTCTGTTATATTCGAGTTGAAACCTACAGGCCTTTTTACTATTGATTGAGTTGGAAAATGCTACAATTCATTCTAATGATTTGACTCTCTGTATATGGTTGGAAATAATCCTTCTCAACAAATAATATTTAAGCTAGAGCATTAAACTGTATCTGAGAAACACAAAGTAAAGGGCTGTGCATTTGCAGTTATATATTCCAAAAATTTGTGGGTTTTTGGTCTATGCCAGTCTGATTTATTCCTTTTCTAAACTTGTATGGGCTCAGATTATAAATAAAGCTTGATTTTTATTGTCTTTTCTTAACTTGATGGGTTTTGGTTCATCATGGTTCTCTAGGTGAGAATGAATAAAGGTGGAGTAGCAGGAGCTGGGGGTGTTGGAGCCGGAAGTGGTCCAACTGCAGTAGCAGCTGCAGCGGCTGCACAAAAGCAGAAGTCATTGATGCAGCGGGTGGAAACAGATATTGCCAACATCGTTGACAATTTCACCCACCTTGTAAATGTTTCCAGGGTATCATTTCTTTTTTCCCCTTTGCTTCAAAAAAAAAAAATAATAATAATAAAAATAAAAAATAAAAAACCTATCATTTCTACATGTTGATATTAGTTTCTTTTTCCTTAAAATATCTTTGGTGTATTTTGAATACAGATCCAAGATTACTTTTTCTTTTGCTTTCAAATGTAATAATGTTGCTTTTTTTGTTATTAGGATACTTTGGTTTTCAATTCATTAAATCTTTTGGTTTCCCCTATATTTGTAGTTTTAGGAATGATTCATCACTAATCATTTAGTATGAGCTTAAGTGACTAGAGGGTTAATTAATCTTTTGTTATTGTTTTTAACATGTTCATGGAGCTCATTCCAACTTGAGTCTAAATAGTTAAAATGGGTTGAAAAGTTAATTTTTTTATATGTCCTTGTATTCTATCATGTCATTACTTGTGGATACAAAAGTTATTATTTTGTAATATATCTGAATTCTGAAGTTTAGTCTTGAAAGCTAGGAATTTTAAGAGTGACTTATGCAAACTAACATATAGTTAGCATGGACGATGGGAAGTTAGGTATTTAGTGTATTTGTTCACTTGGGAGTTGAATAGTAATATCTATGGTTGGAAGGTAGCATATGAGGAGTCAATAGAGTTTGATAATAGAATGTGGGGTAGCGTTAACTGGTATATTTTAGTTAACTGACACCGTTTTGCTCCCATTATGGTTTTTTAGAAAATTCAGGTGGGTTCTCTTTTTAATCTTTCTCATGTTATTGTGTGAGAACTGAGAATTACATAAGCTAGGTTCTTCTGTATCTAATGGCACTATTATTATAATATCTATATACCAAAATCCTTTTTCCTTGGGAGTGCTTTATTGGCAGTTGGACTTCCTGTCTATCCCAATGAAACCAATGAAGAAAAGAAGTGCTTGAATTATGCATTTTCCAATAAGTGATCTTCCTTCAATGCCCTAGTGTATTTAGCTCCAATTCATTTATTGTAACTAGTTTATTTGCCTAAGTTCTTGTTATGTTTACTTCTGATATTTAGTCAATATAAAATTGTTTTTTCTATTTCCTCCTGTTTTCTTTTTGTTAGTGCTGCATCCTTGGAGTTGTAGTTGGCAGTAATACCTTCTTATCATTATTTATTCACTCCTAAATCTTGTTGAAGTCTACTTTGTGAATAAAAGTATACAGAGGTGGACGGCTTCATATCTAAGGAGAATGGATTTTAGGTTAAATGTCAAACTAAACATTGCATTTATAGGCATATATGGATGTACAATTTACATAAAAGCATGCTGCTGATTGCAGGTCAATGAGTTACCAGTACGGAATTCACAGGAGGCTTTCATGATGGAAATGCGTGCAGCTAGAATGGTAAGAGTGTATATCTCTCTTCCTGATACATATGCACACCCATGCACTAGTGACAGCAACTAACAAACATATAGTATGCTTAAACCTAATTGAGATTGTGATTTTGTAATCTGGATTTGCATCGTTATTGAAATTAATCCTTTATTTCATTTAGACAATCACAAGATTTTGTTGGACGATTAGATTGTTTTTGTAGATTCAAACAATCTTTGTTAGATAAGCATATTCAAGGGTATAATTGCATTGTGGAAAAAGTCTATTTAGATATAACTTAAATTCATATATGCATAGTTTTCTGATTAATTTTCTTATCTGATTTAAGTTCTCTTTGGAGAAAAGCAAGGCTGCTGATTGGAATTTATATGGGCTGTTTAATTGTAGAAAATAAGTTTTATTTTTCAGAAAATTATCTAAAGGAAAAGTGGAATATAGAATTTGTTGTTTAGTTAGAAATATTTTTTATTTAGAAAATTAGATAATGATTTTCTATATTTATTAGGTAATATTGAGTTTTAAAAAACTATCTTTAGTTATTTTTAAATGAAAAACACGCTCTTAAAAAATATAGCAGTTTGTATTTTATTTCGATTTTAATACTCATTTTTTATTTTTATTTGGAAAATAGTTAGAAAATGAAAATATGAAAAATTAGAAAATAAAAAAGAAAATTAGAAAATCAAAATGGAAAACATTTTTTACAGCTAAACAAACCCCATAGTATTTACATCTTAAATTAAATATCTTGTAAATCTAGATTGTGGGGTGAAGACACTTCTTAGATTACTTTATTTGTTATTCCTGAATACTTCTAATACTTTCTGAATCATTTATTTTTAATTTTATGATTCTTCGGTGGCAGGTTCAAGCAGCAGACTCTTTACTCAAGTTGGTGTCCGAGCTGAAGCAAACTGCAATCTTTTCAGGATTTGCATCTCTAAATGACCACGTAGACCAAAGAATAATTGAGTTTAACCAACAAGCAGGAAAAACGGACGGCATGTTAGCTAGAGTTGGAGAGGAGGCTGCTGCTAGCCTCAAGGATCTTGAATCTCATTATTATTCTTCTGAATTGAGATCAAGTTACACCACACAGCCATGAACAAATGGTCCTGTATGCTGCTCTATAATTGAAACACCTTGGTGTAATAGTTCTTATAAACAAGGTAATTTCTATCTAGGCTTTTTTTTTTTCCTCTTGCTAAGGAACTCGGTTTCAAATGACTATTCATGTACCCAATTTTAGAGGAAAACGCAGATCTTCAAACATTGATCCTTTGGCATTCAGTTGCTAGTGTTGAGTTCGTATTAAGTTTATACATGATTTTGGGTAGTTCTGCTGGCTGACATGATAAGGGCTTGTTAGAATAACAATGAAACATGTACTACTAGGAGAGCAATTCTGGTATTATATTCGAGATGTCTTATTTTTAATTTGAGAATTATATTGGGGAATACTATAAGTTCATGTTATTATTATTATTTTTTTAATTTTGATATCTTTATATTTATTTTATTACATATGAATGCAAAATAAATGAAAAGATGAAGCTTCAGCATATCATGAAGATGTTTTACATATATATATATATATATATATATATATATATATATATATGGTGTATGTCCTGATAAAAAGTTGTTTTTTTTTATTTATATTTTTTGGTTATAATAACGGGTAAAAGTCATATCAAATATGAGTAAAAGAAAGTCACGGTACATTTGCAGTTCCTTTTATTTGTCTATTTTAATTACTTTGTTTCATGCATTTATGTATTTATCAATTTACTTGTCTATTTTTTTTTCTTTAATCCATGTTGAAAGATATTTCTCAACTAAAATGATTTTTTATTAGCTAATTTTTCTGCGTCTATCAATAATTGTTTTATTTTTATGCTATATTTGTTTAACATTTATTTTAGGGATTTCATAAAAAATTTACTCATTTTTTTGAGCTTAGATCTCATTCACTCTAAATAGATGTCATTTGATATTTATACCCTTTCAACTTATGAAAAAAAAAAACAAAAAAACAAAAGAAGCTCATTCATTCTTTCACTTTTTCTTTCCTTTGGTACAATGTTGAAATATCGATTTTATGAATTATCTTGTTGAAAAATATTGTTAATGTGTTTTCATATATTTATTTTCTAAATATAAACCCCAAATTTTGAAAAAAAAAATAATTAAGAATTCTAGTTTTTCAAATGAAAGTGCAAAGTAAAAATGTGGATATAATTAAATAAAAGCCGCACAAAATTAAATCAAGATTAGGAAATTTTTTTAAAAATACCCTTAAAATAAAACTATTTTCAAAATATTCAGTTTTTTTCTTTGAAAAATACTCAATTTTCAACTTTTAATTTCAAAAGCACATTTTTTTAGAGATATATTTTTAGTATGCATTTAGTGTCATGATTAGAATCCAAAGACATGTAATTGGCATTAGAAAATATGAAAACATATGGCTTCTGAAAAACCTTAATCAGCCCGACAATCTACAAACCAAAAAGGGCTATGACTCTCCTGTTAAGCAGAATCAGTATAACATCACATCAGTGCCTTAACTGGGCATTTATTACAAATCTCATCATCATCATCATAAACTATACAACAAAAACATTATAACGATTAACTAAACTAATTAGAAATAGAGATAGCAAAATATATATACCGTGAAGTTTTTAGAATATGAGCCAAAATAAAATAATTATATTTTGAGATAAATTAAGAATCTCTTACGTCGGGGAATATAAAACAAGAGTAATTCTATAAAATCATCATTTCACACTCAACCTTTAAATTAGAGAAAAAATAATGAATATGATTTAACATTCGATTCAATGAGTTATATAGTATCAATATAATACAATATTCCTATATATAAAATGATTGTGCAATGACAAACAAGCAAATAAATCACATAAGAATATGAATCAATTGATAGAAAGCACACTAAATCAAATTAGAAAGCCAATCCCCCTATTTTAAAATTCAATACATAATGTTCATCGTCACAGTCATATCTAAGCAGCGCTAATAAATAAGCAAGCTTTCGCTGTCATACCAGTAATAAGCTCATTATCAATCTAAATCTATCTCAATATGCCAATCATATTTTAAATCTATACGTGGTCCATTGTCATCTTAACTCTGCCCAGTAAATGCATGTAATATGAAATATTTATAAAATTTTATACACCAACACATATCATGCTTTTCTAATTCTATTAATGATAATGATAATTATAACATGTAATATATAAACAGTCAATAAGTATATGCCAAATGTGAATATGACGTAAATGACATATTATATTAAGCTATATAACTCACATATTCACAAAATTTAACTAGTTTTTCTTGAAGTATCGGTCATCGAGTAATTTGGAAAGACTCATGAAATTTCAATCTTAGATAGACGAGATTGAAATAGAGACCAACAAACAACTCTAAGGATTTTTTTGCTGAAATTTTGATAGTCTCGTTGGTAACTAAAGCATTACCCCCTGAAACCAAAGCAAGAAAAAACACTTCTAAGTAATTCGTAATACTCGCAACAACAACCATCAATTATTAATTGCCTCTAGGCCTCTGATATCAACAATCCAACACAAACTCATAAACATTAACCTATTCGTTTCAAAAAAGCAAATAAATTTATTTAAAATTTATTTGCTGCCATTAATAACTAATATTAACATAAATATTAATAATATTGTTTAATTAAACATTAATTTTATTTAATTGGTTTTAATTATAAAATTATTAATTAATTTAAAATTTAACTTATATGTTTTTAAAAAATTAATTAATTTAAAATTTATTTGCTTCCATTATATAATAATAATAACATAAATATTAATAATATTGTTTCATTAAAAATTAATTTTATTTAGTTGGTTTTAATTATAAAATAATTGGACAAAGGTCCAATTTATCCCTTGAACTACAATAAAAAATTTTAATTGGCCATTATAGTTTTTTTTAGACCAAATTGATACCTTCTTTTTCAATTTTAATCCAATTTGCTTATTTTTCTAACGAAACCATTAAATAATTAATGATATGAGCTAATTTGGAGTAAAATTAAATATTAGGGGCCAAATTAAACTTTTTAATATAATATTTTCTAAAAAATTATTTATTAATTAAGATTTTTAATATCAATAATTTATAATATTAATAAAGTTTTTTATAATTTTATAATTTATAATAATTTAATAATCTATAATTTAACAAGTAATTAAATAATATATAAAAATTTATATTATATAGGATTTTTATAATATTTTTAATATAATAATAATTATAATAATATGAAATCAATATTAAAAATATTAATAAATAATGTATATTAAAAATATTATATTTTAATAAATTTTAATAATTTTAATTTTTGTTTTTTTTTCTTTTTTAATAATTATCTAATTTTTAATATTATAAATTATTTATTAATTAATGTTTTCAATATTAATAATTTAAAATATTAATAAATATTTTTTATAATTTTATAATTCATATTTTTTAATAATCTATAATTTAAAAAATAATTAAAAATTTAATAATTATATATATAATTTGAGAATTTTAATTTTAATTTATGAAAAATAAAAAGATTCAAAATTTATATTAAAAAAACTTAATCAATAAGAAAAAATAAAGAAAAAATAGCGTATTATCTACTCTTGTGATGTATTAAATATCATAAATTAAAAAAAAATATCATAGTTTTAGCTCATACTGTTTATCTAATAAAATTGAAGGTATAAAATTAAGATAGATAATTATTATAAATTATAAAAATATTTATTAATATTATAAATTATTGATATTAAAAATATCAATTAATAAATAATTTATAATATTAAAATTAATTAATTATTAAAAATTTGAAATATATTAAAAAATTAAAATTATTAAAATTATAAATTATAATATTTTAAATAAAAATTATTTTTTAAATATTTTTAATATTAATTTAATAATATTATAATTAATAATATATTATAAAATATTATAAAATCATAAATAATATAAATTTTTATATATTATTTAATTATAAATTATAAAATTATAAAAGTATTTATTAATATTATAAATTATTAATATTAAAAATATTAATTAATAAATAAATTTTTAGAAAATATTATATTAATATTTTTTTAAAAGTTTAATTTGGCCCATAATATTAAATTTTAGTCCAAATTAACGCATACCATTAACTATTTAATGATTCTTTAAAAAAAGAGTAAGTTAAACCAAACTTGATAGAAAAAAAACTAATATAGTTTAAAAAAAATTTTAAGGGTCAATTTAAACTTTTCACTGTAGTTAGGGGCTAAATTGAGCTTTTATCCTAAAATAATTACTTGAATTTTACAACGTTTTCTATATTGATTTTAATGATTTTAAGAATTTAATTTCCCAAATATCCTTCAAATAAAAGTCAAAGATTATATATATATGAATTTCTTAATTTACAAAATAATATACAATAAAATTTATAATAATAATAGTAAAAATAGCAAAATAACTATAATGATGATGATGATACCTTTATTTTTTTAAAATTATTTCAATAATTTTAAATTCAGCCTAGAATAAAATAAAATGATTACACAGATGAATTCAAATTTAAATAATCTCAAAAATTTAGTTCCAAATTGAAATATGAGGATCATGAGCTTACCAACGCAAAATTCAATCGAATCGAAGTCATTAAGTGTGTTGGAGCATCAAGACGAAACTGCTGAAGTTGGGTCGCCAGAGTTGTCATTGTCAGTCGGCCACTTTTTGGTGATGCGTCGTTGCCAATGGTGGATTTAGGGGACACGATGGGCACCATTGGAATCGTCTCGACGTCAAAACTCCCAAAATGATGGTCACTTGCCGTCATTCGCCACTGTTTGGTTAGAAAATGCATCAGAACCTTCAGGGTGGCGAGTTGATTGGACGACGAGTGTGTTGCCATCCAATTGCCATTGCATCACTACTAGTTGTATTGGACCGGAAGACGGGCTTTTAGCTGGTGGTGGTGATGTCATCAGAGGTTGGACGAATGACAGTAGATCGAATCATCGATCAGTCGATAGCTCTCCCTCTCCCTCTCTCTCTCTTCCAAATGTGCAAGTTCTGATTGGTCAACTACTTTTATATAATGAATATACTATTAATTATAGAATATATATTTGTTAAAAGAAGCTAATAAATAGGAATTGAGTTGGTCTTGGTGGTTAAAATAGTATATAAAACATATACTATTTTAAATACATTATTGAATAATTAATATCTATTCTTACATAAGAAATTTTAAAATAATTTAAGATTGAGGTTATTACATTTCATATATTAAATGTATATTATACTTTCAGATATATATTTGATATATTAACGGTATACAAAACATATATTTTCATATATATTTGATATATTTTCATATTTTCATGAGCAACAAATATCTACACATTTTTTTTTATAAAACATATACTATTTTAAATATTGTTACATAATAATTAAATATATATTATTATAGAAGAAATTTTAAAATAAATTAAAATTAATTTAAGATTGAGGTTATTACATTTCATAAATTAAATGTATATTATATTTTCAAAAGTATTTATTGGATATATTAACAATATATAAAAGACATAGAGTACCTTTTTTAAAAAGAAAGTTAAAAATAATGTTATAGTTTTTTTTTTTTAAAAAAAGTTAAAAAATAAAATTATACAGTATAATTTTCTCTAAGAGTAACTTCTTAATAACCTATTACTTAACCTAAATTCAAAATAACCCAAAAATAAAATACTAATTATAAGGAAAAATATACTCAAATTCAATTTAGATAATGAAAAAAAAAGTATATTACTTAAAATCCATAATTAAAATTCATGTTTAAAGAGAATCCATTTGTGTGTTTTTTTAAAAAAAATTCCACATCACAATAGTTAGAAAGGTAAAGTTCTTGATTTTGTTTTTTTTTTAGTTTGGGGATTATTTTTGAACAAATGTAATACAATATGCTATCAATATGATAATTCATAAAACACATCAACATTTTAACAGATAAAATAATCTTTTTTGGCAAATATGATAAATTTAAAATAAATATGTAATTTATGCACTCTTTTAATATTTTGAAAAGTTCATAATAAATATGAAAAATATTCTAAAAGTTCATGCATTTTTTTTTCATTAACCCATTTTTTATCCAACTTAGTAGTCTATGTCAATTAAGAAAAATTGTCTATGTCAAATAAGAAAAATTGACACATTAATAAATTTACAGGTCAAATTGATTTCTCTGATAAATATTAAAAAAGTTCATAAACAAAGTGTATAGTTTATACACTTTTTTAATATTTCAAAAAGTTTATATTAAAATTGAAAAAAATTAAATTCATCCTTTTTTTAATTGATCCTATATTTTAATTTGTGTCATATATCATCAGGAGAAAACTAACTTCATATAGTAATTATTTTATTTTGATTTCCGTGTTCAACAGTAAATAAATTTATCAATTGCCATATATTAAGAAATGAAATAATATTATTAGAAATAAAAGAATTTAGAGTGTTTCAGTGGAATTTAGCTTCCTATAATATTAGCAGTTGGATAATAAAAAAATGAGCAGAAGAATTTCCTTTAGTTTTTCTCTTTCTTTGTCTTATGGATCTATAATAGATTTATCTTTTTCCTGTTATTTATGACTTTTTTTTTAAATATTAAAAGAAGGTTTAAATTTGAATCGATCATCAAAATAATATATATATATATATATATATATATATATATATATATCCGTAGAGATATTTATCCCTTATTTGGAGATCATCGTTTTTGAACATTGTTAGATAATTCATCATTATTTCAGAAAAAAATAGTAAATTATACAGATTACATGGGAAAATAAATTCACAATTAAAATAAGAATAAAATTGATATTTCAAATATATTTTAAGCAAAATGTGGTACAAAATATTTTTATTTGATAAATTTAAAATTTAAGGATTATTTAGTTTTTTTTTTTTTGAAATAAATCCTAATCATATACTTAACGATGCAATAAAAATTAAAAGTAATTAGTAATTTGCGATGATGTGTAATGATACAACTTTTTAAAAGAATTTAACTAATAATGAAATGTCACATTGTCGGTAGATACATAGGATAGCAAGCACATGCTACAAATAATTCTACTCTCAGCTAGGGAGAACTCTCCCTCTTCCCTTGTGGAAGTCCCAGTGTTGCCCACCATTGATTAACAGCCGCTCTAAACTAGGTTTCAGTTAACTCTATTTTTCTTTAGCCTTTCCTTTCATGTTCTGTCCTGCTCACCTACCCTCTGCTTATTTTTAATAGTCCCTATTAGTTCTTCAACTACCCCTCTATGTTTGTAGTTACTCCTTCTATGGATCCTCTTGCTAAAGACATTGATGACATTATTCAAAAAATGGATTACCTAGCTTGCTTAGGCATAACCCTGGACCTAAAACCTGATTCTACCATTTCTCCAACCATTAGTAGATTAGTGCCAGAGGGAAAAGTTCTATCTTTTAGGTCTTTTGGTGCAGGGGAGGTTAAGTAAATTATTAACAAAGCCGGAAAGTTTACCCAGGGCTTCGATACAGAGAAAAAAGGTATAAACCTCTTTGTTCTCCATTTTAAATAGAAGGTTGATGTTTTTGGTGTGTTTCAGAGAGCCTCATAAAATGTTACAAGCTCCATGCTTATCCTGAAATTTTGGGAACCCAATGTCACCCTCAATAGCCTGGACCTTACCAAGTCCCTTTTCTGGATTCAAGTGCACGGCTTTCTGCCCAATCACACGACCCAGAGAATGCAATGAAAATACGCAATATTTTTAGTGGGTTGGTAGAAATAGATGATCGATCCCAGAGGAAGGTATGCTGGGATACCTACTTCAGGCTTAAAGTTAAACACTTGTGATTTTAAATGCAATACAATAATTAATATGAAGGATAGTTAGAGCGTTGGAAAAGTATATATATACTATATATCTAATGTATATACAAAATATAAATTAGATATATATAGTATATATAAGGTATATACTTAACATATACTTACTATAAATATTGGTTACCTATCATATACCTAAAATATACATGATATATACATATACATGAAGATATACATAACATATATATATAAAGTATATATGACATATACATATACATATTTATGGATGGAAGTTAATAATAATAACAAATAAATAAATAAAAGAAAAGTCAAGAAAGAAATAAAATACATGGATGGGAATTAAAGAGAAAAATAATTAAATATTTAATTAATTAAATAAATAATATATATAGATGGAAAGGAAAGAAGAAAATTAAAAACACTCTTCATCTTCTTCTTCTTTCCCTTGTGGCCGAATTCCTAGAGAGAGAGAGAGAGAGAAAATTTTTGCTTCTTCAATGCTCTAAATTTTATAAAAATTTTAAAGAAATCAAGTCAGTTTTGAAGAAAAATCAAGAATTCAAATAAATTTTTTCTCTTTTAAACTTGTTTCTTGAATTTTTGAGGTTATGCATGATTTGGTTAGAGAGAGAAATTGATGTTAACTATTAAAATAGATGGATATAAAGCCTGCATGATGAATAAAAGATGATTTGGTTGTTAAGATGAGCTTGTATGGTGAAGTTAGGGTTTTAGAATTGGATATGTGGAATTACGGTTTTTGATGAAGGTTTCAATAATTGTTAAAATGGATTCTTTTAATTTTTTTTAATGTATAAGTGATAATTTTATGACTGAATGATAGAAATATGTTGGTTATGGTGAAGTTTGTAAGAAGTAGTAGGTAATTTAGGGTTTTTGGTGGAATTTGGATAGAAATGGTATAATTAATGTTTGATTCAATCAAATGGGTAGGAATGTGATGCTAATGGTATATTTGTACTCATAATTTGGTTTATGATTTAGTAACGTGGTATTACCAATTTAAAAAAAGGAAGGGCATTTGAAGAAGTAAGATTTGGAAGGTGAATTAGCATTGTATTTTGGCATTTTCAAGGTTAGTATATACTTTAATAGCTTATATATTGATTGCATTTGGTTAACCTAGCACATTATGATTTTAAGAATGTACTACGCGACTTTGATTTTGGTTTGCATATGTGATGTGCTTTGTTATCAATAAAAGTGAGTGTAATGCATGAAATGTGTTATGATAAGCGATTGTAATATGGCAAATGTATATGTTATGTACAATTTGAGAAAAATGTGTATTATGCATGAGGAATGTGAAAATATGAGAAATTGATAAATAAAATGAAAATATGAAAATGTAATGTGTAAGTGATCATAGTATGGGTGATCATGTAGAAAATGTGAAAATTGGGAAAGAAATGATAAATGTGATATAAAGTGATGGGTGATGTGTGTTAGCTCGGCATAATTACATGCTCTAGAAAGTTGATGTTGGTGTTGTGTATGTTGAGAGACTTGAGGAGAGCTAGGTCTTGAGTTTGAATTTGGAGATAAACCTGAGCAGAACTGGGTTGTGAAACCGATTTTGTGATAAACAAAATCAATTGTTCTAGAATTTGGATATTGTGTAGAGACTTGTTGGGCCTAATGTGTGTATTTGTGATATTTATGTTGAATATGAGAGTTTGATGGGCATTAAATGATCATTGAATTTTTAATGTGGCATAGTACATTTTTACAGCATGAAGTAATGTATTTATTTTAAATAATCATTTATTGTCAAAGTATATACCACTAAGCTTTCGGACTTAGCACGACTGACTGTATCGCGCAAGTGATAAGACTGCAGATCAGGGTGATTCGGATTGTGATTGAGACTTGAAGATTTTGTGTGCCAAGAGACCAACTGTGCTGATGTTGCATACATGTATAGTTTATGTTACAAAGTATTTTGGTTTTTATACATATTAATTACATTATATGTGTATTAAATAAGTTTTGGAAAATGTTATATATGTGTTGCACATTAAGTAAGTGTGTTAAATATTTGAATATATAATGGAGAAATATTGGTTTGGAGGAAACTTGATTTTAGGAATGTATTTATCTTGCAGGTTGTAAAATTTTGATTTTTAGGATTTTATGAAATTACAAACAAAATTCTAGTAAATTTTTTCATTGAGATTTTTCGCTAAAATTTATTAAAGTAATTAAACTTATACATATATTCTCCTTACAAATTACCTTTAATTAAATTATATTTGCAATAGTTCTATTTTTATTATTAAATGGCAAATTTTATGGACATTTATTGTAGTACTTTTGTATTTTAAATTTATATTTTATGTATACGGGGTATATGTATTATATATATTTAGAGTATAAGGGTGTTATATAAAGTCCTTATTAATGTCAAAAACCCTATGATCAGTGGTTTCCATTATGTGGTGTCTAATGGCTCTCTAGAGTGGGCTCATTTGAAATATGAAAAACTTTGTGATTATTGTTTTCTTTGTGGCAAGACCGGTCACCTTAAGAAAATTTGTTATGACTAGAATCACAAGGGTGAAGCTTTGAATGAGAGAGGTTTTTTTGGTCCCAAGCTTAGAGCTTACCACTGCGACATTTTTTCAAGTGTCCAAAACCCTGATCAATGAACAAATTGGCAATTGATTCCCAAAAGTTTGGATTTGCTTACTCTTTCAACCCCGGAGTCCCTTATCGGTAACAATAAATCTATCTATGCATTATCTCCCCCTCGAAGGAGCAACTAGCTTCATCTGTGAAGAGACAACTAACAAGAATAGTAACTAGCCGCCTACTATGATCAATTGCTCTAAAAAGTCTAAGCTTCTCAAGCATTCTCGAGCCTATAAACTGAGTATGTATCAGGAAGAAATCAATCAGAGTCTAATTGCACTTGGGCCTAACAATTTGACGGTTCAACCTTCTTTTAATCCACCTCTTTCAACCTTGCCCAACTTCAACTAAAGCTCTTGATCCAAAGCCCAACTTGTACTCACCATTCTATGTAGGCTCAGTACCGAGGTACCATTTCAAAAGATTTACCAATGCATTTCTTGGCCCATCTTTAAGATAAAAAAATCCCAAAGTTGATGTGCAACCTTTCTTGATCACAAAGCTCGACCTTATAACCCCTCTCTGAACCAAACTAATCAGCTTAGCCTTAACCTTCTTGTGGCCAAGCCTTTGTCTGGAGAACAATTAGGCATTATATCTCTACCTCGGCCCTCATTCTAAAAAAAAAAGCTTTGGCTAGATGGAAATGCTTAGCTCGTAATAATAAAAAAATTGTTATATGATCCTGTGAAAGTCCCTTCTGTCCAAGGCAACGATGGCTAGCCAAAATCCACCCTCGAACTATGATATCTAGGGCCACTTTGGTCATGGTTGGTGGTGATCCATGACCTTATAGAGTTTAATTCATCATTTATCTATTGCCTTCCTGTCTATTATTTTTGTGATCTCCTATCCTTTTTCTTCGCCGAGATTATCTTTATTGAGGAATATGTAGTGGCTTTGGCTTTTTATTGTACTTAATTGTCCCTTTCATTA
Source organism: Garcia nutans (assembly GCA_947685225.1). Taxonomy (NCBI): domain Eukaryota; kingdom Viridiplantae; phylum Streptophyta; class Magnoliopsida; order Malpighiales; family Euphorbiaceae; genus Garcia; species Garcia nutans. The sequence goes on from CANTUV010000068.1 coordinate 3,980,747, forward strand.
TAAGGTCCTCAACCCCATTTTTTTTTTTGAGCCACAGAGTAGAAGTTGTTCAATCTTCATCACTCCTTTGGATATTTTGGCTCTTCTTTTGGGGGTTCTACTTTAAACTACCAGATGATATCTCTTTAGGTGTATATAGTCCCTTTTAGGGCTCAGGCTCTTTATGTCTCTGGAAGTTTTGTTTATGAAAATTTGGGTTGATCCATACCTAATCTGTGCATGAAGTTCAAGGGTTTCTTCACCTCTTCTCTAGAGCCTCACAAGGTTTTCTATCCATGGCTCCCAGTCAAGCTTAAGGATTCAATATGTATTGGTAAGTTCAGTCCAATATTTTTTAGTCTTTCCTTTAAGCTTTTAAGGAGGTTTATCATAGGCAACCTTCCTTGGCTATCCTATCTATCCTCCTTGTTCTTTAAGGTTCCTCGCAGTTCTTATTGTTTTAGGATTTTATTTGTAATGCTTCTCCTCTAGGTGTTTGTTTCATTTGGTCCTTGCATGGTCCCCCTACCATGATAAAGCTTTTGTAATTTGCAGTGCATGGCCATGATAGAGCTCTTGTAATTTGGGGTTTTTATTTAATATATGTATTCTTTCTACTGATAAAAAAAAGTGTCACATTCATGTCCAAAACTTACATAAGTAAACAGGTAGTAAAAAAAAATTGAAGTTAGTCCAGACAAAAAAAGGCTAAATAAATAAGATTGCACTACATAAAGGTTTTATCTATACATTCTAATACACTTTAAAAATTAATTTTAAATAAATTTATTTAATTTTTATATGTAATAAAATTATTATGTTACTTATAGAATTGTAATTTCTTATTAACAACCATAATAAATATTGTAACACAAATCTTGTTGACTTAGGTTTAGGTCAATTTTGATTTTGATCTTAGCGAATAAATTAAAGTGTTTTAATGGCTTCATTGAGTGTTTATATGGCAGGCAAATAACTTAGAATGAGCTGAAATGTAAGAAACTTTAAATTCTAAGTTATGCTGAAAAACTTATCAGTAATGGCCTCTAAATTGGGTGTAGCAGTCTCTAAGGAGGATTTCAGACTGCATCTAAAAACGTTGCGACCATGGAAAGGAGATAGCGACCACACCCAAGAGTGTCACGACCTCTACACTGAAAATATGTAATGTTCACATTATTGTTTACAATGCATCTTATGACCGCGCCTAAGTCCCCTGTGACCGCGACCATGCTAAGACTAAAACTTAAAACACATAGTAGAGATTGCAGGTGGATGTAGCAGTGATTTTCTCGAAGTGAAGTGCCCCATCCAACCGTGAGCTTAAGGAAGAGCGACCACGACATTCATAAGACCTTACTCTAGAAGACATCATGGTGAATAGAATTGGCAGCGGGGTAGGGGCGGGGACGGGTTTCCCATCCCTATCCTTGCTAAGGCAGGGAATCCCTATGAGGATCCTTGGCTCACAAACGGGGGCAGATTTGTCCCTATTCCCGTCCCCAGAGGGATCCCTGCAGAGAATTTATATTATTTTTTTAAAAAAATTAAAATTTAAAAGTATAAAAAAATCAATAATTCATAATAATTGTATAATATAATAAGATAATAATTTAATTATTATATATAATAAATCTAAAAAATAAAATAAAATAAAATATATCACATTAAATTTATTTTACATGTGCAAATAATTAAAATATGACATAGATAATATATAATATATTATATAAATATTTAATATATATTATATATTATAATATATAAATATAATTTATATTGTATATTTTAATATATATATATTATTATCGGGTCCCTGCAGGTCCGGATCCCTGCCCCTCCCAACATGGAGGGAATTTCCCCCTTCTCTGTCCCCGCGGGAGAAGGTGGCAGGGAATCCCCACCTCGGGCCAAATCTCTGTGGAAAATGGGGATTCCCAGCCCCATTGCCGACCTTAGCGATGAAGAATTTGACCACAACATGAAAATTGCAACCGCTATTAAGATAAGCACGATTACAAGATTCATATAGTTGTTGGCGGGCTTCAACGGATAGTTAAAAATCCAACTAGAAGATGCCACGTGTCAAGTAGCTGTTAGAAATATGAAGTTTGCGATCGCAACAATTGTCTGATGCATAAATCCAAAACGACTTTGTAGCTGTTGAAGTTGAACTTTTTTATTCACTTCACCAGCAAAATTGCTTTGAGAACTATAAATACAATCTCAAATAGAACTCCAAGTGATAAAGAGTGCTTATAGTGTCCAAGCTCTTGTAATTTTAATTCTTGAGTTCTAACCTTTTTTATTCTTCATATAAGGTTGAGAATTAGCCTTAAACACTATTGTAAGGTCTAGTGTGAGCCTTAAATACTTGAGTTGAGAGTTAACCTAGGACGAAACTTTTATAAAAGGCTTAAGTGTTAGTCTTTGAAAGAAATACTTATTAAGGTTTTGAGAGTTAGTCTTAGGAAAACTCTTGTTTAAGTTTTGTGTTAGGACGTAAAACACTAAGTTCGGTGTTAGCTTTAAACACCAAGTTGGGAATGAGCTTACAAAACTTCAAGATTAGTTAAACACCCAATTAAGGTTGGGGAGTGGATATAGGGTTAATTAACACCCGAACCACTATAAATCTTAGTGTTCTTTCTTCTTCATTCAAACTCTTTTTTACTTCCAAGCAAAATTTTAATTTCTCATTACATATCCAATAGCACCAAATTAACCCCCTATTTTTTTATGCCACCCATAGGGCTAACAAATCTAAAAAATATCTCTCTCTCTCTCTTATTCACTTTATAGATGGAAAATGTTATATGATCTTATTAATTGAGGGAAGGAAACTATATATCCAAGCTAATGAAGTTTGCATAGTTAATGGTATAATTATATAAATTTCTCTTGTTCTTGGTAGATCTGAACCATGAATGTTAATTAGAACGATATAGGTGATACTAGAACCAAAATGGCTAAACAGTGTCTCTGCAAACTGCGATCCTTGCCCATGACCAATAGACAAGAAACTCATAAATAAAGCAGCCAATTGCAGTAGCAAAATAGTTGTTCCAGACACAAAAATTGGTGACCCATCAAATGTAAACATACCAGCATCACTATCATCACTAGAAGAAGATTGCTCTTTCTGGGTAACTTCAAATACTGTTTCCGATATTCCCAAAATCTTTAACATTACACTTAAATCTCCAAAAAATCATGCACACATTGAGGTTGTTATTGATATTCTCTGCTTATTCCACCATGCTCGGATGGATAATCCAGTTTCAATGTATTCTGATAGAGTATATATGCTGTATGTCATCAAAAGTGCAATGTAACCACATATGGCTGGATCATCAACCTACATTTTTTACATAACATTTTTTTTAGTGAAATTAAAAGCTTAAAATAGACTAAATTACAATTTTTTTTAAACCATTTTAAATTTTAACAAAAAAAAAAAGAAACAAAATAGATATTTAGGACCATGAAAATTGAAAATAAATTGATTAGATTTGGACTAACTGTGAAAATTGAAAATAAATTGATTAGATTTGTACTAACCTTAGGCAATAAATTTGAGTCGGTGATGATACAACAAGGCGGCAACACTACATAGCAGAGCTCAGGAAAAGAGCGTAAGCCCCAAGTAAGGACCCAAAGATAGGCCAAACACTGCCGTAGTTGGAGCTGGCCAAAAGTGTTGGCAAGTATGGCATTTATTTTGCTTACTAGAATTTCAGACAAACCTGTGGCCCACCTCTTTTGTTGGGTCAGGTAGGATGGCCCACCTGATGGTGCACACCGAAGAAAGGCTTGTGGGTCTAGGTTGCAATTTGCTTAGCTCCAACCTCTTTCATGAATCATTAGACCTGTGAGGACGTCTTCTGGTGTGGATCCATATTGCCAACCAACCTGTTTTAATGCCAATCAATTATTACATGCTCCATTAAATAACAAAAAATGACATTCTACATTATATTTCTTAAATTTTTTATTTTTTTATTAAAAATATTTTAATTATTTTATTATAAATTTATTATAAACTATATAAAATTTATAAACTCATGATAAACTCATTATAAACTCATTGTAAACTTTTTATAAACTAATAAAAATATGGTATTTTGATAAATATTTTATAAATTCTAGTATTTTAATAAATATTTTATAAAAATAATAATTTTAAAATTATTTTTAATTTTTCTTATATTTTTGTCAAAAGCTCGTTAAATAATACAACTTTTACAAAACTATCATGAAAAATAAACATTTTTATAAAAATGCTACAAAACAAAAAATATTTATATTTCTAAAAAAATTAGATCAAAATTTTAAAAATATTCCACTCCTTACTAAAATAAAATTTTTATTTTTCAAAAATATCTTATATCTCACTACAAATAATATTTTATTTCAAATTTTATTTTTTTTTCAAACTTAACTATAAAATCAATATTTTAAATAAAATAATAAAAATTAATATTTTAAATTATATTTTTAACATAAAAAATATATAATTTTTAATTTTTTTTAAATTTTGATTACAAATAATAAATAACACTCATAAAAAAGCAAAATATATAAAAATATATTCATAAAAATATTAAATTTATTTTTAAATAAATTTTATATATTATAAACAAAATAAAGTTTAAAAAAATATTAATTTTATTATGAAAATATTATATATATATTTTGTGTATGTTTAGTATATATTATGTCGATACTGTAAATATATGATAAATGTTATATATATACTATATATTTATTGTTATTGATTTTATATTATTTAGATATTATGCGGATGTTGTGTGAATATAAAACTAAAAATTTATTTATGATAGATGTTATGTGTATATTATATATTTAATGTTATTGTGTATATATTATTTAGATATTACATGGATGATGTGTGAATATAAAGCTAAAAAATATTAAATAAATTTTATAGATATTTTATAGATGTTCTATGCATATTTGAAAAATATTTTGTGTAAATTTAGTACATATTATGTAGATGTTATAGATGTTTGACAGATGCTATAAATATGTTATGTATTGGTGAGATTATGATATCAAATAAATTATTTATGAATAAAAAAATATAAATAAAAGTAATTGGAAAAAATAAAATAAAATAAAAAATGAAAAAAATAATTAAAAAATAATGTCTTTTCCGTAAAATTGAAGTAAGGAGAGCGCAAATCATTACCGATGAAAAAAAAAGGTGACGGGCTGTATATTTGAAAACTGGACAACTAAATAAGGTATTTATGGTAAATTCCTCAATAGAAAAAAAGGAAAAAAAGTTTATCATGCTAAAATATCCTATTTATAATTCTATCTCCTTTAAAAGTAAATTATTTTATTTCAAATTTTAAAAATTATTCTCAATTATATCCCTTTCATTAAAATAGTTATTATGGGATTTTTTTTCTCTTCTCTACTAGTATATAATGTGTATATTAAAATATAAAAAAATTAATTATCATTTAGTTTATCACATTTAATTTAATTTATAATTTCACCTTTGTTTCTTGATAAATTACTAATTAAATAGTTTATCACGTTTGTTTTTATTTATAAAATAAAAATTTTATTATTATACAAATTAATTTTTGATATATGCTAGGAGATAGAATTTTATTCATGTACTCTCTTGTTTCAAATAATATTATGTCTGACGAGCAAAATAGGAACTATGGACTCATGCAGTTTGTTCTAGTCAAACATAATATTGTTTGAAATGGAGAGCAGAAATATGATCTATAGTTGTGAATGATAATATTACTTGTGGATGTATGGATGAAGTTAGAATGATATACTGTAATATTCGTAATTTTAATAGACATAAGATAAAATAAAATTTTTATTATTTTTCAAATTAATTTTTGATATAAGCCAGGAGATAGAATTTTATTCAATTGCTCTCTTATTTCAAATAATATTGTCTGACGAGCAAAATAGGAATTATGGACTCATGCAGTTTGTTCTCGTCAAACATAGTATTGTTTGAAATGGGGAGCAGAAATATGATCTATAGTTGTGAATGATAATATTACTTGTCTATGTTTGGATGAAGTTAGAATGATATATTGTAACATTCGTAATTTTAGTAGACATGAGATTAATTTATATGGAGGGTTAATTAATGTATTGAAAAAGAGATATATTTGATATAAACATAAGATATATAAAATATATATACTATATACCTAATATATACACAAGATATATATGATATAAATACACATATATAAGGATATATATAATATATACACAAAAATATATATTGGATATGTAATATATATATAGTATATACCTAATATATATATTCACGAAAAGACAAAGTTAGATTAAAAGTTAAAAAAATAAATAATTAAAAAATTAAAAAATAAAGATGCATATTTATGGATGATAATTTAAGAAAAATAAAATATAGAATATTTATATAATATTTAATTTATATATATATCCAAATTGGCTCAAGAGATAAAGTTAGGGTTTTGTTGGATATTGACTAAATTTAGATTAATTAGTGATTGTTTTGTATAAATTGAGTATAAGAATGAGTTTAATTGAAGAATTGGTCTTTTGTTTGATTTAGGAAAGAATAAACATTTGAGGAAAAAAAAAGGTAAAGTTTATGAAATTAAGGCTTGAAAGGTGTATTTGGGTGGAATTGGAAGCAAATTAAGATCAATACATACTTTGTTAATAAATTGAATATTCATATTTGGCATTATCCACATTGGCATACTTTGAAGGATGTTATTTTTTCCTTTAAAGTGACATTATGTATAAATATGTGCATTCTTATAAAGTTGTGATTTTTGCATTGGTTTTAAACTAAAAACCATTGTTTTATGGTAAATGATAAATGTGATGCGAGTGTTGCATTGACCATTAAACCATTATAATATGGTGATTGGTCGTGTTTTGGATGGAGCATTATTGATATGTAATGTAATGTGCAATATGACAACGGTTATAGAATGTGATAAACTGTGAAAATTGTGAAAAAAAAATGATGAATTATAATATTGTATAAAGTACATTCAAAAGGTTGAAATAAGATATAATGTAATTATGATGATGAAAATTATGTTCAAAGTGGATAAGATTGTAGAAAAGTGTATAACAATTATGTGAGAAATATGGAAACTAATAATTCAAGATGAAATGTGGAAGTGATCATGGTATGAGTTAAACACGAGAAAAAAATGATGAAATGAGAGATTATGAAAATGTGATTAGAAATTATGTGTTTGTTTACCTTGCATAATTACTTATTCTAGAATATTGTTTTTGATACTATCAAATCGGCATGCAAGCGTTACATCATGACGTTAAATTACATATTCGGAAAAGATACCCTAGTATCGAGCACTTCTATGCTGAGAAGACAACCTCCGGGTGATGTTTGATACTTTGTCTATGGTGTCGAAAGGGGATAGCCTTCTGGTGATGTTTAACACTTTGTCCCTGGTATCGGAAGAGAATGACTTTTGGGTAATATATATGACACTTAGATCCCCGACGTAGAAACTTCAAGTCGCGATAGGCCAAATTAATATTTTTAAATTCTAAATATTGTGTAGGGAATTATTGGGCCAATACTTGTTGATGTGTTGTGTTGATGTGTTTATATGATTTAGAACATTTATTAGTTGATAAATTATTTAATTAAGTATTGCACTCTAAGATAAGATAAATGTATTTTATGTAATAAAGGTGGTACAATGTCCCATTGTGTATTGATATGTAATGTATATATGATTATATGAATTATTAGATTATAAAATGGTATTTAAGCATTGCACTTTCATTTAAAGACGTAGGCTTTATATATATATATATATAAAAGAATAATTGTTTTTAAATATTTGATGTTATCAAAGTATGTATTATTAAACTTTTAACTTAGCGCAATTAGATTTAATCGCGCAGGTGACAGAATACAGAAAGAAAGCCCTGGCGGTTTAGAACAAGTATAAGATTGGAGGTTAAAGTCATTTTTGCCATGAGATATATTTGGCTGGTATTTCACTGCATAACATGTATATATATATATTGTTAAATACATTACAATTATGTGTATATTATAACATTTTCTAAATACATTTAAATTATAGAGTTTGTAAAGTTTTATAGATATACATACAGTTGTACATTATTTATATGTGTTAAATGTTTGGTAATGAGTTGGAAAAATGATGAATTTGTGAAATTATGAATTTGGGAGTGTATTTTCTAATGAAGGTTAAGTTATGTTGATTTTGGGATTTATTAAATATACAGACAAAATTCTGACAAAATTTTTTCAGATATTTTTATATATTTATTGATCAAAACTACATTTTAATCATAATTATTTTGTTGCTAAATATATATTTAATAGCTTATATTACATTTACATTTTTAGAACCATAATTATTTTGGGTATTAAATATAAGAGTTTCTACAGTTAATTACTGTAGCACTATTGTATTATATATATTTGACGTATACAAAATATATATATTATACGTATATAGGGTATAAAATTATTTTGGTATCAGAGCTTAGGTTTGAGATTCTTGACCTAGGTGGATTTAAAAAAAAAAAAGAGATTTGAATTGTGAAACATGCATATGCATTAACACTTATGTTTGTCTCTAATGCGGCAATATTTGTATGTATTGTAATAGATATAAGCTAAGATTATGTCTAGGACACATAGATCAGAGTGGCGCAGCGGAAGCGTAGAGTTAAGAACTCTTTGTGCTATTTTGACGATTTGTGAGGATGGTGTTATATTGACTTAGCTACAAGTTAGTTTGGTATTGTTTGATTAGATTAAAAAAGCACAAAAGTAAGGTTTGAATTTCAGAAGGTGATTGAGGAGGTTCATTAGGGGGAGAGTAGAGATTTCATAGTAGACGATGGCAGTTTGTGATAACAAAATTGATTGTATCATTGATTTTACAAAGAGTTGGAATCAATAGTTGTTTTTGGTTGAATTGGGTTATTATAATAAGCAATTTCGAGAGCGAAATTTCTTAAGGAAGAGAGAAATGTAATATCTCTAATTTTAATAAACATTAGATAAATTTATAGGAAGGGTTAATTGGTGTATCGGAAGAGAGAAATATATGATATAAACATAAGATATACAAAATATATATACTGTATATCTAATATATACACAATATATATATGTAATATAAACACACATATATAAGGATATATATAATGTATACATAAAATATACAGTGGATACATAAGGTATACATGGTATATATCCAATATATACACATTTACTAAAATACAAAGTTAGGTTAATAGTTAAAAATATAAATAAATAATTTAAAAGTAAGATGGATATTTATAGATGATAATTTAAGAAAAAATAAAAAATATAATATTTAATTAATATTTAATTAATTAACAATATATATATAGAAGGAAAGGAAGATTAAAAATCAAAAGTCTTTATCTTCTTTTTTATTCCCTTCCATGGCTGAATTCTTCATGTGATTGAGTGGAGGAAATCTTTTCTTTAAATACTCAAAATTACACCAAAAACCTTAGTAAATCAAGTGAATTTTGAAGAAAAACCAAAGATTCAAGTAAGTTCTTTTCATTTAAGCTTGAATTGTTTTAATTTCTAGATTATGTGATAATTTAGGTTAGAGAAAGGGTTGATTTTAATTGTTAAAATCAATAGTTATAAAGCTAATATGATGGATATATGATGATTTAGTGATTAATTGGTTAAAGTAAGCTTGATTGTTGAAACTAGGATCCATGGAGGTTTTAAAATTTTATTATTTTGGTGAGAAATGGGTAAGCTTAGTATAATTAATGATTAAATTGAATGACTTGAGTATAATTATGATTTAATTGGGAAAAAAAATTGAACTTGTTATTGCTAAGGTGTGATTAGACCAAATTGGCTAAAGAGATAAAGTTGGGATTTTGTTAGATATTGACTAAATTTAGATTAATTAGTGTTTGTTTTGTATAAATTGAGTATAAGAATGAGTTTAATTGAAGAATTGGGCCTTTGTTTGATCATTTAAGGAAAAAAGGTAAAGCTTAGCACTTTTTGAAATTAAGGCCTGGAAGGTGCATTTGGGTGGAATTAGATGTAAATTAAGGTTAGTACATATTTTGTTAATATTTAAATTAAATATTCATGTTTGGCATCATCCATATTGGCATAATTTGAAGGATGTTGCTTTTTCCTTAAAGTGACATTATGTATAAATGTATGCATTCTTATCAAAGTTGTGATTTGTGCATTGGTTTAAAACTAAAAACTAATTTTTATGGTAAATTATAAATGCGATGTGAGTGTTGTATTGAGCATTAAACCATTGTAATATGTGATTGGTCATGTTTGAGATGGAGTATTATTGATATATAATGTAACGTGCAATGTAAAAACGGTTATGGAATGTAATAAAAATGTGAAAATTGAGGAAAAATGATGAATTGTAATATTGTATAAAGTATAAATAAGACATAATGTGACAATGATGATGAAAATTATGTTCAAAGTGGATGAGATTATAGAAAAGTGTATAACAATTATATGAGAAATATGGAAATTAATAATTTAAGATGAAATGTGGAAGTGATCATGGTATGAGTTGATCATGAGAAAAAAAATAATGGTATGAAATGAGATTATGGAAATGTGATTAGAAGTTGTGTGTTTGTTTATCCTACACAATTATTTGTTTTAGAATATTAATTTTGATACTATCGAGTTGGCATACTAACGTTATGTCATGATATTATATTACGCCTTCGGGTGAGATACATTGGTATTGGGCACTTATGTTCTGAGGAGATGACCTTCGAGTGATGTTTGATACTTTGTCTCCAATGTCAAAAAGTTATGGCCTTTGGGTGATGTTTGATACTTTGTCTCCAGTGTCGAAAGGAGACGGCCTTCGAGTGATATATATGATACTCAGATCCCCGGTGTTGGATTTTCGGATAGCGATAGGCCAAATTAATCTTTCAAAAACTTAAACATTGTATAGGAAATTATTGGGCCCAATGTGTATTGATGTGTTGTGTTGATGTGCTTACTTGATTTATGAGATTATAAAGTTAGGCCTAAGCTACACTTTTATTTAAAAATGTGGGCATTTTGTATAAATAAAGAAATAATTGTTTTTAAATATTTAATGTTATTAAAGTATATACCACTAAACTTTTAGCTTAGCCTGGTTAGATTTCATGTGACAAAGTAGAGAAAGAAATGTACTAATGGTTCAGAGCAGGTATAAGATTGAGGTTAGTATTGAAGTTATAGTTATTTTCCACGAAATCTATTTAGCTGGTGTTTCACCGCGTTGCATGTGTATATATATAAAATTAAATGCAACATGGTTATGTGTCTATTATAACATTTTCTAAATACGTTTAAATTACGAAATTTGTAAAGTTTTATAAATATACACACAATTGTATATTATTTGTATGTGTTAAATGTTTGGCAATGAGAAGGAAAAATGGTACATTTGTGAAATTAAGATTTTAGGAGTATATTTTCTATATAAGTTATGTTGATTTTGGAATTTATTGAAAATATAAACAAAATTCTAGTAAAAATTTTCATATATTTTTATATATAAATTGATCAAAACTACATTTTAATCATAATTATTTTATTGTTAAATAAATATTTAATAGCTCATAGTATATTTATATTTTTAGAACCATAAGTATTTTGGGTATTAAATATGAGGATTTCTACAGTTAATTACTATAGCACTCTTGTATTATATATATCTATATTTTACATGAACGAAGTATATGTATTGTATGTATATATGGTATAAGAGTGTTATATATATGATTATAATTTTGATTCTAACTATTATATGATTATTGAAGTGTGATAAATTGTAATTGACATATGACAATAAGAGCTTGCTTTTTATCACTTAATGCTGCTTATTATTCAAGTTGGCATAGCTTGGCATAGGCCATGATGGCAAAATCGAGTGTACTAGATTTTAAGAGAGATTATTTGAATTCAAAGAACCATATTGAAATATTGGCTTCCTAGTTTGAAATTTGGTAGATTGAGATTTATGTGGTTCTTAACAACTAATTTTTTGATTATATGAGTTGTTTTTCTGTTTAATATTATGCACGAGTAATTTAGGGCTGAGCACGGATTCTGAAGATATCTGAACTGATCCTAACCTCAAGATCGAAATATCCAGAATCGAAAAAATTTATTGAGTTTTTGACTTTATCCGAACCGAACCGTACTAATTTTTTTTTAATATGGAACGGTTCTGGATATTAGTCTATAATCGAACCAAATCAAATAACTAAAATAATATCTGATTTATTATTAATAATATAAAATTATATTATATTTTATTGGTGCATTATTTAATATTTTATATTTTTAAAATATATTAAAATTATTTTATTAATTTATATTAAAATCACCGGTTAAATCACAAGGAATATTGGATATGGTTATGTAATAATTGGCAAATTTTATCTAACTCTGTTTGTCGTCTATATCCAATTCAATTATAAATGCTCATATAATAATATATTATAAACTATACAAAATAAGATTAAAAAAACAATATCCTTTTACACCTGTCTAAATTCAAGTGGTTTACAATATAAACATTTAACTTTTTTTTATCCAATTTGAAGATATTATAAATCTAATATTCTATATAATATTTAACCTAGCTTATAAACTAATATGAATTTATAAATATTTAAAATTTTAAGTAATTAAATATGTATTTTAAATATTTATAAATAATTGATAAATACTTAATATTTTTAATAAAAAAATAACTTATAAGTATATTTGTTATTAAAATGATAAAAAAAGAATATAAAATTATGTTATTATGATTATTTATTAAAAAAATAAGGATAATATAATAAATTATTTTTAAAAATAAGGATAATATAAAGTTAGGTTATTATGAGTATTTATTTTAAAAAAATTGGGACAATATGATAAATTATTTTATAAAACTAAATTATAAGTTAAGTACTTATAAGTATCAATATAATACATTGGTATTCCAAATTTATTTTTTTAGCTCATAAAATTATTAAAATAAACGTATTGGTTTAAATTTAAATTTACAAACTTATAAGCTAAGTTAAACACTCTCTTGGATTCATCTTCTCGCACACATCATATGTGGAATTGTGATTTTAGGTGGTTCGAGCAACCTTACCTATTGCGTGTAGAGTTATACTCCTAGATTGCTCGAGCATGGACTCCACCTTCGACTAACTTTATTATTTGTATGTGAGATTGTATTTGGTATTTCTATTAAATATGGACTGGTTGTATATAAATCCAAATTAATAAAAACTAAATAAAGAAATTTAATAAAAAAAAATTTTGATTTATTTTTTTATTAGCCAAATATATATATACACACGGTGAATTTCTCTAAATATAACCTCATCTTCTTCCATTCTTGGAGGAATTCGAGTGTCATATCACTAGAAAACATTGTTATTATTTTGAGTTGCAAGTCCCACTTATTATAATTAATAAGTTGAAAGACTTTGGAAAAATTATTACGTACGTACCTTCATCTTCTTCCATTCTTGCTGGAATTCGAATGACATATCAGAAGAAAACATTGGCTGAATTGAAAAATATCGAAAGGGAGCTCTTACTTGAATGTTATACTTCTTGCAAAATGGAACCCATAGCTTAGCAAACTTAGAGGTCTCAACCAGGGAATAAAAGGTGAAATGAGAACAACCAAATTCTGATACATAGCAAGCTAGCTTATTGGCTGGATAATCAACTGCCATTAAAGATAACACTGTGTTCATGGTTATTATCGGCGGTTCAAGCAGCGGGTCAGCCGTCGTCACAAACAAATCCACCGGAGGAAGAAGCTCTTTTTCTACCCTATACAAAATAATAATAATAATAATAATAATAATAATAATAATAATAATTGTAGGAAGTTAAAAAAAATTGGAGAAAATATATAGAAAGATTAATTAATCTTAAATTAATTTATTAAAATTTACCTTTGTGGATGGCGTTGTGGGTATGTTTTGTAATCGAGAGGACTCCATTTTGTACTGACAGTAAGAACCCAGACAAAGAGAAACCAAGACTCACATAAGAGAGCAAGAAGCCAAGCAAAACCATGGTTGTTGAGAGCTAGAAGACGATAAATAATAAGAGAAATTAAAAGGAAGAGGATGACTATGTCTAAAGCTCTATGCATATGGTTTTTATGAGAAATTTTTTCATATAGAGGGAGAGAAATATTTGAATCAGCCATTGTTTAATTAATTTTTGGTACGTTTCATTGTATAAAGAGGTATTTATAGATAATATAGAGCCTGTGTGTGTTGGTTCTATTCAATTTGTTTTCATTTCAACTGCATGTGGGCGATAATTATTCTGGTATTTTTGTGGCTCTTTTATATGAAACTTCGGCTTATTTCCACCTCATAGTTTTAATAAGTAAATTTATGTTAAAAACAAATTATTCATTCCACACATATATAGTGATTCTTAATTATTTTAAAATTTTTAATATAATTAGTGTTGGGTTAATTTCCAGAATTGAAAAGTATTGGTTTAGAATTTCAATTAAAATCATATTTATTAACAAAAAATTTAATACAATTCTTCATGGTTGTATAAGGTATAATATATTTTAATTTCTTACTTATTTTGATTTTTATCCCTATTATATTATTTTTATTGTCATCTTTTGAAAAAATTATGAATTTTAATGTATTTTTTAAATGATCTTCAAATAATCAATTTAGTAATTTTTCGTAAATTTAAAATTTTATTTAGATACATTTTTAATAAATTTTCTAAATATTAAATATATGATTATGATCTTTTTTTTTTATTTTTATAACATACTAAAATTTTATAAAATACCATTAAATTAAATAAAAAACCTATTTAATTATATTATATAATATATTACATCGTCTTTATAAATATATATAATAAATAATAATTACATATAAATATATAATAAATAATAGTTATAGTACTGTATTATAAAATATTATATAATAGGAAAAAAATAAAAAAATACTTAAATTTTACCTTAATTTTCAATTCTATCATAAACTTATTTTTTTTTTTATAAATTAGTATATAAACTTATTTTTTTCATTTTAAATATATCTTTTAACCAGTTAAATTTGCTCTTGTCAAATATTTTGCTCACATGTCAATTCATTTATATTTTTTTAATCTAAAAAATAAAATAATGAGCATTAAAAAAATAACATTAATTAACGCCCATTAGATAATGAAGATTAAACCGCACAACAATGTTGTCGAAACCGAACTGATAAATGAACCGACTTAATAACTAGTTTACGGCTCAACTAGTTCAATCAGGTTTGATTGAATTTTTGATTTTTTCAAGTAATTTAATATTTTAAAAAATTTAAAACCTACATGTATAAAGAAGAGAGATTCAGAATCACAAAAATATAAATTTTGAAGGCCATTCATCATTCATTCTAATATAAATACTGAATTTTGCATGTTAAATATAAGAATAAAAACATCTAAATATAAATTATAACAATTTTATTCAAAATGTTGGCAGAAAATTTAACCAATCTTCACTATCAAGATCATTATCATCATCTCCTCCTTGAGATTCCATTGCATCCACATTAATATCATCTCCATCATCTAAAAAATATATTAAAAAAAAAGCATAATTGAATAAATTTCCAACAATTCTAAATATTTTAAAATAATTTAATAGAATAAAAATTGAAAATATAATACTCCTTCCGTATCATTTACATAGAAAAAGTAAAATGGACACGAAAATTAAGGAAATTTCACTTTTTCCATCTCTATTTACTTAAATACCCTTAAAAAAATATCCCTCAAAACCTACTTTTAAGGCAAGGGTATAAATGGTATTTTTTCTTATTCCACTCCCCAAAATTTACCTAAAATGGCATATTTTCTATATAAAAGATACACCAAAAAAAGAAAATTTCCCTATATAAATGATACGGAGGGAGTATAAAATTAACCAAAAATTCAAAATTGAAAATTAACCTTGAGATGCATGTGTACTTGATTCTCCAAATTCTTTTGGACATTCTTCTTGAATCATATCTTCTAGTTCATCACAATTGAGCTTCCCCTCTCCTTTTTCGACAATCCAAAATTCAGTTTTATTAATTGATTCATAATCAATAGGATCATAGAATCTCTTAGAAATTACCAACCTATAAATATACCATATAGTAATATTATTTTTATGCATAAAATAACATATAGAAATATATTAAATGTAAAATAATTATTCTTACCTATTTTGCAAGCGCAAATTATAATGAATATAGACAAGATCATTCAACTTTTGATATTCTAATCTATTTCTCTTCTTAGTGTGGATGCGTTCAAATATACTCCAATTGCATTCACATCTGGAAGCAGAAGCAGTTTAGCTAAGAATTCTTATAGCCAACTTTTTTAAATTTGGAGCATCAAAACCAAATGTTCTCCACCATTCATCTTTCATTGGACATAAAAAGTAAAACAATATAAATTCATATTAAAAATTAAAAAAGCATTATTATAATTTATAAGTCAAGAATTATAGGATAAAAATATTTATATTTGTACTAAATTAAATCTTACCAGGTCGAGTGTCCTTACTAGTCGTGTAAGAAAGTGGCCAAGAAAAGCACATTTAACGCTCTCGAAATATTTTTTTCTTACCTAACACTTGAGCTGTTTTATCCTTATCAACTAGCTTATCAATTATATTCAGGACACCTTGCATGGCCTCGGCTTTTTTTAGAAAAATTAGCTTGATCATATTGAAAAGCAGGATTTAAATAATATGTTGTTGCATGAAGATCACGACGCAACATTCTATCCCATCTAGACTTTATAATTGCAGTAGAAGGCTTATGTAAGTTCTTTTTATTTCTGAACAATTTCTTGATCCCCAAATGTGCCCTATACATGCCCTCATAAATATAACCCAAAGATGGTTTCTCATCAATATCACATAGACGCAATAAGCGTATTAATGGAGTCATAACCCTCACAATCATCAAGCAATTATTCCAAAAATTTTCATCCAAAATAATCTGTTTAACTTCTTTACCCCTTTGTATCTTCAAGAATTTCTTATAATCTCCATTAATAACTAAAGCTTGCAATTCATCTTTGTGTGCATGCAAGCTTTGTAATGCAATAAAAGAGGTTGCAAAACGAGTAGCTCCATGTCAAATGATTTCCTTCCAATTAGGTCTCTTCCTTAGCCAGTTCAAGATAACTTTATGGTTATACACAAAAACTATCACTTTAGATGCAAGAATAGTCACACTTTGCACTTGAGGTATTTCTCCTATATCTTTCATTATTAAATTAACACAATGGGTTGCACATGGTGACCAACTAATATGTGGATATCTCTCCATAAGCTTACTTCCTGCAGCTTTATAATTGGTTGCATTATCAGTCACTACATGAACTATATTATGTGGACCAACCCATTCTACAATTTCATCAAATAAATTACACAAGCATCAACAGATTTGATAAATGAAATTCCTTTTGGACAATAAACTAGAAAATTAATCAATGACCTTTGTCTAGTATCAGTCCATCCATCTCTCATTATAGTGCAACCAGTGTCAGTCCAAACATCTCTATCGGAGTCAATCAATTTGACATGCAACTTAACATCAGTTAATAAATTAAGATGCAAAGCATGATATGTAGGAGCCTTATACCCATGACCCAAACTAGCTATTTTAGAGATAGCAAGTTGATAAAAAGGTGAATTTGCAGCATTCATATGAATACAAGCATCATAAAACCATTAATCTATAGCCAAATCAGTAACTTTCCATTTTCCCTTACTTTGCATGCATGCTTGAATACTAGGTTGAGTAGGATCACTTACACCGTTTTGAAAATATGAAGTTATTTTAGAGCTAGCTTTCCTCTTTCCCTTTGAAACCATAGTTGAAGGAGTAGAAAGTTTATCCAAATCATCATATAAATTAGATAATTCGTTCTTTTGTTTAGCTTTTTGAACATTTGTATCCAATGATCCTTTGATTTGAAATCAAACATCTGCAGGCATTTTTTTTGCATGTATCAATATTTTATTTAATTCTAGCTAGATATTGCTTCATTCGATTAATGTCTTCACCTGCAATTTGTTTTTTACAAAAATCACATGTTAAAATCTTCTTTCTCTGTGAATTTGTCCCTTCTGTAATATACTTTCATGCTAAATCTTTTTTCTATCGAATTGAATGTTCTGAAATAGGATGTGTTGAAATTTGTTCTCTACATTGTGTATACACTTCTTGTGAATTTCTGATTCCATCTAAATTAACAAATTAAAAAAAAATTCAATCTAATACAGTAGATATAAAATATATAGCTCATAATAGAAAATTATCGCACAAACTATAAAGTTGTATAATTTTGCATTAAAAAACACTATTGTAAAAACTTAGTTTAAAAAACTAAAAAAAAACTACTTAAAATAAAAATTAAAAATACTATTTTTTTCTTTTTGTGCGAATTATGTGACAGAACTAGCTAAGAGCAGCTCATGGAGCTCGTTTAGCATCCACTCCTCTCCAATTTGACCACCAAGAACTATAGCCCTTGTCATTCCTACCGCACAGGTACTATATCCCCAAGCAAATATGGGAGAAAATTAAAAATACCAGGTTGCACGTATATGTGGAAAAAAAATTGTATATAGGACAAACTTCATTGAAATTTGTGATTTCTATAATCAATTAATATAAAACTATTATAATATATAATTGATTATGTCCATTAACATGATTTTTTTTACATTGTCCATTAACATAGTTAAAAACGAACAATAATATGTAATAGTCGTACCTGATAGAGCTAAAAGTTATAGCAGTTTGCGTGGAGATTAGGAATTGCATTTTTCAAAGTTGCAGCTTTTAGAGTTTTAATTATACTACTCCCTCCGTATCATTTACATAGAAAAAATTTTCTTTTTTGGTGTATCTTTTATATAGAAAATATGTCATTTTAGGTAAATTTTGGGGAGTGAAATAAGACAAAATACCATTTATACCCTTGCCTTAAAAGTAGGTTTTGAGGGATATTTTTTTAAGGGCATTTAAGTAAATAGAGATGGAAAAAGTGAAATTTCCTTAATTTTCGTGTCAATTTTACTTTTTCTATGTAAATGATACCGGTAATGGTTAGACGTGCATTTTAAATTGATTTTTTATTTAATTCTAGTTTTATTTAAAAAATTGATTTTTATATCAAACCAAACCAGATCATTTTCTAATTTTTCTTGTTCGACCGATCTGTCCAGTCTGGTTTCAACAACACTTGCCCACACAATATTAACAAAAACTTACAAAAGTGGAAATTGGAATATGGAATTAGCCTTCCGCAAGGAAAAGAGATGATACAAATTGAAGGACAAAACGATCATTATACACTTAGCTAATATATAATTATAAATACGCATAAATCCTGCATTCTGTATTTTATTGCCTTTGTTTTCTGATGTTTGTTGATGGTTCTTCTGTTGGATAATACCAACCATGTTATATTTTTTGACTAATTAAAAAAACTAGTTTAAAAATGGAAAGGTCTATATATATGACATTTTCCTTCCTCTTCAAAAATATAACAAGAGAGAAAAAATATGAGAGAAAATATTTAGAAAGAGGGAAAAATATTATTTGTGAAATAATATTTTGTGAGTGATAAAATAGTGAGATTTTATCTTTTGGGTGTTTGAAAAACACTTATTACTATTTTAGATTTATCTTAATTGTAAGTGTTGTACTTCTAAAATATTTTCTAAAAAAGTCTCTCTTTTGTAATACTACTATTTATTAGTAGAAGAAATCATTCGGAGTTTGGCCTGTGAACATAGCCCAAATTAAAAGGGTGAACCACGTTAAATCTGATATGTCATTTTATCTAAATTTTATAGCTATGATCAAGTGTAGTTATTTTGTTATATTGTGCTATTAATTTTCTAAGTGAAATTCTGTCTAAAGAGACTGAATTTTAAGTGGGACCATCTGTGACCCTTCCAGCCTTTCTTGAAAATTTTCTTAGTATTTATTTTTAGTACAATTTTCATACACTATTTACTTGTATAATAACAAGTAATTTAAGTGTTATTAACACCCCCCTTCATAACAAGTAGTATCAGAGCCTGGTTCAGGCACTTGGTGTTGGAGTTAAATCTTTTTGCATTAAAGAAATGGAGAAAAAGATAAACAAGATGATTAGTCTAAATGGCTCAAATTACCACATATGGAGAAACAAGATGAAGGATCTCTTATTTGTAATGAAAATACATTTGCCTGTGTTTACTACATCAAAACCTAATGCGAAATCAGATGAAGACTGAAAGTTTGAGTATGAGCAAGTGTGGCTTCATCTGACAGTTTGTCGAAGACAATGTGTATAATCATATTTGTAAAGAGAATTAAGCTAGATCTCTATGGGAGAAGCTTGAACAGTTATATAATTCTAAAATAGGGAATAACAAATTGCTTTATTTGACTAAACTAGCCAAAATTAGTTACCAAGAAGGTACATCTATTGCAGACCACTTGAATAAATTTCAAGATTTTGTGGATCAGATATCAAGAATGGGCGTACAATTTGATGATGAGATACTCCATCTTTTAATACTTTCCTCTCTGCCAGAGTCCTGGGAGACTTTGAAGATTTTCATCACCAATTCAGCAGTTGATGGTGTTGTTAGTTTGGAATCTGTCAAGAGTTCGATTCTAAATGAAGAGATGAGGAGGAAATCTCAAAATTCAGTATCTACATCTCAACCAGATGTCCTAGTTACTAATTTCAGAGGGAGGACCAAGTTCAGGGGATTAAATTAAGAGAGATGAGCCAAGAAAATTCAAATAAATATGCAAATATTGAATACCATCACTGTAAAAAGAAGGGATATATCAAGAAATTCTGTCGAAAGTTCAAACAGGAGAAGAACAAAGACAAAAAAAAATTAAGCGAGATAATAGCAGTGATGATGAACGAGAAACCACAGCTGCCACCATTAAAGAATTTCATGTCATTTCTTATGATAATGATTTAAATATTGCATCCAGTGAATCAGATTGGGTAGGTGATAGTGGTGCCACCATTCATGCCACCTCACATAAAGAGCTTTTCTTAACATATAAATAAGGAGATTTTGGTGTTGTCAAAATGAGAGACAAAGGTGTAGCCAAGATCATTGGCAAAGGAGATATTTGTTTAAAGACATAAAATAGGATAAAGCTACTCTTAAAAGATGTCAGACATGTTTTCAATCTTCGGCTAAACTTTATTTCCATTAGCATACTTGATGATGAAGGTTTTAGTGGTACTTTAAAGGATGGTCAATGAAAACTTACTAAAGGCTCCTTGGTATATGAAAAAGGTAAAAAGTGTTACAAGCTATATGTGATGCAAGCGAAGCTCTCTATTGATTTTGTGAATGCAATGGAGAAATAAAATATGACTGAGTTGTGGCATAGAAGACTCGATCATATGGGTGAGAAAGGAATGACATAATTAGTAAAGAAGAATGCATTATCCGAAGTTGATAAAGTGAATTTGAAGAAATGTGCTGACTGTTGCTTTTAAAGGTTCCATTCCTTCTAGAATGAAGAATGTATTGGATTTGATTTGCTTATATCTGTGTGGACCAATGTCAAAGTCACTTAGCGGTGCTCAATACTTTGTGACTTTCATTAATGATCACTCAAGGAAGATGTGGGTATATACTTTAAAGTCAAAAGACCAAGTGTTAGACGTGTTTAAGTAATTTCATGCCTTAGTTGAAAGAGAAACTGGAAAGAAGTTAAAATGCATTTGGACAGACAATGGTGGAGAATACATTGGATCATTTGATGCTTACTGTAAGGAGCATGGTATTCGACATCAAAGAATACCTCCAAAAATACCACAATTGAATGGCTTAAGAGGATGAACAGGACTTTGATGGAGAGAGTTAGTTGTTTGCTCTCACATTCAAAGTTGCCTAAGACATTTTGGGGCGAAGCTCTGTATGTTGTGGTACATGTACTTACTCTTCACCCTGTTTTCCTCTTCAATACAATATTCTAGAGAAGGTATGGTCAAGAAAGAATATTTTCTATAATCATTTACGGGTGTCTCGCTGCAAAGCTTTTGTGTACATTCTCAAAGATGAGAGATCAAAGCTTGATGTTAAGATACACAAATGTATATTTTTTTGCTACTGTCAAGATCATGATTAGCTTGGCTATAGATTTTATGATTCAATTCAGAAAAAAGCTTCTCAGAAGCCGTGATACCATGTTTATTGAAGATCAAACCACTGAAGACATCAACAAAGTGAAAAAAATGTTCATGAATCTAATGGTGACTCGACAAACTTAAAGCTAGTTCCTCTAAAGATGGTGCCAAGATAAGTTAGAGATGAAATACAAAATCATCAGCTCGAAAATGCTGATATCGATGCTCCCACTGAGGTCTAATTGGATGATGATGATGACTAGATTGAAAATCAACCATCACTAGCAGAAGTTCCTCAGATTTCATTAATGAGATCTACTAGAACTCGACAACCTTCTACTAGATACTCTAATGATCAATACGTGTTACTCACTGATGGGGGATAACCTGAGAATTACCAAGAAGTTATGGCATATGAGAATAGGAAGAAATGGATTGAAGCTATGTAAGATGAGTTGGAATTCTTGCATGAGAACAAGGCTTTTGAGCTGGTGAAGTTGCCAGCTGGTGAAATTATTTTGAAGAATAAGTAAGTGTTCAGAATAAAACATGAAGAATACAATTCCTATCCACGATTCAAAGCTAGATTAGTTGTTAAGGGATTCAACCAAAGGAAAGGGATTGACTTTGATGAGATCTTTTCACTAATAGTGAAGATGACATACATTCATACAGTGCTGAGATTAGCTGCAAGTCTCGATTTGGAGATCGTGCAGATGGATGTGAAGACTGTCTTCCTTCATGGTGACTAGGAGGAAGAGATATTTATGGAATAGCCAGAGGGTTTACATCTAAACACACGAGGAGCGAGAGGATAGGATTGTTGATTGAGAAACAAGATAGAATAAGGATTCTGGTTTTACAACACTAAAGAGGGAATCCAATTAATTAACATGCAGCGAGGATAGCATCCCCCTAAAAGCGAAGTGGTACATTATGATGGATAAGCATAGTATGGGTAGTTTTAATGAGATGTCGATTCTTTCGTTCATCAATGCCATTTTGCTTAGGGGTATATGTAAAAAATTTTATTTTTACCGGGTAGTGACATTTCTATACTGTATATGCATATTTTACGTATACTGAGTATATGTATTATATGTATATAGAGTATAAAAGTGTTACAGCTTAGTGTCTCGAATGATGGCTCATTTCTTGCTTCATGTTCTTCACATTTTCCACTTGAGTGATAAGTGGTCTGTGTTCCTTAGGTAGTAGGTTCTAAACGTGCCTGTTTGATGAACACCCACGTTCACTAAAGTCCATGGTTTATATTTCCTTACCTCTGTTTCCTCATATTCATGTTCCTCAACAAATCAGTGCCTAGCCTAGCTATTTTCCTCAAGTCGTTGCTATTCAAGGAACTACTCCTCAACCTATTTCATCTGTTTTATTGGAATATGTGTTTTTACTTTCTTGTCCTTTTATTTTGTTATTGTATTTTTATTTTTAGTTGTAATTCTATATTAGGGTTGAGGGTAGTTAGGTCTTTTGGTTGTATATAAATAGAATATGATGGATATTATGTTTGTAATTTTTTAAAAACACTTTACTGTCGTTCAATGAAATAAAGTATTTTTCTTTTGTTCTTCTTCTTCATTCTATGTTTGATCTTCTTTGAATCTAAATTTTAACATGGTATCAGAGCAAGAGCTTGTGTTAATCTCATTCATATTCTTCAATTTTTGATGTTTTTGTGTATTCAGAGTGTTTTTTTTTCAGTCTCCATCAATTGATTTTGAAACCTAAATGTTCGATTCAGCTTGTTTTCTTCAATTCTTAGTTTTTTTAGGGTTCGTATTTTTGTCAGTGATTCTTTTACTAATATAAGTTTTTTTTTCTTTGATTTGAGATCAGAGTCTAGATCTAGTTTTATTTGTTGTCTACAGATTACTCACAGATTTTTCTAGTTTGTTTACTGATTTGACATTTGATGGCTGATATTCCAGAAGCAACTGAGTCTACTCCTTAAATGTTCTCTACTACACTACCACAAGGTCATATAGATCATGACTTGGCTGATCCATTACACTTACAAAATTTATATCATCCTAGTATGATTTTAGTGAGCTCTTTCCTAACTAGAACTAATTATTTTTCTTGGAGCAAAGTGATTAAGATAGCTCATAGGCACCAAAATGAAACTGTGTTTTATTGATGGTAGTTATGCCAAACTAGAAGATGGTTCTCCTCAATTTGTTTTATGGGAAAAGGTTGACTCCATGGATGATTTTTCTAGAGCTACATGGACATTTCTTCTTAAAACTAAAATAGAAACTCTTTCTCATCTTAAAATTTTTTGTCTTATGGTTAAAACTCAGTTTAATATTATTGTCAAGCAAGTTAGAAGCGACAATGGTACTGAGTTTACTAATTCTCAATGCCAAGATTTCTTTAAAATTCTTGGTATATTCCATTAGAAGCCTACTTTATATACTCCACAACAAAATGGAATAGTTGAAAGAAAACACAAGCATTTGCTTGAGATTGCTAGGGCACTTGTGTTTCAGTCTCATTTACCTAGAATTTTTTAGGGTGAGGCTATACTTACTGCTACTCACATTATTAATAAATTACCTTCTTTTGTTCTTAAATGGAAAACTCCATTTGAACTCTTACATAATAAGTTGTAGATTATTCCTTTTTGAGGGTCTTTGGTTGTCTTTGTTACACCTCTAATATTCATCCTCATAAAGATAAATTTGCTCTTAGAGCTTTTAAGTGTGTGTTTGTTGGTTATATTCCTAGTCAGAAAGCAAATAGAATGTAAAATTTAGAAACACATACTTTTTTGGTCTCTAAGGATGTTTAATTTTTTGAACATATATTTTCTTTTCAATCTTCCTCTATTTCTATAGAATCTACTTTTGTATTACCTCTTATTTCTCCTAATACTTCTTATTCTTTTCCTCTTTCTTCTAGTTCTTTTTTATCTTCTGGTTCTAATGTGCATTTTATTGATGTTGCTTGTTCTTCTGATCCTACTACTGATTTTACTATTCCTTCTTCTTCTTCTCCTCCTATTGATCTGCCTCTGGTACCTAGGCACAGTTCTAGGGTTAGAGTTAGACCTAAATGGATGGATCAATATGTTACTTTTGTTTCTTCTTATCCTCTTTCTCCTTTTTCTTCTTCTGTCCTGCCATACTTAGACTATGCTCATATGAATTTTCTAGCTAATGTATCTGCCATTAAGGATCCCGTTAGTTATAATCAGGTTAAAGTTGATCAAAATTGGGTGGAGGCTATGAATAAGGAGTTGGTTGCTCTTGAACAGAATAACACTTGGGAATTAACTTCTTTACCTCCTGGTAAGAAACCTATTAGTTGTAAATGGGTTTATAAAGTTAAATTCAAGCCAGATGGATATGTAGAAAGGTATAAAGCTAGATTGATTACTAAAGGGTATAACCAAATTAAGGGAATTGACTTTCATGATAACTTTTCCCCTGTGGCCAAACTAGTTATAGCAAGGTCATTTTTGGCTATTGCTTCTGCTAAGCATTGGTCAATATATCAATTGGATATTAATACTACTTTTCTTCATGGTTACTCAGATGAAGAAATTTATATGATTCCTCCTACTGGTTATGTTGTTTCAGTTACTGCCTTGGTTTGTAAGCTTAAAAAGACTTTGTATGGGTTAAAACAAGCTTTAAGGCAATGGAACATTGAGTTGACTGCTAAGTTTCATGCTTTGGGTTTTATACAGTTAGCCAATGATCATTGTTTATTTATTAAACAGTTTGAATATAAATTTTTGGCTCTGTTAGTTTATGTGGATGACTTTTTGCTTACTGGTACTACTAAGGAAGGTATTTCTATTGTGAAGTTGGCTTTGGACCAGGCTTTTACTATTAAAGACCTTAGTCTTACCAAATACTTCATGGGTATTGAAATTCACAGATCATAGGTAGGTTTGTACCTCAACTAGCGAAAATATGTGCTGGATCTTATTGAGGATACTGGTCTTTTAGACTGTAAACCTGCTAAAGTGCCTTTGCCTGCTGGTTTAATTATACATGATGAGTCTTCTGAGATTTTGATGGATCCTGATAAGTATAGAAGATTAATTGGCAGATTACTATACTTGAATCTTACTAGACCTGATATAGCATTTTCCACTTAACAACTAAGTCAGTTTGTGAGTAGCCCTCAGAAATGCCACTAAGAGGCAGCTTTGCATATTGTTAAGTATCTTAAAGATACTCCTTCCACTGGCTTATTTTTTCCTGCCAGTTGCTCTTTTCAATTGCATGCTTACTGTGATGTTAACTGAATTCTTGTCCTACTTCTAGAAGGTCAATGAGTGGTTATTATGTATTCCTTGGTTCTTCTCCCATATCTTGAAAGACTAAAAAGTAGGCTACCATTGCTAGAAGCTCAGCTGAAGTTGAGTATCGTAGTATGGCAACCACTATTTGTTAATTACAGTTTTTAACTTATTTGTTGTAGGATTTTCATATTCCCTTATTGCTACCTATTGATCTTTGTTGTGACAATCAAGCAGCCTTGCACATTGCCGCTAATTTTGTGTTTCATGAAAGAACAAAGCATCTTGATATTGATTGTCATTTTGTTAGGCACAAATTGAAGGAAGGCTTTATTGTTATTAATCATGTACCTTCCAAGTTGCAATTGGCAAATATCTTTACTAAGGTCTTAGCTTCCAAGTCTCACCATTTTCTATTGTCCAAGATGGGATTGGTTCCTTACTAATCTCCATCTTGAGGGGGAGATGTTGGAATATGTGTTTTTACTATCTTGTCCTTTTATTTTGTTACTGCTTTTCTTTTTTCAGTTGTAATTCTATATTAGGGTTGAGGGTAGTTAGGTCTTTTTATTGTATATAAAAGAATATAATCGATATTTCATTTGTAATTTTTCAGGAACACTTTAATGCCGTTCAATGAAATGAAGTATTTTTCTTCTATTCTTCTTCTTCATTTTGTGTTTGATCTTCTTTGAATATGAGTTTTAACATGTTTCTATCCTATGAACTAGGTTTGCCTTTCTTAGTGCAAACAAGATGATTCATGTTAAATATTGGCAAATGCTCTATTTTAAGGGTGGAGCTCTGGGGTGTCTTCCATGGATTATCATTAGCTTGGATTTTGGGTTTCAGACATACTATTCTAGAAATGGACAGCTCTAATGCCTATGATTTAGTTATGGATAAAAATATGGATTCCCATGCTCATCTGGTGTTGATTGTCGAAATTAAGGTGATTTTGAATCGTGATTGGGAAGTAGTGATAGCACACAACCTAAGAGAGTGCAATTTGTGCCTGATCACTTGGTGAAATTAGCCTAGTTTCATTACAATAATGCACATATTTACCATAGAATTTTTCGTTGGTAATTTTGATGATTTTGTACGTAAACAAAAATACTGACGGATTGCCAACAGAAAAAATTTCTCGCAAGAGCTTTGCTGGTAATCCATTTACCAATGAAAAAACGAGTATGTTAGTGTTACCGATAGAATATTTTCTGTCAGCAAATTTATCGAGAAAATATTCGTATGTAAATTTGCCAACAAATTTTTAAATTCTGTCAGTGTTACGGATATAATTTTTTATGTCGGCAAATTTACCGAAAAATATTTGTAGGTAAATTTGCCAACAAATTTTTAAATTTTGTCGGTATTATTGAGGAAATACTATTTCGATCAGTAATACTAATAGAATTTTCTGTTGGTAAATTCGTGAAAAAAGTTTTCAACTTACAGACATTTATGATTTCAGTCGGCAATGCCAACAAAAAATTTTGTCGGTATAACTGATAAAATATTTTCTATCAGTAATACCAATAAAATTTTTTCTATCGATAATTTAAATTACCGACAGATTATCATATTTGTTGGTAAATGAAAATGAAAATTTCTAATTTATTAAATTTTTATTACATTTAATTTAAATTACTAGTAATGCTAATAAGTATTAAAAAAATGTAAAATTATATTATTTTAATTAAATCTAAAATTATATTAATTATGTAAATGGAAATTTAAAATATTTAAAATGCAATGTAAATGAAAATTAAAATATATAAATTCAGTAATAATAAATAAAAATACATTAAATGTACTTTTATACTTCTAAATACATAATGAAGGCTAAAAAAATCCTAGGAAGCCGGATCAAGAGGTGGTGGTAGAGGCCGAGGAGGTGGAGGATGCCCCTATGAAGGATTGAATGATCCTCTCATGAAATTAGTTATAAACTAATGCAGCTGCTTCTCGACCATCCTCTGCACCTATTCCTATAGAAAAAAAAAGAAAAAAAAAGAGGAAAAAAAAGATAGTTATACTGCTTGCATAAATAATTTCTTAAAAGAAGAAAAAAATATTAACAGTGGTCTATGAAATCACCAATCCCACAAAAGCAAAGGTAGCTAATGCATTGACTCAAGTAACCAGTACCAAATCCATTCTTCATTCCAAAATCGACAACAAGCAATAAAGACTCCAACTTTCCATCAAATAATAAATACCCATCACACATTTATCTCCGCAATTGAACTAGAAAATATAGGAAAAAGAAAGAAAAATACAAAAAAACACAAAAAAAATCTCCAAAAAAAAATCTCCAAAAAATTTCATAATCAACATCGATCAAAATAAAAAAAAATAAAAAAAACCATACAAATAAACACTTCAATATACAAATAAATCTGCCAAGTTTCTTTTCACAAAATTAAAAAAAATATATAAATAAAATCCCAAATAACCAATCTGCCACAAAAATTTATTTTTCCACAGAAATTTCATCAACATATTCATGGGCCAACAATTATTTCTTCATTTTGCATAGAAAAAAAAAAGAAAGAAAAATTAGAAAAACCTACTGATTTTGGAGAGCAAATTTTAATACTCCACCCAAACAAAATTCCTAATGAAATATTTAACTCCGAAGATTTGCATGTATTTTTTTGGGAATAAAAGAAAAAAATAATACAAAAAAGAAAAAATTGAATGAGAAAAATTGATTAAAAAAAACTTACAGCTAGATGATGGTCGATAGTCGGAGAGATGATGATCACCGGTGAGAGAGAGAGAGAGAGAGCCGATGATGAGCGGCAAAAGTGAGAAAGTGAGGAAAAAAGGAGAAAATAACATTTTTGTACTTAGGATAACTTTACGAGAGACACTTAAGTCTTTCGGTGTCTATCGGTAAATTACCGACAATAATATAAATGTCTGTGGAAAAATTTAAAGAAATACTTTAAAAAATATACCGACATAAATAATTTTTCTCTTGGCACTATCAAGAGAAAAAAATTCTCTTGGAAAGAATTTTTTTAAGAAAAAAAATCCAAATATTTTAAATTAGGTCTCAATTCAAATTCCGTGCCAATTACTATATTCATAAATTATGATTTATTAGATTAATTAGAGATATGATAAAAATGACATACAAGAAAATTCAAATTGAAAATTTATTTCTCAAACTATATATAACATAAATTAATTGCATAATTGAAGAGATATGAAAATATTGTATTGTATAATAATCTCTTAAATAACATTTATAATAAAATTTTCATAATAATTTTATATTTTTATCGTGTACATATTTTAAAATTCTCAATTTAATAGATATACCAAGAGAAACTTTATTTCTCTCGGTGATACAGAGAAAAATTGAATTCTCTTGGCATTTACCAAGAAAATAATATATTTTCTTTTAGCAATTTTTTTAAAAAATAAAGAATTCTAAATATTTATTGTGTACATATTTTAAAATTCTTAATTTAATAAATATACCGAAAGAATAATTTTTCTCTCAAAAATGCTGAGAAAACATAATTCTCTCAGTATTTATCGAAGAAAATGTTAATTTCTCTTGGTAATACCAAGAGAAAAAAATTCTCTCGGCAATTTTTTTTAAGAATAAATAAAGAAATCAAAATATTTTAAATTAAGTCTCAATTCAAATTCCGTACCAATTACTATCTTCACAAATTATAATTTATTAGATTAATTAGAGATATGATAAAATATCATATAAGAAAATTCAAATTGAAAATTTATTTCTCAAACTATATAGAACATATATTAATTGCAAAATTTAAAGAGATAAGAAAGCATTGTATTGTGTAATAATCTCTTAAATAACATTTAGAATAAAATTTTCATAATAATTTTATATTTTTACCATGTACATATTTTAAACTTTTTAATTTAATATATACATTGAGAGAAACCTTATTTCTCTTGGTGATACCGAGAGAAAAATTAAATTCTCTCGCCATTTACCAAAAGAACAATATATTTCTCTCGGTACTGCCAAGAGAAATTAATTTTTTTTTAAAATAAAGAACTTCAAATATTTATTATATACATATTTTAAAATTCTCAATTTAATAAATATATTGAAATAATAAATTTTCTCTTAGAAATACCGAGAGAGAAAATAATCTCTTGGTAAAAATAATTCTCTCGGTATTTACTGAGAGAAATGTTAATTTTTTTTATAATATCGAGAGAAAATAAATTCTCCCAGCAATTTTTTTTAGAAAAAAAAATCCAAATATTTTAAATTAATTCTAAATTAAAATTTCGTACCAATTACTATCTTCAAAAATTATAATTAGAGATATGGTAAAAATGTCATATAAAACAATTCAAATTGAAAATTTATTTCTCAAACTATATAGAACATATATTAATTGCATAATTGAAGAGATATGACAGCATTGTGTTATATAATAATCTCTTAAATAACATTTAGAATAAAATTTTCATAATGATTTCATATTTTTATCATATACGTATTTTAAAATTCTCAATTTAATATATATACCGAGAGAATCTTATTTCTCTCGGTGATACCGAGAGAAAAATTAAATTCTCTTAGTATTTACTAAGAGAATAGTATATTTCTCTCAGTACTGCAGAGAGAAATTAAGAACAATATATTTCTCTTAGTACTATTGAGAGAAATTAATTTCTCTTGGCAATTTTTTAAGAGATAAATAATTTCAAATATTTATTATGTATATATTTTAAAATTTTCAATTTAATAAATATACTGACATAATGAATTTTCTCTCAGAAATACCGAGAGAAAAAATAATTCTCTCGGTATTTACCGAGAGAAAAAATAAATTCTCTCGGCAATTTGTTTTGAAAAAAATAAAAAAAAATCAAATATTTTAAATTAAGTCTCAATAAAATTTTGTACCAATAACTATCTTAAAAAATTATAATCAGAGATATGGTAAAAATGTCATATAAGGAAATTCAAGTTAAAAATTTATTTCTCAAACTATATATAACATATATTAATTGCATAATTGAAGAGACATGAAAGTATTATATTGTATAATAATCTCTTAAATAATATTTAGAATAAAATTTTCATAAAGATTTCATATTTTTATTATCTACATATTTTAAAATTATCAATTTAATATATATATATATATATATTGAGAGAAAAAAATTAAATTCTCTTGGCATTTACCAAGAGAACAATATATTTCTCTCGGTACTGTTGAGAGAAATTAATTTCTCTCGGCAATTTTTTTAAAATAAAGAATTTCAAATATTTATCATGTACATATTTTAAAATTCTCAATTTAATAAATATATCGACCTAATGAATTTTTACTCAGAAATATTGAGAGAAAAAATAATTCTCTAAGCAACTTTTTTTGAAAAAAAATAAAAAAAACCAAACATTTTAAATTAAATCTCAATTAAAATTCCGTACCAATTACTATCTTCAAAAATTATAATAAGAGATATGGTAAAAATGTCATATAAGGAAATTCAAATTAAAAATTTGTTTCTCAAACTATATAGAGCATATATTAATTGCATAATTGAAGAGACATGAAAGCATTGTGTTGTATAATAATCTCTTAAATAATATTTAGAATAAAACTTTTTTAATGATTTCATATTTTTATTATGTACATATTTTAAAATTCTCAATTTAATATTTATGTCGGGAGAGAAAATTGAATTCTCTCAGCATTTACCAAGAGAATAATATATTTCTCTAGGTAATGCCAAGAGAAATTAATTTCCCTCAGCAATTTTTTTTTTAAAATAAAGAATTCCAAATATTTATTATGTACATATTTTAAAATTCTCAATTTAATAAATATACCAACAACATGAATTTTTTCTCAGAAATATCTAGAGAAAAAATAATTCTCTCTGTATTTACCGAGAGAATTATTAATTTCTCTTGGTAATAATACCGAGAGAAAAATAAATTTGCTTGGCAATTTTTGTAGAAAAATAAAAAATTCAAATATTTTAAATTAATTCTTAATTAAAATTCTATACCAATTACTATCCACACAAATTATAATTTATACGGTTAATTCAAGATATGATAAAAATATCATATAAGAAAATTTTAATTTAATTTTTTTAAAACTATATAGAATATGTATTAATTACATAATTAAAGAGACATGGAATTATTGTGTTATATAATAATCTCTTATATAACATTTAGAATAAAATTTTCATGATGATTTCATATTTTTATTAAATACATATTTTAAAATTCTCAATTAATAAATATACCGAGAGAATAACTATTTCTCTCCGCTCGGTAATTTTTAATTTAGAAAAAAAAATATAAATATTTGAATTATTGAAATTCAAATTCATTATTGGATTTTCAGAATCATTTTAAAAAAAAATTGGATAACTATATGATTATAAATTAACTAAAGACAACAAGTGATATTATAGGCTATATTTACCAAGAGATTTTATCGTTTTATTGGTAATACCTAGTGAAGCATCTTGTCCGTTGGTAATACCGAGAGATCCTTCTTTTCTCTTAGACAACTTGTTGGGTTAGTATATTTTATAGGTAAAAATTCACAGCATAATTTGCTCCATAATTTATCCACAACTAGAGATGTCAGTAATTTTAATGAGACGTCGGTAATTTTACTCTGTAAATAAAGGTGCTGATTGTTGGCGTCATAATTTATTGACAAATTTTTTCTCTGTAATTAAATCTATCGGTAATCTGTCAGTATATTTTTTTAATTTTTTCTATCTGTATTCGATTGGTAAATACCAATAATATAATTTCTTTTGGTAAATATATGTCGTTAAATCCACACATTATTGTAGTGTTTCCTGCTAAGAGTTCATCGATTAGAGGGTTCTCCATGTTCTGTCCTTCAATGGTTGTTGCATGATCAAGTTGGTGGTGCTCACCTAAGTAAAGTTGTGATTTAATTTCCTGTTTTATTTCCTTTTGTAATAAAAAAAAAAATCTAAGTGACATGACCAAACTGACCCTACTCTCAACGCTTTTCACTTCTTTTTTTATGCATAAATGAAAGAGAAGAACAACCAATGTAATTTCAGGTTGCTTTTTATTTGTTAGTGTTCTCTATGATAATGCTTTATAGTCTGGTGAGAATAGAACTGCAATTGAGAGAATTATTTATTAAACAAATAAATCAAAATTAAATATTAATGGAATTAAAAAAAATTAAAAAATTGAAGTAAATGAATTAAGATATTTAATTCAGTTAAATTTGTTAATTTGTATTCTTTTGGTAATTTAGAAACAAATGATAATATGAGATATTTATTTATTTATTCTTATAAGAAAATAAAACAATAATTAAATTATTATATAAAAAATTTAAAATATTTATATATAAAGAGCATGTGTTATTTCAACATATGTTATTTTTACTTAAATTTTAAATTTAAATTTTAAATACTTTTTTTTGCATATAATTAATAATAATATATATATTTAAAATAATAAAATATAAAATTTTATTATTATTTAATTGGTTTATCATTTTAATGAGAATTTCTAATTAGAAAGACGGCAGTATTATATAATTTTTCCTGCTAATAGCCATAAAATCAAAGAGAGTGGCGGTACAAGTGGCTCACAGAGATGGGCAAAATAAAAAAGAAAGAAAAGTTCTAGAGACAGAAGATAATTGGTAACATTATTGTCATAATAAAAATTCTTAGAAAATTATAAACAGAGCAAAAATTGTTAGAAAATTTCAATTGATAAAATCATCATTGTAATTAATGCTCTTAACTTATCTTTTATACATTTAATTTTTTTTATTAATTTAAATTATTTTCTTTCCTTTTATATCAATGTTCAAATATAAATTTTAAATTAGATATTTATTTTTCTAAACATGTAATCGTTAAAATATAGTACTTATTTAATTAAAAATAAACTTCTATATTGGATTAAAAACTGAAAATTAATAAATTAAAATAAAATATAAAAAATGAATTAAATTGAAAATTTGAGAGTTTCACATAAAGTTTTAAAAAATTATAATCTTATTCCTTTTCATATTTATTTTTCCTTATTTTTATTAAAAAAATATTTAAAATGTTTAATTTTTTACTCTTGAAAATATTATTTGATATTAATAATTTCCATAATCATTGAAAAACTATATTAATAATTTTTATAATCAATGAAAAACTATGTATATAATTATTTTCACAAAATATTACGAAAAATATTTTTTTTAAGTATTTACTTTTATTTTTTATTAAGTATTAATTAGGGAATAGTAGTATACATATAACATATTCTGAAATTTTTTAATACATTTAATTCAATTTTAATTTATATAAGTAAATATAACATTTTTTGTTTTTAAAATTTTAATAATTTATTAATCTTTAAGAAGAAGTATATTTTGTTATTTTATTTATTAATAATATTGAAAATTATGTGGAAACTGGAAAATAATTTATTACAAAGAAAATAATTCAATTACTAATTGGTGGCAATATTTTCAGATAGTATTAACATAGCAATTAACTTTTTAAATTTATAAATTAACATATTTATCTTTTTATTAACTAATAAAAAAATTATGTTTTATGTTTATTAAAATAAAACCATTCACTCTTACTTTTCTTTTTTAGTTAAAATCCACATAAAGAAATATACTTTTGTTTAGAATAACAATTTAGTTTTAAAATTGAATCAAATTTATTTGAATTATTTTTATCTTGATTTTAATTTTTTTAAAAAAATTATATAAAATAATTGAAGTCCTCATAAACATAGAATCATACACATTGACAAAGTTATGATTTATTATTATTATTATTTTGGATGATTGATATTTAAATTATTAAATAATGACACTAAACCTTATACAAAATTTTTTTGAAAAACAGAATGAAATTGTTTATTGATCTACTCCTAAAATATTAACAATACATTGGGGAGACCTATCTAATTATACTCCACATTTTGACTCATAAAGTGCAGCCTTAGCTAAATTATTCATAAAACGACGAATATGGCTAAAACTAACATCTTCCAATCTGAGAAATAAATGAATAACAATAATCTAGAATTAGACCTATGGGAGAATTAAGGCTAACATTATTTCTCCAAGTAATTTGTAATAACCAAACAATCAGATTCAATTGTTACTTCCTGCCAACCCTTCTTCATAGACCCCAACTAAGTGCTTTCCTAATACCAGAAACCTCAGCTGTGCTGCCATGGAGATTGCCAACATGCTTGCTTGCTTTTGCAGCCACAAAGTTCCCTTCATGATCTCTTAGAACCATACCCACTGTATGAGAATTATTTCTAGGAAAAGCAGCAGCATCAACGTTCAACTTTAAGCACCCTTCTCTCGGTTTCAACCAGACATTTGCAATAGAAGAATTCGAAGTAACATTTGCACAACCATCAGCAACAGAACTCGTAAATTGAGAGATTTCTTAAGCAGCTTTATACTCAATATCAAAAATGGTTACTTTATGATTTTCCTTCCTTCCCAATGCCAGGAGTTTCTGTTTTGCCATATACTCCAACAGATTGATAACCTTATCCAAATTAATAATAAAAAAAAGGTGATATATTCTATAGGATTAAAGATTTTATAAAATTTGAATAAGTCACTTTCATATAAATGCGAATTATTAATTTTTTTTATAATGTTATAAAAATAATATTTGATTTAAAATTTTAAAAATCAATAAAAAAGAAGGAAAATTAAAATAAAATTTTCATTAAAATTTACATGCACAATGATTATTTTCTTATTAAATCATAATAAAATAATATATATCCATACTTAAGATAATTTTTTAAAGATGATAGAAATTTTTATTTTTTAAAGGCAAAAATATTTCTATACATGAAAAATAATTAGATGAAATAAAAGTATAATAATATAATTCATGATAATATTTTAAAGTATAAAAAAATAAATAGTTTTAAAGTTAATAGAAAAACAAAAGAAAAAGATTTTAGAGATCAAACAAAATCTTGACGATCCTCATTAAGTTTGGCTTTTTTCCTTTTTCTTTTTTCTTTAATTATATAAAAAAATGCAATTAATTATTATTTTTGCGTAATGTTGATTCCTTCCTCTGCCGCAATTGTCTGAAGGAACGAGATGAGGATAATTTGGATATATTTTTATTTACGAATTTCATAAAAAGAAAATGACTCAAAAACTTTTATGGATAGAGTAAAATTTCACGGGCTGTATAATTAGTTTATGGGCAAAGGTTGAAATAACCTCTTGAATTATTACTATTGTCTCTCGACTCAACTATTATTTCCTTATCTTTCTTTTATAAAAAAAAAATAGGCTATTTAGATTTTTACTGTTAAAAAAAATTAACTTATCATTAAAATACTGAGGTGGTACTATAGAATTTACTTCATTTATTTTATATTATTTAAATATTTTAAAAAGATATTTTTTTTAAAAAAATTAAAAATTATATACTGTAATATATTTTAGTAATAAGTATATCTTCACCGGATAATAGATGCATGATCGATTCTATTTTTTTAATATAATATTTAAAAAAATAAAAAATATATTTTTTAAATATTTAAAAAATAAAAATTTTTTATAAGTTATAAAATAAACATTTTATACTCTATATTGTATTTTTTTTAAAAAAAAATCAAAACTAAAACTAATGATTTTTAATAAAATATTAAGTTTTATATGATAAGAAATTAATTTTCATAATATTTAATTCATGATATAATATTCATTAAATTTTATTTTTTTAATAAATTATTAAACATTGATAAGTAGAATAAGATTATTTTCTTTGGTTTGAATTGAAAATTAAAAAAAATATTTTTATATTAATTTTTAATATATATTAATTTTTCATTTTTTATTTTATTTTATATTATTTAATTTTATATTTAATATTTTTTAAAAAATATTTTTAAAATTTAAAATATATATTTTTAATTATTTAATTATTTAAAAAATATATTTTAATATTTTTAAATAATTTAAAAATATAAAGTGAATAAAAGTGAATGTCATAGTGTCACTTTAATATTTTAATCACAATATAACTTTTATTTATTGGTAAAAGTCTAAATGGCCGGTTTTTAACAAAATGAAATAGGCATATTTGATTCAAAAAGACTTTACCGATTAAGTTGAAATAATGATAATCCTTAAGGGACTTATTTAAAATTTTGGCTATCAGTTTGTTAAAAAAAAATTAATTGGATAATGTTTTAAGTTCAAAATATTATAAGTGATAACATTCTTGTCATAATAAAAATTGTTAGAAACAGAGCAAAAAATTTTAGAATTTTTCAATTGATAAAATTATTATTTCATTTAATTCTCCTAACTTACCTTTTATACTTTTAAAAAACTTTTTATTAATTTCAATTATATTCTTTCCTTTTA
Source organism: Garcia nutans (assembly GCA_947685225.1). NCBI lineage: Eukaryota > Viridiplantae > Streptophyta > Magnoliopsida > Malpighiales > Euphorbiaceae > Garcia > Garcia nutans. The sequence goes on from CANTUV010000068.1 coordinate 4,018,719, forward strand.
TATCAATCTTCATATTTAAATTTCAAATAAAATATTTATTTTTCTAAACATATAATAATTAAAATATAGTATTTACTAATAAAAAATAAATTTCTAAATTGGATTTAAAACTGATAACTAATAAATTAAAATAAAATGTTAAAAATATATCAAATTGAAATTTGAGAGTTTCACATAAGTTTTTTTTTTTAAATTACAATCTTTTTTCTTTTCATATTTGTTTTATCTTATTTTTTGTTGAACAAATATTTAAAATGTCTAATTTTTTTACTCTTTAAAAAAAGTACTTGACACTAATAATTTTTATAATCATTGAAAAACTATGTATTTGATTATTTTTACAAAATATTATGAAAAAATTAAAGTATTTTGTTTTATTTATAAGTATTTACTTTTAGTTTTATTGATAAGTAATAACTACATAATAGTAGTATAGATATAAAATAAGTCAAAGATTGCTCATACAATATTATCATTATCTCAACTCAGTTTTTAATATTTTTTTGAACCAAATATATATATATATATATATATGTATATATATATATATGTATATTAAAAACGGGCTATCCTACCAGCAGTTAAGAGAATGGGCCATTGTAACTGTTTTTATTAAAAATAGTTAATTTGTCATTAAAAATGACGAGATGACATTAGGATATTCATTTATTAATTTTATATTTTTAATAATTAAAAAATATTAAAAAAATACATTTTAAATGACTAAGAAATATTTAAATTACATTTTAAATAATTTTAAAATTAATAATATATTTTAAATAATTAAATCCCTAATTTTAATATAAAAAAATTTATAAAATTGATGTCCGCATAAACAAAGAAGCATACATATTGACTAATTTATGATTTATTTTTTTGGATGATTGATATTTAAATTATTGAATAATTACACCAAACCTTATCCAAACTAATAATAAAAAAAGGTCATATATTTTATACGGTTAAAGATATTATAAAATATGAAGAATTCACTTTCACATAAATATAAATTATTCATTTCTTATAATGTTATAAAAATAATATTTAAAATTGTAAAAATTAATAAAAAAGAAATTAAAATAAAATTTTCATTAACATTTACATGCACGATAAGTATTTTCTTATTAAATCATATTAAAAATAATATAATATATAATCATACTTATGATAATTTTTTTGAAGACGATAGAAATTTGTATTTTTTTTGGAGTAAAAAATATTTCTATACATGAAAAATAATTAGATGAAATAAAATTATAATAATATAATTCATGATAATATTTTTTTAAACAAATAAACAATTTTCAAAGTTAATCGAAAAACAAATATTTCAATTTATAAATTAGTAAAGTCAATCACTCTAACCACCAAATTATAGATTTTGATTGTGTTGCTCTGCTTAGATTTTGAGCTTAAGTATTGTTATTTTTTTCTATGTGATTAATCAAAGATAATTATTTTATGCATTGAGATGTGAATCGTGATGCACATACTTTAAAAATAAAAATTAATAAAAATAAAAATAGCAGAGTAGAGTCACAAAGAGACAGCGCCAGCATGTGATTCTCCAGCTTCAAAAATGTGAAAAAATAAAAATAAAAATAAAAAAAGGCAAAAGCATTTGAGAGTTAGTTAGGATGTTTTGTTGTTAAGCGGTGGTCTAAGCGTATCTTGAAACTAAGGATGTTAAAATGAATTATGGCAAGTAAATACTACGTATAAAATATGTAAGATTAATAGATTAGCGTTGATATAAAATGAGTTAGTGTTATAAACATATTGATATATTTATGATATAATTTTAAACGAATTGACACATAAACATACTATAACTCGTTTAACTTAAATAATGTAATTTTTATATAATTTAAAATTATATAATTTTATTATTATTATTTATTATAAAAAATTAAAATAATTACTATATATTTATTATATTATTATAATTTTAGTATTATATGATGTATTATTATTTATTTATAAATATTTTATTTAATTTTTAGTTATTTTTATTAAAAATTTATTAATTTTATTTAATTACTAAATTATTTTATTAATTAATTTAAATTTAATTTTTTTTATGAATTTTAAAAATTGTTTTTCTAAATAAATGTTAAAAATTAAACAATTTTTATAATTTAAATAATCTAATATTATATATTTTATCTCCTTAATATTTTCCATATTAACTTCTAATACTAAAATATAATACACACCAATTATTTATTTCATATTAATTATATTTTATATTTTATTTTGTAAATTTTTTTAAAAAAATTAATATATTTATATTTTAAAATTATTTTAATTTTAATTTTACTTTATAAATAATTATTTAATTAATTATTTAAAAATTTAAAATTATTATATTTTATCATTCATGTCATCTATTTAATTTTTATATAATATTCGTATTGATATAATTAATAAATAAATTATATTTATATTGTCTTTAATCAAGTTATTAGAGTAGATGAATTTCGACACAAACGTAATTCACCAGCCTGTTTTGACATCTATACTTAAAACCCTTTTATTCCACGAAAGAGGCCCCACTTGTCAAGTAATTAAAAGGGTTTCAAGTAATAACAGAAATTAAGTTGTTAACAGAAATCACACTTCTAATTGTGGCTAGCTGCTGTTTGGTATAATGTCTGCTTCTCATTTTTTTTTTTATTTAGTTTTTTTCTGCTTCTCATTTGTTTGGTATAATGAGAATTTCTTCTCATTTTTTGTAACAAAAATTATTCATGAAGAAAGAACCAAAAAAAAAAAAAAATGAGTTTCTATGATTTTCTGTTGTTGGGACCATTTTTTTTTTCCTTTTTAAACTCTAAATAACCAAAACAAATAGCTTCTTTTTCAAGTTCTGTTTGGTTGTTGAATAGTTGAATTGAAGCTGAACTGTAGAAATGGGCTATCAAACTTGGTCTGTAAAATGACCTTCTTGATGAGGATATATCCACAGTAGACAATAGAAAAAGGTAAAATTATAATTCACAATGAGTTGAGAAAAAAAAAGCCCCATGCACGAGGCTGTTTATAATTCACAATGAGTCTGGAAAAGAGTCAGGCTCATTGTATCTATTGTATGTAGCTTTTTTTTAAATTTGCAAGAAACTGTTTACACGACTTGAATATGTGATCTCATGTCACAATGAGTGGAGTAAAATTAAAAAAAAAAAAGGATTTTATTGGTCCATGAAATCACCACTTGCAAGATTAAGAGGAGCTATGCTTTCTAGTATAAATGGTTTAATGGACAAGTGCAAAGACAATGAGAACCTCCATTGGGTGCCTAGTCTTAAGTATGTTTCAATGTGAAAATAGATCATGTTAAGGTTTTTTTATGATTACAATTTTCTTTTTTCTTTTTTCTTGTTTATTTGTGTTGAGATGTTAATGAAACCATGAGCCAGATATATCAAGTCATTGAAAAAATTGACATGAAATTTTAACCAAATAAATAGTATGAATTTCTTAATTTTCTCAAGTTATTAACAACACCTGTGTTTTCTAGTTTCTCAAGTTCACTTTGTGTAAGCACTACATCATGGATAATTAATTTTTTGTTGCCTTTTTGTTTTCTGTGCCTAATATTCTTTGAAAAGCAAATTTGAGAGATCGATCAGAATTAGTTACAGAAGTCAATACAGCAATTCAGGTATCTGATTCTTAACCTACCATCTATTGATATTATTTCTTTTAGCTACTTGTATTATTAGGAAGGTGAATATCTTACAAGTTTTGCTGCTTTTGATTCATCTAGTTATTTGATTGCACCAAAGACAGAATTAAGAAGATGTTTGATAAGACTGAACTTTCAGTTTCTTCATATGACACTGCTTGGGTTGCAATGGTCCCATCTCCAAATTCTCTAGAAGTTCCTTGTTTTCCTGAGTGCTTGAAGTGGATAGCTGATCAGGCCGGCTTTTATGGGGGAGCAACATGTGCAATTGCTCAGGGCCTCCAATTTTAAGTGGGCCTCCTATTTTTTTTTTTAAATATAAGTATATATTTTAAAACTTATATACATAATTAATTGAATTATTCACTTTATAATTCACTGAAAAAATAATATATTTTCATTTCTTTATAATTATTTACTGAAAAAAATAATTCAATTATTTTTATTTTTTTTGTCATTCACTTTATATCAGAATTAATTCAATTATTTTTTTCCCTTATAGCTTGCTGTTTTCTTTATTTATCTATTTTTTGATTTAAGAGTCTATATTTAAATTTTTGCTTAGGGCCCCTAAAATGTCCGAGACGGCTCTGTAGCTGATAATCAACTCTGCAATGGCTCTTGGGGTCTACCTTATCGCCATCCATTATTAGTTAAGGATACTCTCTCATCTACATTAGCTTGCATCCTTGCGTTAAGGCAATGGGGTATTGGTGAAAAACAAATCAATAAAGGTACATTTTTGTTTTTAGTCCACAATATCACCATAAATGTGAAGTGAATATATATTCTTTCTTTTTTGTTGCAGGCCTGCAATTCATGGAGTTGAATTCTATTTCATTAACTGATGAGAAGCAATACACACCAATTGGATTTGATATAATATTTCCTGGTATGCTTGAGCATGCTAAAGATTTGGCTTTGAATCTTCCTTTGAGGTCAGAGTATATCGATGCAATGCTCTGCAGGAGAGATCTGGAGCTTAGAAGGTATTACTTATTCTGATGCTTAAACTTTGTTTACACATTTACATTGAGAAAGTTTCTTTTTAAAACAATATGCAAGAAATTTTCCGGATATATTTTCTACAATCTTAAATGTGATGTAGCTCAAGCTCATCCAATTTTTTCAAAATTTGGGCTGGCTGATCACTTGTTTGGTAAGTAATTTAGTAATTTTTGAGACTATGTAAAATAGTCTTCATTCCTTGCAACCTGAAAAATTGCACATTTATTTATTTATTTTTGACTAATGGAACCATGGTTAACTTTTGTCAAAAGAATTCATTTTTGAAGCACTTTAATTTAAGACATCAGGGAGGTCTTATTTTATTGTGGTTTCTGTCTAGTGGCTGTGGCAACAATACAGAGGGAAGGGAAGCCTATTTAGCATATGTTTCAGAAGGAATTGGCAAATTACAGGATTGGAAAATGGTCATGAAATATAAAAGAAAGAATGGATCATTGTGCAACTCACCATCCACCACTGCTGCTGCTTATTGTCATCTTCAGAATACTGAATGGCTTCATTACCTGCAATCAGTCATAGATAAATTTGGAAATGCAGGCCCCTACATATAACACTACATCGAGCCATGTATATCATACCTTTCTACTATTTTGACTAATGACCTTCCATTGATCTTTTCAGTTCCAACCATTTATCCTTGTGATATATATGCTCGTCTTTTAATGGTTGATACTCTTGTAAGATTGGGAATTGAACAACATTTCAGAAAGGAAATAAAAATTGTACTGGATGAAACATACAGGTAATATTCCATGTTCACTTTGCAAAGCAAATGCCATCATGTTATATTTTGTCTGTTGAAATAGCGTTATGGAAAGTTGAATTCTATCACCGCATTGGTTAAAAATTCTGGTTAAACTAAACTGGTTTTATTTAGACTGTCTTTATATTTTCTCGAAGAGGTTGTGATCAATTCTAAATAATACAATTGAATCCATCTCTAGGTTTCTATTAATAAAATTCGTCTAATGTTTCAAATATATTTGACAGTAGTTATCATCATATTCTTTTTACCACCAGTAAATTATCATTTCACTTTTACAGTTCTTATTGACAGATTCCTACTGATGAATTCAGTAACATCTAAAAATTGGTCATGACCATGTTCTTAAATTTATAAATGTGGTCAAATTTTTTTTTAAAAGTACCTTCTGGAATTTTTAGGTAATTTAGGCTTTTATTATTACTGGAAACCATGAATTTGCAAACAAACAGATACTGGCTGCAGGGGGATGAAGAGATATTTCTAGATTGTACTACCTGTGCGATGTCATTTCGATTCTTACGTCTCAACGGATATGATGTCTCTTCAGGTATCTTGCTGAAATAGAAGAGTTGGTGTTTGGGTATTTCAAAATTGTCTTTTTTATCAATAAAGGTATTAATCAGACTGCCATATGATGCAGATGTATTTGCTTGATTACTGAGGAATGCTTCTCTAATTCCCTTGAAGGATATTTGAAGGACACAAGGGCTGCCTTAAAGCTATACAAGACTTCACAAATAATTTATCCAGATGAATCACCTCTAGAAAAAAAAGATTCATGGACAAGCCATTTCCTGAAACTGGAAATATCCAGTGGTTCGATTCATGCTGACAGACTCAATAAACAAATTACTGCAGAGGTAGTTTCTTGTTTGTGACTTGGTAATAGCTAAATCCCTCAGGCAGCTCTGTTGCAGTAGCCATTTTATGGTCCCAATGGATTCGTAACTAGCCACCTTTCATTATTTCAGGTGCAGGATGCTCTCAATTTTCCATACTACACAGATTTGGAACGTTTAGCTAACAGGAGGAGCATAGAGCATTATAGTGCAGATGGAACAAGGATTTTAAAAAGCTCATATCGGTATACTTCAATTGTCTTTTTCTTTCTTTTTTTTTTTTTTGTATTTTCTGAAAATATTTTTCTATAAAAGTTTTAATTGAGGTAGAGAACCATATGTATTGCTTGCCTCTCAGTATGCTTACTTTCATATCATCATATGCTAGTTGTTCAAGTTTTGGGAATGAACATTTTCTTAAACTGGCGGTAGAAGACTTCAACATCTACCAATCAATGCATCGTGAAGAACTTGAACATCTTGGGAGGTACATATTCTTATTTACTTAGATATGTGGTTGCTCATTTGTTCATGACAGCAAGGTTAATTTTTGACATTTACTGAGACCGGGGAATATGAAATTTAATGAAAGTTGGTCAGCTGAACAAAATGTCTGCTCCTTTTGCTACTATTTTCTACAACTTGATTTGGGTATCATAATAGTATTGAAATTCAATAATCATGGTCATAATGTGAAATTTACTAACTTGTACTTATCACTTGTGTTCATTATGTGATGTGTGACAGGTGGGTTGTGGAGAAAAGATTGGACGAGCTAAAGTTTGCTAGGCAGAAGTTGAGCTATTGTTACTTCTCTATTGCAGCTAGTCTCTTTGCTCCTGAACTATCCGATGCTCGTATATCATGGGCAAAAAATGCTGTTCTTACTACTGTTATTGATGATTTCTTTGATGTTGGGGGTTCTGAAGAGGAACTGGTAAACCTTATCCAATTGATTGAAGAGTATGTATTTTTCCTCTTTTGCTTCCTTAGTCTAGGTCTTTATCTCCTATTCAAGGAAATGGTTTATAGAGAATGAAATACAGGTGGGATGTGGATGGGAGCACTCACTTTTGTTCTGAGCAAGTCAAGATCATATTTTCAGCACTTCACAGTACCATTTATGAGATTGGATACAAAGCATTCAAATGGCAAGGACGTAGAGTGACAAGTCATATTATCGAAGTTGTGAGATAAAATGCCTTGCATCAAATTATGTTTATTATATCTACTAAGGAAATATTGAAGTTTTGGCAATAGTAGTGACAATTTTTTATATTTCTGGAATTAGTATAACTAATCTAACAGGTTTATAATTTATATTATTTGATCCATGCAGAAACTCTTCTGACATGTGAGCTTATACACCATAGCCATTTCCTAGACTAGGGATAATTTGACTTATCTTTGCATTGCAGTGGTTTGATTTGCTGAAGGCAATGTTTACAGAAACTCTGTGGTCGAGAAGCAAGTTGATACCTACACTTGATGAATATATGGATAATGGATATGTATCATTTGCCTTAGGACCAATTGTCCTTCCAACTTTGTATTTAGTTGGGCCTAAATTGACAGAGGAGGATGTTAGAAACCCTGAATTGCATGATTTATTCAAGGCTCTTAGCACATGTGGGCGTCTACTCAATGATTCGAGAATCATTCAGAGAGAATCCAAAGAGGGGAACTTGAATGCCGTCTCATTGAACATGATTCATGGAAGTGGTGGTGTAACAAAAGAAGAAACAATCAGAAAGATAAAGGGTTTAATTGGCAGTCAGAGGCAACAACTGTTGAGACTAGTTATGCAGGAAAGGGGTAGTATTATGCCAAGACCCTGTAAGGAATTGTTTTTGAAAATGTTCAAAGTGTTGCACATGTTTTACATGAAGGATGGTGGATTTACTTCAAATGAGATGAATGCTGCAAATATAGTAATTAAGGAACCCATCTCTTTTCATCTACTACATGCCACAAATTTCTCAATTCTATGCTAAAACCTGCATAGAAATTTTAGCTTGTGATTGCAATTTTATTATAATCCATTCATTTTGTCATGAATAAATAATTAATGGATGTCCTAAAATCTATATTTAATAAACAATTTATGACATTTATTTAAACTCATTTTTATTTAATGTTATAGCATAAGAATTTATTTCTTATTATCTAACACATTAATAGAAACCTATAAAAGGAGGCTTTATATATATCATGAAAGTGAAATAAGAAGAATAAAATATTATTTAATATTCTCTCACATCCTCTCTAAATGTTCTCTTTAAATTATCAAAATTTTATTATTATCCTTATAATATTTTATATTTTTATAACACGTTATCAGTACGATTTTATTCTACAGTTCGTAGTTCAATTTTTTTTTAAATTTTATTTTATTATATATTATGTCAAATCTCATCAAACTCAAGTTTGTAGCTCTTGATATAATTGATTTGATACTGAAATTCATCTTGATGTTAAAGGGCTTGAAAATACAATTATAGTTTAAAATGAAGCATCTAGCCAAGGTAAATGCAATGATACTTTTACGCCATTATCTATATTAAGAGTTAAAAAGTTGAATATTTAATACTAAAAGATCCACTTGAATTGTGAAAAAATTTAAAAGAGTGGTATGACTACCAGTGAATAGTAATATTATCTAAAGTTCATTTTGATTGGATGCATTTATAGTTTCAAGGTTTTAAAATTGTAAGTGAACGTCTTTAAAAAAATATATAAGTGAATATAATTCTACTATTTATAATTTCGCAATTAAAAATGTGTGGTGAAAATATTACTGATAAAGACTTATTATAAAAATCTTTTCAACATTTCATGCTTCTAATATGCTCTTGTAGGTTGCAATAACAATATCGTAAAAAAGATTTTAAGAAGTACTCAATTAATTTTGTGTTTGCTTGTAGTTGAGCAAAATAACAAGCTATTGATGAAAAATCATGAAATTCGTTATAATGAATCTGCTTCATTCCCTTAAGTGAATATAGTCATAGAAAATTGTGGTCATGGCCATAGTCATGGTTATGGCCATAGCCATGGTTGTGGCCATGACTGTGGTTGAGGATGAAATAGTTACCACTATCATAGTTATAGTAATATTAATTTTTCTACCATTAAGAGTAGAGTAACAGTGGAGAAAAAAATAAAAGTGGTCAAAGTAACCCTTTGAAAAATACAAAAAATTCATGTTATCATTGTGGTATGAAAAAGCATTGGTCACTTATTTGTCGTACGACTGATCATTTTGTTAAACTTTATTAGGTCTCCATTAAAGGAAAAAAAAGAATGTGAAGTAAATTCCATTGATCAAAATCATGATTTTGAGACAAACATGGATGATGATTTTAGTGGCCTTTTTGATATTACACATTTGGATGATTCAGATTTTTTTCAAGAACCATGAAAGAATATTAGAGAAAATAAAAGATAGGACTATTTAACAAAACAAAAGTTTTGTTAACCTTTTAGAAAATAAAAGTTTCTCTATTGAAATTTTATTCAATTCTGAAAATTGCCATCACTTTCTAAAAGGTTATAATATATAGGGTTAAGATTACAGAAACTCTATTTACAAATAAGGCAACTTTCAAAAAAGGCAACGGGCTACCGAAAATAGGAGAAATTAAATATATAAAAAGAAAATATTTAACGAGAAAGATAAAATGCCAAAACAGTGTCTCGATTCGAGATTCCTACAAATAAATAAGAAAATAAATATTTGCCAAAATCTATTATAAATAGAAAAATGCATTTTTGAAGGTGCATACCCTTAATTTTTGACCCGGTTCTGTCAAATATATTTTAATTAGTTCAAAATAATTTTTGTGTTGTCTTATATATTTTAGTTAGTCCAAAATAATTTTTATGGTATCTTAATTAATTTTAATATTTATTTTAGTAAAATATGGTGAAATGAATAAAAATTCAAAAATAATAAAAAATAACAAAAAAAATCGACGACGGAAAAATTGTAGCCGAAAGTCAGCGCGGGCCCGTGGGCATTTCATCCGTAGTTTTTCCGCAACAGTTTTTTTTCGCCAGCAAAATTTTTCCAACGTAAATTTTTCGAAACCTAATGCAATTAGGTTTCGGTTTCCTTTTCTTATTGAATATTATATGCCGTGAATAATTAGAATTACCCATAGAATTTTTCTATAAATATGGACTAAACAACACAAAAAAAGGAGGCCAAAAAAAAGAAAATTGGACAGGAACTTGGATCAAGAAGTGAAAACTGAAAGTGTGAAGGAAAAACGGGAATCAAGCAGTTTTTTTGAGAGAGCCGAAAAACAATTCAAGCAATTCAAAGATAAAAAGACTTGTCTTTGACCTTGTTCATCCAAGAAGCAATTTTTGGTGAAACTTACAAAATAAGGTTTGAATTCTTAATTTCTTTTATTTTTTTTTCACAGTAGCTTAATCATCACTTTGTTTCTTTTAATTCAAAAATTTTAGGACCTCAATTCACTTTTTCTAAGGCTTAAAAATCTTAAATCGTGGCTTTATTTTCTAAAAGTTTAAAGATATTAGTTTTATTTCTTCAAAACCCCAAAACTAAGATTTGCTTTCCAAATTATCAAAACTTCAATTTGCGTTCTGTTTCCTTCCAAAAGCCTTAAAAATATCTTTTTTGTTTTTTTATAAACTTTAAATCGTTTTGTTTAAATTCATAAAAATTCATAAAATTATCAATTTTTTTCCAAATCCTAAAAATAACTCATTACTCGAAACCCTAATTCAAAAATCTTAAAACCCTAATTCAATTCCAATAGTAAACCCTAACCCCTTTAAAACCTTAAACCCTAATTTTTTCTAAACCCTAATCCTTTAAAACTTTAAAAACCATACAAACACAAATTTTACAATTTTGCACAGTAAGTTTGAAACCATAATTCAATGAATAGCCGCAAACCACAAAACTTAATATTTTAAAGTGTCCAAACCTAAGTTTTATGATTTCACCATTCAAACCTTAATTTGGTTAATCAAAGAACTTTACCAATCTTTTAAAACATAAAATCTTAATCTATTTTAATTCCTTAAAAAAATTCACAGTAGCTATAATTGGAATTTTATTTGTCTTATTCAATTCTATATTTGATATGCTTTAATTTATTTAAGTTCAATGCTTGGTTTATTTTATTTATCATGGATGGATGTTTACTTTCTATTGATATTTAATACCTTTGATGAATTATTAATTTATTTTGAATAGTTATTTACTTTTATCAATTTATTTAGATTTCCAAATGTTGTAAGAGGTATGTTTCCACTTGTTGGATACCTCATTAGTTAAATATCATGTAATTTAATTTGCTTTTCTATTTTAGAACCTATGTAAAGGACATGTTTCTACCTTTTGGTGGGTGTCCTATTTAGGCATGTGATGTAAGGACATGTTTCCATCTTCGGATGGGTATCCATTTATTTGTTTTGCTTGAACCTTGCTTTAATTTTAATATATTGATGCTTTCTTTTAATTATTGTGTGTAATATGGATAATGTTGTTATATTTAAGAATTTTATAATATTAAGACCTGTAAAGGAGGCCGGTTCCAATGAACCGGGTGTTGTGGGGGTGATGGGCCATTTCTCACCTTTCCCATACGTACCCAATTTTCCGAACCCATTAGGGGGTTGGGGATTCCTTAGGAATCGAGTCATCCACCCCTTTCTTTTTCCCGGCCCGTCTGGGTGGCGATTCCATTTTCTCCAGACTTAGGTCCGTGTTCTCTAAGGTCCTAAGCCTAAACAGTGCCGAAGTCGCAAGAACCATTCCACCGGGAGTGAGGGCGAAAATCCCCGCTCACAGTGGCGACTCCACTGGGGATAAGAGAAGTTGATTCTGTTGGTCTTTGTATTATTCTATTCTTTCTTATAATGATATTATCCATTGCATCATATTATATTACATCGTGTGCGTGAGTTAGGATGCCCGTGTTACCCTTGTTGTGTTATGTAAGGGATACCATACTTTCACTCAAGGTATGGAGATCGAGCATGGTATAACTACTCATAGCCTCGTACCATTTTGTATATATTTGCTATGGGAACCTAAGACTTTTTACCCAAAGACTAAAGCTCATGTAATTGGCCTAGTTACTTTCCTTAGGTTTTACCCCAAATGCATGTTGTTTTACTATGGTTAATTTATCTTTGCTTAAATCATGGCTTATTTGGTTTGTTCTTTTTCTAATATGACCTAAATACCTTATGAGCTCAAAATAAATATTTTTTTAAAATCCAAGAGACCAAAGCTATTTTCAAAATTTTCAAGATGGTCTTTGGACGTAAAACTTTTCTAAGAATAAATCAAAAATTCTTTTGCTCATGGCCTAAATACTAAGCCCAAAATCCATTTTTCTAAAATCTTTTACAATGGGCTTAGAAACAAAACTATTTTCACCCAACCTTTTCTTACAAAGAGCTTGCAAAAATATTTAGGTCAATTATGAAATACCAAAAATTAATTGTGGGCCTAGTTTACACTAAGAATAAATTAACCATGGGCTTGTTTTTGGCATGAATCATTAGTTACCTTTTTCAAGTGAGAAATCTATCTATAATAAACCTCTTAATTTAGTTTTAATCTAATGTAGCATAAAAGCTACTATAGTTGGTTGAATGGATTAAAACCTAATTAATGGAAATTATTATAAACTGATTTCCATTTTCGAAAATATAACTATTGTTTGAAACGTCCGAGGTAATTATTTGAAAGCAAGGTACCCCATGTTGGTAGTTTGTTAACCATATACCTAGAAAAAGAGACTCGCCATTCGTGTGTGGATGTTATAAGGTTGGAAGGAACGTCCTATTCATTCTTGATTGTCTATTGTTTGTGCATACATGCATACATTTGCATCTCATATCATTGATCCTCTTTGGCTCACAGCCCTGGATTACAAAAGTTCAAAAGCTTACGACAATCCGACATATGCCAGAGACGAAGTATCTAGCAACGACTCAATCACTTGCTCACCAAAAACAATGGAGCCCGAACAAATTCAAAGAATGGTGGATGAAGCCCTCAACGCCAAGATGGAAGAAATAAAAGAGGCCCTAGCTGAGACCATGAAGAACAATTGACTGCAATCTTAGAGAATCATGCTGAGATATCTGCTAACACTAAGAAGCCAAGGGACAAAGGGAAGACTAAAGTTGGTGAAGTGGTTTTTAAAAGGTGATCATTGATGATGATGATTGGACTCAATACTACCAAGATCCTCAAGACAAAAAGGAGCCAAAGGTTGTTGAGAAGGCAACTATTGAAAAAATCGAGACTTCTGATATTGAAAAGATGATTACTGATTTAGAAAAGAAATTTGAGAAGAAACTGAAAACAGAAGAAATGTCCGAAGTTGACAAATTATTTGAGCTAGATGAAGAAGTTCCATACAAATTCAAGATGCCATCCTTTACTAGATACAATGGTACTGGAAATCCTCATCTCCATGTGAAGCAGTATATCACTGCTATGCAGTCTGTCCGAGCTACTAAGGCTCAAATACTAAGGTACTTTATGCTCTCATTGGATCCTGATGTCCAAAATTGGTTCAATACCTTAGATGATGGAACACAAAAGAATTGGGATTTGCTATACAAGGCCTTCATCCAGCAATATGGGTATAATGTCGAGTTGGAAGTTACCTTAATGGAAGTTGAGTCCATTAGGCAAAGGCCAAATAAGAATTTTGTGGACTATGTGAAGAGATGGAGAAACAAGGCCGCTTTGCTCAAGAAAAGGCCCGATGAATCCGATCAAATAAGGATGATCGTGAGAGGTGTCCTGCCCAATCTCCGTAAAAGGATGTCTCACACCCTTATAAGGAATTTCAAAGATCTTTTCCAAGCTGGTCTACAAATTGAAGAGTGGGAAAGGGAGAAGAGTCATTTTTCAATAAAAAGGAATGAGAAAGGGAACTACCAGTCGGGCAATCAAAGCACACAAAAGGAAGCTGATGTTAATGTCACTAGTCAAGAAGGAATGAGACAGTTTTCAGAATTAGGGAAGCCACTGTCTTGGGTCCTCAATAAGCTACAAAAGAAGGGATTGTTACAACCCTTGACTCCTCATCCTTTGCCTAATCCTCTTCCACCTAACTTTGATACTAATGCATTTTGCCAATTCCATCAAAGGCCTGGACACGAAACGGACAATTGTATGAAGTTGAGGTATGAGATCCAGAATTTAATTGATAATGGCAAGTTGCCTGAGCCGGACAAGCCCAATACCAAAGGTAATCCATTTCCAAGGTTCAACAGAGTACCTCCACCGGTAACCTTCATGGTGGGAAAAGGATTGGAAGAAGATTTTATTTTATCATCCTTCCAAGATGGGGATATTGGAGATGTGAAAGGCAAAGAGGCTTAACTCAACAAACTTTCCTTAGCTTGAATGTTGCTTTTCAAATTTTGCTTTAATACTTAATTAGAACAATCATGTTTTTTAAATTTGTTTGAATAAATTACTTTTATAAAAAATTTTATTGGTCTTTTTTTATTTTGGTGCTCAACCAATGAGGAATATAGCTTGATAATTCATGAATTAATATATTTATGCATCATGACTCGAATGACTTTACTAGATGAGGGAATTGCTCTATAGCATTGAGTTGTGTATGCTTACTTAGAGAGGGCTCCTGCATAATTATCTTTGTCTAGGTCCTAGTCAGTCTTAGAACATGCTTCGAGAAACTTTTGATGCGAAATTGAACTCTGCTTATTTAAGGGAGAGATGATCTAGGCATTGTTTAATGAACCAACAACTAGTATCCACCCAATTAAATATCAATCCCTAGTTATCCCTTTGAGCCTTCATAAAATTTTAGCTTTCTTTTCATTGGCATATAACCTCAACAACCTACCCTGAGCTGTTGTGATACTTTTGACAAGTCTTATAATCACTAAGGTGAAGGGGCAAGAAGATCAAGGAATGGAATGCATAGCCAAGACCATAAGGATAGTTGATATTTTCAAGACCATAAGGGTAGTTGAAGTTTTCAAGACCATAAGGGTAGTTGAAGTTCACTTAATATCTCTAATATATCAAGACAACATCAACATCAGAGTAACAAATGATTTATCCCTGTTAAAGAAGATTTATGTTACTCCACTCATCCATTATTGGAAGCCCAAGTTAGTACAAACAAGACAAATCTTTTAGAGCTAGAACCAAACAAAATAAAAAAGAAAAAAAAAGAGACAAAAGGAAAGAAAAAGAGAAAATAAAAGAAAAAATAAAAGAAAAAAGAAAAGAAAAACCAAAATGGTTCAAAAAGCCAACTGAGTTCTCTTTTACCTAAGACAACAAAAGGCTTCCATTTGGTTTATAAGGACAGTTTGACTTGAATTGGTCCAACCCAACCAAAGATTCGATCAAAACCAAAGAAAAAGGAGAGAGATCATCTAGTGCTTAAAAGTTTTGTACTTGACAGTCCTACAAGGAAGAAGGACAAAAATGATAAAATGCTCAAAGAAAGGGAAGGGTAAAAAGAAAGAAAAGGGAGAAGAAGAAAAGAAATGAATTTGGGTCTTAAACTTTTTGCAAGGGCAAAGACTGTCCTAATCAAAATCCAGATTAATGCCAAGAAGATAGAAGGAATTTGGGAGTCTAGCAAGATTGCTCCCAACTGTCTAAAGTTCCAACAAGAAATTTTTAGTGTGAGGGTTTGTCCATTGTGTCACATCAGCTCCAATCTCAAAATGGCCTTCATTTAAACTCGTGTCCCTTATAGACCCCATTTCAAGCCTATTAAAGACCTGTTGATCTCTCTTGGTAGGTAGAGTCTATTAGTGGAGATAGTTTGGATAAGCATGCATATGAGATAGATAGTATTTAAACTCAATGAGACCTTTGGTCGAGTAATGTGTATGTGCCTATCTGAAGTGCAACAATTCTTGCTTAAATAGAGATAATTCCCAAGTTTAGTACGGTAACTAGGGTTGTCATGTTATAGATATGTCAATTTGGAAAATCAAGTCCTGAGGTGCATTGACATTAATTTGGCAAAGCCAACATTTGATTTCAAAATTAAAATTCAAAAATTCAAAAAAAAAGGGAAAAGAAAAAGAGTGTTTTGTCATACAAAGCCTTCAATTTAAGGGAAGTATGTTGAACCTCCAAAGGACACATTGGGCAAAGGAAATGATTATTGGCAAGGTCATGAAGAAGCTATCAACCGACATGCTGAAACATAGTTTGAAATAGATGAATCCCTGACTATGCTACTTTGGATCTTCACCACTCATGTTTTCAACAATCTTGAAGATAAAAGCCACAAATGCAAAAGCTTTCGATCATTCCAATGCAAGACTTAAACAAGCATCAAAACAGAACCAATGAGAACACTTCTGCTGATCACCTCGGTCTGTGAGTCGATGGAACAACTGTAAGTATTATTCATGCATATCATGCATACATTGAGCATATCATATCGCACTTTCTTGTCTTGTGTTGTCTATTCCTTGGCAAAATGAATAGCAAACACCCTGCAAAGTAAAGAATCTAATCAAAAGAAGATATCAAATCAGGGGGGCATAGAAAGCCCATTGCTTGAGAAAGCTCCAGTAATCTTGCAAAGAGAAGAAATACGTGCTTGTACGAAGAACTAGACAACAACAACATCAATCAGAGTCCGTATAGAAAAATCATGGGTTTGAGCCTACACAGGGGGTAAAGTTTCTCCTTTTCAATTTTTTGAGTTTATATATAAAACATTTTCAAACTCACTTGCAAATATCTCGCCACGCAGGGGGAAAAAGGAGAGGATATGAAGGCTAGCTAAAAAGGGCTAAATGTTTTGCAAAAGTGAAAAGGAAAAACAAAAAAGAATGGAATAAAAAAAAAGAAAATTAGAATTCTCAAAAGAATGAAGATGCAAAAGACAAAAGATCAATCTAGTTAAAAGAGTTGAAGCCAGGGTAAAGACTCGACCTCCAATGGATAAAGATCCATGTTCCAAGGATGAAGATTCATTTTCAAGGATGAAGACCCGATCTCAAAGGATGAAGATCCATTTTGAGGGTGAAAAACCACAATGCATAGAATAACCGGAGCAGTCAGATTTCTCAAATGATAAAAGGTCAGTCAAAGTCAATCTCGGGTCCAAGCACCCAAATTCAATTCAATCTCGGGTCTAAGTACCCAATTCTAATTCAATATCGGGTCCAAGCACCAAAATTCAATTCAGTCTTAGGTCCAAGTACCCATTCTTGGGTTCAGGTACCCAAATCAAATAAATTTCGGGTCCAAGTACCCAAATCAAATCAATCTCGGGTCCAAGTACCCAAATCAAATCAATTTTGGGTCTAAGTACCCAAATTAAATCTAATCTCAGGTCCAAGTAACCAAATCAAATCAATCTCGGGTCCAAGTACCCAATCCTGGGTCCAAGTACCCAAATTCAATCCAATCTTGGGTCCAAGTACCCAAATCAAATTCAATCCAATCTTGGGTCCAAGCACCCAATCTCGGGTCCAAGCACCCAAATCAATTCAAGCTTAGGTCCAAGTACCCAATCTCAGGTCCAAGCATCCAATTTCAGGTCCAAGTACCCAAATCAATTTAAGCTCGGGTCTAAGTACCCAATCTCGGGTCTAAGCGGGTCCAAGTACCCAATCTCGGGTCCAAGTACCCAAATCAAATCCAATCTCGGGTCCAAGTGCCCAATCTCGGGTCCAAATACTCAAATCAAATCAATTTCGGGTCCAAGTACCCAATCCTAGGTCCAAGTACCCAAATTCAATTCAATCTCTGGTCCAAGTACCCAATTCCAATTCAATATCGGGTCCAAGCACCCAAATTCAATTCAGTCTCGGGTCCAAGTACCCATTCTCGGGTCCAGGTACCCAAAGTAAATAAATTTTGGGTCCAAGTACCCAAATTAAATCAATCTCGGGTCCAAGTACACAATCCTGGGTCTAAGTAACCAAATTCAATCCAATCTCGGGTCCAAGTACCCAAATCAAATCCAATCTCGGGTCCAAGTACCCAATCTCGGGTCCAAGTACCCAAATCAAATCAATTTCTGGTCCAAGTACCCAATCCTAGGTCCAAGCACCCAATCTCGGGTCCAAGTACCCAATCTCGGGTCCAAGTACCCAAATCAAATCCAATTTCAGGTCCAAGTACCCAATCTCGGGTCCAAGTACCCAAATCAAATCAATTTCAGGTCCAAATACCCAAATTCAATCAATTTCGGGTCCAAGTACCCAAATCAAATCAATTTCGGGTCCAAGTACCCAAATCAAATCTAATCTCGGGTCCAAATACCCAAATCAAATTCAATCCTGGGTCCAAGTACCCAAATTAAATCCAGAAGCCAAAACAAATTCAAATAATCATCTCATCAAAAATTAAGTCTTATTACTTTTTACTCTCTTTCACTAAAGTTTCAGATCATTCAAGCAGAGGGCAAACTGTAGACCCTTAATTTTTTACCCGGTCCGGTCCAATATATTTTAATTAGTCCAAAATAATTTTTGTGTTGTCCGATATATTTTAGTTAATCCAAAATAATTTTTATGGTATCTTAATTAATTTTAATATTTATTTTAGTAAAAGATGGTGAAATGAATAAAAATTCAAAAATAATAAAAATAAAAAATAACAAAAAAAATCGGCGACAAAAAAATCGTCGCCGAAAGTCAGCGAGGGCCCGTGGGCATTTCTCCAGCAGGAAACTCCAGCGAGCGAAATGGCCTACGGGCCCGTTCCGCACGCGCTGCCGCTGTCAGCTGCGGTAGCTTTTTCGCCAGCGCAGTTTTTCCGCAGCAGTTTTTTTTTGCCAGCAAAATTTTTCCGATTTAAATTTTTCAAAACCTAATGCAATTAGGTTTCCTTTTCTTATTGAATATTGTATGCCATGAATAATTAGAATTACCCATAGAATTCTTCTATAAATATGGACTAAACAGCACAAAAAAAAGGAGGCCGAAAAAAAAAGAAAATTGGACAGGAACTTGGATCAAGAAGTGGAAACCGAAACTGTGAAGGAAAAACGGGAATCAAGCAGTTTTTTTTAGAGAGTCGAAAAACAATTCAAGCAATTCAAAGACAAAAAGGCTTGTCTTTGACCTTGTTCATCGAAGAAGCAATTTTTGGTGAAACTTACAAAATAAGGTTTGAATTCTTAATTTCTTTTATTTTTTTTTCACAGTAGCTTAATCATCACTTTGTTTCTTTTAATTCAAAAATTTTAGGACCTCAATTCACTTTTTTTAAGGCTTAAAAATCTTAAATCGTGGCTTTATTTTCTAAAAGTTTAAAGATATTAGTTTTATTTCTTCAAAACCCCAAAACTAAGATTTGCTTTCCAAATTATCAAAACTTCAATTTGTGTTCTGTTTCCTTCCAAAAGCCTTAAAAATATCTTTTTTGTTTTTTATAAACTTTAAATTGTTTTGTTTAAATTCATAAAACTTCATAAAATTATCAATTATTTTTTCCAAATCCTAAAAATAACTCATTACCCGAAACCCTAATTCAAAAGTCTTAAAACCCTAATTCAATTCCAAAACTCAAAATAGTAAACCCTAACCCCTTTAAAACCTTAAACCCTAATTTTTTCTAAACCCTAATCCTTTAAAACTTTAAAAACCATACAAACACAAATTTTACAATTTTGCACAGTAAGTTTGAAACCATAATTCAATGAATAGCCGCAAACCACAAAACTTAATATTTTAAAGTGTCCAAACCTAAGTTTCATGATTTCACCATTCAAACCTTAATTTGGTTAATCAAAGAACTTTAACAATCTTTTAAAACATAAAATCTTAATCTATTTTAATTCCTTAAAAAAATCACAGTAGCTATAATTGAAATTTTATTTGTCTTATTCAATTCTATATTTGATATGCTTTGATTTATTTGATATGCTTTAATTTATTTAAATTCAATGCTTGGTTTATTTTATTTATCATGGATGGATGTTTACTTTTCTATTGATATTTAATACCTTTGATGAATGATTTATTTATTTTGAATAGTTATTTACTTTTATCAATTTATTTAGATTTCCAAATGTTGTAAGAGGTATGTTTCCACTTGTTGGATACCTCATTAGTTAAATATCATGTAATTTAATTTGCTTTTCTATTTTAGAACCTATGTAAAGGAAATGTTTCTACCTTTTGGTGGGTGTCCTATTTAGGCATGTGATGTAAGGACATGTTTCCATCTTCGGATGGGTGTCCATTTATTTGTTTTGCTTGGACCTTGCTTTAATTTTAATATATTGATGCTTTCTTTTAATTATTGTGTGTAATATGGATAATGTTGTTATATTTAAGCATTTTATAATATTAAGACCTTTAAAGGAGGTCGGTTCCAATGAACCGGGCGTTGTGGGGGTGCTGGGCCATTTCTCACTTTCCCCACACGTACCCAATTTTTCGAACCCATTAGGGGGTTGGGGATTCCTTTGGAATCGAGTCATCCACCCCTTTCTTTTTCCCGGCCCGTCCAGGTGGCGACTCCATTTTCTCCGGACTTAGGTCCGTGTTCTCTAAGGTCCTAAAAGCCTAAACAGTGCCGAAGTCGCAAGAACCATTCCACCGGGAGTGGGGGGTGAAAATCTCCGCTCATAGAAGGCTTAAATGTTGAAATTTGACCAAAAAGTGATAGACCTTATCGCAAAGCAGTGACTTTGACTCATTGGTCTATTTTACATTGGGCTAGGCTCAAAGAACGCTCAATTTGCAACTTTAGCTTTTGGCAATAATTACCAAACTGCCACTAAAACTGTTTATTGTCAAATTGCTCAATGAAAGCTAGGCCACCTGTTCCACATCAAGTTAATAGCTAAACAATTACTTATGAGAAGAAAACTCGTTGTTTCTATGTCACACAACAAATTTAGGGCATGACCATCCTAGGGTTTGGGCAAAAATTATCGTTGGAATCAGGTGGAATACAATATTTCAGAAAAATGGCTAAGAATTTCACTATTTTTTATTAAGAACATAACTGTTAGATGTTTTTCTACATTACAACTTCTATATTCTTATTTCAGTTGTCTTTTATGTTACTATTGGATTCTATAGTGCTGCTACCACCAGATCTACCTTTCTTGCAAACCAACATTGAAAAACAACAAAGGCAAGGGATGAGCTGCCAAATCAATGAGTGTTTAGGTTTTCTAGTTTGCTTTATTTCCACCTTTATTTAGTATTTTAAAATAGCTTATTAAAGCTTATACTTTGTGCTCTCACCCATGAATAACCTTATTCAAGACCTTTTTAACTATATAATATATCTTTTTTTTTTATTTTATAATCACTATATTATATAGAATTAAATTTCCTTAAAATTAATATTAACTTTTTCTAGTATACTGTCTACAAATTATTTTCCTATGATATCTAAGCATATCTTAAATATACCAAACTTATCCCATCATACTAGGTGTGAACCCAAAATTTTTCCCAAAGATTAAAATTCAGTTCATTACGATCAAAAAGCAACTTCAATAACTCAAAATGAACGTTGGACGAAGGAGTACGGGCCTTGGGAAATTTACTGTACAATCTTAGACCCGTTGCAGTAGCAAAACGAGCCTGTTGCCTGTGCTGCAAGGTGATAGCCTTGTGGCACCCAGTGGTGCAGTAAGGAAGCTAGAATGTGCCATGCAGCACCACTTTTGGTGTCGTGATGGCCTAGTTTAGATTTTTACCTTTTAGACCTTCCAAACTTCTATAAATAGGCACTTTTCCCCCATTTCTCTTCACACCATTCAACTTGACAAGAAATATTTGCAAGTTGTCTAATTTTTCTTCTTCCTCATCTTTTTTTTAAGAAAAATGTTCATTCTTCCTTAGTTTGAACCGCATAAAATTTACTTCCTTAGCCAATTTGGGTGTCAGTCCTCTTTGGTTTAGCATTCCTTAAGTTAAATCAAATTAATTTGCTTCTTTAGCAAAACCCTAACCACAATCAAAGTGGAATTAAGGTCTGGTCATACTCTTAAGCCACCACCAATCAAGCCACCAAGAAAAGAAAACATTGATTTCCTCTTATTTTATGTTCCAATTTCTCTTGTTTTAATTTATACTTGCCCTAATTTTGAGGACCATCCTTTGGTTTTCAAAATTAAAGTTAAAATAAGCATTTTGCCTTAATTTTTAAGGACTATCATTTGGTCCTTAAAATTAATTTTATAATTAATTAATTAAAATCAATTTCAAGCCTAGGGTTTCATCTAGTTAAGCCTAACATCAATTTCAAGCCTAGGTTTCATCCAATTGAGCCTAAAACCAATTTTAATTAAATTTACGGTTTCATCAAGTTGAGCCTAAAATCAATTTAAACTTAGGGTATCATCAAGTTGAGCCTAAAATCAATTTAAACTTAGGTTTCATCAAGTTGAGCCTAAAATCATCAAGTTGAGCCTAAAATCAATTTAAACTTAGGGTTTCATCAAGTTAAGCCTAAAATCAATTTAAACTTAGGATTTTCATCCAATTGAAGCCTAAAATCAATTAAAACTTAGGATTTTCATCCAATTGAAGCCTGAAATCAATTTAAGCAGAGATTCATCCAGTTGAACCTAAGATTAATCTTAAGGTTAGGCTCATGAAGTTGAACCTAATTACTACATATAGACCTATGCTTTATCCAATTGAAACCTAAAATCCACTTAGATTTAGGCACATCTAACTTAGGTTAAAACCCCACTTTTTGAGTTCAAATCAACCATTGCAAAATAATTAGAACTGCATAGGCTTTGATTCCTATTCAAATGGGATATGTAGGCCTACTTGAAATTTCACTCTAAGTATCAAGTCCATTTTATAAAATAAGGCTTCCTTTTGAATCTTTAACCTGTGAACTTTACTATTAATTAAAAATTGTGTTTTGGGAAAACACAAGTTACCTGAAGCTTCACATGGCTAGAACATGCCTAAAGAGCCAATTAAAGCAAGTAGTTTTCAATCACAAGTCAGCAACAATGGTAGGGGTGGGCATCATTCGGGTTCGGTCAGATTTGGGGTATATTTCAACCTGACTGAACCTAATATATTACTAAAAAATCAAACCAATTTTGCTTATACATATTTTCGATCGACCCCTATATTTTCGAGTTTGGTAAGGTTAAATCAAATTATACAATATATATAATATATATGTTATAAATATATTCATTATATAATTATATATAATATCATATAAATTTTTGGGTTAAGTCAAGTTCGGTAAGGTCGGGTCGATTTACATAATATATATTATAGATATATATCTATAATATATATTTATAGATCGGGTTTGGGTTGAAGCATAAAGATAAATATCAATCTAGCCATCTGACTGAACCTAAAAATTTTTAAATAAATAAACTCGATTTCACCCATATATATAATATAAACTGACCAAACCCAACCAAAATGTATTCAGTTTGGTCAAATTCGATCTGTTTTAAAAAATTTGCACACCTTAAATAATAGTTGGGGAATGTGTGCCCATCCTATAATCCATAGGGCTAGAGATGGGATCCCCTTATTTTTTTTATTTTGAAATGTAAACCTTAATTTAATTTTTGCCCTTTACTTTATTCTCTTGCTATGTATGAATGTATAAGTCAAGTTTAATTTGACATTTCATATTATAACTATCATATTATTAAATAAAATTTGTAAGTTCTTATTTAATCCAAGGACAAACTTTTTTTTTAACTTAAAATAAGCCTAAACCTAGCCCTTGAATCCATCTTTTGTTTCGAGGCTAGTGATTTTCATCCTCGGGGTAATGTTGGAGTCAATTTGGGGTTTTTCTTAAATTTTTCCTTTTCAAAGTAAATTTTAGTGGTGACTCATCTTCAAACTATTTTTTACTTGAACTGAGTGTAGCCAGTAAAGGCAGAGTGACCTTAGCACTTTTTATAAGACTTAGTGATGTGGCTGGGCTAAGCCCTTCCCAAGAGGTCACCCATCCTGGTACTTACCCTACACCAGCACGCTTAATCGGAAAGAAAGCTAACAATTTCTACCAAAAGCTTAAGTTGTCAACAGAGGCACACTCATTTCCTTTATTTGGATCAAACATGGGCTCACCGGTCTCTTTCAACTTTATGTGCCACCTTGTCGAATCTGATCCATAACCCTCCAAACCCTCGGACATATCATTCCCTCCCTCTTTAAGGAGGTTCATCTTTGAACCTGGAGCAGTGGGACCAAAATTGATAAATAGGCTCTGATACCAAATGATGCGGCTGGGCTAAACCCTTCTCATGAGGTCACCCATCTCGGTACTTACTCTACACCAGCACGCCTAACCAGAAAAAATGCTAACCATTTCTACCAAAAGCTTAAGCTGTCAGCAGAGACACACCCATTTTCTTTATTTGGATCAAACATGGGCTCACCAATCTCTTTTGACTTTATATGCCACCTTGTCGAACCTGATCCACAACCCACCAAACCCTCGGACATATCATTTGGTGTCAGAGCTTTGGCTTGAAGATAAATCTCTAGGTATCACTTATGTTTTAATTATCTCAGTTTATATCCTTGTTCTTGTTTGTCATCTAAGTCTCTTCATCTTCTATTCTTGTTACACCTTATTCTTGTTCTTCAGATCTGTGTTTTTTATCTTTTCATTTTCTATTCTTGTTTACTGAAAATTTTAAAAAAAAAAGAAGGAAAAGATCAAAAGAAAAAAAAAAGAAAAGAGAATCAAATTCAACTTCCTGAATATATATATATATATATATAATTCGTACTTGCTTCTGTCCATTACTTTTCTACACAAGTGTGTAAGAGTTTTTGCTTATTTATGCCATTAACAACTCTCTATCTTATTATATTTGATCAAATTGCATCAGTTTCTCATTATGCATCCATTTAGCATTTAAAATCTGATACTTGGAGCATAGCTTACATTGGGAATAGATTTAGGTTGCATATTCAGATATCTCATTGGGGTGATTTGAATTCTATTTTTTCAATATCCATAATTGCTTTTCTTTGTACTCTTAGTTTCATTCTTTTCATACACCTCTTATTTCTTGTATGCATTAAGTAGCTAATTCTCGATCATAGTTACTTTGGTTTGATTAACACAAATACTTCTTGCCTCTTGTGTTAACTTTTAGTTCTTGCTTCTAGAATTGTTGAATTCATTTTGTTTATTAGGTTCCTTGTAAAGTCTTTAAAATAACACTTGTTTTAATTGATTTAAGTGGATCTAGTTCTGAAATTCAACTTGATAAAAGAAGAATTGAAAAGTAAAAAGGCTAAGAATTTGAGCTTATAAAAAAATAGAAAAGGGACCAAGATTTGAGTGAAAAACAAGAGTGACAATCTGATCTTGAGTGAAACACGTAAGGGAGTGTGGTGAGGAAAATTTTCTTTACTAACATTTTCTTGTAGGTTCTTACACCATGTCAAATTCTGGAGTTGAAAAACATGATATGGCCATGAATGACATCGCCTTCATGCTAAAGGCAATGCAAAGGAAATTTGAAAGGTTTGATTTGGTCATAAAAGCATGATACAAAGGCAGCAAAATAATACTAATAGAAGGGGGCAGAATAGGGGGAGAGGAAACATGACGAATGATGATGAGGTAGAAAGGGAAGATGATGAAAAAAGTAAGGAATCAACAGCCCAAAGAAGACCTGAACAAAGGGACAACAACATATCTTCCATAAAAATGAAGATACCATCATTCAAAGGGAGAAATGATGCTGAAGCTTACCTTGAATGGGAAAGAAAAGTTGAGTTGGTGTTTGTCATAATTATAGTGAAATGAAGAAAGTTAAACTTGCAGCAATTGAATTTATAGATTATGCACTAGTTTGGTAGGATCAATCAATGATTTCCAAGAGGAGAAATGGAGAAAGAACCATCACAACTTGCTTTAAAATGAAAACTATGATGAGAAAGAGATTTGTACCATCTTACTGCTATAGGGAGTTTCACCAAAGATTGCAGCGGTTAACTCAAGGATCCATGTCAGTGGAGGATTACCATAAAGAAATGGAGATGATCATGAGTAGAACTAATATAGAGGAGGATTCAAAAATTAGTAAGGCTCAATTTTTGAGTGGGCTTAATAGGGAGATTGCCAACATAGTTGAATTACATCATTATGTGGAGCTTGAAGATATGGTACACATGGCCATGAAAGTGGAGAAGCAACTGAAACTCAAGGGAGTAGCAAAGGGATTTTCTAATTCCAGATCTAGTTTCACTTCAAAGTGGCCAAACAAAGATGATAATCCTCAAGGGAAGGAGGCTGCCTGGAAAGAAAAGGAAAAGCAAGTTCCAGCCGACCCTAAAGGTAACTCTAAAACATCTAACTCTATTCAAAAGCATAGTACCATTAAATGCTTTAGGTGTTTAGGAGTAGGGCATATAACATCTCAATGTCCAAATAAAAAATCATGCTGATAAGAGGTAATGGTGGAATTGATAGTGCTAGTGAACATGAAAGTGATGATGATGATAATGATAGCATGCCACCAGTAGAGGAAATTGAACATATCATTGAGTATCCTGCATATGGTGAATCTTTGGTTATTAGAAGAGCCTTAAACATGCAAATTAAAGATGAAGAAAGTAATCAAAGAGAGAACATTTTTCATACTCATTGCATTGTGAATGGAAAAGTGTGCAGCATGATCATTGATGGGCGTAATTGTGCAAATTTTGCTAGTACTGATTTTGTGGATAAATTAGTGTTAACATGCACAAAACATCCTATTTACTACAAGCTAGTGAATGATTGTGGAGAGGTGAAGGTAACAAAGTAGGTTCTATTTTCTTTTGCAATTAGGCGATACAAAGATGAAGTTTGTTGTGATGTTGTGCCTATGCATGCCAGCCATATTCTTCTTGGTCATCCATGGCAATTTAATAGAAAAGCTTTACATGATGGCTTTAAGAATCATTATTCTTTCAGCCTAAAAGGTTTAAATTTCACTCTTGCTCCATTGTCACCTAAACAAGTATATGAAGATCAGGTGAAGATTTTGAGATCACTTGAAAAAAATTCTAGTGGTGAGGGTGAAACAAATAAAAATTGAATAAAAGAGGCCAAGAGTGAGAAAAAGAATGATAAAAATGGCCCATTGGTGAGAAAAAAAAAAGAGAAAGGGGGAGAAAATAAAAGAGAGTGTTTCTATGCAAAAGAAAAAGAGTTAAGGAGTGCTTTTTGTGAGAAAAGAAGTTTGATTTTACTTAGGTACAAAGAGACCTTGATTTCTATATCTGACCTTGACAACCCTTTGCCTAGTGGTGTTAGTTCTCTTTTACAGAAATTTAGAGATGTCTTTCTAGAAGATGTGTCTAAAGGTTTACCACCTTTAAGAGGGATTAAACATCAAACTGACTTTATTCCAGGCTCAACAATTCCTAACTGGCCAGCTTATAGAAGTAATCTAGAGGAAACCAAGGAACTTCAAAGGCAAGTGGAGGAGTTGCTAGCAAAAGGACATGTGCGTGAAAGTCTTAGTCCATGTGTTGTTCCGGTTTTATTAGTCCTAAAGAAGGATGGATCATGGAGAATGTGTGTGGAATGCCAAGCAATCAATAAAATCATGGTGAAGTATAGACATCCAATTCCTAGACTTGATGATATGCCTGATGAGTTAAGTGGTTCTTGCATTTTTACGAAGATTGATTTGAAAAGTGGTTACCATCAAATAAGGATGAAAGAAGGAGATGATTGGAAAATTGCATTGAAAATAAAATATGGTCTTGATGAGTGGTTAGTTATGCCATTTGGTTTATCTAATGCACCTAGTACATTCATGAGATTAATGAACCATGTTTTACGTGCATATCTTAGTAAATTTGTTATTGTATATTTTGATGACATACTCATTTATAGCAAATCAGTAGATGAGCATGTAGAACATATTAGGGTTGTTCTTGATGTTTTGAGAAAGGAAAAATTGTATGCTAATTTGAGAAAGGAAAAATTATATGCCAACTTGAAAAGGTGCATGTTTTGTAGTGATAAATCATATTCTTAGGTTTTATGGTCAGTGTACATGGAATTAAGGTTGATGATGAAAAGGTAAAGGTAATAAGAGATTGGCCAGCACCTAAAACAGTGAGTGAGGTAAGAAGTTTCTATAGGAGGTTTGTTAAAGATTTTAGATCCATTGTTGCACCATTAAATGAATTGGTAAAAAAAGATGTAAAGTTTATTTGGACTGAAATTCATGAAAAGGCATTCAATTTGTTGAAAGAAAGGTTAACTGCTGCTCCAATTCTTGCTTTACCAGATTTTGATAAGACCTTTGAATTAGAGTGTGATGCTTTAGGTGTGGGCATAGGTGCGGTTTTGATGAAAGAAGGGAAACCAATTGCATTTTTTAGTGAGAAGATTCATGGTGCACAATTAAATTATTCCACTTATGACAAGGAGCTGTATTCTTTGGTAAGAGCTTTACAAGTGTGGCAATATTACTTATTACCTAAAGAGTTTGTTATTCATACAGATCATGAATCATTAAAGCATCTAAAGGGACAAACCAAGCTAAACCAAAGACATGGAAAGTGGATAGAGTTCATTGAGCCATTTCCATATGTGATAAAGTATAAGCTTGGCAAAGACAATGTTGCAGCAGATGCGCTTTCAAGAAGGTATTCCTTAATCTCAACTCTTAGTTCTAAGTTATTAGGCTTTGAGCAAATTAAGGATATGTATGCCAATGATGTTGACATTGCAAATGTTTATAAAGCATGTGAGCATTCTGCATTTCAAAAGTTTTATAGGCATGATGGGTACTTGTTTAAGGATGGAAGATTATGCATGCCTAGTTGCTCATTAAGGGAATTGCTTGTACGTGAGGCATATAGTGGAGAACTCATGGGACATTTTGGGGGTATTTAAGACTTTAGACATTCTGCATGAATATTTCTATTGGCCAAACATGAGAAAAGATGTTGAAAGAATTTGTGCCAAGTGTATTGCATGTAAACAAGCAAAATCCAAGTCTTTACCTCATGGGCTGTATACTCCTTTACCTATCCCTAATGCACCTTGGATTGACATATCTATGGACTTTGTTTTGGGGCTGCCTAGGACTAGAAAAAAGAAAGATAGTATATTTGTTATTGTTAATAGATTTAACAAAATGGCTCATTTCATTGCATGTTACAAAACTGATGATTCAATAAATATTGCTAATTTGTTCTTTGGGAAAGTAGTTTGTTTGCATGGCATTCGTAAAACAATTGTAAGTGATAGAAATGTGAAGTTCTTGAGTCATTTTTGGTGTGTTTTTTGGAATAAGTTAGGTACTAAATTGTTGTTCTCTACAACTTGTCATCCACAAACCAATGGACAAACAGAAGTGGTAAATAGTACTTTAGGATCTTTGTTACATATTGTTATGGGTAAGAATTTGAAAACTTGGGAAGATTATTTGCCATTAGTTGAGTTTTCATATAATAGAAGCATACATTCTTCTACATGTTATTCACCTTTTGAAATTGTTTATGGTTTTAATCTGCTTACACCACTTGATTTGTTTCCTTTGCATTAAATGAAATAACTAACTTAGATGGTGAAAAGAAAGCGAAGTTGGTTAAGAAGATACTTTAGAAGAAGGAAGCATGTGGTTTTCCAACCTGGTGATTGGGTATGGGTTCATATAAGGAAGGAAAGGTTTTCTAATCAAAGGAAATTCAAGTTGGATGCAGGGGGAGATGACGCATTTCAAGTTTTAGAACGAATCAATGACAATGCCTACAAAATTGATCTACCAGGTGAGTATTATGTTTTTGCAACGTTCAATGTTAGTGATCTTTCTCCTTTTGATGTAGGTTTAGATTTGAGCAAGCTTGATGAATCTACACAAGGTAGCAAATATGTTGACGATATCATTATTCCAAGTGGACTAATCACAAGATCACAATCAAAGAAACTCCCGCATATGTTCCAACACTTCATTCAAAGGTGGATTAATGAAGAGGGAGACCAACTTGTAATGAATATGAAGAATCATGAAGGGAAACCAAAAACTCATCAAAAAGCATGAAGAATATACCCATAAATATGTTAATGGGCATTAGCATGAATTTACAATATAATATTGATGTGATTTAGTGCTAGTGTGAATAAACACATGTGAACCAACACCAAAATGCATGTAGAATCTGCCATCAATATTATCGAAATTATGGGCACTAATTTAGAATATAATATTGATGTGGATGGATAATTAATGCTAGTGTGACTAGATACATGTGAGCCTAGACTTCTAAGCCATTAATTCTTCATTTCCAGTTATATAGAGAGGGGTGGAAAGAACTAAAGGGGCTGATATGAATTTCCAGATTATGTTGATTGTAATTTATGTGTTTTCAAGTTTGAGAGGTTTTCTTCTTATTCTTGTTGCATGAAGAATTGGTTCTAACTT
The DNA here is from genome assembly GCA_947685225.1 of Garcia nutans. Taxonomy (NCBI): domain Eukaryota; kingdom Viridiplantae; phylum Streptophyta; class Magnoliopsida; order Malpighiales; family Euphorbiaceae; genus Garcia; species Garcia nutans. The sequence goes on from CANTUV010000068.1 coordinate 4,049,433, forward strand.
ATCAAGTCTGACTTGTGGTGTTTAAATCAATTCATTTTCTTTATCCCAATCACCCAAGTTCTTAATTACAGGTTAGTTGTGGGTTTGGTAGGGAGGATTTGTTTTTGAGTTCTAAGATTTTATGCTAAATATATATGTGAAGTTCTAGATGTAATCTTTGATCTATGGGTTCCGCATCACTTGGACAAATTTTTTTAGCACTCTAGTTTGCATTGGGTCAAGCTAGAGGAGAGCTTGGGCTGAGACCTCACAGCTGGTAACTCCACTGGGGAGAAAAAAAATTATTTTTCAAAAGAAAAATCATTTTAAGTGGGCTAATGTGCTTAAACCTATTCATAGTAAAGCTTGGCCTTTTATTAAATTTGAATGTTTTCATACATCACTTTTTGTATTTACCCTTAGATTATTTAAGATTAAACCTCAGGATAGCAAGTAACATTTACTTGAAAACCTTTCTTAGGTATGTTGGGGGATATCAAAAGTAATCCCACCTTAGAACCTAGCCCTAGGTTGCATGTACCATAATAGTAAGCATCTTTATATATAGCCACATGAAACCTTTTTCCATGGATTCATGTAAATTACATTTAAACTTCTAAAAGACTTGTACAAACATAGAATTTAGGGTATCCTACCTTATATAAAAAATTCTTTTAAATCAAAACTCCCATGCACTCATATATCCCACATCCATTATGACCTTGCCTACTTTTTCAAAAGCGAAACACTCAGCCCATTGTCTTCAAATTGCATGTGGTCCACATACTTACTATCCCTATCTTTTTTTCTTCTAGGAACCATAGCATGTCCATTGAAGATGACCATATCATTGCCTCTGTCGGCCATGTAATGACATCCGTTAACACCTTTTTCCAAAGTTTAGACACTCGCTTAGCCATCGGTGCTAATCCATTTTAGGAGAAGTGTAGCATGTGATAGACCATTCCATCTTTGCGTGACCTATACTTGCTTACACTAAGTCCCTCTTTCCTCTTTTTCTAACCCTTTGTGTTTTCCTTCTTTAGGTGCAAATGGCCCATATCACTGACTCTGACCATGCAATGGAGGTTTCTTAAGAGACAAGAAGAGTATTTCACTACCATGATGGCTAACTAGCAGACCGAACTAAACAAGACCTCAGCTGAGTAAAGAAATGACATCCTCTTGGAAGTTGCTGACATGATTAGACCAGCTTTGCCACAAAACAATCAAATTACGATAGACCCTAACATGGCCTCCACTTCTCAAACATCACCTGCACCACCAACAGCCCCTAACCCTACCATACCAACAACTCCATCTGTAGCTCTTGCACATATTATACCACCAGTTCCCCCTCATACAACACCTGTCTAAAATCCACCTACCCCTATTATCCTAATCATTAATTTGACCTAATTGGGGTATACCCCAGAGATAGTCCCAGATGTTGTTCTAAACCCTTCCTAAAGAAGTAACCCATCTTAAAAATTGGTTGAGAAGATTGAGGCCATTGAAAGGCAGATCAAGAACTTTAAAAATATTGAGGCTTATGTGGACCCATACTCTTTTGCCCTCTTTCTAAATGCTTGTGCCTCCCAAGTTCAAGATGCCTACCATGGATAGATTTAATGGTAATACATAAAACACATTTGAAGATGTAACCCTTTCCCCCTTAGTGTAATAGATGAGCTTTTTGTTTAGTTATTCCAACAATCTTTAATTAAGGTAGTAATTAAATGGTTTAAGGATCATGACAAGCAAAAGTACTCAACATGGAAGGATATCTGTAATGAATTTACCAAGCAATACCATTATAATGTTGAGGGGGATGTCACCTGCCGAGATTTGGAGTCCACTAGTTAGGGGACCTAAGATTCCTTCTCCTTGTTCCTTATAAGATGGAGGGTGAAAGAAGCACAGATGGTAAATAGACCATTGGTGTAGGAACAAATAAATATTATCATCAATTATTTGCAGTTTGTCTACCAGACCCACCTCCAGACTCAGTAACTACCGGACTTCAAGGCCTCGGCTGCCACTGTGACCAAAATTGAGGATTTGGTTCATTCAGGTCAGTTGAAGGATAAATCAATAGTTTTCACTTCAATCAGATATAAAAAAGGAGGAAATAATTCTAGTGCCAATCCCAGCTCAGCCAAAAATTAGAAGAGTAAAGAAGTAGCTAATATAAGTACTCAATAACCTATCAGACTAGAAATAAAACCTAACCGAGGTATTGTCACAATCAAGGGAGATCCTTAGGGAAAGTCCATAAATCCAACCCAAATTCCTTTATTGGAAATAAAACCTAAACTTAGTGCATATCCACTATTAGGATTTACATTTGATACTATACTCCTCATTGCAAAAGAATCAGGCATGGAAATGGTGTACACTAATTTGTATCTAAATTGTAGCCTAGTCATAAGTAACAGTATGAGAAAAATGAATTATCTCCATGGTTCAAGTTTGGGCAAACACCACCTTTGGACTTGGATACCATCCCACCTTAGAGGATGTTGAAGAGGAGAGTAAAAGGAGGAAAGAAAGATCAGTAGTCCATAAGTTGGGTTGTCTTTGAAGGGAGTGGTACCCCTAGCTGACCAAGATTGTATTGACTATATGGAGGCAAGCCTGTTTGACTAGATATGTGCAATCTCTAATAAAGTCAAAGTAGACCTGACTTTGTTTATCAAACCAACACAAGCCCTACTTACCAATTGGTCTTATGAGAAGAATGGCAAGATAGAATGACAGTTTCATCCTGAGTCAAGCCTAGTCAAGTTGAATTCTATAGGGTCATATTCCCAATTAGGGCTTTAGTAAAGTTCTCAAATAAATCAGGGAGTAGAGTTCCATATAGAATCCTTATCCCAATCAGAGTCTTCCTCAAAGACCTCATCCTTTAAGTCTCAGTCCAATCTTCCCTGTAATTTCTTTTTTGATTATCATATTGTAATAGAAAATTCTCTTTTCACTAAAGAGTTCACTTTTTCTAGTTATTCCCATATGTTTCCTCTTAACTTAAACAATGAAAAAATAATAAATGAAATAAAAGAAGAAAAGAATCAATAAACATTTGCACTGATGAAAATCCAAAATCCACAAACATTGCATCATCTTACCATATAAGCAGGGTTTGATACAACTATTGAGAGACTTCTTTGACTATTATTCCTAGAAGGTGAAAGACATGATAGAGATTGATCCAGGTATAGTAGTCCATAGGATTCTAACTTATGAACATGTAAAGTCAGTCAAACAAAAGCTTAGAAGGTTGAAACGTCAATGGTCCTTGGGAATCAAAGAAGAGGCAGAATAATTATTGGCCATCAAATTTATTATGCCTATAATGTATCTAAGATGATTAGCAAATATAGTTCCTATTCAAAAGAAAAATAGGAAGGTTAGAATATGCGTGGACTATAAAGACCTTAATAAAACATGTCTCAAGGATGATTTTCCTCTTCCCTATATTGACCTTCTAGTAGATTGCCTTCCAAGCTCAGAGATAGTTTCCTTTACTGATCTCTATGTTAGTTACAATCATATATAAGTGGCTCCATATTACAAGGCCAAGACCGAGTTTATTACAGAATAAGGTACTTATTTCTACAGGGTTATGCCTTTTGGGCTGAAGAATGTAAGGGTGACCTATCAGAGAATGGACACCACAATTTTCCATGATATGATGCACTGAGAAGTTAAGGCATATGTAGATGATATGGTCATAAAGTCAAAGCCTATAACAGATCACTTGTAAGTACTAAGGCGATTCTTCCATAGACTCCAACGGTGCAACCTCAAACTTAACCTTGACAAGTGCATTTTTGGTTCGATTTCTGGTATATTCTTTGGTCATCTAGTAAGTAGCAAAGGAATTGAAGTAGAGCCATCAAAATCTAAAGCTATTTTGGATATGCCTACCCTAAGAATGGAGAAAGAAATCAGGGGATTCTTGGGGCATGTTCAATATATCAGTTGATTTATAGTGGTCCCATTTTCAAACTTCTATGAAAGGGAGCCTCTAAACAATGGAATCCAGATTTTCAGAAAGCCTATGAGAAGATTAAAGAGTACCTCTTAAATCCTCCAATTCTACTGCCTAGTTAGCCTCTGTTATTGTATTTATTAGTGACTGCTGAAGCAAGGGGCAATGCTAACATAAGAGCAAGTGGAATCAAGAAAGGAGTTTGCCATCTATTGCCTAAGCAAGTGGATGCTTGCCTATGAGCTTAACTACACCTAGGTTAAGCATCTCTGCTTATCCATAGTTTGGGTCTATTACTAGCTCTAACATTACCTCAGCTTATATACTACCTATGTTGTAGCATAAAGGAGCCATCTCAAGTACTTGATGGAGACTGGATATTAGAATGGCACGTTGGATGGATGTTCTTGCCACTTTTGACCTCAAGTATGTCCCTTGAAAGGTAATAAAGGGGATTGTTATTGCAAACCAATTAATAGCTACACAAGTCTAAGATGAAATGGAAGAACGTGAGTTCCCAGACAAAGCTACACTACAAGTAGAAGTTGACACCTAGGAAATGTACTTTGATGGTGCCTCTAATAATAAGGAGTTTGGTATCGATGCTATTTTAGTTTCTCCTTCTGGGAAGCAGTTGTCTCTTGCAGACAATTTAACCTTTGAGGTTACCAATAACAAGGTAGAAATGAAGCCTGTATCATAGGCCTTGATGCTGCATTAAAGCTTGGGGTTACTTACCTGAAATTATATTGGGATTCAACTTTGATAGCATCTTAGGCACTAGGAAAGTGGAAAATTAAAGAATGCTTGGTTCCTTACTATAAGCATCTTGATGATTCGGCTCAACAATTTCAAGAACTTTGTAACACCCTTATATCCTATATAAATACCATACATATAGCTTGTATTTATACAATACATATATAGATTACAAGAATGTCATCATCTCTGACATTTATAAATTTCCTTATAGTTAATAGAGAATATTTAAAACTTTTAATTATACTTTGACAAATATACTAATGTAAATGTAGATAAATTTAATTAATGTAAATACTTGTTTTGAAGAAAAATCTCTGGAAAAAATTTGTTAGAGTTTTGTTTATATTTTAGATGTTCCCAAAAAAATAATAATTAACTCAATTTGTCAAAAGAAATACACTCCCAATATAAATTTAATCAACCATTTCTCCAAGAAAACTTCATGGCTTAAAATTTCTCAAATTATTTCCAAAATACTCACATGTACATAAACTTGTATAAAAGTTTATAATACTTAGTCCAAAAGCTTTACAAGTACAAAACTTTCATCTTATGTAAATATAATGTACATAAATATATCAAAATACACAAGTGGCTTTGGTCATATGGCAATATAAAAATCTTATATTGGAATCACAAAACCCTAGACCTGGTCAGGTCTAGCAGGGTCCTCAGTCTCAACCCTATCACATGCGCAATAAACACATTATGCTAAGCTAACAATCAATAGTACATACTTTGACAGTAGTAAAAGAATAATTGAAGGTAGACAATGCATAATGCTTTTCGTTTAAATTCTACAATGTGACATGCGATAGCATATTAGTTCATTTACATTCTTTATTCTAAGTCATTACATTTTACTGTCACATGCATTGGGCTTAAATGACCTTATATAATATTCAGGTTTCAGAGTTATTATTTTGGTCTATTTTGACACCCAGTGTCTAGTCTGTAGGCATCAAATAATGATGCCCAGTGTCTAGCCAGAAGGCACACAATAGAATAGTGACACCCATTGTCTAGCTTGAAGGCAAATCATGTAATATTGATGCACAGCGTCTAGCCTGAAGGCAAATTATAGGCATGCCACCAAACACAAAACTCTGAAATTAAATAATATATTAGGCAACATACAAATAATGTATATTTTCCACTATCTATTTCTTATCACATTGTCTTTTCCATAACCATGTACAATCACTTTAATTCAATGTACTCATCACAATATCAATAATGCATATTGCTTTGCATTAAGATTATATTACCCAAATATTTTGGGCTATTCTCACATAATTCACATTTAGCACATTCTACTCATTTTAGCAATTAATAATTGCTTTTCATAATGCACATCATGTATATGCACCATTTTACATTTAATATTACAATGCATATGAACATTCAAGTGACAAAGTAGCTTAACACATTTTTTATTTAAAATGCGTTAAGCCAAATTAAATGCAAATATGCTTCAAACTATCAAAAGTATATACACACCTTAATCCAACACCTAAATCCAAGCTAATATCACTCTTTACCCTTCACTTCCAAGATGTTATTCACTATTAGACTTGGGTAACAACCCCTTACTCAACACATATCCAAAATGTGGTATATATAATACATTAAAATCACAATTCTACACATTTTAACTATTGAAACCGAAGTTAGCATATTTCCCCCAAGATTTCTAATTTTAGACCTAAACTTCTTTAATTTAGGAAAATCATTCTATTCAATTCCAAATGGTATTTTAAGTTCATTTATTTCATTAAAATCATTTTATAACACATTTTAAATAATAGAATCAAATAGACACCAATTTTTTAATATCACTTTTCCAAAACGCTAAATCATCTTCTTTTTCTTCCAAACTCTAAGCAAACTTAATCCTTTCTTAAATTCAACCTTAAAATCATTATCCACACACCAAATTAACTTCATCCATACCCAAATAAAGAATTAAAACAACCTCCATCAACATTCCATTTCTCACATATAGGAATTTTCCAAAGGAATTATTTAAAATTGCAAGAAAGCTTACCTTGGATTGGAGGAACTTCAAAATCACCCAAAAACTCAAAGAAATCTTAAAGAATTTGAGGTAGGATGAAGCAAAAAATTTTCTCCTACATCCATGGAGATTTCAGCCTTGAGAGATGAAGGAAGAAGAAGAAGCAACTTTTTTATTTTTAAGAAGAAGCAACTTTTTTATTTTTCTTTTTATTTTACTTTATTTCTAACCTTATATATATATAATATTTATTATTTTAATAAACCCAATTCTCATCTTCCATTCGAAAATGCTTTCCTTTTAAATTATTTTATTAATTTTAATTTTTATAAAGTGTATTTACTATTTTGCCTCTCCTATACTATTCATCTTTTGTCTTATTCCAACTTATATATAAACTTATATGTTATGTATATTTCTTTATATTTCATATATATCTTTGTTATTTTCTCACTTCCAACATCTCATTTAACCCTCAAATTATTTATTTAATTAATTTATTTTAATTTTTGTAAATTAACTGATGTTACAATTCTCTCCCACTTAAAAGAATTTCGTTCTTGAAATTACCTGATATCAGCTCTAGAATAGTTGAGGATACTGGCTTTGCATAATTTGTTCACTCTCCTATATCACCTCCTCAGTGGAACGATTCCTCAATAGCACTTTAACCAATGGCACTTTCTTATTCCTTAATTCTTTTACTTCTCGTGCTAAGATTGCTACTGGTTCATCTTCGTAGGTCACATCCGAATTTACCTCAATAGACTCAATTGATAATATATGAGATGGATCCGACCTGTACCTCCGAAGCATTGAGACATAGAAGACATTGTGTACCCGATCTAACTCAGGAAACAAAGCCAATCTATAAGTCACCGGTCCTACCCTTTCTAGTATCTCATATGGTCCTATGAAGCGAGGGCACAACTTTCCTTTTCAACCAAATCTCATAATCTTCTTCCATGGAAACACTTTCAGGAATACCTTATCTCTCGCACTGAACTCTATATCTTTCCTCTTCAAATCTAAATAGGATTTCAGTCGATCTGAAGTTACTTTCAAATGATCCCAAATCACCCTCACTTTTTCTTTTGTTTCTTTGATTAAATTAGGACCTACTAACTTTTCTTTTTCAACCTCATCGCAATACAATGCAAGTCCTCAAATGGTGCTATCCCAATATTGGACTGGAAACTATTGTTGTAAGTGAACTCAACCAAAGGTAGGTGTCTATCCCAGCTCCTAGTAAACTTGATGACACGGCTTCTCAATATACCCTCCAATACTTGTATCACTCTTTCCGACTATCCATCTGCCTATGGATGAAATGTTGTACTAAAATGTAATCAAGTACTTAAAGCATCCTGTAAACTCTGCTAAAATCTAGATGTAAATCTGGCATCTCGGTCCGATACTGATGAAACTAGGAATCTATGCAACTTCATAATCTCATTAATATACAGCTCAACCAGTCTATCAAGAGAGAAATCAATCCTCACTAGAAGAAAATGAGCTGACATAGTCATCATATCAATAACCACCCAGATTGCATCATATTTCTTCTAGGTCAAAGGAAGTCCTGATACAAAGTCCATAGTCACTCAGTCCCACTTCTGATCAGACACTGATAAAGGCTTCAACAACCCTAAAGCAACCTGATGTTCAGCTTTCACCTTCTGATGTGTAAGGCATCTGGATACAAATTCTGCTATGCTCCTCTTCATACCAGACCATCAATAATGCCTCTTTAAATCCTAATACATCTTGGTACTTCTGAGGTGTATAACATATGCAGAACGATGTGCTTCCTCCAAAATCTTCTTCTTCAATTCCACATCACTAGGAATATACAATCTATCTCTATATCATACACTACCATCCTCTCTCAAATATAAATCTTTGCTCTCCCCTTTTGGCAATCCTCCACAACCTTCTAGAGTTTTATATATGATTTCTGCACTTCTTTAATCTGATCAATTAGTAATGGCCTCACCTGCAAATGAGCCATAAGAGCACCAACATCACAAATCTCAAATCCGGCATGCTCAACAAGCAACATGAGAACATAGGCAGTTAACCCTACCATAGACTTTCGACTCAAGGCATCTATAATTACATTAGCCTTGTCGGGGTGATAATCAATCAGATAGTCGTAATCCTTAATTAACTCTAACCACTGCCTCTGCTGAAGATTCAGCACCTTCTAGACACACAAATACTTCAAACTCTTATTATTAGTGTAGATGAAATACTTTTTTTCATACAAGTGGTGTCACCAAATTTTCAATGTAAACACAATGGCTGCCAACTCTAAATCACAAGTTTTATAATTTAACTTATGAGGCTTTAACTATCTAGATCATAAGCAATAATTCTACCCTCCTGCATCAACACACAACCCTAATCATTATGTGATGCATCACTATATATCACATATGGTTTGCATTCTACAAGTAGAGTAAGAACTGGAACTTAAGTCAACATGTCTCTTAACTGGTCAAAGTTTGCCTGACATCAATTAGTCCACATAAATTTCACATCTTTTTGAAGTAACTTGGTGAGCAGTGAAGCTATCATGGAAAATCCCTTCATAAATCGATGATAATAACTAGCCAATCCCAAAAAACTTTTTATCTCAGTCACATTCTTTAGTAGACTCCAATTCAAAACTACCTCAACTTTACTTGGATCAATTTTAATACCTTCTACTGAAATAACATCTCCAAGAAAAGTCACTCGTTCCAACCAAAACTCACACTTGGATAACTTAACATATAACCATTTCTCTCTCAATGTCTACAACACAATCCATAAATGTCTATCATGCTCTTCCTTACTGTGACAGTACACCAAAATATCATAAATGAATATCACCACAAACTGATCCAAGTATGGCTTGAAGACCCAAATCATCAAATCCATGATTGCTGCTGGTGCATTCGTCAACCCAAAATGCATCACCAAAAACTCACAATCGACACACCTTGTGCGAAATGCAATCTTAGGCACATTTGCATCTCTAACCATCAACGGATGATACCTTGATCTTAAATTAATCTTAGAGAATACTGCTGCTTCTTTCAATTGATTAAAAAGATCATTAATGCGAGGTAATGGATACTTGTTCTTGATAGTCACCTTATTCAATTGCTGGTAATCAATGTACAATCTCATTGTATCATCTTTCTTCTTAAGAAACAATATTGGTGCTCCCCACGGTGAGACACTAGGGCGGATGAACCCTTTATCCAACAACTCATGTAACTGCACCTTTAGCTCCTTTAATTTTATAGGTGTCATCTGATAAAGGGTAATAGAGATGGAAGAGGTACTAGGCATCACATTGATACCAAACTCCATCTCTCTCTCCGGAGGTAGCCCTGGTAACTCATATGGGAACACATCAGGAAACTCTGCCACTATAAGAATATTATCGAGCTTAGACCCCTTAGCTCTAGTATCCACTATATGTGCTAAATAAGCTGCACATACCTTTCAAATCATCCTTCTGGCTGAAATAGCAGAAATAAATATAGAAGAGAGGTGCCTCTGCTCACTAGATACCATTACCTCCATATTCTCAGGGTAACACGTTTATGCTGAAGTCTACCACTACCCTATGTCTGCATAACTAATCTATACCTAGAATAAGATCATACTCTCTAAAGGCATCTCAATCAAATCACAGAGAAATTTCTTATCATGAACCACAATCGGACTATCTCGGTGTACCCTACTAACTACCACACTGTGCCCTAAAGGGTTAGTCACTAGCACATCAAACTCAATGACATCAGACACAATCCCTCTTGCATACTTACTCAGCCAGATAAAATCTTTATCATAATCCATCATTGTCTTTGATTCTTGCTTCAGACTCAAAAACTCTTTCATCTTAACATCTTTATATTCCCAAGGGGTATATTTCTTGTCAAACTCCTGTAGAAAATCATCATATGTTAATACTAGAGGATCATCCAATGTATGGGGAATTTTCTTCCACCAGTCATAAGTGTTCCCCTATAGAAGAGACATGGCATAATCAAACTTATCTTCTACACTGGCCTATAAGTAGATAAAATCCTCTGAAACTTATCCAACCATTGCTTTGCTATAGCTGGATCTATAATACTAAAGAAATATGTAGCTCCATACTTCCTTAGCTTAAAATACTTCAGAGTTGGCAGCTGTTGCTATGACTATGGTTGTGACTGCGGTTGTGGCTGCTCTACCAGAGCCTGTCGTAATAGCTCCATCATATGTCGTACCCAGACTGGTGGTACCTCTTCAACTGCTAGTCTAGCTGACATTGATGCCTCCCCAACAATCTGCAATATCCCAAATGATACCCCAAAATTTTTTTAGAAATATTAATTGTTGAAATTGAATTAAATGATTTTAAGTGTATATATGATAAAGTGAAAAGATAAGAGGAAGGAGTGTGTATATGTTATATATATCGAGATATATACAACATATACAAGTTAATATCGTTATAATAAGGTCAAAAGATATTTTAATTAATTAAATATTAAATATTGATAGTGGAAGATGATATTTGATATTTATAATATAATAATAATTTAATTGCTTGGTGGAGATTAAGTGGGGATTTAAGTGGTTAAGAATAGTGGAGTGGTTTTGACTTTTCATCATCTTCTTCTTTCTTCTCCAAGAGGCCGACCACCACCATTAGCAAAGGAAAGAAAGAAATTGCTGCTTGCCAACTCAAGAAATTGAAGGATTTCAAGTGATCAAGTTGGAGCTTTAAGGATTTTCTTCATATTTGGTAAGTTTCCAACTTGTTTCTTTGATTTTCTTTGAGTTTGTGTTTTTGAGTTTGTTGGATTATTTGGTGTAGTTGTGTTTATGGATGATTTTGGTGTATTTGAGGTTGTTTTGTTTAGTTAACTTTGATTTTAGGGTTGGATTGAAGAAAATGTTAAGTTTAGTGAAGAAAACAAGAGTTGTGGATTGTGAAAGTTTTGAGTTGTGAAATATGGTTATGATTGTGTTTTAATGCTTGTATTTGAGTTTTTTTTATGTTTATGCAAGTATTATTATGGTATATTGATGGATTTGGTTGAGTTTGTGTGGTGTTGATAAGGTTATTGAAAGATGTTTGTTGGATGTGGGGTTTTTGGTGTCAATATCATATTTTTGGCCTGACACGCCCAGTAGCACGACCATGCCTTTGGGCGTGTCGATGGTTCTATTTTCAGGACTGGTGACATGACCAAGATATTTGTTTCCAAAGAATTGCATTCATATTCTTAAATAGAATTTTTATTTTCTTCAAATGGAGTTCGGTCATCATGGAAGGCTAAAGGAACATTAGAATTGATAAAAGGAGTTTTAACGTTGAAGTGGAAAATCTCTTGGTTTATGTATAAAATTCTGGAGTGAAAAGTGATTTATATAAGAAGATTGTGCTATTCCAAAATTGATAAGGAAAGAGTGAGGCCGAGAGGCATGAGGAAAAGGAATTGATGACAAAAGGGTCTTAAATTGCCGCGTTGCATAGCTCATGTGGATGACGAAGTTATTAGAAGAACTTGGGTTTCAACAGGATAAATATTCACTTTATTATGATTGTCAGAACACTATCTACCTTGAAAAAAATTCCTCCTTCCACTCAATATCAAAGCATATTAATGTAAGATATTACTGGATAAAAGATGTATTGGAGAAGAAGCTTTTACAGCTTGAAAAGATTCATACTGAAGAGAATGGTGCAAACATGTTGACAAAAATTCTTGCAAGAGAAAAGTTCAAATTCTTTCGATTATCTGCAAGAATGATAGTTAATTCATATGGTTGGTAGATGAGAATTGTTGGATAATACCATCCATGTTGTATTTTTTAAACTAATTAAAAAAACTAGTTGAAAAATGGGAAGGCCTATATATATGGTCTTCCCCTTCCTCTTCAAAAATATAACTAGAGAGGAAAAATATGAGAGAAAAAATTTAGAAAGAGGAAAAAATATTATTTGTGAAATAATATTTTGTGAGTGACAAAATAGTGAGGTTTTATTTTTTGGGTATTTGGGAAACACTAATCACTATTTTAGATTTATCTCAATTATGAGTGTTATACTTCTAGAATATTTTCTAAAAAAGTTTCTTTCTTGTAATTCTACTATTTATTAGTAGAAGAAATCATTCGGAATTTGGCTCATGGACGTAGCCCAAATTAAAAGAGTGAACCACGTTAAATCTGATATGCCATTTTGTTTCAATTTTATAACTATTATCAGGTATAGTTATTTTGTTATATTTTGCTATTAATTATCCGAGTAAAATTCTGTCTAAGAAGATTGAGTTTTAAGTGGGACCGTCTGTGACCCCTCTAACATTTCTTGAAAATTTTCTTGATATTTATTTTTAATATAATATTTTATAAATTATTTACTTATATAATAATAAGTAATTTGTGTATTATTAACACCCGCTGCAAAAAAAAAGGAGACTCACCGCCTTTGACATCGTGGAAGCTGAATTAGCTAAGGTTTCCAACTTTCAACTTCAATATCTTCTTTATTTGCGAATCTCATTGGGTTTTCTTCAAGTGAGGTGTTTTTGTGTTTTAATGATAGATTATTGGTTTCTTGGTGGATCCTTGCTTTGGGGCTGTTCCCTTTCTTGATTCTATAGTTGGGTTCAGTCTTGAATCGTTTTGATACATATTAATGAGTTAGAAATAAGATTTTTGTGATCTAAGATCATAATTTTAGTGACATAAGCTTTTACATTTATGGAATTTAAAAGAGTTTAATCGAGATCTTTTGTAAAAGAATTAGAGATTAATTCATAAGTTTTTATGTAAACTGAAAATCATGGTTAAGGAGGTTGCTGCTTTTAGTGTTATTAACACTTTAGCATCATATTATTTGAAGTTGGGATATAGCATCTTGTATTATAGATGATTTTTTTGTTGTTGCCTGGCTAAGTACGCAGTTATAATGTTCACTAATTAATGCTTTGATCATGGGTCTTATAACTGCTGATTGTATTTTGGTTCTTTCATAAGTAGTGATGGAACTACCATGGGGTCGTGTGTGGTCATATGACCCCCCTCACAGGTGGCAAGAAGGGAAGGCCACCGGTGATGTAAAACTCAGTCCCCCCATTGATGGGGGCTGAGTTTCACAGATATTCGCAGCGAAGGGTTGAAGAACCCTTCGCTGCAAATAAAATTTATTTTTTTTAAATTCGTCCATGGCGAAACGACGACTTTATCGTTTCGATAGGGGCTAAATTAAAAAAAATAAATGCGTCCCTAGCGAAACGACGTCGTTTCGCCAAGGACAGATTTAAAAAAAAATTAACAGGGCTGCGTGAAAAAATCACGTAGCCCTTGTCCCTGCCTCCCTTCCCCAGCAGCCCCCACCCCACTCCCAGCTAGGCAAAGCCACAGCTCCACCAGAGGCACCGCCGGCCACTCTTTCCTCATCGGACTACCACTGCATGCCGACCCCCCTAAGTAAAAATCTGGTTCCGCCACTGTCCATAAGTTCAAGTTTTGGGTTGAATAATTTGTTTCTTTGTGGATTTCTCGGAAAAAGTTTGATAGCCTTCTCTTTTTATAATTCAATTAGATGCAGAAAACATGTTAAAGATCGAGGCATTTGTAGCTATACAGTTATTTTCTCTTACATTTTTCATTATTTAATGGGCATTAACTTTTTTTTTAAACATCCGTTACTTTTTTTAACCGATGTTATTTTTTTATAACTCTCATTCATTTTGTAATTTTTTAAAAAAATAATAAATAAATAGGCATTTTTATTTTTTTTTGTAATATCCATTATTTTATCTTTTAGGATAATAAAAATTAAAAATGGATTGATATATTAATAAGATATTTGATAAAAATAAATCTAATTGGTGAAGAGATAGATTTAAAATAAAAAAATAAATTTACATATTAATTTATCCTATGAACTATAGTGAAAAGTTCAAATTGGACCTTAAAATTTTTTTTAAACCAAATTGGTACTTTTTCTTTCAAGTTTAGTCTAATTTGTCCCTTTTTTTTAATAGAATCGTTAAATAGTTAATGACAGGAGCTAATTTAGACTAAAATTAAATATTAGATGCCAAATTAAATTTTTTAAAAAATATTAATAAATTATTTTCTAAAAATTTATTTATTAATTAATATTTTTAATATCAATAATTTATAATATTAATAAATATTTTTATAATTTTATAATTTATAATAATTTAACAATCTATAATTTAAAAAGTAATTAAATAATATATAAACATTCATATTATTTAGGATTTTATAATATTTTATAATATAGTATTAGCTATAATATTAAGCAATTAATATTGAAAATATTAAAAAATAATTTTTATTAAAAATATTATAATTTATAATAGTAATAAATTTTAATAATTTTAATTTTTAATATATTTCAAAATTTTAATAATTAATTAATTTTAATATTATAAAATATTTATTAATTGATATTTTTAATATCAATAATTTGTAATATTAATAAATATTTTTTATAATTTTATAATTTATAATAATTATCTACCTTAGTTCTACACCTTCAATTTTATTGGATAGACAGTAAAAGCTAAAAATATGTTATTTTTCTTTAATTCATGACCTTTTAATGCATCACAATAGTAGATAATATACTTTTTATTATGTATTCTTTTTCTTGCATATTAAAGTTTTTTTTAAAATATAATTTATGAATCATTTTATTTTTTTAATTAGAATTATAATTCTCAAATTATATAATTATTAAATATATAATTATTTTTTAAATTATAGATTATTAAAAAATATGAATTATAAAATTATAAAAAATATTTATTAATATTTTAAGTTGTTAATATTGAAAATATTAATTAATAAATAATTCATAATATTAAAAATTAAATAATTATTAAAAAATCAAAAATTAAAATTATTAAAATTTATTAATATTATAAATTATAATATTTTCAATATAAATTATTTACTAATATTTTTAATATCGATTTCATAATATTATAATTAATATTATATTTAAAAATATTATAAAAATCCTATATAATATAATTTTTTATATATTATTTAATATTTTTAGTTACTTATAAAATTATAGATTATTAAATTATTATAAATTATAAAATTATAAAAAATATTTATTAATATTATAAATTACTGATATAAAAATATTAATTAATAAATAATTTTTAGAAAATATTATATTAATATTTTTTAAAAAATTTAATTTGGTTTCTAATATTTAATTTTAGATCAAAATATCTCATGCCGTTAATTATTTAATGATTTTGTTAAAAAAAAGGGATAAATTAGATCAAATTTAAAAGAAAAAGTATAAATTAATCTAAAAAAAATTTTAAAAGTTAATTTAGACTTTCTATTATAATTCAGGGGTAAATGAAAACCTTTATCCTAATATAAATATATAACTTAAAATTTTAAATGTTTATAAATACATATTAGCTTATGAGCATTTAATGTATATAAGCTAACTTTTGTAAGGTTTAAGGTCTAAACACAACGTTGTACTGTAGTAAAATCTTACTTAGGCACTTAAAGTTTTTTTGAACGACTTTTTAAAAAAAAAAAAAAAAAACCGGTCAGTTAAATTACTGCCGCCACAACAGATGAATTTAACTGTCAACTCTAGCCTATGTGATATATGGATCTCTTTTTTTACACATGTTCCAATTTCATTAGTTTATAAAAAATAAAAAATAAATAAAAATGAAAGAATAAAAATGAAAAATGAAAAGAATTATTGTCATCTTTTGCCTTCACCGTCCACCAAATCCATGTCCAAAAACCCAAATCACCACCACAATTGCCGTTTGAAAACCCAAACCACTACCACTGTCAACTGCATTAGATCCATTTTCTTCTTTGTCCCGATTTTCATCAATCATTTCAATTTGCATACCGATCTAAAAATGCCAATAATCTCAATCCCGGTAACTTTTGATTAGTTTTTTTTTTTTTAAACTCGACCCCCGAAATACAGTTTTATAAGAATCAAACCCCTGCCTTCTCAATTGAGAGTAACAACAGGTGGTTAGCTGGGTTACCCCAGCTGATTCTTTTGATTAGTTTCAACCTGCATACGAATCTAAAAATGCATTACAAATGTATAACCGGTGAATGATTATGCAAAATTCTTGAACCTGGACTTTGGTAGATAATTACAGACACAAAGCAATCAAAACAAAATTTGATAAAATTTTCAAATTTTCCAAAAAAAAAAAGCCAATACTAATGAACAGTACGTGCCTTACTGATGAATAATTTCATTAGTAATTATTAAAAATTTGTGGGCAAAAAATTTTATCGACAAATTCTTAACTGAAAAGTTATCTTGAATGACTTTGTCGGCAAATAACATTACCAACAAAAATGAAAAGCTATCAGTAGTTGCTGAGAGATTGCCGATAACAGTTTTGGTTTTGAAATTTCATACTTTTATTGAGAGATCGTGCACTCTGTCAGTAAGCATCAATAAAAATAATTGTCGATAATTAGATGTCTATTTTTATACTAAATTCAAAAGTTTATCGGTAAATTATTAAATATTTTATTTAGAATTTTCAAATCCATTGGTGATTAATCGGTAAAAATTTTAGATAACGAATTTCTAAAAATCTGAAATTGGTAGGTAAGGAGAATTTATCTACAGATTTTCTATTGGTATATCAGCTGGTAAATAATTAATATATTAATTAATATATTATTCATTTGTCGGTTTTTTTTTATTTTTTTAAAAAAAATTGTATTTATATTTATTATATTATGTTTTAAAATTTAAATTAATATATTATTAATTGTATAATTATATTATATTATATTATATTATTATGTTGTTATAGCCTAAAATATTTTATTATTAATTTCATAACTTTTTATTTTATTATAATTTATTTTTAATTAAATATATATTATTATTTAATAATTATAAATTATTTTAATTTTGTTTTATTTTATTATTTATATTTATTCTTTTTATTACATTATATATATAATAAAGCAAAATTTTCAATAAAGAAATAAATAATACATATAAATTAAATTATAATAATAATGTAAAAATAATATATTAACTTAAAAATTGTACAAATAAAGTAAAAAAAACTAAAACTATTGGGGATGGGTAAATGGAGGCGGATCTGAAGGTTAGGTAGGAGGTTGAGTAGCTAAAGACTAAGAGTGGAGGTAGCGAAGAGGTATTGTTGCACAAGTCACTCAAATTGTTCTTGAAATTCTTTCTGCATGTGCTCTCATAATATGCACTCTCGCTCAAGTGTTGCGCATTTCCACTCGTGTACTTTTGTCTTTAGCTCTCTCCATTATGCTTGGAGCTGAAGGATGCCTTCAACTACTCCACTTCTTGTTGCAGTATTGAAGATAAAGCTCGAGATGAGGTGTTGGCCTCAGAGATGTACTGAGAGTTTGGCTCATACATACTCCCTACTAGTCATCTTAATAAACTATCGAGTCTCATCAATGAACTCATATTTTTAAGAGTGCTGATTCCGAGTTGCTATAAAGCAGTTATGTAAAAATATATATATTAATATAATATAAATAATATGTATACAAATTAAATATAAATATTTAAATAAAATTTATACATGTACATGTACGTCTTGAAAGCGCTAATTAATAAAAGTTTGCTCATCATATTTTTTGTGTGCATGTGGACGAATAGCTCATGATCAATGGAAAATAAAACAATTAATAACAAAAGATAAAAAAATAAATTATACTTATCAGTCGACAAATGTTCTCATAATATGCTCTACTACTTCTTGTATGTGTAAATATTCATAGTAAGGGTCTGAAAACGAACCTGATTCGCTGAAGCATATTACAGGAGACCACATGGGAATGAACTTGATCCGTTGCCGCTAGAGATACCCAATGCGCTTGAAGAGCACTCCATAATTCATCAAAAAAAATATTTTAGCTACTTTTCTTTCTCCTGTTATTCATTTATCGAATCGTTATAGTGGATAATAGCCTTTATTTCAAAGACGACTTTCACTAAAGAGTTTATCGTCTCCTCCCATCAAAATATTGCTGAAAAAAAATTTAAGTTACAATATGAGTTAATTTTTTCAAGGGATGATATGTTTAAAAAAGTGATAAAGTGTAAAAATATATTTTGAGAGACTATGTGTATAATTATATTATTTTTAACATAATAATATTAATAGCATTAACGAGACACACTAACGTAACACCATATCAGTTTTTATATATAGACGTGATGCGTGATATAGAGCCATATAAAATGCCATGTCAATTTATCATTAAAGAAACATGAGGGCAAATAAGACGAGGAATGACAGAGTATAAAATTGAGAGACAATGAGTAAAAAAAGAGGATGAGGAACGACGAATGTAAATTATCTTAGGAGTGTTCAAAAACCCGTGGTCCCAAAAATCTTCGGGCCGGGCCTGGTTGGATTGGCCCGAACCCTTAATAGGGTTGGGCAGTGGGCTGCCAAGTCAGACTTGAGTGATGGTTGAAAACCCTCGAGCCAACCCGACCCATCTCAAGTGGTTTAATTTTTTTTATATTTTTTTTATAATTTATTGAAAATATTTATTTTAGTAGTTCAAATTTTATATAAAAAAGGCTTTGGAAGCTCCATCTTCTATTCCTATTGACTACCATAATTTTTATCTTTTAATAGTTACTAATGAATATAAAATTAAATTAGATAAAAAAATTAAAGATTAAATAATGAAATAACAAAATAATTAAATATTTTTATTATCCTAAATATTGATATAATAATTTATATACTATTAGATATAATTTGTTAAAATAATATTTATAAATAAATTTTATTAGGATTTAAACAAATTAAATTAAAAAAAATTAAAATTTGTTGGGCTGGCCCTATTTTAAATCCGTTCAAGTTCGAAGTGGCCCGACGTAACTGGATTAAGCGTTGTGCTATGGAGTGCTATTAGCAACCCGATTAGATTTCGAGCTGAGCTGCTGAAATAAAATCTGATTTAGTTTGACTTGAAAACACTTCTAATTATCCTCTAAATCTACAAAAAAATATGCTTAAAACTTAAATTAAAATAAGTAAAAAAAAATTGATGTGATACAGAGAATGGTGACATAAGGGATGATGTATCATGAATGATTTCAAATTTGGAACAACGTACATTCAGTACCCGTAATTTCTCAAAGAACATTTTGGCTTTTGCAAGTGGCGCATGGTGTGCTTCTTGACCACAAAAAAAAAAAAAAAAGTGGCCGATGGTGTGCTCCAATATCAATGTCCATCTCATATTATCTATTTGTTTTAGAATAAAAGAAGGCTACTGTGTTAATAAAACTAAATGAAAATATTTTTGTAAAGAGAGGACTCCAAGTAAATTATTCTGAAGATACGCTTATGAGATTTTTTTTATTTGCATAGGATGTATATATATTCAATTAATAAAATAATTTTTTTTATTTTTTTAAATATTTTTCATTAGCTTGATATATATATATATATAATAGGTCTAAATAAAAAAAATTTTATTTATAAATTCAATATAAACATAAGAAATGACCACTTGTCAATTTATCTTTATTTATTTTTTAAAATAAAAAATGAGATAAATATTTGCAAAATCACGGACCTCCTCAAATATTAGCATATGCACTATACTAAGATTATCTACTTCAACAATCAGTCTTTTTATAACACTCTTATATTTCATATACATATAATACTTATATTCAGTATACATAAAATTCACATATGCAGTACAAGAATATCACATTTTAAATCCTTCAAAAATTCTATATTTCCAAGAAAAAAAATTTAAACTTAACACGTAATTTAAACAACAAATAAAAATATTTATTATTAATTTTAAGTAACCTAAAATGCATATTTTAAATAAAAAATATTTAGAAAAAATTCGACAGAGTTTTATCTATATTTCGGATAATCTCAAATTTTAAATTTCACAACCTACATTTAAAATACACTCCTATATATTCATTCAACACACCCATTTCTCTAAAATAGCCTAATGGCTGAAATCCACTGTAAAAAGGTTGTGGGGTAATCCCACATTGATTAAAAATAAAAGAATTGAAAGACTTATAATAAGGAGGGGGATCCCTACAAATTGGCTTAAGTCAATTTGATTATAAGGTGAGCCCAACTTATTATAAGCCCAATTAATAATAAATAAATTTGACTAATTGATGAATTAATTAATGGCTCCTAGGACTCAGATTCTCAACATGGTATCAGAGCCTGTCGAGCTGGGATCTGAACTCGAAGTATGAGGGTCGAGTTACTGTACCCTGACGGACCCAGGGTTGGGCCGTCGATATTTGTCAAGTGGCCGAATTGCCACTTGAGGGGGGAGTGTAAAAAGGTTGTGGGGTAATCCCACATTGATTAAAAATAAAAGAATTGAAAGACTTATAATAAGGAGGGGAATCCCTATAAATTGGCTTAAGTCAATTTGATTATAAGGTGAGCCCAACTTATTATAAGCCCAATTAATAATAAATAAATTTGACTAATTGATGAATTAACTAATGGCTCCTAGGACCCAGATTCTCAACATGGTATCAGAGCCTGTCGAGCTGGGATCCGAACCCGAAGTATGAGGGTCGAGTTACTGTACCCTGATGGATCCAGGTTGGGTCGTCGATACTTGTCAAGTGGCCGAATTACCACTTGAGGGGGAGTGTAAAAGGTTGTGGGGTAATCCCACATTGATTAAAAATAAAAAAATTGAAAGGCTTATAATAAGAAGGGGGATCCCTACAAATTGGCTTAAGTCAATTTGATTATAAGGTGAACCCAACTTATTATAAGCCCAATTAATAATAAATAAATTTGACTAATTGATGAATTGACTAATGACTCCTAGGGCCCAGATTCTCAACATCCACCAACATTTCACAAAATATACATCCATATATATATATATATATATATATATGCATATGCCTCATTTTGTTTAATTTCTAACATTTAACACAAAAGAAAATCTTTATAATTTACATCTTATACATGTTCATAAATATAATGTACAATGTTAAATACGTTTCAAAAGTTTAAAGTGTATATATGAAATGCAGATGACACTGGTCAGTGGTAGCTCTACAATCTTCACAACAACAATTATAGCCTAGACTTGGTGTGGTCTAGCAGTACTCTCCGACTCTGCCCTGTCACCTGCACAATGAAATTCATTCACGTTAAGTATTTCACCTAGTGGTACATACTTTAATATAAAATAAATGATATTATATACATAATGTCCATAATGCCCTATAATTCAAATGTCACCCCACACATATCAAAATTTATTTAACATATTATCCATCCACACATTGAGCCCTAAAATCTTTTTATACTGGTCTAGTTTCAGAAATATTATCTTGAGTTATCTCATTCATCTATAACACCAATGTGTCTCTCCCAAAGACGTAATGAGTCTGTGATACCAGTGTGTCTCATCCGAAGGCAAAAAAATTTAATAACAGTAATTCAAAACTAGACTCTATATAAGGTGACATGCAAACACATTTTCTCTTATTCTACATTTCTTATTCTTTTTCATATTGTTGACTCTTAAAATATATCATCATCGCATTTAAAAAAACGTTACTTACTTTCACATTTTAGTGCACATTTGCACTTTTCACATTTTGCACACACATTATTTAGCCATTCTCCAATGGCTTACCATGCCATAGATAATGCAAATCAAATATTATTACTTCAAACAATGCCATACACACACATTTACATAAATCAAGTAGCATAACACATTCAATAAATATAATGTATTATGCTTAAGATCAATAAAATTAACTAAATTCAATATCAAAGTATATACTAATCTCTTTAAGCCAAGAATGTGAGCCAAAACTCTACTCCATTTCAAAATTCCTTATAGCCCAATACTACTAGGTCGATAGAATTTCTATCTACTCAATATCTATTCAAAATGTGAATATATATATAATTAATTAGTATCACATTTCTAAATATTTTAACTACGAAACTTTAATTAAAGTTCATTCCTTCAATTTCTCCTTTTCTTGCTCCAATAGACTTTAAACTTGAAAGTTAATTTTACTTATTTTCAAATTGAATTTAAAACTTATATATATATATATATATATATTACTAGAATCACATTTTAACATTTCTAGGCATTACATTTTAATGTACCACATTTTTTTTCAAAATTCTAAATATTTGCGCCAAGCTTCTTTAATTTTGGTTCTTCATTCTACTTAATTTTAATTATCAATTTGAGTTCATTTCTATCATTAAAACCATTTAATAACATATTTTAAATCATAAAATTAAATGATTATCCATACTTTAATAAAAACCTTTTCAAAATCCTCAATTCAATACTACTTCTTCCAAACTCTAATTAAATCCATCATTTTCTTTAATCTAACTTTAAAATCATAATTCTCACATCAAAAGAACACTTTCTATATCCATATAATAAATTAAAATATACCCCATTAAAAGTTCAATTTCTATATATTCATATATTCAAAGAAAACTTAATAAAATTCAAAGAAAATCCTTAACTATTATATGAAAATCCTTCAAAACCACCTTTAATCCTTAAAAACTTGGTGAAATTTTGAGTATTTGGAAGAAGAAATCTCCCCTAAAATCTCAAAATTCGGCCAAATATGGAGAAGGAAGAAGATGATGACCTTTTATATTTTTTACTTTTTTAAAATACCCCTCACTTATATACATATTTACTAAATAATTAAATATTAAAATAACATATTTTTTTTATCTTTCATATCCATAATTATCTTAATTTTAATTTAAATTAATTATATTTAATTTAGATATTATAATTTCTTTTATTTTTTTAACTTTTAACCCAATTTTATCTTTTTCTAAAAGTGTATATATTAGGTATATATTATGTTTATATTATGTGTCCAATGTATATGTTAGGTAGATATCATGTGTACATTATATATCCAATGTATATTTTCTTTATATCTTACATGCACATTTTATATTTTCATACTTCCAACACTTTATTTAACATTTTAAATTATTTATTTAATTTTTATTCTAATATTTTAACAAATTTATGGATGTTACACTTATAATACCTTAAGACTAGGCAATGGTTAACAACTTGCATGAGTCGAGATTTTAATTTGAGGTATTGATAATATATTAAGTATATATTTTTGAAAATAGAGTATATTTTTAGTATATTGATATATATAGATATATCTCTTTTAAAAAATAAGTATTTTTAAAATTAAAAGAAAAAAATATATTTTTAAAAGAAAAAAGTAAATATTTTTAAAAATAATTTTATTTTTGAGATGTTTTTTAAATAAATACATATATTCTATTTATCTAGACAAATTGATTGACTAAATATATATATATCTTTGAAACTATAGAATATTTTTAGTATATTAGATATATATCTTTAAAAATAAGTATTTTAAAATTAAAAGAAAATTGATATTTTTTTAAAAAAAGGAAAATTAAATATTTTTAAAGATAATTTTATTTTTGAGATATTTTTTTAAATAAATACCTATATTTTATTTATCTCACTTATGGGATGTATCAAATACTAGTACATGGCATTGTTATACCTCCCAAGTGGTATCAGAAACTTACAGCTTCTAGCTGATTATGTTTCAATACATCATAAATATCTAGGCAAAGTGGTATACAGGCTGGAAACCTCATAGTATATTCTACTGGCAGAGAGCAAGACTAGGTCTTGTGGTTTGAGGTATAACAATGCCAAGTACTAGTAGTTGATACACCCCCTAATAAGCATGATTATTAATGAAGGAAGAAGAACCTTAAACACCGTGACTACATCTTTAAGCTCTCAACCCGTTTCTCATACTTTCTCTCTTATTATTCCTCCTTCTTGTTCACAGTCTATTACTAATAAAATAGATCACATTGTAGAAATAGCTCATATTCCTGAAGATTCTAAGGTAGATAGTTTTCATCTTCCTATTCTCAACCTTTATCTTATTTTTCAGAAAACCAATTATATAGAAAAGATTTCCAATCTCATCTCTCCTAGAAGACCTCATGTTAAAGAATATATTCAGACTACTTGTCTGAATAAATATTCTTTATCTTTTAGTGGAAGAAGCAAGGTTACTCTCATCTCCACCTTGGCAGTGTTCGGGTTGTTTTGTCCTATCATGGAAGGAAAGATCTTCCAGTTACTGCAAGATTATCTTTGTTAGACACCAAATATGTTCACTTTGAAGATGCAGTAATTGACACTATTTTAACAACACTTAATGCTGGAAGTATTGTTCTGACCCTTTTTTTTCCAATTATAACATGTCTCTGGATGATGGACATCTATCTACAAGCCTGAAAATTTAAGTTCAAATCACAGAAGCTGAATAGATTGAATGTTCTTTATCTGCAACAGTCCATCATCAAATAGTATATAGATTGCAAGACCATGCAATCAATCTATCTTCCCCCAGGAGTATCATTTGATGTTATTTACATCTATGCAGATACAGACACTACACCTATAGGCAACTTTTCAGAGAAGAACTCATGAAACTCATTCCTTTGGAATGGGTTACTTCTTATAAACGGCAACGACAGAATTCAAGACCAGTACAGACTATGAATTCTATTTTTCTCAGAAAAAAGGATGATACAATTAAGACTATTTTTAAAGATCCATCATAGTTGCATGATATTTCCTATTTCTCACAGGAATATAGAAAAAATCTCAGTGCACAGTTTTATAGCTGATGGAGATCTAATCTATGCTAGAAAGATCAGAGAATATTTTATATGGGATACCCCAAGCTCAAGAGAATGTGACCCTAGTTGTACATATTGTGAAGATATAGGAGATATTCGTTATCCTCCTCAATCAACTAGACTCACTGGAACAAAGAGATTTTTCTTTTCCTGTAAGATAGAAGCAACAGGTCCAAGAAATCATCCTCCTAATTCAGGAGCTTCTCCCTGGATTGGAATTTCTCCAGAAATTTAAAAGGAGGAGTATCCACTCCCTCTTCCTATTTACATTGAAGCCCTTAAAGTCTTAGAAAGAGAAGGATTTCTTAATACTCCAAAACCTCTAAAAATTCTTAAATCACAAAAGCCAAAACAATGTGTCCCACTGGTACATTAACCCATTACCTAAATACCTCAACCTCAAGCCTACATGATGTTTTAACTACCTTCACAAGATGACTTCTCACCTTTGCAGAAATAAACTGATCCTCAAATAAAGATCAGTGACCGACCTTATATCCAACAAAATATTGTTTCTCCTTTAGGACAGTTAGAAGAACTTCATCAGAATGAACAGGTTCTCAACTGGCAATCTCAAAATGCTCAAGTTCAGAATAGATATCTTCAGTCCATTGATTCAAAGATCAGTCAATTGTAATACCCTTATACCATATATATATATATATATATATATATTACACACACCCGGTATATGTAAAATATGTCTCACAATCCAGTTTAATAAAATTTTTTATATTTTCTCAAAATATTTATACATATGCATATATATTTCAGAACACAAAAAATCTCACATTACTCAATTATTCAAAACATTCTTTATAATTTATAATATATATACTCTAAAAACACAATAAAATATACATAATATCAAAATATACTATAATATAACATATATACATGCTGGCAAAATGGCTATGATCTTGATGTAGCAAAAACACTTCAAACTCAACAAACACAAGCCTAGACCCGACTAGGTCTAGTAGAAATCTCAGGCTCTACTGGATCACCCTTATCACCTGTGTGATAAATTACAATCGCGCTAAGCTAAAAGCCTAGTGATATAAACTTTGATAATAATAAAACTTTAAAACAATGTCAATGCAAAAATGCTTATATGCTATGTGACAATGTGACATCCAAGCTCACTTTTAAATATATTCTTTCATCATTTAATAATTCACACAAACACATACCCAAGTATGAGCCCAAACAGACTAATACATTCTTCAAATTCTAGAGTTACTGTTTTGGTCTATAATAACACCGAGTGTCTAACCCCGAAGGCAAGTCAATTAATGCTCAAAAGCTAGCCCGAAAGCAAATCATATCACAGTGACGCTAATCGTCTAGCTCCGAAGGCAAATAATGAGGATAACCTCATAAGCATGCTGCTAAATATAAAACTCTGGAAATTGAATAACATATTAGATAAACAATTATTTCCTATTTTCCATCATCAATTTCTTTCTCATTTTTTCATTTTTCTCATTCATATCAATGTCACTTCATTTCAAATTATCACATTTTATCATTTCATCATAATGTAGGATATTCCATAATAAAATCACGTTACCCAAACACTTTGGGTCATTTTCACACTTTGCACATAATTCACATTTTATTCAATCTAGCCATTAATAATGGCTTTTCATAATGCATATAATGCATACATAACAATTTACATGTCATAGCATAATATTCATGAATATTCAATGTATCAAGTAGCTTAACACATTTTTCATCTAAAATGTGTTAAGCCCAATTTAATGCTAACATATCAAATTTTATCAAAAGTTTATACTTACCTTAGAAAGCACTCCAAAACAAGCTTCAAAACTCCCTCCAACCTTCTCTTCCAATTTGCCCTTCAACACTAGGGTTGGGCAAACTACTTCCTCTCAATACCTATACTGAATGTGATCACAAATAATCATTTAATATCACATTCTAAGACATTCTCAACATCAAATAATTTAAATTAGTATTTTAAGTTTATTAATATCATTAAAAAATATATTTTAATATGTTTAAATCAATTACATTACTTATTAGGGTTGATTTCAAAAATCCTTTACACTTTGAGGTCTTATAGTCATTTAGGCTGGAATTACAAATGAAAGACAAAGGAAGGAGTTATTTTGGCCAATTTCCTCAAGTGACACACCCAATGACATGGGCGCATCAACAATCGTGTAATTTTTCCACTCTTATAGAAGCTTTGACATGCCTAACGATATGGGCGTGTCACTGCCCGTGTCATTATCCTATATTACAAAAGCTTTTACACGCCCAACGACATGGGCGTGTCACCGGTTGTGTTATTAATTTTGTATTACAGTAGCTATGACACACCTAGAGACATGACCGTGTCAGGTAAAATTTTTATATTTCGTACACTTAGCCCCTTGAACACAATATATTCAAATACATAAACACATCCCTATTTCCAAACTCTATCCAAACTTTACCAAATTCATCATTTAACGTTAAAATCATTGTTTATGCATCAAAGTAACACATTTGGAACCAAATTGCACAATTAAATCATGATTTCACAACCTAAAAATTTCATAACCCTAAATTCTCTCTCTTCACCAAACTCAACTTAAATTTAACCATTTCTTCAATCCAACCTTAAAATCATTATTAACTACTCAAAATATCTTCATACAGACCCAATTAAGCAATTAAATCATGCTAATACAAAATTTCAAAATCCACATATCATACTTTCATAGAATTCCAAAGAACTTGCAAAATTGGTAAAGAAACATACCAATTGAGTAAGAATTCCCAAAAACTCCACTTGAATCCTTAAACTTCTTCAATATTTGATGTATGGAAGAAGAAAAAATCTTTGCTCCTTAGCCATGGAGGTTCAGCCTCTCTCTTGAAGAAGAAAAAGATCACTTTGTTTTTCTCTTTCTTTCCACTTCCAAAAATAACCATATATATATTATTATATTCTTAAAAATTATTTATTTATTTATTTAAAAATCACAAATTATCTCTTCCATCCAAAAATGATTTATTTTTAATTTATTTATATAATTTTAATTTTTCAAAGTATATTTATAATTTTACCATTGACCTTTGACTTTTATATTCAAAAGTTGACTTTTGTATATGTTATGTATATTTTAGGTATATTTTACATATACATTCTACTTTATCACTTAAAATTCTTTTATTTTCCATTTAAATCATTTATTTAATTTATCCAATTTAAGTTTTAATTTATTTTATTTAATTTTCAAAATTAGGGATGTTACATCAGTTGTCTGTACAGACTGATAAAATCTTTGTGGTTTTAAGAACTATGTTTACAAAAATTCAATAATTTCACAATTCTCTAACTAGCAGGATTAATCAATTAGGCACAAAATTGAGATAAATGATCAGTTAATAGTCCTTGCATCATTCAATGAAAAATAAGGTGAAATTCAAAAGTTGAAATCTCAACTCAGAGTAATGGAAGAAGATTTGTTTTCTAAATATTCTCCTCCTTCACCTTACCCTACAGATCCTTTTTCATCTTTCTCATACTCATATCTAACACCATATGTTCCACCTATAACCAAATCATCCTTTAGAGTATTAACAGATTTATTTCCCCAGTACGACCTCATAAGATTTCAGTTTCATCTTCTTTTGTACCTCCAGTTACTTCTATATAGAAGACTTATGCTCAAACAACAAGTACAACTGAGTCATCTCAACCTTCTCAAGGTCCTTATGTTACTCAACAATAGATGGTAGCACAGATTGTTCCTATCGAATCAAAATCTTCTGATATTTCAAAAATTGATGATAATGTCTCTACATAATTTTTTGATAACTCAAAAGATATTATAAGAATCCTGATGATGGAACAAGATGTTTAGGAACCTCTTAAAGAAGTTAATAAACATGTTGATTTAAGACAACATCCTCCCCATGAGAAGAAACCAACAAATGGACCTTTTTTTCACTTTGGATGATATTCCTCCCAGTAAATGGAGAGTCAGATTGCTAGAATTTAACTCTTGGCTCCAAATAAAAATATTTGGTCAAGATGATGCAGTTAAGCCAGACATTTTGAGAGAATTTATTCTCAGATTTATTGGATCACTCTAAGAATGGTTTTTTTACTAAGATGAATACACACAGTTGATGTTTTTTACTTTTTCCATTCAGCAAGTATTGGATAAGCTTCATCATGTCGTTTTAGGAGACTATTCACTCATTCAATTAAAAGAACAATAAGAATTTTATGAAATGAAATGTTGTTTTTCAAAATGGAAAGATATTGAATGGCACTATCAGAGGATGATGAAAAAATTACCCTGGAATGAAATAAAGGTATGTTGTTTCTCTTCCTGAAGAACTTCATGAAGACCTTCAGAACAAAATTCATCAATTGGGTAGAGCTTTATCTTAGATTTCATTTGGAAAAATTTATCAACTCTCTCATGCTCGTCTCAAATCATTATATGAAAAACAACGCTTCTTTCAGAAGTTTATTTTTGATGATGCCCTAAAATTCAAAAATGCTTGCTAAAGATCTCCTGATTTTGCAATTTAATGTAATGACAAGAAGAAATCTCATGTTCACAAGTATCACTCTCCTCCTAAATCTGGACAGCCCAAAAGATTTAAAAGAAGAAAGAAGTTCATATTTTTTAGAAAGAGATATCCTTATTTTAAGAGGAGAAAAGAAGGATCATACCGTTGCTATGCTTGTGGAGGAAAAGGACATTTTGCAAAGAACTATCCAAAGAAGCCAATGAAAAATGCTAACCTTATTCAGCAGATAAACCATGCTTTTATCCCCTTACCAGATGATGTTGAAATGAATTAGTTTTTCTGAACAAGAAAAAGCAGATCAAGAAAACATTATTGCAATCTATGTTGATGATGATGACTCTTTCTCTAACTCCAGTTCCTTGGATTCAGAGGAAGAATATCTTCTTATTTATCATCTTTAACAACATCAAATCCCTTCTGCTTATTCTATTGAACACTCATTGTCTACTCCTCTGATGCATATTTTTGTACTTCTATCCAAGTATGATAGAGTTATTCCTTTTATAGCTTTCATGTATACTAGTGTTCATAAGTCCATGATAATCCTATAGTACTACCATATTCTTATTGGAAGTCCCATACATAATATTTTAGAGCAGCTGATGAAAATGTGTTTTCTACACATTTAATTACTAGGAAGAAGATTGGCATACAGTTCTTCCCAGACTATATAATCTAGATTCATGTTCTTGGGTCATCTCTTCCAAACAAGGAGTTATTGATAGGCTTTGATGTTTATCAACAAGCAAAAAATTTACAAATCCCTCATACTGGAATTAGTCACAAGAAAATGTTTAAGCCCAACATTGAAATATAAAGAATTTTCACTCTAATAGAGATCCTTGTTGCATTTGAAGATATTAAAGCTTCTCTGTTACCTTATTGTGTGAACTCACATGTTGAGTTCCACCATCCTAACCCTCTATGAAAAAATGCAGAATTCTTCATTTCTCTTCCTTTAAGAAAAATGAAGATGTTAATCCAACAAAATCCTCTCATCTAGGAATGTCTCCTTCAAATTTTACCCTTGCCAGAAAAAATATGAATCTTTACTTCAACAAGGATTAATTGAACCAACTAAGTCCAATTGGGCTTGCCATGCATTCTTTGTTGAAAAGAGATCAGAAGTGCTTAGAGGAAAAAAAGAGACTTGTCATTAATTATAAGCCTCTTAATCTTTTTCTTACAGATGATAAATTTCCTTTACCCAAGATCTCTACACTAATGGCTCATCTTAAGGCAACAAAAATATTTTCAAATTTTGATTTGAAAGTTGTTTTTTGACAATTGGGTATTAAACCAAAAGATCGACCTAAAATAGCATTTTGCATTCTTGATGCACAGTACCAATGGACAGTAATATTATTTGGACTCAAAGTCATCCCATCTCTATTTCAGAAGGCCACGATCAGAATATTTTAGCCCATTCTATACTCAACCTTGATTTATATTGATGATATCTTAATGTTTTCACCAACAGTTGAAACCGACCATCAATTACCTCAGAAATTCTCTTCTACTGTGCAACAACATGGAATTATGATTTTTGAAAAGAAGAGTACCATAGGCAGAGATTCTATTAACTTCTTAGGCATATATTTTGAAAATGGAGTTTATACTCTAGGTCTATGCATAAAAAGAAGAACTACTTAAATTCTCTAATGAAAATTTAACTTTTAAGCAAATTCAACAGTTTTTGGCTATAATTAATTATATCCGAGATTTCTATCATGTGATAACCCAGCCTGTCAGTTAGTTGTTTAGATTATTAAAGAAAAATCCACTACCACGGTCAGAAGAAAAAACAAAGGCTGTACATATCATAAAGAATGTTGTTTCTCAGCCTACTCCTTTGCACATACCTTCTAATGGTCTCATAATTCTTCAAACTGATGCCAGTGATGAATATTGGGGTACTGTATTTCTTGAAAAAATTAATAGTCAGGATCATTATTGGGGACATGCTAGTGGATAGTTTAAGGAAAGTGAAAAGCATTATCACTCTACTTATAAAGAGATTTTGGCAGTAAAATATGGTTTCAAGAAGTTTAAATTCAACTTCTTGGTCATCATTTCTTGGTCATTATTGACAACACCTCTTTCCCAAGAGCCCTAGACTTTAAATAGAAAACCCTACCACCTCAACTCCTCAGGCTGTAGGAATGGTTCTCAAGATATGTCTATTTTGTAGAACACATAAAAGACCAAAAGAACCTCATCCTGACCTTTTTATCCAGACCCTCAAAACCAATTCCAGTTATAACCATAGCCAAAAAGTTTCCCTATATTATGATGTCCAGAGGATACTCTCCTGGAAACCTTCTTGCTAGAACACCTTTGTGGAATAACCCTAACTTGGAATTCCCTTCAAGATGTTATTTTACCTCTCCTACTGAAATTCAAGACTATGCCAGAACTCGCATTGTTGTTTACCTTGAACACATCCACAATCATTTCATTGTGGATCCATAAGTCAATATTTTTTACCCAGAATTTCCATGGATGCTAGTTTATCATCTTTGTCCTAATCATCTAAAATATTCAGCTGAATTATAGTTTTTATGGTGTATTACTACACTATATAATCATGCCATTTTGGATATGCTCAATTTCATTTCCATTGATGACAATGCATCTTCTCTACCATGGAAATTTCTCAAATGGTGCAACTAGATTTCATGGTGGCAATAGGAGTTCTTACATATAATTCACAGTAAACAGTTATGGGAAAAATCAGATGAAGAAACCAGAAGTTATCATGCCATTTTCATCTTGCATAACCTTTTCTTTCAATATCCCCATGCAGGAGTCTTACGATTAAGAAATCAAGCAGTCCATTGAAAAACTTACCCTGGTTAAATGTTTTATAATTACCAGAAGCAGATTGAATTGAACACCATTTTTGTGAACTCAATAATTTAAGAAATTTTCTTTAGACAATTAGAAGACCTCATAGTTTCTGCTATTGGGAGAGAGCAAGACTAGGTCTCGTGGTGTGAGGTATAACAACGCCACGTACCAGTAGTTGATACACCCCATAAGTGGTATCAGAAACTTACATCTTCGAGCTGATTCTGTTTCAATATATCATAAATATGGTACATATTTATAAATTATATTTGTATAAAAAATAATATATTTATATTATGTATCGAATGCATTATATATATTTTACACAAAATATATAATTATAATTAAATTCAAAAAATATATTACATAAAAATAATAAAAATATATAATTATAATATAAAAATTGATATTCACCTAACGACAAAAAGAGCCTAAATTGGAACAAGAGTGGGTTTTGGGGGGGTTTTCTATCGAAAATGATAATTACTCCACTCAATTTAGAAATGAATTAGCTGGAGTCACTATCGTATTTGGACATTTTATCATCATCACACAATCTAGAAACTAAAACAGGTAATTATGACTTAGTCAATGTTCATCTACTGGCACTTATTATTATACAAATACCTTTCACGTCTCTGTCTTGACAAAAATACCACTTTTCTTGTGTAACTTCTCGAGCAAGATTTTTCTCTTTAAGATAAGATATTATTTAATCACATCATATTTTGGGAAATAACCTGAAAAATACTCTTTTGATAAGGGTTAATATTTTATAGACCCCATTAATCTTAAATAGACTCAATTTTTCTGGAATGTCCTTGGTCATTAAAACAAAAGAAAACACTGAAGTTTAAATTTTAAAAAACTCTAGTTCCACTTTTGCGTTTTCTTCTCCAATTTTCCTCCTCCATTGCCGATAAAACCATTATTCAAAAATCCTAATTTCTTACCAAAGTTCATGTTGCATCATCTGAAGGAGGAAACTTCTAGCAATTGAAGAAGTTAAGCAATCCGTAGCGCATCAGTGATGGAAAACTGTTAAAATCGATTTCTGCTTCTTCTTCGAATCAACCAGTAAGTTTTCTTTCTTCTTTTTTTTCTTTAATCTTTTTTTTTCTTTAAAATGAATGAGGCATGTTGGGTTTCAAGTGTATTTTGATGGAGAAACAAAGTGATGCATGTAAAGAAAAATAGATACATCGATGATAAGTTGATGGGTGTTATTGATTTTGCTTTAAAACTGGAAGGAAAACATTGTTCATAGTTTGTGATTTGTCTTTCTTTAATATATATTACAAGAGATTAGGAGTTTTTGCAGATAAAATATACACATTACCCATGATTTATCAATCTGAATGGTTGTTTTGGAGTATTATTGTTGTAATTATTGTTAGGGTCTATTAGGAGTTGTTAGGGCCTGTTACTATAACAGTCTAAAACTCAACATCATATAGCAACTTAGACTAACATATGCAAACATCATTTGAAGGTTTGTTAGTTATTATTAGGGGATGATAAGAGTTGTTATGGACTATTATCCTTAATAGCTCATATCATCCCCTAACAACCCTTAAGAACTCCGTAGCAGTATATAACAACCTATATCTACATTTATAAGCATAATTTGAAGGATTTGTATAGTATGTTAGAGGGTATTAGGGGATGATAGGGGCTATTATGGAGTTATAGGGTAACAGTCCCTAACATACCCTATTATCTCCTATCAGTGCCTAACAATATCCAACAATTCTTCACATAATGTTAGCAGTTGTTAGCATAAGTTGTTATAGGTTGTTAGGAGTTGTTAGAGGCAGTTTGGGGAAACATAACCTAACAGCCCCTATCAACTCCTATTAGACCTTATCAAGCTCTATCATTATTGGTTTACTTGTTATAAGTTGATGTAATGTTTTAAATTTATTTTTCAGATTACATGACTTCAAATTCCCCTTCTAGTAGTGAGCAGAGTGAGCAATCTCCTCCTGTTGTAAAAGAAAAAGTAAATATTAAACTTATAAGTCCAGGTACTTTATCCACAATCGCTAGGCATATAATGCTTAAGTGGAGAAATGTTGAGAGGCCAACGGAAGAAGAGGATACTAAGAAAAAGAGGTTTGCAAGATTGGAATTACGTGATGAAGAGAGTGATGATAATGATGATGATGCCAAACTTGCCTGTGATGAAGAAAATGCTGATAAGATAGGTGTGAAGATTGCAAGTTAAAATTTATTTAATGATTGAAATGAATCATTGTGATTGAATATGTGTATTAACAAAATGCCTTATATTTCACAGGCTTTAGCTTATGTCATCCCTCAATCTGATTGGAAGCACCACCCAGTTAATTCTGTGTCAATGGGTCTGAATATTATTCGTGATATGTACAATATTATTGGAAAGGATGAGCATAAAATATATTACACTATATTGGTTTGATTGACTCATTATTGCATGTGTGTTTTGTCCTTAAAAATCTTATTATTTATTTGTTTTGCTTTAATTTTGTGCAGTTGGCAGCATTTCGTAAATACAAAGTTGGAGACTTTCTCGACATAGATGAACATAGATTTGTTCTTTGGCCTGGGTTAATCACATATATGTTCTTACGTCAACTTCACCATCTAGTGACTGACGAGTTGTGGTTTAAAATAGGCAATGATGTTCTGCGAATGGTGTGAACCTCGGTTTTCCACCCAAAAAGGATTCGGAGGAACGTTCACTTGTTGTTGGGAGTCGCCACTCAGTTTATTTTGTTCGAAGGGAAAAACTAAGAAAACCCTTGTTTGACTCCAATAACGCGTCCAATGTAAAGGTTTCTAATCTGCGAACCCAAGGAGGATTCGGGGACTATGTTATGCATTCGACTAACTTGCCAATAAAAGAAATAAACCTTAAAAGGGATGAAGGAAAGAAAACAAACAGATTGTTAGTAAATTGTGGACTTGCTATTTGGGGTGAATCTCAAATATGCCTACATACTCTTGTTTTTATGAGAGATCAAAGCCCATGTAGTTCGGAAAAGCCTATTTAAAGGCAATGATGCATTATGCATGTGTGTGTGTATGCTTCGTGCATTGTCGGGCTTTTTGCCAAAATTGTGAGATTTTGAGCACTTAGTGCTAAATTTAATGAAATTTGGGTACTTGGTACCAAAAAGTATGCAATTTAGGCTTCATGCCAAAAAGATTAATTGATTCATGGCTTAATGCTGAGATATTGGTTGATTAGTTAACTAGGCCTTAGACCTAAAAAGATTAGGTCTTTGGCCAAAAAGAAATTAAGAAGAAGGTGGAATGCTTAAGATATGCTCGAATTGACAAATGATGAATTAGGATATTACCTTGTTTACAATTTTTCCACTTATAAGTTCCAGATCTTGTTTTCTTGGAATATGATCCTTGCTTCCTATAACACAAGGTTAGAAGTTCTTAAGCATGTGAAAATAAAGAATTCGACAGCACGAGGTCTCGGGATGCCAAAAGCCAACCCATGTTCTGAAAATTTAGAGGCTTTTTATAGACAAAATCGGGCTGGACGGCGGCTGGGCCGCCAGTCACGGCGGCCGAGCTGCTGGGAATGCGACCATCAGAAAAGACGAAAAAAAGCAAAAAGCAGTGGCGGCTCGGCCGCAGGTCCCGGCTCTTCTGGCCCCAAATTTGTCCGTCGGCTTGCACGATTTTCGCTCAAATTGATTTTTCGGGAGCCACAGGCTTTCAAAAATTATTCTGAGACCATATTCGTGATCCTTGCGTCGTTCCGGACATTTCAAGTACCATGAAGACATACTTTCGGTGAACTTTTACCGTGGACCCCCGGTCCGGCCCGGTCATTTGCAGTCTGAGAAAATTGGCTTTCCGAGCCTCAAAATTCGAGTATTCACAATTGCCCCCACTGGGGTCCATAAAAATGATTTATGGGGCCCAGTGGTCGTCTGAAGAGTGAATTTTGAGCGAGGGGTAAAAGACCCGCCTTTTGGCATTTCTGGATTGCTTGCAACACTTCTGATTTTTCTCTGATTGTATTCTGATTTTTCTGTACCTGCACTTTTGTTTAGCACAAACAGTACATATGTATGCATGATGTCCCCTTTTATTTTCATAAAGGTATTTATTTGCTTCTTTACAACCATTGCATGCACAACTGGACCAAGAGTCTTCAAAAGGTTGAAAGGATCAATATGGGAAGATATGGATTGAAAGGTGTTGCTACTCTTAGAGGCGTAGCTGTAGATTGGGATTTCTTGCATGCTTGTATCAGATTCATTTGATTGATGCTTGTATAAGGCGATGCTGCTCCCTTTGATTGATGCATTCCTGACTGCTAATTTTGAAGATGAGATTCAACTGAAGCATAGGATGCGAGCTTTTATTTTCTGCCTGTTAGCTGGGTTTCTTTTCAACCGTGACCCTGGTTTTGGATATTTAAAGCTTTGCCCCATGATTAGGCAGATGGGGATTGATCAGAGGGTTCCTCTTCCTGTTGGGCTTACTATTGCTGCCCCTATTATGCCCGGAGTTACTCAAGCTGCTCTTCAAACTTGGGTTAGGAACCATCAGATGATCAGACCTTTTGCAGAACCTTCCCTTGTCGAGCCTACTCTAGAGTACAGAGCTTGATTTATAGCTGAAGTTTGGCCAATTGAAAAGCCAAGGAGGCATGCATTGTTGCAGGAGTTGGAGGGAGAGGATGTGGTTCCTCTTAACGAGAGGAAGATAGATGTTGTAGAGAGTTCCGAAACTAAAGAAGATACCGAAGACTCTGCCCCACGAAGGAGACGTAGGATTTAGATCCTAGGGTTGACTCTATTGTCTGTTTTTTTTGTACCTTTTTGGTTCCTTGGATGTTTAGGACCTATGGTTTGACTCTTTTCATGGAATGAATGACTCTTTTTGTAATGAATGACTCTTTTTGGAATGAATGACTCTTTCATTTGCTTTCCAAGCATTATCTACTTTACTTACTTGCTCTAATTTTTGCCTAAGTCGTCCTTTCGGATTTTCAACTTAGCGAGCTCTTATCCATTCTTGCCTAAGCCGCCCTTTGCAGGTTTTCGACTTAGCGGGCCCCACTATTGCCTAAGCCGCCCTTTGTGGATTTTCGACTTAGCGGGATTTTTCTTTCTTTTATTTATTTATTTATTTATTTATTATTATTTTTTTACGTTGGCAAAAGAAAAATGAATCAATAATTTTTATTAAAATTTAGACCGTGCTCAAGGAGAGCTGCCTACATATCTCGAATTAGTTTGCGAGAATCAGGTCTACTTTAGTTCCTCACAATGCATAATTATACATAATATTTCTTTAGCTGATCCAGATTGCATGGGTTTGTGAACTCCAGACCATCCAAATCAGACAAGATGACGGCTTCGCCGGAAAGTATTTTCTTTAAAATGTAGGGTCCCGCCCAATGAGAACGAAACTTCCCACGAGGATCTGTAACAGGTGTTCTGATCTCTTTCAGAACCAAACAACCTTCTTCCAACTTTTGATCTTTGACCTTTTTGTTGAAATGTCTGGCCATTCACCTCTGATACCCTTGAATTCGATGTAGAGCTTGAAGTCTTTTTTCATCCAAACCCAACAACTGATGATGATAATTGCTGATCCATTCAGCTTCATTTATCTGACTTTCTTGAATTATCCTCGCCGATTGAACTTCCAGTTCAATGGGGAGTACTGCTTCCATTCCATACACCAGGGAATACGGGGTTGCCCCAGTAGGAGTTCTAATTGATGTTCTATATCCCCACAAAGCCAGCGGTAACTTCTCATGCCAATGCCTATGTTCCTTGATCATTTTTTGTATGATCACCTTTATAGACGTGTTCGCTGCTTCTACAGCTCCATTTGTTTGAGGCCTATAAGGAGAGGACTTATGATGCTGGACATTCTTATCCTTCAAGAGCTTAGCAAATTCTGCTTGGAAATGAGTTCCATTATCAGTGATAATCTCAAATGGCGTTCCGTACCGACAAAGGATGTTGGTTCGGACAAACTGTGCTGCCTTTTTGGCGTTTAATTCTACATAGGAAGCTGCTTCAACCCACTTTGTGAAGTAATCCACTGCTACCAAGATAAACTGATGTCCATTTGAGGCTTTTGGATGTATTTTGCCAACTATATCTATTCCCCAAGTAGCGAAGGGCCATGGAGAAGTGATCGGATTCAGGGCAACGGGAGGTTGCTTCTGCATCTTAGCAAATATCTGACACTGATGGCATTCTTGCACAAATGCTACGCAGTCTGCATTCATGGTGGACCAATAATATCCTAGATTGGCAATTTTTTGAGCCAAGGCGATCCCATACATGTGTGGCCCTGATTTGCCACCATGTACCATTTCCATTATCTACTTAGCCTCTGCTTCATTCACACACCTTAGGTGCATTCCATTCCAACTCCTCTTGTAGAGGATATCTCCATTAAGAATGTAACCTGTGGTTAGCTGCCTTATGGCCCTCTGATCAACATTTGATGATCCCTCCGGATAACTTCCATCCTTGAGATAACTTTTGATATCCCAAAACCATGGTTTACCATCGATCAAATGCATTACATGGGCGGGTCGTTTCTGAAGCTGAACTTTTAATGGACGAATGGCTTTCCCCTCCTTGATATTGATCATGGAAGCTAAAGTAGCTAGGGCATCAGCAAACTGATTCTTTGCTCTTGGGAGATATTCGAAGGACAGATCATCGAATTGTTGTGCCAAATGATCAAGGCGTTGTAGGTAAGGAACCAAACGCTCTTCTCTTATCTTCCATTTCCTTAAAGCTTGTGATACTATTAAAATAGAATCACCGTAGACCTTTAGGTTCTTAATCCCTAATTCCAGGGCGGCTTCAAGCCCATTGATGCAAGCTTCATATTCTGCTTCATTGTTTGTGCAGCTAAAGTCAAGTTTAACTGCAAATGGAATGTATTCTCCACAAGGAGTTTTGAACACAATCCCAATTCCATTTCCATGATAATTGGATGCCCCATCAAAATACATCTCCCAAATACTCCTTTCCACATTCAAGAGGTCTTCGTCAGGGAAACCCATTTCTCGCATCTCGTCTTTTACGGGTAATTCTGCTAATTGGTCAGCTATTGCGCCACCTTTCACAGCTTTCCTTTGAATGAATTTTAAGTCAAAGGCTGCCAATGTTGACACCCACTTTGACATTTTGCTGTCCAAAACAAGCCTCTCCATAAGAAATTTCAAGGGACTCTGTTCTGCGATGACACAAGTAGTGTAAGAAGACAAGTAGTGTTGTAACTTTGTGCAAGCCCAATACAATGCTAAACACAACTTCTCAATCTTGTTATACTTTAACTCATAGTCCAACATCCTTTTGCTGAGGTAGTAAATTGCATTTTCTACCTTTGTACTTTCTGCTTCTTGAGCTAGCATTGCACCCATGGCTTCATCTGTTACAGACAAATACAAGAGCAGAGGCTTTCCCATTCTGGGAGGTTGTAGAATTGGCGAACTTAACAAGTATTCTTTGATCTTGTCGAAGGCCTTTTGGCAGTCTTCATTCCATTCTTGTGAAGCACCTTTCCTTAGTAGCTTAAAGATTGGACCACAAGTCTCTGCCAATTGCGATATGAATCGACTGATATACTGTAATCTACCTAGCAAGCCTCGAATCTCTTTTTCTGTTCTTGGCGGAGGCATTTTCAGAATAGCCTTTGACTTTGCTGGATCAACTTCTATTCCTCTCTTGCTGACCAAATATCCCAAAAATAAGCCTGATGTTGCTCCAAATAGGCACTTTGCAGGATTAAGCTTCAAATTGTACTTGCGAAGTCTAAGGAAGAACTTCTCAAGTGCTTCAACGTGTTCTTCTGGAGATTTTGACTTAACAATCATATCATCAACATACACTTCTACTTCTTTGTGAATCATGTCATGAAAGACTGTTGTTGCCATCCTTTGGTAGGTAGCCCCTGCATTTATCAACCCAAAAGGCATAACCCTGTAGCAGAAAGTGCCCCATTTTGTAATGAAAGCTGTCTTCTCTTTGTCTGGTGGGTGCACTAGGATCTGATTGTACCCAACCACGAGGTCAGTCATGGAAACCATCATATGCCCAGCCATCCTATCTATCAGCAAATCGATGTGTGGTAGTGGAAAATCATCCTTGGGACAGGCCTTATTCAAATCTCTATAGTCAACACACATCCTGACCTTTCTATCTTTCTTGGCATGATGTTTGCTAACCAGGAAGGGTAGGCAATTGGTTCTATGAACTTATTGTCCATTTGCTTGGCAACCTCCTCTTTAATTTTCAAAGACCATTCAGGCTTCATTCTTCTCAATTTCTGCTTAACCGGCTTCGCATCTGGGTATAGTGGAATCTTATGAACTGCTATGGCTGAGTCTATTCCCGTGACATCACTTGCCTTCCACATGAAGCAGTTGACATATCTTCTGATGCACTCAACAACCTGTTCCTTATTCACACAATCATATGCAATGTATGTATGTTCATTTTCTTTGCCAATCATTATTTTTTCATTTATTTCATCTATTTCATTTTTTCTAGATAATACTTGGAAAGCAAAAGACACAGGGTAACCAAGAACTTGAACAGTTTCATTAATAATGGCGGAGTCATCCTCCAGAGTTACATTATACTCGATATCAGGGTTTTCTATTCCTGAAGCTAAGAAAGACTCAGAACTAGACTCTGACTCAATGTTTGACTCAGAATTTGACTAAGTACAAGACTCAGGTTCAGGGTGTGACACAGGACTAGATTTGACTACAGCAGCTTGTCCCTCCTCGGCATACCAGTTCATCAGTGGTCCATCTGTGGTCTTGATCAGCTTTGTGAAGTCCCTTTTTTCTTCAAAATTGGTTATCATAGCAACCTCATCAAAGAGACTAGGCCGCATAAAATCTTCCATTTGTGGGTCAGCTATAGGTTATGGCTCTTCTTCTTTTATGGCTAAAACATCATCGAACATCTCAAAACCCGGTAGCTTCTTTCCAGTCATAGGAGAATAGAATGGTTCTTGAAAACCACAGTAAGGAACTGCTTTTCCAGGTTTGCAGAAGTGACCATTCAGAGTTCTAAAATAAGGGCGCATTTTGAGGCTTCTTGCCCCCCAATTCTTCTTTTTCTTCCTTCCATGCTCAAACTCTTCTATCTCCTCATCTGTGGGTTTGTACCCCAGGCCAAAAGTTCCCTTATTCTCAGGTTCTTCCCATGGCCGCACTATGAGTGTTTCCCTCCCAGACTTTATCATTTCCACTCCGGGCAGCAGACCTACCCTTAGCATCATTCCCACCAGGCAATTGATTTGGACCTCCCCAAAATCATATAAGATAAATGGCCCTTTGGGTTTTTCTCCTTCAATGCATTGGACTGTATCATAATGGAAACCAGTCAAGGTCATGGCGGTTTCGCCAGGAACAACCTCAAAGAGAGACTGATCCATGGTTCTCTTGTTGATTTCACAGGTGTCACCTTTGATAGTGATGATTTTTCCTTCAAAAGGGAACTTAAGTTTTTGATGTAATGAAGAAGGGACAGCGTTATTCTGATGAATCCACGGCCTTCCAAGGAGGAGATTAAAGCTCGCGGGTACATCAATGACTTGGAAGGGCACTCTCATTTTCACCGGCCCAATAGCAATTTCCAGAGTGGCAACACCCAAAATTTCTCTTCGAGTGTTATCATATGCTCTAACAATCTGATCAGAAGGTGTAAGATCTGTAGCCTCCAACCCCAGACAGCTTGCTACCTTCAAGGGACATACATTTAAGGCTGACCCATTATCAATGAGAACCATGGGCACAGTGTTTCCCCCAGTTTGTATGGTGATGTATAGAGCATCATTGTGTTTACTGCCATCTTCTGGTAGGTCTGTATCAGAAAATCGGATACTCAATGCCTTGGTTGATTGAGTCAAAGTGGCCATCAAAGCTTCTGG
The DNA here is from genome assembly GCA_947685225.1 of Garcia nutans. Taxonomy (NCBI): domain Eukaryota; kingdom Viridiplantae; phylum Streptophyta; class Magnoliopsida; order Malpighiales; family Euphorbiaceae; genus Garcia; species Garcia nutans. The sequence continues at coordinate 4,092,358 of CANTUV010000068.1, forward strand.
GCTTGTGTCCACTGATGTATCAAGTTGACTTAAAGCTTCGCTGAGAGCCTGACGGTGTGGGAATGAGGAAGCAAGGAGCTCCCAAATTGACACCCTAGCTTGAGTTTGCTTAAGCTGAGAGAGGACAGGGTCTTCTTTTGGCTCTGGTGTCTTCTTATGGGGGTGATTTGAGGTTGTAGGGGCTTTTCCCAAGTCGAGTGTCTGATATTGCCTTCCACTTCTTGTCAAAGCGTCGACCTCTTCAGCAAGGTCATTCAAATCCAACACACACACTTCATTCATTTCTAAGAGAAATTTGAAAGGATCAAACAGCTCTTCTTCCATAGTGATGGCGTGGATGGAATGATTAGGCAAAGGGTTAGTATTAATGTTCGGTTGACTCCTGAGAGGAATGATGTCACCCCTATCCACCAAATCCTGGATGCGGTTTTTCAGAGTCCAGCAAGCATCTGTTCTATGCCCTTTTCCTTGGTGGTATTCACAATACTCATTGGCCTTATAACTGGAGGGTAATGGGTTGGGTCCAAAGGCTTCAAATACTTCCCTTCCACGGCCTTTTTAAACACTAGATGAAGGGGCACCCCAAGGTCGGTATATTGCCTTCTTGGCTGATTTCTCTGCCCAAGATTGCCCACACGTAAAGGATTCGCAGGGGCAATATTGGCCACTTCATTGACCTTGCTTGAGGAAGTAGCTTGGCCTTGTTTCCTATACTTCGAAGTAGCTCCCTCATCTACTATTTTACCCAATTGTATCAAGTCTTCTACCTTAGTTGCAGTCGCAATAAGCGATTTGATAGTAGGTAGGTATTGGGTTTGCAGTTGAGCTTGATATGTAGGCCTTAAATTCCTGATTATAATATCAATCTGCTCCTGTTCTGAAGGGCAATTGATCATTTGGGCGGCTTTTGCCCTCCACCTCGTAAGGAACGAGGAGAAGGGTTCATTGTTGTTTTGTTTGGTAGTCTCAAGTTCTCTTCTAGTGACATCCACCTCAATATTGTAGTGGTATTGAGTGTTAAATGCATTGCAGATGTCTTCCCAGGTCTTAATCTTAGCACGGTCCAGGCTTACAAACCATTTTAGGGTAGCCCCAGTCAAGGATTGTTGAAAGAGTTGAGCAAAGAGCTCATCATTTAAACCCTAAGGGCTCAAGGCCCCCACATACATCTTCAAATGGGTTTTAGGGCAAGTGGTCCCATCAAATATGTCCATCCCAGTCATCTTGAATTTTGGAGGCAATCTAGCTTGGGGAAACAAGGATAAGGAATCCATGTCTACCACCTCTTTATGAGTTTTCATGGCAGTGATTGACCTTTCAAGCAATTCAAGTTTCTTTTTCAGTTCATCAGTTTCATTCTTAGAGGGTGGATCCTCCAAATTGATGACAGGGGTATTGTTCTGAGCAGTCATGAGGGTACTAGTTTGCCCCACAATGGGTTCCTTTCCTAAATTTCCAGAAGTAGAGGCCGTCTTTGGTGCCCCTCCCAATTCAGCCAGGATGGCTACCCTTTGGGCAACCAAAGCTTCATCAATTCTCTCTTGCATCCTAGCTTCAATTTCCTTAACCTGTCCATCTAGCAAGGCCTTAATCTGTTCAATAGTATCCATTTCAGTAATTGGAGCAGTTGGTGAAATTGGGGTAGCAGGACTTGTGGGTGATTGCACAGTTGGAGTCGGTGTAGCTTGTGTGGGTGAAGGCACATGGATAGTGGATACCTGAAAAGGTTAAGGGCAAGAGATCAGGGTAGTGTGTAGGATAGGAAAAACTCTTGGTCCACTTATATACATCAAAAGTTTTCCCCAAAAGATTTTCCCCCAAAATAATGTTGTCATGTTGCATGAATGCACCTCATCACCTCATAATTCATTTTAATGGAATGTGGCACTATCATTGGGTACATACAACCTAAGGGAAGGTTCTATTGTTCATGAAAAATAGAGAATTGGCTTATAATAGGGACCCTTGAGTCTTGAGTAAGATATACCTAACCACATGTGAAACAAGGAGTTTCGCGTGGGTCCAACAATACGATTACTCATGGGCCACTCCAAAAGGATTGGAATGGTTTGCGACAACAGGGAGGACGCTTTGGCTGTCCTCCGGCATAATCAAGGAGACCTGCCGGTCAGCGCTACTTGCTATCCAGACTCAGAATTTTGAACAGAAAGAGAAGAAATTCATTTGAAAATAATTTTTTTTATGCAATGGAGGAAAAGGATTCCCCCATATAATGCAAGAGAAAAAGATTCTCTGAATGAAAAAAATAAATGCACAATTAATCAAACAAGGGGTCTATTAAAGGAAAAAGATTCCTTTTGTCAATTTTCAATCCAATATCCCCAAGGAGGGGATATATATTGCTAAGGTACCCTGCAAAATGAATAAAAGTACCCTAAAGAAGGGCAAATCAGTTAAATGAATAATAATAGTCTACTAGGATCCCATAAATTATTTTATTATTATTTTATTATTTTATTATTAATTTTTTTATGGTCCCCAGAAAGATTCTTTTAGTCAATTTTCAATTCTAATGTCCTTAAAGAAAGGACAACAATTGCTAAGGTACCCTGCAAAATAAATAAAAATACCCTAAAGAAGGGCAAGTTAATCAAATAAACAATAGTAGTCTACTAGGATCCCATAAATCATTTTCATGGTCCCTAGTGTCAAATTAATCAAATAAGCAATAATAGTCCACTAGAATCCCATAAATCATTTTTATGGTCCCCAGTGGAGTCGCCAAATTGTGAACCTCGGTTTTCCACCCGAAAAGGATTCGGAGGAACGTTCACTTGTTGTTGGGAGTCGCCACTCAGTTTATTTTGTTCGAAGGGAAAAACTAAGAAAACCCTTGTTTGACTCCAATAACGCGTCCAATGTAAAGGTTTCTAATCTGCGAACTCAAGGAGGATTCGGGGACTATCTCATGCATTCGACTAACTTGCCAATAAAAGAAATAAACCTTAAAAGGGATGAAGGAAAGAAAACAAACAGATTGTTAGTAAATTGTGGACTTGCTATTTGGGGTGAATCCCAAATATGCCTACATACTCTCGTTTTTATGAGAGATCAAAGCCCATGTAGTTCGGAAAAGCCTATTTAAAGGTAATGATGCATTATGCATGTGTGTGTATGCTTCGTGCATTGTCGGGCTTTTTGCCAAAATTGTGAGATTTTGAGCACTTAGTGCTAAATTTAATGAAATTTGGGTACTTGGTACCAAAAAGTATGCAATTTAGGCTTCATGCCAAAAAGATTAATTGATTCATGGCTTAATGCCGATATATTGGTTGATTAGTTAACTAGGCCTTAGACCTAAAAAGATTAGGTCTTTGACCAAAAAGAAATTAAGAAGAAGGTGGAATGCTTAAGATATGCTCGAATTGACAAATGATGAATTAGGATATTACCTTGTATACAATTTTTCCACTTCTAAGTTCCAGATCTTGTTTTCTTGGAATATGATCCTTGCTTCCTGTAACACAAGGTTAGAAGTTCTTAAGCATGTGAAAATAAAAAATTCGACAGCACGAGGTCCCGGGATGCCAAAGGCCAACCCTTGTTCTGAAAATTTGGAGGCTTTTTATACACAAAATCGGGCTGGACGGCGGCCGAGCCGCTGAGAATGCGACCAGCCGAAAAGATGAAAAAAAGCAAAAAGCAGTGGCGGCTCGGCCCGGTCATTTGCAGTATGAGAAAATTGGCTTTCCGAGCCTCAAAATTCGAGTATTCACAAATGGGAGTCGGTGAGTATTGCTTAATAACCAGCTTACCCTATAGTGGGATAGATGAGATAGAGGAAATTTTGGTGGGAAACACACCTCTAATACAATAATATGGGACATTTACAAGGAGCATATTGGTTGATGCATTCCATGAGGCATGAGATAAAGATCTTCAAGTCAAACTAGGTGTTGCATGCCTAGTGGAGCACTTGATAATTGGAAAATATAGGGGTTCAAAGGTTGATGCAACCATTCTAGCACTTGTTGACGATGTGGATGCATTCAACAATGTTGCCTGGGGGAAACTTAGTTGGAAGTTCTTGTACTCTAATTTGAAAGATGTTATACAGAAGTTGAGGATGAAAATGACCCCTGGATTCTCATTAAGTGGGTTCTTCGATGCAATATCAATTTTTGCAATAGAGGTTCTTCCAACAATTGAAAGAGTTGATGCAAAGAGAATCTCCAATGGGTCCCCGAGAATGTTGAATTGGAGAATAGACTTAACTAAAAAGACGTCGTATCAAAATATTAAAGCTAAGCTTCTAGATCAGGTATGCTAAGTATTATTTATTTAAATATGTATTAAATATCTTCGATGTCATATCATAGTTGCTTGCATGCTCAAAATGAAGAGATCCTTGCGGTATTACGGTCTTTAACGTTGAAAATGACTGATGTCGAGGGCAAAATTAAAGGGAACGATAATATCATTTTCACCCATGATATTTCTCACTAGAAAACACCTCATGAGATACCCTAACCTCCATACATATTAGTACATCGCCTCTTTTTTTTAAAGTTTAATTTTCTTATATGTTTATTTTCTCAATACTAATATTATAAATATTCTGACTATTTTAGTAAGAAGAACAAAGATTATGGCAATGAAGATGACGCACCTGATTATTCACTTATAAGTGTAAGTAAAACCGCCTTTGAAGTAGATGTTAGACAGAAAAAGAAGAAGCTTCCTTATTCCAAATACATTGGAGGTCCTTGGACGCCCGATGGCAGAAAATGGGAGAGATGTGCAAAATCCCAATTGTGAGGAAGATGGAGGCCCATTGTATTCTCCTGTGCTTCGATTGAACCCATTGCAATCCCTGTTTGACATGAAAATCACTTTATTTGAAGAATGGTGGATAAATAACTTTCAATATTACAAATAGTGAGTCTTGGCATGTCAATGTTTATAATTATTTCTTCCATATTCCCATTTACTTAATATTATTGTGTTAATGTTATGTTATTACATAAATTTCAGTGATAAAGATATCGATCAGCCATTGGATGGAGGGAAGACATATGACTTTACAATACATAAAGTCACAACAAAAGATTTCTGGTATCGAATGTGGACCAGTTACGTTTGGCTAACAAATGAAGTAATATTCAACATATAAATTATTTGCAATACTATTTGAATTCATAGAAGTAATATTCAACATATAAATTATTTGCAATACTATTTGAATTCATAATGTTTATACAGGTCTACAAAGTTAACTTCCAATTTATTTCAGAACATCGATATTTTATTATATTACATTAGGCAAAAGCAACGTTATTGTCCTGATGCCTTTGACCAGCGTAAGACGTGCAGTGATTGTCTATGTAATTATTATTACATGTCTGAATATGCTACAATTAAGGAGAAGATGGGGAAAAAAAGAGATTGGGAACCTCCGAAAAACATGTTAAAATTTTTGAGAGGTAATCTCCGATATGGGAAGCCTATGCAAGATGTAGACACTGTTTATCTACCCGTAAACCAACATAATGCGTTGGTTTCTTATTGAGATTCAGCTGACCATGTGGAGCATTAATGTGATTGACTCACTTTATTCTCCAAACCAAAAAGGTGTACGACTACAATGCATGGTCCCAATTTCAAAAATGCTTTCAGCAACGCTTGACTATGCTGACTTCTTCAATCACAGGCCAAAACTAGAGAAGAAAAAGGATAAGAAATTTAAAATCATCTTCGACCGTAATAGATGTCCACAACAGGACAAGTAATGATCTTTTATATTGTATTAAATTCATATTATATTGGTTTGAAATTATATTGTCTCTTTGAAGGTATTTTAATGACTTATTTTGGTGGTTTACAGAATGGACTGTGGTTATTTTATTGCCAAATTCATCGAGTTCTTTATGACTGATGGACTTGATTTCTGGAACTGCACATAAGATCACATGGTTGATATGAGATTCTACACAACAGCGAGCTTATGGTATCATGTTGCCAACAAGAGCATGGGCTACTGGTGTAGTGATGACGAGTGAATCATACTTTGATCCTAACATCGAAATTTTATTGTTATGTATATATATTTTTTATTGTATATAAATTTCATTGAAATATAGATCATTTTCATTATGTCCATTTTAATACTATACAGGTTTGATTAATATGGGTTAATAATGTGTATTATACTGATAGAGGCTGATAGGAGCTGATATGGATAATAACCCCTATCATACCCTATAAGCCCATAACAGCCCCTAACAACATACAATATTCATTATTTACTGCCTCATTAGGTCAGGTTTTGATGGTTAAAGATTTGTTATGAACTGATAGGGGCTAATATGGGTTGTTAGGGGCTGTTAGGGTCTGCACTAATAACAACCCCTAATAACCCCTATCAGCCTATAACAACCCTTAACAATCCATAATAGATACCCTATCATAATAAAACAATGACTAGCGTGTAAATAATTTCAAACTTTACTTATAAAGCTTATCTAATAGTTATGGCACAAGAACAATAAAAAAATATATGACAACATAAACTTATCAATCGATATCAATCATATCAATTGTTCAACAACCTGCCATGCTAATTCAAGAATATCCAATAGTTACATTACAATAGCTACAATAATACATTTATGATAACAACAATTTAATAATTAATAATTAAATTATTTTTTAATACAACAAATGATAAGAACATTGATTTAATTTTTAATACTCGTTGATCCTGACATAGTGTGCATAGAGATGAGATTCTGACAAGTATATCTATTGTGGTCATACTCACGGCAACGACTGTACTTAGGTTGAGATTTTTTCTCACCTAAAAAAGGAATCCTATGTCTTTTTCGCCTGCCAGTTGATGTGCGCACTTTTGGTGGATGCAAAGTGACATTGCGAATGTGCTCCGGAATAGACCAATCAGTAATATACAGAATTGGATTAATGACTTCTTTTATGTTTCATACCAAGACTCACGAGAGTAATATAGAGAACACAACTCATAAGCATCATGGATGCTATTTCTGATTACCACAAGAGCATGGTCACATGGGAGTTGATATAATTGTAACTTCCTATAACAATAACTCCTCATAGACATATCAACAATATAATTTTTTCCTGCGTTCTTGACATCATATTTATTATTGCTAGAAGGCTCCATCTGTAAATTATCATTAACAAGGGTAGCTAATAAAATCATAATTAATGATAAATGAGAAAGAATAACAAAATAACTTACATTTATTTTTTGTGCTATCATCATTTTCTTTCTCAAAATTTTTCAATGTCTGTTGCCATTTTATCCATGGACTCTTTTGCTTTGCTTCGACATTCATAAAACCATCTTTGGCACATCTTTCTTACCTCATCGACAAATACAGTAATTGGTAGGTCTCGAGCCTTTACAAGCGCAGCATTGACTGATTCAGAAATGTTAGCAGTATGATGTTATACCTCCTTCTACTCATATGACACTGTGTCCACCTATCAAGCCTAACACCTTCTAAATAATCTTTGGTACCAGGACAGAAATGCAAAAACCACCAAAAAGTGCGGTGAAATCACTTATTTTGTAGGCTTTATCTGTTTTGTAGTAGTGCTTCTCAAGGTCCTTGGTAATATGTTTAAATTTACACTTAAAGTTGTTAAGCAAGTGATGCATGCAAATCCCATAGAATGCATTTGGGAAATTATTAGCTATAGCCTTCTGAATGCTTTGGTGTTTGAAGGAAATAATGACATGATCTGGTCTTTCACCAAAAGCTTCTTTCAACCTCATAAGAAACCATATCCATGATGTGAAATTTTCTGAATCACCAATACCAAATGCCAAAGGGAATATTTATTGGTTTGCATCATGACAAACAATAGTAAAAAGCACATCTTGATACTTCCCTTTTAAATGAGTGTCATCAGTAGTAACTACAGGTCTACAATGTCTAAATCCTTTTATTGAAGCATTAAAAGTGAAGAAAAGATACAAAAATCTATTATCATCACCATATTATAGACGTATGTATGTACCGGTATTTGTTTCGCCTAGCATATGCAAATATGCAGGCAAAATTGAGAATGAATTTTCTGGAGTACCCAATCTGATATTTTTACATGCATACTCTCATCCCCTCCATGTGATAGAATAACTAATCTCAATACCAAATTTATTTTGCAGGTCATCAATCACATCCTTTGGTTTGAAAACCCTCCCGAGATTTATGAATCGCTTCTTAACATATTTAGAGACAACCCAAATAGTTGCTTGTCTATGTCTATTCTATTCAAAATCAGTCAGACATGTATGTTGTGTCACATATTTTGTCACCATTCAAAAATTCTTTAGGTCTCTAAGACTTTTTGCTTTCAGTCTCCACGTACAACTTTTATCCAAACAGCGCATGACAAAGAAAGAGGTTGATGCAAGAAAGGATCCCTTGAAGCTAGCAAGTGGACCAATCACTAGGAGCAAGGCAAAGAGATATCAAGCTAGTATGGCTTTGCATATTCAAGAAGAGATTTTCAAAGAGCATTAAGAATTATCATTCAAGAAGATGGAGATAGAGCTTGAAGAAGGCACACTAAAGCTGATTATGATGCTTAGTGTGGAAGCTAAAGGCTAGCTAAAGAAAGGCCCATGGACATCCCAAATAGTGTGGGAAGTTTCTTATGTTGAAGGGATTAGTTTGGTTGTTTCCATACTTTATATTTTCCTTATTGGATTAGGATTTTTTTTCCATACTTTATATTTTCCTTAGTGGATTAGGATTTTGTTTCCATACTTTATATTTTCCTTAGTGGATTAGGAATGTTTTCCTTATGCAATTAGGAATGTTTTCCTTATGCAATTAGGAATGTTTTCCTTATGCAATTAGGAATGTTTTAGTTTTCCATATGCTATTAGGAATTTTGTAACCCTTATTTAATGGCACTATTAGGCCAAATTTCAGACTACAACAATTAATAAAAATTTTTGAATTCTTCTACAAGTTCTTCTTGTGAATTTTCGTGTGAGAGAGATTAGAGTGGATTCTTTAATTCTTTCTTTGTATCAAGAATTAGGTTTACTTATCAACAAGAGTTGTGGCGTTTTCCTTCTTCTTACCAACTAAATCCTTCAATCATGGTGAGTTCTCATCTCTTTATAGGTGTTGGGTTCCTTAGGAGGTGATTATCAAGTTTCAAGGAGTTCTCTACCATTGTTATACGTTGGGTTTGCTGCCATCGTTGCTAAGGGTCCGCGTCATTTGGTATCAGAGCCTTGCTACAAGGTAATTTTTATCTACTTTGTCTTTCTAGGGTTTGTTAATTTAGGTCTTTTAAATTTCTGCGTTTTAGGGTTCTTAGAGAGTCTAGTCTTTAATTTTTGAAAAAGTGTCATATATCAATTCTAATCAAGGCCGAATTGAAGGAGGGTATTCTTAGGGTGAAAACAAAACCTAGGAAAGGATTCTTGGAGAATTTCAAAACCAAGAATTAGGGTTCTTGAAAGAAAGCAAAAGCTAGAGTTTGTGTTCAAGTTTGATTTCGATTTGGTCTTGAGTGAATTTGGGGTTGCGAATTAAGTCCAGATTTCGAAAGTCCTTGGGAGTAAATTAAGTCCCGAATTAAGGGGATAGTGAGAGGAAGAAAAAAAAAAGAGAGTACAAAACCACCTCAACAAAAATTGTTTGATATTCTTGCTATTTGGGTGCTAAGGATCAGATCTAGGTAGGTGAGAAGTAATAAAATTTTTGGGCGAAAAATTTCATCTTTTGAGGGGCTTTTGGAATTCGAAAATCAGACCTTAATATTCATGTTATTTGAGCGTTATAGGTGGAAATTAGAGTCTAGAAGCTAGCATTTTGGGTAGAATTGATTAGGTCCATAAAGCAGCTTGCCAAGTGTGGGTTATTTTTTATTCATTATATCCAAATTTGTCTTGTTTATTGTCTTCATTGTTTCTGATTTCTTTATCTAGCTTTCAATTCCATTACATTGCTAAGTATCGTTTGCTTGTGTCGATACTTGGTTTTATATCGTGTAGTGCAAATTACCTTGCATTGCCTCCGGATACTTGTCTTGTTTTCTATCTAGTTCTAGGATTTAGGTTCTAGTTTCTTGAATGACTTGACAATTGTTGGTTGGTGAGCTTGGTTCTGAAGTGCAATCAAGGAAGATAAGAAAAGTGAGGTAATTCTAAACACTTGAGTGAATTTTGATTATTACTAATCTTGTTTCTTTGAGTTTGTTTGTTTGTTAACATGGCTGGAAAAGGAGAAGAGACTAGCAAAGAAGGAGCTATGGCCGAAAGCTTGGCTAGGCTTAATGAGACTTTGGCAGCAATGCTTGGTCAAATGGAGATGATGGATACTAGATTGCAAGATAATGTAGCACGACAAGCACAACAAATTCAGCAAGTGCAACAAGGGCAGCCAACCGCACATCCAAATCCCATAATGTTAGCTAGAAGAGTGCTTAGGAGAGAAGGGCAAGGAAATCTTGAAGCCCTATAAGCAGCCGAAAGGGTAGAAGATGAAGATGAAGGTGGAAATCAACCTACCACCGATGGTGACCTTACTTCCATCAAGATGAAGATTCCTTCCTTTGAAGGGAAGAACAATGCAGAAGAGTTCATAGAATGGGAGAGGAAAGTTGAGCAGATTTTTGAATGTCATAACTACACCGAAGAGAAGAAATCAGTTTTGGCAGCCGTAGAGTTCAAGGGGTATGCTACCTTTTGGTGGGATCAATTGAAAGCTAATAGAAGAGGGAAAGGTATGAGGCCTATTCCTGAATGGTCAACCTTGAAAGAACTAATGAGGAGCCGATTTGTACCATCTCACTACATTCGAGATTTGTACAATCGACTAGCAAGACTAGTTCAAGGTGGAAGAAGTGTGAAAGAGTACCACAAAGAGATAGAGATGATCATGGCTAGGGCAAATATTGATGAAGATGAAGACAAGAAGATGTCACAATTTCTTGGGGGATTGAATTTGAACATAGCCAATGAATTGGAGATGTATGAATTCAACACAATGGAAGAGTTAGTTCAAAAGGCCATGAAGATAGAGAGAAGATTGAAGAATAAAGCTATTTCGAAAACTGGCTACTCTAAAGCTAGTGGAAAATTTTCAAACTTCAAGGGTTCAACTTCGAGTGGAGGTTCCTACAAAGCCGAATGATGGGGATGCAAAAACAGTCAAGGAAACACCTTCTAAACCTACTCCAAGTAGGGAAATTAAATGCTACAAGTGTTTGGGAAGTGGACACATTGCTTCTCAATGTCCGAATAAGAGGGTGATGATTGATACCCATGAAGGGAAAATTGAATCAGAATCTGAACATGAAGAAGAAGAGGAGGCCGAATGTGGTGATAGGGCCGAATATGATGAAGAGGCTTGGGAGAATCAAGTCTTGAATGCTGAACATGGAGAGATGCTTATTACTAGAAGAGCCTTGAATATTCAAGTCAAGGAAGAAGGCTTGGATCAAAGGGAGAATCTTTTCCACTCTAGGTGTTTGGTGAATGGTAAGGTTTGTACACTTATCATTGATGGTGGAAGTTGTACCAATGCTGCTAGTACTACAATGGTGGATAAATTGGGGTTAACTTGTTTTAAACATCCCAATCCTTATAAGTTGCAATGGTTCAATGACGCTGGGGAAGTAAAAGTGTTGAAGCAAGTCAAGGTACCATTCTCCATTGGGTGGTATAAAGATGAGGTTTTGTGTGATGTAGTACCAATGCAAGCTGGACATTTGCTATTAGGAAGACCATGGCAGCATGATAGAAGGGCACAACATGATGGCTTTTCTAATAAGTATACCTTTACTTATGAAGGAAAGAAGGTTGTTCTAGCACCATTATCATCTCAAGAGGTGTATGAAGATCAGAAGAGGATGCTAGAGAGGGAGAAAGAAGTTTCGGCCAACATGAACCAAGGGGGTTCAAATTTGGCCAATGATGTTTCTTTAACACCCAAGGGTAATTCTAAGGGTAGGGAGAGAGAAAATAATAAAGTGAGTGAGTGCATAAAGGAAAAAGAGGCTGAGAGTCAAAAGAAAGTAAGCAAACAAATAAATGACCCATTGGTGAGAGAAAATAAGCAAGGAGAAAAAGCAAAACATACTTTTTATGCAAGAGTAAGAGAGATAGATGTAGGGCAGCCTGTACTCATTATTATGTATAAAGAATTGTTACTTGCTGACAGTGAAGAATCTCTTGATTCTTTACCTTCTAGTTTTATGTCTTTCTTGCAGGATTTTAAGGATGTGTTTCCTGAAGACCTTCCTAGTGGTTTGCCGCCATTAAGAGGGATTGAACATCAAATTGACTTCATACTCGATTCTATAATTCCAAACCGGCCAGCATATAGGAGCAATCCTATGGAGACAAAAGAGATGTAAAGACAAGTTGAAGAGCTTTTGGAGAAAGGCTTGGTTCGCGAGAGCCTTAGTCCTTGTGCCATTCCAGTCTTATTAGTACCCAAGAAAGATGGTTCTTGGAGGATGTGTGTTGATTGTAGGGCTGTGAACAAGATTACTGTGAAGTATAGACATCCCATTCCTAGACTTGATGACATGTTGGACAAATTGCATGGGGCGAAATATTTCACAAAGATTGATCTTATGAGTGGTTATCATCAAATTCGCATGAAGCCTGGAGATGAATGGAAAGTCATGAAATATGGTTTGTATGAATGGTTAGTTATGCCTTTTGGTTTATCTAATGCACCTAGTACTTTCATGAGATTAATGAACCATGTTTTGAGAGCTTATTTAGGTAAGTTTGTGGTAGTTTACTTTGATGATATTCTGATTTATAGCAAAACTGAGGAAGAACATGTTGAACATGTTAGGAAAGTGCTTAAAATCCTTAGGGTGCAAAACCTTTATGCTAAGCTTAAGAAGTGTTCTTTTTGTCTAGATAGGGTTGTTTTTCTTGGTTTTGTTGTAAGTATGCAGGGAATTGAAGTTGATCAAGAGAAGGTGAAAGCTATCCAAGAGTGGCCGAATCCTTCAAGTGTGACAGAAGTGAGGAGTTTTCACGGATTGGCAAGCTTCTATAGGAGATTTGTCTCTAATTTCTCTACATTGGCAGCCCCCTTGACTAGCATAATCAAGAAAGAAGTGGGATTCGTTTGGGGCAAGGAGCAACAAGAAGCATTTGATGCTTTGAAAGAGAAGCTTTCTACTACACCCGTTTTAGCTTTACCTAACTTTGATTCTACTTTTGAAATTGAATGTGATGCTTCTGGTGTAGGTATTGGAGCTGTTTTGATGCAAGAGAAGAAGCCCATTGCATACTTTAGTGAAAATCTTAATGGAGCAAAGCTGAATTATTCAACTTATGACAAGGAGCTATATGCTTTGGTGAGAGCATTGGAAGTATGGGAGCATTATTTGCTGCCCAAGGAATTCGTGATCCATTCGGACCATGAATCATTGAAGCATTTGAGAGGGCAAGGCAAGTTGAATAAAAGACATGCAAAATGGGTTGTGAAGATTGAGAAATTTCCTTATGTGATCAAATACAAGCAAGGTAAAGACAATGTAGTGGCAGATGCACTTTCAAGGAGGTATTTACTTAATGTTTTGAGTACTAAATTGCTTGGATTTGAATGTATAAAGGACTTATATGTTGGTGATTCTGATTTTGGCAATGTTTATGATGCTTGTGAGCATGGTGCTTTTAATTCTTTCTATAGACATGATGGGTTTTTGTTTAAGGGTTCAAAATTATGCATGCCTAGATGTTCTATGAGAGATTTGCTAGTATTAGAATCACATTGTGGGGGTTTGATGGGGCATTTTGGAGTTGATAAGACTTTAGACATGCTGAATGAACACTTTTATTGGCCGAATATGAAAAGGGATGTAATTCAGATTTGTAAGGCTTGTTTGGCTTGTAGGCAAGCTAAGTCTAAATCTATGCCTCATGGTTTGTATATGCCATTACCCATTCCTAGTTCTCCTTGGATGGACATTAGTATGGACTTTGTTTTAGGATTACCAAGGACTAAGAGGGGGAGAGATAGAATATTTGTGGTTGTTGATAGGTTTAGTAAGATGGCACACTTTATCCCATGTCATAAGAGTGATGATGCTAGTTTAGTGGCCGAACTCTTCTTTAGGGAGGTGGTTCGAATTCATGGGATACCAAAATCCATAGTTTCTGATAGAGACACCAAGTTTTTGTCTCACTTTTGGCGTGTGCTTTGGGGAAAGTTAGGTACCAAGTTGTTATTTTCCACCACTTGTCATCCTCAAACAGATGGACAAACAGAAGTAGTAAACAGAACTTTAGGTACCATGTTGAGAGCTTTAGTGGGTAAGAATTTGAGTTCTTGGGAAGATTGTTTGCCATTTATTGAGTTTGCTTATAATCGTGCTATTCATTCTTCTACAGGATATTCACCTTTTGAGCTTGTTTATGGTTTTAACCCACTAACAATTTTGGATCTTGTTTCTTTACCTTCTCATGAGCTTGTTAGTTTAGATGGTGAGAAGAAAGCTAAATTGGTGAAAGAGATGCATGAGAAAGCAAGGGCAAATATTGAGAAAAGGAACAAGAGATATGCTGATTCTGCAAATAGAGGGAGACGTGAGATTAAGTTTCAAGTAGGAGATTGGGTTTGGGTGCATTTTCGAAAAGAGAGGTTTCCTAACCAAAGGAAGAACAAGTTGCAAGCAAGGGGAGATGGCCCATTCCAAGTGCTGGAGAAGATTAATGACAATGCCTACAAGATCGACTTACCAGGTACGTATATTGTTAGTGCTACTTTCAATGTAAGTGATCTTTCTCCTTTTGATGATGCAGATTTGAGGACAAATCTTTTTGAAGAGGGGGAGAATGATGCAAGAAAGGATCCCTTGAAGCTAGCAAGTGGACCAATCACTAGGAGCAAGGCAAAGAGATATCAAGCTAGTATGGCTTTGTATATTCAAGAAGAGATTTCCAAAGAGCTTCAAGAATTATCATTCAAGAAGATGGAGATAGAGCTTGAAGAAGGCATACCAAAGTTGATTATGATGCTTAGTGTGAAAGCTAAAGGCTAGCTAAAGAAAGGTCCAACGTGCAAGAAAAGTCCATGGGGGGTTCATATAAAGCCTTGGAAAGTAATTTAAGGCCCATGGACAGCCCAAATAGTGTGGGGAGTTTCTTATGTTGAAGGGATTAGTTTGATTATTTCCATACTTTATATTTTCCTTATTGGATTAGGATTTTTTTTCCATACTTTATATTTTCCTTAGTGGATTATGATTTTGTTTCCATACTTTATATTTTCCTTAGTGGATTAGGAATGTTTTCCTTATGCAATTAGGAATGTTTTAGTTTTCCATATGCAATTAGGAATTTTGTAACCCTTATTTAAGGGCACTATTAGGCCAAATTTCAGACTACAACAATTAATAAAAATTTTCGAATTCTTCTACAAGTTCTTCTTGTGAATTTTCGTGTGAGAGAGATTAGAGTGGATTCTTTAATTCTTTCTTTGCATCAAGAATTAGGTTTACTTATCAACAAGAGTTGTGGCGTTTTCCTTCTTCTTACCAACTAAATCCTTCAATCATAGTGAGTTTGAGTGTCTTTATAGGCGTTGGGTTCCTTAGGAGGTGATTATCAAGTTTCAAGGTGTTCTCTACCATTGTTATACGTTGGGTTTGCTGCCATCGTTGCTAAGGGTCCGCGTCAAAGGTATTAGACTTGAAGACCTTATGCTGAAACTTCTCCCTAATTGCAATGAGCGACACCGTTGTCTTAATATCATTCCTTGATTTAAATAGTTTTTCCTCCTCAATTTTTTCAGATATATAACTTTCGCCTAACAACTCTGGATTGCTCCTACATGCAAATAAGACTATTACAGTTTCTTCATTGTCTGTAGTATGTTGAAATTCTGCATTATCATCATTAATAGGTTCTACCCCTATATTACACTCTTCCAGAATGTCATCATTATGTTCTGCCCATTATGTATATGAATTAGGCACGTAATGCTCATTTTCATAATATTTTATGCCCATATGAATAGATTTAGATACCGGTGAAAACCTTATATCTGCATCTTCCGGTATCAATTAAGACCTTGTACTTCTACTTGCACAATATTTTTCACACCCTGAGGATCATTACTATCATATCTGAATTTATATGCACCTTCTTCAACACTAACAATCAATGGATGTTTAAGTCTATCCTCTATAGCAATGGCCATGAATATCCTAAGTAACTTATTATCTACGACATCATAAAGCGGATGTTCATCATGACTAGTAACAAATGTGAATTCAACTTTTGATGTGTTGTCAATATAAATTGCTTCAGATACTGATTTTCTTAGTTCATTAAAATCAACCATTCTATTCAAGAAAACATATTCAACACCTTCACCAACATACTTGCTAATGTTCGCATCAAATTTCCCCCCATATTGGATGAGAATTATAATTTATTCAGTTAAATGAATTCATCCATCGATTAGTTTTAATCCATCCATCAATACCCTACAAGTACAATAATAAATTATACTCACATCATAATCCATATAAACTATAACAACCTATAATTACATACGTCTTAACTATTTTTGAATGATATCTATGGTTGATTGCTTTTTTATTTCTACATGATTTTGAATCTACTACTTTATTATGGATTTCATATGATGCAATAATGTGTATTGTTGAAGGCTAGTATGGGCAGTTAGTAGATTGTTAGGGGCTGATATAGTCTGACAGGGGGCTATAATAAGACCCGGTTGGGGGTTGTAATGCAATATTCTAAACTTTATATGTAGCAATATTGTGTAGTGTTTTAGTTTGGTATGGGGTGTTAAGGGCCTTTAGGTGTGGTAGGCGCTGATAGAGGCTACTAGATGCTGGTGGGGGCTGTTAGTATCTGATGGGGGCTATTAGACGTTGGTAGTTGCTGGTAGGGGATGTTAGGGGCTATTAGAAGCTGTTAAGGGTTTTTAGAGACTAATAGGGGATGATAGAGGTTGTAAGGCCTATTAAAGGGATGTTAGGGGCTATTATGGATTCGTATTGGCTGTTAGGGGTTGCTAGGGGTTGTTAGAGGCTGGCAGCCCCCTAATCCCATAACAGCCCCTATCATCCCTTAACAACCTCTAATAGCCCCTACAAATATCTAATAACCCCTATCAGCCCCTAATAACGTCTAGTAGCCGGTATCAGCCCCTCACACACCTAAAGGCCCTAAACACCCATTTCCAAACTGAAACACTTCACAGTTTTGCTACACATAAAGTCCATAACACTTCATTACAGCTCCTAGCAACATATTACAGCCCCTGTCATACCATATCAGCCCCTAACAATCTACTAACACCTCATACTTGCTTCCAACAATACACATTATTACTTCACATAAAATCCATAACACTTTATTCAACTTTTCATGAATTCAGAAATTAAAATGTGTTGTCCCAAGATGGCAACCAAGAGGGGGGGGGGGTGAATTGGTTTCCTCAAGAAGTAATGACAATTTAAAAAACTCAACAAACAAGAAGTGCGGAATATGAAGATTGTTGAGTGATGAAGGAAGAAAGAACACACAAGATTTATAGTGGTTCGGATTTACTTCAATCCTACATCCACTTCCTTAACAACTTGTTAAGGTTCCACTAGACTTTGAAGTTTTTACAAGCTCACTTCCAACTTTGGTGTTTTTACAAGTTCACACCTAACTTTACAAGTGTTTTTCTAAGGCTCACACTTATAACCCAAACAAGAGTTTTACAAGGCTTACTCTCACAACCCAAGTGTTTCCCAAGCTTACACTCAAACTTATACAATGGTGTTTTCAAATGCTAACACCTAACATACATTACAATTTAATTGTAAGTTTAAGTAAATGAAAATTTGTTGCTTGGCTATTACAATCTGATTTCTTGCTTGTTTCTTTTTTTGTTTTCTCAGAGAGACATTGTATTTATAGCCAATGTGGTCTTACTAGCCGTTATAGACATTAAGAATAATGTATTGGTAGATTAGACCTTCTTTACTTAAACTGCCCGAAGCACTTCGCGGTCGCCCTTCATGCAAGGATGGTCGCGCTCATGCTTCTCGCGGTCGTCCTTTAACAGGGACGGTCGCTACTTTTGAAAAGACTTCAACGGTCGAATTTTAGTGCTCTGCAGCTGGAATCTTGCCCATGCTGTGTTTGTCGGACCGGTTTCTTGCCCAGCTGTGTTTGTCGGGACGGTCGCGCCTAGCAATGGTGCGGTCGCCCTTTTTGAATAATCAAGTGGGTTTATAACGGTCATATTACGTGTCATTCTCTGACAGGGCAAAATTGAATGTCCGCCATAATTTGAATGTCGCGGTCGCCCTATGTAGATTATCGCGGTCGAATTGAGAAACTCGCGTCGAACTTCTGGACGCTCCTGAGGACGCGAAACCTACTGTCTCTTCAAACAATTTCTTCTTGAATGGTAGAGCGGTCGCGATTCTGAATGGGGCGGTCGCTAAAGTGATAAGCGAGGTCGAGTCATTCACCGTTCTTGTCACCGCGAACCTTACTGTGATTGTAATGATTTAAGTTCCTTGAGTAGCGGTCGTGCAAATATTCGGACGGTCGCTATTCTGTAGGAGCGGTCGCGACATAGGTCGAACTTCTGACCGCGAAACCTACTGTGATAAGATTTCTTCTTTTAATTACATGGAGCGGTCGTATTCAGGTGAGGTGCGACCGCTATAAGTGTTCTGTTCACCTTATTTGAAGTAACCTAATCCTGCAACAAGATTTCTCAAACACAAGTTAAATAGATCATCCATTTGAGTTGTCAAGGATCAAAATTAAGGTCATTTGTCTAACAATCTCCCCCATTTTGACTTTGACAATTCAAATGGAATGATAAGAAAATAATAAGTCTAAAAATGCTCCCCCTTAACATATGCAACAATCATGGTTAAGAGCATTTGTGATTTAGTAGTTTATCTTGGTGCAAACATTTTTCTCCCATAAACATTTTTTCTTATTTGCAAATGTTCAATAAATTTCAACAAGAAATTAACTCCCCCATAAACATTTTTCCCTAATTTGCAAATGTTCAAACAGATTGTTCTTATTTCTCCCCCATAATTTTATTGACATTCCATTTATACCACATTCCATTTTGGTATTTTCTCTCCCCCATTGGCATAGGCAAAATGAAATAAATGTTAAGCAAAAATATTAACAAAGCAAATGAAAGGAAATATAAACATTATATAGATTGAAGTGGAGGAAAATACAAAACAGAAAGCAAATTAGCAAACATATGAAAATGCAAGCAAAAATAGACTAAAGCTAAGCTATTCTGAGTCATCATCTAACTCTAACTCTTCTTCAACTAAAGGAGCTTTCCCCTTATCTTGAGGTGCAACAGAGGCAGAGCTAGTGCTAATGGACTCTTCTTCTTCAGCAACGCTTTGGGTGTGATCACTTATATCCCAATCTTCAAGATTGCATTGAGGCAAGTCCAATTTGCATTGCATGTCATAAAGATCATGATGCATGTGGGATATAAGGTCTATCCTCTTGTTTAAGTGCTGGAATCTCTTGGAAACACTTTTCTTGAACTTAGTGAGTTTCCTTGAGAGAGTCTTGATAGCTTGGAGGATGAGTTGTGTGGAGGATGAAGCAGTTTCTTTAGCAGCTTTTGATGAAGTTGCTTTTGGAGGTAATTCTACTGCAACTTCTACAGAATCTCCCTCTTCCTCAATTGTATACCTTGGCCTTTTCTTTTGTTTATCCATAACTCCTTTCTTGCCATAGCAGTATACATATGACCCTTCTATCTTCCTTACACAACCAGCATGCTCTAAGTAATCCATTGTGATAGCATTGGAGGCTAGAGTGAAAGGGTTCCTCAAAGTAGCTAAGTTCAAATCATTCAGAAGGTTTAGGTGCCTAGCTATTTGAGTAACTTGAGAGGATAGGAAGAAGGTACCAGTTCTTGTAATAGCATGATGATAAAAGGTATCAATCAAGAACTTGGTGGTGTTCATTTTGATGTTATGGGTGAAAGCATACAGAAATATAAGATCTCTTTTGGTGACTTTCTCATTCCCATCAGCTCTTTGGTGAATGGTATAGGTGATAATCCTATGGAGCATCCAGTGGGTGAGAGATTTGATATGTCTGGCTTTAGATTCCTTTTCAAAAGAGGTTTCAATGGAAATTTCTCTCCAGAAATCAGAAAGTGTTGGGTTTGAGAAGATTTGGTCATTGTAGGAGGTTATACCTTCAGAGGGGAAGTCCCAAATGCTGCCAAAATCTTCTAGAGATAGGGCTTGGTATTGATCAAAGAGCTTAAATCTAACCCCATACCACCCTAGTGCAGAATTTGCACTCTTCTCTATTTGAAGAGACATTAAAAACTCCTTACTCAGACTAGAGTAGCCTACCTCTTCTGGAAAGACAAATTTTCTCCATCCAAGGACATCCAGCAATCTCTCAATTTCGTCCTTGATGTTCAAGGCAGAAAGCATCCCACCAAAAGGAGATTTGGTGCCTTCAACCTTCTTTCTCTTTAGCATGGCATACCTAACATCTTCTTCAGTGGTTTGATGGTGATGTTTGTGAATTTTCTCACCTCTTTTAGATTGAGGAGGAGATGGGGGAACAACTTCGGGTTCTCTAATGGTGATTCCTGGAACTCTCTTGGCTTGTCCCTTTATTTTGGAAGTGGTTTTTCTTTTGGGAGCCATTAGAATAGAAGAAACAGATGAGAGCAGGAAAACAGAGGTTGATTTGAGAAGTAGATGAGTTGAGAAGATTTTAGGGTTTTAGATTGTTTTCAGAAGCAAAATATCCAAGAAATTTGATGTACCTTACTCTTAAATAGATGGAGTTAAGAAAATAGCCGTTTTTTACTGTTGAATATTAAGAGTTGCGACTTGTCACACAGCCAACGGTTATAAATTTTCGAGCAGAGTGTACAGGGTGCGGTCGCGGATTGAAGATAGTGCGATCGCTACTTATGGTCTAGCGACCATTGTCAAGATAAGTATGCTCGCGAGTGAGGAAAGTAACTGTAACGGTCGAAACTATTCAAATTGGTGCGGCCGCGCACAAATTTTCTCGACCGCGCACAGAGTCATTAGTTTGAATGAAACTGACAGACAGGATAGCGACCGCTAAAGAATACTGGAGCGACCGCGACATACTTAAAAATGAAAGATTCAAGGAAAGATGGAGAATATTTCTATTGTGTTAAGAAACATTAAATTCATGCACGTAGAAACCTTATTGATAGGCAATTAATTCAGAGTGTTTCCATCAATCATTCCTAAATTAAGTTTAATAAAATTAAGTCTATCTTCATTCAAGGGTTTTGTAAAGACATCCGCAAGTTGATTTTGTGTTTCAATAAATTCTAGAATTATGTTCTGATTTTGCACATTTTCCCTTAAAAAATGATGTCTAATATCCATATGCTTGGATCTAGAATGTTGTATAGGATTTTTAGACAAATTGATAGCACTAGTGTTGTCACATTTAATGGAAATATTGTTAAAAACCTTACCATAGTCAAGTAATTGTTGTTTCATCCATAATACTTGTGTGCAACAAAAATAAGTTGCAACATACTCAGCTTCCGTTGTGGATAAAGCAACCGATGCTTGTTTCTTACTATGCCAAGAAACTAGACAATTACCAAGAAAGTGACATGCTCCTGTAGTGCTTTTCCTATCTAATATACTACCAGCATAATCTGCATCTGAAAATCCTATAATATTAAATGATGTGTTCTTTGGATACCAAAGTCCTAAATGTATTGTACCACTCAAATATTTCAAGATTCTCTTTGTGGCATTCAAGTGTGATTCTTTAGGACAAGTTTGAAATCTAGCACAAAGACATACACTGTACATTATATCAGGCCTAGATGTGGTTAAGTAAAGTAGTGATCCGATGATACCTCGATATTTCTTCTCATCTACTGCTTTACCATTATCATCTTTACCTAATTTCAATGATGTGCTCATAGGAGTTTTGCTAGTTTTGCAGCCATCCATTCCAAATTTCTTGATGAGTTCTTTTGTATATTTGGATTGGTTGATGAAGATCCCATCTTTACATTGCTTGACTTGCAGTCCAAGGAAAAACTTGAGTTCACCCATCATGCTCATTTCAAATTCCCTAGTCATACAAGAAGCAAATTCTTTGCACAAGGTTTCATTAGTAGCTCCAAATATTATGTCATCCACATAAATTTGTACAATCAAGATGTTATGCTTATCCTTTTTAACAAAAAGAGTTGTGTCTACTTTTCCTTTTGCAAAACCATTTTCAAGTAAATATGCACTAAGTTTGTCATACCAAGCTCTAGGTGCTTGCTTTAATCCATATAAAGCTTTGGTAAGTTTGAAAACATGATCAGGAAATTTGTAGTTTTCAAAACCAGGAGGTTGTTCAACATAAACTTCTTCATTTATGAGTCCGTTTAGAAATGCACTTTTAACATCCATTTGATAAAGCTTAAAATTCATATGACATGCAAAGGCAAGTAATATTCTAATAGCTTCTAATCTAGCTACGGGGGCAAAGGTTTCATCATAGTCAATACCTTCTTCTTGATTATAACCTTTGGCTACCAATCTTGCTTTATTTCTAATGATGTGACCATTTTCATCAAGCTTATTCCTATAAACCCATTTGCATCCTATTATAGAATGATCTATAGGTCTAGGAGTAAGTTGCCAAACATTATTTCTTTCAAATTGATTAAGTTCATCTTGCATTGCAGTTATCCAATTTTCATCATTTAAAGCTTCCTCAATAGTTTTTGGTTCAATTTGAGAAACAAAAGCAACATTAACATCAATATGATTAATTCTAGATCTAGTAGTTACTCCCTTTGATGTTTCTCCAATGATGAGTTCCTTTGGATGATCTTTCTTGTATTGCCAATCCTTAGGTAGATCTTGAGCCTTTTCTTCAAGTTGATTGATCTTTAGAGCATCAATAGATTCAAGAGGTTCAAGAGTGCCTGCAGGGTCATTGAAAGTAATACCTTTCTTTTGATCAAGTTTAGATAATTCATCAAATACAACATGC
This sequence comes from Garcia nutans, assembly GCA_947685225.1. Classification (NCBI taxonomy): domain Eukaryota; kingdom Viridiplantae; phylum Streptophyta; class Magnoliopsida; order Malpighiales; family Euphorbiaceae; genus Garcia; species Garcia nutans. The sequence continues at coordinate 4,115,405 of CANTUV010000068.1, forward strand.
ATTGATTCTTCTATAACTAGAGTTTTCATATTAAATACTCTATATGCTTTGCTATATGATGAATATCCTAAGAATATGCCTTCATCTGATTTGGATGAGAATTTTCCAAGATTATCCTTGGTATTCAATATGAAGCATTTGCATCCAAATACTCTAAAATATCCAATTCTGGGTATTCTTCCATTCCATAGCTCATAAGAAGTTTTATTAGTTAAATGCCTTTTATAAACACGATTTGCAATGTAACAAGCTGTATTAACGGCTTCCGCCCAAAAATAAGATGGTAAATCATATTCATTGAGCATTGTCCTAGCCATTTCGATTAAAGTTCTATTTTTCCTTTCAACTACACCATTTTGCTGTGGAGTTCTAGGAGCAGAAAAATTGTGTGAAATGCCAAGTTCATTGCAAAAGTTTTCAAAGTTTTCATTTTCAAATTCTTTGCCATGATCACTTCTAATAGATGTGATCACATATCCTTTTTCATTTTGAACTCTTTTTGCAAAGGTTTTGACGTAATTAAAGGCTTCATTCTTTTGAGCTAAGAAATTAACCCATGTGAATCTAGAGTAGTCATCAACAAGAACAAATGCATATGATTTGCCTCCTAAGCTTGTAACTCTATTTGGTCCAAACAAGTCTAAATGAATGAGCTCTAAAGGTCTAGAGGTGCTTATAACACACTTTGATTTAAATGAACTTTTATGTTGCTTACCATGTTGACAAGGTTCACAAATTCTGTCTTTATCATATTTTATCTTAGGTAAGCCATCAACTAAATTCTCATTACAAATATATTTCAATTGATCCATACCAGCATGTCCTAGTCTTCTATGCCATAACCATGCATCATTATTAGTGGACATTAAACATGTATGATTAGAATGTATGCTTACATTGTAAGTGTTGTTTGTTCTAGTACCCTTAAATATGATAACATCATTTGAATTTGTGATTTTGCATTCCTTGGAATCAAACTTAACGAAGTATGCTTTATCACAAAGTTGACTAACACTTAGCAAGTTATGTTTCAAACCATCAACAAGCCATACATCTTCAATTAAATCCTTACCAATAGAACCAATGGAGCCAACACCAAGAATTTTACCTTTAGCATTGTTTCCAAAAGTTACGTTACCTCCATGTTTATAGGTAATACTTGTAAAGAGCTTTGCATTTCCAGTCATATGCCTTGAGCATCCACTATCCACAAGCCATGTGCTTTCATTGGTAGTAGATTTTAGGCATACCTGCAAGCCAATTGTGATCATCCTTTTTTAGGTACCCACATATAGTTGGGTCCTTGATGGTTAGTAGAAATAGTGTCTTCTAACTTGAGATGAGCCTTTCTTATATAACAGGAAAAATTTTTGTGTCCAAATTTCATGCAATATGTGCATTGCCATGGTATTCTATGCTTCTGCATTTTTCTTTTTGCATTATACATACAACTACAAGTATGTGATTTCTTTTGTACAAGTTTAGTGAACAACAATGCATAATTATCTTTAGCTTTATTTCCTAGTGAACCATAAGAAGTTCTTTTAGACTTGGTGCAAGCATCTTTGATATGAACATTAGAAATTCCAATTGTAGATGCTTTCACAAATGTTGGTTTGCTAGGTGCAATGTTGGTTGAGCCATTGAATCCTAATCCATATTTCAAGGAAGGTGATCTTTGATTATTAATTAATGTGTTCAATGCTTCCTTTCCTTTATGAAATCTGGAAATTGATTCTTTTAGTTCTTTTAGTTCATGCTTCAATGCCTCATTCTCTTTAATCACTTTTTCTAAGTCATGTGAGCTTTTATTTAATTCTCCTATTGTATTCATCAAATGTTCATTTGAGGTTTTCAATTCTAAGGTAGAGTTCTTTAAGCATATAAAATCCTTTTCTAACTTAGAGTTTTTCTCTTTATAGAGCATCATTTTGGAGAAATATTTTTCTATTTTAGAATTCATGTGCTCAATCAAATCACTATCATCTATATCACTTATATCATCATGTGCTACAAGATCAAAGGATTGAGTACTTACCTCATTGGAGTCATCTTCAATAGTCATGAGACAAAGATTTGCAATTCCTTCCTCTTCTTCTTCTTCAGTTGAGGAAGAGTCATCCCATGTGGCTTTGAGAGACTTTTTCTTTTCTTTATCCCATTTCCTTTTGTTCTTTAATTTGTAGCAATCCGACTTGATGTGACCGGTTTTTCCACATTCATAGCATTTTACCTCATTTTTCTTTTCTTTATCTTTGAAGGAGAATTTAGGAGGTGTACCTTTGTTTGCTTGTAATCTTTTCTTCCTTTTCCATTCATTGATTCTTTTAGATAACATTGCCATTTCATCTTCATCATCAGTACCTTCATTGCTTGAGCTCTCAGCTTCTTTGATTGCTTTGAGTGCAATTGGTTTTCTCTTTTCTTTCTCACCTTGATCTTCTTCTTTCTCACTGTGTAGCTCAAATGTGAGTAATTTTCCAACTAGCTCGTCGGTTCTTAATGTGCTGAGATCATGAGCTTCTTCTATGGATGATACTTTGGATTCAAAGTTCTTTCTAGCTCTTAGGGCTCTCAAGATTTTGCTGTTTACATCACCTTGATCATATACCTTGCCATACTTCTTTAGTTCATTGACAATTGCAAGTAAGCGATTGGTCATGTCGGTGACATTTTCATTTGGTTTCATCTTGAATAGCTCATATTCATGAACATGCATTTGTTTTTTGGTAAATCTCACTTGAGTCGTACCTTCATGGTAGTTTTCAAGTGTTTTCCAAATGCAATGTGCACAAGTTAAATGTTGAACTCTTCCGCCTTCTTCCCTTGAAATGGAATTCATCAAGATGGAAGCAGCTCTATTGTTCTTGAATAAATCTCTGACATTGCTAGTTGACCATTGAGCTTTGGGAAGTGGAACTTGAATACCGTCAACTTCGTGGGTAGGAGATTTCCATTCATTTTCCACGAAATCCCATAGTTCAATCCCTTCACTATCTAGAAACAAATACATTTTGTGTTTCCAGTATGAATAATCAGTTCCATCAAAGTAGGGTCTAAGAATAGAATTAAGATTTCCATGAGAGCTTGATGAAGAAGAAGTTGCCATAGTGGATCAGATTTCACAATTAAGTTTAAGAAATCTAAGGGCTCTGATACCAATTGTTGTCCCAAGATGGCAACCAAGAGGGGGGGGGGGGTGAATTGGTTTCCTCAAGAAGTAATGACAATTTAAAAAACTCAACAAACAAGAAGTGCGGAATATGAAGATTGTTGAGTGATGAAGGAAGAAAGAACACACAAGATTTATAGTGGTTCGGATTTACTTCAATCCTACATCCACTTCCTTAACAACTTGTTAAGGTTCCACTAGACTTTGAAGTTTTTACAAGCTCACTTCCAACTTTGGTGTTTTTACAAGTTCACACCTAACTTTACAAGTGTTTTTCTAAGGCTCACACTTATAACCCAAACAAGAGTTTTACAAGGCTTACTCTCACAACCCAAGTGTTTCCCAAGCTTACACTCAAACTTATACAATGGTGTTTTCAAATGCTAACACCTAACATACATTACAATTTAATTGTAAGTTTAAGTAAATGAAAATTTGTTGCTTGGCTATTACAATCTGATTTCTTGCTTGTTTCTTTTTTTGTTTTCTCAGAGAGACATTGTATTTATAGCCAATGTGGTCTTACTAGCCGTTATAGACATTAAGAATAATGTATTGGTAGATTAGACCTTCTTTACTTAAACTGCCCGAAGCACTTCGCGGTCGCCCTTCATGCAAGGATGGTCGCGCTCATGCTTCTCGCGGTCGTCCTTTAACAGGGGACGGTCGCTACTTTTGAAAAGACTTCAACGGTCGAATTTTAGTGCTCTGCAGCTGGAATCTTGCCCATGCTGTGTTTGTCGGACCGGTTTCTTGCCCAGCTGTGTTTGTCGGGACGGTCGCGCCTAGCAATGGTGCGGTCGCCCTTTTTGAATAATCAAGTGGGTTTATAACGGTCATATTACGTGTCATTCTCTGACAGGGCAAAATTGAATGTCCGCCATAATTTGAATGTCGCGGTCGCCCTATGTAGATTATCGCGGTCGAATTGAGAAACTCGCGTCGAACTTCTGGACGCTCCTGAGGACGCGAAACCTACTGTCTCTTCAAACAATTTCTTCTTGAATGGTAGAGCGGTCGCGATTCTGAATGGGGCGGTCGCTAAAGTGATAAGCGAGGTCGAGTCATTCACCGTTCTTGTCACCGCGAACCTTACTGTGATTGTAATGATTTAAGTTCCTTGAGTAGCGGTCGTGCAAATATTCGGACGGTCGCTATTCTGTAGGAGCGGTCGCGACATAGGTCGAACTTCTGACCGCGAAACCTACTGTGATAAGATTTCTTCTTTTAATTACATGGAGCGGTCGTATTCAGGTGAGGTGCGACCGCTATAAGTGTTCTGTTCACCTTATTTGAAGTAACCTAATCCTGCAACAAGATTTCTCAAACACAAGTTAAATAGATCATCCATTTGAGTTGTCAATGATCAAAATTAAGGTCATTTGTCTAACAAAATGAAAGACTGAACAAAGAAGTAGATTTAAACCCATGTAGAAATAAAATAAAATCAACTACAGGAAACATTCAAAACATATATGCATTCAATTTTTAAAATCTCTCATTTCCTTACAAAACTTGAGTTTAACAAAAAAATAATAATTTACCGCAATATTAATTCTTGTTGATATTGGAGAAGCTTCAAATATGATGTTTTGGATGTTGCAATCAAAGAAAAAACATAGTGAACGAGATAACAATAGAATTGAAGTTACAGATGAGTAGAGTTTTGAATTTTACGATCAAAGGAAAGAAGAAGGGAGGAGATATGCTAATGAAGAAAGAAGAAGAAAGAGAAAAGGAAGGGAAAGAGAGACGAAGAGAGAGAAAGAGAGGAAGAAAAATAATAAAGTTAACTTTTTTTAAGATTTAAGGGTATTATAGTAAATTATATTAAGAGAGTCTAAAATATATTAACATAATGTAATGTGATATTTTCTAGGTTATTTCCCGCATATTTTGTAAAAGTAAATTTGATTATAATAAAATATATTATGTACATTTACTTATTTAATTTATTTTTTTATAAATTATATATTTAAAAAAATTATTAAAAAAATTTAAATTTAAAATCTAAATAAAAATAATATACCTTTTTAGCCATAAAATTATATTATTAACTAAACAATTTAATTTGAATTTTTATTTTTATTTAAAAGACATTCTATCAATTAACCAAAATGATGAAGCAAAGCTAACAAACAATACTAAGCCAATCAAACATATCAGGATTAGTTTCTTCATTCCATAGATAATATATTTATTGATTATAATAAAATATTGTGTGATTAGATATTTTTATTATAATATTTATGTCAAAAATATATTTAAATATATTATATTATATTTTATAGTAGATCATACTAAACTTGCTTTATTCAATTTAATATTTCTATTCAAAAATATAACGAGAGATATATATACATACATATTCATATTCTTATTGAGGCTTCATTTGTTCCACCAAAAATATTTTTCTGAAAATTATGTCACATCCCAAAGTTTAGGTAGTCGAGTATTAGGCAAGAAGGACATAAATAAGTGGTTAAATAGAGGCTCGAGATAGTCAAAAATAAAATCGATGTGCAAAGGAGGCCGTGAAGTTGACGGGATCTAAAGATAATTTTTCAAAAGGCCGAGGACCTAAGTGGAAATTTCTCAAAAGTTAGGGGCAACTATGTAAACTTAAAAATTAAGTGTCGAAAGTTCTTAATAGTGTTCATATCCAACCATAGAAGAATATTCTCGAGATTAATCGGCTCATAACCGTGGGTTTCAATTTTTCCCGAAAACGCACGATTTAAAAGTTACAATCGATTAATCGCTGGAGGGTATTTTGGTATTTTCACACCCTAGACTATAAAATTACAGGACAAGAAAGTTGAGGGGGTCAAAATATGAATAAAAGGAAGACTAATGGCTTGCCAAATAAATAGATAAAAGAAGAAGGCAAGTGGACCAATTAAAAGTGGTCATTTTTGCCATAAGGTGTACCAATGGGAAATCAACACTTACACCAACACATCTTAACCTCTCTTGGCTGCCATTTGGATCAAAATAAGCTAAGGAAAGAATATAAAAGCCCTCTCTTACATGGTGAACTCGTCCAAACCATAAGAGAACGAAGAAGGAGGTGATTTTTCCAAAGTTTAAGGTTTTTGGTTGAAGATTTTGGTGACAAACAAGATTATAAGGTAAGAGAAACCTATCTCTAGTTTTAATTTCATGAATTAATGGTTAATTTAAGAGATTGAAATTAGGGTTCATGTAGCTAGATTTGGAGAAAATTCAAGAAATAATTATTTGAAGGATTTGATGAAAGAATTTAATGGTGAAAGTAAGCTAGCAACCATTAGAAAAATCATAAGATAAAGCTATGTCTATACCTAGGGTTCTTACCTTTGTATATGTGATGTTAAATTTCATAGGAAATCAAGGAGACAAGGAAGGAAAGGAAGTGATATAGATAAAGGACTAAGAAAAAGCAAGGTTTGGTACTTTAACTAATTGTTTGTTCATTTTCTTGAAAATTTTCTGTTTTAGAATTAGTGAAATGCTGTAACTTGTATGATTTTTAATTAAATATAAAAAAATGTTCTTGAATTGAATTTTGTATATGTTGTTTCTTAGTGAGTCTAGTATCTGAGAAAAATAATTTGGAACCACATTGATTGAATTTAGATTACAGAATTCACAAAATTTAGAACTGCTGCCAGGATGCAGGGCAACTGGAGCAGTCTGGTTGGGTGAACTACTTGACCAAGATTTTGTATCCAGTTTGATCTGAAATTTTAAAGGAATGATTTTAAGATGTAAAAATAAATTCTGTAAAAATTTTAAAGTTTTTAGTCAAGTAGATTATTTTATACAATTTTTCAAAATAAGGATCAAGTTGAGTCCAAAACCAGAATTTACTATTCATATGGTTATTTTGCTAATATTCATTTGGTCATTTTTCAAAAGTAATCCAATTGATTCCTTATGCATATAAATGAGCATAATATGTTATTAAAATGACAAAATATGATATTTCACGTTGAAATAATATAAGAAACATAAGTCGAGAATTGTATAATGCATATTCGATTAAGAAATGGCATGAAAATTTTGGCTCCACTGGGTATCTGGATAGTACTGAGTAGGGTAAGGGTATGATATATCATACTATATGCAGTGCTGCTTTAATATAGGACTTTTGTCCGAGTTATATAGGGTGACGACCCGAGCTATATAGGACTTCGGTCCGAGTTATATAGGGCAATCGCCCGAGTTATATAGGACTCCGGTCCGAGGGCTTCGGCCACAGATTCCACAGGGCTTGGTCCGCAATTTTTTTAGGGCCACAGCCACCGAATATATATAAAGTTGTTATTTTTCAATACGACTCATTGCTTTTAAAAGTGCATTATGCTTTTATTATTTTCCGTAATTAGTTAAAGTACCCACTAAGCAATGCTTAGCGAGTTTAGTTTCTTCTAAACTCGTAGGCTATTAGCAAGGAGCCAGTAGCCAGCAGAGGAGTCCTGCGATATGTCGGTCATCAACAAACTTAGGTGGTGCTCTACATTTTGTATTTTGGTATTAGAAACTGGCATGTACTTATTTGAACATTACAAAGAGATAACTTGATGTAGCATGTAAATCTAGTAATGTATAATAACTGTATGGTTTTAAATTGAGTTTGGGTTGTGAATATAGAAGTGTGAATTCTTCTTGCAGTATTGTAGTTGAGGTTATAAGGGTGGATTATTGGGAGTGTGCTTGAGTTGAATTGTGAAACAAAATGTTTTTCAAAAATAAGAAAAATCAGTTTTGTCGACACTTGGGACCTAGAATTTTAAGGGAGACTCCGTCAAAATTTTTGGAAAATTTTTTATAAGAAACATTAAGTAAGCTGACATAACCAGAGCTCGTTTCCCGATGTAGCATTCCTCCTCGGCTTATTCATAGGTCGGGAAGGGGTGTTACAATTACTTTTTATATTTTTTGACGTTTGAAATATTCTGAAAATTTACGTCAAGGAAAAAAATTTTCCTGGCCGATTGAATATAAGTCATTTTTAGTAAAAATAACTTTCTATTAAATAAATTGGACAATTATTTCTTTCAGATTTTTAAAAAATACTTCATTTTTAACTAAAATAATTTTTTTTTTAAAAATATCTCATTTCTAATTTTAAATAATATTTTATTTCAATTTTTACTTTTTTTTTAAACTTTATCGTTAAATAAATATATTTTAGTAAATAATAAAAAGAAATATTTTAAATTACATTTTCATGTATTATTTTTTATAAAGAAAAAATTTTGATTTTGATTTCAAATAAGAAATAATACTCACAAAGATAATATAAAAAATAAAATAAATTTATTTTTATTAAAAATTATTAAATTTATTTTAAAATAAATTTTACATATTATACACACAACACAAATAATATACATATAACGTCTGCACAACGTAATTAATTTTTTATTTTTTTTAAATTGCAAATGTTATATGTAGATTGTATGTATATTATGTAAATATCTATAGATATACATATATTATGTATTTGTTATATTGTATATATGTTGAGTGAAAATTATGTATATATAAAATTGAAAAATAAAGTTAAGAAATATTAAACACATTGTGTAGATGTTATGTGTATATTACATATATGTTTATATTTATGGTATGTATATTTTTTATATGTTATAAATATATATATATATATATGTTAAAGCTTAAGTGAAACTTGAACAAAGAACTTTAAACAACTGGAATTCTCATTTGCTAAAGTTAAACGGTTCAGACTTGGCTATATATAGCATTACAATAAAGTAAAAAAAAAAACGTAAACAGCAAAAACAAATAAATCCATAAGACTAGGACTCTCCTAAGGAATAGGACTTCCCTAAAGAATAGGTCTTTATTCAACAGAATCCAAAAACTAATCAACTCCTAACATACCCTTCCTTAAACTTATTCTTGGCTAAAAAGAATTAGTTTAAATCTGAAATATCACAGACGCCAAGCTTCCTTCGTAATTTTTGGAAGGCTTCCAACTTGAGAGGCTTTGTAAACAGATCAGCAAGCTGATCGTGAGTGCCACAAAACAATAAGTTTACTGTTCCTTCTTTGGTAAGATCTCTGAGGAAATGAAACCTTACCCTGATATGCTTTGAACGCCTATGTAGAACCGGATTCTTTGACAGTTTGATGGTTGAAGTATTATCACACATAATTTTTGTTCCTTCCTTTTGTGAATGCCCAATCTCATTGAGTATTTGTCTCATCCAAACAGCTTGACATGCGTACGTAGCTGCAGCTACGAACTCTGCTTCTGTAGTCGACAAAGTGACTATGGGTTGTTTTCTAGATGACCAGGCTATTGCTCCTCCATTCATCATAAACACGTAACCTGAAGTGCTTTTGCTGTCCTCCATGTCACCAGCATAATCACTGTCAGTGAATCCAATTAATTTACCATCTCCGCACCTTTTATAGAAAACCCCATAACTAGTTGTGCCTTTCAAGTACCGCAAAACCTTTTTTACTGCTGCAATGTGTAATTGCGTCGGACAAGCCATGAAACGGCTAATTAAACTCACCACAAACATTAAATCAGGCCGTGTGGCAGTAAGATACATCAGACTTCCCACAATCTGTTTATACAAAGTCTCATCTGCTTTGACACCATCTTTATCTTTGTCGATTTTCTGTCCAGGAACAATTGGATTACTCACAGTGTTGAAGTTTTCTACCTCAAAACGCTTCAAAACCTCAGCTGCATACTTCCTTTGACTGATAAAAATTCCATTTGAGCGTTGTAAAACTTCAATACCGAGGAAAAATCTCATTTGACCGAGATCAGTCATCTCAAATTCACTCTTCATGGAACTTTTAAATTCTCCTAACATTAATTCATCATTACTGGTAAACAATAGATCATCAACATACACACTTACAATCAGAATTTTACCTCCCCTTCTTTTGACGAAAAGTGTGTGTTCACTGGAACTGCTTTGGAATCCCTCCTTGATAAAATAAGCTTCAATTCGACTGAACCAGGCTCGAGGAGCCTGTTTTAACCCGTAGAGCACCTTATTCAGTTTGTATACCAGTTGCTCACTCCCTTTCTTGACATAGCCTTTCGGTTGCTCTACAAAGACATCTTCTTTCAATTCCCCATGCAAAAAGGCTGATTTAACATCCAATTGATAAAGCATCCAACCATTTTGATCAGTAAGTGCTATAATAATCCTTACAGTGTCCATTCTAGCCACAGGAGCAAAGACCTCAGTGTAATCAACCTCATGTTTCTGCGTATAGCCTCTTACGACTAACCTTGCTTTGTGCTTGTCTACCTCACCAAGCTCATTTAACTTGGTTTTGTAGATCCATTTTACTCCAATTTTCTTTGCACCAGCTGGTAGGTTGACTAGATGCCATGTCTAGTTCTTTTCGATAGAGTTGATCTCCTCATCCATAGCCAATCTCCATTTTGAGCTCTTTACAGCATCCTCATAGCTTACTGGATCTGACACTGATAAAAATACAAAATTAATATCATCTTCCATGTTGACATCTTCTTCTTCGGATAAACCTTCACCGGTCACATAGTCTGTTGACCATATGGGTGGTCGTCTTGTTCTGCCCTCCCTATGAACCAATTCGGATTCATCAATTTGTTCAGCAACTAGATTAATTGATGTTGTGACAACAGATTCAGCAGAGGTATCTGCAGTTTCAGTGCTTGTTTCTGCAGTTTCAGTGCTTGTTTGTACTTTCTTTTTCTGAATCTCTATGCTCTCTTCCCAAATTAATTCTGCTTCATCCTCACAATTTTCCCAATCCCATTTTATATCTTCCTCAAACACCACATCATGGCTCACGATGATTTTCTTTTCAACTAGATTGAATAATTTGTACCCTTTGGATTCATTGCTGACTCCGAATAATACATAAACCATGCTTTTGTCTTCAAGCTTTGTCCGTTTAGCATCTGGAATATGAACATGACTGATACATCCGAAAACTCAGAAATAATCTACTGCTGGTTTCACTTCACTCCATGCTTCTTCAGGTGTCATATCTTTTACCGCTAGTGTGGGAGAGCGATTTAAGACATGATTTGCCCACATAACAGCTTCAGGCCAAAATTTTTTGGGCACGCCTTTTTCAGTCAACATAGCTCGAACCAGGTTCATTACAGTTCAATTTTTACATTCTGCGACCACGTTTTGTTGCGGCGTGTAGGCAGTGGTCAGTTGTCTCTTAATTACATGACTTTTGCAGAAGTCATTGAATTCAGCAGAGTTAAACTCTCCTCCTTTATCGGTTCTTAGGCATTTTAAGTGCATTCCAGTTTCTGTCTCCACAAGATTCTTGAAACACTTGAAGAGATAAAATGTTTCTGATTTTTCTACCAGAAAATATATTCAGGCTTTTCTAGAAAAATCATTTATGAAGCATATTAAATACCTTTTTCCACTGCTCGAAGATGGTGTAATCGGACCACATAAATCTGCATGAACAAGACCCAATTTTTCGGATGCTCTCCAGGAACTCATTTTTGGGATTGGAGTTCGATGTTGTTTCCCTTTCATACATGCCTCGCAGGTGACACTTGGTTCCTCAATTCGTGGCAATCCTTCTACCATGTTTTTGTGCTTCAAGGTACGAAGGCCTTTATAACTGAGATGGCCATAACGTTGATGCCAAAGTGTTGACTGATCTGTATTTGAGACTTGTAAACATTTACTCACACTTGTTTTTGATGTTTCTGCCAGAAGAATGAACATCCGATTAGCACTCATAATGGATTCTGCAATTTTTCCTTTCTGTGGATGATAGACACTACATGCTCCATTTTTGAACAGCACCGCACCTCCCTTTTCTTAAAGCTGTCCAACACTTAAAAGGTTATTCTTGAGTTCTGGCGCCCAAAAAACTTCCCCAACAGTTTAACAGTTGTCTTGCAGAATTAATTTCACAGTCCCAATTCCAGAAACTTTCATTCTGGTGTTGTTTCCAAGTTTGACACTATGTGTGAATGTTGTGTCTAAATTGGAAAACATATTTTTATCACCAACCATGTGATTGGAGCAACCAGAATCCAGGAACCATGCGTCACTTCTTTTTGGTTCATGTTGTTCAACATAGGCCATTAGTAACATCTCATCTTCTTCATCGAGCTCTGCATAGTTAGCTTCATTTTTCTTAGGACATTCATACTGAAAATGCCCTAAATCATGACATCTGTAGCACTCAACAGTAGCCTTGTCAAAATTGGTTCTACCTCTTCCACGCCCCCTTCCTCTGTAACCTCCTCTTCCTTGATTGCTTGTGTTCGATCAACCTTCTATTTTCAACACCTAGTCTTCATTATTGTTACTGGGTCGACGAAATTTCTGTTCATGTACCACTAATGAGCTCTGCAACTCATTAATGGACGTTGTATCTGTATCCTCGGATTCTTCGATGGATACAACAACATAAGTGAACTTGTCTGTCAGGGTGCGTAGAATTTTCTCTACAATCTTCTTGTCTGGCATCTCTTCTTCATTGCTTCGCATTTTATTTGCAACTAACATCACCCGAGCAAAATATTCTGTAATCGTTTCATCATTTCGCATTTCCAGGATCTCAAATTCTCTTCTTAAGGCATTGAGAAGAGATTTCTTCACCTTTTGATTTCCTCCAAACTTCCGTTTCAGTGAGTCCCAAACAATCTTAGATGTACGACGGTCTAAGATTTGTTCGAAAACAGTTCGAGCAATAGCCTGGAACAGGTAATGTTTTACCTGATAGTCCTTGGTCTTTGCATCATCCAACTCTACCTATTGAGCCTCAGTTAATTTCGTCCCTTCTGTTGGTTCTATGAAGCCTTTCTCCACCAAATTCCACAAACCTTTTGCTCTGAGCAAATTTTCCATCAACTCACTCCAATGATCATAGTGACCGTCGAAGTGAGGGATCTTTGTTAAAGTTTTGTCATCTGCCATTCTCTCAGTGTTTGACAAAACGTTGAAGATTGCAACTTCTCGTTTCAGAAACCCAGTGGGGGCTCTGATACCAATTGTTAAAGCTTAAGTGAAACTTGAACAAAGAACTTTAAACAACTGGAATTCTCATTTGCTAAAGTTAAACGGTTCAGACTTGGCTATATATAGCCTTACAATAAAGTCAAAACAAAAACGTAAACAGCAAAAACAAATAAATCCATAAGACTAGGACTCTCCTAAGGAATAGGACTTCCCTAAAGAATAGGTCTTTATTCAACAGAATCCAAAAACTAATCAACTCCTAACAATATATATATATTGTATATATATATAATATGTATTTATATTTGATTGCATGTATATTATGAATATGAAAAAAAAATTTATATGGAAAAGCAAAATATCACTGTCAAAATACGTGAGAAAGAACAAAAAAGAGTGAAATTGTGGAAATTAAAAAAAATAATAATCGACGTATAAATGAAAAGTCGCCACCGAATTGCCGTATTTGGTGTAAATTGCCCAAATTGATAAGCGATTGTGGCAGGCCATAGGTAATCTATTTAGCTAAAATAGAATGAGGATAAAAGAGGTGGGGATAGTTGAAAATGTTGGCCTAAAATGAGACTTTACAAAACAAAACAAATTAATCAAATGAACCAATAAAAACTTAACCACCGAGAAGATTAAGGTGCATTTAGGATAATTTTTATTTTTGGTTTTTAGTTTTTTAATAAAAAAAAATAAAAATATGTTCATTAATATTATTAAAATTTAGGAGCAATTTGATAAAAAAAAATTCACAAAAATTTTTATAAAACTATCTATAAAAATATATTTTTTAAAAAAATATTATAAAAAATATTTATCCTTTTAGAAAAAATTGAATTAAAATTTAAAAAATAGCTAATTTCTCACTAAAATAAAATTTTTTAAATATATTATCTCCTGCCTCAAATAATATTTTATTTCAATTTTTATCTTTATTTTTCAAACTTTACTATAAAATAAATATATTCTTATAAAATAATAATAATTAATATTTTAAATTACATTTTCAACATATAAAATATATTAATTTTTATAAAAAAAAATTTGATTTTGATTTTAAATAAGAAATAACAGTCACAGAGATAATATATAAAAGAAATTAAATATATTAATAAAAATTATTAAATTTATTTTTAAATAAATTTTATATTTTATATAATAAAATATAAAGTTAAAAAAATATTAATTATATTATATAAATGTTGCATGTATATTATGCTTATATTGCATAAATATAAATATTGTGTGCAGGGATGAAGTTAAAACTTCAAGAGAATAGGAGGGGAAGGAATTTTTTCTAAAGTCCTAATTTCACCTTGACTATTGCCTCTTTTTATTCTTATCTTGCTATAGAATTCATATATAATCATTATTTTATAAATTTATAAATTTATTAATAAATTATCTTTATTTGTTAAAAAATTAAACTAATTATATATATGCACACACAAAATATATACATGTGTGTGTATTCCTAAATTTACCTGATGATATGTAAAAAAAAGCTAAAGTAAAAAATATTGAATCATGAACAAAATTTTTTAATAAATAGTTAAAGCAAAAATCATCTCATATTATTAGAAGTAAAAAAAAAAATTAAGCTTCCTTCAAAGCATGTATTCTTTCTTAATTTCATTATTCTTTATTGAACTTTTAATTTCTTTATTAGTCTTTTGATTAATTAAAAGAGTTTAAATTAATTTGGTTTAAAATTTGTCATTTTTAATTTCTTTTATCTTTTTTTTTATATTTGAAGAATATCAATTTTTTTAGAAGAAAAAAATTTTTTTAGAAGAAAAATATTACATATGGACAAAATAATTTATAGAAATTTTTTTCTTCTTCTAGCATTAAGTTAAAAAAATAGGGGCAATCAAAATTTCAAGGGGGAGCGAATTAATTTTTTTAGTAAATATATATATAAATATATATGTATATATATATATTTTTTAAAAAAGACTGCCCCCCCCCCCCCCTTCTCTCACATGTGGTTTTGCCACTGGTTGTATATATATTATGTATTTATTATATATATTGAGTGAAAATTTTGTATATATAAAATTAAAAATGTTAAATACATTGTATCGATGTTGTGTGTATATTATGTGTACATCTATGTTTATTGTATATTATATATATATATATTGTGTATATATTTGTATACTTTCTGTGTGTGTTGTAAATATGAGAAAAATAAAATTATTTATATTGTGTATATGTTGTGCTTTTTGTATATATATTATGAATATTAGAATAATAAAATTATTTATGAATAAAAATAAAAAAAATAAAAAATAAAATTACCATCAAAATATTATGAATATTGATTCTCCCTCAATGTTTGTAGCACCATTCTCAAATGTTTATCATGCTCCTTTTTATTCTTGGAATAAACTAGTATATCATTTATAAGAAAAACTATAAACTGGTCTAAATAAGGTTTGAAGACTCGATTCATCAAGTTCATAAAAAGCTGCAGGAGCATTTGTCAAACCAAATGGCATGACCATAAATTCATAATGTTTATATCTAGTTCTAAAAGATGTCTTCGGAACATATGCTTCTTTAACTTTCATCTGATAATAACTCGATTTAAAATTAATCTTAGAGAAAATATCTGCTCCCTTCAACTGATCAAACAAATCATCTATCTGAGGTAGCGGATATTTATTCTTAATAGTCACTTTATTCAACTATCGGTAATCTATACACAATCTTAGGGTATCATATTTCTTCTTCATAAACAAAACTAGTGCCAAGGTGACACATTAGGTCTTATGAACCCTTTATCAAGCAATTCTTGAAGTTGCATCTTTAACTCTTTTAGTTTCGGATATGTCATTCTATAAGATGGAATAGATATTGGTGTCGTACCCCTAACTATATCTATAACAAATTCTACTTTCCTTTCTGGTGGTACACCTGGTAATTCCTCTAGGAAGACATTAAAAAATTCACATATTATAGCTATGTCTCCCAAAGCCTTGCTTGAATGCCGTATATCAATGACATAAGCAAGGTAAGCTTCATACTTCTTCCTAATTAACCTTTTAACTTTAGCAATAGAGATCAAACTAGAAGGATAAAATTGTTTCTCTCCTAGACAACTACTTTACCCTGTCCCGAAATCTTAAAAGTCACAGCTTTACTATGACAATCCATGACTACTTGATGTCGGGATAGCCAATCCATTCCAAAATACATCAAAATCATAAAACGGAAGTTCAATCAAATCAATAGAAAGTTATACATCATGAACTCTAATTGGATAATTTTGGGACACTTTGTTTACCCTCACACTATGGCCTAAGGGATTGGTGACCTCTATCTCATAATCAAGCCTATCTGCATGCATATTCTTCCCTAAAACTATATTTGTGCATATATTGGAATGTGTAGAACTAGGATCTAGCGATACATATATATTAAGACCAAATAGAGAGAATTTACTAACTATGACATCTAGAATATCCTGATTCTTGACTGCTCTCATAACATAAGTCATAGCCAGAGCATTACCCAGAGTCTGAGGTCTATCCACTATCTCAGATCTTCTCTATTGATTAGATTGGGTCAATTGCCTCTACCTGTCCTATGGCCTATCTAAGACCTCTGTACGAAACTACAAAACCCTGCCCTTCAGCTACATCAGGTTCCTTTATCATTGGACAATCTCTATTCTTATGCTCTTTGGAACCACATTTCAAACAATCTCCACTTTGATACCAAAAATCATCATTTGCATACCCCTTGCCATAATGCTGACAAGGTGTAGAAACTGCCTTGAAGACCGGCATGTAGAAACACCATATCTACCCTTTTGGGATCTCTAAAAACTAGCTTCACTTCCTCGACCAAACCCATGAGTCTAAGTTTGTACTTAAGTACCACTTTGTCTCTTCTAATCATTATGTTATTGTTCACTAGAAGATATCTTCTTTTGTTGTTGTCTTCTTCTCTACTCTTCTTTAGTTTCATTTTCTATGGTAGTTATTGCATTGACAAGGGCAAAAGACTCATTTATCCTTATGGCTACTAGATACACTCGAATATGATTGTTCAAACCATGCTCAAACTGCTTACACTTCTCTTCTTCAGATGAAACCAATTCAGAAAAATATTTGCCAAGGCGAATGAACTGCCTCTCATACTCAGACATAGAAGATTGTCTTTCCTTCAAATATAAAAAATCCTTTCGCTTTTTTTTTTCTATATAAATCTCACTGATATACTTCTTTTTAAACTTTTCTTGGAAGAATGCCCAGGTGAGTCTATCTATAAGAATGGATTTCTACTTTGTATCCCACCAACTATAAGCTTGTTCCTGCAATAGAAAAATTGCACATTCCAAGCTCTCCTCATCAGTACAATACAAAAGATCAAAAACTCTTACAATCCTTTCCAACCAACACTCTGCCACTGAAGACTTATCAGTATCATGTTCTTTCAAATCTTTCTCTCCTAATTTTCTAATTCTCCAATGATGTTCTATGGGGCACTAGTCGTGGTGGCTGTGTAGGAGGAACTACTCCTGCAATCTACCTAAGAACTTCCCTCATGTTTCTCACAAACTGGGAGTCCAACGGAACTTATTCTGTAGAAGGCCCAGATGACTGCTGGTTCCCCACACTTGCTTAAATGTATGAGGATGCAACATGTTCCTCCTCACTCTGACATGATCCAGAGGCCATATATACCTATAAACATTTAAGGATCAAATACATCAAATTACTTATTCACTTATATAGTTCATATAACATTGATAGTTGCAGTTTATTTTCCCGTAACCCTCAAACTTAGAATCGCCTGAACCTGGCTCTGATACCACTAAATATAACATCCCTAACTAGTCCGTACACTTGACTACAAAGAGAATGTTACTAAAACACTCAACTCTATACAATACAAAAAGAATTTGATTTATAAAACAAGAACATGCTCGTGTCAAACAAGGTTGACACGTCCGTGTGTTTAAATTCAACACTGCCTCTTAAAGTAAAAAAATATTTAATACGGCCGTGTCTAATGAAGAGACATGCTCGTGTGATCTAATTTTTCACTGCCTTCTTCTAAATTATATAAGAAAATTCATCGCAACTCACCCTGTTCATTCCATTCTCAATATTAACTCATTCTATCATTAACAATCTCAATTTCCTCTAAATTTCGAAATATTAAGATAACATAAAAACATATTAGTTATATATATATAAATTGTGATCATGTAACAAGTAAAAGTTCCATGTTTATTTAAGTATATACATATATAATGTGCTAATCCCACTACCGACAAACTTATACAACTGTCATTCAAAATGTAGCATTTTTGCTATGTGAACTATTCAAAATTTAAATATAGAAAATAGTTCTCACAAGACCTTCTAGTGATACAATTGATCTGCGTAGGACCTCAGACGCTACTACTTTTCCTAAAATCAATTGGTGTCAGGAAAGGAGCACACCTTAGCCTTATAGTGCATTCAGCACACACGAGCGCCCATGGTATTCTACTGTGACTTGGCCCCACACCTGGGCCTTCCTCATGGAACAATTGATGCCACCCCTTGTGTAACAATCTCCCCCTCAGCAATTACTCCTGCTGAAAATGGAACCTATGACCTCGACTATGATACCACTTGTAAGACCTCAGGCGCTATCACTTTTTCTAAAACCAATTGGTGTCAGGAAAGGTGCATACCCTAGAATCATAAGAGCATTTAACTCTAGAATCATAAGAGCATTTTCATAAATTTATATCACTTTAGGATTCTATTTCGGAAACATCGATTTCATCCATACCTGACTCAAATTTCAACTTCTTAAACTTAACTCATCATGCTTTCTCACTTATTCCAAATATCCAGTTACTTTCATTACTACACACAATTCAATATCAATATATATATATATATATATATATCAGAAAATTATTATTTAAAATTTCAAACATTACAAATATTATAATCAAATATTGAATAATTGTTAGAAACCAACATAATAAAGTGGAAAACAATTAAATATATAAAAAAATATCAAAGTGCATAGAGTAAATAAAGTAATCAACAATTAATCTAAACCAAAGTTTCTTTTTCTATTTAATCAACAAAAAATCAATATGATTATAATCTAAATATAATTATTGAAAAACATATTTATCTATAAAAGCTTATTAGATGTTACTTTAAGAAGCTATGAAAGATAAATTTATTTTAAATTTGGTACACATTTTAAAGTTAAATTAAAAATAACAATAATATATATCATATAAACTTCAACATTTACTTCATTTTGGCATAAATTAACATTATAATTTTTTTAATAATTTATATAATTTTATTAATTATTTCCTTGGAGTTTCATATTGAACTTGAACAATTTCTTTAAATTATAATCTTTAAAGTTGTCAAAATTTTTAAAATGTTATATTCTAATAAATATAATTTATTATTATTATTATAAAGATAATTTTTTTTGAGGGAGCTCTAAAGATAAAATTTAAGAATAAATAATATATTTTTTATATAAAAATTGAATTAAATTCCTTATAGAAAGTAATTGTGAAAGAAATTAATTTAATTTAAATATATAAATTTAATTGAACCTTAACATCATTGAATAAAAAATCCTAAAATTATTTCTTAATTTTTTAAAAATTAATAAATCATAAATTTAACTTAATATTATCCATTTTTTTCTCCTAAGTTATATATATATATATATATATATATATATGTATTTATTTATTTTTTAAGTTAAAAATTATTATAATGATGAAAACAAAAACAAAAAGAAAAAAGGGAAAGTTAAATGGCAGATTATGTAAATAATTAAAGTAATTATGGCTAAAATTATGCTATAAAAGGATGGCATAAGTGTAATTAAATTAATTTTATATTGCTACTTTCGACGTTTAAAATACATCATTCTCAATATAATAAAAATAGAAAAAAGATTTTGTTATATCAAGAATGCACTATTTATTACTTTAGGCAATTTTAGTTAATGGTGTTATGGGAGCTAAATTTTTTAATGGTAATTTTTATTTTTTAAATTAAAAATATATATTAATATAAAATTTAAGCAAAAAAATATATATTTGATATACTAAAATAAGAGAGGGAATCAATTTAATACATAATTATGAAAAAATAAATATAAAAATAAAATAATTATTTTAATAATTATAAATAATAAATATTTTAACGAAAAATTTTAATAAAATTTTAAAATAAAGCAAAAATAAATATTGAATAGAACAGTCAATACTATATAAAAATAGAAATATATTAATATTTTATTATTAATTATCTAATAAAAAATCTATTAAAAATATTATTAATAAATAATAATTAAAAATTAATATATCATTTAGTTATTTAATTAAATCTTTGATTGTTAATTTGAGTGTATACTTTTTCTATTTTATTTATATTTCTATAAATTTATTTTTTTATATTTTTTTATATATTATTTATTGTATATATTAAAAGTTAATGACAATATTGACCCATTTAAAAAAAAAATTAATACAGTTAATGATAATATTGGCCCATTTAAAAATTTAAAAATATATATTGTATAAATATATTGAATTTCATATTACATGAATTTTATACAAAAGGATGTTAATATATATAAAAAAAGGTAAAATGAAAATATACTTGTTATAAAAAATTATAAATTCATTTAAAATAATACGAGTAAAAAAATATGTTGAAATTTAAACTAAATTAATAGAATAAAGTATTTTTAAATGGATAAACGTCTATTAAAAATAAACTCAAACAATAAAAAATTTTAAATTCAATTATAATTAATAACATATTCATTTTAAATTATTTTAAGATAATTAAATTTGTGCTATCAATTTGAAAATTAAGTTAAAATAATAATATAAAATTAAAAATTTGAAAAGTATCATTTTAAGAATTGTGACTCATAATGTTCACAAAGAATTAAAATAAAAATAAAAGAGTTAAAAAAAACTATATTTAAATTATTATTTTATTTCAATTAATAAAAATATAGATAAAAATGAAAAATAAATAAAAGGGTAAAAATATAAATAAATATAAAAAGCAACAAATGAAAAAAAAATAAAGAATAAAAATACCTAAAAAGAAGGAAGTGAAAAAGAAATAAAAAAGCATCCATATTCCAATCATATTGCCTTTTATGGTCTATCCAAAGATGCTTATGTGTAGAATAAAGAAAATAAAAAGAAACAAAAGTCCAAAAAAAAAGTAAAATTAGAAATAAAAATTAAAATGAGAGAAAGTAGGGGTAAAATTGAAATGCACTATTTATTTTAGACCAATTTTAGTATATATATATATATATATAATACTAGATAAATTGGATTGCCTGCATGATGTTGCGGGTAATGTTTTTACATAATTTTTTTTTATTTTTCATTCATATATATAATTATTTATTAATATATATATATATATTAAAATATTAAGTATGAATTAATAATTACATCTAATATTTTTTAAAATAAATTAATATATGTGTACATATAAATGTATATCATTCTATGAATAATGTTGAATGTGACCTGGATATTTGAAATTGATGAAAATATAGGGTTAGATAAAACTTAAAAAGTTAAAAATTAAATCCGACTATGGATTTAATTGGTATTTTTTAAAAAGATTTTTTAAGCGATAAAAATTTATGAAAATGTTCATGTAGCTCTAAAATTAAATTCTACTATAATTTGGATAAGAAATATGAATAGTATGGTTTTAAATAATTATTTTTATAATTTTATGGAACTTTAGGATTTTAGCATAACTAAGTTTATGAAAGGAAAATTCTTTTCTAATTATTATATTTGTAACAAGTTTGATTATGGAACTTTACTTCTTTGGAAGCAAAATTATATTTGTAGGATATAAAGGGTATAATTGTTGGTTTTCAACTAAAAAAATCGTTATTAAGTGAAACTTAGAGCTAATTAAGTGTTGATTCAATGGATATAGAAGAAAAATGATTGCGGAACAAAATAAATATTTGTAGCATATTTGATAATTAAGGATCAAATGATATATATTTAGAATTAATTGAAACATAATTTATTTATTTGTATTGTTAAAGTGTGAATATATATTAGTTGGTGAGGAAAAGAAACTAAAAAAAAGTTATGGCAACCAAATTTTGTAAAATATACAAACTGTATACCTACTGTATACCTGACAACACCACCACCTAGTAATTTAAGATAATTTATAAATTATAAATGGATATGTTTGATGAGCTAAATTATTACTGATTGTCAAATAATTAAAAAAACATAAGTAGAGTAATCGTGAATTTAAGAAAAAAAAATAGTTTCAAAGAGGAAATGTATATAATATATACATATAATATACATACTTAGAATGATGATGATTATTTATGAAATTTATATAATTGGAAAGAGATAAATAAGGGCAAATAAATGATATTTACTGAAATAAATAATATTCACTGGAATAAGTGATATTTACTTAAATAAGTGAAATTTACTTAAATAAGTAAAATTTATTAAAATAAGTGAAAGTTACTGAAATGCGAGTACATGTATGTAAAATAATCTTTTCATGGATAAATAAAATGAAATATAAGATATATATATATATATAGATTTATAAATGATATCTGATGATATAATTTGATGTGATGTTATAATGTAGATTTAGAACTTTGCATGTATGTAAAGATATAATATAAATATGAATATAATTATTTTTATATATGATGAGATTGCATGTAAATGATTAAAAAAATATATTATTGATTGTTTAAATGGTGATTAAAAACTATATAAAAGTTTTATTTATTATTATGTTATAATATAAGGTATTATATTATTTAATATCATTAAATGGAAAAGGATACCTAGTCATTAAATGAAAATTTGAGAAAAGCATGATAAGTAGAGAAGAATGTTAAATGACTAGTTTATACGTATAGTAAAATGCTCTTTTAAGATATTAAGTAGAAAACCCTAAAATGATAAATGTAGCCATTTAATATAACACCCCCTGACAATTTAGTTAGAGAACTATTAGAAGATACAACACAATATCTATATAAACCTACAATTAGTATTTGATAAACACTAAAAATAATTATTCAAGTAAAAATTTTGATAAAGTGTCCCCTGTGATTTTCATTAACAACATATTCTCCAATAAAAAACAACATGCAGAAAAATACTTCTAACATTCTCTCTTTCAATCTTGTTATCCCAAACTAGCAACCAAGAGGGGTAGGGGGTGAATTGGTTGATATAAAGAGTGATGGTAAATTTAAAATTCAAAAGAAAGAGATGAATAAAGATGGAGTAGAGTACATAAGAGAAGAAAGAACACAAAGAATTATAGTGGTTCGTATTTACCTCAATCCTACATCCACTTTCTTAATAACTTGCTAAGATTCCATTAGTCTTGAGTTTTTACAAGCTTAACCCTAACTTGGTGTTTTTCCTAGCTCATACCAAACTATTATAATAGTTTAAGATCAATTCTCATAGCCCTTACAAGAGTTTTTCCAGGCTCACTCTCACAACCTAAGTGTTTCTAAGCTCACACTTAAACTTTTGATGGTGTTTAATGCTCACACCCAACACTCTAAGATTTTTGATGTTTGATCTTTTGATCTTTAGACAAGATAATGAAAAATGTTATTCAATGAAATTACAATAATAATCAAAGTATTCTCTAGCCACAAAAATGAAGTTTAGCATGATATTTATAGCCAATTGGCTTAAACTAGCCGTTTAAAGTGGTTCCCATATGTTTAGTGCATGTCTTCTACTAATTCTGTTGTCAGAGCTAGGTGTACGGTCGCTCGGCTCTGTAGGCGGTCGTACAATTTGAAAGCTCTTTGTTATGGCTAGTTCTAACAGTCAAATTTTGTTGTATGACAAAATCTAGCTTGCCCATAGTTTTGTGTCTTACGGTCGCCCGACTCGGCATGCGGTCGCTCAGCACAAAGTTACCGTTGAATTTAAATTTCTTCATCCACGTGTTCGGTTATTATTGATATGAGGTATTTGGTGCTAAAATTCAAATATGCTAGACTTGTGCGGTCGCTCGGTATTTCAGGCGGTCAAATAAAGCTACTAGGTTTAAAACTCTGCAAAAGTAAACTTGTTTGAAAATATTAGTTCTTTATTAATTTAATTGTTAATGATCAAAATAGAGTTTGATTGTCCATCAATCTCAACAATCTCCCCCTTTTTGACTTTGGCAATCAAATTGAATTTAAGTTAAACATAATCAAATGCATGAAGCAATTAATGCAATGATAATAAATTTTCTTCCCCTATGTTAAATAATTAATGCATGCTTTTCTTGATACCAATTGATGTATGTTTTTTTTTATACCAATTTGTTTTCTTTTCTTATTTTCAATCAAGGTTATCTCCCCTTTGACAATTAAATCATTTAAATTCAATCACATTTATGTTTCTTCTCCTTTGACAAAGGCAAAAAAGACAATTAAAATAAAGGAGAGATGAAATTCATTGATACCAATAAATGAGAATATAAGAGAAAATAAATTTGATACCAATTGAAAGAAAATACAAGAAAATGATTAATCTAAAGCTTTTTCTTTTCCTTTTCTTGATGGTGGAAGAGGAGTTAGAGTTCTTTCATCATCATCACCAAGAGAAGGAGTTGGAAAGGAGTCATGTAAGGATGGTGAGGATCCTTGATAAGGACTTTCAACATGCTCACTTACATGCCATTCACTTAAGTCACATAGAGGAAGATCAAATTTTCTTTGAACGTTATATATGTCATGATGAATGTGGGAAAGGAGATCAACCTTTTTGTGGAGTTTTGTGATTCTCTTTATGACATACTTCTTGAAACGATTAAATATTTTTTGGAAGATTGTTTGAATATGTATTTTTGAGTTTGTAAAGATGTATTTCCATGCAAAATAGAGGTATTTATAGATAAAATTTAGAAAACTAGCCATTTTTGACCATTTGGGGGAAAATTTTGAATTTTTGAAAGTTTTATCATTTAAAAAATTTTAGTTACATATTTTGTGCAGTCGCTCTAGCTGTTGAGTAACTGCCAGCTTGGTCTGGCAAGCTCTCTTGGCAGTGCATGCTCGCACAGCTTAAGAAGAGTGTAAAGGTCGAGAAAATTTTAAAATTCTTGAATTTGACCGACCGCATGAGCTGTTGTGCATTTACTGAAGAGAAACACTTTAAAGTTTGGGCTCGGTAGAAGTACGTGTTAAAGCTCGGGAGAATTATTTTTAGGCTTGGGCTCTGTAGAGAGCAGGTGATGTGCGACCTCTCGGTATACTAGGGCGCCCACACAAAATGATTCGTTTTGGATTTTGAAAATTTTATAAGTACACATGATCAAAATAGATTTTAGGAGAAATAAAGAATGATTATGCAAGAGATTTTTCATCAATCATGCAAATATTTTATTTTATAACATTTATTCGTTCCTCATTTAAGAGTTTTGTAAAAATATCCATACGTTAATTTTGAGTTTCAACAAATTTTTGAGTTTCAACAAATTCTAAAAATATATTGTGATTTTGAACATTATCCCTTAAGAAATAATGTTTGATGTCTATATGCTTAGGCCTAGAATGTTGAATGGGGTTCTTGAAAAAATTGATTGTACACATTTAATAGTAATGTGATCAAATATTTTTCCATAGTCAAGCAATTGTTGTTTTATCCAAAGAACTTGTGTGCATTAAAAACACGCAGCAACATACTCAGCTTCCATGGTAGATAAAGCAACTGACACTTGTTTCTTACTAAACCAAGAAACTAAGCATTCACTAAGAAAATGACATGCCCTCCGGCGGTGCTTTTCCTACCTAGTAGGCTAGCGACAAAATCCGCATCGAAAAAGCCTAATATGTCAAACGATGTGATTCTAGGATACCATAGACCTAAATGTAATGTACCACTCAAGTATTTTAAAATTATTTTAGTTGCATTTAAATTTGATTCCCTGGGACAAGATTGAAATCTAGCACACAAAAATACACTATACATTATATCCGGTCTAGAGGCGGTTAAGTAAAGTAGTGATCCGATAATACCTCGATATTTTTTCTCATCTACTTCTTTACCACTTTCATCTTTGTCAAGTTTCAAGGATGTACTCATGGGAGTTTTACTTAATTTTCAATCATCCATTCCAAACTTTTTTAGGAGTTCCTTTATGTGCTTGGATTGGTTGATGAAGATCTCATCCTTGCATTGCTTGATTTGTAGTCCAAGGAAGAATTTGAGTTTACCCATCATGCTCATTTCAAATTTTCTAGTCATACTTGAAGCAAATTCCTTGAACAAAGATTCATTATCAGCACCAAATATAACATCATCAACATAAATTTGCATAATCGAAATGTTATGCATTTTCTTTTTAACAAAAAGTGTTATGACAACTTTGCCTTTTGAAAATCCATTTTCAAGCAAATATGTACTAAGTCTATCATAGAAAGCTCTTAGAGCTTATTTCAATTCATATAGTGCTTTGGTAAGTTTAAAAACATAATTTGGAAATTCATAGTCTTCAAAAACTAGGAGGCTATTCAACATAAACTTCCTCATTTATAAACCCATTTGGAAATGCACGTTTAACATCCATTTGAAAAAGTTTAAAATTTATGTGATATACAAATGCAAGCAATATTCTAATAGATTCTAGTATAGTAACGGGAGCAAATAACTCATCATAGTCAATGCCTTCCTCTTGGTTATAGCCTTTGGCTATCAATCTAGCTTTATTTATAGTAATGAGACTATTTTCATCACGCTTATTTCTATATATCCATTTACATCATATAATTGGATGATCTTTAGGTTTAGGAACAAGTTCCTGTACTTTATTTCTCTCAAATTGGTTGAGTTCATCTTGCATAGCAATCACCCAACACTCATCACTAAGAACCTCCTCAATGGTCATTGGCTCAATTTAAGAAACAAAAGCAATATTAGAATCTAAGTATTTAAAAGCAATACTGGAATTTGGATGATTTGGGTTACTCATGTTGTGGTCATCCTTGTTTGTTGGACGGTCGCTCATGTTGATGTGCGGTTGCTACTGTGGTCAAGTTTATGACCGCGAACCTTACTGTGATATGGTTTCATCCTTCAATTCAATGAGGTGGTCGTCTCCATGGTTGTGCGACCGCGAAATGTGCTCTGTGTTGGAAATATGCCCTGTGTTGACTTATTTAAAACAATCTAATCCTGCAACAAGGTTCTTAAAACACATGTTAAATAAGTCATTCAATTTGAGTTGTCAAGGATCAAAATTGAGATTATTTGGCTAACAATCTCCCCCATTTTGACTTTGACAATCAAATGGAATGATGATATAAAGTGAGAGAAATGTAAATTCGAGGAAAGAAATTTTAACTTCTTATGTATTGAGGGTTAATACATTTCTGGAGGAATTCTATAAAGCTCCTATAAAGCTCCCCCTATGTAACACCCCGATACCCCATATAAATACTGTACATATACCAGGTACACATACAATATGTATATAGAGTATAAGAATGTCACTTTTCATCACCATTATAACTCTTTACTTTAATTTTTAAAACCATAATACATTTAAATCATATGAAAGTATTTACAAAATGGTTATTCTTATCATGGTAATACATAAATATAAGTTACATTGTTTCTTCCAAAGATTCATTTATACAAATGAATACATTCTT
This sequence comes from Garcia nutans, assembly GCA_947685225.1. NCBI lineage: Eukaryota > Viridiplantae > Streptophyta > Magnoliopsida > Malpighiales > Euphorbiaceae > Garcia > Garcia nutans. The sequence continues at coordinate 4,143,272 of CANTUV010000068.1, forward strand.
ATGAAAATATAGTATAATTACATGCATGCACCACCATCTAGTTGGTCTCGAACTATACTTGTCCTCGTTGTGACATAGTAGCTTATCTCCAGCTTCATCACCTATATACCTGCGCGATTAAGATAACCGCGCTAAGCTCGAAAACTTAGTAGTACAAGTAACCATTAAAATATACAATATAAAGGAAACATACCTCATATGTTTAGTCTCATGTTTTAACATTTTCTTACTCCGTTTTCCCCTTTTTCAATGCATTCTTCATATAATCCTATTAACCTTATAGAGGATATACATATACACATATAACATAACCATCAAACATAATTCAATAAATTGATAGAACCTTCATATTATGATACTTACCAATTTCACCTCATACATATCATATATATCATTTTATACTTTATAATCGCATATTGCATATAACTTCACAAACAATATCTCCTTTCAATAATTCATGTATGTTATATAATCATATCACTAACCACAATTCATCATTCACAACTCACATTTCCAACAAAAGCAACATAGATCCCATTACTCATTTATTTCAACTTGTATATACATCACATTAACAACAAAGACAGACTCGGGCCCAAAAGACACTAATATGTCATTCAAAGTTCAGAGTTAATGCTTTGGTTTTGTTATCACATTTATCAATATCATATACCCAACTAGGCTTCAAGGATTAAGTTCAACCAAGCTTCAAGGGGAGCAAAGCATGCTAAGCTTCTACCCAACTTGGCTTCAAGAACTAACCCAACCTAGCTTCAAGGGTGGTAACATCTCAATTAGGCTTCAAGGATTCAATCCAACCTAACTTCAAGAGATTGTTACACTTATTAGGCATGCCACCAACAACAAAACTCTGAAAATGAATAACACATTAGCCACACAATTCATTTATTATTTCATTATCAATTTCATTCTCATTCTCATCATCATTTACATCATCATAGCCAACCACAATGGCATCATTTAGGCAAAATATGCCTCATTTATCTCATTCTCAATATCATAGCCAACCACAATGGCTTTATACATCATCACCTCTCAATTTACATTTCATATTCCATCACAATATCACATTTCATAGTTCACCACAATATCACATTATCACATTTCATAGTTCATCACAATATCACATTATCACATTTCATAGTTCACCACAATATCACATTATCACATTTCATAGTTCACCACAATATCACATTATCACATTTCATAGTTCATCACAATATCACAATATCACATTTCATAGTTCACCACAATATCACATTATCACATTTCATAGTTCATCACAATATCACATTATCACATTTCATAGTTCATCTTTGATATTTATATACATAATCATTCATTACTCAAGTATGCACAATCAATTGCATTACCATATAAATTGGAATACACATCATACAAATCATATCCTCACATCTTTCACATTTCATAACATATATATATTGAATGCCTTCACATCTTATATGTATTAATGTATTATCATATCTCTTATCTTTTCATTGCATATACAATATTAATATTTATTTTAACAATATACTTATATGCAATCCAATAGGGTTTTGTACTTACCTCTAAAGAACTCACTCCCATATAACTTCTCTTCCATAGATCTTTCAATACTTGGATTAGGGGCAATTCCATCTCTTAAAACCTAATCCAAAAGTAATCATACACACTCACTTAGAAATACACATGAGATAATACAAATAAGAATCAATTAGGGCAAACTCAACACATGACACGCTCATCAACACGGGCGTGTCCCTGATCGTGCCCTAACTCCACAACACAGAAACATTGACACGCTCATAACCACGGGCGTGTCACTGGGCGTGTAATACATTCTGTATCTCAAAAACATCAACACGTCCAATCAACAAGAGCGTGCTCATGGCCGTGTCAATTCTCCAAACTCACAGTAGCTATGACACGCTCAATAACACGGGCGTGTTACTGGTCGTGTCAATTCTACTGCCACACAGAACTTATGACACGCTCAATAACATGGGCATGTCACTGCTCGTGCTACCAACTCCAGAAAACAGAACCAACGACACGCCTAACAAACTGGCCGTGTCTCTGGGCGTGTCCGACTAAAAACCCAGATTCCGGTCAACACACAACAACATCCAACAATACCCATCTTTTTATCATTACTCACTTCAAACAATCTTCATCAAACACACCCAAAAACCATAACAAACTTACCAAAACATCAATCAACACTCAAAACACACACCAATCATCATTATAAACATCATTCATATACCAATTTATCAAATCCCCAAATTTCATTAAACTCAACCCTTATTCAACAATTCATCATCATCTTCACAAATAATCATATTATCATCATCCAATTACCAAATCAACACATATATATACTTAAATCTTTCAATATCATCATCATCACACATCAACCATACCAAACCCAACTCAAACAATGAAAATCAATTTAAAGAAATAAATACTTACTTGAATCCTTTATCAAATCTTCATCTCTATCATCAAATCTCTTGAATTCCTTAAGAAATTTGGTAAGAAAATCACATCTTTCTCTCTTTCTCTCTCTCTCTCTCTCTCTCTCTCGGCCAAGAAGAACGAAGAAGACGAAGAAGGAGTAGAAGGAAGAAGAAGTTTCTACTTCTTTCCTTTGTCCTTATCCATATATATATATATATATAATAATAATAATAATAATAATAACAATAGTAATAATAATAATAATAATAATAATAATACTTTAAATCTCCACCACATATTCTTTCTTTGATTTTCTTCTTCTCTTTTCTTTTTGTCTTTATTATTATTATTATTATTTAGTTATACAAATATATATACAACTCACTTATCCTTCACCATTATATATATCCCATGTATATGTGATGTATATATATATGTCTTACATATATTATCCTTATATTTCACATATACACATATACATTAAATCCAAATACAACAACAATAACTCCAAAACTCTTAGGGTCTATTCCGGGATATTACACCCTAAACATATGCATGTATCATGTTTAATTTTGGAGTGTATAGCTTATTTTATTGTAATAACTTGGCACATACATATACACATTAGTATTTCTCCCATTTGTATATTTCTCCCATGTGTATATTTCTCCTCCTTTGTCATAGGCAAAATGCATAAGAAGATTATGAACATAAAAACCATAATGTTATTAAAAATAGGGCAGTACAAAGGATATTAAAGACAATAGTAAGATAGAAAAATAGAAACAACAAACCAAAGACAGAAACAGTAAAAGTAAACTAATCAGAATCTTCATCCTCATCTAGCTCTTCTTCTTCTATAGGAGCTTTTCCCTTATCAAGAGGGACATTGCTGGTAGAGCTAGTGCTGATGGATTCTTCTTCTTCAGGGGGACTCTTTGTATGATCACTTATATCTCAATCCTCAATATTACATTGAGGCAAATTCATTTTGCCTTGCATGTCATAGAGATCATGATGCATGTGAGATATAAGATCAATCCTTTTGCTCAGGTGATGGAATCTCTTGGAGATGCTTTTCTTGAAGTGAGAGAGTTTCCTTGAAAGAGATTTGATGGCTCTCAAAATGAGTTTTATAGGAGAGCTAGTTTGGGTAGGTTTAGATGAGGAAGCCTTGGGAGGTAGTTCAACAACAACTTCCAAAGAGTCTCCTTCCTCAATGGTGTACCTTGGTCTTTTTTTGTGCCTATCTACAACTCCTTTTTTGCCAAAGTAGTACACATATGTACCTTCAATCTTCCTAACACAGCTAGCATGTTCTAGATATCTATTGTGATGGCACTTGAGGCAAGATTGAAAGGATTTCTCAAGGTAGCTAAGTTAAGATCATTGAGTAAGTTCAGATGCCTAGTTATTTGAGTGATTTGGGAAGATAAGAAGAAGGTTCTAGTTCTTGTGACAGCATGGTGATACAATGTGTCAATCAAGAATTTGTTGTGTTCAGTTGGATGTTGTGGGTGAATGCATATAAGAAGATGAGATCTCTTTTTGTTACCTTTTCATTCCCATCAGCCCTTTGGTCAATAGTATAGGTTATAATTCTATGAAGCATCTAATGGGTGAGGGACTTGATGTGTCTAGCTTTTGACTCTTTCTCAAAGGACGTCTCTATAGAAATTTCTTGCCAAAAGGTTGAGAGTGTTTGGTTGGAGAAGGCTAAATCATTGTAGGAGGTGACTCCACCAACAGGAAAGTCCTAAATTTATCCAAAGTCCTCTAAGGTTAAGGCCAGGTATTGGTCAAAAAGCTTAAATCTAACTCCATACTACCCTAGTGCAGAATTTATACTCTTTTCAATATGAAGGGACATATGAAATTCCCTACTAAGACTAAAGTAACCTAACTTATCAGGGAAAACAAATTTCCTCCAGCCAAGAACATCAAGTAGACTCTCAATCTCTTCCTTAATGTTGAGGGCAGAGAGCATGCCACCAAATGGAGATTTGGCTCCTTCAAATTTTTTTCCTTTTCAGCATAGCATATCTCACATCTTCCTCAGGGGTTTGGTGGTGAGATTTATGAATTTTCTCACCTCTTCTAGATTGTGGAGGAGATGGAGGAATATCTTGACTTAAGGTGATTCCTAAAGGTTTCTTTTCTTTCCCTTTCCCTTTGGAAGTACTTCTCTTTTTGGGGGCCATGTTAACTGAAGAAGTGGAGGAAACTTGAAAACAGAGAGTGTTTGAGAAGGAGATGATCTTGAGAGGATTTGGAGATATGGAGGAAAGTTTGTATGTTATAAGTGATAAAAGACATATGTAATTGATGTATGATGGTCTTAAATAGAAGAAACTAAGAGAGTAGCCGTTTATGACTGTTGAAGGTTGGAAAATTGCGACCTGTCATACTGCCAACGGTTACAAAATTTTAAGCAGAGTGTACAGAGTGCGGCCACCTATCTGTATAGGTGCGATCGCGAAAAAAACTATAGCAATTGTTAGCATAAATTGAGCGCTCGCGAATGGAGAGAATGTCTCTAACGGTCGAAACTATTCAAATTAATGCGACCGCTCATCAATGTTTCCCGACCGCTCGCTGAAGGGTCAATTCAGATGAGTCTAAATGGTAAGTTTGCGACGGCAACAAGCATTGGAACGACCGCAAGTATAAAAAAAAAATGAAAGTAGGGCAAAAGTGATGGATTGTTATAGTTTTTAACAAAGTGATCAAAGTTGATGCCTAGAGATGTTTAAGAAATTTTTGTTAATAGGCAATATTTTATTCATTCATGGATGTTCCATCAATCATACCTAAATTATGCTTAATGAAGTTAAGCCTATCTTCATTCAAAGGTTTTGTGAAGATATCAGCAAGTTGATTATGTGTATCTATAAACACTAAAATAATATTTTTGTTTTGTGCATTATCTCTCAGAAAATGATGTCTAATGTTTATATGTTTAGACCTAGAGTGTTGGATAGGATTTTTGGACAAGTTGATAGCACTAGTGTTATCACATTTAATGGAAATATTATTAAACACTTTACCATAGTCAAGCAATTGTTGCTTCATCCATAACACTTGTGAGCAATAGAAACATGTCGCAACATATTCGGCTTCTGCCGTAGATAGGGCTACCGATACTTGTTTCTTATTATGCCAAGAAACTAGACAATTGCCAAGAAAGTGACATGCTCCTGTTGTGCTTTTTCTATCCAAGATACTGCCGGCATAGTCCGCATCCAAAAAACCTAAAATATGAAATGATGTGTTTCTAGGATACCAAAGGCCTAAATGCAATGTACCGTTTAAGTATTTCAAAATTCTCTTAGTAGTATTCAAGTGTGATTCTTTAGGACAAGTTTGAAATCTAGCACAAAGACATACACTATACATTATATCAGGTCTAGAAGCGGTTAAGTAAAATAGTGATTCGATAATACCTCGATATTTCTTTTCATCTACCGCTTTACCATTTTCATCTTTACCCAATTTCAAGGATGTGCTCACAGGAGTCTTGCTAGTCTTGCAGCCATCCATTCCAAATTTCTTGATGAGTTCCTTTGTATATTTGGATTGGTTGATGAAGATTCCATCTTTGCATTGCTTAATTTACAGTCCAAGGAAGAACTTAAGTTCACCCATCATGCTCATTTCAAATTCCCTAGTCATACAGCAAGCAAATTATTTGCACAAGGTTTCATTAGTAGCTCCAAATATTATATCATCCACATAACTTTGCACAATAATATTATATCATCCACATAAATTTGCACAATTAAAATGTTATTTTTGTCCTTTTTAACAAAGAGAGTTGTGTCCACTTTTCCTTTTGAAAAACCATTTTCAAGTAAATATGTGTAGACCCTTAATTTTTGACCCAATCCGATCTAATATGTTTTATTTAGCCCAAAATGATTTTTGTTGTCTAATTGGTCCAAAATAATTTTAATTAAGTAATTTTTACCTTAGTATCTAATTTTTATTAATAAAAAATGGAAATAAACAAATAAAAATTAAAAATAAAAATAAAATCGAAGTCAGAAAAAAAAATCGACAGCAAAAAGCAGTCGTGCGGGCCCGTGGGCATTTTGCCCGCAGGAATTTCTTGCGGGCGGCACGCCCATAGGCCCAGCGCTTCACCTGTAGGCCTGCAGGCGTTTCGCTCGTAGGAAATTCCTGCGGGCGAAATAACTTCCCGCAGGAATTTCCTGCGGGCTGGCACGCCCACTGGCCCCAGCTACGGGTCCGTTTCGCCAGCGTTAAAATTTTCAACTCAATTTTTTTTTGAAACCTAATCCAATTAGGTTTTAATTTTTTTTATTAATATTACTTGCCGTGTATAATTAGGAATAAACAACCTAAAACCAATATAAATAAGGACCAATTGAACTAAAAAAATGGGGGTGGCCGAGAGAGAGGAAATCCAAAGGGAGTTTGGAAAGTTTGAAACCAAATCAAGGAAGGAAAAGAAGAAATTCAATTTAAATCTTTTCTGGACAGCAACATCACGAAAAAGGGGATTCCAAAGGCAAAAAAGGCTTGTCTTTGGAGCTAGTTCATCCAAGAAGAAGCAATTTTGGAGCAACTTATAAAAGAAGGTATGAAATTCTAAATTCTATTTTTTTTACACAGTAGCTAAAACTAAGATTTTTTGTGTTTTTCAAAAGTTAAAATCTTAGAACTTTAATTTAGTTTTCCAAAGTTAAAACTCTAAAACGTGACCTTATTTTCTAAAAAGACTTAAAATTGTTATTTTTTCTTCTTAAAGAACTTAAAACACTAATTGAACATATTTCTCAACAAAACCAAAATCAAATTCTGTTTCTTTTAAGATTTTAAAGTAGGTTCTATTTCATTCAAAAAGCCTTAAAAAACATCTTTTCTACTTATAAAAACTTCAATCCTTTTGTTTAAATTCATAAAACTTCATAAAATATCAAATTGATTTCTAAAACCCTAAAAATTCTTCATTACCCGAGACCCAAATTTTAAAACCCTAAAATGCTAATTCAGCTTTTAAACCTAAAATAGTAAACCCTAAACCTTTTAAAACATTAAACCCTAACTTTTTCTAAACTTTAATCCTTTAAAACATAAAAAAAAACATAAAAACACAAATATGCTAATTTTACATAGTAGCTTAAAAATACAATTTAAAATCACAAATCAAAGTACTTTAAAGTGTCTAAAACCCTAGTTTCATGATTTCACCATTGAAACCTTAATTTGGTTAATCAAAGAGTCTTACCAACCTTTTAAAACATAAAACCCTAATTTATTTTAATTCCATAAAAAGTCACAGTAGCCATAATTGGACTTTTATTTGCTTTATTCAATTCCATATTTATTTATACCTTGATTTATCTCTTATGCTTTAATCTATTTAATTTCAATACTTGATTTATTTATGATGAATGATTATTTACTTTTATCAATCAATTTAGATTTCTAAAAGTTGTAAGAGGTATGTTTCCACTTGGTGGGTACCTCATTATTTAAACATCATATAATTTAATTTGCTTTTCTATTTTAGAACTTATGTAAAGGGCATGTTTCTACCTTTTGGTGGGTGTCCTATCTAGGCATGTGATGTAAGGACATGTTTCCATCCTTGGATGGGTGTCCATTTATTTATTTTGTTTTGTTTGGACATTGCTTTGATTTTAATATAATGATGCTTTCTTTTTATTGTGTGTAGTATGGATAATATTGTTATATTTAAGAATTTTATAATATTAAGACCTGTAAAGGAGGCCAGTTCTAATGAACCGAGCATTGTGGGGGTGCTGGGCCATTTCTCACCTTCCCCACACGTACCCAACTTTCCGAACCCATTAGGGGGTTGGGGATTCCTTAGGAATCGAGTCATCCACCCCTATCTTTTTTTCCGGCCCTTCCGGGTGGCGACTCCATTTTCTCCGGACTTAGGTTCGTGTTCTCTAAGGCCCCGAGCCTAAACAGTGCCGAAGTCGCAAGAACCATTTCACTGAGAGTGGGGGTGAAAATCCCCGCTCACAATGGAGATTCCACTGGGGATAAGAGAAGTTGATTTCGTTGGTCTTTATATTATTCTATTCTTTCTTATAATGATATTATCCATTGCATCATATTATATTGCATTGTGTGCGTGAGTTAGGATGCCCGTGTTACCCGTGTTGTGTTATGTAAGGGATACCATACTTTCACTCAAGGTATGGAGATCGAGCATGGCATAACCACTCATAGCCTCGTACCTTTTGGTATATACTTACTATGGGAACCTAAGCCTTTTAACCCAAAGACTAAAGCTCATGTAATTGGCCTAGTTACTTTCCATAGGTTTTACCCCAAATGCATGTTGTTTGACTATGGTTGATTTATCTTGGCTTAAATCATGGCTTATTTGGTTTGTTCTTTTTCTAATATGACCTAAGTATATTGTAAGCTCAAAAAAAAATTCTTTAAAATCCAAAAGACCAAAGCTATTTTCAAAACTTTTCAAGATGGTCTTTAGACATAAAACTTTTCTAAAAACAAATCAAAAATTCTTTGGCCCATGGCCTAAATACTAAGCCCAAAATCCATTTTTCTAAAATCTTTTACAATGGGCTTAGAAACAAAACTATTTTCACCCAACCATTTTTACAAAGAGCTTGCAAAAATATTTAGGTCAATTATGAAATACCAAAAATCAATTGTGGGCTTAGTTTACACTAGGAATAAATTAACCATAGGCTTGTTTTTGTCATGACCCATTAGTTACCCTTTTCAAGTGAGAAATCTATTTATAATAAACCTCTTAATTTCATTTTAATCCAACATAGCATAAAAGCTACTTTAGTAGGTTGAATGGATTAAAACCTAATTAATGGGATTTATCATGGATTGATTTCCATTTTTGAAAATATAACTATTGGTTGAAACTTTCGAGGGAATTATTCGAAAGCAAGATACCCCATGTTGGTATTTTGTTAACCATATACCTAGAAAAAGAGACTCACCATTCGTGTGTGGATGTTATAAGGTTGGAAGGAACGTCCTATTTATCCTTATTTGTGGATTTGTTTGTGCTTACATGCATACGTGCATACATTTGCATCTCATATCATTAATCCTCTCTGGCTCACAGCCCTGGATTACGATAGTTTAAAAGCTTACAATCCGACCTACGCCGGAGACGAGATATCTAGCAATGACTCAATCACTTGCTCACTAAGAACAATGGAGCCTGAACAAATTCAAAGAATGGTGGATGAAGCCCTCAATGCCAAGATGGAAGAAATAGAAGAGGCCCTAGCTGAGACCATGAGGAACCAATTGACTGCAATCTTAGAGAATCATGCCGAGGCTTCTCCTAGCACTAAGAAGCCAAAGGACAAAGGGAAGACTAAAGTTAGTGAAGTAGCTTTTGATGATGATAAGGTGATCATTGATGATGATGACTGGGCTCAATACTACCAAGATCTTCAAGAAAAAAAAGAACCAAAGGTTGTTGAGAAGGCAACTATTGAAAAGACCGAGACATCTGATGTTGAAAAGATGATTGCTGATTTAGAAAAGAAATTTGAGAAGAAACTGAAAACCGAAGAGGTGTCTGAGATCGACAAATTGTTTGAGCTAGATGAAGAAGTCCCGTACAAGTTTAAGATGCCATCATTTGCTAAGTACAATGGCACCGGAAATCCTCATCTTCATGTGAAGCAGTATATCACTGCCATGCAGTCTGCCCGAGCTACTAAGGCTCAAACTCTAAGGTACTTCATGCTCTCATTGGATCCTGCTGTCCAAAATTGGTTCAATACCTTAGATGATGGAACACAAAAGAGTTGGGATCTACTTTACAAAGCCTTCATCCTACAATATGGATATAATGTTGAGTTGGAAGTTACCTTGATGGAAGTGGAGTCCATTAGGCAAAGATCGAATGAGAACTTTGTGGATTATGTGAAAAGATGGAGAAACAAGGCTGCTTTGCTCAAGAAAAGGCCCGATGAATCTGATCAAATAAACAGTGTCAAAGTCGCAAGAACCATTCCACCGGGAGTGGGGGCAAAAATCCCCGCTCACAATATGCACTAAGTCTATCATACCATGCCCTTGGTGCTTGTTTCAATCTATATAAAGCTTTGGTGAGTTTGAAAACATGATTTGGAAAATTGTAGCTTTCAAAACCCGGAGGTTGTTCAACATAGACTTCTTCATTTATAAATCCATTTAGAAATGCACTTTTAACATCTATTTGAAAGAGTTTCAAATTCATGTGACATGCAAAAGCAAGTAATATTCTAATAGCTTCTAATCTAGCTACGGGGGCAAATGTTTCATCATAATCAATGCCTTCTTCTTGATTATAGCATTTGGCTACCAATCTTGCTTTATTCCTAGTGATGTGGCCATTTTCATCAAGCTTATTTCTATAGACCCATTTGCATCCTATGATTGAATGATCTTTAGGTCCAGGAGTAAGTTCCCATACATTATTTCTTTCAAATTAATTAAGTTCATCTTGCATTGCAATCATCCAACTCTCATCATTTAGAGCCTTCTCAATGGTCTTTGGCTCAATTTGAGAAACAAAAGCAAAATTAACATCTATATGATTAATTTTAGATCTGGTAATTACTCCCTTAGATGTTTCACCAATGATGAGTTCCTTAGGATGATCTTTCTTGTATTGCCAATCCTTAGGTAGAGCTTGAGTCTTTTATTTAAGTTCATTATGATTGATCCTTGGAGCATCAATAGTTTCTTGTGGTTCAAGAGTACTTGCAAGGTCATCAAAAGGACTACCTTTCCTTTGATCAAGTTAGATGATTCAACAAAAACAACATTCATTGATTCTTTAACTACTAGAGTTTTCTTATTAAATACTATATATGCTTTGCTAGATAATGAGTATCCTAGGAATATGCCTTCATCCGATTTGGATGAAAACTTTTTTAAGATTTTCCTTGGTGTTCAATAAAAATCATTTGCATCCAAATACTCTAAAATATGAAATTCTGGGAATTCTTCCATTCCATAGCTCATAAGAAGTTTTATTAATTAAAGGCCTTTTGTAAACACGATTTGCAATGTAACAAGCAGTATTAACGGCTTCTGGCAAAAAATAAGATGGTAATTCATATTCATTGAGCATTGTTCTAGCCATTTCAACCAAGGCTCTATTTTTCCTTTCAACCACACCATTTTATTATGGAGTTCTAGAAGCTAAAAAATTATGTGAAACGCCAAATTCATTACAAAAATTTTCAAAATTTTCATTCTCAAATTCTTTGCCATGATCACTTCTAATAGATGTGATCACATATCCTTTTTCATTTTGAACTCTTTTTGTAAATGTTTTGAAGTGATTAAAAGCTTCATTATTTTGAGCTAAGAAATTAACCCATGTGAATCTAGAGTAATCATCAACAATAACAAATGCATATAACTTGCCACCTAGGCTTGTAACTCTATTTGGTCCAAAGAAATCTAAATGAATGAGCTCTAAAGGTCTAGAGGTACTTACAACATTTTTTTATTTAAATGAGCTCTTATGTTGCTTACCAAGTTGACAAGGTTCACAAGTTCTATCTTTGTCATATTTTATTTTAGGGAGACCATCAACTAGGTTTTCATTACAGATGCATTTTGATTTATCCATACTTGTATGTCCTAGTCTTCTATGCCATAACCAAGCATCATCATTAGTAGAGATTAAACATTTAAATGCATTATTGGAATGTATGTCAATTTTATACGTGTTGCTTATTCTAGTTCCTTTAAATACAATAACACCATTTGAATTAGTGATCTTGCATCCTTTAGAATCAAAATTTACAATGTATTTTCTATCACATAATTGACCGACACTCAGCAAATTATGTTTCAAACCATCAACAAGCCATACATCTTCAATCAAGTCTTTACCAAGTATTCCAATGGAGCCAACACCAATAATTTTACCTTTAGCATTATTTTCAAAAGTTACATTACCCTTAAGTTTTTATGTAAAACTTGTAAAAAGCTTTGCATTCCCGGTCATATGCCTTGAGCACCCACTATCCACAAGCTATGTGCTTTCGTTGATAGTAGATTTTAGGCATACCTACAAGGCAATAGTAGTTATCTTTTCTTAGGTATCTAAATGAAGTTGGGTCCTTGATGGTTAGTAATAGAGGCATCTTCTAACTTGAGATGAACCTTTCTAATATGACAAAATTGCTTTTATGTCCAAATTTCATACAATATGTACATTGCCACAATGTTTTATATTTTTGCACTTTCCTATTCATATTCCATGTGTTATGCATACAACTACAAGTATGTGATTGCTTTTGTGCATGTTTAGTGTATATAAATGCATGATTACTTTTTGAAAACTTAGCTTTATTTCATAGTGAGCCATGAGTAGTTTTTTTTGGAATTCTTAACTTGGTATGAGCATCTTTGTTCTTTACAACATCAACATTAGAGATTCGAGTTGTAGAGGCTTTTAAAAATGTTGTTGTGCTAAGTATAGTATTGGTTGAGCCATTAAATCCTAATTCATATTTTAAGGAAGGTGATCTTTGGTTACCAATTAATGTGTCTAAGGCTTCTTTTTCTTTATGAAATCTTGAAATTAATCCTCTTAGTTCTTTTAGTTCATGTTTCAGAATTTCATTCTCTTTAATAACTTTTTTCTAAGTCATGTGAGTTTTTATTCAACTCATTTATTGATTTCATCAAGTGTTCATTTGAGGTTTTCAATTATAGGGTAGAGTTTTTTAAGCATATAAAATCTTTTTCTAACTTAGAACTCTTTTCCTTATAGATCATCATCTTGGAGAAATATTTTTCTATTTTAAAGTTCATGTGCTCAATCAAATCACTATCATCTAGGTCATCAATATCATCACGTGCTATTAGATTCAAGGATTGAGTACTTACCTCATTGGAGTCATCTTCAATAGCCATGGGACATAGGTTTTCAATTCCTTCTTCTTCTTCTTCTTGCTTTTCGCTTGAAGAAGAGTCATCCCATGTGGCTTTGAGAGACTTTTTCTTTTCTTTGTCCCATTTCTTTTTGTTATTTACTTTGAAGCAATCCGATTTGATGTGACTAGATTTACCACATTCATAGCACTTTACCTCATTTTTCTTTTCTTTATCTTTAAAGGAGGATTTAGGAAGTGTACCTTTGTTAACTTGTAATCTTCTCTTTCTTTTCCATTCACTTATTCTTTTTGTGAACATTGCCATTTCATCTTCATTGTGAACATTGCCATTTCATCTTCATCATTAGTACCTTCGTTGCTTGAGCTCTCAACTTCTTTGATTGCTTTGAGAGCAATTGGTTTTCTCTTTTGTTTCTCACCCTGATCTTCTTCTTTTTCACTGTGTAGCTCAAATGTAAGTAGTTTTCCCACAAGCTCGTCGGTTCTCAATATGCTATGATCATGATCTTCTTCAATGGATGATACTTTTGATTCAAAGTTCTTTCTAGTTCTTAGGGCTCTCAAGATTTTGCTATTTACATCACCTTGATCATATATCTTGCCATACTTCTTTAGCTCATTGACAATAGCAAGCAAGCGATTCGTCATGTCGGTGACATTTTCATTTGGTTTCATCTTGAATAGCTCATACTCATGAACATGCATTTGTTTCTTGGTGAATCTCACTTGAGTCGTACCTTCATGATAGTTTTCAAGTGTCTTCCAAATGCAATGTGCACAAGTTAAGTGTTGAACTCTTCCACTTTCTTCTCTTGAAATGGAATTCATCAAGATGGAAGCGGCTCTATTGTTCTTGAATCAATCTTTAACATTGACAATTGACCATTGTGCTTTGGGAAGATGAATAAGAATACCATCAACTTCATGAGTTGGAGGTTTCCACTCACTTTCCATAAAATCCCATAGCTCAATCCCTTTACTATATAGAAATAAATACATTTTGTGTTTCCAATCGGAATAATCCATTCCATCAAAATAGGGTCTAAGGATAGTGTTAAGATTTCCATGAGAGGTTGAGTTTGATGAAGAAGAGGTTGCCGTAGTGGATCAAATTTCATAATTAAGTTTAAGAAATTTCTAGCTCTGATACTAATTGTTGTACCAAGATGGCAACCAAGAGGGGGGGGGGTGAATTGGTTTCGTAAGGAATGACGGCAAATAGAAACAAAGAATTCAAAAACTCAACAGCAAGAAATGTAGAAGAAATAAATAGTTGAGTAGTGAGTAGAAGAAAGAACACACAAGATTTATAGTTGTTCAGATTTACTCCAATCCTACATCCACTTCCTTAACAACTTGTTAAGGTTCCACTAACTTTGAGTTTTCTTCTTACAAGCTTAACTCAAACTTTACAATTGGTTTGAGATCATATACCTCACAACCTTACAAGAGTTTTTTCCAGGCTCACTCTCACAACCTAAGTGTTTCCAAGCTCACACTCAAACTTTTACAATGGTGTTTTTAATGCTTACAACAAACACTCATTACAATTCAAATGTTAATTGTAGTAATAAAGAAAATATGTTGCTTGGCTATTAAATTCAAAATCTCCTTATATTTTAACAGAATAATGTGTGAATTTATAGCCAATGTGGTCTAACTAGCCATTATAGATAGTGAGAAATAAGTCTTAGTAGTTTAGACCTTATGTAAATAGACTTTTTGAAGCAGTTAGCGGTCGTCCTTGATACTAGGACGGTCGTGCCAATGTCTCACGCGGTCGCCCTTATATAAGGGATGATCGCTGCATTCAAAATTGCTTCAACTGTCAAATTTAAGTGCTCTGCTGCTGAAATCTTGCCCATGTTGTGGTTGTCCGGACAGTCACGCATAAGCTAGGTGCGGTCGCCCTTTTTGAATATTGAAGTGGTTTATAACGGTTATTACACATGACATTCTTTAAATGGGAAAAATAAACTTCTGCCTAAATATGAATGTCACAGTCGCCTTAGGTGCCAATTAGCAGTCAAATTGAGAGACTCGCATCGATCTTCTGGGCGCACCTAAGGATGCGAACACTACTGTCAGTTTGAGTAATTTTCTCTTGAATCAACAGAGCAGTAGCGGAGTCGTAAGGATGGTCATTACAGCAGTAAGCGAGACCGTATCCTCCACCATGCTTGTCACTGCGAACCTTACAGGAATTTGGATGATTTTGGTTACTCATGTTGTGGTCTCTTTGGAGAATTGATTGTTTCTTCTTGTTCAAATGTACCTACAAAATCATCAAGAGCACTACTTTTTCTTTGATCAAATTTAGAGGATTCATCAAAAACAACATGCATTGATTCTTCAACTACTAGTGTTCTCTTATTAGATACTCTATATGCTTTGCTAAATGATGAATATCCTAAAAATATGCCTTCATCCGATTTGGATGAGAATTTTTCAAGATTGTCATTGGTATTCAATATAAAACATTTGTATCAAAACACTCTAAGGTATGAAATTTTGGGTATTCTCCTATTTCATAGCTCATAAGAAGTTTTGTTTATCAAAGGCCTTTTGTAAACACGATTTGAAATATAACATGCGGTATTAACGGCTTCTGCCTAAAAGTAAGATGGTAAATCATACTCATTCAGCATTGTCTTAGCCATTTCAATCATACTCATTGAGCATATGGTTTGAAAGCTTTGTGTAACAACTAGTTCCAACGGTCGAATTTTATTGTCTGACAGAGTCTAGCTTGTCCATACTTTTATGTCATGTGGTCGCCTGACTCGGCATGTTGTCGCTAGGCACAAAGTTACCATTGAATTCAAATTCTTTCCATCCATGTGCTTGGTTATTATTGGTTTGAGGTATTTGGCGCTAAGATTCAAATATGCCAGACTTGTATGGTCATTCGGTTCTTCTGGGAGGTTGCACAAGGTTTTGAGCATCGAGGTAGCACCGCGAGAGCTAACCGTTATCTCTTCTATTTTTTTTGGACTTTTATGTCTTTGTTAAGTGTGGTTGCTCAGGTGTCATGGGCAGTCGCATGAAGTTTTGGCATCTTGACTTCACTGCTTACTGAGGCTGCTATCCTTTCTGTGAGTTTAGGAATTTTTACCTTTATTTGGTGTTGTCGCTTGGTGCTCGTATATGGTCTCATGCCTACCAGGTGTCTTGACTTCACTGATCACTGAGAACGTGATCATTTCTGCGAGTTGTGGACTTAGCTCAGTTACCATAATTGGCTCGTCTAGCTCGATACAGAGATGCAAAACTTTCTTAGCTCGGCAGTTCCATGCTCTCCTCTTTGGCTGCTCGGGCTATTGTTAGCCCGGCGATTCTATATTTAGCTTGGCATTCTATATGTCCATTCTATTCTGTGCTTTCTTCTAGGCAAGTCTATCTTTCATATGCCAGTTCGGTTTTACCCTTTAAGCTCAATATATCAATATTTCATATGTCCATTCGGTGTTGTGCTTTCTGCTGCATTTGTATGGTCGCTTGGTATTTTGTGTGGTCGCACAAAGCTACTCAGTTTCAAATTCTGCAAAAGTAAACTTTTTTGAAATCATCAGTTTTTTATCAATTTGATTGTCAATGATCAAAATAGAGTTTGATTGTCCATCAATCTCAACTCCACTCTTAATAATTCATCAACCATCAATCATAATTTAGTTTAAATACTTACTTTTACCAACCTGTTTTGCATATGAAATACTCTCAAAACTAATATAATTTTCTATACAGTTATAACCCAAACCACATTTACAAACAGGGATGGAGTCAAGATAGACTATTTGGGGGGCAACCAACCAAGATAAAAGTTATAGTATGTTTTTTTAAAAAATAAAAATTACAAATTTGAGAAATTTCTTGAAAATGATTTTGACACATGTGTTGAACATAAATATAACTTTTTGCTTTAACAACATTAAACAAATACAAATTAAAGTTTGATATCTCTTATCAATAATTAAATTTAAAAAAATAAACTGAAATATAGTGAATCATAAACTCTAATTTTAAGAAAATTATAGATAATAGTGTCTCAATTTAAGTGATTGAGTACTAATTAACGAGAATAATTTTAAACAATTAGAAAAAAATTAGAAAAAAAACCTAAATTGTAGTTAATCTGAAACTAATATCAAGCCTTAAGTAAATAAAAGCTAAGTTACAGAAAAATAAACAAAAATAACAAAAATAAAAAAACTCAAAAAGACTCATAAATGTTGTGGAATTATGGCCCTAAGTCCTAGTCATGGTTGATGAAATTGCTCAAATTTCAATTTGTGAGAGTAGATAGTAGAGTAGAAAAATAATAAATTTATCCTATAAATTTTTAGAAAAATAATAAATTTATCCTACACATTTTTTCTTTTTATAAAATTAAATTTTAATTTTGGGCTAATATATATTTAGTTTTGATCCAAGTAAATATTTTTTTTATTAATGTTTTAGATTTAAAACAAATTTACATGGAAAAGTTTATTAAATAAGAGGAACTCATTTTTATAATTTTATAATATATGTATATATTTATTGAAAATTAAAAAAAATGTTTTGGATCTTCCAAATCATTCCCGCAGGAGATCCAGACCCTTTTTTTTTATTCTTCGATAAAATGATTCATTCTCTTCATAAAAAATAGGAGGTAGAACCAATAAAGATTTCATTTTCGATTTATCCTTGTAGAAGAATACCTCAATCAAGAATTGTTTTGATCTAATCCATAGGAATTAATAAAAAAAAAGGTAAATCCCTTATGATACACTAGCCAATCAAGAATCCCTAATGAATTCCAAGAACTCTTGTTATGCACTCATTCCAACCCTTAACTCTTTTTTCTAGGTTTATCGATATTGAATCAATGGAATGCACTTCTAACTTTTGTTCCACTTTTGGAACACCTTGTGTTATATCACCTGATCTCGATTTTTTATATATAAACGTAACTAATATATCTCCTTTGTAAAAGATTAATTCTAGAAATTTAAGAAATCTTTTTTTAGCATTTTGAAAAAGTAATTGATTGAGCAATTGACAGATCATCAAAGGAAAGAAATTCGATAAAAATAATTTAAGATTTCAACGAAAAGGATTAATAAACTCTACCGATTTTTAACCTTTGAATTATGATATGAAATGAGTCAAGCCAATAAGGTATAACATAAAACCAATTTCTTAAATAATAAAATGAATACTAAACCAAGCAGTAAGAATATATCTTAGTATGCATAGTATCTCATTGGAGAACCATAATGTCTATCTTATTTCCCTTAGAAAATTCACTTAATTTAATCATTTTTAAATTACTAATAAAGATTTAATAACTAAAAAAGAACTACTTTCTTTAATAAAATAAAAGAAATACTTTCTTTTCTCTTTCAAATAGGAAAGAGGTAAATAAAGGAAAAAAAGGGGGGGGGGGGGGATTTTGTTCTTCCTCATTGTTCATATATAACTCCGGTAAGAACCAAGTTATCGATATAGAAAGAATTTGGTTGGAAAAAATTTTCTATCATTAGTATTCTTTTTTACTTTCGAAATATGAACTCGAGCATCGTTGAAATATTTTTTTGATTATGAATAAAAGGTTATTATTCATATATTATTTATAGAATACATTACGTCAATCAAATCCAATAGAATTTTTAAATGAAGATATTTGGCCTAATACATTTGCAGCCTCATGAACTTTGCATGTTTGGTCATTTTGCCCCTTATATTTATGCATTCGCCATATTGCCTCATGTACTTGTCTATTTTATTTGTCACGACCCAATTTGTACATATGTACAATACATTCATGTACAGTACATCCGCATACAGTAAGAGGAGCTATCCCGAGTAACCACCAAAGAACATGAAGTGAAAGGAAGTTCTGTAGAACTGAAAGGACCTATTTGAAAAGATTGCAAAGTTTTGTGGAGGTAACTGTAATTACCAAAAGTTATTTCGAAGGTCCTTAATAGTGCATATAACAGACTCCAGAAATAGAAAGTAGAGAAAAATCGGGTAGTAACCGCGCAACATGATTTTTTCCTAAAACACACAGTTTGGAAGATATAGCGGATTTGGACCAGGGGCATTATGGTCATTTTCAAAAGTGTCTCGAAAGTAATAATGAATCTCAAAAATGAAAAGTAGAGGAAAAACTGAGTCAAAAAGTGTACCACAGCATTTGGCGAAAGTGCGCGGTTTAAAAGTTACGAATGAATAATCGGCGGAGGGTATTTTGGTCTTTTCACACCTTAGACAAAAAAAATTACAGCACAAGGAGGTTAAGGGGCCAAAATATAATTAAAAGAAAGTCCAAGGGCTGGGTTTTAAATA
Source organism: Garcia nutans (assembly GCA_947685225.1). Taxonomy (NCBI): domain Eukaryota; kingdom Viridiplantae; phylum Streptophyta; class Magnoliopsida; order Malpighiales; family Euphorbiaceae; genus Garcia; species Garcia nutans. The sequence goes on from CANTUV010000068.1 coordinate 4,162,993, forward strand.
AATAAAAGAAAGAAACATTTGGACCAATGAAATTTAGTCATTTTCCCTCTTAAGTGTACCAATGGGAAACCAACACTTACACCATCACATCTTAACCTCTCTTGGCTGCCATTTGGAGGAAAGAACACCAAAAAAATAAAATCCAAGAGCTCTCCTTTGTTCTTGCTTTGGCCGAATAGAAGAGAAAGGGAAAAGAGAGAGAGATTGTTTTCAAGTAGCTATTTTTGGTTGCAAACTTTGGTGGAGAACAAGACTTTAAGGTAAGGGGTTTTATTTGTAGCTTTAATTTCATAAATTGTTGGCTATTTTAAGAGATCTAAGTTAAGGTTCATAAAGGTTGAATTTGGGGAAAGTTTGTAGGATGGTTAGAAAATGAATTTAATGGAAAAATATGTTGATTAATAATGAGAGATGGTTAATTTAGGTAGAAATTCATATGAATTTGGAAGGTAGCTTTTTGTTCTAAATTTCTAAGGTTTATGTTTAAGGTTGTGTTCTTAAATTTCTTGAAGGGAAAAACAAAGATTAAGGAAGGAGAAAAAGGAAAAACAAAGGGGAAGTAAAAGAATTAAGGTTTGGTACTTAAATCATTGTTCTTTTCAATTAATTCACATATTTTGCATTATGGGACTTTTGAAATGGCTTTGAAATGATGTTATTATGTGTGGTAAATATGTGGGAAAGTGCCTTCTAGTCATTTGTAGTTAATTGATGGTGAAAAAAAAATATAAAACAAACTAGCCCAATTTGTGTTAATTGTCCATAAACTTTGACTAACTTTTAGTCATCTCTTTGGTTTGATTTTTGAAAGAGGGACCTTTAATCCTTCCATGGTATCACCAAAGGAGTCTAAAACTCAATTTTGCAAGAAAAAAATGAATTCCCCTCAAGTTTTGAAAGTTGGGCCGAATGGTCCCTTTTGGGCACCATTCTGCAGCTTTCATTTTGGGCAGTCCGTTGAGAGGGCAAACGAAGGAATTTTTCGACAAAATTTTACATACATTTAGTTAACTTATGAAGGGATTTTCCTGAAAAATTTCAGCCAAAAATATGTTTGTTTACTTGGTCAAAACTGTTGCTAAAATTGACTGATTTTCAGCAGTAAAAAAAGATTTTATCATGTAGTAGTCGCGCGCCATTGCGTCGCCGATTTTACGCGCCGCGCTACTATTCATTTGGTCATTTTTCTAAATGTGTTAAAACTTTAATATTATGATATATATTGATGTTATATCATTTAAAATGACACGAAAGGGGTTTGGAATAATCAGAAAGGCATCATGAGAAATTATCCTAGTAATATATGCATTATGGAAAAATCATGACTTATTGAATATCATGACCAAAATAATTAATAAATTATTTATGCTCTACTTGGTATGTTAGAACCCTCGAGATAAGGATATGATGCATCATATTATTACTGCAGTACTGCTTATGACATGATATGATATTCCGGCTGAAGGCCGATGATGACAATGACATGATCAATGATTCAATGATAATGGCCATTGGCACATGTGCAAGAATTATGATGAAAGATAATGAAATATGATCATGACAAGATATATTTATCATGACCCTTCCTTATCCGTTGACGTTTTGTTAAACCAGTAGAGCATCTAAATTGATAAAAGCAAAATGAGTAATTTCTAAATTCAGAATATGGGATTTAATCTTTTATCATTATGATTAGATCTTATTCATTTAATTAAAGTATTCAAATGAATGTTTTTAATTACTCTTTAAATTTATTTAATCAATGCAATGATTTAAGTACCCACTAAGCATACGCTTATCGAGTTTAGTTTTCTTTTCTAAACTCGTAGGTTGAGCGAGAAGCTATTTTCTGCAGTGTCCCGAGCAGCTGGTGTTGGCAATTTTTTGGGTAGAAATATATTATAAGTAAGATAACTAGAATGGCATGTACATATGTTAGTGTAAACTAAGAAATTGCATGTATGACTAGTAAAAGACCAAAGTACGTGTGCTAAGTATATTAATTACTGTATGTTGGTATGAATTAGTATGTATGGATGTGTGTGTGTGTAGAAGTGTGAAATTTTAATGCAGGTTTTGGTGGAGGATATAAGGAGGTTGACTATAGAAGTGTTTGAGATTGATTGAGATTGATTGGTTGAGAAAAAAAAATGTTCAAAAAGATCGAAAAAAGAAAAATCAGTTTTGGCGACACTTGGGACCACCAATTATAGGGGAAACTCTGGCAAAAGTTTTGTAAAATGTGTATTATAAATTGACTAAGTATAGAACCAAGACTCGAATATCACCAAATAGCATTCCATCTTAGTCTATGAACATAAGCTAAGATGGGGTGTTACATTTAGTGGTATCAGAGCATTGGTTTAGTCGATTAGTTTAATCAAACTGTGAATGCATGACACATAGGTTTAGGAAGGGAATTTTAATAAGCTGATGTGTATGTTTATGATGCTTATTAGTGATATTGTGGTATTGAGAACAGGAGTGAAGATGAGTGATTCAAAGCAACCATCTAAATTGGCTTTAGGTCCTAAACCTTATTCTCGGGCCAGTACAAGTGAGAAACAAGCCATAGATAAGAAGCTTTTTGAATTGGGGAAGGAGAATCTGCGCCAGAAAATTAAAATGGAAGCCAAAGAGCGAGAAATAGCAGAGTTAAAAGAAGAATTAGTTAGAATGAAAGGGAAACAGGAGGAGCAAGAGGAAGTAATAGATCAGTTGAGAGACTTAAGACTCCAGGACCGGGAAGAATTAGTGTTAGCCCTGGATAATAGTAGGCTCTTGATGGAAGATGTTAGGGCATTACAAGTGGATAAGAGGCAAACTATAGTAGAGCTTGAGAATGTGAATCGTTTGGCTAGGACCTTGCAAGAAAGGGTAGAGATGTTACAGGATAGAATGGACGAACTCCATAGTAACCTTCCTAGAGTTCAATCTAACGAGGTAGATCCAGATCCGATGGAGCTTGCTTCAGATAGTGCTACCTCTCCCCGAGCTCCTACTTATTGAGCTGTGATGGGCTGATGATTTTGCTACCCCTTTGGTTATGTATATAGGTGGATAAAAATGCAACAGTAGATAGGCCATTTTGTTGTAAATAGATATAAATAGGCCGGACAAGTAACAAACTAATATAGGCCATTTTGCTGTACATAGATGTAAAATAGGCCATAAGTAGGAGTATGTGATGAAGTATGTTAAATATGTATGAAAACGCGATTATATGACTAAATAAGGTTATGTTTATATTAAGTGTATGATCTGAAATTATGATTGGAATTTATCTATGTACATGCCATATAGGAAATTTAATATGCCAAGCCAAACCAGTTGCTAACATTATTATGATATACACGTATATGATTGTAGAATGTTGCAAGAAGTTGAATCACAAAGAGCCGTAGACGAGGAGGTCGAGTCACGTGCCTCTGTGCCTACTAATGTAGAGGAGAGTCTGGGAACTATGCCACAACCAGCAACAGCGGCCGCGGAAGGCCCCGATGCTTATTTACGACAGATGGCAGTAGCATTTCAACAAATGGCACGAATGGTACCTGCTGCTGCCGAAAGAGAGAGAAAGCCCCCAATCGAGAAATTAAGGAAGTATGGAGCTAAGGAATTTAAAGCCAGTAGGGAAGAAGGATCTGAGGAAGCGGAATACTGGTTAGATAGTACCATTAGAGCGTTGGATCAATTAAGGTGCACGCCAGAGGAAAAATTTATTTGTGCCACGTCTCATTTGATTGAAGAAGCGTACATTTGGTGGGAGACTACACAGCAGCGCGTGCCACCAGAACAGTAGACATGGGAATTTTTCCAAACCGAGTTTAAGAAGAGATATATCACCGAGGCGTACTTAAACGCAAAAAGGAATGAATTCACGTACTTAAAGCAAGGAAGAATGATGGTATCCGAATATGAAAAAGTGTTCACTCATCTTAGTAAGTACGCGAGGAGAATGATAGAAACAGAACAGGAAAGATGCCAGAGATTCTTAGAAGGATTAAACAATGAAATCAAAGTGCAATTGGTAACCATAGATATATCAGAATTTTCCAAGCTTGTTGCAAAGGCTTTGGACGTTGAGAAAGTACAAGTGGATGAGAGGAATAGGCATCAGCACATGCAGCAAAAAAGAACGCAAACTCGAGGCCCAGGAGGACCTCAGCAAGCCCGAAAGAGATTCAGGGGAGGAAGTAGTTCTATGCAACAAGGCCAGCGATTTCAGAATCAGAGGTCAGGCCGAGGTATGAGTTATCAAACATCTGTAGCCAATGCACCGGGGTCATTTGGAAGAGGCTTCGGAAGAGGATTAAGTAGAGGCAGAGGAAGAAGTAACAATCCAGGAGTTAGTGGAGGATTGGAAGAAACACGGGTTTTGAAGGATATACTTTTCCTCTATGTGAGCATTGCGGACGAAGACATGGAGGCGAATGTTGGTATTTAACCGAAGGATGCTGGGAATGTGGAGCACTAAACCATATAAAGGTGAATTGCCCTAAAATACAGATGAATACTCCTGCACCAACGGAGAGGTCATAGCCTACCTTTGGCAGAGGCCGAGGCAGAGGAAGAGGAGGTAATCTAAACTTTCAAAGGGCACAATCAGAGACTGTTAACCAGGCTAGTACAAGTGCACCAGGAAGGGTATATGCAATGAGAACCCGAGAAGAAGAAGAAGCACCGGACGTCATTGTTGGTACGTTTTATATGTTCAGCAAACCTGTACATGCTTTAATTGATCCTGGATCCACACATTCGTACATATACATGCATAGTGAGAATTTAGAAGGATTACCAGTAGAATATGTCAAGTCCGGTATACTAGTTACAAACCCTATAGGAGATGAAGTAGTTACAAACAAAGTAATCAAAGAATGCCCTATAGAGATACACGGAAACGTATTTCCTAGAAATTTGATGGAATTACCATTTCGGGAATTTGACGTAATTTTAGGAATGAACTGGTTAGCAAAGCATAAAGCAATAGTTAACTGTGAGAAGAAAAGAGTGATGCTCCATACCCCTCGCGGAGAGGAAGTGACAGTAGTCGGAAAAAGAGGCGACTATTTGAACAACGTAATATCGGCAGTGACGGCAAGGAAGCTAATACAAAAGGGATGCGAGGCATATCTAGTAAGCGCAATGGAAGCAAAGAAAGATGCTACAAAGATCCAAGACATACCGACGATGCGTGATTTTCCCGATGTTTTCCCAGATGAGCTACCCGGACTACCACCTAAGAGATAATTGGAATTCACCATAGATGTTTATCTGGGAGCTGCACCAGTGTCGATTGCCCCATACCGAATGGCGCTAGTGGAACTCAAGGAATTGAAGACGCAATTACAAGAGCTACTCGACAAAGGCTTTATACGACCAAGCGTTTCCCCATGGGGCGCACCGGTACTTTTTGTCAAGAAGAAGGATGGATCCTTAAGGTTATGCGTGGATTATCGACAGTTGAACAAGCTCACAATCAAGAACAAGTATCCACTACCATGCATTGATGATTTATTCGATCAACTTAAAGGAGCCAGTGTATTTTCAAAGATAGATCTCCGATCGGGATACCATCAGCTGCCAATTAAGAAGGAGGACATTCCAAAGACTGCTTTCAGAACTTGGTACAGACATTATGAGTTTCTTGTAATACCTTTTGGGCTTACAAACGCACCAGCAGTATTTATGGATTTGATGAATCAAATTTTCCATCCGTACCTCGACCAATTCATAGTGGTGTTTATAGATGACATTCTTGTTTATTCAAAGAACAAAGAAGAGCACAATCGACACCTCCACATTGTATTGCAAACATTGAGAGAAAAACAACTATATGCCAAGCTCAGTAAGTGTGAATTTTGGCTAAAAGAAGTGACATTCTTGGGACACATTGTATCTGCTGAGGGCATCAGAGTGGATCCTAAGAAAATAGAAGCTATTTTGGATTGGAAACCGCTAAGGACAGTAACAGAAGTGAGAAGTTTCCTAGGATTGGCAGGATACTATCGACGATTTGTGAAAGGATTTTCCATTATCGCCGCCCCAATGACCAAGTTGCTTCAGAAGAATGCTAGATTTCAGTGGACAAATGAATGTCAAAGAAGCTTTGAGAAACTGAAAGAAAAGCTAACAAATGCCCCGATACTCACGCAACCAGTGTCCGGTAAGGACTTTGTGATATATAGCGATGCATCGCACATTGGCCTAGGTTGTGTACTCATGCAAGAAGGTAAAGTGGTCGCGTATGTTTCCTGGCAACTTAAACCATACGAGAAGAATTATCCAACACACAATTTAGAATTGGCGGCTATTGTATTGGCATTCAAGACATGGAGACATTACCTGTATGGAAAAAAATGCTACATTTATACGGATCATAAAAGCTTGAAGTATCTGCCAACACAAAAGGACCTCAATTTGCGACAAAGGAAATGGATCCAAAATTTGGAGAATTATGACTATGTCATAAACTATCATCCAGGAAAGGCGAACGTCGTGGCCGATGCACTTAGTAGGAAATCAATGCAAGCCTTAAGTGCTATGAGGATCAGTTTGAGACCAACAGAAGAAGGAGCACTGCTAGCAGAAATGCAAACTCGACCCACGCTTTTTCAGGAAATCCACCAAGCACAAAAAAAAGATAAACAAGTCCAAAAATGGATCAAGCAAGTACAAGAAGGAAAAAGTACAAAGTTTCAAATTTCAAGAGACGGCAGTTTATATTACAAAAGTCGGACAGTAATACCAGCAACAGGAGATATAAAGAAGAAGATTTTTTAGGAAGCCCACAGTAGTCCTTATGCATTGCACCCAGGGGCTACAAAAATGTACCAAGACTTGAATAAATTCTATTGGTGGCCAGGAATGAAGAGAGACATCGTAGATTTCGTAACCAAGTGTTTGACATGCCAGCAAGTGAAAGCAAAACATCAAGTGCCATCAGGACTATTACAGCCAATTACCATTCCGACATGGAAATGGGATCGCATCACTATGGATTTTGTCATAGGACAGCCAATGACGAGAGATAAACATGACGCTGTATGGGTAATTATCGATCGATTAACTAAGTCAGCTCATTTTCTGCCTGTGCGAATGGACTACTCAATGGATAAGTTGGCAGAAATATACGTCAAAGAGATTGTACGATTGCATGGAGTCCCGACATCTATTATTTTGGACAGAGATCCACGGTTCACTTCGAACTTTTGGAGAAAGCTCCAAACAGCCCTCGGAACCCAAGCAAGCTATAGCACTGCTTTCCATCCTCAAACGGATGGGCAATCTGAAAGAGTAATTCAGATTTTGGAGGACATGTTGAGAGCGTGTGTTATGGAGTTTAAAGGCAGCTGGGATAAATACCTAAGCCTAATGGAATTCGCATATAACAACAGCTACCAATCCAGCATACAGATGACACCTTATGAAGCATTGTACGGAAGAAAGTGCAGAACGCCAGAATGTTGGACAGAACTAAGTGAGGAAAAAGTTCTTGGACCTGACATTGTGAAGGAGACTCAGGAGAAAGTTGACATCATTCGAGACAGACTAAAGGTTGCATCAGATAGACAAAAGTCGTACGCAGACCTGAAACGAAAAGACATAGAATTTGCAGTAGGGGATAAAGTTTTCCTTAAAGTTTCTCCATGGAAGAAAGTACTGAGATTTAAACAGAAAGGCAAGTTAAGTCCCAGATTCATTGGACCGTACGAAGTCATCAAACGTATAGGCCCAGTAGCTTATCGGCTAGCCCTACCACCCGAACTGGACAGGATACATAATGTTTTTCATGTTTCGATGTTATGACGATATCGTTTAGACCCTGCACATGTCATCAAGACACAATGTAACACCCCTATACCCCGTATACGTACACAGCATGCTTATACGATCGTAATATATGTATACTGAATATAGGAATGTCACAGTTAACAAAACACACAAATCATCCCTCGGATGAATTATGAATAAATTTAAAACGTTTAAGGGAATTTATAAAACACAATGAATAAAAATATTTATTCAAAACGTAGCGGAAAATATAACAAATATTTTCAAGTACATATACATTAAGATCAAAATTTACAAAACATGAAATATATATACATGATTGGCAGCTTGACTCTTTGATTTTTAAGCTCTAAACCAACTCTTCAAAACCTCAACTCAACTAGGTCTAGCAGAATTCTCCGGCTCACACCTATCACCTGTGCGATGAAACACAATCGTGCTAAGCCCACGGCTTAGTGGTACAAACCATAACAATGATATGCTTCGATGCCTTGTCAATGTCATACATTCAAACAATAGAGATCATACTCATAAATGTTACATTTCATTATTTCAATAATTGTATCATCATCCATCACACATTCAACATAATCATCCATCACACATTCAACATAGACACACATGGGCCCAACAAGTATTTAATATGATATTTAAAGTTCAGAGTTACTGCTTTGGTCCATAATCACAATGATCAAGCTCGTAGGCAATATATATATACATCTCTATCCATGGATAGTGTAACAGACCCAGTCTCTTGGACCATCAACCCAATAAACTTGAGGAGATCCTCAACCCGGCAAGACTGTTACCTGTAATATACTCAGTCTCTTGGACCATCAACCCGACTGAAATCGAGGAGATCCTCAACCCGGCAAGACTGTTACTTATCATATATTTCATATTCATAATTCATAAAGTGTAACAAACCCAGTCTCTTGGACCTCAATTCAACTCAAATTGAAGAGATCCTCAACCCGGCAAGACTGTTACCTTTTTACATTTTATAGGCATGCCGCCAAAATCCAGAACTCTGAAATTGAATAACATATTAAACATACAATCAATTCATTCACTTCTTTACCATTCTCTTTCTCAATTCATATCTCATAAACACATAGGCAAACATGCCTTAATAATTTCCTTTTACATAACCACAGCCAACAACAATGGCTTCATTATATCTCAACTCACATTTCATATATCATCATCAATATACATATAACACATTACATTTCACAAGGTTAACATTAATCATATATATATATCAACAATGCAATAAGATTTCTTAGTACATTCATATCCAAATGTGTAAGTTCCAAAATCACATGAATGTATACAAAAATGCAAGGTTTGTACTTACTTCAAAAGCAACCCATACAACTCTAAACACTTCCTCTTCCAAGAATCTTTCACCTCTTGAATTAGGGCAATTCACCTTCTTCACAACCTATTCCAAAAGAATGATGAAACCCACATGAGATCATAAGGCTAAAAAAAACCAACTAGGGCAACCTCTAAACATGACACGCTCAACAACACGGGCGTGTCCCTGACCGTGCCCTAACTCCACAACACAGAAGCTTTTACACGCTTAGAACCACGGGCGTGTCACTGGGCGTGTAATATATTCTGCCTCTCTGAAACATTGACACGTCCAACAACATGAGCGTGCTCATGGCCGTGTCAATTCCCCAATAACACAGTGGCTATGACACGTTTAATAACACGGGCGTGTTACTAGCCGTGTCAATCCTACTGCCACACAGAACCATTGACACGCCTAAAGACCTGGACGTGCTCGTGGGCGTGTCAGGCCAAAAACCCAGATTCCGGCCAAAACAACAGAACACCCAACAAATCACTTCTTCCACCAACATCCACTTCAAACAAACTTAACTACACATCCAAAAACCATCTCAAACTTGCAAAAACACCAAAACAAGACAAAATATACATTAACCACAATCATCAATATCATCACAAACCCTAAACACCACCACAACACTATCTTCACCAACAAACTTACTCTTTCCTTTAATCCAACCTCAAAAATCCAAAATCAATTAAACCAAATACTCTTAAACACAGCACAATCAAACCAAACACCTATCCATCACAACTTCAACTCACAAACCCAAAGAAATCAAAGAATCAAGTGGAAGGACTTACCAAGGCTGAAGAAACTCTTAAATCTCCAACTTAATCTCTTGAAAACTTCCTTCAATCTTGAACTTGGAAGATCAAATCTCTCTCTTGCTCTCTTGTTTCTTTGATGGCCGGACAACAAAAGGAAAGAAAAAGAGAAGGAAAAGAAATGAAAGAAAGCCACGAAGGAAGAAGAAAAGAAAGAAAACCAAAGAAAGCAAAGTCAACTCTTTTTCCTTAAAACCCTCTCATCCAAGCATTTAATATAAAATAATCAAAATATCATCTTCCACTTCCACTAACTCTAGTCCCACTTAATATTAATTAATTCTTTAAACACAATCAATAATAATTAATCTCTTCCTTTGACTTTCTCATTGACTTGTGTATATGTTGTATATTTTCATATACACAACATATACACTCTCTTCACTTCTTTTCTCTATTCTTTATAAATTAATATATACACATAATCCAAATAAAACAACAATTATATCAGAACTTCTAGGGCACACTTTGGGATATTACACACAAGATATCGAGTTTCAGCCCGACTTGACTTATGAAGAGGAGCCAGTGAAGATTTTGGCACGAGAGGTTAAAGAATTGAGAAATAAGAAAATTCCTCTGGTTAAGGTATTGTGTAGAAATCATAAGGTAGAAGAGGCAACCTGGGAAAGAGAAGAAACTATGAAGCAGCAATACCAGCACTTGTTTACAACTGACCAGCTTCGGGACGAAGCCTAAATTTTAGAGGGGAAGAAATATCACGGCCCAATTTGTACATATGTACAGTACATCCGCGCACAGTAAGAGGAGCTATCCCGAGTAACCACCAAAGAACACGAAGTGAAAGAAAGTTCTGTAGAACTGAAAGGACCTATTTGAAAAGATTACAAAGTTTTGTGGAGGTGACTGTAATTACCAAAAGTTGTTCCGGAGGTCCTTAATAGTGCATATAACAGACTCGAGAAATGGAAAGTAGAGAAAAATTGAGTAGTAACAGCGCAACACGGTTTTTTCCGAAAACGCACGGTTTGAAAGATGTAGGGGATTTGGATCAAAGGCATTATGGTCATTTTCAAAAGTATCTCAAAAGTAATAATGGATCTCAAAAATGAAAAGTAGAGGAAAAACTGAGTCAAAAAGTGTACCACAGCATTCGGCGAAAGTGCGCGGTTTAAAAGTTACGAACGAGTAATTGCCAAAGGGTATTTTGGTCTTTTCACACCTTAGACAAAAAAAAATTACAGCACAAGGAGGTTGAGGGGCCAAAATATAATTAAAAGAAAGTCCAAGGGCTTGGGTTTTAAATAAATAAAAGAAAGAGACATTTGGACTAATGAAAATTAGTCATTTTCCCTCTTAAGTGTACCAATGGGAAACCAACACTTACACCATCACATCTTAACCTCTATTGGCTGCCATTTGGAGGAAAGAACACCAAAAAAATAAAATCCAAGAGCTCTCCTTTGTTCTTGCTTTGGCCAAATAGAAGAGAAAGGGAAAAGAGAGAGAGATTGTTTTCAAGTAGCTATTTTTGGTTGCAAACTTTGGTGGAGAACAAGACTTTAAGGTAAGGGGTTTTATTTGTAGCTTTAATTTCATAAATTGTTGGCTATTTTAAGAGATCTAAGTTAAGGTTCATAAAGGTTGAATTTGGGGAAAGTTTGTAGGATGGTTAGAAAATGAATTTAATGGAAAAATATGTTGATTAATGATGAGAGATGGTTAATTTAGGTAGAAATTCATATGAATTTGGAAGGTAGCTTTTTGTTCTAAATTTCTAAGGTTTATGTTTAAGGTTGTGTTCTTAAATTTCTTGAAGGGAAAAACAAAGATTAAGGAAGGAGAAAAAGGAAAAGCAAAGGGGAAGTAAAAGAATTAAGGTTTGGTACTTAAATCATTGTTCTTTTCAATTAATTCACATATTTTGCATTATGGGACTTTTGAAATGGCTTTGAAATGATGTTATTATGTGTGGTAAATATGTGGGAAAGTGCCTTCTAGTCATTTGTAGTTAATTGATGGTGAAAAAAAAATATAAAATAAACTAGCCCAATTTGTGTTAATTGTCCATAAACTTTGACTAACTTTTAGTCATCTCTTTGGTTTGATTTTTGAAAGAGGGACCTTTAATCCTTCCATGGTATCAGCAAAGGAGTCTAAAACTCAATTTTGCAAGAAAAAAATGAATTCCCCTCAAGTTTTGAAAGTTGGGCCGAATGGTCCCTTTTGGGCACCATTCTGCAGCTTTCATTTTGGGCAGTCCGTTGAGTGGGCAAACGAAGGAATTTTTCGATGAAATTTTACATGCATTTAGTTAACTTATGAAGGGATTTTTCTGAAAATTTTCAGCCAAAAATAAGTTTGTTTACTTGGTCAAAACTATTGCTAAAGTTGACTAATTTTTAGCAGTAAAAACAGATTTTATCATGTAGTAGTCGTGCGCCATTGCGTCGTCGATTTTATGCGCCGCACTACTATTTATTTGGTCATTTTTCTAAATGTGTTAAAACTTGAATATTATGATATAGATTGATGTTATATCATTTAAAATGACACGAAAGGGGTTTGGAATAATCAGAAAGGTATCATGAGAAATTATCCTAGTAATATATGCATTATGGAAAAATCATGACTTATTGAATGTCATGACCAAAATAATTAATAAATTATTTATGCTCTACTTGGTATGTCAGAACCCTCAAGATAAGGATATGATGCATCATATTATTACTGCAGTACTGCTTATGACATGATATGATATTCCGGCTGAAGGCCGATGATGACAATGACATGATCAATGATTCAATGATAATGGCCATTGGCACATGTGCAAGAATTATGATGAAAGATAATGAAATATGATCATGACAAGATATGTTTATCATGACCCTTCCTTATCCGCTGACGTTCTGTTAAACCAGTAGAGCATCTAAATTGATAAAAGCAAAATGAGTAATTTCTAAATTCAGAATATGGGATTTAATCTTTTATCATTATGATTAGATCTTATTCATTTAATTAAAGTATTCAAATGCATGTTTTTAATTACTCTTTAAATTTATTTAATCAATGCAATGATTTAAGTACCCACTAAGCATATGCTTAGCGAGTTTAGTTTTCTTTTCTAAACTCGTAGGTTGAGCGAGAAGCTGTTTTCTGCAGTGTCCCGAGCAGCTGGTGTTGGCAACTTTTCGGGTAGAAATATATTATAAGTAAGATAACTAGAATGGCTTGTACATATGTTAGCGTAAACTAAGAAATTGTATGTATGACTAGTAAAATACCAAAGTACGCGTGCTAAGTATATTAATTACTGTATGTTGGTATGAATTAGTGTGTATGGATGTGTGTGTAGAAGTGTGAAATTTTAATGCAGGTTTTGGTGGAGGATATAAGGAGGTCGACTATAGAAGTGTTTGAGATTGATTGGTTGAGAAAAAAAAATGTTCAAAAAGATCGAAAAAAGAAAAATCAGTTTTGGCGACACTTGGGACCACCAATTATAGGGGAAACTCTGGCAAAATTTTTGTAAAATGTGTATTATAAATTGACTAAGTATAGAACCAAGACTCGAATATCACCAAATAGCATTCCATCTTAGTCTATGAACATAAGCTAAGATGGGGTGTTACATTATTTCAATAGACACTTATATAATCACATATTTGTCACTTTGCCCCTTGTACATATCTATTTCATACTCAATAGACACCTAGATAAATATAGTGCTATAGGGGCATATAAATATCTCTTTGATGCAAAATATATAAGTACAATGGGCAAAGTGACCAATATGTGATTATATAATTGCTAATGGAACAATATTGACAAGCACAGGGGTAATCTACCAAATATATAAATACATGAGGCAAAATGACCAAAGCTGATAAGTTTAGGGGAAATTGATGTATTAAGCCAATATATTTAACATTCAATTATTTAATTCAATTTCTAAATTTGTAAGAATTTAGAAATTAAATTAAATTAAATTTAAACAATTAAACTAATAAATCTTTTTAGAATGATCTATAAAACAATTGATACAGTTTGATTTCTTAACTCAATTAGTAGTACTCCTAGAGTATCATTTAATACGACGATATGAAGATGATACCAAGGCAAAACCTTGAAAATGCTATGTAACTTGATTAACAAAAAATAGATACTTTGTAACTTGAATGCACTAAAAAAACTATGTTATGGACCTCTCCTTTTAAGTAGATTATCTCGAAGAAAGAATCAATATTTTTTGTATTCTTTTTATTTTAGTAATAATGTAACAATTTCATTTGTAGAAACAAAGAAAAGAGAAGCAAATCTGTTAGCCAAACCTTTGACATGATTACTTTATTTTTCATCTTAGGAAATCAAATTGAATAAAGCTAACACTTGTATGAAGTTATATTTTGCAAGAAGATAAACTTTTAAAGAAATCTTGAAAGGTACGATCAAACTACACTGAAGACTGACTGGGCCTTTCATACTAACATGAGTAAAAATTACACAGAAAGGTTCACGGTGGAAAGTACTCCCATTTTCTCAAAGTACCAGAGAAGTTCGGCTGGACCATCAAGAATTTTGACCAAACTATAAGTTGTGATAAATGGAAATTCACACAGTAAGTTTCACGATCAAAAGTACTCTCATATTCTCAAATACTAGAGAAGTCCGACCGGACCATAGAGAATTTCGACTGGACTCTTGAAGTAGAAATTGTCCAAAACATCCAGTAAGGTTCACGACCAAAGATACGCCCAGAAATTAAATGTACCATATGACATCTGAACGGACCAGATGCAAGTCCGAATAGACTATTTAAATATTCTTCAAATCAAAAGTCATTATGTCTCCACTCAGTAAGTGGATGGCACGTGAACCAACCGTTGAAGCAGCATTAGTCAGATTCTCAAAAAGTACGACCAGACCATGCTTATTTTGATCGGCCTTAGAGAAGTACGACCAGATTATGGCTAGTCCGACCATAAAAAATTTCCTGGATAATTATTTAGTGAAAGACAAGAATCAAACATATTGGCTCCTACCCTAAACAGCTAGTTGAAGACTTGAAGGGTAAAAATATCTCAAGAAACTTCATTTTTGTGTAACATTATGATTGTAATTACCAAACAAAACAACTTTCATTTCTTTACATCAAAACTACATTTGTATTGATTGAGTCTTGGGTGTGAGCATTAAATTCATCATCCCATTCCAATCAATTCAAGAACGAGAGCGAGAGAAAGAACTAATGACCCACTCCGCTATCTCAATCGAAATACCTATAAATGGTATTTTTTGAGCCTCAATTAATGGTCTACGAAGTGAAAACTTTCCCTGTATCATAATTCATATTAGTAAAAACGGATCGTGTGATCTCTGGTTTTTTTCTCCATAACCAAAATTGTCCTTCTTTAGGAAAAAGTTGTACTGACTAGTGTGAACTTACGGATTGAGCTGTAAATGGTTCCTTTGCTTGGAAAAAGCAAGCTTCTGATCATATCAATCAAGTTAATCAAGGACTGGGTTGTCGAGTGAGGATAGTGTGAGTGGAGCTTAGAAACACTTAGGTTGTGAGAGTGAGCTTGGGAAAACTCTTGTAAGGATTGAGAGGATTGATCTCAAACTATTGTAATAGTTTGGTGTGAGCTAGTGAAAACACTGAGTTAGAGTTAAGCTTGTAAAAACTCAAGTATAGTGGAACCTTAACAAGTTGTTAAATAAGTGGATATAGGATTGAGGTAAATCCGAACCACTATAACTCTTTGTGTTCTTTTTTCTCTGCTCAACTTAATCTTCATCTACATCTTCTTTATCTCATGCCTTTTAAATTTTTAATTTACCATCACTCTTCATATCAACTGTTTTATTAGTTTTGTCATAAAATTGTTATTTATTTATTATGATGATTATTGTTTTCTTCATGCATTTTGGTAGTTTTAATCTGTTTATTTAGTGATTTCATCAATTTGGTAGTTTTTAATTTATCCCAGTGTTTATGTCATTTTTGTACTAGTTTTTAGTGTGATGTTTATGTGTTTTTGGTTAATATTTCATTTGATTCTTGTTTAAAGTTTGTTTTAAGTGTTTGTTTTAGGTTAAAGTGCAAAAACTCCCTTGGAAGATCAAAACAAAGAAAGAAGAGCATGAAGCAGCAAGACATGGCCAAGCCAAATCAAGCTTGGCCGTGTCACCTCAAGAAAATTTTTGGCATATCATGACACGGGCAGGAGACACGGGCAAGCCACTGGCCGTGTCTCACCTAAAGGGTAAAACCAAGGGAACCAAGAAAGAAAGGAAATTTTGGCAGAAGTTGACACTGGCAGGTGACACGGCCAAGCCACTGGCCATGTCACATGACACGGCCACAAGCTTGGCCGTGTCACTCTCATCTCCAAAGAAGCAAAGAAGAGCAAGGAGAAACAGAAGCTGACACACCCAGGTGACACGGCCAAGCCACTGGCCATGTCACATGACACGACCACAAGCTTGGCCGTGTCACTCCATGGGACTAAAGAAAGAAAGAAAGAGTGGATTTTCAGTGAGGGTTTTGTATAAATAAGAAGATTAGGGCAAGAGAAAGGGATCATCCACACTTCCAGCCGTCCAACACATACTTTTCAACTATTCTTCACTTTTCTTTTGAAGATTGATTTCACTTTCATGCAAACACTCTAGATCAAATTAGTTTTAGCCATTGCATTATTCTTTTAGCAAAAATCTGATCAAGAGATTCTTCAGAAGCCAAAGGAAGTTTGTAATTTGGTTTTGTTCTGAAACTCTATCTCTTAAGATTCATTGAAATTGTATTTATGAATTCTCTAATGTCTAAATTAATTTCTTTGAATTTTAATGAGATGAATTTGTTTGATAGCATCATTATGAACTAATTTTGATCTAGTCTAGGGTTTGTATGGATCTACTATGATTATATGAAATGGTTATTGCTCTTAACTGAATTATTTCTTTTATCCTTAATTGAATGGATTAACGTTAATATATAATTTATTGGCCACCAATTATGTGTTTGAGGTATTTAGATGAAGGATTGAGAAATAAAGTCTAATGCTGGAATAATTCAATTAGGGACTTAGGTGAATTAGAGTTATAAACCTAAGGAAAAGATCATTTTGATTGTAATAAGATTAATTGAAAGAGGTTTGAATGAGAGAGCTTATTTCCTTGATTTGATTAATTAAGTTGCTTGAAATATGATCTTTGAAATTAAACCAGTTGAGAGAAATAACCATTCATACATATAAATTAGTAGAGAAGTGCAAACCCTAGGCTTTTCTATTAAGTGAATCAATATCCTTTTTTAGTTTCGTTTCATTGCTATAAATTCAATTCATTTGCTTTTCCATTAGTTGTTCAGAAATTCAATCTTATAAATAAAAAACTACTAATTAATAATTTGTTCATTACGATTTGATAAGTAATTAGTCTATCTAGCTTCCTTGTGAGACGACCTTGAGGTGTTCACCGAAATACTACAGCAGCCTCGTATACTTGCGAGTGTGGCTTCAGTAGTGTTTATTAGAGCGCAACAAGTTTTTGGCGCCATTGCCGGGGAAGCTAATTGGCATAATTGTTTATCAGTCATTTATTTATTTTAAATTATTTTTCATTGTTTATATTTTATTTCATTTTTTTTCTCTTTTGCTTTAAATAATTCCTTTTTTCAGAAATTTTGTTTATGCAAGGTAGGAGATCACTCGGAGGAGAGCTTTACCCACTTATTCCAGAAATTCAGAGAGTGAAAAGGAGCAAAGAAGAGTTTGAACTGTATACCGGGTTTGATACAGAGGAGGAAATTTCAGATTTTGAGTCGGATACTGCACAATCTACCAATATGGGAGACGAAAGGAAAAAAACTATGAGGAATTTTGCCAGACCTGTCATTGGGACTTCCACCTTATGTATAAGATTGACAGATGCAGCAAGAAATTACAAGTTGAAGAATATCCATTACAACATGCTGCCATCTTTCTATGGAGTTCCGAATGAAGATCCTTTGAATTTTATCCGGGATTTCTACTCCACTCTCAACACATTTCCATTGAGACCAGCTGAGGATGAGGTGTTTTCTGTAAACATTAAAGGATAGGGCAAAGAGCTGGCTTATGATGTTACCTGAAAATTCTTTGACAACTTGGGAGCAAGTCTATAATAAGTTTATGGGCAAATTTTACTCACATCAGAAGACAGCTGAATTAAGAAGAAAAATAGCTACATTTGCTCAATTTGAAGGAGAGCCATTTCATGAGGCTTGGGACAGGTTTAAGATGTTGTTAATCCAGTGTCCACACCATCACTACCCACTTCAACTGCTGAATCAGTTTTTCTACGATGGTCTAACCCAGCAATTTCAGAATACTATTGATAATGCAGCTGGGGGAGCTATGGGAGAAAAGACAACAGATGAGACTTATGAAATCTTTGAAATGTTGGGAGCTAATTCCCAATAGAAAAGTGTAAGAGGAAGAAGTAAAGGGGTAAATCAATTGGAAGCCAATATTGAGATGGTCAATCAGATAGCTGAATTGACAAGGCAAGTGCAGATGCTGAACCTGAAGAACAATGCTTCTTCATCCACTCAAGAAGTGTGTGGAATTTGTGGAACTTTTGGGCATGGAGCAAATATATGCCACTCTGCATACGAGTCTTATGGAAATGAGGCTGAACAAGTTAACGCTATGAGGAGATATTAACCAAGAGCCCGGAATGATCCTTTCTCAAACACTTACAATCCTAGTTGGCGGAATCATCCAAACTTTTTCTGGGCAACAAATAATTCTCAACAACCTTTCTATTTACTCTAGAGACAAAATCAACCACTAGGGCAATCTTCAAATCAAGGGCAGCCTAAGAGAGAGAGTTTGGAGGATAGTTTACATGCTTTTATCCAAGTTAGTACCAAGAATCAAGAGATGAATAACAAAAGGTTGGATTCATTGGAAGCATCTTTCAAGAAAGTGGAGACCCAGGTGAGTCAACTTGCACAACAGATACAGATTCAACAAAAAGGAAAATTTTCGAGTCAACCTGAGCAAGCACAAGCAGTGACTATTCTTAGAAGTGGCAAGGTAATAAATAATGGTGTTGGAAATAATTCTGTGAATGCAGGTGATCAAGAAAACAAAAAGGAAGGAGAACCAGAGGACAAGGGTGCTAGAGAAAAATTAATGGAGCAATCTCATTCAGCAAATTTACATAAGGCAAATAATCCTTACCGGCCACCTATAAATCAATGGAGCAATTTTTAGACATCTTCAACATGCTGTCTAAGGTAAGTATTAACTTACCTTTACTTGAAGCAATAAAGAATATGCCGGCTTATGCCAAATTCTTTAAGAAATTGAACACCAAGAAAAAGAGGTATGAGCCAAATGAAAAGGTGATAGTATCAGAGGTAGCTAGTGCTGTTTTGCAACATAAACTACCTCCGAAGCTAAAGAATCCTGGCAGCTTCATAATTAAAATTGCTATGAGTAATGGAAAGGAGACTGATGGCATGTGTGATTTAGGAGCCAGTGTTAATTTGATGCCTTACTATGTATATCTTGAATTAGAACTTGGGGAACTTAAACCTACCAAAATGATCTTGAAATTAGCTGACAGATCTCTTAGATTCCCGAAAGGAGTTATAGAAGATGTGTTAGTTAAGGTTGGTGGGTTGATAGTGCCCGTGGACTTTATAGTCCTTGACATGGAAGGAGATAACCCGACACCATCCGCACACACTATTTTACTGGGTAGGCCTTTTATGGCTACGACCAACACCTTGATTGATGTTTAAAATAGTAAATTGTCAATAACTGTCTTGGGACAAATGGTTGAATTTTCTATTTTTAACACTTCTCCTATTCCTACAACTGCATTATATGAGGATTGCTCTTTGATTGATTGTATTGACGCAGTTGTTTCAGATGTTTTCTTGCAAACAGGTTCTTCGGATAAATTGGAGCTGGCACTGACCTTAGATCATGAATTGGATATTTTTTTACTCAGAAGTAGCCAGTTGCATTGATATGTTAGAAAGTGCTGAAATAGAGGAACTTAAAGAGGAACCGTCATTTGAGCTCCCCTCCATCCAAAAAGAAGAGAATAATCCTTCACTTGAGTTAGAGCTAAAAGAGTTGCCTGAAAACCTGAAATATGTGTTTTTAGGAGATCACAACACCTTACCCGTGATAATTTCTAGCGAACTTAGTGAAAGGGAAGAGATGAGGTTGGTGAGTGAATTAAAAAGATTGAAAAGAGCAATAGGATGGGGGTTGAGTGATATCAAAGGTATTAGCCCTTCAATGTGCATGCATAGAATTATCTTAGAAGAGGGAGCTAAACCTGTGAGAGAGACCCAAAGGCGCCTTAATCCAAACATGAGTGAAGTGGTTAAGAAGGAAGTGTTTAAATTGCTTGATGAAGGAGTGATATACCCAATAGCCAATAGTGAGTGGGTTAGCCCAGTACATGTAGTGCCTAAGAAATCAGGAATCACTGTGGTAAGAAATGAAAAGAATGAATTGGTTCCTACTAGGACTACCACTGGGTGGAGGATGTGTATAGACTATAGGAAGTTAAATAATGCCACAAAGAAAGATCATTTCCCTCTTCCTTTTATTGATCAAATGCTGGATAAACTTTCTGGACAATCACATTATTGCTTTTTGGATGGACTTTTAGGTTATTATCAGGTGCCGATATCACCAGAGGATCAATCCAAGACCACTTTTACTTGCCCTTTTAGGACTTATGCATTTCGGCGTATGCCCTTTAGCTTGTACGATGCGCCTGCAACTTTTTAGAGATGCATGATGTTTGTTTTCACGAACATGATAGATGACTTTATTGAGGTATTTATGGACGATTTTTCTGTTTTTGGTGACTCTTTTGATAATTGCCTCAGTAAACTTGTTCTTGTGCTTGAGAGATGCATTGAATGTAACCTCACTTTGAGTTGGGAAAAGAGTCATTTCATGGTTACTCAAGCATTTTATTAGGCCGTGTTGTGTCTAGTAAAGGGATTGAGGTGGATAAAGCTAAGGTAGAGTTGATTGCTAAGTTACCCCCCACCTACCTCTTTTAAGGGAATAAGAAGCTTTCTAGGGCATGCAGGTTTTTACCGAAGGTTTATTAAAGATTTTTCTAAAATAAGCCAACCATTGTGTCATTTTCTTGGGAAAGATGTTCCATTTGAATTTACTGCACAATGCATGCAAGCTTTAATTCCCTTAAGGAAAAATTGACCAGTGCACCGGTAATTATAGCTCCTGTTTGGTCTTTACCTTTTGAAATTATGTGTGATGCCTCCAACCATGCAGTAGGAACTGTCCTTGGGCAAAGGGTTGAGAAATTTTTGAGAGTGATCTATTATGCTAGCTTGACCCTAAATAGCGCACAAGTTAATTACACAACAACTGAAAAAGAAATGCTAGCTGTTGTTTTTGCCTTAGATAAGTTTAGAGCATATTTGATTGGGTCTAAAATTATTGTGCATTCAGATCATGCAGCTCTAAAATATCTCTTGACAAAACAACATGCTAAACCTCATTTAATTAGATGGGTGCTATTATTGCAAGAATTTGATTTTCAAATCAAAGATACTAAGGGAAGTGAAAATGTTGTAGCTGACCATTTATCTAGGTTACCTTTCTTTGGTGAAAATCTTGCATCTGATAGCATTCATAGAAATCTAGAAGCATTTCCTGATGAGCAGTTGTTTGCGATAATGAATTCACCTTGGTTTGCAAATATTGCTAACTATCTTGCTTGTGGTATTTTGCGTTCTGACATGTCATTTCAGGAAAAGAAAAGGTTTTTGCACATGAGTAAATTCTATTTTTGGGATGAACCTTACCTATTCCGGATATGCAAAGATGAAATAGTTCGCAGGTGTGTATCTGAGGAAGAACAACTGAGTGTTCTTCAATTTTGTCATGACCTTCATTGCGATGGTCATTTTGGAGGGAGAAAGACTGCCGAAAAAGTGCTGCAAAGTGGATTTTACTGGCCTACTCTATTCAAAGATGCTCAAGAATATTGTAAGCATTGTGACCGCTGTCAAAGAGTAGGTAACATTGGAAGGAGGAATGAAATGCCCCTTCAATCTTATATTGTGGTTGAACTGTTTGATGTTTGGGGAATAGACTTCATGGGTCCTTTTCCCAAATCTTTTGGTTATGAATATATTTTAGTTGCTGTTGATTATGTTTCAAAATGGGTGGAGGCAATCCCCACCTGAACTAATGATGCTAATGTGGTTGTTAAATTTGTGAAGGAATACATCCTTAGCAGATTTGGCACGCCAAGAGTGATAGTCAGTGATAGAGGAAGTCATTTCTACAACAAACTTTTCGAGAAGTTAATGCACAAGTCGGGTGTGAAACATAAGGTGGCAACCCCATACCATCCACAGACTTCAAGACAAGTTGAGACATCCAACAAGCAAATCAAAGGAATTTTGAAAAAAACAGTCAACTCATCAAGGAAGGATTGGGCAAGTAGATTGAATGATGCATTGTGGGCATATCGAACTGCTTTCAAGACTCCTTTGGGTATGAGTCCATACTGATTGGTTTTTGGTAAGGCTTGTCATTTACCAGTGGAGTTAGAGCACAAGGCGTATTGGGCAATAAATACTCTAAATTTAGATTTGGACAAGGCAAAGAGAGAACGTTTTCTACAAATTTCGGAGTTAGATGAACTAAGGAACGAGGCATATGACAGTTTGAGGATTTATAAGGACCGCACTAAAACACTTCATGAAAAAATTTTAGTATGAAAGATATTGAGCCTAGGTATAAAGGTTTTGCTTTTCAATTCTTGTCTCCGACTATTTCCAGGAAACTCAAGTCTCGATGGAGTGGTCCTTTCGAGATAACTCAGGTATATCCTTCCGATGCTATAGAATTACTTAACTCTCGAATGAATGAAACTTTTAAAGTAAATGGACAGAGAGTTAAACCATATAATGAGGGGTTCCAAGAAGTAAGGATTGTCTATAGTGCTTTTGATCTACGATCCTTAATTCTTGCAGTAACGTCCAGCTAAGACGACGTTAAAGAAGCGCTTGATGGGAGGCAATCCATTGTTATTGTTTTTAGCATTTTAGTTTAGTATATTCAATTATTTATTTATTTTCCCTTTTATTTTTCTTTAAGGTTTGATGGTTTGGAGATTGGAAGTGTTTTTATTCTTGCAGAGAACAGGCCAGGAGCATTGAGTTTAATTGAGAAAAGGAGGGCTATCCCGTTCCAACTTTCCTTACTCGCATGTGTATGCTAAAGTCACGGTATTTGCTTTTGTTGTTTTCTTTCATGTGACTATTTGTATGAAAGCTTCACTATGCATGACACAAAAGAGGTTCTTTCTATCTTTTCTTTTGTTTACATTAAGGACAATGTAACTCATAAGTGTGGGGTAATTTTTAAGCTTTTCTTTAATTTTTGTTTTGTTTACTTTATGAGTTATATTGTGAATTTTTGGTTTTGTTTTCTTTGTGAGTTATTGTGTGTTTTTCATGGCATAATTGTTGGAAACTTATTGACTTTTCTGTAATTCTAGCATTACATTTGAGCCTTTAGTATCAGCATAGAGATTAGCATTTGAATTCATTCAGGATCAATTTTCACATTCTACTATTTATGATATATAAATCTCTGAGAACCCACCCTTTGTGAGTTTTGAGCCTCATAGATTGAATATTATTGTCAATCGATTTTCTTTCTTAAGTGTGCACCTTCATGATTTAGCATCTCTAGAGCTTGCTTTTGCATACTAATTGAACTCACATTATGATTTCATCTCAAGTTTTAAAATGATGAAGGCAAATTAGGATTACCCCCTTTAGCTTAAAAAGACCTCCCTTAATTATGAATTCCTTAGTGAGCCAAGTTAAGCCTTTGACTTTTTCTTGATTGATCAACAAAATTCACAATTCAACATTTTCTTATTATCATCATACCTTCATTAAGGAATAGAGTTTCTTATGATATGACAATAGGAGTGGTTTAATTCATAAGTGTGGGGTAAGCAATTAAAAAAAATAGTATTGCTTTAGTAAGATTTGGGGCTGAAATGCATACTTTGTAGATTGTATTTGACTAAGAGTCGATTATTCTTTTCCTCTACATTTGAGCTAGATGTTCAATACAATTTTATATTTTGTATATATATATATATATATATGAAAAATAATAAATAAAAATAAAAAGAGAAGATATATATAAAAAAATTCATATATTTTCTAGCATTAGTCATCAAAGAGGAATTTTGGCTCATTTACTTTTCTTTAAGTATGCAAGTATGTGAGACTATCAAGGGTTGGTAAATATGCTATTTGAGGGAGTTAAGAGTTTCTACGCAAGATTATTGTCTAATTTAGATACTCCATTTCTTAATGATCAAACTTAAATGTCTATTCTCACACCTTCACCTTAGCCCCATTACATCCAAACGGAAAGACCTTTAGATTATTTCTTGAGAAAAATCAGTGAGGGAGATTGGATAATTAAGCAAGTTTATGGCAGTATCCAGTCATGATTGGTTTGAGTGAATTAACCTTTGAAATTGAGAGAAACACTTTGATGAGAGATGAGATTTGTTATGTATGAATTAATGAATGAGTTAAGAAAATCTTGATTGAAGTAAATTGCATTTATTTATTGCTGAGTCTTAAAGGATTTCATCTTATATACTTGAATTATAGTTAAGGTTAATTGAGTTTTTAATTTATGCCATGTGAATTTGCTTGAGGACAAGCAAAGTTTTAAGTGTGGGATAGTTGTTTTATTAGTTTTGTCATAAAATTGTTATTTATTTATTATGATGATTATTGTTTTCTTCATGCATTTTGGTAGTTTTAATCTGTTTATTTAGTGATTTCATCAATTTGATAGTTTTTAATTTATCCCAGTGTTTATGTCATTTTTGTACTAGTTTTTAGTGTGATGTTTATGTGTTTTTGGTTAATGTTTCATTAGATTCTTGTTTAAATTTTGTTTTAAGTGTTTGTTTTAGGTTAAAGTGCAAAAACTCCCTTGAAAGATCAAAACAAAGAAAGAAGAGCATGAAGCAGCAAGACATGGCCAAGCCAAATCAAGCTTGGCCGTGTCACCTCAAGAAAATTTTTGGCAGATCATGACACGGGCAGGAGATACGGCCAAGCCACTGGCCGTGTCTCACCTAAAGGGCAAAACCAAGGGAACCAAGAAAGAAAGGAAAATTTAGCAGAAGCTGACACTGGCAAGTAACATGGCCAAGCCACTGGCCGTGTCACATAACACGGCCACAAGCTTGGTCATGTCCCTTCCTAAGCCAAAGAACAACCAAAGAACAAAGGAAGAAATAAAGGAAGAACCAAAGGAAAGAAATAGAAGTTGACACACCCAGGAGACACGGCCAAGACACGGCCACAAGCTTGGTCGTGTCACTCTCATCTCTAAAGAACCAAAGAAGAGCAAGGAGAAATAGAAGCTGACACACCCAGGTGACACGGCCACAAGCTTGGCCGTGTCACTCCATGGGACTAAAGAAAGAAAGAAAGCGCGGATTTTCAGCGAGGGTTTTGTATAAATAAGAAGATTAGGGCAAGAGAAAGGGATCATCCACACTTCCAGCCGTCCAACACATACTTTTCAGCTATTCTTCACTTTTCTTTTGAAGATTGATTTCACTTTCATGCAAACACTCTAGATCAAATTAGTTTTAGCCATTGCATTATTCTTTTAGCAAAAATCTGAGCAAGAGATTCTTCAGAAGCCAAAGGAAGTTTGTAATTTGGTTTTGTTCTTAAACTCTATCTCTTAAGATTCATTGAAATTGTATTTATGAATTCTCTAATGTCTAAATTAATTTCTTTGAATTTTAATGAGATGAATTTGTTTGATAGCATCATTATGAACTAATTTTGATCTAGTCTAGGGTTTGTATGGATCTACTATGATTGTATGAAATGGTTATTGCTCTTAACTGAATTATTTCTTTTATCCTTAATTGAATGGATTAATGTTAATATATAATTGATTGGCCACCAATTATGTGTTTGAGGTATTTAGATGAAGGATTGAGAAATGAAGTCTAATGCTGGAACAATTCAATTAAGGACTTAGGTGAATTAGAGATATAAACCTAAGGAAAAGATCATTTTGATTGTAATAAGATTAATTGAAAGAGGTTTGAATACGAGAGCTTATTTCTTTGATTTGATTAATTAAGTTGCTTGAAATATGATCTTTGAAATTAAACCAGTTGAGAGAAATAACCATTCATACATATAAATTAGTAGAGAAGTGCAAACCCTAGGCTTTTCTATTAAGTGAATCAATATCCTTGTTTAGTTTCGTTTCATTGCTATAAATTCAATTCATTTGCTTTTTCATTAATTGTTCAGCAATTCAATCTTATAAATCAAAAACTACTAATTAATAATTTGTTCATTATGATTTGATAAGTAATTAGTCTATCTAGCTTCCTTGTGAGACGACCTTGAGGTGTTCACCGAAATACTACAGCAGCCTCGTATACTTGCGAGTGTGGCTTTAGTAGTGTTTATTAGAGCGCAACATCAACCTATTCACCCCCCTTCTTGGTTACTAGCTTGGAACAACAATTGATATCAGAGATAGTAAATTTCGTTAAACTTAATTGTGAAATTTGATCCAAAATGGCAACCATTCCACTAACAAACATCTCTTCACAAGGAAATCTAAATTTATTCCTTAGACCCTATTTCGATGGAATGGATTATTCTTATTGGAAACACAAGATGTTTTTATTCCTAGATAGTGAAGAAATTGAGCTTTGGGATTTTATTAAAAATGAGTGGAAACCCCCTACTCATGAAGTTGATGGTGTCCAAGTTCCTCTTCTAAACCCACAATGGTCAAATGCCAATGTGAGAGATCGGTTCAAGAACAATAGGGCAACCTCCATCTTGATGAATTCAATATCAAGAGAAGAATGTGGGAGAGTCCAATATCTCACTTGTGCACATTGCATTTGAAAAACTCTTGAGAACTATCATGATGGTACTACCCAAGTGAGGCTCACCAAGAAGCAAATGTATGTACATGAGTATGAGCTATTCAAGATGAAGCCCAACAAAAATATCACCGAGATGACAAATTGCTTGCTTGCCATTGTCAACAAATTAAAGAAATATGGCAAGATATACGATCAAGATAATGTCAATAGCAAAATCTTGAGTGTACTTAGAGCAAAGAAGAACTTTGAGTCTAAAGTTTCTTCAATTGAAGAAGCTCATGACCTTAGCTCTTTGAGAATCGATGAACTTATTGGAAAACTACTCACCTTCGAATTGCACACCAAAAGAGAAGAAGAGCAAGGTGAAAAGGATAAGAGAAAAGCAATAGCTCTCAAAACCATCAAAGAAGTTAAGAGCTCAAATGATGAAGATAGTGACGATGAAGAAGAATTAGCTATGCTATCCAAAAAGATAAGTGATTGGAAGAGAAAGAGAAGATTACAAGCTAACAAAGGTACATTTCCTAAATTCTCCTTCAAAGATAAAGAAAAAAAAGAATAAAGTAAAATGTTATGAATGTGGCAAATCCAGTCGCATTACTTCAAATTGAAGAACAAAAAGAAATGGGATAAGGAAAAGAAGAAATCACTCAAAGCTACATGGGATGATGATTCCTTAAGTAAAGAAGAAGAGGAAGAAATTGCAAATATATGTCTCATGGCTATTGAAGATGAAAATAACCCCAATGAGGTAGGCACTCTATCTTTAAACTTAATTGCATATGATGATGATATTGATGATGCTTTAGATGAAAATGATTTGATTGAACATATGAAATTTAGAATATAAAAGTATTTCTCTAAGATGAAATTTTATAAAGATAAATGTTTCAAGTTAGAAAAGGATTTTGTGTCTTTGAAAAACTCTACTTTAGAATTGAAGACATCAAATGAAAACTTATTGAAATCAATTGATGAAATGACTAAAAACTCACATGGCTTAGAAAATGTGATCAAGGAATAAAATATTAAAGGATGAAATAAATGAGTTAAAAGGATCAATTTCAAAATTTCACCAGGAAAAAGAAGCCTTAGATACATTGATCAATAATCAAGGACCTCCCTCCTTGAAACATGGTTTAGGGTTCATTGGGACATCTAACACTTCATCTAATGCACAAACATTTGGAAAAGCATCAACAACTCAAACCTCTAGTGTTGAAGTTGTAAATAACACTAATCCATAAAACAAACCTAAAAATCCTAAAAGGATTACATTAGGTTCACAAGTGTTGCGCTCGAATTAAGTACTACTACAAAGTGACACTCGCAAGTATACGAGGTAATTGTAGCAACGGTGATTGTCCCAAGGTCGTCTCACAAGGAAGGTGTTATTCGTAATAATTTAATTTAAACAAAATAATTTAAAGGATGGGAATGTAGTGTTTGCAATATTGGTGAAATTATAACAAAAGTAAAATAGCAAGTGAATAATTAACGGTATGCTTAGAATTGGTTTAATTCTTGGAATGGTGCCTAGGGTTTTAGGTCAACTTAATCAAAGCTTAATTCTCAAATTATCTATTAACATAACCTTGTAGATCAATTTGTTCCTTGAATTTAATTAGTCAATTACCAATTCATTAGTTTTCACATTCATGAATTAACAATAACCAATTATTTTACATTTTTAAATTAATAAAACCCTATAACTTATATTTCTAATTCATTCATAGGGTGGTTAATTGTATAGTTTCGATATGGAATTTCACCTCTCGGTCTGTCATCCAATATTAAAAGATTAATAGGTAGCTAATCTATCAAGCTAACATTCAATCCAATACAATCAACCATCAATAAGGTATATTAATGAAAATATCAAATCAAATCATTCAATCAAATCTACTATAAACCATAGGCATGAGTAAATTAGCTCATCATCATCAATTTAAAACAAACATTCATCTCAATATAGATCAAATCACAATTTTCCATTGAAATATTAATTCTCTTAATAAACAATAATAATCTAGAAATGAATTAAAAGAGAGAATAGAAAAATCCCTTGTAGATGCCAAGAGTTGGACTACTTGTCTTTCTTCTAGCTCCACTTTGATGTTGATGAAGAACTCAAACCCTCTTCAATTGATGATTCTACCTTTGAAAGATGGAATGGAGCTTTCTCAATTCACCAAACCTTCAATGAAGCTTTCTTCAAACCCTAATCTTCAAGAGCTTGTTAACCCAATTTATCCCAAAGAACCAAGTTGAAGTTTTTTTCTATGGAAGATGGAGAAGATGGAAAATGGAGGATGAGGGAGAGAATGGTATCTTCTTCTCCAAGAAGGAGAAGAATGGAATGGAATTAGAGGGTCTTACCCTCTCCAACATGTCCCTCTTTCTCCCTTCCTCTCCTTTTTAATACTTTCAAAACACCAAGAGTGCTTGCCAACTCACCACACTCCTCCTTGTCTTCCTCTTTTTTCATTATTTAAATCCTCATCCCATGAAGTTAGGCAACCTTTTTCTTATTTTAATATTTCTTTTGGCAAAAGTAAGGTCTTTGTGCCCCACTTGTCCCTCAATTCGTGCAAATAATTCAAACATCTTAAGGGTGACACGGGCAAGCCATGAGTGGCTTGGCCATGTTTCTCACTTTTCTTGGGACACGGCCAAGCTTGCTGGCTGTGTCCATGGCTGCCCTTTCTTCTTTCCTTCTTCTCAAGAGGTGATACGGCCAAGCTTCTGGCCGTGTCATGTGACACGGCCAGTGGCTTGGCTGTGTCTCTTGCCAGTGTCTCCTTCTGCCTTCTTTCTTTTCTTTCTTTGGTTTTACTCTTTTGGTGAGACACGGCCAGTGGCTTAGTCATGTCTTTTGTTAGTGTCAGACTCTGCCTCAATTTCTTTGGGGGACACTGCCAAGCCAACTTGACTTGGTCGTGTCTCTTGTTTGTTTTTTGCCTTGGTGAGTGACACGGCCAAGCTTGCTTTGACTTGGCCGTGTCTTGCTTGATTCATGCTTTTCCATCATTGTTTGATCCATCCAAGGGAGTTTTTGCACTTCAGCCTAAAACCAACACTTCAAACAAACTTTAAACATAAATCAAATGAAAAATTAACTAAAAACAAATAATATTACTTTAAAAATACAATCATAAATGATCTAAACAAATACCTCACACTTAATTCCTTGCTTGCCCCCAAGCAAGGTTAAAATCAAAACAAACTAAATAAGAAAATTTTAGTTAAGTTCAAGAGTTATAAGGATGTATCAAGACTTTCCTTTCCCTAATCCGCAATCAATATCAAATCGAACAAAATCAATACCCATGCAATTTAGTGGCTTTCCATGCATAACCAATGTTGTCACTCTCTCACCAACTCTTAAAAGTGTTTGATTATGGTGGTGTTTATGCTCATAACAATCAATGAAATATTATCATCATAGGCTTGCTTATCAATCAAATCTCCACCACCTAATTACAATCAAGCATCAATCATAAGGTCTTTCATTTGGTTGTAGTGGGGCTAAGGTAAAGGCATGGCATTTAGGAATATGTGAGCTTCTTCATTAAGTTCAAGAGCACTTCAAGAATGAAGTAACCGATCATATATATACCCCAACAATTCCAAAACACCTTTCACTCACCTACCATATGACATTTAAGAGCTTTTCAAGGGAACTCACTTATTAAATTTTGCAATGATCATTCCCAAACCTATTCCAACTGTAGAAAAAAGAATGACTTCTTCTATTATTTTGATTTTTCTCTCTTTTTTTATTTTTTTTATTTTTTTTATATTTATTATAGGGTTTGCAAGTAAATTAGATAATAATTTATAATTTTGAACCCACTAAATTTAACTCCACACTTTATTTAACACAACACTCAATCATAAATGCTCTTAAAATGCTCTTGACCTAATACAAGGGTAATAGTTAAAACAACAAGGTTCAAGCTAATGGTGTTGTGAAAAAGAAAGAAAAGGAAAAATGAAATAAGCTCAAAATTGGCTAACTAAGGTCGGATATAAGGTTGGCCTTTTTAAGCCAAAATGGGTTCACCTAATTGCCTTAATCATATTAATGCTTAATTGAAATTTTTATTTAGTCTGCAAATATATGTCAAAGTAAGTTCTAGCAATTCATCAATCAAAGATATTTACACACAAAAAGAATAATAAGTTGATGGTTCAATTCCTCACTAGTTTAAAGGCAATGCAAGGAAAACTAACAAAATTGGCAATAAGCACCAATTCTAATCAATTCTCAAATTCATGCTTCAAAAATTCAAAAGTCATCTATCAACAATTTTATAACAATTAAACTTTCCAAAATCCATTTATTCAAAGAAAAATATTAACTAAACTTAATCAAAGATAAATTAAAAGTAAGAACACAAACTTCACCCCACACTTAAAGATTTACATTGTCCCCAATGTGAGCATGCATAAATTAAAAGAGAGAGTTCAGATGAAACCTAATTTCCATCGTTCCCATATGTGATATGAAGTGCTCCTTCCATCAATAATGCAACTGTCGCCCATTTGTGAGAAGATGAATAGAATACAACTCTGAAAGGTACCCAATGTATTACAAAGCTTACATAGCATCCTTGGAAAAGCAATTGTCCAAAGAGAACTAGTGAAGGTTGTCTTGCGGTGATCCTCCAATGCTATAGGAACTTGGTAAAAACCTTTTTCAGTTTGCAACATGGTTATATCCATTTTTTGCTCCTCCTCACCACTGAGTGGAAGAGATGATCATTGGTTGCATACTGTTCTCCCCATCTAAAATATATTTTAAAATTTTTGGGGTCTTTTTAAGTTCAACCAAGTTTGGTTGAATCTCAGTCTCATCCTCTTTAGCATTCTGAAGTCCCCTCTCAACAACCTCAGCATTTAAGATTAACTTGCTCTCCTAAATTTTAGAATTAGAAATTTTAGGCTCTACTTCCAAGGTCATGGCCATCTCAAGCTTATCTATACTATCTTCACTAACTTCCTTGGAGGGCATGTCGTAGAGTTCAAAAAGTTGCATACCTTGCTTCTCATCCTTTAATCTACTTGGAAATGGAATTGGTGGCATGTAAGGATTCGGAGGCTCATGCAGTTGTGATGAAGTTGATACTTTCAAATTCTCCTCCTTCTTTGATTGACTTAGCTCCTCTATGTTGGGTTGTATCTCCTCACTATTTTCTTCTTGATTAGTACCTGTATCAAAGGAATTACAAAATTTATTATATATCACCTGTTCACTCCTCAAATTTGTGATTACATTGACTTGCTCTAATTGGCTAGGAAATTCCTCTTTTTGGTGCGCTTGGAATTGATGTGCCAGTTGCCCAACTTGAGTTTCCACCTTCTTCAATGATACTTCTAAAGAATCAAACCTCTTATTACTCCCTTCCTGATTTTATATGCTAATTTGAAGGAAAGCATTCAAATTATCTTCCACTATGGGTTTCTCAAATTGATCTTGATTTTGTGCACTAAGTTGAATAAAGGTATTCAAATTATCTTCCAAAGTGTGTTCTTGAAGTTGATCTTGATTTTGTGTGCTAATTTGAATAAAGGCATTCAAACTATCTTCCAATGTGGGTTTCTTAAGGTGATCTTGATTTGAGTATTGTTCTTGAGAGTAAGAACTTCTTTGGTAAGGTTGAAAAAATTATTGAGGTGAAATTTGCTGTTGGTTTTCCCAAGAAAAAGTTGGGTAGTTTGTCCAACTTGAATTATAAGGATCGGAATATGGGTCATTTCTACCCCTTGGCTGGAAACTTTCAAAGGCATATTCTTCTTCTTGCCTCTCTTGGTATTGTTCAAAACCAAATGAATACATGTTTGCACTATGTCCTGCAATGCCACATGCTAGACATACTTCACGAGTAGGCATATGTGCTTTTCCTCTTGCATTTAGCATCATAAGTTGATTCGTTAATTCTACTAATTACCATACCATGTCAGAATTAGAATTATCATCATAAAATCTCTCGTGCCTTGAAAACTGCATCTTTACAACAAAAACACTTAGCAATTTAAAGAAAACAATTAAACAATTAAATAAAAAAATCAAACTATCACTACTCAAACAGTCTTTCCCGGCAACGGTGCCAAAAACTTATTATGCTCAAATTAAGTACTACTATAAAGCAATACTCATAAGTATAAGAGATAATTGTAGCAATGGTGATAGCTCCAAGGTCGTCTCACAAGGAAGGTGTTGTTCGTTATAATTTGATTTAAACAAAATAATTTAAAGGATGGAAATGTGGTGTTTGCAATATTGGTGAAATTATAACAAAAGTAAAATAGCAATTGAATAATTAACGGTATGCTTAGAATTGGTTTAATTCTTGGAATGGTGCCTAGGGTTGTAGGTCAACTTAATCAAAGCTTAATTCTCAAATTATCTATTAACATAACCTTGTAAATTAATTTGTTCCTTGAATTTAATTATTCAATTACCAATTCATTAGTTTTCACATTCATGAATTAACAATAACCAATTATTTTACATTTTCAAATTAATAAAACCCTAGAACTTATATTTCTAATTCATTCATAGAGTGGTTAATTGTATAGTTTCGATATCGAATTTCACCTCTCGGTCCATCATCCAATATTAAAAGATTAATAGGTAGCTAATCTATCAAGCTAACATTCAATCCAATACAATCAACCATCAATAAGGTGGAAATATCAAATCAAGTCATTTAATCAAATCTACTACAAACCCTAGGCATGAGTAAATTAGCTCATCATCATCAATTTAAAACAAACATTCATCTTAATATAGATCAAATCACAATTATCCATTGAAATATTAATTCTTTTAATAAACAACAACAATCTAGAAATGAAATAAAAGAGAGAAGAGAAAAATCCCTTGTAGATGCCAAGAGTTGGACTACTTGTCTTCCTCCTAGCTCCACTTTGATGTTGATGAAGAACTCAAGCCCTCTTCAATTGATGATTCTACCTTTGAAAGATGGAATGGAGCTTTCTGAAGTCACCAAACCTTTATTGAAGCTTTTTTCAAACTCTAATCTTCAAGAGCTTGTTAACCCAATTTATCTTAAAGAACCAAGTTGAAGTTTTTTTCTATTGAAGATGGAAAAGATGGAAAATGGAGGATGAGGGAGAGAATGGTGTCTTCTTCTCCAAGAAGAAGAAGAATGGAATGGAATTGGAGGGTCTTGCCCTCTCCAACGTGTCCCTCTTTCTCCCTTCCTCTCCTTTTTAATTCTTTCAAAACACCAAGAGTGCTTGCCAACTCACCACACTCCCCCTTGTCTCCCTCTTTTTTATTATTTAAATCCTCATCCCATGAAGTTATGCAACCTTTTTCTTATTTTAATATTTCTTTTGGCAAAAGCAAGGTCTTTGTCCCCCACTTGTCCCCCAATTTGTGCAAATAATTCCAACATCTTAAGGGTGACACGGCCAAGCCATGAGTGGCTTGGCCGTGTTTCTCACTTTTCTTAGGACACGGCCAAGCTTGTTGACCGTGTCCATGGCTGCCCTTTCTTCTTTCCTTCTTCTCAAGAGGTGACATGGCCAAGCTCCTGGCCGTGTCATGTGACACGGGCAATGGCTTGGCCGTGTCTCTTGCCAGTGTCTCCTTCTGCCTTCTTTCTTTTCTTTTTTTGGTTTTGCTCTTTAGGTGAGACACGTCCAGTGGCTTGGTCGTGTCTTTTGCCCTTGTCAGTCCCTGCCTCAATTTCTTTGGGGGACACGGCCAAACCAACTTGACTTGGCCGTGTCTCTTGTTTGTTCTTTTCCTTGGCGAGTGACACGGCCAAGCTTGCTTTGACTTCTGATATTCCAATGCAAGACCTAAACGTGCATCTGAAAAGAATTCATGGGAGCACTTCAGTTGATCGCCTCAGTTTGTGAGTCAATAGAACCACTGTAAGTATTATTTGTTCATATCATGCATATATAAGCATATCACACTACATTTTTTATTTTGCATTATCTACTCTTTGTTAAAGTGAACAACAGATACTCTATGAAGTAAACATGAAGCAGATATAAAATCAGGAGGCATGGAAAGGCCCATTACTTAAGGAAGATCCAGTCACTTTACAAAAATGGAGATGCGTGCTTGTACAAAGAACCAGACAAAACACAAATATCAATCAGAGCCTGAATGGAAACAAAATTACTAGTTTGAGCCTACACAGGGGTAAAACTTCTTCTTTTCAATCTTCGATTTTATACGTGTACAAAATATTTTAAGACTCACTTTTAATATTTTGCTACGCAGGGGGAAAGAAAGAATACGAAAACTAGCTAAAAATAGCAAATTTTTTGCAAAAGGAAGAATAAAAGCCAGAACAAGAAGAAAGTAAGAACCCTAAAAGAATGAAGATGCAAAAGACAAAAGATCAGTCTAGCTAGAAGAGCTGAAGCCAATATAGGACAAATGTCCAAGGATGAAGATCTATTTTAAAGTGTGAAGACCCGATGTCCAAGGATGAAGATCCATTTTAGAGGGTGAAGACCTAATGTCCAAGGATAAAGATACATTTTGAAGGGTGAAGACCTGATGTCCAAGGATGAAGATCCATTTTAAAGAATGAAGACCCGATGTCCAAAGGATGAAGATCTAATTTGAAGGGTGAAGACCCGATGTCTTAGGATGAAGATCCATTTTGAAGGGTGAAGACCCACAATCCATTGAAAAATGAAACAACCGGCTAGAAGAAAGCCAAAACTCTCAAATGACAGAAGGTCAGCAGAATCCATTAAAGAATGGAACAAGTGGCTAGAAGAAAGCCCGCACTCTCAAATGATAGAAGGTAAGTCCAGCTGGAAGAGCTGAAGTCGATCCATTGAAGAATAGTATAAGTGGCTAGAAGAAAGCCATGTCAGAAGATCAGTCAGCTAGAAGAGCTGAAATTGATTGGCTAATAGAAGCCAAAACCCTCAACTGATAGAAGGTCAATCAACTAGAAGAGTTGAAATTGATGACTAGAAGAAAGCCATAACTCTCAACTGATAGAAGGTCAGTTGAATTCAGTCTCGAGTCGAGAACCCAAATCCAGTCTCGGGTCGAGAATTCAAATCCAGTATCAGATCGAGAACTCAAATTTAGTCTCAGGTTGAGAACCCAAATCTAGCCTTGGGTCGAGAACTCAAATCTAGTCTAGGGTCGAGAATAATCCGGTCTCGGGTCAAAAACTCAAATTTAATCTTGGGTCCAGAACCCACCCTTATCCAAGGTCAGCTTAAAGTCACGTTGCATTTCACTCTCTTCTACTGAAGTCTCAGATCATTTAAGCAGGGGGCAAACTGTAAACCCTTAATTTTGGTTCAATTCAAATTTGATTTTAATTAAAAGAGGCCAGATTAAGTTTATTTTTAATGAAAGGCCCAAATTAAATTTAATCTGATTGAATTAGGTGTAGTTGAAGTTTATCCAAATAGACATGATCCAAATAGACATAAGCTAAATAGACATGAGCCAAATAGACATGAGCTAAGTAGACTTGAACCAAATAGACATGAGCCAAATAGACATGAGCTTATCTCATGTCGACTTGGACACTCCAAGTCGACATGAGCAATGGCTCATGTCGATTTGGATACTTCAAATTGACATGAGCCGGATTTTGGACACTTCAAATCAACATGAATCCTAATTCGAAAAGAATTTACCCAATTTAAGAATCCTAATTGTGTTTAACTTTGGGATTGGGAACCCTAATTATGACATTATAAATAAACGGGGCTTAAACAATAGAGGGGGGAGCAATTGGCAACACAGGAAATAATAAACACATAGAAATTCAAAAATAAAAGAGACAGAATCAAATACAATAACGAAAAGCAATTGAGGGAGGTAGTAGCTTGCCTTCGGATTGTTTTCCCTTGACCAAGATTTCAATTGATTCAAGCAGACAGTAGCAGTAAGGAAAAATCATGATTTAACACTCTTAAATTTGGTGTAGCCTCCAAGTGCAGGTTTTGTTTTCTAAGTTCTTTAAAATTACGTCAAGTTTCATTTATCAATATCATGAAATTTATATTTATTGTGGTTTTGTTTAAATAAGTCCATTAAGCTTTATTTTATAATGCCATCAATTTACATCGATTGTATCTTCATTTAAACACGTCTAGTAGCAATTTATCCCATGCAACATTTATCTAAATTAAATATCCAGTGGTCAAAGTTTATTGACATGTTCACAGTAGCCAAACACCATCAAACTCTAATTTACATAATTAGTAAGATCAAACCCTAGTTTATATTCTAAAATCCTAAGTTGCTTTCTAAACCCTAATTCCATCCAAAAACCCCTAATTACCACTCTAAAATCCTAAAATCATGTTTT
Source organism: Garcia nutans (assembly GCA_947685225.1). Classification (NCBI taxonomy): domain Eukaryota; kingdom Viridiplantae; phylum Streptophyta; class Magnoliopsida; order Malpighiales; family Euphorbiaceae; genus Garcia; species Garcia nutans. Next base: position 4,200,267 of record CANTUV010000068.1, read on the forward strand.
AGCCCTAAAAAATCTAGTTTTCAAATATCCAAAATCCTAATCTTGTTTTTCAAATATCCAAAACCCTAATCCTGTTTTTTCTAAAACCAAAACCCTAATCATATTTTTCTAAAATCGTAAAACCCTGATCATTATTTTCTAAAACCCTAGAAACCTAAAATCATAATAATAAAAACCTAGTTTTGCATATTTATTGTTTAATGTAATATTAAAACTTAGATTTGACTATTTAATTTGTTAATGTATGTTTATGATGAATGGTTTATTTTTGAATGATTTACTTTTAATTATTGTGAATGTTTTAATGGTTTAATTTATTTGGTTAATTTTTTTGAATGTTAATTATTTTGATTTCAATAATGTAAGAGATATATTTTCACTTTGTGGGTACCTCATTAGTTGAATATAATTTAATTTATTTTGAGTTTTGGATTAATGTAAAGGACATATTTCCACCAAATGGTGGGTGTCCTATTTTATTTAGTTTTGGACATTGGATAATTATTGTAAGGGCACGTTTTCATCTTGTATGGGTGCCCATCTTATTATTTTATTTGAACTTGTTATAATTTTAATACAATGAATACTTATTTACTTTAATGTGTATGTAGTATGAATAATATTATAATACTTAAGAATTTAATAATATTTAGACCTTTAAATGAGGTCGGTTCCAATGAACCGGGCGTTATGGAGGTGTTGGGTCATTCTTACCTTCCCCATACGTACCTAACTTTTTGAACCTATTAGGGGGTTGGGGATTTCTTAAGAATCAAGTCATCCACCACTTTCTTTTTTTCGGCCCATCTGGGTGGCAACATCATTTTCTCCTTATTTAGGCTCGTGTTCTCTAAGGCCCTAAGCCTAACAGTGCCGAAGTAACAAGAACCATTTCACATGAAAATGGGGGTGAAAATCTCCGCTCACAGTTAGTATGAATTTGATATGAGTTAATATGAGTTTGAAATTAGTAGGATATGACTGTGATATGAGTTGATATGAGTTTGATGTGAGTTATTATGAGTTAGTATAATTAGTATGAGTTTGATATGAGTTTTGTATTAGTTTTATATGAGTTGGTATAAGCTTGGTATGAGTAGGTAAGAGTTGATATGAATTTGATATGAGTTAGTATAAGTTTGTATGAGTTTGATATAAGTTTATATTAATTAGTATGAGTTGGTATCAATAATACAAACTAATTTCAAACTCATATTAACTCATATCAAAGTCATACTAACTAATTTCAAACTCATATCAACTCATACTTAGTTATATCAAACTTATAACAATAATACTAACTCGTACCAACTCATATCAATAATACAAACTTATAAAAAATCATTTTAAACTCACATCATACTCATATTAACCCATATCAACTCAAATCTATAATATTTTCAACTCATATCAGTAATACAAACTCATATGAACTTAATATGAGTTTGTATTACTGATATGAGTTTGAAATACTATAGATATGGGTTTTGAAATATTATTGATATGAGTTTGATATGAGTTCATATTAATGATACGAATTTGATATGAGTTGATCTAATTTTGTTATGAGTTATTTTGATATTGACTTTGTAGTTAAAAAATTGCAGGAAAAAATGGCAATAGGTTCTCATACAAGCCCATCTTCTCAAAGTGAGCAATCTCCTTTATGCCGAGACAAGCCAACAATGCTCCATGCAAGTCCAGGAGTAATATCATCATATTCTCCCAAGGGTTAGAGGATAAAAAGAAGACTGCCTTGTGAACCAGGTGCGGTTGGTAAGGCAAAGAAGCCAAGATTTGGGGTGTGCTTTAGTGACGACATGCCCATTGATAAGAAGAAAGTGGGAGGTGAACATGCTAATGAAAAACGCATCGGAGTAAGTAATTATCAACTTTATTTGAAAGTGCAACTTGTCAATGATTGAGTAACTAATCAATAAATATGTACCAGGATGCTGATTATGCCATCCCTCCAAGTGATTGGAGATACCACCGGGTTAACAGGGTAGGTTATGGATTGTAAACAATTCAGCTGATAAAGAACATTATTAGTTCTAACAAAGAAAAGGTTTGTATGATTTACAATGTATGACACATTATGATTTATACTACTATTGTGTTCAATCTCTTTTCATTTATTGATAACACTCTTTTATTATTTTGGTGTAGATGGTTGTCTTTAAATGATATAATGTCAGCCACCTTCTTGGGCTTGATGAAGGAAATTTCGATCATTGGTCTGGGCTCTATCATTGGCTTTTCATGCATCATTTTCCAACTGAAAATAAAAATGAGCTTTCATTTAAGTTTGGAAAGTCAGTCCTAACTTTTGGAATTGTTGAGTATTATTTAGTAAAAGGCTAAAATATTGTGGCCTGAAAGACATGGTTGGAGAGACCAAATTTTTGGTTCATCGATATGGTGGATGGACATGAAAGATATTGTTTGATGAATTTAAAAAAATAAGGATGTTGTGTAACACCCCCATAATCTATATAAGTACCACACATATACCTTGTATACATGCAGTACATATCTAAAGTATAAGAATGTCACTTTTCATTTTAGATTAAAAGCCTTTCATTTAGTTCAAAACAATAATACATTTAATTTAAAGAACATTTAGAAACTCATTTATACTTTTAAATGATAATACATATATATAATGAGCTTGTCAAAATTCATTTATACATATGAATATATATTTATCAAAATATAACATATTTAAGTTGTACATGTATGCATCACCTTCTAGTTGGTCTCGAAATACTCTTACCCTTCTCGTGGCATAACGACTTGACTTCAGATCAACCACCTACTCACCTGCGCGATTTACATAGCCGCGCTAAGCTTGAAAGCTTAGTAGTACAAAGAAATAATTTAAAATATACATTACAAATAAATCATACTTCATATATTAACATCATGTATCACCATTTTCTTATCATATTTTCCCTTTTCAATGCACTCTCCATATATTTCCACCAATCCCATAATTTATATATACATACAAGTATACATCATTTCAACAAATCACAATTCAATGACTTATCAAAACCTTCATGAAGTAATACTCACAATTTTCACATCCATATACATTTTACACATCATATTATATTTTCGTAAACTCATATTTCAACATAGCTTCTCAAGCCATATTCACTTTCAATAATTTACTTATGTATTGTATACATCTCATTCCATGATTATCATCATATATCTCATAGCATTATATTTCATTCCATAGTTATCACCATATATCACATAACATTATATTTCATTCCATAATTCACATTTAGACAAAGACATGCATGGGCCCAAAAGACACTAATATGCCATTCCACTTTCAGAGTTAATGTTTTGGTTTAATTATCACATTTATCATTATCATTATCCCAACTAGGCTTCAAGGATTTAGGTTCAACCAAGCTTCAAGGGGAACGAAGCATGCTAAGTATCAACCCAACTTGGCTTCAAGAACCAAACCCAACCTAGCTTCAAGGGTTGTAACATCTCAATTAGGCTTCAAGGACTAGACCCAACCAAGCTTCAAGGGGAGTAAAACATGTTAAACTTCAACCCAACTTGGCTTCAAGGATCAAGCCCAACCTAACTTCAAGAGATTGTTACTATAGGCATGCCACCAACAACAAACTCTGAAAATGGAATAACACATTAGTCACACAATTCATTTATCATTTCATTATCAATTCCATTCTCAATTCTCATCATCATCTAGGCAAACATGCCCCACTTATTTCAATTGAATCATCTTAGCCAATCACAATGGCCTCACATCTCATTTGAATCATCATAGCCAATCACAATGGCTTCGCATCTTATTATACCTCAATTCACATTATAATATTTCATCATTCAAGTATACTTAATCAATTATATTGAACATCATCATCTAGGCAAACATGCCTCAATTATCTCAATTCACTTTAAAACAATTCATCAATAGAATATACATAATCAATTGCATTGAACATATATTTTGAATTCATCAATAAAGTATTTATCATAGCAAATTGCATTGCACATACCTTTTTGAATGATCATCATATCTTTCACACTATACAAATCATAACATTAGTCACATTGTATTAACAATATAGTAAATTACTTAACACATTTATAACTAAATGTGTTAAGTCTCACAATCATGTAAAATAATGCATCCATGTAAGTTTGTACTTACCTTAAAAACCACTCACACCAATCTATACACTTCCTCTTCCAAGAACTCTTCACCACTTGAATTAGGGCAATCCACTTTCTTCACAACCTAATCCAAATAAAATGATAAAATACATGAATCCCAATACAATTATTCACTTATTAACCTCATACTAAACCTCTAGAACACAAATTACAAATCAACATCTCTCTCTAGGACCCCACGGTCGTGGCCTCCCAACCCCTACGGGCGTGGCATAGCAAACAATTCTGCCCAATTGCTCTAAAACCCCCCACGGTCGTGGCCTTCTAACCCCCACGGCCATGGCATATAAAATTAATCTGTCTCCCTTGCTCAACACCCCCACGGCCATGGCTTCCAATGGCCACAGTCGTGGCAGCCAAAGGCCACGGGCGTGGCATCCAAAATGCCTCTGTTTCGGACCACAATCATGTATTCTATATTTTCAACTTCATTAAACACAAATATCTTGAAGATCTAGGAAAATAAATGATCAAACTCACCACATACATCAATTACCAACTAATTTAACCCCTTATATAACTTCAACAATCTATCATCATCCTCACAAATAACTATGTTATCATTATCAAAATTCCAATTCAACATATATATAACCTTTAATCTTTCACTATCATCATCTTAACACACTAACCAAATCAAATATAAACAAAATCAATAGAAATCAACTCAAAGAAATGAACACTTACTTGAATATTTTGTCAAATCTTCAATCTCCACCTTCAATTCTCTTAAAGCCCTTACGATTTTGATGTATATGTAGATAAAATCACATCTCTCTCTCTCTCTCTCTCTCTCGTTGAAGAAGAAGAAGAAGAAGAAGGAAAGAAGATCTTTTCTTCTTTTTCTCATACTTATCATATATATATATATATATAATAATATATGTTTCCTAAAATATTCTCCACCACCACTTTCTTCCTTTGACTTTCCTTTCTTCTTTTTCTTTTATTATTATTATTATTATTATTATTATTATTATTATTATTATTATTATTATTATTATTATTATTATTATATAAACTTACTTCTCCTACACCACTTTATACATTATATATATGTGATGTATATGTTGGTATATGTATATCTCTTTTATATTACATTTATATTTTCCATATTTTCCAAATACCATATGTATGCATATTATCCTCCATATACATCTATCTCTTATAATATTTCCTTTTTATTAATTTATCTTCCTTTCTCTTTCCATTAAACATATACATTAAATCCAAATACAATAATAACTCCAAAACTTTTAGGGTATACTTTGGGATATTACATGTTGAGTTGTAAATCAAATTAGGAGAAACTTACTTGATTGACATGTTGGTTTTGGGAAAGGGTAAGACTACAAAGGTGGATTCTAAAATATTAGCTCTTGTAGAGGATGTTGAGGCATTCAACAACTTCACATAGGGGTTTGTGAGCTAGAAATTTTTATGTTCAAAGTTGAAAGAATCCCTAGAAAAATTAAAGAACAAAGTAGTAGGTGGCTATTCTGTCATTAGTTTTTCTAATGCCTTGACCATGTTTGGAATGGAGTTTATTCCTAATTTACAAGGGCTAGGGGTAGAGAGGTGTGAAAATAGATTTTTGCGATTGATGAACTGGAAAATATCTTCAAAATATCCATATCCACAAATTTGTCCAAAGTTATCACATCAAATATTTAATTTGATATGAGTTTGATAATTCGAGTTTTACTAATACCAATGCTATTATTCATTTACACATATTGAATCAATACTATAATCTATAGGACCTGAATGTTGTGAAAATGAAAATAATATATGTTGAGGCTGAGTCTCCTAATCTACAAGAAATTTGCTGGAAGGAAAACCAAAGACACTCAAAAAAGAAAAAAAATATTGACCCAGCGGTATTACTTGCATTTTGCTCCGTTTATGGTATCATAATGATTGACAATATTAGAGGTTTTTTATTCTGATCAGTATATCATTTTTTAGAAAACTAGATTTTATAGCAAACCAATTAATGATACTGAAGAAAAAAGATTCAAAACATATGAACATAGGAGTAAAAGGAAGGAAGATCCGAGTGTCATGTGTTAAAAAAAATGCCAGTAGATATAGATATGGAGAATAATAAAATGGAGCTACGCATATCGCAACTCGAGTGTAGATGCAGTGTATTGAAAGTGAAAAATTGTTGTACACTCAATTGAATAAAGAGTTGAATGCTACCATATCCCGATTGACCGACAGAATCATAGCCTTAGAAACAAATGAACATAAAAGGGCAGTAAAGAAAAGGAAAACCAAAGAAAAGAAGACAACTATAACTCAAAAAATGAAAAAAAAAAGTCAAACTTATACAAGGGTGCGGTAATGGAAATTAATGGATATACAAAGGAAAATGAGGTGAAGGATGAAAGGGAAAAGATTCATAAAGAAAATGAAAGTGAAGATGAAGAAAAGGAAGAGGCTCTAGAAGAAACGGCAAATAAAAATGAAGCACTGGGATTGGATTATACAATTTGTACACCTCTTGCTGAGTGTGACGATTCTACTAAATAAAAGTTATTTATTGTAAAATTTTATAAATGTACTTATATCTAATCACTTAAAATATGACTACTTACAGAAAAGATATTTCATTGGCAACCGAGGACATACTGCAGCTCAACCTGTCATTAGTTGAAGTGACGGAGACCACGTATGAGGAACAAAGGAAGAAACGTTTACCCATGCCAAACTCTAAATACATTGATGATAAGTGGACTCCTGAAGGAAGAGGTCAACACAGAAAAAGGAGCAAACATCTTCAAGTTCTTTGCCAAAAGATAACGGATGAAGTTACGTATGCACTTATTCTACCCTTGGATCCTTTCTCCCCCTCATCTGCTGATCAGTGCTGAAGTTTTAATAATTGGTGGCATATGCATTTTGATAACTATAAGTAGTAAGCTGCACTTTAATTACAGATTTTGGTTTTCACATAAATTATATTTAGATATAAGCAAATGATGCTTCCTATCACGTGACTATTAGTATTTTAATTTATAACGGTAATCTAAAAGTGGAACAACCTTTGGTGGAGGGTGAGATCTACAATTTTAGAGTGCATTCCATGAATTACAAGGACTTTTGGTATCAATTACGAGTAAATGATACTTGGATGTCAAATGATGTAAGATTTTCAATATAAATACATTTTGATGGATATTACATTACAAATCATTGTATTATATTATTAATATTAATGTGTTTTTATTGAATTGTATGAAATTAATGTCATACTATATTATGTGCTCCAAAAATAGAAATATAATGCAGACTTCTTTTACCAAAGAAAGACATGTAGATCTTGCTATGTTAATCAATTTTTTATATCATGTCATGAAAAACTGGAAGACTTCCAGTTATGTAACAGATTTTCTTTAGGGCAAGCACAAATATTTTTAACATGTCAAAGATGTTGACATTATCTATCTACCAGTTAACCAAGTCGGACACCATTGGTTTCTAATAGAAATAAATCTACCTGAGTGGTCAATAAAGATATATGATTCGATGTATGTAGATGCCCGTAGAAGCGATAGAACAAAATGTGTTAAGCCAATTGTAGAGATGTTGCCCCATGCTTTGAATGATGTTAATTTTTTTAACCATAGCCCCAAATTAGAGAATAAAAAGGGTACGAAGATGAAAATAAATTATGAGAAGAATATTTTTTCCATACCAAGAAGGGTAAGCTAGTAAGAATTGTCCATTCTCAGCCATTACACAATAATAGTTATTTGTCTTTTAAAGTTGTTAATATTAATAAATTATAATAGTGAATATTATGAAATATTTGTTTCAAAATTTATTGCATTTTTAATAATAGCGGCCTCAACATATGAGACTGTAATCAGTAAAACATGAAAATATTTAGATACAATATGACAGTTCATTTATGGGTGCATGCTATAAATAAAAATAATAACGCTTATGATAGCGAGTAAGTTTTTGATATTTTGTACGAATATTGTGAATAGCTTAAATTGTATATATGAAAAAATATTATTTTTCAATTATTTTGTTCATAACAAACACGAAGCAATTATTTATTGAGATGAGATTTTATTATTTGATGTCGGATGTTGTATGTCACTATGAGTCCATGCAGGATGTTTATTTTGATATGAGTTTGGCATGAGTTATGGAAGTCTGTTGATATAGGATGTTCCAAATTTTATTGACATAGGATGTTCAAAATTTTGTTGAGTTTGGTATGAGATTTTATTATTTGATATCGAATATTGTATGTCGCAATGAGTTCATGCAGGATGCTTAGTTTGATATGAGTTTGGCATGAGTTGTCAAAGTCTGTTGATACAGTATGTTCAAAATTTTATTGACACAGGATGTTCAAAATTTTGTTGAGTTTGGTATAGTCAGCATACCAAACTCATATCAATAATATTATATAAAACTCATATTAACTCATATCAATATAAATATACTAATACTAACTCATATCAATATAAATACACTCATACCAAATTCATATCAATAATATTATACTCATACCAAACTCATATTAAAGACATTATACTCATATCCACCTATATTGACTCATATCAATAATCATATACTCATATAAAACTCCTATTGACTTATACCAATAAAAATATGTTCATGCCAAACTCATACTAACTCATATTAATATAAATATACTCATATCAAACTCATACTAACTCATATCAATATATATGCACTCATACCAAACTCATATCAATAATATTATACTCAAACCAAACCCATATCAAAGACATTACACTCATATTAACCCATATTGACTCGTATCAATAATGATATACTTATATCAAACTCATATTAACTCATACTAATAAAAATATGTTCATACCAAACTCATACTAACTCATATCAATATAAATATACTCAGACTAAACTCATACTAACTCATATTAATATAAATACACTCATACCAAATTCATATCAATAATATTATACTCATACCAAACTTATATCAAAGACATTATACTAATATCATTCATTTTTTGTGCTTTCATCATTCTATTCCTCAATTTTTTATTTACATTCGTTGACATTTTATCCATGGACTGCTCTGCCTTGTTTCGAAGTTCATAAAACCATCTTTGACACATCTTTCTAATCTCATCGATAAATGCAGTAATAGAAAGCTCTCTCGCCTTTACAAGCGCTGCATTAATTGATTCGGAGATGTTAGTCGTCATGATGTTATACCTCCTTCTATGCATATGAGACCATGTCCACCTATCCAACCCAACACATTCTAGATATTCTTTCGCACATGGAATACTAATGCAAAATCCACCAAAAAGTTTAGTGAAATCATTTATTGTGTAGGCTTTAGCTGTTTTGTAGTAGTACTTCTCAAGGTCATTGGTTATATATTTAAATTTACACTTCAAGTTATTTAACAAGTGATACATGCAAATCCCATGTAATGCATTTGGGAAAACCTCTGCTACAGCCTTCTGAATGCTTAGGTGTCTATCAGATATAATAACATAATTTGGTCTTTCACTGAAAGCTTCCTTCAATCTTGTAAGAAACCACGTCCATGATGCATAATTTTTAGAATCACCAATCCTGAATACCAAAGGAAATATCTGTTGGTTTGCATCATGACAAATAACAATGAAAAGCACGCATCGATACTTCCCTTTTTGATGAGTGCCATTAATGGTAATTATAGGTCTACAATTTTGGAAACCTTTTATTGAAGCATCAAAAGCAAAGAAAAAAAACACTCGAATAGATTATCATCACCGCATTGTAGATACATAATCGTACCCAGATTAGTTTTGCCTAACATACGCAAATAGACTGATAGAATTGAGAAAGATTGTTCTAGAGTACCAAGTCTGATATTTTCATATGCATGCTCCCGTCCCCTCCATGTAACAGAATAATTAATCTCAACATCAAATTTATTACTCATGTCTTCGATAATATCCTTTGGTTTGAAAATCCTCCCAGGATTTATGAATCGCTTCTTAACACTCTCTGCAACAACCCAACTAGTTGTTTGTCTATGTCTACTCTAATCAAAATCGATCAGACATATATGTTCAGTGACATATTTTTTACCATCCAACAACCCTTCGAGTCTCCAAGACTTCTCGCTCTCAAACTCCATGTGTAACTTTTATTAATACATTGCATGACAAAGAAAGAAGTATTGGACTTGAATACTTTAAACTGAAATTTCTCTCTAAGTACAATGAGAGACACAGTTGTCTTAATATCATCTCTTGACTTAAATATTTTTGCCTCCTCAGTCGTTTCAGATATATAACTTTTGCCTAATAATTCTAGATTGTTCCTAAATGCTAACAAGTTTGTCACTATTTCTTCATTGTCAGTAGTCACATTTTCTGCCTCAGTATTCCAATTAAAATGAATGTCATCACTATGTTCTATCCCAGTATGCTGAAACTCTGGCCCAGGTTCATTTTTATAATATTCTGGGGCTACATTGATAGATTCATTAATTGGTGTAACCCTTGCATCTGCATCTTCTAGTTGTGAACAAAAACCCGGTGCCTTTACTTGGACATTTTTTTTCATCGAGAGGATCATTACTGTCATGTCTGGATTTATGTGCTCCTTCTTCAACACTAACAATCAATGGATGCTTAAGTCTATCCTTCATTGCAATGCCCATGAATATCCAAAGGGACCTATCATCTACTACATTATAAAGAGGATGTGGGTCATTACCAATAACAAATTTGAATTCTATATTTGATGTGCTGTCAATATGAAGCACTTCTGATACTGATTTCTTAAGTTCGTTGAAGTCAGCCATTCTATTCAGGAAAACATATTCAACACAACTGCCAACATATTTGTTGATACTAACATCAAATGTCCCACCATAATAAATGAGAATAATTATTTCGTCCATAAAATGGATTTGTCCTCCGATAACTTTCAAGTTATCCATCAATATCCTAAAATCTGAACCATCAATATCAAACTCATATCAACCACGAAGAAAATTAATATCAATAATACTAACTCATATCAAACTCATATATAACTAGTACCAACTCATATCCACTCATATCAAACTCATATCAAATGCATTTTATTAAAAATATACTCATGTGAAATTCATATCAATGAAAATATACTTATTTCAATAATACATTTTAATAAAAATATACTCATTATATACTCATATTAATAATACTAACTCATATCACAATCATATGAAAATAGTACCAACTCATATCCACTCATATTAAACTCATATCAATAATTCTAAATCATATCACACTCATATGTAACTAGTACCAACTCATATCTACTCATATCAATAATATTATACTCATATCAAATCCATATCAATAAAAATATACTTATATTAAACTCATATCAATAAAAATAAACTCATATCAATAATATTATACTCATACCAAACTCATATCAATAAAAATATACTTATTACAAACTCATATCAATAAAAAAATATACTCATTTCAATCTCATATCAATAACACAAACTCATATCAAGCACATATCAATTATACTAACTCATTTTTAAACTCATATTAAACTAGTACCAGCTCATATTTATTCATATCTATAACACTACCTCATATTAAACTCATATAGATAAAAAATATACTCATATCATACTCATATCAATAAAAATATACTCATTTCAAGCTCATATCAATAAAAATATACGCATATTAATTATACTAATTCATATCAAACTAATACCAATCATATCAAATTCATATCCACACCAAAATAACTCATATATACAAATAAAGAAAAAAGAGGAGGAATGAAGGAAGAATGAAGACAAAGATTTGTAATAATATCATTTTAAAAAAAAAATTATTATAGTACTATTCAAGTAGAAGACAATGTCTTTTTTGAATTCTAACCCCTACATGCTTTGTCGACATCTTCTTATATTAGATCTAATTAGATTTTTTCAAGAAAAAAAGAACTAACTCGATTTACTTTTTTATTTGAGTGAGATAAAGCAAATTAGTTGCCAATAAATAGAGTCGCAAAATATAAAAAATATCAGCACATCGAAAGATAGAGAGTAGATCGACAAAGAAAAAGAGGGAGAAGTGATCGAACAAGAGGAAGAGAAAGGAGAAATCGAAAAATAAAAGAGAAAGAAAAGAACAGAGTAGAGGGCGGGGAGAAAGAGAGAGCCTAAGAGAGAGAAAATATTATTTATGTATATTTTTTTCCTTTTTTAAAGGATTGAGGGTTATTTTTATCTAATAAAATTTAATTGAGATTATTAAAGTCTATAATTTATTAGTATTTTGCTCAAAAATATTTTTTTATCAAATTTTCTTAAAATTATCTTAAAAAGTAAAGATATTTTAAAAATGAGTCAATTTTTTTTAAAAAATTCTTAAATTTGAATTTTAAATTTAAATCAAAACTACTCCATATTTAAAAAAAAAACAATAAAAGTCTCTTTTTTAATATTTTTCTCTTTTTATCAATTGTCCCATCCAGAGCATACTAGAGTCATATAAGTTTTGTCCTTCATATTCTTATAAAGAAAGCACGTGTCTTCTGTATTTTTGTAATTTTCTTCTAAGTATTGTATTTTTGAAAGATGTTTTATTATTATTATTTTTTTGGTTAGTTTTGTAATTGTCCCGAAATATCCAGGTAATGTTAGCATATTTATAGAATAGTTTTATCAATTAAAAAAATATTAAATGATTTTTGCTGTGTTAATAATAACAGGGAAGGCAAAAATGGGCGATTTGCAAGTGGCAACGGTCGGGTAAAAGAGCAACAAAGAAATGCAAGCAGCTATACAGTCATCAGTTTCCAGAATTTTCTCCACAACAACTCTCTTGCGATCTCTCTCTCCTTCTCTCTCTGCTCTGCGCTTTCAAGTTCGTGCAATGGCTGATTCTGCTTCTTCTCCTTTCAAGAAAATCCAAATTCAGAGAGACGATACCGTAAGTTCTCCTCTTTTTTTTGTGATTTTTGGTTAAAGTTTTCTGCTATTTGAGTTGAATATGGAAGCCAGTGCGGGAATTGGGTTTACTATAATTTACGAATTCTAATCATAATCGCAGAATTTGATTTTCTATATTTGTTGTTTAGCAGTTCTTGGCTTTTCAATTCTGAAATTATCCTTCTTTGTAAATTTATATATTTTTTTCTTTTTGTTTTATGGGATTTGTGATTATCTAAAGATTAACACTTTGATAATTTTGTGAGTTCTTTTTCTTTTTCATTTGGTGAATTCATTGGATCAGACATTTGATGCATATGTGGTGGGAAAAGAAGATTCTCCTGGGATTATTGTGCTTCAAGAGTGGTGGGGTGTGGATTATGAGATTAAGAACCATGCTATGAAAGTCGCCCAATTGGAGCCTGGATTTAAGGCGCTAATCCCAGAGTAAGCAAAAAAGCATTTGTGGTTTTTTGTTTTGATGACACAATATTGTATTCATTGTATTTTTTTTGCATATCTTCTTGTTTCAGTTTGTATCGGGGAAAAGTAGGCCTAGATGTTGCTGAAGCTCAACATTTGATGGAAGGGCTAGACTGGCAAGGCGCTGTTAAGGATATCAGTGCTTCGGTTAAGTGGCTCAAGGCTAATGGTTCAAAGAAGGTTTAGCATATCTATTTCTGTTAAATTAGAATCATCAACTCTTGAATCCCTTTTTTGTAAATTGCCTAACGATGATGTCTAATTTTTTGGTTTGTCCTATTCTTGCACTTTACCTGGTGTCTGTATCACTATGTGATGATTTTTAAAGGAACCTATTAGGCGCCATCTTCAACTTATGAAACTCTTGAATTTTTCTGTGCCATTCATTATGGACTAACCATTGTGGACTTTGTGCAACAGTCAATTAAATGTGGAACTTGGTGGCTGCGGCTTGAATCTCGCTTTGAGTTGTTTAATTATGTGCATTTTATGACTGAATGTTTTGACCTTGAAATTGAGAACACCCTTTTAGCTTGGAGATATTCTATAGAATCTTAAAAGAAGAGAAAAGGAGATATTCTATAAATTCTTAAAGGAAGAGAAAAAGGAGGCTTTTCCCCTTCAAAAGAGGGAAGAGGTGATGAACTGGTGGTATGTTTTGAAATATGATTTTGTGTTCTCCAATATTTTATTGTGATGAGCTTGTGTTCTCAATATGTAATGCTTCTTCAAAATCTGATGTTGATTTGTGTGATTATCTCTTGGATCTTTCTGCTTCACAATGCTGAGGATTGAAAAAAGGTTAATTGTTTTAGCAAGTTTAGAAAGAACAAATTAACGTTTTGCCAATTAATCTGTTTGTTAACTGCAATAGGTAGGAGTAACTGGATTTTGCATGGGAGGTGCTCTTTCAATTGCAAGTTCTGTTTTAGTCCCCGAGGTTGATGCTGTTGTTGCATTTTATGGTGTTCCTTCATCTGAGCTTGCAGACCCTGCAAAGGCTAAGGCACCTGTTCAGGCTCATTTTGGAGAGCTTGATAACTTTGTTGGTTTTTCAGATGTTACGGTATGACATCTTCTTTTGTTTTATAATTCATCAATTCTTAACTTTTACTTGTTACCCGATAGTATTGGATTTTTATTAAAATTTTCCTTGTCCCTATTGGAGTTGTCCTACGGCAATATTGCAGAGTACCTGCATTTAGTTTTGTGTGCATGTGCATGTTGTGTCATGTTGATAGCATTTCTTTGTCTTGTTATAGATCTCTTCAACATCTATATCTTTACCTCACAGATTGCAATATTATTTTTTATTTCCTTCTGAAATACATAATTTTTCAGCTTAAATTGCTCTAGAAAGTGAGTTTCAGGATCTAGGTATTGTAGTAATGGTGTTCTTAAACATTATTGGATGAACGTGGATACTATTCCAGAATGATTTTGATGCAGGAGCAATCCTAGTCCTAATTGGATTCCTAGCACAACTAGGATTTTATTTAATTTCCTATTTTATTTCAAATTTTGCATTAGTTTTGCGTTTTCTTATTTGATTAGGATTTACTATTTTATCATTGAATAGAAGTAGAGTTTTAATTCTTTCTTTAATTAGGATTCCTAGTCTAGTTAGGATTTATTACTATAAATAGACAGCACCAATAGTATTGTAATCATTTTATTTTTTTCCTCATAATTTAAATTCAAAGGTTATAAACCTAATTGCTTATTACCGTTCCACCTACAATCAACTCTATTATAGCCTAATTGTTGAAAACTGATAGCCCACACCTTTCCTCTGCGTCAATTGGTATCAGAGATCAAAAATAGATCCCTAGGATTCCTTTTTTGTCTGAATTAAACCATGGTTGGAAGAGGCAGAGGTAGAGGCAATCAGCCCCAACAAGACAATATAGCTGAGATACGGCGAATGATTGAGGATTTGACCCGGGCCGTACAAGCCTCGCAGCGTCAGGAACCCGTGGAAGCCCGAATGGAGACTCCGGAAGGCAACCACCAAAACCTTGATTTTCAAGAAACTCTTGAGAGTGAAAAGGAAGTCGAGGACGTAAACCCCTTTCATGAAGCTGGACCTGCAAACTCAGCAGCACGAGGCAGATTGGAAGAGCATTTACTTCATGTTCTTGATTTAAATAGTGGAGGAGTTAAAATTGAAGTTGCTGATTTTCATGGGAAATCGCATGCCGAAGACTATTTGGATTGGAAAACTAGTTTAGAAAATTATTTTGAATGGAAATCAATGGTTGAAACCCAAAAAGTGCTTTTTGTAAAGCTTAAATTGAAGAGCACTGCACTTCAATGGTGGAAGAAAGTTAAAGAGCAGCGTGCACGACAAGGAAAGCTTAAAATCAACACATGGGAGCACATGAAAACTAAGCTAAGGAAGCAATTTTTACCAGCTGATTACGCAATGGAACTATATGAAAGGTTCCACTGCTTGAAACAAAATAGCATGTCTGTTGAAGAGTACATTGCAGAATTTAATAATTTGTCTATTCGAGTTGGAATATCTGAAAGTAATGAACAAATTACCTCTCGCTATCTTACTGGTTTGAATCAGTCCCTTAGAGATGAAATGGGCGTAGTCCAATTACACAATCTTGAAGATGCTCGCCAATATGCCTTAGTAGTTGAAAAGCGAGTTTCTCGTTACGGTGCTAGAAGGCCCATAAACAGAAGCAATTGGCAAAACAATTTCGGAGCTGCAAGAGGGATTCAAAGAACTCAACAAAGCGGGAAAGAGGCTGCTGCTACTAATAAATACAATGAAGAGACAATCCGTGCTGATGGGAATGATAAAGGGAAAGGTATAGTACTTTATGGTAGACAAAACAGTTCTGGTTCGTCTACAATGAGAGGCAACAATTCTCAAGTTCGTTGCTTTACTTGTGGAGAAAATGGACATACTTCATTCATTTGTCCACAAAGGAGGGTGAATTTAGCCGAGTATGATGAAGACCTAGGCCCTATTTTTGATGAATATGATGAGAAAGTAGAAGAAATTGATGTTCACCCAGCTCAAGGTGAGTCTTTAGTTGTTCGAACAGTCATGACAGCCATGAACAAGAAAGGAAAAGAAGATTGGAGGAGGCGTAACATTTTCCGTACACGTGTTATTTGTGAAGGCAAAGTGTGTAATTTAGTCATTGACGGAGGAAGTATGGAAAATATAATATCAAAGGAGGCTGTGGACAAATTAAAGCTTCCTACAACAAAACATCCTCATCCATACAAAGTAGGTTGGTTGAAGAAAGGGCACGAGGTACCAGTAACGTCTCAATGCTTAGTGCAATTCACAATGGGAGATGATTTGGCAGAAGAAACACTATGTGATGTAGTACCAATGGATGTTGGGCATATTCTAGTGGGACGACCTTGGTTGTTTGATCATGACATGACACATAAGACGAAGCCTAATACCTATTCGTTCTACAAAAACAATAAGAGGTACACCTTGCATTGAGGAAGAAGCTAGACAAATAGCAAATAAAGGAACTGCAACTAGTAAATTAAATGCGCTTGCAAGTTTTAAAGAATTTGAAGCTGAGCATAGTGAGGTGGGAGTCACGTATGCCTTAGTAAGCAAATTGATAGGAGCTGACCAGGTTGAAAAATCAGTTGAATATTCCATTGAAATTCAACGATTATTGCAGGAATTCAAGGAGTTGATTAGTGAAGATGTACCGAAAAGCTTACCACCGTTAAGAAGCATCCAACATGCTATTGATTTGGTACCGGGAGCAGCTTTACCAAATCTGCCTGCATACCAAATGCCTCCTTTACAGCAGGCTGAAATAGAAAAATAAGTTAAGAAATTATTGGAAAAAGGTCTGGTGCGTGAAAGTAAAAGTCCATGTGCCAGCCCAGCCTTATTAACTCCAAAGAAAGACGGTTCTTGGAGAATGTGTGTGGATAGTCGTGCTATAAACAAGATTACAATCAAATATCGCTTTTCAATACCAAGATTGGAGGATATGCTTGATCAACTAGCGGGTTTTTAAGTATTTTTCAAAATTGACTTGAAAAGTGGATATCACCAAATTAGAATGAGGCATGGTGATGAATGAAAAACAGCTTTTAAGACACTGGACGGGTTATTTGAATGGTTAGTAATGTCATTTGGCCTTTCTAATGCACCGAGCACTTTCATGAGAGTCATGACAGATGTACTCAAGTCTTTCTTGAATTCTTTCGTTGTGGTATATTTCGATGACATTTTGATTTATAGCCGCACCAAGGAAGATCATTTAAAACACTTGCGAAAAGTGTTAGAAGTACTTCGTCGAGAGCAGCTGCACATAAACCTGAAAAAATGCAGTTTCCTGCAACCAGAAGTGGTATTTCTTGGATACATTGTGTCTGCTGAAGGCTTAAAACCAGATTTGGAAAAGATTCGTGCAATTACCGAATGGCCAGCACCGCAATCCCTCAAGGAAGTTAGAAGCTTTCATGGTTTGGCCTCTTTCTATGGGAGATTTATCCAGAATTTCAGTTCAATTATGAGTCCTATAATTGAATATATGAAAGAAGAAAAGTTTAAGTGGACAGATTCTATACAAAGGGCATTTGAAAGAATCAAGTTTTTGATGACTAGAGCACCTGTTCTTGCACTTTCAGATTTTGAGAAATTATTTATCGTTGAATGCGATGCTTCACATGAAGGGATTGGGGTTGTTCTTAGCCAAGAGGGCACACCTCTTGAGTTTTTTAGTGAGAAGTTGTCTGAAGCTAAGAGGCGTTACTCAACTTATGATCTGGAATTCTACGCCTTGGTGAGAGCTATTCGACATTGGCGGCATTACTTAGCTTATCGTGAGTTTGTAGTTTTCTCTGATCATCAGGCTTTGAGGTATCTAAAGTCTCAAAATAAACTCAACAATCGACATGCTAAGTGGAGTTCTTTCCTTGATGAATTTAATTTCTCACTAAAGTATAAATCCGGTCAATCTAATATTGTGGCTGATGCATTAAGCGGAAGATCCCTAATTTTGTCAATTTTGAGCACTCAAATTACTGGTTTTGAAGAACTGAAAAATCAGTATGATTCATATTCGTGTTTTGGCAAGATAAAGGTTGATTTGCTGCATTCTCCAGAAGCTGAAAGTCTTCCATACCGATTGCAAGATGGTTATTTATTCAAAGGAAATAAGTTATGCATTTCTGAAGGATCTTTAAGGGAACAAATCATTAGAGAACTTCATGGGAATGGTTTAGGAGAACACTTTGGTAGAGACAAGACTTTTGCGATTGTTTCCGACCATTATTATTGGCCAAAGATGGAAAAAGAGGTGAGGAAATTGGTGGAACGATGTCCAGCCTGTTTACTCGGAAAAGGAAGCACACAAAATACAGGATTATATACTCCTTTACCTGAACCAGATGCACCTTGGGTTCACTTGAGTATGGATTTTGTTTTGGGACTTCCAAAGACAGCAAAGGGATTTGATTTTATATTTGTTGTAGTGGATCGTTTCTCTAAAATGGCTCATTTTATTCCATGTTTCAAGACTTCTAATGCAGTTCATATTGCTAAGTTATTCTTTCAAGAGGTTGTGAGACTGCATGGTGTTCCAACTTCTATTATTCCTGATGGAGATGTAAAATTTATGGGGCACTTTTGGAGGACTTTATGGAGAAAATTTGGACTGAATTGAAGTATTTTACTACTTGTCATCTGCAAACAGACGGTCAAACAGAAGTTGTCAATCATAGTTTGGGAAATCTATTAAGATGTCTCGTTGGAAGCAATACAAAGACATGGGATCTAGTTATTCCCCAAGCTGAATTTGCATACAACAATTCAGTCAATCGAAGTATAAAGAAGACTCCTTTTGAAGCCGCTTATGGACTTAAACCTCAAAATGTACTTGATTTGGTACCTTTGCCTCAAGAGGCTAGAGTAAGTGCTGAAGGGGAATTGTTTGCTGATCACATCAAGAAAATTCATACAGAGGTCAAAGCTGCCTTAAAAGACAACAATGCATCGTATGCTTCTACAGCCAACCAGCATTGACGCGTACAAGAATTTGAAGAAGGCGACCAAGTCCTCGTACACTTAAGATAAGAACGTTTTCCTAAAGGAACTTATCATAAGCTGAAATCTAGGAGGTTTGGACCTTGTAAGGTGTTGAAGAAGATCAGTTCCAATGCCTACGTAATTGATCTTCCATCTGATTTACAAATCAGTCTGGTTTTTAATGTTTCAGACTTGTATCCTTTTCATGGATTTGATGGAGTACCATCCTCCATTGAAGCACAAGTACAAGAGCTACCTATTGCAAAAGCTGATGTTATTGAAGAAGTGTTGGATGTCAAGGAAGCTCGTTCTAGGTGTGGTAACCAATATAGACGATTTTTAGTTAAGTGGTTTGGAAAATCAACAAGTGAAAGTACATGGATTTCTGAAAAAGAGCTAAAGCAAGTTGATCCAGCCATATATGCGGAATACATCAAGGTTTACTCGTCGGAGCCGAGTCTTTTTCAAACCCGGGGAGAATGATGCAGGAGCAATCACAGTCCTAATTGGATTTCTAGCACAACTAGGATTTTATTTAATTTCCTATTTAATTTTAGATTTGCATTATTTTTCCGTTTCCTTATTTGATTAGGATTTACTATTTTATCATTGAATAGGAGTAGAATTTTAATTCTTTAGAGTTTTAATTCTTTCTTTAATTAGGATTCCTAGTCTAGCTAGGATTTATCACTATAAATAAACAGCACCAATAGTATTGTAATCATCTTATTTTTTTTCCTCATAATTTAAATTCAAAGGTTATAAACCTAATTGCTAATTACTGTTCCACCTACAATCAACCCTATTCTAGCCTAATTGTTGAAAACTGACAGCCCACACCTTTCCCTTGCGTCAGATTTTTTGCCATTGATCTCATTCTTTAGGCAATCTTTTAAGTAATGAAAGTTTGCACGTGATTCTCTTCAAGTCTTAACCACCATAAAATCTCATCTAAAAGTAAATTGACACTAGTGCTCTGCAAGTTCAGAATTCTCTATTCTTTCCACTTTTTTTTTTCTGGCTTCTCATTTTGTTCATCTAAATTGTGTCGGTCTACTGCAATATGGTGCCTTGCACCCAACCTGAGGCAGTTAAGGCTAGTTACATGTTTGCAGAGGAAAGAATTCTTTGATGAGGGAACCTAGGTACTTTTCATTAGAAGCATTATTACTCAATTACTTGTGTTGATCATACATGATATTAGTATCAGCAACCAATTTTTAAATTTCAATTATGGAAGATCTCAAAGCACTTTGTCACTTTTTTTTCCTTTAATAAAGTTCCACGTATATGCAGTTCATACTTTATAGTGCTGCCTGAACACGATAGACAGTGATATTAGGATGTCTCTATTTTCCTTTCCAATTAGAATACCAAATTTGTGCTCTGGGCATGTAACACCTTAGTAGATCCCTTTTTTTTTATCAATTTGGGTATTATTGAACCTTAGATAATTCAAAATAGAATCTTTAGCAAAGAAAATAAATGTTAAGCTAGTCGAATCATAACTAAACAATGTTATCTTACATTTTTCCTTGTGTTGGCTGGGAACAAATCAAAGGTATACTTGTGTGTACTCTCAATGTGGAGGTGAACACATGAATGCATCTATCTATGCTGGTTTATATATGGCTTATATTGACGTTAGAGATATAAGTCCTGCTATCTCACTGCCTCGAGAAAGAATTAGTAAATTTGCTAATGCTGCCGCTGAATTTTAATTTTTCAGGCAGCCAAGGCTTTGGAGGAAAAGCTGAAAGCATCAGGACTTCCCTATGAGGTGCACATTTATCCAGGCAATGCACATGCTTTCATGAACAGATCTGAAGAAGGTGTTAAGAGGAGGAAGAGTATGGGAATGCCTGATGAGGATGAAGCTGCTGTTCAGCTGGCATGGTCTCGCTTCAGTTCATGGATGGGCCGCTACTTATCCGCATGAATGATAGGTTAGTTTGAAAAATAAATATCTAGGCTGCTTCCTGGCTAGCTCGAGTACTGGCTTCAAATGTTACCTATGTTGGAAGGCTTTACACAAATGTATTTCAGACACTTGAGGACTTGTGTGTTAATAAAATGAGTTGGTTTGCTTGCAATAGCTGGCCATATGGTTTGGTATTTGATCTTTGCCTGTTCTTGTGGGCTTCTGTAATGCCATTGAGTGTGGTCTTTCAATTATTTATTAAGATATCTTCTGTTTTTGCCCTATATCTGAATCTTTAATAAATGTTTGTCACCCTAGAACCCTATACAATTTGTTCCTATGCGGGGTATAATAAAAGGGCATTGAATAAATAAAGATATTTTTTTTATTAATTACATGTTGGGGAGGGGGATATTTAGGACTCAAACTTGAGATTTAAGCGAGAGCAATACATGCTTTTAGCCATCAAGGCATATATTGGTGGTTAATAAATAAAGATTGTGGAAGTGAATAATTGCATGATTGCACTATGAATACTGCATATTTTAAGTTTTAATTTATTTTGAACAAATGTATATTTAAGATTGTTCTTAGCTATTTATCTAAGGTTGCAAGTAAATGTAACTGGGTAGAAATTTGCTTGCAGAATTGAATTGAATTGGAAATAATAGATAAGCTCCACAGAAAAGTGTAAACTTTGTTAAACAATCTGTTTTGATACATAGGATTTTTTTTTTTTTTAATCTTGAGAGAGTCATGTTAATAAGAAACTCTCATATTACACTGAGATACGTATTGCAATTATATTGCTTTTTATATTATGCAAATATGAAACAAATATTCAATTATAATGATTAGAGAGGATGGAAAGTCATTTTAATATATTGATATCAATTTTACATGATAAGTTTAAAGTTGATATGTAAATTATGTACGAAGCCATGAAAGGTTTTTCCAAATAAACGGTGTGAATGGGACCAAATAGTTTGATTAGAATAACTTTGCTTCTTATTTACACTAAGAAGATTACATGCAGACTAATAATTTGTCGCTCACTAATTGACTCAAATGGCAAATCAAAACATTGATTAAAATAAAATAGGAATTTCAGGGTTAATTTTTTTTCTGGAAAATTATTGCCTTTGATGGATAGCAAAGCGTGAAAAGGACAATTTTGCTTTCTGACTTGAAGACAAGCTGATCATTCTTTTTCTTCCTTAAGTTAATTTTCTTTATCTAATTGTTTTCTCTTTGGAATTTTCAGAGTTCAAGAAAATTTAAATCTTTCATTTTCAATTGAATCTGTGTTTATATTCTAAGTTTGAAGAATATAAAAAGGGTTGCTGACTAAAAGTATCATAACCATTGCTTGGTTGTTTTTAGTCTTGTTCTTTCCTTTGATTATTTCTTTATTTGCTCCAGAAAAAAGCCAGCTAGCCCTTTTGAATAGGGTTTGTTTGTTTTGTGGGAATTATATGAATAAAATAAATAACATAAAAATGAAAAAAAAAAAAAGTCCAACTTCTAAGAAGGAAACGAAATTAAAGGAGAAATTACGTCTCAGAAAAAATATAAATTGAAAAAAGGAATATAAATTGAAAAAAGGAAGTTAGAATTTCCCTTTGACGACTTAATTAAAAGGAAGTTAAAATTTTATGTTCTTAATTAATTAATCCCAAGAAAATAACTTATTTTATATTTTATGTGAACAAAAATAATTTATTTAATTTATGTATTGAGAGCTAAATCAGTATTTGACTCCAACATTTAAATCAATTGTTTGATGAGAAATATAATTGGATAAAAAACCCTTATTCGAGAAGTTTGCTGTCAGCCCATAAAGCTACCCTTTTGATTTACTTGTCTATATCTAATATCGACCCTCGTATCGATAGAGATAAAGTTAAATAATTGGGAAGAGGCCAATTGTCCCCTTCGTTTTTAAAAAGAAATAAACACACGTATATTATACTTATTAAAATTTTTTATTCGTCCTTTTTAAAATTTTGAATTATTTCCCTATTTAAAAATAATAATAAATAAATTCTAAAATTTTCAACCTAATTAATTTAAACTCATCCAATTAATTAAGAGATAAAAAAAATAAATTAAAAGCACAATAAAAAAATTAAAAAATATATAAAATTAAAATATTTATTTTTTTAATTTTTTTACATTATATTTTTATTTTATTATTTATACTTCTAATATTTTTAGATAATTTTTTTAGTCTATTACATTTTTTAAAGGATTGTTTTTTATATTTTTTTATTATTTTTTTTTGACAAATAAAAATTGCTTACTAATATATTAATAAATTTATAAGATAACTATTATATATGAAAGATCAATTACTGAGATAAAAAGAGATTTTAAGAAAACTTTTGTCGCTCTTTTAATAAAGTCCAGGCTTTGTCCCTGTTTGCATATTATGTGGCGAGATCTTTTTTTTTCCTTTTTTTTCATAATTTTTAAAAAATACTTCCTTTTTAATTTCAATTTCAATTTCAAAAATATTCTTTTTGTAACTTTTAATTTTAAAAATATTTCTTTTTAAAGGTATTTTATATATATATTTAATATATTAAAGATATATTCTATTTTTAAAGATATACATTGAGTATGCATTCAGTATATTAAAAATATATTAAAAATACGAGGTATTTAAAAAAAATTAAAAAGTGTACTATATAGAGTTTGATTTTCTCTAATTTCCCTAGATCTATCTTTAGTTTGTATCTAGCTTTTTTTTGTGCGGATTATTTTGAAGATAATTATCTCCTCTAAGGTTTGGATGCTTTGTTTGGAGAAAATCTTATTCTTATTTCAGTGCAGAAGCCCTTCAATCTACCCTTGTTCTCTCTGGAGATTGGTTAAAAGCTCTCATCTCTGTCTTTTTTTTTTTTTTTTTTTTTGTTAAAGAGCGAGGAAGATGGCTTTTCAATATTGTACATTGAAAAAAAAAAAAAAACCTAGTGAGGGGTATATAAGTGTAAAAAATTAATGGATCCAAAGTTTTAAGATTTTGGATTAGAATACGGTATTAAGTATACAAATATATTCTCTCGTTAAGACACACTAAATAAATTTATCAAGCAAATGACAATTTAATTCAGCGATTATATTGTTGTGAGTGACCAGTGGCTAGTGGCTTGCAATTAATGGCATTATGAATTATTACAAAATATTTGATAACTTGGTGATTGAAATTGAAATTAAATTGTAAAATGATGAATAAAAACATTATTTTTACATATTATGATGAATTTTAATTATATGTATTTAATATTCTTAATATTACACATAAAACATATATAATATCTAGATTTTAGATATAATTAAATAGTTAGTAAGGACGGATGATTAGAGTGATAGATGTGGTATATATATAGTATATACCCAATATATACATAAGATATATATAAATTATACATTGGATATATATAATATATATGATACATATCTAACATATACCTAATATATCCATATTCACAAAAGATAAAAAGTTGAAAAGTTAAAAAGTCAAAGTTAAAAGTAGAAGTGAAAATATATATATATAATAAAATAAATCAAAATTAAATTAAATTTGGATGGGAAGAAGGAAAAAAATATCTAAGAAATTAATAATTAAATATTATGTAATTATTTAAATTAATGAAGGTAAAAAGGTAAAAGATTAAAAAGTTAAAAAATAATAAAATTAATTTAAATTAAAATAAATTTTGGAGATAGTAGAAAATTATAGATTTATAATAAATAAATAAATAAATATATTATTATTATAATATATATATATATATGTATGGTTAGTAAAGAAAGAAGAAAATAAAAATAAAATTCCATCTTCTTCTTCTTCTTCAAGAAGACATTCACCATAGCCAAGGAAGAAAGAAATTCTTCTTTCATTATCCACACCAAATTTTATAGAGAAATTAAAGGAATTAAGGAGTTTTTAAAGAAAAAATAAAGTTTAGGTAAGTAATTTCTATTTTAAGTTGGGTTTGATGGATTTTATAAATATGTAAAATTTTAATTTTTGATGAAGTATTGGATAATTGTTTAAATGGTATGGGATGATGTTATTTTGAGGTATAAGTAAAGAATTTTAAGGTTAGATGATTGATTTGATTAGGTTTGGTTGAAGTTTGGGAGAAAAAGTAATGAATTTAGGGGTTTTTTTTTGTGAAATTGGTAAATGATAGATGTAAATGGCATTTGAATTATTAAATTGTGTTAGAATATGATTCTAATGATATAATTTTCTGTAAAACTTGATTTGGAATTGATTATAGTGGAATTCTAAAATTAAAGTATATTAGGATAAATATTGAAAATTGGGTAGAATTGTAGAATTTGAAGTTTGAGTAGTTAAAAAGAGTAAAATAATACTTCTGATGGTTTATGTAATCTTATAATTTGGTTAGGAATTGAGCAAAGTTGAGTTGCCCAATCAAAGAAGTGAAGAACATATTGTTAAAATGAAGGAAAGAGAGTAAACTTGGCTTGGGAGTTGCTATAAGTCAAGGTTGGTACATACTTTAGTAATTATATGTTAAATTCATTGAATTGGCATGTTGCATTGTATATTGATGCTTGTGCTATGCTATTTTAATGTGGATGTTCACATATAAAGTATATAATTTTGTATTAAAATGTAAGATATGCACGATATATGAATTATTAAGCCATTGAAAGATGGCTAATGATATTATTGTGTATTAATATGAAAAAGTGTGCATTATGCCATTTAAATAAGGGAATTCAGCCACATTATGGAAGTGGCAAAGAATGTGACCTTTATGATTGAAGAATGTGGACATTGAGAAATATGATGAAAAAATATTGAGAAATAAAGAACTGATGAAATTGGCTATGATATGTGACAAAGTGAAATATTGTGTGATGACCTTATATAATATTTTGTTTCAGAATTTTGCATTTGGTAATGTGGATATGCCATGCTTATTAGAGATGTTGGGAGTCACTTATGTTATGATTTGCCTTCGAAGCTAGACGTTGCATGTCACTTATAATAATATTTGCCTTTGGGCTAGATACTGGGTTTCACAATAGACCAAAATAATATGTATAAAACTTGAATATTATATAGGGTTACTTAGGCCCAATGCATGTGATTGTAGTATTCTGATAAAATTTTTGAAAGTGTATGCACATAAGAGCATTGATCATGATAAATTTTAAAGAAGTTCACATTACATTGTATTTAAATTATTTTATTATCAAAATATGTACCGCTAAGCTATTAGCTTGGTGCTATTGGATTTTTATCACGCATGTGACAAGATAGTGGTGGAGAGCTCTTTTAAACCTGATTGGATCTTGATTGTTAGATAGTGCTAGAAGTTTGGTTTTGCCACAAGATCAGAGCCTGTGCATAACATGTAATTATTTGTTTTTCGTTAAACATGTTTTGCTTATATGCATTATTCTATTATGTGAAAATGTTATAAACTTAATAAATGTTTAAGTATTGTAGATATTTGAGATATTTGTTAGTATATATAATTACATATAAACATGTGGTTTTGAGATATTGCATACATTTGGAGAAATGATGGAGTATTGAAAATGTATGTATTTTAGGAGTGTGCTTCTTACAGGTTGTGAAATTATAAATTTTTAAGAAATGATCAAATTACAGACAAAACTCTAGCGAATTTTTTCAGAGATTTTCATTAATATATGCTATTTTAATATTTAATTAATTATATTTATATTTGTTTATCTAATAAATTATGTTTAAAATAATAAATTATTTATTTGAAGATTATGGTAAATTTTTCTAATGAACTAAACAGTGACATTCTTGTATTATATATATATATATATATATTACATATACATGATGTATGCATCATATGAATATATATAAGGTATACGGGTGTTACATTTATTTTGGTATCAAAGCCTAGGTTTGAGATTCTCGACCTATGTGAGTTTTTAAAAGATAAAAGGAATTTTAAATGTGATTTTAAATTATCATACATGCATATGTATTGACACTTAAACTGGTATTTGATATGGCAATATTTATTATTGTGACAGATATAAATTGTGATGACATCAGGAGGATGCGGGTCAGAGGAGAGTATAAAGAGTTTTGCTCCGGGAAGTGGTAAAGCTAGAGCTAGTGTAAAGATTGCTAGAAAGGCATCAGTGCCAACCAGACCAACGGTTCAGGATGTTTCGCCAGTCTAGATGTAGCACCAGCAGCAGCATACTAAAAAATATGTCAAGTTGAGAAAATATAGGGCTATAAACTTTATGGGCACTGTAGATTCAACCTTGGCAGAGAAATGGTTGGGCATATTAGAGCGGGTATTTATCCAGTTTCAGGCCATTGCAAAAAAGAAGTTTGACTATGTTTTGTCTCTTTTGCAGAGAGACGCCTATAACTAGTGGAAAACGGTTCCTCAAGGGTTGGCTCAACCTCTAATGTTGACATATGATAACTTTTGCTGGAATTTGGGAAGAAGTACACACTCCGAGAGTATAAGAATGCAAAGAAGAATGAATTTCTTGATTTGAAACAAGGGAATAAGACAATGACAGAGCATAAGAAGAAGTTTCTTTAGTTGAGCAAGTATGTAGGAGGAATCATGACTGATAAGATACATATATATATATATATGTTGAGGAGGGACTGAGGGCGTCCATTATGTGTCAGGTAACTGCTATACAATGTAAAGATTTTTCTAAATTAGTATTAGCTGCCCGGAGAGTGGAAAAGGCCCAGGAGATTGGAGGTAATGTGCTAGTATGGAGGAGAGTAGAAGTATGAGACCTCAGACTGAGGCAGAGTTATCATCTAGCAAGAGTGTGTCAGGGGATTCTTTGCAGGGTATAGAAGAGAGTCAAGAACAGACTGATAGACAGAGGTAGGAGCCTAGGTTTATAGCATCAGTAGTTAGTACCCCTGCCTCTTTCTTCAAAGATCCATTCTACCTACTTGCACTCAGTGTGGTAGGGTACATAGGGACATTTATTGAAAAGTTGATTTCAGAGGTTGTTATAGGTATGGATATCTAGATTGTTTTTTCGGAGATTACCTTGAGCCACCAGAGGCTAGGCAGACTAAGATTGTCGTATCCAAACATGATGGTAGAGGAAGTAGAAGTAGTAGAGGTGGCAGCAGAGGTAATGGGGGTGGCAAGGCAAGATATAGTTAGAAAGAGGGGTCTGTATCTGTAGATAAACCAAAGGGAGCTGGATCATCACAGAGAGTCTATGGGATGCAGAGATAGTAGGATGTTTCGGATGTCGATGAAGGTAAATTTTGCTTAATTAAAAATGTTATTGTTTATGCCTTGGTAAAGTTTTCATTCTTTAATGATGTTGTTACAAATTGTGTGTTCTTTGCATTAGTTTAGGGATTTGTAAAGATGATTAAGAATATCTCTTAGAGGGAGAGTAGAGATCATTAGTTAATAGTGGTGAAAGGTTAAGGTAATAAATGGGTGGTTAATTTTGCAGAAGGCGGAGTTTATTTATTATAATGGATAATTTCGATAATTATTGAAGGAGAGAATTGTAACATCCGAGATTTTAGATACAATTAAATAGTTAGTAAGTAGAGATGATTGGTGTGAAGGAGGGGGTATATGTATATTATATACCCAATATATAAAAAAGATATACATAGATGATACATTGGATATACATAATATATATATAGTATATACCTAACATATACCTAATATATATATATATTCACAAAAGATAAAAAGTTAAAAAGTTGAAAAATCAAAGTTAAAAGGAGAAGTGAAATATATATATATATATATATAAATTAAATCAAAATTAAATTAAATTTGGATGGGAATAAGGAAAAAAATATCTAAGAAGTTAATAATTAAATATTATGTAATTATTTAAATTAATAAAGGGTAAAAAGGTAAAAAGTTAAAAAGTTAAAATAATAATAAAATAAATAAAAATTAAAATAAATTTTAACAGTAATAAAAAAAATTATAGATTTTAATAAATAATAAATTAATTAATTAAATTATAATATATATATATATGGTTAGTAAAGAAAAAAGAAAATAAAAATAAAATTTCATTTTCTTCTTCTTCAAGAAGACATTCACCATAGTCAAGGAAGAGAGGAATTCTTCTTCCATCATCCACACTAAATTTTAAAGAGAAATCAAGAAATTAAGGAGTGACATATGTGTGATAAATAGACCAAAATAATATTTCTAGAACTTGAATATTATATAAGATTACTTGGGTCCAATGCATGCGATTATAGTATTCTAATGAAATATGTGATAGTGTATGCATATAAGAGCATTGATCATGATAAGTTTTAAAGAAGTTTGTATTCAATTGTATTTAAATTAATTTATTATCAAAATATATATCGCTAAGCTATTATACTTGATCGAGTCTAGATTATTAGATAGTGCTAGAAGTTTAATTTTGCTATAAGACCAGAGCCTGTGCATAGCATGTAATTATTTGTTTTTAGTTGAATATGTTTTGCTTATATACATTATGTTATTATATGAAAATGTTGTAAACTTAATAAATGTTTAAATATAGTAGATATTTGAGATACTTTTTAGTATGTATATATATAATTACATATAAACAAGTGGTTTTGAGATTTTGTATACATTTGGAGAAAATGATGGAGCATTGAAAATATATGTATTTTGAGAGTGTGTTCCTTGCAGATTGTTAAATTATAAATTTTTGAAAAAATTCAAATTATGGATAAAATTCTAATAATTTTTTCTCAAAATTTTTCATTAATAGATGCTATTTTAATATTCACTTACTTATATTTATATTTGTTTATACAATAAATTATATTTAAAACAATAAATTATTTATTTAAAAATTATGGTAAAATTTTCTAATGACTTGAACAGTGACACTATTATATTCTGTATATATATTTTATATATATAAGGAATATGTATTATATGTATATAGAGTATACGGGTATTATAATATTTTAATAAATAGATCAATAAATTTTATTTTAATTTATATTTAATTATATATATGCACGTAAATATTAAAATATTTTAAAATAAATATAATAACATATATATTTAATTAGTAATAGATATTTTCAAAAAACACTTTAATTTTTATAGTATTTTTTTTAAAAAAAATAATTTATGAATTTTGAAAACTATAAATTATAGCGTATAATTCAAAAGCTAATAAGACTGAAAAATTAATCATTAGAAATATCATTACTCAATCCTCACTATTAGGTTTTAAAAATTAAATCAAATAGACTAAAATATAAATCCCAGAAAGGATAGATCAAAACAATAAATAATATAAAAAAATTACACTATATATCTTTTTTTTTCAAAAACATTTTACATTTTATATATTTCTTTGATGTACTAAAAATATATTAAATATATACCTTTGAAAATATGATCATACTAAGTATATATACTAAATGTATATATCTAAAAGTGAGATACTTTTAAAATTAAAAGTTAAAATAAATATTTAAAAAAGAATTTTTTATAATTTTTTTTGAAGAAATCCCCTAATATAATGGCAACATGTCCTAGTCTATTAAGGTTTTTAGAAGTAGGTCTCAAGAAAAGAAGTAGGTCTCAAGAAAAGCCTTACCGCACAGCTAAGGCAAAGAACTTTTAATGCATGCATGAAATTTGTGATCTTAATTTATTGATTTTATTAAAAATTTTATTTTTTGGGATTTAAATTGTCATGATTTATCATATTGTTTGGTGTCATTGTTTTTCTTTCTTTTTTTTTAAATGATTAAATGTATAATATTTTATTATATTTATATACACACTATTATAATAATAAAAAGAAGTCAACTTAGAGAAATTTTTATTGGTTTTGATCTTAATAGATAATGAAGATTCAAATTGCAAATTTATTAATATAGTATTATATCTTTCAATCATACTTTCTTGCCTTTTATTATAATCGATTTTTTGAGTTCCAATCTAAATCTTCTTGGAAATTAGAAATGACATATGTGGGATCGATTATAGAATTTAATAGTGTGCACAGACGTGAAAATTTATTTATTTTTCTAATGTAAAAGGAAAATTGAGGTTTCAATCATTTTTTTTTTGGCTGCTAAGCTATGCTTAAATTATTTTTTGGTTGTTAATACTTCTATCATTAACTTTATCTTATTTTCTTTAAAATTTTTCATTTAGGGGTTGATTTAAAGTTTGGGGTTAATTTTTTCACCATTTTGAACTTTTGATTTATAACATTAATATCTCAAAATTTTAGTTTGTTTTCATTAAAATTTCTTAACATCAATTTTTTCTTTGCTTTAAAATTTCTACTTTTATTTTCCGATTAGAGGATAGTTACATGAATTTTATTAGAAGCCAAAAACCTATATATATATATATATATATCACACTTGTAGAAAAAGTGCCTTTATGTTTGACTTCGGTGTAAGAAAATGGCAATTTTTTTTTTTGACAATTACTCCCTATAGCGCCATTTAGAGTCCAAGTAGAAAAATGTAGTTATTACCAAGAAAAACTAAAGTTCCAATTTAATTTATTGGAATAAAATGAAATTTAGGGGTATTAATAGTATAAAAAAAAATTAGGGACATTTAATGAAATTATAATCTTAAGTTTTGTCAAATCTTAAAACTAAATAATAATTTATTTTCAGTTTTTTCTTAACTTCAAGTTTGTAAATAATATTATATTAATACTATTATATATGCAAAGTAAATATTATGCCACAATAATTTTTTTTACTTTAATGATTAAAATAATTAATTAATTTTTTTTGGAGTATTAAAAGAGGAGGATTCCACCGAAACATACTTGCGAACATATCAAGCAAATTGCATAAATTGAATGAGTTTCATAAGGTAGATGGCTTGAAATTCAGAATTAATTTCAGTGAGCCTTTTTTTCAAAATTCAAGTTTACCATTTTGTGAGTTGTTGAGTTGGTGTATTAATTGTGTGGTCCAAATATAGCCAACTGATCAAACTTGCCTTTCTTTGACTTCTGTTGTTGTTGTTTAACGAAATTCAAATCAGAAACCTCAATTTTTCTAAACCCTAAATCTTGATTTGGAACAAAAAGAGGTTTTCTTTAGCACATGGTTGTTAATACTTCTATCATTCACATAAAGATTAAAAACATATTGACCAGATGGAAAATATACTTGAATTTTATGAAAAGCAAAACCCTAAAATCTCCCATTATTTATATCTATAATTTTATACAACTGGTATATATAATATAATATAATATTAGATGGGGAAGTGAGACAAAATGATATAAAACACACAGAGAAGTTCATAAGTTCGAAAAGAAATAATTATCATAATTATATATAATACCCTTTTCCTTAGACAGCCCTCTATTAATTCTTACAGCAAATTTCTTTTTTTTTCTTTTTGTTTTTATGATTGAAATAATAAAAAAGAGTTGCCGTGTATGGCTTAAACCATCAATTTTCAAAGACAACCTTTGAGGAAAGAACACCATAGAAAATACTCTACTGCCGTTAGGTTGACAATCAATGATGGGTTTTTTGTTGCTTTTTTTTTTATATATAAATATATCATATCAACTAAATTTATTTTAGGGTTAGATGGTGAGCATTAATTCGTTTTGTTAGATTTTAAATCTTAATTTATGGAGAAAATTATGAGTTATTCATGTTAAATTTTAAAAAATAATAATAATTTTTTAAAAAAATTTATATGTAATTAATTGGTGAGTGAGATTGATATCACCTATTACGTACGATAAATAATTTTTGAAAAAATATTATTTCCAATTTCTTTTTTTCTTTTGTTTCCTAAATTCTGAATGTGTACTTAATTGGTCGGTCATAGGAGCGGATCAATTTGAAACTTCAGAGAAACACGTTTGAACTTTGACAAAATTGGATATTTTTTTAGTGGTTCTAACCATTATTTATGCCAATAAAATTGAGTTGAAATTTGATATTGTTCAATTAACTTAGCGTCTCATGGATATATATATTTGAATAAATGATTAGAAATTGCTGTTTAACTTTTCAAGTCTTAATTATTAATTTAAAATATTTAATAACTTAACATCTTAAACACATATAATTAATTAGTTATTCAAAATTATAACTGAAAAAATAAAATTTTGAAATTTTTATCAATATTTAACCTTTTAATCAATTTTTATTTATGATTGACTATGATTATTAAACTAAACATAATGTTAATATAACTAAACATACTGTTAATATAACTAAACTTTCTATTAATATAATAGTAATTAAATATTCCATATGAATATTAACTAGAGTTTGAGACCTCCTCCCTCCATGCTGTAAAAATATTGTTTTTCACTCATTCCACTTTCTATTTCATTAATATATAATTTTTTTACTAATTAAAATTTATAGTCCAACGCATAACTAAATCTATTGCAATGTGTAAGGTTAAACAAAAAAAATCACTGAATTTATTTTACACTATAAATTAAATAAATAATTTTTGCATCTTCTACATTGAAAAGGTAAAAGAAATAATTTCCAAATAAATAAAAAATAAAAAATACTATAACAAAAATTTTTAAACATTATTAATATTAAGTTAAACAAAAAAAATTACAAATATATAAATGCACCTTTATTCTTCATCATTTAAGTTGTGCTCACCCCTTTTTCATTAATTAAAAGTCATCTATAATTTTATGAATAGTAAATTTTTCAATACTACAAAGACAGGGTACGAATTAATAATTTCAGACTATTTTTTTAATAAAAAAATTCATTGTTAATAAAAAATAAATTCAAACATGACGTGACGTGTAATGATGATTTCTATATATTACAATGCTTATTTAATCAATTTGTCAATATATTTAATTTTTTTTAAAAAAAACTGTATTAATTCCTAATTTTATAAATATAAGAGATACATATATATATCTTATGAAGTTGAAGATTTATTGAGTATAATCTTTAACAATTGAGCTCTAATTAAATAATAAAAAAAGTTCTTAAGAGGTGGAAGTAACAAAGAAGAAAAAAGTAGTTTTAATATAATTAAAACTCACTTATTTTTTACCCTGAAAAGAAAGAGTTATGAAAAGTTTTAATTTTATTAATTCATTAAGGTAGGTGCCCTTATACATCTATCCATTTTTTTTCTTTTCAAAAATAATATTTTAAGTACTTAACTCTTTATTTTTTTGGGAGGGGTGAGGGAGGTAAGATATATATCAGTCAATGTGATTTATATTTAAATATATATATATATATATATATATATTAAATTTCTGAGAGCTCTGGCCCCGCCAAACCTTATCCCCGCCATTGATATGATTATACATAAGACGGTATTTGATAATTAATTTGATGATTTGGTAAATTTTATTCATCCTTATTTTTAATATATTAAATAGTAATGACGATATTATTTATTTTAATAAATTATCATCCATCTTAATTATCTTTAAGTTATTAAATTATCAATTGAAAAATTACATTATTTTGACTCTTCAGTCTCTCAATGTTTCATTTAAATTCTCTTTGCTTAAGAGACAATAAGTAAGGATAATTCATTTCTCTCTCGATGCATATATATTAGCATCATAGCTAACTTACTCCATCTTTAGTATGAGGAAGAAAGCGAAAAAGTTGTTGACGATAGTACAAGGGAATAATTAATACTCGAGGCCAGAGAAAAACTATCGTGGCTGAAACGAATAAAAAGGGCAGTAGGTTTCAAGAGCAAAGTAATAATTGTGTGATCAATGAACATATTGTGTAGCCTGATGTAATGGATTTGAGTATTGAGGGTTGCGAGGGTTTTGATGGAATTGAACGATCAATAAGGGGTTGAAGGATCTCCGATAACCATGGGTGGAATAATGATGACATTAATAGTAGTGGACAAGAGGGAGTTGAGCAATTTTTAGGGACAAAGAATATGGAAGAGACAACCCCATAGAAACGATGGACTAAGCTATTCTTAAGAAATATAGAGAGAAGGGAGGATTGTGAATTGAGTTTATTATCCCTAGGGTCTCAAATGGTACGAAACTCATGAGGTTTCACTCCTCTGAGTTAGAGCCAAAAGTTCATATGTGGAAGAATACACTTAAGGGTAGTGTGTATGGGACATCTCCTATGTTTTGTGGTATGGAGAGTTTTGCTTTTGCTCGATGGAATCAATGGGGGTTGGTTTATGTTCATTTAGTCAAAGAAAACACCTTCCTCTTTAATTTCAGTGGTGAAGATGGGAAGGAAAGGACATTCAAGACCAAAATATCAATAAAACAAATAAAAGTAAGCAAGAATGGCGTTACTTCACAATCTCAGTTCTGATACCATGTGAAAAATAGAGATGAATTGAGTAGGGTAAACAAATCACAAGTAAAATGAAGAAGAAGAAGTTGGTTATTTCATTACACTCCATGAGTTGTATAAAAGGTGGCTATATGTACAACCTTCAGTTAGTTGTAACTAATCGACATACATCAACGACTTCTATAACTAACTTATAGCTGCTATATCTAACAAACTAACTTAAATACGTCTATAAGCTTCTACATACTTCTATAAAGAGAATGAAAACTATATATTTGTATTATTCAATTGGAGACCATAACCTTAAAGCACTTATTGATTTTCACAATTTTTAATTTTGACCACTCATTAAATTAAAAATTATCATAGTTTATATATAATAATTCTATAACACTTCAAATACTCCATAATCTCAATATTCAATTTTTAGATCACGATTAAATGTATTGTACTTTAAGATGGCATTATCTATTTAATTAACATATGTATACACATATATTGAATTTTTTTGGACAATCTCTTACTTGGGCCTCATATCTTATAAACGTGTATAACCTTTTACCCTCAAAAATTTCTTATCACAAACTAAGATATTCTTAAAAAATCTTGTCAATTAATTAGATTGATATAGGATTGAAGTAATTTTTTGACATACTCACGTAACCACAACCATCACCGGTCAAATATATTAATATAAATAAAAAATATATATCAATTATAAATGTGTAGTATGAAAATTATATGCAATATGATCCCAACATATCTATTTCTAACCAGTTCTACTTTAATATGTAATAAGATTAAACATAATATAATAGAATAAAATGTCTATAAATAATAAAATGTCCATAAATTGTTCTGCATAATATATCTAAATATACAAAAGTATCTAAAATACTAGATAAGCAACTGATAAGACCCATTAAATTCTAATGTCATAATGTAATATAACATCCATATAAGCAAGATTGAATTGATTTGCAACATGAAATAAAGTTCATATATCAAATTGATATTACTTTTAAGATATAAGTGAAAAAGTGATTTAAGTCGAGGATAGATATAATGATTTCCTACTAAAAATATTAGAATTTAGTGAAAAAATAGAATTGATTAGTTGTGAAAGGTAAAAGGGACATTTATATAAAAACAAAAAAAATAACTTTTATTTCAAAAATATTATAAAAGCTAATAATATTTATAGTTTTATAAAAAAATTAATGTAAAATTTTAAAAATATCTTATTTCTTGCTAAAATAATTTTTTTTAAAAAATAGCTCTTCCCTCACTACAATCAATATTTTACTTTAAATTTTTATTTTTTTTTCAAACTTCACTATTAAATAAAAATATTTTAATAAAATAATAAAAATTAATATTTTAAATTATTTTTCATCATATAAAAATTATAATTTTTTCTATAAAAATTTTTAATTATAGTTATAAAAAATAAATAACACTCAAAATATATTTAAAAAGTAAAATATACAAAAATGTATTAATAAAAATTATTAAATTTATTTTTAAATAAATTTTGCATATTATACACATAAAAAAATACATATAATTTTTTATTATGTAGTTGTATAGTAGATTTATTATAGATGTATTGTAGATGTTGTGTAGATGTTATGTTTTTATTATTTAAATTGTGTATATTTTATGTAAAAATTATTAAATGTTATATGAATATTGTGTGAATATTGAATGATCATTACGAGAATAAAAATTAAATAAATATTAAAAATATTATGTAGATATAATACAAATATATTATAGATATAATTTATATTATTGAGTATATATTTTATATATATTATGTATATGTTATATATATATTTATTTTATATATATATTGAAAATATAATATTAAAAAATTTAAATAAAATAAAATCTTAAAAAAATAAAAAAAAAATTAATAAAAAGAAAAAAAGAAAAATTAATGTTAGAAAGTTAATTTAAAAAAAAAGTGAAATTAGTATTTTTAAAATAAAAAGACATCGGGCATATATTTACGAAGTGAGCGCGACATATGTATATATGTAGAGAGAGAGAGAGAGAGAGTAAATTTCTCAAGATAAAATAATCAGATAAGCCTTTCACTTGTCTTTTCAGATAATTTCTAAATGGATTCTTTGCCCTTTCAGTGTACATAGCATTTGCAATTTTTATGTGTTCCAACTTGAAAATCATGGCTCACGCGAGTAGTAATTTACACCATTCATTCGTAGATTTACTAATTTACTTTATCATTTTTAAAATTTAAATTTTATATTAATTATTTTTAAAATTTAAAATTTTATAATAAAATTATAGTGAAATAATTATAAAATTTTTAAAATTTTACATATTATACTAATTAATTTTTATATTTTTAATATCTAATTTTTACATACTCCAATTTTTAAAAATTAAACTATTTAGTCTTTCTATTAATATTTTTATTCTAAAAATATTAGTCAATTATTTTGATATTATAAAATAATTTATCGATTTTTTATATATATTTTTCTTTATTATTTATTAAGTCATGCTTATTTTTAATTTTATTTATATTTTTTACATATAATTTATTTTAATTTTATAAATATTATTAAAAAATAATTTTAAATAATACGAATAATATCTTTTATTATTTTGTAGATAATCTATATATATCATTTATTTTAATTTTATAGGTATTACTAAAAAATAATTTTAAATAATATAAATAATGTCTTTTATTATTTTACAAACGATCTATATATAAAATAAAATTAAAAATAAAATAAACTTAATAAATAATAAAGATAAATATATATAAATGAAGAACAAATAAGTTATTTTATTTTATATTTATCTCTGTAAGAATATATATAAATTAATAATATATTTATCTTTATAAAAATATATATAAATTAAAATAACTTATTAAAAAATTTTAAAATTAAAATAAATTATATGTAAGAAATATAAAAAAAAATTAAAAATAAGAATGACTTAACAAATAACAAAGAAAAATATATATAAAGAAAAAATAAATAAATTATTTTATAATATCAAAGTAATTGACTAATATTTTTAAGATGAAAATATTAACAGAATGACTAAACAGTTTAATTTTTTAAAACTAGAGGATGCAGAAATCAGATTTAAAAATACAGGGGCTGACTAGTATAATATGCAAAACCTCATAAACTTTATAATTATTTAACCTAAAATTATTCTCGACTCAAACTACTATCATCTCCTTTAACAGCGTCACGCCAGCTCTTAAAATAAATCTATTATAAATTAAAGTAAATTTCATCCGTTGTCTATAAAGAATTCTCTTAATTTTACCAATCTTTCTTAAAAAATCTCTTAATTTTACCTATCATCCTTAAATAATCTTTTAATTTCACTAATTATCTTAAAAAAAATTTTAAAATAAAATATAATACATATTAATGTAATAATTCTATCATTAGACTTCTCACTTTAAAACCAAATGTCTAACCATCTAAGCAAATAACATATTAATTATTTTAACAAATTTTAAATAATTTTAAAAAATCAATTTTTTTTACATTTGAATAATAATTTTATTAATTATAAAGTAATTTCATTTAATAATTAAATAAAACTTATTAATCAATTTAACAAATATATTAGTAATTTTTTTAAAATATATTAGTAATTTTTTAAAAAAATTAAAAATTTTAAAATTATCTAATTTTAAATAATTTTAAAAAATTCAGTTTTTCTTCATTTGAATAAAAACAACAATTATTGTTAAAAATAATTTTTAAAAAATAAAAAATATTACAGTAATAATTATACTATTTTTAAAATTAAAAAATTTTAAAAAAATTAAAATTTTTACAGTTGAATTATAATAATAATTATTAAATATTATTTTACAAAAATAAAAATAAAATAATAATTATTATTATTATTTAAATATAAAAAATTATTTAAAATTATCATTCAAATGTAAAAAAAAATTAAATTTTTTAAAATTATTTAAGATTTGTTAAAATAATTAATATGTAATTTGCTTATATTGTTATATAATTTTTTTAAAGTGAGACCATTGTACTACTATAAATTATATATGATTTTAAATTAATTTTTTAAAGATGACTGATAAAATTAAAATATTATTTAAGAATAAAAGGTGAAATTAAGAGATTTTTAAGGATGATCGGTGAAATTAAGAGAATTTTTCAGAGATAATGGATAAAATTTATTTTAATTTATAATAAATTTATTTTATAAGATTACGATAATTTAAATTAAAAATAATTTTGTTATAAAATTTTTAATTTCAGAAAGGATTAATGTAAAATTTAAACTTTGTAAATGATAAAATAAATTACTCAATTCCTAAAACTTGATGAGTGTTAATTACTCTGGCTCACACTTTACGCTCACATCATGAGCCGTTTTTCTTGATTTTGATTTCAGTATTCATAATTAAAGATGTGAATTGCCCAGCACGTGAGAGATATTCTCGGCATGTGCAATAATGAATCATGTAGATCATGTATATATATATATATGTATACGTTTTTTTTTAATTTTATGATTTCTAAATTTATACTATTATAACATTAATATCTTTAAATTTTAATTTATAATTTTAAAATTTTAAACTTATAAAATTTTAATATTTTGATTCTTTTATCAATTTTTAATCTATTTTCACTAACTGAAAGTTAATCTGGTGCTACAGTTCTCACCTCACTAATGAAAATATGATATAACGTCACGACAGTATTCTATCTAATGTTAATTAAAATAAAAAAATATTAAAGGTATTAAAATTTGAACTTTATATCTTTTATATTTTTAAGTCATTTTTTATAATTGAGCTATACTAATAACAATATTATTAAATTTTTTTTATATTTTATTTAACTATAGTTGTTAATATAATTTATAATTTATAATATTAATCAATAAAATAATTTATAATTTTGAGTAATAAAATAATTTATAAAAATTAATTAATAAAATAATTTATAATAATATTTTTAGTATAATTTAATAAATTATATATTATATATTATTAGTATAATTTAATAATTTATAATTTATAAATTATTTTATTAAATATATATTATTAATATACTACATATTTATATATATTTATATAAAAATTATTAATAAATATAAAAATTATTATTATCATTTTTAATATATTAATAGTATGTATCATCAATTGATTTATTAATTAATGTTATAAATTATTTTATTAGTTAATGTTAACAATTATAAATTATACTAACAAATATAGTTAAATAAAATATTAAAAAATATAGTAGCATTATTATTAATATAGTTCAATGGTAAAAAATAATTTATAAAAATACAAAAGGTTTATGGTTCAAATCCTAGCATATTTTTTTTTCATTTTAATTAATATTAAATAGGATGTTGATATGGAACCACACGACATTATGTCATCTTTCTATTAGTAAGGTGAAAGTTGATGTGGCATTATAGTATTATCATATCAACTTTTTGTTATTGAGGATGGATGAAAAATTAATGGAATAACTATAATATTATAATTTTATAAGTTGAAGAATGTTAAAGTTACAAATTGAAATTTAAGGATATTATCGGTGTAATAGCATAAGTTTAGAGACTAGGAATGAACTTAAATCTTTTTTTTATATAAATTATATATATGGAGATGAGGAACACTTAGAAAATTTAATCTTAAAATTTAAATGGGAATAACACACGCTTTTGATCATCAGACTATGCCTTGTTAATTATACACTTCATATATATTAGATAAAATAATGATTATATTTATATAAAAGAAAATTTAAAATATTAATATGAAAGTAGTTAAGAATTTTTTTAAATAAATATTTATTAAATATATATACGTTACAAAATATCCATATAAATTAATATATAATTACAAAATTAATTGTAATACACCGCCATGTGGTCTATAATTACTTGGTATTTAGACATGTAAATTTTATAATTTTTTTTAATTTAGTAGTCTAATTAACCATTTCAAGACAATGAATAAATATCTGAAATTGCCAAGGGAGAAACAAGAGAGAATTTTAGGAAAGATGGGTGTGATTTGTGAAAGGGAAGAGATCTTCTCATTTACCAATGATTTTCTTTGCCGGGTATTAGTATCAACAAACATTTAAAAAAAAAAAAACAGAAAGAAGATAAACACAACAAAGCTCCACCGCAATATTATGTTTTTTTTTTGTAAAAAAAAGATATCATTATGTTAAAGAGAAAACAAAACGAATGCAAGGCTACTCACTGAAAAGCACAAAAAGTGAACCAAATATCATAAAATAGATAAATCCTACGAGTTATTTTGAGTAATAGTAGAATGGAAAATTATTATTATTATTATTATTGTTGTTGTTGTTGTTGTTGTTTTTCACTAGATAGAATATTCTATTTACTGATTAATATATAGCAAATAATTAATTAATTTTTTTTGGGTCTAAATTAATAGACATTTTTCATTCTATATTAGTAATAAAAATACTTTTCTTTTTCATGTATTACAAATTATATAATTCATTTATTATTTTAATAATAAATTAGTTAATATATTAAATTTTTATTATACTCATATTTAATACTATCTAACAAATATATTTAATAAATATATATCATATTAAAATAACAGTAAAATAAAAAATATTTTTATCAATTCAGATTTCAGAAAGGAAAAAATATATAACAAATAAATATAATAAACAACGTAAAAAAGATATTTACAATACAAAATCACAATAATTCACAAACAACTCAATAAATTTATAAATATTCAAATTTTGTCAGAATCAAATTGAAATATATATGAAGGTGCAAAACTCAATGCCTTGGCAATTTAGATGTCCAAATAAAAAGAAAAGACAATAAATTGAATCACGTTTTAATAGTGTCAAATAATTAAATTCCATGCACCAAACGCAACCACTTTTTTTCATACCATTTACATGCGTATATTCAAGGGTATGTTCTTGAATAATACTATAAGTCTTCTTCATTTCTAGATTTTAGACTACACAAGTCCTCTTTTTTGTCTTTTGGATCTACTTGTTTGCCTTTTCAAGTCCCATCCCATCCCCTTTTTCACTCTTCTTAATTATACTTCTCCATATCCAAAACTAACATCAATCTCTCCCATTATCTTGTTTTTCTTTTAATGACAATCGATTAAAATTATAGCTCTCTTATTATTTTAATAAATTAATTAATGTGTTAAATTTTTTTTTCCATTATTACTATATTGCATTAAGGTTCGGCCATGAGTCCATATTTATTTACCCTGATTATGAACGAGCTAACCAGAAGCATACAAAACGATGTTCCTTGGTGTATGTTGTTTGCTGATGACATTATTTTAATTGATGAGACTAGTGCTGGTGTAAACCGTAAGTTGTAAGTGTGGAGAAAAACCCTCGAGGATAAGGGTTTTAAGTTAAGTAGGAGTAAAACGGAATATATGCACAGTGAGTTCAGTCTAAGGAAGAAGCTAGATCATGAGGTAAAGTTGGATGGAGTTTTGATTCCTAAAACCAAGCAGATCAAATATTTGGGTTCGGTGTTCTAGAATGATGGCCGTATAGATGAAGATATGGCTCACAGAATACAGGTAGGGCGGTTGAAGTGGAAGGGTGCGACTGAGGTTCTATGTGATAAGAAAATACCTCTGAAAGTGAAAGGTAAATTCTATAGGACGGTTGTTAGACCTGCGATGCTCTATGGTAGTGAGTGTTGGGCACTAACGGGACAACATTTGCATAAGATGAGTGTGGCAGAAATGAGAATGCTAAGATGGATGTGTGGACATACCAGACTGGACAAAATTAAGAATGTTCATATTCGACAAAAAGTCAAGTAGCGGATGTCGGAGATAAGGTGAGGGAAGTAAGACTTAGATGGTATGAATATGTTTTAAGAAGACCTCCTAATGCTGCGGTTCGTAAGTGTGAGAATTTGTTGATTGAGGGGGCTAGAGGTCGTGGAAGACCTAGAACTGTGTGGAAGGAGGTGATAGCAAGAGACTTACGTGCCTTAAATCTTGATGCGAATTTGATTAATGACAGACTTGAATGGAGACGTAAAATCCGTGTCTTGGAAGGGGCCTAAGGCTGGAATATCTTTTTTGTATCTTTTGAGCTTATTTTGTTGAGGATCCATACAGCCGACCCCAACTTGTTTGAGACTAAGGCTTAGTTGTTGTTAAATTTTTATTTTTATTAATTAAAAAATGTGAATTTTACCAATTCAGAATTTTAAAAAAATATATGAAATATTTTCTGATCAACTTTATATTTTCATAAATCATTCCCGTTGAAGAATGAGAAAAAAGTGTTCAAACATTGAAAAATAGATGTGAATTCTATTTTTAGTGTTTGACTTAATAATGTGATGGGCCAAGTCAAGTTCTATAGGAATTTACCAAAAGGGAACTAATAAAATTAATGGAAGGAAGAACTTATATAGTTATTGTTTCTGTACATATGTGATCTGATGAATAACATATTTTTAGAGAATTT
This sequence comes from Garcia nutans, assembly GCA_947685225.1. Lineage (NCBI taxonomy): Eukaryota > Viridiplantae > Streptophyta > Magnoliopsida > Malpighiales > Euphorbiaceae > Garcia > Garcia nutans. Next base: position 4,244,747 of record CANTUV010000068.1, read on the forward strand.
CTTCCATACTTTTTAACATCCTGAATACTATTCATAACAAATAAATTCTATATTATTGTGTTCATTATTATGCCAGTGAAATAAATAAAAGAAATAGAATTAAAAGTCTAATTAGTAATGAAATCAGCCACTGCAAATTTGACAAATATGGATATATTAATTTTTATATTCCTATGCTAAATAATAATTATAAAATTAAAAACCCTAATTAATAGAATTAGTAAAATTTTGTATAATATATAATTGAAAACCGCAAGGATATTTGCTATTCATTATGCAGACAATGGTACTTATTTTATTTTAATGATAAAATTATTTCTAATTGTAGCAGTGGATTTTTTTTTCCTTTTCAGTTATGATAAAGAAACACCAAAAATTAAATTTTTCCAATAATAATTTCCTTTTAATTCTTAAAATATAGATTTAATATAATTAACATCTAACACCAAGATCCTACTATTTCTAAACTAATACGCTCTAACAATCTTATTTAAGTTGATACCTTATCAAATTTAATATTATAACATTATTTACACATCATAATTTCATGTTGTTTACAATTTTATTTATCATGAAGTACAATCTTTGGACATACTTAGAGAGAGAATTTTATTTTATTTTTTTCGAAGACATATTTTTATATATTAAAATTAAGACAAGGTTTTAGAGTTTCAATTTTCAATTATTCTACTAAAACAAAATCTTATTAATATGAATTTTATTTTAACTGAAGTGTAAACTGACTTGAAAAAAAAATGAATAAATTCATTTGTTAATGATAATAAAATAATTAAAATATATATGAATGGAAAAAATATAAAATAATTATTAACTATAATAAATCATCAAAAATTCAAGTATTTTTTATCTTAATTAAGCCAATATATTTATATTATTTCATAGCAGTAATTTTTGTTTTCCTTCTCCCCTTAAGAATGGGACAAAGGGTATGTGACTCATAATTAATTATATGTTATTAAGGACTAAAAAATGGATGATATATAATGCCATTGATTACACGCTAAAGCCTAAGGATTGTGGTAAATAAAGAAAATCAATTAATTAATAAAATATAAATAGCAAGAAAAAAAAAGAAAAATATTATTAATTAATTTATCATCGCTAAACTCAAGTCAAGGACCTCTAGACACTTTACCAAATGAGGCAAGGGATTCGGTCCATACGAACCGACGGGTCAACCCGATAAGTGGGTTAGAATTCGAGGCTGTCTTACGTGTCAAGACGTCCAAAAACTCTTTGGATCATCATAGGCCCCACGAGGTCAGGCCACAAGCAAATAAATAAAAAAAAATAAAAAATATATATATATATAATGTGGGCCCGACGACAATAGGAATCCATTGACTGAGGCAACCTTTTTCACAGAGGGAGAAGCGCCTGGCCAATAGGGATGATGAAAATTTTTTAAGGAACGCGTCAATCTCCGGTTTGGGTCCCACGTTTTGACAATGCAAAAATCAAAACGATTTCTCTGATCACCCATCTACACTATACTCTGGCCCCACTCCTTTATTACTGTTGAAAGAGAGAGATAATCAAGTGGGGACGGTCCTATCCTAGTTTTGACACTTTTCATCTGTAATTACCATTCGATAGTCAAACGAACACAATCGATCTAGAAATCAGAATTGAAATAATTAATTTTTAGAAGAGATATTTATATATAGTCTAAAAAGGAATATATACACATATGCGGATATACCATAGAAAATAGAAGAAAAGTAGATTAAAAAAAATTTAAATTCAAATTGTTTTGAATGTTGTCACTTCTATCACCATTCATTCTTCAAGTTGAATAACTATGAGGTCTTATTTAAATTCAAACATTCATTTTTTTTTATTAGTCATGCCTAATAATATTTTCTTTTTGTAAAATCAAAGGATGTCCACATACATTCACCCTTTTTTTTTTTTTTCAGAATGGTTTTAGAGTTTATTTTTTGTCATTTTTTTATTTTCAAAATAAAAATATTTTTTTATTTTAATATTTTTGGATTCGGTGATCCTGAAAAATTAATTTTTTATTAATAAAACAAAATAATTTTTTTTACGAATCAAACTATCTTTCAAAATTAATCGCATATTTCATATTGTATATCCTAGTGATTAAGTAATTATATTTACACATTCTACATTTTATTTGCAAATTGAATTTATTTCTCCAATTCAATAAAAAAAATAATTTCATATCAAATTAAAAAGGCAATTTAGCCAATAAAATATTGTATACCTATCTTAATTAATCTAACTTCTAAAAATGGATATACTAGTAAAATGACTGTTAATTAATCCGTATTATGTACAGTACAAAATCTAAAGTAATAAGTAGGTAAAAATTGACTTATAATTTCTCAAGGGACTTTTGAATTTTAGTATTTTACCTCAAAATTCTTAATCAAAAGAAAAAGTAAAACTACTCCCTATATTTTCTTACAGTAGAGCAGTCCTTATACAACCATATTCTAATTTTTTTTTCTCATATCCAAATCCAAATGCAAAATATAAATATTTTTAGTTTTTAACACAAAAACCACACATCAGTATTTGCTACTATTTGGTCTTCTTCTAAGGTCTCAACCTCCATTTTTGTTGCCGAGTCCATTGCATCGTTTAAAGACTTACACGATCTCTCTTTCTTTCTTTCTCTCTCTGTTTCTTGATTTATGGCCAAGGGAAGAAGTGGACTCTCCATTGATTCAGATCCAATTACTACTTCTTTCTTTTTTCATAACCCAACTGTTCTCAATTCTTTTCCTGATCAAGAAACCTCCTCCAATTTTAACCATAATAATAAGCTCGCTGCTTTCATGGATTCTACTACTATTGCTTCTGTTTCTGTTGCTGTTTCTGCTACTCCTACTTCTTCTCCTCCCACCACTATCCAATTTCCAGTTAATCTCAACTCTACCCATGATGATGACGATGATGATTCTCTTCCTTCTGATGATAATCGGACGCTCATTGATGAGATGGATTTCTTCGCTCAAAAAAACCATCATCATGATATTGTTAATAAGCCTAAAGATCCTAACACTCCTCTCAGATTAATGGATTTTGATGTTAATGTAAGTGACCCTTTTTCAATTTTCTCTTTAACTACATTTTTTATTTTGTTTGTTTATTATTGAATTTTTATATATAAATTTAGCATCCGTGGATTTTCATCAAATGCTCATTGAGTAATTTTTAGTATTTGATTTTGCTTGCTAATTTATTTTTTTCAGACTGGTTTGAATCTTCTCACTACAAATACCAGTAGTGATCAATCCATGGTGGATGATGGAATCTCTTCTTCTCCAAACATGGATGATAAAAGAGCTAAAAATGAGGTATATTTCATTTTTTTTTCTTTTTTGCTCCTTTTTATTGTAATTATTCAAGAATTAGAATTTAAAACTTGACCTTCCGCAGACTATTGTATTCGAGTACCTTTTTTGATTTTGAATGTTCTTAATTTTTTTTTAGCAGCTAGCAGTAATACAAGCAGAGCTAGAAAGAATGAAAATGGAGAATTTAAGATTAAGAGACATGTTAAATCAGGTAACCAACAATTACAATGCGTTACAGATGCATTTCGTTTCTCTTATGCAAGACCAAAAGCCAGCAGCTCAAGAGAGCAACGAACAGGATAATCGAAATAATGGTTTGGAAGAAGAAAAAATTATTGAAGATGTAAAGCATACAGTAAATGGACCTGTGGTGGTTCCTCGACAGTTTATGGATCTTGGTCTGGCGGCTAAGAATGCTTCTACTGGTGTTGTTGGTGGTGATAATAATGATGAGCTTTCTTTATCTTCATCGGAAGGTCGAAGTCGCGACCGATCAAGGTCGCCGGGAAATAATACAGATAATCGGAATAACAATAACAATAATAACAATGATGATGGGATCGTTTTTTATCAAGATAATAAAGGGATTATTGGTAGAGGAATTGAAAGAGAGGAAAGTCCAGATCAAGGTTCTCAAGGTTGGGGTTCTAATTCTAATAAAGTTGCTAGATTTAGTTCCTCCAAAAATCTAAACAATAATAATAATAATAGTGACAGTAATAATGTTGATCAAACTGAAGCTACCATTAGAAAAGCTCGTGTATCAGTCAGAACTCGATCCGAAGCTCCCATGGTGAGTTTGTACTTTAATTATAATTAGGTTTCAATTCCTACTTCTCAATTTTGAACTGAAATTGTATGATTTTCTTTGTTTTTTTAGATAACCGATGGATGTCAATGGCGAAAGTATGGACAGAAGATGGCTAAAGGAAATCCATGTCCTCGAGCTTATTATCGGTGTACCATGGCTGCTGGTTGCCCAGTTAGAAAACAGGTAACCAAAATTACTCTATATTTGAAAGTGATTTTCGTTGTAATAAATCCATTTTTATTACAAAAATTTAAAGCAGCGTATGGTTAATATATATAATAATTATATGACATTAATTATAGGTACAAAGATGTGCAGAAGATCGAACAATCTTAATAACAACATATGAGGGTAACCATAACCATCCATTGCCGCCGGCTGCAATGGCAATGGCTTCAACAACATCATCAGCAGCAAGAATGTTGTTGTCAGGGTCAATGTCTAGCGCTGATGGGATGATGAACACAAATTTTCTGACTAGAACTTTGTTACCATGTTCATCTAGCATGGCAACTATATCAGCTTCAGCCCCATTTCCTACTGTTACATTGGACTTAACACAAAACCCAAACCCATTACAGCTTCAAAGGCAACAAACTCAATTCCAAGTTCCATTTCTTAATCAACCGCCACAAAATTTTACCAATAATGCAGCAGCAGCAGCATTGTTGCCTCAAATATTTGGACAAGCACTATACAATCAATCAAAGTTTTCTGGTTTACAAATGTCTCAAGATATGCAGGACCAAGCTAATAAAAAATTAGGCCACCAATCACAGAGTCAAGTAGTAATGCAGCAGGGGCCAGGGCAAGGGCAAGGACTAGGGCAGCAAAATTCATTGGCTGACACCGTAAGCGCGGCAACTGCTGCCATTGCAGCTGATCCGAGCTTCACAGCAGCTCTAGCAGCGGCAATTACATCAATAATTGGTGGTTCTCACCCAAACAACAATATTACTAATAATACCAACACCCACCTCACAACCACCACCAATACCAATACCAATCCCAACATAACTACTAGCCATACCAAATAGCAATGGCAACAATAAAATCAACAATTCAAGTTTTCAGGGGAATTAATTAATAGAATTTTTTTTTTGCCTTTTTTCTTTAATTTTTTTCTTCTTTTTGGTTGGGACTTGGGAGATTTTTTTTTCTTTCAAAAAAATATCAATATACATGTTCATTATATTCCTTTATTGGGGGGTGGGAGGTAGGATAGAAATTAAGCCTGGATTTGGTATTCTTTTGTTATTTGAATAATTTGTTTCCAATTACATGTCAATACAAAGTAAAAGAAAAAAAATTGAAAAGAATTGACCGTATTATTTTTTTTATATGATCTAGGATTTCTTTTTCTTTTTCTAATACATCAGAAATTGATAAAAAAAAATTTAACCATTAAATTGCTGCCACAAAATTGAAGTATAGTTGTTTCATTTGAATTTTTCTCTAAGGCTGGCTATCTTTGTATAGGTGAAGCCAAAAATGTAGAAAGATAAGAACAAAAGAAATAAAGAAAAAAAAAAGAGGATTGAATTTATTAATGGTAGGAGTTGGAGTTACGTATGGAAGATGGCAGTCAAGAAAAGAGCGAATAAAACCGTCTAAAAATGGTTAAAAAAATTTTTGCCCTTTTGGGATTTGTTAAGACTGGCAAAGGAAGAGAGTAATAAAAGAGATGGAGTTTTGGTTTGTATCATTTCCGTTTTCCACATGGTCTGTGTGTTAATTTAGTAATAATTATATGCTACAACCGTTGTAGCAATAAATGCCTACAACGGACCAATGAGATTCTTACACGTAGATCCGTTGTAAGTATTTAATCAACGTATAAGAATCTCATTGGTCCGTTGTAGGCATTTATTGCTACAATGGTTATAGCATATAATTATTCTTAATTTAGGGCCACTGATGACACGAGTTCCTACATGCTCCTATTCTACCAACTTCTCTTGCTTGACTTTATCCATATTTGCCTCAAGGATTTAAAAAGATGTTATTATACTGTATACGGACTCAACATTTCCGTTTTCAAAAAACGCTGGAATTTTTTTAAAAAAAAATTTTACGTTTTTAACACTAATTTTTCTTTTCTTTTTTTCTGACTTTTATAATTTTTTTATTTAAAATTTTTTAATATCATATTTTTAATATATAAATAAAAAAATCAATATATATAATATATACATAATATATTTTTAATATTTATTTAATTTTAATTTTTTTATTCTCACAGCATTTACACAATACAGTATTTAATAACTTTTACATAAAATATGCATAATTTAGATAATAAATACATAATATAAATATAATATTTACAACATATTTACAATATCAGTGAAACATATAAAAAACTTCTATATAAGTATAAATATATTTTTTATGTTTAAAAATTTATTTAATATTTTTTATTAATACATTTTATTTTTTATGAGTGTTATTTATTTTTTATAATTTAAATTTAAATTTTTCTTTATAAAAAATTATAATTTTTATATGCAGAAATATAATTTAAAATATTAATTTTATTATTTTATTATAATATTTTTATTTAATAGTGAAATTTGAAAAAAAAGATAAAAATTAAAGTATAATATTAATTATAGTGAGTGAAGATATATTTTTGAAAAAAAAATTTTTAGTAAAAAGTGTGATATTTTTAAAATTTTGCTCTAACTTTTTATAAAAGTATAAATATTTTTAATTTTTGTAGTATTTTTAAAATAAAAATTATTTTTTAAGATATTTTTGTAAATGTCTAATTTAAAAACCCATTAAAATTTTCAACATTTTTCAATGATAATTCTTGAATAATTCATTTATTTGAATTATTTTGTAATATGTTATAGTATCGTTAGCTTTATCTTTTTATCAAAGTAATGAGATTTTATAATCACTAAAGTATAGTTTGATAGTAAAAAATATGTATAATTTTTATTTAAATTTTAAATTCGAGTATCTTAAATATTTTTTCTCTTCTATATATAATTAATAAAATATATATATAATGATATTTGATTAAATCGAAATATGTGTTATTCATAGCAGATTTTATTATAGGATAATAAAAAAAAATCATAATTCAATTTGTTCAACATTTTTCACTGAGATTTGGATTTATGATTTTTAAGAATTCACTTAAATATCACTTTAGTCAAGAACGGATGATTTAATTAATGGAAAGTAAAATGTTAGATATAACCATGTGATTGGGTAATATCAAATGTCATCATGTTTGAAAATGAGTGCAGGTAAAAAGATTTGTGGAGACGGTTACAATTGTAATAATGCTCCTTACTAAAATTTTTTATAGCACAAAAGAAGGTAAATAGCTTTAATAGAATTAAATGGGAATTATTTTTAGAAAAAAAAGACTTTAATTAAATCGTTCTAAAGGTATACCTGCAAACTATTTGGTATAATTCTAAAATTAATTTTTAATATATGTATGTGTAAAGTGAATTAAATTAAGGTATAATAAAAAAAACCAGGAATACAATAAATTCTCTTGCAAGAAGTTGAAGGAAATATGAAATATCCTTTCGTCTCTAAAATGAATTACAGAAAGGTTGATTTTAATTTTTAAAAATCATTACCATTGATTTTTTTTTATTAATTTATCAACTAAATTTTAAATTTACATTCTCACAACTTAAAAATAACTGAAAAAATAACAAAACATAAGACTTTTTTTCTTACAGTTAAAAAAAGGGGGGTAAAACTCACAACAAATTAAAACACTATACTTTTTCCTGTGAAAAGTGTTATGACCAAAGCAGAGGGTCTTACACGAGACTACCATCTTTATAATTAAATCAAAACTAACAAATTTTCGGATTATATTTCTCTGATTTTTTGGAACAATTCAATTTGAAGATAATATATTAACTTTTAAATTTATAAAAAGAATTCATAAATTATATTTTATTATTTTTCATTCATTTTTAAATTAAATTATAAAATTATTTTGATTAGTAATAAATTAATATATGTTTAATTACTTTAATTAAGTATAATTATACATTATTTATATTTTTTTATTCACACTCAAACTTCATTTTATAATTAAATTAGAAAAATAATTACTTAATTGTATTTTTTTGTTTAATTATTTTTAAATTAATATTTATGATTGAAAAATATAATTTTTATAGTTTAGAAATTAGTATTGTAGAAATATTTTAGTGAGATTTATATATTTAATTAATAAAATATAAAATAAAGAAAATTAAAGTGTATATATATAATATAATAGAAATGTCAAAAAGAATATAATGATATATAACATAATATAAAAATAATTCTAATACATCATATAAAATATTAATAATTTATCTTACTCATACCTAAATTAGTGTTTATATTATTCATATTATTCTTAAATTCATTTCTAATTTAGTTGTTTCTACAATCACTAGAACTACTAATTATTGTTAATACTTGTATTCATCATTTTTATTGAAAACTACTAAAAATATTATAAATAATTAATTTGTAGCAATTATTTATACAAATATATTGAATATAAATTTAATTTAAAATATTTAATTAATAATTTATTTATAATTAAAGTTTTTTAAATTTAATTTATATTTTATTAATTTAATAATTTTATAAAACATATAAATCAATATTGATTAAGTGATAAATTAAAAATTATATATAATCATTAATTATTTGTATTTACTTTAGTTAAATTATAAAATTTTAAGTATATATAACATTAAATATTAAGTAATAATTTAATATAATAAAATATAACTTTTATATTATTAGTAATAAATAGGTTCTTATTTCAGTCATTCGGTTTAATATGGCTCTGTTCGGTTCAATACAGTTTTTTATTCGGATATAATTTAATCTCTAGAATCATTTCATATTATAAAAATTGTTGGGGTATATATATATATATATTTATTTATTTTATAAATAAATATATATATATATGTGTGTAAAGGTGTGAATGAGAATGTACTTTTTAGAAAAGGTATAAATGAAATTGTACCTTTTGGAAAGGCACCTTTTGGAATGGTACCTTTTGGTTCAAAATGAACCATTGCGTCCATTCGGTTCAAAATGAACCATTACATCTATTGGTTCAAAATGAACAATTGTAACCTTTCAATTTGCACCCCTTCATCTCTATAAATACCCCTAGCCCTCATTTAATTTAAACACATTACTTTTTCCATACAATTTTTTATTTGCAAAATTTTGCATATCTTTTCAGTTTTCTCTCTTGGAAAAAAAAATTTCATAGTGTCGTGTGATTTACACCATTATTTTGCATTCGTTGTTTACCGGCGTTTGAAGTACCGCTACACCGGTAAGGTTCTAAACCGTTCTATCCTGGGAGGAATTGTTCCATTAACCTTGGGTACCGAGAGGGGAATAAAAATTCCTTAAGGACAAACAGTGAATTCTGTTGGCTCGGTTTATTTATTGCATTTAATTTCATTCTTGCATTTATTATTGCTATTAATATTAATTTATTAATTATTTAAAATTAAATTAAGTATTACGGAAATAATAATCTTATGGAATTTTTATATTTTTTATTTTTGTATACTTATTTTATTTTGTCCAAGACTAAAATCTTTGTGGTTTTCTACTTGGATTCTTTTATTGAATTTCGTTATATTATTTTCTTTTTATTTCCAAGATTAAAACCTTTGTGGTTTTCTACTTGGATTTATTTATTAATTTTTTATTTATATTATTTTGTTGAAGACTAAAATCTTCGGATTTTCTACTCCTATCGAGATTAAAACCTTCGTGATTTTCTACTCAAATTTTTGGAGATTAAAATCGTTACGATTTTCTACTCCATCGAGATTAAAACCTGTGTGGTTTTCTACTCAATTTTTATTGCATTTTGGAGATTAAAATCTTTGTGATTTTATACTCTAATTTTGTGTTAGTAATTTTTACTAATAGAATATTGGTTTAATTTTCAGAAATGAAATCTGAAATGAACATTATTGTTCCTAACCAAGTTGCACATGCCCCTGCACCGGCGGAAAAACCTGGCAAGTTTTCCGGTGTTGATTTTAAAAGATGGCAACAAAAGATCTTCTTCTATCTAACGACTTTAAGTCTACAAAAGTTCATCAAAGAAGAGGTTCCGAACCCGGATGAACAAGTGCCCGAAAAGGATAGATTTCTTGTGATTGAAGCATGGAAACATTCTGACTTCCTTTGCAAGAATTATATCTTGAGCAGGTTGGATGATACTTTGTATAATGTCTACAGCACTATTACTACTTCGAAAGAACTGTGGGATGCTCTGGAGAAAAAGTATAAGGCTGAAGACGCTGGTTTGAAGAAATTTGTTGCAGCCAAATTTCTTGAATATAAAATGTAGATTCTAAGGCTGTTGTGACGTAAGTCCAAGAACTTCAAGTAATAATTCATGATCTTCTTAATGAAGGCATGATTGTTAATGAAGCATTTCAAGTGGCTGCATTTATTGAAAAATTACCTCCCGCATGGAAGGATTTTAAGAATTACTTGAAACACAAGCATAAGGAAATGACGCTTGAGGACCTTATTGTCCGACTTAAGATTGAGGAAGACAATAGGGCTGCTGAAAAAAGAAGCCTTGGAAATTCTGCTATTTCAAGAGCAAATGTTGTGGAATCTGCTCCTAGTGCCAAAAAGAGAAAGAAGAATTCTGGTCAGAAAAACCACAATAGCAAGAAAAGGTTCAAAGGTAATTGCTATAACTGTGGTAAATCTGGGCATAGATCCTTGGAATACCGTGCACCGAAAAATAAGAATAAGAATAAGGGTCAAGCCAATATGATCGAAACCGATGATATTGATATTGACGATTTATGTGATGTTCTTTCCGAGTGTAACTTGGTTGGAAATCCAACAGAATGGTGGATTGACTCTGGTGCTACCCGCCATGTTTGTGCTACCAAAGGGATGTTCACTTCCTATGCTTTATCCGGTCCTGAGGAGAAGCTGTTTATAGGAAACTCGTCAACTGCCAAAGTCGAGGGAGTTGGAAAGATTTGTTTGAAGATGACTTCGGGCAAAATTGTGACGCTGAACAATGTACTCCATGTGCCTGAAATCCGTAAGAATTTGATCTCGACATCACTTCTGGTCAAGAATAGATTTAAGGTTGTATTTGTTTCTGATAAAGTTGTAATAAGTAAGAATGATGTGTATGTCGGAAAGGGTTATCTTAATGATGGTCTTTTCAAACTCAATGTAATGACAACTGATAATAATATTAATAATAATGATTCTTCTGCTTATTTACTTGAGTCAGATAATTTATGGCATGCACGTTTGGGACACGTTAATCATAAATCTTTACAAAAAATGATAAACATGGAAGTATTGCCAAAGTTTGAATGCAATCAATTAAAATGTCAAATATGTGTGGAATCAAAATTTGCAAAACATCCCTATAATTCCATTGAAAGGAATTCTGAACCTTTGGACTTGATTCATACAGATATTTGCGATATGAAGTCAATACCATCTCGGGGTGGAAAGAAATATTTCATCACATTTATTGATGATTGCACCAGATATTGCTATGTATATTTACTTAATAGCAAAGATGAGGCAATTGATGCATTCAAACAATATAAAACTGAAGTTGAAAATCAACTTAATAAAAAGATTAAAATGATCAGAAGTGATAGAGGTGGTGAATATGAATTTCCTTTTCAAGAAATATGTCTAGAAAATGGAATTATTCATCAAATGACGGCTCCGTATACACCACAACAAAATGGAGTTGCGGAAAGGAAGAATCGAACATTGAAAGAAATGATGAATGCTTTGCTACTAAGTTCTGGTTTACCTCAGAACTTGTGGGGGGAAGCTGTCCTCACAACTACACAAATACTCAATAGAGTATCCTACAGTAAGACATAAACCATTCCATATGAAAAATGGAAAGGTAGGAAACCAAACTTGAATTACTTCAAAGTGTGGGGGTGTCTAGCAAAAGTTCAAGTTCCTAAACCGAAACAGGTTAAAATAGGACCGAAAACAATAGATTGTGTTTTCATTGGATATGCTAACAACAGTAAATCATATCATTTTCTGGTTTACAAATCAGAAATTCCCAATATTCATTCTAATACGATAATAGAATCAGATAATGCTGAATTCTTTAAAAATATTTTCCTGTATAAGAATGAAGGTGAATCACTTAGTGAAAAACCCAAGCGACCTCGGGAAATTACGAAGGAAAATGTGCCCAATATTGAGGAACCAAGACGTACCAAACATCAAAGGGTATCTAAGTCTTTTGGTCCATATTTTCTAACATTTTTGTTAGAAAATGAGCCTCAGACTTATAAGGAAGCAATGAATTCTTCCGAAGCTTAATATTGGAAAGAAGCGATCAATAGTGAAATTGAATCCATATTGAATAACCATACGTGGGAATTGGTTGATCTTCCTCTAGGTAATAAGCCACTAGGCTATAAATGGATTTTTAAAAGAAAATTGAAAGATGATGGTACTATTGACAAGTATAAGGCAAGATTAGTTGTCAAAGGGTTTAGACAAAAAGAAGGTCTAGATTACTTTGATACATACTCACCAGTCACAATAATTACATCTATTCGACTGTTAATTGCTTTGGCTGCTATGTATGGTCTTCAAATCCATCAAATGGATGTGAAAACAGCCTTCTTAAATAGATAATTGGAGGAAGAAATATATATGGAACAATCCGAAGGGTTTATTGTCCCTGAGCAAGAAAATAAGGTTTGCCGACTTGTTAAGTCTTTATACGGACTTAAACAAGCACCTAAACAATGGCATGCTAAATTTGACACAGTAATGTTGTCAAATGGTTTCAAGATTAACAAGTGTGATAAATGCGTATATATAAAAAACACTCATAATCATGAAGTCATTGTTTGTTTATATGTGGATGACATGTTAATAATGAGTAAAAATATTAATAACATTAATGCCACAAAACGAATGCTATCCAAGTCATTTGATATGAAAGACTTAGGACTTGCAGATTTTATTCTAGGAATAAAAATCTACAAAACTCCTCAAGGTCTAGCATTATCACAATCTCATTATATTGAAAAGGTACTTGATAAGTTCAAGTATTTGAATTTCAAAGAAATGAAAACACCAATCGACTTAAACCTTGCTCTTGCAAAGAACAAAGGTGAAAGTAAGTCTCAAGTGGATTACGCTCAAGTTTTAGGATGTTTAATGTACATCATGAATTGTACTCGATCAGATATTGCTTGTGCAATAAGTAAGCTGAGTCGATACACGAGTAATCCAAATAGTACGCATTGGATAGAAATGAGACGTGTGTTGGGATATTTAAAACATACCCAAAATTATGCTTTGCATATCCAGCAGTAGTTGAAGGTTATAGTGATGCAGATTGGATCACCGGGTCAACCGAAAGCAAATCCACTAGTGGATATGTGTTTACGGTTGGTGGGGGAGCAGTGTCTTGGAAATCCTCTAAGCAAACTTGCATCACCCGTTCTACAATGGAATCTGAGTTCATTGCTTTGGATAAAGCCGGTGAAGAAGCTGAATGGCTTCGAAATTTCTTAAAAGATATTCCATTATGGCCCAAACTGTTAACTCCGATAAACATACATTGTGATAGTCAAGCAGCTATCGGAAGGGCTGGAAGTGTTATGTACAATGGAAAATCTCGCCATATACGTCGACGGCATAACACTGTTAGACAATTAATCTCTAGTGGAGTTATCACAATTGATTACGTAAGATCAAAAGATAACGTGTCGGATCCATTAACAAAAGGCCTATCTAGAGAATTAGTTGAAAAATCATCGAGGGGAATGGGACTGTGGCCTAGGACAAGTCATCATGGCGGTAACTCTACCTAGTAGACTGGAGATCCCAAGAACTAGGTTCAAGGAGAATACAAAGTTGTGCATGACGGTTCAACATTGTCAAAATTACTAAATTCATTCTCATGATGAGACAATATTCAGAAACAAGGATAAACCTAAAAATGGAAGGTTTTTAATGATTTCTAAGTTTGACATAAATTTGATCAAATAGTGTATTTACGGAATACACATTTAGGAATCATCTATGTGAGTGTGAAGTGTGAGCCGCTTCAAGGAGAATAAAAGAAGGCCAGTTCTCTAAGCACTTATGAGACCAGGCGGTGTTCATGGCTAAAACGAACACAACAGTGAGAACCAAAAAGCGGATAAGAATTAATTGTGTGACTTATATTGTCTTAGTATACACAAAAAGCCGACGGTTCAAAGATATCGCATCTACCGATTGACAAGTATACTCAATATATGTTCACTACGAAAAGTTCAAAGGGAAACCTACTTATTCAGATGCAGTTAATTCTTAGTTGTGAATCACACAGTTTTATGCATAGTTTTTAAAACTTGGCATTCTCCATTCATGTGGGGGATTGTTGGGGTATATATATATATATTTATTTATTTTATAAATATATATATATATATGTAAATATGTGAATGAAAATGTACCTTTTAGAAAAGGTATAAATGAAAGTGTACCTTTTGGAAAGACACCTTTTGGAATGGTACCTTTTGGTTCAAAATGAACCATTGCGTCCATTCGGTTCAAAATGAACCATTACATCTATTGGTTCAAAATGAACAATTGTAACCTTTCAAATTGCACCCCTTCATCTCTATAAATACTCCTAGCCCTCATTTAATTTAAACACATTACTTTTTCCATACAATTTTTTATTTGCAAAATTTTGCATATCTTTTCAGTTTTCTCTCTTGAAAAAAAAAATTTCATAGTGTCGTGTGATTTACACCATTATTTTGCGTTCGTTGTTTACCGGCGTTTGAAGTACCGCTACACCGGTAAGGTTCTAAACCGTTCTATCCTGGGAGGAATTGTTCCATTAACCTTGGGTACCGAGAGGGGAATAAAAATTCATTAAGGACAAACAGTGAATTCTGTTGGCTCGGTTTATTTATTGCATTTAATTTCATTCTTGCATTTATTATTGCTATTAATATTAATTTATTAATTATTTAAAATTAAATTAAGTATTACGAAAATAACAAAAATTGGTATAATTTAATTTAAAAAAAGTCAATAAATTTTTTTAATTTTAGATATTTTTGATCTAAATATTTAAATCTATTTCAAATCCATGATGAGCTCTAATGAATACGGGGAGAGGGTGACAAGAGCAGAGTTTATGTGCCGTTTATTAAGATTTATTGATGGTGTGGGAGCTAGGTTTTAGAGATGTAATACTCAAGGCGGATGCAAATTAAGTACTAAGAGAGTGAAAATTTATTACAAAATAAATTCAAAATATACTTAATTAATAATTTTAATATTATTTTTTTAAGTTATAGACAATATTTCTAAATCATTATAATTGTTAAAAAGGACAGTGCGCATCAAAAAACATTACAATTGATTTTAAAAATTATTTTTTAGAGCTACAATTTTAAAAGAAAAACCATGCATTTAAAAGAATAACGAATAAAAAATTGAAATAATAAAAAATTATCTTTTCTAGATGGAATTGATTGTTTGCTGTCTTTTAAAAAGTAAGAGAAAAATTCTATTTTATTCATTGAAAAGAGTACCATTTATTATATTATTTTAAAATTAGATGGTTAAATAATTAAGAGAAAATTATTTTATGTTAACTTTTTTATTAAAAAAAAAAACTCAATTGTTTTAGTAAAACAAATGTATGCTTAAATATGTACTTTTGAAAGTGAAATATAGTTTTAATATATTAAAAGTACATTAGTTGAATACCTTTGAAGGCATATTTTTGAAATCAAAAGATGAAAAATGGTTATTTTTGAAAAAAAAAAGAAATTAATATTTTTGAAAATAATTTTATTTTTAGGATATTTAAATAATTAATAATATTGGATTTTTTTAATAATAATATGACTAAATATTTAAAATTATTGAATTTTTTATAATTACAAGCATATAATTAATATATTTAAAATTATTAAGCTAGATTTAAAACATTTAAAATTTGAGAAGGCTAAAATATATTTGCTTAAATAAATAATATATATAATAAATATATTATTTAAAAATAATTATTTTGAAAGAGGAGGGGCCCTCAAAGATATTATAGTTTTGCCTCTAGTTATACTTGAGGTGGATAGTAAGGGGGCAGTGCAATTGATAAACGAAAGGGACATTTCCTCTGGTAGCTACTATTTATTCATTGCTTATGAGTATTTTCATATTGTTTCAAAAAGAATCGTCAGACGGCGCCATGATGGTCTCCTTCAATTTACTCTCTTCTATCTAAAGAGTTTTCTCTAGTCCACTTTTAGATTCCTAATCTCATGTTCAATCAGACCCTGGCAGTCACATGCAGCATACTAGTGCAACTCTTGTCGGAAAACTTCTTTCCTAGAAATCCTTTATCGGAACCACTATCATGTCTTTATTAGAAGAGTCTGGAAAGATAAAAAAAAAAAGTGACTACAGTTCAAAAGCAAGGCTGGAATTAATAAATTCATAATACATTTTCAAAGCGAAAGGGAAGCTAAACAGGTCTTTGGATGATGCCCCATGGAATATTTCAAACTCACTGTTCGTCCTTAATACCCGGCATGCTGATCAAACGTTTGATAGCTTAGATTTCTCGAAATCCCCCTTTTGGATCCAACTTGACAATTTGCCGCCATGGTTAATGACAAAGGAGAATACTATGAAGATTGGGGAGAAATTTGAAGGGTTGATTGATATGGATGTCAGACACAAATGCAGGACAAATTAAGAGTGTGGATTGCAGTAGAAAGGCACTTATTCTAGGGTTTTTTTTTTTTAACGAAGATGCAAATGGAGGTCGTGAATAGGTATCTGTAAGGTATGAAAAGATTGGAGACTTTTGTTTTAATTGTGGAAAAATTGGACATGTTAGATCATGCTAAAAAAAGCTCATAATGAAGATGATGGTACTCCAAGTTTGCTTTTTTAGCCCTTGGTTACGGGCAAATCAATTAGTAACTTCAATTGTCAAAAGCTCCTATCTATGTCAAAGTATGGAGTCAGGTTCAAGCAAGAGCAACGAAGATCAAGTGTTACCAGCTCAAGGTTGATTATGGAAAAATCCTCTCAATCTCCTTTAGTGTATGTTGGTCAAACACCGGTAACAGCAAGTGAGAACTCTAATAGTAATCTGGTGATTTCTGACAACCCAAAGCCATAACCTTACCCATGAGTAGATGTTGAATGCTCTTTATTGAGCCACTCAAAAGTCCATCAAACAACCCCAAAATCTTGGACTCCTCAAGCAACCCACCCTCTACCACTAGGTCCAAAGCTCCATATTACATCCCCTTAGTACACCAATCTAGACAATTCCACCTTCTCATTGATAATTGAAGTACCTTTAATGAACTTAACCACATCACCCCACTCCACATCTGCCCCATCCTATGCAAAGCCCTATAATCCTACCACACAAAGCTTAATCCTTATTCCCTCTTTAGAACCCGGCTACTCCATAAAACATGAAAGATGAAACCTTCATCATTAATAAATTTAAGTTTAACAGTGATGGTGATAGTATCTTAGATAATATGGCAACTTAGGCCTACAAGGTGGTTAAAGAAAACTCGAAATTCAAGTTATCTCCGTGGAATGACGATTCTTTGGAGAGGAAAATTATCTCATTTATTCCTTTACAAAAGGGGAACAAAGCATATATCAGGGAGATTGACGAGAAAAGCCCTCTAGTAGGAGGGGCTGGTGGTCAGTTCCGTTCAACTGGGAAGGCAATATTTGTACTGGGAAGGCAATATTTGTGGTCACAAACAAGACAAAGAAATGAAAGAGGCTTGCTAGGATAAAGCAACAAAATGTTTCCTCATCTACTGCTAATCAAGGCGTTGGTGGCTCGTCTAAAGCCACCTAGGTGCCATGAGTGTAATAGCATGAAATTGTCAAGGTTTTGGGTAAGCCTTGACAAGAAGAGGTCTTAACGATAATATTCAAAGATGTCGCCCAAGTATAGTGTTATGATAATTTATGTGTATATTTCTAGGATAATTTTATTGGCTTGAAGTTAATTTTTTTTAAATGTGTGTTTAAAGTTTGCTTGAAGTATATGATTTAGGTTGAAATGTGAACTTATGCAAAATGGAGCTTTAATTCATTTGTTAAAGTCAATTTGGAGGAAAGAGCATTGAACATGGTCAAGTTATCTTCATTGACTTGGTCATGCCACATGACACACCCACTAACTTGGCCATGTCACACGACATACTCACTGATTTAGCCATGTTACATGACACACCCACTGACTTGGCTGTGTTTCTCATTAAAAAGTTAAAAAAATGGACATACTCAGCAATCTGGTCATGTCCCTCATGAGAAAAGATGAAAATTTTGGCAAAATTTGACACACTCAGGTGACTTGGCCGTGTCACATGACATGGCCAAGACAGACATGACTTCGTCGTGTCACCAATCCAAAGAAATAAAAAAAAATGCAAAAGTAGACACATGTATATGACACCACCAAGTCACTGAGTAAAATAACAAAGACAAGTAGAAGAAAACACGGTCGTGTTACTCCCTACAAGAAACATACATTGAAAGGCAGTGAATGATACAGGCAAATGACTTGGCCATATCCAAGGTAAAATTGATAGACATGGCTAAGTCATTCATGTCTTGGCCATACTTGGCCATGTCACTCAATTAATGAAGCCAACTAAGTGAACTATAAAATGAGACAAATAACCGTGGAGCAGCAGAATAAGAAGAATGGTGATTTTTAAACCTTTTTTTAAAAGAGAGGGGAACAATTGATAATATCACATGAAAAATAATTGATTTTTAATTAAAAAGGAGACAAGCTTTTAAATAAAAAGGAGGGATCATCTTCTTTTTGGGCTACATGTGGGGAAGGAGGACTATTTCCTCTCCATTCTATTCTTATTCTTGTTACAATCCATTCACCTATCATCATTCACAATTAATTATCATCAACAATAGCCATTCTCTACACAAGATTGTTTTGCAAAGCTTTGGGAGGAGGTTTAGCAATTCTTCATCAAACTCAAGCAAGGTTAGAGGAAGAAAAAGAGAAGATCAACTCTAGTCTTCTCCAAATCGGGTTTTGTTATTTCTTGAATTAGTTCAATTAATTCATTTCCAAATTTTTGTTGAATTATTATGAACATTAATATTTCAATGGATGTTTGTGATTTGATTTCAAATGAGATGAGTATGTGCTTTGATTTGATGATGATGAGTTAAATTATCCATGCCTAGGGTTTGCAATAGATTTGATTAAATGATTTAATTCAAGTATTTCCATTAATATACCTTGTTATATGAGTTGATTATATTGGATTGAATTGCTAGGTTAATAGATTGACCACCTATTAATCTCTAAATATTGAATGAAGAACCGAGATGTAAAATTTGATATTGAAAATATGTATTCAACTACTAGAAGAATGAATTAGAAATATAAGTTATAGAGTTCTCTTAATTTACAAATTTAAAATAATTAATTATTGTTAATTCATGAATGTAAGAACTAATAAATTAAAAATAGCTAATTAATTAAAGAAATAAATTAAGTTACAAGGTTATATTAATGGTAATTCAAAAATTAAATATTTGATTAAATTAAATTGTAAATCCTAGGTATCATTTTGAAAGTTTCAATCAATTTTGTGCAACCGTTATTTATTTTACTTATAATCTTAGATATCTTTTATATTTCAACAAGATACACTCAAACTTTAATATATTGTTTTAATCAAATTATTACAAATAAACACCTTTCTTGTGAGAAGACCTTGGAGCGATCACCGTTACTATAATAACTTTGTATACTTGCGAGAGTCATTTTGCAGTAGTATTAAGTAGAGCACAACATATAGTATTACCGTTACTATAATAACTTTGTATACTTGCGAGAGTCATTTTGCAGTAGTATTAAGTAGAGCACAACATATAGTATTTCTAGCTGAAACTAAACAAAAAGAAGAGTTCATGGAGAACCATCGTGTGAAAATGGGTTTTGATTTTGGAACTTATTATGATCCTAATGGGAAAGTTGGTCACTTGGCACTTTGGTGGAGAGGTAATGTTTCCCTTCAAATATTAGAGTTGAATTTTAATTTTATACATGTGGCTTTGCAATACTCCAATTCAAAGCATTTTTTTTATTACATTTAAATACGGTTGCCCTTACAAGCAAAGAAAGAAAGAAATCTTTCACAAGTTAGTGAGACTCAACCCAGGCCAGAATACACCGTGGGTCAGTTTGGGAGACTTCAACCAAATCTTGTCTTATCATGAAAAAATGGGTGGAGGGGTGGTGGATTATTATTAGTGACACTGGTTTAATGATTGGATAAATCAGTTGCAAGCTTTTATATTTATATTTTAAAGGCCCTTGTTTCACCTGGACCAACAAACATGCTGGCCAAGCTAATATACAATGCAGACTGGACATTGTTGCGGCCTTAGCCTCACTATCTGCAAGTGCACAGATCGTTAACAAGTAATATAATGATGAGTAGAGTATCGTTCCCACGAGGAGGTTAATTCTAAGTACCAAACAATTTAACCGATTAATATTTGGATAATCAAATTTAATTTTATGATGATGATAAATCAAGAATAAATTTATAATAATGTAAAACTTAGAGTTTAGTCACCTTTATTGATTTATCATGGATTTTCTAAGGTATCGATTTTATTCAGTCATCCTTTTGATTAATGGTTGGATTCTTCTAAATTAAGTTCAAGTCTCTCTCAAGTACTAGAACCAATATCGACTTTAATCCTTACGTCTACTCTCGTGATCATAAGTAATTAAATCAATTCATTAAGTTTTATGAGAATCTTGAATCAACCTCTTAAGGGTTTAACCTTATCTCTAAGTGAGAAACTTACTTAAGATTGTTATCTCCTTGGACTAATGTCATGCTTCCACTCTCGCTCCATCACACAACATATCAAATCAATTAATCATTGGCCAAATAATCAAAGCATTAAGATTAAAGACAACAAAATAATCAAAGGATAACTAAATTAACCAAATAGACATTTATAGTTCCATGATAAATTCAATTAAAGGGACCAACCCTAAAAACGATTAGTTCTTCATTATTGAAATAAAAACATTACAAATATTAAAAATGGTAAATGAAAACATAATTAAAAGGAACAAGAAATATCAAACTCTATTTCTTTGAAGAAGATCTTGACTTGAATCTTGAACTCCTCCTTGAAGAAGAATTTTAACACTTCTAAACTAAATTTATTTGGATGAATCTAATCTATTACATATCCTCTTAATGCTTTTTCTCCTTGAATCCTTGGAGGAAATGTATTTATATAGAGTGCTTGGAAACTTCTTTAGTGGAGAAAAACTGAAAAAGGTTTAAACAAGTCTTGGTTGGTGAGTTCATCTTCAACATTTGTAGCCCACAAATCATAAAATAAGGGCCACGGTCGTGGCTTTTGGAGTGCCACAGTCGTGGCCTGTGTGAATTCTGCCTGTTTCGTCAAACTTTTCAGCTGACTAGGTCGGCCTGGTGGGCCACGGTCGTGGCCCTTGAGAGGCCACAGTTGTGGCTTTTGAAATGAAGCTGCCAAACTTATTTTCTTATTGTTCTTAGCTCAGGCAGTGGCGAAATGGATCCCACGGTCGTGGCCTTTGGGAGGCCATGGCCGTGGCCTATGTTTTGTCTTCATTTTTGCTTGTTTTTCTTGAATTTTTGCCTTACTAATCATCAAAAACCTTTAGCCTTGTCTTCCATGCTCACAAAGTGTAATTCTAACTCAAATAATCAAAACTCATCAAATTCAATTGGAAAATACTTAAAAATCAGAGTTAAAATGGCATAAAACAATGAGTATATTTTCACTCTATCAAATTCCCCCAAACTTGAATTATTGCTTGTCCTCAAGCAATTTAGAGTTATTTATTTCTCTATATGTTAGTTTATATGCAAAATTTTAAACAATCCAAGTTTTAAAACCTTAAGTTGCAATTAGCTTCATAATTTTACCTTACTTCATTCTTTTTCTCCTTTACTCAAGAACTTAATTAATTGCAATCAATCATCAAATTTTAGATAAGCAATTATTTATATATATATATATATATCCTAGTCTCATATGCATGCTTAATCGAGCCTTCTCCACTAATAGACCACACTAGATTAAGGGAAATCAAAAGGTCTTTAATAGGCTTGTAATTAGGTCTAAAAGGTATAGGCTAAAATAAGGTTTAGATAAAAATAGGTTAAGTATCTTCCTTTTTTTTTTGTAGAGGATTTTTGAATGCTTTGCTCCTTTTTTTCTTTTTAGGGAGTCTAATTTATTTATCATATGTATATATCATTTTTGTTTTTATATATGTAAACTCCCCCAAACTTTAAACTTTTAGGAGCTTCTTATTTTTAACTTGTATCCTCATAGTAATTTTTCAAAAGATAGTTAACCTTGAAAAGGGTAGTTTTTATTGCTTATCAAGAAATTCTCAAGCTAAAATATTGATTTAGGCTCAAAAGGGACAACTAGAGGCAATGTTCAAATATGGTGGATATAAGGATATGGCTTTTCAAACAATGCCTAAATCATTTTTCCCTTTTATCTAACTTGATTCTTTTTCGCCTCAAAAGCTCTTTTAAACATGTTCTAGGCCTAGGTAAAAGAATATAAACTCAATCTAAAATTCAATAACAAACCACTTTTAATTGCGTTGAAGAGCTCATTTGGAATATAAAAATTCATAAGGTATTATTATTCCACCGAATTTTAACTTTTAGAAATAAAACTTAACTGAATCAAATTTTAACATATAAAAGAACATATAAAGAAATAAAAATACTAAACAAAAATTAAACCATAAGTATCCAAAAGCAGAGTTTAAAATTGAAATAAAATAGAAAAGTACCATAAAAACAAAATATATATATATATAAAATTCGATAATTAAACAAAATATAAAAGTAACCAAATTAAACAAAATATAAAAATAACCAAATTGTGCATAAGATTAAACAATAATTCAGAAAACTCCCCCAAACTTTAATCACACTGTCTCAGTGGGTGCCTGTATCAGGGTCATCACCAGGCGAAGGTGGTTGTTGTGGAGGCGGGTAGTGCAGTCCAAATTGAGCAAAGAAAGTGTTGAACTGTTCACTAAGGCCCGTCATCTGAGTAGAAATGGTACGTACCTCGTGCTCAACTCCTCTGAACCGTTGCTCCATGCTATCAAAACGTTGCTCCCAGACTTTATTCCTGCGATTCATCTCATTTTCAAAAGAGTAAATTCTGTTAGAAATATATTCAAATGTGTTTGGTGGTGGAGCATATGGTCCGGCTTCAGACGGTGGTGGTGCGGATGGACCAGCCTCAAAAGGTGGAGGTGGTGGTTGATCTTCAGGTTCATCAAACTCTCCTCCTTCTCCAAACAACTCATCTATGTCAATGTTTATATCTGCGTCCGGTGGCCCTAGAATCTCATATTGGTCTCCTCTTTTTCTTGCTATCCGCATGGCTAAAACAGTGATCATATCAATTGTAATTTTACCAGGTATGTGGACAAGATGATCAAATCTAATATTTAGATAACGTGCAATTTTTGTGATCATCCCCCCAATTACAATTTTTCCACTCCGTTGTCTAATCACTTCCTCACATCTTTTAGCAAACCAATAGCAAACATTAAACACTTTTTCCTCCATGGCACAATAAAAGAAGTGCAATTCTTTTAAATTTACATTTCCTTGACTCTCTCCTTTTCCAAAAATGGTGTTTGCTAGGACAATATGAATATACCTATAGAATGGGTTTGAAAAATTAGAGGCTTTAGATATTTTGCTATTAAATCGTCTCGTGCCTCCTAATCTAGTCCATGTGGAATTTTCATCAAACTCCTCCATTCTACCAGGTATCCCCTGCAAATTTGACAATCCAAGTGCATCCCCGAATTCAAGCATAAGCCAATTATAATTTTGATTTCCCAATCTAAATTCCACTCTCCCATTGAATCCAGCTTGAAATTGGGTGGAAAAAATTTAAAACTACTCAAGAATTCCAGGGTTAATTCAGCATAGGTGGGGAAACACATACTAGCAAACATGATCCATTGCATATCAATAAACATTTTCATCAATTCATTATTCCATCCTAATTTTCTCACAACATTTCCATCAATAAACCGAGAAGGAATAATTTTTCTAGAGCTTAAAATTTGGTACCTTTGTCTTTGTTCTTCATCTTGGAAACGAATTTCATGATACCTGCTTGGTCCTGGAGATGTTGGTGGAGATGGTGTTGATGATGATGAGAAAGATGTTTCTTGGCGTCTCCTTTTAGATCCATCTCCCCTTGATTCTCCACCCTTTGATTTTCCCTTTGATTTTGTGGCTAAAGTCTTGCTTCTGACCATTTTTGTGTTTGATCCGATGAAAATATAGAATAATTGAAGAAAATTGAATGGAAATTGAAGTTTAGGTCGTGGGTTGAGAGGTTTTGGTCGTGGATTTCAAACTTGGGCGGCCAGCGATAAGGAAGGAGAGAAAATGAGATGTTTATATACTTCTTGGAATGCCACGGTCGTGGCATGTAAGTGCCACGGTCGTGGCCTTGGTTTGACTTGGTCAATGGCGGTTTGCATGGGAGGCCACGGTCGTGGCCCTTGAGATGCCACGGTCGTGGCTTTGGTTTTGCTTCTGCCTTCTTGTTTGCTTTGAGAATGACATTTTGGCAGCCTTGTTTTGGATCCCACGGCCGTGGCCTTTGGGATGCCACGGTCGTGGCTTTGGTTTTCTTGCTGTTTTATCAAAATTTTTCCTCCGTTTCAATTTTTACAATTCCAAATTGAATCCCACGGCCTAGGGATGGATGGACACGGTCGTGGCATCTGAATTCCTTCCATTTCTTGTGTTTATGCACTTGTGATCACCTTCAAAACAAAATTTAAACAAATCTATTAAAAAGTTTGAAATGAAAAATTAATCTAAAAGAACACAAGGGAAAAGAATTGGGTTGCCTCCTAAAAAGCGCTAAATTTATCGTCGATAGCTTGACATTGATTTGTGTAGATACTTATGAGTTGAAATGATAAATGGCTCCAACATCTATGGGATCACCAATGAGATAAGGTTTTAGTCGTTGTCCATTAATCTTGAAGATCTCTCCCTTTTGATTTTGAATATCACATGCACCGTAAGGATAAACCTTGACAATTGTAAAGGGTCTTGACCAACAAGATTTAAGCTTTCCAGGAAAGAGTCTTAATCTTGAGTTGTATAACAAAACCTGTTGTCCTTCATGAAATTGCTTAAAATTGATAAATCTATCATGCCATGACTTTGTTCTTTCTTTATAAATTTTAGCATTCTCATAAGCTTGAAACCTAATCTCATCTAATTCACTCAATTGCAAAAGTCTCTTCTGTCCTGCCTTATTCCAATCCATGTTCAATTGTTTAATAGCCCAATATGCCCTATGTTCTAGCTCAACTGGTAAATGACATGCTTTCCCAAAGACAAGTCTATATGGTGACATGCCGATTGGAGTCTTAAATGCTATTCTATAAGCCCAAAGAGCATCATCTAACTTGATTGACCAATCTTTCCTTGAATTACTAACAGTTTTCTCTAAGATCCACTTAAGTTCCCTATTAGAAATCTCCACTTGTCCACTAGTTTGAGGGTGATAAGGTGTTGTTACCTTATGTTGTACTCCATATTTCCTAAGGATAGATTCAAAAGTTTTATTACAAAAATGAGTACCCCCATCACTAATTATGGCTCTAGGGACTCCAAATCTAGTGAAAATATTTTTCTTTACAAATCTAGTCACAACCTTAGAATCATTTGTTGGACTAGCTATTGCTTCTACCCACTTTGAAACATAATCTACAACCACTAAAATGTATTGATTATTAAATAATGGTGGAAATGGTCCCATAAAATCAATTCCCCAAACATCAAACAATTCAACTTCTAAAATGGAGTTAAGTGGCATATCTTGTCTTTTTGAAATATTACCTACCCTTTGGCATCTATCACATGATTGAACAAAAATTTTGGCATCCTTATACATACTTGGCCAGAAGAATCCAGATTGCCAAATTTTAGCAATTGTCTTAGACGTGCCAGAATGTCCCCCACATTCTTTCGAATGGCAGAATTGTAAAATACTTTTCATTTCCTCTTCTGGAAAACACCTACGAATCATTCCATCCCCACAATGTTTAAACAATAATGGTTCCTCCCATATGTAATGTTTAACATCAGAAAGAAATTTCTTTTGTTGAGCATAAGTCACTTCTGATGGAAGGACGCCACCTGCCAAATAATTCACAAAATCAGCATACCAAGGGATGTAATGTTTAATTGAAAACAATTGTTCATCAGGGAATGATTCATTAATAGGCAAAATATTCTGAGTTGCTTGCTTCTCTATTCTGGATAGGTGATCTGCCACAAGATTCTCAGCTCCTTTTTTATCTTTAATTTCAAGATCGAATTCTTGGAAGAGCAAAATCCATCTAATCAGTCTTGGTTTAGCTTCCTTTTTGTTTATGAGATACCTGATAGCTGTATGGTCAGTATGAACAATAACTTTGTAACCTAAAAGATAAGATTGAAATTTATCCAATGCAAACACTATGGCAAGCATTTCCTTTTCTGTAGTGGCATAATTGATTTGAGTATTATCAAGGGTTCGGCTTGCGTAGTATATGACATGATTTTTCTTATTCTTTCTTTGACTCAAAACTGCTCCAATTGCGTAATCGCTGGCATCACAGTTCAAATGGTAAAGACCAATCTAGTGGTGATATAATAGGACTTGTCGTGAGTGCTGCTTTTAACCTGTTAAAGGCAATTGAACATTCATTAGAAAAATTAAAAACGACATCCTTATTTAATAATTCACACAAAGGTCCCTGCATGTCCTAAAAAACTTCGAACTCCTTTCACGTTGGTTGGCGGTGGTAGTTTTTCAATGATTTCCACTTTTGCTCTATCTACTTCAATTCCTTCTTTTGAAACCTTGTGTCCAAGTATAATTCCTTCTTCTACCATAAAGTGACATTTTTCCCAGTTGAGGACAAGGTTAGTTTCTTCACACCTTTTCAGTACCTGTTCCAAATGTTGTAAACAATCATCAAAAGTTGAACCATAAACTGTAAAATCATCCATAAAAATTTCAACCATTGATTCTACAACATCAGAAAATATGGCCATCATGCATCGTTGGAAGGTTGCTGGTGCATTGCACAATCCAAAAGACATCCTCCGATAGGCAAAAGTGCCATAAGGACATGTGAATGTAGTTTTCTCTTGATCTTCTGGTGCTATAGGAATTTGAAAATATCCTAAATAACCATCTAATAAACAAAAATAAGCATTTCCTGCAAGTCTTTCCAACATTTGATCAATGAATGGTAATGAAAAATGATCCTTTCGGGTAGCTTTATTCAACTTCCTATAATTTATGCAAACTCACCATCCAGTGACTGTTCTTGAAGGGATCAATTCGTTATTTTCATTTGTTATAACTTTCATCCCTCCTTTTTTTGGAACCACATGAATAGGACTTACCCACAAGCTATCAGAAATGGGATAAATAATTCCTGCATCTAAAAGCTTAGTTATTTCTGCTTTTATTTGGATTTAATCTTCTTTGTTGATCTATCAC
This sequence comes from Garcia nutans, assembly GCA_947685225.1. NCBI lineage: Eukaryota > Viridiplantae > Streptophyta > Magnoliopsida > Malpighiales > Euphorbiaceae > Garcia > Garcia nutans. The sequence goes on from CANTUV010000068.1 coordinate 4,272,599, forward strand.
AGGTTTAGAATTTTCTTCCAACAATATTCTATGCATACAAATTGAAGGGCTAATTCCCTTAATATCAGATATAGTCTAACCTATAGCTTTTTTATATTGTCTAATTAAATTCAAGGTTTGACTTAATTGATCTTCAGACAAATTAGCACTGACAATGATAGGCAAAGAATTATATGTTTCAAGATATGCATACCTGAGATGATTTGGAAGAGGTTTCAACTCTAATTCCGGTGCCCTATCAATGGATGGTAGTGGTAAAGTTTTACCTTTTTCAAGAGGTTCTAGTCTTTGAAAGTACATGAGTGGACTTTGTTGAAATGATAAAACATCAGTGGCTATCTCTTTGCTCCCCTCTTCAAATGTAGAACGTTGTGCAAGACATATTTCCAAAGGATCATCATACATTTGGTCACCTATTTCCTGCACACATTCATCTATAACATCAATTAGAAAACAATCATCAAGAATTTCTGGATGTTTTGCTGCCTTTGTCAAGTTAAATTCCACTTTCTCTTCTCCTACTTGAAGAGTAAGTTTTCCCCCTCGAACATCTATCATGGCTCCAGCTGTAGCTAAAAATGGCCTTCCTAAAATGAGAGGAATTTCGATGTCTTCATCCATTTCCAGAATTACAAAATCTACTGGAATGTAAAGTTTATCTACTTTCACAAGTACATCTTCAACTATGCCAATAGGATATTTTATGGATCAATCAGCTAATTGAAGAGACATTTTTGTTGGTTGTAATTGTGTGAAGCCAAGTTTCCTACAAATAGAACTAGGCATTAGACTCACACTAGCTCCTAAATCACATAATGCTTTACGAAAATCAACTTCACCAATGGTGCAAGGTATAGAAAAACTCCCTGGATCTTTTAACTTTGATGGAAGCTTGTTTTGGATCACCACACTACATTCTTCTGTTAATGCAATTTTTGCATTATCCTCCAATTTTCTTTTATTTGATAGCAGTTCTTTAAGAAACTTCACATAAGTTGGCATTTGTGCAAGAGCTTCTGCAAAAAGAATATTAATGTGAAGTTGTTTAAATACTTCTAAAAATTTTTCATACTGCTTATCTAATTTTTGCTTCTTAAGTCTTTGAGGAAAAGGAATTTGAGGAACATATGGTTTGAATGTTTCTTTTGGTATTTCCTTCTCTTTGACTTCTTCTTCTTTTTCCTTTACCAATTTTGGGATTTGGGTTGGTGAAGGATCATCTAGTTGCAAACCACTTTTTAAGGTCACAGCCTTGCAATGCTCTCTTGGATTGATTTCTATTTGACTCGGAAGAACTCCTTGATTCCGGTTATGGAGAGAACTTGCAATTTGACCTATCTGTGTTTCAAGGCTTCTGTTTTGAGTTGATAGAAGTTTAATTTTTTGCTCAAGTCTTTCATGTTGCTTTTCCATTCTATCAAATCTTTCCGATGTTGCTCCAATGAATTTTTCCAATGCTACTTCATATGATGGCTTTTCAGGAGGATGGAAGCATTGATTTTGATTTTTTCATGTATTGTGGTTGATATGGTGCTTTTTGACTGCCTTGATTTCCCCATGCCAAATTAGGGTGATTTCTCCATTTGGGGTTGTAAGTGTTTCCTTGTGGGAAAGTTAGACCTCTATTTTGATTCCCCACAAACTGGACGTGCTCCATTATCTTGCAATCAGCTACATCGTGGCTACCTCCACATCCTTCACAACTTTGAGATGATGCTGATGATAAATTGACATGCTCCAATTTCTTGGCAATTGTATCCACTTTAGCTGCAAGTAAAGAAAAATTGTCAATCTCATGTAAACCTGCAACTCTTTTTTGCATACCTCGTTCTGAAGTCCAATGATAATTATTTGCAGCCATTTCTTCAATTAAATTAGTTGCTTCAGAAGGAGCTTTGTTCATTAGAGCACCTCTTGCTGCTGCATCAATCATTCCCTTAATATTTGGATGAAGTCCATTATAAAAGGTTTGAATTAAAAGCCATTCCGGGACTCCATGGTGAGGACATTTTCTTTGCAAATTCTTGAACCGTTCCCAAGCTTCATATAAGCTTTCCCCATCTTGTTGAATGAAACTTGTGATATCATTTCTTAATTTAGCCGTCTTGGAAGGTGGAAAATATTTTGCCAAAAATGCAGCGGCTAATTGATCCCAAGTGGAGAATGTACCTGGTGCCTTAGAAATGAGCCAATCTTTTGCTTGATCTCTTAATGAAACTGGAAAAAGTCGCAACCTAATAGCATCATCAGATACACCATTTATTTTGAATGTATCACACATTTCTAAAAAATTTGAAATATGAGCATAAGCATCCTCATGTGGTAAGCCATGAAAAACAAACTGCTAAATTAAATTAATAAGTGCTGGTTTTAGATCAAATGTGTTGGCTTGCACAGGAGGTTTGACTATGCTAGATCTTAGGTAAGCAGATGGCATAGCATATTGTTTCAAGGTCATGTTTTGTGGATCTCCCATGATTTCTTCTTCTTCTTCTGCAGAAAATGCTCCTTCTTCTAAATGGATTTCAGTTGAAGTTCCTTCTCCTCTTTGTCTTTCTCTTCTTTCCTTGTTTTGCTTTCTATAAAATCTCTCAATTTCATGATTATAGGGTACAAGTTGAGTGTGTGGATTACTACGCATGTAACACTTAAAATTTGCAGAAAAGTAAAAATTTAAAGTAATAACAGTTTAATATTATCAATATCAGAATGATTCCATCCCCGGCAACAGCGCCAAAAACTTGTTGCGGCCTTAGCCTCACTATCTGCAAGTGCATAGATTGTTAACAAGTAATATAATGATGAGTAGAGTATCGTTCCCACGAGGAGGTTAATTCTAAGTACCAAACAATTAAACTGATTAATATTTGGATATTCAAATTTAATTTTATGATGATGATAAATCAAGAATAAATTTATAATAATGTAAAACTTAGAGTTTGGTCACCTTTATTGATTTACCATGGATTTTCTAAGGTATCGATTTTATTCAGTCATCCTTTTGATTAATGGTTGGATTCTCCTAAATTAAGTTCAAGTCTCTCTCAAGTACTAGAACCAATATCGACTTTAATCCTTACGTCTACTCTCGTGATCATAAGTAATTAAATCAATTCATTAAGTTTTATGAGAATCTTGAATCAACCTCTTAAGGGTTTAACCTTATCTCTAAGTGAGAAACTTACTTAAGATTGTTATCTCCTTGGAATAATGTCATGCTTCCACTCTCGCTCCATCATACAACATCTTAAATCAATTAATCATTGCCCAAATAATTAAAGCATTAAGATTAAAGACAACAAAATAATCAAAGGATAACTAAATTAACCAAATAGACATTTATAGCTCCATGATAAATTCAATTAAAGGGACCAACCCTAAAAAGGATTAGTTCTTCATTATTGAAATAAAAACATTAAAAATATTAAAAATGGTAAATGAAAACATAATTAAAAGGAACAAGAAATATCAAACTCTATTTCTTTGAAGAAGATCTTGAACTCCTCCTTGAAGCAGAATTTTTACACTTTTAAACTAAATTTATTTGGATGAATCTAATCTATTACATATCCTCTTAATGCTTTTTCTCCTTGAATCCTTGGAGGAAATGTGTTTATATAGAGTGCTTGGAAACTTCTTTAGTGGAGAAAAACTGAAAAAGGTTTAAACAAGTCTTGGTTGGTGAGTTCATCTTCAACATTTGCAGCTCACAAATCATAAAATAAGGGCCACAGTCGTGGCTTTTGGAGTGCCATGGTCGTGGCCTGTGTGAATTCTGCCTGTTTCGTCAAACTTTTCAGCTGACTAGGTCGGCCTGGTGGGCCACGGTCGTGGCTTTTGAAATGAAGCTGCCAAACTTATTTTCTTCTTGTTCTTAGCTCAGGCAGTGGCGAAATGGATTCCACGGCCGTGGCCTATGTTTTGCCTTCATTTTTGCTTATTTTTCTTGAATTTTTGCCTTACTAATCATCAAAAACCTTTAGCCTTGTCTTCCATGCTCACAAAGTGTAATTCTAACTCAAATAATCAAAACTCATCAAATTCAATTGGAAAATACTTAAAAATCAGAGTTAAAATGACATAAAACAATGAGTATATTTTCACTCTATCAGACATAATGCTTGTAAATTTGGAATGGTGGATGCAGTTCTCATGTGCTACAGTAATACAAGGAGATTTTATTACCCATCATAGGCCACTGATTTCATCCTTTATTACCCATCATGTCAGCAGAAATAAAGGATTTAAATTTGAAACAAAATGGCAATACTCAAAGGATTATGGCAATATCTTCTGTTCGATTTGGGGACAGAGGGATGAGGAGATTAATTCTCACAGTTTTTAGAGCAATTTAAGGCAAATAGTGGGATAGTTGAATGTATGGAGGAAAAAAAGTAATCGAAATGCAAGCAAAAGTATTGATCAAGTAGTGGCTGAATTGGAAAACATTTATACCCTCCTTGATACAGATAATTATCGAGAAAAATAAAAAATCCATTTTGACTGAATTAGAATTAGCATGGAATATGAAAGAACAGTTTTGATGCAAAGGTCAAGACTTATATGGCTTCAGGCTGGGGACAGGAACACTAAGTTCTTCCATGCTTCCATAATTCAGAGGAGGCAACAAAACTTCATCGGGTAGTTGGATTGAAGGTGAAAAGGAGATTCAAAAATAAGCAATCCACTACTTCAAAGCCTTATACACTATGGGAGTTATGGATTTTCAAGAGGATATTTTATGTTGTCCCTAAATTTGTGACTGAACAATATAACTATGAGAGAAGATTTTAGCCCCCATTCTTAGTGGAATGATTCTTGCGACCTTGGCACTGTTAGGCTCTGCGCCTTCAAGAACATGAACTTAAACCTGGAGAATAGGAGTTGTTACTCGAATGGGCCAGGAAGAAGATAGAATGGGTAGATGACTAGATTCCTAAAGAATTTCTAACCCCCTACTGGGTTTGAAAAGTTAGGTATATATGGAGAATATAGGAAATGGCCCAGCACACCATAATGCCTAGTTCATTGAAATCGACCTCCTTTTCGGGTCTAAATAATATTCAATATATAAATTATTAGAATATCATTCATATTAAAAACGATTAAAAGTAAATAAAATAAAAAATAATAATATAACTCAAACAATAAAATGGGCACCCATACGATATGAAAATATGCTTTTATAAATATTCAAAATATAAATAAAAGAAGACACCCACAAAAGAGTGAAAAAGTGACGCTCATAATTGTCCTAAAAATAAATTAAAAATAAACAATTTAAATAAACTAGGTACACACAAGTGAAAACATGCATTTTACAAACTATTTAAAATCTAAAAAATAAATAAATGTAATTATGGGTCCACCATTCATAACAAAACAAATAATCCAAACATATATTTAATCATCATATAAATAATAATAAATTAGGATTTAATCAAAGGTAATTAAGTTTAATCATAAAAATTACAATCGATAAACATATCTTAATATTAACTCGTTAATGAAATATAGGGTGTAATACATACGACGCTCCCAAAATATAAACTATTTACCATACTCATTGAATAAGTTGCTACCTCCATAATATATATTATTAATCATATTAGTAATGAAATAATATTGTTTAATATTTGAACAATCTGACATAATCGCAATTTATAAATTAGAATTTTAAATCATAATTTAGTGTTTCTGTATTTAATCAAACAAGATCAAAACAAATTAAAATGGATCTGCAATGTTATAAAATAAATAATATGATAATTTGCTAAATCGAATAAATTCAGGTAGTGAAAATCATACCTGCATTGTAGGTTCCACCAAATAATATTATTGAGACAAGCCTCGATACGATCTCTTTGTGGAAATTGATATTGTGTTCTACCTTGAAATTCTACGATGGGTTTGGAACAACCAAGTTTTGGTGAACCAAGTAATTCTAGGATTGATTATTGTGTTCTTGATTTTTAGCTATTGTATCTTTGTTTACTCTCTGTCTCTTTAATTCTCAAATTGTTTATTTGCTGAAAGCTAATTGCTAAATTATTTACTGCTCTCTTTCTTTGCTCCTTCCTACCCCCTGTAAATTGCTTTGTATTTATAATGCTAATTAGGATTATATATTCTTAATTCAGTTGGAAAGTCTCGATCGTATTACAAAACCTTGTATTTATCTTAATAAGCCCGAATTTAAGTAGGTTTAAGAAATTTAAAGGACCTGCTCATGGAAAATTGGTCATGAAAATGGCCAATTTGTCATGACCTTTCAAGGCTTTTTTGTAATTCAGGCTTTTTAATTTGGCTTTTAAGTGGTACCAGTTCGATTTAGGATTTTTAAATTGAAACAAAATTTGATTTGGAATCTTTTTTTAAAAGATTGGACCATATTTATTTAGGGCCAAAATTAAGGATCTATAGTAATAGAGTCCTTTGCATCACTCCATCACTTCGTGGTATATTTTATCAAAAATTTTAGAGTAATGTTAAACAACAGCTGATTGCAGTGGTGCAAGATTTCTTCACAAATGTCATTACACCTTTGAACCTTAATCAGACTAATATCATTTTGAATTTGTATGGAAAAAAGTAACTAATGATGATATGCAAGCGAAAACTTTTTCTACTTCTTACGCCTCAAATATGCTCATGTAGTAGCAATGTTGAGAAAAAGGTTTAAAGAAATATTTTGGATTAATTTCATGCCTTTTTGTGGTTGAACAAAATAATAAATTATTGAAAAAAAATTACGAGGCACGTCCGACTTGTTCTATTATATTCCTTAAAGTAAATTTGGTAAAATATATTAATAACGAAATATAAGTGGATGTGGCCATGGTAATAGTTGTAGTAGTAGTCATGGCCATAGTCATAGAAATGGTCGTGGTCATAGCTATGATTGTGGCTTAAATAATTATCATGATGGGTTTATTCTAAAAATACAAATTATCATGGTTTTATTCTAAAAATACAAATTATCACCAAAAATAGGATTACATTGATGTAAAACAAGATAAAGGTAAAAGTGAATAAAAATTCAAAGAATACTAAAAATAAATGTTATTGATGTGGTATGACTGGATATGAATCACGTACTTATTGTATGGCTAAACATCTTATTGAACTTTGTCAAACATCATTAAAGAAGAAAGAAAAAGATATAGAGAACAATTGTGTTTTTCAAAATAATGATACTATTAATATAGCACCTTTGGATGTGGCTAACTTCTGTGAACTAGTTGAGAAAGAAAATTATTAATAAATATGAAGATATCATGAAAGTTTATTTTGTGAGTAAATTTTTACTATCATTTTATTTTGTGTGTGGATTATTCTTTTATTTGTATTGTAATATTTTTTTTATTTTTTAATATAATATTTTTCTTAATGTAATATTTTCTCTTTTCAATTAGTAATATTTCTAATAATATTTTGTTTTATTTCAAAATGAAGAAACAAATGAATGCTTCTCTGCTTTTGATTAAATTCAAGATAAATAAGAAGATATATATTGTGAATAGTATAACCACATATACTATTATTAAAAATACATAATATTTTTATTCTTTGAAAATAGGTGAAGCAATTATTATTACAATATCTGGTAACATAAAAATAATTGAAGCTTTTGGAAGAGTCAATATATTATTACCAAGAGGATAAAAATATTTATAAATAATACATTATTTTCTCCAAAGTCTTATAGAAATTTATTAAATTTTAAAAAGATTTGCAATAATAAATATTATATTGAGATTATAAATGAGAGGAATAAAAAATACCTCCATATTATAAATATTATTTTAGGTGAAAAACGTATGTTTGAAAAATCTCCTACCTTTTCCTCTAGTTTGTACTACACAAATATATTAAACTAAAAGTTTACATATCCAAATATTTTATTATTTGGCTTGATAGATTCAGCCATCTAGGTTCAATAAGGATGAGAAAATTTTTTGAAAATTAACATGGGCATTCATTGAAAAACTAGAAGATTTTTTAAGAAAATGAATTTTTCTATATTGCATGTTCTCAAAGAAAATTAATTATAAGACCATCAACTAAAATATGAATTGAATCACCTATATTTCTAAAATATATTCAAGGTAATATATGTGGACTTATTCATCCATCATGTGGACACTTCAAAATTTTTTTTAATTTTAATAAATACTTCTACTAGATGATCATATGTGTGTTTATTGTCATCATGTAATTGGGCATTTAGAAGATTATTTACTCAAATAATTAGATTACAAGCACAATTTTCAGATCATCCAATTAAGACAATCCATCTTGATAATGCCAGTGAATTTAAATCTCAAACATTTAATGACTATTATAAGTCACTTGGGATAAAAATTGAATACTGTGTAGCATATGTTCACACACAAAATGGATTAATGGAATCACTTACTAAACATCTTTTGTTAATAACTAGACCATGAGGATTAAACTCCCTACTTCAATACGGGGTATGTTATTTTACATGCAGCAACACTTATATATATTAAACCAACAAGTTATCATAAGTTCTCTCTATTATCATTAGTTTTTGGTCAAGAGCCGAATATTTTTCATTTAAGATTTTTTGGATAGGCAGTATATGTTCATATTGCTCCATTGCAACGCTTTAAATGGGTCCTTAAAGGATATTAGGAATATATTAAATGTAAATCTCCATCAATAATTAAATATCTTGATTCATTAATGGGAGATATATTTACTATGCGATTTGCAAATTTGTCATTCTGATGAACTAATATTCTAAGTATTAGGGGGATAAAAATAAAAGAGTGGAAAAGACAATAACATGATATAATTCATCATTGTCTCATTTAGGTTTCAGAATCAAGAATTGTGAACAAGAAGTTCAAGATACTCCATCGGTAAAATTTAGCAAGTCAACTGCCAGATGCACTTATTGATCTAAAACAAGTTACAGTATCTCATATAAGAAGAGCCAATATTCCAAGTCATATTGATGTCCAAGAAGGACAATCTACTTATGAATCTCAGGCACACTTAAAGTGTAAAAGACCTATTGGTTCTAAAAATAAAAATCATTAAAGAAAGAAAAACACTAAATAACAAAGATGATACTAATAAGGAGACAGATGCTAATATAAATAAACTTTCAGAAGAAGTATAAATACATAAAGTCGATAACAATGAAGAAATTTTGATAAATTTTGTTAATACTAAAAAAATATGGAATTGAAATAATGGTTATGGACTACAATTTTATATATAATGTAGGATTAGGTATTGCAAATACTAATATGGATCTTGAACCATGATCTATTCAAGAATATCGAAATAGAGAAGATTGGCCAAAATGAAAAGATGCAATGCAAATAGAGTTGAATTCACTTGAAAAGCAGAAGGTTTTTGGACCAATAGCCTAAATAACTTAAAGTGTGAAACCAGTGGGATATAAATGGATATTTGTGAAAAAAAATAAGAAAAATGAAGTACAAGACTTATTGCACAAGGATTTTCATAAAAACTTAGAATTGTATAAAGAGACATACTCTCATGTAATTGATGCAATAACTTTTAGATATTTTATTAGTTTGGTAGTGCATGAAAGACTTCATATGCCCTAATGGATGTAGTCACAACCTATCTATATGGCTTACTTGATAATGATATCTATATGAAAATCTCTAAAGGATTTAAAATGCTAGAGAAATATAATATAGATTCTTGAGAAATCCATTCAATTAAGTTATAAAGATATTTGTGTGGATCAATCGTCTTAGTGAATATTTGATAAAAGAATGTAAAAAAAAATCCAATTTGTCCATGTGTTTTTATAAAGAAATACGGATCCAAGTTTGCTATAATTGCTATTTATGTTGGCGATTTGAATATTATTGGAACTTTTGAAGAAATTCTAAAAGCAATAGAAAACTTGAAAAGGAATTTGAGATGAAAGATTTTGAAAAAATAAAATTCTATCTCAGGTGACAAATTAAATATTTAGCAAAGAGAGTTTTTGTTCATCATCTAAACTATAAAGAAAAAGTCCTTAAATAATTTTATCCAGATAAAGTACATTTGTTGAATAGTCCAATGATTGTTCAATCACTTGATGTGAATAAAAATTCTTTTGGGCCTTAAGAAGAAAATGAAAAAAATTTTAGTCTTAAAGTACCATATCTTAATGCAATATATAAAATAATATATCTTGCTAATAATACAAGGCCTGATATAGCTTTTTTTGTTAACTGGTTAGTAAGATATAGTTCTTCGCAAACCCAAACCATTGGAATGGTATTTAGCATATATTGCGATATCTTAAATGAATTATTGATTTGGGTTTATTTTGCACAAATGAATTTAGACTTTAATTGGCTGGTTATGTAAATGCATAATATTTATCTAACTCACACAAAGCTTAATATCAAATGTGTTATTTATTCACATATAGTGATATAACTATATCTTGATATTCTATGAAGCAAATAATAGTTGTTGCTTCCTCAAATCATGCAACAATAATAATATATCATAAAGCAAGCCGAAAAGGTATTTGACTAAAATCAATAACCTAACATATTCGTGAAATGTATGATTAATATTTGAATAAAGAAACCCCACAACAGTATACAAAAATTGCACAACTTGTATTGCTCAATTAAAAAAATGATATATGAAAAGAGATAGAATAAAATACATTTCACCAAAATTCTTCTTTATACATGATCTTCAAAAGAAAGATGAAATTAATATTCAACAAATTCGTTCAAGTGAATCTAACATATTTGTTCACTAAGGTATTATCTAATGCTACTATTTGCCTAAGAAATTATAAAATTTGCCCTTTAAGTGTGTGAGGCGTACTAGAAGATTGTAGGTTCCTCAATCAAAATGTGAAAACCTAACTTCTAACTAAGCAAATGTGTAAGATCCTTAAAAGGACCAAAAAAAATTAAGGATTGAAAACCTCAAACTCTCCTTAACAATTTGCTTGAATTATATAAGAATTGGATAATTGTTTGATCCAAAAGCAAATGAATGAAGGTATTATAGCTAATTAAGCAAACAAAATTAAATAAACTAAAGTAAGAACATTTATAATCATGAGGCGTTGGATGTCTAAAAAAATTGAACAAAATATTCACAAAGGAACGAGAAACAGAAATTGCAATGGTAATGAATAATTACAAGTGGACTAAAATTCTAACTGGATTTGGCAACTAAAGACAGGAATTAAATTTGTTTGGATATAAACTAGTTATCTGCTGGTTTTTGAGAGAGATTTGATGTCGATGCTTTTTGAAATCTTGATCTTTTTGTTAGTTGATTGATTGCCCCTTTTGTTGGTTGCATGTACCTTTTTTATAGCTCCTTCTTTCAATTTCTCCTTTTCAATTTGGCCACTAAACCCACAATTTGTCACGTTATTTCTATGTTCCCAAGTTTATCTTTTTTGCTCATGTTCTCCTTCTTTTGCGGTAGCACTTAGCTACATTTTGGTTACAAGGCCAACTCCTTTTTTTTTTATTTTTTATAATATTAGCATGCATCATTTTAAAATTTTTTGGTGATATTGCAAATAAGGAGAGTTTAACACTATACTATTTTTTATTTATCAAAAGTTTTATCTCATCGGCTTTTCCTAATAAAGGTTTTAATACGACATTACTATTTGCACAAAAGAACATTATACTCTTTTTCTTTATCTAGATTTTTTCTCATCGGTTTTTTTACTAGTAAGATTTTAATGAGATATATTATTAATTAAAAAACATCTAAGAAAAAGTGTTATGAATGAAATGGATGTTTCTTTTATCTTCTCAACATCTCTTTTATGATCATATTCATGAAATTGTAACATTCTTTTAAGATTGTGTTTAATAGTGAAAAGTATTATGTTTAGCCCTTCATTTGTAATTTAATTCTAAAGCTAAATCTATATATAGAGAAGATTGTAAGCTCGTTATAACACAATAAAAAGTGACAAATATAAAAAGTTCTTCCTCTATCTATTTCCAAAGTCATCTAGTTTTTGCTCTTTTTTTCCTATGATCTAGAATTTTTATCATTAATTTTGTAACAATCTCATATTTAATAATAAAAAAAAGACTAGAAAGAGTGAGTGACAGGTACAATAGGTTGATCTAATTACACCTACCAAATTCATAGTTTACTTATTTTAACAATGTGTTTCATAAAATTAAAGTGTATGATTAATTACATGAATTCATTGAATAAAACATATAATAAAATTGAGGTGGGTTTTTAACAACGGATTTAGGAAAACTGGCTCAAAATACCAAATTAAGAAAAATATGTTGAAGAAAAATCTATGTTATTGATCAACTAATTACATAAACTCAATAAATATAAATCATTATGATAAAATTGACGCAGTGCGGAAATATACGATAAAAGCTAACACTTGATTATGTTTTTAAAATAATTAGTTCTAAACACCAAACTAAGAAAAATAAAATTTGAAGAAAATTCTATATTATTGAACAACAATAAATAATTCAAAAACGACAAAATTTATAATTAAAATAAAATTTTAAAATAATTAAAATTTTTATTGGACTGTAATCACGTCTTCTCTCTCTCTCTCTCTCTCTCTATAACATATCTTCTCTCAATTAGAAAAGGTGCAAACTGTTATGGGTAAAGAGATTAGCTAACAGTGTTACACATTATTTTATATTGCAAATACTTTATTTATTTATTTGATAATAAAACTATGAATTCAAGCATCAATTGATGGTTAGGGTTTAGATTTTAGCCTAACTTCTTGTATTTTTTTCTGTTTCTCTATTTGACTTTTATGAAATTCACTTTTTTTAAAAAAAAAAATTTAAGGTATCCAAACATAACTGCAAGTTTGGTTTACGTTGAAAATTTGGATGAGCATGGCTCGGTCCAATCGAAATATTTATAAATCTCCATAACCATTTTAGAAGTCAAGGATTTTAAAAATGTAAGATTCAAAACCGTTCCATATATAAAAATATTCATATTCTAGTATTCCATAATTTTCGAGATAATTCGGTTTGAGAATTAGGTACTAAATTTTATTAATTAAAATATTTTTAAAATAAAATTTTTATCAATTAAAATTTTTAAATAAAAAAATATATTATAAAAGATAAAAATCTAATTCATAAAGAATTTAGATTTTAAAATATTTTTCAAATAAGTAATAAAATTCATTAGTTTTCATAAAAAAAAATATAAGTTTACATGTAGTTAAACACTAATAAAAAAATTATATGATACAACTTTTAATACAAATTGAAAATTTATATTTATATTTTAACTTGTATGAGCTATATATATTTTATCCATATTTTTTTAATAACTTTATTCATATATTTTTTACTTTTAAGAATTGGGCATAATTGAAATATTTTTAACTATAAATAAATACTATTTTTATATTAATTATAAAATATATAACAACTTTAATTATGTTTCATAAATTATATATGACTAATATTAATTAAATTATTTTTAACATACTAATTTTTAAGGGTTATTTCATATACTTTATCATCTATATTGATAAAATTAAATTAAAAATATATAAAAAAATTAATTATTATTTCGGTTTTTCTATTTGGTATAGTATAATTCAGTTCGGTACGATTCTTGATCTGGATATAGCTTAATATCCAGAACTATCTCACATTATAAAAAATCGGTATAGTACGGTTCAGTTCAAAAAAAATTAAAAAGTCAACATAACTTTTTTGTTCGAAATATTTCGATTTGACTATTCAGATTAGTTCAAATATATTTAGGATCTGTGCTCAACTCTATTGTTAACGATTTCATCCACACCGGAAGGAATAAGAAAGTTTAAAGTCTCAATGACTAAGATGTAGTTTGATGGCCAGAAGTATGTATCACTCTCACTCTTCATATGTAATTAATAAAAGAAAGTTAGAGAATTAATTTTCAAAAAGATAATTAATAATAATTAACAATCAAACATTTAAATGCAAGAAGTTATACCCTTTCCTTGTCAAAGTTGAGTTAAATAGATTATTCGTAGGGAAATTTATACGGAATGCCGCTCCGTGTTTTGCGATTTTCATTTTTACTCACCTTAAATTTATTTTTTATCTATAGGTGGTGCGCTTCTTTTTTTCAACTTTATGGATTTTTCATAGTCATTTTTCTTTTTTCTGTTTTCTTATATTTTTTTCTTTTTGTCATTTTAATTTTTATTTATATTTTTTATTTATAAATTATTTTTTTTCTTATCATATTTTTAATATATACACAAAAAATAGACATATATATATATATGTTATATGCACAATATATAAAATATACACACAACAAATAATATCTATAAAATATCTATTAAACATACAAAGAATATCAACCAAATATCTATATATTTTTTAAAATATTTTTTAACTTCATTCACATAATATACACACAATATCTACATAACATATACATAACATATATAACAAATACATAACATACCCACTACATCTATCAAACATCTACAATATATACATAACATAGATAAAATATACATGCAATATCTACACAATATGTCCATAATGAAATTAATATTTCTTTAACTTTTTTATATGTATAATATGTAAATTTTATTTAAAAATAAACTTAAAAATTTTTATTAATATATTTTTATATATTTTGCTTTTTTATATATTTTGAGTATTTATTTATTATTTATAATTAAAATTAAAAATTTTCTTTTATAAAAATTAATTAATTTTTTATTCTAAAAATATAATTTAAAATATTAATTTTTATTATTTTATTTGAATATATTTATTTAATAGTGAAATTTAAAAAAAAAAGATGAAAATTGAAGTTAAAATCGAGAGCTTTTGTAATATCCCTAATAATACCCTCAAATTTTGGAATATTTATTGTTGAAATTGAATTAAATGATTTAAAGTGTATATATGTTTAAGTGAGAAGATAAAAGGAGTGTGTATATGTTGTATAAATAGAGATATATACAACACATACAAGTCAACTAGTAGAGTGGTAAAATGATATTTTGATTTATTTAAAATAGAAATTAAAAATAAGTGGAAGATGATATTTTGGTTAATTATATTATTATAATAATATTTTTTTTCTTGGTGGAGATTAAGTGGAGAATTAATTGGTTAAGAGTGGAGTTTGGGTTAACTTTTCTATCATCTTCTTATTTCTTCTTTTGGGTTAGCCGACCATCACTATAGCTAAAGGGAAAGAGAAGTTTTGTTGATTTCTCACTCAAGATTGAAGGGTGTTTCAAGTGATAAAGTTGAAATTCTAAGGATTTCTTCACTTTTAGTAAGTTTCCAACTTGTTTCTTTGTGTTCTTTTGGAGTTTGTGTGTTTGAGTTTGGTGAATGATTGTTGTAGATGTGTTATTGGTTGATTTGGTATGAATGAAGTGTTTTGGTCTTATTAACTTTGATTTTTGGGGTTGGATTGAAGAGAAAATGTTAAGTTTGGTGAAGAAAACAAGAGTTGTGGATTGTGTATATGTTGAGTTGTAAAACATGGTTGTGATTGTGTGTTAATGCAAATAATTGAGTTGTTTTGATGTTATGCAAGTTTATTATGGTTTATTAATGGTTTTGGTTAAGTTTCTTTGAAGTGGAAAAGGGTAAAAGGAAGATATTTGTTGGATGTGGCATTTTTGGTGTCGATTTCAGGTTTTTGGCCTGACACGCCCAATAGCACGGCCATGTCCTTGGGCGTGTCGTTGGTTCTGTTTCCAGTATGGTGACACGAGCAGTGACAAGCCCATGTCACTGAGCGTGTCACAGCTTCTGTGTTGGAGTAGTATTGACACATCCAGTGACACGCCCATGTCACTGAGCGTGTCATAACTACTGTGTTGTTAGAGAATTGACACGTCCAGTGACACTCCCATGTCACTGAGCGTGCCATAGCTACTGTGTTGTTGGAGAATTTACACGTGCAGTGACACGCCCATGTCACTGAGCGTGTCAAAGCTTTTGTGTTATAGGTTTAGGTCACGACCAGAGACACGCCCGTGTTGTTGAGCGTGTCATGTGTAGAGTTTGCCCTAGTTAGCTCTTATCTTTATTTTCTTATGTGTATTACTAAGTGAGTGTGTATAATCACATTTGGATTAGGTTTTGAAGAGATTTGAGTTGTACCAATCCAAGTGTTGAAGGATTCTTGGAAGAAGAGGTTGTTAGATTAGTGTTTGTTGCTCTTAGAGGTAAGTACAAACCTTACATGATTGTATACATTTACATGACTTTGGGACTTAACACATTTGGTTGGAAAATGTGTTAGGTTACCTATTATATTGTTGATATATGAGAATGGTGCTATGATTTGCATTATGTGAATTGTGTGACTTATATGTTGAGGATTCAAAATATATGAACAATGTAATTTGTTATGTATACTCTAATGATGAAATGTGAAGCCGTTGGTGATGGCTATAATGATGCAAATAAAATAGTTGGGGCATTGTGCCTAAATTATCATGAGAAAATGAGAATGGATTTGATAATAAAATAATGAAAGAATTGTGTACCTAGTATGATATTCAATTTTCAGAGTTTTGTTGTTGGTGGCATGCCTAAAAGTAACAATCCCTTGAAGTAGGTTGGGCTTGGTCCTTGAAGCCAGGTTGGGTTGATGCTATGCTCCCCTTGAAGCTTGGTTGGGCCTAGTCTTTGAAACCTAGTTGGGATGTTGCATATGAGATGTTTCTCATTATGATAATGATTCACCTATGGGCTTGATAAATGTGATTATTGGACCAAAACAGTAACTCTAAAATTTGAATAGCATATTAGTTTCTTTTGGGCCCATGCTTGTCTTTACTTTAATGCGAATTATGAATAATGGAACAATTGAACAACGTAATGAGATTTAATGTTATAAAATATGATATCCTTGTATATTGCTTCTAATTTTTGAAAGTTTGACATTGGCATTACATTGAATCATATTGTTATTATGGGTTGTATCAATAAACCTTTGGCTTAGCGCGATTGTGATTTATCGCGCAGGTGACAGGATATATCCAGTTGAACCAGAGAATTCAGCTAGACCGAGTCGAGTCTAGGCTTGTGATCCCTTGTGAAGTGTTGATTGTAGGACTTCAAGATCAAAGACGAACTGTCAAGCATGTATAAACTATATTTTTTTGTAAATATTGTTTTTGATGTATACATATATAAATTCTGCTATATTTTTCGCTGCTTATGAAACAAATATTTTGGATAAACTTTGGGTGTAATGTAGATATATGTATATATATTTTAACAATGAATGTTTTATCTATTACTATTTATAATGATGATTTGATGTTAAAGTTTTAAAGATTGGTTTGCTATAATTAGACTGTGACATTCTTGTATCTGGTATATGTATATTACATATGTGGGTGTATGTGGTGTACGCATATGGGGTATAGGGGTGTTACAATTATTTTGGTATCAGAGCCTAGGTTTGAGGTTCTCAACCTAGGTGAATTACAAGAAAAAGAAAATTTAGGTTTTTAAAATATGGTTTTTGAATAAGATACATGCATTGGCACTGGTAGTTTTTGATCTTTGATGAGGTATTTTCTGCTATGTTTGCAGATATAGGTAGTGATGGCATCTCAGTCACGTCAGTCCTTAGGAGGTAGTGCTGAGAGTGTAGCTCCTGAAGAGGGTAGAGATGGAGCTAAGGTTGAGAGAGCTGGAGAGGCACCTGCTCCTGTGCCAGAGAGACCAGCAGCTGATGAGATTCTGCCGGTTTGGTTACGGCATATGGTAGAATTGTTGAGGCAGGCTCCAGTGCAGTAGCCGCCACCGCAACTACAGCCGCATGTACCAATAGGGCAATATGATAAATTGAGAAAGTTCAGAGCTGAGGATTTCTTTGGTACTATAGATCCTGTAGTAGCTAAGCAGTGGTTGGACAGATTTCAGAGGGTATTCATTCAGCTGCAAGCTACTTCTGAAGTGAAATTTGATTATGCTAGATCACTTCTGCAGAGAGATGCTTATGATTGGTGGAAGACGGTTCGACATGCCATGGATGATCCACCAACCTTGTCTTATGGTGATTTTCTGCGGGAGTTTGAGCAGAAGTATACTCCGAGGGAGTATAAAGATGCAAAGAAGATGGAGTTTCTAAATTTGAGATAGGATAACCGGACAGTGACAGAGTATGAGATTGAGTATATCCGGTTGAGTCATTATGTCGGTGGGATTATTTTAGATGATATAGACCGGTGCAAGAGATTTGAGGAGGGGTTGAGACCCTCTATTATGTGTATTTTTGCTGGTTCTCGGTATCAAGATTTTTCTCAGTTGGTTGCAGCTGCCAGAAGTATTGAGAGAGCACAGGGTATTGTAGTAACTGCTACTGAGGAGAAGACTAGAGTTAGGAGACCCCAGTTTGAGGCAGTATCTTCATCTATGAAGAGAGGCAGAGGAAGCTATTTTCAAGGGTCAGTAGGAGCCAGAGGCAGTCTGGTAGGTCAGTTCAGTATCAGAGGCAGAGACCGAGACCTACAGTTTCTGTAGCTAGTGTTCCGACTCCAGTGGTTCATAGGTCTATTCCACCTACATTTGTTCATTGTGGTAGGGCACATGGGGGTGATTGTTGGAAGACAGGTGGACCAGGAGTGTGTTTTAGATGTGGGTCACTAGATCTTTTCATCAAAGATTACCCTGAGCTACCGGAGGATAGACAGACTGATACTGCTGCTTCTCAACCCAGTGTCAGCAGAGGAGGTCGAGGGGGCAGAGGTTTTAGTAGAGGTGGTCGACCCGGGATTAGTTAGAGAGGATGCTCTACATCAGGAGGCAAGAGACCAGTTAAGGCTGGGCCATCTCAGCGAGTGTATGTGCTGCAGAGGCAGCCGAATGCTTCAGCCGTCATTGCGGGTATATTTTCTTTATTTGGTATTTCAGTTCTTGCTCTAATTGATCCAGGATCTATGCATTCTTACATAAGTGCATCCATCTTGCTTATGTCTGAATTGCATTCAGAGTCCCTAGGATTTGATGTCTTGGTGACAAATCCTTTAGGGCATAGTGTGGTAGTTAGCAAGGTGCACCGAGATAGTTCAGTTATGGTGCAGGATGAGGAGTTCTTGGGTGATTTGATTGAAATGCCTTTTAAGGAGTATGATATGATCTTAAGCATGGATTGGTTATCCAAACATGGGACTGTGGTGGACTGTCAAAATAAGTGTGTTACCCTGAGAACCGGTGATGGTAGGAGTGTGATGGTATCTAGTGAGCAGAGACATCTTGCATCCATATTTGTTTTAGTTGTTGCAGCTAAGAGGTTGATTCGGAAAGGATGTGATGCATATCTTTCTCATGTGGTAGATACCAGAGTAGTGGGTTCTCAACTTGATAATATACACACAGTTATTGAATTTACAGATATTTTTCCTGAGGAGTTGCCAGGTATACCCCCTAAGAGAGAGGTTGAGTTTGGTATCGATTTGTTGCCTACCACTCCCATCTCTATTACTCCTTATCGAAGGGCACCTGCTGAGTTGAGAGAGTTAAAGGTGCAGTTGCAGGAGTTGTTGGATAAAGAGTTTGTTTGCCCTAGTGTGTCTCCGTGAGGAGCACCTGTTTTGTTTGTGAAGAAGAAGGATGATACTTTAAGATTGTACATTGGTTATAGGCAGTTGAATAAGGTGACCATAAAGAATAAGTATCATTTACCTAAGATAGATGATCTCTTTGATCAGTTGAAGGGAGTAGCAGTTTTCTCCAAAATTGATTTGAGATCGGGGTACCATCAGTTAAGAGTCAGAGCTGAAGACTTATCTAAGACAGTTTTTCGCACAAGGTATGGGCATTATGAGTTTTTAGTAATGCCTTTTAGGTTGACGAATGCACCAGCAGCTTTTATAGATTTGATGAACAGGGTGTTTAGACCCTATCTAGATCAGTTTGTGGTAGTCTTTATCGATGATATTTTGGTGTATTCGCATAATGAGGAGGATCATGATAAGCATTTGCGGATTGTATTACAGATTTTGAGAGAGAAGCAATTGTATGTTAAGCTGTCTAAGTGTGAGTTTTGGCTTGAACAAGTAACTTTTCTAGGGCATGTGGTTTCAGCAGAAGGTATAAGAGTTGATCCGAGTAAAGTTGAGGCCATTTTAGATTGGAGTCCACCAAAGTCAGTTACTGAAGTTAGAAGTTTTCTGGGTTTGGCAGGCTATTATCGATGGTTTGTGAAGGGTTTTTCTTTGATAGCTACTCCACTCACCAGATTACTTCGAAAGGGAGTTAGATTCGTGTGGACAGATCAATGCCAAGCAAGCTTTAATTAGTTGAAAGAGATGTTGACTCAAGCCCCTGTTCTTACTTTGCCTATGGAAGATAAACCATATGTGATTTACAGTGATGCTTCACATTATGGTTTAGGTTGTGTTTTGATGCAGGAGGGTAGAGTCATAGCTTATGCTTCTCGGCAGTTGAAACTGCATGAGCTTAATTATCCGACGCATAATTTGGAGTTAGCAGCCGTAGTGTTCGCTTTAAAGATTTGGCGACATTACCTTTATGGGGAGAAGTGTTTCATCTATACAGATCACAAGAGTTTGAAATACTTGGGGGTTCAGAGAGAGTTGAATCTTCTGTAGAGACGGTGGTTGGAGTTGATTAAAGACTACGACTGTTTGATTGATTACTATCCTAGTAAGGCAATTGTAGTTGCTGATGCCTTGAGTCGGAAGTCTTTAGTAGGTTTGACTTCTTATTCGCTCTCGTTGCTTGTAGAGTTGAGAGCATTGCATGCTAGTTTTAAATCATGTGATGATGGTGCTTTATTGGCTCAGTTGCAATTGAGACCGGTATTGTTGGATCAGATTAGAGAGTCTCAGTTGGCAGATGAGAAAATTTAGAAAAGTGTTTTAGATTGCAAAAAAGGGGAGAGCCGAGATTTCCATGTGAGAAGTGATGATAGTCTTTGGTTCAAAGATAGATTGTGTATTCCTGATGATGCAAGATTGAAAAAGACTATTTTGGAGGAAGCACATCAGTCGGCTTTTGCTATGCACCCTAGGAGTACCAAGATGTATCATGATTTAAAGTAATATTATTGGTGGTCAGGTATGAAGAGGGACATAGTAGAGTTTGTATCTAAATATCTCACTTGTCAGAGAGTGAAGGCCGAGCACCAAGTTTCTTCGGGGTTGCTCCAACCTTTATTAGTGCCTGAATGAAAATGAGAGCGAGTAACGATGGATTTTGTGACTAGTTTGCCGTTCACTTAGAAGAAGCATGATGTCATCTGGGTAATTGTTGATCGGTTGACGAAGACAGCTTATTTACTTTCAGTTCGGATGGACTATTCTCTTGAGAAATTGGTTGAGTTGTATAGTAGTGAGATTGTAAGATTGCATGGAGTCCCAATTTCTTTGGTATCTGATAGAGATCCCCGATTCAATTTAAGGTTTTGGAAAAGTTTGCATGATGCTTTGGGTTCTTGGTTGAATTTTAGCACTGCTTTTCATCCTCAGACAGATGGGCTGTCAGAGAGAGTGATACAGATTTTAGAGGATATGTTGAGAAGTTGTATCATTGATTTCTCTGGAAGTTGGGACAAATTCTTACCATTGATGGAATTTGCTTATAACAACAGTCATCAATCAAGTATTAGAATGGCACCTTATGAGGCATTATATGGTAGAAGATGTAGAATGCCTCTATGTTGGGATGAAGTTGAAGAAGGTAAGTTGATTGGTTCCGATTTGATTGAAGAAACAGAAGAGAAAGTGAAGATAATTCGGAATCGATTGAAAGCAGCCTCAGATTGACAGAAATCCTATTTAGATTTGAAGAGGAGAGACATAGAGTTTAGTGTAGGAGATAATGTATTTTTGAAAGTGTCTTCTTAGAAGAGAATTTTGAGATTTGGCCGCAAAGGGAAGTTGAGTCCTCGTTTTATTGGACATTATAAGGTACTGAAAAGAGTTGGACCAGTGGCCTATCGACTCACTTTGCCACCTGAATTGGATAGAATTCACAATGTCTTCCATGTCTCTATGTTATGGAGGTACAGATCATACCCATCTCATATTTTGTCATTGGAATCTATTGAGGTGAGTCCAGATCTGACTTATAAGGAAGAACCAGTGGCTATTTTGGCACATGAAATGAAAGAATTGAGAAATAAGAAAGTGTCACTTGTGAAGATTCTTTGGAAGAATCATGCAAAGGAAGAGGCAACTTGGGAGAGTGAGCAAGTGATGCGAGATCAGTATCCCCAATTGTTTCAGACTTGAGATCAGATAATTTCGAGGACGAAATTTATTTGTAGAGGAGAAGAATTGTAATATCCCTAATGATACCCTAAAATTTTGGAATGTTTATTGTTGAAATTGAATTAAATGACTTAAAGTGTATATATATTTAAGTGAGAATATAAAAGAGGGAGTGTGTATATGTTGCATATATAAAGATATATACAACATATACAAGTCAACTAGTAGAGTGGTCAAATGATATTTTGATTTATTTAAAATATAAATTAAAAATAAGTGAAAGATGATATTTTGGTTAATTATATTATTATAATAATGTTTTTTTTCTTGGTAGAGATTAAGTGGAGAATTAAGTGGTTAAGAGTGGAGTTTGGGTTGACTTTTCTATCATCTTCTTCTTTCTTCTTTTGGGTTAGTCGGCCATCACCATAGCTAAAGGGAAAGAGAGGTTTTGTTGATTTCTCACTCAAGATTGAAGGGTGTTTCAAGTGATCAAGTTGGAATTCTAAGGATTTTCTTCACTTTTGGTAAGTTTCCAACTTGTTTCTTTGTGTTCTTTTGGAGTTTGTGTATTTGAGTTTGGTGAATGGTTGTTGTAGATGTGTTGTTAATTGATTTGGTATGATTGAAGTGTTTTGGTCTTATTAACTTTGATTTTTGGGGTTGTATTGAAGAGAAAATGTTAAGTTTGGTGAAGAAAACAAGAGTTGTGGATTGTGTATGTGTTGAGTTGTAAAACATGGTTGTGTTTGTGTGTTGATGCAAATAATTGAGTTGTTTTGATGTTATACAAGTTTATTATGGTTTATTGATGGTTTGGTTAAGTTTGTTTGAAGTGGAAAAGGGTAAAAGGAAGATGTTTGTTGAATGTGGCATTTTTGGTGTCAATTTCAGGTTTTTGGCCTGACACGCCCAGTAGCACGGCCATGTCCTTGAGCGTGTCGTTGGTTCTATTTTCAGTATGGTGACACGAGCAGTGACACTCCCATGTCACTAAGTGTGTCACAGCTTCTGTGTTGGAGTAGTATTGACATGTCCAGTGACACGCCCATGTCACTGAGCGTGTCATAGCTACTGTGTTGTTGGAGAATTGACACATCTAGTGAAATGCCCATGTCACTGAGTGTGTCATAGCTACTGTATTGTTGGAGAATTGACACGTGCAGTGACACGCCCATGTCACTGAGCGTGTCAAAGCTTCTGTGTTGTGGGTTTAGGGCACAGCCAGAGACACGCCTGTGTTGTTAAGCGTGTCATGTGTAGAGTTTGCCCTAGTTAGCTCTTATCTTTATTTTCTTATGTGTATTACTAAGTGAGTGTGTATAATCACATTTGGATTAGGTTTTGAAGAGATTTGAGTTATACCAATCCAAGTGTTGAAGGATTCTTGGAAGAAGATGTTGTTAGATTGGTGTTTGTTGCTCTTAGAGGTAAGTACAAACCTTACATGATTGCATACATTTCCATGACTTTAGGACTTAACACATTTGGTTGGAAAATGTGTTAGGTTACCTATTATATTGTTGATATATGAGAATGGTGCTATGATTTGCATTATGTGAATTATGTGAATTATATGTTGAGGATTCAAAATATATGAACAATGTAATTTGTTATGTATACTCTAATGATGAAATGTGTAGCCGTTGGTGATGGCTATAATGATGCAAATGAAATAGTTGGGGCATTGTGCCTAAATGATCATGAGAAAATGAGAATGGATTTGATAATGAAATAATGAAAGAATTGTATGCCTAGTATGTTATTCAATTTTCAGAGTTTTGTTGTTGGTGGCATGCCTAAAAGTAACAATCCCTTGAAGCTAGGTTGGCCTTGGTCCTTGAAGCCAGGTTGGGTCGATGCTATGCTCCCCTTGAAGCTTGTTGGGCCTAGTCCTTGAAGCCTAGTTGGGATGTTACATATGAGATGTTTCTCATTGTGATAATTATTCGCCTCCGGGCTTGATAAATGTGATTATTGGACCAAAATAGTAACTCTGAAATTTGAATAGCATATTAGTTTTTTTGGGCCCATGCTTGTCTTTGCTTTAATGTGAATTATGAATAATGGAACAATTGAACAACGTAATGAGATTTAATGTTATGAAATATGATATCTTTGTATATTGTTTCTAATTCTTGAAAGTTTGACATTGGCATTACATTGAATCATATTGTTATTATCGCGCAGGTGACAGGGTAGATCCGGTTAAACTGGAGAATTCAGCTAGACCGAGTCGAGTCTCGGCTTGTGATCCCTTATGAAGTATTGATTGTTGGACTTCAAGATCAGAGACGAACTGCCAAACATGTATAAACTCTATATTTTTGTAAATATTATTTTTGATGTATACATATATATATTCTGCTACATTTTTCGCTGCTTATTGAACAAATATTTTGGATAAACTTTGGGTGTAATGTAGATATATGTATATGTATTTTAATAAAGAATGTTTTATCTATTACTATTTATAATGATGATTTGATGTTAAAGTTTTAAAGATTAGTTTGCTACAAATAGACTGTGACATTCTTGTATCTGGTATACGTATATTACATATATGGGTGTATGTGGTGTACGTATATGGGATATAGAGGTGTTACAGCTTTACAAGCGGCATTGCCCTTCTTCACTCACACAATATTGTTGGATCAGACTTTCGCCTATTGTTCAAGATTCCCCAATGTTGCCCTCCAAAATCATACGAAATGAATAAAGGAGGCACGAAATAACCATAACGGATGCATCAAGGGGACGTCAAGCGATTGATATTATACCTCCAGATCAGAACTTTTTGTTTCAGTGAGAGAAAAAATATTTTTGAAAAAAATTTATTTTGATGAGGGATGAGATATTTTTAAAATTTTGCTCTAACTTTTTTCTAAAAGTATAAATATTTTTTTTTGTAATATTTTTGAAATATTATGGGTAGTTTTGTAAGCACCCCTTATTCATATGGATTTTTACATATATGTTAAGTCCAAATAATTATTTACAAGGCATTTGATGTGGCAAAAAAATTATTTAAACTTATTCTTTAGTATTTTTATTCTATAATTTAGATGAAAAAATTAGAAATTAAATAAGAGAGTATACTTATATTAAAACCACTAATCCCTTATCCATGCATAATGCTGGAATAAGAATAATAAAATACAAATAAATATAATAAATATATAATAATATATATGTAAATTAATGATAAATTCTATTATAATAAAATAAAATAAAATATTTATCTCAATTTTATGATAATTTTATTAAATTGAGTAGATATAGTCTTTTTGTTGCATAACTTAGATGCTTTCATTAATCAAGAACAAAATTTATGTATATTTTTGCTATAAAAAAATTATGAATTTTATTAAAAATGATAAAAAAAATAAGAGAAAAAATTAAAATTCGAGCAATTTTTTTCAAATAGGAAGAAAATATGAAAAAGATAATTTATAATCATATATTTATATTGAAATTATTAATATTAATATTATTACATAAATTATTAACATATAATTAAATTGTTAGGAAGGTTAAAAATTATATATTTTATTTTTAAAATTTTTAAATTTCTAAAAAGTTATTAATTAATTATTATAAAAATTATTAATTCAATGAATTATTTAAATAAATTATTGATGTATGATTAATTTATTAGAAATATTGAAAGTCGTATATTTTATTGTTTAATTTTTAAAAATATATAAATTAATTATTATTATAAATTAATTATTTACTTTATAATTAATTTATTATGAGGATTAAAACTCATATTTTTTTATTTTTCATTTTTCTTAAAAAATATTTAAATTAATAAATATTATTAAATTATATTATGGACAATTAATTTATAAAAGATTAAAAGTCACAAATATAATTTACTTAATCAATATTATGATATTATTTTAATATGTAATTATTTAATAGAAGATTGAAAGTTAAAAATATAATTTATTAATTATTAAATTTTATATAAATTATCAAATTCAAATAAAAATTAATTAAAAAATGAAATAATATGGCAGTCTCAAAACAATCCCTGTTTTCTTAACTTATATATATATATATATATAGTCTCTTATCCAGGAGTTGCACAGTGATAAGAATAAAAAATTATAATTAATAAATGAATATAAAATAATTTATATAAAAATTAACAATAAATTCTATTTAATTTGGATTAGGTCTGAATTAGAATTACCATGCAATTTTGATAAAGCTTTGGACTTAGTTTATATTTGATTCTTGAATAATAAGGACTTAATGACTTCGAAATTTTGGTATTGATTGATTTGAAATATGAAATTCTAAGAAATACTGTGCAAAAGTTTTGACCTTTTGAAAAGTGAGTTGAACTACAATCAAGAGGCTAGGTTGGGCTGCTCATATCTATTATCTTTTTTTCTTTTCTGAACTGAATATCTATTATCTATTTTGTATAATGTCATGTGGAAAGAAGCAACTCTGCTATTTTATGATTTTTGTGAGAGGCCAACTCCATACCATTTATTCTGCTATTTTTATATCAATTCATCGGCTACCTTTGTATTCCTCACTGTCATAACTACATGTGCCCCTACATCTGCCAATTGTCTATTCAATGGAAGAGAGCAAATCATTAATCCATTAAGAAAAAAAGATCGCAGGCTGTGGCAGACACAGAGGTAGAGGGCTTTGAGGAGGCAATGGACTCCCTCCTTTCTCCCACCATATAAAATACATACATATATAATTTAAATATATAAATTATATATATTCTTATATATGTATAGTTATATAAATTTTATATATTTATACATATAAATTATTATATAATTATATAAATTATATATATATAAATTATTGATTTTTTTACACTATATTTTTTATTTTTAATTAGTGAATATTTAAAATTTTATGATTAGATACTTAGACTAATGTTAAAATTATACAGTTTGATTATGAATGAGATAAAACTAATATTCTTATTTGAAATAATATTTTTATAAAATTTAATTTAATAAAATTTTCTAAATAAATTAATAGATTTAAAATTAAAATAAAAAGACATATAAAAAATAAATAAATTTATAGAATTTAATAATAAATAATATAAATAAAAAATTTAAATAAAAAATTTAAATTTTTTTATAATATTAAATATTTAATTTTATCTTTAATTCGACTATAATTATTTTAGATTGAAAAAATTTCTCTCTTTCATATTTAATTTTTTATTCAGTCCCTAATTGCAGGGCAATGTTTATGATCAATTAGTAAAAGAAAATAAAAATGTAAACTTCTCCAACACATTACAGTAGTAGAAAATCAAAATGAAAATAAAAATCAATGATCAAACACTATAACAGTATGATTAGAATTACATTTTTTTTTCCCATTATCATTCATAGAAATGCTCATTTCAAAATCCCTCATTTTCCTTCATAATCCCAACAATCAACCACTACCCATCAAAAATTACAATAAAAAAATCAACTAAATCCCTCGTTTTCCTTCATAATTCCAGCAATCAAGCACTACTGCTCATTTCAAAATCCCTCATTTTCTTTTATAATCTTGCAACCAAATACTACCCATCAAAAATAATAAAAAAAAATCGAACAAATCCTTCATTTTTCTTCATAATCTCAGCAATCAAACAGTACCCATCAAAAGTAACAAAAAAAAAAATCTACCCACTTGTTTTGTAGCTGTAATTCGAATCTTTGCGATCCAAAAACACCAACACCAATAGCAAATATCAGGGATTTAATGGATAGATATCAACTGGTTCACAAAAGAAACTGATGAGTTATTGAGTTTGTCATTTATTCAGAAAGTGAAATGTTTATTCCTGGAAGAGTAAGAAGACAGTGAAAATTTGAAGTTTTTAAAGAAGACATTGAGAGAAATTGATAATATAGAAGAGAATTTGATAAATTATAAAATTATTTCTTTTTCAGAATATGCACGACATGGCAGCTTAAAGATAGATATCGTTTTCTCAGCTTTAATATATAGGCATAGATAGATAGATTTCTCTCAATTTTTTAAAATTTATTATTTTAGTGTCTTTGATAATTCTTTTTATCAACGAGTTCTTTAATTTTTAAAAATAATTTTATGTAAATATTTTTATTTATTTTTAGTGACTAAAATAATGCAGATGTATTAAATAGAACCACTGGTCGTACACAGAAATTTCTGACCATTTGGATTGGATTATCATTCTTTCTCTTGAAATACGTGGTGGCCTTGGCCTTTTGATGGTTAAGAAAACAATAAAAGCTAAAAATATTTGTAGAAATTAATTTAAAAAAAACGGATTGGTGGCCAAACGTTAAATTCATAATCAGTTAAAACTTTACTAGAAATCTATTGGAGACAACATATACATGTTCAAATAAACAGACAGATTTATAAAAATTTGGCAGTTCTTATAGCCTTCAACATATTTTTCATTCAATTCTATGCCTTCAATTTGACATTATTTTTAATTTGTAGCGAATTTGGTTCATAAATGGCTGAATCTATTTTAATAGCATCTAATAAATCTTAGGGTTGTGTTATTATACTAAATGGCAAACATTAAAAAAAACCTGTTGATCAAAGGACAAAAAGTAAATAATATAATAATAGACCTCTCCTACATTTGGAAAACATGGATAATTTAATTTTTTTAAAAATTTTTATATGTTAATAACTCTATATACTATATATTTTTAAGTAATAGTTACTAATTTAATAGAAAAAAATTATTTAATTATTTAATAAATAAACTTGAAATAAATTCTAAAATCTTAAACATTCATTTTCATCTGGATTTCAAAACTTTGAACATCTATTTTCATTTGGATTGTCGTTCCAAAGTGCAAACAAGTCCATTATTTCACAGAACCAAACCAGACTTGGTGTGCATGTATGTGTCATGTGTGGTTGGCAACATGTTGGGCCCCGTTGGCCCCAGGGAAAGAGTTCAAAATCCTGCATCATACACATCAATTGCTATTGAATATCGAATTATCAGGGTATGAAAATAAGGTGTCTACAAAAATGTCATGCTTTTTCATGCTGCTTCTAGCTAGCTAGCTGACAAGCAATACAAGAGTTATAAATGTGTAATATAAAGGTCTCTTGTTGTAAATACTGATCTTTCACAATTACAAGGCCCTTATGCTAAGGCCCAATTCTACTAAAAGGCAGATAATCTGTTAACACAAGGAAAATAATATAAAAAAATTAATTGAAATTCTATCTATATATCTGATTAACAGGATGTTGATATAAGTGATCTCCACAAGAAAGTTAATTTCTGTTCAGCACACCAACAACTGTACACACTAGATGGGTCTAAAGATGACATATTTCTGTGATTCTAAAACCCCTAGATTTGGTAGGTCGTAATGTAATGTAATTAACATGAATATAAATATAATTCGAAAAATTATATAATACAACGGTAATTTCACCTAGGCATTCTAGATGGAATGGAAAAATAATCGGATAATGACAAATTTTTTGGAATGGAAAAATAATTGGATAATGACAAATCTTTTATATTTTATCACTAAAAAATTAAAGGGTTCGCCCAAAGAGATTTTAGAGTATATTTTTTAAAAAATATCACTGTGTTATAATTTAATTGGTTTTCCATCCCAATTAGGATGCTTGATTAGAATCCCCGTTGTACCATATGGTTTCTCATTTAATTCCTAAACATTTCTAGACACTTTTGTAAATCAAAGCATTACTAGTATAATGTTTAGACATGCATTTGATTACATTATATTATGGCTTACCAAACGTACCCTACCAGTTTTATCAGCATTTAATACTATATCACATCACATTATGTGCACCAACAATCAGTATTATAACAACATAAATCTAAATGATGGTATAAGCAACTGTGGAGGAAAATTTTACCATAGAGGTCCACGAGGTGGGGCCAGATCAAAAGCAGAAAATCCACTAATGCATTGAGCTGAAATTCCCTCTCCTACGTTCAGAATGTACTGATCCATGCCACCAGCATTGAGAAAGTTTTTCAAAAAAAAAAAACAGAAAAATGAAAATCAGCAGGAAGTTTCAGCTATTGAAGATGCATGGAGTTTGCATTTCTGCAACTGTATATGGATGCATGGAGTTTGCAGGGTATTGTAGATTAGCTACCCGAAAAAAAGAAAACACCTGGTATGAAGAACATCAGTCTCATGAAAAAAATTATAATCAAATATCAATTACTCATTTTAACTATTCCAGTACCATAAGCCTGGCACACATACACCTGCATCATCCCCAACTCTCTATCGATATCTGCACATACTGATACTGTACAATCCATTCCTTAGAAAGATTGTCCAGCTACTATTCACATTGGAGAACATATTAGTCACTAAATCAAGTTGGTTCAGTTGAGTTGGTTAGTTGATTGCCCCTCTTCCCAAGATTGAAATAACTTGGAACAAAAATAACATTCATTAATTGGTTAGGGGTCTCATACAGTTGTGATACTGTTTTATCTAAGGTAAAAGGGTCAGTCAGAAAAAGGGTGAAGAAACCTTGGTTAAATGGAAGGCAATTTTTCTCTCTGTGTGCAAAGGTAGACTGATATTTCAAATGCTCTTTAGAAGAAAACATTGAAGATTAGGGGCTTCAGTAACTTGTTAGGTTTCTGAGAACTGTTTCAAAGCTTCTTAACAATTGTTTTTAGTTACAATTTTTAGCTGAATTTTCTACATAGAGATTAGTGATATTTTGAGTTCATATTCATACAATTTGGCATTAATATTTGATCTTATTGTAGGAGTGGATTCCACACCAGTGATCCATGATAAACTAAATAAAAAAGATAATAAAGCATTAGCAGGGGCTGGGTTGGTATTTTGAACAGAAAATTTGATATTCCTAAAGATAGGTATGGAAGGATTATTATATCTGGCTCAAAAGTATGCCATGGTACACTGTTCATTATGCTTAACTCATTAAATAAAAGAAATTAAAAAAAGGCAAAACTCATCTCTAAGTCCCTGAACTTCAGAGTTTTATCTACTGAACCACTGTACTTTTTTGGAAAAATCCATCCTGCCCCTGAACTTTTAATTGAACCGAATGCATCCCTAAAGTTTTACTTTTCTACCCAATAAATCCAAATAATCTCAATTAACAATGCTGTTTTTAATGGTGATATAGTAAGTACCATCGTGTTCTAAATGATACAACATATAAGGTAATCATATTCAAATAACTAGAAAATATATGAACCATGAAAAGCTAAGGATAGTACATACATGGTGAAGCACACAAGGCTATGTTTAGAATTAACAGTTTCAGACAAGTGCTTCAACGTTATGACTTCAAGAAGCATGTCAATGTACAAAGAATTCGAGGATTTTAAGTATTAGTTGGACTAAAGTTCGTAGTGATTGATTCAGGATATCCAAGAAATGTATAACAGTAAGGCTGATACTACCTTTTATTATTCTTTTTTTTTCCGATAAATATGAAAATGACTCGGACTAGTTTAACAAATTTTTCACATAATATACAGCAAATACTCTCCGATGTCCAAAATAACTAATTATTTTGGACAACATATATTTCACATAATATACAACATATGAATAATCTCCAATGTCCAAAATAACTATTTATTAACAAAGAAAAAAAAAGGACTGAGAAAAAAAAAGGCATAATAGACACAGTGAATTAGTGAACACACGCATGTTACAATAAGAATTTGATAACAGTGCAATAAAAACATTTAAAATTGATTATTAAGCTCAAATTTGAATCAAAATTTTAAGAATTTAAGAAACTAACTACAAGGTCTTTTCTCTAAAATAAAAATCATAGTTTAATATGAATAAACTTGTACTCTATTTATTGCAAACGGTACAAAAATAACATATCTGTTCTGGTGCAAGCTCAAATGCTTTACCACCAATAATAATGAGAAATTAGGCATGGAAGATAGACTGCTACAATCAACTGCTGATTCTCCATTGGGACTGGGCAATCGATCACAGAGCTGCAAGTGCAATTGAGACCATCAGTTAACGCAAGGCCACTTTGCTACAAAGAAATGAGAAATAAAAGTGCTAGCTTACTTCATGCACATAATTCAAGATCTGATCTTCTGTCTCGTTTAGCCTTAAACGATTTTGTATCCACACAACCATCATCTCACAAGCAGCACATGCAGCATCTTGCAGACCATCAAATGCTCCATCTACACTTTCATCCACCACGCTCTCAATGTTTGAACTGAACGGATGGAGTTAATTTTTTTGTGACACCATAAATGTAGAAGAATTGATCAACAAATCAATTGATGTACTAATACTACCAATATTAGTAATACAGCTAGGTAAAGCTCACCTAACACCTTGAATCCCATCAAAAGTACAAACGCCAACTTGAGAGCAGATCTTCAGTGGTAGTGCCTGCTTTATAGGAAAGGGAAGGGGAAAAAAAGAACCAGTTTGTCAAAAGGGGTTTGAGGATAATGTTTGGCCACAAATACACAAAACTTAAAAAGTTACATCAAGTCCACCCAAATGTACCACTCTGAAAGAGGAGCACTAAGGTACCACTCTAAAGGGGAAATAGCAATTATGGACCATAAAAAAATTTCAAAGAAACTAAAACTTACCTGAGCTATCAGCATTTCCAGAATAACTTTCCCATATTGCTCAACCACGGTCTTGCATTCTTGGCTTACAATACCAGAGGCTCCAATAGCATGATTAATTTGAGTAATCACAGTCTAAGGACGTGAAAGCATATAGAAATATCAATCAGAAGCCGCTGTACTTCAATGAGAACATAATTCCAACAATATAATGAAGCCAATCTATGTCCAAGCAACAGATGATAAAATCTGATATGGTAAAAAGAAAATAGTTTTTTTAGTGCAATTGGAAGTTTCTTGCTCTAAAAAAAATAGGAATTATTATCACTCTGAATAGTATGGATGTTTCATGTATCGAAGGGCAATGTTAGACCTGACATAAGCTGACAAATATCATGCAGTTTCATTGCCACATTATTCAGAACGAAAAAAAGAAATATGATGGGAATGAAAATGATAATATAGTGACAAAAACATCTTACAACACACTTCAGAAAAGAAAAATCTCAAACATGGAAAGTTGTAGCTTGTGCAAGTTAAACATTAAGCAAACGATGCGAACAAAAAATAGGAATAAAGCACTGTATTAATTATTCATTTCTGTCCACATAGTTTAAAATGAGCTAGAAGACAAATGAAAATCCATTTATATTTACGAAATTATTTATAGTCATGCCAAGGTAGTCAAAAGCAATAGATGCACTTAAGGCAATAGATTATTTTATTCACTTAACACGTGGAAAGAGTTCAGCCAGATATAGAGAGAATAGAAGGAGGGAGGCAGAAAGAAGAAAAAAAAAAGGAGAGGAAGAGAAAGCAATAGAATAATTAAAAAGATCAACTCAACTCAACTTAATAGAATAAGTAAAAAGATCAAAGCAAGAGAAATACTAACTTTAATTGACCAGAATACTCCTCTTTTAAAGTGAAAGAACTAGAGTTTGAAATACAAAAGACATCAGGACAACTTTTTAATTGGGTGCGAGCCTCGAGCTGTCACACCTTTAGCCTCACATGAGGCGCTTGCTTTTAAACACAATAAGCACCTTGCTAAGAATGCCAAGCCTAATTGGTCTATAAGTGCAATGGGATTTCTTCCCTAAACCATTACCATTGCACTGTGTCAAGCAATATATTGAATCCTAAAATATAAAAACAATTTTATCTACTTGCATGTTTGGCATTATACTGCTCAATAAATAAAGTAGGACTGAGGGAGAAATAAGCAACACATAATGCAGACTAGAGGAAATACCGTTGGGCCAGCCAGGAAAGAGGTTCCAGAATCAGCAATTGCCTTGCATCCATTTGCACAAAATCCTGAAATGGTAAACATGCCCAAAATCTTTCTCAATACCATAAAAAGAAAAATGGTTAAATCCGTAAAGAGAATCAGTGCTTCCAGATGCTGATGCCAATGCTGATGATGATGACCAAAAAAATAATAAAAAGAACAGGATTTATGTAATTACCAGTTGTTTCACTGCCAATTAATACTTCACCCATATCAAACTGTGAATCAAAGAAACACATTACAAACAAATACAAGAGAGAAACAAGTGAAAAATAAAATATATAGGAGGGCGGGAAACAATGGTGGGTCTTGGGAAGCCAACCTGACAATACCCTTTTTGAGTTACAGGAACATATGTGTGTTCACCCTTGTAATGATTAGGATCAACACCTCCAAACACAATTTCTCCCCCTTCTTCTCCTTCTACATTGCGGTTTAACCAAAAGGAAAAAACTTGTTCCTTAATGAGACCTTGATTAACCATATTATACCTATTAGAAAAGCATAATAACCAGTTAAGAAGAAACATAAAGGTTGCAAATAACACTGAAACTAATTTTGAAATTTTAATGGCAGCTGAAATGAACTGATTTACCAAACTGGAACTGCATTCCCAACTGAGATCTCCCGGTACCCAAGTCCAAGTATACCATCAAATTTCGAAGCCAAGAATGTGATCCCTGGCTCTTTGGTTGCCTCAATAAAATCCTGATGGCAAATAACATCTTTAATGGTAAATCTAATAACACTGACATAAAAACACACAAAAACCATGTATCTCCTCAAAATTACCTGATAGCTAACAACCAGATCTCCAACTTTGACATTGTCCTGGCTAAAGAAACCAGCAATTGAACCAGTTCCATAGCAGATTGCAGAAGAGGTACCTACATTAATGAGAAAACATTGACCAATTTTGGGACAACTTTATCCTCACTAGCAAACAAATTTTAAGAGGACTCTTATCAGAAACCCTGTTACAGACAATATAATTGGATAAAAATTATCTTAATTTGCTTCAGAAGTATTACCTGGTCGATGTTCTCTTTGCATAGTTTTTGCAGTAAATGGACATAGAATTCATTTGTCTGCAAATGAATTTCATAAAGAAAATTTCACGTATAAATGAAATCTTTAATTTTGGATTATATATAGATTTCATTTTGAATATGTAAACGTAATTATAATTCATTACCTTGATTAGCTTGTATTCTTATAGGTTTAGAATCCATTTGCAAATTCTATCAAGTTTGGTAGAGAATTTTGACTTTAGGATAACCAATTCCATAGAATTAAAAATTTAGAATCCCAAATGAATTTTCATTTATACCAAACATCTCAAGTGTGGATTCCATTTATGCCAAATAAGTCCTAAGTGTACACCACTAGTTTACTTATCTAGCTTTTCTGAAATAACATTCAATCCTTGAAAGAGAAACAAACAAACGTTCATCATCACCAGGAAATGTATGTATTTCCTCAAGAAAAAAAAACCATATATGAACAAAAAGGATACATATCCACAATCTTCCAGGTAGCCAATATACAACATATAAAAATAAGGAAAACATATGATGCTAAATGTACATCACTATTTCTAGAACTGATGCTTGCTATCAGAATAATGCATGTTTACCATTCAATTAATAGAATATTCCAGGATTACATGAATTACTGAAATGTAAAAGGCGGGTTTCCCATACTAATTAATTTCACTTTCTCCCCATGTATAAATGAAGTAAAAGACTTCTCTTTACAGCATCATTGCATAAAATTCATATAGACTAAAAGGTTCTTTCGTTGTAATATATCTCAAATTCAACCACTGACCTAACCATAAAGATTGAAAATTAAGAAAAGGGGGAAATACTGTCAAGATCTCATTCAAAAGTACATCTTGAACAAGGAAAGAGGGCCATACCATTCTTCTTGTAGGTACCCGATTCACTTGACTTGTACCTTGAATGAAGTAGCAAGCAAGCTACACCAAAATGAAAAAGGAATAATGAATTTTGGAAGCAGTAACTTGATAGAAACTTCAAAATAATAAGAAAGGAGTAATAAGCCCACCGATAAATAAATTTTGATGCAGGTATCCAAAGATTAGAACTTCCAGTGTCAAATATCACAGTGAAAGTTTGGGAAGGTGTGCCAATACCAATTTCACCATAATACTGAGCATCCAAATAGTTTTTCGAGGCAACAATATCAGTATCACCAGAGCCGCTAAAATCATTATGAAAATGATACTTTTTGGTAGGGGCTCTTATTGCTTCCCCTTCTTTAGGGTCAATTATTCCAGCAGGGTGATTGACTTGATCCAATTTCTTCTTTTTTAATCTGATTCTGATCAACGCATCATTGTGCGTAGAAAATACCAGAGGAAATAAAAAGGAGAAGAGCTATTCAAAGAGCACTAAATTTAGTTCCCATATCGAAAACTACAAAAACACCATATTATTCTTTAGAGATGTGATTAAAGGCAACAACCTTAGTAACAACTCAACTAGTAACATAACCAATAACAAACAGACACCCTTTGGGCACTGAGAAATGCTGGGGAAAAAAGAGATTAAATTCTACATCTTTAGTTCATCAAAACAGGGAATCCATAGGGTAATTTAGAAAACAATTCTTTGATTTTCTTACGTCTTCTCAGCAGCCAAACAGCTTTGAACTTACAAAGGGTAATCAATTATAGAATTCACAAACAATTAACAGAAATGAAATTAAAAACAACAGTCATTTTATTATTCAAAAAAAATGAAAATTTATAAAAATATATATATAAATAAAAATCACAAACCTGCAGAGGGTCGAGTGAAGAGGAGCTGACAAAGAAAATTTGAAATTCCCAAAAAATTGAGAGCTAAAGAGCCCGAAAAAGAGTAACGAATGATAGGGTATTATCTACTTGGTGGACCGCTGATATGAATGGGACCGTTTGGATCAAATGGTCTTTAAAGTATTTCAAATTTATGTCGGACCTGATAGTGATGTTATGCATGACCAGAGCAAATATGCACAGTTGCCAGTATGCCAGTCAATGGGGATGGCTGTCGGCTGTTGCAGATGAAATTATTTATTGACCTTACTGCTATCGAACTTGCAACACAATCTAACCTGTCCCTGTTTTTCTTCGCAATGCCACTTAAAAAAAAAAAGGTAAATTATGACCTTCAATTATTACTTAAACTGGATGAAAATAATAAAATATAATTAATAATGAATAAATATAAAATAATTTATATTTAAAATAATAATAAATTTTATTATAAAAATAAAATATTTATCTCAATTTTTAAGATAATTTCTTTATATATATAATTTTTTATTTCATAACTTATGCTTTCATTAATTAATAATCTAATCTATACACATATTTATCATAAAAATTTATGAATTGTATAAAAATTAAAAAATTAAAAATTTAAGTAAATTTTTTAAATAAAAAAATATATACAGAAGGTTTTTTTATCATATATTTATATTAAAATTATTATTAATAATATTATTATTATTATATAAATTATTAACGTATAATTAATTTGTTAAAAATGTTAAAAATTATTTATTTCATTGTTTAAATTTTTAAAAAGGACATAGATCAATTTATTAATCAAATGAATTATTTAAATATATTAATTTATTAGAAATATAAAAAAGTTATATATTTTATTTTTTAATTTTAAAATTTTTAAAATACATATTAATTATTATTTTAAATAAATAGTTTAATTTATAATTAATTTATTTTGAAAGTTAAGAGTCATTCTTTTAGCTTTTTAAATTTTTTAAAAAAATATATAAACCAATCAATATTATTAAATTATATTAATGTGTAATTAATTTATAATTAAACTACATATTTAATTAATTTATAAAATTATATTAATGTATAATTATTTAATAAAAAATTAAAAATTAAAAATATAATTTATTAATTATTAAATTTTAATTTTTATATAAATTATTAAAGTTAAATAAAAATAATTTAAAAAAGTGAAATGGGCTTTTTAAAATATTAATGATGTGATAGCCTTAAAACATTAATTGTTTTTTCACTTTTTATATATATAACTAGTCATTTATCACTGCATTACGTGATAACAAGAATACCAAAATATACATAAATATAATTAATAATAAATAAATATAAAATAATCTATATATAAATTAACAACAAATTATGTTGCACATTAAAGCAATGCCTAACAATAAGTACATATCTCCTAGTTAGATTTAGGTTCAAATGTCCCTCCCTTGTATTGTAACACTAAAAAAATAATAATAAATTTTATTATAAAAAATATAATATAAAATATTTATCTTGATTTTTATGATAATTTCATCGTAATAATATGAGTGAGGAGAAATATATTTTTTATTTTATAATTTACCGTTTTCACTAAATAAGAATAAAATTTATACGCATTTTTGTTATAAAAAAATAAATTCTATAAAAAGAGAAAAAATAAGAATATATAAAAATTCAAATAAATTTTTTTAAATGTAAAAAAAATTGTGAGCATGAGGATTTACAATTATAGATTTATATTAGAGTTATTATTGTATATTTATTTTTTAAGAAGATTAAAATTCATATTTTTTATTGTTTAAAATTTCTAAAAAGGATATAAATTAATTATTAATATATAATTAATTTATTAGACTTGTCAAGAGTTATATTTTTTATTATTTAATTTTTTAAATTTCCAAATATGTAAAAATTTATTATTATTATAAATGAATTATTTTATTTATATTTAATTTATTATAAAGGTTAAGAGACATATATATATAAATCAATCAATATTGTTAAATTATATTAATATGTAATTAATTTATATAAGATTAAAAATTATAAATATAATTTTTAATGATTAAATTTTAAATTTTATATAAATTATTAAAATTAATTAAAAAAAAGGTGAAATAGCCAATTTGATGATGCAACAATCTCAAAAAAAAATCTTATTTTCTTTACGCGCAAGCACAAACACACACACACACACATATATATATATCAGCAAAAACGAAAGGACCTTTACAGGGGATGAAATAACTTTACAAAGATTAATGAAAACAATAGACAATTAGGATACATATTATAAACAGATTAAATAATAAAAGAATATAATTGAAAACATATATAAAGACAAATGATGAATTAAGGATACCAATTACATTCAGTATCACAGAACCCTTTCCGGCCTCAAGTGTTAAAGGTTTCTTAATTATGCAATTATGCAATTAATACAATTAATAAGAAACAGAATGTAAAAGACTATATTAAAATAAATTACAGAAATAATTTAAAAGCATATATTAAAAATATATAAAGAATAATTATAATCTCTTTTAAATGGTACGGCAGCGTTGTTTCATACCTGGTGCAAAGGAGGGCTTCAGACAGGTGCAAGTCTGACGTTGCTCCAATTTATATTTAGGTTTTCAGCCTTATTACCATTTTAAAGATTACAATTAAATCTTTAATTAAATTTGTATCTTAAGTCTAAAATATTTTAAGTTTATCAAAACACACTCTTAAGTCTATTTGTTTTAGTATACCTAATTATACTATATGTGGTATAAATATACAGATCTCGTATAAGTATACAGCGTAGAATATAGAGAGGAGAAAGACAGAAAAGGATAGAATATAGAGGTTCTTTTCAGTCTGTAAGTAGTGCAAATATAATTTTCTGATGTTTTAGTTCCAGATCAAGCTCAACTTGCACGTTTTTTGCTTGCAAGAACTAGAACATAGCATACTTAAGAATGGAGAATGAGAGATGAGATATAAAATTTAAATTTATTTAAATAAATAGAAACAAAATACATTACAGAATAAAAATTTTAAAATAAAATACAACCTATAATTATAAATTATAATTATAAAATATAACTACCTTATACAAGGAGATCAATAGGTGTGGAGTACAGAACTGAAAGAAATATATAAATGAGAGAGGAAGGGGAAGAAGGAAGCTAAAACTAGGCTAGGAGGTTCTCTTTTGTCTTCTGGGTTGAGAGAGAAGTGTTTCGGATCCCCCTTTACCTTCAGAATGAGCTTCATTATATAGACAGAGGCTTTAAAATTCCACTGTTCTTGTCACATGCTTTTGGCACTGTAGAGAAATAGTAACATGTCGTTACTATTTGCTTTTACTGTACCTTCACGCGGATGAACTGTAGATGAATAGTACCTTGTCTGGGGTACTGTTTGCTTTACTGTTGGGAACTGTGGATGAACAGTTCTTCTGACTTTACTGTTAGAATCCCTCCGGTAAATACTGTAGATGAACAGTATCTTGTCAGTGGGCACCGTCTTTATTGTTTTTAGTAACCTGAGTGGAGAAATAAGGTTTCTCCTGCCTTTAATCAGACGAATCTGAGTCAGATTCAACTTCTGACAAAATTTTCTTTTTACTTTTCTTTTCTTTTTTCTTTTCTTTATTTTTCTTTTCTTTTTCTTTTTCTTTTTCTTTACTTTTGAGGGAAGAGACCCAACCATCTGTTCCATTAAGGCTTTATATTCTTCTGCAGTCTTGGCAGCTGCAAGAAGGGCAATATTCTGGGCTCTTTGAGCTCCAAAAGAGACGGATAGCCTTGGGTCAAGACCATTGTGGTTTCTCTTTAGGAGCCATGCTTTAACAGTCTCCTCAGTAGTAGAATTGCGAAAGGCAGTCCACCACTTGACTTTAGATTTTCTCAATACAACAAGGATATTGGTACCTGAAAGAATAGATGATTCAAAGTACCATTGATATACCCAAGGTATATTGAAAATCAAACTAAAGAGAATAAGAGGAGGAAAATTCTTCTCATAAGGATTAGGGTTTAAGTGAGTTTTATAATGCTGGTAAGCTAATTGTACATCTTGTGGGAGACAACACTCATCATTACCACAATAGTACCACCAATCAACAAACCAGGATGGGAGGCTATTAATCTTTAAATTGGTCTCACAATAAATGAGCCAGGAATGGGTTTTACCAGGGTTTTGAAAAAACAGGGCTTTAGTCCAGGCTTCTATATAGTCCCAATAGTTATATGAAGAATAACATGATAAAGAAGGAAGGGCTTTAAATTATACAGGAATGTGCAAAGGTCTTCCCCATTCAGAAGGATGGAGAATTTTCTTTATTTTGAAAGAAGAATAGGCTATGATAGTCTTATCTTGCTGACTATAATTGTGCTTTAAAAACAAAGAACCTGAATCCACAAGAATATGAAGATAATATTCTTGAGGTTTTGAAAATTCTTTTGGTTTTAAAAACCATCCTTTAGGGTATACATTTTCAATTATAGACCATGGGTTTAGCTGAGCAGACCCAAAATCAGTAATTAATTCTGTAGACCAAAAATTTTTATTGTGCCAAAAAGTTTTTGATTTTAAAGGAAAATTTGAAGAAACAATTTGAGTTGAAGAGCTTGAAACATTCAACTCATTTTTAGAAACATTTTGAGTTAGGGTTTTTGAAGATTGACCTAACTCTATTTTAAAAGGGATTAAAGAATTCTATAACATAATTCAAACAACCTAAAAATCTTTGTAATTGAGCTTTATTTATTATTTGGTCAGGAAACTTATCCCCAAAGGCTAAGTTTCTTTCTATAGGTTCTATGATTCCCTGTTCTATGTAATGTCCTAAGAACCTAATCTTAGTTTGAAACAGAGACATCTTCGTTTTACTTAATACTAGACCATTATGTTTAATTACCATAAAAAATGTTTTTAAGTGTTTAAAATATTCTTCTATAGTTGTAGAATATATTAAAACATCATCAATATATACAATGCAAAATTTAGTGTAAGGGTTAAAAATATCATTCATCACTCTTTGAAATTCAGAGGGTGCATTTTTTAAACCAAAAGGCATAACATTCCATTCATACTGTCCAAATGGAACAG
Source organism: Garcia nutans (assembly GCA_947685225.1). NCBI lineage: Eukaryota > Viridiplantae > Streptophyta > Magnoliopsida > Malpighiales > Euphorbiaceae > Garcia > Garcia nutans. Next base: position 4,314,666 of record CANTUV010000068.1, read on the forward strand.
TGAATGCAGTCTTATACCTATCTTTAGGGTTAATCTGAATTTGCCAAAATCTAGACTTCATATCAAATTTACTAAAAATATTTGCTTTATATAATCTTCCTAATAAATCTTTTTTATTTGGAATAGGGTACCTAATCCATTTTAAAGCTTTATTTAAAAGTTTATAATTTATTACTAATCTAGGTGCACCTCTTTCTATTTCAGAGGCCTTGTTAACATAGAATGCTGCACAAGACCAAGGGCTTCTAGATTTAGTTATTAATCCTTTATTTTCTAAATCATTTATTTCTTTTTTACAAAATTCAATTAAATCAGGCGCCATCTGAATGGGCCTAGCTTTAGTTGTAATAGACTTTTCATCAAAGCCTATTTCATAAGGTAAATCAACCATATGTTGCTTTCTATTCCAGAATGCATTTGGAATATCAGCACACAAATCTTTTTCTATTTGAAATTTTAATTTATTAATTTTATCTTGCGTAAATTTATTGTTTAACTGTTCATTTATTTTTTGTAAATGATAATTATTCTTTAAATTACAAAGTTGTTCAGACTTTGCTTTTATAAGTGCATTTATTTGTAATTCATTTATCGAATGAGCTTTTAAAAGATTTAAATCCCTCTTTTTTGGTTTTTCCAAAAATGGGAAAATTATCTTTTGTTTTCTAACTTTAAAACTTATACTATCATCATTTACTGAATAAGGTGTTATTAAATTCATAAATGGCATTCCTAAAATTACCATATGATGAATATTAGTTAAAATAAATATATTATTTATTTCTAAATTTTTATCTATAATTGATGCTTCTGCTTTACCAAGTATATTTAGTTTAGATTTATTTGCTGCAGATAAACTTTCATTAGTTTGTTGCCAAAATCTTTTTGGTACTAAACTAGGTTTAATGCAGTTTAAATCTGCTCATGTATCAAACAATGCTATAGTTTCTATATTATAATTATCTGAAAATTTTAATTTTATTTTTATTAAATATTTTCTATATGTTATTTCATGTAACATGAAAATTAAGTTATCAGGAATTTTATCTTTATTAATTAAACTAATTTCATTATCAGTTTCTTTACCATTTATTTGTTCAATATCTTCTTCAGCTTTTTCATCAGAAGAAGAAGTTGAGTTCATTAAAGATTTTATTATCTGTGAATCTTGTTCTTGTTTATTTTTTAATTCTTTTAATTCTAATTTAATTTCTTTAATTTCTTTTTGTAAATCATTTATGGTTGGTTTATTTTTTACTGTTTTATTCTTGTTTAGTATTATAGTTAAATCATAAGTTTGTTTACTAGTACTAGGTAACATAGAATGTTTAGGTTTATCATTATCTAATATCTTATTTAACATTTTTTCTTGAATTTTAGGATCAGTTATATATTTTATTGCTTTTAATATAGATTCTTGTTCTTTAGTTAATACATTTAATGATTTACTACTACTATCTTCAGAACTTGATTCTGTTCCTATTTCATCTATCTGATTTAATTCTTCAAAATCTGAATAATCTTCAAAACCTGAATATTCTAAATATAATTCATGAATTTTATTTATTACAGATTCCTCTAAATTTAATTCTTGTAATTTTTTTATCAAATTTATAAAATCTTGATGTGTGGCCTTTTCTTCCACATTTATAACATGTTAAATCTTTATATGATGTAAATTTTTTATCTTTTTGTTTATATGATTTTCTACTAGGTTTTCTATATTTGTAAGGCTTATAAAGTTTCTGTTTTTTATAATAATCATCTTTATCTAATCTTTTCTTATAATTCTTTTTATGATATTTTTTATAAGGTTTTTTATATTTTCTTGTAGTAGAACACTGTCCATTACAATCTTTATATTTCTGTGTTATACTATAATCAAATTGTTTACAGAAAGAACTTAATTCTTGTTTAGTCTTTCTCATTTCATATTTTAATGATTTTTGAAGTTTTATATCTTGACAAAGCTTTAATCCTTCTTTTTGAACTATACTAAACAGTTGTCCATAAGTCAATAAGTCATAAGGAATAGGGTTTCCATATTCCTGTTTTATATGGTTCCTAACCTTTTCTCCTAAGAAGAAAGGTAATTCTGCTAAGAATTTTTCTTTCCAGAAAGCCTGGTTGGAATCTTCTCTAAGCATTATTCTGGTTAGGAAAATTGTTTTATAAAACTGAAAATCACTAAGTTTCTTACATCTAAGATTACTTAATAATTCAGCATTTTTATCCTTTAAGTGTGTAGGGTCACCTATAAAATGAAGTGATATAGTCAAGATTAGTGTTGCCACTGCATCTTGAATAGTATCACCAAATTCATTTAATATAGGTATCCCATCTTCATATGTTTTTATAGCATTTAGAATTTCTAAATGTTGTTCATCAGTGAGATGATTATCCCACCAACCTTTAAGTTGACCAGTAAAGCCAGCTATAAGAAGTTCAGCTATTGTTTTATTTGAGGTTTCAGTTTGGGTTCTATAAGCATTGGCAGCCATTGTCATCTGCTGTAGAAGACTCAGAATATTGTATTCTGATAGGCTATCAATGTTCCATTCATATACTGAAGAGGCATTATATTTATACTGTGTTAATGTATTAGGTCTATCTGTTATACCTAAGTCTGGGGCAGACATTCTAGGTACTATAGACTGATTATATGTTATACGATTTATTTGTGGCTCTAGGGCTTTACTAAAGGTTTCAATATCTTCAGATTCAGGTTGAGATTCCTCAACTGATTCTGATTCTGGATCTTGGGTAACTATACTAATAGTTTTAGAAGCTTTAGATTGGGGTGTTTCTTGTACTACCTATTTTGACCCAGAAGAAGAGTCAATTTTACTTAATTGTGTTTTAATTGCTTTAACAAAATCTGAATCTTTAGACTTTACTTCTTTTTGTCCTGTTTTAGAAACTTCAAAGGGTTTAAAAATATGAGATTTAAGTTTTTTATCTTTTACTTCTTTTTCAATTTTTACTATCTTACTTTCTTTAATAGTATCTTCTATTCTGTTTAATTGTTGTCCTATACTTAATAGGTGTGCATTACTAAAATTATTTTGTTCTAATATTTTCCTATTAGGGTCATATTCAGAAACTATTTTAAATGGTGCTATATTTATTTTTTTTATCTCCATGTAAAAATACACTTGATGTTTTAGGTGGATGTTCACTCTGTATAATTTTGTCTTTTACTTTCCATTTTGTATCTTTATTCCTAATAGTTACTGGATTTATTAATTTTTCTGCTTTAAGTTTTCCTCTATAAATTCTTTTAATCCAATAAAAGAATTTCATATTAACTTCATAATTTCTTATAAAGTCAACATATTTTTCTTTAATTGATTCAAAATCTTTTACCTTTTTTATTACACTTTCTAGTTTATCTTTATTTTTTACTGCCGTTAATTCTTTATTTAATTTATCATAATTAAAAATAAATTCTTTATTTATTACATTTAATTCTCTATCCATGCTTTCTACATTTCCTGTCATGAAGGAAGCTGTAGATGACATGGGTGGAGAAGGGTGGTATCAGAGCCATCTTCTTTTAGGGGTGGTAGTAGATAGATATAGAACTGTTTACATAGTTAAATTTTTGTTTTATAGATCTAGAAGTGGACTTAGTGTTGTCTAGGTATTGGATATGCAGTAAGACCCGCGTTAGCCAACGGACAGGCGTTTAGGGCAGTAAGTCAGTGGTCGCTGCCAAAACCAACATTAATAAACTTTAAAATCTATTTTTCAAAAATTTAAAAATGGAACCATTTCTATGTAAATCTGCTAGTACAAATAAATCAGATAGTTCTGAGTTATCAGAAGTTAAAAGGATAGTTAACAGAAATGAAGTAATTTTGGAAGACTTTAATAAAGCAATTGATAATTGGGTAATACCAAAGATAGATAAAGAACAGATTTATAAAATACCAAAATTAAACATATTTAAAAATGATTATATAATTAAAGCTGAAGAAAGAGATGTACAGTTAAGTAAACCCTTTGAGAAAATAATTTTACTTTCTGCAGAGTCAATAAAGCATCATAAAAATAAAAAATACAAATATATACATATAGGATTAGTACAAATAGGTATAAAACCTTTAACTAGAGAAGGATTAAATACTAGTATTCTGGCTGTGGTCAGAGATGCTAGGTTTGTAAATTTTAATGACTCACTTTTAGGAACTATAGAAACCAGTCGAGTAGTGGTCCAATCTCATTTGACTGCTTCCCAGATATAACAATTTCATTAAATGATCCAAATATATTAAAAAGTGTAGTACTGGAAATTAAAACACATAATTATAAAATGCTTGAAGGATCTATTCCTGTAGCATTAATGTATAAAATAAATTATAAAGCTATGGTATCTGCTTTTGCTACAAAATATATAATGCAACCTAAATTAGGAGAAACTAAATTTTTACAGACAGATTTAAGTAAAGCTAACACAGTAATTCCTAAGACTATTCAGTGGAAAGATATTAGTCTCCCTGATGAATGGATTTTAGAGGATGTTGTTCCTCTTCCTGAACCAAAAATTATAGATAAGCCCAATATAGAACTCAGTAAAATTGAACAATATGAAGACGGTAAAGTAAAATTAAAATTCAGTAGACATAGTGTAAGCAGTAGGTATTCAGACTCTTCCTCCTCTGTATCAACAATAGATATAGGTAGAGCCTCACAGTTACCTTCTGTAATATATGCTTCATATAAAGAAAATGAACCTAAACCTGTATTACAAACAGTAGTAAAGCCTAGGTATTCTACATCAGATATACCTGAATCTAGTAATAAACTAAAAAGTGTATAATATAGTACAACAGTACCACATTTATATTATAATCCAACAGGAACAATGAACCCTTTGGAACCAAACCCTAATTACAAGCAACCTCAAAATATAGAACACTCACCTTCTCCACCCATGTCACCTACAGCTTCCTTCATGACAGGAAATGTAGAAAGCATGGATAGAGAATTAAATGTAATAAATAAAGAATTTATTTTTAATTATGATAAATTAAATAAAGAATTTATTTTTAATTATGATAAATTAAATAAAGAATTAACGGCAATAAAAAATAAAGATAAACTAGAAAGTGTAATAAAAAAGGTAAAAGATTTTGAATCAGTTAAAGAAGAATATGTTGACTTTATAAGAAATTATGAAGTTAATATGAAATTCTTTGATTGGTTTAAAAGAATTTATAGAGGAAAACTTAAAGCAGAAAAATTAATAAATCCAGTAACTATTAGGAATAAAGATACAGAATGGAAAGTAAAAGACAAAATTATACAGAGTGAACATCCACCTAAAATATCAAGTGTATTTTTACATGGAGATAAAGAAATAAATATAGCACCATTTAAAATAGTTTCTGAAGATGACCCTAATAGGAAAATATTAGAATAAAATAATTTTAGTAATGCACACCTATTAAGTATAGGACAACAATTAAACAGAATAGAAGATACTATTAAAGAAAGTAAGATAGTAAAAATTGAAAAAGAAGTAAAAGATAAAAAACTTAAATCTCATGTTTTTAAACCCTTTGAAGTTTCTAAAACAGGACAAAAAGAAGTAAAGTCTAAAGATTCAGATTTTGTTAAAGCAATTAAAGAACAATTAAGTAAAATTGACTCTTCTTCTGGGTCAAAACAGGTAGTACAAGAAACACCTCAATCTAAAGCTTCTAAAACTATTAGTATAGTTACCCAAGATCCAGAATCAGAATTAGTTGAGGAATCTCAACCTGAATCTGAAGATATTGAAACCTTTAGTAAAGCCCTAGAGCCACAAATAAATCGTATAACATATAATCAGTCTATAGTACCTAGAATGTCTGCCCCAGACTTAGGTATAACAGATAGACCTAATACATTAACAGTATAAATATAATGCCTCTTCAGTATATGAATGGAACATTGATAGCCTATCAGAATACAATATTCTGAGTCTTCTACAGCAGATGACAATGGCTGCCAATGCTTATAGAACCCAAACTGAAACCTCAGATAAAACAATAGCTGAACTTCTTATAGCTGGCTTTACTGGTCAACTTAAAGGTTGGTGGGATAATCATCCCACTGATGAACAACATTTAGAAATTCTAAATGCTATAAAAACATATGAAGATGGGATACCTATATTAAATGAATTTGGTGATACTATTCAAGATGCAGTGGCAACACTAATCTTGACTATATCACTTCATTTTATAGGTGACCCTACACACTTAAAGGATAAAAATGCTGAATTATTAAGTAATCTTAGATGTAAGAAACTTAGTGATTTTCAGTTTTATAAAACAATTTTCCTAACCAGAATAATGCTTAGAGAAGATTCCAACCAGGCTTTCTGGAAAGAAAAATTCTTAGCAGAATTACCTTTCTTCTTAGGAGAAAAGGTTAGGAACCATATAAAACAGGAATATGGAAACCCTATTCCTTATGACTTATTGACTTATGGATAACTGTTTAGTATAGTTCAAAAAGAAGGATTAAAGCTTTGTCAAGATATAAAACTTCAAAAATCATTAAAATATGAAATGAGAAAGACTAAACAGGAATTAGGTTCTTTCTGTAAACAATTTGATTATAGTATAACACAGAAATATAAAGATTGTAATGGACAGTGTTCTACTACAAGAAAATATAAAAAACCTTATAAAAAATATCATAAAAAGAATTATAAGAAAAGATTAGATAAAGATGATTATTATAAAAAACAGAAACCTTATAAGCCTTACAAATATAGAAAACCTAGTAGAAAATCATATAAACAAAAAGATAAAAAATTCACATCATATAAAGATTTAACATGTTATAAATGTGGAAGAAAAGGCCACACATCAAGATTTTGTAAATTTGATAAAAAAATTACAAGAATTAAATTTAGAGGAATCTGTAATAAATAAAATTCATGAATTATATTTAGAATATTCAGGTTTTGAAGATTATTCAGATTCTGAAGAATTAAATCAGATAGATGAAATAGGAACAGAATCAAGTTCTGAAGATAGTAGTAGTAAATCATTAAATGTATTAACTAAAGAACAAGAATCTATATTAGAAGCAATAAAATATATAACTGATCCTAAAATTCAAGAAAAAATGTTAAATAAGATATTAGATAATGATAAACCTAAACATTCTATGTTACCTAGTACTAGTAAACAAACTTATGATTTAACTACAATACTAAACAAGAATAAAACAGTAAAAAATAAACCAACCATAAATGATTTACAAAAAGAAATTAAAGAAATTAAATTAGAATTAAAAGAATTAAAAAATAAACAAGAACAAGATTCACAGATAATAAAATCTTTAATGAACTCAACTTCTTCTTCTGATGAAGAAGCTGAAGAAGATATTGAACAAATAAATGGTAAAGAAACTGATAATGAAATTAGTTTAATTAATAAAGACAAAATTCCTGATAACTTAATTTTCATGTTACATGAAATAACATATAGAAAATATTTAATAAAAATAAAATTAAAATTTTCAGATAATTATAATATAGAAACTATAGCATTGTTTGATACAGGAGCAGATTTAAACTGCATTAAACCTAGTTTAGTACCAAAAAGATTTTGGCAACAAACTAATGAAAGTTTATTTGCAGCAAATAAATCTAAACTAAATATACTTGGTAAAGCAGAAGCATCAATTATAGATAAAAATTTAGAAATAAATAATATATTTATTTTAACTAATATTCATCATATGGTAATTTTAGGAACGCCATTTATGAATTTAATAACACCTTATTCAGTAAATGATGATAGTATAAGTTTTAAAGTTAGAAAACAAAAGATAATTTTTTCATTTTTGGAAAAACCAAAAAAGAGGAATTTAAATCTTTTAAAAGCTCATTCGATAAATGAATTACAAATAAATGCACTTATAAAAGCAAAGTCTGAATAACTTTGTAATTTAAAGAATAATTATCATTTACAAAAAATAAATGAACAGTTAAACAATAAATTTACGCAAGATAAAATTAATAAATTAAAATCTCAAATAGAAAAAGATTTGTGTGCTGATATTCCAAATGCATTCTGGAATAGAAAGCAACATATGGTTGATTTACCTTATGAAATAAGCTTTGATGAAAAGTCTATTACAACTAAAGCTAGACCCATTCAGATGGCGCCTGATTTAATTGAATTTTGTAAAAAAGAAATAAATGATTTAGAAAATAAAGGATTAATAACTAAATCTAGAAGCCCTTGGTCTTGTGCAGCATTCTATGTTAACAAGGCCTCTGAAATAGAAAGAGGTGCACCTAGATTAGTAATAAATTATAAACCTTTAAATAAAGCTTTAAAATGGATTAGGTACCCTATTCCAAATAAAAAAGATTTATTAGGAAGATTATATAAAGCAAATATTTTTAGTAAATTTGATATGAAGTCTAAATTTTGGCAAATTCAGATTAACCCTAAAGATAGGTATAAGACTGCATTCACTGTTCCATTTGGACAGTATGAATGGAATGTTATGCCTTTTGGTTTAAAAAATGCACCCTCTGAATTTCAAAGAGTGATGAATGATATTTTTAACCCTTACACTAAATTTTGCATTGTATATATTGATGATGTTTTAATATATTCTACAACTATAGAAGAACATTTTAAACACTTAAAAATATTTTTTATGGTAATTAAACATAATGGTCTAGTATTAAGTAAAACGAAGATGTCTCTGTTTCAAACTAAGATTAGGTTCTTAGGACATTATATAGAACAGGGAATCATAGAACCTATAGAAAGAAACTTAGCCTTTGGGGATAACTTTACTGACCAAATAATAAATAAAGCTCAATTACAAAGATTTTTAGGTTGTTTGAATTATGTTATAGAATTCTTTCCCAATCTAAATAGGACTATTAAACCTCTGCATGATAGGTTAAAGAAAAATCCAGGCCCATGGACTGATGTCCATTCTGATATAGTTAGACAAGTTAAATACTTAGTTAAAACTATTCCTTGCTTACATATAGCTGATCCCTTAGCCTCCAAAATAGTAGAGACTGATGCATCAGATATAGGTTTTGGTGAGATTTTAAAACAGGTTAAAGAGGGTAGAGAAGCCATAGTCCAATTCTATTCAGGACATTGGAGTCCAACCCAATTAAATTATTCTACTATAAAGAAAGAAATTTTGAGTATTGTTTTATGTATTTCGAAATTTCAATCTGATTTATTGAATCAAAAGTTTTTATTAAGAATTGATTGTAAAAGTGCAAAAGATGTTTTGCAAAAAGATGTTAAAAACCTTGCCTCAAAACAGATTTTTGCTAGATGACAAGCTATTTTGAGTATATTTGATTTTGATATTGAATTTATTAAAGGAGAAAACAATAGTTTACCTGATTTCCTTACTCATGAATTCCTTCTCAGGAATCATGGGGAGAAAAAAGAAAACAGCCAATAAAGAAAAGAAAACCTTAAGAGATGACTCTCCTAAAGCCCTATCTGATCATTCAGATAGTATTGCAAACCCTAAACCTATAAAGTCTTGGGCTGATACTGTCCAAGCAGAAGATGATAAAGCTAAAATGGATATATGGGTCTCTCAGCTGGCCCAATCTCCAGAGGTCCTTAAAGCTCTTGCAAATATGGGCTTCCCGCCTCCTTAAGCCCCAGGTATGAATTCTTTAATCCCTTTTAAAACAGAGTTAGGTCAATCTTCAAAAACCCTAACTCAAAATGTTTCTAAAAATGAGTTGAATGTTTCAAGCTCTTCAACTCAAATTGTTTCTTCAAATTTTCCTTTAAAATCAAAAACTTTTTGGCACAATAAAAATTTTTGGTCTACAGAATTAATTACTGATTTTGGGTCTGCTCAGCTAAACTCATGGTCTATAATTTAAAATGTATACCCTAAAGGATGGTTTTTTAAACCAAAAGAATTTTCAAAACCTCAAGAATATTATCTTTATATTCTTGTGGATTCAGGTTCTTTATTTTTAAAGCACAATTATAGTCAGCAAGATAAGGTTGTCATAGCCTATTCTTCTTTCAAAATAAAGAAAATTCTCCATCCTTCTGAATGGGGAAGACCTTTGCACATTCCTGTGCAATTTAAAGCCCTTCCTTCTTTATCATGTTGTTCTTCATATAACTATTGGGACTATATAGAAGCCTGGACTAAAGTCCTGTTTTTCCAAAACCCTAGTAAAATCCATTCCTGGCTCATCTATTGTGAGACCAATTTAAAGATTAATAGCCTCGCATCCTGGTTTGTTGATTGGTGGTACTATTGTGGTAATGATGAGCGTTGTCTCCCACAAGATGTACAATTAGCTTACCAGCATTATAAAACTCACTTAAACCATAATCCTTATGAGAAGAATTTTCCTCCTCTTCTTCTCTTTAGTTTGACTTTCAATATACCTTGGGTATATCAATGGTACTTTGAATCATCTATTCTTCCAGGTACCAATATCCCTATTGTATTGAGAAAATCTAAAGTCAAGTGGTGGACTGCCTTTCGCAATTCTACTACTGAGAAGACTGTTAAAGCATGGCTCCTAAAGAGAAACCACAATGGTCTTGACCCAAGGCTATCCGTCTCTTTTGGAGCTCAAAGAGCCCAGAATATTGCCCTTCTTGCAGCTGCCAAGACTGCAGAAAAATATAAAGCCTTAATGGAACAGATGGTTGGGTCTCTTCCCTCAACATCTGATCCCATTAAGCCCAGTAGAACTTGCTCTGCTGGATCTTCAAATAAAGTCCAAACTAAAGTCTCTAAAGCCTTATCCAGAAGAAGAAAATCTCCTTCCTCTTCTTCGGGTTCCTCTTCATCATCCATGACATCATCTTCCACCGAGACATTTGACTCGGATTACTGTCCCAGTAATGAGGATGATTGCTATGGTATATTGTCCCCTATTAAAATAAAAAGTAAAGAAAAAATAAAAAGGAAAGAAAAAGAAAAGAATAAAGAAAAAGAGAAAAAAGAAAAGAAAAAAGATAAAGAAAAAAGAAAAGAAAAAAGAAAAAGTAAAGAAAAAGAAAAAGAAAAGAAAAATAAAGAAAAGTAAAAAGAAAATTTTGTCAGAAGTTGAATCTGACTCAGATTCGTCTGATTAAAGGCAGGAGAAACCTTATTTCTCCACTCAGGTTACTAAAAACAATAAAGATCGTGCCCACTGACAAGATACTGTTCATCTACAGTATTTACCAGAGGGATTCTAACAGTAAAGTCAGAATAACTGTTCATCCACAGTTTCCAACAGTAAAACAAACAGTACCCCAGACAAGGTACTATTCATCTACAGTTCATCCGCGTGAAGGTACAGTAAAAGCAAATAGTAACGACATGTTACTATTTCTCTACAGTGCCAAAAGCATGTGACAAGAACAGTGGAATTTTAAAGCCTCTGTCTATATAATGAAGCTCATTCTGAAGGTAAAGGGGGATCCGAAACACTTCTCTCTCAACCCAGAAGACAAAAGAGAACCTCCTAGCCTAGTTTTAGCTTCCTTCTTCCCCTTCCTCTCTCATTTATATATTTTTTCCAGTTCTGTACTCCACACCTATTGATCTCCTTGTATAAGGTAGTTATATTTTATAATTATAATTTATAATTATAGGTTGTATTTTATTTTAAAATTTTTATTCTGTATTGTATTTTGTTTCTATTTATTTAAATAAATTTAAATTTTATATCTCATCTCTCATTCTCCATTCTTAAGTATGCTCTGTTCTAGTTCTTGCAAGTAAAAAACGTGCAAGTTGAGCTTGATCTGGAACTAAAACATCAGAAAATTATATTTGCACTACTTACAGACTGAAAAGGACCTCTATATTCTACCATTTTCTGTCTTTCTCCTCTCTATATTCTACGCTGTATACTTATACGAGATCTGTATATTTATACCACATATAGTATAATTAGGTATACTAAAACAAATAGACTTAAGAGTGTGTTTTGATAAACTTAAAATATTTTAGACTTAAGATACAAATTTAATTAAAGATTTAATTGTAATCTTTAAAGTGGTATATAAGGCTGGAAACCTAAATATAAATTGGAGCAATGTCAGACTTGCACCTGTCTGAAGCCCTCATTTGCACTAGGTATGAAACAACGCCGCCGTACCATTTAAAAGAGATTATAATTATTCTTTATATATTTTTAATATATGCTTTTAAATTATTTCTGTAATTTATTTTAACATAGTCTTTTACATTCTGTTTCTTATTAATTGTATTAATTGCATAATTGCATAATTAAGGAACCTTTAACACTTGAGGCCGGAAACGGTTCTGTGATACTGAATGTAATTGGTATCCTTAATTCATCATTTGTCTTTATATATGTTTTCAATTATATTCTTTTATTATTTAATCTGTTTATAATGTGTATCCTAACTGTCTATTGTTTTAATTAATTTTTGTAAAGTTATTTCATCCCCTGTAAAGGTCCTTTCGTTTATATATATATATATAATATAGATATTAATATTATTATTACATTAATGATTAACATATAATTAATTTTTTAGAAAAGTTATAAGTTATATTTTTTATTATTTAAATTTTTTAATTTCTAAAAAAAGATATAACTTAATAATTATTATAAATAAATTATTAATCAAATAAATTATTTAAATAAATAATTGATATAATTAATTTATCAGTAAATTCAAATGTCACATATTTTATTATTTAATTTTTTAAATTATAAATTAATTATTATAAAAAATTATTTAATTTATAATTAATTTATTATAAAATAAAAAAATCATATATTTTTTACCCTTTTAAATTTCTAAAAAATATATTAATCAATAAATATTATTAACTTATATTAATTTATACAAGATTAAAAGTCATAAATATAATTAATTAATTAATTATTAAATTTTAATTAAATTATTAAAATTAAATAAAAAATAATTAAAAAGTGAAATAACCTTTTTTTTTAATTTGTTGATGTGACAGACAAAAAATATTTTCTTAAATTATATATATATATAATATAATATACATAGATATAGATTTGAAATTAAATTTTCAATTTTCAATTAAATATATATAATTAAAAAATATTATTTTATTTTTGGCCGAATAATATAGGGTTGTTCACCCAACCCGAAAACTCGAATAATTTGACCCGACCGGGTTGGCTCAGGTTAAAAGAGATTCGGGTTGGGTTTCAGGTTTTGATGTTGAACCCGTATATGTTTCGAGTTGAGCTTCGGTCTTGAGCAAAAAATTTTTGAGCCAATCCGACCCTACTGAAAATATTATAATTATTAATACTATTTATAATATATATAATAAATATTATATATGTTATAATATAAAATAAATAATATTATCTATATTTTATATAAAATATATATATTATATACATATATATTGGTTTTTGTATGTATATAATATATACACACAGAAGTTATAGTATATATGTATATACATATATACATACAAGCTTATGTATGTATATATGTATATCCACATATATATACTGCCATACATATGTATAAGTGTCTATACATATATTTGGGCCTTTTGTATATGTATTGCAAAAAAAAAGTTGTAGGAAAGAGAAGAAAAAATTGCAAGGAAAAAAAATGAAATGAAAACTCATTGGCCCAACCAGTAAACTCGATGGTCAGACCAACCTGTAGTAACCCTACTTGATGGAGCCTAGGGTCTGACTACAGGCTAAATATTTAGGCCTAAATTATACTCGAACTAGATTACGGGTTAACCCAATTCAATTCTGGCCGAGTACACCCTTAGAACAACATGCCAAATTACTCTAAGAAAAATAATAAATTACAATAATACTACTTTTTCCTTTAAAACTTTGTATTATTTTTTTTCAATTTTTAAAAATATAATTTTTAATTTTTAAAATTTTTATAATATATTTTAAAAATATGCTCAACATATGCTAAATATATACTCAATATATAATATAAATATATCTAACATATATCTGATATATATACAACATATGCCATATTTTTATAAATTTTTAATATACGCACAATATTTTTGTAAATTTTTAATATATGCATAATATTTTTGTAAATTTTTTATTGCTAAGCATTTTTGTAAATTTTTTTAAAGTTATTATTGTAAATTTTCCTAAAAAATACTCATATGATTTTGTGTAAGACTCACTATTTAAAAATTTTTAATACAAAATAAACATAATCCTTAAATAGTTTCTAAATCTCAAATTGAATTTAAAATATTCATGATGTATTATTTTGGATATATATACCATCAATATTTTTATATTAATATAAATATTTAAATCACTAACTATAATATTTAAGAATAAAAATATAAAAAATTCAAAATGAATATAAGTAAAATATATTAAAATTTATTTATTTACCTTATAATAATATTTTCTTTTTTTTTCTTCATTTAATTTATTCGCATAAAAGTATTAGTGTATTAAAATAACTAATTTTTTAAATTCTTAAACTTTCATATTTTTTACTTTGTTATTAATTAATTTATATTTATAAAATGAATAAAATTGGTAATTATGCAAATAAATAGATTGACAATATATAATAACTAAAATGGTTCTTTTTTTTAATAAAAGATATATTTAGTTAAAAAAATTTAAAATTCAATTTTTTCCACAAAATTCAATTTTTTCTACAAAGTTCAATTTAGTATGTGGATAATACTTCAAAATTATATTTGAGTCTGTAGACTCCTAATTTTGACTCTAAATATATTTGATCCCAATCAATAGAGGACAAGCTAAGTTCGGTCCAAATTTAAAAGCTTAAACTTAATTTAAAACTTTAATCTAGATCGGTCCAATTTTAAAAGAGGCAAGTAAACCGATTCAATGTTTTAAAACCCTAAATGGGTCTGATTCAATGGCAGAATCCATTCGATTTGGTTTAATTCAATATGGGCTATGCCCATATCGAATTGGGCACCCAATTCGATATGAGCACAAAGCTCATATCAAATTAACCAAGGTTCAGTTCTATATGAGCTTCCATTCATATCGAATTGACAATGGTCTAATTCGATATGAGTCTTTGTTTTGGTCCCTAATCCAGGCCAAATTCAGTTTTAAGTTTTGTTTAAATTCTAATTACTCTCGGATAAGCAGAGAGAGTTTTGAAAAATAAGGTTTATTGAGCTAGCTTTAACCTAATTATTGGATATAAATACAGGTCTTGTAATAAGAAAAGGGGGGGGGGGGCACGATTATCAACAACAAGAATTAGCAAAAAACCAATCAATACACATAAACCAAAACATACAATCAACACACACAGAGGCAATAGCAATTGTCTTCAAATTACTTCGCTCGACCAAGATCAAAATTTACTCAGGTAGTGAATTAGCAAGATTGGTTCAACAGATTATTATTGGTGGAGTCGACCAATGCAGGTTTGATTTTTTCTTTAAACCAACTCAATTGTTTACTCTTAATAATCAATCTATTGAATTATCCTATTAATAAACTGAGTTGCAAATCATCCATAATAAGCCATAGATTTTAATTAAAATAGGTAGTCGTATCAACATATGTCCTACCATTATTTTCATAAACCTTAAACCTTGCCGAATTGTATATTAGTTTAGGATTAATCTTCCTATTAATAACCAAACCCTAGTCCTAGGTTCAAACCCTAATTAGCCACCCAAACCCTAATTTGATATCTAAAACACTAATTTGTAAATATAAAATCCTAGTTTTGATAAAAAAAAAAATCCTAATTTTTATATGTCTAATCTTTATTTAGCTTTAAAAACCCTAATTTTGCTAAGAAACCCTAACTTGATTAATTGCAAAACCTAAAATCTCAATTTCACTATTAAAACCCTAATCTTGCAATTTAACTCTAGTATAATGGTGAAACTCTAATTTTAATTATTGATCTATTATTACTTGTTTATGATGGATGATTGGTGATGGATGATATGATTTACTTATTTAATTGAATTATATTTATTTATTATTTGAATTTCAAAGTTGTAAAAGGCATATTTTCACTTTGTAAGTGTCTTGTTTATTTAAATTATTTTTATTTTATCTTGTTTGTATCTGAGGATTGATATAAGGGACACGTTTCCACCAATTAGTGGGTGTCCTATTTTATTTACTTATATTTTGGACATTGGATATTGTAAGGGTATGTTTCCATCTTTGAATGAATGTCTATTTTGTTTATTTTATTTCAATAATATGATAGATATTTATTTCTTTTAATTATATGTAATGTGGATGATGTCATGATATTTAAGAATTCTATAATATTTAGACCTAAAAAGGAAGTCAGTTCCAATGAACCGAGCGTTCTAGGGGTGCTAGGTCATTCTCACCTTCTCCATTTATACCCAACTTTCCTAACCCAATAGGAGGTTGGAGATTTTTTAGGAATCGTGTCATCCACCTCTTTCTTTTCTTTCCTGGCCCGTCTGGGTGGTGACTCCATTTTTTTTATATTTAGACCCATGTTCTCCAATGCCCAGAGCCTAACAGTGTCGCAGTTGCAAAAACCATTCTATAGAGAGTAGGGGCAAAAATTTTTGTTCACAATGGCGACTCCATTGGAGATAAGAGAAGTTGATTTCATTGGTCTATATATTAATTTATTCTTTATTATTATGGTATTATTCATTGCATCATTTTAGATATGCATTGTGTATGTATGTTAGGATGCCTTATGGAACCCGTGTTGTGCATGTGTAAGTGATATCATACTTTCATTCAAGGTATGGAGATCGAGCACTGCATAATCACTCATAGCCTTGACATTTTAGTATATAATTGCTACGGGAACCTAAACTTTTTTCAACCTAAAGATTAAAGCCCATGTCATTAGCCTAATAATTTTCTTTATGTTTTACCTAGAATGCTTGTTGTTTGACTATGATTAACATATCTTAATTTGAATTATGACCCATTTTTTTTTTATCTTTTTCTAATGTGACTTAATTATGTTATGAGCATCGACCTTTTAAGCCCAAAATTATTTTATGGTTCAAAGCCCAAATTATTTTCAAAAATATTTTAAAGTAAGCTTAGAACCTTTTTAAGATAGGTCTCCTGGCTCAATCTCAAAGCCCAAAATTAATTTTTGGAATAAACTTTTTCCAAAGAAGGCTCAAACCCATTCTTTTATGGTCCATTTGTTAAATTAAGCTTTCATTGGACTTTAAAATTAAAACTTCTTTTATAATGGATCAAAACTTCTTGAAATGGGCTTTCACTTAATTAGGCCAATTATAGAATACTAAGACCAATTATGGGTCTTATTTATATCAAAACATAATAATTATGGGCTTGTTGTGACATTGACCATTAATTGATTTTTCAAGTGAGAAATCTATTTATGATAAACCATTTAATTTAGTTTTAATCAACAATATAGCAGAAAAGGTTATTTCTCAGTTGATCCAATGGATTAAGGCTTAATTAATGAAAATTAACATAAACTGACTTTTATTTGTTGAAAATGCAATTGGTTATTTCGTCTGAGTGATTCTTTCAAAAATAAAATATTCCCTATTGGTATTTTGTTGACCATAATACCTAAGAAAACAGACTCACCACTCGTGTGTAGAAGATATAAGCTTGGAAGGGACGTCCCGGCTCTGTTTATTTGTTACTCATGCATACATGCATTGTATTATATTCACATTAACCCTTTCTGGCTCACAGACCTGGAGTACGATAGTTCAAGGGCTTACGACAACCCTACCTATGACTCAGAATCTAGTGAGAATTCAGTCATTTTCACAACAAAAGCAATAGAACCTGAACAAATTCAAAAGATGGTAAATGATGCCCTCAACTCTAGGATGGAAGAATTGAAGGGGGCCCTGGCTGAGACCATGAGGAGTTAATTATTTTTACTATTTGAGGATAACAATGCTAAAGCATCTGCTAGTAACAAGAGGCAAAAGGATAAGGGAAAGAATAAGGTAGTCAATGTAGCCTCTAATGAAGATAAGGAAGCAATGGATAATGATAACTGGGCATAATACTTTTAAGACCAACATGATAAGAAGAAAGAAAGGAAGGTGGAGAAGACTGAATCTACTGATGTTGAAGAGATAATTGCTGACTTAGAAAAGAAGTTTGAAAAGAAGCTGAAGACTGAAGAAGTGTCGGAGGTGGACAAGCTATTTAAGAACAATGAAGGAATTCCTTATAAGTTCAAGATGCCTCCATTTGCTAAGTTTGATGGAACTGAAAATCCACACTTGCATGTCAAGTAGTGCATCGCTACCATACAATCTGTTAGAGCTACCAAGACATAAATCCTGAGGTACTTCATGCTATCTCTGGATCCTATTGTGTAAAATTAGTTCAATATTTTAGAGGAGAGTACCCAAAAGGACTAAGATTTGCTTTACTAAACCTTCATTCAATAATATGGGTACAATATTGAACACAAAGTGACCCTAATAGAGGTGAAAACTATCATGCAGAAATAAAATGAGAGTTTTGTTGACTATGTGAAGAGGTGGAGAAATAAGGCCGCTCTTCTCAAAATGAGGCCCGATGAATCTGACCAAATCAAAATGATAGTAAGAGGTGTCCTGCCCAATTTTCATGAGAGACTGGCTCACACGCTTATCAGAGATTTCAAAAATCTTCTCCAAGCTGGCTTATAAATAGAAGAGTGAGAAAGAGAGAAGAATCATTTTTCTAGAAGAAAGAATGAGAAGAAAAATTACCAATCTGATGATCAGAGTACACAGAGAGCAGTAAATGTCAATGCAACTACTTTCTAATGGAATATGAGGCAGTTTTTAGATCTGGGAAGGTCTTTATCCTAGGTTTTTAATAAGCTGTAGAAGCAAGGGCTATTACAGCTATTGACTTCTCGACCATTATAAAATTATCTGCCATCAAACTTTGATGCCAAAGTCTTTTGTCTATTCCATCAAACACAAGGGTATAAAATAGATAATTGCACGTGATCAAGACACGAGATCCAAAATCTGATTCATAGTAAAAAATTATCTGAGCCCAACAAACCTAGCACGAAGGATAATCCTTTGCTTAAGTTCAGTAGAGTACCTCTACCAGCAATCTTCATGGTAGGGGGAGGATTGAAAGAAGATTTTATTTTATCCTCTTTTGAATATGAGAGTATAAAAGATATGAAGAAAGAAGAGACTCAACTCAATAAACTTCCCTTGGCTTGATTGACACTCATCTTATTTTCTTTCTTATTTCTTTAAAACAATTATATTTTTCAAATTAAGATTGTTTAAATAAATTATTTTTCTTGAATTTAGGATTTTGTTGGTTTCTGTTCATTTTGATGCTCAACCGATGATGAATCTAGCTTGATGTTTATAAATTATTGCAATTATACATCATGGCATGAATGACTTTATTAGGTAAGGGAATTGCTCTATATCCTTTAACTGTGTATGCTTACTTAGAGAGGGCTCCTGCATAATTATTCGTGTCTATTCAATCTTAGAACATACTTTGATGAACTCTCGAGGCAAAATTAAACTCTGTCTATTTAAAAGAGAAATGATCTAGACATTGTTCGGTAAGTCAGCAACTAGTATCCACCCTATTAATATCAATTCTTAGTTTGTCCCTTTGAGCTTTCATGAGATTTTAGCTTGCTTTTTGTTTGCTTATAAATCTGATAACCTACCATGAGCTTGTGTGGCACTTTATGATAAGTTTGATGATCACTAAGCTACCAAGCAGCAAGAAGATTAATGAAAATGATATTTAGTTAAGACCATAAAGATAGTCTAAGTTTACCTAAACTAGACCTAACATCTCAGATCTATTTCATCATTGAGATGGCATTTGGGCAATGAAAGAATTCATCCTTTTTGAAGTAGACTCGTGCTCCTCCATAGTCAGAAGCATAGGATGGTACAAACAAGATGACTTTCTTAGAGCTAGGGCCCCAAAAAAGAGCCCAAATAGAAAAACACAAAAAGAAAAAAAATAATAATAAAACTACAAAAAAGGGGAAAAAGAAGAAAAAAGGGTCCTGAGTTTTTGTAAAAAGAAAGAAAAAAAGAATATGTTTATCCTAGTCAGATCATATCTGAATTTTTACTTATAGGATGGAGGAACATTCAAGCTCTATCTTTTTATGAAGCAAAATAATAAGAATCCCTAAGTTTAAGATTGCTCCCAGCCGCCTATGGCTCCAAAAAAAATATTTGTGTGAAGATTTATCATTTGTGTCATATTTACTCAAATATAAAAATAGTCTTCATTTAACCCATGTCCCTTATAGACCCCATTTCAAGCCTATTAAAGACATATTGATATCTCTTGGTGGGTGGAGTTTATTAGTGAAGATTATTTGAAAAAGCATGCATATGAGATGGATAATATTTAAACTCAATGATACTTTGACTAAGTAATGTATATATGTCTATCTGAAGTGCATCAACTCTTGCTTAAATGAAGATGAGTCCCGAATTTAGTACGGTAACTAGGGTTATGATGTTATAGATGTGTTAATTTGAAAGACCAAGTCTTAAGGTATATTGACACTTATTTGGAAAAGCCAACATTTGATTTCAAAATTAAAATTAAATTAAAAAAAATATTTTCTTGTCATATGAGCCTTCAAGCTTAGAGAAGTACGTTGAACTGTCGAATCTTAAAGGACATATTGGGTAAGAGTGGGCTAATGAAAGAATCATTCATAAGGTTATGTACTGAATCATGGTTTGAAAATGGATGTCTCCTGTGTCTTTGACTACCTTACTTGGGCCTCCACTACTCATGTTTTCGATATCTTGAAGATGAAGCTGTGGATACAACATCTTCTGATGATCCAATGCAAGACCTACACGAATATCTTGAAGGTATTAATAAAAGTGTTTCAGCCTACCACCTCAGTTTGTGAGTCGGTCTAATCACTGTAAGTATCATTCATACATGTCATGTATATTTGCATACATGAGCATATCACACTGCATTTTTCTATGTTGCCTATCTTTGTCAAGGTGAACAGCTGTTACTCTATGAAGCAAATAGTCAGAAGCAAATATGAAATCAGGGGGTATAAAATGCCCATTGTTTTAGAAAGATGTAGACACTTTGCCAAAATAGAGACACATGCTTGCACAAAAAATGAGACAAATATATTGGTTAAAGCCTAATTGGCATAAAATCATCGGTTTGAGCCTACATAGGGGTAAAACTTCTCCTTTTTTAATTTTTGATTTTATACATGTATAAAATATTTTCAGACTCTCTTTCAATGCTCTGCCATGCAAGGGGCAAAAAGAGGATATGAGAGCTAAAGGCTAAAAAATAGCCAATTTTTTTGCAAAACGGAATCCATTTAAAAATGGAACAAGTGGCTAAAAGAAATCTAAAACTCTCAAATGATAGAAGGTCAATCAAGCTAAAAAAGCTAGTCGATGGCTAGAAGAAAGTCAAAACTCTCAAATAACAAAAGGTCAATTAAGCTAGAAGAGCTGAAGTTGATGGCTAGAAGAAAATCCAAACTCTTAAATGACAGAAGGTCAATTAAGCTATAAGAACTGAAGTTGATGGCTAGAAGAAAGCCAAAACTCTCAAATGATAGAAGTTCAATCAAGCTAGAAGAGTTGAAGTTGATGGCTAGAAGAAAACCAAAACTCTCACATGACAGAATGTCAATCAAGCTAGAAGAGTTTAAGTCAATGTAATTCACCGGTCCAGAACCCAAATCAGTTCATGGGTCCAGAACCCAAATCAATCCGGTTCCAGAACCCAAATCAATTCACTGGCCTAGAACCCAAATCAATTTATGGGTAAAGAATCCAAAATCAAATCATGGGTCCAGAACCCAAATCAATTCACAAGTCTAGAATCCAAACCATTCACGAGTCCAGAACACAAATCCAATCACGGGTCTAGAATCCAAATCAAGTTATGGATCTAGAACCCAAACTATTCATGGGTCTAGAATCCAAATCAAATCTTAAATCAATTCGCAGGTCTAGAACCCAAATTAAATCACGGGTCCAGAACCCAACCCAATTCACTGGTCAAAAATCCAAACCAATTCACGAGTCCAAAATTCAAAATAAATTTATAGATTTAGAACCTAAAAAGCATCTAAGATCGACTTAAAGGCATATTGCTTTTCACTCTCTAAATAAATTCTAAATCATTCAAGTAGGGGGCAAAACTATAGACTCCTAATTTTGACATTAAGCATATCCGATCCCAATTAATAGAGGCCAAGCCAAATTCGGTCTGACTTTAAAAGTTTAAACCTAATTTAAAGCCTTAAACTAGGTCTGTCTAATTTTAAAAGAGGCTCAAAGTAAGCCAATTAAATTTCTAGAACCCTAAATGGGTCTGATCCAAAGATAAAATCCATTCAATTTGGTTTAATTTGATATGGGCTATGCCCGTATCGAATTGGGCACCCTCATATCGAATTGGCCAATGTTCAATTTGATATGAGCATAAAGCTCATATCGAATTGACCAAGATTCAGTTCGATATGAGCTTTGGTTCATATCAAATTGACAATGGTCTAATTCGATATGACTGTTTATTTTGGTCCCTAATCGAGGCCAAATTCAATTTAAGTTTGGTTTAAATTCTAATTATGCTCTGATAAGTAGGAGTTTTAAAAATTAAGGTTTATTAAGCCAGCTTTAACCTAATTATTAGATATAAATACAGGTTTTGTAATAAGAAAAGGGGGATGGGGGCACGGTTATCAATAATAAGAATTAATAAAAAAGTAATCAATATATAGAAACCAAAACATACAATCAACACACAGAGAGGCAGTAGCAATTGTCTTCAGATTGCTTCGCTCGATCAAGATCAAAATTGACTCACATAGTGGATTAGCAAGCTTGGTTCAACATATTATTATTTATGGAGCCGACCAGTGCAGGTTTGATTCCTTTTTTAAACCAACTCAATTGTTTACTCTTAATAATCAATCTATTGAATTATCCTATTGCAAATCACCCATAATAAGCCATAGATTTGAATTAAAATATACATTAGTATCAACATATGTCCTGCCATTATTTTCATAAACTCTAAACCTTACTGAATTGTATATTAATTTAGGATTAATCTATTAATAACCAAACCCTAGTCCTAGGTTCAAACCCTAATTAGCCACCCAAACCCTAATTTGTTATCTAAAATCCTAATTTGTAAATATAAAACCCTAGTTTTAATAAAAATCCTAATTTTATATGCCTAATTTTAGTTAGCTTAAAAAAACCCTAATTTTGCTTTAAAAAAAACCCTAACTTGATTAATGGAAAACCTTAAAATTCCAATTTCACAATTAAAACCCTAATCTTGTAATTTAATCCTAGTATAATGGAGAAACTCTAATTTTAATTATTGATCTATTATTACTTATTTATGATGGATGATTGATGATGGATGATATGATTTACTTGTTTAATTGAATTATGTTTATTTGTTATTTGGATTTTAAAGTTGTAAAATGTATTTTTCTGCTTTGTGGGTGCTTGTTTGTTTAATTTGTTACTTTTATCTTGTTTGTATTTGGAGATTGATATAACAGATATGTTTCCATCAATTGGAGGGTATCATATTTTATTTACTTGTATTTTGGATATTGGACATTGGACATTGTACGGGCATGTTTTCATCTTTGAAAGGGTGTCTATTTTGTTTGTTTTATTTCAATAATATGATGAATGCTTATTTCTTTTAATTGTATGCAATATAGATGATGTTATAATATTTAAGAATAATATTTAGACTTGAAAAGGAGCCCGGTTCCAATGAACTGGGCGTTGTGGGGGTGTTGGGTCATTCTCATCTTCTCCATGTGTATCCAATTTTTTGAACCCAATAGGGGGTTATGGATTCCTTAGGAATCAAGTCATCCACCATTTTCTTTTCTTTCCTGGCCCGTCTGGGTGGCAACTTCATTTCTCTGAGTTTCGGCCCGTGCTCTCCAAGGCCCAGAGTCTAACAGTGACGCAGTTACAAGAACCATTCCATTAAGAGTGGAGACGAAAATCCCCGCTCATAGTCTTTTTCCTATTTCTATCTGTTTGCACTAATAAATTTATTGGGCCTAGATTAAAAGCAATGAGTGAAAGCCTAAAGACCGTGTTTAAAGAAAACAAGCCTTATGTAGGCTAAGTATGAAGAAAATTACGTCAATTGTTAAAAATTAGTACAAATAACGAGAGATAGAGGTCGTGGGGAGCAAAATGGAGTTGAAAAAAATGTGGATCGAACTACCAACAGAAAATGGAGAAATAGTCTACGCAATGATGATAGAAAGGGGAAGCAACCAAATTCAAAGGGGATGGAGAAATTCCTACAAAACACTTCAAGCAAAAACATACTAATCAATTAACTTTCAGGGATTCCAGAGAACCAGTTTACTCATCCTGTTTTACAAGTTAATTGTTTAGTTAATTTTACTCATTTCCAGTGATTGGTTCATATTTATTTCATTTTCATTATTCAATTTGTCATCCACTTTAGCCAAAATAAATTGGTTCATTCTATGTGAATTTTTAGTTACTTTGGGTTTCATTATTGAGAAACTCAAGCAAATAGTTAAGGAAAGCTTGGGAAATTCAATTTTTTTAATAGTCCTTTTGAGGATTAACACATTGCTTTAATTAAGAAATTACTTACAACTGGTTAAGAAATGTACAATCCTTTAGCATGCAGTACTCAATTAAAGTCCAAAATTTGTCATTTCTCAGGCACATAATTTTTGGCATTCGGTGGGATCCAATTATCAAGGATGATACTTAGAAAGAATAATTTGAAAAAAAATAACCTGGTCGCATGACTAGGAGGTAGCAGTTGCTAACATAGTGCTAGAATGAATCGTCTCTCAAATTATTGAAGAATTTGAGAAAAGTATAGTTGACAACTAAGGAGAAGCATTTTTATCCCTTACAGCTATTGAGGGAGCAAAAAAATTAGTAGAAGTCCTCAAAGAACTTCTGCTTCATCAAAAAAGAATTCAAGAGAATATCGAATCACTATCCCGCACTATACAAGATTTACAAAAAAAAAGTCACATAAATGCAGTCACTAGTCTCATGATGCAAGCCCCTCAAGACTAGAGATTCACTCAATGCCTGAGAAAAATGTAGTTGAAGTCTTGAAGAGTTCGAGGGCATTCCATAACTCAAGAAATCGATGAATCACCACATACTCAAAGGGTAAATAAAGGAAAAGTATATGCCTCCACGAAAAAGAGAGGAGTTCAACAATAATCACAAGAACAATAATGGTTTAAGAGGGCCTATTGGTCAATGCAAATTTATGGCAATTCCTCACCAAATTTTCACTACTCCTTAGAGCCAGCCCACTTAATATGAAGTTGAAGATTTCATTCAATAATGTGTTACAGGGGTCACTCTGTAATAAATACCCATAATAACCCTTTATTTCCTCAATTTCCTGAGAATTTTTTTTTGTCCAATTCGACTTGGCCCAAATATTATATATTATATAAAATATTATATTATATATTATATAATATGTATATTATATATATTTATTATTTTCAGGCTGACGATAAATCCAGCCCAACTCGGCTCGAGTACACCCCTATTCACTATTAGCAGTTGGATCCCACAGGTATGCCTAAGTATCTCTTTAAATGGAATCAAAATCTCTTAGTTCATCCATTGCTTTAATGGATTTGTTTATTTTGATTTTTTCATGTTTTGGTTTATTTGGTTAGTTAATTGAGAAAGAGTTGAGTTAAAGGTGATTTACAATTTTTCAACATCTTTATGGAGGTAGGTGGCAGAGTGCCTTTCCACACTGAAATTCTACTTTGGAGAAACTTCAAACTAATGTTAAATAGGCTTGGGCCAAATCTCCAATCCAAAGTAAATGCAGTTGAAAATAAGTCTAATGTTTAATTTAATTTATCTAAGTTAAGAATTGAGAGTCAAATTAAGTGTCATCATGCGCCAAGTTAATTTCAATACTCGAGCTAATCAAAGAGGTGATCCCTAGGCAGTTCAAAACTAAATAGGAAAATTTTTTTCCTTTATAAAAATAAAAAAGGGGAAAATGAGAGAAAAGAAAGAGCAAATAGATATTGATTGCTTTTTGTGTGCCTTGAGCCTTGGGGGGAGACTTTCTATTTATAGAGGAACTTCTGAAGCTTAAAAATTGCAATTTTTAATGTGGAATTCGACATAGGAATGTGGGATATGCTTAGTGGAAGTGCGACAAGTTGGTATGAGGCTCGGTGAAAGCCTTTAGGAAATTAGTTGATGCGACAATTGTAGATAGCCTGACACAGTTGCAGCAAGTGGTCCTTTAGTTGCCTAGCGATTTTAATCATTTGGGCTCATTTGATGTCCAATTTACATGATTCCAATTGTATTGAATTCGTAGTCTCGTGGGCTATCTTTTAAGTGCAAAATTAGAGATTTATAATGCATATATATATATATGTATGTATATGTACATAATTTTAACAAGAATATCAAATTTTATCTTTTCAGCAAATACAAGTCCTTTATACTTTGAGAAGGGGATAAGAAAGAGAAAAAAAAACTCAAAAAAAAAAGTTAAATATAGTATATAAGAACATTTGGATTAAATGGATTAAGCCAGGTAAATAATATTAAATATTAATAAACTTTAGTATTTTTCATTTTGGTCATTAAAGAAATTCTTTTTGCAGGCCACCTAAACTTGTTTCAAGCTTCTTCTTTTTTCTTTTTTCTTACAATCATTAGTCACTAGCCAAAATCAAGTCAGTAAAACTTGCATCTAAAATGGAGTGGCATGTCATCAAGCTCAACTGATTTTAGCTGGTAACATGATTGAGTAAATTACATTGCTTATCATCAAACTTTTGTACTTAGTTTCAATAGGGTCACATAAGTTCAATTTGTTATGTTTTAATTACTAAACTTTAACTTTTGTTTCAATTGCAAGTTTCCTCTACTAAAATCTTATGATCAAAATGTTAATAATGACACTAAAAATATGATATTTCATTAAAAAAACAAATTGTATCATATTAATTTAATTTTATGATAAATATACTAGTTTAATTAGTAAATGTGTCACACTGAAGTTAAATAAAGTAAAAAAAAAGTAAAAAAAATTAAGTATTTTTTAGTGAATTGACTCAATATTAACTTATTATGTGTGAATATTATATTTTGTTAATAAATTTTTATTTTCAATATTATTTTACTATTTTACTTATTGGATTTGTCATCATCAGAATTTGAGAACACGTAACCGACATTAAGTGACAAGAAATTACAAAGCTATAACAACTCACAAATCGATAAAATTATGTTATAGTAGCCATCACTATCACAAAATCAAGGTTATGAATTCATCTATTGAGTAGAACCTATATAATATCACATCATTGCCACAACAACAACCATCTTAATAATCTCAACATCATTGATACTAGATTTCTGCGCAACAAAATAATAAAACATTTGACCAAATTAAATTCAGCGATTCAAATAAACATTATGAAATAAAGAAAAAATGCGAAGATTTAGAGTGCAAGCCAACATGAAATAATTACATATGATTACATATTGAAATAAGTAAATACTCTCCTATAGAGGAATAGAAGGTAGATATAACTCAATAAAATTTACTCTTATGCTCAACTTGAAACGTGGAGGAAAAATTGTGAACAGAATTGGACTTTTGACTCATTGAGTAATACTAACATACAAATTTGGTGTCCTAATCATTTCACTACTATAAATGCTTATGTATCATACCATTCATGCAACAAATCATATAATCAACCAAATATGGGAATCATTCTATAAGAACTATATTAAACCTCAATTTGTAAAGTTGATCCATTAAACTTAGCTCACTGAGTCTACATATCTCTTAGAATCTAATACATAGGGTCTAGTATAATAGTTGTAGCCAAACAATACTATTTGACTGGCAAACAACACCAAACGATGAGTAAGCCTCCACCATCATGCTGGTCATGAGCTTATCATCAATCTCAAGCTCATATCAATATCAAAATTCATATCACATCTTTATGTGATCCCAATCTCATCCAGTAATACAAGTAATATGCAACATCTAATATAATGCAACAAATAAAAATATGCCTAATGCAAAACTCTGTAAACGCACATGCACACAAAATTGATATACATCCACGGAAAATAAGTATATTAGAAAGTATTTACTCACAAACTTGACAAGGACTAAACCATTTCTCTTTTATCATCAATCGTTCCAAACCAGGAAGATATCTAAAATGCTTACTCTATGCAATATATAAGAATCATTAGAATACAAACAATCAAACTTTTGAGATTCTGCAGAAATTTTAGTAGATTCTTCCTTATAATTAGGATATTTTTTCTAAAATAGAATGAAAATAAACATGTCTAAATAATCAACAAGACTTCCAACAGTTTATAATAATTTACTTGCCCTGTTTGAATCTCTAACTCAAAAAATAAACCCACAATCATAATTTTACCTATGCTTATATTATTTTGAATCTGTTGATCATAATAATACGGATGAATTCCTTTTTCAACTTTTTTATCTTAATATAATAATTAAACACAATTTTAACTCCCAAAAATCAGAAAAATGAACTTATCTACAAATTTTGTTTTAAAAAAAACGATGACCATTATTGTAATTCAACATTATTGTGATTCACATTGACATGGTGATTAGCTAATGACAATGTGTGACTAGTTGAGTGAGTTTGGTTTTATACATGATTTTTGGCTAATTGTAAAAAATGATATACACATTAAGAATTTTTTTTAATGAAAATTAACAAAGTTTAGTAATTTGTGAAAAATTAAGTACAAAATTACTATTTACTGGAGAATTAAACACAAAATTAATAGAAAAAGTAAGAAAAAGAAAAAGGTTTTTTTACATAAATAACTAAAAAAATTAAAATATTACAAAATTACAGAGCGTTTTAAAAATATTTCTAAATATAGAAAAAGTTAGCAGCAAAATAACAAAAACATAGAAAAATTCACATTGCCGTTAACAGAAATGTTGTTTCTTCATCTTCTTCATCCAACATTACAAAAATAGAAAAAATAAACAAAAAAGTTAAATTAATCAATCGAAACTAAGAAATTAGATTAATCAATCGAAATTAAGAAAATAATCAAACATGAAGAGATCAACAATAAAAAAACAAAAAAATAATATCAGATATCTATAATTTTCCTTCAAAAATATATCGATTGTAAAAAAAAATCACCAATAAGAATAAACTTCAAATACAAAATTGAAGATTGATGTAAATTAAAAAAACAAGAAATCAATGTCAAAAAGATTAAAAAAAAAGGTCAGATTAGATAAAAAAAATTGATCTGCCTTACCTTCAAAAACATATTTGCTACAAAAAAAAGTATAGATGTTGGATAGATGTTAATTAAATCAGCAGCAAAATATATAGATGTTATGTAGATGTTCGGTAAATATTACATAGATATTGAGTTATAGTGTAGATGTTGCATAAATATTATATGGAAATTATATTCCAATCTTTAATTAATTCATTGATATTGCATATGTTATATAGATGCCGCGTAGGTATTTTGTAGATGTTAATTAGATTAGTAGCAAAAAGTGTAGACGTTATGTAAACGTTACGAAGATATTTGGCAGATGTAGTATAAATATTAAGTTACAATGTACATATTGCATATATGTTATATTTTAGGCCGTAATTAACATGTAAATATTATGTATGTTGGATAGATATTGCGTAGATATTGACTTACAATGTATATGTTGTATTTAATTAGCTTGTAGATGTTATAAATGTTCTATAGATATCGAATAGATATGTTCGGTTGATGTTGTATTATAGCTTTTAACATATACCATATTCATACATCACAAACGAAATAAGCAAAAAAAAAAAAAATATAAGAAACAAGAAGTACTCATTTAAAAATACAAATTAAAAAAAATAAAAAAATCACAAATATGAAATTTTTTTTGAAGCATTTTATCGAACATCTAAAAAATATTGCAATAAAAAAACAATAGCACAACAGTTGAAAAATAGATAAAAATAATAATAAAAAACTTCACAACTTAAATATGCTAATAAAATTTATCAACTCCATCCATAATTACTTCATGCAACTATCTTCATAAATATCTTAAAACTAAAATATTCTAGAATGAAGTTTCACCATCCCTAAATCATAAAAACTGCAAGAGCAGTCGAGAACCAAAATGAAAAAAAAAAAAAGATAAACTAAAAAGAAAAAAACTATGAAAAAACTATATCAAACAAGAAAAACTAGAAGATGTAAATAGAAATAAAAAAAATGCACAAACAAACACAAAATATAAACCAACAGAAAAAAAGGCTAAATAATTATAAATTTTCTGAAATTTTGCATATTACACTAGTCAATTTCTGTATTTTCAATATTTAATTTTTGCATCCCTTTGTTTTAAAAAATTAAACTGTTTGGTTATTCTGTTAATATTTTCATCCTAAAAATATTAGTCAACTACTTTGATATTATAAAATAATTTCTTTGCTCTTCATTTATATATATTTTTCTTTATTATTTATTAAGTTATGCTTATTTTTAATTTTATTTATATTTCATATATATAATTTATTTTAATTTTATAAATATTATTAAAAAATAATTTTAAACAATACGAATAATATCTTTTATTATTTTACAGACAATTCATATATATCATTTATTTTAATTTTATAGATACTATTAAAAAAATAATTTTAAATAATATGAATAATATTTTTATTATTTTGCAGACGATCTATATATAAAATAAAATTAAATATGAAATAAATTTAATACATAATAAAGATAAATATATATAAAGAAAGTGCAAAAAAATTATTTTATAATATTAAAATAGTTGACTAATAATTTTAGGATGAAAATATTGATAAAAAGACTAAATAGTTTAATTTTTAAAAATATAAAATATAAAAATTAAATATTAAAAATATAAAAATTAACCAGTGTAATATGTAAAATTTTAAAAATTTTATAATTATCTAGAAAGAAAAAAAGAAGAAAGGTCGTATCAAATACACGTTAGAGAAAAATAAAAGGGCACATAAAAACAAAAAAACATAAAAAAAAAAAGCTCGATAAAAAAGGGTTTGAGATGTATTTTTGAAAACAAACCGTGCAAAAGAGGTAATTCGTGTAAAATTTCTCAAAAGAAAATGATATCAAATGGCGAAAACGGGTCGAAATCCAACAACCAAAATAATGTAGACGTAGTCCCGCTCAGGCACACACAAACCATAATATGCGGGTTTATTATTCAAACTTTTGCTTGAATTTCTCCGTTTCTCAGATCTTAAACTCAGCTCTAAACCCTGACTCGATCCGCTCATCCACAACAAAGGAAATCAGGTACCTCCACCTCCACTCTCTTCTTCAATCGATCTCACCAGAATGCTTGGTCGCTGCCAATTATAAATACACTATATAATTCTCTATTTTTTTAAATCAATTTTTGCATTATATCGTTGTTTAGCATCAATTTCATTTGCATACACTAAAATTTAGATGCAATGACGTATTGTGATCTAATGTCTACCCTTTTTTTGTTAATCGTTAAATGTTTAATTTATTTATTGCATGTTTTATACTCTAATTCAGTTTATTTTGCATGTTATTGATCTTTGAAGTATAATTAAGGAATTTATTGAGCTTTAACTGGTTGGCTTGAATGATTTCAAGTGGTCAATTGTTTATTGTGATTTAACTGTCATATTTGCAGGGAGCAGATCGAGTGAATTGACAATATGCAGCGTATTCCAGTGACAGTTGAGGAACAACTTATTTTGAAAGCTATAAAGGAGGAATGCCCATGGGAGAATCTCCCAAAAAGGCTTCAAGCCACTCTTACTTCTAAAGAGGAATGGCATAGAAGGTTAGATTGGTTTCCCATTTTGGCCTTGTTCCAAGTGACACTTTTTCTGGCAATTTATCGTTCTGCGCTTATGCGCGAGAAAAAGTAGTATTGGCAAATAATAACAGGAAAATGCTATGCAATTGGCATCGATATGATCCATTATAGATTTTAACATTATTCTCTGCTGGAATCTTATCTTGCTGAATTCAGAGATTACAGACTGTGGTATCTTCTTGTTATCTTCAAATATTTTTCAAGAACTTCAATCCGTTTTAGTTAGGACTGCTCATATAGGTTTCAGATGGATATGTTTCTACAAGCTTCAATTATTTTTGGTCTTCAGCCAAGTACATTCTTTAGTTTTGGTTTATATTTCTGTTTTTCTTTCTTTTGCTTACTTGGTAACCTCATCCAGGATAATTGAACATTGCATAAAGAAAAGACTCCAATGGAACACTTGTTTTGCTCGCAAAGTGTGCAAAGAAGGTGAATATTATGAAGAGATGATGCGCTACTTGCGAAAGAATCTGGCGGTGTGTGTTGTACAGAATCTTTTAAAAATATGCATATAAATATGTCCTTTGATTGGAATGATTTTCATGCTGCTGCATTCCCACCTTTTAGTTTTTCTTAAAACAATGATTTAGTTCCTGCTCGACTTTTGAAGATCAACTGGAAAGTAGTTGGTATGGGGATTCTCATATGGTTTCTAGTCTTACCATCTTTTCCAGTTTCCTTTAAAGGGAAATTTACTTGGATATTCATATTATGGTGTATTATGGTAAAAGTTGTTATATTTGAACTTTGAGACCAAAATATAAGCAGGTTAGCCAATATTTGTTGGCAAGGTGGGTTATGTACTTCCATAGAACTTCTACTTCGAACGTGCTTAGATTAATTGTTTCTAAATATATGCAATATAACTTCATGGTGTTAAAAGGTCAAAAGGTTCATTTATTCAAGTGCAACATAGAGAGGAGTGTTGTTTGATTTTTAATTATATTTGCATTTCACTTATTTGTTTCATTTCTTGCAGCTGTTCCCCTATCACCTTGCAGAGTATGTTTGCCGAGTGATGAGGCTATCGCCTTTCAGATATTACTGTGATATGATCTTTGAAGTCATGAAAAATGGTAATGGACTGTTTTTTTTTCATAAATCTGAATGAGGTGCAAAATTCCTGCCATTACATTTTTAGCTCCTGCTAGTTGTAATTAATGAACTTCTGTATATTAGTCCTTCCATTCATTCTTATGTATTTCATATTGTTTGCAGAGCAACCATATGATAGCATCCCAAATTTTAGTGCTGCAGATGCCTTACGGCTTACAGGAATAGGAAGAAATGAGTTTATTGATATCATGAACAAGTGCAGATCTAAGGTACTCAATCATATGGCAAGTGTGCCTACAGATTAATGTGTGTGAAAGTGGAATCATGCACAAGAATGTATGTTTATATGTGAATATCTCGATTTACTTGCACTCAACTTGTAATTGAACTCCCCATTGCATTGAATTGCAGGATTTATGTATCTTTTTTATATATGCCAATTGAGCATTAGAATCAAAATTTTAAGAAGTTTTCCGGTGTGATAGTTTGCTTCAAATAATGTCCCGTTTCTTACGCAGGAAGAATAAATTTCCTTGTCATGTATCGTAACATTGGCATTATTAAGTCATGCAAACGGAAATTTATACTTTGGAGTTAGTTCATTATCTTCAAATAGACTTATCTGGCTAAAATATTTACTATTGCATCTGTTTTTTTGTATAAACTTTTGCTGGCATCATAAATCCTCTATTATAAAGATTGGGTGAACTCAATTTTTCTAATTAATTTTTTTGAAGCAATTTATTTGATATTTGACTAATCATTGTTTTCTTACTGACCACTGGCATATCTACTGCTATGCAGAAAATTATGTGGAAGTTGAACAAGTCAATTGCAAAAGACCTTTTACCTTCTCAACCAGTGGACTTTGCAGTTGAACCATGGTGGGGAGTCTGTCTTGTCAACTTTACCTTAGAAGAATTTAAGGTGAGAATTCCATTTTCGTTTAGAATCTAAAGTGTGCTACCTGGATTCATGTGCAATTTTGACACCATTAATGCATGTTACACCTACGCACAGACAAGTGGATGCACATTCACAAGCTTTATGCAACTGATGGCAATTTCTCAATGTCTTACTATCTTTCTAGAAACTCTCAGAAGAAGAGATGGCAACGATAGATAAAGTTTGTAAGGAGGAAGCTAATGCATTTATCCTATTTGATCCTGATATTTTAAAAGGTCTGTATCGACGGGGATTAATCTACTTTGATGTGCCTGTCTACCCTGATGACCGTTTTAAAGGTTAGTTCTGTGTTCCAATCATTGTAAACCAGGTGTTCTAGGTTTATCCTTGTTTGCTTATTTATTAAATGCACCAGTACTTTGAGTTGTATAAAACAAGTTATGTTTGAATCTCATTTCTTTGATTCACATCGACTTTTTTCATATTGTCTCTGTTGTTTATTTACTGTAAGGCTTTGTATGTAACACCTGCAGTGCTTTGGAACGCCTTTCTTTTGCACTATGCATGGCTACAAATAATGAAGGGAGAAGGGTTGGATTTTAAAAGAAGGGAGGAAGATAATGTTACTGTTATTTTATTTGGAATAAAAAAAAATTAAGGGGAAGGCAGGAGAAAATGTCTGTATTTTGTTTGAATAGTGGTAGAAGGATTGAGGGAAATGTAATTGTAAATAGACTAAAGTTGAGAAGTGGCTTGAGCAATTTGGAATTGGTTTTTAGGAGCAATAGGTTTATTTAGAATCTTTAGAGACTTTTGTTGGTTTAAATAGAGAGGATTTGGTGGTAGGAAAGATGCTCAATTCTTTGGAATTGTACCATTTCTTTTTTGTAGTATTATGGAGTCTTTGGATGGGGAGAAATGCACATATTTTAAGAAATTAGAGTATTTCCTTTAGTTTGTTGTGGGATAATATGGGATTTTTGGCTTTTGGGGCTTTATCTTGTTGTAGCTATTAGGGGGATATCTTTGAATGTTATGCAACTAGTTTGGAGGGCATTACTTTTTTAGCTTGTGTTTTATGTTCTTATTTATAATTGTATTTTGACTTATATAAACAGTTCCTTTGTTAAATATATAAAGAATAAAATAAGAATGAATGGAATAAATACCCATAACAATGGGCTAATAGTCGCACAGATGGCCAACAAACCTGGGACTCTCAGCTTAGTTACTCATGTCATGTGTGGGGATTCTTTACTTTGATCAGATGAAAATTCATAATGAATGGGACAAAAATCTATACTTAGAATTGATATCACTTACAAGAATTTGACCTATAACACTAAAGTCTTGAGCCCATTGGGGATTGCGATGATGACTCCATAAATAAACTTGAAGCTGCTAAAATTTCAATCGGATAGCAAGCTGACAAAACCCCATTTTTATTGTTTTCTGTTGCATCTCACTGATTCCAGTAGTTTTCAAAATTGACCCTCCAGTTTGACCATGCAGTATGTATGGTTATATTAAACATTGACAGTTTTTCCCTTGAATGGTTGTTGTGAATCCTTGTACTCCAGATTGTTTCAATTTGTTTTTCTTGCTTTTTCAAGACTCGTGCAAAAAAAGTGTAATCTCATTAAAAGGTTATCGATAATGAATTGTTGTTGTTCATTTAGTCTCTCTTCACTTTGCTTTGATATCAATTTGATAGTGTTTTATGTGTCTCAGTTTCCAGGCTTGAAGGGTTTGTTTCAAATAGGGATCAATCTTATGAGGACCCAATTGAGGAGTAAGTAGTAATAAGATAGATATATTTTATGATATTTGGTTGCCACCTAGTAGTGATGGAACTAAGTTCCTTATGAAAGCAATTCCTTTGTTCAGGTTACTCTATGCAGTTTTTGTTGTTTCAAGTGAGAATGCTACTGTTGCTGAACTGGCAACAACATTGCAGGCTGACCTTTCTCAGCTGCAGTCTGCTGCATCCTTTGCCTGTCGACTGGGATGGGCAGTGAAATTGATTGATCCAGGATCTGTTCTTCAAGATACAAGCATGCCTGGCTCTCCTAAAATTGCTCTCAATGATGAAGAGGATGCTGCTCGTGCTAGTATGAGCTCTGTAAACATGTTCGCTGATGGTGATGCTGTTCAGCAAGGAGATATTTCAGGAACAGAAAACTATGGACCACGTTCAAGCCATGTTCGTGTTGCTTTTCTTGTCGATGCTACTATAACTTCCTATCTTATGATGGGGTCTGTTTCACCAGGTATCATTTTTCTCCCTTCACTTCTCTTCCTTTGTGAATTTAAAATAAGAAAATGATTCACCTACTGGTAGCACAGACAGGAATTGGCAATTTCATATTAGTAATTTTATAGAGAGTTGAAGAGAGCCTTGGTATCTACTGTTTTTGTACTTTTTATTTTGAGCTTCATGTTTTTATGATTGAATAGTTGGATACATGGCATCTTTGTTCGAAGCATTAATCACTAATGCATTCAACCCTTTCTTCAAAAAGCTGAATTTGATATTTTGGAAGAGGGACTGGTAACTGAATTTCATATGTTGCAATGAAAAACTCTGATTAGCTTACTTGATAGTCTTTCACAAGTTCTTGTTGGATCTTTTGGGAAACAACTAAATATGTTTGAAATTATTTTGCTTGTGTTGTTCTTTCTCTAATTATTCCTTTTATATGAATTTCATATTTCTGCTTGTCTATAGGTTAATCTTAATCTTTCTGAACTTTCATAATTTTGTGTAAAGCAGTTTTATTGCCTAATACAAGGTGGGAGCATAAAATTTCCTACCCTCTTCCTTTGCAGTGCACATGAGTGAGGAGGGAAGCAGGTTTTTTCTTCTGTTTCAATGTGATCTGCCACTTTACAAAGAGAGAGTTGTTTGGAACTCTGATGTCTTTCTGCTTAACGGATACTTGAATTCTTAGGCATCTGCTAAGCTCTTAGGGCAAGAACTTAGGTGCCAGGCTATAATGCACTTTTTCATGATGTGATTTTTTCTCTTTGTATTATCTAAGTATGTTGCACTTTTACATCAACTGAAACATTTATGCACCCTTACTTATCCTTGAATATGTATGAGAACTTCATGAATCTCATGTCCTTTACAATTTTAATCAAAGAATTAGAGAGCTTGACTGATTCAACCACCCTTGTGTCTCATGCTGATAATGTAATTGAGTTATTAAATTAGAAGCAAGTATCATTTCAATCATAGTGGATCTTGCAATATACGTGAAACTACTGCTGCATGAAGATAGGTATTTATAGATGAAATTGAATTTATGCAGCAACTAATTCTGTTGGATATTTTTTTTAATAATGTTTTGCTGTGGGTCAATTGGTGTTGACTGTGGAGGTTTCTTACTAAATAGCAGAGCCAAATCTTGTATCCGTATGATGGTATTTCTTATTTTCATTTGTAGATTTATTGCCATGAATGCAAGTATGTTGCATAAAGATGATACGTGAAGATGTATGGAATTCTTTTAAACAATTTACTGTTGCAGTTATTTGAAAGTTAGGTGATGATTTAAGTTGTCTCATCCCTAACCTCGTACAGCATGCTGGAGAAAGCCTAATGAGTTGATATGGCCAAAGTCTAAAAAAACTCCAGGGTCTAGACTGATTTAATGTCCATGTAGATTATTTGTCTTAATTGCTCCAGTTGGAGTTATGTAGATATTGCATTCTCTTTGCCTTTTCTTTAAAACCTCAGAGGAATTTGCCAATACGGTTCATACATGTAGTCTGATTGTCATTTATGCTAGGCACATCTTCAGTAACTTGCTTCCTATAATTCCCAATAAAAAGAACGACTTGAGGCATGTTATGGTGCAAGCAAAATTTGAACTAGTTTCAGAATGAAATGTGAAATAGTTCAGTGCCTGTCATTTTTGCAGCAAGTTTATGATTTCTTATTTAATTTAATTTAATTCATATTCTTATGTTTTGCAGGCTTGAAATCTCATGCTGTAACATTATATGAGGCAGGGAAGTTGGGTCATGCTAGCATTGCTGATCTTTGCAAGGATCTGAGTACATTAGAAGGAACAAAATTTGAGGGAGAACTGCAGGAATTCGCAAATCATGCCTTTAGTCTCCGGTGTGTCCTGGAATGCCTGCTATCAGGAGGAATTGCTACTGATGCAAAAGCGGAGGAAGTTTGCAGTAAGGGTGGCATGTTTGCTTCAAGCAATGATGATGCTACTTCTCTGGTAGCTGACATCTCATTGACTGAAAAATCAGGGAACTCTGGTGCCATGAAATCAGAGGTGCCTCAGAATAATTCTGATTTAGCTGAATACGTTTCTGGCAATACTGGTGACGAAACATCTGTTGTTTTATCTAAAGATAGTAATCCCATAAGTGAGGTCTCTGAGTTAGACCTAAATGTGTCAAATGATGAGAAACTTGTTCCTGTTGAAGGGTCTGATGTTGGAAAAGGCACTTCAACAAGGAGAAGGAAATATCGAGTTGATATCCTTCGCTGTGAAAGCTTGGCTGCTCTAGCACCAGCAACTTTAGATCGACTATTTCTTCGAGACTATGATACTGTAGTATCTATAAATCCTCTTCCTCATTCAGCAGTTCTTCCTGGCCCAAAGGGTCCTGTCCATTTTGGTCCTCCGTGTCATTCATCCCTGACACCATGGATGAAATTGGTACTGTATTCAACTGTAGGTAGTGGTCCTCTGTCAGTTGTTCTGATGAAAGGACAATGTTTACGCTTGCTTCCTGCACCATTGGCTGGCTGTGAGAAAGCCCTTTTATGGTCTTGGGATGGTTCTACAATTGGAGGATTGGCAGGCAAGTTTGAAGGGAATTTGGTCAAGGGAGGTGTACTTTTACATTGTTTAAATTCTCTTCTTAAATATTCAGCTGTCCTAGTACAGCCTCTCAGTAAGTATGACCTTGATGAATCTGGAAGAGTCATTACTATGGATATACCGTTTCCCCTCAATAACTCCGATGGGTCAATTGGTCGCCTAGAGTATGAATCTGTTCTGTCTGAAGGGGAAAGAGTGAAACTGAACTCCCTGTTAACTCAGTTGACAAAGAAGATGGGATTGTCAACAATTGGTTATATTCGCATGTTGAAGCTTTTTAATGAAAGGGAGTCAGACCACTTTGCACCTGATGATCAGAAATACGAATGGGTTCCACTAATTGTGGAATTTGGGATGCCACTTTTTAGTCCAAAATTATGTAACAATATATGTAAAAGGGTTGTATCATCTGAGTTGCTTCAATCAGATTCATTTACTGGGCATCAAGATGCAATGCAGGGCCTACGGAAAAGGTTGCGTGATGTCTGCGTACAATATCAAGCAACAGGTCCTGCTGCCAAGCTTCTTTACCAGAAAGAGCAATGGAAGGACTCATCACGACACTTGATGAACTATGCCAGTGGAAGATGGAATCCCTTAGTGGATCCTTCTTCTCCAATTTCAGGAGCCTCCAGTGAGCATCAGAGATTGAAACTTGCAGTTCGTCAACGTTGCCGTACTGAAGTTCTGAGTTTTGATGGTAGCATTCTAAGGTCTGTCTACATCAATGTTATTGTTTGCTTCTTGTAACTGATTCCTCTATAAGCTGTATGCTATTGCTCTTTGTTTTGGCATTTCTCATATAATCTCATGTTACAACCTCGTTATTGTCAGTAGATATTGTCTTTGTATGCACTTATATTGTGAATATATCTTTAACAGATATGCATAATTTTTTCATGAATTCCTTGGCATAGTAGTGAATGATCCCAGAAAAGGTATGTATAGTAAAAGAAAAAAGCTTAGCTTAAACAACTGAGTCACAGTGCTAATGTTGATAGGAATTGATAATTAAAACTGATGGCGGAGAGTAACAATTAGGAACTTATTGTCATTATTTCTTTTATCCTAAATTGAGGGATAATCTGCTAACATTCTTTTGTTTAGGCACGTTTACAAGTATAATTTTCAATGTGGTGCAGATCATATCCTCTAGCTCCAGTATATGAGGCAGCCACACGGCCTATTGAAGAAACCCCACTGGTGAATAATATAGAAGCTGATCCTGATGAATCTGATAGTAAAGAACCCATTCTTCCAGGCGTCAATCTTATTTTTGATGGTGCTGAA
The DNA here is from genome assembly GCA_947685225.1 of Garcia nutans. NCBI lineage: Eukaryota > Viridiplantae > Streptophyta > Magnoliopsida > Malpighiales > Euphorbiaceae > Garcia > Garcia nutans. The sequence continues at coordinate 4,354,728 of CANTUV010000068.1, forward strand.
CTGCACCCCTTCGATATAGGTGCTTGTCTGCAAGCTCGGCAACCTATTTCTTTAATTGCAGAGGCTGCAGCAGCGTCAGCTTCTGCTGCTGCCACTAAATAGAGCTCTTTCTGCAATGATACTTCTTGGTTCGATTAGATTGACTTTATCTATACACAACAAGTTGCAAGTTCTAAAACATTGGATCCCCAATACCAGCATCTTGTGATTGCTTGGTTCACTTGTTGCATCTTTGAGATTACTTATAGCGCGCCAGCTTGTGCTCATGTGTAAGGTAAATATCTGTGTTTTATTTTTCTATTTATTTGTAATTTGCAATTTCACTCATTATTAATTCCTTTGGAAGTGCCTTGAGTTCCTTTTGTGGATAAGAGTCTCTTATAGTCTAGAACAAGAAAGAGAAGGGTTGGATTTTACGTGCATTCATAAGAAAAATTTCTGAGATAAGAACTGAGATGACTTGTATTTTGTTATTTTGGCTTATGCATCACATTTCTGCAGAAAAAGCCCATTAAACACAAGCATTCTTAATATGCATGCGAAATAATGTTATAGGAGATTTGGTTTATTCCTTTTCTTCTTTTTTTTTTTTGGAAGTGCATTAACATCTTGCTCTTTTCAACTTTACTAAATATTGCTATTAGAATACTTGACTTTGGAAGTAAGGCCTTGCTGGTGAGAAACCAGCTTGTCCTTTCGCATTCAGTTTCTTGGTCTTAGGCCAAGCTCGTTCAATTCAGTAAATTATAAATTTGGATTATTTGGCTAGTATTTCTGCAGTAATGATAAATGTCAAATATAACAGAAAACTGATAGGTTGTTAAGACATCAACTGTCATTCTATTTGAAAGGCCAAGTTCTTTAACAAAATTGAAGCCACCATCTGGAAATAAAAGTGCAGTCAGTAAAAGACAGGTTAAACCTTAAGTGCTATGTTTAGATGAGGTCGAAGCATTGATTGAGTATTACACTGTAAGTTTCGTGTACTGTCTCAAAGGAATTCAAGTGAAGAGCGTTGAAATATGAACTGTTATTCAGATATATTTATAGATTGCTTGTCTCTGACCTATGAGTTGCTGATTGGCCTGTTTTTTCAATCTATTCTTTGCAAATTTTGTTTTCTTCTTGTTTTCCACTTGTACTATTCTCAGAAATTTCTTTTCTTCTTCCCTCTGCTCTAATAGCCATTGACAATTATTGTTTGCGTGTTCGATTATGCATTTACCAATTTTTTTTTTTCCAGCTGTGTAGATAAGGTCGAATATTTACAATTTTTGCTGGTTGAACTGTAGGGGGTATGATTCAAGGCCTTGGCTGAACTCTTTAACGATTTAGGAATTAGGATATTTGGTGAAAAGAGAAGAATGATGCCAGGTTCTGATGTTTTTTCTTAACTAATTAATAATAGGAAGAACCTTTTTGCAGCATAATATAAAAAGGGAAATTGCAAGCAATATTCAATTTCCCTGAATGTTTTGAGCATGGTGTTCTTCTTCCTGCATATAAATTTTTGGCCAGATAATTTCTGTTAGCAGACACGTGCAGCGGGAAGAACTTTCTGCATGAAGCAGTGAATTTTTACCAATCACATTAAAGAATTCTGTTAAAAAGTGATTATGTATGTATTTTCCTGATTGCAATTTTGTTAATGAAATGATAAGCTGAACCAGTATCTGTCCATTTTCTACCATCTTGAATGGTGACAGTTGCTGGATGGTTCATTTGCAAAATCAAAGAGTATTTGATCTCTGTGATTACAAGAAAAAAATGCATCTAAAAGGACTTCGACAACATTGAGAATAGCATATTGAAATCGAAACAGTTTCACATTATTATTATTATTATTATTATTATTATTATTATTATTATTATTATTATTATTATTATTATTATTATTATTATTATCTTCTCAATTACAAGGCAGCTATGGTGGTGTGACAATAAAAAAAATAATATCCCCCAAAAGCAAGGGTAAGTTGGTGGGTTACGCATATTTTTTAGACATTTACAAAACTGCCTTAAAAAATAAATTTTATTTTAAAAATATTACAAAAAATAAAAATAATTACACTTTAAAAAAATTAAAGCAAATTTTCAAATATAATTCACTCACTACAAAAATACCATCTTTCACTGTAATCTCACTATTAAAAAAATATTTTGATAAAATAATAAAAATTAATTTTTTAAATTAATTTTTAAATTTTTTAATATATAAAATTTAATTTTTATAAAAAAATTATAATTTTAATTTAAAAAATAGCACTTGCAAAAAAATAACAAAGTAAAAAAATATAAAAATATATTAATAAAAATTATTAAATTTATTTTAAAATAAATTTTACATATTATATACATAAAAAATTAAAAAAAAATTAATTTCGTTACGTTTATGTTTGGTAAATATTCTATATATTTGGTAGATTTTTAATAAATATTATAGATATTTGATAGATATTATATGTATATTATATATTTATTTATATATATTATATGTATTTTATGTGGATATTGTGTTGATATTGTATGTATGATAAATGAATTTAAAATTAAAAAAATATTAAAAATATTTTATAGATATTTAATTTATGTTTGATAGATATTTAATAGATATTTAATTGATATGATAAGTATTCAGTGGATGCTTGATGTATATTATATATATATGTTATTATTAATTATTTATATATTTATATATATGTTGTGTACATATTTATTTTTTATGTGTATATTGAGAATATAATTTAAAAAAAATTATTTATGAATAAATAAACATAAATAAAAATAAAAATGAAAATTTAAAAAAATTAAAAAAAATAAGATCAGACAAATTAAAAATGAACGATTTTGCAAAAAGAGAAAATGACACCGTTTTGAAAAAAAAACTTTTGCTGTGCAGATGAAAAGGTATCTTGAAAATCAGGTGCACAATGTAAATTTCCCCCCACCCTTTTTTTTTTTTCTGACGCAGTTATTCTTTTGGTGGTTTTTTTTTCAAATGATAGTTGATAGACAAAAGCTCCAATTTGACTTGAATAAAAAAATAAATTATGTTGTTAATGATAATATTAAATAAAAAGATAATTATTAATATTTTTTTTATTTCATTTAGATATATTAACAGTAATAACTAATAATAATTTTAACATTGAACAATAATCAATTAACAATTATCAGCAATAATTAACGATTAGTATCAAATAGAGTTTAATTTCCCTTCAGTAAGCTTTTGGAGCACCCTAAAGTTGGAAATGGAACTGAAATTTGGCTGTTCAATTATAATTCTAGAACTTGGAGCATTTGAATGCATTGGAATTGGAAGTCCAAATCAATTCCATGAAATTAATTTAGTATGATTTAATTAAAAAACTAAAATTGAAAATATGACAATTTAAATTCTAATTTTGAAGTATTGTTTATTAAAATTATAATTTCAATTAATTTTTAAATCCCATCAAAATTGGAATTGAATTCTAATTTCAATTATGCCATCTAAACGGATTCCAATTTAATGAAGCTGACTTCACCTTCTAGAGAAACATTATTTAGCCTTGTAGAGAATATAAACATTGCATATATCCAAAGTGATTAATAATTAAATTTCTAATTGCATGTATCAAGTGTGTATGGGTTATGATCACATTGAATAGTCATGACCAGTATTTGGTTAGTGGGAATCTGAGATCAAAATTGGAAGAAAGTTACAAAAGAATTGAATGCCAAAGGAGGAGAAATTGAGAGGATAGAGACAAAAAAAAAAAATTATAAAAAAAAATAAGAGAGAGAAACAGAGATTCGTGGAGAATTAATTATGGAATTACTAAAGCAAAAGTTTTTAAGTCCTTTACCCAGTTCAGACCCATTTTTTATGCATAGTGAATTACAAGGTGGTCACAAAACTTATTGCTAATAGGTTGAAACTTCTCATGCTTTACTAAGTTGGCCCTACTAGAGGCGGACCTAGCAATAATGGTTAGGAGGAGCCCAAAATTATATACATATTATTTTATAAATTTGAGGGAGTCCAAAATTATATACATATTATTAGGGTACCTCCCACCAATAACGCTGGTTCGCCCTTGGGTCCTACTAAAATCATCTTTGTCCTCGGTCGTCATATTTCTTAGAATATAGTCTTAACACAAAAAGTGATACGCACTATGAGATCTAAGAAGAGAAGAAGGCTTTTATGGCTATCAAGGTTGATCTTGAAAATGCTTATGATAGAATTAACTGGCTCTTCCTTTTAGATATGTTACTTGATACTGGTATCCTTTCGAGCTTAATTCAAGTGATCATGCATTGTATTTCTTTGAACATCATGCATCTTCTATGGCATAAGGAAGTTACTGAATCTTTTTTACCTTCAACGGGCCTTAGGCAAGGATATCCTCTTTCTCTTTATTTATTTGTTGTATGCATGGAGGGACTTACTCATGGAATTCAAAAGGTGTTAGATGAAGGGCTCTGGAAAAATGGTCCTGGTTTGTGCCATTTTTTTCTTTTGCAGATGATCTCATTCTTTTTGCTAGAGCTGAAGATAACCAGGCTAAAATTATTCAAGGGATTCTCTATGATTTTTTTGCTTGCTAAGGGCAAAGTGTGAATGTTAGCAAAATATCAATTTATTTTTCTAAGAATGTGAGTGTTGGGATTAGAGTTCTCTTTGCTTTCGGTTTGGTTTTAAGGAATCTCATGATCGTGGGCGTTATCTTGGTGTCCCGCGTCTCCATGAAAGGATTACACAAAAGACTTATAATTATTTGCATGAAAAAACTCAATAAAGAATTGTTAACTGGAATCATAATACCTTATCCTTGGCTGGGCAAGTGACCTTGGCTCAATCAATTTTGCATCCTATTCCTTATTATGTAATGCATATAGTTAACATTCCTCTCTTTACTTATCGCAAATTAAATAGGATGCTTAGAAGCTTTGTCTGCATGCTGACACAGGTCGTTTGCCATTGGTTGCATGGAATAAAGTGAGTAAGTCTAGAGCCAATGGTGGCCTTAGCTTGCAAAATTTGGAGAATGTCAACATTACATTCAGCCTTAAGCGTATCTTGTCTTTTCTCACGGATTGTAATAAATTATGGGTTCAGGTTTTGAAGAGTAAATATATTAGAGATGACTATGAGCTTTATTCTCTGTTGGCCTCTTCCAAAAATTGAACCCTATGTAGATTTATGTATGCCAATTGGACTTCATCTCTCAATCATTCATCTAATACCTTAAACACATAATTGGTGGCCAATCAATTATATATTAACAGTAATCCATTCAATTAAGGCTAAAGAAATAATTCAGTTAAGAGCAATAACCAATTCATACAATCATAGTAGATCCATACAAACCCTAGACTAGATCAAATTAGTTCATAATAATGCTATCAAACATATTCATCTCATTAAAATTCAAAGAAATCAATTTAGACATAATAAAATTCATGAATACAATTCCAATGAAACTTAAGAGATAAAGTTTGAGAACAAAACCAAATTACAAACTTTCTTTAGCGTCTGAAGAATCTCTTATTCAGATCTTTGCTAGAAGAATATTGCAGTGGCTAAAACAAATTTAATCTAGACTATTTGCATCAAAGTGTAATCAAAATTTTCCAAGAAAACAAAATGGAAAATCTAAAGTTTATGTTTTACGGCTGATAAATTCTCTGTGTCTTTTCAAAAACCCTAATCCTCTTATTTATACGAAACCTCGCTTAAAAATCCGCGTTTTCTTTCTTCCTTTAGTCCATGAAGTGACACGGCCAGTGGCTTGGCCGTGTCAAGTGGTTGTGTCACCTACTGATCTCTTCGTTCTTTGCTCTTTTTTCTTTGGTCTTCTTCCTTGGCTTAGTATGGGACATGGCCAAGCTTGTGGCCGTGTAATGTGACACGGCCAGTGGCTTGGCCGTGTCACCTGAGTATGTCACTTACTGCCAAATTTTCCTTCTCTCTTGGTTCCTTGGTTTTGCCCTCTGCTTCATGCTATTCTTTCTTCCAAGGAAATATTTTGCATATTAACCTAAAACAAACACTTAAACAAACTTTAAACAAGAATCAAATAAACATTAACCAACAACACATAAACACCACACTAAAAACTAGGACAAAAATGACATAAACACTGAAATAAATTAAAACTACCAAAATTAATGAAAACACTAAATAAACAGATTAAAACTACCAAAATACCTAAAGAAAACAATAATCATCATAAAAAATAAGATACAATTCTATGACAAAAACTAATAAAACAACTACCCCACACTTAAAACTTTGCTTGTCCTCAAGCAAATTCACTTGGCATAAATTAAAAACTCAAACAACCTTAACTATAATTCCAGTATATAAGATGAAATCCTTTAAGACTCAGCTATAAATAATTGCAATTTACTTCAATCAAGATTTTCTTAACTCATTCATTAATCCAAACATACAAATCTCATCTCTCATCTAAGTGTTTCACTCGATTTCAAAGGTTAATTCACTCAAACCACTCATGACTGCATACTGCCATAAACTTGCTTAATTATCCAATCTCTCTCACTGATTTTCTCAAGAAATAATCTGAAGGTCTTTTATTTGGATGTAATGGGGCTAAGGTGAAGGTGTGAGCAAAGACATTTAAGTTGGAACATTAAGAAATGGAGTATCTAAATTAGACAATACTCTTGCTAAGAAACTCGTAACTCCCTCAAATGACATATTCACCAACCCTTGATACTCTCACATACTTGCATACTTAAAGAAAAATACATGAGTCAACATTCCTCTTTTGATGACTAATGCTAGAAAATATATGAATTTTGTATATATATATATATATCTTCTCTTTTATTTTCTTTTATATTATTTTTTAATATATATATATACAAAATATAAAATTGCATGGAACATCTAGCTTAAAATGTAGAGGAAAGAATAATAGACTCTTAGTCAAATACAATGTGCAAAGTATGCATTTCAGCCCCAAATCTTACTAAAGCAATAATATTTTTTTTAATTGCTTACCCCACACTTATGAATTAAACCACCCTATTATCATATCATAAGAAACTCCATTCCTTAATGCAGGTATGATGATAATAGGAAAATGTTGAGTTGTGAATTGTGTTGATCAATCAAGAAAAAAGTCAAAGGCTCAACTTGGCTCACTAAGGAATTCATAATTAAGGGAGGTCTTTTTAAGCTAAAGGGAAAACCTAATTTGCCTTCATCATTTTAAAACTTGAGATGAAATCATAATGTGAGTTCAATTAGTATGCAAAAGCAAGCTTTAGAGATACAAAATCATGAAGGTGCACACTTAAGAAAAGAAAATCAATTGACAATAATATTCAATCTATGAGGCTCAAAACTCACAAAGGGTGGGTTCTCAAAGATTTATATGTCATGAATTGCAGAATGTGAAAATTGATCCTGAATGAATTCAAATGCTAATCTCTATGCTGATAATAAAGGCTCAAATATAATGCTAGAATCACAGAACAGTCAATAAGTTTCCAACAATTATGCCATGCACAACGCACAATATAACACACAAAGACAAACAAAACAAGAATTAAAGGAAAGCTTAAAGATTACCTCACACTTATAAATTACATTGTCCTCAATGGAAACAAGGATAATAAAAAAAAATATAGAAGGTACAACCTATTTTCCATCATTCCCGAGTGAGGCAAACTCTACCTTTTCATCACAAACAGCAATTGTTCAAAAATAAAATATAATAAATAAAATAAAATATCCAAAATGTTAACATTAAAAACAAAAATGAAAAATAACGACGACAATATGCTATAACTAAAGACAAGAAAGTAAGGAATTCTCTCAAAAGATTAGAGCCAATGTGATCTATGGTGAAAGAGGATGTGATGATGATGCAGCCGAAGGATGAAGACTCAGAATCTTAGCAAGGTTGCTATTGATTTGGTCCAACTGTTGCAAGACCGCAGCATGGTTACGATCTACCTTGCTCTCCAGTGCCTCTATCCTATTAAGTATCTCCTGATTATCCGGGGCCGGAGCATCTTCATCCAAATCAAGAGAATCCGAGTCGGACTCCTCATGGACTCGTGTTCTCTTTTGTCTGCCCCCTGGTACTTATGGCTCAGTTGAAGCCATCACATAGGCTCCTCCCCTGTTCACCACCATATGCATCTTCTCGAGTGTGGCCAAATCCAATGAATCATTACCCGTAATTTTAGTCATACGACAGGTACTCGGGTCAAAATCATCAAGAAGGGTTGTTGCCAATGTGGCAACCAATCCTCCAATACAAATAGCCCCATTCTTTTTGTTTGCCACATTATCAAAAACATCGGCCAACCAATAGCCGGAACTAATGGGTATTGCATTACAAGCAAAATCTAAGAAAAAGAGCTCACTCAGTTCCACTACACCTGGGCTTTCCTTCCTAGCAAAGAACCCACAAGACATAAAGCGATGCAAATACCTAAGGGCTGGATTACTCAATTTAGATGCCCTGGCCAATTTGGTCCCATAAGTTCCCGAGCCCAATGCTCCCCAAGCAAATTGTTGTTTAAACTCCTTAGGTACAGATGTTTCACCATGTTGATGGAAACCAAATATAACATTCAATTGCTCAATACTAACCACAAATGATTTCCCAAGCAATTTAAAATTCAACTTAGAGCAAATTTTTTGTTCATCTCTTTCAACCTTAAGAGATGTTAAAAATTTCAAAGTAAGCTCTTGAAATTGCAAAGGTCGAAAGGAGACTAGGTTCTCCCACCCAAGGTTTTGAACATAATTATAAAAATTATCCCTAATATGAAGAGCATTAAGGGATTCATCGCTGACATACCTCGTCGGGAAGAAACCCCTAGCCAAAAGAGTCGCTCTCTTTAAAGATGAAGACGATGAAGATGAAGATGCAGCTGCAGTTGGAGGTCGCTTCCTCTTATGGTGGGACACCATCTTCGTTCTTGGGATATTGAAAGATCTGAAAAAATTTGACACTTAAACCGATTAAATTTATTTTTTATGAGAGAAGAAGAAGATTGAGCGGATTAATTTCAGTTTTGGTGAAGGAAATTGAGAATTAATGGAAGTTTGGAAGCTTTGAAAGAACAACAATGGAGGTTTTGTGAGAGGAAAGTCAAGAGAGAGAAAGGAAGTAAAAATAAAACTAGGGATTGAAATGAACGAAAAGTGCTAAAACCGTGTTTTTAAAGTTTAAAATTGAAGGGACACGGCCAAGCTTGGGTGAGTTTGGCTGTGTTTGGAGGGACACGGCCAGTGACTTGGCCATGTCCCATGGGTGTGTTTGACACTGTAAGCACAAAGTTGCAAAAACAAAGAAAAGAAATTGGGGTGAAGCTTGGCCGTGTCCCATGTGACACGGCGAAGGACACGGCCAAGCTTGTTGGCCGTGTCAGGGGCTGTGTGAATTGGTGACTTTTGGGGTTGGCTTGACATGACCAGTGGCTTGGCCGTGTCAAGTGGTCGTGTTCTTCACTGCCATTTTGACTCTTTTTTTATTTTTTTATTTTATATCACCAAATCTTAAAGAAATGCAATCCTCTTTTTTGATTAACCCTGAAACACATTAGAAAAATAAAATAAAAAAACCGATCAAAGCACCCATTCCATTTAATTAAACCAAACATAAAATCAAATTTGCTAAATATAAAATTACAACTATGAAAGGAAATGCAAACCAATGGGTTGCCTCCCATTTAGCGCTTCTTTAATGTTGTGTAGCTGGACACTACTGCAAGACTTAAGGATCGTAGATCAAAGTGCTATCGATGATCCTTACTTCTTGGAACCCTTCATTATATGGTTTAACTCTCTATCCATTTACTTTAAAAGTTTCATTTGTTCAAGAGTTAAGCAATTCTATGGCACCGGAAGGATATACTTGAGTTATCTCGAAAGGACCACTCCATCGAGACTTGAGTTTTCCTGGAAATAGACGGAGGTGAGAATTAAAAAGCAAAACTTTCATACCTGGGCTTAATGTCTTTCGCACTATAATTCTGTCATGAAGTGCTTTAGTACGATCCTTATAAATCCTCGAACTCTCATATGCCTCATTCCTCAGCTCATCTAACTCTGAAATTTGCAGAAAACGTTCTCTCTTTGCCTTATCCAAGTCTAAATTCAGAGTCTTGATTGCCCAATATGCTTTGTGCTCCAACTCTACTGGTAAATGACAAGCCTTACCAAAAACCAATCGGTATGGAATCATACCTAGAGGAGTCTTGAAAGCAGTCTGATATGCCCACAATGCATCATGCAATCTACTCGCCCAATCCTTCCTTGATAAGTTGACTGTTTTCTCCAGAATTCCTTTTATTTGCTTGTTGGATGTTTCAACTTGTCCAGAAGTCTGTGGATGGTATGGGGTCGCCACCTTGTGTTTCACACCAGATTTGTGCATTAATTTCTCAAAAAGTTTGTTGCAAAAATGACTTCCCCCATCACTGACTATCACTCTTGGCGTGCCAAATCTGCTAAGAATATTTTCCTTCACAAATTTAACAACCACATTAGCATCATTAATACAGGTGGGATTGCCTCCACCCATTTTGAAACATAATCAACAGCAACTAAAATATATTCATAACCAAAAGACTTGGGAAAAGGACCCATGAAGTCTATTCTCCACACATCAAACAATTCAACAACAATATACGATTGAAGGGGCATTTCATTCCTCCTCCCAATGTTACCCACTCTTTGACAGCGGTCACAGTGCTTACAATACTCTTGAGCATCTTTAAATAGAGTAGGCCAGTAAAAACCACTTTGAAGCACTTTTTCTGCAGTCTTTCTTCCTCCAAAATGACCACCACAGTGAAGGTCATGACAAAATTGAAGAACACTTAGTTGTTCTTCCTCAGATACACACCTGCGAACTATCTCATCTTTGCATATCCGGAATAGGTAAGGTTCATCCCAAAAATAAAATTTACTCAAGTGTAAAAATCTTTTCTTTTCCTGAAATGACATGTCAGAACGCAAAATACCATAAGCAAGATAGTTAGCAATATCTGCAAACCAAGGTGCATTCATTACCACAAACAGCTGCTCATCAGGAAATGCTTCTAAATTTTTATGAATGCTATCAGATGCAAGATTTTCACTAAAGAAGGGTAATCTAGATAAATGATCAGCTACAACATTTTCACTTCCCTTAGTATCTTTGATTTGGAAATCAAATTCTTGCAATAATAACACCCATCTAATTAAGCGAGGTTTAGCATGTTGTTTTGTCAAAAGATATTTTAGAGCTGCATGATCAGAATGCACAATAATTTTCGACCCAATTAAATATACTCTAAACTTATCTAAGGCAAAAACAACAGCTAACATTTCCTTTTCAGTTGTTGTGTAATTCGTTTGCGCACTATTCAGGGTCAAGCTAGCATAATATATTACTCTCAAAAATTTCTCAACCCTTTGCCCAAGGACAGCTATTGCATGATTAGAGGCATCACACATAATTTCAAAAGGTAAAGACCAAACAGGAGCTACAATTACCGGTGCACTAGTCAGTTTTTCCTTAAGGGAATTAAAGGCTTGCATGCATTGTGCAGTAAATTCAAATGGAACATCTTTCCCAAGCAAATGACACAATGGTTGGCTTATTTTAGAAAAATCTTTAATAAACCTCCGGTAAAAACCTGCATGCCCTAGAAAACTTCTTATTCCCTTAACAGAGGTAGGTGGGGGTAACTTAGCAATCAACTCTACCTTAGCCTTATCCTCCTCAATCCCTTTACTCGACATAACATGACTTAATACAATGCCCTGAGTAACCATGAAATGACTCTTTTCCCAACTCAAAGTGAGGTTACATTCAATGCATCTCTCAAGCACAAGAACAAGTTTATTGAGGCAATTATCAAAAGAATCACCGAAAACAGAAAAGTCATCCATAAATACCTCAATAAAATCATCTATCATGTCTGTGAAGACAGACATCATGCATCTCTGAAAAGTTGCAGGCACATTGCACAAGCCAAAGGGCATACGCCGAAATGCATAAGTCCCAAAGGGGCAAGTAAAAGTAGTCTTGGATTGATCCTCTGGTGATATCGGCACCTGATAATAACCTGAAAGTCCATCTAAAAAGCAATAATGTGAGTGTCCAGAAAGTTTATCCAACATCTGATCAATAAAAGGAAGAGGGAAATGGTCTTTCTTTGTGGCATTGTTCAACTTCCTATAATCGATACACATTCTCCACCCAGTAGTAGTCCTAGCAGGAACCAATTTATTCTTTTCATTTTTCACCACAGTGATTCCTGATTTCTTAGGAACTACATGTACTGGGCTCACCCACTCACTATTAGCTATTGGATATATCACTCCTTCATCAAGCAATTTGAGCACTTCCTTCTTAACCACTTCACTCATGTTTGGGTTGAGTCATTTTTGGGTCTCCCTCACAGGTTTAGCTCCCTCTTCTAAGGTGATTCCATGCATGCACATTGAAGGGCTAATACCTTTGATGTCACTCAATCCCCATCCTATTGCTCTTTTCAATCTTTTTAGCTCACTCACCAGCCTCATCTCCTCCATTTCACTAAGTTCGCTAGATATTATCACAGGTAAGGTATTGTGATCTCATAAAAACACATATTTCAGATTTTTAGGTAACTCTTTCAGCTCTAACTTAAGTGAAGGATTCTTCTCTTCCTTTTGGATGGAGGGAAGTTCAAATACTGGGTCCTCCTTAAGTTTCTCTATTTCAGCACTCTCTAATGTCTCAAGGCAACTGGCTATTTCTGAATAAAAAATATCCAAATCACGATCTAAGGTCAGTGCCAGCTCCAATTTATCTGAGGAACCTTTCTGCAAGAAAACATCTGAAACAACTGCGTCAATACAATCAATTAAAGAGCAATCCTCATATAAAGCAGTTGTAGGAATGGGAGAAGTGTTAAAAATAGAAAATTCAACCGTTTGTCCCAAGACAGTCATTGACAATTTACCATTTTTAACATCTATCAAGGTGTTGGTAGTAGCCATAAAAGGCCTACCCAGTAGAATAATATGTGCGGATGGTGTAGAGTTACTTCATTCCATGTCAAGAACTATAAAATCCACAGGTACTATCAACCCACCAACCTTAACTAACACATCTTCTATAACCCCTTTCGGGAATCTAAGAGATCTGTTAGCTAATTGCAACACCATTTTGGTTGGTTTAAGTTTCCCAAGTTCTAATTCAAGATACACAGAATAAGGCATTAAATTTAAACTGGCTCCTAAATCACACATGTCATCAGTCCCCTTTCCATTACCCATAGTAATTTGAATTATGAAACTACCAGGATCCTTTAGCTTCGGAGGTAGTTTATGCTGCAGAACAGCACTAGCTACCTCTGACACTATCACCTTTTCATTTGGCTCATACCTCTTTTTCTTGGTGTTCAGTTCTTTGAAGAATTTGGCATAAGCCGGCATGTTCTTTATTGCTTCAAGTAAAGGTAAGTTAATACTTACCTTAGACAGCATGTTGAAGATGTCCAAAAATTGCTTATCTTGTTTATCATTCTTCAACCTGCTGGGGAATGGTATAGGTGGCCGGTAAAGATTACTTGCCTTGTGTAAATCTGCTGAAGGGGATTTCTCCATTGATTTTTCTACAACACCTTTGTTCTCTGGTTCTCCTTCCTTTTTGTTCTCTTGATCGCCTACATTCACAGAATTATTTTCAACATTATTGTTAATTACCTTGCCACTTCTAAGAACAATCACTGATTGTGCCTGCTCAGGTTGACTTGGAAATTTCCCTTTTTGTTGAATCTGCATTTTTTGTGCAAGTTGTCCCACTTGAGTCTTCACTTTCTTAAAAGATGCTTCTAATGAATCCAGCCTCTTGTTATTCATCTCTTGATTTTTAGCACTGACTTGCATAAAGGCCTGTAAACTATCCTCCAAACTCTCTCTCTTAGGCTGCCCTTGATTTGAAGTTTGACCCTGTGGTTGGTTTTATCTCTGGAGCAAATGGAAAGGCTATTGAGAATTATTTGTTGCCCAGGAAAAATTTGGATGATTCCGCCAACCAGGATTGTAAGTATTTGAGTAAGGATCATTCCGGGCCCTTGGTTGAAATCCCCCCATAGCATTGACTTGCTCAGCTTCATTTCCATAAGACTCATATGCGAAGGGGCATATATTTGCTCCATGCCCGAAAGTTCCACAAATTCCACACACTTCTTGAGTGGATGAAGAAGTATTGTTCTTCATGTTCAACATCTGCACTTGCCTTGTCAATTCAGCTATCTGATTGACCATCTCACTATTGGCTTCCAATTGATTCACCCCTTTACTTCTTCCTCTTACACTTTTCTGTTGAGAATTAACTCCCAACATTTCAAAGATTTCATAAGTTTCATCTACTGTCTTTTCTCTCATAGCTCCCCCCAGCTGCGTTATCAACTGTATTATGAAATTGCTGGGTTAGAACATTGTAGAAAAATTGATTCAGAAGTTGAAGTGGGTAGTGATGATGTGGACACTGGGTCAATAACATCTTAAACCTGTCCCAAGCCTCATGAAATGGCTCTCCTTCAAATTGAGAGAATGTAGCTATTGTCCCTCTCAATTCAGCTGTCTTCTGATGTGAGTAAAATTTGCCCATAAATTTGTTATAAACTTGCTCCCAAGTTGTCAAAGAATTTTCGGGCAACATCATAAGCCAGCTCTTTGCCCTATTCTTCAATGTATACAGAAAACACCTCATCCTCAACTGATCTTCTGTTAGTCCTCCCAATGGAAAAGTGTTGAGGGTAGAGTAGAAATCATAGATAAAGTTCAAAGGATCTTCATTTGGAACTCCATAGAATGATGGCAGCACGTTGTAATGAATGTTCTTCAACTTATAATTTCTTGCTGCATCTGTCAATCTTATACAAGATGTGAAAGTTCCAATGATAGGTCTGACAAAATCCCTCATAGTTCTTTGCCTTTCATCTCCCATATTGGTAGATTGTGCAGTATCCGACTCAAAATCAGAAGTTTCCTCCTCTGTATCAAATCCAGTATATCGTTCAAACTCTTTTCTGCTCCTTTTCACTCTCTGAATTTCTGGAATAACTGGGTATAGCTCTCCTCTGAGTGATCTCCTACCTTGCATAAACAAAATTTCTGGAACAAAGGAATTATTAAAAGCAAAAGACAAATAAAATAAAATGTAAACAATAAAAAATAATTTAAAGTATCTATGACTAATAAACAATTACGCCAATTAGCTTCCCCGGCAGCTGCGCCAAAAACTTATTGCGCTCTAATTAATACTACTAGAACTACACTCGCAAGTATACGAGGCTGCTGTAGTATCTTGGTGAACACCTCAAGGTCGTCTCACAAGGAAGCTTGATAAGCTAATTGATTATCAGATTGCAAATAACAAATTTTCAATAAATTTAAATTGCTAACAACTAATGAAGACAGATTGAGTGGAGTTTAAAACAATAAAAGTAAAATGAGCTGATATATTGATTCACTTAATAGAAATGTCTAGGGTTTGCACTTCTCTACTAACTTATATGTATGAACGGTTATTCCTCTCAACCAATTTAATTTCAAAGATTAGATCTCAAGCAACTTAATTAATCGAATCAAGGAAATAAGCTCTCACATTCAAACCTCTTTTAAATAATCTTGTTACAATTGAGATGATCTTTTTCTTAGGTTATATTTCTAATTCACCTAAGTCCTTAATTGAATTGTTTCAGCATTAGACTTCATTTCTCAATCCTTCATCTAATACCTTAAACACATAATTGGTGGCCAATCAATTATATATTAACAGTAATCCATTCAATTAAGGCTAAAGAAATAATTTAGTTAAGAGCAATAACCAATTCATACAATCATAGTAGATTCATACAAACCCTAGACTAGATCAAATTAGTTCATAATAATGCTATCAAACATATTCATCTCATTAAAATTCAAAGAAATCAATTTAGACATAATAGAATTCATGAATACAATTCCAATGAAACTTAAGAGATAAAGTTTGAGAACAAAACCAAATTACAAACTTTCTTTAGCGTCTGAAGAATCTCAGATCTTTGCTAGAAGAATATTGCAGTGGCTAAAACAAATTTAATCTAGACTATTTGCATCAAAGTGTATTCAAAATTTTCCAAGAAAACAAAATGGAAAATCTAAAGTTTATGTTTTACGACTGATAAATTCTGTGTGTCTTTTCAAAAACCCTAATCCTCTTATTTATACGAAACCTCGCTTAAAAATCCGCGTTTTCTTTCTTCCTTTAGTCCATGAAGTGACACGGCCAAGCTCCTGGCCGTGTCATGTGACATGGCCAGTGGCTTGGCCGTGTCAAGTGGTTGTGTCACCTACTGATCTCTTCGTTCTTTGCTCTCTTTTCTTTGGTCTTCTTCCTTGGCTTAGTATGGGACATGGCCAAGCTTGTGGCCGTGTAATGTGACACGGCCAGTGGCTTGGCCGTGTCACCTGAGTGTGTCACTTACTGCCAAATTTTCCTTCTCTCTTGGTTCCTTGGTTTTGCCCTCTGCTTCATGCTATTCTTTCTTCCAAGGAAATATTTTGCATATTAACCTAAAACAAACACTTAAACAAACTTTAAACAAGAATCAAATAAACATTAACCAACAACACATAAACACCACACTAAAAACTAGGACAAAAACGACATAAATACTGAAATAAATTAAAACTACCAAAATTAATGAAAACACTAAATAAACAGATTAAAAACTACCAAAATACCTAAAGAAAATAATAATCATCATAATAAATAAGATACAATTCTATGACAAAAACTAATAAAACAATCTTGACTAGGCCTTTTTTAATTGGGACCATACTAGCTTAGAGCCAAAATTAAGGGTCTACAGTTTGCTCTATACTTGAACGATCTGAGATTTCAGTAGAAGGAAGTGAAAAGTAATATGACTTTAAGCTGACCTTGGATCATGGATTCTCGACCCAAGACTGAATTTGGATTCTAGACCCGAGACTAGATTTTGGGCTCTCAATTTGAGACTGAATTTGGGTTCTTGACCTTAGACTGAATTCAACTGACCTTATATTAATTAAGAGTTCTGGCTTTCTTCTAGCCATCAATTTCAACTCTTCTAGCTGACTTACCTTATGTCAGTTGGAAGTTTTGGCTTTCTTCTAGCCACCTGTTACATTCTTCAATAGATTGACTTCAACTCTTCTAGCAGGTCTGACCTTCTGTCATTTGAGAGTGTTGGCTTTCTTCTAGCCACCTGTACCATTCTTCAATGGATTATACTGACCTTCTATCATTTGAGAGTGTGGGCTTTCTTCTAGCTACATGTTCCATTCTTCAATGGATTATGTTGACTTTCTGTCATTTGAGAGTGCGAGTTTTCTTCTAGCCACTTGTTCCATTCTTCAATGGATCAACTTCAGCTCTTTTAGCTGGGCTGACCTTCTATCTTTTGAGAGTGCGGGCTTTCTTCTAGCCACATGTTCCATTCTTCAATGGATTATGCTGACCTTCTGTCATATGGGAATTTTGACTTTCTTCTAGCCATCAACTTTACGTCTTCTTCCTTCACAATGAATCTTCAAATATCAGGTCTTCACCCTTCATAATAGATCTTCATCCTCTGGACCTTCAAAATGGATCTTCATCCTTGGACATTTGTCCTACATTGACTTCAGCTCTTTTAGCTGGACTATTATTTTATCTTTTGCATCTTCATTCTTTTGGGGTTCTTACTTTATTCATGTTATGTTCTTTTTTTCTTCCTTTTGCAAAAAAATTATCTATTTTTTAGCTAGTCCTCATATCCTCTCCTTGCCTCTTACATGGAAAAATATTAAAAGTGAGTCTGAAAATATTTCATACACGTATAAACTTAAAAATCGAAACTTTTCCCGCTGTGTAGGCTCAAACCAATGGTTTTGTTCCCATATAAGTTTTGATTGATGTTCGCATTTTGTCTGGTTCTTTGCATAAGCACACATCTTAATTTTTATAAAGTGATTGGATCTTCCTCAAGCACTCTGCCTTCTATGCTCCCTGATTCCATATATGCTTTATATTTGCTTCATAGAGTATCTAATATTCACTTTGACAAAGAATAGATAACACAAAAGTAATGTGACATGCTCATGTATGCGTATATGCATGATTTGCATGAATGATACTTACAGTAACTATACTGACTGACAAGCTGAAATGGTATATCGAAACACTCCCATTGGTACCTTTACGATATTCATGTAGGTCTTGCATTGGACACCAGAATATGTCACATCCATAGTTTATCTTTAAGACATAGAAAAGAATGAGTAGTGGGGGCTCGAGCAGGATAGAGACACGAGAGACATCCATCTGGTTGGTAACTTCTTCATAACATGACCCTTTAAGTGATCCTTTCATTAGCTCTCTTTTGCCTATTATGTCCTTTAAAATTTGACAATACAATATATTTTCCTTAACTTGAAGGTTTTGTAAAACAAAAATATTTTTTTATTTTATTATTATTATTATTTAATCTTAAAATCATATTTTGGCATTGTCAAATTAGTGTTATTGTACCTTGGGACTCGATTTTTTAAATTAACATATCTATAACATAATAACCCTAGTTATCGTATTAAACTAGGGAATCGTTTCTATTTAGGCAAGAACTTTTGTACTTCAGATAGGCACATACACATTACTTGGTCAAAGGTCTCATTGAGTGTAAATATGTCTATCTCATATGTTTACTTATTCAAACTATCTCCACTAATAGACTCTACCTACCAAGAGAGATCAACATGTCTTTAATAGGCTTGAAATGGGGCTTATAAGGGATATGAGTTAAATGAAGGCTATTTTTATATTAGAGCTGATGTGACACTGCTGACAAACCTTCACACTACAATCTTTCTATTGAAACTATATACTGTTACATATTCTATTTTTACCTTATGGGCATCACTTTTATCTTCTGACTTCATGAAGGTATAAAGCTTGAATGTCCTTCCATCTTCTTAGAAGAAATTTGGATCCAATAAGTACTATCTTGATCTTTAGACCACCTTTTTTCTTTCTCTTTTTTTTCATCCTTTTTCCTTTTGGAATATCGAGTTTAAGTCTTTCAAGATTGCGGACTTGAAACTACGTTGGATAAAAAAGATTGCATTTCTCTTATTTAATTGAGTCTTTGGCTGGACTGGACCAATTCAAGTCAATCTGTCCTCGTAAAATAAGTGGAAGTCTTCTGCTTGCTTTAGGTAAAAAAGAACTTGGTTGGCTTTCTGAATCGCCATTTTGGGTTTTTTTCTTTTCTTTTTTTTTTCCTTCCTTTTCTTCATTTTTTTTCTTTTCTTTTCTTTTCTATTTTCTATTTTCTATTTTTTTTCACTCTAACTTCTTTTTTTAGGTCTTAGCTCGAAAAGAGTTGCCTTGTTTGTACCAACTTGTATTTCTGATAATGGATGAGTGGATTGGCATAAGTATGCTTCAGTCCTGACTTTATCTCAATAAGTCTATCATATTAGGTCTAATTCAAGTGTCTTTCAACTATCTCTGTAATCTTGACTATATATCCTTCTCTTTGATCTTCTTTCCCTTTTATTCCTTAGTGATCGTTAGACTTGCCATAAGGATCACAATAGCTCAGGGTAGGTCATTGGGGTTTATAATCCAATGAAAAGCAAGCTAAAATTTTATGAAGGCTCAAAGGGATAAACTAGGAATTGATGTTAATAGGGCAGATAATAGTTGTTGGCTAACCTAACAATGCCTAAATCATAACTTTCTTAAATAAGCAGAGTTCAATTTTACCTTGAAAATTCGTCAAAGTATGTTCTAAGACTGACTAGAATCTAGACGTAGGTAATTATACATGAGCTCTCTCTAAGTAAGCATACACAACTTAATGTAATAGAAAGATTTCCTCACCTGAAATTCATTCAAACTATAATGCATAGATACACTAATTCATGAATATCAAGCTAGACTCGTCATTAGTTGTGTAATGGTCAAGATTTTAAACAGGAAACTTTTTAACTAATATTGAAAAATTAATAGTATATAGTAATAAAAGTAATGTGGATAAATGCTATAAGTAGAGAATGGTAAATTGTATATCTCAAAAATTTATTGAAGAGATTATTTTTATCGTTTATGGGATTAAAAATCGAATTAGAATCAAAGGATAAGAAAGAGAGTGCACATAACTAAGACGAGATTGGCCACACCAGATTAATATATATATATATATATGTGTGTGTGTGTGTGTGTGTGGACAGGTGTGTTATGTAGAAGCTTCTCCTTCCTTTTCTCTTCACCATCCACGTTTATCACCATTTTCATCATCAAAACTCTTTCTTTCTTTCTTCTTTCCAAGATTTTAATCAAAACTTAAGATAAGATCACATCTAAATATAAGTTTTACAAGATTAAGCTGGAAAGTTGAGAGTATCAACAAGTGATTAGAGAAAAAGAAGAGTTTGAAGAGGTATGTGCTTATGTATTATACTTTGCAAATAATTGAATTTCTATGAGTTTGAATATTTGAATTGATTGATTGAGTCATTTATAATGAATTATTTCTTAAAAATATTGATTAAATGGATTGATGAATGAAAAATGAATTAAAAGAACTTATATGTGGTGAGTTTGATTCTTAATTCAAACTTTATAAGAATTGGGTATTTTGATGTTGTTTAAGCCATAAGTGATATTTGAAGGTTTGATTAATTGAAGTTTAAGTAAAATATTAGATGTAGACTCTTTTATGTTAAAAAAATTTGGATTTGATTTATTATTATCATAGATTTTGAATATGTTGAATTAAAATGGTTAAGTGTGCGAAATGCAGAATTTTTGCCTGACATGGCTAGTGACACGCCCATGTCAGTGGGCATGTCAAAGCTACTGTGAAATGAGCAAAAGACACACCCAGTAACACGCCCATGTCATTGGGTGTGCCACTTGAAGAAATTTGCTCAAAATGGCTCTTTTTCTTGTCTTTTTAAATGACTATAAGGTCTTAAGATGTAAAAAATATTTGAAATTAACCCTAACAAATTATGTGATCAGTTTATTTTGAATATATGATAAATATGTGTCATACCAAGTGTTGATCAAACAATTGTTCCATTGAAGTGATATACATAATTCAATATTAATTAAAACAAATGAATTGCCTAAATCATACTGATTTTAGATCTAGCTTTGGATTGAATGGCTAACTAGAGGAAGGATAGCCATAGTGATAGTGGGCACCTCATGCCATTAATGGACACATTGTGTCATCAGTGACAGTGGGCATAGTTGCCATTATACATTCTTGAGATTTGGCATTAAAATTGCTACACTAACATGTTATCCAAACCTATGATCTGAGTTTAGTATGTATGGGCATAATTAATGAAAATATATGTGAACATGATAGTTGTGACTAATGAAAGAAATGTAAAATAATAATAAGAGTCAATTACTTGAAATTGAAGTATTGTGTTACAGTGTAAAAGTGAGTGTTAATATATATATTAATGCTTACAAGTGAAAGTTCTAATGCACGTAATGGAAATGTTATGCTTAATGTATTGAATTACTCAAATGATTGAACGTGTATATAACAATGTGAGATACAAAGTGCTCCAAAGTATATCAAATGATTGAAAGTGTATATAATGATGTGAGATACAAAGTGCTCCAAAGTATATCAAATAATTGAAAGTGTATATAATGAGGTGAGATACAAGGTGCTCTAAAGTATAGTACTCAAATTAAGTGAACAAAAGTATAGATTGAATGAAATGATACTATATGTGAACTTGAAAAGGAAGACTGATTGAAAAACAAAATAAGCGTATTGTGAATAATGTTATCAAATGAGAAAGCAAGTTTTGAATAAAATGATTCTTAACGAGACAAGTGGCAGTACCGAAAGTATTGTATTATATAATAACTTTTATATAGGGATAGCTATTATTTTGTGTAATCAGCATGGTATGTCGATTTGTTACTGAAATTAGTTCATATATTGAAATACTTCTTAAAACTAAGTGTTAGTACTATATTTTCATAAATTTATTGCTTTAATATTAAGTGATAAAATATGTGTATACAAGCACCACTAAGTTTTGCTTAGCGTGTTAGAATTGTTTTTTGACACGCAGGTATCAGGACATCGGAGCAAGATAAGAACAGATGAAGATCTTGTATATATTGTATTCATAAGTGATAAATGTATATAGATACTTCAGATTAGCTATTTGAGAGATTGTACAATTGTGTAAACATGAAAGGAATATATGTATTTAAAGGATGAAGTGTGAGAATTAAAGTGATTGACTATTAAAGAAAGGAATGTATTATATAATCATTTGATTTGACAAGTGTATGATAGTTATCTGGTTTGTAACTAGTATTTGGATGATTGAAAATTGGTCTAAAAGTTGGACCTATAAGTGTTGTGATATGCAGATTGTATTATTATTTGAAAATTTTTATTTATGAAGAGAGTTTTCTCTGAATTGATTGGAGCGCGGAAAGTATATTGTCATAACATTTTCTGATAGTTTTAATGTAAGAATTATCAGGGGATGTTACAAGTTGAGTACCAAAATGAACAAAAACCATCAAAAATTGAATGAAAGTAATTTATTCAAATAATCTAAAAATATAATTGTTCTAGAAAACATTAAGGAAAAAAAATGAAACTAAAAACTAAACAAACTAAGAGAAGTTTGTTGAGTTGGAGCTGAAAAATGCTTCATATACTTAGGGATGCAGAGGCGAGGACCTTATCACTCTATATTTCTTCTACTTTAGATTCAGAGGCCCAGCCTGTTAGTGTATATGCCCTAGGCCATTGATTTGGACCTTAATGTTATTCATTTTGTTATTAATAAAGAAGTTTTTATTATCATTGTTATGTTTGCATGTTATATATAATAATGATTATATCCCTGGTTTATTATTGTTATGGAGATAATAATAAATATAACTAGTGTAATATTGATTTGATAATCATAAGATGATTATAGGTATGAAGATACAAATCAATATTATGGATACATGTTAGAGAACAGTGTATTGGATAGACCCACATAGATATCACTTCATGGTTTAATGTCATAAGTGTATCTCATAATAGTTTTCATTTAATCCTTTGACTTGAGATTGTCATAGTTTCCAACATAAGGAATATTATGTTTTGACATGATCAAACGTTATCTGTAACTAGATAATTATAAAGGTTATGCTTGAACATGGTATAAATTATGTAGAGGAAAATGAACAATCAAGATGGAATTTGTCCCTCTCTATGAGAGAGATATCTTCTGGGCCCCTCGATAAGTGTAACTGAGAAATGCATGGCCGTGCTCAAGTAAGTTGATATAAGATCAATCTTATTTGTTTATCAGTTAACTTGGAGATCGAGTAATCATAAGTTTGGACAATATAAGTATGACATTTACTATGACTTATGTTCAAACTAGATATCGTGTGACAAAGGGATTAATGCATGTACTATTTCAGGTTTTCATTTATAATGATTCTCATGATTAATTGGGTAGTCATAATGTCTTGCTAGAGGCCAATTATGATTTGTGCATTTCAATAGAGATTGAAATACACTACCAGTTAATATGAGCCTATCGGGTCACACACATAGAACGTAGGCTGTACTTAAACAATAATAATTATATTTTTATTATTGTTGTTAGTATTATTATTATTATTAGATATTAATAATAATATTGTTATAATAATTATTATTAGATAATAATTATTAAAAACGTGGGTCCATATAGGATATGGACAGTTAGGGTTTTGACAAGGAAAGGTCTTTTAAAACGGTTTTAAAAGGACTAGAGGCCTTGATGATATTGATTATTATTTTCGTTTTGAAAGAAAACGGAAGAAGAGGAAAAAACCTAAAACCCTAGTTTCGTTTTTGCAAAAAAATTCAGCCACTGCCGTTGGTGAGCTAGCACTCAGACCGGCGTACGTTTGTGTGGACTTCGTTAGAGGGTGTTCGTCTTCAGAAGGCAGCATCTGTTAATCATTTTGAAGCTACGCAAAAAAGGTTAGTTTCGAATCTCTTTTATCGAACTGAATGGATCACATGGATCCTGTGAGTAAATCGAAAGAAATTTTTTTTTTGTTTTCCGCTGCGGCAAGGGTTGCAGATCCTTTTTCGATTTACTAACACAGCCTCCATCCTTAGTCTCTGATTCATCATCATGAACGATCATTGTCTCATTATCTGCAGCAGGTTCAAACTCAGTAAATAAACTCTCCTCCCTTTTAGCTTCTCTACCCATGTCTTGAAAAGATGATAAGACAAAATTCTCATTCAATCTTCCTCCTATCATAAAAGTTGCTGGTGGAGGTACTCTTCCAAATTTAGGCAAAGGATTGCTTTTGGTATTGAATTTATCATGCTCAGACAACTTTCCACTGTTAATCAAATCTTAGATCTCATATTATATTTACAAGCATTTTTCTGTCTCATGTTCTTATGTTTGATGAAATTGACAAAAGGATTTAGTATAAAAAATTTAGTGGTAAAAAATTTGGCAAAGGTTGAGGACCCAATGGCTGTAACAACCCTTTCTTTTGTAGCTTGTTAAAACCCAAGACAAAGGTTTCCGTAGGTCTAAAAATTGTCTTTTATTTGTTTGACCAATTGTATTAACATCTACTGCATTATGTATACTCTGGCCGCCATACTGATAAATTTTCCTCTCATTCTTTCTTCCAAAAAATGGCTCTTTTCTCATTCCCATTATTCTATTTGTAAGCCTGCTTGGAGAAGATCTTTAAAATCCTTTATGAGAGTGTGAGACATCCGTTCACACAAACTGCGTAGGACACCCTTTACTATCATTTGAATATGATCAAACTTATCTGGACTCTTCTTAAGAAGTGTAACCTTATTTCTCCAACTCTTCACATAGTAAAAAAAAATTCTCATTTTGCTTTTGTCTGATAATTTTCACCTCCATCAGGGTCACTTCCAATTCAACATTGTGCCCATACTGCTGAAAAAAGGCTTTGTACAACAGATCTCAATATTTTTGGGTGTTCTCCTCTAAGGTATTGAACCAATTTTGCACAACAGGGCTTAATGAGAGCATGAAGTACCTTATAGTTTGAGCTTTAGTAGCTCTAGCAGACTGTATGGCTGTAAAGTATTGCTTGAGCTGAGGACTACCAGTTTCATCGAACTTAGCAAAGAAAGGCATCTTGAATTTATAAGGGACTTCCTCATCTTCTTCAAATAGCTTGTCTACTTTCGAAATCTCATCAACCTTCAGCTTCTTTTCAAACTTCTTTTCTAAATCAGCAAACATCTTTTTCACATTTGAAGTTTCAGTCTTTTCCTCGGTTACCTTCTCCACAGTCTTTGCTTCTTTCTTCTTATCTTGAGAATCTTGGAAATACTGAGCCCAATCATCATCATCCAACATCACTTTGTTATCATCCATAGCCACTTCACCAACCTTGGCCTTTTCCTTATCTTCTGCTTCTTAGTACTAGTAGATGCCTCAACAATATTTCCCAATAGTACAATCGGTTGGATTTTTATAGTCTCAACTATGACCTCCTTCAGTTTTTTCATCTTGGAGCAGATTGCATCATCCACCATCTTCTGAATCTATTCAAGTTCCATTGCTTTTGGTGAGAAACTGTCTGAGTCATTACTGGATTCTACGTCACTGGAGTAGATCAAATTATTGTAGTCTTTTGAACTGTCGTACTCCAGGTCTGTGAGCCAGAAAGAATTAATGTCATGTAATGCAATGTATGTATGTATCTATGCATGGATGCACAAGTAACAGATAAACAAAAATAATTAGGACATTCTTTCCAACCTTATATCTTTCACACATGAATGACGAGTCTCTTTTTTTAAGTAAATGGTCAATAAAATATCAACATGGGACATCTTGTTTTTAAAAAAATTCACTCAAATGATTTAACCAATAGTTGTATTTTCAAACATAGCTTTTATGATATATTATGGATTAAAACTAAATTAAAGGGTTTATCACAAATATATTTCCTATTTAAAAAAATAACTAATGATTCATGCCACAAACAAGCTCATGATTGACAATTTATGGTATAAATTAGGCCCACAATTAATTTTTGTTATTCCATAATTGGCCTAAATAGTTGTAAGCCCATTTAAAAAAAGTTAAGGAAAGTTGTAATTTAAATGAAGTGAAAAAATATTTTTCAAAGCCCATTATAAAAAATATTTGTTTAGAAATGAATTTTGGTCTTTAAGTTTAGGCCATAAGATGAAAAAAGATTTTTGACCCATCTTAAAAGGTTTTTATATCCAAAGACCATCTTGAAAAAGAGTTTAAAAATATTTTTGGTCTTTTGGCTTTAAAGGAATAAAACCATTTTGAGCTTATAACATAATTGGGTCATAGTAGAAAAAGAACAAACCAAATAGGCCATGGTTTAAACTAAGATATATCAATTATAGTCAAATAATAAGTATTTGGGTATAAACCTAAAAAAAATAACTAGTCCAACTACATGAGCTTTAATCTTTGGGTTGAAAAGTTTAGGCTCCCATAATAAGTATATACCAAAAGGTATAAGGCTATGAGTAGATATCTTATGTTCGATCTCCATACCTTGAGTGAAAGTATGGTATCTCTTACATAACATAAACAACACGGGTTACACAGGCGTCCTAACTCATGCATACAATGCAATATATATGATGTAATGGACAATATAATAATAAGAAAAAATAAACTAATATAAAGACCAACAAAATCAACTTCTCTTATCCCTAGTGGATTCACCACTGCGAGCGGAAATTTTTGCCCCCACTCCCATATGGAATGGTTCTTATGACTTTGACACTGTTAGACTCAGGGCTTTAGAGAATATGGGCCTAAACTCGGAGAAAATAGAGTTGCCACCTGGACAGGCTGGAAAAATAGAAAAGGGTAAATGACTCAATTCCTAAGAAATCCTCAATCTCCTATTGGGTTTGGAAAGTTGGGTATGTATAGAGAAGGTGAAAATGACCCAGCACCCCATAACATCCGGTTCATTGAAACCGGCCACTTTTTCAGGTCTAAACATTATTAAATTTTTTAACTTATTAAAATATCATCTATACTACATATAAATTAAAATAAATAAATATTTATTATATTTAAAATCAAAGAAAGTCCAAACAAATAAAAATATATACCCATACAAGATGAAAACATGCCTTTATAATAATTGTCTAATGTCTAAAATAAATAAAATAGGACACCCACCGTTTGGTAGATAGATATCCTTTACATTAATCCAAAAGCTCAAAATAAATTAAATTACATTGAACTTAACTAAACAAGATACCCACAAAGTGAAAATATACCTCTTTCATTTTTGAAATCAAAATAATCAATATTAAAATAATTAATTAAATAAATTAAACTATTCAAATATTCACAATAATTAAAAGCAAGTCATCCATTATAAAAAATAAAATAAATCATCCATCACAAGTATATAATAAATTAAATAATCAAAACTTGGGTTTTAGGATCAAATATACATGATTAAGGTTCATATATTAAATTTGAATTTATAGGGGTTAAAAACATGGTTTTAGAGTTTTGGAAATAAAATTAGAGTTTTAGATGAAAAACTAGGGGTCTTAGTTTGGAAATTAGGGTTTTGGATTAGGGTTTTAGAAACAGTGTTAGATATTTGGTATTAAAGTTTGATATTGAAAACTAAGATTTTTATAAGATTAGAATTTAGAAAATAATACTAGGGTTTTAGATGATTAAATCAAATGTTTAAATTAAATCCTAAGCTACTGGATATTTGAAACAATGTTTGAATAATCTAAGCTACGATAATTTTCAAATTAATGAAACAAGCTACTGGATGATACTTTAAGAAAAGGTTACAACTACTGGTTGAATAAATTGAATTAGAGGACTAAACCTGTGTTTGAAGACTCCACCAAAGTTGAATGTTGAACCAAACTTCGAGCTTGCCTGGATCAATTATAGTTTTGGTTGAGTGAAACAATTGCTAGAACAATTGCTAGGTATTGACTTCTTGCTTAATTGTTGTTATTACCCCATTTTTTAATTCCGATTGCCTTCGCATTAAATCTTCTGACCGCTTGATCCTCCCTCTTCCTTCTCTGTGCTTTAATCATATATTTATAGGCAAAGGTTATTTAATCTCAAACCCTAATATGCTAATCCGAGGGTTAAACCAAGTCTGATCTTAATTATGAGTCTTTTAAGCTGTCCCGAAGCCTATACATGAGTCGTGGGTCATGGCGAATTGGAAGACTTCAATTCTCCATGAACCCACTCATGGAGAATTGGAAGACTCTAATTCGCCATGAGTCATGGTTCATGGCAAATTGGTGTGGATTGTAGTTAATCGAGCCTGGTCGGACTTTTAGGGTTGGGTCGAATTTGATTCAAGCCTTTAAAAATTAAATCAAATCGGGTTTAGGACTTTCAATGTTGAACCAGCTTATTTTAGGCCTGATAAAATTGGACTAATCTAATTAAAAGCTTTAACACAGGTTTTAAGCCATTAAGAATGAACCGATCTTGACTAGGCATTTTTTAACTGGGACCAGACTAGTTTAGAGCCAAAATTAAGGGTCTACAAAATAGTAATACAATTCACTTTTGGTTAGATTTTTTGGTTCTTAAGCTAGAGACAAATTTGCTTGATTCAGCAGTGTTTCCTATCCCAAAGAGCTTTAAGTTTCAGTTTGTTTCTAGTTTTATTTTAGAAAATGGGTCCTGGGAATTTATGTTATTAAGGGGGGTATTTATCTGAGGATGCTTTGTCTACTATAGTTGCAGTGAGATTATCCTTTGGTAACTTTATAATCAAGTCTATTTATGAAGTTATTTCAAATGAAGTTGTTGCTTTTCCACTTGTTCCTTGGCAAAAGATATGGCGTTGGATGGGCCCTCAGAAGGTGAAAATGTTTCTTTAGCTTTTGTTGAATAATGGGGTCATGACTAATATTTAATGGGTTAGATGACATTTTTCTATCTCAGATTTATGCCCTATTTGTGAGTTGGCTACTGAATCATATATCTACCTCCTTTGAGATTGTGCTCCTATAATAATTTTTTGGAATTCTTAACTTTCATTGCATATTTGTGACTGGTTTTTGAAGCGGAGCTATATTTTCCAACTTGGTTGCTTTTTAATTTGCAAGAGTCTTTTATTTTTACTTATGGTTTACAATGGAGTATTGTCTTTGGGATAGATTGTTGGTTGTTATGGAAGAATCGAAATGAAAGGTAATAGCAATAGTCAGCCTATTTACATGTTGGTGAATTTAGTTATCAATCAATCAAAAATAATAGTAGCTTTGATTGAGAGGTTGTGTAATTCTTCGGGTGTACACATTCCAGAGGCTTCATTTTCATGGTTTTGCCCACCCCCTAGCTTCTTGAAGCTAAATACAGATGCTTCTATTCATAGTAATATATTCCATGCTTATGGGGGAAGGTTAATTAGATATTCCAATGTAAATTGGGTGCGTGGCTTTGTCTCTAATGTTGGGAGATATAGTTTATGGCAAGTAGAACTTTGGGCTTTGATTCATGGCATTAATTTGGCATCCTCTATGGGTATTTCTAATCTTGTGGTAGGGTCGGGTAGCAAGCTTACTGTTGACATGGTGCTAGGTTTTTATCATCCTACAGCAACATGCATGGCTTTAGTTGATAGTATCAAGAGGAAGATAGCCTCCTTCCAGCATATTGAAGTGTTGCATATTTATTGGGAAAGGATTTTTGTGGCAAATTATTTATTGCATCGTGCTGCTAAATTTTGATTTAGGAGATATTCATTTAGAAGACCCCCTTCCCGATTTACTTCTTTGTTTATTCCATGATCTTGTAGGAACTTCGTTCCTTAGATAGTTGCTTTTTTTTGTCACCTCTGTCGTACTAAAAAAATTATGAAATTATTAAAGTGTATGTAACATCCCCTGAAAATTCTCATTAGAACTATCAGAGAATGTTACTCGATATGCTATCAGTGCTCTAATAATTCATTGACAAAGTTTCCCTTCAAAATGTTACTAACAAAAATTTTAATTAATAATAATACAATCTGTATAATGCAACACTTATAATCAGATATTTAAACCAATCTCCAATATCTCCAATAATCCAAATAGTAATTATAAATCGGATAAACATCATAAGTTCATCAAATCAAATAAATATATAATACATTACTTTATTTGATAATCATTCACTAGAATCTCAAACTTCATCCTCTAAATACATAAATTCCTTTCATGTTTACAAGTTTATACAATCTCTCAAATAGCCAAAGTAAATTGTATATATACATTTCATAACTTATGAGTTTAATATACAAAAGATCTCGATATGTAATATAGGTAATTTTCTAAGATCCTTAATTCCACTTCTTAACTTGCTCCGATGATCTGATACCTGCGTGTCAGAAAATAATTCTAACACGCTAAGCAAAGCTTAGTGGTGCTTGTATAAACATATTTTATCACTTAATATTAAAGGAAAATACTTATGGAAGTATAGTAATAACACTCAATTTTAAGAAATATTTTAATATATTAACTATTTTTAATAACAAACCAACATAATATTTTGATTACACAAAATAATAACTTTAACTCTATAAAAGTTATCATGATACACTACACTTTTGGGATTGCAACTTTTTTCTTTTTGAATCATTTTATTTAAGACTTACTTTTTCATTTGTTAACATTGCTCATATTACACTTATTTATTTTTCAGCAAGTCTTACTTTTCAGTTTCATATATAGAATAATTTCATTCAATCTATAATTTGTAGCACTTAAATTTAGTACTATACTTTGAAGCACTTTGTATCATATATCATTATATACACTTTCAATTATTATAACACTTAGAAAGTTATTGATCAATTCAATAACTTGAGAATAACATTTCTATTCTGTGTATTAGAACTTTCACTTGTAAACCTTAATATATATATATATATATTATCAATCACTTTCATATTATAACACAGTAAGTCGATTTGAAGTAATTGACTTATATTATTATTTTGCAGTATTTTCATTATTCACAACATCATATTCACAGATATTTTCAATATAGATAACTTCATTAAATATGTCCATACATACTAAACTCAAATCATAGGTTTGGATAACATGTTAGTGTAGTAATTTTAATGCCAAATCTCAAGAATGTATAATGACAACTATACCCACTGTCAATGATGACACAATGTGTCCATTAATGGCATGAGGTACCCACTATCACTATGGCTATCATTCCTCTAGTTAGCCATTCAATCCAAAGCTAGATATAAAATCAGTATGATTTAGGCAATTCATTTGTTTTAATTAACATTGAATTATGTATATCACTTCAATGGAACAATTCTTTGATCAACACTTAGTATCACACATATTTATCATATATTCAAAATAAATTTATCACATAATTTGTTAGGGTTAATTTCAAATATTCTTTGCATCTTAAGACTTTATAGTCATTTAAAAAGACAAGAAAAAGAGCCATTTTGGATAAATTTCTTCAAGTGACACGTTCAATGACATGGGCGTGTTACTGGGTGTTACTGGGCGTGTCTTTTGCTCATTTTACAGTAGCTTTGACACGCCCACTGACATGGGCGTGTCACTGGCCATGTCAGGCAAAAATTCTGCATTTCGCACACTTAACCATTTTAACTCAATATATTCAAAATCTATGATAATAATGAATCAAATCCAAATTTTTTTAACATAAAAGAGTCTACATCTAATATTTTACTCAAACTTCAATTAATCAAACCTTCAAATATCACTTATGGCTAAAACAACATCAAATTACCCAATTCTTATAAAGATTGAATTAAGAATCAAATTCATCACATATAAGTTCTTTTAATTCATTTTCACTCTTCAATCCATTTAATCAATATTTTTAATAAATAATTCATTATAAATGACTCAGTCAATCCATTCAAACATTCAAACTCATAGAAATTCAATTATTTGCAAAGTAACATATATAAGCACATACCTCTTTCAATTTCTCTCTTCTTTTCTCTTTTCCCTCTTTTTCTTTGATCACTTGCTGATAATCTCACCTTTTCTAGCTTATTCTTTTAACAACTCATAGCTAGATATGATTTTCTCTTAAATTTTAGCCAAATTCTTGAAAAGAAGGAAGAAAGAAGGAGCTTTGGTGGTGTTGGTGATGATGATCGTGGAAAGAAGAAGGAATAAGAAGAAAGAAGCTTCTAGCTACATACATATCTGTCCATATACATATATATATATATATATGTATATATATATATATATTTATGGCTTAATCTAGTGTGGCCAATCTTAATTTAAATATGGTGCACCCTCTTTTCTATCCTTTGATTCTAATTCGATTTTTAATCCCATAAAACCGTAAAATTAATCTCTTTAGTAAATTTTTGAGATATACAATTTACTATTCTCTGCTTATAGCATTTATGCACATTACTTTTATCACTATATACTATCAATTTTTCAATATTTGTTAGAAAGTTTTCTATTTAAAAATCTTGACCAGTACAATTCTCCCCCACTAAAGAAATTTCGTCCTCGAAATTTACATGTTATAGAAATAAGCCATTTAATTCATAACTAATATCAAATCTCACATAAAATCAATTATTTTATTAATTTACATAACTTTTATTTATGTCTAATATCAGTCAATGTAACACTTTCAGAATCATCTAATTATAGAACTGCATAAGTTTTAGCTCTATACACTTACATTATTCAAGTCCAATTCAGTAATTTCTTTTAATTCTCTTTAGATTTTTTTAAAATATAATTTGTCATTAGATTCCACTGTTATATATATATATATCTCTCTTTTTTTTTTGAACTTTAGATCCTTGTTCCAGATAGCGAGTTACTGATGGCAAGTAAATGTCCACTATATAAATATGGCCAAAGGCCCACTATGGCACGAATGCCCACTTATATAATGACACAGAGTGTCTATTGAGAGAAAGGAACTAAAAGTCCTCTATGACATAAAGAGTCCACTGATGGCATAGATGCCAATATCACTGGGACATATATAAAAAAAATCCTCTATGGCACAAAGTGCCCACTTTCAATATGGGATATACGTGTCCTCTATGGCACAGAGTGCTCACTTTCAATATGGTATAAAATGCCCACTATCACTTTGAACATTTACCCTTTAGCTAATTTGGAAACTAAATTTAACATTAGTATAATCGATCAATATATTTATTTCATTGTTACAAATTATTGTCAATTATAATATCTTTTGGAATATAACACTTTCTCTTTAAAGTGTTTTTTTATTATTTTGAATTTATAAGATATGAGCAATTATTTCAAACACATTTATCATATGAACATATATACACATCATATTTATTTTCGATTAGTTCGACTAATTTTATTTATTCATCAATCTTTATCTTTCAAAGCACTTTCATGTTTCTACTGTAATAATGAAATTTAAATAGATTTCCACTCTTACTTATTAATTCTTTTCTTCACATATTAAGAATTTACAACTATTCTTTCACTTTAAGAGTATATGTACATATATAATGTATTCACTATGTTTAATACATACACTCACATACATACATACATATATATATATATATATTTCTAACTTGATCCACAGCACATCATTTCACTAGAAGGGTTAATTTACCTACAAATCTCACTACATTCTTTCCTTTTCACATTATCAATTCCTTTCTTTCTATTGTATAAATTAGCATCAGTTAACTCTTTAACACCTCTACATATAATCTATAAATTGTCTTTAATCACTAAATAATGTTACTATCACGTATTTCATAAGTACACAATATGTAAATCTCACATTCTTACTTTCATTACTCAATCAATTCATATATATACCTCTTTGTTTTATTTATCTTGCTCTTCAAACTATTTAAAATCATCAATGATTCATCAATATATCATTCTTCTAACCTTGCTTTGTAAATTATCTTATTTCTTAATGAATAATATGAAATCCACTAATCACTTGTAATCATCTTTTATCTCTTCTTTAACCTTACACTTATTTCAGATATCCAATTACATTTATCCATACTTTCCTCAAGTTTTCTTCACATCTAAGTTTCATCATTTAATGGATTGATTTCATTTCAATCTTATAAGCAATATTTTGTCAATTATAACTGTTTCCAAGATGTATTCAATAATCTACTACTAATTCCACCCATAAACTCTACTTTGTGAAGGCATAAGAAGGTAGAAATATGCATAAGCAAATGCATGACCATGCAAGTGATCATGCACATCACTGCTTAAATTATTTTTAAAGTTTCGAAGAATAGAAGTATGCATAGCTAGATACATATCCATATAAATGGTCTTACATGTCTCTACTGAAATCACCTTTCAAAATTTTAAGGGCACAAATATATGCATGTCCATATGAATGATCATGCACCTCACTATTGGAATTTCTTCTCAAAGTTTGAAGAATAGAAATTTACACAAGCATATGCATGACTATACAAATAATCATGCATATCTCTGCTAGAATTTCTTTTCATGATTTAATCAATAAGTTATTAATAATGCAACTCATACAAATTGAGGAAACAGGATCCAACTCTTCAAAGCACAATCAAATTCAAATCGCAATTTCCATAACCTTAAAATCTTTCAAAACCTTATCTTGTTCCACAACCATATAGCAACTCATAAATGATTCAATGATAGATTTAATCATTGTTCCAGTTAATACGCTATAAATACACATTTACATATTGCAATAATAACTTTACTATCATAGAAGTAAAGTTTTATACTCATATTTTTCACAATTATTCAATATATAATATCTTTCACTAGTAATGGTGTTTTATCAATTCACAAATCTCTTTACATAGTAAAAATCAAGATCATTTCAATAAATAGCAAAATAAATAGTATACAAGCACTAACCTCTTTAAAAATACTCTTCCATCACTTTTAATTTCAATCTTTTATTTTGATGATGTTTTAGAAGGCAATAGAAGATATTAGAAATCTTTAAATAGATTTTAGGACTTTTATCCAATATACTCACTTATACAATACTTTCAATACATTCACTTTCTTTAATTAACTATCACTTCAATTTTTAATGCCGAAAGATTATCAAAAGAATTACTTATGACACTTTAAAACCCCATTATCCATATTTCACATTTAAATTATAACTCGAATTCATTTCGAGCTATAAGGGTATTTTCATAATTTCTTACCTCTTAAAAATCTTTTCCAAACATACGGATATTATCCATACTCGGATTTAATATTACTCTTATTAAGGCTTATTTAACCTTATCACTATCAGTTCCAAATGCTCAAGCTATAAATAATATCATAATCAATCCAATTTACACTCATATATTCACTTAATGAAGAGAATCAAGACTTAAAATTTTAAAGCATGACAATTCTCATTCTCGAAATTTATCAATCTGTCATAATTCCTTCCTCAGATGCCAATAAATTTTTACATTTCCACTGTATCACTTTGATATATCTCTTTAACTACTCATATCTTATTTTCTTTTCACATTTTTTTTCATAAATATGTCTAGTGCACTCCAAACAATACACTATGAATTCCTTAATCAATTCTTAGAAAACATTCTACTACCATAAACATATGAAATATCAATTGTATCAAACACATACCCACTTATTAGATTCACATAACTTAGACAATTGCATTCCAATTCTCCCATAACTCCACATGCCAGAAACACTTAAACGAAGCTCTGATACCACTAAATGTAACATCCCTTGACAATTCTCATTAGAACTATCAGAGAATGTTTCTCGATATGCTATTAGTGCTCTAATCAATTCATTGACAAAGTTTCCCTTTAAAATGTTACTAACAAAAATCTTTAAATAATAATAATACAATCTGTATAATACAACACTTATAAATCCAATATTTAAACCAATCTCCAATATCTCCAATAATCCAAATAGTAATTATAAATCGGATAAACATCATAAATTCATCAAATCAAATAAATATATAATACATTACTTTAATTGATAATCATTCACTAGAATCTCAAACTTCATCCTCTAAATATATAAATTCCTTTCATATTTACAAGTTTATACAATCTCTCAAATAGCCAAAGTAAATTGTATATATACATTTCATAACTTATGAGTTTAGTATACAAAAGATCTCAATATGTACTATAGGTAATTTTCTGATATCATTAATTCTACTTCTTAACTTGCTCCGATGATCTGATACCTGCGTGTCAGAAAATAATTCTAACACGCTAAGCAAAGCTTAGTGGTGCTTGTATAAACATATTTTATCACTTAATATTAAAGGAAAATACGTATAGAAGTATAGTAATAATACTCAATTTTAAGAAATATTTTAATATATTAACTATTTTCAATAACAAACCAACATAATATTTTGATTACACAAAATAATAACTTTAACTCTATAAAAGTTATCATGCTACACTACACTTTTGGGATTGCAACTTTTCTCTTTTTGAATCATTTTATTTAAGACTTACTTTTCCATTTGTTAACATTGCTCATATTACACTTATTTATTTTTCAACAAGTCTTACTTTTTAGTTTCATATATAGAATAATTTCATTCAATCTATAATTTGTAGCACTTAAATTTAGTACTGTACTTTGAAGCAATTTGTATCTTATATCATTATATAACTTTCAATCATTATAACACTTAGAAAGTTATTGATCAATTCAATAACTTGAGCATAACATTTCTATTCTGTGCATTAGAACTTTCACTTGTAAACCTTAATATATATATTATCAATCACTTTCATATTATAACACAGTAAGTCGATTTGAAGTAATTGACTTATATTATTATTTTGCAGTTCTTTCATTATTCACAACATCATATTCACAAATATTTTCAATATAGATAACTTCATTAAATATGTCCATACATACTGAACTCAGATCATAGGTTTGGATAACATGTTAGTGTAGTAATTTTAATGCCAAATCTCAAGAATGTATAATGACAACTATATCCACTGTCACTGATGACACAATGTGTCTATTAATGGCATGAGGTACCCACTATCACTATGGCTATCCTCCCTCTAGTTAGCCATTCAATCCAAAGCTAGATATAAAATCAGTATGATTTGAAAAATTCATTTGTTTTAATTAATATTGAATTATGTATATCGCTTCAATGGAACAATTCTTTGATCAACACTTAGTATCACATATTTATCATATATTCAAAATAAATTTATCACACAATTTGTTAGGGTTAATTTCAAATATTCTTTACATCTTAAGACTTTATAGTCATTTAAAAAGACAAGAAAAAGAGCCATTTTGGGCAAATTTCTTCAAGTGACACGCCCAATGACATGGGCTTGTTACTAGGCGTGTCTTTTGCTCATTTCACAGTAGCTTTGACACACCCACGGACATGGGCGTATTACTGGGCGTGTCATTTAGTTTACAATTCAGTAACTGTAACACACCCACTGACATGGGAGTGTCACTGGCCATGTCAGGCAAAAATTCTGCATTTCGCACACTTAACTATTTTAACTCAATATATTCAAAATCTATAATAATAATGAATCAAATCCAAATTTTTTTAACATAAAGAGTCTACATCTAATATTTTACTCAAACTTCAATTAATCAAACCTTCAAATATCACTTATGGCTAAAACAACATCAAATTACCCAATTCTTATAAATATTGAATTAAGAATCAAATTCATCACATATAAGTTCTTTTAATTCATTTTTCACTCATCAATCCATTTAATCAATATTTTTAAGAAATAATTCATTATAAATGACTCAATCAATCCATTCAAACATTCAAACTCATAGAAATTCAATTATTTGCATAGTAACATACATAATCACATACCTCTTTCAATTTCTCTCTTCTTTTCTCTTTTCCCTCTTTTTCTTTGATCACTTGCTGATAATCTCACCTTTTCTAGCTTATTCTTTTAACAACTCATAGCTAGATATGATTTTCTCTTAAATTTTAGCCAAATTCTTGAAAAGAAGGAAGAAAGAAGGAGCTTTGGTGGTGTTGGTGATGATGATCGTGGAAAGAAGAAGGAAGAAGAAGAAAGAAGCTTCTAGCTACATACATATCTGTCCATATACATATATATATATATATGGCTTAATCTAGTGTGGCCAATCTTAATTTAAATATGGTGCACCCTCTTTTCTATCCTTTGATTCTAATTCGATTATTAATCCCATAAAACCGTAAAAATAATCTCTTCAGTAGATTTTTGAGATATACAATTTATTATTCTCTACTTATAGCATTTATGCACGTTACTTTTATCACTATACACTATCAATTTTTCAATATTAGTTAGAAAGTTTTCTGTTTAAAAATCTTGACCATTACAGTGTATTTGATTATATTAAAATTATTGGATTTAACCCAATATTACTGTTATTCATGTCAAACTTCTTTATTATCAATACTGCATTATCTATATTGCCACTTGTATGTAACATTCTAAGGGATATTACAAACAACTAATTACTTTTATTATTATTTTTTAATTTCTATTTTCGTATTCCTTGCATTAATTCTTTGCTTAATGGATGTAATAATATATACCCTCCCTATGATGATTCTTGATGCCCTCAAGGATGATGAGAGTTGAAAATTGAGCTTGAAGAAAGGTTAAATATCCCTCTAAGATGCTTTTGTAGGCAAAATTTTATCCACTACACTAAAGACTTGAGGAACTAAATTAATGCAAGGACTATTAAAGGCTCTACCAAGACTTTCTTCTAGCAGCATTCATATTATGAAAGTACATATTGGAGGACGATTAGCTTAAGTGCATATTGGAGAAGAATTAAAGACACTATGCTATAGAGCTTTAGATACACTAAGTCTTCCACTTTAAAATATATGCCAATTTCTCCAGTTATTGACATTACTGAAATAGGATGGTGCATCACTTGTCAACATTATTGAAATAGGGCGGTGCATAACCATATAACGCTGAGATAAGACTTATGCCATCACTAATATGAAAAGGAGTTGTGATAACCTAATTTTTTTTGAAATATTTTAAAATCTTATTTTTTAAGAAATATAATTATTTATTCATATAAATGTTAAATCTATAACTTAATGGTATTTTAGTTTGATATTTATCACTAGATCACTTATTATTTTTTTAATATGGTATTATTTAAAATTATAATATATATTATAATTATTTTATATTTATGTATATATAAGGGATCGACCAATCAAATGGACTCACGCATGCACGTGCACGCACACACACACACACACATAAAAGGTCATAGTGAGCGGCCATTTCTAGGCTCCTAGTGATGAGACGAGTTGAATGGCATTAACCGCGCCTCCTAAAGTCACCATCAGTAGCAGAACATGGTTGGTCGATAATGGCTATGTGGCCCCAGTTTCAATAATTTCACTTTGAAATTCCAATGTGTTTGATGACCTTAACTCAATTGAATTTCATGTTGGTAAGTCCATGATCCTTGAATTTTAATTTAAAATTATTTTTTGAACTATTTAAACTTAAATATGTCTACATATTTTCCTAATGTTTTATTTTTCCTAATTTTGCATGAGTATGTGTTGCATGTCGTATGTCTTGCAGGTGACCTAGCCGAGGTGGAAGGTTAAGCTAGGAATGATCTAGTTTATTGAATGTAAATGTTCTCTAGAATATTCTACAATATTTCATAGAGTTTTAGAGTTGTATAGATTTGTAGAGAATGTAGTGACTTCTCTAGAATAGTATAGATACTTGATCTTGATCGTTGGATCAAGTTGATCATCGTTGTCCATTAAGGAGGTGAAGTAGTATAAATAGGTAGATGATTCATTTGTACATATCATTGAAAAAACCATTCATTCACAAGTTCTTAAGTAATAAAAGCTCTTAAGCATTCTTCCAAAAACTCTTGTTAGCTGCTCTCTTGTGTGTGTGAACTTCTTTCATATTTAGCTTTTGCATTTAGCTTTTTTAAGCTTGTCTAAGCCAAGCAAGCATTTTGAGGAACGACAAACTAGTATTCTTTCAAGTGTTGGGCCATGTTTACTAGTGTCGTACTGGTTTGCGCTTGTGTGAAAGAAATCCCATGACATGCAGCAAAATGGCATATTATATTGATAACTATGTAGCCTGTTGAGTTCAAATGCTCACTCTTATTCAATATTTTTTTCTTGTGTTGAGTTGAGATTGAGAAGATATTTCAATTGATTCATTTCTAATGTTTATCCTTAGGCAATGATAGATACTTTGTTACATTCAATCATGTAATTTATTTTCATATTATTTTTCAATCTAGCACTTTACATTGTATTTCTATTTTCTATTAGGTGACGTGGATAGCTTGGGTTTTTCTCAATCTAGTTAATTGTTGGAGGATGTGATCTTTTGTTAAGTAGAAATTTAGTAATAATGAGATTGAAACATTTTTTATAGTTGTCCTAGGTGGCACTAATGTGATATTATATAGATTTTGCATGATAAATGGATTTATAGTCCTGATTTTATGATAGTGATGACTGTCATAGTAAAATTTTCTCAATATGGAGTTAGTCAAACTAGCTATAGGTTTTGGAAGCCCTATGATTTCCCATTCTCTAGTGCTAGTTGTATACCTCTAGGTTCAAGTCCTGGTAGTAGTATTGCTAATGCCAACTATTTGTATTAAGAAGCAGGTTTCTAAAATCTCATGCATCAAAGGTAGTTATCCAAGCATTTATTCAACCTCATTGTTTGACCATCAAATTAAGAAGAAGCAGGTTTCTAGAATCTCATGCATCAAAGGTAGTTATCCAAGCATTTATTCAACCTCATTGTTTGACCATCAAATTAAGGATGGTAAGTAGAACTATGATGCAGATGAGTACTAATGCTTTTAAAAGTTATGCTAAAACCCACTTACGAGCACCTTATCTCTATGAGAAACTATGGATTGGTCCATGGAGTTTGTATAATTGTTTAAAAAAAAGGTTAGTGTGAGATGGTTGAATGGAGTCACCACTTAATGCAATCGAGAATAAAAAATTGGGTGATTGGAATAAGTGTTTTAACCCCTTGATGAGGACCATTCAATTAGATCGGCATAAGTGTGTTAACCTCTTAACAAGGATTGGTTCGCTTTCTCTATAGTCTAGATTCAATGAAAGCAATCTATTTAAGTTATAAGTTGAGTTACTTTAAATGTGGTTTTCTTATACTATTAAAAGCCCGATGAAATATAAGGCAATGAATAAGCAACAAGATACATAGGCTAGTCATAACAATAATTCATATATCAATAATAAAAAATAATAATAAACGATAGAGGCTAGAAATAATAAATATTACAAAACGCTTCCCTACATCATGGAAACAAACTTGTTAATCAAACCATTGATAAAAAAAATCTAAGTAATATCATTATCCCATGATAAAAACATGATTAAATGTTTAAATTTGAAAATAAATATTAAAATCACAACATGATGAACAAATAAGAGACTTTAAATGAAATAAGAGCTTAGACTCAAATTATTATGCACAAGGCTTACCAAAATTGTTATAGAATTAATTTGATTAAATGTTCTGCTTAGAAAACCCCAAAATTGAGGAATTTACGATCCAAAACATGTCAAAAAGCTTAAAAATATGATGAATTCTCAAAAAGTTGGAAGAATTGGGTTCAAGTAGTGACAAATTTGGTATTAGATAAAAGTCATGCAACCTTTAGTATGTTTAGAGTTGAAAGAGTTCATTTTCATCTTATTGAGTTTCTTTTGCCTGTAATTTAGCATCATCCATGGGCTTTGGTATCAATTTTTATTATTTCTACATGTGTGAGTTATATGCATTTGTGGGCATTATGGACTTAGTAGCTTTTTAGACTTGTGGTTGTATAAAGAAATAGATGATACTAGTGGTAAGTCTTCAGCAATGAAGACTCTTTAAGACACTTTAAGGCACAAAAAGAATATTATAAAGAATAAGAAAATTTTTGAAGGGGAGACTCTATTAAAAATTTGGCAAAATCTTTAGAGTTGTTTGAATATAGATTTCGGGGTTGATCTTATTCTAATGATCTTCATTTATAATTTAGTTCATATGTCCTCCTAGTCACCAAACATCAAGCGTTCTAAGGAGAACTAAGTTACTTCCCATAAAATCTATGAGTGATAATTTCAATACATTTTCCTCATTTTCATGCATTTAAATTATTGTTTGTATTTATGTATATAAATATGTATTATTTTGCATAATCATTCTGACATTTATTTCTATATATTTTATTATACTGGTTAATGCATATTATGTGTATTTACTTGATGAAACTTAGATGATATAAGACCATATAGGATTGATATATGGATTATGATATTGAGATGAGCTTAAGATATGACGATAAGCTTATGACTGGTGTGACAATGAGCTTGCTCATGGCTCAATGTTGCTTATTAGTCGGGCTAATGCTGCTTGGATATGGTCGTGATAGATAACCATATGTATTAGATTTTAAGAAATGATATTTGGACTCTACAACTAGATTAGGGGAATTAGTTTCCCAGTTTGAGACTTAGATTGGTTCTTGTGGACTGATTCCGATCCTTGGATGATTACATGATTTGATATATATTTGACACAATATATAAGCATTTTTACTAGTAGGATGATTATGACACTAGAATTATGTATTGGCAAGTATTATTCAATGAATTGAGATGCTCACCTCTGTCTCTACTTTTTTCCAAAATGCAAGTTGAGTTTTAGCAATTTATTCCTTTTGTTAGGTTTGATAGTGGGGTGTGGAATCTTGTTCCCCACTTTTGCCCTGAATGGGACAGGGATTTCCTAAATTATTTTTCTATGAGAGTGGGGATAGTGTAATACGCTTATATCATATATATTACATATATAGAATATAAGAGTACTATATAGGTCAACTATAGGATCACTCACTTAAAATCTTAGTACAAAGATAAAAGCTTTTCAAAAATTTAAATATTATAAGTTTACATAATTAGCAATTAAATAAAACTATTTAAAATATAGCTTTGTTTAAATTATATAAAAATTTTGCCAGAATTCTATTTATAAATTCAATAAACTAAAATTTCAAAATATATAATTTGCAGAAAAAGTACTCCCAAAATTTCAATTTCTCAAAATCCTCCACTACTGCAATTAACATTCAAATTTATTTAACAAATAAAAATAGTGAATATCTTATAATTACATAACATTACAAAGCCTTGTTTGATTAAACATATATATATAAAGGTTATAATGTAGAAAACTAAATATGTTGGATGCAAAACTATACATATAATACATCACCGGTAAGATGGGTCTCATGGCAAGTTACTATAGCTCCAATGTCAGCCTTAATCCTAGACTTGCTCAGATCTATCTAGGCTTCCTTTCTCTGTAACCTTGTCACCTGCACGATAAAATTTAATCTCGTTAAGCTAGTAGTTTAGTAGTATATACTTTGATAATATAATATAAATTAAGCAAAACTTTCTTTTATAACATAAAATACATTCATCTTCCAATGGATGCAATACATAATTAATAATTTAATATCTCATAAAACTTAAAACACATCATAATTAGAAAACATTAGACTTAATCAAGCTCCCATCGCAGCCCAAAGATCTTGACGCTAGAGAGTGAGTGCTAAATAATACTAGTGTATCTCATTCGAAGCGTATAAATAATGCTCCTCTACACTAAAGTGTTATGATACATGTGTATCTCACCCGAAGGAGTAAAAATATATATGATACCAATGTATCTCGCCTAGAGGTGTATATAATATTATGATGTATCGTTGGTATGCTAACTCAACAATGCCAAATTTAATATCCCGAAACAAGAACATGTGTAGGGCAACCACTCACAACAACACATCAAACTTTCACATTCTCATTTTAAATCATCAATTTCCATATTTCTCACATGATCATCATATTCCATGGTCACATTCACATTATTTTCATAATAATAATATACCTCTTTAGAATGTTACAAATCTACCATTGCATAATAGTTTTGAAACTCAAATCACATTTTTGTTAAAATGTATAGATTTTATAAATAACTTCATTTAAAAGAAAAGTAACAACTATTTAAAAGTTTCAATGTAGCATATGCCAAAACATAAACATATTAATTAAATATTTCAAAGTATGTACAAACCTTACTTAGCTCCAAAATCAATCCAATAACACTTTCCAA
The DNA here is from genome assembly GCA_947685225.1 of Garcia nutans. Lineage (NCBI taxonomy): Eukaryota > Viridiplantae > Streptophyta > Magnoliopsida > Malpighiales > Euphorbiaceae > Garcia > Garcia nutans. Next base: position 4,399,067 of record CANTUV010000068.1, read on the forward strand.
GCTTTAATTCTAAGAAACCCTAAGCTTTACCTCTTGAACTAATTTGGCCTAACCACTTCTAAACTAACAAAAGTTTAATTCTTTAATTAAAAACATATTCATATTTAAATTACTTAAAATAATCCTTAATTATACTAATTTTAACCAAACTCCTTCAAAAATCCTAAGTTCAAAACTTCCATAAGCACTAACTTCCTAATTAAAGTTCAATTCAACCAATTAATCATTAATTTCACATATATTCATCATATTCACTTCAAAACCATTTTCTTTTTCAATATAAAACAAATTTTCTCTTTAACCATATAGTTATATAATCTAAAATTAAAGAAAAATAAGCTTAAAAGAGGAAATCATACTTGAATCCTTGATTATTCTTCAAAATCCACTTGAATCTCTTAAGTTTTTAGTGAAAATTGGAGTATTTAAGAAAAGAATTCCTCTCCTTTCTAGTTAGAGAAATGCACTCGTGGGGGATGGAAGAAGAAGAAGATGAAGTTTTAATTTTAAATTTACATCCTTATCCTTATTTATACTTAATTATTTAAAAAAATTAAATATTATATATTTTATTTCTTTTAATACCCATCCATAAATATATTTTCTTCCTTTTGACTTTTTGACTTTATTTATTTTTTTCAACATATATATATATATGTATACATATCATGTATACCTTATGTATATACTATGTATATCTCTTACAACATATTTAGTTATTCCTTTATATTAATTTTTTTATTATATATATATATATATTGAAATTATAGATGTTACAGATGGAAAGAGATTTCTCCCTATTGGTCAGGAGTATACTCTCTGTCTCATGAGGCTCCTCGTCCATGTGCTTGTAGGGACACGATAGAGTATTATATCTTATAAGATGTTTTTCCAATTTATTACACTTATAATTCTATTATAATAACTTACTTCAACCCTAGTTTCTAAACAACTTTGCTGCCTCCTTTTTTAATATCTATCAAACAAAGTATTGAAAAAATAAAAAGTCAATTCATTCTTTAATCCTAACATCAAAACAAAAGCACAAATTTGGCTTTATCTTAATTTCTCTAGGTAAGACTTGATTTCTTCTAAGTATATCTCTTTTGATTTGTTGATTTCTTCATCAACTCCATTGTCTCTTGATTTCTTTGTGATATACTTGGCTAATGGGCTTGTTTGCAATAGCGTCAACTGTCAGTAAGAAGAACAAATAGATTATTGTATGTGACTAACTAATCATTGAAGACCATCAAAGTGGTAATTGGAGGCAATGCCTAAATAACAATAGATCTTATGAAATTGTTTATGCATTTCTAAATACCAAGCTTAGAACAAACAATTATTCATGAATGATTAAAAAAGAGTAAAGATAGGATAATTATGATGATGAGCTTTATGAAGATAATGATTGACGAGCATTATTTTCATTAACTATTTATCATATTAGAGATATTTTATTAATTATTTTAAATATGTTATTAACTATTTATCATAGTAAATATCTCAAAGTGAAATTTCTATGTGATAAAAAATATTGTTTAATTGGTGTTTTTTTTTTGTAAATATTAGGTGAAAGATGACATCTTTTGCATCTCCTAATGAAGATTCTTCACAACTTACTATACCTGCTGATAGATCTTAACCATCCTCTATATCATTGATTTAAGTTAAACAAATGACACAAAACAAAGCAAGGAAGTGTGATCCTTAGTTTATAAAAGAGGTTTGGAATTATATAAAAGAGATTTGGAATTAATTGTATGGAATCATTTTAAGAGGCAAAAAATCGATGACAAATGGAAGGCTATATGTAATTATTGTCAAAAACATTTTGTAGGGGATACAAAGAATGAGACTAGGCATTTGCATGATCAATTTGCAATATGTCCATTGAGAAAAGCAAGAGACAAACTTTTTTATTAAAAAAGTATGTCTCAATAGCAACTTTCCCCGCACTATTTTTTTAGGCCATGATCATCTTGCATGAGTATCCCTTGAATGTGGTTAAGCATTTTGGGTTTTGAAAGTTTATGGGTGCTATTCAATCACTATATTAAAGTGATGTCTCAAAAAACAACTAAAAATAACATATTAAAGATATATGAATATGAAAAGTTAAAAAATTATAAAGTTGATTAGTAAAATAATGAGAGTAGATTTTCCATGAAAAAAGACATGCATACATCAAGCAATTAAAAGAAAGGATTTATGGCTATCATGACATATTTTATTGATATATCCTGGATCCTTCAAAGTTGATTAATCAGGTTAGTAATTATATTATTTTCATATATTACATGTAATAGTTAAATTTTGCATTTTAGCTTTACATATAGACCTTGAATTATAATTATAGTTTTTCATTCTTTATATATTTAAGTTAATCTATATGTCATGCCCATATACATCTAAGGCGATTTGTGATATTGTCATTGATCGTTTGATGGATTGGAATCTTGATCACAACTTATCTAATTTTATAATAGATAATTGTTACATTGATTAACTTGATTTTGAGAAATTTGTCTAGGAAGTCAATTTGGTTGGATGAGTCATCGCTACATATAAAGTATTGTGCTCGTATATTGAATTTTATTGTTAGAGATGGTTTAGATGTTATGGTTGATGGTATTGAAAGAACTCGTAATACTGTTGCATTTTGGGTAGCCACTATTAAAAGATATGAGAGGTTTGAGCAAACAACTAAACAATTGAATATTACTCATATAAAAAAGTTAATTTTGATTGCAAGACAAGGTGAAACTTTACATATGTGATGCTAAATTTTGTTGTTAGCTAAAAGAATGTTTTTGCTTGTTTAAAACAATAGGAGTCTCTTTGTAAATCTCTTCGATCGAAGGAAGATTGGGAGAAAACAAAAGAAATTTGTGAGAAATTTAAGTTTTTTAATAGTGTGATTAAGTTATTTTCTAGACCAATATCCCACTACTAATCTTTATTTTTCAAAAATTTATGATATTAGAATGGCTTTGAATCAATGAATTTATTTTGAAAATCCATGTATTGAGACCATGGCCTAAAAATGAAAGAAAATTTTGAAAATATTGGTTGAAATTCATTGTATTATAGGTATGGTAACTACTTTGGATCCTAGGTATAAGCTTAAATTAGTATATTATTATTTTGGCTTATTTATAGTGATGAATAGGCTAAAATTAAAATTGAAAGGATCCAAAAACTCTATATTAATTTAGTAGTTGAATATGCATCCAAGTCTAAGATAGGTAGACATATTGGAAGTGGATGGCATTTACACTGAGTTCACAGACACAAAAAGAAATAAGAAAGAAATAGAATACGATATTTCTTGATATATTCTGATAAGTTATTTAATGAATACAATAATTAGATATGTATTTAAACTAATTATGCAAACTAAATATAAAATAGCAACTTTAACAAATATATTATATTTAAAAATTTTCTTTTCTTAAATTAAACCTATGGCTTTAAAGCCATTAACTTAAAATTAATAATTACTTATCTTTTCTATATTTCAATTTTACTAATTTAACACCCCCTGTGAACTTGAACTTTTCATAATTTCAAGCTTCATTCTCAATTTTTGAAAATTATAAAATATGAGCAGCTTCATAAAAATATCAACAATTTGATCATTGGTTCTCACATACTCTAATTTAACTTCTTTCTTCTCGATGCTAGGATAAATTGATACCTCTTACCAATATGTTTATTTTGATCATGCAACACAAAATTTCCTGTCAAGGCTTGAGCAGACTTTTTATTTATCACAATTCTAGTTTGTTTACTTTGCTATAAGTGAAGTTCTTTTAGCAATCTTCATAGCCAGATAATATGACATGCATAAAATGTAGCTGCAATACACTTTGACTCATAGGTTGAAAGTACGAGAATTAGCTGATTCTTTAAATTCCAAGATATTGTAATATTTCCTAAGAAAATATAAATCCAATAGTGTTTTTTATATCATTGATATCTCTAATAGAATCATTTTCATAAAGTCAATTTGAAATCAGCAGAGGATGAATAGAAGATTTTATATTTTAATGTACCTTTAAGTTAACGTAAGATCCTCTTAGTTGCTTTCATAAGAGATGTTGAGGGTCTTTTCATAAAATGGCTCATCAATCCTATTAAAAATAAGATATCTAATCTTGTACAAGTCAAATAGCACATACTTCACACAAGAATTTTGAATAAAGTGGGATTCACTTTATTTGCTTCTTATATTTTAAATAGCTTTACTCCACATTCCATAGGGGATGCTAATAAGATTGAATTTTGACATTTTAAATTTTTTTAGTATCTCTTTTGCATAGCTTTTTGGTAAGATAAATATTCCATCTTCCATCTAATTTACTCCCATTGCCAAATAGTAAGATATGAGTCCCATTTCACTCATCTCAAATTCTTGTGTCATTACATTCTTGAAATCATTGAACATTCTAAGATTGTCACTTATAAAAATAAGGTCATCCATATAAAAACAAACAAATATAACATCTCCTTAATCTTCTTTCATATAGAGAGCATACTCATGCGTGCATCTTTGAAAACCATTCTCTTGAATACATTTATCAATTCAACAATTCTAAACCCTTGGTGCTTGTTTGAGCACATACAATACCTTTTTAAGCTTTAACACTTTTTTTTTTCATTTCTTCCAACAATATACTTGTGCAACATATATTTCCACCTCAAGAAAACCATTCAAAAAGGCTAACTTGACATCTAGTTGGTGAATCATCTAATGATTTTGGGTAGCAAAAGAAATCAACAGTTTCATTGTCTCCATAAGCCCAGAGAAGCAAGCATCTTTTCATAATTAATGCCTTATTTTGTTTGTATGCTTTCATAACAAGTCTCTCTCTATATCTTTTGCTATACCTTTAGCATCTTTTTTTTTATTTTGTAGATCTTTTTAATACCTATTGTTTGATGACCACTAGGAAGTGATGAAAGACCCTAAGTGTTGCTCTTTTCTATTGCTTGAATATCTTCCTCCATGTCTTGTATCCAATTTTTATCTTTTATAGCTTCTTCAAAATTTGAAGGTTATTCTTTTGAAAATAAGCAAAATTTATGAAAATCTTTTAACCTTTCAATTTCTTCATAAATAATTGCAAGATTTCGATGTTTACATGGACCTTTAGTTGAGTTTGATGAAGGAGAAGTTGATGTTGATGTAGCGGGGAATAAAGCTGGTGTTGCTGGAGGTATAATTTATAATTGGGCTTTTTGCGTTGGAATTTCTTCATTATCAAAATATAGCATGAAATTATAAGTAACTTCAGCTTCATTTTGTATACTCTAATCCCATGTTGCTTCATCTTCAAATTTAATATCTCTACTAATTATGACTTTATGATTAGTTACATCAAAAAGCTTGTAGCCCTTTGAGTTCTCATCATAGCCAATAAATACAAGTTTCTTGCTCTTGTCGTCAAGTTTTAATCTCTCTTGTTCTAGAAGTTGGTCATAGGCAATATATTCAAAAACTTGCAAGTGTGACACGCTTAGCTTCTTTCTACTCAATGCTTTTTGAGGCATTACGTCCTTTAAACTTTTGGCAAACAATTAAAGAGATAAACTACACATGCAACTACTTCGGCTCAAAATTCTTTTGGCAGTGACTTATTTTGAATATAGTTCTTTCCATATTGAGGATTGTCCAATTCTTTCTTTTAGCAATACCCTTTTATTGTGGTGATCTTGGGATAGTCAATGGATGATGAATGCCTTAAATTCATTAGAAGTAAACTCTCCTTCTCTGTCAATTTGTAAAGATTTAATCTCATATCCACTTTCTTTTTCAATAAGTGTCTTAAACCTTTTAATTGACTCAAAGCCTCACTCTTTTGCTGTAAGAAGTAAACCTATATTTTTTATAAATAATCATTAATAAAAAAATAAAAAAAAATATGAGCTTATACTGAGAGGTGGGGGCTTTATTAGGCCACAAACATCCGTATACATGAGCTAAAGTGGTTTCATGGCTTGTGATTAAGATTTATTAGGAAAACTCTTTCTTAAGTACTTGCCAAGTAAGCAAGATTCACATAAGTGATAAGAATGATCAATTGTCGGTATTTCTTTGCTCCTGAATCTTTAAGTTCACCAAAATTCAAGTGCCCATATCGCATATGCCAAATCCATGATGGATCTTTAACACAGGCCTTTAAACATATGGTTCTAACAGTCTTTATGTCCAATAAGAGCATATGGTTCTTAGTCATAAAAACCTTAGCAAGAAGATTCTTTTCTCTATCTTTGAGCAATAAAACATGATCTTTCATATTTATTTTCCATCCACCCTCCATAAGTTGCCCAATGCTCAAAATATTATTTTCTAGTTTAGGAATATCATAAACATTGGGCAGACTCTTATGGCTCTCATTCTTCAATTCTAACAAAATAGTACCTTGATCTTTAGTTTTTTTTTCCATTGATTCATCACCAAAGTGCACACAAGCTATCTCTTTTATTTCCAATTCTAAGATTTTTTTTATAACCAGTCATATGATTGCTAGCTCCATTATCTAAGAGCCACACGTTATTCTAAACATTCTAGTCTTCATTAATTGTAAGTAAAAGTGATGCCCCATCTTCATCTTTCTTTTGTAAAATGAGATTTTTGTCTTCTTCTACATCTTTTATTAACATTCCAAATAGTAATATCTATATTTTCCATAACAATAATATTCAATTTGACTTCTGTCAAATTTTTCTTCATTGCTTCTTTCATAAGTTCCTCTTTCTCTTCCTGTTGCTCTTCTTCTTCCACGTCCTTGTTGAAAAATTTGATGTCTTCTCTCTTTAGAAGAATATTGCCCATCTCCTCTTCCTCTTCCTCTTCCATAACTACGACCTCGTCCTTACCATTATCCTCTTCCACGTCCATGACCTTTTCTAGCATTATCATCATTCGATGGTAGTTTTGCTTACAAGACGTACTCCACTTTTTCCTGCTTTACTTAATTCATTCTTTCTTTCTCAACAACATAAATATTTTCTACTTTTTGTCCAAGTTTCTTCATTTAATTCACTATTCCAAAACTCTCGTGAAGTAATCCAAAATGGATTCATTCTCATTCATCATAATATATTCAAACTTAGCCCATAGAGTTTGAAGACACACTTTCTTCATTTTTTTCAACTCCCATAACATAGTTTATAGCATCTCCCATGCTTTCTTGAACGTGGTATTATTTGCAAATTTTTAAACATGTCACTATCCAAACCTTGATGAATGATGGTGAATGTAATATCCCAAAATGTGTCCTAGAAGTTTTAGTATAATTGTTGTTTTATTTGAATTAAAATGTATATGTTATTGGAAAGAGAAAATAATTTAAAAAGGAGTGTATATGTTGTATATATGGATATATATATATAACATATACACAAGTCAAATGGATGGTCAAAGGAAGAAGATATTTATTTTGGTTATGTATGAAATTACTAAAAAGGGCAAGTAAGTGAAAGGGAGTTTAATTGTATAGAAGAGGGTATTTAGGTAATTTTCTTTTTTTAATTGCTTGGTGGAGGTTTAAAGAGAGGGGAAATTTGACTTTGCTTCTTTTGTCTCTTTCATTTTCTTCTTTTCTTTTGGGTGGCCGGGTATCACCTAGACAAGAGAGCAAGAGGTTATTTTGAGTTCCAAGTTTCAAATTGAAGGAAGATTTCAAGGAAACAAGTTAGAAATTCAAGAAGTTTATCATTTTTTTTGGTAAGTTTTCTCTTGATTTCTCTTGTTCTATTTGGAATTTTGTTTGAGTTTGATGGAGTGTTGTTGATGGTTGGAGTGTGTTTGTGTATGGTGTGTGTAAAAGTGTTGAAATGGAATTAAAGATAAGAAGTTAGGTTGGTGTTGGTGATGGAAGAGTAAGAGTTGTGTTTAGTGAAATTTTTTCTGTTTTACAATTAGTAAAGGCTGTGACTTGTATGATTTTTAATTAAATATAGAAAAATTTCTTGAAGTGAATTTTTGATATGTTGTGCCTCTATGAGTCTAGAATGACTGAAAAATATGTTGATTTGATTTTGGAATGGTTATAATTTTGGAAAGATTATTTTTATTAGACCTGTTTCAGCATGTACCTTAACTGAGACAGCTATCTTTCGGGATTTTTAATAAAATGTAGAAATATCATATCCAATTCAATTTTGGATATGTTGTTGCTTAGTGAGTCTAGTATTTGATAAAAATAATTTGGAACCACGTTGATTGAATTTAATTTACAGAATTCACAAAGTTCAGAACTGCTGCCAGGATGCAGGGCAATTGGAGCAATCTGGTTGGGTGAACTATTTGACCAAGATTTTGTGTTCAGTTTGATCTGAAATTTTAAAGGAATGATTTTAAGATGTAAAACTAAATTCTGTAAAAATTTTAGAATTTTTAGTCAAGTAGATTATTTTATACAATTTTTCAAAATAAGGATTAAGTTGAGTCCAAAACCAGAATTTACTATTCATATGGTCATTTTGCTAATACTCCTTTTGGATTAGGTTGTGAAGAGGTTGAATTGCCCTAATCTAAGTGTTGAGGATTCTTGGAAGAGTAAGTGTATAGATTGGTGTGAGTTGGTTTTAAGGTAAGTACAAACTACGTAGTTGCATACACTTACATGATTTTGATACTTAATACATATTTGGTTGTAAATGTGTTAAGTGATCTATTGCATTGTTGATGCATATTAATAATGTTATGTTTTGCATAAAGTGAACTTTGTGGAATGTATGTTGAAAATGTGAAAGATATGATGATATGATGAATTATGAAATGTATGTTCAATGCAATTGATAATGAATACTTTAATGATGAATTGCCTTAATGTGAATTGAGATATGATGTGACATGAAGCCATTGTGGTTGGCTATGACAATGTAAATGAAATAATTGGGGCATGGTTGCCTATTTGATTATGGAATATGAAAGGAGAAATGAAATGAGAAATGAAATAAGAAATTAATTGAGAAAGAGATTGATAAAGAGATAAGTGAAATAATTGTGTGATTAATATGTTATTCAATTTTTAGAGTTCTGAATTTGGTGGCATGCCTATGAATCACTGGATAGGTGAAATGACCGGGTTGTAAGCCGATTCCAATTAGAAAATGTGAAATGTGATGTTTTTGGGGTGAAATGACCGGGTCGAAAACCTCAAAAACAAATTATTGAAACTAGATTGAGTGAAATGACTGGGTCGTAAACTCAAATCTAGTTAATTATCCATGGATAAATGTATTGATGATTATGATTATGGACCAAAGCAGTAACTCTGAACTTTGAATAACATATTAGTGTATTTTGGGCCCATGCTTGTCTTTGTTTTCAATGTGAATCATGAATGTTTTGATTAATTATTAAATAATGTAAGATTGTGAAATATAATATTCTTTTGAATTATTTATAAAACTTGATTGTGTGATATTGGCATTGCATTGAGGCATAATATTATGGTTGTTTGTACCACTAAGTCGTTGGCTTAGCGCAATTGTGGTTTATCGCGCAGGTGACAGGGAAGAACCAGAGAGTTCCTCTAGGCCGAGTCGAGTCTAGATTTTGAGGTGTTGATAGTGGACGTAAAGATCAAAGACTGACTGCCAAACATGTATAAATTTTATGTGTTGTAAAACTTGAGTTTAGATGTATATGAATTTGTAAATAATGTCACTTTTCGCTGCATAGTGAACAAATATTTTATCTACTGTATTTCATAATAAACCTTTACTTTATTTTGTACTAGAAGTGTAAATCATTTTTGCAAGTTGTAGTTGAGGTAATCCAACCACAAAATCCATAGTAATCCTCTCCCATTTCCATTCGGGCAGTGGTAACTGTTGTAATAGCCCAGATGGTTTCTGATGTTCAAATTTCACCTGTTGACATGTTAAACACCTTGCTACAAATTCTGTAATATCTTTCTTCATACCAGTCCACCAATAAATATCTTTCAAATCATGATACATTTTGGTAGTTCCAGGATGTGCATTGTAGTTTGCATAATGAGCCTCCTTCATTATCTGTTTCTTTAGATCATCTACTGCTGGTACACAAAGTCGATTGCCACATTTTAATACACCTTCATCAATTACAAAGTCAGAGGTCTTGCCTGTAGCAATGTCTTCTTTTATTCTCACCAACTGTGGATCTTCTTCTTGTAGTGTCTTCATTTGATCAATCAGTAATGGTTTGACAGTGAATTGGGCTATCAATGCTCCATTATCTGATAAATCAAATCGTATCCCCAAGCCATATAAGTTCTGAACATCTTTTACTAATGGTCGTCGACTTACATGAATGTGTGCTAAACTCCCCAAAGATTTCCTGCTTAAAGCATCTGCTACCACATTAGCTTTGCCGGGATGATATAAGATCTCACAATCATAATCCTTAAGTAGCTCCATCCATCTACGTTGCCTGAGATTTAGATCTTTCTGTTGAAATATGTATTTGAGGCTTTTATGATCTGTGAAAATCTCACATTTCTCACCATATAAATAGTGTCTCCAAATCTTCAGAGCAAATATAACAGCAGCCATTTCCAAATCATGAGTAGGATAATTAACCTCATGCTTTCTCAGTTGTCTAGAGGCATAGGCAATCACCTTATCATTTTGCATTAAAACACAGCCAAGTCCCACTCTGAATGCATCACAATACACTGTAAATTTACCTCCTTCAGTTGGTAATGCAAGAATAGGTGCAGACGTTAAATATTCCTTCAATCTGCAGAAGCTTTCCTCACATTTGCTGTTCCAATCAAACTTTACCCCTTTATGAAGCAATCTAGTAATTGGTGTAGCGATTTTAGAAAAGTCTTTTACAAATTTCCTCTAATAACCAGCCAATCCCAGAAAACTCCTTATTTCTGCAATATTTGTTGGTCGAGGCCAATCAGCTACTGCTTCAATTTTCTTAGGATCCACTTGTAACCCTTCACTGGTGATCACATGTCCTAAGAAAGATATTTTCTCTTGCCAAAATTCACACTTAGACAATTTAGCAAATAAATGATTTTCCCTCAGCGTCTGCAATGCTATCCTTAAGTGCTCTTCATATTCAGTCTGACTTTTAGAATAAATCAATATATCATCTATAAAAACAACCACAAATTTATCCAAGTATGACTTAAAAACTCGATTCATCAGATCCATAAATGCTGCAGGTGCATTAGTGAGACCGAAAGGTAGTACCAAAAACTCATAATGGCCATATCTAGTTCGAAATGCAGTTTTAGGTACATCTTCCTTCTTGATTCTCAATTGATGGTACCCAGAACGAAGATCTATCTTAGAAAAATAACTTGCCCCTTGTAATTGATCAAACAAATCATCAATTCTAGGCAGAGGATATTTATTCTTTATAGTCACCCTATTCAACTGTCTGTAGTCTATACACATTCGAAGTGAACCATCTTTTTTCTTGACAAATAATACTGGTGCACCCCAGGGTGAACTGCTAGGTCTAATGAAACCTTTATCCAGAAGATCTTGTAATTGTGCTTTCAACTCCTTCAACTCAGTTGGAGCCATTCTGTATGGAGGGATAGAAATAGGTGTTGTACCAGGTAGTAAATCTATACTAAACTCTATTTCCCTTTCTGGAGGTAAAGTGGTTAGATCATCAGGGAATACATCAGGAAACTCTCGTACTGCAGGTATTTGATCCAAACTAGGGAATGAAACACTAGTATCTCTGACATGGGCCAAATACCCTATACATCCCTTTCTTAATAATCTTTTAGCACTAATTGCTGAGATCAAACTATTTAACACTTCACTCCTATCCCCCTGAAATTCAAAAATTTCCCCTGATGAACTATGAAATATTACCCTCTTACCATTACAATCTAAGGTGGCCAAATACTTAGACAGCCAATCCATTCCCAAAATAACATCAAACTCTAACACTGGTAATTCTATCAAATCAGCTTTCAAGATTTTATCATCAATCACTACCTCACAAGAAGGGTATACATTTTTAACAACAATTTCTTCCTCTAAAGGAGTAAACACAGTGAGAGGTATATCAAGCAGTTTGGAAGGTACATGTAATTTGGAAGCAAAATAGGTAGACACAAAAGAATGAGTTGCCCCTGAATCAAATAACACCCTTCCTTTAACAGATTCAAGGGAAATGATACCTGTAATAGCTGCATTTGATGCTTGTGCCTCCTGAGGTGATAAGGTATACACTCTCCCTCTACCCCTACCAGATGGTGACTGTACTGCAGGTCTCTCAGTAACACTGCCTCTTCCAGAACCTCTTCCAAATCCACTAGATCTATGACCCATTTCCATCTGCACGGTGCTCTGAGATGTTTGTGGTCTTGTTTCTGCTGCAATCAAAGGACAATCTTTAATCATATGATCTTTTTGCCCACATTTAAAGCATGCCCTAGTCTCCCAATAACATTGCCCTCTATGCATCTTCCCACAAGTCTGACATGGAGTACGTATAGGAGGCCTCTGAACATTAGTACTGAAAAATCCATGGGTAATAGCCCCAGATGACCTTCCAATAGGTGGTCTAGGTGGAAGTCTTATTGAAGATCTAGGTAGGTTGATTTGTGGCATAGATTGTGATTGTCGCCTGACGCTAGATGTTCCTACTTCTTCCTTGCCTCTCTGTCTTATAAAAGCTTTCAGTTCTAGCCTTCTTCTTCTGTTCTTGGGCTTCCATCTCTCTATTTTCTATTATTCTTACTTTGTCCACCAATTTAGAGTAAGAATCATAATCATGAGCAGCCAAAATCATGTACAGTGAATTAACTAATCCTCTTCTGAATCGATGTATTCTTGCTGCTTCATTTGGTACTAGAGCAGGTACATACTTACTCAACTGATTAAACTGTCTTGCATATTCAGATACTGTCATACCAGGTGTTTGTACTAGCCTCTCAAACTCTAAAACCTTGGCTTGCCTAACACTTTCAGGTAAAAACTCTTGCAATACCATTTCTGCAAATTGCTCCCAAGTCAAAAGAACATTTTCTTTCAATATTCTTGCCACAACTCTCTTGTACCATTCTTTCGCATCACCTCTCATTTGGTACCCTGCAAATTCAATTGCTTTCTTATATGGACAATGAAGTATTTGAGTTTTTGCTTCCATTTCCTCTAAAACCTCTGTAGGATCTTCTTCCCCTTTATAGATTGGAGGATTAAGTTTCAAAAATCCAGCTAATAATTTTCTTTCTTCATTTGATTCCATCTGTGGTGGTGGAGGTGGAGGAACATGGAATTCAGGGATAGGAGCCTGTTGTTGATGTTGTTGTCTTTGTTGTATCATCATTTCCATCATCAACTCATAATTTTTCTGTAATTGTTCAAATCTTTCCATCATTCCAGTTATTCTTTCTTCAGCTGCCTGTGGTTCTGGGGGAGGAGCCCTTACATTCTCAACTCTTTGTACTGATTCCTCAGAAGGAACAGCTCCCTCAGATCTAATTGCCCTAGGTCTTCTTCGGTTTTCCATATTTAACTATAAGAGAGAAAAGAATTATTTAATTAGCGCACGAATTAATGCAGATCTAGAAAACAACGAAAACAAGACATGACAGAATAATCCTAAGCTCCATAGTATTCTTACACATTTATACTTACGAACCTTTAACCTATATATTATTATAAACCTAAGCTCTGATACCACCTCTGTCACACCCCATTTTTAGAAGTGTAACGGTCCTAGGGTCCAGGTAGGCTTAAGGCCACCGGGCACCACGTAGAACCCAATTAATTTATGAATTTATACAAATTAATTATTACACTAGTAAATTATAACTTTATTTTAAAACTTTATTATTTACTCATAATAACACATGTATTTTTTTTATATATATATTATACATTATTTACAAGTATTTTTTTTGTATTACATTATGGTTTATTTCCATAATTTATCAAGCTATTCACAATATTACTATGGAGCAACTAGAGTATAGCACAAACATTATTATTTAATTACATATGATAGTATTGACTAATTACATTATTCTCAAGCTTCTTGCTGGAAGAAGAAATCAAGAAGCTGATGGTCCTGGGTCACCTCTACCTGAAACCATAGACGATGGGGTGAGTCGTCAACTCAGTGAAATTACAGTGTCACAAGGGTAGAATATGCAATAACGATATTTCAAGGATCAAGGATAATAAATAAATAAGGCGGCTGCACAATAAAGGTATAACAATGAAATTTAATTCACAAGAAAGGCCCACAATAATTGGACCAAAATCAAAAAAGCAAATTATATAATATGACAGATAACACATAGCAATAACACTGAAGACAATATATCATTATTCCAATGCTATCACACATCACATTCACATAAGGGTAGCTTCTACCCTACAAATTACAAACTTCTATGTGCACATAGCCTGATGGTATAGCCCCCATCAAGTTGGGATTCTGTCACATTGGCTAATCAAATGGCTTGGTATGATCACATAGGCCAAGAGGCCACATTGGTTTTCACAATTCACAAATACAGAATCACTAACAATAAATGATATCATATGGCTTAAATATCAACAATGATTAAATTTTCATCAAAGAATTCCAAATGTGACAAAGCAAGGATTGGACACTATAACTCACCTTGAATATGCAAATTTGATTCCTCTAAGTTATTGATAATAATTGATTGGTTTGATGGCAATACCCGACCTACATTCACATCCACATATAAATCACACATTTAGGTTTATTTTTTTTAATTTATTATTTTTTTTTTGTCTTAATTATTTATTAGGAACCTATGCCCTGTTTTAATATCTTAATATGTCCTAAAATTTATTTTATAATTATGAATTCAAATTTTACAAATTATATTATAATAGGGCTATATAATAGAGTAAGTTCAAATATGTGTCATATGCCTATAACAATGTACATTGGTTTCTTTATGTTATTTAATTTACTTATTTATTAAATTAATATTTATACTTTTGAGAACATTAAATACACATACTAGAGATTATATTCATCTATAATATGCTTATATTTATGACCAAATCAAATATATTTTATTATGCTCAATTCAATCCTACATCAACAAAATACCTAAATTCCAGCATTTGAGTAGTTTGTATTTATTTAATTATATATTAATTTATTTAAATTAATTTGCCCTGAAATTTTTCCAGAATATTCCCAACATTATATATGACCTATCTGTAAATTTTCACAATTTATAGAGTTTATTTATATAGGTAAATAATTTAAACACGGCAGCAAAATCTCAATGGTATTCATTCAGACTATTAAAATGAGCAGCTTATGTTTATTTATTTACTCACTCATCTTCCTTCATCATTTTGACTTGGCCTTTTTACCACCACCTTCTCAAAATCCAAATAAACCTTTCTGTAATTTTTGATTAATTTTAAGGCTCGTTATCATGTTAAAATAAATAAAACACAGTAGCTAATTTATTGAGAATTCAAGCTGTAATATTTAGACAGATTTGAGTGTTAGGGTTTTTAGCTTCATTCCTTTCAATTTCTTTCAATACAAATCGATTTCTAACATCCTAAATACTTACTTAATATGTACAAATGATAATTTTTAGCTCAGATTCAATAAACAATAGATTTAAAATTAGAAAAACAAAATAAAAGATTAAGATCCAGAATTTTCAGATTCTTACCTTTAGGAATTCTTTTGCCTTCTTTGCCTTTATATCACTTTGTTGATTTAATTTTTCACTTTGGATCACTTCTTAACATAAGAAACTAGCCTAGGAATGGTTTTTAGCTGCTGGAAAATGAGAGAGAGTCGTGATAAAGAAGAGGTGTTCTTGATAGTAACAAGAAAAGAGAAAGAAGAAAAGATAAGACCAAACCATTCCTATCATCTTTTAGTCAACATTTTCCAGCACCCATTACTATTCAAAATAGATGAGTTACCCACTTATTTTGGCAGAAAATTGGCTGAGAATTAAATGAGTGAAATGTCCATTTTGCCCCTCAATCTTATACATTTCTTTTATTAACTCAAATACCCTTTTAGTCATTTTACACCATAACTTGTTATCTACACTTGTAATTAATTTCTTTAAAATTGTTTTCACTTCTAATTTTAAATTTTAATTTATCTTATATGGTTTTAATGTATATTATTATATTAAGATATTATTAATTAAGTTATAATACATTTCAAGTATAATACCCTAAGATTTTTATACATACGGGTTCACATAGCTAAAGTATTTTAAAATTTACATTTCCATGACTTTAGTAACACATAAATTTTACTTCTTTGTATATGAATGATTTCTTTATCACTCTAATAGGTTATTTTGTTTCTCTAATAGTTTATATACAAATATAATTAATTATTTAATAACTTACAGTTAATTGATTTGATTCACAGTTGTAGAGTTTTCAATTCAGATACTTTAAAGTTTTTGTTTATTACTTTGGCACATTATAATTTTATTTCAATCAAAGATTTTTTTCTCACTTTATTCATTCATTTGTACAACATTTAAGCTACTAGATTTTAGGGTATTACATTCTCTCCCCCTAATTAAAATTCGTCCTCGAATTTTTTTTTTAAAGTAATCACCCACTAAAAAGTTGAGGATATCTATCTAACATCTCAGACTCAGTTTCCCAAGTACATTCTTCTACTGATTGACTTTGCCACAAAACTTTTACCATAGGAATATTCTTATTTCTAAGTCTTTTAACTTGCTTATCAACTATAGCTACTGGTACTTCCTGATAGGTCAAATCTTGCTGCAAGTCTACCGGTGAAGCTTGTAAAATGTGGGATGGATCAGAAACATATTTTCGAAGCATCGAAATATGGAACACTGGATGCACTTGTTCCATATTGGGTGGTAGTGCCAAACGGTATGATACTGATCCCACTCTTTCTAAGATCTCAAATGGACCAATGTACCTTGGTGAGAGCTTTCCTTTCTTACCAAATCTTATGACTCCCTTCATAGGTGACACTTTCAGAAATACATTCTCACCAATATTAAATTGAACATCTTTTCTTTTAGGGTCGCATAGCTCTTCTGGCGGCTAAAAGCTGTCTTCAAACGTTCTTGAATTAATGGTACTTTCTCTATGGTTTCTTGAATAAGTTCTGGGCCTTCTATATGTCTTTCACCAATTTCATTCCAACATATAGGGGATCTGCACTTCCTTCCATATAATGCTTCATAGGGTGCCATCTGTATGGTTGAATGGTAGCTATTATTATAGGCAAATTCAATCAATGGCAAATGCTTGTCCCAAGTACCTCCAAAATCCAAAATGCACAATCTCAACATATCTTCTAAGGTTTGAATAGTTCTTTCTGTTTGCCCATCTGTTTGAGGATGAAATGCAGTGCTGAAATCTAACTTTGTTCCCAATGCCTTTTGTAATTTCTGCCAGAATCTGGAGGTAAATTGTGTTCCCCTGTCAGAAATTATGGAAATAGGCACTCCATGTAAACTTATTATCTTATCTAAGTATAATTGTGCATATTGAGACACAGAATAGGTGGTCTTCACAGGAAGAAAATGAGCAGATTTCGTCAACCTATCAACAATCACCCATATAGAATCATATCCTGTAGATGTTCTAGGTAATCCAACCACAAAATCCATAGAAATCCTCTCCCATTTCCATTCGGGCAGTGGTAACTGTTGTAATAGCCCATATGGTTTCTGATGTTCAAATTTTACCTGTTGACATGTTAAACACCTTGCTACAAATTCTGTAATATCTTTCTTCATACCAGTCCACCAATAAACATCTTTCAAATCATGATACATTTTGGTAGTTCCAGGATGTGCATTGTAGTTTGCATAATGAGCCTCCTTCATTATCTGTTTCTTTAGATCATCTACTGCTGGTACTCAAAGTCGATTGCCACATTTTAATACACCTTCATCAATTACAAAGTCAGAGGTCTTGCCTGTAGCAATGTCTTCTTTTATTCTCACCAATTGTGGATCTTCTTCTTGTAGTGTCTTAATTTGATCAATCAGTAATGGTTTGACAGTGAATTGGGCTATCAATGCTCCATTATCTGATAAATCAAATCGTATCCCCAAGCCATATAAGTTCTGAACATCTTTTACTAATGGTCGTCGACTTACATGAATGTGTGCTAAACTCCCCAAAGATTTCCTGCTTAAAGCATCTGCTACCACATTAGCTTTGCCGGGATGATATAAGATCTCACAATCATAATCCTTAAGTAGCTCCATCCATCTACGTTGCCTGAGATTTAGATCTTTCTGTTGAAATATGTATTTGAGGCTTTTATGATCTGTGAAAATCTCACATTTCTCACCATATAAATAGTGTCTCCAAATCTTCAGAGCAAATATAACAGCAGCCATTTCCAAATCATGAGTAGGATAATTAACCTCATGCTTTCTCAGTTGTCTAGAGGCATAGGCAATCACCTTATCATTTTGCATTAAAACACAGCCAAGTCCCACTCTGGATGCATCACAATACACTGTAAATTTACCTCCTTCAGTTGGTAATGCAAGAATAGGTGCAGACGTTAAATATTCCTTCAATCTGCAGAAGCTTTCCTCACATTTGCTGTTCCAATCAAACTTTACCCCTTTATAAAGCAATCTAGTAATTGGTGTAAAAGTCTTTTACAAATTTCCTATAATAACCAGCCAATCCCAGAAAACTCCTTATTTCTGCAATATTTGTTGGTCGAGGCCAATCAGCTACTGCTTCAATTTTCTTAGGATCCACTTGTAACCCTTCACTGGTGATCACATGTCCTAAGAAAGATATTTTCTCTTGCCAAAATTCACACTTAGACAATTTAGCAAATAAATGATTTTCCCTCAGCGTCTGCAATGCTATCCTTAAGTGCTCTTCATGTTTAGTCTGACTTTTAGAATAAATCAATATATCATCTATAAAAACAACCACAAATTTATCCAAGTATGACTTAAAAACTCGATTCATCAGATCCATAAATGCTGCAGGTGCATTAGTGAGACCGAAAGGTAGTACCAAAAACTCATAATGGCCATATCTAGTTCGAAATGCAGTTTTAGGTACATCTTCCTTCTTGATTCTCAATTGATGGTACCCAGAACGAAGATCTATCTTAGAAAAATAACTTGCCCCTTGTAATTGATCAAACAAATCATCAATTCTAGGCAGAGGATATTTATTCTTTATAGTCACCCTATTCAACTGTCTGTAGTCTATACACATTCGAAGTGAACCATCTTTTTTCTTGACAAATAATACTGGTGCACCCCAGGGTGAACTGCTAGGTCTAATGAAACCTTTATCCAGAAGATCTTGTAATTGTGCTTTCAACTCCTTCAACTCAGTTGGAGCCATTCTGTATGGAGGGATAGAAATAGGTGTTGTACCAGGTAGTAAATCTATACTAAACTCTATTTCCCTTTCTGGAGGTAAAGTGGTTAGATCATCAGGGAATACATCAGGAAACTCTCGTACTGCAGGTATTTGATCCAAACTAGGGAATGAAACACTAGTATCTCTGACATGGGCCAAATACCCTATACATCCCTTTCTTAATAATCTTTTAGCACTAATTGTTGAGATCAAACTATTTAACACTTCACTCCTATCCCCCTGAAATTCAAAAATTTCCCCTGATGAACTATGAAATATTACCCTCTTACCATTACAATCTAAGGTGGCCAAATACTTAGACAGCCAATCCATTCCCAAAATAACATCAAACTCTAACACTGGTAATTCTATCAAATCAGCTTTCAAGATTTTATCATCAATCACTACCTCACAAGAAGGGTATACATTTTTAACAACAATTTCTTCCTCTAAAGGAGTAAACACGGTGAGAGGTATATCAAGCAGTTTGGAAGGTACATGTAATTTGGAAGCAAAATAGGTAGACACAAAAGAATGAGTTGCCCCTGAATCAAATAACACCCTTCCTTTAACAGATTTAAGGGAAATGATACCTGTAATAGCTGCATTTGATGCTTGTGCCTCCTGAGGTGATAAGGTATACACTCTCCCTCTACCCCTACCAGATGGTGACTGTACTGCAGGTCTCTCAGTAACACTGCCTCTTCCAGAACCTCTTCCAAATCCACTAGATCTATGACCCCTTTCCATCTGCACGGTGGTCTGAGATGTTTGTGGTCTTGTTTCTGCTGCAATCAAAGGACAATCTTTAATCATATGATCTTTTTGTCCACATTTAAAGCATGCCCTAGTCTCCCAATAACATTGCCCTCTATGCATCTTCCCACAAGTCTGACATGGAGTACGTATAGGAGGCCTCTGAACATTAGTACTGAAAAATCCATGGGTAATAGCCCCAGATGACCTTCCAGTAGGTGGTCTAGGTGGAAGTCTCATTGAAGATCTAGGTAGGTTGATTTGTGGCATAGATTGTGATTGTCGCCTGACGCTAGATGTTCCTACTTCTTCCTTGCCTCTCTGTCTTATAAAGCTTTCAGTTCTAGCCTTCTTCTTCTGTTCTTGGGCTTCCATCTCTCTATTTTCTATTATTCTTGCTTTGTCCACCAATTTAGAGTAAGAATCATAATCATGAGCAGCCAAAATCATGTACAGTGAATTAACTAATCCTCTTCTGAATCGATGTATTCTTGCTGCTTCATTTGGTACTAGAGCAGGTACATACTTACTCAACTGATTAAACTGTCTTGCATATTCAGATACTGTCATACCAGGTGTTTGTACTAGCCTCTCAAACTCTAAAGCCTTGGCTTGTCTAACACTTTCAGGTAAAAACTCTTGCAATACCATTTCTGCAAATTGCTCCCAAGTCAAAAGAACATTTTCTTTCAATATTCCTGCCACAACTCTCTTGTACCATTCTTTCGCATCACCTCTCATTTGGTACCCTGCAAATTCAATTGCTTTCTTGTCTGGACAATGAAGTATTTGAGTTTTTGCTTCCATTTCCTCTAAAAACTCTGTAGGATCTTCTTCCCCTTTATAGATTGGAGGATTAAGTTTCAAAAATCCAGCTAATAATTTTCTTTCTTCATTTGATTCCATCTGTGGTGGTGGAGGTGGAGGAACATGGAATTCAGGGATAGGAGCCTGTTGTTGATGTTGTTGTCTTTGTTGTATCATCATTTCCATCATCAACTCATAATTTTTCTGTAATTGTTCAAATCTTTCCATCATTCCAGTTATTCTTTCTTCAGCTGCCTGTGGTTCTGGGGGAGGTGCCCTTACATTCTCAACTCTTTGTACTGATTCCTCAGAAGGAACAGCTCCCTCAAATCTAATTGCCCTAGGTCTTCTTCGGTTTTCCATATTTAACTATAAGAGAGAAAAGAATTATTTAATTAGCGCACGAATTAACGCAGATCTAGAAAACAACGAAAACAAGACATGACAGAATAATCCTAAGCTCCATAGTATTCTTACACATTTATACTTACGAACCTTTAACCTATATATTATTATAAACCTAAGCTCTGATACCACCTCTGTCACACCCCATTTTTAGAAGTGTAACGGTCCTAGGGTCCAGGTAGGCTTAAGGCCACCGGGCACCACGTAGAACCCAATTAATTTATGAATTTATACAAATTAATTATTACACTAGTAAATTATAACTTTATTTTAAAACTTTATTATTTACTCATAATAACACATGTATTTTTTTTTATATATATTATACATTATTTACAAGTATTTTTTTTGTATTACATTATGGTTTATTTCCATAATTTATCAAGCTATTCACAATATTACTATGGAGCAACTAGAGTATAGCACAAACATTATTATTTAATTACATATGATAGTATTGACTAATTACATTATTCTCAAGCTTCTTGCTGGAAGAAGAAATCAAGAAGCTGATGGTCCTGGGTCACCTCTACCTGAAACCATAGACGATGGGGTGAGTCGTCAACTCAGTGAAATTACAGTGTCACAAGGGTAGAATATGCAATAACGATATTTCAAGGATCAAGGATAATAAATAAATAAGGCGGCTGCACAATAAAAGTATAACAATGAAATTTAATTCACAAGAAAGGCCCACAATAATTGGACCAAAATCACAAAAGCAAATTATATAATATGACAGATAACACATAGCAATAACACTGAAGACAATATATCATTATTCCAATGCTATCACACATCACATTCACATAAGGGTAGCTTCTACCCTACAAATCACAAACTTCTATGTGCACATAGCCTGATGGTATAGCCCCCATCAAGTTGGGATTCTGTCACATTGGCTAATCAAATGGCTTGGTATGATCACATAGGCCAAGAGGCCACATTGGTTTTCACAATTCACAAATACAGAATCACTAACAATAAATGATATCATATGGCTTAAATATCAACAATGGTTAAATTTTCATCAAAGAATTCCAAATGTGACAAAGCAAGGATTGGACACTATAACTCACCTTGAATATGCAAATTTGATTCCTCTAAGTTATTGATAATAATTGATTGGTTTGATGGCAATACCCGACCTACATTCACATCCACATATAAATCACACATTTAGGTTTATTTTGTTTAATTTATTATTTTTTTTGTCTTAATTATTTATTAGGAACCTATGCCCTGTTTTAATATCTTAATATGTCCTAAAATTTATTTTATAATTATGAATTCAAATTTTACAAATTATATTATAATAGGGCTATATAATAGAGTAAGTTCAAATATGTGTCATATGCCTATAACAATGTACATTGGTTTCTTTATGTTATTTAATTTACTTATTTATTAAATTAATATTTATACTTTTGAGAACATTAAATACACATACTAGAGATTATATTCATCTATAATATGCTTATATTTATGACCAAATCAAATATATTTTATTATGCTCAATTCAATCCTACATCAACAAAATACCTAAATTCCAACATTTGAGTAGTTTGTATTTATTTAATTATATATTAATTTATTTAAATTAATTTGCCCTGAAATTTTTCCAGCATATTCCCAACATTATATATGACCTCTCTGTAAATTTTCACAATTTATAGAGTTTATTTATATAGGTAAATAATTTAAACACAGCAGCAAAATCTCAATGGTATTCATTCAGACTATTAAAATGAGCAGCTTATGTTTATTTATTTACTCACTCATCTTCCTTCATCATTTTGACTTGGCCTTTTTACCACCACCTTCCCAAAATCCAAATAAACCTTTCTATAATTTTTGATTAATTTTAAGGCTCGTTATCATGTTAAAATAAATAAAACACAGTAGCTAATTTATTGAGAATTCAAGCTGTAATATTTAGACAGATTTGAGTGTTAGGGTTTTTAGCTTCATTCCTTTCAATTTCTTTCAATACAAATCGATTTCTAACATCCTAAATACTTACTTAATATGTACAAATGATAATTTTTAGCTCAGATTCAATAAATAATAGATTTAAAATTAGAAAAACAAAATAAAAGATTAAGATCCAGAATTTTCAGATTCTTACCTTTAGGAATTCTTTTGCCTTCTTTGCCTTTATATCACTTTGTTGATTTAATTTTTCACTTTGGATCACTTCTTAACATAAGAAACTAGCCTAGGAATGGTTTTTAGCTGCTGGAAAATGAGAGAGGGTCGTGATAAAGAAGAGGTGTTCTTGATAGTAACAAGAAAAGAGAAAGAAGAAAAGATAAGACCAAACCATTCCTATCATCTTTTAGTCAACATTTTCCAGCACCCATTACTATTCAAAATAGATGAGTTACCCACTTATTTTGGCAGAAAATTGGCTGAGAATTAAATGAGTGAAATGTCCATTTTGCCCCTCAATCTTATACATTTCTTTTATTAACTCAAATACCCTTTTAGTCATTTTACACCATAACTTGTTATCTACACTTGTAATTAATTTCTTTAAAATTATTTTCACTTCTAATTTTAAATTTTAATTTATCTTATATGGTTTTAATGTATATTATTATATTAAGATATTATTAATTAAGTTATAATACATTTCAAGTATAATACCCTAAGATTTTTATACATACGGGTTCACATAGCTAAAGTATTTTAAAATTTATATTTCCATGACTTTAGTAACACATAAATTTTACTTCTTTGTATATGAATGATTTCTTTATCACTCTAATAGGTTATTTTGTTTCTCTAATAGTTTATATACAAATATAATTAATTATTTAATAACTTACAGTTAATTGATTTGATTCACAGTTGTAGAGTTTTCAATTCAGATACTTTAAAGTTTTTGTTTATTACTTTGGCACATTATAATTTTATTTCAATCAAAGATTTTTTTCTCACTTTATTCATTCATTTGTACAACATTTAAGCTACTAGATTTTAGGGTATTACATTAAGCCTATAAATTAAGCCTATAATTTTGAATATTTCAAATTTACCATTTAACAAGTTCTTCTCCCTCTTGTGTGGACTCATATTCATCAATTACTAGTCTTGATAAAGTGGAGATTGTGAGCAATAATATTTATTGATTTTGAATTCAATAATAATAATGTCAACATAGAGTTAGAAAATAATTTAGAGGAGTGTGTTGTTACACCATACCAACTGACTACCAAGTTTACGGAAAAGAGTTGGCCGCAATAGGCCAAGGATAAGGTAGCAACTCGGTAAGCATGGCAACAATGAGCGCTTAGGCCAAGCCAAGACTTGACAAGGAGAGTTAAGGACGTTGGAGGCATTGGTGGACCAAGTAGGTTGTTAATGTCCAAGGCCAAGAAAATAAGCAGTATGTGAGCGAAAATTTTTCCCCCACTCTCGGTGGAATGGTTCTTGCGACTTCGGCACTATTAGGCTTTAGGCCTTAGAAAACATGAGCCTAAGCCCAGAGAATTGAAGTCGCCGCTCGAACGAGATGAATCGATTCCTAAGAAATTTCCAACCCCTACTTGGGTTCAGAAAATTGGGCACGCATGAGAAATGTGAGAATAACCTAGCACCCCCATAACGTCTAGATCATTAGAACCGGCTTCCTTTTCAGATCTAAATATTATTAAAATTTTAAATTATTATAATATTATTCATATTACAAGCAATTAAAATAAATAATATCATATTATTAATCAAACAAATAAAATGGGAACCCATACTAGATGAAAATATGCTCCTATAATATCCAAGTCTGAGATACAGATAAAATAGGACACCCACTAAAAGGTAAAAATATATCTCTTACAATTGTCCCAAAAATAAATTAAAATAAGTAACATAATAAAAGAAATAATTTAAATAAACCTAGGCACCTACCATAGGTAGAAACATGTCTTTTTCAATCTCAAAATTTCTAATAATACAATCCATAAACATATAAAGAATTACAAAATTAGGGCTAAACTAACGAAATTAAGATCAACCACAATAATTGCAATCCATAAGTGAATCTTAATGTTAACCATTTAAAGAATTATAGTGTGCAACGCACACGGTAGAATTAGGATTTTGGTTGTGAAATTAGGATTATAGCGGTCAGGGATCAAAGGGACAGCGTCCCCGAAAGATAAACGATTTACAAGATAGGATTTTATTGTGAATTAGGGCTTGGTTGTGGAATTAAGATTTTCTAACATAAGTTAGGGTTCAACATGCAAACTAGGGTTTTAATTATAAAGCTATGATTTTAGATTACAAAACATGTAATTTAGGTTTTTGTATTTAATCAAACAAACGAGTATGTGATATTAATAATTCAATGAATAAGAGTATAAGGTGTCATAACTGCGTTGTAGGTTCCACCAAAATGATTCACGTTGAACCATGCCTTGCTACTGTTTAGATTGCTTCAATTGGTTTGGGTCAACTAGGGTTTTGGTAGAACAACAAATGTTCATTGCTTGCTTCTATCTCTTTTGATTGCTAATTGCTCTCTGGCTCTTGATATTCAATTTGCTAATTCTAGCTCTCAGTTTGATTTTGTAGTATTAGTTATTTTGATTCATCATCGCGGCCGCCTCTCTTAATTATTTATGGCTTTTGCAGGTTTCTATCCAATTAATTTGCTAATTGGTAATTGTGGTCATCCTCTAATTGTTGTTGTCCCCAATCTATTTATTAATTCCATATTTATAAGTAGCATTAGGATTAATCAAATTCCTTCTTGATTAAGAAGTCCTAATTGCTTTGTAAAACATTCAGCCTATCCGAGTTCATCCTTGAGTTTAAATATAATTAGAACACTTAAAAATTTAATAAACACTTAATTAAGCCGGTATAAGGGACTCATAATTTGACATGAGCATGTGCTCATGTCGAATTGGGCATGTCCAATTTTATATGAGTAGTGCTCTTGTCGAATTAAGACGACCCACTCACTTTTAGCCCTTTTTAAATCTAACCAAGGTAGACTTGGACTTTTAAAATTGGATCAGACTTAACAAAGCTTTTAAAATTAGACTGGACTAGATTTAAGCTTCTTAAAATTGGATTAGACTTAATTCGAGCCTCTTAATTAGAACTAAACTTATTCACGACCAAAATTAAGAGTTTACATAGTAGAGCCTTACAAAATCCTCCAAAGACTTGTGGAAGACTCTAGTGTATTGCAACAATGTGTGGAAGCTCCTAGTAACTACTAGGCCAACTAGGGGAAGACTCCAAGCTTAGTAGGCCTATGATTTGCAAAGCAAGCCAAAGAGAAGGCATCTATGGGCTAGAACATGGTAGAATATTCTAGAAGGATGTGAAGATCTCTAGAGCATGGTGAAATGTGGGAGGGCATTCTACAATGTGATGGAAGGGTGTAGGTCTATCTAGAAGACTCTACTGCCTAAGGTTGGCAAGCCTAGCTTACATGAGATGGGAAGATTCTAGAATTGCCTAAACTTAGAAAAAGCTATTCAATATGTGTGCAAGGATCTAAAGGATGGCTATCCACCACACATTCATGGAAGATTCTAGAGAAAGAATATCCACCACTTATTGTGAAGGTGGAGTTCTTATATATATATAGTTGCCTTTGGCATTTGAACATAACATGTGGAGAGTAATATGTAGAGAGTTACATGTAGAGAGCTTATAGTGGGAGCATCACTTAGAAATCTTAGAGAGAGCTAAGCTAGTGTGCTTAGAGTTTGTTGTAACAAATTCTTATCTTGTTTATTCTTTGTGAATAAGATACACCTCTTTGGCTTTACTTCTTTCTTATGCATTCTACTTGTTTGTTCGCTTACTTACTTAAGCTTTTGTTGTGTTAGGTGGAAGGTTGACTTAGTGAGATTTTGGGGGAGTCGATCTTATTAAGTGTCACACTATGACAAGTTAAAGTTCTTACCCTGTGATAGTATACCTAGAAAAATTGATTTTGACATATTGAGTTGATAGAATAATGCTTTTAGGTATCCTACTTTGCAATTGATTACTAGAGATGTTTTAGCAATTCATGTATCTAATGTGGCTTCATAATCAACTTTTAATACAAGTGAAAGGTTTGAAAATCCACTTCTAAATAGACTTCATCCCCATACTGTAAAAGCTTTAATGGGTGCAAAAAATTGGTTATGGGTCAAAATTAAAGTATTATAAATAATAAAAATTCTAATGAAAAGTATTGTTTAATTTCTTTTCTCAGTTAATTACAATTTGTATTAACTTAATATTATATTCTTTTTTAGCTACTAGTCCGACTGCTCATTATGCATGTTGTATATTTTATGAAGATGTTGATAATGAAAAAGAGGTAAATTAATTGTTTTAATTATCTTGTGAGAATTTTTTTAAAATATTTTATTCTGATTCTAATTTTAAAGTTTGAACTAAACGCTACATTAAAAATTTTAAAATATTAATTATTCATTCTAATCTCAAAACAATTTATCTCAATTAAGGAAAAAAAATCAAGATTTGTTGACCAACAACAAAGAAGAAATTCTCATTTTTATGATTTTTTTTAGAGTATTACGATAGAAAAGGAGAAATTAATTTTGAGTTTATAATTCAGGAGAGGTACACTTATTGTTAAACTATATCTCGACGTGTTTATGAGTTCACTATTAATTTATGATCAAAATTTAAATTATCATAAATTAATTTAAAAATTATAAAAAAAATTTAAAAAAAAAAGAGAAATAACTGCAAATGAAGTCTAAACATATGTGAAGAGATATATGTGTGTGAAGTAAATAAAATTGTCAAACTCACCATAACAAAACACCTTCTTCTTTCTTTTCTTTTTTTTTCTTTTTTTTAATTGATTGGTTGAATCATAATTGCCATGATTGCAATAACACAGAATAAAAAAAAGCAAATTAAATAATATGTATTTTTAATTTTTTAAAAATATTTAAAAATTTTACAAAATTTATTTTTTAAGTTCAACATTCTTTCAATATGCTTGATGTATGTGTATTTTTGATATGCTAATTATTACAAATTGATGGTGAATATTTTAAAAATTATAAGAATGAGAGTAGACAGTTTTGAAAATTGATAAATTAATATTTTTAGAATTATTGTTGCTGAGTGGACATTTTCGAAAATTAATAAATTAATATTTTTAGAATCATTTTTACTTTTTAGATATGTCCATACAAAACTTTAGAAAAAACACATGGCAGTTTCCTGCTAGTCCAAATGGAGAAGTCACATTCACATCTCATCTCTTGCATTGTAATTCAATTCAGCCTAACTTCCTCAAACCAGACACAATCCTACGTAGTCAAATGCTGCGTAACAAAAACAAATTAAATTCTAATGTAAATATTTTATCAGAAGTATATTTAATTATATTTATATTAATGCCTGTTAAATGCATCCTTCCTTAAATATGATAATTTGATAAATATATAAATATATGAGATAAAATAATTAAAATAAATAAAATATAAATATATTATAAAAAAATTTAATATATCAGTAGCTCTCTGTATTTAAATATTTTAACCATTTTACTATATATATATTTTTAAGTAATTATTTTATTCTTTCAATTTATTAATTTCAGTAATAAATAGCCCCTTGTCACATAATTTTTAGTGCGTTCGTTAAAAGCACTATAATTAATATCAAATTACTGATTTAAAATAATAAAAAACTTAAAAATTATAGTTTAATAATAAAAATATTAAAATCAACCATCATCATCGAAAATTGCAATCGACCGATCATCATCTTCCATCAACCATCATCATCTTCTCCAACAACCATCATCATCTTCTCAAACAGACATCTGCATCAACATTTAAAGCCATCTCAAAGCTTGAATCGATCTGAAGAGGCTGAAGAACCTCTTTTTCTCACAGCTGAAGAAAAAAGCAGCGGCAACGGCGACAACAGCGGCAATAGCGATGATGGAGGAGGGAGAAGGTTGGGATTAAGGTTGAGATTTTCCTAGTTTAACAGTGGTCGTTTGTTTGTTTCAAGACACGCGTTCACAACGGAAGAAATTTCATATTTCTAATTGAAATCTGTTTTTTAATTGAAAGGCTGATAGAGGATGAGGGAAAGCTTCATTTTTTTTCTTGTTAATGGGTAGTAGCTTTTTTTGTTAGAGACCAGAACTGTAAAAAGAAGAGGATGGGGAAAGCTTCATTTTTCCTTTGTTAATGGGCTGCCTTCTTGCTATTGTATTTGAGTATTTCTATGTAAAGTTCTGATTTCATTCTTTTTGGTTAGTTATGCTGAAGATGATATTCATTTCATTTGACTTGGCATCCCCTTCTTATTTGTTGAGCAATAGTAAGAATTATTGTAAGAAAGAAAGCAGCAATGCAATCCAAAAAATATTTATACTAAAAAGCAAGGAGTAACATTCTGTTGGTGGTAGCACACCAAAATTGAAAAATAAAAATGAAAAAAAAGAAAGTCAAAAATGCAAGGTGCCTAATAAGGAAGAAATTGTCAAAAATGGGAGGTGAAAATGGGAGGTGCCTAATTTAGCCTAATTTTCACCTAATTTAGTTTGACAATTTATTTGCATTTGAAGCCTATAAATAGGCTCATTCTCTCCATTTGTAAATACACCAAGAAAACACAAAATATAGCTTAAGGAGAGCTATAGGTTAAATACCAAATAGTTTATATTAGGAATTAGAGAATCAATCTCTTGGAGTTCCTTGGAGTATAAATATTTGGGAGTTGTTTTGTGGGTGTCGGTTAGAAAAATATTTTGTAATTTGTGGTTGTAACAATTTGCCGCATAGTGAATATTTTTCTTGGTTGTCGTTAGACAACGAACGTGGTTTTTCTCCATTCGGGAGTTTTCCACGTTAAATCATTGTGTTTTATTCTCTTTAATTTCTCAATTGTTATTTTATTTTTTCATTTGTTCCTGCTTGAATACGGTCCGAAGGGCGGGAAAATAGCGATTTTCCCAACAAGTGGTATCAGAGCTTAGGTGTTATAATTTTTTGTCAAAAATCTTAGTATGCTCTGTGGTTGCAGCTTGGTCTGATCTTCCACATCAGAAAAGATTTTTGTTAAAAAATATTTTTGTTTTTAAGCTGGTGGAGCTTTGGAAAAGGTGGAGCCGTTTTGCTTTGGTGTGCTTGAGTATTGGTGGTGAGATAAATAATTACATGTCGAGGTAAATTCTGTCAAACGACACGAATTTAGTCTAAGGCAAGTGGATTTTAAGTGAGACCCTTGTGACTCCTCCTCTTACCTGGGAATTTACCTGGTGTAATATTTATTTCTGGTCCTTTATTAAGCACAAAGTAAGCATGTCGGCAATGAGATGCGAGATTGAGAAATTTGATGGGAGAATGAATTTTGCACTGTGGCAAGTGCAAGTCAAAGACGTGTTGATACAGTCTGGACTACATAAGGTTTTGCAGGGTAAACCAGTCAGCGGAAGAAATTCAGAAAAAGGCGGTGGCAGTGGAGACTCAGAAAAATCCAAGATTAGTGACGAAGAATGGGAGGAGCTGGATATCAAGGCGGCAAGTCAAATTCGCATGTGTCTAGCAAAAAATGTTCTTGCTAATGTGCTTGGATTGTCCACGACAAAGGAGCTGTGGGAGAAACTGGAAGAATTGTATCAGGGAAAAAATATATCCAACAGGTTATATTTGAAAGAGCAATTTCATACGTTGAAAATGGCGGAAGGTACAAAGCTGTCCGATCACCTGAGTGTCCTCAATGGTATTATCTCTGAATTAGAAACTCTTGGAGTGAAAACCGAAGATGAAGATAAAGCTCTCCGGCTCATCCTGTCACTTCCTTCAACATATGAGCACATGAAGCCTGTTCTGAAATATGGTAGTAAGGAAGTAGTGTATGCGGATGTGGTTAGTAAGCTCATTACTGAGGAGAGAAG
This sequence comes from Garcia nutans, assembly GCA_947685225.1. Classification (NCBI taxonomy): domain Eukaryota; kingdom Viridiplantae; phylum Streptophyta; class Magnoliopsida; order Malpighiales; family Euphorbiaceae; genus Garcia; species Garcia nutans. Next base: position 4,430,310 of record CANTUV010000068.1, read on the forward strand.
ACTGAATGAAATGGAAAATAAATCTTATGAGAATTCAGCTTTATCTGTCGGTATCAGGAAAAAGAATAAAGGCTCCGGAAAGAGGAAGGTTGTCTGCTGGGGGTGTGGTCAAACTGGACACGTGAGGAAGGATTGCCCGAACGGTGGAGCTGATTCGGCTAGAAGCTCTAACGTTGTTGCTGCCAATGTGATCTCCTGTGGCGAAGGAGATGATGAGTTTTCTCTGTAGTTGAGAGAAATGTGTCCTCATGGCATGATTGCTACCCGTTGAGATGCCATGGAAGAGGACGGAATATTGGTAGCTGGTCCACAGAAATGCGTGCTACATTGGTTGACAGTTGATGCAAAGCATGTGGTGGAAAAATGATGTCGATGGCTAATGAACTCTCGGAAAAGTCAAAAGGAGGGTTGCACCATAAACTATTAGCGGGATCCGACATGGCCGATGGAAAATTCTTGGAGTTGGCGAAATAATTCCAAGTGGTGATACTCTTTTATGGTGGAGTATGTTAATTCTTGACGTTAAGAATTATGATTGTCGGTAACAGACAATGTTGTGTTTTTATTTTTCAAGGTGGAGATTGTTGGTGGTAGCACACCAAAATTGAAAAATAAAAATGAAAAAAAAGAAAGTCAAAAATGCAAGGTGCCTAACAAGGAAGAAATTGTCAAAAATGGGAGGTGAAAATGGGAGGTGCCTAATTTAGCCTAATTTTCACCTAATTTAGTTTGACAATTTATTTGCATTTGAAGCCTATAAATAGGCTCATTCTCTCCATTTGTAAATACACCAAGAAAACACAAAATATAGCTTAAGGAGAGCTATAGGTTAAATACCAAATAGTTTATATTAGGAATTAGAGAATCAATCTCTTGGAGTTCCTTGGAGTATAAATATTTGGGAGTTGTTTTGTGGGTGTCGGTTAGAAAAATATTTTGTAATTTGTGGTTGTAACAATTTGCCGCATAGTGAATATTTTTCTTGGTTGTCGTTAGACAACGACCGTGGTTTTTCTCCATTCGGGAGTTTTCCACGTTAAATCATTGTGTTTTATTCTCTTTAATTTCTCAATTGTTATTTTATTTTTTCATTTGTTCCTGCTTGAATACGGTCCGAAGGGCGGGAAAATAGCGATTTTCCCAACACATTCAACAGACCGACGATGGAGGCGAAGATGTCCTGGGTTTCTTTGATTTTCCTTTTTTTTAGTTTTTTATTTAAATTAAATTTATTTATAATATTTTGTCAAAAAAATTATTTATAACATTAGTTGATAAATAAATTTATTCTGTATAACTTATAATTTTTTTTACTTATTTAATTAATTTTAAATTTGTGATTTTTTACTTTTTTAAATTAAATTAAATTAAAAGATATGAATTAGAAAAAAAATAAATTAAATTATTTTTTAAATAATTTAATATAATTAAATAAAATAAAGTTTTCATATTATTAATTTTTAAAAAATTTAAAATATAATTATTTTTTATTATAATATTTTTTTTATAATTAAAATTAGGATATTATAATCATTCTATTATAATTATATTTATTTAAATATAAAAATAAGGGATATTATTATTATTTTATATTAAATAAAATATATTTTTAGTAGATTTACGCACTATAAGAAAATATATTACATGTATTACATTGATAATAACAAGATTATTTGTTATTGAAATAAAAAAATTAAAAAAATAAAATAGTTACTCAAAAAAATATAGAAAATAAAATAATTAAAATACGCAAGTATTGGAGGCTACTGATAAATTAAGCTAAAAAAAACTCTAATTAGTTGAAATGCACACATTGCTGTCAATATGACATCAACATGACAAAAGAATTCTAAAAAAGAAAAAGAAAAGATTTTTGTATTATAATAGGACGATTTTGTCATGAACTTTAGAAGAAATTGGGGAAAATGATTTGATTAAAAAAAATAAAAATTCTAGAAGCATAGCAACAATAGCATATTATATAATAAAAGAAAAGCAAGGCGCACGTGTTTGAAGAGGAGAGAGCCCACATATATGCACGGCGGAAGTTGTAAGCAACGAAGCCTCATTTTAATTTGCCGGCTAACAAACTTTTTATCATTACAATTTCACAAAATGGAAAGCAAAGCCCAACTGCACAAGCACGCATTCATTTCAAAAAGCGCAAAAGATTTTGCAGAATTGGCCAATCAGATTCTGAAATTCAACTATCCATATGGACCACTTTTCCTGGCCCATTTTATCTTCTTTTCCTTATTACATTCCCAGCTCACTTATTATTAATATCTTTTTTTTTTCAAGAGCAAAAAAAAAAAAATCATTGCCAAACTCACTCGACCGCTCAAACTTGGTATTCGAATTAGAGTTACGTATGTTTGAGGTTTTTTTTTTTTTTTTTATTTACTACACGTTTCAGAGATTTTAACATATTATCTTCTTCTATTTTATAGGTCTTTAAGAGGAGGTGATAAAATGTATTTGAGACTTTGAGTCCGTATAATGTTCAAATTAATCGAGTTTATTTAAAAATTTAAAACTTAAATTTGAATCAAATTCAAACCAATAAATTTTAATTTTCATAGATAATCTGAACTTAATATATATATATTCAGAATACACGATTTAGATTCAACTTGTTTTGATTAATATTTGAAAGTCAAATAAACTTATTTATATAAAGATCAAAGTCACATATATAAACTTATTTATATTTATGTATATATAAATAGACAAACACAAATTTTACACCTTTTGGGTCTCATAAAAATAAAAAATTATTTATAACAAATATTAACATTTTTACATCAATGATAATCAATTTTTTTAATAAACTTTATTGTCATTTAGGTTTTTAATAAAATTTTTAAGAATTCATATGCTTCTATCATACTTATATATATATATATAAATGATAAATATATACCTAAATATTAATATTATATTTTATTTATAGATAATTATTTAAAATAAATAAGTTAAATTTATAAATAAAATAATTTATAATGTCAACCAGTTAATCTATATATATATAAATAAAGAGAGTAGAATTACATAAAATTAAGCCAAGTGTCACAATAATGAATTGCCACTTGAATTAATTTAAGATAAAAATTTAAATTAATTTAAGATAATTTAAATATTAATAAGAATATAGAATATTAATATTAATATTTGATTAAATTAAAAAATAAGTGTTAAATTATTAATTAATGTAAATATTAATTAGAACACCAGTATTAGAATCCGTGCGATGCATGATACAATATTAAAAAATATATTTAAATAAAATTCTATAAAACAATATCAATACAATTTTTTTAAATAAAATTCTATAAAAAATATCAATACAATTTTATTTTATTATAAATTTATTTTTTAATATTGTCATGCTCATTGCGCAGATTCTAATATTAGTTATAATATAATATAATATAATATAATATAATATATATATATTTGAAATCATGTGCAACCTTTCCAAACTCAATATGATCATATTCGAATTCGATTCAATTCGTTATTAAACTTAACTACTGAAACTAAATAAAATTTTGAACATTTCTTATTATACCAAGCATCATAGTTCACAGTTAATTTGATTAATTTATTGTATTAATTCAATCTATTGAAACTTATTATATAATTTTCAAAATAAACGCACTTAAAAGACATGCATGTCTTAATTAAGTCAATCAAGTTTATCGAAACAAACTTAATTATATTGGAAGACAAAATCCCATATTCAAGTCCAAATTCTGTTTATGGAATCGAATCGAGCTTGGCAGGCTTCGAATCCATGAACAAGTTGAATCCTCAACAAATAGTTATATATATTCCAAGCCAAAAAAAAATCTAAAATTTCAGATAAAGAAAGTGACATGTGAACTTTGATTTTGCCAATACATTCTTAGATACTGTGTCGTTGATGTGGTAAGCATATGGATATTGCTGTTTTGTTTTGTTTTTTGTTTTTTTTTTGTGATCCACATTTGCAGTAATATTTCTTTATTCCTTGTGGTTCAAATTATTTATTTTTTTTTAATTTAACAAAATGGATAGTGTTTGATATATACATATTTGTTCATTATAAAAGTATGGATAATAGAAAATGCTGCTGTCACTAATCAATGAAAATAATCTAATATATCCATATAACTCACTTTTATTGCTGCAAAAATCAAGTAGCTCACTTAAAATAATACATTTGAAATAACTGCCTTTTTAGATTAGGGATGCTCTTAATCATTTTTAAATTCGTTAATTATTTAATCATAAACGTATTTTAGTTAAACAGTAAATATTAATTATTCAAACTTTAAATTTTGAATTAACGAACAAAAATTTTATTAAAAATAAAAAACTAATTGCCACTTATTAATGTGTGTTAAGAATATAAATAAAAGAATGCAAAAAAAAAAAAAAAGTCGTGCTCTGAAACGATATTGTTTTATTTATTTTTTATCAAGCAATAAAAATACAATATTATATTATATTTATATATAAATTAATGAATTGATTAATTAGTTTTTGTGATTTGTGGTTGAAATTATTTGTGTAATATTCTCTACGCTACATCTAATGGTCTCTATTTGGCCTTTCGCCGAAAGAATGGAGACGTAGCCTTTCTCTTCCGCACAAAAATTATACAAATATATCTTGTAAAACGTGTTCCATTGGCTTTAAATATGCACGTGTTAGCTTCTTAATGGTTCTTCATGGACCCCACTTTTCTTCCTCATAGATGCGCAATGGCTTATGTAAGACCACAGATTATTTTCTTCTAATAAATAAAATGGATAGTTTATCTAATATATATCTAATAAATAAATAAATAGTTTTTTTCTTTTCTTTATCAGAATAGTTTTTCTTTCATGTATATACATATATAGGTAAAATTGTAAATAGCTTTTAGAATAACTAAATTTGACTATAGATTAACCAATAATATATTGAAAAGACAGGAAATATATCTAAATATTATTACTATTTTTTTACGATAAATATTAACATTTATTTTTTATCAATTTTTTAATCTAATATGGTGACGGGCTAATTTTTAGAGGGTGGTTCTAACTCTTGTAAATCGGACTCAGATATTGTTACTACAAAATAAGAAAGAATGAACATAGACTCTTTAGAATGAGACTCCAATATATAAGTCAGAGGTTGATCGCTATGGATAAAATGAGAGTGAAAAGAGAAAAAAGAATATTTTTACTTGTAGGGATGATCCCTTATTTATAATTGATATAGGAAGATAAAATCTGATCTATGTCAGAATAATTTGCTAATGTATTGTCTGCCAGATATAGAAAGCTCGATGAAACTGAAAGTGTCTGAAACTGAGGTCTGTATACTATTAAAGGCTCATTCATGGAGATGATCAGACACTGAGCACTGATGGAGAGCTCGGTAAATATTAGAATAACATCAGTAGTCCCCTGCTAATCTTTTAATATTTATGTTAAGACTTAACCAAGTCATACATAGAAGTTCGATTGAGCTCGGATGAAAGTATATGTGTCAAATAATGAAACTAGTATGTTGTATAGAAATATGCATGGTTTAAGTGCGGAGCTCGTCGTAGGAGCTCAAAAAGAGGGGTACTATCACTAGTCCTCTGTAAAGGTGTCAAAATGGGTCATGACACACGAACACGACACGTTAAATACGTAAAATTAGTGGGTTAGTGTTAACCTTAAACAAGTTAGTATTGACCTTAAACGGATTAGTGTTGATCTTAAATGAGTTAGTATCGTAAACGGATTAACTCATTTATGACACGACTTTAAAATGAGTCTTATAGCAGGTTGACACGCGAATCAACTTTAATCCGTTTAACTAAAACGACGTAGTTTTATACAATTCAAAACTATATTATTTTATTATTATTATCTCTAAAAAAGTAAAAATAAGTATTATATATTTATTATATTATTATAATTTTATTATTATATGATGAATTATTTTTAATTGATGTATTATTAATATCCCATTAATATATTTTGATATCCCTACTGATCATTTGATATTTATGTCAAATTAAAATTTATGACTTAGAGAAGTCAAACCAAGTTCGATCAGAGCTGCAGGAAAACAAAGAAACATAAGGTGATGTTCGAGGAAGGAGTTTAAAAAATAAAAACTCGAAAAGTTTGAAAAATGAGAGCTCAAAGAGCTTAAAAAAAAGCTCGAGGAGTTCGGTTAACCAGAAATAGTATGGATAGTACCATAATCAAACTAATTAAATTAGCTTAATGTTAATTAAAGGTCTAAATGTTTATGAGTATATAACCACATTTGAAAAATAAATAAACATTTTGTTGTTGTATTCATTTTATTTATTTGAGGAAAAAATAATTTGAAGTCTCAAAATCCTATTCGCTGTAAAAAGATTTAAAAATGTGGAAATTAATATTTTAATTTATGCGAATTATCTTAAATATCAATTAAAAAAAAAGGGGGAGTAAGTGTAATTCTGGAATATGCTTGTGGTTAAAAAAATAAAATAATATAACATAAATAAAGTTTTTTTTTAAAAAAAAAACAATGAGATGGATGAAGGAAGAGGAAAACGCAGGTGACTTGCTTATATAAGAAGCCTGTTCATGATTGGCTATCTTATAAGCCAAGCATATTTAAAATCATGCATTTCATCTACTACTAATTACTAAATAATAAAATTACAACCGTTACATTTCTCCAACTAACGGAACTAAAATTGACATATCAAAGGCTAACTCAATAATTGCCTAATAAATTTAATAAATTATTTTATAATTTTTTAAATAAAAATTATATATATTGTTGCAAAAATGAATAGTACATTTCCAACTTTATCCCTACTTTCTTTATTTTTTTATTTTTTAGTTTTGTTTTTTAATTTCTTTTTTTATCCTAAGCTACTTTTTTTCATTTTTAAATTAATTTTTTGGGTATTATTTTTATGCCTTAAATTTGAATAATAATAGTAATAATAATTTTGTATTAATTTAAAAGTAAAAAGGAAATTAATTTTGACTTTGTTATAATGTATTATAATTTTAATTTTAAAATTTTGATACAAATTAATTGAGGCCAATTAATTTTAATTGTATTATTTTAATTTTACTCTAGTACTTGAGGACAATTAATTTCTTAATAAAGGTGGTTGTGAATAATGGGTTAGCTATATTAATTACTTTATTAATTAAACAGCCCGCATAAATCTTAATTAGTGTGTGAACTAAATTACTTTTAATTTGAATTATTATTATTATTATTTCGATGATGATGATGATGATGATGATTAATTAGTTGGAACGTCTATATATAACATTTTTTTTAAAAAATATTATGTTGCCCTCTTGTTTGCTTTTTTCATGGGTTTTAATTACCAAATGAAAGTGTTTTCTACTTTCTACAGTATTCTTATGTATCATATATATAATTTACATGTGTAACTAAGCATATAGAATGGCGTTTTTTCTACTCTTCATATCTAAAGTATGACTCTTCAAGCTAAATAGAATTATTCTTACACGCAACAAAACCTCTATTTCTTGAGATTTTTTTTATATATGTTATATTAACTACATTTTTTGCCTTTTTGTATATCAAAAATATTTTAAAGGACAAGAAAGTATGAAAATTTAAATATTTTATGCATCAGATATTTAATTACTATTAATCTTATGATTTAACTGAATTTATCATTATATTTTATTCACTACCTTCTTAATTAATTTAAGTTGAAAATATAGTGACTGTACTACAAAAAATTTGTTTTTTTTTTCTTTTTAACTTTGCCAACACTCTTAATTCTCAATCGACGTGGACAATTCTGTTAGTAGAGTGAATTTAGTATAATGTGCTAATTAATAAGCATACCTCAGAGACACCATATCTTATTTAAAAATTAGACAAAGTATTAAAATCCATTTTTATTTATAACAAAACATTCACATTAAAATTTTTAAATTCATAGAAGGAATAAAAAGAAAAAAGAAAAAGGTATTCATAATTCTTTAATTAATCCTGCAGAATTTAAAAGATTTATAATTTGTTCCAATAATATTGGATTTTTTCATTAATACTTAAAAAATTAATGTACAATTATATTTTAAATCGAAATTAATATGATCCATAGTAATTATATATAGTCCATATAAGACAATAATTAATATATCCAGTAGCCCTTTTTACATTTAAAAAAAAGTACCATATTGTGTTCAAACAAAAAAAAAGTACCATATTTCTGGAGCTATAATTTTATTATATATTTTATTAATGTTTAAAGTGAAAGGGTGGAATCAAATTCATAATGATTTGGTGTGTGCTAGTTGGGTTTTTCTTAAGCAAGTCATATATATTGATAGTACTTTATCACTATACACATAGCATGGCAAGTAATTTTAGGTTCTTTATAAGCATTGTATACTCCAGTCCAAAAATGTATTATTATGATTCCTTTGCTTGAAGGATAGAAATCCTTGACAAAAGTTTGAATATTTTTGAGTACGTATAATAATCACACAACAATTCCTTAATTAATTTATTTGCATTTTCATTTAAAATCTTAAATTTAAAAGCTATTTAAAAAAAAATCATGTATTCAATTATAGAAATCCAATTGTTATAAAATTGAATTTTAGTTATCTGAATTTTTTAAAAAATATATTTGTTGTTTTGTTGTTCAAGATTTAAATTCTCCTTAAAAATTTTCATACCACACCCCACCCCACCCCAACCCCCAGCAAAAAAAAAACAAAGAAAAAATCTAAGTTTCTAAAATACTGTAAGTTGAATATTGAGGAAAAAGGGTCAAAAGTGCTGAAGAGTTAGATGAGTTTTCAATTAGGAATGGTTTGAATCATATTCAGTTGAGTAATTAGTATACAGATAAATATTATGTCATGATTCCGTCTACAATTATTATCAGGAAATTTTTATTATTTGCTAAAAATTATAGGATTTATGGAAGCAGTAAATTTTTGAAAATGAATTAGTTCGTGATCAACTTTGAAAATTACCAACTGATGAGTAATTCCAAAGTAAAACGAACTGACAATTTCTCCTTAATAGTAATAATAAAGACTTGACAATTAATGGAAAATAGAAGAGTATGTGTTTGATTACGCATAATTTAAATCCTAGAATAATAAATTATATTATATATGCTTGTTAAAAAAAATTATTTTCTTTCCTCGTGGACGAATTTTGAAGAAAAGTGGGATGTAAGAATAATGTCAACTGTGTAACTGCGGCTTGACAACGTAGCCTCAGAACTGTTCTAAACATGTGAAATTAAGAAATAAATAATAAAAAAGAAAAAGAAAAAGAAAAAGAAAAAGAAAGTTCCTAACTTGAAGAAAAATACAGTGTCTGAAATTATGAAAAATAAATAAATATATAAATCAAATTAATTATAGGCAATAGAATTGACCTTTTCCTTTTATTTTTTCTGGAAAATTATATGAATTCACATTATTAATTATCCACATAGATTGTTATCAAATCATCAAAAATTATATAAAGACGCCAATAATAATAATAATAATAATAATGTGAAAATAAGGAATGGTTGACTGATTTTTTAAAATGCAAAAATAATTAATTTTTATAAGAAATTGACTTTTGACAAAATACCCATTTTCCATTCATTGCCAAAAATAATAAAAAAAACATTTTCCTTAATTAAAGAAAAAAAAAGATACTAAATTTCAACCTCTTTTGGTGGTTCAACCCACCCTCCTCCACCTCATAACTCACCACCTCCCCCAACCCAACCCAACCCAACCATGAACCACCAATTTTTAATTTTTCAAAAATGCAAACATCACAACAAAACAATATAAAGTATCCAATTCAACAAGCTGTCTACTATTACTACTATTATCCAATTATCTACTGCTACAACCCTTATCTATCCTCTTCTTCCCATTTCTTACACACCAATCCAATCCAAATCACATAAACTCGAACTACTCTTTACATTTCTTTCTGTATTCTTCCAAAAAAGTATCCACGTGTCTACCTGCTGATTCGCCATGTCACTCTTTTCTGAAACCAAAAGCTGTCAACCCCACCAGAATTTTAACACGTTGTCCACTCCCTGTTAAAGGATTTGTCAAATAGAAAGGAGAGTTAGCACTCAACGACCCTATATATATATTTTTAATGATTTTAATAAAACTAACTTTTAAAATTCCAACTTTCTTGAGCCCTCCTTTATATATAAGCAGAGCAACTCAAAAATTAAACCCAACGAACGAAGCCAATAAAAAAAAAAAAAGAAACATTTTTTTCATCTCTCTTATTTTTCAGCTTTCAATATGGACTGGACTAGACGCCATACAATTGGCCACGGCTCCACTGCCACCGTCTCCTTAGCCACCTCTCTTCATTCTGGTGATGTTTTCGCCGTCAAATCTGCTGAGTTTTCCCAATCCCTATTTTTACAAAAGGAGGGAAAAATTCTTTCTTCTTTAAGCTCTTCTCATATAATTAGCTACAAGGGGTGTGACATTACTAGAGAGAACAACAAAGTCATGTACAATCTTTTCTTAGAGTACATGCCCGCCGGCACGGTTATCGATGCGATTCGGGCTCGTGGTGGTGACGGCCGGCTGGATGAATCGGTCATCGGATATTACACGTGGCAAATTGTTCAAGGTCTAGATTACCTACATTCTAATGGGTGGGTTCACTGTGATATCAAAGGTAGAAACATTTTAGTAGGAGAAACTGGAGCGAAAATTGCGGATTTCGGGTGTGCTAAACGGATTAATCCGGTGGATACAGCAACCCCTATTGGTGGTGGAACGCCTATGTTTATGGCACCAGAGGTGGCGCGTGGGGAGGAACAGGGGTCTGCTAGTGATATTTGGGCTTTAGGTTGTACAATTATTGAAATGGCTAGTGGTGGTTGTGCACCATGGCCTAATTCAAATGACCCAGTTTCTGTTCTTTTCCAGATAGGATTTTCCGATGAGTTGCCGGAATTCCCCTGTTGTTTATCGGAGCAAGGAAGGGATTTTTTAGATAAGTGTTTAAAGAGAGATCCGAAACAGAGATGGACAGCTCGTGAGCTTCTTAATCATCCATTTCTACAGAAATTCCATTCTCATGTAAAACAAATTGAAGAATCTAATTCAACAAGTTCAAATTCGCCAACAAGCATTCTCGACCAAGGATTTTGGAATTCAGAGGATGAATCGGAAACAGAGAATTTGGCTAAAATAGTCCATACAAGACATCAAAGTTCAGCTAGCGAGAGAATCAGACGGTTATGCTTCATTTCAGAGGGACCCAGATGGGATTATGATGATGATGATAAGAATTGGATCACAATTAGGGGAAATTTTAGTAGTAGAGTCACGGACGAAATTGAAGAGAAAGATGATGAAGTAATTAGCAATGGTTCAGTGTACCGAGAAAGTTATAGTAAGCAATTGGTAGACGTTATTAGAAGTAGGATTAGTGAAGAAGATAATTTTTTATTTGGCGGATTATGTAAATATGGGAAAGATAGTTTTTTAGCTAGTAGTAATCATCTCAGGTTTGATAGGGACAAAGATATGTTATTAATTCCTTTTTTCGTAACATTACATTTATAATCTTAAAAATTCATCTCTCTAATATATAATTTATTCTTTTATTATTTGGAAAAAAAAAAAACAATACAAAACTGGACAAAGTGTTGGAATTTGAGATTTCAACTCAATCTTGATTTCGAATTTCTTTCTATATGCCACAATCTAATATCAGCGGCCAGTTAGCTAATAGCTAATTTCATCTTTTGCTGTCGTTACACGATAAATACAATTTTTTTAATTTCTAATTATAATTCATTTTCTATTTTAATTAGTTATTTAATATATTAATTTTTTATATTTATATATAATTTTATTAGTTTTACTTAATAAAAATATTTAATTAAGTGTATCTCATACTAAAATAAAGATATAGAGAAAATATAAAAATTTATATTTTTAATAAAAATAATTAATTTTTATTTTTTTTTTTAATTTTAGCAAAATAGAAAATATATATTTAAATAGAATTAGAAATTATAATTCTACAAGTGCATTCATAAGGCGAAATTGAATTTAATACATTTAACTAAAAAATTAGTTAAAATTAAAAAGAGTAAAAAAAGATATGAAGGTAACTGTAATTGGAATTCGAAAACTCTTAAGTGAAAATTCAATTGGATAGAAAATAGGAAAGGACTTGAACTTTAAATTGATGAGTTGGAATTCATAAAGAAATGATGGGGATAGAGGAAATACAAGTGCAATTGATGAGAGTTTAACACATGGCCAAGGGCGGGGATCTCATATCGAGTTCACGTGTAGTAATAGTTAATTGAAAAATGTGGCCAAATTTAACACTATAAATAATAAGCAAATACAGAGTTATGTACGTTTGTTTATCAAAGTAGGTAGATCAAGATGGAGTTTAGACAAAAACAAGGGAAGAAAGGTACCAAATTGGGGAGCCTTAAGCCACCAATTCAAACACTTAAGACTTAGGCATGTTGTCCTCTAACTTGTTTGTTCGCTTTCGTTTGGTAAAATATTATATTATTAGTTATTGGCCAATTTATGTGTCCATTTGCGATCCCATTTTTTCCTTTGGGGTTTCTCTTTCTTGTTGGTCAGCTAAGCTCAGAGTATAATCTTATACCAAATCATTAGTTATATGCAATTAAGTAGCCACCCCACGCTTGTCAACTTATCAACATCATCTTACGGCTTTAAAACTCATTATTATTTTATGGTTGCCCGCTTAAAATTGCAAAACACACCGATCATACGTTAATTTGTTTAAGTAATTTATTTGTCCTAAATTTATGTTTATTTTAGTTTTCTAATTTATTACAGTATTTAATATAATAATAATAATAATAATAATAACAATAGTAATAACAAATCCAAATTGTGTCTGAAAATTTGGGTATGTCCTATTTTCATTTTTCTTAGTTAGGTTTTCTATGACTTCCCCTGTTCTATGAAGGATTTGTTTTTGATCTATTTTTTATATTAATAAAAACTATCCGGTGATGCCGCCCACCTTTATTAAAAAAAAAACAAATCCAAATGAAAATTTTATTGAGAGACATATTCAAAAATATTGATAATGTAACTATTATTTACACTTAAAAATTACAATAGAAAAAATCATTGTAATTTTTTTTACTTGATTTAAACATTTGAAATTATTATACTATATATTTCAATTGTTTATCTTTTTTTTTACAAATAAAAACCATTTATTTCTTTTTTTTTTAATGAAAAATTTTAAAAGTCTCTAGCTATACTTTTTAAAATTTTATAATACTATAAATCATACAAAAGATTTCTAATATTTGCATTTCTTTTATAAAGTAAAAAATAATATAAAACTAAAATTTTAATTACATATTGTATATATGAGAAATTTAGAGTATGATATTTAAATTTAAATTTTATTTTGTATATTTTAATCTAATATTTTTATAAATTAATTATTTTAGATATTAATTTTATTTTTTCAAATTTATATATAGCTAGATTTTTTTTCAACTTTATTTTTAGTGTGTGAGTATACAACTTAAGATATTAAAAAAAAAATTTTGATGACATCACAGGTTAGTATTCAGTTAAAATTATATATTTTTATGCCGATCAAAATGCAAATCAAGCATAATATTGAAATTAAATAATTCATAAATAAGAAAAAAAATTTATTTATAATTATTATTCGTATGATCAGTGGCTTAAATTTGATTATTGGATTATTAGTGTTGCATAGTGGTGGATATATGATTTTATAGATTGTTTGTCGATATGAATTTCACATATAGTTACTTGCGCGCGTACACACACAGATATATATATATTTAAACATTTTAATCACAAATTGAAATTTCAATTAAATTAATAAAGTATTCAAAATTAATTAACCTCAAATATATTTTTTAAACAATTTAAGAAGTTCTTAGAATTACATACATACCATTTAAAGAAGTTCAAATAATAATTTATAGAAATTATAAAACTCAGAATTAACTATTGAAATTTAAAATTTTTCTTATCTAAAATTTTGGATACAAAATTGATGCATGTTTTTATAATTTTTAAAAATTTTCAATTTTAGAATGGAAGTAAAAAAAAATCGTTTTAAAAAAAGCAAATGTGTGCCATTAAAATTACAATAATAAAAACACATAAATTTATAAATTAAATAATATTTATTTTTTTTTTGAAAATAAATAATATTTATTTTTAAATCTTAAAAAAATTAACATGGTAAAATTTTATCCATGTGAAATGGAGTTGGAACAAAGAGATGAAGCTATGAAGTCAACATGGTTGTTAATTGCCCCTCTTAACTTTGAAAATAAAAATAAATACTATCTAATTTTAGTAATTTTAATTTTTTTCCCTTCATTCCTATTCAAAGGTAATTAAAAATTTAAAATTAAAAAAACTTTTATGCATGATATTTTAATAATATTTAATTGAAAACCCAAACTTCACTAATAGATAAGAATTTATTTAGTTTTCTTTATTTTATATTTTTTTACTTTAACCCATGATTAAAATTTTAATGGTTAGACTTATTAAAAGTTTAATTATTAATTATTTTTCATAATTAAAAATATATATATGTAACTTGAAACCTCATAAAAGTATAAAAAGGTCCCAATGACCTTTTAGAGCCAGAAAAAGTCTTACCTTTGAACACACATTGTTCATAGAATTAACCACTTCTTCTATTGGGTCAGATTTCATACTTCGATAAGTTTCTAAAAGAATCTTGCAAGTAAAGTCATCTTTACACATTAACAAATAGAAAATTACAAAAAGCAAGAGGAAAGCTCTCCACCATTAGTCACATTTGTATTAGCTGACAAGCAACTATTGAACATAAAAATAATATATATCTTAATTAAGGAGGTCAACTCATACATTGAGAGATTGTTGTGATTTTTTTTTAAATTTTATTCATATTAAATATGCTATAATATTTATTATAATTATCATTTATACAATTTGAGTTTATCATACTTTAATATTATTATTTAATTTTGTAAAAAAATTAATATTATGATATATGGTGTGTATACAATATTTCTAGTAAAATTAATAAAGTCAACTATATGAAAATCTAATATATGCAATTAGAAGATTTCAATTGGATTGAATTTTTGCCAAGTGTATATGGGTTGAAACTTCTAGGGGTTTCCACTTCACTTCAAAGAACTATCACGTTTCTTTATAATAAATTTCCCAAAAAGAAAAAAAAAATACTTTATAATATCTTTTTTATTCTAGAATTGTTGAAAACTTCTTAACTAGAAAGAAGAAAGTTAATTGCATATTCTTTTTTTAAATCAATTGTTTGGTTGGGTTAGAATTTTCTTCTTCCAAAAGTTTATGTAGACTCATAGGAGAAGGTTCACATATTGAGCCTAAAAATTTGTTTTATGTAAATACTCTCCATCTTAAATTAATGGACATATTTTTTTATCTTAAATTATATTTCACTTATCATTTTAATAAATTAATTAATATATTAAATCTTTATCTTATTTATTTTTAATATTACTTATTATAAATATATAATAAATATCTCATATTAAAATAATGGTGTAATAAAAAATACATATAAATTTAAACTTTTAATAAAATTCACGGGTGTAGGAAACAACTTTTGGGACAAGTGTTTTTTTTTTCTCATGGTTCTCAAATCATATTTTTTCTGTATTTTAGGAACTAAAATATTTATTGCTCCTAATATATCTCCCATTTAAAATAGGAGAAAACTTTTATTGAAAATTTTAAAAAATAATAAACAATAATTATTATATGAAAAATTTATATATTTATTATCCGTAATATATATTCCATTTAGAATAGAAAATGATTTTTTCTAGAATTAAAATAACTCTCTTATTATAAAATTTATTTAAAAATAAATAAGTTAGTGAAATAAAATAAAAACTATCAAATCCTCTTTTCTTAATATTCTTTCAAAGATTTTTTTGTTTGATATTCATAGCAATTTGGATAAGTTGTGATTTACGACAACCCAGTTATGAGATTGCTATAAAACTAATACAAAAATTATTTCAGAATTAATTGGTAAAATTTTTTATCAAGCAATTTTGATAATTATGAATGTTGAATTTGATTATGATTTTTAAAATAATTAGTTCAAATTAATCATTCACATAAGTATAATTGGAACGTAACTCTACTAGATTGTACATGATTAGTGTAAAATAATTAGTTCAATAACTTTACATACAAAATAAAATTATGATTTACATAACTTTACAAAATTTAAAATAATTAGATGCTAAATTAGTCTTGATTTATTACCTAAAATAATTAAATAATTAATTTTTTAAAAAAATTGGAATAATTTTTTTGGCTAGCTTGTTCCTGCATTGATGGCCAAAACCTACTACAACTAGCTGATATACTTTTTATGGTATATTTTTATTGGTTTTCTCGAACATTGATTATAATTTTATGGTTTAAGATGAATGATGATTGCACAAAGAGGATACTAAAACTTTAGTTATATTAAAAAGGTGGAGTTGGCTTCTTGCATGCCAAATGTAGGAAGTATAATTTTTATTAAAGCAAAGTCTATATAAATAAGGTATTAAAGTTATATCACAAGACGTCATGTAAACATGAAAATATTCAATTATCAATAACATCAAAAAGCATATAAAAATAATTTAAATATATTAAGCTCTACTGCTTATCTTGTTTCTCAACTTTGATATTTGTCATCTTTTTGTTATTGGATTGTACATCTAAGCAGAGTAGTTTCTGTAATTAAAATATACATAAAGAGATTCTAATAGATTAACAAATGGAAGCTTGTTAAATAAAATCTACAAGAATATTTTCTGGTCAATGAATTTTTTTCACTGTGATGGAAAAAGCTATGAAGAATAATGAATCCACTATTTATATTTGTATATTTTTAGAAAACTATATCTACCATCAAGATGTAGTTAGAAAATGTGTAAAAAAAATAAATAAAAGAACCCATCATATAACCATCCATAAGGATATATTGGTAAATTCACAGTAAATGGGATGAGGATTACTCAAGATTCAAATCTAAAATATCTTATCCTAATATTCTCTAGATAATTTAAAATAATTATTTTAGATAATTATTTAGACTTTAAATTAATCCAACATTCTCCCATATGGCCCGACTATAAATTTACCACATAATGTACATGAGTTAATTAAATATATATTACAAGAATCATAGTGGTATTTTCTCTAAATAACTAATATTACCTTCCATGCATTATTTATAATTTTATGTTTATACTTAATGGGCATAAACTTCATGAATACAACTTTAATGTTTATTCAATCCAATATATTTGTCAATCTCACAAAATGTATATACTATATAGTTCATAGATAACAAACTATAATATGAAATTTCATGATTTACTACCTCTAATCAACCAAGTATGGTCGAAGGCCCATTTGAGGCATATGTTCATTAAACTTATTTGGATACATCCCTCTTGTTAATGGATCAACCAACATTTTTTTTTCATTCAAATATGTTCTATGATCACCTGACCAACTTTAAAATCATGGCGGTGTTTTCTCTAAATAACTAATATAACCTTCCATGCATCACTTATAATTTTATGTTTATACTTAATGGGCATAAACTTCATGAATACAACTTTAATGTTTATTCAATCCAATATGTTTATAAATCTCACAAAATGTATATACCATATTTCAGAGATAACAAACTATAATACGAAATTTCATGATTTACGTACCTCTAATCAACCAAGTATGGTCGAAGGCCTATCTGAGGCACATGTTCCTTAAACTCATTTGGATACATCCCTCTTGTTAATGGATCAACCAACATTTTTTTTCAAATATGTTATATGATCACCTGACCAATTCTAACATGTTCTCTTAGTGCCAAGTACTTTACGTCGATGTATTTACTTCAACTCTCACTTTTATTATTCTTGGCCAAGTAAATAGCAGCTGTATTATTACAGTACAATTTGATAGGTTTGAAGACCGAATCCATAATATCGCGTCCAACAATTAAATTCTTTAACCATATGATATGTGAACTCAGCTCAACACAAGAAACAAACTCTGCTTTTATTATGGAAATAACAACTAATGACTGCTTTACACTCCTCCATGAAATGGCTACTTCATCTAGCAAAAATTTATATCTAGATGTTGACTTCTTGGTATTAATACATCTTGCTATATCTGAGTCTGAATATGCAATGACTTCCAAGTCATTAGTTCTTTTATATGTAAGTATATATCATTTTATCCCTTGAAGATACCTCATAACCTTCTTTGTAGCTTTCCAGTTACTGATTCCTGGATTGCTTTGATATCTTCCTAACATATCTACATAAAATGCTTTATCAAAACTTTTACAGATATGTGCATATATCAAGCTTTCAACCACTGAGACATAAGGAATATTTTCCATCTCTTTCTTTTCAAGCTCATTATCAAGATATTCAAATAAACCAAAACTTGTCCCTTTTCACTCTAGGTGCTACACTAGGTTAATAGTTTTTCATTCTAAATCATTTAAGAACCTTATTGATATAGGTTTCCTATGATAGCCCCAAAATTGCATGAGACCTATCTCTGTGTATCCTAATGCTAATAACATAGGATGCCATATTCATATCCTTCATATCAAAATTCTTACATAATAATTGTTTCACTTCATGCAGCAACCTCAAGTCTCTTGAAGCAAGCAATATATCATCCACGTATAAGATTAAGAATATGATCTTGCTCTCACTGACCTTGTGATACATACATTGATCCATGATGTTCTCAACAAAACCAAAAGATGTGATTACTTCATGGAATTTAAGGTAACATTATCATGATGCTTACTTAAGTCCATTAATAGACTTTTTCAGCTTACAAACTAGATTATTTCTAGCATCTCAGATGATCCCTTTAAGTTGTTTCAAATATACCTCTTCCTCTAAATCACCATTGAGGAAAGATAATTTTTACATCCATTTTATGTAATTCTAAATTAAAATGCGATACTAATGCCATGATGATACAGAAGAGATCCTTTTTTGACATTGGAGAGAAGATTTCTTTGTAATCAATTCTTTCCTTTTGGATTAAACCTTTAGTAACCAACCTTGCCTTGTATCGTTCAATGTTACCTAGTAAGTCCTTGATTTTAAAAACCCATTTACAACCAATAACCTTAACTCCACTAGGTAATTCAACAAGGTCCTAAACATGATAATTTTCCATGGATTCCACCTCATCAACCATTACATCATGCCACAAACTAGAAATAACACTCGACATTAATTTCAAGAACCTTGTTATGTTCTACATTCACCCTAACTAGATGGGTGTAATATACAATCAATGTTCCACCTTAACTAGTAGATGGTATATCTTTAATGTGATCATCTTTAGTGATTGGGTTACTAAAGTGATCACCTCCACTAATAATGTTATTTTAAAAAATTTGACATTCCTAGATTCCACAAATCTCATTGAATGTGATGGATAATATAAATTATATCTTTTAGGCTTTTCTATCTAACTAACAAAATATGCAGTAATTGTCCTAAAATCCAACTTTCTTTCATGTGGATTTTACACTCTTACCTTAACAGGATAACCCCAAACACATGTATGATTCAAGTTAGGTTTCCAACCTTTTCAAATGTCAAAGAGTGTTTTGATATTATCTTTGTTGAAGTTCTATTTAAAATATATACAGCTATTTTAAATACATCTCTCCACAAAAAAACATTAAATTTAGAGTCATTAATCATACTTCTTACCATAACCAATAATGTCCTATTTCTTTTTTCAGCAACACCATTCATATCAAGTGAACTATACATGATGTATTGAGCAACTATAACATTCTTTTGAAGAAACTTAGTGAATGGACCCGATACTTGTCCATCCTTAGTATACCTTCCAAAATATTCCCCTCTCCTATCAGATCTCACAATCTTGATATGTTGTCCAATCTATTTTCTACTTCAGCTTTATGTCTTAAATGCATCTAATGCTTCACTTTTATTATAAAGCAAGTATATATACATATAATGTGAGAAATCATTGATAAAGGAGATAAAATATTTCTATAGAACATAAATCAGGGAGCATATATCATTATGTATATTCTCCAGCAACTCAGAACTTCCCCTAGCCCTTTACGTGACATGTTGGTCTGCTTAACCTTAATGTAGCCCACACAAGAATCAAGATAAAAAAATCTAAAGAGTGAAGTATACAATCCTTTATCAATTTCTTGATTTTGTCTATGGAGATGTGTCCTAATCTCTTATGCTACAAGCTAGAAGAATTCTCATTCATAACACACATTTTAATTCTAGAGTTACCATTCATAGTTAGAAAAGAACTAGGAACATCATTTTATTAGAAAGCTTAAACAAAACATCAATTAAAGAAAATTTTCCAGTAGAAATTGAATGCTACATTAAATAGAACAAAAAAGTAGAAATGTTCAAAGTAAATCCTAATGGAATCAATTTCGAAATGAAAATCAAATTCCTAGAAAAGCTAGGAACATAAAATGTTTGTTTAAGATCTAATATATATTTTGAAGATAGGATTATTCTATATGTTTTTACATGCTCCACAATTGAACCAATCTCATTTCCCAAAAAGACTTTATGCTCACTGGGATGTGGATTCCTTTTGCTTAGAAAACCTTGCATGATATCAGCAATAAGGATCGTAGATCTAAAATTAATCTACCAAGAGTTATGACATGCATTAACTAAATAAGATTCAATACACAAAAGATATACAAATTACCTTTATTCTCTAACCAAGCCTTTATCTTGGGACAGTCCATCTGGAAATGATCATTTTTCTTGCAGAAGAAGCACTTTGCTGCCTTATTGTTTGAAACATGAACAACAGGTATGCCCTTATTTTTTTCTCATTCTTTTATGTTTCTTTTTCTTAGAGCTTCTTACTAGATGGGCCTTATGAAATGTACTGCCTTTCTCAACAATGAGCTTGTTATCCTCTTACACACAAATGGCTAATAATTCATTAATAGTCCATTTATCCTTATGTATATTGTAGGAGATCTTAAATGACCCATATTGATGTGGCAAAGAATTGAGGATCGATTAGACTAAGAAGGCATCAAAAATATCTATCTCAAGGGACTTCAGTTGAGTCGAAATGTCCCTCACATGAATGATATGCTTATGCACCCGCCTAAATCATTCAATTTCATATAGCACAGCTGATTCATTAATGTGCTTGACAAGGACTTACTAGAAAAAGAAAATTTCTCATCAATGGCCTTCATATAGTCCTTGATTTTAAGGCAATCAAGTATGGACCTATGGATGCTGCTCTTAATATGTTGTTTGACAAGCATCAAGCTGAGGCTATTAGATTGCTCCCATCATTCATACAATGCAACATTACTTGTATCAACGAACTCTAGAGGCTACTCTTTTCGAATGGCATAGTCTATATCAAGACACCTCAATTGAAGAAGAATATCTACCTTCTAGGTTTTATAGTTACTTTCATCCAGAATGATCTTATTATCGACTTCAACCAATAGAAGCGATGAAAAAGATCTTGCAAATTCAAAATATGATTACTAATAATGCTTACATAACCAATTTGAGGTTGCCATCACATTTCCACTTATGTATGTTAACCAATGTAAATATACTATAACATAAATATCGCATCACTAAATCTCTCTATGGGCAAAGATATTAGCACAACTTATATTTATGTATCTTTAATGATGAAACTAGAAGACATTTATATTCCCTAATATCTATTGGGCTACCTAGAAAACATAAAGCAATTTCTATTTCATCCTAATTCATATATAGTTATAACTTTCAACTTGTAGGCAAAGATATATTATACCTATATTATTAATTAGAATTGATGTTTTTAGATCCCATGTGATTTTTATATTCATTAGAATAAATCAAGTATGCATATTTATAATTATTTTAAGGATGTTGTGGCTACTCCTAAATTAAATATACTAGTCACAAAACATCTAAACTAACTATGTGCATTTAAATAATTATATTACTTTATAAAAATTAATTAATTAGTTAACTAAAATTTATGTAACTAATTAATTTTAAAATTCTCCCATTATATTTTCTCTAATATTATTTAATGCCAATACAATATTAAAAATAATAATAATAGCAATAATAATTTTCACATAATCTTTTGGATTCACAATTAATTATTTTTAGACCCTTAAAATTAATTCTTTAATAGGTCCAAAATAACCCAAAACAAAATTAAAGAAAAGTTTCTAAATAAAAAATTCAAATGGATTTTAATTTAATTAAAAAAATATTTTTACAAAAAAATACTCAAAGAAAATTGAGTTCAAATACAAATAAAACAAACCCAAAATATTAAAATGAAGGGAGATTTATAAAACTACATAAAAAAAACTTTATTTCAAAAATACTATAAAAATAAAAAAATTTTATTTACACTTTTAAAAAATATTGGAGAAAATTTTTAAAAATACCTTACTTCTAACTAAAATAAGGAATTTTTTTTTCAAAAATATCTCTTCTATCACAACAATCAATATTTTATTTTAATTTTAATTTTTTTTAAACTTGACTGTTAAATAAAAAAATATTCTAATAAAATAATAAAAATTAATATTTAAATATTTTTTCAGCATATAAATTTTTTTAATTTTTATAAAAAATTAATTTTAATTACAAAAATAAAAGACACTCATAAAAAAATAAAAAAGTAAAAAATATAAAAATATATTAATAAAAATAATTAAATTTATTTTTAAATAATTTTACATAATATACACATAACAAAGTTTAAAATAATATTAATTTCATTATGTAAAAGTTGTGTAAATATTTGGTAGGTATTCTATATATTTGATAGATATTATAGATGTTTACTAGATGTGTGTATGTTATATATTTATTTGCATATGATGTATGTATTTTATATAGATATTGTGTGCATGTTGTATGAATATAAGATTAAAAAAATAAAGTTAAAAAAATATTTAAAATATTATATAGATATTTGATAATTATTTTGTAGATATTTGATAGATGTTTGGTAGATGTGATAGATATTCGGTGGATGCTTAGTATATGTTGTATATATGTTATTGTGTGTATATTTTTGTATATGCTATATATATTGTGTATATATTTATTTATTTATGTATATTGAGAATATGACCTTAAAAAATAATTTTAAATAAAAAAATAAATAAAACAAAAAAATAAAATCAACGCTTAAAAAATTAAAATTCAAAAAAAGAGTGTGCTACAGTATTTTGAAGAAAAAAATTCTGTTGTGATAAAGATAAATTAGACAATGGAAATTATGTAAACAGCGTAATTTCCTCTAAAATAAAAGCCTAGATTTTTTTTCCTTTGTAATAAGCTTGATAGAAATGACCTAAATAATTCATTATTTTTTTAAAATCTTAAATTAAAATAGATTTATCATAAAATAACCTAAAAATAAACTCAGCCTGAATAGAGCCTAGAACCAATCTAGAAAGAGCCACTCAATGTGTGTTAAAAGACTAAAATACCCTCTACTAAAACTATGTTGTTTTACTTGTATGAAGACCATCTCTAACCTCCGGCCGGGTTAATCCAAATTGATTAGACATGTTTTCATATTTGAATATTAACCACTTATATCTCTTTTATTTGAACTCCATTTTGGATGGTTCAAAAGCTAAAATTCATTAGAAAAATTCAAAAAAATTGATTTATGGAATCAAAATTGACAAAAATAATTTAACTCTAATATTATTTATTGAGGGAGATAATATCTACTATATCTATCAAATATTTATCAAACAACTATAAAACGTCTACATTTTGATATTTTTTAACTATATTTTTTTAATTGTATATTCAAACAACACACACACAACATCTACACAATATTATATAAAATACATATATCATATACAAATAAATATATAATACACACACAATATCTAGTAAACATATATAATATCTATTAAACATTTACCAAACATACAAAATTAATATATTTTTAAAATTTTGTATGTGTATAATATATAAATTTTATTTAAAAATAGATTTAATAATTTTTTATTAATATAATTTTACATATTTTGCTTTTTTTTATGAGTGTTATTTATTATTTATAATTACAATTAAAAATTTATCTTTATAAAAATTAATAATTTTTATATCTGAAAAAATAATTTAAAATAATAATTTTTGTTATTTTATTAAAATATTTTTTTAATAGTAAAGTTAAAAAAAAGATAAAAATTAAAGTAAAATATTAATTGTAGTAAGAGAAAAAATATTTTTTTAAAAAAAGACCGTTATTTTATTGAGGAGTGATGTATTTTTGAAAATTTACTCTAATTTTTTCTAAAATTGTAAATATTTTTTATTTTTTTTTGTAATATTTTTGAAATAAAATTTATTTTTTATGTAGTTTTGTAAATGTCCCAAATTTTTATCCAATTTCTTGTTCAATAAGGTATAAATTTTTTATCCAATTAAATATCTAACCCAATTTTAACTAGAAAGATATAAGTTTATGGCTTAACTCTTGACTTAAGGAACCAAAAAAACTCTAATTTATTGCAACAAAAAGAACTAAAGAATCTATCAAAGTTATCTCTAACTTTATTTCAAGTAATTTTAATTCTTCATTTCATTCACTTTTGTCTATTTTACAAATTTTGTTAATTCTAAAATTTTATAACTAACTTAAAAGATGAATAACAATACAAAAATAAAATTATAGCGATAACAATAGAAAATAGTGAGAATGTGTTATTTAATTTAATTTTTAATTTAGTAGATCTATACATAACCACTTTCTAATTGAATATTTTTTTTTGGAACAAATTAGGTGATTTACTCTAATATAGGTTTTCTTTTCAAATATATTGTGCTTCTTTTCTTTTTTCATTTTTATTGTGCTTTTTTTATTTTTGTTTTTCTTACTTTTTTTTTCAAATATGCATCTCTGCCACCGCTTTTTTTGCATTCCTCTATCTCTTTTTTTTTTCCATCTTCTATCCCTCTTCCTCTTTTTCTTCTTTTCTTTTTTTTTTCTTAGTTGCCAAAAATTATTTTGATCTTTCATATTATTTATTCTTTATAAACATATTTGTATTTTTTGTTTGTTTTGCTAGTTTTTCAATTGTAATGCTAAATATTTTGTTATTTTTTAATGATAATGCACTCTATATGTTTGATCAAATGTTTCAGAAAAAAATTTTCTTTTATTTTGTGAAATTTTCATTTATTCATTTATAATTTATATTTTCTGATTATTGTTATATCTTTTTTTATTTGTATTTATTTTATTTTAATATTTGTTTGAGTTAATTTTATATTTTCAATATGTATGTTTAAATTTTCAGCATATACATATCATATAAAGATATATTTATAGTATACAATCAATATATGCACTACATACACAATATACACGTAATATTCATACAACGTATGCACACCATCTACACAATATATATAGATATATGTGTGTGTGTATGTTGTGTAGATATTTTATTTTTTATATTATATTTTAATTTATAAATCATATAATGTTTATAATGTAATTCATACGTTGTGTATTTATGTTGATATGGGTTAAATTATAATTAGTAAGAAATATAATTCTTTTTACTATTTTGTAAATGTTGTATATATGTTTTATTTTTTTTAATATTTTTTTTATCTATTTTAACCAATAAATAAGCAGAATATATATATTAATTCTCTTAATCAGCATATACATAATATCTACATAACATATACAAAAAGCTGAATAATGAAGTATTTTTTAAAGTTTGACGTACTTTTTCTTTTCTAAAAGTGTAAAAAAAATGGTTCAATGCAATATTTTTGAAAAAAAAAAAACTTCACTTTCATTTATCTATTGTGCTTTCCCATAATGGGTAGAACTTAAAGGCTTTTTAATAAGAAGCACTATTAATTAATTATTGGTCAATTGTATGAGGTAATTTTAATTCTTTTTCTATTAGTTCAAAAAGTTGATTTCTTTTTTCTTTAGCTAAATATATATGTGACTTTATGAACTTTACTCATTTAGTCAGTTTACTTTTTGAACTTTTAATTTAACTATATATTCCCATAAACTCTTATTTTTCTTAACTTATAAAAATAATTTTATTGTGTCATATTAAGTTATGTTGAGTCACATTTTTCTTAATTTATAAATACGTTTTTTTTTCTCTTTAAATCTCTTCCCATTTAAAATCTATTCTCCAAAATTAAATCAATAAGCTTCCTTTCAAGTTATTTTTTAAAGAATTATAAGTAAATAAATATTAAACTTAGCACATCAATTAATGTTATTTTAATAAATATTAAACTTAACACATCAATTGATTTTAGGGATAGATTTTAGATGGAAAGGGATTTAGAGAGAGAGAAAAATATGTTTATAAGTCAAAAAAATATTTTATAAGTTAAAAAAAATATAGACTCAATATAATGTTTAAAATTTTTAAGCAGTAACTTTCTAAATTATATTGATATGAGGCTATGTATAATATAGAGAGTGACTTAGGTATTTGAAATAAATGAAAAAATAGGATTAGTTAAGTCTTAAAAGGTTAAAAGTTAAATCCGAATATTGACAAAATTAGTATTTTTGAAAAAGAGCCTTTAAGAGGTAAAATTATGAAAATGCTTTTATAACCCTAGAATTAAATTCTACCATAATTGAATATCAAATATAGATAATGAGACTTTAAAATAATTAAAGAAAATATTTTTTAAAATTTTATAAAATTAAAAGTCGAATTTAAAAATAAATAAAGAAAATGGGTGAACCAAAGTTACGTTGAGCACACTTTTTATTATCAAAACCCTAATAAAAAATATATAAATAAATAAAAATCATTTTTCTTCTTCTTCTTTTCATCAAAACAGAACTAGCTCCTTCACCATTGCCAAAGTTTCATTTTTCTTCTTTTATCCATCAAAGTTAAGTAAAAAATTAAGAAAAAATTCATATATAACCCAAAAGTTTTTGTAGAATTCATTATATTAGGTTAGATACACCAAAATCAACACAAACAATTCAAGAAAAATTAAGGAAGAAAGAGAAAAGGCTACTTTGAAAGGAGATTTGTGCTTGTGCATTTATAATCTGCTATTATTTAATTTTTTTTTTATTTTTAATGCTTATAGAAGCTAATTGAACCATATTAATTGAATTAATTGTGAAGTGTCATTTGTCTAAGTTTTTAGACTAGCCGAGAAAGGTTTAAAAATTATGAAATTTTATTTGGGAGTTTATCTATGTGTTATTAGATGGTGTAAAAATTCATAATTTTTAAAGAAGATTTAATATGAAATAAAAATAGAAGAACACGAGCTATCATGACTGTACCAGTAAAGCCAGAATTTTAGGGTTTGTGAAACTCATTTGAAAACTATAGTAAAATAATCCAGAAAATCTAAAATTTTACATATAAGATCACAAATATGTTTAAGAGATATGGTTAAAATTTCATAAATTTTAATAAAATTTTAATTATAAAAATAAAATAAAAAACTGAAACTACCAAAATAGTGACTATAAAACCAAAATTTATAAGGTTAAGTAAATATAATTTAAAAATAAGGTAAATGAGCATGTAAAATTATAAAAGTTTAGGTAAAAGTGAATATATATGTTTGTGTTATATGGTTAAAATTTTATAAATTTTAATAAAGTTTTGGTACGTAAATAAAATTGAAAAATAGGTATTGCTAGTAAAATTATTATAAAAACAGAATACTTAGGTAGAGTTGGCAACGAGGTGAGAATTTTTATTTTTTTCCTCCGCGGGGACGGAGAATTGAAAAAAACTCTCCCCGTCTGCCGGAGAGGAGACAGAGAGAGCACTCTCCACCCCGCAGGGGTCCCCATCCCTGTCCCCGCGGAGATTCGAATATATTTGTATAAAAAATATATTATATTATATATATATATTTTATATTTTACAAATTATATCAATCTACATAAATAAAAATAATATTTAATATTTAAACTCTAAAATTAAATAAATTAAAATTTTTTGTGTTGTTGATTGTAAAATTAATAATTTGTGTTATTAATTGTAAAATTATTATAAATTAATTACTTTTTATATTGTTATATTTTAATTAAAAAATAAAAGTAAATTCCCCAAAGGGATTCCCACTGGGGTGGGGATCTTCGAGGGGATGGGGACGGGGCATATTTGCCCCCATTTCTGTGGCGAAAGCGGGGGTAGGGATTGGGATGGGGATTGACCCCCAGGCCCCGCCCGCCCCCGTTGCTAACTCTATACATAGGTTTAAAAAAATATAATTTTTAAACATAGTAAAAGACCTTAGAAAAATATGAAACTTTAAATATAAGTTTATATATGTGCCTAAGACTTATATTTAAATATGTATAATTTTTAATGGAGATTTAATACTAAGAAAGAATTGGAAAAGAAAGATTGTTAAAGAAAATAAAAATCTGGCAGATTTTAAAGAGTTGAGGAATAAATTAAATTTATATAGCAAATGGATGAAGTAAAATTTATTAGATTGAATTGTTAAAGTTTTAATGTCAATTGATTAATGAGAAAAGTGGTTGTTGTTTTAAAAGAATTATTAAAAATACTATTATTATTATTGACTGTAAAATCGACTGAAAATGAAAAAATAAGTGATTTGTCTAATTATACTGATAATAAATCTAGTTTTCGGATTGAATGGCTAACTAGAGGAAGTAGACGTCCATAGTATTAGTGGACACTTTATGTCACCAGTGATAATGGACACTCGTGTCATAAATAGACACTTCGTGTTATTTGTGATAGTGAGCATTTGATGTCATTAGTGAGTCATTGGTCATATTCTCTACAGTGAACATTTACTTGTTATTAGTGACCTGTTATCCGAATCTAGAATTTTAAAATCAGTATATCAGTGAAAAAGAATTAAATGAAATTTAATAAAAATGAGCAAAGTTTAGTGTAAGTGTTTACAAAATTGTGTGAAAAAAGTGAATGTATTATGGAACTTTTATCTTTGTTAATAATATTTTAATCACTAGCTATAAAGCATTCTTAGTTAATAATATTTTAACAACTACAAAGTAATTATTCTCTTTTAAATTTAATTTAAAATTTGGACCTTATTATAAATTAGGTAAGTAATTTGAATTCAATTGATTAAATTAATTATTAATTTACTTTATTATTAAAGTGAATATTTTACTTTCATTTGTTATTCTAAATATTTTATTTATGTTATAATTTTAGCAAATTGTGAGTATAAAAGCACCACTAAGGATAGATCCAACTAAATAAATTATAGGATTTCAATATCAACTACAGATCAGAAGGTGGCTAATGAAGAATTTTATATTGTGTATTTAACTTTGTTCATAGAGCAGTATTATACCTATAATGATAATTATATAATTATATTTAACTTAGAGTATTATATACTTTTATATTATGGTTTGAGCTAAACTTTATATTAAGACATATTAGTTGTGGTAAATGTCTAATGAACTAAAAATCTTGATAAAATCAAAGATATTTGATTTAAATTTTGGATGATAGATAATGAATTATTAAAGTTGGGAGTTGAGGTTGAATGAAAAAAATATCGGGAGTATTTTTCTTCTGCAGGTTGTGTTTTGATTTGATAAAATATTAGAAATATCAAATTTTAGAGGAGACTCTGCCGAAATTTTTATTGACATTAACTTTAATATTTATCTAAAATTAAATTTACAAATGTATAGGCATAATATGACATCTCTTGTTAGTTTCTTAATAGAATTGTCAAATGGGGTGTTATATTTAGTGGTATTAGAGCCCTGGTTTAGGCGATTTTAGTATGTGGATAAAAAAGTGAAATACAACTGTCATTGATATGTGACCAGCATAAATGAATAAGTATTCTGATACAATTGATCTTGAAATGCTTATAAGTATAGGATGGTGTCTAGATCTCGTCGAGCTGCATAGGAAGAAATTGCATTCTCACACAGTCAAACAAGTGTGGGGAACTAGCAGCTAACGGAATGCTCTGCAGGGCAGATACGATTGGATTTCTAGTTTATGAGAAACATGAGAAATATCCTTAGACAGATTGCAGGAGTAGTTTCTCCAACACCACCTTAGCCGCTAGTCCTATAGAGATCTGTATTGGAGAGAATTAAAAAACTGGGGGCGAAAAATTTTAGTACTCGTGAAACATATGAATCATCTACAGTAGAGTATTGGCTGGAGAGAATTGTGAGAGTTTTTGATCTTGTTGACTGTACTGATGAGGAGATATTGAAGTGTAAATATAAACAATAAAACTATAAATATTATAATTTAATTTATCATTTAATATAATTTTGTTTGAAGGTAGTTTAAAAATACAATATTGGTGGTGTACTAATAGTAGGAGTATTGAAAATGAGTCATGATACATAAAGATGAAACAAAATTATGATATTATGATTGTCTTTTTAGTAATAAGTTTATCATATATTTATAATGAATTTATTATAAATTTATTATATAGTTTATAATTAATTTATTATAAATTTATGATAAATTAATTAAAATATTCTTAAAATAAAAATTTTAAAAAATAAAGCAGGGATGTAATTTTTCCGTTAAAAGAGAGTTCGTAATTAGAAACAAAAGAGGCGCAAATTTTAATTAGAGGGACGTTATTTTTCCTTATCCATCCATTTCTTTTCTGGAAATCAATTAACAACCACATTTCTTTCAATTCCAAATTCTCCCCTTATGAGAGTAATAATAAAAAGAACCAACAATTACTGGGGCACTTGCCGCCTAAACAATGCTCTTTCAAGCCCTTCCATCGATCCCCTCCTTTCCCAATTTCCATACGCATTATCACCGCCAAAATGCTCTTCTTTTGTGCCGCAACGGTGAGCCTCAGTCGTAAAGAATCTGGTTTTTATCTAACTTTTGTGAGAAAGTTGGAATTTGGTTCGAATTTCAGTGTTTGGTTCAAATTTTGCTTTACAGCTTCAAGATTGGATGGCGGAATGAACCTGAGTTTTTCGATGGGGAGGAATCGGGGATTGCCAATTTCAGCTTCCAATGTTCAGAATTCAAGTCTCAATGTGGAGAAAAAAAGGTTCAGATTTAGTTTATTGTTGATGGATAAATGAAAAATAGGCGATTCTACTATAAATTATTAATTTATATACCTAGTTTCAAGAATTGTCATTGGAGGTATAAATTTTTCATAATTGTTGGTGAAATTTTGATAATCTGCGTGAAAATTTGTAGTTCGGGAACTGCATACTTTTTGTCTGTTGCTATTGTGTCCAGTCAAGTAATTGTCTAGTATTTGTATAGGAGTAAGCAACACTATCATATTGAAGTAGTTAGAAGGTGAGAAGTTGAGGAGGTTAATTTTAAGTTCCTTGTACTTGCAGGGTGCTTAAGCCTTCTGTGATTCATTATCATCCAAAGATAAATAAGAATCTAATTATTCATTCTATGGTGGAACATAACCAGCCACTTTCCAAATTCTGCATCATGTCACTGTGTGGCATAAGTAATTCGCCAGTACGGTGATGTAGTCTCTATAAATTTAAAGTAAACTGGTGTACTGAAGAAGACAATTTATTTGTTTTTATTTCACATATTTGGATATATGCATAGATTAATTGGGAATCGACAATCCATGCATTTATCCCTAAGCTTTTCTTTTCCGTATACATATCATCCATAATAATTTTCTTCCTTCTCTATTTTTATACACATTCTGTTTCCTTTAATATGTCAATTCATTATAGCACGTATATGTCGAACTGCCTAGAGAATATGTTTAGCATAATTGATGGGATTGACACAGCTCAGAGTCTTGAGAATTCTTGGCAACATGGATGTCCATACCACCTACTTTCTTTTCTTTTACTTTCACTCCCCCTTAATCTTAACCACTAGAGTTTTTCCTCTCTTTGATTATATAGGTTTCTTTGGTCTGGAATTATGTGTACATCTAAGCTATATCAGCTCTTATTTGAGTGTGGCTAAGCAATCAAATGCATATTCATTTAATTCATATTCATTTAATTCTAGAAAGTGAAATTTGTTGTTTTGTGCTCACAACAGAAAAATTGTGGAACACATATGTCTGCTCAAAGCAAAACAAAATTTGTCTGAAGAGGATGAGAATGACATGCTAGATTACTTGTACACTTCCCAATATCAAATGCATGGAATTGTAGCTATATCTTTGGGTGAGTTTCATTTTGACTAGCCAATTACTTTTTATATGTAGATATGATGGTTTCCTGTGATCTGGACTCCTTTTCTATTTGAGCCTGGCACTAAATTAAAAAAATTCGAAATTCGTACAGTTTCCTATCCTTGATTTCATGTAATAAGCTGATGATGCATTTAATAATCTCTGCGTATTAACTAGCAGAAGTTGAATATGATTGTTCATTTGCCTTCCTTTTCTTAAAAAGGAACTCTAGGTCAAGCCCATACCTTGCACATATATACATTTTGAACCATCTTACATTAAATAATCAAGTGGATTTCTTATTCCTTTTGTAGGACGCATTGCCAGTGACACTTTTGAAAATTATACCCATGCTGTTTTCATGCGCTTCCAAAGAAGGGAAGATGTAGAGAAGTTTTATGAGAATCCTTTCTATTTGAAAGTTCTCAAGGAGCATGTAATGCCATACTGCCATGTATGCCCTAACATGTAAACACCAAAACTATAGTACTCAAAATTTTTAATTCCTTTCGCTTCTGATAATGTAACAATGGATTTCTTTTTTTGCTCAGATGTTTTGCTTATTTGACTCAACTTTACTGCATATTTGCAGGGACTAATTAATGTAGATTATGAATCTGAAGTAGAAGATGATATTCTTCCTATATTTCGTAAAGGGGAGGTTAGAAGTCATAAACTTAATATATTCTAAGTTTTTGTGAATTGTTGTGAGATTTCTTTGAATGAAATTAAAAATCTTTTTTGGGTTCCTTAGTCCCTTGTCCTTGTATATAGAGATGAAAGTCAAATCAATTCCATCCATGTAATTGCTGAAAAATGACTATATCTGGTGAAGGAAATATATCTATCTATCTATCTATCTATATCTATATCTATATATATTTATGTATGTATGTGAGTATGTATGTATGTCTCTATGGGTGTGTGTGTCTGTGTGGTGTGTGTGCACACACGTGTGCAGATACATGATGAAGCCAAAAATCATTTTCAAGGGGGCTAAACTTTTGCATCATAATTTGCATTAGTATGCTATATGTATCTACTTTAACTTCTATATTTTTAAGTGTATGATTGAAAATATAGTAAAATATCATATCATACTATAACAATATTTATATGTAAAATATCAATTTAAATATTCCAACTCATATTGAGCTTCATTCAGGTCTATTATTATTGTAATTTTTTTTGTACAAATCGTACTATTTAATATATAAATATTAAATTTTATTTGATTATTTTTTAAGCGAAATTCAATCTTCGTTATTAATTTATAATCGAGAAATTCATTAAGAAAAAGTGTTGAGCTGCGTGGAGGGTGATAAACCATGATTTACGAATAAATCATGTGGAACTGTTTTCTTAATGAATTTTTATTTTAAGACAAATTTATCTTGTTTGAAACAAATTATTTAAAACTATAGATCATAAAATTAGACCACTTTAATGTAATATAATGGACCATTGAACTAAACATTAATTTTCATTGTCACTTAAAGGAAAAATTCATGAGTAAAACTATAATTAAAAAGCTTAACCAATATATTTGGGGAATTTTTTGATCTAATAAAAGGGAGGCTAAACTCCATTTATGGTCAAATTTTAACAAAATTTGCACTATTAAAATTCGGAACTTTGAGCTCCTTGTATGTATGTATTCTCTTCACGCCTTGGAACTGTAAGTTCTAATTTTCTTCCAATGCAGAAGGCATTGATATTTATTGTTTTTTCCCTTTTATTTACTTCTGATGATGCAAATTCATTTGTCTGGTTTCCGGGTTATGCTGCCAATATCTGGCATGAAGTTCAAGTAATTTCTGGTGGCAGGAGTTCAATTATGGTGTGGAGTTTGTGCATCTTATGGCATTTGATGATAGTGCATTTGGTGCACCTGTAAAAGATGCATTGGCATTGCTAGAGAAGTTGACAGAAGAGTTTCCATCCTTAATTGTGCAATCTACACATGGTATGTTTGAACTTTGAAAAACATGCATATTATGATATTTCAAGTCACCAATTAGCGTGTTGTGTTGTCTTCCTTCCTGGCCATTCATTTAATTGGCTTATTGGCAAACTAATAGGACTTTGGATCTAAATTTGGGTGATCTTTGTATTGTTTAATTACAATTAGTTACTTGTTGCTTGGATCTGAGCAAGTAATCTTTCCTCATCGTACAACATAAATGTCATCTCTTGTTTGCATGTTATGATCAGGTTCGAATTTTAACCTCAGCAGTCAGGATTATACCCATGGGATGGTGACAAGATTTAAATCATGTTGGTTTCTTTTTAAATCCCCTAATATCTGATTATTTCTTTTGGTACTTTGGAAAGGAAGTATCCAATTAATTATTATTTTTACTCTTATTTTATTTCTATTTGTTGGATCTTTTTTGCAGTGGAGGCATTTGAGACATTTTTGGGCAGCAAGGAATACAAAGATGTAAGAAGCCCAATAAAATCAACGGGTGTGGCTTTTCCTTAACTAACTTTTCCTAATATTTATATTCATTTCATCTGGCTTGACTACAGGCTTTTTCTTACCTGTTTTTATACTTGGTCATTTTCCAGTCTTGAACATGTTTGAAACTTTTCATTAGAAATTTGAATTTTTTTTTTCTCTCATTGAATTATCTCAAGGAAGCTTGTGTCCCTATCTTGAATATTAGACCAGCAGTGAATTGTCACTCTCATTGTTTTATGTCTCTTATATTTCTACTTTCAATTCATGCTCTCTTGACTTTATAGTTCAAGTTTTTTAGTAGTTTTTTTTACAGCTTTTTTATTTTTTGCTCAAAATTTGACTGGAAAGTTAATATTTATTTGCTAGTTTAGATAGATTAGGGTACAAACAATAAATCTAGAACTTCCAAAGGTCAAAATAATTAACAATGTTTATTTCTTTTTTCATCGCTAAAATCCTCTAACAATTCTGCTCTATGTTGTAAATGCATTTTAATTAAATGATTAACTGTAAATACTCTGAATTATTTGAAAAAGCAGATATGGAGGGAAAAATTCGACCTGATTGTCAAGAAAACACTTCCAATTCATTTCTCTGTTGATCCAGTGGGCGAGGAGATTATGTAATGGTGGTCCAATCCTTTTATGCATTGTGTTCCTGTCATAGAAGCTAAGGCATAAAATGAAAGGACGAAAACATGCTATATATGACATGAAATTCTTTCAGAAGTCTTAAAATGCAGTGCTGCTAGTTGTTTAGATTTTTAGAACAACTCCACAGGTGAGCTTTCTTGGAATTGTGGTTCCTCTTTATTTTTAATCTTTTAAATATTGTTTTGTATATGTTCTAATTTTTATTATTTGTTCACTCTGTATTCCTTGTTCCATGTCCTTTTCTACAATTGAAATAGGAATCCGCCATTTCCATCTTTTCTGAATGTTGGATGGGAATGTTTTTGATAATTGTGACCTTTTTCACACGGTTGATGGACATCAACATCAACTCTTCGTAATCTTTATAGAGGATAGGCTTATTTCAGTCATAAAAGATATGAAATTTTCCTCATAAGCAATTGAAAGAAAAATTAAGCACGAGAAAATATTCTTTTGGCATAACACGCACGTATGTGTATATATCATGCATTGAGTTACGACTATTACCACATAGAATTGCAATAAAAAATAATAATAATAAAGCTTGCAAGTTTTTTCTGTCAAATACTTTGAAATGAAAGGAAGACCGCCAATCTTAGATGTTGTTGCGCTGTCAGGTTTTCTGTCATATAGTTAATAGGCATATTTTGTAAACCCTGTCATTTTTTCTTTTTTTTGTATATAATACTTTATTGTTGACAGCTACAATAAATTAATATGTTGCTATTTGGATATAAACCCTTGTTTTTTTTCCCTAAAGTGTAGCTTCCACAAGTCTATTTCTAGGTGAAGTATTATCAGTACTTAGCAAGACTGATCATTACTAATAGAAGAAATATAAGCCTGGGATTTTGAATATAAAGACGAGAATAGCAGGAAAAACAAGTACCTGAGGAAGCTACAAGCTTGGCGAATTGAGATATGGATGGTAGGTAATTAGATGTGAAACTAGTGCTGAAGGTTGAGCCACTCAAAGCTGTATAAATATCAAACAATCATCTCACTCAGGTTTGTTTTTTTCTAGTAAAGTTATTATATAGCTTACAAGAGCATCAGTTAGACATCTTTTGGGATTTTAACTTTAGTCTCACGACCGTACTAAAGCTTCATTGGCTTCCCTTTCTAATTGGGTACTTTTAGTGTTAGTATAAGGAAGAAGAAACATGCATTGATGTATTCTGAAAACTGGATTTGATTTAATGTGCAATGGCAACTATGAGATGAGTTGACTATCATCTACCAGAATAAATAATGTAAATTATTTATTAATTTATTTATTAACATTTTATATATTTAGGGTGTGGATATTCCTGAAAGATTAATGGCACTTCAATCTTTTTTTTTTCTATTACTCTTCTCCTTGCTTGTATTCCTTCTGATGATGATGGAACTTGAAACTTCCAACAACGACCACCAAAACTTTAAAACCCACACATATTTTGATTTTTTTTTTCATAAGCAAAACTATGGTTTTTGCTATTTATTAAATTATGTTGCTTTCAGAGTTTAGAATTATTCCATTTTGCAAGTGTTTGAATGTGAATTAGGAGTTTAGCTTGACATTTCTATTTTTATGTTTCAATTGATTATTCTTGCTTTGTCTTATGGGCTAGCGTTTTCCAATTTATATCGTTTCTATTGAGAATCTTCAATACTAATTTGGAAGAAAAAAAAAGTCACCAAAAGAGAAAAACATACAGTCTGGATAACCAATACACAATACAAAAGAAGACAATCAATCTTCTCCTTATCTTTAAGAATCTTAGAGCTATAACAGATCATCCATGAGAAAAAAAAGGCCCAAAAGAAACAGGCCAACAACAAGCGAAAGGCTCAAACCCTTGAAAAGACCAGAAAAAAGACGCAAGCAACCATCAAATCATCGTCTCTGTGTTATCGTTAACCTAAAACAATACAACAAAAAGTTTAATTTGAATCCTCATTTTTGGTCTAAAATTAATATTTAATTTTAAATATATTTTTTTTGTTAAAATCATTTCAAATTGACACAAAATTAGCAATTAAACTGATTTAACTATAGTTGACATGGTAATATGGGATCCATTAAACTAGGGCAAAATCAGGATTCAAATTGATTTTTTATCCTATTTTTATATTAAGGAAAATTACTATTACACACCTATTTTTTAGAAAAAATGAGGTCATCTATTATTTTTTTAAAATTTTTATTTTTTTATTAGGAGTATTTTAGTTATTTTATTATAAACTCATTATAAATTATGTAAAATATATAAATTCATAATAAATCTATAATAAACTTATTGAAAACTAATGATAATCTGGTATTTTAGTAAATATTTTATAAATTTTGGTATTTTAATAAATAATTTATAAATATAATAAATTTAAAATTATTTTTAATTTTTCTTATATTTTTATCAAAAGCCCTAATTTTTACATAATTAACATCTTAGCCCAATTGTTTTAAAATTAATCTATTTAATTTTTAAACTAATTTTAATGAAAAACAAAAATATTATAATTAAATCTATATAAATTAAAATATTAAAATATGATAAAAAAATGTATAACTCTATGAATAGGATTAAAATATTGATTGTACAATTTAAAAAATTATTAACTTAGATTTAGGTCAATCTTAATTTTAATCTTAGAAAATAAATTAAAGTATTCTAATGACTTCGTTAAATATCCATGTGATGGACAAATAACTTAGTTTAAGCTAAATTGAAAGAAACTTGAAGTCCATTAAGTTGTGCTAATAATATTGTCTGTGGCATCGCGAAAATGGTATCGCAACCAACAAAATGATTTTGGCGCTAATATCTTCCCCACTGGAATGTTCCTGATAAATGTAGATAATTATTGGAGGTCAGGTTTAAATCTAGGGTGATTTCAGTATAAGCTAAGTAATATGTTTTGGTAAGTAATTCTGCTATAGCATTTGGCGTTATATCCATGATGGCAGAGGAGCTATAATGGAAGGTTTAAGAGGATATGATGGAGTATCAAAATAGTTACTAGAGTTGTTGAGAATTCAATAACTATGAGTGAAACAATTAGAGATATGAGATAAAAGGAGAAAGTAAAGAAATGATAGGAGAGTAAAGAAGGTATGTGAAACAATAGGGAATGTAATAAATGCATTAGGGTTCAAAACCGGTAGCCACTCTAGGATAGGGAAACTCTACTAAGAGAGAGTTTAGATTTTTATTAGGATTTGGAAACAAATTAAAATTAACAAAAAAAAAAAAAACAGTATCATATTAAATAACTTTTTATGAAGGGAAAATTACAAAACTAACTAAAAGAAAAAGAAAAGCTTTTGCACAAATATGACACCTTTATAACATATTGACATATTTGGAAAACAAGCTTCCAAAATAACAAAATTACAATAAAACTAACGTTGTTGTTAACAACTAAACTTCTTCTTCAATACATCTTCATCTTCTTCTTTGTCAACAAATATTCATCTTCACCTTCTTCTTAACAAATATTCATCTTCATCATCTTATTTATCTTTCTTCATCAGTTCTTCATCTTTATCTTTCTTCAATAGTTCTTCATCATCATCTTCATTTGTTTAATCTTTTTCTTCTTCAACAAATCAGTACAAAAACTAAAATTATCAACAAAAACTAACTTTATATTCATCAGCAAAGCTCAAAAAATATTAAACAAGAACAAATAAATAATAGAAAGTTGAAAAAAATAAGAACACAAATATGCAATTTTCTTCAAATATATTAGCAACAAAAAAATGAAAATCGTTAATAAAAACAACTTTAGATACAAAATCTAATATTAATATAGATTTAAAAATAAAAAAATAATATTAGAAAGATAAAAAACATATCAAATTAAAAAAAATAGATATGCACTTTGCTTCAAAAACATATATAAGGCAAAAAATTATAGATGTTGCATTTATGTTAAATAAATTATCAGCAAAATATGTAGATGTTATGTATATGTTAAATAAAAAGCCAAAAAAGCAAGCACTTAAAGTATATAAAGTTTAACAATAGTTTTAATATGTTTTAAATGTTGAGTATGTGTTGAAATCTAAAAAATAAGACACATAAATAACTAAATAACTGTAAAATTATACAATATAAATAGTTTTTATGTTGAGTAGATATTTTTATAGATATTGTATATATATTGAGTTACAACTTTTATATGTTCTTAATTAACACATAGATGCTGTATAAATATTGTATATAAATTGCATTCAAGCCTTTATATTTTCTTAAGTATAGGATAAATATTGTGTAGATGTCACACCTTTTATATGTTCTTAATTATAGTATAGATATTGTATTTCGGCTTTTAAATGTTCTTAAATATAATATAAATATTGCCTAGATGTATTGTAAATGTTGTACATATATTGAATTACAACCTTTATATATTCTTAAATATAATATATATAATCTTAATTATAGTATGGATGTTTTGTTGATGTTGCATAGTGTAAGGCCTCGTCCGAGCACTGATCCAGCCTGTTAAAGGAGCCGAAAAGTTCATTTGGGTTCAACTTCACATAAAATCGCCGCATACGATTTTCATTTAGTTTGGTAAATACAGATTTAAATTTTGCATTTTATTTTGAAAAGGATTGTTTTCTTTTATTTGGAAAAGAGATAGTTTTATTTTGAAAATCATTTTATTTTGACAATCGTTACCTTAATTTATTTGATTTTGAAAAAAATAAAAAAAAAACCATTTTGATTTAACACCACAAATATATTTTCTTTTTAACCCAAAAGACACTAATATGTAAACAATCACGATAGGTTCCGGACTAAGCTTTCAAGTTTTAAGTAAAAAATGATTTCTCTTTAATGAAACTTTTAAATTTTATAGAAAACCATTTTTATGAATGACAATTAAAGATGAATGACATTAATAATTATGCATGAACAATATTATACATGACATCCACTCAAAGCAATTAAAATGAATGAGGAAAGCAATTAAATTGTAACTCCAAAAGGAACATACAAAGGGAGATTTAACTTTAGTCTTTATGGATACTAGATTAAGTACAAATCTCCAAAAGAGATAATAAATAAAATAAAGGAAAATTACAACTCCAAATTTGGCATTAAAATAGGAATCCCAACTCTAACCCTTATGAATACTAGGTTTGGCACATATTCTCAAAATATAAATAAAATAAAATAAAAATAAAGGAGGAGAAGATGAGAAGGAGGGTTAATTTTGTGGCTTTTAAGTGGGTCCACCACTTAAAGTGAAATTCCAAGATATACCTTTGAATGAGAATCAGGACCCTTAGTAATTCATACATTTGATTGCAAAGAGCTTTGATTTAATTAGTTCAAGTGGGATTACCTACTGAATTGAAAAGAGGAGGGAATTCAAAATTACCTTTGAAATGTTCCTTTTGTTTGACTTGATGTACTATTGAAGTGTTTTGCTACTCCTTAATTCTACCTTAGGCTTGAATTGGAGAACTTTAGGGATCTTTGAAAATTTTATTTAGAGAAAGATTTAATAAAAAAAAATTAAAATTAATTAATTAGGAAGAGAATAATAGAGAAAGAGAAAAAAAAATTATTAGAAAAATTGCTCCTAGAGTGTTCAAATGTGTCTTTAGAGGAAAAAAAATGTCAATTATTTATAGGAAAACTCAGAAAAGGGTGAAAAATTGAAAATACCCACAACCTAAAAGTGGCTGCCACACTAGCTGCGCAAGCTTTAGTGCAGTTGGCCGTTCTGCATATGGCTAATTAGGCACGAGGCTGCCCGCTTGCCGATTCCTGAGGGTCAATTTCCTTTGCCTCGTTTTAGGCTCGTTCAGAGTCTGATTTGCATGATTTTAGTTGAGTTGGAACCGTTATCTCATACTTTTTGCTCTGGATGCAATTTTAGTGGTTCATGTGTAGACGTTGTATTCCAACCATTATTCAATTTTAATTAACGTACAGATGTTGTGTAGATGTTGAGTTACAAACTTTATATGTTATTAATCAATATTATGCAGCTATCGTGTAAATGTTATATTACAACTTTTTACATATACAATACTCATGCATCACAAACATCACAAATAAAACAATAAAAAATTTAAAATTTAAAAAGAAAGGAGGTGTACTCATTCAAAAAATACAGAAAAATGAAAAAAATCACAAAGAAAAGAAAATTTTATATTTGAAGCATTTTATCAAATATGTAAAATGCATTACATTTGAAAAGTAAAAAAAAAAAAACTCAAACATTACAAATGAAGAACAACAAAATCAAGATAAAATTAATAAAAAAAAATCTAATACATCAATGTACAACTCTTTCTCTGTATTCTGCTTAAGAACTTCACCAATTTTTGTAGGACATTCATAATAACATGTTTAACAAAATAAAAAATTTGAAAGGAAAATAATGGAGAGCACAACAACGTAAACCTAATAGAAATAAAGAGAAACAATGAAGAAAAAAAAATCATAATAATAAAAAATTTGAAAAAGAAAGAAAATGGAAGGAATGAAACAAAACCATAACAGGAGAATATAAAATAAAAAATGCAATCAAAAATCAAAAAGAAAATGAACAATATGAGAAAATGAAGCAACAGAGAATTTAGACAAGAGAGAAAATTTTAGTAGAAATTGAAGAATTCAAATGCCATGACAAAAAAAAAAAATGAAGATAAGTGTAAAAGTGAAAAAAAAAACCTTAAACTAAAAATATAATTGAAAAAAAATAGAGTAAAATTGAAAAAAAAAAAAAAACCAATAATGGTAGGAATGAAAAGAGAAAATAAAATATGGATAAACCATGTAATTTCCTTTTTTATGAAAGATGTTTTTCTAAGTTACTATAGGAATTAGCCCGCTTATTACTTCACATTATTCACATATATTTTTTACATTTTATTTCCTTTTTAATGAGATATAGATTATCAAGTTAATTTGAATGATATGTAAATATTAAAATTTAGTTTTTACAAATCTAATTAATTTGCATTATATAGATCGAATAATGATAACTTTTTAAATGATTTTATTATATTTCATTATGGGATTTATTTTCCAAGAATTACTTAAGTATGTTTCACTAATTTTGCCAAAAATAGGATATTTATATTGACAACAAATAATTCATAAGTAATAAACATACATTTTTTGAAGAAACAATGTCATGACCTAGCTAAAGCCAAGAAGGTTCCCTTCGAAGATTGGATCAAATGATGCAATTCATGGACCAGAATAGGCTGAGAAGATTGTTGAACCCATTATTGATGTTGGTTCAGTAGCAAACACATAGAAAGAGGAGTCAATTTGCTACTGGAGGTTATGAATAAGTGGGAAATTGAATTAGTTGAGTTGTTAAAATAGAATTCTTTGATGAGTTAGGTGCTTTGGGAATTGTGACAACTAGATTTTTGAGAGTTTATGAAAGTGTGTGATAGAAACAATTTTGAGGGAAAAGAAGAATTTTATTATAAACTCATTATATAATCAATACATTGGCAATCGGTAAGCAATCAATACAATATGATTTTCCTCATGTCTCTCTCTCACACTTCTTTCCTTTCTGTTAACTCTCTCGCTTCCCTTCTCTTCTAAACTCAATAGCTAGATCTGCTAGAACCCAAGCTTTTTTGAAGCTCTAGTCATTCAACTACAGGTCAAGACCCCAAATGACTCAGGTTCCTGACAAATTTGGTATCAAAGCCTCAGGAAGAATTCGATAGTGACCCTACCCTTACTACTCTGGCTCAGATGGCCAAGAAAAGGAAGGTAGTAGCCACTAAAGGCCATCAATTACAACATATGGAGATTCATATTTAGATCATAGATCAATAAATTTAAGCATTTATGAAGGAGGTGTACAAACTATTTGAGATACAGAATCAACACTTCAGAGATTAGCAAGTTGCTCAAGGCATGCTTTTTAAGTAGATGGATCAATTGGTTTATCTGAAGAAGATCTTATCATCCCAACACCAAACACTACAAGAATTAAGCAGTTTAGAAACGAAAAATTTCGTTTCTAAATCTATTTAGAAACAAACTTGAAACCGAAATTGAAACGAAAATTCTAGTCCTTTTATAAGTTAGAAATGAACTTAAAATGAACATACCGTTGTAGATTTAAAACGAATCACATATCTGTTTCTAAATCGAGTTGGCCTGAGAACTAAAGATCCATTTAAAATAAAAACGGAATTTTTGTTTCAAATAGAAACAAATTTGAATCCATTTCTATTTGAAACAGAAATTATGTTTCTAGTAGCATTTTATTTTTAGAATTTGAAGAACCAGTTTTTGATTTAGAAATAAAATATTCCATTTCTCATAGAAATGGATTCAAATCCATTTCAAATGTATGTTTCTGTTATAAATAGATACTTGGTTTTAATTTATCTTTCTTATTTAACGAACAAAGAACTGTGAAGCGAAAAATTCTATTTTTAAATATTTTATTAATCTTATTATTTTATAATATTATTTTAATTATTTTAATTTATTTTATTCAATATTTTATATATTTTCAGTATTAAATATATTTTATTTTTGTTTTAAGAATGTAAATGCAAAATTGAAAATAATCAAAAAATATAAACAAATGTAGATAATGTAAATAAAAAGTATAAATATCCAAAAATATTATGTTTGTTAAATATATCGACATAAAAGTCATAAAAATGTATAATAATAATAATAATATTCAAAATATCTAATAATCTGTAGACTTATTATATGCAGTCAGGTTATAGTGCAACATACTAAAAAAGTATAATAGTAATGTTCAAAACTTCTACAAATATGTAGGCTCGTTGGACCCCTCTTGCAACTGAGATTAATGCTCCTTTCGTTGTAGATATCGCTCTTAAAAAATATAGCCAACAAAAACACTTAATATATTTATTAATTATAAATTATTATATTCAAAATTATAGTCAATGAAAGTATTATAACTTATATGAATACTCAGAGCTTTGGCATCCACAAAAATAGAAGCTCCTTTCTTCTTATGTGTCCACCCAAAGAGCTAGTAAAGATATAAATCTCGTCTGAGCTCTACAGCCTAGTTGTTTAAAACTTTCATTCAAAATTAAATGTACAATTTTATAAGATTATAAATTATGCTGGAGTCCTATAATTACTATAGTATATTTAGTTGATTTTAAAAAATAAACAATTAAAGTCTGCACCTATTATTTTAATATATAATTCAGTTATTGTAAATTATTTTACAATCTTATAAAATGTTTAATTTAAAAAAAATAATTTCTGTAAAAATTTTGACAGAATTTCTCTTAAAAGTGTAATTATCAATCT
This sequence comes from Garcia nutans, assembly GCA_947685225.1. NCBI lineage: Eukaryota > Viridiplantae > Streptophyta > Magnoliopsida > Malpighiales > Euphorbiaceae > Garcia > Garcia nutans. Next base: position 4,475,064 of record CANTUV010000068.1, read on the forward strand.
AATATATTTCTAACGTTTCTGCAATGAAAAAGTTAGACTTCCAACATCCCACCCTCATATAACTCGTACTACAACAAATCTCAATCACATACACTTCATATTATATATTCAATTAAACCACAATTAATATCACAATTATCTAGATCAAACTATGCTATTTTCACAAAAGATAAACAGACTTCTAAACAAAGTAGATTATTTCTAGACTTTGCCAAAACAGTAAAAAAAAAAAAACAAAAGATAAATGACAAGTGGTAGGTAATAATTTATACAAAAATAAATCTCATTCTACTTACTACAACATATGTATGAAATTCTTTTAATTGGTAAAATCCTTTTTGATTGCCCTTTTGAATGCAAACCATATTATAAGCCCACTCATTCACATATCTAACTCCCAAATAATATTTAACCAATTACTCACGCACAGCTTGTACTTAATTTATTTTTCTTTTATTTTGCATGTAATAAATTTCAGCTTTTACAACTAATTTTCACATTAATTATTTGCTATCTTACGTGTTTTAGCTTTTATTTTTATACTACTTGGACCTTAACATTAATTCATCATTTCTCTTAATTAAAAGTCGATTAATTTATATTTTTTCTAATAAAAAATCTGTTTTGGGTAATAAAAAATAAACAGTATTTTTAGGTTAAAATTCTCTTCTAAATAGTAGTTTGACGTAACATTTGCATGACTAATATAGATATGCATTCGTACCAATGGTCCACCGATTTTAAACTTCTAAATTACATAATTTATAGTTTAAGTTTTAATTAGTAAGTTGTTGCCTATTTTATCAGTTTTTTTTTTTAAAAAATACATACTTTATAATACATCCTTTTTCTGGCTTACTAAGTTGTTTGATATTTTCGGTTGTTTTTTAGTTGTCAAGAAATTGCACCTTTCTGTTTGAAGAGTACTTTATTTCTTTTGGATTAAGAGAGTTTGAAAAGAACCTCTTGTTCTTCGTCAATCAATACATATCCCACTTGAATAAGCTAATGATTTTTAACCTTGAAATCGATTATCACAATAGTTAAAATAGAAATGATCATTCAGCAAAATATTTCAATTTTAATTTCATAACCAATAGTCTAATTAAATAATTCTTATGTAATGATTATAAATTTCTTGTTCTTATATAAAAACTTTCTTGCCTAACAAAATATAGTTTAACGATAAAATATAATTTGTTGATAATAAAATCTACACCGATTCCTACTTTTCATACTAACACTAAGTGGCTTCCACATGAATTATCATCGTTTTGTCCAATCAAAGTCTAAATCAAAACCAATCAATTCACAACAACAGTATTTTCCAAATCCACAAACCACCAATAAGCATTGCAAACTTAATTTGTTAATATACTAAACAGCAGCAACTTCAGTACCAATATACTAGACAACACCAAGTTTAGTTCCTCGTATAAAATCTGCAAGAAATTTAGCAGCTGTAGCAGCACTAGAAATAATGGACTAACAAGATAGCAGCAGCAGCAGAAGAAGCACCAGAGTTAGGAGCTAATAATGCTTTACTTAACAAGATCAAATAGTCTGAAACATAGAATTAAAACAAGGTTTTATGGAATAAGAGATGCCAAATTAAAAAAAAAACAGATAATTTTGAGATATTCGAAGGAAACAAGGAGGTGGAGACAAACATATGTATACCATATATGCTTGATTACCATCTCAGCGAGCAGGTTTATTCAATTTTTTATCCAAATATTTTCCGGTTATTAACAAGTCAAGATGTTTATAATGACTTCTTCAATGGTAATTTCTGCCCCTCTTTGTAGAACAAACCACGTGGGATTTTTAATGAACCAAAACTAAAGGCATGAACAACTACTATTTTTTCAGCATCCATTAAAAAAAAAAAATTCAGTCCATTTTGCAAGCTAGTGATTTATATTTTATTCTCTATATTTTCTTCTCAAGAATTTACTCAAAATTTTATATATTATGCATTACCGTGTTAAACTAGAGTTTCACCTTAAGAAGCACAATTCAATTGAAATCATACTCAAAATGAACACAGCATATTCCACAGTGTATCGCATTTCAAAACTAAGTAACATGAATGTAGCAAATCATCAAAATATATCAATACATAATAAATGCACACCCTCTTACTCCACAACATGCAATCATTACCAATCCAATGTTGTATGGAAGACTCATCAAGCTTCCCTACACCCATCCGCCTTCTTTAATCCATAATTTAAAATAGATCTAAGAATTAGAATACATGTCAAAAGCTCCTTGTGGCGGATATCCGATATCGAACTACCGTTGTGTGGAGATGTCCTTGATCCCGAGGGATTGGGCTTCTCCTTTGTAAAGACTGCTTTAGAGAAATTTTATACTTTATTACTGCAATCTACTATTATTAGCTTAAAATGAGTGTTTAGTGCTTGAAAATTTGGATAAAAAAGCTCAAACTCTTCCCTAGAAGACGAGGAACCAAAATTTGGTGTTTGTTGTTACAATATTAAAAAAGACTATAATTTAGAGTATATTATTACAATATTGAAAAAACATTTAATGAAAAACGGTTTAATATTTTTTATATACAAATGTAATATATTGTAATAAATGGCTAAGTTGTATATTATACGAAAGAGATAACAAATAAGATATATCATTTTTATTTGGAGTAAGAAATTAACTATCCATATGGACACTTCAACATCTAACTTTGGGATATTTAAATTATTCCAACAGTTTCCAATTCCTATATAATCTGAGTTTCAGAAACTTAAGCTTTGTTTCTTCTAGTGTAACCTTTGTTTAACTAAATTTTTATGATAAAAGATTTTAGTGTAGTTTTGTTCAAATTGAGCAGTATATGTGTATTATACTTTTCTCCATAACCATACTATATACTCGTCTCTAGCTTGATTCCAAAACGCTAAGATGAAGAGAACTACTTCTTCCTTTTCTTTTGTTTCCTTCTTTTTATGGCCTTTGCTAAGCTGACTCATAGGACACTTGTTAACTAAATACGCCTCCTAATGCCACCATCTAACATGTGTTAAGCTAAATTATATTTTAACAAAAATCTGATTTCCATTTTACCTTTCACTAACCTATTTCTTTGCTATATTCCCATGTAATTATGTTACATTACTCAAATGCTTATCAAGCTCTGTTTGGCTTGTTCTAATGCCTCAATCCATTTTATCTTTTCTTTATCATGATCATTTGAAGCTTATCAAACGATTAAAAGTATAAGAGTTATGCAAATAAGGTTACCGTTATTTGATATAAATTGAAAAGCAGTAAGCACCAAAAACAAGGAAACACTAGCGAGTTTTATAACACCACAGAGAACTGAAATCTCAGGTCTAATTTCAAAGTGCCTTGTTCAAACTAGTGAGCATGATTGCAAAAATGGTGATAACAACATCTTTCAAACAAGTTGATGTCAAACGCTAAAAGAAACATCACATACAAATTATATACCAAGTATAAAATATCTAAATCTCATCACTGTCCATGTTTATTTGCTTTTGATACAAAATAAAAGCACAAAAAACATCTCATCTAAAAAATTATAACCCATTTAACAACCTCACATAATACTCATCAAAACTATACGAACCAAAAACAGTGATGAGATCAGGTTTCTTATAAACAATCCTAGACAATATATAAATTATGATTTCTTTAAAAGACAGTAGAGTATAGACCCATAAGCTGCCCTCCAAAGCCCATAAATTCAAGACATTGAAAAAAAAGCCAAGAAACAAATTAACCCTTATTCTATAATCGAGCAACAAATTATACAAAGAAACCACAGAATAAACAAAAATAAAACACAACCAGATCAAATTAATCAAAACCCTAATTTTTTTTATTATAAATACAAATATAAATTAACAAATTTTTTTTTAAAAAGAATAACTTACCAAAGAAAATTTCCCTTCGATTAAAGCTGTGGTTAGGTTAACTCTTCTCAGTGGATGCTTGGGAGACTAACGCAAGGTGAACAGTGAGGTTGGGGATGTGAGCCTTCTTCAATGAATGGTGAGGATGGGGATGTATGTGAAAGTGTTGTCGTTGAGAGTGAGGCAAGAGAAAAAGAGACAGTCTGTGAGAGAGAAATTTGTGAGAGGGATCGATGTGAGGCAAGATAAAGAGAGAGTCTGTGAGAGAGAAGAAGTGAGACTGAGACAGAAAGTGTTTGTGAAATGATCTGAAGGAAATAAGAGAAAAAATTAGGTTAATTTAATAAACTACAAACGGAATTAGAAATGGAACTTAAATCAGTTTCAAAAAATTTACATTTCAGAAACGGATTCCATTTTCTTTTTTTTGAAACTAGAATCCATTTCATATACAATAATCAGTAACGTTGATCAGAAACAATATATTCCGTTTATGATTTCCGATAAAATTTTGCAAACGAAATTGTCCCGCCAACAATCAGAAATGAAATATTTTTCGTTTCTAAATTTTCGTTTGAAATCCATTTCAATTCCGTTTTTAGAGTATAAGCCACCAATTGCCACGAGATTTAAAAACAGTTTAGAAATGGATATTTTTCGTTTCTAAATGCCATTTCTAATTCGTTCCTATTTTGTTTTGAAAATGCTGAAATTTTATCCGTTTCATTTCCATTTCAAAATCGTTTCTAATTAGAAACCGATTATTATCCATTTCTAATGTCGCTTTCTAAATTAACAAATTCTTGTAGTTAAAGCAATCAATCTCCTAAGAATTCTCAATATATAAACCCACAACATACTACAACCACAAGATCAACACCCACACAGATAATAGCCAATACAATGCAAACTATCCTTTATACACAATATCCTACCTAACATATACTAAGGCAACAAAACACCCAATCCAGTGAAGGCACTAGAGTGAGTAGCTGGAGTTGAAATTCTCCCTAACCCCCATATTACCATACAACCTTACCGCCAAAACAATTGCTAGCCACAAATCATAAACAATTCAATAGGGGACATTGGCCAAACAATCACCTGGAACTGACTTAAATTTGTTTGGATCTAAATTAACTATTAACTCTCCAGTGGGGTCCCATGTTCTAAACATGATTGATCTTATTGAAGAACTTGAGAAGTTGAGATGCACATTGGGCAAGGTGTTGTCTCAATATTTGATCTTGTAATCATTACTTGAGTCTTTTTCACAATTCATTATTAGTTTCAGTATAAATAAAATGGATTGTAATCTTCATGAGATGCATAATATACTAATTGATTATGAGAACTAACTTGCATATGAGAAGAAGAAATGAACTGACATGTTGGTTACTCTTCTAATAGGAAGGATAAGGGTAAAAATAAACAAAAAAAGAAGAATGTTGTGCCTAAGGGTGGTGTGACCAAACCCAAAGGCAGAATAGTCAAAGCTAACTAATCTGATGCTGAGTATTTCTTCCACAAGAAGAAAGGATATTGAAAGAGAAACTGCAATATCTTGCATCTCTTAAGGAAAAGAAACAATATAAGACTTTTATGAAAAATATTTTCATGATTTCTTTAACTGTTGTTAATTTTTCATTATGGGTATTAGATACTGATAATAGTTTTAACATCTGCAATGTTGCAGGGATTATAGATTAATAGAAGGTTAAAGAAAGGAGAAGTTAATCTACAAGTTGGGATGGTGCAATAGTTGTACCCTTAGTTATAAGATCAATTTCTCTATTAATGCCTATGGGTAAAATACTTATTTGGAGGATTGTTATTATGTTCCTAAGTTTGTTTCAAATATAATATCAGTTTCTATGTTAAATAAACGTGGTTTTTGTTTTATTCTAGATAATGACATTTGTTCTATTCATCATAGTGCTGATTTATATGCTAATGGTTATCTCCAATATGGTATTCATGTCTTACCTAATATGATAACTATTTCAATTATGCATGTTTCTAATTTTAAGAGAAAAAGAGATGATCAAGTAAATCATACATACCTTTGACATTGCAGGCTTGCTCATATTGGAGATAAACAAATTCACAAGTTGCACAAGGAAGGTTACTTTACAAGTATGATTATGAATCATATCCAACTTGTGAATCTTGTCTCAAAGGAAAAATTACTAAGTCTCTATTTACTGGAAGTGGACAAAGAGCCTCTCAATTATTGGATCTAATTCACATAGATGTTTATGGTCCAATGAGAATTCAAGCCAGAGGAGGATATTCTTACTTTATTACCTTCACTGACGATATATCAAGATATGCATTTGTGTATCTTATGACACATAAGTCCGATACTTTTGAAATGTTCAAAAGATTTCGTGGTGAAGTTGAGAAACGGACAGGTAAAATAATTAAAATACTAAGGTCTGATAGAGGTAAATAGTATCTTAGTGATGATTTTATTAGATATTACAGAGAGAATGGGATTCTTTCTTAATTGACAACTCCAGGACCACTACAACATAGTGGTGTGTCCAAAAGAAGAAATCAGATCTTATTAGATATGGTGAGATATATGATGAGGTCACTGATTTTCCAATAAACTTATCAGGATATGCTTTGGAAACAACAACATACTTACTATATAAGGTTCCCACTAAATTCGTCTCTACAATACCATATGAGGTATGGAAAGGACATAAGCCAAGCCTTAAACACATTAAAGTTTAGGGTTGTCCAGTTTATGTTAAGAGACTAAAAGCAGATAAACTTAACTTAAGATCTGATAAGTGTAGATTCATCAGATATCCTAAAGAAATAGTAAGATACTATTTCTATCACCCTTCTGACCATAAAGTGTTTGTGGCTAGAGGTTCAACCTTTTTGTAAAGGGAATTACTTTCAAAAGGAAGTCATGGTAAGACAAATGAACTTGATGAAGTTCAAAAGAACGATGAATCAACATTGGATTAAGAATGTGAGATATAAGATGAGCAACCTTTACTGGATGTTTTGAATTTGACAAGGAAGTTGCCAACTTTGACAGTTGATGTTCAAAAACCAATTGTAGTTCAAGAACACATTAATAAGTCTGTTCCACTTATAATTGAACAACAACCAGATTTAGTACAAGGTGATCTAGTTGTACATGACCCTCTTAGAAGGTCTTCTCGTCAACATCGTGCACCAAATAGATTAAATCTAATGGTGCATGATGATGTTTTGAATGAGATTGATCATAATGATGATGACCCTAAGACTTATGAAGAGGCTATTAAAAGTTCCAACTAAGAGAAATGGTAGAAATCCATGGAATCCAAAACAGAATCCATGAAGATCAATAAAGTATAGACTTTGGTTGATGCTTTAGAGGACATAAAACCTATTGGATGTAAATGAGTTTGCAAGAAAAATATTGGAGCATACGGTAAGGTAGAGACTTATAAAGCTCATCTTGTTGCTAAGGGATATCATCAAAAAGAAGGAATTGGCTATGATAAGACATATTCCCTAGTCGCAATGCTTAAATCCATTCGAAGTCTGCTTGCTATAATAACTTACTATGATTATAAAATATGGCAGATATATGTGAAAATAGCTTTCCTTAATGACAAGCTAGAAGATGATGTGTATATGACCCAATGTTAAGGATCCATATGTTAGACTAATTATGATAAGGTGTGCAAGTTGCAGAGATCTATTTATGGACTTAAGCAAGGCTCTAGGAGTTGGAATATTCGCTTTAACAAGACAATTGAAAAGTTTAATTTTGTTAGATGCGATGAAGAGCCTTGTGTATACAAAAAGGTTAATGGAAGCACAATTATCTTTTTGGTATTATATGTTGATGATATTTTGCTCATTGGAAATGATGTAACAACATTACAAAATACCAAGATTTGGCTATCTGAACTGTTCTCCATGAAAGATTGGGGAGAAGTATCTTACATTTTAGGAATAAAGATCTATAGAGATAGATCTAAGAAGTCGCTTGGACTTTCCCAGTCTATGTACATTGATACCATTTTAAAGAGGTATAATATGAAAAATTTCAAGAGAGGTTATCTACCGATAGGCACTGAAATTACTCTTAGCAGGGAGGATTGTCCTCAAACACTTGAAAAGAGGGAACACATGAATAGAATTTTATATGCTAATGTAGTGGGAGCTATCATATATACCATGACATGTACACAACCTGACATAGCTTATGCACTAGGAGTGACAAGTTGATAGTAGCCAAATCCTAGTGAGGAACATTGAAAAGTGGTTAAGACCATTCTTAAGTACTTAAGAAGAACTAAAGACCGATTCCTCATCTATAGAGATTCAAAATTTAAACTAAAAGGTTATGTTGATGCAAGTTTCACTTCAGATAAAGATGATAGCAAATCTACTTTAAGTTTTGTGTTCACCTTAAATGGTGGTGCAATGAGTTGGAAAAGCTCCAAACAAGCTACAATAGCTGATTTAGTGACAGAAGCAGAATATATAGTGGCTTACGAAGCTACTAAGGAAGCGGTTTGGATGAAAAAGTTTTTAACTAAACTTGATATGGTTTCATCTATAAAAGATACAGTTCCACTATTATGTGACAAAATTGGAGCAATTACTCAAGCAAATTAGCCTAGATCAAATAAAAAAATCCAAACATATTATGCAAAAGTATCATCAAATTCAAAAAATCATTGAACGTGGAGACATTATAGTCCAAAATATTGATGGAATGGAAAATGCAACATATCCATTCATTAAAGCACTTAGTGCAAAAGAATTTGACAAGAAGAAGTTGAAGTTGGGAATGAGATACATGAAAAATTAGACCTAAGTGGGAGATTGTTAGGAATATATAATATGCCCTAGCTCCAATTTCTCTTGTAATAATTGAACACATCTTATTTTAATTAATACAATAAATTTGTAATTTTATGAAATCATGTTTAATTTTGTTAATGTGATGCAGCCTACTGTTCAAAAAAAAATGTGATGTAGCCTTCATTAAATTTGAAGACTTGTCATCATGGTGGAGATCTTAATAATAATGAGAGTCAAGTTTTTTATAATTTAATCTAAAGTTATTTTTTATCATAGTATCATTAAATAAGGCTTTAATGATCTAATTAGATAAATATATATGTGATGGTCTCTATAAGATAGAAATTAATTATTCTCATTAAGTAAGTCACATATATAGATGGGGCATATAAAAATATAACCATTGAATTAACTCGGTGGAAAATTTCTAATGGTTAACATTATCAATAAATTGTCGATAGTATATTCTCTTGAATAATGTAATATAATAGTTTCATTTGACTTGAGATCATCATAGCAATTGATAAGTTATTTATTATACTTTGTAATTAGACATTTATTGTCTTAGAACAATAGTTGAAAGGATATTGAGTATAATTAAATACTTATAGAATTAATGATTAATCAAGATGGAGTCTATAAACTTTTGGTAATGAGTTTAAGCTCTATGTTGTCATTAATTATAAATGACTTAATTAAGAATTTGGCCAAGGCAAATGAATGAAGAAGAAATGAGTTTCTTATATAACTCACTTGTCATTTATAATTGACATGAAATATAGTTGGCAACCTATTAGGATTTGACAGGTTAACCATATCCTAGATTTGACCCAGAGCTATAACGATAGAAGAAAATATTATATTATTATTCTATGGATTTTTGATAGTAATGACTTACTGTATATTATTCGATTTTTAAGGAGTATTGCTAAATGCCAACCTTAATTAGTAAATTTATTGTCACCAATTTACTACCAATTTAGCATTGAACATATATGGTCGCACACTAATAAGAGTTTTGAGCTTTGCTAATGGATTAATTATATTATTATTTAATAATAAAATTAGAGAATTTAATTATTTAAATAAATAGTATTTTTACTTCAAATGAGATATTATTATATTCTCTACTAGCACCGAGAATGTAATTAATATTATTAGTGGCAAATTAAAATTTTCTATTTAGAATAGAATAATTAAGTAATTAATTAATATTTTGTAAATAAACGTATTATATATTAAATAATTATTTATATATTCAATATATAAATAATTAAAATATATATATATATATAATATTTTATCAATTCCCATTTCCAATCTGTGGCCATAGATGAGCAATGATAAGTGTATTATAAGCATACACTTTCACAAGTATTTTAAACTTGTCATTACCAAAGAATTGTAAGTTACGACTCTTTGTTACGTATGCATATAGTGGCCATGGAAATTGATGAGTAATACTTTAAGTTTAATGCACTTTGACAAGTGTTTTTTTAGGTGGCATGAAAGAGTTGTAAATTGTTACAACATGGCCACACGCTGCATATATATATATATATATATATATATGTAAATAGAACCTATTTCATAAGTTAAAATGTATGTTTTTCCTTTGCCACATGATGCATATATATGTTTATGTTTGATAAATTAAGAAAAATTCGAGTTACTCTTAATCTCACAAAAATAAAGTATAAGATTAAGAAAGTCTTAATCTCAAAAAAAGGTTTATCCACTTTTGATCTAGAATTTTAGATAAAATTTCTAGCTTGAGGTTTTATTTAATTTTCTCGCGAGTCTTGTTTGTCAAAGGGTTGATAGCAGAGCATAATCTTGGTGTGGATATGCATAAAGACTTCCAACAATCAAAGTTTTTTAATATCAAGAACTCACTCCTAGGTATGTTTTAAATATTTTTTTAACATATATGTTAACATTTTAAAAGCAAATAGATCTATCGTGGATTGTTTTAGACTTCCGCTGAACTTTATGAACACCGAACGATCTATCACTAGGGCATATTATATTAGAAGGCACTATAGGAACAAATCACAACAAAATATAAGCTATGATCAACTAGCCTTGCCCAAAAACATTGAAAGGCTTGAGGGGATTCCTTGGACTTACTGGATATTACTGCAAATTTGTAGGGAGATATGAATTGATTAGCAACCTCTTACAAATTTACTAAAGAAGGACATTTTCAAATGGATAGAGGTAGCTGAGAGTGCCTTCCAGCATCTCAAACAAGCAATGATTGCAGCTCTAGTATTGATGTTACCTAACTTCAATTCACCATTCAATATGGAAATTGATTCCTGTAGCAAAGGCATTGGGATCATGCTAATGCAGCATAAGAAACCCTTGGGTTCATAAATAAGGCTTTCAATGCTGGCAATCAAGATTTTTCAATTTATGAGAAGGAGTTGCTGGCGATCCTCTTTGTTAGGGACAAATGGAGTCATTAATTCAAGAATGCTCATTTTGCCGTTTGAATATATCACTAGAGTATCAGACACTTCCTACAATAATGAATCCACACATTTGTTCAGCAAAAAAGACTTATGAAGCTTTTGGGGTTGGATTACAACATTGAATATAGAAAAGGCACTGAAAATATAGTGGTAGATGCCTTTTCGAGAAGTGACTGGTGTAACACTCTTATACCCCATATACATATAATATACACACACTTAGTATATATAAAATATGCGTATATGGTATAAAAGTATTACAACCCTATTTAATAAAATTTTTTTAATACTCCAAAACATTTATACATATATATATATATATATACATATCAAAATATATAAATGCCTCATCTTACTCAACTATATAAAATATTCTTTAAAATTTACAATATATATATTTATACTCCTAAAATATAATATCGTAAAGTACTATAATATAAAATATATACATGCTGGAAAAAATGGCTCTGTTCTTGGTGTAGCAACATGTTTCAGTCTCAACAATCTCAAGCCTATACCTGATTAGATCTAGTAGAACTCTCCGGCTCTACTGGACCACCCCTGTCACCTGCGTGATGAGTTATAATCGCACTAAGCCAAAAGTCTAGTGGTATAAACTTTAATAATAATAATAATATTTTAAAAACAATGCTAATATAAAAATACTCATATGCTATGTCATAGTATGACATTCAAGTTCTCTTAATAATTCACACAAACACATACACAAGCATGGGCCCAAACAAATTAATACATTATTCAAATCTCAGAGTTACTGTTTTGGTTTATAATGACACTATGTGTCTAGCCCCGAAGGCAAATCAAGTAATGCTCAAAAGCTAGCCCCGAAGATAAATCATATCACATTAACACCTAGCGTCTAGCCTCAAAGGGAAATCATATCACAGTGACGCCAAGTGTCTAGCTCCGAAGGCAAATGTTGATGATAATCTCATAGGCATGCCGTCAAACACAGAACTCTGAAAATTGAATAATATTCTAGGCACACAATTAATTCACATTTTTTCATCATCAATTTCTTTCTCATTTTTCCATTTTCTCATTCATATCAATGTCATTTCATTTCAACATTTCATAACAAAACCACATTACCCAAACACTTTGGGTCATTTTCATATTTTGCACATAGTTCACATTTCATTCAATCTAGCCATTAGCAATGACTTTTCATAATGCATATATAACAATTTGCATGTCACAACACAATGTTCATGTATTAAGTAGCTTAACACATTTTCTATCCAAAATGTGTTATACTAAATGTAATACAATTACATTTCATTTATCAAGAGTTTGTACATACCTTAGAAAGCACTCTAAAACAAGCTTCAAAACTCCCTCCAACCTTCTCTTCCAAGTTGCCCTTCAACACTAGAGTTGGACAAACTACTCTCTCTCAATATCTAAGCCAAATGTGATCATAAATAACTATTTAATATCACATTCTAAGGCATTCTCAATATCAAATCATTTAAATTAGGAATTACAAATGAAAGACAGAGAAAAGAGTTATTTTGGACAATTTTGTCAAGTAACATGCCCAACAACACGGGTGTATTAATGACCATCTCATTAATCCACTCTTACAGAAGCTTTGACACGTTCAATGATATAGGCATGTCACTACCTGTATCATTCATTCTGCCTTATAGAAACTTTGACACGCCCAATGATACGGCATGTTAATGGCCGTATCAATTATTTTTCCTTATAGTAGCTATGACACGCTCAGAGTCATGGCTGTGTTACTGGTCGTGCTCTAAACATTGAAACTCAGCACCATTGACATGCCCAATGACATGGTCATGTCGCTGGCAGTGTCAGGTAAAATTTCTGCATTTCGCACACTCAACCATTTCAACACAATCACTTCCAAACTCAACTTAAATTCAATCACTTCTTCAATCCAACCTTAAAATCATTATTAACTACTCAAAACCAACTTCATATATACCAAATAAACCATTAAAACATGCTAATACACAATCCCAAAATCTAAATATCATGTTCTTCCATAGAATTTCAAAGAACTTGCAAAATTGATAAAGAAACTTACCAATTTATGAAGAATCCTGAAAAAATTCACTTGAATCCTTGAAATTCCCTCAATCTTTGATGTATGGAAGAAGAAAACTCTCCTCTAGTCTCTCTCTCTCAAGCTCACGTCAAGGAACAAAAAGAAGAAGAAAGAAAAGAAAATATCTATTCCTTTAATTCATGCTTATCTATCTATATATATATTAACTATTTTATATTTTAACTTTTACTCCTTTTATATGTATTGTATATGTTAGGTATATGTATATGTCTTGTTTATTTCAAATATATTTTAAATATACTTTTTACTTTTTCGCTTAAAACTCTTTCGTTTTCCATTTAAATCATTTATTTAATTTATCCAATTAAAATTTTAATTTATTTTATTTAATTTTTAAAAATTAGGGTTGTTATAACTGGAGTGAAGCAAAGAAAGCTGATTGTTTAGCCTTGGTTACTTGGGTAGTTCCATTGTGGATGCAAGAGATAATTGGTAGCTATGAGACTAATGAAGAGTGCAAACATCTAATCCAAGCCTTAATGGTTGAATTCAAGGCAAAACCACCCTTCTCTTATGCGAATGGGATTTTGAGATATAAAGGTAGAATTGCAGTTGGAAATGACCTGGAGCTTAGAAAGAAAATATTGGTAGCATCCCATAACTCAACCATTGGGAGACATTCAAGGATAAGGGGTTCATAGAGTAGATTAAAATCTCTTTTTTTTTCTTTTTTAGAAGGGGATGGAGGTTGCAATATCTGAATGGGTACTAAAATATGATATTTACCAGTGATGCAAAAGGGAAAATGTGGCTTATCGAGGGCTTTTGCAGCCATTGCCTATTCCCCATGGTGCCTTAGAGTTAATCTTAATAGACTTCATTGAGCAACTCAGTAAGTCAGATGAGAAGGAGGCAATCTTGGTAGTAGTAGACCATTTCTCAAAGTAAGCCCATGTTCTTGCCTAACTCACCCTTATTCACCAACAAAAATGGCTCAGTTATTCCTTAACCATATCTTTAAACTACATGGGCTGCCTAAGAATATAACACCAAACAAAGATCGAAAATTGACTAGCTTATTCTAGCAGGAGCTCTTTAAGGCTTTAGGAGTTAAGCTTAGCCTCATTAGTGCATACCACTCTCAATATGATGGCCAAACAAAAAGGGTTAATTTGTGCCTTGAAAACTACTTGAGGCATGCACATTTCAAGAAACTAAATACGTCTTGAAAATGAGGCGTGCACATTTCAAGAAACTAAATACTCAGGCTAAGTGGCTTGTTATTAGTCGAATGGTGATACTTGGGATAAGTGGATTTTTGTAGCTGAATGGTGCTACAACACAAATTTTCACTCCAGCCTCAACATGACACCTTATTAGGTCCTATATTGTATTTCTCCTAAACATTTTCTAGCCCTACTATGTCCTACCGCATCTATAGCTTCAGAGGAAGAGTTATTGCAAGACATGCAGAAGACGATTACTCTCTTAAAGGGTCAACTCAAAGTCACTTAGAATAGGCAGAAGCAACTAGTTTCCAAAAGAACTGAAACAGAGTTCAAAGTGGGTGATATGGTTTGTTTAAAGCTCTAACTTTATAGGCAAAGCTCTGTTGCTGTTAGAAAGAGCATCAAGCTCTATGCAAAGTATTTTAGTCCACTCAAAATCCTGATTAAAGTGGCCCAATAAAAGAAAAGCTCAGTTTAGCGATGAAATTTAGCGACAAAAGTGAACCCATCGCTAATTAGCGATGGATCTGCGATAGACAAAAAATTTACAACAGATTAGCGATGGATTTAGTAATACTAAATCCGTCACTAAATAATTGAAGTGCCAAAGATGCCAATTTTTTGCTCCAAAAATATTAATTAGTGTGGCAGATAAATATTTAGCGTCGATTTATGTCGTAGCTAATTTAATGACGAATTTTCTGACGCTAAAATTTTAAATAAATAAAATTTGTAATATTTTAATATAGAAAAAGAATAATATTAAAATAATAGCAACGAACTTTATCCATATCTACATATAAATGAGAAAATCAAATTGTTAAAAAAAATAGCGACGGACTATATTTGTCGTAAATAAATATGAAAAAGAATATTTTAAAAATAAATTAATAATTTCAGTGATAAATTAGTGATGAAATTATTTTCGTCGCTAATTGCAACCCTAAAAAATTGATAGTGGCCCACTTATATTCGTTTCTTTTTCTTTTACACCATATCTTTTCACCCCCCCCCCCTCGTTGAGAATCCTCTCTCCTCATCATCCACTAGCCAGCCAATAGCTTAATCACTGGCCGACAACTTATCGCTTTGTCTTCTCACCGACTTATACTATTTTCTATTTATTTTCTGGTGAAAGAATTCAGGTGAGTTTTTTTTAAATATATAATTTGTTAAAGATTTATTTACTTTTGGGTTATTAAGTAATGAACTTTATTTTAGCAAAGTTTGTTTTTGTTAGAGATTTATGTGCTTTTGTTATTTATTACGAGCTTTTATTATGGATTTTTGCTAGCTATGGGTTTTTATTAGAGATTTATTTGCTCTGTGATACTTAGTGTTGGATTTATTTACATTTGTGGGCTAGAGAACTTGAGAAGTAAATGTAAGTTATATTCTCAATTCGTTCAATTTCAATTTTAGTTATATATTCATAACATAAGTGTGTTGGATGATACTTGTTTATTTGTATTGTGTTATGCAATGAAAATTATAAAAGTGCTTATGTGATTGTGAAATAAATTAGTAGTTTGGGAGGTGTAAGTTTGGTGTGTTGGACGTGTTATTTAAATTGCAAGAACATCAATAGTATAGACCTTTAGAGATCTGGTATGTTTCGGCATATAGTCAAAATGCTGCAAAATTTGATAGGATCAAAATGTTGTCAGAATTCATTTAATTTTAGTTTAATATATATATATATATATAATTGCAATTAAACGTTCTTTTTAAATTTTTAGGGACGTATTGTTGCCATTAGCGACCTTACCATACAAAATAATAAAAGCATAGATGAGTCCCAAGTGTTGTTGGATTTTAGGACTCCATGGATAATTTTTTTCTTGGGCTTCTTGAATATTGAGTGTTGGCCTTCTTTGAAATCAATGGGCTTCTTAAATTGGTGCACTTCTTTGACAAAATGGCCTTAGCCATTTTGTCTTTCAAACCACTTATATTTTCCATTTATTTTCTTGTTTTTTTCGATGTGGGATTACTCCCACTGCCAACGCTCCCCCTCAAGTGCAACTAGGCTAGACTTCATTTTTTTTTTTGAAGCCTAGTTGTCACTTTAATTTTTTTGCTTTGGACTCATGGACTCGACTTCAGCCCAACTTCAGTATTCAGCTTCATGACTGAATTTTGATTCTTTCTTTTTGGGCTCAGAGGATCCAGCTTCACATTTTGCCACAAGTACTGATCTTGGCTCTTCATTGGGCTCAGAGAATCAGCTTCAAATTAATCCACAGTCCATCATATTTTATAATTGGATCTTCTTTGATGCAAGGCCATTTCTATCTCCAAGTGCAATCTACTTCCTCATAGGTATTGTCACTTGGGCTTGATTAGGATCTTTGGCCCATTGGGGCATTGAAGCTCTAATACCATATTGAATTTTAGGACTCCATGGATAATTTTCTTCTTGGGCTTCTTGAATATTGAGTGTTAGCTTTCTTTGAAATCAATGGGCTTCTTAAATTAGTGGGCTCCTTTAAACCACTTAACTTAGAGTACTCCCACTGCCAACAAGTGTACATACAAGCTTTAGGTGGAGTGCATAAAGGACGTGTACATGGCTTGGGTTATGAGTCTAGTGTCTACTATAAGACTCCAAGATCCTCCACTTCTGCAACTTCTGCTGGTGAACATGATATTAGCATACAACAATAATTTGATGCCATGTGACTTCAATTTGAGATGCAACAAGAGATGCTTAGTCAACAGTAGCAGCTGATACAACATATGTCAAAACAGATGGATGAGATCCAACAACAAATGAGATTGTAAGGATTTCAGTCCCTACCTCCTGCAACTTAGGTTTATTTGACAATATCTTATTTTGAAATTTTATATTATATATTTTGAATATTGACATACTGTTTTTGTTTATTGGAACATTATAAGTTACTTATCTTGATTGTCAAAATATTGTTTAAGATTAATATTTCAATATTCAAACATTTTATTTCACATGTTTTAATTATTAGAATATTGTTTCAAAATTATATTTCAATATTACTTATTTGATGAAGGATTTGAATATTAAATAACTGAAAAAATTAATATTAGTAGTTTAGCAACACATTGATGATGAATATTTGAAAATAGTAGTGACTGATTACCGACTGATATATAAAAATAAAAAAAAAATTAAAAATAGTGACAGATTGGCAAATGATGTATAAAAATAAAAATAATAAAAAAATAGCGACAAATTAGCGATGATTTTTAACAAAATTTTAAAAATAATCTAAAATATAGAGATGAATTAAAAAATTTAAATATAACTACAGATATAGTAGTAAATTATTAAATTTATTTAAAAAATTTTAAAATTAATTTCAATCGCCTTTTCGTCATTGAATCTTTCCCAAAATTGGAAAACATCAAACTTATTTAGTGATGGAATATTTGAAATCAGCGATAAAAAAATTAGCGACGGAGACAAATCCATTGCTATTGTTTTAGTGGCAATCTATCTAGCTTCAACCTTGGGCTGTCACTAGATAGAATTACCGACGGATTATGGGAATTAGAGATGGAATTGTCCATCGCCAATTTTCTGATTCACTACAAGAATATAGCAGATTACCGATGAATTTTTTCGTCGGTCGGTAATTCTTATTTTTTTTTCAATAATAGTAATTACTGATAAAAAAATCTATCGTCATACCTTTAATCAGTAATCAAAAAGCCAAGAAAAACAGAAATCTATCGGTAAATTACAGACAAAAAAAATATGTCGGCAATTTTTTGACAGAAAAATAATCGGCAATATTTACCGATATAAATTCTTTCCGTCGGTGCTGATGAAAAATTACTGACAGAAAATTCTATCGGTAATACCGGCAGAACAGAAATTCTATCGGTATTACCTATAGAAACAGCTTCTATCTATAAATTGAAAATTTATCGTTATTATCACCGCAAATTACTGATAGAAAATAAATTTGTCTGTAAAAAATAAATTATTTTTTAAATTTTAAAAATATTTTTAATTTTTATAATGCATACATGTATGTATAAATTTATATTGATAAAAATAAAAATATAAAAGTATAAAAATAAAATTTATATTTAAATAAATATTAGATGTAATAAATATTCAAATATAAAAAAGATGAATATCAAAATAATAAATTGTATATAACCATATGAAATTAAATTTATCGAGAGACAAAAGTATCTCTCGATAAATTTACCGACAAATAAAATTCTCTCGGTAATATATAGAGATACATCTCTTTCTCTGGATAAATAAAATAAAAAGAGCAAAAAAATTTTCATCTGTATTATACGTTTACCGAGAGAACTATTTTTCTCTTGGTATTACCGAGAAAAATAATATGTCTCTCGGTAAATTAAATAAAAAGGCAAAAAAATTGCTGCCACTAGTATACATTTACCGATAAAATATTATTTCTGTCTGTATTACCGAAAAAATAAAATTTCTTCTATAAATAAAATACACTTACTGAGAGAAACTTATTTCTCTCGGTAAATGAATATGTTTACCGATAAAATTTTTATTCTGTCGGTATTACCTAGAAAAAATAATTTCTCTCGATATATTTAAAAAAATTACTAATATTATTTACCGAGAGAATAACTCTCTCGGTAAATGAAAGACGAAGATACCACCACCAACATCATATATTACTGAGAGAAAATATTTCTCTTGGTAATGTTAATAAAGATGATAATTTTTTATTTTTAGTGAATTTATCATGAGAAATATTTTTTTTTCAGTAATACTAACAAAAATTAATTATCGTTGGTAAGTTACTGTTTAGATCATTTTCGTACTAGTTTTTAGTGTTATTTTTATATGTTTTTAGTTAATGTTTTGATTGATTTTTGTTTTAAGTTTGTTTAAAGTGTTTATTTTAGGTTTAAGTGCAAAAACACCTTTTGAAGATCAAAACAGTGCAGGAAAAGCATGAACCAAGCAAGATATGGCCAAGCCAAATCAAGCTTGGCCATGTCCCTCAAAGAATGATGATGACAGAGCTTGACACGGCCAAGCCACTGGTCGTGTCTCATCCAAGGATCAAAATAAAGAAACCACAAATAAAAGAGCAAAAATGAAGAAGCAGGAAAGGACACACTCAATGACACGGCCAAGCCAAGCTTGGCCGTGTCCCATTTCATGCCAAAGAATACTTGAAGCAAGCAAAGAAGGAAAGAAAAGAAACAGAAGTGGACACACCCACATGACACGGCCACAAGCTTGGCCGTGTCACCCCTTAAGACCAAAAGAAAAGAAAGAAAAGAAAGAAAGAAAGAGGGCAGTGAAGGACACGACCAGCAAGCTTGGCCGTGTCCCAAAGGAAAACAAGAGCTTCTACACGAAGTAGGGGACAAAGTGGGGAAAAAAAGCCTTGTGTTTGCCAAAAGAAATAATAAACAAAGAAAAAGTGGGGAACAAGGTAAAGTGGTGTGAGTTGGAAGGCATGGGTGTGTTTTTGAATGAATTAAAAAGAGAAGAAGAGGGAAATTTTGGGGGGAGTTCTTGGAACAATTTCTGCATACACGTTTTGGGAGAGGGAGAGAGTGACACTCTCCCTTAGCCCTTCACCTCCAACCTCCATTTCCATTCTCTCCACCTTCTCCATCTTCCATTGACAAGTTCTTTGAGATTCTTTGGGAAAAATTGGGCTAACAAGCTCTTGAGGGTTGAAGAAGCTTCATTGAAAGGGTTGGTAACTTGAGAAAGCTCCATTCCATCTTCCAAAGGCATAATCAATTGAAGAGTTGGTGGCTTGAGAAAGCTCCATCCAAAGGTTTGGTGACTTGAGAAAGCTTCATTCCATATTGCAAAGGGGAATCAACCATTGAAGAGGGCTTGAGTTCTTCATCATACATCAAGTGGAGCTAGGAGGAAGACTAGTAATCCTACTCTTGGCATCTTCACAAGGGGTTTTTCTATTCTCTTTTAATTCAATTCTTATTGTTGTTGTTGTATTAATAGAATTGATATTGCAATGGACAATTTGTATTTGTTTTATATTGAGTTGAATGAATGTGTTAAATTGATGATGTTGAGCTAAATACCCATGTCTAGTAGTATATTTGATTGAATGCTATGAGTTAATATTTACATTGATGTACCTTGTTGTTGGTTGATTGTATTGTATTAAATGCTAGGTTGATAGATTAGCTACCTATTAATCTTTGAATATTGGATGACGGACCGAGAGGTGAAATTCGATATCGGAACTATATAATCGACCACCCTATGAATGAATTAGAAATATAAGTTCTAGGGTTTTGTTAATTTGGTAATGTAAAATAATTGGTTATTGCTAATTCATGAATGCGAGAACTAATGGATTGGTAATTGACTAATTAACCTTAAGGAACAAATTAATTACAAGATTATGTTAATGGATAATTGAGAATTGGGCTTTGATTGAATGGACCTACGACCCTAGGCACCTTCCCAAGAATTGATTTGATCTTGTATCACCTTCACACTTCAACCCTACGCACGTTAATCTTAGGTTTAAATTATTCTCGCACCATTCCAACACAACCGCATTTAAATAATTTGTCAATCAAGCTATTACGAACTACACCTTCTTGGGGAAACGACCTTGGGGCGATTACCTTTGATACAGCTACCTTGTATACTTGCGAGTGACGCTTGTAGTAGTACTTAATTCGAGCGCAATAAGTTTTTGGCGCCGCTGCCTGGGAGGGCTGTCGAAGTAGTAATAGTTTGATTTTTTATTTATTTATTTACTCGGTTGTCTGTTTTCTTTAAATTACTAAGTGTTGTTCTTTTTATTTTTGCCAGGGAAGGCTGTTTAAGTAGTGATAGTTTGATTTTTTTTATTTAATTGTTTGTTTATTTTCTTTGAATTGTTTGTTTGTTTTGTTTGATTTTCTTTCAATTTAATTATTTATTTGTTTTCTTTAAGTTGCTAAGTGCCTTTTGTAAAGATGCAGTTTTCAAGGCACGGGGGAGTTTATGATAGGAACGATGAGTCTGAAATGGCATGGTAATTAGCAGAATTGACGAATCAACTTAAGGTGCTAAATGCAAGAGGAAGAGCACCTATGCCACGCTAAGAGATATGTGCAGCATGTGGCAATGCAGGGCATAGTGCAAATATATGCTCATTCGGTTTCGCACGATACCAAAAATGGCAAGAGGAAGAAGATGACTTTGACCATTTCCAGCAAATGGGTAGAAATGACCAATATTCCAATCCTTACAAGCCAAGCTGGCGAAGCCAACCAAATTTTCATGAGAAAATCAGCAGTACATTCCACCTCAGAACTTTTTTCAACCTTACCAAGGAGGTCCTTACTTTCAAGGACAATTTTCAAACCAAGATTACCTTAAGACACCTACACTTGAGGATAGTTTGAATGCCTTCATTCAAACTAGGCACAAAATCAAGATAAACTTAAGGAACCCACTTTAGAAGATAGTTTGAATGCCTTCATTCAAATTAGCGCACATAACTAAGATCATTTCGAGAAATTCACAATGGAAGATGATTTGAATGCTTACATTCAAATTAGCACAGAAAATCAGGAAGGAAGCAATGAGAGGTTTGATTCTTTGAAGGAATCATTAAAGAGGGTGGAAATGCAAGTTGGGCAACTGGCACATCAACTCCAAGCACACCAAGAAGAGGAATTTCCTAGCCAATTGGAGCAAGTCAAGGCAATCACAAATTTGAGGAGTGAACATGTAATATATAACAAATTTTGTGATTCTTTGGATGCAGGCACTAATCAAGAAGATATTGGAGAGGAAATACAATCCAACATTGAGGAATTGAGCCAATCAAACGAGAAGGAGAATTTGGAGGCATCAACCTCACCAAAGTTGCATGAGTCTTCCAATCTTGATAGGCCACCAAATCCACTTCCATGTAGCTTGAAGGATGAGGAGCAAGGTAAGTAACTTCCTGACATCTATAATATGCACTCCCAAGGAGATAGTGAAAATAAGATTGGGATGACTATGACCTTAGAAGAAGAGCATGAAATGGCCAATTTAGAAATTGAGGAGTGTAAGCTAGTTTTAGATGCTGAGGTTGTTGAGATGGAACTTGATATTGTTAAAGTGGATGAAGAAGTGATTCAACCAAACTTGGTTGAACTTAAAGAGTCCCCAAAAATCATCTCTTCTATTATTGGTGATGAAGAAGAGCATACAACGGATAGAACCATATTGCACAAAGTTCCTATTGCACTGGAGGATTACCCTAAAATGACCTTCACATGTTTTCAAATAACGCTACTTAGGCTTAGCAATACATGGGGTATCCTTTGGAATTGTAGGCTATCCATCCCTGCAGACATGAGCGACAATTGCATTATGGGTGGAAGGAGCATTGTACATCGCATATGGGAACGATGGATTTTGTGTTTTGTGTTTTACTTTTAATTGCATTTTGTGTTTTTGTGTTTTTACTTTTAAGTTATTTTTATTTAAGTTAGTTAATGTTTTTCTTATTTTTCATTGAATAAATGAGTTTTAGAAAGTTTAATTGTTATAAAATTGTTGATAGATTACCTTTGAATTTTTGAAGCATGAAATTGAGAATTGAATAGAATTGGTGCTTATTGTCAATTTTGTTGGTTTTTCCCTTGCATTACCATTAACCTAGTGAGGAATTGAGCCATCAACTTATCATTATTGTTGTGGGTGAACATCTTTGATTGATGAATTGCTAGAACTTGCTTTGACATGCATTTTAAGATTACATAAAAATTTCAATTTGGCATCAAAATGATTAAGGCAATTAGGTGAACCCATTCTGGCTTAAAAAGACCAACCCTATATTCAACCTTAGTTATCCAATTTTGAGCTTATTTTATTTTTCCTTTTCTTTCTTTTTCACAACACCATTAGCTTGAACCTTGTTGTTTAACTTTTAACCTTTTCATTAGGTTAAGAGCGTTTATGACTGAGTGTTGTGTTGAATTAAGTGTGGGGTTAAATTTAGTAGGTTTAAGATTGCAAAGCAAAATAAAAAAAAAAGAGAAATATATATATATATATAATAATAATAATAAGAATAATTGTTGTTCTTGTTGAAAGGGTTAGAATGTATCATTGCAAGATTTAATAAGTGAGTTCCCTTGAAAAGCTCTTTAATGCCAAGGGGTAGATGAAAGGTAGGTGTTTTGGGATTGTTGGGTTATGTATATGATCGGGTACTTCATTCTTAAAGTGCTTTTGAACTTAATGATTAAGCTCACATTTCCTAAATGCCATGCCTTTACCTTAGCCCTATTACAACCCAATAAAGACCTTTTGATTGATGCTTGATTGTTATTTTGTAGTGGAGATTTGATTGATAAGAAAGCCTATGGTAATAATCTTTCATTGATTGTTATGAGTGTAAACACCACCATGATCAAACACTTGTAAGAGCTGGTGAGAGAGTGACAACATTGATTATGCATGGAAAGCCACTTAATTGCATTGGTGTCGATTTTGTTTGATTCGATATTGATTGCGGATTTAGGGATAAGGAAGTCTTGGTGCATCCTTATAACTCTTGAACTTAACAAAATTTATCTTGTTAGTGTGTTTTGAGTTTAGTCTTGCTTGGGGACAAGCAAGGAATTAAATGTGGAGTGTTTATTTAGATCATTTTCGTACTAGTTTTTAGTGTGATTTTTATATGTTTTTAGTTAATGTTTTGATTGATTTTTGTTTTAAGTTTGTTTAAAGTGTTTATTTTAGGTTTAAGTGCAAAAACACCCTTGGAAGATCAAAACAGTGTAGGAAAAGCATGAACCAAGTAAGACATGGCCAAGCCAAATCAAGCTTGGCCGTGTCCCTCAAAGAATGATGATGGCAGAGCTTGACACGGCCAGAGACACGGCCAAGCCACTGGCCGTGTCTCATCCAATGAGCAAAACAAAGAAACCATAAAGAAAAAGCAAAAATGAAGAAGCAGGAAAGGACACACTCAATGACACGGCCAAGCCACTGGCCGTGTCACATGACACGGCCAGCAAGCTTGGCCGTGTCCCATTTCATGCCAAAGAATACTTAGACAAAGAAAAGAAGGAAAGAAAAGAAACAGAAGTGGACACACCCACATGACACGGCCACAAGCTTGGCCGTGTCACCCCTTGAGACTAAAAGAAAAGAAAGAAAATAAAGAAAGAAAGAGGGCAGTGAAGGACACGGCCAGCAAGCTTGGCCGTGTCTCAAAGAAAAACAAGAGACACGGCCAAGCCACTCTTGGCTTGGCCGTGTCACACCTAAAATATTTGAATTCTTCTACACAAAGTGGGGGACAAAGTGGGGAAAAAAGTCTTGTGTTTGCCAAAAGAAATATTAAACAAAGAAAAAGTGGGGAACAAGGTGAAGTGGTGTGAGTTGGAAGGCATGGGTGTGTTTTTGAATGAATTAAAAAGAGAAAAAGAGGGAAATTTTGGGGGGAGTTCTTGGAACAATTTGTGCATACACGTTTTGGGAGAGGGAGAGAGTGACACTCTCCCTTAGCCCTTCACCTCCAACCTCCATTTCCATTCTCTCCACCTTCTCCATCTTCCATTGACAAGTTCTTTGAGATTCTTTGGGAAAAATTGGGTTAACAAGCTCTTGAGGGTTGAAGAAGCTTCATTGAAAGGGTTGGTGACTTGACAAAGCTCCATTCCATCTTCCAAAGGCATAATCAATTGAAGAGTTGGTGACTTGAGAAAGCTCCATCCAAAGGTTTGGTGACTTAAGAAAGCTCCATTCCATATTGCAAAGGGGAATCAACCATTGAAGAGCGTTTGAGTTCTTCATTATACATCACGTGGAGCTAGGAGGAAGACTAGTAATCCTACTCTTGGCATCTTCACAAGGGGTTTTCACTACAAAAATATTCGGCATTTGCGATGGAAATCTGCGACGGACATGTTTTCGTCGCAAATTTGCTACGGATCTGCGACGGATTTGCGACGTAAGGACAAGTCAGAGGAATTTTGAGAAATTGGTCGCAAATCCGTAGCAAATTTGCGACGGAAACATGTCCGTCGCAAATAATCGTCGCAAAAGTTGGCGCGGAAACTTCGCGCGAGAGAAAACACTAAAAAAATCAATTTGCAACGGAGATCTGCTACCGTCTATTGCCGTCGAAAATTTCACTATAAAAATATTCGGAATTTTGCGATGAAAATCTGCGACGGACATGTTTTCCGTGGCAAATTTGCTACGGATCTGCGACGGATTTGCGACGGAAGGATGAGTCAGAGGAATTTTGAGAAATTTGTCGCAAATCCGTTGCAAATCCGTCGCAGATCTGCGACGAAAATCAGTCCGTCGCAAATAATCCAATTAATCTCTATTCTAAAAAAAATCCCTTATTTCGCTCTCCATTCCTCTTTGCCTTCTTTGCCTGCGCCGCTCACTTCCTCTCACATCTCTCTCAAACCCTCACCATCGCCATCATCGATGCTGCCAAGCCGCTTACTCACCATCGATTTTTTTGTTAGCCGCTTGCTCACCATTGCATGCTCACTATTACTTTGTTAGATTTGCTCACCCAAATTCCCTTGCTTCTGGCGCCACTCCTTTCTATTTTTTTTTTAAATTTTGATTCAAATTTTCGAAGTCAAAACGCTCATAGTTCTCTCTCTCTAGGATTATCAGCTCTTCTCTAAAAACTCCACAGCAATGGTGAGCAGAGAAAATCTCTGTTTGATCCTCCGTTTTCTACTTCATTTGCAACCTTTGTTCGTTTCTTTAATTCTTTTATCGTCATTTCTCTTCTTGATCTGATGGTGTTTCATCCATTCCCCGTTTCAGGTGGTAGCACAGAAAGTTAAGGAAGCAGAGATCACTGAGCAGGACTCTCTTCCGAACTTTGTGTGTAAATTTTTGGATTCATTTAGATATGGGCCGTGTATGTATTTTTTTCAAATACCTACTGGATATGATAGTTTGAGCTGAAATAAGTTCAATGTGCTGTTGGTCCTCTGGTTTCCCGCAAATTTTATAAACATATTATTTTCTTCATAGATTTGTTGGAGCCTATCGCTTTGAAGCCGTTGAAATTTAGTCGATCTCTGTATTTATATTTTTGTTTATTGTAACTTGCTATCAATTTTCTATGTGTTAACTAGTCCACGACGCTCCAAATTTCAAATTAGCAAGTATTAGTTGAAATCAGAAATCGACTCTGTAATTTTGTTCTGATACTTGTTTCTGCTAACTCTTAAGTTGATCTTGTGTTGTATCATATAACTTTTTTGAATTAGACAAGGAACCTGCTCCGTATTGCCATATTCAATATAAGTTACATCAGAGGCATATTTCCGGAGAAGTATTTCAATGATAAATCTGTTCCTGCTCTAGGTATGCTTTTTCTTCTGTAATTTTTCTTTTCAATAAGCACATGTACGTGAGATGTTGATTCGTTATTTTCCTTGAAATTATGACATGATCAACAGAGATGAAGATCAAGAAATTGATGCCTATGGATGCAGAGTCTCGTAGAATGATTGATTGGATGGAGAAAGGCATGTGGTTTCTCGATGATAGTATTAATCACTATTTTCTTTTTAAACAGATTTGATGGTTTCAACCATCAGTTTTGTTTAACTGAATGCGAATTTCTTGCATGCTATCTTTTTTGTAGGTGTCTGCGATGCATTGCAGAAAAGGCCTCTCAAAATGGAGATCGGGAATGTCAATAGTAAAAGTGCATCTAAAGCAGTTTCCTATTTTCCATGGCTTCTCTAACCAAAGGTTTGCTGGTGAAGAGAAAACTTTAATATATTACATACTGTGAACCCTGAAGTTAAGTGCATCTATTAACTGTTTTTATAAAATAGTTTGCTTGGAGTTTAAAAAACTCATGGTTTGGATTAAAAAAAACTTTATTTTTAAAATTTTTCTCAAATCAATTTGCAAAAACATAAAAATGTTTTAAAAATATCAAATTGTAATTTTGAAAAACAAAGACAAAACTTGATTGATTGTCTTTATTTTCTATATAATTTTACAATGTTTCAAATTAGTTGATGGGGTCTATATATATTTATTTATTTATCCTGAATATTTTTTATTATAAATAAATATATACTTTTTTTTATAATTTGGCAAAATTTTTAATGTTAAATCTATATAATATGTTATTATAATATCTTAAATAGTAATTTAGTGTGATTAGATATGATATTCAGTAATTCATAATATCGAAATTTATAAATTTTTAACGAATTTTTTTATCGGAATAATTATAATGCAAATAAAAGTAAAGTGATAAAATAATAAGTTATCGTTTACAAAAAGGGAAAAACACAGAGGGCTGAAGTTCAGTTTACTGGACACTGAAGACAGAAAAAGCGGCTTCCCAATCACAGGCAACCGTTATCAGTTGACAGTCGCTGAAAGCCATTATTAGCTACCAATCAATGAATTGTATCTCTATCTCTTTTATTCTGTGGCATATTACAGTGATTACTTGAGTTGCGACTTAATTAATATTTGATAATGACATTTGCTTCCATTAATGTTTCTGATCAATTAAAAAATAATAATGTTTCTCGTGTTACTGATAAAAAAAACAAAATTAAAGTTTGTGATTTAATTGATCAAATCATCCATTTTTAGGAATAATTGATAATTGATGCTTTATTTTGAATAATTTGCTTTCAGTTAAAATATCTGGGGGAGGATGGAGAAAGGACTCATCTTGCTGGGGCGGCTGCTGTTGGTAACCCATGGGATCTCTTGGTTACTGACATCTTCACACACAACAAGAATTCGTAGATGCATCAAGTTTACCTGCTCATTTCACATCTAATCTATTATCACTTTCATTTTGTAATTAATTACTTTCTTCTTTTGCAGATTATTGATAGATTTTTATGCCGCATGCTGTTGCAAAAGTTCTATGCCAGAGCTTTAGCAGT
The DNA here is from genome assembly GCA_947685225.1 of Garcia nutans. Lineage (NCBI taxonomy): Eukaryota > Viridiplantae > Streptophyta > Magnoliopsida > Malpighiales > Euphorbiaceae > Garcia > Garcia nutans. Next base: position 4,503,442 of record CANTUV010000068.1, read on the forward strand.
TGGCCTTCAAGATTATGCAAAATTGTACGAGTGTGTTAACCTTTTCAGTTGACTTATTGAGGGTGAAATTTTGATGATGATATTTCGTAAAATTACTAGAAAAATAAATTTCCCACTTCTCCTTTTCCTTGTGACTGATTTTAGGATGAATTTAAATATCAGTGCTTTGGTTTTAGAGTTGAAATTTGCTTGGCTTGATTTGAATACTTTCCTATGCTCATTGCAGGCATGAGTCTCGACTTACCCGTCTTGCTAATTGGGAAGGCATAAAAAAGGTTGATTTCTTTCAAAATTCTTGATTATCTTCTGTATGCAAGGGAATTTAGTGTGTACGCAATGGTATTTCAATTGTGCATAGAAAAAGATGTAGTTGGTTACTAGAATAGCTCTGTTCTATTGTGCATTTTCAGCTTTTTCAGTTGGTATATGTTCCATCTCAATTTAGTTTCCTATCTGGCAAACAAACATTGGGATATTTTGTATCTAAAATTTTAATTATTCATGTATTATCTTTCTTGTCTCCTCTCTAACAACTGTATTTTTTCATGATTATCTTTTTGGCTTCAAAAGTCACGTTCTATTCGAGAGTTTGACAACCATGCAACCTGCCTCGTTGGAAAATTTGAGGTATCAGTTTTTGGCATTTTCATGATTTCATCTATTTCTTCAGATTTTCTTATCTTCTAAAAGTGACTAAAAATATCATTCTGTTTTCTCAGACTGTGGACACATACTACAGGCACTGTAGCAGTTCCCATTACATTGGGAATGTGTCAGTACCACTACTCTGTATCAATGCTCTGGATGATCCAGTCTGTACAATTTGTTGTTGCAAACGTTTATCTTGTTTGATTATTGGATATAACATTTGAGGCTCATTAGATCAAGTTCCTGCTCTCCCCATTCCACAATTTTCATTTTCAATTTACTAGACTCTATGCAGTTAATACTTCTTTCTTTTACTGTATTTGCAGGAGCAGACTTCTAACATGCATACATCAGAGGGAACTTCAATTGATCAGGGCCCATACTTGAATGTTTCAGAAGATGGGATGGTTGCTGCAATGGATGGTGAGTAAACAAGATATCATTTGTCTGAATGACCTGAAGAGTTCACAGACGCTTCGTTGCAAAAAACTAACGAAATACTTTCTATTGTAGGACAAGAGGACCATCATATAGAAGCAAGGTCTAATTTTGCATCAGGAACTGTCGAGGCTTCTGAACAGCTTAAAAACACAGAGGATATCAATGTCTCTGATGCAACTGCTCGAAAAGATGCCTAAATCAGATTTCTTGACCAAAAGAAAGATGAGTATGGAGGAAAATTATTCAATACCGCCTGTGTAATGCACCTTCAAATCACAAAATTGTGGGATTTACCTTTCATAATGTCATGTGAACCCCATATATTTGTCAATATAAGGTGCACTGAATAAGTTACATTAAAATTCACATTTCCATGCTTGTAGTGTAATTAATAATAACTTGGAAGAGGTTTGTGGAATTTTTTCTGAACTGATACATAACCCATGGAATAAAAGGCCTCTCAAAATGGAGATCGGGAATGTCAATAGTAAGCATTTTGTGCTTGCTCTCGAGGTAAGGACTTAAAATTTTCCTAATGGTTTACAATTCAGATTTAGGCTTGTATTTCTGCCAAATTTTTCCTTAATTGGTAATTTGTACAGGTAAAGAGTGTGCTTGATCCGTGTGAAGATGAAAATGATGATATGGAAGAAGATGGGGTGAGCTTGGGAGCTGATTCTCTACAAAAGAATGATTCTTCTGAATCTGACAGTGAGGTGAGAGTTCACTTCATTCTTTTAATTTTATGCTTTAGCTGCCCCTTGAGAATTTAATCGAATTAGAGTGAGAATTAGTCAATGATGTATAAGATGGTAATTTTAACGTGTATATATTTACATTTTTCATCGTATTTCTTGCAAAATCCAGGTTAACCAATCAGAAGAAGATAGATGTGTAGTTGCACCTAGCTGATTGAAATTTTCGGATTCATTATGTTGATTTTGGTTTTACAAGCTTTGACTGAAGGTAATCGGAGCGACTGATTCTTTGTTAACACTTAAACAGGAAAGGGAATATCTCCAGTTTTTCTTTTCTTAATTCTCTTCTATATTGGTTCTTGTTTATTGAATTTCAGAAATTATGAAATCTTAGTAACAAAGCTGTGCAGATCACTGACCACATATACATGAAGGTTAAAATTACCTGTTTATGAAATCTTAGTTGCTTTTAATTCAAGTATATCATTATTGCCATTTCATTTAATTTGCATTTTCCAATTTATAAAATTTGCATTTGCCATTTCATATAACAGTTCTCTTGAAATTATTTCCCACATCATGCACTGACTTCACTTCTTACAATTTCAGGCTTTATATCATGTTCTTCCGATGAATTATTTAACAGTTGCAAAGCTTCAGTCCAAGCTAGATGATGATGCAAGTCATGATTCAATGGAAAATGATAATTGAAGATCTATATTGTTATTTTCAAGATAGATTATTTATAGTAGTGTTCTTAGCACTTGTATAGTTAAATTTTAAAATATTTTATTTTATTGAAAATTAATAAAAGAATTATTTTTATCAATGTAATCAGTATTTTTTTAGATTGTGTTTAAATGTTCCAAATGTATTTATAAAGTTCTCATAAAATTAATTGATAATATAAATAGTTCCAATAAAAATCAATATTAAATTACTACGGATTTGCTACAAATCTGCGACGGATATTTGAAATCTATGACGGAATCTGCGACAGATACTGCGACGACAATCTGCGACGGAATCTGCAACGAATTTGCGACGGAAATCTGTGACGGAATATGCGACGAAAATCTGCGACGAAATCTACGACGAAATCTGCGACGGCTGCCCTTTACCCGCAAAAATTTAAGCGCGAGATTTGCAACCGCCGAGTGGTTGCAAATCCGTCGCAATCTGCGACGGCCTGTCGCAAATTGAAAATTGTGACGCCTTTTTTACTAACGGATTGTATCCGTCGGAGATCGGTCGCAGATCGGTCGCAAGACTTGATTTGCAACGGATCTGCGACGGATCTGCGACGGATTCTGTCCGTCGCAGATAGCGTGTTTTTTTGTAGTGTTTTCTATTCTCTCTTTTAATTCAATTCTTATTGTTGTTATTGTATTAATAGAATTGATATTGCAATGGACAATTTGTATTTGTTTTATATTGAGTTGAATGAATGTGTTAAATTGATGATGTTGAGCTAAATACCCATGCCTAGGGTTTGTAGTATATTTGATTGAATGCTTTGAGTTGATATTTACATTGATGTACCTTGTTGTTGGTTGATTGTATTGTATTAAATGCTAGGTTGATAGATTAGCTATTATTAATCTTTGAATATTGGATGACAGACCGAGAGGTGAAATCCGATATCGGAACTATACAATCGACCACCCTATGAATGAATTAGAAATATAAGTTCTAGGGTTTTGTTAATTTGGTAATGTAAAATAATTGGTTATTGCTAATTCATGAGTGTGAGAACTAATGGATTGGTAATTGACTAATTAACCTTAAGGAACGAATTAATTACAATGTTATGTGATAAGTACACAATTAATGATATTTTATTCCCATTTCTTAATATGATTATTATCAAATTGAGTTTAATTTGTTTGTTCAAAGTGCAATTTAAGGATAATTTCAGGAACTCTTGATAATTTGAGGCATTTGGTTATTTCGGAGCAATTACGGATGAAAGTAGAAGAAAAGAGCAAAATCTGTCAATGGACACGCCCACGCACACGGGCGTGTCGTTAGACGTGCCCCTGTTACTGCATTCAGTGGATATGACACGCCCAGTTCATAGGCGTGTCACCAAACGTGCCATTTGTCCAGAGTCACAGTAGCTTCAACACGCCCAGGACCACGGGCGTGTCAATGAGCGTGTAATTCATCCAGACTCACAATAGCTATCACACGTCCAGTACCACGGGCGTGCCAAGGAACGTGCCTTTTATTCAGACTTACAGTAGCTATGACACGCCCAGTAACACGGGCGTGTCAGTGGACGTGCCTTTGGTTCAAGATCACAAGTGCCTATGACACGCCCAGTAACATGGGCGTGTCAGTGGTCGTGTCACCTATCGAAAAGTGAGATTCTTTGCACTGATTGGGGAATAAGTGGGGGACAACAACTGGCCTTTGTCAAAAAGAAAGAACAAGAAAAGAAAAGCTTGCCTAAATCAGGGAAAAGGGTGATGAACCAAGGGAAAGTGGTAGACAATGAAGGGGATGAGTGAGCTGGAGGTATGGGCTGGAGATTTGGAAAGGATTAAAAAGAGAAGAGAGGGAAAAGAACAGCAGTTTTTGCTGGAGCATTTCTAGAAACAGAGAAGAAAGAAGAGAAGGGAGAGCCATCTGCTGGAGCAAGGAGAAGGGTCTTGAGCTGAGATTGAAGGAAGATCAACACCATACTCAAGCCCTAAACCAAGAATCAAGAGCTCAAGTGAAGAAATACAGATTCACTGCCATGAATTGTTTGGTTTCTCTTACTCATTTATCCTACTCTGTTTTTCTAGCTGTTAATATGAACTAAATCTTTCTCTATCTAGATATTGATGAACCCTAGCCAATTTGTATGAATTGAACAATTGTATTCAGTTGAATCAATTAATTGAGTTGTTTTATTCTTATGATACTTGTTGTTATTTCCAATTGATAATAGCATGCTTGTTGATTGGTTATTGTTTTCATATTATTGACTTGAGAAAGCTTGATGTGAATTGAATTCTCATAAGGATTAAGGATTGATTGGGGTGCTAGAGATAGACCTACAAGATCCTTTGGTTTATAGTTCCTTGTCATTAATGCATGATCTATTTAATTGTGTTTTGAGAAGAGATTCCAGCACTCTACTTAGTGATTAGGGATTAATCCGCTCGAGAGAGGCTTTAATCTAAGTTAAAGGAATGCCAATTCAATTTGATTAAATGATTTAGCTGAATGGATTGTTTATAAATATCATTGAGGCTAGGGGGATCCAATATCTGGATAGTTTTATCATTATAAATATTTTTGTGCACAGCATTAAATTTCCTTTCATTCATTAATTAGTTGATTTTAGTTACAACACATCACACAACTATTAATTCACTAAACAACAATTAAGATTTGCACTAGTACTTGGCCTTGTCCCTAGAGGAACGACATTCACTCACTATTATATTACTTGAGCGACCCGTGCACTTGCGGTAATTGCATATAGCATACGGCACGCATCAAGTTTTTGGCGCCGCTGCCGGGGACAACGGTTTCAATATTAGTAATATAATTAAGATTGTTGATTTAGTTTTCTTTTTAATCGTTTTTAATTTTAGTTCTTGCTGGTTTACTATCATTGTAGGTGTTTCTTATTGTTTATGACCAGATCTAGCTCATCCCAACTACTGGAGTTAGACCCAGAACTAGAAAGAACATTGAGGAGAAAGCAAAAGGAAGAAGAGGAGGCAGATCTGGAAGACGTAAGTTCAAGAATCAATCTGGAAATTGAACAAGAAGAAGTATTCGAAGCGATGGAAGGAGCTGGACCAAGAACGATGCAGGAATTTGCTAAGCCTAATTTGAATGGGGCTGAATCGAGTATCCGGAGGCCGACTGTTGCTGCAAACAACTTCGAGATTAAGGCGAATGTGATTCAAATGGTGCAGCAAACTTGTCAATTCGATGGGTTCCCTGATGAAGATCCTAATGCACATCTTGAGAATTTTCTGGAGATTTGTGATACATTTAAGATAAACAATGTCTCAGAAGATGCAATTAGGCTGAGATTGTTCCCATTTTCTCTTAGAGACAGACCAAAGAAGTGGTTGAAATCCTTCCCTCCAGGAACTTTTACCACTTGGGCTCAATTGGCAGAGAAGTTCTTAGAAAAATATTTCCCACCATCAAAAACTGCCAAGTTGAGGAATGACATCTCATCCTTTTTGCAACAAGATGGTGAGACTCTTTATGATGCCTGGGAGAGATTCAAAGATTTGCTAAGAAGGTGTCCTCATCATGGGCTTTCACTATGGCTCCAAATTCAAACATTTTACAATGGATTGAATTATGTAAGTAAACAATCCATTAATGCAGCAGCTGGTGGTACCATCAACAATAAGACACCTGAACAGGCAAGGGACTTAATTGAAGATATGGCCATCACCAATTATCAATGGCAAGCACCAAGAGAGCAAGGGAAGCTGAAGGCCATGGGATCACACCAATTAGATCCGGTGGTGGCATTGACAGCTCAATTAGAAGCATTAAATAAGAAGTTTGATTCTTTGGCTTCTTCTTCATCTGGAAAAGTTATGCAGGTGATGTCTTGTGAATGGTGTGGAGGTGGACACCAAAGTCAAGATTGCCAAAGTGGCAACATGTTTGCCAAGCAAGAGTAGATAGATTATGTTGGAAATATGCCAAGGCAACAACAAAATAATCCATACAGCAACACATACAATCCGGGGTGGAGGAATCATCCAAATTTCTCATGGACAAATCAAAATAATCCAAGACCTCCCCCTGGATTCCAGCAACCCCAACATCAACAAGCTGCTCCTCCAAGAAAGAGTAGTTTGGAGGACATGATGGAGAAATTTGTAGCAGCTTCTGAAACAAGGTTTCAATCAACTGAAACCTCCCTTAGAAATCAACAAGCCTCCATTCACAATTTGGAGAATCAGGTGGGGCAAATTGCCAAATTGCTCAGTGAAAGACCACAAGGAAGTTTACCTAGCAACACTGAGGCAAACCCTAAGGAGCAACTTAAGGCAATTACACTAAGGGGTGGAAAAGAAATCAATGGAGATGTGGACAAGAAGAGGGCTGAAGAGTAAGAAAAAGAAAAAGAAGAAGATCCTCCTACCACTTCGGGAGAGAAAGCTACACTTGAAAGTGAAAGAGTGAAGCAGCCACAAGCAAGCAGCCCCAATTTGAAGGAATACCGACCTAGAGTACCCTATCCGGCAAGGTTGAACAAGGACAAGATTGATGCTCAGTTCGGTAAGTTCCTTGAACTCTTTAAACAATTGCATATTAACATTCCATTTGCTGAAGCTTTGTCACAAATGCCTAAGTATGCTAAATTTTTGAAAGATATCCTTTCTAACAAAAGGAAACTTGAGGAAGTATCTTTAGTGCATTTATCTGAAAAAAGTTCAGCAATTCTGCAAAGAAGATTACCTAAGAAATTAAAAGATCCAGGTAGTTTTACCATTCCATGTTTTATAGGTAATCTTGAGGTTAAAAGTGCTTTAGCTGATTTGGGGGCTAGCATAAGTGTTATACCCTATAAAATGTTTAAAGAGCTAGGCATTGGTCAACCTAAACCAATACTCATGACCATCCAACTTGCCGATAAATCGGTAGTCCACCCTCGTGGCATAATAGAAGATGTGTTGGTAAAAGTCGGGGATTTCATTTTCCCCAATGATTTTGTTGTCATTGATATTGATGAGGATGTGGATGTTTCGTTTATTCTTGGTAGGCCATTTTTGAATACAGCCCGTGCCCTTATTGATGTTCATGACGGCACATTGACTTTGAGAGTGGGTGAGGAGAAAGTAATTTTTAGGATACATGATGCCATGAAACATTCACTTTCACTTGATGAGGCGGAATCATGCAATGATGTTGTTGAGCATGAGACCGTAAATTGTTTAACTAACATTGTTTCCAAGGATCCCCTTGAGTTGTGTTTATTGCAGGAAAATATCGAGGGTCAAGAAGCAATGGAGCAGCTTGCTTTTCTGGAAGCAAGCAAATCATTCAAAAGCAGGGCATATGAGATCATTGAAATGCCCAAGGAAGAAAAGCCAAAACCATCAGTGATTGATCCACCAAACTTGGAACTGAAGCCTCTTCCGGATCACCTTGAGTATGGGTTTTTGGCAGAGAAAAAGAGATTGCCCATAATTCTGAGTTCCCACCTATCTTCTAAGCAGAAAGAACAACTCATCCAGTTGTTGCAGAAACACAAGCAAGTGATAGCTTGGAAGATAGCAGATATCAAGGGGATTAGTCCATCCTATTGCACTCACAAGATACTGATGGAGGATGAATTCAAGCCAGTAGTACAACCACAGAGGAGACTGAACCCAAAGATGAAGGATGTTGTTAAGGCTGAAGTGATAAAACTACTTGATGCAGGGATTATATATCCGATCTCGGATAGTTCTTGGGTGAGCCCAGTTCAAGTAGTGCCGAAGAAAGGAGGGAAGACTGTGATCCCTAATGAAAATGATGAGCTGATTCCAACAAGAACAGTTACTGGTTAGAGGGTTTGCATTGACTACAGAAAATTAAATGATGCAACTAGAAAGGATCACTTTCCTTTACCCTTCATTGATCAGATGTTGGAGAGGTTATCCGGCCATGAATACTACTGCTTTTTGGATGGCCTTTCAGGCTATTTCCAAATTCCCATTGCACCGGAAGACCAAGAGAAGACTACATTCACCTGCCCATATGGGACATTTGCATATCGAAGAATGCCATTCGGGTTGTGTAATGCACCAGCAACTTTCCAAAGGTGCATGATAGCAATCTTTGACGAACTCATAGAAGACATTATGGAGGTGTTTATGGATGATTTCTCAGTCTATGGCAGCTCATTTGAAAAGTGTTTGGAAAACCTTGAGAGGGTTTTGATGAGATGTGAGGAAACAAATTTGGTGCTGAATTGGGAAAAGTGTCATTTCATGGTTCGAGAAGGAATCGTGTTGGGACACAAGATTTCTAGCAAGGGCATTGAAGTGGACCGGGCAAAGATAGACATTATTGAGAAGCTACCACCACCCACATCTGTGAAAGCCATCAGAAGTTTCCTAGGGCATGCAAGTTTTTATCGAAGGTTCATTCGAGATTTCTCTAAGATAGCCCGTCCATTGACAAGATTCCTTGAGAAGGATGTCGATTTTGTTTTTGATGAGGAATGTCTGAGAGCATTCACGACCCTGAAGGAGAAATTGACTCATGCTCCAATCATGGTAGCTCCTAATTGGAATCTACCCTTTGAACTGATGTGTGATGCAAGTGACTTTGCAGTAGGAGCAGTCTTGGGCCAACGCAAAGAGAAATACTTCCAGCCAATCTACTATACGAGCAAAACCTTGAATGCAGCTCAAGCCAATTACACAACTACAGAGAAAGAGCTGCTAGCTGTGGTTTTTTCCTTTGACAAGTTTAGATCATATCTAATCTTGTCAAGGGTGATTGTGTATACAGACCATTCAGCTTTAAGGTACTTATTCGCGAAAGTTGATGCTAAACCTAGACTAATCCGATGGGTTTTGTTGTTGCAGGAATTCGACTTAATAATTCAAGATAAGAAGGGAGCCGAAAATCTTGCAGCAGATCATCTCTCTCGCCTGGAGAATCCAACCCTAGAGAGACTTGAAGAAGGGGACATTGATGATCACTTCCCCGATGAACAGCTATATGCTATGGTAAGTGAGGTAAGTGGTTTAAATTTTGAAACACCATGGTTTGCAGACTTTGCAAATTACTTAGCTGTTAGGAAACTCCCTAAGAACCTAACTTATCAAGCAAAGAAGAAATTCTTTTTTGATCTAAAGTATTATTTTTGGGAGGATCCCTTTTTGTTTAAGTTATGTAAGGATCACATGATCCGAAGATGTGTGGCATGACCCGAATCAATGAACATACTTAGTGAATGCCATGCCGGACCAGCTGGTGGTCATATGGGGGCAAATAGAACTGCTCAAAAGGTGTTAGAATCAGGATTCTATTGGCCCACTTTGTTTAAAGATAGCTACGAATTTGTAGTTCGCTGTGATCAATGCCAGAGGGCTGGAAACATTTCATCTCATGATGAGATGCCCCAAAATGGGATCCTAGTCTGTGAAATTTTTGATGTTTGGGGAATTGACTTTATGGGACCATTTCCAAACTCTTTTGGCAATAAATATATTCTGGTAGCTATTGATTATGTGTCTAAATGGCCTGAAGCTCAAGCTTTAGCAACCAATGATGCTAGAGTTGTAGTGCAATTTTTAAAGAAATTATTTTCTCGATTTGGCACTCCAAAAGCAATTATCAGTGATAGGGGTACTCACTTCTGTAACGCTCAGCTTGAAAAGGTTTTAAAAAGATTAGGAGTTACACACAGATTTGCTACCCCCTATCACCCCCAAACTAGTGGCCAAGTCGAGAACACAAATAGGGAGATCAAACGAATTCTGGAAAAATCTGTTGAGCGATCCCGAAAGGATTGGTCCAAGCAATTGGACAATGCCCTATGGGCTTTCAGAACTGCTTTTAAAACTCCCTTAGGCACTACACCATTCAGATTAGTATATGGAAAAGCTTTCCATTTACCTGTTGAGGTAGAACATCATGCATATTGGGCAATAAAACAGATTAACCTTGATCTAGCTTGTGCAGGTGAAAAGCGAAAATTACAGGTGAATGAACTAGACGAGTGGAGGTTGCAAGCGTATGACAATGCAAGGATGTACAAGGAACGTACCAAGAGATGGCATGATGCTCACATAAAGAAACATAAAGAGTTTCAAGCAGGAGATCAGGTATTGATGTATAATTCAAGGCTTTGACTCTTTCCAGGTAAGTTGAAATCTCGTTGGTCCGGTCCTTTTACTGTCAAGGAAGTTTTCCCTTACGGAGTGGTTGAAATAAGCCACCCGGAAAAAGGAGTTTTCAAAGTCAATGGGCACAGGCTCAAATCTTATTTTGGAGGGGAAATACAGGCCTTCAAGGAGGTTTTACACCTCCAAGATTAGGGACATTCGTCCAACCGTCCAACTAATACGACGTTAAAGAAGTGCTGGGTGGGAGGCAACCCCCCGTTTTTTATGTTTTTGGTTTGTTTTGTCATTTTGTTTTAACTTTCTTTTATTGAATGGGTGATTGTTGTTTTGCCTAATTTGCAGTTGCAGAGAAAAGTTGATTTTTGGTGAATAAATTGAGAACACGCCCACAGACACGTCCGTGTCTATGGGCGTGTCATTATGTTTTTCAGGCAGTAGCTATTACATGCCCATGAACACTCCTGTGTCATTGGGCGTGTAAATTATCTTTTCAGACAGTAGCTACTACACGCCCATGGCCACGCCCGTGTCAATGAGCGTGTCGTTTCATTTTTCAAAAAGAAGCCATTACATGCCCATGGACACAACCGTGCCCATGGACGTGTCGCATTTATAAAAAAAAATTAATTAATTTTGAAATTTGAAATTTGAACTGGGCACGCCCCCAGGAACACGCCCATGGACACGCCCGTGTTCAAAAGCGTGTCACGTAAACTGGCTTTTAAATCGAGGGACACGCCCATCAACACGGGCTTGTCGCTGGGCGTGTTGACGTTTTCTATATATAGCCCCACGCCCATTTTTCCGAAAAAACAAAAAATTTTCTCTCATTCTCTCTCGTTTTCTCTCAAATTTTCTGCGTTTTTCTCGGCTAATTCACACACCCATTCAGTTTTGACCGATTTTTACTCCCGGGCTTGCATTATTTGTGTGTGCTCTCTCGTTTTTCCATCGGATTTGCGATTTCAGATTTATCGAAAATGGGCCCTCGCAAGCAATCATCGTCCCAGCTTCCAGCCAAACGGGCCCGAGGGGAGGGCAGTTCCAGCCAGCCTGCTACCCGCCCAACTTCTAAATTCATGGCGGGACATAAGTGCCTCAAATTCTCAAACGGCGAGGAACGGCGACGGTTCGAGTTGTTTGGCAACAAAGAATGGTCGGCACCTCGGTATTTAGACTGGGAGGCTATGGAGATGGTTAATATTGCTGCAGAAGTGAAAGAGATGATTGATCAACCAGGGTGGGGTCAGCTCTTCTCTATCCACGAGCCTTCATACCGAGAGCTTACACTTGAGTTTTACTGCACCTTCCAGTACCAGAAGACCAAAATCTCCATCACTGAGCCGACAATTAAATTCCGACTGGGAGGATAGAGGTTCCACATGAGCATCAACGACCTTGGGGTACATCTCGGGTTGTATACTGAAGAGGAGGTCCAGACCACCGATTATCTCGGTTCCGAGGTGGATTTTGCTGAGTATGATGTTGTTCCACCTCGGGTTTGGCATGACTTTGCGCCCACTGCAGATAGATATCAGCCCAAAGTCTCCAAAGCATCCAACTTCAGTTCTTTCCCCTGCCGGGTGGTGCATAATTTGTTAGTTCACACACTTACAGCCAGACTGAGCAGTACAGGGGTGGTGACCTTGAGGGATCTGTTCTTTCTGCACTGCATGCAACATAAGACCCGGTGCAATGTGGCCCATGCCATCACCCATTTCTTCCATGAGCAGTCTCGGAAGGGAGCTTCAGGTGCTTTACACGGTGGCATGTATGTCACGAGACTTGCTCAACGGCTGGGAGTGTTAGATGGTTGCCTCCCGATGACGGTGGAAGGTATGCCCAAGATATTGGGTATGGACACACTGAAGAGGTTGAACAGGGAACAGGTAGCTGGGTTGCGGGCTGCTCCTATGGATTCAGATTTACCAGAGCCGGTTCCTTGTGCTCCTACTGCCGATATACCACCTCCATCGTCAGATTCTGCTGCTGGACCATCTGCTGCTGGACCATCTGATGCTGCTGCACCTTCTTCTTCTGCCGAGCCTTCCTTTGTCCAGCCTCCTGCATTCCGAGATTGGCGGCAGTCAATTAATGAGGAGTGGGATGATGACAGGAAACCCACCGAATTTGAGCGCCAGATGTGTCGGATGGAAGGTATGATAAACAATATAGCTCTAAACCAAAATATGATCCTAATCCAGCAGGAAGACTTCCAAGCCCAGTTAGATCACGAGATCTTGAGGCGACAGTGGCTAGAGCAATCCATGTTGGAGTTCTGGCGGTATCAGGGATTCCACCCTTCGCAGCCACCACCTCCACCCTATCAGCCACCTGCCCGTGCACCGACACCTGCTCCTGCACCTGCACCTGCTCCTGCACCGGAACCCTCTCCACCAGTTGATGTCTCCGATGATGATGAGACCAGCAGTGATTAGCCACATTTATATTTTATTTTGATGTCGTTCTTTATTTCTTTATTTATTTACTACGCTTTTTAGTTTTTCTTCTTTTACGTGCTTTTGGATTAGTATTATTATTATTTTCTTTCGCATTGTTTCGTTTCTTTATTTATTTCTATATATTAACCTTGTTTTGAGTGCATTGTAGAATACTATTTTGCTGCAATACCTCCTTCACCGCACTCTTGGCACCGTACTCATTTTCACCCACTCATGGACTTGAAAAAGGGCAGTCTTTATCTCTCCTCATTGTTTCATGTTTTGCGCACACATTGAGGACAATGTGCATCTTAAGTAAGGGAGAGGTATAATTTATTGAATAAATTTCTACTTCATTTTTTTTTGGAATTCATTTTTCTCAATAAATGCCTGCTAAGTAAGCTAAATTGTTATGATAAGTATAATTTGATGTGATTTCCCTTTACATGTTAAACTAATTTGAAATTTCATAAATGACAATTTCTTGTTGAGGTTAACTTAGTGATTTCGATCAATTGTTGAGGATCGATTGTAATGGCTATAGTTAAGTTGTGGATCGATGGAAATTGGAACATTACTAGAGTTTAAAACCTTAGTTACATTTTTTAGCATAATACAATTCCGTAGATTCTTGAGTCGGACTTGGTACGACCCTTAAGTCTATAACCCTTGAATAAAAATAACTAAAACAAATAATTCTAAGGAGCTTTGAAAATTTTTCCCTGTTCCGCTGATTTTGACTACAAATAAGTTAGAATCATGAATAGTGCTAGTAGCCATTTGAACGGTGATTCTGGCTGAGTAACCGGGGGTCGGCATCACAAATGTTTACCTTCGCGTCAAAAGGCTAGTATCAGTTCAAACAAGTCGGGCTCCTTAAATCGTAAAAAAATAATAATAAATAAATAAATAAATAAAATTTGAGGGTTAGAATGCTTAAGAGAAAACTCACGTTTTTCGCACTTTGTTCATAGCATTTGAATTTGCTGGAATTTTATGCTCAATTTTTTTAACTCTGGATTTTTAGGTTTTAGGTATGTGAAATTTTTATTTTGAAACTTCTTGATTCAGCTGTTATGATTGTGAATCATTTTGATTGAGAAAGTGAGGTTATCCGATTCGAGCATTGTCAAAACTTTATTCTTCTTTTTGAATATAGAGGGAGTCCGTCATTTCTGCTTATTACAGTAATTTAGTTTGCTTGAGGACAAGCAAAAACTCAAGTGTAGGGGAATTTGATAAGTACACAATTAATGATATTTTATTCCCATTTCTTAATATGATTATTATCAAATTGAGTTTAATTTGTTTGTTCAAAGTGCAATTTAAGGATAATTTCAGGAACTCTTGATAATTTGAGGCATTTGGTTATTTCGGAGCAATTACGGATGAAAGTAGAAGAAAAGAGCAAAATCTGTCAATGGACACGCCCACGCACACGGGCGTGTCGTTAGACGTGCCCCTGTTACTGCATTCAGTGGATATGACACGCCCAGTTCATAGGCGTGTCACCAAACGTGCCATTTGTCCAGAGTCACAGTATCTTCAACACGCCCAGGACCACGGGCGTGTCAATGAGCGTGTAATTCATCCAGACTCACAATAGCTATCACACGTCCAGTACCACGGGCGTGCCAAGGAACGTGCCTTTTATTCAGACTTACAGTAGCTATGACACGCCCAGTAACACGGGCGTGTCAGTGGACGTGCCTTTGGTTCAAGATCACAAGTGCCTATGACACGCCCAGTAACATGGGCGTGTCAGTGGTCGTGTCACCTGTCGAAAAGTGAGATTCTTTGCACTGATTGGGGAATAAGTGGGGGACAACAGCTGGCCTTTGTCAAAAAGAAAGAACAAGAAAAGAAAAGCTTGCCTAAATCAGGGAAAAGGGTGATGAACCAAGGGAAAGTGGTAGACAATGAAGGGGATGAGTGAGCTGGAGGTATGGGCTGGAGATTTGGAAAGGATTAAAAAGAGAAGAGAGGGAAAAGAACAGCAGTTTTTGCTGGAGCATTTCTGGAAACAGAGAAGAAAGAAGAGAAGGGAGAGCCATCTGCTGGAGCAAGGAGAAGGGTCTTGAGCTGAGATTGAAGGAAGATCAACACCATACTCAAGCCCTAAACCAAGAATCAAGAGCTCAAGTGAAGAAATACAGATTCACTGCCATGAATTGTTTGGTTTCTCTTACTCATTTATCCTACTCTGTTTTTCTAGCTGTTAATATGAACTAAATCTTTCTCTATCTAGATATTGATGAACCCTAGCCAATTTGTATGAATTGAACAATTGTATTCAGTTGAATCAATTAATTGAGTTGTTTTATTCTTATGATACTTGTTGTTATTTCCAATTGATAATAGCATGCTTGTTGATTGGTTATTGTTTTCATATTATTGACTTGAGAAAGCTTGATGTGAATTGAATTCTCATAAGGATTAAGGATTGATTGGGGTGCTAGAGATAGACCTACAAGATCCTTTGGTTTATAGTTCCTTGTCATTAATACATGATCTATTTAATTGTGTTTTGAGAAGAGATTCCAGCACTCTACTTAGTGATTAGGGATTAATCCGCTCGAGAGAGGCTTTAATCTTAGTTAAAGGAATGCCAATTCAATTTGATTAAATGATTTAGCTGAATGGATTGTTTATAAATATCATTGAGGCTAGGGGGATCCAATATCTGGATAGTTTTATCATTATAAATCTTTTTGTGCACAGCATTAAATTTCCTTTCATTCATTAATTAGTTGATTTTAGTTACAACACATCACACAACTATTAATTCACTAAACAACAATTAAGATTTGCACTAGTACTTGGCCTTGTCCCTAGAGGAACGACATTCACTCACTATTATATTACTTGAGCGACCCGTGCACTTGCGGTAATTGCATATAGCATACGGCACGCATCATTATGTTAATGGATAATTGAAAATTGGGCTTTGATTGAATGAACCTATGACCTTAGGCACCTTCCCAAGAATCGATTTGACCTTGTATCACCTTCACACTTCAACCCTACGCACGTTAATCTTAGATTTAAATTATTCTCGCACCATTCCAACACAACAAACTTTCGCATTTAAATAATTTGTCAATCAAGCTATTACGAACTCCACCTTCTTGGGGAAACGACCTTGGGGCAATCACCTTTGCTATAGTTACCCCGTATACTTGCGAGTGATGCTTGTAGTAGTACTTAATTCGAGCGCAACAGTTACTGAGAGAAACGGTATTCTCTTGGTAATATGAATAAATAAATATCATTTATTATACTTTTCATTTACTGACAGAAAATGTATCCTTCGATACTACCAACAAAAATTAATTCTCTTGATAAAATTAACAATAAATATAATTTATAATTATTATATTGAATTTTTTATTTATCGACAGAAAAATTATTTTTTTGATAAATGTCTATTATTTACCGAGAGAAATAAATTTCTCTCCGTAAAAGTCCAAACATGTGATATTTATTGAATTTATTTTTTGACAAAAAAATTTTTCGGCGGTACTACCAAGAAAAATAA
Organism: Garcia nutans; assembly: GCA_947685225.1. NCBI lineage: Eukaryota > Viridiplantae > Streptophyta > Magnoliopsida > Malpighiales > Euphorbiaceae > Garcia > Garcia nutans. The sequence continues at coordinate 4,520,030 of CANTUV010000068.1, forward strand.
ATTTTGGTCGGTAAGTTTTGTCGATAAATCTATTCGCCATCATCTTGCACTATATTTATAGACATAATTTTTGTCGGCAAATGAATCTGTCGGTATTTTTTTAATTTTATTTTTTTAATATTTTTTTTCGATATTATAATAAATAATATTTTTTCTGTAAAATTATGTGGATAATTCACTGCATTCTTGTAGTGATTTCATGCGGTGCCTGCAATAACATATAAATTACAATTACCTGACATATAAATTACAATTACCTGAGTCAGCTATTATCCATAACGTTTTCCATGTTTCACTGCTAAAGAAGTGTCTTGCAAAAACATGGCCAGCTTAGCTACTATTCCTAAGTTGCATACTAATGGAGAATTCCAATTGGAACCTGTGGTGGTTTTGGATACAAGGACAATTTTGTGAAAGAAAAAACCAATAACTTAGATACCAGTAGAATGGGCAACTATGACACACCAGAAGAAGCAACCTGGGAAGATGATGATTTTTTAAGGCAACATGTCCCTAACCTCTTCCTTGAGAACAAGGAAGTTTTTCAAGCCAGGGGCAATGTAATGACCCAGCTAAAGCCAAGAAGGTTCCCTTTGAAGAATGGAACAGATGCTGCAATTCATGGACTAGAGAGGCTAAGAAGAATGTTGAGCCTATTATTTTTGCTGGTTCGGTAGAAAACACAGAAAAATGTGATAGGTTTTACGTACTGTAGATTATGAATAAGAGGGAAATTGAGTTAGTTGAGCTGTTAGTTGCTTTGGGAATTGTGACAGCTGGATTTTTGTGAGTGTATGAAAGTGTGCGACATAAACAATTTTGAGTGAAAAGAAGAATTTTATTATAAATAATCAGTACATTGGCAATCATTAAGCAATCAATACAATCTGATTTCCCTCATCTCTCTCTTTCTCTCTTCCTTCCTCACTTCTTTCCTTTCTGCTAACTCTCTCGCTCCCCTTCTCTTTTGAACTCAATAGTTGGATCTGTTGGAACCCAAGCTTCTTTGAAGCTCTAACCATTCAGCTACAAGTCAGGACCCCAAATGACCCATGGGTTTCTAAAAAAGAATTGTCTTTACAAAATGTGTATATATATAAAAACGTGAAAAAAATATATGGTTATAAGTTTTTACAATTAGAATCATAGTTGAGCTACAGTCATGAGGCTTCAAGATTTGTACTAGAATTTAAAGCAGGATCATTGGGAAGGAAAAGCCTATTAGAATTAAGTGCAGTGAACACCACCAAACTGAGAGAAACCAAAACTGAGAGTGCAGATAGAACTAGCATTACCCCATGGGCAATGTCACCTTTCACTTCTTTTGCATAATCTGCTGAAGCTACAGCTAAGACTGTCAATGGGAAAGAGTATGCCCACCATGCTACATTGAACTTTCTTGTTGATTTCTTGAAAAGTTTTGGCCTTGAAACCTGTTCATTTTAATAATTCATTAATCATTAGCAAATTCAGAAATATCCATTGAATATCTTATCAAGCCTGTGCATATCAAAGCCAGCCGGGATGACCAAACTAGCTGTAAAGGCTAAAACTATTAGCTCAATATATATATGTTGAAATTGAAAGAAAAAAATTACATTATTGGTATATGTTTTTTTTTTTTAAATCTACTAGTTTAAGTGTCTGAATAATTTTTGTTTTATATGATAAATTTATTAATTTTTAAAAATAATTTCATATAATTAAGTATTTTTTCGATCACCCGTGTGCTGATTTGCAATTCTTAATTATCCTTCTTGATTTATAATTTCCTTGCTCCATTTAAAATCGTATTTTAGTATTTAATAACTCAGTAAGTTTTCTTATCATTTTTTACCGTTAAAAACTTTAAAGTTGTAAATCAGTATTAAGATAACTGTAAAACAGTTTAAAAAAATACTTTCATAAAATTAATTTTAAAAGTTGAAAAATTTTCAATAGATTACAAAAATTGTACAAACACCCATGTAATATATATTTTAAAAAGTTTTTTTTTTGGCCAGTATAAATTTTAAAAAGTTTAAACATTAACAATATGATTTTTTTTTAAACTGAATATAAGAGACAACGCTTATCAATGCGAGGACACGTGAAGATATATGTCTGATCCAATGATATCATGGATCAAGTGTGTGTGTATATATATATATATCTTATCAATACAAAATTAAATAAAATTAATATTTTTTTATTAAAATTATTTTATTTAATTTTAATTGTTGAGATATATGTATATTTGGTCCGTATGAGAATATTCAAAAAAATCAAATATTTATGGTCAAGTCTAAATATTAGGCCAAGAGTGAAACAGAAATGCGAACATAAGAGTGAAAATATTATGTATGAAAAGGACTGATATGTACGGTTGCATTTATGTCGAACAACTCAAAAATCTTGATATGGTCCCTACTTGAAGGCGCCTTCAAGGACCAATCCATCAACTTGATCTAATAACAATTCAATTTTAATTTTACTTCTTGATCATAATTAATAATATATTATATAGAATAATTAATTAATTAATGCAATAAATATTATATATATAATTACCAGGGATAAAAAGAGGAAAAGGGAGAGAAAGAAGAGCATCTTTGCCAAGTTATCAAAGCTTCCAGAAATAGAGTTCCAAGCTAAGCTTGCCATGCTAGGAGCCGCTATAAACAAGAAGAAAACTGGCCTCAACATTGCTGGTAAGCAATTATCCACACTTGATCTTTGATACAATGTCACAAAAAGCACAAGATAATGACACATCCCTAATGAGAACATGCAAATTGAAGTCTCTGTCCACCCCATTTGTGCTGCCGCCTCTGCTCCAACCAAGTTCCCGATCACCGATAACTGGCTCGCCGGATTCGCAGCTACTGATAAAGACCTCTTTCCTTTAGTAAACCACTGGCCATAGATTTTAACATCAAGAGCCAACATTGGAACCATAAAAACCCAATAAAGAACAACTAAGTAAAAGGATTTTGGACCACAGAATGGTGAAGATTGAAGTAAAAGAAGCCAAGAAATCCATGGAGCAAAAAGATAGTTAACTCCTACATGGTGAAGGAACTCATTTTTCACCATTTTAAAGTGAAATAAACATCGGAGTAAATAAAGAAGAGAGAGTGAAGATATTGTAAAAAGTGCTATAGACCAAAGAAGAAGAAAAGCTGTAGAGGGTAGTATTTGATTAAATAATCGTCTAAGAGCATGTGCATGATCAATATCTGATTTATCTCCAAGATTTTTCCATAGTAAAGCTTGGCTACAAAGAGAAAGGCTTATCCTAAAATAACCAGCATGAAATCTACCTAAGATTGAAATAAATGAATCTTTTATTATTTCCAAAGAGCTATAAGGTGGTGGTGGTCGTGGTGGTGGTGGCTGCCGTGCTTGCAGTGGTGGTGGTATTTGGATTACAAGGTTGAGGCTGACGAGGGGTTTGGAGTTTTGGTGTTTGGTACAAATAAGTTCCATGTTGGATGGAGCAAAGTAGGTGTGATATGGTGATGTGCGTTTATAAAGAGAGAAAGGAAGCGTGGGAGTGAGTGAAAGAAAATGACAAGTTTTGTTTTTGGAAGTTGGAAAGAAATGTGTTGGTTTTGACAGAAAGTGGGAGAATACGAGAATATACAGTGGAGGTGGAGGTGGAGGAGGCGGCTGACATGGCTACTCCTTTTCGACCTTTTTATCCATGTTATGACCTGTTTTCAACCCTTTACAGCTAGACCCCGTGCAGCCGTGCTCACTGGGATCCATTTTCTTTTTTTCTTTTTTTTGCCTCACCTCCCCCTCTTAATAATAATAATAATAATAATAATAATAATAATATCTAACCAGCTGGGAGTCGCTCAGCTGGCCACCTGTTATTACTCTCAATTGAGAGAGCAGGAGTTTGATCTCCATAAAAATTATATTTCGGGAGTCGAGCTTTAAAAAAAAATATCTATTATAGTCTCAAATTTTTTTTATAAAAATAATGTATAAAAAATAATGCACTCGAAAACTATAATCTTTTAATATTATGATAGATGTTTTTTTTTTTGTAAAATATAACATTGTAAAATGTAAATTAATGAATTGAAACACAAATATTATTTTTTTTTATCTTTGATGCTTTATTTTTATTTTTATTTTTATTTTTATTTTAATGGAACTATAATTTAAAGTAGAAAAACATTATCTAATAAAAACATACAATTTTAACATAAAAATTACATGGTTTTGATTTTGAATCTTCCAATTAATAAAATGATTCTACATTTATTTCTGATTTTACTAATATAAATCTTATGTTAAAATTTTGATTTAATGTAGTTGAAAATTTTAAACATGTAATATTAAATATTATTTAAAATTGATAAATAATAAAATTTTAAATTTTAAATACAAGAACATATCATCATAAGAAAACCACTTAAATCTCTAGAGTTCTAAAATTTTTAAGCTATAGCCAATAATTAAATCACTAACATTCACCTTTTCCTAAAAAGCAAATGAGCGAATCATATCCATTTTGTGTACTATATCTATATGGAATGCGCCAAATTATGCCATTTTGTTATGATCTAAAGCCTATTGTTTCAAATACAAAATTATCCATATACATGCAGAGTGGAAATGAGTCAGATTATTTGCAAATTATATATTATTTGAATTTAATTTAATTTTAATAGCTAGGGTTAAATCGAGTAAAGAATTGAGCCTAATTTAAGCATTATAATACTTAATTATTTGAGAGCTAAAGCCGTTTATAATTTGGTTTAATTAATTAAAAATAAAATAATTTAATCAAACCAATTATATGAGTTAAAAATTATTCAAACCAATAGTACTGAGTTTTGATTGGATTAATTAGTTGAACCGGTTTGAACTATAAAGTAAAAATATTTTTTAAAAAATTAGAAATAAACACTATATAATTATATAAATTTTATGACATGAAAAATATTCAAAGAAAAAGAAAGTAAATAGTTCTGCACATTCTATTTCATTTTAAAATATTCTAAAATAATTGTCCATTTTTATTTATAAAATATATTTAATATTTAATATTTTATTTTTAATAAATTCCTACTTTAAATAAAAAAATTAATAATAAGTTAAATTATTTTTAAAATAAAATAAATATACAAATAAAGATAAAAAAATATATATATATATATATATATTATCAATATACTAATTATATATTTTTTAAAATTTATAAAAAAATAAATTTTATGAAACGGATAAAGTAATATGAATAGTATAATATAATTTTATATTTAGTATTAAGTTATATATATATATATATATTTTATCAAAATCATAATATTTAATGTTAAAAATTATGACTAATTTTTTTTATTAATTTGTAAATATCTCCATAAATAAAATAATTGGTCAAAAAATTTAAAGCTGCTTCCGATACTAAAAATCGAATCATATATAATTAATTAAAGATGAATAAATTTTAACCACTCAACTGCAGCCCTTGAATTACATTAAGCTATATATTTTGATGTGCACTTATCATTATTATTATTGTTTTATTTATCAGTAACAGACAATTTTTTACACAGTAGGCCAAGGCAAGAGAGAAGGAGAAGGACTTTTAGCATGGCAAGTCATGCCAGTGTTGGATTTGGTTGAAATGAGATGTCTGGTACAGCGGGCCTTCCCCTTTTGACATGACTCAATTGGACAAAGTCAAAAAGATTTATCTCCAAATAAATAAATACATATATGTATTTTTGAATATTCCATCAGTTTATTTAAAATATATATAATTTATAAATAAATTTAGATAAATATAAATAATATTTTAATTACTCATAATAAATTTGAATTTTTATTTTTAAATACCTGCAATTCAAATTTGATATTATATTCATTATCACTTGTGTACATAAGAATAAATATAAGTAATAAAATATATTCATAGATAATGTATAGTTGTCATAGGCCAAGAATAATATATTTAGAAATGGAAATTAATTAAAAACACTACCTTTGTCTCCTTATTTTAAGTTGTGCTTCTTTTTGGATTGGAATTTGGAAAGCATCCTTTATCCTTTTCTCACTTTCACAGGTGCAACTTGGTACGAATTTGCGTCAAAAGGTTGATTAAAAAAAGTAGAAAGAGCCCTTCAAAATATTGACACAATTGACAATTTAAATGTTTCTATATATTTCATTTCTTTACAGTAATCCGTTTATCCATGCATGCACTTACATTAATGATAAATTAACTTTCAAATGGATGCGGCCAAAAAATTGACTTGGAACTGTTTTTATAAATTGACTTAGTAGAAATTAAAATGATTATTAATATAAATGTTAAAGGTGTTGTAATAATTTATCTTAATTTGAGAGTTTATAGAGTAATAAAAAGTATAATTTTTAATCCATGCATAAAAAAGATTAAAAAATATTTTCATAGTTAAGACGTTTTAAAAAAATAAGCATATTAATTACTGATTAAAAAAATTATCAATTACAGTAAAAATTTATTATTAATAATATGTAAGGGATAACTCTTATTCACTTTTTTTTAGCTGTTATCCTCTCAATAAAGAATAAACTTCCAAACAATAATAAGTGGATTTACTTCTGACTTGTTGACTAGAATATCCAATATTTAGGACTAAATTATAAATGAAAATTTACTTATTATTTTTATTAAAAAAAGCTCGATTTTCAACTGTGGATGATTTGTGTCTTATCAAATTACAATGGTGGATTTATTAGTTGCATATAAATTGATTCGTGATATCACTTTATTGTAAAAAAAATAAAAGAAAAAAAATCTGTTTCGAGACCCTTGAATATATTATGTTTTATTTTTTTTTTTGTGGCACAAATTTTTTTATTTATTTCTATTTAACAGTTTAGGTATATAACTAATTATATTCGAAAAAAAGTTTACAGAATAAGGCCATCTTATTTTTTTTAAGAATATATTTAATAAAATTTAAACTCTTATTTTTTTCACTTATTTAATTCTATTTTAAGACCTTGACTATATTATGTTTTATCTTTTGAGCTCCTAAAATTATATATTTTTTTTGTATCACAACTTTTGAATTTTTTTTATATAAACATTTTTTTTGCAGTAAAAGTAAAATTAAAATAAAGAGAAGTATTACAAAGAGAGTTTTTATTAAAAAAAACATTAATATGTTAATGTGGTGGGTCTTTTCCATGAGTCTCAAACTCCAATTCCATCCAACAATGATACTGTACTAGTGGTGCTAAATGACTGGATGTGGTTTAATATGTTTTTGGGTAATAGGCGTGCAAACATTGCAAGTGTCAGAAGAGTTTGTGGTATTTGAGCGACTAGCCTTTGCCTTGCCCCAGTGTAGACCCTCTAATAGTGAGTATGGATTGTTTATGCATTTCTGACCTCCCTTTTTTTTAGCCATCTTTTCTTACCTCCTTTTGTAGAAAGAGCAGACGGAGGTGAATTTACATTGAGCTCTTACACGAGGGATTATAGTTAATGGAAGACTATCACTTTTAATTTGAGAGTCTATGCATAACTAATGTGGAATAGATAACTCTAATTTTTATAAGGCAGTCTAACAAAAAACTACTTTAAATGATAGTTTAATAATTATAGCCAAAAATTAAAACTGCAATTTGAGCATTCTTTGGAGCTAATATAATAAAAAATTGATTAACTAGTCAAAATTATTTTTTTATAGTGTGATTTATCATTTTTAGCCAAATTTCAACGTTTAGGCATATAAAAATATGTTTTTATTTATTTATAACATCTTTTGATAAATATTTATTTTTTTTATTTTTTATAAAAATATTTGATTGAGAAGTCATTTTATTATTTTATTTATCTCATTGAATATTTTTCTTTTTTATATATATTTCTCTCTATTTTGGCAGCATGTTACATTTTTATTAAGTTTTCTTATTTACAACAAGAGTTTCTAGAATCCTGACCTTATATATCGTAACTTTTTAAAAAATGATAATAGTTTTCAAAATTCAATCAAATTTTAATGAAGAAACTTTTATCTCTTTTCCTCTATTTATCTAAGTATTCTTAAACTGAATATGTTAATAACACTTTTATTCCCTTTATTCTTAACTTTTGTTATGTCAATAACACTTCTATAAGTTTGGCAATTAATTAGAGAGTCTGGTGTTGATTCGATCTAAATTTTATTTTCATATGTTTTGACAGAAGCTATCTGTCCATGCATGTGAGATATAATTAAGGATTTTTTTTTTCAAACATATTCCAAAAAATAAAATATTTTTAAAAATACTCACTTTTCTTTTTTCTTAAAAAATATTATTTTTCAACTTTTAATTTTAAAAATATTCATTTTTAGACGTATATATTTGGTATATGTTTAATATACTAAAGGTATACTTCACTTTCAGAGATATATACTTTAACAAATATTTAGTATATCAAAGGTATATCAAAATAATTGAATTTTTTTAAAAAAAATTGAAAAAAGTGATAGATAATATAATTTTCTCTACAATTAAAGGAAATGTGGGGAAAACCCTCTTCATATAGGGAGAAAGATAGGGTTGGCTACGAGGTTGAGGCGGAGGAGCACTCCCCGTCCTTGTCTTCGTCTTAGGCGGAGAATCCCTACCCCGTCCCCGCCATAGAAACGAGAGAATATTTTTCCTCGTCTTAGTCCCGCGAAGATTCTAGTAGGGAATTTACTTTTATTTTTATTTTTAAAATTAAAATTTAAAAATATAAAAAATAATTCATTATTATTGTATACTTAATAAAATAATAATACAATAAAAATATGTAATAAATTTTTAAAAATATTATAAGATTAAATACATCGAAATAAATATATTTCGCATGTGTAAATAATTAAAATACAATATGCATAATATAATATTTATAAAAAATAATATATAATAATATATAATGTGTATAGTATAATATATATTATGCATATAATGTGTATATAGTATGTATATATTATGTATACTTTATGGGTTCCCGTGGAGACGGGGACGGGGATCCTTGCGTACTTCCCGCCTGGGCCAAGGGGAGAGATTTCTCTCTATTTCCGTCCCCATTCCCATCTCCATGGAAAAAAATTCGAGAAACATCTGTCACATTTAGAGAAAATCCTAGAGAAAAATGAAATTTTTTTGTCTCACTGCCAACCCTAGAGTAAGATCATTTGATGATAAGGTAAGATAATGTTGAGGTGAGGAGGCTTAAGGGAGATATTTTGTGGTTTGAGGTGTTGCACAATAATGAGGCATTTGTGGCCACATGGTAGTGCATTGCGTCTTTTAACTAGTCATAATTTGGATTAAGTTTTTGACAAAAATGTCAAAACAAATAAATTTTTTAAAATTTACCAAAATTTTAAAATATTTTTAAATTTATAAAAATTTATGATTACTTTACTAATTTACTAGATTTACATAATTTATTATGAGTTTATTAATATGTATGATAATTTTTATAAGTTTATTATATACTTTTATAAAATGAATAAAATACTTCCAGTAAAAAAAATTGATAAAATTTGGTTGAGGGAGTAATTTTGCCATTTAGGTTTGGTGACTTTAAATATGCAAAATCTACTATCTGGCTTAATTGTATTTAATCTCGGTTGCTCAATTAATGATAGTGAATTTAGTTTTAATTTGTGGCCTTTTGATTGTGCATTTGGTTTACTAGGTAGTCACGACTACGATCAATGATTTTTAAATGTGTAAGACTTACTATTTATAGCTCTAATTTTATTGTGTTTTGTCTCTGTAACTTAGAAGGTGTTTGACTTAGCTTATAAACTGGTCAAACAAATTTATAAATTCTAAATTTAAGTTGATATATTTATTTAGATAATTTTATAATCTTATAAGCTCTAATAAGAAATTAAATGAAGGGAGGTACCAACTTATTATTTTGGTGCCTATAAAAATTTGGTTTATAAGTCAATTTGGCCAAATAATTTACAATATCATTCCTATTTATTCTAATAAATGTTTTTGGTAATATAATTTTATATTATTTTTATTATTTTAATAATAAATATACTTATAAATTATTTTTCACCAAATATGTTATGTGCATGTTAGCTATTTATAAGCACTCAAAATAAATACATAATTATTTTAAATTTTAAATGTTTATAAACTCTTATTAGCTTATAAGCACTTGGTGCTTATAAATTAAATTTTATAAATTAAGCCAAACACCCTCTTAGTTAGTGGTGCTAAATTTAGTTCTTCTCAAATTATATAAATTTATGGAAACTATAGGAAGTGTAATACTAGTTTTTTAAATTTTTGAACAATGAAGTGTATTGTAATATTTTAATAATTTATACATTGTTTTTAATGAAAATCTTATTAATTTTATTTTTAGCATTAAAGGCCTTCAATGTAAAAAAGAAAAAAGAAAAAAGAAGACAAATCAAAACCTCAATATGTAAAAATAAAAATTTAAAGCCTTATTTAATGAAAATAATATATATATATATATATATATAAAGAAGGAATCCTCGGCATTCATTTATAGTGCATTAACATAGACCAGAAAGTGAATCTCAATACCTTAATTTTTTTACTATTTCAAAAAGAGCACTCCCTCCACCTATAAATTATATCCATATTTGTTGAGACGTCTTAAAAAATAATCTTTTTTGTAATTTAAATTTATTGTTGTACTTTCACTACCATAAAGTTATGATATAGTAAATGAAAATTTTCCAATTCTGAATTTAGAAACTTTTAAATCAGCAACATATCAATGATGGAATAATTTTGATGCTTTTTTTTTTTGCTATTTTTATAACAATGGATTTTAGTATTATTTTTTATTCTAATGCTAAATTAACCACGAAATTTATTCAACCATTGGTTTTTTTTAAATATTTGGAAAAAAATATATTTTTTTGTTATTGATTTAAGTGAGTTCACCTAAAATACACTCTTCTCTAAAGGGTTAATATTGTTTAAACTTCAATCTCCTTAAATGGGCTGAAAAATACAATAATACACTTGCAATATAAATTGCACCTAAGCTGAATTATTTTCTTTTCATTTCAAATTATGAAACCGCCTCGACTTCACTTTCTCTCTCACTGTCAGCGTTGATCTCTCTCTCACCGTCGCCATCTGAAGCTTTCTTTCATCACCGTTATTAGGCAAATTTTTTTTTGTTTCTAAGCACCTCACAATAAGAATGTATTTTAGGTTTTGACTTCGAAAATGAAAAAATGTTTGATGCGAAATGTTATATTGTCTATTAAAGTAGATGCATGTGTCAAAGTCAATGTATTGATAAAATGCATTACTGCTGTTTTGAAATGGGTTTTTATCAATTGATGTTTTGGCTATTTGAAGCATGGATTTTCTACTTTTTTTTTTTGTTCTTCTGAGAGTGTATTGTTTATCTAAGTAAAGTTAGATGAAGTTAGGAGAAGTTATGGGTCATTAGGAGTTTACTGTTAACTGATTTAATATCTCCTAACTTTTCCTAACTCATATCAAATTGTAAGTTTCCGCCATCGAAAGTACTACATTCCACTTCCTAAGTCAGTCTGTATACTTGAGTTTGAAAATATAATTTTTTTATTTTTTTTATTTTTATGTCCTAACACACATCAAATTGCATGTTTCCGCCATCTAAAATATTTTATTACACTTCTTAAGTCACTCTGCATACTTGAGTATGAAAATGTAATCTATTTGATTTTTTTTTATTTTTTTAGGGAAAAGAATGAATTAAACTACTCTAACTTCCTATAACTTGCCCTAACTTACATCAAATTATATGTTTCTGCTAGCTAAAATACTCTATTACACTTCTTAAATCACTCTGCATGCTAGAGTCAAAAAATGTAATCTGTTTGAATTTTTTTTATATATTTTCGTAGGGAAAAAATGAACTAAAATGCCTTAACTCCCCTAACTTACTTTAACTAATATCAAATTGCATGTTTTTGCAATCTAAAATACTCTATTATACTTTCTAAGTCAAATTGCATAGTTAAGTCTGAAAATGTAATATATTTTTCTTTTTAATTTTTGTAGCGAAAAGAGTGAACTAAAATGCCCTAACTCTCCTAACTAGCCCTAACTCATATTAAATTACATGTTTGTTTCATCTAAAATATTCTATTATACATCCTAAGTCAATGTGCATACTTAAGTCTGAAAATGTAATTTGTTTGATTTTTTTTGTTTATTTTTATAGCCAAAAGAATGAATTAAATTGCCCTAACTCTCTCTAACATGGTCTAACTCTCATCAAATTATATATTTCTGCCACTATTATACTTTCAAAGTCACTCTGCAAACCTGAGTATGGAAATATAATCTATTTAAATTTTTTTTATTTTTGTAAGGAAAAAATGAACTAAAATACCCTAACTCCCTCTAACTTACCCTAACTCACATGAAATTGTATCTTTCTGCTATCTAAAATACTTTATTGCACTTCCTAAGTCACTCTGCTTCTTGAGTATGAAAATGTAATTTGTTTGAATTTTTTTGTAGGAAAAAGAGTGAACTCAAATGCCTTAACTAACCCTAACTTATCCTAATTCACATCAAATTGTATGTTTTTGCCATCTAAGATATTTTATTACATTTTCAAAATCATTTTGCATATTTGAGTCTGAAAATATAATCTATTTGAATTTTTTTTTTATTTTTGTAGGGAAAAGACTGAATTGAACTACCTTAACTCTCCTAACTTGTCATAACTTATGTCAAATTGCATGTCTCAACCATCTAAAATACTTTATTATACTTCCTAAGTCAATATGCATACTTGAGTCTACAAATATAATGTTTTTAATTTTTTTTAAATTTTTGTAGAGAATGCCCTAACTTGCTCTAATTCATAATTTGTTTAGGTGAAATGACATCAAGTTCTCCATTATCTTCTGCTAGAGAGGGAACACCCATCGTAGCTGAGAAGAAAATGGTCAGTCCGGGGCAAATGTCCACTCATCAGGCCATCATTATGTGTTTAAAAGAAGGAAAGTTGATAAGTATATTGAGTCTAACAAGAGGAAGAGAGCAATTGAATTTTTTTAGTGATAAAGAAAAGGTAAAAGATGGGGTAAATGTTGATAAACATGAAGCATATTATATAATTGAACCATCAAGAAAGAGGTACTACCAGGTTAATATTATTAGTTCTGGCTTGAAAATTATGTGTCATCCAGAACACATTTACTGATAACAAGGAGAAGGTACTTGTAATATACTTAATTTACAAGTGAACAAAATTTCTGTTATGAAGTATATATATTTTTAATTTCTACAGTTCGATGCCTTTTTGAAGTATCATATTGGCCACTTGCTAAAAGTGCATGACCAAAATTTTTTTCATTGGCCTAGTTTGATTAACTACATATTCTTACACCAAATGCACAATCCAAAGACATATAAGCTATCATCTAAGTTCGGTAATGAAGTTTTCACCATGGGAGCAGGAATATATTGTCTAATTTTTGGGTTAAAAAATAATGGCAAAGAGGATTTGGTTGCGTCCAACAGTCCTTTTGTGAAGGAGTATGAAAATATGACCAGCAGGGAGATTCTTGTAGTATTCGTAGGTTACAACGACATGAATTTTCAAGTTAAGTTAGGGGTCGAATGTCTGATTAACCTAATGGTTTTGGGCAAGGCTACTAAATCAAAAGTTGATTCTCGGATTCTATTACTTGTTGATGATGTTGATGCCTTTAACAACATTATGTGGGATAAATTGAGGTGGAAGTTTATATATTCAAACGTTAAAGATGCTATTTGGAGCCTGAAAAAGAAGGAAAAAAGATAGTGGATACTCTTTAAGTGGATTTTTTGATAACATAACTATTTATTCAATAGAGATATTGTCATCTTTAAATTGAGTTGGGGTGAAGAAAATTAATAATCAAATTCCTAGGATCATGAATTGGAAAATGGTGTCAAAAATCTCATATCAAAAAATCAAAGCAAAAATTTCAGAATCAGTACACCTAATGCTCTCATTGTCAAGAATTTTATTAATGCTATTTTTTATTAAATTTGGTATATCATTCTGTCTCATTCAAATATGTTGTATACATAAGTTGCAAACTGTTCCATTTCACATGTCCAGAGATAAATTAGTGAATCTTGCTTTCTCTACTTTACCTCTTAGTAAAGAAGGGGAGATTATGGAACATTTATCTAGATTTCAAAATTCATATATTGAACTCGAGAGAGAGAAGACAACACTTTTTACAGATTTTGAAGTGACTATTGTCTTTCATGAAAAATCAAAATAAAAAACTCAGTACATCGTCAGAAGAAAAAAGAAAAGTAAATCAAGGATTTGAGAGAAGAAAATAAAGAGCTGCACACTTTGGTTGGTTGTAATATCCCCATATATGCCCTAGAAGTTTTGAACGTTGTTGTTTAAATTGGTTAGAATGTATGTGTCTAATGGCAAGAGAAAAGAAATTGGAAAGGAAATGTTTGTGTATATGTGTTTTGAGATAGAAAAGAGGGTTTAGAGAGAAGTCTATATGTTGTTTATATGATGATATAATTAACATATACATAAGTCAAATAGGGAGTCAATGCAAGAAGATATTTTATTTGAGGTTGTGAAATTACATATTTGGGCATGCAAGTGACAAAAGCTAAGTTAAGTGATGAGGGGTGTTTTGGTAATTGCTTGAATTGGATTGCATGGTGGAGATTTAAAGAAGAAAAGCTATTTGACTTGTGTTGAATTTCATTTCTTCTCATGTGTGTGCCGGCCATCCAAGAAGAGAAAGAGCAAGAGAGGTGTTATTGATGCTTGAAGCAATTTGAAGAAGCAATCAAAGGATTTGGTTAAAGATTTGTGAAATTTCTTCATTTGAAGTAAGTTCTTTTCCTTGATTTTTCTATTCTTTTGAAGTGGTGTTTGAAGTGAATTAGGGTTTGTTGATTTGAAGATGAGATGTGTTTATGATGTGTTTCAAGTGTTAAAAATTGGTTTTAAGTTAAGAGTTTAAATAGGTTTTGTTGTTGGAAGTGGTAGATGTTGATTTTGAAAGATGGGGAAAGATGGTGGTTTTAGGGTTTTGAGATGATATGTATGTAAGTGTAATGTTAATGTGTTGTTAGTGTGACTATTGAGATGAATATGTTAAATATGTGTTTATGACATGGATTGTATTCATTTGAATGAAATTATTATTGTGTTAAAAGTGTGAAAATGTATTTAGAAGAGGGTTGGCTTGGATTAGGGTTTTGTTCTTAAGTGACACGACCAAAGGCAAGGAGAGACACGGCCAAGCCAAGGAAAATTGGGCGTGTTGGATAAATTTTTGGGAGACACGGCCGTGTCTATTGCCCGTGTTCACTACTGGATGTTGGTGTTGGGAGACACGGCCACAAGCTTGGCCGTGTCCTATGCCCGTGTTGGCTACTGGATTTTATGGTTGAGAGACACGGCCACAAGCTTGGCCGTGTCCCTCAAATGTGCTGCCCGTGTCCCTCAAATGTATTGGTTAATGTTTTTATTTTTGGTTCTTTTTGCATTGTTTTGATTCTTCAAAGGTTGTATTGCTCCTAAACCTAAACATAAACACTTTAAACATACTTCAAACACAAGAATGACCTAATCAAACATATGTGGAAGATCCCAAAGCTATGAATCATATCAATTGTTCTTTGCCCTAATTGCATTGTTGAGATTGAACAATGTTATGTTATGCACTTTGAATGGTAATGTGTTTCATGAGTAATGTATATTGAAATGTTATATCAAAGATGCTATAATGATTCAATTGAATGATATATGGCATGTTTGCCTAATTGATGAGGAGAATTGAGAAAGAGTTTGATTAAGAGAATAATGAAATAAGTGTATGTTTAATATGATATTCAGTTTCAGAGTTCTGGTTTTTGGAGGCATGCCTATTTAATGAAAGGTAACAGTCTTGCCGGGTTGAGGATCTCTTCAAATTGAGTTGAATTGAGGTCCAAGAGACTGGGTCTGTTACACAATGATAATTGATATTATGAGATATTTGATTTGTAACAGTCTTGCCGGGTTGAGGATCTCCTCGAGTTAGATGAGTTGATGATCCAAGAGACTAGGTCTGTTACACTATCCATGGATAGAGATATATATGTATATGTTGCCTACATGCTTGATAATGGTGTTTATGAACCAAAGCAGTAACTCTGAATTCTGAATATCGTATTAAATACTTGATGGGCCCATAGGTGTCTAGGTTTTATGTATATCATAAATGATGTTCTAATGTAATGAAATGTTAATATTACTTAAATGATGAAACGGACTATTCACGGAATATTGTCTGTTGAGTATGATCTTTATTGATTGAGTGTGTATCATTGATGTTGATTTATTAATACAAATGTGAAACATTGCATTGCACTAAAGCATAACATTAGCATGAATTGTCTTACTAAGCCCTTGGCTTAGCGCGATAGTGTTTAATCGCGCAGGTGATAGAGTTGATAAAGTTGAACCCGAGAGCTCTTCGAGACCGAGTGAGAGTAGACGTTGAAGAGTTGATTTTGGGAACTTAAAGATCAGAGAAGACTTGCCAATCATGTATAACTCTTTTATATTTTGTAAAGTTTTGTTTATAATGTAAATATATATATAATTGTAAATATGTATTCAAATGTTTTCATATAGGTAAATACTTTCTAGATTCCGCTGCGTATTAACTAAATGTAATTATATATCTATTTTGTTTAATATTATAAATTGATTACTTATTATCTATAATTTATATTGAGAAAGATGATGGTTTTATATAAAATATTTTTGAATGTTAAGAAAATCAGTAGCATCCCTATGTTCAGTGCACGTATACTACATTGGGGTGTTTGTAGTGTGTGTGTATTGGATGTGGGGGTGTTACATTGGTTCTCAAAATAAAGAATAAAGAACTTCATGAATTGATTCAGCAAGTTAATGGTAAAATCTCATTGATTGAGCGTAGCATGGAAGAGAAAGAAAAATTTACTTTTGAGACTCTACTGCATGGGTATGTACTCTAACTCAATTTTAAATTTGGTCATTAGAGTTAAAATTAAACTTAATGTAATCAACATCCAATTTTATGAAATGTTATGACATTAATGTACCTATTTTTGAAACAAATTTGAATGAAAACATATGGAAGCAATCCATCTCTTATGACAGTATCACAATATGCGTTTGATGGTGCTGCAAAAAAAAGAAAGATAATTCCACATCTTAAGTACTTTGGTGGTGTTGAATGCTAGATAGAAAGAATGAGCTGCGGAGACATATGGATAATAAATCACAATTTTACAGAAGAAAAATGGGTCTTGGTGACGAGTATTCACCCGTTCTTCCCCTGAATCCACTGTAGAGAACTACTTTTGAGGAAGAATTTGCATTCAGTGAGTGGTGAAACTAGAACTTCAGTAATTTTAAATAACAAGTGAAGAAAATAATGTTAATATAATATGACAGTGGATGGTAAGAGGAAATTAGGGGGTAGCTAGGGGATTTACTTTACAGTTAAGTGATTTGCAGCATATCAATATATGATATTTTGAGAATGCTATTAACATAAGTTAAAAGTCAGTGTAATGGCACATAAGGTTAGTTAGGGGATTTACTAACACTATTGTTTTGCAACTCTGATAGTTGTTTTGGACTATTTTGCATTCGTAGTGATAAAACCCAAGAACTATGTCCATGATGCATCATTTTCAAAATCGGTTATCTCAAAGGCCAAGGAAAAAATGGTTGATTGGCATTATGACTGATGGTAGTAAGAAGCACTCTGTAATATTTCCCTTTCAGATGAGTTTCGTCAATGGATATTATAGGTCTACAGTATTTGAAACCTTGAATTGAAGCATCAAATGCAAAGAAGATAAAGAAATCGACCATCATCATCACAGTGCACATGAATAATTAAACTTGGATTTGTTTTATGAAGCATGTGTATGTATCCAAGCAGACTAGAGTAAGACTTTTCAAGAGTACCCAATATGATATTCTTGCATACTATCGATCACATTTCTAGATTTGAAGACTCTTTAAGAATTTATCAATCTCTTTTTAATACACTCGGCAATAATCCAGTAGTTTGTCTGTATCTACTTTGAACAAAATCAATCGAGCATGAGTGCTCTACCGCATATTTTGTTACCATCCAACATGTCTGATTTTCTATACCTAACTTTTTGCCCTCAATCTCCATTTATATAATTTATCAATACAACGGACAATGATGAAAGATGGATTAGACTAAAAAAATCTTAAATTGAAATTGCTCCCTCATTGCTACAATTGACAGTGATGTAGTCAAATCTCTCTTTATTCTAAATATTTTACCCTCTACAATAGAATTTGTAATTGAACTTTCACCCAATAAAGTTAAATGAACATTGTTACTTGATTCATTTAACCCTAAATTTGTATCCTTAGTGTCATTACATTGTTCAGTTCCATCATTATAATCTACATAAACCTTGGTGGTATGTTCCACACCATTATTACTAATTTCAGGTAGTTCGATTATATGTTCTACAACAACCATATTGGCATTCTCTATTGCATATGAATACAGAATGTCATGAGCGTCATCAAGCATATCATAATCATATGCAGTATCCATATGGACAATGTCTTTAAGGGCAACATGGATGGTTTCGACCATCGGAGACAACATTGAATCTTCATCCATACCTTGATTATGAAAATGATCTTATGGAATTGAATCAAGACCAGGGACATCTCCTTCAATAAATTTTTTTCAATTCGAGTGGATCATTGTTGCCGTGTGCAAATTTAAAGACACCTTCTTCAGTGGTAACAAACATGGATGCTTCAATCTATTATCGGTCATAAATGCAAGGAATATGCTAAATGTCTTATCATTTACAACATCAGAAAGTGGTTCTTTATCATAGTTGGTAAAAAAAGTAGAACCTAATCTTTAATGTACTGTCAATATTAAGCACACTTGATACCACTTTTTTTTGTTCATTGAAATCAGCCTATTCCATCCATACAATGAATTTAATACACTTCAAATATATTTTAAGGTGTTTCACATTAAATTTTCCACTGTAATGGATGGAGATAACTACACTATTCGACATTTGAATTTGAAATTTTAATCAATACCCTACAATTACAAATAAGAAACAAAACCAATCATACTAGAACCTTTTCCATTAATCACAACATTTGACTATTTGATGCCAATAAAAAGCAATTTAATATTAGTTATGACAAGCTATGGTAGTTCTTTATGCTTTTTTTTCCTCAAAAAATCAAATTCAATCAGAGAATTTTCATTTTCAAACTCAAGTATACAAATTGTCTTAGGAAGTGTAATGAAAAATTTTTAATGGCAGTAAGAAGCAATTTAATATTAGTTAAGGGAATTAGGGTTGTTTTATAAGCTTTTTTCCTCAAAAAATCAAATTCAATCAGACGGATTTCATTTTCAGACTCAAGCTTGCATATTTGTCTTAGCGAGTGTAATAGGAAATTTTTTATGCCAGTAAAAAGTAATTTGATGTTAGTTAGGACAAGTTAAGGAGAGTTAGGGTAATTCTGTAAGCTTTTTTTCCTCAAAAATAAAATTCAATAAGACAAATTTCATTTTCATACTCAAGCATGCGGATTGTCATAGGAAGTATAATAAAAAAAAATTTTTATGGAAGTAAGAAGCAATTTGATGTTAGTTACAGTAAATTAGTGGAAATCATGACAGTTCTGTAAGCTTTTTTCCCTATAAAAACCAAATTCAATAATACATATTTCAATTTCAGACTTCAGCATGGAAATTATCTTAGAAAGTATAATCGATAATTTTTAATGGCAGTAAGAAGCAATTTGATATTAGTTAGGACAAGTTATGGAGAATTAGGATAGTTCTGTAAGCTTTTTTCCTTAAAAAATCAAATTCAATCAAACATATTTTATCTTCAGACTCAAATATGCAGATTGTCTTAAGATAATGAACTTTTTATGGCAATAAGAAGCAACTGATGTTAGTTAGGGCAAGTTAGGGAGAATTATGACAGTTCTACAAGCTTTTTTACCTCAAAAAATCAAATTCAATAAGATAAATTTCATTTTCAGACTCAAGCATGCAGATTGTTTTAGAAGGTATAATGGAACATTTTTCATTCTAGTAAGAAGCAATTTAGTTAAAACAAGTTAGGGTCGTTAGGGTAGTTATGTAAGCTTTTTTTTTTTTCTCAATAAAATTAAATTAGACAGATTTTATGTTTAGACTCAAGTATGTTTATTATTTTAGAAAGTGTAATGGAGAATTTTTTATAGCAGTAAGAAGTAATTTGATGTTAGTTAGAGGAGTTAGGACAGTTCTGTAAGCTTTTTTTTCCTCAAAAAATAAAATTCAATCGGACATATTTCATTTTCAGACTCAAGGATGCAGATTATCTTAGAAAGTATAATGGAGAATTTTGATACCAGTAAGAAGCAATTTGATGTGAGTTAGTGTAAGTTAATAGGAGTTAAGACAGCTACATTTATTTTTTCTCTTTAAAATCAAAATAAATTAGAGAGATTTTATTTTCAGATTCAAGTATGCAGATTATCTTAGAAAGTGTAATGAGAATTTTTGATGCCAAAAAGAAGTAATTTGATGTGAGTTAAAGCATGTTAAGAGAGTTAAAGCAATTATGTCCACTTTTTTCTCTTTAAAAATCAAAATAAAGTGAAGAAAAAAGAAAGGTGAGATGGTCAAAGATGCAAATATTGGTTAAATGCAACAAAATGAACCAATTTTCTTCAAATATTTATCAATTTATAGTTAAAAAACAACTTAATAACAGCTGCATTGCAACAAAATTCAGATCAAATATTTTTTCTTCATGATTCGATTAAATAAAATAAATAAAAATATACCGCGTACAATGAGAAAGAGAGATAATGGCGAAGCTTTCTTTTACCAATCTAATGGTAGTAGATTCATGTGTTGGGAAGAAAAGATACAACACAATGAAAGAGAGAGAGACGATGCAAGGAAAAAGGCGACAATTCTTTTGTTAGCTGATAGTTTTCTTTTAGATTATTATATATAATGGTGTTATTATCTTTTTCAGCACATTTAAGAAGATTGAAGTCTAAAAATATTAACCATTTATAAAAGGATATATTTTAGGTGAATTCCATTTATTTAAAATTAAGTTATAATGATATTTTATATATAAGAGAAAATAATTTATCTGAAAATGAATAGCCACAGAGGCAAAGCTAGAATTTTTTTTTTAAAAAAAGGTAAATAAAATTTTTCTTAAAAATCTCAATTTTGCCTTTAATCGTCCTTTTTATTTTTATTTCAGCATTCATTATATATTTCATGTAGTTACTATTTATAAATTTGTATTATATTAAAAGATCATTTTCATTTGCAAAAAATAAAAATAAAAAATAAATTAAAGAAAATATTAAAAGTAAAAAATAATAAATTGAAAAATCAAAAGCCAAAATAAGAAATTAAAAAAAATTTTAAAAATAATAAAGATTCTGATCTTGTAAAAATTTAATAAAAATTTAAGCAACAAGTGTACATACAAGCTTTAGGTGGAGTGCATAAATGACGTGTACATGGCTTGGGTTTCGAGTCCAGTCTCTACTATAAGACTCCAAGATCTTCCACTTTTGCAACTTCTGTTGGTGAACATGATATTAGCATACAACAAGAATTTGATGCCATGTGACTTCAATTTGAGATGCAACAAGAGATGCTTAGTCAACAGTAGTAGCTGATACAACATAGGTCGAAACTGATGGATGAAATCCAACAACAAATTAGATTGTAAGGATTTCAGTCCCTACCTCCTGCTCCTTAGGTTTATTTGACAATATCTTATTTTGACATTTTACATTATATATTTTGAATATTGAAATATTGTTTTTGTTTATTGGAACACTATAAGTTACTTATCTTGATTGTCAAAATATTGTTTAAGATTTATATTTCAATATTCGAACATTTTATTTCACATGTTTTAATTATTAGAATATTGTTTCAAATTTATACTTCAATATTACGTATTTGATGAATGATTTGAATATTAAATAACTGAAAAAAATTAATATTAGTAGTTTAGTGACACATTGATGATGAATATTTGAAAATATTAGTGACTGATTATCGACTGATATATAAAAATAAAAATAATAATTAAAAATAGTGACAAATTGGCGAATGATGTATAAAAATAAAAATAATAAAAAAATAGCGACAAATTAGTGATGATTTTTAACAAAATTTTAAAAATAATCTAAAATATAGAGATGAATTAAAAATTTTAAATATAACTACAGATTTAGCTATAAATTATTAAATTTATTTAAAAATTTTTAAAATTAATTTCAATCGCCTTTCCGTCGTTGAATCTTTCCCAAAATTGGAAAACATCAAACTTATTTAGTGATGGAATATTTGAAATCAGCGATAAAAAAGACAATAGCAAAATTAGCGACGGAGACAAATCCATCGCTATTGTTTTAGTGGCAATCTATCTAGCTTCAACCATGGGTTGTCGCTAGATAGAATTAACGACGGATTATGGGAATTAGAGACAGAATTGTGCATCGTGAATTTTCTGATTCACTACAAAAATGTAGCGGATTACCGATAAATTTTTTCATCGATCGGTAATTCTTATTTTTTTTTTCAGTAATAGTAATTACTGATAAAAAAAATATATCGCCATATCTTTCATCAGTAATCGAAAAGCCGAGAAAAATAAAAATCTATCTGTAAATTACCGATAAAAAAATCTTTTAGCAATTTTTTGAAATAAATTCTGTCGGTATTACCTACAGAAACAACTTCTGTTAATAAATTAAAAATTTATCTTTATTATCACTGCAAATTGCCTATAGAAAATAAATCTTTCAGTAAAAAATAAATTATTTTTTAAATTTTAAAAATATTTTTAAATTTTATAATTTATAAATGTATGTATAAATTTATATTGATAAGAATAAAAATATAAAAGTATAAAAATAAAATTTATATTTAAATAAATATTAGATGTAATAAATATTCAAATATAAAAAAGATGAACATAAAAATAATAAATTGTATATAACCATATGAAATTAATTTTATCGAGAGACAAAAGTGTTTCTCGGCAATTTTACCGACAGATAAAATTGTCTCGATAATATCGAGTGATACATCTCTTCTCTAGGTAAATAAAATAAAAAGACTGAAAAAGTTTCCGCCTGTATTATACATTTACCGAGAGAACTATTTTTCTCTCGGTATTACCGAGAAAAATAATATGTCTATCGGTAAATTAAATAAAAAGGCAAAAAAATATTACTGCCACTAGTATACGTTTACCGACAAAATATTATTTCTGTCGGTATTATCGAAAAAAATAAAATTCTATCGATAAATAAAATACACTTACCGAGAGAAACTTATTTCTCTAGGTAAATGAATACGTTTACTGACAAAATTTTTATTCCGTCGGTATTACCGAGAAAAAATAATTTCTCTCAATATGTTTAAAAAAAATTACTAATATTATTTATATAGAGAATAACTCTCTCGGTAAATGAAAGACGAAAATACCGCCACCAGCATCATATATCACTGAGAGAAAAGATTTCTCTTGATAATGTTAATAAAGGCGATAATTTTTTATTTTTTAGTTAATTTACAGAGAGAAATATTTTTTTCTCGGTAATACTAACATAAATTAATTGTCGCTGGTAAGTTATCGAGAGAAATGGTATTTTCTTGGTAATATGAATAAATAAATATCATTTATTGTGCTTTTCATTTACTGACAGAAAATATATCCGTCGGTACTACCGATAAAAATTAATTATCTCGATAAAATTAGCAATAAATATAATTTATAATTATTATATTGGATTTTTTATTTACCGATAGAAAAATTATTCTCTCAATAAATGCCTATTATTTACCGAAAGAAATAAATTTCTCTCTGTAAAAGTCTAAACATGTGGTATTTATTGAATTCATTTTTCGGCAGAAACTTTTTTTGTCGATACTACATCCGCCATCATCTCGCACTATATTTATTGAATTTCGGTCTATAAATTTTGTCGGTAAATCCATCCGCCATCATCTCGCACTATATTTATAAACATAATTTATATCAGCGAATGAATCTTTTGTTATTCTGTCGATTTTTTTTAATTTTATTTTTTTAATATTTTCTCTTGATATTATAATAAATAAATTTTTTTCGATAAAATTTTGTGGGTAATCAGCTGCATTCTTGTAGTGATTTCTTGCAGTGCCTTCAATAGCATATAAATTACAATTACCTGAGTCAGCTATTATCCACAACATTTTCCATGTTTCACTGCTAAAGAAGTGTCTTGCAAAAATATGGCCAGCTTAACTACTATTTCTAAGTTGCATACTAATGGAGAATTCCAATTGGAACCTCTGGTGGTTTTGGATACAAGGACAATTTTGCGAAAGAAAAAACCAATAACTTAGATACCGGTAGAATGGGTGACTATGACACACCAGAAGAAGCAACCTGGGAAGATGATGATATTTTAAGGCAACAGGTCTCTAACCTCTTCCTTGAGAACAAGGAAGTTTTTCAAGCCAGGGGTAATGTCATGACCCAGCTAAAGCCAAGAAGGTTCCCTTTGAAGTAGGGCCGGGGGGGGGGGGGGGGGGGGGGGGCGTGTGGGGGCTGACGACCCCCCTCGCCGGTGGCACTGAACTGATATATAGGGGGTCTGTTTCGCTGAGGCTGCCGGTAGTGAGTATTGCAGATAGAACGGGGTAGCTTCGCCCCTGCTTGCTGAGACTGCGAAAGAAGAAGAAACAGACGTTAGAGGTTGAAGACAACCTATCACGTAAAATTACCATTTTGCCCCTCGGGGCTTTAATGTTTTTTTAAAAAATCTATTAAGTGAAATAGAGCCGTTTTCTCTTGAAACGGCCCCGTTTCACTTAATACGGTTTTAAAAAAATAAAGCCAACAGCGAGCGAAGAGAGACGGAGAGAGCAGAGAGGCAGAGGAGACAGAGCAGTGCAGAGGGAGGCACCGGCGCACCACAGTGACTAAGGCAGAGAAGAACGGAGGAGAGGTGGTGGTTCGATCACCGGAGAAGGCGACGCTGCAACTGCACTGAGCCACCAGAGTCACCAACCAGGTTTTTCAAATTTTTGTAATTTTTTTTAATTTTATTAGTTAATTTGTTAATTTTTTTATTATTAGATTTTAGGTTAATAAAATTGAGGATTTTATTTTTTAAATATAAACTAGATTTAGATTATATATTGGGTTTTACTTTTAAATATAGAATGTAGATTAATTAGTTGAATTAATTGATTTTATTGTGTTTTGTGAATTTATGATAATTTTTTTAGGTTAAAAATTGGAGATTTGATAATTTTTATTTTAGGTAAATAATTGGAGATTTTTTTATATATAAAATAGATTATATATTGGGTTTTAAATGTAGAATATAGTTTATTAATTAGTTAAATTAATTATATTTATTGTGTTTTGTGAATTTATGATAACTTTTTTTAGGTTAAAAATTGGAAATTTGATAATTTTTATTTTAGGTAAAGAATTGGAGATTTTTTTTATATGTAAAATAGATTATATATTGGGTTTTAAATGTAAAATATAGTTTATTAATTAGTTAAATTAATTATATTTATTGTGTTTTGTGAATTTATGATAATTTGTTTTAGGTTAAAAAATGGTGATTTGATAATTTTTATTTTAAGTAAAGAATTGAAATTTTTTTTATATATAAAATAGATTATATATTGGGTTTTAAATGTAGAATATAGTTTATTAATTAGTTAAATTAATTATATCCATGTGTTTTGTGAATTTGTGATATTTTTTTGTTTTAGGTAAAAAAATTAGGGATTTTATTTTTATATATAGAACATAGTTTATAATGTTTATTCAATTGGTTTTTAAATATAGAATATAATTTATTAGTTATGTTGTATTAAGTAATTTTTTTGAACTTCTCAATTGGTACAGTGAACACTATATTGATGTTGAAAATGTAGTTAATTCAAATGCTCCTGGAAATAATCAACTCACTTCTCCACATATCCAGAAACAAATAGTGAGTACTTGTGCTTTAGAGATGACACTAACTATTATTAAGGATGTTGGTGATGACTTTTACTCTATATTTATTGATGAGGCTCGAGATAATTCTGTAAAGGAATAAATGGCTGTGGTATTAAGATATGTTAACAAGTTGGGACAAGTGATGGAGCGATTAGTTGGAGTGGTACATGTGAGTGACACATCTGCTTTGTCTTTAAAAAGTGCACTTGAAGATTTCTTTGCAAAACATGGGTTATCACTAAGGAGAGTTCGAGGTCAAGATTATGATGGGGCTTCTAATATGCGAGGTGAATTCAATGGGTTAAAAACTCTCATTTTAAATGAAAATCCTCAAGCAAGATATATTCATTGTTTCGCTCATCAACTCCAATTAGTACTTGTAGCAGCAGCGAGGAGCAATAGATATATGAGTAATTTTTTTTGAATATGTTACAATGATTGTGAATATGGTTGGATTTTCATGTAAAAGGAGAGATGCTCTCCGTCAAAAATAGCATGATGAAATCGTTCAACATTTGAAAAGAGGTGATATTCAATCAGGAAGAGGATTGCATCAAGAAACAAGTTTGGCTCGACCCGGTGATACGCATTGGGGTTCTCATTATAAAATAATTGTGCGGCTTCTGTCTCTGTGGTCAGTAGTGAAAGCGGTTCTTGAAAACATAATAGACGATGGAGCTGAACAAAGAACTCAAGGGACAGCTGTGGGCTTAGTTGATAAAATGGAAAGTTATGATTTTATTTTCATTACTTACTTAATGAAGACAGTTTTAGGACTGACAAATGATCTATCTCAAGTCTTACAACGAAAGGATCAATGCATTGACAATGTTGTACATTTAATTGCAACGGTCAAACAGCAATTGCAAGACTTTAGGCAAAATGGATAGGATGAATTATTACAAGATGTTAATGATTTTTGTATAGATCACGATGTCACTGTCCCTAATATGGAAGATAATATTCCGGGTCGTCTATGTTCTAAGCGTGCTGGTATTCCTATTACTTATTATCACTACTTTCGAGTGAAAATATTTTGTCAGGTAATTATTCTTCTTCGTATTATGATATTAAAACTATTTATAATACAACTTAATTTTCTTTCATTCAATACTAGGTTGTTGATTTTATTGCACAAGAAATGGAAAATCGGTTTACAGAAATAAGTTCGGAATTGCTTTTATGCATTGCTTGTCTTTCACCAATAAATTCATTCTCCAACTTCAAGCGACCTCGATTACTTCGTCTTGCTGAACTATATCCAAATGATTTCTCCAATACTGATCGAATGATACTTGAAGATCAACTTAAGACCTACATTGCTGATGTAAGAAGGAATACAGCTTTCTCTGACCTCCATGACATTGAAACTTTTGCTCAGAAAATGGTTGAGACAGGTTATGACATTATGCTTCCTTTGTTATATCTGCTTATTAAGTTAGCTTTAGTCTTACCTGTTGCAACTGCTACTGTTGAGAGAGCTTTTTCAATATTGAACATTATCAAGACGGATTTGCGTAATAAAATAGGAGATGATTTTCTGACTGATTGTTTGATGTGTTATGTGGAGAAGGAAATTTTTGTAAAAATTGAAAATGAAGCTATTATGCGATGTTTTCAAAAAATGCAAACTTGTAGAATACAATTACCACCTCTTAGGTGTAGTCAATCTAGTAATATAAATTAATTGTTGAACTATTGTAATATTAAATATTCAATTTTATTCATAATTCGTCTGTATTTTTTTTTCTTGGTAATTTTGCCCCCTTCAAAAAGTATTTGGTTCCGCCACTGCTTTGAAGAATGGAACAGATGCTGCAATTCATGGACTAGAGAGGCTAAGAAGAATGTTGAGCCTATTATTGTTGCTGGTTCGGTAGAAAACACAGAGAAAAAGGAGTTAGTTTTTACGTACTGTAGATTATGAATAAGAGGGAAATTGAGTTAGTTGAGCTGTTAGTTGTTTTGGGAATTGTGACAGCTGGATTTTTGTGAGTGTATGAAAGTGTGCGACATAAACAATTGAGTGAAAAGAAGAATTTTATTATAAATAATAAGTACATTGGCAATCATTAAGCAATCAATACAATCTGATTTCCCTCATCTCTCTCTTTCTCTCTTCCTTCCTCACTTCTTTCCTTTCTGCTAACTCTCTCGCTCCCCTTCTCTTTTGAACTCAATAGTCGGATCTTTTGGAACCCAAGCTTCTTTGAAGCTCTAACCATTCAGCTACAAGTCAGGACCCCAAATGACCCATGGGTTCCTAAAAAAGAATTGTCTTTACAAAATGTGTATATATATAAAAACGTGAAAAAAATATATGGTTATAAGTTTTTACAATTAGAATCATAGTGGAGCTACAGTCATGAGGCTTCAAGATTTGTACTAGAATTTAAAGCAGGATCATTGGGAGGGAAAAGCCTATTAGAATTAAGTGCAGTGAACACCACCAAACTGGGAGAAACCAAAACTGAGAGTGCAGATAGAACTAGCATTACCCCATGGGCAATGTCACCTTTCACTTCTTTTGCATAATCTGCTGAAGCTACAGCTAAGACTGTCAATGGGAAAGAGTATGCCCACCATGCTACATTGAACTTTTTTGTTGATTTCTTGAAAAGTTTTGGCCTTGAAACCTGTTCATTTTAATAATTCATTAATCATTAGCGAATTCAGAAATATCCATTGAATATCTTATCAAGCCTGTGCATATCAAGGCCAGCTGGGATGACCAAACTAGCTGTAAAGGCTAAAACTATTAGTTCAATATATATATGTTGAAATTGAAAGAAAAAAAATTACATTATTGGTGTATGTTTTTTTTTTTAAATCTACTATTTTAAGTGTCTGAATAATTTTTGTTTTATATGATAAATTTATTAATTTTTAAAAATAATTTTATATAATTAAGTATTTTTTCGATCACCCGTGTGCTGATTTGCAACTCTTAATTATCCTTCTTGATTTATAATTTCCTTGCTCCATTTAAAATCGTATTTTAGCATTTAATAACTCTGTAAGTTTTCTTATCATTTTTTACTGTTAAAAACTTTAAAGTTGTAAATCAGTATTAAGATAACTGAAAAACAGTTAAAAAAATACTTACATAAAATTATTTTTAAAAGTTGAAAAATTTTCAATAGATTACAAAAATTGTACAAACACACCCATGTGATATATATTTTAAAAAGTTTTTTTTTGGCCAGTATAAATTTTAAAAAGTTTAAATATTAACAATATGATTTTTTTTTAAAACTGAATATAAGAGACGACGCTTATCAATGCGAGGACACGTGAAGATACATGTCTGATCCAATGATATCATGGATCAAGTATATATATATCTATCTGATCAATCAAAATTAAATAAAATTAATATTTTTTTATTTAATTTTAATTGTTGAGATATATGTATATTTGGTCCGTATGAGAATATTCAAAAAAATCAAATATTTATGGTCAAGTCTAAATATTAGGCCAAGAGTGAAACAGAAATGCGAACATAAGAGTGAAAATATTATGTATGAAAAGGACTGATATGTACGGTTGCATTTATGTCGAACAACTCAAAAATCTTGATATGGTCCCTACTTGAAGGCGCCTTCAAGGACCAATCCATCAACTTGATCTAATAACAATTCAATTTTAATTTTACTTCTTGATCATAATTAATAATATATTATATAGCATAATTAATTAATTAATGCAATAAATATTATATATATAATTACCAGGGATAAAAAGAGGAAAAGGGAGAGAAAGAAGAGCATCTTTGCCAAGTTATCAAAGCTTCCAGAAATAGAGTTCCAAGCTAAGCTTGCCATGCTAGGAGCCGCTATAAACAAGAAGAAAACTGGCCTCAACATTGCTGGTAAGCAATTATCCACACTTGATCTTTGATACAATGTCACAAAAAGCACAAGATAATGACACATCCCTAATGAGAACATGCAAATTGAAGTCTCTGTCCACCCCATTTGTGCTGCCGCCTCTGCTCCAACCAAGTTCCCGATCACCGATAACTGGCTCGCCGGATTCGCAGCTACTGATAAAGACCTCTTTCCTTTAGTAAACCACTGGCCATAGATTTTAACATCAAGAGCCAACATTGGAACCATAAAAACCCAATAAAGAACAACTAAGTAAAAGGATTTTGGACCACAGAATGGTGAAGATTGAAGTAAAAGAAGCCAAGAAATCCATGGAGCAAAAAGATAGTTAACTCCTACATGGTGAAGGAACTCATTTTTCACCATTTTAAAGTGAAATAAACATCGGAGTAAATAAAGAAGAGAGAGTGAAGATATTGTAAAAAGTGCTATAGACCAAAGAAGAAGAAAAGCTGTAGAGGGTAGTATTTGATTAAATAATCGTCTAAGAGCATGTGCATGATCAATATCTGATTTATCTCCAAGATTTTTCCATAGTAAAGCTTGGCTACAAAGAGAAAGGCTTATCCTAAAATAACCAGCATGAAATCTACCTAAGATTGAAATAAATGAATCTTTTATTATTTCCAAAGAGCTATAAGGTGGTGGTGGTCGTGGTGGTGGTGGCTGCCGTGCTTGCAGTGGTGGTGGTATTTGGATTACAAGGTTGAGGCTGACGAGGGGTTTGGAGTTTTGGTGTTTGGTACAAATAAGTTCCATGTTGGATGGAGCAAAGTAGGTGTGATATGGTGATGTGCGTTTATAAAGAGAGAAAGGAAGCGTGGCAGTGAGTGAAAGAAAATGACAAGTTTTGTTTTTGGAAGTTGGAAAGAAATGTGTTGGTTTTGAGTTGACAGAAAGTGGGAGAATATGAGAATATATAGCGGAGGTGGAGGAGGCGGCTGACATGGCTACTCCTTTTCGACCTTTTTATCCATGTTATGACCTGTTTTCAACCTTTACAGCTAGACCTCCGTGCAGCAGTGCTCACTGGGACCCATTTTCTTTTTTCTTTTTTTGCCTCACCTCCCCCTCTTATTAATAATAATAATAATAATAATAATAATAATAGTCTCAAATTTTTTTTAAAAAAAAATAATGTCATTATGCAGGATAAAAAATAATGCACTCGAAAACTATAATCTTTTAATATTATGATTGATTTTTTTTTGTAAACTATAACATTGTAAAATGTAAATTAATGAATTGAAACACAAATATTATTTTTTTTTTATCTTTGATGCTTTATTTTTATTTTTTTTATTTTAATGGAACTATAATTTAAAGTAGAAAAACATTATCTAATAAAACTATACAATTTTAACATAAAAATTACATGGTTTTGATTTTGAATCTTCCAATTAATAAAATGATTCTACATTTATTTCTAATTTTACTAATATAAATCTTATGTTAAAATTTTGATTTAATGCAGTTGAAAATTTTAAACATGTAATATTAAATATTATTTAAAATTGTAAATAATAAAAATTTAATTTTAAATACAAGAGCATATCATCATAAGAAAACCACTTAAATCTCTAGAGTTCTAAAATTTTTAAGCTATAGTCAATAATTAAATCACTAATATTCACCTTTTTCCTAAAAAGCAAATGAGCGAATCATATCCATTTTGTGTACTATATCTATACGGAATGCGCCAATTATGCCATTTTGTTATGATCTAAAGCCTATTGTTTCAAATACAAACTTATCCATATACATGCAGAGTGGAAAATGAGTCAGATTATTTGCAAATTATATAATATTTGAATTTAATTTAATTTTAATAGCTTGGGTTAAATCGAGTAAAGAATTGAGCCTAATTTAAGCATTATAATAATACTTAATTATTCGAGAGCTAAAGGCATTTATAATTTGGTTTAATCAATTAAAAATAAAATAATTTAATCAAACCAATTATATGAGTTAAAAATTATTCAAATCAATAGTGCTGAGTTTTGATTGGATTAATTAGTTGAACCGGTTTGAACTATAAAGTAAAAATATTTTTTAAAAAATTAGAAATAAACACTATATAATTATATAAATTTTATGACATGAAAAATATTCAAAGAAAAAGAAAGTAAATAGTTCTGCATATTCTATTTCATTTTAAAATATTCTAAAATAATTATTTATTTTTATTTATAAAATATATTTAATATTTAATATTTTATTTTTTAATAAATTCGTACTTTAAATAAAAAATTAATAATAGTTTAAATTATTTTTAAAATAAAATAAATATACGAATAAGGATAAAAATATATATAAATTATCAATGTATTAATTATATATTTTTTAAAATTTATAAAAAAATAAATAATTTTATGAAACGGATAAAGTAATATGAATAGTATATTATAATTTTATATTTAGTATTAAGTTATATATATATATATATTTTTTTTTATCGAAATCACAATACTTACTGTTAAAAATTATGACTAATTTTTTTATTAATTTGTAAATATCTCCATAAATAAAATAATTGTTCAAAAAATTTAAAGCTCCTTCCGATGCTAAAAATGGAATCATATATAATTAATTAAAGATGAATAAATTTTAACCACTCAACTGCAGCCCTTGAATTACATTAAGCTATATATTTTGATGTGCACTTATCATGATTATTATTATTTTATTTATAAGTATTACTTATCATGAAGGAGAAGGAGTTTAGCATGGCAAGTCATGCCAGTGTTGGATTTGGTTGAAATGAGATGTCTAGTACAGCGGGCCTTCCCTTTCTGACATTACTCAATTGGACAAAGTCAAAAATATTTATCTCCAAATAAATAAATACATATATGTATTTTTGAATATTCCACCAGCTTATTTAAAATATATATAATTTATAAATAAATTTAGATAAATACAAATAATATTTTAATTACTCATAATAAATTTAAAATTTTATTTTTAAATAACTGCAATTCAAATTTGATATTATATTCATTATCACTTGTGTACATAAGAATAAATATAAGTAATAAAATATATTCATAGGCCAAGAATAATATATTTAGAAATGGAAATTAATTAAAAACACTACCTTTGTCTCCTTATTTTAAGTTGTGCTTCTTTTTGGATTGGAATTTGGAAAGCATCCTTTAACCTTTCCTCACTTTCACATGTGCAACTTGGTACGAATTTGCGTCAAAAGGTTGATTAAAAAAAGTAGAAAGAGCCCTTCAAAATCTTGAGACAATTGACATTTTAAATGTTTCTTTATATTTCATTTCTTTACAGTAATCCGTTTATCCATGCATGCACTTACATTAATGATAAATTAACTTTCAAATGGATGCAGCCAAAAAATTGACTTGGAACTGTTTTTATAAATTGACTTAGTAGAAATTAAAATGATTATTAATATAAATGTTAAAGGTGTTGTAATAATTTATCTTAATTTGAGAGTTTATAGAGTAATAAAAAGTATAATTTTTAATCCATGCGTAAAAAAGATTAAAAAATATTTTCATAGTTAAGACGTTTTAAAAAAATAAGCATATTAATTACTGATTAAAAAAATTATCAATTACAGTAAAAATTTATTATTAATAATATGTAAGGGATAACTCTTATTCACTTTTTTTTAGCTGTTATCCTCTCAATAAAGAATAAACTTCCAAACAATAATAAGTGGATTTACTTCTGACTTGTTGACTAGAATATCCAATATTTAGGACTAAATTATAAATGAAAATTTACTTATTATTTTTATTAAAAAAAGCTCGATTTTCAACTGTGGATGATTTGTGTCTTATCAAATTACAATGGTGGATTTATTAGTTGCATATAAATTGATTCGTGATATCACTTTATTGTAAAAAAAATAAAAGAAAAAAAATCTGTTTCGAGACCCTTGAATATATTATGTTTTATCTTTTTTTTTTGTGGCACAAATTTTTTTATTTATTTCTATTTAACAGTTTAGATATATAACTAATTATATTCGAAAAAAAGTTTACAGAAAAAGGTCATCTTATTTTTTTTAAGAATATATTTAATAAAATTTAAACTCTTATTTTTTTCACTTATTTAATTCTATTTTAAGACCGTGACTATATTATGTTTTATATTTTGAGCTCCTAAAATTATATATTTTTTTGTATCACAACTTTTGAATTTTTTTATATAAACATTTTTTTTTGCAGTAAAAGTATAATTAAAATTAAGAGAAGTATTACAAAGAGAGTTTTTATTAAAAAAAAAAACATTAATATGTTTATGTGGTGGGGCTTTTCCATGAGTCTCAAACTCCAATTCCATCCAACAATGATACTGTGCTAGTGGTGCTAAATGACTGGATGTGGTTTAATATGCTTATGTGGTGGGGCTTTTCCATGAGTCTCAAACTCCAATTCCATCCAACATTGATACTGTGCTAGTGGTGCTAAATGACTGGATGTGGTTTAATATGTTTTTGGGTGATAGGCGTGCAAACAGTGCAAGTGTCAGAAGAGTTTGTGGTATTTGAGCGCCTAGCCTTTGCCTTGCCCTAGTGTATACCCTCTAATAGTTAGTGGTATTTGAGTATGAATTGTTTATGCATTTCTTACCTCCTTTGTTTTTAGCCATCATTTCTCGCCTCCTTTTGTAGAAAGAGCAGACGGAGGTGAATTTATATGGAGCTCTTACACGAGGGATTATAGTTTATGGAAGGCTATCACTTTTAATTTGAGAGTCTATGCATAACTAATGTAGAATAGATAACTCTAATTTTTGTAAGGTGGTCTAACAAAAAACTACTTTAAATGATAGTTTAATAATTATAGCCTAAAATTAAAATTGCAATTTGAGCATTCTTTGGAGTTAATATAATGAAAAATTGATTAACAGTCAAAATCACTTTTTTATAGTGTGATCCATTGTTTTCAACCAAATTTTAGCATTTAGACGTACGAAAATATATTTTTTTATTTATAACTTCTTTTGATAAATATTTAATTTTTTTATTTTTTATAAAAATATTTAATTGAGAAGTCATTTTATCATTTTATTTATCTCATTGAATATTTTCTTTTATATATATATATATTTTTTTCTTCCTATTTTGACAGTATATTGCCTTTTTATTAAGTTTTCTTATTTATAATGAGAGTTTCTAGAATCTTAATCTTATTTATCGTAACTTTTTAAAAAATGATGATTGTTTTTAGAATTTAATTAAATTTTAATGAAGAAACTTTTATCTCTTTTCCTCTATTTATCTAAACATTCTTAAACTAAATATGTTAATAACACTTTTATTCCCTTTATTCTTAACTTTTGCTATGTTAATAACACTTCTATAAGTTTAGAGAGTGTGGTGTTGATTCGATCTAAATTTTTATTTTCATATGTTTTGATAGAAGCTATCTGTCCATGCATATGGGATATAATTAAGAATTTTTTTTTCAAACATATTCTAAAAAATAAAATATTTTTAAAAATACTCACTTTTCTTTTTTTTTTTTAAAAAAATATTATTTTTCAACTTTTAATTTCAAAAATATTCATTTTTAGACGTGTATGTTTAGTATATATTTAATATACTAAAGGTATACTTCACTTTCGGAGATAAATACTTTAGCAAATATTTAGTATGTCAAAGGTATACCAAAATAATTGAATTTTTTTAAAAATGAAATTAAAAAAGTGATAGATAATATAATTTTATCTACGATTAAAGGAAATGTGGGGAAAACTCTCTTCATATGAGGAGAAAGATAGGGTTGACTATGGGGTTGAGGCGGAGGCGAAGGAGCACTCTCCATCCTCGTCTCAGTCTTAGGCGGAGAATTCCCATCCCGTCCCCGCCATACAAACGAGAGAATATTTTCTCTCGTCTTAATCACTCGGAGATTCTAGTAGGGAATTTACTTTTATTTTTTATTTTTAAAATTAAAATTTAAAATATAAAAAATAATAATTCATTATTATTGTATACGTAATAAAATAATAATACAATAAATATATGCAATAAATTTTAAAAAATATTATAAGATTAAATACATCGAAATAAATATAAAGTGATAAAAAATATTGTAAATTTAAGCTGACATATTTATTTAGATAATTTTATAACCTTATAAGCTCTAATAAGAAATTAAATGGAGGGAGGTACCAACTTATTATTTTGGTGCCTATAAAAATTTGGTTTATAAGTTAATTTAGCCAAATAATTTACAATATCATCCCTATTTATTCTAATAAATGCTTTTAGTAATATAACTTTATATTCTTTTTATTATTTTAATAATAAATATACTTATAAGTTATTTTTCACCAAATATGTTATGTGCATGTTAGCTATTTATAAGCACTCAAAATAAATACATAATTACTTTAAATTTTAAATGTTTATAAACTCTTATTAGCTTATAAGCACTCGGCGCTTATAAATTAAATTTTATAAATTAAGCCAAACATCCTCTTAGTCAGTGATGCTAAATTTTGTTCTTCTCAAATTATATAAAATTATGAAAACTATAGGAAGTGTAATCCTAGTTTTTTAAATTTTTAAACAATGAAGTGTAATGTAATATTTTAATAATTCATACATTTTTTTTAATGAAAATCTTATTAATTTTATTTTTAGCATTAAAGGACTTCAATGTAAAAAAGAAAAAAGAAAAAAGAAGACAAATCAAAACCTCAATATGTAAAAATAAAAATTCAAAGCTTTATTTAATGAAAATAATATATATATATATGTATGTATGTATGTATGTATGTATGTATGTATGTATAAAGAAGGAATCCTCGGCATTCATTTATAGCGCATTAACATAGACCAGAAAGTGAATCTCAATACCTTAATTTTTTTTACTATTCCAAAAAGAGCACTCCCTCCACCTATAAATCATATCCATATTTGTTGAGACGTCTTAAAAAATAATCTTCTTTGTAATTTAAATTTATTGTTGTACTTTCACTACCATAAAGTCATGATATAGTAAATGAAAATTTTCCAATGCTGAATTTAGAAACTTTTAAATCAGCAACATATCAATGATGGAATAATTTTGATGCTTTTTTTTTGCTATTTTTATAACAATGGATTTTAGTATTATTTTTTATTCTAATGCTAAATTAACCACGAAATTTATTCAACCATTGTTTTTTTTAAATATTTGGAAAAAAAATATATATTTTTTATTGATTTAAGTGAGTTCACCTAAAATACACTCTTCTCTAAAGAGTTAATATTGTTTAAACTTCAATCTCCTTAAATGAGCTGAAAAATACAATAATACACTTGCAATATAAATTGCACCTAAGCTGAATTATTTTCTTTTCATTTCAAATTATGAAACCGTCTCGACTTCACTTTCTCTCTAACTGTCAGCGTCGATCTCTCTCTCACCGTCGCCATCTGAAGCTTTCTTTCGTCACCGTTATTGGCAAATTTTTTTGTCTATCTAAGCACCTCATAGTAAGAATGTATTTTAGGTTTTGACTTCGAAAACAAAAAAAAAATGTTTGATGCGAAATGTTATATTGACTATTAAAGTAGATGCATGTGTCAAAGTCAATGTATTGATAAAATGCAGTACTGTTGTTTTGAAATGGGTTTTTATCGATTGATGTTTTGGCTATTTGACGCATGGATTTTCTACTTTTTTTTTTGTTCTTCTGAGAGTGTATTGTTTATCTAAGTGAAGTTAGATGGAGTTAGGAGAAGTTAAGGGTCATTAGGAGTTTACTATTAACTGATTTAACATCTCCTAATTTTTTCTAACTCATATCAAATTGTAAGTTTCCGCCATCGAAAGTACTACATTCTACTTCCTAAGTCAGTCTGTATACTTGAGTTTGAAAATATAATTTTTTTATTTTTTTATTTTTATGTTCTAACACACATCAAATTGCATATTTCTGTCATCTAAAATACTTTATTATACTTCTTAAGTCACTCTGCATATTTGAGTATGAAAATGTAATCTATTTGATTTTTTTATTTTTTTAGGGAAAATAATGAATTAAACTACTCTAACTCCATATAACTTGCCCTAACTTACATCAAATTGTATGTTTCTGCTATCTAAAATACTCTATTACACTTCTTAAGTCACTCTGCATGCTTGAGTCAGAAAATGTAATCTGTTTGAATTTTTTTTTATATATTTTCGTAGGGAAAAAATGAATTGAAATGCCTTAACTCCCTTAACTTGCTTTAAATAATATCAAATTGTATGTTTTTACAATCTAAAATACTCTATTATACTTTCTAAGTCAAATTGTGTAGTTAAGTCTGAAAATGTAATATGTTTTTCTTTTTAATTTTTGTAGCGAAAAGAGTGAACTAAAATGCCCTAACTCCCCTAACTTTTTCTAACTCATATTAAATTGCATATTTGTTCCATCTAAAATATTTTATTATACATCCTAAGTCAATGTACATACTTAAGTCTAAAAATCTAATTTGTTTGATTTTTTTATTTTTGTAGCCAAAAGAATGAATTGAATTGCCCTAACTATCTCTAACATGCCCTACCTCACATCAAATTGTATATTTCTGCCACTATTATACTTTCAAAGTCACTCTGCAGACCTGAGCATGGAAATATAATCTGTTTAATTTTTTTTATTTTTGTAAGGAAAAATGAACTAAAATACCCTAACTCCCCCTAACTTACCCTAACTCACATGAAATTGCATCTTTCTGCTATCTAAAATACTTTATTGCACTTCCTAAGTCACTCTGTTTCTTGAGTATGAAAATGTAATTTGTTTGATTTTTTTTTTGTAGGAAAAAGAGTGAACTCAAATGCCTTAACTGACCCTAACTTGCCCTAATTCACATCAAATTGTATAATTTTGCCATCTAAGGTATTTTATTACATTTTCTAAATCACTCTGCATACTTGAGTATGAAAATATAATCTATTTAAAATTTTTTTATTTTTGTAGGGAAAAGAGTGAATTGAACTACCTTAACTCCCCTAACTTGTCATAACTTATATCAAATTGTATGTCTCTACCATCTAAAATACTCTATTATACTTTCTAAGTCAATCTGCATACTTGAGTCTAAAAATATAATATTTTTTATTTTTTATTTTTATAGAGAATGCCCTAACTTGCTCTAATTCATATTTTGTTTAGGTGAAATGACATCAAGTTCTCCATTATCTTCTGCTAATGAGGGAACACCCATCGTATCTGAGAAGAAAATGGTCAGTTCGAGGCAAATGTCTACTTATCAGGCCATCATTATGTGTTTAAAAGAAGGAAAGTTGATAAGTATACTGAGTCTAACAAGAGGAAGAGAGCAATTGAATTTTTTAGTGATAAAGAAAAGGTAAAAGATGGGGTAAATGTTGATAAACATGAAGCATATTATATAATTGAACCATCAAGATAGAGGTACTACCAGGTTAATATTATTAGTTTTGGCTTGAAAATTATGTGTCATCTTGAACACATTTACTGATAATAAGGAGAAGGTACTTGTAATACACTTAATTTACAAGTGAACATAATTTCTGTTATGAAGTAGCTGTTTAATATATATATTTTTAATTTCTACAGTTTGATGCCTTTTTGAAGTATCATATTGGCCACTTGCTAGAAGTGGATGACCAAAATTTTTTCCATCGGCCTAGTTTGATTAACTACATATTCTTACACCAAGTGCACAATCCAAAGACATATAAGCTATCATCTAAGTTCGGTAATGAAGTTTTCACCATTTGAGCAAGCAAATTTTGTCTAATTTTTGGGTTAAAAAATAATGGCAAAGAGGATTTGGTTGTGTCCAACAGTCCTCTTGTGAAGGAGTATGAAATATGACCAGCAGGGAGCTGCTTGTAGTATTCGTAGGTTACAACGACATGAATTTTCAAGTTAAGTTAGGGGTCGCATGTCTGATTAACCTAATGGTTTTGGGTAAGGCTACTAAATCAAAAGTTGATTCTCAGATTCTATCACTTGTTGATGATGTTGATGCCTTTAACAACATTGTGTGGGGTAAATTGAGGTGGAAGTTTATATATTCAAACGTGAAAGATGCTATTTGGAGCCTGAAAAAGAAGGAAAAAAGATGGTGGATACTCTTTAAGTGGATTTTTTGATATCATAACTATTTATCCAATAGAGATATTGTCATCTTTAAATGAAGTTGGGGTGAAGAAAATTAATAATCAAATTCCTAGGATCATGAATTGGAAAATGTTGTCAAAAGTCTCATATCAAAAAATCAAAGCAAAAATTTCAGAATCAGTACACCTAATGCTCTCATTGTCATGAATTTTATTAATGCTAATTTTTATTTAATTTGGTATATCATTCTTTCTCATTCAAATATGTTGTATACATAAGTTGCAAACTGTTCCATTTCACATGTCCAGAGATAAATTAGTGAATCTTGCTTTCTCTGCTTTACCTCTCAGTAAAGAGGGGGGAGATTATGGAACATTTATCTAGATTTCAAAATTCATATATTGAACTCGAGAGAGAGAAGACAACACTTTTTATAGATTTTGAAATGACGATTGTATTTTATGAAAAATCAAAATAAAAAACTCAGTACATCATCAGAAGAAAAAGAAAAAGTAAATCAGGGGTTTGAGAGAAGAAAAATAAAGAGCTACACACTTTGGTTGGTTCTTAAAATAAAGAATAAAGAACTTCATGAATTGATTCAGCAAATTAATGGTAAAATCTCATTGATTGAGCGTAGAATGGAAGAGAAAGAAAAATTTACTTTTGAGACTCTACTGCATGGGTATGTACTCTAACTTAATTTTGAATTTGGTCATTAGTGTTAAAATTAAACTTAATGTAATCAATATCCAATTTTATGTAATTTTATGACATTAATGTACCTATTTTTGAAACAAATTTGAATGAAAACATATGGAAGCAATGCATCTCTTATGACCGTATCACAATATACGTTTGATGGTGCTGCAGAAAAAAAAAAGATAATTCCAAATCTTAAGTACTTTGGTGGAGTTGGATGCTAGATAGAAAGAATGAGCTGCAAAGACATATGAATAATAAATCACAATTCCACAAAAGAAAAATGGGCCTTGGTGACGAATATTCACCCATTCTTCCCCTGAATCCACTGTAGAGACCTACTTTTGAGGAAGAATTTGCATTCAGCGAGTGTGAAACTTGAACTTCAGTAATTTTAAATAGTAAGTGAAGAAAATAATGTTAATATAACATGACAGTGGATAGTAAGAGGAAATTAGGGGTAGCTAGGGGATTTACTTTACAGTTAGGGGATTTGCAGCATATCAATAAATGATATTTTAAGAATGCTATTAACATAAGTTAAAAGTCAGTGTAATGGCACACGAGGTTAGTTGGGGAATTTACTAACACTATTGTTTTGCAACTCTGATAGTTATTTTGGACTACTTTGCATTCGTAGTGATAAAACCCAAGAACTATGTCCATGATGCATCATTTTCAAAATCAGTTATCTCAAAGGCCAACGAAAAAATGGTTGATTGGCATCATGATTGACGGCAGTAAGAAGCACTCTGCAATATTTCCCTTTCAGATGAGTTTTGTTAATGGATATTATAGGTCTACAGTATTTGAAACCTTGAATTGAAGCATTAAATGCAAAGAAGAGATAAAGAAATCGACTATCATCATCACAGTGCACATGAATAATTAAACTTGGATTTGTTTTATAAAGCATGAGTATGTATCCAAGCAGACTAGAGTAAGACTGTTCAAGAGTACCCAATATGATATTCTTGCCTACTATCGATCACATTTCTAGATTTGAAGACTCTTTAAGAATTTATCAATCTCTTTTTAATACACTCGGCAACAATCCAGTAGTTTATCTGTATCTACTTTGAACAAAATCAATCGAGCATGAGTGGTCTACCGCATATTTTGTTACCATCCAACATGTCTGATTTTTCGTACCTAACTTTTTGCCCTCAATCTCCATTTACATAATTTATCAATACAGCGGACAATGATGAAAGATGGATTAGACTCAAAAATCTTAAATTGAAATTTCTCCCTCTTTGCTACAATTGATAGTGATGTAGTCAAATTTCTCTTTATTCTAAATATTTTACCCTCTGCAATAGAATTTGTAATTGAACTTTCACCCAATAGAGTTAAATGAACATTGTTACTTGATTCATTTAACCCTGAATTTATATCCTCAGTGTCATTACATCGTTCAGTTCCATCATTATAATCTACATAAACCTTGGTGGTATGTTCCACACCATTATTACGAATTTCAGGTAGTTCGATTATATGTTCTACAACAACCATATTGACATTCTCTATTGCATGTGAATACAGAATGTCATGAGCATCATTAAGCATATCATAATCATATGCAGTATCCATATGGATAATGTATTCAAGGGCAACATGGATGGTTTCGACCATCGGAGACAGCATTGAATCTTCATCCATACCTTGATTATGAAAATGATCTTATGGAATTGAATCAAGACCAAGAACATCTCCTTCAATAATTTTTTTTTTCAATTAGGGTAGATCATTGTTGCCGTGTCCAAATTTAAAGGTACCTTCTTCAGTGGTAACAAACATGGATGCTTCAATCTATTCTCGGTCATTAATGCAAGGAATATGCTAAATGTCTTATCATTTACAATATCAGAAAGTGGTTCTTTATCATAGTTGGTAAAAAAGTAGAACCCAATCTTTAAAGTACTGTCAATATTAAGCACACTTGATACCACTTTCTTTTGTTCATTGAAATCAGCCTATTACATCCATACAATGAATTTAGTACACTTCAAATATATTTTGAGGTGTTTCACATTAAATTTTTCACCGTAATGGATGGAGATAACTACACTTTTCGACATTTGAATTTGAAATTTTAATCATTACCCTACCATTACAAATAAGAAACAAAACCAATCATACTAAAACTTTTCCCATTGATCACAACATTCGACTATTTGATGCCAATAAAAAGCAATTTAATATTAGTTATTACAAGCTATGGTAGTTCTGTAAGCTTTTTTTTTTCCTCAAAAAATCACATTCAATAAAAAAAATTTCATTTTCAAACTCAAGAATACAAATTGTCTTAGGAAGTGTAATGAAAAATTTTTAATGGTAGTACGAAGCAATTTAATATTAGTTAAGGGAATTAGGATTGTTTTATAATCTTTTTTCCTTAAAAAATCAAATCTAATCAGACATATTTCATTTTCAAACTCAAGCTTGCAGATTTGTCTTAGCAAGTGTAATAGGAAATTTTTGATGCCAGTAAAAAGTAATTTGATATTAGTTAGGACAAGTCAAGGAGAGTTAGGGTAGTTTTGTAAGCTTTTTTTCCTCAAAAATAAAATTCAATAAGACAAATTTCATTTTCATACTCAAGCATGCAAATTGTCTTAGGAAGTATAATGAAGAATTTTTTTATGGCAGTAAGAAACAATTTGGTGTTAGTTACAGCAAGTTAGGAGGAGTCATGACAGTTCTGTAAGATTTTTTCCCTATAAAAATCAAATTCAATAATACATATTTCATTTTCAGACTTCAACATAGAAATTATCTTAGAAAGTATAATCGATAATTTTCAATGGCAGTAAGACGCAATTTGATATTAGTTAGGATACGTTATGGAGAATTAGGACAGTTCTGTAAGCTTTTTTTTTTTTCTTAAAACATCAAATTCAATTAAACATATTTTATCTTCAGACTCAAATATACAGATTGTCTTAAGATGGTGAATTTTTTTTGGCAATAAGAAGCAACTGATGTTAGTTAGGGCAAGTTAGAGAGAATTAGAACAGTTTTACAAGCTTTTTTACCTCAAAAAATCAAATTCAATAAGATAAATTTCATTTTCAGACTCAAGCATGCAGATTATTTTAGAAAGTATAATGGAGCATTTTTCTATGCTAGTAAGAAGCAATTTAGTTAAAACAAGTTAAGGGATCTTAGGGCAGTTATATAAGCTTTTTTTCTCAATAAAATTAAATTAGACAGATTTTATGTTTAGACTCAAGTATGTTGATTATCTTAGAAAGTGTAATGGAGAATTTTCGATAGCAGTAAGAAGTAATTTGATGTTAGTTAGAGAAGTTAGGACAGTTCTATAAGCTTTTTTTCCTCAAAAAATAAAATTCAATTGGACATATTTCATTTTCAGACTCAAGGATGCAGATTATCTTAGAAAGTATAATGGAGAATTTTGGTACCAGTAAGAAGCAATTTGATATGAGTTACTGTAAGTTAATAGGAGTTAAGACAGCTACATTTATTTTTTCTCTTTAAAATCAAAATAAATCAGAGAGATTTTATTTTCAGATTCAAGCATGTAGATTATCTTAGGAAGTGTAATGAGAATTTTTGATACCAAAAAGAAGTAATTTGATGTGAGTTAAAGCATGTTAAGAGAGTTAAAGCAATTATGTCCACTTTTTTCCCTTTAAAAATCAAAATAAAGTGAAGAAAAAAGAAAGGTGAGATGGTCAAAGATGCAAATATTTGTTAAATACAACAAAATGAACCATTTTTCTTTAAATATTTATCATTTTACAGTTAAAACAACTTAATAACAGCTGCATTGCAACAAAATTTAGATCAAATATTTTTTCTTCATGATTCGATTAAATAAAATAAATAAAAATATACCGCGTACAATGAGAGAAAGAGAGATAATGGCGAAGCTTTCTTTTACCAATCTAATGGTAGTAAATTCGTGTGTTGGGAAGAAAAGAGACATCACAATGAAAGAGAGAGGGACGATGCAAGGAAGAAGGTGACAATTCTTTTGTTAGCTGATAGTTTTCTTTTAGATTATTATATATAATGGTGTTATTATCTTTTTCAGCCCATTTAAGAAGATTGAAGTCTAAAAATATTAACCATT
Source organism: Garcia nutans (assembly GCA_947685225.1). Classification (NCBI taxonomy): domain Eukaryota; kingdom Viridiplantae; phylum Streptophyta; class Magnoliopsida; order Malpighiales; family Euphorbiaceae; genus Garcia; species Garcia nutans. The sequence goes on from CANTUV010000068.1 coordinate 4,564,886, forward strand.
TATAAGAAGATATATTTTAGGTGAATTCCATTGATTTAAAATTAAGTTATAATGATATTTTATATATAAGAGAAAAGAATTTATCTGAAGATGAATAGCCACAGAGGCAAAGGTAGAATTTTTTTTTTAAAAAAAAGGTAGACAAAATTTTTCTTAAAAATCTTGATTTTGCCTTTAATCATCCTTTTTATTTTTATTTCAGCACTCATTATATATTTCATATAGTTACTATTTATAAATTTGTATTATATTAATAGATCATTTTCATTTGCAAAAAATAAAAATAAAAAATAAATTAAAGAAAATATTAAAAGTAAAAAATAATAAATTGAAAAATCAAAAGCAAAAATAAGAAATTTAAAAAAATAAATTTAAAAAATAATAAATATTCTGATCTTGTGTTTTTTTCTCAATTTTTTTCTTATGTTTTCAATTTCTTTTTAATCCCTTGATTCATTAATTGAATTCAAATTTATTTAGTTGAAGTTTATGCTTAATTGTTTTCTATCTTTTTTTTTTTGCATTTAAATAGTATTAATTATTTTTTATAGAAATATATTTAATTGGGGAAGAAAATATAAACTAAATATTTTTTTTTGGGGGGGGGGGGGGAATTTAAATTTTTAAAGGAGAATGGATACTAAACTTCCGGTTGTAAAAAAATGATGTTCTTTGACTTATTTAATTTTGGTATCATTCTTATGATCTAATATCCCTCCCACAACCTGCTAAAGGCTTTGTGCACACATCAACTAGCTATTTCAGAAGAGGAAGAGATTATAAGAAGCTTGGTCAGTCCTTGTTGAGCCTTCTTTCACGCCAAATGACAAGCTATTTCAATATGTTTGGTGCATTCATGCATGGAAAGTAGGATTGGAAGCAATTTGTAAGGCAAATTTTTTTGTCACAATAAAGAAAGGAACTCTAACGGTGTAAAATATGCATATGTATAAAGCAAATAGGATATCTATTGTAGCTCGCATACTGTAGAGGCTAAGGCATGATACTCAACTTGGGAAGAAGATTGAGATATGATGGCTTGGTTTTTTGTGCACCAAGATATCATGGAATCACTAAGAAAAACACAAAAAAAACTAGTGATAGAACGTCTAGTATAAATGCAACAAACCCAATCTGAATCACTAAAGTCTTCCAATTGAAGTGTTTAAGATGATGGAAAGAAAAGACCAAGAGCTGGATTCTTCTTTATGTAACAAAGTACACGATGTGCTGCCTGCACATGTGAAGTAGTCTGTCTGATACAAGAACTGACTTAATTGTTGAACGACAAATGATAAATCTAGTCGCGTAGAGTAAGATACAAATGTCTCCCAATAAGACACCTATATTGAGTTTTGTCTAACAATGGATCTCCCACATCAACCTGTAATTTTGGTCATAGAAAATGGAGTCTTGGTAGGTTTAGGATCCAAGAAACTAGCATCAGAAAGAATTTCAAGAACATATTTTATTTGGCAAACTATGGGCCCCTTCTTTGATCTAGCGATCTCCAAGCCAAGAAAGAAACGAAGATCTCCCAAACCTTAATCTTAAATTATACATCAATAGAAGATTTAACAGCATGTATTTCTACAAGGTCATTACCAACCAAGATTATGGCATAAACAAGTAGGATAGCAATAGAGGCATCAACTTGCTTGACAAACAAAGAATAATTAAACAAAGATTGTGTGTAACCCATAGCCAATAATGACTGATATTTTGTGAAACCATTATCAGCCAGCTTGTTTAAGATCGAATAAAGATTTTTGTAAATTTAAAGACTTTGTTTGAAGAAGAAGACTCGATTCCATGAGCTAGAACCATATACACCTCTTTATTCAAATCACCATGAAAAAAAAAGCATTATTCACATCAAGTTGCTACAAAAACCAATTTTTATAAGTGGCTAAAGCTTGCAATAATCACACTATAGTAAGTTTTTCTATTGGAGAAGAAGTATCAAAATAATCAATGCCTTCGCTTTAAATATAGCTCTTTGCAACTAATCTAGCTTTAGATCATTCAATTGAACAACCACTCTTATATTTAATTTTGAACACCAATTTATAGCCAATAGGAGACTTACCTTTAGGAAGATCAATTAGAGTCCAAGTATTATTTTGCTCAATTGCCAAAATCTCAGTTGGCATGGCTTGTTTCCAATAGTCATGTTTTACACCTTATTGATAAGTTTTTGGTTGAAGTTAATAGAAATATCAAGAGAAAATTGTTTATAATATGGGGAAAGGTTAGAGTAAGACAATGCAAAAGATAAAGGATGGAAAGTACCTTAGTGAAGCTGATGTGAAACTGTTGAAGACAACAAGTCACAATGATAATCTTGCAAATATGAAGGAGGTCTATGTACACTTCTAGGTTGTGAAGAAAGAGATGGTAACGGGTAGTGTTTGGATGTGTAGAAGAAGAAGATTGATTAATGGTAGCTGGTGTTCAAAAGATACATACGGGGTTGGTTGAAAATTGATTTAGTTTGGTAAAGGGTCAAAGTTAGGTAGTGTGCTATCTTGTGGCAGAGATGGGCTAGACAAAGAATGGGGTAAATTTTGGAAAGAAAAAATGTCTTCCTGAAAAGAGACATATCATGAGACAAATATGTTCCTAGTGCTAATATCCAATAGTATATAATAACCCTTGGTTCTAGGTTTAAAGTGTAACGACTCCACCTGCATGGTCTTACTACAGCTAGTCTATTGAGCCTTTTCTCCCGTAGGTGGACCGTAGTCCCAGCCCTCAACCTGGCAGGCTGCTACAGCACTGGACTGCCCTCGCGGGCCCTCCAGCAGGATTTGTTTATTTGGCTCCCAAAGGAGTCACCTCCCCGGATCGAACACCTGACCTCTCCCTTAAGAGAGCCAGCGAGCACAATCCAGTACCATTTCTACCAGTTTAACTGTAACGACCCCACCTGCACGGTCTTACGACAGCTGGTCTATTGGGCCTTTTTTCTCGTAGGTGGACCGTAGTCCCAGCCCTCAACCCGGCAGGCCGCCACAGTACTGGACTACCCTCGCGGGCCCTCCAGCAAGATTTGTTTATTTGGCTCCCAAAGGAGTCGCCTCCTCGGATCGAACACCTAACCTCTCCCTTAAGAGAGCTAGGTAGAAATCTGGATTGTGCTTGCTGGCTCTCTTAAGGGAGAGGTCAGGTGTTCGATCCGGGGAGGCGACTCCTTTGGGAGCCAAATAAACAAATCCTGCTGGAGGGCCCGCCTTTTCTCCCGTAGGTGGATTGTAGTCCTAGCCGTCAACCCGGCAGGCCGCCACAGTACTGGACTGCCCTCGCGGACCCTCCAGTAGGATTTGTTTATTTGGCTCCCAAAGGAGTCGCCTCTCCGGATCGAACATCTGACCTCTCCCTTAAGAGAGTCAGTGAGCACAATCTAGTACCATTTCTACCGTCTATTGGGCCTTTTCTCCCGTAGGTGGACCGTAGTCCCAGCCCTCAACCCGGCAGGCCGCCACAGTACTGGACTGCCCTCGCTGGCCCTCCAGCAGGATTTGTTTATTTGGCTCCCAAAGGAGTCGCCTCCCCGGATCGAACACCTGACCTCTCCCTTAAGAGAGCCAACGAGAACAATCCAGTACCATTTCTACCTGTGGTAGAAATGGTACTGGATTGTTCTCACTGGCTCTCTTAAGGGAGAGGTTAGGTGTTCGATCCGGGGAGGCGACTCCTTTGGGAGCCAAATAAACAAATCCTGCTGGAGGGCCCTGTGAGGGCCGTCCAGTACTGTGGCGGCCTGCCAGGTTGAGGGCTGGGACTTCGGTCTACCTACGGGAGAAAAGACCCAATAGACCAGCTGTCTTAAGACTGTGCTAGTGGGTTCGTTATATAAAGCCTAAGAATACACACTTTCTAACTCTAGGTTGATACTTGTTCCTACTTATAGTATTGAGTAGAGGCACAACACAAAGACAAAAAACCTTCAAATTAAGATAAGTTGGAAACCTTTTATAAAGAAGTTCACAAGGGGTCTGATTGTTTAAAAGAGTTGTTGGCGTGATGTTAATCAAACATACAACATGAAGGATAGTATATGACTAGTATGTGAGGGGTAGATTTGACTGAAAAAGAAGTGCTCTAGCTATATTTAGGATATGATGGTATTTTCTTTCTATGATGCCATTTTCCTTAGGTGTCTGTACACAACTTGTTTTATGAATTGTCCCTTTCCAAGCTTAGAATGTAGCTACTTTTTAATTCACTCCTACCTATTTTAATTTTGGTGCCAAATTGGGTTTCAACCGCTGTAGAATGACATCAATAGAGGCCGAACTTCACTTTTATTAACCTTCAAATATACCCAAGTGTGCCTGTAACACCCCCATACTCTATATAAGTACTATACATATACCTTGTATACATGCAGTACGTATATAAAGTATAAGAATGTCACTTTTCATTTCAGATTAAAAACCTTCACTTTAGTTCCAAACAATAATACATTTTATTTAAATTTCATTAACAAAATCATTATACTTTTGATGATATTACATATATATAATTTTCTTGTCTTTACCAAAATTCATTTATACATATGAATACATTTTTATTAAAATACAACATAATAAATTATACATATATGCACCACCTTCTAGTTGGTCTCAAAATACTCTTACCCTTCTCGTGGCATAACGATTTGACTTCCAGATCAACCACCTACTCACATGCGCGATTTACACAACCGCGCTAAGCTTGAAAGCTTAGTAGTACAAATAAATATTATAAACATACATTACAGAAAATCATACTCATATATTAACTTCATGTATCATTATTTTCTTATCATATTTTCCATTTTCAATTACACTTTTCATATATTTCTACTAATCTCATAATTATATACATATACACATATATCATTAACACAAACCACAATTCCATGACTTATTAGAACATTCATAAAATAATACTCACAATGTCCACATCCATATACATATTACACATCATATTGTATTTTCATAATCTCATCTTTCAGCATAGCTTCTCAGACCACATTTCTTTTTAATAATTTACTTATGTATTGTAATCATATCATACTTCATAACATTATATGTCATTATATTATTCAATTAATTCATTATTTATAATTCACCTTTAAGCAAAGACAAGCATGGGCCCAAAAGAAACTAATATGTCATTCAACTTTCAGAGTTAATGTTTTGGTTTAATTTTCACATTTATCATTATCCCAACTAGGCTTCAAGGATTAGGCCCAACCAAGCTTCAAGGGGAGCGAAGCATGCTAAGCATCAACCCAACTTGGCTTCAAGGACCAAACCCAACCTAGCTTCAAGGGTTTGTAACATCTCAACTAGGCTTCAAGGACTAGACCCAACCAAGCTTTAAGGGGAGTTAAGCATGCTAAACTTTAACCCAACTTGGCTTCAAGGATCAAGCCCAACCCAGCTTCAAGAGATTGTTACTATTAGGCATGCCACCAACAACAAAACTCTGAAAATTGACTAACATATTAGACACACAATTCTTTCATTCTTTCATTATCAATTCCATTCTCATTTCTTCATAATCATCTAGGCAAACATGCCCCAATTATTTCATTTGCATCATTATAGCCAACAACAATGGCTTCACATCTCATCATTAGGGTATACACAACAATTACATTGTACATATAATTTGAATGACCATCATATCTTTCACATTTCACCTTTATATCCATTTATAATAGTTTCATATTTCATCATTGAGATATACATAGCAAATTACATTATTTATATATTTAGAATCTTCAACATACATTCCACATAGTACACATAATACACATCATAGCACATTTCTCACACATCAACAATATAATAAATAACTTAACACATTTTCCAATCAAATGTGTTAAGTCCCATAGTCATGCAAATACATACAATCATCTAGGGTTTGTACTTACCTCAAGAGAAACTCACACCAATCTAAACTCCTCTTCTAAGAATCCTCCAACACTTGGATTAGGGCAACCCAATCTCTTCAAAACCTAATCAAAAAGTGATCATATACACTCACTCAGAGATACACATGAGATAATATAGATACGAACCAACTAGGGCAAACTCTACACATGACACGCTCAACAACACGAGCGTGTCCCTGATCGTGCCCTAAACCAACAACACAGAAGCTTTGACACGCTCAGTAACACGGGCGTGTCACTGGATGTGTCACTCATTCTGCCTTACAGAAACATTGACACACCCAACAACATGGGCGTGTTCATGGCCGTGTCAATTACTTTATCTCTCAGTAGTTATGACATGCTCAGTAACACGGCCGTGTTAATGGTCGTGTCACAAATGTCAAACTCAGTACCGTTGACACGCCCAACGACATGGCCGTGTCACTGGCCGTGTCAGGCAAGAATTATACATTCCAAACTCTCATCCATGAAAACACAAACACTCCAAAATCCATACTACAACACCCTTAATCAACATCTTGGTTTATATACACATAAATCACCTATTAAGTTAACACTTATATAACTTCAACATATCATAATAATAATCATTATATACATCATCCATATATCAATTACTCAAGTTCCCCAACTCATTTATATTAAACCCTTACTAAACAATTTCAACAATCCATCATCATCCTCACAAATAACCATATTATCATCATCTAAATACCAATTCAACATATATATATACTTCAATCTTTCATTATCATCATCTTCACACACTAACCATATCAAATATAAACACAATCAATAGAAATCAACACAAAGAAATGAACACTTACTTGAATTCTTTGCCAAATCTTCAATATCCACCTTCAATTCTCTTAAAGCCCTTAAGAATTTGATGTGTATGACAACAAAATCACATCTCTCTCTCTCTCTCTCTCTCTCTCGTTCAAGAAGAAGAAGAAGAAGAAAGAAAGAAAGAAAGAAGATAGTTTCTTCCTTTTTCAATCTTATCTTATATATATATAATAATATAATTAAATCCCTTAAAAATTCTCCACCACACACTTGTCATTCCCTTTGACTTCCTTTTCTTCTTTTTCTCTTGTTATTATTATTATTATTATTATTATTATTATTATTATTATTATTATTATTATTATTATTATTATTATTATTATTATTATTATTATTTACAACTTACTTTTCCTACACCAATATATACATCATGTATATGTGATGTATATGTTGCTATATGTATATCTCTTATATATTGTATTTATATTTCCAATATTTTTCAAATACCATATATACATATCATCCTTCATATACATCTATCTCTTATAATATTTTCCTTACATATTTTACCAACATATCTTCTCACAACTACTATTCCAATGCACACCAAAATCGGGGTATTACAGTGCCTACTAAAGTCATCAACAATTTAAGTTTGTCTGCATAATCCTTTATAGTCTCCTACTCTTTCATCCTTTGTATCTCAAATTCTTGAACCAAATTTAGCACTTACATTCCCTTGATCCTTTCGCTTCCTTCATAATCATGCTTTATGAAATCCTAAATTTCTTTCGCTGTTCTCGTTATCATTATTCTATTAAAAATGATAGAAGAAGCAGTTGTAAATAAAACTGATCTTGCTTTTGATTTTCGTAACTTTTTTTCTATGAGAATTTTGATTTGAGCAATAGTTGGATTTTGTGGTAATTCAAGTACTTCATATTCTTGTTCCACATCTTTCTATAGGCCATTGGCATCTAGATAGGCTTCCATTTTAACAGCCTACATTCGCTAATTTATTTTGTCTTCATCTTGAGCTGTTGTGGTTGAGTTTTATAAAGATAAAGTGAAGATTGTTTTGTGGGTTTGTAGGTAGTGTTTTTGTTTGAGAAGAGTGTTTTTTTTTTTTTTTTGTGTTTTGGCTTTCTAAAACTCATATATCACTCAAGATAAATTGCTACGATACCATACTGTTGGTATAAAAACAATTATTGACTAGAAAAATTGTGAACTGAAGAGACACATGTTATTGAGCATCAAGTTCATTATTTATACAGCTACGAAATAACTAATTGTAGAATAATCTGCTACATAAAAATAGAAAATATTTCCAATAAAACAGCTTAAAGAAAAGGACATAGTGTAGTTGCCATTTGACTATTTCAACAAATATTTACAGATATCAACAACTTCTAATGTCAATAGATCAACATTATGGCATACACACATCTATAACACATTTCCACATTCAAGCAAAGGAACCTCAACTAGCTCAGGATCTTTAACCAACTCAGTCACATCAACCTCATGCTCTACGTTTCTTACTATCACCATATTTATACATACCTAATGAATCTTTCACACTATTTTTAAAAGAGATAATTACATTCTGCACCATGTTTTATAATTTTTTTTCATTTTTACCAGTGGCATTTTAGTAATTTTACATTAAACTCATATCAACCACATAATAAACTCCTAATAAACTATGTAAATTCATAAACTCATAATAAATGTATAATAAACTAATAATAAACCCAAAATAAACTCATAATAAACTATCTAAATATGGTATTTTTGTAAAAAAAATCATAAATTTCAATAAATCTGTAAATATTTTTAAAAACAGGGTAAATTTGAATTTTTTTTATTTTTGCTCGTATTTTTGTAAAGACCCCTTTTTAAAATCCATGAATTGCAACCCATTCCTCAAAGATTTTCCTTATAAGGGGCCTAGAAAAGCCTTGGCTTTTCTCCGTAACCCAAATATTCAACCATGCATCCTTTTAATTCTCAATTGACTTAGTCTATCCAAGTCATTAATTGGAAATAAATCAACAAGGCCATCTATTTACTTCAAATCAGGGTCTCTTGCAAATGTACCCTATATTGGATTCTCACTGCAACACTAATTTCATTGGATAACCAATACAATAGCACATATATATATATATATAAGAAGCTAAAATAGCAAACTTTTCATCTCAGTCAACAATGAGAAACAACTTTTAAGCATATCATTAATAACATGCTACATATTATTCATAATGGGTCCGACCTTTTTCCAGATCCCTCTCATTACGGGAGAATTCGTGCACCGAGCTGCTCTCTTTTTATATATATTGAAGACAAAAGTCCCTTGCTTTCCACTATAACCCAAATACCCAATATTAGTGTATACAGTTAAAACTAAACCCTGAATGATAATATCCATTAAAACCCACATTACTCCATAAGAAAGCCACACATATTAAATACACACTAATTTATTATTATAAACAAAATTTTGGATTAGTTACCTGATTGTATTTACACTTAGAGACCCTTTGCAAGAATGATCGGAGCATAATCCATGAAAATCCAGCTTAAATCCTCAATAAAATCGATTTGATCTCTGATTTTTCTAATCTTCCCCCATTTCTCACAATCTTAGAGACCCTTTGCAAGAATTATCAGAGCATAATCCACGAATATCTAGCTTAAATGCTTACTAAAATTGATTTGATCTCTCATTTTTTTAATCTTCCCCCATTTCTCATAAACTTAGAGACCCTTTGCAAGAATTATCGGAGCATAATCCACGAAAATCTAGCTTAAATCCTCACTAAAATCGATTTGATCTCTGATTTTTCTAATCTTCCTCCATTTCTCACAAAGAAAGGAGAAGGATTTTCCTTTTATTAACTTGTGATTTTTTGAAGTTATATTGAAAATGACCTCAGTGCATAATAGAGTTGGCAGGGAGCTACCTTTGATTTACGGGCCCAAATATTTTTTTTTTGAAAAAATGACACAAAATAAAGGTTCCACACGATCTCTCATTCTGCGGCATGATGGCAAGGCCGATAGAAAATTTACTCCGAGTGTAAATAGGATAAAATCTGCAGGGGTTATGAAAATACATAGGTCCCTTCCCTTCTCTTTTGGATGAATGGGGTGGTTTAGAAGTGGCTTTCTAAAGTTTGGGTTATTTTATCTCTTGAAGATGTAAGCAATAAGGGGAAGGATATTATAGAATTAGTTAGATTTTGAAATGAGAAGATACACTTTTCTTCACCACATTTTTAAAATTTTTACTTTTTTACTAGAAGTATTTTATTTATTTTATTATAAACTCATTATAAACTGTGTAAAATTTATAAACTCATTATAAACTCATAATAAATTCATTATAAGCTCTTTGTAAACTAATAAAAATCTGATATTTTGATAAATATTTTATAAATTTTGGTATTTTGATAAATATATTATAAATATGATAAATTTGAAATTATTTTTAATTTTTCTTGTATTTTTGCCAAAAGTCCTATTTTCTTTGAACACTTTATAGGCCCAAATATTTTTTTTATTGGTTAATTATAAAAAGTATAAACTTTTAAATATATACATAAATTTTAGTTTTTTTTTCAATTTTATTACAAAATTTCAAAATTTATCAATTGAGACGGCAAAATTTGATATAATTTACAATGTTATCATGTGAATTGTGGATAATAGTACAAAGTTATATCCATTTGCAATATATGTCATACCAAACATGCATTTGTGGCATGTTACTCTAAAATTTTTATTTTGTGTTGATTGCCTGGTAATTTTGGGGCTTTTTTTTTCTTCAACTAATTCTTAATTTGGAGAAAGTTTTTTTTTGTTCTTGAGTTATGATTTTTCAATTTAATATTTTTAATTGTATTTTGACATTTAATATTTTTTTTATTTTTGAAATTATTATGTGTCGTACATACAACTTGGCCAATTACATTTGACTCAACAAATCACATGATAACATTGTAAATTATGTCAAAATTTATTACCTAATTTGATAAACTTGAAAATTTGTGATAAAATTAAAAATAAAAGTAAAATTTTATTTATTTTTTATTAGCCTATATTTATTAATATTATTTAATAATGTTCACATTAGTTCGTCATTTGTGCATCATACGCCGATTTTTTTTAAAAGGGGTAAATCAATTACAAATAAAAGTTCAGCTGGTACTTTGACCTTTATGGTAAATCTCAGGTAAAAAATTCATGAGTAAATTTATTAACTGAATTTGTTTTGCTTTAGATTTACCTTGTTAATGAGTTGAGTTTGAAAATCATAAATATATATATATATATGAGATTCAATTTCAATTTCTGGGTCTATTTAATTATTTAGAAAGAATGTTTGGTTTGATCAGTAGGAATGAACTGAATCTACAAATCACAATCACAATCACAAAGTTGACTCTCCATTGCCTATTCTATTTATATTAGACTACTAAATGCTAATTCAATCCCTCAACTTATGTGATCTTTATTTTAAGTTTAATAATAGGTTGTTAATACAAAATAAAAAACATATCAAGAATTTTATTACATGAAACACACAAATTTTGCCAAGTTTAATTGAACACAAACAATCACAAGTTCTGAAATTAAGAATGTACATGGATATCATGATTTGCAATTCCACTAATAAATTTCAGCACAAGTAATATTTATTTTCAAATTCACTATGAAAAGGAATGAATCCAAGCTAGCTAGCTAATTAATAGTGTAACACCGAATAATCGAGTAAACTGAAGATTTATCGACAAAATATGTCTCAAAAGTAACATAATCTCTTGCATATTTAAACTTTCCAGTCCCTGAAACGACTGAAAGTTCTCTAACCTTATCAAATTGCTTACTAATGCCTTGAATCTCTAAAGTGCTACCAGAATAGGCTTTATTTGTGAACACAATTGATATCATGACCTGCGACTTAATCCCATCCAACTCTGCTATTGCATACAAGCCTTGAGCTCTACCTATTGGGACTGAGTTAATAATATCAGGTGTTCGAGTTATGAGATCATCTGTTACTAAAATGGTTCCGAATTGGGTGAATGATCACACCTTCCCTCGTAAACCTGCAACTGGAACAACTGAAGCATTAGGACCTGTTGAGAAACCCTGAAAATACATGCTCATTTTGGTTTCTCTCATAACCTTTCCTGCTCCTGCATTAGCCAATTAAATTCATCTTGACCACCAAAAGTATGCATGGCTATGAGTACAAACATTGTTGCTGCCATTTATGGGTTCTTTAAATGGAATATACAAGGGCCTATTCAATTTCTTTTTTAATTGAATTTCGATGGAATATTCCAAATTTGCAATCCCTCAATCTGAAAGATAATTCTAACCAGGAAAAAGGTTTAGCATATTTGATATACTATAGTTGGTATTTATTGCCAATTTCCTCTAATACTTTAATTTGAGTTTATTTATAGAAGGAAGAGGCAGAGTGGAAAATAAAGTCATGAGATATTAAAAAAAAAAAAAAAATTGAAGAACCAATTAAAAACTTATTATGTTTTTGAAATACATTTGAAAATTTTTATCTCGCTGTCTTTTCTACAGTTTTAGAGCGAAAACTCCTCAATTTCTCTAAAACGTTTTCTCTTGTTATTTTCTTGAATAAGTCTTTTGTAGGTCTGCAGTATATCAATCTCTTTTATTTTCGCTCTAATTTAAATTTCATTATTCAATAATGCCCAGAGTTGCATTTTTTTTAAAACAAATTTCATTTCTTTTATATTTATTCTCATTTTATAGTTTGTTTATTTGTTTATTTTTTTGAAGAACAAATACGGGGTCATATTATTGAATCTCAAGAGATCCTAATACAAGCTAGATAATCAGACCAGCACAAAAATGTAGCAAAGAAAATCGATGACTTTGTTAGAACATGAGCCTCCCTATTGAAGTTAGGGAGAATCCATCTCACCTTAACATTGGGTCTTGCTAACAAGAAATGTTTACATTCATGAATAATAGAGCTAAAATAAGATAAATCTTTGTGATCATTATTAATGGCGTTAACAACAACCTATGTGTCCGAGAAGATGACAGCATCTTGAGGAAAGGATAGCACTACCTGTTCCAAGGAAGCTCGAACTGCCAAAGCTTCTGCCACCTGGGTTGACAAATACCAGGAAAATGGCCAGAAAAAGCTTGCATAAAATCATCTTCATCAGACTGAAAAATAATTCCAAAACCATGGCTCTGTTGATATGAAAAAATGGCAGCATCTACAAAGCCAATCCATGTCGTCTCCAGTGCTTCATGAAGCACCTGGTTCTGGTCTAATTGAGTTGCAGTACCTACATGCCTCAGTTGAGCTTGAGAAGTGGCTTGCCAATCCGATAAAAGTTCATCGATATAATTCTAATAGAGATAGCAGACCGATCTTGTCCTTTCCATAGTAAAGAATTTCGGACAAGCCGTAATTGCTAGGCCAAGACAGAATTCTTCAGCTTTCTTAGTCGGTTGAGTATCCAAAACCTGCAGCACAAAACCTTTATAATCAAGATTATAACTTCACAACACCATCCCCCAATCCTGCCACACCTCACAGGCACAGGAACACCACAAAAGATCATGGTTCACGTCCTCTTTTTCCCCACACCTGCTGCAAGATTCATCAACATCAACCACCCTTAACCACAAATTTCCTTTTGTCGGCAAAACATTATTAATGGATCTCCACATAAACTCCTGTATTTTCGGAGGGACATCTAAACTCCACAATTTTGACTAACAAAAACCACCATCATTAAGGTGACACAAGTATTGTAGATAAACACAGTACCCTGGCTTAACAGAATAACTACCTTTAGAATTAAAATGCCAAATGATTCTATCCTTCTGAGACCTTAAACTCAACAGAATAGACAGAATAGCTTAAATGTCCCTAACTCTAAACAACGACATTAATTTCTCAACATGCCAGCTAAGACCATCACTCTTTATAAGATCCTCCACTCGCATCCCATCCTCAATCACGTCAAAATTACGACCCACAAAGAAGCCCTGATCTCATGGGAGCCAGGGGTCCTCTTTTACATGTATTTTACTCCCATCACCAACTCTCCATCTCACTCCAAGTTTTAGACAATCAACAGATTTCCAAATGCTCCTCCAAACATAACTCGGATTGTGACATAATCGAGCTTTCAAGAAATCACCATCGTGAAAATATTTAGCTTTGAAGATCTTAAAACGAAGAGATTCAGTATTAGTAAGCAACCTCTACCTTTGCTTACATAAAAGAGCCATATTGAAAACCTGGAGATCCCTAAATCCCATGCCTCCATCTCTCTTGCTTCCATACATATGATTCCACGACACCCAATTGATACTCCTCTTATCCCCATCTTTCATACCCATCAGAAAAAGTTCATAATTTTCTCAAGCTCCTCACATAAGGATTTAGGGAGCATGAAAACACTCATGCAATAAGTAGGTATTGCCCAAGCAATGAACTTTAGCAACACCTCTTTTCCGGCTCTTGACAGAAATTTATTGTTCCACTCACTTAAACGCTTCCACACCATATCCTTTAGAAAACTAAAGATGGCTTTTTTGCTTCGGCCAATAAGTGAAGGAAGACCCAAATAATTCCCGTACCCTAACTCCATATGAACTCCTAAAATATAAGAACAACTCTTCCTTAAACTCAGACCCACATTTGCCCTGAAAAACACCCTAGATTTTTGGAAATTAATTGACTGGCTTGACGCCTCCTTATGCTCCTTTAGAATCTCCTTTATTACATGACACTCCCTCCCCCTAGCCTTAAAGAAAAAAATGGAATCATCCATAAAGAATAAATGGGAAATACTTGGTGCTCTACTACACGCCTTTACCCCTTTAAGTTAGCCTTGTTGTTCAGCTTTGTTCAATAAAAAAGAAAGCCCCTCCGCACAAAGAATAAAGAGATAAGGCGAAAGAGGATCTCCTTGCCTCAATCCCCTCTTAGAAACAATAGGACACACCTCATCCCCATTTAAGAGGACTGAATATTTCACACAACTAATACAGAGTTTCATCCAACTCACCCACCTCACGTCAAAACCCAAGGCTAATAACATTCTTTCTAAAAAATCCCATAAGCCTTAGATATATCAATTTTTAGGGCCATATTCTCCACAGACCCACTCCTCTAACTCTTCATCCCATGTAACAACTCAAAAGCTACCAAAACATTATCAGAAATTAAATGACCAGATACAAATGCATATTGACACTCAGATAATATGGGGTAGTACTTTCTTTAGCCTATTAGTAAGAACCTTAGATAAGATCCTATACAACAAATTACACAGAGCAATAGGCCTAAAAGCTTTCAAAGTTTCGGGAGATGAAATATTGGGAATCAACACAATATGAGTATCAGCTAAGGTAGGCGGAAAAGTACCTGAATCAAGCCAATCAACGCAATGTTTCACCACATCTGGGCCTACAATATGCCAGAAATATTGATAGAAAGAAGGATTTAGCCCATCCAGCCCTGGTGTCTTATCCGGATGCATTTGTTTGTCCTGGATATGGTCAGGTATATAATCCCTACCCAAGCCACCATCATAAAAACTGAATTATAATACTCAAGAACTATAGCCTGCATACCACGATCATCATCTACCCAAACACCATTGACATCTTTCAATCTTAAAATCTTATTATTTCTATTTCTCTTTTTCCCATAAAAGAATGAAAAACCGAGAATTTCTATCCTCATTTTGCAGCAAAAAACCTAAGCCTTTTGTTTGCACTCAATCTCCTCCGACTTTAAGAGAGCTTCAAATTCATAGTTCAAAACTTCAAACCTCGCCCTACTAAAACTGTCATCTCTATCCCGAACCTGATTTAACTCAGCCTTAAGCTCATTTTTACATTTCATCCATCTCCAATTCCGCTGAGGTCCCCATTCTTTAAGATGAGTATAAACAAATTTCTTCTTTACGATAACATCTCCAGACACCCTCCCCCAACTATCACACACCACTTCTACTAGTTGCGAGTCAGCAATCCAACTATTTATAAATCTAAAACGCTGGCCTCTCTGATTGTTAGTAATCGGAATAGTATCAAAGAGAAGTGAAGAATGATTAGAAACAGGACCCACAAGAGTTCTCGAGCAACTATCTGAAAACATATCTAGCCACAACCTGTTTGCCATCACTCTATCAAGTTTTTCCCGAACCCAATAACCAGAGTTACGCTCCCTCTCCCACGTCCAAGAATAGAGGCGGAGATAAAGGGGGTCCCATGGGGCCCTGTTCCCCCCTCAGTTAAAAATAAAAAATTTTTAGGTATATTTGAGAATGAATATTACATTGGTTGAGATGGAACAGCTTGGCCTTACTATGTGAGAGCACGCAACTTCGATCCACGCTCCCAACATTTTTCATCCTTTTTTTTCCAATCTTTAAAACTGGGCCTTTTAATCAAGCCCATTACAAACAAACAAGATTTGTCAATGACTCTGCCCATTACAAACAAACAAGAATAACTTAATTGTGACTCTTTCTCTTCTATAAAAAAGCATAAAGTTTTTCCTTTAGTGTATCTGTTAATCAAATTGGCATTGCTTTTACCAGTTACTACAGCTACAGTGGAAAGAGTTTTCTCCGCAATGAAAATTATTAAGAGTTCACTTCGTAATAGCATGGGAGATGAGCTGCTAAATGATTGTTTAGTTACCTATATTGAAAGAGATGTATTTGCAAGTATTGACAATGAAACAATTATGAATAGATTTCAATCAATGAAAAATAGGCGAGGAATATTGTAATTTAATGTTTTAAATTTTCTTTGTATCCAACATTTTTCTTGTTTTATTTATTTTATTATAAATGTTATTTTTGTGAATTATAAATTTTAAGTTAAATTGGACCCCCCTTATCTAAAATCCTGGCTACGCCACTGTCCAAGAATACCCAAAACTCTCAATATCAGATAAACCACAGTCATCCAACGTTTCACGAAAACCATTCAGTAAATACCTGGGGTGTGGAGTACCACCAATCTTCTCTTCAGCCATAGCAAGATAATTAAAGTCCCTACACATAACCCATGGCTAATTACATCTCCTAGCAAGTGCTTTTAAAAGATTCTACGAAGCCTAACGCCTAGTGCGCTCAGGGAAACCATAAAATCCAGTCATTCTCCATATGGAATCCGATACATTAGACACAGTCACATCAATAAAATTTTGGGAGAACCAACGTACCTGAATATTAAAAGAATTATTCCAAAGAATTGCAAGGCCCCCACTTCGACCAACCAGATCCACAGTAAAACAATGATCCATACTAAACTTTCTCTTAATATTTTCCATCGCAACCCCATGTACCAAAGTTTCAAACAAGAAAACGTCTGGCTTGTGGCTTAAAAATATCCTTGGGCGCTCTAACTGATCGAGGGTTGTCTAGCCTCCCGACAGTTTCACGAAATGGACCTCATTTCCCCGGCAGTCCTGCCCCACAAGATCTGCCGATATAACATTTTGGTGAAGGCATGTTGACGAATCAATTGAACTAGAAACAACAACAGCCACGGTATCAGAATCTCTGGGTCAAACTTGTCTATTTGTTTTTTAATTTCTTTTATGGTGAATATTTTTTTATTGTTTATTATTTGGTCTATGGTTAAATAAAGATTATAATACTTATTTTTGACAATGAATATGTATTTATTAGTGTCCTCATTGAATTCTCAGAAAGATCATTAGAATGGTCAAAAGATCCAATTTTTCTAGTTGAAAGTGTATTATATTTATTTATATTCTTAATCTATCTTGAAATTAATTTTCACAAATTATGACATTGTAAGATTTTAAAATTCTTTTTTATTATATTATATAAATTAATCAATAACTTATATTTTTTTAAAAAAATAATTTTACAAAACTAAGCAAATTTTTTTTCAAAAATATAATAGATAATAGATTTCAAAAGAACGCAAAAAATTAAGAAATTACAAAAAATATAGAATTGCCTCATTCCATAAAAAGTTGTGATTTTGTCAATTTATATATATTGTATATATATTGCAGATATACTATATATATTATAAAATTTATCAAAAAAAAATTAAGTTTATTTCAAATACTATTTTACAAAATAATTATTTTAAGAGAAAATAACATCATTTATAAAAATTTCTCAAAAAAAAATCTTAATAATATTATTTTATAACATAATTTTATATGTTGCAGATATATTATATTTTAGCTTCTATGTTATATATATATGTTGCAGATATGTTACATGTATATTATTTTTTATTCTTTATATATTGTGTTGTCTTTATATATTAGTTAATTATAATGTATATATTGTAGATATATTATTTTTTAATATTTATATGTTGATTAATTATAATGTATATATTGCACATATGTTATATATATATATTGAATTTCTTGTATATATGTTTTGGATATGTTATATTTTTATATTGTAGATATATTATATTTCGGTCTTTATATTCAAATAATATAAAAACAAAAACATGAAATAAATATAATTTATAAAAAAAGTACATTTATCAATTCAGTAAATACATTTGATAATAATAATAATAATAATAAAATTTACAAAAATAATTCTTTAAAATATTTTATGGGACATGTAAAAAATAATAAAATTAAAAAAAAAAAAAAACTTTAACATTGCATTAAACAACACCAAATTTTTTTTTTTACAAACACTAGGAGATATACAATCTTAGATTCCTCAAACATATAAAATTAAACCATGATAGCTGTAACTAATTAATACTCATATGTTTTCCTAATTAAATGTGTAATTATCTATATAAATGTATAAAAGCTGAAAAAATAATGTCTTTTGTTTTATGTGATATAATCTATTTCTAACAATACTGCAATTCCACAATTTCTTAGTTTCTCAAAATATCGCCATAGATAAATTTCCAATTTCTCAATTTCTTTCGTTATATTCTTGCTAAAAATTTGAACGTTCTGTCTCTTTCTTTCCTACAAATAAAGGGCTTGCTGCAGCACTTTCTGAAAAAAGAGGAAAACACCCATTTCTTTGTATCTTTTAAGGCTGCTCCGTTTTCTGTGTCTCGATAAAAATCTTTCCTTTTCTTTTCTTTTTCTTTTATTGGTTTGGTGAATGAATCCTCCTAGGTGTTATTTAGTTTTTTTTTTCCTTTCTCTTTTCTCGTTAATTGGGGTTTCGTTTCTGTTGTTATTTTGACTTAGTTTTTGTTCAATTTAAGTGGGTTTCTTTTGTTTATGTAACGACAAAAAGATGACTACGATTTCTTTTGAATAATTAGTGTAAGTTGTTTTAGTGTTTGGTTTTTTTTTTTTTGTGATGTTAAACTTAGTATTTTACATATATTTAATAGATCAGTTTGGGCCTTTGCTGTCGGGTGTATATTAAAGTTTCATCTTTCTAGAACTGTAATCAGTCTTTTTGATGAATTTTAGATTTGGGTTTCATTGGAAATGGTCCATTTTGTTTTTAATGTAAATAGGGTGTATTTGGTTTTTGTTTTGATGGGTGTTTCTTTTTTTTTTTGGGTTTGGTACAGGTGAGGATTCAATTGGGTCAGGGTTCAACAACTTTTGTGAAAAAGGGCATGCTAAAGGAGGGTGATTTGGTGCCTTTTATAAGGTTTGATCCTATTATTTCAGTAAATTTTTAATTGTATGGAATGTTGATCTAGTTCAATAATTGAATTTAGATTTGTAGTGTTAAGATATATGTATTAAATGTTTGATCTCTATCAGTGCTTGATTTGACATTATATATGTTTTAATTGGTTTAAGATTGTCAGTACAAAAAAAAAGTGAGTGAACTTTTCCTTTTTTGTTAGGCTAATCTTTTCAGTATTTTGGCTTTGATTCCATCCATTGTTATTATTTCAAATCGTTTCACAGGTGCTATTATGCATTTCTTTTTTTCTTTTTCTCTCATAGGGCTTCAAGCGCATTAAGATTTTGTCATATTGATCCTAATACATTTTAACTGAATATTCAAATTGATCTAAGAGAGGTTACTTATGTGAGAGATGTTGCTGCTACTGTTGAACTTCTGAAAAGAAATGATTTTGATGCTATAGAGATACATACAAGTGGAAGGTGCAATTCCATGATAGATAAATAGGATGCACAAATTACAATAAAATAGATATATCAGAGCAAATTTCTGCTATATTTCACCTTTCTTTTCATACTCCTTTCTCTTTTTTTCTTTTTTAAATCTATTTCACAAAAACAATATGGAAGAAAAGAAATGAAAGATTTTTATCAAGAAGCAGAAGCAAAGCAGGAAGATCAATATGGGAAGTTGCACTAAAATGCAATAGAATTTTCCAGGTTTTCCCTACTGATAAATATTTTATAGGATATTATCCTTTATGAAGAAACAAGTTTGTGTCATTCCAATGCTTTCTTTTGTTCTTCTTCTTCTTTTTTTTTTTTTCCTTTGATTTTCTTAGGCACTGAACTGCACAATGTGTGGATATAATTTGATCATATTGTATTTAAAAATAAGAAGAAGAGATATTGGAAATTTCTTAGGTGGAAATTCCTAATACGTGTGGAAATTTCTAATTTTAATTTCTTAGGTCAAGATTGTATTTAAAAATAATATTATTTTACTTTTTCTTAATTTATTTTTTATTTAATTTTAATAATTTTTATAAAATTTAAAATTTAATAATTAATAAATTATATTCATGATTTTTAAGATTTGATTAAATAATTACATATTGATATAATTTTATAATATTAATTACATAAATTATATTTGTAAATTTTAATATTTAATAAATTAATTACACATTAATATAATTTAATAATACTGATTGATTTATATATTCTTCTAAAAATTTAAAAAGTTGAAAAATCTTTTAACATTCATAATAAATTAATTATAAATTAAATAATTTATTTATAAATTTTTAAAAATTTAAAATTAAATAATAAAATATATGACTTTTAATATTTATAATAAATTAATTATATCAATAATTTATTTAAATAATCTATTTAATTAATAATTTATTTATAATAATAATAATAATTAATATATATTTTTTAAAAATTTAAAAATTTAAAAAATGAAAATTTTAACTTTTAATCTTTTTAATAAATTAATTATACGTTATAATAGTCTATGTAGTAATAATATTAATATCAATAATAATTCTAATATAAATCTATAATTATAAATTTATATTGTGCCCGTATTAATCTTGTCAATGTTCTAATTTTTTAATATTTTAAATTAAATTTATTATTTATTATATAATAAATATTTAATTTGATATTTAGTTAGAGAGTTCAAATAGGATTATAATATTTCATTTGATATTGATAATAATTTATTTGTTTAAAGAGTATAAATAAAATTATGATATTCTATTTGATGTTAAAGATAATTATATATATATATATATATACAAAAAAAGTTATAACTATTTTGTTATTATCATCTTCTTTCACAATACTGTTTAGTTTTAAAACATAATATTATTGTTCAACTGCTATACTATTATTCGATTGACATGTAAGTAATATATCATATTTTTATATTTTTATTTTTATTTTTTATATTTCGTTCAATTTATTATTTATTTATTTTTAGTCGATCATTATATTTGCAATTATGATGACAAATATTATCGTTCTTTATCTCATAGTCATTTCTTGCTATCTTTCAAATTTCGATAGCACATGATTATCAAGAGAAGACCATATTCACGTGTCCTCAAAGAATATTTGCATATAGAAAAATGTCTTTTAGGTTATATAATACACCAGCTATTTTTCAAAGATGTATGATAACTATATTTTCTAAAATAGTAGAATACTCAATGAAAAATTTTCATGAAAAATTTTATTGTATATGGTTCTACATTTGATAGTTGTTTGCAAAATTTAGAACATGTTCTTAAAAGATGTGACGCAAAATAATCTAAAAACAAAGTTAAAATGGCTCAAAATATTAGTCAAAATACGACTGTATCATTTTTATTTGATTACCACATTTGAAATTTTAATGAAAAATGTTATCAATTTTCATTTTATAGTCATTCCTCGCTATCTTTCTTGTCTTTTGTCCACTATCAATTACTATTCAATATAATTCATTTTAGTAATTTTTTTGTTTATGTATTATTTTTGAATAATTTATTATATTGTTTGATTTTGTTTTTTTTTTTTGTTATTGAATTTTTTCTGATTTTTTTGCCTTTTTCTATTATTTGTTTTTTAGTTAATATTTTGGGTTGATTTGTGATGTTTGGTTGTATGATTTTTTTCTTGTGTTCTGTGTAATGCTTTGTGTTGATTTGTATTTTTTTTTATTATTCTATGATTTTTTAATATTCTTTGTAAGACGTTGGGTTAATTTTTTTAGTTATTTGTTTTTTCTAGTATTTTTAGCTTCTTTTTGATTTTTTTTAAAATTAATTATTTTTATTTGATTTTAGATAAACTGTAATTTTATTTTAATTTATGTTAGAATTTTGTAATTTCTATAATTTAATTTTTGTTAGATTTTGTTTTAATTTCAATTACATTAATTATTTTAATTTAATTCTCGTTTAGGTTTATTATTTGATTAGGTTTAATTTTTGTAATTTATGCTATTTAATTTTATATTAGGTTTATTTCATTTTTGTTAGATTTTATTTTTTAGTTGTTATTATTTAAATTTATTTAAGCTTTGAAAATACTATATATATATATATATAGTAAAAATACTAGCACTGTCTTGCAAGGCCTTTTTCTAGTATAAATCTATGATCGCAAATTCTCATACTCATATTTTTTTCCTATTTACAAATTTTGCTTGAAATTATATTTTTTCTTATTTTATAAAATTCATGAATTTTCTATAGCAAAAATATATGTAAATTTTGTTATCGATTAGCGAAAGTATCAAGTTATGAAATAAAAAGACTATATTTACTCATTCAGATTCTTTCAACGAAACTATTAGAAAATAAAGAATATAGAGAAATATTTAATATGTTCCTCAAATGATATTTACAGCAGTACATAGCCAATATATTGTGATAAGAAGATCTAAAATAGGAGAGAAATAATGTAGAATATTATAATATATTATTCCTATATTATAATATACAACTAAACAAATAGATTTTATTGTCTAACACTCTCTTTCAAGTTAGCGACTAAATGCCGTGAAGTCCCAGCTTAAGTGATGAAATTGTTCATTTCCCATTGGCTTGGTAAATATATCTGCAAGCTCAGATCGTGATGAAATATAAGATGGTGTAATAATGCCAACTTGTAATTTTTCTCACACAATATGACAATCAACTCAATATGTTTTGTGCGCTTATGAAAAGTGGGATTTCTGGCTTTGTGGATGGCCGCTTTGATTTCACAAAATAAATTTGCTGGCTTAGTTTGTGGAACCTTGAGATCTTGTAAGATATATCACATCCATGTAATTTCCAAACATGTTGCAGCCATAGCTTTATATTCTGCTTTAGCAAAAGAGTGAGCCATATTGGTTTATTTCTTCGACTTCTAAGAGATTAAAGAGTTTCCTGAGAAGAAGCAGAATCCTGAAATTGATCGTCGCGTTGTCATACACCGTGCCCAGTCTAAGTAGCAATAAGCTTTTAAAGTGAGTTCATTAGAGGATGGAAAAAATAATCCTTGACGAGGATTTCCTTTAATGAACCATAAAACTCTTAAAGCAGCTTCCCAATGAGGTATACGAGAATTTTTCATAAATTGACTTAGGATTTGCACAGAGTATACTATATCAAGCCTTGTTACTATGAGGTAGATTAATCTTCCAACTAATCACCTATATTTGGTGGGATCATGCAACAAATCTCCATCTTTAGAATTAGAAAAGAATTAATTTTAAAAGAATTAGAAAAATATTTTGGTGGGATTTAATTTTAAATGCTCCTCCATTGGAAAAGAATTAGAACGACATCCCAATAATCTTGCATCCTTCAAAATATTTAATGCATTTTTTTGTTGTGAAATAAAAAAAATCCCTTTTTGAGACTTGGATACTTCAATGCCAAGAAAATACTTTAGATTTCCAAGATCTTTGATACAAAATTGTTGCAAGAGAGTATCTTTGAGGGACTTAATGGTGAGTTCATTATTCCCTATTACAATAATGTCGTCTACATAAATGAGCACCACAATAAAGGAGTTGCCATATCATTTGATAAATAAATATTTAATTCAAAGTTATTTTACTTGATTATTTTATTGTTCTTGAATTTCTTATGTGTGATTAATTGACCATTAATTACATAATCTAAGATATTATGTGATAGAGTAAGACTATGAGCACAATATTAGATCACTCCAATCAAGTTCTTTAACCATAGATTTAGGCAACACAAACACATTGCACCAATGAGTAAATAATTATTATAAATTACTAAATTATTAATTTTTTTGTTAAAATTATAAAAAATTATGATATTATAAAAATTATTTATTTAATATTATGAATGATTAATATTAAAGATTTATTTAATATTAATAAATTATAAAAAGTTTAATTTGGACCATGATATTTAACTAAGGTTCAAATTGAACCATGTCATTAGTTCAATTAATAGTTTCATTAAAAAAAATTCTAATTTGGTCAGAATTTGAAAATAAAAATTCCTATTTGGTTCAAAAAAAAAAACTTTAAGAGCCAATCTTATCTACTCGTTATAACACAGAATCTAAATTGGATCTTTGTCCCTTTGTGAAATATCCAAAAATTCCCTTCTATTCAACTCCTCCAAGTCTTTTTTTAGCATTTTCAGCTTTATCTATAGTTTAAATATCTTGGTTCCCTGAATCTCCTTCCTCCAAACATTTTGAACTATAGACAAATGTTTAGAATGTGACACCCACTTGTTAAGAAATCTAAAAGGGCTTTTCATAACCTCTACACACTCCCTCAAATGCACAATCAAAGCTGAATGGTTAGAGATGCCTGCACTAAGAACTTCACAGTCTGACATATCAAAACTTTCAAACTATGCCTCATTATCTATGCTTCTATCTAACCTCCTCCAAATTCTTATCTTAGCTTCTTGGTTATTAGTCTATATGTATAAAGGACCCCTGAACCTTAACTTCATTAGCCCACCATTCATCAAATAGTCACTGAATTCCCCATAGCTACTAATATCTTCGTTTCCCCCTCCAATTTTTTCATGCTTACCTAAAATGCAATTAAAATCCCCCTGCATTAACCAAGGATTGACAACATTCTAGCTAACACACACTATACTATTCCAGAGCCTACACCTCTCTAAACTATTATTATTGACATACACCACAGACTAATAAAACTTTAGTTGGCTTTTCTTTATTTTGCAATGTATAATAAGATTATCAACATATACTACTTGTAAATGAATTATATTTAGATTATATAAAATCCAAATTCTTCCTAACTCAGCACACTGAAAGTTATTCTGTAATAGCCATCCATTAAAAACTAAAGGCTTAAAGATTATGTCTTTATTACTTTCTCTTACCCTTGTTTCCAAAAATCCTTCATATTCTACCTTCACTAATCACTCTTGCCATATAAGATTTCCTAGGGAGTACAGATGGTCCTTCTTGGCAATCTCCCACTGGGCAGCTTTCCATATTAACCCCAGTCTTCCCTTTATTCCTGTTAACACTCACCAGTTGATGGAGCAATTGATTCTCTACCTTATTATTTGAACTCAATTCTCTTGAAATAACAAGAGCTTTCCCTACTTGTTGAACATCAAGTTTCATATTATTTTTATGCCCCTCACTATTACTGTCAATATTGGACTCCACTATAGGTTTCTTAGCTTGGCAAACTATCATCACAAGACAAGCCCTTTCTACATCCCGGCTTTTTTGCACTCATCACATATTGTAGGCATCCACTCATATACCACTTGTTGAGAAATTATGTCTCTAACTCATCTTTCAGAATCACTTTGTCAAGAAACCCTCCCTCAAGTTCAATTTCAATTAATATTCTAGCATAACTCAGCCTTAGTCTGTTATTGGAGCAAGTATCAGTAAACAAAAAGGGTTCCCAAAGTACTCCAATTCTGCTTAAAATCTCATTTGACTAGAACTTCTAAGGCAATTTAAGTAGTTGTACCCAAATTAGCAACTTCTGGATATCTTCTAATTCCATTCTCAACTTAGATCACCATTTCATCAAAATCATCGGCTTATGATCGAACTTGTATGGGCCTTCATTCAAAACTTTCCTTCATCCCATCTTCATCATCAAACACAAATAAGAAAATATTTTGTTTCACCATATAAACTATTCTCAATCCCCATTTCTTCCACTAACCCATTGCAAATCTCTCCATTGCAAAGAATCATTGACTTTAACCATAAACACTACAAATTAACATATTCTTCCATTTTTTAATCTTCGGCTTTAACTCAGATGACTAGAACCTAACCACTTTGGAACCATCAGAGACAACAGGAGGAACAAATCGTAATTCACATTCCTTCGATCTAGCCTTATTCTAATTGAATAGTTCAAACCACAATTTCTTCTTATTCTCCTTGATCCTCATCTCCATTATCCATCAAACCCAACCCCTAACTCGCTAAGAATCACAAATTCCTTTCCATCATTAGTGCATTTAAGTTGTTGCTGATCAGCCAAAGGAGAATGCCTGATCTCTTCCACCATATGTTCCTCATTTGCTAAATCCTCACTCCTAACATGCTCCTCATGAATCATAGCATCAATATCCATAATCTTACTACCCTTAATCATATCATCCTTCAAATGCAAAACCCTATATTGCATTGTCACAGTTGTTTTCCTCACTTTCTTCCTCTTATTAGACATGGCATATTTTAATAACTAACGTGTGTCGAGAGAAACACGCGTCAAACAACTTTCCTAATTCTAATTATTCTTTAGAAAAAGAAATGGCTCCTTTTATCAGAATATGTTTATTTAATAGTGAAGTTTAAAAAAAAAAGATAACAATTAAAGTAAAATATTGATTGTAGTTAGAGAAAAGATATTTTTGAAAAAAAAAATCTTTATTTTAGTAAGAAGTGAGGTATTTTGAAATTTTGCTCCAAATTTTTCTAAAAGTGTAAATATTTATATTTTTTTTATAATTTTTTTGAAATAAAGTTTATTTTTAGGTAGTTTTATAAATATCTCTAAATTTAACATACTTAATTTTTTATCATTATATTATTTTAATCAAGATATTTATTTAAGAGTTAATAGAGTTTTTTCCCCAAAGCACAATGCCAAAAAAAGGGAAATGTTAGTATTTGAGAAATAAAATATATTTAAAAAACTTCCTCTTTTCATACAAGATATATACAAAGATAAGTATAAAAGTAATAGAAAGTGTTTTATTTTGGAATTTTAAAAATGATTTATCATCTTGATTATTAGTTGTCAATATTTATTTTTTTTTCAAAAACATCTCATGTAGTGTTTAGCAAAACTTTGTTAAACTCATCCCACATCTAAAGATTATAAGAAATATAATAGGCTTATAATAGAAATACAATAGTTATTTTGTTAAACTATCCATAAAAATAAATTTTATTTTAAAAATACTATAAAAAAATATTTACACTTCTAGAAAAATTGGAGAAAATTTATAAAATTATCTCACTTCTCACTAAAATAAGATTTTTTTTTTCAAAAATACCTCTTCTCTAACTATAAAAAATATTTTACTTTAATTTTTATTTTTTTTTTCTAATTTCACTATTACATAATATATTCTAATAAAATTTAATATTTTAAATTATATTTTTAACATATAAAAAGTATTAATTTTTATGAAGGAAAATTTTTAATTTTGATTATAAAAAACAAATAACACTCACAAAAAATATATATATAACAAAATATATAAAAATATATTAATAAAAATTTTAAATTTATTTTTAAAAAAAGTTTACATATTATACGCATAAAAAGTTTTAAAAAAATCAACTTCATTATATTGATATTGTGAATATGTTTTGTATATGTTATATAGATATTGTATGTATATTATTATGTAGATGTTGCGTAGATGTTATGTGTATGTTATATGAATATAAAATGAAAAAATAAAAGTTAAAAAATATTAAATTCTGTAAATTTTTAGTAGATATTTTGTGTATGTTTAGTAGATATTTTATGCACATTTGGTAGATATTATATAGATGTTGTAGACATTTGGTAGGTATTGTATATGTATTTGTAATAATATGACATCAAAAAATTATATATGAATAAAAAAACATAAATGAAAACAAAATGAAAACAAAAAGAAAACAAAAAAAATCACTGTTAAAACATAACAAAAAAAAATCGCAGGCTAAAAAAAAGAGATTTTGCTGTATAAATGTAATTTGCCCTATTTTGTGGTATTTAATGTAATTTGCCCAATTTTGTGTTATAAAGCCCATTATATGAATTACAACCCACCTTTACTGGGATTACTACTTGACTTAATACTAACTTATGAAATTTAATATGGTATTAGAGCCTTGATACTCTTACCAGGATGGTTCAGACAGTGGCCATTAAATATAAGACTGTATTTTTAAGTGACCTAGATAGTGACTACTAAAATAATTGTCACTTAAAGGGGAGTGTTAAACTCATTCCACATCTAAAGATAACCTAGGTTATTACTACTTGACTTACTACTAACTATGAAATTTGACAAACTTTTTGATGTTTAGTGAAAGAATTAGAAGCTCAATAATATTTTATTAATAATAAAAGGTATTTATACAATAATACTCATAATAATAATAGAAATATTTAACCGATAATATCTAGGATACAATATTCACATTCCTCAAATACAACAACTGCCATAATAGGATTATATTCCTCAATAGGATTAGACAATATGGACAACTTGTTACGCAATCAATGAAATCAATCTTTGGCCAAGGGTTTGGTAAAAACATCAACAATCTGATCATGGTAAGAACTAATATATCTGACTTGTAATAACTTATTCTTTACCTGATCAAGAACAAAATGAAAATCAATCTCCCTGTTTCGGATGAAGAATTAATTGAATTTTTTATTATTGGACTTGGACCAACCAATAAATTATTTACTAGAATGATGGAATGTCGCACTGATGATTATTATTTTGATTATCTTTACGATGTGCTTCTAACAGAATAAAGGCATCTAAAATTTAAGGAAGAGACAACTATCATTCCACCATCAGTACAATTTTCTCAAATTTCCCCCATTAGTCAAGCTGTGGGCGCGACAGAAGAAAAGGAGGATGTGGTCATGGTCAAAACAATTATTAGTCCTCTTCTTCTTCCTCTCAACCTCATGGTTACCACCAATCTAATGTTTTTTAATCTCAGTTTATGTCTTTAGATACTCATATAATTGTGTGTCTCAACTATAATGACAATGGTGGGTATGTTCTACTCCTAAAGTGAATACTTCAGTCACTAGTGCTTCTACAAAAATACTCACACAATTGTGTGTCATAAGTGTAATGGCAATGGTGGGCATGTTCTACTCCTAAAGTGAATACTTCAGTTACTCGTGCTTCTACGAAACCAATATTGAATTTGGCAAGTACATCATCCTAACCTACTTAGGCATGGTTGATGGACAATGGTACCACACATTATTTAACTGCTGATCTTGACAACTTGGCAATTCATTCTAAGAATACTAGATTTGAAGAAGTTACTCTTGGTAATGATTCTAAATTACCCATATCTCATGTTGAAAATTCTTGTGTTGTCGTAAATAATCATAAGTTTTCTCTCTATGATATTTTATGTGTTCCAAGTATTATACAAAATTTATTGTTTGTTACTTTTTTGTACGATCTAACCAAGTCTCTTTGGAATTTTTCCCTAACCTTTTTTTGATTAAGGACTTGAAAAGGAAGGATATCTAAGATATAATATTCATATTCCTGAAATGCAAAAACTAACATAATAGAACTATATTCCTCAATATGATTACATTCCTTATCATTTAGTTCCCAACAACTAAGTTAGATAGTCAAACAATTGTTATTTAAAAATATTCAGCTAGATTTTTTTAAATAATTACTACTTATTTAAATAAATATACTCTCTTATTGAAAATAATATTTAAATTAAAAGATAAATATTAATATTCATCTTTAATTGTTATTAACTATATTATAAAAAATAACTAAAAATAATTTTATTTAACACTTAACAATTACTACTAATAGCTAATAGTTAGTAGTTATTATGAACAACTATGGGGTGCATTCAAGATGATTTTATTTTTAGGTTTTAGCTTTTGGTTTTTTAGGAAAAAGAACCAAAACACATTCGGTAATATCATTAAATTTTAAAATTTTTAATTAAATAAAAATTATTTTCAAGCTAAATATGAAATCCATAAAATATGGTTTTGAGAGTTTTAGTTTTAAGAAGATATTTTATATTAATAAAAATATTTTTAATATAAGATATTTTATACTAATAAAACTATTTTCTTTACTGCAAAAGTTAGTTTGATATTTGTCTTTTTTAAAAATTTTTTATTTTTTATTTTTAATAATTGGAATTTTGATTATTATGATATAGTTTTTTAAAAACATAATGTTGACTTTTAAAAAATATAAACAAAATTAAAAATATTTTTTATTTTAAAAAAGCTAAAAACTAAAAAAATCTAAAACTTAAACGAATACACCCTAAACTAAACAAGGCCTGAAGCATAATATATTTTATGCATAAATGACCAAATTCACTATATTTAGACAGAATATGCATGATTTATATTAATTTTAAAACTATTTAAGATAAATAATTCAAATCTCTTTATGATTTTACTATTTTTGCACTGAAATTACTTTGTAAAAAAAATATTCTTTTTATTTTTTGAAAAAAAAACTCTATTAGAAATATCATTAAATAGTAATGACATTTTGTTATAATATATGACCAAATAAGATTTTGCAGGAGATATGCTTGTATTTTATTCCAAGACTCAAATATCAAACACTAAAATGCAATGTTAAACTAAACCAATATATTTTCATTATCTTATATTTTCAAGTCTTCTAAAAGAAATTCCAAATAAAGAAAATAAAAATTAAAAAAAGCATATTTCAACTATATATTAATTGTAATATATATTGATACCACCCATCTATGCCAGAACACAGTACCAAACATAGTAAGTAACGTGGTCACTCGATGTATGCCACACGTCACACCAACCAAGCTCTCATGCTCATGCAATGTCACAATAACGAACTCAAGGAACCACATGACCAAGGGGGTACTACAAGCCATCAAAGGACAGATTCCTAATACATCCTGGGTTTACGCTAACACATCTTTGATTAGCATTGACACTTGCCAGAAGATGTTCTCCTCTAACATCTATAAATAGAGGTGAATCCCTAATAAGTAAAGGATCTTTTTACACACTCTTAACTCTCTCATTACATTCAAACTAACTGAGCTCTAACTTAAGCATCGGAGTCTTCACGGAGCCAAGTCCTCTCTCTGCGTTGCAGGTACGCAAACCTCAGTCACTCAAGAACAATCCCCAGGTTTTACACGTCACCATGTATATATATATACATATATATTTTTATGTTATATATTTAAATAATATAAATATGGTTTACGATTTGATTCGATTTATTTTAAATAGAAAATTGAAGTCAAATTGCAAACTAAATTTGAAGCATACATACATACATACATACATACATACATACATACATACATATATATATATATAACAAATTGTATAAACAATATAACATGAACATCAAAATCATAATTATGGAAATACAAGTAATAGGTAATAGATACGGAAAAAATTTATAAGTATTACCTGTATCAATAACACATTTCATGGCATAAACTTCTCTTGGTGAACTATATAACTTATTTCCTTTTAGTAGTATTTATTTTACAAGTTATTTATAATCAAGTTATTAAATTGTCACACAAATTTCATTACTGCCAATAAAGAGAATACCTATACATGACAAAATATTTGCTATAATTCATAACTTTTAGGATGTTCATAAGAATATATTAGTATCAAATCCATATTTGTTATTATTCAAAACTTGGGACTTGCATTGGCTTATGAGTTGTTTCACTTTTATCTGTCATTAAGTTCCTTCTTTTCAATGTAAATTTTCTCGCACACTTGAAATTCCAACATACATAAGTCTCATTATATTTCTATTATTCAAATATGTGTTTCTTATCATGATGCCTTAGTACAATTAGCATTGGATTATATATTAATATTAAATTGTCTATCATAACATAGTTGATAAATTGATACGCACATTGGCGAAACTAGGAATTGAATAAGGGGAGGGGGCAAAATTTTCAACGAAAAAAATTACAAACAAATTCATTGAAAAACACAAATCAGAACCCTAAATTCTAAAATATATTATTATGCAAATTAATTAACCTAATACAAGAAATTAGAATCAATAAATTAAATAATACATCATCAACACAATAAATTAAAGACTAATTTCGAAAAAAAATCAAAATCATAAATTTCCAAATTATATTATTATGCAAATTAATTAACCTAATATCATCAAAAAATAAATTAAAAAATAAATCATTAAAATAATAAATTAAAGACTAATTTTAAATTTTTTAAAAAAATCTAAACCTAATTACTAAAATCACAAAAATAATTAATAATTTAAAAAATAAAAAAAGAAGATGAATCTTGAAGAAGAAGACCTACCACTCTTCCCAAGTTATTGATGCCTCGGTCTTGGTCTGTCAGTGGTCCACTGGTGGTTGGTTGCTCGATCTCGGGTAGTGCCTCCCTCTCATTGGTATGCTCTCTCGCTAACGCTGGTCCAACATGAGAATAAGAATAGAATTAGTTCTTCCCAAGCATTAATTTTTTTAAATAACCTTGGCTGAAACGACGTTGTTTTAACCATGCTTCTTTTTATTTTTTTTAACCCTGGCTGAAAAGATATCGTTTCAGATAGGGTTAAAAAATAAATTTACCCTAACTTAAAGAGCGTCGTTTCAGCCAGGATAATTAAAAAAATAATAAAATATGAGAGGAGAGATTGTCTTCAACCTCTTTTCTTTTTTTTGCTCTACAACCAATGAAGAGAGGGGGAGGCTGGGGCTAGCTAATGGATGGCAGCTACGGGGTTCTGGTAGCTGGCAAGGGGCATCCATTACTCCCCCCTCTATTATTGTCATGGGGATGTTAGCTCTATTAAATGGCTCATGCAAACCATGAATCACTTGGAAGAGGTGTCAAGGATGTATGTCAATGAGTCTATAAGTTTATTTTTTACCCTAGAGTTTCTGATGAAGTGAAAACTTTAATTTTACAAAAGCTTCAATTTAGAGAGGGGGTATTTACTTATAAAGTATCTTGGAGTTCCATTGATCTTAACTAGTATGAAGAAATCTCATTGTGAAAATTCTTTTATATGCAGGGAGGGTACAATTGATAAATTCTATTTTGACAAGTATGCACATATACTAGTGCAACATTTTTGTTCTTCCCAAATATGTCATTAAGAAATTGATAGAAAATGTAAGAATTTTTTATGGAGAGGTACTACATAAGGCTCTAAAAGATGTATAATGGCTTGGGATATAATATGTAGACCTAAAATGGAAGGGGGATTAGGAGTTAAAGATCTTAGCTCATGGATTAAGGTTGCAGTCACTAGACATGTTTATGAAATATTGTATGTTAAATCTTCTTTGTAGACTAAGTGGATAGTAACAAAAATGCTTAGCAAGATGAGTTACTAGGGAATTACAAAACCTATGGATGCAAGTTGGGTTTGTATAAATTTAGTGAGATTGATAGGAGAATTAAAACCTTTGTTTAAGTATGAGTTAAGAGAGGGGGAGTTGGCTTTTTAGTGTGATCCTCAGGTGGATGGTATGAGTTTGTTGGATAAATTTCCATAATTAAATGTTAATGATGTTGATATACCTAAGAGAATTAAAGTAAAAGAGGTTTGGAGAGAAGGTAGCTGGAAATTATTTTTTATATATAAAATTAACTTTATTAATATGATTTTGAATAGGAAAAAACATATTTAAGGGATGTAAACTATCCAAAATAAAATTCCAAGTAACCCAGGTAACCCATCCTAAGAGCATCCCAAAAATATGTGAAAAAATCCTAAAACATATATTACAGAAAGGAATGTAATACACAAAAACAACAATGCTCAATAATTAAACATCATAAATCTAACCAAGCTTCTAAGCTACTATCTTTAATAGCACCAGCCTTGGCGTGGTGGTCTTCCATAAAATTGGCTTCACAAAATGCATGTTGGAATAGGGGTATCTTCATTTGCTATAGCAGTGCATCAATCTCACATTTAATATCTCTAATTTTTTGAGGGACCTCATCAATAGAAGTGTTGACCTAGGATAATGCATTTATGGAGTTGGACTCAATAATCATGGTCCTATTTCTGACATCCTCCCGAGTATAGAATAATTTGAGAGCATCTAGGATTTCTCCAAATTCAGCTTCATTAGAATCCATCACCTTTGCATAATATGAAAATATTGCTATAAAAAGACCCTTGGAGTTCTTGAGAACCCCCTCAATATTGCATGCGCAGGTTTTCCTAAAGCAGACCCATCAATATTCTATTTCAATGAATCATTGGAGGGAGGTAACCAATGAGATAGAGGTCTAGAGTATTTTGCTTTTTCCCCATTCATTACACAATTAGATGATAATAGAAATTGGTCCACAGTGTATGGGAAGTTCAGGAAGGCAGCAGATATCCAAGAAGCAAGTCTGATTAATATGATGTCAAATAACTTCTAAGTATTTAGAGTGTAATTATTAAAGACAATGTTTTTTTTTTCTAACCAAATAGACCAAATTATAGCATAGAATGAGCAAAACCAAACCTATTTGGCAAATTTTCCATATGCGAAGCTCTCCCACTGTGTGAAGTGTAAGATAAGTGATTTTAAGGAGAACCATGAGTGATCCCACCAATCAAGCAATTTAGAATTTAGACCAAATAGACCATGATATTGGACATTTCAACAGTAGATGGTTAACATCTTCCTTCTCCTTTTGACACAAGGGACATACATCATACATTGGATCAAGTAGACCAAGTTTAGCAATATTATTCCTCACATTTTATTTTTCCCCTGTATTGCTTGCCATACAAATATTTCAACTTTTGGTGGTGCATATGATCTCTAGATGTTTCTCCAAGGAAATTATGGTGGTGAGGTATTTAAGACATTAAATTTATCAGTCATCGATTTAATAGTATATTTGCAAAATTTATTAAACCTCCAAATCGACCAATCTTCAAAAGAGAGTTTTGATTGAAACTTATTGATGCATTACAGGAGAGACATAAACAAATCAGCCTCCCAAAAGAAGAGTTCTCTATGCCATTCAATTTTCCAATTCTATGTACCTTTCACCCAAATTCCCGCCTCCGCAACTTTACAATATTGGTCATAGGCTAGGACAAATAACCTTGGATAAGCTTGCTAAAGAGTAAAATGTCTTGCCTAAGGGTCTTTCCAGAATCTGATAGAAGCCCCATTACCAAGCCAGAAAAATAATCCTATAGAGAAAATTTCCTGGCAAGACTCATTCCCATATGTTGCTTTAATAATGTTGCCCCATAAGCCCAAATATTTCTTGCAATCAATGTGTGAGTGTGGTGAAATCATCCCATATTTGCCTACTATTACCTGTTTTGAAACTGATTCTTTTTTGTCAATCAAGTTCCATAGCCATTTGAAAAGAAGGGCCCTATTTTTTACAAGGATGGAGCCAATACCCAGTCTATCTAGATACTTTGCTCTCTCAATTGTCTTCCAGTTTATTAAATGCAATTTTCATTTCCCATCAACCCCGTTCCAGAAGAAGTTTCTTTGGATCTTCATGATATCCCTGGCGACATATTTGGGCAATCTGAAAAGTGACATGTAATATAAGGGAAGACTATTAAGTATTGATTTTATTAGTGTTAGTCTCCCAGCAAAAGACAGACAACGAGCTTTCCATGCTGCCAATTTCTGCCTAAATTTGTGGATGATCGGTGCCCAAATAGCTTTGGAACTAGGCTTTGAACCCAAAGGAAGTCCAAGGTAAGTGATGGGGAGGGAGGCTTGCTTACAGTTGAGATGAGCTACTGAATGGATATCCCAACCTTCTTATGTATTCAAGCCCACAATAACACTCTTTTGGAAATTTGCCTTGAGCCCAGATATATATTGGAAGCACCTCATGATTCTCTTAAGTGAAATAAGGCAATCTAAGTTAGCAGGATAAAATATGACAGTGTCATATGCAAACTGAAGAAATGAGATAGGAGTAGCTACAACTTTAATAGAAATAACATGCAACAATCCTAAGTTGGCAACTTTTCTTAAGATCATACTCAGATCTTCAGCAGCTATAGCAAATAATAATGATGATAATGGATCGCCTTGATGGATCTCTTTCTGCATATGGATAGGTTGAGTAGTAGAACCATTCACTAAGATAGATAACTGATTATCCTGCATACACCTTGCATCCATTTAATCCATTGCTCTCCAAAATCCATACATGCCATAACATGTGGCAGATAGCTCCAAGAGATAAAATCAAAGGCTTTTCCAAAATCAAGTTTGGAGTGTACCACTGAACTTTCTCTTCTTGCATTCACTGATGACTTCACTGGCAATTAGACTATCAAGAATATTTCTTCCTTGAACAAATGTAGATTGGCTACGCCTGATAATCTTAGATGCGATGACCCTAAGACAGGTCGCTAGAGCCATAGCCAAGATTTTATAAACACCATGTACTAGGCTAATGGGGGCAAAATTGTCTTATAGAATAAGCATTTTCATTCTTGGGAATAAGAACAAGAAAAGAATTTTTGATGGACTAAGGCAACCTCCCCAATTCCCATAATTTATGTGCCAATACCATAAAGCCATAGCTAATTAAGTGACAAAATTTTTAATAAAAAACATATTAACGCCATCTGGGCCTGGAGCTTTGCTACCTTCGTAGGTAAAAAAGGCCTTTTTGAGTTCATCTATAGTGAATGGCTTTTCAAGACTAGCTGATAACTTAGGATTTAATTGTGAGAAGTCAACTTCAGCAATTTGAGGGCGCCAATCCATACTTTCTTGGAACAGGGCAGAAAAGTAGTTAGTGATTTCATTTTTGATGTCACATACCTAGATTAATACCTTATTGTCCGATTTTAATAAGCTGATGACGTTTTTCTTCGTCCTCAAAGTTATAGATAAGTGGAAGAAACGAGTATTTCTATCCCCTTCCTTCAGCCATTGAATCAGAGACATTTGTCTCCAATATGCCTCACTTTGTCTGTGTCTAACCCATAGCCATGCTTAAAGCAGTCACTTGTGTTTGATAAGTGATGCATCCTGTGGGGTAGATTCGAGGGATAAATCAATTTCATCAATTTGATCTTCTATAGCCGTTAAGTCATGATCAATATTACCAAATACATTGAGATTCCATATTATAATCTTCTTCCTGATGTAGTTAAGTTTTAAAGCAGTGGTGAGTGGTTGGTAGGAGCCATTTGTCTTTGCATCCACTATTTACCAACGATTTCAATGAACCAAGGATGTGAAAACCGCGAGTTTAGGAAATGAAAAGGTTTGAGCCCCCAGTTTAGATTTTTTGATTCAAGAATAAGAGGACAGTGATCATATAGTTCTTTCCTAAGACTCCAAAGTTTGAGGTTGGGAAATTTTAATAGCCATGATTTATTAGCAAGAATTCTATCAATTTTGCTAGCACCTCTATAATTAGACCAGGTAAACTTGTGCCCCAGTAATGGGAGGTCGATTGGTTCTCAATCATTAAAGAACTGTAAAAGATTTGCTGCCCCCTAATTGAGAACATATCTGAACTCTTTTCTTCTCCTTTGGTTACTTCGTTAAAGTCATTCGTGACTATCCACAGATCTCTAATAGACAACCTCAAATCTTAATTTCCTCCTAAAGTCTATTTTTGATAGTTTCATTATTTGGCCCATAGATGACGATGATTGCACAATGAAAGAAAGGCGAAACCCAATGTCCCTATAATGCGATCCAAACCCTTTGGAAAAAAGGTTGCATGAGAAAGATGATTTACCCCATGAAACAAAAAGACCACTTGCTACATTGATAACTTCAGCGGAGACCCACTTGATATTGCAGGATCCCCAGATTGAATTACAAATTGAGGAATTAGTGATGCTAATTTTTATCTCTGCAATTGCCACCAATTCTAAGCTTTTTTTCGAACCCCATTCCTAACATCAACTCTTTTAACCTTAGCCCCAAGACCCCTAGTGTTCCAAAACATCATCTTCATTTTACGTTGGAGTCCACAACTTCAATAGATTCTTTACTAATTATAATGCTCAAGCCATGATAGATCTTTTCTTTCTCTGACTTATTGAATATACCCAGGCATTCCCCCACTTCCTATATTTTTCTAGCCTCTGAATCTATGTTATCAATATTTTCAGAGTCATTATGTTCCTAGTTATCAGTTGTCGCAACGCCATCTCATTTTGTGTTAGTTGTAGTACCATGCTTCTTTGAGTTGATCATTATGCGCTTACTTTTGATGTTGGGTTCATGGATTAAGATGTTAGACTTGTGAACATAGGTTAAATATGAAGGTGTTGGGTTTGATTTTGTGGTGCATTTTTTAACTTTGGGGAGAGCTCTTAGCATAGAAATCTTGTTCAGTGCTAAAATCTATTTCTTCTTCTTCTGAATAACTTTGACCTTAATAAGAGATTGTATGGTCGTACTAAGAAGCTATCGGTATGGAATAACATCGTAAGATTCATTAGCAGAATCTATAGGTATGGAAGTTGGGATGGGGGGCTTGTTATAAAGTTGGTCTAAGGCAATGGACCAATCATCAGAAGAGTGCATTTCAACATTGGTGCAAGTTTGTTGATCAAATGGGCCCTTAGAGCCCGAAACCTTACTTACTGGGCTTGAGCAAGGACTTACCATCTCTGTTAGTTTTTTTTCCCATCATCTCTATTGGTTTATGATTAGCTATCTTTACAGATTTTCTATGGGAAATTTTGATGTCAGTTGGTTGGGGCACTGACTTGGCAATTTGAGCATATGTCGGCAGAACTAGATTGGTAATGTCTTGAGAGTATGGACTTGTACTCTCGGTAGTGGGAGACATAGGAAGAAGTGGCAGGTTTTTTTGGGCACGTTATAATATAATATTTGTCTTGGTATTTGAAGTCATTGACCGATGAGGTGTAGCAGTCCTCGTAATCTCACCGTGTAGCTCCACCGGGGGGGATTGCAATAACCGATCATCGGATCTGCAGAAGAAACTTGGGTGATTGGGATTGGGAGGGCTTTTAGAGCACAGTTCAGAGTCCATCAAGTTGTCTATGGAGCACCTTTCCTTAGATAGATCGATACAGTAACACTTATCATCAATATTGACATGGAGAGATTGAGCAATAATTCTTCTGTCAGTGCAAATTAGGATTCTAGCACAATCGTATCAGTCTCGATTAGCAATTGCTAGATCCATTCTAATATAGGTGCCCCATCAATTAGCAAAGTAAGAGAAAAAGTTTTCATTCCAAGCACGGAGGGGTACATAATCTAGTCAAAGCCATGTGAATCTGTCACCTGGAATGTAATTCTTATCCCATCTTTGAACTTGGCTAATCTTGTCAAGAAGCTAACCTTGATTTTGCCTAAGAAATTCATCCAACACTTCCTTATTATCAAAGGATATAAGCACATATTTACCGCCCATTGGCACAACTTTGCACTTTAATTTGCTATTGTCATTGAAAATTCCTGTAGATTCTGTAGATATTCAAATGAGATGACCTCCCCAATCATGGAGGCATGGAGCCATGAGTTGTCCATTTCATTGGTCCAAAATGAAGGAATATGCACGTTCGATACCTTAGTCGTTCCGATAGTGTCAAAGCGCTTACCAAATTTAACTATGTTTGAGAAGGAATGAGCCGGTCTATACAGGTGGGGTGAGTTCATTTCATTGTTTTTCGGGGCAACCTCAGTCTTATCTATAAAATTTATCCAAATTATATTCCTTCTGAGGTAAGTTCCATTGGTACCAAGGAGTGCACTATTGGCTTCTTGAATGGTTTTGTATCTGACAAAGCCATATTTAACATTTGTATTTCTTCTTAATTTTTTGGGGATGAACACATCATATACCTTGCCAAATTTTCTGAATAGGTGGGTTAAATCATCCACAGTAGTTTCCAGTGGAAGTAAATCCACGAAAAGAGAGATAAATCTCTTTCTCCACAAGGTTCCCAAGCTATGACTGGATTTTTTACTATTGTCTCCTACGAGAACATTTCTATAGGATAGTGATTTAAGGCTAGGATTGACATGGTGAGCATTATCATTTAAGCGAGAATGGGATTGGATTGGTTTGGTGGGAATGGAGGGTATAGGTTGAGGGTCAGTCATGAGGGTCCTCTAGGAAGTTTCTTTTTAGTTAAACAGCCTTTAAGGTGAGGGATACTTGAACGAAGGTGGTGGAAAAGTTAATGATAGAGATGGAGATTTGTATCCATATGGAGGAGGCTTGTAATATAAAGGAGAAGCTAATGGTGATGGGGGTGGAAGTGATGGAGTTCTATAGATATATGAAGCAACAATGGATTAACTTGTGAATTAAGTGTGTAAATGATGGCAAGTGGTGCTTGCCAGGTTTAGTTGTTGTTACAGCAACAAATTTTTGCCCTCCAAACAATGCTCTCCCAAACAATGCAGGAGGTTGGTGCAAATCTCCTTTGCAACACTTCAATCTTTCTCAGCTGGAAATTACTTGATCTTATAAATTAAGTTATAGATACCGCTTGGCAATAATTAAGAAAATTTGTGGTGCAAGAAGGTATTTAAGATCTGGTGAAATGGGGGTTGACTAAGAGTGGAGTCTTCTATGTAAAATCTGCTTGGAATGCTTTGAGGGAGAAAAGTAAAGTCTCTAGGTAGGGGAAATTGGTTTGGAGTAAGGGTCATATTCCCAGACATAGTTTTATATGCCGATTGGTGATCTAAAATATATAGATTAGTCACTAAAGAAAGATTATTGAAATGGAGCATTGTGAATAATGCAGTATGTTTTTTGTGTAATAAAAGAAACATATGTTTTTTTTTATTTCTCTAGAAGCATATGGTCGTAGGTGTTGATAAAATGTGAAATTAATAGGGGAGCAAATGAATTGGAGAAGAACTATCAGTTGATTTACTAAAAAAAGCTATAGATAAAAGTTTTTCTACTAAATTGAGAAGAATTGCTATGATGGCTACTATTTATTATCTCTAGAGATAGGAATATGATTGCATTTCAAAATGGTATTAAAGACAAAAAAAATGTGCATGCAAAGTATTTAGATAGCATGTTTGGATTAAAGAGTGAGTAGTATACTTGGTAGTTGTTCTAGTAATGTTTGGTTGTTAGTGCTGTTATTTTGTTTTCAATTTGTTTTTTGCTTATGTTTCTATTGTGGGGAATGGTTTTCTGACTTTGTTTGTGTAAAAAACTTGATGTAAAAGCATATGTTGTATATATTTTTTTTCATTTTTTGGCAATGAAAATCACTTTACTGACAAAAAAAAATCCACTATTTGTCATTAAGCACCGAATATAGCAGACCAACAATAAGGAAAATACAACAATGTCAATTCAACAATGACTAATGCCTAAGTAAAAAGACTAACAACTCAAGACAAGACCAGTAGAAATAAGAAAAGGCTGATATGGGGTAGCAGCATATCATAGGAGCATTAATGAAGCCATATAAGGATGTATTAAAAATAGAAGGTGCAATAAATCTCTTGTTAAATTGATCAGTAGAAGTATGAATGCAGATTCAAGGGCAAGGTAAGTGATCAACATCTAAGAGTGGAATAAACAATAATAAATAATCCAAAGAAATGACTAGCAACATATAGTAGCTATAACCTGTATATCTTTGGTCTCAAAAAATGCAAAGAATGGAATAGGAAGCAACCGTATAGCCCATCAAACCACAATAGTTGAACCCTAACACCAGTTCTCAACAAATCAAGTCGTAACAACAGCTTGGATCCCTTCAAATTTGCATAAAATAAAATTTGCCTATAAAAGAATATGACAACCTCCATTTAAATAACAAGTAATCAATAATCCCTAACAAAAAACTCAAAAATTACAACAAACACTAACTACAAAATCATAAGACAAGTGAGTTTGATGAACTATACATCCAATGACACATGAGCTTCTCAATAATCCTTTGAAGGAATTCTAATAAAGCAACTCCTCATAAGCTATAACAACCAGGACCTATGAAAATTTTGGGTCAGAGTGTTTATTGTCTAATAAATATTTAAATTAACTACTTAAATTGCAAGTGATTATATAGAGTAATCACATTTTGTGTATTTATTATGTTTTTGAGATGGAGTTTAACTACAATTTAAAAAGAATAAGATAAAAGCTATAATTAACTTTTATTGTGTTTTTAATCATCATTCAGCCCTGCCTAGAATTAATATATGCTTAAAATTCAAAATAAAGGCTGCACCTGTTAAGACTACCTTATGAATCAAATAAAATGAACCAAATGTGGAAAAATCCAGCACAAAACCAATTGAAATAAAAATTTCACACGGTATCAGAGTAATGTTTGTGAATAAACTAATACAGAAATGGACCCTTCAACCTTAACATCTAGCTTTTAATGTTGGTTCTTTCTGTAATACCTTTATACTCTATATACATAAAATATATACATAGAATACAGGAGTACTATAAAAGATAAAATGTAGAAATACTCACTTGAAACCTTAGTATTAAAATTAAAACTTATCCAAAATTTAAATATTATATGCTTATAAATATATATAACAAATAAATAATATTAATTAAAATACAATTTTGATTAAATTACATGAAAATTTCTAGAAAATATTTGCCAGAGTCTCGTTTATAAAATTATTATTGCCAAATCTTCAAAATTTACAATCATGTAGGAAAAATGCACTTCTAAAATTCAATTCATCTCAAAGCAATACAAAATCAACTAAATAGTAATAGATAAAAATAATATACAACACTTATATAAACATAATATTTACAAAACTTCAATTGGTTTATCAAATATAAAATAGTTATAATTACCAAATCAAAATGTATAGGATGCAAAAACTATACATGATATACAGCAGTAGTGGGAACGATTTTGTAGCAAGGACTTTAAGCTTTTTCGGTCCTATCAGGGCTTCTTCTTTCTGTAACCTTGTCACCTGTATGATAAAATTTAATTGCGTTAAGCTATACAACTTAGTGGTACTTACTTTGTAAACAAATAATTAAACAGATTGATAAATAAATTGGAAACCTCAATTTGTAACAATTCAAACATAAATCCTTTCATTAATAAATAATCATAATTTAAAAGCATTTGATAAACTTCAACCATAATTTAAACCAATGCACATTTTGATATTTCAAATCTCAACATATTTAAATTATACCCTTACACAATTGTCCAAGTCTCATTAACATTGAATAGGCCCATGACGACCTATAGATCTCGACACTAAAGATAAAATCTCATAATACCAAAGTATCTTATCCAAAAGTATATAAATATCATATCTCAAGTCTTCTCGACACTGTAGTGTCGAGATACCAAAGCATCGTGATACCATGATATCTCGCCCATAAGCGTAAATATAATAATCAGGTCATGATACATCCATAATCGTCGACATACCAACTTGATAGTACTAAACTCAATATTATAAATCAAGAACATGTGTAGGGAATTAAAATACAATAACATTCCATCAATCTTTCAAAATCCATCTCAAGTCATCATTTTCATAATTTTCCCACAATTCATCAAAACTCACATAATCAATATATATATATAATTTCCATAATTCATTTGATAAATAATGTAATATTGGGATTCAAATTTAACATTCATATAAATAAATAAACTTAATAGTCAAATGACTTTTGAAATACTTTAATCCACAAAATAAACTACAAATTCTATACAGTAATATTTTTCTTTTTAAATAGCCAAATCAAATCTTTGCATTTATAGTAGAATTTCATAAAATTTAAAATGAATTTCACAAATATTATCAAGTAATAATTTAAAAATAATACCAAAGTAAGCTTATGTCAAAACATAACAATTTTAGTTAAATATTTTAAAAGTAAGTACAAACCTAAATTAGCTCTAAAATTAACTTAATTACTTCCCAAAGCCTCAAATAAAGAAAATACTTCTCCACAACCTTAAACTGAATTGGTAAAATAACACCCTTAGATCAACAAGGTTCACTTCTTTAATTAAACACATATTCTAATTGAAAATACTCAAATTAACTCTTAATTACATTAATCCTTACTAAAGCCCATCAAAAACCCTTAATCCAAACGTTCAATAAACTATAATGTAGCTTAATTCAAACTCAATTCAACCAATTAATCACACATTCAATAAATAATCATCATATTACCTTCATTAATCAAGCTATTTCCCATATATTCTATCTTTCGGAATTTATATAAACTTTCTCATAAGCTTTTAAACATTTACATAATCTAAAACTCATAAAATCAAACTTAAAAAGAATATACCTTACTTGAATCTTCAATTCCCCTTCAAAACCCACTTAAAACCCCTTGATTTTTGATGAGAAATTTGAGTAGAGATGAAGAGTCCAATTTTCTTTTCATTCCTTAAGAAATTCGGGTAGAAGTAGAAGAAGAAGAAATAAAAAAAAATTCTTTATTCTTCTATCCTTATCCTTTTAATGCTTTATTATTATTATTATTATTATTATTATTATTATTATTATTATTATTATTATTATTATTATTATTATTATTATTATTATATTAAAACTATGGATGTTACACTTGAAAATCTACATTAAGAAATAATTGAATACAAAACCAATTGAAATGAAAATTTCACTGCACCAATTTATATGTAAAGGTCCTCTAAACATGGAGAAAGCCTTATAATTAATTTACCTATTAGGAAGAGAATTAATATCGAGTAGAACAAAGAGATAGAGATATACAGGGAATCATATTTTATTCTTTTCTTCCTTTTCCAAG
Organism: Garcia nutans; assembly: GCA_947685225.1. Lineage (NCBI taxonomy): Eukaryota > Viridiplantae > Streptophyta > Magnoliopsida > Malpighiales > Euphorbiaceae > Garcia > Garcia nutans. The sequence continues at coordinate 4,609,832 of CANTUV010000068.1, forward strand.
GGAAGGTTGGTCTTCCTCATCTTGATCACCATTTCTCCTCTTTTTATCTCTACCAATTATTCCAAAGAGATAAAGAAAGATTTGGATCAAGGTAATCATTGTGATCATAATTTCTCTATATCTTGTTATCTCAATCAACACAATCATCCTCATATATAGGATGCACTCCACACTTCTTTATCACCTTGTCACATGTGTAGAATTTAAATGAGGCCTCAGTGAAACACTCGTTTAAGTCTATATTTACATACCAAAGATACACATGTGGCATAACCATATCACCATAATTACAGATTTTAGAAAAATAACTGGGAGGGTAACCACGGCTATATCCAGATTTGGCTTTTAAATAAGCAAAACAAGAAAGCCCAATCCACTCGCTTGCATGATTAACAACAATACAAAGAGAGAAATTGATGATCCTCTTATTGTCAAGTCTGGTAATTGAAAGAGAAGATCCATTCTCATTTCGATATCTCATCCCTTTAGGTACTTCAACTTCGGGAACATATAACCATGAAAATTGTTATGTATATTATTGATTCCTATTTATTTACCAATTCGAATAAATATAATATCAACAAAAAATTATATGAACCAAACATACCTATCTAACTATTAGATAATAAACTTAAAACAAGTTACAAAATAAATTATAATTAAATTAAGTATGTTACATGAATTGATGTTAGAAAGAATTAAACTCACTTAAGTTATAAAGGATTAAATTAGCATAAGTTAAAAGTTTATTAAATTTTTGTATTTAATAAAGTGATATGTTTCTTTTAAGAAACTAATATAAATAGAGCACTTGTAAGCTCATTTGTATTAACTCAAGTTGAAGACTTGAAATAACAATTACTTTAGAGTTCTCTTTCTTCTTCCTTTATGAGTGTGTTAATCTAGTAAGTGCTCACCCATTTCCAATAAAGTGGTATCAAAGCTTGGATTAAATAGCCAAGTTAAGTATAAAAATGGCGTCAAAGGGAGCCACTCTTTCCTTTCAATATCCACACCTCAACAAACCCAATTATGAGAATTGGTCAATTAGAATGAAGGCCATCACTGGTTCTCAAGGAATGCGGGAAGTAGTTGAGAAAGATTTGAAGAACATGAAAATGTAGAAACATTAAATCAAGACTAAAAGATGCATTGGAGAAGGAGAGAAAGAAAGATCAATGTGCACTCACTATCATCCATCAAGGTTTGGATGATGATATGTTTGAAAAAGTTACAAATGACAAGACATCCAAGAAAGTGTGGGAGACTCTTTAAAACTCTGTTATGAGAGTTAACAAAGTGAAGAAAGTTTGACTTCAAGCTCTAAGGGTTGATTTTGAATCACTCTTGATGAAGGAGAGTGAAACCATAGCAGATTACACCACAAGACTATTGGTGATGGTGAATCAAATGAAGAGACTTGAAGAAACCATACAAGATGTTCATGTGGTTGAAAAGATTTTGTGCTCTCTCAACACAAAGTTCAATCATGTAGTGGTTGCTATCGAAGAGTCTAAAGATTTAGAGAAAATAAAAATTGATGAATTGTGTGGATCATTACGAGCCCACGAAGAGAGAATGAATCGTGGAAAGTAAGAGCAAGTTGAGCAAGCCTTGCTATCAAAATTATCCTCCAAATCTAGAGGAGATTCTTCCATAAAAGGAGGTCATGATCAACTACGTGGAAGAGGTCGAGGTCGTGGACGTGAATGTGGTCAAGAAAGAGGTGAGCAAAACTCCTCTAATGAAAATAGAGATCAAAATTTTTAAAGAGGATGTGGAAAAGGAAGAGGAAGAAATAACTATAGAAGATACAATGATCAGAGAAATAACAAATCTCAAATAGAATGTTTTTCTTGTGGTAAGTATGGTCATTACTCTTAGGAATGTCAAACATTGAGAGTTAAGAAGGAAACAAAACTTGTGGAATATATCAATGATGCAGAAGAACCAACTTTATTTCTTTCTTTTAAGGAAGAAGCCATAAGACAGCAGAACAAATGGTACCTTGATAATAGAGCAGTAATCACGACTGGTGATAGAAGCAAGTCCGTAGAACTTGATACAAAAGTGATCGGCAATGTACGCTTTGGTGATAATACAAAAGTGGAGATTAAAGGGAGAGGAGCTATCTTGTTTAAGACAAGAAATGAAGGTCATAAGATTCTTCATGATATTTATTATATTCCCAAGTTGAAGAGTAATATTTTAAGTATTGGACAACTAATGGAGAATGGTTTCAAAATCATTATGGAGGATGACATGCTTTGGCTCAAAGATCATAATAGTAGCCTTCTCGCAAAGGTTACTATGATAAAGAATAGAATGTTCAAATTAGACCTCCAAACAACAGAAGCGATATGTTTGAAGACTTCTATGGATGATTCATCATGGATTTGGCACATGAGATTTGGTCACTTAAATTTTGAAAGTCTGAAAGCTTTAGGAGGAAAGAAAATGGTAAAAGGCATTCTAAATCAATTGTGTGAAGGGTGTTTACTTGGAAAGCATTCAAGGAAGAGCTTCCCTAAGCAATCTATCTCAAGAGCCACCAGTCCACTTCAACTTATCCATGCATATGTATGCGGCCCAATCAATCCTTCATCTCTTGGTAAAAGTTGTTACTTTGTGTTATTTATTAATGATTATAGTAGAAAATCTTGGGTTTATTTCTTAAAAAATAAATCTGAAGCTTTTGACTCTTTCAAAAGATTTAAAAATCTTGTTGAAGATGAGAGTGGCTATGAGATTAAATCTCTCAGAACTGATAGAGGAGGAGAGTTTACTTCTAATAAGTTCAAAAGCTTTTGTGAATTGCATGGAATTTGGCATTTTCTGACAGTTTTGGGATCACCTCAACAAAATGAAGTAGTTGAATGAAAGAACCGGACGATACTGAATATGTTAAGAGATATGCTAAGAAGCACAAATATGCCAAAAGAATTTTGGGCTGAAGAAGTTGCATGTGTAGTATATCTTTCAAATTGGAGTCCAACAAAGAGCATGAAGGATGTGACCCCACAAGAAGCCTGGAGTAGATAGAAGCTAGGTGTCTCCCATTTGTGAGTTTTTGGAACCATTGCTTATGTGCATGTTCCAAATCAAGAGAGATCAAAGCTTGATGATAGAAGTGATAAGTTTGTCTTCATCGGCTATGATGAGAACTCAAAAGGGTACATGTTGTTTAATCTAAATAATGGAAAGATTATGACTAGCAAAGATGTGGAATTCGATAAAAGAAAATCATGGGACCGGAGTTCACAAAAGGAAGGATCATATAATTTCCTACCTTATTTTGAAGATGAAGAACTTGCTTATCAAGAAGTTGAAGCTACTCCTCCAGCTTCACCAATTCCATCATCCCAGGCATCATCATCTTTAACTTCACCTTCCTCGAGTTCAAGTGGTGGTCCAATGAGATACTAGAGTCTTACTAACATTTTTGCTGAAACTGAAAGGCTTGATGATACAAACTTGCTATGTTTTCTTGCAGATGTTAAACCATTGAGTTTTGAAGAAGCATGTAAAGGCGAGAGGTGGATTAAAGACACGAACAAAGAGATTCATTCAATAAAAAAGAATGACACTTGGGAACTTATTTCTCTTCCAAATGGTCATCAACCAATTGGATTTAAGTGGGTATATAAGGCCAAGAAAGATGATAAAGGTCAAGTTGAGAGATATAAAGTGAGACTTGTTGCGAAAGGATACAAACAAAGACAAGGTATCGACTATGAAGAAGTATTTGCTCATGTTGCTCGCATGGAAACCATTAGATTATTGATTTCATTTGCAGCCTAAAACCAATGAAAAATCCACGAACTAGATGTCAAGTCAGCCTTTCTAAATGGCTATCTTTAGGAGGAATTATTTATTGAACAACCCGAGGGGTATGTTATTAAAGGGCATAAAGATAAAGTGCTAAAGCTAAAAAAGGCATTGTACGGGCTCAAGCAAGCACCAAGGGCTTAAAACTGTCGAATTGATAAGTATTTCCAAGAGAATGGTTTTCGGAGATGTATGCATGAGTATGCTCTCTATGTAAAGCAAGAGTGAGGAGATATTTTATTTGTTTGTATCTTTGTTGATGATCTTATTTTCACAGACAACAATCCTAGAATGTTCAACAATTTCAAAAAGGCAATGGCACAAGAATTTGAGATGAGTGACATGGGTCTGATGTCTTACTATCTGAGAATGGAAGTAAAACAAATGGAAGGTGGGATATTCATCTCACAAGTAGGCTATGCAAAGGAGATACTCAAGAAGTTTAACATGTTAGAAAGCAAGCCTATTAGCACTCCCATGGAGAGTGGAGCAAAGCTATCCATGACAGAAGGAGATGCAGAGAGCGTGAATCCCATGATATTCAAGAGTCTTATAGGTAGTTTGAGATATTTGACTTGCACCAAGCCAGATATCCTATTTTCAATAGGATTAGTGAGTTGTTTCATGGAAAAACCCTCGTATCTCATATGAAAGAGGCTAAGAGGATTTTGCTTTATCTTAAAGGTACATGTGATTATGGAATCTTTTACTCATCTTTTAATGATTTCAAGTTGACGAGTTACTGTGATAATGATTTTGATGGAGACATTAATGATAAAAAAAAAAAGCACTGTTGGATTTGTGTTCCTGATGGGAAATAATGCAATTTCTTGGTAACAATCATTCTACTCCCCCTTTTTGAACAAATCACACTCTCCAGCTAAAATTTCTAAATGGCGTGGATCATTTACATCATCAAAAATGATAATAACCTTTTTCATTTGAAGCCGTCTCCTGGTAGAAAAAGGTAAAAGAAATGTGTTTTTAACTAAGCCCTTTTCCCTTAATAATCCTGAAATGATTTTCTCTCAACATAAGAGGTTAATTTTTTATCTTTTCCGTAGCATTTATGACAAAATAATGAGAGTTAAACTCATTTATGTTTCGATTAAATACTGCATCAGTAATAGTTGTCTTGCCAATAACTCCCATTCCCCATATTCCTATAAATCGATTGTGATATGTTAACCCAACTTGTAATAATGATTCTACCCTCTTGACATGCGAATCAATGCCAACTAATTTGTCATTGTATGAATAATTTGAAGGTTTTTGATTTAATTTCTCAAAAACATTTTCAACAATTTCTTCCACTAGTTCAGACTCTCACATGATAGCATATGCATATATATATATAAGTCAAAATGAACCAACCACTCATTAAACTTCCAAGCAAATAATATATCACTAATAATGATTATTTCTAATATTTAATTTTACGTACTCTATTAGACCTGTCTATATTTAGATAGTTAGCAAACAATAATTAACCTGACTTAGGAATTATAAATTTTAACTTTAGCCAATTCCGTTCAATCGTTCATTGAATCAATTTTAATAAAATATATGGCTCTAGGTATATCAATTGTTGCATCTAACATATATAAACCTTGTTAAGCTTAATTAATGAAGATGTGTGTGTGGTGCGCGTGCTTGTGCGTGTGTACATATATATATGTTTCAAGAAAAATTAGTCACTACTCACTAAACAAATATAAATAACATGAGAGAGTAGAAACCATCTGTTTCCATTTACTCCAGCCAACAGATCATAACAAAAAGAAAAACATATACCTGAATTTGCTTGAATCACATCCAGATAAGTTGCTTTATTTCCTGCAAAGCATGGCTTCATCCATCGACCTCGTGTAAACAGTCCTTGCCTTCTTCTATAAGCTTAGGAAATGCTATCCCAAAACTCCTTCTAAGTTCTTGAATATCAATTGGATCTACTTTGTAAAAAACAGGCAAGACTATTTGTCCTGATTTTCCCCTGCATTGAAGTATCTTGGCATGCTCATCCAAGCACCATGGAGAATCTGCATAATTTTCTGAGAAAATAACTACTGCAACATATGAATCTTCAATTATATCCAATAGAGACAGGGAGATCTCTTCTCCTTCATCAAGTTTATCATCAATGAAAGCATTGATTTGTTTTTGTTTCAAGGCTGTAGAGAGATGGCTTAGAAGACCATAACGAATATCTTTGCCTCTAAAACTAATAAAAGCATCCCATTTCTTCAAATGGGTTGAAAAAGAAGTAGAAGCCATGATATTAAGCAACAAATGACAAAAAATTTGAAGGCTTGTGTTATAGAAGGTAAAGAGTGTCAGAAGATCAAAAGGGATCAGAATTAATCATCATATCCCTTATTCTCAGCCTCCATCACAGCAGAGTCAACCGAACCAAATTGAGGAAGAATCTGTTCAGGAGCAAAATTAGGATTAGAATATTGTTTCTATGTAAAGCATTTGTAACTAATATATAAACTTTGTATCATTACAATATGAAAGATAGATCAGTTTTTCAAAACTCTAAATACCAGATTCAAGATGGTATCAGAGCAAGTGTTGTGATCTTGGACCATCAACATCTTTTAAACTCATCATTTACCCTTACCTTTCTCTAACCAGAAAATATAGCCAAAAGAAACAAGCATAGTCAATCTGTTCAAAATCAATATGTCAGACGAAGAAACATCAGGCATCACAAATGATGAATTGACCCTTAGAATTGCCAATCTCTTGAAGAATGGCTTTAATTCAACCAACTCAATCAACCATAAGCAAACCATATCAGATAACCTTTCCCTCAGTGTAAAATTGAATAATCAGAATTATGCCCTCTGGTCCAGAATGATCAAAGTGGCCATAGGAGGCAAATCCAAGACTTTACTGAGCCACATCATAAGGATTCCAGAACCTCCTCATATTGAAGACCCAGAATATGAGAAATGGGAACAAGATGATCTTATTGTGTTCTCATGGCTCATTCAGAACATTGAGCCACAAATTGCCAATAACCTCACTGAATATCCAACCACAAAGGATCTATGGAACGCTTTGGTGGTCACCTACAGCAGTGGTAGAGATAAACTACAGGTCTTTGACCTTCATGCCAAGGTGAACGGAATGAAGCAGGGAACAGCCAGATTGGAGGATTTCTGGCTTGTTCTACAAGGGGTCTGGGGAGAAATAGACCGAAGGGAGCCAAATCCCATGACCTGTACAGTGGATATAGCAAGATTTAACACAATCAGACAAGAACAAAAATTATTCCAGTTTCTCAATGCCATAGATCATAAATATGATCAAGTAAAGAGAGAGATTTTGAGGACAGATCCCCTTCCCTCAGCAGAGGCAGCATACGCCACCGTGAGGAAAGAAGCAGCAAGGGCCAACATTCTTGGAGGATCAATTGAAGATCCAACATCACAGGGAATAGGGGGAGGGCTGATCGTCACTGGAAGAGCAGAAGTTAGCCATGCCACCGAAGTAGCAGGTTTACTCTCTCGAGGACAATCACGCCGGTCAGAATTCCGGTCAGGGGAATCATCATTCCGGTCAGACAAGAGCAAACTCAGGTGTTCGCATTGTGGAATGGCCAAACACACAAAGGAGCAGTGCTTTCAGATCGTAGGCTATCCTGAATGGTGGACAGAAAAGCATAGAAACAAGGGAACGGTAGCAGGCAAGGCCGCGACCGCTGTGGGCAATAGTGAGACCACCACCACCAGCAGCGAAAGTAGCCATGGAAGGAGTGGAGAAGGAACAGCTATGGCGGTAGCAGCGGCTAGGGTTGGGATGAAGGAAGAAAAAGATGAATATATAGGTAAAGGGTTTGAGAAATTACTCTCAAGCCCTTATAATTATGACCCTATAAATTGCAAAAATTACAATTTAGTCCCTATAGTTTCTGAAGATTCTGATTTGACCCCAAAACTTAAAAATAATTCTGATTGGTTCCAAAAAAATAAAGCTAGTGCAAATGTAGTCCAAAATTTAAAGGAAAAAAATCATAATTGGATATTTGACTGTGGGGCTACCGATACAATGACCTTTGATGCTGCAGATATAACCCTTTCCTCAAGACCTACAAAGACTCATGTTAAAACAGCTAATGGAGGAATTGCACCTGTAAAAGGAGCAGGAACTATTGAAATCTCTCCTATGTTGAAAATTTCAAAGTGTCTCTATGTGCCATCATTATCACATAAGTTGCTATCTATTAGTCATGTGACCAAAGATTTGAATTGTACAGTGTTAATGACTCCAACTTTTTGCCTCTTACAGGATATCAGGACGGGGGAGATCATTGGACGTGGCACTGAGAGTCATGGATTGTACTACGTGGATGAGGTAGCCCAACACGGTACTGTGATGCTGGCTCACGGAACTGCAGATCGGGAAGCTTGGCTGTGGCATCGTCGTTTAGGACATCCTTCTTTAGGTTATTTAAAACTTTTATTTCCTAAGTTATTTCAGTCTAATAATGTGTTAAATTGTGAAACCTGTGTTTTTGCAAAAAGTCACAGACAAACATTTAAACCTAGTAATACTCATTCTAAGACAATTTTTTCATTGATTCACTCTGATGTTTGGGGTCCTGCACCTATTTTGGGAGGTCAAGGTTTTAGATATTTTTTACTATTTATTGATGATTGTACCCGTATGACATGGGTATATTTTCTGAAACAGAAATATGAAGTGGTAGACAAATTTATTCTTTTTTATAATATGATCAAAACTCAGTTTAATAGAACTATCCAAATTTTAAGGTCAGATAACGGGGGAGAGTTTGTCAATTCATCAATGAAAGATTTTTTCCAAAATAATGGTTTGGTTCATCAAACTACCTGTCCACACACGCCAGAACAGAACGGTGTTGCCGAAAGGAAAAATCGTATCCTTCTTGAGATGACCCGAGCCCTACTTCTTGAGTCCCAGGTACCTAAGTTTTTTTGGCCTGAGGCAGTAGCTACAGCTACTTACCTCCTAAATAGACTTCCTACCAAAATTCTGAACCTAAAAACACCAATTCATACTCTTTCCCAGATCACTAAAATACCTCCAGTCCTTAGCCTTGAACCACGGGTCTTTGGATGTTCTGTGTTTGTCCATATACCCAAAACTGAAAGAACCAATTTGATCCTTGTGCTGTAAAATGTGTCTTTGTGGGCTATAGTGTTAATAAAAAAGGATATAGATGTTATGACCCTAAAACCAGACGTATGTTTACCACAATGAACTGTGACTTCCTTGAAACCGAATATTTTTATAACAACCAAACAAGTGGTCAGGGGGAGAGTGAAGCCATAGACACACTGAGTTGGTTGCCAAGTCCGGAAGTGGTTCCAAAAGAGCAAGTTAACAGTACCACCGGGCCAACTTCTGAAATGTTAATACAGTCCAAGGATCTCAATACCACAACTGAGGCATCTCTCTCGCCCCTGGTACCCGAGGTAAGAAATACTGAACTCTGTGAGAATCTAGTTGATGAATCTCTTGACTATGATATTCCTGAGCTTATTTTAGAACAGGAAGAAAGTAGAGAACCAAAAAAGAGTACAGAGAGATATATTTTGCCTCCAAGAAGTAACAGAGGAGTTCCGCCTAAGAGGCATTCTCCAGAGAAGGAAGTACGAGAATCAAGATATCCTATAACTAACAAAGTAAGGGGGAGCCTATCCGATATAGCCCAAGCTTTTCAGACTGGTCTGTATACAGAAGAAGTTCCGAGTAGCATAGAGGTTGCCTTGAAATCAGAAAACTAGACAAACGCAATGAAAGAGGAAATGAAAGCATTAATGAAAAATGAGACATGGGAAAACTGTCAATTGCCTGAAGGGAAAAAGCCCGTAGGATGTCGATGGGTATTTACTATCAAGTATAAACTAGATGGAACAGTTGAGAGGTACAAGGCACGGTTGGTGGCAAAGGGATACACACAGACGTATGGGATAGATTACTCAGAAACTTTCTCTCCTGTGGCAAAAATGGATACTATAAGGGTGTTGTTTTCTATAGCAGCAAATAAGGGATGGCCTCTTCATCAATTTGATGTAAAGAATGCCTTTCTACATGGGGATTTGAAAGAAGAAGTGTACATGGAAGCACCATCAGGTTTCGTTGACAGTTTCAAAGGGGGAGAGGTATGTCGGCTAAAGAAGTCTCTCTATGGGCTTAAACAGTCTCCTAGAGCATGGTTCGGGAGATTTACTGCTGCAATGAGGGGATATGGGTTCAAACAAAGTAACTCTGATCACACGCTGTTTCTTAAACGGCAAGGAGATTTGGTAACCTGCTTGATTATTTATGTCGATGATATGATCATTACAGGAAATGATACAGAAGAGATGGCAAAATTAAGAAAGAACTTGTTTACTGAGTTCGAGATGAAAGACTTAGGTGCACTAAAGTACTTCCTTGGGATAGAAGTTCTTAGATCAAGGCAAGGGATATTTATCTGTCAGAAGAAGTACATTTTGGATCTTTTAGCAGAAACTGGGATGATTGACTGCAAACCAACTGATACACCAATTATAGTAAACCATGGACTACAAATCATCGAAGGTGCAGAATTGATAGATCGAGAGAAGTACCAACGTCTTGTAGGGAAACTTATATATCTCTCTCACACCCGACCTGACATAGCATATGCAGTTGGAATCGTTAGTCAGTTTATGCACTGACCTCAGAAAGACCATCTAGAAGCTGCCCTTAGAATTGTGAGGTATCTAAAAGGCACACCAGGACAAGGAGTACTGTTCAGGAAAAATGGGCACTTAGAGATACAAGGATATACGGACGCTGATTGGGCAGGCAATCCAGTAGATCGGAGGTCTACATCTGGATATTTTATGTTGGTAGGAGGAAATCTGGTAACTTGGAGGAGCAAAAAACAGAAAGTCGTTGCCTTATCCAGTGCAGAAGCAGAGTTTAGGGGAATAGCCAGAGGCTTAGCTGAAATACTATGGCTAAGGAAGCTATTAATAGAAATTGGTTTTCCTCCACCTAGTGCTTGTAAGATTTTCTGCGATAATAAGGCCGGCATCAGTATTTCTGAGAATCTAGTTCAATATGACAGGACTAAACATGTTGAAGTGGACATACACTTCATTAAAGAAAAAATAGAAGCAGGAATTGTGGAATTGCCCTTTGTCAGGTCCGAAGATCAGCTAGCTGATATTTTAACAAAAGCAGTCAACGGGAGAATCTTTGAAAGCATCTTGAGCAAGTTGAGTATTGAAGATCCCACTACTCAACTTGAGAGGGAGTGTCAGAAGATCAAAAGGGATCAGAATTAATCATCATATCCCTTATTCTCAGCCTCCATCACAGCAGAGTCAACCGAACCAAATTGAGGAAGAATCTGTTCAGGAGCAAAATTAGGATTAGAATATTGTTTCCATGTAAAGCATTTGTAACTAATATATAAACTTTGTATCATTACAATATGAAAGATAGATCAGTTTTTCAAAACTCTAAATACCAGATTCAAGAAAGAGAACTGAATGTGTGGGTAAGGCAACTAATATTAATGAATTCTGAAACTGGAAATCTATTAATTAATAAAAATACTATATAAAAGACGTATTAATAAATCATAAAGACCTGAAAAATGATTAATTGTGCTTTCTAATTAAGAAGGGACAAAGTAATTGGGAAACTAAGAAATTCCACTCCATCAAAGTAGATTCTTTCTGGTTGAGCCAAAAAAGTAATGGAATTGCAGCTAATGGTACAAATTTCCGAAAAGCTTGTTATATCTCTTTACTTACCAATCACCCAAAGGCTTTATTCATTATTTTTTTTTATTATTTCAAATATTAATTTTATCAGTTTGAATTTGAAATTAAACTGGTTAAGTTTATTTGAATAGTAAATACATAAATACTTGAGTAAGTATTAGTTCTGAGATTAAATAAATTTAATTGAGTTTTATAAATATCTCAATCTCCATTCCTTATGATAGGAAAGTAATGAAACTACAAGGCTCTTTGATTCCTTGCTTCTTTCTTTCTAATAACTGCGAAATTTAATTTTTTTATTTAATCAAATTAAACTGAATTTCATGCATTTTAATTAATTATTATTTAATTAGAATTTTATTTTGAAACTGTACAGCGAAGATCGTGCATTGTTTCTTTCATTAAATTAAAAAACTTATCAAAATTATGAATAGTTTGTCTTTTTTTATATATTTTTTTAACAATGATGAATAATTTATTTTTTAATTTAAAAAATAATTTTAATTCCACAAAATGAAAACTTTTGTTATTATTATTGGTCTCAACAATAGCTTAGCACGTTAAGTTCATCTTATAAATAACATTTAGTAACATTATCACTAAAGCCAATCACAGTAAGAAAAAAAAAGAGGAGAAAATCAACCCCAAAAAAATCTTATAAATAACATTTAATAATTTTTCTCAAACTCTAATTATAAGATAACTGCAGCTGATATAAACAGAAATTGAAAAAGACAATTGACATTTGAAAAGAAAAAAAAATTCTAACATGGATCAATTAGATGGCCCCACATGTAGACCCAATCAATAATAAACTACAAATTTAGTGATAATATAAAAATTAACTGATTTTTATTTAATTTTAAATTTTAAATTTAAAAATTATTGATTTGATCTATAGATACATTCAGTCCGTGGTAGGCTTTCTTTTAAAAAAGATATCCTCATATTATGATAAAGAACTATCGCGGATGATTCATGGTGGCATTGTTGGCTCGGTGGAAAGTCTCAAAAAAATTGACTATATTCTGATTTTAAAAAGTGATAATTAATTATAATGTTAATTAAGTTCTAAATTTAATTAATAACGCTCCTAATTAAAAAAGACTGTCTCATGAAGTCACTAGCAACAAATACGGTAGATTTGTCATTCTTGTTTTAAAAGGTTAATTTGATACAGAAATTAAAAACATGCTACGGTAGCTTTTTCTCACCTCCTTTATATATTGGTGGCAAACTCTTAGGAATGAAAATAAAATAATTAATTTTAAATTACTATACTTCTTTAAATTAATTTTTTGTGTTGAGCATAGTACCAAATAATAGGTGAATTAAAGATAGAATGTTGAATAAATTTATATATAATTGGGCACTAAAATCTCAATAGCAAACTTTTGATGTTGACTCTTCGAAGACTAAATAAACTTTTAACATTTCTACAATTTGAAACATTTAAGTTGATATTAATTAGTATTCTATTATTATGAGTAATTGAATATATTAATAAGTAGATGTTTCTTTTTATCGCTTTAATCATATTATCTTGTCTCCTAATTATCTTATCTTGTCTTTTTAATTATTTTATCACTTTATTTATTTTATTATCTTAATAATTAATATGTAATATTTTAGAAATTTAATCAAAAAAATATCTCTACATATATCACTATTAAATTTTAAACTTCACTCACCTTAAATAAATCTTTTAGGATAAAATTGTCCTTTAACTTAAAAAAAAAAAAAGAATCTGACTATGGCAAAAAAAATTTCTCTCTCTCTCTCTCTCTCTCTCTCTCTCATTGAACCCATTTTCTTTCATTCAAATTCCTCATATTGTTTCAGTCTTTCCTTCAAGTTTTGATATATGGATTGAAGTTTTTATCTATATTTTCCTTTTCTCTTCTCTATCTTATGACTCTAACCCCTCAATCTACTGCCAATCGGTAAGTTGCTTTTTTTAGCTATGTTTATGCTTTTTTTTTTTGAATAAAAAACCTGATTTGAGCTCCTTTCTCCGCAAGTTTCTTTATTCTTCCTTTGCTTCTTTATTTTAATGTATGGGGCTTTGAAGAGTTTGAATGGGTATAATTGAAATATAATGAGCTGCCATGCTTTGTTATACATTAATATGGACTTTTACACATTAATAACGTGTATTTATAAATAGAAATGAGTTTATATGGGTTGATATAGGTTTAAGTGCAGGTTAAGTGTTTTGATAAATATGTAATTTAAGTATTTTTATTTTTATGTAGTTTAAGTATTTTAAATAGTTTAAATGTATGTAATTGTAGGTTGATATATGTTGTTATGTGTTGATATGGATTGATATATGTTGATATGCTATTATTTAAGACTGAATAATTTTTTTGTATGTTGTTGTGGTATAAACAGTCAATAAGTCTGTATTTATAGGTTGATATGTTTTGATATGCGGCGATATAGGTTGATATGGCCTTTTATGCTATGTTATGAGTTTATTATGGTTTTTATGGATTATAATGTGATGTGAATATAATTTATTATTGTAATTGTAGGTTATTGATGGATGGCTTCAAACTAATTGGTGGATGAGTTCATTTAATGGATGAAATAATAATTCTCATCCAATATGGGGAAAATGTTGATGTGAACGTCAGCAAATATGTTGTCGGGGGTGTTAAATATGTTTTATTGAATAGAATGGTTGATTTTAATGAGCTTAAGAAATCAGTTTCCGAAGCGCATTATATTGATAACGCTTCAAAGATTGATTTCAAATTTGTTACTGGTCATGATGCACATCCTCTTTATGATGTGGTAGATGATAGGTCACTTAGAATATTCATGGGTATTGTTATGGAGGATAGACTAAAATATCCATTAATTGTTAGTGTTGAAGAAGGTATATATAAATCCAGATATTACAGTGATGATCCTTATGGTGTAAAAAAAGTGTTCAAGTAAATGTACCAGGTCTTCATTCAATATCAGAAGATCTAGATGCAGGGTTTTCACCGATAACTAAATCTATCCGTGTAGGCTCGAAATATTTTGAAAATGAACATGATGTGCCCAATTCATATGCAGAGGAACGAGTAGAATGTAGTAATGGCAATTCTCTATATTGTAATGTTGTGGTAGAACATGTTAATGGTGATCATGTAGAATTTCAGCATACAGGGGCGAAGAAGAATAATGAGGCAGATATAGGGGTAGACATTGATTTTGATTCCAATAATGAGGCAAAACATACTACTACTAAGACTAAAGAAACTATGACAGACTTGTTTGCATCCATGAGTAATCCAGAGTTGTTAGGAGAAAGTTCTATATCTAAAACGATTAAGGAGGAAAAATTATTTAATTCAAGAAATAAAATTAAAACAACTGTGTTGCTCATTGCAATTAGGGAGATATTCTAGTTTAAGGTCTTCAAGTCCAATACTTCTTTTTTTGTCGTACATTGTATTAATAAAACTTATACGTGGAGATTGAGAGCAAAAAGTCTTGGAGATCTAAAGGGTTGTTGGATGGTGACAAAATATGTGACCCAACATACATGTATTTTGATTAGACTAGACACAGACAAGCAACTAGTTGGGTTGTTGATGAATGTGTTTAAGAAGCGATTCATAAATTCTGGGAGGGTTTTCAAACCCAAGGATGTGATTGATGACATGCATAATAAATTTGGTACTGAGAATAGTTATTTTGTTGCATGGAGGGGACAGAAGTATGCATATGAGAATATCATATTGGATACTCTAGAACAATCTTTCTTAATTCTACATGCATATTTGCATATGGTAGGTGAAAAAAATTCTGGTACGGTTATACATCTACAATGTGGTGATGATAACAGATTTTTGTATCTTTTCTTTGCTTTTAATGCTTCAATAAAAGGTTTCCAACATTGTAGACATGTAGTTACTATTGAAGGAACTCATTTGAAAGGAAAGTATCGAGGTATGCTTTTTACTGCCGTTTGTCATGATGCAAACCAACAAATACTCCCTTTGTCATTCGGGAATGGTGATTCAAAAAATTATGCATTATGAACGTAGTTTCTTATAAGGTTGAAGGAAGCTACTGGTGAAAGACCATATCATATTTTTATTTCTAATAGACACCTAACATTTCAGAAGGTTGTAGCAGAAGTTTTCCTAAATGCATTCCATGGGATTTACATGTGTCACTTATTAAATAACTTGAAGTGCAAATTTAAATATATAACTAAAGACCTTGAGAAGCACTACTACAAAACAGCCAAAGCCTACAAAATAAGTGATTTCACCATGCTTTTTGGTAGTTTTTGATTTTTTGTTCATGGTGCCAAAGAATATCTAGAAGGTATTGGGCTTGATAGGTAGATGCGGTCTCATATGCAAAGAAGGAGGCATAACATTATGATGACTAACATTTCTGAATCAGTCAATGCTGCACTTGTAAAGGTCCGAGATGTTCCAATTACTGCATTTGTCGACAAGATAAGAAAGATTTATCAAAGATAGTTTTATGAACGTCAAAACAAAGTATAAGAGTCCACGAATAAAATGGCAACAGGTGTTGAAAAAAAAATTGAGAAAGAGAATGATGATAGCACAAAAAATGAATGTAAGTTATATATTTATCCTTCCTTATTCGTCATTAATTATGATATTATCATATAACCTTGCTAATGTTATTTTGCAGGTGAAGCCTTCTAACAACAACAAATATGACGTTAAGGATGTAGATAAAAATTATATTGTCGATATGTCTCGAAGGACTTGTTGTTGCAGGAAGTTCCAATTAGATCAACTCCCATGTGTGCATGCTCTTGTGGTTGTTAGAAGTAGTATATATGACGCTTATGAGTTGTGTTCTCCATATTACTCGCATGAGTCTTGGTATGAAACATACAAAGAAGTCATAAATCCAATTTCTTATATTACTAATTGGTCTATCCCAGAGCATATTCACAAAGTCACTCTTCAACCACAAGATTTACGCACATCAACTGGAAGGCAGAAAAAATGCAGGATTCCATATAGGTGAGGAAATAACTCAACCTAAGTGCAGTCATTGCTGCGAGCATGGCTATAATAGGTCTGTTTGTCAAAATCTCATTTCTTTGCACACCATGGCAGGTTCAATGGGTGTTAAAAAATAAAACAATTTGTTTTATCATTTGTTGTATTCATAAACTACTTAACAACTAATTGTTGAATGTTTTGATATAGGTAGATAATAGTTATTATACAAGTGATATGGGATGATATGTATTGATATGTGTTGCTATGGATTGCTATGCAATGATATGTATTGATATGGGATTGATATTAGATGATATGGGCTTTATATGGATTGATATGGATTGATATGGACTGATATGTGCTTTTATATGGATTTATATGGATTGATATGTGTTGATATGGATTGATATTGATTGATATGGGATGATATGGGCATTTATATGGATTTATCATTATTGATATGTGTTGATATGTGTTGATTTGTATTGATATGTGTTGATATGGTTTGATATGTGTTGATATGAATTGATATAGTCTGATATGTGTTGATATGGGATGGTATGGGCTTTTATATGGATTTATCATTATTGATATGTGTTGATATGTGTTGATATGGATTGATATGGATTGATATGTGTTGATATGCGTTGATATGGATTGATATGGATTGATATGTATTGATATATATTCATATTTGTTGATATGGATTGATATGTATTGATATGTGTTGATATGTATTGATATGGACTGATATGAGATGATATAGACTGATATATGGATTTATATGTATTGATATGTATTTGATATTAATTGATATATATTGATATATGTTGATATGGATTTATATTTCCATAATAATGCTCAACAATCACACAAACGATGCAACTTGTAAAATGTTACACCCGTTATTTTACAAAAAAAATTAATTAAATTAATAAGTTGGGGAGTTAAATGAGGTGCTGAAAGTGAGAAAATATTATATATATATATGTATATATATATATATGTATATATATATATGTGTGTGTGTGTGTGTGTGTGTGTGTGTGAAATAAAATAAACATATAGATTACATATAAAGTCAAATATGAGTAAGAAAAAGTCAACAATTAAATAGTAAAAGAATGGTAAAATAGTAATTTTACTTTAAAAATAAATTAATTAAATAATTCAAAAATAATTTTATTTTTGAATGGATGTTGAAAATTAAAGAATTAAAAATAATAAAATAAATAATAAATAATAAATAAAATTTAATTAAATATATATATGGTGGAAATTTTTTTAAAAGAAAGAAAAATTAAAAAAATAACTATTAATCTTCTTTTTCTTCTTTTCTCTCTCCACCCTGAAATTCCACCATAGACAAGGATGATTTTTGCTCCATACACCAAATTTTGAAGGTTTTCAAAGGATCATAGTGATTTTTGGTGATTTTTCCAACAACTAGTAAGCTTTCTTCATTATTTTCTAAGTTTTATAAAATTTTTAGATTATGTGTAATTTAAAATTTTTATGGGCTGTTTTTTTTTTTTGTTCAAATGCATGTTAAACATGTTATTTTAATGAGTAAACAATGATTTTATGGTTGAATGGTTGATAGGTTTAAGTTTTAGCAGAATTTGAGAGATGTAGTAAGGTTAGGGTTGTAGTAAAGGGGTTTGATTATAATTTATTTAACTTTATTATTTAAATCATATTGTTTAATGATTTAAATGATAGAAATGAACTTAAATTATCAATTGAAATTGGTTAGAATGTTGAACCCAAATCAAAGTGGCTTAGGATTTGAATTTTAGAATTTTGATGGAAGAAAGATACATTGTAATTTAATGCTTTGTACACGTTAAAATATAATATTTGTAATATATTTAAGCTTTAAAATCAATTTGGAAATGTTGAGAGTGAAGTTTTAATATTAAAGTGTGTTTAGGCACATTTTAGTATTTTTGAAGGGAATGCCTTTAAATTGAGTTTTATAGTTTAATATGTGTTTAAA
This sequence comes from Garcia nutans, assembly GCA_947685225.1. Classification (NCBI taxonomy): domain Eukaryota; kingdom Viridiplantae; phylum Streptophyta; class Magnoliopsida; order Malpighiales; family Euphorbiaceae; genus Garcia; species Garcia nutans. The sequence continues at coordinate 4,628,410 of CANTUV010000068.1, forward strand.
TGTGTTGTTTAAGACATAATTAAGCTTAAAACTCAATTTGGTATTAGATGGATTAGAATTCCAAAGTTATAGTACCTTATGGCTTAAGAAAGGAAAAATTGAAGAATTGGGTTTTAATTGATGTTTGGTAGCTTAAATACCTTAAAATGTGATACTAATGTGTGTTTGTTATTCATATTTTGGTTAAGTGTTGAGTAAGTTATTATTCCAACAATTTAGTAAGTGAAGAAATTTTGGTGAAGTTGTGAAATTAGTGTTTTTGGCTTGGAAGTACCTTTGCATAAAGGTATTACATACTTTGATTGTTATTCATTAAATTACATTTGTTTAACATATTTTGTGATTGAATGATTTGGTGACTATGTCACTTTGATGTGTGAATTCACATAAAAAAGTGTATAGATATTTGTTTAAAGTTGAAATGTATAATGTATGTGTTTATGAGCCACTTTGAGTTGGCTAAAAACATTGTGATGAATGTTTTTGAAAAATGCATGAAAATATGTGAAATAAATGAGAAATAATGAAAAAAGTGGAAAAAGAATTAAAATTGGCATATTTGCCAAAGATTGAGAAGAATGTAAAATGGTTTAAGTGATGTGTGTAACCTTATGTAATATCAAATTCTAGAGTATTGGGTTTGATGTGATATGGTAGACTGGATATTTACCTTCGGGCCAGATGATAAGCATCATTATCATAGCCTACGGGCCAGACGCTAGGTGTCAATATATTTGCCTTCGGGCCAAATACTGGGTGCTAAATATGAGTCCAAAATAATATCTCTGAAATTTAAATATTATATAGGATCATTTAGGCCCAATGCGTATGCATGAGAAATGTGTTAGTTTGAAAGTGTTAATTGAATGACTTACATTATGAAAATGCATATCAAGTTTACATTTTGAAAAAAATACATTTTGCATTATTCATGTGATTTTCTTTATTCAAAAGTATGTACCACCAGGTAATTTTACTTAGCATGATTTGTATATCGCGCAGGTGACATGGTTACTATAGAGAGCCCTGCTGGACCAGAACAGGTATAGAGCATTCCTACTTTTTGGAGTTTTGAGTTGGCCACCACAGATCAGGACTGTGAAAATATGTAATATGTTCATTTTGACAACTTAACTTTTAAATATGTATGTTATATTATAAATATATATATATGATGTATTTTAGAAAACTTGGGATTATTTTTTTGTAAATAATGGTTATGTATATGTATATATGTATATTTAAGTATTTTGAAAAAATTGATGGCGTTCTGGAAGTATGGGATATTGAAGTTATTTTGGGAGTGTATTTTTTGCAGGTTGTAAAATGTTAAAATTTTTGGGATATCCAAATTATAGGCAAAACTTTGGCGAATTATTCCCAGAGATTTTATATAAAATACTTATTTTTTGTACCTAAAACTAATGAGGAATATTTTTTTTATTTATTTACTTACAAAAACACATTTTAATATTTGAGATGTTAATTTGGAAATATGAGATTTTAAAAAAAAAACAGGACTGTGGCATTCTTGTACTGTTTATGCATATTTTACATATACCGGATATATGTATTATGCATATATAGTGTATAAGGGTATTACATTTATTTTGGTATCAAAGCCTAGATTTGAGATTCTCGACCTAGATGGGTTTTGGAGAGAAAAATGGGATTTTAAATGTGATTTTAAAATGTCACACATGCATTTGCACTAGTACTTGAACAGGTCTCTGATGTGATGATTCTTTTTGTATTTACATACATTGGCAGACATGATGTCTCGAACGCATCAGTCTAGAGAGGAGAGTGCAGAAAGTGTTGCTCCTAGTGAGGGTATTGCAGGAGCTAGTGCTGAGTTGCTGAGGAGGCATATGTGCTAGTCAGACCAGCAGTTGAAGAGGTTCCACCGGGATGGGAATGATATATGGTGGAGCAGTTATGACACGCTCTGCTATAGCCACCGCCGCCACAGCCACAGCAGCAGCTGCCGACTCAAAAATATGATAAGTTAAGGAAGTATAGAGCTATAAATTTCTTCGGTACTACTGATCCAACTATAGTAGAGCAGTGGCTGGATAGAGTACATAAAGTGTTTATTCAGTTATAGGCTAGTGCGAAAGAGAAGTTTGATTACGCCAAGTCTCTTTTGCAGGGGGATGCTTATGAGTGGTGGAAGACAGTTTCGCATAGAATGGCTGATCATCTAGTGATGACATATGACGATTTCCAGCAGAAATTCAAGAGGAAGTATTCCCTTTAGAAATATAAAGATGCCAAGAAGAATGACTTTTTTAGTTTGAAGCAAGAATCAAAGACAGTAATGAATTATGAGATAGATTTCATCCGGTTGAGTACGTACACAGGAGGGATTGTGAATGATGAGATTGATAGATGCCGGAGATTTGAGGAGAGTTTGAGACCATCTATCATGTGTCTAATAGTAGGCTCACGGTATGAGGATTTCTCCAAATTGGTTGTAGCTGCCAAAAGTATAAAAAAAGGCACAGAAACTTGCAGCAGCTGTCAGATCATAGGGTAGAGACAGGAGACCACAATCTGAGGTGGGGTCTTCATCATTAAAGAGAGATAGAGAAGGTCCTTCACAGAGGTCTAGTAGAGGTCAGGGGCAGCTTGGCCGGGGGTTCCAGCAGCAAAGATAGAGACATATTCCTGCAGCCTCTGTAGCTAGTGCTCTGACTCAGGGATCTACTCATCCAGTTTGTGCTCAGTGTGGTAGAGCACATGGTGGATTCTGTTGGAGATCTGGTCTATAGGCAGTTTGTTTCAAATGCGGGTTACCAGATCATTTTATCAGAGATTGTCTAAAGCCACCGGAGGTCAGGCAGACAAAGCCAACATTATTCAGGCCCAGTATCAGAGGGGGTCGAGGTGGCTGAGATAGTGATAGAGGTGGTAGATTTGGATCTAGTCAGAGAGGGGGATCCACGGCAGGGACCAGTAGACCAAACCAGGCAGGATCATTACAAAGAGTATATGTGTTACAGAGGCAGGCAGATACTTCAGATGTTGTGGTTAGTATATTTCTTTTATTTGATACTTCTGTGCATGCATTGATTGATCCTGGATCGACACATTCATATATCAACACATCCATCTTACCTGTGAGTGATGTGCATTCAGAGTCCTTAGTGTTTGATGTGCTTGTTACCAACCCTTTAGGGCACAGTATGGTGGTTAGTAGAGTGTACCAGGACAGTCCGATGGTAGTGCATGATGAGGAGTTTCTTGATGACATGATTAAGATGCCCTTTAGAGATTATGATCTCATTTTGGATATGGATTGTTTATCTAGACACAGGGTTGTGGTAGACTGTCAGCATAAAAATGTTACCTTGAGAACACGAGATGGTGGAGATGTAGTGGTATCTAGTGAGCGAAGACACCTTGCATCCATATTTGTCTTAACTATATCAGCTAGGAGAATGATTCGAAAGGGATACGAGGCTTATTTTGCTCATGTGATAGATACCAAAGTGGTGGGATCTCAACTTAACTGTATACCTATAGTTGCAGAATTTCTAGATGTGTTCCTAAATGAGTTGTCAGGGCTACAACTAGAGAGAGAGATGGAGTTTGGTATTAATTTGATGTCTGGTGCCACTCCCATCTCCATCACCCCTTATCGGATCGCACCTGCATAATTAAAAGAGTTGAAAATGCAATTACAGGAGTTGCTTGATAAAGGGTTCATCCTCCCTCGTGTATTACCATAGGGAGCACCTTTTTTATTTGTAAAGAAGAAAGATGACACTTTGAGTTTATGCATTGACTATAGGCAGTTAAATAAAGTGATCATCAAGAACAAGTATCCATTACCTCATATAGATGACTTGTTTGATCAGTTGAAGGGGGCAACAGTATTTTCCAATATTGATTTAAAATCTGGGTATCATCAATTGAGAGTTCAAGATGTGGACATACCCAAGACTACTTTCCGAATGAGGTATGAGCACTATGAGTTTATGGTAATGCCGGTTGGACTAATGAATGTACCGGCTATATTCATGGACTTGATGAATAAGGTGTTCATACCATACTTGGACCAGTTTGTGGTGGTGTTCATAGATGATATCTTGGTATACTCCCATAGCAACGAAGAGCATGATAGACATCTATGGATTATGCTGCAGACTTTGAGATAGGGACGGTTATATGCCAAGTTGTCCAAGTATGAGCTTTGGTTGGATCAGGTGACTTTCTCAGACATGTGATTTTAGCAGAGGTGATTAAAGTTGATCCGAGTAAAATCGAGGCAATTTTGAATTGGAGCCCACCTAGGAATGTGACTGAGATCAGAATTTTTTTGGGATTAGCTAGATATTATCATCGGTTAGTGAAAGAATTTTCTATGATAGCTTTCCCACTCATCAGATTACCTTAAAAAGGTGTGAGATTTGTGTCGACAGATCAGTGTCAGGCGAGCTTCGAGTAGTTAAGAGAATTGTTGACTCAAGCTCTGGTTCTTACTCTGCCTGTGGAAGGTAAACAATATGTGAAGTACAGTGATGCATCACATAATAGTTTAGGCTATGTTTTGATGCAGGAGGGTAGAGCAATTGCATATGCTTCCAGATATTTGAAGTCTCATAAGTTGAATTATCCGACTCACAATTTGGAGTGGGCAGCCTTTTTTTTTTGCATTGAAGATCTTACGACATTATTTTTATGGGGAGAAATGTTTCATCTACACTGATCATAAGAGTTTGAAATATTTGGGTGTCCAGAAAGAGTTGAATTTGAGACAGAGTCGATGGCTAAAGTTGATTAAGGATTATGATTGTCTAATAGATTATCACCCTTGCAAGGCTAATATTGTTGCAGATGCCTTGAGTCGGAAGTGTTTGGTAGGATTAACTGCCTATGCTCTCATATTGCTTGTCAGTTGAGATCTTTTTATGCCAGATTTGAGCTTTGTGATGATTATGTTATTATGACCCAATTGCAAGTGAGGCCATTGCTACTTGATTAGATCATAGGAGCACAGAGGACAGATGTGAAATTCCAAAAGATTGTAGAGGACTGCAAAAAAGGGAAGAATAAAGATTTTCATGTGAGAGATGATAACATCTTATGATATAAAGATAGATTATATGTTCCTGATGATATAGATTTGAAAAGGAAGATTTTAGAGGAAGCATATCAGTCTTCATATGCTTTGCACCCTGGAAGTACCAAGATGTATTAGAATTTGAGACAGCATTATTGGTGGTCTAGAATGAAGAGAGACATAGCAGAGTTTGTGTCAAGATGTCTCACATGTCAGAGAGTGAAGGTTGAGCATTAAGTTTTTTCAGGGTTGTTGCAGTGTTTATTAGTATCTGAATAGAAGTGGGAGCATGTGACCATGGATTTTGTGTCAGGGCTCCCTTTGACCTAGAAGAAACATGATACAATTTGGGTAATTATGGATAGGATGACCAAGTCAGCACATTTTCTTCCAATGAGGGTGGACTACTCTTGATAGGCTAGTTGAGCTTTATATCAGTGAGATAGTAAGACTACATGGAATCCAGTTTTATTGGTGTCAGATCGAGATCCTAGGTTCACATCTAGATTTTGGAAGACTTGGCAAGATACTTTGGGTACTCAATTGTATTTCAGTACTGCATTCCATCTGCAGAAAAATGCACAGTCTAAGAGAGTGATACAAATATTAGAGGATATGTTAAGGAGCTATATTATTGAGTTCACAGGGAGCTGGGACAGACATTTGCCACTAATAGAGTTTACATGTAACAATAGTTTTCAGTCTAGCATTGGAATAGCACCATTTGAGGCTTTATATGACAGAAAGTGTAGGACACATTTATGTTGAGAGGAGGTTGGAGAAGGAAAATTAGTAGGTCCCAATTTGATCAAGGAAACAGAGGAAAAGGTTAAAGTGATTTGGGATCATTTAAAAGCATCTTCAAACCGACAGAAATTCTATTCAGACCTGAAGAGAAAAACATTGAATTCAATGTGGGGGACAAGGTATTCCTAAAGGTGTCTCCATGGAAGAGGATTCTAAATTTTGGTTAAAAAGAGAAGTTGAGTCCTCGCTTCATTAGTCCTTATGAGATTATGGAGAGAGTGGGACCAGTGGCTTACAGATTGGCTCTACCGCTTGAGTTAGAGTGGATCCATAATGTCTTCTATGTCTCCATGGTTCAAAGGTACAAGACGAATCCATCCCATATCTTATCAATTGAATCTATTGAAGTGAATCCGAATCTGACTTACAAAGAAGAACCAATGGCGATTTTAGCACATAAGATGAAAGAGTTAAGAAACAAAAAGGTGTCATTGGTAAAAATTCTTTGGAGGAACCACTCCACTGAGGAAGTGACATGGGAGAGCGAGCAGATGATGCGGGGTCAGTATCCTCAACTATTTCAGAGCTGATGGCAAGTAATTTGAAGGACGAAATTACTTAAGGAGGAGAGAGTTGTAACATCCGTTATTTTATAAAAAAAATTAATTAAATTAAATTAATAAGTTGGTAAGTTAAATGAGGTGATGAAAGTGAAAAAATATCATATATGTGTGAAAAATAATAAAAATATAGATTACATATAAAGTCAAACATGAGTTAGAAAAAGTTAATAGTTGAATAGTAAAAGAAAGGTAAAATGGTAATTTTACTTTAAAAATAAATTAATTAAATAATTTAAAAATAATTTTATTTTTGAATTGATGTTTGAAATTAAAGAATTAAAAATAGTAAATAAATAATAAATAAAAATTAATTAAATATATATATATGGTGGAAATGTTTTTTAAGAGAAAGAAAAATTAAAAAAATTCTCATATTTCCAAATTAATATCCCAGACATTAAAATGTATGTTTTTATGAGCCACTTTGAGTTGTTTAAAAGCATTGTGATGAATGTTTGTGAAAAATGCATGAAAATATGTGAAATAAATGAGAAATAATGAAAAAAGAATTAAAATTAGCATATTTGCCGAAGATTGAGAAGAATGTAAAATGGTGTAAGTAATGTGTATAATTTTATGTAATATAAAATTTCAGAGTATTGTATTTGGTGTGATACAGTATACCAGATATTTACCTTCGGGCCAAACGATGGGCGTTATTATTATTACCTTCGGCTAGATGCTGAGCGTCATTATTATTGTATTCATGCCAGATGTTGGGCATCATTATTATCGCTTATGGGCCAGACACTGAGTGTCAATATATTTATCTTCAGGCCAGACATTGGGTGTGAAATGTGAGTCCAAAATAATATTTCTGGAATTTGAATATTATATATGATCATTTGGGCCCAACAAGTGTGTATGAGAAATGTGTTAGTTTGAAAGTATTAATTGAATGACTTGCATTATGGAAATGCATATCAAGTTTACATTTTGAAAAAAAAAATGCATTTTGCATTATTCATGTGATTTTCTTTATTTAAAAGTATATACCACTAGGTATTTTTGCTTACCTCGATTTGTATATCTCGCGGGTGACAAGGTTATTACAAAGAGCCTTGTTGGACTAGAGCAGGTATAGAGCATTCCTGCTTTTTAGAGTTTTGAGTTGGCAGCCACCGACCAGGACCGTACAAGCATGTAATATGTTCATTTTAACAACTTAATTTTTAAATATGTATGTTATATTGTAAATATGTAAATGATGTAATTTAGAAAACTTAGGGTTATATTTTTATAAATAATGGTTATGTATACATATATATATAGGTATATCTAAGTATTTTAGGAAAATTGATGGAGTTCTAAAAGTATGGAATTTTGAAATAATTTTGGGAGTGTATTTTATGCAGGTTGTGAAATGTTAAAATTTTTGAGATATCTAAATTACAAACAAAATATTGACGAATTATTCCCAAAGATTTTTATATAAAATACTTATTTTTGATACCGAAAACTAATGAGGAATATTTTTTTTATTTATTTACTTATAAAAATACATTTTAATATTTGGGATGTTAATTTGGAAATATGAGAATTTTTTTAAAAAAAACTGGGTTGTGGCATTATTGTACTGTTTATGCATATTTTACATATATCGGATGTATGTATTATATATATAGTATATAAGGGTGTTACATAAAAACTCAATATCTCAAAATTGTATAATGTTCAACAATCACAAAACAACCTGTAAACTCTCAATTACAAGTAATTGTATAATGCTGAACAATCACATAAAGTTTTCAACCTATTAATCTCAATTTGTAACACATCAATCTCATTTCCATTATCAATATTCATTGAAAGTAAACCTATTCAACCTGTAAGGCATATATTAACCCGACATTCCACCCTGAGCTAACCTAATAAATTGGAAGCACATATAACAACTATATATATCAACATATAAATTAATATTATACTTGAATTATGGTATATATAATTTAACATTTAAATCAACAAATGTACATATTCACAATATACAATTTTGACATCCTTGTTAGCTTACAAAAAATACTCGAGATGGTCGTCATTGTCATCCTCACTTTAATAAATGCCCTCTCTCTTATTTGAAGCAAGTATCTATAGGTGAACTATTGTGTTGTATCTGAATATGTCCATAAGTTGTTGCGTGCAGTCCTGAAAATTTAAGCCTTTCGTCATAAAATGCTCTATGAACTTCACAACGAACATCCCACAATCGGTTTTGTAATAACGTACAAGTATTAAAAACTGCTTTATAAATTTATATGCATAGTAAATAAGACATCAAAATATGGTATATTACCCCTCTTGTTGCAGTCAAGCATATTTTTCATACCTGATTTTTAATTTGCAGTGCTTATATTTTTCCAATTATGGCATTTGAACAAAAAATTCAACTTTTTCCAACACATATGACAACATATAGAACATGTATTTTCTATAATAACATATTTCACCATAATCTACAGTGTTCACTTATTGATGCTTTCAAATATTTTTTGGAATAACATATTTAGGCACATGTAATAAATTTAATCATTTAAATTAAATTATTGTAGCAAAAAAATGGCAAATTAAAGTATTAATATTTACTTACATCTTCATCATCATTTCTTTTAGCTTCGTCTTTATCATCTTTTTGCTTTGGAAGTAGCACACATATGACTTTCTTTTCTTTGGTACCTTCTAGTCGAGTAGATATCCTCTTCTTAAGCCTTGAGCCTTTGGGGCTTGTTGTAGACATCGTCTAAGGGCTCATATTTTTTAGCACTTCCTTATCCTGCCATACAGGAGGTTGTTCGCTACTGGAATTGGACGCTGATTTAGATAAAATTGCCATTTTATACCAGCAAAACAAATTTCTAGACTAATTTTAACAAATAAACAACATGAACAAAAATAAAAAATGATATATTTTAACCCCATATCAAGCCATATCATCACATCAACTAATATCATAGAAGATCAATACAGATCATTCAACAAAATAATATTTTTTCACTATTTAAGACATCTTAACAACTTATAGAACACCAATACTTGATATTTTAGTAGCCTTATATCAATCTATATCAAGACATATCAAGCCATATCATAACATATCAAACCATAACATAGAAGATCAACACATATCAATCCACAAAACCACATTTCTTTACTATTTAAGATATCTAAATAATATATAGAACACCAATGTTTGATATTTTAGTAGACTCGTATCAACCTATATGGAAAATATCAAGCCATATCAAGTCATATCATAGCATATCAACCTATATCATAGAAGATCAACACAGATCAGTCAATAAAATGATATTTATTTACTATTTAAGACATCCTAACAACATATAGAATACCAATGCTTAATATGAGGATATTTTAGTAGCCTCATATCAACCCATATTAAGACATATCATCACATATCCAAATATATCATAAAATATCAACACAGATCAGTCCACAAAACCATATTTATTCACTATTTAAGATATCTGAACAACATATAGAACACCAATGTTTAATATTTTAGTAGCCCCATATCAACCCAGATCATAGAAGATTAACATATATCATCACATATCAACCCATATCATAGAAGTTCGACACTAATCAGTCCACAAAACCACATATCTTCACTATGTAAGATATCTGAATAAAAAATAAAACACTAATGTTTGATATTTTAGCAGACTTCTATCAACCTATATCAAGTCATATCAATCCATACCATCACATATCGACCCATATCATAGAAGATCAACACAGACTTGTCAACAAAATAATATTTATTCACTATTTAAGACATTGTAATAATATATAGAACACCAACGCTTGATATTTTACTAGCCCTATATCAACACATATCAAGACATATCAAGCCATATCATATCAAACCATATCATAGAGGATCAATACAGATTAGTTCACAAAATCACATTTCTTCACTATTTAAGACTTCTGAACAATATATATAACATCAATATTTGATATTTTAGTATACTCATATCAACCTATATTGAATACATCAAGCCATATCATCACATATTAACCCATATCATAGAAGATCAACATAGATCAGTCAATAAAATAATATTTATTCACTATTTAAGGCATCGTAACGACATATAAAATACCAATACTTAATATGGGGATATTTTAGTAGCCTCATATCAACCCATATCAAGACCTATCATATCACATATCAAAACATATCATAAAATTTCAACACAGATCGGTCCACAAAACCACAATTATTCACTATTTAAGATATCTGAACAACATATAGAATACCAATATTTGATATTTTAGTAGACTCATATTAACTTATATCAAGATATATCAAGTCATATCATCACATATCAACCTATATCATAGAAGTGCAACATAGATCATACCACAAAATCACATTTATTCACTATTTAAGACATCTGAACATCATATAGAACACCAAAAAAATGATGATATTTTAGTAGCCCATATCAAACTATATCAAAACATATCAAGCCATATCACACATATCATAGAATATCAACACAGATCAGTCCACAAAATCACATTTCTTCACTATTTAAGATATATGAACAACATATAGAACACCAATATTTGATATTTTAGTAGACTCATATCAACCCATATCAACTCATATCAACTCATATCATAGAAGTACAACATAGATCATACCACAAATCAGATTTATTCACTATTTAATACATTTAAACATCATATAAAACAACAAAAAAGCTACAATATTTTAGTAGCCCCATATAAAACTATATGAAGACATATCAAGCCATATCATCACATATCAACCCATATTATAGAATATCAGCACAGATCAATCCACAAAACTACATTTCTTCGCGATTGATGACATATGAACAACGTATAGAACACCATTGTTGAATTGTATCCCATATCAAACCATATAAAACCATACAAAACCATATAAAACCATACCACCACATATCAACCCAAACCAACATATATCAATCCATATCAGTAGAAAAATCAACATTAGATCCAAACAAATAAAATAAATAGTAATATTAAAACACCCATAATGAAATTAAGGAGTAAAAATATATGGAAACTAATTAATTAAGCAAAGACTAAGATGAAGAAAAGACTAAAAAATAAAAGCAAAAATAAAAGCTATAATTAATTGGAGGTTATAGAGAGTATACTAATGCCCATTTAGACATAGAGGACAGATTCAAGTACTTAGTCACATAGCTATTGTTCAATATTACAAACCCACCCTAACTATCTTCCTTGTACAACAAATTAGAGTTTGCATCTGACAGATTTTTCTCTTTCTTTCTCTCTTCTCCAACCTTTAGTTTCAACCGAGTAAAATGGTAGGTATAAAATGGTATATGTTGGAGTAGAGAAGAACTAAAATAGAATTTCTATTAACCAAAATTTCTAAAAGACAAAAAAATCTAAACTTTAAATGGGGAAAGAGGAATAAAAAACCAATGCTTATCTTCCAAATTAACTCAAATAGAATTTCTATTAAGTTTATCAATATATTATATAAAATTTCGAGTCCAATGCAATAGAAATAAATAAAATTTCATATACAGGAACACTCAAATACATAATCTCAAACATAAGTTAATAGTAATCATCAAACAATAAAAACTTGACAGCCACAGACAATCCTTATATCCTCAAATACAAATCAAGCACAGAGAGAGAGAGAGAGAGAGCATACCTTGTCTCTACCTTCTTGAAGAACAATTGAACAATGGCGCAAGATTTTGGAAGAAATAAAGAGAGGAAAGGTTTGGAAGAAAGAGACGAGATATTTTTATCGGGCAAGATTTAGGGAATTGAGGTTTAGAAGAAAGAGAGGAAAGGATTTTTTAGAATTTCAAAATCAGATGTAATGAGACGTGTCTTTAGCAATTGGAATGGGCAGGATTTTTTCATCAGAGGGCAATTTTATAAAAGAATGTTTATTTAAGGTGAGGGGAATATAAAATTTATTAGTGATATGTGAAGGGTTTTTTTTTTTTATTAAATCTCAATATTTTATTTAATTTCCAACTCTATAAATAGAGGGGGTTGTAAGGCTTTTGATGATAAAATAATATGTGAGAAATATAAGTGCTCTTCCTCTCTAAATTATTTCTTAAGATAATTAATTTTTAATTCTTTATTTTTTTTAATTATCTATAATTTTATCATTAATTATATAACACGTTATCAGCACAATTGCTCTATATCATTAATCTAGCTTCAGTCTAATTTTATCAAAGATAATATTCATATATTATTCATGTTTATTTTAAATATGTTTATTCACTTGTTATATTCAAATTAATAATGAACTAAAATTTTGAGTGTTAATATTCTACTATATAAATATAATTTTTCAATTGGTAAAATAAAAAAAAATCTATGATTATAATTTTTTGTACATAAATTATTATTTTTAAATTTAGTTGTTATGTATGCTTTTTTTTATGGTCTATAGGTTTTATGTATATAATTTTTTTTTCAGCACGTGTTAATCATTTTTATAATATTTTATTTAATGTTCTTACAAAAGAGAAACTTGAATAGCTATATAATAATAATAATAATAACAATTTTTATTATTTTTATTATTATTATAAAACTCATGACTAAAATAAATTATAATTTTAATTGTACAATTATTTTTTTTTCTTCTATATACATAAAATAATAAAATGGATAAAGTCATATAAGTAAAAAAAAATTAAAATTATACACTTGTTACATATAAATTTTATATTGTTACAATTTTATAATAATAGATGTATAAGTGTTGCATATCAACAAAATAATTATGTTTCTATCATTACCTTTAATTAAATAACATATATACTTACACTTATGATTTTATATTTTTATCATCTTACATCAATTTATACACCTATGTATGCATTAATTCATTCATAATTTTTTTTTACTTTTCTTAATATAATTTAAATTATTAATATCAATTATATTTATTTCTATTTTTGAAAATTCATAAATTGTACAATATTAATAATATATATAATTTATGTCTTTTACTTGATTTAATAAAATTTATTATAACTGTACATAATATATTAAAAGTAACATGTTAGTGACTAATTATAATTTTATTATGCAGTGATCTACATGATGTTAAACTTTAAAAAGCTTGAGTTTATTGCACTCGATATATCGAAAAATAATTATTTGCTTTGAACTCTTGATGTTGCGCTTGATGTTATGAATCTTGAAAATACAATTCAAGTATAAAATGATGCATCTATGTAGGATCACGCAATAACAATGATATTCTTTTGTCATCATCTCCATGAAAGATTAAAAGCTAAATATTTAATAGTAAAACACCCCCTTTGAACTTTTGCAAAATTTAAAATAAATATTTGATCATCAAAAATAGTTATTCTACCAAAAGCTCAGTGTGATTGGACACACTTGCGATTACAAGATTTCAAAAATGTTAGTGAATATAATTTTGCTGACTTTAAGATTACTTCTTAATTAAAATTATGTGGTGAAAAAATTACAGCTCAAGACTTGTCGGAAATTTTTTTTTTCAACTTTTCATGCCTTGAACATGCTCCTATAGCAATAATATCGAAAGCAAGATTTTAAAAAATATTCTGAATTGATATTATGTCTTCTTGTTGCATAATAAAATAATGAACTTTTAATGAAAAATCACCAATCACGACCAACTGGATCTGAACTATTCCATGAAGCGAATATTATAATATCAAATAAGTATGAACAAAATCAAAATTATGGTCGTGGTCGTAATCGTGGCTGCGGCCGTGGTCATGGTCATGGTCGTGGTAGAAATGACAACTGTAATAATTATCGAAGCTATAATAGCCACCACAATATCAATTTTAGAAAGACTAATGATCATAATGAAAAAATACGAAAGGAAAGAATTTGAAAAAATAAAAATGAAGAAAACATCTGCTATAGATGTGGCATGAAATGACACTGGTCTCGTACCTATCGTACATCTAAATATCTTATGAATATTTACTAATCTTTTGTAAAAGGGAAAGGAAAAATTGTGAAAACTAATTTTCTTGAACATAATGATCCAATTAATTTCACACACCTTGATGTTTCAGGCTTCTTTAAAAATGCTAATGGAAAAATTAATAATTTAATGATTGATGAAAATTCTCATTTTGATGCCCGTATTGATTAATGTATTTTTTAATATCACATTTTTTTATTTTTTTTATTTTTCAAGTGTGTTAAGTTTAATATTAAGTGTATTTTTATTTTTAAAGTGCATTTTATTTTTAATTTTATCTCTATGTACTTTATAGAAATATATTAAATAAAAATATTATGACTCATTTATAATATTTTTATTTTGAAGAAAATAGAATTATCCAGTCACTTAGTTGGTGCTGGTGGAGATTTATGTCTGGCAGACAGTGCAATAACGTATACTATTCTAAAAGACATAGCATATTTTTCTCATATTCTATTAGCTAAGGCTAATGTTAATACAATTTATGGTGCTGCAAATTTAATTGAAAATTTCGAAAGAGCCCATATCATATTATTCAAAACCACAAAATTAATAATAAGTGATGCATTTTTACCTAGGAAATAAAAAAAAACTTTTAAATTTGGAGATATATGTCTCAATGATTATCATATTGATACTAAAGATGAAAATAATAACGAATATCTCTATTTGATATTTATAATCTCAGGAAAGAAGTATATAGTGTAAAAATTACCAACATTTTCTTCTAAATTATATTACATATATATACATCTAATAGAATCTAATATTTCAATTAACTAGAAGTTATTTGACTCAAGGAGTTTTGTTTTATGGCATTATCATTTAGGTCATCTTGGAGCTATAATAATGAGAAGAATTATAAAGCATTCGTATGAGCACCATTTAAAGAACCAGAAGATTCTTTCATCAAGTGAATTTTCATGTATTGATTGTGCTCAAGGAAAATTAATTACTAGACAATCTCAAAGTAAAATTGGATTTGAATCTCCATAGTTTTTAGAACGAATTCATAGAGATATATGTGAGTCTATCATTCTATCTTGTGGTCCTTTTTGATATCTAATGGTTTTAATAGATGCTTCTACAAGATTGTGATATATTTTTTTATTGTCTACTGGCAACATTGCATTTGCCAGACTATTAGCACAAATCATCAAATTGCAAGCACAAGTTTAGATTATACAATTAAGAAAATTTATCTTAATAATGTAAGAGAATTTACATCCCAAGCATTTAATGATTATTACGTATCAATTGAGATTATAGTTGAGCACCATGTGGCTCACACTCATACATAAAATGGTTTAGCAGAATCTTTTATAAAATGGCTTCAATTAATTGCTAGACCATTACTTGTAAGGACAAAACTGCCCAGTTCATCTTGGGGATATGTTGCATTACATGCAGTAGCGCTAATCAAAATTAGACAAACTGCTTATCATGAATTCTCCCCCATTACAACTTGTATCTGGTCATGAACCTAATATTTCTCATTTAAGAATTTTTTATTGTGCGGCATATGCTTTAATTGCTCCACCACAATGCATAAAAATAAGACCACAAAAGTGACTAGGAATTTATGTTAGTTTTGAATCACCATCACTTATAAGGTATCTTGAACCAATGACAGGTGATATTTTTACAGAATGATTTTCTTATTGTCAATTTGATGAGATTGTGTTCCCAACATTAGGGGAGAAAAGGAAAAGTTAGAAAAACAATATATTTCATGGAATACATCATCAATTCTCATTATGATACTCGAATAAATACAAGTGAACTTGAAGTTAAGAAAATTATTCATTTGTAAAATATTGCAAATCAGTTGTCAGACGCATTCACTGATGCAAAAAGGATAATTAAATCTCATGTACCAGCATTAAATTCTCCTTCACGAATTGATGTTACGAATGAAAAATCTACCACTATCCCTGCAAATATGTTTGGTATACGCAGAAGTATGGTAGACCGATCGGTTCTAAAGATAAAAATATTAGAAAGAAAAGGGAGAAAAATAAATAAGTTAGTGCTTCTTAAACTAACATACCAACATATATGATGGTACAAAAATAAATAGTAGACACAACTGATCAAATGCCTCTAACAGAGTAACAATTGCCTAAAAATAATAAAATTATGAAAAATCTTGAAAATGAAGAGATATCAACAAGTTATGTTTATACGAGAGAGAGATGTAGTAGAGATAAAGTTATCATTGATAAAAGTTTACATATGTAGCAGCTATTGATATAATAAATGGAAGCAATGATCTAAAGCCAAAATCTATTAAAGAATGTTGACATCAAAGTGATTGGCCAAAATGAAAAGATACTATTTAGGCAGAATTAAATTCACTTGCAAAGCGAGAAGTCTTTGGACCATTAGTCCTAACATCTGAAAATATAAAGCCTGTTGGTTACAAGTGGGTGTTTGTGCGAAATCAAAATGAAAACAATGAGATTATAAGATATAATTCACGACTTGTAGCTTAAGGTTTCTTGCAGTGACCAGGAATTGATTATGAAGATATATATTCTCTTGTGGTGGATGTAATAACTCTTAGATTTTTAATAAGCTTGATAGTTTTTGAAGGACTTCACATACGTCTTATGGACGTTATGACAGCTTATTTATGTGGATCACTTGACAGTGATATTTATATGAGAGTCCCTAAAGGACTAGAAATGCCTAAAGAATTTAATTCATTACCTCGAGAAAAATGTTCAATCAATTTGTGAAGATCTTTATACGGGCTAAAACAATCTGGAAGAATGTGGTATAATCGTCTCAGTGAATATTTATTAAAGCAAGGATATGTGAATAATCCTATCCGCCCATTTGCTTTTATTAAAAAATCAAAATCTGGACTTACCATTATTGCAGTATATGTTGATGATTTAAACATTATTAGGACTCTTGATGAGCTTAAGGGAGCTATAATACTTTTAAAGGCAAAATTTGAAATGAAAGACTTTGGAAGGACAAAATTTTATTTTGGTCTACAAGTCGAACATTTATCAAATGACATTTTTGTGCATTAGTCGAATTGTATAGAAAAAGTATTAAAGCGATTTAATACGGATAAAGCTCACCCATTGAGTTCTCCAATGGCTGTTCAATCTCTTGATGTAAAAAAAGATCTATTTTGTCCTAAAGAAGATAATGGAAAAAAATTTTGACCTGAAGTACCATATCTTAGTGCAAATCGTGCATTAATGTATCTAGTTAATTATACAAGACCAGATATAGCTTTTGCAGTTAATTTATTAGCGAAACATAGTTCTGCACCAATACGAAGACACTGGAATGGTGTTAAACATATATTTGTTATCTTCGTGGAACTACTGATTTGGGATTATTTTATTCAAAATAATTGAATTCCAAATTAATTGGATTTGCAGATGTTGGATATTTATCTGATCCATATAAATAACGATCACAAACAGAATATTTATTTTCATACGGTGGTACTCAATATCTTGGCACTCAACAAAACAAACGATCATTGCTACATCTTCAAATCAAGTAAAATTTATTGGAATTCATAAAACAAGTCATAAATGTGGTTAAGATCATTTATTCCACATATTCATGACACATGTAATCTCTCATCTACTGAAAGGAGCCCAACAATTTTGTACGAAGATAATATTGCGTGTATTACTCAATTAAAAAGGGGTTATATTAGGTGAAAGAACTAAACATATCTCACCAAAATTCTTTTTTAACCATGAACTCCAGAAGAAAGACGAAATAGATGTTTATCAAATTTACTCAAGTGAAAATTTAGCAGATGTATTGACAAAAGTTTTGCCAACTACAACATTTGAAAAGCTAGTTCACAAGATTGACATATGTCGACTTAGAAATATTCATTAAATGAGGAGAAAGAAAATATGTATATACTATATTAAGAATATTGTACTTTTTTTTTCTTCACTAGATTTTTTTTCCTACAAGGTTTTATCTAGTAAGATTTTAATGAGGTATATTCTTAATAGAGAAATATCTAAGGGGGGGTATTATGAATAATTGAAGATGTTAATAAGTGGATTTTTTTTATCACTTTAATCATCCTTTCACTTTAATTATATTATCTTGTCTCCTAATTATCTTACATTGTCTCTTTAATTATTTTATCACTTTAATTATTTTATTATCTTAATAATTAATATATATTATTTAATTTAATTTTTAACTCTATAAATAGAGGGGTTGTAAGGCTTTTGATGATAGAATAATATGTGAGAAATATAAATATTCTTCCTCTCTAAATTATTTCTTAAGATAATTAATTTTTATTTATTTATTTTCTTTTAATTATCTATAATTTTATCATTAATTATATAACATATAAAGTATAACTAAAAAAATAGCTAATTAACCTAACCAAAAGAAATCTTACTTTATTAAACATGTAAATATTGGGACTTGATGTGATGAATAAAGACTTGCTATTTATTCATTTTTTTGAAGTGATTGAAGCCAATATCATCTGATTAGGTCTAGAGGTATAGTTTAGCGGTCGACAAGCAAAATAATTGATTTCCTTTGTATCACACGCTAATAGTTATTATCAAGTTCATAAATAATTGATTTCCTTTGTATCACACGCTAATAGTTATTATCAAGTTCATAATTAATATCATCTTCATTATCACACACTTCACAATGAAAGTTTTTTTTCCCATGAATCTTATTTAGCAATATTATTAGATATTAGTTTGTAAACTATAAAATCTCAAATTCAAATTGTAGTAGAAAATTAATTTTATATATATATATATATTTTTTCTTGAATTAGATAAATTAAATTTTAAAATAATATTAAAATTACTTTCAAAATTTTTTTAAAAAAAATTTATAGAGTTTGAATTTTGAATCAGAGCTAATTTTATCACAATGAAAAATTGATCAAATATGTAAAAAGTAAATCTATTGTTATAATATAAAATTCAATTTTTCTTTAATATTCTATGCTCAAAGATTCAAGGGGTGTATTGGATTAAAATTTTAATGGATTTTAAAATTTTAATGGTATTCAATTAAAATTTATTTGAAATCTTATAAAATCCAATAGTATTCAATAATAATTTTTTAAAAGTTTATTAAATATAATAGTATTCAAAAAGTCATTGATTTATATGAATTTTATAAATTATTAGATTTTATTGGATTTTAGAGTATTATATATAAATAAGAAAATCTTTAACAAATCCGGTCTTCAGCCTAAAGATTTAATGCTAGTGAAAAAATACGCTTCATCATTTTCTGCAAAATAAAAAATTGGGCATCCACTCAGGTAAACACAATAATTCTTCTACACCCTTCATTGTTTTGTATTATTTTTGTTCTATTAACATAACAATTCTCTTTCTTTGTTAAACGTGTTCCTATTAAGCTAATAAGTCGCTACAACTTTAATCATGGTTACAAGTGATTATAAAATTAACTTGAATATTGTGCGGATTTTATATATTCAATTGCTTGGACTTTAAAATCTGAAAATTATTTAAAATTAGCAATTGGACTAAAAGAGATGATTCATAAGTCATATGTAAAACTGGATATATAATTTCGATATGATCTAAAGAATATAATATTTTATATATATATACAGTTTTGTGCCTTGAGGATTTATTTGATTTCTATTTTTTACCGTGCAATTATAGTTCACTTTTAATTCTTAAATTTAGCTCTCCGTTTAATAATTTTTTGCTTTGAAGCATTAAGGAGTTCAATAAAGTGAGAAGTACTTCTTATTTTTGAATTATAGTGATATATGTGATCAAAGCAAAAAAAAAATTCAATTTTTACTAACAGAATGAGAATTTGCCTAGTTAAATTCACTGATTTGTTTTTTTTATGGGTTTGCTTTATTTATTAGAGGTTTATGAATTTTTGTGTTTGCTAAAAGAAGTTATTATTTCAATAGAAGTTTTGTGAAACCTACTTGATATTCTAAAGTGTTGCATTGCTTGGCTTGGGGCTAGCTAATTGGTGGATTATAACTTGTTTATATCTAGTACAAAAATTTGAGCTTTAATTAGTAAAAGGATTAATAGTACAAATATGTTTAATAGTTAGAGGTTTTGAGAATATAATCTCTCTTAAGCCGTTATTTCCATTGTTATTGATAATACGGCATTAATGTAAGACTATATGCTAAGTAACATGATCTTGCAGTGAGACTATATATTAATCTTATGAAGTGCATAAAATATGGAGCCTCATGAAAAGCTATGACAAATTGACAATACGGTCATTGTGTTGGACTTAACAAGATAAGAGAGATCGGGTTAGCTGAAGCCAACTGTTTGTCTTGGATAGAATATCCTTTCTCAAGTAATTACTCTTACCTCCTACCCAATTCCATCAAAACATAAACAAATTGTATATTTTTCCAATAGAGCCGTTTGTCCCATAATTTTTTTATTAGTTAAATAATTGTATGTCCCATTACTTTTTTATTATATTCATGTATTAATTAATAATTTATTGGAAGTGATCAAATAAATACTAAATCAGAGACCATAGCATCAACATAGTAACATATGATGAGGTAATGAAGAAGAAGATGTTGAGCAGCAAGGAGAGAATAGAGTTGAGAATTTAACCCGGTTTTTAATTGATGCTAAACTCAAATAATTTAAATACTTGAACTAAATTCAAAAATTACAATACTCAACCGATGAGATTGAATATCTAAATTTCTACATAATTTTAATATATTTTTATAAAATAAATTATTTAAATATATAGTAATTTTATCAATTTCCATTCCATCAAAGTAGATTCTTTCTTCTGATTAAAAATAATAATAATAAAAGTAGATTCTTTCAATCACTGAAGAGCTTATTATTTATCTCTTTGCTTACCAATTTCCATTACTTAAACCGATAAGGCTCTTATTGATTCCTTGCTTTCTTTCTAGCAAGTATGAAATTTAAAGTCACTTTCACTCCTTTTAATGCGAAATGTAATTTGGAGTGAATAAAACTTGTCCCTCGATGCTCTTTCCTTGCTTCTTCTTAGTTCTTTCTATAACAACAAGGCAATTTAAAGTCACTAATTTCCCTTTCTTTTCTTAATCTTTTTTTATGGTTAATATTTAATTATTTACTTATAGTGAGTTTGGTTATACCATAATTTCTGAAAACACCTTAATTTTTGAAAATTAACTATATTAATACTCCTTTACTATAATATTATTTTTTTTGTTATCCCACAAGTTTACACACTCATATCCGTTTAACGGTCTAGATATAAAACTAATCATGTTTGGGACGTAACTTGTAGATTAAGGCCTCTTTGCCCCTCCCCAAGGGTGTATTTAGTGGGATTCGAACTTTTGTCTCCTTCCACTTGCTCAACTCTTTTTCAACCAACTATGCTACTCTTCTTGAGTACAATATTATTTTTATTTACAAACAATTCATGTAAAATAAAATATTGATTTCACTAAACTTTATCAGTCAATTAGTAGAGTATTTTACATAAAGGGTAGGAAAAAATATTTCACCGAAAAAAAGATTAAATGATCATATGTCAAAAGATAATTATACTACTGCTTTAACTATTCAATTTCACACATTATCCAAATATACAAGAAAGAGACGTAATAATAGTTTAAATATTGCTCAAATTTTCTCTGTAAAATTGTGTTGTAACCAAACTAGAATTTTTTTTAAATCCATTTTTTCAGTATTTTATTGCATCTTTCAAATATGGTAATATAATCTTTCACAATAAAATATAATATCAGTAATATATCTCACTAAAATACATTATTTGTAATAAAATTTTCCAATAACTTATGAAATCATCATTACTTCAACAATTCAAAACTTAATTTATTGATTCAAAACAATATGTTTCTCTAATTTGTTGGATTTGATACTAAAAACAAGGCGTTTGTTCGTTTGTGTAAAAAAAGATATTACTGTTTGTGAAAATATTTTCTGAATTTTTTTTGAAATTATTAAATTATTATTATTTATTTTTAATATTGGAGAAGAGAATTTTACATAGGTGATATTCGAATTCCGGCCTCTACTCTTAAAATGCTTTCATCTTACCATCAAATTAAGAAATCAATTAACAAATTAAATTATTTGAATTCATATGCAAAAGCTTATGAATTTATATGCATATAATAAATAGGAAAATCAATCTATATTTTAGTCAGAAATAAATAAAAATAAATAAAAAAGCTAGTAAATTATGACAAGTAACTATAGAGATTGGAAAAGATTACAAATTGATAAAAAAGATTCCTCAGCCGAAGCACATGTGTATATGAAATGACAATTTCTATCTTTCACAAGGCTAGTTGGGGTTTATCGCATATCTCATTTTCTGACATCCGGCGTCCAATGACCTCTTATGTAGTTTGAGTTACAGTCATAAGTAAATAAGCAGATATGTCATCATCTCTATAACAATCTTCATTGTCCTTGCTGCAATTAGATGCATATTTTTAATATCTAGTTAAAATTAATAAACATATACATGAATTTAAGTTTTAAAAAATCAGTTGCAATACTAATACGTACGTAAGTTGAAGTGTCTCGTGAGGTGTAATCTGGCGAGTTTCATCATAAGAGATAGTGAAATTTTCATTCTCTTTTATTTTACCCTCGGTATCGACTATTCTCACCATTAGAGATTTCATTTCTAAAAAGATCTCTTTATTTTAATCTTACAAGCATGTATGAAGTTCTTCATTTTTCTATCTTAGTACTTTATTTTCTTCTATAATTACTTTATTTTCATCTTTCAGTGATTTGCATCGTGCCTCAAGTAGAGAAATTCGGTCAAGTATTTTAGTCACATCTGAGGTCAGAATCATGGATTTACTAATTGTATGACCTTTTGTTGTCTGCTCACCAATATTGGAACTTTTGTGACTTTTTTCTTCAACTATTGTCTGCTCTTTGGTTCCCTCCACCTTCTTCACATGTAATCCAGCCTCCTCCTTCATATGTAATCCAGTTAAGTCCAGATTATTAACTTCATTAGCGAACATCTACATTGGAGCTGCCCTCAGATCCTATTCACATCAAAATATAATAAGTTTAATAATATAATACAATATGTATACAAGACATATTTATATAAATAATACTTAAGATACCTAATCTAGAAGCTTAGCTTCAATATTTGGGTAAGGTGTCTTTTTTTAGTCTATTCTCTAATTAAGCATCCTCGGGAACCCATTAGATATTCTCTTCGCACCAAATCTTTCTCATCTCGAGAAAACCACCATTGCATAAATTGATACTGCATCAAAGAACTAACTTAATGAGAATCCTCCCTCATTTTTCTTCTTCAACTTCAGTACAACATATTTAAAATTATAGTACAATAACTTCTAACTGAGTTTCCCCTAGGAAATATTGTTGAACGCTTCAAATTATCAATAAGTGCTAGAATGCTTGGATCAACCATTGCATCCATAGATTTTCCAATTATCGAAAGCTCTACAAGGCATGCAACGCCTAGTTTTACTTGAAGATCTTTATCTCATACCTCACATAATGCATCCAATAATCTCTTCCTTGTAAATGTCCCATAATATTGTATTAAGGGTTTGTTGCCAACCTCGATCTCATGTGTCCCAATGTAAGGTAAGCCAGTTATTATTCGTTGACTCCCATGCGGATTACATCATTGCCCAATTTAAACTATAACTTGTCAATCACTGGATGGTGCACTTGATGTAGGAATATATATGTGATTAATTCGAGCCATTGAACAAACTTATATTCATTGATTTTGAGAAAATATGCAACCCTGTATTTACGAAATGCTTCCAACTGCACAAAATTAAAACACAACAAATGAATAATTGAATAATCAAATATTTAAAGGCAACACAAACATGCATATATGATTTCAAACAATATAGTATATTTATCTTCCATTCATCCTTGCTAATAATATTATGGATGTCAAGGATAATATTAAAACTCATACCCACAAAATAAAATGGGCGATGCTTCCAATCAAATTGAGGAATGATATATTCAAAAGCCTGTGATATATAAGGCATTTGTAAATTACGTATTGAATCAAATTAATTCATTTCATTATGATCTAAAGTTTTACTTACTTCCTTCACCCACATCTTCTTAACATCTTTTCAACATTTTCTTCATTACCTGCAACTTTATCATCATCATCATCATCAGTCTCTTCAAAATCTCCATTGCATAATACCAACTTTGAAAACCTCTTTTTCTTATTATCTTTTTTCTCAGTTGGATCATCATCATTTCTCCTCTTAAGCATAAAATGACTTGCAGTGGTCAATAAAGCCCCTAGAATTATCATTTTAATATTTACTTTCTCAACAACGAGAGAAGATTGCTCACTGCTAGAGAAGAATTTGAAGCCATGTAATCTGAAATAAAAAATTTCAAAACATTACATTAACTTATAACATGTATGAGACTCTAAAAAACCCTAACAGTCCCTAAGAATGAATGAGATCCATAAAAACTCATGTTAAAGGATTTTTAGAGACTATTATAGGTTGTTAGAGGCTATTATGGGTTGTTAGAATTGAGCCTCTGACAGCATCTAACATACTCCAACAGCCTCTAAAAGCTCCTAACAATAACTAAAAATCCTTCACATAATGTTTAAAGAGGTTGGTACATGTTGTTATAACTGTTAGGAGTTACTAGAATTAAGCCCCTAATAGCCCTTAACATCCCTTTACAATAGCCAAAAATCTTTCGCATGATATTTTGTAGCACTCTCATAAACCTACCCATACATAATACACACACCTTCAGATATGTAGTATGTACATATAGGATAAAAAAGCATTACCAATATATTACTTTATTACCCTTCGTCATTTAGTTACTAGTTTATAGTATTATATAGATAAATAAATAGGTATAAGAAAAATAGATAAGTTTATAAAAACTTTACCGGAGTTTTAATTAAAATACGAGTATTGCTAAATCCAATCAATTCAACTTGTGAATATTCAATAGTTCTCAAAAATATTTACATACACTCACATCACTAAATCCCATGTTTTCATACATACATTTATGAATATGTGAACATGATATTACTTATACACAAAATATCTTTAAATCATGTTTCAATTTATTATATTTACAAAATAGATGTTACATCTACATCAACTCAAAAGAATATTTACATGTTATGCTTAGGATTGATCTATGGCAACCAGAGGCTTCTAGTATCCAACCTCTAACTAGACATGTCCTAGTCTAGAAGGACTTTCAACTTTTATCCTATCACCTGCACGATAAATAAATCATGTTAAGCCTAGAGCTCAGCGGTATATACTCGATAATGCAACAGTTTTATGACAATGTATATGAACATGCATAAAGTTTTAATGTTACAAACATTCTCATCTTTATTTTACACTTAAACATAAACAATCATCATGCATTGGGCCCAATAATCTTATACAATAACCTAGTTCTAGAACCATTGCTTTGGCCTATCTCATCAATAATGACACCTATGTGTCTCCTAGTGGACCTAAATACATCTGTAACAATCAGTATCTCATCCACAACGTAATCATCAATATGACACCTCATGTGTCTCGCTCAGGGTTGTGGTAACATCTCTATGACAGCCAATGTCTCAACCCATCGTGTATGGCATGTCAATCTCCAAACGCAATCTTCTGGCAACTAGGTAAAGTATAAGACAACAAACAAGATTCCACACTATGCATATATGAGTTTTTCACCATGTAACTCATCAATTCATCAACAATTATCATAATCAATATATTTTATCATAAGTCTCCACTTTATAATCACAAATATATTTTTAATAAAATATATATAAAGATTTAGCTATGCAAGCCATTTACTACACCCATATAGTGCGAAATACGACAATAAACGTTAGTAAACCAACCCCATAGTCGTGGCATCTAATAGCCATGCCCGTGGGATGTGAAACGAAGCTGTAAATCACCTTTGAGTACCCCCACAGTCTTGGCATTCAAGTGCCGCGCCCGTGGCATTCATTTTTCTTTTGTTTCCTCACCATTTTTTCATGAAACAAATCCACCTCAAAGCCCACGACAGTGGCACTGTATGGCCACGCCCATGGCAATCCAGAATCACTCTTTCACCCTATTTTCATCAACATAACACAAACATGCCAACTTAGGATGATACAAACCAAAGACAAGAGCATTATCTAAGTATATACTTACCTTTTTGAAGCTCAAATTGGAGAAACAACTCCTTTGCACAATAATTTCTCCCAATCTTTCACTTCCCTCTATTGGTTCTTTCACTCAATTCAATCAACCCTTAATCAATTTATAATTTCCAAGATGATATTAATAACTTATATAAGCATCTATAAACTCCTATTAACTTTCTTTAACTTAGGATTAGCTAAATTCCTAATATTCAATTACTAGCTCTAACTATAGCCAACATCATTCCAAATTATTATCAAGTCTAGAATCACCATTACTACATAAATTTTATATCATAACTTTCTATATGTTTCATTAAATCCTAATTCTCATATCAATCCTGCTAAAAAGAATCATCAAAAGGTAAGAAACTTACTTGTTAATTGAATTAAAACTCAAGCTTCCTTCAATTCTTGCGTAAAACTAACTAAATTTTCTTGTTAATTTGAAGGATGGAAATCTCCCTCTCTCAAGCTCCATGAAAATTGGGCAAGACAAGAAGAAAGGAGAAGGAAGGAGAAGAAATGAAAATTCTAAATTTTTTTGGCTTTTTCCATACTTTTCCACTAACTAAATATATATTATTTAATTAAGATTTTATTTAAAATAATATTATTTTATATTTTAACATTTTACTTTTTACTCTTTCACCAACTTACCATTTATATTTAATCTTTTATATATGATATATATGTTATTTATATTTCCATCACTTATATCAAAACCATCATCATTGTCTCACCACCAATGTATAATAGATTCAATAAAAATTAGAGCATTACAATTCTCTCCCCCTTAAATAATTTCGTCTCCGAAATTACCTGCAATTAGCTCTGAAATAATTGTGGGTATTAGCTTCATAGGACTTGTTCACTCTCTCAAGTAACCTCTTTTGTTGTGTGATTCCTTCACAAAACCTTCACCAGAGGCACTTTCTCATTTCTTAGTTCCTTCACTTCTTATGCCAAGATTGCTACAGGTTCTTCTTCGTAACTTAGGTCTGAATTCACCTTAATAGATTCAACTAACAATATATGAGATGGATCTGACCTATATCTTAGTAGCATAAAAACATGAAATACATTGTGAATTCTATCCAACTCTGGTGATAATACTAATCTATAGGCAATTGGTCCAACTCTTTTTAACACTTTATAAGGGCCAATAAAACGTAGACTTAGTTTTCCTTTTCTTCCAAATCTTAACACCTTCTTCCATAGAGATACCTTTAAAAACACTTTATCACTTACCTTGAACTCTATATCTTTTCTCTTTAGATCAGAGTAAGATTTTTGTCGGTCTGATGATGTTTTCAATCGATCCTGAATTATTTTTACTTTCTCTTCTGTATCTCTAATTAATTCAGGACCTAGTATCTTCCTTTCTCTAACGGCAACCTAACATAAAGGTGTTCTACATTTTCTCCCATATAGAGCTTCATATGATGCCATACCAATACTAGATTGGTAGCTATTATTATATGCAAACTCAACCAATGGCAAGTGTTTATCCCAACTGCCAATAAAATCAATAACACAACTTCTCAGCATATCCTCCAATACTATTATCACCCTTTTAGACTGTCCATCAGTCTGGGGATGAAAAGCAGTACTGAAATATAATTGAGTACCCAATGTACCTTGCAAACTCTTTCAAAATCTTGAGGTGAATCTGGAATCTCGATCTGACACCAATGAAATTGGAATTCCATTTAGTCTTATAATTTTACTAATATAAATTTCTGCCAATTTATCAAAGGAGTAATCCATCCTCACTGGTAAGAAGTGGCTGACTTCGTCGTACTATCCACAATTACCCAAATTGCATCATATTTTCTTTGGGTCAGAGGTAATTCAATAATAAAATCCATAGTTACTCTATCCCATTTCCATTCAGGCACCGATAATGGTTGCAGCAATCCCGAAGAAACTTGGTGTCCAGCTTTTATCCTCTGATAACTGAGGCACTTAGATATAAATTCTGCTATATCTCTTTTCAAACCCTTTCACCACTAATGTTATTTTAAATCTTGATTCATTTTAGTACTCCCAGGGTACATAGCATAAGTCGATTGATGTGCCTCTTCTAAAATTTTCTTCCTCAATTCTACATCTTCTGGTACACAAAATCATGTTCTATATCTCACATTACCATTATCTCCAATTTGAAAATCTCCACTCTCCCCCTTAAGGCAATATTGCACAATTTTCTGGATCTTCGCATCTCCCTTTTGTGCTTCCTTAATTTGCTCCAAGAATAATGACTTAACTTGCAATTGTGCCAAAAGTACACCATCATTTCCAACTTCAAATCTAGCATGTAAGGTTCCCAATTTCACCAACAACATGAGAGAATTGGCAGTCAACCCTGCCATAGACTTCAGACTAAAAGCATCTAAAACTACATTAGTCTTGCTCGGATGGTAGTCAATCAAACAATCATAATCTTTGATCAACTCTAACCATCACCTTTGCTGAAGATTCAACTCTTTTTGCACTTTTAAATACTTCAAAACTTTTATGATTTGTATAGATAAAATATTTTTCCCATATAGATAATGTCACCAAATCTTTAATGTAAATATTATAGCTGCCAACTCCAGATCATGGGTCGGGCGGTTCAACTCATGTGGTTTCAACTGTCTAGAGGCATAGGCAATAACTCTACCCCCTTGCATCAATACACAGTCCAAACCATTATGCGATGCATCACTATATATCACATATGATTTGCTTTCTACAGGTAAAGTAAGAATAGGAGTCTGAATCAACATATTTCTTAACTGTTCAAAACTCATTTGACATTTGTCTGTCCATACAGATCTCACCCCTTTTTAAAGTAATTTAGTGAGTGACATGGCTATAATAGAGAATCCCTTTACAAATCGACGATAATAGCCTGTCGATCCTAGAAAACTCCTCACTTCTATAACATTTTTAGGTGGACTCCAATTCAAGATCACTTCAACTTTACTTGGATCTACTGTAATCCCTTCTGTTGAAATAACATGCCCAAGGGAAGTTACTTGATCTAACCAAAACTCACACTTAGATAATTTTACAAACAATTGCTTCTCCCTTAATGTCTGTAATACAATCTGTAAGTGTCTATCATAATCCTCCTTACAATGCGAATACACCAAAATATCATCAATAAACACCACTATAAATTGATCCAAATAAAGTCAAAAAATCCAATTCATTAGATCCATGAAAGTTACTGGTGCATTCATTAACACAAAAGGCATCAAAAGAAATTCATAATGTCCATACCTCGTACGAAAAGCGGTCTTGGGTGCATCTACCTCTTTCACTTTCAACTGGTGATACCCTAATCTCAAATCAATTTGAGGAAACACAGCTGCTCCTTTCAATTGATTAAAGAGATTATCAATACGAGGTAATGGATATTTATTCTTTATAGTTGCCTTATTCAACTTTCGATAATCAATACATAATCTCAAGGTACCATCCTTCTTTTTGACAAATAATACTGGTACTCCCCAAGGTAAAACACTAAGACGTATAAATTCCTTATCCAGCAATTCCTGTAATTGCATCTTTAACTCCTTCAACTCTATTGATGATATTCAATAAGGGTTATAGAAATAGAAGTGGTACCCGACATCACATCGATACCGAACTCCACCCTTCTCACTGGAGGTAATCCTGGTAACTCGTCTAGAAATACATCCGAAATTTCAGCCACTATGGGAATACTATCAAACTTAGACTTCTCTGCTCTAGTATCTATCATATGTGTCAAATAGGTCTCACACCCCTTCCTCATCATCCTTTTAGCAGCCACTGCAGAAATGAAAGTAGGCAAGAGATGCCTTGACTCACCTCTCACTACCACTTCCTTTCCCTTAAGTGTTCTTAGAGTGACATTCTTCTGCTGATAGTCAACTACAGCTTTATGTCTAGATAACCAGTCCATACCCAAAATAAGATCATACTCTCTAAAGGGCATCTCAATCAAATTACCGAGAAATTTCTCTTCTTGCACCACGGTCGGGCTATCTCGATAAACTCTATTAACTACCACATTATGTCCTAAGAGATTAGTCGCCAACACATCAAAACCTAAAGATTCATAATGCACACCACTCATAAGCAAAACTGATGCACTAATATATGAATGAGTAGATCCAAGATCTATCAATGCATGCATAAGGGTACTGAATAAGGAAAATGCACCAGCTATGATATCTGAAGCATCAGGTTCCTTCTGCATCACATAAACTCTCTGAACAGCTCTAGTTTCCTCTGACCTTCTCACAGATATCGAATCTCCTCTCTGGCTAGCCCCAAATCTACCATCTCTACTACCTCCTCGATTTCCTCTACCTCCTCTACTACTCTGTGTAGATCCTGCTGTGTCAGCTGATCTCTCATCCGATGGCTCTGGAAAATCTCTAACAAAATAATTTGATGATCCACACCTATAACAACCTCTGAAATCAGCTCCCCAATAAGCTCCTCTATGCATTCAACCACACTGTACATAGGTAGGTGGTGGAGACCTACGAGAACCTGAAGTTGGTGTGCCAGTTATCAAGAATACAGGTCTTTGCCTTTGCTGCTGTAATCTGCCAAATTGTCCCTAGCCCCTGCTAAATCTCTGAGGATAACCACCTCTACCTCTCTTTGAAGATGAGGAACTCGTCTCTATCGGAGCTTTTCTAACTCTACTTTCTTTTGTCCTCAATGCAGCTAAAAGCCCTTGAACATTCTCAACATTTTGTGCAATTGCTACCATCTTGGAAAAATCATCATAGTGAACCGCTGCCACTTGACACATAATAGATGGTTTCAACCCTTCTTCAAATCTTCTACATTAGTCCACCTCATCTGTCAAAATACCACCTGCATACTTACTTAAATGAAGAAATTCTTTTTCTTACTCATCAATGTCTTATCTCCTCATTTCAAGTTAAGAAACTCCTGCTGCTTCTTATCTTTATACTCTTAAGGGGTATATTTCTTCCCAAAATCTCTTAGAAAATCATCATACGTCAAAAATCCATCAGGAATAGTCTTCCACCAATCATAATCATCTCCTTGCAGAAGAGACAAGGCATAATTAAATTTTTCTTCCGCAGTAGCTTGCAATTGAACAAATACTCTCTCAATTCGATCCAACCACTGCTCAGCCTCTGCTCGATCCATAGTGCCTATGAAATCTGTAGCTCTAAACTTCCTTAACTTCTCATACTTCCTAATCGGTTGCTGCTGCTATTGAGTTGGGGCATGACATAATAAATCCACCATCTATCATGCCCAAACTAGTAGAATTTCAGGCATTGTTGATCTATCTGGCACTGATGTCTCCCCAGCAGCTTCTATACTTGCTCCAGCCATACCTTCCCCTGAAGCGAAATTCATTGCACTACCTTCATCTGATCTATGAGATCGAGACATCTTTACTAGTTATATTTGATACAAGATCAACGATTGCCACATTAAAGATCAATTCAAATGCCTATGCGTATGCATGTACAACACTTTTAAAATCAACTTTAAAATCCCCCTTTTTCTCTCACTTAAAACTCACATAGGTTAAGAATCTCAAACTACTCTCTGATACCAAAATAAATGTAACGCCCTCATAACCTACCCATACATAATACACACACTTTCAGATATGTAATATGCACAGATAAGGTAAAGAGCATTACCAAAATGTTACTTTATTACCCTTCGTTATTTAATTACTAGTTTATATTATTATATAGATAAATAAATAGGTATAAGAAAAATAGATAAGTTTATAAAAATTTTGCCGGAGTTTCAATTAAAATACGATTATTACTTAATCCAATCAATTCAACCTATGAATATTCAATAGTTCTCAAAAATATTTTCATATGCTCACATCCCTAAATCCTATGCTTTCATACATACATTTATGAATATATGAACATGATATTACTTATACACAAAACATCTTTAAATAATGTTTCAATTTATTATATTTACAAAATAGATGTTACATCTACATCAACTAAAAAGAATATTTACATGCTATGCTTAGGCTTGATTTGTGGCAACCAGAAGCTTCTAGTATCCAACCTCTAACTAGACATGTCCTGATCTAGAAGGACTTTCAGCTTCTATCCTATCACCTGCGCGATAAATAAATTGCGCTAAGCCTAGAGCTCAGCAGTATATACTCGATAATGCAATAGTTTTATAAAAAATGTATATGAACATGCATAAAGTTTTAATGTTACAAATATTCTCATCTTTGTTTTACACATAAACATAAATAATCATCATGCAATGGGCCCAATAATCTTATACAATAACCTAGTTCTAGAGCCATTGCTTTGGCCTATCTCATCAATACTGACACCTCTATGTCTCACTGGTGGACGTAAATATATCTGTAACACCCAGTGTCACATCCACAATGTAATCATCAATATGAAATCTCTTGTGTCTCGCTCAGGGGCGTGGTAACATCTCTATAACACCCAGTGTCTCACCCCATCGTGTATGGCATGTCAATCTCCAAATGCAATCTTCTAACAACTAGGTAAAGTATAAAACAACAAACAACATTTTATACTATGCATATATGAGTTTTTCAC
The DNA here is from genome assembly GCA_947685225.1 of Garcia nutans. Classification (NCBI taxonomy): domain Eukaryota; kingdom Viridiplantae; phylum Streptophyta; class Magnoliopsida; order Malpighiales; family Euphorbiaceae; genus Garcia; species Garcia nutans. The sequence continues at coordinate 4,661,686 of CANTUV010000068.1, forward strand.
CATGTAACTCATCAATTCATCAACAATTATCATAATTAATATATTTTATCATAATTCTCCACTTTATTATCACAAATACATTTTTAATAAAATATATATAAAGACTTAGCTATGTAAGCCATTTACTACACCCATATAGTGCGAAATACGACAATAAATGTCAACAAACCAATCACACGGCCATGGCATCCAATAGTCATGCCTGTGGGATGTGAAACGAAGCTGTAAATCAACTTTTAGCACCCTACGGGCGTACGGTGGTGGCATTCAAGGGCCACGCTCGTTGAATTCATTTTACTTCTATTTCCTCACCATTTTCACACGAAACAGCTTCAACTCAAAGCCTACTACCGTAGCACTGCATGGCCACGTCCATGGCAGCCCAGAATCACTCTTTCACTCAATTTTCATCAATATAACACACACATACCAACTTAGGATGATACAAAACAAAGACAAAAGCATTATCTAACTATATACTTACCTTTTTGATGCCCAAATTGGAGAAACAGCTCCTTTGCACAATAATTTCTCCTAATCTTTCACTTCCCTCTATTAGTTCTTTCACTCAATTCAATCAACCCTTAATCAATTTATAATTTCAAAGATGATATTAATAACTCATATAAGCATCTATAAACCCCTATTAACTTTCTTTAACTTAGGATTAGCTAAATCCCCTTACAAATTCCTAATATTCAATTACTTGCTCTAACTATAGCCAACATCATTCCAAATCATTATCAAGTCTAGAATCACTATTACTATCTAAATTTTATATCATAACTTTCTATATGTTTCATTAAATCCTAATTCTCATATCAATCCTACTAAAAAAAATCATCAAAAGTTAAGAAACTTACTTGTTACTTGAATTAAAACTCAAGCTTCCTTCAATCCTTGTGTAAAACTAACTACATTTTCTTGTTAATTTGAAGGATGGAAATCTCCCTCTCTCAAGCTCTATAAAAATTGGGCAAGACAAGAAGAAAGGAGAAGGAAGGAGAAGAAATGAAAATTCTAGAAATTTTTGGCTTTTTTCATACTTTTCCACTAACTAAATATATATTATTTAATTAAGATTTTATTTAAAATAATATTATTTTATATCTTAACATTTTACTTTTTACTCTTTCACTATCTTACCATTTATATTTAATCTTTTATATATGATATATATATATATTATTTATATTTCCATCTCTTCTATCAAAACCATCATCATTCTCTCACCACTAATTTATAATAGATTCAATAAAAATCAGGGCATTACATATTTAAAGAGGTTGGCAATGGTTGTTAACCACTAACAAGCCCTAATAATCCTTAACATGAGTTTTAAAAGAGTTGTTAGAGGTTCTTAGAAACTGTTAGTGGTTATTAAGATCTGTGAGGGGCTCAATCCTAATAATCCTCTAACAATTCGTAGCAATCACTATCAATCCTCTTCCAATAGGGAACACAACATTAATATGATTTTACTCCATTCATCAACATCACCCATCAACACTGTTCAACCACACTTACTACATTCATAAAAAAAATCGATTTTCAACACCTTACAAAGCATAATAACTCAACAAAACATAAAGCCCACAACATACAAGACACAATTCATTCAAGTATTGATTTTTCAACAACACTTTCCTCCCATTTTGAAAGCAAAATCAACAACACCCATCAACACATCGATTTTTCTTTATATGGATCGCTTCCCTTCCATCAAAATACACTTGAAACCCAACTTACCTCATTCATTTTAGAAGTAAAAAAAATAAAAAATAAATCAAAAGAAAACTTACTGGTTGATTCGAAGAAGAAGCATAAATCGATTTCAAGGTTTTTCCTTCACTGATATGATGCACTACCTTCAAATAAGTTTTTCAAATGATCAATTTTTTAAGCTTCAAATGATGCTAGATTTCGTTAAACAATTAGAGTTTTGGCAAGAACAATCGGTAATGAAGGAGAAGAAAATGCAAAATGGGAAGCTATTTAATTTCAAAATATTTAGTTTTTTAAGGTTAAGGTATTATGATCAAAAAGAATCTATTTAAGATTAATCTAAAAAAATTAACCCCTAACAAAAAATGTATTTTTCTAGTTAAATCCCTAATGTAAGGGTGCGTTTGGATGACAGAATTTTGACATTTGAAATTTAAAATTTATTATTTGAGATTCTCAAATTTGAATTTATTCATTTAAAATTGACATATAAGATTTTATAAGATTTAAATCTTTGTGTTTGAAATTTAATTGTAATTTAAAATTCGATATTTTAAAGTAGTTTTCAATAAGAAAAATAATTAAATATTTATTTGTCACTTTAAGATAAATTTTACGAAATAAAATATTAAAATTGATACTGTTCTTATGGTCATACAGTAACATTGTTTTTTATTACAATATAATATTATTTTCATTATACTTTTAGTTGTTTTGTTAATATAAAATACGAATATAAATTATTGTATTTATACAAGTTTTTAATTATATTATGTGATTACATCTTCAAAAAAATTTATAATTATATTTCTTGTATAAAGTATATATTGGTTAATTTTTAATTAAATACTAATCAATGTTTTCATCAGTCAATCAAATGGATCCATTGCTATTCATGTGATTTTCCCATGTTGAGTTAATGTCACGCACACAATGAACTTTTCCTATATTGAAATTTTTAATCAAATGGATCTATTGCTTTCCCAACTTTACAACTTATATCATTAAAAATCCTCAAATTTTAATTATGATAAAAATTCTTCAAAATTAAATTTCTCTCATTAAAATCTCTGAATTCATTTTTCAACAACTTAATGATATGAGAGAGAGAGAGAGAGAGAGAGAGAGAGAGAGAACTTCATTCTAAATTTTAGACTTTGGACCCTAACCTTGAACTATGAATTTCACACCTCTAAGAAACTCGAATTTAAAAAAAGAATGTGTTTTCAAATCATATAAATAAAAAAAACTTATTTTTTTTGTTTAAGATATTCTTTACAAATTCTCTTTTTTTTTCACCATTCAATCGTCGAAATACAGAATTTGAGAATTTAATGGAATGAAATATTAGAAAGCTTGCTCATAATAAATTAAAATATGATAATTTTAATGATATAATTGAAAAAGTATGACAAAAGTGAGGTAAAAGGTTAAAATAGTACACTCATCTATGACTAACACTGAAGTACTGACTCAAGTTTATCTCACATGGAGAATATATATATATATATATATATATTATATTTGTTAGAGAAAATTACACCATATATTATATTTTTATTTTTATTTTTAATTTTACTATTATTATTTTTTTATTTTTAACTTTTTATTTTTTCAATTTAATCTTTTTTTATATATTTCATTTTTAAAAAAATACGGTATTCTATGAATGATCCGCAAGCAACTCTTTTCGATTTTTTCTCCTTTGTTTCACATTGTAGTCATGCATATAATGCAATCATGTGCTCTGCTATTTACAAATCAGATATATATTATCATAAACTCAAATCCCACTGTTCAAATAGGATACCAACAGTCTGACACAATAAGTCTAAAATCTAAAACTCACATGACAAGTCTTAGATTATTTTTGACATTTTCCCTATAAGAAATAAATTGTTTTGGCTTATGGTATTATTTGATTGCAATTAGTTGTTTATTAAATTATTCATGGCGTTTGAAAACTAGGCTTGAATAAAGGAGTTAATCATATTATGTTATGATTGATACATAAAAATTATACCGTATTATTTTATGATTGATACATAAAAATTTAATCTCAATTAATTAACTAATTTGAATATAGTTGAATCCAACTATACATTAAAACAGTTATATTTATAGCTACTATTGACACTCAGCTTACTAGTAAAGAAGTTTAATGCCAAAAATTAAAAAGTATAATATTAAAAAGTCTAAATGGATATTCAATTAATTGATCTTTGAATTTTTTTTTTTAATAAATTTGACTTTGATCAAAATCCGAATTCAAAATCTATTAATCTAAAAAATAATTTCTGTACCATTAAATTAAAAATTGATTTGTTGATTGTAATTGTATTAATGAAAACAGTTGATATTGATTAATTGTTTCAATGAGTTCTAAAATACTATATTAAAAGACTATTAGATAAAAATTGGACTCTACAAAATTAAAATCTTGTGAAAGTATTAAAGTAATTATAAAGACCCACAAAGTCAGTTAAATATATATAAAAAAAATTATAGTATATGTGGATATATGTTATATATAACTAAATATATATATAATGTGAATTATGTTATATATTAAAAATATATTTTTAAATAATTTTTATAATATATGTTAAAATTATTTTAAAAATATAAATTAAATAAAATATATTAATATTAATATAAATAAATATTTAAATTTTATATTCAAAATGAGAGTATATGTGGGTATATATATAGATATGTGTTACAAATAAATAGAAACTTAATATTAATATTTTATATTTTATATTTTAGAAAATTTATTTTAAAACTAAAAGATGAAAAAATCCACAAAAAAAAAAATACAGTGGCCTATATAACATATAGCATGCTATTTTATAAAGAGCACGTGTTTTAAAAAACAAAGTGGCCAAAAACGTGCGGTTTTAATGTATTTTTGTAAAAAAAATAAGGCATAAATGCAGTATTTTTAAAAATAAAAATGATAATATTTTTAAAATTAATTTTTATTTTTCAGGTAGTTTTGTAAATTTCCCATTTCTTTTGGGTACAACTTCATTGAGCTATTTCATGTGGGTTTGAGCTTAACAAGGCCATCAAATTGTCAAGGTGAAGGAAATTTTTAACTGGGCACATGAATCTAGTTATGAAAGCGTGAAAACGCTTGCTCCGAATTTTACCAAAATGTTGCCATTTTAAATGTTAGAATTTTAGAGGATTTTCTGCAAAACTACCTAAAAGGTCAAAAAAAAAAAAATGCATCTTTTTTGTTAAAATATCCACTTTGCAACTTTCAAATTCAGCATCTACCTCTACACATCTGCCTCTATTAGACGATAATTATATACACGATTAAAAAATAAAATTTTTTTTTAGAATTTTTTCAAGAACTATAAAACGTTTTTGAAAAAAAAAAAAGTTAGTATCGCATAATTTCCTCGATTTTTAATTATATACAATCCAATTTAATGGAAATGATTTTATGTCCTTATCCAAATGGGGTTCAATTCCTAAGCCCATAATTCAAAATAAAGAATCGCTTTTTATTTTTAAGGCCGGGTCGACTTCCGAAACTGACCCGAACCAGTCAAAACCAACACTAACCCATGAACTGACCCGTCATTTCTATATCTTACCATGTTCAAGTTTCCCTCATTGTTCAGGTAGATTCAAGTTGTGTTTTCATAAAATATCATTTCTACGTGAGCATGTTAACTATATGATTGATGATTGATAAGTTTAAACATGCTTACAAATTTGATTGATCTGAGGAGCTTCTGACACTAATTGTTCCATCATTTTCATATAAAATAGCCATAGAACAACACTTATAACTCCCCAGATGTCTTTTCCTAAATCCAAAATCCCAAGTAGCCCCACAGAGATCAAAAGGGAAAATTTGCATTGGGTGATTACCTAACTCACATATTCTTCTTTCCATCAGATTCGGACAAAGTTTGGTCTATTGACTCCAGTTGGTTTCGCAGGTTTTGATTATCCTCCAGCAAGCGATCATACTCTAGAAGGAACCCTTCAGATCGTTTTCGCTGAGTCTCTACTTCAGACTCAGCTGCATTTGCCTGCTTTGCTTTTGCCTCGCATTCAGATTCTAGGTTCTTGATCTTAGTCCTCAAGGCAACAATCTCTTCTCTCAGTCCTTTGATCTCTTCTGAACTGCCATTTTTCCCATCTTCAAAACCCCGACCTTGTTTCTTAGCAGCCTCCATTGTCTTCCTGAGTAAACGTAGTTCTCTAATGTAATGGTGCAGTCTATCTATCATCAATGAGAGAAATAGCAAGAATCCTGCATGAATTACATGTTGAAATCACTTGACCTTTATAGCAATAATACATTATGCACTACCTGATGATGACAACTATCAATCCAAGTCAAAGCCTTGGAACTGTTAAAGACATATTGGAACTGAATACAAAATATTAAATAAAATATCACTCCAATTTCCAATCACATAAATTTTGCCAAAATTGCAGCTTTTCGGAAGCTTGAGCTTTTGCGGAAATGCTAAACCCCATCTCTTCCCATTTTAGATTTTTCCACTAAGCGGCCCACATATACAAAAATAACATATGCGAAATTAGACTGGGGCACCAACTTTTTCATAAGGCAAGCTTGAACAGATAAACCCATCTCTTCCCATTTTAGATTTTCCACCAAGTGACGCACATATACAAAAATAACATATGCGGAATTAGACTGGGGCACCATCTTTTTCAGAGGGCAAGCTTGAACAGATAAAAGATGCAAAATATAAAGCACTAAAGCAATTTGTCATATCCTAGATGTAAGTGTGTAAACACCTAGCAATAGACCCTAGGTTCAAATCTCCCTCCCCAATGGTTAAAGAAAAAAAGTTATTTGTCTGGGCCTTCCACAAAGTTATGAAGGCAGTTTAGACACTGCCGCCCATCTATACGTAACATTCTCTTGGTTATGCATGAATGTAAGAAAGAGAAGGGGAAGAAGCGGGGCAGAGGAATTGGTCAACTCATCAGGCTCATGACCTGAAGATTGCAGGTTCAAATCCTGTCCCTGCCTAATCAGTGGAAGATTGTTCACCGGGATAGAAGGCTGGTCCCAACCAATCTACCAATGTCATTTCATGAAGATGGACACTGGCTTGGGGAATAGGATAGGACTTGGTCATCTAAATAATAAGTGGCTGCTTCTTGGCTGAATCAGTGTAAGAACAATTGGCATTTTGATTTATTGAATTTTTTACTCTAGGCTGCAGCTTAATCAAAATCATATATAAAAATGAAATGAAAGTAATTGAATCAATATCACACAGTGCCGCAAAGAGTAGCCAACTTCAAATTACCTGTTTATATGAAAGCAGCAAGTATCAGAATGCAACAAGTTGCTAGCCTGAATTATTAAGAAGCAAAAATTGACAAGCTATTGAATCCACCAGCATGCTTAAATGATGATAATTTGCAAGGAATTGAATGAACATATCAAAAAATTTCAGCAGTACCATTAGACATCAAGTTCTTGAGGTAGAAAGAGACACCAGGGAACAACAGAAATTCAATATGTGAAATCTATCCTTTCCTTCATATCATCAAATTTACTCAGAGCTATGAAGTCTATCATCTGAATTCGTTGCAGAATTCACTTTGACATGGAAACAAGAAGTATGCTGACAGGATAGCTTCCTAGTCCAGGTGTCATTTCCTAAGTTATGGTACTTTCCTAGTTAGGCTACTATGCTAGTTAGGCTAACAATTCTTTGTATATAAATTCTTTGTATACTTTCCTGCAAAGGAATGGGACAGAATAAATTTTTTTCTCTCAAAAGCTTCAGTTCTTATCCTTTTCATCCAACACCTAGCATCCATGCATTCAACAATATCACAAAATGGATTGATGTGATCCTTCAGATACTTTGTTGAAAATCATATAAATTTTTATGAAAAGACTAAAAAAACAAATGTCTCAAGAAAGAACATATGATTTTTAATCTTTTCATAAAAATTCATATGATTTTCAACATTGATTTCACAACTTTATGGGATTCTTTGATTAACTAAACATGAAAAAACATAAATTGATGAATTTTTCATCCATCTTTTAACAGATACAAAAAGCTGAAATCATATGTTGGTTTTGTTGTCTCCTTATTTAAAGTTTTTCCAACAGAACATAACATGAATCCATAAGAATAATTTGCACGGATCTCATAGAATCCATCTCCTCCATTACAATACACTAATGGTCTGTTTGGATGACAAGTATTTGGATTTGGGCCAAATACCTAGCAAAATCTACTTGCCCAAAAATTCAAATTCCTATTTTTTTTTAGTTATTTCAAATACGGGAAAAGAGTAAAATTCCCAATGATGTTAACGGAAAGACCGAGTGCTACTCCAGCAGCAGGGGTAAGGTGGTGATAGGCCACGATGACAGAACCATTAGCTTACTCTATCAAGGCCCCAACTTCAATTTCACTTTTCCATCATTACTTTACTCAACAGGACTGCACACAATTCCCTCTCTCTTTGCAAACTAAATAAACATTCAAGGTTCTTCCCTCTTTCTTTATACTTCATTTAATAAGTAGTTATTTATACCTGAATCTCTACAGATCTTTGTCTTGTGATTTTATTTAATGAGAGTGAGATTCCAGATTAGATTCAGGTTATTGCTCTGTTATTGCTTTTTTTTATTTTCAAATATTATTAATATGGTCTTAGATCCAGTACTGATTCTACTGTTTGCCTATTTGGCTTGCATGTGCAAGCTTATTATTGACGTTTCAATTTCAGACCTTTAATGCCTGTCTCAATTCATACACTTTAATTTCTGGGTTTGTTGAATTATTGGTTTTTGCTTAGTGTTTGTTTTAATGTTTCATTAATTTGGGATTGTTCGCATCTTTGGTATATTCAACTTTTAACTGCATTTCTTGGTTTAATGAATTAGTTTTCAACCAATTGGGATTGTATCATATAAACCATATAAAAGGTTCATTTTCAAAAGTTAGTTCCCAAATATAAAACAATCATACAAACTTGTTCTGTAAATCAGTGCTTCTAGCACTGTATCATTCCTAATGTGCTGATTGTGTTTGATGAATTCTCTACTTTTCTACCTATTTAAATATTCCATGTTAGGTTCTTTGAAGCAAACTGAGAGTCTGTTATCTATTAGCTTCTGTAGTCTCTCTGGTAAAGCAAAACTCACAGCATGTAAAAGGCCACTTACTGTTCCAGCGAGGTAAAATGTCATTTTCTCAGTTAGATATATAATTTGTTCCTTGTACTATACTTGAATTGTATCATTTTGACTTTTTTCCCCAGTTAGATTTTTTCCCTGCTGTTTCACATAGGATGAATTTGTGCTTTTCTGGTGTTCTGATCTTCTGGTTTTGTGGGCAATAAGCTCTTTATGTTTGGCTGTTTTGTTTGGAAAAATTTCATTGCACTATTAAGCACAGAAAATTAGCTTGATTACACCACTGGAACTTCAAATTTTCTTTTGACTAAATATAAATCCAACCAATAAAGCTTCAATAGGCATGTGTTGGAAATAATAAGGTATAAGCGTATTACTTCAATAGAGAAGGTGAAGATACTAATGGTAGGAATTAGCAAGTAATTCTCCCACTAATGAAGCATGAGGAAAATGAGAGAATTAATGGCTGCTATGCAAACCAAGAGCTTTCACCTTCACACCTTGTGTCTCTCTAGGCCACAGATTTTGTTGGATAGGATTTAAGCCAAAAAATTTTGCATCTTTTCACTGATAGACAATTAAAGCTAAAATTAAAAGACATAATAGATAAAAGAATATACAGGGCACTCGGTAGAAACTATTTTTGTGTCTAATGTGATTATTTTATTTCAACATGCACATGAATGCTTCATCATTAAGGCAAACAATAGTAACCAACAAGACTAGCAAATTTGGAGAAAGCATGCAAGGGAAGAAAAAGAGTGAGAAAGCAGAAGAATTAAAAGTTCATATATTTGTAGTACTTGCAATGGTGGTGGAAGCATCATATTTGACAAGTACAAATTGAGGGAAATTTCTTGGGATGAAAATGAGCATGCTCTTTGCAGATCTATTTGGATGCAAACATTAGAATGTGAAACTACAAGTATTGAGTTTTTGCACATTAAACCAGCAATATTTAAGAAATTATGTAACATTTTGCAATCTAGAGGAGGGTTGGCGGCTTCAGACAATGTTACAAGTAAGGAAATTGCGATATTATTTGTGCATATTCTTGCTGATGGAATCAAGTCTAGGTAGGTGAAAGTTTTGAGCATTATGGGGAAACATTAGGAGACAATTTCATGTGGTTCTTAAGGCTGTGATGAAAATAGGAAAATATGATATCAAAGAAGTAAACTGCGATGCAAATTATCAAGATAATGACAAGTGGAAATGCTTTCAGGTACTAAAAGCTTGTAAAAAATGGCATTTTTGTTTGAATTATTTTTTTAAAATCCACAATGAAATAAAAAAAATAAAAAACTGTTGTTTTAGGGTGTACTTGTAGTAAGTGATGACACATATATTCAAATGAGTATCATGATCGAGGATCAAGCTAGATATTGAAATAGGAAAGGTAAGAATGTTCTTAGAGTTTGTGATCCCAAAATGAAATTCACCTATGTGTTACCTGGTTGGGAGGCATCTATATTGAATTCTCGAATTTTAAGTGATGATCTTCATAGGTGGCATGGTTTAAAGGTATCCTCGAGTAAGATTTTCACAAGCTTTGAAAAATCTTTTAAAATTTAGAATTTTGAATCAAAATATAAACTAATTATTTGACTGACAAATAGATACCATGAGCTTTCTTGTTGGTTTACCAAATGAATTTGATTGTTAAATCTCATACTTTCTAATTTCTGAGAGTTTCTCCCAACATGAAACTTTCACACAGGTACTTCATATAGAGAATACTCAAACTTCAAAATCTATTACCGATGCTCTTGTTAATCGCAATATGGGTGTGCAACAAGGTAATAAGAAGGAAACAGAGTGGTAATATAATTAATCAGCATGCTGGGGAGATTAATCAAGACTTCGGAGGCGTTCTGGTGTTGTTATTGTCATGAGACTCGTCAAAAAAAATCATGTTTGAAGCTTTGAGAAAGAATCAACGATTACATATAGCAAATATGGCAATTGAGGAGTACATGGAAGCTTCATCCTCTGAGAACACTGTTTTCATATCTATCTAAGAATTTGCACAACTCTCTCAATATCAAGCCTTTTTAAAGCTTTCCAATTCCTCCATTACTACTATTGCTGAGTCAAGTAATCTACTATGTGTCTTATGTCTTCTGCATACAAAATGGATCATTGATTCTGGTGCTATAGATCATATGACACTAGACTCAGTAAACAAGCTTCATACCTTTTTAAGTTAGTTCATTCTGATATTTAGAATCCTTATTCTATTTACTTCCAAAACTGGATTCAAACATTTTGTTGTTTTTATTGACAATTATGCTCGTTTTGACACGGTTATATCAAATGAAGAATTGGTCTAAGAGATAGCGCTCATGTTGAACTTTGGTATAACCCAATTGAAATAAGAAAATTTTCAGTATTCCCTCTGGCTGGACAAGTGAGTTTTATCAATTATTTTATTCTATAAATTTTGCTAGTACTAAGTGAATTTGGCCAAAGACATAGGTTAAAAATTTAGGCCAAGCCAAGCCTAGGTCAAGGCTCTAAATCCTAATCCCTCTCAACTTCAGAACAGGTCTACTCTAAAGCATGTAACTAGTAATTGCAAAGATAGCTCTAAAAGCCATGCAAGAGAGAATTCTTTGTAATTTTCCCAAAGTAAATATTTCACATGGTAACACTTCATTCTAAGCAACTGCACAAATAGAGTCGAACGCATTTTTTCCCTATGTGGTCCTAGCATTTAAAGCAATACCAATTTTTGTTATGTCGATTATAGAACTGAGCTCACAAAAATAAAAATTTTTCAAAATACATCATACGGTTCCAACAGGTAATCTAAGTATGAACTAAACCTACATGGCATACATATTTTTAGCCTTGGTCACATGACTTGTTACCTGTTTATCCATCCTCAAGTCAAATACATTAAAATTGTCATCAAACTTCATCCTCCTTTCCTCTTCCAATCAACAAGCAACTAGAAACGTTAAGTATGAAATATACAGGTTCTAGAAAAGCAGTTGCTTTGTCACACTTGCCATGAAGTCCACTTGAACCCAAGAAATGAATCCAACATATTGTATATCCAACAATATGTGATAAAAAGTATATCCAACATATTGTATATCCACTTGAACCCAAGAAATGAATCCAACATACTGTATATCCAACAATATGTGATAAAAAGTATATCCAACATATTGTCTATCCACTTGAACCCAAGAAATGAATCCGACATATTGTATATCCACTTGAACGAGAATGAATTATAATGTGATAAAAAGTACAAAATTCCAACAATAAGAGATAATTGATTAAAGATGCAAGCAGTGAACCCAGTTAGAGTCAGTACTTGAAGGAATAAATGATACCAAACACTTGAGTGTTAAAAAGTCCGAGGAACCAAAATCCTAAGGCCAGAAATTAAATTCTTTTATGGAGAATAGAGGAGGTTGTTATATTGACGCGGATCGGATAAGATTTACGGAGGGAGCACTGGACAAGTGGAATTGCAAATGTCCATTTGTTACAAGCTAAGTTTCTAACAAACACAAAAGTAAGGCTCATTTTTAAGAAAAGTGACCACATCAAACAGTTGCAGAAATCAAAGATGATTCCTATTTCCAAAAGAGCATGCCAAAGCCCCATATAATATCTTCAACAGACTGACAAAGATGACTCAATCCAATCAAATTACATGAAATATTCAAAAACAAGCATCAAACCCTCTTCATCAAATTTCAAATAAAAACAAACAAAAGGGTTAATTACCATATTGTTCGTACAAATTTCCTAAACTTCTAAACCGCAAAAAGTCTATAACAACAACTGCACAAAATGTTTAACAATAAGAGTAATCACCGTAGAAACAAAACCCTTTCACAATTGATCAGCAATAAAGTCAACTACCGAATAAAAGAGCAATAAAAAAAAAGATATAAAAGTAATGTAAAGGGATGAAAGATATACCCATGAGAGAGGCTTCAAGCATGTGCTTGGACATGAGAACCTGGTCGGTAGGATTGGGAGCACCGGCCTCGATAGTACGGGTCTGGATACTAACCATACTGTAAACACTAGACAATAGCACAACAAAAACAGTACCGGCGATGGTCTTGACCATGACAGGACCGCTCCCTCGCTTGAGCCGATCCAAAGTCATGATCACAAGCTTTCTCAGAGGGGTTTTGAATAGGAGAGTCAAAATCAACGCCATTTCGGCAAATATTACAGTGTACAGAAGCTGTATCATCTTGTATGATTGATGAGATAAAAAGGGGAGAACAGAAGGAGAAGAGGCCGTTTCACATTTGCGGGTGAAGTGATGATTTGGGGCGACATTTAATAAAGCGGCATATTCATGACTTTGACTTGAACTCGAAGGTTAAACTAAAATATTTTCAGTTGCCCAAAAAATAAAATATTCTCTTTTAACTTATTTACGGCTCGATAATAATTTATTTTGATAATATTTTATAAGAATATTTTGGGAGTTTCATAACTATTATATTATATATTAAAAACTCCTACATGAAATGAATAGTATAATTTCAATTTTACCTTACATTTTTTTCTCATTTTCTTATTTTATTATTTCATTTACTTTTTTCTTCATTTTTACTTTTATTTCTTCTTTTTTAATTTTACTTCTCTTTTAAAATAAAAAATTTTCCTTTTTTAATTTTCCCTAACAATATATTATTAACTAATTAATTAATTTTACCTTTTTCTTCTAATCCATGAACCATTATATTTTACCTTTTATTAATTTTTTTATTTTAGCTTTTAACTCATGAGACATTATTATTATTATTATCATTCTCTATAGTAATAATTTCTCAAAACTTTTATTTTTTATCTTCATTTTAACTATTAATAAAATTTGTGAGTCATAATTTTTAAAAATAATAAATTTTAATTTTTTAAATTAATAATATAAATTTAATTATCTTTAAAATATTTTAAAATGATCATGCTATTAATTATATTTGAATTTAGAGTTTTCTTTTATTTAATTTTTATTTTTTAAAAAGTTTTTTGTCCACTTTTTAAATGAAAAATTAAAAGCAAAAAAATAGTGAGCACATTCAAATATTAATAAATAATTTTTTTACTATACTTAAAGATATTTTTATTATATTGATTTAATTTAAATTTTAATATATTTTTGTTCTTCAGCCACTTCTATATTTATCTTTATATCCAAAAGCAATATATTATGTTTTTTAATTTAAATTAATAAATAATAAATTTTCATTTATTCTTTTATATTCAAATCACTAATTTTAATTATTTTTTAATTTAATTAAAATATAATAAAAAATTAATATTATAATTATTTATTTTGATTAATGAATTCTCAAATTACTTTATAAAATATTTTAATATATTATTATAATATATAAATATGAAATTTTTTAATAGTATCTGCATTTATATGCATAATACTAATTTTATATAATAATTATATTAATATATAAATTATTTTTTATTTAAAATAATATGAAAAATTATATTATTATTTAATATGATAATAATGAGTTGAAATGAGAATACAATAATTTTAATATTAATGAGTTTATGAATGATATTTTAGTTAATTTAGAATTTTTTTAAAAAATATTAAGAAAACTCAAAAATTACTTTAATAGATGTACATGAATTAAAAACAATACTTTTACTAAAAATTATTTTTTATGTAAATATAAATTATTTTTTATTTTATATTAAAAGACTTAAGAAATATTATAAACGGGCTAATTATTTGCTTGCATATATACTAAAAAAAGCTAATAAGATGAATAGTAAAATTTTAAAAACCAATCTCTTTTTTTTCTTTTGTTTCTTTGTATTTTTTTTATTTTACTTCTCTTTTTTAATATTTATTTTTATTTTTATTATTTTTTGTTGCCTCAAGGGTAAATGCTATTTTTTATTTAATTTAATTGATTTCCACTCAATTAAATACTAAACAATAATTTGAGTAATTAATTTAATAAATTATAATTATAATTTAATAGAATAATAATAAAAACTATATTTATTATAATATATACATTAAATGTTAAATTGATAGAATAAATTCATTAATTGATATTTAGTTTTTGTAATAATTTTATTAAAGATTAACTCATATTAATATTAGTTGCTATTTTTATAAAAAAATATAAATAAAAATTATCAATATACTAAAAGACCCTCAAATATAAACAGTGAAATTCAAAAAAATTATTTTTTATGAATTTTCAATTTTACCATTTTTTAAAAAAAAATTTCACTTCTCCTTTTTTTAACATTTGTTTCCATTTTTATAGTTTTTAATTACTTAAAGGCTAATTATTATTTTTTATTTAATTTACTTGATTTCCACTCAATTAAATATTAAACAATAATTTGAATAATTGATTTAATAAATTAAATTTATAATTTAATAGCATAATAATTATTATTATATTTATTATAATATATATATATATTAAATGCTAAATTAATAGAATAAATTTAATAATTGATTTTTTATTTTTTATAATAATTTTATTAAAGATTAATTCACATTAATATGTAAAAATAGAAATGAAAATATTAAAATTTTCCATTGTAACTTGAGAAATATATGAATAAAAAGTATGTAAGATTTAAATTTAATTTTACAAAATAAAATATGTCAATAAATAATAAATCAACACATATATCTATAATTAATTTTATTAATTGAAAATAAATATAAAATTATATAGACATAGTGGCATTTAGATCAAAGTGATATCATTAAATAAAAATTAATTAAAAAATACATGACTAAAGTTAAAACATAAAAATTGAAAATTATTATTATAATTCTTAGATAATTTATATATGTCTTATAATATAGAATAGTGTAATTATATAAAATAGGAATCTATACTTAAAAAATATAAATTAAAACAAACAGAAAAAATATATGAAGTCATAATTTTCTATTAGTATAATTCTATCTGTATAATTTTTACTTTATGTTTAATGTTTAATTAGTGAATTTTAAATATATATTTACAAATATGTTTTGCTATATTTTGTATATTTTGCATGAAAACAAAATATTTTGTATATAAATATATGTTTTGTGTATTTTATATATATTTTACATATATTATAATTATATTTACTATATTATTATGTATATTTTTTATTATTCACATAATAAATGATGATTCTGCAAGAATTTGAGGGGATAATTTGCTTGTATAATATAATAAAGCACCCAAATAAATGAATAGTGAAATCCTAATTTTACCCCTTTCATCCCTTTTTTTGTTTTTTTTTTTGTTTTTTTTGCTTTTATTTGTTTGTTTTTTTTTTTTTTGTATTTTACTTTCTTTTTTTAACCTCTTTCATTTTTATTGTTTTTTGTTGCTTCAAAGAATCAAGGCAATAGTGTTATTTCTTTTTTTTTATTTAATTTAATTGGTTTCCTCTCAAATGAATATTAAACAATAATTTGAATAATTAATTTAATAAATTAAATATATAATTTAATAGTATAATAATAATTGCTATATTCTTTATAATATATAAATTAAATTCTAAATTAATAGAATAAATTTAATAATTGATTTTTAGTTTTATAGCAATTTTATTAAAGATTAGTTCACATTAATATTAATTTTTTGTATAAAAATATAAATAAAAATATTAAAATTTTTCGTGATAACTTGAGAAATATTTTAATAAAAATATGTAAGATTTAAATTTAATTTTATAAGATAAAATATGTCAATAAATAATAAATTAACATATATATCTAGGATTAGTTTTATTAAGCAAAAATAAATGTAAAATTAAATAGATAATAAAAAAATTGTATATCAAATATAATTGTATCTAAAGCACAATGACATCCTTAAATAAAAATCAATTAAAACACAGAATTTGAATATCATAATTATAATTCTTAGATAATTTATAGATTTCTTATAATATAATAATGTAATTATATAAAATAATATCAGTATTTAAAATTCTAATTTGAAATAATAAAAAAATGAAGTCATAATTTTCTATCAATATAATATATAGCTATTTTAAATTATAAAATATATATTAGGCTTGAATTTAAATAAAAATTATATATAAAAAGTTTAACAAATCTTTAAAATTTAATTAATTAAAAGTTTGATGAATGAATTACATTTTATTATTATTATATTGATCAAATAAAAATATAATTCAATTATTATTTCATTGATCAAAGAAAAATTATTATTATTATTATTATTATTATGTTCTACATGTCAAAATGACTTTTCAAATTTTTATATTTTTAATTTATTTTATTATGAAATTTGTGAGTAGGATTTTTAGAATAGTAAAATTTCATATTTTTTTTTACTTTAACTTTTAGATTGGTAATATATATTCAATTATTTTAGAAATATTTTAAAATTGACATATTATTAATTATATTTGAATCTAAAGTTTTATCTTATTTGACATTATTTTTTATCCATTTTTTAAGTGAAAGATTAAAAATAGAAAGTATAGAATGTATTAAAATATTAATAAAAGTTACCCCAATACATTAGACATATCTTATTATAGACATATTTTATAATATGTGAATATGAATATTATTTATATTTATATATATAATAGTATTTTTTATTATATTAATATATAAATTACTTTTTTAAAAAATAAAATAAAAAATTTAATAACCGCAACATCGTGCGGGCTTTATTTGCTAGTAAATTTATCTATAAAAAATAAACTCTTTTCAAAAATATTTTATAAAAATAATTGTGAGCGGAAATTTTCACCACACTCTCAGTAAAATAGTTATTGTGACTTCGGCATTGTTATGTTCGGGACCTTTAGAGAACGCAGGCTTAAACCTGAAGAAATGGAGCTTAAACCCGAAGAAATTGAGTGGTCACCTGGACGGGATGGGAAAGAAAAGAAATGGGTAGATAATTCGATTCCTATAGAAACCCCAACTCCCTGTTCGGTTCAAAAAGTTAGGTATGCATGGAGAAAGTAAGAATGACCCAGCACCCCCATAGTGCCGGTTCATTGGAACAAGCCTCATTTTCAGGTCTAAATATTATTAAATTCTTAATTATTATAATATCATTCATATTACATATAATTAAAAGAAATAAGTATCCATCATATTATTGAAATAAAATAAATAAAATAGACATTCATCCAAGGATGAAAATATACTCTTACAATGTCCAAAATATAAATAAAATAAGACACTAACCAATTGGTGAAAACGTATCTCTTACATCGATCTCCGTACATAAACAAGATAAAAGAAATAAATTAAATAAATAAGGTATCCATAAAGCGAAAAACATGCCTTTTATAATTTTAAAATCCAAATAACAATTAAACATAATTCAATTAAATAAATAAATCATATCATCCATCACCAATCATCCATCATGAATAAGTAATAATATATCAATAATTAAAATTAGAGTTCCTCCATTATACTAGGGTTAAATTGCAAGATTAGGGTTTTAATTGTGAAATTGGGATTTTAGAGTTTTCCATTAAAAGTTAGGGTTTCTTAGCAAAATTAGGATTTTTTTAAGCAAAATAAAGATTAGGCATATAAAATTAGGGTTTTTTTTTTATCAAAACTAGGGTTTATATTTATAAATTAGGGTTTTAGGTATCAAATTAGGGTTTGGGTGGCCAATTAGGATTTGAACCTAAGACTAGGGTTTGGTTATCAATAGGAAGATTAATCCTAAACTAATATGCAATTCGGCAAGGTTTAGGGTTCATGAAAATAATGGTAGGACATATGTTAATGCTACTATCTATTTTAATTCAAATCTCTGGCTTATTATGGATGATTTGCAACTCGGTTTATTAATAGGATAATTCAATAAATTGATTATTAAGAGTAAATAATTGAGTTAGTTTAAAGAAGGAATTAAACCTGCGTTGGTCTGCTCCACCAATAATAATTTGTTGAACCAAGCTTGCTAATCCACTATTGAGTCAATAGTGGTCTTGGTCGAGCGAAGCAATCTGAAAACAATTGCTACTACCTATGTGTGTTGATTGTATGTTTTAATTTCTGTGCATTGATTACTTTTTTTTGTTAATTCATGTTGTTGATAATTGTGGCTTCCCTTTTTTCTTGTTATAAGACATGTATTTATATGCAATAATTAGGTTAAAGCCGATTTAATAAACCTTAATTTTCAAAGCTCTTTCTGCTTATCCCAGCACAATTAGAATTTAAACCAAACTTAAACTGAATTTGGCCCGAATTAGGGACCAAAACAAAGACTCGTATCGAATTAGACCATTGTCAATTCGATATAAACCGAAGCTCATATTGAATTGAACCTTAGTCAATTCGATATGAGCTTTGTGCTCATATCTATTTGGGTGCCCAATTCGATATGGGCACAACTTATATCGAATTAAACCAAACCAAATGTATTCTGCCTTTGGATTTAATCCATTTAGGATTTTAGGAATTGTAATGGCTTATTTTAGGCCTCTTTTAAAATTGGACCGATCTAGTTTAAGGCTTTAAATTGGGTTTAAGATTTTAAAGTCGAATCGAATTTGGCTTGGCCTTTATTAATTGGGATCAAATGTGCTTAGGGCCAAAATTAAGGGTCTACAATAATATTTATATTACTAGAAAAAGTTAAGCTAAATTTTCCAAAATACTTTACTCTCTTGCTAAAATAAGATGTTTTTTCAAAAATATTTTATCTCTTACTACAAATAATATTTTATTTTTTAACATATAAATATATTAATTTTTATAAAAAAAAAGTTAAAAAATATTAATTTTATTTTGTAGATGTTACGTGTATATTTTGTGTATATTATATGGATGTTATATGGAAGTTGTATAGTTATTGTGTGTATGTTATTTATTTGTTGTGTATATTATGTGTACATTATATTTGTATATATGTTGTGTGTATAAGAATTTAAAAAAATAAAGTTATAAAATATTAAATAAATTTTATAGACGTTTGATAAATATTGCATGTATATTTGGCGTATATCATGTAGATGTTATTTGTTGAATTGTTTTATATGTATTGTGTATATGTTTGTATTTTTTTTTTGTGTATGTTGAGAATATCAAAATAAAAATATTTATGAGCAAAAAAATATAAAAATATAAAATATAAAAAAACAAAGGAAAAATTAAGAAAAAAACACAGTGGTAATTTTGAAAGCATATACATGAAAGAAAAATTGAAGTGCCATAAAAAATGAAGAGTGATCCTCTAAAAGTTGTATTCGGCATAAATTCTTTCTTTTTTAGCTTGAATATTTTTATAATAATTTGTTTTCTCACTGTTTTGCCTTAAATGGTGAAATAAAAGCAAAGAATAAAATTGTTCAATTGAATGACTCTAACTCTAGCTTATATTAAACAAATATGTCAGCTTTTTCAAAAACCAAAAATAAATCAAAGTTTTCAAATTCTTTAAAATAGTTCATTTGAATTCTATAGGTCGATGACCCACCGAATGAAAAATAATAATCAATAAGTTGTGGAATAGGTGAAAAAATCTCTTCTCTTTTAATTGAAAGAATAATCACTTGATAACACTATTTACAGAATATACAACAATAATAAAACATTAATCCTAAGTTACTTGGGGAAGGCTATATGAATTTTTTTTCACTCTGTTCGATTCAAGGCTATCTCTTCCAATAAATGTAAAACTGTAAGATTATTTTAGACCATTTTTATCCAAGTTAGTTTGGTTTACCCATGCCTTTCTTAACTATATATACTTTTACTTATTCAATTTTTTTACCGGCACATCACTAGGTCTATGTTTCAATGATCAAATCATCTCAATATATGCTCTCTTATCTTATCCTCGATAGGTGTTACCCCTACTTTTTTTTTCTAATGCACACATTGCATATTTTATCTATTATAGTGTGTCCACACATCCATCTTATCATTTTTCATTTTCTCAATATGCATCTTACTTATATGTTGTTATTTTACTTTCCAACACTCACTATCATACATCATTGCAGGCTGTATTATAATGTAATATAACTTTTCTTTTAATTTAACTAGCATCTTTCGATCACAGAAAACTCCTGTAGCAACCTCCACTTCATCTAGCAAACTTCAATCCTATGATCTATATCTTCCTCACAACCCCATCATCTTGAAGAATAGAGCCAATGTGTAACATAGTAGTCTCATTAGAAATAATTAAATAAGGTGTATGAAGGGTAATTAAAGTGTTAGGAAAGGTATATGTATAGTATATACCTAATATATACACAAGATATACATTAAATATACATTGGATACCTAATGTATATATGGTATATACCTAACATATACACTTTCATAAAAGACAAAGAATGGTAAAAAGTCAAAAAATTAAAAATAATTAAAAATAATAAATAATAAAATAAATATAATATAATATAATTAAAATAGTATATTTATGGATAGGAAGAAGAAAAAATATATAATATTTTAATAATTAAATATTATGTAATTATATAAATTGATGAGGGGTAAAATTAGAAATCAGGTTGTCTAAAATAAATCTTCTTCTTCTTCTTTACTATTAGTGGCCAAATTTCTTGAGCTTGAATTGGAGGATTTTTTTTCTTCTTCCAAATACTCAAATTTCACAAAGAATTCAAAGGAATCAAGATAGTTTTGAAGAACTCTCAAGTAATAGGTAAGTAATTTTTGTTTTTAAGCTTAGTTTTTATGGTTTCTATGAATATATGACTTATGGGTTTGAGATGGAGAACACTATAATTATTGTAATGGGTGATTTTGAAGTTATTGTGATATGTATATAATGATTTTGTAGTTGGAAGTTGGATATGAGTAGGTTTTGGAGAAGTTAGGGTTTATGGGATTGATATATAAAAATTGAGATTTTAATGGAGATTTTAATAATTGCTAATGTGCATTGTTTTGAAGTTGTGTGGATGTATATGTGATGATTTTATAGTTGATTGATTGAAAAGGTTGGGTTTTGTTGTAGTTTAGATGAGGTAGTAAGTGAATTAGGATTTTTGGTGGAATTTGGATAGTAAGGGTATAATTGATGTTTGATTTATTAAAATAGCTTGGAATATAATACTAATAGAATATTTTTACTTATAATTTGGTTTAAGATTGAGTAAGGTGAATTTGCCAAATCAAAGTAAGGAATGTCATCTAAGAAAGTAAAGGTTGAGGAGTGAGTTTGAGCCTGGAATTTGGCATTTCAAAGATTTGTACATACTTTGCTAACATTTATTTTAAAAGTTCATGTTTGGCATATCATTAAATTGTTGCTTTGAATGTGATTACTCACATAATCTATGCAATGCTGCATAGTTATGTAATGAGTATTGGATTGGACATTGGACCATTGTAAAATGGTGGTTAAAAATGATTTGGTTGTGATATGTTAATAATATGTTGTGTAATGTGTAACATGTATATGCATGTGAGATGCGATAAATTATGAAAATGAATCATAATGAGGTTGTGATTAAGGGTGGTACTTAAAGTAAATGAGAAATATGGAAAAAGATTGTGGTATTCGAAAATGGTGGAAAATATTAAATGAAACGGAAATGAGGAATGATATTAAAAAATATCGAAATTATATATGATTATGGAAAAGGAAATGGATAAAATGTGATAATGTATGTGTGTTGTATGTTCGCCTTATATAATATTTTGTTCTAGAGAATTGTATTTGGTAATGTCGGTTTGGCATGCCATTGATATATGATGATAATTTTATGTGCATTCGAGCTAGACACGCTGGTGTCAATATAGGATGCACCTTCGGGTGATATATGACACTTAGATTCCTGGTGTCGCTATAGACCAAAATAATATTTCTAGAATTTGAATATTATATAGGAACTTTTGGGCCCAATGTATGTGATTGTGACATCTTTGGTAAGCAATGTGTGCATCAAGGCATAGTACATTTCATGTTATAAAGAAAACTTATAATACATTCTTTTAAAATTACTCTTGTAAACAAAGTACGTACTACTAAGTTGTTGGCTTAGCGTAGTTGGTTATATTGCATAGATGGTTGAAGTTCGGAGCAAGTCTAGGCTTGGGATTAATCGTGAAGGTAGAGTTTTTATGCTATGAGACCAACTCAGAAGGTGTTGCATACATGTACAGTTTTTGATAACATGTAATTTAAATTTGTATACTTTAAATATACCATATGTATATTCAATCAATTTCGAGAAATGTTTATATATATATGTACATTTTATAATTAATTATTTAAGTTATGAGACTTCTAAATGTGTATTAAGATGTGGAGGTTTTGATGAGAATTTAAATATTGGGAGTATAAATTATTTTTTGCAAGTTGTATGGTTTGATTTTATTTTTGTTTTGGGATTTGACAAAATTACAAATAAAACTCTAGCAGAATTTTTTCAGAGATTTTCTATTATAAATTTATATTATACGCTAGATTGCAAAGTATATTTTTATATAACTTTTATCTAAATATTTGTAAGATTATTTTTAAATCTTTTAGTAAAATGTGTATTACTACGAGTATTTATTGTGGCACTTTTATATTCTTTATACGTATTCTACATATATGGGATATATGTATTTTACGTATATAAGGTATAATGGTGTTATACAAGGTACTTAAAAATGAGTACTATGAGGTACTGCCACTCCATTTAAAACAACTTCGTCTCCTTCTCCATTCATGTTCTTAAATTTGTAATGTATATACTTAATTTGAGTTCTGCTTAGCTTAAAATATTTAGATTCCAAATTACTTCTTTATAACTTCAACTTTTGACTTACCCCTACTTAAGTCTCATCTATTAACATTATATCATCTACAAACATCATACACTAAGGAATATCACCATGTATATGCTTTGTTAGTTCATCCATGATTAGCTCCTCCAACAGTGGGGACAATAGAGATGACTCCATCATACAAATCCTTCAAGACTTGAATATATCCTATAGATATCCCCCTGCACTCCAGGATCCACATAGAACTTCTCTAGAGACTATCATAAGCCTTTTTCTAAGTCAATAAAAACTATATATAAATTCTTCTTCATCTCTCTATACTTTTTCATCAAATTTCTAATAAGAAAGATAGATTTTATAGTTAATTGACTAGGCATAAAACCAAACTGATTTGTGAAGATACAAGTGTCCAAATGTAAATAATATTCCATAAATCTCTCCTACAGTTTAATATCAAACTGTTTGTATCCACATATCATGCATTTTCATAGTACTTAGGATCTTATTAAATAAAGTCGTCAACTACACAACTCCTACATCTACCAAACATTTTCAAACTTCAATGGGTATTCCATATGGCCTACAGACTTTATCAACTTTCATTCTCTTTAAAGCTTCCTTAACTTCAAAAAACATAATCCGTCTATTATACTTCACATTTTTCTTGGTAATGTCAACCAAACTCTTAATGTTTCCACTATGGTTACTATTAAGAAGATCCTCAAAATAACTTCTTCATCTTTCCTTGACATCCTCTTCTTGAAAAAAAAAACTTTATTCTCTTCATTTTTGATGCATTTAACTTGGTTTAAATCTTGACGTTTTATTTCTCTTATTTTAGCTAATTTATAGATAGCCTTTTATCCTTTCTTTATTCTAAGTTTCTCATACAAACTCTCAAAAGATTATGCTCTTACTTTACCAACTACCTTTTTAGCATCATTTTTTGTTTGTTTGAATTCACAGGTTATACAAATGAAATAATTGATTAAAACAAAGGAATCTTTAAAAATAAATGTAAAATTTGATACACTATAAAGCAAAGTGTATGCTTCAGGTTTTCTGTGGAAATTTGTTGATCCCTTCTCCTTTTTGTCCCTTTTATTTTTAAAACCCACTTCCCTTATCATGTTTCCATGATTTTCGCCTCACTTTTCAACTGAGTTAGTTTTTTTTTTTCCTCATGAGATCATGGAACAGTAGCTCCTAAATTGTAGATGTGGTTGTTGTGGAGTAAGTGGCAGAAGCCATTTTGAGCTTTTTAGGTTTTTCAAGTTCGGGCCTTATGCATACAGGGCCTGCTCCATTAGGATGTAAAAACTTATATGTTTGTTTCGCTCATAAAGTTTAATAGTTTAGGAGTACTAAGAAAAAAGTGATTAATAAGGATGATGGTAAAGTTTTAAGATGTTGTTCCCATTTGTATTTTGATAATACCAAAACTTAGGTTATTCAATAACTTAATGACATTTTCTTTCAAAATTTTTATTAATATATGGAAAATAACATGCCAATTACACAACAAGGATGAAAAATTACTTTCAGTCAGTGTTTCACTAAAAATGGATGAAATCCTTAGCCTTTGATTGGGTTAGGCTGTGAGCGTACAAGGATGTAGGTTCCTCAACTAAATGCACTAAATCTAACTTTTATCAAGACTTATGTGAATTTCTCAAATGACCAATAAGAAATTAAAGTTTTCAAACTCCCTTTGGTCATTTTGTTTGGATTTTGTTTGGATTCTACGTCTAAAATTCTAATTAATAAAATATTTGAAAGAAAATGGATTGTGGAAAATTACTGTAATTAATTGAGTTAGCTGAAGAATGAAATAGAATTAACATTAGTTCAGTAGAATTGGAATATAAACAATGAGTTGAAATTCTAAAATGAAAAAACCAAAGCTAGTAAAATAGGATTGATTAATTGGAAATCTAAACTAAGTTAGAAGAAAAGCTTGAAAATTTTTGTTGTGGAGTTGGAATTTCTGCTGTGGAATTTGAATTTATGCAATTTGAACTCATTCTATTTAGAAAAATATGTATTGTTTTTGATGGATTGAGTGTTGGAGAGATTGTTGTTGGTTCGATCATTGGAGAGCTTTCCCTGTGTGTTTGATTTCTCTTTTATATTACTTACTCCACAACTTCTCAACTCCACCAATCCACTTCTCATATCTCATGTCAATGACTTTAAGTTACAACCCCATTATCTCCATATTTCTTCTCCATATTTTCAACTAACTTCCATCTTCCACATTTTTAAAACTAACTACTTCACTTTTGCTCCATATTTAATGCTTCTATTATGTCCATCATCTTTCATAGCATGAATCTATCCTTTTTTGTTTTTTTTTTTTGCCAACTTTTCACTTTCTTTAATTGCTAAAATGTGGTTACATTTTGGGTGCAATCAGTGCCTTTACATACATTTGGATTTATAAAGCCGAATTGTATGATTTAGAATTTATTGTCATTTTCAGTTTCCACATAAAAAGTCCTCTTTAGAGTGTATAAGAAAGAGTTATCCATAGCCTCCATAGTAAAAGTCATTTGCAGGCTGTTTTGCAATCTTCAAACTCTAAAGAGAATAATTATTCACAAGCTATTGAGAAGAATTATTCACAGCGTGGGCAGAAATTTTCACTTCCACTCCTTGTGGAATAATTCTTGCCACTTTGACACCATTAAGCTCTGGGCCTAAAAGAACACGGGCCTAAACCTAAAAAATAGGAGTCGCCATCTGGACATGCCGGGAAGAAGATAAAAGGGGTATATAACTCTATTCCTAAAGAATCTTTAACCCCCATTAGGGTAAAAAAGTTGAGTACGTATAGAAAATTTGAGAAATTATCCAACACCCCTGTAACGTCCGGTTAATTAAAATCGGCTTTCCTTTCAGGTCTAAATATTATTAAAATTTTATATTATTATAACATTATTCATATTACAATCAATTAAAGTAAATAACTAAAATAAAATAATATCATAAATCAAACAATTAAACCATGAAATAAGCATCCATACAAGATGAAAACATGCCCTTACAATGCCCTGAAAATCCTCACAATAAATTAAATAAAAAAATGAGCTAAGTAAAATAGGACATCTACAAAAAAGTAGAAATATGTCCCTTATAACTCTTCAAAAATAAAATAATAAAAGAAACCACTTAAATAACGAAGGCACCTACAATGGGTAGAAACATGTCTTTTTCAAGTCTCTTAAAAAATACACCATGAGAATAAATTATAAATAAGCACAATAGACATAATTCAGACATACATAATACATAAACATTTGATTAATTAACATAACTAAACATAAAAAAGGAGAGAACAAACAAACAGATTCACATCCTAACCTAAAATAAGTGAGATAAAAGAATATACATGAACAAAATATTTAATAAGCTTAATTGGAAGTTGGGGTTTTAAGGTTTTTAATCTAAGGAAATTAATAAATCATGACGAGTTAAATTAAATGGATAATTTTGAATACAAACCATCATTGTTGACTCCGCCAAATAATTAATGTTGATCCAAGCCTCGTAATGAACTAGCACAATCCCTCTGTGAAAACTAGAATAGTGTTCTACCTTGAAAAGTCCCTAATGGTTTGGATTAATTACGGTTTTTTGGTTGAGTAGGAAATACTTTGTTTCTGTGCTCTTAATTGTCTTCTGTCTCTTTTTTTATACCAGTTGTCGTCCTTCGTTAATTCATTCGGCCCCTTTTTATATTATAATATTAGGGTTAATCAGGTGGTAAATACCTGATTTAGCTAGGAAACCCCTATGTTATTTCAATTAATTCAGAGTTTAATGCGGTTTAGGAGAAATTAGATGATGGGCCCACGCCACAACTCTTGGTGAATTGGTCATGAGTGAAGGCCAATTCGTTATGGGCACAAAATGGATGATCGATTAATTTTTGGATTTCTTGGGCTTTCAAAATTGGGTCCGAATTTATTCAAGGACTAGAATTAGGGGTCTACCCATAGGTTATTGAAACCTCTAAAATCTACAAGGAAGAGCTCTCCACAATTGTGTCTTATCTTCAACCTCCACAAGAAAAAGTCATATATAAGCTGTTTTAAAATTCATTGCATATTCAACTCTTTTTTTAAGATAAAAAGTGGCCAATATGTTTACTTTTCTTATTTATTACTAATATATGCAAAAGTAATCCAAAGGCCAAATGTCTATCTATATTATATATATATATATATATATATATAAGTCAATGAGTGAAGGAGTACTTTAAGGTTGATATATCATCTATTTTTAAAAATATTTTTATTTTTTTTCTTAAATAATATTTTATTTAATTTTAACAACTTATATAAAATTTATAATTTAATAATTAATAAATTATATATATGACTTTTAATATTCCATTAAATAATTATATATTAATATAATTTCATAATATTAATTAAATAAATTATACTTGTGAGTTTTAATCTTTTACAAATTAATTACACATTAAATTTTTTATAAAAAATTAATTACACATTAATAAATTTAATAATATTGATTGATTCATGTTTTTTTAGAATTTTAAAATTTTTTAAAAAGTATATCTCTTGAACTTCATAACAAATTAATTATAAATTAAATATTTAAAAATTTAAAAGTTAAAAAAATATATCCAGGCTCAAAAAAATCTCTTAATCTTCATAATAAATTAATTATGAATTAAAAAACTTATTTATAATAACAATTAATTTAAATATTTTTAAAAAATTTAAAATTTTAACAAAAAAAATATATGACTTTTGATATTTTTAATAAATTAATCATACAATAATAATTTATTGAAATAATTCATTTAATTAATAATTTATTTATAATAATAATTAGTTTATATATTTTTTAAAAACTTAAAAAATTAAACAATGAAAAGTATGACTTTTAACCTTTCTAAAATAAATGAATTATATATTAATAATTTATGGAATAATAATAATATTAATAATAATTCTAATATAAATTTATGACTATAAATCTTTCTACTCATATTTTTTCTATTTAAAAAGATTTGCTTGAATTTCTATTTTTTTTTCTTTTTTATAAAATTCATAATGTTTCTATAGTAAAAATGTGTAAATTTTATTTTTAATTAGTGAAAATGTCATATTATAAAATAAAAATATTATATTTACTCACTTATTTAAATTCAACGAAACTATTATAAAAATCTAGTACACATTTTATTTTGCATTTTTACAATAGAATTTATTGTTATTTTATATATAAATTATTTTATATTTATTATTGATTATATTTATTGTATTTTATTATTTTCTTTATCATACCACAAGTGGAAAAATGACTATTTGTATATATAAAAGGTAAGTAATTTTCTTAACTCTTAGGAAGTCATGTCATTAGTTTTTATTATTTTATTTTCTTAAAAAATCATATTTCTATTTAATCATATAAATTAATTATTTGTTAATCATTTAAACAAATTATTATATAGTGATAATTTATTTAATAATATTATTTTTATGATTTTTTTTAGAAATTTGAAAAGTTAGACAATAAATATATGTGACTTTTTAATCTTCCTAATACATTAATTATACTTTAATAATTTACTTAATAATACTATTAATTTGAAAGTTAAACAATATAAATATATGACTTTTAACTCTATTGCACATGCTTTTCTACTTATTTGAAAATTTTGCACAAATTTTTTATTTTCTTTTTGCATTTTCCTCTCTTTTTATATAGAATTTATGGTTTTATATTTGTATCCAAAATTTATGATATGACTTTTGTTATTAAAAGTATAAATTATGGAATAAAAAAAAATTTATATGCTTATCAATGTAACGCCCCAATTTTCATTGAATATAATGAGACACAATAATTGGTGAGAGATATTGAAAATATAAATAACATATACATCATATATAAAATATTAAATATAAGTTAAAATATAAATTAATAATATTTTATATAAAAATCTTAATTATTTAATAATATATATGTATATGGCAAAAGATGATTTAAAAGTCAAAATTTATCTAAAAAATTCATTGTCCTTCTTCTATCTTTTCCTCCTTGGCCGAATCCCATGGTGAATTGGATGTATTGATCTTCATCTTTTAAATTATCAAGATTTTGTTAGTTTAAATAAGAGGTGAAGAAAGCTCGGTTTTTTATTCAAATGATAAGTAAGTTTTCTAACCGTTAATGAATTTCTTTTAGTAGAAATGATATAGAATTGTAGTATAATAAGATATATGGGAAACTATGACATGGAATTGATATAAAAATTATAATTCTAGGTTTGGTTAAGTATTTGGATGAAGTTTGACTAGAATTTGGGGTAGTGATCGAATACTAAGATTTTGTAAGGGATTTGGCTAATCTTGAGTTGGAGGAAGTTTAAAGGGCTTAAAAGTACTTATATGGGTTGCTAATATCATCTTTAAATTTATAAATTGATTAGGGGTTGATTGAATTGAGTGAAGGAACTAATAGAGGGAGGTAAAAGGTTGGGAGAAATTATTGTGCAAAGGAATTGTTTCTCCAATTTAAGCTTTAAAAAGGTGAGTATATACTTAGATAATGCTCTTGTCTTTGGTTTGCATTATACTAAGTTGATATGTGTGTTTTATATTGATGATAAAGGTGTGAAAGAGTGATTCTGGGATGCCATGGGCGTGGCCATGATGGGCCACTGCCGTGGGCTTTGAAGTGAAGTTGTTTTGTGTGAAAATGGTAACGAGGTAGAAGTAAAATATATACTACAAGCATGGCTTTTGACTGCCACGACCTTGGGGGTGTTCAAAGGTATTTGACAGCTTCGTTTCACATCCCAAAAGCGTAGTTATTAGATGCCACTGTCTTGGGGTTGGTTTGTTGATGTTTATTGCCATATTTCATATTATATGGGTGTAGTAAATGGCTTGCACAACTTTGCCTTTATATATATTAAATTAAAATATATATGTGATTATAAAGTGAAGAATTATGATAAAATATGTTGATTATATTAATTGTTGGTGTGTTGATGAGTCACATGGTGAATAGCTCATATATGCATAATATGGAATGTTGTTTATTGTCTTATACTTTACCTAGTTGCCAGATGATTGTATTTGGTGATTGACATGCCATACGCGATGGAGTGAGACACCAGGTATCACAGAGATGTTACTACACCCTGAGCTAGATACATGAGGTATCATATTGATGATTACGTTGTGGATGAGACACTAGGTGTCACAGATTTAGTTACGTCCACTAGCGGGACACATAGGTGTCATTATTGGTGAAACAGGCCAAAGCAATGGTTCTGGAACTAGGTTATTGTATAAGATTGTTGGGCCCAATGCATGATGGTTGTTTATTTTTATTTATAAAATAAAGACGAGAATGTATGTAACATTAAAACCTTATGCATGTTCATATACATATATCATAGTAATATTGCCTCATCAAGTATATACCATTGAGCTCAAGGCTTAGCGAGATTCATTTATCACGCATGTGACAGGATAGAAGTTAGAAGTCCTTCTAGACCAGGACATGTCTAGTTAGAGGTTAGATACTAGAAGCCTCTGGTTGCCACAGATCAAGCGTAAGCATATCATGTAAATATTCTTTGGAGTTGATATAGATGTAATATCTATTTTATAAAATATAATGAATTGAAACATAATTTAAAGATGTTTTTTATATAAGTAATATCATGTTCTCATATTTATAAATGTATATATGAAAACATAAAATTTAGGGATGTGAGTGTGTGGAAATATTTTGAGAACTATTGGATATTCATAGGTTGAGTTGATTAGATTTGGTAATACTTGTATTTTAAACGACACTCTGAAAACATTTCTATAGATTTATTTATTTTTCTTATACCTAATTATTTATCTATATAACACTATATCTAGCAATTAAATGACGAAGGGTGATAAGGTACAATAGTAACATTTTGGTATTGCTCTTATATCCTATCTATGTATACTACATATCTGAAGGTATATATACTATGTGTGGGTAGGTTATGAGGGTATTACATTTGTTTTGGTATCAAAGGCTAGGTTTGAGATTCTCAACCTATGTGAGTTTTAAGTGAGAGAAAAATGGAAATTTTAAAGCTGATTTTAAAAGTGTTGTACATGCATATGCACAGGCATATGAGTTGATCTTTAATATCACAACCTTTGATCTTGAACAAATATAGGAAGTAGAGATGTCTCGATCACATAGATTAGATGAAGGTAGTGTAGAGAGTTTCACTTTAGGGGAAGGTATGGCTAGAGCAAGTGCATGAGCTGTTGGGGAGGCATTAGTGCGAGTTAGACCAGCAATGCCAGAAATTCCACCAGTTTGGGCACAACAGATGGTGGAATTATTCGTCATGCCCCAGCTTAACAGCAGCAGCAGCCGATTAGGAAGTATGAGAAGTTAAAAAAGTTTAGAGCTACTGATTTCATAGGCACTACAGATCCAACAGAGGTTGAGCAGTGGTTGGATCGAATTGAGAGAGCGTTTGTCCAATTATAGGCTACTGTGGAAGAGAAGTTTGATTATGTTTTATCTCTTCTACAAGGAGATGCTTATGATTGGTGAAAAACTGTTCATGATGGATTGAGGCAACCCCCAGTTTTGACGTATGATGATTTTCTAAGGAAGTTTGGAAAGAAATATACCCCTAGGGAGTATATAGACAAGAAGAAGAAGGAATTTCTTAAATTGAAGCAAGGAGACAAGACAATTGATGAGTATGAGAAAGAATTTCTTCGTTTGAGTAAATATGCAGGTGGTATTCTGACAGATGAAGTGGACCAGTGTAGAAGATTTGAAGAAGGGTTGAAACCATATATTATGTGTCAAGTGGTAGCGGTTCACTATAATGATTTTTCTAAAATGGTAGCAGTTGCACAAAATGTAGAGAAAGCTCAAGGACTTGTAGCTGCACTGAGGGTAGAAGAAAGTAGAGTTAGAAAAGTTTCAATGGAGACGGGTTCCTCATCTTCGAAGAGAGGCAAAGGTGGTTATCCTCAGAGATCTAACAGGGGCTAGGGAAAATTTGGTAGATCACAGCAGCAGAGGCGAAGACCTGCAGCCTCGATAGCTAGTACACCAACTTTAGGTTCTCATAGGTCTCCACCACCTACCTGTGTATAGTGTGGTCGAATGTATAAGGGGGTTTGTTGGAGAGCTAATTTCAGAGGGTCTTATATGTATGGATATTCAGGTCATTTTATTAGAGATTGTCTAGAGCCACTGGATGAGAAATCAGCTAATACAACAGGATCTAGACAGAGCAGTAGAGGAGGTAGGGGAAGTCAAGGTGGTAGATTTGGGGCTTGCCAGAGAGGGGATTTGACATCTATGAGCAGGCCGGAGGAGACTAGAGTTGCTCAGAGAGTTTACATGATGCAGAAGGAACTGGTTGCTTTAGATATCGTAGCTGGTACATTTTCTTTATTCAGTACCCATATGCATGCATTGATAGATCCTGGATCTACCCATTTATATATTAGTGCATCAATTTTGCCTGTGAGTGGTGTGCATTATGAATCTTTGGGATTTGAGGTATTGGTGACTAATCCCTTAAGGCATAGTGTGGCAGTTTGTAGAGTTTATCGAGATAGTTCGGTTGCGGTGCAAGAAGAGGAATTTCTCTGTAATTTGATTGAGATGCCCTTTAAGGAGTATGATCTTATTTCAGATATGGATTGGTTGTCCAGACATAAAGTTGTAGTTGACTGTCAGTAAAAGAATGTTACTCTAAGAATATTTAAGGAAAAAGAAGTGGTAGTGAGAGGTAAGTCAAGGCACCTCTTGTCAACTTTTATTCAAAAGTGGTTGCTAGAAGGATGATGAGAAAGGGGGTGTGAGGCCTATTTGGCACATGTGGTGGATACTATAATAGAGAAGTCTAAGCTCAACAGTATTCTTATGGTGGCCGAATTTTTGGATGTATTTCCAAATGAGTTACTAGGATTACCTCCGGTAAGAGAGGTAGAGTTTGGTATCGATGTGATGCCGGGTATCACTCATATCTCTATAACCCCTTATCGAATGGCACCAGCAGAATTGAAGGAGTTGAATGTGCAATTACAGAAATTGTTGGATAAAAAATCTATACGCCCTAGTGTTTCACCTTGCGGAGAACCAATATTATTTGTTAAAAAGGATGATACCTTGACATTATGTATTGATTATCGGCAGTTAAATAAGGTAAACATCAAGAATAAATATCCATTACCTCGTATTAATTTTCTCTTTGATCAACTAAAAGGAGCAGCTGTATTTTCTAAAATTAATTTGAGATCAGGGTATCATTAATTGAGAGTGAAAGAGGTAGATGTCCCTAATACTGCTTTTCATATGAGGTATGGACACTATGAATTTCTTGTGATGCCTTTTGAGTTGACAAATGTACCAGTGGCTTTCATGGATCTAATGAATCGAATTTTTCAACCGTATTTGGATCAATTTGTAGTGGTGTTCATTGATGATATTTTAGTGTATTCATGCTATAAGGAGGATCATGATAGACACTTACATATTATATTACAAACATTAAGGGAGAAGTAATTGTTTGCAAAATTATCCAAGTGTGAGTTTTGATTAGATCAAGTAACCTTCCTCGGGCATATTATTTCAGCAAAAGGAATTAGAGTAGACCCAAGTAAAGTTGAGGCTATCTTGAATTGAAGTCCACCTAAAAATGTTACAGAAGTGAGAAGTTTTCTGGGATTGGCAAGTTATTACTATCGATTTGTAAAGGGGTTTTCTATGATAGCCATGCCATTCGCCAAATTACTTTGGAAAGGGGTGAAATTTGTATGGACAGACAAATGTCAAATGAGTTTTGTACAACTAAGGGATATATTGACTCAGGCTCCTGTTCTTACTTTACCTGTAGAAAGCAAACCATATGTGATATATAGTGATGCTTCACATAATGGTTTGGGTTGTGTGTTGATGCAAGAGGGTAGAGTTATTGCCTATGCCTCTAGGCAGTTAAAACTACATGAGTTGAACTACTCAACCCATGATCTGGAGTTGGCAGCTATGGTGTTTGCATTAAAGATTTTGCGACATTATCTATATGGAAAAAAATATTTTATCTATACAGATCATAAAAGTTTGAATTGTTTGGGTGTGTAAAAAGAGTTGAATCTTCGGCAAAGGCGATGGTTGAAGTTGATTAAAGATTATGATTATTTGATTGATTACCATCCGGGCAAGGCTAATGTAGTTGCAGATGCTTTGAGTTGAAAGTCTATGGCAAGGTTGACTACCTATTCTTTCATGTTATTAGTTGAATTGAGAACCTTACATGCTAGATTTGAAGTTGGGAATGATGGTGCACTTGTGGCATAATTGCAGATTAAGCCATTACTCTTGGAGCAAATTAAGGAAGCACAAAAGGGAGATGCAAATATCCAAAAAATTGTGCAAAACTGCCTTAAGGGGGGAGAGTGAAGACTTTCAAATTGGAGATGATGGTAGTGTGAGGTATAGAACACAATTTTGTGTACTAGAAGATGTAGAATTTAGGAAGAAGATTTTAGAAGAGGCACATCAATCGGCTTATGCTATGCACCCCGGAAGTACTAAAATGTATCAAAATTTAAAATAACATTATTGGTGGAAGGGAATGAACAGAGATATAGTAGAATTTATATCTAAGTATCTCACTTGTCAAAGGATAAAGGCTGAACATCAATTTTCTTTGGGTAACTATGGACTTTGTTACTAGATTATCTCTGACCCAGAGAAAACATGATGTCATTTGGGTAATTATGGATAGAATAATGAAATCAGCTCACTTCTTACCTGTGAGAATGGATTACTCCCTTGATAAATTGGCAAAAAATTATATTAGTGAAATTGTAAGACTTCATGGGTTCCAATTTCATTAGTGTCTGATCGAGATCCCAAATTCACCTCAAGATTTTGGAAGAGTTTGTAAGGTGCATTAGGTATTCGATTATATTTTAATACTATTTTCATCCTCAGACTAATAGAAAGTCTGAAAGGGTGATATTGGTATTGGAGGATATGCTAAGAAGTTGTGTTATAGATTTTGTTGGCAGTTGGGATAAACACTTGCCATTGGTTGAATTTACATATAATAATAACTACCAATATAGTATTAGTATAACACCGTATGAAGCTCTATATGTAAAAAAAAAATATAGAACACCTTTATATTGTGATGACGTTGGAGAAAGGAAGATATTAGGTCCTGAATTAATTAAAGAAATAGAAGAGAAAGTGAAAATAATTCGAAATCGACTGAAAGCATCATCAGACTGACAAAAATCTTTCTTTGATTTAAAGAGAAAAGATATAGAGTTTAAGGTAGATGACAAAGTATTTTTAAAAGTGTCTCCATGGAAGAAACTATATAAGAAAATGAACAAATAATGCAGAGTTAATATCCACAACTTTTTTAGAACTAACATCAGATAATTTCGGGGACGAAATTGTTTAAGGGGGAGAGTTGTAACGCCCCAATTTTTATTGAACCTAATAAGACACATTAATTGGTGAGAGATATTCTAAATATAAATAACATATATATCTTATATAAAAGATTACATATAAATGGTAAAAAGGTAAAAAAAATATAAATTAATAATATTTTATATAAAAATCTTAATTATGTAATAATATATACATATATGTATGGAAAAACATGATTTAAAAGTCAAAATTTACCTAGAAAATTCATCTTCCTTCTTCCATCTTTTCCTCCTTGGCCGAATCCCATGGTGGATTGGAGGTATTGATTTTCAACTTTTAAATTATCAAGATTTTTGTTAGTTTCAACAAGAGGCGAAGAAAGTTTGGTTTTTGATTCAAATAATAAGTAAGTTTTCTAACCCTTAATGAATTTCTTTTAGTAGAAATGATATGGAATTGTAGTATAATAAGATATATGGAAAACTATGACATGACATTGATATAGAAATTATAATTCTAGGTTTGGTTAAGTATTTGGATGAAATTTGGCTAGAATTTGGGGTAGTGATCGAATATTAAGATTTTGTAAGGGATTTGGCTAATCTTGAGTTGGAGGAAGTTTAAAGGGCTTAAAAGTACTTATATGGGTTGCTAATATCATCTTTGAATTTATAAATTGATTAGGGATTGATTAAATTAAGTGAAGGAACTAACAGAGGGAAGTGAAAGGTTGGAAGAAATTATTGTGCAAAGGAGCTGTTTCTCCAAGTTAAGCTTCAAAAGGGTGAGTATATACTTAGATAATGCTCTTGTCTTTAGTTTTTATCATACTAAGTTGATAAGTGCGTGTTATATTAATGATAAAGGTGTGAAAGAGTGATTCTAGGATGCCATGGACGAGGCCATGAAGGGCCACGACCTTGGGCTTTGAAGTGAAGCGGTTTCGCGTGGAAATGGTGAAGAGGTAGAAGTAAAATGTATGCCACGGGCGTGGCTTTTGAGTGACATAATCGTAGGGGTGGTTAAAGGTATTTGATAACTTCGTTTCACATCTCACAGGCGTGGCTATTGGATGACACGGCCGTGGGGTTGGTTTGTTAATGTTTATTGCCATATTTCATACTACATGGGTGTAGTAAATGGCTTGCATAGCTTTATCTTTGTATATATTATATTAAAATGTATATGTGATTATAAAGTGAATAATTATAATAAAATATGTTGATTATATTAATTATTATTGTGTTGATGAGTCACATGGCGAATAGTTCATATATGCATAATGTGAAATGTTGTTTGTTGTCTTATACTTTACCTAGTTGCCAGATGATTGCGTTTGGTGATTGGCATGCCATACGCGATGGGGTGAAACACTGGGTATCACAGGGATGTTACTACACCCTGAGCGAGATATATGAGATGTCATATTGATGATTACACTGTGGATGAGACACTGAGTGTCATAGATTTAGTTACGTCCACTAGCGGGATATAGAGGTGTCATTATTGGTGAAATAGGCCAAAGCAATGGTTCTGAAACTAGAATATTGTGTAAGATTGTTGAGCCCAATGCCCAATGCATAATGGTTGTTTATTTTTATTTGTAAAATAAAGACGAGAATATATGTAACATTAAAACTATATGCATGTTCATATACATTTGTCATAGTATTGTTGCATTATCAAGTATATACCGCTGAACTCTAGGCTTAGTGTGATTCATTTATCACGCAGGTAACAAGATAGAAGATGGAAGTCCTTCTAGACCAGGACATGTCTAGTTAGAGGTTCGACACTAGAAGCCTCTAATTGCCACATATTAAGCCTAAGCATAGCATGTAAATATTCTTTTTAGTTGATATAGATATAATATCTATTTTGTAAAATATAATAAATTGAAACATGATTTAAAAATATTTTGTATAAAAGTAATATCATGTTCTCATATTTATAAATGTATGTATGAAAACATGGGATTTAGGGATGTGAGTGTATAAAAATATTTTGAGAACCATTGGATATTCACAAGTTGAGATGATTAGATGTTGTAATACTCATATTTTAAATGAAACTCTAGCAAAATTTCTATAGATTTATTTATTTTTCTTATACCTATTTATTTATTTATATAATACTATAAACTAGCAACTAAATAATGAAGGGTGATAAGGTACAATAGTAACATTTTGGTAATGCTCTTGTACCCTCTCTGTGCATACTATATATCTAAAGGTATGTGTACTTTGTGTGGGTAGGTTATAAGGGTGTTACAAGCACAGTGCTTCAGCATAACTCATGTTATAAAAATTGAGGTAAAAGATTTTATTACATTTTACAACACGATTTATTATTGATTATATTTTACTAAATAATTTGCATAAATTATTTTATATTTATTTATTATTGCATTTTATCATTTTTACTACAAGTTGTGTAGGTATATGATGAGTTATAATATAAAATAAATTTTAGAATAACCTTAAAACAATTGTTACAAAATAAATAAGATTTACTTGTACATATGACACAATGTGCTAAGGAGGTGCCCTCTAAGTTTTTTAGACTTCAATCTCATATTTTTCTCTTGCATTCTTTGGGCTTTCCACAAGCTCAAGATCCCCCTCTTACTCAGTAGTTTTTTCCTAAAATTTTGTGTTCTCCTCAGACTTCTTTTGCCTTCTTTTCACAGTTATTTACCTCATCAACCTTCTTTTTGAGTTCTTGTCAAATGCTATAAAAATTTCTTGTTTTACACATTATGCCAAAGGTTGATTGGCACCACTAAAAAGCACTACAAATTTGGATCGGTGGTAATGTGAATGGCCGGCTTAGTGATTGAATCGGGTTTTCCTAACCACCATTTTATTTATCAACAAATGTTTATGTACCCAAATTTGATTAAAAAAAATCAGACTTACACTTTAATGTGTTGTCTTTTTTTTTTCT
Organism: Garcia nutans; assembly: GCA_947685225.1. NCBI lineage: Eukaryota > Viridiplantae > Streptophyta > Magnoliopsida > Malpighiales > Euphorbiaceae > Garcia > Garcia nutans. The sequence goes on from CANTUV010000068.1 coordinate 4,700,736, forward strand.
TTTTTTTATCTTAAAGGTTAGTTGCAGTAAAAATTTGGTAAGATAATGTTGTCTTACCATTTTGATGGCTATTGTTGCATATGCTCCTGTGGAGGCCATTAATTTCTTCTTCTTTTATGAGAAGGAATATACTTTTTCTCAGTTTTTACTTGTGGAAGATCCATTTCATTAGGCTCCTGGGTTGTGAAATGTCTCCGAGCTCATCAACATTTTGATTTTCAAGCTTAGTGATAATATTTTGACTTGTAGGCTCCTGTCCCTAGTAGATTATTCCCTTTTATGAGAAAGGAACTAGATGCACTCACTCAAAGTTTGCATCATTGCCTTTTGATGTTTTTCTGTATCTACTTCTGTGACTCAAGCATACTTTTCAATATTTCTGAAAAACATTTAATAATATCATTTGAGTCATTAGTAATAATGACACCACGAAAATTTTCACCAGTTGGGCATCTCATGTGGATATTGTTCTTGAACCTATGGAAACACAATAGTGTTTCTTTATATTTGTTTTATCATATGTTGTACATAATATTCTTGCTCTGCTATTGCAGTGACAACCTTCGGGCCCTAAAACCTTGTTATTTCTTCTCTTAAAAACCACATGTATTGATTTTAGATTTGCACATCATGTTGGATTATTTGAATTAGCAATTGGGGGGATTGAATTTTGTCATAATATTGTTTTATGTTCTTGCTTAAAAGCTGAACTATATGGAATTTTTATGGTTTGAATTTTATATAGGTCACAAGTTTTCGACAAGTGGATTTTGAGACAAATTCAAATGAAGCATTATAAGAGATTCAAGCTTGTTTGCAGTATGAGAATACTCACTAGTATATTATTGTCCAAATCAAGAAGCTAGCTGGTAAGAGGTGGCTTTCGATGTTCGATCATGTTTTTTAATAAGCCAATTGTGTGCGCTTATTAGTTAGCCGGTCAAATATTTGTGAAAAAAATTTGGTATGCACCTTAAGTGTTTGTTGAGATAATATCTTTGTTCCACGAGGATAATTATGGTTTAAGGAAGGCACTTTGGTATTATATCAAGGATCGTTTACTTATAAAAAATTATAATTATTTTCTAAAAAAACTTTTCTGAAAAGAAATAGAATAACAGAGTTTAATGGGAGAATCAAACCCTAATGGATGACATATTCAAGCGAGTTTTTATCACTCTCGAAAATGCCTAACAATGTGTTTAGGAGCGTTTCAAATGTGGTTTTTCATGGATCAATAACGTATGGTTCAAAGGTAAACCATATTTGGAGTATTTCTATCCTATCATTAAGGTTTTTCTCATGGTGTGAGGAATGATAATTTCTCCCAATTTTAGTGAACCACCAATTTAGAATATTGGGATGGCTTAACTTTTCTATTCCAAAAATAACCTCAATTCAATCTAAAAATCCTCCCAAAAGCTATGACAATATGTTTATTATTATTTTGTAGATTATTAATTTAATTAAATTTTATTAATATTTATTATTTTCTTAGAGTGATATGACCACTTAAATTTATCATAAAATTTATTTTATTTTATTTTATTTATGAATAAAGTACATATTTTCTAAAAATCTTATTAGTTTTTAAATGCTCAGTCTTATAATTTTCAGCTTAAAAAAATTTATTTTGATATAAATATGTATGTAATATTAGACTAGATGACATTATGATTATTTTATTTGTTTAAATTAAATTATACTATTAAATAATTTAGTACTATACTATTATTTTCAAATATGATACATTATCAATATGGTACCATATTATATTATATTATATTAGACATATTATATCACATTATTGACCCATGTTGAAAATGCTCTTGCTAGAATGTAAAACTGAGTAGAAATGTGTATGTGCATTGCACCGATGATGGATCAAAGCACACATGGAGGCAATTATTGAAAGTTGAATGGAACATTCCATTTCGCATTTAATTATAAAATTGTCCCCATCACACTCTATATTAATTGAATTGAAACAAATAACTCATTCTAATTTAATTCATAATTTACTTAAAAGATTGAAACTGAATTTGACTTTTTTTTTAGTATATAACAAAATTTAACAATATAAAAGATATTTAAATGTCAAAATTAAAAATAAAAGAGTTATTAATCCAAATATTAGCAACTTAAATAAATGTGTACCAATAAATATTTCCTTTCACTGCTCAAAATTTGGCTGTTTCTCTTTCTCTCTTCGTTTTATACTTTTCTTCTGCTCTATTTTCTCTGTTGTGTTCTAGAGGAACCTTCATTTTCTATATTTGTATCAATCAGGTAAAATTCTCTACTCTCGTTAATTTCAGCATCTCATAATTCGCCAATTTAATTTCTGTTACTTAGGATATACTATAATTTTTGTTTGGTTGCTGAGAAAAGAAAAGAAAATAGAAGAAAAAAATTGTTTCGTTCGTTTTTGGTTATTCGAAACTGAGAATATCATTATTATTAATCTAATAAAGCCGATTTTTTTTAGCGCACAGTGACTAATTATTGAGCTTCTATAGATTCGGATTGTGGCGTGGAAGAGATGATTTTGGGAATTATTCGTCGGAGAATTGTTGCTTCGGTAAATTCTGAACTTTTTATTTATTTATTTTCCTTCGTTTTACTAAGTTATAATGTAATCAACACTTAAATTATTAATATTGTTTTTTTTTTTACTGTGAGCAGTCAGTTTCAAAAATCAGGCCAACAACGATCAGGCCTAGATGTTTTGCAAGAAAAGAGGTATTAGTTATCCAATTTTAATTCTTAAGTTTATTTCTGAATGCAAAAATATATAAAAGAAAAAAAAGAATCAAGATCATATTTTAAGTGCTGATGTGAAATCTCTAATGCTCTCTATGATTTTGATGAAAAAAAAAATCAGAATTCCTTAATAAATGTGAAAATGAAGTTTCTTTGTTTCTCACTATCATCTGTCTTATGAAATTGACCATTTAAGCTTTTGTCCATGTTATATTTTGATCTATCTTATCTTTTTCTATTCTAATATCAACTCATTCATTTGCTATTTTCAATCAGTCATTGTGGATAAATTTCAAACTAAAATCTATTTATACTGAAGTTTGCTGGAGATGTTAATCTATTGGTAACCATGCAGGGTCTGACTAGTGCTAATTGCATCGAGCATGTACAGTACTTTAGTTACTCAACTTCCTTAGGTAATACATCTGCAAATGCTGCTTGCTAGAAATTTACTCTCTGCTTTTCGTTTTTTAAAAATTTATAATGTTCTTTCTTACAAACTTCTGTTCTTGCTTTATTAGGCAGTAGTCATGCGGCAAACCTAAGAAGGTTGGTGAGCTCTCAACTTTGCACCAATCTTCCTAGTTGTATCAGTTTTAAATATTCTAAAGTTTTATGCATTTCAACCATCAATGAAGAACTTGATAGTTTATTATCTTCTTTAATTCTCCACTTTTTTTTCTTTTGCCTGCAGGGAAGCTACCGCATTATTTCAATGCGAGTATCTAATTGGTTTGAAAAAGAGATTATTTTCTTCAGACAGTGGTATGTTCCAAATTCATGCTCGTCCTTGTGATTTTAGGTTGTTATGCTTTTGAACGCTGTTCTTACTTATTTTATTCTGGGTTGTAGGAGACCTAGTTGATGCTGTTGTTCCTTTCATGGGTGAATCCATTACTGATGGCACCTTGGCGAAATTCTTGAAGAGTATGTTGTTCTTCTTCTATTCAGTTGGATGGTGGTGCTTTTCAATTATAACATACTTTTATTCTTTGCTTTGTGTTGTTGAATTTGTGTACACCTTCAAATACATGATTGAATGCCTTCTGAATCTCATGCTTTTAATGCATTTTATGAGCAGAACCTGGCGACAGGGTTGAAGTTGATGAACCCATTGTTCAAATTGAAACTGACAAGGTAATTCGTGTGAAGGATAATTTCTATGATTCTGAGGCATCAAAATGGGTCATTGCTGAACTGCGTGCCATCAACATGATTGAATTGTTTATTTAACACTAGGTGACCATTGATGTGGCTAGTCCTGAAGCTGGCACTATTCAGAAGGTAAAATCCATCTATCATAGCAACATTGATTTGTAGAAATACTGATTTTTTATTCTTTGATAGTTGATAAGGTTTATTTCTCTATTTTTCTCTCTCCTTTTTCTTTCAAGTAGTTGGTTGCCAAGGAAGGTGAAACAGTGGAACCAGGTGTGAAGATTGCTGTAATTTCAAAATCAGGCGAGCCTGTAACACAAGCCCCACCAGAGAAGGCTGCCCCAGAGCCTCCCCCTTCTTCAGAAAAAAAGAGTGAAGAAAAACAAATCCCTGCAGGAGAGACTTCCTCCATTGAGGATAAAAAAAGAGCACCATCTGCACCACAACGTGCAGTTAAAGCTCCTTCACCTCCTAAACCCACAGAACCCCAGCTTCCAGAAAGAAGGGTAAGTTGTGTGATAGCTCTTTCATTGTCATGAAACTGCACTTTTAATATTTATTATACTCTATACGTTGTTGACAAGAATGTGTCTTGAATATCTTTCCACTTAATCAAGGTTCCTATGACAAGACTAAGAAAACGGGTTGCAACACGCTTGAAAGATTCTCAAAATACGTTTGCAATGCTGACCACATTTAATGAGGTTGATATGTAAGTTCGATTTCGTCTTTTGTTTTATTTCACGCGGCTAAATCATGCTTGCTCTAACACAGACATTCCTAATTTCCAACTAATGTCTGTAATCTTTCTTCTTGTGCAATTGGCAAACAAATAAATTGATTAACTTGCTAACAAGGATGAGTGAGAAGACCTTAGCTAATGAAATAAGCATGCCATTCAAACTGCAATTTCTTTGTTTTTTTTAACATTTTGCAAACTACATTTTTATTTCCAATCTATATATGTAATCGTTATGGTGGCTGTGATGCAGGACAAACTTGATGAAACTCCGTTCTGATTATAAGGATGCTTTTGTGGAAAAGCATGGAGTGAAACTGGGATTTATGTCTGGATTTGTCAAAGTAAGGTGTTAGATTTCAGTTGTATACAGTACTAGCGTCATTATACTGTGTATGTAATGATTTTGGTATGATTTTCCTTTTGCATGCGTGCTCGAAACTCATTATTATTGTTACAGGCTGCAGTTAGTGCACTTCAGTACCAGCCAGTTGTAAATGCTGTCATTGATGGAGATGATATTATATATAGAGATTACATAGATATTAGTATTGCTGTTGGCACTCCAAAGGTATGCCTTAATTATTCTTTCATTTTGATTTTTGCAAGTTTATATGGGTTTTCATTAAGGTTTTGGAGATAAGTCTGTTAGGCTACAAATGGTTTAAAATATCAAATGGTTTTAGATTCATGAAATAGACAAGAAACTGCATAAATTTACTGTTTAAGGCTATTACCATATCCACATGTTTAAGATATGCCCTAATGATTATGTGTCAAGTGCCACAAAAAGTTGCCACAAACAATTACATATCTGTGGATTATATGCCATATTGGCAAGGGGATTACTGTTGAATTTTAATGCCTATTTGTATATTTATCTAGGACTCTTTGGGAATCAGCATAGGCAGCATAGTTTACATATCTCTATATAAATCACCAAAGATGGGCGTACCTAACATATATTGAGTAATTTTTTTTAATGAGGATTTGAATTTGTCAGTGATGGCAGGCAATAGACATGGGAATTGAAGTAAAGAAGTTTTTCGCTTTTAGGTTTGTCAGCTTGGGGAAACTGATATGAATTTACCTAGTTTTGGAATTGAACGAAGTATGTTGATCAAGCTTTTCAAAAAATCAGCCCTGTCCCTGCTACCTGGCCAAGAAAAAAACCATATAACACAATTTGACTACTCCCTAAGAGCAGGGACTAGAATTCCTTTTACTAGTTAACTACTCCCTAAGATGATGTACATAACACAAGAACATCTCTTAGACCTACCTATGACGCACCAAGCAACAGAAACAAAGAAAACCATTCACATCATTAATCATCACCCCGAGAACCAACCTTTTCTTGGCAATTGTTCTGTTTAATTTTACACCCATCTTCCCAAATCAAAACCAAGTATGAATTCTTTTTTTTCTTTTGCACTTCTTGACTTTGAATTTTAGGGCAAAGGTGTCAATTGTAGACCTCCCATTTTGGTGTATGCTGGTTCTATATTTTGATGAGGTGTGCAATGATCAGATATGCAATTTTCTATATATGGTACTATTAAAACTTAAAAACTAAAGGCACAGTATGACAATAAGTGATTAAAGTAGATCCCAAAATTGATTTATATCTCACATTTTAATTTCATGTTTTTTGATAAAAATGAAATAGGTTCTCTCTATTTTGTTATAATCTAGATTATGATGAAATAAAGAATATTGAAAATAATGACAAAAAAGGAACAGAAAGAGGGCAGTATGACAAATTCATGTCAAGTTAGTTTTGATTTAATACAATCTATCACAATCACATCAAAATTAGGTTGTAATTGTGATCTTCATTTGAAACAACGGGGGCTAAAGGCTTCTTGACCTGCATTGTGTATTGTGGTTTACATTATGCTCTTTCAAGCACTGAAAGTTTGAAGTCAATTACTGAAGAGGGTTGAGTCATTGAGAATTAAGCAATCAGAAATGCGGACCACATATTTTCTTCTTTCTTTTGTAGTGTGTGCATTTTGAAGAGCCATTTTGAAGAGCCTTAGTTAGTTACATAGCAATTTCTATGTTAGGTTTGCTTTTGCTCTTGCTACCTTGAATTTGTTTCCTACAGTACTGTTTCTGTATCCAGCCTGAAATTTGCATGGTAGGTTGTGAAATTGACATAACTCTGACTATGATATGTACAATCAGGTAAAAGTACCTCCCAAACATAAAGCTCAAAGTACACAATACTATTATTTTAACTAAAATCATAAAAATTGTTGGAACTAAGAGCATAAGATCAACCTAATCAAGTTTTTGCAAATCTTTGCATTATATGGTATTCATTGTCTTAACACAAATCCTTCCCATGAAACACGTCACCAGCTATTTTTGGCAATGTATTGCTGAAACTGTGACAATGTATTGCTGAGAGCCTTGATTAGTTACATAGCAATTTTTATGATATGTTTGCTTTTGCATTTACTACCATGAGTTTGTTTCCTATAATACTGTCTTTTGTATCATTCAACAAGATGGATTGCACTCCCATGTCATACCAGCTATGCATTTTAGTCTGTTAATAGGAAAAAAACTAATCTGTTAATAGGAAAGAACCAACAGTTTATTCCCTTCTCATCTTTGTTACCTTTTGCTTGCTCCTACCAAAGGGTCTTGTTGTTCCTGTCATCCGTAATGCTGAAGGAATGAACTTTGCTGAGGTAGAGAAGGAGATCAACACTTTAGCTAAGAAAGCAAATGATGGTTCTATCTCAATTGATGAGATGGCTGGAGGTACATTCACAATATCTAATGGTGGTGTATATGGAAGCCTTTTGAGTACACCAATCATCAACCCTCCTCAGGTATTGCTCAATATAACCTTCTATTTATGGTTTGATTTGTAGATGAAAAAAATTTCATTGCCAGCTCTCTTATTTCCACTGCTCTGTTGCAGTCTGCTATATTGGGTATGCACTCTATAGTCAACCGTCCAATGGTTGTTGAGGGCAACATAATCCCTAGGCCGATGATGTACACAGCATTGACATATGATCATCGGCTAATTGATGGAAGGGAGGCTGTTTTTTTCCTGCGACGAATCAAAGATGTTGTAGAGGATCCACGAAGGCTTCTCCTTGATGTATGAAGAATCCCATCAAATTTCAGTTTGCTGTTATACATGGAACTCAGAAGATATTTGTTTTTGTAGAACCACAATAAATATCTCAGATATTTGCAGGGAACATTTGCCCCACCTAACTAAGTCGGTGAATTGCTATATATGCGAGTGTTTTTGCAATAAGCAATGTTACGTGATTATGAATTGGGTTTTGAACTGTATGATTCTGAACTGTACAAAACCATTTAACAAGTTCCATTAGTTTCAGATAAAAGCCAATTATTTTTCTTGGCATTATTGCTATCCAACCGGGCAGCTTGCTGGATCTTTCTTCCCAAAGGTAATGGAACTGCCTCTTATTAAAATCTATTAAATAACTTTGGTACTTGAATATCTTGCTCGGTTTGGCAGGTGAATTTTAAATTTTGAGGCAATTATATGATCGTTTTCTGTGCAGGGCAAATGATATTATTGTTCATGGAAATAATTAATAATATTGGATATTTGGTTTTGAAAACAGAATTTTGTTGAGACAAGGTAACAGAAAAAAAAAAAGCAGGGTAAAAATATGAGCTGTTGGAGACTCTTTAATCAGTTTAATTCTAACTTAAAAGTCTGAACTAAGGCCGGTTTAATTTAAAAAGTTCAAGTTAAATACAATCCAATTTTAAAAGTTCAAATCAAGTTTGGATTCACGTGTAGTTCTAACTTAAAAGCCTGAATTAAGGCCGGTTCAATTTTAAAAGCTCAAGTTAAATAGAATCCAATTTTAAGAGTCCAAATTAAGTTCGGATCCAATTAACAAGTTAAAATCAACTATGGTCCGATTCGAAAAGCTAAACTGATTCAAAAATCATGAGAATTGACCATTTTTTATGGCCATGCTCATAACAAATTGGCTATTGTAAATTCGTTAATTTAGTTGTTTAACTATTCTAAATCTACTTAAACTCATATTAATTCGAATAAAAGGAGAATTTTCTAATATAATTGGGACTATGTAACTGAGACAAGAGTGAATTATTACCCTAACATTGCCTATAAAAAGGCAATTAACAGAAGCCGTAAGGGGGATGAAAAGGGAGACGGAGAGCAATTGACGGCCATAAATTAGCAAAAGCAAAGCATAGAAACAAAATAATTACAATTAACAAAAAGCAATTAAAAGCAAAAAAAAAAAAAAGGCCGAAGCATAAACAAAAGCTAGAGACAACAACCAAGATTCTATTGATCCAGGCCCGCCCAAAACATCCAAAGTTAAAGGATTTGTGAGGTTATTCAGTAAGGCTTGGTTCCTTGACCTTCACTTGGCAAAACCAACAATGTAGATACGATTACTATTACTTAATTCTATTGATTATTTTCATCAAGTAATCATGTAGAGTTTTCTGTTTTTTTTAGTTTATTAAGTTGATTTTGCTCAAAACCTTAATATCATCTAGTAAACCCTAATTTACATTCTAGAACTCTAATTTATATTCCAAACCCTAGTTTTATATGTTTTAATCCTAATTTCATAACAAATTCCTAATTTGTAAAATAACGTCTTAACCTAGTTATTGAGACCTTAATTTAGCGATAAAAGCCCCAAATTTATTAGTTTAGCATTTATAACTATTTGTATGGTGGTTAATTATTTATTTGGATCACTTGTTTTCTTATAAAACATTTAATTAGTTGTTTATGAATATATTTTGGATTTTGAGGAAGACGTGAAATGCATGTTTTCATTTTGTAGGTATCTTATTTGTTTTGCTTATATAATTTAATTTATTTTAAGGATTTTTAGGACTATTGTAAGGGACATGGTGGGAGTCCCATTTTATTCATTTTACTTTCTTTGTAGACTTTAAACATTGTAAGAACATGTTTCCATCTTGTATGGATGTCTATTTTATTTGATTGTTTAATTTATAATATGATGGATATTTGTTTATTTTAATTACATGTAATATGGATAGTATGATAATAATTAAGAATTTAATAATATTTAGATATGAAAAGGAGGTCGGTTTTAATGAACTGGTAGCTATGGGAGTGCTGGATCATTCTCATCTTTTTCCGAACCAAAGTAGGGGATCGAGTATTTCTTAGGAATTGAGTCATTCACCCATTTCTATCTTCCAGGCTTGTTTGGATGGTGACTCCATTTCTCTGAATTTAGGATCGTATTCTCTAAAGCTCCGAGCCTAACAGTGCTGAAGTCGTAAGAACCATTCTATCGGGAGTGAAGGCAAAAATATCCGCTCACAGTGGCAACTCCACTGGGAATAAGAGAAGTTGATTCCGTTAGTCTTTATATTATTTTATTCTTTATTATTATAGTATTATTCATTGCATCATTTTAGATCTACATTATGTGTGTGAGTTAGGATGCCCTATGAAAATAATATTATTTGTATGTAAATGATACCATACTTCCATTCAATGTATGAAGATCAAGCATTGCATAGTCACTCATAGTCTTTTACCTTTTGGTATATACTTGCTATGGGAACCTAAATCTTTTTCAACCCAAAGACTAAAACTCATGTAGTTAACCTAGTAATTTTTCTTAGGTTTATCATAATTGCTTGTTAATTGACTATAATTAATATGTCGTAGTTTATATTATGACTCATTTGGTTTGTCTTTTTGTAATATGACTTAATTATGTTATGATCATAGTCCTTTTAAGCCTAAAATTATTTTATGGCCCAAAGCCCAAATCATTCTCAAAAACTTTTTAAAGTAAGCTTAAAACCTTTTTAAGATGGGTTTTCTGGTCCAATCTTAAAGCCTAAAATTAATTTTTGGAACAAACCTTTTTTAAGGAATGGCTCAAAACCATTCTTTTATAGCCCATTTTTTCAAATTAAGCTTTCATTGGGTTTTAAAATTAAAACTCATTTTATAATGGACCAAATTTTCTTAAAACGTGCTTTTAATTAATTAGGTTAAGTTATGGAATACTAAAATCAACCGTGAGCCTTATTTATACCAAGACATGTTAATTATAGGTTTATTTATGGCATGAACCATTAGTTATTTTTTCGAGAAACCTATTTATGATAAACTCTTTAATTTAGTTTTAATCCACAATAACAGAAAATGTTATTTCTCAGTTGATCCAATTCTATTTGTTGAAAATATAATTATTAGTTATTTCGTCTGAGTGATTCTTTTGAAAACAAAATATCCTCTGTTTGTATTTTATTGACCATGAGACCTAAGAAAAGAGATTCGTCACTCATGTGTGGAAGCTTTACTTGTTTATTTGCTACACGTGCATATATACGTATATACATGGAATTACATTGCATTAATCATTTCTGTCTCACAGACTTGGAGTTTAGCAATTTGAGGGATTATGATAATTCGACCTATGACAGTGACTCAGAATTTATTGAAGGTTTAGTTAACTTCGCACCAAAGCTAATGGATCATGAGCAAATTCAGAACTTGGTAAATGAGGCCTTAGCCTCAAAAATTAAAGAATTGAAGGGGACCCTGAATAAGGCTGTGAGAAGTCAGTTAGCTGCACTGTTAGAAAGCAACAGTGTTGAAACATCTGCTAGTACTAAGAAGTAGAAAGATAAAGGGAAAGCTAAGGTAAGAGAGGTAGCCTTTGATGATAAGAAGGTGGTAATTAATGATTATGACTTGGACTAATATTTTCAAGACCAACAGGATAAGAAGAAAGAAAGGAAGGCGAAGAAGACTGAATCTGCTGATGTTGAAAAGATGATTGCTGACTTGAAAAAGAAGTTTGAAAAGAAACTGAAGACAAAAGAGATATCGGAGGTAGACAAATTGTTTGAAGATAATGAAACAGTTCCTTACAAATTTAAGATGCCTCCATTTGCAAAGCTTAATGGAACAAAAAATTCGCACTTACATATCAAGCAGTACATCACCGTCATGCAGTCTGCTAGAGCTACTAAGGCTCAAACTCTAAGATATTTTATACTTTTATTGGATCCTTTTGTGTAAAATTAGTTCAATATCTTGGAGAAAAATACTCAAAAGAATTGAAAATTATTGTACAAAGCCTTCATTCAATAATATGGGTACAATGTTGAACTAGAAGTGACCTTGATGGAGGAAGAAACTATCAGATAGAAGCAAAATAAAATTTTTGTTGAATATGTGAAGAGGTGGAGGAACAAGGCTACTCTTCTCAAAAGGAGGCCTGATGAATCTGACCAGATCAAAATGATAATAAGATGTGTCATGTCTAACCTTCATGAAATATTATCTCATACTCTTATCAGAGATTTCAAAGATCTTCTCTAAGCTGACTTGCAAATAAAAGAGTAAAAACGAGAGAAGAATGAATTTTTTGGAAGAAATAATGAAAGAGGAAATTACTAATATGGCAGTCAGAGTAAAAAAAAAAATGAAAGTCAATGTAACTATTGGTTAAGCAAAAAGGAGACAATTTTCAAATCTAGAAAGACATTTATCTTGGATTTTTAATAAGCTTCAGAAGCAAGGGCTATTGCTGCCACTGGCTCCTTAACCATTACTAAATCCTCTTCTATCAAACTTCGATGCTAATATCTTCTGTCAATTTCATCATATATAAGGGTATGAAACAGATAAGTGCGTTTGGTTAAGGCATGAAGTCCAAGATCTGATTGACAGTGGTAAGTTACCTGAACTTAACAAACCCAGCACAAAATATAATTCTTTGCTTAGATTCGGTAGAGTACCTCTACCAGCAACCTTTGTGATAGGGGAGAATTAAGAGAAGATTTTATTCTATCATCTTTTCAAGATGAGAGTGTAGAAGATGTGAAGAGAGAAGAAACTCAACTCAACAAACTTCCCTTGGCTTAATTAATACTCATCTTATTTTATTTCTTTGGTATTTCTTTAAAATAATTATGTTTTTCAAATTAAGATTATTTGAATAAATTACTTTTGTTGCATTTATAATTTTGTTGGCTTTTTGATGCTCAACCAATGATGAATCTAGCTTGATATTCATAAATTAGCGTGTCTATATGTCATGATCCGAATGACTTTACTAGGTGAGAGAATTATTTTATAGTATTGAGCTTCTTATGCTTACTTAGAGAGGGCTCATGCATAATTATCTGTGTCTAAATTCTAGTCGATCTTAAAATATGCTTTTATAAACTTTAGAGGCGAAATTGAATTTTGCTTATTTAAGAGAGAGAGAGAGAAGATCTAGGCATTGTTTGGTGAGCCAACAACTAGTGATCCACCCTGTTAAAATCAATCCCTAATTTGTCCTTTTGAGCTACCTCATAAAGGAGAGCTTTTATGAGATTTTGGCTTGCTTTTTATTAACTTGAAAACCTTAATAACCTATCCTAAGTTGGTGTGATACTTATGGCAAACCTGATTATCACTGAGCTACCAAGAAGTAAGAAGATCAATGAAAAGGATATTTAGTCAAGAACATAAGGATAGTTGAAGCTTACCTAAACTAGACCTAATATCTCATATCTATTTCATCATTAAGATGGCATCTAGGCAATGAAAGAATTCATTCTCATTGAAGCAGACTCGTGCTTCTCTATAGTCGAAAGCATAGGATAATACGAGCAAGATGACGTTCTTAGTACTAGGAGAAAAAAATCAAGATAAAAAGGAAGAAGAAAAGAAAAAGTTTGCTAGGTTGAAATTTTAAAAGGGTAAAATTAGAGCAGTTTTCTAGTTTTGAAAACCCGAAAGGGTCACTCAGAAAGCCAATATAGTTCTTTTTGCCTAAAATAATAGAAGACTTCCACTCAGCCTATGAGAAGAACCTAACTTGAATCGGTCCAGTCCAACTAAGGACTTAGCTAAATCTAAGAAATAGGAAAAAGACCATCTTTCATCCAATATAGCTCCAATCTTGAAACCCTAGATTTGATATTCCAAAAGAGAAAAAGAGCGGAATGATTAAATGCCATGTCTAAAAAAAAGAGAGATAGCCCAAATATATATTAAAAAAAAGAATAAAGAAAGAAAAGAAAAAGAAAAAGGGCCTAAGATTTTGCAAAAGAAATTTATCCTAGTCAGATCAGATCTAGATTTCTACCAAGAAGATGAAAGAACATTTAAGTTTTGTCATTTCATGAAGCAAGATAACAAGACTCTTATAAGGTAAAAATGGTGCCTAGAGTTCAAGAATGTCTCCAATAATAGTAAATGGCTCTAACAAAATATTTGTAGTGTGAAGATTTATCATTTGTATCACGTCAGCTCCAATATAAAAATGACCTTCATCTAACCCATGTCCCTTATAAATCTTATTTCAAGCCTATTAAAGACATATTGATCTCTCTTGGTAGGTGAAGTTTATTAGTAGAGATTGTTTGAAAAAATATGCATATGAGATAGACAATATTTAAACTCAATGAGAGCATTGACCAAATAATGTGTATATGCCTATCTGAAGTGCAACAGTTGTTGCTCAAATGGAATTGATTTTCAAATTTAGTACAGTAACTAAGGTTATGAGGTGTGTTAATTTGAAAGACCAAGTCTTAAGCTATATTGAACCTGATATGATAAAACCAACATTTGATTTTAAAATTAAAATTTCAAAAAAAGAAGTTTTCTTGTCATACGAGACTCCAAGCTTAGGAAAGTAAATTGCAATGTTGAGCCTTTAAAGACATATTAGGAATTTCTCGCAAGGTTATGAAGAATTGCCAAATTATGGTTTGAAATAAGTATATCATGTATCTCTCACTATCCTGTTTGGGCCCCCCACTACTCATGTTTTTTATAATTTGGAGATGAAACTATGGATGTGACATCTCCTGATAATCCAATGCAAGACCTGAACAAACATCCGAAAAGAACCAATGGGAGGGCTTTGGCTTATCATCTCGGTCTGTGAGTCAATAGAACCACTGTAAGTATCATCCATGCATATCATACATACCATGCATACATGAGCATATCACATTGCACTTTTGTTGTCTTGTATTGCCAAAGTGAACAGTTGACACTCTATAAAGTAAATAATCAGAAGTAGACATGGAATCATAGGGCATGAAAAACCCATTGCTTGAGAAAGATTCAATCACTTTACAAAAATAGAGACGCATGTTTGCACAAAGAACAAGACAAAAGTATCAGTTGAAGCCTAATAGGCACAAAATTATTGGTTTGAGCCTACACGTGGAGCAGAGCTTCTCCTTTCAATTTTTTATTTTATGCATCTCTTTTAATGTTTTGACATGATGGGGGTAAAGAGAGAATATGAGAACTAAAGGGCTAAAAAATAGTTGGTTTTTTTTTTTTGCAAAGCAGAATCCATTAGAGAATGGAACAAATGGATAAAGATACAAATGACAGAAGGTCAATTAAGCTAGAAGAGCTGAAGCTGATGGCTAAAAGAAAGTCAGAACTCTTAAATGACAAAAGGTCAGTCAAGCTAGAAGAGTTGAAATTGATAGCTAGAAGAAAGACAGAACTCTCAAATGATAGAAGGTCAATCAAGCTAAAAGAGCTAAAGTTGATAGCTAGAAGAAAGCTAAAACTCTCAAATGATAAAAAGCCAATCGAGCTAGAAGAGCTAAAGTCGATGTAGGACAAAGGTCCATTACTAAGCCAGATATTATGGGTACAAAACCAAAACTAGCTCAGATATTGCGAGTCCAGAATTCAAACTAAGATATTACTGGTCCAGAACCCAAATCAGTCTGAGTCTAGAACCCAAACTAAGATATTAGAGTCGTTTGGTGGATTCATCGAGATATTAGAATTACTCGATGATTTTTGTTTCATCAAGATATTAGAGTTGCTTGATGATTATTTTGATTTACCAAGATATTAGAGTCGCTTGGTGGTTTAATCGAGATAGTAGAATCGTTCGATAACTATTTTGATTTACCAAGATATTAGAGTCGCTTAGTGGTTTTTATTAAGATATTAGAGTCGCACGATGGTTGTTGTTTCATCAAGATATTAGAGTCGCTTGATGGTTTTCATTAGGAAATTAGAATTTTTCAATAATTGTTTTGTTTTACCAAGATATTAGAGTTGCTTGGTAAACTCACAAAGATAATATAGTCGCTTGGTGGTTTTCATTAGGATATTAGAGTTACCCAATAGTCCATTGAGATATTAGAGTCGTTCAACAGTCATATGACGATATTCAATAGTTCCTCACCATAGTGTAACACGCCTTCCCGACCTATGAATAAGCCGAGGAGGAATGCTACATCGGGATACGAGCTCTGGTTATGTTAGCCTACTTAATGTTCCTTATAAAAATTTTCCAAAATTTTGACGGAATCTCCTTTAAAATTCTAGGTCCCAAGTGTCGACAAAACTGATTTTTCTTATTTTTGAAAAACATTTTGTTTCACAATTCAACTCAAGCACACTCCCAATAATCCACCGTTATATCCTCAACTACAATCCTGCAAGAAGAATTCACACTTCTATATTCACAACCCAACTCAATTTAAAACCATACAGTTATTATACATTACTAGATTTATATGCTACATCAAGTTATCTCTTTGTATTGTTCAAATAAGTACATGCCAGTTTCTAATACCAAAATACAAAATGAAGAGCACCACCTAAGTTTGTTGATGACTGACAGATCGTAGGACTTCTCTGCTCGCTACTGGCTCCTTGCTAATAACCTACGAGTTTAGAAGAAACTAAACTCGCTAAGCATTGCAGATACCCAGTGGAGCCAAAATTTTCATGCCATTTCTTAATCGAATATGCATTATACAATTATCGACTTATGTTTCTTATATTATTTCAACGTGAAATATCATATTTTGTCTTTTTAATAACATATTATGCTCATTTATATGCATAAGGAATCAATTGGATTACTTTTGAAAAATGACCAAATGAATATTAGCAAAATGACCATATGAATAGTAAATTCTGGTTTTGGACTCAACTTGATCTTTATTTTGAAAAATTGTATAAAATAATATACTTGACTAAAAACTCTAAAATTTTTACAGAATTTAGTTTTACATCTTAAAATCATTCCTTTAAAATTTCAGATCAAACTGGACACAAAATCTTGGTTAAGTAGTTCACCCAACCAGACTGCTTCAGTTGCCCTGCATCCTGGCAGCAGTTCTGAATTTTGTGAATTCCGTAAATTAAATTCAATCAATGTGGTTCCAAATTATTTTTCTCAAATACTAGACTCACTAAGAAAAAACATATCCAAAATTCAATTGAAGAACATTTTTATATATTTAATTAAAAATCATACAAGTTACAGCATTTCACTAATTTTAAAACAGAAAAATTTCAAGAAAATGAACAAATGATTAGTTAAAGTACCAAACCTTGCTATTTCTTAGTCCTTTATCTATATCACTTCCTTTCCTTCCTTGTCTCCTTGATTTCCTATGAAATTTAACATCACATATACAAAGTTAAGAACCCTAGGTATAGACATAGTCTTATCTTATGATTTTTCTAATGGTTGCTAGCTTATTTTCACCATTAAACACCATTATTTCTTTCATCAAATCCTTCAAATAATTATTTCTTGAATTTTCTCCAAATCTAGCTACATGAACCCTAATTTCAATCTCTTAAATTAACCATTAATCCATGAAATTAAAACTAGAGATAGGTTTCTCTTACCTTATAATCTTGTTTGTCACCAATATCTTCAACCAAAAGCCTTAAACTTTGAAAAAAATCACCTCCTTCTTCCTTCTCTTATGATTTGGACGAGTTCACCATGTAAGAGAGGGCTTTTATATTTTTTTCTTAGCTTATTTTGATCCAAATGGCAGCCAAGAGAAGTTAAGATGTGTTGGTGTAAGTGTTGATTTCCCATTGGTACACCTTATGGCAAAAATGGTCACTTTTAATTGGTCCAAATGTCTCTTTCTTTTATTTATTTAAAACCCAAGCCATTGGGCTTTTTTTTATTCATATTTTGACCCCCTCAACTTTCTTGTGCTGTAATTTTATAGTCTAGGGTGTGAAATTACCAAAATACCCTCCAGCGATTAATCAATTGTAACTTTTAAACAGTGCGTTTTCTGAAAAATTTGAAATCCACGGTTATGACCCGATTAATCTCTAGAATACTCTTCCGGGGTCGGATATGGGCACTATTAAGAACTTCCGACACTTAATTTTTAAGTTTACATAGTTGCCCCTAACTTTTGAGAAATTTCCACTTAGGTCCTCGGCCTTTCAAAAAATTACCTTTAGGTCCCGTCAACTTTACGGGCCTCCTTTGCACACTGATTTTATTTTTGACTATCTCGAGCCTCTATTTGACCACTTATTTATGTCCTTCTTGCCTAATACTCGACTACCTAAACTTTGGGATGTGACACATAGGGCATCCATCCTTTGGATTTTTGTTTCTCTCTATGTATTGTTTTATAGATACTTGGTGCAAAATTCAGAAGTTATATCATTGCTTTTCACTCTCTTCTACAGAAGTCTCTATCGTTCAAGCATAGGGCAAAACTGTAGTCTCTTAATTTTAACTCTGAATGAGCTTTGTTCTAACTTAAAAACCCAAACCAAGGGCGGTCCAATCTTAAAAGCCCAAGTTAAATCCAATCTAATTTTAAAACTCCAAATCAAGTCCAGGACCAATTAAAAAGCTAAAATCAACTTTGGTCAGATTCAAAAAGCTAAACCGACCAAAAAATAATGAGAATTGGCCATTTTTATGGCCAATTCGTTATAAGCCATGCTCATAATTAATTGGTCATGGAAAATTCATTATGAGCCATGTTCATAATGAATTTGCCATGGCAAAATTGCTATGAGCATTTGCTCATAGCGAATTGGCCAATTGGCCATGCCTAGGGTCCAATTCGTTTAATTTAGCTACTTAAATATCTTAAATGTACTTAAACTCATATTGATTCAGATAAAGAGAGGATTTTCTAATATGATTGAGACTGTGTCACTGAGATAAAGTCGAATTATTACCCTAACATTGCCTATAAAAAGGCAATTAACAGAAGCCACAAGGGGGATGAAAAGGGAGACAAAAAGCAATTTAAGGCCAAAAATTAGCAAAAGAAAAGCATAGAAATGAAACAATTATAATTAACAAAAAGCAATTAAAAGCAAAAAAAGAGACAGAGGCATAAACAAAAGGTAGAGACAATAGCCAAGATTCCATTGATCCAGGCCCGCCCAAACCATCCAAAGCTAAAGGATTTGTGTGGTTATCCAGTAAGGCTTGGTTCATTGACTTTCACTTGGAAGAACCAACAATGTAGATATGGTTACTATTACTAATTCTATTTATTATCTTCATTATGTAAGCATGTAGAGTTTTCTATTTTTTTAGTTTATTAAGTTGATTTTGCTCAAATCCTTAATATCATCTGGTAAACCCTAATTTTCATTCTAAAACCCTAATTTTCATTCTTAACCCCTAGTTTTGCATGTTTTAACTCTAATTTCATAATAAAATTCTAATTTGTAAAATAACACCCTAACCTAGTTATTAAGACCTTAATTTAGCGATAAAAGCCCCAATTTTATTAGTTTAGCCTTAATTTATAATTGTTTGTATGATGGTTAATTATTTATTTGGATCACTTGTTTTCTTATAAAATATTTAATTAATTTTTTATGGATGGTTAAAATTGTATTCATTTATTATAGTTTGAATTTTGAGGAAGATGTGAAAGGCATGTTTTCATTTTGTGGGTGTCTTTTTTGTTTTGCTTATGTAATTTAATTTATTTTAAGGATTTTTGAGACTATTGTAAGGGACACGTTTTCATCTATGGTGGGTATCTTATTTTATTCATTTTACTTTCTTTGTGGACTTTAGACATTATAAGGACATGTTTTTATCTTGTATGGGTGCCTATTTTATTTGATGTTTAATTTATAATATAATGGATGTTTGTTTATTTTAATTACATGTAGTATGAATAGTATGATAATAATTAAGAATTTAATAATATTTAGACTTGAAAAGGGGGTTAGTTTCAATAAAATGGATGTTATAGGGGTGTTGGGTCATTCTCACATTTCCTAAATGTATCTAACTTTTCGAACCCAAATAGGAGGTTGGGGATTCCTTAAGAATCGAGTCTACTCCTTTTTATCTTTCTAGCCTATTCGGGTGGTGACTCCATTTCTTCAAGTTTAGGTCCATTTTCTCTAAAACTCCGAGTCTAATAGTCTCAAAATCGTAAAAATTATTTTACAGGGATTGAGGACGAAAAACATCGCCCACAGCCCCCTTTACTTTCAGGATCTATTCAGAATGCACTGAGATTTTTTTTACTTGTAAATAGAGTATTGTTGGAACTTGGAAACTCATTGGAGAAAGATTTCGAACGGACTTCTCTGAATTTTTAACTAATTTCTTTTATTAGAAAGAATTAAGAGAGTTTTTCTTTTTAATTTGTTTGTCTTTTGCTATAAACCAAAAAATATATTTTTTTTAAATTACACAAATAGCCTAAACAATTTTTAATTTTTAAAAGTAATGCTCAAAAAAGTTATAAAAGTACAGTAAAAACCTTAAAATAACATAAATACCTCGTTCATTAAAATATAAAAGCTTTAAATTATAAAACTGTCATTTTTTAAAATAAATTTTATATGTAATATATAAAATAACATATAAAAATATAAAATAACATATATAACATAAATTAACATATATAACATATTATCAACATATAAAAGTTATAATCATTAAACAAAATTTATATTATATATATTGCATATAATTTGTAAATGTGAATTATAGATTTTATATATTCTTAAATATATTATATATTGTATATAATTTGAAAAATGTAATAAATCACATATTATGAAATATGAATACAAACACAATACGGACATGATATAATATGAATACACTGATATTGTAGTTTTTAAAAATAAGGATATGGCATGCTTGAGATACGTTTATGCATAAAAATATATTTATTTTTTAAAATTATAAAATGCAATGAGAGATAAATGTGTTCAAAATAAATATTTGATAGTTCATTTATATATAAATATAATTATAAGAGCAGAAAATTAAATCTTTTGTAAAAAAAAAAAAGAGAGATTGACTATAATTATTTAGCTAATAATTTACTAATATAAATAAAATTTTATGATAAAATATATCTTAATATTTATTAAAGTGTCTTGAAATGAGTGCATATTATATATTATCTGTATTTAAAAATTAGAAAATAATAAAAAAATAAGACAAATATGGAGTCTTGTCCAACAAGTGTCTAACACAGATATTTCATCCTGTTGAAGTATCATTACTTCAAAGATCATGTATTAAGAAAAATATATAAACTTTTACATGTTATATAAGCAGTATATAATTTAATAAAATGTGAATTCGAAACTTTTTTTTTGTCATTATACGTTATATATAATAATATATATACTATGAATTCAAGATTTATACGTTATATACATTATATATATTCTGTTAAATATAATGAACTCCAAATAACATATATCATATATAAATCAACAAATAAACTTTTATATATTATATATATTGTATATAATTTAATAAATAAGAATTTCAAACTTTTATATGCCCTTATATATGTTATATATAATTTGTTAAATGTGATAAAATCTATATTAAGAAATATATACAAACTTTTATATGTTATATATACTACACATAGCTTGGTAAAATGAGATATTCAAACTTTAATATGTTGTTTTATGTTATATATGTAATACATAATTTGTTAAAATTTGATATTTATATGTTATATATATATTGCATATAATCTATTATATGTTATATATGTTTTATATAATATGTTAAACGTGATGAATTTCTATATATATATATATATATATATAATATAATCTATTAAGTATGATGTTTATATATCATATATATACTATAGATAAATTATTATATATTATATATGTTGTATATAATTAAATGTAATAAAAAACTAAGAATTTGAAAAAAAAAAAACTTTCTTTAAAATATTTTATTAAATATGTGAAGTGTATTACAGTTGAATTGAAGAACAAAAAAAAAAAACTCCAACCAATATAGATGAAATCCAAAACAATCAAAATAAAAAAAAAATCAAGATTTACTGGCACAACCAAAATCAAAATTACAATTACAATTGATTTATGTTTTTTTTTTTCACTTTTATGAAACGAAAAACAAATAAAAAAATGAAAGAAAGAAAGAGAAATACAGATTAGAGATGGAAGAGAAGAGGCACATGAAGAATGAGAAAGCAATGGCGCAAAAAGAAAAGAGGCATAGAAAATTTAATAGAAGAAAGGAGATTAGGAGAAGAAGAAGAGGATGATTAAAATAAAAAAAAAGTAACAAAATAAAAAAAAACATAAATGAAAAGAAAAAAAATATATAAAATAACATAAAATTGAAAAATAAAAAGAAGACAATAAAAATGAAAAATAAATACGATAAAAAATGAAAAATAAAATTAAAAGATGTGGACCTCGGAATGGAATATTGATATGCATATATATATATATATATATATTTGTGTGTGTGTATAATGAGCCCTAGATTTAATAATGCATGTATAATGAGCCCTAGATTTAATAATATAAGCCAATGGATCAGATATTTTGCAAATTGCATTTGTAAACAAATTGAAGCATTGAGATCGCATTTTGCATTTGAATTAATTTGTAATGTTTGCTATGATACTCTTAATTTGATTTACTGAGAAAATAATTGAGAAGATTTCCCAAAAAATGCAGAATAGATGTTACCATTTCACAAGGCAACATATACTGTCATAGTAAATCTGAAAGAAAAAAAAAATACTTATCTCGAATAGGTCACAAATTCTCTCAGATATTCTTGTGACTTCGTACGAATAAAACACCATAACTAAATCCAAAACTTTAAAGCAATGAATTGTGAATATAACCTCATCCGCTTAATTTCACCAAGGTTTAAGGTCAACAGATTTATATCACATGCAAAAAGGAAAAAAGAAAAAAACAATCTGAATCAGAGGGAAAAAGATGATTGTTGTGACTTGCTATGGATAATAAGCCTACTCTGATCAGAAACAAAAATTATACACAGTTGTCATCTGCTTCTCCGACACTTTTCAAGTACCAAATAAAAACCGCAAATCTGCCTCAGTTAATTTTCCTAAAGCCTCTTTGGAGCCACCTACAGTCCTGTGGCAAAAGGCGTAAATAAATCATAAAAAACAGACATTAGAAAATACATGTAACTCATCAATTATAATAACATATGAAAGCTGGAAGACACACCCTTCAAACACCAGTTCCTTCTTTTCTTGCAGCTGCAAAATCCTTTCCTCGATTGTGTTCTCAATAATAAATCTCACAATTCTATATAAAACAAATGCAAAGAAAATGTAAGCCCTTCAAGTAATTAATTTCATAGAGTCTTGGAATAGTAAGAAATGCAGCACCTTATTGGCTTATACTGCCCTATTCTATGAATCCTGTCTTGTGCTTGCCGCTCCACAGCTGGGTTCCACCAAGGATCCATCAAGAAAACCTAGACAATCCAAAAACAATAAGGAATGTAATATTTAGTTGCCAGAAGGAAAGGTAAAAATAATAGACCAACTAGTAATAAGGGACAAAAATAATTAGCGCGAAAATGAAACAGAATTTGGAAGGACGATAAATAAAAATGAAACAAATACATGAAGTCTAACTTCATATTTTCATATGCCATGAAGAAAGAATGAAAGCCAATAACAGAAGAAATTTGTATGTTTAAAAGGCCATGAGATCAGATCAGTTTAGAGAATCACGTAAAAAAAAAGGCAAGGTTTTTGCAAGATGAACATGCAAAAACTATCACAAAATTGAGCCTCTCTTGTAAACAAATCCAATTTAATCAATTGAACAAAACAAAGTTACATAAGAATAATGTCTTTCACATGCCCAATTATTGGCATGAATCATCAACATAGCCTTGGGCAAAGAATTGAACCACCACAAAAAGAGAAGAGAAGAGAAGAACTAACATGTGATGCTACAGTCAGGTTGAGAGCAATGCCGCCAGCTTTCAAACTCATTAACAAGATCTTGCAGTCTGGATCCTCAGTAAATCTCTTGATAGCAGCATCTCTTGCAGGCAAAGTCATGCTTCCAACCAATTGAACACAATTTACTCCTGACTGCAGAAAGGTTACTAGATCAAACGAAATTCCTTTTCAAAATATTGAATACAACAGGAATATGAAATAAACATATATTATTTTACCTTTTGGAGAGAGTAGCTGATCAGATCCAAGAATGAAGTGAACTGGCTGAAAACAATTCCTTTTGCAGAACCATCCTTTTCAACCATATTTCTAATTTCTTCCCTCTGCAGCCATATATATAAACTTCCCTAACCACACCAATATATACTGAAAAAAGTTGCAAACAAAGACACACATCTAGCAGAAATGTCAACAGAAATCATAAGCTATCCTACAAACTGACTCACTTTTTAACAGATTTGTCAGCCTACCTCGCAGCTTCCACCTTCCATATCAATATTTCTAATTCGACAACCAATTTCCCCCACTTTGTACCATTTCTTTTAAGATGAGAATGGAAGACATATATTATAAATAGGCACAAAAATGTCGAGTAGTTGTAAACAGGGAAAATATGTGAAAAATACATGCCATGCTCTGGAACTCATAAAGCAGGTTGTCTCCACTATTAATTTAAATAAATGAATTAAAACTGATGCTTTTATACAATATATACCAGAGCCTCTATCTTGGTGCTTGTCTGGAAATCATTTAGCTGTATTCTGTTGAAAATACTGGAGGATTTAAAGCCTTTAATAGTTGTTTTAGCAGTCTGGACTCCACTATCCGCCTTTGTGGTCCAATCAACTGTATGTAATCTAGAACAGGTAGGACATGAGACTTCTCCCAACGAAGAAGAGAAATCAAGCAGACAAGCCTTACAAAAAACATGGGAACAGGAGGTAACCTAAAAGATAAGAGCATAAAAGGCAATTCAATTAAGGAACTTGTGCAGATTGTGTTTGCTAACTTTATGCAAAACCAAATGCAAGGAAGCCACTATGTACATATAGTATTTGAGCCAACAAGTTTTGGTATGTGAGAACATTTAAGTGCAAATATCATTCTTTTCACATTTCCAGAAGTAAAAACGAATGGACATTATTTCCATTTAAAATGATTGAACTATTAATAGCACGCAAAGATAATGATCTTAAAATATTACAACCATGGTGATACAAATAGATGGCCATTTATTTCTTGAAAAAGCAATGATTTAAGGCGACATAATTCTTTTTAGGAAATAAATTAATATTGTCTCATTCATGAAAATCTGCATGGTAGAAATCCATAAGATTTAAGGCAGTAGGAACAAAAGATTTCAAACTCTCAGCGACTAGATGCTATTTCAAGAGCCTCTCACTTGAGCATGTCATTTAGTTATCAGATATTAAAGACCAGAATTGGAATCAATGATTCATTTACATTCTTTTATCTGGAGCATAAGTTATCAAAAAGGAAATCAAGAATAAATAAGCCTTTATTACTGGATTTTCATCACAATATGGTGGTCAAGTATTATAAAATCAGAATGGGAATAGACCTTCATTCTGATCCCCACTCTCTTATTCCTGGTAAACTGCATCTAAAGATTGTATGGAAAAAAAAAAGGAGCTGAAGGAAACTTTGGGGCTAGGAAGGGAATACCGAAAAAAAAAAAAGTGTAATAACAGAAAAGTTACTCACTACAGAATCTTCAGCTGGATCATGGCAAATACCACACGCTTGCTCAACATTATGCGTATCAACCAAGTTTCCTGCCCTTTGTGCTGCAGTTTTTGAATATACCACAAGGATGATCAACTGCCTGTAATGTTTTACAAAGACAAAAATAATCAGAGAATATTTTCTTAAAAAAAAGATAACAGAGAATAACCTTTCCATTCTTCTGCTGGTGATTGAAATTTATATTAATTTCTTTTCAGAAAAAGCATAAAAATAGTGGAAGGAATCAGCCAGGGCTCCTAAATTAAAGAACATATATCATATAAGGAAAATACTTCATACAAAATTATTCATTAATTGTCTTGGAAATCCAAAACAAATAAAGAAGCCTTCAAAATAATGTAGTTCTCAAATTAGAAAATCAAAATCAGAGGGGTATTTACAATCAAGGAGTCTTCTTGCCACATAAAACTTTTGCGTTCTCAGACCCAAAATTTTTAATTCAACTAAAAACTAAATATACCTATGGAGGCTACAACCTTACATTAGAGAAAACTAAAATAGAAAATTACTAAATAGTCCTATCAAAACATAAAATTCCTAATCCCTACTAAGATATGAATTGTTTATTAAGTTTCCCACTACTAAAAAGAAAATAGTAATCGCAAAGAGGCCCTTCTCTCCAAGATGGGTCAAGATCACAGTTTGGACTCAGTCCACATCAACATCATTCTGCCTTTCCTCTGAAAACCTTGACCTCAAATAGAAAGAAGCACACATAAGAGAACCAACAAAAGCTTTTGCAGGAAACACAGAAGAAAGCTAATATTTTGGATCTTCCTCCTCAATACACCATGAATAATCAACTGGGTCAAAGAGGCCCTTCTCTCCAAGATAGGTTAATATCACAGTTTGAACATAGGCTATGCCTATGGGAAGGACATAAACTCATCACTCTTATAATTGAAGAACAAAATTTCCCTATATATGTTTCTATAGAGGTCAATTGAACTGAACAAAAAGGCTACATAATCAATTAAAAAAAATGCCCTGTACAAAGGAATTATAACTTTTAAGTACAAGAATCAGCACATAGAACTTCCACTAAAATACTTTATTTACCAGCCGCAAACGTGTGAGAAGGTCAAATATGCGAGCATAGTTATTCATCACCGTTCCAGCATTCACATATCTATAAAGAGAAGGTGGGGCAATTACTATTATCATGTAAACATAAATAATGCCTGTGATAAATGAGCATGCTGCATTTGTGGATATTTTAGTTAACTGTCAATAAGATACCATGAGAAATTTTATGCATTAAAGATAGAATTGTAAACCAGCATAAGGCAATTTGCACAAGTCAGAACAGATTTAAATTAATGACACTGAAAAAGAAAGGAACAAAGATAGACTATCATTTACGTATTAAATTGTGCCTGGCTCTCATTGTATAATGACTGATAATAATCTTCTTCTTTAACATCTAGAGTATCACGCCTCAACATAACCTTGAGAAGAAAGAGTGCAGATAGTTAGAAGCCTTTAACTAGCTAACAAATTCAAAATGTTTAGTATCACGGGAGAGCTTACCATCCTAGGAGGAAGGAGCAAGATCAGAAGCCCTGCCTTTTTTGGTGCGTCTGAGCACTATATTTCTCAGAACTTTTTGTTTGAGCAATATCATTGCTCTTTTTCCAACATCAAGGGATCCATATATATATATATATTAGAATTGAGAAAAGAAATTGTTTCTGCAAATATATAACCCCAATATATTATTTATAATAATAAGAAAAGTAGATAAGTGTTCAAATATATATATTAGAATTGAGAAAAGAAATTGTTTTTGCATATATATACCCCCAATATATTATTTATAATAATAAGAAAAGTAGAGAAGTGTTATGCAGATCTTACTTTATTCCACCAACAAAAATGTCTCACAGAACTATGGGGGCAACTTGAGCATTGTGATGCTGACCTATATTGGATAACAAACATGTAAATGACAAACAAGAAAGTTCATAAAAGTTTCTGCCCAAAAATGATCCATACATAAAATATGGGAGAAAGAAGAAGAGAGAACAGCAACAATGACATGAAACTTGACTCGAACAAGCAATTGAGGGAACAAATTAGTTTAGCAGATAACAAGAGAAAACAGCCTTCAAAATTTAAGAGACAGAGGGAGAGTGGGAAAAGATGGAAAGGGTACACAACTAATTTATTGAAAAAAAAGGCCATATTTTGATATAGTCCAGATTCTTGTTCACATGTTTAGCCGACATAACAAGTAAACTAAGAGTTGATAGAAATTCCAAGTTTAGAAATTTAATGAAATTGCAATATATAAGCTGAAGGTGAAAAAGAAAAATCTTTAATTGGTATCAATGACCTTCAATAGTCACAAGTGCATGGTAAGAAGACACAAGCATAGGTTAATATGTGGCATCCCAACAAGTTAACACAGCATTAGAATCACAATTACCTTATATATAAAAAAAATCATTCTATTGTACAGGCAGCTTGAGGGAGTGGGAAGATAAAATTGAAATGGTAATTGAAGCAGACCCTCAACTATAATGTGCTTCAATTACCATAACAGAAAGAAGCTAACTTCCAAGTGAGGTCAATCAGATCATAAACATCTTTGAATCTGAAGCCATACCTATAGTCCAGGGTTCTGCAATCGCAATCCTTACACAAGTAATAAGAGTATGGGACTATTTGCAGGAAGCGTATCTGTGTAAATGGAGGGTAAAATGCATAAGTTGGACAATTAAGTCTTCACAAGGAAAGTTGATTGTTCTAAAACTCACCAGAGAATAAAGTTCCCCCACACGATTTTGAAGGGGAGTACCACTTAGGGCCCATTTATATGAAGAGTCTAAAGCAAAAATGACTTTTGCTGTGTTACAACGCCTATCTTTTACATAATAAGCCTGTGTGAACATAAGGGGAAAAAAGAAAAAAGAATGATTAGAAAGCAATAAACCATTCGGACAATAGAAAGATGAATTTATTTATGCACAAGAACACAGATATAGGGGAACTTCCATAAAGGTTAAAAAAAATTAAAAATTAGTGTTTCAACAAACGGGAACTAAATATTTATAATATTAAACTGCTATTAAGACATAATATCCTAAACTCATTTCAAGTGGATTACAAAATTAAATAATTGCAAGTCACTCCTTCACACCCTATATAGGATCTGACATAGCATTTCTTCAAGATCAAGCCAATGGTACAGCATAATACAAAATTAAATCTAGGATTATAAATTCATTACTTACCTTTTGCCACTGGTAGAATTAAGAACACAATTAGGAAAGGGAATTGGAAGAGCAAGTGAAATGTCTTACCATAATTCTTTCAAGTTAGTATAACATGAGAGAATGAATTTTGTGTAATATAATATAATTTGTCAAATATCTGCATAAATTATTTCTGTAGTGAGTACTATTCAATAGATGATTAGGATAAATATAAAATTAATAACTTTAACTTAATCAGCAACTAATTTCGTTTCCATTTTATTCTAACACTTCTGCAATTGTTATAAGATCTTAATTTGCACTCTAATAAACGTAAATAGAATGAGGAATAATCTCATCATACCTTCTTATACCAAATACCTCTTTTTCCAATAATTTTTTTACTATATTGTTGATGGCCATAATTATTTTTGTGCACTAATATTCATAATTGATAAAGGAAACAACTACTTTAGAAAAGAAAAAACAAGAATAGTACTAACCATTTTATGAAGAACTAAATAATCGGTAAAACTCAATCAATTTTCATCATCAATTATTGTCATTAAAAAATAAAAAAAGCATAGTTCCCACAATATTAAATTTAAAATTTAAAAAAAAGGTTCTAAAGAATTTGATGATTGGTGATGGTGATAATAACAATAAGGAACAAGAAGTATAATTAAATGTAACAATAGGGACAGAAGTAGGCCTTTAATAATTGATATTCAAATTCCCTTAAGAAGCTATTCACAAAAAACTTTATTAATTTGCACTTTCATGACTGTTACAATAAGGTATAGGATGAATTGAAAACATTACAACATGCATTTCAGATTTCCTAAATCTAAATGGAGGAAGTTTCATAGTTTATCAATTAAAAGTATCCTTGTAATCAATTTCAAACTTTGTGATAGAGCACATCAAGGAAATTAAAATTTTAAATAAGTACATATAATATTGTATTTAATTATTTAAATATGAATGGAATTTCATAATATACGCTTAAAGAACTTCAGGAAATTCTACATTGTAAGTCTCAACATAAAAAAATTGAGGAATCACAACATGCAAAGATGCTGAAAAGATTGGAGGAGATGCATAATGTACTCGAAATATATGAGGAAGTAAGAATTTCGAATAAATCTTCAGTGAATGAGCGGGAAGGCTTCAATCCAAGCAAACCAATCGAAAAGCAAATGTTTTTAGCAGGCAATGCAAGCAAAGGAAAACCCGAATCTTATCAAAACAAGGATAGTCCTAAAGATTAGCTCCGTGCTTGCTTCAAAAACAAATTCTAATTTCTCAAACAAATTTTTATAGCAATTTATTTTAATGCTTATTGCTTTTGTATAGTTATTAACAACATTACTATTTACCTTAATATAAACGAATCTGAGAGAAAAAGAATAAAAACAAAAGACAAATTAAGAAATCAACAGAATATAAACATCAAGAAGCATAGCACATCGTTAACAGATTTTGATTCCCTTGTGTTAGTCAGACTTAATGTGATATTTACTTAGTCACTAATTTCAACTAGACAATTACCATTTTGACAGAACTATACATAATCAAACAGTGGCAAATTCAAATTCAAAAGCAAAAAATAAAAATTTGGCTTAGCAAATCACTTCGCGCCAACTCACCTCATCCAAAATAATGCGATCCCAGGTCATAGAGTGAAGAAGTGATTTTTCTCTAAGGCTTGTTTAACTTCCAAATTCTTCATATCCTCAATATCATCTTCTACAACAGGCTGTTTCTTCCGAGCTCTCTTCATTACGTCATCCTGATATCCGTGAGTTTTATTTTTATCAGATTCTTTTTCATGTGTCGAGGCTAATGATGTACTTTTCAGCTTTTTCCTGTCTTGCTTAGACTGCTTTTCAGTTCTAATGGCATTAGGACCACAAAAATATTTGAGGTGAATGGAGAGCTTTTTTTCATAGAATGACTTCCCACAATAAACACACTTTTGCTTAGGTAGCATCATGTATTTTCTGAATTCAGACTCCACGATACTTTACGTTGTTATGACAAAATCATAGTAGAAGAAATTTTAGAATTCTTCTCTCTGTTGGCCCCGTGATAAACCAGTACCTTAGTGCTTCCTTTTGTAGTAAAAGGATCAATTTCACTCACCCATTGTGACACAGCAGCCACAGGACAGACTACAAGGGTAGGTTCGATTCCACTGGAATCATTAGAGGAACCTGGTAACAGTGTGGCTCCATTGGATTCACAGGTTTTCCTGAGGATTTCCCGTTTGGCAAGGACAAAGGCAATGGCTTGAATGGTCTTCCCCATTCCCATTTCATCAGCAAGAATTCCTCCCTTGGTTGCTGACTCTTCCTGTTTCAAAGCCCAGGCTAACCATTCCTTTTGATACCTTAACAAAGGCATAATCAATTCTGATGGAGGCTCAGCCGTTTCATTCATCAAAGCATATTGATCATCTAAATCCAAGTCTTCAGTCAAATGTCATCAATCCATTTTTCATGTTCTTCTTCCCAAATGTGCCACATCAACAATGTCTTTGACCTCCCTCTAGCCTTCCCCTTTGAGGGATACGATTTCTTCATTCTCTCTCTCACAAAATTAATTTGAGCTCCTCTGAGTGGCTGAGCCAGTTGATTAATAAGGTCGGATTCTGTCACACTTCTTCTAGTAGAAGGCTCTCCATAATCAGAAACAGAAAGATCCACAGAAGCCAGATCAATATCTTCCTCATCATTGATGCCAATGCCAACTTTATCCTTAGCTTTCCAAGTTTTGTTGAGAACCTCTATCTCTTCAACGATTTCACCTACATTTTTCATTTCAAGGTGTGAGCATATAGCAATATAGACTCCAAGGTTCACTAACCTGTTCATGTTATCAAAAAACTCCAATTCATCTCAGTACAAAACTTCAACAGGAAGAAAGCCAGAAAAAAAGTAAAAAATTAGTACATAAAATACCTTCATTGGTGGAGTTGCTATCATCAGATTCGGAAGATAATACATACAATTCATCATCAACTCCACACCCATGTAGGTTAATGCCATCACTTTCACTAGAGCTATCACTTTCTTTTTTATTACGGCCTGACACGGCATGAAAACATTGAACACTTAGACACAAAAAGCAATACATCAAGCAATTAATTTCAAAAACAAAAGAATGAAATGAAAGAACATAACAAGCCCGTACGTAAAACTAAACAAAGTCAAAACCCTCGATCAACTGTTACAATCAATCCAAAAGCTTAGAGTCTTAAACCTAAAAATCAAGGGGAAATGAGGGGAAAAAAAACAAAGATTGAGAGTTTTAAACCCTAAGAGTTTGTTTCCAACGCTACATATCAATAAAAGCAAGAAGAAATGAAGCAAAGAGTAAGAAATTTACCATCGATGGTGAGTTTGGGGAGTCCTCTGCGAGAGCGGAGCTCCATTGCGGTTTCAAGAACGAAAGGATTAAAAAGAATAGATTGATTGATTGATTGATGAAAGAAGAAGAAGAAAAAGAGAGAAGAGAAAGGGCTTTGAATTAAAGAATGGTTGATTTGATAACGGGGTAGCAGTATGGTCTTTTGTCAGTTGACGGCGGGAATTCGCTTTGCTCTAAACGGCGGGAAAATAGACTTCACATTGACGCTTCGACTCCATATTCCATAATTTCACCCTCTTCAACTTACTCCGTTAATTTTTTTTTTCTTCGTGAACACATCACTGGAGACTTGACACATCTTTGTCGTTAGTTGATACAAATGCTCATGCGGTTCGCATTTCGTATTACATCGTCATTTTTTTTAAATTAAATTTATATCTTTCAAAATTATTATACAAAATGTTTAAATATTTTTTTTATTTTTTCTAAACATAATATCTCAATTTTTTTAAATAAAATAAATTTAATTTTTTATATAATTAAACCAATTTTATTTTATGTTAATTTAAATAAATGAAAAAATAATACATTTTAATTATTTATTATCACATTTTTCAATAATATTTGATTTTTTAAAATAAAAATACTTTAAATAGTTATTAATTTCAATTTTAATTTTATAGTAAACCAAATAAAAATAAATAAATAGTCATTTTGATTTCAATTCTAATTAATTCAAATCAAATCTGATCTTATATCTTTTTAAAATGTTTTAAAATGTTCATTATTTTACATAACAATATTATGTGAAATAAAAATTTATATAAAAGAAATATGTAAGTTCATATTTATGTTTTTTGTGCATATATCATTTTTAATTAATCTCGAAATATCTTTATAGAATCAAAATTTAGAAATATACTCTGTGTACTTGTACCAAAATAAATAAACAATAAAATTAATTATAAGAGATAGAATCAATGAGTTTAGATAAGGACTTTTACAAAATTATCTATAAAAATATTTTTTTAAAAAAATACTTTAGAAAAAAAATTTATACTTTAAAAAAAATTGAAAGAAATTTTCAAAAATGTCTCACTCCTCGTTAAAATAAGATATTTTTTTTTCAAAAATATTTTATCTCTTATTACAAATAATATTTTACTCCAAATTTTATCTTTTTTTTAATTTTACTATTAAATAAATACATTTCAATAAAATAATAAAATTGATATTTTAAATTATCTTTTCAATATATAAAATTTATTAATTTTTATAGAGTAAAAATTTTAATTTTAATTACAAATAACACTGATAAAAAAATATATAAAGTAAAATATATAAAAATATATTAATAAAAATTATTAAATTTATTTTTAAACTAATTTTACATTTTATACACATAAAAAATTTAAAAAAAGTGTTAATTTCATTATATAAATATTGTGTAGATATTGCCTGCATATTTTATATATGTTATGTAGACATTGTAGATGATATATATTTGTTTTGTATATGTTATGTAAATTTTATGTGAATTTTGTGTAATACCCCTAGTTTAGCTAAACTTAGTATAACAATTTAAAAAGGGTTAAGGAAGTTGAGGAAGAAGAAAACAATTTAAGTATATAAGAGATATAAAAAATATATACATAAAGTATAAAGGTTACTAGAAAACAAGAAAGTAAAAAAGGTAAAGTGTTAAAAGATAAAAATAGAAAGTTAAGAAGATATATATATATATATATATATTAAAATAAAAAAAATTAGTATCTAAGTAAATTAATTAAATAAATATATACATATTATTGGATGAAAAGATTACAAAAGTCAAATTCTAGAATTTGTTATCATCTTCTTCTTTTTTTCTCTAAGTGTGGCTGATTTCTCCATTAGTAAATAAGCGAAAGTTTTTCTCTTCAATTACTTAATCTTGCAAGGAAATTAAGAGAATTAAGGAAGTTTTAATGAAAGCTTAAGCAATAGGTAAGTTATCTTGAATTCAAATAGTATTTACTGGAAAGTTTGAAGGCATGAAGAATTGATTACTGATGAGGGTATGACTAATTATTTAAGTGATTAGTAATAAAATTGTTAAGATATAGAAGCGATAATTTTAAGCTTGGATGGTTGATTTATAAGTTTGGTAATTGTTTGCAAAAAGGAGAAAATAAATTAGGGTTTTGATAGAAATTATGATTAAAATGAGTGTAGGTGAAGTTTAATTGATTAAAGTATATTAACATGAATTTCTAATACTATATCTAAATTTATAATTTGATTAGGAGTTGAGTGAAGTGGTTTTAGTGAAGTGGTTTTGGTTAATCAAAGAGGTGAAGACCACTTTGAGGAAGTGAAGGGCTTAGTAGAAAGTTGGAAAGGAGTTCATCCTTTCATTTTGGTCATCAACAAGGTTAGTGCATACTTTGATATTATATTTTCAAATAGTATGTATAGTTTGAGCAAAATTTTATGTGATTTGTGTGATTTTAGCAACCCACGGGTGTGTCCTTATAGAGGCATCTTTCAAATTAAAACTACTTGTGAGAAGTTCGTGGAGAGACAGTGTTGAATTTAAGCCATGGGCATGGCTCCAAAATGCCACGGCCGTGGGCTTACCTACCAAAAATTTTGGCAATAACATTTTATAACCCACGGGCATGGGCCTAAAGTGCCACGGCCATGGGATTGGTTTCTTAAGTGGATAGTACCATTTTTAAATACACATGCATGGCCCAGAAATGCCACGATCGTGCGCTTGGTTTTCTTGGTATTTAGACATAATCATTTCAAAACACACGGGTGTGGCCTTCAGATAGGCACGACGGTGTCCTTTGGCTTTAAAAAGGAAACTAGTTTGTGATGTTGGTTAAAGTGTGGAATGATGAAAATAAATATGAAAAGTGAAAATATAAGGAAAGAAATATAATATGATGAATACATATTGCATGCTATCTTGTATAATATCTAGTTCCAGAAAACTATGTTTGACATTGTTTGGCATGCCATATGCTTTTAAGGCGAGATACGCGGGTGTCATAGTTATAATGTCACTATATTGATTACGCCTGCGAGCGAGACACGTTGGTGTCATTATTATTGAGATAATCCAAAATGATATTTCTGAAACTAGATTATTATATAAGAATTTTTGTGTTTAATGTGTGTTGATGATTAAAACATATTGATGAATTATGTGTATTTGGCATGATGCATTTTTAGAAGTACAATTCATCATATCACTATTTATTATCAAAGTATGTACCGCTAAATTAATAGTTTAGCGCGATTAAATTTTATCTCGCAGATGACATGGTTGATAGAGAGAGTTCTATTAAACGGAACCAGGTCTAGGACTCGAGCTCTTACTGGAAGTTTGATGTTTCCAAAAGATTAGAGTATCAACATATCATGTACTCTTTTGTTTTGTACCTTATTATGTGCATATAGTGTAGTAATATATACTAAAGTCATAAACTTAATGTATATTTGTGTAATTTGAGTATTTGAGATACTTTATCTATATATAGTTGATCATGTGATTTTGAGATTTTAAATTGTGTGGATGATATTGGAGAATTGAGTAAATGAATGAAAATATTTTGAGAGTGAATTTTTATGCAGATTATGATTATTTAGTTTTTGAAAAATATCCAATTTACAGATAAAATTCTAGCAAAATTTTTGCAGAGATTTTTTTTGAAATTTATATTTTTTACATTTAATTATTAATATATATTTTTATTCACAAAAATATCTTTTAAGGATTAAAATATTTTTTAAAAAAATTATGGAAATTTTTAAATGACAAAGACGTTAACATTCTTATATTTTGTATATGCATTTTACATATACGAAGTGTATATAATGTACATATATAAGGTATAAGAGTGTTAATATTGTATGTATATTATATGTATTAAAAAAATTAAGAAATAAAGTTAAAAATACTAAATATTATGAAATGTGTTACCATTCTTTCTTATTCAATATTAATACTTAACAGTATCCTGGTAAGTGATGTGGTCCCTCAAAGAGTTATAAGGTATGTGTAATTTGGCACATTTGTATGAGATTATCTTAAGAAGCTAGAGGTGAAACAATGAAAATATAGATTTGAAAGTTAAAGGCTAAGAGAAATCAAAATGTGTTAAGTTATCGATTGTTGGGCTTGCCAATAGCTAGCAAATGATGAGCCCATTACACTTGAACTAATGAGCACATTTTAGACCAAATGAGTCTAACAATAACTGAAAAATGACGAGCCCATTATACTTAAAATGATGAGTGTGTCATGACGATTAATGAGCTCATCACTAGATCGACATATTCACAATAAAGGGTATAATCAAATAGAGATTCTAAGAGGACTTCAGAAAGGTGAGTCATGAGATTTTGGGTTTCATTAGGAGAAAAAATGAGGTATAAGGATTGGCAGTCGCCCAGTGCCAATTCCAAAATCTTTTCTTCAGTGCAAATAAAAAGGAGGAGAGAAAGAGGGGGGAAAGGGAAAGCGGAAGAAAGAAAAGAAAAGGAAGGGAAAAAAAGAAAATAGAGAAAGAAGAAGACTGATAGAGAGGGAGTCAAACATCTAAAACCCTAAAACCAAAATACTTCAAACCTTAAGTCTTGTTGCCTCAACTAGTGAATAAAAAAGGAGAAAGCACTATAGATATAGAGTTTTGAAGAATGGAGGAGGCAAAAATGGAGTTTATATCCCAAAACCTTAACCCCTTTTCATTTTATTATTTTATTTTATTTAGTTATCTTTTCTATGTGTTTGTTCTTTTTTTGTGTTTTGTGAATATATGGGTGTGTAAAAATTGGTTTTCAAGGAATGAAATAGTTCTTGTTTATGTTTGTCAATTTGTTTAAGTTTTATATATGTTAAATGTTAATAAAATGATTTAAATATCACGTTTTATGTATTTAATTAGTTTTCTAGAGTGTTTTTAACTTTTGTCAAGACTTTTTGGGTTAAAGATTAATGAGTATGTCAATTAGCAATGACGTGCTTGTTAATCTCTTCAAAAGCATATTATATATATTTTTTGTATGATTTTTCTATCATTGTTTTATTTTTGCCAACTTTGGGTTTGATGACTTAATGAACCTCCCATTCACAATTAATACACTGGTTAATCGTCTTAAAATCACTTTTTTACTAGCCTTGGTTTTTCTATGTCTCTTTGTTTTTATTGGGTTTATGGATAATGAGCCTAACATTATAATTAGCATGTTGTTATTCTCCTTAAAATTATATTTTACATCTATGAATAGCAAGTTTGTTATTTACGAGTGTCAAGCTCATCATTTGTTATCACATTGACTTTCTACCACTAGCAATTGACGAGCATGTTATTTGCAAATGACGAGTTCGTTATTTGTTATAATTGATGAACTCATCATACTCTTATAATTGAAGCCATCTACAATGAGAGCAAATTTTGAAATATAATATCACAAGCCTCCTCAACACCGTAGTATCTCGACATCGAAGCATCTCGATACCGTAATATCTTGCCCATAGGCATAAATATAATAATTACGTCATGACGTATCCATAATTATCGGCATGCAAACTCGATAGTAATAAACTCAATGTTACAAATTAATAACATTTGTAGAGCATTTAAAATATAATAACATTTTCATAAATCTTTCTCAAGTCATCATCTCCATAATTTCCTCCTAATTTCTCAAATCTCACATAATCAACATATAAAATTTCAATAATTCAAAAGATAAGTGATTCAATGTTAAAGTCCAAAGTTAACATTCATATAAATAAATCAAACTAAAAATTAAATGACTTTTTGAAATACTTCAATCTATCATAAACTACAAGTTCCATTGAGTAATAATTTTCTTTTAAAAATAACCAGAGCAAGTTTATGTCAAAATATAGCAACTTTAATTAATTATTTCCAAAGTAAGTATAAACCTCAATTTAGCTCCAAAATTCAACTCAAACCCTTTCAAAATCTCAAAATAAAGAAAGTACTTCTCCATTACCTTGAACCAAGTTAGCCAAAGAATATCTCTAGATCAACAGGGGGTTCAATTCTTCAATTAAACACATACTCACACTTAAAATACTTAAATTAATTCTTAATTACACGAATCCTAACTAAACCCCATCAAAAATACTTAATCCAAAAGTTCTATAACCCCTAATTTCTTGATTCAAACTCAATTCAACCAGTTAATTACAAATTTAATATATAAATATCATATTTTCTTCGTTACCCAAGCTATTTCCCATATGCATCACCTTTCTCTCTTTATTACGTCTAACTTACATAACTAAAACTCATTAAAAGAAGCTTAAAATAACATATCTTAATTGAATTCTTCAATATCCCTTCAAAATAAACTTGAATCCTTTTGATTTTAGATGAAAATTTGAGTAGAAAATGAAGAAAAATCCTTCCCTTATCTTCCTTAGGAAAATTGGCCAAATGAATGAAATAAGAAGAAGAATTAACTTTTTTTCCTCTTTTCCTTTCATCCTTATCCTCTTCCTTTATATACCTTTATATCTTTAAATCTCCAACATCCAACTTCTTTCTTCTTTTCTTTTCTTTTTTTTAACTTCTCATGTTTATATATGCATATGTATATACATATTTTCTTTCTTCTTTTTAACTTAAGTGTATATGTGTGTGTATATGTGTATATGTATTATGTATATATCTTATGTATATAGTATATATATATCTTTCTTTCTCACATTGTGCTTAGCTTTCTTTCTTTCCTCTTTTCTTTTACTTATGTTTAACATTGTTATGTTTAACATTGTTATTATTAACATTATTTATCTCCATATCTCTTTTAACATATTTAATTATCTCTTTGTATTATTCAATTTTAAGGTACATTAAAATTAGGGTTGTTATAGAATATCAGTATATAATGTCACGACCCAACCCGGGGCCATGACCGGCATGCAGCCAAACCGAAGTCCGACCACATAAGCCAAAAAAAAATATTCATAACAGTCTAAGTGCAAAACAGTACAATACTTATATAATCCTTAAACCTAGTTCAAATGCAACCATCAATAAAATCAAATCACAATATAATCATTCGGAAAATCTAATGAAGACAAGTTCTACTTATTACACAAAAAGGGATTCGGATTCAATCCGCCCAAAAGTTCAATATCCGGAAATCTCTAAGCAGAAGGACCAAAAGCACAAACGAAAACCTGATCGACTTCGCCAAGAAGAGAAAGAAGATAGACGAAGGCAATCACTGTAAACCTGCAAGACAATCTGTAAGGGTGTGAGCGCTTTATAGACGCCCAGTAAGTCTATGAGAGGCAGAGAAACATCTAACAGTTATATAAGCAGTACATATAATACAATCACAAATTAAGCAAACAAGATGGTGTGTCGGGGTCACCAATCAGTAAACAGTACAGTAATCATATCAGTCACATCCGCCCTTATAACTTCTCAGTACAGTACAGTAATCCGTAATTAGGCATGTAGCCTCAGTAAACAGTATAGGCATTAAGCCTCAGTAGCAGTATAGGCATTAAGCCTCAGTACCCTCCTTCCCCTTCATGACACACCATCACACAGCACAAGTAGTATCACATTCAATATTATCACATAAATACAATCACATGCAAGTTTCTCTGTCTCCTAAAGCATGCGAGGCTGGGTTCGAAAGAATAGTCTAGTGAATATATAGAAAGGATAATATATTATAAGAAGGGTTTATATATGTATATAAGTTGTTAGCAAGTAGCACAACACAAATAATCACAACACAAATAATCACATACACCCATAGAACTTACCTGGTCTAACAGTCAGCTAAGCAATCCGCCACCCTAAGTCTGAGGTGCTGCTGGACCACCGCCTAACCATTAACCATCAATTAACAACCACCCTTACAAATGTATGCAAGTGCAAATGGGAATGCATGACATGAATGCACACAATTCAATAATTTCCATAACAAGGTTAAACCTTTTTGTCAACCAAACATAACTTAACCATCATAATACCACACCTTTAAACTTATTTTCCAAAATATAAAACTCCATTAAAAAGTCCTACAATTTAAATTCATCAAATACCTTACTTAAATAATCAATATACACAAGATACAATTTTACCTATAAACCTGAATAACGAGTGTCAACTTGTAAAATTCAAAACAATTAACCTGTAAATGAAAAATTTATAATTTTCAACCAGAAGCTAATTGATATCTGAAAAGCATCCTACCAAATTTTCATAATTTTTCGAGACTTAGAAGTCTCTCAACCAATTTTTATTCAAAACAGTATACGACTCACAAGGTATACTGACAGCAGTTGAAAGATCTAATTATTTCAAAAGTATAACAAACAGAAACATAACCCAACATATTTTTCTTGTAAACTAGACTTCCAGAACTACAACATATATGAAAATCAAATCAAAAACATTTTTATACATTTTAATATGAATTTCAAAAGTTACAGTTGATGCAATAGCATCAACAGCACAGTTTGTCAGACAACAGTAGCAAACTTGAATTTTCCAGAAATATTCGATGCTCCAAAATCCCAACAATTATTTTTCTCATAAACTAGACTCAATTTCGAGCCACACATCCAAATTTCAGATTTTTATCATGTTCCAATATTTAATTAAAAATCGGGAAACATACAGCACAAAAATCAAACTTCAGCAGAAAATTAATTCATCCAAAAACTCAAATAAAACAATTAATTCGAAAATCTTAACACCCAAATCAATTTAATCAAACCCTAACTCAATACCTTCATCAATTTTCGGAACCCAACACATTAGCCAAATCAATTAATTCAATACCAAAATCCTCCAAAATAATAAAAACTCAAAACCTAAAATCAATTTAATTAAATAATAATTCGAATTTAGCCAATTTAATCAAGAAAAATATCAAACCAATATGATATTAATATGAACTAATTAAATGGAAGTCGAAATAATGCAAAAGGAATCAAGAAAAACCTTAAAAACACCAAAAACTCGAAAATTAAAGCTGCTGGAACAGAGGTCAAACGACATCGGCGAGCCAACCCGCAGCACGCCGAACGACAACGCCTCCAGCCCGCAGCTCCTCGCCGAACGACACGGTCACACGCCAAACGACACTGGCACCCTGGTGCGTGCACTGACGAAACTACGGGCCACTGTTTTTGAAGAAAATTTTGATTTTTTTCTTTTTCTCTCTCCGGCGGCACAAATAATTAAACCCTCAATTGGGTGCCCTAACACCCCTATTTATACGATTTTTAATTGACAAATTACCAATATGCCCCTAAATTAATTTTTTTAATTTAAAAACACCCTAAAACTCTTTAAAAAATCAAAAAAAATATCCAACTAACTTATAAAAATTTACAACTAACCCCAAATTTTATTTAATTTATTTTAATTAAAAATTAATAAATTTTCGAAAAATTTCCGAAACACAACCCCTAACAAAATTACACTTAAAATAACCGTAACGACATCACGGTCACCAAAATGACATCAAAAACAGCAAAACGAAACCCAAAAATTTTTCGACCGCCAAAATGACTAAAATACCCCCCG
Source organism: Garcia nutans (assembly GCA_947685225.1). Lineage (NCBI taxonomy): Eukaryota > Viridiplantae > Streptophyta > Magnoliopsida > Malpighiales > Euphorbiaceae > Garcia > Garcia nutans. Next base: position 4,742,375 of record CANTUV010000068.1, read on the forward strand.
AAGTCAAAAATACAATATTATACTCAAAACGACCGTCTCGTCGTCTCGAGTATCAAAAAGACATTCAAAGGGCACAAAATGACTATTTTGCCCCTAAGGTGCAAAATTACCATTTTGCCCCTAGACTTAAAATCAAACAAAAACCAAGGGTTTTACAATCTAACCCCCTTAAAGTAATTGCGTCCACGCAATTGAATCCAACACAATCATTATCCATCAAAAACTGTCATTACAATAGTTATACACAAATCCGGATGGTATCGTCTACTTAGTATGTGTCGTTATGGTTGATCAGGCCATAACTACAAGATACCAAGCACTAATGACCATTCCAGGTTTGATCCATTAGAGTTCATTAAATAAAAACTAATTTTCAGATAACCAAAACAAAATCAATGAATTGCGCTTAGCGCTCAACCCAGTCAATATCAGTGCCAATCAATCGAGTACAACATCATTACACATACACCTTTTCAATAAGATCCATTGCATACAATCGTCAATCATCAGTCACAAACAATATCATGCGATGTATGAGTATGATGTTATGCTGGTATGCAAATGCTCTAACACTAAAACTGAAGAATATTACAGTCTAACCCCCTAAAAACGATTTCGACCTCGAAATCTAAAACATACCTGAAGACTCAAACAGATAGGGATATTTAGCTTTCATAAGCTCTTCGGCTTCCCAGGTGCATTCTTCAACAGAATGATTGCGCCAAAGGACTTTCACAGAAGCTACATCCTTAGAACGCAACCGCTTGACCTGACGGTCCAGAATAGCCATTGGCTGCTCCTCATAAGAACAATCATCACTAATCTCTACAGTGTCCGGAGCTAGCACATGATCAGGACTAGGTACATACTTTCTCAACATCGAGATATGAAATGTCGGATGCACGGAAGCCATCTGAGGTGGTAAATCAAGCCTATAAGCAACATCACCAATCCTCTCCAGAATTTCAAATGGACCAACATACCGTAGAGCTAATTTTCCCTTCTTACCAAACCTCATAACACCCTTGAAAGGTGAAACCTTCAGAAACACTCTATCTCCGACAGCAAATTCCAGATTTCTTCTTTTCAAATCAGCATAGCTCTTTTGTCTACTAAAAGCAGTCCGAATACGGTCTTGAATCACTGGTACAACCTCAGCACTGTATTGCAAAAGTTCAGGACCCTCAATTCGACGCTCACCAACCTCCTCCCAATATAATGGAGTCCTACACCTTCTGCCATACAGAGCCTCAAAAGGAGCCATACCAATACTAGCCTGATAACTGTTATTGTAGGCAAACTCTACCAAAGGAAGATGATCTGCCCAACTACCACCAAAATCAAGAACACACAATCGCAGCATATCTTCCAAAGTCTGAATAGTCCTCTCCGACAAACCATCTGTCTGAGGATGAAAAGCAGTACTGAAATGAAGATTAGTTCCCAAACCTTCCTGAAGCTTCTGCCAAAATCTAGAAGTAAATTGTGGTCCTCTATCAGAAACTATAGAAACTGGAACCCCATGAAGACTCACAATCCTATTGAGGTACAGTTTGGCATACTACGACACTGTGTACTTAGTATTTACTGGAAGAAAATGAGCGGACTTAGTCAATCTGTCAACAATAACCCAGATCGAATCATGCCCACCAGGAGCTTTAGGCAAACCGACAACAAAATCCATATTGATTCTCTCCCATTTCCACTCAGGCAGTGGTAACTCCTTAAGCGATCCCGCAGGCTTATGATGCTCATACTTAACTTGCTGACAAGATAAGCATTGAGAAACAAACTGTGCAACATCATTCTTCATCCCTTTCCACCAGTACAACTGCTTTAAATCCCGATACATCTTGGTGGAACCTGGGTGAACTGTGTACCTAGAGAAATGTGTATCCTTAAGGATATCAGTCTTCAAATCATCTACCTTAGGAACACACACCCTAGTACCAAACTTCAAAACACCTTTATCATCTATAACAAACTCCTTGTTCTCACCGGCTAAGACTTTCTGTCGTAAAATTTCCAAATCCGCATCCTTACTTTGCTCAGAAATAATCCTGTCGAGAAAATTTGGCTTCACAGCCAAACTAGCAAGAAACACCCCTCTACCATTCACAACTCCTTTGTCAGACATATTAAATGTCCAACCTTCATCAAGCAATTGGTGAATCTCCGAAATCAAGGACCTCCTCGTCAAACAAATATGTGACAAACTCCCCATAGACTTGCGACTCAAAGCGTCTGCCACAACATTTGCTTTCCCAGGATGGTACTGAATATTATAATCATAATCTTCCAGAAACTCTATCCACCTCCTCTGCCTCAAGTTCAGATCCCTCTGCGAGTAAACATATTTGAGATTCTTATGGTTAGTAAAAATCTCACATGTAACACCATACAGATAATGCCTCCAGATCTTTAGTGCAAACACAACAGCAGCCATCTCCAGATCTTGTGTAGGATAATTAACTTCATGCTTTTTCAACTGTCTTGAAGCATAAGCAACCACCCTACCATGTTGCATCAACACACATCCCAAACCAATACCAGATGCATCACAGTAAACAGCATAGCCTTCATTGCCCTCCGGCAAAACAAGTACAGGTGCAGATGTCAACCTTTCTTTCAGACAGTTAAAACTCTCCTCACAAGCATCATCCCAAACAAACTTAATACCTTTGCGAGTGAGTTTAGTCAAAGGTGCTGCAAGTCGAGAAAAATCTCTAACAAATCTTCTATAATAACCAGCCAAACCCAAGAAACTTCGTATCTCTGTAACTGTCTTTGGTCTTGGCCAATCCATGACTGCCTCAATCTTCTTTGGATCAACCTGAACACCCTCAGAAGATATAACATGACCCAAGAACACAACTTTATCCAACCAGAATTCACATTTCGATAACTTGGCATAAAGTTTATGTTCCCTCAGAGTTTGCAAAACCAGCTTCAAATGTTCCTCATGCTCTTCTTTAGTCTTGGAATACACCAAAATATCATCAATGAACACCACAACAAACCAATCAAGATATGGACTAAACACCCTATTCATCAAGTCCATAAAAGCAGCAGGGGCGTTGGTAAGTCCAAAAGACATTACCAGAAATTCATAATGACCATACCTTGAGCGAAAAGCAGTTTTAGATATGTCACTCTCTCGTACCCTTAACTGATGATAACCAGACCGAAGATCAACCTTTGAGAAAAACTTCGCCCCTTGCAACTGATCAAACAAATCATCAATCCTCGGTAATGGATATCTGTTCTTGACCGTCACCTTGTTTAGCTGCCGATAATCAATACACAACCTCATGGAACCATCTTTCTTTCTCACGAAAAGAACCGGAGCTCCCCAAGGTGAAGTACTCGGTCGGATGTACCCCTTATGTAACAAATCATTCAGCTGCTCCCTCAACTCTTTAAGCTCTGCCGGTGCCATTCTATAAGGTGGCATAGAGATAAGATTTGTGCCGGGTACAAGATCAATAGAAAACTCAATCTCCCTTTCAGGAGGTAACCCAGACAAATCCTCAGGAAAAACATCCACAAAATCTTGCACTATAGGGACGTCTTCTGGTTTAACTTCTTCTTTTTGCACATCCCGAATAGATACAAGATAAGCATCACAACCTTTACGCAACAACCTTCTAGCTCCCAAAGCAGAAATCATTTGACAAGGACTAATGGTCTTGGAACCATGGAATGTCACCGACTTACCTTCTTCATAATCAAATCGGACTATCTTAGCCCTACAGTCAACATTAGCTCCATGACAAGCTAACCAATCCATTCCCAATATCACATCAAATTCCAACACAGATAGGACAATCAAATTTGCAGCTAAATCTGCATCCTCAACTCTGACCATACAGTTACTATAAACATCCACCGTCTCTATCTCATCCCCCAGTGGTGTATGAACAAACAAAGGCTCAGCTAAAAGTTCATGTGATCTAGATAATCTAGATGCAAAGCTAGGTGATATGAATGAATGAGTAGCTCCAGGGTCAATAAGAACATGTGCATCAATTGAACATATAGAGAGTGTACCTTGCACCACATTATTATCAGCCCGAGCTTGCTGAGCATTAAGATTAAATACCCGAGCATAATTCTGATTCTGATTCTGGCCTTGGTTCTGATTCTGAGCATTGTTCTGACCTACTGGCAAAGTGGGTACAGCATTCTGCTGCTGATTATTCTGGTGATAACCCTGATTCTGCTGACCTTGGTAACCTCGATAACCTCCATTCTGTCGTCTGCCATTCTGATTACCTCGGCCTCCATAATAACCTCGACCACCATTCCCTCTGCCATATCCATTGCCATTACCATTACCGTTGCCACGGTTGTTGTTACCCTGATTCCCTGCTGGTCTCACATAATTCTGCTGCCCTCCTTGATTCTGACCACGCCGAGAATTAGGACAATCCTTCACCTGGTGATCCATCTGTCCACAACCTAAACATGCTCCCATCTGTCTCCAGCAATCTCCTGGATGACGGTTACCACAAAACCTACAAACAGGATGCCCTTGATTCTGCAATCGGTAAGTTGGTTGTTGGCCACCTCTATTATTATCTCTCTGATCTCTGTTCTGTCCTTGGTAGCCATGCGAATCATTAGGTCTACTCCTCTTCCTACTGACATCAGTAGTATCCTCAGTCCTGTCAGTCTTACCTCTGTTTTCCAAACCCAGAGCTGTGTTCCTAGCCAAATGCAACTCAGTGTAGTTATGGCTAGCAACAAAACCATAATACTTATTGTTCAGTCCCTCCATAAATCTGCGAGTCATCCGAGCCTCATCCTGAATCAAGTGTGTAGCATACTGTCGCAGATCCTGAAACTTCTCATAGTACTCAGCTATGGATCTATCCCCTTGCTTCAACCTCTCAAACTCTTGGCCTTTTTGCCACATAACATTCTCAGGTATGAAATTCTGCATGAACAAGTCCCTAAACTCATCCCAGAAATGAACCCTATCTCTGATCTCATCATCGAACCACACCTGAGCTGACCTCTTTAACTGATGGCCTGCCAACTCTATAGATCTATCATCAGTACAGTTGAGAGCTAAACAAATCCGACGTACCTCATTGATGAAGTATACCGGATCCTCAGTAGCAGAGTTGGAGAATGTAGGTGGGTTCACTCTGATAAACTCATTTAACCTCACATACTGGGGTTCAACAGTAGGTGGCTGATCATTGGCTTGCCCAGCATTCTGATTCATATTCTGCACCAACTGAGCAATTCCATTAGCAAGAGTCTCCATAGATCTACCCATGGTCATCATAGTAGTCATAAATTGCTCCTGACCCACTGCAGCAGCCAGTGCAGCCTCAGGTACAGGATTATTCCCAAGAGTAGGTGGCTGAGGATCAGGCACAACTCCTGCAGTATTAACATTCCCTGCTGCAGCACTACGAATAGAGGTCAAACGACATCGGCGAGCCAGCCCGCAGCACGCCGAACGACGGAACGCGAGACGCCGAACGACAACGCCTCCAGCCCGCAGCTCCTTGCCGAACGACACGGTCACACGCCAAACGACACTGGCACCCTGGCGCGCGCACTGTCGAAACGACGGGCCACTGTTTTTGAATAAAATTTTGATTTTTTTTTCTTTTTCTCTCTTCGGCGGCACAAATAATTAAACCCTCAATTGGGTGCCCTAACACCCCTATTTATACGATTTTTAATTGACAAATTACCAATATGCCCCTAAATTAATTTTTTTAATTTAAAAACACCCTAAAACTCTTTAAAAAATAAAAAAAAAACACCCAACTAACTTATAAAAATTTACAACTAACCCCAAAATTTATTTAATTTATTTTAATTAAAAATTAATAAATATCCAAAAAATTTCTGAAACACAACCCCTAACAAAATTATACTTAAAATAACCGTAACGACATCACGGTCACCAAAATGACATCAAAAACAGCAAAACGAAACCCGAAAAATTTTCCGACCGCCAAAATGACCAAAATACCCCCCGAAGCCAAAAATACAATATTATACTCAAAACGACCGTCTCGTCGTCCCGAGTATCAAAAAGACATTCAAAGGGCACAAAATGACTATTTTGCCCATAAGGTGCAAAATTACCATTTTGCCCCTAGACTTAAAATCAAACAAAAACCAAGGGTTTTATATATAATTATTGTGTGTTTAGTTATATGTTGGTATATGTTATATATAATTAGATATATGTGTTGAATTTTATATATGGTTAGTTATATGTGAGTATATGTTACATATAACTAGATATATGTATTAAATTTGAAAAGAATAATGACATATGTGAGTATATGTTACATATAATTAGATATATGTGTTGAATTTAAAAAAAATAAACAGTTTATAATTGTTATATATGGGTATATATTACATATAACTAGATATATGTGTTGAATTTTTTTTAAATAACAGTATATGCAAATATATGTTATATACAACTAGATATATGTGTTGAATTTGAAAAGAATAACATTATATAATTATTTTATATGTTTAGTTATATGTTGGTACATATGTTGAATTTGAAAAGAATAACAGTATATGTGTGTATATATTACATATAGCTAGATATATGTGGGTATGTATTTAGTTATATATAGATATATTTTACATATAATTATATATATATATGCATAAAAGTATGAATTGTGTTATATATTAAAAATATATTTTAAAATAAATTTTATAATAAATGTTAAAGTTATTTTAAAAAATATAAATTAAATAAAATATATAAAAGTATATGTATAAAATATAATTTAAAATTAGATAACATAAATTATGTTTTAAGTTAATTAATTAATTATTTTTAATTATATAAAAATTTTAAAATATTAATAAATGAGTAAGAGAAATATATCGTGAGAAAAATAGGTGCATAAATCTTGTAACGAATGATGCTCTGGTCCACATTCGTAATTTGGCAAATAAAAAGTATTGTTAGCATATAATTGAAAGTTTTTTTAAGTACCATAAATTTGAAAAAAATATAATTTTCAGATTAATTTTGTAAATATCTCATAAATAAATAAAAGAATAGTGACCCACATACATACATTAATGCATGAATATGGGCTACGGACATCGATCCATGCATTATAATTGGCTATATAGGAAATTACTCCATATACCACTTTTCAAATTTTCTTTTCAATTTTACTAATTTTTATTTTTTATTCATTTATATTTTTTTACTTTTACAATTTTATGTTTTCTTCACTTTTGTTTTTAAAAAATACAGTGCCTTTTCTTCTTGTTCTTATTCTTCCTCTTTATTTCTATTCATTTTTTAAAAATTTTCCTCTTTAAATACGCTAGTTTTTCTAGTTTTTCACTACAAATCCTCTACTAGCTTCTTTTATTTTTTTTTTCATTTTTTATGCATCAAAACTAATAATTAAATATCGACATTGTGATTTAACCTGAATAGCCTTCATAAAAGAGCTCGACATTGTGATTTAACTTGAATAGCCTTCATGAAAGAACCTATAATGGGTTTTTTCCTTTCTTCTTATTGGGCGATGTTTGTTTGTTTGTTGATATGAAAAGAGAAGTAAATTGCATTTATCTGGGAATTAAGATCTTTTTTATTTTCTTTTTTTAAACTAAAATTTTCATTAATGGCTAATTTAGTTTATCCATTGGGAGAAGGTATAGAAAAACTCTCAAAGTTTTTGCATGAGACAAATACAAGTTTAATACTTATTTTGGCTCAATTAGGCTCAAAAAGTTGGAAAAAGTTGTTAATTGGGTCCTTCATTAAATAACAAATTTAACTCTATTAAATCTAATGTATAATTGGGTCTCCCTTATTTATTTTACTACGAAAATAATTTAGTGAGACAAATATATTAATATAAAATTTTACAAATATTTATTTATTTGTAATTGGGTCTCACTTATTTTTCCTTTTTTAATAATGGCTCTCTCTTCTTCAATAATAATTTTCTTCTATGTAATTCCTTCTTTCAAGCTCTGCTTTATTATTCTAAAATCCATTCTTTAAAATTTCAAAGCCATAGCCACAGACCCTCGTCAAGACGACCAAGATTTGGTTCATGGTGAAGAAACCAACGATGTTAAATATATTGACCATGACCAAGTTAGATCTCAATCTCACGCTAGTGATGGAGCTAGTAATGGGTATTTTCTTTCTTCCCTCTATTTGTTTTCCTAGAAAATTTATTTTCTTTTTATCCTCAACTTAATCAATATTTCCTTTGAGGAAATGGGTATTGAAAAAAATTATTTTTTCTTTTATATATATTTTTTTAATTTTATATCTATGCATTCTTGCAAAGTTATTCTTTTTCCATTGATATGGTATATGAGCTTTGATGAGAAACTTTAACTATTAAGTGTTTCTTTGATATGCAAAATTATTGCAAAAAAATATTATTTGACCGAGTTTTCTTATTCTAAATCACTAATGTTATATTAGGATTCGATTTGGCCAGTGTTTATTTTCTATTCTTCTATTCTATTTTATCACAAGTGCTTTTTCAATGATAAATGACACATTCTTTTCGGGACAATATGCTTGTCGATGGAAAGGTCCCATGTCAGAGCGAAAAGCAACGAGATGGGGCGATGGAGTAGCCAACAAGTGCTATCATTTTGACTATTAAAAATCTTTCAACTGCTATTAAAAATTAAAAATAAATTATTTTTTAATGTCAAGTTTGCTAATAGTTAACAGACATAAAACCACTGTTTAAAGTCAGTTAAAAAAGGGCTCAAATAACAATTTTCTAACGTAGTTTAATTGAGTCAAAATAAATATTAAGCTTATATTTGTACCCACACGAAAACTTTGGTGCTTTTTTGTACCTTCTCCTTTTTCCATTTGACATATCAAGTTTCTAATTTTAAATGAGAATGAATTTTCACATTTATTGGAATAAATGACACTGATTTTACACAAGAAAATTAAATCTTAGCATATCTTTGTTTCACAATTTAAGTGTGCTTTGTTGCAGAGCATGCCCGAATGAGAATGATAATGTCTATAGTTTTAACACTAGAAGCTTATTCATTGCAATCAACACAAAGTATATCTTACTAGATTTGTTTTTTCTTTTAATTTTTTGTCTCATTAATATATATATTATCATTATATATATATATATATATATATATTGTCTTTCAACCTAAATGCATACAACATATTTAATAAAATACTTCAAAGGCAGAGTTTTAATTCTAATCACTTATTCAAAGAAACATTTATTAATGAATGAAAATTCAATGGTTTTTATTCTTTAAAAATTAAGAAGGGAGAGTTTGATTTGGTGTTCTGTTTGGCTATTGGATGTTTTATGGTTGGTGGTATTTGTTGTTAGTGTAAGCGCTTGGGTTTGTATATGTTTCTAGTGTGTTGTTTACTGGTTGGTGTTGAATTGCTTGTGGAACAACTACTACACGTGCATCAACAGAGTATTTGATTAATTGTTGAAATTGTTATAGCTCCTTTGGTCTTATTTTTTTTGGCATTTTTTTTTATTGATGTTGCCTTGTATATGCATCAGCCAGTCTTTAAAGGATGAAAAATCTCAAGCCCTATTCCCATATTGTTGCTCATTATGCAAAAGAAATGATCTTTATAATTACAAAATTAGCTATTGATGAATTAATTATGCTAATTAAGTTTAAATAATAAATTATATATAAAATGTATTGATCAAAATAGTTTATATTATTTTAATTTTTAAATATTTTTTTATTAATTATATGTTTAGTCATATATGGGTATATGTTACATATAACTAGATATACTAAAAAGAATAACAATATATGTTGGTATTTATTACATATAACTAGATATATATGGGTGCATATTACAAAAAAAAAAATAGCCTTATATATTGCATAATTTGGGTATATGTGGATATATATTGGTGTAAGTTACATATAAACTAAACATAGGGCTATATATTAGTTATAGAATAACAATATATATGAGTGTATATTAGTTATAGAATAATAGTATATGTCGATATATGTTATATATAACTATCTATATAGGTATATGTGGGACTATGTGTGAGGTCTCTCCAGAGCACCTATCCGATCTGCGGTGGGATTAAAATGCTTATTTTGGTTTGGTTCATAAAAAACAGTCGTATTTGGTCTCCATTCTTTGGTAAGCTCGGATTTTAAAAGAGTCACCACTTCAAATTTATTTCAAATGAAAATTTTAAAGAAGAACCCCTTATGCCTCCATTTTTAGAAAAAAAAAAAAACGTTAGTCTAAACTAAATAATGTGTCTAATACTAAGTATTTATTTTAAGCTAATAAGTCTAGCCTTGACATAAAATAAGATTTATAAAATTGATTTTTACGTTGACAATTTATAATATGAATGATGATAGATGTTGAAATCACTAAAAATAAATTTTTTATTTCTAAAAATAAATTGATTATAGTAGTGGTGAATTGGGTCTAATCCACAGAGTATTGACTACTTAAATAAAAATCAAGAAGAAAAATAAAATAAAAATAAAACAAGGGGAGTTTGAAAAAAAATAAGAATTAAAACTAAAATTAAAGTGAAATTAAAGTTCTAAAATTAATTTACAGTAAATAAAATATGGAAAACACAAAAGAAAAAAAATTTAATTGAAGATATAATTTTAATTTCAATTCATTAGATTGATCCTTGATGCAAAGATAGTTATTCCTAATTTTTAATAAACCAGTTCTAGTATTGAAAATGCTCACAACAACTAATTATTCTTTAGATTTTTAATTAATTAGAAAAAGTTGTCTAATTAATTATTCTCAATAATCTATCCTATACGAACGTCTTTAAAATTTAATTATTAACAAGTTTAAAAATAAATTTTTTTTATTATAATCAATAAATCTAACTGTGTGATTTAATTAATTAGATTATGCACTCCCTTAGGTTACACCTAATTGTCACTAATATCAAAACAATGAGAATAATTTCGGATTCAAAAATTTTGGTTGGTGATATATTGTTAAACTAAATGAAAAATAGATCCTTTTTGAATAAAAAGTAAAACAATAATAATATTAAACTGCAGAAAATATATAAATACTGAAATTTAAAAAAGAGAAGAGAGAAATTATTTATATCTCACAATGTTCTATTGAATTGAAACTTTAATTAAGTCTTCAACCAATTTGAAGTTAGTTGCACATGATTGAAAGAAGAAAACTCAAAATAAAAGAAATCTACAAAAATAATGGACTAAAGTTTTGGACTAAATTCTCCAACCAAAGTTATCTAGAGCTGCTGCCCATATATTCATTATATAGCTCTTAAATTAAAATCCTACTCTAACTCTAATTAGAAAAAAAAGATAAGATTATGAAAATAATAAAAATAATAATAATCCTAAGTAAATGATAATATTCTTCTCTAAATAGGAATAAAAGTCTCAAAATATCTTCTGATATCCATCCAAAAATCGTAGCAAATCAACTCCCAAAAAGGTAAGAAATTTAGATGTAAAAGTTATCACTATCAAGTCTGATCTAGTACCAGCCTTGCCCAAGGCTTATACTCAATGCTCCTATCAAGTATTTTTCAGCATTTTTCCTTAACTGATCATTTTCTCTTCACCAGCCATTACCTATGCAGAAATACCCTAAAATTAGTATAATCATAAAATAACGTGTCAAAATAAGTTAACAAAGATGCATAAAAATAAATGACAATTAATATTTTGCAGGAACAGTTAATAAATGCATGACATTCATCCATTCACATCCATAATATGGTAAAAACAGTATCAAAAGGGAGCAATTAAATATTATATTTCAAAACCAACATAAGAGGATCCCAACTCTAACCCTTATGGATACTACGATGTGCATACATTCCTCAAGAGCAATCAAAAGAGCAATAAAGTACAACATTAAAATGGACAATATAATACATGGGATAGACTTAGGGTTGTGGGCTCGATCATTTGGATTGAAATTCTAAATAAGCTTGTATATCCTTTTAGTATAGAAATTAGAGCCTCATGTAGTTCTATTCGCTAGTGAGAGTGTGAAAATGGGGCAGGTATCCTAACACTAAGGTTCCAATTGACCTAAGAGTGGGATATAGGTTAACCTAAAGGTGAGATCTATGTTGACCTAAAAGTTCAATGCAAACCTGCTACTCTTTTTAAGTTTGAGAAAAGTTAATTAATTGTTTATGTGAGTTGATCATAATCTAAGCTTAATTCTAGGCTCAACTCGACAAAAAAAAATTGATTGATTATGTGAATTGATCATAACCTAAGTTTGATTCTAGGCTCAATTTGGTATAAAGATGGTTGATTATGTGAATTGATTATAACCTAAATTTGATTATATGCTCAATTTAACACAAAGATGGTTGATTATATGAATTCATCATAATCTAAGTTTGATTCCAGGCTCAATTCAATAGAAAGATTGATTTATTGATTAATATGAATTGATCATAACCTAAGTTTGATTCTAAACTCAATTTGACAAAATGATTAGTTGATTGATTTAGGATTTAAGAATGTTTCGACATACATTGAAGACATCTAAAAGGATGAGTTAAGAATTAATATCTTTTTGGAGCGTGCTCTTCGGGGTGGAGGAGCTTTCAAAGCCCTCTTGTCAGATTGAAGTTTCACCTTTTATAATTCGAGTAAATCTTGACACGCACTTGATGATTTTGAAGTTTGATAGAACTTTGGTGAAGAGATTTGGTGATGTTGATTTGACAAAGGAACCTTGAGGAAAGCCTTAATGAAGTGATTTGATAACCTTGATTTGTGGAACTTGAAAGGCTTTAATGAAAAGACAAATAATTTTGATTTAATGATAAAATGAGGGAATTTTGGAATGAGCTAAAAACACTTGTATGGGCTTTCTTAATGTATTTCTTGGTGTCCTTTAAAAATGAAAATGACCCGGTATTTATAGGCATGCAGGGAGAAGTGGGTGACCAAGGGGCAAATAGGCGGTCACAGCCGGCAAGGGTGGTCACCAGTGACTAGTGTTGTCATCAATGACCTGATCGGTCACCAATCAACAGTTCGGTGACCTCTCAGCCAATTAGTGATCGATCCAGGGTTTTCGTGCACTTAACCCTTCGGACCTTGTTTTAGGGCCATTTGACGTTTAATTGATGCGATTCTCGATTCGTTGAAATCGTGATGGAATGAACTTTGACATGTAGAAAAAATAAGGTAACATATAACTAAATATATATGTTGAATTTAAAAATAATAATAAAATAACTATATATATATGTGTCGAATTTAAAAAAAATAACAATATATAACTGTTATATGTATATTTATATGTACTTATATATTACATATAAGTAAACAAATGTGTTGAATTCCAAAGAAATAACATTTCATAACTATTATGTATTTAGTTATATATATTTATATGTTATATGTAAGTAGATATATTTTAGTGATACGTTGATATATATAAGTTATATATAATTAAAAATTTAACATAAATATTTTAAAATTTTTAATTTAAAACTTATCTAAAAAATTAAAAATAAGTAATATAAATAATATAAAAAATAGACTAAAAAATAAATACTTAAAAATAAAAAAATAGATAAAAAATAGATAAAAATCACAAAAATAAATACAAGAAAAAACAATGGCTGCATAAATAAAAGTATAGAAAAAATGTTATAATCATATAATGAAATTAAAAAAAAAACATTTTATACAATTTGCTATAAAAAGAAAAAAAAAAGCAAACAAACAGTGGCCAAACATCTTATAGAGGCATGAAATACAATTTGCTAGCTACTGTATTTATTTGTTATATAGCCTGGGATAACAAAATATAAATATAGTATTTTTATTATTTTTTAAATGATAGTATTTTTAAAAATAGTTTTTTTTTCAAGGTAGTTATATAAATTTCCCTTGGCTATAGTCATGTAATTTATGTTGACTGGTTCAAACTAAATTGAACTATCAATTCCAATTCCTATTCATAACTATTAGTTCGCCATTTGTGATTTATATTAACTAGAATCAAATCATATATATTTATAGTTTAGATTTTAATTTGGCCATGATTTTAGTTTTAATCGGTTTTGGATCGATTTTAATCAGCCTATCATGCAAAATGATAATAATACATAAACCAAAAAATTAATATTTTTTCAAAAAAAAGAGCATATATAAGGATTATATTAAGTAAAATATTTTGAATTATTGATTTTTTTGGATAGAAAATAGCACTTCATTAAAGAAATATAATCAAAATACAGACTTAGAAAGAAGCATCAACAGTAACAAACTCTGAAATAGATGGGGGATACTCTTCTATCCAAACCATAAAATCCTCTCCTGGAGCATTCAATTTCGCTAAATTATGAGCAACCTTTTTGTAACTTCGTGGGACTGTCAAAGAAGTAGGCACCAACTATTTTTTAGTAAAAAATGGAGGTGCCTAATTTAGGACACTGTAAAAAATTTAGGACATTGTCAAAAGTGGAGGTGCCTAATTTGGGGAATTGTCAAAGTAAAAAATGGAGGTGCCTAATTTAGGTAATTGTCAAAATGGAGGTGCCTAATTTATTGACTAATTTCACCAACCCATGTTTTTTGAAGCCTATATAAACCCATCTCCCTCATTTGGAGTATACAACTTAAAATTGAAGAAGTAAAGAGAAGAGAGTGTCTTTGAGAGAATTTTGTGAGGAAAAATTCTTGTTCATAATTGAGTGAGGGTTGTGAGTGTTTGTAAACACATTGTATTTTCTCCTTAATAGAAGTCTGCAGCAGCTCCGGAGACGTAGGCATAATTGGCCGAACTCCGTTATCAAATTCTGTGTTAATATTCCGCATTTATTTTCGCTCTCCTACTAATCTGGTTTAAGGGAATAGAGTGGTAATCACCTCAATTTCCCAACAACTGGTATCAGAGCTTTGGGTGATAAATTCTGTCAATTTTTTGCAAGATTACTATTCACGTGAATAGCGAATTTCGTGAATAGTGAAATTTTGTCGGCCGTTCTGATTTGTCGACAAAGGTGTCCTAGTACACAGTGGTTTGCAGAAACAGTCAGAAACGATCCAAAGGAGTCCAGATTCGAGTAGGAGCGATGGCTGCAGATGAAGGAAAAGTGAGAATTGAAAAGTTCGACGGTACGGACTTTGGCTTCTGGAAGATGCAGATTGAAGATTATCTGTACCAGAAAAAGTTATATCAACCTCTCTCAGGAATAAAGCCAGAAGGCATGAAAGATGAAGAATGGAATCTTCTCGACAGACAAGCCCTTGGAGTTATTCGATTGACATTATCACGAAATGTTGCTTTCAACATCGCCAAAGAAAAGACCACAGCAGGTCTAATGGCGGCTCTCTCCAACATGTATGAAAAGCCATCAGCTTCAAACAAAGTTCATTTGATGAAGCGGTTATTCAATTTGCAAATGGCAGAAGGGGCATCAGTAGCCCAACATCTGAATGAATTCAACACAATCACAACCCAGTTGAGTTCAGTAGAAATTGAATTTGATGCTGAAATTCGGGCTTTAATTCTCTTATCATCTCTACCAGATAGTTGGAATGCTACCGTTACAGCGGTCAGCAGCTCATCGGGAAAAACCAAATTAAAATTCGATGATGTTCGGGATCTGGTGTTGAGTGAAGAAATTCGACGAAGAGAATTGGGTGAAGCATCTACCTCTTCAGCTTTACACACAGAATCTAGAGGGAGAACTTTAGAAAAAAGTTCAAATCGTGGCAGATCAAAATCTAGAAGAGACAAATCTAGATTGGGGAAAAAAGATTTCAAGTGTTATAACTGCGGCAAGAAGGGTCATTTTAAGAAAGATTGCCGAGCGCCAAAGAAAGATAGCGGTTCACAGGGATCTGCAAATGTGACCGAGGAAGCAGGTGATGCCATGATTCTAAGTGTCAACAGTCTAATTGAATCATGGATTTTAGATTCTGGGGCATCTTTTCACACCACTCCATGCCAAGAAATCATGGACAACTATGTCAGTGGTGATTTCGGGAAGGTTCATCTAGCTGATGATGAAACCTTAAAGATCGTAGGAAAAGGGGATGTCCGATTAAAGTTGTCAAACGGGAATACCTGGAAGCTGCAAGGAGTAAGACATATTCCTGGTCTTAAAAGGAATTTGCTCTCTGTAGGACAACTTGATGAAGATGGTTATGGTACAACCTTCAAAAGCGGTGAATGGAAGATTACCAAAGGAGCACTTGTCATTGCTCGTGGTAAGAAAACTGGCACTCTCTATGAAACCTCAAACTTAGAGAATGTTATTTCAGTAGCAGATGCAGATGAAAAATCAAACATATGGCACCAAAGGCTTGGTCATATGAGCGAGAAAGGGATGAAGACGCTTTTGTCAAAAGGAAAGTTGCCGGAACTGAAAAGTATCAATGTCGGCCTATGTGAAGATTGTATCTTTGGAAAACAAAAGAAGGTCAGTTTTTCAAAGATTGGCAAGACACCCAAAGCAGAAAAATTAGAGTTGGTCCATACCGATGTATGGGGACCGTCTCCAATTCCATCTCTTGCAGGCTCATTGTATTACGTCACATTCATTGACGATTCAACAAGAAAGGTATGGGTGTATTTTCTGAAGAAGAAATCAGAAGTCTTTGATACATTCAGAAAATGGAAGGCCATGGTAGAAAATGAAACTGGTTTGAAAGTCAAACGATTGAGGTCTGACAATGGAGGAGAGTACAGAGATAGAAGATTCAGAGAATTTTGCGCAAACAGCGGAATCAAGATGGAGAAAACAGTTCCCATGACACCGCAACAGAACGGCGTAGCTGAGCGCATGAACAGAACTCTGAATGAACGTGCCAGAAGCATGAGGATACATGCTGACTTGCCCAAGAATTTATGGGCTGAAGCTGTCAACACCGCTGCCTACCTAATCAATCGTGGGCCTTCAGTACCTCTGGATGGTGGAATACCAGAGGAAGCATGGAGCAAAAAAGAGGTAAACCTTTCACACTTAAGAGTGTTTGGTTGTATCTCTTACATACATATAGATTCTGCTGGAAGAAGTAAATTGGATGCCAAGTCAAACAAATGTGTCTTTGTTGGATATGGTGGTGATGAGTTCGGTTATCGGTTTTGGGATTATGAAAATCACAAGATCATTAGAAGCCGAGATGTCATATTCAATGAGAATGTGATGTACAAAGACAGATTAAATGCAGAATCAAATAGCTCCAAGATAGATGTTGAAAATAAGGAATTTGCGGAGTTCGAGGATATTTCTGGAAATGATGTTCAGAATAGTCCTGAAGTAGAGGAGCCAAGCACGCCGGAATTGAGGCGCTCCTCCAGAATTACAAGATCAATCCAACGTTACTCGCCTTCTTTGCATTACTTGTTGCTGACAGACAATGGTGAACCAGAGTGCTACGATGAAGCAATACAAGTAGAGGATTCAATCAAGTGGGAGTCTGCCATGAAAGATGAGATGGACTCACTCATGTCAAATCATACATGGGAATTAGCTGAACTACCACAAGGCAAGAAAGCACTCCACAACAAGTGGATTTACAGGATCAAAGAAGAGCATGATGGAAGTAAACGCTACAAAGCAAGATTGGTTGTAAAAGGTTTTCAACAAAAGGAAGGTATTGACTATACTGAAATTTTCTCTCCAGTCGTGAAGCTTACGACAATCAGACTGGTATTGAAAATTGTAGCCGCAGAAAATTTACATCTTGAACAATTAGATGTAAAGACAACATTCATTCATGGAGATTTGGAGGAAGAGATCTACATGAAGCAACCAGAAGGCTTCATTAAGGCAAACAAGAAAAATCTAGTGTGCAAGTTGAAGAAGAGTTTATATGGTCTGAAACAAGCTCCTAGACAGTGGTACAGAAAGTTTGATAGTTTTATGAGCAGCGGCGGTTTCACAAGATGCCAAGCAGATCATTGTTGCTACATCAAAAAGTTTGACAATAGCTTTATTATTTTATTGTTATACGTCGATGATATGCTCGTTGCAGGTTCAGACATGCAAGAGATTAAAAATTTAAAGCAGAAATTGTCAAAACAGTTTGCAATGAAAGATCTGGGTGCTGCAAAGCAGATTCTTGGAATGAGGATCAAGAGAGACATGAAGTCGGGGACTTTGATGTTATCACAGGCTGAGTACATAACCAAAGTACTAGCCAGATTCAACATGCAAGATGCTAAATCAGTGAGCACACCTTTAGGTGTTCATTTCAGACTCTCCAAAGAACAGTCACCGAAGACGGAGGAGGAACGTGCACACATGACGAAGGTGCCATATGCCTCAGCAATTGGGAGTTTGATGTATGCCATGGTTTGTACCAGACCAGATATTGCTCAAGCAGTGGGAGCTGTTAGCAGGTACATGAATAATCCAGGCAAGGCACACTGGGAAGCAGTCAAATGGATTCTCAGATATCTTCGAGGTACCACAGATAAGGCGCTTTGTTTTAAAAGTGGAGATACGACACTAGCAGGTTATGTGGATGCTGACTTAGCTGGAAATGTTGACGTTAGAAAGAGCACTACAGAGTATGTCTATACTCTAGGAGGTACCGCAGTGAGCTGGGTCTCTCAATTACAGATGATAGTTGCTCTCTCCACAACTGAAGCAGAATATGTCGCTGTCACAGAAGCCAGCAAAGAAATGGTTTGGCTCCAAGGTTTCTTGGAGGAGTTGGGCAAGAAGCAAGAAAATAATGTCTTGTATTGTGACAGTCAGAGTGCCATACATCTAGCGAAGAATCCGTCTTTTCATGCCAGAACAAAGCACATACAGTTGCGGTATCACTTTATCAGGTCACTTCTGGAAGATGGGATTTTGAAACTTGAGAAGATTAGTGGAACTCAAAATCCGGCAGACATGTTGACGAAGACGGTGAATATTGATAAACTGAAGCTGTGCTCAGCTTCAGTTGGCCTACACTAGTATCAAGGTCGTAGAAGAGCTGTTGCATTGATCAAGATGTGAAGACAGATTGAAATCGGTCTTCAAGTGGGAGATTGTCAAAGAAGTAGGCACCAACTATTTTTTAGTCAAAAATGGAGGTGCCTAATTTAGGACATTGTAAAAAATTTAGGACATTGTCAAAAGTGGAGGTGCCTAATTTGGGGAATTGTCAAAGTAAAAAATGGAGGTGCCTAATTTAGGTAATTATCAAAATGGAGGTGCCTAATTTATTGACTAATTTCACCAACCCATGTTTTTTGAAGCCTATATAAACCCATCTCCCTCATTTGGAGTATACAACTTAAAATTGAAGAAGTAAAGAGAAGAGAGTGTCTTTGAGAGAATTTTGTGAGGAAAAATTCTTGTTCATAATTGAGTGAGGGTTGTGAGTGTTTGTAAACACATTGTATTTTCTCCTTAATAGAAGTCTGCAGCAGCTCCGGAGACGTAGGCATAATTGGCCGAACTCCGTTATCAAATTCTGTGTTAATATTCCGCATTTATTTTCGCTCTCCTACTAATCTGGTTTAAGGGAATAGAGTGGTAATCACCTCAATTTCCCAACAGGGACATAATTCCATCGGCAAGCATCAAACTTCTCCTTAAAAGAGCGATAATCATCTAATAAAACACCCAACTCATTCCTGTAGACTATACCAGAATTTAAAGCATCAATGATAGGCTTACAGTCAGACTCAACCACTAGAGCTTTGAAGCATAAATCAGATTCTAGTTGCAAACCAAAACCAACATCTTTAGCTTCTTCCATAGATGGAGACCATGTAGCAAGAACAGTTTTCAACGCACAAGCTAAGATCTCCCCTTTATGATTTCGAAAAACTGCCCCTAAGCCTATCACACATGAAGAGATAATGCCTGCATCTATGCTGAGTTTGATACCATTCTCATCAGGACAAAACCATTTGTCTTGTTTGGGACCACTCAAATCATTTACAGGCTCCACATCAAAATAAGCAAGCTCAGACATCATATGATCCATAAACCTTTAAGGGAAGAAGTAAAAAAGGCGGTCTGATCATGGATAAATTTGTTCCTCAGAAACCATATATTGTAAGAAATAAGACAAGCAATCATTATCTGATTCACCCTTAAAACCTCCCATAAATTCATAAACCAGTTTTGAAAATAGAAAGTATCAAGAGTACGAACCTGAGAGAGTATAAAGGGATCCCAAACATCACTAGTAACACTACAAGAAGTGAACAAGTGCAGTGTAGTTTCTTCCAAGCCATAAAAAGGGCAAGACTTTAAAATAGTCCCCAGTCTATGGTGCAGAACAAAATTTATAGGCAAAATATCAAGACAAGCCCTCCATATAAAATTAATTACTCTCGGGTGCATCTTTAATTTCCATAAAGACTTCTAAAAGCCTGATGTGGAGGAAGAAGAAGAATCAGCAGCCAAGGACCGAACTTGTTTAAGAGCAACTCGATACCCACTCTTCACCACATAATCTCCTGTTGAATGACAATGCCAAGTCAAAGAGTCCTCCCTGTCCAGATCACTAAGAGGGATTTGCAGAATTCGCTCAACATCAATGGGCAAGAAAACATTAGTCAACACATTTAAATTCCAGCTTTTTGTATTCTCATCTAATAAAGAGTCTACAGTGGCATCAGGTAAAAGAGAATTATAAGGGGTGATCACTCTAAAATAAAATGGCTGAGGTATCAATTTATTAGTCCACACTTTAATGCTTTTCCCATTACTAACTTGCCAACAGGCTCCCTCCAGTAGCACTTCTCGCCCCCAAATAATACTCCGTTAAGTATAACTAGGAGGAAAACTAATATTAGCGTCCAAAAAAGAAGAAAAATGGAAGTAACGGGCTTTGAGCAAGCGAGAAATAAGGGAATGAGGATGTATAATAAGTCTCCACCCCTACTTAGCTAAAAGAGCTTTATTAAAACTCTCAAAGTCTCGAAACCCCAATCCTCCTTCCTCTTTTGAGCGACACATATAATCCCATTTACACAGATGCATTTTCCTCTCATTGTGTTTTTGACCCCACCAGTAGTAGCTTATCATTGCCCTCAACTCCTAACACATATAAGATGGAAATCTGAAGCATTGCATAATGTAATTAGGGATCGCTAGAGTAACCGTCTTCACTAATAATTCCTTACTTGCCCAAGATAAAAATTTCCCTTTCCAATCTCGAAGCTTAGACCACAACTTATCCTTGATCTGATTGAAGATTAGACGTTTAGATTGGCCCACAACTGTTGGCAAACCAAGATACAATTAATGATGAGCAACACATTTCACCCCCAACATAGAAGACAATTCAGCCTGATCAACATCTCCCATATTACCACTAAAGGAAACCTCGAATTCGAAAAAGTTAACCCGTTGCCCCTGAGATAGCCTCATACTTGCATAAAACTTGGGATATGGCTTGAATTGTATGCTAATTAGCTCTAAGAAATAGAAGGAAATCATCAGCAAAAAGCAAGTGAGATATAACTGGAGCACCTCTACAAATGCAGATCCCATATAAGCAATTTGAATCAACAGCTTGTTGGATCAAACCTGTGAGTCCTTCAGTACATAAAAGAAACAAGTAAGGGGATAATGGATCTTCCTATCTGAGTCCCCTTGTGGGTGAAAATTTGCATGAAGTTGTTCTATTAACCAGCACAGAATAAGAAACCATAGTCACAAACCTCATAGTCAGATTTACCCAAGAATCAACAAAGCCCAGCCTCAACATTACAGCCTTAAAATAAGACCATTCAATCCTATCATAAGCTTTAGCCATGTCTAATTTGAGTGGTATATATTTTCTACTGCCAGTACTACAACATTTCATAAAATGGAAAACCTTAAAAGCAGTAAGAACATTGTCAGTAATCAGGTGACTAGGAACAAAAGCAATCTGAGTTATATCAATGATCCCATCTAAAATGCCCTTCAACCTGTTAGCTAAAATCTTGGTAGCAATCTTACAAATGACATTACATAGACTAATAGGCCTAAACTCGATGATAAATTTAGGCGTAGTGACCTTTGGAATTAAATAGATATTAGTATGATTATAGCTCAAGGGCATCTCACCTCCCTGAAGCACATCTAAAGTCAATCGAATCACATCCCTTCTAACAACACTCAAATACTACTGATAAAAAAGTGGTGGGAGTCCATCCGGCCCAAGAGATTTTGTTGGATGCATCATATTAATGGCCTTAACCACTTCCTCCTCCGTAAAAGGTTGGCAAAGAGATATATTCATAGCCTCAGTAACTTTCAGCTGCACAAAGGAAATATCATTAGCATTAATATCACAAGAAGACTCTGTAGAAAAATGATTTGAGTAGAATTACTGAATATGTTCAAAGAGTATGTGTGCCTGGAGTTCCTGACCATTATTATCCAAAAGAGTATGAATATAATTAGTTTTTTGTCTTTTGGAAGCCACTGCATGAAAATATCGAGTATTTCTATCACCTTCACAAAGCCATTATAACTTAGCCGCTAAGTCCACATAGTTTCTGTTAGTGTATATGCCCTAGGCCATTGATTTGGACCTTAATGTTATTCATTTTGTTATTAATAAAGAAGTTTTTATTATCATTGTTATGTTTGCATGTTATATATAATAATGATTATATCCCTGGTTTATTATTGTTATGGAGATAATAATAAATATAACTAGTGTAATATTGATTTGATAATCATAAGATGATTATAGGTATGAAGATACAAATCAATATTATGGATACATGTTAGAGAACAGTGTATTGGATAGACCCATATAGATATCACTTCATGGTTTAATGTCATAAGTGTATCTCATAATAGTTTTCATTTAATCCTTTGACTTGAGATTGTCATAGTTTCCAACATAAGGAATATTATCTTTTGACATGATCAAACGTTATCTGTAACTAGATAATTATAAAGGTTATGCTTGAACATTGTATAAATTATGTAGAGGAAAATGAACAATCAAGATGGAATTTGTCCCTCTCTGTGAGAGAGATATCTTCTGGGCCCCTCGATAAGTGTAACTGAGAAATGCATGGCCGTGCTCAAATAAGTTGATATAAGATCAATCTGATTTGTTTATCAGTTAACTTGGAGATCGAGTAATCATAAGTTTGGACAATATAAGTATGACATTTACTATGACTTATGTTCAAACTAGATATCGTGTGACAAAGGGATTAATGCATGTACTATTTCAGGTTTTCATTTATAATGATTCTCATGATTAATTGGGTAGTCATAATGTCTTGCTAGAGACCAATTATGATTTGTGCATTTCAATAGAGATTGAAATACACTACCAGTTAATATGAGCCTATCGGGTCACACACATAGAACGTAGGCTGTACTTAAACAATAATAATTATATTTTTATTATTGTTGTTAGTATTATTATTATTATTAGATATTAATAATAATATTGTTATAATAATAATTATTAGATAATAATTATTAAAAACGTGGGTCCATATAGGATATGGACAGTTAGGGTTTTGACAAGGAAAGGTATTTTAAAACGGTTTTAAAAGGACTAGATGCCTTGATGATTTTAATTTATTATTTTCGTTTTGAAAGAAAACGGAAGAAGAGGAAAAACCTAAAACCCTAGTTTCGTTTTTGCAAAAAAATTCAGCCACTGTCGTTGGTGAGCTAGCACTCAGACCGGCGTACGTTTGTGTGGACTTCGTTAGAGGGTGTTCGTCTTCAGAAGGCAGCATCTGTTAATCGTTTTGAAGCTACGCAAAAAGGTTAGTTTCGAATCTCTTTTATCGAACTGAATGGATCACATGGATCCTGTGAGTAAATCGAAAGAAAAATTTTTTTTGTTTTCCGCTGCGGCAAGGGTTGCAGGTTCTTCTCGATTTACTAACAGTGGTATCAGAGCCTCTTGTTGATTCCATTTAATTCGAAATATGCCATGTTGATGTGTTGATGTGATCTATTGTTTTTCGAATGGCATGATTGGATTCGTTTTATCATTTGATGATGATTCGAATCTGTTATATGAGATATAACCTAAATCATTGTTGATATATGATGTCAAAGATGACCAATTGTATAAGATACAATTCTGTGAAGTCGAACTAGGGTTGGTATACAATCTGTTATGGTTTCGAATTAGGGTTAATATGATTAATTCAATTCGTTTATTCATATTGAATGTATACATAGATTTCGATTTTGATTAATATGATTATTGAGTAAATCGTTTTCTAAGGTTTCTTGTAATAGTTCTCTGTTAATATGATTATTAGATTGCTATTATATTCTGTTTAATATGATTGACTAACCGGCTAGCGGGACCGCCGTATGTTCGCGCCCTATAGTTTGTTACCGTGACATTAAGAATGTCAATATATTTGTTTCTATTTAACATGTTGGTGATGAATATGCTATGATTATTTGATGTCTTGGCATGGTGCATAGTATGGCTTTATGACCTATGTGTTTGTTTATTCATATCTTTGGATTGTATATACGGCCTGCGTGTCGTTTATTTTTTGTAACTTTATTATTACTAGTTTAGTAGTTAGTTTTATTATTAATGTAATAATGAAGACTCAAGCTTGGAGAAGAAGAGGAAAATTCCATGGAGATGAAGTTGCCTTTCAAGATATGAAGAAATGTACTATTGCAAATGTTGTAATAGATAGGTTTTCTTTTCACCTAGGGTTGCCTATATGATCTTCATTTGGTCTCATGAAGATCATATCTAGTTTGGCCATACTATGTCACGTTTATTTTTATCGAATATGTATGAGATGCCATGTTTGATAGTTTATGTATGCATATGGGATATGATATATAAATGTTAATTTTAACATGTTTTCAAAATTAAATGGAATGAACCCTCACTATTAATCTAAGTTTTAATGTCATCCATATCTTAAACACTTATCAAGGCTAAGATCACCTAAATGTAGATTTTGCCAAAGCAAAGTACTTTAGGTTATCCTAGTAAGATATGATGAGTAATGGTGCTGCTCATGCGTTTAAAATTGGTTAGACTTAATTAGGCTATCAAAATGGTTTTGGGCCTAAGGCATTAGATGGGGTATAACATGCTATGACATATGATGTCATGATCCCATATTATCTAAGAGTTACATGTGATGTAATTGGTAAGGGGTTACCTACCATAATAACTTGATTTTAAGTGTCATGCCAAAGCTGACTTAATATTAAGTAAAAATTGGATCTTAGCCCACTAAAATGTCATTGTGATGATTGAGGGTTATATTTTAGTGGGATTTTAATTACTTATCACCTTTTATTAATTAAAATTTGCATATTTTGTAGATTGAAATGGCTACCAACAATAACTCCACTTTATCACTGCGATCCATCCTTGAGAAGGAAAAACTGAAAGAGAATGGGACTAATTTTGTTGATTGGTTTAGGAACCTGAGAATTGTTCTCAAACAAGAAAAGAAGTCCTATGTGCTTGATGAAGCTGTCCCTGAGCCACCTCCTGCTAATGCTTCTAATGCTGATAAGAACAAGCATAAGAAGCATATGGATGATTCCAATGACATTGGATGTCTTATGCTTGCTACTATGTGTCCAGAACTTCAGAAGGATCTGGAACACTTGGAGGCTTATGAGATGAGTGTCCATCTCAAACAAGCTTTCCAACAGCAAGCTAGGCAGGATAGATTCGACACTGCTGTTGCATTATTTGACTGCAAGATGTCAGAGGGCGAATCGGTTAGCGCTCATGTTTTGAAAATGAAGGGCTACATTGATCACCTTGCCCGACTTGGATATCCCTTGAGTTTAGAACTCTCCACGAATTTGATCCTTCATTCTTTGCCCAGCAGTTTTTCACATTTTGTTATGAACTATAATATGAACAACATGGAAAAGTCCATTCCTGAGCTACATGGTATGCTCAAAACTGCTGAAGGGAATATCAAAAAGCCCACTAAGGCTACCCATGTATTGAATGTCAATAAGGGTAAGCCTATGAAGAAAAAAGGCAAGGCAAAGGGTAAAGCAACAGTTGCTACAAAGCCTAAGGGACAGCCCAAGCCAAAAGAACCCAAGGCACCTGTTCCTAAGGAAGGAACTTGTTTCCATTGCAAGGAGCCTGGGCATTGGAAAAGAAATTGCCCACTTTATTTGGCTGAATTGAAGAAATCGAAGGGTAGTGCGACTACATCTTCAGGTATATATGTTATAGAAATTAACTTATCTGCTTCTACTTCATGGGTATTGGATACTGCATGTGGTTCTCACATTTGTACAAATGTGCAGGGACTCAAAATGAGTAGATCACTGAAAAGGGGCGAAGTTGACCTACGAGTTGGGAATAAAGCAAGAGTTGCTGCACTAGCTGTAGGATCTTATGAACTTCATATGCCTAATGGCTTTTTGTTAAATTTGAACAATTGCTATTATGTTCCTACTCTGAGTAGGAATCTTATTTCAGTTTCAGTTTTGGATGATGAAGGTTTTTCATTTTTAATTAAAAATAAGACCTGTTCTATTTTTGATAAAGATGATTTGCTTTATGGTATTGCAAGATCTTTTAATGGCCTTTATGTCCTTGACTTAGATGATTCTAGGGAGAATCATATTTATAACATAAACTCTAAAAGAATTAAGCCAAATGACCTAAACCCTACATTTTTATGGCATTGTCGTCTTAGCCATATAAATGAGAAACGCATTTCTAAACTCCATCAAGATGGATTATTAGATTCATTTGATTTTGAATCATTTGATAAATGTGAATCTTGTTTACTTGGCAAAATGACAAGGAATCCTTTCATCGGACAAGGTGAAAGGGCTAATGACTTGCTTGGACTAGTACATACAGATGTATGTGGCCCGTTAAGCATTAGTGCCAGAGGAGGATATAATTACTTCATTACTTTTACTGATGATTTCAGTAGGTATGGCTATGTCTACCTAATGAAACATAAGCATGAGGCTTTTGAAATGTTCAAAACTTTTCAAAATGAAGTACAAAATCAACTTGGTAAAACTATTAAGGCACTTCGATCTGATCGAGGTGGTGAATTTTTGAGCCAAGAGTTTGACGAACATCTAAGAAATTATGGAATTGTTTCACAATTAACTCCTCCAGGAACTCCACAGTGGAATGGTGTTTCTGAAAGAAGAAATCGAACTTTATTAGATATGGTTCGATCTATGATGAGTCAAGCAGATCTTCCATTATCGTTTTGGGGTTATGCCTTGGAGACAGCTGCTTTTGTTTTAAACCGTGTACCATCTAAAGCGGTTGAAAAGACGCCATATGAGATATGGACTGGCAAAACACCTAGTTTGTCTTTTCTTAAGATTTGGGGTTGTGAAGCTTATGTGAAAAGACCAGTTTCAGATAAGTTAGCTCCAAAATCTGCTAAATGTATCTTTGTGGGATATCCTAAGGAAACTAAAGGATATTATTTCTATATTCCATCTGAGAACAAAGTGTTTGTTGCTCGAAATGGAACCTTTTTGGAAAAAGAATTCATTTCTAAAAGAACTAGTGGGAGTACAGTTCAATTAGATGAATTTATAGAACCACAAGAAGATATTGAACCGCCTGTAGAAATAGTTTCAGAACCACAAGCCATTGTGGAAACTGAAAATGTTACACAAGTTCTGCGCAGATCTGATAGACCATGTCATCAGCCTGAGAGATATGGATTTCTCATGACTGAAAGTCGTGAAGTTTTGCTCATAGATCAAGATGAGCCAACTACCTATCTTGAAGCTGTGTCAGGTCCAGATTCAGAGAAATGGCTTGGAGCCATGAACTCTGAGATGCAGTCCATGTTTGACAACCAAGTTTGGGCCTTAATTGATCCTCCCGAAGGTATTAAGACTATTGGTTGCAAATGGGTTTTCAAGAAGAAAATTGACATGGATGGAAATGTGCAAACCTATAAAGCAAGGTTGGTTGCTAAAGGTTTCAAACAAACTCATGGTATAGACTATGATGAAACCTTTTCTCCAGTTGCTATGATTAAATCTATTAGGATTCTCCTTGCCATTGTTGCATACTATGATTATGTGATATGGCAAATGGATGTCAAAACTGCTTTCCTTAATGGAAATTTACTCGAGGATGTGTACATGACACAACCTGAGGGTTTTGTAAATCCTGAGAATTCTGGGAAGGTTTGCAAGCTTCAAAGGTCCATTTATGGATTGAAGCAAGCATCTCGAAGCTGAAATCTTTGTTTTGATGAAACAGTTAAGAACTTTGGTTTCATTCAAAATGAAGATGAACCATGTGTTTACAAGATGGTTAGTGGGAGTGCTATCGTGTTCTTAGTCCTATATGTAGATGACATATTGATCATTGGAAATGATGTCCCCACTTTACAAAAGGTTAAAGATTGGTTAGGGAATACTTTTTCAATGAAGGACTTGGGTGAGGCTGCATATATCCTTGGTATAAGGATCTATAGAGATAGATCTAGAAGGATAATTGGCTTAAGTCAAAGTACATACATTGACAAAGTGTTGAAGAGATTCAGCATGCAAGATTCCAAGAAGGGATTTTTGCCTATGTCACATGATATTCATCTTAGCAAGAATCAATGTCCTAAGACATCTGATGAGCGAGATAGAATGAATAAGATCCCTTATGCTTCTGCTATTGGATCTATTATGTATGCCATGCTATGTACTAGACCTGATGTCTCATATTCTTTGAGCACAACAAGTAGATATCAAGCTGATCCTGGTGAGGGTCACTGGACAGCTGTTAAGAACATTCTTAAGTATCTAAGAAGAACTAAGGATGCTTTCTTGGTTTATGGAGGTTTGGAAGATGAGCTAGTTGTAAATGGTTACACAGATGCTAGTTTCCAAACTGATATAGATGATTACAAATCGCAGTCAGGTTTTGTATTCACATTGAATGGTGGAGCCATTACTTGGAAAAGTTCCAAGCAGAGTACAGTAGCAGATTCTACAACAGAAGCTGAGTATATAGCAGCATCAGATGCAGCTAAGGAAGCAGTTTGGCTGAAGAAATTCATCACTGAGCTTGGAGTGGTGCCTAGCATTGCTAATCCTATGGCTATCTATTGTGACAACAATGGTGCCATAGCGCAAGCAAAAGAGCCAAGGTCCCATCAGAAATCTAAGCATATACTCAGGCGATTTCACCTCATTCGAGACATCATTGATAGAGGTGATATCAAGATATGCAAAGTTGACACAAATGACAACATAGCAGATCCATTGACAAAGCCTCTCTCGCGGGTCAAGCATGATCAGCACACTAGGTCTATGGGCATGAGATATTTGTTAGTCTAGGCCTAGTGCAAGTGGGAGAGTGTTAGTGTATATGCCCTAGGCCATTGATTTGGACCTTAATGTTATTCATTTTGTTATTAATAAAGAAGTTTTTATTATCATTGTTATGTTTGCATGTTATATATAATAATGATTATATCCCTGGTTTATTATTGTTATGGAGATAATAATAAATATAACTAGTGTAATATTGATTTGATAATCATAAGATGATTATAGGTATGAAGATACAAATCAATATTATTGATACATGTTAGAGAACAGTGTATTGGATAGACCCACATAGATATCACTTCATGGTTTAATGTCATAAGTGTATCTCATAATAGTTTTCATTTAATCCTTTGACTTGAGATTGTCATAGTTTCCAACATAAGGAATATTATCTTTTGACATGATCAAACATTATCTGTAACTAGATAATTATAAAGGTTATGCTTGAACATGGTATAAATTATGT
Organism: Garcia nutans; assembly: GCA_947685225.1. NCBI lineage: Eukaryota > Viridiplantae > Streptophyta > Magnoliopsida > Malpighiales > Euphorbiaceae > Garcia > Garcia nutans. Next base: position 4,772,102 of record CANTUV010000068.1, read on the forward strand.
AGAGGAAAATGAACAATCAAGATGGAATTTGTCCCTCTCTATGAGAGAGATATCTTCTGGGCCCCTCGATAAGTGTAACTGAGAAATGCATGGTCGTGCTCAAATAAGTTGATATAAGATCAATCTGATTTGTTTATCAGTTAACTTGGAGATCGAGTAATCATAAGTTTGGACAATATAAGTATGACATTTACTATGACTTATGTTCAAACTAGATATCGTGTGACAAAGGGATTAATGCATGTACTATTTCAGGTTTTCATTTATAATGATTCTCATGATTAATTGGGTAGTCATAATGTCTTGCTAGAGACCAATTATGATTTGTGCATTTCGATAGAGATTGAAATACACTACCAGTTAATATGAGCCTATCGGGTCACACACATAGAACGTAGGCTGTACTTAAACAATAATAATTATATTTTTATTATTGTTGTTAGTATTATTATTATTATTAGATATTAATAATAATATTGTTATAATAATTATTATTAGATAATAATTATTAAAAACGTGGGTCCATATAGGATATGGACAGTTAGGGTTTTGACAAGGAAAGGTATTTTAAAACGGTTTTAAAAGGACTAGATGCCTTGATGATTTTAATTTATTATTTTCGTTTTGAAAGAAAACGGAAGAAGAGGAAAAACCTAAAACCCTAGTTTCGTTTTTGCAAAAAAATTCAGCCACTGCCGTTGGTGAGCTAGCATTCAGACCGGCGTACGTTTGTGTGGACTTCGTTAGAGGGTGTTCGTCTTCAGAAGGCAGCATCTGTTAATCGTTTTGAAGCTACGCAAAAAGGTTAGTTTCGAATCTCTTTTATCGAACTGAATGGATCACATGGATCCTGTGAGTAAATCGAAAGAAATTTTTTTTTTGTTTTCCGCTGCGGCAAGGGTTGCAGGTTCTTCTCGATTTACTAACAGTTTCTTCCTTCTGATTCAACTCAACAATCCTTGCTTTAATGTTTCTCCATTGTGTAAGTATATCGGGGTCCCCACATATAGGCAGTCCACTTAGCTAACTAATCAGATCCCATCGTTGCTTATGAAAGTTACCAAAGTTGTTCTGACTCCATTCATGAATGTTTCACATCCCATTCTATTGCACGATCAGAATCCCAGTAGTTGCTAATAATCTGCATACAAATAACATCTCTCGCCCACATTGATTCAAATCGAAAAGGTTTCTTAATTCTATTGAGTATATAGCTATCACCATTGATGTCTAGCAAAATCGATAAATGGTCTGAACCGGTGCTATAGATATGATGTAGAACATAATTAGGAAGCATTTGAAGCCATGTGGAATTCATAAGAAGCCTGTCCAACCTTTCTTCTATGAAATCACTGTTTGATATGCCATTTTCCCAAGTAAAAGGGTATCCTCTAAATCTTGGATCAATAAGTCCACAATTTGTGCAAGCCTCTCTAAAATTAGAAACTGCTATATCACTACGCGCAACACCTCCAATCTTCACTGAGTGGAACAAGATTTCATTGAAGTCTCCTATAACCACCCATGCGAGTGATGATTGGGAGTGTAAATGGCGAAGTAAGTGCCATGAATGGGATTTCATATGAGCTTCAAGCCATCCATAAAATAATGAAAGCCTCCAAGTTGGGTTAACATGATCATCTACTTCAAAATCAATATGATGCAATGAATATGACTGCAAACTAAGTACAACAGACTCATTCCACAAGAAAGACAACCCCCCACCCCCATGAATTTTCTTTAAAAGTAACCCCATTTCTAAAACCAAGTTGCTTCTTAATAGCATTTATTCTATTCCCTGAGACCCTAACTTCCATGAGAAAAACAATATTAGGTCTCTGAGACCGAATGAGACAACCTAAATTGGCAATAACCGAAGGACGACCCGGACCTCGGCAATTGTAGCTTAGCAGTTTCATTGTGATAGGCAACCGGTCTTACCATAATCGGTCGCCTTTGATAAATTCTCAACAAGTTTATGACATTTGTAGGTAGCAAAAGTCTCCTGCTCATAAATTTTCCATATCAGCACTATGAGTTCTCTTTAAAGAATCAACACTCACCAGATTCATCATTATAATGTGGTTTATCTCTGGCCAGTCTTTTCCATAAAGTTTTTTTTTATACTTGCCTAATCTTAGAGCTGCCATCCACTAAATTAATATATGATTGTGACCCAAATCCTGTTTGTTGAGTTTACTGTGGAAAAACACCAGTCGAAAACAACTGGACGTGGAGGAGGAGGTGTTTGATGTATGATAGCAGTATCACCTGAATTATCACATTCAACAATACTATGCAACGTAACCTTCTCAGCATGCAAAGCCTCAGATGCAACAGTAGGAGGCACTTGGAGTGAAGCCAGAATATCCTTCAATGATCTACTGCTAGAAGACGAGCCTTGACTACCTTGTGACTCAGTATGTGTTTTCTTATTATCATGATGGAGAGCAGCCAAGAGTTTGGACTCTTTATTTTTCTCTACAGGATTCCTGAGTTGAAAACCTTTCTTCGGAGAAGCTTTCATCCAGTTACCGTATTGTAGCTTATCCGTATTATTCTCCGTCCCATAATCAAGCATCGAGTGTCCTAAACATCCACGGCTGAAACTAAATATTGGAAGACATTCATATTTTAAATTAATCCACACCACTTTATCACCCAACTTCACTAAAACTCCCCTGCGAAGTTCTTTATCAACAGGTATAGAGACACGAAAGCGGATATAATTTGACCAGCCATGAGCATCACCCTTATCAACCTCAACTAGCGTACCCATAAGGTTTGCAATAGTCACAGCAGTTTCATTAGACATCTACAGGAATGGCACATCATAAGCTCTTACCCAGAGGGTAACATCCGGAAATAGAGCTGTCAAGGTTGTATCATCCACTTTCATAGGACGAAGAAGTAGAAGTTGATCATCAAAGCACCAAGGGCCAGAATCCAACACCCTTTGTCGATCTGCCTCTGTATAAAATTGAAACACAAAGAAATTATCTCCTAACTGACGAAAGCTAAACCCTTTTTGCAGTCGCCAACTCTTCATCATAGTTGAACGTAAAGCTCGGACATTAAACTCCTTCATCGTCAAAAGTTTTCGCACTAGGCAGAGGGATATTTTAAGGCATTGGACAGTTTGGGACTCAGAATCCAGACTTACATCCCCTATAATATTTTCGTCAGTCGTAAGCTTCAAAGAGGCTATTAACTCATCAATATTATCAGTCTCTGCCATGACCAGTGATTTAAGCCAGCAAGAAAATTGTGAAATCCAATTAAAATGGAAGAAGATAGATATTTGAAACCCTAGCATAAACTAGGGAGCGACATCCCTAGTACGGGAGAAGAGAACCCCTACACAGAGAGAAGATTAATTGATATTTTGAATTATTGATTTAGATATAGGAGATAAGAATATAATTTTTAATGTAAGCAAGAATTTTGTTATATGTCAATTTCTCTCTTATTTTACTACTAAAAATTCTATTTTACAGTATAAAAATAAATGATTATGTATTCCTTCATCATTATATTGTTAAACTTTGCTACTTTTATACAGCCACATATTATTGGAATTTTTTAACATTATACAACATTGTTCATATAAACAATTTTTTAATTATTTATTACAATCTAAAAATACAAGCATTTTCAGTATTTTTTATATTAATTTTTTAGATTATAATAAAATATATATCCTAAATGAATAAACAATATATATATATATACATATATATATATATGTATATGTATATTTATAAACTAGTAGTACATCAATTTCTGTTGGGTGTGGTGCTATATATATAATTTTTCAATATATATTTTATATAATTATACATATAATTTTATAATTAGTAATTTTATATCCTTTTAATATATCCTAAAATTATATATATATATATAATAATATACTTTTAAATTATAAAATTATATAAAATTAAAATTACATATATATAAAAATTATACCCTTTTTTTAATATATCCTATATCCTATTGAATTATATATATTAATAATTTTTTAGATATTAATTTTTCCACTTTTAATAATAAAGTACTATAAATAAATTAATAAATTCAATAATTAAAATAAAAAAATATGTAAAAAATTTAATAAATTTTTAAAATTTACTAAATAATATAAAATTTTGATAGAGAAATTTTTTTATAGATATTTACAATAAAAATTTAAATTTTATTATAATATTAAATGTTCAATTTTAGTTTTAATTGGTGTGTAATTTTTTTAAAAAAATTTGGCCTTCCTTCTTTAGATTTATAGTTTCGCCACTATATATATATATATATATATATATATATATAAAAAGTTATAGAGGTATATACAAATATTTATAATGGTAAAGGAGAAATTATTTAATACAATCCTAAGTTCCTAACTAAAAAATCCAATTAGAATAATAATATTAACAAGTGATATTTTTACAATAATTAAAAATAAAATTTTAAAAAAAATGTGAGGCCCATTTCGTTCTTATTTTCTATGTAGAAAGGAACTTGCCTCTTATATAGGATTTAGGAGGGAAAGAAATAAAAAAGGCGAAAAAAATTTCAGATAATAAATTATAAAGAAATAAAAAATTAATAATAAAATGTTGTATATTTCCTTCAAAAGTTGAGATTTTTAGACATTGATAATAACTAATTAGTGCCAATTTTTTTCTATCATATTCTTTGTTTTGCTTATCACAAAAGCAACGACCTTTGCTTTCTTCGCTTAACATGCATTCACTTCTAATGGGACCATTTTAAAGAAGTAACATTTTATTTTATTTTTCTTAGTATTAATTGGTTGGGCAAATGCAGTCTGATTTTAAATATGTACTTTAGATTATACCTTAAAATACCAAACAATATTTAAATGATAACAAAATACAGATAAATTATCTAACTATTGAGCAGAATTCCATTAGTACAGTAACAAGTAGAAGGAATACTTTCAACAACAGCTTATAAAAGATAGTTTTTTACCGTTCAAGTTCCTTATACCATGTTTTTGTGGCATTCGGACTTGATAAAACACACTCAAATGCTGAAATATTATTTTCAGTGAAATTCGTTATCTGCCTCCACCACTGCCGCTACCACTACCAGTGCCAGATCCATGGCCAGCACCTGCTCCAGCTCCTACTCCAATGCCAATACCAATTCCAACTCCAAACCCTCCACCACGGCCACCTCCTGTACCTCTTCCAGCACCACTGCCAACACCACCTCCTGCTCCAAAGCCTCCACCATGACCTGAGCCGCCACCAAGACCACCACCGCCTCCTCCACCTCCTCCACCACCTCCGCCATCACCACCTCCAGCTCCAAACCCTCCTCCATAACCTGAACCACCACCAAGGCCTCCGCCTCCTCCTCCTCCTCCTCCACCACCACCTCCACCTCCTCCCCCTCCACCAATACCACCTCCTACACCACCTCCAGCTCCAAAACCTCCACCATGACCTGAACCACCACCTATACCACCACCACCTCCACCTCCACCTCCACCACCACCACCACCACCACCACCACCAAGACCTCCTCCAGCTCCACCACCGACACCTCCTCCTGCTCCAAAGCCTCCTCCATGACCTGACCCACCTCCACCACCCCCTCCAATGCCACCACCTCCTCCAACTCTACCACCAAGACCACCACCTCCACCACCGCCAAAACCACCAGCTCTTCCTAATCCACCCCCGCGTCCACGGCCAAAACGACCACCACATCGTCGACCAAATCGACAATAATCATCATCATTGCGAAATCTGTTCTTTTCAATTTTGTCATCAGCAAAAGCAATTGCACTCAAATGAAAAACAATGCATGACAGAAGCAAAATCAAAGACAGCGATTTTGAAGAGCCACCCATGATACTTTGAGACTTTTTGAGTCGAAAAATAGAAACTGAGTTCTGGGTTGGTCTTGCTTGCCGGAAAAAGGTTTCCTTAAATAGTGTATAGTCCACTTGCCAGCCATTAATTGGTTCGCATTCATGCAGACTCGTCTGAGCCGTTGGGCGATTAGCGGGAAACATTTAATGAGCCTGCCAAAGTCAAACTTAGACTTTACACTTAGGTATAGTTGAATGTAGTTTTTTTTTAACTCGCGAAGACTTGATGAACAATTAGCTGAAGCATTTGATTAAATCCATGTCGGTCATAGTAGCTAGTCAGTTTTGGTACATGTTTTCATGTTTAGTTCTCTGAATTTTACTTATGAATAGCTAGCTGGAACAAGATGGCCACTGCATGTTTCTAAATCTAATGCCCATACGCGTACTTTTGTTAGTCAATATATATATATATATATATATATGTCTAGATCTCAACTGCATTTATGTTCATAGTTGGATGAATTAATTTGGATATATTTTTCTCTCTTTTTTTTTTTATGTTCACTGTGATATTTTCAGTTAGAGCAATTTTTTTTCTAAGCAAGGGTTGATATGAATCTCTTTCATATAAATTTATTCATGAATGAGTATTTTAAGCATCAATTTATGAAAAAAAATTATGGATTGAATAGGTTAAATTCTTAAAAATTTAAAGATTTTTCAAATTCAGACTTGCTCATCAGATGAAACCAATTATATAGTACAACGTTAACCACCTATAAACTGATACTAGAGAATATTCATCAACATCTCAATCCGAAACCCTTCCTTCCTCTTCAAAATGATGATGCCATCCTCAACCCATTCAGAAGCTTGCTTGTAGCAGGAGATGAATGCTTCAATTATTCAATATATAAAAAGCTGGCATTATTGCTCGGTTAGCAATTGGATTGATTCCTTAGCCAATTGTTTAATTCTCGAGATAAATTATTAAAAGATGTTTTTATTTTTATTTTATAAATATTTAATTTAATCCCCAATAATTCATTTTTAGTTACCTAAAGGATAATATTTGTATGAGTAAATAAAAAACTGATATTATCATTTTTACAGCAATGAATTATTCATTTTTTAATTAATCAAAAAATAATATTAGTATGATACAAAAACTTACAAGTATTATCATCTTTAACACATGAGGATTACTCATTTGCATAGTGGATGAAGATCTAAAATAGGTTCCTGAGAGATCTATTCTTTTAAATTGTTTGTCTATTTAAGATTATTGGACCAAATGTATATGAGTAATCAAATAAAAATTAATAATATTTAATTTTCATTTTATACAAAATTAATTAATTTATATTAAAATTTAATCTACTTCATTTAATTATTATGTTTTTTCAATGTGAGATCTCACACATAACACTCTAATTAAAAGCATTGGTTTCTATAGGTGACTATTGTCAGACATTAATTTCCAAATGGGTATAGTACTGGCTACTTGTTTTCTCATTATATGCTTGACGCTTGGGGTAGATATTTTTTAATTAATCTACTGAATATTGATATCAGTTAATCGATTATATTAAATTATGGATAATTTAATTAAAAAATTTTAATTAATTTAGTTTTAAATTTTGTTAATGATTAATTAGTTCAGTCAATTAATCGTTAACTGAAAATTAAAAAAATAATTTTTATTTAATTATTTATTATTTTTTAATTCTTTAATTATATAATTTTTTTATTACAAAATAAAATTATTTTTTATTTAGTTTTTTAATAAATTTTGTTTTAGTTTTTTTTGTTTTAAATATAATTTTTTATTATAAAATAAAAAAATTAATCAGTTTAATTAATTAATTAAATCTATGAAAATAAAAAATCGGTAAATTTAGTTAAAAAAATTAAATTTAAAATAATCAAATAAAATTCAGTTACAATTGATTAATTAACCGATTCATCAAATGTCCACTCATAATTGGGGGCATTGAAACATTGAGCAGTGGCCATCCCATTGAAACATTGAGCAGTGGCCATAAGTTGGGATAGCAATAAATTAATTGTACTAATCAGTTGAAAAAAAAATTCCCACAAAAAAAAATCAGTTGAAAAACAATTGTTTTATTAATAGAGGCTCTAACAGTATTTTGTTTATATGTGTATACATGTTTATTAATTCACTTATTATTTTTTTTCATCATTCTTTTACTCTTATTTTGTTGATTCTTAAACTAGTTATGCTCAAATAGTGTTTGTTAAACGATGGCTCGTAATAGAATAATAATTTATATTTTAAATTTTAATAAAAGGGAACATTATGAACTTCCAAACAATCAAACAATAGTTAAAATGGTTTAGTTTTATATTGTAAATATAATAGTTATGATCTCACAGTAATAAAAATAAATAGAAATTTCTCCTGTACATAGATTAATTGTCGAATCACATAAAATTATTTCATAGCCATAGACAGACTATCAAATCACAAAATTATCTCGTAAGTACACTGAAGATGTAATACTCATATTTTTTTAAAATAATAATATATAAATATATATAAATATAATAAAAATAAATAATATAATAATATAATATATACAATAAACTAATAAAAAATATGTATTTAATAATCATGTGATTTATTAAATAAATAGAATATGTATTGAATTATTTAAGTAAAAAAAAGTGTTTAACAAATATATGAGTTAGAATATGATTCATAGTGTATTATTTAAATCTGAGTTAGATAGGAAGAATAGCAAGCAATTTACCATTAAGTTAGATAGTCTATAATGTATTATATTAAATAATACTTAAGTTAATGATAATATTTATTAATAAATAAATAAATAATTATGATAATTGAAAAAATATATATGTACTATCAATAATTAGTAACAAATATATATAATAATTAAAGTTAATATATTAAATTAAAAAATATAATTTAAATAATAATTAGAATGACTATATTAATATAATAATAGTAATTATTGACCAACAAAAATAATAATGATAATAATAATAATAATAAATTTTGAAAGTGGAGGAATTGGGTAAGTATTAAAAATATATATAATAATAATAAATAATTAAAGTTAAGTAAAATGGACATTTTTAATATAAACCACTAATAATGATTACAATGGTTTAGTGGCCATTAATTAATGTTGGTCATTTATTTGGGTTATTAACTGTAGTGTAAAAAAATTTTAAGAGAAAAAGAAAATAGAGAAAATGAGAGGGAAGGGAGAACTGAAAAAAGGAAAAGAAAAGGCAGAGAGTGAGAGTGACAAAAAGAAATTGGAAAATTAATAGAAGTAAGGAGTAATATTTTTCATCTGCTCCGTTTGCCGTCTTTTATCCATTGATTTACTACACGCGCCGGCCACCGTGAGAGTACACTCGACTAACTTTTCAATGTCATTAAAACCGCTGTAAACCACCGCCTGAGACCTCTGCATGTGCCGTCCGATTGATTGACCGGAGCTCACGCCAACATCAACTTTGAAAGTCATTTCTGACTACTTTTCGACGATATTTTCGGCAACGCAGATATTTTTAGAATCATCTCGTCTTAAGTTTCGATTCAACTTGCGAATTATAGATGAATATTTAAAAAATTTATATATAAATATGCATGTAGATATAATTTTTACACAGAAATAATTAAAATTTTAATTAGTTAAATTTTAGCTTAATAGAAAATTTAGGATTTAATTTTGATGTAAATATGATGATAAATAAGAAATAATTAGAAAAAAAATTAATTAAATTATGAATAAATACAAATATAAATAGTAAAAATAATAAATAGCTAGTCTAAAAGCAATTAGTTAAATTTTTTAGAAAAGCTACTAAATTAAAAATTATAGTTAATTAATTAATTATTATTATTAAAAGAGAAATTTGAATGCAAGAAAATTTATATTGTAAAATTTTGTATGCAGTAAATTAAAATAAAAATATTAATACTAAGTACAATTAAAATAGATTAAATATTTAAGTTTTAAATATTATTAATAGATTATAGAATAAATTAATAAAATAATAAATTAGTTAGTTATTAGTTAGTAAATTTAAAAATTATTTATTAAATTATGAATTGTTGTTAATATATATATATATATAAGTATTAGATTTAAAATGAAATATTAATAAAGAAAATGAATTAAAAATTAGAGTTGTAAATATTAGAATAAATTAATTATATAAAATTGATAAATTAGTGATTAGTCATAAATTAATAAATTTAAAGATATCAGTAAATTATATCTAAGAATTTTATTAATATAATAGTTATTTATTAATTGATTAATAATTTGCAATTATGATAGAAATAAGTATATAGGTATATATATAATTGTTTAATAATTGATCAAATAGAATGAAAATGAGCATATGTATATTAACTTTATAATAAAAATATTTATGGTTAAATAAAGTTTAATTTTTGAATTATAAATTTTGTTAGTAAATTACAAAATTAATTGAATGTATTTTATATATAAGGACATAAATAAATATATTTATGAAATAAATAAGTAAATTGAAAGATAATAAATTAATAGTTGTTAAAGTAAATTATATTAAATGCTATTATTAAAGTATGATCTAAATAAGAGTTTTATTTACATATATAATTAAGTCAATTAAATTGAGTTAATTAATTATCAAATAATTAAAATTGGTGGTAAGTAAAATATAATTTAAAATTTATATAAATTCATAAAATTAATTATTTAATTAAGATTAATATTGCTATAATTATAATAATGAAGTTACCATTATTTTTATTTAAGAATAAATTATAATAATTATTAAAAATATAAATTGTGCTAAGTAGTAATTAATTATTAATATTATTAGTATTTTAGTAGTGAAAGTATTATAATTAAAATTTTATAAATATTAGTAATTTTCTAATATATTATTTAAAGTATATTAAATGTTTACTTAAATAGTTACATTGTTATTATTATTATTACTAATGTAATTAAATATTAATATATATTGACTATTTTTATCCATAATAATTATTACAATATAATATCAAGTAGTAGTTAAATATTAAGATTTGTTATGATTGTGGCAATTAAATATTATTATTATTAAGTTTAATATGAAATCTATTAAAATAATTATTATTAGCAAATATTAATTTTAGTATCAATATTGTTAATATTTCTATAATTATTTTTATTAATAAAATTTAATACTACGAAGTAAGAAAAATTAAAGTAAATAATATTATTATATTTGAAGGATATATTTAGTATATATATATTATTAAATATATTTTTACTATCATTATGATTGTAATAAGTTAATATTTTTTTAAAAAATTAAAATAAATAAATTATTAATTATAATTAAAGGATCATTAGAAATTATTCTCTTAGAATTATTCAGGAATAATTTAGTATATAATTTAGATATTAAATGGATAACTTGTAAGTAAACTAATTAAATATTACTAAAAGTTTAATAGAATATATTTATTAGTAACATTAATATTATAAAAATTATTATTAAATTATAAAAACATATGAATTAAATTAATTGTAGATTATAATATTTTAAATACTTAGCATTTTTTATGAATTATGGGTAAGTTGAAAAAGGCTATGTATGATAATTAGATAAATATTGTCAAAATTTAGTTAAAATTTAGGATTCATTTTTATATATATCGATGTCATACATATCATAATAGTTGATAATTTTATGATAATTTTTAGTTAATAATTATTCTTATATCGGTATAGCAGTGGATATAACAACTAAAATAAATCATTGAGGTAATCCAGTTGATTATATAAATTTAGTTTTTGGCCAAGGTGAGAAGGTAAATATGTAACATTGTATTTTTAAAATATTATATATATTTATGATTTTAGAAAAAAATTTACAGAATTCAAGATGATGATTTATTTTTGAATGATATTTATTTTCTTATAAATTGAGAATAAATAATAGTAGTTTAAATTTTTATATATGTGACTGATTGATTATATTGTGCTGGATAAATAATTCGTATATACTCTTATTATAATCCTGTGAGATCGCACATTGATGACGGATGTTTATATAAATTAAATATATTATAATTTATCCTTGGCTGGGGTAATTGTTCTACACATGTGTATTAACGTTATTTCTGCTTGGGCTTGTGAAATAAGTTATCATACGCCCTTGGATTAAAGTTAAATCAGAAGAAATTATATTTGGCTGTATATAAAAGATACATGAATTGAATTATTTAGAATTTTTATAAGAACTGAGAAATGTTTGAAAGTTATGGTTAAGATTTCAAAAATTAATTATCTAGCTAATTATAATTATTAATTCAATATATATTAAGTATTATTAAACTTTGTTTGTTATCTCTTGTTATATATTTACCTATTCATTGAGTTGTTGGACTCGCCTCTTTTATTATTAACATTTTCAGACACCTTTGAAGAACAAATTGGTAGATTACAGTAGAGCATAGACTCTTAAATTTGAGTTCTTCTACATATAGAAGAGGCTGGGCCAACAAACTAGTATTTTTAGTTTAAATTTTAGTTTAGAAATTGTTTAAATTTTTGTGGATTATCTTTAATGATGTAGATGGTGAGATAAATATTTTAAATAATTATACATTTATAAGAAATAATAAATAAATAAGTTATTATTTGAGATTTATAGCAAGTTAAGTTCACCATAGCTTTGGAGAGTTGGGATGTGACATTTAATGGTATCAGAGCATAGGTTATAAAGTCTATAGACTTTTATTTTTTTTGGATAGGAATAAGGCTATAAATTTAGTCGTATTTTTCTTATGAGATGATGTCACTAAGAGTACAAGGTAGTAGAGACCGTGATAGTAATTATGACTAAAAAATTAAAATTATTTAATTAGAGGATGTTGGCCTACCTTATAGGATACTCATTCATTCATGACATATATTTGTTAAATATATATATATATATCGAAAGAATCTTGATGTCCTTAAATAAAAAAAATTGATAAAGATTATAATTATCTTTAGTTGTAGTTATATATGATATGGATGCATAGATAAAATGATGAAATGATAAAACTAAATACTAATACATATGAATTGAGAATATTCTTTTGTGTAAGATTAATTGAAAATAAATTAATTAATTAAAAAAGAATAAAAAAATATAGTCTAAATTACGGAGAAAGAAGTTTAATAATAATAATAATAATAATAATAATAATAATAATAATAATAATAATAATAATAAGATATGTATATATTGTATACATAAAATATACATAAATAAAAAATATTTGAGAAATACTTGAATATATAATTTGTATATTTAAACTAAAGATTTATATATCGAAGAAAAACTATATAATTTATGAATTTATATGGATATGTAGAATTAATTAAGCTAAATTCAGATACTAAGTTTTGAATCGATTTTGATATGAAGAATTAGTTAAATAATAGTGAAAGAAGGCTAAGACTTATTATTATATTATATTTATACATGGATATGGTAAAAGTGTAATGGATGATGAGTATATAAAGTTTGACTTGGTTATTTATAAATTAAAACGAATATGATTATAGATTATTATAATGTTTAAAGAGGAAAATTTGAACATAAAATTTAAAGATATTCTTAGAATAGAGTTGATAAATATTACATATTGAAATTTTAAGTTGAACCATGGTATGTATGCATATATTTTGATGGCTAAAATTTTTTTAAGATTAATTGAAATTTTATAGACTTGATATTTTCTAGTCTAAAGAAATTTCTATATACAATATAATTTGAGTTAATAAGGTTTTCTTAAATCTAGAGGGTTAAAATTTTACTTATTATTAAAGAAATAATATGAGAAAAATAATAATTCTTGAGAAATATAAGATAAGAACATTTTTGGATTTTAGAAAAATAAGGAAATGATTAAGAATTTGGATATATATATATATATGGTTTATAGATTAAGAATGAACTTATATATATTAATAAAATATTTAAAATTTAGTGGTATGACTGTAAATAAGGTAAATACAACTAAGTAAATCTATAATAATTATGATGGTAAATCTATATTAATTATGGTGGATTAATTAAAATTAAATAGTCAAAAAAATGAATTAGTTAATAATAAACAAAGAAATTATTAGTAATATTTTATTATTAGAATATTATAGTCATATATACATGAAAGGTAGCATAAGAAATATTTTAATAAAATGAGAAGTAAGGGATTGAGATTATTTAAGGAATAGATAAATTATAGAGTTATAAGTTAAAACCTTTAATAGAAATAAAAAAGTAAGAACAAAACTATATTAGATTTCTTAAAGAATACTTAAGAAATAATTGTAGATTTTAAGTTATTCATTGAATTGATTCGGTAAATTTAAGAAATGAGACAGTGGACTAAAGATATGTATCAATTTTATTAGAAACTATTTTGAAGATAAGATACGCTTTCTAGTTATCCTCATTTGTTTTCGTCAGACAAATTAGTAAAAATTCGGGAATGAATTTTCTTTAAAGGAGAAGTATGTAATATTCGGTATTTTTCTAAAATAATAATATATAAATATATATATAATAATAAAATAAATAATAAAATAATATAGTATGTACAATAAACTAATAAAAAATGTGTATTTATTAATAATATGATTTATTAAATAAATAGAGTGGGTGTTGGATTATTTAAGTAAAAAAGGGTGTTTAACACCACTATAATTTGAATATGGGTTACAAAGGAAAAATAGCAAATAGTTTATCATTAGACTGAGCATTCTGTGCCTATTCATGTATTATACTAAATAATATTTAAATAATCAGTGAACTTATAATAATGATAATAGTTATTAGTAAACAAATAAATAATTATGATGATTGAAAAATATATATATACTATCAATAATCAGTAATAAATATATATAATAATTAAAGTTGGTACATTAAATTAAAAATTATGATTTAAATAATAATTAAAATGACTATATTAATATAGTGTTAGTAATTATTGACCACCACCACCACCACCACCACCACCACCACCAACAACAACAACAACAACAACAACAACAGCAGCAACAATAATAAATTTTAAAAATGGAGAAATTAGGTAAGTATTAAATATATATATATAAATAATAATAAATTAATTAAAGTTAGATAAAATGGACATTTTTTTATATAAACCACTAATAATGGTTATAGTGATTTAGTGGTCATTAATTAATATTGGCAATTTAATTAATATTAACTAAAAAAATTTTAAGGGAGAAAGAAAATAGAGAAAATGAGAGAGAAGAGAATAGGAAAAAGGAAAAGAAAAGGCAATGAGTGAGAGAGACAGAAAAAGAAATCAAAAAATTAGTAGGGGTAAGGAGTAATATTTTTCATCTGCTCCATTCACCGTCTTCCAATCTTTGATTTACTACACACGCTGGCTACTGAGAGAGTACATTCGACTAACTTTTCAACTCCATCAAAACTACCTCCTGAGACTTCTGCATGCGCCGCCCGATTGACTGACTGAAGCTCACGTCGGCGTCAACTTCGAAAGCTATTTTCGACCACTTTTTGACATCATTTTCTGGCGACATGGGTATTTTTAGAATTCTCTCGTCTTAAATTTCGATTCGGTATATTACTTACGAATTATAGATGAGTATTTAAAAAATTCATATATATATTCATGTAGATCTAATTTTTATACAGTTAAAATTAAAATTTTAATTAGTTAAATTTTAATTTAATAGAAAATTTAAATTTTAATTTTGATGTAAACATTATGATAAATAAGAAATAATTAGAAAAAAAATTAATTAAATTATAAATAAATATAAATATAAATAGTAAAAATAATAAATAGTTAGTCTAAAGGAAATTAGTTAAAAATTTTAGAAAAACTATTAAATTTGGAGTTATAGTTGATTAATTATTATTATTAAAAGAAAATTTTGAATGAAAGAAAATTTATATTATAAAATTTTATATGCAGTAAATTAAAATTAAAATATTAATATTAAGTACAATTAAAATAGATTAAATATTTAATTTTTAAATACTATTAATAGATTACAGAACAAATTAATAAATATAAATTGAATTAATGAAACTATAAATTAGTTAGTTATTAGTTAGTAAATTTAAAAATTATTTATTAAATTATAAATTGTTGTTAATATATATATATATATATAAGTATTAGATTTAAAATGAAATATTAATAAAGAAAATGAATTAAAAATTAGAGTTATATATATTAGAATTAATTAATTATAAAAATTGATAAATTAGTAATTAGTTGTAAATTAATAAATTTAAAGATATCGGTAAATTATATTTAAAAAATTTGTTAATATAATAGTTATTTATTAATTAATTAATAATTTGCAATTAAGATAGAAATAAGTATATATATATAATTGTTTAATAATTGATTAAATAGAATGAAAATGACCATATGTATATTAACTTTAGAATAAAAATACTTATAGTTAAACAAAGTTTAATTTTTAAATTATAAATTTTGTTAGTAAATTACAAAATTAATTAGATGTATTTTAGATATAAGGAAATAAATAAATATATTTATGAAATAAATAAGTAAATTGAAAGATAATAAATTAATACTTGTTAAAGTAAATTTTATTAAAAACTACTACTAAACTATTATCTAAATAAGAGTTTTATTTATATATATAATTAAGTTAATTAAAATGAGTTAATGAATTACCAAATAATTAAAATTGGTGGTAAGTAAAATATAATTTAAAATTTATATAAATTCATAAAACTAATTATTTAATTAAAATTAATATTGCTACAATTATAATAATGAAATTACCATTATTTTTACTTAAGAATAAATTATAATAATTGTTAAAAATATAAATTGTGCTAAGTAGTAATTAATTATTAATATTGTTAGTGTTGTAGTAGTAAAAATATTATAACTAAAATTTTATAAATATTACAATTTTTTAATATATTATTTAAAGTCTATTAAATATTTACTTAAATAGTTACATTGTTATTATTATTATTACTAATGGAATTGAATATTAATATATATTGACTATTATTGAACTATAGTAATTATTAAAATATAATATCAAATAGCAGTTAAATATTAAGATTTGTTATGATTATGGTAATTAAATATTATTATTATTATTAAGTTTATTATTAAATTTATTATAATAATTATTATTAGCAAATATTAATTTTAGTATCAATATCGTTAATATTTTTATAATTATTTGTATTAATAAAATTTAATACTACAAAGTAAGAAAAATTAAAATAAATAATTTTATTATATTTGAAGAATATATTTAGTAAATATATATAATATTAAATATATTTTTACTATCATTTTTATTGTAATAAGTTAATATATTTGGAGAATTAAAATGAATAAATTATTAATTATAATTACATGATCATTATAAATTATTCTCTTAGAATTATTCAACAGTAATTTAATATATAATTTAGATATTAAATGGATAACTTGTAAATAAATAAATATTATTAAAAGTTTAATAGAATATATTTATTAGTAACATTAGTATTATAACAATTATTATTAAATTATAAGGACAAATGAATTAAATGAATTATAGATTATAATATTTTAAATATTTAGCATTTTTGATGAATTATAGATAAGTTAAAAAAGGCTATATAGGATAATTAGATAAATATTATCGAAATTTTGTTAGAATTTAAGATTTATTTTTATATATGTCTCATGTCATGCATATCATAATAGTTAATAATTTTAAAATAATTTTTAGTTAATAATTATTCTTATATCACTCTAGCAGTAGATATAACAGCTGAAATAAATCATAGAGATGATATAGTTGATTATACAAATTTAGTTTTTGGCTAAGGCGAGTGGGTAAATGTGTAATATTGTATTTCTAAAATATTATATATATTTATGATTTAGAAAAGAATTTACAGAATTCAAGATTATTTATGTAATATCTCAAAGTGTGCCATAGAAGTTTTGATATAATTGTTGTTTTATTTAGATTAAATGTATATGTGTATTTGGAAAAAAAAAAGAAGTGAAGAGAGAGTTTATATGTTGTGTATATGGAAATATATACAACATATATACAAGTCAAAATGGATGGTCAACTAAAGAAGATATTTATGTATTTTTGAATTAATAAATTAATTAGAAGAAATAAAATGAATGGAAGAGATTAAATGGAATATTTTAATATTAAATGCTTGGAGAAGAGAGTTTTGAGGAGAGAGAAGGTTGAGTGTTTGACTTTATTTTCTTTATTTTCTTCTTTCTTTCTTTCTTCTTCGTGTATCTCCATTTCCTTTCCTTTTCTTTTCTTTCTTTGGCCGACATTCCATAGCAAGAGAGCAAGAGAGAGAGGTTTGATCTTCCATACTCAAGATTGAAGGAAGTTTTCAAGTGTTCAAGTTGGAAAGTTAAGAGTTTATTCATCCTTGGTAAGTTTTCCACTTGATTCTTTGATTTCTTTGAGTTTGTAAGTTGAGTTTGTGGTTGATATGTGTTTGTTTGATTGTGGGATGTTTAAGAGTGTTTGGTTCAAGTGATTTTGGATTTTGGGGTTGGATTGGAGGAAAGAGTAAGTTTGTTGCAAGTGAAAGTATGGTGGTTGTGTTTTGGGGTTTGTGGTGATGATTATGATTTGTGTTTGATGTATATTTTGAGTTGTTTTGGTATTCTTGCAAGTTTGTTATGGTTTTTGGGTGAGTTTAGTTAAGGTTGTTTGAAGTGGAAAATGGTGGAAGTAAGAAGTTTGCTGGATGTAGTGTTGTTGTGGCCGGAATATGCATTTTTGGCCTGACACGCCCATGAACACGACCAGGTCTTTAGGCTTGTCGGTGGTTCTGTGTTCTTGGATGGATGACACAAGCAGTGACACGCCCATGTCACTGAGCGTATCATAGCTACTGTGATGTTGGAGAATTGACACGGCCATGAGCACGCTCGTGTTGTTGGACATGTCAATGTTTCTGTGAGACAGAACGTATTACACGTCCAGTGACACGCCCGTGGTTTTGAGCTTGTCAAAGCTTCTGTGTTGTGAGTTTAGGGCACGGTCAGGGACACGCCCGTGTTGTTGAGCGTGTCATGTATAGAGTTTTCCCTAGTATCTCATATGTATGCTCACCTTTGGTTTAGGTTTTGAAGAGAGTTAAGTTGCCCTAATTCAAGTGTTGAGGATTCTTGGAAGAGAAGTTTGGGGTGGTGTGAGTTGTTCTTAAGGTAAGTACAAACTACATGGTTGTATGCATTTACATAATTTTGATACTTAACATAATTGATTGTACATATGTTAAGTAATTGATTACATTGTTAATTCATGTGATAAATGTTATGGTTGGTTATAATGATGTAAATAATATAACTAAGGCATGTTTGCCTAGATGATGTTCAATGCAATTGATGATATATACATACTCTCTTGATGAGATATGGAGCCATGGTTGTTGGCTAAAATGATAATGATGCCAATGAGATGTTTGAGGCTTGGTTGCCTAAGTGATGATGAGGAAAGGAGAATGAAATTGATAATTAAATAATTAATGAATTGTGTGTCTAATGTGTTATTCCATTTTCAGAGTTTTGTTGTTGGTGGCATGCCTATAGTAACAATCTCTTTAAGTTAGGTTGGGCTTGATCCTTGAAGCCAAGTTGGGTAGAAGTTTAGCATGCTTAACTCCCCTTGAAGCTTGGTTAGATCTAGTCCTTGAAGCCTAATAGAGATGTTACAACCCTTGAAGCTAGGTTGTGTTTGGTTCTTGAAGTCAAGTTGGGTTGATACTTAGCATGCTTTGTTCCCCTTGAAGCTTGGTTGAGCCAAATCCTTGAATCCTAGTTGGGATAATGATAATGATAAATGTGATAATTAAACCAAAACATTAACTCTGAAAGTTGAATGGCATATTAGTGTCTTTTGGGCCCATGCTTGTCTTTGTTTTCTATGTGATTCTTGAATGGTGAAACCGATGAATAATGAGACACATGTTTGAGATGATATTGAACAATGTAAGGTTTGAAATATAATATTCTTTTGAATGATGTATGAAACTGGATTGTGTGACATGGGATTGCATTGAAGAATAATTTTATTGTAGTTTGTACCACAAAGCCGTTGGCTTAGCGCGAGTGTGATTCATCGCGCAGGTGACAGGGAAGAACCGGAGAGTTCCTCTAGGCCGAATAGAGTCTAGATTTTTGAGGTGTTGATAGTGGAGGTTAAAGATCAAAGACATACTGCCAAACATGTATATATATTTTATGTTTTGTAAAACTTGAGTTTTGATGTATATGTATTTGTAAACATTTGTTATATTTTCCATTGCGATTTAAATAAACATTTTATCTATTGTGTTTTATAATTTCTTTTAAATGATTCAAATTTGTTCATATTATATAAAAGGGATGTTTGAGTCTTTTGTAAATCGTGGCATTTCTATATTCAGTATATGTATATTACGATGGTATTAGCATGCTGTGTACGTATACGGGGTATAGGAGTGTTACAATTATTTTGGTATCAGAGCCTAGGTTTGAGATTCTCAACCTAGGTCAATAGTAAGAAAAAGGAAATTTTGAGTTTTAAAATATTGTTTTTAAATAAGATACATGTTTTGGTATAGCAGTCTTTGATCTTTAATGAGGTATATTCTGCTATGTTTGCAGATATAGGTAGAGATGTCATCTCATTCACGACAGTCTGTAGATGGTAGTGCGGAGAGTGTAGCTCCTGAAGAGAGTAGAGAGGGAGCTAGGGTTGAGAGAATTAGTGAGGCACCTGTTTCGGTGCCGGACAGACCAGCTGCAGAGGAGGGTCCGCTGGGTTGGCTAAGACATATGGTAGAATTATTTAGACAAGCTCCAGTGCAGCCACCACCACCACAGCCTCAAGTGCCAATAAGACATTATGATAAGTTGAGAAAATATGGGGCTGAAGATTTCTTGGGCACTACCGATCCTGCAGTGGCTGAGCAGTGATTGGATAAAGTGCAGAGGATATTCATTCAGTTGCAAGCTACTCCGGATGAGAAGTTTGATTATGCAAGATCCCTTCTGCAGAAAGATGCCTATGACTGATGGATGACGGTTCCTCATGCCATGGATGATCCACCTACATTATCTTATGGTGATTTTTTGAGGGAATTCGAGCTGAAATATACTCCAAGGGAGTATAAAGATATTAAGAAGATGGAATTCTTGAATTTGAGGCAAGACGACCGGACGGTAACAGAGTATGAGATTGAGTACATCCGATTGAGTCGCTATGCCGGTGGGATTATCTTTGATGAGATTGACCGGTACCGGAGATTTGAGGAGGGGTTGAGGCCCTCTATTATGTGCATTGTTGCTGGTTCTCGGTACCAGAATTTCTCTCAGCTAGTTGCAGCAGTTAGAAGTGTTGAGAGAGCACAGGGCATTGTAGCAGCTGCTACTGAGGAGGAGACTAGAGTAAGGAGACCCCAGTTTGAGGCAGGGTCTTCATCCGTGAAGAGGGGCAGAGGAAGTTTTATTCCGAGGATCAGTAGAAGTCAGAGACAGTCGGGTAGGTTAGTTCAGTATCAGAGAAAGAGGCCGAGACCGACAGTTTCTGTAGCCAGTGCCCTGACTCCAGTGATGCAGAGGTCTACTCCACCTGTATGTGTTCATTGTGGTAGGCCCCATGGGGGTGTTTGTTGGAAGATGGGTGTATCTGAAGTATGCTTTAGATGTGGGTCACCATATCATTTTATTAAAGATTGCCCTGAGATGCAAGATGATAGACAGACTGATACTGCAGTTTCTCGATCCAGTGTCAACAGAGGTGGTCGAGGGGGCAGAGGTTTCAGTAGAGGTGGTAGCCCCGGGTTTAGTCAGAGAGGAGGATCTTCATCCAGAGGCAGTAGGCCAGAGGAGGCCGGGTCTTCTCAGAGAGTATATGTGATGCAGAGGCAGCCGGATGCTTCAGCAGTTATAGCGGGTACATTCTCTTTATTTGGCATTTCAGTACTTGCTTTGATTGATCCAGGATCTACTCATTCATACATAAGTGCATTTATCTTGCCTGTGTCTGAATTGCATTCAGAATCTTTAGGATTTGATGTCTTAGTGACAAATCCTTTAGGACATAGTGTTGTGGTGAGTAAGGTGCATCGTGATAGTGCAGTTGTGGTGCAAGGTGAGGAGTTTCTTGGTGATTTGATTGAAATGCCTTTTAAGGAGTATGATTTGATCTTAGGCATGGATTGGTTATCTAAGCATGGAGCTGTGGTAGACTGTCAAAAGAAGTGTGTTACTTTGAGAGCTAGTGATGGTAGGAGTGTGATGGTATCTAGTGAGCAGAGACAACTTGCATCTTTGTTTGTATTAGCTGTAACAACTAGAAAGTTGATTAGAAAAGGGTGTGATGCTTATCTTGCTCATGTGGTGGATACCAAAGTAGTAGGTTCTCAACTTGATAGTATACCCACAGTTGCAGATTTTCCAGATGTGTTTCCTGAGGAGTTGCTAAGGTTACCCCCTGAGAGAGAGGTTAAGTTTGGTATCGATTTGTTGCCTGGTACCACTCCCATCTCTATTACTCCTTATCGAATGGCACCTGTTGAGTTGAGAGAGTTGAAGGTGCAATTACAGGAGTTATTGGATAAAAGGTTTATTCGCCCTAGTATTTCTCCGTGGGGAGCTCCTGTTTTGTTTGTGAAGAAGAAGGATGGTACTTTGAGATTGTGCATAGATTATAGGCAATTGAACAAGGTGACTATTAGGAATAAGTATCCTTCGCCTAGGATTGATGATCTCTTTGATCAATTGAAGGGAGCAGCAGTGTTTTCCAAGATTGATTTGAGATCAGGGTACCATCAGTTGAGGGTTAGAGCTAATGATGTTCCTAAGACAGCTTTTCGTACAAGATATGGGCATTATGAGTTTTTGGTGATGCCTTTTGGATTGACGAATGCACCTGCAGCTTTTATGGATTTGATGAATAGAGTGTTTAGGCCCTATCTAGATCAGTTTGTAGTGGTCTTTATTGATGATATTTTGGTGTATTCGCGTAATGAAGAGGAGCATGACAAGCATTTGCGGATTGTATTACAGATCTTGAGAGAGAGGCAGTTGTATGCTAAGCTGTCGAAGTGTGAATTTTGGCTTGACCAAGTGACTTTTCTCGGTCATATAGTTTCAGCAGATGGCATAAGAGTTGATCCGAGTAAAGTTGAAGCTATCTTAAATTGGAGTCCACTAAAGTCTGTAACTGAAGTTAGAAGTTTTCTGGGTTTGGCAGGCTATTACCGATGGTTTGTGAAAGGTTTTTCTTTGATAGCTACTCCACTCACCAGATTGCTTCGAAAGGGAGTTCGATTTGTTTGGACAGAATAGTGTCAAGTTAGCTTTGAGCAGTTGAAAGAAATGTTGACTCAAGCGTCTGTTCTTACTTTACCCGTGGAAGATAAACCTTATGTGATCTATAGTGATGCTTCACATAATGGTTTAGGATGTGTTTTGATGCAAGAGGGTAAAGTTGTAGCGTATGCTTCTCGGCAGTTGAAGCCGCATGAGCTCAATTATCCGACACATGATTTGGAATTGGTAGCTATAGTGTTTGCATTGAAGATTTGGTGACACTACTTGTATGGAGAAAAATATTTTATCTATATAGATCATAAGAGTTTGAAGTATTTGGGTGTTCAGAGGGAGCTGAATCTTCAGCAAAGGCGATGGTTAGAGTTGATCAAAGACTATGACTGTTTGATTGATTATCATCCTGGTAAGGCGAATGTTGTTGCGGATGCCTTGAGTCGGAAGTCTTTGGCAAGTTTAACTGTGTATTCGCTCTCGTTGCTTGTTGAGTTGAGAGCGTTGCATGCTAGTTTTGAATCATGTGATGATGGTGCATTATTGGCTCAGTTACAGTTGAGACCGGTATTATTGGATCAGATTAAAGAGGCTCAATTAGCTGATAAGAAAATTCAGAAGATTGTATCGGACTGTCAAAATGGGGAGAGCCGAGATTTCTTTGTGAGAAGCGATGGTAGCCTTTGGTTTAAAGATAGGTTGTGTGTTCCTGATGATACTAGTTTGAGAAAGTTTATTTTGGAGGAAGCACACCAATCAGTTTTTGCTATGCATCCGGGAAGTACAAAGATGTACCATGATTTGAAACAGCATTATTGGTGGTCTGGTATGAAGAAAGACATAGCAGAATTTGTATCTAAGTGTCTCACGTGTCAGAGGGTGAAAGCTGAGCATCAAATTCCAACAGGGTTGCTTCAACCTCTAACAGTGCCTAAATGGAAATGGGAGAGAGTAACAATGGATTTTGTGTCTGGTTTGCCATTGACTTAGAAGAAGCATGATGCTATTTGGGTGATTGTTGATCGATTGACTAAGACAGCTCATTTTCTTCCTGTTAGAATGGATTATTCTCTTGAAAGGTTGGATGAGCTGTATATCAATGAGATAGTAAAGTTGCATGGAGTCCCAATTTCTTTGGTGTCTGATCGAGATCCCCGGTTTACTTCGAGGTTTTGGAAGGGTTTACATGGTGCTTTGGGTTCTCGATTACACTTTAGTACTGCTTTTCATCCACAGACAGATGGGCAGTCAGAAAGAGTGATACAGATTATTGAGGATATGTTGAGAAGCTGTGTCATTGATTTCTCTGGAAGTTGGGACAAATTTTTGCCACTTGTGGAATTTGCTTACAACAATAGTCATCAATCCAGTATTGGTATGGCACCATTTGAGGCATTGTATGGTAGAAGATGCCGAACGCCTTTATGTTGGAATGAACTTGGAGAAGGCAAGTTAATTGGTCCTGATTTAGTTAAAGAGACTGAAGAGAAAGTAAAGATAATTCGGGATCGGTTGAAAGCAGCTTCAGATCGGCATAAGTCTTATTTAGATTTGAAGAGGAGAGACATAGAGTTTAATGTTGGAGATAAAGTATTTTTGAAAGTGTCTCCTTGGAAAAAAATATTAAGATTTGGTCGAAGAGGGAAGCTGAGTCCTCGTTTCATTGGACCGTATGAAGTTTTAGAAAGAGTTGGGCCAGTTGCTTATCGTCTTGCTTTGCCGCCTGAGTTGGATAGGATCCATAATATCTTCCATGTTTCTATGTTACGGAGGTACATATCATATCCATCTCATGTTTTACCAGTTGAATTCATTGAGGTGAGTTCAGATCTGACATTTGAAGAAGAACTAATTGCTATTTTGGCACATGAAGTGAAAGAGTTGAGAAATAAGAAAGTGCCACTGGTGAAGGTTCTTTGGAAGAATCATGGTAGAGAAGAGGCAACTTGGGAGAGTGAGCAAGCAATGCGAGATCAGTATCCTCAACTGTTTCAGACATAATATCAGGTAATTTCGAGGACGAAATTTCTTTTTAGAGGGGGAGAATTGTAATATCCCAAAGTGTGCCCTAGAAGTTTTGATATAATTGTTGTTTTATTTAGATTAAATGTATATGTGTATTTGGGGAAAAAAAAGAAGTGAAGAGAGAGTTTATATGTTGTGTATATGGAAATATATACAACATATATACAAGTCAAAATGGATGGTCAACTAAAGGAGATATTTATGTATTTTTGAATTAATAAATTAATTAGAAGAAATAAAATGAATGGAAGAGATTAAATGGAATATTTTAATATTAAATGCTTGGAGAAGAGGGTTTTGAGGAGAGAGAAGGTTGAGTGTTTGACTTTATTTTCTTCTTTCTTTCTTTCTTCTTCGTGTATCTCCATTTCCTTTCCTTTTCTTTTCTTTCTTTGGTAGACATTCCATAGCAAGAAAGCAAGAGAGAGAGGTTTGATCTTCCATACTCAAGATTGAAGGAAGTTTTCAAGTGTTCAAGTTGGAAAGTTAAGAGTTTCTTCATCCTTGGTAAGTTTTCCACTTGATTCTTTGATTTCTTTGAGTTTGTGAGTTGAGTTTGTGGTTGATATGTGTTTGTTTGATTGTGGGTTTTTTAAAAGTGTTTGGTTCAAGTGATTTTGGATTTTGGGGTTGGATTGGAGGAAAGAGTAAGTTTGTTGGAAGTGAAAGTATTGTGGTTGTGTTTTGGGGTTTGTGGTGATGATTATGATTTGTGTTTGATGTATATTTTGAGTTGTTTTGGTATTCTTGCAAGTTTGTTATGGTTTTTGGGTGAGTTTAGTTAAGGTTGTTTGAGGTGGAAAATGGTGGAAGTAAGAAGTTTGTTGGATGTAGTGTTGTTGTGGCCGGAATCTGCATTTTTGGCCTGACACGCCCATGAACACGACCAGGTCTTTAGGCGTGTCGATGGTTCTGTGTTCTTGTATGGGTGACACGAGCAGTGACACTCCCATGTCACTGAGCGTATCATAGCTACTGTGATGTTGGAGAATTGACACGGCCATGAGCACGCTCGTGTTGTTGGACATGTCAATGTTTCTGTGAGACAGAACGTATTACACGTCCAGTGACACGCCCGTGGTTTTGAGCGTGTCAAAGCTTCTGTGTTGTGAGTTTAGGGCACGGTCAGGGACACGCCCGTGTTGTTGAGCATGTCATGTATAGAGTTTGCCCTAGTATCTCATATGTATGCTCACCTTTGGTTTAGGTTTTGAAGAGAGTTAAGTTGCCCTAATTCAAGTGTTGAGGATTCTTGGAAGAGAAGTTTGGGGTGGTGCGAGTTGTTCTTAAGGTAAGTACAAACTACATGGTTGTATGCATTTACATAATTTTGATACTTAACATAATTGATTGTACATATGTTAAGTAATTGATTACATTGTTAATTCATGTGATAAATGTTATGGTTGGTTATAATGATGTAAATAATATAACTAAGGCATGTTTGCCTAGATGATGTTCAATGCAATTGATGATATATACATACTCTCTTGATGAGATATGGAGCCATGGTTGTTGGCTAAAATGATAATGATGCCAATGAGATGTTTGAGGCTTGGTTGCCTAAGTGATGATGAGGAAAGGAGAATGAAATTGATAATTAAATAATTAATGAATTGTGTGTCTAATGTGTTATTCCATTTTCAGAGTTTTGTTGTTGGTGGCATGCCTATAGTAACAATCTCTTTAAGTTAGGTTGGGCTTGATCCTTGAAGCCAAGTTGGGTAGAAGTTTAGCATGCTTAACTCCCCTTGAAGCTTGGTTAGATCTAGTCCTTGAAGCCTAATAGAGATGTTACAACCCTTGAAGCTAGGTTGGGTTTGGTTCTTGAAGTCAAGTTGGGTTGATACTTAGCATGCTTTGTTCACCTTGAAACTTGGTTGAGCCAAATCCTTGAAGCCTAGTTGGGATAATGATAATGATAAATGTGATAATTAAACCAAAACATTAACTCTGAAAGTTGAATGGCATATTAGTGTCTTTTGGGCCCATGCTTGTCTTTGTTTTTAATGTGATTCTTGAATGGTGAAACCGATGAATAATGAGACACATGTTTGAGATGATATTGAACAATGTAAGGTTTGAAATATAATATTCTTTTGAATGATGTATGAAACTGGATTGTGTGACATGGGATTGCATTGAAGCATAATTTTATTGTAGTTTGTACCACTAAGCCGTTGGCTTAGCGCGAGTATGATTCATCGCGCAGGTGACAGGGAAGAACCGGAGAGTTCCTCTAGGCCGAATAGAGTCTAGATTTTTGAGGTGTTGATAGTGGAGCTTAAAGATCAAAGACATACTGCCAAACATGTATATATATTTTATGTTTTGTAAAACTTGAGTTTTGATGTATATGTATTTGTAAACATTTGTTATATTTTCCGTTGCGATTTAAATAAACACTTTATCTATTGTGTTTTATAATTTCTTTTAAATGATTCAAATTTGTTCATATTATATAAAAGGGATGTTTGAGTCTTTTGTAAACCGTGGCATTTCTATATTCAATATACGTATATTATGATCGTATTAGCATGCTGTGTACGTATACGGGGTATAGGAGTGTTACAATTTATTTGTGAATAATATCTATTTTTTTATAAATTGATAACAAATAATGATAGCTTAAATTTTCATATATGTGACTGATTGATTATACTGTATTGAATAAATAATTCATATACACTCTTATTATAATCCTGCGAGATTGCACATTGATGACGAGTATTTATATAAATTAAATATATTATAATTTACTCTTGGCTGGGATAATTGCTCTGCACATGTGCATTGAAGTTATTTCTCCTTAGATTTGCGAAATAAGTCATCATGCGCCCTTCAATTGAAGTTAGATCAATAGAAATTATATTTGAGTGTATATATAAGGTAAATGAATTGAATTATTTCGGAGTTTTCGGAGAACTGAGAAATGTTTAAAAGTTATGGTTAAGATTTCAAGAGTTAATTATTTAGCTATTAATTCAATATATATTAAGTATTATTAAACTTTGTTTGTTCTATTTTGTTATATATTTACCTATTCACTGAGTTGTTGGACTCACCCCTTTTATTATTAACATTTTCAGATACTTTTGAAGAACAAATTGGTGGACTACAGTAGAGCATAGACTCTTAAATTTGAGATTCTTCTGCATATAGAAGAGGTTGGGCCAACATACTAGTATTTTCAGTTTAAATTTTAGTTTTGAAATTATTTAAATTTTTATGGATTATCTTTAATGATGTAGATGATGAGATAAATATTTTAAATGATTATAAATTTATAAGGAATAATAAATAAATAAGTTATAATTTGAGATTTATAACAAGTTAAGTTTACTTTAGCTTTGGAGAGTTAGGGTTTGACAGAAGAGAAGAATAAAAAATGTTAAGAATGCTTTCATCACAACTGAATTAGGTACATCTATAGTGGTTATATATATATCTTGTAGCTAATGTAATCGTTTCTAGAAGAATTAATCAGTGACACTAGTTGTAACATACCTAACTAAATTTGTTATCTCTAGCTACATATATAAAAGTTTTGTATTATACATATGAGAGCTTAAAAGAAATGGTGCACTTTAGGTTATACTGTAACACAATATTTAGGTAATAAGTTAAAAGCTATTGATTCTTTATTCACTCTTAAGTTGGTGCTTATTGCAAAGTCAACAAGCCTAAGTTAGAGCAAAAACATTTAAAAATTGGCTGGTTAATACTTTTGTGAAAAAATCGGCCAGCTGAAGATGAGTAGAGATGTCACATCCGATTCCAGAAATATGACAGTCTTAGGATCCAGATAGGCTTAAGGCCACCAGACATCGCATAGAATCATAATTAAACTAATAAATTCACACATATTTATTATCTTGATTAATTATAATCTTATAATATATTCTTTTACATTTATTTTAATGTCATTTATTTCATACATATGTCATATTATTTACATTATAGTTTACCCTCACACCCTACTAAATCATTTATAACAGTATTGCAGAGCATCTACAATAAATACAACTTAACACATTTATTACATTTAATAAATATTAGCTAATTATAATATTGTTCATTGCTTCTTGTTGGAAGAAAGAAATTATGAAGCTGATGGACTTGGATAACCTATACTTGAAACCATAAATGATTGGGTGAGTCATCAACTTAGTGAGGTTATAGTACTATAGGGGTAGGATGCACAATAAAAGTATCTCAAGGTTCAAAAATAATAATAACATAAGATGACAGTTCAATAAAGGTATATCAATAAAATTTAATCCACAAAAAGGCCCACAATATCAGAACCAATATCACAAAAAAAAACTAATCAAATAATATGATAAATAAACACATAGCAATAGTACTGAAGGAAATATATCATTACATACATTTTAGCACTTTCACACATCACACATATAAGGGCATCACTTCTCCATTTTATCACAAGTCTCTATGTACACATAACTTAATGGTATAACCCTTATCAAGTTAGAATTTTGTCATATTGGCTAAACAAATAACTTGGTATGATCACATAGGCCTAGAGGTTATATAAGGTTTCACAATTCACAATTATAAAAACACAATCAACAATGGTATCAAATGGTTCACAATTCATCGAAAATTCCAAAACAACAAAGAAATGGATGACCACTATAACTCATTTTGAATTTGAAAATTTGATTTCTCTTAGTCACTGTTAATATTAGATATGTTCTGTGGCAATTCTGGACTTACATTCTCATTTACACAAGTATTGCACTCTTAAATTCTCTCTTAGCTTATTATTTGTCATTCAAGGTTATTTTAACTCCTTTTATTCATTAATGCATATTTAACATAGTTTAAATAATTTTAAGAAATTAACTTATCTAATTATTTTTTAAATAAAAATAATTATTTTATACTCAATTTTCCTATTTTGTTATAGAAATTTTCAATAATAATAATAATAATTTTCTTATTAAACTAATAACAAGGATAATAATGTTAACCATAAGTAATAATAATTATTATTTTTTTCCATTCATAGTAAAAATGACAGCTTTTTATTTTACGAACAATAATGTTATTTAGTTTGTTGAATAATTATTATAATTCAATTAATTTTAATTTTATGAATTTTAAATCATAATATGTTAATCAAACTAACTCAATCAATCAATTAATAATTATTAATATTTAAATTAATTAATCTAAAATAAAATAATTTAAGAGATTTTAAACTCACTCAAGCGATAATACAATCATCAGTGCGTCTAAAATTTCAAAAGAAACATCGAAACTAGGTCACCGGAGAGTTACTGAAATTCTCGCTAGTTATCGCTCATATAGCCATTCAAAAAGTTTTCAATATCCAAATGATGATGGTTGGTGTAGTTGGAAAGATAATGAAATCAAGAGCTCAATCATGCAGAGGTGCTACTTGACTTGCTAGAAAATTACTGAAATCTCACAAAAAATTTTCTATTTTCACTAGAATTTTCTCTTACTCTAGTAATTTCCTTGTGGTCTAATTGTACTCAAATTAAATCTTATAAAAAGAGAATTCCAAAGCATCTTGAATCACTTGAATAGGAGTTCAAATGAGAGAGATGTGACTGTTTAAAATTTCAATCGCGGGAGTTTGTTAGAATTCAATATAGAAACTTTTGGAAGCACATTCAACACTGTCTAGACTTTGATTAGAGTGATTCTAGTTTCATTATCTTCGTCTGGATGTTATCTTTCCAATGCCACTATAGATGTATCAATCGAAAGCATAGTGACGGAGTTATGATTGAAAAACCATAGATTACTCATTTTTTCATCTCTCTCTCTCTCTTCCTTCCTTTCTTTCTTTTATAACCTCTTTTTTTCTTCTTTTTTTATATTATATATTATATATATTATTATTTTTTAAAAAAATTTTAAAATTTGCACATCAAATTTCAATTATTTTTTCCCTTTTCAATTCTTTTCCAAATTAAACTCTCCCTCAAATATTATTATTATTATTATTATTATTATTATTATTATTATTATTATTATTATATCTTTAAATGATAATTTTAAATATTTCAAATTTTAGGTTATTACAAGAGATGTACTGTAAATTGATAAACCCAGCTTTGAATTTCTCGCAAACCATACGACAATCAATGTATAGATGTTTCATGCGCTCATGGAAGATCGAATAATTTTCAAAAATATGAATCGCGGCTTGATTATCACATCGCAGTGGAATCAACAATACCGGGTTGAGTTGCAAATCATATAGAAAGATAAGTGATCCACTGAAGTTCACACTCAGTGCTTGCAAGACCCTGATACTCAATTTTTGTAAAAGAACAAGAAATAATACTATGTTTCTTTGTCTTCCATGAAATTAGGGCATTACCGAGAAAGATACATAAGCCAATTATCGAGCAGGAAGTGTCTTTACAAGTTGCTCAATCAACGTTACTAAATGCTCAGAGAGAAAGGGAATTAGAGCTTGGATAGAACCATCCATAAGAAGGGATACCTTTGAGGTAGCGAAGGATGCATAAAGAAGCTTGCTAGTGGCAATCTCATAGGGATTGGATGAATTAACTTATCTATTGAACAACATAAGTGACGTCCGGTCCACATATCAGAGACAATTAATTGATCTCCTGTAGGGTTAAGGGTTAATTAGTAATACACCTTCATCTGTAGACAAGTGAGTACCTTACAAAATTGATGTTGTTGCTGATTTATAAGAGGTCAAACCAGCATCCTAAATTAAATCAAGGATATATTTGCACTGGTTAAGAAGGGTCCATTAATAGACCTTATGATTTCGATACCAAGAAAATAGTGAGAAGGACTAAGGTCTTTGACTATGAATTTAAAATGAAGAAAAGCTTTGATTGCACATATAACCTCTTCTGAGTTACTAGTGAGAAAGGCATCATTTACTTAAACCAATAGAGAAATAAAATAAGTGGGAGAAGATAGAGTGTAGAGACAATGATCATGAGGGAACTAGCTAAATCCTAAGTATTAAAGTTTGCGTGATAATTCAATGTTCCATAAGAGAAAGGTTTGCTTAAGGCCATAGAGCAAACGTGAGAGGTAATAAACTTAACCCTTCTAAGGCTTGGTGTATCCCTCAGGAGGCCACTTATAGACCTCTTCATCAATAAGTCATAAAGGAAAGCATTATTGATGTCATGTTGGTGAAATAGCAAGGCACGCATGAGCAACAACAATAACCTAATCGTTACTGGCTTAGCCACTGGGGAGAAATTTTTAGTGAAATCAACACCCTCGATCTAGTTGTACCTCTTATAATGATCTATGTCGCCATTAGCCTTTAGTGTAGCCCTGTATACCTATTTCGATCCAATTGGCCTTTTGTCTTTATGAAGTTCTATAATAATCCAAGTTTCATTCTTCTTTAAAGATACCAATTTTGTTTTCATGGCCTATGCCTACTGTAGAAATGCAACAACTTTTTTTTATAGGAATGTGGTTAGCTTGAAAATATATATGTTCATCTGTAAATTGTCCAATAGTAGTAAACGTATAAAAATTTGTCTTAAAATCATTAAATCAAGAAAGGTGATCTAGTATGTTTAGAGCTTTTTTCAAATATGGGAATAAGCTCATTACCTGATAGAGTTGTGGATGTTAGAAGAGAATTGGGTATCTGTGAAATTGGATGATTAGGTATATTTATGGATAGCAGTTGAGTAGTGTCTGAAGTTGTTGATAGTGTAACACCCATAAATTTTAGATATTGTTAAATAATTAATTTGGAGGTTAATTAAAATATTGGGAGAGACATATGCGTAGTATATACCTAATGTATTCATAGTATATACATAATAAATACTCAACATATATATATTAAATATGTTGAATTCATAATATATACATGATATACCCCTAATGTATACATGATGTATACATGGAATATACATTATATATGTAGATAAAAATATACATAATATATAAGTAAAATATATAAAACATATACATATGCATAAAATATACAACACATATATATCAAGTATAAAGTGGTGGTGGAAAAAGTGATAATAATAATAATAATAATAATAATAATAATAATAAGAGATGAGAGAAAGTCAAAGAAGGAAGTAAGAGGATTGGTGGTAATTAATTAATTATAAAATAAGGGATAAAGATGAGAAGTAAATGGGAAAATATATCTTCTTCTTCTTCTTCTTTTTCTTCTTCTTCAACATATACCATTTGTCACCAGATTTCTTTCACACAAGCTCAAACCCGTGCAATACTAGCAAACTCTGCCCAACACTTGAGAGAATGCTAGTCAGCCTTACTCCAATAAGCAAAATGCGGAAGCTAAGTAATAATAAAAGCAATACAATCACACGAGAAGAATAGAGAGCTTGGAGAATGCTTGAGAGCTCTTATTGCTTAAGAACTTGTGAAAGAATTGGATGGTTACAACAAATGAATCCTACACCTATTTATACTACTCTGCCTCCTCAATGGATGATGATGATCATTTTGATCCAACGGCCTAAAATAAGCTTCTACACAATTCCAAGGATATTCCTTGAATATTATATAATATATTCCTAAGATATTCTCTAGCATATTCTAGAGAAATCTATACAAACACAACTCTAGAATTCTATGAAATACTATAGAATATTCTAGAGAATATTTACATATAAGATTCTAGAGAATTCCTAGCCTAACCTCCACTTTGGCTAGGCCTCTTGCAAGTCTTATGACATTCTCCCCCACTTAATCTGGTGACGTCCTCTTATCTTCAAGTCTTCATAGGCTTGAATGCCACAAATTTTGGATGGGTGGTTCCCAACGGACTTCACTTTTGGGCAATCCCTTCCACTTGACAAGGAGGTCATGTGTGGGTAGTTGATTGGAATGACACTTCACCTTATCGGCCAAAATCTCCTCCACTTCCTTATCATGTTGGATGCGCACTCCCATTGATGCTATTTGTGATGTTTTACGGCTTGGATCTTCCACATCTTCTTTGTATGGCTTCAACAAGCTTACATGGAATATGAAACTTGATTTTAGGAGGCAACCCCACCTTATAAGCTTGCTTCCCCACTTTCTTAATGATGGGAAATGACCCTTCATACCTCTTAATGAGTCCACGATGTAGCCCTGTCAACCTTGCATGATTATGTATTTTGATAAGCACAAGGTCTCCCACTTGGAACTCCCTTGGTTGCCTTTTTTTGTTGGCCCACTTCTTCATCCTCTTGGATGCTTTCTCTAAGTAGGTTCTCGTGACATCGGCATTGTCATTCCATCATTTCACAAATTTATAGGCTGAAGGACTAACACCTGTATAGCCTGTGGCAATGGAATTTGGAGTCAAGGGTTGTTGGCCCATGACTATCTCGAATGGACAACGCCCTGTCGATTCTCTCCTTTGAAGGTTGTAGGAGAATTGGGCAACATCAAGCAACTTGGCCCAATCTCATTGGTTGGCACACATATAGTGCCTCAAGTATAACTCCAATAAGGCGTTCACATTCTCCGTTCGCCCATCCTTTTAAGGGTAGAAACTAATTGAGAACTTGAGATTGGTACCCAATAGTTTGAACAACTCGGTCCAAAATCTTTCCGTGAAGCGAGTATCCCTATCACTCACAGTAGTCTTGGGCATGCCCCAATACTTCACAACATGCTTCAAAAATAAGTGTGCAGCTTGTTCTGTAGTGCACTCCTTCTGTGTTGGGATGAAAGTAGCATACTTGGAGAATTGATCTACCACTACTAACACCCAATTACAGCCTTCTGACGTAGGTAATCCCACGATGAAATCCATGGAAATACTTTTCCACGATTTTTTGGGGATGGAAAGTGGTTGGAGTAGACCTGCGGGTAATTGTTTCTCCGCCTTGTCTTGTTGGCACATAAGATAAGTCTTCACATAGGCCTCAACATCATCCTTCAAGTGAGGCCAATAATACACATCTTCCACCAATGTGAGAGTCCGATGCATCCTTGGATAACCAGCTCACTTGCTATCATGCCACTCTTTTAAGGCATCCCTCCTTAAGTTTCCATGTGATGAAACATAGAGCCTCCTTCCTTTGGTGTATAAAAAGTCATCTTCTACCCAAAAGTGCCTTGTCTTCCCCTCTTTGACAAGCGCCTTGGGCTATGGAATCATGCTCTAGTCCCTCCTTAATTCATGCCTTCAAGGTGCTTTGAGGACTACTAATGTCGGCTAGCTCTCCTTTTCGACTCAAAGCATCTGCAACTAGGTTGGCTTTATCGGGCTTGTACTCCAATGTGTAATCAAAATATGCTAGGAAGTCTTGCCATCTAGCTTGATTTAGGGAAAGCTCCTTTTGAGTTTGGAAATAGCTAGTGGCAACATTATCCGTCTTGACCACAAAATTGCTCCCAAGTAAGTAGTATCTCCATGTGCGCAAATAATGCACCACCACAGCCATCCCCTTTTCTTGAACCGTGTACCTCCTTTCAGTATCATTAGGCTTCCTACTTTTAAAAGACATAGGATGTCCATCATGCATCAACACTCTGCCTATTGCAAAGTTGGAAGCATTGGTATGTACTTCAAATGGCTGGAGATAATTACGGAGCGCTAACATTGGCTCCTCCAAAATTGCCTTCTTCAACTCATTAAAGGTATATTGGCATCGCGAAGTCCACTCCCAACTTCGCCCCTTCTTTAATAAATTTATCAATGGAGCAGCTATAGAAGAGTACCTCTTGATGAATCTTCTATAGTAATTCACCAATCCAAGGAATGATCTCAACTCGGTGACTTTGGTTGGTGGCTCCCAATCTTGGATGGCTTGCCCTTTGGATTTGTCCATCTTTAGCTTGCCTCTATCGATGACATGACCCAAGAAAGTCACCTCTTTTTGGGCAAAGGAATATTTCTCCTTCTTCACATAGAGTTCATTCTCCTTTAAAGTGCGGAACACTTGCCTCAAATGCTTTATATGCTCCTCCAATGTCTTGTTATAAATAACTATGTCATCAAGGTACACCACTACAAACCGATAAAGGAAAGGAGTAAGTACCTTATTCATAAGTGTGCAAAATGTGGCTGGTACATTGGTGAGGCCAAAGGGCATCACAAGAAATTCATATGAACTATACCGTATAACACATGCAGTCTTTGGCTCATCCTCTTCGGTTATGCGAACTTGGTAGTACCCCAATCGTAAGTCCAACTTGATGAAGTATCTAGTATCACCAAGTTGATCAAATAAGTCCACAATGAGTGGGATGGGATAGTTGTTCTTGATGGTGATCTTGTTGAGTGCTTGGTAGTTAATGCAAAGCTGAAGTGACCCATCATACTTCTTTTGAAATAGAATCGACGTACCATAGGGAGCTTTGGAGGGATGGGTATAACCGGCATCAAGAAATTCCTTCAATTGTCTCCTTAGCTCTTCTAACTCGAGTGGTGCCATGTGATAGGGAGAAAAAGCTGGTGGATTTTCCCCAACTTCTAACTCAATGGCATGATCCATCTCTCTTCTTGGAGGAAGCTTCTTTGGTAACTTGGCGGGCATGACATCCTTGAATTCTTCAAGCACATCTTAAACTATCTTAGGTGCATTTACCCCTTCATCCATGGGGCCTTCATCTATATCATCATCTCCTTACTAATCTCCCTCTTGACGGGAATAACACATGGTTGTCCCTTCTCCATGATACATATGGTGTTTGCATAGGGAACCAAGAAAGCCTTCACCATGTCTAAGAAGTCTATTCCTAAATAGAACTTGTTATCATCAATGAGAGCACTAGTGAAATAGACCTTACCTCTCCATTGGCAAATTTTGAAGTTGATGCCCCTAGCTATACCATCAATTGGGAGACTATTGGCATTAACTCCCTTGATGAAGCCTTTCTCCTTGGTGTAGGATAAGCCAATGTTGTCTGCTAGCTCCTTTGCCATGTAGACGATATCGGCACCAGTATCCAACAAGGCTTGGATTGTCTTGCCCCCAATCTAGGTCTCTATATACATCCGTCATCGTGGTTTCTTTTCCACTTTGGCTTGGATGGAGCTAAGTAGGTGCATTGAAGCAAGTCTTCGTTCCTCTTACTTTTCCTGCTCCATGAATAGGGCATCAATCTTCCCAAACTTGGGGCACTTGAAAACCTGATAAGGCTCATTGCATAAGAAGCAAGCAATCTTGGACTTGAAAACATCATCCTTGTCCTCCTTCCTTCCCTTGCCTTTGTCCCTGAAGGGCCTTCTTGGAAGATTTATCCCTACCTCCCCCACCTTTCCCATTATTGGTGGGCTTCTTGTCTTATTTCTTCTTTGAATCTTTCCTCTTGAATTCTATTAAGGACTCGGCAGCGGCCATTGTGGTTGTTAAATCTCATACTCCTCTCTTTTGGAGTTCAAGCTTGGCCCATACATAAAGCAAAAGAGAGCATCTTCTTGCCCCATGTTAGGAATCTCAAGTAACAACTCAGAGAATTCCTTCACCTACGCCTTTATGTAGTCTTCCTTATTTTGAAGGTGATGAAGCTTGGCCCTAGCTTCATTTTATGCATCCTCAGGGTAGAACTACTTCTTGAGTTCACCTTTAAAATCTTTCCAAGTGTCGATGGTACTAAGACCCTTCTTTACATCATCACACCTTCTTTGCCACTACACCATGGCAATGTCCTTTAAGTAAGGAGTGACACACTTTACCCGTTGAGCATCATCAAAGATTCCTATAGCATCAAAGTAATTCTCGATGCCCCAAAGAAAGTTATTGATTGCCCTTATATTCCTTGCCCCACTATAGGCTTGGAGCCTTGGAATATCCACTTTGTGGGTAGGAGCAACATGCGTAGCTCCACCTCCATTAGCTACAGCAGCCATGCACATACTAAGTTGAGTTTGAAGTTTCTCCATAACTTCTTCAAGGTTGGTAATCTTTACCTTGCAAGCATTCACCTCGTCATCCTGTGCAGCAATGGTGGCCTCCAAGGATTGTATCTTCTTAGACACTATATCCAATACTGTGTTCAAGGCACCTTACATCTCCTTGCGGAACTCGTCCACCCCTATAGACTTTTGCCCCCCTCGAAGCATTGGTCCATGTTCTCTACTTTTTCCCTTATCTCAGACATGGTGACATTAAACCTAGCCAACCTTTTCTCCATGGCAACGATGATTCCTTTGACTTATCTTTGCGGCCCTTCCCTCCTTGGTAAGTGCTAGTAGCAACAGAAGGATTGGTAGCTTCTACCGTTCTCATGTGTTGAAGTTTTCTCAACCTAGCTCTGATACCAACTGTTGTGGGATTTCTTTCACATAAGCTCAAACCCGTGCTGCACTAGTAAACTCTGCCCAACACTTGAAAGAATGCTAGTCAGCTTTACTTCAATAAACAAAATTCAGAAGTTAAGTAATAAAGAAAACAACATCATCATAAAAAAAGAAGAGAGAGCTTGGATAATACTTGAGAGCTCTTATTGCTTAAGAACTTGTGAAATAATTGGATGGTTACAACAAATAAATCTTACACCTATTTATACTATTCCACCTCCTCAATGGAAGGTGATGATCATTTTAATCCAATGACCTAGAATAAGCTTCTACACAATTCCAAGGATATTCCTTGAATATTCTATGGCATTTTATAAGATATTCTCTAGTATATTCTAGAGAAAGCTACACATACACAACTCTAGAATTCTATGAAACACTATAGAACATTCTAGAGAATATTTATATGTTAAGATTCTAAAGAATTCCTAGTCTAATCTCCACTTTGGCTAGGTCTCTTGCAAGTCTTGTGACACATTGGAGAGGGTAAGAGTTTGGGTTTTGTTTCATGATATGCATCAAATTCATAGGAAATTCAAGAGGATTTAAGGAGATTTTGAAGGTTTAGCAAGAAATCAAGTAAATAAACTTTTTCTAAGCTTGGTTTATCTCTATTTTAAGATTATGTTTTGAATATATAGAGAGAGAAAATTGATTAAAAATTATTAAATTGATAGGATTAAAGTGGATAAGGTGAGTATGTAATGAAATGATGGTTGGTTAGTTGAAATGAACAAAGTTGGTAAATTTAGGGTTATGGAAAAGGTTATGTTTAAATTAGAATTTTGGTGTGGATGGTTATAATTGTTGAAATCGATGAATTTAATATTGTTTTAATATGTATGTAATGATTTTGTGGTTAGAAATTGATTTTAGGTGAGTTTGGACAAAGTTAGGGTTATGGACATATTATGTGAAAATAAGGTTTTTGAAAGAGGTTTCTAAAATTATGAAAATGAGTTGTTTTGTTGTTATTTTGGCATATAGGTAATGTTTTTATAGTTAAATGTTAGAA
Organism: Garcia nutans; assembly: GCA_947685225.1. Classification (NCBI taxonomy): domain Eukaryota; kingdom Viridiplantae; phylum Streptophyta; class Magnoliopsida; order Malpighiales; family Euphorbiaceae; genus Garcia; species Garcia nutans. The sequence continues at coordinate 4,811,673 of CANTUV010000068.1, forward strand.
TGGAGTTGCTTTAGTTAAAGTTAGGATAAAGTAGTAAGTTGGGAATTTAGGATTTTAAGGGAATTTTGATAAAAATTGTTTAGATAATGATAATTTAATATGCATTGAGCATGAAAATGAATTTAAATGGGTAATGCTAATTGTTGTTGGATTATGTGTGTATAAGCCATATTGATAAAAGTGATGGAGTTTAATGTTTGGCTTGAAAAAAAGAAATAAGGTTAGTACTTATTTATATTACTTGAGATTTTATTAAGTATGATTTGGCATAATGTATATGATTTCTTTGTAATGTTGGAATTCACATAATTTATGTAAGGTGTCATAGTTATATGATAGGTGAAACATTGGACATTTGTTCAATGTAGAATTAATGGTTGTATATAAAATACATAGGGCTTATTAATGGGATGAGAAAATTTGAAAAATACGGGAAATTGTGGGAAATAGTAAAAATGATAGGAAGTGATGAAAAAAAAGGTGAGGAAAGAATATAACTTGGTTCACTTTAAAGAATAAACAATATTCTTTAAAGTGACACTATTATGAATGTTTGTATATTAATAGGATGATTAATTCTATAAAATAATGAAAACATGGGAATTCTATATGATTATGGAAAAATATAATTTAATGGATAAAATTTATAAAGTGAGTCACATTGTGAATGTGGCTCAAGGATAAAAATATTAATATAAAATGGTGATATGTAATGAATTGTTTTTATGTGTTATGATATAAGAATGATGAAGAAATATGATAGATGGAAGATATGTGAAAATGGGAAAATGATATGAGAAATATGAAAATAGAAATGATAGATGAATATGTAATGTGATGATTAATGAGATATGTGATGTGATCATAGTTTGACATGATCACGCGAGATATGAGGAATATGATTTACTAGTAACATTGTGGTTGTAGCTTAAAATATGATGAAATGTGTTGTTAATACTGGAAACATGAAAATTAACAATGTTTAAATAATAATATGAAATGATGTGTGATTGCCTTGTATAGTATCTTATTCTAGAGAATTATTTTTGGTGCTATTGATATGATGTGCCTTCGGGCTAGACGCTAGGTGTCCTTATTACTTGCCTTTAGGCTAAATACTGGGCATCACTATTATTTATCTTCGGGCTAGAACTGGGTGTCACAATCATTTGTCTTCGGGACTAGGCATAGAGGTGTCAATAGGAAAATGATGTAACACTTAGATCCCTAGTGTCATGATAGACCATAACAATATCTTTGGAACTGAAATACTATATGGGGTTGTTTGGGCCCAATGTGTGTGTTTGTGATATGTTTATGTATATATGTATGTTGTGTTGTGGATAATAAAATATGATGAATTGAATGTGATATGATTAAGGATATGTGATTGAAAATGCATATGTTGATACCTAAGCAGAATTGAGTCATGAAATCGATATTGTGTGTAATAGAAAATAAAGACATATACGTATGTAAATACATAACAAAAAATAAGGAAATGAGAAATAAGAATGTGTATGTATAATATTTATTATTTATAGATATGCACCGGCAAGCTGTAAAACTTAGTACGGTAGTGTGTATCGCGCAGGTGCTTAGAAGTGCAAACCAGTATAATTAGAACTGAGATTGAAGTTTGAAGATTAAGCGTGCCACGAGACCAACTTGGAGAGTGATGCATACATGTATATATATTTTGATAATATGAACATTGTTTTTTTATATTAAATAAGTATTGGGAAAGATTTTATGTAATGTACGTTATGTATATGTACTTATATTGCCTATTATTTTTGTTGAAAAACTTTTGGATGTAAATTTGATAAAGTGATAATTTTGAAAAAATGGTGGATTATGTGAATTTATGTATTTTGTGAGTGTTTTTAAAATACAGTTTGGGTTTGTTTGCCTTGAAATTTATTAAAATTTTAAACAAAACTCTAATCAATTTTTCTTAGAGAATTTCTTTTAAATCCATATTTTTGACATTTAGTTATTTCTTTATTTATTTATCTATTACATTTATATTTAACCAGATAAATTATTTTTGGTAATAATTAATGTTGAAATGAGGAGTTGTTCGTGATTATTACAGTGACATTTTTATATTCTATATATGTATTTTATATATACAAAATATATAATATATATAGAGAGTATAAGGGTGTTACAGATGATATATTTGTAGTAACATGTGGTGGGCGATTATGTTGTTCAGTAATGGATTGGGAAATGGTATGTCGTCTGGTTGTGGCATGTATTTGCGAAAGCTAATAGTTAGGGACATCATATAAAATAGGTTTAGGTAATGTAGGAGGTGTGGGGTCACTAGAGTTTATAGGGATAATGCTTTGCTTATAAGAAAAAGTATATTATGGACTTGCACATCTCTAGATGTGAAACTTATCTTAGTCTTAAGATCAAATAGCTTTAAGGCCTTTTGGCTAAGGGAATGGTCAATGTATATACCCGTAGTATAAACCTATTGAAACTACTAAAGAGCAAAAATTAAAGTTAAAATGAATAAACATAAGTTTTAAATAAATAAATCCTACAAAACTATAAAAAAAGAAAGAAACAAAATTACATAAAAGAAATAAAACCTCATTTATGAAAAGAGAGACTCTCTCACTCCTTGAAGATGAAATGGACTTTAATAAGTGTTGTTATTTTGTGAAAGAAAGATTAATATTATGATTTAGTTAAATATTAAGCCTAGTTAAAAACCTAAAAAGATTAATATTATGATTTAGTTAAATATTAAGCCTAGTTGAAAAGTCATTAGCTTTATGCCATACTTACAGTTCTTTAATTGAATGAAATTATGAAAATTGCTAAAAAAATTTAGCTAATCACATAAAATTTTGTTGGGCAGTAAAGATCTAGAGATGAATAATATTTTTTATTTATTAAAATTTATTTAATTAATTTAAATTTTATTTATTGAAGATAAAGTATTTTTTATTTATTAAATAGCTATGAGATAACATATGTTAATTTTTCATAAAAGGAAGGAATTAAACATTTATATTTAGAGAATCTCATGCCTAATTAAGCTCAAAATTAATTTAATGGCCAATGTGCATCTTCACAAAAATTTGAGAGGCTTAATTGTATTTTTTTTCTAAATAATGATACTATTTAATGGGAAGTGAAGTCTCATTAAAGTCTCCGTTTGACCAAAGACCTAAATAGTTTGTTTTGTAAAAAATTATGAATAATTGTGCTAATAAAAATTAAATGCCAACTTGTACCTGTGCAAACTACATAAACCTAGCTGCATAATAAACTTTTTTAGTATTTTTGTAGTATTAACCATTTATTTTAGTGTTTTTAAAATTAGACCAGACTGATCGGTTGGGCCAGGTTAACTAAAAACCAAAAATTGATCCATTTTAAATATATGAAAAAATTGAATTTACAAAAAACTTATCAAAATCGGCAAAATCAATTTGGTTGGACCAAACTGGGTCAAGCCATACCTCAACAATTTACTGAATTTTAAGTATTTTTTTATAAAAAAATTAGAGAAAAAAATAAACTCATTTTTTAATATGTATTTTATTTAACATGTGATATTTTTAAATTAATAAAATATATTTTAATTATTTTAAAATTTCTATAATTTTTAAATTATCTATTAGTGTTTATAAATAAAAAATTCATACTATTATCATACTATTAAACCCCAGCCAACCTTGTTAGATAAACGTTAGTTTTTTCTTACAAGTTTAAAAAGACCCAATCTAATTTGGCGATTCAATAGCTTCCAATTTCAATAACCGGCGCCATTCTTGGTTTTCAAAGCAAAGATGACAACAGATAAAGGGAAGCAAAAATCATTAACGCTGAAATTTATAATAAATATGTAGAATGAAATACTAAGCTCTGATTAATAGTCCTGGCCTAAAGAATTATAACTATAAAGAAACAATCTAAGGAGTAATGTATGAAATCAACAAACAGAAATTTCGATAAATATAACATCAAAAAAAAGGCTCGAGTCAAGCCCTTAACAGTTACTAGTAAAACTCTGCACTCCTACATATAGACCAAGAAACCGTGCCAAGTTTTCATGACATTCTCTCAATCTTTCTGAGTGGTAGAACTATACATGGGGAGTTTGGCGACCGGCTGCACGACCACAAAGAAGAGCATTACTTGGGATTGGATATTCATCTCTCCAAGAATTCGCTGGTGAATAGACACGAAGGTAGAATTGTTGGCCTAAATACTGGTGAGCCCAGTTCTCAGATCTTACATTCCACATCCCCACATTGTCCAAAGGCATGTAAACTGCAGTCCATGACTTGGGATAGACCTGTGTTTTAGAACAAACATTACAAAAGAATACAAACTAATTAATATCAGTACATAGCTATTGTTATTCTTGCATATTTATGCACATTAAGAGAATCAAGAATGTTTCTTTTTTTTTTTTATATATTGTCAGTAGACTTTGTTTTAAAGGTGAAAATTTTACAAAATCTAATTATGAAAGCTGCAAAACAGTTAAACAACACTCCAAACTTCTTTTTCCACATCTAAAATTGTCTTTTTTTTTTTGGAAAGTAATTTCAATCTCAATGACAGTAGGAAGTTAGCCATTCTGAAATCATGTTCTGTTTGTGGATTCTGAAAAATGCAGAGAAAACAAAGTTTGAAATGGTAGTTGCCTATTTCTAGAGATTGCCATATTTGGCTTAAGTGAAACCAGCACAATTTCTAGCATTTTTGTTACTTGTGCAAATATTTTTGTTAGCAAAGTAATCAAACATGCAAATAAAGAAAGCAATCAAACATCTCTAACACTATTCCTGACTAATACGAGCTTTAACTGACAAAAACTATATAATTCACATGTTTATAAGTTGGTCGCAATTTTGTACTCTACCTGGACAGTACAACGAGAAATTGTGTCTCTCAAATTATAACTTAATCTGCTTGCTGGTGACCACTGCCCACCATCCATACTGCCATCAGAAAGAAAAAAATTGCACAAGATGAGAACTAAAAGTATTGGCAAGATTATAGTGAATGGCAATTGACTGTCAAGGTCTGCAAAACTTTCGAATTCAATGAATGAAGTTAAAATGCACTAAGACCATCAAGTTATTTACAAACGTAAGACCAAATAAACATACCCTACAACAAAGAAGCTGTGACCATCAACGTGCCATGACTCCACAGTGTCTTCTGTATTCTCAAAAACAATCTCAGTATAACCTCTGAAATCAGCAGCCATGACAGAACTCTGAAGGTAAGCACCACCACCAGTGGGGTTATCAGGGATGCTCCCAAGGGAGAAAACTCCAGGGATATTGAAGTGGTCCGCAAGTTTAAATGGAGTATCAGCAGGAATGAAGGACACACTATTGACAGCATATCTCTGCTTGCCATTGATCATTGGGGCAGAGTTTTGTAATCTAATTGTACGAGTAGTGTTGATCAATCCATAATGGTAAGAGCCTTGGGGATTAGGCCTTGGGCCACTTGCAGTTAGATTGCGCCTGGTAAAACATTTGACATGACACATGTTAATAAAATTATTTTGTAAAGACAATTCTCTTACATTCATAATAAAAAGATCGTACCTTCTATATTTATTATTTACTTCTTGTATTGAACACATAAGATGTGCTAATTATGGGAATTTTGAGAATACCTAACAGATCGAGCTTGCTCGAGAGACCAGTCAATCTGAATAGTGGGCCCACCAGGAGGAAGGCCTGAAACACTTCCTGCTGAATTACTGTAATGGAAAATTGAAGTTGCTGTGAGAACTTGGGAGGTAAATCGTGTCGAGACAACAATGTAGTAATCTTGTGCTGGTTGATCAGCTGTGACCAAAACAGAATAAGATTGCCCCAAATGGATATCAAGGGAATCATAAGTGTTCTGGAGTGTGTGAGTTCCTTCAACCTCCACAAGCAACATCTTGTGTCCTTGAATTCTGAAATTTAAGGAAGCCGTAAGCCCCACATTCGATATTCGGAATCTGTAAGTCTTGCCTGTCCAACCAACATTCAATTCAAAAGGTTACGCACCAGCATATGTATAAAAACTTTGAATTTTGACTAACAGCAAAAGTGAATTTTTTACCTTGATCCACTGTAAATGTGTACCCATTCGATCCACGACCATTAATAAGTAGCCCGTCAGGGAAGGGAAGATCACTTCCACCATCTAAAATTGCTTTCAAATCCTATAAGATGCACGATCCATTGAACATTCATAAATTGAACAGGGTTGATCACCTAACATTGGAATTAAATAGTTCAAATTTATTTCTTGATTATACTTACAGTGTGATTCTTCTTGAACCAATCACCTGCTAAAATGGTGAAATCACCAGCTGGAGGAGGGAATGGTACAGGAATGACAGAACGACTTGCGATTTTGAAGCCACCAATGCCTCCTGCAGCCTTGTGCATCCCAAGGGAAGGGAAGTAGAAGTAGCTACCAATCTGATCCTTCACTTGAAGTATATAAGTGAAGTTCTTTCCTGGTGGGATGGGACAATTGGTACCATAGACTCCATCTTGCCACGAGTTTCTTCTCTGCTGCACACCATTCCTGAATGCAAGAGTTGTGAATATCATTCGGAAACACTTCCAGTCTCCTTACAAACTTAAATAAATAAATGTAATACTTAAGAGGTACATTGTATCCTTCATTGCACCTTCATGCCACCAAATTATTTTGATTATCTAAAAACTGAATTTGGAGCTAAAATTTTTGAAACAGGGAAGACATCTCCATATTCATTCCATTTCTGAAGGAAACCAAATGTTGCGAGTATATTACAATTTTATTGAACCTATTCTTTAAAATATCAATATCACCCGTAATATTCAGTTTTCATCTCAGTTCCCATCAACACAAAATTTTCTTTTTTAAATTTCTTTTAACCAAATTTTTGTTTGTAAAAGTACAGTTTCGGTTTTAAGTACCGAAACAATCAAGTTCAATTTAGTATGAGATTGATATGAAATAGCTAATTATTGTATGATAGGTTTCAGAGTGAAGTATTATATATGCAGTTGAATCTCTTTAATTATAATTATACATCAATTATTGATATCCATAAACAATAAACCCGTAATTTTTTAACCAAAAAAAAGATAACCTTGTACTCCTACTATCAAGATTTCCTAGAGCAAAGTGTAAATTTAGGAAAATCCTTAAAAAAAGGCCATATAATCCTATTAACTGAGCTTGAATAAAGCTTCAAGCCATTACTCTTTATGGTTGCTAAAGAAAAGCTGGCTGGCATTTCATGAGTTAAAGAATAAGGCAACTCTCCTAAAACTTAGCATTCATAAACCTTCCATTTCACATAAGAGTCAGAGAGGTTTATAAAGAGAAAACAGAAGCAATAACTCTTGACCTGAAAAGCCCTGCAGATCACAAGATCCAAATCCCAGAACTTGGGTCCACTCAAGATATGGTAAGGAACAGATATCTTATTCAATTTATCCCTATTGCTATTCTTGTGCATAAAAACAATCAAATTTTACTCACTAGTCCAAACTTTCATAATCAAGATATATTTTTTTATCCTAATACTTTGCAGAAATACCATAATTAATGACCACGATTTTCCATAGGAAGCCAAAAGACAGATCTATCAGACATCAAATGTTCATATCAAATGATAATGATGGGCATCATAAAAAAAGTCATCTTACTAACCATTCAATTCAAATAATAAATTATAAAATGGGAACTAAAAAGATAAACAGTATACTAACCAAGAAATGAGGAAAGGTTCATCCAAGCTATTGAAAACATTAATAATCAAATTATCATTTGTAACTGACTCAATTTGTGGCCCTGGAAATTGTCCATTTATTAATATCCCCTGCCATCATTATCCGTGAAAAAGAAAATCCATTAATACCTATTAAGAAACAGAGAAAAAAATTAAGAAAATAATAGTAACATAGCTTACTTGTTGCTTTACTCCAAGTGGGTAGATATCACCATAAGTGACATTCCATGAATAAAATCTATAAGGGTCTTCTCCACTAGTGCAAGTCACTAACAAGACTACCACTACCATGAAAGAACATAAATTTCTACAGTTACCCATTTCTCTATGATACACAGATACACTTTCTCTAAACAAATCTTGCAGGAAAAGAAATGGGATCGAAGTACAAGATTAGAAGAAATCTTGGAAAAAAAAAAGAAGAAGAAACTCAACACTCACTTTCTTTCTGTAAAGTCTTACTCTATCATTCTTTCTTTATTCTTCTTTATTAAAGATTTGGGAGCTTCTTATTCTCGTTTTTGGTGATAAAATAAGAAGAATAAAGAAGAAGAAGAACAGGCAAGATTCTTCTTCTTCGTCGTATTGTTGTTCAGAAATTAGAAGTGATATAGTTATGGAGATTTGCCGCTTTATTGATGAGATTTAAGTAAGCAGAAATTGAACTGTACATGTGAGCTGTACTCACTCAGTAGTCTGTGCGGTTGCTTATGTGGCTAAGCAATGTCCTTTTTCACTCCATAGTTCACAACCGCGTCCCTCGAAGAAATCAATTTTCCTTTTATTTTTTTTCTTGACTATTCTTTTTATTTAGAAAATCGAAGTTAATCACTTCTCTCAAGCTAAAAAAAAAAAGTTAATTACTTCTCAAATGATATATTATAATATATATCGTATAAATTTCTAAATTTCTCAAGTGATATATTTCCTCCGTTGCACCTAAGTGTAAAAATTTTTTCATAAAGCCTTTAATTTTTCATTTTACAGTTACCATATAATGTGATATGGCCCAAATGGCAAATTAAATAATTGAGTAGTATGATGAGTTGTCTAGAATCAGTATGACACTAATTTGAGAGTGGTCTATTCTAATCTGACTTATTAAAACCATATCACTAATTTTGCTTTAAATACTGGGTCAGAAAGCTGACCGACAAGTTACCACTAAAGTCTTTGTTTCATAAATTACTTTCGAGTACATTATTATTTTGTATTTTTAAAATCTTCTTTGATTAATTAAGTTTCTTTTATATTTCTCAAATTAATTAGTGAATGACTCCAAATAAATACTTAGTCTTTCGACCATTTTTTTATCAATTAAAAAATATAAATTTTACATATTTTTCAATCCTACCATAAATTTTCAATTTTAACAATATATATATATATATATATTAAATTTAACATAATTTGCAATGTTATCATTTGATTGATTAAGATAAATATAATTGGCTAAATTGTTTATGAGTCAGTCAGTATTTAAAGTGAAAAATTGTTTGTATTGCCATTCATGTTAATAGATATTTATTCACATTAATTAATTGACTTAGAAATTAAGTGTCAAAATGCAATTAAAAAATTAAATTGAAAAATTTCAAAAATTTTAAGTTGATTGAATATATATATATATATATATATATATATATAAGAAAAAGACGCTTGAAAAAGAGCAGCCAATCAATGTCAACATTTACGTTTTCATCTAAAAATTTTATAAAATGCAGACATAGAATAAGAACATATATTTATGTTGCATGAAAGGCTGAGAATTTAGGTAGAATATTTGGAAAATGCCTAATGTGGAAGATAAGTTTGTTTTCAACCTTTTTTTTATATAATTTTCAACATTATTTATAAAAATTATAAATTATGTTGTCCTGAGGTTTATAAATTTTAGTGTGATGATTATAGTGTTTTTTTATAGGATCCATCGTGAGCCAATTACAAAAGGGAATGCCATTTTCAACAAGATTAAAAATGAGAAGAAAATATTAGAGAATAAATTAATAATTGAACAAGTAAAAGCAATATTATTATCTTAACACAAACAAGTTCTAAGAAGAACTAAAGAAAGAGATGAAAACAAAAATAACAATAGAGAGAGAAAAAGAGCATTTGATAATGAAATAATGCTGTGAATTAATATGCATAAGCGTTACTTTAATTTCTAATTTTCAATATCAACTAATTAACACAAACTAACGTTCATTAATACAAATGGGCATTTATTAATATGAATGGACATTCATATTATTGATTGACACATAAATAACATAGCAGGCTTTTTCAAAAAAAAAAAAAAAACTAAGCAGGTTGTATTTATCAAAAGATAAATTCTATTTTCAACAAGATGTATATGCAGCGAATGAATAAAAATTAAATAATAATATTATCATTTTTTTAGTAATTTATTATTGGTTAGATGTATACTCATTTGATTTAGTTTAAGGTAGAATTTTTTTTGCCAGGAACAATCAAATAATAAAATTAAAAAAGATAAATTATATATATGTTTTTATAATTAACTTTTTTCCATTTTTTTTTGAAAATGATTAAAAAATGAAAAACATAAAAAAAATAATTAAAATGACATATATCCAATGTCAAGATTCTTTATGAACAAGATTAGCACCTCCAACATGACACTGATATGCTCTTTTCTCTAGGGTTCTTTCTGAGGCTCTCTTTCTTTTCAAAGGCAGTCACTCTTCTTTCTTAGATTAAGGACTGTTGTCGGCCTTGTTCTTTCTTAATTTTTCTGGTAGCTAGGTTTTTGTTTTTTTTCTTTTAGATCTGGCCCTAAGTGGTCTTTTGTTGGTAACTATGATAGATGTAATTTTATGGAGAGAAGTATTTCAATCTTTATCTCATTTTACAATTTGTTTCAGGCTTTGGGACCAATTTTTTTTCAATTTGGACTGCTCCCCGTTTGAAATGGCAGGTTATGGGGAATTATTTTCTTTGGGTTACTTAGTACCCCTTTCAGTTTAAGATGATGTTGGATGATATCATCATTCATGTGGAGCCTATCAACAGTATGTTTTCATGGCTCTTGTTCAATATAATGTTAGCCCTTGTTAAGTTAATTTCTAGATTGTTGCTTAAACTTTACCTTTGGACTTTGTTCAGATAGATCTGTATAGGCTATTTCACTTGTTTACTAGGCTTGAGATTCCTGATTGAGATTGTGTCATTAGCTACAAATTGTGTTATGCTATTGATTGTTTTGCTTCTCTATGTTCGATTTGTTAGCATTGGCTTCGTCATGGTTCTCCTCCCCCGAAGAAGTTATTTATGTTATCTAGGGATTTATCTTAATATCTATTTTCTTTTCTTCTGATAAAAAAAAAAGATGGCACTGATATGAGGTGGATTAAAGACCTTGTACCTAAAAAAATTGTACATAAATTTCAAAATAAATTATTCCTTTTAAAACAAATTTAACCAAAAGAAAATATTGAACATGAGCTCACAAAAAGAAGAAATTGGTATAATAGATAAAAGAAGAAGACCAGCTGAACTTGAGGGTAGTGTAGAAAAATAGATAAAAGAAGAACTAGGAATAATCATATATTAAAATTGCAAAAAAAAATACAGCTTTTGTATATTTTTGATATACTAAAAATAAATTAGATATATATCTTTGAAAATAAAATATATTTTTAATACATTAAATATATATTATATGTAACTCTTTGAAAGTATAATATTTTTGAAAGGGTGGAGATATATACACCCCATAAAAAAATTAAATACACTCCAAAAATATTTTTTTAAAAAATATCTTCAAGAAAAATTATTTTAGAGGATATAAGGAATTATAATATTTACAACTTTACCATTTATATTTACACTCTACCCTCCCAAGTTAATATACACACCCCATCCTAAAATTTAAAACTAATTCAATCTCTTTCACTTCTTCCATTTTTTACTTTTCTATAATATTCTTTACCATTCCACTCCAATAGCTCCACATTATTTTATTGTTTAAAGTTAAAACATGAAAAATGACATAGAATACGTGACTCTTGAAGAATATAAGGTAAGTATTTAATGATTTAAAACAATTTATGTAAAATTAAGTGATTATAAATTCGTTTTGTTCAGCCTAAATTAGTTACAAATTTAAATATATATAGTTGCATATTATTAAATATCTTAGTTTATTCATCAAATAACGATCGAACAAAAGTAAATGTTCCGTTATGGTTTGATGAATTCTAACTTAATTTCAGCTCTAGTTCACTTATCATATTTCATTATTCAGTTGAAAGATAATACAATATTAGTTTTGTACAATGATATTAGTTTTGTACAATTCTAATTCGCTGAACAAAAATCATTATGCATTATTATTTTACTGAATAAAAATCATAAATCTCAAACACGTCAATAATACAGGTAATGAAAGATATTGGTTTGATGCAAAATATACAACAATATTTTAGCTCATACATTGAACCATTTTAATAGTCTCCATCACCAACTTCTTTTAATATAATTTTGAATCTATTATACCATTAACTCCCCCTTCTATTTTTTTTCTTTCTTTATTATTTTGTTTTGAGAACAATCCCTTCACCATGTGCATACAAAAGCATTGGGTCCAATGGTTGCATTAGCTAACTAGCAATGCAATGACTTTATTAATGGGAAAAAAATAGGTATACTGGGAAAATAAAAAATAGAGAAAGAGAGAAGAGAGAGTCTATAGGAGAAAAATTAAAGCTATGTAACTCAAAATAAAAACTAATAAGGTTTTTGAAATTGAAAAATAAAAAAAAGAGGTTAAATTTGCCGAATCACCTCTGCTTCTTTCTTTATTGAAAGAAAAATAATAAACTTTAAGAGAAAGAAAATAAAATATAGAGATGGAAATTAGGTATAATGGGTGAAGCGTATAAATAAAAATGAGATAAAATAAAACAATGAGTATTAATATCTTTTGGTGGGGTGCAGTAATAAAAAATTAAAATTAAAATTTTATAATAAGGGTATATTAATAATTTGAGGCTTGTTTAGTGTTTTCCTTTTTTAATTTGAAAGTTGAGAAAAAAAACAACAAGAAAATTAGATTTTTTGAGAATATTTTTATTTTTTAAATTTCAAAAAAAAAGTTTATAATGTGGAATGGAAGCCAAAAGGGCTTTTGACAAAAATACAAAAAAATTTAAAAATAATTCTAAATTTACCATATTTATAAATTATTTATAGAAATATCAGAATTTATAAAATATTTATCAAAATATAATATTTTTATTAGTTTACAATGAGTTTATAATAAGTTTATTATGTATTTATTATGAATTTATAAATTTTAAATAGTTTATAATAAATTTATTATGAGTTTATAATAAAATAACTACAATACTCTTAGTAAAAAATAAAAATTTTAAAAAACAATATGAAAGATGCCATTTTTTCAAACTAAAATACAAGGAGCTTTTGATTAAAACACAATAAAATTTAAAATAATTTTAAATTTATCATATTTATAAAATATTTATTAAAATATTAAAATTTATAAAATATTTATCAAAATGTCAAATTTTTATTAATATATAAGGGGTTTATAATAAATTTATAATGAGTTTATTATTAGTTTATAAATTTTATATAATTTATAATAAGTTTATAATAAAATAAGTAAAAAAAATTTATAAAAAAATAAAATAAAAAAAAATACAGGTGCAGGGTGTTATTTTAAGATAATCTTCCTATTTAAAGACCACGTGAGAAAGCCCTCATATTATGGACAAGCATTACCAAGGCAAAATTTGGATTGGGCCCATCATCTTCAGCACCCACCCTTCGTAGCTATGTCACCGCAACAATCTGCTCAAAGTCTCTCTTGGATGTGTCACTTCTACACCATTACATCATCTTAGTACCTTCCTCGATCTCTCTATCCCATTGGTTAGATTCTCCATTTATTCTTGCACATTTTGTTTTTCTTTTGATACCTATATCATGTCAAGCAAGATTTGTGATGAATTTCATAGTTATTTATAACGGCGGAATCAGAATTAAGGGGAATTATGGTGAAGAGAGGTAAAATTTTTAAATAAAAAATTATAGGTGAATTTATATTTAATTTTATTTTTAAATTAAAAAATTAGTTTAAATAATTAAAATTAAAATTAAAATTTATATTTTATTTTTATATTAAATATTTAAATATTTAAATTTTATTATTTTATTTAATATTTAAATATTAAATTAAAAAATTATATAACATATGTTGTTTTCTATGTAACATTTATATATTTTTTTGAGACATTTTAAAGAAAATGCTTAAATTAATTTATTTTTTAATAAATTTATGTGATAGAAATTTTTTATAAAATAGTTTATCTAATTATAAAATCTATAAATTTAATTTATAATTAAATTACAAAATAAATATTAATATCAATTTTAGGATATTAATTAGAAATAATTAAAGGTAATAAATATATAGAATATATTTATTATATTTATTAATTTAATATATATTATAGAGATTTAATATAATGGTGGAGGGGGCGATGGGCTGCGTTCCCCCCTAGATCCACCAGTGGTTGTTTACAAGTGTTGGAAAAATTATATTTAATTTAAAATTTAATTTTTATGTGTTTTTTTAAAAATGAAATTAAATGAAATGGTTAAAATATTGATAAAGAGCAATGTTAAATGACCAGATAAGATAAGTTATGGCTAGGATGGTTATAATTCACTTTTGCTACTTAAATTTATTTTTATACCTTTTAATTAGTGTTTTAGAATTCAAATTTAAATTTTAACTATTCATTCCCTCTCTTAAGTATTACTCCAATTTTCTATTAAACAGCTAATTAAATAAGTTCATCTTTTTCAAAATATCATTTTCTTTTTTTTTTCTAAAACCCCACTATTCATTCACTAACAAAATATTAACCATAGTAAATATTTAACTACAAATATTTTATTGTGTATATGAATAAAATTTTTCTTTTGTAATTTGCAATTAAAACATAAAAAAACTTATCAATAAAAATAAATATAAACTCAATTATCACCTCTATTAATTATATATTAATAAGATTATAATATATATATATATATTATATTCTATTTATATACAGCTAGTCACTAGCATCGTGTTTTTTTTAATAAATATTTCACTACTACAAGCAAAATTTAAATGGTAAACACAGATTAAAAAATCAATTTAATATATAGAATTAGATATATTAACAAAACCATTATATTAAATATATTAATTAGAAAGGACTGGATTGATTTTTTTTAACTGTGAATTTTAATTGCTTAAATACAACAAAAGAGTATATAAAATGATCACAATTACGATAGTAAATGACATAAAATTTATATAAAAAAATTATTTTAACATGTTCTAATGTCTATGAGAACAATGTCTTATATATACTATAATAGGAAAAAAAAATGTCATGCTCCACTGTATTTTTTGATATTGAACTCCAGACATACACGTGAGTATTCTATCATTTGTCCTATGTATAAGTTGATATTAAGATGTGACATAGTTAAGTATAAATAATCAAATTCAATTCATCACCTAAATATTTTTTTAAATAACTTGAATAAATATTTAATTTAATAAATGATATATAATTAATATATTAAATATAATAATGAATATAAAATATACTTATATTCATACCTTATTTGACAATCAATATATGATAAACAAAAATTTAACTGTTAAAGTATTATAAATTTCATATAACTTTAATATACTATTTGAATTTTGATATAATTTTGTACTCATACATATATAATTGAAGTGGATTCTATCATAAATATTACTTAACATAATAGTAACTAGTTACACATTAAATATTACTAGCTACTAGATATTAATTATTAACTATTATGTATAAATAAAATATGTATTCTGTGGCAGAATCAGGACTTTGTTGAAAGGGGATAAAATTTTTAAACAAAAAAAAATTAGAACGAAATGCTACTTTGATAATTACACTATATATGTTATTCTTAAAATAATTTTTATATATTTTTAAGATATTTTAATTATTTAATGTATTTTTAAAGAAAATATTTAAATTAATTATTTTGAATAAATTTACATAATATAATATATATAAATAAAACATTGATAAAATATATATAAATAAAATATTAAAATTTATATCAAAATATAACTTCATTAATCAATATTTAATTAAAAATAAATTTTTATTTAGACATTTAAATTTTAAAAAATTAAGTTCAATTCAATTTTATTATACCAATTTTCATATTTGAAAAAATATAATTAGCAAAATTTAATACTTTTTATACAAAAAAATATGAGTTGATTTGAAAGTAATGAAATTATATCAAAATAAAAATAATTTTTTAAGAATTTTATTTATTTAGTTAGGTCAACTACTAATAATTTTATCCATATTTAAATTAGACATTAAATTTTCTATATAAAAATAAAATGAGAAATAATTTTTTTTATTTTTAATATATACATTATATATATACATATATCTATATAAACACATGTATATATACACACAAATATATATATATATATATATACATATGTAGGAATCAAGGGGATCAAATGCCCCTCTAGGACCCTCTTAGTTCCGTCCCATATGTTAATAAATTTAATTAATTATACACTATTAGATATTAGATTCTTTATAAATAAATTAAAACAAGAAGTAGGTGATGACATTGCACCACATCTTCTTTTTTGTATGACACATTTTGTTTTTAAAATATTGTAATCACAAAGGATAGAACCCTTTATCTCACAACATAGTTGTAAGTATTCTACCATTTGACCTATGTATACTTGATATTGAGATGCAACACGTATAATTAAGTGTAAATAATTAAATTTGCTTCATATAGTACTTTTTTAAATAGCTTGAGTATATGTTTAATTTACATATATTTGTTTTTAATAAATAATATGTAATTAGTATATTAAATAAATAGATTAAAATAATTATTCCATATATGACAAACAAAGATATAATTTTTAAAGTATTATAAATTCTGTATAGTTTTAATAGGCTATTTGAATTTTGATATAATTTTGTACTCATACCTCATGGGCTCATATGATTGAAGTTGATTCAATCATGAGTATTAATTTGCATAAAATAATTACTATATAATATTAACTAGTTATACATTAGATATTGCTAGCTATTATATATAAATAACATATAAGTGCTAATAAATCTTACTTCCATATTAGATTTTCTATAAATAAATTTAAAAAAATATATAATGACATGGCACCACATCATCTTTTTCACATAACACATGTTTTTTTTTTTGTTTGAAAAAAAAGACATTATAGTCACAAAGAATCAAACCATGCATCTCTTAATATTCATGTAGCTGCTCCACCTTTTGATCCATGTACAATTTAATATTATAAAGCAATACATATAATTAAGTTTAAATAATCAATTCAATTTCAAATAAATTTTAAATTTAGCATGCTAGTAGTTCACACTAACTAAATAAAAATTTTTATAAATAAAATTTACATTTAAAATCACTTATATTCATTTAATTTGATGAAAAAAAATCACTTATATTTATTTAATTTGATGAAAAATGTATCATAAAATTCAAATTTATTAACTATGAACAAATTTATTTGTTGTGTTATTACATTAGATTTTTAATTTCATATGAATTATATATATCATTTTACAATTTTAAGTACTTTACAGATAATTTTTTCTTATTTTAATTCATAATATTTTTCAAAATTTTATTCAATATTTCAAGTTTTTTTTTTGACATTTTCAAATGTTACATCTTTATATGTCTTTTTCAAAATTTAAGAATTTATTATTATTGTTGAAACCATGGGAAGTATTATTACTATTATTATACTACTAATTATCCTAATAACTTAGATAGTCCAACTTTTAAATTTAGTTCAAATTTTATATAGTGCCTTATATAATGAATTATAGTGCATGTTTAAAATATTAGCTACTTCATGAGCCAAATCTAACATGGTTAATTTATTGTAAAAAAATAATTTTTATATATTGTAAAAAGGTAAAATATTTAAAAATTATTTATTAGCAAGAATTTCAAAATATGAGAATTTATTATAATGTATTTCCAATGAAAGAACATTTAATATGAATACTTGGAGAGAAAAAAAAAATCTTATTTTGGAGCCAAATCTATAATAAGAATATTATTATCTTTTTATAGGGTTAGTCAAATTCTAGATAATATAGTCTCACCAACTTGCTTTTTCCGAAATAACATTGAAGTTTTATTTATATTTATATTTCATTTTTAATTTAAATAATAAAAATAATTATTTAATTATATTTTTATTTACTTATTTGTAAGCTAATATTTATGAAATTCTATGATAGAATTAAGGCATTTAAGCATATTAGAAATTTCAAAACGAGTATATAACATGTAAATCAATATTAGAAATTTATTAGCAAGTGTATTTTTTATTTTGTACTTTGTATTCATTACATCATCTTTAGTGCCTTCCTTGATGTCTCTGTCCCACTTATTAGATTCTCCATTTATGGTTCCGCATTTTTATTTTTTGGTTTTTTTTTTCCTTTCGATGCAGAGGCGGAGATAAAGGGGGTCCCATGGGGCCCTGTTCCCCCCTCAGTTAAAAATAAAAATTTTTTAGGTATATTTGAGAATGAATATTACATTGGTTGAGATGGAACAGCTTGGCCTTACTATGTGAGAGCACGCAACTTCGATCCACGCTCCCAACATTTTTCATCCTTTTTTTTCCAATCTTTAAAACTGGGCCTTTTAATCAAGCCCATTACAAACAAACAAGATTTGTCAATGACTCTGCCCATTACAAACAAACAAGAATAACTTAATTGTGACTCTTTCTCTTCTTTCTCACGTTTCTTCTTCGTTAATTCCTTTTTTTTTTCAGATAACAGTTTCTTCCTTTTTCAATTTCATTCTTTCACCGATTGGCACCAGCAAGGCAGCGGCAACAAGTTAAGAATAGGTACACCACTTACTTTTAATCTCATATTTATTTTGTTGCAATTTTTTTATCTTGCTAAAATGAATTGGAATTTGAAAAATAATGAATTAAGAAATTGGCTTGAATACTTGAGGACATTATAAATTTGAAATGTTTAATTTGATTTTGTAGTATGAAGTTTTTTTTTTTTGAGAAAAGTAGTATGAAGTTAAATTGAAATTATTATTTTTTTGTAGTTTATAATCTGGAATTTTTTTATTTCTTTTATAATTTGATATTTTTAATGTTTAGTATTTGATAAATTGAAATGGCTACTATATATCTATTGACTATTGTGATTGAATTATTTTTCTTATTCTTTGTAGTTATATGGAGCGATATTTTAAAAAATTAAGACCAAGTAGTGAAGAGTCGCCATCAGTTAATCAAAATATTCAATCGACTCAACCACATAAGGAAGCAATTGTTCAACCGGTACCACCAAAAGAACCTACTATTCAACAACATGAGATTGATATAGAAAATATTCCTTCTGATCCGGGATTACGACCTAGCATAATGAGTTATCCACCTGATGTCCGAGATCAGGTACGTAGAGCCTATTTATTAAAAGGTCCATGTCAACCACGCAATCATACTTTTCCTAAAAGAGTAGAAGGAGGTAGAGAAATGAAATTTATATTATCGTGGTTTGATGATTTTAGTGATTGGTTAGAATATAGTATTGAAAAAGATGCGGTATTTTGTTTGTATTGTTATCTTTTTTCACCCGGACATAGTGAAAGAGGTCATAATACTTTTGTATCTGAAGGTTTTTCAACTTGGCGAAAGAAAGAGAGAATAAGAGATCATGTAGGAAAACACGATTCTTTGCATCATAGGTGTCGATTAGCTTGTCAAGATTTAATGAATCAAGAGCAACACATTGAATTTGCTTTTTCAAAACATTCTGAAAAGTCAAAGCGTGAGTATCGCTGTAGATTATATGCATCATTACTTGCTCTTCGCTATCTTTTGATGCAAGGTCTACCTTTTCGAGGACATGATGAATCTGAAACTTCATTAAATCAAGGAAATTTCATTGAATTTGTTAAAGTATTGGCTTTAACTAATGAAGAAATTAATAGCGTTGTGCTTCATAATGCTCCTGAAAATCACAAGCTCACTTCTCCTATTATTCAAAAAGATATCATTAGTGCATGTGCATTTGAGACAACAAAAGCTATTATTTCAGATATGGGCAATGATTTGTTTTCTATTCTAGTTGATGAATGTCGAGATGTTTCAGTTAAAGAGCAAATGGGTGTTGTTGTACGGTATTTGAATGAACAAGGGTGTGTGGTTGAAAGGTTTATTGGTGTTGTTCATGTACATGATACAAGTGCCTCAACGCTTCTAGCAGGTTTGAAGTCTTTCTTTTGTACTTATGGCTTAAGCATATCTGGTTTGAGAGGACAAGGGTATGATGGGGCTAGTAACATGCGGGGTGAATTCAATGGCCTCAAAAGTTTAATTTTAAAGGAAAATCCAAGTGCTTATTACATTCACTGTTTTGCCCATCAACTCCAACTTACTCTTGTTGCAGTTGCTAAAAAGCACCATAGTGTATGTTCATTTTTCCATACTATTAATCGTTTGGTGAATATAGTTGGAGTTTCTTGTAAAAGAAAAGAAATGCTTCGAGAATTGCAAATGGAAAAAGTGGCAAAAGGAATTGAAGAAGGTATCATAAAAAATGGACGAGGGTTGAATCAAGAGATGACATTGAAGAGGCCGGGAGATACTCGTTGGGGTTCTCATTACGGTACGCTTTATTAATTTGATTCATTTATTTTCTTCAGTTGTGGATATTGTTGATTATGTTAGAGATAATGGGATTGATGATTCACAAAGGGGTGAGGCCATTAAAATGTTTGATATTGTGATTCAATTTGAATTTGTGTTTGTGTTGCATCTTATGAAATTGATTTTGGGAATCACAAATGAGTTGTCTCAAGTTTTACAAAAGAGGGATCAAAATATTGTGAATGCTATGAATTTGGTAAAAGTGTCAAAACTCCGTTTGCAGGATGTTAGAGATAATGGTTGGGAGGATTTATTGAAAGAAGTGTTTGAATTTTGTGCTAAAAATGAAATTAGTGTGATAAATATGGACGAGCATGTTTTTGTTCCAAGATCAAAGCGGGGAATGGAACCAATGACAAATCTCCATCATTATCGAGTTGAGCTTTTTTATTCAGTAATTGATATGCAACTTCAAGAGTTGAATAGTCGATTTGATGAAGTTAATACAAAGTTGCTTTTGTGTATGGCTTGTCTTGATCCTAAAGATTCATTTTCTGCATTTGATGTGAGCAAATTAGTTGAACTTGCAAAGTTTTATCCCTCTGACTTTTCGCCAGTTGATTTAATTGAACTCCAATCTCAACTTCAGAACTTCATTGTTGATGTGCGTTTGGATAAGAAATTTTCTGAATTGAAAGGAATTGGAGATCTCGCCAAAACTATGGTTGCTATAAAAAAGCATAAAGTTTTTCCTTTAGTGTATCTGT
This sequence comes from Garcia nutans, assembly GCA_947685225.1. Classification (NCBI taxonomy): domain Eukaryota; kingdom Viridiplantae; phylum Streptophyta; class Magnoliopsida; order Malpighiales; family Euphorbiaceae; genus Garcia; species Garcia nutans. The sequence continues at coordinate 4,832,989 of CANTUV010000068.1, forward strand.
TAATCAAATTGGCATTGCTTTTACCAGTTGCTACAGCTACAGTGGAAAGAGCTTTCTCCGCAATGAAAATTATTAAGAGTTCACTTCGTAATAGCATGGGAGATGAGCTGCTAAATGATTGTTTAGTTACCTATATTGAAAGAGGTGTATTTGCAAGTATTGACAATGAAACAATTATGAATAGATTTCAATCAATGAAAAATAGGCGAGGAATATTGTAATTTAATGTTTTAAATTTTCTTTGTATCCAACATTTTTCTTGTTTTATTTATTTTATTATAAATGTTATTTTTGTGAATTATAAATTTTAAGTTGAATTGGACCCCCCTTATCTAAAATCCTGGCTACGCCACTGTTTCGATGCCTATATCATGTTAAGATTTGTGATGAATTTCATTTTTGTATATGAATATTGGAAAAATTATTTTTTGAATAAATTTTAATTTTTTATGTGTTTTTTTAAAGTGAAATTGGATGAAAAGATTAAAGTATTAATAAAATTAAAATTTAAAAACTATTTAGTTATTATTTTTAAAAATGAAAAACGATTTAATTAATTAAGTGAGTAATAAAATATTTTCTCCGAGGAGCTCTGCTCCTAAAATTGACCATGCACTCGTTTCAAAACAATTTACATTTTGTTACTTCAACTTGCTGCACTAACATTGGATCTAGTACACCAATTTTTTATTATTAGAGTTTGTTTAAATTCACATGGAAACCCTAACGTAGTTCTAATCATGTAAATTTAACAAACAAAAATATTAAACATTTTTATTGATGTTATGATTCCAAAAATATTTATATAACAAATTTTTAAAAAAATTAAATAAAATCTTATGCAAAAAAAAAATAGTAGACTCTGTTTCTCCCCCATCTCCATTTGTTTTGTTTATAGGGAATATGATCTCATGTTGAAGAAGATATCATTTAATATGGGATAAGTAATCTCAGGAAGACGAAGTTCCATAAAGTAAGCTTTATAGATCATTTGGTTTGAATGATTTCTTAAAATTACAAGTAATTTATGTAGCGGAAAGCATATAAGTTAACTTTCCAAAGGAATGAAACTAAAGAGTAGTGAAAAATAAAATGACAACATTATCTTTAATTTTATTATCTATTAATGTAAATACATAATAAAAATATTATTGATAATTACAAAAATTATATTTTTGAATAATTTATAAATATAAATAAATTAAACAGAGTTTTATTATGAAACATGCAATTAGAAATTACATTTTTCGAAAAATAGATATTTTTATTAAATGAGTTCAATTGATTTAATCTATTTGTGTTTTCATATTTGTCTTTTAAGTATGGTTAAGACGGTCCAGAATAATATAAAGATTTGTAAATTTTCATAATCAAATCAAAATTCAAAAATTTTAATATAGTTGAAGCTAAAACAAGATCGAACCTCAAAAATATTTGTATTATATTATTCTAAAAAAATCAGAACAATAAGGCTATGATATTCAGTTCTAATACATAGGTTCTGGTTCTATATAGATTTGGATATTTGGGCATTTGAATTCATTTTTTTAATTTAAACAATAAAATACTATTTAATTAATAAAATCTATACAAAAATAATTAATAAATTATATTTAATTATTATTTACTTATTTTTAAATTAAACTAGAAAATTATTTGATTTTGTGAAAAATTAATAATCATATATTTTAATTAGTTTAATCATATATAACTTAACCATTGGTTAATGTTTTATTTATATTTATACTTCATTTTTAAATTAATTATGAAAATAATTATATAATTATATTTTTATTTACTTATTTTTAAGTTAATACTTTCATATGGAAATTGCAAAATATGATAGAATTAAGGTATACTATGCATATTAGAAATTTCAAAATGAGTATATAATAACATGTAAATCAATATTAGAAATTTATTAGTATGTGTATTTCTTATTTTAATTAATATTTTGTTAATTTAATAATCTCATAAAAACATTTAAATTAATATCGATCAGGTGACAAACTAAAAGTTATATAATTATTTTATTTTTTTATATTTATCTTATCCTATTTTGTTGTTAAATTATGAACTTACATTAATTATTTGTGTAATATTAATAATAAACTAATATAATAAAATATAATTTTTTATTATTAGTAATAAATCGATTATTATTTTAGTTATTGATTAAGTATAATATAATTTAGTTCGGTATAATTTTTAGCCCAATATTTAAAATCATTCCATGTTATAAAAAAATAGATACTGTTGGATTCAAAGAAATTAAAAAAGTAAGTTGCTATTTTCAATTGTAGATATTTTGATTTGAATATTCATGTTGGTTTGTAAATTTTCAAAATCCGTATGCAGTCCTATTTATAAGTATATTTATGTAAATCAACCTGAAGTAAGTAAAAAAGAAAGATAACTTTTTAAAATTTTTTTTTTGGATTTAAACAACAATTGACAGGAAAATAAGTATATACTTAGTGAGTGTTTCTCAAAACTTAAAAGCTGGTCAAAACTGATTATAATCAGTATTTAGATTATAAATTGTTTAGTTAAGTGTTTCTCAAAAATTAAATAGTAGATTATAATATGATTTTAATCAGTTTTTAAAAAGTTGGGTTTTGGTATTTTTTTTAAGCACTTATTTTTTAAGTAGGTTTGACAAAGTAAAAGACTATGATATCCCTACCTAATCTTCAATATTTTAAATTTGCCCTTACTCTACAAAAGCCATTCTGTTCCCTCTTTCTTCTTTTATTTTCACGATCTTTTCTTCTTCTGTGCAATCTGTTCGCCGTTCTTCTTCTTCTTCTCTCTACACAGCTGCACCGCCACTCTCCACCTGCTGCAAATTTCAGGTAAGTTTGAAGTTCAATTGATTTGTCCCTTTATAAACGTGGGTTCCTTAATGAAGAGGGTTTTCAAGATTTCTTTACTGCAATTAATTTTAGGAGAAAAGTTTGAGAAGTAATTTTATTGATCAAAGCTCCCAATTGGGTTTTTTTTGTTTGGGTTATTTTTTATTATTGCTTAAATGTCATTTGGATACAGGTTCAACAAATTTTGTGTTCATATAGTCAAAAGAAAGGTATTAGAATTTTTGGTGATGTTTTTTGTGAACTGCTCTACTCCTATGACAGCAGCTTTTGAGGAAAATATTAACTACATCTTTTGAGGAAAATATTAATAGAAATATTATGTCAGAGCTTGTTAATCTTTTTTATCAATTATACCCATGGTTTAGCCGTTTTTGTTTGAATTTGAGTGAGGCAACCTTAGTGTTCTGGTGCTGAGTTTGTATAAGAAAATAGCTTATCATGATTGGATAATTATCTTTACACATTACATATCATATCACAATCTCTTTATGTATAAAATTATTTACAGATTCGGTACTATTATCACCCTATCAAATTATATTATTATTGTTTCTGAAATAATAACTTTGCTTATGTATTGTATATTCTTATTTGTTGTGGTCAAAAGTTCTCTTAAATATTACTGGTTTGTTTTTATTTACATTAGATGTCGCCCAAATGGAATGAGTTTACACATAATATATTTATTGACTTATGTGAGGAAGAGATTGGAAAAGGAAATAGACCCAATTCTCATTTCTCTAAAACTGGCTGGAACAATATAGAGGCTGCATTTAATCAAAAGACAGGAAAAACATAGAATAGATTACAATTAAAGAATCATTGGGATAGTATGAAGAACGATTGGAAACTTTTTAAAAGTTGAATGCGAGGTGAAATTGGATTAGGATGGGATGCAACTAAGAAAACAATTGATGCCGATGAGAGTTGGTGGGATGCAAAGATTGCTGTAAGCATACTTATTTTTATACCGTTGTTTTTGAATATTTCCTTTTAGTAAAAAAATCTTAAGCTCACTATTTTGATAAGTGCAGGTTAATAAGGAATATAAGAAATTTCGCGGTAAAGATTTATCTGCATACTGGTTTCGATATGATGCCATTTTCAGTGATATTGCTGCAACTGGAATGAGAGCACAAGCAACAACTGAAATTAATACCAATCATGTTCAAGGAACGGAATATTATGACGCAGATAATGTTGACGAGGAAGGAGATGAATGTGAAAGTAATGAAAATAAAAGCAATGAGAATAACACCATCAACTTTGAATCATCTTCATTGGAGAAAAAGAGAAAGATTGTTAGCAATAATGAGAAACAAGCTAAGCAAAAAGTTTCAGGAGTTAGTAGTCTAAAACAAAATATATGTGACCTTGTTGACTTAATAAAAAGTAGTAAGAGTACAACTACATCTAATCCACCACCTAAAGGACCTTCAATTAAAGAGTGTCTTGATATGCTACATTTATTTCCTAGTGATTCTTTGGCTCCATCTGTTCGCTATTATGCTTTAATGAAGTTTGCTAAGAAAGAGATAAGGGAAATTTTCATGGGTCAACCAAATGATGATGAGCGCATTGGTTTCCTACAATTTCTTTATGACGAGAAGCACAAGAATAATTAAGCATGAATTATGATTTGGCAGAAAAATGTATCCAACACAAAATATATTAGCAATTGTTGACTTCAATATGTGCTTCACATTTGTTGTTGCTGGTTGGGAAGGAGCTGCGCATGACAATCGCATTCTTTCAGAGACATTGAGACGTCCAGAGCTAAAATTTCCATTACCAGAGAACGACAAATATTATTTGGTTGATGCAGGTTATGCGCACACACGTGGATTCATGGCTCCGTACAAAGGGCAGAATATTAGATACCATTTGCAAGAATTTCGTCGTGCACAAACACCCTCATCTCGTAGACCACGAGGTAAGAAGGAGAAGTTTAATTTTTTGCATTCCTCATGTAGAAATATTGTGGAGCGGACTTTTGGGGTATGGAAAGCTAGGTGGTCAATTTTGGGAGACATAAAGGTCAATTATAGCTTTGAAACCCAAGTTGATATTGTACTTGCGACAATGGCATTACACAATTACATTCAAAAGAAGAATGATCCGGATGATGCATTCGAGAGAGCCGAAGATGAATCATATCAACCTCACTTAGATGACACACATGACCGATATGTTCAAGAGGATGTTCATAGGCAAGGAGAAGACCCTCAGTATTGGATGGCAGTGCGTGATATGATCGCAAATGAACTTTAATCCTATTTAAGTTTATTTTCTCGTAGACCACGAGGTAAGAAGGAGAAGTTTAATTTTTTGCATTCCTCATGTAGAAATATTGTGGAGCGGACTTTTGGGGTATGGAAAGCTAGGTGGTCAATTTTGGGAGACATAAAGGTCAATTATAGCTTTGAAACCCAAGTTGATATTGTACTTGCGACAATGGCATTACACAATTACATTCAAAAGAAGAATGATCCGGATGATGCATTCGAGAGAGCCGAAGATGAATCATATCAACCTCACTTAGATGACACACATGACCGATATGTTCAAGAGGATGTTCATAGGCAAGGAGAAGACCCTCAGTATTGGATGGCAGTGCGTGATATGATCGCAAATGAACTTTAATCCTATTTAAGTTTATTTAAGAACAATGTCCATTTTTTGTGTAATTAAAATTATTTTCAGGATTCTTTCAAAAAAAAAAATTTCAGGATTCTAATTAATTTGGTAATATTTACATGGTAGTTTTTTTATTTATATAGTTGTTTGACGACACCAATATTAATTTTTTTTAATATTAAAAGAATTCATATGTTCAATATCTAAAAATAATTATTAAAAACAATATTCACTTTTTATCTAATTAAAAATATTTCTGTAATTCTAATTAATTTGAAAATATTTAGATGGTATTTTTTAATTTGTGTAGCTTATTGACAACACCAATATTAAAATTTATGGAGTACTTATTATTATTATTATTATTATTGAAAAATAAATTTTGAATTGACACTTAAAAGATCACTTTTATATAATAAATAAATGCAAGGACAGTTTGATCATTTTAACAGTTTCTGCAATTAAAAACTGATTATAAGCTGGTATTACAGAAACACTTAACTGATTATAAACTGATTATCAGCTGATTATTAACTAGTTTACAGAAACGCGTAACTGATTATTTTTAATCTGATTATAATATAAAAATCACTTATTCACAATAAGCTAAAAATCATCAGTTTTGAGAAACACCCCCTTAATGTTTTTATCCCTCCATCTTAAAATGATAGGACCATTTTTTTTTATTTATTCTAAAATATAGTCTCATTACTTTATTTAGATAATGTTACATTGTAAATTAATCACTATACCCATATTTAAATATTTTATAATCAACAACATTGCATTTAAATGGCTATTTAAAATTTTAAATTTTGCAACAATTATTTAGTATATGTGGAGGATAACATCGGTAGTTTGGAAAAAATTTTGTCCCTTAACTACATAATCTAATTTTTTTTAATATATGTGAGATGAAAAGTGTTTCTATTTTTTTTTTGGACAGAGAGAGTAATAATTAACTTTACTTTCTATTACATCTAGAAAAATATCATGTTGATAGATTTGGTTAACTTCATGAACTTAAATAATTTTATCCATATATATATGTATTTTGTGAATTGATCTTGGGGTTTTATCATATTAAGCTTTTAATACCTTCAATGGGTGATATGAAATGATATGAGTCTCTACTCTCTTAATCAGAGATCTGTCTTAGGAATTGAGTAATTTTAAAACTTGAGAGATGATGCTTTATCCCTCTTAATAGGTTTGTTTGCCCGGAATGAATCCAGATTAATTTACTATATCTTATTTATAAGATACTGACTGGACAAAAAAAATATTACGCTTTTAATTTATTTAAGATTTTTATATTGATAGATTTGAATTTTGTATCAACTTATAAAAAGCTTTACCTTGATTAAAAAGTTAAAATATTAATTTAATTTTATACTTATATTTAATTTTATTATAAATATATACATAGAACTTGTATAGTTTGATGTGAAGAACTCTTGATTGCTTCAATGACAAATAACAAGGTGTATAATATAAAACTAGGATAGAAAACAAAAAATAAAAACCAAATGCCTAAAAACAAAGATACAAGTTGTACATATTGGGATTACAAATCGAAAAGACAAATCAAGTAATCGTTGAATTAACAGATAATGCAACAGCTGCCAGATAATGCAATAACTGTATTCTATTATATGTGAAAAACTGGCATAACACTTGGGAATTAGTTTATGTGCATTGGATTTTGCCCATTAATTGGAGCAACTTTGGCTGCTTGGATGCTTTGTTTTCTGTTTAAGCCTCCAATCAAGCCAAAACAAGTATGAAGAGAAGAGAATATGATTTTCATAGAAAATGTTTACCCACTTGTATATTTTTGCTTGTACTCTTCTTTAATTTTTAATTACTACATTCAGGTTTATGTGCTACATATAAATTCACTCCTAACTTTTGCAGAAAATTTTTGTGAAACTCCAAAATTTTTATTTGAATTAATTTTTTTTTTCAATTTATACACTGCTAAAATTTATAAATTTGAAATTATTGCGTTAATACTGTAATTAATTCATTAATTTGATTAAGATATTTTTTGTTAAAAAAATTAAGCACTTAAGTGCGTTAGTGTTTCACAATAATAGTTTTGGCTTTGAGATTTCGCATTGATCCGATGTAAATCCGTGTTAAAGTAATAAAATATTTATGTATTTTTTAATTCATCATATTTTGGCTAAGAATATTTGTGTTTTTATTTAGTTAATTGTTCTATTGATTACAAATTTTCTTATAATATATTTATTTCTTTTGAAAATAAGCTTGGAGTTTTAATGGCAAATACAAGAAGTTAGCATCAAGCTGGCGTTTTTGTCTCATAATGATTCAAGAAATGAAGTAGGAGCACTTACCAATCATCATTCCCCCACGTTTCTCTTTCTTGGTTAGATACCCATATGAATATGACCATATCAACATCAATGCTTAGTCAGATGTAGTGGTAATCACTTGTCTTAATTTTTTATTATTAGCTTATTTTTTATATATTAAGCCAGAAATATAAAATCTCAGTTCACTGACTTTTGAATTTTTGATTAAGCATTTCTAGAAGCCGAATCTCCACCGCAAATCAAAGGTAGCATAAATACAAAGCACTGTAACAAAAAAAAAATCATTTGATTATTTATGACAGATCCATGGCAGTTCGATTTCCAGCTCAGGCAGCTGGTGGGGTAGCTGGTGTGAAGGCAATTTTACAAGCCACGCCAAAAACACACAAATATTCATTAAGAGGTCCTTCATTGAAAGTGGATTTACATAAAGGTGCAATTGCAGAAGGGATTTTGAGTTTTATGTTTTGCTTTGGTTTGCTTATTGTTATGGTGAAAGGACCTAAGAGCTTGGTTTTGCAAGTGTGGTTGCTAAAAGCAGTTTTGGCTGGATTGGCGATTGCCGGCAGCAAATACACAGGGCCAGGTATGAATCCTGCAAATGCTTATGGCTGGGCTTATGAAAACAATTGGCATAACAGTTGGGAATTTTTTTGTGTATTGGATTTGCCCATTGATTGCAGCAACTTTGGCTGCTTGGACTTTTCGTTTCTTGTTTAAACCTCCCATCAAGCCTAAACCTTGAACTTTGAAATGTAGGCATATATAATTGAATCTGATTGCAACTTTTTTTCTCTTCCAATGTTTTTATTTCCTTTACTAGAATCTGAAAGTGCCGCAATCTAAAGAAATTTGTGAATGATTTATGCAGTTTTAATAATCTTTTAATTTACACTCGATTTGAAATGAATGAATTCCACCAAATTTTATAAAATTCATTTTAATTTCAATAATTGCTTGTTTGGAATGAAATCTTTAATTCATTCTGATTATATAAATTAAAATCTATGGAATTCAATTAGTGTAAACTAAATTCTACTAAAATAGATGAAATTTGCAAATAAATTTTACAAATTCATAAATTTATTTTTTGTTCATAAAATTACTCTCAATAGACTTATATCTATTTCTCTCACTATAATTTTCTAATTTTTTCTCTTTTTCACTATTCTAATTTTATAAAATTTATTATTTTTCATATTTTAAAATATTAAAATTAATTTTTGACAAAATTATATCATTGATTTTTAATTTTTTAAAGCAAAATATCTAATTTGAATGTTTATCTTTTTAGATTTATCAATAGTTATATTTTTATCTTAATATTTTATTAGATTTTTATTTTTAATAATTATTTAAAATTTTAAAAAATTGCTTATTATATATATAAACTTTTTGTAAAATTGATTATCAAAATAAAAAATATTCCTATAAATATAAATAAAAATTCAATAAATAAAAATTTTTAAATATGAATATTTTTATCTAAAATTATGTTAAAAAATTATTATTTTGAATAAAAAATCTTAAAAATAAAATTATAATAGTTTCAATAACAACAACAACAAAGTCTTAATCCCAAGTCAATTGGGGTCGGCTATATGGATTCTTCTTTTCCACTCAATACGATTTAAGGTTATCTCTTCTGATAGATGTAACATCATAAGATCATTTTGGACCACCTTTGACCAAGTCAGTTTAGGCCTACCTCTGCCTCTCTTAGCTATATCTACTCTAACTTGTTCGGTTTTTCTAACTGGCGCATCGCTAGATCTTCGTTTCACATGGCCAAACCACCTCAATCTATGCTCTCTTATCTTATCCTCAATAGGTGCTACCCCCACTTTTTCTCTAATGCACTCATTGCGGATTCTATCCATCATAGTATGACCACACATCCATCTTATCATTCTCATTTCCGCAACATACATTTTACTCATGTGTTGTCCTTTTATTGCCCAACACTCACTACCATACATCATAGCAGGCCGTATTACAGTGCGGTAAAATTTTCCTTTTAATTTAATTGGCATCTTTCGATCACATAGAACTCCTGTAGCACCCCTCTACTTCATCCAACCAGCTTTAATCCTATGATATACATCTTCTTCACAACCCCCATCTTCTTGAAGAATAGAGCCAAGGTATCTAAAATAAGTACTATGAGGCACTGCTATTCCGTCTAAAATAATTTTGCCTCTTTCTCTATTCTCGCTATTAAATCTACAATGCATATACTCAGTCTTAGTCCTACTTAGCTTAAAAGCCTTAGATTCCAAAGTGCTTCTCCATAACTCCAACTTTTGATTTACCCCTGCTTGAGTCTCATCTATTAATACAATATCATCTGCAAACATCATACACCAAGGGATGTCATCCTGTATATGTTTTGTTAGCTCATCCATGACCAAGGCGAAAAGATAAGGGCTCAAAGTTGAACCTTGGTGTAATCCAATGAAACGGAAAAATCCTTAGTATCCCCTCCCACAGTGCGGACACTGGTGGTAGCTCCCTCATACATATCCTTCAAGACTTGAATATATCGTATAGATACTCCCCTACGCTCTAGGACCCACCATAAAACTTCTCTAGAACTCTATCATACGCCTTTTCCAAGTTAATAAAAATCATATGTAAATCCTTCTTCATCTCTCTATACTTTTCCATCAAATCTCTTATAAGAAAAATAGCTTCCATAGTCGAACGACCAGGCATAAAGCCAAACTGATTTGAGGAGATACAAGTATCTAACCACAAACGGTATTCCACAACTCTTTCCCACAATTTCATAGTGTGGCTCATAAGCTTTATACCTCTATAATTTGAGCAATTATGAATATCTCCTTTATTCTTAAAAATAGGTATCAAATTACTTTGTCTCCATTCATTAGGCATTTTCTTTGAACTTAAGATCTTATTGAACAAAAATGTCAACCATGTAACTCCTGTATCTTCCAAACATTTCCAAACCTCAATAGGTATCTCATCTGGTCCACAGGCTTTACCAACTTTCATCTTCTTCAAAGCTTCTTTAACTTCCAAAAATCTAATCCGTCTAGTGTATTTCACATTTTTCTCCGGCCTAAAGTCTAAACCCTCAATGTTATCACTATGATTACCATTAAGAAGTTCCTCAAAATAGCTTCTCCATCGTTCCTTAATATCCTCTTCTTAAACAAGAACCTTATTCTCTTTATTTTTAATGCACTTAACTTAGTTTAAATCACGACATTTCTTTTCTCTTATCTTAGCCAATTTATAGATAGTTTTTTCTCCTTCATTTGTTCCAAGTTTCTCATACAAACTCTATAAAGATTGCGCTCTTGCTTGACTAACTGCCTTTTTAACATCTTTTTTTTTGCTTGTTTATACTGCTCAAAAGCATCATTGTTATTACATTTAGGCAAACTCTTATACCATTCTCTTTTACTTCTTACCGCTTTTTGCACTTCCTCATTCCACCACCAAGACTCCTTCGAGGGATGTCCACACCCTTTAGATTCTCCAAGGATCTTTCTAGCTACTCTTCTAATTGTTGTAGACATACATATCCACATATCATTTGATGACATTACTCACATCTTCCTCCCACCCTCCAGCTTTGATCAACTCATTCTTGAACAACAATTGTTTTTCACCTTTTAAAGTCCACCACCTAATCTTAGGACTATTGTTCCTCCTTGGCCTACTAGTCAACCTCTTAAACTTGATATCCAAAACTACTAACCTATGTTGAGTGGTCAAAGCCTCACCTAGAATAACCTTACAATCCTTGCATCGAGTTCTATTAGCTTTTCTTGTGAGTATGAAGTCAATTTGACTTCTATTTTGCCCACTTTTAAAGGTCACTAGATGTGATTCCCTTTTTATAAAATATGTATTTGCCAGAATCAAACCATAGGCTAAAGCAAAATCAAGGATACTCTTACCTTCTTCATTTCTAATTCCAAAACCATACCCTCCATGTACCTCCTCAAAACCTACTCTGTCTTTTCCTACATGTCCATTTAAGTCTCCTCCTATAAAAATATTTTCATCATTTGGAATCCCTCTCATAAGTTCATCCATATCATCCCAAAAATTTTGCTTGCTCTCCCCATCCAATCCAACTTGAGGGGCATATGCACTAACTATGTTGATGGTCTCATTCTGGATCACAAGTTTAATTGAAATAATCCTATCGCTTACTCTTTTCACCGATATAACCGTCTCCTTTAGGTTCCGATCTAAAATTATACCTACTCCGTTTTTACTTCTATCTGTACCTGTATGTCACACTTTATACCTAGTATTCTCAACTTCTTTACTTTTCCCTCCAACCCATTTAGCTTCTTGGATACAAGCAATACTAATTTTCCTTCTCTCCATAGTATCAACAAGTTCTCTCAATTTACCTGTAAGAGATCCAATATTCCAAGTTCCTATTCTAATCTTACTCCTTAATTGTTCTTTCTTATGCTTCTTCCTATAAAAACTTTTACCAATATCGAAACCTGTATCTCTCGTATTACTCTTATTATTCATATTTTGGACTAACTTCTTTACCCATACCCGTCTATGATGTGAGAACCCTTGTTTATTATGCACCACATCCGGGCGCCGACATGGAGCGTCGCATTCGGGGAACGCCCTACACCCTTGCTTATTCTTCACTACACTCGGGCTCCGACGTAGCGCGTCGCAAGTAGGGAACGCCCCAACGATATTATTATTAGAATCCATATCATGAGATGTGACAAAAGTTTTACGCTGGTTGTCACCTACCGCAACCCTCCTCCTTTACTCGGGCTTGGGACCGGCTATACACAAGAAACTCATGTATAGGCGGAGTTAAAATTATAATAGTTTCAATTAGTTAAATTCATATAAACTAAAATATATATTTTTTATTATTAAAAAATAAAACATTCATATATAATAATTATCTAATCAAGAAAAACATTATTATTAATTTATAGCAATAAATTTAAAAGAGAAATTTATTTTGACATTATTTGAGTGTAAACTTCAACTATAATATTATCATAATAAGGCTATATTTGAAAAAAAAAAAGGTAAATGAATTTTCAATTCAAAATTTATTCCAAATAAAATTATATGCAATTCAATTAAATTATCTATTTTAAGTTACACCATACCAAACATGAGATAAATAAATTCTATATAGAATTTATTTATATGTAAATTCTATAATCTAAATTCATTCATTCCAAACACACTGTTAAAGTATAGGATGCAATATTTTATGATAATCAAATTATGAATATTTCATAATATAAATAGAAAACAATCTATCTGAAAGAATAATGCATATTGATATTCATTATAGTTTCAATTCTAATGTCTTTTAATTGTCAGGTTCTATTTATTTTCTAATTTTTTATATGGTTATTTAACTATCAATATTTTTGTAATTATTAAAGAAAAAAAAGAGAAATTTATATATAAATAAGTAATTTTTTTGGATTTATTACATAAATATAATTTTAGTAAAATAGACAATAAATTTTTTATTATATCACAATTTTTTTTTGAAATAAAATCACAAATTTTTAATTTTAGTAAAATAGACAATAAATTTTAGCATAATTTGTAATGTTATCATTTGAAAAATGCAACCAATAAAGGTGCTCATGTATCGGTCAGTATTTAATATAAACTCTCATTTGTGTAAATGAATATTCGTTGATGTTATCAATAATATTAATGAATGTTCGCGCGCATTAATTAACGAGTTAAATATATTAATCATTCATGATCTTTTATCAATATCCTATTAATATTTTTAAACTTTATTTTATAAAGATAAATTTCTCAAATGTTTTATTTTATCCCAAATAAAAATTTCTAATACTATTTTTTAATAATCGAAATGTGACGTAGTAACAATATGTTGCCCCGTGACAAAATATTTTTTTAAAAAATTCAATTTTACTTTATTTCACATATGTGAGTGAAGAATTAAGGGCAAAATATATTTTTTTAGATCTACTAAAAATGTGATTCTATGTCTGTTAAAAAAATATAGGTAGAAAATGAGATGTAATTGATTTTTTTTTACATTGCAACATGTGACTGCCGCGTCATACTACAATTATCATAAAATAATTTTAAAAATTTTATTGAGACAAATGCAAAAGTTTGGGGATTTAATTTTTACAAATTGAAGCTTAGAGATATTAACCGGATAGGGATAAAAAATCATAGACAATAAGTATAATTAACCCTTAATTAATTAATGCAAAAATTAAAGCAACGCAAATTCCTGTTAATTGATGACATTACTCTATCGTCAAATGCCCCCTCTCCATCTTTATGATTTTCTGTTCTTCCATCTCTTTCTTTAAGTCTTTCTTGTTGATTGCTAATATGTTGAGACAATAATATTATTTTTTCTTATTCAATAATTAATTTTTTCTTATATTTTTTGTTATGTGAAATCTTATCGAAATGGTATTCTTTTTATTGTAATTGATTCAAGAATGATCCAACAAAAAAAAAACTACAATAATCATGTTCAAAATTATAAACTTTAGGTCAACATAATTTATAATTTTTATAAATAATGTTAAAAATTAAAAACAAACTTACTTTCCATATTAGATATTACCAAAATCTAAAGTTTATTGACACAAATGCTGTTAAAATATATCAAATGTGAGAGAAATCTCATATTAAAAAAGTATGGGATTATTGAGAGAGATATAAGTGGAATGACCTATAAACTCAATGTCTTAAAGTTTTGGGTTAAAATATGGTATCAATTTCACAAATATATTTCCTAACTAAGGCCTATCAAATAGATCTCTCAGATAATTGAGCTTATCGGTATCTAGGGCTGTTCATCAATCCATCAACTGAGCCTAACCCAATCCAACCGGAGCAATTAAGGTTGGATTGGGTTGAGTTTTTGAAAAAATAGGATTGAGAATTGGGTTGATTTTTAGAATTCTCTTTAAAATTAGGTCGGGCTTTAAGTTGGCTCAAAAAATTACCATACTAACCTGGCACAGCCTGAGTATATATATATATATTCATCTAGTAGTAGATATCAAACCTTTTCCCTTATCAATTTTGCCTCTTCTCTAAATCCCTAATCTGAAACTTCTCCCTTGTCCTTAGCCACTAAACCTCACAACCCTTGCTATTCTCTCAACTTTAGGCCACAAATGCACAACCCAAAAACCCTTAAGCTTCCTCACTCCCTCATGTCCTCTCTACTCTCACTCTCTATTTCAATCTCTACCACTTTTTCTCTCTCAATCTCACTGTCACTCTCACTTTGCGATGTTAATCTCGCTCTCTCCTTCCATCTCTGTTCTTTCGCCTATCGGTTTTGCCATTCTCGCTGCTTTGCCTCTCCTTTCTTGTCATGGTGATGAAGATGCTCTTAGTTTCGTCAATGCCATTTTTGGTTTGCTTGTAGTTTTTGTCTTTTATTTTATTATAGTTTTTACTGTGATTGTGGTTTTTGTTATTGTCAGTGTGATTTGAGAATTTTGATATAGTTTTGGATTGTAATTTGCCTTTTAGTTTATTATTATTTTGTGACAGTTATAATTGGTTATTGTTTGGAATGAATTTGTGCATCAAACCCTAATCTCATCAATTTGTTCAACTCGAGTTTTACCAAAAAGAAAATGACTAATTTTATTTATAGAGCATATAATGAAGGCTAAGGATTTGCCTGGCCCAAGTGGCCTGACCAACCTAACTGGGTTAGCCGGAGACCTGAGTTCATCTCAACCCATGGTCTAGAGTTAGACCACGAGCCAAATTTTGAGGGGGTTATGGGCTAAAGTGAAATCCAGCCCAGCCCGAGAACACCTATATTGATACCAGCACATAGTATCAGAGTCGACAGTTTAGTAAGGTCGATTATAGAGATGATTGTCATATCCCGTGGTTGTTCATGTCCTTCTATGTGAAAGAGTAAAGGTTACTCCCGGTGGGCTCCAGATTGGTAGAAGTATAAAGGACTCTAAGTGATGCCTTATATTCAGGTTTATGTCCAAAAAGAATTTCATTTAAAAAGAATCCTAGGCCCAATTGTGAGAGCTCACACTTGAGAAGGAGATTGTTAAAATATATCAAGTGTGAGAGATTGTTGAAACATATCAAGTGTAAGAAGAATCTCAAATTGGAAAGGGGTGAGATTATTGGGAGATATATAAGTGAAAATAACGCATAAACCCAATGCGTTAAAATTTTGAGCTAGAATGTAGTGTCAAATCTATAAGTATATTCTCTCGCTAAAGTCCATCAAGCAAATCTCTCAAGTAATTGGATTTTATGGAGCCAACAAATGGTAATATGAATAAATATTAACTAACACATAAGTAACTTAAGTATTTATATTTGTTTCCATTGGATGATAATGTTGTAAATCTAAAGTTCATTACTCTTTTGCTACAATTAAAAATTTGTAATAAAATCAAAATAAAGTTTATAACTGATTTTTTTTCATAGGAGTAACCGGTAGCATTTATTAATTCTATGTACCAAGTAGCTGTTTTTTATGGTATATGAAGAAGATATAATTGGCTTTTTGTTACATATGATAGTGACACTTTTGTTATTAGTAGTGTAAAGATTTTTCTTTTTAGGAGAAGCGAAGAAGACGAATGAAAAATGCATCTAAATATTTCATTTAGATTGATACCTATAAAGCCAACTCAACAAGTATTTAATATTTTTTTTACTAATTGGAAGCTCAACTTTTTTGAATTGAGAGTGAATGGAAGAATATGAATCTAATTTTGATTTTAATGTGAGTGTGTTTGTTTTCAATTTAGTTTAAAATCTAGAATCTAAAAATTCTGAAAAATCATAATTGTCATTTCATACTAAACTTGCAATAAATTTCAAGTTAAAAAAAATTAAGACTACATATAATTTCACTAAAAATAAATTTTAATTTTAAATTAAAATTAATTCATTTTAAAATAATTATCATTTAAAAAAATAAAGAAAGATCACAAAATTAATAAAGTTTAAAATTATTAAGTTTGATTCATTTGAGCTCCCAAATTCATAAAATAATGGTTATGGAGAATCAGATAAATGGGGGTTTTATTTCTTTATATTAGAGATCAAGAGTTTACTATACGTGTCAAAATGAGTTATAATACGTGAACAAAATATATGAAATATGTATAATTAACGAATTAAAATTAATTCTTAATGAGTTAATATCATAAAAAGATCAATACATTTATGACACAACTTAAAATATGTTATTAGTAGATCGACACATGAACCAATTACAACATGTTTATCTAAAAGAATATAGTTTTAATAAAATTCAAAACTGCATCGTTTTATTATTATTATTATTATTATTTGATAAAAAAGTAAAAAAAAATAAATTTTATGGCTATTTTTAAAAGATTATTTTACAAACTTGGATTGGTAGCATTACATAATGTCCTTCATTCTTTCTATTTATTCTAAATAATACTCATTTTCTTCTGCATATTGGCTTATCTCTTTTATTTTTTATGTATTTTGAAAAACTATTTCTTTAATATATTTACATTATAATATCATTCTTGTCATTATTTTATTTTTGAATTCTTTTTAGGTGATTTTATAAAAATATAGTATTATTTTAGGTCATGGATATTATACATGTTAAATGGATTGTGTAAGGTTTTAATCGCGTTGGATTCTATGCCTCGTATATAACCCATTTAAATAAATATGTTATAAGTGTGGTATTCATGTAATCTATTTATATTTTATTTTATGTTAAGGTTGAGATATCTTGACACGATTAATATATATGTCGTGTTCGTGTTGACTCTAATTGTGTCACTGAAGTAGTTCTATTTTGACATTTAGAATTTATATAAACTTGCATTAAATAAATTTGGCAAATTGAATCCCAATTTTACGAAAAATTGTGATTGTGAAAAATTCTATAATTGTAGTAATTTTACAAAGAATGATTAAGATATTAAAATATCAAATTCAATTCGTATGAGGAATTTGATAAATTAAGGTTTTAATCGACTATTACATGAGAGTGCATTCAATAAGTTTGATTAGTTAACCAAATTAAAAACACAATTTTATGAAAAAGTTCTTATTATAGTAAATTCAATTCGGCTAGTTCATTAAATATAACAAAAGATATATTTATATTAGAAGAAAATTAACAAAGATTACTGTAATATAAGAGACTTCACATGATAACAAGTACAACCAAGTCAACTTATTAAAAAAATAGTACCTACAGAAAAAAGGGCTTTATTAGCAATCGAAAGCCACTCAAAAGACTCTCTCTATGACTAAAAAACAAAAATGCAAGTGAAGCACAATAAACAAAGAAATGCTAGTACAATTTGGAATGAGAAAAACTAAATAACAAGAAGAAATACAAACAATTCATTTTGATACAAACATTAATAATTGTAACTATGAAAGATACAACATGAGTTGATTAAGCACTAGCTAAATTAGCTCAACATCTCCTTTTTGTTTGTTGACAGGTTGTAAGAACCCATCATTATAATAGTTGTCACCAAAGATAATCTTAGTCATCATTAAATTGAGCAGAGAGATTTCAGAATGCATCACAACAAAAAAATGAGCATAAAGAAGATAAAAAATTATCTTAAAGTAATGAAAAATCATCCATAAAAGTATAGAGGATCACATTAATTGCTCATATCTTTTATCCTCTTTACTTATATACCTTATTCAATAGGAGATGATGGATCACAATGTCATTCCTAATAAAAGGGACAATGGTTATCTATAATATGAAAATGATAATTGTCCCTAAATGATTAAAGGGATAATAATCTTCCTCAAATGTGGGGATAATTATTATCTCAGCTTAATACATTTTTGGCCCCTCTAACTTGGAAACTTTTACCACTTAGACCCTTTAACTCGTTGGTTTCTATAACAACCGGCCCCTTAAGAAAACAGAAACAAATTTGCTCTTGCGTGTGTTCAATACTCACTCTGACATTAGCTCCATGTAGATGCCATACAATAAAACTCTTGACACGTTATTTTGAAAGCAACAGATCACTTCCTTTAGCTCCTTCAACTTCGACCTCTTCTCCCCAAATCCCTAAATTAATTTTTCCAAAATTTAAGAAAATTGATTGTAACATTTTGAAATCAAGTACAAATATGATAAACCTTGTCATATTCGAATTACAGTAACAGTAAACAAAATTGAAGAGCACTAGTTGCCTCTGAGGGTGAAGATATATTTGTTCGTGTTTAAAGAATTTTGAACCCTCGATTTAAAGCACAGGTGAAAGATCTAAATATATTATTTCTTTCATTTAGAATTAGAACTTAGGGTTCGTATAAAATGGGGGACGAGGTAATTACTGTTAGATGAAATTATGGTGGTGAGTTCAAAACAGATAGAAGAGGTAGAAAGAGTTATGTGGGAGGTTTTGTTAAATTTGCAGACTACGATATTGATCTTTTATCAATCCCTGAATTGGTATATGATATTAAGCAACTTGGGTTTGAAGGGGCTGAAATGATTTATTACAAATCTTCTAAAGGTAGTCATCTAAAGGCTTTTTCTACTGATAGTGAGGTATATAACCATGCCTTAAGTCTAAAAAATAATGAGCTGTTGGATTTATACGTGTATAATGGTATTAACAGAGTAAAAGTAGTAGAGATAAGTGGGTTATATTTGCAGGATAGGAATCTCAATTCTAATAATAGTTTAGATGAAAGTTGTAATGTGGTGCCACCATGTGCTGATGAATGTCATGAGAATGTAAATCTTGGGACAATTGAGGGTGAAAATGTAGTTAACATACCTCAAGTAAATGAGTCTAAAACTGGTGGGTATGAGGTTGTTAATGTAGATGTATGTGTGAATGTTGAATCTAGTCAACATGGTGAAGAAGGGGATGTAGGGTTTTCTGATAAAGTTACAGATGTTGAGGTACATGAATCTGAAAAATCTAAAGGTTATGATGTAGATGAGTCTGATAAAGTTGAAAGTGATGATCTAGAGGGGTCTAATAACGTTAAAGATGCTAAGCTTGAAGAGGGTGATGAAGTTGAGTTAGATGCAGATTTTTCAAGTGGTGAAAATAGTGATACAGATCCTGAGTTTTAGCCCAATGTTGAAAGTGATAGTGAATGTAGTAAAGATAATGATGAATTAAGAGTTGCAAGGGAAGAAGCTAGGGTATATAAATAGGGAAAGAGAAAGGAAAACAGTCCACAAGCGGAAGAACCAATAATTGATTTAGGGGAAGCTGGTATTGATGTGGGTTATCATGATGGTGGTTGAAGATCTGAAAGATTCCAAGGGAAGGTAGGTTGGGATGAAAAGTATTTAGATAGTAGTGATGATGATAGTATAGAAAGCAGTGATAACCAAGATGATATGCCTAAGAGAAAAACAATCACTAGAGTTCAATATGATCGTAGTTGTAAGGTCCATTTATAGGAGATTGGTGTGGTGTTTGAGAATGAAAAATAATTTAGGGAGGCTATAAACAACTATGCAATTGCAAAGGGGTTCAATTGAAGATCAGACCTAATGAAAGAATAAGAGTTCATGCTAAGTGCAAGGAGAAAGGGTGTAACTAGCTACTTTTTGGCAGTATTGAAGGAGATAGCGGTGATTTTAGGGTGAAAACTTATAATTCTATGCACAAATGTTATAGGAAGAATAAAAACAAACTTTGCTCTTCCAAGTTCATTGTAAGGGTATTCAAAGATAGGATTATATTCCAAGTAGGGATTAAGCTATGGGAGTTGCAGGAATTGTGTATGAGGGAACTGAAGGTAAATGTTGGGAAGACAATTTGTAGAAGAGATAAAATGCAGATCTTGAGTGAGCACATGGGTGATTACAAGGATGATTATGGGAAGTTGCAATGGTATGTGGATGAAATCCTGGAGTCAAATCCAAGAAGCACTTCCATAGTAAGGACTGAAAATGAAAATGAAACAGGAAGAGTGATGTTTGACAAGTTCTACATGTGCTTCTAAGAAATGAAGGAAGGGTTTCTAAAAGGTTGTAGGAGGGTTATAGGGTTAGATGACTGCTTTCTCAAGGGGATATGCAAAGGGCAGATTTTATGTGCAATTTCAAAAGATGGAAATGGGCAAATGTATCCAATTGCTTGGGCTGTTATTAAAGTTGAATGCAAGGAGACATGAAGTTGATTTTTAAGAATTCTTAAATAAGACCTGCAGTTTTAAGAGGGAGATGGTGCAGTCATCATGGCTGAAATTCAAAAGGTCAGTGTTTTACTTTCTTATAGCTAGGGTATGTTGTGTTTTTATTTTGTGAGTACATATTTATTGTGTATTTGATTTGGCTTTTAATAGGGATTAATTCTAGCTATTCAGAGTTTGCTACTAAATGCTAAGCAAAGGATGTGTGCTAGATATATAATGGCTAATTGAGAAAAGAAGTAGAGAGGAAATGAGAGAAGAAAAAGGTTCTGGGCATGTGCACAATTAATATTCGAGGTAGAATTTAAGGAGAATTTGGTAGCTCTAAGAAAATTAGGTAAATGCATTGTTAAGGATTTGTTCTGCTATAATAAGGAGTGTTGGGTTAAGGTGTACTTTGGGACAGAGTGCAAGAGTGATATAGTTGAGAATAATATGTGTGAGACTTTTAATGCTTGGATTTTAGGCTTTAGGTATAAATCTATCATTACAATGCTTGAAGATATTAGGACCAAAGTGATGACCAGAGTTATAAAAATGAGAGATTTTTGCAATACTTGGATATGTGATATTTTCCCTATAGCTATGGTTAGATTAGAAGCATCAAAAGAGAGAGCAATGAATTGTAGTATTTTGTGGAATGGGGATGCTGGTTTTGAGATACAAGAAGAAGAATATGGACATACAGTTGACTTAAGAAAGGAGATTTGCATTTGTAGATCATGGCAGCTAAGGGCTATTCCATGTGCACATGCTGTATGTCATGAATTTTAGGGATTTGAATCCTGAAGACTACATTTCTCATTGGTATAAAAGGGATACTTATCTAA
The DNA here is from genome assembly GCA_947685225.1 of Garcia nutans. NCBI lineage: Eukaryota > Viridiplantae > Streptophyta > Magnoliopsida > Malpighiales > Euphorbiaceae > Garcia > Garcia nutans. The sequence goes on from CANTUV010000068.1 coordinate 4,854,856, forward strand.
AGGCATACAATCATTACATTCAATGTGTACCTGACATTAAATTATGGAGAGAGAAGGAATATCCTAAAATTCGGCTACCTAAGATTAAGAGTCTTCCAGGTAGGCCAAAGAGAAATAAAAGAAAGTTTAAGGATGAGGTGAAAAAGATTGAAAAGTTAACTAAATGTGGTGCTAAAATGAGATGTTCTCTCTGTGGTAAGCAAAATCATAATAAAAAGGGATGACTTAATAAGGTGTGCTGAAATTTTTGAACATTAATTTTTTTCATTCATATTGATTGTTTGATATTTGCTGACAGGATTAAATTATATTTGTTGTTCTCTGAAGGGGTCAACCTCTAGTGCTTCTCAACTAAATGCTTCTCCACAAATATACCAGCCAAATCTTGCTTCACATGGTGTCCCAGGAATGGGATCTCAATTAACTAAATCTGGCTCATAAGGAAGATCATATATGACAAGTGCATCAAGTGTTTACCCAAGTACAAGAAGAGGAAAAGGGAAAAGAGATCGCCGGTTGATGGTCCACAGAGAAAACAAAAGCAACAACCAAAGAAAATAAGATTCAGTGGATATGGAGTCTACATTAGCACAAAATCAAGAGTTTCAATAGAGAATGTAAGTTTTTAATTGATGGTTACTTTTGTGAATATGATCTTCAGCATTTTCAATGGTCATTTGACTCAATATTTCTTGATTTATCAGGTTGGAAGGCCTATTAGCAAGATAATCCCTGGTTCATGGATCAGGAGATCTGCTGAAGTTACTGGTGATATTGGCTTCAAAGCACATGGGTTGAAATTTAAAGGGAAATATGCAATACTATCCAAACAACTTCAGCAACAAAGAAATACTACTAGATTGCAGAGAAGACAAGTAGCAAAAGCAGCAGCAAGGGCCAAGGGCAAAGGAGTGATGAATTAGTTCCTATTTATACTTCTGGTTTTGTAATTTTGTTAGTGTATTATGCACTAAGAATACTCAGATTGATAGTGACAACATGAATATTAACCATATTTATGGTTGTGTTTTTAGATTATTTGTGGCAATATTATTAGGAGTTTTGTAAATTGCAGATTATGAGTTATTATGCATGAATTGCTTATGGATTAGATATTGAAATATGTTTTGTTTTTGTAGCTTATGAATGAATATGAAATGAAGTGAGAAATGAAGCTTGTGAATGATTAGGGTTATAAACTAATAATTGCAGATTGTAAATGAAGGCCAGTTGAGTCAAATTTGCATATTCTGCATATTTTGTGTTGTTATAACTTCTATTGCACACATTAAATTATAGTAATTCTATGTTCAATTTCCTTTAGCCAATTTTTAGTAAATATTTCAGTCATATTCTTTGATAATTCAATTAAGAGATAAGAAGAATTAAACAAAATAATTGATAATTTAATTCAGAGTAGGTTGGGTACAAGTTAGGCAGATAATTGCAAGTTACAAGTTAGGCAAACAATTGCAAGTTCCCTATTGCAATTCACCAAAATAAACCAAAAAATAAACTACCATTTTGAGTTGCAATGTACACTGCGTTATATGTTGCAGCTCATAAAACTACTGCAATTGACAAAAAAACACCAAAATAGCCCAACTAACTGTATTACATACTTCATCCCAAAACCCATAACAATAGGCACTGGTCAATGCAACATAGTAACAATCACAAGAACCAAACACACAACAACCATCTTCAAGCAATTTGCAGTGGCCTTTGCATTATCTCTCTCGTATTCAATCTCCTTCAGCTTCCTCATCAACCTTGCAACTGGCCCTCTCAAGTTATTTAGATATTCTGGCTCGTACCAAACAAAATATCGATAATGTTGCATCCCTTCAATCAGCCTTCAACGAATGCAAAGAATCAACAAACTTCCTAACCAAAACTCAAATTATAGTTTCCATTCTTAATTCATAAACATACCCTATATTTATTGCAGCCAAATAATCTTTTTTTAGGATTAGTTTCAGTCATCGAAATCTTCAATGCAGCTGATTCTCCACAGTAGCATTCTGGAATCATAATATCATTTTGTGCTAAGTTGTTTTCGGACCGAAGAGAAGTGTTATTTGATCGTGATGCCATTGGAGGAGGAGAAATTTGCTGCTAATCTAGGGAAGATGAAGAGAGATAAATTAGGAATTTTAAAATTAGGTAACGAGAGAGCTGGGGCTTATAACTTAAAAAGATAAATGTTTAATTTGGACTATGTATTATAACATATATACCAGATTGACCTTTAAAGTTTTTTTTGAACCAAAATGAATTTTTTTTAAATTCGAGTTAAATTGAAACTTTTTGAATGAAATAGTTAACTGACCCAACGACAGGATCTAATTTGGACCTTAGTTAAATACAAGGGTCCAAATTAAACTTTTTATAATTTATTATTATTAATATAATATTTTTAAAAATTATTTATTAATAAATAAATCTTCAATATTAATAATTCATAATATTAATTAATTAATTTTTATAATATCATAATTTATAATAATTTTAACAAAAATTAATAATTTATAATATTAAAAAATTGTAATTTAGTTTTCTAATTTTCTTCAATTTTTATATTTTAAAAATTTTAAAAATTATTTTCTTAAAAAAACCCTTAGATTAAAAATAAAAAAACTTGGCTTAACAATTTATGATTTATTTACCCAAAAATAATCACACTAAATAACATTAACAAAATAAATAAAAACCATTAATTTTTTTTTACATTTATTAATATCCTTTATGAGCTTGAAATCATAACTATTAATTTTACAATCTTAGAAGAAAAGCCGAAACTATAAATATTAGAAGTAAAAAAAAATACTAAAAAATAAAAAAAAATAACTGACAGTCTCCTCCACAATCTGATTAAAAAAAACTATACATATGATTTTTTAATATTTTTTTTACCTAATTTAATTAATAAAATGTTTTTTTAGTTTTAAAATTTAATTAAAATGTTTAATTAATTTTTAAAATTAAAAATTTCATTAATTAAAAATTTTAATTAATTTTTAAAAATAAAAAATTATTTCATTAACTAAATTAGGTAAAAATAATATAAAAAAACCACATGTACAATTTTTTTTAATCAGGTTGCGGAGGAGACTATTCATTTATTTTTCTTTATTTTTAATATTTTTTTCAAACTTCTAATATTTATAGCTTCGGCTTCTCTCCCAAAATTATTTATAACTCATGAAGATTATTAATGGAGGTGAAAAAATTTAATGATTTTTATTCATTTTATTCATTTTATTTAGTGTGATTATTTTTGTGTAGATAATTCATAAATTGTTAAGCCAAGATTTTTTTTTATTTTTAATTCAAGGGTTTTTTAAGAAAATAATTTTTAAAAATTTTAAAATATAAAATATAAAAATTGAAGTAAATTAATAAAATAAATTATAATTTTTTTAATATTATAAATTATTAATTTTTTGTTAAAATTATTATAAATTATGATATTACAAAAATAAATTATTTAATATTATGAATTATTAATAATAAAGATTTATTTATTAAAAATTATTTATTAATAAGTAATTTTTAAAAATATTATATTAATATTAATAAATTATAAAAAAGTTTAATTTAGACCCTAATATTTAACTAAGGTCCAAATTGGACCATGCCATTAAATCAGTTACCTGTTCCGTTAAAAAAGTTTTAATCTGACCTGAATTTAAAAAAAAAAATCATTTTGGTTCAAAAACATTTTAAGGGTCAATATGGTCTGCACGCTATAGTACATGGTCCATATTAGATCTTTGACCTAACTTAAAATGACATTAAAATTCATTTGGTGAAAATAATGTAACTTCATCTAGTCTTTTCACGCGTGATGTAGGCGGTGATTGCACACGATGTGCCATCTCATCATCAAGGGGGCCGGTTATTATGGAAACCAATAAGTTGAAGAGGCTACGTGATTCCTCGAAGACTATAGGGGGCTAAGTAGCAAAAGCTTCTAAGTTAGAGAGGCCAGAGATGTATTAAGCATTATTATCTCGAAAACGTTTCAATCGAGGTCCTAATAGTCAACGTCTCTTCTTGTTAGTGTCTCTTGGATTCTTTATTAATCATCTTATTGTTTTCCTCATTATCTAGATGCCAATTCCAATACATAATTTATGTTTTCGACCCATTTGAAATTATTTTTTTCTTCTTGTGTGATTAAATTGCATGAGACTTAGGTATCCCATTTGAAGACTCACCTAAATTAGAAGATTTACTTACCTAGTTTGAAATAACTTGACCTTGTCAATCCTAGCCAATTATGCAGCTAGCTCCCCACCTAACACATTCCTAATCCAAGGGTTTCTAGATTGGGACCCACCACTTCTTGCCAAAGCTTTTAAGTCAAAATACTTCTGAATGATCTCCTCACTCTTTTTGTCAAAATTGGATAATATTGGAGTTCATTGTGGTTTAATTTACCATAAACCTTTCAATACATTAGCAACTTGTCATATTGGAATTGAACAACAAAACATCCCTTTTCTTCTTTCTTCATTTCTCAATTAACATCTTTTTAAGGGTTTCAACACATCCACAATAACTTTTATTTTCATTATAACTCTAATGAAACCAACCTTATTATTTCCATCATACTCCAAAATTTGTTAATAAAATTACTAAAAAGAATGACATTTGCTTCTCTGAAGTACCCAAACAACAAGATGTGACTTGAACCCAAAAAGGAACAGATAAGAACAAAACATGAGAAGGAACATCTCTTTTCTTAAATTGGGATAGGATTAGCAATTCGTTCATAATCAAACACATTGAAAATCTAAAAAAAATATAATCCTTGGTTCAATCTCCTTTTATACAAACTCCTCTACCTGGTTCCCAAATAGTCACCAAAGTATTACACATAGCATTATAGTTTACATTCTACCTAATTAGAAATTTTCAATTAACAGAGATAATAGTTAATTCTCCTTGTTCTATTACTGCCTATAACTCTTCCAATTCATCATCATCTAAGGTTAGAGAGGATATATCGCATTTTGTCATTTTTAAAACGTATAATAAATTCATAGGTAAAAATAGAGAAAGAAAACTACTAATGTTCAACGTAAAAAAAAAGAGATAAACTCACACCATTCTGTAAAGGGGGCCAATGATAAAAAAAAAATAGTTTATTTAACCACTCGACAATAACTAATACCATAAAAATTATTAATCGATGATATTTAGATTTAGCAAAACTTATATTACTAATAATTTATATAAATATTTTTAAAGAATAGAGATTTAACTAAAAAAATATCCCTAGGTAAAACACTAAGAAATTTTAGACCCCATTTACCTTTATTGGACCGTTTTGGACAATAATGCCCTTTAATTAAAAACCACCCACTCATCTTCCTTAAAAAAGGAGATTGGCTTTTCCATTTCAAAAATTTTCAAAATCTCTCTTTTTTGCACCCCTAACTCTCTCAAATCTTCAAATTTATCGATCACATCTCTCTCTTGAAGCAACTCTTTCTCTCTCTTTTGTAGCAACTCCATTGTTAATATACTAATTTTGAAGCAGCTCTATTCTCTCCATCACTCTGAAATCAATTTTTCCCTTCCTTTGATTTTGAAACAGTGTATTTTCTAGGTTTTTACTATTTTTTTCTTTCAAAGAGAATCATGAAAAGAATAATGTTTATTCTTTGTAAAAGATTGATTATCGATTTATAGATATGTTATTTTAAAATCTTTTGAAGATAAATCATATATATGTGTTCAAGTTATTGACTTTTAGTTTATTTGTTGTATAAATAGTTAGGGACTGTTACTATAGAGTTTTTTATTGGGATGTTATTGACTATTATTGATTGATAGGAATTGTTATTGATTGTTACGTTATGCTATATAATGCTGATTTTGAGTTTATTTGTTGTCGTAAATGGTATGAAATAATTCATACTACCACCATTTTATTTTTGTGAAGGTTGTTATGGATTGTTCAAATTTGAATTAGTTTGTATTGTAAATGTGGTTTAAGTGTTATAAATAGTATTTGGAGGTTGTTATGTAATGTTATGGGCAGTTATGGATTGTTATGGATTGTTTAGGGATTGTTCAAATTTGAGTTATGTTTTATTGTAAATGTGGTTTAAGTGTTATAAATAGTTGAGAAGTATTTATTTAGAGGTTTTTATAAGTTGTTATGTGTTATTATGGATTGCTTAAGGATTGTTTAAATTGAGTTATTTTCTGTTATAGATATGGTTTAAGTGTTACAAGTAGTTAAGGAATGTTTATTTGTAAGTTGTTAAGGATTGTTAAAATTTGAATTATTTTTTTGTTGTTAATGTGATTTAAGTGTTATAAATAGTTAGGGAGTATTTATTTGAAGGTTGTTATAGGTTACTATAAGTTGTTATGGAATGTTGATATTTGAGTTATTTTATGTTTTCAATGTGGATTAAGTGGCATAAATAGTTAGATATTATTTTTTTGTAGGTTTTTGTAGGTTTTCTTGGGCTTTTATGAGATTGTTATAGACTATTATGCAATTTTCAAATATGGGTTATTTTTTATTTTCAATGTGGATTGAGTGTTATATACAGTTAGGTAATGTTTATCTGTAGGTTATTATAGATTGTTATTCATTAGTATTGACTATTATGTGTTGTTATAAATTGATATGTATTGTTATGGATTGTTATGAGATGTTGATGTTTGAGTTATTCTCGATCCAGATGGATTATTATTCTTGTAGTCAGATTTATATGTACATTCTTCTACACTAACATTCAATGAATATTTTTTTTATTCTCGATAACAAAATCAACGAATACCGTAAATGTCCTATTATCTACAATATCATAAATAGATTGTAGATCATAACTAGCAATAAATTTGAACTCAATCTTTGATGTATTGTCAATATTAAGCACTTCTAATACCTATTTCTTCAATTCATTGAAATTAGCCTTTCTATTTAACACAACAAATTCAGTAACCCCGTCAACATATTTGTCGACGTTCACATCAAATTTTTTATCATTATAGATAAAAATTATTAATTCGTTCATCATATGAATTCATCTCTCCAATAAGTTGCAAATCCTCCATCAATACCCTACAATAATAAATATAGAAAAATCATAACATAAAAAAATTCATAGAAACTATAGCAGCCTATAACAACCCACAACAGTTTACAAAATGATCAATAACGCTTATATATGACAAACCTAAAATAATATATAATAATTACCCATTGACAACCCTTAACATTCCACAAATCATTTAACAACTTATAACAATTAGGGATGACAGCAAGTCGGGTATTTTTGGGTATCTAACCTGTTACAATCCATTTATATATGGTATAAGTAGTTTATTAACGGGTTTGAATGAGTACATATAATATTTTTACTGTCCATAATGAGTTCGAGTCGGGTTCTGGTATATACCCTTGGGTATCTGTTATTTGAACCTGGTTATATATTAATTATATTTTATTTTAATTATAAAATTATGTGGTATTAATTTATTTTATTAAAATTGTGTTAATATTAAATTTTTATATATAATTATTCAGTTAAAAAATTATAATTTATATTTTAAATTTTATAATATTTTTGAACTTTTATTTTGAAACGGGTACAAGTAGCAAAAGAATAGTGCTAAACGAGTTTGGGATGGATACGAGTAACAAAATTATAATTATAATTGGGTCAGGTTCAGGTAATTTAAACTTAAATGGATTTAGATTCGGATTGGGCAATTTTTGCTGATAACCTACCCGTTGCCACTCCTAACAATACTTCATAACAACTTATAACAATTCACAAATCAATTAATAACAGTCTCCGACAGTATATATGACAATCTAAAATAATATATAACATGACAACCTATAACAATCGTTAATCAATCAATAACAACTCATAACAACTTATAATACTTCATAGAGTAATCAACAACATTTTCTAATAATATATATAACAACATAAAATAATTCATAATAATAAACAACATTTTCTAATAATATATATAACAACATAAAATAATTCATAATAATAATCCATGACAATACTTAATAATCCACAAAACAATCAATAATCCATAAGAACTCATAACAATTCTAATAATTGATAATACCCCCACTCCCGAGCTCCATTACCGAGCTCCACACTTGAGTTCCGTATGTTATCATACAGTCTCCTTGTATTATGATTTAATACTTTCACTCGTGCTCAACGGAGCTCCTTTGCATGACATGACTGAGTTTGAAATAAATGTCAAATCACTTGAGGAGGACTAATGATAGTACTCCTGCTTACGGAGCTTGCCTATCGAGCTCCCTACCTGATTGTCCCTTCGGTCGGGCTTTCAGTGAAGGTTGTACCCTGGTCCCGATACTCCTTGTCCGATCGAGCTCTCTGGATATCACCTGACACATTCGTAATTTACGCCGACACGGCTTAGACATTGTCTTTCCACACTAACTATAAATAGGGGTTATCCCAATAGGTATAAAGGTTCTCTCTTCTCTCTTTACTCTCTTTTTATTCAGACCAACTGAGCTCTGACTAATATATCGAAGCTTCTCTTCGGAGAGCCCGAGTCCCTCCTTTTTGGTGTTGCAGGTGGGAGAGCCACAACAGCAGTAACACCCGAGTCTGAGCATGCAGAGCTAGGACCACCTCCTGAGGATCAACACGTCATCAATAACCAATAATAATTCATAACAATTCATAATAATCCATAAAAACTCATAATAATCCATAACAGTATTTTACACATTATACCCTATGAATACACCATCAACTCTTCAAGGCTTCATAATTAAAATGAAGAAAGAAAGAAAGATAAAAAGAAAGAGCTGCAAAATTATTTAGAAATAAAAAAAAAATAACAAGTTTCTTTTAAGATATAATATAATGTCATTTTATTCATCTAAATCATACATAGATATATATATATTGAATATAGCTAAACATATAATATACTGATTTCAATATATCTAAATTTCAGTAGTTTGAGTGGAATAGAGAAAATGCAGTTGACACGATAGAGAGACATTAAAAGAGATAAAAGAAGGAAAGAGACAATGAAAGTTGAAAATTAATGGTGAAAATAGAGAAAAATACGGTGAAAAAGAAAGCAAAAGGAGCTAAAAGAAGTGGGAGTAAAAAAAACTGTGAGATTCTTGTTTTATTTCAAAACATCTAATTAAGGCTACTGATATCTAAAATTTCTTAATACTTTGCCTTGGAGTATTTATTTAGTTAAATTTTTAAAAAATAAAAACAAATTAGAAAATTTTAAAACAATTTGTGCCAAGCTCATGGCAAATGAAAAACTAATAGTTAATTAATTTGACAATTCCGATTAAATCCTTTATAATCATTTAAAAAAAAAGAAAAAAAAGGACAACACCATCATTTTTTCACATTTTTTTGAGTTTATTAGCAATAGGAAGATTTTGCTGCTACTTTTTTCAAAATTAAAAGCCGAAAGCAATAATCCTAATAAAGATAGAGAAGTGACGAGGTTCAATGAATCTCTTTTGGGGTCACACTTTGGTACAATAGGCATACAACACAATACTATCACCTATGAATCTTAACCTGGTGAACAGGTTGCGCGGACTTCTTTATAGATTAGATGTTTGATTTCAAATTTTATTATTTTGTTTTTTTCAAACATTTTCCTGTTTATTATTATTATTATTTTTTCTTTAAAAAAGTTTAAATTTTCGGAAATATATTTTATGGGGGTTCGAATTCGCGACCTTCCCCTAGTGGATTGGATCGCTAGCCCACTGAACTAACCCCAACGAATTTATTATTATTATTATTATTATTATTATTATTATTATAGTCGCTCTTCAAATCAAAAGGTTATACACCATTGAATATAAGGTATATTAAATTAGAAATCCTTAAATTAATTTGTTGTACTGTTACTTTTATAAAATATTTTATTGAATAAAACATAAATTCAAAATTTTTATAGAGATATTAAATAAAACTCTAAAAATACACATTTTAATTTATACAATGAGGACCCATCATATATCATATTAACCTACAACCGGATCTTGTACCGGTACTAAGGTACACACTTGAGCGAGGCCGAGCCAACTCTTTTTCTTTTTAATCTGTCTTCGACAAAAATCTGTTAAATCTCATGCCCCCCTCTCTCTCTCTCATGGATTTCTATCTAATTCATCATCTTCCCTGAAGATTATAATAGGTAATTATATTTATTTCATATTCACTCTTTTTTTTATATAAACTTTTTATTATATATATATAAATTAATTAATTATGTTTCTCCGTTTTTATTTCCTTTCTTAAGGATCTTATTATTAATTTATTTTTGGGTTTCTTCAGTCTGTTCTTTTTTTTTTTTTAAATAATGATAAGCTTGTGACTAATTAATTATATTTTTAGTTTTTAATTTTCTTAGTAATGCAATTTCGTGCAAGACAAAAATTCTTCTTTTTTTTTTTGGTTGATCTGAAAAGAATGGTTTTTAGTTGTCTTAATCAATGTCCGTCCGATTCAGTCATTAATTAGGCGATGTATCACTTGAAAATGTTTAGTTTATCTTTTTAAGCGCCTTATTATTATTTTTTTTTTCTTAAAATTGACAGATTATCAGATAGATTTTTTTTATTTTTTCATCAAATGTTGGTCGATAAGTTTAATTCCTTATTGCTTTACACTTTGATTTCATATTTAATTTCTGGAAAGGTAACCAATTATATAATTGGATGGTAATGAAAGATCTTTGTTTGATAGAATAATAATGGCTATTCTGATTTTTTTTTAATGGGTGGCTATTATGATGTTGTTATTATTAGATTGTGTTTGAACTCAAACAATGGTAAAGTTGAGTTATTGTCCATTAGCAGTGACAGACGTACGGAAAATCCAAGAGACTCTGGACACTCCCTCACCGACGGCCAAAAGCTCATATAGGGGGATGTGGCTGCCGGTGATTAATTTGAAGGGAGGGGGCCTCGCTGGCTCGCCACCGGTTTCAGAGAAGAGAGAAAGACCGAGAGATTGAAGACGAAGGTAATTTTTTTTACAAAATTACCGTTTCAGCTAGGGGCGTATAAAAAAAAATTAAACTCACTGCGTTTTGCAGCGAGCAAACGAGCAAGAGCCAAGAGAGACAGAGACCGAGTGAGAGACTGAGAGGCAAAGGCAAGGGCGAGCCGGCGAGCAGCGTGAATGACGACGACAGGAATAGGCAACGATACTCCCACTCCGATTGACCACCGTTGAAGCCGCCGGCGCTGGAAGGAAGAGGTATTTATAATTTTTTTTTTGTGTTGTTTGATATTTTAATTAGAAATTTTGGAGATTTAATTTAAAATATAGAATAAAATTATTTTGCTTAATAATTAAGTTAATAATTTATTTAAAATATTTTGTGGTTTTGTGATTTATTTAAAATTTTGTGATTAGAGTTTATGTATATTGGGAATTTTTTTTAAATATAGAATTTAGTTAATTTTTTTAAAATTTTTAAATGTGTTGTTGTGATTAGGTTGAATTGATTTAGTAATTTGAAATTTAGGTTAAATTGATTGTAAATTGTTAATTTTATTTTAAATTATTAAATTAATTATAATTTATAAAATAAAATGTTGAATATAAATTAAGTTAATATTATTCAAAATATAAATTTAATTTAAGATGTAAATTGAATGTAAATTATAATTAAAGTTTTAAGATTAAATTGAGTTATAAAATATAAATTAAAATGTATGATAGAAATTATGTTAATAAAATTTAATCTATAAATTAAAATTGATTATAATTATTAAAATTATTATAAATTATTAAAATTAAAATTTAAGATATAAATTATTGAAATAAAATTTAATCTATAAATTAAAATTGATTATAAATTATTAAAATTATTATAAATTATAAATTAAAATGTATGATATAAATTATGTTAATAAAATTTAATCTATAAATTAAAATTGATTATAAATTATTTAAATTATTATAAATTATAAATTAAAGTGTATAATATTAATTATGTTAATAAAATTTAATCTATAAATTAAAATTGATTATAAATTATTAAAATTATTATAAAATATAAATTAAAATGTATGATATAAATTATGTTAATAAAATTCAATCTATAAATTAAAATTGATTATAAATTATTAAAATTATTATAAATTATAAATTAAAATATATGATATAAATTATGTTAATAAAATTTAATTTATAAATTAAAATTAGACAGTAAATTATTAAATTGAATATAACTATAAATTGAGAAATATAAACTACTTTACAAATTACAATTGAATATTAATTGAAAAAATATAAACTAAAAATTATAAATTGAATATAAAGTATAAACTATTTATAAATTGAAACAGGTATGAATAAATTGGTAATCAGGACTAAAAGGATACGGACTGAATGTGGTGAATCATCAAATATTTCAACAGTAAGTAGTCATGGAAGTACGGAGAAAACTAGTGCTAGACAAGAACATCAAGAAGTTAGTTTTGATGATATTGTTAGTGATCCAGCATTGCGTAAGCCCATTGATGAGTTTGATGTTAGGATTAGAGATGATGTTAGGAGACAATATGTAGTTAAAGGGCCTTGCCAACCATTTGGTCATAATTTTCCGCATAAACAGTTTGAAAAAATTATGAGGAGTTTTCAGGAGAATTGATTATATAAATTTGAGTGGTTGGAATATAAAATTTTCAAAGATACATCATTTTGTTTATGGTGTTATCTTTTTAGCTCGAGTAGAAGAGCGAAGCGGGAGGATAATATTTTCATACACATTGGGTTTTGTAACTGAAAAAAGGTCATAGAGAAGTTTAATGATCATGTTGGTGGTCCAAATAGTCCACACAATAATGCCAGGTTGCAATATGTTGGTTTCAAAAATCAAAGATAAAGTGTATCTTATGTCTTATCTTCTTAAAGCCAAGAGCAAGAGGTTTTTTACTGAACGTGTTTAACAGTTGTTGTCGACTGTATTCATTTTCTTTTAGCAAATGGGTTGGCTTTTCGAGGTCCTGACGAGTCGAAAAAGTCACTTAGTCAGGGTAATTTTCTAGAACTTCTCGATTGGTACTGTAAATGAAATATTGAGGTTGTAAATGTACTTAATTCAAATGCTCCTAAAAATAATCAACTCACTTTTTCACCCATCCAAAAATAAATTGTGAGTGCTTGTGCTTTAGAGACGACATTAACTATTGTTGATGATATTGGAGATGTATTCTACTCTTTAGTAATTGATGAGGCTTTGGACAATTCAGTAAAGGAACAAATGACTGTGGTATTGAGATATGTTAACAAGTTGAATAAGTGATTGAGCGATTTGTTGGAGCAGCACATGTTAGTGACACATCAGCTTTGTCTTTGAAAAGTACATTTAATGATTTTTTAGCGAAACATGGATTATCACTAAGTAAAGTTAGATGTCAAGGTTATGATGGAGCTTCTAATATGCGAGGTGAATTCAACGGGTTGAAAACTCTTATTCTAAATGAAAATCCCTCAGCAATATACATTCATTGCTTCGCTCATCAACTCCAATTAGTGTTTGTCGCTGCAGCAAGGAACAATAGATTTGTGAGTAATTTTTTTTTATTATGTTGCAATGATTGCGAATATTGTTGGCGTTTCATATAAAAGGAGGGATGCTCTCCGTCAAAAATAACATGATAGAGTAGTTTGGCTCTTAGAAAGTGGTGATAGTCAAACTGGAAGAGATTTGCATCAAGAAACAAATATAGCTCGATAATCATTTTCTAGAGTCTAGATGTTATAATTTAATTAAATAAAACTATATTTTAGTTAGGTAATTTTTTAAAATTAAAAAACAAAAATAAAGAAGGAATTGGAGGCTAAACTTTTAATTAGGCAAAAAATATATAAATCGTTGTAGGATTTGATTAATTTTCTATTAACTTTTTAATTTGGCAATCAATAATTGGAGAGATACCTAATCGGCACAAATCATACGATTATTACTATTTCTCCTATTGTGGAGTACGTCTATATATGCAGATTATGTATACAAACAAACCTTCAACAAATTAAATAATCATTTCCTAGCACATGAAATTAGTGTTAATAAAATACTAATAAGCTCTTTATATATATAATATAGAATAATTTCTTTGCTTTTGTTATATTTTATCTTATCATATGTAATTATGTATTGGCACTCACATGATTTTTGATTGAGTAGAATAAAAATTCCAAACTAAAATCAAATAATGTCTTAAAACTCAACAATTATCACATAAAAAATAAATAGATAGATTTAATGGAGAATTATATATACTTAGTCAAAACATATACTTAGTCAAAACAAGAAACATTTAAGTTCATGAATAAAATTTAATTTGAGAATTTGTCACTAGAAGACTGCAAGATGTGATGCTTATTTTTATATTTGTGTAGGGGAATTGGTGAAATTGGGAGCCATATGATGTGGAATAAAGTAGCAACTTGCAAGTATAGAAAACAAAAATACATGGCAATTGATATGCCAATTAAACACAATTTCTATTGGTAAAAGAAGTAAGAGTGAAGAGGATCACTGCTGCTTTATAAGCATGTGATCCATATAAAGATTCAACAATCTTGCTTGTTTTTGGAGACAAGAGAAGTGTTCCCCTCTCAAAAACTTCATTTGTATGTATCATTGGATTGGAAGGCTTGGAAAGTGACCCACCTGTCAGTCTATCAATCTCTTTATTACATATACTATAAAATAAAATGTGACATTCCAAAATATTGTTTTCAGATGTAGATGAGGATCTGGTAGTGACTGAAAAGCCATATTTCATAACATTTTATTTTTCATTTTGAAATGCTATGTCATTATTTCTATTAACTATTGAAATATTGTTATTTCTTTAATTGACATGGAGCCATTTTTATTGATATATTACTGATTTTGAAGATAATTTTATTGGATCGAGGGATCTCAATTTTAAATTGAATCATATATATGTATAAAACTATGAGAAATAATGTATTATTTTTATTGTCTCATCAAATTTGAAGAATAGAATTTAATTGATCTATAAGTAATTGAATATTAAAATAATCCAATTAATAAATAATATATTATATTAATTAGTTTAATGAATTTTATTTTAAATTTAGGAGTATGGTATATATGATTTTAATTTTTATCCCATCATCAAATCATAAAAATTTAGAATTCAAAACAGTAAATTATAAATTAACAAATTGAAAATTCATATAATTGATTTTTACGAAATATACTGACATATACACTTAATCACTTAAACATAGGGACATAGATGAGGAATAATACTGGAAAAGTTGTATCTAACAAACAGTAACAAAAATTTATATATATCTTTTATTGTTATTTTAAAATTTATTTTATCGTATAATATATAAAGAACAGAT
Source organism: Garcia nutans (assembly GCA_947685225.1). Lineage (NCBI taxonomy): Eukaryota > Viridiplantae > Streptophyta > Magnoliopsida > Malpighiales > Euphorbiaceae > Garcia > Garcia nutans. Next base: position 4,870,284 of record CANTUV010000068.1, read on the forward strand.
ATATTTCAATTAATACATATATAATTTTAAGATAATAATTTTAAAAAAATAAATAAAATTTATAAAATAAAAGATATCAATTTAAAATAAATATATGCTTGCTTTATAACCACATATTTACCGGCTAGCTTATAAAATATGAAAATATCTTGTAATCAAATTTATGATATATAATATTTAATGAATCCACCTTTTCCATCTTGAAGTAAAAACTTTTGTTTCTCAATGGCCATATACATGTGGAGGCTCCTTGCTATAATCAAAATGAAATACATAGCTTCATGATTTATTTTATTTAATTAATTGGATACATAATAATAAAAAAAGGTGAGAATTGCGAAAAGAAAAAAAAAATAGAAGGTGCTTCTTTCACTTCAGCCAATGCCTCATGATCAAACTTGAAGAAGATGAAAAATGATATTCTATATATTCACACAGAAGAACAGAGTACAAACTACTTTATATACAGAGCTAATGTAACTAACGGGAAGAAGCAACTTATAACTAACTTTGACTTTTTACTCTAACAACCTAAACAGAATTGCTAACATAAATTACACGCACTCAATCTCATTATCCCCCCCAACTGAAACAAGAGTGAAGAAAACAAAGGGAAAAAGAGAGCCTCGGTAAAAATATCAAATGTCTGTGAGGTTGAACCAACATGGATTGCATAAATGAGACCCTCCTTCAATTTACTTCGAACCAAATGACAATCGATTTCTAGATCTTTTGTCTGTTCATGGAATACCAGGTTAGAAGCAGTGGCGGAACCAGATGCTCGGGGAGAGGGGGACAAAATTTCTCTACAACGCATATAAAGAAGAGATGGGGGGCTGAGCCTCCACCTCTACTGCTCCGGCTGACAAAAACTCACCTTAAAAATGTACGTCCGGCAGCCGGTCAGGGGGGTCGTTAGCCCCCATCTGACCCTATCTGATTTTGCCCTGGTTAGAAGCAATGTGAATTGCAGCACGATTATCACAATGCGCAGGAATAAACAAGCTTAGCTGAATACGAAGATCACAAAAAAGATACCGTAACTGATCAGTTACAAAATCCAGTAACTGATCGTCTATTCTCGAGACATAATGTTCAATATGAATAACAAAATGCAGAAACTTAACTACTAACGTGATGATTGTAGAACAAGCCAAGGGAAGGGCTCTGTTTAAGATACCGTAGAACATGATGTGCAGCTTTTAAATGAACCTCACGTGGACTCTGCATGTGTTGACTTAACTGTTGGACACTAAAGGAAATGTCGGGTCTAGTAAAACTGACGTATAATAACCAACCCACCAAACTGCGATAAGGCTGAAAGGTCCAGCAACAATGGTGAATCAGTAGAGGAAAGTTGAACCCTTTTAGGAAGAGGAGTTGGCTTAGGCTTCAATCCTAGGAGACCAGAATTACTAAGTAAATCAAGCACATATTTCCTGGTTAATAGAACTCCCAACCTTTGTTCTAAACACTTCAAGCCCCAAAAAGTATCTCACTTGTCCCAAATCTTTTACTGTAAACTTGGCATAAAGTTTGTGTTTGAGCAATCTTAGAATCAGAATTACTAGTGAGCAATAAATCATTAACATAAATCTGAACAACCAAGAAGATATCACCCTTTGATAAGGTAAAGAGATAGTTATCATTGACGGACTGTTGAAACCCTAGATTCAATAAGAAGAGAGTGAGTTCATCGTTCCACTGTCGTGACGCCTGCTTTAAGCAATATGAAGAGCGATCAAGTTTGCAAATTTGACCTTTCCAAGCTCGAGTATAACCTGGTGGAGGCTGCATATAAACTTCTTCATCGAGGAAACCGTGAAGAAATGCATTATTAACATCGACTTGGTGAAGGGATCAACCTCTAACAGGAACTACAGGGAGAAAAACTCTAGCCGTAACAACCTTTGCAACCGGAGAAAAGTTGTCATTGTAATCCAGGCCAGCAACTTGATGATAGCCCTTTGCCACCGACCTGTCCCTGCGGCGATTCACAGATCCATCAGAGTTAAGTTTCAACTTAAAGACCCAACGATACCCAATGGCTGTTTTACCAGGAGGCAATGAAGTCAATACCCAAGTGTGATTGTTTTCAAGTGCCTCAATCTCAAATGCCATTGCCTGTCTCCATTCTTCAGACTGATTAGCTTGAGCAAAAGAAAAAGGCTTAACTGTAGATGACACGTTGGTTAAAAAAGCAACAAGATCAGCTGAGAGTGAAGAATTGAATTTAAAAGGGAAGGTATTTGGGATGTGAAGAGAGTTAAAAGTAGTAGATGTGATATTGGTAACAAAATCTTTCATCAAAGGAGGTTTACGTTGCTTGGAACTGGTTCAAGGCATATGGTGTGAGGTAGGAGAAGCAAGTGGTTGAGTGTCAGAAGTCAATATGGATGGAACAAAAGCTGATGATGAGGGATGCAAATGAAATGGAACATGTGATTGTTGTGTTTTTTGTTGCAGCTGTATTTGTTGTAGAATTTGGTAGAATAGGTACGGTAAGATCAAAATCACTCTCAACAGACACTTGAGGCATAGTAGTATCAGGTGTAGACTGCTGACCATGATAAGGAAACACTGATTTATGGAACAGCACATCTCTTGAGACCAAGAGCTCCACATTCTCTATATCATACAATCTTTGCCCTTTTTATCCAGGAACATACCCCAGAAAAACACATTTAGATGCTCTAGGTACAAATTTATCTCCAACAGGCTTAGTATTTGTGGAGCAACATAAATACCCAAAAGTCTTAAGATGAGTGAGAATTGGAGGAACCTTAAACATTATTTTATAAGGACTTCTCCAGTTAAGGACAATAAAGGGCAGTCTGTTGAAGAGATAAGTGGCATGAATCATTACTTCAGGCCAAAAGTCAGTAGGTAAAGAAGCCTGTAGAAGTAAAGACCTTGCTACTTGAACCAAGTGCTTGTGTTTTCTTTCTACCTCACCATTCTGCTGGCGTGTATAGACATAAGTCCTTTGGTGTTGAATACCAAAGTCTTATAAGATAGATTACTGGGAATGACTTAGAAAGTCACCGCCATTATTAGTTCTTATACACTTAACAATAGTACTGAACAGATTGCTAACCATCTTTAGAAACTGTAACAATAAAGCATTTGCTTGTGTTTTAGATTGAATTAGGAAGTCCAAGTAGAACGACTCATTTCCTTGACAATAGTTATGAAGAATCTAGCTCCAAAAATACTTTGCTTGTTATAGGGACCCCATACGTCTGTGTAAGACTTCAAATAAAACTCGATTGTGAGTATTGCTAAGAAGAAACGATAGTCTTGTCTGTTTAGACTTGGCACAAATATCTTAGTTCTGAAATGAAGAAGAATCACCCTTACTTATTAAAGCCATCTTTTCAAGCACAAGAGATGAGGGATGTCCCAATCTCTGATGCCATACAATAGAAACTACTGAAGTATTTACAAAAAGAATCAGTAGTTAGAGAAAAAAAAAAGAGTGATACAACAGTAAGTGATGTTCAATAGTACTAGGAAGGAAAGAAAATTGATAGAGAATGTAAAGGTTTCTAGTAGCTCTGCCAACAACAATGACCTGCTTAGTCTTGGGATCCTTTAGTAGACAAAAGGATAAAATGTGAAAATGAGATTACTGTTACTAGCCAGCTTGCTGACTGACAACAAGTTATAGCTAAAAGCAGGAACATAGAACACTCCTAGAGTCAAATTCTTGTGAATAGACACCTGTCCAGCCATCTGTACTGTTAGAACATTGCCATTTGGCAAATGTACAGTACGAGTGAGATTCACCTTAGCTAGGTTTGCAAAAAACCCCTTGTTAGCACAGATATGATTACTAGCTTCAGAATCAATAATATAATATGAACTTGGTTGATTGTTCATTGAAGATTGTAGATTAGAAGTTATACCTTGCAGAAAATCAGCAAACTTCTGTTCTGGCACAACCTTTTCTTTAAGAAGCTTGGTTAATTCTAGAAGAATATCTTTCACAGAGTTAGCTGTAACACCATCAGTTACCTCAGCATCCAATGCATCATCATCTAATGGTGTCTCAACCATATTAGCTTCAGTCTTAATACCACCAACCTCTTCTCTCTTTTGGTGCAGCCTTTTACACCAATCAGGATAACAGACATCCTTGATATGGATCTTAAAACAGACATCCTTGGTATGTCCATCCCTATTGCAATAGGTACAGTGGTTGTCTTCAGACTGCAATGAATCTCTATGCCTGCAACCTACTCTCACAGCACTAACATTCCTTTGGAAATTGGAGTAGCTAGTAAGCAGTAGTCATGTCATTTGCTTCTAGAACACCAGTTGAAATCAACCTCTGTTTCTCAACATTTTGGACCAGAGAATAAACTGTCCAAGCTAGGTAAAGGTTCGATCATCAGGATTTAATTCTTAACATTATCATAGGTCTCATTTAATCCCATAAGGAATTGTATAGTTTTTGCGTTTTCATTTAATTGCATGATCTGATCTGAAATTTGACGAGTGCACTTGCCACAGGTACAATGTGGAACTTGAACAATACTGCCTAGCTCATCCCATAATTTGCAGAGTTTGGTGAAATAAATGGAAAGAGATGAATTACCTTGAGTCACAAAGGCAATTTCTCTTCTGATTTGGTACTCCTGTGGACCACTTGGATCTCCAAATCTTTTCTCTAACTTCTCCCACAACTCCTTTGCAGATTGAACATATAGAAAAGCATCATGAAGATCTTTGGTCAAGGAATTCAAGATCCAAGACACTACCACAGCATTACCAGCATCAAGCACCATATTCAGATGAGTTTTCTTCTGGTTTTTTGACTTTGCCATCTATATATCCTAATTTCTGTTTAGCTGCTAACGCCATTTTCATCGATTTGCTCCATGTACTGTAGTTATTGCCATTGAAAGGATTAGAAACAAGTGTTAAATTTGGGTTATGAAGCAAGTGTTAAATTCGGGTTATCAATGTTATCATTGTCACTTTCTTTGAAGTTACTCGAGATTCGATCGCCATTATCAAAATCAAAGCTAGGATTCAGAAAAAGAAACTTGTCAACAGCATAGATAGAAGAAGAAAGAAGAAATTCTGATTATCTCAAGTAAGAATAAAAATTCGTCAGGAAAACAGAAAAAATTCCCAAAAGCAAGAACAAAAAACTTGAAGAATCAGAACACTGCTCTGATACTATGATCAAACTTGAAGAAGATGAAAAACGATATCCTGTACATTCACACAGAAGAACAGAGTACAAGCTACTTTATATACAGAGCATATGTAACTAACTAGAAGAAGAAACTTGTAACTAACTTTGACTTTTTACTCTAACAACCTAAACAGAATTGCTAACATAAATAACACGTGCTCAATCTCATCACCTCAGTTACAATTTCTATAGTTTGCAATATCTTTGTCGTTGTCTTTGGCAGAAAGATGTTTCAGTCCATTTTCACCATCTCTATGCACCTCAAATGGCTAAAATACAGGACTGTACCAACCGGGATCAACTGACATTATCATAATCACAGAGCTTTTGCTTACCTTTGAGACCAAAGGCCATTCCAAGATAACTTGACCAACACTCTTCCATTGCTAGCCCAAAAATGAACGAAGATAATGACTGGGTACTAAGGAGAAAGAGCTATAAAGCAGTATCCATGGGATAGCACCCAAGAACCCGAAGAAATGTTGCAAATTCCTGCAATGAAAACACCAGCTCTGTAAATTAATTTTATTTTACTCCAAACGAAAAAAAAAATGGATGGAGTTCACATTTGATCTTATAAGAATGGTGGTAATATATCAATTCATTTGCTATGTTGATTGTTGATCATTTCAAAGAAAAAGATAAAACAATCCGACAACATATTTTGGGCTTTCAAACATTGAGGAATTGTAGTTTCAGACTAGAAAGCTATAATAAATGTACACGACCATTCTTAATTTAGAGAAATGGTTATAGGCAAAGTGATGCAATATTATTTGAATGTCCACTCTAGGTAATAGTTGTTGAGGTAGAAAATAATATCCCAACCTGCAGATGCCCTAAAGCATTTTGAGCACGTGGCTCTGCCATAGAAGCATCGAAGTCAATGTAGAAAAGGTAGTCAAAGTACCTGCAACAATCAAACAATAAATTCAACTCTTCTGAAGCTCCTAATCAATCTATCAAATCCATAACATACCTGGCACTCCCAGTATTCGAGTCATCAACTACTCTTAATGGCTTCTTTCTCTGTGGCCGGCTTTCTATCTGAAATTTAATAGAGAAGTAAAATGTATATGATCAAATCTTCATACAAAGATATTAGCAATTATAAACTCTTATTTTAAGATACCTTTGTCAAATTTATTCCCCTCAATGCAAACACTGCCAAGGCTTTAAACAAGACTCCTGGGCCTTCTTCCAAAGTAAATACAATACTTGTCTGAAATAAGGATGCTCATATTGAACTTTAAAACTTGAAGCAATAAAACTGACATATTATGGCTAAGTGATGATCTTACCTTGTGGGGCTTATCAGCTCTTGGAATTATCGGATCCCTTGCAAGAACCAGAAAACGAGTTGCACTGTCAGAGTCGTCCTGTGCAGTCATGGAAATCAACATTATATGACTGGAACATATATTCAGCTTGCGATATTATGACTGGAACATTATCGTATGGAAAATAAAATATATTTAGCTTGCATCTAGTTTTTTCATCCATGCATATAACTGGAACATTATCAACTGAATTTCAGCAAAATGTAAATCAAGCATATTTGTAAAATTCTGCTTAAATTATTAACTGCACCACCTCCTGTTATTTCTACTACTGTAATCATTTTACTTCCTTCTTGTGTTCAGGAAATAGACTGAACCCCATAGCTTGGCCTAGTGAATTATCAATACAGAAAGTTGATAGGCTGTGATTCTATTATCAGGTAAGTCCAGAAGCAGAACAAGCCAAACCTTCAAGGGTAAGATATTGTTAAAGTAAACAACTTTATTTGTAACACCATCTGCTATTTTAGCATTGAGAGAATTACACTTAGGAATTTACAGTCATAATGCCTCAACCTACATTTATGTGTTCACGAGTCAAACAAATGGTAAGCACACAATATTCTCAAATTGATTATTTGTGTTTCTCTTATAGAATCTGTTAGAAATTTGAGAAAAAAGCCAAATTAATGTATAAAATTATTATAAATAAACAAACAACATTCAGTTTTCACATGCATTTAGGTCTTTCTCTCAGGTATATGTAGTTGGAAACAATCCTTGGCAATGATGACTTCTTTAGACATTGCCAAAACCAATGGGAAAAAAATGAAAGAAAATTGAAAATAATTTGATTGTCGTTTGTATTCTCAATAAAAAAGGAGACAAAACGAGGGCATGAAGTCCCGAGAGTAGTCAGCTCTACACCACTGTCGTGGTTGATGTTGGTCAAGCCATCAATATTACTACCATGGTGTAGTGCCAGGATCCATGGGTGATCTCCACCTTCAACATAGGGCCATAGTGGTATCTTTTTGTTGACCTAGGTATAGGTCAATCTTGATTTTTATCTTGACAAATAAATTGAATTATTCTAATGTTGTCATTAAGTATTTATATGGCAGGAAAAACAATTAACAAATGATGCAAAACAAGAAACCTGAAGTCCACTTAGTTGTACCAAGAACTTGCTTGTCGTGACACTAGTGTAGAGACTACGACATGGAATCTAGACCGCGACACCAATGTAGAGACTGTAGCATCAAAAGCCATTACGACATAGAGAAGATAGCGGTAAATATCTCAACCGCAATCTTGAACACGGCATGTAATCTTGACCGCGACAAGAATATTGGGACCGCGATATTCATAAAGCTAAAATGGAACTCCAAAGGCTTTGTGAAGAACCAATGGGAGAATGACACATAGTGCTAGCCTTTAGAAATTTCCAATGGGTATATGGTTGTAGAGATCGCGACAATGGTATAGAGACCGAGACATGAGATAACAATTGCAATAATGTTGTCGCCGCCGTGACAGGGGTTTGACAACACATTTAATGCAAGATTTGTAGGTGTTGAGAAAGCATCTTCACCAACACTCTTTGTAATGGTCATAGAGTTTGAAGGCTATAAAAATACCACATCCCCCCCCCCCCCCCCCCCCCCCCCCCCCCCCCCTTTTAAAGGACCTAAAGAATATCTACAACATCTAAGAAGGCTGAACTCTTGCATTTTTAATTCTTATGGTATTATTCTTTTAACTTTATATTTGATGTGAGTTAAGTCGAGTGTTAGGTATAAACACTATTGTAAGTGTTGAGTATTAGTCTTGTAAAACACTTGTGGAGTTCGAAATTGAGCCTAAGAAAACTATTGCAAGGAGTTTGAGTGTTAGCCTTAGAAAAAAACTTGATTTAGTATAAGCCTAAACACTAGGTTTAGAGTGAATTCTTAGAAAACTCTTGTAATAGTTCAATTTGAGCTGGAAAACACCAAAGTGAGAGTAAGCTTGTATAATTCCAAGTACAATGAAAATTCCCGATTGATATTGGGGAGTTGATGTAGGGATGGTTAACACCCGAACCACTATAAATTTTTTGTGTCCTCTCTTCTTCTTTTCTCTATTTCTTAATTTTTTAATTTAACATTAACTATTCATTCCACCAATTCAACCCCCTTCTTAGTCTCATCACAAAGCCAACACTTTTTACCATCGGCAACATCAATAGCACTTCTATATCATACTATTATACAGCATACTCGCATATGGGAATAGTACCAAAATTTTGTTCAATATGAACTGCATGTTCTTTTAAGAAGGATGGTAAGAAAAATTTATAGCAAATGCCTCATATGAGATTTAATCAAGTTAAATGAACTTTCAATCTCAAAAAAAAAAAAAAAAAGAGTTAAAAGTTGAAGTCAAGCTGGGTTAAGAAAATAAAAAGGCCCAAACACATCATAAAAATATCACCTGAATTTTTTCCGCCAGTATGTTAAGCCCGTATATCTTTGAAGCTCGAGCACTTGCTACAGCACCAGCATCCCTCAGCTTATTTGAGGCTACATACTAAAACCAAATGAAGTAAACTATCATAAAAGCAGGTAGTAAGATATGCAGAAAACAGAAATAAGGTCCTAATGATATCTAGCAATCACCTGAGCAGCACCAGCTGCATCATCAACATTTTCTCTAGCAACATTTAGCTTACTCAGGAAATTGTCACTCAGGTCAAGTACCTACAACATAAGGCTTCAACCTTTAAAATACAAAAATCTACATGTTAAAAGCACATATATGTTAATGCATATGGCTAAAAGTTAACAACACATAAAACTCTATAATCAGGACATGTGAACTAGCAGGCAAAGGATCAGGATCACAACTCTAACAAGATAGCCAGCATAAAATAATTCTAGAGACACTCATTCTACTTCTCTTTTATCAATCTCCAGCCGTTACAAATTTAAATCACTTGAATTTGTTTCCACTTTAAGAGAAAAGATTTCATTCCAAAACTCAAAGTGCTAGTTCTTTAATCTGTCAACACATTCAAGGTATCCTATCTAAATCCTTCGGAAGTCATTGTTGCTTCTCTAATTATTAATCATACAACCTAGTAAACAACTTCTCTAGTCTCAGTATCACTTAACTCATTTATTAATATTGGAGGCAGCAAAAAATTTCACATAATTGCCTATATGCAGGATGATGAAAACTCATGTCAATATCAGCAGAACAGGTATTAATGATGCTACGAAACTCAATAAATATTTGTCTCATTCCTTCATTCAGAGGAAAGAAACAAATTTAATTCCCCTCAAATTTATATAAAAATAAATAAAAAGGAAATTGAAGCTTAACCTGCGGATGGCTCATAACACGGCTTAGCTGCTCTGTTATGACACCTGGCATAGCTAGAAGACAGAGATTAACAGCCAATTGTACCTCACCAACAATGTGAAGCCTATGACGAAGGAGTAAATCATAGTTTCGATGAATGCTACCAGATGAAGAACATTCAATTGGAAGTATGGCTTTATCTGCTATCCACAATTCAACAGCCTGCCAAAAGTAGTGAAAAGGCACTACAATAAGGAAAACAAGATCAAAAGCATTCCACTTGGTTGCCTAAAGTTTTCCTATGTGCACACCAGCATAACTTAAAATAACACTGGTTACAAAGAGTTATATACATATATAAGTTGTGCTACATAATTATGTACTAAACTTTCTAGTGAGAATGTCAATTCATATTAAACCTTAAATGCATCCTCATATTCATCACAGGGTACAGTTTCACATTTTGGATAAGCTTTGAGCGCAGCATCCTCACTATATGAACCTGGTTGCCCCTGAAACATTAAACCAATAAAGCTGTTAGTTCCTCCATTCATTTCTATATGCTTTAGCTAATAGAAGCCAGAAACTTAGACAAAATTCATACCTTAAATGATATCCGCACTTTTATACCATCATCTGAATCAGCAGATAAATCAGCTAGAGATAATGGTCCTGCAATTGTTGGAAACCTTGAGAAATGACTTTGAATTTAATGAATTAAAACAAACAAATTTCAATGAAACTAAAATAGGTTTAAAAAAATCAATGAATTAAAAGCAAATTTCAACAAGAAGAACCAACTTGGAAAGGAGCTCAAATCCTTCTGAAAATTTCCCGAGACATTGGTCACCTTCTGATCAAGAAATTGGCTCAATTCAGACCTTATTGCGCCAAACCATACAAATCTCTGCTTTGTACTCGAAATTCCGACCCCATTCAACGTTTTAAACAGGAAATCCCTGCCACAACTTAACGGAGAAACGTCAAATCCTTTCAAAGCCATCTCCGATTATATAATAAAAACAGCTACAAGGGACTATTCGCCAGAGGAAGAAAAAGAAGAATCATTAAAAGCGTTGCTATGAAAATGTTTTTCTTTTATGTTTAGTGGGTTGTTGTATGCAGTGAGAGAGTTTGTTGAGGACTTTTGACAAAAACTTGGAGTTCATGAGAGACCTTGGTACTAGTAGGTGGTAAGAGCGCTTGTAGTAGGTGGAATTATTGCAGCAGCAGCAGTAGTTGTGGTTGTTATTGCGTGCAACGCTTTTAAGTGTGGAATACAGAACTCAATAATGGTTCTGGTTTGACAAGTTTCAGGACCATTGACGCTCTGTTGTTAATGGCGGACGCTGTTCATAGGGACACTTGAAATCTAAACTCTTTACAAGTGGATAGGCTCAAGATACATTTAAAAATTAAGATATTAAATCCTGTACATATAATATAATATTTTTTTAATATAGTGAAATCAACCGAAATTCTTTGTTTATATCAGGGCTGGTAAAAAAAACCTGTTAAACTGAAAATTAAATTAAACTTATTAAATCGAAAATTAAATTAAAATCAATCAGATTGAATAAAATATTATAGTGAAACCATAAATTTTTAAATATTTTTACTTTTTTACTTCTAATTTAATTGTTAATTGGTAAAAAATGATTCAATTTTATTAACCCCACATATATATATTCAATATTTTTGTAGCATATGATTTTACTTATTTAATCTCATTTTGCTCTTTTAACTTCTAATTTTTGAGCCATAAAAGAGATCTATATTAAGAAATATATTGATACAAGAGAATATCTTGGTCTTTGGATGACTAACTAGCCAATCCGCAATAAATCCAAGCGATTATAGTTTTGGCTAACCAATCACCTAATTTGTTATCCTTTCTATAAATAAAAGAAAGCAAGAAAAATCCTAAAGATTGGGCAATCTTAACAGATTTTAAGACAAGATCAGATTCTATCTCTAAAGGGCAATTGGCTGGATCTTGTAAGGCTTCGATCAAGTCTAAATTATCACTTTTGAGAATATATCTATGGACATTAAGGTTGGCAGCTTTTTGAATGGCCAAAAGCATTGCTTAGGCTTCATTATACAAAAGAGAGATAGAGTGCATCAAACATGTCATACCTTTAATAAAAGTGCCAAGAGAATTTCTTGCTATTACTACCATACTAGCTAATGAACTCCTCATCCTACAAGTAGCATTTGTATTTATCGTTATTCAACTTGCCGAAGGTGGGCACTAGGAAACACTTCCATCATATCTAAGCCATGTGGAAATGTTGTTTGCATGTGTAACCCTAAACATCAAATCATCACAAAATATATTATATGGAGAGTGAGCAATCTAGACATTTTTAAGAGGAGTACGAGTGTGGGCACCAAGAAACACTTCGATCATAACTAAGCCATGTGGAAACATTGTTTGCATGTGTTACCCTAAACTTCAAAGCATCACAAAACATATTATATAGAGAGTGAGCAATCTGGATAGTTTTAAGAGGAGTACGAGTGTCACCATTGAAGCAAAATGCATTACGAGCTTTTCAAATACTCCAGCATAAATATGAAACCATAGAGAGAAGTGAATAATCACCCTTTTGACCAGTAATGATACCACATTCATCCACCAATGCATAAAGGATGTGATACTGAGGGCCTTACAGAGAAATCCAATGTTTTGAGCCAAACCATATAGCTTTTGCATGCTCACAATAAATTAACATATGCATAACTGATTCCACAAAGTTTTGTATCGAGGACATGTTTCAAAATTAACAAGCTTCCTTTTATGTAAATTCTTATTCACAACAATGGAATCTGTACATGCCCTCTGATAAGTGCATATCAAACATATATTTTTCTATCAGTTTAGTATGAAATTGGATTGAATTAATTTATTCTAAGCTTATTTATGTGTTCTAATTTTATTATTTTTTAGTAGAGCTTAGCTTAAATTAATTTCTTATAGGATCTTTGCAAATATAAATTTTAGGCAGATTAGACTTTTAAAGTTTCAATAAAGATTTCGGTGATGATAAAATTCGAGATTGAAAAAGTTGTCTTCATGAAGTTTTAAGAGTACATCTCAAGCTTTTCAGAGAGATCTGATTCATTAAAATCCAATATCATTTGGGCCTCTGAATATTAATTGAAAATTAGGCTTGAGATGCTAAAGTAAAATTCCTATCCTAACTATTGAGAGTAATTGAACCATATATTAGGCTTCCGAATCCAATTAAAGTGATTCAAAATCCTAAAGTCATCTACACTTCAAAAGATACAACTTTGATAAAGGAGTTAGATTGAGATAAGGTCGTTATCTGATAGAAAATTAGCTTTCAAAATACAACTTGAATTCTGCAGAAATAGAGTGCAATTAGGAATCTGTTTTTAGGTAGTTTGATAGTGTTATACAACTAATATATTTTTCTAAAAGGGATGAGACTTAGAATGAAAAGGGGAGCTGTGGAAACAATATTTTTAGGGGTTTTTTTTTTTGTTATCAAGAAGAATTCAAGAGAGGAGATTGTAGAAAGCTAGACCAAGAGATTGGAGCTGATCTACAATCTACTAAAATAGTTTTTCTTCATTTCTCTTAATCAATTTCTATTTTTAGTTTTAATTTGCATTTACTATATTTAATTTAATTAATATGATGGGTTTTCTTATTAATATGAGTGGCTAAATTTGTTATCTAGAATATCGATGAAGTGCAATTGATTGTTTGTTATATGTTTGTGATCTATTTTTCTTTATTCATATTAATTCTATTATTGAGCCTAATGCTTATAATTGTTTGGCCACAAATTCTATCATTTTAGAATAGTGAATAAGTCTGAGAGGAATGTTCATTGATTAGAATTAAGTAATAGAATCGCAAGAAAATAGTTGCTATAAGAGTATACAATTTGACTTGTGTGGAATTATATGAATGATTAGCTCTTAATGAATTGATTATAGATTATTAAGGCTATTGAGAAATAGGTTAATGATTTATAACTAATATGTTATTATTTCTTGAGAAAGAATAGTAATTATTTAAGAATTATTTTTCCATGACATGAATAATTAAAATTGGATTAATAGACACATGAAATTATCCTTCGATTATCACATGGATTCAATGTTCTAGGTTGTTAGTTTGATTGTTACTTCTCTCTTAAATTAAATTATTGTTAATTAATTTAGTTTAAAATTATTTTTCTTTTTAATTACACTCATTATTCGATTGCCTACATAACGATCAAGTTGATTCTGGTTGGTAATTAGTAAACACTCTTTGTGGGAACGATATTTTATTTTATAACCATATTGCTTGAGTATAATTTTGTGCACTTGCAGATTTTGCATATCACCCTCCATATGAAGTTCTAAATTTTTTGTTGTACTTTTAAACTCCATATACTCTTCTAATTAAAAAGAGGGCATCAAAGCATATATGAGAGAGAACTATGTGCATAATTATTAGAATTGCAAAGAAAGTGATAAACTAACTTGGTAGAAAGTTTACATTTTTTGTCTTGATACCACACCAATTTATCACCTTCATTAGTTGGTCCTATGGAATTGCATCTAATTATTTTACTTCCTCCTTTGTAAACAAATGAGATATTAGAGGATTATTCCAATAACCATTATGAGTCATTAAGTTAGTCACTGGTGGTTTATTAGATTGAATGTTGAAGTACATAAGAGTTGGTATCCAAGGGTCCTCCCAAATTTTAGTTCTTAAGCCATTCCTGATATGCCACCTAACCCCTGGCAATATACTATCCCTTACTTTAATTAAGCCCATCCAACCCTAAGAAGGTTTATGTCCCAAACAAGCTTCTTTGAAAGATGAGTTGGAAAGTAAATGGCTTTCATCAACTTGAACAAGAGAGAATCCTTTTCTTTCAGAAGCTTCCAACATTTCTTGGCTAGGAGAGCGATATTATATAAGTGAAAGACTTTAAAGCCTATGCCTCCTCAAAATTTTGACTTTGATATCACTTTCCATTTCCTCCAGCTAATACTTTATCTTTATCACCATGTCTTAACTAGAATGAGAAAATAATCATATTCAGTTTGTGGCATAATCCCTTTGGTAACAAAAAATAAGACATCATATGAGATGAAATTGTTGTAATGACAACCTTTATCAAAATCTCTTTATCTGTAAGAGACAAAATCTTATGTTTCCATGATTGAAGTTTGGATAAAACTCTCTCGGTAAGAAAGACAAAGGTCTCCTTTTTTTTATCTTCCCCAAAGGGAGAGAATGCCCAAATATCTCTCACTCCCTACCATATGTTTAATTCTTGAGAGGTTGGAAATGGTATTTTCGATATTATTCATGGAAGTTTTGATGAAAGTTATGCCCGATTTAGAGAATGGTGAAATTTATGCTTGATTTAGAGAAATTCACTACTTGCCAAAAGATTCACAATAAAGCTTGAGAATACTTCCCGAAAAGGAAACTTCATGAATTTCAGCTTTTGTGCATAATAAAGTTTCATCAACAAATAAAATATGAGTTAATGTTGGAGTAAACACGGTGATCTTAAGTCCAAATATTCTCTTTTCTTGTATTGCTTTATCCAATAAGAGAGATAAGGTGTTAGAAATGAGTAGAAAAAGAAAAAAGAAAAGGGGATAGGGGATCCCCCTGTCTCAACCCTCTGGTAGGATGAATAGCCCCAATGCTACTTCCATTAAATAAAATATTATAAGACACAGACACATTGCATGAAAAGATTAATAGCCCTTTTGGAGAAGCCCATAGCTCTCAAAACTTTCTCCAAGAAACACCACTGTGCTTTTTCATAGGCTTTGTTCATATCTAGTTTCAACAACACATTATGCTTCTTTTTAGCTTTAGTGGAATGAAGGTGATGAAAGAGTTCATGAGCTATAAGCACATTCTTATGAATTAATCTTTTTGGGGTAAAATCTCTTTGAGCTAGGTGAATGAAAGTATGCATGTGGGGTTTTAATTTAGATACCAACATCTTAGAAATAATTTTATAGGAAAAATTGCATAAACTGATAGGTTTGAAATGACTTACATTTTCAGAAGATGATATTTTAGGGGATGAGCACATTGTTAGTTTTATTAAGCTGCCTCAACATTCTACCATGAGTAAAGAAATCATGAACTGCATTAATAATCTCCCCTTTAACTATTTCTGGAAGTTATAATAAAAGATATCATGATATCCATCTAGACCGGGGGCCTTATGCACTCCAAGGCTAAAAACTGCAGCTTGGACTTCTTAATCTGAAGGTATGGTACACAAGGCTTCATTTAGTTGACCTGGTACCACTTTGATGATACATTCAAGCACTACCTCTTGATAAGATGGGTTACTTTCAAAAAAAAGATTTCAAAAAATGCTATAAAACCAAATTATGAACTTCATCATCATTGTCTAACCATCGACCATTTTCTGTTCGTAATTGTGAAATGTGATTTGTTTGTCTTCTCTAGATGGCTCTGGCATGAAAATACCTTGTGTTTTTGTCACCATCCGTAAGCCATTTTAGTCTATATCTCTAAAACCAATATTTCTCCTCCATTCTCCAACTTAAAAGGAGATAAATATTATTATATTTTGAATTGTTGTATTTATCATATTTATCATCTATTGTATTTTATCTTATCTGACTACATTAATATAAAGATAGTGGTTGCCCCTTATGAGTTTGTACCACTCTTCACTTTTTTTTAGTATCAGAGCAAGCATGAAAACTCAAGCACAACTCTTCTTCCTCAAACTCAAAATCAAACCATGACATCCTTAAACTCTTCTTCCTTTGCAACATCAAATATAAACTTTTCCACCATTACATCTACTCTTTTCTCCCAATCTTCACATACTATTTTTGGTGTAAATAACATAAAAAACCATGCCTCTAAAACTCTAGATTTCCAATTATCTGTTATGGAAAACCTTGTTTCTCAACATTCTCAATTTCCATCAAGTTATTAATTATGTCACAGGAAATGTGATTGTACCCTTATCCGAAATTATAGATTCCAATGGTAATAAAACCCTCAATACTACCTATACTCTATGGCAACAAGTTGACTATGTGATTCTCTCTTAGATTCATATAATAGTTTCTTCAGACATCCTCAAACATATCATTCAACCTAATAAGACATCGATTGCTCAAGATATATGGCAGGAAATCGAAAAATTATTTCATGACCATGTAAATGCGGAGTACATGCAATTGAAACTCACCTTCAATCAGGCAGCCAAAGGATCATGCTCTATTACTGAGTATCTCAGTGAAATTAAGTCCATAGCTGATCAACTTATTGTTATTGGCTCACCCATTTCATACTATGATCTGATTCTTCGAATCCTCTCAGGTTTACCCAAAGAGTATTCAGATCTAGTAGTGTTATAACAATAAAAAAAACCCTTGCCTTCTTTTTTGGATCTATGTTCATATCTCTTGGCTCATGAACCTAGAGTCTTACAGTGCTCCAAACCCACAGATTCAGTAAGAAACCACACAAGTAATGGTTAGTACAAGAACTCGTGGTACTTCTTCTCGCCCTAGTCAAGGATAATTTCATTGTGATCTGGTCAAGGACATAGACAAAATCAAAACCCAAGTCAATTTCAAAACTAATTTCAACCTCCTTAGTTTTCACCAAGCCAATCCTCGTCCCTCATTCTTTCCTTCCAATAGAGGTAGAGGTTTTCATTTCCCTAGACCAAATCAATACTAATCATCCTATCAATATTCCATTCTTAGTGAATCACCTGTCCAGTGTCAACTTTGTGATGAGTTGAATCATACAACAAAATAATGTCCAACCTGTCAAACACATGACCATAACAATCCCTTTACTGGTCTTCAATTTCATGAACCAAATGGTGAGAACATGTTATGGCATGCTGATACTGGTGTTACGCACCATATGACAAATCATACATGTAATCTTAATTCTTTTTCAACATATCATGGCAAAGATAAAGTGCAAATAGGTGACGGTACGAAACTTACTATTACAAATATTGGCAATAAAACTTTGCAAAATTGTTTCTTAAAAATGTCTTGGTTGTTCCTGGGTTATGCAAAAATTTTATTTCTGTTAGACGTTTTAGTGAAAATAACAATTGTTCTCTTGGTTTTGATTCTAATGATTTTTCTGTGAAGTACCCACCATTATAGACATCAGTCATACGATGCAATAACACAAGCTCTCTTTATCTTTTTCATGTTGATGCACCAAGGTTGTTTTCAAAATGAGTTATGATTGCAACTACTCAACCTTCTCTTTTATGGCATGAATGCCTAGCTCATCTAGGCTTACCAGTTCTCAAGAAGTTTTTATTTAAAAATTTTAGTTTTGTTAGCTCAAAAAAGTTTAATTTCAATTGTCATTCTTGTCAATTAGGAAAACATATCAGATTACCTTTTAATGATTCTTGTAATGTCACTCAATTTCCTTTGGAAATTGTTCATTCAGACATTTAGTCATCTCCAATAAATTCCTTTTGGTCACCTCGTAAATGCCATATGTACCATGCAATTTCAAGCTAAATTGCCGCCTAAATTTTGGGTGGAGTCTTTGTCATTTGTTGTGCATATTGTAAATAGAATTCCACATGCTTCAATTGTTTTTCGTGTGCCATATGAAGTTCTTTTTCACAAAACACTGATCTTTCAATTTTACGCATCTTTAGATCACTTTGTTACCCAAACCTCACTAGTCTCACACCTCACAAATTGGCCCTATGTTCAAGAGTTTGTGTGTTTATAGGGTTTTATGAGAATTATAATGGTTTTAAGTGTCTAGAACTCTCATTTGACAAGGTTTTTATCTCTAGACATGCCACCTTTGTTGAGTCATGTTTTCCTTATAATTCTTTTCACTCATAACCATCTTCAAGTAAAATTACCACCCAAAACTTCCATAATCCATTTGTTGTGATTCCGTTATTTTTTAATGTCGTGCCACACATTTCCTCCCAACCTTCTTTAAATGTTGTAACACCCTTTTTTTCTCACACTCCTAATCCTACTTCAATTAAACCTCAACCAAATTATGATGCTGCATTATCTAGTCCAACATAAACAATCCAACCAATTCCAAATAATGATAACTCCTCAAACATTCAAATTGTAGACCCATCCTCTCCTATGCAATTTCAAATCACACAAAAACCATCCAATTATTCCCTTACTCGACATCCAATGGTTACTTGTAACAAATAAGGTAATCTCAAGCCAAAGAAAGTCATCTCTATGTTGTCCGAAACCACCTCCACATGTCCTAATCATAATGAGACCAAAACATTTGAAATTGCTTCCAAGAGCAAGGTCTAGAGAGATGCTGTGTGTTCAAAGTATGAAGCCTTGCAAACTAATAATAACTATACTCTTGCTCCTCTACCCTCTACTTGTACTAACATTATTGTTTATAGGTGGTGAGTATTCAAACTTAAATTGAAGTCAATGGTAGTGTTGAAAGGCATAAAGCCAGATTAGTGGGTAAGGGATACAATCAATAACTTGGAGTTGACTTTGAGGAGACTTTCAAACCATTTGTGAAACCATTTACAATAATATTAGTTCTCTTAATGGCACTTTCAAAAGGCTGGGATGTCAAAAAACTAGACATGAAAAACACATTCTTGCATGGCTAATTGACTGAAGTGGTTTACATGGAGTAACCACCCGGATTTGTTGATCCACAACACCGTCATCATATGTGCAAGCTCAATCAAGCTCTTTATGGCCTCAAACAAGCCCCACGGGTTTGGTTTACATGGTTCACCTCATATTTACTCTCCTTTGGTTTTATTGGATGTCGTTCTAATTATTTTATGTTATGATATTTTAGTACTAATGGCATAACTGTGTTATTACTCTATATTGATGATATCGTAATTACTTCCTCCAACACTAATTTATTATAGTCTCTTATTGGTAAACTAAAACATGAATTCAAAATGACTGATCTTAGGAAACTTAATTATTTTTTAGGAATAAAGGTTGTTCACAATAATGATGGATTTTTTCTATCACAAGAAAAATATGCATATGAGATTCTTCATAAGGCAGACATGTCAATACAAAATTAGTTTCTATGCCACTTCCTAGCAAACTAACATGTATTGAATCTCCTTGTTTTCATGATATGAAATTATATAGAAGCATTATTGAGGGTTTGCAATACCTCACATTTACAATGCCTAAGAATTCCAATGATGTCAATTTGGTTTGTCAACACATGGATGAGCTGCGAATGTGTCATTGGCTGTTAGTTAAGAGACTTTTAAGATACATTAAGGGCACATTGTCACATGGCATGCAACTTTATAAAGGTAACATTGACACACTTATGGCTTACAGTGATGTTGATTGGGTTGGGTGTCCTGATACAGGATATTCAACAACTGGCTATTGTGTTTTTCTTAGTAATAATTTAATTGCCTGTTGTGCCAAGAAGCAACATATTATCTTAAGAAGTAGTACAAAATCCGAGTATAGGGTGTTGGCATCATGTGTGGTGGTGGTTTATTAGTTAAAATCTATTATGCGTGAGTTAGAACTTTGTGTTCATTTATCAATTGAAATATATTGTGATAATATTTTTTCCATATATTTAGCAAATAAATCCTATTAATCATGCAAGGACTAAACATCTAGAGGTAGACTTGCACTTTGTATGTGAATGTGTGTAATGGGGAGAAATTCAAATTGTTTCAAGTGATCAACAGTTAGCAGATATCTTTACAAATATTTTGTCTGGTGATAGATTTTATCTTTTGAGTAGCAATCTTGGTGTTCAACAATATTGTTTTTTTTTTTGAATTGTTGTATTTATCATATTTATCTTATATTGTATTTATCTTATCTAACTACATTAGTATAAAGATACTGGCTGCCCCTTTTGAAGATGTACCACTCTTCACTTCTTTTCAACCCTCCTACAATTCTTTTGTTATCTATTTCTCCCTTTCTTGTTGGTTGTTCGATGTTGGGTTTTGGTATATTTCTTCTAATTCCTCTTGAAGCTGCTATATTTATCTTGCATTTAGATTACTATTCTTCTCCCAATTACTCAAGTAACTTGCAGTGGATTTGAGCATCTTATATAAAATGAATTGATAGTCCCATAGGCCTTGAAAATCCAACCCTGTTGCACTTGGTATTTACACTTATTCTTTTCCAACCATTTCTGCTCTAACTTGAAGCCTCTATTTTCAATTTTCATATATGGCCTCAAAAGTAGGATGAGGAACCTATGGTCAGACGCTTTAAAGGGACCATGAGTAAGGCTAGCTTGATTAAATTTCATTCTCCATTCCTATTAGCCAAACATTTATCTAGTCTTTATTGGACATTAGCTTCTCCAAACCTCTTATTACTCTAGGTAAATAGTAGACCATTAAAGCCAATGTCGCTAAGTTGTAAATTCTCTATCCAGGAAGCAAAAATCCCCCCATTTAAAGTTAAAAGCAGTTCCAGCTTTCTTTTCTATAGAATATAAAATCAAATTAAAATCTCGTAGACATAACCATGGTAAAGATGGTCCAAGATTAAGACTAGCAATGGTGTTTAGAAAATCTAGTTTCATCTCATAGTATGGGCTTCCATAGACAAAGATGATGAGAGAAAAATTTTGATTAGGGTCATATATTGCTATATATAGATAATTAGATCCCATGGCCAATTCTTGAATCAACCAGTGACCTTTCCACCAAAGATTCAAGCCACCAACAATGTCATAAGTCTTTATGTACAAACCAAAACCAAAACCATATCATCGTCTATATACCTATATAAAAGCTTTCTTTTTTTTTCATTTTTGACAAAAACACAATACTTGGTCAATTTTTTATAATAGGAAAAAATATATTAATGGTGTCTGAACTTTTTCATTTTTGCTATTTTGATGTATGAATTTTTTTTTTCACTTTGGTGTCTGAACTTTTGTTATTAGAAATAATTTGGTCGTTCTCACTGATTTTTTTTTCTACTGATTTGCTATTTATCGACCGATTGGAACTATCAAATTATTTCTAATAATAAAAGTTCAGACACTAAAGTGAATAAAAACATTCATACACCAAAATAACAAAAATAAAAAAGTTCAGACACCATTGGTATATATTTTCCTTTAGAATAGAATTTTATAGTCCCTTCTCTAGTGAGATTTTTACCAAAACACTAACAATTCCAAGTAACAAAAACCATACTGAAAGTAAAGTGTCTCAAAACTAGTGAAAAGGCTAGAACTACAATATACAACTGTAAAACATGAGTATAACAATAATATTCACAATATCAGCAATTCCTAATTACAAAAATCTGAAGATGGAGTAAACTCACAGACATATTGAATTATATTATCCTCAAATTAATAATATAATATAAGAGAAAAACCAACTTGATACTTTAAGAGAATACACACAGCAATATAGAGTAAGAAAAACTATTGAAAAAATAGCCACTCATTAGAGCTAAATCGAAAGTTGGGTGAAAAGACTTGACTGCTAATGGTTTGAGAGTTTAGGGACCCGAGAGCTTGAGAAAGGAGAAACACATTAACTATATAGTAGGAAAAGGCTGGGCTCTACACTCGAGAGTGAACTGAACTATTAATCAATAGAGAGATTTTAGAGAAAAAGAAAGTATGTTGCTTATACAACAATCTTTGCCCTCTCCTCTTTTCAGTCACTGCCCTTCAATTAACTAATTCAACCTCTCATGATTTATACATAGCAGTCTCTACCATTTTCTCCTATTTTTAGTTACACCTTCCCTTGCCAAAAATTGCTCATTTGTCATGTCATCTTAAGTTTGTTTTGCTTTTCTTACGTCTTTGATTTAATTTTTTAAAATTGTATTGATTTAATTTTCTTGTTCTTTATAATCATATAAATTAAGCTTGTCAAAGAATTCTTAAAACTTTTAGATTCTAAATTTCTAACAAAAAAAATAATTTTTAGAAGGTGACTATTTTTGTAAATGTTTGCATAATAACTATTTTTTCCTCAATATCTAAATGAGAAAAGTGTTTTTATTTTCATTAAAAAAATAGATTATAACTTTAATCCAATAGTTTTAGGTTTTTTTTTTTAATTTATAAAGTATGAAATCAATTTAGATTATGAAATCTTTTTTATTTGAATTGGTTAAATTTTTATGGGAATGTTTTGGCAACATGCATGTGTTTCTCAAAAATAAAAATTATCATCTAACTATTAGTTTATAGATGAATCCTTTATTAATCATATATATATATATATCAATGTTTTATTAAATCAAACTCTTTACAATCAATTAGCTTGCTTTCAATTTTCTAATCAATCAAATGATTTGGGAAAGTTTTCCATTCATTCAATTATTTTAATTCTGAAATTAAATTTAGTTACTTAAATTAATAAGTCAAATTTCACCAATGATTTTATAACTTTAAATTAAATAATGAATTAAAATGGCTCTCTAATATTAACAACTAACTTTTAGGGTGACTCTCTCAAATCTATGTTAATTACTCATATACTTTTATTTAATCAATGTGAGACTTTTTTTCTTTATATTTTTATTAGCCCCCTCAAGTGACAGCTGAGTCAAAATAATTTTTTATGAACCCAATTGACATTTATAATTTTGTGATACAAACTGAATCAAGGGAATCTTTAAAGCCTGAGATACAACCCATATCAAGTAAAAAAAATTAAAATTCCAAGGAATATCCCATACCAGATGAAAAATAAATATTTAAAAGCCCATCACAGAGCGAAAGAAATCCACCATGGGGCAAGAATTTAAATCTCAATCCAAATTTATGAGATATTATGAGACATAGAGGTTATAAGGATCAATTATAATAATAAAAATTAACATGGTATCAGGGGGAGTGTTTGAATTTCTTTCTTGGTTTTTTGAGATGGATGTCCAGTCCCAATAGGGCTAGTATCTAATTCAAGTGACAATTGAATGTGTATTCCTAATTATCATTTGAGGGAAAATATTAAGAATAATCCCATATGGCTTGGGATTGAAAAAATATAAGGGATAAAGTATGTGTCGAATACTAGATATTTTAGTTATGATAGCACTTAATATACCAATATGTGTTATGTGCGTATATATTCCTTATACTCTTTTATAATTGTCAACCTCCTCAATTTATAATAACTATAATAATAAAACTAACAATTTCAATAGAAGAAATTCTTCTAAAAAAATAAAAACTTGTCTATACTTGGAGGCAATTTTTTCTCCTTTTAAAATTGAATAAAAAAAATATAAGAGCATATATATTTAGAATGAATGATTAGTTAATTTATTAATTCTTAAAGAAAGACATATAAACCTGAATGATGAACTAATAATATTGCTATTAAAGTCTGGCTTGAAGACAAAAATGTTGCTAGGATAATCCTAAAAGAGGGAAGGGAACTAAATCATAAAGCCTTGTTTGAAAACTTAGTGGTTAATCATATTTCCATCACAAATTAATAGTTTATAAGCGAATAAATTTGAGAAATTAATATAATGTAAGTACAAATATACTTCAACTAAGAAAATAGTTTGGATAACAATAAGATCCAAAGTGATGTGCCATGCTAAAATGGAATAATAAAGTAATATTACAAGCCAAGGATAAAAAATGCAATTATGGAATCATTATGATGAATGTAGGTTTAAAGCAATAACAAAAGTATTAGGGTATCTCATATTAATAATCGTTTCATATATTTTGAGTATTAAGTAATAATTCATATTGATAGTAGACATGGTCATTGTCCAGTTCGAAACAAAAACTAGACCATTCAAAATGAGTCTGAAATCGAAACCGTGGCCAAACTGAAACTCGAATCTAAATTATTAGTTTGCTTCAGGTTCCTAATTTCTTCAAACATTACTTCTTCCATTTATGCCATTCACATTGAAAAATCCTCCAATTCCTATATCCATTATTACATTATCAAAACCACCAACTCTTTGCTCATGATCTATCTCTGATGATAAAGAGTGTAACCATCGTTCACCAATTTGTAATGGTTATTATCTAGCTGGAACCTACATTTAGGAACCATAAACTTTCTCAAATTATCCACTTGGACTATCAAATGATCTATCACAAAACTTATCTCCATGGCCAAGTGGCCAAATTTCCTATAAATGAAACAAAATGTAGGCAACCTCTCATATTTGAAAGTGATCCATATCTAGTCCTCCCCCTCCCCCACTAGTTCTCTCGATTTTCATTCTTCTTTTAAATAGTAACTTGGCATCTACTTTAACACATATCCTCATATAATTTTGCAAATCCCATCAAAATTATTTAGGTTAGATTCGATAAGTGTTATGTAATTCCTAATGTCTCTCCCAACTCTCTCCAACATACAATCTATCAGTAAGTCTTACAATTATACCCACAACTTAATGTGAAATGGACATATTTTATTGGTTGTTCAACTATAAAATTATAATCAATATTCCATGTCTCTCCTTAAATAACTCTGGGAATATCAACTTTATGAAAGAACGAAATAAGAATAACATGGGATTTAACTCCTTAATGCAAGCACCTTACCCTTGTCTCCATAATGACACTAGAATGTGCCTCATCACATTAATGTTTATAGTTTTGTCCATTATAAATTTGCCTACCAATAACCACTGTAGATCTATTGTCCCTTCTTCTCCTCCTCTCCTTTAATGACCAAAATCCCCCTCTTTCTCTTCCTCCAATGTTACATAGGTACACATCTCTTCCAATGTCCAATTGTTAGGACTTTTGAAGCCATTTAAAAAAAAGGGACAAAAAGATATATTACACAAAAACAATACCAATAAAAGAAATAAAACTTATTAAGAGATAAGACTAACAAAACTTGTCATAAGACAAGACATTTCAATAGTTTTTTTTTACCACCAATATGCAACACACATATGTTATGCATATGCTATAAGAAAGTGGATTACTAAGGGGATTTTCAATGCTTCTCTATTTTTGAATAACACTTTTTTATATATAAATAAAATGTATTTTAATTAATTTTTAAATATGAGAAGTGTAATTTTTTTTTTGAAATATGTTAAGATATTTATTGTGTTATTTATTGTATAGCGTCATGTTATTCTTTTGTATTTACTTGTAAAGGCATATCTCATCTATTCAAAATGTAAGTAGTTGTAGGGCATTTTTACATTATATATAAGCATCATAATATACTGTAATCTATATAATTTTCCAGATTGAATACATAGATAAATTTTCATTTCTTTGTCTTCGACATCTTGACCTACCAAAAACCTGAAATCTTACTTGGCATCAGAGTGAGCCTGTGAAACCAAATCAGCCTAAAATATTTGAGAAAAATACCTTCTAAATCGATTTAACTGAGATTTGACTTTTTTTTTTATCTAAATTGTCTTTTCTTGTTATCGTAGTCTTTGAAACCTAGATCTATTATTTTTTTTTGTCTGTTATGCACTTGGATATTTCAAAGTGTAATTCAATAGAGATTTGCTTATATAGATTTGTGCATGCAAGCTTAAATAAATGAATTTCTAGCAAAGTTGAATTTGAAGTTCTTGTATGAACCATAAAATAGTAGAAATCCTAACTAAGCCCTTTTTCTTTAAAGATCTATTCATTTTCTTTCACATATTTAGGATATGCATGATTTGATTTTAATAAAAAGAAAAACCGAACCGATGAAATTTAGTTATTTCAGCAATATGTGATTTAGTTTTCGGTTCGATTCGATTCTTAATTTCAAAAATTTTTGGTTTGGTTACCTCAATATTAGTAACCAAAATAACCAAATTTTATTTATTAATATATTAAATAAAATTTTAAGTAATAATATAATTATGAGTATTTTTTTAATAATATTTAATTTTTTAATGATATATTTCTTTTTTACTTTTATTCTTATATTAAAAATATATAAATTAATGATATTTAAATTAAAAATTAATATTATTTGGTTATACACAATAAACGAAAAGTAAATATTTAGTACAATTTGGTTCAATTCTGTTATTCTTTTATTAATTTTGATTCAGTTCAGTTATTATTTTAAAAAATATTAAAATTTTGGTTAGTTTAAATTTTTGTTAGGTTTGGCTTTATTAACCGAATGCACAACTATAAAAAATGAAAACCTAAACAAAGCCTTTAGCCATTTTTTCTATTCCTTTATGATGATTGAAATCATATCTACATAATAAAACCTTAGATTTAAAACCTTAAAACTTAAATTGAGATCTAGAAATTTAAAGTTCATATCTAAGACCTTAAACCTAAATTGCATATCAAAAACCCATATATGAGAGGTTAGATGGATATTAATCTATAAAACTTGATAATTCTTCCCCTTTACACATTTTTTTAAATATTTATGGCTGAAGAGACAAAGACTTCTAGAGCGATAGAGACATAGAAGAGCAAGGGAATTATGAACTGAGACATTGGGGATCTATTACATCTGTATAGTTCAGATCATCCCAGGATGATCTTGGTTAGTTGCTCCTTAACTGAAACAAATTATTTTACTTGTAGTAGGGCTATGAAAATAGCGTTATGGGCTAAAACTAAGTTACGATTCATTGATGATAGATGTAAAAATTTTGTACTAGATTCTTATGATTTTGAAACTTGGAAGAGAATTGATTGTATAGTTACCCCCTGGTTATTGAATTCCATTTATATGAATACAATAAAGGAACTATAAGATGAATTGGAGATAGATATAGGGAGAGTTTGGTCCTTTAGTTTATAAAATCCATAGGAGAATTTCCTCTATTTCAAAAGAAAAGATGAGTGTTATTGGGTTTTACACTAAGTTGAAACAACTCTAGGATGAACTTAGTTATTTACTTTAGTTACCTGAAAGTTCATGTGGTGCTGCTGAGGATGTAGTAGACCTTAATAATTTGAAAAGGATTATGTGATTCTTGATGGGCTTAAATGATTAGTATGATCATGTTTGTAAACATATACTACTCAATGAACCTTTGCCTAATGTGAATAAAGCCTATTTATTTGTTTTGAGAGTTGAAAAATAAGGGAAAGTGCATAGGTCTTATATGGAGATTAACAATAGTGTTATGCTGACTAGGGGTTAATCCAGCCTAAAGGGGTATGGTAGAGGTCAAAGCAATAGCAAGAATTATAGGATATGTTCGTTAAATAAGGATTTTACTAAGAAAAATGATAGATTTTGCACACACTGTAACATGAATAGGTATAAGAAAGAAAAATATTTTAGACTCAGAGGGTACCCATATTGTTTTTTGAAGTAAAGAAACAGAGAGGAGAGGACAAGGGGCACCATTTGTTACTCATGTAGATTAATCCACCACTACAACAAATTGTTGGTTTAGTTACGAATGTTTGCTACGATGCTTTTGATAATAGCTAATACATAATATTAACTATGAAATATACGATACATAACTAATTATAATTTCATTAGCTATGAAAAGTAATCTCTCAAAACAAGTTCTCAATTTTTGTTTCAGCTTTTATTTTTCTCAGCAATAATTAGCTTTTAGCTCCAATCTTTTAATTCTTGTAGCATATCAAATATTTTAGTCATGGATATTAAATTTTCATAGTAATAACTTAGTATTAGCCATGAAAATTAGTTTATGGCTAAACATATACAATAATAGCTACAAAATATATGATTTGTGACTAATTATAATTTTATTAGCTATGAGAAATAGTCTCTCAAAACAAATCATCAACTTTGGTTTCAAATTTTATTTGTTGTGGCAATAATTAATTTTTAGCTACAACCCTTTAGCCATAGTAGCACATCATATGTTTTAGCTATTAATGTGCAATTTTCATAGCAATAGTTCTTATTATTAGCTATGAAATATAATGTGGCTAAAAAATATATAATAATAGCTATAAAATATATGATTTGTGACTAAGTATAATTTCACTACCTATGAAATTTTGCTTGTTAAAGCAAATTTTTATTTTTTATTTTACTTTTTAGTTATAGCAATAATTATGCTTTTAGCTATAGCTTTTTAGTTTTGATAGTTAATTAATTGTTTACATATAGATAAAATTTTGATTTCAGTAATTATGATTATTAAGAAAAAAAAACTTTTGGTTAAAAAATAGCCACATTATTGAAGTTGATAATATATAATAATTTCTAATTCAATACAATTAATCAGCAACAAATTAATAAATATGTGTATTATATTCTAAGCAGAACCAATTAGAATTATATGATATAATATATAAAATATAATAAAATAATTATAGAAGTCACAAATGGCTTCATCTATATGAAAATATAGAACTCTTGGAACACTTGATTATAAGTAAAGATGAGAAAATTAAATTGAAATAATCAAATAAAAATATCAGTAATGGAAACTTTTCCTTTTTTAAAAAAAGTGCTATCAACTTCTAATTAAAAAAAAATAGTACTATGACATATTTACCATTTTTTTTATATATAAATATACTACTGTGAATACTCGAATTTTGAGGCTCGGAAAGTCGATTTTCTCAGACTGCAGAAGACCAAGCCAGACCGGACGATCACGACAAAGCTCACCGAAAGTATGTCCTCATGGTACTTGAAATGTCCGGAGTGACGCAAGGATCACAGATATGGTCCCGGAATAATTTTTGGAGATCCGTGGCTCCTGGAAAATCAGTTTGAACGAAAAACGTGAGAATTTTCGTGCCTTTTTGAGGCTGAACCGCCGGAACCGGGAGTCCGACCGCCAACCGCGGCGGTTCGACCGCCGCTGTTACCATTTTCCCGATTTTTCGGCTGACAATGCCTGTCCGACCGCTGACCACGACGGTCCAACCGCCGGACGGGCGGTCCGACCGCCGTCCAGTCCGATTTTTGTCTATAAAAGGCTGCTAAATTCTCAGAGAAAGGGTTCGGCTTTTTTGGGTGGGCGACGTGCTGACGAACTCTCTATTTTCACGCTTAAGAACTCTTCTTGGACTTTTATTTGCATAAATCTAACCCTGTGCTGCAGGAATCAAGAATCACAATCCAAGGTCTAAGAAAACAAGATCTGAAACTTCGAAGTGGAAGAATCCTAAACAAGGTAGTATCCTAATTCATCATTTGTCAATCCAAGCATGTCCTAAACATTGCACCTTCTTTTAATTTCTTTCCTGTCAAAGACCTAATCCTTTTAGGTCTAAGGCCTAATTTAAATAATCAATCAACCTTTTGGCATTAAGCCATGAATCAATTGATCTTTTTGGCACGGAGCCTAAATTGCACTCTTTTGGTACGAAGTACCCAAATTCCATCAAAATTAGCACTAAGTGCTTAAAATCTCACAATTTTGGCAAAATGCCGGATAATGCACGAAGCATACACACACACATGCATAAATGCATAATTGCCTTTAAATAGGCTTTTCCGAACTACATGGGCTTTGATCTCTTATAAAAATGAGAGTATGTAGGCATGTTTGGGATTCACCCCAAATAGCAAGTCCACAATTTACTAACAATCTGCTGGTCTTCTTTTCTTCATCCTTTTTGGGTTTGTTTCTTTTGGCAAATTGATCAAATACATGACATAGTCCCCGAATCCTCCTTGGGTTCGTAGATTAGAAACCTTTACATTGGATGCATTATTGGAGTCAAACAAGGGTTTTCTTAGTTTTTCCCTTTGAACAGAAAAAACTGAGTGGCGACTCCTAACAACAAGTGAACGTTCATCCGAATCCTTTTCAGGTGAAAAACCGAGGTTCACAGATTGACGACTCCACTGGGGAGCATAAAAATGATTTATGAGAGGGCAGCTTAGGCAAGAATGGGTAAGAGCTCGCTAAGTTGAAAATCCGAAAGGACAGCTTAGGCAAAAATTAGAGCAAGTAAATAAAGTAGATAATGTTTGAAAAGTAAATAAAAGAGTCATTCATTCCAAAAAAGAGAATTATTCATTACAAAAAGAGTCAGTCATTACAGAAAGAGTCATTCATGCCATGACAAGAGTCAGACCATAAGTCCTATACATCCAATGAACCAAAAAGGTAAAGACAACCCAAAAAAGCAGACAATAGAGTCAACCCTAGGATCTAAGTCCTACGTCTCCTACGTGGGGCAGAGTCTTCGGTATCTTCCTTAGTCTTGGAACTCTCTGCAACATCTATCTTCCCCTCATCAAGAGGAACCACATCCTTTCCCTCCAACTCCTGCAGCAATGCAAGCCTCCTTGGCTTTTGAATTGGCCAAACTTCGGCTATGAACCAAGTTCTATACTCTGGAGTAGGCTGGACAAGAGAAGGCTCTGCAAAAGGCCTGATCATCTGATGGTTCCTAACCCAAGTCTGTAGAACAGCTCGAGTAACTTCAGGAGTAATGGGGGAAGCAATGGAAAGCCCAACAGGAAGAGGAACCCTCTGATCAATTCCCATCTGTCTGAGTACCCGAGAAGCACTATACCATGTACTATGGGTGAAACCAAGAAGGTAGACATGGTTATGCATTGCATTTGCCTCCATGGAATTCTATACCAAGGGACAAACCACATCAATTCTTTTGGTCCAAGCTCAAACAACCAGATAGCCCACTTAGCCATGGAGGGAAAAGAAATCTGGATTCTCCTGGTGCGGTACTGAGAAGGGTTATAAGTCAAGGCATTGGGAGCAACAACCACTCAGAGATGGTCTCTCAGCCAAACCTAAAAAAAAAATAAAAATAGAATAGATCCTTTCTATTTACAAAGAAAAAGAGAGATGATAAAAGGTATAACAAAATTACCTGAAGAATGATCGGGGTAACAGTCCAATTTTCAAATCCGAGTGCAGTTCTGTCAAGACTCTGAATAGTCTCAGCCAGAATCATACCACCAATGCAGTTAAGTTCTTCCATTTGTGGGGTAAAGCTTCAAATCTCCAAAGCCAGGATCACAGTTGAAAAGAAACCCGGCTAACAGGCAGAAAACAAAAGCTCGCATCCTATGTTTCAGTTGAACCTCATCTTCAAAATTAGCAGTCAGGAATTCATCAATCAAAGGAAACAGCATCGCCTTATTCCCATCCATGATCATAGCTTGAGCTTGAGGCCTTGTAAAGTTGAAGAGCCTCTGAAAAGACCCCACGTAGCCAACTTGAACCTCATGCCTTACAAGAGGGGCATTTGGGTCACATCTAATAATTGAGTATAATTCCTCAAAAAGAGGACACATCTCCTCCATCCGGGCACCAAATCTGAAAATGTGGGCTTGGGGATCCCAAAATCTGATACAAGCATGCAAAAAATCCCAATCCACAGCTACACCTCTAAGGGTGGCAACAGCTTTCAGTCCATATCTTCCCATGTTGATCCTTTCAACATTATGGAGGCTCTTGGTCCAGTTATGCATCACATGGTTAAAAAGAGGGTTCATTATTGAGAGAAATAAAAATCCTGCAGTGAAAAACCTGTTTTATGGCCCGAAAATGAACTTCAAATTCTGTTTTTTTTCGTATACATATACTGCCCCCGGCGGCCCGACCGCCGCCCGGCCAGCTTCGATTCTCATTTTTTTTATTTTATCTTTATTTTGTTTTTATTTTATTTTATGAAATTCTTGTGTTTTGGCCCTGTTTAGATTATTTTAGGTACTATTTTGGGGTTATTTCAAGGATTTATTTTTGAAAATGGGTTTCTAAAACAAAAAAAAAACAAACAAACATCATACATACACATTTGCTGTTAATACTAACAAATTAATGCAGGTTTGTACTTAAGTTCAGATAACAGGCGGAAAACATGGAAAGTACAAAGTACAGAGCAGGAATAATTGAAATACTACAAATATAATCTAAGACAAATATGAGAATTCAGCGCCGGGCTCTCCGTCTTTGTGGCCTGTTCTGCCTCTCATAAGCACTATCAGTCCAAGCACCCATCAGCTCATCAGAGAAAGCAGTAATCAATGCCGCCATGTCAGCAACTAGACCCTCAGGTACCTGTAAAAAAGACAGAATCACAATCAATTTCAAGAGAATTTCATGAATCCTTTTCATGAAAAGTTCTAGAGGAATATACTTGGGTGATGTGAACAAGGCTCCGATATGGTACACTCTCCACACTAATTGGTCGGGTCACCCAGCCATCAGGTGCATGATAACGAACAGCATAAGGCAACCTCAGGTCGGCCAAAGCAGGGTCCAATTGACCGGTAGCCGCAAGAATAGATGGGGGAGGCCTCAAGTGTGATGAACTGCTGCTTGCTCCAATATGTGATGGTCCAGCCCTGAAAGTGGAAGCCCCAGCCCTAGAGGAAGAAGGTCTGTCAGCTCGACAGCTGGAAGGGGGATGGTCTCCCGGGGTGCTGGAAGTGGGAGCCGAAGAGTGGGAGGACCGATAAGGTGGTGCAGAATCGAACCGTGCCACAATGCGTGGCATCAGTCGCTGAAGACAGTAGAAATCATAATCTTCCTCATCCGGGGCAAAGGCCGATTCGAAGGGATCACCCTCATACTGGGACGCTGTAACAGGCAGAAGCGTCAGAGATAGCATGTCATCAAGAGGGTCCAAGGGAGCTGTACGGAAGCCGGCAATATGGAAAGTCACTCTCTCAGCGAGATAATACCGTCGATACTCTAGATGGGGAAGTATGAATAGACGGTGAGTCAGGAACTGTGATCACGGAAAGCTGTGATCTTGAGCAATCCACTCTGCCAGTCGGCTAGACATCGCTGTAAATGTAACCTGTAAAAATTTATTATGTTAGTGAATCATTTTCTCTAATATAATAAATAATGATAAAGTATTTACCGAGTTCATGGAGCAGCTGTCGAAAAACGATCTCAGCTCTCTGATAGGAAGCTTCCTCTTTGGTGCTTCCATCCTTTCTTTATACCATCTCCAAGCAATGGGAGAAAGAGGATCTACAGGGGCAAGTGGATCACGAAGAAAAGGGGCGATACCAGGAAAGTACTCGTAAGCCCAAGTCTGAAAAAAAATGAAATGATGAAGAAGATATCAGAGTCGGTATATGCAAGGTAGAGGAAATGTTCTTTACATTACCTCCCAGAAGTAGTACAGGCCACATGGAGTGATGCGGGTATAGCAGAGGTCTGACATGTCGTCATACAATCTACACAGCATCATGCTAGCCCAATCGTATGTCTGAAGTCGTGTCAGGTCGAGTAGGCTCTTCAGCACATTGAGATTTACTGCGTCCTTCCTGTTTGCTAAGAAGGAGCTAGCAAACAGGAGAATCAGGGTAAACCTGGCCACCTGATCAGCAGTAAGATTGCCTACCTCATAGCCAGTATAGATGGCTGGCGCCTGCTCTACAAGCCACCTTCGCTGAATGCAGCGGGGCTCCTGATGTCGAGGATAGTCAACCCCTATCAAAGTGATCATGTCGGCTGAAGAAATGTCATGCCGCCAGTCACTATAATACTCCACCATCTCAACGCCGAAGGGAATCCCAGAAATGACGGAAAAGTTGGTAGGTGTCATCATCATCTCCCTCATGCAAAATGGAACGTATCAGTAGTGGGCCACCATCGCTCAGCCAGCGCGCAGATCAACTCCCTGTGGATATCTTTGCCTGCATCTATAGTCCTCAAATGGTGGAGGAAAGCAGGTCTGATAAGATCCCCCACCGGATGCCCGGCATCAAAGATATAAGCCGGAATAGTGCTCATGGGTCTCTCAGCGATGGATATCCTAATAACAGTGTTCTAAAAAAAAAGATCTTCTAATTCATTATTGTGGATAATTTTGGGCAACTTCAGAAAAATTTAAATTCTATCCCCAGCCGGGTGTGACTTGCTAGAGGGTTATTTCTTAGTTCTTTACTAGAAATAATTACTGATGGCGGAACATGGTGAAGCCTGGAACTACTCTTGATTCATTACTAGTACATGTAAAGAAATGATTCCTAAAATTTGTTTCTAAGTTCCTTACTAGAAATAAATAAATTTCTTAAGCATGCATACTAGGTGAGTAAAGGAAAATGTACTTACCTCGTAGCAGCCGGTCCGAGAGCTGTGCTTCTCCTCCTCGAGTAAAAGATTGCATGGAGGGAGTGGGATTTCAAAATCTTCAAAGCCAGTGAAATCCATCGTTGAAAGAAAGTTTGAAGGAAAGGAAAGAAGAAGAAAGAATGAAAGCAAATGAAAATGGAATGAAAATAAGCCTATTTATAAGGAAAATGTGAAAATGCGGGTCTTTTGCACCTCGTTCAAAATCCTCGTTTCTGACGACCACTGAGCTCCATAAATCATTTTTATGGACCCCAGTGGGGGGCAATTGTGAATACTCAAATTTTGAGGCTCGGAAAGCCGATTTTCTCAGACTGCAGAAGACCAAGCCAGACCGGACGATCACGACAAAGTTCACCGAAAGTATGTCTTCATGGTACTTGAAATGTCCGGAGCGACGCAAGGATCACGGATATGGTCCCGGAATAATTTTTGGAGATCCGTGGCTCCTGGAAAATCAGTTTGAACGAAAAACGTGAGAATTTTCGTGCCTTTTTGAGGCTGAACCGCCGGACCCGGAGGTCCGACAGTGGCGGTTCGACCGCCAACCGCGGCGGTCCGACCATCGCTGTTACCATTTTCTCGATTTTTTGGCTGACAATGCCGGTCCGACCGCTGACCACGGCGGTCTGACCGCCGTGCAGTCCGATTTTTGTCTATAAAAGGCTGCTAAATTCTCAGAGAAAGGGTTCGGCTTTTTCGGGTGGGCGACGTGCTGACGAACTCTCTATTTTCACGCTTAAGAACTCTTCTTGGACTTTTATTTGCATAAATCTAACCCTGTGTTGCAGGAATCAAGAATCACAATCCAAGGTCTAAGAAAACAAGATCTGGAACTTCGAAGTGGGAGAATCCTAAACAAGATAGTATCCTAATTCATAATTTGTCAATCCAAGCATGTCCTAAACATTGTACCTTCTTCTCAATTTCTTTCCGGTCAAAGACCTAATCCTTTTAGGTCTAAGGCCTAATTTAACTAATCAATCAACCTTTTGGCATTAAGCCATGAATCAATTGATCTTTTTGGCACGGAGCCTAAATTGCACTCTTTTGGTACGAAGTACCCAAATTCCATCAAAATTAGCACTAAGTGCTTAAAATCTCACAAATTTGGCAAAAAGCCGAATAATGCACGAAGCATACACACACACATGCATAAATGCATAATTGCCTTTAAATAGATTTTTCCGAACTACATGGGCTTTGATCTCTTATAAAAACGAGAGTATCTAGGCATGTTTGGGATTCACCCCAAATAGCAAGTCCACAATTTACTAACAATCTGCTGGTCTTCTTTTCTTCATCCTTTTTGGGTTCGTTTCTTTTGGCAAATTGATCAAATACATGACATAGTCCCCGAATCTTTCTTGGGTTCGTAGATTAGAAACCTTTACATTGGATGCATTATTGGAGTCAAACAAGGGTTTTCTTAGTTTTTCCCTTTGAACAGAAAAAACTGAGTGGCGACTCCTAACAACAAGTGAACGTTCATCCGAATCCTTTTTGGGTGGAAAACCGAGGTTCACAACTACTCATTATGCAAGTATGAGAAAGCAATTACAACTACTAAATAAGCATTAAAAATTATATTAAATTTTTTAATAAAATAATTACACTTAGTTATTAGTGGCAAAATAAATAGTATTTAAAAATAAAACATATATAATCAAACAACATATGAAAGTTTAAAAAAATCCAATAAATAATATAATAATCTATATAAGTAAATCTTCATCATCAATCTCTTCAAAATCCATTTCTTCATCATTAATGTCATCAACATCAATATCATAGTGCTAAAAGCACATATATCATTCCTCTTCCAATTTATTAAGTCATCATCCTCTTTTACCATATTTGCAATTTGGGGAACTAAATCAGAATTATCATGTTGAAAACCTTCTTCATTGGTGGATGATTTTTTACCATACAGTACATCATAAAAAGCTATCAGGATGACCTTTTAAAACAACAAGCCAATTGGGATTTAAACCATTATCAAAATAGAATACTTGTTTCGCTTGAGATGCTAGCACGAATGGTTCATCTGTTTCTAATTTGCAATGTAATATCCCAATTTTTTTTAAAAATTTCTAATTTTTAAAAATTTGATAAAATATATTATAATTAAATTGGATAAATTAAATTAATAATTTAAATGGAAAATGAAAAAATTTTAAGTAAAAAATAGAATGTATATATGAAAAATACCTAACATATACTTAACATATACATTAGTCAACTCTTTTAAAAGAAAAGTCAAACATCTAAGGGCAAAATGGTAATTATACCTTATAAACTTAAAATTATTTAAATAAATTAAAAATAAATTATTTTTGGTTGGAAGAGGTAATTTAGGATTTTAAAATAATTAAGTAATTAATTATTTATTAAAATAAAATAATATTTATATATGGTCATTTTTTTAAGTGGAAAGAAAGAGAAAACTAAAATTAGTCTTCTTCTTCTTCAAAAAAAAAAAAAGAAATTATATGGCCATGGGAGTGATTTTTCTTCATCAAAATACTCATTTTGACAAGAAATTTCAAGAATTAATTGAAGTTTTGGTATATTTTCAATAGGTTAGTAAGCTTCTTTTCTTAATTTTTGATTTTTTTTAAAGTATGAATATGTGGATTTTGAAATTTTCTATTAGTATGATTTAATTGTTTAATTGGGTATGAATGAAGCTATTTTGATTAATTATTAATGATTTTCAAGTTAAATGGAAGAAAGAATTAAGTTTGGGATGAGTTGGGTGAAGAGAGAGAATTTAGAGTTATGAAAAATTTGGATTCTTGGATTCATAGTTTTTAATTGTGCAAATTGATTCCAAATGAGTTATTTTGATGCATAAACAAGTATTTTAAAGTCAAATATTGGATTTGGTTGTATTTGGTTGGAGTTTGAGAATGAAAGTGTGATTTAGGGTTTTGGAAAATGATTTTTCCAAAGTTGTTGAATTGTATAATTTTATTGGTTTAATCATATTGTTTGGTGTTATAAGTAGTGAATATAAGCTTAAAATGATTAGTGGATTGTGTTGGAATGGAAAACCTCCAATGAAGGAAGGTTATGCCATTTTAGAATTTTGTGTATAAGAGTGTGTTTTTGTAATGTAAATGGTTTAAATGTATTAAAATATGTTTCTAATAATATAAATAAACTTAATATATTAAAAAGAATGGCCTAGTATGAGAATCCAAAGTTAAAGTGAGGTTAGCCTTAAATTTTGAATTTTTGCTTGGATGGGGTTTAATTATGGTTTAATATTGAAAATGCCATTAAATGTGATACTAAATGATTATTTGCTATCACATTGGGTTTAGGTATTGAGGAAGGTTGATTTGCTTCATCCAAGTGCTGAAAGGGCAAGTTGGAAGGATAGAATTGGAGGTTGTTTTAAGCTTGTTTTGGTTGCTATTTGAGGTAAGTACAAACTTTGAATACATTGATTATGTTTGCATGACATTTGGGCTTAACACATTTTAGTTGAAAAATGTGTTAAGCTACTTGATACATTGGTTATGTATGAATAATGTGCTATGACATTTGTAATGTCATATTTATGTTAAATGCATTGTGAAAAGCCATTGATAATGGCTAAATTGTGTAAAATGTGAAATATGTGTATTATGTGAAAATGACCCAAAGTGTTTGGGTAATGCCATTTGTTGTGTATGCATTAAGAATATTGTTAAAAAGCCATTGGTATTGGCTAGATTACATTAAATGTTATTAATATGTGAATTATATGGAAATACCCAAAGTAATTGGGTAATGTATTGTAAATACAAAAATGTGGTATAATGTAATGAGATATGTGAAAATATAATGAAATGAATTGATATCGATATCGACATAAATGAGAAATATGAATAAATTGTGTACCTAGTATGTTATTAAATTTTCAGAGTTCTGTGTTTGGCGGCATGCCTATGATTTGCCTACAGGCTAGACGCTAGGCGTTACTGCAAAAAATATTTTTGAGGTGAAATGATCAGGTCGTAAGCCTCAAAAATAAGTCCTTGAAGCTGGACTGGATGAAATGATTGGGTCGTAAGCTCAGACCTAGTTGGACTATTACATTGATATTTTACCTATGGGGCTAGACATATGGTGTTATTATAGACCAAAATAGTAACTCTTGAATTTGAATAACATATTAGTTATCTTTGGGTCCATGTTTGTAATTTTATGTGAATTGTGGATTGTGAAATATTTGAAAAGTATGAGAAAATGGAATGATGTGATATCCATATGCATTGTGCATTGGCATTGCATTTGAGTTTTTTATTATCAAGTTTGTATTACTAGGCTTTTGGCTTAGCGCGATTGTTTACATTGCGCAGGTGACATGGTAGATTCGGCTGAGCTAGAGAGTTCTTCTAGACCAGGTCGGGTCTAGAATTGTGGTTGTGCTTGTAGAGTTGATATCAAAATCAGAAACACTATCAGCAACATGTATATATTTTATATTATTGTATATTTTGGGTATTATGCATATTATATCATGCTTTTGGATTTTATATATTGTAAACTATAAAGAATGTTTGGGTTAAGTTGAAATGGGGGTTTAAATGTGTTCTAAATTATATATATATAAATGTTTGAGAAACTTGGTGAAATTGAGGAGTATAGGTGAAATGATGATTTAAAATTATTTAGGAGTGTTTTTTTGATGCAAGTTGTGTTTTGCTGAATTTTAAAAATGTCTAAATTACAGATAAAACTCTGGCAAAATTTTCCTAAAGATTTTCATATAAAATGTTTATTTTGAGTTCCTATAACAAGTAAAAAATATTTATATACTATTTAATTTTATATATTTAGTATTTGAAATTTTAAATAAAAAATGTGAAAATTTTTATTAAATCGGCATGTGATATTTTTATACCGTATATGCATATTTTACATATGCTGAAAATATGTATTATACATATATAGGGTATTAGGGTGTTATATTTGTTTTGGTATTAGAGCCTAGGTTTGAGGTTCTCGACCTAGGTGGGTTGATATAGAGAGAAAATGGGAGATTTGAAAATAATTTTCAATTGTAATACATGCATTGGCACTGGCAATTTCTGATATCTGATATAGTAATTTCTACTGTGTTTGCAGATATAGGTAGTTATGGTGTCTCGAACGCATCAGTCTACAGAGGGTAGTGCAGAGAGTGTGGCTCCTAATGAGGGTAGTGTTGCACTCTGGTAACACTACTAAAGCTACACTCGTAAGTATACTGTAGTATTTCGGTGAACACCTCAAGGTCGTCTCATAAGGAAGCTAGATGAGCTAATTATTTATCAAATCGTAATAAACAAATTATCAATTAATAATATTTGATTTATAAAATTAAATTGCTAAATAAGTAACAAAAATAGAAAGTAATTGAATTTATAATAATGAAAGAAAACTGAACATATATATTGATTCACTCAATAGAAAAGCCTAGGGTTTGCACTTCTCTACTAATTTATATGTATGAACGGCTATTCCTCTCAACTGATTTAATTTCAAAGATCAGATTTCAAGCAACTTAATTAATCAAATAAAGGAAATAAGTTCTCGCATTCAAACATCTTTCAATTAATCTTATTACAATCAAAATGATCTTTTCCTTAGGTTTATATTTCTAATTCACCTAAGTCCCTAATTGAATTATTTCAGTATTAGACTTCATTTCTCAATCCTTCATCTAAATACCTAAAACACATAATTGATGGCCAATCAATTATATATTAACATTATTCCATTCAATTAAGGATAAAAGAAATAAATCAGTTAAGAGCAATAACCATTTCATACAATCATAGTAGATCCATACAAACCCTAGACTAGATTAAAATTAGTTCATAGTGATGCTATCAAACAAATTCATCTCATTAAAATTCAAAGAAATTAATTTAGACATTAGAGAATTCATAAATACAATTTCAATGAAACTTAAGAGATAGAGTTAAAGAACAAAACCCAATTACAATTTTCCTTTTGCTTCTGAAGAATCTCTTGCTCAGATATTTGCTAAAAGAAAAATGCAATGGCTAAAACTAATTTGATCTAGAGTGTTTAAATGAAAGTGAAATCAATCCTTGATAGCTTTCTTGTTTCAGAGAAAAACTCTCAGAAAAAAGTGAAGAATGGCTGAAATATCATCGTCCTCTTCCTCTTGCCCTAATCCTCTCTATTTACACAATTCCTTGGCTAAAAATCCGTGCATTTTTTTTCTTTCTTTAGTTTCATGAGGTGACACGGCCAAGCTCCTGGCTGTGTTATGTGACACAGCCAGTGGCTTGGCCGTGTCATGTGGGTGTGTCAGCTTCTGTTTCTCCTTGCTCTTCTTTGTTCTTTGGAGATGAGAGTGACACGACCAAGCTACTGCCCGTGTCATGTGACACGGCCAGTGGCTTGGCCGTGTCATGTGGTTGTGTCAGCTT
This sequence comes from Garcia nutans, assembly GCA_947685225.1. Taxonomy (NCBI): domain Eukaryota; kingdom Viridiplantae; phylum Streptophyta; class Magnoliopsida; order Malpighiales; family Euphorbiaceae; genus Garcia; species Garcia nutans. Next base: position 4,911,539 of record CANTUV010000068.1, read on the forward strand.
CTGCCAAATTTTCCTTTCTTTCTTGGTTTTTTTGGTTTTGCCCTTTAGGTGAGACACGGCCAGTGACTTGGCCGTATCTTCTGACCATGTCAAGTTCTGCCAAAATCTCCTTGAGGTGACACGGCCAAGCTTGATTTGGCTTGGCCATGTCTTGCTTGATTCATGCTCTTCTTTCTTTGTTTTGATATTCCAAGGGAGTTTTTGCACTTTAACCTAAAACAAACTTTAAACAAGAATCAAATGAAACATTAACTAAAAACACATAAACATCATACTAAAAACTAGTACAAAAATGATCTAAACACGGGGATAAATTAAAAACTACCAAATTGCTGAAATCATTAAATAAACAGATTAAAACTACCAAAATGCATGAAGAAAACGATAATTATGATAATAAATAAATAGCAATTTTATGACAAAAACTAATAAAACAACTACCCCACACTTAAAACTTTGCTTTTTCCTCAAGCAAATTTATATAGCATAAATTAAAATCTCATTTAACCTTAACTATAATTCAAGTATATAAGATGAAATCCTTTAATACTCAGCAATAAATAAATGCAATTTACTTCAATCAAGATTTTCTTAACTCATTCATTAATTCAGACATAACAAATCTCATCTCTCATCTAAATGTTTCTCTCAATTCCAAAGGTTAATTCACTCAAACCAATCATGACTGTATACTGTCATAAACTTGCTTAATTATCCAATCTCTCTCACTGATTTTTCTCAAGAAATAATCCAAAGGTTTTTTCGTTTGGATGTAATGGGGCTAAGGTGAAGGTGTGAGAAAAGACATTTAGGTTGAAACTTTAAGAAATGGAGTATCTAATTAGACAATAATCTTGCATAGAAACTCGTAACTCCCTCAAATGACATATTCACCAACCCTTGATAGTCTCAAATACTTGCATACTTAAAGAAAAGTAAATGAGTCGAAATTCCTCTTTGATGACTAATGCTAGAAAATATATGAATTATATATATATATATATCTTCTCTTTTTATTTTTATTTTTTATTATTATTATATATATATATACAAAATATAAAATTGCATCGAACATCTAGCTCAAATGTAGAGGAAAAGAATAATCGAATCTTAGTCAAATACAATCTGCAAAGTATGCATTTCAGTCCCAAATCTTACTAAAACAATACTATTTTATTTTATTTATTTTATTTTATTTTATTTTATTTTTTATTTTTTTTATTTACCCCACACTTATCAATTAAACCACTCCTATTGTCATATCATAAGAAACTCCATTCCTTAATGAAGGTATGATAATAATAGGAAAATGTTGAGTTGTGAATTATGTTGATCAATCAAGAAAATGTCAAAGGCTCAACTTGGCTCACTAAAGAATTCATAATTAAGGGAGGTCTTTTTAAGCTAAAGGGGGTAATCCTAATTTGCCTTCATCATTTTAAAACTTGAGATGAAATCATAATGTGAGTTCAATTAGTATGCAAAAACAAGCTCTAGAGATGCAAAATCATGAAGGTGCACACTTAAGAAAAGAAAATCGATTGACAATAATATTCAATCTATGAGGCTCAAAACTCACAAAGGGTGGGTTTTCAAAGATTTATATGTCATGAATTGCAGAATGTGAAAATTGATCCTGAATGAATTCAAATGCTAATCTCTATGCTGATACTAAAGGCTCAAATGTAATGCTAGAATTACAGAAAAGTCAATAAGTTTTCAATAATTATGACATGAAAATAAGTTTTCAACAATTATGCCATGAAAAACGCACAATATAACTCACAAAGAAAACAAAACAAAAATTAAAGAAAAGCTTAAAAATTACCCCACACTTATGAGTTACATTGTCCTCAATGTAAACAAAAGAAAAGATAGAAAGAACCTTTTTTGTGTCACGCATAGTGAAGCTTTTGTACAAATAATCAACATGAAAGAAAACAACTAAAGCAAATACCGCGACTTCAGCATAAACATGCGATCAAGGAAAGTTGGAACTGGATGGCCCTCCTTTTCTCAATTAAACTCAATGCTCTTGGCCTGTTCTCTGCAAGAATAAAAAAACTTCCAATCTCTAAACCATCAAGCCTTAAAGAAAAATAGAAGGGAAAATAAGTAAATAAACTGAAGATACTAAACTAAAATGATAAAAACGATAACAATGGGTTGCCTCCCATCGAGTGCTTCTTTAATGTCGTCTTAGCTGGACGTTACTGCAAGAATTAAGGATCGTAGATCAAAGTACTATTGACAATCCTTACTTCGTGGAACCCCTCGTTATATGGTTTAACTCTCTGTCCATTTACTTTAAAAGTTTCATTCGTTTGAGAGTTAAGTAATTCTATAGCACCGGAAGGATATGCCTAAGTTATCTCGAAAGGACTGCTCCATCGAGACTTGAGTTTTTCTGGAAATAGTTGGAGACAAGAATTGAAAAGCAAGACCTTCATACCTGGGCTCAATGTCTTTCGTACTAAAATTCGATCATGAAGTGCTTTAGTACGGTCCTTATAAATCCTCGAACTCTCATATGCCTTGTTTCTTAGTTCATCTAACTCCAAAATTTGCAAAAAAGTTCTCTCTTTGCCTTGTCCAAATCTAAATTAAGAGTCTTAATTGCCCAATACGCCTTGTGCTCTAATTCCACTGGTAAATGACAAGCTTTACTGAAAACCAATCAGTATGGACTCATACCCAAGGGAGTCTTGAAAGCAGTTTGATATGCCCACAATGCGTCGTTCAATCTACTTGCCCAATCCTTCCTTGATGAGTTGACTGTTTTTTCCAAAATTCCTTTGATTTTCTTGTTGGATGTCTCAACTTGTCCTGAAGTCTGTGGATGGTATAGGGTCGCCGCTTTATGTTTCACACCCGACTTGTGCATTAACTTCTCGAAAAGTTTGTTGCAGAAATGACTTCCCCCCATCACTGACTATCACTCTTGGCGTGCCAAATCTGCTAAGAATGTATTCCTTCATAAATTTAACAACCACGTTAGCATCATTAGTTCGGGTGGAGATTGCCTCCACCCATTTTGAAACATAATCAACAGCAACCAATATGTATTCATAACCAAAAGATTTGGGAAAAGGACTCATGAAGTCTATTCTCCAAACATTAAATAGTTCAACCACAATATAAGATTGAAGAGGTATTTCATTCCTCCTCCCAATATTACCTACTCTTTGACAGCGATCACAATGCTTACAATATTCTTGAGCATCCTTGAATATAGTAGGCCAATAAAATCCACTTTGAAGCACTTTTTCGGCAGTCTTTCTCCCTCCAAAATGACCATTGCAGTGAAGGTCATGACAAAATTGAAGAACACTAAGTTGTTCTTCCTCAGGTACACACCTGCGAACTATCTCATCTTTGTATATCCGGAATAGGTAATTTTCATCCTAGAAATAGAATTTACTCATGTGAAAAAACCTTTTCTTTTCCTGAAATGACATGTCAGAATGCAAAATACCACAAGTAAGATAGTTAGCAATATCTGCAAACCATGGTGAATTCATTACCGCAAATAACTGTTCATCAGGAAATGCTTCTAGATTTCTATGAACACTATCAGATACAAGATTTTCATCAAAGAAAGGTAACCTGGATAAATGATTAGTTATAACATTTTCACTTCCCTTAGTATCTTTGATTTGAAAATCAAATTCTTGCAATAATAGCACCCATCTAATTAAGCGAGGTTTAGCATGTTGTTTGGTCAAAAGATATTTTAAAGCTGCGTGATCTGAATGCACAATAATTTTAGACCCAATCAAATAAGCTCTAAACTTATCTAAGGCAAAAACAACAGCTAGCATTTCTTTTTCAGTTGTGTAATTAACTTGTGTGCTACTTAGGGTCAAGCTAGCATAATAAATCACTCTTAAAAATTTCTCAACCCTTTGCCCATGGACAGCTCCTACTGCATGGTTGGATGCATCACACATAATTTTAAAAGGTAAGGACCAAACATGAGCTACAATTACCGGTGCACTGGTCAATTTTTCCTTAATGGAATTGAAAGCTTGCATGCATTGTGCAGTAAATACAAATGGAACATCTTTTCCAAGCAAATGACACAATGGTTGGCTTATTTTAGAAAAATCTTAAATAAACATCCTGTAAAAACCTGCATGCCCTAGAAAGCTTCTTATTCCCTTAACAAAGGTAGGTGAAGGTAACTTAGCAATCAACTCTACCTTAGCTTTATCCACCTCAATCCCTTTACTAGACACAACATGGCCTAATACAATACCGTGAGTAACCATAAAATGACTTTTTTCCCAACTCAAAGTGAGATTATATTCAATACATCGTTCAAGCACAAGAACAAGTTTACTAAGGCAATTATCAAAAGAAACACCAAAAGCAGAAAAATCGTCCATAAATACCTCAATAAAGTCATCTATCATGTCTGTGAAAATAGACATCATGCATCTTTGAAAAGTTGCAGGCGCATTGCACAAGCCAAAGGGCATACGCCGATATGCGAAAGTCCCAAAAGGGCAAGTAAAAGTGGTCTTGGATTGATCCTCTAGTGCTATCGCCACCTGATAATAACCTGAAAGTCCATCCAAAAAGCAATAGTGAGAGTGTCCAGAAAGTTTATCCAGCATTTGATTAATAAAAGGAAGAGGGAAATGATCTTTCTTTGTGGAATTATTTAACTTCCTATAGTCTATACACATTCTCCACCCAGTGGTAGTCCTAGTAGGAACCAATTCATTCTTTTCATTTTTTACCACAGTGATTCCTGATTTCTTAGGCACTACATGCACTGGGCTAACCCATTCACTATTGGCTATCGGGTATGTCACTCCTTCATCAAGTAATTTAAGCACTTCCTTCTTAACCACTTCACTCATGTTTGGGTTAAGGCACCTTTGGGTCTCTCTCACAGGTTTAGCTCCCTCTTCTAAGATAATTCTATGCATGCACATTGAAGGGCTAATGCCTTTGATATCACTCAACCCCCATCCTATAGCTCTTTTCAATCTTTTTAATTCACTCACCAACCTCATCTCTTCTCTTTCACTAAGTTCACTAGAAATTATCACAGGTAAAGTGTCGTGATCTCCTAAAAACACATATTTCAGGTTTTTAGGCAACTCTTTTAGCTCTAACTCAAGTGAAGGATTTTTCTCTTCTTTTTGGATGGAGGGGAGCTCAAATGATGGTTCCTCTTTAAGTTCCTCTATTTCAGCACTTTCTAAAATATCAATGCAACTGGCTACTTTTGAGTCAAAAATATCCAATTCACGATCTAAGGTCAGTGCCAGCTCCAATTTATCCGAAGAACCTGTTTGCAAGAAAACATCTGAAACAACTACGTCAATACAATCAATTAAAGAGCAATTCTCATATAATGCAGTTGTAGGAATAGGAGAAGTGTTAAAAATAGAAAATTCAACTTTTTGTCCCAAGACAGTCATTGATAATTTACCATTTTTAACATCAATCAAGGTGTTGATCGTAGCCATAAAAGGCCTACCCAGTAAAATAGTGTGCACGGATGGTATAGGATTATCTCCTTCCATGTCAAGGACTATAAAGTCCACGGGCACTATCAACCCATCAAACTTAACTAACACATCTTCTATAACTCCATTAGGGAATCTAAGAGATCTTTCAGCTAATTGCAAGACCATTTTAGTAGGTTTAAGTTCCCTAAGTTCTAACTCAAGATACACAGAGTAAGGCATCAAATTAACATTAGCTCCTAAATCACACATGCCATCAGTCCCCTTTCCATTACCCATAGTAATTTTAATTATGAAGCTGCCAGGATCCTTTAGCTTCGGAGGTAGTTTATGTTGCAAAACAACACTGGCTACCTCTGATACTATCACCTTTTCATTTGGCTTATACCTCTTTTTCTTGGTGTTCAATTCCTTGAAGAATTTGGCATAAGCCGGCATATTCTTTATTGCTTCAAGTAAAGGTAAGTTAATACTTACCTTAGACAGCATGTTAAAGATGTCTAACAATTGCTTATTTTGTTTATCATTCTTCAATCTGTTGGGGAATGGTATAGGTGGCCGGTAAGGATTAATTGCCTTGTGTAAATCTACTGAAGGAGATTGCTCCATTGATTTTTCTCCATCACCCTTGTCCTCTGGTTCTCCTTCTTTTTCATTTTCTTGATCACCTACATTCACAGAATTATTTTTAACACCATTATTTATTACCTTGCCACTTCTAAGAACAATCACTGCTTGTGCTTGCTCAGGTTGACTCGAAAATTTTTCTTTCTGTTGAATCTGCATCTGTTGTGCAAGTTGTCCTACTTGGGTCTCCACTTTCTTGAAAGACGCTTCCAATGAATCCAACCTTTTGTTATTCATCTCTTGATTCTTGGTACTGACTTGGATAAAAGCATGTAAATTATCCTCCAAACTGTCTCTCTTAGGTTGCCCTTGATTTAAAGATTGCCCTGGCGGTTGATTTTGTCTTTGGAGCAAATGGAAAGGTTGTTGGGAATTATTTGTTGCCCATGAAAAGTTTGGATGATTCCGCCAACCAGGATTATAAATTTTTGAGAAATGATCATTCCGGGCCCTTGGTTGATATCCCTCCATAGCGTTAACTTTCTCAGCCTCATTTCTATAAGCCTCATACGCAGAAGGGCATATATTTGCTCCATGCCCAAAAGTTCCACAAATTTCACACACTTCTTGAGTGGATGAAAAAACACTGTTCTTCATGTTCAGCATCTGCACTTGTCTTGTCAATTCAGCTATCTAATTGACCATCTCACTATTGGCTTCCACTTGATTAACCCCTTTACTTCTTCCTCTTACACTTTTTTGTTGGGAATTAGCTCCCAACATTTCAAAGATATCATAAGTCTCTTATGCTATCTTTTCTCCCATAGCTCCCCCAGCTGCATTATCAATAGTATTCTGAAATTGCTGGGTTAGTCCATCATAGAAAAACTGATTCAGCAGTTGAAGTGGGTAGTGATGGTGTGGACACTGGATTAACAACATCTTAAACCTGTCCCAAGCCTCATGAAATGGCTCTCCATCCAATTAAGCAAATGTAGCTATTTTTCCTCTTAATTCAGCTGTCTTCTGATGTGAGTAAAATTTGCCCATAAACTTGTAATATACTTGCTCCCAAGTTGTCAAAGAATTTTCAGGCAACATCATAAGCCAGCTTTTTGCCCTATCCTTTAGTGTGTATGGAAAACACCTCATCCTCAACTGGTCTTCTGTTAGTCCTCCCAATGGAAATGTGTTGTGGGTGGAGTAGAAATCCTGGATAAAATTCAGAGGATCCTCAATTGGAACTCCATAGAAAGATGGCAGCATGTTGTAATGGATATTTTTCAACTCATAATTTCTTGCTGCATCTGTCAATCTTATACATGAGGTGGCAGTCCCAATGACAGGTCTGGCAAAATCCCTCATAGTCCTTTGCCTTTCGTCTCCCATATTGGTAGATTACACAGTATCCGACTCAAAATCAGAAATTTCCTCCTCTGTATCAAACCCGGTATACAATTCAAACTCTTCTCTGCTCCTTTTCACTCTTTAAATTTATGAAATAAATGAGCAAAGCTCTCCTTCGAGTGATCTCCTACCTTGCATAGACAAAATTTCTGAAAGAAGGAATTATTAAAAGCAAAAGAAAAATAAAATAAAATATAAACAGTGAAAAATATTTATATATATATATAACTAATAAACAATTATGCCAATTAGCTTCCTTGGCAGCGGTGCCAAAAGCTTGTTGCGCTCTGGTAACACTACTAAAGCTATACTCGCAAGTATACGAGGCTGCTGTAGTATTTCGGTGGACACCTCAAGGTCGTCTCACAAGGAAGCTAGATGAGCTAATTATTTATCAAATTGTAATAAACAAATTATCAATTAATAATCTTTGATTTATAAAATTAAATTGCTAAATAACTAACGAAAACAGAAAGGAATTGAATTTATAATAATGAAAGAAAACTGAACATATATATTGATTCACTCAATAGAAAAGCCTAGGGTTTGCACTTCTCTACTAATTTATATGTATGAACGGCTATTCCTCTCAACTGATTTAATTTCAAAGATCAGATTTCAAGCAACTTAATTAATCAAACCAAGGAAATAAGCTCTCGTATTTAAACCTCTTTCAATTAATCTTATTACAATCAAAATGATCTTTTCCTTAGGTTTATATTTCTAATTCACCTAAGTCTCTAATTGAATTATTCCAGTATTAGACTTCATTTCTTAATCCTTCATCTAAATATCTAAAATACATAATTGGTGGCCAATCAATTATATATTAAAATTATTCTATTCAATTAAGGATAAAAGAAATAAATTAGTTAAGAGCAATAACCATTTCATACAATCATAGTAGATCCATACAAACCCTAGACTAGATCCATACAAATTCATCTCATTAAAATTCAAAGAAATTAATTTAGACATTAGAGAATTCATAAATACAATTTCAATGAAACATAAGAGATAGAGTTAAAGAACAAAACCCAATTACAATTTTCCTTTTGCTTCTGAAGAATATATTGCTTAGATATTTTTTAAAAGAATAATGCAATGGCTAAAACTAATTTGATCTAGAGTGTTTGAATGAAAGTGAAATCAATCCTTGATAGCTTTCTTGTTTCAGAGAAAAACTCTCAGAGAAAAGTAAAGAACAGCTGAAATATCATTGTCCTCTTCCTCTTGGCCTAATCCTCTCTATTTATACAATTCCTTGGCTAAAAATCTGTGCATTTTTTTTCTTTCTTTTGTCTCATGAGGTGACACGTCCAAGCTCCTGGCCTTGTTATGTGACACGGCCAGTGGCTTGGCTGTGTCATATGGGTGTGTCAGCTTCTGTTTCTCCTTGCTCTTCTTTGTTCTTTGGAGATGAGAGTGACACGGCCAAGCTACTAGCCGTGTCATGTGACACGGCCAGTGGCTTGGCCGTGTCATATGGGTGTATCACCTTCTGTCAAAATTTCCTTTCTTTCTTGGTTTCTTTCGTTTTGTCCTTTAGGTAAGACACGACCAGTGGCTTGGCCGTGTCTCCTGACCGTGTCAAGTTCTGCCAAAATCTCCTTGAGGTGACACGACCAAGCTTGATTTGGCTTGGCCATGTCTTGCTTGATTCATGCTCTTCTTTCTTTGTTTTGATCTTCCAAGGGAGTTTTTGCACTGTAACCTAAAATAAACACTTAAAACAAACTTTAAACAAGAATCAAATGAAACATTAACTAAAAACACATAAACATCATACTAAAAACTAGTACAAAAATGATCTAAACACCGGGATAAATTAAAAACTACCAAATTGCTGAAATCGCTAAATAAATAGATTAAAACTACCAAAATGCATGAAGAAAACGATAATTATCATAATAAATAAATAGCACATTTATGACAAAAACTAATAAAACAGGTAGAGATGGAGCTAAAGTTGTGTCTGCTGGTGATATTTGTTTTTGTGCCTATGAGACCAGCAGCTGATGAGATTCCGCCTGGCTGGGTATGGCATTTGGTAGAGTTGTTGAGGCAGGCTCCAATTCAGCAGCCGCCGCAGCCACAGCTGCAGCCGCAGTTGTCGGTGAGGAAGTATGATAAGTTGAGAAAGTTTAGAGCTGAGGACTTCGTTGGTACTACAGACCCTGCTGTAGCAGAGTAGTGGCTAGACAGGATTCAGAGAGTGTTCATTCAGTTGCAGGCTAGTTTGGAAGAGAAGTTTGATTATGCCAGATCTCTTCTGCAGAGGGATGCATATAATTGGTGGAAGACGGTTCCATATGCTCTGGATGATCCACTAGTCCTGACCTATGAAGATTTCCTACGAGAATTTGAGCAGAAGTATACTCCAAGGGAGTATAAGGATGCAAAGAAGATGGAGTTCCTGAGTCTGAGATAGGATACTGAGACAATGACAGAGTTTGGGATCGAGTTTATCTGATTGAGTCATTATGCTGGTGGGATCATTTCTGATGAGATTGACAGGTATAGGAGATTTGAGGAGGGACTGAGACCCTCTATCATGTGTATCATAGCAGGTTATCGGTATTAAGATTTTTCTCAGTTGGCTGCAGCTGCCAGCAGTGTAAAGAGAGCACAGAGTCTTGCAGCAGCTGCCAGGGTTGAGGAGACCAGAGCTAGAAGACCCCAGAGTGAGGCAAGATCTTTATCAGTGAAGAGAGGCCGAGGGGGATATTTTTTGAGGTTCAGTAGGAGTGAGGGACAGTTTGGCAAGTCAGTACAATAGCAGAGACAGAGACAGAGACTTGCAGTTTCAGTGGCTAGTGCTCCGACTCCAGTGGCTCAGAGGCCTGTTCCACCTACTTGTGTTCATTGTGGTAAAGCACACGAAGGTGTCTGCTGGTGGAGAGGTGCTTCGGGAGTGTATTTTAGATGTGGGTCGTCAGACCATTTTATCAGAGATTGTCTAGAGCCACCAGAGGATAGACAGGCAGATACTACAACTTCTCGACCAGTATTAGATGGGGTCATGGTGGTAGAGATTTTGAAAGAGGTTGTCGATCTGGGACTAGTCAGAGAGGAGATTCTATAGGCAGAGGTAGTAGACCAGATGAGGCAGGACCATCACAGAGGGTTTATGTGATGTAGAGGCAGCCGGATGCTTCAGTTATTATTGCTGGTACTTTTACTGTACTTCATTTCTTGCATTATTAGACCCTGGGTCGACTCATTATTACATCAGTGCATCCATCTTGTCTGTGATTGATTTGTATTCGAAGTCCTTAGGATTTGATATTTTGGTCTCAAATCCTTTAGGGCATAGTGTTGTGGTGAGCAGGGTTCACCGAGATAATCCAGTTGTTGTTCAGGATGAGGTATTTTTTGGTGACCTAATTGAGATATTTTTCAGTGAGTATGATCTGATTTTAGGCATGGATTGATTATCCAAGAATAGGGCTGTGGTAGATTGTCAAAAGAAATGTATTACTTTGAGAACACGTGATGGTAGGGATGTGATGGTATCTAGTGAGCAGAGGTATCTTTCATTCATGTTTGTTTCAGCTGTTTCACTAGGAGGATGATTCGGAAGGGATATGAGGCTTATCTTACTCATGTTATAGATACCAGAGTAGTGGAGTCCCAAGTTGACAGTATACCTACAGTTGTCGAGTTTTCAGATGTTTTTCCTGATGAGCTACAAGGGGTACCTCCTAAGAGAGAAGTGGAGTTTGGTATCGATTTGTTACCTAGTACCACTCCTATCTCTATTACTCCTTATCAGATGGCACCTGCTGAGTTGAGAGAGTTGAAGGTGCAGCTGCAGGAGTTGTTAGATAAAGGGTTCATCCACCCTAGTGTGTCTCCATGGGGAGCACCTGTGTTGTTTGTGAAGAAGAAGGAAGGCACCTTGAGATTGTGTATTGATTATAGGCAGTTGAATAAGGTGAACATCAAGAGCAAGTATCCTTTACCTTAGATAGAAGATCTCTTTGATTAGTTGAAGAGAGCAGCAGTATTCTCTAAGATTGATCTGTGATCAGAGTACCATCAGTTGAGAGTCAGAGATGTGGATGTACCCAAGATAACTTTTCGCATGAGGTATGGGCATTATGAGTTTTTAGTGATGCCCTTCAGATTGACGAATGCACCAGCAGCTTTTATGAATTTGATGAACAGGGTGTTCAAATCATATTTAGATCAGTTTGTGGTGGTATTCATTGATGACATTTTGGTGTATTTGCATAATGAGGAGGATCAAGTAAGGCATTTGAGGATTAAATTGCAAACTCTGAGAGAGAAGAAGTTGTATGCTAAGCTATCTAAGTGTGAGTTTTGGCTCGATCATGTAGCTTTTCTTGGTCATATGGTTTCAACAGAGGGTATTAGAGTTGATCCGAGTAAAGTTGAGGCTATCTTGAATTGTAGTCTACCGAATACTGTGATAGAGGTTAGAAGTTTTCTGGGATTGATAGGCTATTATCATCAGTTTGTGAAAGATTTTTCTATGATAGCTACTCCACTCACCAGATTGCTTCAGAAAGGAGTTAGATTTGTGTGGACAGATTGGTGTCAGGTAAGTTTTGATCAGCTGAGGGAGATGTATACTCAGGCTCCTGTCCTTACCCTACCTGTGGAAGGTAAATAATATATGATATACAGTGATGCTTCATATAGTGGTTTAGGTTGCCTTCTGATGCAGGATGGTAGAGTCATTGCTTATGTCTCTCGACAGTTGAAGCCACATGAGCTAAATTACCCGGTGCATGATTTGGAATTAGCAGCTATAGTTTTTGCCTTGAAGATTTGGCGGCATTACTTGTATAGGGAAAAGTATTTCATTTATAAGGATCACAAGAGTTTGAAATACCTGGGTGTTTAGAGAGAGTTGAATCTTTGGCAGAGACGGTGGTTAAAGTTGATTAAAGACTATGACTGTTTGATTGATTATCATCCTGGTAAGGCAAATGTTATTACTGATTCCAAGAGTTGGAAGTCTTTGGCAGGTTTGACTGCTTATTCACTCTCATTTCTTGTTGAGTTGAGAGCGTTGCATGCTAGAATTATTTCTTATGATGATGGTGCTTTGATGGCTCAGTTGCAGTTGAGGCCAGTCTTATTGGATCATATTAGGGAGGCATAGTTGGAAGATGAGAGAATTTAGAAAATTATGTTGGTTTGTCAGAAGGGGGAGAGTTGAGACTTTTTTGTGAGGGATGATGGCGGTCTATGGTACAGAGATAGGTTGTTGTGAGCGGGGATTTTTGCCCCCCACTCCCTGTGGAATAGTTCTTGCAACTTTGGCACTGTTTAGGCTCGGGGCCTTAGAGAACACGGACCTAAGTCCGGAGAAAATGGAGTCGCCACCCGAATGGGCCGGGAAAAAAGAAAGGGGTGGATAACTTGATTTCTAAGGAATCCTTAACCCCATAATGGGTTCGAAAAGTTGGGTACGTGTGGGGAAGGTGAGAAATGGCCTAGCACCCCCACAACGCCGGTTCATTGGAACCGGCCTCTTTTACAGGTCTTAATATTATAAAATTCTCAAGTATAATAATATTATCCATATTACACACAATAATTAAAAGAAAGCATCATTATATTAAAAACAAAGCAATGTCCAAATAAAGAAAATAAATGGACACCTATCCAAGGATGGAAACATGTCCTTACATCTCATGCCTAAATAGGACACCCACCGAAAGGTAGAAACATGTCCTTTACATTGGTTCTAAAATAGACAAGCAATTTAAATTACATGATATTTAACTAATGAGGTACCCACCAAGTGGAAACATACCTCTTACAACATTTGGAAATCTAAATAAAAGTAAATAACCATTCATCATAAATAAATCATTCATCCAAGGTATTAAACATCAATAGAAAGTAAACATCCATCCATGATAAATTAAATAAACCAAGCATTGAACTTAAATAAACTAAAGCATATAAAATAAATCAAAGTATAATCAAATATAGAGTTGAATAAGGTAAATAAAAATCTAAATTATGGCTATTGTTTCCATTTTGGGTTCTTTATTTCTTGTGTTTAGGGTTTTGGAATTTGGGGAATTAGGCTATTGTGAGTTTTTAAAGGAATTAGTGTTTTAAAAGGTTGATAAAGTTCTTTGGTTAACCAAATTAGTGTTTGAATGATGAAATCATAAAACTAGGATTTAGACACTTTGAAATATTTAGATTTGTGATTTATGGTCATTGAGTTAGGGTATTTAAGCTTACTGTGTCTAAATATGGTTTTAAAGTTTTAAAGAATTAGGGCTTAGAAAAATTAGGATTTAGGTTTTAAAGGAGTTAGGGTTCACTTGTTTTGATTCTAAAGTTGAATTAGGGTTTAGTGTTCTAGAATCAGGGTTTAGTGTTCTTAGAATTAAGTTTTTAGAATTTGTAAATCAATTGATAATTTTATGAAGTTTATGAAAGTAAACCAAATGAATTAAAGTTTTTATAAATAGAAAAGTTGTTTTTAGGGCTTTTTGAAAGAAACAAAACTCAATTTTGGGTTTTGAAAATTTGAAAAGTAGGGTTTTGAAGTTTTGAGGAAACCAAAAATAACAATTTTAAACTTTTTGGAAAACAAAGCAATAAATTAAGGTTTATAAACTTTGAACAAAGGGAATTAGGATTCTAGGTTTTTTTTAATTAAAAAAAAACACAGGCCATTTCGCCGCAGCCGACCCCCTTCCTTTTTTTTTCTTTATTTTATTTTTATTGTTTATTATAAAAATTAAATACTAAAGCAAAAATTAATTAATTAAGATAACACAAAAATTATTTTGGACTAATTAAAATATATTAGACCGGACTGGGTCAAAAAAAAGTTTTGGTTAAAAAATCGGCAGCGCGCGAGCTGTCAGGCCCATGGGCTGTGCTGGCAGCAATTGCACTGGCGAAAATGGGCTTAGCGGGCCAAATCGCAGCCGGTGGCATCTGGCTGCGAAATTGGTGTCCCAATTCGCAGCCAGTTGCATCTGGTTGCGAAATTGGTGTCCCAATTCGCAGCCAGTGGCATCTGGCTGCGAATTGGGCTGCCGCGCGATTCTCGCCGATCAGTCCAATTTTTTATTTTTTTTTATTTTTTATTTTTTATTTTTATTAAAAATAACTATGAAATAATATTAGTAATTAAAATATTATTAAAATAAATAAAATACCACAAAAAAATTATTTTAGACTATCGGATTTGAATGGGTAAAAAATTAAGGGTCTACAGTTTGCCCCCTACTTGAATGGTCTGAAACTTTAGTGAAAGAGAGTGAAAAGCAATAAGACTTAATTTTTGAGATGACGATTTAAATTTGTTTTGGGTACTTGGACCGAGACTGAACTTGATTTGGGTACTTGGACCCGAGATTGGATTGAATTTGGATACTTAGACCCAGGATTGGGTACTTAGACCTGAGATTGGGTATTTAGACCCGAAATTGGGTACTTGGACCCGAGATTGGATTTGATTTGGGTACTTGGACCCGAGAATGGATTGAATTTGGGTATTTGGACCCTAGATTGAATTTGATTTGGGTAGTTGGACCCGAGATTAGATTTGATTTGGGTACTTAGACCCGAAATTGATTTGATTTGGGTACTTGAACCCGGGATTGGGTACTTGGACCCGAGATTGAATTTGATTTGGGTACTTGAACCTCAGAATGGATTGAATTTGGGTACTTGGACCCCATATTGAATTTGATTTGGGTACTTGGACCCGAGATTAGATTTGATTTGGGTACTTGGACTCAAAATTGATTTGATTTGGGTACTTGGACCCGAGATTGATTGAATTTGGGTACTTGGACCTAGGATTGGGTACTTGGACCCAAAATTGATTTAATTTGGGTACTTGGACCCGAGATTGGGTACTTGGACTCGAGATTGGGCACTTGGACCCAAGATTGGATTTGATTTGGGTACTTGGACCCAAGATTGGATAGAATTTGATTTTGGGTACTTGGACCCGAGACTGAGTTTGACTGAACTTTTATCATTTGAGAAGTCTGACTGCTCCGGCTGTTTATGCATTATGATTCTTCACCATCAAAATGGATCTTCATCCTTTGAGATTAGGTCTTCACCCTTGAAAATGGATCTTCATCCTTTGAACTGGATCTTCATCCTAGGCATCGGGTTTTCACCCTTTGAAAACGGATCTTTATCCTTTGGACTTCGGGTCTTCACCTTTGAATGTGGATCTTCATCCTTTAAACTTTGGGTCTTCACCCTTTGAAATTGGATCTTCATCCTTGGAATCGGGTCTTCACCCTTAAAAATGGATCTTCATCCTTGAAAATCAGGTCTTCATCCTTTGAGATCGGGTCTTCACCCTTGAAAATGGATCTTCATCCTTTGAGATCGGGTCTTCACCCTTGAAAATGGATCTTCATCCTTTGAGATTGAGTCTTCACCCTTGCAAATGAATCTGCATCCTTGGAGATTGGGTCTTCACCCTTGCAAATGGATCTTCATCCTTGGAGATTAGGTCTTTACCCTTGCAAATGGATCTTCATCCTTTGAGATCGGGTCTTCACCCTGGCTACAACTCTTTTTAGCTGGATTGATCTTTTGTCTTTTGCATCTTCATTCTTTTGAGAATTCTAATTTTCTTTTTTTATTCCATTCTTTTTTGTTCTTCCTTTGCACTTTTGCAAAAATTCAGCTATTTTTAATTGGACCTTATATCCTCTCCTTGCCCCCTGCGTGGCAAAATATTTGCGAGTTTGAAAATATTTTATAGACTCAAAAAATTGAAAAGGAGAAACTTTGCCCCCTGTGTAGGCTCCAACCCAAGATTTTTTCCATGCGGGCTCTGATTGATGTTTTTGCTGTCTAGTTCTTCGTACAAGCACGTATTTCTTCTTTTGCAAAATGACTGGAGCTTCCACAAGAAAATAGGCTTTCCATGCCCCCCTGATTTGATATCTTCTTTTGATTTTTTACTTAGCAAGGTATTTTCTGTTTACCTTGATAAAGAATAGACAATACAAGACAAGAAAATGTGATGTGCTCATGTATGCATGATATGCATGAATGATACTTACAGCAGTTTTATGGACTCACAAACCGAGGTGATCAGCAGAAGTATTCTTGTTGACTCCTTTTCGATGCTCGTTCAAGTCTTGCACTGGAATGATCAAAAGCTTTTGCATTTGTGGCTTTTATCTTCAAGATGTTGAAAACATGAGTGGTGGAGACCCTAAGCAGCAGAGTCAGGGATGCATCCATTTCAAACTATATTTCAGCATGTCGGTTGGTATTTTCTTCCTAACTTTACCAATAATAATTTTCTTTGCCTAATATGTCCTTTGGAGGTTCAACATACTTCCCTTAACTTGAAGGCTTTGTGTGATAAAAATATATTTTTTGTATTTTTTATATTTTGAATTTTGATTTTAAAATCAAATGTTGGCTTTGCCAAATCAATGTCAATATACCTCAGGACTTGATTTTTCCAAATTAACATATCTATAACATGACAACCCTAGTTACTGTACTAAACTTGGGAATCATTTCTATTTAAGCAAGAAATGTTGCACTTTAGATAGACACATACACATTACTTGGCCAAAGGTCTCATTGAGTTTAAATATTGTCTATCTCATATGCATGTTTATCCATACTATCTCCACTAATAGACTCTACCTACTAAGAGAGATCAACAGGTCTTTGATAGGCTTGAAATGGGGTCTATAAGGGACATGGGTTAAATGAAGGCCATTTGTAAGTGGGAGCTATTGTGACACAATGGACAAATCCTCACACTACAAATTTCTTGTTTGAACTTTAGGCAGCTGGGAGCAATCTTGCTAGACTCCAAATTCCTTCTATATCTTATTGGCATTAATCTGGATCTTGATTAGGACAGTCTTTGCCATTGCAAAACGTTTAAGACCCAAATTCATTTCTTTTCTTCTTCTCCCTTTATTTTTCTTACTCTTCCCTTTTCTTTCTCTTTGTTTTCCTTACTCTTCCCTTTCTTTGAGCATTTTATCATCTTGTCCTTCTTCCTTGTAGGACTGTCAGGTACAGAACTTTTAAGCACTGGATGATCTTTCTCCTTTTTCTTTGATTTTGATCGAATCTTTGGTTGGGTTGAACCAATTCAAGTCAAACTGTCCAAATGGAAGCCTTTTGTTGTCTTAGGTAAAAGAGAATTCAGTTGGCTTTCTGAACCGCCTTTTTAGGTTTTACCTTTTTCTTTTCTTTCTCTTTTTCTTCTTTTTTTTCTTCTTCTTTTTTTCTTTTCTTTTTTCTTCTTCCTTTTTTTCTTTTTCTTTTTTCTTTTTTTTTTCCTTTTTTTTTGGTTTGGTTCTAGCTCTAAGAGAGTTGTCTTGTTTGTAATGACTTGGGTTTCCAATAATGGATGAGTGGAGTAACATAAATCTTCTTTAACAGAGATAAATCATTTGTTACTCTGATTTTGATGTTGTCTTGATATATTGGAGATATTAAGGGAACTTCAACTACTCTTATGGTTTTGAGAACATCAACTATCCTTATGGTCTTGAAAACATCAACTACCCTTATGGTCTTGAGAACTTCAACTATCTTCATGATCTTGACTAATCATTGCTTTCTTTTGATCTTCTTGCCTTTTCATCTTAATGATCATAAGACTTGTCAAAAGTATCACAACAGCTCAGGGTAGGTTGTTAGGGTTATATGCCAATTAAAAGAAAGCTAAAATTTTATGAAGGCTCAAAGGGACAACTAGGGATTGATATTTAATTGGGTGGATACTAGTTGTTGGCTAACCAAACAATGCCTAGATCATCTCTCTCTTAAATAAGCAGAGTCTAAATTTGCCTTGAAAGTTTATCAAAGCATGTTCTAAGACTGACTAGGATCTGAACAAAGGTAATTATGCAGGAGCCCTCTCTAAGTAAGCATACACAACTCAATGCTATAGAGCAATTCCCTCACCTAGTAAAGTCATTCGAGTCATGATGCATAAATATATTAATTCATGAATTATCAAGCTAGATTCCTCATCGGTTGAGCACCAAAATGAACAAAAACCAACAAAAATTTTGATGAAAGTAATTTATTCAAACAAACATAATTTGAAAAATAAGATTGTTCCAATTAAATATTTAAAGAAAGCAAAAATTAAAAAGCAACATTCAAGCTAAGTTTATTGAGTTAAGCTTCTTTTCCTTTCACATCTTCAATATCATCATCTTAAAAGGATGATAAAACAATATCTTCTTCCAATCCTTTTCCCACCATGAAGGTTGCAGGTGGAGGTACTCTTCCAAACTTAGACAAAGGATTGTCTTTTGTGCTGGTGTTATCAGGCTCAGGAAGCTTACCACTGTCAATTAAAATTTGAATCTCATGTTTTAATCGCAAGCATTTGTCTGTCTCATGTCCTTGTGTTTGATGAAACTCACAAAAGGCTTTAGTATTAAATTTTGGGGGTAAAGGATTCGGAAAAGGTCGAGGGGCCAATGGCTGTAATAGTCCCTTCTTTTGTAGCTTGTCGAAGACCCAAGACAAAGGCTTCCCCGGATCTGAAAACTGCCTTCTATTTGCTTGATCGGTTGTATTGACATCAACTTCTTTTTGCATGCTTTGATTTTCAGAGTGGTAATTCCTTTTCTCATTCCTTCTTATTGAAAAGCGATTTTTCTCCCTTTCCCACTCTTCAATTTATAGACCAGCTTGGAGAAGATCTTTGAAATCCCTTATAAGGGTTTTACGGAGATTGGGCAGGACGCCTCTCACAATAATCCTTATTTGATAAGATTCATCGGGCCTCTTCTTGAGCAAAGCAGCCTTATTTCTCCATCTTTTGTATAGTCCACAAAATTCTCATTTGGCCTTTGTCTAATGGACTCTACTTCCATTAAGGTAACTTCCATCTCAACATTATACCCATATTGCTGAATGAAAGCCTTGTATAGCAGATCCTAATCTTTTTGAGTACTTTCCTCTAAGGTGTTGAACCAATTTTGGATAACAGGGTCCAATGAGAGTATGAAGTACCTTAGAGTTTGAGCCTTAGTAGCTCGAGCAGACTGCATAACAGTGATATATTGTTTCACATGGAGATGAGGATTTCCGGTTTCATCATACTTCGCAAAAGATGGCATCTTGAACTTGTACGAAACTTCTTCATCTAGCTCGAATAATTTGTCAACTTCGGACATTTCTTCGATTTTCAGCTTCTTTTCAAATTTCTTTTCTAAACCAGCAATCATCTTTTCAATATCAGAAGTTTCGGTCTTCTCTATAGTTGATCTTTCAACACTCATTGGTTCCTTTTTCTTCTCTTGAGCATCTTGGTAGTATTGAGCCTAATCATCATCATCATCAATGATCACCTTTTCATCATCAAAAACCACTTCACAAACTTTAGTCTTCCCTTTGTCCTTTGGCTTCCTAGTGCTAGCAGATGCCTCGGCATGATTCTCTAAGATTGCAGTCAATTGGTTCTTCATGGTCTTAGCTAGGGCCTCTTTTATTTCTTCCATCTTACCGTTGAGGGCCTCATCCACCATCCTTTGAATTTGTTCGGGCTCCATTGTTTTTGGTGAGCAAGTGATTGAGTCGTTGCTAGATACTTCGTCTCCGGCGTAGGTCAGATTGTTGTAAGCTTTTGAACTATCGTAATCCAGGGCTATGTGCCAAAGAGGATCAGTGATATGAGATGTAAATGTATGCATGTATGCACGAACAATCAACGAAGAAAGATAATTTAGACGTACCTTCCAACCTTATAACATCCACACACGAATGGCGAGTCTCTTTTCCTAGATATATGGTTAACAAAATACCAACAGGGGTATCTTGTTTTCAAATAATTCCCTCGGACGTTTCAACCAATAGTTATATTTTTGAAAATGGAAATCCATTCATGATAATTACCATAAATTAGGTTTTAATCCATCCAACTAACTAAAATAACTTTTATGCTATATTGGATTAAAACTAAATTAAGAGGTTTATCATAGATAGATTTCTCACTTGAAAAAGGTAACTAATGATTCATGCCAAAAACAAGCACATGGTTCATTTATTCTTAGTGTAAACTAGGCCCACAATTGATTTTTGGTATTTCTTAATTAACTGAAATATTTTTGCAAGCTCTTTGTAAGGAGAGGTTGGATAAAAACAATTTTGTTTCTAAGCCCATTATAAAAAGATTTTAGAAAAATAGATTTCGGGCTTAGTATTTGGGCCATGAGCCAAAGAATTTTTGATATGTTTTTAGAAAAGTTTTATGTCCAAAGACCATCTTGAAAAATTTTCAAAATAGCTTTGGTCTTTTGGATTTCTAAAGAAAAATTTATTTTGAGCTTACAATGTACTTAGGTCATATTAGAAAAAGAACAAACCAAATAAGCCATGATTTAAGCCAAGATAAACGAACCATAGTCAAACAACATGCATTTGGGGTAAAACCTAAGGAAAGTAACTAGGCCAATTACATGAGCTTTAGTCTTTGGGTTAAAAGGCTTAGGTTCCCATAGCAAGTATATACCAAATGGTGTAAGACTATGAGTGGTTATGCTATGTTAGATCTCTATACCTTGAGTGAAAGTGTGGTATCCCTTACATAACATAACACGGGTAACACGGGCGTCCTAACTCACAAACACGATGCAATCTAATATGATGCAATGGATAATATCATTATAAGAAAGAATAGAATAATATAAAAACCAACGGAATCAACTTCTCATATCTCCAGTGGAGTCGCCACTGTGAGCGGGAATTTTTGTCCTCCACTCCCGGTGGAATGTTTGTTGCGATTTCAGCACTGTTTAGCCTCGGGGCCTTAGAGAACACGGACCTAAGTCCGGAGAAAATGGAGTCGCCACCCGGACAGGCCGAGAAAAAGAAAGGGGTGGATGACTCGATTTCTAAGGAATCCCCACCCCTAATGGGTTCAAAAAGTTGGGTACGTGTGGGGAAGGTGAGAAATGGCCCAGCACCCCCACAATGCCCGGTTCATTGGAACCGGCTTCCTTTACAGGTCTTAATATTATAAAATTCTTAAGTATAATAATATTATCCATATTACACACAATAATTAAAAGAAAGCATCATTATATTAAAAACAAAGCAATGTCCAAACAAAGCAAATAAATGGACACCCATCCAAGGATGGAAACATGTCCTTACATCTCATGCCTAAATAGGACACCCACTGAAAGGTAGAAACATGTCCTTTACATTGGTTCTAAAATAGACAAGCAATTTAAATTACATGATATTTAACTAATGAGGTACCCACCAAGTGGAAACATACCTCTTACAACATTTGGAAATCTAAATAAAAGTAAATAATCATTCATCATAAATAAATCATTCATCCAAGGTATTAAACATCAATAGAAAGTAAACATCCATCCATGATAAATCAAATAAACCAAGCATTGAACTTAAATAAACTAAAGCATATAAAATAAATCGAAGTATAATCAAATATAGAATTGAATAAGGTAAATAAAAATCTAAATTATGGCTATTGTTTCCATTTTGGGTTCTTTATTTCATGTGTTTAGGGTTTTGAAATTTGGGGAATTAGGCTACTATGAGTTTTTAAATGAATTAAAATAGATTAAGGTTTTATGTTTTGAAAGGTTGATAAAGTTCTTTGGTTAACCAAATTAGTGTTTGAATGGTGATATCATAAAACTAGGATTTAGACACTTTGAAATATTTAGATTTGTGATTTACAGTCATTGAGTTAGGGTATTTAAGCTTACTGTGTCTAAATATGATTTTAAAGTTTTAAAGAATTAGGGCTTAGAAAAATTAGGATTTAGGTTTTAAAGGAGTTAGGGATCACTTGTTTTGATTCTAAAGTTGAATTAGGGTTTAGTGTTCTAGAATTAGGGTTTTGTGTTCTTAGAATTAAGTTTTTAGAATTTGTAAATCAATTGATAATTTTATGAAGTTTATGAATGCAAACCAAATGAATTAAAGTTTTTATAAATAGAAAAGATATTTTTAGGGCTTTTTGAAAGAAACAGAACTCAATTTTGTGTTTTGAAAATTTAAAAAGTAAATTAGGGTTTTGAAGTTTTGAAGAAACCAAAAATAACAATTTTAAGCTTTTTGGAAGACAAAACAATAAATTAAGGTTTTTAAACTTTGAACAAAGGGAATTGGGGTTCTAGGTTTTTTTTTGAATTAAAAAAAACAATTTCATAATCTAAGCTACTGTGAGGAAATTAAATAATTGATACATACCTCCTTTTGATGGTTCCTCCAAAAAAATTCTTCTTGGATGAACAAAAACAAAGGCAGTTGCTGCCTTTGATGAATTGTTAATGGCTTTGCTTCTTCTTCTCTCAAAAGGTCAGATTAATTTCACTGCTTTCCCACTCAGTTTCGGTTTCAAACTCTCCCAATCTTTGACCCAATTTTTGATTGTCTTTCTCCTCCCAATTTCTTCCTTATTTATAGAAGAATTCTATTATTAATCCTAGTTACTCACGGCATACAATATTGAATAAGAAAAGGAAACAGAAACATAATTGTATTAGGTTTCGAAAAAAAACTGTTGCGTAAAAGTTACACACGCGAAAAAAAACTGCTGCGTAAAAGTTGCGTTAGCGAAAAAAATTGCCACAGGAAAAATTGCGCTGGCGAAAAAGCTGCGGCAGCGGGGGCGAAACGGGCCTGCTGGCCATTTCGCCGCAGCCGACCCCTTCCTTTTTTTTCTTTTTTTTTCTTTATTTTTTTTTATTGTTTATTAATAAAAAAATTAATTACTAAAGTAAAAATTATTTAATTAAGATAACACAAAAATTATTTTAGACTAATTAAAATATATTGGACCGGACTGGGTCAAAAAAAATTTTTGGTCAAAAAATCAGCAGCGCGTGAGCTGTCGAGCCCATGGGCTGTGCTGGCAGCAATTGTGCTGGCAAAAATGGGCACAGCGGGCTAATTCGCAGCCAGTGGCATCTGGCTTCGAAATTGGTGTTCCAATTCCCAATTCGACGCTCGCCGATCCGTCCGATTTTTTATTTTTTTTATTTTTTATTTTTATTAAAAATAACTATGAAATAATATTAGTAATTAAAATATTATTAAAATAAATAAAATACCACAAAAAAATTATTTTAGACTATCGGATTTGAATGGGTCAAAAATTAAGGGTCTACAGTTGTGTATTCCTGATGATGCAGAATTGAAAAGGATGATATTAGAGGAAGCACATCAGTCACTTTATGCTATACAAACTGGAAGTACCAAGATGTATGAGGACTTGAAACGACATTATTGGTGGTCAGGTATGAAGAGGGACATAACAGAGTTTGTATCTAGATGTCTCACTTGCCAAAGAGTGAAGGCTGAGCACCAAGTTCCTTCAGGGTTGCTCCAACCATTATCAGTGCCCGAGTGAAAATGGAGCTAGTGACAATGAATTTTGTGACTAGACTGCCTTTGACCCAAAATAAGCAAGATGCAATCTAGGTAATAGTTGATCGGATGACGAAGACAGCTCATTTTCTTTCAGTTCGGATGGATTATTCTCTTGAGAGGTTGGCTGAGTTGTAAATCAGTCAGATAGTGAGGTTGCATGGAGTCCCAATTTCTTTGATATCGGATTGAGATCCCCGGTTTACTTTGAGATTTTGGAAGAGTTTGCATGATGCTTTGGGTTCTCGGTTCTATTTTAGTACTGCTTTTCATCCTCGGACAGATGGGCAGTCAGAGAGAGTGATACAGATTCTAGAGGATATGTTGAGGAGCTGTATCATTAATTTTACTAGAAATTGGAACAGATTTTTGCCACTAATTTAGTTTGCTTATAACAACAATCATCAATTCAGTATTGGGATGGCTCCTTATGAGACCTTGTATGGTAGGAGATGCATGACACCTTTGTATTGGGATGAGGTTGGAGAAGGTAAACTGGTCGGTGCTGATTTGATTAAGGAAATAGAAGAGAAAGTGAAGGTGATTCGGGGTCGTTTGAAAGCAGCTTCAAACCGATAGAAATCCTATTCAGATTTGAAGAGAAGAGACATAAAGTTTAGTGTGGGAGATAAATTATTTTTGAAGGTGTCTCCAGGGAAGAAGATTTTGAGATTTGGTCGAAAAGGGAAGTTGAGTCCTATTTTTATACGACCATATGAGGTGTTGGAGAGAGTTAGTCCAGTGGCTTATAGACTAGCTTTGCCACCTGAGTTGGATCGAATACATAATGTCTTTCATGTCTCGATGCTTCGGAGATACAGGTCTGACCCATCTCATATCCTATCAGTGAAGTCTATTTAGGTGAGCCTAGATCTGACTTATGAGAAGGAATTAGTGGCGATTTTGACACGAGAGGTTAAATAATTGAGAAATAAGAGGGTGCCACTTGTGAAAGTCCTTTGGAGAAATCATGCCATTGAGGAGGTGACATGGGAGAGTAGCAAATGATGTAGAGTCAATTTTTCCAATTATTCAAGACTTGAGAGTAGGTAATTTCGAGGACGAAATTTATTTTAGGGGGAGAGAATTCTAATATCCCAAAATTTTTTAAAAATTTCTAATTTTTGAAAATTTGATAAAATATATTATAATTAAATTGTATAAATTAAATTAATGATTTAAATGGAAAATGAAAGGATTTTAAGTGAAAAAGTAGAATGTATATGTGAAATATACCTAACATATACTTAACATATACATTAGTCAACTCTTTTAAAAGAAAAGTCAAAAGTCTAAGGGTAAAATGGTAATTATACCTTATAAACTTAAAATTATTTAAATAAATTAAAAATAAATTATTTTTGGTTGGAAGAGGTAATTTGAGGTTTTAAAATAATTAAATAATTAAATATTTATTAAAATGAAATAATATTTATATATGGTCATATTTTTTTTAAGTGGAAAGAAAGAGAAAATTAAAATTAGTCTTCTTCTTCTTCAAAAAAAAAATGAAATTCCATGGCCATGGGAGTTATTTTTCTTCATCCAAATACTCATTTTGACAAGAATTTTCAAGAATTAATTGAAGTTTTGGTGGATTTCCAATAGGTTAGTAAGCTTCTTTTCTTAATTTTTGATTTTCTATGAAAGCATGAATATGTGGATTTTGGGATTTTCTATTAGCAAGATTTAATTGTTTAATTGGGTATGAATGAAGCTATTTTGATTAATTATTAATGATTTTCAAGTTAAATGGAAGAAAGAATTAAGTTTGGGATGAGTTGGGTGAAGAGAAAGAATTTAGGGTTATGAAAAATTTGGATTCTTGGAATCATGGTTTTTAATTGTGCAAATTGATTCCAAATGAGTTATTTTGATGCATAAACAAGTATTTTAAAGTCAAATATTGGATTTAGTTGTGTTTGGTTGGAGTTTGAGAATGAAAGTGTGATTTAGGGTTTTGAAAAATAAAATTTTCAGTTATTGAATAGTATAATTTTATTGGTTTAATCTTGTTGTTTGGTGATATAAGTGATGAATATAACCTTAAAATGATTAATGGATTGTGTTGGAATGAAAAACGTCCAATGGGGGAAGGTTATGCCATTTTAGGATTTTGTGTATAAGAGTGTATTTTTGTAATGTAAATGGTTAAAAAGTATTAAAATATGTTTCTAATAATATAAATAAACTTAATATATTAAAATGAATGGCCTAGTATGAGAATCCAAAGTTAAAATGAGGTTAGCCTTAAATTTTGGATTTTTACTTGGATGGGGTTTAATTATGGTTTAATATTAGAAATGCCATTAAATGTGATACTAAATGATTATTTGCTATCACATTAGGTTTATGCATTGAGGAAGGTTGATTTGCTTCATCCAAGTGCTGAAGGGCAAGTTGGAAGGATAGGATTAGAGGTTGTTTTAAGCTTGTTTTGGTTGCTATTCGAGGTATGTACAAACTTTGAATGCATTAATTATGTTTGCATGACATTTGGGCTTAACACATTTTGGTTGGAAAATGTGTTAAGCTACTTGATACATTGGTTATGTATGAATAATGTGCTATGACATTTGTAATGCCATATATGTGTTAAATGCATTGTGAAAATCCATTGATAATGGCTAAATTGTGTAAAATGTGAAATATGTGAATTATGTGAATTATGTGAAAATGACCCACAGTGTTTGGGTAATGCCATTTGTTGTGTATGCATTAAGTGCATTGTTAAAAAGCAATTGGTATTGGTTAGATTACATTAAATGTGATTAATATGTGAATTATGTGAAAATACCCAAAGTAATTGGGCAATGTGTTGTGCATGCAAAAATGTGGTATAATGTAATGAGATATGTGGAAACATAATGAAATGAATTGATATCGATATAAATGAGAAATATGAATAAATTTTGTGCCTAGTATGTTATTCAATTTTTAGAGTTCTATATTTGGCGGCATGCCTATGATTTGCCTACGGGCTAGACGCTAGGTGTCACTGTGAAAATATTTTTGAGGCAAAATGACCCGGTCGTAAGCCTCAAAAATAAGTCATTGAACCTGGGCTGGGTGAAATGACTAGGTCGTAAGCTCAGACCTAGTTGAACTATTATATTGATATTTTGCTTACGGGGCTACACACATGATGTCATTATAGACCAAAACAGTAACTCCGGAATTTGAATAGCAAATTAGTTATCTTTGGGCCCATGTTTGTGTTTGTTTTTATGTGAATTGTGGATTGTGAAATATTTGAAAAGTATGAGAAAATGGAATGATGTGATATCCATATGCATTGTGCATTAGCATTGCATTTGAGTTTTATTGTTATTAAGTTTGTATTACTAGGCTTTTGGCTTAGCGCAATTGTTTACATCGCGCAGGTGATAGGGTAGATTCGGCTGCGCCGGAGAGTTCTTCTAGACCAGATCGGGTCTAGACTTTGTGGTTGTGCTTGTAGAGTTGATATCAAGATCAGAAACACTATCAGCAGCATGTATATATTTTATGTTATTGTATATTTTGGGTATTATACATATTATATCATGCTTTTGGATTTTATGTATTGTAAACTATAAAGAATGTTTGGGTTAAGTTATTTAAAATGGGGGTTTAAATGTATTCTAAATTATATATATAAATGTTTGAGAAACTTGGTGAAATTGAGGAGTATGGGTGAAATGGTGATTTAAAATTATTTGGGAGTGTTTTTCTGATTCGGGTTGTGTTTTGCTGAATTTTGGAAACGTCCAAATTACAGACAAAACTCTGGCGAATTTTTTCCAGAGATTTTCATATAAAATGTTTATTTTGAGTTCCTATAACAAGTAAATAATATTTATATACTATTTAATTTTATATATTTAGTATTTAAAATTTTAAATCAGAAATGTAAAATTTTTTATTAAACCGGTCTATAATATTTTTGTACCGTATATTCATATTTTACATATGTTGGAAATATATATTGTACGTATATAAGATATAAGGGTGTTACATGCAAGTTGTATTAACACTAATAAAACCGTACTTATCTTTCTTCATACCTCTTCCAATCCCATGAACATCCCACCAATGACATTTAAACAAGACAATTCATTTTTCATTCAAATATTGAAGTTCTATTATTTCATTCAGAATTCCATAATAGTTTATATTTTTATCCCCCATCACCCCTTTTAACAAAACACCACTATTTTGCTTTACTCTTTTCTCTTCAAGTTGCTTAATATGAATCCTGAAACCATTTATAATATATCTTGAAAATCTTTGTACACCATAAAAAGGACCTCGAGCCAAAGATAACAAATCTTCATTTACATGTGGACTCTCTTCTTTATGCAATTTTTCAACCTATTGGAAAGTAGAAAATAAAAAAATAGTAATTATAAAGTTTCATAATATAGAGAAAAAATTTATTAATGAAAACCTTACTTGATGTTGAAACCACTCATGAAACTTTGTCATATATGTGCCTTGCTCATATTCACTACAAAAGATAAAGTAAGAAATAACAATGAATAAATAAAGAAGAAGAAAGAAAACAAAACCAATGAAACTATGTGAAAAAGAAACTCATGATACCACAAAAATGATTGTACTTGTTCACAATTTCTCAATACATACAAAAGGGCTTGCTTTTGTTCATTTTCTTCAAGAAACCTATACTTATCCCTTGTCAAAGGATAACCACTTTGCTCAAATATAGATAATCCTTTATAAGAATCAGAATGACTACCTTCAAAGTTTCTTCCTAACTTATCAAACTTAGTCTCAGTATTATGTAAATATCTCGAGCAAAATATTATACTTTCTTCCACAATATACCCTTCTACAATAGAACCTTCTGGTCAACTTAAATTACGAACATAACGCTTCAACTTTCCCAAGAATCTATATATATATATACATATATTTAAATTAATTAATGGCTTATCTTATCTACACATATTGTATAAAATTAAAAAAAAATACATTGTACTGTAAAAATATATATACCTCTTAATAGGATACATCCATCGATATTGTACATGTCCGACAAGTTTTGCCTCGGTTGCAAGGTGAATAGTTAGGTGCACCATAACATCAAAAAATGTTGGTGGAAATATTCTTTCCAATTTGCATAAGGTTACTACAATATGTCTCTCAAGGCTCTCCAATGTTTCTTTATGCAACACTTTTGAACTTAACTCCCTGAAATATATACTTAATTTAGTTATAGCAACATACACATTAATTGGGCACTGTTCCACAAATTGTAATAGGAAGAAGTTGTTCTAAAAGAATATGAAAATGATGACTCTTAAGCCTAGAAATCTTATGCTCTTTCACACTCACACAACGTGAGATGTTGGATGAGTATCCATCAGGAACCTTTACATTATTTTAAAAACTTACATATTTTACATTTTTGTTTTTCATGGTAGAAAATAAGAGGGTTGTTTAATTTAGGATGTCAATTGGAGTTAAAAAAATATATTAAGAGTGAATGTTTTTCCTACTATCTTAATTAAAGTATAAATATCTTCTCATTGATAAAGCTATATGCACATGAGATGAGTATATTCTTATAACTTCATTATTTAATTTCCTTTTATTTCCTTTTAAAATTCTTTTATTAATTTAGTGAGTAAGTTTCTTATAAGTAATGCATTTTCAGGACATCAATAACATATGGCTAGGCGAGGAGGTTTAGGGAAAGGAAAAAGAAAAGGAAAGACCAACAATTAAAATAATGGAGATAATTTCACTCAAGAAATTGAGAAAACTCAAGCAAATCTCAATAATGTGCAATCTCCCACAAACAATTCCGAAAGGCCGTCTACTAATCAACAATATATGCAACCAACAAGTGATTCTAATGGTAAGTGTGTGTGTGTGTGTGTATATATTTTCATTAATGAAGTGCATGAACTAAGTACCAAAGAATTTCATTGTTACCATAGTTAACATGCATACTCATTATTATTGATTATTTAATTGATTATTTTATTATTTATACCTAACTTGTTTTTTCTTTTTTCAAAAATAGGAAGAATGAGCATGTCGAGTGTGAGAACAATAAGAATCCATTAGCGAGGATATTTTATCTTTTCACCTAGAAGAACATATGTTAATGGTACACTAAATGAAAAATTATGCTTTAAGGATGGTGTTGAGTTTGAATTTCTTATATATTTTGCTTTATTGGATCATATAAGGAAGGAGTGTGATTTTGGTATATTGCAAGGAGACAAATGTTATTACCTAAAGGCAATGACTGGCCTTAATGATCCTGATGGGTTTGAACAAATTATTGATAGAGATGATGTGAGAAAAATGATTGCAAGTTACAAAAATGTTAAGGAAACGCCTGTTGACATATTTATTATAGTAAAGAATTATTCTAGTATGCCATTTCGAACTTGAAGAATATAATCTTAGAAGTAATATTTTGGAAGAATCCAACCAAAAATCAATAAAGGGGCATAAATCTGAGACATTTGGAATTGAGACATCTGTACCATATTTTAATTTTAATTTTTTTCCCAATTTTATCATCACCGGATGACGTGAGCACCTTCAGCCCAAAACCGTCGCTCACCCAGCAGCAGCCCTTAGCGCAGTAGCCCAGTCGTGTGCCAGCTGCCCACAGATCGAACAAGTGCAATGACCGACCACAAGAGCGCCAGCATCACTGAGCTATCTGGAGCACAACTAGCGCATCATCGTTTCCGCCACATCACTCAACCAGTAGTCCAGCGACTGAACTGTTGGGCCCTACAGTAGCCTCATCAGCCTCATTCACCGACCTTGCATGATCTGAAATTCTTTTTGCTGCAGCCCCATTAACATGAGGACTAAGTCAGGTGCAAGGCATGGAGATCTATCTTTGAGTTCCTCAGCAAACTCCCTTCGATTGATGAGCGCTCCGATGAAGAGTCCGATCACCAGCAACCATTTTCTAGCAATAACAGAGCTTCTCAAGATCCATTCGTACTACATGCTATTGAACCAAGGACTGTTCACGTGTCAAGAAGGGGAGGTTTTTAGGAGAACCTTCAACAACAGTTCACAATCTGAATTTAGAATTTGACAATCCCAGTGAGCAACAGCAGTACGGACAAGTAAGTGAATTCTCCATACTTCCAAGTAAATCTGTTCATTTTCCTTCTTTAGAATCATTGAAGATTATGACTGAATGTGTTAATTTAAATAGAGGCATTAGGTAGGAATCATTTTTTATATTGGACAACCTAATTTTTACTGAATTGACTAGAGAAATTTATGCAATATTTGATTTTGACAAAACTGATCAGTTTGATTTGACGACACCTAATTTGATTGAATTCAGATTAATGGGTTAACGATTTAGTTTATCTCTCACTGAGTTTAGTAAGACCTTGGGTTTCAATGAAAATGCTACTATTTGTGATTTTTCTGATGATTTTAAAGTGCACCAGGCTTGGTTTCAAAGACTAAACTATTTTTGCTTGTGGTGTATGACTAAGAAGAGGAAGGTGAATTTAGGCTTTTGGTTAGTGAGTCAATTTACTCATGTTATTGTCGTCAGGTGACCTTTGATTTTGGGCACTGTTATTACTCAATTTGCTATTAACACTCAGTTGCTTGATGTTGACACTACTGACTTGCATTTATATTGTAAGCCAGTTCCATTGAATCTTTATACTTTGGATGAAATGGGACTGTTGTGAAAGGAAAATGATATTTTATCTATGATTCCTACAGGTCCCATTACTCCAAGAGATCAATGAGTTTTCCAAAAAAGCTTCATGAACTATAACTTCTACCACTCCATCTCCCGCCATTACAACACTTCCTTCTTCATCAGATCAGACATTATTGCGAGCCATTCTTGAGAAACTTGATTGCATAGAGAAATGCCTAGACAATTTAGAACACAGTGACATTTGGATTCGAGATCAAATCATGAAAGTTGACCAGAGCCTTGTTAGATTATCCACGAACTTAGACTTCCAATATCCTCGATGTCACTAACTATTCCAGCATTCGAGTCCCCTTCACTGATATCAAGGGAGTCATCTATTTTTCAATTAATTTTGTTTATTCTCTTGCTACATTTTTGCTACATTGAGGACAATGTAGATTCTAAGTGTGGGAGAGATTTGTTGAGATTTGAACCTATTTTTGGATAAATTTTGCTACTTGATTAGTTGATTTATTCATTGGTTTGGTTGCTTTTGAAGCTGCTGCACACTTTTCACTTTTTTTATCTGGATATAGATGATGACTTATATTTTTAGGAAAAATTTTGCTAAATTCCATATATGTTTCTTGAACTTTTTCGATGTACGTTTTATGATTTCTTAGCCAAGCCCCATTTCACATGTTAATTAATTTGGATGTGACATTTTGAATCTCAAACTATTCTGGCAATTTTAAGATTGATTGGTGTAGCTTGATTCTTGTTAATTCACTTGTTATGAGCAACTTTAATTAATTTCTATTAATAGTATAAAATATTTTAAGGACTTTTATTATGTGATGTTCTTGTTTAATCAATTTAATTAGCTGGGAGCATATAGTTAGGCTAGTTTAATTTGTTTTGAGTTGTGCTTAAAATGAGAAATATGTTGAGAACTAAGAAATAATGAAAAAAAGTCCAAAAAGTTTAAAAATGAACAATTTACTCTGCTAGTCAAAAGACTAAAAGTAGAGCTAGTAGCCACTTGATTTTATGACCAGTTGAGTAACCGAGATAATTTACTATGCTAGTCACAAATGTTTGCCCTCGAGTTAAAAGACTGGTGATGTGTCAAGCAAGCATAAAGGTGCTCAAAAGTAATATAATAAGGTTCTTGGCACCAATTTTTATACGACTCAATGAATTAAATATTGCCTTCTATATGTAACTAGTTTTCCACTTGGTAATTAATTGTCATCAAAATAGAGCAAAGATTCTTGACATTTTATGTTGATAATATTATTAATTGGGTTGCTTATACTTGTGAATTGGTGAGAAGCTTGTTCTATGAATTCTCAATCTTTTGTTGCCATTCTGTTTGAGGTTATTTAAATGTTATGGTTTGAGGTAAGAATTGATGAATGTGGGGTAGTGCTATTAAATTATAAAGTACTTAAGAGCAAGCACAGTTTAAGTGTAGAAGAATTTGATGGTAAGCATAATTTTCTAATATTTGTAAGAATATCTAAGTTTATTATTATGAGATTTTACTGATTTTAAGGTATTTTTGCATAGATTATAACTTGAGAAGGAAATGGAGCCAAGTTGAAGAAAATGGTGAAAAGCTGCTGGAAAAGAGCTAGAAACACCCTTGAGCATAACCCTTGGCCAAGGCTTGTGCCCAAGGGTATTTGATACTTAAAGATTTCACAGTCCACCTGGGAAACCCGATTCGTTTGGGGTTCTTGAGATATGATTTTATAGCAGATTTTTAGGGATATTATGACTCAATTATCTCCTTATTCAGTAGACATTAATTAATAATTTTAAGGGTTGTTATTTATTTATTTTATTATATCTTTATTTTTATTTTTTCAAAATAGGTTAGGAAACTTAAGGGGTATTTAAGCCAACTTATTGGTAGCCCTGGTGTCTCTTCTTCTCCTTTGATTACTGTTCACGATTTTACAGCAGCCATTGAATATATTTTTAGTTTTCTTTTCTAAAGAGCATGTGTAACTAAATTCTAATAAGTTGAAAGGGTAATCAATATTATCAATTTGCCAAGATTTGTGAGATCTAATCAATTCTTCTCTTGTTTTCTTTAAATTCAGTATTTATGTTTCTTCTGTAGCTTATTAATCTATAATAGGCTCATTGATTAATTAGCTGAATAATATATCTCCATTTAAAACTAAGAATCTATAATTGTTCTTTAGCTTTAAATATATATGGCAATTAGGTGTAGTACTAAGAGAGTGTATAATCTAATTTAAATAATTCCGCGGAAGAATTTGTTTATTAGAATTAGATCCTTCTAAATCTTAAGGCTATTAGTGGGTTAAATCTTAAAGGACATCACTGTAGGGTTATTCAATAACTATGGTTAGTTATAGAGCATCTCTTAACTAATTTATTACCTAAGGAAGGATTGTCTAATACGAGTATTTCGGTTAGCTAGAACTAATTTATTAAAAAATTAAAGAAATTAATTTTGTATCTATAATCAGATCTAAGAATTAAAATCAAGATTATTACTTTTGACTAAAATCATCAACATTGTTATTTTCTAAATTTAATTCACCCATGTCCATTTATTTAATTTCAATTTTAGTTCTAAGTTTATTTTAACTTTCAAGTATAAAACCCCTCATTTATTTTATTAAAATTTCATTTTAAGGTTTTCAAAGGAAATTAATTTAAGTTATTAATTCCTTGAGGATTCGACCCTATTCGCCACTTTTATAATTTTTATTTTGTCCAAGAACATGTTTTTATTTTTGGTGGATTCGACACCCATCATTTAGCTTAGTTAGTTTTGTAGATAAAATGATATTACATAAAGTACTTATAGTACCTAAGCTTAAATTCAATCTCCTTTTTGTTACAAAGTTGACCAAAGACCAAAACATCAAAATAACTTTCTATAAAACCCATCGTTTTTTAGGCCCCTTGAATGAAGACATTACAGTAGTGGGCAAGATTCATAATGGATTGTATTCTTGGCTCTTCTAGTTTTCTTGAAAGTATTGTAAATAGGAAATAAAATCAAACTCTTAATCTTGTAAATGTTGTTCAATCTCCTACCATTCCTTGTACATATGATGCTTTGATTAATAATATTAATAATGTTTCTTATGATGTGTTGCATAAAAGACTAGAACATACTTCATACAATAAGCTTCAATATTTTCCTTTCATTGTTCCTTAATATCCTGCCAATCACTTTTGCGACATTTGTCCTTTGTGTAAACAACACAAATTGCCTTTTGCCTCCAAGTTACAGTAATAAAATACATGAACTTTTGATCTTATTCATGTTAATTTGTGGAGACCTTATAGAACTTTATCTTTATGGAATAAATAATATATTCTCACTATTGTAGATGATTTCACCAAGGCAACTTAGACCTTTTTACTTAGAAATGTGATACTTTAGGCTATTTAAAACATTGTTTTGCTATGGTCAAAACTCAGTTCTCTAAGACTGTATAGTAGGTTAGGTCTGAAAATGAGATTAAGTTTACAAATAGCCTTTGACAACAGCTCTTCTCTTCTCTAGTACATCAGAAAACTATACCTTATACTCTTCAACAAAATGAGATAGTTGAAAGGAAATATAGGCAATGGTTGGATAAAGTTAAAGCCTTGCCTTTTCAGGCCAATCTATTTAAGAGATTTTGGGGAGAAAGAATTTTCACTACCATACACATTATCAATAAACTACCTATGCTAGTTTTGAATTGGAAACACCGTTTGAATTAATTCACAATAGATTACTTGAATATCAATCCTTAAGAGTCTTTGGGTGTTTATGTTATGCCACTAAAAATATTTCTCCTAAGGATAAGTTTGATCCTAGGGCAGCTAAGTGTGTGTTTATAGGATATATACTTGGGCAAAAAGCTTATAAGCTATACAACTTCAATACTCATTCTTTGTTAACTTTTAGGGATGTCATTTTTTATGAAAATATATTTCCTTCCATAAATTCTATTTCTAAAAATAATAATACTCATGTCTTGTCAATTGTTTCTCCTTTTGATCCTATTTCAATTTTTTTATTTTGTTTCTTCTTCTTCTTCTTCAGCTATATATATTCTTCCTACTATTTCTTCTCATGCCTTTTCCTCCTCTCTTTCAAAAATTCTTCCTACTGGTTCTTCTTTCATTCAAGTAGTCAATAACTCAAATTCTATTCATACTGTTCTTGAAATTACAGATCCATCCAATGTAACTTCATCATACTAGCCTCTAGACACAACACTAGAAAAATCCAGACCTAAATGGATGGATAATTTTGTTTCCAATACCTAAACTACTAAATCTAAAAGTCTTATATCCAATTCAAGTTGTACCCATTTTTGTTCAACCTTATCTAGATGAGACTAATACAAATTTTGTAGCAAATGTGTCTATTTTCCAAGAACCTAGAAACTATAACCAAGCTAAAGATGATCCTAATTGGGTGCTTGATATGGAAACAGAGCTGGTTGCATTTGAACAAAAGCACACTTAGGAACTAATTAATTTTTACTAAGAAAACCATTGGATTTAGATGGGTCTACAAGGTAAAATTTAAGGCTGATGGCATTGTAAAACTATTTAAGGCTAGATTGGTTGCTAATGGTTATAATCCAATAGATTAACATGATAGTTTCTCTCCAGTTGCTAGGTTAGTTACTGTTAGAATTTTCTGATAGTAACTATAATAAAAAATTGGCCCGTACATCAGTTAGACATTAATAATGCTTTCTTGCATGATTACATAGATGAGAAAAAATATATGACTCCTCCTACTGGTTATAAACTTTCTGATCCTTTTAAGGTTTACAAGTTAAGGAGGTCTGCATGTCCTTAAATAGGCTTCCAAGGAATGGTAAGTTTACTGTTAAATTGTATGCTTTGAGATTTTCTAAATCCACACATGATCACTATTCATTTGTTAAATCCACTTCTAATGTGTTTCTTGCTTTGATTCTTTATGTGGATAATGTTCTCATAACTGGCACTAATAAGCATGTTGTTTCTATGGCTAAAACAGTTTGGATGATGCTTTGTCTATTAAAGATCTTGGGTTAACTAAGTATTTTGTAGGCTCGGAGATTCATAGAACAATGAATGGGATGTATTTGAATCAAGAAAATATATCATGGACATTGTTTTCTGATGCTAGTCTCTCTGGTTCTAAGCCTGCTAAGGTGCCTTTGCCATCTAGCTTGAAATTATTTGATAATACTTCACTTGTTCTTTCTGATCCTGATAAATTCAAGAGATTGATTGGTAGATTATTGTGCTTAAATATTACAATACTAGATATTTCTTTTCTTTACAATAATTAAGCCAATTTATGAGTCCGCCTAGGAAGTCCCATTAGAAGGCTGCTTTGCATATGATTAGATATTTGAAAGGTAGTCTTTCTTCAGGCCTATATTTTTCGTTTAGTTCTACATTACACCTCACTACTTATTGTGATGCATATTGGGGTACTTGTCCCATAACTAGAAAATCAATTACAGACTGCTGTGTATTTTTAGGCTCTTATTTAATTTCTTGAAAAACAAAGAAACAATTTATTGACTCTAAGTTATTTACAAAGGCTAGGTATAGGAGTATGGTATCTACCATTTGTGAATAACAATTTATTAGTTTTCTACTAAAAGATTTTTAGTTGCTAGTAACATTACTAGTACATTTACAATGTGATAATTAAGCTGCTCTACATATAACAACTAATCTTATATTCCATGAAAAAACTAAATATTTGGATATAGATCGTCACATTATAAGAAATAAAATTCAATAAGGATTTATTTCCACTTCCCACATTTCTTCCAAGTAAGAACTTGCAAATTTGTTTACTAAGTCCCTCAGTGCAATCTTGAGGGGAGATGTTAAGATATATATTTATTTTGCTATTCATTGTACGACATTGTTTTATTGTTTTATATTTTTACTAGTAGGGGCATAGCTCATCTATTCAAAATGTAAATAGTTGTAGAGCATTTTGGTATTTTTACATTGTATATATAAGCGTCATCATAATATACTTTTTCATTTCTTCATCTTCAACCTCATGACCTACTAGAAACCCTAAATCTTACAAATCTAATATACTCTTTAATTGAAGAAGTGAGAGATGCATAGGAAATTATAAAATTTATTAGTTAAAATTAAAATAAAGAGTGAAATTGACTTTCCAAATATGGAAAGTCAAATTCATTCTCTATTTTTTAAATAATAAGAACCCATTAAACTCTTTTTCTCATATAAACCATTTATCATAAAGAGTTTTGAGGCATATTAATAGCCCCTTAGATGTTTTAAGAGCATCTCCGATGGTGTCTTTTATTTAAAAGAATAATCTTTTACAAAAATAAAGAATACTTTAATCAATTTCTAAATATGAAGAGTATAATTTTTTTTAAGTTAAATGACTTTGTAATTAAATAGGTATGAGAACTAATAAATAGCATATATAAAAAAAAATTATAAAATTTATTAATTGAATTTAAAATAAAAAAGTGAATTTGGGTATTAAACTATGGAGAATATTTACTCTTTATTTTAAATGCAAAGGAATTTGATATTTGACTCGAATTGATCAAGAATGGGGAGATTTTTGTCAATATGATAAATGGAATTTTGTTAATCAAATAATGAACTTATATCTAATATGTATTTACTTAGATACCTTCATGCATAGTTGGCTTCAAGTTGCCTCCATAATTTCTCTCCATTTTTTTAAATCTACTTTAATGTTTGTTTATAGTTTTTTAATTAAATTATTATTTGTTGTAACATTAATCCTAGCGAACTACAATTAAAATATATGGACATATTTCTTTTTACAATTTTATATAATATGTTTACTCTTGTTAGTAATTATATGAAATAATTTATATTCATTTTTTTTGTGTAATTAAACGAGTATGTAACGAGTCTTAAAATACCACAACTCAACAAGGATGCAAATTAACAAAGTTGGGAGTTTAATTCATTTATATCGCAATTCTTTTATAAATAAAATAATTCTAAATATATTAATTGTTGATACTCCATATAACGATGCATTTTCCTAATTAAAATTTAGAAGCCAATTGAAATATTTGTAATTTTAAACTACTTGTTCTTATATAATTATTTAATATGATAATGGGCCGAAAGGCGATTCTCATGTCTGTTTTTTAGTATGCACTGAAAAATAGATTAAATGTATATATATATAAACATCAAACTTTATTAAGCTAAATTAGTTGTAACCAACAGGCCTGGAAATATAAGACAAGCTTCCCATGGTTTAGAGGTCTTTATGAGAAAATGAGATCTTAGCAATAGTATGAGCAACGAAATTTGGATTTCTACCCACCTAGCTAGCTCTTTTTTTTTTTTAGATAAAAGGAAACTTTATTAAGCAACAAGAGTATCAATGTCCATTAGAACATGAGGTAAAACACTAAGAGGAGCTTCCTCCAATAAAGCAGAAGCAGAATTAAGAGATAATTGCAAGGCCCATTTAGCCATGGCATGTGCAGTTGCATTTCCTTGTCTACGTACATGGGAGAATTGCATTCATTAAAACTACTAGCAAGACTCCATATGTCAGCATGGAACACACTTATAAGGGCCCTGGATGATTGTCGACTTTGTAGCACAGTATTTAGCGATTGACAGTCTGTCTCAGCAATCACCTTCCTCAAGCAACAGTCTGCCGCAATTGGTAGTCCAAATCTAAGTGCTAGAGTTTCAGCCATCTCTATATTCAGTACATCCCTGACCATTACCCCCGCTGAAGCAATCAACTCACCCCTTCTATCCCTAATTACTACACCCAGACCTGCTTCCCGCCTATCAGCCATATAAGCAGCAGCAATACTAACTTTATAAACATCAAACTCAGGCGCAACTCACTTGCGAACAACATTAGAAGATGTTGAGATCTTGGCAGACGTTTGCTGATATGCTGATAGAATTCGACATGCCCTATGAATCGTTTGTGTCTCAAAAGAGTGAGAGCCTGCATGTAGAAGCTGATTCCGGCCTATCCATATGCTCCAGAGTAGCATACTAAACAATTCTAGAGCCTCCACATCAACCTGATCTCTGACAGTCTTAAACCAAAGGAGTAGAGAAGACACATTCAAAGCTTCTGACCGTAGACCCAATGGACACAACAAACAAACTGCTCTGCTTCTTTGGCAATTACGGAAGACATGTAGATAGGATTCCAAACTTCCTCGACACTGTAAACAAACAGGATCCAGTTGAATCCCTCTCTTAGCTAGCAGAATCTTGCACGGTAGTATATCGTGAAGCCACCTCCACAAAAACATCTTTAACTTTTGGTGGGATACAAAGCTTCCAAACGCCTCGCCACACCTCAACATAATTCGTAGAAGCAGATGCTCCACCCTCCTTAGTTAAAAGTTGCACCGCTACTTGATAGCCAATTTTAACTGTGTAACAGCCATCTTTTGAAAAAAGCCAATACTGAATATCCTCTTGGTTCCTGCAACTCAACGGGATAGAGAGAATAGCCTCGGTTTCGTGAGGGAGAAAGCTTTCAGTAACCATACTCCTTCTCCAGCAATTGAACTCAAACTCGATGTACTCGCTAACCAAGCTATCAAGTGCTGGTGTGGACCTAGCCACTGGGCGGGGCTAAAATTTACATGGAAGCCAATTATCATACCAGACCCTTACCGAGAGGCCATTACCTATTCTCCAGTTTAATCCTTTTTCCAAGATATACGGAGCCTTCAATATACTGCGCCAAACATAGCTCGGGCGATAGCCTAGTGAAGCATGCATGAAGTCTTTCCTCGGAAAATTCTTGGCTTTCAACACTTGAGCACAAAGAGATTCCTTATTAACCAATAGCCTCCACCCTTGCTTAGCTAGCAAAGCATTATTGAAGCAAAACAAGTGTCTGAAACCCAAACCTCCATTGGCTTTATTCATACAAAGTACCTCCCACCTTAGCCATGACTTTTCTTATCACCAGTACAACTCCCCCACCATAAGCCACTTAAGGTTACATTTTCTTATCACATATTACAGTCAACCATAAGGTTAATATTAAGATCGCAAAGTCCAACATTAAGATCGTGAATTAAAATCATATGTTGATATCAAAATTAATTAATATTGTATTCAACATTTTTTTTGATAAATAATATTGTATTCAACATGTTGTTAGATATTAGATTATATACTAAATGATAATATTACATTTGCTATTATTTAAATTAAACATCTATATGTCTAATCAATAAATTAGAAATTTGAATTTTAAAATTAATTTTTTTATATTTTATTTTTCATAATTAATACAGTATATATTATTCTACATTAGATGATATGCTAATTAATGACATTGTTATATTTGTCAATAAATAAATTAACTATATATATTCTAATAAAAAATTTGAAATTTGAAATTAAATTTTATTTTTTTATGTTCCATAATTAATACGATATATACTATTGTACATTAGATTTTATACTGAATGATGTTATTATATTTATCAATACTTAAATTAATTATATGATTTAGATATTTGATAAAATAAATATTAATAGAATTAAATAAATATTATTAGCTCTAATTTTTTAAAAAATTCTCTCAATGTCGCCTAAAAGATTTAGGCGGCAATTGTTTTATCATAACATAAATTGTCTCATTCATTCAAGTGAATATTTCAATGAAAAATTTTGTTTTTATTTCTTGAAAAAGTTCATACTTTTTAAAAATAAAAATGATAATAGGGCCGAGAGACAATCTCCATTTTATCTCTGTCTTGGCGAGAAATCTCTACTCCCGTCCTCAACCCACAAATGAAGGTAGATTTACCTTGTCCTTATCCCTACGGGAATTCCAATAATTTTTTTATTTTTTAAATAAAAATATAATAATATAAAAATTAAAAATCTATAATAATTATATATTTAATAACATAATAATCTAATAATTATATACAATTAAATTAAAAAAATATGATATAACAAATTTTGTAAAAAAACAAAATAACCCTTATTTAGGGATGGATCGTCTGCTTTAACCGACCATTCTAATTTTAAAAAATTTTAACTAAATTAACTGAATATTAAATTTAGTCGGTTAATTAATTAACTGAATAGATCATAAAAAATAAATTTAATTAAATAAATAATTAAAATTTATTAAAAAAAATTAAATAAAAATATATTTATAAAAAATTATAAAATTAATTAATTAATAATTAAATAAAAATTATTAAATTATCTAATAGAACCGAATGAATATTATTAAATTTAATTAATCCAACTGAATTAACCTAAAATTACCCGCCCTACCTTATTCATCCACATCAATTTTGTGATAGGAACTATTGTAGAAATGCAAATAATAGAGAGCCTATCGTGTCATTCACTTTTTGTTAATAGAAAATTCGAGACATATAAAAATTGAAATTGGTTGGGGCGTACAAAATCATAAAAGAAGAGATCCTTGGGAGTTTTTGTCCATTTTGCTTCCTTGACGACAACAAAAGATGGATGATCACAAAGAGGGCAAAAAGTCATTATAAATAAGGGCATGCCCTTTAATCCTGATGAAAATATAAAGATAAAGGCAAAACCAGAAACCGCCTCTGCTCTCTTAACCCTTTCTTTCTTGTATTTGACCTTTTGAGAGATGGGAAACTGGTCACATCTCTTAAAATTATGACCCGTCACTCTCTCTTTCTTTCTGTGTGTTTTGGGGGAGAGCTTTTGAAGAAGAATTTGAGTGGCCTATGGTACGGAAATTGAAGACAGAAAGATCGAAAAAGGTTGAGGAGGTGATGATCATAAATATGGTGATAGAAGGTATTGCCGCGCCTCAATCTAAATACATGGTTAGATCGATGCGCTGATGATTATATAAAATTATAATTTTAGCCAAGTAATTTGATTGAGCCGCGTCAATATCTTCTTCTTCCACCTCCCTCTCCTTAATTATTCCCAAAATTCTTAATTAGGTATGTCAACTCTTCATCTTCTTTCTTCTTTTCTTTTCTTTTCTTTTACTTATGGAGATATTAACAAATTAACAATTATTGATAATGAGTTTTGATTTAGTAAAATTACATAAGAATTATTGATTATTAGATCTCAGTTGGAACTAATTATATGTCCATTAAAAACACTCCAATCTTTAAACAATATGCGGTGCTGCTGCTAGCTCTAGCGCTATGGCCAACTTTTGCCTTTGGGTTTCTTTAAATTTTTCATGTTTTATCAATTAATCGTTAATATATTTATTTTTGTTTGAAGAATAAGATATAAATATTTCTAATCATTCTCTCTGTTTGTTAACGAATTAAGTCTGGATAGAATTTATTGTTTAAGTTTTTAAAACTTCTTTAATCACAAGGAATGGTAATTTAGAAATTTAATCATAATTTCTCAATTACAATTTAGCAAAAATGATATCATAAAGAAAGTAGGTAAACTGTTATATCAAATTATACGTGTGTGTACACATTAATGAATTTAGACAATGTTAAATTATATGTAGTACGAAGTAATTAAATTATTTAATTTTATTAAGATTTATCAAATATACCCTTAATTATTTATTTTTTTTTTGTAACAATCCATGAACTCAAAAACCTACATATATTATATCCATTTTTTTTACTTGGCCATGATATTCACAGCATGTAATTTATACATATATAATAATAATAATTGAAGAACATGATATCATTCAGCATGAAATTATATATAATAATATATAATATAGACAGAGACAGAGAGAGTGAGAAAACAAAAAGAGTTAATTAAGGAATGGTGGATGGAGTAGGTGAAGCGTAAGTGCAAGTTGAGTGGTGTCAGATTATCTTTCACTCACTCATACAGATTCAGTTTGCATTAAATTCGATTCTTTCCATAGTCCCTACCCAATTCCTTGTATAAAATTATTCAATCATTTTTCTCTATTTATTTGCTTAGCATCTTAATT
Organism: Garcia nutans; assembly: GCA_947685225.1. NCBI lineage: Eukaryota > Viridiplantae > Streptophyta > Magnoliopsida > Malpighiales > Euphorbiaceae > Garcia > Garcia nutans. The sequence goes on from CANTUV010000068.1 coordinate 4,955,016, forward strand.
ATATTTTTTATTTACTTTTTTTTTAATCTTTGCTTTTAAGCTTAACTCCACGTTAGTTTTTATTATATTTATGATTTTTTTACATCATTAGTTTTTATTATATTTATGAATAAAGATTATTGTGTATCTGTCAAAAAAGTTGAACATGTTAAAAGTGAATATAATTAAAAGAGATAAATATAAACAAAAATTAATTTATATAAAAGTGATTTAAAATAATTTTATGCCTTTGCATATGAAAATATAGCATTGAAATCATATCTGAATGAAAAAGATATTATCTATCTTAATTAATTTAGAATTAAGATTTATTAATTTAAATTGAGTACGATCTTAATATTGGGATTTTTTTCACATGAGTCACGGAAGGCTTAGTTGTGGATGTGTTGAAAAAGTATATTAGTTTGGGTAAAATGTTTCATCAATTTATGTTCTATCCTATTTTATAGTTTCAATGAAATAGAAATAAAAATCTTCTGGAAGGAAAAATAAAAAGTTGAGTGTAGTACGAATTTAAAGAGGTATTCTTCAAATTTGACGTATATTTAGAATCTAATTTCTAGGCGTACTTGTCATTTGGATCTTAACATTCAACCTAATAGGTTGAAGTGGCTAAAGTAAGATGAGTAAGGATAAAGAGTATTATTTTTATTTAGTATGTGAATATTATAAAAATAAATATGAAATAAATTTTTTTTTTCTAAAATTTTATTAAAATCTCTAAAAAATTAGTTTTTTTTATCATATCCTAAAATATTACATTATATAGAGTTAGAGATATAAGTTTTTATTATAAAAAAATTTAATAAATTGGTATTATATTATCAAAAAATAGAACGGAATGCAATATGAAAATAAAATAATTACATAGTCAGATAAATTTTTAAAATAATACCTTGATATAATATTCTTAAATAAAAAAATAAATATTCGTTTCATCATTCTCCCTTATCTGAAAAAAATTTGACCTTGAATTTTGTAATGATGAAGAATCAATAATTGAGATACTACAATTACATATTCATTATTATGTAGAAATCGTAATTTTTTTAATAAATTGTCATTAATTAACTCATTTAATTCTTTGAATGACTGCTGGATTTTAACAAAATATTGAAATGCTTTCCAAATTGGGTTACATATTTCATAAAATATGTTTTTATTGAATTGGCCGATTCTGGTATTTGTAGACCAATTCCTTTTTCTTCCTCATTCATTGTTGTTGAAATATTAAGTTCATTTATCTCCTCATAATAGTTATTAAAAACTGGTTGTGATTCTTCAATTTTCTCTATTTCATCATTATATTTATCAAAAACTCGTTCTAATTTTTTAAAATTATTTTTTAAATAATAATCATGTAATTTTTTATGCGAGTCAAATACTTCAATTTTGGTTCTTTCACTGTCTAAATCAAGAGCGTGCAATAATCGTACTTTCAATTAATCCTTTATGTGTTGCATCATTTGTTTTGTTAATCGATCCATCATTTATTCGAGTCGATGTTCAAGGTGAGTTATGAGATCACGCTCATAAATCTCCTCTATATGCTGTTGTGGTTGCTTTTGCAGTGTCATAATTCTCCAGGAGTGAACACGGCTCTGATATCAACTGACGTAGCTGAAGTAAAATAAGTAAGGATAAAGAATATTATTCTTGTATAGTCTGTGAATACCCAAGAAATAAACACGAAATGAGAAAAAATTTCTTTTTTGAAATATTAAAATCTCTAAAAAATTGACTCTCTTATCACCTCCTAAAAGGTTACATTATATAAAGTTTACATAAATCTTTATTATAAATAAGAAAACTTAATAAATTGATATCAGACTGTCAAAAATAAAACGAAATATAATATGAAAATAAAATAATTATATAGCTGGGTAAATTTCTAAAATAATGTCTTAGTATGGTATTCTTAAATAAAAAAATAAATATTTATTTTATCATAAATGAAGTGAAATATAAAGTATTCTTTTTTTTTCTTTATCAAATTACAAATCAGTCGGTGTGTGATAATTATAATAAAATAATTATAATAAATATTTAATTTTTTATTTAAGTATTTCTGAAACACTTAAATTTATTTAAAATTTTTCTATTTAGTAATATTATAGTGTTTTTCTTCATGTCAATTTGTATATGTATATAATCATTCCTTGATAAAAAAAAGACGATGGCCCATCAAAACCTAACTGCTGCTATTCTTGTACATACACTATTGCATACTTTTATGATTATGGCTGTATTGATTTTGTTCTTGTTTTTATTTTTCCTTTTTTGGTCAAGTCATGGTTTTGTACATTATTGTTAATTAGTTAAATATATATAGATAGGTCGAATTTATATATGAAAAATGATTGTTTAATTAATTAGTTGCAGTTAGTTAATTGGTTTTAAGTTGTAATTAATTAACTTTGTGCTATATGATGTACGGATATATATAATAATAATAATAATTCAAAGGGTTAGGTCTAATAATATATTACCTGTTAAGTTTTTTTTTAATTTATTATTATGATCATGGCCAACGATATATTAAAATTAATTTTATTTTTTACTAACTAGCGTTAGTTCATATGAATGAGGGTCTAAATTTTTTTAAGCAACGTCCCGAATTCGAATCTCGTTTTTATTATTATATATGGAAAAAAAGTTGTTAGAAGAGTCATTTTAGACTCTACAATATCCGAAATATAATTAATTTTAGACCGTTATGTTGACAGGCATACATGTGATTTATCAAAAAAAAAAAACAGTTAATTTTATTTTTAAAATTATTAATCTCATGCTGTTTCCGGTAGCATCTGGCAATTTCTGTTCTGGAGCAGGTATCAATTGTTTTGTCACTTACAAAACATTAAACGTAATCATTTGATCAACTTCTTCCTTTCTTTTTTACATCATTTAATATGATAAATTTTGATCTTTTTAAAGTGTTTCTATACGAATTAAAGTGTTTCTATACGAGAATCCAATTGTTGATTATACATCATAGAATGGTACTTCCCTTTTTACAACTCCCCCCAACTTGAAAAAAAATTCCATCATATTTGCTTGTTATAATTAAATATATGAAATTGTGAATGTATTATTTTAGCATGATTTTCGAAACTGAATGTTTTATTTCATGCTACTGATTTTCTTTTCCTAATTATTGGAAGTGCCACCGAATTAATTATTGCATCAATAAAAATTTGAATTACGTTTTACAAATCATGCTAAAATAATAGATTCACAGTTTTTATAAATTATTTAATTATTAATTTTCCTAGGAAAAGTAAATTAATTAAAAATTTAATTATTTGTAATTAAATAACAAGGGTTGGAGATCAACAACGTTTGATTGATGATAATATAATTAGTTTTGAAATAGAGAGATTTTGAATTTCTATTTTAATCATGTATATATAATTAATTACAAATTAAAGAATAAAAAATTTGATTTCAATTTTGATTTCAAAATTAATATACTAATAAGATATAATTGATTTACATATAAACTTGTATAATAAATTTAATTTAAATTCCCTTTTCTTATTAAAAATAAATTAAAAAAAATGGAATGAAAAACGTGAATAGCCATTGTTGTTTGTCCCCTAAACATTAACCTGAATATTGTAAAATCCATGCAAATGACGTGAGAGAAGGATCATCAATACATCGACACTTTCAGTTAAAATAAAATAAAATAAAATAAAATAAATCACCCCTTTGCCGCCCAAATTAATTGCAGATGTCGTTTTATGGTTTGGGAATTGACAATCAGTTTTCCATAATGATATTAATAAATGAAATCTCTAACTCTTGTTTGTCAATTGGTCTTCACTCGTATCAATATCAAAGACCCACTTGCTAGATATGTTTGGATTTGATTAAATCATGGGCATCTTTGATTTTTCCATCACTTTTATTTTACCCTATTGAAACATTTTTGCTTTAAACAGCATCTGTAATTAATTTTTTTTCAATTTAAAAAAAAGCTATTTGCATTAAATATGTTAATTATTTATTATATTCAGTTCGAATGACAAAGCATCTTGATTTAAAACCCTTTCTCATAAAAATGCGCTGAACACCTTATCAACAATTAATGTCAAAAATTACCAATTGTTTGATGTAGGATTACCACAGCTGCTAGTGGTAGTGGTGCGATTATAGTATATTATACTTCAATTCTTTCTAGAGCTATAATATTTACAAAGAAATCTTTTTCACCTCATGACTTTTGCGGTGTGAGGGGGCGGAACTGAGGGGGAAAGGACACGGGATCCATTGTCCTTCCTCGATTCTTATATACATGTACATACATATATATGTATATATAAAAATATATCTTTAACAAAAAAAAAATATGTATATTTATATATATAATTAATAATACTTATATTTATATAATATAAAATTAATTTATAATATAATATAATATATATTAATATAATATATAGTATTTATATATATTTGGGTGTATATGTATATTTATTTTTTCTTTAAAATTAATTTTACGTTAATTGAATATAAATATTAATGACAAATATTTACATTAGTTTTTTATTGAAAATTTTATGTTCCCCCCCTCCCTTTGCATCTCAGTCCTGGTTTGCTACTGTGTATAATTGTATAATGGAAGTAAATATATTCTTTATGTTAAAAATATTTCATGATATTGAATATAGTCTTTTAGTAATTTTTAATATGATCTATCATCAAGAGTTGAGAATGCAAATCACTCTACTATAAATACTGTAAGAAGTTCATGGTCATAAAATTCTAGAAAATCATCACCTTTGTCGTTATCCATGATCATTATTATATGCTTATGGTTATACGACTATTGAGTTTCGAGCTACTTGGCATATGTCATGAACATGTGGCATTAAGGATATTTATGCAGGGAAGCTTCAACGGAACAAAATATGCAGCAAACACAGGTTCTATAGAGAGGAATTGCAGAGAAATAAGAGAAAAGAGAGAGTTGAATGGGACAGAAATGGAGGAGTGTGAGAAAGACACAGACTGGAGAAAATAAAATAGAGGGAACAGCAAAAACTACAAAAAAAAATCTAGGTACAAATATAATATGGCTAACACATTTAGCCACTATATAAATATATATTACTATAAATGATATAATAAAAAGTCAGTCACATAATTTTTTACTTTTATAGATAAAAGTATAATTATTTTGTCATACAAATAATTTTATTGTAATTAAAAAATTAAATATTTTAAATTAAAATAAATAAACTTGCAGTAATTAATTGATTGTATTAGACATGCTAGATTAATATTCATAATTATATATATTAGTTATGACATTAAAAAAATTTATGACTTACAAAATCGATGAGCTTGACACGGTTATAAAATCATGTTACTTCTTATTGTGATAAAAAAAAAAATAGTGTGGCTAACAATATAAATGTTTTAACTAAAATATGAAAAATTTATAACTAAATAATAAAAGTAATTTTCTATAAAAATAATAAATTTGAAACAAGAATAATTAATAACTTGCTTGGAATAAAAATTAATTAGGTACAAATGTTATTAACTCATGACAAAACTATAGGAATAATTATATGGTGAAACCGTTGTATTACAACAAGCCAATGTGGTTTTGACATGTAGCAATATATTGCCACATGTCAAAACCACATTGGCTTGTTCACCATATAATTATTCAAACTATAGGTCATTGTTGATTCCCTTGGTGTTTCCTGAAATGAAGATAAATTCAGCTACAGGAGTGCTATCTCGTTGCTAATAAATATTTCGTCACTTAATTAATTAAAAATTTATTGCTAATCATGTATATTTATTTAAAAATCGTTGCTAGTTATTTATTTATAATTTTTATTAAAAACTTGTTGCTAAACTGGTCTATTTTTTATTTAAAATTTTCATTGCTAAATTCGTCGTCATTTTTTTATTTTTTATTTTAACAATCCATTGCAATTTATTATAAATATTATTACACATTTATTGTAAATCTTCCACTAGTTTAGTATATATATATTTCAATTATATTTCAATGAATACTTTCATATATTTCAATAGATATATATATACGTAAGATATAAGGAACTGTATATATGGTAAATAGGTAAAATATACAGCTGCGCATATTCTCCTAAATTAAGAGAAATTATAGATATAATAGGAAAGAGTCATAGCCCATTCCTGCTAACTAATTTTGACATAAACACGTGTTACAAAATAACAAATTGAAAATTGACCTTGAGTCTTGTGAAAGCTTTGCTGGCAGATATAGTTTACGGCTGATAACCTGCAAATGAGAAGTGTAAAAAAGGAAAGGGTCATCCTAGGGACGCAGCTTTCTCGAATAAGATGAGCCAGCATGTATTGAAATTCCTCTATCACATCTGGTCGTACATATTCTTTATCAATTTAAGATGATGATTCTGGGGTTGTTCTGCGAAACATGGACTTGAGCACTCCCTTCACCTACTTCTTTGGTGTTGGCGCTAATCTAAGTTAATGAATCACATGCATGCTAAATCATCATAATGGTACTATCAATCCTTGAATTGAAAATTAAAGTATTAATAAGTAAAATATGCTAGTAGAATCCCAATATACTGCATCTATAATTCATTACAATTAACTAAAGAAGCTGAAGTTGAAATGCAAAGTGTACTCAAGAAACAGTGAAAGAGAACCACATATTTTCAAATTTGATACTATCTAAGATGCGAAAAAAAAAAATGACAGGAAAGTTGTGGAGAATGATGTTCGGTTATTTCCTCTAATTTTGACACGAAGTGTTAAGGCAGATGATGAAGTGCACTACTTCTGGAAAATAAAGGTAAGTGAAAGAAATGGTTAGTAAACGGATGCATCACTATGTTACAATATTAATTCTATCTATAAATTTTCAAGAAAAGCCCCAGGGATGCATCTCTGTCTTGAGCATAAAGACAACAAAACCAAAACCAACCTCATTTAATACTCCATGTCTCAACTGAACAGCAACAATAATAAGAAGTAGAAAATACTCAACATAAGAATACTTGTCCCAAAGTCTATTTTGTATGAACACTAATATTCCATCCAATAATACAATGGACTGACCACATTGATATCAATCCAAAAATACATGGCAGCATGCATAGCATAAAACTAGAAGCCACTTTAACCAGACCTAAAATAACAAATTAAAATATTTGTGAAAAACGTATAGAAGTTAACAGATACTAATACAATGTCAAACTTCAAACTGAACTTTCTGGATAAGTTCCAAAATTTCCGCCTTTTTAAAATTGTGAAAAACTTATAGAAGCTCAACTTTATGTCTTGAAAAATTGTGAAGAAGTTGAACCATTTTTTGGTATGTTTTTCTTTTTCATGCATATATATGTTATCTTATATGCAATATAAATTTTTCATATTTTGTATTTAATTTTTTTACAGCGAATTTGAACAAGGCAAATATAATTTGGATTTCACAGACTAGTTTTACAATAAAATATGTTATATTATTTTTTTATTTTTAAAATTTTATAAAATATTAATTTATCATCAATTCAAAAGTGGCCATAAAATTTTTTTTGAATTACATATAGGTTACACAATTGCGCCAAGATGGGGATACCATAAGTGAAGAATTTGGCTCAAGTTCCTCTATCCGGTGTTCAAAGCGTTATGGGATATGTTGTTAATGGTTTTAGGTTTCATATCAAGCTACTTGAATAGGGAAGGGTGAATCAAAATAGTTGAGTTTTAGTAAGGGAAATATTTGGGATCTAAATGCATGGACTACTATGGTGTCTTCACTAATATAATAGAATTTCAATATTAATGTGCGAAAAGAATTGTTTTGTTCAAGTGTGCTTGGTAGGATGTTGGAAAAATTGAAAGGGGAATCAAGACAGATAAACATGGTCTTATAAGTATCAATATAAAAGTTAGTAAATCATGGGCTGATAGAGTCGTAATTTAACTAATACTTTAGAAAATTTTAATTCTATTTTAATTATTTCCAATTGAATTTGATGAATTTTCATTTTTTGAATTAGAATTTCTCATATTTTAGCATAAAAAGTCAAAATGAAAGATTTTAATTGAAAGTGGTGCAAAATTAGAGAAAAATGTACGAAAATGCAAAGGAAGTCAATTTCCACAACCATGGCTTCAAATCCCACAACCCTGGACTTCTACTTGAACCTACCAAAAAGAGAGAAGAAGACAAAGAAGATTTGAAACCCACGGTCATGGCAATCAAAAACAACGCTCGTGGGATTTATTTACCACTGTCCAAAAAGGGAAAGAAAAGAAAGCTAGAGTTCCAGTAGCTGAATCAATACGGTCGTGGCACTCAAAAACCATGCCTGTGGGAATCAAACATATGCTGTAAATATTGAAAAATTACGCGAGTCAGCTCTTCTCTTCCTAGGCCACGAACATGGTGTAAAAAGACATGTCTGTGGGATCTGAAAAGCTGATTATTTTGACTTTTAAGGAGAAAATCTCTCCATGACTTAAGGGGAAATATGGTGCTCCAGCTTTCCTCCACTAAGAAGCTTCCAAACCCTCTATAAATACAAGCCTCCTCCAAAGGTTTCAAGGCATTCAAGATTGGATGGAAGATTAGATTCAATCATCCAAGAAATAAATTTATATCTTAGTTTTCTTTATAGTGTTAGAGTTTTCTTTGAAGAGAAGAGTGAAGTTTGGTTCAAGGAAGATATTCAAGTGGAGTTCTTCCATAATCCAAAGAATTATAGTTTGATCTTTCTTACTCTTTAAATTATGAAGTTTTTAATATTTATATTGCTTTCATTTCAATTATGAGGAAGTAAATTTCTATTTATTGTTGGCCCCTTATATTGAATTTACTATGGAGAAATTCATGTTTATTTGATTTAGTTAAGTTTATTCTTTAGTTATTTTGTTATCTTGGATCTTAATGCTTTAATTATTTGGCCAATAATTAATTGAATTTAGATATTATGTGATGGAGTGAGAGTAGAAGCATAACATTAGTCTAAGTAATAATTTTAAGCTAGTTTTCACTTAGAGATAAGGAAAAAACTTAAGAGGTTGATACAAGATTCTCATAAAATTTAATAAATTGAATTAATTACTTATGATAACTAGAGTAGACATAAGGATTAATTCGATATTAGTTCTAGTACTTAAGAGACTTGAACTTGATTTAGGAGAATCTAACCATTAATAAGAGGAAAACTAAATTAAATCAATACTTTAGAAAATCTATAGTAAATCAATAAAGGTGGCTTAACCCTAAGATAAAAAATATTAGATTTAAAACCAAAAGCAATTCATTTCTATTTTAGCTTATCATAAATCAAATTTGTTTATTCAAATAATAATCAGTTTAATTGTTTGGTACTTAGAATCACGTTCTTCGTGAGAATGATACTCTACTTATCATTATATTATTTTTTAATGATATGTACACTAATAGCTTAGGCATATAGTTACACGAACCTAATAAGTTCTTGGCGTCGTTGCTGAGGAAGCGACAATTCTAATATTAATAATATTAAACTGTTATTGCTTTGAATTTTTATTTTCTTTGTAATTTCTCCATTTTCTTTGAGAAATTTTTGGTTTATGTATTTGCAGGAACCCAAACACCGAACTTGTGCTGTATTCCCAAAAATTGAAAAGTTTTGTCACAAAAAAACCAAGGAAAGGAAGGGAAAGCTAAAAAATGAATTGCAAGAAACTTCAGCCAAAAATCTTATAAAAAATCCTCTAATCTCATTAGAAGGAATCATGGCAGACAATGAACGATTGGAGAATAAAGGAATAAACATTGGTGAACCTAGAGCTCTCAAAGACTATGCCCTACTTACTACTGATATCGGGTCAAGCATAGCAAGGCCATCAGTTCAAGCAAACAAGTTTAAGCTTGAGCCTTCACTTATCAACTTAATTATACAATCAACTTTCCATGGCTTGGATAATGAAGATGCCTACACTCACATCACCACCTTCCTAGAGATGTATGACACATTTGGAATCAATGGTGTTTCTGATGATGTCATTCATCTTAGGCTCTTCCTAGTCTCATTGAAAGATTAAGCTAAAAGATGGCTACTCTTTAAGACACTGGCTACATTCACAACTTGGGATCAACATGCCTCAGCTTTCTTAGCAAAATACTTTTCACCTTGCAAAATTGTTAATTTAAGAAATGATATCACCGGCTTCATACAATCTGATGGAGAAATATTATATAAAGAGGGTGTTTCTCAAAACTTAAAAGCTGGTCAAAACTGATTATAAGCAGCTTTTAGATTATAGCTTTTAGATTATAAGTTGTTTATTTAAGTGTTTATGAAAACTTAAATAGTAGATTATAATCTGATTTTAATCAGTTTTTTAAAAGTTGGGATTTGCTACTTTTTTTTAAGCACTTATTTTTTAAGCAGTTTTGACCAAGTAAAAGACCATACTATCCCTACCTAATCTTCAATATTTCAAATTTGCCCACCCTATACACTTTAGTTCCCATCAAAATTTTTTTACATTTCTTCTTAAATAAATTTTTTATTTTTATTATTATTATTATTGCAAAATAAATTTTGAATTGACATTTAAAAAATTATTTTTATACAATAAATAAACTCAGGGACAGTTTGGTCATTTTAACAGTTTCTGCAATTAAAAACTGATTATAAGTTGATTTTACAGAAACACTTAACTGATTATAAACTGATTATCAGCTGATTATTAACTAGTTTACAGAAACGCTTAACTACTTATTTTTAATCTGATTATAATATAAAAATCACTTATTCACAATAAGCTGAAAAGCTCCAGTTTTGAGAAACACCATCAAAGCATGGGAGCGGCTTAAGGAACTTCAAAGGAGATGTTCCCATTGGACTTTTGATATAAACTCTCTAGGAAGAGGGTACAAATAAACCTATAATATTTTTTATAAGGTACACATTGTCCCTTAAAAAATTTTTGGGGGCAATTATATATAATTTTTATTCAAATAAAATATTTAGGCCTCTCTAATAGCACATGAGTACCTGTAAGATAATCCGTTAAAAGTATAATTTTAAAAATAAAAAAATGAAACATAAAATTAAAAAATTGCATATAATATCTTAAATTAATTCTTTAGATCAGTTAATAAAGCATCAATCTTGGTCTTCATATTTAATTTTGATTTTATTTTTTAAAATTTACTGATTATTGATTAGGTTTTTTGCAGATGGTTTTTGTGGCAAGATACAAATCTACGCTAAATCTTAACGCTCCACTCTTTGTTGCTGCCATATACCAGTCAAGTGGAAGATTCTCTTGGAGTAGTGAGAGTTAGTGAAAACTTCGACTTGGTTTCACAATTATTTGTTAAGCCAACATCCAGAAAGGAGTTTTGATGTGATATTGATTGTACTGCAGATTTTTTAATCGGATAAACTAGATTTTGTTTTTTATGAGTTTGGAAATTGAATTTGATGACCAAATTAATGCCTTCTTGAACCAGTTTTTTGATCTTGTTTTTTTTGTAATTGTATTTTTTATAGTGAAATTCTTTGAGAATTTAAATTGGTTTTGTTTTTGTGAAAACGATTTTGGGTTTTTTTTATAACCGCTAGTATAAAGGTGCCCCTTTATGATGTTGATGTCTTTGATCTTCTAACATTGTTTTAGGTTTACTTTGTAGAAGACGAAGAGATTTTTATGTGCATTGATTACTTATGGTTTATGGTTTCTATTTTTTCAAATAGCAAATTGGAACTGGTAAAGTAACTTCTTTTAGAAAATGAATGTTTGGTTGCTGAGAAAATAAAGGAAAAATAAAGAAATTGGTTTTTTTTTTCTGTATGGGTTAGGTTTGTTTGGTTGTTGAGAAAATGGAGGAAAGATCAAAAGAATTTGGATTTCTTTAGTTTTTAATTTTTTAATTTTAAGTTTAATTTTTTAATTGTTTATTATTTATTTTTTAATTTTTAATATTCAAGAATCAGTTTTTTTAACGGTGTTATTGATGTTTTGTTAGAGAGGTGCCTAAATATTTAGTTTAATTAAAAAATGTGCTTAATTGAGCTAAATTTTTTTAAAAGAAGTAATGTGTACCATTACAAAAATATTAGAGGTTTATTTATAACTTCTTCTAACTTTCTATAATGGATTGAATCCTTCTATCAAAAGCACAATTGATGCAATAGCTGGTGGTGCTATCATAAATAAAATTCCTTCAAATGTGTTTGAGTTGATTAAAGAAATTGTGGCTGACAATTATCACTGGTCCTCAAAAAGGACTAACCGATAAAGAGTTGCTAGTATTCATAAAGTTGACAATTTTTTCTTACTTGCAACTAAAGTAGATGCAATAACCAAGAAATTGGATCAAGTCATCTTAAAATCTTCATCAATTTATGAAGGATGTGGAGGAAACGTGATATTATAGATTGCTGGATCATGGAACAGTTTCAATTTGTGGGCAATCAAAATAGGGGCCCAAATGTTCCTCAAGGCAAATCATCCTAATTTAGCTTAGGAAAATCAAAGCAATCAAAAGGCACATGTGAGCGGGGATTTCTGCCCCCATCTTCTGGTGGAATGGTTCTTGCAACTATGGCACTGTTAGGCTTGGAGCCTTAGAGAACACGAGCCTAAATTTGGAGAAATGGAGTCTCCAACTAGATGGGCTGGGAAAGAAAAAAAAAGGGGTGGATGACTCGATTCCTAAGGAATCCCTAACTCCTACTTGGGTTTGAAAAGTTGAGTACGTATGGGGAAGGTGAGAATGAACCAACACTCTCATAGCGACCAGTTTATTGGAATCAGCCTCCTTTTCAGGTCTAAATATTATATGATTCTTAAATTATTATAGTATTATTCATATTATATGCAATTTAAAGGAATAAATCATTTATCATATTATTGAAATAAAATAAATAAAATAGGCACCCATCCAATGATGGAAACATGCCCTTACAATGTCCATTTCTAAAATATAAGTAAATAAAGACACCCACTAATTGATGGAAATGTGTCCCTTACATTAATCCCCAAATACAAATAAGATAAAGAAACAAATTAAATAAATAAGGCACCCACAAAGTGAAAACATGCCTTTTACAAGTCTCTTAAAAATACAACCGACAAATACTTAATAATCATCCATGGTAAAATAAGTAATCAAACAAATAACCAACCATTGCACATATAATTATAAATTATGGTTAAACTAATGAAATTAAAGTTTAATCATAAAAATTGTAATTTACAAATAGATATTAATATTAACCCATTAATGAAATATATGAGGCGATGATGAGAGTCGCACTTACGGCAGTCCCACTTTGAAAATAAAATTTACAATTAGGGTTTTATAAAATTAGCTCAACATAGGAATAATTAGATACTGTAAGTTTAAAATAAGTTACTATATCAGAATAATAGTGATTTAAACAAGCTACTATATTGGATGATTTGGATTTAAAGAATGGCAATGATTTAAACTAGCTACTGGATGTTTAAAACAAACTGTTGCTTAGTGTTTATGAGAACGTGCTATTGCATGAAATAATATTTATGAAAGTAGGTATTGTAAGTTTAAACAAATTGAATATCAAAAAGCAAACCTTCATTTGTTGGCTCCACCAATTTGAATGTGTTGAACTAAACTCTTTGTCTTGCTTACTGCCTAGATTTTAGTTGAGCAAAGCAATTGCTTGTTGCCTCCTTTGGTTGCTGTGTGTTATGGCTGCATATTCTAATTGTTTTTTCTCTTAATCTGTCTCTCCTTATTTGCTTTTTAATCTCTGTATTTATAAGCTAGTATTAGGGTTAACTTTGATAATTAATTCTAATCCCATCCATAAACCTTCTCCTTTTGAAAAATTTAAAGCTAATTCGGATACCTAATTAAGCTTTGAAATAAATTTGTTGTCTAAAGATAACAGCCAAGAGGGGGGGGGGGGTGAATTGGTTTGGTTTAAGAATTGATAGTTATTTCAAAAATTCAAAGATTAAAAAGAAGTATAGAAGATGTAGAAGAAGATCAAGTAGAAGATGGAACATAAAGGTTTATAGTGGTTCGGATTTACCTTGGTCCTACATCCACTTCCTTAACAACTTGTTAAGGTTCCACTAACTTTGAGCTTTTACAAGCTTAACTCTAACTTGGTGTTTTCTCTAGCTCACACCAAACTACTTACAATGGTGTGAGATTGCTTCCTCACAACCCTTACAAGATTTTTTCCAGGCTCACTTTCATAACCTAAGTGTCCAAGCTCACACTTAAACTTAAGGTGGTGTTTAATGCTCATACCCAATACTCAATTAATACAAAAAGTAATTTTGATGCAAAAGAAAGAAAGATGTTCAAGAAGGCTATTACAATCACAAACTTTTTTAAAAATGAAGTTACTTAAGGTATTTATAGCCTTTAGGTCAAGAATTAGCCGGTTGAGGTTGGGGCCAACATGTTTGATTCTTAACTTCCACTAATTTCTCTGCCAGAGTAATTTTCTGGTCGGACTGCTAAGGGTCCAGTCAAAATTATGTATGGTCCAGCCGGAGTAATTGCAATTCTGCTTAATGCTCTTCCAACGATTGTTTCATATGGCTTCCACTTATTGAGTGGAGATGCAATAACTTTTGACTTAAGTAATTTTTTAAATAGTCCGGTTGGGCTTGCATCAGGTCCGGTCAAACTTTCCTTGATCTATCCAATTTTTGGGCATATTCTCGACTGAGAAACCTACTGGATATTTTAGAGAAAATTGACTTCTATGGTTTGGTCGAAATATCATAGAGCCCGGTCGGACTTATGTGGTACTCTGAGAAAATGGGATACTTCTGACTGTGAATCCTTCTGTGTGTTTTGGCTCTTTTCTCATTCAAGAGTTAGGTCGATAGGATATATGGTCGGGTCAGACTTCATGTGGTACGGTGAGATTTTGGGAGTACTCTCCACAGTGAGACCTTCTATGTATTTTGGCTCGTTTGGTCATCAATGGTCCGGTCGGTCTTCTAGGTGGTCCGATAGGACTTTTCATATTTCCTTCAAAAGAAATAACTTTCTGTAAAATGAAACTTGGTGCAAGTGTTAGGTAAATTCAATTTAATTGCCTAAAATAAAAAATAGGAGGGTTCGATTAATGAACTCCCCCTTTTTTACTTTGGTAATTAAATTGAATTTAAAACTTTGAAAATGCCAAGATTACACTCACCGAAGAGTGCATTGCAGTAATCCAAAATAAGCTTTCTTCAAAGTTAAAGGTTCCAGGAAGTTTTTCTATACCTTACACTATTAGTAAATTTGATTTTGATAAAGCTTTATATGATTTAGGTGTAAGTGTAATTCTAATGCCAAATTCTGTTTGTAGGAAACTTGGACTCACTAATTTAAAGCCCACAAGGATGATAATTCAATTAGCAGATTGATTAATAAAACTACCTTTGTGCATTTTAGAAAATGTTTTGGTCAAAGTAGATAAATTTTATATTCCTATTGATTTCGTTATTCTTGAAATGGATGCAGATATTGAAATTCCTCTAATATTCAGAAGACCATTTTTTGCTACTGTATGGGCTAAGATAGATGTTAAGGGTGGAAAATTGACTTTGTAAGTGGGGGATGAGAAAATATAGGTCAATCTTAAGGAATCAATGAAAGAGCCTAATTTCATGGAGTCTATGAAAAAGAGTTTAGAGAAGATCCTTTATAGACTTGTTTAGTCCTTAGTGCAACCTAAAAAGATGATAACCAAGAAATTGCAAATTGTGCCTACATCTTGCAAAAGATACCACCTATAACTTATAGGGCATTTGAAGGACTAGGAAAATCTACACCTTTACCACCCCTTTCCATTGAAAATCCCCCAATCCTTGAGTTGAAACCATTGCCTTCTCATTTGAAATATACCTTTTTAGTACCCAATGATAGTTTACCAATAATTGTAAATGCTAAGTTGTCTAAGAACCAATTAGAACAAACCCTAGATGTGGTTAGGCAATTTAAGAAGGCTATCGATTGGACCCTTTCTAATATAAAAGAGATTAGCCCATCTTTGTGTATGCATAGAATTTTAATGGAAGATAGTTGTAAACCTTTTGTGGATGCATAAAGAAGATTGAATCCTAACATGAAGGAGGTTGTTAAGATAGAAATTACTAAGTTGTTAGATGCAGAAGTTATATACCCAACTTCAGATAGTCCTTGGGTAAGTCCAATTTATGTAGTACCAAAGAAAGGAGGAATGACTATTTTGAAAAATGAAAAAAGAAGAATTAAAACCATCTAGGATAGTTATAGGTTGGCGAGTGTATTGATTACAGAAAATTAAATAAGGCCACTCAAAAGGATCATTTTCCTTTACCATTCATTGATCAAATGTTGGATCTATTAGGTGGTAATTCTTTCTTTTGTCTGTCTGTTACATGGATAGATAGGGTATTGTCAAATACCAATAGCTCTAGAAGATCAAGATAAGACAACATTTACTTGTCCTTTTATACTTTTGGTTATAGGAGAATTCCATTTGATTTGTGTAACGCACCTGCTACCTTTCAACATTGCATAATGGCTATTTTTAGAGATTTTGCATAATGATTTATGGATGATTTTACTATTTATGGAACTTCTTTTGAAATGTATTTATAGAATCTAGCAAAGGTACTTCAGAGGTGTGAAGAAATAAATCTCGTACTAAATTGGGAGAAATACCATTTCATGGTAAAAGAAGGGACAATCCTAAGGCATAAAGTTTCTTAAACCAGAATAGAGGTGGATCAAGCCAAAGTTGAAGTCATTGAGAAGCTACCTCCACCAAAAAATGTCAAAGGAATATAGAGTTTTCTTGGACATGCCAGATTTTATAGAAGGTTCATAAAGGATTTTTTCGAAATTTCTAAACCTTTATGTTATTTACTAAGTAAGAATGCAAAATTTCATTTTTCTAATGATTGTCTTATTGCTTTTCATAAGATAAATAAAGCTTTAACTATAACTCCAGTTATTGCTCCCCTTGACTAGTCTTTAGTTTTGAGATCATGAGTGTGCCAACGAGTATGCAATAAAAGCTGTGTTTTACCAAAGGAAGGACATAAAGTGCTACACTATTTATTATGCAAGTAGATTACTTGATGAAGCTCAAGTAAATTATGCCACAATGGAAAAAGAGATGCTTGCAGTAGTTTATTCTTTGGATAAATTTTGATCTTATGTCATAGGATCAAAAGTTATTGTGTATATTGATCATGCAGCTATAAGATATCTCATAAGGAAAAAGAAGGCAAAGCAATGATTAATCCGATGAGTACTTCTGATTCAAAAGTTCGATGTAGAGATATAAGATAAGAAAGGGCAAGAGAATGTAGTTGCAGATCATCTCTCCATGCTAGGGTTAAAGACAATGGAGGAAGTCTAAACCAATGAGGCTTTTCCTGATGAACACTTATACTCATTGAAAGGGAATCTTCCTTGGTATGCAGACATTGTCAACTATCTAGTAAGTAAAATTGTGCCATATAAATTTAATGCTAATAAAAAGAAAAAAATTTCTTTCTGAAGTAAAGCATTACATATGAGAGGATCTTTTATTTTTCAAACACTGTAGCGATGGAATGATCAGTAGATGTGTTCTAGAAAAAGGGTTCCAATCCATACTCGAATTCTATCATTCTAGAGAATGATGGGGACATGCAAGTTCCTCAAAAACAATAGCTAAAATGTGGCAATTTGGATTCTTTTGGCCAACAATGTATAAAGATGAGAACAATTTTGTTAGAAGATGTGATCATTGTAGAAGGGTAGGAAATATTTCAAAAAGAGATGATATGCCTTTGAATCCTATCTTGGAAGTTGAATTGTTTGACATTTGGGGCATAGATTTTACAGAACCATTTCCTTCCTCTATGTACAATCAATATATTCTTATTGCTGATGACTATGTCTCAAAATATGTAGAGGCAATTACTAGCCAAACTAATGACTCTAAGGTAGTGACTGGTTTCTCAAGAGATTTATCTTCTCCATATTTTGTGTACCAAGAGCAATTATTAGTGATACAAGTTCATATTTTTGCAATTAGGCTTTTAAAACCGTTCTTAAAAAGTATGGGGTTCATCGCAAGATAGTTATACCTTATCATCAACAAACAAATAGTCAGGTAAAATTTCTAATAGAGAAATTTAATGGATATAGAAGAAGACAATGGGAAATTCTAGGAAAGATTGGTCACTTAAATTACACAATGCTCTATGGGCTTATCGAACTGCCTTGAAGATACCCGTTTGAATGTCTCCATATAGATTGGTATTTTGAAAGGCATGCCACTTGCTAGTTGAATTAGAGCATCGAGCTTACTAGGCAATAAGAAAATTAAATTTTGATATGAATGAAGCAGGAGAAAAGAGGTTAGTTCAGTTGAGCTAACTTGAGGAGTTACGACTTAGTTCATATGAAAATGCCAAATTGTATAAAGAAGGATCTAAGGTGTAGCATGATAAGTTCATTCGGGAGTGAACTTTTCACAAAGGGCAACTTGTACTCTTGTTCAATTCTAGACTTAAGCTTTTCCTTGGAAACTTAAATCTAGATGGTCGGGATTATTCAAAATAGTAAAAGTTCATCCTTCAGGGACAATCAAAATTCAAAGTAGTACGGATTGAGTATTTATAATTAATGGACAAAGATTTAAACCATATTTTGTTAGGGAACCAATTGACGAGGTTTCAGTTTATCACTTTCAGAATTAAGGTCCATAAAAGGAAAGTCGAGCTAATGACTTTAAATAAGCACTTGTTGGGAGGCAACCTAATTTATTTTCATTTTTCTTAGTATTTCTACATTTTAATTAGTTTTTTCTTTATTAATTTTCTTGAAAAAAATTTATTTTCAGATGAATGGGACTTCAAAAGAAAGAGAAATAGTGGCAAAATGCATGTCACGATCATGGTACACCACACCCATGCCCCGTGGGAATTGACATTAAGTTGTGGAAACAAGGCCGAAGGAGAACAATTTGAGAGGTCGAACCAGACTCAAACCCACGGTCATGGCAATAAATCCCCACACCTATGGGATTCATTTTAGATTGTACACCTGCTACAATTAAATCAAGCAAAAAATGGCAGAAGCAAATTCAAACCCATGGTATCAAAATCCCACATCTATGTCTTTCATTTCAGATATGTAAGGTCATGATAACCAAGAGGTTGGACAAGTCAAAGAAAATGCCACGGATGCCAAGCCTGTGGTACCTTTGATGCTATAAAAACATTTTATTCTCTCTCCTTCAATTTTTAAAAACCTGGCAGCACATATTTGAAATCCACGACTCTCTTCTCTCTACCCATGCCCAACCTCACTTTTAAAATCCAAATTCCATCAATTTTCATTAAATTAATTAATTAAAAGCCTAGAAGAAAAACTTTGGCTAGGCAATCAAGAAGAGAAAGCTCAAGAGGTAACCAAGGAAATTCTCCATAATCATCACCATCTTCCACTCAGTCACCACCATTACAAAGGCTAAGGGAATCATCATCATCACCACCACCTCCTCAGCCTCCGAACATGTACCCAAAAATTCAATTTAGATATGAGGTGAAAAGAAAGATATACCATGATCTTAACTCTAGAAAAATAGTTCCTTCTAGATTCATTGATGAAGATGTAGTTAAAAAATTAGGTTGGAACAATGAATTAATAATACTATTTACTACTATGAAATGGTTAATGTTTGCCACAATGCACTTTCCTACATATGTAGAGCCTACTTTGGAATTTTTAAGCACTTTTAAATTGACACCTCCAAATAGGCTCCATAGGCATAATGGCAAGGTGATATAGAGGAAGTTAATGAACAAAGGGTAGAGAGTGTTATTCCTGTTAATCTAAGGATACACAAAAAATAGATACAAAAGAGAGAAAAGTTTCTCTATAGGAATATTATTGAATACTGAAAACTACTTACACTTTTCTCAAATTATAAAATATATAATATTAGGCTTTTGAAAACCCTAATTCCAAATAAGGAAAGTTTTTAAGAAAGACAACAGACTGCTAAAAGAAAAGAAATTACAAATATAGAAAGATAATATTTAATGAGACAGATAAAATACCCAAACGACACCTCAATCTTAGATTTCTAAATAAGGAAATAAAAATTTGCCCTCAGCTACCATAAATAGAAAAATGCATTTTCGGAGGCCCAAACGATGAAATTTAACTGAAAAATGATAGACCTCAATATAAAGCTGTTGACTTTGACTCATTGGCCCATTTCCCATTAGACTAGGCCCTTAGAATGCCCAATTTGCAACTTCAATGTTTGGCAAAAATTACCAAACTGCCACTATAGCGATCTTCTATCAAACCGCTCTATGAAAGTTAGAGCTCTTTGTTCCACATCATTCCCCCAGGGTAGAGAAAATTTACCCTCAGATTGTCAACACTAGCATCATCATAAGAGGAATTCCCTTGAAAAGGAATCAAATGCTTCAAATTAAACACATTAACAGTACGAATATGGATGGGCAATTTGAGGTAGTAGGTATTAGGATTAATCTTCTCAATTATCTCTATATGACCAATCTTTTTTGCAGAAAGCTTGTTATGCTCTCCAACTGAGATGTGTTCCTTAGTGAGGATAGCCCATACAAAATATCCCACCTCAAACTCAACATGAAGACGTCTATGGTCTGCAGCTTGCTTGCACTTGGCATTGGCTTGAAGTAAGTTAGCATGCACTGTTTTATGAATGTCCTGCATGTTAGCCACAAAATTTGTTGCCTTTCCCTGAAATATGTATTTGTCAGGCAGAGGATTAAGATCTAAGTGCCCTTTGTGCACAATAGAGTACACAACCTGAAATTAACTGAAACCCAAACTTCTATTTACAACATGATGTTAAGATTAATGGACAATCAAACTCTATTTTGATCATTGACAATTAAATTGATAAAGAACTAATGATTTTAAATAAGTCTACTTTGTAGAGTTAGGATCCAAGCAGCTTTGTATGACCGTTCGAAATCCCAACCGAGCGACTGCACAAATGCAGTATGAACATAGAACAAAATGCCATACAAATCTCCCGAGCCAAGAGAATCGAACAGACATATGCATGTGCCAAGTAGAGAACTGAACTGGATATAGAATTGTCGAGCTAAAAGAACTAAATTAATGAGCTAAAAGAAGTCTATTGGAACAACCGAGCTAAGCACTATCAGCTGTACACCGAGCTAGACAAGCCAACTATAGCAAGTGAGCGAAGTCTATAATTTCCATAGAAGAGTTTGCGTTGTCAGTGAGTGCTGAAGTAAGGACACCGGGTAGGCATGTGACCGTACACACGCATCGAGTGACTGCACCAAGTCAAGGTAAAAATTCATAAACTCATAGAAAGGATAGTGGTCTCAGTGAGTGGTTAAGTTAGGACTCCAAAACTTTGGGTGATTGCCTAAGAAGCCCAAGCAACCACACGGAATAAGGAGTTAAAATACTAAAAAGAGAAGAAGAGATAGCGGTTAGCTCTTGCGGTGCTTCCTTGATGCTCAAAACCTTGTGTGCCTACCCTGAAGGACCGAACAACTGTACAAAGTCCAGCTGATTTGAAACTTAGCTCCAAATACCTCGGAACAATGATAACCAGACACATGGATGAAGAAATTTGATTGCAACGGTAACTTTATACAGAGCTTAGACGACCGTAGGACACAAAAGTATGGGCAGATAGATTATGTCAGACATTGAGATTCGACTGTTGGAACTAGCCATTATACAGAGCTTTTAAATCGTGTGACCACCCATCGAGCTGAGCGATCGTACACCGAGCTCCAAACACAAAATTAGTGGAAGACAAGCACTAAACATATGGGAACTACTTCAAACAGCTACATTAAGCCAAATGGTTATGAATATCACATTAAACTTCATTTTTGTGTTTAGAGAATACTTTGATTGCTATTATAATTTCATTGAAAAAAATCTTTCATTATCTTGTTAAAAGATTAAAAGATCAAACATAAAAAATCTTATAGTGTTGGGTGTGAGCATTAAACACCATATAAGTTTGAGTGTGAGCTTGGAAACAGTTAGGTTGTGAGGATTGATCTCAAACCATTGTTATAGTTTGGTGTGAGCTAGGAAAAACACCAAGTTAGAAATAAGCTTGTAAATACTCAAGACTAGTGGAAGCTTAACAAGTTGTTAAGGAAGTGGATGTAGGATTGAGGTAAATCCGAATGACTATAACTCTTTGTGTTCTTTCTTCTCTACTCTACTCTACTTCATCTTCATCTACATATTCTTCATCTCTTTCTTTTTAAGTTTTAAATTTACCATCATTCTTCATATCAACCAATCCACCTCGCCTCTTGATTGCTAGTTTGAGACAATAATTGGTATCAGAGCTAGTAAATTTCTTTAAACTTCATTGTGAAATTTTGATCCAAAATGACATACATTCCACCAATAAACTACTTCATATATGGAAAACTAAATTCATCCCTTAGACCTTATTTTGATGGAATGGATTACTCTTATTGGAAACACAAGATGTTCTTGTCCTAGATAGTGAAGGAATTGAGCTTTGGAATTTCGTTGAAAATGAGTGGAAACCTCCTACTCATGAAGTTGATGGTGTCAAAGTTCCTCTTCCTAAATCACAATGGTCAAGTGCCAATGTGAGATATTGGTTCAAGAACTATAGGGCAATCTCCATCTTGATGAACTCTATATCAAGAGATGAAGGTGGGAGAATTCAACATATCACTTGTGCACATTGCATTTGGAAAACTCTTGAGAACTATCATGAGGGTACTATCCAAGTGAGACTCACTAAGAAACAAATGTATGTATATGAGTATAAGCTATTTAAGATGAAGCCCAATGAAAATGTCACCAACATGATAAACCAGTTACTTGCCATTGTCAACAAATTAAAGAAATATGGCAAGATATATGATCTAAATGATGTGAATAGAAAAATCTTGAGAGCACTTAGAGTAAAGAAGAACTTTGACTCTAAAGTTTCTTCAATTGAAGAAGCTCATGACCTTCGCTCTTTGAGAACTGATGAACTTTTCGAAAAACTACTCACCTTTGAATTGCACACCAAAAGAGAAGAAGAACAAGGTGAAAAGGAAAAGAGGAAGCTATATCTCTCAAAGCCATCAAAGAAGTTAGAAGCTCAAATGATGAAGATAGTGATGAAGAAGAAGAATTGGCTATGCTATCCAAAAGAATAAGTGATTGGAAGAGAAAGAGAAGAATACAAGCTAATAAAGGTACATTTCCTAAATCTTCCTTCAAAGATGAAGATAAAAAGAATCAAGTGAAATGTTATAAGTGTGGCAAATTCGGTCACATTAAGTCAGATTGCTTCAAATTGAAACACAAGAAGAAGTGGGATAAAGAAAAGAAGAGATCACTCAAAGCCACATGGGATGATGATTCCTCAAGTGAAGAAGAAGAGGAAGAAATTGTAAATCTATGTCTCATGGCTATTGAAGATGATAATAACTCCAATGAGGTAAGTACTTCATCTTTAAATTCAATTGCATATGATGATGATGTTGATGATGCTTTAGATAAAAATGGTTTGATTGAGCATATGAACCTTAGGATAGAAAAATATTTCTCCAAAATGAAATTCTATAAAGATAAATGTTCCAAGTTAGAAAATGATTTTGTGTCTTTGAAAAGCTCTACATTAGAATTAAAGACCTCAAATAAAAACTTGTTAAAATAAATTGATAAAATGACTAAAAACTTACATGGCTTAGAAAATGTGATTAAGAAAAATAAAATAGTGAAGGATGAAATAAATGAGTTAAAATAGTCAATTTCAAAAGTTCACAAGGGAAAAGTGGCCTTAGATACATTGATCAATATTCAAAGACCACCCTCCTTGAAACATGGTTTAGGGTTCATTGGTTCATATATACCTCACCTAATGCACCAATATTTGTTAGAGCTTCTACAACATAAACATCTAGTGTTGATGTTGTAAAGAACATTATTGCACAAACCAAGTCTAAAAATCCTAAAAAGATAACATTAGTTTCACAAGGCTCTAAAACTAAAGTTCCAAGAGCAAATCATGCATTCATGTATACAAGGCATGTACACAAACACAAAAATGCATAAAAACAATTTCATTTAACACACACTTGCAATTATGTGCATGGTTCATTGAATTTCAATAGGAAAATGCATAAGTATAGAACCTTGTATCAATGTAATTATTGTATGAAAATTAGACATAAGAGCACTTTTTGCTATATTAGGAAGGCTCATCTCAAGCTAGAGAATCTTTCTACTACTAACCCACAAGGACCCAACTTCATTTGGGTACCTAAAAAAAGATGAATATTATCATTTTGTAGGTATGCCTAAAATCCAGTATCAATGAAAATGTTTGGGTTATGGATAGTGGATGCTCAAGGCATATGACGGGTAATGAAAAGCTCTTTACAACACTCACTTACAAGCATGGAGGTAATGTTACTTTTGGAAATAATGCTAAAGGTAAAATAACTGGGATTGGTACTATTGGCTACTTGGTAAGAATGTGATTGATAATGTTTGGGTTATTGATGGATTGAAACATAATTTACTTAGTATGAGTCAATTATAAGATAAAGGATATGATGTGAGTTTTAACTCTAAAGGATGCAAAATTACCAATTCAAATGGTGAACTTGTACTCAAAGGAGTTAGAATTGGCAATACATATAAAATTGACATACATTCCAACAATGCTTTTGAATGCTTGATTACCATTAGTAATGATGCTTGGTTGTGGCATAGAAGACTAGGACATGCTAATATGGATCACTTACAATGCATTAGTAAAGAAGAACTAGTTGATGGTCTTCCTAAAGTAAAAATTGATAAAGATATGACTTGTGAACCTTGTCAATTTGGTAAGCAACATAAAAGTTCATTCAAATCTAAAAATATTGTAAGCACTTCTAGACCATTGGAACTCATTCACTTGGATTTGTTTGGACCAAGTAGAGTTGCTAGCTTAGGTCAAAAGTTATATGCATTTGTACTTGTTGATGATTACTTAAGTTTACATGGGTTAATTTTTTAGCTCAAAAGAATGAAGCTTTCAATCATTTTAAAATATTTGCAAAAAGAGTTCAAAATGAAAAAGGCTATGTAATCACATCTATTAGAAGTGATCATGGCAAAGAATTTGAAAATGAGTACTTTAAAAATTTTTGCAATGAGTTTGGTATTTCACACAACTTTTCGGTTCCTAGAACACCACAACAAAATGGTGTAGTTAAAAAGGAAAAATAGATCATTGATTGAAATGGCTAGGATAATGCTCAATGAGTATGATTTACCATCTTACTTTTGGGCGAAAGTCATTAATACCGCATGTTATATTTCAAATTGTGTTTATAAAAGACCTTTAATAAGCAAAACTTCTTATGAAGAATGAAATGGAAGAATATTGTTTGGATGCAAATGTTTTATATTGAATACCAAGGACAATCTTGGAAAATTCTCATCCAAATTGGATGAAGGCATATTTTTAGAATATTCATCATCTAGCAAATCATATAGATTATTTAATAAGAGAACAATAGTAGTTGAAGAATCAATGCATATTATTTTTGATGAATCCTCTAAACTTGATCAAAGGAAAGGTAGTGTTCTTGATAATTTTGTAGGTACATTTGAATAACAAGAAATAACCAATGTTCCAAAGAGAAATCATGATGAACAAGAAGAAGAGTCTCAAGAGCTACTCAAAGATTGACATTACAAGAAGGATTATCCAAAAGAACTAATCATTGGTGACACCTCAAAGGGAGTAACTACTAGATCTAAATTTAAATACTTAGATTTTAATATTGCTTTTATTTCTCAAATTGAGCCAAGGACCATTTATGAGACTCTTAGTCATGAGTGTTGTGTGATTGTTATGCAATATGAACTCAACAAATTTGAGAGGAACAAAGTATGGGAACTTGTTCCTAAACTTAAGGACCATCCAATTATAGGATGTAAATGGGTATATAGGAATAAGTTTGATGAAAATGGTCTCATTACTAGGAACAAAGCTAGATCAGTAGCCAAAGAATATAAGCAAGAGGAAGGAATTGACTATAATGAGACATTTGATCCCTTTGCTAGATTAGAATCCATTAGAATATTACTTGCATTTGCATGTCACATGAATTTTAAACTTTTTCAAATGGATGTTAAAAGGGAATTTCTAAATGGGTTTATAAATGAGGAAGTTTATGTTGAACAACCTCCCAATTTTAAATATTATAAATTTCCAAACCATGTTTTTAAACTCACCAAATCACTATATGGATTGAAACAAGCTCCAAGAACTTGGTATAATAGACTTAGTGCATATTTGCTTGAAAATGAATTTTCAAAAGGAACAACTCTTTTTGTTAAAAAGAAAATGCATAACATTTTGATTGATCAAATTTATATTGATGACATTATATTTAGTGCTACTAATAAATCTTTATGCAAGGAATTTTCTTCTTATATGACTAAGGAGTTTAAAATGAGAATGATGGGTGAACTTAAAATCTTTCTTGAACTACAAATTAAGCAATGCAAGGATGGGATCTTCAACAACCAATCCAAGTATACAAAGAATCTCTTAAAGAAGTTTGGAATGGATGGATACAAATCAAGTAAAACTCCTATGAACACATCCTTGAAACTTGACAAAGATGAAAGTGGTAAGGCAGTAGATGAGAAGAAATATCGAGGTATTATCGGATCATTACTTTACTCAACCGCCTCTAGACTAGATAAAATGTATAGTGTATGTTTGTGTGCTAGATTTCAATCTTGTCATAGGGAATCGTATTTGAATGTAAGTAAAAGAATTTTAAAATACTTGAGTGGTACATTGCATTTAGGTTTATGGTATCCTAGAAACACATCATTTGACATATTAGGCTTTTCAATGCGGATTTTTTTGATAGCCTACTAGATAGGAAAAGCACCATCGGAGCATGTCATTTCTTGGTGAATGCTTAGTTTCCGGGTTTAGCAAGAAATAAGTGTTGGTTGCTTTATCTACCACAACAGTTGAATATGTTGCTGCATATTTTTGTTGCACATAAGTTCTTTGGATGAAACAACAATTACTTGACTATGGAAAATTATTTGATCACATTCCTATTAAATGTGATAACACTAGTACAATCAATTTATCCAAGAATCTCATTCAACACTCTAAGTCTAAGCATATAGACATCAAACATCATTTCTTAAGGGATAATATTCAAAATCAAAACATTGTTTTAGAATTAGTTGAAACATAAAATCAACTTGTGGATATTTTTACAAAACCCTTAAATAAAGAAAGAATGAATTTTATAAAACAAAATATTGGCATAACTGATGAAAAATCTCTTGCATAATCATTCTTTATTTATCTCAAAATGTATTTTGACCATATGCATTTAAAATTTCTTCAAAACCCAAAAATGGCTCCCTTTGTGCGATCGCTTGGTATACTAGGGCAACCACACATAATCTACTTTTTTCGAGCCCGAGCCATAAAAGGTATCATCTCCCTTTGTAAAAATTCTCTTATGTAATCAATTTATATTTAATTCTTCTTTCAGCTTCCTTTGGATACAACCAACTATTGTTGTATTAAAATTATAGCGCTGGACAAGTTTCCAAAGCTAAAACTCTAAGTTTGATTCTGCTACCATTGAAGTTCCCTTTTGATTACTCATAGTATTTAATTCTTAGGTTCTCACTGCTCTTCTACTACACAACTGGGAAAATTCACAGGGAATGATTAGAGAAGAAACAAAAAGAAAATATATTAGAGGGAAAATAGAATAAAAAAAAGAGGGAAATCAAATTTTTATGTTTTTCTTTCCATTTGCACTATAGAAGTAGTAGTAGGTTTAGGTTTTAGATCTTCGATAGGCTTTGGTACAAAGTTGCCATGAACCTATGGCATTAAGGATCTTTTATGCTTGGATGCATCAACAAAACCAATTATGTAACAAATGCATCTTACTACAAAGAGGAATTGTAGAGAAATAAAAGAAAGGAGAGAGGTGACTAGGAGAGAAATATAAGACAGTGAGAAAAAGAAAGAGAGGAGAAAAGAGACTTATAATAAAATAAATAGAAGAGCAAATTCTCATATTTTGTAATGAATGCCATTCTTCCGTTTCATTTCATATTCTTATATAACAAAATTCCCTCTCAAATGATATTGTGTATTTGCACCATGCAATCACTATATCCAAACCACTCCAGTAACAAAATAACAAATAAATTCCGTAACAAATGATCACACGCCTAACTATTACAAGTGTCATTTTTCCATAACATAAGCTTCTTCTCTATCAAGTGCCACTTCTGCTTGCTATTATGGAGCTAATCCTTCTTAAAGGCTTAGCTCTAGTTAATCTTGAGTCATGACAACATATGATGTTCATAACAAACACATTTTTAGCCATAAGATGAGTATGTTGAACCATGATATTTAATGATAATAACATAAAGTTTTACTAGTAAATAATTCATCATTTAGATCATAATGCTACATATAATATTTTCACCAAGGTGATGTTGTATCCTATGCATTTGTTATTAGGATTTGTTACTACTTACAAAACATAGCCATATATAGATTTATGGAAAGTGATCGCACTAATTAATTATTTATGGAGATAGATGATCGTAAAAAATGAGATTCACTGCCTTAAGTAAATGAGATAAGATCCTATGTTTTATGGTTATTCTTGACATATAATTTCCTGTTTAGGACAATTAGATTCACTAGAAAGAGTTTCTATTAGGAATCAAATGATATTGAGTCAAGGCTTAAGTCAACATTTTCATCCTATGGAAGCTTGAGAAATTTAAGTGGATTTAGAAGTTATTGCCACAACTTTCCTTATTTGTCATATGGCTATGAATGGTTGCTCTTCTCCCTCTATGAAGAGAGGAGATATGTGTATTTAAGTTTTCTTCCTATTCTAGATATTGAAGAGAGTGGATAACGCGACTATTTTTTGATCGAGGTGTCTTTGTTTAGTTACATTGTAGATAAATAATGAGAAGATGTGCCTATGTGGTTGGCTATTAGTATGAAGTTTTTTGCTTATATGAATTGAATCTTATCTCCTAAAGGTGTTAGGATTATGTATTCAAGAAGTTGGGAAGGAAGTGCTGAGACTCTCTTTATAGGTGAACTCTTTACTGTAACGTGAAGCATTGTTAATGCTCGAAGCATGATATTTTTTTTCTTTGGACGATCACTTAAATGAGGTGACTTGTCCATGATGCCTTGGGGATGACCGCAATAGTGTGAGACTTAGCGTTAGGTATATCTTGGATTTAGTTGGAATGTCCCAATTAGTGTATGCACTTTTAATCCTTATCAGAAAAAAAATCTAATTGAATTAAATTAAATTTTATAGAATTAAATTAAATTTTGTAAAATTAAATTAAACTAGTCATTTACCTGCACATTGTGCATTAATGAAATTAGTAAAACTCAATAAATGTAATCAATAAATAAATATAAAACAATTTATATGTAAATTAATAATAAATTATATTGTAAAAAAATATAAAAGAAAATATTTACCTTAATTTTTGTGACAGTTCTATCGAAATAATATGAGTAAGCAGCTAGATATAGTCTTTTATATTTCATAACTGTTGAGATTGATGGACAATCAAACTCTATTTTGATAATTCATAATCAAATTGATAAACTACTAGTAATTTCAAACAAGGCTATCAAGTTTGTTATGCAGAAATCAAACTCTTGTACGACTGCCAGAACTGTAGACCGACTGACCGCACAAATACAACACAAGCATATAATCAAACTATCACAGCTCTGAAAAATATAGATCTGTCCGGGCCAAGAAAAATCGAATAGATATACTCATGTGTCGAGCAGAAAATCGAACAGACACAGAGAGTGCCGAGCTAAATATAGAACTATCGAGACATGAAAACCGAACTGATGAGCTAAAAGCAGTTTGGTGGAACAACTAAGCTAAGCATGGCTGTACAGCACTACATCAATCGGACAAGCCAACTACGGCAACTGAGTTAAGTCTATAATTTTTCATAAGAGTTTGCGTTGTCAGTGAACGGTGAAGTAGAGACGCTCGGTAGGTGTAGACCCTTATTTTTTTACCAAGTCCAGTTCGATACTATTTAAAAGGCGATTAAGTCAAGTCTAAAGATGTAAAACAATCTGGAATAATTTTACAAACTAAAATGTGGTATGATAAAATATTAAAATCTCAATACATAATAATATAATACTTATCTTAATAATATAAAAAATAAAAAAGGGAAAAAGAAAATATAAATGTTTACTTTATAAAAATATAATTTTTAACAATAATAATAAAAATAAAAAACAATAAAACAATAAAAATAATGGATGAATTGGATAGCTATACGCGGCAGGCCTGCCTGCGCAAACTGGAACATGGCCTGCAGTGATTTGGCTTGTGCCAGCGCCCCACACACGCAGCAGTCCGCGCCCGCAGTAGCCAGTGCTCATAGCCCCCGCCCACGTGCAATTGGCCTTGCCAATTTTGCCAAAATCTAATTTAATTCAGACCATTTTCAACATTTCCTTAACCAATAATGACTAGGTTTTTTTATTAATTGCCTATAAATAAAGACTTAAAAATGAAAGAAGGGACTTTTAGAGGCTGGGGCATGGAGACTTTTTGAGCTTAAGGAACGAATTAGTAAGAATAAGATAAAAACCCTAGCAAGCAAAAGGAGAAGGAGAAAATAGAAGAGCAACCATACAAAGGCAGTGACCTACTGCCTTAATCTTGCTCAGCCAGAATTTCAACGTGCAATTGTGGTAGAGCCAATAAACGATGGTACACTCTAAATTAATTCCATATAACATGCTTTAATGGGTTTAAATATTGAATATGTTTGTTCTTTGTCTAGATTAGTTCTAATAAGTTAAATCCTTTAGTCTTGATTCATATCAGTTTATGTGAAGCATGACTTGGTGATGTTGTTTGTTATTCATACAAAATAAATCCAGCAACCTGTTAGCTTAAGTTCTAGTAACTTAGACGTGTTAAGTTGATGTTTTTCAATGCATGATCATTTAGTTTAATCATATTCCAATAAGCCGAAAGTTTATAAATATAATTACAGTAGCCTTGTTTTTTCAACATCAAAAACTCTAATTCTATTTTCATAAACCCTAATCCTTTTTCAGAAAAACCAAAGACTCTAGTAACTGTTTTCACAAAAATATTTTCTAAACCCTAATTCGCTTAAACCCTAAAAACTATAAAACCCTAATATCCATAACTTTAATATCCAAACCCTAAATCCAAATTTATCCTTTGTTTAAATTTCCCAATAGCCAAATTCTTTTTTTAAATTACACAGTAGCTTAATCCTTTCCAAAAATAATGTTAGTTTTCTAAATCAAGAACCTCTTTTTCTAAATCTAAACCCTAAAATCTTAGTTTTTAAACCTAAATCCTTTAAACCCTAATTTTATTTAAGAAACCCTAATTGAAGTGTAAAATCTACATTTATATATCTATTACTTTACTTAAGTTTGGATGCATGATTTATTATATGTCTTAATGGAAGATTTATTTTTATTTTATTTTATGATGAATACTCAAATGTTTGTTATTTGATTTATTTTTAGTTTTAAGAAATTGTATGAGGTATGTTTCCATGTTATGGGTACCTTAATTGTTAAGTTTCATGTAATTCAATTTATTTTAAGTTTTGGATTAATGTAAAGGATATGTTTCCACCAATTGGTGGGCATCCTATTTTACTTATTTTCTTTTGGATATTGAACGATTGTAAAGACATATTTCCATCCATGGATGGGTGCCTATTTATTTTGTTTGAACTTGTTGTTATTTTAAAAAAGTGATTATTTATTTTCATGATTGCATGTAGTATGGATAATATTATTATATTTTAAGAATTTAATAATATTTATACCAAAAAAGGAGGCTGGTTCCAATGAACCGGGCACCGTGGGTGTGCTGGGCCATTCTCACCTTCCCCACGCATACCTAGCTTTCCGAACCCATTAGGGGATTGGGGATTCCTTAGGAATCAAGTCATTGACCCCTTTCTTTTTTTGAACCCATCCGGGTGGTAACTCTATTTTCTCCATCTTTAGGCTCGTGTTCTCTAAGGCCCCAAGCCTAATAGTGCCAAAGTCGCAAGAACTATTCCACATAGGAGTGGGGACAAAAATCCCTACTCACAATGCGACTCCACTAGGGATAAGAAAAGTTAATTCCGTTGGTCTTTATATTATATTATTCTTTCATATTATGATATTGTCTATTACATCATTTATATTGCATTGTGTACGTGAGTTAGGACGCCCGTATTAGCCATGTTGTATTATGTAAAGGATGCCATACTTTCACTCAAGGTATGGAGATCGAGCATGGTATAACCACTCATAGCCTTATATCATTTGGTATATACTTTCTATGGGAGCCTAAAACCTTTCAACCCAAAAGACTAAAGCTCATGTAATTGACCTAGTTACTTTGCTTAGGTTTTTACCCCAAATGGTTGTTGTTTTACTATGATTAATTTATCTTGGTTTAAACCATGCTTATTTAGTTTTTTCTTTTTCAAATATGACCTAATTATATTGTCAGCTCCAAATAATTTTTTTTCTTTAAATCCAAAAGACCAAATTCCAAATTTTCAAAATCTTCAAGATAGTCTTTTCAAGATGGGTCAAAAATCTTTTCCAACCCTATGGTCCAAACTTAAAAACCCAAGGGCTTTGAAACAAAATTATTTTTTGCTTCATCCAAAGATTACAAAAGAGCTTATAAATATTTAGGTTAATTATGGAATACAAAAAATTAATTGTGAGCCTAGCTTATACTAAGAAGTATTAATCATGGGCTTGTTTTTGGCATGAATCATTAGTTGGCATGAATCATTAGTTACTTTTTCAAATGAGAAATCTATTTATAATAAACCTCTTAATTTAGTTTTATTCTAATATCGCATAAAGGCTATTTTAGCTGAGATTCAATGGATTAAAGCCTAATTAATGGAAATTATTGTGAGCGGAAATTTTTGCCCCCACTCCCGGTGGAATGGTTCTTGCGACTTCTACACTGTTTAGGCTCGGGGCCTTAGAGAACACGAGCCTAAGCCCGGAGAAAATGGAGTCGCCACTCGGATGGGCCGGAAAAAAGAAAGGGGTGGATGACTCGATTCCTAAGGAATCCCCAATCCCCTAATGGGTTCGAAAAGTTGGGTATATGTGGGGAAGGTGAGAAACAGCCCAACACCCCCCACAACGCCCGGTTCATTGGAATCGGCCTCCTTTGCAAGTCTTAATATTATAAAATTCTTAAGTATAACTATATTATCCATATTACATGCAACAATTAAAATAAAGCATCATTATATAAAAATCAAAGCAATGTCCAAACAAAGTAAATAAATGGACACCCATCAGATGATGGAAACATATCCTTACATTGTCCATGTCTAAAACTAAATAGGACACCCACCGAAAGGTGGAAACGTGTCCTTTACATTGGTTCAAAAATCTTAAGATAAAATGAATTACATGATGCTTACAACATGAGGTACCCAAAAATATGGAAAGATACCTCTTACAATATTTTGAAATCAAAATAAATCAATAAAAGTAAACAACCATTCATCATAAATAAATTATTCGTCAAAGATATCAAACATCAATCAAAATATATAATAAACATTCATCCAATTTAAATAAAACAGTAAATTTATTAACTTTTAGGGGTTCATGCATCAATTAGGGTTTCTAGGGTTTTATGTTTAATAACAAGGGTTTTGCATTTACTAGTTTAATTAGTTGAAAAACATTTTAAAGAAATAACATAGCTACTGGATGTTTAAAGATTTAGGGTTTTGGATGTTTTTATGAAAATAATGCTACTGTGATTTAAAAAAATAGGTTTGGTTAGGGTTTTAAGCAAACAGATTGTTGTTTTGATTTTTAGAAAGGTGTAAGTAGGATTTCATATTTGAAAAATATGTTTTAATGCTATTAAAGTTTTAGGGTTTTACGGTTAAGATATTAAGGTTTTATGGTTTGAAATCTTGATTCTATAGATTATGATTTTGAATTTAGAATTTGATACTTCACCATAATCAAAGTTAAGTGTGCTTTTAATATTGACTATATCAACTACTTATGTATTTTTAGGTGAAACAAATATGTAAAGCCAAATTTATTGTTGAAAGATTAAAATAGCTCACTAAATAAAATTATAACAAAATAGCTACAGTGAAAGTTTAAAAACAAAGTTAATTAAGATTTAGGGTTTGAATAACTTAGGGTTTATGAAATTAGATTTGTGTTGAATGAATATATTATTTATTTTAATTAAGATCTTAAGTATTGTATGAATTAATTTATGTTACTGCCTAAACTAGATTGAAGGAAGAATTAAATAACTAAGGCAGTGTGATGATGGCTTAAAAGATGAAGATGATTAATGATTGAATAAACTGAAGTTAGAGCAATTTACCTACGTTTGAAGGCTCCACCAAATTTGAAGAAATTGAACCAAGTCGTTGCCTACTTCAGATTTGATTTTGGTTGAGCAAAGAAATATGGAGATGATTGCTTGTTGCCTCCTTAGGTTGCTGTGTCTTGAATTTCTCCTTGCTTGCTAGGGTTTTCTTTTGGCCGAAAGAATTTAAGAGTCCCAAGTTTGGTTCCAAATTTCCTTTTCAAAAGATCCAAGTTTTATCTCCCAAAAAAGTCCCTTCTGAAGTGTTTTAATGTGGCATTTATAGAAAAAAAAATCCAAACCTAATTCTGATTGTCTAAGGAAATAAAAACCATTTAGGAAAAGAAATCAAAACCAAATAGAATTCGGTTTCAAAAAAAACTGCGTTGAAAAAAATCGCACTGGCAAAATTTGTTGTGGGCTATGGGTGAGCCAGCATGAAAATTGCAAGAGCTGGGGGCACGGGCCAGCCAATTCACCGCAGGAATTTCCTGCAGTGAATTGGCCCAAGCCAATTTACTTTCGACGACGAAAATTTTTAGTCGCCGATTCTTCTGTCACCGATTTTTTATTTATTTATTTTTTTAACTTTACTAATATTACCTTTTTATTTTTATTAAAATTATAAATAATAAATACTAAAATAAATATTATTTAATTAAAATACTATAAAAATTATTTTAAAAAATATTGGACCAGACTGGGTTAAAAATTAAGGGTCTACAGTTTGCCCCTTGCTTGAGTGATCTGAGACTACGGCAAAAGAGAGTGAAAAGCAATGTGATTTTTGACTGGATTTGGAGCCATATTGGACTCCCAAGGTTTGTTTGAGCTCTGGGCTAAAAAATAATTTGGGTTCTGGACCCGAGCTAGATTTAGGATTTGGTTTCTGGACCCGGGGTAAGTTTTGGACTTAATAGAGATTTTAGATTCTGGACCTAAGCTAAGTTATGGACTTAAAAATAATTTGGATTCTAAACCCGAGCTAAGTTCTAGATTTAAGAGAGAATTTAGGCTCTGAATCTAAGCTAAGTTCTGGACTTAAAAATAATTTGGGTTATGGACCCGAGCTAGATTTAGGATTTGGGTTCTGGACCCGAACTAAGTTTTGGACTTAATAGAGATTTTAGGTTCTGGACCTAAGCTAAGTTCTGGACTTAAAAATAATTTGGGTTCTGGACCTGAGCTAAGTTCTGGACTTAAGAGAGAATTTAGGTTCTAGACCTAAGCTAAGTTTTGGACTTAAAAATAATTTGGGTTCTGGACCCGAGCTAGATTTAGAATTTAGGTTCTGGACTTGAGCTAAGTTCTGGACTTAAGAGGAAATTTAAGTTCTAGATCTAAGCTAAGAGAGATTTGATTATCTGTAAAAAATAATTGTAGTCAGTAGGATACTAAAGAAATTTGCAAAAAAAATTAGCTATTTTTACCATGCCTAACAAAAAATTTAGCTATTTTACCATGCCTATATCTTCTTGCCCCTGCGTGTAAAAATATTTTAAAAGTGCAAAAATATTTATATACACGCAAATATCTTAATGATTAAATTGAATAATTGAGCTTCCTATTTATTCACTTTGTAGTTACTATTTATATACTATTCACTAACTATTCATTTACTATTTGTCAATAGTAATATTTACTTTTTTTTTTATGAGAATACTGTTTTTCTCTTTTTGACTTTTTTCTTTGCAATTTATTTATATAAACCTCGGCTCATCTGTTCATTTCATCCATACTTATACAAATTTTGAAATCAGAGGGTTTAGCAAAGAGCTAAGGAGAAAATGCATTCTTCGAGATCAGGAACTCCATCTAATGTTGAGTTATTGGAGTTTATTCAGTGGCATGAAAATGGAAATATAAGTCTACTAGCCGGGATGCAGCTTCATCGCAGTTCAAATAAAAAACCAAGGTAATAATTCAATTATTTATTTTAACAGCAAATTATTTCAGTTTTGTGTTTTTTTCTTTTTTTTTTATTTTTTAAGATTTAGGAAAAATAAATTAATTAGATGAATATATTTAAGAATTTATCAAACAAGTAAATAGATAGACTAAAAATAGAACATAAATAAATTTAGCCTAAAAATCAGTAGTATTGATATGATGATATACTTACCTTGGGTTAACTTACCTGGCTCCGTGTTAGAGTGATCGTTGTGTTATCCGGGACGGAAGTTGTGTCTATAAAGCCCCACAATGGTATGATGTAGTACCTTCTCGGGTAAAATAGATTATCCAAGATTGCGGTTTTGAAAGTTTTATCTTGCAATTACCATCCAAGAAGTGTTCGATAGACAAGAGTGTAGTTCAAGCATTGTCATGGCGATGGATGGACACGACCCAGACTTTTCACCTACCTATAGGAGAAATGACCATTGGCCCAGTCTATTATACAGCCATAACTGGTACTCGGTACTATGGCCTTTCGGTCCCTCTTACCAATGATATTCTAACATTCGAAGAAGTTCAATAGTTAATCGGCATGGAACCATCATTTAAAGGGCTTTTCATGATAAAAATTGAGCCGATTCGGAGTTATTGGATGAATTACAAAGGATGGGACATAGGGAAATAGCCAAACAATATGCTCGAGAATTTTTACTGTATTTACTCGGGTCGACCATTTTATGCAGCACCAAATTTGCTATCCATTTGTCGATCTTGAGAGCCCTTACTAATATGAGTATGGTAACGCTTTACGGTTGGGGTGAAACTGGCCTTGCCTATCTTTACCATGGACTTGATAACATTTGCAGAAATAAGAAGTCTTTTTTTGGCTTTATGGTGGTTGTCGAGGTACTCTTCTTCCACCAATGTCAATTCTATTTTTATTCTTTCATGAATTTGATTTTATTATTGTTGTAGATATGAGCATATGAGCATAATCTTGTAAGGGTGCCTGGCATTTTCTGAGAGAGAGTCGAATATCTGAGATTAAATTTTTGGTTGTCAGATCATGTAGAAGTTCCCGGCTCTCACCATGTTCACACCCAATGCTATCTCTTAAGTTGCTTAACCTGGGGCCAGGTAAAATAGCATTAGTATATTTTAAAATTCATATAAAAGTTCACTTACCTTGTATCATTTTATAGGTCAATTTGGCTTGGTGGAACACATAAGAGCGGACGAATTGGACTTCTTCCATGAATGCCGCATTGCCTTTTCAACATACTCGCTGAGTCATTGCCAGCCCTGTGTCTAGTGGTTGGTTTCTCGGGGAGAGAGTGTATGAGTGGTTTCTTGGTCCCGAGCAGTGGAGGATCCCGATGAGTTACCTGGAGTATACTTTAAATATCACATCAATGTCGAAGAATGCATGGTGGTTGGCTCGACACGGTTATGATGTTGAAATCTTTCTCTATCCACCGGGTGCATCTTATACCCAGTTTATTCGAATAGGGCTCTTGAACTTTGATGTATCTCCTATTGGTGTACGGGAGATTCCTGAGGAAAATGAGGATAGAGATGAAGAGGAGTATTATGGAGAGGGAAGAGAGTCTATCTCACATCTCGGGGCTAGCACTTCTCAGGTAAACTTTTACCATTTTTCCATTTCAATTGCTTCTTTCTTAACTTGTTTTGACTTTTTTAATGATTGTTGCAGGCTGCTTGCACATTTGGTCATGAGTCTGGACCTTCTTTTACTGCTCCTCCATTTGCTCATTCTAATCAATCGAAGATCCCATCTCATCCACAGGGTGTTGATATGAATTACCTGGTAGGTTTTCTTGTTTCATGATAATTTATGCTATATGTATGCATGATTGTGTATGCTCTTACTCTTTTTCTTTCTGGCTCACAGCGGATGCTTGAAGAACAAAACAAGAAACTTCAAGAAGAGTTGGCTGCTAGTCATCAACAGGTTTCCCATTTTGAAAAATTGCATCACTAGTCAGAGCAAGATTTTTGAGACTTCCAGTTTTAGGGGATGAGAGATCCCGGTGCTTCTTCATCTAGAGGACCCCAAGCTGATGACCATGAGATCCTTTCATCTACTTCGGATGAGGACCATTACAGATCTGAATTCCAGGGTAATAGAGATTCAGGTGCTCCTACTTCAGGCAGACTCGGGATGGGTGATGTGCCTCCTTCTTCAATAGGCGATGACCTTTTTAAGGCTTTGTTTGATCATGATCCACCACTTCATTCTTAGTGATCTATCAGTATTGTATCAATTGAGGAAATATTGTATAATAAGTATAATGATAAAAATAATAATGATGATATATAATTTGCATTTTTACTGTAACTTTTTCTCTTTTTTTTGTTGTTATCATCATTATTACTATGATACAATTATTGGCCTTTCCTCTTCACATTTAATACTTCTACAGTATCACTAACCTACAAACCCAAAGGCAACATGGCAATTCAAGATCCTTTCATCACCAATTTCCTATCCTCCCGCATCTAGGTCTCACACTTTTCCTTGTCAATTTTGGAATAGTCAATCATCCCATATAAATCTCTTTTCATGCCATGATTTCATACAGCAGCCAAGAGATTTTCTACTTCAACGTAAAAATTTCTTTTAACAATTCCAATTTTCCTTCAGTTGTGAATAATGATCGAACTCAATTTGAAGAAAATAAAAGTTCTATTTAAAAAATATGAATGTTATTCATTGGAAATAAATATCTTGGTCAAAAATAGATACTTTGAAGTATTTTCAAAATGTTAAATTGGACCATTCTTTTTACATGCCATGGCTTCTTTTTGGAATTTGATTTCTAGGACATTTAAAATTAATGGCTTTGAAATATGTCCCTTGATTGAAGAATTTGAGGCCATCCTTGGATATCCAAGCAATCAACAAATGGCGTTACCTATATTGATTTCCAAGACTCAACAAATGATGCAAATGTTATTTCAACTTTCAAAGCCCGAAGCTCTACAGTTGATGAGAGGTGAGAAAATTCTGCTTGGTCCCTTAATTGACTTTTGCCTTTCTCATTTGGCTCCTACTAAGGCATGGGGACGTATGCTTTGTCTATGCTTGCTTGGCCAATTCTTGCTTATTTCTTCTAATGGCGATATTGATCCATGAGTATTGGATATCATGGACCAAATGGAAGGAGGCTTGTCGCCAATACCCGTGATCTTAACTGAGACTTTAGTTGGATTAGACCAACTTAAATTGGGATTGTCAAAGAAATTGATCGGGAGTCCATTGTTGCTTCATGTAATTACCTAAACTGCCCTTTCGGGTTTTGAATTTAGGTTTTTTTATTGCTTTAATTTTTGTCTAGTCTGCCCTTATGGGTTTTCAGAACTAGCGAGCTGTCCTAATTTTTGCCTAAGCTGCCCTTGTGGGTTTTCAACTTAGCGGACCCTCCTTTTTTTTATTGCTCTAATTTTTTCCCAATCCGCCCTTGTGGGTTTT
This sequence comes from Garcia nutans, assembly GCA_947685225.1. Lineage (NCBI taxonomy): Eukaryota > Viridiplantae > Streptophyta > Magnoliopsida > Malpighiales > Euphorbiaceae > Garcia > Garcia nutans. The sequence continues at coordinate 4,994,923 of CANTUV010000068.1, forward strand.
CGAAACTAGCGAGCTGTACTAATTTTTGCCTAAGCCGCCCTTACGGGTTTTCAGCTTAGCAGACCTTCCTTTCTTAATTAATTTTTTTTACAGATTTGGCTTTAGGAGCGTCTCTGCTTACTAGATACTCCATTTATGAATTTTGCCAGACATCTGCCACTACATCATTCTGCTAGGAAACTACTCCATCCTGCTTCTTCGTATGTTGACTGGGTTGACTGGATCCACTCACGCGCTGAAGTCAACATCCATTGGTTAGCACATTGGTGGAAGATTTCTCATATCACCATGTGGACATACTTGATGTATGTTCCTCTTGCTGCTCTTCGTCGAGGTACTTACTATGATCCTTGCTGGCTTGACCGTCAGCATGGAGCGAAGCCTTGAGGTTCTGGATTCACTTCCTATTTAGACATGCCTTATCTGACTGAAGCCTACTTGGATCAGCTGAAGCAAAGCTGGCCTGCACGTTACACTTATCGTCTACCATAGATTTTATATTTGTCAATTTCTTTAGAAAGTGTATTATTAGGATGAAAAAATAATAAAAATAATAATAAGAGATGCTTCTTTTCCTTTTATAATTTGTCATCACCTTTTGCTATTGTGTTTATTTATTTCATCCATATCTGGTCAAATACTTATAACAGTGCACATAGAACAATTTTAATATTAATTATGTTTTATTAAATTAGGGATCAACCATACATAAAGCCAGCATACACAAGATTACTCCTATTGTCAACTAGTCCTTTTGGATTTTCTAATTGATGATTTTCTCTCATTTAGACCTAATTGTTTCCTAGCCCGCCCTTTTGGGTTTTCGGAACTAGCGGACTGCTCTAACTTTTTCCTAGGCCGCCTTTTTTGGATTTTCAACCTAGCGAGCTCTTTTTTTCTTTTTCCTTTTCTTTTTTTTATACATAAAACCTCTTCAACTTGTCAATGTTCACTGGCTCACTAAATTCATTTCCGCCCATGTCTGATAACTTCACTGCACCCTTATTCATGACTTGTTTCACAACATATGGCCCTTCCCAGCTAGTCCTAAATTTCCCTGTTGGATCAGATACATTAGGCTTACATTGTTTCAACACCAAATCCCCGACTCTGAGTTTTTTTATCTTAACCCTTCTATTATAAGCCCGAGCTATCCTTCTTTGATATAGTTGATGATGATATAGTGTTTTTAACCTTCTCTCCTCTAGTAAAGCTAACTGCGTGTATCTGCTCACTACCCATTCCATCTCAGGCAGTTTAGCTTCCAAGACCACTCTTAATGACTTGATCTCAATTTCAATTGGCAACACTACTTCCATCCCATAAACCAAAGAGAACGGTGTCATTCCAGTTGGAGTTCACACACTTGTTTTGTATCCCTATAAAGCAAAAGGAAGCATCTCTGACCAATCCCTGTATGTCTTGGTCATCTTCGACAGAATTTGCTTAATTGTTTTGTTTGTTGCTTCTACTGCACCATTAGCCTTTGGTCTATAAGGAGAGGATTGGTGATGATGGATTTGGTACTTCGAGAATAAGTCCTTAACTGCTCCTTGAAACTGTACCTGATTGTTTGATATTACACTGTGCGGGACCCTATACCTGCAGATGAGGTTCTTTTCAATAAATCTAGCTATTCGACTTGCCCCCAGTTTGTTGAAGGATTTAGCTTAGACCCATTTTAAAAAAAAAAATCTACCGCTACTATAATGAAACGGTGACCGTTTGAGGCTGTTGGATGTATCTCTCCTATAATGTCGACACCCCAAGTGGCAAAGGGCCAGGGTGAAGACATAGAATGCAATTCTTCAGGAGGCATATGATTCAAGTTACCATACCTCTGACATTGTTGGCACTTCTTTACAAACTCAATACAATCTCTCTCTATGGTCAGCCAGTAGTAACCTTGTCGAGTTATCTTCTTAACTAGGGCCAAACCACTCATGTGTGGACCACAACTTCCCGCATGTATTTTTGACATGATATGCTCCACTTCAAGCTTTCTTAAACCTCTCAAATGCACCCCATCAGGCCATCTTCGATATAACTCTCCATGGAAGGTGATGTATTGTAAGGACCACCGCCTTATGGCTCTTCTTTCTTTCTTTGTTGGCCCCAACGGGTATTTCCTTTCCTCTAAAAATTGTCTTACAGTATCATACCATGCATCATGGTCTGTATCAGTTTCCATGATTATCTCATATTCATAGCAAGGAGTTGATGAACTGGTCAAAATCAGAGGCTTGAGGAATAAGTTGACAGGATTTTCCCATACCGTTGCCAATGTGGCTAGGGCATCAGCCATCTGGTTTTCTTCTCTTGGTAGATGTATAAACCTGCACTCCTTAAAGTTCTTCTTCATCATGGTCAAGTAATGGTGGTATAGTTTTCATTTCTCTTCTTTCAACTCCCACTCTCCATTTACTTGGAATACTACTAGCAATGAATAGCCAAAAACTTCCACCTTATCTACCTTCATAATCATTAGGGTTTCCAAACCAAAGATACATGCTTCATACTCCACCATATTATTGGTTGCCCTGAATTTTAACTTTTTGGCTAAGGAGATAAGTTCCCCTTCGGGAGATTCTAGTATGACTCTCAAACCTGCTCCTTTCCTATTTACTACTCCATCAAAATACATTTTCCATCCTTGTACTTCAATTGCCTCTAAATGTTCATTCAAAAATTCTAAAACTACCTCTTCGCTGTCCGGTAATGGTTGTTGGGCTAGGAATTCTGCCACTACTCTACCTTTGATTGTTTTCTTGGTTACATACTCAATCTCAAATTCTTCCAATATTATCAACCATCGTCCATACTTCCCAATCAAAGAGGGTGTCTCCCTTAAGTACTTCATTGGATCCAACATGGAAATTGCTTGCACACTATAAGATTGAAAGTAATGCCGCAACTTCTTAGAAGACCAAACCATAGCTATACATGTCTTTTCAATGATACTATACTTAATTTCGTAAGGTAGGAGCTTTCTACTCAAATAGTAGACTGTGTGCTCAATCCCTGACTCATCTGCTTGGGCTAGCATAGGTGGTTTCAAAACATGTGGATTCATCAAATACTCTTTTATTCACTCAAAGGCCTTTTGACACTCTTCATTCCACAGGACTGGCTGATTCTTTTTAAGCAATTTGAAGATAGGTTCATAGATTGTAGTGAGCTTTGCTATAAATCTGCTAATGTACTATAATTTACCAATAAATCCCCAAACTTCTCTCTCCATCTTCGGGGCTGGCATATCCCTGATTGCTTTAACTTTGTCAAGGTCAATCTCGATGCCATTTGGACCAATCACATGTCCCAACAATTTGGCTGAGGTAACCCCGAACACACACTTCTTTGGGTTTAATCTTAGCTTATATTTTAATGCTCTATTGAAGAATAATTCTAAGTTTTGGAAGTGTTGTTCCCTTGTATCTAATTTCACCATCATATCATCAATATATACTTTGACTTCTTTGTGCATCATGTCATGAAATAATGTGGTGGCCATCCTTTGGTAGGTTGCTCCACCATTCTTTAATCCAAACGGCATCACCCTATAACAAAATATACCCCATGTAGTAATGAAAGCAGTTTTGGCTTTATCCTTTTGGGCCATTAACACTTGGTTGTATCGAAGAAATCCATCTATAAATGAATGTAGCACGCTAGAGGCTGCACTATCAATGAGGACATCTATATGGGGTAAATAAAAAATCATCTTTAGGGGAAGCCTTGTTTAAATCTCTATAGTCGACAAGGACCCTAATTCTTCCATCTTTCTTTGGAATGGGTACTATGTTGGCTAGCCAATTTGGATATTCTATCACTTTAAGGAACTTTACTTGTATTTGTTTAGTGACCTCTTCTTTAACCAATTCAGCCCATTCCGGCCTCAAACGCCTAAGCTTTTGTTTGACAGGCTTCATATGAGTGTAAGTAGGAATGAGATGTTCGGCTATGTCTCGATCTGTTCCAGGCATATCCTCATAAGACCAAGCAAATACTTCTTCATATTTTTTTAAATATTTTTTCAAATCTCTCTCTCTCATCAGGAGTAAGGTCGGATGCTATGCTAATATTTTTAGGATTTTCAGTTATTCCCAAATTTAATAATTGTGTATCAATAGAGTTAATATTAAAGATACTCATGTAACTGCTATTTGAATGTATGCAACCATCAGGAGAAACATTACACAATTAAGCAAAATCAGACTTTATTGGATTCATCTTGGAAAAGAAAACATCATCATCCTCATACAAAGCATATAAATTAAAATCAAAATTATTATTCTCAAAATCATAAAGCAGAATATCTTCAAACTTCTCTTCAACCAGGGTAGCAATCTCCTCCGGAGTCTTCTTAGCTTTTAGGATAGCTTCCTTCTTTTCTTTTATATTGGGCTTCTTGTCGACTGGCATGGTGAGCTCTTTATTCACTTGCTCCACTAGCTCGGCCATATCAGCAAAAATTTCAAAACCCGAGATCAACTTTCCTATGAATATGATTGGCTCAGGCTTTTCTTGAAGTGGTCCCATGTCTGGATCTTTGACAAAGATTTTTTCAAGTGGTGGCAGCTCATCTTCTCATTCTTCTTTGGTTGGATAGCTTTGTTGGCCTTTTCATACCCCAACCCTTTCTTGGAAGTTTGAGTTTTGAAATCTGAAAGCTTTGTCACACCGGCTTTGCCCTTTCCAAGACCAGCTCTAGGAAGGCAGCTCATGTTCTTCATCATGTTCAAGACCTTAGAGTCCACTACTTTATCATCAGAAATTACAAATACTTGGAAACCATTGAGAGGCCTCTCAATCATTAGAGCATTAACAACCTCATTATGTTCGGCCTCGATGACCACTGTCTCATCTCCGTTAGAGAACTTGATCTTTTGATGAAGGGTGGAAGGAACTCCATCAAGAGGATGAAACCATGGTCATCCCAAGAGTAAGGCAAAGGTAACAGGTATGTCTAAAACAACAAATTCAACAATAGATTCAATTGGACCAACCTTGGCAGCAACTTTGAAAGTTCCTTCGGCATGTCTCTTGGTGTTGTCATAAGCCCGAATGGATACCTCGGTTGGGTTTAGATCCCTTATTGACATGGTTAGCTTTGGCAATATTTTAAGTGGACAAACATTTATGGCAGACCTATCATCAACCATTACATATGGAGTCATTTTTCCTTTGATTTCCACTTTGATAAAGAGAGGACGAATGTGATCTCTTACCTCTTTCGGTAAATCCGCATCTGAGAAAGATACCGCTCCCATATTAACTTTGCTTTTCTCTTGAATATCTTCACATTTCATTACTCCTTCAATTTTTATGAAGTTGATCAGTTCCTCCGGTGTTATGGAGGTGGAAATTGGCATACTGGCCAAGGCCTTGGCCATAGTTTTTCTGTGCTTTTTAGAAGTAGCCAATAAGTTCCAAATGCTAACACTTTCTTAGATCCTTTTTAATTGCTTGAGCACGGTATCATCTTCCTCTTCTTTGTTCCCTACTTTAGCTTCCTTTCCTTTATTAACTTCTACCTCCTAAGGTGGTGGTCTTGTATAAGGCTTACCGGATCTAGTGTTCATTACTTCATCTTCCTCGGGTTCGGACCAGGTCCATTCCTCCTTCTTGGGTACAAGATCGTTATCACTATTGCTTGAATCCCAAAACCCATTCACAACATAAATTGCTACTTCTTTACCCACCATAGCTTGTTCAATTTCACTAAATACCTATTCTTCTTTGGTTGCATCTCTTCCCACATCTTGGAAAGAAGACATGACAAAACTTTCATGTAATCCTCCTCCAATCATGAAGGTTGCCGGTGGTGGTACTCTATTGAACCTTGGTAATGGATTGTCTTTGGTGTTCGGCTTGTTGGGCTCGGGCAGCTTTCCACTATCAATCAAATTTTGGATCTCATGCCTCAACCTCACACATCTATCCATGTCATGTCCTTGCATTTGATGAAATTGACAAAATTCCTTAGTGTAGAAATTAGGTGGGAGAGGGTTAGGCAAAGGACGAGGATTTAAGGGTTGTAACAATTCCTTCTTTTATAGCTTATTGAGAACCCAAGACAGCAGTTTTCCCAATTCTGAAAACTACCTTCTTATTCCTTGGCTAGTAGCATTAACACCAATTGCCTTTTTCATACCTTGGTTACCAGACTGGTAGTTCCTTTCTCGTTCCTTCTTGTTGAAAAATGGTTCTTCTCTCTTTCCCATTCTTCTATTTGCAAACCAACTTGGAGAAGATCTTTGAAATCAGGGATGAGTGTATGAGATATCCTTTCAAGAAGACTAGGCAACACCCCTCTCACAATCATCCTTATTTGATCAAATTCATCAGGCCTCTTCTTGAGCAAAGCAGCCTTATTTCTCCATCTTTTCACATAGTCCATAAAATTTCCATTTGGCCTTTGTCTAATGGACTCAACTTCCATTAAGGTAACTTCCATCTCAACATTGTATCCATTTTGTTGGATGAAGGCCTAATATAGTAGATCCCAACTTTTTTGCGTGTCATCATCTAAGGTATTGAACCAGTTTTGGGTAACAGGATCCAATGAGAGCATAAAGTACCTTAGAGCTTGAGCCTTAGTAACTTGGGCAGATTGCATAGCAGTGATATACTGCTTCACATGGAGGTGAGGATTTTCGGTTCCATCAAACTTTGCAAAGGATGGCATCTTGAACTTGTAAGAAACTTCTTCGTCTAGCTCAAATAATTTGTCAACTTCCGACATTTCTTCGGTTTTCATCTTCTTCTCAAATTTCTTTTCCAAGTCCGCAATCATCTTTTCAACATCAGAAGTTTCAGTTTTCTCCATAGTTGATCTTTCAACAATCTTCGGTTCTTTCTTCTTGTCTTGAGGATCTTGGAAGTATTAAGCCCAATCATCATCATCATCAATGATCACCTTATCATCATCAAAAACCACTTCACCAACTTTAGCCTTCCCTTTGTCCTTTGGCTTCTTAGTGCTAGTAGAGGCTTTGGCATTGTTTTCTAAAATTGCTGCCAATTGGTTCTTCATGGTCTCAACCAAGGCCTCTTTTATTTCTTTTATCTTGGCATTGAGGGCGTCGTCCACCATTCTTTGAATTTTTTTTTGGGCTCCATTGCTTTTGGTGAGCAAGTGATTGAGTTGCTACTAGATTCTTTGTCTCCGGCGTAGGTCGGATTGTTGTAAGCTTTTGAACTATCATAATCTAGGGCTGTGAGCCAGAGAGGATTAATGATATGAGATGCAAATGTATGTATGCATGTATGCACAAACAATAAACAAAGATAAGTAGAACGTCCCTTCCAACCTTATAACATCCACACACGAATGACAAGTCTCTTTTCCTAGGTAATATGATTAACAAAATACCAACATGGGGCATCTTATTTTTTGAATAATTCCCTCGGACGTTTCAACTAATAGTTATATTTTTAAAAATGGAAATCAGTTTATGATAATTCCCATTAATTAGGTTTTAATTCACTTAACCAACTAAAGTAGCTTTTATGCTATATTGGATTAAAACTAAATTAAGAGGTTTATTATAAATAGATTTCTCACTTAAAAAAGTAACTAATGATTCATGCCAAAAATAAGCCCATGATTAATTATTCTTAGTATAAACTAGGCTCACAATTGATTTTTGGTATTTCATAATTGACCTAAATAATTTGCAAGCTCTTTGTAAGAAAAGGTTGGATGAAAATAATTTTGTTTCTAAGCCCATTGTAAAAAGATTTTAGAAAAAATGAATTTTGCGTTTAGTATTTTGGTTATGAGCAAAAGAATTTTTGATTTGTTTTTAGAAAAGTTTTATGTCCAAAGACCATCTTAAAAAGTTTTGAAAATAGCTTTGGTCTTTTGGATTTTAAAGAAAAATTTATTTTGAGCTCACAATGTATTTAGGTCATATTAGAAAAAAAAATAAACCAAATAAGACATGATTTAAGCCAAGATAAATTATCCATAGTCAAACAACAAGCATTTAGGGTAAAAACCTAAGGAAAGTAACTAGGCCAATTGCATGAGCTTTAGTCTTTGGGTTAAAGGGCTTAGGTTCCCATAGCAAGTATATACCAAATGGTACAAGGTTATGAGTGGTTATGCCATGCTCGATCTCCATACCTTGAGTGAAAGTATGGTATCCCTTACATAACACAACACGGGTAACACGGGAATCCTAACTCACACACACAATGCAATATAATATGATGCAATAGATAATATTATGATAAGAAAGAATAGAATAATAAAAAGACCAACGGAATTAACTTCTCTTATCCCCAGTGGAGTCGCCACTGTGAGCGGGGATTTTCGCCCCCACTCTTGGTGGAATTGTTCTTGCGACTTCGGCACTGTTTAGGCTTAGGGCCTTAGAGTACATGGGCCTTAGCCCGGAGAAAATGGAGTCACCACCCGGACGGGCCAGGAGAAAGAAAGGGGTGGATGACTCGATTCCTAAGGAATCCCCAATTCCCTAATGGGTTTGAAAAATTGGATACGTGTGGGGAAGGTGAGAAACGGCCCAGCACCCCCACAATGCCCGGTTCATTGGAACCAGCCTCCTTTGCAGGTCTTAATATTATAAAATTCTTAAGTATAACAAGATTATCCATATTGCATGCAACAATTAAAATAAAGCATCACTATATAAAAATCAAAGTATTGTCCAAACAAAGCAAATAAATGGACACCCATCCGATGATGGAAACATATCCTTACATTGTCCATGTCTAAAACTAAATAGAACACCCACCGAAAGGTGGAAACGTGTCCTTTACATTTATCCTAAAACCTTAAAATAAATTGAATTACATGATGCTCATGACATGAGGTACCCAAAAATAAGGAAATATACCTCTTACAATATTTTGAAATCAAAATAAATCAATAAAAGTAAACAACCATTCATCATAAATAAATCATTCATCAAAGATATCAAACATCAATCAAAATATATAATAAACATTCATCCAATTTAAATAAAACAATAAATATATTAACTTTTAGGGGTTCATGCATCAATTAGGATTTCTAGGATTTTATGTTTAATAACTAGGGTTTTGCATGTACTAGTTTAATTAGTCAAGAAATATTTTAAAGAAATAACATAGCTACTGGATGTTTAAAGATTTAGGATTTTGGATGTTTTTATGAAAATAATGCTACTATGATTTTAAAAAATAGGTTTGGTTAGGGTTTTAAGAAAACAGATTGTCGTTTTGATTTTTAGAAAGGTGTAATTAGATTTCAGATTTTAAAAACATGTTTTAAGGCTATTAAAGTTTTAGGGTTTTACGATCAAGATATTAGGGTTTTATGGCTTGAAATCTTAATTCTATAGATTATGATTTTGAATTTTGAATTTGATGCTTCACCACAATCAAAGTTGAGTGTGCTTTTAATATTGACTATATCAACTACTGATGTATTTTTAGGTGAAACAAATATGGAAAGCCAAATTTATTGTTGAAAGATTAAAATAGCTCACTTAATAAAATTATAACAAAATAGCTACTATGAAGGTTTGAAAACAAAGTTAATTAAGATTTAGGGTTTGAATAACTTAGGGTTTATGAAATTAGATTTGTGTTGAATGATTATCTTATTTATTTTAATTAAGATCTTAAGTATTGTATGAATTAATTTATGCTACTGTCTAAACTAGTTTGAAGGAAGAATTAAATAACTAAGGCAGTGTGATGATGGCTTAAAAGATGAAGATGATTAATGATTGAATAAACTGAAGTTAGAACAATTTACCTACATTTGAAGGCTCCACCAAAATTGAATAAATTGAACCAAGATGTTTCCTGCTTCAGATTTAATTTTGGTTGAGCAAAGCAACCTGGAGATGATTGCTTGTTGCCTCCTTTGGTTGCTGTGTCTTGAATTTCTCCTTGTTTGCTAGGGTTTTCTTTTGGCCAAAAGAATTTAAGAGTCCCAAGTTTGGTTCCAAATTTTCTTTTCTAAAGATCCAAGTTTCGTCTACCAAAAAAAGTCCATTCTGACGTGTTTTAATGTGGTATTCATAGGAAAAAATTCAAATCTAATTCTAATTGACTAAGGAAATAAAAGCCATTTAGGAAAAGAAATCAAAACCAAATAAAATTCAGTTTCAAAAAAAATAGCACTGAAAAAAATTGCACTAGCAAAAATTGCTACAGGCCAGCAAGAAAATTGCGAGAGCGGGGGCATGGGCCAGCCAATTCACTTTCGGAGATCAAAATTTTTCGTCGCCAATTTTTTCGTCGTCGATTATTTATTTATTTTTTTGACTTTACTAATATTACCTTTTTTTATTTTTATTAAAAATTATAAATAATAAATACTAAACTAAATATTATTTAATTAAAATACCACAAAAATTATTTTGGACTATAAAAAATATTGGACCAGACTGAGTCAAAAATTAAGGGTCTACAATTATCATGGACTGACTTCCATGTTTGAAAATTTAACTATTGGTTAAAATCATCCGAGGGATTTTTTCAAAAATAAAATATCTCATGTTGATATTTTGTTGATCATATACCTAGGAAAAGAGACTCGTCATTCATGTGTGGAAGTTATAAGGTTGGAAGAAACGTCCTAATTATCTTTGTTTGTTTGCTTGTGCATACATGCATACACGCATTGCATTACATATCATTGATCCTTTCTGGCTTACAGACCTAGAGTACAACAATTCAAGATCATACAACGACACCACCTACAACAGTGATTTTGATTCAAGTGCTTCATTGGGAAGATGGATGTGAACTAGCTAGGGGATATAGTCGTTGAGGTTGTCAAAGCTAGGATGGCTGAGCTGCGAGATCAATTGGCTGAAATTATAAAGACCCAATTGATTTAAATTATGGAGATCATCAATAATGCTAATGAAGCATCTACCATTGACATAAAAAAGAAGGGAAAGGCAACATTAACAAGGAATAGGTCCACCGATAGAGATCAAATAAAAAATGAGGGGTCAATCTCTATTCCACAAGACCGGTCAAACCATATGCTGTCTAAGTGGAGCAATAAGGGTGGCTACCACCCCAGTGGGCAAAGTCAAAGGGAAAGAGGATATTTTGAGAAAAATGCAATGGCTGAACCAACAAAGAAGAGTAAATTTTTAGACATGGGGGAACCTTTATCAAAGATGTTAGAGAATCTACTGAAGATGGATTTGTTACAACCATTGGCACCTCGACCTCTATATAAGCCTCTATAATCAAATTTTGATACCGAGGTCTTTTGTCAATTCCATCAAGTGCAAGGGTACGAGATAGTTAAATGAGTTCGATTAAGGCATGAGATTCAAGATTTAATTGACAGTGGAAAGCTACCTGAGCCTGATAAGTCCCACACTAAGAATAATCATCTGCCTTAATTTAGAAGGGTGCTACCGCTTTGTAACCTTCATGAAGGAGGGGGGATTGGAGGAGAGTTTTATCTTGTCATCTTGTCATGATATGGATGGAGAAGCTACTAAAGAGGATGTGTTACTAAGAAAACTTGGACTAACTATGGATGATAAAGCAATGATCCTTGGTAATGGAAAAATCCTTGACCTTTATATGTCTAAATAAATGAAGCATCTTTGATTCCAACTCAACAAACTTCCCTTGGCTTGTTTAGTTTTTATTTCATTTTCTTTCTTTGGTCTTTTATTAGAACAATTATGTTTTTCAAATTAAAATTGCTTGAATAAATTACTTTTATTGAATTTATAATTTTGTTAGCTTTTAATATTATAGTGTTCAACCAATGACGAGTCTAGCTTGGTAATCATAAATTATTATATCTATGCATCATGATTTGAATGACTTTATAAGATGAGAAAATTATTCTATAACATTGAGTTGTGTATGCTTACATAGAGAGGGCTCCTGTATAATTACGAGTGTCTAGGTCCTAGTCAGTCTTAGAACATGCTTTGATAGAATTTGAGGCAAAATTGAACTCTTCTTCTTTAGGAAAGAGATGTTCTAGGCATTGTTTGGTAAGCCAACAACTAGTATCCACCCATGTTAACATCAATCCTTAGTTTGTCCCTTTGAGCCTTTATGATATTTTAGCTTGCTCTTTATTAGCTTATAAGCCCGATAACCTACCCTGAGCTGTTGGGACTGTAATGAAAAATCTAATAATCACTAAGGTGAAGAGGCAAGAAGATCAAATAAAGGAATGCATAGTCAAGACCATAAGGATAGTTGAAGTTCTCAAGACCATATGGGTAGTTGAAGTTCATCTGATACTATACCTACTATCTCTAATTTATTAAGATGATATCAGGACAAGAAGTACTTATCCTCACTGTAGTAGACTTACTCTACTCCACTCATCCATATTCAAGACAAGTCTTTTGGAGCTAGGACCCAATAGCAAAAAAAGGGAAAGAGCAAAAACAAAAAAAAAATGAAAGAGTAAAAACAAAATGAGAATAAAAAATGGAAAAAATACAAAAAAAAAAGAACAAAAAGAGAAAGAAAGGAAAAAAAAAAGAAAAAAAAAAGGTCCTGAGTTTGTGCAAAAGCAAAAGGAAAAGATGAAGATCGTTTTAATTACTTCTATATTTCTTCCAAGAAGATGGAAGGAAATTCAAGCTTTGTATTTTCATGAAGTCAGAAGGAAATGATGCCCATGAAACCTCTAACAGTATACAGTTCCAACAAGAAGTTTGTAGTATGAAGGTTTGTCCATAATGTTACATCAGCTCCAATATCAAAATGGCCTTTGTTTAAACCATGTCCCTTATAGACCCCGTATCAACCCTATTAAAGACCTGTTGATCTCTTTTGGTAGGTAGAGTCTATTAGTGGAGATAGCTTGGATAAACATGCATATGAGATAGACAATATTTAAACTCAATGAGACCTTGGCCAAGTAATGTGTATGTACCTATCTAAAGTGCAATAGTTCTTGCCTAAATAGAAATAATTTCCGAGTTTAGTACGGTAACTGGGATTGTCATGTTATAGATATTCTAATTTAGGAATCAAGTCCTGAGGTACAATGACATTGATTTGACAATGCCAAATAAGATTTTAAGATTTAAAAAAAGTGTTTTTGTCATACAAAGCCTTCAAGTTAAGGGAAATATATTGTATTATAAAACCTTGAAAGAAAATAATAGGCAAAAGAGGGCTAATGAAAGAATCACTTGCAAGGTCATCAACCAAACATATATCTCCCATGTCTTTGGCTACCATGCTTGGGGCCTCCACTACTCATGTTTTCAACATATTGAAGATAAAAGCCATGAATGTGAAGCCTTATGTCATTCAAATGCAAGACCTGAACGAGCATCTGGAAGGAACTAATGCGAACACTTCACCTGAGCACCTCAGTTTGTGAGTAGATGGAACCACTATAAGTATCATCCATGCATATCATGCATACATAAGCATATCACATTGCATTTTTGTCTTGTGTTCCTATTCTTTATCAAAGTGAACAACAGAAACTCTATAAAGCAAATAATGAGAAGCAAATGTGGAATCAGGTGGCGTGGAAGGCCCATTCCTTGAGGAAGCTCTAGTCACTTTATAAAGATAGAGAAGCATGCTTATGCAATGAACCAGACACACAAACATCAATCAGAGCCTGCATGAAAAAAAATCATTAGTTTGAGCCTACATAGTGGTCAAAACTTTCTCCTTTCAATTTTTGAGTTTATGCGCGTATAAAATATTTTCAGACTTACTTTCAATATTTTGGCATGCAGAGGGCAATGAGAGAATTTAAGGACTAGTTAAAAAATAGCTGAATTTTTTTGCAAAAGTACAAAGGAAGAAAAAAAAGAATGGAAAAAGAAGAAAATTAGAACTCTCAAAAGAATGAAAATACAAAAGACAAAATGATCAGTCCAGCTAGAAGAGATGAAGCCAATATAGGACAAATGTCTAAAGGATGAAGATCCACTTTGAAGGGTGAAGACCTGATGTCCAAGGATGAAGATCCATTTTAAAGGGTAAAGACCCAACATCTTAAGGATGAAGATTCATTTTGAAGGTGAAGACCCAATGTCTAAAGGATGAAGATCCATTTTGAAGGGTGAAAACCCAATCTCCAGGGATGAATATCCTTTTTGAAGGGTGAAGACTCGATGTCCAAAGGATGAAGAGCCATTTTAAAGGATGAAGACCCGATCTCCAAGGATGAAATCCATTTTAAAGGGTGAAGAGTTGATCTCCAAGGATGAAGAACCATTTTGAAGGCTGAATACCCAATGACCAAGGATGAATATCTAAGGTCTAAGGATAGAGATCCATTTTGAGGGTGAAGACCCATAATCTGTTGAAGAATGGAACAACCGGCTAGAAGAAAGCCAAAATTTCTAGATGATAGAAGGTCAATCCAGTTAAAAGAGCTAGTCATTAATTAAACATTTCCTTAACCAGTAATGACTAGGTTTTTTTTTATTAATTGCCTATAAAAAAGACTTAAAGATGAAAGAAGGGACTTTTAGAGGCAGGGACTAGGAGACTTTTTGAGCTTAAGGAATAGATTAGCAAGAACAAGATAAAAATCCTAGCAAGCAAAAGGAGAAGGAGAAAACAGAAGAACAACCATACAAAGGCAGTGACCTACTGCCTTGATCTTGCCGAGCCAGAATTTCAATGTACAATTGTGGTGGAGCCAACAAACAACGGTACACTCTAAATTAATTCAATATAACATGCTTTGATGGTTTTAAATATTGAATATGTTTATTCTTTGTCTATATTAGTTCCAATAAGTTATATCCTTTAGTTTTGATTCATATCAGTTTATGTGAAGCATGACTTGATGACGTTGTTTGTTATTCATACAAAATAAATCCAGTAACCTGTTAGCTTAAGTTCTAGTAACTTAGACATGTTAAATTGAAGTTTTTCGGTGCATGATCATTTAGTTTAAACATATTCCAATAAGCCGAAAGTTTATAAATATAATCACAGTAGCCTTATTTTTTCAACATCAAAAACTCTAATTCTATTTTCATAAACCCTACTTGTTTTTCAGAAAAACCCTAGACCCTAGTAACTGTTTTCACAAAAATATTTTCTAAACCCTAATTCGCTTAAACCCTAAAAACTATAAAACCCTAATATCCATAAATTTAATATCCAAACCCTAAATCCTAATGTATCCTTTGTTTAAATTTCCCAATAGCCAAATTCTATTTTTAAATTACACAGTAGCTTAATCCTTTCCAAAAATAATGTTAGTTTTCTAAATCAAAAACCTATTTTCTAAATCTAAACCCTAAAATCTTAGTTTTTAAACATAAACCCTCTAAACCCTAATTTTATTTAAGAAACCCTAATTGAAGTGTAAAATCTACATTTATATATCTATGGGTTTTCTTAAATTTGGATGCATGATTTATTATATGTCTTAATGGACAATTTATTTTTATTTAATTTTATGATGAATGCTCGAATGTTTGTTATTTGATTTATTTTTAGTTTTAAAAATTGTAAGAGGTATGTTTCTATGTTATGGGTACCTCAATTGTTAAGTTTCATGTAATTCAATTTATTTTAAGTTTTGGATTAATGTAAAGGACACGTTTCCACCAATTGGTAGGTATCCTATTTTACTTATTTTCTTTTAGATATTGAACTATTGTAAAGGCATGTTTCCATCCATGGATGGGTGCCTAATTATCTTGTTTGAACTTGTTGTGATTTTAATAAAGTGATTATTTATTTTCATGATTGCATGTAGTATGGATAATATCATTATATTTTAAGAATTTAATAATATTTAGACCTAAAAAGAAGGCCAGTTCCAATGAACCGGGCGCCATGAGGGTGCTAGATTATTCTCACCTTCCCCACGCGTACCTATTAGGAGGTTAGGGATTCCTTAGAAATCGAGTCATGCACCCAATTCTTTTTCCTGGCCCCTCCGGATGGCAACTCCATTTTCTATGGCTTCAGGCTCGTATTCTCTAAGACCCTGATCCTAACAGGGCCAAAGTCACAAGAACCATTTTACATGAGAATGGGGGTGAAAATCCCTGCTCACAGCAGGCGTGTGACCATACAAAGAACTGAGCGACCACACCAGGTCAAGGTAAAAATTCATAAACTTATAGAAAGAATAACGGTCTCGGTGAGAGGTGAAGTTAGGAAACCATTCGAACGACCACCCAAGAAGCCTGAACAACTACACGTAACAAAGAGCTAAAATACTAAAAAGATCAAAAGAGATAGCAGTCAGCTCTTGCAGTGCTTCCTTAATGCTCAAAACCTTATGCTACCGCATTGAAGGATCGAGCGACCAGACAAGTCCAAATGATTTAAATCTTAGTGCCAAATACCTCGGACCAATGATAATCGAACATGTGGATAAAGAAATTTGAACTCAATGGTAACCTTGTGTTGACCGACTGCACTCACTGCCTGGACGAATGCACAACACAAAGGGATGGGAAGCTAGATTTTGTTAGACACCAAGATCCAACTATTGAAACTAGCCGTTATACAGAAATTTTAAACCATGCAACCGCCCACCGAGCAGATCAACCACACACCGAGCACCGAACATAAAATTAGTGGAAGACAAGCTCTAAACATGTGAAAATCACTTTAAACAACTACATTAAGCCAAATGGTTATAAATATCACATTAAACTTCATTTTTTTGGTTAGAGAATACTTCGATTTCTATTATAATTTCATTGAACATCTTTCATTATCTTGTCAAAAGATTAAAAGATCAAACATCAAAAATCTTAGAGTGTTGGGTGTGAGCATTAAACACCATATAAGTTTGAGTGTGAGCTTAGAAATACTTAGGTTGTGAGAGTGAGACTGGGAAAACTCATGTAAGGGTTGTGAGGATTGATCTTATACCATTATTATAGTTTGGTGTGAACTAGGAAAAACACCAAGTTAGAGTTAAGCTTGTAAAAACTCAAGACTAGTGGAACCTTAACAAGTTGTTAAGAAAGTGGATGTAGGATTGAGGTAAATCCGAACCACTATAATTCTTTGTGTTCTTTATTCTCAAACTCTACTCCATCTCCATCAACATCTTTCTTCATCTCTTGCACTTTAAGCTTTAAATTTACCATCATTCTTCAAACAACCAATTCACCCCCTCCTCCTCTTGATTGCTAGTTTGGGACAACAATTGGTAACAGAGCTAGTGAATTTCTTTAAACTTCATTGTGAAATTTTGATCTAAAATGGCAACCATTTCATCAACAAACAACTTCACACTTGGAAACCTAAATTCATCTCTTATACCTTACTTCGATGGAACAGATTACTCCTATTGGAAACACAATATGTTCTTCCTCCTAGATAGTGAAGGAATTGAGCTTTGGGATTTTATTGAAAATGAGTGAAAACCTCCTACTCATGAAGTTGATGGTGTCAAAGTTCCTCTTCCTAAATCACAATGGTCAAGTGCCAATGTGAGAGATTGGTTCAAGAACCATAGGGCAACCTCCATCTTGATGAATTCAATATCAAGAGATAAAGGTGGGAGAGTTTAACATCTCACTTGTGCACATTGCATTTGGAAAACTCTTTGTAATTATCATGAGGGTACAACCCAAGTGAGGCTTACCAAGAAACAAATATATGTGCAGGTGTATGAGTTATTCAAGATAAAGCCCAATGAAAATTTCACCGACATGACAAATCGGTTGCTTGCCATTGTCAATGAACTAAAGAAATATGGCAAGATATATGATTAAGATGATGTTAATAGCAAGATCTTGAGAGCAATTAGAGCAAACAAGAATTTTAAGTCTAAAGTTTCGTCAATTGAAGAAGCTCATGACCTTAGCTCTTTTAGAATCGATGAACTTTTTGGAAAGCTACTCACCTTCGAATTACACACCAAAAGAGAAGAAGACAAAGGTGAAAAGGATAAGAGGAAAGCAATAGCTCTCAAAGCTCTTAAAGACATCAAAGAAGTTGAGAGCTCAAATGATGAAGAGAGTGACAATGAAAAAGAATTGACTATGCTATCTAAAAGGATAAGTGATTGGAAGGGAAAAAGAAGATTACAAGCTAACAAAGGTATATTTTCTAAATCCTCTTTCAAAGATAAAAATAAAAAGAATGAAGTAAAATGCTATGAATGTGGCAAATCCATTCACATCAAGTCGGATTGCTTCAATAGAAAAGCAAGAAGAAGTGGGATAAGGAAAAGAAGAGGTCACTCAAAGCTACATGGGATAATGACTCCTCAAGTGAAGAAGAAGAGAAAATTGCAAATCTATGTCTCATGGCTATTGAAGATGACAATAACACCAAAGAGGTAAGTACTTCATCTTTAAACTTAATTGCATATGATAATGATGTTGATGATGCTTTAGATGAGAATGGCTTGATTAAGCATATGAACCTTAGAATAGAAAAGTATTTCTCTAAGATGAAATTTTATAAAGATAAATGTTCCAAATTAGAAAAAGAATTTTGTGCCTTTGAAAAACTCTACATTAAAATTGAAGACCCTAAATGAAAACTTATTGAAATCAATTGATGAAATGATTAAAAACTCACATGGCTTAGAAAATGTGATTAAGGAAAATAAAACATTGAAGGATGAAATAAATGAGCTAAAAGAGTCAATTTCAAAATTTCACAAGGGAAAAGAGGCCTTACATACATTGATCAAAAATCAAAGACCACCCTCCTTGAAACATGGTTTAGGGTTCATAGATTCATCTAACACTTCATCTAATGCACCAATATTTGTTAGAGCTTCTACAACACAAACATCTAGTGTCGATGTTGTAAAGAACACTAATGCACAAACCAAGCCTAAAAATCCTAAAAGGATTACTTTGGGTTCACAAGGCTCTAGAACTAAAGTTCTAAGAGCATATCATGCATTCATGTATCAAAGGCATGATATATGAACAAAAAATGCACAAAAACAATCTCATTCAACACACACTTGCAATTATGTGCATGGTTCATTGAAGTCTAATAGGAAAGTGCGTAAGTATAGAACCTTGCATCAATGCACTTATTATATGAAATTTGGACATAAGAGCACATTTTTCTATATTAGAAACACTCATCTCAAGTTAGAGGATCCTTCTATTACTAACCCCAAGGACCCAACTTCATTTGGGTACCTAAAAGAAGATGAACATTGTTATTTTGTAAGTATACCTAAAATCCACTATTAATGAAAATGTTTAGGTTGTGGATAATGGATGCTCAAGGCATATGACAGGTAATGCAAAACTCTTTACAACACTCTTTTATAAGCATGGAGGTAATGTAACTTTTGGTAATAATGCTAAGGGTAAAATCATTGATATTGGTTCAATTGGCATGCTTGGTAATAATATGATTGATAATGTTTGGCATGATTGATAGAAAATCTCTTACATAATCATTCTTTATTTATCTCAAAATGTATTTTGATCATATGCACTTAAAATGTTTTTTCAAAACTCAAAATTGGCTCCTTTTGCACGATCGCTCGGTATACTGGGGCAACTGCACATTGTTTTCTCTTCCTGAGCCCGAGCCATACAAGTGATCTTCTCCTGAGCCTTAACATAAATCTTCAGATCTTTGACTTGCATTTCTACCTTGCCCGATCTTCAAAGCGTCTCTCTTCGGTGAGTGCACAACAGCTCGACCGTTACATTCCTCTAAAAACTGTGCAAACATGCACTGCTAAGAGAGCTCGCCAGACCAAGTTGGCAGTCGCCCAATAGCTCGGGCGACCGCACAGAGTGTGTAACTGAATTTGTTTTTAATTGTTGGAACTTTCAAAAATTCAAATTTTTGTCCCCTAAAAGTAAAAATGGCTAGTTTTCTAATTTTTGTCTATAAATAACCCTATTTTGCATAAAAATACATCTTAACAAACTCAAAAACACATATTCAAATAATCTTCCAAGAATTTACTCATCAAGAAGAAGATTTTGAAGCTTTTTCATCAGTTTGAAGTAGTTTGTTCAAAGCATCACCAACAATCTATTTCTTTTTACATTTCTTCCAATCTTCTACATTTTTATTTTCTTTTACTTTATTGTTTGATTGAGGATATGGCACCCAAAATAAAAATCACCAAAAAGAAAACCATAGCTAAAGGAAAAGGGATTATCATTAGTGAACCTCAATATCAACCTCAACCCAAACCTAAACACTTCTTTAGAAAAAGTGTCCAACCCTACAAACCCAAGTACAAAAATGAGGATGAGAAAATCAAGTACTATATTCTCAAGAAAAAGACCCTTGAACCAACCAAAATGCTTATGGAAGGGATGCTCCTAACCTTAAAACATCCAAGGTGAAATCTATAACTACCTAGATAGTATTGGGTAGAGACAATTTGCATTTCCTAATGAGCTAGGTTACTCTAGCTTCTCAAGGGAATTCTTAATGTCTCTACAGGTAGAGAAAAACCATAATGCACCTATAGGATTTTATGAAGTTTATTTTAGGCTTTTTGACCAAGATTTTGCTCTTTCCTTAGAAGAATTTGGAGAGGTTTGAGGATTTCAAACTCATTGAGCTTTCTCCTACAATGATATGGATTTTCCTTTAAAAAGGTATTCATCATTTTGGAGTGAACTATCCATTAAAACCTAATAAAATAATAGGTCATACAAAGCTATCCATTTTAGAATCATCACTTACACCATTCACCAAAGAAGTGATGGAAATGAGAAAGTTACTCAACGTGACTTATTTTTCTTATATGCTATTGTGTATAATGAGCCAATCCAAAGTGTTAGGTTTCTCATTGACACCTTTATACATCATGGGAAATTTAAGGGGGGAACCTTCTTTCTATCTTCCCAAATTACTTAACTTGCTAGACACTTAGGACTCTTAACCCCTGAAAAATCTTGCAACCCTAAGTGATCCTCTTGATCCATCTACAAACTCCATCAACCTAGACTACCTTAAACATGCTAGATGTATCCAAAAGGCTGATAGTCACTATGAGTATACATTTGGTAGCAAGGGAGTTATCCAAAGGGAAAGGAAGAGACCTAGGTATCATATTATGGAAGAAGAAGGTGAACCTATCCATGTTCAAGTTGAGCACCCCCCTAGACCTTCCACCAAAGAAAAAGGTGAATCATCCAAAAACCTAAAACTTAACCTCAAGGCCATGTTTTCTCTCCAAAAACAATTTAAACATTTTAAGAAGGATGTCGCAAAGAGAATCACAAAACTAAAAAAAAAAGGTTGATCTCCTTTCCCATATTCATCATGACATATATGACTTCCAAGGAAAATTCGATCTTCCTCAATGTGATCTAAGTGAATGGGATGTGAGTGAGCATATTATAGTCCTTATGAAGGATCCTCACCATCCTCACATGACTCCTCTTCAACTCCCTCTCTTAGTGATGATGTTGAAAGAACTTTAACTCCTCCTCCACCTTCAAGAAAAGGAAAAGAAAAGGTTTTAGATTAATAATTTTCTTGTATTTTCTTTCACTTGGTATCATATTTATTTTCCTCTTGTACTTTCATTTATTGGTATCAATGAATTCCTTTTTCTTTACTTTCATTTTCTTTTTGCCTTTGTCAAAGTGGGAGAAATATATATGTCATTGAATTTAAATGACTTAATTGTCAAAAGAAGAGAGATAAACAAGAAAATCAAACAAATTGGTATTAAGAAAAGAATACATCAATTGGTTTCGAGAATTGCATGTATCAATTGTGAAATTATCTAATATAGGGGGAGATAATTTATTGTCACTGCATTAATTGCTTCGTGTATTTAATTATGTTTAACCTAAATTCAATTTGATTGCCAATCAAAAAGGGGAGATTGTTGAGATTTATAGATAATCAAACTCTATTTTGATCATTGACAATTAAATTGATAAAGAATTAATGATTTCAAATAAGTCTATCAAGTTTGTTCTGCAGAAACTGAGCTCCTGTGCCACCACCCGAACTATAGACAGAGTGATAGCACAAATACAGAACAAGCACAAAATCAAACTATCATACAGATATATCCGAGCCAAGAAAAACCAAATAGATATTCTTATGTATTGAGAAGAGAATCAAACAGACACAAAGAGTGCCGAGCTAAATATAGAATTATCAAGCCATGAAATTTGAATCGACGATCTAAAAGCATACCGGTGGAATAACCGAGCAAAGCACAGCTGTGCAACCCTACATTGATCGAACAAGCAAACTACGACAACTGAGCTAAGTCTATAATTCCACAAAAGAGTTTACGTTGTCAGTGAACGGTGAAATAGAGATGCCCGGTAGGTGTGCAACCATATAAAGAACCGAGCGACCGCATCAGGTCAAGGTAAAAATTCATAAACTCACAAAAAGGGTAATTATCTTGATAAGCTATGAATTCAGGACACCAGAACTTTGGATGACTGCCCAAGAAGCCCGAGCGTATATACGTAACAAAGAGCTAAAATACTAAAAAGAACAGAAGATATAGTAGTCAGCTCTTACGATGCTTCCTCGATGCTCAAAACCTTGTGCTACCGCACTAAAGGACCGAGCGACCGTACAAGTCTGGATGATTTAAATCTTATTGCCAAATACTTTGGACTAATGATAATCGAACACGTGGATAAAAAAATTTGAACTCAATTGTAAGCTTGTGCAGAGCTACCTCACTCAGTGCTTGGAAGATCGCACGACACAAAAGTATGGGTAGCTAGATTCTATCAGACACCGAGATTCAACCATTGGAACTAGTTGTTACACAGAGATTTCAAATCGTATGACCGCCCATCGAGTCGAGCGACTGCATACCAAGCTTCGGATATAAAATTAGTGGAAGACAAGCGCTAAACATGTGAGAACCACTTCAAATGGCTACATTAAGCCAAATGGCTATAAATACCACATTAAACTTCATTTTTGTGGTTAGAGAATACTTTGATTGCTATTGTAATTTCATTGAACAACATCTTTCAATATCTTGTATAAAGATCAAAGGATCAAACATAAAAAAATCTTAGAGTGTTAGGTGTGTGTATTAAACACCATATAAGTTTGAGTGTGAGCTTAGAAACACTAAGGTTGTGAGAGTGTGCGCCGTGGAAAACTCTTATAAGGATTATGAGGATTGATCTCAAACCATTGTTATAGTTTGGTGTGAGCTAAGGAAAACACTAAGTTAGAGTTAAGCTTGTAAAAAATCAAGACTAGTGGAACCTTAACAAGTTGTTAAGAAAGTGGATGTAGGATTGAGGTAAATCCGAACCACTATAATTCTTTATGTTCTTTCTTCTCAAACTCTACTCCATCTCCATCTACATCTTCTTCATCTCTTGCTTTTTAAGCTTTAAATTTACCATCATTCTTCAAATAATCAATTCACCTCCCTCTTGATTGCTAGTTTGGGACAATAATAATTTGCATTTTTCACTAATCAAAAACAAAATCTACATACATTTTTGCTATAAAAAATTATGAATTCAATAAAAAAGAGAAAAATAAGAAAAAAAATAGAAATTTAAGCAATCTTTTTGAAATAGAAAGAAAAATATGAATAGGAGGATTTATAATCATATATTTGTATTGAAATATATTAATATTATTATTATTACATAAATTATTAACATATTATTAATTTGTTAAGAAGGTTAAAAGTAGGGCTGTAATTGAGCCAAGCTGAGCCGAGCTTTGAAAAGCTCAAGCTCGGCTCATCATAAAATTGTTGAGGTCGAACTCAAACTTGAATTCAAACTCAAATCGAGCCCGAGTTGAGCCAAAGTATCGAGCCACCTCATATATTATGTATCTCAAGCTTAAATTCGAACTTGATTTAACTAAGTTTATCATGTTCAACAAACTTATTTCAATTTTTATTTTTCATTTATCTCTTTGACATTTTTATAGAAGATATAATAAAATTAATATTTTTATGAAAGATGAACAATATGATTATATATTAACAAAAATAAAATATTATATTTTTATAATTTTATAATTTATTATAAGTTACTAAGTTATTTTATATTTTATATTATTTAATTTTTTTTATCACATAAACCATATATTAATAAATTATTTAAATTAAATTAGTCAAAAAATTAATATATTCATGTATAATTTAATATATATATATATAAATAAATTATATATATTTTTTGGTTTAACATAATAAACAAGCTAGCTTACTAGCTTAACTCATGAGCTTTTTAAATGAGTCTACTCATGAGCTAAAGAGCCAAGTATTTCTTAGCTTGAGCTTGGCTCATTTAATAAATGTACAGTTCGAGCTCAAGATTGAACGAGTTTTTATTGAGCTGAGACCTAAGCGGAGCTCGAGTAGCTTGGCTCATTTAATAAATGTGTAGTATGTATGTGTGCCTTGATGAATAGTATATAATGTGCGATGTACTATGTAAACTTGATGATTGTTTATGTTTAAACTAGTAACTGGGTGGATTAAATATTGCTCTTTTGTGTTTTTTTTTAAGTTATTTGAAATGAGTTATTGCTTGTCTGAGTTGTGTTATTGTTAAAGTGTTTTTTGAGTTTTATGAAGTGCGTCACTAACTCTGACTAACTATCATTAACTCAACCCAAAATGCAATAAAAGGTACTTTACAATAGTCCATGATTCTCCCTTAACTAATAAATGGATTTGGATTTGAAATTGAGGAGTGTTTGTTAAGTTTGACATGCAACTTGAAAATAAAGTCATAGACAGTCACTAACTCTCAATAACTCTTACTATCTCCTATATGCTCTTTTATGCCCTTTTAAACAGTCCATAATTCTCCCTTAATTAAAAAATGAGTTTGGATTTGAAATTAAGGAGTGCTTCTTCAGTTGGAAATGCAACTTGAAAATTAAGATTTAGACAGTCACTAACTATCACTAATTATCATTAACTCTAATCCAACTGCTACTAATTGCTTTTGTAAACACTACCTAATTCTCCCTTAGATAGTATATGTATGTGGATCTGAATTTGATAATCATTTGATTGAGTTGGTATGCATGTGGAAAATCCTTAAGTAAACAATCACTAACTGTCACTAACTATCACTACTTTTCACTAAGTTTGCCCTAACTGACACAAACTATTTTTGTAAATACTCTCTAATTCTCCATTAGGTAATATATGTATATGGAACTGAATTTGAGAATCAATTTTTTGAGTTGGTATGCATATGGGAAATTATTAAGTAAGTAGTCACTAACTGGTTCTGATTATCACTAACTGTCACTAAGTTTGCCTTAACTTACACAAATTGATGTCGTAAACACTCCTTAGTTCTCCCTTAGCTAGTATATGTAAACCATTTTGATCTTGAGAAGCATTTGATTGACTTTATATGTCAGTTAGAAATTCATAATTAAATAGTCACTAATTGTCTCTAACTAACACTAACTATCATTAACTCTCACCCAATTGCCACTAATTAATTTTGTAAACACCCCCTAATTCTCCATAGATAGTGTATGTTTTTGGATCTGAATTTGAGAATCATTTGATTGAGTTGGTATGCAGTCAAAAAATTATTAAGTAAACAGTCACTAACTGGCACTAACTATCACTAACTGACACTAAATGTGCCCTAGCTGACACAAACTATTGTTGTAAACACTCCCTATTTCTCCCTTATCTAGTATATATATACTATTTTGAATTTGAGAAGCATTTGATTAACTTTGTATATTGGTTGGAAGTGGATAGAATTTACCTGCCATTAAACCATGAGCCACAACATTGGTTTTTTATTCAAATACCATTTAATACTCGGACCATAAATGCATTTGACTCATTGAATCATTCGGAATGCCGCTTGGCTAGGATGTCAATTGTCACTCCAATAAGAGAAATGATACCAATTACACTTCATTATATTGAATTCTTCAAATATAGGCCCATGCTGGAAGCATTCATTAAAAAGAAATTTAAAATATTATATGCAAAGGAAATGTGTCCAGGATGGAATGGATAAATACAAATTAGTGTATTGTACTTCATTACCTTTATTTAATTTAAATATTCGCTAAGAACTTAATTTCATTTTTTTATAACACAGATGATTGCAAAATGTTTGTAGCCAAATTTGATGAATTTTATACATTCCCAGCCTTTGGTATATGGGATTGTAAATAAGAGTACATGGAGCAACTTAGATATATCATAGCTTGTTGTTTATGGGTCCATGGAGAAAATAAGAAAAATGGTATTTATCATTCAGATGATGAAAAGTTATATGTACAATACACACACACACACACACACACACACATATATATATATATATATAATTTTTTTATCTTGCTAGTGTACTATTATTGAAGTTGACAATTTATAATCTCATTTAGTTAATTTATATTTTGGCTTTTTCTGATTACAAGTTATTTAGTAATTTGTAAATCACTAAAGATTAACTATCATTAAATGTTTCTAACTATTACTATCACTAACTGCACCAAATTGCAACTAACAATTCTCAAATCATTCTTGACTCAACATTTATCATCATATTATAATCAAATCCAAAATTAAATTTGAAATATTTAAAGAATATAATAAATACTAACTGTCACTAACTGCACTAAAATGAAGCTAACAATCCTAAAATCATTCTTAACTCGACATTCATCATCATATTATAAAGAAATCTAAAATTAAATATGAAACATTGAAAGAACCCAATAAATATTGATTGTCACTAACTACACCAAAATGTAGCTAGCAATCCTTAAATCATTATTAACTTAACATTCATCATCATATTATAACAAAATCCAAAATTAAATATGAAATTGTAATATCCTAATGTATGCCCTAGAAGTTTTGATATTATTGTTTTAATTGGATTGAATGTATATGTTAATTTGGAAGAGAAAAGAAATTTAAAGGAAAGTGTATATGTTGTGTATATGGAAATATATACAACATATATACAAGTCAAATGTGATGGTCAAAGGAAGAAGATATTTATTTGGTTACTTATGAAATTAGTAAAAAGGATATTAAGTGAAAGGGAGTTTAATTATATAGAAAAGGGTATTTAGGTAATTTTCTTTTTAAATTGCTTGGTGGAGGTTTAAAGAGAAGAGAAAGTTGACTTTGCTTCATTTTTCTTTTCTTCCTTTCTTCTCCATTGTTGGCCGGCCATCCAAAGCAAGAGAGCAAGAGTGAATTTTGTTTGCTCCAAACTCAAAATTTAAGGAAGATTCAAGTGATTAAGTTGGAGATTTGTGAAGATTCATCAACTTTGGCAAGTTCTCTCTTGATTTCCTTTGTTCTTTTTGAAGTTGTGTTTGGGGTTTATGAATTGATATTCATGGTATGATTAGGTTTGTTTGTGGTGTGTTTTTAAGTGTTGAACTTGATTTTAAGTTAAGAAGTTAAGTTGGTGTTGATATTGGAAGTGTTTGAGTTGAGTTGGTTTTAGGGTTTTGAAGTGGTAAGTGATGTTTAACTTGAGTTTGATTAATTATTTTAATAGATCTTAATGTTGTTTGTGTTTGTTGGAGTTGTAAGCCTAGAATATGTGAATTTGGTCGAAGGCAGTAGCATTTTGGATGCCACGCCCGTGGCCCTTTGATGCCATGGCCGTGGGGGTGTTGAACAATTTGGGCAGAATTGTTTTCTACCCCACGCCCGTGGGGGTTGGGGTGGCCACGACCGTGGGCTCTAGTATGGGTTGTTGTTTTGTAATGTGTGTTATAAAGGTTTAAGATGAGGTTAATAAGTGATAAATTGTATTGGAATTCATGTATTGTATCATTTTTGGAATAGGTTTTGGAAGAAGGTGATTTGTCCTAATTTGAGAAGTGAAGAATTCTTGGAAAAAGGAAGTGTATAGATTTATATAAGTGGTACTTAAGGTAAGTACAAACTACATTATTGCATACATTCATATGATGTTGAAACTTAACACACATTTGATTGTAAATGTGTTAATAATTCTAATGCAATATTGATGCATACTAATAATGTTTTGTTTGGTATAATGTGTATGTTGTGGTGAATATGTAAAAGGTGTGTTAAGGTCATTTGTTGTATATACACTTGAATGATGAATTGATCAATGTGCTTTGAGATATAATGATTGAAATGAAATGAATAGAGCATGTTGCCTATATGATGATGAATTTGAGATATATGTTCAATGTAATTAATTATGTATACTTGAATAATGAAGGGTTATATTGTGAATTGAGATGTGAAGCCATTGTGATTGGCTGTGGTGATTCAAATGAGATGTGAAGCCATTGTAATTGGCTATGATGACTCTATTGAAATAAGTGGGGCATGTTTGCCTAGGTGATGATGAGAATTGAGAATGAAATTGAGAATGAAATTGAGAATGAATAATAAACGAATTGTGTGGCTAATGTGTTATTCCATTTTCAGAGTTTGTTGTTGGTGGCATGCCTATAGTAACACTCTCTTGAAGTTAGGTTGGACTTGATCCTTGAAGCCAAGTTGGGTTGAAGTTTAACATGTTTTACTCCTCTTGAAGCTTGGTTGGGTCTAGTCCTTGAAGCCTAATTGAGATGTTACAACCCTTGAAGCTAGGTTGGGTTTAGTTCTTGAAGCCAAGTTGGGTTGATACTTAGCATGCTTTGTTTCCCCTTGCAGCTTGGTTTAACCTAAATCCTTGAAGCCTAGGTGGGATAATGATAAATGTGATAATTAAACCAAAACATTAACTCTGAAAGTTGAATGGCATATTAGTGTCTTTTGGGCCCATGCTTGTCTTTGTATTTAATATGATTCTTGAATGGTGAAACTAACGAAATTATTAAGATACAATATGAATGTTTGATATGACATTGAACAAAGTAAAATGTTGAAATGTAATATTCTTTTGAATGGTGTATGAAATTGATTGTAACATTGGCATTGCATTGAAACATAGTAATATTGTAGTTTGTACCACTAAGCTGTTGGCTTAGCGCGATTATGATTTATCGCGCAGGTAACAGGGAAGAACCGGAGAGTTCCTCTAGGCCAAGTAGAGGCTAGATCTTAAGGTGTTACTAGTGAAGCTTAAAGATCGAAGACATATTGCCAACCATGTATATGTTTTATGTTTTTGTAAAACTTGAGTTTTGATGTATTTGTATTTGTAAATAATTGTTATATATTTTCCGCTATGTTTTTAATAAATATGTTTTCTATTGTTTCTAGTTTTAAAATGTTTTAAAGTTATTTATATTTGTGAAAAGGGGATTGTCTGTATGTTTTATAAACAGTGGCATACCTATATTTTGTATACGTATATTACGATCGTTCTAGCATGCTATGTACGTATACGAGGTATAGGGGTGTTACAATTATTTTGGTATCAGAGCCTAGGTTTGAGATTCTCAACCTAGGTTAATTGTAAGAAAAAGAATACTTTGATTTTAAAAGTTGGTTTTTGAGTAAAATACATGTTTTGGTATGGCAGTCTTTGATCTTTAATGAGGAATATTCTGCTGTGTTTGCGGATATAGGTAGTAATGGAGTCCCATTCACGTCAGACTATAGAAGGAAGTGCTGAGAGTGTAGCTCCAGGAGAGAGTAGAGATGGAGCTAGAGTTGATAGAGTTAGTGAGGCACCTGTTTCTGTGCCAGAGAGACCAGCTGCAGAGGAGGGTCCGTCGGGTTGGTTAAGGCATGTGATAGAACTATTAAGGCTAGCTCCAGTGCAGCCCCCCACCACCACAGCCTCAGATGCCGGTAAGACATTATGACAAGTTGAGAAAATATGGGGCTGAAGATTTCTTAGGCACTACCGATCCTGCAGTGGCTGAGCAGTGGTTGGATAAGGTACAGAGGATATTCATTCAGTTGCAAGCCACTTCGGATGAGAAGTTTGACTATGTCAGATCCCTCCTTCAGAAAGATGCCTATGACTGGTGGAAGACTGTCCCTCATGCTATGGATGATCCATCTACACTATCTTATAGCGATTTTCTAAGGGAGTTCGAGCAGAAATATACTCCGAGGGAGTATAAAGATCTTAAGAAGATGGAATTTCTAAATTTGAGGCAAGACAACCGGACGATGACAGAATACGAGATTGAGTACATCCGGTTGAGTCGTTATGCTGGGGGAATTATTTCTGATGAAATAGATCGATGCAGAAGATTTGAGGAGGAATTGAGGCCCTCAATCATGTGTATTGTGGCTGGTTCTAGATACTAGGATTTCTCTCAGCTTGTTGCAGCAGCTAGAAGTGTAGAGAGAGCGCAGAGCATCACAGCAGCTGCTTCTGAAGAGGAGACTAGAGTAAGGAGACCCCAGTTTGAGGCAGGCTCTTCATCTGTGAAGAGGGGTAGAGGAAGTTTTGTTCCCAGGATTAGTAGGAGTCAGAGACAGTCAGGCAGATCAGTACAGTATCAGAGGCAGAGACAGAGACCGACAGTCTCTGTAGCTAGTGCCCCGACTCCCGTGATGCAAAGGTCTACTCCACCTGTATGTGTTCACTGTGGCAGGCCCCATGGAGGTGTTTGTTGGAGGACTGGTGTATCCGGAGTATGGTATAGATGTGGGTCACCATATCATTTTATTAAAGATTGCCCTGATATGCTAGATGATAGGCAGATTGATACTACAGTTTCTCGACCCAGTGTTAGCAGAGGTGGTCGAGGGGGCAGAGGTTTTAGTAGAGGTGGTAGACCAGGGTTGAGTCAAAGAGGAGGATCATCAT
Organism: Garcia nutans; assembly: GCA_947685225.1. Classification (NCBI taxonomy): domain Eukaryota; kingdom Viridiplantae; phylum Streptophyta; class Magnoliopsida; order Malpighiales; family Euphorbiaceae; genus Garcia; species Garcia nutans. Next base: position 5,025,525 of record CANTUV010000068.1, read on the forward strand.
CCGGAGGCAGTAGGCCAGAGGAAGTCGGATCTTCTCAGAGGGTGTATGTAATGCAGAGGCAACCAGATGCTTCAGCAGTTATAGTGGGTACATTTTCTTTATTTGGCATTTCAGTACTTGCTTTATTTGATCAGGATCTACTCATTCATACATAAGTGCATCCATATTGCCTGTGTCTGAATTGCATTCAGAATTCTTAGGATTTGACGTTTTGGTGACAAATCCTTTAGGACATAGTGTTATGGTGAGTAAGGTGCATCGTAATAGTACTGTTGTGGTACAAGGTGAGGAGTTTCCTGGAGATTTAATTGAAATGCCTTTTAAAGAATATGATTTGATTTTAGGCATGGATTGGCTGTCTAAGCATGGAGCTGTGATAGATTGCCAAAAGAAGTGTGTCACCTTGAGAACCAGTGATGGTAGGAGTGTGATAGTATCTAGTGAGCAGAGACAACTTGCATCCTTGTTTGTATCAGCTGTAACAGCTAGAAGGTTGATTAAAAAGGGGTGTGATGCTTATCTTGCTCATGTGGTGGATACTAGAGTAGCGGGTTCTCAACTTAATGATATAACCACAGTTGCGGATTTTCCGAATGTGTTTCCTGAGGAGTTGCCAGGGTTACCCCCTGAGAGAGAGGTTGAGTTTGGTATCGAATTGTTACCTGGTACCACTCCCATCTCTATCACTCCTTATCGAATGGCACCAGCTGAATTGAGAGAGTTGAAGGTGCAGTTACAGGAGTTGTTGAATAAAGGGTTTATTCGCCCCAGTGTTTCTCCTTGGGGAGCTCCTGTGTTGTTGGTGAAGAAGAAGGATGGTACTATGAGATTATGCATTGATTATAGGCAATTGAATAAAGTAACTATCAAGAATAAATATCCTTTGCCTAGGATTGATGATCTCTTTGATCAATTGAAGGGAGCAGCAGTGTTTTCCAAGATTGATTTGAGATCCGGGTACCATCAGTTGAGGGTTAAAGCTGAAGATGTTTCTAAGACAGCTTTCCGCACCAGGTATGGGCATTATGAGTTTTTAGTAATGCCTTTTGGGTTGACGAATGCACCTGCAGCTTTCATGGATTTGATGAATAGGGTGTTTAGACCCTATCTGGATCAGTTTGTGGTGGTTTTCATCGATGATATTTTGGTGTATTCACGTAATGAGGAGAAGCATGACAAGCATTTGCGGATTGTGTTACAGATCTTGAGAGAGAAGCAATTGTATGCTAAGCTGTCAAAATGTGAGTTTTGGCTTGACCAAGTTACTTTTCTAGGTCATATAGTTTCAGCAGATGGTATAAGAGTCGATCCAAGTAAAGTTGAAGCTATTTTGAATTGGAATCCACCAAAGTCTGTAACTGAAGTTAGAAGTTTTCTGGGTTTGGCAGGCTATTACCGACGGTTTGTGAAAGGTTTCTCTTTGATAGCTACTCCACTCACCAGATTACTTCGGAAGGGAGTTAGATTTGTGTGGACGGATCAGTGTCAAGCTAGCTTTGAGCAGCTGAAAGAAATGTTGACTCAAGCACCTGTTCTTACTTTACCCGTGGAAAATAAACCATATGTGATTTACAGTGATTCTTCACATAATGGTTTAGGATGTGTGTTGATGCAAGAGGGTAAAGTCATAGCTTATGCTTCTCGGCAGTTGAAGCTGCACGAGCTTAACTATCCGACTCATGATTTGGAGTTGACAGCTATAGTGTTTGCTTTGAAGATTTGGCGATATTATTTGTATGGGGAGAAATGTTTTATCTTTACGGATCATAAAAGTTTAAAATATTTTGGTGTTCAGAAGGAGCTGAATCTTCGACAAAGGCGATGGTTAGAACTGATTAAAGATTACGACTATTTGATTGATTATCATCCTGGTAAGGCGAATGTAGTTGTTGATGCCTTGAGTTTGAAATCTTTATCAGGTTTAGCTGTTTATTCACTCTCATTGCTTGTTGAGTTGAGAGCGTTGCATGCTAATTTTGAAGTATGTGATGATGGTGTATTATTGGCTCAGTTGTAGTTGAGACCAGTATTGTTGGATAAGATAAAGGAGGCTCAATTGGCGGATGAGAAAATTCAGAAGATTGTATCAGATTGCCAAAATGGGGAGAGCTGAGATTTCTATGTGAAGAATGATGGTAGTCTTTGGTTCAAGGATAGGTTGTGTGTACCTGATGATGATGGTTTGAGAAAAATCATTTTAGAGGAAGCACACCAATCGGTTTTTGCTATGCATCCTGGAAGTACAAAGATGTATAATGATTTGAGATAGCATTATTGGTGGTCTGGTATGAAGAGAGACATAACAGAATTTGTGTCCAAATGTCTCACTTGTCAGAGGGTGAAAGCTGAACATCAAGTTCCAACAGGGTTGCTTTCAACCTTTAACAGTGCCTGAATGGAAATGGGAGAGAGTGACAATGGATTTTGTATTGGGATTACCATTGACTCAGAAGAAGCATGATGCTATTTGGGTGATTGTTGATCGGTTGACAAAGACAGCTCATTTCCTTCCTGTTAGAATGGACTATTCTCTTGAAAGATTGGTTGAGCTGTATGTAAGTGAGATAGTGAAGTTGCATGGAGTCCCAATTTCTTTAGTGTCTGATCGAGATCCCCGGTTTACCTCGAGGTTTTGGAAGAGTTTACATGGTGCTTTGGGTTCTCGATTACACTTTAGTACTGCTTTTCATCTACAGACAGATGGACAGTCAGAGAGAGTAATACAGATTATTGAGGATATGTTAAGAAGCTGTGTCATTGATTTCTCTGGAAGTTGGGACAGATTTTTGCCACTTGTGGAGTTTGCTTACAACAACAGTCATCAATCTAGTATTGGTATGGCACCATATGAGGCGTTGTAAGGTAGAAGATGCAGAACACCTTTATGTTGGAATGAAATTGGAGAGGGTAAGTTAATTGGTCCTGATTTGATTAAAGAAACTGAAGAGAAAGTAAAGATAATTCAGGATCGGTTGAAAGCAGCTTTAGATCGACAGAAGTCTTATTCAGATTTGAAAAGGAGAGACATAGAGTTCGATATTGGAGATAAAGTATTTTTGAAAGTATCTCCTTGGAAAAAGATATTGAGATTTGGTCAAAAAGGGAAGCTGAGTCCTCATTTCATTGGACCATATGAAATTTTGGAAAAAGTTGGGCCAGTTGCTTATCGTCTTGCTTTGCCGCTTGAGTTGGATAGAATCCATAATGTATTCCATATTTCTATGTTGCAGAGATATAGATCGGATCCAACTCATATCTTGCCAGTTGAATCCATTGAAGTGAGTTCGGATCTGACATTTGAAGAAGAACCAGTTACTATTTTGGCTCATGAAGCGAAAGAGTTGAGGAATAAGAAAGTGCCATTGGTGAAGGTTCTATGGAAGAATCATGGGAAAGAAGAGGCAACTTGAGAAAGTGAGCAAGCAATGCAAGATCAGTATCCTCAACTGTTTCAGACATAATATCAGGTAATTTCGAGGACGAAATTTCTTTTTAGATGGGGAGAATTGTAATATCCCAATGTATGCCCTAGAAGTTTTGATATTATTGTTTTAATTGGATTGAAAGTATATGTTAATTTGGAAGAGAAAAGAAATTTAGAGGAAAGTGTATATGGAAATATATACAACATATATACAAGTCAAATGTGATGGTCAAAGGAAGAAGATATTTAATTGGTTACTTATGAAATTACTAAAAAGGATATTAAGTGAAAGGGAGTTTAATTATATAGAAAAGGGTATTTAGGTAATTTTCTTTTTAAATTGCTTGGTGGAGGTTTAAAGAGAAGAGAAAGTTGACTTTGCTTCATTTTTCTTTTCTTCCTTTCTTCTCCATTGTTGGCCGGCCATCCAAAGCAAGAGAGCAAGAGTGAATTTTGTTTGTTCCAAACTCAAAATTTAAGGAAGATTCAAGTGATTAAGTTGGAGATTTGTGAAGATTCATCAACTTTGGCAAGTTCTCTCCTGATTTCCTTTGTTCTTTTTGAAGTTGTGTTTGGGGTTGATGAATTGATGTTGATGGTATGATTAGGTTTGTTTGTGGTGTGTTTTTAAGTGTTGAACTTGATTTTAAGTTAAGAAGTTAAGTTGGTGTTGATATTGGAAGTGTTTGAGTTGAGTTGGTTTTAGGGTTTTGAAGTGGTAAGTGATGTTTAACTTGAGTTTGATTAATTATTTTAATAGATCTTAATGTTGTTTGTGTTTGTTGGAGTTGTAAGCCTAGAATATGTGAATTTGGTCGAAGGCAATAGCATTTTGGATGCCACGCCCGTGGCCCTTTGATGCCATGGCCGTGGGGGTGTTGAACAATTTGGGCAGAATTGTTTTCTACCCCACGCCCGTGGGGGTTGGGGTGGCCACGACCGTGGGCTCTAGTATGGGTTGTTGTTTTGTAATGTGTGTTATAAAGGTTTAAGATGAGGTTAATAAGTGATAAATTGTATTGGAATTCATGTATTGTATCATTTTTGGAATAGGTTTTGGAAGAAGGTGATTTGTCCTAATTTGAGAAGTGAAGAATTCTTGGAAAAAGGAAGTGTATAGATTTATATAAGTGGTACTTAAGGTAAGTACAAACTACATTATTGCATACATTCATATGATGTTGAAACTTAACACACATTTGATTGTAAATGTGTTAATAATTCTAATGCAATGTTGATGCATACTAATAATGTATTGTTTGGTATAATGTGTATGTTGTGGTGAATATGTAAAAGGTGTGTTAAGGTCATTTGTTGTATATACACTTGAATGATGAATTGATCAATGTGCTTTGAGATATAATGATTGAAATGAAATGAATAGAGCATGTTGCCTATATGATGATGAATTTGAGATATATGTTCAATGTAATTAATTATGTATACTTGAATAATGAAGGGTTATATTGTGAATTGAGATGTGAAGCCATTGTGATTGGCTGTGGTGATTCAAATGAGATGTAAAGCCATTGTAATTGGCTATGATGACTCAATTGAAATAAGTGGGGCATGTTTGCCTAGGTGATGATGAGAATTGAGAATGAAATTGATAATGAATAATAAACGAATTGTGTGGCTAATGTGTTATTCCATTTTCAGAGTTTGTTGTTGGTGGCATGCCTATAGTAACACTCTCTTGAAGTTAGGTTGGACTTGATCCTTGAAGCCAAGTTGGGTTGAAGTTTAACATGTTTTACTCCCCTTGAAGCTTGGTTGGGTCTAGTCCTTGAAGCCTAATTGAGATGTTACAACCCTTGAAGCTAGGTTGGGTTTGGTTCTTGAAGCCAAGTTGGGTTGATACTTAGCATGCTTTGTTTCCCCTTGCAGCTTGGTTGAACCTAAATCCTTGAAGCCTAGTTGGGATAATGATAAATGTGATAATTAAACCAAAACATTAACTCTGAAAGTTGAATGACATATTAGTGTCTTTTGGGCCCATGCTTGTCTTTGTATTTAATATGATTCTTGAATGGTGAAACTAACGAAATTATGAAGATACAATCTGAATGTTTGATATGACATTGAACAAAGTAAAATGTTGAAATGTAATATTCTTTTGAATGGTGTATGAAATTGATTGTAACATTGGCATTGCATTGAAACATAGTAATATTGTAGTTTGTACCACTAAGCTGTTGGCTTAGCGCGATTATGATTTATCGCGCAGGTAACAGGGAAGAACCGGAGAGTTCCTCTAGGCCGAGTAGAGGCTAGATCTTAAGGTGTTACTAGTGAAGCTTAAAGATCGAAGACATACTGCCAACCATGTATATGTTTTATGTTTTTGTAAAACTTGAGTTTTGATGTATTTGTATTTGTAAATAATTGTTATACATTTTCCGCTGTGTTTTTAATAAATATGTTTTCTATTGTTTTTTAGTTTTAAAATGTTTTAAAGTTATTTATATTTGTGAAAAGGGGATTGTCTGTATGTTTTATAAACAGTGGCATACCTATATTTTGTATACGTATATTACGATCGTTCTAGCATGTTGTGTACGTATACGAGGTATTGGGGTGTTACAGAAATATTGGTGGAAGAACACAATAAACACTAATTGTCATTAACTATACAACATTCATCATCATATTATAATGAAATCCAAAATTAAATATGAAATATTGGAAGAACACAATAAATGCTAACTATCACTAACTGCACCAAATTGTAGCTAATAATCCTCAAATTATTCTTAACTCAACATTTATCATCATATTATAACAAAATCAAAAATTAAATCTGAAATATTGGAAGAATACAATAAACACTAACTATCACAAACTGCACCAAAATGCAGCTAACAATCCTCAAATCATTCTTAACTCAACATTCTTCCTCATATTACAACAAAATCCAAAATTAAATCTAAAATATTAGAAGAACAAAACAAATACTAACCATCGTTAAATGTACCCAAATGCAGTTAACAATCCATAAATCAATCTTAATGCAATATTTATTATCAAATTATTACAAAGCTCATTTTAAAAAGAATGCAGTATTGAAGGACACATTAAACACAAATTATCATTAACAACATTGAAAAAAAGAGGAGCACATCTATTTATGAGCACTTGTACATTGTGTTGTAGCATTGTTAAATATTGGATTCTGACAAGTCAGTTTATTATGGCCTTGCTTATTGTAATAGTTGTACTTAGGATGTGTTTTATCCTCTTATAAGGAAGGAATTCTCCATTTTTTTTTCCATCTTCCAATTGAAGTTCGAACATCCTAAGGTAAAAGATTCATCTTAGTCACATATTCTAGTAATATCCAATTTGTAATGTCATGTATCAGATTTATGACCTCTTTATATGTTTCATACCAATAATCTCGCGTATAATATGGTGAACAAAGATTTTAAGCATTGAATTCACCATTTTCTACAATAATAAGGGTATAGATTCATGGAATCTAGTCTAACTGGAATTTTCTACAACATCAAGTCCTTAGTGACATATTGACTACGAAGTTTTTATCAACGTCGAACACTTTGTATTTTTTGTTATTGGCAGGTTACATCTATAATTAAGCATAAGTTAATAATTAAATGCCATGTAGATTTAAATTCAGCATGTATAAATTTATATGAAGTAAATGAAAATTTAATAAATCACTTACATTCAACTTTGATGAATACATATTTCTCTTTCTCAACTTTTGCTCGATGTGCATTGACATCTTTGTGGTGCATTTATTTGCCTTCTCTCGTTGTTTGAAAAATTAGCTTTGTAAAATCTTTTTGATCTCACCGACAAAAGGCAGTTATAGGGAGATCTTATGTATTCTAATATGTTAGTAGTCATTATATTGTATCTCCTCTCATGCATATGTGAGCATGTCCATATATCAAAACCCACTCCTTCCACATAATCTCTCACACTAGGTATAGTATTATGAAATGAGCCAAATAATATATTGAAATCATGAAATTTGTATGCTTTTTCCATTTTGTAATAGTGCTTTTCGAGACCCTTAGTTATGTGACGGAATTTTCATTTATCATTGTTAAGCAGATGGTACATGTAAATCCCATGAAAAGCATTTGGAAATACCTTGGCTGCTACCTTTTGAATGCTTTGATGTCTGTTAAAAATTATAACATGGCCCGATCATTCACCAAAGGATGACTTCAACTCTTCCAAGAACCATTTCCATGATGAGTCATTTTCTGAATCAATGGTACCGAAGGCCAATGGGAAAATTTGTTGATTAGTATCATGACAAACGGCTGTAAGAAGTACACCATGATATTTCCCTATTAGGTGAGTTTCATCAAAGGAAATAATAAGTCTATGGTACTTAAAACCTTCAATTAAAGAATTAAATGCAAAGAAGAGATATAATAAATCAAAGATCATCAATACAGTGTGAACAACAGAACCTGGATTCGTTTGTGTACGCATGGGTAAGTATCCAGGCAGAATAGAATAAGATTATTCTGGAGTACATAATTTGATATTTGTTGCACCCGATTAATTACTACTGCAAAGCGACACTCACAAGTATACAAGATAGTTGTAGCAATGGTGATTACACCAAGGTCGTCTCACAAGGAAAGAATTATTTTGCAACAGTTTGATTAAAGTAAATAAATTCAAAAGAATGAGTGTGTAGTTCTTACAATGTTGTTTAAATTGTAATAAAAGTAAAATAGCAAGTGAACAATTATCGAAATGCTTAGAATTGGTTTAATTCTTGGAAAGGTATCTAGGGTTATAGATCGACTCAATCAAAGCTTAGGGTTTTTCTTAACATTGTTGACGATTTTGCGCTATGTTTGAACCGTCAAAGAGATTAGGGTTTTGGATAACTTTGTTTTTCTTTGATTTTGATTACACTTTGGATTAAACTAGCCTAGATTAGATTGTTCTAGCCATTGATACATCCTTCTTGCAAGATTTGAACAAGAGATTCTTCAGAAGCTTCAAGGAGTTTGTAATTTGGTTTTGTTCTTGAACTTTATCTCTTTATTTTTATTGAAATTGTATTTATGAACATTATCATGTCTAAGTTGATTTCTTTGAATATTAATGAGATGAGTATGTTTGAAATCATTATGAACTAATTTGATCTAGTCTAGGGTTTGTATGGATCTGCTATGATTGTATGAATTGGTTATTCTCTTAGCTAATAATTTCTTTAGCCTTGATTGAATGAAATATTTTAATATATAATTGATTGGCCACCAATTATGTGTTTTAGGTATTAGATGATGGATTGAGAGATGAAGTCTAATGCTAGATCAATTCAATTAGGGACTTGGGTGAATTAGAGATATAACCTATTAAAAAGATTGTTTCAATTACAACAAGATTAGTTGTAAGAGGTTTGAATGCGATAGCTTATTTCCTTGACTCAATTAATTAAGTTGTTTGAGATTTAATCTTTGAAATTGAATTAGTTAAGAGGAATAACCATTCATACATATAAGTAGTAGAGAAGTGCAAACCCTAGACCTTTTTATCAAGTGAATCAAATCAATCAACTTAATTTACTTTTATTCGTTTTAAATTTTAATCAATCTTCTTCATTATTTAGCAATTTAAATTTCTTTAATTACTTGTTATTTATAATCTGATAATCAATTGGCCACTTTAGCTTCCTTGTGAGACGACCTTGGGGCGATCACCTTTGCTACAGCTACCTCGTATACTTGCGAGTGACGCTTTGTGGTAGAGTTAATTCGAGCGCAACAAGTTTTTGGCGCCGTTGCCGCGGAGGCTAATTGGCAAAATTGTTTATTAGGCAAAAATATTTTAAATTATTTTTCATTGTTTATTTTTTATTTTATTGTCTTTTACTTTTAATAATTTCTTTTTCTAGAAATTTTGTTTATGCAAGGCAGGAGATCACTCGAAGGAGAGCTACATCCATTCATTCAAGAAATTCAGAGAGTGAAAAGGAGCAGAGAAGAGTTTGAGCTCTATACCGGATTTGATACAGAGGAGGACACTTCTGAATTTGAGTCAGATTCTGCACAATCAATTAAAATGGCTGAAGAAAGGCAAAAAGCGATGAGAGACTTTGATAGACCTGTCATTGGAACTTCCACCTCTTGCATAAGACTGACAGATGCAGCAAGAAATTATGAGTTGAAGAACATTCACTACAACATGCTGCCATCAATCTATGGAGTTCCAAATGAAGATCCTTTTGAACTTTATTAGGGATTTCTACTCCACCCTCAACACTTTTCCATTGGGAGGATTAACAGAGGATCGGTTGAGGATGAGGTGTTTTCCTTATACTTTGAAGGATAGAGCTAAGAGCTGGCTTATGATGTTGCCCGAAAACTCTTTGACAACTTGGGAGCAAGTTTATAACAAGTTCATGGGCAAGTTTTATTCACATCAAAAGACAGCTGAATTGAGAGGGAAGATTGCTACATTCTCTCAATTTGAAGGAGAGCCATTTCATGAAGCTTGGGACAGATTTAAGATGCTATTGATCCAGTGTCCACACCATCATTACCCGCTTCAACTTCTTAATCAGTTCTTCTATGATGGTTTAACCCAGCAATTTCAGAACACTGTTGATAATGCAGCTGGGGGAGCCATGGGAGAAAAGACAGCAGCTGAAACTTATGATATTTTTGAGATGTTGGGAGCTAATTCTCAACAGAAGAGTGTAAGAGGAAGAAGCAAAGGGGTGAATCAACTAGAAACAAATAGTGAGATGGTCAATCAAATAGCTGAGTTGACAATGCAAGTGCAGAAGCTGAATATGAAGAACAATATTTCTTCATCTACTCAAGAAGCATGCGGAATCTGTGGAACTTTCGGGCATGGAGCAAATATATGCCCCTCTGCATATGAGACTTATAGGAATGAAGCTGAGTAGGTCAATGTTATGGTAGGATTCCAACCAAGGGCCAGAAATGATCCTTACTCCAATACTTACAACCCTGGTTGGTAGAATCACCCAAATTTTTCTTGGGCAACAAATAATTCTCAGCAGCCTTTCCATTTGCTCCAAAGACAGAACCAAGAGCAGGGTCAATCCTCAAATCAAGGGCAGTCTAGGATAGAGAGCTTGGAGGAAAGTTTACAAGCTTTCATCAAAGTCAGTGCTCAAAATCAAGAGATGACAAACAAGAGGTTGGATTCCTTAGAAGCATCTTTTAAGAAGGTGGAGACTCAAGTAGGACAACTTGCACAACAGATGCAGATTCAACAGAAGGGGAAATTCCCAAGTCAAACTGAGCAAGCACAATCAGTGACTGTTCTTAGAAGTGGTAAGGTAATTGACAATAATGTTGAAGATAATTCTGTGAGTGCAGGTGACCAAGAGAATAAGAAGAAAGGAGAACCAAAGAACAAAGGTGCTGGAGAAAGATCAGTGGAGAAGTCCCCTACAGCAGACCTACATAAGGCAAGCAATCCATACCGGCCACCTATACCATTCCCCAGCAGGTTGAAGGATGATAAACCAGATAAGCAATTTTCTAACATCTTCAACATGCTGTCTAAGGTAAGTATTAACTTACCTTTACTTGAGGCAACAAAGAACATACCAGCTTATGCCAAGTTCTTCAAAGAACTGATCACCAAGAAAAAGAGGTATGAGACGAATGAAAATGTGATAGTTTCAAAGGTAGCTAGTGCTGTTCTGCAGCATAAACTACCTCCCAAGCTAAAGGATCCTGGTAGCTTTCTAATTCAAATTACTGTGGGGAATGGAAAGGGGACTGAAGGCATGTGTGATCTAGGAGCTAGTGTGAATTTAATGCCTTATTCTGTGTTTAAAGAATTAGAACTAGGGGAGCTTAAACGACAAAAATGGTGTTGCAATTAGCTGATAGGTCTTTTAGATTCCCGAAAGGGGTTATAGAAGATGTGTTAGTTAAAGTTTGCGGGTTGATAGTACTTGTGGATTTCATAGTACTTGACATGGAAGGAAATAACTCTTCACCATCTGCACACACTATTCTGCTGGGTAGGTCTTTTATGGCAACTACCAACACCTTGATACATGTTAAAAATGGTAAGTTGTCAATGACTGTCTTAGGGAAAACTGTTGAATTTTCTATTTTTAACACTTCTCCTATTTCCAAACCTGCTTTATATGAGGAATGTTCTTTAATTAATAGTGTTGAAGCAGTTGTTTCAGATGTTGTGTTGCAGACAGACTCCCCAGATAAATTGGAGCTGACACTGACTTTAGAAGAGGGAGCTAAACCAGTGGGGAAGACCCAAAGATGCCTTAACCCAAAGGCATATGAGAGCTCGAGGAATTATAAGGATCTCACTAAAGCACTTCATGACAGATGTATTGGGCATCAGACGTTGAGTCCAAGTATGAAAGTTTTACTTTTTAATTCTCGCCTCAGTCTGTTTCAAGGTAAACTCAAATCTCAATGGAGTGGTCCTTTCGAGGTAACTAAGGTATGTCTTTCTGGTGCCATTGAATTGCTTAACTCTAGAACCAATAAGATTTTTAGAGCAAATAGACATAGAGTTAAATTATACAATGAAGGATTTCAGGAAGTGAGGATCATTGACAGCACTTTGATTCATGATCCTTAAGCCTTGCATGATGTCCAACTTTATGACATTAAAGAAGCGCTAAATGGGAGGTAACCCATTAGTTTGAATTTCTTTTTCATAGTTATTTTTATATTTAGCAATTTTGATTTTATGTTTAGTTTAAATAAATAGAAACCCTAAAGCTCTCTTGCATCTTGTTTTTGAACATTTGTGTTTGTGATAAAAAGGTTGAGTTTTGCCTCACCAGGGGACGATGGAAAACAGATTGTACTTAATTCTTTCTCTTTATTATTCTTGTTTTCCATTGAGGACAATGTAAATTCTAAAGTGTGGGGTAATATTTTAGCTTTTCTTTAATTTTTGTTTTGGTTGCCTTGGTGTGTTTTATTGTGTTGTGCATGGTATAATTGTTGAAAATTTATTGATCTTTTCTGTGATTCTAGCATTATAGTTGAGACTTTAGTATCAGCATAGGAATGAGCATTTGAATTCATTCAGGATCAATTTTCACATTCTGCGGTTCATGACATATAAATCTTTGAGAACCCACCTTTGTGAGTTTTGAGCCTTATAGATTAAATGATTGATTTTTTTTTCTCAAGTGTGCACCTTCATGATTTTGCATCTCTAGAGTTTGCTTTTGCATACTAATTGAACTCACATTATGATTTAATCTCAAGTTTTAAAATGATGAAGGCAAATTAGGTTAGCCTCTTTAGCTTAAAAAGATCTCCCTTAATATTGATTTCCTTAGTGAACCAAGTTGAGCCTTTGACCTTTTCTTGTTTGATCAACACAATTCTCAACTTAACATGTTCTTATTATCATCATACCTGCATTAAGGAATGGAGTTTTATGATATGACAATAGGGTGGTTTATTTCAAAGTGTGGGGTAAGCAAGTATAAAAAAAAATGGTATTGCAATTTGGGGTTGAAATGCACACTTTGCACATTGTATTTGATTAAGAGTCATTATTCTTTTCCTCTACATTTTAAGCTAGATGTTCCATGCTATTCTTAATTTTGTATATATATATATTAAAAAAAATAGAAAGAAAATAAAAGAAAAGTTATATATATATATGCAAAATTCATATATGTTCTAGCATTGGTTATCAAAAGAGGAATGTTGACTCATGTATTTTTATGCAAGTATGTAAGATTATCAAGGGTTAGTGAGTATGCCATTTAAGGGCATGTCATAGATTTCAGGAAGTTGCTTATCTTGCTTCTCATTTTTCAATCTACTTGGAAATGGAATTGGTGGCCCATAAGGATTTGGAGGCTTATGCAATTTTGGTGAGGTTGATGCCTCCAAATTCTCCTCCTCCTTTGATTGACTTGGTTTCTCTATGTTGGGTTGAAGCTCCTCGCCATTTTCTTCTTAATTAGTACAAGCATCAAAGGAATCACAAACTTTGTTATATATTACCTTTGCAATCCTAAAAATTGTGATTACATTGGATTGCTCTAATTGGCTAGGAGATTTCACTTCTTGGTGTGCTTGGAATTGATTTGCTAATTGCCCAACTTAAGTTTTCACCTTCTTCAATGATACCTCTAAAGAATCAAGCCTCTTATTGCTCCCTTCATGATTTTGTGTGCTAATTTGAATGAAGCCATTCAAATTATCTTCTAATGTGGATTTTTTGAATTGATCTTGATTTTGTGTGCTAATTTGAATGAAGGCATTCAAATTATCTTCCAATAAGAGTTTCTTAATTTGATCTTGATTTGAAAATTTTTCTTAAAAGTAAGAACTTCTTTGATAAAGTTAAAAAATTATTGAGGTGGAATTTGCAGCTGATTTTCCCAAGAAATATTTGGGTGGTTTCTCCAACTTGGGTTATAAGGATTGGAATATGGGTCATGCCTATCCCTTTGTTGGAAACATTCAAAGGTATATGCTTCCTCTTGCCTCTCTTGGTATTGTTCAAAACCAAATAAACATATGTTTTCACTATGTCCTGCAATGCCACATGTTGGACATACTTCTTGACTAGGCATAGGTGTTTTTCCTCTTGCATTTAGCATCTTAAGTTGACTTGTTAATTCTGCAAACTGCTATGCCATTTTAGAATTGGCATTCACATCATAAACTCCCTCGTGCCTTAAGTACTACACCATTACAATAAATACTTAGTAATTCAAAAAGAAACACTTTAAAACATTAAACAATTAAAATAAAAGAATCAAACTACTAACAACAATTACCTTCCCTGCAACGGTGCCAAAAACTTATTATGCTCGATTAATTACTACTACAAAGTGACACTCTCAAGTATATAAGGTAGTTGTAGTAGTGGTGATTGCCCCAAGGTCGCCTCACAAGGAAGGAATTGTTTTGCAATAGTTTGATTAAAGCAAATAAATTCAAAAGGATGAGTGTGTAGTGTTTATAATGTTGTTGAAATTGTAATAAAAGTAAAATAGCAAGTGAACAATTATCGGAATGTTTAGAATTGGTTTAATTCATGGAAAGGTACCTAGGGTTATAGATCGACTTAATCAAAGCTTAAATCTAAAATTATACATTAATATAACCTTGTAATTTAATTTGTTCTTTGTGTTTAATTTATCAATTATCAATTCATTAGTTCTCACATTCATGAATTAACAACAACCAACTATTTGAATTTGCAAATTAAAAGAACCTAAAACTTATATTTCTAGTTCAATCTTAGGGCAGTCGATTTTATAGTTCAGAAATCAAATTTCACCTCTCTATCCTTCATTCAATATCTAGAGATCAATAGTTAGCTAAGTTATTAACCTAACATATAATCCAATACAATCAACTAATAACAAGGTATATTAATGGAAACATCAAATCAAGTCATTCAATCAAATCTACTACAAATCATAGGCATGAGTAAATTAGCTCATCATCAATTTAAAATAAGCATTCATCTCAATATAAATCAAATCAAAATTATACATTGTAATATTAATTTTCATAATAAAATAACAACAATCTAGAAATGAATTAAAAGAGGGAATATGAAAAACCCCTTTGAAGATGCTAAGAGTTGAACTTCTAGTCTTCCTCCTAGCTTCACTTTAAATATGATGAAGAACTAACAAGCCTTCTTCAATCAATGGATCTCCTCTTAAAAGATGGAATGGTAACTCTCTCAAGCCCCCAACTCCTCAATCAAACTTTCTTCAAACCCTAATCTTCACAAGAGCTTGCTCACCAAATTTTATCCCAAAAATGTTAAGAGTCTTGTCTATGAAAGAAATAGAAGATGAAGATGAAGGTGATGTTCATGGTCTCTCTCAAGACCAAGAACAATAAGATGAACAAAGAACCCAATCCTAAAAATGGAGAATGAATGGTCTTTTAATGCTTTCAACGTGTGCCCCCATCACTCTCTTCCAATCATATATTTTTTTTAATTGCCAATTGCTTTTCCAACTCACCTCACTCCCATTTGTCCCCTCCTTTTTCCTTTTTTAAATCTTTCATTCCATAAAATAAGTCATCTATTATATCTTTTATTATTTCTTTTCGAAAGAAAATACATGTTGCCTCCCACTTGTCTTTTAACTAGTGCAAAATAATTCAAAGCTATCATATGAGATACGGTCAAGCCTTGAGTGACTTGGCCATGTCACTTATTCTTCTTGGAACACAGCCAAGCCTTGAGGCCATGTCCATGGCTGCTCATATTTCTTCTTCTTTTCCAGGTGTGACACGGCCAAATCACTGGCCGTGTCATGTGACATGGCTAGTGGCTTGGCCATGTCTTCTTCTTATGTTCACCTCTGCCATTATCTTTCTCTTTTTCTTATTTTGTTCAATTGGTGAGACACAGCTAAGACCTTGGCCATGTCATATGACACGGCCAGTGGCTTGACTGTGTCTCTTGAATATGTTCTCTCCTGTCTCTCTTCTTCCTCTTCTTTTTGCTTTATTCTTTAAGTGAGACACGGCTAAGACCTTGGCCGTGTCATGGTACACGGCCAGTGGCTTGGCCGTGTCTATTGAATGTGTCAGTCTCTGCTCAAATTCTCTTAGGGACACGGCCAAGCCAATTTGACCTGGTTGTGTCTTGTGAGAGTGTCATGCTTCATTGTCTTAGATGAAGGGACACGACCAAGCCATGAAGTGTCTTCGCCATGTCTCATGCTTTCCACCTTCAATGCATCAAATTGAATTAAAGCTCCATTATTTTGTTCTTCAACCTAGATCTAATACTTTTAACAAACTTAAGCACAAATTTAAAGAAACATCAATCAAAAGCCAATAAAATTACCCTAAAAATACATACATAAATGATTAAAACAATGTTCTCACAGTTAAGCACTTCTCAAATTCAAATCCTGCTATATATATTATACGAGGGTAAATTAGGGAGTATTTTCAAATGTAGTTCATAGCAGTTGGGATAGAGTTAGTTATAGTTAGTTACAGTTAGTGACTGCTTAGTTAAAGATTTTTTTCCATCACACACTTTCAATCAAGCACTCCTCAAATTCAAATCCTGCTACATATATTATATAAGGGTGAATTGGAGAGTGTATTCAAATGCAGTTCGTGGCAATTAGGGTATAGTTAGTGATAGTTAGTTATAGTTTGTGACAATTAGTGACTCTTTTATTAAAGATTTTTCTCCTTTACACATATTTAGTCAAACACTTCTCAAATTCAAATCCTACTATATATATTATATAAGGGTAAATTGCAAAGTGTTTCAAATGCAGTTCGTGGTAGTTGGGGTATAGTTAGTGATAGTTAGTCACAGTTAGTGACACTTAGTGTTTGTTTAATTCCATATTTTCCTCCTCTATATACATTCAGTTACGTAATTCTCAAATTGAAATCATGCTACATAAATTATGTAAAAGTGAATTGGAGAGCATTTTCAGATGCTGTTGTGGCAGTTGGAGCATTGCTAGTGATAGTCAGTCAAAGTTAGTAAAAGTTAATTATTGTTTATTTTTTAATATTCTGCTTGCATATTGAAGAATGTATTAAACACTAACTGTAACTAACTGTCCCTAAATGAACATCAACGCAATTAACAATCCTAAAGCCTAAACTCAACATTAAATCGAATGAGAAAAATAAAGTAAAAAAAATAAAAATATAAACTTATTTTCTTTAAATTTTGTCAACAGTATCTTATTTTTTTAATATAACTATCGAATGAGAAAAATAAAGTAAAAAATATGTGAGTAATTTTCTCTTCAAATATGAGGCATACAGTTCAATAAAATCACTATCGGCAATTCTTACTACCAAATGTTGAGTAAATACAAATAAAATTAAAAACTAGCCCGTCATAATGAAGAAGCTGATGGATAAAATTAAATTTTGATAAAAAAAAAAAAACTAAATCTTATCGAGCTTTAAGTTGAAAAATCTTAAAGAATATAAAAAAAGAGAAAGCATGAACTGAGGGAGGAGAAGAGCGTGAGCTGAGGGTGGAAAAAGAGAGAGCTGTGAGTTTTTATTTTTTGATGTCTAAGGGTATTTTTGCCATTTTAGGCTCAGATAAGATTATGAGGGTCTAAAATATACTAATGCTTTTAAGAGGGAGACATTTTAGGTGATTTTTCTTTGAAATTTGAGATTTTTTAGGTTGATTTTATAATAATTAAAAATTTTTTATTTTATTTTAAAATATTATTTAATTATGATTTTATTTTTAAATTGATATATATGTATAATTAGACCGTGAACGTTTTTTATACAATTATATTTTTGTAATGGTATTTTAAAAAGAAAGTTATTTAAATATTATATGAAAAATAAAAATTTAAAAATAAAATTAAATAAATATATTTTTTAATTTTTATTTGAAAAATAGTTAAAAAATAAAAAATATTTATTATAATTGAACAACCTATACATTTGTCTTACTCATAATTATAAATTATGATTTTCTAGTTAAGTACAAAATAGTAAAAGAGGATTATTTTCTTTATGAATTATAACTCAACGTATATCAAAATAAATATAAAGGTATGCATCATATTAAAAACATTATATAACTTAAGAGTTAAAACATAACATAAATATATATGTATATATATATATATATCTACACAATATACATATTTATTATATATCTATGTAAGTTGTATAGATATTGTATATACGTTGTGCGAATGTTATGTGTATCATGTATCTATTAAGTTTATGTTGTCAATATATCTTTGTATGTTATAATATGCTTAAAAACTAAGCACACACATTAAAATAGAAAATTAACTCTAACAAATATTAAAATAAAATAAATACAACTAAGAAAATGATATAACATTCAAAAAATACATATTCAAAAGAAATTAAATGAAAAAAATCATAAAAGAAAAAAATTCTCTTTAAAGCGTTTTATCAAATATGTAAAATGCATTACCATCAAAGAAAATATTTAACATCACAATTGAAAAAAAAAGAAAAAGAAAAATAAAATGTATATATGTTTATATTAATCAAATAATATGGAAGATCAAAATAATTTTTTGCAAATATAAAAGAAAAAAAAAGAGATGGAGAAGAGATGGAGAGGGATAGAAGAGAAAAAGAAAAGAAAAGAGATGGAGAAAATAAGGAAAGAAAATCATTCATTAAATATATATTTGAAAAATAAAACTGTATGAAAAATAAAACTGAAAAAACCAATAAAATCGAAAAAGGGAAAATTACAACAATAATCTAAAAAAATAGTTTTCTAAAATATTGAATAAAGAAAAAAATTTGAAAATACTAAAAAAAATTTAAAAATATGGTGAAAATTGACATACTAAAAATACGGAGCCTCAAATTACAAAACTATCATTCTTTAGTAAGTTAAATATATGACATATATGTTCCATATACATATGTCCTTGTGTATGACAAAAATTTTGCATATATGTCTTTATATATGTCATATATGTTACACAAATAAGATTAATTTCAAAATTGTTTTTGAACATATTATTAATTTCATATATTACAGATGGAAAAACACATAGGTACGTCATATATATAAAAAATTTTATGTCATACATGTTGCATATATGTCCTTATATATGTTATATATTTGCATATAATTTGATAAATGTGATAAATTTCATATTAAGAAGTATATAATTTGATAAATATTGATAATATATATGTTGTATATATGATATATAATATGTTATATAATATATATGTCCTAATATATATTACATATGATCTATTATATATTATATATTACAAGTAATATTGGGCTATGCATGAGTCGAATTCGATTAATTTTAAAGTATTTTTTATATCAATCGAAGCTCGACCTCTTAATGAAAATGTATATCCAAACTCAATTGAATTAGTTTAAATTTTTTATCGACCCACACATATTTGGAATCAACCAGTTAAAGTCAAATTTGAAAACTAAGTAAAACTATTGGCAATATCATATTCAAAGATTTGTTCAAGAATAATGTATGAGAACATGCATATACAGATTTAGTATAGAAATAAAAAAAAATTACATGTAGACTTAAATCTAATATAAGAACAAAGAATTTATAAATGATTTATAAAAACCCAAAAATAAACAAATTTATAAAAGACCAAAATCAAAAATAAAAATCCTTAATTCAAAAATAAAAATACCTAAATAAAAAAACAGAAAATAAGAATTTGTGGACATAAAAAAGAAAACAAACATATTTATAAAAACCCTAGCAAATTTTGAAGAATCCCTAAAGTAAAAAAAAAACCAAATTAAAAAATTAAAATTAAAATGAACCCTAACAGAAAAATGGGTGAAAGGAAAAAACCCAAACACAAACAAACTTATAAAAAGTTTTATGAACCTCGAAGAATCCCTAAAATGGAAAAAAGAAAAACTAAATAGATAGCCTTTTAGAATTAAAAAAAAATAATGCAAAAAACTCATAAATAGAGGTTTCGAATCGAGGGAGAGACAAACTTTAAAAAAGAAACTAGAATAATGTCATCGCATTGCTTTGGGAATATACATATTTTATTTGTTTTAATAAATAATCTTAGTTATTTAGTTATGCAAAAGAAAATTTAAAATATATTGCAACACTTAAGAGTAAAATCGGGGAGTAAATAAAACATGCAAGAAGCAAATGCCAAGGTTATAAGTAATTCTAGCATTATTAGAAGGGTAATTGGGTGCATAAATTTTAAAAAAACACATAACAACAAAGTTCAAATGCATTTAAATAAAGTAAATTTTAAAAAGTAATTAATGGCAAGAGTAAGGGCAAAAAAAGAATAACACTAATTAAAATATGTTGGCTAACTAAACACTATTTTGATAATTGACAATCAAATTGATGAATACTAATGAGTTCAATAAGCTTTAACTTATAGGTAAATTATTCCAGCACTTGTGTGATTACACAACATTACTGTGTGACCGCACACTAGCAAGAGAAGAAGAACCACTTGAAACACAGAGGAGATCACGGTCTCTTGCGTAGTGACAAGCTGACCATTATACACTATGTGGTCCAGTGGATCAATGCGACCACACAACATGAAAGATATAAACATGAATTTTACAGAAGAGATAGTGATATGGATGGCGGTGTTATATTGACCGTCCAAGCTTTGTGCGACCGCTCCAAATGTTAAGGGACTATAAAATTGTTGAGATAGAATGATAGATCAACACAGTACTTATAGTAATGAGGTTGTGTGGTAGGAAATTAGATTTGTGCTACCGCATAATATAAAAAAATTAAATTTTTGCACCAAACATTATGGATCAATAATGTACAAACACATGGAACAAGAATCTTTGCTCAAAATGGCCAGTTGAGTCTTGTGTGACTGCCCAAGTGCATTGTACGACCGTAATAAGTGACAGGCTGGCAAAGTATGGGGGTCAACGCTCCTATCGGCCAACTTGTGTCAACCATTGAAGATAGGCTTTGGAGAAAATTCAAATTGTGCAACCGCTTGGATGGAAGAGCGGCTGCACCACCTATATGGAAAAAGCACAATGTCTATGGCGACCATAATAATTGAATCAACAATAATTAAGGGTGGAGACAAAGTTCAAACATGTTGGCACCCACCTCAAATGGTTATATCAAGACTTAAAAGCTATAAAAACCACAATAAATCTCATTTTTCGGCAGGATTGTGATGTAATATCCAAGTTTAACAACTTTCATGTCTTTGCATCAATATTTCTACTTTTATTTCTTTGATTGTTAGGTGTATTTTTAGGTGTGATAAAAATACTCAAAACTTGTAAAAGTTTAGTGTGAGCTTGTAAAAACACCAAGTTAGGATTAAGCTTGTAAAAATCTAATGTTAGAGAAATTCTCAACTTGAAGGTTGGAGAGTAGATGTAGGATTGATTTGATTCAAACCACTATAAATCTCTTGTGTTCATTCTTCTCTAATATCCTCATTTCTTTTTATATTGCTTTTAAATTTTAATTTGCCATTACTTTTTTATGAAAACTAATTCACCTCTCCTCCTCCCTTGGTTGCCATCTTGGGACAACTTTTGGTACCAGAACCTTAACATTTCAAGAACTTAATGGTGAAATTTGATCCATAATGGCAACCACTTCTCCATCTACTTCCACAGCTCAATCTCATGCAAAATTGCTGAGATAGAATGATAGATTAACATAGTACTTGTAGTAGTGAGGTTGCGCGGAAGGAAATTAGATTTGTGCTACCACACAATATCAAAAAAATTAAATTTTAGCGCCAAACATTATGGATCAATAATGTACAAACATGTGGAAGAAGAATTGTTGTTCAAAATGGCCAGTTGAGCTTTGTGTGACTGCCCAAGCACATTCTATGATAGAAATAAGTGACAGGCTGGCAAAGTATGGGAAGCAACGCTCCTGTCAAGCAACTTGTGCCAACCGTTGAAGATAGCCTTTGGAGAAAATTCAAATTGTGCAAACGCTCGAATGGAAGAGCGCCTGCACAACCTATATGGAGAAAGCACAATGTCTTTGGCAACCATAATAATTGAATCAGCAATAATTAAAGAGGGAGACAAAGTTCAAACATGTTGGTACCCACCTCCAATGGTTATATCAAGACATGAAGGCTATAAATACCACAATAAATCTCATTTTTTAGCAGGATTGTGATTGTAATAGCCAAGTTTAACAACTTTCATATCTTTGCATCAAAATTTCTACTTATATTTCTTTGATTGTTGGGTGTAAGCATTAAATACTATTGAAAGTTTGAGTGTGAGCTTTGAAACACTTAGGTTTTAGATTAAGCCTGGAAAAACTCTTGTTTAGGTATGAGGAAAATACTCAAAACTTGTAAAAGTTTAGTGTGAGCTTGTAAAAATACCAAGTTAGGATTAAGCTTGTAAAAGTCCAATGTTAGTGAAATTCTCAACTTGAAGGTTGGAGAGTAGATGTAGGATTGATTTGATCTGAACCACCATAAATCTCTTGTGTTCATTCTTCTCTACTATCCTCATTTCTTTTGATATTGCTTTTAAATTTTAATTTGCCATTACTTTTTTATGAAAACTAATTCACCTCCCCTCCTCCCTTGGTTGCCATCTTGGGACAACATTTGGTATCAGAGCCTCAACATTTCAATAACTTAATGGTAAAATTTGATCCATAATGGCAACCACTTCTCCATCTACTTCCACAGCTCAATCTCATAGAAATCTCAATTCTCATCTTAGACCTTAATTTGATGGAATGGACTATTCTTACTGGAAATATAAGATGTATTTATTCCTTGATAATGAGGAAATTGAGCTTTGGGAATGTGTGCAAAGTGAGTGGAAACGTTCCATTCATGAAGTTAATGGTGCTCAAGTGCCTCTTCCAAGACCACAACGGTCGGAAGCTCAAGAAAGGTCTCTTGACAAAAATAATAGAACAACCTCTATTTTGGTGAACTCTATGACTAAAGAAGAAGTTGGAAGAGTCCAACATCTTACTTGTGCATACAGCTTTTGGAAAACACTTGAGAATTATCATGAGGGAACTACCCAAGTGAGGTTCACCAAGACTTAAATGATTATGCATGAGTACGAACTTTTCAAAATGAAGCCAAACGAAAATGTCACTGAAATAAGAAATCGATTACTCTCTATTGTCAATGATTTAAAGAAATATGAAAAAATCTATGATTAAGGTGATGCCAATAGCAAAATATTGAGAACATTTAGAGCCAAGAAAAACTTTGAATCAAAAGTTTCTTCAATTGTAGAAGCTCATGACCTTAGCATATTAAGGACGGATGAGCTAGTTAGAAAACTTCATACTTTGAATTGCATACTGAAAAAGAAGATGAAAAGGGGGAGAAGGAAAAAAGGAAAGCAATAGCTCTCAAAGCCACCAAAGAAGTTGAGAGCTCAAGTGAAGAAATGGCCATGTTATCTAGAAGAGTAAGTGGATTGAAAAGAAAGAGTATATTGCAAGCAAATAAAGGTAATCCTTTCAAATCCTCTTTCAAAAAAAGAAGAATGAAATAAAATGCTATGAATGTGGTAAAATGGGTCACATCAAAATGGATTTTTTGAAATTAAAGAATAAAAATAATTGGGATAAAGAAAAGAAGAAATCTCTCAAAGCCACATGGGATGATGACTCTTCAAGTAGAGAAGAAGAAGAAGAAGAAGAGCAAGAAATTGCAAATCTTTGTCTCATGGCTAGAGGAGATGATGATCACACCAATGAAATAGGCACTTAATCCTTAAATTTCAATGCATATAGTGATAATATTGATGATGCTTTAGATGATAGTGATTTAGTTGAGCATATGAACCTAAGAGTCCAAAGCTATTTTTCTAAAATGAAATTCTATAAAGAAAAATGCTCTAAGCTAGAAAAAGATTTCATTTCTTTAAAAAATTATACTTTAGAATTAAAGACCTCTAATGGACAATTAATGAAATCATTGGATGAAATGTCAAAAAATTCATCTAACGTTGAGAAAATTTCCAAGAAAAATGACTTCTTGAAATTAGAAATAAATGAACTAAAGAACTCTATTTCAAAGTTCTATAAAAGTAAGGAAGCCTTAGATACATTGATTAGTGTTTAAAGATCACCCCTCCAAATATGTTTTAGGATTTAATAGTTCAACTCCTACTACATCTAATGCACCAATAGTTTTTAAAGCCTTTGCAACTCAAACCTCTAGTGTTGAAGTTGCAAAGGACACCTATAGATATATTAAGCCTAAAAGTCCCCGAAAGACTAGCCAATGCTCTTTAGGCTATAGAACTAAGTTTCCAAAAGAAAACTATGCATATATTTACACAAAGCATGAAGACAAGTATAAGTATGCACAAAAACAATCTCATTCCATTCGTACTTGTGATTCTCAACATAATTCTTTAAAATTCAATAGAAAAAAGGATGCAAAGATATAAACCTTGTATCAATATCACTAGTGCATGAAATTTGGACATATAAATACATTTTGAAATATTAGGAAGGTTCATCTCAAATTAGAGGATCCTTCTACAACTAACTCCCAAGGATCCAAGTTAATTTCGGTACCTAAAAAAAGATAAATCTTATTATCTTGTAGGTATGTCTAAAATCTATAATCCACAAAAGCATTTGGCTTGTAGATAGTGGATGCTTAAGGCACATGACCGGTAATGCAAAATTTTTCACAACTCTTACTTACAAACAAGGAGGTAATGTAATTTTTGGAAATAATGCAAAAGGTAAAATTATAGGTATTGGTTCTATTGATATGCTTGGTAAGAATTTAATTGATGATGTGTGGCTAGATGATAGATTGAAACAAAATTTGTTTAGTGTTAGTTAATTGTGTGACAAAGAATATAATGTCAATTTTAACTCTATGGGATGCAAAATCACCTTTTCAAATAGTGAGCTTGCATTCAAAGGAGGTAGAATTGGTAACACCAATAAAATTGACTTACACTCTAATAATACCTTTAAATGCTTAGTCACTATTAGTAATGATGTGTAACTTTGGCATAGAAGATTAAAACATGCTATTATGGATCAACTACAATGTTTAAAGGTTGAATATATCAAATGCCCCCTAAACTTGATAGTTTTGATCATTTTGCCTCCTATACTTAAGCATTTGCCATATTACCCCCCTGTACTTGTCTATTTTGTTCTAATAGATAATTGTATAATCGCATATTGGTCACTTTGACTATTGTACTTGTCTATTTCATACTCAATAGATACTTAAACAAAAATAGTGCTACAGTTATATGTAAGTGTCTATTTGATTCAAAATATACAAGTACAAGGGACAAAGTGATCAATATGTGATCATATAAGTGTCTACTGGAGCAAAATAGACAAGTATAGGGGGCAATATAAGAAATGCATAACTACAAGGGGCAAAATGACCATAACTACCAAGTTTAATGGGTAATTGATGTATTAAGCCATGTTTAAATAAAGAAGAACTTGTGGATGGAGTACCCAAAATGAAATTTCACAAGGATAAGGTCTGTGAACCTTATCAATTTGGAAAACAACATAAGAGTTCTTTCAAAACCAAGAACTTTGTAAATACCTCTATACCTCTAGAATTAATACATTTAGATTTATTTGGTCCAAATATAGTTGCTAGTCTATGAGGCAAATTGTATGCATTTATACTTGTTGATGACTACTCTAGGTTGACTTGAGTCAATTTTTTAGCTCAAAAGAATGAAGCTTTTAACCATTTTAAAATTTTTACAAAAAGAGTTCAAAATGATGAAAAAGGCTATGTGATCACTTCCATTAGAAGTGACCATGACAAAGAATTTAAAATTGATAACTTTCAAAATTTTTGCAATGAACTTGGTATTTTGCATAATTTTTCAGCACCTAGAACACCACATCAAATGGTGTGGTAGAAAGAAAAAATAGAACATTGATAGAAATGGCTATAACAATGCTTAATGAGTATAGTTTATCTTCTTACTTTTGGGCGGAGGTTGTTAATACCACATGTTATATTTCAAATTGAGTTTTCAAAAGACCTTTAATGAAAAAAATACCTTATGAGCTATGGAATAGAAGAAAACCCAAAATTTCATACCTTAGAGTATTTGGATGCAAATGCTTCATGTTAAGTACTAAGGACAATCTTGGACAATTCTCATCCAAATAAAATGAAGATTTGTTCTTAGGGTATTCATCTTCTAGTAAAGCATATAGAATATTTAATAGGAGAACTCTAGTAGTTGAAGAATCAATGCATATTATCTTTGATGAATCCTCTAAGCTTGATCATGGGAAAGGTAGTGTTCTTCATGATTTTATAGGTACATTTGAAGAACTTGAGATGAACAATGTCCCAAAAGAAAATAACAATGAGCTAGAGCAAATAGTAGAATAAGAAGAAACCAAGATAGAAGAGACTCAAGTATTACCCAAAACTTAGCAATATAGAAAGGATCATCCTAAAGAACTTGTCATTGGTGATACTTCAAAGGGAGTAACTACTAGATCAAAACGTAGGCATTTAGATGATAATCTATCTTTTCTTTCTCAAATTGAGCCAAGGACTATTGAGGAGGCTCTTAGTGATGAATTTAGGGTGATTGCAATGTAAGATGAACTTAACCAATTTGAAAGAAACAAGTGTGGGAAATTATTTCTAGAACCAAGGATCATCCAATTATTGGTTGTAAATAAATGTATATTAATAAGTTTGATGAAGATAGTCTCATCACTAGAAATAAAGCTAGATTGATAGTCAATGGCTATAACCAAGAGAAAGGCCTTGATTATGATGATACATTTGCCCTCGTAGCTAGATTAGAAGCAATTAGAAATTTACTTGCTTTTGCATATCATATGAATGTCAAACTTTTTAAATGGATGTCAAAAGTGCATTTTTAAATGGATTTATTAATGAAGAAGTCTATGTTGAACAACCTCGTGGTTTTAAAGATTATAAATTTTCAAATCATGTTTTCAAATTAACTGAGGCACTATATGGATTAAAACAAGCTCTTGGTATGATAGACTTAGTGCATATTTATTAGAAAATAGTTTTTCAAAAGGCAAGGTTAACACTACATTTTTTATTAAAAAGAAATTGCATAACATTCTAATTGTGCAAATTTTATTGATGATATTATATTTGGTGCTATTAATGACTTTTTGTGCCAAGAATTTGCCTCTTGTATGAATAGAGAATTTGAAATGAGTATGATGTATGAACTCAAATTCTTTTTGGTCTACAAATTAAGCAATGCAAGGATGAAATCTTCATCAACCAATCCAAATATATAAGGGAACTTCTCAAAAAGTTTGACATGGATGGTTGCAAGGCAAGTAAGACTCTAATGAGCACATCCTTGAAATTAGACAAAGATGAAATTGGTAAGAAATTTGATGAGAAAAAATATGAGGTATTATCATATCACTTCTTTATCTTGCTACTTCTAGACCCCATATAATGTATAGTATTTGTTAGTGTACTAGATTTCAATCATGCCCTAAAGAATCACATTTGAATGCTACTAAAATAATTTTAAAGTATTTAAGTGGAACATTACATTTAGGACTTTGGTATCCTAGAAATATATCATTTGACATATTAGATTTTTCAAATGTTGATTTTTCCAGTAGCCTATTGGATAGGGAAAGCACAACCGGTGCATGTCATTTTCTTGGTAATTGCCTAATTTCTTGATTTATCAAGAAATAAGTGTAAGTTGTTCTATCTACCGTGGAAGCCAAATACATTATAGCTTACTTTTGTTGCACAAAAGTCTTATGAATGAAGCAACAATTGCTAGATTATGATAAAGTATTTAATCACATTCCTATTAAGTGTGATAACACAAGTGCCATTAATCTATCTAAAAATCCAATTCAATATTCTAGGTCAAAACACATAGATATTAGGCATTATTTCTTGAGACAATGTTCAAAACCAAAACATTGTCCTAGAATTTATAGATACACAAAATCAACTTGCTGATATCTTTACTAAACCATTAAATGAAGAAAGACTAAACTTTATAAAACAATACATATGAATGATAGATAGAAATTCCCTTGAGTAAATATATTATGATTCATTGATAAATTCACTTCTACAACTATTTTGATCACTAAAAGACTGAATTATCACCAAAACCCTTATAATTCATATTTGCGGTCGCTCAACATGTGGAGTGGTCACACAACATAAAAACATGCTCGATTCAACAATAGTCCTATTATGCGTTCTCACCACATACTTGAGCGATCACCTAATCTAATTTTTTTCAAAAAATCTTGGTCGTTATTTATTTTTCTGCCTTATACTAGTGCCTTTTGAACATGGCAATTGCAATACCCATACAGTGATCGCACAAGAGCCTATGCGATTGCCCTAGAGGGCCAATAATCAAAATTTTTTGAATGTTGGAAATTGCACGGTTTTGTCCATTTTTTCCCTAACGCTCATAAAACAAGTAGTTTTCAAGAATTTTCTATAAATACCTTCATTTTGCAATTGAAAACACTTTACAAGCACTTAAACACTTCTCTAAAGAATTTCTCAAGTCTTTGGATCCCAAGAATATATTTGTGAAGATTTCAAGCTTCTCCAACATTCTCTCTTCATCCATTCTATTTTTGTTTTGTTAGTTTTTGTTATAGATTTGTGTCTTGTTTATTATAATAATTATTGTTTTATTTAGGTATTTTGTTAGTTTAGATCGGTTTATTTAGTGTTTTTGTTAATTTTGTAGTTTTAGTTTATTTCAGTGTTTATGTCGTTTTTGATCTAGTTTTTAGTATGGTTTTTATGTTTTGTTGGTTATTGTTTATTTGCTTTTTGTTTAAAGTTTGTTTGAGTTTTGTTTTAGGTTAAAAAAGCCAAGGAACCATGACTGAAGGAAAAATGGAGAGTAGCTGACACAGGCAGAGGACACGGCCAAGTCACTGGCCGTGTCCCATATCAAGCTGAAAAGAAGCCACAACACATAGTGATGGACACAGGCAAGGGACACGGCCAAGTTAGTGGCCGTGTCCCTCCAAAGATGCTCCAACATGGCCAAGTCACCACCAACTTGGCCGTGTCTCACCTAGTTCTAAAGGAAAAGAAGAAGAAATCATCACAGTAGGCGACACATGCAAGCGACATGGCCAAGTCACTGGCCATGTCCCTCCAAAATGATCCAGCACGGCCAAGTCACCTCAAACATGGCCATGTCCCTCCAATTATGCTCAAACACGGCCAAGTCACCATCAACTTGGCTGTGTCTCACCTAGTTCCAAAGGAAAAGAAGAAGAAATCATCACAGTAGGCGACACATGCAAGCGACATGGCCAAGTCACTGGCCATGTCCCTCCAAAATGAAGCAACACGGCCAAGTCACCTCAAACATGGCCATGTCCCTCCAAAAATGCTCAAACACGGCCAAGTCACCATCAAATTGGCCGTGTCTCACCTAAATCCAAAGCAAAGAAGAGCAATTCTCACAGTAGGTGACACATGCAAGCGACATGGCCAAGTCACTGGCCATGTCCCTCCAAAATGGTCCAACTTGGCCGTGTCACCATCAACTTGGCCGTGTCTCTCCCTCAAATTCACCTCCAACATGGCCAAGTTCACTCTAACTTGGCCGTGTCAATCAAGGATCAATAAAGACGCGCGGAGGTTTCATATAATATGGAAATTAGGGTTTTTCTTAAGGGGGTTGAGTTTTTGGAGACAGGTTTCAGCCGTCAAGAGTAAAGTTAGGGTTTTAACATTTGTTTTCTTTGATTTTGATTTCACTTTGGATTAAACTTAGTTTAGATTAGATTGTTCTAGCCATCGAGACAACCTTCTTGCAAGATTTGAACAAGAGATTCTTCAGAGGCTTCAAGGAGTTTGTAACTTGGTTTTGTTCTCGAACTTATTCTCTTTATTTTCTTTGAAATTGTATTAATGGATATTATCATGTCTATTTTGATTTCTTTGAACATTAATGAGATGAATATGTTTGATTGCATTATGAACTAATTTGATCTAGTCTAGGGTTTGTATGGATCTGCTATGATTGTATGAATTGGTTATTCTCTTAGCTAATAATTTCTTTAGCCTTTATTGAATGAAATATTGTCAACATATAATTGATTGGCCACCAATTGTGTGTTTTAGGTATTAGATGATGGATTGAGAGATGAAGTCTAATGCTGGAACAATTCAATTAAGGACTTAGGTGAATTAGGGATATAAACTATTAAAAAGATTATTTCAATTATAACAAGATTAGTTGTAAGAGGTTTGAATGCGAGAGCTTATTTCCTTGACTCGATTAATTAAGTTGTTTAAGATTTAATCTTTGAAATTAAATTAGTTAAGTGGAATAACCTTTCATACATATCAGTAGTAGAGAAGTGCAAACCCTAGAATTTTCTATCAAGTGAATCAAAACAATCAGCTTAATTTACTTTTATTCGTTTTAAACTTCAATCAATCTTCTTCATTAGTTAGCAATTTAAATTTTATTCATTACTTGTTATTTATAAATCTGATAAGCAATTAGCCACTTTAGCTTCCTTGTGAGACGACCTTGGGGCAATCACCTTTGCTACAGCTACCTCATATACTTGCGAGTGACGCTTTGTGGTAGAGTTAATTTGAGCGCAACAAGTTTTTGGCGCCGTTGCCGGGGAGGCTAATTGGCTTAATTGTTTATTAAAAAAAATAAATAAAATATTTTAGATTATTTTTCACTATTTTTATTTTATTTTATTTTGTCTTTTGCGTTTAATTGTTTCTTTTTCTAGAAAATTTCTGTTTATGGAAGGCAGGAGATCACTCGAAGGAGAGCTACATCCATTCATTCCAGAAATTCAGAGAGTGAAAAGGAGCAGAGAAGAGTTTGAGCTCTACACCGGATTTGATACAGAGGAGGACACTTCTGAATTTGAATCGGAATCTGAACAATCTGTTAAAATGGCTGAAGAAAGGCAAAGAACGATGAGAGACTTTGCTAGACCTGTCATTGGAACTTCCACTTCTTGCATAAGACTGACAGATGCAGCAAGGAACTATGAGTTGAAGAACATTCACTACAACATGCTACCATCATTCTATGGAGTTCCAAATGAAGATCCTTTGAACTTTATTCGGGATTTCTACTCCACCCTCAACACTTTTCCTTTGGGAGGACTAACAGAAGATCAGTTGAGGATGAGATGTTTCCCTTATACTTTGAAGGATAGGGCAAAGAGCTAGCTCATGATGTTGCCTGAAAATTCACTGACAACTTGGGAGAAAGTTTATAACAAGTTCATGGGCAAGTTTTATTCACACCAAAAGACAGCTGAGTTGAGAGGGAAGATTGCTACATTCTCTCAATTTGAAGGAGAGCCATTTCATGAGGCTTGGGACAGATTCAAGATGCTATTAATCCAGTGTCTACATCATCACTACCCACTTCAACTCCTTAATCAGTTTTTCTATGATGGTCTAACCCAGCAATTTCAGAACACTGTTGATAATGCAGTTGGGGGAGCCATGGGAGAAAAGACAGTAGCTGAAACTTATGATATCTTTGAGATGTTGGGAGCTAATTCTCAACAAAAAAGTGTCAGGGGAAGAAGTAAAGGGGTGAATCAACTAGAGGCCAATAGTGAGATGGTCAGTCAGATAGCTGAGTTGACAAAGCAAGTGCAGATGCTGAATATGAAGAACAATATTTCTTCATCCACTCAAGAAATTTGTGGAATCTGTGGAACTTTTGGGCATGGAGCAAATATTTGCCCCTCTGCATATGAGTCTTTTGGTAATGCTGAGCAAGTCAATGCTATGGGGGGATTTCAACCAAAGGCCAGGAATGATCCTTATTCGAATACTTATAACACTGGTTGGAGGAATCACCCAAATTTTTCTTGGGCAACAAATAATTCTCAGCAGCCTTTCCATTTGCTTCAAAGACAGAACCAAGATCAGGGCCAATCCTCAAATCAAGGGAAGTCTAGGATAGAGAGTTTGGAGGAAAGTTTACAAGCTTTTATCCAAGTCAGTGCTAAAAATCAAGAGATAACAAACAA
This sequence comes from Garcia nutans, assembly GCA_947685225.1. Taxonomy (NCBI): domain Eukaryota; kingdom Viridiplantae; phylum Streptophyta; class Magnoliopsida; order Malpighiales; family Euphorbiaceae; genus Garcia; species Garcia nutans. The sequence continues at coordinate 5,057,456 of CANTUV010000068.1, forward strand.
GAGGCTGGATTCCTTAGAAGCATCTTTTAAGAAAGTGGAGTCACAAGTTGGACAACTTGCACAATAGATGAAGATTCAACAAAAGGGGAAATTCCCAAGTCAACCTGAGCAGGCACAATCAGTGACTGTTCTTAGAAGTGGTAAGGAAATTTATAATAATGTTGAAAATGATTCTGTGAATGCAGGTAACAAAGAGAACGAGGAGGAAGGAGAACCAAAGAACAAAGGTGCTGGAGAAAGATCAGTGGAAAAGTCCCCTACAGCAGATCTACATAAGGCAAGCAGTCCATACCGGCCACCAATACCATTCCCCAGCAGGTTGAAGGATGATAAAACAGATAAGCAATTTTCTAACATCTTCAACATGTTGTCTAAGGTAAGTATTAACTTACCCTTACTAGATGCAATAAAGAACATACCGGCTTATGCTAAGTTCTTCAAAGACCTAATCACCAAGAAAAAGAGGTATGAGATGAATGAAAAAGTGATAGTTTCAGAGGTAGCTAGTGCTGTTCTGCAGCATAAACTACCTCCCAAACTAAAGGATCCTGGAAGCTTTATAATTCAAATTTCTGTGGGGAATGGGAAAGGAACTGAGGGCATGTGTGATCTAGGAGCTAGTGTGAATTTGATGCCTTATTCTATGTTTAAAGAATTAGAACTAGGGGAGCTTAAACTGACAAAAATGGTGTTGCAATTAGCTGATAGGTCTTTTAGATTCCCGAAAGGGGTTATAGAAGATGTGTTAGTTAAGGTTGGAGGGTTGATAGTACCTGTGGATTTCATAGTACTTGACATGGAAGGAAGTAACCCTTCACCATCTGCACACACTATTCTGCTGGGTAGGCCTTTTATGGCTACTACCAACACCTTAATAGATGTTAAAAATGGTAAGTTATTAATGACTGTCTTAGGAAAAACTGTTGATTTTTCTATTTTTAACACTTCTCCCATTCCTACAACTGCTTTATATGAGGAATGTTCTTAAATTAATTTTGTTGAAGTAGTTGTTTCAGATGCTTTCTTGCAGACAGGATGCCCAGATAAATTGGAGTTGACACTGACTTTAGAAGAGGGGGCTAAATCAGTGAGGGAGACCCAAAGGTGCTTTAACCCAAAAGCATTTGAGAGCTCGAGGAACTTTAAGGATCGCACTAAAACATTTCATGACAGAGTTGTGAGAAAGACATTGAGTCCAGGTATGAAAGTTTTACTTTTTAATTCTTGACTCAGTCTGTTTCAAGGTAAGCTCAAATCTCGATGGAGTGGTCCTTTCGAGGTAACTGAGGTATGTCCTTCTGGTGCCATTGAATTGCTTAACTCTAGAACCAATAAGATTTTTAGGGCAAATAGACATAGAGTTAAACTATACAATGAAGGATTTCAAGAAGTGAGGATCAGTGACAGCACTTTGATCCATGATTCCTAGTATTGCATGATGTCCAGCTTTATGACATTAAAGAAGCGCTAAATGGGAGGCAACCCATTAGTTTGAATTTCTTTTTCATAGTTATAATTTTATATTTTGCAATTTTGATTTTATGTTTAGTTTAAATAAATAGAAACCCTAAAGCTCTCTTGCATTTTGTTGTTTGAACATCTGTGTTTGAAAGTTAGGTTTTGCCTCACCAGGGTACGATGGAAAACAGGTTGTCCTTAAACTCTTTTTCTTTATTATTCTTGTTTTCCATTGAGGACAATGTAAATTCTAAGTGTGGGGTAGTCTTTTGGCTTTTCTTTAATTTTTGTTTTGTTTGTTTTGTTTTGTTTATTGTATTTGTTGTGCATGGTATAATTGTTGAGAACTTATTGATCTTTTCTATGATTTTAGCATTATAGTTGAGACTTTAGTATCAGCATAGAGATTAGCATTTGAATTCATTTAGGATCAATTTTCACATTTTGCAATTTATGACATATAAATCTTTGAGAACCCACCTGTGTGAGTTTTGAGCCTCATAATTTGATATTATTATCAGTTGATTTTCTTTTCTTAAGTGTGCACCTTCATGATTTTGCATCTCTAGAGTTTGCTTTTGCATACTAATTGAACTCACATTATGATTTAATCTCAAGTTTTAAAACGATGAAGGCAAATTAGGTTAGCCCTTTAGCTTAAAAAGACCTGCCTTAATATTGAATTCCTTAGTGAGCCAAGTTGAGCCTTTGACCTTTTCTTGTTTGATCAACACAATTCACAGCTCAACTTTCTCTTATTATCATCATATCTGCATTAAGGAATGGAGTTCTTATTATATACAATAGGGTGATTTATTTCGAAGTGTGGGGTAAGCAAGTAAAAAAAATGGTATTGCTATTTGGGGGTTGAAATGCATACTTTGCATATTGTATTTGATTAAGAGTTGATTATTCTTTTCCTCTACATTTTAAGCTAGATGTTCCATGAAAAAAAAAGTTATATATATATATATATATACAAAATTCATATATGTTCTAGCATTGGTTATCAAAAGAGGAATGTTAACTCATGTATTTTTTATGCAAGTATGAAAGATTATCAATGGATTGTGAGTATGCCATTTGAGGGAGTTATGAATTTCTTAGCAAGAGTATTGTCTAATTTAGATACTCCATTTCTTGATGCTCCAGCTTAAATGTCTTTTCTCACACCTTTACCTTAGCCCCATTACATCCAAATGAAAGACCTTCAGATTATTTCTTGAGAAAATCAGTGAGGGAGATTGGATAATTAAGCAAGTTTATGGTAGTATGCAGTCATGAGTGGTATGAGTGAATTAACCTTTGAAATCGAGTGAAACACTTAAAAGAGAGATGAGATTTGTATGTCTAAATTAATGAATGAGTTAAGAAAATCTTGATTGAAGGAAATTGCAATTATTTATGTCTGAGTCTTAAAGTATTTCATCTTATATGTTGGAATTATAGTTAAGGTTGTTTGAGTTTTTAATTTATGCCATGTGAATTTGCTTGAGGACAAGCAAAGTTTTAAGTGTGAGGTAGTTGTTTTGTTAGTTTTTGTTATAGATTTGTGTCTTCTTTATTATAATAATTATTATTTTATTTAGGTATTTTGTTAGTTTAAATTGGTTTATTTAGTGTTTTTGTTAATTTTGTAGTTTTAGTTTATTTCAGTGTTTATGTCGTTTTTGATCTAGTTTTTAGTATGGTGTTTATGTTTTGTTGGTTATTGTTTATTTACTTTTGTTTAAAGTTTGTTTGAGTTTTGTTTTAGGTTAAAAAAGCCAAGGAACCAAGACTGAAGAAAAAATGGACAGTAGCTGACACAGGCAGAGGACACGGCCAAGTCACCGGTCGTGTCCCATATCAAGCTGAAAAGAAGCCACAAGACACAGTGATGGACACAAGCAAGGGACACGGCCAAGTTAATGGCCGTGTCCCTCCAAAGATGCTCCAACACGGCCAAGTCACCATCAACTTGGCCGTGTCTCACCTAGTTCCAAAGGAAAAGAAGAAGAAATCATCACAATAGGCGACATATGCAAGCGACATGGCCAAGTCACTGGCCATGTCCCTCCAAAATGATCCAACACGGCCAAGTCACCTCAAACATGGCCATGTCCCTCCAATTATGCTCAAACACGGCCAAGTCACCATCAACTTGGCCGTGTCTCACCTAGTTCCAAAGGAAAAGAAGAAGAAATCATCACAGTATGCGACACATGCAAGCGACATGGCCAAGTCACTGGCCATGTCCCTCCAAAATGAAGCAACACGGCCAAGTCACCTCAAACATGGCCATGTCCCTCCAAAAATGCTCAAACACGGCCAAGTCACCATCAACTTGGCCGTGTCTCACCTAAATCCAAAGCAAAGAAGAGCAATTCTCACAGTAGGTGACACATGCAAGCGATATGGCCAAGTCACTGGCCATGTCCCTCCAAAATGGTCCAACTTGGCCGTGTCATCATCAACTTGGCCGTGTCTCTCCCTCAAATTCACCTCCAACATGGCCAAGTTCACTCTAACTTGGCCGTGTCACTCAAGGATCAATAAAGACGCGCGGAGGTTTCGTATAATATGGAAATTAAGGGGGTTGAGTTTTTGGAGACAGGTTTCAGCCGTCAAGAGTGAAGTTAGGGTTTTAACATTTGTTTTCTTTGATTTTGATTTCACTTTGGATTAAACTTAGTTTAGATTAGATTGTTCTAGCCATCGAGACAACCTTCTTGCAAGATTTGAACAAGAGATTCTTCAGAGGCTTCAAGGAGTTTGTAACTTGGTTTTGTTCTCGAACTTATTCTCTTTATTTTCTTTGAAATTGTATTAATGGATATTATCATGTCTATTTTGATTTCTTTGAACATTAATGAGATGAATATGTTTGATTGCATTATGAACTAATTTGATCTAGTCTAGGGTTTGTATGGATCTGCTTTGATTGTATGAATTGGTTATTCTCTTAGCTAATAATTTCTTTAGCCTTTATTGAATGAAATATTGTCAACATATAATTGATTGGCCACCAATTGTGTGTTTTAGGTATTAGATGATGGATTGAGAGATGAAATCTAATGCTGGAACAATTCAATTAAGGACTTAGGTGAATTAGGGATATAACCTATTAAAAAGATTGTTTCAATTATAACAAGATTAGTTGTAAGAGGTTTGAATGCGAGAGCTTATTTCCTTGACTCAATTAATTAAGTTGTTTAAGATTTAATCTTTGAAATTAAATTAGTTAAGTGGAATAACCTTTCATACATATCAGTAGTAGAGAAGTGCAAACCCTAGACTTTTCTATCAAGTGAATCAAAACAATCAGCTTAATTTACTTTTATTCATTTTAAACTTCAATCAATCTTCTTAATTAGTTAGCAATTTAAATTTTATTCATTACTTGTTATTTATAAATCTGATAAGCAATTAGCCACTTTAGCTTCCTTGTGAGACGACCTTGGGGCGATCACCTTTGCTACACCTACCTCGTATACTTGCGAGTGACGCTTTGTGGTAGAGTTAATTCGAGCGTAACAATTTTCTCTTTTGTTTTTTGATTGAAAATGGCACTTAAACCAACAGCCACAGAAAAAAGGAAAAGGGGTAGTGATTAGAGAACCACAACCACAACCCCAAACAAAACAACACACCCATAGTAGTGTCCAACCTCACAAACCAAAATACAAAAATGATGATGAGAAAACTAAGTATTACATGCTGAAGAAAAAAAATCTTGAACCCACCAAAATACCTGTCGAGGGGATGCTCCTAACCCTTAACATAAAGGGAGAACTCTATAGATTCCTTGATACATTAAGTTGGAGGCATTTTGTCTTTTCAAATGAGCTAGGGTACCCTAGCCTAACTAAATAATTATTAATGACCTTAAGAATAAAAAAGAACCATAATGCTCCCATTGGCTTCTACGAAGTCTATTTTCATTTGTTTAACTAAGTGTTTGCACTATCCATTAATCAATTGGCTGAAGTTTGGGGATTCCAAACTAATGTTGCTTTTTCAAGCACTAAAAAAGACTTCCACCTGAAAAACTTCTTAACCTTTTGGGTGAAATTTCTATAGAAACTGAGTACAATAATAGATCATCCAAAGCCATTCATTTTAAATTCCTCATCCATTGGCTTCTCCACAGAATTATAACCTACGCTATCCACCAAAGGAGTGATGGAAATGAAAAGGTCACACAAAACTTTACTTGTTTGTCTTGTATGCCTTGAAACACAATGAACCCGTTCAAACCACCCATTGTTTAATTGACACATTCCTTCGCTATGGAAAATATAGGGCTAGCATATTCTTTCTATCCTCTCAAATCACAGATATTAGGCCTACTTACTCCTAAAAACCTTGCTACTTTAAGTGATCCTCTTGACCCTGCCACAAATTTCATCAACCTTGACTATCTTAAACATGTTAGATGTATCTAAAAGATTGATGATCACTATGAATATATCTTTGACAGTAAAGATGTGATTCAAAGGGAAAAATAAGAGACCTAGTTATCACATCACTCAAGAAGAAGGTGGAGAACCTATAGAAGTTAAAGTTGAGCATCCTCCCAAGCCAACCAAAACCACCAAAGAAAAAGGTTAATCTTCCCAAACCATGAAGCTCGTTCTCAAAGCAATTCACTCTCTCTATAAAAAATTCAATCACTTCAAGGATGTCACCAAAAGGATCTCCAAATTCAACCAAAAGGTTGGCCTCTTGTCACATGTCCATCATGACATCTATGAAATGCAAGTGAAATTTAATCTTCCTCAATGTTATCTTAAGGAATGGAAAGTGAGTGAACATATTGAGAGTCCATATGAAGAATCATCTGAAATTGACACCTCTCCTTCACCTACTCTACCTACTGATGAAGGTGATATGAAGAAACTCCAAGAGATCACCCAACATCCTTCTAGGAAGGGAAAAGAAATAGTCAAAGATTAGTTTTCTTTTGCTTCTTTTTCTTTGCTTCATGTCCTTTTGTTATAGTCAATGTAATGTAATGTTATGGTTAATGAAATAAAGTGTTTTCCTTTATATTATGCCTTCATTGTTTTTGCCTTTATCAAAGGGGGAGAGACATAATTGAACTCAAACTAAAACGAAGGGGGAGAAACTAAAAAATTTAAAGAAACTTGTATATCAAGGGAGAAATTTAAATTTGTATTTAAATTTAAACACTTAAGTTTGACTTCTTTTGATTTCTTAAACATTTAAAATTGTTTAATTCAATTCGATTATTAAAGTCAAAAGGGAGGGAGATTGTTGGCCAACTAAACTCTATTTTGATAATTGACAATTAAATTGATGAATACTAATGAATTCAATAAGCTTTCACTTATAAGTAAATTATTCCAGCACTTGTGCAATGGCACAACATGACTATGTAACCTCATACTAGCAAGAGAAGAAGAACCACTCGAAACACAGAGGAGATCACAGTCTTTAGCCCGGTGACAAGCTTACTATTATACCATGTATGACCACCCAGTGGATCAATGCACACACAACATGAAGGATAAAAACATGAATTTCATAGAAGAGATAGTGATCTGGATGTATAGTGTTATGTTGACCATCCAAAGCTTCAGACGACTTCTCCAAATGTTGAGCGACCGCACAATTGCTGAGACAAAATGATAGATCAACACAGTACTCATAGTGGTGAGGTTGCACAATAGGAAATCATATTTGTGTGACCGCACAATATCAAAAAATTTAAATTTTGGCTCCAAACATTATGGATCAATAATGTACAAACATGTGGAAGAAAAATTGTTATTCAAACAGGCACTTGAGCTTTGTGCGACTGCCCAAGTGCATTGTGCAATCGTAATAAGTGATAGGCTGGCAAAGTATAGGGATCGGCAAAGTTTAAGGATCAATGCTCCTGTCGGGCAACTTGTGTCAATCGTTAGAGATAGCCATTAGATAAAATTCAAATTGTGCTACAAATCGAATGGAAGAGTGCATGCACAACCTGTATGGCAAAAGCACAATGTCTATGGCGACCACAATAATTGATTCAGTAATAATTAAAGTGGAAGACAAAGTTCAAACATGTTGGCACCCACCTCATACAGTTATATCAAGACTGGAAGGCTATAAATACCACAAAAAATCTTATTTTTCAACAGGATTGTGATTGTAATAGCTAAGTTTAACAACTTTCATATCTTTGTATCAAAATTTCTACTTGTATTTCTTTGAGTGTTGGCTGTGAGCATTAAACACCATTGTAAATTTGAGTGTGAGCTTTGAAATACTTAGGTTTTAGAGCGAGCTTGGGAACACTCTTATTGGGGTGAGGAAAATACTTAAACCTTATAAAAATTTGGTGTGAGCTTGTAAAAACAGCAAGTTAGGATTGAGCTTGTAAAAATTCAAAGTTAGTGAAATTCTCAACTTGAAGATTAGGGAGTGGACGTAGGATTAATTTGATCTGAACCACTATAAATCTCTTATTTTTATTCTTCTTTAATCTCCTCATTTGTTTTGATATTGCTTTTAAATTTTAATTTGCCATTACTTCTTCAAGACAACCAATTCACTCCCCCTCTTGATTGTCATCTTGGAACAACAAAATAAAATAGTAATTAATGTAAGAGCAATGGCTAAAAAGGAATAACATTAATTAAAATAAAATAGTAATTAATGGTTAGAGCAAGGTCTGAAAATTAATAATACTAATTAAAATAACATAGTAATTAATGGTAAGAGTAAGGGCTAATAAGGAATAACAATAATTAAAATAAAATAGTAAGTAATGGCAAAAGTAAGGGCTAAAAATGAATAACACTAATAAAAATGAATGATAAAATCGGTAGAAGGATATAAAATCTATTATACATCTATAGTGATTTCATATCCTCTTTTAAATTATATAATAGATGGTAAAGAAAATCATTTCTAAAATACCGAGGGTAAAAGAGAATTCAAGAGGAGAGAGAGAAAGTTAGAAAGAAATGAGAAAGACACTTTGAACTGTGAAGAAAGGAGAAATCTGAAGTGTGGCACCACTGAACCCAAGGATCTATGGCGGCCACTGGACCCTTGGGCCCTCAGTTTATGATGGTTATATAAGCATCTTAAAATGACATTGTTTTACATGTAATATCATGATATATATATATGCTCTTGTAATCAGTTGAGTTCAATTTTAAATGGAAATTAGAACCCCAACCGAACGAAATTGAACAAATCAATTTTTTTAATGTTAATATGTTCTCGCCCGAATGTGATATATAAATCGATCAAACCTGCTTAAAACCATGCGATTCGGTCGAATTCCGTTGGATTAATAATTTTTTCACAACACCAATATAATATGTTAATGTCACATCCCAATTTTAGGATTACGGCGGTCCTAAGGACCAATTTAGCTTAAGGTCATCAGGCACCTAGTAGAACCCAATACTATTCTATTATATGTTTTTTATCTTTAATTAGTGAGCCCTTTTTTTAGTTCTTTACAACTATCCACAAATATATGCATTAGTCACAATGCTCTTATTATTTAAGAACATATGCTTTTAAATTTTTATTATCAATCACATCAATATATTACACTCTCTCAATACCTTTGATATACCATACATGCACTACTCATATACTATGCATATACTTATATCTTACTAGTTAATGTTTACATAATACTTATATCTTAATAGTTAATGTATACACGTACATATCCAACATCTCGGAGAATAAATGAAGATGCTATTGTGAACTACTCAGCACCTGCATCTGTTGTTGATATATAATGAACTTTGATCTCAATGAGAAATATAGTATGTAGAAAATAAACATGGGGGCTATATAGGGTTAGTGTTCACAGTTAAACAGTATCAACTCATGGGGGCTATGAGATGCAATATTAAATAGGATTACATATAATAGGATAAGATAATTCTTATTTGATAGAAGATGCAATAATACAATACAGTAATATATATTCTTTTTTACTCAGTAAAGGACAGTAGCTTCTCTCTTTCAATATAATAATTCATCTATGTACACGTAGGTTTCTTCTATTAATAAGATTTTTATGGCTAGGTATCAGTATGGTAGGACAATCACAATAAATAGACCCATTGGTCCTCATAAAAAAGGCTAAATCAACAATTAAATTCAAGAACAATATAGTAAAATAGTACCAATGGATAAAATAATGCAACACCATTGGAATATATCAATAATAATTAATATGAAAATGAAGTAACGACAATGTACAATTAAGGTAACCATATTCATATGTATATACTATAATTCTCATATTTAATTAGTTCAACTGAGCCCCCTTTTTGCTCTAAAAACTCTTCTAGATCTCTTTTCCCTATAATAGGCTAAATAATATTTATGTATTTAGTAGCCTATTTATTCAACAAATTTAGATTTATTATTCTAATTTCCCTTGGGTTTTAATTAATTTTTGTTACATATTTTATGGCAATTTAATTTCTACCATATTATATTTTATTTGAGCTTATATATTCAATTTATTATTTTTTATGGGCTAATTTAATTTACATAATTTTCCACTACCTTAATGATCAACTTAGGCCCATAATTATCCATTAATGGTTTGGCCTTATTAGTAATTTTATTACTTAATTTTATCATGAATTATAAAAGTGTGTATATTGGACCAAATTTTTGTCTCACTAATTACATATCTATTTTAGGGATTTTGATAAAAATATAAGAAAATTTGAAAAAAATTCAAATTTACCATATTTATAAATTCTTTATCAGACACCATAATTTATAAATTATTTACCAAAATACCTTATTTTCATTAATTTACAATAAGTTTATAATGAGTTTATAAATTTTACATAATTTATTATGGATTTGTTACGAGTTTATAATAAAATAACTAAAATATCCTTAATAAAAAATAAAAATTTTAAAAAATATGATGGAGGGTATCATTTTCTTCTATTTTAAATGCTCAAACTTCACAGAAATTAGAGCTAATATGACTATTTATGTACATGGGTTATACTAAGCACACTAGTCGTATATTATATTAATTGGATTTAAATTCTAATTTCCTTTATTCTTTAATAACCGAAAATTATTAGTCCCTAATAATATTCTCTAATTTATATTACTAGTATTGGAACCCAAGGGATATGCGAAGCAATATTAAAAAAAATTAATAAAACAAAATAATTAGAGTTCAAGTTTATATTTTGTTTCAAGATTTGTAAGCTATGATCTATTAAAAGAATTGTTTTCATCAATCAAAAAATAAAGATATTATGCTATTATGAATTTATCATGACCAATCTCTTATTATTAAAATATCAAAACTTAACATTATTATAGAAGAACATTTACAAAATCTAGCATAAATTTTCTAACAATTGGTGCAAAAATGACACCAAGATTCAAGCTAGCTTTTTTCATAATTGCATTGGTATTTTCAAGCTTGAGTCGTGGCCTAGCAATTTTGCCAAATTCTGAAATTTCCACAATTCCAAACCCGAATTTTCTAATTTGCCAATGTCTGAATTTTCTAATTTGCCAAATTTTGAAATATTTGAATTGCCTGAATTGTCAAAGCCTGATCTAATTATAATTTCTGATGTGCCAAACTATGAAATGTCAACAGTTTCTAATGAGTTGGCAAAATCTGAAGTATCAAAAATTTTGATTACCCAAAGTACCTAAGTTTCAAAACTCTGGACTGTCCAAATTTCCTAATATGCCAAAACCTGAAATACCAAATATTTTTAGTGACTTGCCAAACCATAAAATTATTTAATCGCCGGAATTACCAAAGATTGAGACACCAAAAATTCTTGAAATACTAAAACTTGAATTGCCATAGGTACTGAGTTCCAAAAATTTTTGAATTTTCAAAGCCTGAGATGGCTAAGATTCTATAATTGCCAAAACCCTATCAACTACAACTTTTCCCTCACTTGCTTGAGCTTCGGCTGCCAAAGCCTACAATATCTACTACACTAACTCTCCCAGGAATATGACAACCCTTCAGTCAACTAATAGTCCTTAAATATATATATGATCTAATAATATATTACACTATTTAAGTTTAAATATATGCATTTAAATAAATTTTTTGTAGCTTTTTGTAAAATAAAAAAACCACAACTATTTTAATAAATGTCTTAAAAAATGCAAATCTAAATCAAAATGGAAGTATAATATTTTGAACTAAAAATCAAATTTATTTTCCACTTACAGTTTTAAATTTTGCAGGCTAAGTGAGAAAAAATTATTTTGGCTGCAGCAAAAATAATTTGAGATATTGAATTTGAATATTTAAGGTTTGTCTTAAATTAATCCAAATGGCAATTTATTATTGTGACACTTGTCTTAATTTTATGCAATATTACTCTCCTTATATATATACATATATATATATATATATTACATAAGCAACTATATAACTTATATGTTTAATTTTCCATTTTTAATTTAGTAATTACATGTCATAATTAGTTATAACATAATATTTATGAATTTTACATATATACTATTTCTTTAATTTTATATTCTCTGTAGCCTATTGTGCTCTTTTCTTTTTGTTAGCAGTTCCTTATCTATTTGTATTTTTGGGCTCAAAAATGACGGATTTGCTAAGATATATCTAAATTGTTAATTAATTGAAATTGATTCTTATCAAGAATTTCTTGTGCATCTTTGTTCAAAATACCAAACATTCTATTTAAGTTAATATTGAAATTTTTGAATTTGAGTTCTAATTCTAACTCAGTTGTTGAGCCTATCTTTTTATCTAACAATTTATAGCTATTGAGTTTATATATACAAATCAAATTTATTAAAAGGAATCAAATAATTAAGGATTAAGTTTTAATTAATATTTTATACTATACCAATATTATTAATTTATATTTTTAATTTAGTAATTACATAAGTAACTATACAAGTTTCATGTTTAATTTCTATTTTTAATTTAGCAATTACACGTCATAATCGGTTCTAACATAATATTTATGAAATTTATGTATACACTATTTCTTTAATTTCATATTCTCTGTAGCCTATTATGTTCTTTTCTTTTATATAATCAGTTTCTTATATATTTGTATTTTTAGGTTTGAAAATGACAGATTTGCTAAAATATACCCAAACTGTTAATTAATTGACTTTGATTTTTATCAAAAATTTACTATGCATCTTTGTTTCAGTACATGCACTTGTAGTTAGAATTAGGCATATCGACGTTTTGAACTTTGTTGAATTTATTTTTGTTGCTAACCAAAATCGGTAAGTTGATAGAACATGAATTTTGATTTTATATTTTTGCTCAACATTACAGTCTCTTTATAGTATCTCTATACTGTGGACATTATAAATTATATGCAGATTCAAGTTCTAGAACTAATGTGTTCTAAAATTTAAATAATGAGATAAAAAAATATGAGATACAATTATCAAATATAAAACGTAGTCATCCAAAAAAATATTAAAATTAGAAAAAATTTAAAAATATAAAAATATAAAAAAATATATTTTTCATCTTGTAGCACTATCTCAAGAGAGAATTCAATATTTAGATTATTACGCTCTGAAATTTGCCATAATCGTACCACACAGACTTTTGAATTCCACTTCCTCTTTGCTTCTTTCACCTCATTAATAAAATCAATATGTGAAGCCATCGAATTTTGTGGAGAATTTCTATAGTTAAATTTCTATAATCTCCATTAGTAATATGATTAGTCGACAATTATAGTTAATTATGAGGTTAGTTATATTTCTATGTACGTAATTTTTTAGCCACTATCAATGATTAGGGTTGCATGTTATTTTTTTAACTATTCTTTCACAACGTATTCCAAAATAAAGTTACCTTATTAAAATAGAGTTTTTACCTTATTAAAATATATTTTTTTACACTAATAGTAATTTTGAAAATCTATTAAAATTGTGAAATTATTAACTTATGTACTAATATTAGAAAATTAATATTTTTTCATATAAAAAATTCTTAATATATATGATTATTCATTTTTTGCATTTTTTTTTATTTTTATTTTTTTTGAATGGAATAATAACTTGTTTATTTTTTGAAAATCTATTAAAATTGCGAAATAATATTTGTACCACACAGACTTTTGAGTTTCACTGCATCTTAGTTTCTTTCACCTAGTTGATGAAATCAATATATGAAGCCATCAAATTTTGAATAGAATTTCTGTGGTTAAATTTCTATATTCTCTATTAATAATATAATTAGTCAACAATGATAGTTAATTATGAGGTTATTTTATTTATATTTGTACATAAGTAATATTTTAGCCATGTAATTTTTTAGCTACCATCGATAATTAGGGTTACGTGTTACTTTTTTTTAATTATTCTTTCACAACGTATTCTAAAATAGAGTTACCTTATTAAAATAGAGTTTTTTTTACTCTAATAGTAATTCCAAAAATCTATTAAAATTTTGAAATTATTAACTTATGTATTAAGATTAGTAAATTAATATTTTTTTCATATAAAAAATTCTTAATATATATGATTATTCATTTTTTGCATCTTATTTATTTTTATTTTTTTGAATGGAATAATAATTTTTTTGTCTTTCGAAAATCTATTAAAATTGTGAAATAATATTTAATATATTTTTATTAACTTATGTATTAATATTAGAAAATTACTATTTTTTTCATACAAAAAAATTCTTAATCTATATATATATATATATATGATTATTCAATTTTTGCATTTTATTTATTTTTATTTTTTGAATGGAATAATAATTTGTTTATCTTAAATTAATTATAATTTTTTCTTAAATTAAGCCAGGTTATAACACCCTTATATCCTATATATATACAATACATATTTTCAACATATGTAAAATACGCATATACGGTATAAAAATGTCACAGACCAGTTTAATAAAAAAATTTACATTTCTGATTTAAAATTTTAAATACTAAATATATATAATTAAATAGTAAATAAATATTCTTTACTTGTTATAGGAACCCAAAATAAACATTTTATATGAAAATCTCTGGAAAAAATTTGGCAGAGTTTTGTCTGTAATTTAGACATCCCAAAATTTATCAATTACACAACCTGCAAAAAAAAACACTTCCAATAAACAATAAACCACATCTTCACTTTAACTACTAAATTTTTTCACAATTTTCTCAAAACATTTATATATATATATAATTTAAAACACATTTAAACCCTCATTTCAAATAACTTAACCCAAACATTTTTTATAGTTTACAATATATAAAATCCAAAAACATGATATAATATGCATAATATCCAAAATATGCAATAACATAAAATATATACATCATGTTGATAGTATTTCTTATCTTAATATCAACTCTACAAGCACAACCACAAGTCTAGACCCGACCTGATCTAGAAGAACTCTCCGGCTCAGCTGAATCTACTATGTCACCTGCGCAATGTAAACAATTGCGCTAAGCTAAAAGCCTAGTAATAAAAACTTGATAATAATAAAACTCAAATGTAATGCCAATGCACAATGCATATGGATATCACATCATTCCATTTTCTCATACTTTTCAAATATTTCACAATCCACAATTCACATAAAATTAAACACAAACATGGGCCCAAAGATAACTAATATGCTATTCAAATTTTAAAGTTACTGTTTTGGTTTATAATGACACCATGTGTCTAACCCGTATGCAAAAAATTAATGTAATAATCCAACTAGGTCTGAGCTTACGACCCGGTCATTTCACCCAGTCCAGCTTCAAGGACTTATATTTGAGGCTTATGACTCGGTCATTTCACCTCAAAAATATTTTCACAGTGACGCCCAACGTCTAGCCCAAAGGCAAATCATAGGCATGCCGCCAAACACAGAACTCTGAAAATTGAATAACATACTATGCATACAATTTATTCATATTTCTCATTTATATCAATATCAATTCATTTCATTATATTTTCACATATCTCATTACATTATACCACATTACTCAATTACTTTAGGTATTGCAACATAATTCACATATTAATCATATTTAATGTAATCTAGCCAATACCAATGGCTTTTTAACAATGCACTTAATGCATACACAACAAATGGCATTACCCAAATACTTTGGGTCATTTTCACATAATACACATATTTCACATTTTACACAATTTACCCATTATCAATGACTTTTCACAATGCATTTAATACATATATGACATTACAAATGTCATAGCACATTATTCATACATAAACAATGTATCAAGTAGCTCAACACATTTTTCAACCAAAATGTGTTAAGCCCAAATGTCATGCAAACATAACCAATATATTCAAAGTTTGTACTTACCTCAAATAGCAACCAAAACAAGCTTAAAACAACCTTCAATCATATCCTTCCAACTTGCCCTTCACCACTTGGATGAAGCAAATCAACCTTCCTCAGTGCCTAAACCAAATGTGATAACAAATAATCATTTAGTATCACATTTACTAGTATTTTCAACATTAAACCATAATTAAACCCCATCCAAGCAAAAGTCTAAAATTTAAGGCTAACCTCTCTTTAACTTTGGATTCTTATACTAGGCCATTCATTTTAATAAATTAAGTTTATTTATATTATTAGAAACGTATTTTAATACATTTAAACCATTTATATTACAAAAAACACACTCTTATATACAAAACCCTAAAATGGCATAACCTTCCCCCATTGAAGGTTTTTCATTCCAACACAATCCATTAATCATTTTAAGCTTATATTCATCACTTATATCACCAAACAATAAAATTCAACCAATAAAATTATACAATTCAACAACTTTAAAAAAATTATTTTCCAAAACCCTAAATCACACTTTCATTCTCAAACTCCAACCAAACACAACCAAATCCAATATTTGACTTTAAAATACTTGTTTAAGCACCAAAACAACTCATTTGGAACTAATTTGCACAATTAAAAACCATGATCTCTCAAACCCTAAAAGTCCATAACCCTAAATTCTCTCTTCACCATTCTTTATCCAAATTCAACTATTTCTTCAATCCAACCTTAAAATCATTAATAACTACCCAAAATAATACCATACACACCAATTCCAATAATTATAACAGACTACTTGAAAATCCAAAATCACACATAATCAAAAATTTCATGGAATTAAAAAAAAGAAGTTGAAAACTTACCAAATTTAGTGAAAATCACCAAAAATTAACTTTAAACTTGTTAAATCGTTCAATAAATTGAGTATGCAAGAGCAAAATTCCTTGGACACCATCAATGGAGGTTTCGGCCTAGGAGGAAGAAGAAGAAAATGAAAATAGCTTTTGATTTTCTCTTTCCTTCCATCTTTTAATTTCAAACATTTATATATTATTTAATTTAATAATTAATTATTTAATTATTTATTTAATAAATTAAAATTCCAAAAGTCCCTCTTTCATTCAAAAATTATTTATTTTTGAATTAATTTAATAATTATGAATTTTTAAGATTTAATTACCAAAATACTCTTTTTACTTTGACTTTTGACTTTTTTTAAAAAAGTGTTGACTTTTATATGTTATGTATATTTTACATATATATTCCACTTTTTCATTTAAAATTCCTTCATTTTTTATTTAAAACCATTAATTTAATTTATTCAATTTAATTATAATATATTTTATTAAATTTTTAAAAATTAGAAATTTTTAAAAAAATTTGGGATATTGCAATTCTCTCCCCCTAAAATAAATTTCATCCTCAAAATTATCTACTCTCAAGTCTGGAATAATTAGGAAAACTGACTCTGTATCGTCTGCTCGCTCTCCCATATCACTTTCTCTGTGGCATAATTTCTCCAAATGACTTTCACATGTGGTACCCTCTTATTCCTCAATTCTTTAACCTCTCGTGCCAAAATCTCCACTAGTTCTTACTCGTAAGTCAGATCCGGACTCACCTCAATAGACTCCACTGATAGGATATGAGATGGGTCAGACCTGTATCTTCGAAGTATCGAGACATGAAAGACATTATGAATTCGCTCCAACTCAGGCGGCAAAGCTAGTCTATAAGCCACTAGACCAACTCTCTCTATCACCTCATATGGTCCTATGAAACGAGGACTCAACTTTCCTTTTCAACCGAACCTCAGAATCTTCTTTCATGGAGACACCTTCAGAAATACTTTATCTCTCACACTGAACTCTATGTCTCTTCTCTTCAAATCTAAATAAGATTTCTGTTGGTCTAAAGCTGCTTTCAAACGACCCTGAATCACCTTCTTAATCAAATCGAGACTGATCAGTTTACCTTCTCCAACCTCATCCCAACACAAAGTTGTCCTGCATCTTCTTCCATACAAGGCCTCATAAGGACCATCTCAGTACTGGACTGATGACTATTGTTATAAGCAAACTCATTCAGTGGCAAAAATCTGTCACAATTCCTAATAAAATCAATGATACAGCTCCTCAACATATCCTCTAGAATCTGTATCACTCTCTCTGACTGCTCATCTGTCTGAGGATGGAAAGTAGTACTAAAATACAACCGAAAACCCAAAGCATTATAAAAACTCTTCTAAAATCTCGAAGTAAACTGGGGATCTCGATTCGACACCAAAGAAACTGGGACTCCATGCAACCTCACTATCTCATTGTTATACAGCTCAGCCAACCTCTCAAGAGAATAATTCATCCGAACTGAAAGAAAATGAGTTGTCTTTGTCATTCGATCAACTATCACCCATATTGCATCATGCTTCTTCTGGGTCAAAGGCAGTCCAGTTACAAAATTCATTGTCACTCGCTCCCATTTTCACTCGGGCATTGATAAAAGTTGGAGCAACCCTGAAGGAACCTGGTGCTCAGCCTTCACTCTCTGACAAATGAGACATCTGGATACAAACTTTGCTATGTTCCTCTTTATACCTGACCACCAATAATGTCGCTTCAAGTCCTGATATATCTTGGTACTCCCAGGGTGCATAGCATAAAGTGACTGATGTGCTTCCTCTAATATCATCCTTTTCAATTCAGCATCATCAGGAATACACAACCTATCTTTGTACCATATATTGCCATCATCCCTCACATAAAAGTCTCGATTCTCCCCCTTCTGACAAACTAACACAATCTTCTGGATTCTCTCATCTGCCAACTGAGCTCCCTAATATGATCCAACAAGATTGGCCTCAACTGCAACTGGGTCATCAAAGCACCATCATCACAAGACTCAAATCTAGCATGCAACGCTCTCAACTCAATAAGCAATGAGAGTGAATAAGTAGTCAAACATGCTAAAGACTTCCTATTCAAGACATCAACAACAACATTTGCCTTACCAGGATGATAATCAATCAAACAGTTGTAGTCTTTAATCAACTCTAACCATTGTCTTCGCCAAAGATTCAGCTCTCTTTGAACATCCAGGTAGTTTAAACTCTTGTGATTAGTATAAATGAAGCATTTCTCCCCATATAAGTAATGCCACCAAATCTTCAATGCAAAAACTATAACTGCTAAATCCAAATCATGCGTCGGGTAATTCAGCTCATGTGGCTTCAACTATTGAGAGGCATAAGCAATAACTCTACCCTCCTGCATCAGAACACAACCTAAATCACTATGTGAAGCATCACTGTATATCACATATAGTTTATCTTCCACAGGCAGGGTAAGGATAGGAACCTGAGTTAACATCTCCCTCAGCTGCTCAAAACTCGCCTGACACCAATCTATCCACACAAATCTGACTCCTTTCCTAAGCAATCTGGTGAGTGGTGTAGCTATCATAGAAAAACCCTTCACAAATCGACGATAATAACCTGTCAATCCTAGAAAACTTCTAATCTTTGTTACAGTCTTCGGTGGACTCCAATTCAAGATAACCTCAACTTTACTCGGATCAACTCTAATATCCTCTCCTGAAATCATATGACCAAGAAAAGCTACTTGATCGAGCCAGAACTCACACTTAGACAGCTTAGCATACAACTACTTCTCTCTCAGAGTCTATAATACAATATGCAAATGCCTATCATGATCCTTCTCATTATGCGAATACACCAAAATGTCATCAATGAAGACCACCATAAACTGATCTAAATATGGTCTGAACACCCTGTTCATCAAATCCATAAAAGCTATTGGTGCATTCATCAATCCAAAAGACATCACCAAAGACTCATAATGCCCATACCTCGTGCAAAAAGCTGTCTTGGGTACATCTACATCTCTGACTCTCAACTGATGGTACCCTGATCTCAGATCAATCTTAGATAATATTATTACTCTCTTCAACTGATGAAAGAGCTCATCTATCCGAGGCAAAGGATACTTGTTCTTGATGGTTACCTTATTTAACTGTCTATAATTAATACACAATCTCAAGGTGTCATCCTTCTTCTTTACAAACAACACAGACACTCTCCATGGGGACACACTAGGGCGGATGAACCCTTTTTTCAACAACTCCTACAACTGCACCTTCAACTCTCTCAACTCAGCAGGTGCCATCCGATAAGGGGTAATAAAGATGGGAGGGGTACTAGGCAACAAATCGATACCAAACTGCACTTCTCTCTCAGGAGGTACCCCTGACAACTCATCAGAGAAAATATCTGAAAACTTGGTAAATGTGGGTATACTGTCAAGCTGGGACCCCACTACTCTGGTATCTACAACATAAGCAAGATAAGCCTCACATCCCTTCCGAATCATCCTCCTAGCTGAAACAGTTGAAACAAACGTGGATGAAAGATACCTCTGCTCACTAGATACCATCACAGTCCTACCATCACATGTTCTCAAAGTAACATATTTCTTCTAACAATCTACCACAGCCCCATGCCTGGATAACCAATCCATGCCTAAAATCAAATCATACTCCCTGAAAGGCATCTCAATCAGGTCAACGAGAAACTCCTCATCCAGAACAACAACTGGGCTATCTCGGTGCACTCTGCTCACCATAACACTATGCCCTAAAGGATTTGTGACCAAAACATCAAATCCTAAGGACTTAGAATATAAATCACTCACAGGCAAGATGGATGCACTGATGTAAGAATGAGTCGACCCAAGATCTAATAATGCAAGAACTGAAGTACCAAATAAAGTAAAAGTACCAGCAATAACAACTGAAGCATCTGGCTACCTCTACATCATATAAACCCACTGTGATGGTCCTGCCTCATTTGGTCTACTACCTCCGACTATAGAACCTCCTCTCTAACTAGCCCCAGATCGACCACCTCTACCAATACCTCTGCCATCACAACACCTTTTGACACTGAGTCGAGAAGCTGCAGTATCTGTATGTCTATCCTCTAGTGGCTCTGGACAATCTATAATAAAATGGTCTGACGACCCACATCTAAAATACACTCTCAAAGTACCTCTCCACCAGCAGACACCTCCGTGTGCTTTACCACAATGAATACAAGTAGGTGGAGCATGCTCTGAGCCATTGGGGTCGAAGCACTAGCCACTGAAACTGTAGGTCTCTGTCTCTATCTCTATTACTGTACTGACCTGCCAAACTGCCCCTGGCTCCTACTAAACCTCTGGAAATATCCCCCTCGACCTCTCTTCACTGATGAAGACCCTGCCTCACTCTGGGATCTTCTAGCTCTGGTCTCTTCAACCCTAGCAGCTGCTGCAAGACTCTGTGCTTGTAGTTGCAACCAACTGAGAAAAATCTTAATATCGAGAGCCTGCTATGATATACATGACAGAGGGTCTCAGTCCCTCCTCAAATCTGCTGCACCTGTCAATCTCATCAGAAATAATTCCACCAGCACAATGACTCAACCGGATAAACTCGATCTCATACTCTGTCACCGTCCTGGTATCCTGTCTCAAACTCAGGAACTCCATCTTTTTTGCATCCTTATACTCCCTCAGAGTATACTTCTGCTCAAATTTTCGCAGAAAATCATCATAGGTCAGGACTAGTAGATCATCTAGAGCATGTGGATCTGTCTTTCACTAATCATATGTATCCCTCTGCAGAAGAGATCTGGCATAATCAAACTTCTCTTTCGGACTAGCCTGCAACTGAATGAACACTCTCTGAACCCTATCTAGCCACTGCTCTGCTATAGCAGGGGCTTTAGTACCAACGAAGTCCTCAGCTCTGAATTTTCTTAGCTTATCATACTTCTTCACTGGCAACTGCGGCTGTGGCTGTTAAAACGGCGGCTGCTGAATTGGAGTCTGCCTCAATAATCTACCATATGTCGTACCCAGCCAGGCAAAATCTCATCAGTTGCTGGTCTCATAGGCACAGAAATAGACGCTTCACCAGTAGACACAACTCTAGCTCCATCTTTACCCTCATCAGGAGCCACACTCTCTGCACTACCCTCTGCAAACTGATGCGTCCAAGATGCCATAACTACCTATATATGCAAACACAGCAGAAATTACTATATCAGAGATCATAAACTGCTAGTGCCAATGCATGTATTACAATTAAAAATTATTTTCAAATCCCTCATTTTCTCTCTCTATCAACCCACCTAGGTCGAAAACCTCAAACCTAGGCTCTGATACCAAAATAAATATAATACCCTTATACCCTATATATGTATAATACATATTTTCAGCATATGTAAAATACGCATATACGGTACAAAAATGTCACAGACCAGTTTAATAAAAATTTTCACATTTCTGATTTAAAATTTCAAATACTAAATATATAAAATTAAATAGTATATAAATATTCTTTACTTGTTATAGGAATCCAAGTTAAACATTTTATATGAAAATCTCTAGAAAAAATTCGCAAAAGTTTTGTCTGTAATTTGGATATCCCAAAATTTATCAATTACACAACCTGCAAAAAGAACACTTTCAATAAACAAATTCACCTTAACTTCTAAATTTTTCCATAATTTTCTAAAAATATTTATATATATGATATATATATATAATTTAAAACACATTTAAACCCCCCCCCCCCCCCCCCCCCCAATTTCAAATAACTTAACCCAAACATTCTTTATAGTTTACAATATATAAAATCCAAAAATATGATATAATATGCATAATACCCAAAATATACAATAACATAAAATATATACATGCTGCTGATAGTGTTTCTGATCTTGATATCAACTCTACAAGCACAACCACAAGTCTAGACCCGACCTGATCTAGAAGAATTCTTCGGCTCAGTCGAATCTACTATGTCACCTGCGTGATATAAACAATCGCGCTAAGCCAAAAGCCTAGTAATATAAACTTCATAACAATAAAACTCAAATGCAATGCGAATGCACAATGCATATGGATATGGATATCACATCATTCTATTTTCTCGTACTTTTCAAATATTTCACAATCCACAATTCACATAAAAACAAACACAAACATGGGCCCAAAGATAACTAATACGCTATTCAAATTCCAGAGTTACTATTTTGGTCTATAATCACACCATATGTCTAGTTCCATAGGTAAAATATCAATGTAATAGTCCAACTAGGTCTAAGCTTACAACCCGATCATTTCACCCAGCCCAGCTTCAAGGACTTATTTTTGAGGCTTACGACCCGGTCATTTCACCTCAAAAATATTTTTACAGTGACACCCAGCGTCTAGCCCGTAGGCAAATTATAGGCATGCCGCCAAATACAGAACTCTGAAAATTGAATAACGTACTAGGCACACAATTTATTCATATTTCTCATTATATCAATATCAATTCATTTCATTATGTTTCCACATATCTCATTCATTATACCACATTACCCAATTACTTTGGGTATTTCAACATAATTCATATATTAATCACATTTAATGTAATCTAGCCAATACCAATAGCATTTTAATAATGCACTTAATGCATACACAACAAATGGCATTACCCAAACACTTTGGGTCACTTTCACATAATACACATATTTCACAATTTACACAATTTAGCCATTATCAATGGCTTTTCACAATGCATTTACCACATATATGACATTATAAATGTCATAACACATTATTCATACATAACCAATGTATCAAGTAGCTTAACACATTTTTCAACCAAAATGTGTTAAGCCCAAATGTCATGCAAACATAATCATTGTATTCAAAGTTTGTACTTACCTCAAATAGCAACCAAAATAAGCTTAAAACAACCTCCAATCCTATCCTTCCGACTTGCCCTTCAAGACTTGGATGAAGCAAATCAACATTCCTCAATGCCTAAACCAAATGTGATAACAAATAATTATTTAGTATCACATTTAATGGTATTTCCAATATTAAACCATAATTAAACCCCGTCCAAGCAAAAATTTAAAATTTAAGGCTAACCTCACTTTAACTTTGGATTCTCATACTAGGCCATTCATTTTAATATATTAATTTTATTTATATTATTAGAAACATATTTTAATATATTTAAATCATTTACATTATAAAAACACTCTTATACACAAAACCCTAAAATGACATAACCTTCCTCCATTGAAGGTTTTCCATTCCAACACAATCCATTAATCATTTTAAGCTTATATTCATCACTTATATCACCAAACAACAAAATTAAACCAATAAAATTATAAAATTCAACAACTTTGGAAAAATCATTTTTCAAAACCCTAAATCACACTTCCATTCTCAAACTCCAACCAAACACAATCAAATCCAATAATTGACTTTAAAATACTTGTTTAAGTACCAATACAACTCATTTGGAACCAATTTGTACAATTAAAACCATGATCTCTCAAACCCTAAAAGTCCATAACCCTAAATTCTCTCTCTTCACCATTCTTTATCCAAATTCAACTATTTCTTCAATCCAACCTTAAAATCATTAATAACTATCCAAAATAACATCATACACACCAATTCCAATAATTATAGCATACTACTTAAAAATCCAAAATCACACATAATCAAAAATTCCATGGAATTCAAAGAAAGGAGTTGAAAACTTACCAAATTTAGTGGAAATCACCAAAAATTAACTTTAAACTTATTAAATCCTTCAATAAATTGAGTATAGAAGAGCAAAATTCCTTGGACACCATCAATGGAGATTTCGGCATAGGAGGAAGAAGAAGAAAATGAAAATAGCTTTTGATTTTCTCTTTCCTTTCATCTTTTAATTTCAACCATATCTATATTATTTAATTTAATTTAATAATTATTTATTTAATAAATTAAAAGTTCAAAAATCCCTTTTCCATTCAAAAATTATTTATTTTTAAATTATTTAATAATTATGAATTTTTAAGATTTAATTATCAAAATACCCTTTTTACTTTGACTTTTGACTTTTCTTTTAAAAAGTGTTGACTTTTATATGTTATGTATATTTTACATATATATCACATATATATTTCACTTTTTCATTTAAAATCCCTTCATTTTTCATTTAAAATCATTAATTTAATTTATCCAATTTAATTATAACATATTTTATCAAATTTCCAAAAATTAAAAATTTTTTAAAAAATATGAGATATTACACAGGTGGCAATTTATTATTTTGTCTTAAATTAAGCCAAGTGGCAATTTACTATTGTGATATAGCTTAATATTATGCAATTTTTTCCTTTTAAATATATATATTAAAAAATAAAATATAAAAAATATATATATTTTCATCTTGTAGCACCATCTCAAAAGAGAATGCATTATTTGAATTATTATGCTCTGGAATTTGCCATAATCATACCACACAGACTTTTAAATTTCACTGCATCTTGGTTTCTTTCACCTCGTTGATGAAATCAATATGTAAAGCCATCAAATTTTGTGGAGAATTTATGTGGTTAAATTTCTATAATCTCTATTAGTAATATAATTAGTCAACAATGATAGTTAATTATGAGGTTATTTTATTTATATTTGTACATACATAATTTTCTAACCACTTTTGATGATTAAGGTTACATGTTATTTTTAAAAAAAATTATTATTTCACATCGTATTCCAAAACAGAGTTACCTTATTAAAATAGAGGTTTTTTTTTAGACTAATAGTAATTCCAAAAATCTATTAAAATTGTGAAATTATTAACTTATGTATTAATATTAGAAAAATAATATTTTTTTCATATAATAAATTCTTAAAATATATGATTATTCATTTTTTGCATTTTATTTTTTTATTTTTTTGAATGGAATAATAATTTTTTTGTCTTCTAAAAATATATTAAAATTGTGAAATAATATTTATACCACATAAACTTTTAAATTCCACTGCATCTTGATTTTTTTTATCTTGTTGATGAAATTAATATGTGAAGTCATCAAATTTTGTGGAGAATTTATGTGGTTAAATTTCTATAATCTTCATTTGTAATATAATTAGTCAACAATTATAGTGACTTATGAGGTTATTTTATTTATATTTCCACGTACATAACTTTTTTAGTCACTATCAATTATTAGGGTTACACATTATTTTTTTAATTATTCTTTCACGACATATTTCGAAATAGAGTTACTTTATTAAAATAGATTTTTTTCACACTAATAGTAATTTCGAAAATCTATTAAAATTGTAAAATTATTAACTTATGCATTAATATTTTTTCATATAAAAAATTCTTAATATATATGATTATTCATTTTTTGCATTTTTTTTATTTTTTGAATGGAGTAATAATTTGTTTGTTATTTTTTGAATGGAGTAATAATTTGTTTGTCTTACAAAAATTTATTAAAATTGTAAAATAATAACATATTTTGATTAATTTATGTATTAATATTAGAAAATTAGTATTTTTCATATAAAATATTTTTAATATATATAACTATTCAATTTTTTGCATTTTATTTATTTTTATATTTTGAATGAAATAATAACTTTTTTTTAATCTTAAATTAATCATAGTTTTGTCTTAAATTAATCAAGTGTCAATTTATTATTTTGTCTTAAATTAAGTGGCAATTTATTATTGTGAAATTTGGCTTAATATTATATAAAACTTTTTTCTTTATATGTATATGTATGTATAGATATATAGATTTCTCTTCTTCTAAACTCTTAAGTTTATTCAAATCTCATTGTAAATTTACCAGATTTTTGGGAAAATATATTTTAATTAAATTTCAATCAAAATTCATAAAGAATTGACTATAGAGGGCTCTGGACCCTTTTCATACATCTATATACATATATATGTGTATGTATATATGTGTGTATATATGTATGTATATATGTATGTATATATATGTATGGATGTGTATATATATATATGTGTATGTATGTGTGTGTGTATATATAAATATATTCTTTTTTTATAAAATATACACACACATTCATTTATATAATCATATATTTTATCTTTATATATGAATTTATATATTTAAATTTAAATGAATTTAAACATATATATGTATATATACACACACACATTCATTTATATAAATATAAATTTTATATTTATATATGAATTTATATATATTCATTTATATATTTAAATTTAAATGAATTATATATATTATATATATAATTTAAATAAATAATATATATAACTTATATATATATATATGAATTTAAATGAATTTTCTTTTAATTCATAAAATTTCCACCAAATTTTATATATACATAATTAATTGACTGCTTATGTATTATGTGGAGAAAAATATTTTTTAAAAACTAAAAATGATGCTATTATGTAATGTTTTTAAAATTTGCAAAGTTGTAAGATACAATTATTATCTCTTAGGCTTAGTTCATTTCTTAAGCATAGTTAATCTAAGAGTACAAATTAATTATTGAACTACTGTAATATTAAATATTTAATTTTATAATAAATTCATCTGTAATTTTTTATTTATGAAAATTTAGCATCTCTCGATGAATTTCTGATTATGCTATTATAAGATGGCAAACGGCATAGGTGAAAAAGTTTTGACAGGCCATAGACTGACTACTGTAATTTTCTATGGAAATTGAGCCATATCTTTAGTAATTTTCTACATCCATCACTGCCTCTGCGAGGGAGCCTACAAGATTTAGTGGCCATCTTTCTAAAAATAAAAATAATATTCTAACAGCTCGTTGCTGCTTGTGTATAATGTTTTGTTTTATTTTTTTTATTATTATGCAACCAAACCAGAGAGACTATAGAGGAGTTTTTTGTGTTTCATATGTGGAATTTACTGGATTTTCCTTGCTGAAATCTTGGGGGTTAAAATTTTGCTTGGTGGATATCGATAGTTTGCAAGTATCAGCAATTTTACAGTGTAATTGCAAGCACAAGTAATTTAACTATATATTTCTATTTTGTTTTTTCATTGTTTGATTGTAATTAGTGAGTTGGATGGTTTTGACAAGCTCAACCAAATTAATAAAGATATAATTACATTGTTGGTGCCTGAACTTTTTAATATTTAACAATTAAGAAAGGAAGGGGGGCGGCTAGAGGTCTCTGGACCCACTTTCATCCATCTATATACATATATATGTGTATGTGTATATGTGTGTACATATGTATGTTTTTTTTTTGGTAATGGTGGATGGAACCACCGCTATATTTATTAATTAATAAAAAAAACGTATGGAAAACCCATACAAATTGTCAATACAAAACCCTTATAGCTTATGGGTGAAAGTTTGAGAAAAATGAAAAAAAAAACCTTAATGATATCTAATGTGAGGTAAACCCATACAATCAATAAGAATAACACCCTTAATGAATTTAGGCAAAGAATCAAAAGTAGCAAAAACATGAGTTGAAGAGGTGACTCTGCTATAGTAAGCCAAGTAGTGAGCTGCTTGGTTGCCTTCCCTAAGAATATGAGATAAAGAATTCTCTTTGAAATTATCCAGCCAACGCCAATTAGGAGGCAATTGTCCACGTTGTTGCTGCAAAAAAGAGATGACTTGAGAAGCATCTAATTCCACAATTAGCCGAGTATAGCCCAATGAAATGCACCATTGAAGACCATAAGAAAGAGCTTTAATTTCAGCTTCGACCGAGTTATTAGCCTGCAATAAAAAAGCATGAGCCATAATAAAATGACCCGAATCATTTCTGATTATAGCACCACCTGAAGAGCTATGAATAGAATATGAAGCATCAATGTTAATCTTGATAATTCCTTGCTGTGGACGATTCCAGTATACCAGTTTTGACTTTAAATTTTTCATACCTAAGTTGTTCGGCAGAAACTCAGCAAAATCAGCTACAGGGGAAGCAAATTTAGCACCAGAGAAGGTCACTCCCCAATGCAGCAAAAATCGAGCAACATTCTGATCAATATATAAAGAGAAAAAATTTTCTCCTCCCCAACAACATTTACAATAAGAGGACCATATAGCATGTAAGATAGCTTGCGGAAGTAATTTACAAAGAATACCTTTGGTTGTCTTCCCTCGTGCATGCAGCCACCACGTCATTAATTCATGACGAAGGGTAGCTGGACAGCCCCTATCAAAAGGAATCAAATGAGCCCTGTAAAATCTCCAAACTTTGTTAATGGCTTCACATTGATAAAATACATGATCTACCGTAGCCGGCCCGCAATAACAGAAAGGGCAACAAGAAGTAATATGAATACCAAGCTGTTGGAGTTGAACTGGCAAGGGCAAGGCAAAGTTTAAAATTTTCCAAGTTAAAATTGAAAGCCTCAACGGGATTGCACTATCCCAAATGGATCCAAAAGCCAACGAAGAGTTACGTTTTTGCCGAACCACATCATATGCATTTGATAACTTAAAAACATCGAAGTCGTCTGCAGCCCACGTAACCGAATCACCATTATTATCAATCAAATTTGGATGTTTGCTATAAGTGTGACATATGTGTTTCCAGTTGCATGAATCCGTTTGAAGGAATGCCATATTGCTTTTTCTTCCATATTTATTCTTCATGTATTTTGCCTATAAAGATGTCCCGGATAAAAACATCCAAAGGAACTTTAAAGAGTAAGCTTCTTGTATAGCTTCAATGGACCGAATACCAAGACCACCTTCAGCCAAAGGAAATAAAAGCTTAGAATATTTTACCCAGTGATGACGATGAGAGCTACCATCTGATCCCCAGAAAAAATGAGCAAATTTCCTCTCAATGCTAGCAATAACAGCTTTCGGCAGAAGCATGGAACCCATAATATGAAGAGGAAAAGAGCAAAAAACATGTCTAATAAGAATAAGACGTCCCCCAGGAGAAAGGAAACGCTTCAGCCATCCCTGAAGTTTTGTGTCAATTTTGTGCAATAAATCTCTGCAATATGCCATTCTGTTAATTCCTTGATAGATAGGAGCTCCTAAATATTTAAAGGGAAGAGAGCTTCTTCTAATAGAAAGAAAATCCTCAAACTTTCTAATGGATACCGAACTAGCTTTACAAGAGCAATAAAAGGCACATTTGTCAAAATTTATCATCTGTCCAGAGCAGGATTGATAATCATCCAAGAATTTTCTGAAAGCCTTAATGGACCGAACATCACCATTTATAAAAATCAACAGATCATCTGCAAAGGCTAAGTGAGATACTACTGGACAATGACGATGCAATTTGTATGGAGAAATAGATCCTCGTCTTATCTTTTCCTTCAAACCTCTAGAAAATGCTTCAAAGACTAAAATAAAAAGTAAAAGAGAAAGGGGATCACCGTGCTTAGCACCCCGTCTAGGCTGAAAGAAACCATAACTGTAACCATTTACCAGGACCGAAAGATGAGTTGATGAAAGATGATTCATGTGTATATATGTATGTCTGTTTATACATATATGTACGTATGTGTGTATATATATACATATATTTTTTTTATATAAAATATACAAACACATTCATTTAAATATTTACAAATTTTATATATATATATATATATGAATTTATATATTTAAATTTAAATGAATTATATATATTATATATATAATTTAAATAAATTATATATATAACTTATATAAATATATGAATTTAAATGAATTTTATTTTAAATCACAAAATTTTTGACAAAATTCATATATACATAAATAATCGACTGCTTACGTATTATGTGGAGAAAAATATTTTTTAAAAAATAAAAATGGGGCTATTATGTAATGTTTTCAAAATATGCAAAGTTGTAGGACAAAATTAGTATCTCTTAAGTATAATTCATCTCTTAAGCATAGTTAATCTAAGAGTAAAATTAATTATTGAACTACTGTAATATTAAATATTCAATTTTATAGTAAATTCGTCTGTAATTTTTTTTTATGAAAATTTAGTCCCTCTCGATGAATTTTTGATTTCGTTATTACAGGACGACAAACAACACAAGTGAGAAAGTTTCGACAGGCCATAGACCGACTACTGAAATTTTCTATGGAAATTGAGTCATCTCTTAATTAATTTTCTACATCCGTCACTGCCTCTGCGAGGGAGCCTGCAAGATGTAGTGGCCATCCTTCTAAAAATAAAAATAATATTCTAGTAGCTCGTTGCTGCTTGTGTATAAAGTTTTGTTTTATTTTGTTTTTTATTATGCAACCAAACTAGAGAAACTATAGAAGAGTTTTCTAAGTTTCATTTGTGGAATTTACTAGATTTCTCTTGCTGGAATCTTAGGGGTTAAACTTTTATTTGGTGGATATCGATTATGGGTACTTTGCAAGTATCAGCAATTTCACAGTGTAATTGCAAGTACATGTAATTTAACTATAGATTTCTATTTTGTTATTTCATTGTTTGATTGTAATTAGTGAGTTGGATGGTCTTGACAGGCTCAACCAAATTAATAAAGGTATAATTACATTGTTGGTGCCTGAACTTTTTAACATTTAAGAATTAAGAAAGGAAGGGGGGCGGCTAGAGGGCTCTAGACCCCCTTTCATCCATCTATATACATATATATGTGCATTTGTATATGTGTGTATATATGTATGCATATATATGTATGTATGTATATATATATGTATGTATGTGTGTGTATATAAGTATGTATGTTTATATGTACGTGTATGTATGTGTGTATATATATACATATATTCTTTTTTTATAAAATATACACACACATTCATTTATATATTTATAAATTTTATCTTTATATATGAATTTATATATTTAAATTTAAATGAATTTAAACATATATATGCATATACACACATACACATTCATTTACATAAATATAAAATTTATATTTGTATATGAATTTATATATATTCATTTATATAATTAAATTTAAATAAATTATATATATTATATATAATTTAAAAAAATTATATATATAACTTATATACATATATGAATTTAAATGAATTTTATTTTAATACATAAAATTTTTGCCAAAATTTATATATACATAAATAATCGACTGCTTATTATTATGTGGAAAAAAATATTTTTTAAAAAATAAAAATGAGGCTATTATGTAATATTTTCAAAATATGCAAAGTTGTAGGACACAATTATTATCTCTTAAGTATAATTCATCTCTTAAGCATAGTTAATCTAAGAGTAAAATTAATTATTGATCTACTACAATATTAAATATTAAATTTTATAGTAAATTAATCTGTAATTTTTTTATGAAAATTTAGCCCCTCTCGATGAATTTCTGATTTCGCTATTACAAAATGACAAACAACAGAAGTGAGAAAGTTTCGACAGGCCATAGACCGACTACTGAAATTTTCTATGGAAATTGAGTCATCTCTTAATTAATTTTCTACATCCGTCACTGCCTCTGCGAGGGAGCCTGCAAGATGTAGTGGCCATCCTTCTAAAAATAAAAATAATATTCTAGTAGCTCGTTGCTGCTTGTGTATAAAGTTTTGTTTTATTTTGTTTTTTATTATGCAACCAAACTAGAGAAACTATAGAAGAGTTTTCTAAGTTTCATTTGTGGAATTTACTGAATTTCTCTTGCTGGAATCTTAGGGGTTAAACTTTTATTTGGTGGATATCGATTATGGGTACTTTGCAAGTATCAGCAATTTCACAGTGTAATTGCAAGTACATGTAATTTAACTATATATTTCTATTTTGTTATTTCATTGTTTGATTGTAATTAGTGAGTTGGATGGTCTTGACAGGCTCAACCAAATTAATAAAGGTATAATTACATTGTTGGTGCCTGAACTTTTTAACATTTAAGAATTAAGAAAGGAAGGGGGCGGCTAGAGGGCTCTAGACCCCCTTTCATCCATCTATATACATATATATGTGCATTTGTATATGTGTGTATATATGTATGCATATATATATGTATGTATGTATATATATATGTATGTATGTGTGTGTATATAAGTATGTATGTTTATATGTACGTGTATGTATGTGTGTATATATATACATATATTCTTTTTTTATAAAATATACACACACATTCATTTATATATTTATAAATTTTATCTTTATATATGAATTTATATATTTAAATTTAAATGAATTTAAACATATATATGCATATACACACACACACATTCATTTACATAAATATAAAATTTATATTTGTATATGAATTTATATATATTCATTTATATAATTAAATTTAAATAAATTATATATATTATATATATAATTTTAAAAAAAATTATATATATAACTTATATACATATATGAATTTAAATGAATTTTATTTTAATACATAAAATTTTTGCCAAAATTTATATATACATAAATAATTGACTGCTTATTATTATGTGGAAAAAATATTTTTTAAAAAATAAAAATGAGGCTATTATGTAATGTTTTCAAAATATGCAAAGTTGTACGACACAATTATTATCTCTTAAGTATAATTCATCTCTTAAGCATAGTTAATCTAAGAGTAAAATTAATTATTGATCTACTACAATATTAAATATTAAATTTTATTGTAAATTAATTAGTAATTTTTTTAATGAAAATTTAGCCCCTCTCGATGAATTTCTGATTTCGCTATTATAGAACGACAAACAACAGAAGTGAGAAAGTTTTGACAGGCCATAGACCGACTACTGAAATTTTCTATGGAAATTGAGTCATCTCTTAATTAATTTTCTACATTCGTCACTGCCTCTGCGAGGGAGCCTGCAAGATGTAGTCGCCATCTTTCTAAAAATAATATTCTAGTAGCTCATTGTTGCTTGTGTATAATATTTTGTTTTATTTTGTTTTTTATTATGCAACCAAACTAGAGAGACTGTTGAGGAGTTTTCTTGGTTTCATTTTTCGAATTTACTGGATTTCTCTTGCTGGAATCTTGGGGGTTAAACTTTTAGTTGGTGGATATCGATGATGTGTAGTTTACAAGTATCATCAATTTCATAATGTAATTGCAAGCACATGTAATTTAACTATATATTTCTATTTTGTTACTTCATTTTTTGATTGTAATTAGTGAGTTGGATGGTCTTGACAAGCTCAACAAAATTAATAAAGGTATAATTACATTGTTGGTGCTTGAACTTTTTAACATTTAACAATTAAGAAAGGGAGGGGGGCAGCTAGAGGGCTCTAGACCCCCTTTCATTCATCTATATACATATATATATATATAAATGAATTTTATTTTAATTCATAAACTTTTAGCCAAAATTCATATATACAAAAATAATTGACTGCTTATGTATTATGTGGAGAAAAATATTTTTTAAAAAATAAAAATTAGGCTATTATGTAATGTATTCAAAATATGCAAAGTTGTAGGATATAATTATTATCTCTTAAGTATAATTCATTTCTTAAGCATAGTTAATATAAGAGTAAAATTAATTATGGAACTACTGCAATATTAAATATTCAATTTTATAGTAAATTTATCAGTAATTTTTTATTATAAAAAGTTAGCCCATCTCGATGAATTT
Source organism: Garcia nutans (assembly GCA_947685225.1). Classification (NCBI taxonomy): domain Eukaryota; kingdom Viridiplantae; phylum Streptophyta; class Magnoliopsida; order Malpighiales; family Euphorbiaceae; genus Garcia; species Garcia nutans. The sequence goes on from CANTUV010000068.1 coordinate 5,091,627, forward strand.
CTGATTTCGCTATTACAGGATGACAAACAACACAAGTGAGAAAGTTTCGACAGGCCATAGACCGACTACTGAAATTTTCTATGGAAATTGATTCATCTCTTAATTAATTTTCTACACCCATCACTGCCTCTGTGAGGGGGCCTGCAAGATGTAGTGGCCATCTTTCCAAAAATAAAAATAATATTATAGGAGCTCGTTGCTGCTTGTGTATAATGTTTTGTTATATTTTATTTTTTATTATGCAAACAAACCAGAGAAACTATAGAAGAATTTTCTAAGTTTCATTTGTGGAATTTACTGGATTTCTCTTGCTTGAATCTTTGGGGGTTAAACATTTATTTGGTGGATATCGATGATGTGTACTTTGCAAGTATCAACAATTTCACAGTGTAATTGCAAGCATATGTAATTTAACTATATATTTCTATTTTATTATTTCATTGTTTGATTGTAATTAGTGAGTTGGATGGTCTTGACAAGCTCAACGAAATTAATAAAGGTATAATTACATTATTGGTGCCTGAACTTTTTAACATTTAAGAATTAAGAAAGGGAGGGGGGTGGCTAGAGGGCTCTAGACCGCCTTTCATCCATCTATATACATATATATGTGTATGTGTATATGTGAGTTTATATGTATGTATATATATGTATGTATGTGTATATATATGTATGTATGTGTGTGTATATATGTATGTATGTTTATATATATGTGTATGTATGTGTGTATATATATACATATATTCTTTTTTTTTATAAAATATACAAACACATTCAGTTATAGATTTATAAATTTTATCTTTATATATGAATTTATATATTTAAATTTAAATGAATTTAAACATATATATGTATATATACACACACACATTCATTTACATAAATGTAAATTTTATATTTACATATTAATTTATATATATTCATTTATATATTTAAATTTAAATGAATTATATATATTATATATATAATTTAAATAAACTATATATATATAACTTATATACATATATGAATTTAAATGAATTTTATTGTAATTCATAAAATTTTTACCAAAATTCATATATACATAAATAATTGACTGCTTATTATTATGTGGAGAAAAATATTTTTTAAAAAATAAAAATAAGGCTATTATGTAATGTTTTCAAAATATACAAAGTTGTAGGACACAATTATTATCTCTTAAGTATAATTCATCTCTTAAGCATAGTTAATATAAGAGTAAAATTAATTATTGAACTACTGCAATATTAAATATTCAAATTTGTAGTAAATTCATCTGTAATTTTTTTTTTTATGAAAATTTAGCTCTCTCAATGAATTTCTGATTTTGTTATTACAAGACAACAAACAACACAAGTGAGAAAGTTTCGATAGGCCATAGACCGACTACTGAAATTTTCTATAGAAATTGAGTCATCTCTTAATTAATTTTCTACATCCGTCACTGCCTCTGCGAGGGACCCTACAAGATGTAGTGGCCATCTTTCTAAAAATAAAACACAAGAGGGCTCTAGACCGCCTTTCATCCATCTATATACAAATATATATGTGTATGTGTATATGTGTGTATATAGGTATGCATATATATGTATGTATGTGTATATATATGTATGTATGTGTGTGTGTATATATGTATGTAGGTTTATATATATGTGTATGTATGTGTGTATATATATACATATATTTTTTTTATAAAATATACAATCACATTCATTTATATATTTATAAATTTTATCTTTATATAGGAATTTATATATTTAAATTTAAATGAATTTAAACATATATATGTATATACACACACACACACATTCATTTACATAAACATAAATTTTATATTTACATATGAATTTATATATATTCATTTATATATTTAAATTTAAATGAATTATATATATTATATATATAATTTAAACAAATTATATACATAACTTATATACATAAATGAATTTAAATGAATTTTATTGTAATTCATAAAATTTTTGCCAAAATTCTAATATACATAAATAATAGACTGCTTATGTATTATGTGGAGAAAAATATTTTTTTTTTAAAAAATGAGGCTATTATACAATGTTTTCAAAATATGCAAAGTTGTAAGACACAATTATTATCTCTTAAGTATAATTCATCTCTTAAGCATAGTTAATCTAAGATTAAAATTAATTATTGAACTACTGCAATATTAAATATTTAATTTTATAGTAAATTCATCTGTAATTTTTTTTTATGAAAATTTAGCCCCTCTCGATGAATTTCTGATTTCGTTATTACAGGACAACAAACAACAAAAGTGAGAAAGTTTCGACAGGCCATAGACTGACTACTGAAATTTTCTACGGAAATTGAGTCATCTCTTAATTAATTTTCTACATCCGTCACTGCCTCTGCGAGGGAGCCTGCAACATGTAGTGGCCATCTTTCTAAAAATAAAACACAAGAGGGCTCTAGACCCCCTTTCATCCATCTATATGCATATATATGTTTATGTGTATATGTGTGCATATATGTATGTATATATAAGCATGTATGTGTATATATATGTATGTATGTATGTGTGTGCATATATGTATGTATGTTTATATATATGTGTACATATGTGCGTATATATTTACATATATTCTTTTTTTTATAAAATACACACACCCATTCATTTTTATATTTATAAATTTTATCTTTATGTATGAATTTATATATTTAAATTTAAATGAAGTTAAACATATATATATGTATATATACACACACACACATTCATTTACATAAATATAAATTTTATATTTATATATGAATTTATATATATTCATTTATATATTTAAATTTAAATGAATTATATATATTATATATATTATTTAAATAAATTATATATATAACTTATATACATATATGAATTTAAATGAATTTTGTTTTAATTAATAAAATTTTTGTCAAAATTCATATATACATAAATAATCGACTGCTTATGTATTATATTGAGAAAAATATTTTTTAAAAAATAAAAATAAGGCTATTATTGAATGTTTTATAAATATGTGAAGTTGTAAGACACAATTATTATCTGTTAAGTATAATTCATCTCTTAAGCATAGTTAATCTAAGAGTAAAATTAATTATTGAACTACCACAATATTAAATTTTTAATTTTATAATAAATTCGTTTATAATTTTTTTTATGAAAAATTAGCCCCTCTCGATGAATTTCTGATTTTGCTATTGCAGGATGACAAACAACGCAAGTGAGAAAGTTTCGACAGACCATAGACTGACTAATGTAATTTTCTATGGAAATTGAGTCATCTCTTCAGTAATTTTCTACTTTCGTCACTGCCTCTGCGAGGGAGACTGCAAGATGTAGTGGCCATCTTTTTAAAATTAAAAATAATATTCTAGCAGCTCGTTGCTGCTTGTGTATAATGTTTTGTTTTATTTTGTTTTTCATTATGCAACCAAACCAGAGAGACTATAGAGGAGTTTTCTGGGTTTCATTTGTGGAATTTACTAGATTTCCCTTGCTGGAATATTGGGGGTTAAACTTTTACTTGGTGGATATCGGTGATGTGTAGTTTGCAAGTATCAGCAATTTCACAGTGTAATTGCAAGCACATGTAATTTAACTATATATTTCTATTTTGTTATTTCATTGTTTGATTGTAATTAGTGAGTTGGATGGTCTTGACAAGCTCAACAAAACTAATAAAAGTATAATTATATTGTTGGTGCCTGAACTTTTTAACAATTCATCCATCTATATATATATAAGTGTACGTGTATATGTGTGTATATATGTCTGTATATATATGTAAGTATCTGTACATATATGTATGTATGTGTTTTTTTATATGTAAGTTTATATATATGTGTATGTATGTGTGTATATATACATATATTTTTTTTTATAAAATATACACACATATTCATTTATATATTTATAATTTTTATCTTTATATATGAATTTATATATTTAAATTTAAATGAATATAAAAATATATTTGTATATACACACACACACATATTCATTTACATAAATATAAATTTTATATTTATATATGAATTTATATATTCATTAATATATTTAAATTTAAATGAATTATATATATTATAAAAAAAATTTAAAGAAATTATATATATAACTTATATACATATATGAGTTTAAATGAATTTTATTTTAATTCATAAAATTTTTGTCAAAATTCATATATACATAAATAATTGACTGCTTATGTATTATGTGGAGAAAAATATTTTTTAAAAAATAAAAATGAAACTATTATGTAACGTTTTCAAAATATACAAAGTTGTAGAACACAATTATTGTCTCTTAAGTATAATTCATCTCTTAAGCATAGTTAATCTAAGAGTACAAATTAATTATTAAACTACCATTAAATTTTCAATTTTATAGTAAATTCGTCTGTAAATTCGTCTGTAATTTTTTTATGAAAATTTATCCCCTCTCGATAAATTTCTGATTTTGCTATTACAGGACGACAAACAACGCAAGTGAGAAAGTTTCGACAGGCCATAGACCGACTAATGTAATTTTCTATGGAAACTGAGTCATCTCTTCAGTAATTTTCTACTTTCGTCACTGCCTCTGCGAGGGAGCCTGCAAGATGTAGTGGCCATCTTTTCAAAATTTAAAATAATATTCAAGCAGCTCGTTGCTGCTTTTAATAATGTTTTGTTTTATTTTGTTTTTTATTATGCAACCAAACCAGAGAGACTATAGAGGAGTTTTCTGGGTTTCATTTGTGGAATTTACTAGATTTATCTTGCTGGAATCTTGGGGGTTAAACTTTTACTTGGTGGATATCGATGATGTGTAGTCTGAAAGTATCAGCAATTTCACAGTGTAATTGCAAGCACATGTAATTTAACTATATATTTCTATTTTTTTTCATTTCATTGTTTGATTGTAATTAGTGAGTTGGATGGTCTTGACAAGCTCAACAAAATTAATAAAGGTATAATTATATTATAATTATATTGTTGGTGCCTGAACTTTTTAACATTTAACAATTAAGAAAGGGAGGGGGCGGCTAGAGGGCTCTGTAACCCCTTTCATCCATCTATATACATATATATGTGTACGTGTATATGTGTGTATATATGTCTGTATATATATGTAAGTATGTGTACATATATGTATGTATGTATGTGTGTGTTTATATGTATGTTTATATATATGTGTATGTATGTGTGTATATATATACATATATTCTTTTTTTATAAAATATACACACATATTCATTTATATATTTATAATTTTTATCTTTATATATGAATTTATATATTTAAATTTAAATGAATTTAAACATATATATGTACATACACACACACATTCATTTACATAAATATAAATTTTATATTTATTTATGAATTTATATATATTCATTTATATATTTAAATTTAAATGAATTATATATATTATATAAATAATTTAAAGATATTATATATATAACTTATATACATATATGAATTTAAATGAATTTTATTTTAATTCATAAAATTTTTGCCAAAATTCATATATACATAATAATTGACTACTTATGTATTATGTGGAAAAAAATATTTTTTTAAAAAATAAAAATGAGACTATTATGTAACGTTTTCAAAATATACAAAGTTGTAGGACACAATTATTATCTCTTAAGTATAATTCATCTCTTAAGCATAGCTAATCTAAGAGTACAAATTAATTATTGAACTACCGCAATATTAAATTTTTCTATTTTTTTAGTAAATTCGTCTGTAATTTTTTTTATGAAAATTTAGCCCCTCTCGATGAATTTCTGGTTTTGCTATTACAAGACGACAAACAACGTAAGTGAGAAAGTTTCGAAAGGCCATAAATCGACTACTGTAATTTTCTAAGGAAATTGAGCCATCTCTTTAATAATTTTCTGCATCCGTCACTGCCTCTGCGTGGGAGCCTGCAAGATGTAGTGGCCATCTTTCTACAAATAAAAATAATATTCTAGCAGCTCGTTGCTCCTTGTGTATAAAGTTTTGTTTTATTTTGTTTTTTATTATGCAACCAAACCAAACCAAAGAGACTATAGAGAAGTTTTCTGGGTTTCATTTGTAGAATTTACTTGATTTCTCTTGCTGGAATCTTGGGGGTTAAACTTTTACTTGCTGGATATCGATGATGTATAGTTTGCAAGTATCAGCAATTTCACACTGTAATTGCAAGCACATGTAATTTAACTATATATTTCTATTTTGTTATTTCATTGTTTGATTGTAATTAGTGAGTTGGATGGTCTTGACAAGCTCAACAAAACTAAAAAAGGTATAATTATATTGTTGGTGTCTTAACTTTTTAACATTTAACAATTAAGAAAGGGAGGGGGCAGCTAGAGGGCTCTGGACCCCCTTTCATCCATCTATATACATATATATGTGTACGTGTATATGTGTGTATATATGTTTGTATATATATGTAAGTATCTGAACATATATGTATGTATGTATGTGTGTGTTTATATGTATGTTTATATATATGTGTATGTGTGTGTGTGTATATATATACATATATTCTTTTTTTTTATTAAATATACACACATATTCATTTATATATTTATAATTTTTATCTTTATATATGAATTTATATATTTAAATTTAAATGAATTTAAACATATATATATATACACACACACACACACACATTCATTTACATAAATATAAATTTTATATTTATTTATGAATTTATATATATTCATTTATATATTTAAATTTAAATGAATTATATATATTATATAAATAATTTGAAAAAATTATATATATAACTTATATACATATATGAGTTTAAATGAATTTTATTTTAATTCATAAAATTTTTGCCAAAATTCATATATACATAAATAATTGACTGCTTATGTATTATGTGGAGAAAAATATTTTTTAAAAAATATTTTTTAAAATATAGAAATGAGACTATTATGTAATGTTTTCAAAATATACAAAGTTGTAGGACACAATTATTGTCTCTTAAGTATAATTCATCTCTTAAGCATAGTTAATCTAAAAGTACAAATTAATTATTGAACTACCGCAATATTAAAATTTTAATTTTATAGTAAATTCGTCTGTAATTTTTTTTATGAAAATTTAGCCCCTCTCGATGAATTTTTGATTTTGCTATTACAGGACGACTAATGTAATTTTCTATGGAAATTGAGTCATCTCTTCAGTAATTTACTACTTTCGTCACTGCTCTGCGAGGGAGCCTGCAAGATGTAGTGGCAATCTTTTTAAATTTAAAAATAATATTCTAGCAGCTCGTTGCTGCTTGTGTATAATGTTTTGTTTTATTTTGTTTTTTATTATGCAACCAAACCAGAGAGACTATAGAGGAGTTTTCTGGGTTTCATTTGTGGAATTTACTAGATTTCTCTTGCTGAAATCTTGGGGGTTAAACTTTTACTTGGTGGATATCAGTGATGTGTAGTTTGCAAGTATCAGCAATTTCACAGTGTAATTGCAAGCACATGTAATTTAACTATATATTTCTATTTTGTTATTTCATTGTTTGATTGTAATTAGTGAGTTGGATGGTCATGACAAGCTCAACCAAATTAATAAAGGTATAATTACATTATTGGTGCCTGAACTTTTTAACATTTAATAATTAAGAAAGTGAGGGGGGCGGCCAGAGGGCTTTGGACCCCCTTTCATCCATCTATATACATATATATATGTGTATGTGTATATGTGTGTAAATATGTATGTATATATATGTATGTATGTGTATATAAATGTATGTATGTATGTGTGTGTATAAACGTATGTATGTTTATATATATGTGTATGTATGTGTGTATATATATACATTTATTCTTTTTTTATAAAATACACACACACATATTCATTTATATATTTATAAATTTTATCTTTATATATGAATTTATATATTTAAATTTAAATGAATTTAAACATATATATGTATACACACACACACACATTCATTTATATAAATATAAATTTTATATTTATATACGAATTTATATATATTCATTTATATATTTAAATTTAAATAAATTATATATATTATATATATAATTTAAATAAATTATATATATAACTTATATACATATATGAATTTGAATGTATTTTATTTTAATTCATAAAATTTTTAACAAAATTCCTATATACATATTTAATTGACTGCTTATGTATTATGTGGAGAAAAATATTTTTTAAAAAATAAAAATTAGGCTATTATGTAATATTTTAAAAATATGAAAAGTTGTAGGACACAATTATTATCTCTCAAGTATAATTCATCTCTTAAGCATAGTTAATCTAAGAATACAAATTAATTATTTACTACTACAATATTAAATATTCAATTTTATGGTAAATTCGTCTGTAATTTTTTTTTATGAAAATTTAGCCCCTCTCGATGAATTTCTGCTTTCGCTATTTCAGGATGACAAACAACTGAGAAAGTTTCGACTCTATTGTAATTTTCTATGGAAATTGAGCCATCTCTTCAGTAATTTTCTTCATCCGTCACTGCCTCTGCGTGGGAGCCTGCAAGATGTAGTGGCCATCTTTCTAAAAATAAAAATAATATTCTAGCAGCTCGTTGCTCCTTGTGTATAATGTTTTGTTTTTTTTGTTTTTTTATTATGCAACCAAACCAGAGAGACTATAGAAAAGTTTTCTGGGATTCATTTGTGGAATTTACTGGATTTCTCTTGCTGGAATCTTGGGGGTTAAACTTTTACTTGGTGGATATCGATGATGTGTAGTTTGCAAGTATCAACAATTTCACAGTGTAATTGCAAGCACATGTAATTTGACTATATATTTCTATTTTGTTATTTCATTGTTTGATTGTAATTAGTGAGTTGGATGGTCCTCACAAGCTCAACTAAATTAATAAAGGTATAATTGCATTGTTAGTGCCAGAACTTTTTAACATTTAACAATTAAGAAAGTGAGGGGGGCGGCTAGAGGACTCTAGACACCCTTTCATCCATCTATATATATATATATATGTTTATGTGTATATGTGTGCATATACGTATGTATATATATGCATGTGTGTGCATAAATATGTATGTATGTGTGTGTGTGCATATATGTATGTATGCTTATATATATGTGTATGTATGTGCGTATATATTTACAAATATTCTTTTTTTTTATAAAATACAAACACACATTCATTTATATATTTATAAATTTTATCTTTATATATGAATTTATATATTTAAATTTAAATGAATTTAAACATATATATGTATATATACACACACACACATTCATTAACATAAATATAAATTTTATATTTATATATGAATATATATATATATATATATATTCATTTATATATTTAAATTTAAATGAATTATATATATTATATATATAATTTAAATAAATTATATATATAACTTATATACATATATGAATTTAAATGAATTTTTTTTAATTAATAAAATATTTGTCAAAATTCATATATACATAAATAATCGACTGCTTATGTATTATGTGGAGAAAAATATTTTTTAAAAAATAAAAATGAGGCTATTATTGAACGTTTTATAAATATGCAAAGTTGTAAGACACAATTATTATCTGTTAAGTATAATTCACATCTTAAGCATAGTTAATCTAAGAGTAAAATTAATTATTGAACTACCACAATATTAAATTTTCAATTTTATAGTAAATTCGTCTGTAATTTTTTTTAATGAAAATTTAGCCCCTCTCGATGAATTTCTGATTTTGCTATTACAGGACGACAAACAACGCAAGTGAAAAAGTTTCGACAGGCCATAGACCGACTAATGTAATTTTCTATGGAAATTGAGTCATCTCTTCAGTAATTTACTACTTCCGTAACTGCCTCTGCGAGGGAACCTGCAAGATGTAGTGGGCATCTTTTTAAAATTAAAAATAATATTCTAGCAGCTCGTTGCTGCTTGTGTATAATGTTTTGTTTTATTTTGTTTTTTATTATGCAACCAAACCAAAGAGACTATAGAGGAGTTTTTTGGGTTTCATTTGTGGAATTTACTAGATTTCTCTTGCTGGAATCTAGGGGGTTAAACTTTTACTCGTTGGATATCGGTGATGTGTAGTTTGCAAGTATCAGCAATTTCACATTGTAATTGCAAGCACATGTAATTTAACTATATATTTCTATTTTGTTATTCCATTGTTTGATTGTAATTAGTGAGTTGGATGGTCTTGACAAGCTCAACAAAACTAATAAAGGTATAATTATATTGTTGGTGCCTGAACTTTTTAACATTTAACAAGTAAGAAAGGGAGGGGGCGGCCAAAGGGCTCTGGACCCCCTTTCATCCATCTATATACATATATATGTGTACGTGTTTATGTGTGTACATATGTGTGTATATATATGTAAGTATCTGTACATATATGTATGTATATATGTGTGTGTTTATATGTATGTTTATAAATATGTGTATGTATGTGTGTATATATATACATATATATTTTTTTATAAAATATACACACATATTCATTTATATATTTATAATATTTATCTTTATATATGAATTTATATATTTAAATTTAAATGAATTTAAAAATATATATGTATATATATACACACACACACACACACATTCATTTACATAAATATAAATTTTATATTTATATTTGAATTTATATATATTCATTTATATATTTAAATTTAAATGAATTATATATATTATATAAATAATTTAAAGAAATTATATATATAACTTATATACATATATGAGTTTAAATGAATTTTATTTTAATTTATATAATTTTTGCCAAAATTCATGTATACATAAATAATTAACTGCTTATGTATTATGTGTAGAAAAATATTTTTTAAAAAATAAAAATCAGACTATTATGTAACGTTTTCAAAATATACAAAGTTGTAGGACACAATTATTGTCTCTTAAGTATAATTCATCTCTTAAGCATAGGAAATCTAAGAGTACAAATTAATTATTGAACTACCGCAATATTAAATTTTCAATTTTATAGTAAATTCGTCTGTAATTTTTTTTATGAAAATTTAGCCTCTCTCGATGAATTTCTGATTTTGCTATTACAGGACGATAAACAACGCAACTGAGAAAGTTTCGATAGGCCATAGACCGACTAATGTAATTTTCTATGGAAATTGAGTCATCTCTTTAGTAATTTTCTACTTCCGTCACTGCCTCTGTGAGTGAGCCTGCAAGATGTAGTGGCCATCTTTTTAAAATTAAAAATAATATTCTAGCAACTCATTGCTTCTTGTGTATAATGTTTTGTTTTATTTTGTTTTTTATTATGCAGCAAACCAGAGAAACTATAGAGGAGTTTTCTGGGTTTCATTTGTGGAATTTACTAGATTTCTCTTGCTGGAATCTTGGGGGTTAAACTTTTACTTGGTGGATATCGGTGATGTGTAGTTTGCAAGTATCAGCAATTTCACATTGTAATTGCAAGCACATGTAATTTAACTATATATTTCTATTTTGTTATTTCATTGTTTGATTGTAATTAGTGAGTTGGATGGTCTGGAAAAACTCAACAAAATTAATAAAGGTATAATTATATTGTTAGTGCATGAACTTTTTAACATTTAACAATTAAGAAAGGGAGGGGGGCGGCTAGATGGCTCTGGACCCCCTTTCATCCATCTATATACATATATATGTGTACGTGTATATGTGTGTATATATGTCTGTATATATATGTAAGTATGTGTACATATATGTATGTATGTATGTGTGTGTGTGTTTATATGTATGTTTATATATATGTGTATGTATGTGTGTATATATATACATATATTCTTTTTTTATAAAATATACACACATATTCATTTATATATTTATAATTTTTATCTTTATATATGAATTTATATATTTAAATTTAAATGAATTTAAACATATATATGTATATATACACACACACACATTCATTTACATAAATATAAATTTTATATTTATATATGAATTTATATATATTCATTTATATATTTAAATTTAAATGAATTATATATATTATATAAATAATTTAAAGAAATTATATATATAACTTATATACATATATGAATTTAAATTAATTTTATTTTAATTCATAAAATTTTTGCCAAAATTCATATATACATAAATAATTGACTGCTTATGTATTATGTGGAGAAAAATATTTTTTAAAAAATAAAAATGAGACTATTATATAACGTTTTCAAAATATACAAAGTTGTAGGACACAATTATTGTCTCTTAAGTATAATTCATCTCTTAAGCATAGCTAATCTAAGAGTACAAATTAATTATTGAACTACCGCAATATTTAATTTTTAATTTTATAGTAAATTCGTCTGTAATTTTTTTTATGAAAATTTAGCCCCTCTCGATGAATTTCTGTTTTCGCTATTACAAGACGACAAACAACGCAAGTGAGAAAGTTTTGACAGACCATAAATCGACTACTGTAATTTTCTATGGTAATTGAGCCATCTCTTTAGTAATTTTCTACATTCGTCATTGCCTCTGCGTGGGAGCCTGCAAGATGTAGTAGCCATCTTTCTAAAAATAAAAATAATATTCTAGCAGCTCGTTGCTGCTTGTGTATAATGTTTTATTTTATTTTGTTTTTTATTGTGCAACCAAACTAGAGAGACTATAGAGAAGTTTTCTGGGTTTCATTTGTGTAATTTACTTGATTTCTCTTGCTGGAACTTGGTGGATATCGATGATGTGTGGCTTGTAAGTATCAACAATTTCGCAATGTAATTGCTAGCACATGTAATTTAACTATATATTTCTATTTTGTTATTCCATTGTTTGATTGTAATTAGTGAGTTGGATGGTTTTGACAAGCTCAACCAAATTAATAAGGGTATAATTACATTGTCGATGTCTGAACTTTTTAACATATAACAATTAAGAAAGTGAGGGGGGCAGCAAGAGGGCTATGGACCCCCTTTCATCCATCTATATACATATATATGTGTATGTGTATATCTGTGTATATATGTATGTATATATATGTATGTATGTATGTTTATATATATATGTGTATGTATGTGTGTATATATATACATATATTCTTTTTTTTTATAAAATATACACTCACATTCATTTATATATTTATAAATTTTATTTTTATATATGAATTTATATATTTAAATTTAAATGAATTTAAACATATATATGTATATATACACACGCACACATTCATTTACATAATTATAAATTTTATATTTATATATTCATTTATATATTTAAATTTAAATGAATTATATATATTATATAAAAAATTTAAATAAATTATATATATAACTTATATCCATATATGAATTTAAATGAATTTTATTTTAATTCATAAATTTTTTGCCAAAATTTATATATACATAAATAATCGACTGCTTATGTATTATGTGGAGAAAAATATTTTTTAAAAAATAAAAATGAGACTATTATGTAATGTTTTTAAAATATGCACAGTTGTAGGACATAATTATTATCTCTTAAGTACAATTCATCTCTTAAGCATTGTTAATCTAAGAGTACAAATTAATTATTGAACTACTGCAATATTAAATATTCAATTTTATAGTAAATTTATATGTAATTTTTTTAATGAAAATTTAGCCCCTCTCAATGAATTTCTTATTTCGCTATTACAAGACGACAAACAATGCAAGTGAGAAAGTTTTGACCTGCCATAAACCGACTACTGTAATTTTCTATGGAAATTGAGCCATCTCTTTAGTAATTTTCTACATCCGTCACTGCCTATGCGTGGGAGCCTGCAAGATGTAGTGGTCATCTTTCTAAAAATAAAAATAATATTCTAGTAGCTTCTTACTGCTTGTGTATAATGTTTTGTTTTATTTTGTGCAACCAAACCAGAGAGACTATAGAGAAGTTTTCTGGGTTTCATTTGCAGAATTTACTTGATTTCTCTTGCTGGAATCTTGGGGGTTAAACTTTTACTTGCTGGATATCGATGATGTATAGTTTGCAAGTATCAACAATTTCACACTGTAATTGCAAGCACATGTAATTTAACTATATATTTCTATTTTGTTATTTCATTGTTTGATTGTAATTAGTGAGTTGGATGGTCATGACAAGCTCAACCAAATTAATAAAGGTATAATTACATTATTGGTGCCTGAACTTTTTAACATTTAATAATTAAGAAAGTGAGGGGGGGCGGCTAGAGGGCTCTGGACCCCTTTCATCCATCTATATACCCATATATGTGTATGTGTATATGTGTGTTTATATGTATGTATATATATGTATGTATGTGTATATATATGTATGTATGTGTATATATATGTATGTATAAATGTATGTATGTTTATATATATGTGTATGTATGTGTGTATATATATACATATATTCTTTTTTTTTTATAAAATACACACACATTCATTTATATATTTATAAATTTTATCTTTATATATGAATTTATATATTTAAATTTAAATGAATTTAAACATATATATGTATACACACACACACACATTCATTTATATAAATATAAATTTTATATTTATATACGAATTTATATATATTCATTTATATATTTAAATTTAAATGAATTATATATATTATATATATAATTTAAATAAATTATATATATAACTTATATACATATATGAATTTGAATGTATTTTATTTTAATTCATAAATTTTTTAACAATATTCATATATACATATTTAATTGACTGTTTATGTATTATGTGGAGAAAAATATTTTTAAAAAAATAAAAATTAGGCTATTATGTAATATTTTCAAAATATGCAAAGTTGTAGGACACAATTATTATCTCTTAAGTATAATTCATCTCTTAAGCATAGTTAATCTAAGAATACAAATTAATTATTGAACTACTGGAATATTAAATATTCAATTTTATTGTAAATTCGTCTGTAATTTTTTTTAATGAAAATTTAGCCACTCTCGATGAATTTCTGCTTTCGCTATTACAGGACGACAAACAATGCAAGTGAGAAAGTTTCAACAGGCCATAAACCGACTATTGTAATTTTCTATGGAAATTGAGCCATCTCTTCAGTAATTTTCTACATCCGTCACTGCCTCTGCGTGGGAGCCTGCAAGATTTAGTGGCCATCTTTCTAAAAATAAAAATAATATTCTAGCAGCTCGTTGCTACTTGTGTATAATGTTTTGTTTTATTTTGTTTTTTATTATGCAACCAAACCAGAGAGACTATAGAGAAGTTTTCTGGGTTTCATTTGTGGAATTTACTGGATTTCTCTTGCTGGAGTCTTGGGAGTTAAACTTTTACTTGGTGGATATCGATGATGTGTAGTTTGCAAGTATCAACAATTTCATAATTTAATTGCAAGCACATGTAATTTAACTATATATTTCTATTTTGTTATTTCATTGTTTGATTGTAATTAGTGAGTTGGATGGTCTTGACAAGCTCAACCAAATTAATAAAGGTATAATTATATTGTTGGTGTCTAAACTTTTTAACATTAATAATTAAGTTGTTCAACTTTTCAAAATATAAATTTAGTTGTAGAACTAAAAAAACATGTATAATTTAGTTGTTTTAGCAAGTTGCAATCCGAAAGCTGCTTTATTGGATAACACTTACCAATAAAAGGTGTTGTGACATTTATGTGTAACTAGTTTGTAATCTGCTAGAATAACTAAATTGTACACTATTTTTTAGTTACAATACTAAATTGTTATTTTAAAAAATTAAACAACTCAATTATTAAATAGTAAAAAATTAAAACACCAATAATGTAAATATATCATTAACAAATGAACTTGGTGTTACGATGGGTTTGATCTTTACTTTTTTTATATTTTTATTTGTTGCAATGGGAGTGTTCTATATGAATCTTGATTTTTTACAATATTGAATCAAAATGTGATTTTTGCTTTTTGCTTGTAAATCTTTTAAAAATATACCGTTGGTGTCTCAATTTTTCGATTTTTGCTATTATAGTATCTGAACTTTTTTTTTTGTTTAGTTTAGTATCTCACTTATAGATTTTAGGTATGAAATAATTATTTCGACCGTTTTTATCTTGGTGTCAGACTGAATGCCAAATATGAGACTCATTTTCAGTCAAAAAAAAACTATCATAGTCAGATTAATAAAAGTTTTTTGACGAAATTATCCTTATCATTACTAAAAAAAAATTTACCCAAACCTCCAAAATCTGAAATATCATTCAAAACTAGCTTAATCCAACACTGGAAGAACTCACTTTCTCACACACTTGATTTCTTTACTCCTCTTTCTGGCCGCTTAGGAAAATTTGAACACGAAGAAGACAACATTGCCCCTTTCTTTGTTGACTGTAACAATTCTGGAGCCCCATTTATTGATGTTGTTGCTGATAATGTTACCACTTCTGACATTCTTGAACCCATTTGTGTTCCTCATATTGTTCACTCATTCTTACCACTAAATGGGGTTAAGAACTGCGACGTTTCGCAACTTTTGCTTGCAGCTCAATTTATAGAGTTAGCAGATGGAAACTTTATAGGTTGCACCATTAACCATGTAGCTGCTGATGGTACAACTTTATGGAATTTCATGAATTCATGGTCTGAAATCTCTAGCGTTTTACATCAAATCTCTAAACCTTTTGTTTTTGATCATTGGTTTCGCGGAGAATTTTTTGTCCAATCCGTCTGCCTCTCTCAATCATCAAAATGAGTAGTGAAATCAGTATTACTACTCCACCATCGCAAAAGCAAGAGAGAGTTTTCCATTTCAGTAAGAAAAACATTGCAGTGCTCAAACAAAAAGCAAAATCTGAGTCTGGATGTGAGAAGATCTCTTCTTTACAAAATGATTAGTGGTTTCATAGAATGATTGTAATCGAGATTTCTCTTAATGGACAAAAATCTAGCTTTAAAGCCATTAAAATTTCAGCTGGATTTCCAGGTAAATACAAAATAAATTCAATATAAGTTCACAAAATTAATCAATTTCAATTCACTTTCTTGATGGGTTTTTACTTAATATCTATACAGGAGTTGATTCAGTTGCTTTAGGAGGAAAAGATAGAGGTAACAGGGGATGGAGTTGATGCAGTAGAACTCACAACTCTGTTAAGAAAAAAGCGTGGGTCATGCAGAGATTGTAAGCGTGAGCGCTGTTGAACAGAAGGAGGAGGAGAAGAAAGAGGATCCACTGAAAGTGCAGCCAATTGTATGGCCTACTTATATGGGTAGTGTTACACTGTTTATGACTACAACTTCCAGCACCCTGACACAAACTCTTGCTCTATCATGCAACTTCAGAATGAAAAAACAGAGTAAAACAGAGAAGGATCAATATCCAGTATGCAATAACTGAATTTGCAGACTCTAAAATCAAATACCCGCAGATTTTCTGAAAGAAAACATATTTTCAGGTGTTATAGGAAAGGGAACAAATGAGCTATGCATAGTAATTTAGAAATTAGTTCATGTTTTTTAGATATACTGTGTATCCTTTTTTTTTTTTTTGTCTGAAACTGTTGTGTAGATTTCTCAGTATCTGATAATTTTTGGCTATGCAAATAAACAAAAATGAAGGATTTGAGTAAATTTTTTTTAGCAAGGGTAAGGGTAATTTCGTCAAATAACTTTTATTAATATGATTAGGATAGTTTTTTTTTTACTGAAAATGGATCTCATATTTAGTATTCGGCCTCCCACCTAGGATAAAAACGGTCAGAATAATTATTTTATAACTAAAATATATAGTTAAAATGCTAAATTGAATAAAAAAAATTAGACATTAAAATAGCAAAAATTGAAAAATTGAGACACCAATATATATTTTTTCCTAAATCTTTTTATGTTTTATTTATTTTAATTATTTTTTAGGTTTTAAATATATTGATTGAGTTTTTTTTTGTTCGTCTTATATATTGCACACCACATGTTTGATTAAATACATCAAAGCATATATTAGTATATATAGGTATCTATTATATATACTTTAACTAAAAATAACAATATATGTATGTATATGTGGATATACGTAGTTATATATCAATATATGTTATATATATTTTAATTAAAAAAATAATTGTATATGTGGTTGTGAGTATTTATTGATATATGATGGTATATTTATGAATATATATCAGTACATGTTATATATATTTTAATTAAAAAATAATAATTTATACGAGTATATGTTGGTATATATCGATATATATTAGTATATATTTAATATATTTAATTAAAGAATAACAATATATTTAAGTATGTCAGTATATGTTGGTATATGTTATATACATTTTAACTAAAAAATAATAATATATGTAGATATATATTGATATATGTCGGTATATATTATTATATGTTATATATATTTTAACTAAAAATAATAATATATGTGATTATATGTTGATATATATATATGTATACTCTATGAGTATATATCACATATAACTAAATATATTGAATAAAATAATAATATATATTGATATATGTTATATATAACTAGATAGTTATGTGTATATATTATAAAAAAAATATATATTATAAAAAAATAGCAATACATGTTATATTTATGTGAATATATATGGATATATATTGATATATGTCAGTATATATTTTAAATAATTTATATTATATATGTTAATTATTTTTTAAAAAATATAAATTAATTAAATAAAAAAATATAAATATATATAAATATATAGTTTAAAATTAATTAACATAAATTATATTTTAAATTAATTAATCATTAAATTTTTAAAAATAATTTTAGTTTTTAGGTTAGGCTATAAATAGCACTACATAAAATCAGATATATGTGAATAAAAAAAATGTAAATTATGATATATGTTAAAAAATATATTTAAATAATTTAAATAATATATATTAATATTATTTTTTAAAAAATACAAATTAAATAAAATATATAAAAATAAATTAAATAAATTATATTAATATATTATTATACCTAATTAATTAATACATTAAAATATTATAAATATTAATTAATAAAAATAACAAATTAAAAAATTATTAGACCACTTATGAATTATATATTGTGACCAGTAGATTGTATGGATTGATTTTTCGAAAATCAATGGATGAGCCATCCTTTTTTTGTAAATATAAAACCAATGAATCGTACTTTTGGAAATTTCCTTTAAGCATGGTATTTTTGAAAATTGTTTACGTTTTTAAGTTATTTTTGTAACTGTCCCAATAAATTTTATTAAGCTCCAGACCAATCAAACCAGAAATTATCGAAGAATATTACGCTTTCAGCATACTTTTTAACTTTTTTTTTTTAAATATTTTATATTTTTTAAATATTTTAGATACACTAAATATATATTTAATATATATCTTTAAAAATTAAATAAATATTTAATATAGTAAATATATATCTAAAATATATTCTAAAAAAGAATATTTTTAAAATTAAAAATTAAAAAAATATATTTTTAAAATTAAAAAATAAATATTTTTAAAAATATTTTTATTTTTAGAATATTTTTAAACAAACTTCAATTTATTATATTTTCTAATTCAAATATTTTTAAGCCACCGTCGCTCTGAACAATCAGGCTACAAAATGTCAATGTCAGTTCAAAATAAATTAAGCTTTTAATAAAAATATAAAAAAATTAAAAATAATTTTATATTTATTATATTTATAAAATATTTATTAAAATATCAAAATTTATAAAATATTTATCAAAATATTATATTTTTATTAGTTTATAATAAGTTTATAAATTTTATAATTAGTTTATAATGAATTTATAAATTTTATATAGTTTATAATAAATTTATAATAATATAATTAAAATATTTTTAATAAAAAAATAAAAATTTATAAAAATATAGCGAAAGAATTTTATTTTTTTTAAATAAATTGGGTCACAATAGTTGTTTCCGTACATTTAAAAAGAAGACGTCTATTTTAAAGTATTTTTATAAATTTGTTTGTGATAGTATTTTTGGAAACTGACCCTTTTTTTTAGTTAGTTTTGTAATTGTCCCTATCCCCTACTAGAGCAGGCCTCAGAAATGACCAATTCAAAACGGACGAAGCCAAGGAATTTTAGGAATTTTGGGCTTCAATTTCAAATTTCAGAAAGAAAAAAAAAGGAAAAGGGTAAAAGAAACACAAAACTACTTGTGTGGAAGGCAGAGGGGGGCATTTCGCCCACTCTTCTCCACAGAATTGATGAATTATCCAAATATCAACAAACCTCTTCTCCTTTTGCCATATCACTTTCTCTCATTACTCCAAATCCTCCCTTCTTAAACCACCAATAAACCATGCTATTAAACTTCTCCTCCTCCTCATCTTTTCTCAAATTTACCAACTCTAAACCTTCTTCTTTAAGACCCAAAACTCGCTTCTCTTATTCTTTCTCCTCTTCATTTTCATCACCACACCTCACTCTTCACTGCAAGAGTCACCTTTTCAATAGATACGAACTTGGCAAAAGGCCTGATTTCAGGTCTTGTGCTGTTTCTGGATTTGATTTGGGCAGTTTTGAATCTGTTCTTGAGGCTGCTGGAGTTTTGACAGCTATAATTATTGTCCATGAAAGTGGTCACTTTCTCGCTGCTTATCTACAGGGTATTCATGTAAGTAAATTTGCTGTTGGATTTGGTCCAATTTTAGCTAAATTCAATGCAAACAATGTCGAGTACTCTGTTAGAGCTTTTCCTTTGGGGGGATTTGTGGGGTTTCCTGATAATGATCCGGAGAGTGATATACCTGCTGATGATGAAAATTTACTGAAAAATAGACCAATATTGGATAGGGGATTAGTTGTATCAGCTGGTGTTATTGCTAATATTATATTTGCATATGTTATAATCTTTGTTCAAGTTTTATCAGTTGGTTTGCCTGTGCAAGAGGCCTTTCCTGGGGTGCTTGTGCCTGAGGTTCGAGCCTTTTCCGCAGCTTCCCGAGATGGGTTGCTTGCTGGTGATGTAATTCTTGCTCTTAATGGAATTGAACTGCCCAAAACTGGGCAAAATGCAGTTTCTGAGGTTGTTGATGTCATTAAGAGAAATCCCAAAAGAAATGTGTTGCTTAAAGTCGGGAGGGGACAGCAAGATCTTGAAATTGGGGTAACCCCAGATGAGAATTTTGATGGAACTGGTAAAATTGGAGTTCAATTATCACCAAATGTAAAGATTACGAAGGTTTTAGCAAATAATCTCCTGGAGGCATTTAATTTTGCTGGAAAAGAATTTTGGGCTCTCTCATCGAATGTTTTGGATAGCTTAAAACAAACTTTTTTGAACTTTTCGCAATCAGCTAGTAAGGTTTCAGGTCCGATTGCTATTATTGCAGTTGGAGCAGAGGTTGCAAGATCAAATATTGATGGACTCTACCAGTTTGCAGCTGTGCTCAATATTAATCTTGCAGTGATAAACCTTCTGCCTTTGCCTGCTTTAGATGGGGGTTCTTTAGCCCTGATACTTATAGAGGCAGCTAGAGGTGGGAGAAAGCTTCCTTTAGAAATCGAGCAGCGAATTATGTCCTCTGGGATCATGCTTGTTATACTACTTGGCTTGTTCCTTATAGTTCGAGACACCCTAAACCTTGACTTTATTAAGGATATGTTGTGATTATTTGCAAGGATGTTATTGTTCGAACAGGCGTTTGATTGATGTGAAGCTGGCTTTTCATCTCATCAGTTGCTGATGATGATGTCTTGACAGTAGACAGTAGATGCTCGAGATATTAGTTCCTCCCTTTGAATGGGATATAAAGGAGGTATATATGACTTCTTATTCACAAATCATTATTTGTTGCTCCCTTTGTAGATCTTTTTTAATATTTCTGTTAATCATAATTTCTTAAATGATAATGAAAATTTTGCAATGGGTTGTAAACTTCCAACTCTAAAATCTATATAGATGTCTATTACAGTTACATTCTTTTATAATTGATCCACATTGAAATCCTTGCTGATGATGACTGTAGCAAGCTTTACCTTCATTCTTGTTTGGTTCTGCATGTTTGTGTGTTATAGTGGATTTAAGCTATCCTTTTCATTCTTATAGCAAAGTCCAAAGTGGTCTGCCAAGTGTAGGAAAAATAGAAATACTGTTGAGGTCAATTGGTTTGATCCTTTGTTCTTGCATTGTTCAAATGGATCAACCTAATCAAAGGGAATAAAACTAGAACAAGTTTGGTTGGAACTGAAGTGTTTGCTAGGGGTTTATACTATGGGGAAAAAGAAATGAAACTCGGTTCATTCTATAATTTTACATTCAATATGTTGAGAACATTATCGGTTCAAAATTATGGAATTAGGTCTATGAGATTTTCTAACGATGAGTCTTTGTGGCATTATGATTTACTATATTGTAGTTTTTGACATTATAAATTTTTCCAACCTTCAACTGAATCATGATTGGTTCAATGAACTGGCCTGGAGTTTGTGAATCCAAAGGTTGTGGCCAAATGTTTTAAAACCCATTATATCGGTTCTGATTTAGGGTTACTGTTGAATTGAATCCAAAATCAACTCAAGCCGAGCAATCTACAAGGTAGCTGGAGCGTTGGGGCCGATTAATGAGAAGCCAAATCTTGGTGTCTCTCTCTCTCTCTATATATATATGTACATACATTTATAGCTTTTGTGGGAATTTGTTATTTTCTATTGCAAAAAGTATTTAGTAAATTAGCACAAATTTCTTTTTCAATGAGACTCAGGAGTTTTGAATTTTTTGTTTAATGTTGAGATTTTGTAATTGGTTTCTATTTTCTGTAACGACATTTCTTGTCTTATAAAATAGAGTTGTTTTTTTTTTCTTAATTATACAATTAATTTTATTTTCATAAATAGAACAACCTTTTACAAAATTAAGGAGAATGTGTAGATATACCTTCTAATTTATCGCCTAAGTGCAATTTAGCTCTATTTCTTTTTCTTGGCTCAAATAAACCTAAATTTTTGGAAAGCTAGCTTTTTAAGCCCTTCATGTAACAACAAAATTAACACAGTTATATTATAGGAAAATGATGCAAATATGTCTTCGAATTTATCGCTTGAATATAACTTGGCTCTTATTTTTTTCACTTAATTATGCCTAAATTTTTACAATTGTTTTTACAACTATTGAAGAATATGTGGATTTCACTTTAAATAAAAAAATTTATTTTTTCACATAAATAATTAAATATTATCAGAAAAAAAAAAGAAATCATGATGTCTTACTATAAAAAAAGCTATATATTTATTTATAATTATAAAATTTTGTTTTGAATTTTACTAATTATATGATTGTTAAGAGGTTTGAGAAAAAAAAAAAAGAAACAAAGGAGATTTCTGCTTTTTTTTTTTTTCTTTTTGATGAAGAAATCTCATTACTATAATCGATTTTCAAAGAACTTAAGCCAATTAAGCCAATTCCTCAAAGTTACAAAATCTATGTATCAAATCTTTGGCAAAACATGAAGCGAGCGAAAGGGAACTTAGATAAAAAAAAAACCATCGATTGTATATATTTCAGGCTTCTTCGTTGATGTCCGACGTCGTAAGTTGGCGAGAGCAAAGTTTTTTAATAAAAAGAATTTGGGTTTGCCACTTAAAACAAATAAGATTTAATTGCTTGTGGATTTGATTTAATAACTAGAGCTAAAAAAAATTATAGATCTTTCTATACACTGTATCATTCTTTGTTTTCTATTCATTTTTTTGTAAGCAATTTTGATATATTAAAAAGAATAAGAAACAAATTTAGTTTACAATTGTACAATGGATGGTTGTTTTTATTTTTTAAGTAGTGGTGAAAAATAAAAATTTTGTTTTTATTTTGTATATGTGCAATAATTGTAAATTTATTATTTTCAATAGTTCATTAGTATGGTAAATTTTATGTTGAAGAATGTTAACAAAGTATCGGGAAGAACTTAAAGAATTTATTATTTTAATTAATTTTTTATTGTCATTTTTATCCTTAATTAATGATAAGAAGGGAGAGTTAAATTTCAAGTGGAGAGTATGAAAAGATGGTTTTACAAAAATTTGAGCATATTTAAGCCTAAAAATATAGTGTCAATTTGTACTAAAATAGTTATTTTTGCAAAAATTTAGATATAATTGAGCCAAAAAAATAAGGGTCAATTTGTACCCGCGTAACAAATTCAAATGCATATCTTTACTTTCTCTCTATAATATAATAACGTTAACTTTGCCGTTAAGTGAGAGATTTAAAAAAATTGATTTTTAAAAAATTTAGGCTTGTTTGAGCTAAAAAAAAAAGGAATAGGGCTAAATTGTGTTTGCATGACAAGTTGAAGTGTATATATGCACATTCTCCATCTATATATCACTAAAAAAAAAGCGCAATCAGTGACGCATTCTGCAACAACTCTTATTTCGTCGCTGATTAGCGACTTTATCAACGATAACTTTACGACAAAGAATCAAGATAAGCGTCTTTCCAACATTTCGTCGCTAAATGTGTCGCTGATTAACAACAAAAAAATGGTCGTAGAATCTGTCGCTGAATAGCGATAAAAGGTCGTTTCTCGCTGAATGTGTCGCTGAATTTTGCGCCAATAATCAGCGACGACGGTACGACTAATTTACGACAAATTAGCAAAGAATGTGTTTATTTTTTATTGAAAATTTTTTTGTCACTAATTAGTCACTAAATGGGTCGCTGATTTACGAGAAAAATAGTTAGTCGCAGAATTATCGGTGATTTGCGAGAATATTGCGACGAATTACCGAGAAATTAATTTTATTTCTATTTTAAAGTAATTGCTCGCTAATTAGTCGCTAAATGGGTAACTGATTTGCGAGAATATTGCGACGAATTACCGAGAAATTAATTTTATTTCTATTTTAAAGTAATTGCTCGCTAATTAGTCGCTAAATGGGTCGCTGAGTGGTGAGAATTTTTATTTGTCGCTGTACTGGTCGCTGAATTTTTAAAATGCCATATTTTATGAATTTTTCTGGCGCCATTCAAAATTATATAATTATGAATTTCTTTGACCCTAATCCAAAATGAGCGGTGCGGGGGTAATGAGTTGTTTTCATTTTTAACCTTTTTCCATTTCATTTTTCTCCCTTTTGAATAGTCATAATCCTGGATTAAATTATATGTTTTAATCAATAAAATAATTCTGAATTAATAGATTAAAATTTAATTTTTTAAATTCATATTTAAGATTTTTTTTTCCATATTCAAACAGTTTTTTGTAATTTAGATATAAAAGAGCTACCAGGCTATATTTTCTTTTTAATTACATATTCTTTTACTCGTAATCCTTTAATAATTTAAAAACTAATATACTATATTTTTCTTTTTTTTAATCATAAATTTTTTGTACTTATTTCGCGGGTTTTTTTGTACGTTTGTAAAATCGAACTTATACATATTGTAACAACTCGTAATTTACTCAATTGAAATACTATATATTAATTATTAATTTTATTGTTCCATTCAATTAGAATATTAAATTAATCACGTATTTAATTTCAGATTTGTTAAATTTAATTTTTCATTTATATGATTTAATTTTTTATTTTTTTATTGGATGTAGAAATAATGTCGATGGGAGTCTAGAAATGAGAGTTTGATGAGTAGCTACTTTGAGTCCAAATGTGGTGACAGGTATTCGGATTTTATTTACAGTGTTAAAAAAGAAAGCATATTCATACCTGAAAATATACTAACTCAATGGAAAGCTGATTGGAGTACCGATAAAGCAAAACATCGTTCTTCCGTTGCTTCAAAGAATAGGTTTGTTTTTATTTCATCATTCATATTTATGGTATAATCTTACTGCTTGATGACATAACATGTGGTATAATATTATGACAATGTAGGCTAACAGAAAAAGCAGGGCCTGGAACTGGCCCTTCTAAGCACACATTTGGATCCATTTCCCAAGAAGCACATAGACAAAGAATGGTAAATTATTAAATTAGCCATTATTATTAGAAAATGTATGTTTTATATATGCAAATTTAATTACCAAGATATAATTTGACAGAGTAAAGAATTGGGACGTGAATTTTGCTTGGAGAGGTTTTCTTATTTGGTCACACAAGCAAAACCGATAGAAATAAAGTCTTAATTGATAAGCGCTCCGAGTTAGTTTATGTATGACTTTGTTTCTTCTCAAGTTAATTTAATTTTTTTTATCCTATTTTAGATTAAATAGTTAAAAATGTAATTTGATTTGCATATATCTTTGGCAGGAGAAATACCAAGAACTTAAGAATGCCGAGCCTGAGTTGCAGACACTTGAGGCTGAGGAGGATGATATGCCTTCATTAACACCAGCCCAAATAGAGCTTAAGCGACGCGTGTTTGTGGAGCCTGCTGGTTGCATCGGTAAGACATCTCGTATTTATGGGCTGGGTTCTTCCTCATCCCATTATTCATGCTATGAACCATCTGGGTCATCATTTTCTGCAACGTCTGCTAATCGCAATGACTATGAGGTATTGGAAACTATGAAAGTATTACAACAAAAGGTAGAAGAGCAAGCCAAGATTATAGCATCAATGAATGAAGTCATAGCTAACGTGCGCTCGGTGAATGATGTTTTAGATGATATGCGCTTATTCTTATCTGAGCAACGAAGGAAAACAAATGCTCCTCCTGCTCCGGCAAATGACAATGTGGAGAAAGACGATGTTCGTATGTAGGATATACTTGATAGTTGGTGTTCTCTTTGTTTGTGTTTAGAGTGTTGGATTATCACAGTTGGTGTTTTCTTTGTTTGTGTTTGGAGTGTCGAATTATTAAAGTTTGTGTTCTCTTTGTTTGTGTTTGGAGTGTCGGATTATTAAAGTTGGTGTTCTATTTGTGTTTGGAGTGTCGGATTATTAAGACCTTATGTGTTCAATATACTTTCTTAAGGGGTAAACTTTACATTCGAATTGTTTATGTATACTTATTACCACTAATAACTTAATTATGAATGTTGTGTTATTTGATTATTATTGTAATGAATGACTATTTTATAAACAGGTTTGGTTATTATATTTGAAATTCAACAGGTTCTTGAAAATGTGTAGACAAAAAAAAATTGGAATACTAGAAAAATATAGCCAAACAATTACAAAATTGCGACAAAATCAGCGACTAAAGGTGACAAAAAAAAATTATTGAATTCTGCGACAAATCAACGACTGAAACAACGAGAAAAATATTGCGACACATCAGCGACAAAATTTAGCGAGCCAATTAGCAACAAATTCAGCGACTAAATTAACGACCCAAATATCGATAAATTCAACGACCAAAGCTAAATCAGCGACGACTTTCAGCGGGAATAAATAATTCCCGCCAAAAATGAAAATGTCGTTGAATTTGTCTCTGTTTTGTCGCTGATTTGTCACTAATCAACGACACACACAATTGGTCGCTGATTTGTCGTTGATTTTTTAGCGACCAGGATATTACCGTCCGCTCGATTTTTCTCGCTGTTCGTCGCTGATATTGTCGCTATCGTATTTTGGTCGTTGATTTCATCGTTAATGGTGTCGCAGATTATGTCGCAGATTGCTGTTTTTTTTGTAGTGTATATACTCCTTTTCAGCTTTCACACTTTAAAAATATGCTATTTTGTGTTTTTTTAGAACCACTAGTATTAAAACCCACGCAATGCTCGTAGCAATATTAAAGAAAATTAATATATAACAAAATAAAATTATATTTATATTCTATATAATTTTATTTAAATCTCTTTGAGATTATTCAAAATATAATATGATTCAAAGTAATAATAATTCATAATAATTTAATAAAAAAATATATCTAATAATATCTCAAATTAAATTGCGAAATACTTCTTTATACACTATATTTATAAATTTATTTGTATTTTGTCCACCATCATAAATTAAAATCTTCAACCCCTTGTTATTCTTGAAAGTGCAACATAAAGTTATACATGTGCAAACATATATCTCTTTAAAAATAACCATACATGAGATAATGATTAGCCTTGACTTTTATTAATAGTTATAGCAAAAGATAATAAAATTGAAAACTGTCTTCGCTGAAATTTAAAAGGTATTGTTGAATCAGGTGGAGTTAATGTCCTTTTGCTTCAATTATCTTATTCTTAAGTCTTATGATGATCAACCTTGTATCATTACACAATCCTGATAATTGATTTATATTTCTCAATAATATTACATGTACATCGACTTTTAATATAACAGAGTGATTTAGAACTCTAAAATATTTAATACTGTTTAAAAATTCTGGCGTATGTACATGTTCTAAAGATCCAAAAGACATTATCAGATATACAAACTGTAGCACCAAAATATAGTATTAAAACCTTATCAACTCAAGCTCAAAAATAAATTTAAAAAATAGATAAGTCAAATTTAAATTGCACAATTAAAAAATTATGCAACATAAGCAATTAGATGTAAACTATATAACTATATAAGGAGTTTTGTATATTTATCATATATTTTCTTTATCATTATGTGAATATTTTTTACCATATTACTTAGTTTTACCTATTCAAAGTTTAAATATATATATATAAATAGATATTAAATTGATAGTTCTAAAACTTTTTTTTCAATATTTTTAATCTATTTATTATGCCCCATAAATTTGTTATCAAAATTGTACTATGTAATTGAAATTTTGAATATAGTATATTAGAGTTTTTTGATAATATAAACTCACAGCATAACGTAAATAATTATATAGTAAAAATAATATAATAAAATTCTCAAGAATTTGTTGTTTATATTACTCTATATTTAGCTAAATTTTAATAATAGGTTAGGAAAAATTAAGTATTTTAGTTTAAGAAAACATAAACCATAAAGAAATAATACTACTACCTTAATAATAGGTAATAACTAAGTTAAATCTAATGTCTTCATCACTTAGGTTAAATTTTAAATTTGACCACAAAATAATATTAAAAATAAAAATATATTTTCTTCAACTTGTATTCATATATTTTATTTTTTCTCCCTTTCCCTTCTTTATGTATTATCTCTCTCTCTCTTTCCACCCATTCTTTTTTCTGCATACTCTCTTTATTTCTTGTAAATTTTTTTTAGCTTTATATTTTTCATTTTTTACTTGTTTTATTTTTTAATTAATTTTTTACTGAATTTGGATATTAAAAATAAAAAGTAATATATTAAAATTATAAAATTTAATATTTAAATCCAAATAGTACTAATCAAAATTTTGTAATCTTTAATAATACATATAACATTGTGCGGAATCTATACATATAATATTTGACAGTCACTAAATTGGATTGCTAACAGGATTGACCAAGTTGATATAAGGCTTAAAATATTGATTAGTACCATAAGTTCTATAACCCATTCTCTAAAGTCTAACAATTCAAATTCTAGCCCAGCCTTGTAGGCTTACCAATTTACTCCCAATTAAGTATAATAATCACATATCTCTCAAGCATTATTACTACCTCTGAATGTAATTGCTCTAAATCAAAATTATTTGATTAAATTGAAAAGTAGCACAACATTAAAAAATGCATGAGACTATTTACTCTTCAATGTACCAATCTCAAAAAAAAAATTCTAACATAAAATAAAGCAAAAATCTATAGACATTTCAACTCAAGAATATTAGTCTCACCTATATGTTCTACAATTACTTATTATTTAGCAAATAAAATCTTTATGTAAGGGTCACTCAGTTTCATCTATTCAATAACATGAACCAAACGGTGACACATCTGACTTAGCATTCTGCAAGCATTAAGTGCAAACCAAAAATAAAAAAAAGGCCAATACCCTATGACATAATAAACTTTAAAAAAAAAAAAATACAATTTCTAACAAAATCACGATTGGATTCAGATTTAGTAACTCACTTTCTTGTTAGGAAACTATCAAGAAGTCACCATCAATATTGCGAAAAGCACAGTTGTCCATTGATTTATTTGTAGTGTACCTAAAAACGAATCAATTTTAACCATAAAAAAAGAGAAAAAACTTTGACTCCATATATAAACAAAATATAGTGAAACAAAACAAAGAATTGAAAAATACCAATTACATATGAATAGGATATCCATGGCGAAAGAATCAAACGAAAACAAACAAACAAATAAATAATAAATGAATTGAAATATAGAAAAAAATTATTAAAAATGAAAAAATAACATTATGTGTATGTCACTTGTTACAATTATGATTCTTATGGTTTTGATACTAATAAATAGTATTATAAGAGGAAAAAAATAACAAAGATAGGAGAGCTAAATGATATTATTAAAAGGAAACAAAAATTGAAAATAGAAAATATAGATTGAGTCTACATCTTCTTTAATTAATTTAAATTATTTGATAATATCCATATTAAAAATTTCAATTAAGTTAACAATCACTTAGTTGAATTTTTTAATTTAAAAAATTTAAAATTTTAAAATATTCAACGATCCATTTAATATTTTCTTTTAACACATCAAAACAAGAAATCTTTTTTAATTAATTTAAATTATTTGATAATATCCATAATACTTGATTTTTTTTAATTTAAAAATTTAAAATATTCATCGATCCATTTAATATTTCCTTTTAACAAATTTTAAAAGTTAATTCTTTTAAATTTAAAATTATGATTAGATAAAAAGGGATTTTTTATTCTTATTTAAATTCTTTTAAATTTTTAAATTTAAATTTATGATTAGATAAAAAAATCCTAAACGTAAAACACTAATTAATTAAGAGATTTTTTTTGTCATATGCTTATGTTGTTAATTTTTATTTAAATTCTTTTAAATTTAAAATTATAATTAGATAAAATTGGATTTTTTATTCTTATTTAAATTCTTTAAATTTTTAAATTTAAAACTATGATTTAAAAAATTTCAAGCATAAAACACTAATTAATCATGATATTTTTAATTTTTTATGAATAGATAAAAAAGGGATTTGTTTTTGTCATATATTAATATTGTTAATTCTTTTAAATTTAAAATTATGATTAGATTAAAAAATTATTATGATTAGATAAAAAATCTCTCATAATGGTTTTTTTTAGTTATAAAAGTAATTATGCTTATACACTAATTTAAGACAAAACTTAAGTTTTGTCTTAAATTATACCTGGTGGTAATTTAATATTGTGACATTTGACTTAATTTTATGAAATTCTACTCTCCTTAAACAGATATTTTAATACCTCTTCAAAGATGTTATTTGTTTCTTTTCTCCATCTTTTTTCTTTTCTTTCTCTCTTCTACAACCGCCCCTTTTCTTTCTTCCTTTCTTTTTATTTTCTTTTTCATTTTACAAAAAATTAATTTGATTTTCTATATTATTTATTATTTGTAAATATGTCTACATTTTTTTTAATTTTTTTCTTATTTTTCAATTGTAATATTATATATATTTTTTATTTTTTTAATGGTAATGCACTCCATATGGTTGATAAGATGTTTCAAAGACAATTTTCTTTTTGTTTTGTGATTTTTTTCATTTACTATAATAGTAAATGTTCCATATTGCATATATTTTTAATTAATGTATATATATATATATAATAATTTTAAAATCCTATAATAATTTTTCAGTAAAAAATATAAAAAATTGATAATCATAATTAATTTATATTATTATCAATATCTAATATATTTTTTATATTATATACAATAACTAATTATTGTTAATATAGATATCATAATCCTATTTGAACTCTTCAAATAATAATAAATTTAATTTTTTAAAAATTAGTTTACATTATTAGATAAATAATTAATTATTAGATAAAAAATAGGTAAACATCCTATTAATTATTTAAAAATTTCAACTATATTATTAGATAATAGCTAATTATTATCAAAATTAGATAGGATATTCTAATTTTATTTGAACTCTTTAAATAAATATCTATAGCAATTAATTAATTAATTATTATAATAAATAATAATTTGATTTAATATTTAAAAAATATCAGTATGTGTTATTTATTTTAGTATTGTATATAAATATAGATTCATTTTCAATTTATATTTTATTATTGTTGTTAAATCTTTTTTTATTTATATTTGTTTTATTTAAATGTTTGTTTGAGTTAATTTTATATTTAATGTATGTTTTTAATTTTTTTAGCATACACACATCCTACAAAGATATATTTCCATCATATACTCAATATATACACGATATATATAACATTTACACAACGTATATACATCTATATAGCGTACACAGATATATAATGTGTGTATGCTATGTATATGTCTGTGTATGTTGTATAGAATTTTCTTTTATATGCTATAGTTTGACTTCTAAATCATATAATATTTTTAATGTGATGTATATGTTATGTATTTATGATGATATATATATTGAATTATAATTAGTAAGAAATATAATTCTATTTACTGTTTTGTAGATGTTGTGTAGATATTTTATTTTTTATATATATTATCTATTTTAACATATGAATCATATATTTTTTTTAAATTTAAAATAGTAAAATTATAAACTTAAATTATAAAAAGAATAATAGTATAATATACATATATTGCACTACAAGAATATATTGGATTACAGAGAGAAAAGTTTTTATTGGTAATGCTGATAAAATATCGAGAGAAATACAAGAAAAATAATTAGAAAATATATTGACAGATTACCGATCGACTACCGAGAGCGAAATTTCCCAAGAGAAAAAGTGTCAATAATAATGGCGCTAATCTTTACATACTAAAATTATCGACGGATAGAGCAATTCGTCAATAAATTATCGTGCGAATTATCGGTGCCACGATTTAGATTTAAAATTTCCTGATAGAAGAATTTCTCTCGATAAACAAGTCAACAAGCTGATATGTAGATTTAGATTTATTGAGAGAAAAAGATCTTTTCTCAGTGTTATCGATAGAAAAAACTTTATGTCAATATTACCTAGAGAAAGAATGCTTCTCTCGGTAAATGGAAGGCAGAGAGTCAAGCCTCTGTTGACTTTTTTTACTGAGAGAAACTAGCTTCTTTAGGTATTACCGACAAAATGATAATCTTTGTCAGTAAATTAATAAATATATTTTCCAAATTCTATCATTCTATTAATGATAGAAATGCTCTATCTCTCGGTATTCTAAATACAAAAGATATTTTTCTTGATAATACCAAGAGATTAGTTCTGTTAGACAAATGATCTTAATTTTGATCCTTGACAACTCAAATGGATGATCTATTTTAACTTGTGTTTGAGAAAGCTTGTTGCAGGATTAGGTGGCTTCAATTAAAGGTGAACAGAACAAGTATAGCGGTCGCACCTCACCTGAATACGACCGCTCCATGAAATTACAAAATGAAACCTTGTCACAGTAGGTTTCGTGGTCAGAAGTTCGACCATAGTCGCGACCGCTCCTACATAATAGCGACCGTCCTAATATTTGCCCGACCGCTACTCAAGGAACTTAAATCATTACAATCACAGTAAGGTTCGCGGTAACAAGAACGGTGAATAACTCGACCTCGCTTATCACTTTAGCGACCGCCCCATTCAGAGTCGCGACCGCCCCACAATTCAAGAAGAAATTGCTCAAAGAGACAGTAGTGTTCGCGTCCTCAGATGCGTCCAGAAGTTCGACGCGAGAATGTGAGTTCGTCCGCGAAAAGCTACCAAGGGCAACCGTGAGATTCAAATTGTGGCGGACATCTCTTTTGCTCTGTCAGAAAGTGACACGTGACATGACCGTTGTAAACCCACTTCAATATTCAAAAAGGGCGACCGCACCTTTGCTTGGCGCGACTGTCCCGACAAAGACAGTATGGGCAAAAAACGGTCGGACAAACACATCATGGGCAAGATTCCAGCTGCAGAGCACTAAAATTTGACCGTTGAAGCTTTTTCAAAAGTAGCGACCGTCCCTGTTTAAAAGGACGACCGCGTGAAGTATGAGCGCGACCATCCTTGTATGAAGGGCGACCGCTAAGTGCTTCGGACAGTTTAAGTAAAGAAGGTCTAATCTGCCAAGACTTTATTCTAAACATCAATAACAGCTAGTAAGACCACAATGGCTATAAATACAATGTTTCCATGAGAAAACAAAAAGAGACAACATTATTAAGAAAAGATTTTCATAGCCAAGCAACAAATTTCCTTTTACTTAAACTTGTATTTGAATTGTTATGAATGTTAGGTGTTAGCATTGAAAACACCATTGTATAAGTTTGAGTGTAAGCTTGGGAAACACTTGGGTTGTGAGAGTAAGCCTTGTAAAACTCTTGTTAGGTTGAGAGAGTGAGCCTTGTAAAACTCTTGTTTGGGTTGTAAGTGTGAGCCTAAGAAAAACACTTGTAAAGTTGGAAGTGAGCTTGTGAAAACTTCAAAGACTAGTGGAACCTTAACAAGTTGTTAAGGAAGTGGATGTAGGATTGAAGTAAATCCGAACCACTATAAATCTTGTGTGTTCTTTTCTTCTTCCATTACTCAACCAATTCTCTATTCCGCATTTCTCGTTTGTTGAGTTTTTTAAATTGTCATAACTTCTTGAGGAAACCAATTCACCCCCCCTCTTGGTTGCCATCTTGGGACAACAATTGGTATCAGAGCCCTGAGATTTCTTAAACTTAATTGTGAAATCTGATCCACAATGGCAACTTCTTCTTCATCAAGCTCTCATGGAAATCTTAACTCTATTCTTAGACCCTACTTTGATGGAACGGATTACTCATACTGGAAACACAAAATGTATTTGTTTCTAGACAGTGAAGGGATTGAACTATGGGATTTCGTGGAAAATGAGTGGAAATCTCCTACTCATGAAGTTGACGGTATTCAAGTTCCACTTCCCAAAGCTCAATGGTCAACTAGCAATATCAGAGATCGATTCAAGAACAATAGAGCTGCTTCCATCTTGATGAACTCCATTTCAAGAGAAGAAGGTGGAAGAGTTCAACATTTAACTTGTGCACATTGTATTTGGAAAACACTTGAAAACTACCATGAAGGTACAACTCAAGTAAGATTTACCAAGAAACAAATGCATGTTCATGAGTATGAGCTATTCAAGATGAAACCAAATGAAAATGTCACCGACATGACAAATCGCTTGCTTGCTATTGTCAATGAACTGAAGAAGTATGGCAAGGTATATGATCAAGGTGATGTAAACAGTAAAATCTTGAGAGCCCTAAGAGCTAGAAAGAACTTTGAATCCAAAGTATCATCCATAGAAGAAGCTCATGATCTCAGCACATTAAGAACCGACGAGCTAGTTGGTAAATTACTCACTTTTGAGCTGCACAGTGAAAAAGAAAAAGATCAAGGTGAGAAAGAAAAGAGAAAACCAATTGCACTCAAAGCAATCAAAGAAGTTGAGAGCTCAAGTAATGAAGGTACTGATGATGAAGATGAAATGGCAATGTTCTCAAAAAGAATGAATGAATGGAAAAGGAAGAAAAGATTACAAGCAAACAAAGGTACACCTCCTAAATTCTCCTTCAAAGATAAAGAAAAGAAAAATGAGGTAAAATGCTATGAATGTGGAAAAACTGGTCACATCAAGTCGGATTGCTACAAATTAAAGAACAAAAGGAAATGGGATAAAGAAAAGAAAAAGTCTCTCAAAGCCACATGGGATGACTCTTCCTCAAGTGAAGAAGAAGAAGAGGAAGGAATTGCAAATCTTTGTCTCATGGCTATTGAAGATGACTCCAATGAGGTAAGTACTCAATCCTTTGATCTTGTAGCACATGATGATATAAGTGATATAGATGATAATGATTTGATTGAGCACATGAATTCTAAAATAGAAAAATATTTCTCTAAAATGATGCTCTATAAAGAGAAAAACTCTAAGTTAGAAAAGGATTTTATATGCTTAAAGAACTCTACCTTAGAATTGAAAACCTCAAATGAACACTTAATGAATACAATAGGAGAATTAAATAAAAGCTCACATGACTTAGAAAAGGTGATTAAAGAGAATGAGACATTGAAACATGAACTAAAAGAACTAAAAGAATCAATTTCCAGATTTCATAAAGGAAAGGAAGCATTGAACACATTAATTAATAATCAAAGATCACCTTCCTTGAAATATGGATTAGGATTCAATGGCTCAACCAACATTGCACCTAGTAAACCAACTTTTGTGAAAGCATCTACAACTAAAATTTCTGATGTTCATATCAAAGATGCTTGCACCAAGTCTAAAAGAACTTCTTACGGTTCACTAGGAGATAAAGCCAAAAATAATTATGCATTGTTGTTTACTAAACTTGTACAAAAGAAATCACATACTTGTAGTTGTATGTATAATGCAAAAAGAAAAATGCAGAAGCATAGGATACCATGGCAATGCACATATTGCATGAAATTTGGTCACAAAAATTTCTATTGTTATATAAGAAAAGCTCATCTCAATTTAGAAGGCACTCTTTCTACTAACCATCAAGGACCCAACTATATGTGGGTACCTAAAAAAGGATGATCACAATTGGCTTGCAGCTATGCCTAAAATCTACTACCAATGAAAGCACATGGCTTGTGGATAGTGGATGCTCAAGGCATATGACTGGAAATGCAAAGCTCTTTACAAGTATTACCTATAAACATGGAGGTAACGTAACTTTTGGAAACAATGCTAAAGGTAAAATTCTTGGTGTTGGCTCCATTGGTTCTATTGGTAAGGATTTAATTGAAGATGTATGGCTTGTTGATGGTTTGAAACATAACTTGCTAAGTGTTAGTCAACTTTGTGATAAAGCATACTTTGTTAAGTTTGATTCCAAGGAATGCAAAATCACAAATTCAAATGATGTTATCATATTTAAGGGTACTAGAACAAACAACACTTACAATGTAAGCATACATTCTAATCATACATGTTTAATGTCCACTAATAATGATGCATGGTTATGGCATAGAAGACTAGGACATGCTGGTATGGATCAATTGAAATATATTTGTAATGAGAATTTAGTTGATGGCTTACCTAAGATAAAATATGATAAAGACAGAATTTGTGAACCTTGTCAACATGGTAAGCAACATAAAAGCTCATTTAAATCAAAGTGTGTTATAAGCACCTCTAGACCTTTAGAGCTCATTCATTTAGACTTGTTTGGACCAAATAGAGTTACAAGCTTAGGAGGCAAATCATATGCATTTGTTCTTGTTGATGACTACTCTAGATTCACATGGGTTAATTTCTTAGCTCAAAAGAATGAAGCCTTTAATTACTTCAAAACCTTTGCAAAAAGAGTTCAAAATGAAAAAGGATATGTGATCACATCTATTAGAAGTGATCATGGCAAAGAATTTGAAAATGAAAACTTTGAAGACTTTTGCAATGAACTTGGCATTTCACACAATTTTTCTGCTCCTAGAACTCCACAGCAAAATGGTGTAGTTGAAAGGAAAAATAGAACTTTAATCGAAATGGCTAGGACAATGCTCAATGAATATGATTTACCATCTTATTTTTGGGCGGAAGCCGTTAATACAGCTTGTTACATTGCAAATCGTGTTTATAAAAGGCATTTAACTAATAAAACTTCTTATGAGCTATGGAATGGAAGAATACCCAGAATTGGATATTTTAGAGTATTTGGATGCAAATGCTTCATATTGAATACCAAGGATAATCTTGGAAAATTCTCATCCAAATCAGATGAAGGCATATTCTTAGGATATTCATCATATAGCAAAGCATATAGAGTATTTAATATGAAAACTCTAGTTATAGAAGAATCAATGCATGTTGTATTTGATGAATCATCTAAACTTGATCAAAAGAAAGGTATTACTTTCAATGACCCTGCAGGCACTCTTGAACCTCTTGAATCTATTGATGCTCCAAAGATCAATCAACTTGAAGAAAAGGCTCAAGATCTACCTAAGGATTGGCAATACAAGAAAGATCATCCAAAGGAACTCATCATTGGAGAAACATCAAAGGGAGTAACTACTAGATCTAAAATTAATCATGTTGATGTTAATGTTGCTTTTGTTTCTCAAATTGAACCAAAAACTATTGAGGAAGCTTTAAATGATGAAAATTGGATAATTGCAATGCAAGATGAACTTAATCAATTTGAAAGAAATAATGTTTGGCAACTTACTCCTAGACCTATAGATCATTCTATAATAGGATGCAAATGGGTTTATAGGAATAAGCTTGATGAAAATGGTCACATCATTAGAAATAAAGCAAGATTGGTAGCCAAAGGTTATAATCAAGAAGAAGGTATTGACTATGATGAAACCTTTGCCCCCGTAGCTAGATTAGAAGCTATTAGAATATTACTTGCTTTTGCAAGTCATATGAATTTTAAGCTTTATCAAATGGATGTTAAAAGTGCATTTCTAAACGGACTCATAAATGAAGAAGTTTATGTTGAACAACCTCCTGGTTTTGAAAACTACAAATTTCCTGATCATGTTTTCAAACTTACCAAAGCTTTATATGGATTAAAGCAAGCACCTAGAGCTTGGTATGATAAACTTAGTGCATATTTGCTTGAAAATGGTTTTTCAAAAGGAAAAGTAGACACAACTCTTTTTGTTAAAAAGGATAAGCACAACATTTTGATTGTACAAATTTATGTGGATGACATAATATTTGGAGCTACTAATGAAGCCTTATGCAAAGAATTTGCTTCTTGTATGACTAGGGAATTTGAAATGAGCATGATGGGTGAACTCAAGTTTTTCCTTGGACTGCAAGTCAAACAATGTAAAGATGGGATCTTCATCAACCAATCCAAATATACAAAAGAACTCATCAAGAAATTTGGAATGGATGGCTGCAAAACTAGCAAAACTCCTATGAGCACATCATTGAAATTAGGTAAAGATGATAATGGTAAAGCAGTAGATGAGAAGAAATATCGAGGTATCATCGGATCACTACTTTACTTAACTGCTTCTAGGCCTGATATAATGTATAGTGTATGTCTTTGTGCTAGATTTCAAACTAGTCCTAAAGAATCACACTTGAATGCCACTAAGAGAATCTTGAAATATTTGAGTGGTACAATACATTTAGGACTTTGGTATCCTAAAAACACATCATTTCATATTATAGGATTTTCAGATGCAGATTATGCTGGTAGTATATTAGATAGGAAAAGCACAACAGGAGCATGTCACTTTCTTGGTAATTGTCTAGTTTCTTGGCATAGTAAGAAACAAGCATCAGTTGCTTTATCCACAACGGAAGCTGAATATGTTGCAGCATGTTTTTGTTGCACACAAGTATTATGGATGAAACAACAATTGCTTGACTATGGTAAAATGTTTAACAATATCTCCATTAAATGTGACAACACTAGTGCTATCAATTTGTCTAAGAATCCTATCCAACATTCTAGATCCAAACACATAGATATTAGACATCATTTCTTAAGAGAAAATGTACAAAATCAGAATATAATCTTAGAATTCATAGATACAGAAAATCAACTTGCTGATGTCTTTACAAAACCCTTGAATGAAGAAAGACTTAACTTCATCAAACTCAATTTAGGAATGATTGATGGAATCACTTTGAGTTAATTAGAATTTTTGCCTTAAAATAAAGTTTCTATGTGCATGAAATTAATTTTTCTTAACACACTTAGAATATCTTCCATCTTTTAGAATATCTTCCATCTTTCCTTGAATCTTTCATTTTTAAGAATGTCGCGGTCGCTCCAGTGTTCTTTCGCGATCGCTACTTCGTCTGCTAGTTTCATTCAATAAAGATCTCTGAGCGCGGTCGAGAAAATTTGTGCGCGATCGCACCAATTTGAATAGTTTCGACCGTTACAGTTGTTTTCTTCACTCGCGAGCGTACTGATCATAATAATGGTC
Source organism: Garcia nutans (assembly GCA_947685225.1). NCBI lineage: Eukaryota > Viridiplantae > Streptophyta > Magnoliopsida > Malpighiales > Euphorbiaceae > Garcia > Garcia nutans. The sequence goes on from CANTUV010000068.1 coordinate 5,131,380, forward strand.
GCTGTACACCATTTCGCGATCGCACCTTGTTAAATCTGCGACCGCACCCTGTACACTCTGCTCAAAAATTTATAACCGTTGGCTGTGTGACAGGTCGCAACTCTTAACTCTCAACAGTCATAAACGGCTATTTTCTTTACTTCATCTATTTAAGAGTGTTTTGCATCAGTTTATATGATATTTTGCCTATCAAAGCACACAAACTTCCTTCTGAAACCCTAAAAACTTTTACTTCTCAATCACCCTCTGTTTTCCAATTTACTTCTACTCTCTTTTCTAATGGCTCCCAAAAGAAAAACCACTTCCAAAATTAAGGGTCAAGCTAAGAGAGTTCCAGGAATCACCATTAGAGAACCTGTTGTTGAACCTCCATCTCCTCCACAGTCAAAAAGGGGTGAGAAAATTCACAAACCTCATCACCAAACCACTGAGGAAGACATTAGGTATGCCATGCTAAAGAAGAAGAAGGTTGAAGGCACCAAATCACCTTTTGGTGGGATGCTGTCTGCCTTGAACATCAAGGACGAAATTGAAGAATTGTTGGATGTCCTTGGATGGAGAAATTTTGTCTTTCCAGAAGAGGTAGGCTACTCTAGTCTAAGTAAGGAGTTTCTCATGTCTTTCCAAATTGAGAAAAATGCAAACTCTGCACTAGGGTGGTATGGGGTTAGGTTCAAACTCTTTGATCAGTATCAATTCTTAACCCTAGAAGGATTTGGCAACATTTGGAACTTCCCTTCTGAAGGTATAACCTCCTACAATGACCAAATCTTCTCAAACCCAACCCTTTCTGATTTCTGGCGAGAAATTTCCATTGAAACTTCCTTTGAAAAGGAATCTAAAGCCAGGCACATCAAATCTCTCACCCACTGGATGCTCCATAGGATTATCACCTATACCATTCATCAAAGAGCAGATGGGAATGAGAAAGTAACCAAGAGAGACCTTATCTTTCTCTATGCTTTCACCCACAACATCAAAATGAACACAACCAAGTTCTTGATTGACACCCTTTACCATCATGCTGTTACAAGAACTGGTACCTTCTTCCTATCCTCTCAAGTTACTCAAATAGCTAGGCACCTAAACCTTCTGAATGATTTGAACTTAGCTACTTTGAGGAACCCTTTCACTCTAGCCTCCAATGCTATCACAATGGATTACTTAGAGCATGCTGGTTGTGTAAGGAAGATAGAAGGATCATATGTATACTGCTATGGCAAGAAAGGAGTTATGGATAAACAAAAGAAAAGGCCAAGGTATACAATTGAGGAAGAGGGAGATTCTGTAGAAGTTGCAGTAGAACTACCTTCAAAAGTTGCTTCATCAAAAGCTGCTCATGAAACTGCTTCATCCTCCACACAACTCATCCTCCAAGCTATCAAAACTCTCTCCAGGAAACTCACTAAGTTCAAGAAAAGTGTTTCCAAGAGATTCCAGCACTTGAACAAGAGGATAGACCTTGTATCCCACATGCACCATGATCTTTATGACATGCAAGGCAAATTGGACTTGCCTCAATGCAATCTTGAAGATTGGGATATAAGTGATCACACCCAAAGCGTTGCTGAAGAAGAAGAGTCCCTTAGCACTAACTCTGCCTCTATTGCACCTCAAGATAAAGGGAAAGCTCCTTTAGTTGAAGAAGAGTTAGATGTAGACTCAGAATAGCTTAGCTTTAATTTGTTTTTGTTTGCATTTTCATATGTTTGCTGCTTATGTTTCATGTCTTGTACTTTCCTTCACTTTAATATATATAATGTATATATTCCCTTTCATTGTTTCATTTGTTTTTAACATTTGTTTCATTTTGCCTATGACAATGGGGGAGAAAATATCAAAATGGAATGAAAATACAATAATGGGAAAACATAATGGGAAAACAAGAACAATTTGTTACAATTTGTTGAACATTTGAACAACTATGAAAATTTGTTGAACATTTGCAAATAAGTGAAAAATGTTTATGGGGGAGAAATGTTTGCATCAAACAATAACATATGTTGAAAGATACATCTCATAATACATTCACAATGCTCTTAACCATGATTGTTGCATATGTTAAGGGGGAGCATTTTAGATTTATTATTTCTCTCATCATTCCATTTGAATTGTCAAAGTCAAAATGGGGGAGATTGTTAGACAAATGATCTTAATTTTGATCCTTGACAACTCAAATGGATGATCTATTTTAACTTGTGTTTGAGAAAGCTTGTTGCAGGATTAGGTTGCTTCAATTAAAGGTGAACAGAACAAGTATAGCGGTCGCACCTCACCTGAATACGACCGCTCCATGCAATTACAAAATGAAACCTTGTCACAGTAGGTTTCGCGGTCAGAAGTTCGACCATAGTCGTGACCGCTCCTACATAATAGCGACCGTCCTAATATTTGCCCGACCGCTACTCAAGGAACTTAAATCATTACAATCACAGTAAGGTTCGCGGTAACAAGAACGGTGAATAACTCGACCTCGCTTATCACTTTAGCGACCGCCCCATTCAGAGTCGCGACCGCCCCACAATTCAAGAAGAAATTGCTCAAAGAGACAGTAGTGTTCGCGTCCTCAGATGCGTCCAGAAGTTCGACGGAAGAATGTGAGTTCAACCGCGAAAAGCTACCAAGGGCGACCGCGAGATTCAAATTGTGGCGGACATCTCTTTTGCTCTGTCAGAAAGTGACACGTGACATGACCGTTGTAAACCCACTTCAATATTCAAAAAGGGCGACCGCACCTTTGCTTGGCGCGAACGTCCCGACAAAGACAGTATGGGCAAAAAACGGTCGAAAAAACACATCATGGGCAAGATTCCAGCTGCAGAGCACTAAAATTCGACCGTTGAAGCTTTTTCAAAAGTAGCGACCGTCCCTGTTTAAAAGGACGACCGCGTGAAGTATGAGCGCGACCATCCTTGTATGAAGGGCGACCGCTAAGTGCTTCGGACAGTTTAAGTAAAGAAGGTCTAATCTGCCAAGACTTTATTCTAAACATCAATAACGGCTAGTAAGACCACATTGGCTATAAATACAATGTTTCCATGAGAAAACAAAAAGAGACAACATTATTAAGAAAAGATTTTCATAGCCAAGCAACAAATTTCCTTTTACTTAAACTTGTATTTGAATTGTTATGAATGTTAGGTGTTAGCATTGAAAACACCATTGTATAAGTTTGAGTGTAAGCTTGGGAAACACTTGGGTTGTGAGAGTAAGCCTTGTAAAACTCTTGTTAGGTTGAGAGAGTGAGCCTTGTAAAACTCTTGTTTGGGTTGTAAGTGTGAGCCTAAGAAAAACACTTGTAAAGTTGGAAGTGAGCTTGTGAAAACTTCAAAGACTAGTGGAACCTTAACAAGTTGTTAAGGAAGTGGATGTAGGATTGAAGTAAATCCTAACCACTATAAATCTTGTGTGTTCTTTTCTTCTTCCATTACTCAACCAATTCTCTATTCCACATTTCTCGTTTGTTGAGTTTTTTAAATTGTCATAACTTCTTGAGGAAACCAATTCACCCCCCCTCTTGGTTGCCATCTTGGGACAACAAGTTCCTTTCTCAGTAAATAGAAGAACATGGACAAAAATTTTACCGCCACAATTATTATTGATTACCGAGAGACTTGTTATTCTCTCGATAATACCTAGAAATGAGTTTATTCTCTTGGTAAGTAGAAGAACATTGGCAGGAGTATTACAACCATAATTATTGCTGATTACATAGAGAAGTGTTAGTTCTCTATGTAATACCAAGAGATAATCTAATTTTCTCGGTAAGTAGAAGAACATGGGCGGAAACATTAATGCAATATTTATTGTTGATTACTGAGAGATGTGAATTTTGCTCGGTATTATCGATAGATATTAGCCTTTTGTAAGTATTTGTGTGCAAAAAAAATTTCGCTCATAGTTATTCATTTACCGATAGAAGTGTCTCTGCTGTTGACATTACCGACAGAGGGTAATTTTCTGTCAGTACTATGATAAATAAGGCTCTCTATTTGTAAATGTGAGCAGTGCAACTAATGTTCCTAACTTTTCATTTACCGATAGAATTAGTATTTTGTCGTTATTATCGAGAGACACTAATTTTTGTCTGTAAAGTAAAAACCCCAAGTATATAACTTTTTCTTTTTTTCCTCTTCCCCCATTTCTTCCTCCTCTCTCTGTTACCGCCACTCCCTCTCTACTTCCACTTCAGCCTCTTCTTCTTCTTCTTCTTCTTCTCCTATTGTTTTTCTCTCGACGACGACGGTGAACGTTGAACGGCGTCAGTTTTTGAGGTATCCTTTTTTTTTCTATTTTTTCTTAAGTTTTTCTATTTTTTAATTTTTTTTGATATCCTATGAAAATTTTATATTTTTTAATTTTTTGGATATGCAGTGAAAAATTTGTATTTTTTAATTTTTTTTTGGAATATGTAATGGAGAAATTTTGTATTTTTTTTTCAGTTATGCAGTGTGAAATAATCATTTGGGATGTTGGATTTTTGGTTTTGTGGTTATTTTTGAAGAAAATACGGTATTTATGGATTTATATATATATTTAATTTAATTTATGTGTTGTATTTTTTTAAATTTTTTGTATTTTTTTAAATTTTCTGTATTGAAAATACGGTATTTGATATGTTGTATTTTTGTGTTAAATTTTCTGCATTGATTATTGATTTTCTATGTTAAATATTTTGATATGTATTTATGTTAAATTTTTGTGTTATTATTGATTATTGTTGAGTACTATTGAAAAATATTACACATGTATTTTTTAGTATTTATTCTATTAATATTTAGGGTTCATAAAAATTAATTTTCTAATTTTTATTATGGCAGAATTATTTTTAGTATGATAATTTTTGGTATTTTATGTTTTTTTTTTGTAATTTTATTGAATTTTATATGATATTTGGTATTTTTAGGGAATCGGTGTTAAAATTAAAATTTTAAGCTGTTTTTAGTAATTTATAGGAATTTATAGGAATTTAAATATTTTTAGTAATTTAGGTATTTTTAGAGAATTAGTATTAAAATTATTTTTTAATGATTTTAGGGATTTTTAGGTTTTTTTTTTATAGGGATTTTAGGATTTAAGTTTGTGAAAATTCAAATTTTTGCAATTTTATAGAGTTTTAGTTAATTAGTATTAAAAACTAAAATTTTAAGGTATTTTATTAATTTATAGGAATTTCATGTTTAAAATTATATTTTTTTGTGATTTTAGGAATTTTTAGGTTTTTAGCTAAAATTTTCCATTTTTTTTTACGAATTTTAGGATTTATTTTTTAAAAATATAATTTAGGATTTTTTGATTTTATAGATTTATAGTTAATTAATATTAAAAATTAAAAATTTAAGGTATTTTATTAATTTATAGAAATTTAGTGTTTAAAATTATTTTTTTTTTGTGATTTTAGGTATTTTTAGGTTTTTTGCTAAAAAAAATTTAAAATTTTTGGTATTTTAGGAATTTTATGGTTTAATTTTATTTTGAAGAAAATACAATTTTATTTTTGTGATTTTATGGATTTTTAGTTAATTAGTATTAAAAAATTAAAATTTTAAGGTATTTTATTAATTTATAGGAATTCTTAGTGTTAAAATTAATTTTTTTTTATGATTTTAGTTATTTTTAGGTTTTTAGTCAAAAAATTAAAATGTTTTGGTATTTTAGGAATTTTTGGGATTTAGTTTTTAAAATTAATTTTTTTGTGCTTTTAGGGATTTTTAGGATTTTAATTTAAAAAAGGAATTTGTTTTATGGTTTTAGGAATTTTTAGGAGTTTAGTGTTAAAAATACTAATTTTAGGGAATTAGTATTAAAAAAAAGTAACACGTGAGCAATAAATTACATTTTATTTTTAATTTTTTGGATTTTTAGGTTTTAGTTAACATATTCGTTGTTTTATGAATTGTTATGGGGTTTAGTTAAATTTTGCAATATTATAGGAATTTTTATTGGTTTAGTGATAAAAATCTTATTTTATAGAATTTGTAGGATTGTGATTGGTGATGAGATTTATATGAGTTTTTGAATTTTTATTTTATGTACAAAATTGTATTTATGTAATAAATCAAATTTATTCAAGTATAATGAAATTGTAAATTTATATATAAAAATCAATATAATTTTTATTTGGCTTAATATCCCATATATAATAATAAAAAATTAATATTATTAATAACTAAAATAATAATAAAATTCATTTGATAAGTTCATTTTTCATTTCACAATAAACTTTGGTTTAAGCCCATTTATATTTAACAAGATATATAAATTTTTTACAATATTCCAAAAATTATAAGAAAAGTATTTCTAAAAAAAAAAAAAACATAACTGCATTTCAGGAAGATTGTCTTGAAAATGTACAAGCTGCACATATAAGGAATGATGTTGATCAAGATCCTTTAAATGATATAATTGGACAACTCATGGATATTGATTCTGGAGACATATAATTTGAATCGGACGAATCAATACTTGAATCAGAATCTGAATCATTCCAATTAGATGAAAGCGATGAATAAATATAATGAGTATGTGTAATATCGACAAACTTTTATGCTATAACAATTACTTTAATAATTTTTATATTAATGTAATATGCAAATTAATTTTATAAATTGTTATTTATTTATAAATACATTACGGACTGGGTAAACATTTGGATCGATTGGGGTCTAGCGGTCAATCAAGTATAGGTCGAGGCTTCAATGGCCGATCCATTGGTGGTATAGACTAACTGCATCTATAGCTGCACGATATTGCAGATGATGTTCCAGTTGAGGATCCTGCTGTTGATATTTCTATTCAGGATATAGCCACAGAGGATCCTGCTCCTTTTGGTGACCCACCCTTTACTGTTGCCCCCATGAGTGATCCAAGTACTAGTACTACAACATCAGCTGCGGGTGCAGATGGCAAAATGGAGGGTCTCAAAGTTCGGGAAGAAGAGTAAGTATTTTAATATTTTACTTATTTTGTATTATTTATGTTAAATATTAAATTTATGACCGATGAATATTTTTTAATTAAATACTATTTATTCATCCTGCAGCTATATGATGGATCCATCTGGGTCTTCTGAAAGATGCATCTAGAAGATCATGACAGAGAAGATGGATCATGCTGGAGTTTCCTGGAAGGTCGTCTCTTCAGAGATAAAGAGTTTTTTGTTGGAGGAGTTTAACATAAAAAATTTATCTAAAATTTAATATTTAATATGCAAAAGTGCAAATTTTACAATTATCATACACAAATTATCTCATCTTCTTTTGCACAAATATTCTTACTAGACTAGGCTATTGATAACCTACTCCAAATTTTCTTCATGAAAAGGCAGTTATTCTCTATAGTGATATGCTGAGCGACGTGAAAGCTACAAGGAAGTAGCCTTTATTTATTGATGATCAGTTATGGGCCAATTTGTAGGCCCGGTGGAGCTCTCCCGAGGGGAAGACACGGTCTTTCGTTGCCTCTTGAAATAAGATATCCAGTGTTATGATTGTGCAATTCTATCCACACATACGGCAGACAGCATATCACATCGTGGTCATGCCCAGGCACTCGTACGAATGATTATTATTTTTAATATTTTTAATTATATTAATTTGAGTTATCAAACTATTATTTTTTAATTCAATAGGAGTCTAACCTGGGTCGGTGTAGACCCTTAATTTTTAACCCAGTCCGGTCCAATATATTTTGTTTAGTCCAAAATAATTTTTGTATTGTCTAATATATTTTAATTGGTCCAAAATAATTTTTGTTATCTTAATTAAATAATTTTTGCTTTATTATCTAATTTTTATTAATAAAAAATAAAAATAAACAAATAAAAATCAAAAAATTAAAATTAAAATTAAAATTAAAATCGGCGCTGGAAAAATCGGCAACGAAAAAATCGTCGCCGAAAACCAGCGCTAGCTTGGCCGTGGGCCATTTCACCAGCAGGAGTTTCCTGAGGGCGAAATGGCTGGCAGGCTGGTCCTCGCCCCCTGCAGCAGCCAACTGCGGCAAATTTTTTCTCCAGCGCAATTTTTCCTACGGCAATTTTTTTTGCTAGCCCAATTTTTCAGCAGCAGTTTTTTTTTTGCCAGCGAAATTTTTCGAGGCAAATTTTCCGAAACCTAATACAATTAGGGTTCGGTTTCCTTTTCTTATTCAATATTGTATGCCGTGAGTAATTGGGATTAATAATAGAATTCTTCTATAAATAAGGAAGACATCAGGAGGAGAAAAGATCAGAAATTGGGACGAAGATTGGGAGAGTTTGAAACCGAAACTGAGTGGGAAAGCAGTGAAATCAATTTGACATTTTGAGAGAAGAAGAAGCAAAGCATTAACAAATCATCAAAGGTAGCAACTGTCTTTGTTTTTGTTCATCCAAGACAAATTTTTTTGGAGGAAACATCAAAAGGAGGTATGTATTAATTGTTATATTTTTTCACAATAGCTTAGATTATGAAATTGTGTCTTTCAAAATCAAAAACCCTAGAACTTTAATTTAGTTTTTCTAAAGTTAAAAATACTAATTCGTTGCTTTATTTTTCAAAAAGGCTTAAAATTGTTATTTTTACTTCTTCAAAATCTTAAAACCTTAATTGAACATGTTTCTTCAAAACCAAAATTTGATTCTGTTTCTTTCAACAAACCCTAAAAACATCTTTTCTATTTATACAAACCTTAAATTGTTTGTCCACTTTCATAAAATTATCAATTGTTTTTTCCAAATTCTAAAAAATCTAAGCATTCATCGAAACCCTAATTCTAAAACACTAAACCCAAATGCAACTTCCAAACCTAAAACAGTGAACCCTAACCCCTTTAAAACCTTAAACCCTAATTTTTTCTAAACCCTAATCCTTTAAAACTTTAAAAACCATTAAAACACAAATATTTTAATAGTAAACTTGAAATCACAAATCAAAAGTATTTTAAAGAAGTCCAAATCCTAGTTTCATGATTTTACATAACAAACCCTAGTTTGGTTAATCAAAGAGTCTTACCAACCTTTTAAAACATAAAATCCTTAATCTATTTTAATTCTCTTAAAGTCACAGTAGCCTAAATTCCATAAATTCCAAAATACATGAAATACAGAACCCTAAATGGAAACAGTAGCTATAATTTAGGCTTTTATTTGCCTTATTCAATTCTATATTTGATTATGCTTTGATTTATTTTATATGCTTCAATTTATTTAAGTTCAATGCTTGGTTTATTTAATTTATCATGGATGGATGTTTACTTTCTATTGATATTTAATGAATGATTTATTTATGATGAATGATTATTTACTTTTATCAATTGATTTGGATTTCCAAATGTTGTAAGAGGTATGTTTCCACTTGGTGGGTACCTCATTAGTTAAATATCATGTAATTTAATTTACTTTTCTATTTTAATACTTATGTAAAGGACATGTTTCTACCTTTCGGTGGGTGTCCTATTTAGGCATGTGATGTGAGGACATGTTTCCATCTTCGGATGGGTGTCCATTTATTCATTTTGCTTGGACATTGCTTTGATTTTAATATATTGATGATTTCTTTTAATTATTGTGTATAATATGGATAATGTTGTTATACTTAAGAATATACACATTTCTCACCTTCCCCACATGTACCCAACTTTTAATTATACTTAAGATTATTGTGTACATAATGTTGTTATACTTAAGAATATACTTAAGATTATTGATGATTTCTTTTAATTTTAATATATTGATGATTTCTGTAAAGGAGGCCGGTTCCAATGAACCGGGCGTTGTGGCCATTTCTCACCTTCCCCACATGTACCCAACTTTTCGAACTTATTAGGGGGTTGGGGATTCCTTTGGAATCAAGTCATCCACCCCTTTCTTTTTCCTGGCCCGTCCGGGTGGCGACTCCATTTTCTCCAAATTTAGGTCCGTGTTCTCTAAGGCCCTGAGCCTAAACAGTGCCGAAGTCGCAAGAACCATTCCACCGGGAGTGGGGCAAAAATTCCCGCTCACAGTGGCGACTCCACTGAGGATAAGAGAATTTGATTCTGTTGGTCTTTATATTATTCTATTCTTTCTTATAACGATATTATCCATTGCATCATCTTAGATTGCATTGTGTACGTGACTTAGGACGCTCGTGTTACCCGTGTTGTGTTATGTAAGGGATACCATACTTTCACTCAAGGTATGGAGATCGAGCATGGCATAACCACTCATAGCCTCGTACCATTTGTTATATACTTGCTATGGGAACCTAAGCCTTTTTACCCAAAGACTAAAGCTCATGTAAATGGCCTAGTTACTTTCCTTAGGTTTTACCCCAAATGCATGTTGTTTGACTATGGTTTAAATCATGGCTTATTTGGTTTTCTCTTTTTCTAATATGACCTAAGTATATTGTAAGCTCAAAATAAAATTTTCTTTAAAATCCAAAAGATCAAAGCTATTTTCAAAAATTTTCAAGATGGTCTTTGGGCATAAAACTTTTCTAAAAACAAATCAAAAATTCTTTTGCTCATGGCCCAAATACTAAGCCCAAAATCTATTTTTCTAAAATCTTTTACAATGGGCTTAGAAACAAAACTATTTTCACCCAACCTTTTCTTACAAAGAGCTTGCAAAAAAATTTAGGTCAATTAAGAAATACCAAAAATCAATTGTGAGCCTAGTTTATACTAAGAATAAATTAATCATGGGCTTGTTTTTGGCATGAACCATTAGTTACTCTTTTCAAGTGAGAAATCTATCTATAATAAACCTCTTAATTTAGTTTTAATCCAATAGTTGGTTGAATGGATTAAAACCTAATTAATGGGAATTATTATAAACTAATTTCCATTTTCGAAAATATAACTATTAGTTGAAACGTCCGAGGGAATTATTCGAAAGCAAGGTACCCTATGTTGGTATTTTGTTAACCATATACCTAGGAAAAGAGACTCGCCATTCGTGTGTGGATGATATAAGGTTGGAAGGAACGTCCTAATTATCCTTGTTTATTGATTGTTTGTGCATACATGCATACATGCATACATTTGCATCTCATATCATTGATCCTCTCTGGCTCACAGCCCTAGATTACGACAGTTCAAAAGCTTACAACAATCCAACCTACGCCAGAGATGAAGTATCTAGCAATGACTCAATCACTTGCTCACCAAAAATAATGGAGCCCGAACAAATTCAAAGAATGGTGGATGAAGCCCTCAATGCCAAAATGGAAGAAATAAAAGAGGCCCTAGCTGAGACCATGAAGAACCAATTGACTGCCATCTTGGAGAGTCATACCGAGGCATCTGCTAGCACTAAGAAGCCAAAGGAAAAAGGGAAGACTAAAGTTGGTGAAGTGGTTTTTGATGATGAAAAGGTGATCATTGATGATGATGATGATTGGGCTCAATACTACCAAGATGCTCAAGATAAGAAAAAGGAACCAAAGATTGTTGAAAGATCGACTATAGAGAAGACCGAAACTTCTGATATTGAAAAGATGATTACTGATGTAGAAAAGAAATTTGAGAAGAAGTTGAAAACCGAAGAGATATCTGAGATCGACAAACTATTTGAACAAGATGAAGAGGTCCCTTATAAGTTCAAGATGCCTTCCTTTGCTAGATACAATGGTACTGGAAATCCTCATCTCCATGTGAAGCAGTATATCACTGCTATGCAGTATGCTCAAGCTACTAAGGCTCAAACTCTAAGGTACTTCATACTCTCATTGGACCCCGTTGTCCAAAATTGGTTCAATACCTTAGATGATGGAACACAAAAGAATTAAGATTTGCTATACAAGGCCTTCATCCAGCAATATGGGTATAATGTCGAGTTGGAAGTTACCTTAATGGAAGTGGAGTCCATTAGGCAAAGGTCGAATGAGAACTTTGTGGATTATGTGAAGAGATGGAGAAACAAGGCTGCTTTACTCAAGAAGAAGCCTGATGAATCCGATCAAATAAGGATGAAGTGTTGCCTAATCTTCGTGAAAGGATGTCTCATATACTCATCCGTGATTTCAAAGACCTTCTCCAAGCTGGTTTGCAAATTGAAGAATGGGAAAGGGAGAAGAGCCGTTTTGCAACAAAAAGGAATGAGAAAGGGAGCTATCAATCTGGTAGCCAAAGCATGCAAAAGGCCGTCGGTGTTAATGCTACTAACCAAGGAACGAGGAGACAATTTTCAAAATTGGAAAAACCAATGTCTTGGGTTCTCAATAAGCTTCAAAGAAAGGGATTGCTACAACCCTTAAATCCTCGTCCTTTGCCTAATCCTCTCCCACCTAATTTTAACACTAGAGCATTTTGTCAATTTCACCAAATGCAAGGGCATGACATGGATAGATGTGTGAGGTTGAGACATGAGATCCAAAATCTAATTGATGATGGGAAGCTACCCGAGCCTAATAAGCCAAACACCAAAGACAACCCATTACCAAAATTCAATAGGGTATCACCACCAGCAACCTTCATGATTGGAGGAGGTTTCCATGAAGATTTTGTCATGTCTTCTTTTCAAGATGTGGATGGAGAAGCAACCAAAGAAGAAGAGGTATTTGGTGAAATTAAACAAGCTATGATGGGTGGAGAAGTAATGATTTATGTTGTCAACGGGTTTTGGGATTCAAGTGATAGTGATGATGATCTTGTATCCAAGAAGGAGTAGTGGACTTGGTCCGAGCCCGAAGAAGATGAGGTGATGAACACTAGATCCTGTAAGCCTTATGCAAGGCCATCACCTAAGGAAGTAGAAATTAATAAGGGTAAGGAAGTTGAATTAGAAGAAGATGATGCTATACTCAAGCAGTTGAAAAGAACCCAAGCAACTGTTAGCATTTGGGACTTATTAGCTACTTCTAAAAAAGCACCGAGAAACTATGGCCAAAGCCTTAGCTAGCATGCCAATTTCTACCTCCACAACACCGGAGGAGTTGATCAACTTTATAAAAATTGGAGAAGTAATGAAATGTGAAGAGGTTCAAGAGAAGAGCAAAGTTAATATGGGAGCAGTTTCTTTTTCAGATGCGGATTTACCGGAGGAGGGGAGAGACCACATCCGCCCTCTCTTTAGTAAAATAGAAGTCAAGGGGAAGAGGACTCCATGTGTAATGGTCGATGATGGGTCTGCCATAAATGTTTGTCCACTTAAAATATTGCCAAAGCTAGCCATGTTGACAAGAGATCTAAACCCGACTGAAGTAACAATTCGGGCCTATGACAACACTAAGAGACATGCCGAAGGGACTTTCAAAGCTGCTGTCAAGGTTGGTCCAATTGAATCTATTGTTGAGTTTGTTGTTTTAGACATACCGGTTACCTTCGCCATACTCTTGGGGTGACCATGGTTTCATCCTCTTGGTGGAGTTCCTTCCACCTTCATCAAAAGATCAAGTTCCCCAATGGAGATGAGACAGTGGTCATTGAAGCTGAAGATAATGAGATTGTTAACGCTCTAATGATTGAGAAGCCTCTCAATGGTTTCCAGGTAGCTGCAATTTCTGATAATGAAGTAATGGACTCTAAAGTTTTGAATATGATGAAGAACATGAACTACCTTCCCGGAGCTAGTCTTGGGAAGGGTAAAGCTGGTTTGACAAAGTTACCAGATTTTAGAACTCAAACTTCCAAGAAAGGGTTGGGATATGACGAAGACAATGATGTCCAGCCAAAGAAGAGTGAGAAGATGAGCTTCCCACCACTTGAAGAGATCTTTGTCAAGGCTCCAGATATGGGACCACTCCAAGGAAAGCCCGAGCCGATCATGTTATTTTTGCAGATGTTGCCGAGCTAGTAGAGCAATTAAAGAAAGAACTCACCCTGACAACCAGCAAAGAATCCAATCCAAAAGAGAAGAATAAAGCTGTCCTGAAAGCCGAGAAGACTCCGGAAGAGATTGCTGCCCTGGTCGAAGAAAAGTTTGAAGACATCCTGCTTTATGATTCTGAAAACAATAATTTTGATTTTGATTTTGATTTTAATTTGTCTGCTTTGTATGAGGATGATGATATTTTCTTTTCCAAAATGAATTCAATAAAGTCTGATTTTGCTTACTTGTGTGATGTTTCTCCTGATGGTTGCATACATTCAAATAGCAGTTACATGAGCATCTTTAATATTAATTCTGTTAACACACAATCATTAAATTTGGGAACAACTGAAAATCCTAAAACCATTAGCATAGCAGCCGACCTTACTCCTGATGAGAGAGAGAGATTTGAAAAAATATTTAAAAAATATGAAGAAGTGTTTGCTTGGTGTTATGAGGATATGCCTGGAATAGATCGAGACATAGCCGAGCATCATATTCCTACTTACACTCACATGAAACTTGTCAAACAAAAGTTTAGGCGATTAAGACCTGAGTGGGCTGAATTGGTTAAAGAAGAGGTCACTAAGCAAATACAAGTGAAGTTCCTTGAAGTGATAGAATATCCAGATTGGTTAGCCAACATAGTACCCTTGCCAAAGAAAGATTGAAGAATAAGGGTCTGTGTGGACTATAGAGATTTGAACAAGGCTTCCCCTAAGGATGATTTTCCTTTATCTCATATAGATGTTCTCATTGATAGTGCAGCCTCTAGCGTGCTACACTCGTTTGTAGATGGATTTTTCGGATACAACCAAGTATTAATGGCCCAAGAGGATAAAACTAAAACTGCTTTCATTACTACGTGGGGTATATTTTGTTATAGGGTGATGCCGCTCGGTTTAAAGAATGCTGGAGCAACCTACCAAAGGATGGCCACCACACTATTTCATGACATGATGCACAAAAAGTTGAAGTATATGTTGATGATATGATGGTTAAATCGGACACAAGGGAGCAACACTTCCAAAACATAGAATTATTCTTCGATAGAGCTTTGAACTATAAGCTAAGATTAAACCCGAAGAAGTGTGTATTCGGTGTTACCTCAGGTAAATTGTTGGGACATGTAATTGGTCCGAATGGCATTGAGATTGATCCTGACAAATTCAAAACAATCAAGGATATGCCAGCCCCAAAAACGGAGAGAGAAGTTCGGGGATTCATTGGTAAACTGCAGTACATTAGCAGATTTATAGCAAAGCTCACAACAATCTGTGAGCCTATTTTCAAATTGCTTAGAAAGAATCAGCCGGTCATATGGAATGAAGAGTGTCAAAAGGCCTTTAAGCGAAAAAAAGAGTATTTGTTGAATCCACCTGTTTTAAAACCACCTAAACCTGGCAAACCTCTATTACTATACTCAACAGTAGAAGAAGAGTCGATAGGAGCCATGCTAGCCCAATCAGATGAGTCAGGGATTGAGCATACAGTTTACTATTTGAGTAGAAAGCTCCTACCTTATGAAATTAAGTATAATATCATTGAAAAGACCTGTATAGCTATGGTTTGGTCTTCTAAGAAGTTGCGGCATTACTTTCAATCGTATAGTGTGCAAGCAATTTCCAGGCTAGATCCAATGAAGTACTTGAGGGAGACACCCTCTTTAATTGGGAAATATGGTCGATGGTTGATAATATTAGAAGAATTTGAGATTGAGTATGTAACTAGGAAAACAATCAAAGGTAGAGCGGTGGCAGAATTCCTGGCCTAACAACCATTACCAGAAAGCGAAGAGGTAATCTTGGAATTCCCAGATGAACATTTAGAAGCAATTGAAGTGCAATGGTGGAAAATGTATTTTGATGGAGCAGTAAACAGAAAAGGAGCAGGTTTGGGAGTTATACTAGAATCGCCCGAAGGGGAACTTATCCCTTTAGCCAAAAAGTTAAAATTTAGGGCAACCAATAATATGGTGGAGTACGAAGCTTGTATTTTTGGTTTGGAAACCCTAATGATTATGAAGGTGGATAAGGTGGAAGTTTTTGGCGATTCATTGCTAGTTGTATCCCAAATAAATGGAGAATGGGAGTTGAAAGAAGAAAAATTAAAACCATACCACCATTGCCTGACCATGATAAAGAAGAACTTTAAGGAGTGTAGGTTTATACACCTATCAAGAGAAGAAAATCAGATGGTTGATGCCCTAGCCACATTGGCTTCGATATGGGAAAACCCTGTTAGCCTATTCCTTAAGCCTTTGATCTTAACCAGTTCATCAACTCCTTGATACGAATATGAAACAATCATGGAAATTGATACAGACCATGATGCGTGGTATGATACTATCAGACGATTTTTGGAGGAAAGAGAATACCCGCCGGGGGCAACGAAGAAAGAGAGAAGAGCCATAAGGCGGTGGTCATTGCAATACATCACCTTCCATGGGGAGTTATATCGAAGATGGCCTGATGGGGGTGCATTTGAGATGTTTAAGAAAGCCTGAAGTGGAGAGCATCATGTCAGAAATACATGCGGGAAGTTGCGGTCCGCACATGAATGGTTTGGCCCAAGTTAAGAAGATTATTTGACAAGGTTACTATTGGTTGATCATGGAGAGAGATTGTATTGAGTTCGTAAAGAAGTGACAACAATGTCAGATGTATGGTAACTTGAATCACATGCCTCCTGAAGAATTACATTCTATGTCTTCACCCTGGCCATTTGCCACCTGGGGTATCGACATTATAGGAGAGATACATTCGACAGCTTCAAACAGGCATCGTTTCATTGTGGTAGCAGTAGATTATTTTTCAAAATGGGTCGAAGCCGAATCCTTCAATAAACTGGGTGCAAGCCAAATGGCTAGGTTTATTGAAAAGAACCTCATCTGTAGATGCGGGATCCCGCACAGTGTGATATCAGACAATGGGGTACAGTTTCAAGGACCAGTTAAGGATTTATTCTCGAAGTACCAAATCCATCATCATAGATCCTCTCCTTATAGATCAAAGGTTAATGGTGCCGTGGAAGCAATAAATAAGACAATTAAGCAAATTCTATATAAGATGACCAAGACTTACAGGGATTGGTCAGAGATGCTTCCCTTTGCTTTATGGGGATATAGGACAAATGTGCGAACACTTACTGGAATGACACCGTTCTCTTTGGTTTATGGGATGGAAGCAGTATTGCCAATTGAAATTGAGATCAAGTCATTAAGAGTAATCTTGGAAGCTGAACTGCCTAAAACAGAATGGGTAGTAAGCAGATACACACAGTTAGCTCTACTAGAAGAGAGAAGGTTAAAGGCACTATATCATCACCAACTGTATCAAAAGAAGATAGCTCGGGCCTACAATAGAAGGGTTAAGGTCAGAAAATTCAGAGTTGGGGATTTGGTGTTAAAGCAATGTAAGCCTAATGTATCTGATCCAAGAGGGAAATTCAAACCTAGCTGGGAAGGGCCATATGTCGTGAAACAAGTCATGAACAAAGGTGCGGTGAAGTTATCAGACATGGACGGGAATAAATTTAGTGAGCTAGTCAACAATGACAGGTTGAAGAAGTTTTATGTATGAAAAATAGTGAAAAATAAAAAAAGAAAGAGCTCGCTAGGTTGAAAACCCAAAAAGGGTGGCCTAGGCAAAAGTTAGAGCAGTCCGCTAGTCCCGAAAACCCAAAAAGGGCGGGCTAGGCAACAATTAGGGCTAAAAGAGAGAAAATGGTCAATTAGAAAACCCGAAAGGGCTATTTGGCAACAAGAGTAATCTTGTGTATGCTAGCTTTATGTTTGGTTGTTCCCTAATTTAATAAAACAAAATTAATGTTAAAATTGTTCTATGTGCTATGTTATAAGTATTCGACCAGATATGGATGAAATAAATAAACACAATAGCAAAAGGTGATGACAAATTATAAATAGAAAAGAAGCATCTTTTATTACTTTAATTTTTTTTTTCATCCTAACAATACACTTTCTGAATTGACAAATATAAAATCTATGGCAGTCGATAAGTGTAACGTGCAGGCCAGCTTTGCCTCAGCCGATCCAAGTAGGCTTCAGTCAAGCAAGGCATGTCTAAATCGGGAGTAAAGTCAGAATCATGAGGCTCAGCTCCGTACTGATGGCCAAGTCGATGAGGATCATAGCATGTACCTTGACGAAGAGCAGCAAGGGGAATATACATCAAGTATGTATGCATGGTGATATGAGAAATCTTCCACCAAGGTACCAACCAACAGATATTGACTTTTAGAGCGTGAGTGGATCCAGTCGACCCATTCAGCATATGAAGAAGCAGGATGGAGTAGCTTCCTAGCAGAATGATGACGTGGCAGGTATTAGGCAAAGTCCATGGATGGAGTATCAAGCAAACAAAGATGCTCCTGAAGCCAAATCTGTGAAGAAAGAGTAAAAAAAAAAGATCCGCTAAGTTGAAAACCCGCAAGGGCAACTCAGGAAAAAATTAGGACAGCTCGCTAGTTCCGAAAACCCACATGGGCGGACTAGGCAAAAATTAGAGCAATAAAGAAAAGAAGAAAAAAGAAAACCTAAATTGAAAACCCGAAAGGGCAGTTTAGGTAATTACCTGAAGCAGCAACGGACTCCCAGTCAATCTCTTTGATAATCCTGATTTAAATCGGTCTAATCCAACTAAGGTCTCGGCTAAGATCACAAGCCTCCTTCCATTTGGTCCATAATATCCAATACTCGTGGATCAATATCTCCATCGAAAGAAACAAGCAAGAATTGGCTGAGCAAGCAAAGACAGAGCATGCGTCCCCATGCCTTAGTAGGGGCTAAATGAGAAAGACAAAAGTCAATCAAAGGAGCAAGTAGAATTTTTTCACCTCTCATCAACCGAAGAAGTTCGGGTTTTGGAATTTGAAATAACATCTGCATCTTCTATTGAGTCTTGGAAATCAATGTGGGTAACGCCATTTGTTGATTATTGGGATATCCAAAGATGGCCTCAAATTCTTCAATCAAGGGACATATTTCAAAGCCATTAATTTTAAATACCCTAGAATCTGTATTCCAAAAGGAAGCCACAACATGTAAGAGGGAGTGGTCTAATTTGACATTTTGAAAACATTTTAAAACATCAAGTTTTGACCATGAAATTTTCTTCCAATGAATGGCATTCATATTCTTAAATAGAATTTTTATTCTCTTTAAATGATGTTCGGTCATGGTGGATGAATAAAGAGAAAAATTAAAATTGTTAAAGGGAGTCTTCACGTTGAAAGAGAAAGAATTTTGGTTTCTGTATTAAAATAGGGAATGCAAGGTGATTTATATAGAAGAAAATAAACCTTTTCCAAAAGTGATGAGGAAAAGGTGATGGGAAAGGATAAGACCATATGACATAAGGAAAGGAATTGGTGGCAATTTCCTTTACCACGTTGGACTTGGTTTAGCAAATGATGTGGATTATGAAATTATGATGTACTGCGATAAAAAAAAAAGTGGCTTAGTAACAAAAAAAAGGGTTACGTTAAAGAAGAAAATTGTATTTTTTCATTATTGTACAATATTTTACAATTGCTGCAATATTTACATAGCACTAAGAGGGTGGTGGTAGGTCATCAAATAAAGCCTTGAAAAAATCATCGCCTGTTGGAGGAGGGGGCAAACCACTCGTCTCGAGTCCGCCCGAAGCGGGAGCACCAAAACCCGACAAATTACTCATCCCGAGATCACCTGAAGCAGGGGTACCAAAATCCCTATTACCT
This sequence comes from Garcia nutans, assembly GCA_947685225.1. NCBI lineage: Eukaryota > Viridiplantae > Streptophyta > Magnoliopsida > Malpighiales > Euphorbiaceae > Garcia > Garcia nutans. The sequence goes on from CANTUV010000068.1 coordinate 5,150,893, forward strand.
TGAGGTTCCGATCCATCATGGTCCTCATCAGAAGCAGATGAAAGGATCTCATATTCATCAGTCTGGGGGCCTCTTGATGAAGAAGCGTCGGGATCCCTCATCCCCTGAAATCGAAAGTCTCGGAAATGTTGTTCGAATTGATGATATAAACTTTCAAAATGAGAAGCCTGCTGATGACTTGCAGCCAACTCTTCTTGAAGTTTCCTATTTTGTTCTTCGAGCATCCACTGTGAGCCAAGAAGGAAAAGGTAAGAGCATACATAATCATGCATACATATAGCATAAATTACCATGAAATAAGAAACGTACCAGGTAGTTCATATCAATGCCCTGCGGATGAGATGGCATATTTGGCGGGCTAGAACGGGCAAATGAAGGGGCAGTAAAAGAAGGTACAGCCACATGATAAAATGAGCCAACAGCCTGCAACAATTATTAAAGAATCAAAAAAGAAAGAAGCAGTTGCAAGGAAAAAGTGGTAAAAGTTTTACCTGAGAAGTACAGGCCCCGAGATGTGGAACAGACTCTCCTGTATCTCCGTGACGTTCCTCTTCATCTCTTTTCGTCAAAAATCTCCCGCACACCAATAGGAGATACATCAAAGTTCAAGAGTCTTCTTTGAATAAAATAAGTATAAAATGGACCCGGTAAATAGAGAAATGACTGGGCACCATAACCATACCGGGCCGGCCACCATGCATCCTTCGGTATTGACATAATATTTAAAGTATATTCTGGGATTTGCATCGGAACCCTCCGCTACTCTGGACCGAGAAACCATTCATAAACTCTCTCCCTGAGAAACCAACCACTAGACACTGGACCAGCAATAACTCGACGAGAATGTTAGAAAGACAGTGCAGCCCTTATCAAAGGAGACCAGTTTGCTCGTTCTTCTGGATAACATAAGGTAAGTAAACTTTCACATAAAATTTAAAGCATACTAATGTTATTTTACCTGGTCATAGGTTAAGCAGCTCAACACATAGCGGTGAGTATGCACATGATGAGAGCCGGGAACGTCCACACGATCGGACAACTAGAAATTTAATCTCGGATACCCGACTCTATTTCAGGAAATACCGGGTACCCTCACGAGGTTGTGTTCATATGTCCATACCTACAATAATAGTAAAGATCAAATTCATGCAAGAAAAGAGTGGAAATAACATTAGTCCTCGACAACAGCCATCAAGTCAACAAAAGACTTCTTGTTTCGGCAAAGCTTATCAAGACCATGGTAAAGACACATGAGACTAGCTTCACCCCAGCCAGAAGATGGTACCATTCTGAGATAAGAAAGGGCACTCAACACTGACAAATGAATGGAGGATTCAGTACTGCCTAAGATGGTCGACCCAAGCAGATATAACAAAATTCCTCGAGCATACTGTTCGGCCATGTCTCTGCCAACTCGTCCTTCGTAGTTCATCCAATAACTATGAATTGGCTCAATTTTTATCTTAAAAGGCCCTTTATATGATGGTTCCATATCAATTAATTTCTGAATTTCTTCAAATGTTAAAATATTGTTGGTCAGAGGGATCGGAACACCATCATATCGAAGGCCGGTTATGGCAGTAAAATCGACCGGACCAATTGTCATCTCTCCAATGGGCAAGTGAAAAGTGTGGGTTGTATACAACCATCGCTCTATAAGTGCCTGGACTACGCTCCGGTCTATCTGATATTTCTCGGATGGCAATTGTAAGATGAACTGCTCAAAGCCGCAATCTCGGATAATCCGCCTTACCCGAGAAGGCACTACATTGTACCATTGTCTGGCTTTGTAAATACACCATCCATCCCGAACGACGCAACGATCATGCTAACACAGACCCAGGTAAGTTAATACCAGGTAAGTACATATTATTCTATCTGCTTAATTTAATTTATTTTTCTAAAAAATAATAATACAAAATAAACATACAAAATAATAATAAAGGCAAACGTAAAAATAATAAAAGAGCATAATAAAAAATATATAAATAAAAAAATAAAAAAAATAAAAAAATAAAAAAAATAAAAAAAAAGTATATCAAGAGAAATAAAAAATAAAAAATAATTACCTCGCTCTTTTCATTGGAACTACGGTGAAGCGGCATCCCGGCTAGTATATCTAAATTTTCATCTTCATGATGCCGAATAAACTCCAATAACTCGGCATTAGAATGAGTCCCTGACCTCGAAGCATGCATTGATTTTGAAAAATATGTGCTAAAATTGAAAGAAATTTGAGAGAATTATAAAATTAAAATCATGATGTGAAATGAAATGAAGGAATGGTGGGTTTTTATAGAGAAACGGCAAGCAAAGAATAAAATTCAAAACTATTTATGAATAGTAAATTTTACTATTCATGAATAGCATTACTATTGATGAATAGTATATTTTACTATTTATAAATAGTATTACTATTGATGAATAGTAAATTTCACTATTTATGAATAGTATTACTATTGATGAATGGTAAAATTACTATTTCTAATAGTAAATATTATTTACTACTATTTACGAATAGTAAATTTACTATTTATGAATAGTGAATAGTGCATGAACAGTTAGTACACAATAAATAAACAGTAAATTCAATTATTTACCTTAATCATTCAAATAATTGCGGGTATATAAATATTTTTACACCCACGGGGCAATAAGAAGACACATGCATAAAAATTAACCAAATTTTTTTGAAATTAGAAATTATTAGCTCGGGTCCAAAACCCAAATTTTTCTTATGTCTAGAACCTAGAATTTATTTCTAAGTCCCAGAACTTAGCTCGGGTCAAGAACCCAAATTTTTCTTAGGTCCAGAACCTAGAATTTATTTCTAAGTCCAAGAACTTAGCTCGGGTCCAGAACCTAAATTTTTCTTAGGTCCAAAACCTTCCAGAACCTAGAATTTATTTCTAAGTCCAGAACTTAGCTCGGGTCCAGAATCCAAATTTTCCTTAGTTCCAGAATCTAGAATCTCTTCTAAGTCCAAAATTTAGCTCGGGTCCAGAACCCAAATTTTCCTTAGGTCCAGAACCTAGAATCTCTTCTAAGTCCAGAACTTAGCTCGGGTCCAGAACCCAAATTATCCTTAGGTTCAGAACCTAGAATTTATTTCTAAGTCCAAGAACTTAGCTTGGGTCCAGAACCCAAATTTTCTTAGGTCCATGACCTAGAATTTATTTCTAATTCCAAGAACTTAGCTCGGGTCCAGAACCCAAATTTTTCTTAGGTCCAGAACCTAGAATCTCTTATAAGTCCAGAACTTAGCTCGAGTCCAGAACTCAAATTTTCCTTAGGTCCAGAACCTAGAATCTCTTCTAAGTCCAGAATTTAGCTCGGGTCCAGAACCCAAATTACCCTTAGGTCCAGAACCTAGAATTTATTTCTAAGTCCAAGAACTTAGCTCGGGTCCAGAACCCAAATTTTTCTTAGGTCTATGACCTAGAATTTATTTCTAAATCCAAGAACTTAGCTCAGGTTCAGAACCCAAAATTTTCTTAGGTCCAGAACCTAGAATCTCTTCTAAGTCCAGAATTTAGCTCGGTTCCAGAACCCAAATTACCCTTAGGTCCATAACCTAGAATTTATTTCTAAGTCCCAGAACTTAGATCTGGTCTAGAACCCGAATTTTTCTTAGGTCCAGAATCTAGAATTATCCTTGAGTCCAGAACTCGAACCGGGTCCAAAACCCAAAACCTCCACTATCTCAAAAATTAAGTCTTGTTGCTTTTCACTCTCTTTCACTAAAGTTTTAGATCATTCAAGCAGGGGGCAAACTATAGACCCTTAATTTTTGACACAGTCCGGTCCAATATATTTTGTTTAGTCCAAAATAATTTTTGTGTTGTCTAATATATTTTAATTGGTCCAAAATAATTTTTGTTATCTTAATTAAATAATTTTTGCTTTATTATCTAATTTTTATTAATAAAAATAAAAATAAACAAATAAAAAATAAAAAATAAAAATAAAAATCGAAGCCAACATCGGAGTTTCCTGCTGTTGAAATGGCCCGCAGGCCGGTCCCCACCCCCTGCCGCAGCCAATTGAGGTAAATTTTTTCACCAGCGTAATTTTTCCTGCGGCAATTTTTTTTGCTAGCGCAATTTTTCAGCAGCAGTTTTTTTTTGCTAGCGAAATTTTCCGACTCAAATTTTTCAAAACCTAATACAATTAGGTTTCGGTTTTATTTTCTTATTCAATATTGTATGCCGTGAGTAACTATGATTAATAATAGAATTCTTCTATAAATAAGGAAGAGATCGGGAGGAGAAAGGATTAGAAATTGGGACGAAGATTGGGAGAGTTTGAAATCGAAACTGAGTGGGAAAGCAGTGAAATCAATTTGACCTTTTGAGAGAAGAAGAAGCAAAGCATTAACAAATCATCAAAGGCGGCAACTGCCTTTGTTTTTGTTCATCCAAGAAGAATTTTTTTGAAGGAACCATCAAAAGGAGGTATGTATTAATTGTTATATTTTTTCACAGTAGCTTAGATTATGAAATTGTCTTTCAAAATCAAAAACCCTAGAACTTTAATTTTGTTTTTTTAAAGTTAAAAACACTAATTCGTTGCTTTATTTTCCAAAAAGGCTTAAAATTGTTATTTTTACTTCTTCAAAATCTTAAAACCCTAATTGAATATGTTTTTCTTCAAAACCAAAATTTGATTCTGTTTCTTTCAACAAACCCTAAAAACATCTTTTCTATTTATATAAACCTTAAATCGTTTGTCCACTTTCATAAAATTATCAATTGTTTTTTCCAAATTCTAAAAAATCTAAGCATTCACCGAAACCCTAATTCTAAAACACTAAACCCAAATGCAACTTCCAAACCTAAAACAGTGAACCCTAACCCCTTTAAAACCTTAAACCCTAATTTTTTCTAAACCCTAATCCTTTAAAACTTTGAAAACCATTAAAACACAAATAATTCCATTTCACACAGTAAACTTGAAACCACAAATCAAAAGTATTTTAAAGAAGTCCAAATCCTAGTTTCATGATTTTACATAACAAACCCTAGTTTGGTTAATCAAAGAGTCTTACCAACCTTTTAAAATATAAAATCCTTAATCTATTTTAATATTCTTAAAGTCACAGTAGCCTAAATTCTATAAATTCCAAAACACATGAAATAAAGAACCCTAAATGGAAACAGTAGCTATAATTTAGTTTTTATTTGCCTTATTCAGTTCTATATTTGATTATGCTTTGATTTATTTTATATGATTCAATTTATTTAAGTTCAATGCTTGGTTTATTTAATTTATCATGGATGGATGTTTTCTTTCTATTGATATTTAATGAATGATTTATTTATGATGAATGACTATTTACTTTTATCAATTTATTTGGATTTTCAAATGTTGTAAGAGGTATGTTTCCACTTGGTGGATACCTCATTAGTTAAATATCATGTAATTTAATTTGCTTTTCTATTTTAGAACCTATGTAAAGGATATGTTTCTACCTTTCGGTGGGTTTCCTATTTAGGCATGTGATGTAAGGACATGTTTCCATCTTCGGATGGGTGTCCATTTATTTGTTTTACTTGGACATTGCTTTGATTTTAATATATTGATGATTTCTTTTAATTATTGTGTGCAATATGGATAATATTGTTATACTTAAGAATTTTATAATATTAAGACCTGTAAAGGAAGCCGGTTCCAATGAACCGGGTGTTATGGGGGTGCTGGGCCATTTCTCACCTTTTCCACACGTACCCAACTTTTTGAACCCATTAGGGGGTTGGGGATTCCTTAGGAATCAAGTCATCCACCCCTTTTTTTTCCCAGCCCGTCTGGGTGGCGTCTCCATTTCTCCGGATTTAGGTCCGTGTTCTCTAAGGCCCCGAGCATAAACAATGTCAAAGTCGCAAGAACCATTCCACCGGGAGTGGGGGCAAAAATCTCCGCTCATAGTCGACCACCGAGCATCTATAAGCTGCTTGTGTATACACACACTAGGAGGTATGATGGGCATTCAATTGTGGATCATCGGTCCCAGGATGTAAATGTAAGTAATTTCATATTTGTTTTCTAGAATTTTATAGTAAAATGTAAAATATAAAATAAATAATATTTTTCTATTATGCAGGATCATTACATTGCATCTTGGGGGAAGACCACTCAGTCCGATACGTCCATTGATGAGGAGAGCTTATTTAGAGCTGCATTGGTGGAGAAAAGAAGAAGCTGTGCTGTAATATCCCAAGGTACACCCTAAAAGTTTTGGAATAATTATTGTGGTATTTGGATTTAAGGAGTATGTTTAATGGAAGGAGAAAAGAAGTGAAGGTATATATATATATAACATATATAAGTTAAACTAATGAAAGTCAAAAGAAGATAAATGAATTAATTTAATACCCTATTTTGGTGTACATTGGAATGGTAGTTGTGAGAAGATATGTTGGTAAAATATGTAAGAAAAATATTATAAGAAATAGGTGTATATGAGGGATGATATATTTATGTGGTATTTGAAAAATATGGAAAATATAAAGGAAATATAAAAGAGATATACATATACCAACATATATATTACATATACATAATGTATAAAGTGGTGTAGGAAAAGTAAGTTTATATAATTAATAATAATAATAATAATAATAATAATAATAATAATAATAATAAAAGAAAAAGAAGAAAGAAAAGTCAAAGGGAGAAAGTGTGTGGTGGAGGTTGAAATAATTTATTATATTATATTATTATTATTATTATTATATATATATATATGATAAACATGAAAAGAAGAAGGAAAAAGATATTTTTTCTTCTTCTTCTTCTTCTTACACGAGAGAGAGAGAGAGAGAGAGAGAGAGAGAGAGAGAGAGAGAGAGAGAGAGAGAGAGAGAGAGAGAGTTGTGATTTTGCTTATACACATCAAATCCATAGGGATTTTGAGAGAATTGAAGAGGGATGTTGAAGATTTGGCATAATATTCAAGTAAGTTTTCTCTTGATTTCTCTTATTCTATTTGGAATTTTGTTTGAGTTTGATGGAGTGTTGTTGATGGTTGGAGTGTGTTTGTGTATGGTGTGTGTAAAAGTGTTGAAATGGAATTAAAGATAAGAAGTTAGGTTGGTGTGGGTGATGGAAGAGTAAGAGTTGTGTTTAGTGAAATTTTTTCTGTTTTACAATTAGTAAAGGCTGTGACTTGTATGATTTTTAATTAAATATAGAAAAATTTTCTTGAAGTGAATTTTTGATATGTTGTGCCTCTATGAGTCTAGAATGACTGAAAAATATGTGGATTCGATTTTGGAATGGTTATGATTTTGGAAAGATTATTTTTATTAGACCTGTTCCAGCAGGTACCTTAACTGAGACAACTATCTTTCGGGATTTTTAATAAAATTTAGAAAAATCATATTCAATTGAATTTTGGATATGTTGTTTCTTAGTGAGTCTAGTATTTGAGAAAAATAATTTGGAACCACGTTGATTGAATTTAATTTACAGAATTCACAAAGTTCAGAACTGCTGCCAGGATGCAGGGCAATTGGGGCAGTCTGGTTAGGTGAACTATTTGACCAAGATTTTGTGTTCAGTTTGATCTGAAATTTTAAAGGAATGATTTTAAGATGTAAAAATAAATTCTGTAAAAATTTTAGAATTTTTAGTCAAGTAGATTATTTTATACAATTTTTCAAAATAAGGATAAAGTGGAGTCTAAAACCAGAATTTACTATTCATATGGTCATTTTGCTAATATTCCTTTTGGATTAGGTTGTGAAGAGGTTGAATTGCCCTAATCTAAGTGTTGAGGATTCTTGGAAGAGTAAGTGTATAGATTGGTGTGAGTTGGTTTTAAGGTAAGTACAAACTACATTATTGCATACATTCATATGATATTGAGACTTGTGACATATTTAGTTATAATGTGAATGTTGTGATGAGCATGTAAAATATGTGTTAATGCCATTGATTATATCCATTTGAATAATGAATTGATTAATGTGATTTGAAATATAATGAAATGTGAAATGTGCAAGATGTGATGATGAAATGTAATGTGAAAGATATGATGTTATGAAGAGTTGCTTCATTGCGATTTGAGATCATATGAGATATGAGGCCATGATTGTTGGCTATGATGATGCAAATGAGATGATTGAGACATGGTTGCCTAATTTGCTTATGAAATATAAAATGAATTGAGAAAGAGATTATGAAGAGATGAATGAAATGTTTGTGTGTTTAATATGTTATTCAGATTTCAGAGTTCTGGGTTTGGCGGCATGCCTATGAAATATATGAATAATAGTAACAGTCTTGCCGGGTTGAGGATCTCCTCGAGATTAGTCGGGTTGAGGTCCAAGAGACTGGGTTTGTTATACTTGTTTTGGTAACAGTCTTGCCGGGTTGAGGATCTCCTTGAGTCTAGCCAAGTAGAGGTCCAAGAGACTGGGTCTGTTACCGTATCCATGGATAGATATATATATGTGTATATCGCCTACGGGCTTGATGATTATGATTATGGACCAAAGCAGTAACTCTGAACTTTGAATAACATATTAGTGTCTTTTGGGCCCATGCTTGTCTTTGTTTAAATGTGATTCATGAAATGTGAAATGAATGAATAATGAGACCAATGATTGTTTTTGTTTAAATGTGAATTATGGAATAAGATGTAATGATATGAGATATATGATGATAATTATGAAATGAGATGATTACAATGTATAAATAAATTATTGAAGGTGAATGTAGATTGAAAAACTATGTTGAATGATGAGATCTGAAGGTACTACATGAAAATACAATATGATGAATAATATGGAGGTGGTTGTGGACATTGTGAGTATTATTTTATGAATGTTTTAATAAGTCATGGAATTGTGGGTTGTATTAATGAAATACGTGCATATGTATATAATTATGAGATTAGTAGAAATATAAATAAGGTGTAATTGAAATGGGAAAATATGATAAGAAAATAATAATATATGAAGTTAACATATAAGTATGATTGTCTGTTATGTATGTTTATAATATTTATTTGTACTACTAAGCTTTCGGGCTTAGCGCGGTTGTATATATCGCGCAGGTGAGTAGGTGGTTGATCTGGAAGTCAAACTGTTATGCCACGAGTAGGGTAAGAGTATTTCGAGACCAACTAGAAGGTGATGCATACATGTATAATTTCGTTATGTTGTATTTCTGACAAGAATGTATTCATATGTATAAATGAAATTTTGGTAAAGACAAGATTATCATATATATATAAGATTATTAAAAGTATGTGATAATAATAAACATCTACTTATTTTGTATTAGAAGTGTGAACTCTTCTTGCAGGTTTGTAGTTGAGGGTATAAGGTGGATTCATTGGGAGTGTATTGAAACTGGTTGCATTTGCATTGGTCTGTGTAAAAATGTTTTCAAAAATTAAAAAAAAAATCAGTTTTGTCGACACTTGGGATCAAATTTCTAGGCGAACCTCTGGCAAAATTTCTGTAAAACCAGAACTAAAATTCGAATTAAGTAAAATTGGTAGCAACATTTGGATAGTGTGGCGCCTCTACTTGGCTTACACATGTAGGCTGGGAAGGGGTGTTACATGTGCGGACTTGGCTCCCAATTTTCAACATAGCTTCATGTTGTTTGTCTGCTTTACTAAAGGAGATCGAGCGATTGAAGGAACAGTTAGCGGAGCGTGATCAGACTATTCAGTAGCAGATAGAGTAGGAGGTACAAACCCGGATACATAGGTAGATGTGGACCGAGGTGCAGAGGTTGATCCAGCAGCAACTGCAGGCGTTTATGACCAACTTCATGCAAAAGATCTTTGATTCATCACGGCAGCATCCTTCGGGTGGTCTTGATCCTCCATCACCACCTACACCTAAGATTTTTTTCTTTTATTATATTTATGTACTTTGTATGTTAATTTTAGACTTTGTATGTATATTTTATTATATTTATGTACATCTATTTTATACTTTATAATTTATTCAATTGAATTTTCATTTAAATATAAATATAAACTTTTATATTTTAATTTCTTTAATAAATTTTATATAAAAATTATAAATATTAATAAAATAAAAAATAATTAAAAAATTAATATTTTAATGAAAAAAGAATTAAAAAGATTCATATTTTAATTTACCAACGAATTCTTTTTCTCTCGGTCAGTTCTATTGGCATTATTGACAAAAAAAATTTTCATTCTTTCGGCGTTATTGATAGATTTGTGTTTTTTGTCAGTATTACGAACATATTTTTTTGTCAAAAATATCAATAGAAAAGCTTTTTGTCAGCAATTTCATGGATCCGTGTACGGTATTGGTCGACAAATTTTCTATCGGTATTTTTGACTAAAATATTATTTGTCGGTAATCCTGACAAAAAATGTCTTTCTGTCGGTAATTTTTGCCAACTACTATTATGTAAGTAATGCTGATAAAATAATTTCTCTCGATAATTTACCAATATGTATTTTTTTCCTTGCCATTTTCATTACCGGCAATGAATATGACTATAGAAATTTTTTGTCAGTAATTTAATTTTCGAAAAAAAAATTAACGATTACCGATAAATTTTTTCGTCGATAATTCGTGACATTCTTATAGTGTTAATTTTTTAATCAATATATACACGACATGTACATAAAGCTAAAATTGGAGGTATTTTTGAAAGTTTGAAGTGCTTTTTTTTCCCTAAAATAATGTAAATAAAATAGTTATGTATTGTATTTTTGAAAAAAAAATTATTTTAAAGGGTAATGTTTTTAAAAACCCGTAAATATAAACTGGAAGGAAATATGTATGTCTCTAGGCTGATTCATAAAATGTTCAAGTTTTCCTAGCATACGATTATGATTATGATTATAGAATTGGCAAATCAATGAGAACTCATAATTCTAAAATATTAAAGATATTTACAAAAAACATAAAACTAAAACATAAAATGGTTCCAAACATACTCACTTTTTTTTTTCTTATAAAAGATATTTATTTTTAAAAATTTTAATTTCAAAAAATGTAGATGTGTGTATATAAATATATATCAATTAAATTAAGAAAATTTATTTTTAAAGTTCATTAAAAATTATAGGATATTTAAAAAATAAAAAATGTCTCTCATGTAATTTTCTCAAATAATAATATATGATGGTGAGACATTCCTCAGGGGTCTTAGCTCTAGCTCAGGTTCTTCTGCTGCTGGCTCACCTATCTGCAAGATAAGAGGGAGAAGAGAGGGATCGCGCTTTCAAGGGAGGCTCTGATACCTAAGTTAGAGCTCGGCGTGTCTTAAAATAATGAGAGTGGAAGAGAAAGCTAGAGAGAGAGAGAAATGATCCCATACATGTGGGCGCTTACACCTATATATAGTGAGTGGAGGGAGATAATCTCTGAGCAGTGTCAGTGTTGATTGTGGGTGTGTTAGAGCCATACAATGGTTGTGTCAAGAGACTGTCCACCGAACACTAGGAACTCCATTAGACCAGGATGTCCAAAACTAAGGTTTATCTTTCCTCTGAGATTTCAGTCAAGGGAGTGATACCGAACACAAAGCTTGTCAGGCGAGCTCGGGAAGTAGGGGTACTAGCACACTCTTATCATTTTATGAAGTAAATATGGAAAGATTTGACGACTCGGTAATATTCTATTAACATAAAAGAGAATTTATATAAAGATATTATAATAAGATTATGATTATTTCATTAATGATAGTTACTATACAATAGGTATATTTCTAAATACAACAACTATCATTATAGAATAACATTTCTAATCACTCCTCTCAAGTTGAGCGGAGTTAGACAGTATGGTCAACTTGTCACGCAACCAATGAAAGCAACCTTTAACCAATGTTTTGGTAAAGACATCATCTATCTGATCATGGAAACTAATTTGTTCTTTACTTGATTATGAACAGAGTAAAAAATAATCTCCATATGTTTGGTGCAATGATAAAGACTAGATTAGTAGTTAGTTACATGGCACTAATATTATCACATCATAGAACAGGTGCAATGTGAATTGGTAGCTCGATCTCATACAACAACAGATGTACTTATGTTATCTCAAAAGTTGCTGTGGGAATAAGTTTGCATCCAGCTTCATTAGAGGACCGAAATACATAGCATTGCTTGTAAGAGACCCAAGAGATCAAATTTCAAATAAATGGCGAAATTGGTGGTAGACATTTGATCATCAATTAAACCTCTCCAATCTATAACACTATATCCATGCAATAAAAAATTGACTTCTTGCTGAAGAAGAGTCCATGATCTACAGTACTACAAAGATACTGCAAAATTCTCTTGATAACACTCTATTGAGCATCAGTTAGGCAATGCATGAACAAAGAGACTTTATTAACAACAATGGAAATGTCAAGACATGTAAAGGTCATATATTGCAAACCACCTACAACATATTGAAACAATGTTTCAATGAGAAAGGATTCCCAATCCTGAGTACTAAGTTTGTTTGAAATAACTACCAATGTATTGATAAGATTGCAGGTAGACATCTTTGCCTCATCCAACAGTTTGATAATATATTTTTGTTGAGTAAGCATTAAACCATTCTACTTCTAATACGCTTCAATGTTATACAAATAAGAGAGTTGGTCGAGATCTCATAGTGCAAATTGCTTTTGAAGATAAGCAATCAACTGGTAAATAAGGACATCATTTGAACTAATAATAAGAATGTCATCAACATATGCAAAATAAAAAATTATATAAGCTCCACAAGAGTAATAAAAAAGATGGACTAGTCTTGGACTTGGAGAAACTAAACTGACATAAGGTATTTTTAAGCCTTTTGTTCCATATCATATGTGCTTATTTTAAACCATAAAGGAACAATTTTAATAGATAATCCTTTTTTGGCATTAGAGATATCAATTTGAGTAACCTTACATGCGCGAGAAACAACAATGGAAATAAGAAGCCAAATGGTAGCAAGCTTGACAATAGGAATGCAGGTGTTAGAAAAATCAATACTAGGAGGCCGAGTATACCTCTTTGCAACCAAGTGGCATTATACTTCTCAACTGAACCATAAGGTTTTCTTTAGGTTTTATAAACCCATATGTACCTAACAATATTTTGCTTAGGGTCAGGAGAAACTTACTGCCACGTACCATTTTCCATAAGAATATTATATTCATTTTACATTGCTTCTCGTCAATGATAGTACTTTATAGTATGAGAATAAGATGTGGAATCAACAATTGAAGTGACTGCATTAGGTCCGGTCGTATTAGGTGTGGTATGCTGAAGTTTTAGGAGTAACAGTAATCGTGAGCTCTACTGGATGTTTTAAGGATTTTGCTCAGGCTCAGTATGATTGGACTGCTCGGAGGTCCGATCGTACCATATAGTTTTTTCATAATGTGGGAGTGGCATTGATCGTGAACTCTACAAGATATTTTTAGCTCGAGCTTGGTCTGCTCACCTCATGCTCTATTATGACAACTGAGGCTTGGTTAGGTTGTACCATACTCTAATCCATTCAATTTGGTTTTGGATCGATCGTGCTCTTCGCCTCATTCTTGGAACACTCATCAGCTTGGTATTGGTGCGGTCAGATTTTAGCTTGGTCCGGTCAGGTGAGATTTCTTCAAAAATTAAAGTCCTACAAAAATATTACTTGGTACAAATATTAGTCCTATTTAATTTGATTGTCTAAGATCAAAATACAGGCTAATGATTTGGCTAACAATCTCCTCCTTCTTTATTTTGGCAATTAAATTGAATTGATGTAAAATGAACTTAAAAGTTTTCATGTTTAAGGAGTATTTTTCCCTTTAACATATACTCTTCCTTTGAAAAAAGAAATTTTTGATAGGTAAATGCTCCCCCTTAGGATGTACTATCAAGTTTTTACAAATGCTCCCCCCTTAACATATGCTATTAAATTAAAATCAAATAATGCAATTTAAATAATTCAATCAGTAATTCAAATTCAAACAATTCAATCAACAATTCAAATGAAAATTCTCCCTTTTTAACAAAGACAAAAAGGAATGCAAATTATCATAAACTAAATTTTTATTAAGATTAAACAATTGAAAAGTAAACATATTTGTATTATCATTTGCACTAAGGGCCAATAAAAGATATAGAGATCATACAAAAATAAAAAGTTAAGGTTGTGGTGAATAAGGAGGATAGTCAAAATCATCATCATTATTTCCAGTTCCCTCCTTCCTCTTCTTCATCCTTATCCCCTTCTTCCTCTTCTAAACCTTGATCAAAGGTTCCGATTGGCTCTCCTTCATCTCCTTCATCATCTGATGAGGGACATTTAGGAATGCCCATAAACTCTTGCATATCCCTAAAGTCCATATGAAGATGAGAGACTCACTTGGTAAGATCATCAATGTGAGAGGTTTGAGAGGTAATTTGTTCTTGAATTTGATGGAGGATGTCAAGGATTGAACTTTGGGCTCTAGAGGTTTGAGGTCTTGGAAATTCCACTTAGAATGACTCTTGACTCTCATTAACAACTCTTGGCCTTTTTATTTATTGAGTTCTAATATCTTGAGTACCAAAAGCATAATGTTGTGTTCTATCTTCTTCCAATAAGCATTTAGATTTTTTCAAGTATTTGATGTTGATAGGAGTTTTGGCCAGATAAAGAGGATTGAATAGAGAGGCTAAATTGGTAGGATTAAGAGCATTCACATAATTGGCTATTTGGGTGATGAAGGATGTGATTATAAGTGTCCCAGGTGATTTGTTTCAGAGGATGAGGAATTGGTCAATTAGGAACTTACAGGTTTGGATTTTTACCTTTTTCTCCAAGTAGTAGAGAAATAGAAGAGCTTTGTGAGTCATTTTCTCATTGCTTTTCCCTCTTGGATTGATGGTGTAGGTGATAAGGTTCTAAGGTATTTGGAATTGGATAGCTTATGGAAATCAGTTTCTAAGAAGATATCTTTCCAAAAGACAAGTAAGATGGCATTGGAAATGGAAGGATCAGATAGATAAAAAATACCTTCCGTGTTGAAACCCCAAATATAGGAAAATTCTTGGAGAAAAAGTTGATAGGATACCTTCCCTAAATTTTGTCTCTAGTTAGTTTAGTTCCAATTAAAAAGGGGCTAGGCTAAATTCAAGAAAGCCTAAAATAAGTTTGGTTTAATTTTGAAAGCTTAAAACAAGTCTGGCCCAATTTTAAAAGGCCCAATAAAGCCAGTATGATTTTAAAAGAGAAACCGCGCCCGATCAGCTAAGAAAATTAAAAGGCATGATGAATTGGCCTAGACAATTCACCATGAGGCTAGCTCATGGCAAATAAGCCAAGGCCAATGCGCCATAAGGCTTAATTTGTCTAAAATTCAATTTACTCACACTAAAATTTAGAGTTTAATTGCATTTAGAGTTCCAATAAGGCACAAATAAGGAGGGTTAGTATTGGAATCAAGGGAGGATTTTTAATTTGGTTTCCCTAATATGTGTTTATAAATACACAACTTTGAAGACAAAAAAGGGGAGCTATGATTAAAAAACAGAGTAGCAATTAACAAAGAAAAAATCACAATTAACATAACTATTCACACATAATCAAAAGTATAAGATCAACGTAGCAACCGAGGAAGGTAGTAGAAATGTCTTTAGATTTGATTGGCTCATCCAAAATCAGAGTGAACTCAGGTAGTGGCATAGGCAGGCTTGGTTCAACACATCAACCTTGGTGGAGCCTACGATGCAGTTTTAGTTTTCTAAACTTAATTTATTTAAAACATCCAGTAGCCATGTTTGAACTTTAAATGGTTTGAAAGTTATGAAGTTATTTTTATCCAGCAGCAATGAAATCGAATTTCAATAGCCAAACATTAAATAGTTTGAAAATTATTTAGTCTAGTAGTTATGACTTTGTATAAACCCTAGTTTGCATGTTTAACTTCGAAAATCCTAGTTTGCATGATTAATATTAATTTGATTTTAAAAATCCTAACTTATATGTTTAACACTTAGTTTAGTTCTTAAAACCCTAATTTTATAAGTCTTAGCTTTAGTTAGCACATTAAACCTTATAATCACATTTTTAGAAAATTAAAACCCTAATTTTCAATAAAACCTAACTAGAATCCTAACTTGCATTATAAAACCCTAATTAATGTTAAAGCTTTAACTTGGTCGATTTATTATGTGATGGAACCATGAGTTTAATTATCGATTTTATTGTTATGATGAATGGATGGTTGATATAATTTGCTTATGATAAATGATTGAATTATGATTATTTACCATTGCTTGAATTTTAAAAGATTGTAAAAGGCGTGTTTACGCCTTATAGGTGTCTTAGTTATTTTTAATTATGTAATTTATTTTATGAACTTTGGGACTTGGTAAAGGACATGTTCCTACCTTTTGGTGGATGTCATACTTCATTTATTCTTATGGACTTGGATAATTGTAAGGCATGTTTCCATCCGTGGGTGCCCATTTTGGTTGGTTTGTTTAAATTAATAACATGATGAATGTTTATTTGCATGTAACATGAGTAATGTTATAATACTATAAAAATTCAATAATAATTAGACCTGAAAAGGAGGCCGGTTCCAATGACCAGGATGTTATGGGAGTGCTGGGTCATTCTCACCTTACCCATGCGCATCCAACTTTTCTAATCCAAGTAGGGGGTTGGGGATTCTTTAGGAATCAAGTCATCCACCCCTTTCTATTTCTTTTTCGGCCCATCCAGGTGGCGACTCCATTTCTCCTGGTTTAGGCCCGTGTTCTCTAAGGCCCAGAGCCTAACAGTGCCAAATTCGCAAAAACCATTCCACCGGGAGTGGGGGAGAAAATCTTCTCTCACAGTGGAAAATCTACTAGAAATAAAAGAAGTTGATTCTATTGGTCTTTATATTATTTATTCTTTATTATTATGGTATTATTCATTGCATCATTTGGATTGTATTGTGTGTGTGAGTTAGGATGCCCTGTGGAACCCGTGTTGTTTGTGTATGAGTTATACTATATTTTTATTCAAGTATGGAGATCGAGCATTGCATAACCACTCATAGCCTCTTACCTTTTAGTATATATTTTCTATGGTGACCTAAGCTTTCAACCCAAAGACTAAAAGCCATGTAAATGGCCTAGTAACTTTCCTTTGGTTCACCCTAATTATTTGTTGTTTGACTATGTGTAACATGTCTTAGCCCAAGTTATGGCCTATTTGGTTTGTCTTTTTCTAATATGGCCTAATTATGGTAAAAGCCCGAAATTATTTTATGGTCCAAAAATTATTTTAAGCCTAAAGCCCAAATCATTTTCAAAAACCTTTCAATGTAAGCTTAAAACCTTTTTTAAGATGCGTCCAATCTCAAAGTCTAAAATTAATTTTTTGGAACAAACTTTTTCAAGAAAGGGCTCAAAATCATTCTTTTACCTTATGGCCCATTTTTCCAAATTAATCTTTCATTAGGCTTTAAAATTAAAACTCCATTTATAATGGACCAAATCTCTTGAAGGGGACTTGTAAGTAATTAGGTCAATTATGGAATGTTAAAATCAATTGTGTGCCTTATTTATATCGAGGTTTGTTAATCATGGACTTGTTTGTGGTATGAATCATTAGTTGCTTTTCTAATTAAGAAATCTACTTATGACAAACCCTTTAAATTAGTTTTAATCCATAATATAGCATAAAAATTATTTCCCAGTTGACATAATGAATTAAGGCTCAATTAGTGGGAGTTATCATGGACTGAGTTCTCATTTGAAAGTACAACCATTGATTAATTTGTCTGAGTAGTATTTCAAAAACAAAACATCCCGTGTTGATGTTATATTGACCATATGCCTAGAAAAAGAGACTCATCGCTCATGTATGGAAGATATAAGGTTGGAAGAAACGTCGTAATTCCCTTTGTTTGATTGTTACACATGCATACATGCATACATACTTTGAATTTCATCGTACTAATCCTTTCTGGCTCATAGACCTGGAGTATGACAGTTCAAGGGCTTATGACAGCCCCACCTATGACTTAGAATCCAGTGAGAATTCAGTAAGTTCCACATCAAAGCCAATGGATTGTGAGCAAATTTAGAACCTGGTGAATGAGGCCCTAGCATCAAAGATGGAAGAATTGAAGGGGGCCCTAGTTAAGAATGTGAGGAGTCAACTACTTTCACTATTAGAGGATAACAATGCTGAAGCATCTGCTAGTACTAAGAAGCAGAAAGACATAGGGAATGCTAAGGTAGGAGAGGTAGCCTTTGATGATGAGAACATGGTAAATGATGATAATGACTGTTGATGTACAAAAATTAATTGCTGATTTAGAGAAGAAGTTTGAGAAGAAGCTTAAAGATAAGGAAGTATCAGAAGTTGACAAGCTATTTGAAGATGATGAAGTAGTTCCTTACAAATTCAAAATGCCTACTTTTTGCTAAGTGCAATGATACATGAAATCCCCACTTGCATGTTAAGCAGTACGTCACTACTATACAGTGTACTAGAGCTACTAAGGCTCAAACTCAAAGGCATTTCATGCTTTTTTTTTTGGATCCCATTGCGTAAAAGTGGTTCAATACCTTAGAGGAGTACACATAAAAAGATTGAGATCTGCTGTACAAAGCCTTTATTCAACAGTATGGGTATAATGTTGAGCTAGCAGTAACCCTGATGGAGGTTGAGACTATCAGATAGAAGCAAAAAGAGAAATTTGTTGACTATGTGAAGAGATAGATAAATAAAGCTGCTCTTCTCAAAAAGAGGCTCGATGAGTCTGACCATATCAGAATGAAAGTGAGAAGTGTCACGCCCAACCTTCGTGAGAGACTATCTCACATGGTTATCAGAGACTTCAATGACCTTCTCCAAGATGGATTGCAAATAGAATAATGGAAAAGGGAGAAGAACCATTTTGATGGGAGAAGGAATGAGAAAGGGAGTTACTAGTCTGGCAATCAAGGTATACAGAAGGCAGCAGATGACAATATAACTGGTCAAGGAAACAAAAGATAGTTTTCAGATCTGGAAAGACCTCTATGCTGGGTTTTTAATAAGATGTAAAAGAAAGGGCGATTATAGCCACTAATCCTACGACCTTTGCCAAATCCACTGTCACCAAATTTTGATGCTAAGGCTTTCTGCCAATTCCACCAAGTGCAAGGACATGAAACAAATAATTGCATGCAGTTAAGATACGAGATCCAAAATCTAATTGACAGTGGGAAGTTGCCTGAGCCTAACAAACCTAGTACGAAGGACAATCTTTTGCCTAAGTTTGGTAGAGTACCTCCTCCAATAACCTTCATAGTAGGGGGAGGATTGGAGGAAGATTTTATCTTATCCTCCTTTCAAGATGTGAGTGTAGAAGATGTGAAGAGAGAAGAGTCTTAACTTAACGAACCTTCCTTGGCTTGAGTGTTGCTCATTTTATTTTTCTTTCTTTGGTATTTAATTGAAACAATTGTGTTTTTCAAATTAAAATTATTTAAATAAATTACTTTTGTTGAATTTGTGATTTTGTTAGGTTTTGTTCATTTTGATGCTCAACTAATGATGAATCTTGCTTAATATTTATAAATTAGTGTATCTATGCATCGTGATCCGAATGACTTTACTAGGTGAGAAAATTATTCTATAGCATTAAACTGTGCATGCTTACTTAGAAAGAGCTCCTGCATAATTATCCGTGTCTAGGTTTTGGTTGATCTTAAATCATGCTTTGACAGACTTTCAAGGTGAAATTAAACTATACTTGTTTAAGGGAGAGATGATCTAGGCATTGTTTAAAAAGCCAACAACTAGTATCCTCTTGATTAAAGTCAATTCCTAGTTTGACCTTTTGAGCCTTTATGAGATTTTAGCTTGCTTTTATTGGCTTGTAAACCTTGATAACCTACCCTAAGCTTGTGTGGCATTTATGACAAGTTTGATGATCATTGAGCTATCAAGAAGCAAGAAGATTGAATAAAGGGATGCTTAGTCAAGACTAGAAGGACAATCAAAGTTTTACCTGAACTATACCTAATTTCTCAGATATATTTCATCTTTAAGGTGGAATCAGGGCAACAAAAGGATCCATCCTTATTGAAGTAGACTCATGCTACTCCATAGTCTGAATCATAGGACCGTACAAACAATATGACTTTCTTAGAGCTAGGACAAAAAAAAAGAAAAAAAAAAGAAAGAAAAAGAAAGAAAGGAAAAGAAAAGAAAAGAAAAAGATAGAAAGGAAAGAAAGGAAAAGAAAATAAAAAAAGGGATAAAATAACAAAAGTTTGAGGTGGTTAAGAAAACCAACAAAGTTCTTTTACTGAAGTAGCAGAAAACTTCCACTTAGCTTATGAGAAAAGTTTAGAAATTGGTCCAACCCAGCTAGATACTCAGCTAAAATATGAGAAATAAAAGAAAGACCATCTTTCACGATGTCCGATATAGCCCTGAGTCAGCCATTTTGAAAGTCTTAGACTTGATATTCCAAAAAAGGGAAAAAGATGGAATGATAAAATGCCATGTCATAAAATAAATAAAGAGGAAGAGGTGTCCTGATTTTTTTGCAAAAGGAAAAGAAAAAGATTAAGATTGTCCTAATTATATACATATTTCTACTAAGAAGGTTGAAGAACATTAGAGTTCTATCTTTTCATGAAGCCTAAAGGGTAGAAATGATGTCTAGAATTTAATATTTTCAATTGTTTGTGATTCCAACATAAAGTTTGTAGTGTGAAGGTTTGTCCATAGTGTCACATTAGCTCCAACATAAAAATGGCCTTCATCAAACCCACGTCCCTTATAGACCCCATTTCAAGCATATTAAAGACCTGTTGATCTCTATTGGTACGTAGAGTCTATTAGTGGTGATTGTTTAAATAAGCATGCATATGAGATAGATAATATTTAAATTCAATGAGACCTTTGGACAAATAATGTGTATGTGCCTATCTGAAGTGCAACAATTCTTGCTCAAATATAAATAATTTCGAAGTTTAGTATGGTAACTAAGGTTACGATGTTATATATTTGGTAATTTGAAAGAGAAGTCGTGAGGTATATTGATATTGATTTGATGAAGCCAACATTTGATCTAAAAATCAAAATTAAAATTAAAAAAAAGGTAAAAAAAAGAGAGGGGGTAAAAAAATTATTTTATTGTCAAATGAGCCTTCAAGCTTGGGGAACTACATTGCACTGTTGAACCTTAAAAGAATATTGGGTGAAGATAGGACTTGTTTGCAAGGTTATGATAAAGTTACCAACTAATGTGCTAAACTATGGTTTGAAATGAGTATATCTTTCATCTCTCACTCTCTTACTTAGGCATGCACTATTCATGTTCACTATGTCTTGAAGATAAAGCTATGAATACAACATCTCCTGATGATTCAATGCAAGACATACATGAATATTCTAAAAATACCAATGGGAGTGCTTTTGCCTATCACCTTGGTATGTGAGTCAATATAATCACTGTAAGTACCATTCATGCATATCATGCATACAAGCATACATAAGTATATGACACTGTATTTTTGTTGTCTTGTGTTGCCTATACTTGTCAAAGTGAACAGGTGACATTCTATATAGTATATAATCAAAAGCAAACATAGAATCGGGAGGCATGAAAGGCCTATTGCTTGAGAAAGATCTAATCATTGAGATGCATGCTTTTGCAAAGAACAAGATAAAAGTATCGGCTGAAGCCTATAGGGTATAAAAAAATCAGTTTGTGCCTACACAGAGGCAGAGCTTCTCCTTTCAATTTTTAATTTTATGCGTGTACAAAATATTTTCAGACTCTCTTTTAATATTTTGCTATGAAGGAAATAAAGAGAGTATATGAGGGCTAGGGGGGGGAGTAAAGAATAACCGAATTTTTGCAAAGTGAAAGCCATTAAAAAATCAAATGCAGAACTCACAACAGAATAGAACAAATGAATGAAGATACAAATGGCAGAAGGTCAGTCAACTAGAAGAGTTGAAATTGATGGCTAGAAGAAAGTCAGAACTCTCAACTGATAGAAGGTCAGTCAAATCCAATCTCAGGTCTAGAACCCAAATCCAGCCACGGGTCTAGAACCCAAACCAATTTTTGGGTCCAGAACCCAAACCAATTTCTAGGTCCAGAACCCAAACCAAATTTTGGGTCTAGAACCCGAACCATTCTCGGGTTCAGAACCTGAACCATTCTCGGGTCCAAAATCTGAACTAATTTTGAGATCCAGAACCTAAACCATTCCTAGGTCCAAAACTTGAACCACTTCTTATCTAGAACTTGAATTAAGCCACGGGTTTAGAACTCGAATTAAGCCATGGGTCTAGAACCTAAACTAATCCAGAGTCTAGAACACAAACTATCTTTCGGGTCCAAAATCAAAATCAATTTTTGAGTCCAGAACCCAAACTAATTTCCTGGTCTGGAACCCAAGCCAACTCTCGAGTCTAGAACTCGAAACAAATCACGAGCCTAAATTCAAAATATCTAAGATCAGCTCAAAACTAATTGCTTTTCACTCTCAGAATAAATTCAAGATCATTCAAGCAGAGGCCAAGACTGTAGACCTATAAACCTTTGATTTTGGCTCTAGCTAGTCCGATCCTAATTAAAGAAGGTCTAGTCAAGTTTGGTCCATTCTTAATGGCTTAAACCTAATTTAAAGCCTTCTATTAGATTGGTAAATTATATGAGGCCTAAAATAAGCTAGTTAAACCTTTAAAATCCTAAATAGGTATGATTTGAAGATTTGGTTTGATTTAATTACTTGTGGGCCTTGTATTGGACTTCAAATTTGGTATGGGTGTACCCAAGTCGAATTGGGACATCTCAATTCAACATGGGACACCCCATATCGAATTGGGATGCCCCTAACTCGACATGAGGCAGCCCCATATTGAATTTCCCAAATTATGGCTTCCCCAATTTGATATGGAACTTTCCCATATCGAATTGGGACCCCAATTCAATATGGACTTTGATTCCATGTTAGATTGGAATTGTTTTAGTTTGACATGGCCTTGGTTTGCCTCAAATTAAATTGGCTTTAATCTGACATGCTCACGGTTTGTCTCAAATTAAAAATAGTCTAATTTGATATGCCTCAGAAAACCTTTCAAAATAGGAAGTTAAAGACTCGGTTATAAGGTTTTAACCTAATAGATTCTTCTATAAATATAGGAAAAAAACCATTATCAAGGAGGGATGTTCTAAATTAACACAGAGAGAGCAACGAAGCAATTAAAAGAGGATTGTCAAAGAGAACAACAATGATCAAGCACATAAAATATAAAAAACCAGGAGGCAGTAGCATACTGTCTTCACTTTGTTTAACCGAGATTCTACAATTGGTGCAAATACAAAGCTTGGATCAACGTGAAATATTGGTGGAACCAACAAATGAAGGTTTGAAGTTCCTTATCTAATCTGTTTTAAAATTCCAGTAGCTAATCCATCATTATTTCATTGAATTATTTTGCTTCATTCTTCAATTCTTTTATACAATATCCAGCAAACTATTTAGAAAAACTGTGTCTACAAAACTTATTTTAAAAGTCCAGTAAATTACTTTATCCATGATAATTTGTATAACTTTGATTCAATATCACAGTAACCTTAGTTCAAATATCACAGTAACCTTAGTTCAAATATCACAGTAGCAATAGCAATTGATTTCATGCAATATTAATTTGAATTAAAACATAATCTAATAATCCAAAATTTATAAATATAGTTACAGAGATTTAGTTCTTCTAAAACCACAACCCTAATCCTATTTTTCTAAAAGCCAAAATCCTAATTTTATTCTTTAAAACCAAAACCTTAACTTTATTTTTCAAAATCCAAAAACCCTAATCATATTTTCCTAAAACACTAATTCATAAATTAAAACCCTAGTTTTTGTACATTTGTTATTCAATATGACATTAAAACCTAGATTTTGTGATTTATTATATGTGTTGATGGATGATTTATTTTATTTGATTTGTCATGGATGATTTACTTTTTAATTGTGGAGAGTGTTTGAATGATTTAATTTAATTTGATTAATTATTTAGTGCTTCAAAAATATAAGAGGTATGTTTCCATTTTTTGGGTACCTCATTAGTTAAGTTCAATGTAATTTAATTTATTTTAGGTTTTAGATTAATGTAAAGGGCATATTTCCATCAAATGGTGGGTGTTCTATTTTATTTAGTTTTGGGACGTTAGACAATTATTGTAAAGACATATTTTCATCCTTGGATGAGTGCATTATTTGATTGCTTTATTTTAATAATATTTAGACATGAAAAGGAGGTCGGTTTCGATGAATAGGGCGTTATAAGGGTGTTGGGTCATTCTGACCTTCCTAATACATACTCAACTTTTTGAACCCATTTTGGGGTTGAGAATTCCTTAGGAATTGAGTCATCCACTCCTTTCTATTTTCTCAGCCTGTCCGGGTGGCGACTCTATTTTTCTTGGGTCTAGGCCCATGTCCTCTAAGGCCCTGAGCCTAATAGTGCTGAAGTCACAAGAACCATTCCACATAGGAGTGGGGGCGAAAATCCCCACTCACAGTAGCGACTCCACTGGGGATAAGAGAAGTTAATTCCATTGGTCTTTATATTATTTTATTCTTTCTTATTATGATATTTTTCATTGCATCATTTAGATTGCATTGTGTGCATGAGTTAGGATGCCCGTGTAACTCGTGTTATGTAAGGGATACCATACTTTCACTAAAGGTATGGAGATTGAGCATGGCATAACCACTCATAGCCTTGTACCTTTTGGTATATACTTGCTATGGGAGCTT
Organism: Garcia nutans; assembly: GCA_947685225.1. NCBI lineage: Eukaryota > Viridiplantae > Streptophyta > Magnoliopsida > Malpighiales > Euphorbiaceae > Garcia > Garcia nutans. Next base: position 5,175,629 of record CANTUV010000068.1, read on the forward strand.
AAATCTTTTCAACTCAAAGACTAAAGCTCATGTAATTGGCCTAGCTACTTTCCTTAGGTTTTTACCCAAATGCTTATTGTTTGACTATGATTGATAATATCTTGGTTTGAACCATGGCTTATTTGGTTTGTTCTTTTTCTAATATGACCTAATTATATTATAAGCTCAAAATAGTTTTATTCCACTAAATCCAAAAGGCCAAAACTATTTTTAAAATTTTTAAGATGGTCTTTGGGCATAAAACTTTTCTAAAATGGGTCAAAATTTCTTTTCTACCTCATACAAAGTCCAAAATTCATTTTTAAACAAAATTTTTTATAAATGGGCTTTGAAATAAAATTATTTTTTACTTCAACCAAATTAAAACTTTTCTTAAATGAGCTTATAACTATTTAGGTCAATTATGGAATATCAAAAATTAATTGTGGGCATAGTTTATACCAAGACTTATTAATCATATGCTTGTTTGTAGCATGAACTATTAGTTACTTTTTCAAATAGAAAATTTATTTATAATAAAAATTTTAATTTAGTTTTAATCCATAATATAACATAAAAGCTATTTTTAGTTGATCCAATGGATTAAGGCTTAATTAATGAGAATTATCATGGATTGACTTCTATGTTTGAAAATACAACTATTGGTTAAAATTGTCCGAGGAAATTTTTCAAAAATAAATATCCCATGTTAGTATTTTATTGACCATGTACCTAGGAAAAGAGACTCGCTATTCGTGTATGAAAGTTATAAGGTTAGAAGGAACTTCCTAATTATTTTTATTTTTCTGTTACTTATGCACACATGTATACATGCATACATATATTATATTACATAGCATTGATCCTTTCTGGCTCACAGACCTGGAGTACAGTAGTTCAAGAGCATACAACAATTCGACCTACGTTTGTGACTCAGAGTTCAGTGAAGATATAGCTAATTTTAGAACCATGAATCCCGATCAAGTTCAGAATATGATAAATGAAGCTCTTACATCCAAGATGGAAGAACTGAAGGAGGCCCTGGCTAAGAATATGAAGAGCCAATTGGCTATACTTTTGGGGAACACTGTTAAGGCATCTGCTAGTATTAAGAAGCAGAAATACAAGGGAAAGGCTAAGGTTAGTGAAGTAGCCTTTGATGATGACAAAGTAGTAATAGACGATGATGATTGGGCTCAGTATTTCCAAGATTCACAAGATAAAAAGAAAGAAGCAAAGACTGTGGAGAAGGTAACTATGGAAAAGACTGAAAGATCAAATGTGGAGAAAATGATTACTGGATTAGAAACAAAGTTTGAAAAGAAGTTGAAAGCTGAAGAGGTGTCAAAAGTGGACAAGTTATTTGAATAAGATGAGGAAGTTCCTTACAAGTTCAAAATACCTTCTTTCACTAAGTACAATGGTACAAGAAATCCTCACTTACATGTTAAGTAGTACATCACTGCTATGCAATCTGCTCGAGCTATTAAGGCTCAAACTCTAAGGTACTTTATGCTCTCTTTAGATCATGTTGTGCAGAATTGGTTCAACATATTAGAGGAAAGTACCCAAAAAGATTGGAATATGCTATATACAGCCTTTATCTAGCAGTATAGGTACAATGCTGAATTGGAAGTGACTCTTATGGAGGTAGAATCAATAAGGCAAAAGCAGAATGAAAATTTTGTTGATTATGTGAAAAGATGGAGGAATAAGGCTGCACTGCTTAAGAAGAGGCCTGATGAATCTGACCAGATCAAAATGATAGTGAGAGGTGTAAGGGACTGTTTCGCACCCTTATCAAAGATTTCAAAGATCTTCTCCAAGCTGATTTATAGATAAAAGAATGGGAACGAGAGAAGAGCCCTTTTTCTAGAAGAAAGAATGAGATGGGAAATTATCAGTATGGCAGCTAGAGTACACAAAATGCAGTGGATGTCAATGCAGCAACTGGTTAGGAAAATAGAAGATAATTTTTAGAGTTGGAAAAATCTCTATCTTGGGTTTTCAATAAGTTATAAAAAAATGGATTATTATAGCCGTTGGCTTCTCGACAGCTACACGATCCTCTACCATCAAACTTTGATGCCAAGGACTTCTGTCAATTTCATCAAATGCAAGGGCATGAGATAGATAAATGTGCTTGATTAAGACATAAAATTCAATATCTTATTGGCAGTGGTAAGCTACCTGAGCCAGATAAGCCCAATACTAAGAGAAATCTTTTGCCTAAATTTGGAAGAGTTCCACCACTAACAACCTTCATGGTAGGAGGAGGATTGGAGGAAAATTATGTCTTATCCTCCTTTCAAGATGGGAGTATTGAAGATGTAAAATAAGGAGAAATTTCATTCAATAAACCTCCCTTAGCTTGATGTATTGCTCATTTTATTTTACTTTCTTTCGTACTTATTTGGAACAATTATATCTTTCAAATTAAGATTGTTTGAATAAAGTACTTTCATTAAAAATTTTGTTTATGTTTGTATTTGTTCATTTTGGTGCTCAACCAATGACGAGTCTAGCTGGATAATCATAAATTAGTATATGTATATATTATAATTTGAATGACTTTACTAGGTGAGAGAATTATTCTATAGCATTTAGATGTGTATGCTTACTTAGAGAGGGCTCCTGCATAATAACCTTTGTCTAGGTCCTAGTCCATCTTAGAACATGTTTTGACGAACTTTCAAGGCGAAATTCAACTCTGCTCATTTAAGGGAGAGATGATCTAGACACTGTTTGATAAGCCAACAACTAGAATCCACCCAATTAAAAATCAATGCCTAGTTGTCCTTTTAAGCCTTTATGAGATTTTAGCTTGCTCCTTATTGACATATAAGCCTGATAACCTACCCTATGTTGTTGTGACTCTTATGACAAGTCTGATGATCACTAAGATGAAGGGGCAAGAAGATTAGAGAAAGGAATGCATAGTCAAGAGCATAAGGATAGTTGAAGTTCACCTGATACTAGACCAAATATCTCCAATATATTAAGATGACATCAAGGCAACAAATGATTTATGTTTGTTGAAGCAAACTCACTCTCCTCCACTCATCCATAGTCAAAATCATAGAATAGTATAGACAAGATAACTTTTTTAGAGCTATGGCAAAAAATAAAAAAAGGAGAAAACAAAAAAAAGGGAGAAGAAAGAAAAGAAAGGAAAAAGAAAAAGAAAAGGAAAAAAGAAAAGAGACAGAAAAAGAAAAGAAAAGAGAAAAAACAAAAAACAAAATAAAACCCAACAAGAGTGGTTGAGAAATCCAACAAAGGGTTCTTTTTACCTAAAGTAGCAAAAGAATTCCACTTAGTTTGCATGGACAGATTGACTTGAATTGGTTCAACCCAGCCAAATACTCAAATACATAAGGGAAAAGACCATCTTTCATTTTATTCAATTTAGCTCCAGTCCAAAATCTTAAAAATCTTAGACTTGATATTCAAAAAAGGGAAAAGGAAGAAAAAGAAAGAGGAAGAAAAAGGGTGGTTGAAAGATCAAGATAGTACTGATTCGATCTAGGTTTCTGCAAAAAGGAAGGAAGGACATTCTAAATTTGTATTTTCATGAAGTTAGAAGATAAAGTGATGCCCAGAAGGTGAAAATGGTTCCAACAAAAAGATTGTAGTATGAAGGTTTGTCATTAGTGTCACATCAGCTCCAATCTAAAAATGGCCTTCATTTAACCCGTATCTCTTATATACCCCATTTGAAGCCTATTAAAGACCTGTTGGTCTCTCTTGGTAGGTAGAATCTATTAGTAGAGATAGGTTGGATAAGCATGCATATGAGATAGACAATATTTAAACTCAATGAGACCTTTGTCCAAGTAATGTGTATGTGCCTATTTGAAGTGCAATTGTTTTTTGCTTAAATAAAAATGATTCCCAAGTTTAGTACAATAACTAGGATTGTTATGTTATAGATATGTTAATTTGAAATATTAAGTCCTGAGGTAAAATGACACTGATTTGACAAAGTCAACATTTGATTAAAAAAACTGTTTTCATGTTGTATAAACCTTCAAGTTAAGGGAAGTATGTTATACCGTAGAACCACGAAGGACATATTGGCCAAAATAATTGGCAAAGTTATGAAAAAGTTACCAACTAGCATACTGAATCATATTTTGAGATGGATGTATCTCTGACTATGCTACTTGGGGCCCTCACTACTCATGTTTTTAACATATTGAAGATAAAAGCCATAAATGTGAATTTTTTTGCCATTCCAATGTAGGACCTGAATGAGCATCTAGAAGGAATCCATGGGAGCACTTTAGCTGATCACCTCAATCTGTGAGTCAATAGTGTCACTGTAAGTATTATTCACGCATATCATGCATACATAAGCATATCACACTCCATTTTTTATCTTGTATTATCTATCCTTTATCAAAATGAATAATAGATACTCTATGAAGCAAATAATGAGAAGTAGACATAGCATTAGGGAACATGAAAGGCTCATTGCTTGAGGAAGATCCAGCCACTTTACAAAAATGGAGATGCATGCTCGTACAAGAAACCAAGCAATACACAAACATCAATCAGAGCCTGCATGAAAAAAATCATTTGTTTGAGCCTACACAAGGGTGCAAACTTTCTCCTTTTAATTTTTTAGTTTATGCGTGTACAAAATATTTTCAGACTCACCTTCAATATTTTGCCATGCAAGGGCAAAGAGAGGATATAAGGACTAGCCAAAAACTAGCTGAATTTTTTGCAAAAGTGCAAAGTGAAGAATCCATTTAAGAATGGAACAAGAAGAAAATTAGAACTCTCAAATGAATGAAGATGCAAAAGATAAAAGATCTGTCCACCTGGAAGAGCTGAAGTCAATACAGGACAGATGTCCAAGAAGGAAGATTCATTTTAAAGGGTGAAGACCCGATGTCCAAGGATGAAGATTCATTTTAAAGGGTGAAGACTCGATTCCAAAGGATGAAGATCCATTTTGAAGGCTGAAAACCCGAAATCCAAGGATGAAGATCCATTTTGAAGGGTGAAGACCCGATGTCCATCGATGAAGATCCATTTTAAGGGTGAAGACCTACAATCCATTGAAAAATGGAACAACGATGTAGATCCTTGATTTTGGCCCTAAGATAATCCAATCCTAATAAAAGAAGGCCAAGTCATGATCGATCCATTTTTAATAAGCTTAAACCTACTTTAAGCTTTTAATTAAATTGGTCTAGTTTTATAAGGCCTAAAATAAGTTCAGTTCAATTTTTAAAGCCCTGAAATGGTCTAATTTGGAATTTGATTGGGTTTATTTGGGTTTGGGCCAGTCCAATTCGATATAGGTAGCATCCATATCGATTTAGAGCCACCCAATTCGATATGGATGGCTCTATATCGAATTGGAGGCCATCCAATTTGATATGGAGGCCTCCATATCGAATTGGACACTCTCCAATTTGATATGGAGGCTCCATATCTAATTGGAATGGATACCATATCAAATTAAATTAGTTTTAATTCGATATGGCATCGGTTTCAAGTCATACTTAGAATACTTTAATTCGATATGCTTTAATCCGAGCCGTGCTTAATCAGGAAACTAATACTAGTTTAACCTAATCCTTTCTTATAAATATAGGTGGGAGGAGCCAGTAGTAGGGGGGAGGAAAAATTGGTAAAAAAACTGAGAGCAAATAGATTATCAAACAGAAGGAAAAAAGGAACACACAGAAGGAGGAAGCAACTGGTGAAAAATCGAGAGAAAATAATTATCAAACATAGGTAGCAACAAGCAGTAAAAAAAAGGCAGCCAAACCCTGAGCCACGAGAAAAGAATTTAAACAGAGAGCAAAATCATAATTAAGGTAGTAGCAAAGAAACTTCAAAATAGTTGAAGTTGGTCCAAGAATTTAGTCTATCCAGGCTATCCAAAAACCATTGTGCAATTTAGTTTGCCTCAGGAAATTTATCTTGGAAGAATAAAAAACGCAGGTATGTGTTATTAACTAATCCCTTATAATTTCCTCCGGACATATACATTCTTCAATACTATTCAATTCCTTATTATTTTGCATTAATTGATTGGTTTCAAAATTATTACACAGCAAGTCATGATTTTAGGTTTAAATTAAACTATAACTTAAATTTGCATGTCTTAATTATAGTTGCATGGTTAAACCCTAATCATATTTTCTAAAACCCTAAAACCCTAATTTAGCATTCTAAACTTTTAGAAATCCTAATTTATATATTAAAACCCTAGTTTTACATATCTACAATTCAATGAAATATTAAAACTTAGGTTTGACTATTTTATTTGTTAACGTAGCCTGTGATGGATGATTTACTTTTATTTTATTTATAATGAATGGTTGGATGTTTTTATTAGTCTATTTTAATATTCAAGAATGTAAGAGGTATGTTTCCACTTTGTGGGTACCTCATTAATTAAGTTTAATGTAATTTATTTTGAGTTTTGGATTAATATAAAGGGCATGTTTTAACCAAAAGGTGGGTGTCCTATTTTATTTAATTTTGGGTATTAGACATTGCAAGGGCATGTTTCCATATTGTATGGGTGCCCATTTATTATTTTGTTTGGACCTTCTTTGATTTTAATACAATGAATATTATTTACTTTAATATGTGTGTAATATGGATGATGTTATAATAAGTTAAGAATTTAATAATATTTAGTTCTAAATAGGAGGTCAGTTTCAATGAACCGGGGGCTGTGGGGGTGCTGGGTCATTCTCACCTTCCCCACGCGTACCCAACTTTTCAAATCCAATAGGGGGTTGGGGATTCCTTAGGAATCAAGTTATCCACCCTTTCTTTTTCCCGGCTCATCCTGGTGGCGACTCTATTTTCTTGAGGTTTAGGTTTGTATTCTCTAAGGCCATGAGCCTAAAAGTGCCGAAGTCGTAAAAACTATTCCATATGGGAGTCGAGACGAAAATCCATGCTCACAGTGGAGACTCCATTGGGGATAAGAGAAGTTTATTCCGTTGGTCCATATTATTCTATTCTTTCTTATTATAATATTATCCATTGCATCATATAGATTGCATTGTGTGCGTGAGTTAAGATGTTTGTGTAACCCTTGTTATGTTATGTGAAGGATACCATATTTTCACTCAAGGTATGGAGATCGAGCATGGAATAACACCTCATAGTCTTATACCTTTTGGTATATACTTACTATGGGAGCCTAAGCTTTCAACCCAAAGACTTAAGCTCATGTAACTGGCCTAACTACTTTCCTTAGTTTTTTTTTATTCCAAATGCTTGTTGTTTGACTATGATTAATATATCTTGATTTAAACCATGGCTTATTTAGTTTGTTCTTTTTCTAATATGACCTAATCATATTTTAAGCTCAAAATAATTTTTTCCTTTAAATCTAAAAGACCAAATTTTTAAAATTTTCAAGATAGTCTTTTCAAGATGGGTCAAAAATAATTTTCAACCTTATGACCCAAACTTAAGAGCCCAAGGGCTTTGAAATAAAGTTACCTTTCACTTCATCTAAAATTACAACCTTTTCTTAAAAAGAGCTTACAAATATTTAGGTCAATTATGAAATACAAAAAATCAATTGTGGGCTTAGGTTATACCAAGAATCATTAATCATGGGCTTGTTTATGGCATGAATTATTAGTTACTTTTTTAAATGGGAAATCTATTTTGATAAACCTCTTAATTTAGTTTTAATCCAATATTGCATAAAAGCTATCTTAGTTGATATTCAATGGGTTAAAGCCTAATTAATTGAAATTATCACGGACTAACTTCTATGTTTGAAATATAACTATTGATTAAAATCGTTCGAGGAATTTTTCAAAAATAGAATATCCCATGTTGATATTTTATTGACCATGTACATAGGAAAAGATACTCGCCATTTGCCTATGGAATTATAAAGTTAGAAGGAATGTCCTAATTATCTTTGATTGTTTGATTACTTGTGCATACATGCATACACGCATTGCATTACATATCATTGATCCTTTCTGGCTCATAGACCTGAAGTACAACAGTTCAAGAGCATATGACAACCCAACCTATGCCAGTGATGTAGACTCCAGTAGCAACTCGGTCAGCTTCTCACTAAGAGAAATGGAACATGAACAAATTCAAAAGATGGTGGACGACGCCCTTAATGCCAAGATGGAAGAACTAAAGGAGGCCCTAGCTGAGACAATAAAGACCTAATTGGATACTCTTTTGGGGAACACTTTTAAGGCATCTGCTGGCACTAAGAAGTAGAAGGACAAAGGATAGGCTAAGGTTGGAGAAATAGCCTTTGATGATGACAAAGTAGTTATTGATGATGATGATGACTAGGCTCCATAATTCCAAGATCCTCAAGATAAGAAGAAAGAGCCAAAGGTTGTAGAAAGAGCAACTGTGGAAAAGACCAAAACATCTGATGTGGAGAAGATGATTGCTGATTTAGAGAAGAAATTTAAAAAGAAGTTGAAAGCTGATGAGATGTCAGAAATAGATAAGTTGTTCAAATAAGATGAGGAGGTCCCTTATAAGTTCAAGATGCCTTCCTTCGCTAGGTACAATAGTACAGGAAATCCTCACTTACATGTTAAGCAATACATCACTGTTATACAATTTGTTAGAGCTACCAAGACTCAAACTCTAAGATATTTTATGCTCTCATTGGATCCTGTTATGCAGAATTGGTTCAATACCTTAGAAGAAAGTACCCAAAAAGATTGAAATATGCTGTATAAAGTATTCATCCAGCAGTATGGGTATAATGTTGAACTGGAAGTTACCTTGATGGAGGTGGAGACTATCAGGAAAAAATAAAATGAAAGTTTTGTCGATTATGTGAAGAGATGGAGAAATAAGGCTGCACTTCTCAAAAAGAGGCTAGATGAGTCTAACCAGATTAGGATGATTGTGAAAGGGATGCTATTTAACCTCCATGACAGGTTGTCTCACACTCTTATCAAAGATTTCAAAGATCTTCTTCAAGTTATCTTACAAATAGAAGAGTGAAAAAAGAGAAGAACCATTTTTCTGCAAAATAGAATTATCAGTCTAACAGTCAAAGTACACATAAGGAAGTCGATGTTAATGCAACTGGTCAAGAAAATAGAAGATAGTTTTCAGAATTGAGAAAACCTCTGTCTTAGGTTTTCAACAAACTATAGAAAAAGGGGTTGTATAACCATTGGCTCCTCTACCCTTGCTGAATCCTTTACCTCCAAAATTTGATACCAAGGGTTTTTGTTAATTTTATTATACTCAAGGACATGAGACAGATAGATGCACCCGATTGAAGCATGAGATCCAAGATTTGATCGATAGTGGTAAGCTACTTAAACTTAATAAGCCCAGCACAAAGGATAATCCTTTGCCTAGGTTCAATAGAATGCCACCACTAGCAGCCTTCATGGTAAGATCAGAATTGGAGGAAAATTATGTCTATCCTCCTTTCAAGATGGGAATATTAAAGATATGAAGTAAGGAGAAATTTTATTTAACACACCTCCCTTAGCTTGAAAGTGTTGCTCATTTTATTTTTCTTTCTTTAGTACTTATTTGGAATAATTATATCTTTCAAATTAAGATTGTTTGAATAAATTATTTTCATCAAAATTTTTATTTATATCGGTCTTTTTTCATTTTGGTGCCCAACCGATGACGAATCTATCTTGATGTTCATAAATTAGGGTATCTATGCATCATGATCCGAATGACTTTACTAAGTGAGGGAGTTGTTCTATAGCATTGAGTTGAATATGCTTACTTAGAGAGGGCTCCTGCATAACTACCTTTGTTTAGGTCCTAGTTGATCTTAGAACATGCTTTGATAAACTTTTGAGGCGAAATTGAACTCTGCTTATTTAAGGGGCAGATGATCTAGGTATTATTTGATAAGCCAAAAACTAGTATCCACCCAATTAAATATCAATCCCTAGTTGTCCCTTTAAGCTTTCATGAGATTTTAGCTTACTTTTCATTGGCTTGCAAACCCAATGACCTACCCTGAGTTATTGACAAATCTTATAATCACTAAGGTGAAGAGGTAAGAAGATCAAAAAAAGGAATGCATAGTTAAGACCATAAGGATAGTTGAAGTTCTCAAGACCATAAGGGGAGTTGAAGTTCACCTGATATTAGACCTAATATCTTCAATTCATTAAAATGACATTAGGGTAATAAATGATTTATCCTTGTTGAAGCAAACTCACTCTACTCCACTCATCCATAGTTAGAAGCATAGAATGGTGCAGACAAAATAATTTTCTTAGAGTTAGACTAAAAGAAAGAAAAAAAGAAAAGAAAAAGTAAGAAAAAAAAGAAAAAGGGAATATAAGAAAAGGAAAGGAATGTGGGTATCAAACTTTTTGCAAAGACAAAGACTGTCAAAATCAAGATCCAGATTAATGTGAAGAAGATGGAAGAACCTTCAAAGCTCTATCTTTTCATGCTCCCAACTGTTTAAGGTTCCAATAGAAAGTTTGTAGTGTGAAGGTTTATACATAGTGTCACATCGGCTCCAATTTACAAATGGCATCCACTTAACTCGTGTCCCTTATAGACCCTGTTTCAAGCCTATCAAAGACTTGTTGATCTCTCTTGGTAGGTAGAGTCTATTAGTGGAGATAGTTTTAACAAGCATGCATATGAGATAGACAATATTCAAACTTAATGAGACCTTTGGTCAAGTAATGTGTATGTGCCTATTTGAAGTGCAACAGTTCTTGCTTAAATGAAAATGATTCTTGAGTTTAGTACGGTAACTAGCGTTGTCATGTTATAAATATGTTAATTTAAAAAATTGAGTCATGAGATTCAATGACACTGATTTGACAAAGTCAAAACATGATTCTAAGATTTTGTAAAAAAAAGGAAGAAAAAAAAGTGTTTTTATACAAAGCCTTCAAGTTAAGGAAAGTATGTCACATTGTCAAACCTCGAGGGAAACAATGGGCAAAAGAGGGCTAATAAAAGAATCACTTGTAAAATCATATCATGAAGCAGTTATTAACCAAACATATATCTCCCATGTCTTTGACTACCATGCTTGGGGCCTCCACTACTCATGTTTTCAACATCTTGAAGATAAAAACCATAAATGTGAAGCCTTCTGTTATTCCAATGTAAGACCTGAATGAGCATGTAGAAGAAACCAATGAGAACACTTCAGCTGATCACCTTAGTCTATGAGTAAATAGAATTGCTGTAAGTATCATCCATGCATACATAAGCATATCACACTGTATTTTTGTCTTGTGTCCCTATTCTTTGTCAAGGTAAACAATAGATACTCTATGAAGCAAATAATGAGAAGCAGATATGGAATCAAGGGCATGGAAGGCCCATTGCTTGAGGAAGATCCAGTCACTTTATAAAAATATAGATGCATGCTTATGCAAAGAACTAGATAACACAAACATCAATATGAGCATGTGTGGGAAAAATCATTGGTTTGAGCCCACATAGGGGGCAAACTTCCTCTTGTCAATTTTTGAGTTTATGCATGTACAAAATATTTTCAGACTCACTTTCAATATTTTGCCACGCAGGGAGCAAAGAGAGGATATGAGGACTAGCTAAAAAATAGCTGAATTTTTTGAAAAAAGGAAGAACAAAAAAATGGAAAAAGAAGAAAATTAGAACTCTCAAAGGAATGAATATGCAAAAGATAAAAGATCAGTCCAGCTAGAAGAGCTGAAGCCAATATAGGACCAAGATCCTTTTTGAAGGGTAAAGGCTCGATATCTAAGAATGAAGATCCATTTAAAGGGTGAAGACCCAATGTCCAAGGATGAAGATTTCACCCCGATGTCTAAAGGATGAAGATCCATTTTGAAGGGCAAAGTCCCGATGTCGAAGGATAAAGATCCATTTTGAAGGTTGAAGACTCGATGTCCAAGAATGAAGATCCATTTTGTAGGGTGAAGACCCGATGTCCAAGGATAAAGATCTATTTTGAAGGGTGAAGACCTGATGTCCAAGGATGAAAATCCATTTTGAGGGTGAAGACCCACAATCTATTGAAGAATGGAACAACTAGTTAGAAGAAAGTCAAAATTTTCAAATGATAGAAGGTCATCATAATTCATTGAAGAATGGAATAACCGACTAGAAGAAAGCTAAAATTTCCAAATGATAGAAGGACAGTCTAGCTAGAAGAGCTGGAGTTGATCCATTGAGAATGGAGCAAGTGGCTAGAAGAAGGCCATGATAGAAGATCAATCAGCTAGAAGAGCTAAAATTAATTGGCTAGAAGACAACCATAACTCTCACCTGATAGAAGGTCACCCAAATCAAATATAGTCTCATATCCAAGTACTCAGTCTCAAATCTAAGTACCCAAATCAAATCATATCTCGGGTCCAAAACCCAAATCTAATATCGGGTCTAGAACCTAAACTAATTATGTTTCGGGTCCAAAACCTAACCAAATCAACTCGAGTCCAGAAACTAAATTATTTTTTAGTCCAAAACTCAATCCAACCTCGAGTCCAGAACCCAAACCAACTCGGGTCCAGAATCTAAAATTATTTTTAAGTCCATAACTCAATCCAACCTCGGGTCTAGAACCCAAACCAACTCGGGTCCATAATAAAAAAAAATATTTTTGAGCCCAGAACTCAATCCAACCTCGGGTCCAGAACCCAAAATCATTTTTGAGTCCAAAACTCAATCCAACCTCGAGTTCAGAACCCAAACCAACTAGGGTCCAGAACCTAAAATTATTTTTGAGTCTAGAACTCAATCCAACCTCGGGTCCAGAACCCATCCTTATCCAAAATTAGCTCAAAGTCATGTTACTTTTTACTCTCTTCCACTGAAGTTTCAGATCGTTCAAGCAGGGAAAAATTTATAGACCATTGATTTTGACCCTAAGATAGTCCATCCTAATTAAAGAAGGCCAAGTCATGATCGATCCATTTTTAATAAGCTTAAATCTATTTTAAACTTTTAATTAAATTTGTCCTATTTTATAAGGCCTAAAATAAGTCTGGTTTAATTTTTAAAGCCTTGAAAAGGTCTGATTTGAAATTTGATTGGGTTTATTTGGGTTTGGGCCAGGCCATTTTGATATGGGCAGCATCCATATCGAATTGGAGCCACTCAATTGGATATGGAGGCCTCCATATCAAATTGGAATAGATAACATATCAAATTAAATTAGTTTCAATTTGATTTAGCCTCAGTTTCATGTCGTACTTAGAACACTTTAATTCAATATGCTTTAATCCAAGGCATGCTTAATCAAGAAACTAATGTTGGTTTAACCTAATCCTTTCTTACAAATATAAGTGGGAGGAGGTAGCAGCATGGGGAGGAAAAACTAGTAAAACAAATTGAGAGCAAAGAGATTATCAAACATAAGGAAAAAAGGAACACGCAGAAGGAGGAAGCAACTGGTAAAAAATCGAGAGCAAAAAATTATCAAACAGAGGTAGCAACAGGCAGTAAAAAAAAAGGCAACCAACCCCTGAGCCACGAGAAAAGAATTTGAACAAAGAGCAAAATCATAATTAAGACAGTAGCCAAGAAACTTCAAAACGGTTGAAGTTGGTCCAAAAATTCAATAGATCCAGGCTATCCAAAAAATTGTGCAATTTAGTTTGGCTCGACAAATTTATCTTGAAGGAACCAATGACGCATGTATGTGTTATTAACTAATCCCTTATAATTTCCTCCGGACATATACATTCTGTAATGCTTTTAAAATTCCTTATTATTTTGGATTAATTGATTGGTTTCAGAATTATTACACAGCAAGTCATGATTTTAGGTTAAATTAAACTATAGCTTCAATTTGCATGTCTTAATTATAGTTGCATGGTTAAACGCTAATCATATTTTCCAAAACCCTAAAACCCTTATTTAGCATTCTAAACTTTTAGAAATCCTAATTTATATATTAAAACCCTAGTTTTACATATCTACTATTCAATGAAATATTAAAACTTAGGTTTGACTATTTTATTTGTTAACGTAGCTTGCGATGGATGATTTACTTTTATTTTATTTATAATGAATGGTTGAATATTTTTATTAGTCTATTTTAATATTCAAGAATGAAAAGGTATGTTTTCACTTTGTGGGTGCCTCATTAATTAAGTTTAATGTAATTTATTTTGAGTTTTGGATTAATGTAAAGGGCATGCTTACACCAAAAGGTGGGTATCCTATTTTAATTAATTTTGGGTACTAGACATTGCAAGGGCATGTTTCCATATTGTATGGGTGCCCATTTATTATTTTGTTTGGAACTTCTTTGATTTTAATACAATGAATATTTATTTACTTTAATATGTGTGTAACATGGATGATGCTATAATAAGTTAAGAGTTTAATAATATTTAGACCTAAAACGAGACCGATTCCAATGAACTGGGTGTTGTGGGTATGCTGGGTCATTCTCATCTTCCCCATACGTATCCAACTTTTCAAACCCAATAGGGGGTTGGAGATTCCTTAGGAATCGAGTCATCCACCCCTTTCTTTTTCCTGGCCTATCCGGGTGGCGACTTCATTTTCTCTGGATTTATGCTCGTGTTCTCTAAAGCCTTGAGCCTAACAGTGCCGAAGTCGTAAGAACCATTTCACATGGGAGTGAGGGCAAAAATTTCCACTCACAGACCGGCTAGAAAAATGCCAAAACCCTGAACTGATAGAAGGTCACCGAAATCATTTTTGAGTCAAGAACTCAATCCAAGTTCAGAACCCAAATCTAGTCTTGGGTCGAGAACCAAAAATCTACCCTTGGGTCAAAAATCCAAAATCCAATCTCAGGTCGAGTACCCAAATCAAATCCAGCCTCTAGTCGAGAATCCAAATTTAGATTCTGGTTGAGAACCCAAATTCAGATTCAGGTTGAGAACCCAAATCCAGTCTAGAGTCGAGAACCCAAAAACCCAATATCATATCTAGAATCCAAATTCAGTTTCTGGTCGAGAATCCAAATCCAGTTTAGGGTCGAGAACCTAAATCCAATATAGGGTCGAGAACCTAAGTCCTAGCTCAGGTCAAGAATCTAGAACCAGTCTTGGGTCCAGAACCCAAACTAGATTCCCCGGGTATAAAATTCGATACTTATCCAAAATCAGCTCAAAGTCATATTATTTTTCACTCTCTGAATAAATTCTAGATCGTTCGAGCAGGGTGCAAACTGTCAACCCTTGATTTCGGCCCTAGCTAGTCTGATCCTAATTAAAGAAATCCTAGTCAAGTTTGGTCCATTCTTAATGGCTTAAACATGTTTTAAAGCCTTCAATTAGATTGGTACAATTCTTTGAGGCCTAAAATAAGCTAGTTAAAAATTAAAAACCCTAAATAGGTCTGATTTGAAGGTTTGGTTAGATTTAATTTGATATGGGCCTTGTATTGGACTTCAAATTCGGTATGGGTGTACCCAAGTCAAATTGGGACATCTCAATTAGATATCAGACACCCCATATTGAGTTGGGATGTCAACAATTTGACATGGGTCTGCCCCATATAGAATTGGGGAAGTCGATATGGGGCTTCCCATATCAAATTGGGTGCCCCAATTCGACATGGGTCAGCCCTATCTCAAATTAGGGTAGTTGATATGGGGCTTCCCATATTGAATTAGGTGCCCCAATTTGACATGGGGCAGCCCCATATCGAATTGGGTCCCCAATTTGATATGGACTTTGATTCCATGTCGGATTGGGATTGTTTTTGTTCGACATGGTCTTGGTTTGCCTCGAATTAAATTGGCTTTAATCAAATATCCTCATGGTTTGTCTCAAATTAGAAATAGTCTAATTTGATATGCCTAAGAAAACCTTTTCAAAACAAGAAGGTAAAGACTCGGTTACAAGGTTTTAACCTAATAGATTATTCTATAAATACAAGAGGAAAAACCATTAGCAAGGGGGGAAGATCTTATTTAACATTGAGAGAGCAACGAAGCAATTAATGGAGGATTGTCAAAGAGAACAATAATGATCAGGCACAAAAAATATAAAAAACCAGGAGGCAGTAGCATATTGTCTCCACTTCGTTCAACTGAGATTCTACAATTGGTGTAAACACAAAGCTTGGATCAACGTGAAATATTGGTGGAACCAACAAATGAAGGTTTGAAGTTCCTTATCTAATTTGTTTTAAAATTCCAGTAGCTAGTCCATCATTATTTCATTGAATTATTTTACTTCGTTCTTCTGTTCTTTTTATACAATATCCAGCAAACAATTTCAAAAAACTATGTCTATAAAACTTATTTTGAAAGTCCAGTAAATTACTTTATCCACGGTAATTTGTTTAACTTTGATTCAATATCACAGTAACCTTAGTTCAAATATCATAGTAGCAATAGCAATTGATTTCATGCAATATTAATTTGAATTAAAACATAATCTAATAATCCAAAATTTATAAATATAGTTAAAGAGATTAAGTTCTTCTAAAACCACAATGCTAATCCTATTTTTCTAAATACCAAAACCTTAACTTTATTTTTGAAACTCCCAAAAACCTAATCATATTTTTCTAAAACCCTAATTCATAAATTAAAACCCTAGTTTTGTACATTTGTTATTCAATGTGACATTAAAACCTAGATTTTGTGATTTATTATATGTGTTGATGGATGATTTATTTTATTTTATTTGTCATGGATGATTTACTTTTTAATTTTGGAAAGTGTTTGAATGATTTAATTTCATTTGATTAATTATTTAGTGCTTTAAAAATGTAAGAGGTATGTTTCCACTTTGTGAGTACCTCATTAGTTAAGTTCAAGGTAATTTAATTTATTTTAAGTTTCGGATTAATATAAAGGGCATGTTTCTATCAAATGGTGGGCGTTCTATTTTATTTAGTTTTGGGACATTAGACAATTGTTGTAAATGCATGTTTTCATCCTTTTATGGATGCCTATTTTGATTACTTTATTTTAATAAAGGTGATGGATGATTATTTATTTTGATAATTACATGTAATATGGATGATATCTCAATAAATTAAGAATTTAATAATATTTATACCTAAAAAGGGGGTCAGTTCCAATGAACCGGGCAGTATGGAGGTGCTGGGTCATTCTCATCTTCCTCATATCTACCCAATTTTTTGAACCCATTAGAAGGTTGAAGATTCCTTAGGAATAGAGTCAACCACCCTTTTATATTTTTTCTGCCTGTTCGGGTGACGACTTCATTTTTTCTGGGTCTAGGCCCGTGTTCTCTAAGGCTCCGAGTCTAACAGTGCCAAAGTCATAAGAACCATTCCACATGGGAGTGGGGGAAAAAATTTTCGCTCACAAGACCCTAAATTTTGGCTCTAATTAGTTTAGTTCCAATTAAAAAGGGGTTAAGCCAAATTCAGGAAAGCCTGAAATAAGTTTGGTCTAATTTTGAAGGCTTAAAACAAGTCTGGTCCAATTTTAAAAGGTCCAATAAAGTTTGATTTAATTTTAAAAGAGAAACCGAGCCTGATCAGCTAAGAAAATTAAATGTCATGACGAATTGGCCAAGGCCAATGTTCCCTAAAGCTTAATTTGGCTAAAATTCAATTTACTCAGACAAAAAATTTAGAGTTTAATTGCATTTAGAG
Organism: Garcia nutans; assembly: GCA_947685225.1. Lineage (NCBI taxonomy): Eukaryota > Viridiplantae > Streptophyta > Magnoliopsida > Malpighiales > Euphorbiaceae > Garcia > Garcia nutans. The sequence continues at coordinate 5,193,152 of CANTUV010000068.1, forward strand.
TTCTAATAAGAACATATAAGGAGGGTTAGTCTTGAAATTGAGAGAGGATTATTAATTTGGTCGCCCTAATCTGTGTTTATAAAAACATAACTTTGAAGCTAGAAAAAGGGGAGCTGTGATTAAAAAACATAGCAGCAATTAATAAAGAAAAAATCACAATTAACCTTGCTATTCACAAGGAATGAAAAGCACAATCAACGCAGCAACCAAGGAAGATAGTAGAATTACCTTTAGATTTACTTGGCTTAATCAAAATCAGAGTGAACTCAGGCAGTGGCATAGGCAGGCTCGGTTCAACACATCAATCTTGGTGGAGCCTACGACGCAGGTTTATTTTTCTAAACTTAATTTATTTAAAACATCCAGTAGCCATATTTGTACTTTAAATGGTTTTAAAGTTATGAAGCTATTTTTATCTAGTAGCAATGAAATCAAATTTCAGTAGCCAAATATTAAATAGTTTAAAAATTATTTAGTCTAGTAGTCATGACTTTGTATAAACCCTAGTTTGCATGTTTAACTTCCAAAACCCTAGTTTGCATAATTAATGTTAATTTGATTTCCAAAATCCTAACTTACATGTCTAATACTTATTTTAGTTCTTAAAAGCCTAATTTTATATGTCTTAGCTTTAAATAACACATTAAACCTTAGATTCACATTTTTTAGAAAATTAAAACCCTAATTTTCATTAAAATCCTAGCTAGAATCTTAACTTGCGTTATAAAACCCTAATTGATATTAAAGCTTTAACTTGGTTATTTATTATATGATGGAACCATGATTTTAATTATCGATTTTATTGTTATGGATGAATGGATGGTTGATATGATTTGCTTATGATGAATGATTGAATTATGATTATTTACCATTGCTCAAATTTTGAACGATTGTAAAAGACATGTTTTCACCTTGTGGGTGATTGAGTTATTTTTAATTATGTAGTTTATTTCATAAACTTTGGGACATCACCTTTTTGTGGATGTCCAGTTTCATTTATTTTTATAGACTTGGATAATTGTAAGGGCATGTTTCCATCCATGAATGAGTGTCTATTTTGGTTGGTTTGTTTAAATTAATAATGTGATGAATGTTAATTTGTATGTAATATGAGTAATGTTATAATACTATAAGAATTCAATAATATTTAGACCTAAAAAGGAGGCCGGTTCCAATGAACCGGACATTATAGGAGTGCTGGATCATTCTCACATTCCCCATGTGTACCAGACTTTTCAAACCCAAGTAGGTGGTTAGAGATTTCTTAGGAATCGAGTCATTCACCCCTTTCTATTTCTTTCTCAGCCAGTCCAGGTGGCAACTCCATTTCTCCAAGTTTAGGCCCGGGTTCTCTATGGCCCAGAGCCTAACAGTGTCAAAGTCGTAAGAACCATTCCACCATGAGTGAAGGCAAAAATCCCCACTCAGAGAGCTTCTCAATATGTTTGGCATAGATGATTACAAAGTAAGTAAGACTCCAATGAGTACATCCTTGAAATTGGACAAAGATGAAATTGGTAAGAAAGTTTATGAGAAGAAATATCGAGGTATTATCGGATCACTTCTTTACTTAACCATTCATAGTCCCCATATAATATATAGTATTTATTTGTGTGCTAGATTTCATTCATGCCTTAAAGAATCACATTTGAATGCTGCCAAAAGAATTTTAAAATATTTAAGTGGAACATTGCATTTAGGTATTTGATATCTTAGGAATACATTATTTGACATTATAGGAATTTCAGATGTGGACTATGCTGATAGCCTTTTGGATAGAAAAAGCACAACCAGAGCATGTCATTTTCTTGGTAATTGCCTAGTTTCTTGGTTTAGTAAGAAACAAGTGTCGGTTGCTCTTTCCACCTCGGAAGCCGAATATGATGCTATTTGTTTTTATTGTACACAAGTGTTCTAGATGAAGCAATAATTACTAGATTATGGTAAACACTTGATCACATTACTATTAAATGTGATAACACTAGTGTCATTAACCTATCCAAAAATTCAATCAAACATTCTAGGTCAAAACATATAATTATTAAGCACCACTTCTTAAGAGACAATGTTCAAAACCAAAATGTTGCTCTAGAATTCATTGATACTTAAAATCAACTTGTTGATATCTTTACAAAACCCTTCAATGAAGAAAGATTAAATTTTATAAAACAACACATAGGAATGATAGATTGAAACACCTTGAATTAAAAAAACATTTTAATGATGGTACTAGAATTTCTTGCAAATATATAAATTTTACACAACCTAGTTCTTCATTCATATCTATTTTTTATCATACTTTATTGCTCCAAATTGAGATACACAAATTACCCACAAATTTCTTAACTTTTAGACTTTCCCGATCAGACCATCCATTAGTCTGGCCATACTTTTTTAAAAATCTTTGACCTAAAATTTTTCATAAAAGTATGATCATACTTTCAGTGGTCTGACCATCATAATTAAAATTTTTTGATCGTTGTGCTCAAAATTCAAATCTCGTTCGGTTTTACTCTAGTCCAACAGGACTTTATGTGATTTTTTAAATTTTAGCACCAAACTCATAAGAGTCCGACCGGACTTTTTCTTTGAATTTAAAAATTTTTAGCCATTGGAACTCATTGAAAATGTGCAAAGCACCCCTCCAACAACTATAAACGGCTAGTTTTCAACCAAAACACTATAAACCCCCCCCCCCCCCCCCTCCCCCCCAAATATCAGATTTACAGCTTTCTTTCAAACTCTAAACACAAATACTCTCAAAACACTCAAAATCTCTCAAGTTTCTTCATTTATCCTTTAATTAACTCTTCAAATGGCTCCTAAAGAACATAAGAGAAAAGCATCTAGAAGTGAGAAAGGAAAATAAATTGTTGCTTTTTCCCACCAAGAAAAAGTACTAAGAAGAAGCCATAAGATAAGATTCAAGGATGATGATGAGAGATAAAGGTATGTTATTCTTAAAGATAAAACATTTAAACCAAATGGTCTCTTCTCTACCTTGACTCTTGAGTCTTTAGGAATTGAAAATAATGTTAGAGGTTGTCTCCAAAATCTAGGTTGGGAAAAAAATTGTATTCTTTGAGTATGATGATCTTGGTTGGAAATCCTTGACAAAGGAATTCCTCACAACCTTGATTGCTAGCAAAAAGTGTACCAACCCCTTAGGTTACTATGATATCTTTTTTAGGTTCTTTAAACAAGAGTATGGAATTACATTAGAAGATTTTTCATCCATATGGGGTTTTCAATTGGAAGGAATTTGACACATCTCCAATGAGATTCTCACCTCTAATGTTCAAAAAGATTTTTGGACAGAAATTTCAATTGAAACAACCCTTCATAAACAATCTAATGCCAAGAACCTTAGAACCTTGACCTATTGGATGTTGAATAGGATAATTACCTATACAATAAGTGTTAGAGGAGAAAATAATGAGAAAGTAACACAAAAAGATCTCCTCTTCTTTTATTGTCTCATTAGGAGTCAACACGTCCAAACCAAAAAAATCCTAATTGATACCTTTCTTCACATTAGGAAAACCAAAGCTGGACTCATTCTCCTCTCTTCACAAATCACTCAAATTATCAAATATGTTCGTGTACTAATACCAAAAAATAAAGCCATACTCTCCAACCCTTTTGATATCACAACAAAATCCATAAAAATTGGCTATCTCAAACATGCCAAATGAATTAGAGATGATGATGGGACTTATATATACCTTTTAGGAGCACATGGGGCTAAAGCTAAAAAAAAAAAGACTTAGGATTATAGAGGAAAGTGAGGAAACTTTTCAAATAGAATATCCTAGAACTCAATCCACTAGACCTCAAGCCTTAATTCTCTAACTTCCTCAAGACATTCATGGTCAAGTTAGCTCCCAAGGGACGAAAATTGATAGCCTCACCTCTCAGGTATCTCATCTTCATACTGACATTCAACAAATCCAAGTTGCATTGTGACTCTCTCAATGTATTATCACTAATGAGGAAGAACCTAGTCTTTCTCCATCTATCCATGGTTCATTTCCTCATGAACGTGAAGGTGAAGAAGTTAGAACTCATCTTGAAAAAAGTGAAGAAAAAGAAAAAGGTGAAGAGTAAGAAGATGAAGAAGATGGAGACAACGATGAAGCTTAAAAATAATTTCTCTACTTTGCAATTTTTCTTTTGTATGATCTCAAACAAATATGTATTCTATGTAACAAGATCATGCATTCTCTCTTTATATATTTTATGTTTATTTCATTAATGCATTCTTTCCTTTTTCATTTGTCAAATGCAGAGAAGCCAGATCAATTTGAATTGATAAATAGTTAATATTGAAGTTAGATAAAATTGATAGATTCATACATTAAGGGGGAGTATGAAATAAATTGTCTTTGTCTTGGCTATGACATATATTAAGGGGAAGTATATGTTAAATGGGAGTTATTGGAAATAAGCTAAAATATTTTATCACACCCTTTAAGTCATGAAAACTCCTTGAATTTCATTAAATCAATTTAATTGCCAAAGTAAAAAAGGGGGAGATTGTTAGCCAAACTCTTGGCTGATTACTCTAATTTTTATCTTAGGATTTAATAGGAATAATATTTATATCAAGATACATTTTGCAGGAAGTTAATTCTTAAAGAATTCATGAAAAGTCTAATCGAACCACCATGAAGTCCGAACAGACCATTGATGCATATATAAGTTAAAATTACACAGAAAGGTTCACGGTGAAGAGTACTCTCAAAATTTCACTATACCACTCGAAGTTCACTCGGACCATGACCAAGTCCGACCACACCTTTGAATATGAAATTGGAAAATTCATCCAATAAGGTTCAAGGCCAAACGTCCTCCCATTTTCTTAGAGTACCATCCAAAAGTTCGACCGAACCCCATAGAATTCCGACTAAACCATTGAAGCAGAATTTGTTCACAAATGTCCAGTAAGGTTCACGGCTAAGGGTACTCCCAAAATTTGATCATACCATTGAAAGTTTGATTGGACCTGATGCAGTCCCGACTAGACCTTTTGAAAATCTTTCAAATCAAAAACTGTTACACCTCCAATCAATTAGTGGATGCCACCTGGACCAACCTTTAAAAGAGCATTTGTCAGAATTTCAAAAAAAAACGATCGAGCCTCAGGAAGTCCGATTAGCCTCAGTGAAGTGTGACCAGACCTCTGTTAGTCCGACCATAAATTTACTCTGGACAATAAGTAAAGTAGGAGACAACATTTAAACATTTTTGCACCCACCTCAAACGGCTAGTTGAAGGCTATAAATACCCCCCCAAGAAACTTCAATTTTCAGTAGGATTGTGATTATAATAGCCAAGCAAAACAACTTTCATTTCTTTGTAAAAACAACTTTCATTTCTTGGCAAAATAACTTTCATTTGTTTTGAGTGTTGGGTGTGAGTATTAAATACCATTATAAGTTTGAGTGTGAGCTTTGAAATACTTAAGTGATAGAGTGAGCCTGGGGAAACTCTTATTTGGGTTGTGAGGAAGATTCTCAAATCTTGTAAATTTAGTGTGAGTCTATGAAAAAACCAAATTAGAGTTGAGCTTATAAAAGCTGAAGATTAGTGGAATTGTTAAGGAAGTAGACGTAGGATTGATGTAATTCAAACCACTATAAACTCTTTATGTTCATTCTTCTATACTCTACTCCTTTCTTCCTTTGTTTGATTTTAAATTTTAAATTTACCATCTCTTCTCTAAATTAACCAATTCACCCTCCTCTTGGTTGCTATCTTGGGACAATAAAACTCCCTACAGCTGATGCATAAGGAATTTTCTTCATTTGCTTCCTTTCAAATTTATTCTTTAAACACTATCATTTACTTAATTTGTCACCTTTTAAAATAGGTGCAACACCTGCTAAACATGACTGCATATTAAATCTCTCTAAGACTCAATTAATATACCCTTTTTGAGATAAACCTAATAGTCCTCGAGATCGATCCTTGAATATCTCTATGCCAATAACATAGTTTGCCTCACCCATATCAACCATCTGAAAGTTTTTAAAGAGATATTCCTTTGTTTTACATAATAAACCAAGATCACTACTAGTTAACAAAATATCATCCACATACAGTATTAGAAATATAAACTTGCTCCCACTAACTTTTAGATAAATACACTGATCAACAGTGTTTTCTTTAAATCTAAAAATGTGATGGTATCATTAAACTTAATATACCATTTCCTGGAAGCTTGTTTAAGACCGTAAATGGATTTCTTTAATTTGCAAACTAGGTGTTCCTTTCCTTTCTTTGCGAACCCTTCAGGTTGTTCCATGTAGATATCTTCATCTAAATTCCCATTTAAAAAATGCAGTTTTCACATCCAATTGATGTAACTCTAGATCAAAATGAGCTAAAAGTTCCATGATGATTCTAAGCGAATCCTTTTTAGAAACTGGAGAGAAAGTATCTCTATTATATATCCCCTCTTTTTGAGTGAAACCTTTAGCCACTAGTCAGCTTTAAATCATTCAATATTACCTTTGGCGTCATGCTTGGTCTTAAAGACCTATTTATAAGCCAATAGGTTTACAATTATTAGGCAAATCAACAAGATCCCAGACACTATTATGGTCCATAAATTTTAAATCTTCATTCCTAGCTTCTATCCATTTTTTAGAATCATCACTTTCCATGGCCTATGAAAATGAAACCGAATCTTTCCTTATCCCAATATCAAAATTAGATTCTTGTAGATACACCACATTATCATCTAAAATGATAGATTTTCTTTCCCTTTGAGATCTTCTCAAAGGAGTTGGTTGTGATGGTTCACAATATTTTCAATGGCAATAGTTTCTTGAGGTGATGAACCATCTCTATTTTTTTGCTCATTTTCCTCAACTTGATGAAAAGTTTGAGGAGCAACATTTTCTTAAGATAAAAAGGGTGGTGAGATATCCACTCTTATTTCCTCAATGTTACCTTTCTTGGCCCATTACTCCCATTAATTTCTCCATTATCTAAGAATATGGCATTAACGATTTCAACTATTGTCATACTATGGTTAGGATAGTAAAACTTGTATTCCTTTGATTTATTTGGATAACCAATAAAATATCCAGAAATAATTCTTGAATCTAACTTTTTCTCATATGGGTTGAAGATTATTGCCTCCGCTGTACAACCCCATAACTCAAAAGGAGTTTTTGGAACTACTTTACTAGGAACTCTATTCAGAATATACATTAAGGTCTTTAAAGCTTCACCCCCACAAGGAAATAGGCATAATAGAGTAACTCATCATACTCCTAATCTACTTCCATTAATGTGTGATTATGCCTTTCAGCAACGTTATTCTGCTGTGGTATGTATTGAGCATGAATGCCACACTTTTTTAGGAATTTGGCAAAAGGACCATGATTTTGTCATCATCATATCTACCATAGTACTCACCACCTCGATCTGATCTCATAATATTAACCTTTTTATCTAATTATCTCTCAACCTCTGTAATATACATCTCAAAGATGTTAATGGCTTGAGACTTTTCATGCATTAGATATACATAACCATGTCGAGACAAATAATCTATAAAGGTGATAAAATATCTCTCTCATATAAAACAAGGAATGGAGAGTTGTCTGCAAATATCTGTACAAATTATCTCAAGAAGCTCATTACTTCTTGTGGTACATTTCTTTGTATGCTTAGTTTGATTTCCTTCTATACAATCCACACATACTTGGAAATCAGTGTCAAGATTTTGTAAAATTTTATCCTTCACTAATCTCTCTATTCTTTCATAAGAGATATGCTTAGTATTTTGTGCCATAAGAATGAAGAATTTTCATTAATTAAGCCACATTTTGAACCAACATTTGAATGTAAGGTAACAAAAACTTGTGCAAATTCATGATTTAGACAAATTTTATATAAACCATCATATAAAATACAAGAACCAACTATCATTGAATTAAACATCAAACTTAGTTTTTCACAATAAAAATAAATTGAATATCCAACATATCTAATTGGATAGAGAAATTAGATTCCTAGATATCAGAGGTACACTAATGACCAGTCTCTAAATGCAAGCGATATGTACCAACAGCTACAATTTCTACTTTGAGATTGTTTCCCATATAGAGGAATTTTTCTCTTTCCTTTGGTTTTCGGGTTGTAAGGAATCCCTGCATTAAATTAGTAACATGATATGTGGCTCCAAAATCAATCCACCAAGTATTAGAAGGAACTTCAGCAATATTTGATTTACTACATGCAAAAGAAAGATTTATACCTCTCTTTTCGAATCAAGTCTTACACTTGTTACATTCATTTTTCATGTTTCCCTTCTTGCCATAAAAGTGGCATTTCACAGTGAGTTTTCCATCATGACTCTAGCTACTTTCCCAAGGTCCATTTTTCATTCGTGGAATGTTCTCTCTTTTTCTGAATTTGACTTTATTCTTCATGGCTCCATGAGTTACAATAAGAGCAAGATTCTATCCATCTTGTCTTAATCTCACTTCCTCTTAAATATGCTTACTAGTAAGTTCATTCAAATTTCAATGTTCATTGTTAGTATTATAGTGAATCTTGAATGGAGCAAACTGCGATGAAAGTGAGTTAAGGAAAAACTGCACTAAGAAGGACTCATCCATATTCATGCCTAGTACTTTTAATTTCACATCCTTTTAAGTCATGTTCGGAATATGCTGCCGAATTCCTTTTTTGACCATCATATTTCATGGTGGTCAACTCAGCCATCAGTGTGCCTACGAGGGACTTACTAATGCATTGAATGTGCTCCTCAACAGATTTTAGAAATTCCAAGGCGATATCGGTTAGAAGGATAAAGGTGTTGATATTATTGTCAATGAACATTCTCATGAACATAAGAGTGAGTTTGTTTGACCTTTTCTAGGCTTTTAATTGTTCCACCTTCTCCGTGGCTTTTCAGTTATCAAATCCAGGTTAAGATCTAATGCATCTAGTGAGAATTGAATCCTTTTATACCACTAAAAAAACTTTAACCTATCAAATATTATCATTCTAGATGTAAGGGAATATAAAGAAGTAGGAATTATACAAAACAAAATAATTCTTACAATAAGGCCTCAAATAAAACTTAAAATATATAATGATGAAAAATTGATATAACTAAAGTTTTTCTTTGGGTAAACTTTAACTATCTACTGTCCACTCGAAGGGAGCTTAAAATTACATTGCTATTTCATGTTATTCATATGTTATCTTTGGGTATCCATATTACTTTTCTAAATAATACAAAATAAAACTATTATTTTATAATTAGTAGAATGTGACTCTCCTTTGGGCTAACCTCAGTCTCCTAATTATAATACTATTAAGGATGTTATTTCTTTATAAGTCTCCCTTAGTTCTTTCACAAAATTTAATAAATATATAGTTCACTAACTTAGGTCACTTTGGTAACTATCTAAACTAGTGAACTTTATATCTATGAATTGTCTAACAGCACTTTATCCTTTTATTTAGTTTAACTATTACAAAACTCATCAATTTAAGTTACTTTGGTACCTATCTAAGTTAGTGAATCTTAAGTCATAAAACTATTCAACATAATTCACATTAAAATATACTATACAAGGATATAATACACTGTATATATACAATTATATATACTGACATATAAATATATAATAAAATGTCAAGAATATATAACCATGTGATGTGAGAATATGTAATTTATCATACAATTTTCTTTTGTACTTTAATTCTGTAATCATTACATTTATATTATGATTACAAACCAAAACAATCGATTATTAATTCAGCAGTTGACCATGAATTTCAATTCATAATTTTTTTTATTGTTATAGTACCAAAAACACCAAATTCAACAAGGATGGACACAAACATTATCGGTATATGTGTGTCCATTCAAATATGCAAATAATTAGCCAATATGTGTTTAGCATATGCTCAATTATTTTGAAAGGCTTTAAAATCATAATTGTCATCATACAAAATAATTGTAATATTATATAATATGTAAAACTATGATGGTTGTCAGTATCATAAAGAAGGTTAGCAATAAATTAATAACTAAGTTCGTAAATCAAAGCTATAAAAAGTTAAAGAATTTAAAAGCAAAATTGTACAATATCAATTAAGCGTAAGTATTAATCCAATCAAACCAATTAAATTTAACGTTGCAATGGATATTGCAATAAATTGATAATTATAACATTGTAATCCTAAGATGCTTAAATTCAATTGATTTTGATACCAATTGTAAGAAATTTTAATAATGTGAAAATTAAAATAATGCCTTATTTAATTGAATTCAAAATATCTTTACAAAATAATAAATTAATTGACATACCATTCAAAGATGAAGCAACCATTGTTGAATTGAACAACCCCTTTGATTTAAACTTTTAATTCTAAATATTATTCTTCTCTCTGTCTACCTATTATGCATGAAACTTTTAAGAACTTTAATTGGTGGAATTTTCACTCTATCAAAAGAGTTTGATGTGCTTTTTTAAAGATTAAAGAAGAGGGCTAGAAATTGTTCAGCAAAAATTGAACGTTATAACTATTATCTATTATTTTAAAGTTTACTCACTCCATCAAGACATTATCTTATCTTAATAATAGCTATCTCTAGCTTAATGGGTAGTTTAGTTGGCTACAACTATTATAAGTGGATAAGTTATAAAACATAAAATATTAGGTTAGTGGGCCATCAGCTTAATTTATGTGGAATTAACAAAAACATATCTATTTGTCACACCGGTGATAATTACTCTATGGTTTCTACCCCCCCCCCCCCCCCCCCCCCCCCCCCAAAAAACTAGATTTTCAATGTGCCTTATGTATATCAATTGTAGTTAATTCATTGATAAGGCACTAAATATTTTCATAATATGTCGGTATGGCACTAAATATTTTTATTTTCAGTCAATAATTAGTCAACTAATTTTTATAATAAAGTTTATCGATAATTTGTAGATAAATTTTAAATTTTTTTAGAAAAATTAAAATTTATATAATAAAATAATTAATAATATACCATAAAAATCATATATAATAGTAATTAAATTATTCAAATAAATAAATAAAATATACATATGATGTTTAAAATAACTAAGAAGAGGGGAAGGGGAGGTGGAGGTGGAGATAGAACAGTTGAATCCTTAGAGGTAGAAGTGGAGGGGAGGAATCATTACAAAAATTAATCCAACTATGCTAAGACCATTCTCTACATTTGATCTCATAATACTTACTCTCACTCACGTACTTGTGCTTCCAACTCCCTCCATTGTGCATTGATTCGTTCCTCATATGTTTACTCTTGATTTATAATTAAGCTACTCTTGATCGAAGGGTTGCCTTTAATAGCTCCACTTCTTAATATAATGTTGGAGAGGAAATTGGAGATGGAGACTTGGACTCAAAGATGTACTGAGATCTCAGTCCATATATCCTCTTCTTCCTCTTCCCACCTGCAATGATAATGGACAATCGAGTCTCATCCACAGGCTTACTTGGATGCGATTGATAATCTTAAGATGTTACAAAATGGTCCTATGAAAAAAAATTATATTTACATAATAGATATATCATAAAGAAAAACTAAAAGCTAATATTAAAGAAAATAGAAACTTATATGTACTCATAAGCATTGATCAATATATGTATGCTTGTCCTAATTTTTGATGTGAGTATTGTAATATCCCAAAATTTTGAAAATTAAATAAATGATTTAAAGCGTATATATATTTGATGAAGTGAAAAGAAAAGAGAAAGGAAGATGTATATGTTATATATATGAAGATATATATAATATATACACAAGTCAACCTTTTATTATGGTCAAATGTCATTTTTAATTATTTAGATATTAATATTAATGGATAGTGGAAGAGGATATTTGATTTTAATTATTATTATATATATTTGCTTGGTAGAGATTAAAAGAATGAAAAATTCATGTGGTTTAAAGTGTTAGTTGTTAGTGGAGTGGTTATTGACTATTTTCATCTTCTTCTTCCTTCTCCTTGGTAGCCGGCCACCATCACCATCTAATGGAAAGAGATTTTGCTTCTTGCTAACTCATGCAATTGAAGGATTTCAAGTGCTCAAGTTGGAGTTTTAAGGATTTTCTTCATATTTGGTAAGTTTCCAACTTGTTTCTTTGATTTCCTTTGGAAGATTGTACGTGTGAATTGAATGTTTAGTGTGGTATGTGTATATGGTTGATTTTGGTATGTTTGAAGCTCTTTTTTCTGGTTAATTATGAAGTTTGGGGTTGGATTGAAGAATAAGGGTTAAGTTTGTGAAGAGGATAAGAGTTATGAGTTGTGTAATTTTTGAGTTATGAAGTCTTGGTTGTGATTGTGTATATTTGTGTTTAATTGAGTTGTGTTGATGTTTATACAAGTATTATGTGGTATAATGATGGATTTGGTTGAGTTTGTATGTAGTAGATAAGGTAATGAAAGATGACAGTTGGATGTAGCAATTTTGTGTCGTAATTAGATTTTTGGCCTGACACGCCCGGTGACACAGCCATGCCTTTAGGCATGTCGATGGTTCTATTTTCAGTGTTGGTGACACGATCAGTGAAACGCCCATATTACTGAGCATGTCACAGCTACTGTGTTGTTGTAGAATTGACACGTGAAGTGACACGCCCATGTCACTGAGTGTGTCATATCTACTGTGTTGGAGGGGAATTGACACGTGCAGTGACATGCCCATGTCATTGAGCGTGTCATAGCTACTGTGGGGTATTTATACGTGTAGTGATATGCCCATGTTACTGAGCGTGTCAAAGCTTCTGTGTTGTAGGTTTAGGGCACAGTCATGGACACGCCCGTGTTGTTGAGCGTGTCATGTGTAGAGTTTGCCCTAGATGGTTCTTTTCCTTATTTTTCTTTGTGGATCACTTAGTGATTATTTATAATCACATTTGGTTTAGGCTTTGAAGAGATTTGAGTTACCCAATCCAAGTATTGAGGATATCTTGGAAGAGGAGGTTGAAGTGGTGTTTGTTGCTTTAGAAGTAAGTACAAACTTTGAATAATTGTTTATATATACATGACATGGGGACTTAACACATTTGGTTGGAAAATGTGTTAAGTTACCTACTATATTATTGGTGCATGAGAAATATGCTATGATTTGAATAATGTTACAAATGCATAATATGTAATGTGAGCTATGTGCAAAATATGGATAATACAAATTGTTATGTGAACATTAATGATGGTACATAAAGCCATTAGTATTGGCTATATTGATATAAATGAGATATTTGAGGCATTGTGCCTAATTGATCATGAGAAAATGAGAAAGGATTTGTAAATGGAATCATGAAAGAATTATGTGCCTAGTATGTTATTCAATTTTCAGAGTTTTGTGTTTGGCAGCATGCCTAAAAAGTAACAATCCCTTGAAGCTGGGTTGAGCTTGGTCCTTGAAGCCTAGTTGGGTGTTACATGATGTAGCAGACTCTTGAAGCTGGGATGGGCCTAGTCCTTGAAGCCTAGTTGGGATGCTACATATGAGGTAATCCTCATTGTGATTATGATTCGCCTTCGAGCTAGACAAATGTTGTTATATTGGACCAAAGCAATAACTTTGGAATTTGCATGGCATATTAGATCCTTTTGAGCCCATGCTTGTGTTTGCTTTTATGTGAATTATGAGTTGTGGAACAATTGAGCAGATTATCAAGATATAATGATATAATGTTACATGATATGATATCCTTATGTGTTATGCATTAGCATTACATTTGAATTATAATGTTATCAAAGTTTGTATCACTAGGCCTTTGGCTTAACGCAATTGTGGTTCATCGTGCAGGTGACAGGGTAGATCCAGTTGAGTCGGAGAGTTCAGGTAGACCGAGTAGAGTCTAGGCTTGAGATTGTGAGTGCAGTGTTTATTGTGGACATCAAGATCAGAGACAAACTGCCAGCATATATATATTTCATATTTTTGTACTTTTTGATTTTGAAGTATTTAAATATGTATATTCCGCAAACTATCAAAAATATTTTGGATAAATCTTTGGTAATGAAGTAATATATATATATGTTTTAGCAAGTAATATTTCAACTAATATTTATATGGTATCGATTGAATGATTTAAGATTATATAGATTTTATAAATGTTGATTTGATTGTTTAAAAAGGCTGTGACATTCTTGTATCCTCTATATGTATATTACATATAGTGGGTATATGTAGTGTACGTATATTAGGTATAAGGGCGTTACAAGTATAGATGAATAGCTCATACTCCATCATGAGTCATCCAAACTACTCCATTTAGTAAATCAATAAAAAATAAATTAATGTATGTTAGTAAAAGAATTGTAATAATAAATGGTAAAAATAATAAATTATACTTACGAGATAATGGGCACGCTTATAATCCACTTTGCTACCTTCTGTATGAGGATAGGCTTGCACCTTTAATTATGTTGTACAACCAATTGCGAAGGTCATCTCAGAGTGAGCCCCTTTGGAAAGGACATTTCAACAGCAACTGTAGGCTCCAGCCCAACGACAACTATAAGAGTTTATGGACCGCTTTACGTCTGCTCACGGAATTGATCCTTAATAGCATCAGACTCCACCTCCACCTCTGTCTCTCTACTTGCACCTCCTTCTTCTAAGGAATTCCATTTCATTGTTTTTATTATTTGGTGAATTGAAATTAAACAGAATCTTTATTTTATTTCTCAAAACATTTTATATTTTTATTATTATAGCTTATTTTTAATTTATATTATTAACATAATTTTAAAATAATTTTAATATATAAATGTTTTAATATTTATGATAATTCAAATAAATATATAAAATTTAAAAAATAATTTACCAACATATTAACAATTTGTAGGTAAATGTTTACATATTTCCCCACCATTTACTAACAAAAATAGTTATTGACAATATTGACATCAGTAAGTTTTGTCGAAGACATTCAATATATTTTTCCTACAAATTTATCGACGACAGAGTTGTTAGTATTGCCAACATAAGAGACAATTCTCGGTAAAGTTTGAAAATTTACCCTTGGATTCATTAACCAAAATGTTAGTCGATAATATTGACAAATTTATAGTCCTGTTGGGGAAGACCAACAACACATATCGACCATTTACCGATGGATATTCTGGCTACTACTGACATATTATTTTTTATACTAATGACATTATTTTTCATGCTATTGAAATTATTTTTCTCTTGGTTTTTGCTAACAGATTTCGTCTCGATAAATACCGACAAAACTTTTGTTGGTATTTACCAACATATTATTTGGAGAATTACCTTTTGGACTTAATGCATTAATTAGGATTAAAATTAGCCTAGTAATAAATTATAGCCATTAAAGTAATATTTATAAATTGTGACACTTACAACTGCTGCAAAATGAAACAAACTGTTGCAAAATAAATTTATTTTGTGACGATTCTAAAACCACCGCTATAATAAAAATATAGCGACGGTTTTTATCAACTGTTGCAAAAATCAAAAAGCAGCTAAATACCTAACTTTTTTTATAGAAAAGCTAAGAAATTTTGTAATACCAATCAGCGATAAGTTTGGTGTATACTATAAAGCATGGACATGGGACACGAACACAACACAATATGGACACATCGTACAATAATTTTTAAAAAATGGGGACACAATATGGATGGGACATGTTTATACATATATAAATAAGCGTGTATATATATATGTTTTAAATTATAAAAATAAAATAAGAGATAAATAATTATACATATATATATATATATATTTGCTTTAAGTTATAAAAACATAATAAGAGATAAGCATATACTCAAAACAATTATGTATCATTTCATTTATATATAAATATAATTATAATAAAAAAATAAGCTTTGTAATTAAAATTGATTGTAATTATCTAATTTGTAACTTATCAATATCAGGCAAATAAAATTTTATGTCAAAATATAACATCTTTAAGTATTCTAAAATGTGTCCTCACTGTGTCCCAACCATGTCCTTCTCGTGTCCAAAAAATAAAAAATAATAAAATAATAAAATGCGTACGAATGTGTGTCCGTATCTCCACTATGTCCAACACCTACATTTTCACTCTGAACGAAGTGTTGGTGCTTCATAGGTGACGATACCCCCACTTACAGAGCTCTCTTACCGAGCTCCACACTTGAACGCTGCATATTGTGATACAACATCTACCTCATGAGTCAGTATAGTTACCCAAGCTCACTCGAGCTCCTTAACTGAGAATCTAACATAAATGTCAGATGACTCGAGGGGGTCTAGTGATACTATCCCTCCTTTAACCGAGCTCATGAACCGAGCTCTATGACCAGTTGCCTCTTAAGTGGTCTCAAAAAGACTCAACCTCAGCTTTGGACACCCCAGTCCTGCTGAGCTCCTTAAGCATCCTCTGACACAGCGGGCACATAGTCCCGATATGGTAGGCTCACCATCCCAACATTTCAAATATTTTCTGACACATACAGGTTTTGTCTCCCATGCACCATCTATATATAAGGGCAGACCCCCACATGTATGGGACCTCTCTCTTCTCTTTACAATTACTCTCTTTATGCTTAGACAGACCAAACATTGACTTAGGCATCAGAGCCTTCCCCGCAAAGTCTGATATACCTCTCTCTCTTGTCTTACAGGTTAGAGCCTGAGCACAGGCAAGTCCCGAGCCCAAGCTTAGAGAGATAGGAAGACCCCCTGAGGTAGCCCCAGCATCAGTGGTGCAGTGAGCATGGACAAGCTACTCCTCGATATAAGCGGTGGAGCCTCAGGTACTTTCTATAGCTCCCACAAGGGAAACACCCTAATCATGCAATACTTCAATAGTTCATTAAGGTGCCCCCGCCTATCTCGGTGCGCGGGCCCCGAGCTATTACAACGCCTTCGCATGCAAATAACATATATTTATAGCTCATAGTGCCTTGAACACCGAGCCTATTAATGTCCTCATTGTGCTCAAACTCTTTAAGTACTTATGGTGCATATCAATGTGCCCTCGTCACGCTCAAACTCTTTAAACATGCACGGTGCATGTCATGTTAACGTGCCCTCGTTGGGCTCAAACTCTTAAGTGCTTACGATGCCTATCAATGCACCCTAGTTGTGCTCAAAGCTCTTAATCATGCATACTACAATGCCCACATGCAACCTAAGCTATAATAACGCTCCTACTACGCACCGAGCTCTGATCACCATGATCGAGCATTAAGGTAAGCATTCTAGTCATGAATCAATTTTTACTATAATGCTACATATTGACACATTGTTTGTATCTAAAAGCTCCTATTTTAATATAATACTAACTCTTTATTACTGTAAGCGATGGCTTTGCAACACACTGAGCTCCAACGACAACCACATATCTTAGTGCTCAAACTAAGCACCTTATGATACTCTGTATGACGTCTATATTTGCTATTCCCAAGCCTAATTTATTATTACAGCAATTACACAATCCAACATCCAATAGCATGCCCAAGGGACTAACATCCCTAATTACTAAGCATTAGCATCCCGAATAGCATGTCCCTAAGGGCTACGCATACACTCAAGCTCATAAAATACTCAAGCGCAATCAGGCTCATCACATAGAAAAACTTCTCACTCCTACAAATTGAGCCATTGTCAAAGCTTGTAGCATAGACAAACGGGTGCCTTAAGCCATATGATCAGTTCTGGAAGGCTCTCCCAAGAGCCATAATACAAAACAGGTCAGGCCAACGACCATCGCAGATGGTACCTCAAAAAAGGTCACCCAGACTTACTCTATAACTTCACTTTTTGCATTTTTATTTTATAAAGTCCTCAAAGTGCATGTATACATTCACATCATAGCATAGCATGAAGTGCTAGCATGAAGTGAAGTTCAGGTACATGCCGCTAGAGCGCGCAGTGTAACCCAAGCTTGCTCTATAACCATTCCCAGGGCACATTGTAATATTAGAATGCTATGATGCACCTTGTACTCGAGTAGATTGAATACCCCTCATAAACAAATCAACATAGCATAGTAGGAATATTATTTATTTTAAGTTTGTACATTAATTTTATTGATCATAACGAACTATGTAGTGTCCTTAGGCACTCTGGGTTCATGTTCTTTAGTGCCATTCTACATGCCTAAATTATTATTCATGTAAATATGGTAGTTCCCTTGAGCATATTATATTTTTTATGTTCATTTCTAGACTATATGTTTATTATTTGATCACGTCTATAATACTGAACTAATGTGGTGCTGACTCACGCATTGATCTCCTTGTAGCACCTGCGCATGCAGTTTCTTTTAACCACTTATTGAGGGTAATAGTTCTATGCTTTATCCAGACATCAATGCTCTAACTATAAAAATTTATATTTATTTTTCCTACTTATAAATTTGGGGGCGCCTTCTGTACTAGAAATTTTTTATGTTCATTCTCGAGCCTCCATTCTTTTGCAAATGTAAGTCTGATCCAAAGAAACTACGTCAGCCCGACAAAGAAACTACTTGACATGAATGTCAAGTCAATAAGGGGTAGGCACCATTCCCCCAAATTGCTAAATATTGACTGCAACATTCATAAAAGCTTCAAGTTTATAAAAAACACACCGAGCCAAAAATCCTATAAAGAAAAAGATCCTTAGGAAAAAGATCTATAAAGAAAAGAGAAGCCAAAAATCCTTTCTAGGTTGAAGAGCTCATGCAAAGCCATCTGAATCAAGAACATGAGCTTAACCAGCTCTTTCCGAGCCATAAAGATGCTCGAGCAACTCTGCACCAAGTCATGCTTAGACAATTGGTCGCCCCATCTAACCAGCTCTTGCGAAGCCATATTAATCAAGAACATGAACTTAAGTAGCTCTTCCCAAGCCATAAAGATGATTGAGCAGCTCTACACCGAGTCTTGCTAAGGCAATTGGTCATCCCATCTAACCACAGTAGATCACCTCGAGCAAGTAAGCTCGTTGCAATTTCAGCAGGTTATTTTTATTTCTTATGTTATTAAACTACTCGCAGACCATGTATGAATTCATGTTATAGTAAAGCATGTTATAAGGTTTGGGTAACTAACTCACTATACTTAACCAACTGCTCGGTTTTTAAAAGCCTGACTGAGCTTGTTACATTTAGCCGCGCCCAAGGCACATTATAGTAGCAAGTGCCCGAGCACGCATTGTGGTTCGAGCATATTGTTTTAAAGCCACATTGTGTTAATTGCATGCTCGTTCACACACTATGATCGAGTAAGGTTAAACAAAGTCCATAGACAAATTAACATAACACAGCACAGGGCATTTATGCCATCATATATAGTTTGATTTTTTATTAAACCCTAAAGTTCGCACAAAAGAAAACAAGTATTAAGTTTAAAAGAAAATATTTTATTAATCAGGACAAATTCGTTACACAAAATAGCTTGGTCCTTTCAACTTCATAAACTAAGCATAAGTATAACCTACGGTACAAATGTTTATCAATTTTGGTCCTTATAGCGGACCTCATCCTCTTTATCCAAGTTCTTATCTTCTTAATCCTCTTCATTGTCTGTCTCATGCTCGGTCACTAGCCGATCAATGTCGATCTCCCTCATCCAAGACAAGTCCATGTTCGCGTTGTCTTTCTTCAGCCTATCTGACACAACTTTTTAGTAAGCATAGACACCTCGAGCGTAGCACCTATCTCTCCTCACTTGCTCACCAACCAACCCTCATTGTATGGCTTCAAGGGTATCCTCTGCCAAGCGAAGCCTGCCATCCTTGGCCTTTAGAGCTTCCTTGGCCGAGCGCAGCTCTTTGTTCTTGGCCCTTATAATTCCCTTCGACAATCTAAGCTTCTCTATTTCCTTCCTCAAGGCTTCTTAAACTTGATTTAGCTCTTCATCTTTGGCCTTCAAGGATTCTTCCAGCTTGTTTCTTTTTACTTTCTTTTCATCGCAGTCCTTGATCACTCGGTCAAAGTTGGTTGTCATGCCAACACTCGGTCCTTAATGGTGTACATGAGCTGGATGACCTACAATGTAACATCCTAAAATTTTTGAAAATTTTTAATTTTTGAAAATTTTGATAAAATAAATTATAATTCAAAAGGATAAATTAAATTAATAGTTTTAAATGAAAAAGTGGAATATATATGTGATATATATGCAAAATATACATAACATATAAAAGTCAACACTTTTTAAAAGAAAAGTCAAAGTCCAATGGTATTCTTGTAAATAAATTTTTAAAAATTTAAAATTAATAAAATAATTCAAAAATAAATTATTTTTGAATGGAAGAGGAAAATTAGGACTTTTAATTTATTAAATAAATAATTATTTAATTAATTATTTAATTATTTTAATATATATATATGGTTATAAATAAAGACGAAAAGAAAAAGAAAATTTAAAAGTTGTCTTCATCTTCTTCTTCTTCTTCTCACAAGGGCCGAACCTCCATTGAAGAGAAGCCAAGGATTTTACTTCTTCCATACTCCACAAATCGAAGGATTTAACAAGTTTCAAGTAGATTTTTGGTGATTTCCACCAAATTTAGTAAGTTTCCAACTCTTTTCTTTGAATTTCATGGAAGTTTGATTTATGTGAGAATTTAAATTTTTAAGTAGTATGTTATAATTATTGGAATCGGTGTGTATGATGTTATTTTGGGTAGTTAACAATGATTTTAAGGTTATATTAAAGAGATGATGGAGTTTGGATAAATAATAGTGAAGAGAGAGAATTTAGTGTTATGAATTTTTGGGGTTTTGAAACATGAGCTTTAATTGTGCAAGTTGGTTATAAATGAGTTGTTTTGATTCATAAACAAGTATTTTAAAGTCAAATATTGGATTTGGTTGCGTTTGGTTGGAGTTTGAGAATGGAAGTGGAGATTTAGGATTTTGAAAAATTGATTTTCCAAAGTGGTTGAATTGTGTGATTTTATTTATTTAAGCATGTTGTTTAGTGTTAAAAGTGATGAATATAAGCTTGAAATGAGTAATGGATTGTGTTGGAATTGAAAACCCTCAATGGGGGAAGGTTATGCTATTTTTGAGATTTTATGTATAAGAGTGTATTGTTATAACGTAAATGATTTAAATGTATTAAAATATGTTTTTAATGATATAAATAAATTTAAAACACTAATTTAATTGTAGTAGAATGGAATTCTAATGTTAAAGTAAGGAAATGCTAAATTTTTGAAATTTGTATGAGTGATGTTTAATTATGGTTTAATATTGAAAATGCCATTAAATGTGATACTAAATGATTATTTGCTTTCACATTTGGTTTAGGTATTGAGGGAGGTTGATTTGCTTCATCCAAGTGGTGAAGGGCAAGTTGAAAAGATAGGATTGGAGGTTGTTTTAGGTTTGCTTTGGGTTGCTAGTGGAGGTATGTACAAACTTTAAATATATTGTTTATATTTGCATGACATTTGGGCTTAACACATTTTGGTTGGAAAATGTGTTAAGCTACTTGGTTCATTAATTGAGTATGAATAATGTGCTATGACATTTGTAATGTCATATATGTGTTAAATGCATTGTAAAAAGCCATTGATAATGGCTAAATTGTGTAAAATGTAAAAATATGTATACTATGTGAAAATACCCAAAGTAATTGGGTAATGTGTTGTGAATGCAAAAATGAGATATGTGGTATAATGAAATAAATTGATATTGATAAAAATGAGAAAAGTGAGAAAAGTAAGAAAAATGAGAAAGATGTGAAAAATAAGAAAAGTGAGAAAAAAAAGTGAAAACAAGGCAATGTGCCTAGATTGAATATGTGAAAATGAGAAAGAGATTAATAATGAGAACTATGAATAAATTGTGTGTCTAGTATATTATTCAATTTTCAGAGTTCTATGTTTGGTGGCATGCCTATGATTGCCTACGGGCTAAAAGCTGGGCTGGTGAAAAGACCGGATCGTAAGCCTAGTCCAGCTGATAAATATGATATTTTTGGGGTGAAAAGACTGGGTCATAAGCCTCAAAAATAAATTCTTGGAGTTAGACTGAGTGAAAAGATTGGGTCGTAAGCTCAGATCTAGTTGGATTATCCATTGATATTTTGCCTACGGGGCTAGACACAAGGTGTCATTATAGATCAAAACAGTAACTCTGAAATTTGAATAGCATATTAGATCCTTTTGGGCCCATGCTTGTCTTTGCTTTAATGTGAATTATGAATTATGATACAATTGAGCAATATAATGAGATATAATGTTATGAGTTGTGATATATATATATATGTGTTGGGCATTGACATTGCTTTGAGTTTTATTGTTATTATCAAAGTTTGTACCACTAGGCTTTGGCTTAGCGCGATTGTTTCTATCGTGCAGGTGACAGGGTAGACTCAGCTATGCCAGAGAGTTCTTCTAGACCAGGTCGGGTCTAGACTTATAGTGGAGCTTGTTGAGTTGTTATCAAGATCAGAAACACGGTCAGCAGCATGTATATATTTTTATGTTATTGTACATTTTGAATATTATGTATAATATATTATGTTTTGGATTTTATGTATTGTACATTATAAAGAATGTTTGGGTCAATGTATTTGAAATGGGAGACTAAATGTGTTTTAAATTGTATATATCTATATATATAAATGTTTGAGAAACTTGGTGAAATTGAGGAGTATGGTTGAGATGGTGATTTGAATTTATTTGGGAGTGTTTTCTTTTTGCAGGTTGTGTTTTGCTAAATTTTGGGATGTCCAAATTACAAACAAAACTCTGGCAAATTTTTTCCAGAGATTTTCATATATAATATTTATTTTGGGTTCCTATAACAAGTAAAGAATATTTATATATTATTTAATTTTATATATTTAGAATTTAAAATTTAAATTGAAAATGTGAAAATTTTTTATTAAACCGATCTGTGATATTTTTGTAACATATGTGCATATTTTACATATGCTGAAAATATATATTGTATGTATATAGGGTATAAGGGTATTACATTTGTTTTGGTATCAGAGCCTAGGTTTTAGATTCTCGACCTGGGTGGGTTGATAGAGAGAAAATGGGGGATTTGGAAAAGGTTTTTAATTGTAATATATGCATTGGCACTGGTAGTTTCTGATCTCTGATATAGTATTTTCTGTTGTATTTACAGATTTAGGTAGTTATGGCGTCTCAGACACATCAGGCTACTGAGGGTAGTGTAGAGAGTGTGGCTCCGGATGAGGGTAGAGATGGAGCTAGAGTTGTGTCTGCTGGTGAGGCGTCTGTTTCTATGCCTATGAGACCAGCAACTAATGAGATTTCGCCTGGCTGGGTATGACATATGGTAGAGTTATTGAGGCAGGCTCTAGTTCCGTAGCTGCCACAGCCACAGCTACAGTTGCCGGTGAGGCAGTATGATAAACTGAGAAAGTACGGAGCTGAGCACTTTGTTGGTACTACAGACCCTGCTGTATCAGAGCAATGGCTAGACAGGGTTCAGAGAGTATTCATTCAGTTGCAGGCTAGTCTAGAAGAGAAGTTTGATTATGCCAGATCTCTTCTGAAGAGGGATGTATATGATTGGTGGAAGACGGTTCCACATGCTCTGGATGATCCACCAGTCCTGACCTATGATAATTTTCTGCAGGAATTTGAGCAGAAGTATACTCTGAGAGAGTATAAAGATGCAAAAAAGATGGAGTTCTTGAGTCTGAAACAGGATACCAGGACAGTGACCGAGTATAAGATCATGTTTATCCGGTTGAGTCACTATGCTGGTGGGATCATTTCTGACGAGTTTGATAGGTGCAGGAGGTTTGAGGAGGGACTGAGACCCTCTATCATGTGCATTATCACAGGCTCTCGGTATCAGGATTTTTTTCAGTTAGTTGCAGCTGACAGGAGTGTAGAGAGAGTACAGGGTCTTGCAGCAGCTGCCAGGGTTAAGGAGACCAGAGCTTGCAGACCCCAAAGTGAGACAGGGTCTTCATCAGTGAAGAGAGGTCGAGGGAGATATTTTTAGAGGTTTAGTAGGAGTCAGGGGCAGTTTGACAGGTTAGTACAATAGCAGAGACAGAGACAGAGACCTACAGTTTCAGTAGCTAGTGCTCCGACCCCAGTGGCTCAGAGACCTGCTCCACCTACTTGTGTTTATTAGGGTAGAGTACACGGAGGTGTCTGTTGGTGGAGAGGTGCTTCGGAAGTGTGTTTTAGATGTGGGTCTTCAAACCATTTTATCAGAGATTATCCCGAGCTACCAGAGGATAGACAGGCAAATACTGCAGCTTCTCGACCCAGTGTCAGAGGGGGTCGTGGTGGCAGAGGTTTTGGTAGAGGTAGTCGATCAGTGTCTAGTCTGAGAGGAGGTTCTACATCTGGAGGTAGTAGACCAGATGAGACAGGACCATCACAGTGCAAAGGCAGCTAGATGCTTCAGCTGTTATTGCTGGTATTTTTATATTATTTGGTACTTCAGTTCTTGCATTATTAGACCATGGGTCGACTCATTCTTACATCAGTGCATCCATCTTGCCTGTGAGTGATTTGCATTCTGAGTCCTTAGGTTTTGATATTTTGGTCACAAATCCTTTAGGGCATAGTGTTGTGGTGAGCAGGGTGCACCGAGATAGTCCAATTGTTGTTCAAGATGAGGAGTTTCTTGGTGATCTGATTGAGATGCCTTTCAGAGAATATGATCTGATTTTAGGCATGGATTGGTTATCCAAGCATGGGGCTATGGTAGACTGTCAGAAGAAATGTGTTACTTTGAGAACACGTGAAAGTAGAGATGTGATAGTATCTAGTGAGCAAAGGTATCTTTCATCCATTTTGTTTCAGTTGTTTTAGCTGGGAGGATGATTCAGAAGGGATGTGAGGCTTATCTTGCTCATGTTGTAGATACTAGAGTACTGGGGTCCTTGCTTGATAGTATACCCATAATTGCTGAGTTTTCAGATGTTTTTCCTGATGAGTTGTCAGGGGTACCTCCTGAAAGAGAAGTGGAGTTTGGTGATTTATTGCCTGGTACCACTCCTATCTTTATTACCCTTTATCGGATGGTACCTACTGAGTTGAGATAATTGAAGGTGCAATTACAGGAGTTATTAGAAAAAGGGTTTGTCCACCCTAGTGTGTCCCCGTGGGGAGCACCTGTGTTGTTTGTGAAGAAGAATGATGGCACCATGAGATTATGTATTGATAATAGGCAGTTGAATAAGGTGACCATCAAGAACAAGTATCCTTTGCCTTGAATAGATGATCTCTTTTTATCAGTTGAAGGGAGCAGCATTATTCTCTAAGATCGATATGAGATTAGGGTACCATCAGTTGAGAGTCAGAGATGAGGATGTACCCAAAATAGCTTTTCGCATGAGGTATGGGCATTATGAGTTTCTGGTGATGCCCTTTGGATTGACGAATGCACCAGCATCTTTTATTAATTTGATGAACAGGGTGTTCAGATCATATTTAGATCAGTTTGTGGTGGTCTTCATTGATGACATCTTGGTGTATTCGTGTAATAAGGAGGATCATGATAGACATTTGCGAATTGTATTGCAGACTCTGAGGGAGAAGCAGACTCTGAGGGAGAAGCAGTTGTATGCTAAGTTGTCTAAGTGTGAGTTCTGGCTTGATCATGTAACTTTTCTCAGTCATGTGGTTTCAGTAGAGGGTATTAGAGTTGATCCGAGTAAAGTTGAGGCTATCTTGAATTGGAGTCCACTAAAGACTGTGACAGAGGTTAGAAGTTTTTTGGGATTGGTAGGCTATTATCGTCGATTTGTGAAAGGTTTTTCTATAATAGCTACACCACTCACTAGATTGCTTCGGAAAGGAGTTAGATTTGTGTGGACAGATTGGTGTCAGGCGAGTATTGAGCAGCTAAGGGAGATGTTGACTCAAGCTCCTGTTCTTACCCTGCCTGTGGAAGGTAAACCATATGTGATATACAGTGATGCTTCACATAGTGGTTTAGGTTGTGTTTTGATGGAGGAAGGTACAGTCATTGCTTATGCCTCTCGACAATTAAAACCGCATGAGCTGAATTATCCGACGCATGATTTGGAATTAGCAGCAATATTTTTTGCCTTGAAGATTTGGCGGCATTACTTGTATGGGGAAAAGTGTTTCATTTATATAGATCATAAGAGTTTGAAATACCTGGGAGTTCAGAGAGAGTCGAATCTTTAGCAGAGACGGTGGTTAGAGTTGATTAAAGACTACAACTGTTTGTTTGATTATCATCCTGGTAAGGCAAATGTTGTTGCTAATGCCTTGAGTTGGAAGTCTTTGGCAGGTTTGACTGCTTATTCGCTCTCATTGCTTATTGAGTTGAGAGTGTTGCATGCTAGATTTGAGTCTTTTGATGATGGTGCTTTGATGGGTCAGCTGCAGTTGAGGCTAGTCTTGTTGGATTATATTAGGGAGGCTCAGTTGGCAGATGAAAGAATTCAGAAAATTGTGTTGGTTTGTCAAAAGGGGGGAGAGTCGAGACTTTTATGTGAGGGATGATGGCAGTCTATGGTACAGAGATAGATTGTGTATTCCTAATGATGCATAATTGAAAAGGATGATATTAGAGGAAGCACATCAGTCACTTTTTGCTATGCATCCTGGGAGTATCAAGATGTATCAGGACTTGAAGCGATATTATTGGTGGTCAAGTATGAAGATGGACATAGCAGAGTTTGTATCCAGATGTCTCACGTGCCAGAAAGTGAAGGCTGAGCATCGAGTTCCTTCAGGGTTGCTCCAACCTTTATTAGTGTCAGAGTGGAAATGGGAGCAAGTGACAATGGATTTTGTGACTGGACTGCCTTTGACCCAGAAGAAGCATGATGCAATTTGGGTGATAGTTGATTAGACGACGAAGACAGCTCATTTTCTTCCAGTTCGGATGGATTATTCTCTTGAGAGGTTGGCTGAGTTGTATATCAATGAGATAGTCAGGTTGCATGGAGTCCCAGCTTATTTGGTCTCAGATCGAGATCCCTAGTTTACTTTGAGATTTTAGAAGAGTTTGCATGATGCTTTTGGGTTTTGATTGCATTTTAGTATTGCTTTCCATCCTCAGACAGATGGGCAATTAGAGAGAGTGATACAGATTCTAAAGGATATGTTGAGGAGCTGTATTATTAATTTTACCAAGAATTGGGACAAATTTTTGCCACTAATTGAGTTTGCTTATAACAACAGTCATCAGTCCAGTATTTGAATGGTTCCTTTTGAGATCTTATATGGCAGGAGATGCACGACACCTTTGTGTTGGGATGAGGTTGGAGAAGGTAAACTAGTTATCCCGATTTGATTAAGGAAACATAAGAGAAAGTGAAGGTAATTCAGGGTTGTTTAAAAGCAGCTTCAGACCGACAGAAATCCTATTCAGATTTAAAGAGAAGAGACATAGAGTTCAGTGTGGGAGATTAAGTATTTCTAAAGGTGTCTCCATGGAAGAAGATTCTGAGGTTTGGCCGCAAAGGAAAGTTGAGTCCTCATTTCATAGGACCATATGAGGTGTTGGAGAGAGTTGGTCAGTGGCTTATAGACTAACTTTGCTGCCTGAGTTGGATCGAATACATAATATTTTTCATGTCTTGATGCTTTAGAGATACAGGACTGATCCATCTCATATCTTGTCAGTGGAGTCCATTGAGGTGAGTCCAGATTTGACTTATGAGGAAGAACCAGTGGCAATTTTGGCTCGAGAGGTTAAAGAATTGAGAAATAAAATGGTGCCAATTGTGAAAGTTCTTTGGAGGAATCATGCCACTAAGGAGGCAACATGGGAGAGTGAGCAGGCAATGCAGAGTCAATTTTTCCAATTGTTCCAGACTTGAAAACATTTAATTTTGAGAACGAAATTTGTTTTAGGGAGAGAGAGTTGTAACATCCTAAAATTTTTGAAAATTTCTAATTTTTAAAAAATTTGATAAAATAAATTATAATTCAAAAGAATAAATTAAATTAATGGTTTTAAATGAAAAATGAAAGGATTTTAAATGAAAAAGTGGAATATATATGTGATATATATGCAAAATATACATAACATATAAAAGTCAACACGTTTTAAAAGAAAAGTCAAAGTCCAATTGCATTTTTGTAAATAAATTTTTAGAAATTTAAAATTAATAAAATAATTCAAAAATAAATTATTTTTGAATGGAAGAGGAAAATTATGACTTTTAATTTATTAAATAATTAAATAATTAATTAATTATTAAATTATTTTAATATATATGGTTATAAATAAAGATGAAAAGAAAAAGAAAATTTAAAAGTTGTCTTCTTCTTCTTCTTCTTCTCACAAGGGCCGAACCTCCATTGAAGAGAAGTCAAGGATTTTACTTCTTCCATACTCCACAAATTGAAGGATTTAACAAGTTTAAAGTGATTTTTTTGGTGATTTCCACCAAATTTAGTAAGTTTTCAACTCTTTTCTTTGAATTCTATAGAAGTTTAATTTATGTGAAAATTTGAATTTTTAAGTAGTATGTTTTAATTGTTGGAATTGGTGTGTATGATGTTATTTTGGGTAGTTAACAATGATTTTAAGGTTAGATTGAAGAGATGATGGAGTTTGGATAAAGAATGGTGAAGAGAGAGAATTTAGAGTTATGAATTTTTGGAGTTTTGAAAACACTAGCTTTAATTGTGCAAGTTGGTTCTAAATGAGTTGTTTTGATTCATAAACAAGTATTTTAAAGTCAAATATTGAATTTGGTTGTGTTTGGTTGGAGTTTGAGAATGGAAGTGGAGATTTAGGATTTTGAAAAAGTGATTTTCCAAAGTGGTTGAGTTGTGTGATTTTATTTATTTAAGCATATTGTTTAGTGTTAAAAGTGATAAATATAAGCTTGAAATGAGTAACGGATTATGTTGGAATGGAAAACCTTCAATGGGGGAAGGTTATACCATTTTTGAGATTTTGTGTATAAGAGTGTATTGTTATAATGTAAATGATTTAAATGTATTAAAATATGTTTTTAATAATATAAATAAACTTAAAACACTTTTAATTGTAGTAGCATGAAATTCTAATGTTAAATTAAGGAAATGCTAAATTTTTAAAATTTGTAGGAGTGATGTTTAATTATGGTTTAATATTGAAAATACCACTAAATGTGATACTAAATGATTATTTGCTATCACATTTGGTTTAGGCATTGAGGGAGGTTGATTTGCTTCATCCAAGTGGTGAAGGGCAAGTTGAAAAGATAGGATTGGAGGTTGTTTTAGGCTTGCTTTGGGTTTCTAGTGGAGGTATGTACAAACTTTAAATATATTGTTTATATTTGCATGACATTTGGGCTTAACACATTTTGGTTGAAAATTGTGTTAAGCTACTTGGTTCATTAATTGAGTATGAATAATGTGCTATGACATTTGTAATGTCATATCTGTGTTAAATGCATTGTAAAAAGCCATTGATAATGGCTAAATTGTGTAAAATGTGAAAATATGTATATTATGTGAAAATATCCAAAGTAATTGGGTAATGTGTTGTGAAGGCAAAAATGAGATATGTGGTATAATGAAATGAATTGATATTGATAAAAATGAGAAAAGTGAGAAAAGTAAGAAAAATGAGAAAGATGTGAAAAATGAGAAAAGTGAGAAAAAAAAAGTAAAAACAAGGCAATGTGCCTAGATTGAATATGTGAAAATGAGAAAGAGATTAATAATGAGAAATATGAATAAATTGTGTGTCTAGTATCTTATTCAATTTTCAGAGTTCTGTGTTTGGTGGCATGCCTATGATTGCCTACAAGCTAAAAGCTGGGCTGGTGAAAAGACCGAATCATAAGCCAAGTCCAACTGATAAATATGATATTTTTGGGGTGAAAAGACTGGGTCATAAGCCTCAAAAATAAATTCTTAGAGCTAGACTGGGTCGTAAGCTCAGATCTAGTTGGATTATCTATTGATATTTTGCCTACGGAGCTAGACACAAGGTGTAATTATAAATCAAAACAGTAACTCTGAAATTTGAATAGCATATTAGATCCTTTTGGGTCCATGCTTGTCTTTGCTTTAATGTGAATTATGAATTATGATACAATTGAGCAATATAATGATATATAATGTTATGAGTTGTGATATATATATGTGTTGGGCATTGACATTGCATTGAGTTTTATTGTTATTATCAAAGTTTATACCACTAGGCTTCGGCTTAGCGCGATTGTTTCTATCACGCAGGTGATAGGGTAGACTCAGCTAAGCCAGAGAATTCTTCTAGACCAGGTCGGGTCTAGACTTGTAGTGGAGCTTGTTGAGTTGTTATCTAGATCAGAAACACTGTCAGCAGCATGTATATATTTTTATATTATTGTACATTTTGAATATTAAGTATAATATATTATGTTTTGAATTTTATGTATTGCACATTATAAAGAATGTTTGGGTCAATGTATTTGAAATGGGAGAGTAAATGTGTTTTAAATTATATATATCTATATATATAAATGTTTGAGAAACTTGGTGAAATTGAGGAGTATGATTGAGATGGTGATTTGAATTTATTTGGGAGTATTTTTTTTTTGCATGTTGTGTTTTGCTAAATTTTGGGATGTCCAAATTACAAACAAAACTCTGATGAATTTTTTTCAGAGATTTTCATATATAATATTTATTTTGGGTTCCTATAACAAGTAAAGAATATTTATATGTTATTTAATTTTATATATTTAGAATTTTAAATTTTAAATTGGAAATGTGAAAACTTTTTATTAAATCAGTCTGTGACATTTTTTGTACCGTATATGCATATTTTACATATGCTTAAAATATGTATTGTATGTATATAGGGTATAAGGGTGTTACATACAGAGTATTATTCAGTTAGCTTTTGTACTGAACATTGAGTGTGACTTAAAAATTCAAGTTATCCCTTACCATGTGAGACATTGTCACCATCTCTTTTGCCACTTCTTTCGAGCTTTTTGGAGTATTCTTACGCCTCTCTTTTAGGATGGCTTTGTATATTTATTTAAGTACTTTTTGAGGCCCGATATCTAGTAAGGAGTATGTTAAATTGTGTGGGCTAGCCAATTTGTTATGTACAGCCTCCACTAGTCGAACCATGCTGTAACGGCAGGCTAGAGGTTCCTCTATTTCTCTTTTTGGTGGGGTCTGCTCTGCTCCACTCTGATGAGGGGTCTCCTCCATCCTTCTATCGGTTGGGTGTTCTGATATTTCTCTAGTTTCTTCAATTTCTAGTGTCACCTCTGTGGGGAGCGTCAAGTCCAATATAGGCTCTTCCTCCCTAGCGGAACTGGTTCCAGCAGCATGCTCGCTCGATTGCTCTTGAGCTGTCCTAGCCTTTTTCAGAGCCTCCTTTCTACCCTCTCTCTCAGCCATTCTTTTTTACCTCCCTGCTGGCCGATATTAAGCCCCTTCCTATTTTATCAAACTAAAAAGTTAGTACCTACTTGTTACCATTAAATAAAATAAAAGTTAATTAAAGCATGACATACCTGCTCGGTCTTCAGGTTGAATTTCTGTCGGAACCCTCCCAAGAAGAAAGTACTCCCTTATTAAGGCAATGACATTACTCTTCTCTCTCAGAATGTCTTGTTCAACGATTATAAATGTCGCGAGGTCATCCTCATTAAGTTTCGCTCTAGTCACTTATTCACCAATAGGATCGACATACCAAATATTTTGGCATTCAAGTCCCTCGTGTTCCAAGATAAAGAACTAGTCTTTCAAGGCTTTGATTGAATCTGGTTTTCCTTTGAACATGGCAAGCCTAGATCGACCTTCTAAATATAGAAAATCTTCGTCTGCTCCTAAGCGTATTCTAAGCACGGTGAAAAGCACTTAGCACTCAAGGGTTAGGCACCACCCCGAGCAACCCACATAAAATTTCAAACTTTGTGATGGTCCGCCAAGCGTTAGGGTTTAGCTAACCAGGAGCTATCCTATGATAATTTAGAAAAGCCCGAGAGAAGGAGCATAGAGGATACCTCACTCCCAATCTCAAATCCTCTTCAAAAATAGTCAGCTAATTTTAGGGCAGTGTATTGCAAGCTCAGACATCTTCTCCGGGAATGAGCATCTTGTGTTCTTCTGGTATTTAATCTCTTGTATTCCTCAGATCCTCGCCAAGTCTGTCTCTATCACTGAGGATCGGATGTCCCTTACTGGAGCTTTCTCCGAGCTCGGCTGAACCAGTTTCATCCTAAGCCCCTTGATCATGATGAGTCCCCTCACCCACATTGCTCGAAGAGCCCATCTCTCAAGCCTTCTCAAGCAAAGTTGAATTGACCCTCGCACGCACCGTATTTGCTACTAAAAACTTAAAACATAAACTTAAAACTAACCTCTGGAACTGAGCTCTTAAGCCTTTACTAGTCATACGAACCAAACTTCTCTCTGTTGAATCGTGTGTCGAGTGCTGTCCCACTACCCTCTATTTATAGAGTCCACTTCAGCCATGTGAATCGGCGTCCCTCTTTAGTGCCGCAGATGTTACATCTTTTCAATTCCTGTCCAACCGTTACCTCGATTTTTGAAGCATCACTTCTCCTCTACATGACATGTGTCCTCCTAAAATCTTCACCAACTCCTTGGCATAAATGCCAAGACTTCTCAGGAGAGTATACTTCCGAACTCTTATCAGTTTCTCTCACTTTCCAAGCTTTTTAAGCTCTTTGAGCTCTACCTTGAGTCTTTCAATTTATCTATAGCTCTTGTCGAGCTTGCATTCTCTGTCACAGGTCTTAGTTTGACATGAATGTCAAATGACCAGCGGGGGACTAGTGATGATACCCCCACTTACCGATCTCCATACTTGAATACTGCATATTGTGATATAACATCTACTTCATGAGTTAGTATAGTTATTCGAGCTCGCTTGAGCTCCCTTGCGTGGCACCTTTGAATCTGACATAAATGTCAGATGACTCGAAGGGGTCTAATGATACTACCCCTCCTTTAATTGAGCTCCATGATAGGTTGCCTCTCAGGCTGGCTCTTAAGAAGACTCAACCTTGGCTCTGGGCACCCTTGTCATGCCGAGCTCCCTGTACATCCTCTGAAATAGCAGGAGCATAGTCCCAATGTGGCAGGCGCATCATCTCGACATTTCAAATATTCTCTGACACTAGCAGGTTTTGTCCCTCATACATCATTTATATATAGGGGCAGACCCCCCATAGGTATAGGACCCCTCTCTTCTCTCTACAATTACTCTCTTTATACTCAGACAGACTACTAACTTAGGCATCGGAATCTCCCCCGTGGAGTCCGATCCATCTCTCTCTCTTGTCTTGCAGGTTGAAGCCTGAGCATATGCAACGCTCGAGCCCGAGCTCAGAGAGATAGGAAGACCCCCTGAGGTAGCCCCAACATCAATAGGGTGTATAAAAAGAGCGTTACATTAAGAGCATAATTAGTGATACTTAATTATTGGAATCTCGCTATCTAGCATGCAACATTCTATTGCTTTGTACAACAGTATGATGCTTGCTTGTATTGCTCTTCCACTATCCTATTTTCATTGTTTAAGTTGCTGTCATTTCTATTGCCTTTGCTATTAGAATAGCTTTTCCCTTCTTTTTTTTTCCTTTTGTTACTAATATGCTTCAATTTATCAATGTTGTCACTTGCATGCTCTCGGATTTAACAATCAAATTTGGAAAACATTTACTATTTAAAAGAAAAAAGAATTATTTTCTTACAAGTAACTTTAATTTCCATTTGACTTGGGAAAAAAATTATATTTATAAATTTTTCATAAGTGTCAAGTACTAAAAAGAAATGCAAAAATAGAAAAAAAAAATGTTTTCACAATGTACAAATGAAGCCTACATTTGATGCAAATAGTGTATTTAATTGATATGGATATATATATATATATATATGTAAAAGAACTAAATATGCTAAAAACTCCTAAAAAAGAAAGTCGATTTTTTTTTACTTACTAGTACAAGTGGCACACGTTCGACAATTGACCATCATTGATATTTTATAATAAAATTGACTAAAAAAAATCTAGCATTAGAAAACATTAGTGTGGTCAAAATAACAATAAATTTAAAGGTAAGATATTGGTCTTAAGTGGAAAAATTATCTCTATTGATGAGAAGCGAAAATAAAAATACACAAAATAACCAAAAAGCAAAAATCGGCAAATTAGATTATTTAGAAGGAAAATGACATTTATAGCTCTTTTCCATTATAAAACCATTGCAATTGGCGGCACAAAACCTGTCCAGCCTGAGTGCGTGCATCAGATTATATCTTTATAAGTACAATAATAATAATGCATATATAATCAGACGGTGTATTTCCAAAAATATAATAGTTTAAAAATGGTATAAAATAAAAAGCTGGAATTAAAATGCCAAATATTATTTAAATTTTATATTTTTAAATATTAAGTAGCAAATTTCCATAATATCAAGCTTATTTTTTTAAATCAAAATTATTATTTAAATAGAGTGCATATCAAATATACATGCAACTAATTAATAAAAAATTATTAAAAATAATAATAATAATAATAATAAAAGAAATAATTTTGTTGATTGAATGTGCGTGCACCTAATTTATGTAAAAATCTCTCAATTTTTTTACTAAAAATCTTCATTTTTTTTAATTATTCCAAAAATATAAAATTTATTTTTTGTAATATGACCTAAAAATTAGTAGTGTTGAATATATATATATTCTTAAATTAGTATATAATTCTTTATTTTCCTAAAAATAATAAAAGAGTTAAGGACAACATAGATGAAGTGTCCAAATTATATTATTGAGTAATATGTGCTTTAAAGAGATTGGGGTTGGGAAACGCGTGGAAAATATAAGACGTACAATTTAGCATGCAAATCGGAGCGAAATCAAAGGTCACGCCTCTCTTCCGCCACCCACCACCAAGTCCAAAATTTGGCCTCCCATTACTCTTTCTTTGCCTTCCCTTTTTCCTCTTTCATTTTTTGTTTTTGCAAGTTTTTTTTTCTCTCTCTACATCTTGTTTGTTTTCTCTTTCTAAATCTACATTTACTCTATCAAAAAAGAAGAAAAAATAATACAGAAAGGACAAGAAAGACGAGGGATTTATTTTCTCTCTCTTTCTCTTTCTCTCCTCTCTTATTTTTTTTCCTGTCATTTCTCTTACATTGAGAGAGGAGAGAACTCGCAAAAAAGAAATTACAAAAAAGAAAAGAAAAGGGAACCACCATAATCAAATAAGTACATAAAAGCAATTAAATATATTTACTTAAAGGCAACACATCCATTACGTAATAAAAAAACACACTCACACACATTTTCTTTGGTTCTATTTAAACCCCTCACAGAATCAAGGTAGAATTATATCATATTATCATATATAGAGTAGTGGTGAAAGAGAGTCAAAATGATTAGCAACGAAGGAGGAGGAGGAGGAGCAATGGAGGGTGGGATAGCAAGTCAGAAAGAGGGTGCAGCTAACCAGAGTGGTGGTGGTCTAAAGAAAGGGCCATGGACTGCTGCAGAGGATGCAATGTTGATAGATTATGTGAAGAAACATGGTGAAGGAAATTGGAATTCTGTGCAAAAGAATTCTGGTTTGATGAGGTGTGGAAAGAGTTGTAGGCTTAGATGGGCTAACCATTTGAGGCCTAATCTCAAGAAAGGTTCTTTTACTCCTGAGGAAGAGAAAATCATCATTGAGCTTCACGCCAAGCTCGGTAACAAATGGGCTCGCATGGCCTCTCAGGTATTATTTACATATGCACACACTCACACACATTTACCATTTAACTATTAAATTTCACTTATTTCTTCTTATCAGGATGGACGAACCAAATAATGTTTTGTTTTTTTCCAATTTTTTGTCTTCATGTTTTTTTATCACTATTAATAAAGCTCCGATTTGATTTTTTTTAATGAACTGTCTCTTTCACATTATTTCTGCTATTTTCTTTTGTTTTTCTTCCCCTTATCTAGATAATAATTCATTTTCTTTGTGTCTTCCTTGTGTTTTTGCCATTTGCTATCAAGCATTCGTTATATATTTTTGTGTTAATTCTTTTTCACCTTCTCCATTTCTAGTATACATAACTTGGACTTATTATTTTTTAGGTTGATTATGACTTGCTCATAGTGTTTTTCTTTGCTATTGGGTTGATATGCCAATAGTCAAATATTTATCTCGCAATATAACAGATTAAAAATTAAAATATTAGAAGTTAAAATATATCGTCATCATCTATTTAAGAATTTTTATTATATAAAAACAATATTTTCTCTCTCTCATGCGTTTTTGACCCATCTCTCTAATTA
The DNA here is from genome assembly GCA_947685225.1 of Garcia nutans. Taxonomy (NCBI): domain Eukaryota; kingdom Viridiplantae; phylum Streptophyta; class Magnoliopsida; order Malpighiales; family Euphorbiaceae; genus Garcia; species Garcia nutans. The sequence goes on from CANTUV010000068.1 coordinate 5,229,383, forward strand.
AACTTATTGTTAATTCTTGTTTTTTGATCCTTTTAATTATAATTAATTTCTTTTTTTTTTTTCAAAAAATTTTAATGCAGTTACCTGGTAGAACAGATAATGAAATAAAAAATTTTTGGAACACAAGAATGAAGAGAAGACAAAGAGCTGGTTTACCAATATACCCACAAGAACTCCAAGAAGCCGAAGCCTCTGGATTTCATATTCAACGACATCAACATTCGCAAGATCACCAACATAAACATCCAAATAACAACTCTTCTTTTTCATTCTCTTCCTTATTATCCTCATCAAGAAAGGCTTCATATAATCCTTCTCTTTCACTTCTTGACCCATCTATTACTTTCTCACCTTCTTCATTAAATCCTTTACAAGATCATCATTTTACTTCTTTCTACTCCACCCCAACTCTCCAATTCAACTCTACTAATTCTTCTTTAGCTTTACCATCTTCTAACATTCGTCCATTTAATAATCATCAAAACTTTGCACTCCAGACAATCCCACCATTGAACTACAATAATAGTAACACTACTAATTCAGGTTTTGAAACTAACAACATTAGTTTTACTTCACTGATAATGGGATCTCAAGCTGAACCAATTGGTCTTATTTCTGGTCGGAAATCCGACGTCCCTTCGGACCAAACCCCACCGGATCCCAACTCTCCTAGTGGTGGTGTTTGTGTTAAAAATAATAATGAAAATGATAGTGAGACTAATATGAACAACAGCGGTTTGTTGGATGCTTTGTTGTTTGAATCTCATAATCTTTCCCGGAAAGAAAAATTTAACTGCGAAAATTCAGTGGCTGCATATGAGAAGGGAAAAAGAGTGATGGATGAGCCCATAGAGGAAAAGGAGGAGAAAGGGGAAGAGGAAGATGATGAGAAGAAAGCTTCTAAGCGTGTAAAATTGTCATCAACCAATGCTGGAGAAGCCTCATTTGAAAACCATTGTTGTAATGACTTGAGCTCTTCTCAATCATCAATTGGTAAGTTAATATGTTTCTTTCTTTTTGTATTTTTATTTTTTGTAATTGCTTTTATATTTATTTGGTAAATTTACTTCTTTTTTTTTTTTGTTTACAATAATTTGTTACACATTTATAATTTCCCTACAGCATCCTATACAGAACAAATTGAATTAATTAGAAGTGGCAAACAGATTGGGTTATGGGTTCGGGTAAGATTATTTCGGATTTGAGTGTTTTTGTTTTTTGGGATTTATTCACGTCACACCACTTCAATTTTTTACAAGGGTTAAATAAAGTTTATTTAAAAAATAATAATAATTTTTGTATAAATTTTTTTAGATTTTAGGTTGGGTTCAATTTTACTTTTATTAAATTTAAAAAAATGTATTTTAAATCAAACGGATCACATTTTAGTCAGATCATCCAAGTTATGGAAATTAATAGTAAGTTGCGAGTCATGTGAAATTATTAGGGTTGAATTTGCAACTGAGATACAAATTATTTAACTCTAATAATTACAGGCAAACGTTATATACTTTAAAGAAATAATAATAATAATAATAATAATAATAATAATAATAATAATAATAATAATAATAATAATAATAATAATAATAATAATAATAATAATGTGGAAAATGACAAATAGAATTTTGTATATATACAGGGATGAAACCAAGCGATCAAGAACAAGTAGAGGAAATGAATTCAATGGATGATGACTACTTATTCAGCTTACTTGTTAATTTCCCATCATCAACACCGTTGCCGGAATGGTATCTTAGAAGAAGTATATCCTACGGACTGTCGTCGGATACAATAGCTGGTGACGGACATAAAGTTGAGCAAGAAACTTCCACAGCCGACCACGGCGGCCGGACCACAGCCACAGCTACAAATGACACCCCAACCATTGAGTTGGCTTTTGGATCCTCGTATTGGAATAATATGCCAAGCATTTGCTGAAAAATCTGTTTTTTTTTTTTTTACAAAAACAAAAGCTGCATATTCTTCAAAGAGACTTTTTAAATGTTTATGAGGCAAAAACCAAAAGAAAAAAATGGAAATTAATTGCTATAGAGAATTATTATGGTTCTTTTATGTGGTTTTATCGTTTAGCTAGAGTTAGGTTATATTAGTTTTATTTTTATTTTGTTTTTCTTTTTTTGAGGTTTTAGAGTTAATGTTGTAATTAGTGTTTGTTTCATGTCGTTTGTATTTTTCTAGATTTTTAGAGGAACAAAAAAAGAAAAAAAAATCCTTATGTTAATTAGTTTGTCTTTGTGTATATATACAACGGTGTAGACATAGATTTACAATACAGTATCAGTAGTTAGTACTAATCTAGCTATAGTATTAGAGTGTTAACCTCTCTTTCTGATTGTTTTAATATGGAGTTAATTTCGTATTCAATATTACTTTGATCATTTTAATTAGTTTAATTTGTAATATAAATATCACTAACTCTATATTATCACTGTAAGAATAGACAATAGACTCTTTTATACTATATATTCCATATAATCTTTTTTTAAAGTACTAATATTTGATAATTTGATAATTGCAATGATAATGTTAGTGATATTTTATGTTACAAATTAACATAAAAGTATCGCAATGACATTAGCTCTTTTAATAGGTCAAAAACATTGAAAATTTTATTTCTTGTCATATAGAGACATAGGGGGTGTTTCTCAAAACTTAAAAGCTGGTCAAAACTGATTATAAGCAGCTTTTAGATTATAAGTTGTTTATTTAAGTGTTTTTGAAAACTTAAATAGTAGATTATAATCTAATTTTAATCAGTTTTTTTAAAGTTGGGTTTTGCTACTTTTTTTTAAGCACTTATTTTTTAAGCAGTTTTGATTAAGTAAAAGACCATATTATCCCTACCTAATCTTCAATATTCCAAATTTGCCCACCCTATACACTTTAGTTCCCATCAAAATTTTTTATTTTTAGGATTCTAATTAATATTTTTAGGATTCTAATTAATTTGGTAATATTTACATGGTAGTTTTTTATTTGTATAATTTATTGATAATACCAAGATTATTATTATTATTATTATTATTATTATTATTAAATAAATTTATTATTATTATTATTGCAAAATAAATTTTAAATTGATATTTAAAAAATCATTTTTATACAATAAATAAACTCAGAGACAGTTTGGTCATTTTGACAGTTTCTGCAATTAAAAACTGATTATAAGCTGATTTTACAGAAACACTTAATTAATTATAAACTGATTATCAGCTGATTATTAACTAGTTTACAGAAACGCTTAACTCATTTTTTATAATCTGATTATAATATAAAAATCACTTATTCACAATAAACTGAAAAGCTCCAGTTTTGAGAAACACTCTCATAGAGGTTTTTCTCAAAACTTAAAAGCTGGTCAAAACTGATTATAAGCAGCTTTTAGATTATAAGTTGTTTATTTAAGTGTTTCTGAAAACTTAAATAGTAGATTATAATCTGATTTTAATCAGTTTTTTAAAAGTTGGGTTTTGCTATTTTTTTTTAAACACTTATTTTTTAAGCAGTTTTGACCAAGTAAAAGACAATATTATCTCTACCTAATCTTCAATATTTCAAATTTACTCACCCTATTATTATTATTATTATTATTATTGCAAAATAAATTTTGAATTGACATTTAAAAAATTATTTTTATACAATAAATAAACTCAGGGACAATTTGGTCATTTTGACAGTTTCTGCAATTAAAAACTGATTATAAGCTGATTTTACAGAAACACTTAACTGATTATAAACTTATTATCAGCTGATTATTAACTAGTTTACAAAAACGCTTAACTGCTTATTTTTAATCTGATTATAATCTAAAAATCACTTATTCGCAATAAGCTGAAAAACTCCAGCTTTGAGAAACACCCTCATAGTAATAATAATTATCGGGGCTAATCTCGTAATTTTGACTGCTGTAATTCATTCAATTTTAATTGTTTATTTTTTATTGAATATTAAAAAATAATACAAAGCTGATTTTTTTTTTATAAAAAATCAAAATTATATTATGATCTCTCTCTCTCTCTCTCTCTCTCTCTCTCTCTCTCTCTCTCTCTCTCTCTATATATATATATATATTGTATTATTTATGTGTTTTCTATGATTATTTATATGCATAATTTTTTTTTTCTCTCTTTGATTGTCTTTAGAATAGGTTGCTCTAAATTCTCGGCTTGCTAGTTTTACCTTATGACCAACCCTGATAATTATAATAATAAAATTTCAGTTTGATGAAAATAATATTATGAACTATATTGTTAAAATATCCTTGCTCGCATTTAATAATTTTCATAAAATTTTTATTGCAATACTAAATGGAAATTTTAAAATGAGATTTTCATTCCCTACAAAGTGCTGTAACCATGATGATCTTGTAATATGGATATAACAACCCATATGACAAGGAAACATATTTTAAGCTCTAAAATAGACATGCCATATTAGCATTTTTGAGAAATTTAATAAATGTGGAAATGATTTCACATGCAATAAAATTTAAATATATATATTTAGCTATCGTATTTTTTTTTAAGAAACCAAATTTAGGGAGCCATTCAATTTATTAGCATGCCATATATATGAATTACACCCATGTAGGGACTACAAGGGACTATCATAATTAACTCTCTAAATTTATCAAATTAACAATTAAAATGTGAGACTATAATCACTGAGTGCATAGATTAATTACGCCAAAAAATGAGCGAGATTATAAATATTTTTTTTTTTGGCCTAATTCCTTTTTAATTACATTGGTTATTTCTTCACGAAGGTTCATCCTCTATATATTAAGAAAGAGAACTTTAATTCCTTACTCCATTCGCTAAATAAAGAAACATGTTTGTGGCATATTGTACATAATTATTGTTAGCCTCAAATTATTTGATTTTTGTGATTACTAAAACTCTCATGAAAATTAGATTATTGTAATTTTAACTTGTTTAAAGTTGCACGTTAGAAGGCACAAAATCAAAAGATGTCAAATGAAAAAGATGTACTTTTAGAAACTTGAAAATTTAATCATAGAGACATTCGAAATATCAATAATTCATGAACTCTCAATATCAAATTATTTGAAGACTTATAAAGTTTCAACTATCAAATTACATCTATAAATCTTTGAAAGAGATTAGAAGATCTAAAAACATTCAAGATTGAATATTTGCAAACATAAATGTACTTTATTAAGCTTGCGAACTAGTTTTATGCCAAAGTATTTCATTTCAGAGTAAAAGTTTTTCTATAAGAAATTAAAATTTTCAAATATGGATAAAATTAGATGACATTTCCAAATTGAAATTCCCCATTTCATATGTGATGGCAGTATGATTTTTAAATATTATTTCCTTAAACTATTTTTTCTCATATATTCTAGTGTTTTCATGGTTTAAAAATATTTGTTAGGATGGATTCAAAATTTAATTTGTAATTATATAAAAGATGTAACAACAAAATAAAAGAAGGCAACAAATTTTATGTAGTTTGAAATAAATCTATATTTGTGAGCAAAGAGAAGTAAAATTCACTAATCAAATTAGAGAGAGATACAAAATTTATAAAAAGAAATAAGACTCAAATGTTTGTCCCAAATTCACCCAATGTGCTCACCACTTTCAAATATTGAAATTATAATTATCACTCACAACTAACTCTCTTTAATATACAAGGCTTAGACAAGTCTTACTTAGATATATGAGATAAAAGTTAATTACATGATTGCACAAAAGACCCTTCAAAGAAGATATCCTATAATACTTCTATTTATAATATTACTTACCACTAATCCTAACTTAATAAGGATAATCACTCAATTAGAAATAACACTAAAATAGAAATTCTACTTTATGTATGAAATAATCCTCCAATTGATTTCGAAATATTTTTTGTATAAGTATGAAAATTGATTTCACTTTGTATGAGAACAAGTTGAGGCCATTCATATTTTGGTTTAATTAATCTCCAACTTTTGCAAAGTAAAGAGTTCAATTAAAGTTGTGCGTATGGACTAACTAGGGGCACTAGGATGCTCAAGATAAATGCTTGGCTAAAGCTTGAATAACAAGAGGTATTATTATCATTCATTTTGTTAATTATTTGTCTATGCATGAATTTTATTGAACCAAGATTTGGCACCATCCTTGGTGGATTTTTTATATGTCCAAGAACAATTAAAAAATTTAAAGACCCAGTTTTTCCTTGCAAAAACTTAAGTTCAGTAGACATTACTAATTTAGCATAAAACTTCCATCAGTTTTATTTTCACTAAATAAACAATTGATCATTGTAAAATTAACAAATAGTTAATGAAATAAAGTAAAATGTACTAATAATGTTTTTAGATCATCAACTATACAAATATTTAGTTATGCTTTATATACAGATTGCAATGATAGAGTGATAAGAGCTAGATGTAACAAAAATATATAACAACAAGATAACTAAAAGATATAATTGAAGATAAGTGATATGCTTAGGCAAATTTTGTACACATCATATTGTATACACATTAACAAGCCCCCTCAAGCTGAGGCCGGAGTGTGAGGAAGGTGTAGCTTGTTGAAGTGAAATTTGAACAATGGAAGTGACTTTAAGTGATGTATGTGCTGATCTATATAGTCATGAATTGAGAAAGAAAGAAAAAGAGAGGACAAGTGAAGCAGAAGCTCTGGTGGTTAGAGGCCGTACACAAGGCCGAAATAAAGGAGGGAAGAAAAACAAATCCCTTTCAAAAGCCAGAGTAGAAAAAGATGAGTGTGCTTTTTGTCATGAAAAAGGTCACTGGAAGAAAGATTGTCCAAAGCTTAAAGGCAAGGGCAAAGCTGTTGTTGATTCAAATGTAGTTGAGTGTGATGATTCAGAATCAACCTTCTCATTAGCAGTCATGACATCCGTAGACACTCTTTAATTTTTTCCTCACATCTATTGATATTCTATCGGTAATTAGCAACAAATAAAGTCTTAGGATTAATGTATTTAGATGTAAAATATTGATAATAGAAAAATGAGATTAGAATTATACTACAAAAATAAGGAAGTATACAACAAAATGAGAGTTCCATTTATACTTCACAGAAAATTAAAAAGGGGAATAAAAGCAGAATAGAAAAAGGAAACATGCATTCCATCTTTTCCCCAATCATCGCCTCCTTCCTTCTTAAAATAATTGCAACAGAAAATTTTGATTCATGTGAAAGGAAACATAGGAAGAGCTGCTTAGATGAATAAAACGCCTTTCGAGTTCTTATATCCTTCTGTGTATGCACATTCTGGGGAACTTTTATGCCAAAAAATAGTTCCTTCTTTCATTTTTATATTTATATAGTGCATGCAATTTTACACTACTCCCTACGGATCATGTGCCTTATTTCCTCACCTTTGCTTTTCCTTGACATATTTTATTATAAGGCCAAAATTACTTGCTATTTAGCTCAAGCTCCACCCACATGAAGACCCAATTAAGAGATGGTAATATGAATTAATATTATATATTGTTTCAGACAGTATTAAAATTAATATTAATATGAATTAATATTAAAATTAATTCATGCATGATTTCAAATTATCAATTTATAGTTAAATATAAAAAGTTTCAATTAATACTTTAATTGCATTATGAAATTGAAAATTTAATATAGAGATGTATAATAATGTCATGATACAAAAAAAAAAAGAAAAAAAAAAGAGATATTGTTAACCAAATCAATTACAGGTGGGCATTTTAATCTTCAAATGTGGACTCATGAGATTGTTGACCATTTAAATATGGATTACAAAAGGGGAGGTGCAGTCAACTCTCTGGCTTCGAAATTATTAATTGAAAGAGAGTGAATTCATAAATAAAAGATAGTGTTTTATTTAAATAAAAGTAATTCATCCATTATTATTTAGAGCTTAGGCATTTCCTACACCACCTAGTTTCAAGTCATTCTTTCACTCAAACAGTGTTTTAATAAGCTCCTTTTGCCTTCACTTTTGGTGATACCATTGGTTTCTTCCTTCTTCAACCAGTGTAATCATGACATAAAGTGAAAAAAAAAATCTTAATAGTCTATTCTATATAAATATATCAAGAAAGAAAAGTTTTTAGGAAAATTATACTAAATGTCATTTTTAAATTTTTTTTCAAAAATATCCTACAGTTTTTGCATATTTTTGATATAATAATTATTAATACCCCTCAAAAATATAGTGTATTTTTAATATATTAAATATATATTAGATATATCTCTGAAAATAGGTTGTTTTTGAATTTTCTTTTAATAATGGAATATCATTATTAATCAAATAAGATAAAAGAGAGAGAACAACTATCAAGATCAACTAAACAAAAGTAGGTTATTTTTTAAATTAAAATTTAACGAGTGAGTATTTTTGAAAGACAAAAGAAAAATAAGCATTTTCTAAAATATTTTATTTTTTTTGGATTTTTTTTTAGTTTTTTTTTTTTTTAGTTTTTTTTTTTTTTTTTTTTTTTTTTTTTTTGTCGTTGGGCACATATGGCTTCACTATAATATATTTATTGATATAGTGATTAAGTTCAGTATTTGGTGGTTGAAGTTACATGACTGTAACACTTGAAATTTCTCATAATTAAAACATCAGTATCAACTAGTTTTTTAAAAAAAGTAGCATCTTTGTTACTTCAAATTTTAACTATATTTAAGTTTTGTTCATTTTAATTTATATAATTTTTTATCTTAAGAATTTTAAAATATAATGTAATTAAATGCTGGATTATTTTATTATAACTCAAAATGTTATTTTCACTAAAATTAGGGTAGAAAATAAAAGTACTAATTTGGGATATTAGAAATTAGAAGAAAAAAATTACACTCTATAGCACACTTTTTAATTTTTTTTTTCAAAAATACCATATATTTTTAATATATTTTTTATATACTAAATGTATACTCAATGTATATTTTAAAAAATTGAATATACCTTTAATATACACATGTATACTAAAAATATACCTCTAAAAAAGAATATTTTTTAAATTGAAAGTTGAAAAATGGTATTTTTAAAATTGAAATTAAAAAGGGGATATTTTTAAAAATATTTTTATTTTTTAGGATATTTTTTTAAAAAAAAACCCAAATTAAAATGTTAAAGAGACAAAGTAATTAGTCCGTTGTTGGGTCTTTATTGTACTGCATTTGGAAAATAGTTAAAAATATGGGATATTTATAATAAAAGTAACCTAAAAAGAAAATTTTTTTAACTTAATGAATTTGAAAAAAACTTTAAAATTTACGCTATTGATACTTTTTCTTGCAAAAATATGGTAAAAAATGGATGTGGACCTGAGCATCATCTTGTCACAAGATTTATACATTTATATTTCTCCTACTATTCATTTCTCTTACCTATTTATTAATATTTTAAAAATTTTATATGATTAAAAAATAATAAATTAATTAACTTCAAATATAATTTATGCTAATTAATTTTAAATTATATTTTATGCATATAATTTTACATATTTTATTTAATTTTTATTTTTTACAATAATTTTAACATATACTATAAAAATTATTTTAAAACATTTTTTAATATATAATATTATTATTTATTATTTTTAAATTTAACTCATATATCTAGTTATATGTAATATATACTCATATGTACTATTATTTTATAGCATATATTCATATATATTATTATTCACATATCTTTAGTTATATACAATATATACTAACATATATTATAATTTTATAATATATTTTTTTTTCAAAAGTTGTACTTTTATTAATGATATCTGATATATGGAAGACCCATACTATCAGTAATTACAATTCCTTTAATATAATTTGGAAGAGACAAAAAATTTGGAAAAACTCTTGAAGTATTGTGCAATCTACTATATTAAGCAAGATAGTGGGCAACTTGGTTCCCCTCTTTAAGCACATGAGTCAAAGAGCAAGAATGAGATTGAAGAAGGGTCCGGGCTTTTGCAAGAGAAGATGACTGATTATAAAAATTGTGATCAAGGAGCTACTGCGTCAACACTTGGGCATCAGATTCAATATAGATAAAGGATTGAATTTTAGAGAGGCACCATTCAAATCCTAGTAAAAAGGCAGTAAGCTCAGCTTCCAAAGGAGATGCAGGGTGCAAGAGGAATGTAATATCCTCATATATGCCCTAGAAGTCTTGGTTATGATGTTTTTTTGTTGTTGTTGTTGTTATATTGGATTGTATATATATGATAATTGCAAGAGAAAAGAAATTGGGAAAGAAAATAGGGTTTAGAGAGAATGGTATATGTTGTGTATATGATGATATATATAACATATAAATGGGTCAAAGGAAGAGTCAAAGGAAAAGAGATATTTTTGTGTTGAGTGTGTAATTACTTAAATGGGCTTATATGAGACAAAAGGTGAGTTATATGGTTAAGGGTATTGAGGTAATTTACCTTTAGAAATCTCTTGGTGGAGATTAAAAGATGGAAAAGTGTTTGACTTGTGGCTATTTTGTTTTCTTTTCATTTTGGGTGCCGGTGATTGAAGGAGAGAAAGAGGAAGAGAAGTGTTCTTGATGCTAGAGTTCAATTGAAGAGGCAATCCAAGAGTTTGGTTAGAGATTTGTGAAATTTCTTCATCTAAGGTAAGAAATCTTTTGTTTTTCCTTTGTAAATTTTGAAGTTATGTTTAAAGTGAAGTGTGATTTGTTGATGTAATGATTTGGTGTATTTGATATGTGTTTGCAAGTGTTAGAATTGATTTAAAGTAAAAAAATTGGAATTGGTGTTGGTTTGGTTGTGATTATGGAAAAATAAGTGAAGATTGATAGTGGAAAATCAAGAGTAAAGTTTGAGTTAGGATTTTGAGATGGTTTGTGTTCAAATGTGTTGTTTAAGTGGTTATTGTGATGAATATGTGTTATGACATGAGTTATATCCATTTGAGTGAGTTTGTGTTGGGAATTATATGTTAAAATGCATTTGGAAGAGGGTTGGTTACATTTAGGGTTTATGCATGAGAGACACGTAATTTGGGGCGGTCGCTATTATTCAAGTGCGGTCGCGACTTAGGTCGGGCTTCTGGCCGCGAAACCTACTGTAATAATGTTTTATCTTTTGATTGTGAGGTGCGGTCGCGACTTAGGTCGGGCTTCTGGCCGCGAAACCTACTGTAATAAGGTTTTATCTTGTAATTGTATGGGGCGGTCGTATTCAGGTGAGGCGCGACCGCTAGAAAGGTTCTGTTCACCTTATTGGAAGCAATCTAATCCTACAACAAGATTTTCATATACATGTTAAAATAGATCATCCATTTGAGTTGTCAATGATCAAAATAGATATCATTTGTCTAACATCATTGTTGAATCATGAAATGTGTGATGATATGGAATTGATAATGCATATGATATTACATGAATAAGGTTATGTATTGTGTATTGTGAGGCTTGTGAATGGTGATGTGTATTATGAATAATGTACTTTGAAATGTGATACTAATAATGCTATATACACAATATGAATTGAGATATGAAATGCTATAAAGCCATTGTGATTGGCTATGATGATATAATTGAATGATGTATGGCATGTTTGCCTAATTGATGAGAAAGATTGATAAAGAGTTTGAAATAAGTGTATGTTTAATATGATATTAAGTTTCAGAGTTCTGGTTTTTTTGAAGGCATGCCTATTTAATGAAAGTTAACAGTCTTGCCGGGTTGAGGATCTCTTCAAATTGAGTTGAATTGAGGTCCAAGAGACTGGGTCTGTTACACTATGATAATTGATATTATGAAATATTAGATTTGTAACAGTCTTGCCGGGTTGAGGATCTCCTCGAGTTAGATGAGTTGATGATCCAAGAGACTGGGTCTGTTACACTATCCATGGATAGAGATATATATGTATATGTTGCCTACGGGCGTGATAATGGTGTTTATGAACTGAAGCAGTAACTCTGAATTCTGAATATCGTATTAAATACTTGATGGGCCCATAGGTGTCTAGGTTTTATGTATAACATAAATGTTGTTCTAATGTAATGAAATGTTAATATTACTTATATGATGAAACGGACTATTCACGGAATATTGTTTATTGAGTATGATCTTTACTAATTGTGTGTGTATCATTGATGTTGATTTATTAATACAAATGTGAAACATTGCATTGCACTAAAGCATAACATTAGCATGAATTGTCTTACTAAGCCCTTGGCTTAGCGCGATAGTGTTTAATCGCGCAGGTAATAGAGTTGAACCCGAGAGCTCTTCTAGACCGAGTGAGAGTAGACATTGAAGAGTTGATTTTGGGAACTTAAAGATCAGAGGAGATTTGCCAATCATGTATAACTCTTTTATATTTTGTAAAGATTTTGTTTATATTGTAAATATATATGTAATGATAAATAAGTACTCAAATGTTTTTATATGTGTAAATATTTTATAACTTCCGCTGTGTACTACTTAAATGTATTAATATATCTATAATGTATATTGAGAAAGATGATGGTATTATATAAAAATGTTTTGAATATTGATGAAAAGCCGTAGCACTCCTATATTCGGTGCACATATGCTACATTGTGGTGTTGTAGTGTGTGTGTACTGAATGTGGGGGTGTTACAATTGTTTTGGTATCAAAGCCTAGGTTTGAGATTCTCAACCTAGGTAAAATGTAAGAAAAAGACTATTTTGACTTTAAAAGTGGTTTTGAATAACATATATATTTGGGATTGGCAACCTCTGATCTTTAATAAGAAGTATTCTACTGTGTTTGCAGTGTTAGGTTGTGATGGATTCTCACTCACGTCAGTCGATTGAGGGTAGTGCCGAGAGTATTGCTCCTGCTGAGGGAGCTAGAGTTGATAGTGTTGAGGAGGCACCTGCTTCGGTGTCGGGTAGACCAGCTGGAGAGGAGGTTCCGCCAGCCTGGTTTAGACATATGATGGAAGTTATGAGGCAAGCACCAGTGCAACCAGTGCCACCACCCCCTCAGCCTGTGGTACCAGTAAGGCACTATGATAAACTAAGGAAGTATGGAGCGGAGGATTTCCTTGGTACTACTGATCCAGCTGTAGCAGAACAGTGGCTTGACAAAGTACAGAGGATTTTTATTCAGTTGCAAGCCACATCGGAGGAAAAGTTTGATTATGTAAGATCTTTGCTACAGAAGGATGCATACGACTGGTGGAGGACAGTGCCCCATTCTATGGATGATCCACCGACCTTGTCATATGTGGATTTTCTGAGAGAGTTTGAATTGAAGTATACTCCTAGGGAGTACAAAGACATGAAGAAGATGGAGTTCTTAAGCTTGAAGCAAGATAGCAAGACGGTAACTAAGTATGAGGTTGAGTTTATCCGATTGAGCCAGTATGCTGGGGGCATTATAGCTGATGAGATAGATAGATGCAGGAGATTTGAGGAGGGATTGAGGCCCTCTATCATGTGTCTAGTGGCTGGATCTAGATATCACGATTTCTCCCAGCTAGTGGCAGCAGCTCGGAGTGTGGAGCGAGCTCAAGTTATTGCAGCTGCTTCAGAGGAAGAGGTTAGGGTTAGGAGGCCCCAGTTTGAGGCAGGGTCTTCTTCTGTTAAGAGAGGTAAAGGAAGCTTTGTTCCTAGAGTTAGTAGGAGTCAGAGGTCAACTGGTAGGTCAGTGCAGTTCCAGAGGCAGAGATTTAGACCTGCAGCTTCAGCGGCGAGTGCTCCAACCCCAGTGACTCAGAGATCCACTCTACCTGTGTGTGCTCAGTGTGGTGGATCACATAGGGGTGCTTGTTGGAGGTATAGTGGGTCAGCTGTGTGCTTCAGATGTGGATCTCCTGAGCATTTTATTAGAGATTGTCCAGAGAGACAGGAGCAGATGTCAGTTGATACTGCAGCTTCTCGACCTAGTGTGAGGGGAGGTCGAGCAGGCAGAGGTAGCAGCCGGGGAGGCAGATCTGGGTTCAGTGTTAGAGGAGGTGCTACATCCAGGGAGAGTAGACCAGAGGAGGTTGGATCTTCCCAGAGGATGTATGTTATGCAGAGGCAGCCAGATGCTTCGGCAGTCATAGCTGGTACTTTTTCTTTATTTGATACTTCAGTACTTGCTTTGATTGATCCGGGTTCCACACATTCTTATATTAGTGCATCTGTTTTGCCTGTGTCTGATATGCATGCTGAGTCCCTAGGATTTGATGTGTTGGTGACAAATCTGTTAGGGCATAGTGTGATTGTGAGTAAGGTGCACCGAGACAGTGCAGTGAGGGTGCAAGGTGAGGAGTTCCTTGGAGATTTGATTGAGATGCCATTTAAGGAATATGATGTGATCCTAGGTATGGATTGGCTATCTAGACATGGAGCTGTGGTAGACTGTAAAAGGAAAATTGTTTCTTTGAGAACTGCTGATGGTAGAGAGGTGATAGTATCTAATGAGCAGGAACAGCTAGCCTCCTTATTTGTTTCAGCTGTTGCAGCCAGGAGGTTGATTAGAAAGGGGTGTGAAGCTTATCTTGCTCATGTGATAGATACTAGAGTGAAGGGTTCTCCCATTGATAGTATTGCCACAGTTGCAGAGTTCCCAGATGTATTCCCAGAGGAGTTGCCAGGATTGCCTCCTGAGAGAGAGGTGGAGTTTGGTATTGAATTGTTACCTGGTACCACTCCTATCTCTATTACTCCTTATAGAATGGCACCAGCAGAATTGAGGGAATTGAAAGTGCAATTACAGGAGTTGTTGGATAAAGGATTTATTCGCCCCAGTGTTTCTCCTTGGGGAGCTCCTGTGCTATTTGTGAAGAAGAAAGATGGTACTATGAGATTGTGCATCGATTATAGGCAATTGAACAAGGTGACTATTAAAAATAAATATCCTTTGCCTAGAATCGATGATCTCTTTGATCAATTGAAGGGTGCAGCTGTGTTTTCTAAAATTGATTTGAGATCTGGATACCATCAATTGAGAGTTAAAGCTGAAGACATTTCCAAGACCGCCTTTCGGACCAGGTATGGACATTATGAGTTTCTAGTTATGCCTTTTGGCTTGACGAATGCACCTGCAGCTTTTATGGATTTGATGAATAGGGTGTTCAGGCCCTATCTGGATCAGTTTGTAGTGGTCTTCATCGATGACATTCTGGTGTATTCGCGGAATGAAGAGGAACATGACAAGCATTTGCGGATTGCGTTGCAGATTTTGAGAGAGAAGCAGTTGTTTGCCAAATTGTCGAAGTGTGAGTTCTGGTTGGATCAAGTCGCTTTTCTCGGACATATTGTCTCAGCAGAAGGCATTAGAGTTTATCCGAGTAAAGTTGAAGCCATTTTAAATTGGAGTCCAAGCAAGTCTGTGACAGAGGTTAGAAGTTTTCTGGGTTTGGCAGGCTATTACCGGCGGTTTGTGAAAGGGTTTTCTTTGATAGCTACTCCACTCACCAGATTGCTTCGTAAGGGAGTAAGATTTGTGTGGACAGAGCAGTGTCAGGCTAGCTTTGAGCAGTTGAGAGATATGTTGACTCAAGCGCCTGTTCTTACTTTACCTGTTGAAAGCAAACCATATGTGATCTACAGTGATGCTTCACATAGTGGTTTGGGGTGTGTTCTGATGCAAGAAGGTAAGGTTATAGCTTATGCATCTCGACAGTTGAAACCGCATGAGCTTAACTATCCGACCCATGATTTGGAGCTAGCAGCCATTGTGTTTGCATTGAAGATTTGGCGACACTATCTGTTTGGGGAGAAATGTTTTATCTACACTGATCACAAAAGTTTGAAATATTTGGGTGTTCAAAAAGAGCTCAATCTTCGGCAGAGGAGATGGTTGGAATTGATTAAAGACTACGACTGTTTGATTGATTATCATCCAGGTAAAGCAAATGTTGTTGCTGATGCCTTGAGTCGGAAGTCTTTAGCTGGTTTAACTGTTTACTCGCTCTCGTTGCTTGTTGAGTTGAGAGCTTTGCATGCCAGTTTTGTACCTTGTGATGATGGTGCATTGTTGGCACAGTTGCTTTTGAAACCAGTTTTGTTGGATCAGATAAAAGAGGCTCAGTTGATTGATATGAAGATTCAGAAGATTATTTCAGATTGCAAGAATGGGAAGACTAGAGATTTTATTGTGAAAGGTGATGGGAGTCTCTGGTTTAAGAACCGATTGTGTGTACCCGATGATACTGTTTTGAAAAGAGTCATTTTAGAAGAAGCACATCAGTCAGTGTTTGCTATGCATCCGGGTAATACAAAGATGTATCATAATTTGAGACAACATTACTGGTGGATTGGTTTGAAGAGAGATATTGCAGATTTTGTGTCGAAATGTCTCACTTGTCAGAAGGTTAAAGCAGAGCATCAAGTTCCAACTGGATTACTACAACCATTATCAGTACCAGAATGGAAGTGGGATAGAGTGACGATGGATTTTGTGTCTGGGTTGCCATTGACACAAAAGAGGCATGATGCCATATGGGTAATTGTGGATAGATTGACTAAGACAGCTCATTTCCTTCCGGTTCGGATGGATTATTCTTTGGAAAGGTTAGCTGAGCTGTATATCCATGAGATTGTGAAGTTGCATGGGGTTCCAACTTCTTTAGTGTCTGATCGAGATCCCAGGTTTACTTCAAGATTTTGGAAGAGTTTGCATAGTACTTTGGGTTCTCGATTACACTTCAGCACTGCTTTTCATCCACAGACGGATGGACAGTCAGAGAGGGTGATACAGATTATTGAAGATATGTTGAGAAGTTGTGTCATTGATTTCTCTAGAAGTTGGGATAGATTTTTACCTCTTGTGGAGTTTGCTTACAACAACAGTCACCAATCTAGCATTGGTATGGCACCATTCGAAGCATTGTATGGCAGACGGTGTAGGACACCTCTTTGTTGGAATGAGCTTGGAGATAATAAGTTGATTGGTCCTGATTTGATTCAAGAAACTGAAGAGAAAGTAAAAGTGATACGAGGCAGGTTGAAAACAGCTTCAGACCGACAGAAGTCTTATGCAGATCTGAAAAGGAGAGACATAGAGTTTGATGTTGGGTATAAGGTATTTCTGAAAGTTGTACTTTTATTAATGATATCTGATATATGGAAGACCCATACTATCAGTAATTACAATTCCTTTAATATAATTTGGAAGAGACAAAAAATTTGGAAAAACTCTTGAAGTATTGTGCAATCTACTATATTAAGCAAGATAGTGGGCAACTTGGTTCCCCTCTTTAAGCACATGAGTCAAAGAGCAAGAATGAGATTGAAGAAGGGTCCGGGCTTTTGCAAGAGAAGATGACTGATTATAAAAATTGTGATCAAGGAGCTGCTGCGTCAACACTTGGGCATCAGATTCAATATAGATAAAGGATTGAATTTTAGAGAGGCACCATTCAAATCCTAGTAAAAAGGCAGTAAGCTCAGCTTCCAAAGGAGATGCAGGGTGCAAGAGGAATGTAATATCCTCATATATGCCCTAGAAGTCTTGGTTATGATGTTTTTTTTGTTGTTGTTGTTATATTGGATTGTATATATATGATAATTGCAAGAGAAAAGAAATTGGGAAAGAAAATAGGGTTTAGAGAGAATGGTATATATAACATATAAATGGGTCAAAGGAAGAGTCAAAGGAAAAGAGATATTTTTGTGTTGAGTGTGTAATTACTTAAATGGGCTTATATGAGACAAAAGGTGAGTTATATGGTTAAGGGTATTGAGGTAATTTACCTTTAGAAATCTCTTGGTGGAGATTAAAAGATGGAAAAGTGTTTGACTTGTGGCTATTTTGTTTTCTTTTCATTTTGGGTGCCGGTGATTGAAGGAGAGAAAGAGGAAGAGAAGTGTTCTTGATGCTAGAGTTCAATTGAAGAGGCAATCCAAGAGTTTGGTTAGAGATTTGTGAAATTTCTTCATCTAAGGTAAGAAATCTTTTGTTTTTCCTTTGTAAATTTTGAAGTTATGTTTAAAGTGAAGTGTGATTTGTTGATGTAATGATTTGGTGTATTTGATATGTGTTTGCAAGTGTTAGAATTGATTTAAAGTAAAAAAATTGGAATTGGTGTTGGTTTGGTTGTGATTATGGAAAAATAAGTGAAGATTGATAGTGGAAAATCAAGAGTAAAGTTTGAGTTAGGATTTTGAGATGGTTTGTGTTCAAATGTGTTGTTTAAGTGGTTATTGTGATGAATATGTGTTATGACATGAGTTATATCCATTTGAGTGAGTTTGTGTTGGGAATTATATGTTAAAATGCATTTGGAAGAGGGTTGGTTACATTTAGGGTTTATGCATGAGAGACACGTAATTTGGGGCGGTCGCTATTATTCAAGTGCGGTCGCGACTTAGGTCGGGCTTCTGGCCGCGAAACCTACTGTAATAATGTTTTATCTTTTGATTGTGAGGTGCGGTCGCGACTTAGGTCGGGCTTCTGGCCGCGAAACCTACTGTAATAAGGTTTTATCTTGTAATTGTATGGGGCGGTCGTATTCAGGTGAGGCGCGACCGCTAGAAAGGTTCTGTTCACCTTATTGGAAGCAATCTAATCCTACAACAAGATTTTCATATACATGTTAAAATAGATCATCCATTTGAGTTGTCAATGATCAAAATAGATATCATTTGTCTAACATCATTGTTGAATCATGAAATGTGTGATGATATGGAATTGATAATGCATATGATATTACATGAATAAGGTTATGTATTGTGTATTGTGAGGCTTGTGAATGGTGATGTGTATTATGAATAATGTACTTTGAAATGTGATACTAATAATGCTATATACACAATATGAATTGAGATATGAAATGCTATAAAGCCATTGTGATTGGCTATGATGATATAATTGAATGATGTATGGCATGTTTGCCTAATTGATGAGAAAGATTGATAAAGAGTTTGAAATAAGTGTATGTTTAATATGATATTAAGTTTCAGAGTTCTGGTTTTTTTGAAGGCATGCCTATTTAATGAAAGTTAACAGTCTTGCCGGGTTGAGGATCTCTTCAAATTGAGTTGAATTGAGGTCCAAGAGACTGGGTCTGTTACACTATGATAATTGATATTATGAAATATTAGATTTGTAACAGTCTTGCCGGGTTGAGGATCTCCTCGAGTTAGATGAGTTGATGATCCAAGAGACTGGGTCTGTTACACTATCCATGGATAGAGATATATATGTATATGTTGCCTACGGGCGTGATAATGGTGTTTATGAACTGAAGCAGTAACTCTGAATTCTGAATATCGTATTAAATACTTGATGGGCCCATAGGTGTCTAGGTTTTATGTATAACATAAATGTTGTTCTAATGTAATGAAATGTTAATATTACTTATATGATGAAACGGACTATTCACGGAATATTGTTTATTGAGTATGATCTTTACTAATTGTGTGTGTATCATTGATGTTGATTTATTAATACAAATGTGAAACATTGCATTGCACTAAAGCATAACATTAGCATGAATTGTCTTACTAAGCCCTTGGCTTAGCGCGATAGTGTTTAATCGCGCAGGTAATAGAGTTGAACCCGAGAGCTCTTCTAGACCGAGTGAGAGTAGACATTGAAGAGTTGATTTTGGGAACTTAAAGATCAGAGGAGATTTTCCAATCATGTATAACTCTTTTATATTTTGTAAAGATTTTGTTTATATTGTAAATATATATGTAATGATAAATAAGTACTCAAATGTTTTCATATGTGTAAATATTTTATAACTTCCGCTGTGTACTACTTAAATGTATTAATATATCTATAATTTTTATTGAGAAAGATGATGGTATTATATAAAAATGTTTTGAATATTGATGAAAAGCCGTAGCACTCCTATATTCGGTGCACATATGCTACATTGTGGTGTTGTAGTGTGTGTGTACTGAATGTGGGGGTGTTACAAGGAAGGAATAACCTGCAATAAAATGTCCATTCATGTGTCTAATGATTGCTCCACCCGAAGACAAAGAAGGAGTAAATGACGCATCCAGGTTCAATTTATAGCAACCAGCAGCAGGCTTCTTCCACCAAACCAGTTTAGGTTTCAAGGACTTCAGTCCAAAATTGGAAGGCAAAAAAACTGAAAAAGATGGCAAAGGCTTGGCAAATTTGGCATCAGCATATCCAATTCCCCAATTTAACAAGAACCGATTGATTTGAAGTTCTATAAAAGAGAAATGATACCGTTCTCCACCCCAGGAACTAGGGGTATAGGCTATCCATATAGAAAATAGGATGCATTGAGGGACGAGTCTACAGAGTTTGCTTCTAATTGAACTCTTGTTGCTGAACAGCCACCACGTTGACAGTTCTTGACGAAGAGTGAGAGGCCGTGATGTGTAAGGGATAAGTAAAGCTCGGTAATAGATCCAAAGTTTATTGATTTTCTCACAAGAGTAAAAAACATGATTGATGGAGGCTTCAGCAGAATTACAAAGGGGGCACACCGAGGCTAGATGGATACCCAACCGTTGAAGATTACATGGAAGAGGGAGAGCATTATTAGGCAACCTCCAAGTGAAAAATGAAAACTTTGTTGGTATTGTCGGGTCCCAAATAGATTCCCTGGACAGCGTGGAGTTCCTCTTGAATCTAACATATTCATAAGCTTCAGCCAAGCAAAAACCCTGAGAGCTACCATTCCATTCAACAGTCGAGCCACTCAAAGTAAAAAAATCAATATAGGCAGCATGTGCTTTACAAAGCCTTTTCCATGTACAAGAATCAGTAAGAGAGGGAACCATATTACCTTTCCTATGGTATTTCCGCCTCATGTACACAGCCCACAAGGAATCTCCAATGAGATAAGACCTTAACAGCTTAATCGAATAGGCATCTTGGACTAATTGTAGGGAACGAATGCCCAAGCCTCCTTCTGCTGTAGGATAAAGGAACTCAGAGAATTTAATCCAATGATGCCGCTTCACAGATGAGTCAGTGCTCCAAAAAAATTGAGCCATTTTCCGTTCAATTGTTGAGACAATTGATTTGGGGAGAAGCATGGCCCCCATAATATGAATTGGAATGGAGCTTAAAACATGTTTAATAAGAATTAAGCGTCCACCTGGTGAGAGAAATCTCTTAAGCCATCCTTGCAGTTTGGAGTCAATCTTCTTCAGCAAATCTTTGCAATAAATAGCTCTGTTAATTCCTTGATAGATTGGGGCTCCCAGATAAACAAATGGAAGAGAGTTGCGTCGAATGGATAAGAGGTTTTCAATTTTCTTAATAGATCCAGCACTAGCTTTGGTTGAGCAATAGAAGGCAGACTTCTCAAAGTTAATTGATTGGCCCAAAGCAGATTGGTAAGAAGATAAAAAAATTTTGAAGCTCTTAATTGAACGCACATCTCCATTAATGAAGACCAATAAGTCATCTGCAAAAGCCAAGTGAGATATAATAGGACTATGCCTGTGCAATTTGTAAGGAGTAATGCTGCCTTCAGAAATCAAATTGTTAAGACCCCTAGAAAAGGCTTCCGAAGCAAGAATAAATAAGAAAGGAGAGAGAGGATCTCCTTGTTTAACTCCTCGCTTTGGTTGAAAGAATCCATAGCTAACCCCATTAACCAAAACCGAAAGATGTGTGGATGCCAAATTCCCCATAATCAATTGGACAATTTTAGCTGAGAAACCAATTTTAAGGAGGACAGTGTTTAAGAATTCCCATGAGACTCTATCGAAGGCTTTCGCCATATCAAGCTTGATAGCCAAATTATGTCCCCGAGTTTTTTTGTCAATCTCCTGAATCAATTCATTAGCTAGAAAAATCTGATTATGATATATATCTACATATATTGTTATATATATATATATATCTAATTATATGTAATATATACTTAGATATATTATTAATTTGTAACATATACTTATATAATTTGGTATTCTTTTTAAATTCAACATATATATCTAGTTATACGTAACATATATTTATATATAACTAAATACATAAAACAGTTATATACTATCATTTTTTTTAAATCTAACATATATATCTAGTTATATATATATAACACATACCCACATATACTGTTATTTTTAAATTCATCATATGTATCCACACAAATTTTTTGAAATTCAACATATATTTTTACTATATGTAATATATATATCATGTAATAAATATTTAACTGTCAATAATACACTTTAATAGTACCTATTTATATTGTATATGTGTATAAAATATTTAATATTTTTGTCATATATATTACTTATAAGTTGATATAATTTGTTAATGTGATGGAAAACTAAAAATTTTAAAAAAATATTTTCTTTAAATCATTTTATCGAATATGTAGAGTGTTTTACAATTAAGAAAAAAATTCTCAATAACTACAATTCATATTCAAAAAAAGTCAAAAAAAAAATCAAAAGATTTCCATATACAAAATTTGTTAAAAAATAATTTCTCCAAAATCATGTGGTATAAGTATGGTTTTTTTTTTATTACTTTTGATCACATGTTATATAACAAGACACATACAGCTGAATGACAAGGTAAAAGACACACTGATTTTTTTTTTTGTTCTTCGTTATGTTTTTAACAAATTTAACACATGAAATATCAGGAAAAAGTGCATTTAGAGGCATTATAGGGGTAATTATTATTCTTCAGGTAGTGCTGGTGGAATTTCTATAGAGGTTTGCGGGTACAGAGAGGTTGAAATGGGGGCAACGGGATAGTACCATTATAATTGCAGCAATGTCATGGCCAGTAGCACAAAAAGTTTAGAAACTTTATAAATTTTTAAGAAAACGAAAAAAATACATATTTATAAGCTATGTTTGGTTTCTAAGAAAAGGATAATGAAAAAGGAAAAGGAAAATGGAACTAACTTTTTAAGCCATTGAAAAGAAGAAGAAGAAGAAGAGAGGAACGGAGAAGAAGGAAGAATATTTTATATTTGAAAAAAAATGTAAAAAAAAACAAAAAACAAAAAAGTTAAAAAGTTAATATATATATATGATATTTTTTAAAATAAAAGTTAAAAAATTGTAATTCATTTTATTGCCTCTAAAAATATTAGGACTTTTGACAAAAATATAAGAAAAATTGAAAATAATTTTAAATATACCATATTTATGAAATATTTATCAAAATACCAGAATTTATAAAATATTTACCAAAATATCATATTTTTATTAGTTTATAATGAATTTATAATTAGTTTACAATGAGTTTATGATGAGTTTATAAATTTCACACAGTTTATAATGAGTCTATAATAAAATCACTAAAATATCTCTGATAAAAAAATAAAAATTTTTAAAAATATGATAGATGATATTATTTTTCTAAAATATTAAAACAAAAGCCATGACTCGTCGGCATTAAATCCAAAATAGGCCCAATTTAAGAAAAGAAAGCCTTGTCCATATGTATGTATGCATAAAAGAGAAAACTACATAAAATATTTTTTTCTTTAAAATTTTGTTGTATAGTATTTTTTTAACATTTATAACATATTGTGCTTATATTTTTATAATACACAAATACAAATGAAGACAATCTCCAAATAGCACAAATTCAAATTCAAAAATGAGTATAAACAAATCCCTATTAAAAGAATATTTTATTGATACAAAAAAAATTCAGGAAAAAATATATGGGTGTGATATGGTACAAATGGAAGATCAGTTGTAAAATATACTAAATAGATACTCAATATATAATAAATATATACCAGATCTTTGGCTTTTATGTTTTTCTCTATTTTTCAAATTTGAAATTCATGGTTGTAAATTGTATAAATCAATTATAAAATTTACTAAACATATATTAGATTTCTAAGTTTTAAGATTACTTATGTCAAAATGCGAGGAGAATTAACTTGATAAAATCATTACAAAATGATGAAGGGGAGTGGGTTTCTATAGTAGATGGACTCAAGAGTTTGGTTGTTGATTATTTTTCTTCAGTATATGGGGAGAGTGTTGCAAATGTTAATGAAGTGACTCGATTGGTTCCTAGAAAGTGACAACGGAAGATAATATGATCCTTTCTACACCATTGACTATGGAGGAGATTAAATTGGCTATGAGTCAGATGCATCTAGACAAAGCCCCTGGCCCAAATGATCTTAATCCAGCTTTTTATCAGAAATTCTGGCATCAAATTTGGGGGGATATTACTCAAAACTGTAAGAGATGGCTTGAGCAATGTACTTTTCCTAATTCCCTTGCTGATGCAAATATTATGATGATCCTGAAGGTTGATAGCCCTATTAGTTTTAAAGATTATAGACCCATTTCATTGAATAATGTCCTGTATAAAATTGTCTCAAAAGCTTTAGCTAATAGGCTTAAGACTGTTCTTTCAAGGATTATTTCTGATAGTCAATCTACCTTTGTCCCAGGGCATCTTATTATAGATAATATGTTTATGCCTTTGAATTAATTCATGGAGTGCGTAGATATATTAGAGGGAAGACAGATTGGGCTGCTCTTAAGATTGACATTAGTAAGGCTTATTATAGGATTAACTGGGAATTTTTGCAATCAATGTTTGTTGCTTTAGGTTTTGATGTGATATGGATAAAATGGATGATGATGTGTGTGATGGATGTGAATTATTCGATATTATTGAATGGGGAGGAAGTGAGTCCTATTAGTGCGAAGAGGGGATTAAGACAAGGGGATCATTTGTCTCCCTATTTATTTATCATTTCTGCGAAAGGGCTTATCGATGCTACTGAAGAATGTAGAAATGCAGGGTAGAATACATGGGTGTAGAGCTAGCAGAAGGGTGCCTAGAATTTCTCGTTTATGTTTTGTTGATGACTCTTTGCTTTTTTTTTTTTAAAGTCTACTGAATCGGAATGTAATAATATTAAGAATATATTAACAACTTATGAGGAAGCATCTGGGCAAGCTATTAATTTTTAAAAATCTAGAATTCTGTTTAGCCCAAATGTGGATGATAATAACAAAGCTCGATGTTCAGATATACTGAGGGTCTATAATCCCTTAGGGCAGCATTCTTACTTAGGGCTTCCATCTATGATTGGTAGAAATAAGAGAGCTATATTTGGCTTTCTAAAGGATAGATAGTGATTACTTTGTGTTATTGCAATGCTAAAGTAAGTGCACTAGTCGCGCAAGTAATAAAGTAGTGAGTAAGATATCATTCCACTGGATAAGGTCAATTACTAGTCTAAATTTCAACTGTTGTTTAGCAATCCAATAATTATTGTGATGATTAAAATAAAAAAATACCTAATAAATTAAATTAATAAAAGATTGAGTATTGTGCAAAAAGAATTGATAATAAAGACACTATCCAGATATCGAATCCCCCTAGCTATAAAGAATATCTATGAATATTAATTCAATTAAATTAAATAACAGAGCTAAATTGGCATTCATCTAAATTAGATTAAAACATCTCTCGAGTGAATTAATCCCTAATCACTAAGTAGAATGCTAGAAATATCTTCTCAAGCATAATTAAATAGATTATGCAATAGGAACCATGAATTATAAATAAAAGGATCTTGTAAGTCTATCTCTAGCACTCCAATCAACCCTCAACTCCAATGAGAATTCCATTCATATCAAGCTTTCTCAACTCAATAATATGAAAATTGCAACCAATTAATAAGCATGCTATTATCAATTGGAAATAAATAATTAAGAATCATAAGAATAAGACAACTTAATTAAATGATTTAATTAAATAAAAACTATTCAATCCATACAATAAAGCTAGGGTTCATCAATATCTAGATAGAAATAATTTAGTTCGTGTTTATAATCAGAAAACCAGAAAAAAAAATAAGTAAAAGAATTCAAACAATCCATGATAAATGATTTGTGTTTCTTCACTTCAATCCTTGATTCTTGATTTAAATCTTGTATAAATTGGATCTTCACCTCCAACCTCAGTTGCCAAACTCTTCCTTTTTAAAGAATCACTTCTAAGTGATAAAAACTGAATCCCTAATTCGCACTTCAGCTTAGATTTTATAACCTAGAGATTTAGCTTGACACGTCCGGTGACACGGCCTTGTCTTTTGGGCTTGTCGATGATATTTTTTTCAGCGTTGATGACATGGGCAATGATACAGCCAAGCTGCTGGACGTGTCATAGCTACTAAAATATAAGATTAAGAACACGGGTAGTGACACGGGCGTGTTACTAGGCATGTCGATGCTTCTATAAGGTGGGCGACCGACACGGTCATTAACAAGCCCATGTCATTGGGCGAGTCACTTAAAAAATTTACCCAAAGTAGCTTTTTTTCCTCGTCTTTCATTTGTGATTCAGGCCTAAATAACCATAAGGCCTCAAAGTGTAAAAGATTCTGGAAATCAACCCTAACAATTACTTAAACAAACAAATTAAACTCAATTTGACAATAAATATACTAAGAAATAGGGGCAAAAATATCATCAATTATATACTTATCAAATTCCCCCACACTTGAGTTTTATCTTATCCTCAAGCAAACTAAATCACTATAATAAGCAGGAATGAAGGACCCCTCTATATCCAAAAAAAAAAAAGTTTCACAATACTCGAATCAGAAAATCCGACATTCTTAACCAAAAACTAATTCTCAAACTTGACAACTGAATTAAGAAGTTTCAAAACAAAAATTTTACAGATCTAAAATTTAAAAATCAAGAGTTAAAAGATTGAGTATAAAATTCCAAGAACTTAAAAGTCATGAACAAAGTAAGAAAGTGTAAATTTTCTCTTAAGTTCTTTGACTTGCTTGAACCATTCTTTCTAAGGAGCCCGACTTATTTGAACTGATGCTAGCTTTTTGATGCGAAGGTAAATATTTATGATGCAGACTCCAGGTTACTCAGTTAGAATCACCGTTCAAATGGCTTCTAGTACTATTCATGATTCCGACTCCTTCATTTTAATTAAAGAGTTAAAATCAGCGAAATATGGACAAATTTTCAAAGCACTTATGCGAATTTTATTATTATTATTATTATTATTATTATTATTATTATTATTATTATTATTATTAAAGAATACTCAAGTGGTCAGGAACTTAAGATACTAAACATATCCTACTAAGTTTGATTCAAGTATCTAAAGAATTTTAGCATGCTAAAAAATGTAACTGAAGTTTCAAACTTTAGGTATGCAATTCTCATCAATCAACTTTCTAATTATGACTATTACATTCGGTCCTTAGTAATTGATTAAGATAGCCAAGTCAACCTCAACAAGATATTGTGATTTAGTAAATCAACCATTAATTTAATATAAAGAGGAACCATTTCAATTCATATTATTATTGCAATTTAGTTTACTTGAACCCAAAAACAAGTTAAAGAAACTACATGAGACTAATAAATTAAATGATATTAATGAAATAAATAACAATAAAACTCAATCTAGGAAGTGTGCCTCTTCTCTCCCCTATACTTAAGATGCACATTGTCCTCAATATGTGTCAAATAAGAAAAACAACAAAAGAGAGAGAAAACTGCCCTATCATGTCCATAAATTGATATATATGAATATGGTCCCAAAAGTATTGCGAAGTCGAATTAGCAATAGAACAAAGACTGACATGCAAAATTGTGAAGATTCATGTATATATAAAAAGTTAAAAAGAAATAAATAAAAAAATAAAATAAAATTGAAAGAGTGGACTAGTCATCCATGGACGCAGCATCCTCACTGCTGGCATTGGTATCATCATCGATATCGTCATCCGAAACATCTACGCGTGGCGCCGGGGGCTGATATGGTAGAGGAGGCGGCTGCGAAGGGCTGAACCCCTGAGACTTCTAAAACTCAAGCATGGACTGCTCCAGCCATTGCCTTCTCAGTATCTAGTGATCCAACTACGCTTGAAAGGAAGAGTATTGTTGCTCCATGGAACGCTGGATATGGTCCTGCTAAGATAATAATTTATTTTGATTTAACTCTGTGTTTCCTATTTTGCCTTCTATCCTGCATATATGCCGCTCAAAATCAATGGGTTTCCTCTCATCATCCCCACTCAACATCAACAGAATGACGCCACTCTCTAAAGGTAGGGGCTGGAGTAAAGGGCGGGCCAGCTGAGGAAGAAGGTCCAGCAGTGGTGGACGGGCTAGGAAAGTCTGTCGGTAGAGGTGGAGGTATGTCAGAAGAGGGAGCAGCAGGAACTATATCAGAATCCTTAGGTAGTGCCGGCAGCTCCACCACCTTCTCCCGGTTTAATCATTTTAAAGTGTCCATACCCAAAAGTTTAGGGAGCCTGTCCAGAGTCATCGGGAGGCATCCATCCAAAACAACCAAACTGTGAGCTAGTCTTATGACATACATGCCACCATGGAAGTTACCCGATGCCCCTTTCTTGGACTACTTATAAAAGAAATATGTAATGGCATGAGCTACATTGCATCGAATTTTTTGAACCATGCAATTCAAGAAGAATAACTCCCTCAAGCCAATCACCCCCGTACTACTAAGTCGAGCTGCAATAGTATGAACCAACAGATTATGTACCACTCAGTAAGGAAAGGATTCAAAATTCGATGCTTTGGATACCTTAGGCTGATACTTGGCTGCATTTGGTGCAAATGTGCTCCAAACATTGGGAGGAATAACATCGTACTCCGCAAAGTCTACCTCAGAATTAAGATACTCAACAATCAGCACCTCCTCCGTAGTAAATAACCCTAAATGCATGCCAAGTTCTTTAATACTTAAGTGGAATCGCTGCTCTCTCAACTGAAACTTCATTGTTGGCTCGATAATTGAGATCATATTTTTGTCGAACTGGAAAGTGCAATAGAATTCTAGTGTTAATTCTCTATATGAAGGCTCATTGATGGAAAAGAGTTGTTCCCATCCTGGTTGGTTTATCAAATTTGGATCTCAGCCGCGATGTTAGCTTGTTCCATAGCACCCCAATCCAGAATTCTAGGAGGAGACCAATCCTTGTTTCCTAATAATTCAAACTGCTTCCTTTCTTCTGGATTCGAGAATCAAATGCACTTGTGGATGGCCATAAATTTAGAGGTCGCATATGTAGCGGGTTGGCTTGAGCTGCCTTTCCCTCTAGCTCTTTTGGTGGGTAACTTGGAAGCTAGTTTACGAGGACCCATGATCTGCATAATAAACAAGAATATCCTAAAAAACAGCGGTAATACAAAAAACATGGGATAGGGTTACTAAAATACTAGCATTATAATAACATAGCATCAAATATAATCCAATAGAAATAACGCCAATTATTCCAACCCATGTAAACCAACAACAACAATAAAATGGTGAAATCCACAAACAAAAACTAAATTAATGCATCCAGCAACCATGAAATACAAAATGCAGCACTCCAGTTCTATTTGTCTTCAAAGCCCAACAAGTTAAAATAGAGAAATTGCTAAATGGGTGCATAAATAATTAATGAATAGTGTATAAACATGCTTAACACAGACCCAACCAAAAAATTCTCAAAAATATGATGAGTAAAGCACAACAACTTGGTAAAAACTGGGGTTAAACCTCAGAATCCCTAAGAATCTCTAAAAATCGCAAGAAATCCCGAAGGAATTTCAAAGGAAACAAAATAAAATTGCAAGAGTTAGGGTTCGTACCTTATAAGAGGAGTAAAGGTTATGATAGAATCGAACAAAAAGCGAGTAAATCCTCTCTAAAACTTGGAATGGGAATCAAAAACCCCTTTAGGATAACTGGGTATGTGATTTTGAGTGTGAGAGTACAAAGATTTTGAGAGAAAATTCACAAAGAGGGAAGAGAAGAGAAGAAATTCTGTTTAAATTGATACCGTGTGTTTTTTTAAAAAATATGTTGACACGCCCACAGACACGGTCGTGTCTATGGGCATGCTGTAGTTACTGGGACTTAAATAAAATGACACATCCAGTGATATGAGCGTGTCACAGAGCGTGTTGGTGCTACTGGGACTCCTTAAATTTTAGCCAAAACGACACGACCAGGGATACGGGCATGTCCATAGGAGAGTTGTAGCTACTGGAATACAATTTGAATGACACATCCAGTGACACGAGCGTGTTGAAGCTACTATCTCAAAAAAATGAATGCCATGCCTATGTTGATATGGGCATGTCCAAAAGCAAAATCAAGTTACCTCTCATAATACTCAGTCAAATTTTCAACAAAAGAAAATTTTTCTCTACACAATCAAATGAACTTAGAATAATACACCTCTAATTAATGAGAGAAAAAATAAAAATCAAACAAAAAAACTAAAAACATGAAAATTAAAGAAACATATATTAAAAACAAATAAAATGGTAGGTTGTCTCTCACCCAGTACTTCTTTAATGTCGTATTAGTTGGACGTTCAGGAGTAATTTATCCCTAGTCTTGGAGGTATAAAACCTCCTTCAACTCATTCAATTCTCCCACTAAGTATAATTTGAGCCTTTGTCCATTCACCTTAAAATCCGCTTTTTTCGAATGAGTAATTTAAATCGTTCTATAGGGAAAGACTTCCTTGATCATGAAAGGGTCAGACCATCGAGATTTTAACTTACCTAGGAAAAGTCGAAGCCTCGAATCGTACAATAATACCTGATCTCCAGCTTGAAACTCTTTTTGTTCCTTAATGCCAACATCATGCCATCTCTTAGTCCACTCCTTATACATCCTTGCATCATCGTAAGCTTGCAACCTCCATTCATCCAGCACATTGACCTGCAATTTTCTCTTTTCACCTGTATTATCCATATCAAAGTCAATCTATTTTATAACCCAATAAGTGTTATGCTCAATTTCTATAGGTAAATGGAAGCCTTTCCATATACTAGCCTAAATGGCATAGTACCCAAAGGAGTTTTGAACGTTGTCCTAAAGGCCTATAGAGCATTGTCCAAGTTCTCAGACCAATCCTTTCGGGATCGCTCTACAGTTTTCTCAAGAATTCTTTTTATCTCCCTATTTATGTTCTCAACCTGGCCACTAGTTTAGGGTGGTGAGTAGAAAACTTATGTGTAACGCCTAGCCTTTTGAAAACTTTCTCAAGCCAAGCGTTACAAAAGTGAGTACCTCTATCACTTATGATCGCTTTTGGTGTACTAAATAGAGAAAAAAAATATTTCAAAAACCTCATCACTACGCTAGCATCATTCGTTGCTAAGGCTTAGGCTTCAGGCTATTTAGAGACATAATCTATAGCTAGGAGAGTATATTTGTTACCAAAGGAACTAGGAAACAGTCCCATAAAGTTGATGCCCCATACATCAAAGACTTCACAAACTAGAATTCCATTCTAGGGAATCTCATCACAAAATGAGATGTTTCCAGTTCTTTGGCAATGATCACAACATTTCACAAAGTCATAGCTATCCCTAAACAAAGTCAGCCAATAACTATTAGTTCCCATATGACCACCAGCTGGTCTGGTATGGCAATGACAGAGAATATTTATTATTTCAGGCCATTCCAAGCAACGCCGAATCATGTGGCCCTTACATAACTTAAATAAAAAGGGATCCTCCCAAAAGTAATATTTTAAGTCGGAAAATAATTTCTTCTTTTTTTGATAAGTTAGATCCTTAGAGAGTTTTCTAACAGCCAAGTAATTAGCAAAATCTAAAAACCAAGGCATTTCAAAGTTTAAACTACTTACCTCACTTACCATGGCATACAACTACTCATCAGGGAAATAACCATTAATGCCTCCTTCTTCAAACCTCTCCAAGGTTAGGATCTCCAAGCGAGAAATGTGATCTGCTGCCAGATTTTCAGCTCCTTTTTTGCCTTGAATCTTCAAGTAAAATTTCTACAATAATAAAACCCATCAAATTAGCCTACACTCTGCATCAGTTTTTGCAAATAAATACCTCAAAGCTGAATGGTCTGTATAAACGATCACTTTTGACAAGATCATGTATGATCTAAACTTGTCAAAAGCAAAAACCAAAGCTACTAATTCTTTCTCTGTAGTTGTGTAATTGGCCAAAGTTACATTTAGAGTCTTGCTTGCATAATAAATGGGCTGAAAATACTTCTCTTTATGTTGACCCAAGACTGTCCCCACTGCGAAATCACTCGCATCACATATCAATTCAAAAAGTAAATTCCAATTGGAAGCCACCATGATTGGAGCATGCATCAATTTTTTCTTAAGAGTTATGAAAGCTCTTAGGCATTCCTCATCAAATACAAAATCAATATCCTTCTCAAGCAGTCTTGTTAGAGGGCGAGCTATCTTAGAAAAATCTTGTATGACCTTCGATAGAAGCCTGCATGTCCTAAAAAACTTCTGATGGCCTTAACTGATGTGGGTGGTGGTAATTTCTTAATGGTTTCCACCTTAGCCCGGTCCACCTCAATACCCTAGCTTGAAATCTTGTGTCCCAACACAATTCCCTCTTTGAACGATGAAATGAAAATTTTCCCAATTAAGCACAAGGTTCGTTTCCTCACACCTTACCAACATCCTCTCAAGGTTTTCCATACATCCTTCAAATGAGCTACCATAAACTAAGAAATCATCCATGAACACCTCCATAATATCCTCAATCAACTCATCAATGATTGCCACCATGCACCATTGAAAAGTTGCAGGTGCATTGCACAGTCCGAATAGCATTCTTTGATACGTGAATGTCTCATATGGACAGGTGAACATAGTTTTCTCTTGGTCTTCCGGGGCAATAGGAATTTTGAAGTAGCCCAAAAGGCCATCCAAAAAATAGTAGTATTCATGCCCGGATAACCTCTCCAACATCTGATCAATGAAAGGCAATGGGAAATGGTCCTTCCTAGTTGCATCATTCAACTTCCAATAGTCAATGCAAACCCTCCAGTCGGTAACTGTTCTTATTGGAATCAGCTCATTATTTTCATTGGAAACCACCGTCATCCCTCCTTTCTTTGGTACTACCTAAACCGGGCTCCCCCAAGAGCTATTTAAAATTGGATATATAATTCTCGTGTCAAGCATTTTGATCATTTCAGCTTTCACTACATCTTTCTTCTTAGGGTTTAGTCTTCACTGTGGTTGCACCACCGGCTTGATTTCATCCTCCATCAGTATCTTGTGAGTGCAATAGGATGGACCGATACCCTTGATGTATGCTATCTTCCAAGTTATGACTTTCTTATGCTTTTGTAACAACTTAATGAGCTTTACCTTCTGCTTAGAAGATAGGTGATAACTCAGAATTATGGACAATTTATTTTCCTCTGCCAAAAATCCATACTCAAGGTGATCTGGAAGGGTCTTGAGTTCCAAGTTGGGTAAATCGATCACATATGGTTCTGACTTTTTTCTTTTAGCATCTCTATGGTTTCATATGCTCGACACTTGAATGACTTGCTTGCTTCAAGATAAGCAAGCTGCTCCATTGCTTCTTGATCCTCAATATTATCATATATTAAACACAACTCAAGGGGATCCTTGGAAATAATGTTAGTAACAAAATTTACGGTTTCATGCTCAATAATATCATTGCATGAATCTGCCTTATCGAGTGTAAGTGGGTGCTTCATAGCATAATGTATATGAAAAATGACTTTCTCACTTCCCACTCTCAAAGTCAACATGCCATCATAGACATCAATAAGGGCACGGGCTATATTTAAAAATGGCCTACCAAGGATAAGCGAAACATTAGCATCCTCATCTATATCAATGACAACAAAATCATTGGGGAAAATGAAATCCCTGACTTTTACCAACACATCCTCTATAATACCACAAGGGTGGATTACTAACTTATCAACAAGTTGAATGGTCATGAGTGTTAGTTTAGGTTCTCCAATACCTAACTCTTTAAACATCTTGTAGGGCATAACACTTATGCTAGCCCCCAAATTAGCCAATGCACTTTTAACTTCAAGATTACCTATTAAACATGGAATAGTAAAACTACCAGGATCTTTTAATTTCTTAGATAACCTCTTTTTCAAAATTGTCGAACTCTTTTTCTACAACTCACCAAAGATACTTCCTCAAGTTTCCTTTTATTAGAAAGGAGATCTTTCAAAAATGTAACATATTTGGGCATTTGCGATAAAGCTTCAGCAAATGAAATATTGATGTGTAATTGTTTAAAGAGTTCAAGAAACTTATCGAACTGAGCATCTATCTTGTCTTTGTTCAACCTTGTTGGATATGGCACTCGAGGTCGATATTCCTTCATTATTGGACTGGGCTCTTGTGGTTGGTTCTCTTTCTTATTTTCTACTGCAGCCCTTTCTCCCGAAATGACAGTAGGATCATCTTCTTTTTTCTTTTTCTTATGTCTCAGCCTCTTACTCAATCAGTTCTTCTCTTTTCTCAACCACACCACCCTTTATTTCCTTTTCACTCCTCAGAGTGATTGCCTTTAGATGCTCCTTCGGGTTTGCCTCAATATTGCTAGGTATGCTCCCTTGTAGTCTTTCATTGAGTAACTTACAATTTTCCCAACCTGATTTTCCAAATTGTGAATAGAGGCTTGCTAATTTCTAGGGGTGGTTTTAGTTGATTGAAATCTATTTTCTAAAGCTGCTAGAAACTTCTCCATCATGTCTTCCAAATTACTCTTTCTTGGAGGAGCAGCTTGTTGGTGTTGAGGCTACTGAAATCCAGTGGGAGGTCTTGAATTGTTCTGATTATTCTAGGAGAAATTAGGATGATTTCTCCACCCCGGATTATATGTCTTACTATAGGGGTTGTTTTGATGTTGCCTTGGCATATTCTCAATAAAATCCACCTGCTCTTG
Organism: Garcia nutans; assembly: GCA_947685225.1. Taxonomy (NCBI): domain Eukaryota; kingdom Viridiplantae; phylum Streptophyta; class Magnoliopsida; order Malpighiales; family Euphorbiaceae; genus Garcia; species Garcia nutans. Next base: position 5,263,991 of record CANTUV010000068.1, read on the forward strand.
TCTAGCAAACATATTGCCACTTTGGCAATTTTGACTTTAATGTCTACCCCCACACCATTCACAAGACATCATGTGCATTAATTTCCCTGAAGATGAGGCAAAGGAATCAATATTTTTGTTTATTGCTTCTAATTGTGCTGTCAAAGCCACCACAGGATCTAATTGATGTGAACCAGTGACTCTCAGTTTTCCTTGTTCCCTCGGAGCTTACCACTGATAATTGGTAAGGGTCATATCTTCAATCAAATCTCTTACTTCTTCAGGTGTCTTGTTATTTATGATATCCCCAGTTGCTATATTAATGGATTGCTTGCTTGTATATTTCAATCCATTATAAAAGTTTAAATCTAAAGTCGTAGTAGAAGCCCATGATGAGAACACCTTCTCAATACATCTTTAAACCTCTCCCAAGGATCATAAAGGGTTTCACCATCTTACTGAAGGAAGGATAAGATATCATTCCTCAATTTGGCAGTCTTGGAAGGTGGGAAGTATTTTTCTAAGAATTTCTCTGCCAACTGACCCCATGTGGTGAAAGTGCCTGGGGAAAAAGATTTAAGCCATTTCTTTGGTCGGTCTCTAAGTGAAAATGAGAACAATCTCAACCTAATTGCATCATCTGAGACGTTACTTATCTTGAACGTATCACATATCTCCAGAAAATTCTCAAGATGTATATTAGGATCTTCATCTGGGAACCCATCAAACTGGCAAGTCTGCTGCACCATTTGAATTACATTTGGCTTTATCTCAAAGTTGTTCGCAGCAACTGCCGCCCTCCGTATGCTAGAATTAGCCCTATTGAGAGTGGGCTCAGCATAATCAGGCATTGTTCTTGGCTCAGTTCCTGCCATTGTTTCAAGTTCTTCTTCTGAGCTTGAGTCTTCCAGTTTTGTTTCCATTTCTGCCAAAACTATTTCCCTTCCTTCCTTTTGTTTTCTCCTCAATCTTCTCTCTAGTTCTTGATCTAATTCAAGTAAATGGGAAGAGCTAATAAATAAAATAAAAGCTAAATCAATAATCTTAATTATATTACTAATATTGAAAATCATTGTTCCCTAGCAACGACACCAAAAACTTGGTGATGACTTTGTGCTATTACAATGCTACAGCAAGTGCACGAGTCGCACAAGTAATAAAATAGTGAGTAAGATACCATTTCACTAGAGACAAGGTCAATTACTAGTGCAAATTTCAACTGTTGTTTAGCAATTCAATAATTCTCATGATGATTAAAATAAAAAAAAACAAATTACCTAATTATATAAATTAATGAAGATTGAGTATTATGGAAAAAGAATTGATGATAAAGATACTATCCAGGTATTGAATCCTTCCATCTATAAAGAATATCTATGAATGTTAATTCAATTAAATCAAATAACAGAGCTAAATTAGCATTCCTCTAAATTAGATTAAAACCTCTCTCGACTGAATTAATCCCTAATCACTAAGTAGAATGTTAGGAATCTCTTCTCAAGCATAATTAAATAGATCATGCAATAGAAACCATGAATTATAAACCAAAGGATCTTGTAAGTCTATCTCTAGCACTCCAATCAACCCTCAACTCCAATGAGAATTCTGTTCATATCAAGCTTTCTTAAGTTAATAATATGAAAATTGCAACCAATTAATAAGCATGCTATTATCAATTGGAAATAAACAATGAAGAATCATAAGAATAAGACAACTCAATTATATGATTTAATTAAATAAAAACTATTCAATCCATACAATAAAGCTAGGGTTCGTCAATATCTAGATAGAAATAATTTAGCTCATGTTCATAACCAGAAAACCAGAACAAAAGAAATAAGTAAAAGAATTCAAACAATTCATGATGAATGATTTGTGTTTCTTCACTTCAATCCTTGATTCTTGATTTAAATCTTATCTAAATTGGATCTTCACCTCCAACCTCTATTGCCAAACTCTCTCTTTGTAAAAGAGCCACCTCTAAGTGATAAAAACCAGATCCCTAATTCACACTTCAGTTTAGATTTTATAGCTGATGGTGCAAACTTATGCTATTACAATACCGCAAGTACACGGGTCGCTCAAGTAATAAAGTATTGAGTGAGTTGTCATTCCACTGGGGACAAAGCCAAGTACTAGTACAAATTTTAACTGTTGTTTAGCAAATTAATAGTTTTGGGAAGTTTGTAATTAAAGACAATTAACTTAATAACTTAAAGTAAAGAGAGATTAAGTGTTGTGCACAAAGGATTGATGATGAAAATACCATCCAGATATTGAATCCCCCTAGCCATAAATATATTTATGAAAATTAATTCAATTAAATCAAATAATAGAGTTGAATTAGCATTCCTCTAAATTAGACTAAAACCTTTCTCAAGTGAATTAATCTCTAATCACTAAGTAGAATGCTGGAATCTCTTCTCAAACATAATTAAATAGATCTTGCATTAAGAACAAGGAATCATAAACCAAAGGATCATGTAAGTCTATCTCTAGCACTCCAATCAATCCTAAATCCTTATGAGTATTCTATTCATATCAAGTTTTCTCAAGTCAATAATATGAAATTGCAACCAATCAATAAGCATGCTATTATCAATTGGAAATAAATTATTAAGCATCATAAGAATAAAATAATTCAATCAAATGATTTAATTAAATAAAATTATTCAATCCATACAATAAAGCTAGGGTTCATCAATATCTAGATCGGGAATGAATTAGTTCATTTTCAAAACCGAAAAACTAGAATAAAAGAAATAAGTAAAAGAATCAAACAATCCATGGTGAATGATTTGTATTTCTTCACTTGAATCCTTGAATCTTGGTTTAGATCTTGTGTAGGATGTGTATTCACCTTCAATCTCAGCTTCAAAACTCTCTTTTTTGCTCTAGAAGTCGGCTCTAGGTTGTAAAGAATGAAAATCTTATCCATAATTCACGCTTCAGCTCAGCTTTTATAGTGTAGATATTTTATCCTGACACGCCCATGTCACTGGGCGTGTCATTGCTACTGGGATTCTGAATATAAGGCAAGTCCAGTGATATGCCCATGTCACTGGCGTGTCCCAGCTACTGCGAGTCATTGTAACAGGCACGCTCGGTGACACGCCCATGTCACTGGGCGTGTCAATGCTTCTGTATGGCAGTATCAAAGGCATGCCCATTGACAAGCCCATGTCCATGGGCATGTCACTTGAAAAATTTTGCTCTTTTCCTCTACTTTCATCCTTAATTCCCTCAGAAATGACCATAAGCTTCAAAATACAAAGAAGTCCTGAAATTAATCCTAAAAAGCACTTGAACAAATAAATTAAACTCAATTGGATAATAATCATATTAAGAAATAAGGGCAAAATATCATCAATTATGCACTTATCAATAGCTCAAAGATTTAGCCTGACACGCCCAGTGACACGGCCGTGTCTATAGGCATATTGATGATATTTTTTCATTGTCAATGACATGGGAAAAGACACGGCCATGCTGCTGGACCTATCATAGCTACTATAATGCAGGATTAAGGACACGGGCAGTGACATAGGTGTGTCACTAGGCGTGTCGAAGCTTCTGTAAGATGGATGAACGACACGGTCATTGACACACCCATATTATTGGGCATGTCACTTGAAAAATTTACCTAAAGTAGCTCTTTTTCTTGTCTTTCATCTGTGATTCCTGCTTAAATGACCATAAGGCCTTAAAGTGTAAAAGATTCCAAAAATCAACCCTAACAAGCATTTGAGCAAACAAATTAAACTTAATTTGATAATAAATATACCAAGAAATAGGGGCAAAAATATCATCAATTTTATAATTATCAATAGATTATGGTGAAGAATTAATAGTTAGAGTAATAGATTTTTATCTCGTGCAGGGAATCAAATTTTATTAAAATATGTTACACATGCTATCCCTTCATACTGTATGAGTGTGTTCATGTTGCCTATTTCTCTTTGTGAGGAACTCCAAAGGATTATAAATTCATTTTGGTGGGGTAGTAAGAAGGATGTGAGGAGAAATATCAGATGGCTTGCCTGGGATTGGATGAGTGGGGGTAAAGGGGATGGTGGGATGGATTTTAGGGATCTCCATGTCTTCAATTTGGCTTTACTAGGAAAGCAAGGGTGGAGGCTAATGACTCAACACAATACTCTTCCATACAAAGTGTTCAAAGCTAAATAATTTCCTAAGGGGGATTTTTTATCCGAGTTTTATATGGAGGGGTATTTTGCAAACTAGTGAATTCTTAAAGATGGGGATGAGGTGGAGGGTGGGGAATAGGGAGGATATTAGAGTTAAAAGAGATCCTTGGGGTGCCTAAAGGTTTTGGTAATTTCTACCTGGGTGGGGAGTTAGTAGGTATAGTGGATGAGATGAGAGTTAAGGAGTTGTTACTAGGGGATGGGAGAAGGTGGGATATAGATAAGTTGCTGCAATTTTTTACAAAAGAGGATATAAGGCTATTCTATCAATCCCCCTAGGTAGAAGGCCGAGGCTAGAGAGGCTGATATGGGAGTGATAAGTGCACAATTGATCATATTTTATCCTTATTTCTTAATATGATTATTATCCAATTGAGTTTAATTTGCTTGTTCAAGTGTATTTTAGGGTTAATTTCAGGAATTCTCTATATTTTGAGGTTTATGGTCATTTCGGAGGAATTACGAATGAAAGTAGAAGAAAGTAGAAGAAAATAGCAAAATTCATCAATGGACACGCCCAGTGACATGGGCGTGTCAAAGGACGTGCCCTTGATGATGCATACAGAAGCATTGACACGCCCAGTGAGCGTGCCTTTTTCAATGACTCACAGTAGCTGTGACATGCCCAGTGATATGGGCATGTCACTGGATGTGCCTTATATTCAAAATCACAGTAGCTGTGACACGCCCAGTGACATGGCCGTGTCAATGGTCGTGTCACCTATGGAAAAGTTGAATTCTTTGCACTAATTGAGGAACAAGTGGGGGACAAGGATTGTGCTTTTTCTAAAAGAAAGATTAAAGAAAAGAAAAGCTGACCTAAATGATAAAAATAAAGATAAAACAAAGAGAATATGGGAGACAAGGGATAATGGTGTGAGTTGGAAGGTATGGAGTGTGAGCTGGAAGGTATGGGCTGTGAGCTTGGAAGGGAGTTAAAAAGGAGAAGAAAAAATGGAGGAGGGGACCTTTTTTGGAACAGAAAAGAGAGAACAGAGACAGGAGAAGAGTTTTGAGCTGAGCTTGAATAAGGAGATACATCCTATACAAGATCTAAATCAAGAATCAAGGATTGAAGTGAAGAAATACATATTATTCGCCATGGATTGTTTGGTTTCTTTTACTCATTTCTCTAGTTTTGTTTTTTTTTTGAATATGAACTAATTCCTTCTCTATCTAGATATTGATGAACCCTAGCTTATTTATATGGATTGAATAATTATATTTAGTTGAATCATTTGATTGCTTTGTTTTATTCTTATGATGCTTAATGATTTATTTCCAATTGATAATAGCATGCTTATTGATTGGTTGCTATTTTCATAATATTGACTTTAGAAAGCTTGATATGAATTGATTACTCATAAGGGTTGAGGATTGATTGGGGTGCTAGAGATAGACTTACAAGATCCTTTGGTTTATAGTTCCTTGTTCTTAATGCAAGATCTATTTAATTGTGTTTGAGAAGAGATTCCGGCGCTCTACTTAGTGATTAGGGATTAATCCACTCGAGAGAGGTTTTAGTCTAATTTAGAGGAATGCCAACTCAAATCTTTTGAATGATTTAACTAAATTGATTGTTCATAAATATCATTGAGGCTAAGGGGATTCAATATCTGGATAGTACTATTATCATCAACACCACTTGCACAACATTTAATTCCCCTTTACTTTCAGCTATTAAATTAGTTGTTTTTAATTACAAAGCATCACACAACTATTAATTTGCTAAACAACGGTTAAGGTTTGTACTAGTACTTGACTTTGTCCTCAGTGGAATGATAACTCACTCACTATTATATTACTTGGATGACCCGTGCACTTGCGGTATTGCTATAGCGCAGCGCGATGCGCACCAAGTTTTTGGCGCTGCTGCCGGGTACAACGGTTTCAATATTAGTAATATAATTAAGACTGTTGATTTAGTTTTATTTTCATTTATTTTTAATATTGGTTCTTGCTTATTTACTGTCATTTTAGGTATTTCTTACCATTTATGACCAGAACTAGCTCATCCTAACTACTTGAGTTAGGCCCAAAGTTAGAAAGAATGTTGAGGAGAAAGCAAAAGGAAGAAGAGGAGGCAGTTCTGGAAGACGCAGAAACAGAAATAAATCTGGAAATAGAACAAGAAGAAGTGTTTGAAGTGATGGAAGGAGCTGGGCCAAGAACAATGCAAGAGTTTTCTAAGCCCAATCTAAATGGCGCTGAATCTAGTATCCGGAGACTGACAGTTGCTGCCAACAACTTTGAAATAAAAGCAAATGTAATTCAAATGGTTTCCTGATGAAGATTCTAATGCACATATTGAGAATTTTCTGGAGATATGTGACACATTCAAGATAAATAATGTCTCAGATGATGCAATTAGGCTGAGGTTGTTTCCATTTTCCCTTAGAGATAGACCAAAGAAGTGGATGAAATCTTTTCCTCTAGGAACCTTCACCACATGGGGTCAGTTGGCAGAGAAATTCCTAGAAAAATACTTCCCACCATCCCAAACTGTTAAGTTGAGGAATGATATCTCATCCTTTCTGCAGCAAGATGGTGAGACCCTTTATGATGCCTGGGAAAGATTTAAAGATTTGTTGAGAAGGTGTCCTCATCATGAACTTCCACTATGGCTTCAAATTCAAACATTTTACAATGGGTTGAATTACGTAAGTAAGAAATCTATTAATGTAGCAGCTGGTGGTACCATAAACAACAAGATATCCAAACAAGCAAGGGATTTAATTGAAGGAAACAAGGGAACAAGGAAACAAGGAAAGATGAAGACCATGGGTTCACACTAATTAGATCCTGTGGTGGCTTTGACAGCCCAATTGGAAGCATTGAATAAAAAATTTGATTTTTTAACCTCTTCTTCTGGGAAAGTAATGCAAGTGATATCTTGTGAATGGTGTGGGGGTGGACATCAAAGTCAAGATTGCCAAAGTGGCAACATGTTTGCTAGGCAAGAGCAAGTAGATTATATGGGAAATATGCCAAGGCAACAACACAATAACCCTTACAGCAACACATACAATCCGGGGTGGAGAAATCCTCCAAATTTCTCATGGAATAATCAAAATAATCCAAGACCTCCCCCTGGATTCTAGCTGCCCCAACATCAACAAGCAGCCCCTCCAAGAAAGAATAATTTGGAGGATATGATGGAGAAATTTATAGCAGCTTCTGAAACTAGGCTCCAATCAACTGAAACCACCCTAAGAAATCAGCAAGCCTCCATTCATAATTTAGAGAATTAGGTGGGGCAAATTACCAAGTTGCTCAGTGAGAGACCACAAGGAAGTTTGCCTAGCAACACCGAGGCAAATCCTAAAGAGTAGCTTAAGAAAATTACACTAAGGAGTGAAAAAGAGATTAAAGGTAATATGGATGAGAAAAGAGGAGAAGCAGCAGAGAAAAGGACTGAAATACAAGAAAAAGAAAAAGAAGACAATCCTCCTGTCACTTCGGGAGAGAAAACTGCAATGGAAAGTGAGAAAGAAAGCAGCCTCATATTGAAGGAATACCGACCTAGAGTACCCTATCCGGCAAGGTTGAACAATGACAAGATTGATGCTCAGTTCGGTAAGTTTCTTGAACTTTTTAAACAATTGCACATTAATATTCCATTTGCTGAAGCTTTGTCACGGATGCCTAAATATGCTAAAATTTTGAAAGATATCCTTTCTAACAAAAGGAAACTTGAGGAAGTATTTTAGTGCAGTTATCTAAAAAGAGTTCAGCAATTTTGCAAAGGAGGTTACCTAAGAAGTTAAAAGATCCAGGTAGTTTTACCATTCCATGTTTAATAGGTAACCATGAGGTCAAGAGTGCATTAGCTGATTTGGGGGCTAGCATAAGTGTTATGCCCTACAAAATTTTCAAAGAGTTAGGCATTGGTAAACCTAAACCAACACTTATGACCATCCAACTTGCTGATAAGTCAGTAGTCCACCCTCGTGGCATTATAGAAGATGTGTTGGTAAAAGTCGGGGATTTCATTTTTCCCAATGATTTTGTTGTCATTGATATTGATGAGGATGCAGATGTTTCACTTATTCTTGGTAGGCCATTTTTAAATATAGCCCGTGCCCTTATCGATGTTCATGATGGCACTTTAACTTTGAGAGTGGGTGATCAAAAAGTTATTTTTAGGATACATGATGCCATGAAACATTCACTTTCACTTGATGAAGCGGAGTCATGCAATGATGTTGTTGAGCATGAGATCATAAATTGTGTTACTAACATTGTTTCCAAGGATCCTATTGAGTTGTGTCTATTGCAGGAAAATGTTGAGGGTCAAGAAGCAATGGAGCAGCTTGCTTTTCTCGAAATAAGCAAATCATTCAATTGCAGGGCATATGAGACTATTGAGATGCCAAAGGAAGAAAAGCCAAAACCATCGGTGGTTGATCCACCCAACTTGGAACTGAAGCCCCTTCCAGATCACATTGAGTATGGATTTTTGCTGAGAAAAATAAACTGCCAATAATTCTGAGTTCCCACCTATCTTTTGAGCAGAAGGAGAAGCTTATCTAGCTGTTGCAGAAACATAAAAAAGTGATAGCTTGGAAAATAGCAGACATCAAGAGTATCACTCCATCCTATTGCACTCACAAGATACTGATGGAAGATGAATTCAAACCAGTAGTGCAACCACAATGGAGACTAAACCCAAAGATGAAAGATGTAGTGAAGACTGAAGTGATAAAACTACTTGATGCAGGAATTATCTATCTGATCTCGGATAGCTCTTGGGTGAGCCCAGTTCAGGTAGTACCAAAGAAAGGAGGGATGATGGTGATCCCTAATGAAAATGATGAGCTGATTCCAACAAGAACAGTTACCGGTTGGAGGGTTTGCATTGACTACAGAAAATTGAATGATGTAACTAGAAAGGATCATTTTCCTTTACCCTTCATTGATCAGATGTTGGAGAGGCTATTCGGCCATGAGTACTACTGCTTTTTGGATGGTTTTTCAGGCTATTTCCAAATTCTTATTGCCCCGGAAGACCAAGAGAAAACTACATTCACCTGCCCATATGGGACATTCGCATATCGAAGAATGTCATTCGGGTTGTGCAATGCACCTGCGACTTTCCAAAGGTGCATGGTAGCAATCTTTGATGAGCTTATAGAGGATATTATGGAGGTGTTTATGGATGATTTCTCGGTCTGTGGCAGCTCATTTGAAAGATGTTTGGAAAACCTTGAAAGAGTCTTGATGAGATGTGAGGAAATCAATCTAGTGCTTAATTGGGAAAAGTGTCATTTCATGGTTCAAGAGGGGATTGTGTTGGGACACAAAATTTCAAACAAGGGCATTGAGGTGGATCGGGCTAAGGTAGACACCATTGAGAAACTACCACCACCCACATCTGTGAAGGCCATCAGAAGTTTTCTAGGACATGCGGGTTTTTATCGGAAGTTCATTTGAGATTTTTCTAAAATAGCCCGTCCATTGACAAGACTCCTTGAGAAGGATGTGGATTTTGTTTTTGATGAGGAATGTCTGAAAGCATTCACAACCCTCAAGGAGAAATTGACCCATGCTCAAATCATGGTAGCTCCTAATTGGAATCTACCATTTGAACTAATGTGCAATGCAAGTAACTTTGCAGTGGGAGCAGTCTTGGGTCAACGCAAGGAGAAATATTTTCAGCCTATCTACTATGCAAGCAAAACCTTGAACACAGCTCAAGCAAATTACACAACTACAGAGAAAGAGCTGATAGCTGTGGTTTTTGCTTTTGACAAGTTTAGATCATACCTAATCTTGTCAAAAGTGATTATTTATACAGACCATTCGGCTTTAAGGTATTTATTTGCAAAAATTGATGCAAGCCTAGGCTAATCCGTTGGATTTTGTTGTTGCAAGAATTTGACTTGACGATTCAAGACAAGAAGGGAGCTGAAAATCTTGTAGCAGATCATCTTTCTCACTTGGGGAATCCAACCTTGGAGAGGTTTGAAGAAGGGGACATTGATGATCACTTCCCCGACGAGCAACTGTACGCCATGGTAAGTGAGGTAAGTAATTTAAATTTTGAAACACCTTGGTTTGTAGATTTTGCTAACTATTTAGCTGTTAGGGAACTTCTTAAGGAATTAACTTATCAAGCAAAGAAGAAATTCTTTTATGATTTAAAGTATTATTTTTGGGAGGATCCCTTTTTGTTTAAATTATGTAAGGATCACATGATCCGACGATGTGTAGCATGGCCCGAAACAATGAACATCCTTAGTCAATGCCATGCTGGACCAGCTGGTGGTCATATGGGAGCCAATAGGACTGATCAAAAGGTACTAGAATCAGGATTTTATTGGCCCACTTTGTTCAGAGATAGCCACGAATTTGTAAATCGTTGTGATCGTTGCAAAGAACTGGAAATATTTCATCTCATGATGAAATGTCCCAAAATGGGATTTTAGTTTGTGAAATCTTTGATGTATGGGGGATCGATTTTATGGGACCATTTTCCAAACTCTTGTGGTAACAAATATATTGTTGTAGCTATAGATTATGTATCTAAATGGCCTGAAGCCCAAGCCTTGGCAACCAATGATGCTAGGGTTGTGGTGAAGTTTTTGAAGAAGTTGTTTTCTCGATTTGGTACACCAAAAGTAATTATAAGTGATAGGGCTACTCACTTTTGCAACTCTCAGCTTGAGAAAGTTTTCAAAAGACTAGGAGTTACACATAGGTTTGCTACTCCCTATCATCCCCAAACTAGTGGCCAAGTTGAGAACACGAATAGGGAGATTAAATGAATTCTGGAAAAAAACTGTAGAGCGATCCCGAAAGGATTGGTCCGAGAAATTGGACAATGCTCTATGGGCTTTTAGGACTGCATTCAAAACTCCCTTGGGCACTACACCATTTAGGTTGGTATATGGAAAAGCTTTCCATTTACCTGTTGAAATAGAACATAATGCTTATTGGGCCATAAAATAGATTAACCTTTATCTAGCTTGTGCAGGTGAAAGGCAAAAATTACAGGTAAACGAGTTAGACGAGTGGAGGTTGCAAGCTTATGACAATGCGAGAATGTATAAGGAACGTACCAAGAGATGACATGATTCTTACATTAAGGAACAGAAAGAGTTTCAAGCGGGAGATCAGGTATTACTGTACAATTCAAGGCTTCGACTCTTTCCAGGTAAGTTGAAATCTTGATGGTCTGGTCCTTTTACTGTCAAGGAAGTTTTCCCCTACGGAGTGGTTGAAATAAACCATCCGGAAAAAGGAGATTTTAAAGTCAATGTGTAACACCCCTATATTCCGTATACGTACCAAGCATGCTTAAACGATCGTAATATACGTATACTGAATATAGAAAATGCCACGGTTTAAAAAGACACAGCAAATATCTTTGTAAATAAGAGAAACCAATCTCAAACATTTTAAAAGAAATGCAAAAGACATCATATATAAAAACATTTATTAATTCACAGCGGAAGTTATTACAAATATGTTATAAATCAAAGTTTACAAAACATAGAATATATACATGATTGGCAGCTCTTCTCTGATCTTTAAGTCCCAAATAAACTCTTCAATGTCTATTCTCACTCGGTCTCGTGGAGCTCTCAGGTTCAACTCTGTCACCTGCACGATCAAACACTATCGCGCTAAGCCAACGGCTTAGTAGTACATAGTATACTAACATTATGCTAAAATGCAATGTCACAATCAATTACATACATCATTCAAAAGAATATCACATTTCAACATTTTACTTTGTTCAATGTCATATCAACAATTATATTATATCACCATTCATCATACTCATTCAAGTTCATCATTATAGCCAACAACCATGGCTTCATATACGAACCTTCCCCCAACCAGGTCGGTTGCCCTCTGGGCCTCAAGTCGCTGCCAATCCCAGGGGTCCGCAGGAGGCAGATAGGCACATATAAAACTATCAGTAACGAACCTTTCCCCAACCAGGTCGGTAGTCCAAGTTCGGTTGCCCATTCCAATGGGTCCGCATGGTTCCGCAGGAGGCAGATAGGTACGTACAATACTGACTGTATCGAACCTTTCCCCAACCAGATCGGTAGTCCAAGCTCGGTTGCCCAGCTCTCTGGGTCCGCATGGTTCCGCAGGAGGCAAAAAGGTTCGTTCATAAATCTTTAAACATTACTTTCTAAATTCATTTCATTTTTACATCTTGCACTTTTCACATTTCATCATCATAAAATACAACATCAATTACATTCACTAAACACACATATTATTACTCAACCATATCATCTAGACATGCTTCAATCATATCATTCACATCTCTTTATGTCTCAATTTACATTATTCATAGATTTAGAATCTTCCACATACATTTGTTTGTATCATTATTGTTTTAAGTGTGTTTACAATGTTTATTTTCATGTTTAGGTGCATAAAGACCCTTGAAGAATCAAAACAATACAAGAAGAGCAAAGAACAATCACCTTAGCTAACACACTCAAGGGACACGGCCAAGCTTGTGGCCATGTCTCTCAACACAAAAATCCAGTAGCAAACACGGGCAAGGGACACGGCCGTGTCTCTCAACATAAAATAGGCAGTAGCAAACACAGTCAAGGGACACAGCCAAGCCAGTGGCCATGTCTCTCCAAAATTGATCCAACACGGCCAAATTTCCTTGAACTTGGCCGTGTCTCCCAAAAATCTTAAGTCTTGGCCGTGTTCCTTCCTTGGTTTGGTCGTGTCTCACATGAACAAAACCCTAAATGTGGCCAAAACTCTTTTAATTGCATTTAAACTCATTGTGCACAACATAGCCTCATTCAAATGGATATAAACAATGTCATTAACACTTATTTTACATATTCATCACAATATTCTCATTAACAAACCATTAACAACACATTTAAACACATACCACTTCAAAACCCTAAACCAACATCATTCTTATTCTTTCAATTTCAATATCCACTCAACTTACCATTTTCAAACCAAAACCAACACCAATTTAACTTACAACCAATTTAAACACTTATAATCACATCTCAACCTCACCAAATCATAATCTCAACAAATCAAAACTCACTTCAAATACAACTTCAAAAATAACAAAAGAAAACAAGAGAGTACTTACCTAATTTGAAGAAATTCCACAAATCTCTAACTTAATCCTTTGATTCTTCCTTCAATTTGAGCTTAGAATTTAGAAGACCTCTCTTGCTCTCTCTTTCCCTTTGGTAGCCGGCCAAGAAATGCAAAGAAAAGAAAAATGAAGACAAGTCAACCTTTTCTTCCTCTTTAAATCTCCACCAAGCAATTCTACAAGCACAATTACTAACATACCCTCTTCTCATATGGTCTAGTTTTCTTCTTAATCAAGTGCCCTTTATAGCAATTTCACACATCCCAAACTAAAATATCTTCTTCCCTTGACTCTACATTTGACCAACATATATGTTATATATATTAACATATATACAACATATACATTCCATTAACACAATCATTTCCTTTACAAAAACATATATACATTTAATTCCAATCAAACAACAATTGTATTAAAACTTCTAGGGCACACTTTGGGATATTACAATTCTCCCCCTCTAAAAAGAAATTTCGTCCTCGAAATTACCTGATATCAAGTCTGAAATAGTTGAGGATATTGATCTCGCATTGATTGCTCACTCTCCCAAGTTGCTTCTTCTCTTCCATGATTCTTCCATAGAACCTTCACTAAAGGCACTTTCTTATTTCTTAATTCTTTCACATCACGTGCCAAGATAGCAACTGGTTCCTCTTCAAATGTCAAATCTGAACTCACTTCGATAGATTCAATTGGCAACACATGAGATGGATCCGACCTGTACCTCCTCAACATAGAAACATGGAATACATTATGGATCCTATCTAACTTAGGTGGCAAAGCAAGCCGATAAGCAACTGGCCCAACTCTTTCCAAAACTTCATACGGTCCAATGAAACGAGGACTCAATTTCCCTTTCCGACCGAACCTCAAGATCTTCTTCCAAGGAGACACTTTCAAAAATACCTTTTCTCCAACATTATACTCAATGTCTCTCCTCTTCAAATCTGAATAAGACTTCTGTCGATCTGAAGCTGCTTTCAATCTATCTCGAATCATTTTCACTTTCTCTTCAGTTTCTTTAACCAAATCAAGACCAACTAACTTACTTTCCCCAAGTTCATTCCAACATAGAGGTGTCCTACACCGTCTACCATATAACGCTTCGAATGGTGCCATACCAATGCTGGATTGATGACTGTTATTGTAAGCAAATTCAACAAGTGGTAAGAATCCATCCCAACTTCCAGAGAAATCAATGACACAGCTTCTCAACATGTCCTCAATAATCTGTATCACCCTCTCAGACTGCCCATCTGTCTGCGGATGGAAAGCAGTGCTGAAACATAGTCGACAACCCAAAGCACCATGTAAACTCTTCCAAAACCTGGAAGTAAACCGGGGATCTCGATCAGACACTATAGAAATTGGAATACCATGTAACTTCACAATCTCATGGACATACAGCTCAGCTAACCTCTCCAAAGAGTAATCCATCCGAACCGGTAGAAAATGAGCTGTCTTAGTCAACCTATCAACAATTACCCAAATAGCATCATGCTTCCTTTGTGTCAATGGTAAACCAGACACAAAATCCATTGTCACTCTTTCCCATTTCCATTCAGGCACTAACAAAGGTTGAAGCAACCCTGTTTGAACTTGATGCTCAGCTTTTACCCTCTGACATGTGAGACATCTGGATACAAAATCTGCAATGTCTCTCTTCATACCGGACCACCAGTAATATTGCTTCAAATCATGATACATCTTTGTATTGCTCAGATGCATAGAAAATACAGATTGATGTGCTTCTTCTAAAATAATCCTTCTCAAGTTAACATCATCAGGTACACACAATCTGTTCTTAAACCAAAGACTTCCATCACTTCTCACAATAAAATCTTGACTCTTTCCATTCTGACAATCTGAAACAATCTTTTGAATCTTCTCATCAGCCACTTGAGCTTCTTTAATCTGATCCAACAACACTGGTTTCAACTGCAATTGTGCCAACAATGCACCATCATCACAAGATACAAAATTAGCACACAACGCTCTCAACTCAACAAGCAACGAGAGCGAATAAACAGTCAAACCTGCTAAAGACTTCCGACTCAAGGCATCAGCAACAACATTTGCCTTACCAGGATGATAATCAATCAAACAGTCGTAGTCTTTAATCAATTCCAACCATCTTCTCTGTCGAAGATTGAGCTCTCTCTGGACACCCAAATATTTCAAACTCTTATGATCAGTATAGATAAAACACTTCTCCCCATATAAATAGTGTCGCCAAATTTTCAATGCAAACACAATGGCTGCTAACTCTAAATCATGGGTCGGATAATTGAGCTCATGCGGTTTCAACTGTCGAGAAGCATAAGCTATAACTTTACCTTCTTGCATCAGAACACAACCCAAACCACTATGTGAAGCATCATTGTAAATCACATATGGTTTATCTTCCACAGGTAAAGTAAGAACAGGCGCTTGAGTTAACATTTCTCTCAACTGATCAAAGCTAGCCTGACACTGATCTATCCACACAAATCTAACTCCCTTTCGAAGCAATCTGGTAAGTGGAGTAGCTATCAAAGAAAATCCTTTCACAAACCGTTGATAATAGCCTGCTAAACCCAGAAAACTTCTAACTTCAGTCACAGACTTTGGTGGACTCCAATTCAAAATAGCTTCAACTTTACTCGGATCAACTTTAATACCCTCTGCTGAAACTATATGACCGAGAAAAGTTACTTGGTCAAGTCAAAACTCACACTTCGACAGTTTAGCAAACAATTACTTCTCTCTCAAAATTTGCAACACAATCCGCAGATGCATGTCATGCTCCTCCTTATTATGCGAATACACCAAAATATCATCGATAAAGACCACTACAAACTAATCCAAATAGGGCCTAAACACCCTATTCATCAAATCCATAAAAGCTGCAGGTGCATTCGTCAGACCAAAAGGCATAACTAGAAACTCATAATGCCCATACCTGGTCCGAAATGCGGTCTTAGGAACATCTTCAGCTCTGACCCTCAACTGATGGTACCCTGATCTCAAATCAATTTTGGAAAACACTGCTACACCCTTCAATTGATCAAAGAGATCATCAATTCTAGGCAAAGGATATTTATTTTTAATAGTCACTTTGTTCAATTGCCTATAATCGATACACAATCTCATAGTACCATCCTTCTTCTTTACAAACAAAACAGGAGCTCCCCACGGTGAAACACTAGGGCGAACAAACCCTTTATCCAACAACTCCTGCAACTGCACTTTCAATTCTCTCAGCTCAACAGGTGCCATTCTGTAAGGAGTAATAGAGATAGGAGTGGTACCAGGCAATAATTTAATACCAAACTCCACCTCTCTCTCAGGAGGCAACCCTGGCAACTCCTCTGGAAACACATCTGGAAACTCTGCGACCGTGGGTATACTATCAAGTTGAGAACCCTTTACTCTAGTATCCACAACATAAGCAAGGTAAGCATCGCACCCTTTTCTAATCAATCTCCTAGCTGCAACAGCTGAAACAAACAAAGATGCTAGCTGTCCCTGTTCATTAGATACTATCACCTCTCTATCATCACTGGTTCTCAAGGTAACAACTTTCTTTTGGCAGTCAACCACAGCTCCATGCCTAGATAGCCAGTCCATGCCTAGGATCAAATCATATTCATTAAAAGGCATCTCAATCCAATCTCCAAGGAACTCCTCACCCTGAACCACTACTGCACTATCTCGGTGCACTTTGCTAACAATCACACTATGCCCTAAAGGATTTGTCACCAATACATCAAATCCTAGGGATTTAGCATGCATATCAGACACAGGCAAAATAGATGCACTAATATATGAATGCGTGGATCCGGGATCAATCAAAGCAAGTACTGAGATATCAAATAAAGAGAAAGTACCAGCAATGACTATAGTAGCATCTGGTTGTCTCTGCATCACATAAATCCTCTGAGAAGATCCAGCCCCCTCTGGTCTACTCTCCCTGGATGTAGAACCTCCTCTAGAACTGAACCCATATCTACCTCCTCTGCTAAAACCTCTGCCTCTTCGACTTCCCCTCACACTAGGTCGAGAGGCTGCAGTATCTACTGACATCTGCTCCTGTCTCTCAGGACAATCTCTCATAAAATGATCAGGAGATCCACATCTGAAGCATACAGCTGGTCCATCACTCTTCCAACAAACACCTCTATGATAACCTCCACACTGAGAACATCTAGGTGGAGTGGATCTCTGAACTACTGGAGCAGGAGCACTCGCCACGGAAACTGTAGGTCTAGATCTCTGCCTCTGAAACTGTACTGACCTACCGGCTGGCCTCTGACTCCTACTAACCCAAGGAACAAAACTTCCTTTACCTCTTTTCACAGACAAAGACCCTGCCTCAAACTGGGGCCTTGTAACCCTGATCACTTCCTCTGAAGCAGTTACTGCAATACCCTGAGCTCGCTCCACACTCCGAGCTGCTGCAACAAGCTGGGGAAAATCATGATATCTAGATCCAGCCACCAGGCACAAGATAGAGGGCCTCAATCCCTCCTCAAATCTCCTGCATCTATCTATCTCATCAGATATAATACCCCCAGCATACTGGCTCAACCGGATAAACTCTAGCTCATATTCCGTCACAGTCCGGTGATCTTGCTTCAAGCTTAGAAACTCCATTTTCTTCACATCCTTATACTCCCTCGGAGTATACTTCAATTCAAACTCTCTTAGAAAATCAGCATAGGACAAGGTAGGTGGATCATCCATAGCATGAGGCACTGTCTTCCACCAATTATATGCATCCTTCTGCAACAAGGATCTCGCATAATCAAATTTTTCTTCTGGAGTGGCTTGTAACTGAACAAATATTCTCTGTACTTTATCTAGCCACTGCTCAGCTACAGTTGGATCAATAGTACCTAGAAAATTCTCTGCTCCATACTTCCTTAGTTTATCATACTGTCTCACTGATACCAAAGGCTGTGGGGGTGGCAGTGGTTGCACTGGTGCTGGCCTCAAAGCCTCTATCACATGCCTAAGCCAAACTGGTGGAACATCCTCACCAGCTGGTCCCCCCAACACAGAAGCAGATGCCTCTCCAGCACTATCCACTCTAGTTCCATCATCAGGAGCAACACTCTCCTCACTACCCTCAACTGACTGACGCAAATGAGGATCCATCACAACCTATATCTGCAAACACAGCAGAATACCTCTCATTAAAGATCAGAGACTGCCAATACCAACATGTATGTTATTCAAAAATCCACTTGTTTAAAATCAAAACATTCTTTTTCTTACACTTGACCTAGGTTGAGAATCTCAAACATAGGCTCTGATACCAAAATAATTGTAACACCCCTATATCCCGTATACGTACCAAGCATGCTTAAACGATCGTAATATACGTAACTGAATATAGAAAATGCCACGGTTTAAAAAGACACAACAAATATCTTTGTAAATAAGAGAAACCAATCTCAAACATTTTAAAAGAAATGCAAAAGACATCATATATAAAAACATTTATTAATTCACAGTGAAAGTTATTACAAATATGTTATAAATCAAAGTTTACAAAACATAGAATATAACATGATTGGCAGCTCTTCTCTGATCTTTAAGTCCCAAATAAACTCTTCAATGTCTACTCTCACTCGGTCTCGTGGAGCTCTCGAGTTCAACTCTGTCACCTGCGCGATCAAACACTATCGCGCTAAGCCAACGGCTTAGTAGTACATAGTATACTAACATTATGCTAAAATGCAATGTCACAATCAATTACATACATCATTCAAAAGAATATCACATTTTAACATTTTACTTTGTTCAATGTCATATCAACAATTATATTATATCACCATTCATCATACTCATTCAAGTTCATCATTATAGCCAACAACCATGGCTTCATATACGAACCTTCCCCCAACCAGGTCGGTTGCCCTCTGGGCCTCAAGTCGCTGCCAATCCCAGGGGTCCGCAGGAGGCAGATAGGCACATATAAAACTATCAGTAACGAACCTTTCCCCAACCAGGTCGGTAGTCCAAGTTCGGTTGCCCATTCCAATGGGTCCGCATGGTTCCGCAGGAGGCAGATAGGTACGTACAATACTGACTGTATCGAACCTTTCCCCAACCAGATCGGTAGTCCAAGCTCGGTTGCCCAGCTCTCTGGGTCCGCATGGTTCCGCAGGAGGCAAAAAGGTTCGTTCATAAATCTTTAAACATTACTTTCTAAATTCATTTCATTTTCACATCTTGCACTTTTCACATTTCATCATCATAAAATACAACATCAATTACATTCACTAAACACACATATTATTACTCAACCATATCATCTAGACATGCTTCAATCATATCATTCACATCTCTTTATGTCTCAATTTACATTATTCATAGATTTAGAATCTTCCACATACATTTGTTTGTATCATTATTGTTTTAAGTGTGTTTACAATGTTTATTTTCATGTTTAGGTGCATAAAGACCCTTGAAGAATCAAAACAATACAAGAAGAGCAAAGAACAATCACCTTAGCTAACACACTCAAGGGACACGGCCAAGCTTGTGGCCATGTCTCTCAACACAAAAATTCAGTAGCAAACACGGGCAAGGGACACGGCCAAGCCAGTGGCCGTGTCTCTCCAAAATTGATCCAACACGGCCAAGTTTCCTTGAACTTGGCCGTGTCTCCCAAAAATCTTAAGTCTTGGCCGTGTTCCTTCCTTGGTTTGGCCGTGTCTCACATGAACAAAACCCTAAATGTGGCCAAAACTCTTTTAATTGCATTTAAACTCATTGTGCACAACATAGCCTCATTCAAATGGATATAAACAATGTCATTAACACTTATTTTACATATTCATCACAATATTCTCATTAACAAACCATTAACAACACATTTAAACACATACCACTTCAAAACCCTAAACCAACATCATTCTTATTCTTTCAATTTCAATATCCACTCAACTTACCATTTTCAAACCAAATCCAACACCAATTTAACTTACAACCAATTTAAACACTTATAATCACATCTCAACCTCACCAAATCATAATCTCAACAAATCAAAACTCACTTCAAATACAACTTCAAAAATAACAAAAGAAAACAAGAGAGTACTTACCTAATTTGAAGAAATTCCACAAATCTCTAACTTAATCCTTTGATTCTTCCTTCAATTTGAGCTTAGAATTTAGAAGACCTCTCTTGCTCTCTCTTTCCCTTTGGTAGCCGGCCAAGAAATGCAAAGAAAAGAAAAATGAAGACAAGTCAACCTTTTCTTCCTCTTTAAATCTCCACCAAGCAATTCTACAAGCACAATTACTAACATACCCTCTTCTCATATGGTCTAGTTTTCTTCTTAATCAAGTGCCCTTTATAGCAATTTCACACATCCCAAACTAAAATATCTTCTTCCCTTGACTCTACATTTGACCAACATATATGTTATATATATTAACATATATACAACATATACATTCCATTAACACAATCATTTCCTTTACAAAAACATATATACATTTAATTCCAATCAAACAACAATTGTATTAAAACTTCTAGGGCACACTTTGGGATATTACACAATGGGCACAGGCTCAAATTTTATTTTGAAGGGGAAATATAGGACTTAAAGGAGGTTTTACACCTCCAAGACTAGGGACATTTACCCTACCGTCCAACTAATACGACGTTAAAGAAGTGCTGGGTGGGAGACAACCCACCGTTTCATGTTTTTGGTTTGTGTCGTCATTTTGTTTTAGTTTTATCTTTCTTTTATTGGGTGGTTGTTTGTTTGTTTTGCATTCTTTAGAATTTGTAGAGGAAATTTGATTTTGAGGAGTAAATTCAGCATATGAAAGGACACGCCCGTGCCATTGGGCGTGTCATTATTTTTTTTAGGCAGTAGCTATAACACGCCCATGGACACTCCCATGTCTATAAGTGTGAACCTCGGTTTTCCGCCCGAAAAGGATCCGGGCGAAAGTTCACTCGTTGTCGGGAGTCGCCACTCAGTTTATTTTGTTTGAAGGGAAAAACTAAGAAAACCCTTTTTTGACTCCAATAATGCATCCAATGTAAAGGCTTCTAGTCTGCGAACCCAAGGAGAATTCGGGGACTATGTCATGCTTTTGATTAACTTGCAAAAATGGAACAAATTTAAAGGGAATGAAGAAAAGAAGAGACAGATTGTTAGTAAATTGTGGACTTGCTATTTGGGGTGAATCCCAAATATGCCTACATACTCCCGTTTGAATGGGAGATCAAAGCCCATGTAGTTCGGAAAAGCCTATTTAAAGGCGATGAAATTTATGCTTCATGCATGTGTGTGTGTATGCTTCGTGCATTTTTCAGGCATTTTGCCAAATTTGTGAGATTTAGCACTTAGTGCTAAATGGTGAGATTTGGGTACTTTGTACCAAAGGAATGCAATTTTTAGGCCTTTGGCCTGAGTTATCGGGCTTTTTGCCAAATTTGTGAGATTTAGCACTTAGTGCAAAAATTGTATAATTTCGGGTACTTAGTACCAAAAGAGTTCGATTTAGGCTTCATGCCAAAAGTTTATTTTGATAATGCCGTTTAGGTACTTAATACCAAAGAGATGCAATTTAGGCTCCGTGCCGAAAAGAGTTAATTTTATTTACAGCTTAATGCCGAAAGGGTGATTGATTAGTCCGTTAGGCCCTCGACCTAAAAAGATTAGGCCTTTGACCGAGAAGAAATTAAGAAGAAGATTAGAATGCTTATGATATGCTCGAATTGACCAAAGATGAATTATGATATTACCTTGATCAGAATTTTTTCACTTCTAAGTTCCAGATCTTGTTTCCTTGCACTTTTGAGTATGATTCTTGGTTTCTACAACACAATATTAGAATTTTTTAAGCATAAAAATTTCGTCAGCATCTGGGCATAGGAAATCCAAAAGTCCTCCTCTTTTTGAAAATCTGAAGCCTATATATAGGCAAAAATCGGGCTGCACGGCGGCCGGGCCGCCGTGAACGTCGGCTGGGCCGCTGTCCTGGCCCACCGCGACTCGCGCTACTTCTGCTAAAACCGACTTTCCGGGAGCTACGGGCCTCCAAAAATTATTCCGAGACCATATCCGTGATCCTTGCATCGCACCGGACATTTCAAGTACCATGAAGACATACTTTCGGTGGAGTTTCACCATTGTTGCCCGGTCCGGCCTGGTCTGAGGAAATTGGCTTTCCGAGCCTCAAAATTCGAGTGTTCACAATTGCCCCCCACTGAGGTCCATAAAAATGATTTATGGAACTCAGTGGTCTTCTGAAGAGCGAATTTTGAGCGAGGTGCAAAAAGACCCGTGTTTTCAGTTTTTTCTATAAATAGGCTCATTTCATTCAATTTTCATTTGCTTTCATTCATCCTTCTTCTTTCACTTCTTTCAAATTTTCTTTCGACGATGGATTTTACCGGCTTTGAAGACCTCGAAATTCCACTCCCTCCCTGCGATCTTTTACTTGAGGAGGAGAAGCATAGTTCTCGGACCGGCTGCTATGAGGTGAGTACATTCCCGTTTGTCCATCTAGTATGCATGCTTAGGAATTTTATTTATTTCCAGTAAGGAACTTAGAAATAAATTTTAGGAACATTTCCTTTACATGTACTAGTAATGAATTAGGATCTGTACCAGGCTTCATTATGTTCTGCCATCAGTAATTATTTCTAGTAAAGAACTTAGAAATAATCCTTTAGGGATCCACACCCGACTGGGGAAAGAACTTAAATCTTTTCTGAATTTGTCCATCTTTTCTGGATTTGAAATTTTTTTTTTTTTAGAACTCTACGATCAAGATATCTATAGCTGAGCGTCCGATGGTTACTATTCCAGCTTACATCTTTGATGCTGGGCACCCAGTGGGGGATCTTATCAGACCTGCTTTCCTCCACCATTTGAGGGCTATAGATGTGGGCAGAGATATCCACTGGGATTTGATCTGTCCTTTAGTCGAGCGCTGGTGGCCTACTACTGACACCTTCCATTTTTCTTGGGGGGAGATGACAATGACGCCTACTGACTTTTCCATCATTTCTGGGATTCCCTTTGGCGTTGAGATGGTGGAGTCTTATGATGACTGGCGGCAGGACATTTCTTCAGCCGACATGATTACTCTGATCGGGGTTGACTATCCTCGATATCAGGCGCCTCGCTGCATTCAGCGGAGGTGGCTTGTGGAGCAAGCGCCAGGTATCTATACTGGTTACGAGACAGGCAACCTTACTGCTGACCAGACGGCCAGGTTTACCTTGCTTCTCCTGTTTGCTAGCTCTTTCTTATCAAACAGGAAAGACGCAGTGAGTCTCAATGTGCTGAAGAGCCTACTTGACCTGACACGGCTTCATACGTACGATTGGGCTAGCATGATGCTGTGTAGGTTGTATGACGACATGTCAGACCTCTGCTATACCCGTATTACTCCGTGTGGCTTGTATTACTTCTGGGAGGTAATGTAAAGAACATTTCCCCTATCTTTATATATGTTGACATACACAAACTCTGATACCTTCTCTTTTTTTTTTTTTAGACTTGGGCTTACGAGTACTTTCCTGACATCGCCCCTTTTCTTCGTGAGATACCTGCCCCCACAGATCCTCTTTCCCCCATTGCTTGGAGGTGGTATAGAGAGAGGGTAGAAGTACCAAAGAGGAAACTTCCCATCAGAGTGCTGAGATCGTTCTTCGACAGCTGCCCAATGGACTCAGTAAATGCTTTATCGTCATCTTTTTTATTATATTAGAGAAAATGATTCACTAATATAACAAATGTTTACAGGTTGCATCTAAAGTGATGTCTAACCGACTGGCAGAGTGGATAGCTCAAGATTACAGCTTTCAGCGATCAGAGTTTCTGACTCGACGACGATTCATACTTCCCCATCCAGAATTTTGACGGTATTATCTCGCTGAGAGGGTGACTTTCCAAATTGCCGGTTTCTGTGCAGTTCCCGTGGATCCCCCTGATGATATGCTATCTTCAACACTTCTGCCTGTTACTGTGTCCCAGTATGAGGGCGACCCTTTCGAGTCGGCTTATGCCCCGGATGAGGAGGATTATGACTTCTACTGTCTTCATCGACTGATGCCACGCATTGGGGCACGATTTGACTCTGTACCCCCTTATCGGTCTTCCCACTCTTCGGCTCCCACTTCTAGCACTCCGAGAGACCATCCCTCTCCTGGCCGGCGAACTGACAGACCCTCTTCCTCTAGGGCTGAGACTTCCGCTTTCGGGGCTGGACCATCAGACACTGGAGGAAGTAGCAGTTCATCTCATTTGAGGCCTCCCGCATCGGTCCTTACAGCTGCCGGCCAATTTGACCCTATTTTAGCCGATTTGAGGCTGCCTTATGCTGTTCGTCATCATGCACCTGGTGGTTGGGTGACCCGACCAATTAGTGCAGAGGGTGCATTATATCAGAGCTTTGCTTATGTCACTCAGGTATATTCTCATAGAACTTTTCATGAAAAGGATTCATAAAATTCTCTTGAGATTGATTGTGATTTCGTCTCTTTTACAGGTACCAGAGGGCCTGATCACGGAAATGGCGGCACTGATTACTGCTTTCTCGGATGAACTATCTGGTACTTTGACTGAGGCTGCTTACGAGAGGCAGAGTAGGCCGTAAAGACGGAGAGGCCGGCACTGATTTTTTTCATATTTTGTCTTGAACTATGCTTGCTGTATTTGAATTATTTTCCTTCTGTACTTTGTACCTTTCATGTTTTTCAGCTGTTATCTGAACTTATCTGTAAACCTGCACTTATTTATTAGTATTAACAGCACATATGTATGCATGATGCTTTTTCTTTTTAGAAATCTATTTTAAAAATAAATCCCTGACACAATCCCAAAAAAAAATAGCACATAACAGGGCCTAAACAGGGCCAAAACATGAGAATTTTACAAAACACCAAAAAGAAAGAGGAATCAGGACGGTCGGCGGCGGCCGAGCCGCCACACTCGGCGGCCGAGCCGCCGGCAACGGCGGCCGAGCCGCTGCCCGGGCTAGACCAGTATAAAAATCAAGGTTGTCTTACATCTGTGGGCCAGAAAGTAATCCTCTTACTGAAAGATCTTATATATATATTTTTTTCAAATAACAATGAATCCTCTTTTTAATCACGTGATGCATAATTGGACCAAAAGTCTCCACAATGTTGAAAGGATCAACATGGGGAGGTACGGGTTGAAAGCTGTCGCCACACTCAGAGGTGTAGCAGTAGACTGGGATTTCTTGCACTCTTGCATCAGGTTTTGGGATCCCCAAGCCCATGTTTTCAGATTTGGGGCTCGGATGGAGGAAATGTGTCCTCTTTTTGAGGAGTTCTGCTCGATCATTGGGTGCGATCCAAATGCCCCTCTTGTGAGGCATGAGGTCCAAATCGGGTATGTGGGATCTTTTCAGAGGCTTTTTAGCTTCACAAAACCCCAAGCCCAAGCTATGATTGTAGATGGGGATAAGGCGATGCTGCTTCCCCTAATTGATGAGTTCTTGACCGCCGATTTTGAAGACGATGTTCAATTGAGGCATAGAATGTGAGCCTTCGTCTTTTGTCTGTTAGCTGGGTTCCTCTTCAACCGTGACCCCGGCTTTGGAGATTTGAGACTTTGCCCAATGGTTAGGCAAATGGAAGAGCTCAACTGTATTGGGGGCATGATCCTAGCTGAGACTATTCAGAGTCTCGATAGATGTGCACTTGGATTTGAACGTTGGACCGTAACCCCGGTCATCCTTCAGGTAATTTTGTCATACCTTTTATTTCTTTTTTGCTTATTCCATCATCTCTCCTTTCCTTTGTAAAATAGAAAGGATCTATTTTTTCAGGTTTGGCTGAGAGATCATCTTCGAGTGGTTGCAGCCCCCCAGACTTTGACCTACAACCCTTCGCAGTACCGCACCAGGAAAATTCAGATTTCTTTTCCCTCTATGGCCGAATGGACTGTTTGGCTGTTTGAGCTTGGACCGGAAGAATTATTATGGTTCGTCCCTTGGTACAGGATTCCTCAATTCATAGAGGCAAATGCCATGCACAACCATGTCTACCTGCTTGGGTTCACTCACAGTACTTGGTACAGTGCTTCCCGCGTCCTTAGGCAGATGGGTATTGATCAGAGAGTTCCCCTTCCTGTCGGGCTTACCATTGCTTCTCCTATTACCCCCGGGGTTACTCGGGCTGTTCTACAGACTTGGGTGAGAGACCATCGGATGATCAGGCCTGGTGCAGAGCCTTCCCTCGTTCAGCCCACTCCAGAGTACAGGACCTGGTTTATAGCTGAGGTTTGGCCCGTTGAGAAATCGAGGAGGTGCGCATTGCTGCAGGAGTTGGAGGGAGAGGGGGTGTAGGATTTGGATCCCAGGGTGACTCCGTTGTCTTTTCTGTTTTTTGGGTTGTTTTTTACCTTTTTGGTTTTTTGAATGTATAGGACTTGTAGTCTGACTCTTTTGATGAACCGACTGACTCTTTTTTGTAATGACCGACTCTTTTTGTAATAGATGATTCTCTTTTGTAATGAATGATTCTTAATGGATGACCCTTTTGTTTGCTTTCCAAGCATCATCTACTTTATTTATTTGCTCTTATTTTTGCCTAAGCCGTCCTTTCGGATTTTCAACTTAGCGAGCTCTTACCCATTCTTGCCTAAGCCACCCTTTGCGGGTTTTCAGCTTAGCGAGCCCCACTATTGCCTAAGCCGCCCTTTGTGGGTTTTCGGCTTAGCGGGATTTTTTTGTTTGTTTTTTGTTTGTTTTTGTTTTTTTTTCTTTTGGCAAAAGAAAGATGAATGAATGATTTTATTAAAATTTAGACCGTGCCCAAGGAGAGCTGCCTACATATCTCGAATTAGTTTGCGAGAATCAGGTCTAATGTAGTTCATTATGGAATGCATGATCATACATAATATTTCTTTAGTTGATCCAGATTGCATGGGTTTGTGAACTCCAGACCATCCAAATCAGACAAGATGACGGCTCCGCCGGAAAGTATTTTCTTCAAAATGTAGGGTCCCGCCCAATGAGGACGAAACTTCCCACGAGGATCTGTAACAGGTGTTCTGATCTCTTTCAGAACCAAACAACCTTCTTCCAACTTTCGATCTTTGACCTTTTTGTTGAAATGTCTGGCCATTCGCCTTTGATACCCTTGAATCTGATGTAGAGCTTGAAGTCTTTTTTCATCCAAACTCAACAATTGATGATGATAATTGCTGATCCATTCAGCTTCATTTATCTGACTTTCTTGAATTATCCTCGCCGATTGAACTTCCAGCTCAATGGGGAGTACTGCTTCCATTCCGTATACCAATGAATACGGGGTTGCCCCAGTAGGAGTTCTAATTGATGTTCTGTATCCCCACAAAGCCAGCGGCAACTTCTCATGCCAACGCCTATGTTCCTTGATCATTTTTTGTACGATCACCTTTATAGACTTATTCGCTGCTTCTACAGCTCCATTTGTTTGGGGTCTATAAGGAGAGGACTTATGATGTTGGATATTCTTATCCTTCAAGAGCTTAGCAAATTCTACTTGGAAATGAGTTCCATTATCTGTGATAATCTCGAATGGTGTTCCGTACCGACAAAGGATGTTGGTTCGGACAAACTGTGCTGCCTTTTTGGCGTCTAATTCTGCATAGGAAGCTGCTTCAACCCACTTTGTGAAGTAATCCACTGCTACCAAGATAAACTGATGTCCATTCAATGCTTTTGGATGTATTTTACCAATTATATCAATTCCCCAAGTAGCGAAGGGCCATGGAGAAGTGATTGGATTCAGGGCAACAGGAGGTTGCTTCTGTAGCTTAGCAAATATCTGACATTGATGACATCCTTGCACAAATGCCACGCAGTCTGCATTCATGGTGGACCAGTAATATCCTAGATTGGCAATTTTTCGAGCCAAGGCGATCCCATACATGTGTGGTCCTGATTCGCCACCATGTACTATTTCCATGATCTGCTCAGCTTCTGCCTCATTCACACACCTTAGGTGCATTCCATTCCAACTTCTTTTGTAGAGGGTATCTCCATTAAGAATGTAACCTGTGGCAAGCTGCCTTATTGCCCTCTGATCAACCTTTGATGATCCCTCCGGATAATTTCCATCCTTGAGATAGGTCTTGATATCCCAAAACCATGGTTTACCATCGGCCAAGTGCATTACATGGGCGGGTTGCTTTTGAAGCTGAACTTTCAATGGACGAATGACCTTCCCCTCCCTGATATTGATCATGGAAGCTAAAGTAGCCAAGGCATCAGCAAACTGATTCTTTGCTCTTGGGAGATATTCGAAGGACAGATCATTGAACTGTTGTGCCAAATGATCAAGGCGTTGTAGGTAAGGAACCAAACGCTCTTCTTTTATCTTCCATTTCCTTAAGGCTTGTGATACTATTAAAATAGAATCACCATAGACCTTTAGGTCCTTAATCCCCAATTCCAGGGCGGCTTCAAGCCCATTAATGCAAGCTTCATATTCTGCTTCGTTGTTTGTGCAGCTAAAGTCAAGTTTAACTGCGAATGGAATGTATTCTCCACAAGGAGTTTTGAACACAATTCCAATTCTGTTTCCATGATAATTGGATGCCCCATCAAAATACATCTCCCAAACATTGCTTTTCACGTTCAAGAGGTCTTCATCAGGGAAACCCATTTCTCGCATCTCGTCATTCACGGGTAATTCTGCTAATTGGTCAGCTACTGCCCCGCCTTTCACAGCTTTCCTTTGAACAAATTTCAAGTCAAAGGCTGCCAATGTTGACACCCACCTTGCCATTTTGATGTCCAAAACAGGCCTCTCCATAAGGAATTTCAAGGGACTCTGTTCTGCGATGACATAAGTAGTGTAAGAAGACAAGTAGTGTTGTAACTTCGTACAAGCCCAATACAAGGCTAAACACAACTTCTCAATCTTGTTATACTTTAACTCATAGTCCAGCATCCTTTTGCTGAGGTAGTAAATTGCATTTTCCACCTTTGTATCTTCGGCTTCTTGAGCTAGCATTGCACCCATGGCTTCATCTGTTACAGATAAATACAAGAGCAGAGGTTTTCCCATTCTGGGAGGTTGTAGAATTGGCGGACTTAACAAGTATTCTTTGATCTTGTCGAAGGCCTTCTGGCAGTCTTCATTCCATTCTTGTGAAGCACCTTTCCTTAGTAGCTTAAAGATAGGACCACAAGTCTCAGCCAACTGTGATATGAATCGACTGATATACTGTAATCTACCTAGCAAGCCTCGAATCTCTTTTTCTGTTCTTGGCGGAGGCATTTTCAGAATAGCCTTTGACTTTGCTGGATCAACTTCTATTCCTTTTTTACTGACCAGATATCCCAAAAATAAGCCCGATGTCGCACCAAAGAGGCATTTTGTAGGATTAAGCTTCAAATTGTACTTGCGAAGTCTAAGGAAGAACTTCTCAAGTGCTTCAACGTGTTCTTCTGGAGATTTTGACTTGACAATCATATCATCGACATACACTTCTACTTCTTTGTGTATCATGTCATGAAAGACTGTTGTCGCCATCCTTTGGTAGGTAGCCCCTGCATTTATCAACCCAAAAGGCATAACCCTGTAGCAGAAAGTGCCCCATTCTGTGATGAAAGCTGTCTTTTCTTTGTCTGGTGGGTGAACTAGGATCTGATTATACCCAACCGCGAGGTCAGTCATGGAAACCATCACATGCCCAGCCATCCTGTCTATCAGCAAGTCGATGTGTGGTAGTGGAAAATCGTCCTTGGGACAAGCCTTATTCAGATCTCTGTAGTCAACACACATCCTGACCTTTCCGTCTTTCTTCGGGACTGGCACAATGTTTGCTAACCAGGAAGGATAGGCAATCGGCTCTATGAACTTATTGTCCAGTTGCTTGGCAACTTCCTCTTTAATTTTCAAAGACCATTCTGGCTTCATTCTTCTCAGTTTCTGCTTAACCGGCTTCGCATCGGGGTATAGCGGAATCTTGTGAACTGCTATGGCTGGGTCTATTCCCGTGACATCACTTGTCTTCCACATGAAGCAGTCGACATACTTCCTGATGCAATCGACAACCTGTTCTTTATTCACACAATCATATGCAATGTATGTATGTTCATTTTCTTTGCCAATTATTATCTTTTCATTTATTTCTTTTATTTCATTTATTTCATTTTTGCTAGATAATACTTGGAAAGCAAAAGACACAGGGTAACCAAGAATCGGAACAGTTTCATTGATAATGGCGGAGTCATTCTCCAAGATTACATTAGACTTGACATTAGGGCTTTCTAAATCTGAAATTACAGAAGACTCAGAATTAGACTCTGACTTGGTTTTTGACTCAGAATTAGTACAAGACTTGGTACAGGACTCAAGTTCAGGGTGTGACACAGGACTAGGTTTAACCTCAGCAGCTTGTCCCTCCTCGGCGTACCAGTTTCTCAGCGGTCCATCCGTGGTCTTGATCAGCTTTGTGAAATCCCTATTGTCTTCAAAATTGGTTATCATAGCAACCTCATCAAAGAGACTAGGCCGCATGAAATCTTCCATTTGGGGGTCAGTTTCAGGTTCTGGCTCTTCTTCTTTCATGGCCACAACATCAGCAAACATTTCAAAACCCGGTAGCTTCTTTCCAGTCATAGGAGAATAGAATGGTTCCTGAAAACCACGGTGATGAACTGCCTTTCCAGGTTTGCAAAAGTGACCATTCAGAGTTCTAAAGTAAGGGCGCATTTTGAGGCTTCTTGCCCCCCAATTTCCCTTTTTCTTCCTTCCACGCTCAAGCTCTTCTATTTCCTCGTCTGTAGGTTTGTACCCCAAGCCAAAAGTTCCCTTATTCTCTGGTCCTTCCCATGGCCGTACTACAGGTGTCTTTCTCCCAGACTTCATCATTTCCATTCCGGGCAATAGACCTACCCTCAGCATCATTCCCACTAGGCAGTTGATTTGGACCTCCCCAAAGTCATATGAGATAAATGGCCCCTTGGGTTTTTCACCTTCTATGCATTGAACTGTGTCGTAATGAAACCCAGTCAAGGTCATGGCGGTTTCACCAGGAACAACCTCAAGGAGAGACTGATCCATGGTTTTCTTGTTGATTTCACAGGTATCCCCTTTGATAGTGATTACTTTTCCCTCAAAAGGGAATTTAAGTTTTTGGTGTAATGAAGAAGGTACAGCATTAATCTGATGAATCCACGGCCTTCCAAGGAGGAGATTAAAGCTCGCGGGTACATCAATGACCTGAAAGGGCACTTTCATTTTCACCGGCCCAACAGCAATTTCTAGAGTGGCAACACCCAAAATTTCTCTTCGAGTGTTATCATATGCTCTCACAATCTGATCAGAAGGTGTAAGATCTGTAGTCTCCAACCCCAGACAGCTTGCTACTTTCAAGGGACATACATTTAAGGCTGACCCATTATCAATGAGAACCATGGGCACAGTCTTTCCCCCAGTTTGTATGGTGATGTATAGAGCATCATTGTGTTTACTGCCATCTTCTGGTAGGTCTGTATCAGAAAATCGGATACTCAATGCCTTGGCTGATTGGGTCAAAGTGGCCACCAAAGCTTCTGGGCTTGTGTCCACAGGTGTATCAAGTTGACTCAAAGCTTCGCTGAGAGCTTGGCGGTGTGGGAATGAGGAAGCAAGGAGTTCCCAAATTGACACCTTAGCTTGAGTTTGTTTAAGCTGAGTGAGGACAGGGTCTTCTTTTGGCTCTGGTGTTTTCTTATGGGAGTGATTTGAGGTTGTAGGGGTTTTTCCCAAGTCAAGTGGCTGATATTGTCTTCCACTTCTTGTCAGAGCACTGACCTCTTCAGCAAGGTCGTTCAAATCTAACACACACACTTCATTCATTTCCAAGAGAAGTTTGAAAGGATCAAACAACTCTTCTTCCACAGTAATGGCGTGGATGGAATGATTGGGCAAAGGGTTAGTGTTGATATTTGGTTGCCTCCTGAGGGGAATGATGTCACCACTATCAACCAGATCCTGGATGCGGTTTTTCAGTGTCCAGCAAGCATCTGTTTTATGCCCATTCCCTTGATGGTATTCGCAATATTCATTGACTTTATAACTGGAAGGTAATGGGTTTGGAGGAGGTCTTGGGTCCAAAGGCTTCAAATATTTCCCTTCCACAGCCTTCTTAAACACCAAATGAAGGGGTACCCCAAGGTCAGTATATTGCCTTCTTGGCTGATTTCTCGGACCAAGATTACCCACACGTAAAGGATTCGCAGGGGCAATATTGGCCACTTGATTGACCTTGCTTGAGGAAGGAGTTTGGCTTTGTTTCTTATATTTCGATGCAGCCCCCTCATCCACTATTTTACCCAACTGTATCAAATCTTCTACCTTGGTTGCAGTCGCAATGAGCGATTTGAAAGTAGGTAGATATTGGGTTTGCAGTTGAGCCTGATATGTAGGTCTTAAATTTCTGATTATGATATCAATCTGCTCTTGTTCTGAAGGGCGATTGATCATCTGGGCGGCTTTTGCCCTCCACCTCGTAAGGAACGAGGAGAAAGGTTCATTGTTGTTTTGTTTGGTGGTCTCAAGTTCTCTTCTAGTGACATCCACCTCAATATTGTAGTGGTATTGAGAGTTAAATGCATTGCAGATGTCTTCCCATGTCATAATCTTGGAACGGTCTAGACTCACAAACCATTTAAGAGCAGCCCCAGTCAGGGATTGTTGGAAGAGTTGAGCAAAGAGCTCATCATTTAAACCCCAAGGACTCAAGGCCCCCACATACATCTTCAAATGGGTTTTAGGGCAAGTGGTCCCATCAAATCTGTCCATCCCCGGCATCTTGAATTTTGGAGGTAATCTGGCTTGGGGAAACAAGGATAAGGAATCCATGTCTACCACCTCTTTGTGAGTTTTCATGGCAGTGATTGACCTCTCAAGCAATTCAAGTTTCCTTTTCAGTTCATCTGTCTCGTTCTTGGAGGGTGGATCCTCCAAATTGATAACAGGGGTATTAATCTGAGCAGTCACGGGGGTACTAGTTTGCCCCACAATGGGTTCCTTCCCCAAATTTCCAGGAGTAGAGGCTGTCTTTGGTGCTCCTTTTAATTCAGCCAGAATGGCTACCCTTTGGGCGGCTAAAGCTTCATCAATTTTTTCTTGCATTCTAGCTTCAATTTCCTTAACCTGACCATCCAGCAAAGCCTTAATCTGTTCAATTGTGGCCATTTCAGTAATTGGAGTAGTTGGTGAAGTTGGGGTAGTAGAACTTGTAGGGAATAGCACAGTTGGTGTTGATGTGTCTGGTGTAGGTGAAGGCGCACGGACAGTGGGTACCTGAAAAGGTCAAGGGTAAAAAAATCAGGGTGGTGTGTAGGGTAGGAAAACTCTTGGTCCACTTATGTACATCAAAATTTTTCCCCAAAAACAATGTTGTTATGTTGCATGAATGCATCTCATCACATCACAATTCATTTTAATGGAATGCGGCACTATCATTGGGTACATACAACCTAAGGGAAGGTTCTATTGTTATGTAAAAATAGAGAATCGGCTTATCATAGGGACCCTTGAGTCTTGAGTAAGATATACCTAACCACATGTGAAACAAGGAGTTTCGCGTGGGTCCAACAGTACGATTACTCATGGGCCACTCCAAAAGGATTGGAATGGTTTGCGACAACAGGGAGGACGCTTTGGCTGTCCGCCGGCATAATCAAGGAGACCTGCCGGTCAGCGCTACTTGCTATCCAGACTCAGAACTTTGAACAGAAAGAGAAGAAATTCATTTGAAAACAATTTTTTATGCAATGGAGGAAAAGGATTCCCCCATATATGCAAGAGAAAAAGATTCTCTGAATGACAAAACAAATGCACAAGTAGTCAAAAAGAAAATAGATCCATCAAAGGAAAAAGATTCCTTTCTTCAATCTTCTGTCCAATATCCTTAAAGAAAGGATATATAATGCTAGGGTACCCTGTAAAATGAATAAAAATACCCTAAAGAAGGGCAGATTAGTCAAATAAGCAATAATAGCCTACTAGGATCCCATAAATTATTTTTATGGTCTCCCGTGGCAAGTTAATCAAATAATCAATAGTAGTCCACTAGGATCCCATAAATGGTTTTTATAGTCCCCAGTGGAGTCGCCATGCTGTGAACCTCGGTTTTCCGCCCGAAAAGGATCCGGGCGAAAGTTCACTCGTTGTCGGGAGTCGCCACTCAGTTTATTTTGTTCGAAGGGAAAAACTAAGAAAACCCTTTTTTGACTCCAATAATGCATCCAATGTAAAGGCTTCTAGTCTGCGAACCCAAGGAGGATTCGGGGACTATGTCATGCTTTTGATTAACTTGCAAAAATGGAACAAATTTAAAGGGAATGAAGAAAAGAAGAGACAGATTGTTAGTAAATTGTGGACTTGCTATTTGGGGTGAATCCCAAATATGCCTACATACTCCCGTTTGAATGGGAGATCAAAGCCCATGTAGTTCGGAAAAGCCTATTTAAAGGCGATGAAATTTATGCTTCATGCATGTGTGTGTGTATGCTTCGTGCATTTTTCAGGCATTTTGCCAAATTTGTGAGATTTAGCACTTAGTGCTAAATGGTGAGATTTGGGTACTTTGTACCAAAGGAATGCAATTTTTAGGCCTTTGGCCTGAGTTATCGGGCTTTTTGCCAAATTTGTGAGATTTAGCACTTAGTGCAAAAATTGTATAATTTCGGGTACTTAGTACCAAAAGAGTTCGATTTAGGCTTCATGCCAAAAGTTTATTTTGATAATGCCGTTTAGGTACTTAATACCAAAGAGATGCAATTTAGGCTCCGTGCCGAAAAGAGTTAATTTTATTTACAGCTTAATGCCGAAAGGGTGATTGATTAGTCCGTTAGGCCCTCAGACCTAAAAAGATTAGGCCTTTGACCGAGAAGAAATTAAGAAGAAGATTAGAATGCTTATGATATGCTCGAATTGACCAAAGATGAATTATGATATTACCTTGATCAGAATTTTTCCACTTCTAAGTTCCAGATCTTGTTTCCTTGCACTTTTGAGTATGATTCTTGGTTTCTACAACACAATATTAGAATTTTTTAAGCATAAAAATTTCGTCAGCATCTGGGCATAGGAAGTCCAAAAGTCCTCCTCTTTTTGAAAATCTGAAGCCTATATATAGGCAAAAATCGGGCTGCACGGCGGCCAGGCTGTCGTCCCCACGGCGGCTGGGCCGCTGTCCTGGCCCACCGCGACTCGCGCTACTTCTGCTAAAACTGACTTTCCGGGAGCTACGGGCCTCCAAAAATTATTCCGAGACCATATCCGTGATCCTTGCGTCGCACCGGACATTTCAAGTACCATGAAGACATACTTTCGGTGGAGTTTCACCGTTGTTGCCCGGTCCGGCCTGGTCTGAGGAAATTGGCTTTTCGAGCCTCAAAATTCGAGTGTTCACAATAAGCGTGTCATTATTTTTTTCAAACAGTAGCTATAACGCGCCCATTGACACGCCCGTGTCCATGGACGTGTCTCTAAAAATAATAATAATAATAAATTATCCAGCACGCCCAGACTAATGGGCATGTCGTTTGCTTAGTTGTCATAGTACATGTGACAAGGCCATGAACACGCCCATGTTTGTGGGCATGTCGATTATGATTTCATCCAGTACCTGTGACACGCCCATTGACACGGTCGTGTCTGTGAGCATGTCTTGTACCCTGGCTTTTATACTATAGGGCACGCCCAGTAACACGGACATGTCACTGGGCGTGCCGATGTCTTTCACTCAAATTTCAAATTTCCTTTCTCATTTTCTCTCAACTTTCTTGCACTCCCACCAGTGCATTCACACACCCACTCACTCTAAGAGAGATTCTCACTCCCGGCTTGCATTATTTGCGTGTATTTGCTCGTTTTCCCATTGAATTTACTCATTCCACATGGATTTTTGCTTTTCAGACTAACCAACAATGGGGCCTCGCAAACAATCATCTTCCCAGCTTCCCACCAAACGTGCACGAGGGGAAGGCAGGTCCAGCCAACCCGCTACCCGTCCAACCTCTACATTCATGGCCACCCACAAATGCCTTAGATTTTCGAATGTCGAGGAAAGAAGGCGATTCAAACTTTTTGGCAACAAAGAATGGTCCCCACCTCGTATTTTAGATTGGGATGCTATAGAATGGGCTAATATTGCAGCAGATATTCAAGAATTGATTAATCAACCAGGGTGGGACCAACTATTCTCCATTAATGAGCCTTCCTATCGAGAGCTAACACTAGAATTTTATTGCACCTTCCAGTTCCAAAAGACCAAGGTCTCCATTACTGAGCCAACGATTAAATTCAGACTAGGAGGGCAGAGATTCAACATGAGCATTAACGACCTTGGGGTGCATCTCGGGTTATATACTGAAGAGGAAGTACAGACCTTCGATTATCTAAACTCCGAGGTGAATTTTGTTGAGTATGAGGTTGCTCCTCCCAGGATTTGGCAGACCTTTGCACCCACTGCCGATAAGTATCATCCCAAGGTCTCTAAGGCATCCAATTTCGAGTCTTTCCCCTGCTGAGTGGTGTACAACCTATTAGTTCACACTATTACAACTCGGCTGAGTAGCACAGGGGTGGTAAGCTTGCGAGATCTGTTTTTGCTACACTGCATGGTATAGAAGACCCGGTGTAATGTCGCACATGCCATCACACATTTTTTCTACGAGCAGTATAAAAAAGGAGCATCAGGTACTTTATATGGTGGCATGTATGTCACAAGACTCGCTCGTCGTCTGGGTGTGTTAGATGGCTGCCTACCTATGACGGTGGATGGCATGCCCAAGTTGTCGGGTATGGACACGTTAAAGAGACTGAACCGGGAGAAGGTAGCTGGGCTGCAGGCCATTCCTATAGATTCAGATATACCAAAGGCAGCTCCTTCTGCTCCTCTTTCAGATATACTACCACCTCCACCGTCAGATTTTTCGGGTTCATCCACTGCCGCTGGGCCTTCAACCGCTGCTGCTGCACCTTCTTCTTCTGCTGGACCGTCTTTTGTCCAGACTCTTGCATTCCGGGATTGGCGTCAGTCAGTTAATGTTGAGTGGGATGATGACAGGAAACCCACAGATTTAGAGCGACAGATTTGTAGGATTGAAGGGAATATAGGGAATATTGAGCTGAATCAAAATAAGATTTTAACCCAGCAGGACCAGCTACAGCAGTTTTTACTTGACCAGACTACTTCTTTCCAAGCCCAGCTGGATCACGAGATCCTAAGACGGCAATGGCTGGACCAATCCATGTTGGAGTTCTGGCGGTATCAAGGGTTTCACCCTTCGCAACCACCACCTCCACCATATCAGCCACCTGCCCCTGCACCTGCACCTCAAGTTGATGTTTCCGATGATGAGACTGGCAGTGACGATTCCAGCGATGCACCGATTTTTCACTATCCCACATTGTTATTTTATTTTATTTTCATTTTCATTTCTTTGCTTATTTAATATTCTTTTTAATATTCTTTCTTTTTCATTGCTTTTGGACAATTGTTATTTTCTTTAAGAACTGTTTCTTTTGTTTGTTTATTTTATTTATTTATGTCTTAACCTTGTTTTGTTTGCATTTTATATTTTTGTTTTGACGCAAATCCTCCTTTGCCGTACTCTTGGCACCGTACTCATATTTATCCACTCATGGACATGAAAAGGGCAGTTATTCTCTCTCCTCATTATTTCTTGTTTTGCACACACATTGGGGACAATGTGCGTCTTAAGTGTGTGGGAGAGGTATACTTTCTTGATTAAATTTTTACTACTTCATTCTTTCTATTTGATTCATTTGTCTCAATTAATGTCTGCAAATTGTTTTTCTTTTTGGATTTAAGTAAGCTAGATTGTTATAATAAGTGTGAATTGATGTGGTTTCCCTTTATATGTTGAACTAATTTGAGATTTCCTAAATGACAATTTCTTGTTGAGGTTAACTTAGTGATCTTGATCAATTGCTGAGGATCGATTGTAATAGCTATAGTTAGGTTGTGGATTGATGGAAATTGAAACACATCTAAAGTTTAAAACCTTAGTTACATTTTTTAGCATGATATAATTCCTTAGATTCTTGAGTCGGACTTAGTATGACCCTTAAGTTTCTAACCCTTGAATCATTTTATAAGATAATAATAATAATAATAATAATAATAATAATAAATAATAATAATAAATAATTCTAATTAAAGGAGCTTTGAAAATTTATCCATGTTCAGCTGATTTTTACTCTTGAATCAAAATAAATGAGTTGGAATAATAAATAGTGCTAGTAGCCATTTGAACGGTGATTCTGGCTGAGTAACCGGGGGTCGGCATCACAATTGTTTACCTTCGCGTCAAAAGGTTAGTATCAGTTCAAACAAGTTGGGCTCCTTAAAGTATATATATATATATGCTAAAAATAATAATAATAATAATAATAATAATAATAATAATAATAATAATAATAATAATAATAATAATAATAAATTTGAGGGTTAGAGAACTTAAGAGAAAATTTACATTTTTAGTACTTTGTTCATGGCCTTTGGATTTGCTGGAATTTTATGCTCAATCTTTTAACTCTGGATTTTTAGGTTTTAGGTCTGTGAAATTTTTATTTTGAAACTTCCTGATTCGGCTGTTATGATTGTGAATTAATTTTTGGTTGAGAAAGTGAGGTTTTCTGATTCGAATATTGTCAAAACTTTACTTTCCTTTTTGAATATAGAGGGGTTCCGTCATTTCTGCTTATTACAGTGATTTAGTCTGCTTGAGGATAAGCAAAAACTCTAGTGTGGGAGAATTTGATAAGTGCACAATTGATCATATTTTATCCATATTTCTTAATATGATTATTATCCAATTAAGTTTAATTTGTTTGTTCAAGTGTATTTTAGGGTTAATTTCAGGAATTCTCTGTATTTTGAGGTTTATGGTCATTTCGGAGGAATTACGGATGAAAATAGAAGAAAGTAGAAGAAAATAGCAAAATTCATCAATGGACACGCCTAGTGACATGGGCGTGTCAAAGGACGTGCCCTTGATGATGCATACAGAAGCATTGACACGCCTAGTGACATGGGCGTGTCACTAAGAGTGCCTTTTTCAATGACTCACAGTAGCTGTGACACGCCCAGTGACATGGGCGTGTCACTGGACGTGCCTTATATTCAAAATCACAGTAGCTGTGACACGCCCAGTGACATAGTCATGTCAATGGCCGTGTCACCTATGGAAAAGTTGAATTCTTTGCACTGATTGAGGAACAAGTGGGGGATAAGGACTGTGCTTTTGCCTAAAGAAAGATTAAAGAAAAGAAAAGCTGACCTAAATGATAAAAAAAAAGATAAAACAAAGAGAATATGGGAGACAAGGGAGAATGGTGTGAGTTGGAAGGTATGGAGTGTGAGATGGAAGGTATGGGCTGTGAGCTTGGAAGAGAGTTAAAGAGGAGAAGAAAAAATGGAGGAGGGGACGTTTTTTGGAACAGAAAAGAGAGAGTAGAGACAGGAGAAGAGTTTTGAGCTAAGCTTGAAGAAGGAGATACATCCTATACAAGATCTAAATCAAGAATCAAGGATTGAAGTGAAGAAATACAGATTATTCGCCATGGATTGTTTGATTTCTTTTACTCATTTCTCTACTTCTGTTTTTCTAATTTTGAATATGAACTAATTCCTTCTCTATCTAGATATTGATGAACCCTAGCTTATTTGTATGGATTGAATAATTATATTTAGTTGAATCATTTGATTGAGTTGTTTTATTCTTGTGATGCTTAATGATTTATTTCCAATTGATAATAGCATGCTTATTGATTGGTTGCCATTTTCATATTATTGACTTGAGAAAGCTTGATATGAATTGATTACTCATAAGGGTTGAGGATTGATTGGGGTGCTAGAGATAGACTTACAAGATCCTTTGGTTTATAGTCCCTTGTTCTTAATGCAAGATCTATTTAATTGTGTTTGAGAAGAGATTCCGGCACTCTACTTAGTGATTAGGGATTAATCCACTCGAGAGAGGTTTTAGTCTAATTTAGAGGAATGCTAACTCAAATCTTTTGAATGATTTAACTGAATTGATTGTTCATAAATATCATTGAGGCTAGGGGGATTCAATATCTGGATAGTACTATTATCATCAACCTTACTTGCACAACATTTAATTCCCCTTTACTTTCAGCTATTAAATTAGTTATTTTTAATTACAAAGCATCACACAACTATTAATTTGCTAAACAACGGTTAAGGTTTGCACTAGTACTTGACTTTGTCCTCAGTGGAACGATAACTCACTCACTACTATATTACTTGGGCGACCAGTGCACTTGCGGTATTGCTATAGCGCAGTGCGACGTGCACTAGGGAGCATGAGAAAAATGGGATTTATTTGGTTAAATCAAGATATTATACCTATTTGCGATTTATTAATAGAGTAGGATGGGCTTTGGAAGGAAATTGTTGGGCAAAATTATGGAGAGTGAATATTCCACCAAAGATGAGGGATTTTATGTGGTGTGCACTGCGGTATATCATTCCTACAAAGGAATTCTTGATTCGCAAAGGCATTGACATGAATGAAGGGTGTGCTTTGTGTGGGAAATTGGAGAATTTAGATCATGCTTTGTTATATTGCCATGGAGTAAGTGATGTGTGGGAGTATTGGGATAAAGAGACCTTACATTATAATTTATCTTTCATGGATTTATTTGTGCAGCTTCTCAATTGTGGACAAGGGAAGCAAATAGAAGAGTTATGTACATTGTCTTTGAAGATATGGCAAGCTAGAAATAACTTTCTTGGAATAGAGCATTAGCAGATTCTGTCGGTGTTAAAAGAGTAGCATTCTCCATATTGCGTGAGTGGCAACAATCTAATTTGTCCATTGTCATCCTTGCATGGATAAAGTTCCCATCACATAGAACTTTGGCATGAAAATACCGATTTGGAAGAGGGCTAGATTTGTTTTGTAGACGGGGCAATTTTTAAAGATTTTTTCAAGTATGGCTTTGGTGTAATATTCCAAGATGGAGAAGGCAATTTTATCCAAGCTATTTTCGGTCATGTCGATGGTTTTTGTGCTCCAAAGGCTGCTGAAGCAGTGGCAATACAAGAGGCTCTTGGGTGGGCTACTGCTCATTTTAATAGTCCAGGTTGCATATATTCAGATGTTCTCTCTGTTGCTCAGGAAATAAATAATTGCAAGGATATTTTGACTGAGCTAGGAGTTGTTATCTCTGACTGTAGAGAATTCTTGTGTTCTAGGCCTAATATCAAGATTAAATGAATTAAGAGGTTAGCCAATGTGAAGGCTCATAATTTAGCTGGGACCTCACATTTTTATGCTAGCTTCTACTGTTGGGATAGTACCTCTACATTTCTTTCTGGTGATTGATTTAATAAAGTCTTAATATTCATTCTTTCAAAAAAAAAGATTGCTTATTTGATTTTCTATGTGAATTTTAAAAAATTAAATATAAAATATTTCAAACATGTATATATATATTTTATATACACAAGATATGTTACAAAATTCATGAATATAAGGGACAATTTTTTGGTCAAATTTTTTGTGGTCCTCAAATCATGTTTTTTTTTTGTACTTTAAGAGACTGTAGTTAATCATTTTTTTAACAAAATAATTAGGGTAAATTTAGCAAAAGTATTAACAAATCCTTAATTAAAGTGATTATTCTTATTACAATATATTCCAAATATAAAAGACAAAAATTTGAAATAACAAAAAGAAAAAAGCAATTTCTGATTTCTTTGCAGAGGCTTCCCATACCTGCAAATAAAAAAATAAATAAATGGTGATGGCTCTCCATATCTAAAAAAATAATAAAATAAATGGTGATGGGAAAAAAATTTAAAAAAATTAAGTGGAATTCTCTAGTATAAAAGGAGGCAAAATGAGAAAATAAGAAAAAACACACAGAAAATTTATAAGAAAAAAAGACAAAGAAGAAAAAGAAAGGTAAAAAAAAAACATAGAAGCACAGAATAAAAGCTAGCAGTGAGCAATTAAATTTTCTGGTAGAAGAAATTATAAAATCTTGGATTCTATTAAGTACAGGAAGTGCATTTAGTGGAACCTGGAAATAAGAAAGAAAAAATGATAGCAATATACTCAACCTCCAACAATTAAGGCAATGTCATCAGGTAAACAATTTGATTATTTACTCATTTACTTATTTATTTATTTTACATTTGTATTATTATTATGATTTTAGACAAATAGATTTAGTCAGGTAGTGATTGCATCACTTATCTTGTTTATACAAAAATAATAATAATAAATGGAGAGCTACATGAGATATACACAATAGGTACGAATGTAAACACACAGAACTCTTAAATTATTTACAATATGCATAAGGGCAAAAGTTGGTATTAGCAAATATAAGAAAATAATGAGGAGCTCAAAAAATAACATATGCAAAAAAAGAAGAAAGAGAGAGGGGGGAATACTCAGCTTCATTTTAGGGCCTTCTCTGTCTCATTTATACTACATACATGATATAAAAAAGTAAAATTAGAGAGAAATTAAATCTTTGAATAAAAACTCAAATGAATGCATGGTCTTAAACAAAATAAAAAATTACTTTAATAAAGCTAAAAATAAAATCAAATATAGAAGATTGAATAACTATGGAGACAAATAATATTCTAATGAAATGACCAAAAATAAGAAGAACAAAAAAATGTTAAACTTGGAACATGATGACCAAAATGAGATCAGCAGTTTAATAAAAAATATTATTATGGGTATTAGATTAAGAAAGAAAGAGATTTGAATCTATAAATAAAGATTTGAATCTAGAAGCAAAGTGCATATATTAAAAAATTAATAATAAAGGAAAATAGAAGAAAATTTTTTACTGTAGCATTCATGAACAAAAAGACCATGATTTATATGGAAACACAAAAATATAGATCTGAATTCAAAAGATAATACAGTGAAGAAAGTCTATTTTTTTAAAGAAAAAAAAAAGAAAAGAAAGATGAAGAACAAAAAATAAAGGAGAAAGAAGAGAGCGGTGGGCGGCTAAAATACAAAAGCAGGAAACGTAGTATATATAATAAGGGTTAGGTTTAAATTTCAAACTCCAAAACGATGGAGTTTTGCTAGTACATATATTTCTTTTAATATAAAACTTGTTCATTTTGTTGAGACTTGTGTCACATAAGTCTTAATTCACTTGCTGTTAAAGTCTATGGACTATAGCCTATTAGTTTAGATAGATATTTGACCACTCAAGTCTACATGCATCTTTTTTTTAGTTCACACTTGCAATGTAACAAAATGTTACACTGCAAGTCATCATTATTACTTTAGTTTTTTTTTCTTTCTTCATTTATTTAAGAATTATAAAATAATTAATATAAAATAAAATAAAATAATAATATTCTATTTTATGAAATTTCTTCAAATTTATGCCTCTTTCATATTTTTTTTGTGGGATATTCTATTTTGTAAGACCATCCGCTTTAACATCTTTAACTATGTCCTATCAAATATTTACAGTAAAAAACATCTTATCTCACACGTTTATCTAATAAATTAAAAAAAATTTAATGAAGTAATAAAAAATTATTATATTCAAATAATAAATGTAGTAATTAAAATATATTTAATCTATATTAAAAATTCATATGCATACACGAGTAATATAAAAATAATAAAGAAATAAATTTAATAATTATATCTAGAAAGTTAATGTAATTATAAAAATAATATATCAAAAATAATTTACGAACAAAGATAAATAATAACAATAAAAAAATGATGAAAGAGTTATGTCCAGAAGTGGATAAATAATAATAATAATAATGATGATGATGATGATGATGAACTATATGATGATGATAATTAATCCATAAAAAAATAATCAAACTATGAGGACTTTGATTCTGTCAATCAGATATGTAGGCATTCGAAATTAAGTTTTGAATTTAAGTTCATCTTAATAAAAAATAATAATTTTTTCCAAAAAATATAACAATAAACATGTATTAATTAATAAATAGCAACATAAAAAACAAAATATTTAATAAAAATATGAAATTAGAATAATTATGTCCATGGAGTGAGTATAATTAAAATAATAATAATAATAATCATAAATTTAGTAAATGTTAAGCTATAAAATCTTATACATTCAGGTAGTGAATACTTGGATTAAATCACAAACTAATAAATAAATATGTTCCCACGAGGGCAATAAAATTATTAAAAAAAATAAAAAAAATTAATAAATATTTTGTGTCCAGTTAGTTGAAACAAAAAAATTTAAAAAATGAATAATTAAATAAAAAAACACAATTTAAATTTATATTCAGACAGTGAATATAATTTCTCCTGATAATAAAAAATAAAATATCACACTAATTATAGTACTAATTTTAGAAGTTGTAGGGTGCTTTTTTTTTTCCTATACATAACTAATCCTCGAATTTTATCTCTGAAAATGCAGACCATTATTAAATATCTAATCAAACCTTATAATTTATTGGCGCCGACTCCTAACACATATGAAAATAATAATAAAACTAAACATAAGCCGACCAAAAACTAAAT
The DNA here is from genome assembly GCA_947685225.1 of Garcia nutans. Taxonomy (NCBI): domain Eukaryota; kingdom Viridiplantae; phylum Streptophyta; class Magnoliopsida; order Malpighiales; family Euphorbiaceae; genus Garcia; species Garcia nutans. The sequence continues at coordinate 5,308,838 of CANTUV010000068.1, forward strand.
CAAATTTATAATCCGTCGGCTCTCCCGTCGTCCCATGTGCGATAGGGACCAATATATTTTTCGTTTTTAATTTGTCTTTCTTTTAGAATAGGAAACAACTTTTAACGGAAATTAAAGAAAAAGTAAAAAAAATAATTATTATATAGGACCAATATATTTGGTATCCCTAATATATCTACTATTTAGAATATGGGACAATTTTTAGTAGAATTAAAACAACTCTCTTAATATAAAAGCTATTTCAAAAATAAATAAGTCAGTAAAATAAAATAGAAGTTGCTAAACTATTTACTCTTAATGTTCTTTCAAAGATTTTTTTATCTGATATTCATAGTAGCTTAGATAGCTTGTGGTTCGCAACAATCCTACTATAAGATTGTTGAAGAATGTGAAAGTTATCTTATAATTAATTAGTAACAATTTTTATCAAGCAAATTTAATAATTATAGCATGTTGAATTTGGCTATGATTATTCAAAATAATTAGTTAAAATTTACGATTTACATAAGTTTATTTTGTGATTTATGAAGTTTAACTTAACTATATATAATTTTGCATAATTAGTTTAAAATAATTAGTTCAAATACATACATAATAAAATTATAATTTACATAATTTTATTTATTTGTGTTTGTTTGTTTGTTACAGGCAATAGTGATTCGATCGTCTTGCTACCTTTCCATAAAAAATTTTTTGTCTATTATTTCTATTATCTTTTCATATAATTTTAATTCTTTTTGTTATTTTCTAACCTTTTTGTTTTTGTGCCTATTTTCTTTTTTAATCCATCAAAGACAAAAGTTGTGCTAAATTATAGTTTGTGATTAGTCTTACATATATATATATGTGTGTATATATATATATATATAAAGCAAAGTTAAAAAGAAAAAAAAAGCAAAGAAAAAAAAAGAGGATAGAGCAATTTGAATTTTTAAAAAAAAAACACTAAATAGGAAATTTTGAAATTAATTAAGGTAAAGTGTTGGATTTGGATTTTCTACTCCTAAAAGGATTCTTACTTTATTTCTTTTTCCAAAAATTTCTTTTGTGATCTCCTTATTAAACTACTCTTTGATCCTCAATCATTTTTTTCCCTATATCTCTAATTACCTTTCGCAATTCTTGCCACAAATTAAGCTTTGATTTTTGTTGATATATATTCCAATAAAGAACCAAAGAACTAGAATTTGAAAGGTAAAAGATAAGATTGGTAAGAGCATAAGAGGATAAAAGTCTTAATTAAGTGAAACACTTGAGAAGCGAAGCATTAAAAAGAGTGCAAACACATAAGGGAGTGAAAAGAAAGTTTTAACTTTTTGTTTCATTGTTTGAATTAAGCATGGGTAAGGATATCAAGCAAGAAGCTATTGAAGGAGTCTTTCCGATCACAAGCAAACATTTGATTGTATAAATCATATGTTCCAAAACTTATCCAATTGACTAGATAGAGTGGAAGTTAGTGTAAGACAAAAAATAAATCCTCCAATAAGAAGACAACCAATCAAATTAAAGAGGATGAAGATAATGAAGAAGAAGATTATAAAAAAGATGAATCTTCCAACACCAACTATGGGAGATTCGAACTAAGAAGAGGATGAGTTGGAGATGAAAGAAGAAGAGGGCAAGGACAAGTTGATGACAATTTGGAAAGCATCAAGATGAAGATCCTAAGGTTTAAAAGACTACTTGATCCTGATAAGTACTTGGAATCGGAGAAAAGAGTGGAATTTATTTTTTATTGCCACAACTATTTCAAGGCAAAGAAAGTAAAGCTATGCATTGTTAAATTTACCAACTATGTCATCACATTATGGGATCAACAAGTGACAAAGCAAGTAAGAAATAGATAGCCACCTTTCTCTACATGGAATAAGATGAAGACCATTATGAGAAGGTGATTTGTACCAAGACATTATCAATGGTATTTATTTCAAAAGTTGCAAGGTCTTACTCAAGGTTCCAAGAGTGTTGAAGAGTACCACAAAGAAATTGAGATTGCCATGATTTGAGCTAAAATTGATGAAGATAAATAAGCTAATATGGAATGATTTTTTACTAGCTTAAATAAGGAGATTGCAGATATGGTGGAACTCTAACCCTATGTTGAACTAGAAGACATGTTGCACATGGCCATCAAAGTTGAAGCTCAATTGAAGAGGTTAAGATATAGGTAAGGATCAAGTTCAAGTCAATGGAATCCAAATTGGAGCAAAGAAGTGAAGCCCAAGCCAAAATTATCCTTTCCATTAAAAGGTGAAGCTTTGAATGAGAATAAAAAGAGAAGCAACAAACCTAAAGGTAAAACTGAATCCCATCCTCATAGATCATGAGATATTAAATGTTTTTATTATTTAGGGATAGGTCACATTGCTTTCTCAATGTCCAGACAAAAGGGCGATGATTGCTAAGGATGATGGTGAGATAGTGAGTGAAGAATTTGATAGTGATGATTCTATGCCATCATTAGAAGATGCTAGTCATATTGAAAAAGCTCAACAAGGTGAGATGCTAGTTGTGAGGAATGCCTAAGTATTCAAGCTAGAGAAGAAGTACAATGCGAGAACATATTTCACATAAGTTGTCGAATCAATGACAAAGTTTGTAGCCTCATCATTGATAGTGGAAGTTGTACTAATGTTGCTAGTACTAAGTTGGTTAAGACATTGAAACTTAATACTTCAAGTACCCAAGACCTTATCATTTGCAATGGTTGAATGATAACGAAGAGGTCTAGGTCATAAAATAAATGCTTATTTCCTTCTCAATTGGGTGGTACAAAGATGAAGTGATGTGTGATGTTGTGCCCATGCAAGCTAGCCACATCGTAGAAGGGCATCCATGGCAATATGATAAAAGAGGTATACACAATGGCTTTACCAATAGTTATTCTTTTGAAATTAATGGGAAAAAACTACTCTTATGCCTCTTACTCCAAGACAAGTCAATGAAGATCATATACATCTTAAGAAGGAGGGTGATAAAAGAAAAGAAAGAGACAATAGTCAAGAAAAAGAAAAAAAAATATTGAGAGTACAAAAAGAAAAGAAAATTTGAGAGAAGAAAATATTGAACAAAAGAAAAAAAAAAGAGAGTTGAAAAGAAAAGAAAACAGAAATTTTGCAAGTGAGTGAAAAAAGAAAAAAAGAAGTGAGTTTTTACGCAAAAGAGAGTCACATCAAGAGATCTTTTCTTATCATGGAGCCTTTTGTACAAAGAGGCTTATCTTAAAACTAACCTTGCTGAATCTTCTTTGCCACAAATTTTTCTTTCTTTATTACAAGATTTTGAAGATGTTTTTCCTAAAGAAGTACCAAATGGATTACCACATATAAGAGGGATCGAACATCAATTGACTACATTCATCGTGGTGCTAGCATTCCAAATAGACTCGCCTATGGAAAAAATCCAGAGGAGATGAAAGAACCTCAAAGGCAAGTGGAAGAGCTAATGGAAAAAGGGCATGTTAAAGAGAACATGAGTCCATGTGTAGCTCCAGTCTTACTTGTACCTAAGAAGGATGGATCTTGAAGAATGTGTGTTGATTATCACACAATCAATAAAATCATTGTAAAGTATTGACATCCTATTACTAGGTTAGATGGTATGCTTGATGAATTGAATGGTTCATGTGTATTTTCTAAAATTGATCTAAAAAGTAGATATCATTAAATAAGAATAAGAGAAGGAGATGAATGGAAAACAACCTTTAAGATAGAGAATGGTTCATATGAATGGAAGGCTATGCCCTTTGGTTTAACTAATGTACCTAGCACTTTCAAGAGATTAATGAACCATATCTTACGTGCTTTTATTGGTAAATTTATGGTTGTTTAATTTGATGATATTCTTATTTATAGCAAGAGCTTTGATAAGCATGTTAACCATATGAGACAAGTTTTCCAAGTCTTGCATAAAGGCAAGTTGTATGCCTCATTTAGAAATGCACTCTTTGTACAAACAAGGTAATATTCTTAGGCTATATTGTTAGTGCAAAAAGAATTGAGGTTGATGAAGAAAGGATCAAAGCAGTCGAGGAATGGCCTAGACCTACTTGTGTCAGTGATGTAAGGAGCTTTTATGGTTTAGCTATTTTTTATAGAAGATTTGTAAGGTATTTTATTAGCTTAGTTGCTCTACTGACTGAAGTGATTTTAAATAAGGGAAAGAGCAAGAAAAGGCCTTTAACTTAATAAAAGAAAAACTTACTACTGCACCTTTACTTATTTTTCTAACACTTTTGAAATAGAATGTGATACTTTAGAAATTGGAATTGGATTTGTACTCATGTAAGAAGGGCAACCCATTACTGATTTAAGTGAGAAACTTAACAAGGCAACTTCAAACTATCCAACCTATGACAAAGAGATGTATGCCTTGGTAAGCACTTTGGAGACATGGCAACACTACTTAATGCCAACAGAGTTCGTGAACCACACCGACCATGAATCTTTGAAGCATTTGAAGGGTCAAAACAAGTTGAACAAAAGCATGCAAGTTGGGTAGAGTTTATTGAAACATTTCCTTATGTGATCAAATACAAGCAAGGTAAGAAAAATATTGTAGTTGATGCATTACCATGAAGGTATGCACTCATCCCTACTTAGAACACTAAGTTGTTAGTTTTTGAACATATTAAAGAATTGTATAGTGATGATCCTAATTTTTCTAATGTGTTTTAAGGCATGTGAAAAGGTTGAATTTGATAAATTCTTTAGCCATGATGGTTACTTATTTAAGGAGAATAAACTGTGTACCTAAGAGTTCTCTATGATACTTGCTTGTAAAAGAAGCTCATAGGGGAGGGTTGACGGGACACTTTGGTATTGCTAAGACCTTAAGTGTGTTAGATGAATATTTCTTTTGGCCTAACATGAAAAAAGATGTGAAAATAATTCATGATAGATGCATAACATAACATATAAACAAGCTAAGTCCAAAGTAAAACCCCATGGCTTGTATACTCCTTTACCTATACCTAGTGAACCTTGGGTTGATGTATCGATCTATGGATTTTATTTTAGGTTTATGTCAAAACAAAGAAGAGATTTCATATATGTAGTTGTTGATAAGTTTTCTAAAATGACTCATTTCATTCCTTATAATAAAACCAATGATGCAACTCATATAGCTAACTTGTTCTTTAAAAAAATTATTAGATTGCATGGTGTGCTAAAGTATATTATTTCTAATAGAGATGTTAACTTCTTAAGTTATTTTAGGAAAGTTTTGTGAGGTAAACTTGGAACTAAATTGTTATTTTCTATTACTTGCTACCTCATACTAATGGTCAAACTAAAATTGTAAATAGAACTTCGTGTAATTTGTTACGTGCAATCATACAAAAGAATTTGAAAGCTTGGAAGGAGTGTTTACCATATGTTGAGTTTGCTTATAATAGAACTGTTCACTCTGTCTAACTACTCTCCTTTTGAAATTATTTATGAATTTAATCCTATCATACCTTTGGATTTAGTTCTTTTGCCAATAAGTGAGAGAGCCAGTTAGGATGTGAAGAAAAAAGCAGAATTTGTCAAACAACACCATGAGAAGGTTCGAGCCAACATTGAGAGAATAACTAAACAATATGCACAACAAGCCAATAAAAGGACAAAAAAAGATGATATTTCAACCTGGAGATTAGGTGTACATGCATATGAGGAAAGAAAGATTTCCCACCCAAAGGCATTCCAAGCTACATCTAAGAGGAGATGGACCTTTCCAAGTGATTGAAAGGATTAAAGACAATGCCTACAAGTTAAATCTTCCTCGGGATTATAATATTGGTGCTACATTTAATATTTATGATTTAAGTCTTTTTGATGTAGGAGATGAATTGGAGATGGAGGCAGTTGATTAGAGGACGAATATTTTCGAGAGAAGAGGGAATGATGAAAAAGTGCATGAAGCTAAACAAGATATATTATTCATTAATGGAGGTCCTATAACAAGAACAAGGGCTAAAAGACTAAAGGAGACTTTAAATTATTTAATTCAAGAAAGTTGGGTCACTAGTTATAAGGAACACCTAAATAAATTTATTAATTAATTCAAACAAATGAACAAATGAGGTCATCCTTATTCTTTTCCTAATTAGGGTTTTAATTTTTTCCTTACTATATTTTATTTTATTTTCATATTTGTATATCTAAATCTAATTAGGAATACTTGTCTATTTAGGAGTAGTTGAACTATTTAGGATTTCTTTGTTATTTAGGAATTATTTTTTATTTGGGAATTCTTTATTATTTAGCTTTTTTTTATTTGTAAAAGGGTTTCGACCCATATAAACATCTCATATTGTAGTTCAATAGAAATACTGTAACACCCTTATACTCTATATACGTACAATACATATTTTCAGTATATGTAAAATACACATATACGGTATAAAAATGTCACAGACCGATTTAATAAAAATTTTCACATTTCTGTTTTAAGATTTCAAAGACTAATATATAAAATAAATAGTATATAAATATTCTTTGCTTGTTATAGGAATCCAAAATAAATATTTTATATGAAAATCTCTGAAAAAAATTCGCCAGAGTTTTGTTTGTAATTTGAAAATTCCCAAAATTCAGCAAAATATAACATGCATCAAACACTCCCAATAAAAATCAATTCACCATTTCACCAATACTTCTCAATTTCTCCATATTTTCTCAAAATACTTATATATAGATATATAAATTAACAACACCTATAAAATCTCATCTGAACAAATTATTCAAAACATTCTTTACAATTAACATTAAATATTTCAAAAAAAACATATCATAACATATATAATATCAAAATACATTGTAATATCAAATATCTACATGCTGGCAACTGACTTTAATCTTGATGTACCCAAAAGCAACTCTTCAAGCTCAATAAATATAAACCTAGACCAGACCAGGTCTAGTAGAACTTTCCGTCTCTACCAAATCATCCACGACACATGCGCGATGAATTACAATCACGCTAAGCTGAAGCCTAGCGGTATAAACTTTGATAATAATAATAAAACTAAATGCAATGCCAATGCACAATGCATATAGATGTCACATCATTCTACTTTCTTATATTTTTCAAATATTTCATAATCACAACTCATAGCATTATATTGGTCAATTGTATCACAATTCATAATTCACATTAAAGCAAAGACAAGCATGGGCCCAAAAAGGATCTAATATGCTATTCAAATTTCAAAGTTACTGCTTTGGCCCATAATGACACCATGTGTCTAGCACCGTAGGCAATATATCCATGGATAATGTAACAGCTCCAGTCTCTTGGACCTCAACCCTGCTAGACCCTTAGGCCCCAGTATCTTGGTCCTTAACCCGGCAAGACTGCTACAGTTTTTGAGGCTTACGACCCAATCTTTTCACCCCAAAAATATCATATTTATCAGTTGGCCTGGCTTACGACCCAGTCTTTTCACCATTCCAGTGTTTAGCCAGTAGGCAATCATAGGCATGCTGCCAAACCCAGAACTCTAAAAATTGAATAACATACTAGGCACATAATTTATTCATATTTCTCATTATTAATCTCTTTCTCATTTTCACATATTCAATCTAGGCACATTGCCTTATTTTCACTTTTTTTTCTCACTTTTCTCATTTTTCACATCTTTCTCATTTTTCTTATTTTTCTCACTTTTCTCATTTTTTTTATCAATATCAATTCATTTCATTATACCACATATCTCATTTTTGCATTCACAACACATTACCCAATTACTTTGGGTATTTTCACATAATATACATATTTCACATTTTACACAATTTAGTCTTTATCAATGGCTTTTCACAATGTATTTAACACATATATGACATTACAAATATCATAGCATATTATTCATACACAATCAATGAACCAAGTAGCTTAACACATTTTTCAACCAAAATGTGTTAAGCCCAAATGTCATGTAAATATAAACAATATATTCAAAGTTTGTACATACCTCCACTAGCAACCCAAAACAAGCTTAATACAACCTCCAATCCTATCCTTCTAACTTGCCCTTCACCACTTGGATGAATCAAATCAACCTCCCTCAATACATATACCAAATGTGATCATACATAATCACTTAATATCACATTCTAAGGTATTCTCAACATCAAACCATAATTAAACATTACTCTAAACCAAATCTCAAAATTAAGCTTCACCTCACTTTAACTTTGAAAAACCATATCATGCCATTTAAATTAGTGTTTTAAGTTTATTAATATCATTAGAAACATGTTTTAGCATGTTTAAACCAATTACATTAATTAACCACATGCTTATGCTAAAAAACCTAAAATGCATAACCTTCACCATTGAAGGATCTCCATTCCAACTTAATCCAATTATCATTTCAATCTTATTTCCACCACTAATATCATTAAATAACATGATTTAAGCATTAAAATCAAACAATTAATCATTATTTAAAAATTCATTTTTCCAAAACCCTAAATCAATACTACCATCTTCAAACTCTATCCAAACTTAACTAAATTCATCATTTGATTTTAAAATCCTTGTTTATGCATCAAAACAACATATTTGGAACCAATTTTCACAATTAAAACTCATAATTTCAAAAACTCAAATGTTTCATAACCCTAAATTCTCTCTCTTCACCAAACTCAACTTAAATTCAACCATTTCTTTAATCCAACCTTAAAATAATTGTTAACTACCCAAAATAACATCATACACACCCATTCCAATAATTATAACATGCTACATCAAAACCCCAAACTCAACATAATTCAATTTTTTATAGAATTCAAAGAAAATAGTTGAAAACTTACTAATTTTGGTGGAAATCACAAAAAATCCACTTTGAATACTTGAAATCCTTCAATTTTTTGAGTATGAAAGAAGCAAAATCTTGGGCTGGACAATCATGGAGGTTTCGGCCATGGAGAAGAAGAAGAAGAGATGAAGACTTTCTTTTTTCCTTTTTCTTTTCATCTTTTATTTTAAACCATATATATATATATATATATTAAAATAATTTAATTATTAATTATTTATTTAATAAATTAAAAGTCATAAATTCTCTCTTCCATTAAAAAATAATTTATTTTTCAATTATTTTATAAAATTTGAATTTCTAAGATTTAATTACCAAAATACCCTTTTACTTTGACTTTTCTTTTAAAAAGTGTTGACTTTTATATGTTATGTATATTTTACATATATATCACATATATATTCCACCTTTTCATTTAAAACCTCTTCATTTTTCATTTAAAACCATTAATTTAATTTATCCATTAAAATTATAATTTATTTTATCAAATTTCCAAAAATTAAAACTTTTAAAAAATTTGGGATATTACACATATGCACAAGTAATATGTATCTTATATACACATCAAATGTACCTTATATGTCTATTAAATATTAAATATGTAATATATTAATCCAACATATACAATTAATATACCATATGTATATGTTATATATACTTTAGATATATATATTGAGTATATACAATTTTATATCTCCAAATACTTATTTAATTTGTCCAAAATTACGTATGTTACAAATACAATCAATCAATAAACAATATATTATTTGTGAGATTAATTTTCTTCTTAGTTGTTTAAAGGACTATTTTTCACTTATCAAACTTAGTTTGTGGGGTTCTTTTTTTTTTTTTTTGTTCACTTATCAATCAATTTATCTATCATTGATTGCGGCACTTTCCTTATAACTTAGGTTTTAATCTCCTATATAGATTTTAGGTCGAAGTTCTTCTACCCCATATCAACTTGATTAGTTAATTCGTGGGCAAATATTTAATTTTACTCTTGCATTCTTCAATCTTCATCAAGGTTCGCATCATGTTCTCTTGATGTAGGTAAGAATTTTTTGTGATTTTAATATTATTTTCATATTTTCAAAGAGTATTTTAATTTTTTGGGTTGGAATTATTTTGATGAATTAACAAAAAGAGTAACTGTCTACTTTGATAACTTCATTTTTTTTTATTTTGAACATATAAATTTGAAACCAATAGTGGATTACAATTTGCAAATCCATAAATCCTTTACCAATTAAAAATGACATCAATTGCATTGATATTAAGATTTATTTTCAATTGGTACGTAATGGATTCCCCCATAAGTAAGGCAAAACTAAAACTTTAAATTAAACTAATGATACATATTGCATTTCTTTTTATTCTAACAAAACATAAATAAAAACTATTAATATAATGTGCAAATCTAAAATCCTCAAAAAGATAAAAAGCAAGAATGAAAGGAACATCTTTCTGTGATGAATGACTCCATTAATGAGACATGTTTGATATCATAATTTGAGAGGAAAGCTTTTTAAAGATGACAATGGAGCAATTCATTCTCTTCCAAGGCTCACTGAATTAACATAATCAACAGGGCTCTGAGCAAAAACTCCAGGAAGCACCAATCCTATTATTCTAAACATTGTACAGAACCAATTCTCTTTATACTCTAGCCTATGAGTATGGCTTATAAAACTTCGGATAATTTCCCATATTACATTGATACGCATTTGTACTATATGTTTCAATCCAAAGAAATTCTTGTTTGGATCTTCATCTATAAACTACCAAATTAAAAAACAACAAAAAATGAAAATAAGAAGGTATGATTCAATATTATTAAATGTGTTTGGCTTAGCTTGTAAACTAGTTTTACTAGCTTATAAGCTCTAATTTTTAACCGAAGTGTTTGTTTAGAGTATTTTATGAGTTTATAAGCTAAACTTTCAAGTTTAAAAAAAAGGTACATGATCAATTTATTATTTTAGTTTGTAAGCTAGTTTGACTAAACAATTTACTATACTATCTCTATTTATTTTTCAAAATTCATTGGTAATATAACTTTATATTCTTTTTAATCATTTCAACAGTAAATGTTCCAGCTACTTATAAAGTACTTAAATGTTTAAAGTTATTAGCTTTTAAGCTAATTTTTTCAAGCTATGCCAACCAACCTCCAAAAAGGTTTTTTTTAGTGATATTGAAATCAATGTGCAGAGTGTTGTGAATTCAAACATTGGTTAGAGCCTAAAATGCAAAAATTGGCAAATAATTAACTACTTACCCAGCCAAAGTATCAGCTTTCATAGTAAAAGCAACTTCTAAAATTCTTAAAAGCAAAGATTTTATCATCCAAAGGCACTCTAAGAACCATGTCATTGCATTAAACAACTCTAAAATATCTACTATTTGGATTGTTCAAATGTGATTCCATGAATTTCCTAAGCTTCACATTTCTAATTCTTGGCTGCCTCAATGTGTATAATTTTAGTAACGTTTGTAGAATCGTTGTTTCTTTATGCATTACCATAATGCAAGGGAACAGTATGGCAAGTGTTCCACCTTAGATATGTCAAGTAACTACAAATTTAGCATTCTTGTGCTCTTCTAATAAGTTCTTAAGTTCCGATGTTACTGTATAGTAAGCACTCAGTTTTGACAAGTCTTCCATAGTCCCCTTAGAATCATATTTAAATGCAAGAGACTAGTATGCTTTTTTTTGAAGATGATTTTTGAAAGTGGCAGCTTCGCTCTGTTTCCTACCCAAGGCTTCTAAAAATCCCATATGGACTTTTCCTACTTTGGAAATTTTATACTAGGAGAAATCAAAATTTGTACTCCAATCTTGTACATTAAAAGGGTTTGTTCTTCAAAAGTTGATCAATATCAAGTTTGCATCTTTTGGCTTGTCACAACATATGAACACTCGGGTATTGCTTTCCTTTTATTATTCTATCAAATCAAGAATTACCCATCAATTAAAATTGTATCAAATCGAATCAATAAGACATTTCATATTTGCATACATTGTGTTTTAATCAAGAAATTTCTTACCAGTCCAGCAGTGGTAGAAGGCAACGAAATGCATCTTTTTTTTCATCAAAAGTTGTAATAGTTAATTAGAATGAAATTAATGTTCATGTATGTTAATTTAAGAGAGAAAATTTATTGAAGAAGGATAAGAAGTGCTTATCTTCCGGTAAATATTGACAACATCTTAGACAACTTTCTCATTCTCATAAACAAGCTTGGAAACCATAATACAAAGATCCATGAGATAATGATTTCCTAATTCTAATTTTGTATTATTTTCATTTGTAGAAATGTATTCATCAACTTTCTCTGCCAGGCTTACAGTTTTGTAAAGTTCTGTTTGCCCATCCAAATGACCAAAGTACTAATAAAAGTTGTTGCTTCTCTTCTCAATATCATAAGCTTTCCTGCAAGTTTTAAAATTAAATTAAAAAAAAAGAAAAGAAAAGAAAAGGTGATGATTCAATTAGAAGTAGTCAATTATTTACCATGAACAGTGCGGACGCAGGGGTTCACTAAAGGGGGGGCAAAATGGTGGCCGATCGACGGGAATGGTGGTCGGACACAGTGCCAGAAGCTCTTCTACCTCTCGACCTAGCCCAGCCCCCCCCCCCCCCCCCCCTTCCCTCTCTTTCTTCTCTGTAACTTTAAATGGCAGGGGTAGAACCGGTGGCCATACTCCTATTATAAAGAGCTTCTAGCCACCGACGAAGGGGGCGGCAACCCCCCATAGTTCTGCCCCTGACCATGAAGATAGATATTGAGTATGCTAAAAAAGCCATCGTTCTGAAATATGAAGTTGAGAACAAAATCAGCCATATAGCCAATGTACTTTAATGGTGTATGAATAAAGTCAAGGAACTTTCTAATAAAAATGGAGACCAATATGATCCACCTATGATCAATAGCTGCCCCACTCTTAGTTCCCACTTGTGAGCTATCCAAGAAACTCATTCCACTTTCTATGTTTTTTTTTATGAAGTACTTAAACCAATCTCTCCTTCTTCCCTTCTTAGGGTCCACTACAAGAAAATTTGGAAGAGTAGGAGTAGTAGCGGTAGCCATGGCTGATGGCTTCTTATTTTGGTTTTGGCAAAGTATTCAAAACTATGCTCAAGATGGGTTGAGAATGGAAAAGTGCGAATGTATTAATTTATAGGTGTATTTGCTAAAGAACATGTATTATTAATTACAAATGGACAAACTCAAAGTTGCATAAGCATCAATATTTAGCTTTGATTATTTAATTTAATTTCAACTATGAGATATACGATTTTATAGTTGAATCTTATATTATACGTTTAAATACTACAAATTTGTTTATTTTATAAAAATTTTACCCACTTCAATTGGTATATAATTAATAAAATCTTCAATTGGGATATAATTAATATCATGAATCATTTGAAAATTTGCATGGGCCTTTATAAAATATTATTATCTCCTCAATTTTTTAGGCATATAATTTCTTTTAGAAAATATATTATATAAAGTTCATTAATAAATTCTAAATTGTTTCAAGTTCATGTTAGTGTCGAGAAGCCTACTAACTCGGGAGATTTGCTTGATGGGCCTTAATGAGAGAATATACTCATAGACTTGATATCACACTCTGATCCAAAACCTGAAGACATTGGGTCTATGGGTCTTTTTCATTTATATACCTCTTATTAATCTCATCTCTTTCTAATATGGGATCCCTCTCACACTTGATAATTCTAACAATCCCCCCCCCCCCCCCCCCCCCAAGTGTGAGCTCCCACATTGGATTTGGGCTCCCCTTTAGACAGAGGTCTTTTTAAACCTGGACCTAAGTATACAACGTCACCTTGAGCTCTTTTTACTTCTATCTGTCTGGGCCTCACCAAGGGTAACCTTTTCTCTTTTCCATGTGGAAGGGCATACACAACCGTAGGATATGACTATTGTCTCCATACTCGTCTTGTCAAACCATTGGCTCTAATACCATTTGTTAGAAAATCTTATATTTTTATAACGTGCAAAATAAGAAATAAATCTATGAACATCAAAATTAAGGAGAATAAGAAGAGAAGTAATCACACAAGACATAAAGATTTATGTCGTTCGACAATTTTCCTATATTCACAGGAGGTTTCTCACTTTATTTCTTAGAGAGAAAATATAACTGAGGTTTTTTTTCTTCTTTTCTCACAATATATTATCTATCATCTAGAGTACTCTATATATAGTATTTTCTTTACTCTAGATATACAAAGAAATTCTTTTCCTATAATAACCTCTTTTTCCTATTCAAACTCTATTATAAAATTGATAATCCTCCTTTTTATTGGAACTCCTAATATAAAACTGATTTGATTTATAAGCCATTATTTAACAATCCCCACCTTAGCAAATAATCATCCCCTTTAGAAGACTTGCTCAACCTTGCAAAAATATGTACCTCTACTTGAAGTTCCAATATCTTCACAAATTCTCAATTGTGACTTGGAACAAGTCTAAACAATGTTTGAACTTCTCCAAAGGTAGCATCTTTGTCAACATATCTGCTGTATTTTCCTTTATGTGTACCTTCATCAATAGAATCTCACATGAAGAAATTAACTCTTTGATTTTGTGATATCTCACATCAATATGCTTTATTCTAGCATGGCAAACTTGATTCTTGGACAACTCTATGGAACTTTGACTATTGAAGTATATACTAAGACCTTGTTGCTTGAAGCCTAATTTTGAGACAAGCCCTTTCAACCACAATGCTTCCTTAGCTGCTTTTGTTATTGCCATGTATTCTGCCTCTGTGGTAGATAAATGATAACTGCTATTTTATACGCAATTAGGACTACATTTGCATTAGTTTTCATTAGTTTTTTTTTTAGTTTTTTTTAGTTTTATATTATTTTTAGTTGATTTTAATTATTTTGGTTATTCAGTCATATTTTGTGTTTTTATAAGTGAATTTTGAAAAATACAATAAAAATCCACTGAAAGCACAAAAAGAGTAGAGATACGCATGGGCAGATGCATGGGCATGTAGATGGTCATGCATGTGGTTGTAAGAGCCTTTCTAATATAGAGATTTGAAGGGCATAAAGGCACATGAGCAGATGCATGGTCATGCACTTGTTCATGCATGAAAATTACAACAAATATTGGGTTTTTAGTTGCATTATTTCACTAAGATTTTTTTTATTTCTTTTCTACTTTGTTTAGAACTGTAAAAAATAAGAAGTCTTCTTATTGTAACATAGAGAAACTAGGAAATAGGGAGATTTAAAAAGAAGAAAAACAAGTTTTATTAAGGATTAACAATTTTATGCAAGTTTTGAAAGAATACAGCAGGTTCTTCATGCAAAATTGGTAGAATTCTTCTTCTTCTTTCTCCTTGAAGACAAAATCTCCATTGGAGAAGGGGTTCAAGCTCAAGCCCAAGATAATTATTAAGAGTTTATTTATTCTCTGATATTAGTCTATTGTATTATTCGTGTTCCTGAATAAGGTTGAATAACTGGGTTTAATCAGATGCAAATTAATATTAAAGTGTTTGAATAAGAGTTTGATATTAATTTGAAAAACTATGTCCCTAAATAAAATTAACTAGGCTTAAAGAAAACTCACCAATCTTAACTCAATTTTTCTTAATCTATTTTGATATCCATGCAAGTTTAAGGGAATTGTGGACTCTAACATACTTTATTGATTGATTTATTCTTAATTCACTAAAAATATTTAATTTCCAGTAATTTATTTAATTTGAGATTTAAATTCAAATCCTTTTCTTGCAAATATTGTTTCTCAAATACTAGTAAAACAATATAATAATTGGCTTTTAAACTTTGGTCTTCGTGGGACGATATTTGAATTCACAAATCTATATTATTGATACGATTAGTGCACTTGCTAGGGTTAACTAGGATGCATCAAGTTTTTGAAGTTGTTATCGGGGAGTAAAGATTTATTTGAAAATTATTATATTATTATTAGCTATTAATTTGAGATTTTATTTTTATTTTTGTTTAATTTCTTTTCTTTTTCATATTCCTTTATAGTGTCGACTCAACATGGGTGATAATCAATGAATTCTTCCACTAGGAGAAAACAATGATGGTGTTAGAGATGCTTAATGACATATTTGAACTATAAGAGACTATGTTATGCCATCATTGCAGGGTACAAGATCGAGCATTCTTAAACCTACGGTTCAAGCCAACAACTTTGAGATCCACCTAGTTGTAGTACAACTTATTAAACGAACTTGCCAATTTTGAGATTTGCTCAATGAGGACCCACACCAACATATAGCAAGCTACCTCCAAATTTGTGACACTTTCAAGTATAATAGAGTTCCTAAATATGCAAAGAGATTGATTTTTTTCCTTTCTCTTTAAAGGATAAAGCACATAATTGGCTACAATCCCTACCATCAAACTCCATAACCAATTGGAATGGATTCGCTCAAAATTTTCTTAGTATTTTCCTCCATATAAAATTGAGCAATTAATTAATGAGATTGCTAGATTTTTGTAAGAAAACTCAGGGACTCTATATGAGGCATGGGAGAGATATAAGGATATGTTAAGAAAGTGTCCTCAAGAAGAGTTCTCTATTTAGTGGAGAGTGAAATCCTTCTACAATGGAATAAATAGCCAAATTAGAAGCATGATAGATGCTGCAGCTGGAGGTTAACTATACATGAAATCATTGGAAGAAGCCTATGAATTGATAGAGAAGATGGCCACCAACTCATGTGAATGGCCCAATGATAGATAATCCATAAAGAAGGCAACTGGGATGTATAATTTAGATGCTATTACAGCATTAGTAGCTCAAATGGAAGCACTATATAAGAGCATAAAAGGGCTGTAATTTCAAAAACCAAGTCTAATGGCATATGTTTGTGATTTTTATGGTGGAAGGCACTCAAATCAAAAGTGTGAAGCAAGTAATGTATTTGTTGTGAATACTCTGCTTGAGCAAGCTAACTTTATTAATAATTTTTGTAGACAAAATGATCCTTTTAGCAATACTTACAACCATGGTTGGCGTAATCACCCGAACTTTTCATGGAACAATAACAACAATAATCAAAGGAGACAACAACCATCAGGATTTCAACCATAACTTCATCATTCACCACAAGAAAAGAAATCTAACTTGGAGGAGCTAATGACAAAGTTTATTACCTCTACTAAAGTAAAGTTATAAAATTATGAGGCTTCTATGAAGAATCTTGAGACACAAATTGGACAGTTTGCCAATGTTATTTCGGGTAGAACTCAAGGGTCATTGCCAGGTCATTACAAAGATGAGATTGTAAGCAATGACCTCATTGCACACTGACTTACATAGTACAAGCACTCATAAAAGAGTGAAATTATTATAGACAATATATTATTATGAACAATAAAAGTAATACAGTAATATTGACTGGTAGACTAAATGGAGGAACTGTAACTTCACATACTTATTAAGAGTGACTTGGTAATAGATTCATGTTTCTATAGTCTTCATCATATGTCTCATAGAAAGAATGCACCACTGGAATCCTTTCATAAGCAATTAAGTAAAAAGTGATGGACTGAGTGGGCTATGTTATTTGTGCTAAGGCTAAAACATCTTAAATTTCTTATTTAGTAGTGGGTGTACCATCATTATTTCTTTGTACTGAGGAGGAACCATATTTTATAGTGACAGCTAGTGGTTGATTTGTTGAGCTGAAAGAGATGATTGAGAATCTTGCGGTAGTTGTAAGCTATAGTTGGGACCAGCTCCACCAGATTGTTCAAAATATAAATCAAATGGACCACTATCTTGAAAATATTCTCTTGTGAGCTGGAATGGAAGCTCAATTGTTAACTCTGCATGTTGTTGATCATGACGTGTCCAATTTCTGTTGCATACCATTGATGTGCAAATCAAAGGATTGTTGATGTAGAGAGAAGAATTATTAAGTTCACTAAGATGAACTTTCAATTCTATTTGCTTTTGGTAATTGTTGAGCATTTGACCAGAGAGAGTTAACCAATATCGTACTTCATTTCTAAACCATAAAACTCCTGTCTGAGGGAATTGAGAATAAGGTATGTGAAAGATGAAGATAGCATGATAATTTCTTGCTACAACATCTAGTTTTTCCCATCACTTTTTTCTATGAATGATCTTCAAGAATTCATTTCTCCACTAAGATATAGAGTCGTACCACTTTAAAACCTTTCATAGTAGAGAGTTCATATTTTCATCAATATTTATAAAATTTAACGTATCCAAAATAAGAATCTCCAGTGCATGATAATATAGTATAGAGATACATCATAAGAACCATAATTCAGCTGAAAATTGAGGATTATTAAGAGAGAGGTGTTTCACTATCATCCATGGATATTCTGGGTAAAAGGCATTAACTTCTGGGTCCACATTAAAATGGTTATGGATGTATTCAAGATAAACAACAATGTGAGTTCTGACATACTATTGAATTTCTGCTGGTGCTGTGAAATGACATCTTGGAGGAAATTCAAGTTAGTGTTTAATCTTAGTCTGTATGGAAGAGGACTAGAGTATCCTTTGTACATCATGATACATGGAAGATAACTTGAAACAGTGATTAATGGAATTGGCTTGGAAGGTTTGGATAAAAGATCAGGGATAAGATTTTTCTGACATTTTTTATGTTCCACAGAATAATTATACTTTGAGAACCATTCCTGTAATCTTAACAGTTTTTGTGGGGGAAGGGTTTTCTATTTAAATTATAGAGCTTTTAGGAGAGAGGTGTTGTCTAGAATAACTAGAAAATGATATCCACAAAGATGGAATTCAAATTTTTTTTTATTCCATATTTAACTGTTAAGATTTCCTTGTAGGTAGAATGATAATGTTTCTCACTATCTTTAAATTGTCCGCTGGCATGGCCACAATAGTAAGTTTTACCATTAATTCTTTCGAGGAACACTACACCCCAATATTCATCACTGGCATTAGTCTATAAAATTCTAAGTCCAATGAGGGTATATGGAGAGGGATAGGTTGTGAAGCAAACTTTTTTATGATTTGAACATCATTTGTTTGAGTATTAGACCATAGTGGATGATTTTCTTTAGAAGTTTAGATAATTAACTAATGGGTCAGGCTATAGTAGGGAAAAAGTCTTAGATATAATTAATAATACCTAAAAATGTTGAATCTGTTTGACTGGGAGATTAGAATCATGAAACTTAAGCAATTCATTTGCTATATAATGATTTGTAAAATAAGATCCATTTTCAAAATGCATTCCCAAAAAGTCAATGGAGGTCTAGCCCGATATACTCTTCTTTTCAGAGAGTATAATTCCATATTGTTGAACTAGAAGAAAATTATTGTAACAGTTGTTAATGGACTTCTACTGCTTGTAAAAATAATAAGATATCATCAATGTAGATGAGGGCCAAGTAGAGAATAGGTTGAAAAATTCTGATTATGACCTTTTGAAATAAAGATGGAGCAACCTTAAGACCAAAGGACATAACAGTCCATTGGTATTAAGCATTATTAGGAATACATAAAACTGTTTTGGGTCGATCTTTAGGTTGAATACCCAATTGCCAAAATCCTGCTTTTGGGTTAAACTTTGAAAAAATCTTTGTGTCTTCGAGATGGACCATCAAAGTTGAAATTTTTGGAAGAGGAAATTTATCATCTTGTAAAAACAAATTAAGATGTTTATAATTAATTACAAGTCTCTTCTTTCTTCTGATTTGTTCTGATCTCTTTTCCATATAAAAGGCTTAGCAAGCCAAATTGGACTTAGTGGGCTTTATCAGACCTTGTTGAAGCAACTGATCACATTCTTGTCTGGCTAATGCTATGTCTGATGGAGTCATTCCTGGGTGAGAAGCTTTTATTGGATTAATATCTTTATTTTTTTAAAAAGGAAGAGAAATGAAGAAATCTTTGTTTTTTCATGAAGGACTAGGATGTTTGAAATCAGAATGAGAATCTGCACAATATTGGAGCAATAAAGCTTTGACATTTGAGGAATATTTGTATAAGCTTTAAACATCTTCTTATATCCAATTCCAGTGGGAAGGATTTGTAAATCCTTTGCATGCTGATAAATATCAAACCCAATCAGCAAGTCTTTATCATGAAGTAAAGATATAAGAACATGAGTCTAAATGATGCAATCTGGAAAGAATTGAATATCAATCTTCATTTTTGTGATAAGGTGTAGAGAGAACACATTTTCATTTGTTGCCTTAAAATATTCCACATGAGTCTTCCAATATGAATATGGTAAAATAGATGGATTTATCATTGATTTATGAGCACCAATATCCATGAAAGCTATTAAAGGAATAGCTCTATCATATTTAGATGGAAGAATAGAAAAGTTGCACCAATGGAGTTGGAGTTGTGGAATACATTGAGAAAACTGAAGGCGGAGTTGAATAATATTGCTGAAGATGATAGATTGGCATATAGTCTTCTTCTTCTTGAGAATCAAAAGAACTGTAACTGCTACTGGTAGTGAGTGAGATTATATCTCATGGTGTGATGACACGATGCTAGGTGCTCTTATAATACCCCAATACCTCTAAGTGGTATCAGAGCCATCGTACTGTGAATTAATATGTATGAACAATAATGAAAGGAAGAAGAACTCCATAACCATGACTACTTCTTAAAGTGAAATATTGTCTCATACCTCTTCTCTTCTTATCCCCCCCCCCCCTTATGTAAAAAAACCATAGCTAATAAAATAGATCACCTTGTAGAAATAACCCATATTCCTGAAGACTCTAAAGTAGATGCATCTTAACTCCCTGTTCTTAACCCTTATTTGATCTTTAAAAAAATCCAATTATATAAAAAAGATTTCTAATCTGATTATTCCAAGACAGCTTCATATCAAGGAATACGTCTAGACTATTAAACTAGACCAGTGTTCTTTGTCCTCAACTTTTGCAGAACAATATATTACTCTGGAGATTCCTTTAGTCTTTATTTCCCAGTGGAAACATCAAGGATACTCTCATCTCTATATTGGAGGTATAAGAGTAGTTCTTTCTTACCGTGGAAGAAAAGGATTACCAATTGCTGCTAGGTTATCCTTATTGGATACCAGATTTGTCCACTTTGAAGATACAATTATTGGAACCATTTTAACAACACTTAATGCTAGTAGTGTTGTTTTGACTTTCTTTCCTAAGTATAATTTATCTCTGGATGATGGACATCTGCCTACTACCTTAAAAATTTAAGTTTAGATCACAGGAGCTGAACAAGTTGAAGGAACCTTATCTGCCACACTTCATCATCAGATAATAAATAGATTGCAGGATCATGCAATCAATCTATCTACTCCATGAGTATCATCTGATGCTCTTTATATATTTAATATACAGATACAACTCCTCCAATAGCTCAGACACCCAGGCAGCTTCCCAGAGAAGATCTTGTCAAACTCATTCCACTAGAATGAGTTATCAACTATGATAAGATAAAGCAAGAAACTAAGCCTATCAAGACAATGAATCCTATATTTATCAGAAAATTGGATGTTACTATCAAGAGAGTTTTCTATGCTCCAACAACATATTCTGCTTTATTAGAAGGATCAAGTTCAAATTCTCTTATAACAATCTATCATAGTTGCATGACAACTCCTATTTCGATCAAGAAATATAAGATCCCAGCCCATAATTTTGTTGCTGATGGTTCTAAGATATATGCAGGATAGATCAAAGGTCATTTTATCTAGGATACTCCAAGATCTGAAGAATGTGACCTGGATGTACTTGCCATCAGGAGACTAAAGATTTTTTTGTACCTATCAGACTTACAGGTCCAAAGAGGTTTTTCTCTTCCTATAAAACTCAAACATCTTCAGATAAGAGACCACCACTTGATGATGATACTAGCAAACCTTGGATTGGCATAAATCTAGAAATTGAAAAGAAGGAGTATCCACTCCCACTTGATGTATACAATGAGGCTTTGAAATTTCTTGAAAAAGGACTTCTTGATGTTCCATTACCTCCACAAATACCAAAACCATAAAACACAACTAGATGTGCCCCCACTAGTGCATCAACCCATTCCACAAACACCTTTAGACTGCATGATGTTTTCCCCTCCATCACCAGAAGATTTCCCTCCACTTTTAAAATAAAATAATCCATAAAAAAGATCAGTTCTCGACTTTATATCCAACCTACCACAGTTTTCTACTACTGGAGGACTATCTGAACCATCTCAGAATGAACAAGTCCTTAATTGGCAAACTCAAAATGCTCAGGTGCAAAACAATTACCTTAGGGTAATTGATTCAAAGATTGATCAACTTTTTGTTCAAACTAATAAGATCTTTATGGTCCTACATACAATGTCTATTGAAATCCAGTATCATCATAGTTTTCTGGTAAATAAAATTAATCAATTAGAAAAAGGACTTACTTGCAAAATATAACCAACCTATACCATATTCCCAACCTAATTTCTTTAGCCCATTTGTTTTTTCATATCCTATCACAACTATACTATTTTCATCCCCTTTTGGAATAATTCCTAGACTCTTTCCACCTGCCAAGCCTCAAAAGATTTTTGTTCCCTTATCTTTTGTACCTTCCTATTACTTCAGTACAGAAGACTTATGCACAGATATTAAGGCCTAGCCTAGCTATCTTCAAGTGCACATGTCATAATCAAATAATAAAGTAGTGAGTAGAGTATCATTCCCATGATGAAGAGTATTTAAGTACTAAACAATTAAACTAACTATTATTTGGATAGTAAATTGGTGTGAATTAAAAACTAAGTTAACTAAAATTAAAGCTAAACTGAATTTTAAAATTAAATCTAATATTGTTGGTATTAGGGTTAAACCTATTCTTATTGATTAACTATGAATTTTCTAAGGTCTTGACTCAATTTTAATCATCTCTTGATTATTGATTGGGTTCTCCTAAATTAAGGCTTAGTCTTTCTTAACTACTAAACTTAATATTGAACTTAACATTATCTATGCTCTCGTGATCACAAGTAAATTAAGCCAACTCATTAAGATTTGTGAGTAACCTTTGTATCAACCTCTTAAGTGTTTACCTTGTCTCTAGGTGCAAACATTAACCTAAGATTGTTATTTCCTTGAACTAATATTGTGCTTTCACTCTTGCTCCATCATACAATACCTTAGATCAATCAATGATTGGCTAGATAATCAATGAATTAAGATCAAAGATAACAAAATAATCAAGAGCAAACTTTAATTGAATTAAATTAACAATAACTATTCCACAAATTAATCAATTAAGAAATAGTTTAACCTTAATAGGGTTTTTAATTACTCATAATTGAAAAGTAAAAAAAAAAAGAGAAGAAAATAGAAGACATAATTGAAATTAAAATTAAAGAAAACTAAAGAGAGCAAATTAAAAAGATCAAACTTGGAAAGAAGAAATCTTCTTGAACTTGAATTGCTCTTGCACAAAATTCTCTCTTCTTCAGAGTTAACTTTAACCTAAAATCTGGAATTTTTAACCTAAAATCTAATGTGTGTTTAGTGAGGAAGGTCTAGGATTTTTATAGAGGCTTAGGGAAATTCTTTTACAAGTAGGAAAAGGTTATGATAGGTTTAGAAGAGTCCCTATTGAAAAAGAAGTCAAATTTAATTAAGAAAATACAAATCCTAACAAGATAAGGAAGCTGTAAAATTCATGCATAAACTTTAAAGTAATTTTTCTATATGTTAAAATCTAAATCTAGGTTTGGGTTCTTCATAATAATTGTAGCTCTCGAAGTACAAATAAATTTAGGCTTTTGAATCACTCAATTTTGACTCTATAAGCTCAAGTTATGGTCTTTTAAAGCAAATTAGTCTGAATAGAAATTCTATTCCAATTTGGATTCATAATTTTGACTTTGCATAGCTATTTGGAGACCTAAAAGAACTTAGATTTGCACAAACGTTCTGAAAAGCTTGAGATATCTTCTAACAACTTTATGAACAATACTTTCTCATTCTGAAACTCTAAGATTATCAAAATCTCAAGTAAAGCTTTAAAGGTCAAATCCATTGAATTCTAGAAATCACGTAATATGCCCATACAGTAGTTGCTTGGATCCTATGGGCATAGCATTGAGTTCCACGGGTATGGGTCTTGACTTTCTTCTGCCTCTTGTACCTTTTTTTTCAATTTTTACCAACTTCTAATAAAGAAAACTTGTATTTTAACATTTCTAAGCTAAAATATGATAAATTCTAACTTCATCAAAGAAAATACATCAAATTCAATTGAAAATAATTAAAAAAATATTGAAATTATCTAAAATAATAGTCAAAATACGACTCTATCAACAAACAACTATAGCAACTCCTTCTGTTACATCCACTCAAGCACCAAAGACATCTGCTTCTATTCCTCCTGTTACTCAACAACGGATGGTTGAAAAAATAATATCTCCTACCTCTAGTATAGATTCCTCTGTATCCTCTAAAGAAAATCTTACTAATATGTGTTCTGAAGCTTGTCAAGCTAATATCACTCAAATTTTGATGAATGAACAAACATTAGGACCAGAACTTGTAGTGGATGATCCTCCTGAGGATTACCCAATAGAACATGAAGATTTGAGATAAGCACAACCTCTGTCTCATGATAAAAAAAATCAGCTAATGGTCCTTGATTTACTTTTGATGATTTCTCTCATAATAAAAGGAAAGATAGACTACTGAATTCAATGCTTAGATTGAACTCCAAACTTTCAAAGAAGGTTTTACTACTCCTCATATTCTGGAGAGGATACAGAGGAATCTATATCAGAGGTAGGAGACATAATTTTTCAGCCTTCTGTTGTTGTTGAGTAACTGAAGGAATAGAAGCAGATGTCTTTTGTGCTTGAGAGGATGTAGTAGAAGGAGTTGTTATAGTTGTCTATGCATAAGTATTCTGTACTGAAGTAATAGGGGGTACAAAAGATGAGGGAACATAAATCTTATGAGGCTTGACTGGTGGAAAGAATCTAGGAATTGTTCCAAAAGGGGATGAAAATTTTGTAGTTATGATAGTATATGAAATAGCAAATGGGCTAAGGAAATCTAGTTGGGAATGTGGTATGGGTTGGTTATATTTGGCAATTAAGTCCTTTTTCTAATTGATTAATTATGTTTACTAGAAAACTATGATGATGCAGGATTTCAGTAGACATTGTCTATAAGACCATGGAGATCTTGTTAGTTTGGACAGAAAGTTGATCAATCTTTGAATCAATTGCCCTAAGATAATTGTCCTGCGCTTGAGCATTCTGAGTTTGCCAATTAAAGACTTGTTCATACTAAGATGGTTCAGACAGTCCTCCAGTAGTAGAAACTATGGTAGGTTGGATATAAGGTAGGGCATTGATCTTTGTTTGTGAATCAGTTTGTTTTGAAAATGGAGGGAAATCTTCTGGTGATGGAGACGAAAATATCATGCAGGCTAAAGGTGTTTGTGGAATGGGTTGATGCACTAGTGGGGCACATCTAGTTGTGTTTTATGGTTTTGGTATTTGTGGAGGTAATGGAACATCAAGAAGTCCTTCTTTTTCAAAAAATTTCAAAGCCTCATTGTATACAACAAGTGGGAGTGGATACTCCTTCTTCTGAATTTCTAGATTTATGCCAATCCAAGGTTTGCTATTATCATCATCATGTGGTGATCTCTTATCTAAAGAAGTTTGAGTTTTATAGGAAGAGAAAAACCTCTTTGGACCTGTAAGTCTGATAGGTATAAAAAAAATCTTCAATCTCCTCATGGCAAGTACATCTAGGGTTACATTCTTCAGATCCTGGAGTATTCCAGATAAAATGGCCTTTGATCTTTCCTGCATAGATCTTAGAACCATCAGCAGCAAAACTGTGGGCTGGGATCTTATATTTCTTGACCGAAACAGGAGTTGTCATGCAACTATGATAAATTATTAGAAGAGAATTTGAACTTGATCCTTCTAATAAAGCAAAATCTGTTGTTGGAGCATAGAAAACTATCTTGACAGTGCCATCCAATTTTTTGATAAACACAAGATTCATTGTCTAGACAAGCTTAGTTTCGTGCTTTATCTTATCATAGTTGGTAACTCATTCTAGAGGATTGAGTTTGACAAGATCTTTTCTTGGAAGCTGCCTAGTTGGCTAAACTAGTGGAGGAGTTGTATCTGTATATGCAAATATATAAAGAGCATCATATGATACTCCCGGAGCAAATAGATTGATTGCATGATCCTGCAATCTATATACTATCTGATGATGAAGTGTGGCAGATAAGGTTCCTTCAACTTGTTCAGCTACTGTGATCTGAACTTAAATTTTTAAGGCAATAGGTAGATGTCCATCATCCAGAGATAAATTATAATTGGGAAAGAAAGTCAAAACAACACTACTAGCATTAAGTGTTGTTAAAATGGTTCCAATCACTGCATCTTCAAAGTGGACAAATCTAGTATCCAATAAGGATAACCTAGTAGTAACCGGTAATCCCTTTCTTCTATGATAAGAAAGAACTACTATTATACCTCCAAGGTAGATATGAGAGTATCCTTGATGTTTCCACTGGGAAATAAAGACTAGAGGAATCTCTAGAGTAATATACTGTTCTGTAGAAGTTGAGGACAAAGAACAATGGTCAGTTTAGTAGTCTGGACGTATTCTTTGATCTGAAGTTGTCTTGGAGTAATCATATTAGAAATCTTTTTTATATAATTGGATTTTTTTAAAGATCAAATAAGGGTTAAGAACAGGGAGTTGAGAGGCATCTACTTTAGAGTATTCATGAATATGGATAATTTTTACAAGGTGGTCTATTTTATTAGTTATGGTTT
The DNA here is from genome assembly GCA_947685225.1 of Garcia nutans. NCBI lineage: Eukaryota > Viridiplantae > Streptophyta > Magnoliopsida > Malpighiales > Euphorbiaceae > Garcia > Garcia nutans. Next base: position 5,335,488 of record CANTUV010000068.1, read on the forward strand.
GTTTGCATTAAGGGGGGATAAGAAGAGAAGAGGTGTGAGACACTATTTCACTTTGAGAAGTAGATCTCAGTATAATTATATATATAGAAACCCAAATTTTCTTCTTTTGTATTTGTTCATTTATGGCATATAAATATATATATATATATATATATATATATATGACTCTTTCCTTAGTTTTTCTTTGTTGTAAAAGTCAATTACTGCAAGATAATACACATCTTATCATAAACAATTAAGTAATTAATCTCTTAAAATATTTGATAAAAGATATAGTTATTCAAATAATGGTGTGTGTGTCTATATATATTGCATTTGCATAATACAAATAAATTATAAATATACTAAGAAACAATGGATTTCTTCAAATCTAATACTCTTGTCACTGATGATCTCTTTGAATAAAGTAGCAAATAATTATATAGAAATTATTGCATTATAAAATCATAAAAATTAAACATAGAGAATATCATTTTAAATCTTTAATATATAATTTATCAACCATAATATAAAAATATCAAAAATTAGATGCACACTCATAGAATAAATTGCCACCTCAAATTGTTATCAAACTAAGAGCAAAAATTAATTGGTGCACTATTGTAATGTTAAAAGAATTAATTTTATTCAATTCTATTTTGAATTTATTCACAATAAACTTATACGTTGAATATAATTTTTGGCTTTAAAATTTATTCTTTAATTAAATTATGGTACCGCTACTGCATATATGAGAACATATATGTAACATATATTTCATATAACTAAATATATAATTATTATTATTTTTTTCATTCTATCACATATATATATATGTATATATATACAAACACACACATATAATGTATATAATATAACTAAACATATAATTATTATTCCTCTTCAATCTATCATATATATTTACTTATATATATTATATATGTCGTATAATTAAATATATAACTGTTATTTCTCTCTAATTTATCATATATATCTATTTATATATAAAATATATATCATATAATTAAATATGTAACTATTATTCTCTCTAATTTATCATATATATCTACTTACATGTAAAATATATGTTATATAATTAAATATGTAACTATTATTCATCTCAAAAATATCATATATATTTATTTATATGTAATATATATATCATACACTAAACATATATATTATACAAATAAACATATATATCATATATGTCAATTACTACATAATGAGAGTTTTATAATTTTAGAGTTCCGTATTTTTATATGTCCATTTTCACCGTATAATTTTTAAAAAAAAATTATACAATATTTTTGAAAATTTTTTACAATACTTTTAAAAACCAACTTTTAAAGTTATTTTAGATGAAATGCAACATAGCCCATTTGATTCAGATTGGACCCCTTCCCCACTGCTGCTTCAGCAAAAGTCCTTGAGCTAGACTGTTAAACCTCGACGCAACCTAAACCCCCCCGCCCCTCAAACGTTTCTCTCTTCGCAACTTCCACTGTCAGTAGCAGCCATGAAGAAGCTAATTTTCTCTCAGGGTCGCCGATACGTCCTCTCTAAACCCTCCTCCTCATTTCCAGTATTCCATAGATGGCTTTCCTCTGATTCAAATCCCAATCCCAATTCAAATCGAGACCCAGCGTCTCAATCTGCGCCAATCCAACCAGTCTCTTACCCTGCAAAGCCCAAAGACCAAACACCTTCAAATGAAAACGAAACTCCTCAAGAGCAACAACTTTCCCAATCACTACCATCACAACAACAGGAATTTCGTAGAAGACCTAGAGAATTACCCAGTGAGGAACCCCGGATGAGTTGGACGAGGGAGGACGTCCGATACGTCAAAGATGGGCCGTCAATTTCGCAGGTATCATATCCAACACGCGTTGCGCCCTTACCGGAGGACAAGGTTGCTGGCGGAGCGGAAGAAGAAGTGGGAAAATTTTCAGAGCTAGAGAGAGAGAGTAAGAGGATTGAGGCAGAGAACCGGGCGCCTAGGAGGATATTTAGAGCAGTGGAATTAGTGGAGAAAATTGTAGCGCCTTTCCCTAGATTGATCAAGCCTGAGAAGAAGGAAACGAGGCCTATTTTTGATTTGATGGATGCGATTAGGCAAGTCAAGGTCAGTTTATATATATATATATATATATATATGTAATCCTTTCTTCCTTGATAATTTTCCAGTAATTGCTAATTTTTTCTTGCTCTTTTTAGTAATTGTTCAGGCTAATGCAAGAACTACTTTTGATGAGACTGTTGAAGCACATGTAAGATTGGGCATTGCTAAAGCTCGTTCTGATTTGGTATTTGCCAATTCATTTTTATAAAAATTTCTTTCTATGCTTCTTTTTGTCATGGAAGAAAAATCTGAAGTTGAAAACTTTTACATCACAAAATTATATAGGTTTAAACGAGAATTTTGTAAATGTTTTATGAATTTAATGATATATAACTATGTGCTGAAATTAACTGCAAATAGGGAGTCTTTGCAATCATTTGGGTTCTTATATTGGTTTCAATGGTTGTGGTCTCTCATTCTTCTTCTCTGTGTATATTGATCTTGGAAGTCATTCTCGTGTTGAATTTCAATTTTATGCTTTCCTGAAAAGCGAGGTGAATGTTCTTGGTGCATCATTATCATGGTTTCAATATTTTGTTCTACTTACTGAATTACATAATCTTAAATCCCTATCAACAGTAGGGGTGCGATTAAATCCTAGTTTTTTTTGTTAAGGCTCCAACAAATTTATCACAAAACTAGCTGGAATCTTCAATACTGTGGATCATTTTTTATTTTGGAGAAAAAGGTTCAGTTCACACTTACACTGTCTTTTTTGGTGCGCAGATTGTTCGTGGTACCTTGACTCTTCCTCATGGTGTTAAAAAGGTATTTTCAAACCTGTACTTCTTGTGACTTTGGTGGTATATTTGTTTTATTAATCTGGTAGCCATTGCCATTTTTCAGGTTCTCAGGATAGCTGTCTTTGCTGAAGGGGCAGATGCAGATGAAGCCAGAGCTGCAGGAGCTGATGTTGTTGGTGGTGTTGAACTTATTGATGAAATTTCACGTAAGCTATGGAAGCTATTTTTCTTATAAGAGATTTGATGGAAAAGTATAGAGAGATGAAGGACTTACATATGGTTTTTATTGACTTGGAAAAGGCTTATGATATAGTCCCTAGAAAAGTTTTATGGTGGGTCCTAGAGCGTAAGGGAATATCTATACAATATATCCAAGTCTTGAAGGATATGTATGAGAGAGCTACCACCAGTGTCTGCACCACGGGAGGGGATACTAAGGATTTTTTCGTTTCTATTGGATTACATCAAGGTTCAGCTTTGAGCCCTTATCTTTTCGCCTTGGACATGGATGAGCTAACAAGACATATACAGGATGACATCCCTTGGTGTATGATGTTTGCAGATGATATTGTATTAATAGATGAGACTCAAGCAGGGGTAAATCAAAAGTTGGAGTTATGGAGAAGCACTTTGGAATCTAAGGGTTTTAAGCTAAGTAGGACTAAGACTGAGTATATGCATTGCAGATTTGATAGCGAGAATAGAGAAATAGGCAAAATTATTTTAGACGGAATAACAATACCTCATAATACTTATTTTAGATACCTTGGCTCAATTCTTCAAAAAGATGGGGGTTGTGAAGAAGATGTAAATCATAGGATTAAAGCTGGTTGGATGAAGTGGAGGGGTGCTACAGGAGTTTTATGTGATTGAAAGATGCCAATTAAATTAAAAGGAAAATTTTACCGCACTGTAATACGGCCTGCTATGATGTATGACAGTGAGTGTTAGGCAGTAAAAGGACAACACATGAGTAAAATGCATGTTGCGGAAATGAGAATGATAAAATGGATGTGTGGTCATACTAGGATGGATATAATCCGCAATGAGTGCATTAGAGAAAAAGTGGGGGTACCTATTGAGGATAAGATAAAAGAGCATAAATTGAGGTGGTTTGGCCATGTGAAACGAAGACCTAGCGATGCGCCAGTTAGAAAAACCGAACAAGTTAGAGTAGATATAACTAAGAGAGGCAAAGATAGGCCTAAACTGACTTGGTCAAAGGTGGTCCAAAATGATCTTATGATGTTACATCTATCAGAAGAGATAACCTTAAATCGTATTGAGTGGAAAAGAAGAATCCATATAGCCGACCCCAATTGACTTGGGATTAAGGCTTTGTAGTTGTTGTTGTTTGTCGCACTTGTCAACAGTTATAATAAGAACAGAAACTTGCCAAGAACTGTCTTGTGCAAGTGCCATCTCTAAAAATTTTAAACTACAAGTTTCATCCTTAAACCAATCTTTAAATTCAATCTGATTGTGGGCTACCCTTTATATGTCTCTCTTTCTTCTCTTCACCTCTGTTTGCCTTCTTAGTGATTTAAGTTGAAGAAAGTTTGACAATGTTTCATATAGATACTAACTTCCTCTTTTTCTTTTACTAAAAAATTAATTATTTCTATAATATCTTGAATGTCTGAATTTCCCAGCTTTGGGTATAATTTCTAAGCTTTGGATTTGACACCAGACTGTATATCCATGCAGGTTCTGGCAAGCTTGATGTTGACAAATGCTTTGCCACTGTTCGAATGTATCCCCATGTAGCAAAGGTCTTGAATCTAGAATGGGTTCATAGATTTTCCAGTTAGTCAAATATGATAACTATTCCTCTTAATCAATTTTTTTTTTAAATTTTCAGTTAGCAAGGATTCTTAATAAATATGGATTGATGCCAGATTCTAAAGTAAGTTTGTCCACTTTTTCTCATTTCTGCGTCTGTCTCATTAGATCATTTTGGTTGTATTCACTTTTACTTTTCTTGTGTAGCAAGGAACTGTGATCAGCGATGTTTCTAGGGCTGTAAAGGATGCAAAAAAGGATCAAATTAAGTTTAAAATGGATAAAACATCAATTGTGCATGTGGGACTAGGAAAGGTAACGTTATCTTGATCCTAAACATGATCTGTCATGTTAAGAACATGTTTGCTTCAGACATTTTTTGACTTCTGCCGATCTGATGTTTTGGTTATATTATCCTCAGATAAGTTTCACAGAGGAGTCTTTGCGTGAGAATGTTGGTGCATTTATGAATGCGCTTTTGCAAGCAAAACCTGCCGGCCTAAAGAAGAGTAAGTGGTATCTGTTATATGAATGTTTGTGGTATTAAGAATTCATATGACTTGCGTATTTCTGCCTGACTTTGACAAAGACATCTTAGGTTTTTTAACGTATACTTCAACTTGCTTCCTTGCAGCTTCCAAATATGCTGGATATGTGAACACCTTCCATATATGCAGCACTGTGAGCTCTTAAAACTTTTATCTATATATTTAGAGAACTTATTGATACTTTTAAATTGTCTGGTGGATATAGTAGGAATTCTGAAGTTTTTATGCCTGTCAGGGCTTGTAGGTCAAATTATTCCTATGGTACTCCACTGGCATTTTTCTTATAGCATCAAGTTTTATGAATTAGATACCCCCAAAATAAAGATCTAAGTTGCTCCAAATGTTTTGTTTCCAGAATTTGAAATGAAAATTGAATGTCATTGTGTTCTAATTGCTGAAGAAACTGATCAAAATATGGAAGAGATATTGATGGGGATGGGGGTTTTTAACTCTTCATTTATGCAATGCTAGAATGAAAAGTTATTGTTAATAGATAAACTAATAATAAAGTAGTTATCGTGGTCATAAGAAATTGCTTGCAGGCTAATCTATGTCAGTTTAGTTATTAGCTATATATAAATAGAGATTTCCCCCTTGAGGCAAATTTCTTGCCCTGAAGTAACCTATTTTTGTTTAATCATATATTCGATTGTGACCTATTATGGCATATGACCAATTTCTCTGCTATTACAATTCAATGTTCTGTTTCATCAGGAGGTATATGACAATGGGACTAGGTGAACTAATCCCCCCCTTGCATAAGCCTTTTTTTTTTCCTCTCCTCAATGAGCTTAGGTTTTTCAATAACAGGGAAAAAAATTAGTGAAATAATGGAAACCTGTATCCTGAGCACCCTAAAGCTTAGCTATTTTGAATAATGAGCTCCTAATATTTTATTTTTTTACATTAAGCTCTCAAATTATTGTTTATATACATGAATGACTTATAAAGCAGGTGTATCACTATGTGAAAAGTTATTAAGTAATGAAAAATATTTTCTATTCAAATAATAAGAGCACAAATATATATTTTCTAAAACGTACAGAAAACAAGATATATTTGAAACAGTTCTCTTCCTCTTCCTGCTGCTCCTTTCTGTGTACCAAAGTGTAAATTTGTCTCATCATTCTTTGAAATTTCTGTAGAAATCTCAAATTATATTTCCAACAAGCCAAAATCATAAATTCTATTTTTTATTTTTTTGATTTATCAAACCCTTAGACTCAAATTATCCAAATATTCAAACTTAAAATGGAAAGTCATTAACGTAAATCCAAGCGAAATCCACTTTGAAAATCAAATAGAAACTCAAAAGGAACAATCTTGGAATCACTGCATACCGTGCAACACCATATCCAACAACAGTTGAACTGCTTTGATTGCTCCACAAGGTATACCCACTTTCCCAGTTCTACTGCCACTGACGTAGGTTTGAGTGTCCTGTTTGGCCAGATTAGGCCTACAAAGGTTTGACGTCCAACTTGCTCAAATTTTTTATCCCCTCCATATACAGTGGTGCTGCTGGTATGAGCTTTTTTCTCAGCAATTGCAAGACATTGAGGAGCCTTACTGTGTCATAAGCAATCAAACATCCTCTTCCCCTTTTCTCTTCGTCTCACCTACTCTATATTAAGAGACAGAGACAATGTTTTTATCTGCATTAACAAATTTAATACTCATTTTCATTTTCATTGTTGGAAAAATTTATTATGTTACATCAATAATAATTTAAGGGTTCAATATGGAAAAATAAAAAATATTAGGAGCGCAATAGGTAAAACACCTTAAGTTTGGAAGCTAAAATTATTCTTCCAAATTATCCCCTAAAACTAATATAATTGCCCTCTATTCTATGGACTGAGTGACTTCACAAATGACATGGCATGTCCTATCCAATTCCTCTATCTTAAGCTATAACCAAGTGCCAAACTAGGTAGACTTGCCCTGTTTTGTTGGTTTTGGGACATGAAGGAATTATCGAATTATTAGTTTGCGTTATGTATCGAATTATCAATGAAGTTTTTTTTTTAAATTTAATCTTTAGTTGATAGATTTATGTAGTTGTTGAGAACTTATTTGGGGTGGATTGGAATCACCCTTTTCTGTGGACATTTCAATATTGTATCCATATTTACAAAATCAAGCTTTATCGATGAGGCTAATCAATCAATGAAAACTTGCATCATCAAATCAAAATCTCCCCATTTCAAGGGCTCCACCCAAATGCAGCATATGTATATTTGCTGGATAGTATGCTTGATATGTAAAATACTGGTGAATGGTGAAGTCTTGCATTTATGTTTATTGGACTTTTACCTTTTTACTATTGTTTGGTGATGTTGGAGTTAAGTAGATTATTTCTGAGGTGGCAATTAATATGTATAAACAGAATGAGGACAAAACCTATATTTTCAGTTGTCTAAGCAGTACTTTTCCTTAATCCTCTGAGTTCCTTTATGACTCCATTTGTGTGTGCGTTGTGCTTTGTTTCTTCAGTTAATTAACACTTCATGTTTCATGAAATTCATCATGAAATGTGTATTAGATCTTTAAACAAATGCAGTTGTATGTACTGTTTAACTTTAGCTTTCCATTTATATTTTTTTTCCCACATTTTAAGTTATCTGTTTAATTTACTGTGTACAGATGGGGCCTGGTTTCCCTGTTTCAATACAGTCATTATCCAAAGCTGTAGATCATTACAACAAAGTAAATCTCAAGTCCTGAGGCAATGTGGTTCTAGCCCAATTCTGGCATCATTTTCTCTCTTAAGGTGTTAGCAGCTAGCATTGGTTCTCAATTAAGTTAATACCATCATAATTCTTCTCATCGCAACTTTGTTCTTATTTCTTCTCATATGAATTAAGTTAATACCATCTTATTATTTTGGTATCAATTCTTCTCATCTGAATTAGGTTTTGGTGTTGGCATATGGTTTCTTGTATTAAGTTAATACGATCTTTAGCCAATAGAATACTGATTTTTATGAAATATGAAGTTTCATTGGTTTTTCTATGACATTGACTTCAAATTCCATTTATTTAAACAATGTCATTTTATTTTTGGCATTTAATGCTGTCAATTTACCTACCAAATGTTAGTGCTTTTTCTGAAAGGAAATTCTTAGGTAGACTTGGTCTACCATGCCCCCAATCAAAAGTGCTCTTTAAGAGCCAAGAAAACAAGAGGCTCTTGAAGCTGCACAAGTTATGTTGACATCTGATTGCTGCAGAAAGAGCTCAAGTGGGCGAAATACTCTCAAACCCCTTGCAAGGAGAAACTTTCCAAGGTTGAGGTATTTAAAAATGAGGCTACAATTTACAAGGGAAAACAAATCATACAAATTTGTGCAGAACCCTTGCATTATTGATCTCTGTGTTTCATTAATTTTCAGCTGGAGCTTCAAATTTCAATGTTTCCAGATTCTTTTAAGTGTAGATATTAATGAATATATTAGATTACCTACACACTTAAACACCCATCAGTAACATTGTCATATTGTAATTTTTCCTATCGGTTAAAAAACATTGTGTTAAATTCAGTAACATTGTCTACTGTGAGTAAGATTATCACGACCCGGAAAATGAGAGGAAAAAAAAAAGAAGAAAAAGAAAAAGGAGAAACAATGCAATTGATGGAGAGAATTAAGAGAATATTTGATTATCATTTTTACACTTTACAACAAAGATTGTCAATCTTATAGGCCTGAGCTGCTCTGTGTTCTGTCTCTGTCTCTAGTAGTTTCAATTCATTGTACCATTCTGAAACTCCTACTATTTTGAAACACGTCTCCCTTAAATGTCCTCATCTCTTGTAAAAATCACAGAATTTTTTTCATTCTTACTGAAATCCTTCTTCTTAAAAAGGTCTCTCCCCCAACTTTGTCTTACATTATTTTGTGCTCTAGTAAACATTATGCTATTCTCAGCTACTTCTTCTAATGCCATATGTGCAAGTTTTTGCCTCTCAACTCTCAGAATTGCTGAATGTGCCTTACTTCCAGATGGTTAACTGAATGTGCCTCGCTTACAGATGATACAAGGTCTAACATTAATATTCGATTCTTTACATTATCAAATGTTTCATTTAAACCCATGAGAAATTGCATCAACCTATTTAGGGATACTTGTCTTCCAAAGATTTAAGTCCCACACTCACACTTTCAACATGTACAGTGTGGAGTTGAGCTCAAGCAATTTAGGTCATCCTAAAGTTTTCTGACTCGCGTATAGTAGCCATTAACTAACATGCTACCTTGTTTGACAGAAGCTATCTCCCCTTACAACTGATATAGCTGTGATCTTTTGTACTCTCCATAATTTGCATTTTGTACTTCCACAGTGAGTAGTCGGTTCCATTAAAGAAAGGTTTTAGATGGGGATTGAGATTGTCATAACTTGTAGCATTGGCACTAGCGGTGATGGTGGCATTGTTGTTGCGATTGCTACTCTGATTGTCATGGTCTTCAATCACACACTTGAGCTTCTTGTGATTACTTTGCTATGATACAACTTGTTGTTAGGTCGCTAATAGGAGGTTGAATTTTTTAGTAAGATAAGGAGATTTTAAAATTTAATGAATAAATGAAAGAGTTAACAGAAGAAAGAATTCACATGTTAATTTATAGTAGTTTAGATTAGAAAATTATATGTCTACTTCTTAACACTTAAATTGAGTAATCCACCATAATATGGGTTTTTATAAGTTTAATATTGATTTGGTGTTTCAAAAGTTGACACTAAACTTTTATGTTTTGAGTTTTATGGCTAACTCATAATTTTTATAAGTGTTTTATCCCAAATTAATACTTAAATCTAGTGTTTGCAACTCATATCAAACTCTACAATAGAGTTTTAAAGATACACACCTAAACTCTCAAGATTTATAATGAAATATAAAAATTATAAGGCTTGAAAAATAAAATTACAAGAGTTTAGTTCTCCAATTGCTCAAAAAGTTATATAAAATATTATTTGGTGAAATATTTTTAGGCCTCCTAATTTTATCTACCCGTTGAAATTGAGTAGAGAGAGGATTTGCCTTCACCAACCAAAACAACTGCATTTAATGCTTGTTAGAAATTTGTCTCAGTTGTGTACCTTATGTCGCAGTTGCTGTCAGCTTTATGCAGTGAAATTTGCTTTGGCACGGTCGTTAGACTTCCATTGTATTAACGGATAAGCAACAACTAATTCATATGGCACTCATTCATTGGCTGAGGTGACAATGATTCCCTCCACATAATCTCCTTGTTATTTTCGCAATCAGCAAAAATATATTTGTTGGAATGATAATTATACAATGAAATCATTGTATTACAACGAGTCAATTGAATATTAATATGTGGTAATATTGTAATACAATAAGCTAATCGAATGTAAAATATTACCACATACTGATATTTAATTGGCTTATTGTAATACAATGATTTTATTGTATAACTATTGTTGCCGGAGAGTCTTTAAATTTATACTTTCTATGTTTCATATTGCCATTAGTTAGTCAAATGCGCCAAAGTCTTCTGACTTGTTTGAATATCATGGTCGTGAGGCTTGGAGCCGAATAACACTTCCTGCTATCTAAAATTCAATGCAACATACGCCGCCATTCCTTTTGCTATCTTTGCACCTTAAGGGATGAAATGGTTGTGGTTGTACTCTTGCCTTCACGGTCACGAGATCATCATCATGGGGAATAAAGGGATCGCGAGGCAAAACGTGATCTCCTCTGTGTCTTAAGTGATCTTCCTTTTCTTCAGGCTAGCCGCGAGAAATATAGCATAATCACAAGAAGCTTGGTGTGTCCTGCGATCCTCACCGCGACCTATTATGTATCTTTTGGTTCAAAGAATCATTCTCGGGCGAGGTCACCAGGGCAATGTCACTATCACAGCTTACAGGTCCACTTGTGAATCTATATTTTTCTAAGTCAAAAATTACTTAAATAAACTATTAGTATAATTCAATTTAATTGTTAAAAAATAAAATAGAGTAAAATTGATCAAAAGATTGAACAATAAATTTGTATAAGAAACATGAAAATCTTTAATTTAATAAATAAAAAAAATTAATTTACATATGAAATAGGAAAATTAACATGAAGATTTTTATTTAATAAATAAAGAAAATTTACTTGCATAAAAAATCAATATTATCGTGGAGATTTTTAATTTAATAAATAAAGGAATTTAATTTGTGTAAGAAACATGAAAATTAAAAGAACTTTAATTTTGCATAAGAAATATGATTATTAATATAAGGCTTTTAATTTAATAAATAAATTAATTTGGAAAAAAATAAATTTATATAGAAAACATAAATATGGACACGTAGATTTTTAATTTAATAAATAAAGGAATTTAAGTTGTATATGACAATGAAGATGGACATGAAAATTTTTTATTTAATAAATTAATGAATTTAATTAGTATAAGAAACATGAATTTTTATTAAATAGTAATTTAATTTTCATAGAAATTTAATTTGCATAGAAAATATGAAGATTAACATGAAGCTTTTAATTTAGTAAATAAAATAATTTAATTCGCAAAGAAAAAAAAATGACCATAGCAAGATTAGAGCGAAATACATGGCAAAAAAAAACTGAATATGACTATTATATAGTATTGATGTGATTGTAACTATTAATTTAGTATATAATATAGTCATATACATATATTGACAATAAATATAGTGTGATCATAATTTAAACCAGAATAATTAGATAACTCCTTTAATTAATTAATTAATATTTGAATATCAAGATTTGGCATCTAATAAATCTCATTTATATTATTTTTTTATGAATAAACTAAATAAAAAAATACAATTATAAATTTATTAAATTATCAAATGTGTCATGATCATTCAAGTGATAAAAATAGTCAATACTCAATAGTGCTTTGATTATACTATTTCATACATGGTTGTCATGTAATATAATCATTTCATTAAAGAAACGCAACATTTATAGACTCTATTTCAATTAATCGATTTAAAGTGGTAGTTGTGATGGTTCTGGCCATGCACACAAGTTGCTTGATGAAATGGCTGACTTGACTTTTACAGTGGCCGGAGTCAGGTTTTGAGCCATAAATTATATCTGCAGGCAAAACTTTCACAAGACTCAAGGGTTTGAACCGCCAACGTTTCTCACTATGGAAAATCTTTCCTCCCCTGGCGCCGGCCCCTCCTAGGCCCCGCAGCCAGTCTTTTGCCGAAGTGCTACGGAATGGAAACTCTAAGGTATGTGTTGATCGCTCTTTTGAATCTGCCAAACTACATTGCCCCCAACTCTCTAGCAAAAAACCTTCAAATTTTAAGGGAGTTCCAGCAATTTCTTTCACAGCAGATGAGATTTCTATGCTTTCCCAAGATTTCAAATATGCTCTAATCGGAACTTTTGATTCTGGCAGACCAAATACGAAGTCTTTGCAGAAAAGCTTTGACGCTATTGGATTTAAAGGTTCATTTAAGTTAGGACTCTTGGATGCCAAACACATTCTTATTAACTTTGACTTTGAAGAGGGTTATCACAGATACTGGCTTCGCTAGAATTGGTATTTTCTAGGGTTTTCAATGAGAGTTTTAAGTGGACACCAAGTTTTCGCCCCAACGTTGATAGCCCAATAATCCCTGCATGGATTATTATGGAAGGACTGCCCATTCACTTTTTCAACAAAGTTGCTCTTTTTCCTATTGCAAATCTTATTGGGATACCATTAAAAGTTGATGCCGCAACATCCACTCTGATTCGACCATCTGCAGCTAGAGTTAGTGTGGAGCTTGATTTATCATAAGAATTACCCTCAAAGATTTGGATTGATGATGGTATCAATGGATTTTTCCAATCAATAATTTATGAGAGCCACCCGCCATATTGTTCAGCGTGTTGTCGGCTTAGACATGATAATCAAACTTGTACTACTCGAAAGAATCAGATTAATTCAGAAGTTTTACATCCGGTTGTTGAGCAACAATCCAAGCCCACAACCTCCAAAATCGGGGTTCCAAAAGATAAAGCTTCTGGCCCCAAAAACTCTATGGCAGAAATTTCGCAGCATTAGGAACCTTCAACTATTCTCGAGATTAATACTGCTGATTTTATTGATTCACCAGATGTTGGGATTAATAAAATAGTTAGTGATGAATTGTATGATGATAGAGAAAGCTTTGAACCATCTACACTCAATGGGAAAAGAGGCAATTCAGATGAGACTCCTGTTTACAATAATCTGGATGCTATTGAAGTTTTCTCTGAACATTCCAACTCTACATCGGATGCAGAACAAATTGAGCATCATTCGGACAGTAGTTTACCGACCATGATTGCTAAGCATAGCCGGAAAGAGTGGCAAGATATGGGTGATGTTATTTCAAAAAAACTTAATGCTGCAAAGACTTTATCCATCAACGAATCAGATCATGAAGCTGGTTATACCATGGTACCAAGGAAACGAGGTGCGAAAAAAAAAGAAACAGCAGTCTTCAGTGAATTGTCAGGCGATCTAATTGTACTTTAACTATTCCTAAGAAATTTGCCTAATGAATATTCTTAGCTGGAATGTTAGAGGTATTGCCTAATCTCTTAATCGTCTTCATAAACTCTGTATTGATCACAAAATAAGTATTCTTTTTGTTATTGAGCCTACGGTTGATAAACATAAGAAATCTTTTTATGTTTCTAAACTAGGGTACAACAATGTTTTTTCATCTTTGGATAATAAAGTTTGGGTTATGTGGAAGGATAATCTATTTACTCTCTCAGATTTTAATGATGTTCCTCAGCTTCTTACTTGTTCGGCTAGGTGTTTTTCTCAGTCATTTTCTTTCACTTTATCTGCTGTTTATGGCTATCATACCCGATCGAATCGGTTTGCTCTTTGGGATAATCTTTATAGTACAACTTCTTCGATTTCTGTCCCATGGCTGGTGGGCGGTGACTTTAATGCAATTAAGAGTTTGTCGGAATATAAGGGCAATGGCTCTCCTAATATTCATAGCATGCAAGAATTCATAAATTGCTCTGATGATTGTGGGTTGGTGGACATTTCGTATCAGGGTTGTGCTTATACTTGGTCTGGAGTTAGGAGTAACAGTTGCGTCTGGGAGTGAGTAGATCTTTTCATGGCAAATGTTCTTTTTTATGATTCTTTTGATGAAGTCACTACTCGTCACTTGGGTAAAACTTCCTCTGATCACTCACCAATCCTTTTGTGTTGTAAGAATATAGATCAGAATGTTCCAAATCCTTTTCGCTTTCAGCACATGTGGTTGTCTCATGATACTTTTCTTCCGATGGTCAAGAAACACTGGAATTCGGTCTTCTGTGGGGGTGGTATGAAAAGTCTCTTCATTAAGCTGAAGTCTCTCAAATATGTCATCCGTGTCTGGAATCGGGATCATTTCGGTAATATTTTCAACAACATTTCTATTGCTGAGAATGAGTAGAATTGGTGGAGAATGTTTTGTTCGCCGACCCTACTTCTGACAACAGAACTCAGTGGAATCTTAAACAAGCGAATCTTCTTCATAAGCTTAAACTGGAGGAGACTTTCTGGAAGCAAAAATCACACATCAAATGGATAAACGAAGGTGAGGCAAATACAAAGTTTTTCCATAATTATGTTAAAATGGAATGAAAGCTTCACTGGATTTCAGCAGTCAAAAGTTCTTCTGGTACATGGATTACTAATCAAGAAGATATTGGCCAAGAAGCAGTTCGACACTTCTCTGAACTTTTCAGCCAAAAGGATTCAGTGGAGCCCGTTTCTATGGTGGATCTTATCCCTACCATTGTCTCCACTGATCATAATGCCGCTCTTGAGAAGATTCCAGATGATCAGGAAATTAAAAATGCAGTTTGGCAATTAGATTCGAATAATGCTCCCGGTCCAGACAGTTTTGATGGTACTTTTTTTCGATCTTGCTGGGACATTGTGGGCTGAGATGTCTGCAGTGCTGTTAAAGAATTCTTTTTAGGTCTTCCAATACCCAAGGCCTTCAGCAGTGCTAAAATTATTCTCATTCCTAAAGTGGAGAGCCCAGACAGCTTCATCAAGTTTCGGCCCATTTTCCTTGCCACCTTTGTTAGTAAGGTATGTACTCGAATTCTTGCTAATAGATTTGCTCCCATTTTGGACAAGCTTATTTCAAAGGAATAAGCTAGTTTTATGAAAGGAATATCCATACATGCCCACATTCTTTTGACCAATGAGATGATCCATGAGCTAGATAGAAAAACTAGGGGCAAAAATTTAGCAATTAAACTTGACATGACAAAGTCTTTTGATAGAGTTTCATGGGAATACCTCAAAGCTGTACTTCTTAAATTTGGTTTTTTGATCAGAGTGGTGGAGCTTATCATATCAAATCTTACTGTAACCCATCTTTCTGTTATGGTTAATGGCATTAGTTATGGTTACTTTCAACCTATGAGAGGTGTTAAGCAAGGTGATCCTCTCTCACCTTATCTTTTCATCCTGGATTCAGAAAGTTTTTCAAGAGGTCTTAATAATTTGATTCATCAAGGAAGAATCACTCCTTATAAGCTTGGAAGGAACTGTCCTATTGTCTCGCACTTATCTTTCGCGGATGATTTGCTTATTTTCATTAATGGGGATACTAAAAGCATTCACAACTTCAAGTATTTTCTGTTGGCTTATCAATCGACATCTGGCTAAATGATTAACTTTGATAAATGCTCATTCTATTGCTCAAAAATAGCTCCTCTGACTTTTATTGCTCACTATAAACATCTGCTTGGCATCAGGCGTATGCATCTTCCCTTTAATTACTTGGGAGCTCCTATCTACCAGGGCATTAATCGAACAAGCTACTGTAAAGACCTACTCAGAAAAATTGATTCTAAACTGTTGGGATGGGCTAAGCATTTTCTCTCTCCTGGAGGTAGGCTTCTTCTCATTAAGCATGTCTTGAATTCTATTCCTGTTCACATCATGGGTTCCATGCTTTTGCCACAATCTGTTCTAAATGCTATTGAGTCTAAATTGACTTCTTTTTTCTGGAGCACTGGTGTTACTCAACATAAATATCATTGGGTCAAATACATGGACTTTTGTTTTCCTAAGAATAAAGGAGGTTTCGGACTCAGATCTTTATATTCTCTTCAAGAGGCCTACTCTCTTAAAATATGGTGGTTTTATCTTTCTAATGACTCTTTATGGTCAAATTACATGCACTGTAAGTATCAGAGGAAAGGTGAAATGTCCTATCAGGCTATTGACTCTTGTACCTGGAAACGGATTTATCATGCTCATTCTTTAGGCTATGATCTTGTGGATTTCCAAGACAATTCGGTTAGCTGGAAAGGTACTATTTTAGGACTATTCTCCTTATCATCAGCTTATGATGCAGTTAGGGAACATAAGTCTACTACTCTTTCTAGTAAGATGATTTGGGATTCTTGCATTCCATTGAAATTATCAATTCTCACTTGGAAAATTTTGAGAGGAGCCATTCCCCTTCCAAATCGGCTTCAGAAGCTTGGTATCAAACTTGCTTCGGCTTGTCCTTTTTGCTACTCTAATGCAGCGTCCATGGACTATATTTTTTATTTTTGTAACCCGGTTCAGAAAATCTGGAAACTCTATGGATCTTATCTTCTTTTTGATATATCCACTAAAGCTTCCTTGAAACATAAGCTCATGACTTGGTGGTTGATCTCTTTGCCTAATTTTATGGCTGGCCGAATTAGGAAGTTGGTGCCTTCGGTTATTATTTCTTTTGTTTGGTCGGCCTACTGTCGGCTAACCTGGGTGACGAATCAGTTTTCTTTCCAATGGTGCATCATCAAATATCAGATTTCATTTTAAACTGGGGTATAACATATGTTAATGACAGTTTTGCCAGACCGATCCCTGCGTTATCTGATTTTCTCCCGGATGGCTTCGGTTTAAAAAGCTTAAAATCATCCCTTGTTTATTGAAACAAACCTCCACCAAGTTTCTTGAAGCTCAACATAGACGCCTCTTTTACTCTCTCTCATTTCACTGGGGGAGCAGTCCTTCGCGATGCTGCTGGTTCGTTCATAATCGGTTTCTCTTTCCCTATTAGTGCTATCACCGCAACCTCGGCTGAAGTTAATACTCTTCGTTTTGGCCTAGACTGGTGTCTTCATAATCATCTTCTAAATATCCAAGTTGAAAGTGATTCTCAGACTCTGGTTGCTCTTCTTTCCAGTTCCACTCAAGCTTCGGACCCTGCCATTGCTCATCTTAAGTCCATTCTTAATAGCAGTTCATCTTCTATCAAGCACACCTTTAGAGAAGGGAATCAAGCGGCCCACTATTTTGCTCTTTACAGTAGATTAAACCATGTATCTCGAATTTTTAATACATTTGATTCTTTGTCTAGTTTTCTTAAAGGCATTCTGACTTCTGACTGTATGGATTCGTGCTACATTTTAATATAAATAATAATTATTCTTTCTATAAAAAAAAATAATCATTTCATTAAGAAAAAATACTTTTTTTCTCCCTTAAATTCGGAGTAATTTATACATTAGATCCTTAAATTTTGGATAGATAATTTTAAGCCCTACTAAATTTTAAAGTTTGGTTATTTTTAGTATTTTTTGACAGTGATTAAACACATAGTATTCAGTTGCCGTAAAAATTACATGACTAATTTAAAAATAAAAATGCCAGCCCACTTTTAATAAAAAAAAAAGCCAAAATATTTGAGGAAATTACACTTACTTCTCCCGTTTGATTTTGCCTTTTCGAATATACTGAGGAACAATTATTTTTTCAATTCTATGGAATTGCGCTTTATTTTTCCAGTTCTATTTTTTTAAAAGTTCTATTTTTTTTCTATTTGATTATATATATATTTTTTATTCAAAAATAATTTTTTGCTATCATTTTTTTAATATATATATATAAATAAATATATACGTAATATATATAACATACACATAACAATTAAATATATATATAACATATATGCAACATATACATAATATATATAAAATACATACACAATAAATAATAATATATACACAACATACACTACATATCTACCAAATATTTACCAAATATCTATCAAATATCTCAATAAATATTTTTAATATTTTTAACTTTTTTTAATTTTATATTCACACAATATATATACAACATTCATACGATATCTACATAAAACATATACAACATACAGAAATAAATATATAGCATACACATAATATTTATCAAATATCTATCAAAAATTCATGACATTTATAAAAAATCTACCAAATATATATAATATCTACTAAATATCTATATAAAAAAATTATTATTTTTTAAATTTTTTTTGTATAATAGGTAAAATTTATTTAAAAATAATTTTAATATTTTTTTATTCATATATTTTTATATATTTTGTTTTTTTGTAAGTTTTTTTGTAATTAAATTTTTTTTATAAAAATAATAAATTTTATATGCTAAAAAAATAATTTAAAATATTAATTTTTATTATTTTATTAAAAAATTTTAATAATAAAGTTTAAAAAAAGATAAAAATTGAAGAAAAATTTAATTAAAGTGAGAGAATATATATTTAAAAAAAATTGATGGTGAAGTTTGAAAAAAAAAAGATAAAAATTGAAAAAAAGTTTAATTGAAGTGATAGAAGACGTATTTTTTAAAAAATAAAAATTTTATTTTAGTGAGGGATGATTTAATTTTTAAAAATTTATTTTAATTTATTTTAAAATTTTAATTATTTTTATTTCTTATAATATTTTTAAAATAAAGTTTTTTTAAAGATAATTTCGTAATTGTCTCAATGGAATTGGGATCCGCTTTCAGGCTAAAATTTGCTTTCTTTTGTTTTTCAAGTCTTTGCTATTTTTTTTATTTAATTCAGCACTTTATTACCAAAACTGAATCTGCACAGCCACATTACAACTAAATCAATTCACACACACACACACACACATATATATATATATAATTATTTTTGAATTTTACTTTCATCTTTTCAGTTACTGTATTATTATATTCAACTATTTTTTATAAAATATCACTAAAATTATTAAAATTTTGTTAGATTAAATATTTAAAATATACGTTTGGTTTTGAAAAAAAAAAGTGATAATATTGTAATATTATCAATATATTCAATATATAGTTTTAAATAAAATAAAAATTATTTGACAGAAAAACTGATAAAATATAGTAAAAAGGAGAAAATAAAAATAAAATTGAGTGAATATATTTTCCGGTTTTTCACATTTTAATTTTGGAAAAAGAAAAATGAAAATAAAAATAAAAATAAAATATTTTTCTGAGCAATATCATAAATTTTTTAAAACCACAATTTACTATTTTTTTTTAATTTTCAAATGCTCTAAAAAAAAAATTAATCTAATCCACAAAGTCTAATGAACACTAATAATTGCATTCGCTGAATGATAAAGTCCCAAAAAATTATCTTAAATACTTTTCTCCTTTTCATGTTGTTTATGCCATTTTTTCGTCTATTATTTTAATTTTACACCACTGATTCAATTACTTTCATCTAAATGTTGACAGACACGTGTTACAACTTTAATTTCAAGTCAGTTATGCGATTTCGACGATGGATAATACCCATGCATTTAACTACCATAAAAAAAAAAGGATTGAAAATTACAAAACTGTAAAGTTTAAAGGCTTAAAATTATCTGTCCAAAGTTTAAGAGTCTAGTGCAAAACTCACGCAAAATTCAAGGCCAACAAATACAATTTTCCTTTTAATAAAATATATATCCCAATTATTCAAGGAAAGTGAAATTAGTGTAAACTTCAAAATTACTAATTTATTTAGTTCTTGTTTTCCATATATATATATATATTTTTAATTAAAATGTGATTTTTTTATTGATAAAATACCTACAAATTGGCAATACAAAAACCATATCGCTACAGGGCGAAAGTTTGAGAAATATGAAAAAGACTTAATGAAATCTAATGTGAGGCAAACCCATACAATCAGTAAGAATAATCCCCTTAATGAATTTAGGCAAAGAATCAAAAGAAGCAAAAACACGAGTTGAATAGGTGACTCTGCTGTAGTAAGCTAAGAAGTGAGCAGCTTGGTTGCCTTCCCTAAGAATATGAGAGAAAGAAATCTCTTTGAGATTATTCAGCCAACGCCAATTAGGAGGCAATTGATCACGTTGGTGTTGCAAAAAAGAGATGACTTGAGAAGCATCTAATTCCACAATTAGCCGAGTATAGCCCAATGAAATGCACCATTGAAGACTAAAAGAAAGAGCTTTAATTTCAGCTTCGACCGAGTTATTAGCCTGCAATAAAAATGCGTGAGCCGTAATAAAATGACCCGAATCATTTCTGATTATAGCGCCACCGGAAGAGCTATGAACAGTATATGAAGCATTGATGTTAATCTTGATAATTCCTTGCTGCGGACGATTCCAATAAACCAGTTTTGGCTTTAAATTCTTCGTACCGAAGTTGTTCAGTAGAAACTCAGTAAAATCAGCTATAGGGGAAGCAAATTTAGCACCAGAGTAGGCCACTCCCCAATGCAGCAAAAATCGAGTAACATTCTGATGAATATATAAAGAGAAAAAATTTTCTCCTCCCCAACAACATTTACAATAAGAGGACCATATAGCATGTAAGATAGCTTGCGGAAGTAATTTACAAAGAATACCTTTTGTTGTCTTTCTACGTGCATGCAGCCACCACGTCATTAATTCATGACGAAGGGTAGCCGGACGGCCCCTATCAAAAGGAATCAGATGAGCCCTGAAAAATCTCCAAACTTTGTTAATGGCTTCACAATGATAAAATACATGATCTATCGTAGTAGGTCCGCTAAAACAGAAAGGGCAGTAAGAGGTAATATGAATACCAAGCTGCTGGAGTTGAACAGGCAAGGGCAGGGCAAAGTTTAAAATTTTCCAAGTTAAAATTGAAAGCTTCAAAGGTATAGCACAATCCCAAATGGATTCAAAAGCCAAAGAAGAGTTACGTTTTTTCCTAACCACATCATAAGCCTTAGACAATTTAAAAACACCGAAGTCTTCTGCAGCCCACGTAACCGAACCATCATTATTCTCAATCAAATTTGGATGTTTGCTATAAGTGTGACATATGCGATTCCAGTTGCATGAGTCCGTTTGAATGAATGTCATATTGCCTTTTCTTCCATATTTTATCTTCATATATTTTTCCCATAAAGATGATCCGGATAAAAACATCCAAAGGAACTTTAAAGAGTAAGCTTCTTGTAAAGCTTCAATGGACCGAATACCAAGACCACCTTCAGCCAAAGGAAATAAAAACTTAGAATATTTCACCCAGTGATGACGATGAGAGCTACCATCAGAACCCCAGAAAAATAGAGTAAATTTCCGCTCAATGCTAGTAATAACAGCTTTCGGCAGAAGCATGGAACCCATAATATGAAGAGGGAAGGAGCACAAAACATGTCTAATGAGAATAAGACGTCCCCCAGGAGAAAGGAAACACTTCAGCCATCCCTGAAGTTTTGTGTCAATTTTGTGCAGCAAATCCTTGCAATAAGCCATTCTGTTAATTCCTTGATAGATAGGAGCACCTAAATAAGTAAAGGGAGAGGGCTTCTTGTAATAGAAAGCAATTTCTCAAATTTTTTAATGGAAACCGAACTAGCTTTACGAGAGCAATAAAAGGCACATTTGTCAAAATTTATCATCTGTCCAGAGCAGGATTGATAATCATCCAAGAATTTTCTGAAAGCCTTAATGGATCGAACATCACCGTTTATGAAAATCAACAGATCATCTGTAAAGGCTAAGTGAGATACTACTGGACAATGACGATGCAATTTGTAAGGTGAAATAGAGCCCCGTCTTATCTGATTCTTTAAACCTCTAGAAAATGCTTCAGAGACTAAAATAAAGAGTAAAGGAGAAAGGGGATCACCTTGCTTAACACCCCGTCTAGGCTGAAAGAAACCATAACTGTAACCATTAACCAGGATTGAAAGATGAGTAGATGAAAGATGATTCATGATAAGAGTCACCACCGCCTCGGAGAAACCAAATTTGATCATAACCGATTTCAAAAAATTCCAAGATACTCTATCAAAAGCTTTAGTCATGTCTAGCTTAATAGCTAAATTGTGACCTCGAGTTTTCTTATCCAGATCATGGAACATCTCATTAGCAAGCATAATTTGAGCATGAATAGATCTTCCTTTCATAAAACCAACCTGTTCTTCAGAGATAAGTTTATCTAAAACACCAGAGAAACGGTTAGCAACAATACGAGTGCATACCTTGCTTATGAAAGTAGCCAAACAAATGGGTCTATAATGAGCAAAGGTGGCAGGATTATCTTTTTTCGGCAGAAGAATAATCTGAGCACTACTGAAAGATTGAGGAATGGGAATTCCTAAAAAGAATTCTTTTATTGCACTGCAAACATCCCATTGGACTATATCCTAACAATGTCTGAAAAAGAACCCATCAAAACCGTCGGGCCCTGGAGCATTGTTTGGATTAAGTTGCCATACCGCATCTTTTATCTCTTCATTTTCTGGGATCTTCTCAATCATAACATTATCCGAGTTCAAAACAAGAGACAGAATGCATGATAACAAAGAATCATAGCTAGCTTCATTATCCGTAACAGCACTATCAAATAAATTCTGGAAAAAGATAACTGCTTCTTTACCCAATTCAGCTTGATCAGTAACCCGACAACCATCAGCTTTCGTGATTGAAATTATTCGGTGAAGCTTCCTGCGCATTTTCACAAAATTATGATAATATTTTGTATTACGATCACCATCATGAATCCAGTGGATATGGGATTTTTGTTGCCAATAAACTTCTTCCAGTTTCAATTTATTAAGAAGAGTCACTTGCTTATCATTCCATAACCGAAGATTCTCTTGAGAAGAATCTTGAATATATTTATCTTCTGTTTCCTTCTCTTCAGCTTCGGCTTTGGCAATATCCTGAAAAAGATGCCCGAAGCTAGCTTTATTCCATTCACGTAGACCAATTTTAAGATCTTTAAGCTTAGCAAAAAGGCCTCTCATACCTCCACCATTAAAAGATTCAGACCATCTTTGCCGCACAAAAGGAAGAAAAGTATTATTGTAGATCCACATATGTTGGAATTTAAAATGCTTGGGAGCCTGTTGAGATAAATTAGCACAAGTAAGAAGCATAGGCGAATGATCTGAAGAAGTTTTACCCAAGTGTTTATTACTAAGAACATCAAAAGCATCAAAAAAATGGATATTCGCAATAATGCGATCAATCCTTTTCCAAACCCGACCATTGGAACGAATGCCAGTCCAAGTATAATCCGACCCCTGATAAGGAACATCAACCAGGCCACATTCACTAGTACAGTCTTCAAAATCTTGAATACTTAAAAGATCTGGAGTACCATTACCTTTGTATTCAGAAAGGGATTTAATGATATTAAAATCACCTCCAATTACCCAAGGTTTAGAAGAAGACCTGGAGTAGTTGCATATATTGTTCCATAGGGAATAGCGGCTAACACGCGAATGAGACCCATAAATGGCCGAAAGTTTAAAATGAAAACCCATAAGATGAAATAGCACATCACAAGTCAAGATTTGAGACACATCAGAAAAGCCACTCAAAGAAAATATATGATCATGCCACAAAAGCCAAATTTTGTTATCTGAGGAAGCATAAACATTCTGGAAACCTAGAGTAGCAGCTATAAAGTTTTTCTTATCAGAATTAACCATAGGCTCAATACAAACAATCAATCCCAGATGATAAGAAGCACATAATTTATGAATGCGAGAAAGCGAAGAACTGATACCTCTAACATTCCAATACAAGATATTCATTGGGAGAGGTTGGAATGATCAACAAAGCAATTAGAGATCTGCTGTTTTTTGTTCAGCCCTTTTTGATTTTTTCGTGGTCGACCAGGACGAGCTCGAGTAACCAGTTGGGGTTTATCACTATCAACAGCATTATTAGAAATTAAACCCATGGGCAAATTGTCATCCGAAAGATGGGTATCATCATCAACATCAGTAGCTTGACCTTCAGGATCACTTGCTGCTGAAATAGAAGGTTCAATATTCTGATGAATAACAATATTATCAGAACATTGACCAATAATAGTAGCTTTATCCCAGTCTTCAGCCTGCATGACATTATTGATAACTTCAATCTTTTTAGAGTAAGTGTCTCTCAAATTACCTGCCAAATTCTCTGAATCAGAAACAATAAAGGTCTCACAATCTATTAGCTCATCACCAATTCCAACATCACTATTAGATGTTTTTTTTATTTATCAAAAAATCAGTAGTATCAGCTGAAGTAGAAGTATCCAAATTGAAAGTAACCCGTTTTTGATTTGTAACATCCTCATCAGAATTTTTTGGAATGTCCATAATAGATGGGTCAGATACTGATTGATCCGATAATTTCTTTGAAGTAGTAGGATTTGCAAGTGTAACCGAATTGCTGGTTTGTCCCACCTGAATGTCCACACTAGCTTTCGGCACCCAGACCTTATCAGACTTCTTCGACTTTGGCTCAGGAAGATTAGAATCCATTTGTCTATGGTTAGAATCAATAGAAACAGAGCATTTATCAGTCTTATGACCCAATCTACAGCAGCAATTGCAATAAGTGGGGAGATTTTCGTATTGAATGTTTTGGAAGAAGCCAGAATCACCATTGTTAATCCAAATACGATCCTCTAATTCCTTAGACAAATCAACTTCAATACAAATGCGAGCCGCCGATGGCCTGGTTAATTGAGCAGTAGCAGAGTCGATTTTTAATGGTTTGCCGATTAGATATCCGATTTGAAAGAGAGCTTGTTTGTCAAAAAAGTGGATGGGTAAACCTTCCATTGTAATCCAAATTGGCATAATCGGAGAGTCAACATCTGATCTGAAATCAGGTGTCCATTTAAAAACTCTCATAGCAAAACCAAAAAAATACCATAGTTGGCGAAGCCAACATCTGAGATAATCTTCTTCTAGTGAGAATTTAAGAAGAACATGAGAGGCATCCATTAAACCCAGCAGAAAATCACCTTTGAAGCCCACTGAATCTAGGGATTTTTTGAGAATCTTCATATTAGGACGACCTGAGGGGAAGAATCCGACCAAAGCAAAAGAAAGAGTCTTTGCCAATGATTGAATCTCATCTTTAGAAAAAGATATTGCAGGGGCCCCTTTGAATCGAAAGGACTGTTTAGGCATAAAATAATCAGGAAAGCTAGTATTACCAGTTAGATCCAATGGAATCGATGATGAAGGTGAAGTGCCGTGCTTCAAGACATCCGCAAACGAGAGGGCAGCTGGTCCAGGAGGGACCACCGCCGGCGAGTTCCCAGTATCCGTGTTGATGAAGGAGAAGAGCCCTAGCAGAGAAAGAATATTAAAATTTAAAAACATATATATATATATATATATGAAACTCATGTGAGATAAAATTTGAAATTCCTTTCTAATTTTTTTTTCCACCTTGTCTAAGGATTTTTTGAGTCAATATTTTCATCAAGAGTCTAGGAGAAAAAATTTTCTTATTATTAAGAGTAATGAATCCTTTATTGATTACTCATCTAACATTGAATGTTAGGGATGACATTGTACATACCCATTCATTTATTGACATTGAAATTGTCACGATCTGAATATGAGAGTAAGTGATCGACACTAAAAAAAAATACATGGAGCTTTTAGGATCTATAGTCAGTCTGATAAATTCATTATCCGAGAAAACTAGATTATGACAACAATCATTATCTCAAACCGGGCCAACAGTACTAATTATGCACGATTAATACAATATCATATCATCATCATCATTAAACATTGGTTAATAAATACACCTAATCAAATAACAAAATTTAACAAAAAGATAGATAAAGAAAGTAATACCATGTGGAGTTCTAAAATATAAATATAACATAATTAAATAGTAAAATATTTAAATAATACTCATGCCGAGAAATAAAAAATAGGATGACCAGATAAAATATTTCTCTTGTAACACCCCTCGACAATCCTATTAAAAACTATCAAGAAATTTCACATAATGCCTATATACTTGTGCGTTTAATTTTTAAATAATCAATAAAGTTAATGTTAATAAAAATTTCAGCAGAGTCTCTCCTAAAATTGGACACTGTCAATATATTCTCCAAACAAAACACAACTTGCAATGAAAAAATACTCTTAATATTTCATTCATTCAAGCACAACTCCAATCTCATTATCTCACCATTAAACATCCATAATTAATTCATTTATCCTACTTCCATATATGTGTATGTTAAACATTTATTTTACTTCCATTATAGTACCCTATAAAGTTATAATTATTAAACTAAAATCATAAAGTTTAATATACAATTACAAATTATATAAGTACTTAAACAATCTGTATTTATACAACTGTTATTTAAAATTTTAAATACTGTTATGTAAACTAAACAAAATATTATACAAAATTATTCACATAACACCTTCAATAATGCAGTTGGTCTTTAAGCTCTAGTATCTCACTCCGCTAGATCTACTTTACATGCCTGATCTGTACGTCAGAAGTAATTCTAGCACACTAAGCAATTACTTAGTGATAATTGCATATTCATAATTTGCCAAAATTATAACACAAAGAAAATATTTATAATAATAAATGAAAGTAAAATCATCATTTTGATTATAAAATAAATTAGTAATCATTTAGTTTTTAGTTTTAAGGTCAATTTGAATAGTTCATAATTTGCTACTAATAGAAAATTTAGTTTTTCCTTTTAAATTATACAGCTCCTGACCACTTAACATTCTTATTATATATAATTATAATTCTATTATAACATAAGTTTATTTAATCTTTTTGTTATATACAGAATAATTTAGTAATTCAATCAAGCATTGTTAGTCATTTTTAATTACATTTATCATTCTAAGGTTCTCTTGTTTCCAACTTAAACTCTTAAGAGAGTTTTTCACTAATCGTATAATTGAATCATTAAACATTTTTCTTTACTTAATATGCTATACTTAAATTTTCATCTATTGATCATATATCTTTCTATTCAATAATATTAAAAAATTATAATATCTTATATTACAACAGTATAAATGACAAAAATTTATAAAGTTTAACCATCATTTAAATAACCAATAATATTCTTTATTCACTTACATGAAAATTCTATCTTATATAAAATATCATTATATTCATACTGTCTATACATTATATTTTTATACATATGCATAGGTTTTTAATCATATTATAAATTCACATCAAGTTACATCTTCATATATCATTTATATTATTTATTTCGCACATAGTTTAAAAATAACATTTTATGTATCTCATATTCTATTTTATTTACATATAAAAATATTATTTTGCATGCATATACTCACATTTCATAAACATTCACTTATTTCAGTGAATTTTACTTATTTTAGTAAATATCATAAATATCATTTATTTCAGTAAATATTATTTATTTCATTAAATGTCATTTGTTTGCCCACATATACTGATTTTAAAATTTTAGATTCAGATAACAGATCACTAATAGCTAGTAAATGCCCATTGTAAACATCAAATACTCACTATCACAAATGACATAAAGTGTCCACTAATGGCTCGAGTGTCCATTATCAATATAATTGGACAATTCACTTATTTTCAAATTTTCATTCACTTTCACAGTTAATAATAATGATATTATTTTTAATATTCTTTAAAACAACAATCATTTTTCTCATTAACCAATTGACATTAAAATTTTAATAATTCAATTTAATAAACTTTACTTCATCCATTTACTATGTAAAATTTAAATTATTTCTCAACTCTTTAAAGTATGCTAGATTCTTACTTTCTCTTGTAGTCTCTCTTTCTTAATTCTTTTTTAGTACTAAATCTCCATTAAAATTTATAATATTTAAACATAGCTCTTAGGAATATACATAAACGTATATTTAAAGTTTTATATTTTTCTAAGTTCATTTACTATATTTAAAAATTATATTTTTCAAACCTAGATATTCTATTTTTACAATAACTTTACTAGCAGTACCCATTTTCTAATTTTATTTAGGAAATAAACCTTTTTAAACATTCATGAAATTTTAATCATAAAATAAAAACATATATATGAACTTATATATAAAATTTCAGAATTTTATAAGCTCATTTACCGTATTTTTAAATTATTTTTACTTAAACTTATAGATTTTGGTTTTATTCTCACTATTCTGGCAATTTCATTTTTTATTTTATTTTTAGAATTAAACCTTTATTAAAATTTATAAAGTTTTAATTATATGTCTTAAACATATATATAATCTTATAAGTAAAATTTCAAATTTTTCTGAGTTATTTTACTATAATTTCTAGTTACGTTTCTTAAACCTTAAAATTCTGGCTCTACTGAAATAGTTATGGTAGCTTGCGTTCTTCTACCTATCTTTCATATTAAACCATCTTTAAAAATTATGAAATTTTATACACCATATACTAACGCATAAATAAACTCCCAAGTACAATTTCATAATTTTTAAACCTTTCTAGGTTAGTATAAAAATTTAATCAAAAAATATTTTATAATTAATTCAATTAATATGATTCAACTAGCTTCCATAAACATTAAAATCAAAAGAAAATTAAATAATAGCAAAATATTAATACACAAGCACAAATCTCTTTTTAAAATAGTTTTCCCTCTCTCTTTCTTAATTTTTCTTGAATTTATGGTGACGATTTTAGAATTTTTCACCTATTCTAATGAATTCTACTAAAAATTTTGGGTTATTTGTGAATTCTCCTTAATTTTCTACTTAGGTTTAATGGAAAAAGAAGAAGAAATGAAATTTTTGGTTATGAAATGGTGCCAGGTCAGTTTTGGGATGGGAAGAAGAAGAAAATAGATTTATTTATTTATTTATATACATTAATTAGGATTTTAATCATATAAAGTGCACCCACTATAACTTTGGTGCATCCACTTCCTTCAATTATTTCTGATTCAACTTTTAATTCTGTAAAATTATAAAAATAATTTTATTTAATTAATTTAAAGTTCTATGTTTGATAAATTATATAGTAATTCTAAACCGCAAGTGCACAGGTAGTACAAGTAATAAGTATTTATAAAAATTATTCCCACAGAGAATAAGTTAATTGACTAACTTAAATCCAATTTGACTATTATTTAAAAATAAATTAATTAATTTGATATTTTAAAAATTATCTAACAATTTCTTAATTTAAAATTCAAAATTAAATTCAAATTTAAAATTAAATTAAGATAATTATCTAACTAAATCAAACTTTAAATTTAAATTTAAATTCAAAATTCAAATAAATTTAGATTAATAAGTAAGATGAGGTTTTATTAGAATCATTTCAAATGGGTAAAAATAATTTTTTAAAACTAATTTAAATCTTTCTTGAATCAAAGTTATCAATTTCTTAAAATTTAATCTTCTTCTTTCTCGAGCAAGAAAATCAATAATTGATGAAATTTATAAATTCTATTCTCATGAGCAACAGACTACAATAAACTATCAAGCTCAATAAATTAAGTTGGTCTATAGATAATTCTTTTATCTCTAAAATAAATTTCTGAAGTTGTTGATTTTCTTAATACAAAATTATACCCTACTTTCACTCAACATATGATTTCAATAAACCAAGTAATTGCTGGCCAATCAATGACAAATAATAAGATCAAAATCAACAAAACTTTGATTCAATAATAAAGTGAATCAATCAATTAAATACCCATCATCCATAATCCTAATTCCACTAAGGAGTTTAGTTGTTCATAACTAAATGAAACATAAAAACTGTAGAAATAAAAAAGCTAAACATGAAATTCATAATTCTGATGTTCAATTCAATGAAATAACAAAAGAAATAAAGAGATGTAAACTTGAAATTCTAAACTGAATATAACGTTAAATCTTGTTGGATGAATTCTTGTAGAAATGGTGGATTACTCCCAAAAGAATAAACCTCTTCCTCTCTTTTTGATTTCCTCTCTAATGATGGACGAAGCTTATGATAGAGAAAAAATGAAGAATGCATAAGAGTTGCCCTCATAATGGCTGTTGTTTGCTTACCCCCACTCTCCCTAAAAAAATAGAATAATAATTGTTTTACAATATCCAACTACCAAAAACTAGACTCCTACTTGAAATCTACTTCTGTAGAATTTAAATTTTTATTTGCAAGCCAATTTATTATCAGATAGCAACCTTATCACAATCTAACTCTTTTATCAAAGTTGTAGCCCTTGAAGACTAAATGAATTTAGGATTTTGAATCACTTCAATTAGACTTTGGACGCCTAAGATATGACTCAATTACTCTCAGTGGTTCGGACTGAAATTCTACTTCAGCATCTCAGGCCCAATTTTGACTTAATAATTGGAAGTCCAAACTATCTTGAATTTTAATGAACCAGGCATCTTTAGAAATCTTGAGATGTTATTTACAAACTTCATGAAGACAACTTTTCCAATCTCAAACTCTATCATTTCCGAAATCTTTCTTAAAGCTTTAAAGGTTTGATGTGCCTAAAATTTCTATTTGCACAAACCTACAAGAAATTAATTCAAACCAAGCTCTACTAAAAAAATAATGAAATTAAAACATATAAATAAGCTTAGAATAAATTAATTCAACTTAATTTCATGATAAAACTGATAGAAAAATATATGTTCGATATGCACTTATCAAATTTTCCCACACTTGAATTTTTACTTATCCTCAAGCAAATTAACCATCATTAAAGCAAATTTCAACAATCAATCAAACATAATTAATAAAAAAAAATAACAATCACTTATCCTTAACTTAAAACACTAAACTTCAAAGAATAATAATCTTAAATAACTTCACAAACTGAGCACACTTATTTATTAGGGTAATATATAAAAAAATTCTATATCAAACCATAACCACAAGCAATTCATCATAACTTCATTAATCTAAGAATATAGGAAGCATCACTAAGTAGCCAACTCTACATAACAATTGAGGATCAATAAGAGCTATGTATTTAACATTATTATTATTATTATTATTATTATTATTATTATTATTATTATTATTATTATTATTATATATTTTCAATGATGCATTTTAAGCTCCATCTCATTATTATTATTATTTTCTTTCTCTTTTCTTTTTTATATTATTTTTATATATGGTAGATGCATTTTATGCTCCATTCCGTCTTTATTATCTAAAGCAAGTGTATTTTATGCTCAATGTCACGACCCAACCCGGGGGCCATGACCGGCATGCAGCCAAACCGAAGTCCGACCACATAAGCCTATAAAAACATTCATACAGTCTAAGTGCAAAACAGTTCAATACTTATGAAATCCACAATCCTAATTCAAATGCAAACCATCAATATAATCAATTCACAATAAAATCATTCGGAAAATCTAATGCAGACAAATTCTACTTATTACACAAAAAGGGGTTCGGATTCAATCCGCCCAAAAGTTCAATATCCAGAAATCTCTAAGCGGAAGGACCAATAACACAAACAGAAAACCTGATCGACTTCGCCAAGAAGAGAAAGAAGACAGACGAAGACAATCACTGTAAACCTGCAAGACAATCTGTAAGGGTGTGAGCGCTTTATAGACGCCCAGTAAGTCTATGAGAGGCAGAGAAACATCTAACAGTTATATAAGCAGTACATATAATACAATCACAAATTAAGCAAACAAGATGGTGTGTCGGGGTCACCAATCAGTAAACAGTACAGTAATCATATCAGTCACATCCCCCCCTTATAACTTCTCAGTACAGTACAGTAATCAGTAATTAGGCATGTAGCCTCAGTAAACAGTATAGGCATTGAGCCTCAGTAGCAGTATAGGCATTAAGCCTCAGTAACAGTATAGGCATTAAGCCTCAGTAACCTCCTTCCCCTTCATGACACACCATCACACAGCACAAGTAATATCACATTCAATATTATCACATAAATACAATCACATGCAAGTTTCTCTGTCTCCTAAAACATGCGAGGCTGGGTTCGAAAGAATAGTATAGTGAGTATATAGAAAGGATAATATATTATAAGAAGGGTTTATATAAGTATATAAGTTGTTAGCAAGTAGCACAACACAAATAATCACAACACAAATAATCACATACACCCATAGAACTTACCTGGTCTAACAGTCAGCTAAGCAATCCGCCACCCTAAGTCTGAGGTGCTGCTGGACCACCGCCTAACCATTAACCATCAATTAATAACCACCCTTACAAATGTATGCAAGTGCAAATGGGAATGCATGACATGAATGCACACAATTCAATAATTTCCACAACAAGGTTAAACCTTTTTGTCAACCAAAAATAACGTAGCCATCACAAAACCACACCTTTAAACTTGTTTTCCAGAATATAAAACATCATTAAAAAGTCCTTACAATTTAAATTCATCAAATACTTTACTTAAATAATCAATACACACAAGATACAATTTTACCGATAAACCTGAAAAATGAGTGTCAAATTGTAAAATACAAAACAATTAACCTGTATATGAAAAATTTATAATTTTCAACCAGAAGCTAATTTGGTATCTTAAAAGCATCCTACCAAAATTTCATAATTTTTCGAGACTTAGAAGTCCCTCAAACAATTTTTATTTATGACAGTATACAGCTCACGAGGTATACTGACAGCAGTAGAAAGATTTAATTATTTCAACAATATAACAAACAGAAACATAACTCAACATATTTTTCTTGTAAAATAGACTTCCAGAACTTCAACATATATGAAAATCAAATCAAAAAAATTTTTACACATTTTAATATGAATTTCGAAAGTTACAGTTGATGCAATTGCATCAACAGCACAGTTTGTCAGACAACAGTAGCAAACTTGAATTTTCCAGAAATATACGATGCTTCAAAATCCCAAAAATTATTTTTCTCATAAACTAGACTCAATTTCGAGCCACATATCCAAATTTCAGATTTTTATCATGTTCCAATAATTAATTAAAAATCGGACAACATACAGCACTCAAATCAAACTTCAGCAGAGAATTAATTCATCCAAAAACTCAAAGAAAACAATTAATTCACAAACCCTAATACCCAAATCAATTCAATAAAACCTTAATTCAATATATTCATCAAGTTCCAGAACCCACACATTAACCCAATCAATTTAATTCCAGAACCTTAACACCAAATCCATCAAAACAATAAAAAAACTCAAAACCAAACCTATTTTGTAAAAATCAATTTAATTAAATAATAAATCGAATTTAACAAAATTAATTAAGAAAATATCAAACCAATATGATATTAATATGAAATAATTAAATGGAAGTCGAAATAATGCAAAAGGAATCAAGAAAAACCTTAAAAACACCAAAAAAATCGAAAAATAGGCTGCTGGAACAGAGGCCCAAAACGGCACCTGCGAGCCGCGTCGCCCAGCCGCCGAACGACAAGCTCCACACGCTGAACGACAGGAGCGCGCCTCGCCGAACGACGCTCGTCCCTCGCCAAACGACACCGGCACCCTGCGCGCGCACTGACGAAACGACGGCCGCACAATTTCTGCCTAAAAACCCTAATTTTCTTCCCTTTTTTCAAAATACCCGAAAATAAAACACCAAAAACCCTACCCAATCAGATTTTTGGCCTATTTATAGGAAAATAACTTTCCAAAATTATATTTTTACCCCAAACTAATTTATTTTAATTAAAAACACCCCAAAACTCTTTAAAAATTCAAAAAAACACCCAACTAACTTATAAAAATTTACAACTAACTCCAAATTTAATTTATTTAATTTATTTTAATTAAAAAAAATTAAATAAATTTCCGAAAAATTTCTGAAACACAAACCCTAGCAAAATTATACTTAAAATAACCGTAACGACATCACGGTCACCAAAATGACATCAAAAACAGTAAAACGAAACCCGAAAATTTTCCGACCGCCAAAATGACCAAAATACCCCCCGAAGCCAAAAACACAATATTATACTCAAAACGATCGTCTCGTCGCCCCGAGTATCAAAAAGACATTCAAAGGGCACAAAATGACTATTTTGCCCTTGAGGTGCAAAATTACCATTTTGCCCCTAGACTTAAAATCATACAAAAACCAAGGGTTTTACACTCAATCTCACAAATTTTTTTTATTAATTATGCATAATTCTCATATCATATCCCCATATCATTAAATAATTAACTACTTTAGCGATACATACTAATTCAAGAATTCATGACATTACAATGAACTCAAAAGACTATGATAAACACAATTATAACTATTCTTTAAAAATAAGTGCTCTTAATTTGTAAAATTTTTCAAGATCATAACATCATTCATTCCATGCATTAAATTAAAAATAAGCAAATATTATTTTAATATAGCTAAAAGAATTTACTTATCATGTTGAAATCTAAAATAACAATAATTAATACACTTAATAAAAAGTAGAGATAAAAAATAACTAAATAGATTGTAAAATAGGAGTAAACAAATCTTAATATTTATTAAAAACTGAAATTTAAATCTAGTATAAATGGAAAAATGAAACAAAATAAAGATTAAAACTAAAAATAACTTAACCAAATATAATGCAAAATAAATTAATAATAAGAGTTAATTAGAATCTTCTAAACATCTCTTTCTTCATTCTTAATGTTTACTGCACTAAACTGCTCTTTCTTACGAATCTTAAGAGGTCTTCCTCTCTTCTTCTTCTTCAATTTTGGTGGTCTATATATCTTCCTCTTAATTGGTGATGACTTAGGTTCATTATTATCACTTGAAGTATCATTTAAAACCACTAAATTAAATTGTGATATAGCCTTTTCACTAGCTTTCTCCAATTTTTCCCCATCCACTATCTCATCAAGATCCATAATATATTCATTAGGATCAGGATAAGCATGCCTAAAAGCATAGAAGGCAATGAGTTATTCAGTCGTTTCTATAGGTGAATTCACATAAGGTAAAGCTGGATCTCAAATACCGTCTCCATATTTTTAACCCTAAGTATATAAACTTTCTTTATTATTCATATTTCTCTATTCTAAGGCTTTTCTAATAATGAATTAAACTTGCTAAGAACTTAACCTTATATAGCGAAGAAATAAAGACTAATCCTAATGCCATTCAACTAAAGAAATTCTACTTAAATTCCTATTATTGTTAAAGTTGATTAATTAAAAACAAATTCTTAGTTCACTAGAATTAGGAGTTCAATTCAAAATAAAAGACTAAATATAACTTTAATCCTATAAAAACTAAAACATCTAACTCAAATTTAATTAAACCTAATTACATAATAATTTTTTATTTTTTTTATTTTTTTATTTTTTTATTTTTGATTTATTTATTTATTAATCCTATGAGATGAAAACACACATTAAAAAATCACACAACCAAAATAAAAATCAAACAAAATAGCAAAATAAGTTAAGTTACTCTCCTCCCACACTTAATCTTTTCATTATCCCCAATAAAAAAGAATTTACCAAAAATAATATCACACACAAATAACTGGAAAAAGAAAATATAAGAAGAAAAATATAAATGATGAAGACTTCCCTCTGTTATGGTGACGCTAGAGGTGATGGAGTTGCAGAATGGACAAACAAACTCGAAAGCTCTATATACTTCATTAACTTATAATTATAATAAGTCTGGCTCCTTTTCATGTTGATAATTCTCTGATTCATGGACCCTAGTTGGTCTCCCATTGTCCTCTGCTGCTCCTCCATAACATTCAACTGCGAGCCCAATTGTCTATTTTTTTCGTCCATTGCTTTGAGTCACCATAAAACTTTTCGCCATCCATGCTCTTCATTGTCATTATTATTACCCTCTTCTTCATCACATTCCTCTTCCTCATCTCCTTCTTCATCATTTGTTGATTGGTCACTTGGCGAAGCACTACTAGAACCTTCTTGAACTATGTTCTTGAAACACCTTTTTATTGTGGGATCCTTTAATCTACTGCTTGCATCCAGAATTTCAGCACGACATAATGTGTCATATAAATAGGGCTCTCCACTAATGCACTCCATTGTGGTAAAATTATGATCAAGAATATCAAAATTTATTGTCAATTCAGTAATAATATGACCCAATGCAATGATGCTCTTGGAATGTTGAGCAATAAACATCAAACTCTGAAAAATATGATATGTTGTAGAAACTTTCTTATTCTTATATGCACAATACAACATAAATAATTCTTGAGTTGATACTTTATTACTCTTTTTTTTTCCAAACACAAGATGACACATAAATTTATGCAATAATAATAAACTATGATAATGAATTAATCCGTTAGGCGCTTTTCTAATATTGAAAATATTAAACCTATTTAATGTGTTCTAAAATTTTTCAATGTTAAATTCTTTGAAAGGACTGCAAGAACCTCCTTTAGGCAAACCTAAAGTCTTGAACATGACATCATAATCAATAACATAAATCCATACCTAACATTCTACACTTTAAATTCTTATATTTGGATTTTGACATTTTAAGAGTTGTGAAGAATTCAAGAGTGAGTTCTATATAAGAGTCAAATTTTTTCTCTACCAATTTTTTCCATCCTAGTCTATCATACAATTACTTCATCCTAGCATCAATACTCAAATGTTCAAATATACCATTACTATAATATCTACAAGGAGAAATAGTTCTTAAGCATAGAGATAGAAATCTCTTACATTCTTCTTCATTATAAATGAAAAAAGGAGCATCAAAATGGGAAGATAAATCTACCTCATCCCTTGAAGAGCTTGTAACCTTCTCCTTTCCTTTTCTTCTTGAAGTTTTTCTTGTAATACCTTTTAATTTTGTGCCATGATTTGAAGATTTGAGTGATGGATGCAGTGTATTTGATAAAAATTTGTGGAATTATGTAAGGATTTGAGAGAATTTTGGAGGTTTTAGGGTTAGAGATTTTGAAGGAGAAGTTGGGAATGTAAGAGAGAGAAGAAGAAGAAAAAGAAAAAAAGTGAGGAAGGAAAGGGTTGATTGAGTTTATTTAATTTAGTATTTTTTTTCTTGCATAGCAGCCCGTCGCGATGCGACAGAGGGCAAGTCCCTCGTAGCGCGCTAGTGCGGATTGCAGTCTTTTAATAATATCTGTCAAAAATTATTAAAACACTAAAAATTATGCAAAATTAAATATTTTCACTACCACTTAATATTTTTTTATTTCTCCCAACCTGCAAAATATCAATAAACTCAATTACTAACTCTAATATTATGTAAAACAATTGTCAAAACTTTAAATTAACTAAATCAAATGAATTAAAACTACAAAAAATAAAAAAGATTAAATGGAAATAAAGAAATAAAAAATTGGATTACCTTCCAAAAATGTTTGTTTAAGATCTTTAGCTTGACTTTTTCTTTGAAGCTCGAACATTAAAATAACAAATCAAAGCCTTATCAATTGGTTTACCAACTATATATGATTTTGATCTCTGTCCATTAACTGTAAAACTTGATTTGAACTATTTTGAATGTCCACCGCTCCTGAAGGATGAACTTTAATTATCTTAAATTTTTCTGACCATCTAGACTTAAGTTTTTCAGAAAAAATTTTAATTCTAAAATTGAACAATAATACAAATTGGCCTTCATGAAAATTATACTCCCGGATATGTTTATCATTTCATGCCGTAGTTTGCTCTTTATATAACTTAGCATTCTCATATGAACTAAGGCACAATTTCTCAAGTTGACTTAACTGAAGTAACCTTTTTTCACCTGCTGTTTTCATATCAAAATTTAAATATCTAATTGCCCAATAAGCTCTATGTTCTAATTCTACTAGAAGATGACAAGCCTTACAAAAAACTAACCTATACGGAGATATTCTAATGGGTGTCTTAAAAGCAATCTGATAAGCCCATAAAGCATCATCCAATTTTAGTGCCCAATCTTTCCTAGAGCTTCCCACATTCTTCTCCAATATCCACTTAATTTCTCTATTGGAAATCTCTATCTGAATACTCATTTGTAGATGATAAGGTGTAGTTATCCTGTAATGAACTACATACTTCCTAAGAAGAGTTTCAAAAGCCTTGTTGTAAAAATATGAACCTCCATCACTAATAATTGCTCTTGGTACACCAAACCTAGAAAAAATAAATTTCTTAAGAAAAATGATCACTACCTTAGAATCATTAGTTAGACTAGCAATTGCTTTCACCCATTTTGAGACATAGTCAATAGCTACAATAATATATTGATTGCTCAAAGAAAAAGAAAATGGTCCCATAAAATCAAATTTCCAAATATCAAATAATTCAACTTCCAAAATAGGGTTCAAAGGCATATTATCTCTTTTTCAGATATTTCCTACCCGCTGGCAATGATCACATCTCTTAATCAAATTGTAAGCATCACAATACATTGTTGGCCAAAATAATCTCGATTGTCATACCTTAGCTATTGTCTTAGAGGAACTAGTATGACTTCTACACTCTCTAAATGATAGAACTCAAGTATGGATTGGAGCTCTTCTTCTAGAACAAATCTGTAGATCAACCCATCGCTACAATGCTTGAACAATAGATGATCCTCCCATGTGTAATGCTTTACTTCAGAGAAAAATTTATTCTTTTGATTAGCATTAAAATCAGAAGGCACAATTTTACTTACCAGATAATTGAAAATATCTGCATACCAAGAAAAATTCCCTTACAATAAATAAAGTTACTCATCTAAAAAATTTTCATTGATTGAGATCTCCTCCTTGTTCAATGTCCCCAACTCTGGTCTAGAAAGATGGTTAGCAACAACATTCTATAGTTATATCTTGTCTCCAATTTTCACATTAAATTCTTAAATCAAAAGTATCTAATGAATTAAGAGTTGGTTTGCCTCCTTTTTCTTCATGAGATATCGGATGGCAACGTGGTCAATATACACAATCACCTTTGACCCAATAATGTAAGATCAAAACTTATCCAAAGAATAAACCACCGCAAGCATCTCCTTTTCAATAGTAGCATAGTTTACTTGAGTATTATCAAGCAATTTGCTAGTATAGTAAATGGCATAGCACCTTTTGTTTTTTCTTTGGCAAAGTACAACTTCTATTGCAAACTCACTGGCATCACATATGATCTCAAAAGGTAAAGTACAATCAGGAGGTGCAATAACTGGAGTCATGGTCAATGCCTTCTTCAACCTATCAAAAGCAATAAGACAATCATTAGAAAAATGAAACTCAACTTCTTTATTTAATAAATTACATAAAGGCTTTGAAATTTTAGAAAAATCTTTAATGACACGTCTATAAAATCTAGCATGTCTAAGAAAACTCCGAATTCCTTTGATGTTTGTTGGTGGAGGTAACTTCTTAATCACTTCAATTTTTGCTTTGTCCACCTCAATTTCAGTTTGTGAAACTTTATACCCAATGATTATCCCCTCTTTAACCATAAAGTGACATTTCTTCCAATTAAGCACCAAATTTATTTCTTCGCACATTTGAAGCGACTTTGCTAAATTCTGCAAATAAATTTCAAAAGAAGTACCATAAATAGAGAAATAATCAATAAAAATTTCCATAAAGTTTTCTACAAAATCAATAAAAATTGCTATAATGCAACGTTGAAATGTAGTAGTTACATTACACAAATCGAAGGGCATCCTCCTATAAGCAAAAGTACCAAATGGACAAGTAAAGATTGTCTTATTTTGATCTTCTAGAGCTATAGGTATCTAAAAATACCTTGAATATTCATATAACAAACAAAAGAAAGAATTGCCAACTAACTATTTCAACATTTGATCAATAAAAGGCAATGAAAAATGATCATAACCTTATTTAATTTTCTATAATCAATACACACTCGCCAGCCCATAACTTTTCTGGATGGAATCAACTCATCTTTTTCATTTTTTACAACAATCATTCCCCTTTTTTTGGTACCACACGTATCGAACTTACCCAAGAGCTATCCGAAATTGGGTAAATTATCTCTCATCTAACAACTTAGTAATTTCAACCTTAACCACTTCCTTCATGGTAGGATTTAACCTTCTTTGTACATTCACAATAGGTTTATAATCCCTTCCATCAAAATTCTATGCATACACAAAGATGGGCTAATACCCTTGATATCAGAAATAGTCCAACCAATAGCCTTCTTATCTTGCCTAATTACACCTCATGTTTGTTCTAATGGTTCCTCAAATAATTTAGCACTTATAATTATTGGTAGGCCATCATTATGTTCTAAAAAGACATATTTCAAATGGGAAGGCAATAGTTTCAACTCAAGTATTAGGAGTTTCTTAATTGAATGGGGTAGTAAAAGTGTAGATTTTCCTATCTCTTCAAATCTCCTAAAAGTTATGGGTGGTGTCATTTGCAAGGCATAAGCACAAGCTGCAATATCTTGATTGTCAGCTTTTTGAGTTGTACTACGAATCAAACAAGCCTCTAAAGGATCTTCTCTAAACTTTTTTTTCATATGCTTCTCGAATTAACTCATCAATAACATCAATTCTAAAACAATCATCTATAAAACTATGTTCTTTCATGGACTCACTAAGATTGAACTCTACTTTCTTTTTACCTATTTGCGAAATTAACTTATCACCCTTAACATCAATCATAGCCCCTGCAGTAGCAAAAAATGGTCTCCCTAAAATTAGAAAATTTTCAATATCCTCTTTTATTTTAAGAACAACAAAATCAACACATATAAAAAATTTATCAACTTTAACCAAAACGTTTTCAATTATTTCCAAGGGGAATTTTACTAAACGATCCGCTAATTGAAGTGTCATCTTTGTGGGCTTCAAGTAAGTAAATTCAAGCTTTATGCAAAATAGAATTTGGCATTAGACTCACACTAGCATCCAAATCACATAAAGCTTTATTATAATTAAAATCACCAATAATATAAGGTATAGAAAAACTTCCAGGATCCTTCAATTTAGATAGAAGTTTATTTAGGATCACCGCACTGCATTCTTTGGTTAGAGGAATTCTTGCATTTTCTTGAATGGATCTCTTATTGAAAAGAATCTCTTTCAAGAATTTGACAGGACATTTGAGCAAAAGCATCTACAAAAGGTATATTGGTTCTCAATTGCTTGAACACTTCAAGAAACTTCTCATACTGTTTCTCCACTTTTTGCTTTTGAAGCCTTTAAGAAAATGGTACAGATGGCACATAAGGCTTCACTTCTTTCTTAGAAAGAAGTTTATCACTTTTCTCATTTTCCTTCTCAATCTCTTTATTTTGCTCATCTTCTCTAACTTCTTCACCTTCTCTTTTTTCTTCAACCTTCTTTTAAAATCACCTCTTGTGATTGTTTCCCACTTCTAAGTGTAATCGCTTTGCAATATTTCCTGGAATTTATTTCTGTTTTACTAGGCAAAGCTTCTTAATTTTTTGAATTTGAAGAACTAGCTATTTGTCCAATTTGCACTTCAAGGTTTCTAGTTTGACTCTCAATTTGATCCATTTGAACTTTCAACCTGTCATATTACTTGTCTAATTTGTCAAATCTCTCACTAGAAACATAAATAAATTTTTCTAAAGCAGTTTCATATCCCATCTTGTTGTCTTGTTAATTAGCTTGACTTTGACCCCTATTAGCAAATGGTGGTTGGTACATCCCTTTTTGGTTTAATTGGTTCCCTTGATTTCCTTAGTTGCCTTAATTTTCACCCTAAGACAAATTTGGGTGGTTTCTCCAACTAGAGTTGTATGTGTTTTCATAAGGTAATTGTTGAGCTCTATTTTGATTCTGCATCAAATGCACTTGTTCTTGAGCTGGACATTCATAAGATTTGTGGTTTCCACCATATCCTTCATAACTTGTAGTAGCTAGATTAATATGTTCTAACTTCCTAGCCAAGGCATCAAACTTAGCTGATAGTTGTGAAATTTCATATACTTTATGTACACCGGCTACCTTCTTAGGTAAAGATCTCTCACTAGATTAGTGGTAATTATTTGCTAGCATGGACTCGAGTAATTGCAATGCATCGTCTCTATTTTATTTATAAGAGCCGCTTCTGCAGCTGCATCAATTGTACTCCCCAATGACCCTATTATCCCATTATAAAATATTGGAACAATTAGCCATTCTAGAATCCCATGGTGAGGGAACTTCCTTTGAAGGTTTTTAAATCTTTCCCATGCTTCATAAAGTGATTCTCCATTAAACTACATAAAACTAGTTATATCATTGAATTTTACAGTTTTTCCAGGAGAAAAATATTTTTCTAAAAATTATTTAGAAAGATCATCCTAAGTGATGAAAGTTTTAGTAGCTTGACCTTGTAACCAAGCTTTTGTCTTATCCTTCAATGAGAAAGAAAAAAGGCATAGCCTAATTGCATCATCACTGAATCCATTTATCTTGATTATGTCACAAATTTTCAAAAAATTTGCTAAATGAGCAATAGCACCTTCCTAGTCTAACCCATAGAAAAGTTATTATTGAGCCATATTGATAAGAGCTAGTTTAAGCTCAAAATTATTAGCATTTACTGCAGGTCGAGCAATGCTTAATCCAATCTGAGCATTTTTCATGGTATGTTCCCTTATAATGAGATTTTTTTTATTGAATTTGATCTTGTGGGTGACCCATATTTACTTCTTCGTCACTAGCTTCTGCCACTTCAACCCTAGTTTCTTCTTCTAGAGACTCTTGTGCACGAATTTATTTTCTTTCTTCTCTTTCTAAGTAAAATCTCTCCCTTCTTGCTATGTTATTCTCTCTATATT
Organism: Garcia nutans; assembly: GCA_947685225.1. Classification (NCBI taxonomy): domain Eukaryota; kingdom Viridiplantae; phylum Streptophyta; class Magnoliopsida; order Malpighiales; family Euphorbiaceae; genus Garcia; species Garcia nutans. Next base: position 5,378,438 of record CANTUV010000068.1, read on the forward strand.
GCTTTTCAATCTCAAGATTAAATTCTTCTAATACAACGTGTCTATTACTTCTCATAAAGATCCTGTAGATAAGCAAATAAAAATAATAATAATAAATTCTAAATTAATAGTCTCTTCGAACTTATTATTATAAAATTAATTTCTCCTTCTCTGGTAACGGAGCCAAAAACTTATTCGATAAATTGTGTAGTAATTCTAAACTGCAAGTACACTGGTTGTATTAGTAGTAAGTGTTTGTAAAGATCGTTCCCTCAGATAAGGATTTAATTGACTAACTTAAATCCAATTTGACTATTATTTGAAATAAATAAATAAATTTAATATTTTAAAAATTATCTAATAATTTCTTAATTTAAAATTCAAAATTAAATCCAAATTCAAAATTAAATTAAGATAATTATCTAACAAATTCAAACTTCAAATTAAAATCCAAATTCAAATAAATTTAGATTAATAAGTAGGATTATGTTTCATTAGAACCATTTCAAATGGGCAAAAATAATGTTTCAAACCAATTCAAATCTTTCTTCAATCAAAGTTATCAATTTCTTAAAATTTAATCTTCTTCTTTTTCAAGTAAGAAAATCAATGATTGATGAAATTTATAAGTTCTATTCTCATGAACAATAAACTACAACAATCTATCAAACTCAAAGGAATTAAGTTGGTCTCTAGATAATTCCTTTATCTCTAAAATGAATTTCTAAAGTTGTTAATTTTCTTAATCAAAATCATACCTAGTTTTCACTCAACATATGATTTCAATATAACAAGTAATTGGTGGTCAATCAATTACAAGCATTAAGATCAAAATTAATAAAACTTTAATTCAATAATAGAATGAATCAATCAATTAAATACTCATCATCCACAATCCTAAATTCACATAATCTCACTAAGGAGTTTAGTTGTTCATAGCTAAATTAAACATAAAAACTATGGAAATAAAGAAACCAAACATGAAATCCATAATTTTAATATTCAATTTAATGAAATATCAAAAGAAATAAAGAGATGTAAACTTGAAATTCTACATCGAATATAACGTTCAATCTTGTTGGATGAATTCTTGTAGATATGATGGATTACTCGCAAAAGAATAAACCTTTTCCTCTCTTTTTGATCTCCTCTCTAAAGGTGGACGACGCTTATGATAGAGAAAAAATGAAGAATGTAGAATAGTTTCCCTCATAATGGTTGTTGTTTGCTCACCCCTCTCTCTCCCTAAAAAAATAGAATAATAATTGTTTTATAATATCCAACTACCTAAAAATAGACTCCAACTTGAAATCCACTTCTGTAGAATTCTAAATTTTATTTTCAAGCCAATTTACTATCAGATATCAACCTCTTCTGAACCTAACTCCTTCATAAAAGTTATAGCGCTTGAAGAGTAGATAACTTTACGATTTTGAATCACTTCAATTATACTTTGGACACCTAAGATATGGGCCAATTACTCTTAGTGGTTCAGACTAAAATTATACTTTAGCATTTCTGTCCTAATTTCAATTTAATAGTTGGACATTTAAAGATCTTGAATTTTAATAAACCAGACCTCTCTATAAAGCTTCAGATGTGCTCTATAAACTTCATGAAGGCAACTTTTCCAATCTCAAACTCTATCATTACCGAAATCTTTCTTGAAACTTTAAAGGTCTGATCTGCCTAAAATTTTCGTTTACACAAGTGTATAGGAAATTAATTCAAACTAAGCTCTACTAAAAAAATAATAAAATAAAACACATAAAAAAGCTTAGAATAAATTAATTCAACTCAATTTTTTACTAAAACTGATAGAAAAATATATGTTCGATGCGCACTTAATTCTATTATCCATATTTCATATCTCAATTTAAATTAAAATCTAATTCCAGAGTCAAAAAAGTATTCATGAAAGATTTTACCAATTAAAGATTTTTTTTTAAAAAATATCAATTTTGTCCATATTTGGATTTAATTTTAACTTTTTAAGACTTAACTAACTCGATTTTTCATCTATTTTAAATATTCAAGTCACTCTCACCATTACATACAGTCTAATATTTATATATTTTAGAAAGTCACTATTTAAAAATTTCAAACATTACATCTCTTATGTTCAACCTGCAATCTGGAGGAAAAATGATGAACAAAAATGAACGTTTTATTCAATAAGCTGTATAGTGATCAATATATCACATGAATCCCATGTATAAAGTGTTCATGCAAATGTCCACTAAGCAAACAAAACACATAATTATACAAGGATATGAGTTAGTCAATAGGGATACACTAAACTCAAATTGGATATATGGATCTCGGAGTCCATACGTTTCTCTTAGAATCTAATACATAGAATTTGCCGTTATAGCCTTAGCCAAGCAGCACTATGCATGAGAAAAATTCCACCGTCATATCGGTCATAATTTCATCATTATGTAATATCATCATGTCATAACCTGTATCCCAAATTACTTATGGTTCCACATTATCCTAACCATGTCTGGCAAATACAGATAATATGCAGCAAACATAATTATCTCAAGTACCAACACACATTATACTTTTAGAGTCTAATGCTGATAATGATACTTATATATATATCACACAAGAAATCAATGCATTTATGCAAGTGTAGCTATTAACATAAATTAAGGGAGTGAGATATTATATTAATCTATATAACTCACATATTAACAGAAAATCACTGAAATTCAATGACTCTTCTCAAAGCTCTTGACCAGAATTGGATAGACACTTGAAAATATTAATTTCGAGCAACAAACAAGAACTTATTAGAATAGGGATGAATAGATGACTTTAAAAATTCTGTCAAAATTTCGACAGAGTCTCTCCTATAACTAGAATATTTTTCCCAGAAAGAAAATAAATGATTTCATAATTTCAAATAACCCCACGGTTATCACATCAATCCAGTTGTCTCATCTAGGCCTCCATCACCAATAGCAACAATCCAATACAAGAATTTGCAAGTTTAATATTTGTTAAATATTTAAATACATCTTTAAATTAATTTAATTTATTTGTTCTAGTAATTTAATAATAATGATAATTTTAATAATAAATTTATTTCATTGAATAATATTTATTCAATCTTGGTCATAAAATAATTACTTAAGGCTTTGAAGTATATTCTAAATAAATTTTGAATAACTTAAAAAAATAATTTTATAATCATCTTTCAATAAAAACTAATTAACATTGTATATAATATTGTTTACCTTAGTTTCAATATAATAATAATAATAATAATAATAATAATAATAATAATAATAATAATAATAATAATAACTTTGTTATTATAATAATAACAATGACGATAATAATAGTAATAATAATAACAACTATATTAACATTTATTATATTATTATTTATTACTATTACCCATTGATTAGTTATATATATATTATTAAACTTTAATTTTAACTAATTTATTTTAAATATATAAATATTTTATTATTATATTATATTTCATTATTTTATTATTTCATTTATATATTTTTAAATAATATTTTAAATATTTAAGAAAAATCAATTCATTACAAAAATAGTTAGGGATGGCAACAAATAAGATACCTGTGAAAATCATTACCTAAAATCCAAACTCATTTAACTTTTAACTACTCATATCCGTCCCAAACATATTTACAATTATCTCTTTATTATTCGTACCCATTACAATCCCTTTTAATATTACCTGTATACTACTTGAACTCGTTTATTTACCCATTTAAAAATAAAAATATGAGAATATAATAAAATTTAAATTATAAAATTATAATTTTTAATAAAATAATTTGAAATAAAAATATAATATTAATATAATTTTATTAAAATAATTTCATACCATAAAATTATATTATTAAAACACAATATAATAAATAAATAAATATAATTTAATAATATATAACTAATAAAAAAATTATTACATAAATGGGTTAAAAAAACTACTATCCACGAGTATGTACCTGATAACCAAGACTTATCGAACCGAGCTCCTCAAGAAGAGCTATAGATGAGCTTAAGCACCTAACCGAGCTCCTCGATAAAAGTTATAGTCATATTCTAATCTTTAAGAATCAGTTCGGTAACCTCTGAATGACAGTTCGGTATTCTTTTTTTTTTAATACAACCGAGCTTTGAATTCAGAAATGCCGAGCTACAGACTTAGTCGATAAGATTCCGACACATCTAGAAAATTTATTGATATAAAAAGTTAATTATCCCCTGCCTCTCAATTATAAATATAAGTTGATCCCCACAGGTAAATGTTTCTTTTCACAATACAGAAAAACTCATTTTTACTGAGACAATTATTGACTTAGACATTAAAATTTTTTCACTGGAGTCCGGTTCCCTAATATCTTATTTTATAGGTGATTGATCAACCAATGAAAAACCCTAGCTTCAATCCAAAAAAAATCCTAAAAGTTCACATCATCATCAGTACCTATACTCGTACCTTATCTTAACCTATCACAAGTAATAAAAATATTATCTATATTTTTTCAAATCTATTTATAATCTATTAATCATAAAAGATACACTATAGCATTTATTTATCATGAATAGTAAAATTACAATTGATTTTTAATTTTTTGAAAAAACTGATCTTTCTCTTTATTGTTTACAAGATAAAGTGGCTGTTGAAGGACTTTTCAGTCCTTATATCACATAGTAGAACCTACCAATTGTAATTGATTTTAACATATTTTTTTTCAAAATATCAATCCTGTTCCTGTTTTTAATAAAAATAAATAGTTATTGAAGTATTTTTAAGTCTTGGACATGAATCATGATGAGCGAGCTCACTAATAATCATAAAAGATATTTTAGGTATAAATGAATTTAGATGGATTAGGCATTGAAAAATACCTAATATTGCCATCCCTATAAAAAGTTATTCGCTTGTAATCTTTATATGGGTCAATCCAATACTTACTCTTTCTTTTATAAACATCCATATATCTTCTTAAAAGTCTACACAATGAAAACTACTGTCCAAAAAAAATATACTTTATGAAAACAGCTTCTTGCTTAAAAGTCAATACAATATAATTTATAAGAATAAATGTTTCTTTCGTAAGAAAGTGTTATATGCTAGTCTAGTCGCACTAATAATCTCTTGTTTTATTAGTCTAATGGTTACAGATATTTAATAATAATATTTATTTTAGAATCAGAATGCCACCATTATAATTTGATTATATATTTATCTTGTAGATTTTATTTTATAAATTGTAAATTAAACAAAGAAAGTTTGAATTTAATAAATAAAACATATAAATAATAAATTTTATAAATAGATATTAATTATTATAATCTAATAAATCTGGTTTAGTTTTTCTGTTAAAAAAATGTGGTTAGTTTTAAAACTTAACTACTATATATACTTAGTCAAACCTAATTGTTTCACATTATCTTGGAAATATATATGTTTAGCCAAATTTAATTGTTTCATAAAAAAATCATATGGTACAATTGTGATGATAAACACTTGAACCTTGGAAATATATATATGTTTAGCCAAATTTAATTATTTCATAAAAAATAATATGGTACAATTGTGATGATTATAACTTGAATAATGATATACAGTGACTTTTGTCTCTCTCCAACTATATTTTTTTCTCTGCAAGAGGAAGGTGTAAAAATATTTTTAAAATTTGTACAAAAATATGGGTCACCTCTTAAATTTTATTTGAACTCATTTATATATTTAAAATTTTAAAAAATTAAAAAATTAAATTTTTAATGAAAAATTAATTTTTATTAATTATATATTTCGTTTTCTGTTAAAAAATATAAATATATTCTTTAAATTTATGTGAAAATATGAATTGACATTATTTTTTTATTCAATTATATACTAAAATTTTATTTTTATTTATTTATAAATTAATTAAATATATTTAAGAATATTTTATACTGAATAATATTTTGATTAAAATTATTATTAAATATTTCTTCTAATTAATATTAAAATTTTTTTAATTCACATAATATATATATATATATATTATATGATGTGTTATGTCATTATAAATATAAATATAAGGGATTTTTTTAATATAAAAAATAAAAATAATTATTTTTTTTAAAATTTTCTCCTAATTTTGTTCCTGATTCTGCTACAATTTCTTGTTGGAATAATCGCTCACAATTCAATAGGAATTTTGGAAAGAAATTGAATTTCAGATTTATGCAATTCATGACTTTTAGTTCCACCGATCCTCTCAAATTCCTTTGATATATAGATATAAAATCTTACCCACGGCTAAATCTAAATTTTCGGCAAAAAGAAACTAAAAAATGATGAAGATGAAAAAATAAAGACGAAAGTAACTAGAGAGATGAGAGAAGCAATTTCCTTCAAATTAATACGCAAAAGATTTTATTCTTTCTAAAATGAGAGAAGCAATTTCCTCCAAATTAATACGCAAAAGATTTTATCCTTTCATATTTTTTTTAGAAAAAAATCATTATACGTCATTATTTAAATAATTTGCCATTTAGATTCTTAGTTGGAAACATCATAATAATTATAATATTTGGTTTCATAGTCTCTTGGAAGGTTACCCGCAGACTTGGAAGGACAATATGTTTTGTTGAATAGAAGGAGGTCCACATTTCTAGTTGATCCTGGTTTAAAACATTTTCGACTATTTACTCTTATTCATGTTGTGGAGGTTCATTTTTTACCATTTCACCCTTGTATCTAGCCTTAGATTTGCTTGAAAGGTTTTCCCTGTTTGGTGAGGTTTGAAATATTTATCTGTTAAACTTCTAATTTCTCTAGTTTTGTTGTGTTTATTTCCCTCTCTATGGATTTTCTCTTTACGGCGGAGGTTTTTATATTTTATAGGGTCTTATTCTAATATATATGAGAGCGATGGATTGGAGCTCAGCAGCAGATATCAAATAAACATTATTGCCAGTGACCAGAAAAGGCTAAAGCTGGCCATATGCGCCTTGTGTCGCAGATATGTTCCCTTTCGACGGATATGAATGAACTTTTGGTGGCCACATATCTTCAATTCCAACAAGGAAACAGTTGCACCAGAAATAATACAATATACTAAATATCTTAATTAAAATGATAAATTAATTAAATTATAATATATAATAATATTTTTTTAAAAATATATCTTAAAATATTTCTAGATAAAATTTTTAATAATAAAATATAAAAAAATTATTATTATTCGATATTCTAACTAAAATATTCACCTAAAATCATAATTATATTATATAATTTTTCCAGTTACACACAACACAATGTAACTCTTCAAATGCCCATTTATTAGAATATTTCAATAAAAAACAAAGTTATATAAATATTGGAAATAGATCACAGTGCGATCATCACGCGAACAAAGAAATAGACCACATAATATCTCTCAATATATAACCTATTTTAGTTGAATGACAACCTTTCCATCATTGGTGCTTGAGAAAAGGGAACCAAAGCTCTCTAAGAAGCTTTCAATCCCATTGTATTTCTTATACTTGGAATAAATTTTTCCTTGAACAAGATAGCCTTCCATCTCCTTTGTAAAATCTGCAAAACGATCTAAAAATGCACCCACCAGAAACCCTTCCATTCTCACATTCTTTCCAACCATATTTAACAAATTTCTCACCCCTTCTCTCTTTGTCCAAATCTGCATCCAAATGTCATATTAATTACTGCCTTTTTGTACTGCCCAAAAATGTTTATTTGTGATTAATTGTTTTTGTAAATGTAATTAATTGCTGCAACATCAACTCAAAATATATGTATCAATATTTCCAAACCATATTATTTATACGTCAAATATTAATTCTATCAAAGACTTAATAGCAATGATTTTATTAAACAAAACTATATTTTAATTCAATAATAAATTTAATAAACTACAACTGAAGCTAAGTCCAAATTATCAATGTTTTAATTTGCATAGTCATCATAATAACAACAACAATAAAATCATTAATTTAGAAAAAAAAAAGAATGATGGCATGATGAATTATACCAACCTTGTTATATTCAGATATCATTCCACAGAGAGGTATTCTTGCATTATAGTTGACACGGTTAAGGACTGCTTCCAACATTTTACCACCAACGTTGTCAAGATATATATCAATGCCATCAGGAAAGTACCTATAAATTAATTGAAGTTAGGTCATTTATTTGATGATATTAATTTCAACATATCCATTTTGAGCTCGTGAAATTGAGATTAATTGTGATTTCTTAGTTATAAGAAATTACTTGCTTAAAGCAACATCATAATTTGTTTCCTTTTTATAGTTGAATGCATCATCATATCCAAACTTATCCTTTAAGAGCTTTACCTAAAAACACCATATTAAAAGTTAAAAATAAGTACATGATTACAAGATAATGTAAAATATAGATGAGTTAATTAGTGCATTAATAAAATTACTAATGTATAATAAGTTGCAAATTACTGAATAAGAAGTTACCTTGTCATCAGATCCAGTGCTGCCAATGACTCGACAGCCCCTAAGCTTTGCCAATTGGCCAGCAAACATTCCAACGCCTCCAGCGGCAGCTGAAACAAAGACATTTAACCCTGGCTTTGCCTCACCCAGTACCACTATCCCCACCCATGCTGCAAATCCAGGTACCCCTGAAATTATCCATAATTAAATTTGCATTATGAATTAATTACCTTTTGATTCTGTAGTTCTATATTATTTATAAAAATCGTGAAGTAACTTTGTGAAGTAATTTACCAAGAGAACACATGTAATCTGGTAGAACAATTCCTGCCGTCGGATCAACCTTCCTAATTAGAGAATCTGATGGTACAACACAGAACTCAGCAACTGGTAAGTATGGATTGACGACAATATCGCCCTTTCTGTATCTATTGTCCTTCGACTTTATTATCCTTCCTATCCCAAATGCTACCATCACCTGTATAAATTCACCTTTTTATAAATCCATTTTTAAGCTCAAATTTCTATACAGTTAAAAAAATAATAATAAATTGAAGAAAATAAAAGGTATTTAGAAAGAAGAAAGACGGTGAGAGAGATTCAAAAGAAAAAAAAAAAAAAAGAAGAAAAGAACCTCGTTAAGATTGAACTGAGGCATGTAAAGACCATCTTGGTGGCCAGTCATTCTGGAACGAAGATAAGGATCAATTGATATCCAAAGTACTTCAACGGCTACATGCCCATCGGGAAAACAATCATCTGCTAGTGATACTGTTACTGTCCGGAGTTTTAGGTGTTCAACGCCGGGAACTCCTTCCGGCGCATATTTAGCAAAATACCATTCTTTGCTCTCAATGCTCTCTCCTTGTTTTCCCATATTTTCAGATATGATTTCACTCTTAATTATTACGTGCTTTCTGCAATGTATTTATTTATATTATATACATATAATAGAAATAAAATATGGCTGTTGATTCCCCCTGTAATGTACAGGAATCGCACTACAATAAAAAAATATATATATATTTATGACAAACTCACTGATATTCCAAAAGGCTCACTCATTTAAAATATCTCCAAAGTTTTCCACTTTTTCATAATCTATATTTTTTTAATCATTATTGTACCTCAAATTTATAGAATTATTCATAAATAAATAGATCATTTAAAATAGACTTTTATCTCTATAAAAAAAAAAAGAAGAAAACTTTGATCACATTGTCATGTTGACATGACCAATGCAAACCAAAAAGCCCAATAATTTCCACGCACAGCTTTCTACTTTACCACCACTTTATTCTCATTTAAATTTAAATATTTTATACTTTCTTGAAAACTTTAAATTTGATTTAACAAATTTTATATCTCATTTTAAAAGATTCTTGTCAATTAATTAACAGAAACAAATTCTTGCGATTATTTTATTAGTTTGGCTAAAAAGGGTGACATTTCGTTAATCAAATCATATTTTAGGAGTGAAATAATAATTTATTTTTTTATAAATATCTTTTTAAATTTTTTTGTTTATTTTTATTATAAAAAATTATTATTCCTAAAAAATTAAAAAAAATATTGAAATAAAAAAATCCCTCTCAATTGATATATAGTTTAATTAATTAAATAAATAATAATTTTCTTTTTGTAATTCTATATAGTGAAAAATTTTCCATTTTTTTAAAAACATTGGAGTAGGGGATTTCAAATTTTTGAATCTATTGTTCAAGTTGCCTATGCCACCATATTCTTTTTGTGCTACCTTTTCTATTTTAAAAAACTAAATAACAAAAATAAATTAATTTTTTTCCTTTTATTTGGCTTCGGGTGAGAAATTAACTTCAAGTCATTTTGTTTTTTGAAACTAAATTCAAGTCATTGTTGAAATTATATATATGAAATTATATTTAAAATTGCAAAACAAACATTTTTTAATTAAAAAAATAAAAAATAAAAAACAATAATTGTGTGGGTGGTCACCAAACCATATATGTAGTCGTTGTTATCAGTCCCAAACAAAAGCGCAGATGCCCTTTTATTTAGTGTCTTTAATTTGACTTAATTATTGGCCTTAATTTGATTTTAAGATATTCCTGGGTAGTTCCAACAACTTTTATTAAATTAGTATTATGATTGAAAAAATTTTATTTTTTTTAGCATAAAAAAGATTTTATTATTGATACAACGGTCTTAATCAATTTTAAATACCTAAACATTTTATTGATTTATATTTTTTGAAACTTCATCAAATAATATAAAAATTAGTTGCCATGTCTTTTATAAGTTTAATGATTCATATGATCTTATAACTTTCTAATTAATAATAAAATAATTTAACATTTTTAATTGAGATAAAATTAACTAAATTAAAAAATTAATAAAATTGTAAATATAGAAAAATATATATATATATTTTTATTTTTATGATTAACCCTACAATATATACCAATTCAATCTCAAAGTTTTACTCTTGGCTTGATCTATTTCATGCGAAACAAGCTATGGATTTCAATTTATGAGGGTTATATTTATTATCCATGTCTCTCCAATGCAATAATATATTGATAATTTAATTATTTGGTATATAAATGATTTACATATTTTAGTACAAGAAACATGCACATTATCGATGAAAATATCTGCCAACAAATATAAAATTCTATTAGTAAAAAGGTTTATTAACTATTTAGTCTTCTATTATTTTATTGGCAAATAAATTATCAAGAGGAAAGAGAATCGATTGATAATTACCAATTACTTATCGACTGCAGTTTTGATTTTGAAATTATTTTAATATGTCGAGAAAATTACAATCTATCAATAATTACAGACAATCATTCTATTGTTATATTATTTTAATAATGTCTATTATATTAAAAATGATTATCGGCAAATATTCAATAAAGTATTCTAATATTATTTTTACAAATTCATATTTTTATTGGCAATCCATCGGTAAAAGGTTTAAAATTTGATCAGTAATTTATCGATATATTTATTAAAATTTAAGAAAAGTAGTCCGTAATCCATCAACAAATTATTAAATTTATTTTTTAAAAATTTTAATTTCTATTAGTAATCAATTAATAATTTTTTTCATATTTTTTTAAAAAAATAATTTTAGAGAAAATTTAAAATGATACACAAGTAATTAAATATCAAAATATTTAAATAACATAATATTTATATTATCAATGTAATCAAGATATATTTAATTATAAAAAAAATAAATTAATAAAATTACATTAATATATGAACTATGCATTCTGATTTTCAATTCCGATGACTGTGATTTGAGAACAGGTTTATCTAATTCGATATATCATGTATCAATATTAATAGGTTCGTCTAATTTGACACATCATGTATCAATATTAATCAATTACCTGAATGAATCATTCAAAGGACCTAGATCATTGTCCTGTGATGTTCTATTCATTTCATGCACAAAATTACATTCATCTTCTTAAAAAGTTCTAAATTTTTGTTGATAGTTTTAAAAAATCAATAATTGACCAAGTTTTAATTTTACAGACAGTCAACCAGTCAACTATATTTCTTTACATGCTAGAATATGACACATAATATACAGCTTGTATTACTAGAATAAATGGTTCATACCAATTATATGTATATCTTTTATTGATGTGTACTAAATTATATGTTTTATGAACCTTTGCTCAAACAATTAGGTCATATATTTCACATAGAAATAATACAATTGACTTAATTAATAAAGTTAGATATTCAACTTCAAAAATCTTAGGCGACCATAGAAGTCATATGAATTCTCACTGTAGTTGGCCCCCTTAATGCAAACTCTACTATTTACTGTGGATCTTTGCGAGTAATTTGATTCTATGTGAAATTCATTCCCATCCATAAAATAAATATTATAGTATTTCACAGTAGATAATGGCCCCTTTGCAAGATCTGTTACGCACTTGCTATTGATAACTTCAATGTTTTCATGTGTTTATGCAATCAATTAAAGTATAATTTAGCATTACATATACGTTTAATATTATAATATATTGATTAAAAAATTAGTAACTTTAACCTTTTGGAGAAATAACTATCAATCTAAGGATCAATATAAGAATCAGATATGTCTTCATCCATTTCTCATAGCCATTCAATGTAAATACTTCAATATTAAATGACGATAATTAAAAAATTGAAATGACTATGATAAATTTACAATATTTAAATTGAGATTTATAGTTATTTGAGATATAAAGTAACCTCAGTGTAATTTAACAAAATGTAGGTGTGAGCTGCCATGCATTCTTTATGGTCCAATCTATGTATTATTGCTTTTTCCTATATTCAATAAGGAGAAGTAAAAATTGATAAAAGTCATTGTTGGTCAACATGAGCCTCGAAATAATAAAAACATAAATTTTATGCCTCCTAAACTATATAAGCATTACATATGGAAGCTTTGACTTTTGCTATATTTTTTATATTTTTCTTTAAGTTTCAAAAAATTACCGTTCAAATGGATACATCCATCGATACTAAACTTGTGCTACTAACTTTGCTTCATAAGGCAAGTGTACCAACAAATTTTCTGCTAAATCGAAGAAGGCTAAAGGAAAGATGCACTCCAATTTGCAAAAGATTATTAGAATATTCTCCTATAGTCTCTCCATTTATGATATTTCAAGTATTGCGGATGTTAAATCTTTTAAAAAATAAACTTAACTGTTTAATAGCCTCCCATACATTATGCGGTAGTAATTCTCTAAAAGCTATTAGTACCAATCTCTGCATGAATACATGACAATCATGTTGTCACACCTCGATTTTAGGGGTGTAATAGTCCTAGAGTCTAAGTTGACTTAAAGTCACTAGGAACCTCGTAGAACCCAGTACTATTTTATTCTATGTATTTTTCTTTAATTAGTGAGCCCATGTCTTTTTTTTTCCTTGACTTTAATTGATTACATATACATGTATATCAGTCACAATACTTTTGCCATTCCTGGATCATCAACATATTTAAACTCTTACAAATTATAAACATGTACTTTTGTATTCTTATCAACATCCATACTACTATGTTACAATCTCTCTATACTATTTATACTCAAGACATATATTATACATATATATCATACTTATACTATGGAACTCTATATAGTACTTGCACTATACTAAAAAAAATATACACCTATGTATTGCTAGCTTCTTGGAAGAAACATGAAGAAAGCTTTCGCGAGTTGAGTCACTCCTACACTGACTGTTGATATGGAGTGAGCTTTCATCTCGGTGAGAATATAACATATATAAATAAATATAGGAGTAATCAATAATAAGGCAACAATTGGTTCAACATTACAATACAATTCAATTAAGTAGGGAATGGTATGCTCATAGTGATAGAAAAAAAAATATAATATAATACTATTATCATTTTTTCCAGTTATTTGTATCTAAGGACAGTAACTTCTTTCCTTTTGATACTTCAATTACCTATGTGCACGCATGACTTTTCTACCACATAAGGTCTATGGCTAGGTATTAGTTTGGTAGAATAATTATAATAAGTGGACCTATTGGTCCTTTTTAATTAATTGACTATATTAACAATTGCAATTCAAGAATAATATAATAAAACAATACCAATGGATAATATAAGGCAAAACTATTGGCAGGTATCGACAAATATCAATATAGAAAAGAAGTAACACAATAAACAATTAAGATAACTATATTTAGATGTATATACTATAATTCTTACCTGGTCCTCTTAACCTTTAGCAATCCTCGATTTGAACAATGACATCTCGTTTAGCCTACAATTTCATTTAGACATAAGATGCAATTTATTGCTTCGAAATTAAATGTTACGCATATATTTTATATTATTTTTTCCTTTTTTTTCTTTTATCTTATAACTATTACTTAATATCTATTTTAGATTTTTATTTACCTAATTATTTATACTTTTGCTAGTGGACTACCGTTTACTTAATTACCTATCCATGTGCATGTATCCTCTTAATTTATTACTTTACCATTTATATTTCATTAAGCCGTTATTTATTAAATTACACTACAAATGCTATTATCCTATAGATTAATTAAACTAATTTCTTTATTTATGGTTACTGGTTTGGCATATAATTTTCTTATATTTGCATATTGTTAAATTTTCCTATAGATTAATGTTCTTGTACTTCACCAATCACCTTCTACATGTTATGGGACTAAGTATGTGTGTGGTTGTACCTGACCCATTATTCTTAGTATATCACTACTTTACTACTTACAATTATCTCACTACATCAACACGCAAAATATATCAACTTCAGCCATTTTTAAAGAATACCTTCCATGATTTTCAGCCATCATTTCTGAATTATTCTTACCTGAAAATAGATTTTAAGTTGATATTTAAGATGAGCTTAACCCCCTCTTTCATCCTACATAAGTCATTTTATTTAACTCTTTACTTTTGTAAAATTGATTTTGTGTATACTGAGCGTATACAACGGGAATATTTACTTGTTTTTACCTATATTTCTTCTTTAGATTTTAATGATTATAATTCTTAAAACCCCATCTTGGTTGTTCCATGTTCAGGTTATAAGCTTTTAATTTGATGGTTTATGTTTAATTTTACAAATTTGAAGGAAGTAATGGATGTTTAGAATTAGTTTAGAATACTCACAACTTTCTTCTAGCTTTGCTTCCTCTTTAACCTGTTGCTTTCTCCCTCTTTCCTCTCTTTCTCTCTTCTTGGTTACCAACTCACTCAAACTTTTTTCTTCTTTGCTCTCGGTATGTTTTGGGCATCTAATGCAAAGAGAAACTTTTGGTTGCTGAGTGCAAGTCACAAGTTTCCTCTTGGTGCTAGCTAAAGGAGTATGAAGATTACTCTTTCTTCTTTTATCTACCAAGGCTTAAATTGGCATGTGGCTAAACCTTCAATTGCCACATCAATTCAACTTATCACCACTCTATTTCTCGATAGAGATGACTAATGTTCTAACCTATTCACTTGGCCACTCTTAACCATCTCATTTCATACTTTTAACAAGTGTATTGGAGAGGTGTAAGCAGGATTGTCAATTTCCTTTTTCTTAATGCCGAAATGGCTATGGACTTGACTAATTTGAGGTTTCCTTGCTTAACCATGTGTCATTTCTTGGCCTATGATCATTGGTACATGGTTGCATTCTAATTCTTTCCTTAAGCTAACATTTTGTTGTTGTTTCTTTTTTTTTATTAACCGAACAACTATTTTGGTTTGGCACATGGTGTATAATTTATATTTTATAGTTTTCTTTTATATTGGTTTCAGGTCCCATAGAAGTCCAATTGAGAAACCTTTAATTAGTTGAGCCTAATTAACACATTTGGCCATACTAGTTTTATTTGGCTAATTGGTTATGTGGTGTGACTACTTATTTAACTTATTAATTATCTAACTTGCTAATTTATCCCAATGTCTTGGGCTAGCTAGTACATAGATATTTACTAATTTATTTATTGAGTATGTTGAGTTAAATTTTTATTAGCTCAACCAACTTTTCCTATGTTTGCAACACACACATATATACTGATTATAATGTATTTTATTTTATAATATTTGGATTTAAGGTTCTTTTTTTCTTTATATATATTTTCTTTCTTTTTTTTTATTCAACCACCGTCTCGACAATTTTTAAATTGTGGGGTGTTATAATGACTCTTCATTTCAAACAATTTATATTTCTTCATAATCATACATCGCCTCATATTCGAAACATAACCATTAGGAAACTTCAATTGTTTTATCCACTGACACAATACTTATTTCTGATTTCAATCTAGTATGTAACTTGCTTTTGGATACTTTTTGGTACATTCATCGTGTTCTAACTCCCAACGTCTATAAAATATGTGATGTCTGAAATTTATAAATAGTGATTTTTTAAATTATACCGATATTGGATTATATATTATGTTGAGAATGAACCGAGTATTTGAAATAGATGAAAAAATAGAATACGTTAAGCCTTAAAAAGTTAAAAATTAAATCCGAATACGAACTTAATCACTATTTTTAAAAAAGAATTTGTAAATGGTAAAATTTTATAGAAATGCTCCTATGATCATAGAATTGAATTTTATTGAAATTGGGATGAAAGATATGGGTAATAGAGCTCTAAATTAATTTAAGAAATTATTTTTACGATTTTATAGAATTAAAAGTCAGATTTAGAAATAAATAAAGAAAGTAGGTATATCGAAGTTTTGATCTTAGCATTACATAGTATAAAAACCCTAACTAATATATGTATGAGATAGTTGATTTTTTTTTTCTTCTTCCCCATCCAAGCCTACTTCCTCTCCATCACCACTACCATATTCCTTTCTTCTTTCTTTTTCCATCACCATACATGAAAATGAAGAAACTTGTACTTATAACTCAAAATTTTAAAAAGAATTCACTAGTTTATGTGAAAAATTACCATGATTATTATCATATAACTAAAGGAAAAAGAGAAAGAGGGAGGAAGAGCTACTTGAAAGGAGGTTTGCACTTATGTATTGATAATTTGCTATTATTTAGTTTTCTTTGATTTTTAATGCTTATGGAAGTTACTTGAACTATATTGATTGAATTAATTGTAAAAAAAATTGATTGATTGAAATTTGTTTTACAAAGAGTTGGTATGGAACTTTTTGAAAAAAGGAATTGATTGTTGACTTCAAAGTGTAAGATATCAAATGTGATGTACAATTTTTAGCTTAAAAATTATGTTTAAAATAACTTTTGATTCATAAAAGAATTAATTTAGAGTTTAGGCAAATATAGGGTTTAGAATTGGATATAGAGCTAATTAGTGAAGAAATTGGTTAGGAATTCATTAGAGAGTGGAATTAAGTGTATTTGTGTAGTTTTTAACATAAAATTGTGTTTAAGGAAAATTAAGGAAAATTTTGAACTAAGTATTGAATTTAGGGTTATGGAAAATTAAGGTTTTGGTAAAGTTTAGAGTTTTGATAGAAAAGTGATTTTTTATTGCATATTTGATAAATATGTTTTAAATGGAATATATTTTTAGTTTAAATTGAAGTATAATTGCATCAAATATATTGTTAAAGTTGCAAAACAATTGAATGATAAAGAAATGAATGGTTATTTTAAATAAATGTTTTTAGTTAAAATTGATATTCTAATTATGTAATTGATTAAAAAGAAAATAAAGATATGTTTACTTAAAAGTAATGTTTTAGAAAAATTGACATATTGAAAATTGTATTGGAATGAGAAAAATAACTAAAGTGCCTAAATATACTGTTGAAAAACTTAGTAATTTGATTGAATGGCTAGCCAAAAGATGGATGTCCATAGTATTAGTGGGCACTTTATGCCATTAGTGAGCACTTTGTGTCACATTGATAGTAGGCACTTTGTACCAATAGTGGATGCTTTGTATCACCAGCGATAGTAAGTATCAGTGGGCTATTAGACATATTCTCTACAGTGGGCATTACCATTAGTGACATATTATTCAAATCTAGAGTTTTAAAATCAATACATGAGAGCAAAAATAAATGAAATTTAATGAAAATGAATAATGTATAATGTAAATAATTACAAGAATTGTGTAAAAATGTAAATGTGAAATGAAACTTTTATATTAATTAATAATGTTTTAACAACTAACTATAGAGTAATTATTCCTTTTTAATTAATTTAAATTTTAGAGCTTATTATCAATTAGATAAGCAATTTGAATTTAATTGATTAAATTATTTATTTATTCATTTTATGTTCAAAGTTACGATTTTATTTTCATCCACTATTGTAATTATTTTCTTTATGTTATAATTTTAGCAAATTATAAATATACAAGCATTACTAAGCAATATCTTAGCGTGTTAGATTTATTTCTGTTGCGTAGATCATATGGGAAGAACAGATCTAGCAAATTGACATTTTAAAGTTTCAAGATCAACTGCATTTCATAAGGTGTTGAACGAAGGATTTTGTTATAATGTTTTAAATTTTAAATGATAGTTGTATAATTATGAGTAATCTAGAGATCTTGTATACTTTGTAGTCATGGGTTATACATTGTAAATTTGGCTTGGGTTATAACTTTATAGTAAATTATGATAATTATGGAGAATGTTTAATATGCAAACATATTGATAAAAGTAATGTTATTTAAACTAAATTGTGGTTGATTGTTGATGAATTGATGAGATTGGAGTTGAGACTGAATGAGGGGATATTAAAAGTGTATTTTTCTGCATGTTGTGTTTGATTGGAGAAGATGTTGGCAGTGCCAATCTCAGGAGATACTCTGACGAAATCTTTATTGATATTATGTTTAACATTTATTAAATATCGAATATAAAGTATATGAGCATTGTGTGACATTTCCTGATAGTTTTTAATAGGATTATCAGGGGGTGTTATAAAATATCTTCAAAGCTTCCCTAAATATGGCATTATCTAGTTTCCCCAGAACATTCATAATGATATTAAACATGTTTTCAAAAATATTTTTTCAATATGCATCATATTGAGATTATGTCTTATTAGATTTACGATAAATCCTATAAAATGCTTTTTTTCTTCCACCCACTAATTTTACATCTCAAACCATTATTAATCTGATGGACATTAAGTTAGTTACTTTTATTAATCTCAATTCATTTAATTGATTCAAAATTTATCCTCTTGTTCGGATTGGCGGAGCTTCTGAAAACTTAGTGGTATTCTTGCAAAAATATTTTGTCTCGTTTAAATGAATGATCATAGCTCATAAACTTTTTGTGATTATCAAACCAACAAGTTTTTTCGACCATGAAGAAGGGTAAAAGCCTGAATATACTCCATACAATATGGGCAAGCTAATCTCCAAACTATATTCCATCGAGACAACATCACATATGCTAAGAAATCACTGATTGTCCACATAAGGACAACTCAAAAATTGAAATTTTGCTTCATTGGTACATCATATGTTTGCATACCCACTCCCCACAATATTATCAACTCTGCAATTAGAAGTTGGAGAAATACATCTATATTATGCTTAAGATTATTCAATCACAAAATAATTACAATTAAAAATAAAAACTGAAAACTGTTCTTTTATACACATCCATTGTGGTAAATTATACAAACTGATTATAATTGGCCAACGTGATTGAGATTGTATACAGATGGTTTTCAACCATTTGTGCAAATGGAAAAACAATACATTTTGAGTTTTAAATTTTTTTTGATAATTCTAGCGCCTAAAAATCCTATCAGATGCAGCCAAATTTGCTGAACGAAACTTACAATTATCGATAAATGAAATAAATTTATAAACTAAATAGATATTCTTTTGATATACATATACTAACCGAAATAACAATCTCTTGGTAATTATGACTCCTAAAATTTTCATCCAAATGAAAATATCTACCAATCGATACCTACACTGTCAATAAATGCAATAAGTTTATCGACCGAATAAAAATTCTCTTTACAAGTATGTCAAATGGTTTAGATTGCTGACCAAACCATCTATCTCTTAGTATTTGTTGCACCTAAACATCTTTCCCAAATGAATAGATTTATGGACTACATATTCCTTCTCTCGGTAAAGGTATCTCCTAATTAAAATATAATTAAACTTACCAACAACTTAAATACTCATTGGTAACTTTGAGTGAATAAATTTTGGCTTTTTGAGTTTGTTGAAAAATATGTTGACTAATCAAATATATGCTTGGTCAGTTGTAAAGCATTACCGATTGATACGCATACCCTTTGCGAAGAAAACACAAGAAACTGGCAATGTCATTTCCTTGGCACCATATATACTGACCAATTCTACTATCTCTCAAGAAACGTGGTCAACTGGCCATGCTTAGTGCGTCGCATGAGCTGACTCATTTTAGCAAGTTTTTTTTTAAATTTTTTAGGGACATTTAACCTTTGATTTGGAAAATTCAAAATGAGTTGGAACTTTAATTACCATTCTTCATTTTGGGTATAAAATTTAAGGATTCACAAATATATTTTGAGGTTTTGGTTTTGTGTGTTGTATGCAAACATCTTGCAGTAATACGATGTGTTATCAGGTGTAGCGGTTTATTTTGAGTAGATAAATGAAAGTATAATTTATGTTATATTTTGTGTAAAGAGGAGTCATTGTTGAAATTCATTTCTATTATGTTTTGTGTTTTGTGTGATATCAATGTGTCTATGTTTTGTGTTTTGTGTGATATCAATGTGTCTTTAACTCTGTGTTGTATTTAACGCAAAATAGAGTATTGTGGAGCTGTTGTGAAAAGATCTATTGTGTGTTTTGTGTTTTACATTTACATTAATTGTTGATTCAATTTAAAATTTAATAACTATAAATAAAGATAGAGTAATATTCAAACATAATTGACCAAAAACATGAGAAATTTCATGAAGTGATAAATTACTACAATTTACAAAGAGAGTTGAGTACTATAATCCAATGCCAAATTGTAAGCAAAATAAAATTTTACCTACTATAAAAACAACTCAACTTACAGTGAGATGAGATTTTTGCCACCACTCCCATTTGGAATGGTTCTTGCGACTTCAACACTGTTAGGCTTAGGACTTTAGAGAACACGGGCCTAAACTCATAAAAAATGGAGTCGCCACTCGGAAGGACCGAAAAAATAGAAAAGAGTGGATGACTCAATTCCTAAGGAATCCCCAACCCCCTTATTGGGTTCAAAAAGTTGGGTACGCATAGGAAAGGTGAGAATGACTTAGCATCCCCACAGCGCCAGGTTCATTATAACCGGCCTCTTTTTTAAATTTAAATATTATTAAATTATTAACTTATTGAAATATCATCCATACTACATGTAATTTAAAATAAATAAACATTCATTGTATTAAAATCAAAGACGGTCCAAACAAACAAATAAATAAAAATGGGTATCCATACAAGATGAAAATATGCCCTTACAATAGTGTCCAATATCTAAAACTAAATAAAATAGGGCATCCACCATTTGGTGAAACATGCCCTTTACATTAATCCCAAAACTTAAAATAAATTAATTTTTATTGAACTTAACAAATGAGGTACCCACGAAGTAGAAACATACCTCTTACATTCTTGAAACCAGAATAAACCAATTAAAGCACTCAACCATTCATCATAAATAAAACATCAA
Source organism: Garcia nutans (assembly GCA_947685225.1). Taxonomy (NCBI): domain Eukaryota; kingdom Viridiplantae; phylum Streptophyta; class Magnoliopsida; order Malpighiales; family Euphorbiaceae; genus Garcia; species Garcia nutans. Next base: position 5,400,056 of record CANTUV010000068.1, read on the forward strand.
TAGATCATTTATCATAAACATACGATAATGAATCAAACAATCAAATCTAAACTTTAATCTTAAATAAAGTATTAAATACACAAAATTAGGGTTTACATGCTAAATTAAGGCTTATAGGATTTTAAACATGGTTTTAGGATTTTTGAGATGAGAATTAGGGTTTTAGGGTTTTTAAAATAAAACTAGGGTTTTTGAGATGAGAATTAGGGTTTTAGGGTTTTTAAAACAAAACTAGGATTTTTGAATGGAAATTAGGGTTTTAGTATAAGGCTTAGGGTTTTAGGATTTTTAAAACAAAACTAGCGTTTTATGGTTTTGAAAACAATATTAGGGTTTTAGAAATAAGGTTTAAGGTTTTGATGTTCAAAGTTTAGTTTATGTCCAAAGCTAATAATTCCATTGCTACTGGATTACTTGGCTATTGAATTAAAATTAATTACAACATTCAAACCAGGTAATCAAAATGTTTAATGTTACTGAATTAAATTAACTATCGAATTAAAACACTTTCATAACTTTTAAATTATTGAACGATGTTTTTAAAAGAAACACAACTACTAGATGGTTTAATGTAAATTGGATTTAGAATATCAAACCTACGTCGAAGGCTCTACCAAAGTTGATAAGTTGAAACAAGCCTGCTTATGCCACTGTTTGCATCCACTTTGATTTTTGGCCAGAGGTTTAATACAATCTGAGTACAACTACCTTGTTTTTTTTTTATTGTTGTGTGTTTATGTTGCTCTCTCCTTTTGATAATTCTATGCTGCTGAGTTTTTAATAATAATTGCCGTCCCTTGTTTAATTAGTAAGAAATAAGCTAGGTTACAACAAATAAATCACGACCTAAATTTGAGCTTAATCCGAATTTTCAAAATAAGTTAAGTTTCAAACCATGACCATATCAAATTAAAATGCAATAAGTTTGACATAAAACCATATCCATATCTAATTAAAATCACTTAATTCGATATGGACCATCATACATATTGAATTAAAGGTCTAAATCGATATGGATGTGCTCCATATCGAATTAGAATTGATCTAATTTGATATGGCCCAACATCCATATTGAATTAGACTTGTTCTAATTAGATATGGAGTACATCCATATCAAATTAGACAACCCAAATTTGATATGGCATGATCCAAACCAAACCAAACCTGTTTCAATCATCAAATGGACCATTTCAGGGCTTTCAAAGTTGAACCGACTTACTTTAGGCCTTATAAAATTGAACCAGTCTAATAAAAGCTTTAAAGGAGGTTTAAGCCATTAAGAATGGACCGATCTTTGACTAGGCCTTTTTTAAGAGTGATCAGCATGTCTTTAATAGGCTTGAAATGGAGTCTATAAGGAACATGGATTAGATGAAGGCCATTTGTAAATTGGAGTCGATGTGACACTATGGACAAACCTTCATACTACAAACTTCTTGTTGGAATCGTAGACAATTGGGAGCATGAAAAGATAGAGCTTTGAATGTTCTTCCATCTTCTTGGCATTAATCTAGATCTTGATTAGGACAGTCTTTGCCTTTGCAAAAAGTTTGAGACCCTCATTCCTTTCCTTTTCTTTTGTTTTTTTTTTGCTTTTTCTTTGCCTTTTCTTTTCTTTTCTTTTCCCTCTTTTAGTATTTTATTATTTTGTCTTTTATCTCTGTAGGACTGTCAAGTACAGGACTTTCAAGATTACTGACTAAGTGGTGTAATGGGTCTCATGAACTAGATGGTCTTTCTCTGATTGAGTTGGACCAATTCAAGTCAAACTTCTTCTCATAGGCTAAGTGGAAGTCTTCTATCGTTTCAAGTAAAAAGAACTCTGTTGGTTTCCTAATTGCTCTTTCAAACTTTTGTTATTTTGTTTTTCTTTCTCCCTTTTCCTCTTTCTTCTTCTTCTTCTTCTTTTTCTTTCTTTTTTCTTTCTTTTTCTTTTTTTTTTTAGCTTTAAAAGAGTCTTCTTGTCCATACTGCCCTATGCTTCTAACTATAGAGCTGCACGAGTCTACTTCAATGAGGATGACTTCTTTGTAATCTTGATGTCATCGGACCTAAATTCAGGTAAACTTTAACTTTTCATCATAGTCTTGATTGAGTATCCATTTTTAGATCTTCTTGCCTTCTCGGTAACTCAGTGATCATCATACTTGTCATAAGTGTCACAACAGCTCAAGGTAGGTTATCAAAATTTATAAGCTAATAAAAAGCAAGCTAAAATGTCATGAAGGTTCAAAGTGACAACTAAGGATTTATGTTAACAATGGTGGATACTAGTTGTTGGCTAACTAAACAATGTCTAGATCATTTCTCTCTTAAATAAGCAGAGTTCAATTTTGCCTCAAAATTTTATCAAAGCATGTTCTAAGATCGACTAGGGCCTAAACAAGGGTAATTATGCAAGATCCCTCTCTAAGTAAGCATTCACAACTCAATGCTATAGAACAACTCCCTCACCTAGTGAAGTCATTCGAATTATAATACACAGATGCACTAATTTATGAACATCAAGCTAGATTTGTCATTGGTTGAGCACCAAAAAGAATAAAGACCAGTATAAATAAAAAATTAATGAAAGTAATTTATTCAAACATAATTGTTCCAGAAAACACCAAAGAAAGAAAATAAAATAAAAACCAAACAAGCCAAGAGAAGTTTGTTCAATTGAAGTTGAAGATGCTTCATTTATTTAGGCATGGCAGGGACGAGGACCTTATCACTTTATACCTCTTCTACTTTAGGTTCAGAGGTCCAGCCTCCTTCCTTAGTCTCTGATTCATCATCATGAATGGTCATTGTCTCATCATTTGTAGCAGGTTTATACTCGATTAGTAGCACTTTCTCTTTAGCAGTTCCTCCATCTACATCTTGAAAAGTCGATATGGCAGAACTTTCCTTCAATCCTCCCTCCACCATAAAGCTTGTTGTCGGTGACACTCTTCCAAATTTAGGTAAAGGATTGCTCTTGGAGTTGGGCTTATCAGGTTCAGGAAACTTTCTACCGTCAATCAAATCTTGGATCTCGTGCCTTAAATGAGAACATTTATCTGTCTCATGCCCTTGCATTTGATGAAATTGATGGAAGGCCTTGGCATTAAAGTTTGATGGTAGAGGATCATGTAGTGGTCGAGGTGCCAATAGCTGTAACAACCGTTTCTTCTGCAGCTTGTTGAAAACCCAAGACAAAAGTTTCTCCAGATCCAAAAATTATCTTTTATTTGCTTGACCAGTTGTATTGACATCTACTATATTCTGTGTACTCTGGCCGCCAGACTGATAATTCCTTCTCTAATTCTCTCTTCTAGAAAAATGGCTCTTCTCTCTTTTTCCATTCTTCTATCTGTAAGCCAGCTTGGAGAAGATCTTTAAAATCCCTTATTAGAGTGTGAGACATCCATTCACGCAAACTAGGTAGGACACCCCTTACTATCCCTAGTGGAGTCGCCACTATGTGTGGGAATTTTTACCTCCACTCCCATGTGGAATGGTTCTTGCGACTTTGGCACTGTTAGACTTAGGGCTTTAGAGAATATGGGCCTAAACCTAGAGAAAATAGAGTTGCCACCCAGACGGGCCGGAAAAATAAAGAGTGGTGGATGACTCAATTCCTAAGGAATCCCCAACCCCCTGTTGGGTTTCAAAAGTTGGATATGTATGGGGAATGTGAGAAATGGCCCAGCATCCTCATAACGTCCGGTTCATTGGAACCAGCCACCTTTTTAGGTCTAAATATTATTAAATTCTTAACTTATTAAAATATCATACATACCATTTATTGTATTTAAATCAAAGAAGGTTTAAATAAACAAAAAAAGAAAAATGGGCATCCATACAAGATGAAAACATGCCCTTACAATAATGCCCAATGTCCAAAATTAAACAAAATAGGACAACCACCATTTGGTGAAAATATTTCCCTTACATTAGTCCCAAAACTTAAAAGAAATTAAATTACATTAAGCTTAACAAATAAGACACACCGAAGTGGAAACATACCTTTTACATCCTTGAAATCAAAATAAACCAATAAAAACCATTCAATCATTCACCATGAGCAAAATAAAAATAAATCATCCATCATTAACATATATCAACAAGTTAAATAATCAAATCTTGGTTTTAATCTTAAATTGGACAACGGATATGCAAAACTAGGATTTTGATATATGAATTAGGGTTTCTAGAGTTTTAAACATGCAATTAGGGATTAAATCTATAAACTAGGGTTTTAAGACAAAATTAGGGCCTTATGATTTAATATTGTAAAACATGCAACTAAGGTTTGATCTTATAAAACATTGCAATTAGGTTTGATATGGAGCTATAACATTTAATCCCAAAGCTAAAGTACCATGTTATAAGATTAGTGTTTTGGATTTACAAAAGCATGGCCAAAACACATAATCAATATTTTTGTTGGTCGACTGTGAAAGAATTTGGCTAATTGATTTTTAATTTCACAATGTAATGAGTTAAGCAATAAAGGAAAATAATAATACTGAATTGAAATAGCTAAAAGAATTATACCAACGTCGTCGGCTCCACCAAATTTTATTTATTGACCCACGCCTACTGCTTGTCGAATGGCCTAGCTCAATTTGGATTTTGGTTGGAGTTTTAATGATACAAGGATCAATGTACTGCCTCTCTTTGCTTTTCTTTTGTTTTTTGCTCTTTGTGTGTTTGATTGCTTTTTGATAATTATGGCTAGGGTTTGATAATAACTGCTATTGTCTGCCCTTGATTATTGTGGCCTGAGGTTTAATACAACCCTATGACTACCTTGTTTTTTTGGTAGTTGTGTGTCTGTGTCGTTCTCTCCTCTTGATAATTCTTTGCTGTTGTTTTTTTAATAATCATTGTCGTCCCTTGTTTAATTATTAAGCTCTTATTTATAAGAAATAAACTAGGTTAAAACAAGTAAATCTCGAGCTTAATTCAGATTTCCAAAATAAGTTAAGTTTTAAACTGTGACCATATCAGATTAAAATGCAATACGTTTGACATGAAACCGTGTCCATATCGAATTAAAATCACTTTAATTCGATATGGACCATCATTCATATCAAATTAAAGGTCTAATTCGATATGGATGTGCTCCATATCGAATTAGAATTTGATCTAATTCGATATAGACTAACATCCATATCAAATTAGAAGTCTAATTTGAAATGGATGGTGACTTGTTCTAATTAGATAAGGAGCAGATCCATTGTTATGATCATTTATGTGTGTGCTTTTAGGGTAATTTTATTGGCTTTGGATTAATTTTTCTTTAAATTTGTTCTTAAGTTGCTTGAAGTGTTATGATTTAGGTTGAAGTGCAAAAATGAAACTTTAATTCACTTGTTGGATCCTATTTAGAGGAAAAGGCATTGACATAGGCAAGTCACTCTCTAACTTGGTTGTGTCTCTCATCAATGTGTCCCTCATGAGAAAAGAAAGGCAAAAGCAAAGGCAGACACACCCAGATGACATGGCCAAGTCACTGGCTGTATCACCTGACATGGCTAGGACAATCATGTCATGGTTGTGTCACTTTGATAAGAAAGGAAAAAGAAAGGCAGAGACAGACACATGCAAGAGACACGACTAAATCACTGGCCGTATTACATGATACACCCACTGACTTGGCCGTGTCACACCTGAAGAGAGAAAAATATCTAGAGAGACAGAAGAAGACACGGCCAGGTGACACGGGCCGTGTCACTTGCCATGTCACTCCCCACAAGAAATATGCATTGAAAGGCAGTGAAGGACACATACCAGTGACTTGGCCGTGTCCAAGGAAAAATTGATAGACAAAACCAAGTCATTCATGTCTTGGCCATGTCACATTAGATTCCTTTGAATTATTAGCATGATTAGTGGGGGACAAGATTGAAGACAACATGAATATTGTTTTTAAAGGTGAACTATTTTTATGGGAAGAAAGATTTAAGAATTAAAAAGAGGGAAACAAAGAAAAGGGGGAGGATGGAGGTGAGTTGGAAAAATAACATTCGTTTTGTCTTAATACTTAAAATATTTAGAAGGAAAGAGGTATAAGAAAGGGAAAACAATTCTACATGGGGGGATTCAACCTTCTTATTCTGGTTCTTTTTTCAAGACACCACCTTCATCACCATATACATCTTCATCTTTTTTCCATCTTCATTTTTCTTCCATAGATAAGATTTTAACATTTTTGGGATAGTTTTGGGTGAACAAGTTTTTGAAAGGGTTAGGGTTTCGAGAAAACTTTAATTGAAGAGTTTGAGGCTTGAGAGAGTTTTCACTTATTCTTTCAAGGGTGGAACAATTGACTGAAGGTTTGAAGAGTGCTTGGGAGTTCTTCATCATATTCAAGTTGAGCTAGGAGGAAGAATAAGAAGTTAAACTATTGACATCTCAAAAGGGGTTTTTCTTGTTCTCTCATTTAATTCATTTATAGATTGTTATTGTTTTGTTATGAACATTAATATTTCAGTGGATAATTTGGATTTAATTTATATTGAGATGAATATTTATTTTGAAATGCTGATCAGCTAAATTAGCCATACCTAGGGTTGTAGTAGATTTGATTGAATGATTTGATTTGATATTTCCATTAACATACCTTGTTATTAGTTATTTGCATTGGATTATATGTTAGGTTGATAGATTGGCCAACTATTGATCTCTTAATATTGAATGATGGACCGAGAGGTAAAATTTGATATTGAAACTATACAATCAACCGCCCTAAGAATAAATTAGAAATATAAGTTCTAGGGTTAAATTAATTTACAATTTCAAAGCAATTAGTTGTTGTTATTTCATAAATGTAAAAACTAATGAATTGATAATTGTTAATCAATCAAAGAAAACAAATTAAATTTTAAGGTTGTATTAATGGATAATTGAGAATTAATCTTCAATTAAATTGATCTATAAACCCTAGAAAACATTCCAAGAATTTGATTTTATCTTGCACAAATACTACTCTTTACTTTTAAATTTTAATCATATTTTACCATTTCAACAACATTCATTCAACTTTAATAGTTATTTTAATAAAATTATTACGAACAACACCTTCCTTATGAGACAACTTTGGTCTAATCACCATTGCTATAATAACCTTGTATACTTACGAGTGTCGCTTTATAGTAGTGTTTAGTAGAGCACAATAAGTTTTTAGAATCGTTGCCAGGGAAGGCTGTTTTTAGTAATAGTTTGATTCTTTTATTTTAATTGCTTAATTGTTTAAAGTGTTCTTTTTTTTTTTAATTTCCTAGGTGATTGATGCAAGGATGAAGATTGCAAGGCAACAAACTTGTTCCCTTTGCAGACAATGTCCATAGATGTCCTAGAATCTAGAAAGTGGATCCTTTGGAACAAGAGGGAGAAAACACTGTAAAGCAATTTGGGAGAATACAAAAGTAGAAATGGGTGAAGTAGAGAAACCACCCATGAAGGAGTTTGCCCGACTGATTATTGGAGTAACTACATCATGTATAAGGTTGAGCAACGCAGCAAGAAATTATGAACTGAAAAACACTGATTATAGTATGTTGCCATCTTTCCATGGATTGTTGAATGAAGATCCTCTCAACTTCATTCCAGATTTTTATACCACCTTGCATACATTCCCTTTTCAAGCATTGATGAAAGATGAACTTAAAATGAGGTGTTTCCCATATAGTTTGAAGGATAGGGCAAATGCGTGGTTGATGACTTTACCAGAAAATTCAATAACTATATGGATTGAAGTTTATAATAAATTTATGGGAAAGTTCTATTCACATCAGAAAACAAAGGAGCTTAGGGAGAGTATTGCAACATTCACCTAATTGGATGGAGAACCATTTCATGAGACATGGGATCGCTTAAAATCTTTGTTGTTCCAATGCCCTCATCTTTATTATCCACAATAATTGCTCAATCAGTTCTTTTATTATGGGTTCATTTAGCAGAGCCAAAATACAATAGATAATGCAGCAGTGAGAGCAATGGCTGAAAAGACAGTTGCGAAAATTGTTGCATTGTTTAAAATGTTGAGAACTAATTCGCAGCAAAAGAGTATTGGGGAAAGGCTTAGAGGAGCATATGAGTTGAACTCAAATTCTGAAATGGAATGGCAGTTAACAGAATTAACACTACTAGTTAAGATACTAAATGCAAGAGGAAGCATACCTATGCCAAGTCAAGAAACATGTGCATCATGTGGGATTTTAGGCCATAATGCAAATGTGTGCCCTTCTAACTTTGATAAATTCCAAGAAGGCCAAGAGCAAGTAAATGCCTTTGAAGGTTTCCAACAATGGGGTTGAAATGACCCATATTCCAATTCTTATAATCCCAGCTAAAGAAACCACCCAAATTTTTCTTGAAAGAATCAGCAGCAAATTTCACCTCAATAATCTTTTCAACCTTATTAAAGAGGTCTTTACTTTCAAGGACAATCATCAAATTAAGACCAACTCAAGAAACCCACACTGAAAGATAATTTGAATGCTTTTATTCAAATTAGCATATAAAATCAGGAGATGAACAACAAGAGGTTTGATGCTTTGGAGGCATCATAAAGAAGGTGGAAACTCAAGTTAGGTAATTGGCAAACCAATTTCAAGCACATCAAAAGGAAAATTTCCAAGCCAACCAAAGCAAGCCAAGGCAATCATAGTTTTAAGGAGTGGAAAGGCAGTAGATAATAAAATTAGTGATTCTTTGGATGCAAGTACTTATCAAGAAGAGTATGGAAAGGAGATACATGCTAACCTAGAGCAATAAAGTCAATCAAAGGAGGAGGAGAACATGGAGGCATCAACTTCACCAAAGTTGCATAGATATTCCAACCCTTATGACCACCAATTCCTTTCCTAAGTAGATTGAAAGGTGAGAAGCAAGATAAATAATTTTCTGAAATCTACAACATGCTCTTCAAGGTAAATATAAATCTTCCCTTACTTAAGGTGATTAAGAACATGCCAACCTATGCCAAACTTTTTGAAGAACTGATCACTAAAAAGAAAAGGTATGAACCAAAAGAAAAGGTGATGGTTTTAGAGGTAGCAAGTTCTGTTTTACAACATAAGTTACCTCCGAAGCTAAAGGACCCTATAATTTTTGTCATTAATATCTCTATGGAAAATGGAAAAGAAATAACTGGCATGTGTGACCTTGAAGCCAATATAAATTGGATGCCATATTCTATTTATTTGAAATTAGAGCTAGGAAAACTTAAGACAACTAAAATGGTGTTAAAATTGGCAGATATAACTCTTAGATTCCCTAAGAGAATCATAGAGGACATCCTAGTTCAGGTTGGGAGGTTGATTGTTCCTGTTGATTTCATAGTCTTGGATATGGGAGAAGAAATCCCTAGGGATTCTAAACATACAATTTTGCTAGGAATGCCTTTTATGGCTACAACCAACACTTTGATTGATATTAAAATTGGAAAACTAACAATGTCTGTTTTAGGACAAACTGTGAAATTTTTAATTTTAAACACTTTTCCTATCCCCACTACTACTGTTTATGACAATTATTCTTTTATTGATTATGCTGACCATGCGGTTGGAGATATATTGTTGCAGGAAAGTAGTGATGTCAAACTTGAAATGGCCTTGACCTTAGGAGAAGATGTTGAAATTTCTAATGTGAGAATTGAAGGGTTCAATATGAGTTTGGATGGTTATTACCAAGCACTAGAGGATTAACCTAAGAAGACACTCACATGTTCTTTTGGGACATTTGCCCTTCGAAGGATGCCATGTGGGCTTTATAATTCACTATGTATCTTTTAGAGTTGCATGCTATCCATCCTTTCAGATATGGTGGACAAATGCATTGAGGATGGAAGTAGCACTTTGTATCGCACAGTGGAATGATGGAAATCGGGTTTCAGATGATCTCCTACTCTTTAAATTTATGCATGTTCACATTGTGGACAATGTGAATGTTAAAGTGTGGGGTGCAAAGTTTTACTTTTAACTTATTTTTATTGAGTTCTTGTAATTTAATATTTTTCTTGAATAATGAATTTTAAAAAGTTCAATTGTTATAAGATTGCTGATTGATAATCTTTGAAATTATTGAAGCATGAATTTAAGAATTGAATAGAATTAGTGCTTATTATCAATTTTGATGGTTATTCTTTGCATCACGTTTAAACTTATGAGGAATTGAGCCTATTAAGTTGGATACCGACTTATTATTCTTTGTATGAGAATTATTGATTGATATATTGCTAGAACTTGCTTAGATATGCATTTTGAGACCACATAAAAATTTTAATTAGGCATTACCATGATTAAAGCATTTAGGAATACCCATTTAGCTTAAAAGGCCAACCTTTATGTCTTTAGTAAGCCAATTTTGAGCCAATTTTATTTTCTCATTTCTTTCTTTTACATAGTAACATTAGCCATGAACCAATTTGTTCCATTTCTTGACCTATCATTGGGAGCAAGAGCATTTGAGGAATTTAGTAATTGATATTGTTGTGTCAATTAAAGTATGAGGTTAATTTTAGTAGGTTGAAAGTTGCAAATAAACACTTCGTTATGTTTGTAATTCTTTATTAGATCTTTTTCTTCCTTATATTATTATTATATTAAATCTAAAAATATGAATAAATTCAAAATCCTATTTTATTAAAAAAAAAAGAAGAATGAAAACATTATAAATTATTGTTCTTATGGCTAATGTTGGAATAAGCTTGGGTATGATCTTTGCAATAAAATAAGAGGATTCCAATAAATTTATTTTAGAGTCAAGTGCTAAGTGAGTAGAGGTTGTTTTGAGATTGTTGGGTTATACGTATGATTGGTTACTTCATTCTTGAAGAGCTCTTGAACTTAATGAATACGCTCATATTCCTAAATGTCATGCATGTACCTTAGCTACATTACAACCAAATGAAAGACCTTATGATTGATACTTGGTTGTAATTAGGTAATGGAGATTTGATTCATAAGCAAGCTTATGGTGATTCTTTCATTAAATGTTAAGAGTGCAAACATTGCCCTTATCAAACACTTGAGAGATTTTATGAGGGAGAGATATTTTGGGATGCAATAGAAGACTATTGAATTACATAAGTGTTAATTTTATTTGGTTCAATAAAGATTGTAGATAAAAGAGAAGGGAGTATTAATATATTCTTATAAATCTTGAACTTAATTAAAATTTTCTTGTTCGGTTTTGTTTTTAACTTTGCTTGAGGACAAGCAAAGGATTAAGTGTGGGGTAATTGTTATGATCATTTATGTGTGTACTTTTAGGGTAAGTTTATTGGCTTTTGATTAATTTTTCTTTAAATTTGTTCTTAAGTTGCTTGAAGTGTTATGATTTAGGTTGAAGTGCAAAAATAGAGCTTTAATTCACTTGTTGGATCCTATTTAGAGGAAAAGTTATTGACATAGCCAAGTCACTCACTAACTTGGCCGTGTCTCTCATCAATGTGTCCCTCATGAGAAAAGAAAGGCAGAGGCAGACACACCCAGATGACATGGCCAAGTTACTGGCCGTGTCACCTGACATGGCTAGGACAATCATGTCTTGGCCATGTCACTTTGATAAGAAAGAAAAAGAAAGGCAGAGGCAAACACATGCAAGAGACCAAGTCACTGGCCGTGTCACATGACACACCCACTGACTTGGCTGTGTCACACCTGAAGAGAGCAAAATATCCAGAGAGGCAGAAGAAGACACAACCAGGTGATATGGCCATGTCACTTGCCATGCCACTCCTCACAAGAAATATGCATTGAAAGGCAGTGAAGGATACAAACAAGTGACTTGGCCATATCCAAGACAAAATTGATAGACACAACTAAGTCATTCATATCTTGGCCGTGTCATATGTGATTTCTTTGAATTATTAGCACGATTAGTGGGGGATAAGATTGGAGACAACAGGAATATTGCTTTTAAAGGTCAATTATTTTTATGGGAAGAAAGATTTAAGAATTAAAAAGGGAAAAACAAAGAAAACAGGGAGGATTGAGGTGAGTTGGAAAAATAACATTCTTTTTGTCTTAATACTTAAAATAATTGAAAGAAAAGAGGTATCAGAAGGGGAAAATAATTCTGCACGGGGGGGATTCTACCTTCTTGTTATGGTTCTTGTTTCAAGAGACCAGCTTCATCACCATCTACATTTTCATCTTCTTTCCATCTTCATTTTTTTTTTCTGTAAATTAGATTTTAACATTTTGGGGATAGTTTTGGGTGAACAAGTTTTTGAAAGGGTTAGGATTTGGAGAAAGCTTTGATTGAAGAGTTGGAGGCTTGAGAGAGTTTTCACTTATTCTTTCAAGGGTGGAACAATTGACTGAAGGTTTGAAGAGAGATTGGGAGTTCTTCATCATATTCAAGTTGAGCTAAGAGGAAGAACAAGAAGTTCAACTCTTGACATCTCAAAAGGGGTTTTTCTTATTCTCATTTAATTCATTTATAGATTATTTTTGTTTTGTTATAAATATTAATATTTTAATGGATAATTTGGATTTGATTTATATTGAGGTGAATGTTTATTTTAAAAAGATGATGAGCTAAATTACTCATACCTAGGGTTGTAGTAGATTTGATTAAATGAATTGATTTGATATTTCCATTAATACACCTTGTTATTGGTTATTTGCATTGGATTATATGTTAGGTTGATAGATTGGCCACCTATTGATTTCTTAATATTGAATGATGGACCGAGAGATGAAATTTGATATTGGAACTATGCAATCAACCACCCTAGAAATGAATTAGAAATATAAGTTCTAGGGTTAAATTAATTTGCAAATACAAAGCAATTGGTTGTTGTTAATTCATGAATGTGAAAACTAATGAATTGATAATTACTAATCAATCAAAGGAAACAAAATAAATTACAAGGTTGTATTAATGGATAATTGAGAATTAAGCTTCAATTAAATTGATCTATAAACTCTAGGTACCATTCCAAGGATTTGAATTTATCTTGCACAAATACTACTCCTTTTTATTTTTAAATTTTAATCACATTTTACCATTTTAACAACATTCATTCAACTTTAGTAATTGTTTTAATCAAATTATTACGAACAATACCTTCTTTGTGAGATGACTTTGGTGCAATCACCATTGCTAAAATAACCTCGTATACTTTCTAGTGTCACTTTGTATTAGTGTTTAGTAGAGTGCAATAATTTTTTGCATATCGAATTAGATAACCCAAATTTGATATGGCATGATCCAAACCAAACCAAACATGCTTCAATCATCAAATGGACCATTTCAGGGCTTTCAAAGTTGAACTGACTTATTTTAGATCTTATAAAATTGAACCAATCTAATTAAAACCTTTAAAGCATGTTTAAGTCATTAAGAATGGACCGATCTTAACTTGGCCTCTATAAATTGGGATTGAACCAGCTAGGGCCAAAATTAAGGGTATATTATTTTTTCCCTGCTTGAATGATCTAAGACTTTAGTAGAAGAGAGTGAAAAGCAATATGACTTTAAATTGATCTTGGATTAGAGTGGGTTCAGGACCCCTGATTTGAATTTGGATTATCGACTCGAGACTGGATCTAGGTTCTTGACCTGAGCTAGGACTTGGGATCTCGACCCGACACTGAATTGGTTGGGTTCTGGACCCAAGGTTAGTTGGGTTCTAGACCCGAGACTAGATTGGTTTGATTTTGGACCTGAGATTGGTTAGATTCTGGACCCGACGTTGGTTAGGTTCTAGACCCTAGACTAGATTGGTTGGGTTCTGGACTTGAGGTTGGTTTGGGTTCTAGACCTGAATTGAGTTCTGAATTAGTTGGATTTTGGACTCGATGTTTGTTTGGGTTTTGGATCCTGATTGAGTTCTGGACCCAAGGTTGGTTGGCTTTTTGACCCGAGACTGGATTGGTTGGGTTCTGGACCCGAGGTTGATTTGGGTTTTTTACTTAAATTAAGTTTTGGATTGGTTGGGTTCTGGACCCGAATTGAGTTTTGGACTCGAAACGATTTGGGTTTTGAACTCGAATTGAGTTTTGGACTTGAAATAATTTGGGCTTCAAACTCGAAGCTAAATTGGGTTTTAGAGCCGAGACTGATTTTTGGATTCTTGACCTGAGATTGAATTTAGATTTTTGACCTGAGATTAAATTTGGATTCTCGACCGAAGACTAGGTATTAGGTTCTCGACTCGAGATTGGATTTGATTTGGGTACTCGACTCGTGACTTAAGCTCTTCTAGCTTGATCGTCTCTTTGTCATTTGAGAATTCTAGCTTTCTCCCAGCCAATTGGTTCTATCACTACAAGAAAAACTGAATCAGATAACGGTCATCAGACAACGGTTAAGGAAAAAACCATAGTCTGAAAAAAAAAGACAACGGTTTTTTTTTTCCCAAAAAAGCGTTGTCTGATTAATTTTCAGACAACTATTTTTGGTTTTTTTTTAACCGTTGTCTATTAGGTGTCATTTTGGTCATACCAGACAACGGTTTTTTAGGGACCGTTGTGTAATATATGTTCAGACAACTGTTTTTCTGGTCATACAAAACCGTTGTCTGATAAGATGTTTCAGACAACGGTTTTTTCGAAAGTGTTGTATAATTCAACGTTTCAGACAATGGTTAAAAAAAATCGTTGTCTGAAGCAAGCATACAGACAACGGTTTTTAGGGACAGTTGTGTAATATATGTTCAAACAAGTGTTTTTTTTTTTGTCAAAAAAAACCGTTGTCTGATTAACTATTCAGACCATTGTATAATATATGTTCAGATAAGTATATATATAAGTATATATAAGTATATATTAGTATATATACAAGTATATATATTAGTATATATTAGTATATATACAAGTATATATTAGTATATACAAGTATATATATTAGTATATACAAGTATATACAAGTATATATATTAGTATATATACAAGTATATACAAGTGTATATATTAGTATATATATTAGTATATACAAGTATATATATTAGTATATACAAGTGTATATTAGTATATATATACAAGTGTATATATTAGTATATATATTAGTATATATAAGTATATATTAGTATATATATACAAGTGTATATTAGTATATATATTAGTAAATATATACAAGTGTATATTAGTATATACAAGTATATATTAGTATATATATTAGTATATATAAGTATATATTAGTATATACAAGTGTATATTAGTATATATATTAGTATATATAAGTGTATATATTAGTATATATATTAGTATATTCAAGTGTATATTAGTATATATATACAAGTGTATATTAGTATATACAAGTATATATTAGTATATGTATTAGTATATATAAGTGTATATTATAGTATATAATAGTATATATATTAGTATATATACAAGTATATACAAGGATATATATTAGTATATACAACTATATATATAAGTATATATTAGTATATATACAAGTATATATAAATATATATATTAGTATATATTAGTATATACAAGTATATATATTAGTATTAAAAGCTAAGGTTTGGATTTTTAGAGAAACTTGACTAAGTATTAAAAGCTAAGGTTTGGATTTATAAACATTTCATAAACCCATTAGAAACTTTAAAGTCCACCATTAAATAATGATTTAGATATAATATGATATTATATAAGTATATATATAAGTATATACAAGTATATATATGTATATACAAGTATATATATAAGTATATATAAGTGTATATTAGTATATATATAAGTATATATAAGTATATATTAGTATATACTTAGTATATACAAGTATATACAAGTATATATATTAGTATATATATTAGTATATACTTATATATACAAGTATATATATTAGTATATACAAGTATATATATTAGTATATATTAGTATATATACAAGTATATATTAGTATATATACAAATATATATAAGTATATATTAGTATATATACAAGTATATATATTAGTATATACAAGTATATATTAGTATATATACAAGTATATACAAGTATATATTAGTATATATATTAGTATATAAAAGTGTATATTAGTATATATATATATACAAGTGTATATATTAGTATATATATTAGTATATATAAGTATATATTAGTATATATATACAAGTGTATATTAGTAAATATATTAGTAAATATATACAAGTGTATATATTAGTATATATATTAGTATATACAAGTGTATATATTAGTATATATATTCGTATATATATTTGTATATATATACAAGTGTATATTAGTATATACAAGTGTATATTAGTATATATATTAGTATATATATACAAGTGTATATTAGTATATACAAGTATATATTAGTATATGTATTAGTATATACAAGTGTATATTATAGTATATATTAGTATATATACAAGTATATGTAAGTATATATTAGTATATACAAGTATATACAAATATATATTAGTATATATTAGTATATACAAGTATATATATTAGTATTAAAAGCTAAGGTTTGGATTTATAAACATTTCATAAACCCATTAGAAACTTTAAAGTCCACCATTAAATAATGATTTAGATATAATATGATATTATATAAGTAGGAATACAAGTATATATATATGTATATACAAGTATATATATAAGTATATATAAGTGTATATTAGTATATATACAAGTATATATTAGTATATATATAAGTATATATAAGTATATATTAGTATATACTTATATATACAAGTATATATATTAGTATATACAAGTATATATATTAGTATATATATATATAAGTATATATTAGTATATATACAAGTATATACAAGTATATATTAGTATATATACAAGTATATATACAAGTATATATATTAGTAAATATACAAGCATATATTAGTATATACAAGTATATATATTAGTATATACAAGTATATACTAGTATATATACAAGTATATACTAGTATATATATTAGTATATATACAAGTATATAGTAGTATATATATAAGTATATACAAGTATATATTAGTATATATACAAGTATATACAAGTATATATATTAGTATATACAAGTGTATAAATTAGTATATATATTAGTATATACAAGTGTATATTAGTATATATATACAAGTGTATATATTAGTATATATATTAGTATATATAAGTATATATTAGTATATATATACAAGTGTATATTAGTATATACAAGTATATATTAGTATATATATTAGTATATACAAGTGTATATATTAGTATATATATACAAGTGTATATTAGTATATATATTAGTATATACAAGTGTATATTAGTATAAATATTAGTATATATAAGTGTATATATTAGTATATATATTAGTATATACAAGTGTATATATTAGTATATATATTAGTATATATATACAAGTGTATATTAGTATATACAAGTGTATATTAGTATTTATATTAGTATATATATACAAGTGTATATTAGTATATATATTAGTATATATATACAAGTGTATATTAGTATATACAAGTGTATATTATAGTATATAGAAGTATATATATTTGTATATATACAAGTATATATTAGTATATATACAAGTATATATATAAGTATATATAAATATATATACAAGTATATATTAGTATATATATAAGTATATACAAGTATATTTTAGTATATATACAAGTATATATAAGTATATATATTAGTATATATTAGTATATATACAAGTATATATATAAGTATTTAGTTTTTGCTCAATCTAATTTACATCAACACTAAATTTTATCATAGAAACTTATCACTACTAATTATTTAAATTGTATTGCCTTAAGCACTTATGGATGAATTATAAATTGAAATTTATAAGTCATCTATATAAGTGAATTTATAAAGTTATTTTAACAAAATTTTGGAAAATCTATTTTGTTTCAAAAAAGGGATGCCAAAACTTCAAAAATTTTGAAAACTTAAATTCCCCCCTTTATTTCCAAAAAAAAATTTCATTTGCCCCCATTTTGCCAAAAACACGGCCGTTTTAAAATTTAGCAATAAACTTAAACAGACCTATCTTCTCCTTCCCTCTTTCGATTTGTCTATGTAGACCTAATTTATTTTCATTTTCAAGGGTAGAAAACTTCAGAACCTACTTTGTTCCATTTTGCGATGAGTTCAGAAGAGAGTATTAGAGCTGGCAGTCATAATTTGTTCCATTTTGTGATTAGTAACCAAACACAACCATTCTTGTCTTTACAAACAAGAAAGACTCTCTCTCTCTCTCTCTATATATATATATATATAAACAAGCACAAAATCAGAAAAAGCAGATCTCTAGTTCCGTACTCATTCAAATCGCTTCTCTCTGTTGTGTATACACATAATTTCAACCGCAACAACAATGGCTAACCAAGCTGAATCGTCCGATTCGTGAGTCAATTCGCTCGATTCTTTTATGGATTTTGATCTCTTTGTTCTGTTTTGCGTTGCGATTTTTAAAATTTTGTTTGACTAATTTTGTTTAAAAAATACAAAATTTTGTTTGATTTCCTATTTGTTTTCTGATTTCTGGATTTTAAGATTCATATGTTGATGATTGTTGTTCTCGTGTGAAAATCTAGAGTTCTGGGAAATCTTCAGTGTTGGAAAGCGTTGTAGGAAGAGATTTCTTGCCCCGTGGATCTGGTGATTTTCAGTTTCAGTCTGAATTATTTGAATGTTGGTTTTGATTTTCATTTGATTACTTCAATGTTTTTCGTCGGCAGGAATTGTTACGCGTAGGCCATTGGTATTGCAACTTCATAAGATAGAGGATGTGAAGTCTGACTATGCAGAATTTCTTCATGCGCCTAAGAGGAAGTATACTGATTTTGGTATGTCTAAAGAAACTCTGAGTTTTTGGTTAGATCATGACATAGTACCAAATATGGATTATTATGATGAGAAATTTGATTTTCATTGACTAAGGCAAACAAAAGATCGAATTCCTGCTTCTATGACTCAGTAACATGTTGAAATTCCCCTTGTTCTTGCTTGCAATAAAATTGTATACTATTTGGGCATTGGATACTAACTTAAGTTTATCTGGTTGTTATTTGATTGAGTCAGGTCTATGGCTCAAAACTTAAAACTCATGAAAAGTTTATCAGAAATCAGTATGTTATGACTGAAGAGACGCATTTTTGTCTGTGATTCAGTCATTGACTAAGTTACCCTGTAGCGACTGCATTGAAAGGCTTATGTGAAGAAATATTGATAAGATGGTATTACAATTGGGATATCTTATTCTGGATCTTCCATGAACAATTTAGTTCTTGTGAATTTGGAGTGTTACGTTCTTTTACATTCTATTCCTATTATGCTGTGTGAGATCCCAGCTCATGCAAAAGCAATCTCAATTTTGCATCAGATACTACGATGGAAACATGGAAAGAGCAAAAGATGTTTTTCCTTTTTTTGTTTGTATTGCAATTCAATCCGCTATATCTTAAGCCATAGGGATAAAAGTGGGACATGCTGCTAGTTAATTAAATTTCCAGTGTTTGACATTCCCTGTATTTTACTTTTGTATTGTTCCTATTTTCTGAAAATAATTAGGTTCCAGGGCAAGAAGCGGAAGGATACAGTTTGCATTGCTCTTGCTGATGACTCATGTGAGCCACCAAAAATCAGGATGAACAAGGTTGTTAGATCTAACCTGAGGGTTAGACTTGGAGATGTTGTCTCTGTGCACCAATGCCCAGATGTTAAGTATGGAAAGCATGTTCATATATTGCCAATTGATGATACCATAGAGGGTGTTACTGGGAGTCTGTTTGATGCTTACTTAAAACGTGAGTTTTTAGTTGCCTTTCAATTTTTTCCCTGTTCATGTATGGTCTTGTGCTTTAAGATGTAGAAGATATCTTCTAGTATTCAGTTCACAAATGACTTATATGCACTTTTAATCAATCATGGTCCCGGTTTATGATAGTCGGGATATTTAGCTTTTCTTCAAGCCAATTATCAAAACAAACTCAGGATTATTATTTTTTTTTTCACTTTCTTATTTGTTTCTTGGCAACAGCTCCTGTTCCTCTGAGAGCCAAAGAGAGGCTGCTTTATTACTTGGACAGTTGGCTGCAACAGACTCAGATTGCAAGGTAAAGTCAAGCTTGCCTTTTAACTTCATTTTCTTTTTTTTTTTGAGTTGGTTTCTATTTCTAATTGATTAGAAGATGGAAAAAAATTAAGTAAATATTATTCTCTCCTTCTTAAGTCTAAGGTTGTTTTTCCAGCTATCCCTTTTGCAGATAAACACAGAGTTAACTTTTGTAAATCGATGGGGTTGGGACTCATTTGCCTTCCAATTTAGGATTGACTTCGCCAAATATTTCATGAAGCGTCATTCAAGTTGAAGTTAATAGTATAATTTAGTGATATATGTATAGTGTTGATTTTTTTTAGTTTGTTAATATGTTGAATGGTTGAATTTGTGGAGGTTTTTTGAATCCCAAATTTGTAATCCTCCATTGTAAAGTGTTGTCTTATATGTATAATGTACAGTTTAACAGACAATGGTGGTGAAATGGAAATGAACATTGAAACTATTGTCTAATATTCAGTGTGCCATATTAATCAGACAACGGTTTTTAATAAGAAAGCATTGTATAAACCTTAATCAGACATCGCCTCAATAGACAACGGTTTTTATCTTCATCAGACAACGGTCAAAAAGCGTTGTCTAAACTTTAATCAGACAACGGTTAAAAATCGTTGTCTGATAAAACTAAAAACCGTTGTGGAAACCATTTTCAGACAACTGTTAAAAACCATTGTCTGAAATGCTATCAGACATCGCCTCAATAGACAACGGTTTTTGTCTTCATCAGACAACGGTCAAAAAGCGTTGTCTAAACCTTCATCAGACAACGGTTAAAACCTGTTTTCTGAAAATTTAGAAACCGTTGTCTGACAATTTAGAAACCGTTGTGGAAACCATCAGACAACGGTTAAAAATCGTTGTCTGAAAAATTAGAAACCGTTGTCTGAACCATCATCAGACAACGGCCAAAAACCATTGTCTGATAAAATTAAAAATCGTTGTGCAAACCTAATGCTATCAGACATCGCTTCAATAGACAACCATTTTTGTCTTCATCAGACAACGGCCAGAAAGCGTTGTCTGATTCAGTTTTCCTTATAGTGTATTCTTCAATAGATTTTGCTAACCTTCTGTCATCTGAGAGTTCTGGCTTTCTTATAGTCGATCAACTTTAGGTCTTCTTCTTTCACAATGAATCTTTAAATATTGGGTCTTCACCCTTCATAATAGATCTTCATCCTTTAGACATTGGGTCTTTTCCCTTTTGAAATGGATCTTCATTCTTGGACATTTGTCCTGCATTAACTTTAGCTCTTCTATCTGGACTGATCTTTTGTCTTTTTCATCTTCATTCTTTTGGGGTTCTTAGTTTCTTCTTTTTCTATTCTTTTTGTTCTTCTTTTTGCAAAAAATTCGGCTATTTTTAATCTAATCCTTATATCCTTTTTTTGCCCCTACGTGGTAAAATATTGAAAGTGAGTATGAAAATTTTTTGTACACACATAAACTCAAAATTTGAAAGGAGAAACTTTACCCCCTGCATAAGCTCAAACCAATGATTTTTTTTATATAGGCTCTGATTGATGTTTGTGTATTGTCTGGTTCCTTGTATAAGTATGCATCTCTATTTTTAAAAGTGACTAAATCTTCCTCAAGCAATAGGCCTTTCATGCCCCCCCTAATGCTATGTTTGCTTCTTATTATTTGCTTCAAGAGTATTGGTTGCTTAAAGAATAGACCAAAAGAATATAATGTAATATGCTCATGTATGTGTGTATGCATGATATGCATGAAAGGTACTTATAGTTGTTCCATTGACTCACAGACTGAGGTGATCAACTAAAGTACTCCCATCGATTCATTACATATGCTCGTTCAGGTCTTGCATTAGAACATCAAAAGACTTTACATCTATGGCTTTTATCTTCTAGATGTACAAAGTATGAGTAATGGGGGCCAAACAACATTGTTAGAGACACGAGGGACATCCAATTCAACATATTTGGTTGCCAACTTCTTCAGGACATGACCTTGTAAGTGATCTTTTCATTAGCCCTCTTTTGCCCATAATGTCCTTTGAGGTTTAACAATACTACATACTTCCCTTAACTTAAAGGCTTTGTATGACAACAATAATTTTTTTTATTTTTTTAAATCTTAAAATTATATTTTGGCTTTGTCAAATTAGTTTCATTGTACTTCAAGGCTCGACTTTTCAAATTAATATAGCTATAACATGACAACCCTAGTTACCGTACTAAACTTGAAAATTATTTCCTTTTAAGCAAGAATTATTGCACTTCAGATAGGTACATACACATTACTTGGCCAAAGGTCTCATTGAGTTTAAATATTGTCTATCTCATATGCATGCTTATTCAAACTATCTCCACTAATAGGCTCTACCTACCAAGAGAGATCAATAGGTCTTTAATAGGCTTGAAATGTGGTCTATAAGGGACATGGGTTAAGTGAAGGCTATTTGTAAATTGGAGCCGGTGTGACACTATGGACAAACCTTCACACTACAAACTTTTTGTTGGAACCTTAGACAGCTGGGAGCATGAAAAGATAGAGCTTTAAACATTCTTCCATCTTCTTGGAATTAATCTGTATCTTGATTAGGACAGTCTTTGTCTTTGCAAAAAGTTTGAGATCCTCATTCCTTTTCTTTTATTTTTTTATTATTTATTTCTTTTGTTTTCTTTTTGTTGGATCCTAACTCTAAGAGAGTTATACCATTTTATGCTTCTGACTATGGATGAATGGAGTATGGTGAGTTTACTTCAATGAGGATAGACCCTTTGTTACCCTGATGTTGTATATTTGAGATATTAGGTCCAATTCAAATAAACTTTAACTATCCTTATGAACTTGATAATAAAGACTTTTCCTTGATCTTCTTTTCCCTTGGTAATTCAATGATCATTAGACTTATCAAAAGTGTAACAACAACTCAGGGTAGGTTATTAGGTTTATAAGCCAATGAAAAGTAAGCTAAAATTTTATGAAGGCTCAAAGGGACAAACTAGGGATTGATGTTAATAGGCCGGATACTAGTTTTTGGCTTACCAAATAATGTCTAAATCATCTCTCCCTTAAATAAGCAGAGTTAAATTTCACCTCAAAAGTTTGTTAAAGCATGTTCTAAGATTGACTAGGACCTAAACAAAGGTAATCATGCAGGAGCCCTCTCTAAGTAAGCATACACAACTTAATGCAACAGAAAAATTCTCTCACCAAGTCATTTGAATTATAATACATAGATACACTAATTTATGAACATCAAGCTAGACTCGTAATTGGTTGAGCACCAAAATGAATAAAGTCCAATGGAAATTTAATGAAAGTAATTTATTCAAACAATCTTAATTTGAAAAATATAATTGTTTTAGAAAACACCAAAGACAAAAAATAAAATAAAAAACCAAACAAGCCAAAGGAAGTTTGTTGAGTTAAAGTTGAAGATGCTTCATTTATTTAGGAATGCAAGGGTGAGGACCTTATGACTTTATACCTCTTCTACTTCAGGTTTAGAGGCCCAGCCTCCTTCCTTAGTCTCTGATTCATCATCATGAACGGTCATTGTCTCATTATCTGCAGCAGGTTCAGACTCGGTAAATAAATTATCCTCCCTTTAAGCTTCTCCACCCATGTTTTAAAAAGATGACAAGACAAAATTCTCATTCAATCTTCCTCTTATCATAAAAGTTGTTAGTGGAGGTACTCTTCCAAATTTAGGCAAACGATTATTTTTGGTGTTGAGCTTATCAGGCTCAGATAACTTTCCACTGTTAATCAAATGTTGGATCTCGTACCTTAAACGAGCACATTTATCTGTCTCATGTCCTTGCATTTGATAGAATTAATAGAAGGTCTTGGCATCAAAGTTTGATGGCAGAGGATCGCTTAGTGGTCGAGGAGCCAATGGATGTAATAACCCCATTTTCTGTAACTTGTTGAAAATCCAAGATAGAGGTTTTTCTAACTCTAAAAATTATCTTCTATTTGCTTGACCAGTTGTTGCATTGACATCTACTAATTTCTATATCCCTAACTGCCAAACTGATAATTCCCCCTCTCATTCTTTCTTCCAAAAAATGGTTCTTCTCTCTTTTTCATTCTTCTATTTGTAAACCACCTTGAAGAAAATCTTTGAAATCCCTTATAAGGGTATGAGATAACCTCTCACGAAGATTGGGTAGGACGCCTCTGACTATCATTCTGATCTAGTCAGACTCATCAGGCCTCCTTTTGAAAAGTGCCGCCTTATTTCTCCATCTCTTCATATAATCAACACAACTTTCATTTTGTTTTTGCCTGATAGTCTCCACCTTCATCTCTACCTTCATCAAGGTAACTTCCAGCTCAACATTGTACTCATATTGTTGAATGAAGGTTTTGTACAGTAAATTCCAATATTTTTAGGTATTTTCTTCTAAAGTATTGAACCAGTTTTGCACAACAGGATCTAGTGAAAGCATGAAATACCTTAGAGTTTGAGCCTTAGTAGCTCCAGCAGATTGCATGGTAGTGATGTACTGCTTAACATGCAAGTGAAGATTTTCTGTACCATCGTACTTAGAGAAAGAAGGCATTTTGAACTTGTAAAGGACTTCTTCCTCTTGCTAAAATAGTTTGTCTACCTCTAATACCTCCTCAGCCTTTAGCTTCTTTTTAAACTTCTTCTCCAGATCAGTAATCATTTTCTTCACATTCGCAGTTTCAGTTTTCTCCATAGCCATCTTTTCTTCCTTCTTATCTTGAAGAGCTTAGAAATATTGAGCCCAATCATCATCATCATTAATTATCATCGTATCATCATCAAAGGCTACCTCCCTACCTTAGCCTTTTCCATGTCTTTCTATTTTTTAGTACTAGCAGATGCTTCAATAGTGTTTTCTTCCAATAGTGCAGCTAGTTGATTTGTTATGGTCTCAGCTGGGGCCCCCTTTAACTCTTCCATCTTGGATGCAAAAGCTTCATTTACTAGATTCTGAACTTGGTCAGGGTTCATGGTTCTGGGAGTGAAATTAACCGTATCTTCAACAAATTCTGAGTCACTAATGTTGGTCGGGTTGTCGTATGTCCTTGAACTATTGTACTTCAAGTCTATGAGCCAAAAAGGATCAATGCTATGTAATGCAATATATGTATACATGTATGCATGGATGCACAAGTAGTAGACAAATAAAGATAATTAGGACATTCCTTCCAACCTCACATCTTTCACATACGAATGCCAAGTCTCTTTTCTTAGGTATATAGTTAACAAAATATCAACATGGGATATGTTGTTTTCGAAAAATTCACTCGGACTATTTACCCAATAGTTGTATTTTCAAACTTTGGAAGTCAGTCCATGATAATTTTCATTAATTAAGCCTTAATCGGTTGGATCAACTGGAAATAACTTTTATGCTATATTATGGATTAAAACTAAATTAAAATGTTTATCATAAATAGATTTTCTATTTTAAAAAAGTAACTAATGATTTATGCCACAATCAAGCCCATAATTAACAATCTTTGATATAAATTAGGCCCATAATTGATTTTTAGTATTTCATAATTGACCTAAATAGTTGTAAGCTCATTTAATAATAAGGTTAAGAAAATTGTAATTTGAATACAGTGAAAAATAATTTTGTTTCCAAGCCCATTGTAAAAAAGGTTTGTTTAAAAATGAATCTTGGGCTTTATACTTAGGCCATGAGGTAGATAAGAATCCTTAACCAATTTTAGAAAATTTTTATGTTCAAAGACCATCTTGAAAATTTTAAAAATAGTATTGGTCTTTTGGGCTTAAAAGAATAAAAATTATTTTGAGCTTATAATATAATTAGGCCATATTAGAAAAAGAACAAACCAAAAGAACAAACATTTGGGTAAAAACCTAAGGAGAGTAACTAAGCTAATTACATGAGCTTTATTCTTTGGGTTGAAAAGTTTAGGCTCCCATAAAAAGTATATACCAAAAGTTACTAGGCTATGAGTGGCCATGCTATGCTCAATCTCCATACCTTGAGTGAAAGTATAGTATTCCTTACATAATACAACATGGATTATACGAGTATTTTAACTCACGCACACAATGCAATCTAAATGATGCAATGGATAATATCATAATAAGAAAGAATAAAAAATATAAAGACCAACGAAATCAACTTCTCTTATCCCTAGTGGAGTGGCCACTGTGAGCGGGAATTTTTGCTCCATTTTCATGTGGAATGGTTCTTGCAACTTCGGCACTATTAGGCTAAGGGCTTTAGAGAATACGAGCTTAAACCAGGAGAAAATGGAGTCACCACCCAGACGGGCTGGGAAAATAACTCAATTCTTAAAGAATTCCCAACCCCCTTATTGGGTTTGAAAAGTTGGATAGGGATGGGGAAGGTGAGAATGACTCAGCACCCTCATAGTCCGGTTCATTAGAACCGGCCTCCTTTTCAGGTCTAAATATTATTAAATTATTAACTTATTGAAATATCATCCATACTACATGCAATTTAAAATAAATAAACATTCATTGTATTAATATCAAAGAAGGTTCAAACAAACAAAGAAATAAAAATGGGCATCCATACAAGATGAAAACATGCTCTTACAATAGTGTCCAATGCCTAAAACTAAATAAAATAGGACACCCATCATTTGGTAGAAACATGCCCTTTACATTAATTCCAACACTTAAAATAAATTAATTTACATTGAACTTAACAAATGAGATATCCATAAAGTGAAAAAATACCTCTTACATTCTTGAGATCAAAATAAACCAATTGAAGTACTCAACCATTCATCATAAATAAAACATCAATAGATCATTTATCATAAATAAACAATAATGAATCAAACAATCAAATCTAAGCTGTAATCTTAAATAAGGCATTAAATACACAAAATTAGGGTTTACATACTAAATTAAGGCTTATAGGGTTTTAAACATGGTTTTAGGATTTTTGAGATGAGAATTAGGGTTTTTTAAAACAAAACTAGGGTTTTTGATATGAGAATTAGGGTTTTTGAAATGGAAATTAGGGTTTTAGTATAAGGATTAGAGTTTTAGGATTTTTAAAACAAACTAGGTTTTATGGTTTTAAAAACAAGATTAGGGTTTTAGATATAAGGTTTATGGTTTTGATGTTCAAAGTTTAGTTTATGTCCAAAGCTAATAATTCCATTGCTACTGGATTACTTAGATATTGAATTAAAATTAATTACAATATTCAAACCAAGTAATCAAAATGTTTAATGCTACTGAATTAAATTAACTACTGGATTAAAACAATTTCATAACTTTCAAATCATTCAATGATGTTTTTAAAAGAAAATATAACTACTGGATGTTTTAATGTAAATTGGTTTTAGAAAATCAAACTTGCGTCGAAGGCTCCACCAAAGTTGATAGGTTGAAATAAGCTTGCTTATACCACTGCCTGCATCCACTTTGATTTTTGGTTGGAAGTTTAATGCAACCCGTGTACAACTGCCTTATTTTTTATTGTTGTTGTGTGTCTGTGTTGCTCTCTCCTTTTTAATAATTCTTTGCTGCTAGATTTTTAATATTAATTACCATCCCTTATTTAATTATTAAGCTCCTATTTATAAGAAATAAACTAGGTTAAAACAAGTAAATCCCGAGCTTAATCCGGATTTCCAAAATAAGTTTAGTTTCAAATGTGACCATATCGGATTAAAATGTAATAAGTTCGACATGAAACCATGTCCATATCGAATTAAAATCACTTTAATTCGATATGGACCATTATCCAAATCAAATTAAAGGTATAATTTGATATGGACCAACATCCAAATCGAATTAGACAAGCCAAATTCGATATGGCATGATCCAAACCAAACCAAACCAACTTCAATAATCAAATGGACTGTTTCAGGGCTTTCAAAGTTGAACCGACTTATTTTAGGGCTTTGAACCAATCTAATTAAAAGCTTTAAAGCAAGTTTAAGCCATTAAGAATGAACCGATCTTTGACTAGACCTTTTTTAATTGGGATCGAACTAGCTTAGGACCAAAATTAAGAGTCTATACTTACATTCCGTAATACCCTTATACCCTTTATATATAATACATACACCAAGTATATGTAAAATACGTATGCATAATACAAGAATATCATAGTCTCAAACTTTTCAAAATTTTCATAATTATAAGAATAATATTTAAATCCCTAGAATATAACTTAATAGATAAATAAATATATAATTTATATACTAAAAATACAGTTTTTTTAAAAAAAATCTCTTGAAATAATTCGCCAGAGTTTTATTTGTATTTCAAACGTTCCTAAAATTTAAACAACACAACTGTAGACCCTTAATTTTGGCACGGATTAGGTCTAAGAAGCTTACTTTGTTCTGTTATAATTTTAAAGAACCACAACCTAATTTTAAAGCTTAAATATTAGATGGTCCAATTTATAACAGCCCAAATTAAATTGTAAAATAGGTTCGGTCCGAAAGAAATTAAAAATTAGGGTTTGATTTGAGTCAAGACATGCCAAAATCGACATGAGCATGGCTCATGTTGATTTGGACCTTCCAAATCGATATGGGTTGGCTCCATATCGATTTGGAACCTCCAAATCAATATGAGCCCCTCCAAATCTTAGTTTTGACCGGCCATTTGATTTCCTAATCAAGTTATAATTCTTTTAAGACTCGGATTAGGTTTAGGGTTAAGTTTTTGTTTCCTATAAATATATTATTAACACACAGGAAGCGGATGAAGCATGGAGAGTGACTGATAATTAGTAAAAGACAACAATTGGCGGCACTAGAAGAGATAGTAGCAGTTTTTATCAAACCCTAATATTCAAAAAGCAAGTAAAAGAAGGCAGCAAACATATAACCATTGTTTTAGATAGAGGCAATAGTTTTCCTCAACCAATAACAAAGTTGACTCATGTAGTGGATTAACAAGCTTGGTTCAACAGTTCATATTCGGTAGAGCCAACCACCAACGCAGGTTTGATTCCCTCTTTAAATTAATTCAATTGATTGCTCTTAATAATTATTCCATTGAATTATGTTATTTATAAACTGAGTATGCAAATCATCCATAATAGGTGATAGATTTGAATTAAAAGAGATAGTAGTATTAATATATACCCTACCATTATTTTCATAAATCCTAAACTTTGTCAAATTGTGTATTAGTTTGGATTAATCTTACTATTAATAATCAAACCCTAGCTCTAGTTTTAAAACCGTAATTTTATATTTTTAATTTTTATGTAGCTTAGAAACCCTAATTTAGTTTGTACATTTATTATTCAACATGGTATTTAAATATTGTCTCGGTTATTAATATATGTCCACTCATTGTATGTTTGATGTATGACTTATTTTATTTATAATGGATATTTACTTTTATTTTATTTATAATGAATTGTTGAATATTTTTATTAGTCTATATTCAAGAGATATGTTTCCACTTCGTAGGTACCTCATTTGTTAGATCTCATGTAATATAATTTATTTAAGCTTTGGATTAATGTAAAGGATATGTTTTTACCAATTGGTGGGTATCCTATTTTATTTGTTTTCTTTTGGACATTGGACAATTGTAAAAGCATGTTTCTATCCATGGATGAGTGTCTATTCATTTATTTTGTTTAAACTCGTTGTGATTTTAATAAAGTGATTAATTATTTTTATGATTGTATTTATTATGGATAATTTCATATTAACTAAGAATTTTATAACATTAAGACCTGAAAATGAGGCCGACTCCAATGAACCGGGCGTTGTGGTGGTGCTGGGTCATTCTCACCTTCCTCACGTGTACCCAACTTTCCAAACCCAATAGGGGGTTGGAGATTCCTTAGGAATCGAGTTATCCACCCCTTTATTTTTCCTGGCCCATCCGGGTGGTGACTCCATTTTCTCCGGGTTCAGGCTCGTGTTCTCTAAGGACCCGAGCCTAACAGTGTCGAAGTCATAAGAACTATTTCACATGGGAGTGGGGACAAAAATCCCCGCTCACAGTACGAATAAGGAAGTCGATGTTAATGTAATTGGTCAAGGAAGTAGAAGATAGTTGTTAGAGTTGGGGAAACCTATGTCTTGAGTTTTCAACAAGCTACAAAAGAAGGGATTATTAGAACCGTTGGCTCCTCGACCGATACACGATCCTCTGACATCAAACTTTGATGTCGAGGGCTTCTTTCAATTTTATCAAATGCAAGGGCATGAGATAGATAAATGTACTCGATTAAGACATGAAATTCAAGATCTTATTAACAGTGGTAAGCTACTAAGCCTGATAAGCCTAATACCAAAAGCAATCCTTTGCCTAAATTTCGAAGAGTACCTCCACCAGCAATCTTTATGGTAGGAAGAGGATTGGGGAAATATTTTATCTTAATATCTTTTCAATATGAGAGTATTCAAGATGTGAAGAGAGAAGAAGCTCAACTCAACAAACTTCCCTTAGCTTGAATGTTGCTCTTCTATTTTGCTTTCTTTAATATTTAATTGGAACAATTATGTTTTCCAAATTATGTTTGTTCGAATAAATTATTTTCATTAAATTTTTTATGGTCTCTGTTCACTTTGGTGCTCAACCAATGATGAGTCTAGCTTGATATTTATAAATTAAATTATCTATGCATCATGATTTGAATGACTTTACTAGGTGAGGGAATTATTCTATAGCATTGAGTTGTGTATGCTTACTTAGAGAGGGCTCCTACATAATGACCTTTGTCTAGGTCCTACTCAAACTTAGAACATGCATTGAAGGACTTTCGAGGTGAAATTGAACTCTACTTATTTTATGGAGAGATGATCTAGGCATTATTTGATAAACCAAGAACTAGCATCCACCCATGTTAACATCAATCGTTAGTTTGTCCCCTTGAGCCTTCATGATATTTTAGCTTGCTCTTCATTGGCTTGTAGCCCGATAATCTACCCTGAGTTGTTGTGACTCTTATAACAAATCTGATAATCACTAAGGTGAAAGGGTAATAAGATCAAAGAAAAGAATGCATAATCAAGACAACAAGGATAGTTGAAGTTCACCTGACACTAGACCTAATATCTCCAATTCACTAAGATGATATCAGGGTAACAAATGATTTATCCTTGTTAAAATAGACTCACTCTACTCCACTTATCCATAGACATAAGTATAGAATGGTGCAAGCAAGACAATTTTTTTGGAGTTAGGACCCAACAACAATAAAGAAAAAAAAAGAAGAAAAACAAAAAGAGAAAGAAGGAAAAAAACAAGAAAAACAAGAAAAAAAAATGGGTCCTGAGTTTGTGCAAAAACAAAAGGAAAAGATGAAGATCGTATTAATCAGTTCTATATTTCTTTCAAGGAGATAGAAGGAAATTGGAGTCTAGCAAAATTGCTCCTAGCTGCCTATGGCTCCAACAGAAGATTTTAGCTTGAAGGTTTGTCAGCATTGTCACATCAACTCCAATCTCAAAATGACCTTCACTTAAACCATGTCTCTTATAGATCCCATTTCAAGCCTAATAAAGACATAATGATCTCTTTTGATAAGTAGACTCTATTAGTGGAGATAGTTTGAATAAGCGTGCCTATGAGATAGACATTATTCAAACTCAATGAGACCTTTGGCCAAGTAATGTTTATGTGCATGTCTGAAGTGCAACAGTTCTTATTCAAATAGAAATGATTCCCAAGTTTAGTATAGTAACTAGGGTTGTCATGTTATAGATATGTTAATTTGCAAAATCAAGTCCTGAGGTATAATGACATTGATTTGACAAGCCAAAATATGATTTTAAGATTTAAAAAAATATATTTCTATCATACAAAGCCTTCAAGTTTAGGGAAGTATGTTGAACTATCTAACCTCAAAGGACACATTGGGCAAAGTAAATGATTATTGGCAAGGTTATGAAGAAGCTACCAATTGATGTGCTGAATCATAGTTTGAAATGGATGTATCTTTGACTATGCTGCTTGGGCCTCACCACTCATGTTTTCAACATCTTGGAAATAAAACCATAAATATCAATTTTTTTGTCATTCTAATGCAAGACCTGAACCAATGAGAACACTTCAGCTGAGCACCTCGGTCTGTGAGTCGATGGAACCACTGTAAGTATCATCCTTGCATATCATGCATACATAAGCATATCACATTGCATTTTTTGTCTTATGGTCCTATTATTTGTCAAAGTAAACACAGATACACTACAAAGCAAAGATGAAGTAGATATGGAGTCAGGGGGCATGGAAGGCCCATTGCTTGAGAAAGATCTAATCATTTTGCAAAAGAAAGAAGAAATGCATGCTTGTACAAGAACTAGACAAAACAAACATCAATATGAGCCTGCATGGAAAAAATCATTGGTTTGAGCCTACACAGGGGGCAAAGTTTCTCCTTTTAATTCTTGAGTTTATGCGTGTACAAAATATTTTCAGACTCACTTTCAATATTTTACCACGCAGGGGGCAAGGACAAGATATATGGGCCAGCTAAAAATAACTGAATTTTTTGCAAAAGGAAGAGCAAAAAGAACAAAATAAGAAGAAAATAAGAATCCCAAAAGAACGAAGATCCAAAAGATAAAAGATCAGTCCAGCTAGAAGAGCTGCAGCCAATATAGGACAAATGTCCAAGAATAAAGATTCACTTTTGAAGGGTAAAGATCCGATCTCCAAAGGATAAAGATTCATTTTGAAGTATAAAGACCCGATCTCCAAAGAATAAAGATCCATTTTTGAAGGGTAAATGTCCAATCTTCGAAGGATAAAGATCCATTTTTGGAGGATAAAGACCCACAATCTATTAAAGAATGGAATAGCCGGTTAGAAGAAAGCCAAAATTCTCAATTGATAAAAGGTCAATCAAATCCAGTTTTGGGTCGAGAACCCAAAGTCCAGTTTCGGGTCGAGAACCCAAAGTCCAGTTTTAGATCGATAACCCAAATCCAGTTTAGGGTCGAGAACTAAAAATCCAGTTTATGGTAGAGAACCCAAAATTCAGTTTTTGATCAAAAACCTAAAATCCAGTTTCAGGTCGAGAACCCAAAATTCAGTCTCGGATCGAGAACCCAAATCTAGTTTAGGGTTGAGAACTCAAAATTCAGTCTCAAGTCGAGAACCCAAATTCAGTTTCGAGTCGAGAACTCAAATCCAATTTTGGATTCTAAAATTTAGTTTCGAGTCGAGAATCCAAAATCCAATTTCGGGTCGAGAGTCTAAATCCAGTTTCAGGACCCAAATTATTTTAGAGTTCATAACTCATTTTAGGTGCAGAACCCAAAATCTATCCGAGTCCAGAACTCATTTTGGGTTTTTTTAGTTCAAAACTCAATCAGATCTCGGGTCCAAAACTTGTCCTTATCCAAAATTAGCTCAAAGTCATGGTGCTTTTTACTCTCTTCTACTGAAGTCTCAGATTATTCAAGCAGGGGGCAAAACTGTAGACCCTTAATTTTGGCATGGATTAGGTTTAAGAAGCTCATTTTATTCTGTTATAATTTTAAAGAATCTAAACCTAATTTTAAAGCTTAAATATTAGATGGTCCAATTCATAAAAGCCCAAATTAAATTGTAAAATAGGTTTGATCCGAAAGAAATTTAAAATTAGGTTTTGGTTTGAGTCAGGACATGCCAAAATCGACATGAGCCATGGCTCATATCGATTTGGACCTTCCAAATCAATATGGGTTGGGTCTACATCTATTTGGAATCTCCAAATTGATATGAGCCCCTCCAAATTCGAGTTTTGACCGGCCATTTGATTTTTTAATCAAGTTATAATTCTTTTAAGACTCGGATTAGGTTTAGGGTTAAGTTTTTATTTCCTATAAATACATGATTAACATATAGAAAGAGGAGGAAGCACGGAGAACGATTGATAATTAGTAAAAGACAACAACTGGAAACACTAGAAGAGATAGTAGCAGTTTTTATCAAACCCTAATATTCAAAAAGCAAGTAAAAGAAGGCAGCAAACGTATAACCATTGTCTTAGATAGAGGCAATAGTTTCCCTCAACCAATAACAAAGTTGACTCATGTAGTGGATTAACAAGCTTGGTTCAGCAGTTTATATTTGGTAGAGCCGACTACCAACGCAGGTTTAATTCTCTCGTTAAATTAATTCAATTGATTGCTCTTAATAATCATTCCATTGAGCTGTGTTATTTATAAACTGAGTATGCAAATCATCTATAATAGGTCATAGATTTGAATTAAAAGAGATAGTAGTATTAATATATACCCTGCCATTATTTTCATAAACCCTAAACTTTGTCAAATTGTGTATTAGTTTGGATTAATCTTACTATTAATAATCAAAGCGTAGCTCTAAATTTTAAAACTGTAATTTTATATTTTTAATTTTTATGTAGCTTAGAAACCCTAATTTGCATGTTAAAATCCTAGTTTTTACATTTATTATTCAATATGGTATTTAAATATAGTCTCGATTATTAATATATGTCCACTTATTGCATGTTTGATGCATGACTTATTTTATTTATAATGGATGATTTACTTTTACTTTATTTATAATGAATGGTTGAATTTTTTTTATTAGTCTATATTCAAGAGGTATGTTTTCACTTCATGGGTACCTCATTTGTTAGATCTCATGTAATATAATTTATTTAAGTTTTGGATTAATGTAAATAATACGTTTCCACTAATTGGTAGGTATCCTATTTTATTTATTTATTTATTGGACATAAGATAATTGTAAAGGTATGTTTCCATCCATGGTTGCATGTATTATGGATAATATCATATTAACTAAGAATTTTATAATATTAAACCTGAAAAGGAGGACGGTTCCAATGAATCGGGTGCTGTGGAGGTGCTGGGTCATTCTCACCTTCTCCACGCATACCCAACTTTTTGGACCCAATAGGGGGTTGGAGATTCCTTAGGAATCGAATTATCCACCCCTTTCTTTTTTTCGACCCATCCAGGTAGCGACTCTATTTTCTCTGAGTTTAGGCCCATGTTCTCTAAGGCCCTTAGCCTAACAGTGTCGAAGTCGCAAGAACCATTAAACATGGGAGTAGGGGCTAAAATACCCGCTCACAACAACCTACAAAAGATTTTACACTCCCAAATAAATTCAAATAACCATTTCTCCATCACCTCTTAAATTATACAACCATAAATAAATATATAATATTTTTCGAATTTATAATGTTTAGCCCAAAAACCATTGCAATTTACAATCTTTACATGTATACAAACAATTTGTATATAATTATATAATGCTTCACAAAAGAAATATTTACATGTCTGTAACTACCTCCGGTCCTGTGGAAGTCAATCCAAAAACTTCTAGCATGACCCGAAAACCTTAGTCCTACTTTGGTTTAGTAGGGCTCTCGATCTCAATCCTGCCACCTGAACGATTAACAAATCACGCTAAACTTTTCTCCTAGTGGTACAGACTTTGATAATAGTAAAAATTTAAAGAAACAATGCAATATGCTTTTACTTTGATATTCTCAATGTGGGATGTAACTATATTTTAAAACTTATGCATTTTTTACTTTAAACCATCACATATCACATTCAGATGTATTGGGTCCAAATGACCTTATATAATATTCAAGTTCCAGAGATAATTCTTTGGACTATAATGACGTCCAACATCTAGCCAGAAGACAAATAATAATAACGCTCAGCATTTAGCCCGAACGTAAAATATATAATGGTGACGCCAATGTCTAGCCCAAAGTCATTCATAGGCATGTTATATCATATCACCAAACACAATACTCTGGAACATGATATTACATAAGGTACCACACATATCATACACATTTCCATACTTTTTCATACACTGGCAATTATGCCATTTTTCATTCTTTTTGGTACTTTTTTTTATCATTTTACATTATTTCCATACCTTTTCATCACAAACATCAATTTCTTATGGTGGCCGATTTATGCCTTAAAATTAGCATAACTGCATTCTTTTGACAAACATATTTAATAATGTTGTTAGCCATATTAAAATGTCTTAATTATTCATATATTTTTCATTTCATGACTTTAAACACACTTCTATGCACTTTTTATGTGAATTCGCATACCAAAGTAGCATAGTCATAATTTTTAAATACAATGCAACATGTAATTTTCAATGCATCATAATACAATTCAATCAAAGTATATGTTAACCTTGTTTAAGCAACTTCTAATTTAAGATTTACACCTTCCTCGCCACTTTTCACAATGTCCTTCACCACTTGGTTTGAAAAATTATTATCTACTCAACACCTAATCAAAATGTGAATATATATATATAATGCATTAGAATCACAATTTTAGTTGTTTTAACCATTAATATCAATTAAATACATTTCCTTCAAACTTCCAATTTTTTTGCCCTAACTCTCTTTGATTTTGGAACAACATTACAACCAATTCCAATTGCATTTTAAGTTTATTTCTACCATTAGAATCATTTTGTAACATGATTTAAACAATTAAATACAATTTACATCAATTCTTTAACAAAGTTCATCCAAAACCCTAAATTCTTCACTAACCCATTCAAACTCCAATCAAACTTGTTGTCCCAAGATGGCAACCAAGAGGGGGGGTGAATTGGTTTCCTCAAGAAAAAATGACAATTAAAAAAACTCAACAAAATAGAAGTGCGGAATTAAGAGATGGTTGAGTAATGGAAGAAAGAAAGAACACACAAGATTTATAGTGGTTCGAATTTTACTTCAATCCTACATCCACTTCCTTAACAACTTGTTAAGGTTCCACTAATCTTTGAAGTTTTTACAAGCTCACTTCCAACTTTGGTGTTTTCACAAGTTCACACCTAACTTCACAAGTGTTTTCTAAGGCTTACACTCAAGAACCTTTAAAGGAGTTTTTGAGGCTCACTCTCACAACCCAAACAAGAGTTTTACAAGGATTACTCTCACAACCCAAGTGTTTTTCCAAGCTCACACTCAAACTTATACAATGGTGTTTTCAATGCTTACACCTAACATTCATTACAATTCAAATGTAAGTTTAAGTAAAAGAAAGTTGCTTGGCTATCAAAATCTGTTTTCTTGCTTCTTCTATTTTCTTTTCTTGTAGAAGCACTGTATTTATAGCCAATGTGGTCTTACTAGCCGTTATTGATAATGAGAATAAAGTTTTGCTGTGTAGACCTTCTTTATTAAACTATCCGAAGCTTCTCACGGTCGTCCTTCATACAAGGATGGTCGCGCTGATGTCTCACGCGGTCATCCTTGAACAAGGCACGGTCGCTGAATTTAAAAAAAGCTTCAACGGTCAAATTTGAGTGCTCTGCAGCTGGAATCTTGCCCATGCTGTGGTTGTCGGGACGGTCGCGCATCACCATGGTGCGGTCGCCCTTTTTGAATGTTGAAGTGGGTTTTTAACGGTCATGTTCACGTGGCATTCTCTGATAGGGCAGAAGAGATGTCCGCCAAAATTTGAATGTCAAGGTCGCCCTAGGTAGCATCTCGCGGTAGAATTGAGATTCTCGCGTCGAACTTCTGGATGTACCTGAGGACGTGAACACTACTGTCTCTTTAAGCAAATTCTTCTTGAATTGGTAGAGCGGTCGCGACTCTGAATGGACGGTAGCTAAAGTGGTAAGCGAGGCAGAGTCATTCGACGTTCTTGTCACCGCGAACCTTACTGTGATTAGAATGATTTGAGTTCCTTGGTTAGCGGTCGTCCATAAATTGGGACGGTCGCTCTTCTTTAGGCGCGGTCGCGACTGAGGTCGGGCTTCTGACCACGAAACCTATTGTGATAAGGTTTCATCCTGTAATTGAATGGTGCGGATGTATTCATGTGTAGTGTGACCGCTAGAAGTGTTCTGTTCACCTTTATTTGAAGTGACCTAAGCCTGCAACAAGATTCTCCAAACACATGTTAAATGGATCATCCATTTGAGTTGTCAAGGATCAAAATAGAGATCATTTGTCTAACAATCTCCCCCATTTTGACTTTGACAATTCAAATGGAATGATAAAAAAAATAATAAGTCTAAAATGCTCCCCCTTAACATATGCATAAATCATGGTTAAGCAATCATTGGTGCATTGATATTATTTGAGTATCTTGGTGCATTGAGTTATGGTTAAACAATCATTCCATTCATTACGTATACTATTTGCTCCCCCATTATGTATACTATTTTCTCCCCCATTGTCATAGGCAAAATATTTTCTCCCATTGCATAAATTATTAAAAGCAACAATCAAAACAACAAACATTTTAAACAAATAAGGATTACTAAACATTAAATTTATTAAAAGGTAGATGAAAGTACAAAGATATATTAGTAAAGCAACAGACAAATCAAAGCATAACACAAAATGAAAATGCAAACTAAACAGATAAGCTATTCAGAGTCATCATCCTCATCTATCTCTTCTTCTACTAAAGGAGCTTTTCCTTTATCTTGAAGAGCAAATGATGTAGAGCTAGTGCTAATGGACTCTTCTTCTTCAAGAAGGCTTTGGGTATGATCACTTATATCCCAATCTTCAAGATTGCATTGAGGCAAGTCCAATTTGCCTTGCATATCATATAGATCATGATGCATGTGAGATATAAGGTCAATTCTCTTGTTCAAGTGCTGGAATCTTTTGGAGACACTTTTCTTGAACTTAGAGAGTTTCCTGGAGAGAGATTTGATAGCATGGAGGATGAGTTGTGTAGAGGATGAGGTAGTTTCTTGAGCAGCTTTGGATGAAGTAGCTTTTGGTGGTAATTCCACAGCAACTTCCACAGAGTCTCCCTCTTCCTCAATTGTGTACCTTGGCCTTTTCTTTTGTCTATCTACAACTCCTTTCTTGCCAAAGTAATACACATATGATCCTTCAATCTTCCTTACACATCCAGTATGCTCTAAGTAGTCAATGGTGATGGCACTAGAGGCAAGATTGAAAGAATTTCTCAAAGTAGCTAAGTTCAAATCATTTAGTAGGTTTAGGTGCCTAGCTATTTGAGTAATGTGTGAGGATAGGAAGAAGGTTCTAGTTCTTGTAACAGCATGATGATAGAGGGTGTTAATCAAGAACTTGGTTGTGTTCATTTGGATGTTGTAGGTGAAAGCATATAAAAAGATGAGGTCTCTTTTGGTTACTTTCTCATTACCATCTGCTCTTTGATGGATGATGTAGGTGATAATCCTATGGAGCATCCAATGGGTGAGAGATTTGATGTGTCTGGCTTTTGATTCTTTTTCAAAAGAAGTTTCCACAGAAATTTCTTGCCAAAATTCAGAGAGAGTATGGTTTGAGAAGATTTGATCATTGTAGGAGGTTATACCATCAGTAGGAAAGTTCTAAATGTTACCAAAATCTTCTAGGGTTAAGGCTTGGTATTGATCAAAGAGTTTAAACCTAACCCCATACCATCCTAGTGCAGAGTTAGCACTCTTTTCTATTTGAAAGGACATAAGAAACTCCTTGCTTAAACTGGAATAACCTACCTCTTCTGGAAATACAAACTTTCTCCATCCAAGGACATCTAGTAATCTCTCAATCTTGTCCTTGATATTTAGGGCATAAAGCATCCCACCAAAAGGAGATTTGGTTCCCTCAACCTTCTTTCTCTTCAACATAGCATACCTAACATCTTCTTCAGAAGTTTGGTGGTGAGGTTTGTGAATTTTCTCACCTCTTCTAGACTGTAGAGGAGATGGAGGATCAACTATGGGTTCTCTTATTGTGATTCCTGGAACTCTCTTTGCTTGTCCTTTTATTTTGGAGGTGGTTTTCTTTTTGGGAGCCATCAGAACAGAAGAAACATAAGAGAACTGGAAAACAGAGGGTGATTGAGAAATAGATGATTTTGAGAAGATTTTAGAGATTCAGAGGGAAGTTTGTATGTTTTAATAAGCAAAATATCAAAGAAATTGATGTAACATACTCTTAAATAGATGAAATTAAGAAAATAGCCGTTTATAACTGTTGAAAGTTAAGAGTTGCGACCTGTCATACAGCCAACGGTTATAAAATTTCGAGCAAAGTGTACAGGGTGCAGTCAACAGGGTGCTATCGCGAAGTTTGGTCCAGCGACCATTATCAAGTTCAGTACGCTCGCGGGTGAAGAATCTATCTGTAACGGTCGAAACTGTTTAAATTTTTGCATTCGCGCATAAATTTTCTCGACTGCGCACAGAGTTATTTGTTTGAATGAATCTGGCAGACAAGATAGCGATCGCAAAAGGACACTGGAGCGA
Organism: Garcia nutans; assembly: GCA_947685225.1. Lineage (NCBI taxonomy): Eukaryota > Viridiplantae > Streptophyta > Magnoliopsida > Malpighiales > Euphorbiaceae > Garcia > Garcia nutans. The sequence goes on from CANTUV010000068.1 coordinate 5,440,228, forward strand.
ATCACGACTGACTTAGAAATGAAAGATTCAAGGAAAGATGGAGGAATTTTCTAATGTTTAGGCAAAAATATATATATGCACAAAGAAACTTTATTGAAAGGCAAAAGTTTTAATTAATTCAAGGTGATTCCATCAATCATTCCTAAATTGAGTTTAATGAAGTTAAGTCTATCTTCATTCAAGGGTTTTGTAAAGATATCAGCAAGTTGATTTTGTGTATCTATAAATTCTAGGATTATATTCTGATTTTGTACATTTTCTCTCAAGAAATGATGTCTAATATCTATATGTTTGGATCTAGAGTGTTGGATAGGATTCTTAGACAAATTGATAGCACTAGTGTTGTCACATTTAATGGAGATATTGTTAAACACTTTACCATAGTCAAGCAATTGTTGTTTCATCCATAATATTTGTGTGCAACAAAAACATGCTGCAACATATTCGGCTTCCGTTGTGGATAAAGCAACTGATGCTTGTTTCATACTATGCCAAGAAACTAGACAATTACTAAGAAAGTGACATGCTCCTGTAGTGCTCTTTCTATCTAAAATACTACCAGCATAATCTGCATCTGAAAAGCCTATGATATGAAATGATGTGTTTTTAGGATACCAAAGTCCTAAATGCATTGTACCACTCAAATATTTCAAGATTCTCTTAGTGGCATTCAAGTGTGATTCTTTAGGATTAGTTTGAAATCTAGCACAAAGACATACACTATACATTATATCAGGTCTAGAAGCGGTTAAGTAAAGTAGTGATCCGATGATACCTCGATATTTCTTCTCATCTACTGCTTTACCATTTTCATCTTTACCTAATTTCAAGGATGTGCTCATAGGAGTTTTGCTAGTTTTGCAGCCATCCATTCCAAATTTCTTGATGAGTTCTTTCATATATTTGGATTGGTTGATGAAGATCCCATCTTCACATTGCTTGACTTGCAGTCCAAGGAAGAACTTGAGTTCACCCATCATGCTCATTTCAAATTCCCTAGTCATACAAGAAGCAAATTCTTTGCACAAGGCTTCATTAGTAGCTCCAAATATTATGTCATCCACATAAATTTGTACAATCAAAATGTTATGCTTGTTCTTTTTAACAAAGAGAGTTGTGTCTACTTTTCCTTTTGCAAAACCATTTTCAAGTAAATATGCACTAAGTTTATCATACCAAGCTCTTGGTGCTTGTTTCAATCCATATAAAGCTTTGGTAAGTTTGAAAACATGATCAGGAAATTTGTAGTTTTCAAAACCAGGAGGTTGTTCTACATAAACTTCTTCGCTTATAAGTCTGTTTAGAAATGCACTTTTAACATCCATTTGAAAAAGCTTAAAGTTCATGTGACATGCAAAAGCAAGTAATATTCTAATAGTTTCTAATCTAGCTACAGGGGCAAAAGTTTCATCATAGTCAATACCTTCTTCTTGATTATAGCCTTTGGCTACCAATCTTGCTTTATTTCTAATAATGTGACCATTTTCATCAAGCTTATTCCTATAGACCCATTTGCATCCTATTATAGAGTGATCTGTAGGTCTAGGAGTAAGTTGCCAAACATTATTTCTTTCAAATTGATTAAGTTCATCTTGCATTGCAGTTATCCAATTTTCATCATTTAAAGCCTCCTCAACAGTCTTTGGCTCAATTTGAGAAACAAAAGCAAAATTAACATCTACATGATTAATTTTAGATCTAGTAATTACTCCCTTAGATGTTTCTCCAATGATGAGTTCCTTAGGATGGTCTTTCTTGTATTTCCAATCCTTAGGTAGATCTTGAGTCTTTTCTTCAAGTTCATACTGATTTATCTTTGGAGCATCAATAGATTCAAGAGGTTCAAGAGTACATGTAGGGTCATTGAAAGCCATACCTTTCTTTTGATCACGATTAGATGATTCATCAAATACAACATGCATTGATTCTTCTATAACTAGAGTTTTCATGTTAAATACTCTATATGCTTTGCTATATGATGAATATCCTAAGAATATGCCTTCATCTGATTTGGATGAAAATTTTCCAAGATTATCCTTGGTATTCAATATGAAGCATTTGCATCCGAATACTCTAAAATATCCAATTCTGGGTATTCTTTCATTCCATAGCTCATAAGAAGTTTTATTAGTTAAATGCCTTTTGTAAACACAATTTGCAATGTAGCAAGCTGTATTAACGGCTTCTGCCCAAAAATAAGATGGTAAATCATATTCATTGAGCATTGTTCTAGCCATTTCAATTAAAGTTCTATTTTTCCTTTCAACTACACCATTTTGCTGTGGAGTTCTAGGAGCAGAAAAATTATGTGAAATGCCAAGTTCATTGCAAAAGCCTTTAAAATTTTCATTCTCAAATTCTTTGCCATGATCACTTCTAATAGATGTGATCACATATCCTTTTTCATTTTGAACTCTTTTTGCAAATGTTTTGAAGTAATTAAAGGCTTCATTCTTTTGAGCTAAGAAATTAACCCATGTGAATCTAGAGTAATCATCAACAAGAACAAATGCATATGATTTGCCTCCTAAGCTTGTAACTCTATTTGGTCCAAACAAATCCAAATGAATGAGCTCTAAAGGTCTAGAGGTGCTTATAACACTCTTTGATTTAAATGAGCTTTTGTGTTGCTTACCATGTTGACAAGGTTCACAAATCCTATCTTTATCATATTTTATCTTAGGTAAGCCATCAACTAAGTTTTCATTACAAATATATTTTAATTGATCCATACCAGCATGACCTAGTCTTCTATGCCATAACCATGCATCATTATTAGTGGACATTAAACATTTATGATTTGAATGAATGTTGATATTATAAGTGTTGTTTGTTCTAGTACCCTTAAATATTATAATATCATTTGAATTTGTGATTTTGCATTCCTTGGAATCAAAATTGACAAAGTATGCTTTATCACAAAGTTGACTAACACTTAGCAAGTTATGTTTCAAACCATCAACAAGCCATACATCTTCAATTAAATCCTTACCAATAGAACCAATGGAGCCAACACCAAGAATTTTACCTTTAGCATTGTTTCCAAAAGTTACATTACCTCCATGTTTGTAGGTAATACTTGTAAAGAGCTTTGCATTTCCAGTCATATGCCTTGAGCATCCACTATCTATAAGCCATGTGCTTTTGTTGATAGTAGATTTTAGGCATACCTGCAAGGCAATAGTGATCATCTTCTTTTAGGTACCCACATGAAGTTGGGTCCTTGATGGTTAGTAGTAAAAGTGCCTTCTAAATTGAGATGAGCCTTTCTTATATAACAATAGAAATTTTTGTGTCCGAATTTCATGCAATATGTGCATTGCCATGGCATTCTATACTTCTGAATTTTTCTTTTTGTATTTAACGTATTATGCATGCAGCTACAAGTATGTGATTTCTTTTGTGCAAGTTTAGTGAACAACAATGCATAATTATTTTTGGCTTTCTCTCCTAGCAAACCATAAGAAGTACTTTTGGTACTTTTAGACTGGGTGCAAGCATCTTTGATATGATCGTCAGAAATTTCAATTGTAGATGCTTTTACAAATGTTGGTTTGCTTGGTGCAATGTTGGTTGAGCCATTGAATCCTAATCCATACTTTAAGGAAGGTGATCTTTGGTTATTAATTAATGTATTTAATGCTTCCTTTCCTTTATGAAATCTGGAAATTGATTCTTTTAGTTCTTTTAGCTCATGCTTCAATGTTTCATTTTCTTTAATCACTTTTTCTAAGTCATGTGAGTTTTTATTTAACTCTCCTATTGTATTCATCAAGTGTTCATTTGAGGTTTTCAATTCTAAGGTAGAGTTCTTTAAGCATATAAAATCTTTTTCTAACTTAGAGTTTTTCTCTTTATAAAGCATCATTTTAGAAAAATATTTTTCTATTTTAAAGTTCATGTGCTCAATCAAATCACTATCATCTATATCATTTGTATCATTATGTGCTACTGGATCAAAGGATTGAGTACTTACCTCATTGGAGTCATCTTCAATAGCCATGACACACAGATTTGTAATTCCTTCTTCTTCTTCTTCTCCACTTGAAGAAGAGTCATCCCATGTGGCTTTGAGAGACTTTTTCTTTTCTTTATCCCATTTCTTTTTGTTCTTTAATTTGAAGCAATCAGATTTAATGTGACCAGTTTTTCCACATTCATAGAATTTTACCTCATTTTTCTTTTCTTTATCTTTGAAGGAGAATTTTGGAGGTGTACCTTTGTTTGCTTGTAATGTTTTTACTGTTTACATCACCTTGATCATATACCTTGCCATACTTCTTTAGTTCATTGACAATAGTAAGCAAGCGATTGGTCATGTCGGTGACATTTTCATTTGGTTTCATCTTGAATAGCTCATACTCATGGACATGCATTTATTTCTTGGTGAATCTCACTTGAGTTGTACCTTCATGGTAGTTTTCGAGTGTTTTCCAAATGCAATGTGCACAAGTTAAATGTTGAACTCTTCCACCTTCTTCTCTTGAAATGGAATTCATCAAGATGGAAACAGCTCTATTATTCTTGAATCGATCTATGACATTGATAGCTGACCATTGTGCTTTGGGAAGTGGAACTTGAGTACCGTCAACTTCATAAGTGGGAGGTTTCCACTCACTTTCCACAAAATCCCATATTTCAATCCCTTCACTGTCTAGAAACAAATACATTTTGTGTTTCCAGTATGAATAATCAGTTCCATCAAAGTAGGGTCTAAGAATAGTGTTAAGATTTCCATGAGAGCTTGATGAAGAAGAAGTTACCATAGTGGATCAGATTTCACAATTAAGTTTAAGAAATCTCAGGCTCTGATACCAATTGTTGTCCTAAGATGGCAACCAAGGAGGGGGGGTGAATTGGTTTCCTCAAGAAAAAATGACAATTAAAAAAACTCAACAAAATAGAAGTGCGGAATTAAGAGATGGTTGAGTAATGGAAGAAAGAAAGAACACACAAGATTTATAGTGGTTCGGATTTTACTTCAATCCTACATCCACTTCCTTAACAACTTGTTAAGGTTCCACTAATCTTTGAAGTTTTTACAAGCTCACTTCCAACTTTGGTGTTTTCACAAGTTCACACCTAACTTCACAAGTGTTTTCTAAGGCTTACACTCAAGAACCTTTAAAGGAGTTTTTGAGGCTCACTCTCACAACCCAAACAAGAGTTTTACAAGGATTACTCTCACAACCCAAGTGTTTTTCCAAGCTCACACTCAAACTTATACAATGGTGTTTTCAATGCTTACACCTAACATTCATTACAATTCAAATGTAAGTTTAAGTAAAAGAAAGTTGCTTGGCTATCAAAATCTGTTTTCTTGCTTCTTCTATTTTCTTTTCTTGTAAAAGCACTGTATTTATAGCTAATGTGGTCTTACTAGCCGTTATTGATAGTGGGAATAAAGTTTTGTTGTTTAGACCTTCTTTATTAAATTGTCCGAAGCTTCTCGCGGTCGTCCTTCATACAAGGATAGTCGCGCTGATGTCTCACGGGATCGTCCTTGAACAAGGCACGGTCGCTAAATTTAAAAAAAGCTTCAACGGTCAAATTTGAGTGCTCTGCAGCTGGAATCTTGCCCATGCTGTGGTTGTCGGGACGGTCGCGCATCACCATGGTGCGGTCGCCCTTTTTGAATGTTGAAGTGGGTTTTTAATGGTCATGTTCACGTGGCATTCTCTGACAGGGCAGAAGAGATGTCCGCCAAAATTTGAATGTCGCGGTCGCCCTAGGTAGCATCTCGCGGTAGAATTGAGATTCTCACGTCGAACTTCTAGACGTACCTGAGGACGCGAAGACTACTGTCTCTTTAAGCAAATTCTTCTTGAATTGGTAGAGCGGTCGCGACTCTGAATGGACGGTCGCTAAAGTGGTAAGCGAGGCCGAGTCATTCGCCGTTCTTGTCACCGCGAACCTTACTGTGATTAGAATGATTTGAGTTCCTTAGTTAGCGGTCGTCCATAAATTGGGACGGTCGCTCTTCTTTAGGCGCGGTCGCGACTGAGGTCGGGCTTCTGACCGTGAAACCTACTGTGATAAGGTTTCATCCTGTAATTGAATGGTCCGGTCATATTCATGTGTAGTGCGACCGCTAGAAGTGTTTTGTTCACCTTTATTTGAAGTAACCTAAGCCTGCAACAAGATTCTCCAAACACATGTTAAATGGATCATCCATTTGAGTTGTCAAGGATCAAAATAGAGATCATTTGTCTAACAAAACTTAAACAAATTAACCATTTAACTATAAAACCATTATCTCCACATCAAACTAATATCATCCATACCTATTTAAACAATTAACCATCACCACAACAAAATCACAAATTATACATAATAGAAATTTTAATAAAACTTCTTTAAAATCAAGAAAAGCTTACCTAAAACTTGAGAAATCTACAAAACTACTCTTAATCCTTGGGAATTCTTGTAGTATTTTACTGTATGGAAGAAGAAAACTTTTTTTTGATAGAAAATGATTATTGTTTATTATTTATTATTAATACTGTAGTGGGGATGACGTGATCTTTGTACCCAACATTACAACGATTTAAAGACCCAGAAAGCCCACCTTTGCTCCTTCTATTGAGACAGCAGATACCATATTCAGACTAAGTTATCAAACTCAATTTCACAAACAATATAAAAAAACATAATAAGCCAATAAGTTTGCCAATAAGGACCCAGCAGAAGAAGTCTGAATGTCATTAGTGGATGGCATAGAGATGACCCAATGGAAGGTCTTCTGATGTAGCAAGAATACACTTCACTTCTAGCTAATGTTGCACCTTTGTGGTGATCAAAATTTGCATTGCAGCGCATCAAGCTCACCATACACTTCACTCCCAGCTTTGAGATTCAACCAGATCAGCTATAGCATAGAGCGTTAGACCCATCAAGGAAACCACTTCATCAGCTAAAAGAATTTAACAGAATTGCAGCCTCTAGATAACCACAGGCCATAGAGTTAAAGAAAGCTTCACACTTCATTCTCTAGAGCCACAAAGAATATGCCATAAAGGAACTGCAAATGTGTTAGCCGAACAATCGAAGCCAAACTACCAGAGAACATCGATCTGTGCACCAGATTGATAGCAACCAAAGCCAAACAACCAGCAGTAAGTAAGAGAAAATGCACCAGGGTAACAAGCCTTAGCATATCTGGTATCGATAAACTTTACCCAAAAACTGAAGAATGAAATATCTTATCCACTAACAAGGACATAGGTGTTCAACAAGGCACATCATACCTTATATTAGCATATTCCACTAAATGAAACCCTAGGATATTAAGAGTCAAATGACACCCATGGCTTTCTTCTTTGCTAATGATTTCGCGCAGTCCCCGACAAATCTTATCTTTATAATTAGCCTAAAAAAGACCCAACAATGAACCAATTTCCCAAGTCTTCTCTACCTCCAACCCCACTGTGTTCGGATGAGCAGTGTCAGCATCCTTAGGCTCATCAGGAGGCAGAGGATTAGCAGATTCCAGCTGTATAGGAGTATCCAATAGATTGCAGCCATTAATCCAATTCATATTTTTAATGTTCGAGTAAAAAACGAGGGTACCAAGAGGGGAAAAAAGGGTCTAACTCTTCCCTTTTTTAGACTGTCTTCTGCAAGGGACAATGAGACTGCCTTTCACAAGTGATTTGAACTTGGCTTTGGATTTCTTTTTCAAGGTGTTAATATTAAAAACTTCATGGTCTACTTCATCATCTGAAGTATCATCTTCATACTCCTCAATGCTTGCTAAAATGGTTGCTAGAATGGTGGATATATTGTATGGTATCTCCGAAAAAACAGGTGATCTGGTTCATCATCTAAAGAATCATCTTCATGCTCCTTGATGCTTGCTGAAATACTTGCTAGAATGGTGGAAATATTGAACTGTGTCTCTGAAGAAGCATGATTAGAAGGATGCGCTTGAGGATGTGTTGGAGAATGATTGGAGGCTGGACCCGGGTTGCTGGCAGAGTCAGATGGCATGGGATTAGGTAAGAAAATATCAGTCCCAGCCCAGTTAATGTCATCAATAGAGAAGTGGTCCAAGGTCTCACCAGAGTTGGTTAGAATTTTTTAAGCAAAGTCCATCACAGCAGATGCAGTAAAAGGATTATCTGGATAGTCATGTGGCTCAATCTAAAAGTGGGAAATAGCTATGGGATAGGATTCTTGTTTGCCATTGTAGATTCTGAAGGTTGAGGTGAGACAGAGGAGCATGGGTGTAATGGATTAAGCAAATCAAGGCCAGTGGGTTGGCAATGTGGTATTCCAAACAGTGCATTTAAGGTGCCAATTTCCTTAGGCACGAGCATGTTGGAAGGTGGAATGTGTTGAAGCTCACAATCCATGCCGTTCGATGAAGAGTTGGCCAGATAATGAGCAGTCAAAGTGTCAATGACGAGTCTTGAAGCAATTACATTGGCAACTTGCCCTTGTTCCTCAGAAACCTTAATGAGAAAAGTGTCCTCATCGATCATGACTAAAAGGGATTTAGCTATAAGGTCCTTGTCTGTTGAAATTAGAACTCTAGCATAATCAAATCTTTCCTTGTTGCTCGTCTCCTTGTCCATCATAAGATGAGAAGGACTTGATATCCCAGGCATGAATTGGGATGTGTTCCAAGCGTAACCATATGAATCTTTCATAGGTTATAACTTCCTTTTCCCATCTCTTAAATGAACTAAATCTTTCCAATAGCCAAGCTTGGGTGGATCTTAAGAACTCTTCCATTTCTAGACTGCAATTGAAAATAAGAAGAATTATCTTACCACCCAAGGCCATAATATTACAATGCAATGAGCAACCCTTGTTGAAGAAGTCTTGTAAATGAAGGAGGTGATCGACTGCGATGACTTCGTCGACCAAAACTGAATTGAGCTAAGAGTTATCACAGACCTTTGTGGAGAAGGAGAAGATAGAGGTGACATAGGTCACAACCAAAGGCTCGATCGTGTTCAATCTATCTTTTTTTACAATATCCGCGTAAGATTGCTTGAGATCTTTGTTGCCAACACCAGCAGTAGAGGCATTGAACTCTCTAATAGTAAGAAAAGCATTGTTCTTTCAACTGAGAGACACCTGATGAGTGTCAGCAAATTTAACCCAGATTAGCTGGTGTTTGTAGAAGGAGCCATTAGCCTCAATGATAGCTCTATTCACTTCAATGAAAGTTTTGAATCTGAAAAAACCATATCTCACATTGCTATCCTTCCTAAGTTTCTTGGATACAAACGCGTCATACACTTTACCATATTTTCTAAAAATATGGTGAAGATCTCTTGATGAGATGTCTAAAGGGAGGAAGTCAACAAACAATGAAACAATGTTCTTTCTCTAATCAGTGCCCAAATAAGATTTTTTACGCCGATCATCTCCACTAAGTATATCCTTGCGAAATGACAGATTTTTGAGAAGTAGGTTTATATGGTTATTAGATTTGGAGAGCATGGAGACTCCTTTATTTTTGCTTAATCATCAATGGAGAATCGACCCATCTAAGAAAGAAGAAGATGAAGCTAATTTATGTTTTAAATTTTTCTTTCTTTTATTTTCAACCACATGTTTATAAATAATAATAATATAATTAGTTAATTAATTACTAAAAATCTTTAATTTACAGCTTCCATTAAAAAAAATTTAATTTTAAATTATTTTATTATTTAATTAGTTAATTAATATTTAATAAATATCTATATTCCCATCATTTTCCACTATCAAAAATTAATTTTAATTTTAATTTATTTTATTCATTTCTTTTTATTATTATTATTACAAATTTTTACTTTTACCTCTTTGACTTTTTTACCATTTTACCATTGTTACTATTTAACTTTTGTCTTATAGTGAATTTTTATACTTTAAGTATATTTCTCATATATCCAACATGTACATTTTATATTTTTTATTCTTCCATCATCTTAATTAACCTTCTACTTTATTTATTTAATTTATTATTATTATTTATTTTAATGAAATTAGGGCCTTTACACATTCCCAGTCTATTGCAAATTCAACTTGAATTGTTCATTATATTACCAACCTACACCAAAATGACAGTAACTTACTAGAAATTTGCAATAATGCAATTTTCACAAAAATACAACCCAGTAATCACAATCTAAATAATGTTTACAACATTACTTAGCAGCACCAAACATATAACTAGCAAACATATAACCACCAACTTTAAAAGTTTTGCAGTTGTTATTGTTTCATGCCTTTTCCTTTCAGCTTCCTTTATCTTCTTAATCAACGTTATCATGCACCTATTCGTATGATCTGTAATTGGAGGTTCATACCACATAAAATACCCTCATGCTTCCAAACCTTCAACCTGTTAAATTAGAAGTACAAAGCAAAACTACCATCAAACAAACTCAAAACCTAAATTAATTAAACAATTAACAAGAATAAAACAAAACCTTAAATTAATTAAACAACTAACGAAAAAAAAACTCCAACCCTAAATTAATTAAACAATGAACCAAACTAACATGCCTCATACCTTTTACACTAAAAAATCATCTTCTAGAATTAGATTCGGTCATAGACATTTTTACAGCTACAGCTTGTTCACAATAGCAATCGAGAATAACAAAATCACTTTAAGTAGAGTTAGTTTGTGACATGGATATAGCTTGTTGGGTGAATTTGATGGCATTGTTTTGGTTGATAAAAAATTGGAAGTTAGGGATTTAGAAGTATTAATTTGGGAGAAGAACATTAAGAGAAGAACATTAAGACGAATGAGAAGAATGGGAAATAAGTAATTTGAGAATTCTATTTTATAATCTAAGCATGGAAAAAGGAAAAATAAGCCTTCACATGCTCCATAGAGCGTGCATTTATGCGATGCAGCACTACAACATAGAAGGATTTGTTTGTCGTGCAAATAGTTGAGTATAAGAGGCTAAGTGGCTACTCAAATAATTCAGAGAAAAAATAATAAATTGTGCCATGATAAGGAGTCACTGATGCATTAAGCCTAAAAGATTTATTTTTTTATTTTTTGGTAATGATGGTTCATATGCTAAAAATGAATATTCATATTTAAAATGCATTAATGTTTTAATATTTTTTATATTAATGAAATGAAAAATAATAATATCACATTTTAACATCATGAAAATATATACACATGAGGAGATAATAATAATTTCAAGATTTAATAACAAAAATAGAGGCTTAATATCTAAAAAAAATTCTAATTTTTTTGAAAAGTCTCAGTTTAATCTTAAACTATAATTTATTACAATTATATATTAAACTTTAATTTTTTTTTTATCAATTTTATGCAATCAGTCTGAGGTAGGAATTAAAATATTATTCTAGAATAATTTTTTAAGCTCTTAATCACTGTGAGCTTTCTTACAATTAGCTTAGGTTGGATGAGCACAATTTTTTTGCTCATAATACAGTATACTCTTTGAATTGCACTGAATATTCCATATTAAAAAGAAATAAATAAGTCATAATGTAATTGAATATATAAAAATAAGCCATATGTGTAATAATATATATATATATATAACCACATTGTTTATTTGTCATCTATAGTGTCACATCATGTTGTGACATGTGCCTCGAGCTGATTGGATAAAATTGATACAAAAATACAAAATTTTATATTTAATTATAACAAATTATAGTTTATGATTAAACTGAGATTTTTCAAAAAGTTTGAAATTTGTCAAGGTATTAAGCCAAAAATACATATTATAATTTTAAAATATCTGATGTACAATATAAGTAAAATAAATGCAGTTATTTAAAAATATAATCTCTCCATATATAAAATAGTATAACATATTACATAAATGCTCCTTAATGCCTAAATATTTAGTAACATAACTAAAAAAGAACTTGCACGATACTGCAAATGTTATTGTTGTAAGTTGATTAGATTTCAATGTTAGATTCTATAATTTTTAATAAAATTTTATTTTTTGTTAATAAGGAAAAATATTGACTATAAAGAAAATGATAATAGTAACATTGTAAAACATAACAATCTAATATTAAAACTGATCAAAATAGAAAAAAGTAAAATAACATAAACATACAAAAATAATAAAAAATCATTAAAAATTCTACAACATAGGCATTATAATTAAACTTTATAATTGAATATAGAACTCTCTATATTTACAGTGAAAACCATTTATATAATCAAATTAATTTTAAATTCAGTATTACTGTAATTTGGTATCTTTTAAGATTAGAGCAAGATATATGGCAAGAAATATAGTAACTATTAATTTAGTATATAATATAGATATGTTGACAATAAAAAAGAATAATAATTATTAGATTTGAATAAATTAAACTACTTTAATTATTATTGATTTAATCAAATTATTAATTAATATTTATATATCAAGATTGAAATCTAACAAGTGCCATTTATATTATTTTTACGAATTGATTAAATAAATAGATAAAATACAATTCGAAAATCATTGAATTCTCAAATGCATCATGACCAAGGGATGAAAATAGTCAATAATGGTTTGACTATGCCCTTCCATGCACTGTTGTCATGTAATATAATCATTCCATCAAACTATATCCCAATAAAGTCAAGGAATGTGGAATTAGTATAAATTCCAAAATTACTAATTTATTTAATTCATGATATCAAAACTTGAAACTCCTTTCAAACTTTATTTCCACATTGCTCAAGGATTCTTAAGTCAAATATTTCATATTGTACCCAATCTTTATGTGTATAAACGACTCGTTCAAAAGTTTTTTTTTTTTTAATCCAAACATGTATTATTAAAGTTCATCAAAGGGACAAAGAAGAAACAGCCCAAGGTCAGTTAATCCCTGGCTAGCAAACTGTCCCCATTACACCCAGTCTAAGACCTTGAGGTTGCTTCTTGAACAATAATATCAAAGAAAAATAAAGGAATTACATCCCAAACATGAAAAGTATAGGAATGAGCTACTCTAGTAATAATTAATAAAGTCAAGATATAACATTATTACTTGTAAGATATTTTGGTAATCTCAAGTTAAAGCATCACTGGCTTATACAATTGTCATGTCAAGATTATTCAAATAGAACTAAAATAATTATTCATTTGAGATTTTTTAGTACTTATTCATTTTATAAACACCCACATGTATTTGCTTGAATATCAACTTAGCATAGTTTGAATTTCAGATTTTTGCAAATCATGACTTTTTAGTTCCATTAATTCTCATTTTCACATGGGAAGAGATTAACCAATCCTCTCACATCTGCTACAACACTTTTGACGATATGAATGAACTTTAATACAATTTAATTTTTCATTTCTTGTAATGAGAAACGCTTCTACAAAACATAAGGAAAATTTTCAAATGCCCATTTATTAGAATATTATTTTAGCCATATTATTTCAAATTAATTTGGCAAATACATAAAAAACAATATTATCGAAATGGACATAAACCACACATACAAAGAAATAGACCACATAATATTTATATATATAGTCTATTTTAGTTGAATCATAACTTTTCCGTCATTAGTGCTTGAAAAAAGAGAGCCAAAGCTCTCTAAGAAGCTTTCAATCCCATTGTATATCTTATACTTGGAATAAATTTTTCCTTGAAGCAGATAGCCTTCCATCTCCTTTGTAAAATCTGTAAAACCATCTAAAAAATAACCCTCCATAAATCCTTCCATCCTCACACTCTTTCCAACCATATTTAACAAATTCCTCACACCTTCTCTCTTTGTCCAAATCTGCATCCAAAAATGTAAATGTACTTGTTGCAATATCATCTTGAAAATATTTATCATATTATTTAAATGTCAAATGTAAAACTTGTATCAAAGATATCAAAGACTTAATTAATAGCAATGATTTTATTTGAACAAAATTAACCAAAGTTCATTAATTCTATGAAATTGAAATTTTAATAACTACAGTTGAATCCAATAAAATACATTTAATAAACTACAATTGAAATTATATAAGTCCAAGTTAACATGTTTTAATTTGCATGACCATTATAATAATAGCAACAATCAAATAATTTTACAAAAAAATAAATGATGCTGTGATGAATTACCAACCTTATTATATTCAGATATCATTCCGCATAGAGGTATTCTTGCATTAAAGTTGACATGGTTAAGGACTGCCTCCAACATTTTGCCACCAACATTGTCAAAATATATATCAATCCCATCAGGGAAATACCTATAAATTAAAATTAGGCCATTTATTTAATAATATTACTTTCAATATACCATTTCAACTAGTAAGAATGATATTTTTTTAGTTATTAGAAATTACTTGGTTAAAGCAGCATCATAATCTGTTTCCTTTTTATAGTTGAATGCATCGTCATATCCAAACTTATCCTTCAAGAGCTTTACCTAAAAACACAATAAAAAAATAATTGTATAAAAAAGACATGCATGGTATAAGATATTTTCTTCTTCTTTTTCATTAAAATAATTTTTTAAGTATAATTTTTTTTTATTTTATACATGTGTTAATACGAAGAAAAAGTATATATATATATATATATATATATATTAATTCCAATTTAACTTTTAGAATATAACTATAAAAAAAATTTTAAATTAGTGTAAAAATTATTCAAAAGTTAAAAAATAAATATGGTTACAAAACAATATAAAATGTAGATAAGTTAATTAGTGCATTATGCCAAACCCTAATTAAATCACTAATAATAAGATGGAAACAAGAAATATAAGAAATGACCTTATTATCAGATCCAGTGCTTCCAATAACTCGACAGCCTCTAAGCTTTGCCAATTGGCCAGCAAACATTCCAACGCCTCCAGCGGCAGCTGAGACAAACACATTTAACCCTGGCTTTGCCTCACCTACCACCACTATCCCCACCCGCCAAGGGTGGAACTACTATGGAGTTGTGTAGGATTACACGATCCCCCCTCACCAACGGCCAGAAGAGGGGGTGTTTATTCTGACCGCCGGTGGAGCTAAACTCAGCCCTCTCATTGAAGGGGGTTGAGTTACAAACATGTGCAGCGAGGGATAGACGAACCCCTCGTTGCAAATATTTTTATTTTTTTTATAAATTAGTCCATAGCGAAACTGCAAGGGCTAATTTTTTTTTTATAAAATGACCCCTGACGAAGGGGTTCAAAAATAAAAAATAAAAAAGGGCTGCATTTTCCTCTTCCCCTCTCCTTCTTCCCTTTACCCCTTCCCTCTCCAAGCCACTAGCAGGCAGCCCTACCACTAGCCGGTCCACCGATAGCCACCTCCGGCCACCGCTAGGTAAATTTTGACCCCCTCCCCCTCAGTAGATTTCTAGTTCAGCCACTGCCACCCGCGCTGCAAAACTTCTTCATATAAAATAATTCTTTGCATGCTTCAGTTGCTACAATGAACTCAGCTTTTGTTGTAGACAATGCAATGTATTTTTACAATCTAGATTGCCATGCCACAGATTTCCCTACAAAAGTAATCAAAATTCTAGAAGTGGATTTTCTTGAATCCGTATTCCCTACCAAATTAGAATCTGTATAATCCTTAAGAATAGGCTTCTCAATCCCAAAACATTACTTTAAATTATTAGTGTCATGGAGATATCTCAAAATCCACTTCACGGCATTCTAATGCTCTTTTCCTAGATTAGATAAAAATCTACTAACAGTACCAACTGCGTGAGCTATATTTGGCCTAGTACAAATAATATCATACATCAAGCTGCCTATTACGGATGCATAAGAAATATTTTACATGTATTCTTTCTCTTACTCTTTAGAAAGAGACTATTTGACACTCAATTTGAAAGACATGGCTAAAGGTGTACTTATAGATTTAGTTTTAGCCATATTAAATTGTTGTAATACCTTCTCAATATACTTTTCTTGAGATAGCCATAACTTTTTATATTTTCTATCACGAAAGATCCTCAAGCCAAGAATGTGCTTTTCTAGACCTAAATCTTTCATTGAAAAAAATTTTCTCAACTCCTTCTTTAAGATATCAATTCTGGAAGAACTAGAACCTACAATGAGTATATCATCAACATATAGCAACAGGATGATAAAATCGCTATCAGAAAATCTCTGCACAAAAACACAAGGATCAGAAGTAGTCTTCTTGTAGTCTTGTTGAGCCAAAACTGACTCAAACTTTTTATACCATTGCATAGGTGCTTATTTCAACCCATAAAAACTCTTTCTCAATTTGCAGACATAATTTTCTTTTCCTTTCACCATAAAACTTTTTGGTTGTTCCATGTAGATTTTCTCCTCTAAGTCACCATGAAGGAAGGTTGTTTTAACATCCATATGCTCAAGATATAAATCAAGAGTAACAGCTAACCACAAAATAACATGAATTTATGATATCTTAACCACTAATGAGAAAATCTCCTCAAAATCAACTCTCATTTTCTGATTGAAGCCCTTAACAACTAATCTAGCTTTGTATCATGTAGAGGAGGATTTCTCTTCTTGCTTTACTATGTAGATCCACTTATTCTTTAAGGCTTTTCTATCTTTAAGAAGCTTCACCTATTCAAAGGTGTAATTATCAGCTAAAGATTGCATTTCATCTTTCATAACTGCAATCTATTCTACTTTTTTTCTCACTCTTAATAGCTCTTCATAACTTTTAGGTTCTTTATTGTTTGTTAAGAGAATATACTCATTAGGCGAATACCTAGTAGAATGTGTTTGATCTCTGGTAGACCTCCTAAGTGGAACTTCAAGTTCCTCAGCATGTGCCTCTTGCTGATCATCAACTACTTCATATTCAGGAGCACCAACCTTATTTGCATTATGATTGTCATTTTGCACATCACCATGTTTCTGAATCTCAATTGCATCATGCATATGAGTTGTAGGATATGGGTCTAAGTCAATCAAACCGCCAATCTAAGGCTTTGATTTTTTTTCACCTTGTTAATATCTCTAGTAATCTGATCTTCTACAAATACTATATCACGACTTCTGACAAGTTTCTTCTGAATTGGATCATAACATCTATAACCAAACTCATCTTGCCCATAGCCAATGAAGATATATTGTCTAGTCGTGGCATCTAACTTGGACCTCTCATCTTTGGGAACATAGACAATGCATTTGCAACCAAACACTCATAGATGGTCATAGGAAACATCCCTACCATACCAAAACCTATTTGGAATATCATTTCCTAATGCAATAGTGGTAGTTAGATTGATCAAATGTTCAACAATGTATAAAGCTTCACCCCTAAAAAGAGTTAGGCAACTTAGCCTCTGAAAGCAGGCATCTAACTCTCTTCATTAATGTTCTGTTCATCCTTTCTGCCAAATCATTCTACTGCGGAGTCTTAGGAGTTCTCTTCTGATATTTGATATTTTGTTCTCTGCAATATGCATCAAAAGGCCCACAATACTCACCATCATTATCACTGCAAATACATTTTAACTTCTTTCCAATTTCTCTCTCAGCATAAGCTTGAAATTCTTTAAATGCACTAAGAACTTGAACTTTTGATCCTTTGACACTCTATCATTATCCATCTTCAAAACTCTAAAATCACTCAGAGTATAAGATGCCAAGAATTTCTTTCTTGATGTAATATGAAAGAATTTCTTTCTTGATGTAATATGAAAGCATGCACCACTGTCAAGAACCCAAACAGTATCATCATAAGCTACATTGATCATATTCTCTGAATAAACTATAGCCAAATCATCATCTGAAGTAGTAGTGGCAACACAATCAGTATTATTTTCATTGCCCTTCTTTTCTTGCTTCTTTTTATCTGCCTTGTTCTCTTTCTTCCACTTGTAAAAATATTTCTTTATATGCCCTGGTTTACCACAGTGATGGCATTCAAGGTTCTTGTACCTTGATTTTGATTTACTTCTGCTCTTACCTTTATTATGATCTTGACTCTTACTTTTACTTCTTTCCCTATTTTCAGTAACCAAGATTTTTTACTGTGAACTAAATATCCTTTAAGTTCTTCTTCTCATCTCTTCATTCAAAATACCAGTCTTTGCATACAATATGGTTACGCCACTTTTAGGAGCAGAATTAGTCAAAGATATATGAAAATTTTCACGTGAGTCAGGAGGTGTAGTCAACAACCAAAGTCTAATAATATCTTCATCAAATTTGACACCCATGTTAGACAACTTATCAAAAATACCTTGAAATTTGTTCACATGATCAAGTATGGAACTACCTTCTCTATATTGCAAGCATATAGCTTGTTTCAGCAAAAATAACTTATTCTTTTCAGTCTTTAAAGCATAGAAAGTTTCAAGGTTTTTCCATAAGGCTTTAGCATTTATTTCATTAGCAATATGATTCAACACATTATCTTCTATCCATTGCCGAATAAAACCATATACTTGTAAATTCTCAAATTTCCAATCTTCATTAAATTTAGACTCAAGTTTTTTAGAAGAAAATATAGGTAAATAGAATTTTTTTTTTCACAACAAGGTCCTTCATTTTTTTCTTTCTATTTGTGATAACTTGTGCCATCCAAACAAACCATTTTACTCACATTCACCTTCATCATTAAAACAAGAAAAAAAAACACAATCAACCAATGAACTAGTGAACTAGCTCTGATACCACTTTGATGGGAAAGAATTGAGATAAATCCTTCTCTACTTGAATAAATCCATAAGGAGTGACTACTAAGTAAAAATTCAGCAAAATAATATCTTAAAATTTGTCTTAAGATGCACAAAATCAATCACACACATGCACAAGAAATGTTAACGTGGAAAACCCCTTCAATGTGAAGGATAAAAACCATAGGACCTCTCTTAGTCCAAGTAAAAAGAGTTTTACTATCAAAATTAATATTTACAGTAACTACAAGCTACTACAATAACCCTCAACTAAAGTATCAACACCAAATCAACCAAATAACAAGATATGGACAAAGGGAATGAAGAAATATCATCAAAATAGTTATTGTTCATAAAAATGGATGAGCTCTAGTTGTTCAAATCTAATCTCCACCATCCATATTAAAGAGCAATTAATTCTGAACGTACTCACCAAATTTCAGCCTAATCAGACCACAAAAAATGGTCCGGTCATAAGAGAAAGCCAAACCGGTCATTGCTGGAAGAAAGCACATAAATAGTAAACTTCGAACCATAAATGCCATAAATCTAGCCGTCCAAACCCAATATTCACCATTCAGAATGAAAAAAAAAAAATGAGCCCTCTAAGTGTCGACCTAATTTTAGCCATATCAGAGCATTGATGGTCATTGGATCGTCGAAAAAAGGTGATTGGTCTGATGTGATCTTTTTCAAAAAAAAAACAAACTCTCTTTTCATTTCTCTCCCATTTCTTCTCTTTTCTTTTGGTGGCTGACAATAAAATGTCTCCCACATGTAACTTAGGGTTATAGTAGTATATATATACTAAAACATTAATAGCTCTAATGGGCTTAGAGAAGTGGGCTCAAACATGGGTTTTCCACATAGGAGGGAACCCAAAACCCAACATATCTGACAGCACCTTTTTAAAAGCTCAATTGATTCCTGCAAAAGCTGTTCAATCATACTTCTACAGCTTGCACGAGTAGAGGGTTAAGATTTTTGAAGTCTCTCCCCCATTGTACTTGCTTGTTAGGGTTTATTTCTATTTAAGGTAGCACTCCTGCTCCCTATCTCAAGTATCTGATTTTCCTTGATAGGAATCATCTCCTATTTAACTATTATCCGGAGCCTCATATTGATAATCTTCTAAGGCTCTCAACGGATTATTAAACATAGGTTGTGAAGTATATTATTCATTGTCATGGCATTTTTTCAATATGGTTAATTAACATGTCCTTTAGGTCTCGATAGGCTAATTTTCTATTACACTTTGCCTGAGATATCTCCTGTTTCAATTGATTGTGAACAACTTGTACTCAATGCAGATGATTGGCTAGCTTCTACTAGGCCCTTTTTGAGTTTTTTTTTTTTTTGTTGCTTTATAAGGCTTCTCCTCACCTTATCAGAGTTGCACTATTGGAGTTTTTTTTATGAGTAATACAATTATCCTTTTCTTATAAATAAAAAAGACAAATAGGTGTCTACCTTGTCATTATTCTAAATCGAGGTCTTTTTATCTCAATATTGCTTCTCCATAATAGACATCACATAAAAAATTTCTGACTAATTTTGTTTAATTTGTTCTTCTTGGATAACAATTTTTTAAGTGAAATAGAAAATATTACCACCAAATTTTGACATCATAAAAACTATATACATGCAGAAATAATAATAATTTCAAGTTTTAATAACAAAATTGAAGATTACAATTTTAAAACATCTCATGTACAATTTTAAGTAAAATAAATATATTTCTTTTAAAAATCTGTTATCATATATTTTTCTACAAATATTATAACATTATACATAAATACTTTTGATGCCTATAACTTTAATGACATAATAATCAAATAATTAAACTAAATAATTCTAATAATTGTATTATCAATATATTTGCTTATTCTAGCAAGTAATTAAGAAATTTTGTCAAAATTTTAAAATTTAAGATTATGTAATGCTATAAAATAAAAAATAATTAAAAAATTAAAAGTTTAATACTTTTAATTGTATTAACTAAAATAAGATAAATTCGATGTTGTATAAATATTTTTTATTTTTTATTTTTACAAGAATAATATTGATCATAATAAAATTTATTTCTATATTAAATAAATATACATTAATCATGTAAAAAACTTATATAAAATAAAGTTTTAGCTAAAGTGGAAATAATCTCACTATCTTCATAAAAATTTTAAGTTCAATTTGATTTAATTTTTTACTCATTCAAATTAATTTCGAGTCACATAAAAACAAAACAAAAAATTATGACCTAACTTGGATTGATCCTCAAATTTTAATATTAGATCAAAAATAGATCTTTTCAATTTTTAATTGGATACACATGATTTTAACCATTAAGATGCCATTGGTGGTTAGAAGCATGTATTATTTTCACTTAAATTTTGAGTTTGAGTCTAAATGTTTTTCTTCCCAATATGTAATTAATAAAAAAATTAGATGCATATCATTTTCTAACATATATATATGTATATATTTGCATAGGTTCAAAATACCAACTCCGAATAGAATCCTTCATAAAACATAATTTCTTATTTAGTAAGGTTATCATAATCTTAGAGTATATAGTACACTATTAATACACATTTGATAATGAAGCAATAATTATTTATAAACCAAAAAGATTATCGACAAACATTATAAGTTTAAATTTTAAGTTAAAATCAAATTAATTTATATATAAAGAAATATTTTGTGAGATTTTTTTTCTTGAAAAATATTTGTGACAACTTTTCATGTGACTAATATAATGATTTTTATAATTATGCTCATATAATATACTGTCACATCATTCAAATTGATAATTTGGTCTCTATTAATTTTATAAAATTAATTAATTATATTTTAATTGTTATATTTTATTTTTTTTTCCCACTCGAAAAGATTTTAATCAAACTCTTATGCAAGTTTTATGTGTGTATTAGAAAATTATATATATCTATTGAGTATTAACCAAAAAGATTATTATTATTATTTTACTTTACAATGAGAAGAAGAGAGAAGAAGATATTTAAAATTGAGATATTTTCTTGTTGAAATATAAAACTACTGCTAGGATTTAATTAAGCCAAAGTACATGTAATTAACTATATGCATGTATATGAAGATAATTATAATTAAATCCAAGAACATAAAATAATCCTTCATGTAGAAAACAGTGAGAATATAAAAGAAAAGATTAGCGGAAACGTATATTGATCCATATAAGAATTTATTTCCTAGGGTTTGATACTTTTGAGTTATGATTTGTCATCTCACAGTATTTACTTTGAATATGGGGCAGGTAAGCTAACAACTATAATTTAACTCAGGGATCAGAACCCTCATAATGTTCTTTATATACTAGATCAATTAGGTTTCCCATAAAAACCATAACTACTAGTATTGGGCTTCTACGCATATATGGCTCATACCAAATTAAATATTTTCGGAGCCCAAAAATTTGATCACTTTGTCAGCTCTATTAAATTAAATAGCCTATAATATAATTATATTAATATGTAAACCCAATTTAAGATTAAAATTCAACAATCTCTCACTTGGGTTGCATATTATATCTTAATAATTATATTACTTTATGTGCACAAAATTGGCTATTATATCTTGAAACATTCCCTTAGGTACAATATGGTCCATCTATTATATTGATATAGAACCAAAGAGGCCTTTGTTACATTATTTCTTAACTCAACCCATCAATAATCACAATACCAACATATTCAATGACATAGATCAAGTATGGATATGTAGCATGAAAATTACATGTAATGTGATCTAGCATGCCTATTTCTAACTGGTCCTACCTTATTGAGACCAACTTAACTTAATAACATAGAGTTTAATGGAATTAATACTTTATTTTTGCAGAAAATAATGTTCATACAAATATATCCAAACAGAATATAGAATCTAAAATTACAGTCATATACAAACTCCCACTAAACCTAAACATCTTTAACTAATGTAACACCCATGAGAGTAGTGTGCTTATGAAATACTTTCGGTGTTACTCCTTTAGTGAGCAGATTCACAATCATGGAGTTTGTCCCAATATGCTCTATGAATATCTGTCCACTTTGTATTCATTCTTTTACAACCAAGAACTTTTTATCTATGTATTTAGATCTAGAAGAGCTCCTTTTATTATTGGAGAATAAGACTGTTAATTTATTGTCACAGTATAATTTTAGTGGCCTATTAATGCCACTCATAATACGCAGCCAATGACAAAATTTTGTAGCCATAATCTATGGTTTGATGGCTCATAACATATTACAAATTCTGGTACCGTAGTATAGGTAGCGATAAGTGTTTGTTTAACACTCTTCTAGGAAATAGCTCCTTCAATTAGTAGATAAATGTAGCTCAAAGTGGATCTTCTATTGTCTTGGCATCTAGCATAGTCAGAATCAGAATGCCTTATGATCTCTAAGTGATCTGAACTCTTGTATGTAAACATGTAATCCTTTTTTCTATGTAAATACCTCAAAACCCTTTTGACTGCTTTTCCAACAATAAATGCAATATCTGGATGAGTGAAAACTTGAACATACATCAAACTCCCTATAGATGAAGCACATGCAATTTTCTGCATTTCCTTCACCTCAAGGTCATTCTTTAGGCATTGATTGAGATTGAACTTGTCTTCTTTAGTGACTGGTATATCTTCTTATTTACATTTTTGCATACCAAACCTCTTGAGCACTTGTTCTCTATAGTTCTTTTGTGATAATCCAAGAATATCTCGAGAGCGATCTCAATGTATCTGAATTCCTAATACAAAAGAAGCTTCACCAAAATCATTTATCTCAAATTCACTTAAGAAAAACTTTTTAGTTTCGTGCAACATTTCCTTATTATTGGTTATAAGAAGTATGTTATCAACATACAAAATCAGGAAAATGAATTTACTCCCACTGAACTTATGGTACACACAGTCTTCAATAACATTTGTCTTAAAACCAAATGAGACAAATACTTGATGATATTTGAAGTACCACTGATGAGAAGCTTGCTAGAGTCTATAAATGAATTTCTTTAATTTGCAAACCATATGCTTTGGGTCTCCTAACACAAATTTTTCTAACTACACCATATAAATTGTTTCATCAATGTCTCGATTGAGAAACATAGTCTTAACATCCATTTGATGTAACTCAAGATCAAAATGTGTAATAAGAGACATGATTATTCTAGAAGAGTCTTTTGAAGACACTGGAGAGAATCTCTTTATAGTCAATCCATTCCTTTTGAGTAAAGTCTTTAGCTACATGACATGCCTTATACTTGTCTACATTACCTTTTGAATCCTTTTTGGTCTTAAATATCCATTTTCAACTAATGGGTTTCTTTCCTTCAAATATTGGGACAAAAGTCCCAAACTTGATTGTCTTGCATTGACTTATACTCATTTATTTCCTCAATATACTTTTGAGAGTTGGAATCTTGCATGGCTTTATGGAAATTTATTGCATGATCTCCCACCAATCCTTTAGTGTCCTCATGTTCCTGGAATAATACTATGTAATCATCTAAAATAACATTTCTAATTTCTCTATTCAATCTCTTTAGTGGCATAGGCTCTTGAGGTTGTTGAGTTTGTTCTTGAGGAATAACTTTCTCAACCTGAATAGGAAGTTATTCACCATCTTTCATTAGTTCTAAATCTGCTTCTTGAGTAGTGATAGGCATAGAAACCTGCACACTATCAAAAGCAGTAGTGGGAATCAAAAATGAGTTTTCCTAATTCAATTCCTCTTCAAAGACAATGTTTCTAACTTTATTTCTCCCCCTAAACTCAATGTCCTCAAAGAATGTTGCAATTATCATCTCAAAAATTGACCTAGTAGTGGGATCATAAAATTATAACCCCAAGATTGCTCTGAGTAATTAATAAGTAGCTAGGGATGAGCAGTGGTCAGGTTGGTTGGGCTTTTTAACCTTGTCAACCCGACCACCATCGGTCGGGGTAGATATGATGCCCACCAAAACCGATCACTAATGAGGAAAAGTATAGTAAAACTGAACAACCAGTGGTCGGGTAATCGATCGTACTACAAGCCGAGTTGGAGAAAAAAAAATTCTGCCATTTACTTTATTTCTCTGCCAACACTATGCATTTTTTTATGCCTACCTTTAATTTCATTTGATATAATACCATACCACATCCACTATCTAATATATATATATATATATATATATATTGATAACTGTGCCCACTAATTTATTAAACTTCAATTTTAATATATATATTTTTTTTTAACAACTGCACCCGCTACCTATTATATTCATTTTTTAAAAAAACTTTGTGCACTAATTTATTAAACTTCAATTCGAATTATTAAACTGAACACAAATCAAATTATTGCATTTGATATCAAAATTAATGCACCTCAACAACAAAAATCCAATTTATTTCAACAAAATGCTCATCTTTCTCTCATAACCTAGAGAAAACAAAATGCAAATTCTTTCATATTTTCTTTCACAATAAATTAATTTACTCTCATTTTTCTAGATCTATAGACTCTAGCAAAGGGAGAGATGAAGCCTTGTTCGTTATGGATCACCACTGGCAGCAGATGAAGCCACAGAAAAAGGGAAGAAGAAGAAGAAGAAGAAGAAGAAGAAGAAGAACCGAAGGAAAGTTTTAAGAGAGGAGAGGCAAATCTTTGGGTGAGGCAGCTAGGGTTCTTTCTTTTGTTTTGGGGTTGGGTAGCTGATCTATAGATTAAACTTAAATAAAAAAAATTCAGATATATAAATATATAATTATATATTATTATTACATATAATATATATATAATTTATATATTATTATATATATATAATATAAGATATATATATATATATATTAAAATAAAATGGTCGTGTTTAGTCGGTTAGGCTTGCAAAACATGCTAGTCGAAACCGAACTGAAATGGTCTATTTCTTTATTTTTAAGCCAAAATCGACCGATCGGGTTGGGTTGAACCAGCCTGATTTGTCCTATCGTCGGTCGGTTTGGGTTGAACCGATTTTTTGCTCATCCCTAAAAGTAGCTATTAATTGTTTTAGAGTCCAGTTTCCTTTCATTAGACCTATAATACTTTAAGCTAAGTTTTCGCCTTGCCCAAAGCTTATAAGGTGTTTTGGCAGCTACTTTAGTTGATACTTTATTAAGGATGTAAGATGTTTTCTTTAGTGCTTCTCCCCAGAGTGACTCAGGTATGGTAGAATGATTGATCATACTTCTTACTATATCCATAAGAGTCTTATTTCATCTTTTAGGTACACCATTCATGATAGATGAACCAAGCATTGTGTATTATGGGATGATTCAACACTCTTCTATGAAGCTAGCAAAAGGTCATGGACGTTGTTCTCTCGAACCATCATATCTGTCATAATATTTCCCACCATGATCAAATCTGATCCTCTTAATGTTCTTGCCAAGTTGGTATTCAACCTCATCTTTGAAAGGTTTGAATATGTCCAAAGATTTTTGATTTCTCATGAATAAGATATAGGTATCCATAACGTGAGTAGTTGTCTATGAATGATATAAAGTATCTTTGACCATTCCATGAAGCTATAGGGAATGGCCCACATATATTTTTATGTATCAATTCTAAGATGCTTATAGACCTATTGGCACCTAATCCCTTTTGTTTGGTCTGTTTTCCTTTGATACACTTAACACAAGCATCTAAATCTGAATACTCAAGTGTATCTAATATTTCATTTGACACAAGTCATTCAATTCTAGATTTTGATATAAAACACTTGTGCCATAGTCTAGCTGAGTTATCTTTGTTCGACTTCCTTTTAGTACCTCTTATTTTCACATGCAAGTTTCATCATATGAAACAACAATATCAAGCATATATAGTTTATCATAAGTACTCAATGAATCAGTACCAACAATATTTGAATTTAAAGAAAGACAAAAATGATTGTTGCCAAAAGAACAAGAATATCCAAATTTTTTCAGTATAGAAATAGAAACTAAATTTTACCCGAAAGACAGTACAACAAATGTGCCTTTCAAACCCCAAATAGAAATTAATCCTTAATAATAACATAAAATGATCTATTGCCTCTACTTCCACTGATTTTCCATCTCCCACATAGATATATCTTTCACCATCATTTGGCTTTCGGTAGCTAAGCCAACCATGTATTAAAATACTTTTTGTGAGTAGTAGCACCATAATCTATCCATCAAGTATTTCTAGGTACTGAAAATAAATTAACTTCAAAATAGACCAAAGTAAAGAACATAACATTTTTAGCATGCCAAGCGTGATACTTGGTACACTCTTTCTTCTGATGTCCAGTTTTTCCACAAAAGAAGCATTTATATTCCTTCGCCTTCTTTTGTTCAAGACCTTTAGTAGCTTCTTTAACCTTCTTTCTTTTCATTCCCTTATCTGTTGAGGTATTAGCTAGATGAGCACTCTGAGATTACTCCAACTTCATCATTTCTTCCTCTTGTATACAGTGTGCAATGAGCTCATTAAGGGTTCATTTCTGCATTTGGCAATTGTAACTGACCTTACACTACCTAAATTGTGGAGGAAGAGAGTTCAAGACCAAGTGCATAATCAACTCATCTGGTAAATCCAACTTAAGTGCCATTAGTCTTTTGGAGATGTTAGACATGCTCACAATGTATTCCCTAACATTTTCATTGTCATTATACCTCATGAAAGTCAGTTTCGTTATAAGAGCCCCTATTTTTGCCTTATCATTTTTCTCATATATTTTCTCAATCTCAACAAGAAAATCACTAGCCTTAGTAATCTAAGCAAACATAGCATCTCAAAAATCATCCAGAACGTCGCTCTTAATGATTATAGGCTCAGGCGATTGGAGCAATCCCACCTCTCAAAGTTTTGTTTTGCCTCAGCGGAACTTTCAGGTGTAAAAGAAGTGGGTTGCTCTTCCCTTAATGCCAAGTCTAGATCCATATAGCCAAGATAAATTAGGATGTTTTCCTTCCAATCCTTAAAGTTTGACCTAGTAAGTACTGAAATACTGCTCGTATTGAGCGGCATGTTGGTAGACATATTAACTGTACAGAGAATAAAATAATAAATAACATGCTCACATCATAATTCAAAATAACCTCTAAAATTTTAAATTATTATGGAATGCATCTTAAGATACCTATCACAACATTAATATCAAGTCTTTGGTCAATAATATTAACTTGTAAGTAGTATCCTCAGTATAGTGATCAAATATTGATAATAAATTCTGTCAAATAATAAGCCTATCTTTGGATTGACTTTTATTCACTTGGAAACCTTATAATTGTCACACATTTATCACCACATATATATATATGCAATTCTGTCAAATATTATCCTTCTTTTGGGCCGGCTAATACTCACATGAATTAACACACATACAAATATCATAATATTTTCAATAAGCTAATCTACATAAGAGAGACCACATTGGTGACATCTTGTTTCAACTAGTTCTATCAAATGTTTGACAAACCTTAGTTATTTATATATATAAATGCATCAAAAAAATTAATTAAAATTTAGAGATAATAGTAAACTTAACTAATTTAAAATAATTTAAATTAGGCCATATAATAATTTATATTATTACTCAAAAAACTCAAATTAATTAAAAATAATTAAGTTGAGAATGAGCCAAAGTAATTCTTGATCAATCTAAAATAATTTAAACTAGACCAAAATAATGTAAACAAAATTTAGATTAATTAAATATTAGCCTTTCATAATGGCAATTTCTGCAATTTGCCAATGAACTATCATTTAACAAACCAATGATAAGAAAGTCACTTAATCATG
This sequence comes from Garcia nutans, assembly GCA_947685225.1. Lineage (NCBI taxonomy): Eukaryota > Viridiplantae > Streptophyta > Magnoliopsida > Malpighiales > Euphorbiaceae > Garcia > Garcia nutans. Next base: position 5,468,634 of record CANTUV010000068.1, read on the forward strand.
AGCTGCACTAGTTTATTTATTTTAATTAATCAAAAATCGATTCAAGCAGCAAAACAATAAGTAGCACATAAAGCCAAAACAAATGGCCAACAAAATATGGACAAAACAATTCATGCTGCGAAGAAAAATAATGAGAATATAAAAAAAATATTAGAGGAAGCGTACCTTGATCTATAGAAAAATTAATTTTCTAGAATTTGATAATTTTGAATTATGATTTGTCGTCTTACAATATTTGGTTTGAATACAGGGCAAGCAAGCTAATAACTATAATCTAATTAAGGAACCACAACTATCATAATGTTCTTTATATATTAGATCAATTAGGTTTTTCATAAAAACCTTAACTATTAGTATTGGGTTTCTACATTTATATAGCCATGTCAAATTGAATGTGTCTAGAGCCTAAAAATTAGATCGCTTTATCAACTCTATCAAAATAAATAGTTTATAATATAATTATATTAATATATAAATCTAAATTAAGATAAAAATCCAACAACTACCACCGGACTAAGCTTGGAAATGGACAAACAAAATAATGAAATTTAATAATATATTTGAGAGTAGATTTCTTATGTTATCAATGAATACTACTAATCATGGAACAAAATTTTTGTTAAAATTTTTGTTATAAGTAATTAATAATATTATTCATTATCAATTTTAAGATCTAAAAATGATTAGGTTTACACCAATAATAATGTTATAATTTAAATAAAAGGAATTTAGTCAAATATAATAAGTCAAATCCAAGTGGATTAGACAATCTCATTGGGATGCCATTTATTTAATTAACAAGTTATGAGTTTGGACGATGTGAATATGATTTTTTTATTATGTTTCTTCTGACTATTTTTTACATTGACATTATTTATTCGAAAGTTAAAATATAAATTACTTTAAAAATAAATGAATGTTAAAAACATAAATCATTATAATTCATTATTTTTTTAAAATTTAATTTGATACTAAATATGACTAATTTTTTGATATTAATAATTTTTTTCTTGTCACAAAATAATCAACAAATTAAATTAGTAAATGCAATAGTTTTTATTTTTTACAAAATAAATGATATTGATTTTTAAAATATTATAATTGATAATAAGTATAGGTATTGATTTTATCATAAGAGCATCTCTTTGCATCTAATACAGCTTTTTCTATATGATTTTACTTATTTATAATACAATTTTTTATGTATATAATAATGTGTTAGACCATAAGAATTTGAAAAGATATAAAATTAAATGAAAATAATAATATTTATTTATTTATTTATCTTTTTAAATTTCTTGCCTTTCGAATTTTAAATTTTTATGAATCTACAAAAATATGTTATTCATTTTTTTAATAATGCTAATAAATGGTATTTAATGTGAATAGATAGTTCTTTATTGTCTTTATAAGTTGCTAACCTGTTGGATTCTCAATTTTTATAAATGAATTAAAAAATATATGATATTTATTGTTTAATAAATGGCAATAAGTAATATTTTTCACTTTATATTATATATATTTCTATGTATACAATAATATATTAGATCATAAAAATTTAAAAAATATTAAAATAAATAATATTTATTCGTTCTTGTCTTTTTACATTATTTACCTTTTAGATTTCTAATTTTATTAAGGGTGAACATTCGGTCGCTCAGTTAATTAACTGATTGAATCAAATTTTAACCGATTTTTCTGAAATTAATTTTTCTCGAACGAACTAATTGATTTTTAATTTAATCAGTTCGGTTAATTAAACGAACCAAATTGATTAGTTTCATTAATTTTACAATTAACTAAATTATTTTTTATTTTATAATAAAAATTATATTTATAATTAAAAATTAATATAATTAAATAACTAAATAAAAATTAATAAAGAACTAAACAAAAAAATAACTTTATTTTGTAATAAAAAATTATATTTAAAATAAAAAATTAATATAATTAAAAAACTAAACAAAAATTAATTTTATTAAAAAAGTATGATTAACGGCTAATTGATCGAACTAAACTAGTTAACCATTAACTAAATTAAAAGCTAAATTAGTCTAATTTTATAATCGAATTAATAATAATTTAATACAGTTAATTAACTGAACTAAATATTCAGTCAATTAACCGTTAATGTTCACCCACAATTTTTATGATCTTACAAAAATATGTTTCTCATTTTTTTAATAAATTTCAATAAATAATATTTAATATGAATAGGTAGTCTTTTATTGTTTTTCTAAATTGCTAACCTTTTGAATTCCTTTATATAAATAAATAATAAAAATATATTACTCATTTTTTTCTTTTAATAAATGTTAATAAATAGTATTTTTTTATTTTTTTTTATATTATTTATATATGCATGATGTGACAGCTTATATTTTCTTTATTTTTCTTAACACTTTTGTATATAAATAAGTGTTATATATATAAGGATTTGAAGGGACATAGTATTTAATTAATGAATTGAATAGTAAGTAGTTATTTTTTATCTTTCTAAATTTCTGATCTTTTATATTCCTAATTTATATAAACCTATATAAAAAATTTTATACTCGTTTTTTCTTTTGATATATATCAAATAGTATTTAATGTGAATAAATAATTATTTATTCTTTAAATATTCCTTACATTTTGGATTTTCAATTTTTATAAATAAATTTGTAAAAATATGTCACTCTTTGTTTTATTTTAACAAATACCAATAAATACTATTTTTTCACGTTATATATATATAATTGTTATATATTATAGATTATTATATATATATTCACTGTTAAAAAAATTATTGATTGGATTTTTTTTATTTGAATCCAATTAAATGACTACTATTGTTGTTATTAAATTATTAAAATTTTCAATTATATTTTTTTTATTTTAATATATATTAGTTTAATAATTTCATATCAATTTAATAGAAAAAATAAAAATTAGATAAAAAGATTAATGAATTTGACAGAAATAAAATCACGAATTATTTAATTTATCTCTAAACAAAAATGACTAATCAAATCTTAAAAATGAATAGTTTAGCTAAAAAAATAATCTTACTCATTAAATTCCAAAAAATTTATGCACGAGGTTTGCTTCGCTAAATTTAGGTTTGTACAAGGATTATCATTTATTTCAAGAGAGAAGGTATAAATTGGACTCTAAATTTTATAGAATATCTCACTTTGCATCCTAATTTTTTTTTAATCCAATTAAAATTCTTAAGTTTTAAAATTAGTTCAAATAAGACCTCGTTGTTACATAAATTTAAACTTCTATAGTTTTTCATGGCATAATTTTAGTGGATCCTATTTTTTACTATCTAGGTGCTGAAATGGCTTTATATATACATCCAACGTGGCCAGACAATAATTCGGGGCTTCCTCAAATATTAATTTTGTTGTCAAAATAAATCATTATCAATATTCATTATTTTTTAATTTATAAATTATATACTTTAATAAAATTATATGTATGCATATTTAATTATATTTTTTATCTTATTGCTTGATATTTATAACAATTTACAGAGCAAAGTTAGAATTTTAAAGTAAATCAATTAAAAATTTTATAAAATATATATTTTTCATATGTAATTAATAAAACTTAAAAATAAATATGTATTTAATGTAGACTGCCAAAATTTCCAACTTTAAATTAGACAATTGTACTTGGTTTAAAAAAAATTCAATGTATCTTTTTATGTATGTGAATAAATTAATTATTAAATATACAATTGAATAATTGATATTTAGATTAATCTAATATGTAGAAATTCAATTATTATTATTAAAATTTTATTAATTGAAATATCTAATTCATTAAATTAATAATTAATTATTTTAAACTGTCAAATTAGACTTTTAATTCAAAATTAATAAACCACTCATATTAGATGTTGTCCCTAATAAATCTTCTAGTTGAATTATTTAATTATTATGGTTATTAGTAATCAAATTAATAATAATGTTAAAAAAGTAAAATGCCTTTTAAAAATGGGACTCACTAATTTGGTTTTACAAATAGAACCCACTAATGGAATCCAATTGAAATTTAATTTGGTTATTAGGTGATGAAAATTGGAATCCACTAAAATATGTCATAAAAAATTAACGAGGTTTAAGTTTATATAACGGCAGAGTCTTATTTTAGCTAATTTTAAAAATTAAGAATTTTAATTGGATAAAAAAAATTAGAGTCCAAAGTGAGGTATTCTGTAAAATTTAAGGTCTAATTTGTACCTTTTTCCCTTATTTCAATAAATTATAAAATGAATTAACTAAAAAAAAAAGTGAGTGTATGAGTAATGTGCAGTTACTCACATTAGAATTTTATATATTTTAAGGACTCTTTCCTTCAAAATAAAAATCAAACAAAATAAAAAACTATTAAATAAAGAAAAAAGAAAATCTATTGAGAATCAAGAGGTTTTTCTTTTTGTCTTGCATAGGTTTCTCTTGGTGGAAATTTTAATTTTAATTTTCTTACCAATCAAATGGATTATAGTTGGATCTTCTTTTCTTTTTATTCTTCTTTTATTTAAAAGAAATATTATATTAATATTATAGTTGGATTCATATTGAGGTAAGGAAATTGGAAAAGAAGAAAAGGAACAGTGAGAAGGAAATAATTAAAAAAGAAAAGTTAATTTAAATTACATTTTAATAAAAAATCTTTACTAATATAGTAAATTTTATTTTAGAAATAATATGATAATTTTTAATAATATTTAATTATCTAATAAAACTTAAAATGTTTTAGAAGAATATTTATTGCATAAAATACTCAAATCTAAAATAAGTTTATAGAGGGAAAAGTGTAAAAAATTACCTATTGTAGCATGATATTTTTCTTTAATACGGTCTATGATTTTTTTTCTCTCAACGGATATGTTGTTTTTTGCAGTGTTATTAAAACCGGACCGGACCGGTTAAACCGGGAACCGGCTGCCAGTCCTGTTCGGTTTTTATATTTTTTCAAAATAGATTAAAAACCAGATTTTTAAATTGAACTGGTCAAAACCGGCCGGTTTTGACCAAAAACCAGTTGAAAATTTATTTTTTTTAAAATAAATTATTTTTTCAAATAAAAAATATATTTTCCTAATAAAATATTAAAATTAAAAAAATTAAAAATTCGGTTCAACCGTTTCAACTTAATCAGACCGTGAACCTGTAGAGAGACCGATTCAATAACCGGTCCGGTTCTGAAAACACTGGTTTTTTGTACTAGATATTTTAGATACCAAATTTATTAATATTGTTTATATAAAATATTTTTTCTGATACGTAGGTCAATATTATAGGATTCATTCTTGTATTAAAGTTTAATTTTTCATTAAATTATTATAAATTATAAAATTATAAAAAATATTATATCACAATATTAAAAATATTAATTAATAAATAATTTTAAAAATATTACGTTAATATTTTTTTTAAAAAAAAGTTTACTTTAACCCCGTGATATTTAATTAAAATTTAAATTGATCTATGTCATTAACTATTTAGCAGTTCTCTTAAAAAGAAATAATTTAAACTAAATTTAAAAATAAGTACCAATTTAATAAAAAGAATTTGAGAATTAATCTAAATTTCTAGCGATAATATGGAGCTAAATTGATTATTTATCTTTTTTTCTTAACATATATATATTTTTTGTATTAGATATTTTAGATACCAAATTTATTAATATTGTTAATATAAAATATTTTTTCTGATACAAAGGTTAGATATTATAGGATTCATTCTTAATATATATAATTAATTAAATAATTATAATTATAAATTCTTAATAGAATTTATTTTAATTAATTATAAAAATTGATTGGCCATATGCCACTTTTTCTTTAAAAATTATATAATTTTTATAATAAATGAAAATTAAATCATTAAATATTAACAGTACTGGTGACTTTTATAGTTAAATATATATATATATAATAAAATAAGTCACATAATGCCAAGGGTGAAGAAAAAAATACCACAGAACTCTTTTAAAGAAAAATATAAAAACACATTGTATATTTTATACGGTCTTTCTATCTCTCTCTGTATACATTCCGAAAAAATAAAAAGAATTTAACAAAGGTTAAAAAAGGTATTTAGTGATGATTGTATGTTTGAAAACTATCACCAAAAGGCATTGGGAGGTTCATTTGTGACAGTTTTAACAAACTGCCACAGTTTTATAACCGTAGTTAAATTTATTTGATTAAATTATCACAATAACTAATTTAAATTTTATTTTAAAAAATTAAGATGATTGGCAAAACTGTTTTTATAAATTTTAATAAATATTTTTATAATGATTTCATAAATCACCACAATATTTATTTTATTTATTGAATTATCATTTTACGATAGTTTATAGTTGTCACAATATTTATTTTATTTATTGAATTACCATTTTACAAAGATTCATAGGTGTCACAATATTTATTTTATTTTTTTGATTTGTCATTTTATGGAATAATTATATGCTACAACTGTTGTAGCAATAAATGCCTACAACGGACCAATGAGATTCTTACACGTAGATTAAATGATTTATTTCATTGGTCCGTTGTAGGCATTTAATCTACGTGTAAGAATTCCATTGGTCCGTTGTAGGCATTTATTGCTACAACGGTTGTAGCATATAATTATTCCATTTTATGATGGTCCAAAACCATCACAGTATTTATTTTACTTTTCTGAATTATCATTTTATGACAGTTTTCAATGATCATCAAATTTATTTTAATTTTAGTATTATTATTTTTGCAACGGTTTGTTGTCCTAAAATTTATTAAATTTAATTATTTTCAAAAATAATCATTGTGACAATTTATAATTATTGTGAATTACGACCATATAAATGCTATTTGTGCACTCACATTTACACAACTTTTATCTATACTTATGAATTTGTTTTTGCTTATATTAATCAAAATATACATCCAACAATATTTCTCTTCAGGGTTCAACAATAAAGATCGACTTCAATATTAATTATAGTATTCAAAACAACAAACCAATCAGATCAAATATATAACATAAAAAAATCATCACTAAACTATCTCAAAATAACTCTCCAGACAACAATCAATATTCAATTCAATGTCTACACTCCAATCAATAATCAATATAAGTAGAAAATTATCAAGAGATCAAACCCCAAATCCAAAAAAGTAATGGATAATACAAAGGTGTATCTAGTCAATGAACATCTTCAAAATTATTTTAGCTATTGGATGATGATGATCTCATTATTGTTGATGAGCCTTGCCTAATCCCTTCATCACGTACCTAAATATAGTCAAAATTATTATTTTAAATTCTAACCAATTAATAAGTAATCAATTTATAAATAATAAATGATAGATCCCATTAATAATTAATTGAACAATTCAAATAATGTACAAAAAGAATGTACCCATCTAAAAACATGTTTATTAACTTAGTATGCACATCTCCATCAATTTTTTTTATAAAAACATATATTAATACTCCTTGAAACCCTATCGCATTACTTGATATAATTTCTTATACGTGCTTTTCACTACAAGTGGGCGCTCGGTCGGTTAATTAACCAACTTAATGCCAACATAATTGTTATTTCTAAAATCAAAATTTTATGACCTAACCAACCGAAATCAACATTCGGTTAGTTTGGTTAATTAACTGAATATCTAACTTAAGTTTTTTTTAAGTTATAAAATGAATGCCACTAATTGAATTGTCAAGTGTAAAACTTTCAGCATATAGTGTGCGATTGGTATTGCGTTGTATTGATTCATTGTTATATGCATATATTTAAATCATTAAATTAAATTGAAAATAATTCAACTATAACATTAAAAAATTAACTACGACAAGTTTTTTATGAAGTACCTTCACCAACAAGAAAAATGAATCCACAAAACATCATAACAAGATAAACCTGCCAAAATGTATACATAACATACATACACATTAATTTCTTATAACCATGCATAATATATTTAAAGATGAACTATATAATATAATTAAAGTTTATGATAAATAAAATAAATAAAAGGGTATAATTAAGAGAGTAATTTACATTGAAAATGTGATCGACATTATCAGAATCATAGTCAATGCCCCCACAATAATGGAACAACCAAATAAGCATGAGAATGAAAGCTAATATACCCTACATGTGCACATTTTTTCCTAATCCCAAATGTGGAATCTTTTCTATCTTTCTCCACAAAAAAAAGAACTAAAATCCAATTCAAAATTTTTATTTGTTTAATTAAATTTTATATAAAACCAAAAACAACCAACCTTCAAGAGCAACAAAAAAGATCAATTCACAAGAAGCAACAACCTTCATCTTTCAATATCTAATGAATCAAAAAACCAAGTCCATCTCAGAGTTTTTGTTTTTTATATTGCAAATACATATAAAAAAATCAATTCACAAGAAGCAGCAACCTTGTGCCCAAATTACAATACAAAATAGCTATAAAATCACAAATCGACAAGACAACTATTCAACATAATCTCATAGATCACAACACACAACAATCATAAAATGTAATAATAATACAAACATTAAAAATTACCACAAACTTTTTTTAAAAACTACATGCATCATCATTAGTCTTCATCCACATCCACAGTAGTCAAATGTATAACGACATTTATTGATTCATGTTCAGTTGTAATTATAACCATTGTTGAAAAAATATATATATATAAAAAGAATTAAGGAGATAAGATAAAAAATAAATAAATAAAGAAACAAACTAATTAAATTAAACATAGAATGACAACCATAATATAGAAAGAAATAAAATTTTACCATCTTCAAGCATTTCGATGTTCTCGAGTATTTCCTCAACTGTCATCAGGTCTTATGAAATTTGGAGCCAATCTCCACAGCACATAAGCAACTCAACTAATTTAGGGGACAAAGAACTTCTATATGGATCGAGTACCCGACAACATTTACTAAAAGCAGCCTCTAAAGCCACAGTGGAAATAGGAATAATCAATATATCATGTGTCATCAATGATAAAATTGGAAACCTAAGGGAATAAACTTTCCACCAACCCAAGACATCCAAGATAGGAATATCTTCACAATCTTCAGTTAAATATCTATCCAATTTAGTCTTGTTGTGATCCACAGTTGCCTTTTGGTTTTTATATCCCTTAAATAACATTGGCTTATCCATATCCTAGATAACATTAGCTTATTTTGACTCTCACTTGCAACACCAACACTAACACTAGAAGCACCTTGGCTTTGATAACCACTTGTCTTATTTTTATACTCATTAAAGAGCTCAATATGGCTTCTTTTAACTTTTTAAAAAAATTGATACCCATTTGTGCACCATACAATTCCTTAAGAGCATACTTCTTGTAATCATATTTGTATAGAGGATTAAGAACCACACCGATATAAATTAACATATTATTTTCATCTTGATTGCCCATGTAACATCCCCTACATAGTCTATACTCTTAGCTACATAAGTTATGTCACCTAAATGCTTAAACTTGCTTATATATGTGTAATATAGAAATAAAGCCAAAAAACTTATATATATTATCACAGTTATTAAACTTTCAAAAGACATATTGTGATTTTGCCCATATTACAAACATATATCTGTTTAATTTACAAAGAACTCCTATTATTAACTTACATTGTAAACATTATCATTATTCTATTGCTACTCCCAAACTTATACAACTGTCATATAAAATTATAAAGTATTTTCATGTGAACTATACAGGATATAATATTTACAATATTGTTCTTTGAATCTTTGTGATGTAGTTGACTAGGAAAGTATATCTCTCACTCTACAGTCCCAACTCTTCTTGTTTGATCTGCACGCCAGAAAATAATTCCAACATGCTAAGCAAAACTTAGTGGTGCTTATGTATTTACAATATGCAAGAAAATTTAAAGGAAAAAGAACTATATATAAAATGATTTAGAAACAATAAAAATTGTTACTTTTAGAATGTTAAATAAAGAAATTAATAAATTCATTAAAATTTGAAATACTAAACATAATTAAATTCAGAATCATTTAATTTAACATTAACTATATAACACATTGTTTTCATTATAGATAACTTCTCTAATTATGCCCACACACACTGAACTTAGATCCTAAGTTTGGATAACTGGTCACTGTTGGCAATTTAATGTCTACTGTATAAAATTTGGCCAATGGCCCACTATGGCACGAATGTCCACTGAATATGATGACACAGAGTGTCCATTGATGGCATAGAGTATCCACTATCACTTTGAATACTCTCCCTTTGGCTAGCCATTCAATCCCAAGCTAGATCTAAAATCAGTATGATTTGGGCAATTTAGGAGTTTTTAATTAACATTAAATTATGTATAGCACTTCAATGGAATAATTCTTTGGTCAACACTTGGTATCACACATATTTATCATTTATTCAAAATAAATTTGTTACACTACTTGTAGGGTTGATTTCAAAAATCATTTACACTTTGAGGCCTTATAATCTTTTTGGCTGGAATTACAGAAGAAAGACAAAGAAAAAGTTATTTTGGCAATTTCTTCAAGTGACACGCCCAATGACATGGGCATGTAAATGACTGTATCATTTGCTCATTCTTACAGAAGCTTTGAGATACCCAATGATACGGCGTGTCTCTGGTCGTGTCATTTAACTTGCATTACAGTAGCTATGACACGCCTAACAACACGGACTTGTCAATGGCTGTGTCATTTATCTTTTATCACAGTAGCTATGACACGCCCAATGACACGGGCATGTTACTGGCCGTGTCATCAATGTTGAAACACAACATCGTTGACACACCTGGTGACATGGCCGTGTCACTGGCTGTGTCAAGTAAAATTCTGTACTTCGCACACTCAACAACTTAAACAGAATATATCCAAATATATGATAAAAATGAATCAAAAACTAGTTTCTTTGACATAAAAAAAGTCTATATCAAATACTTTTTAGTAATAATTCATTAAAGATAACTAAATCAACCACTTCAAATAATAAAATTCATAGAAATTCAAATAGTTGTAAATTAAAATACATAAGCACGTAACTTTTTCAAAATCCATTTTTCTTCTTTAATTATACTTGTTGATAATCTCAACTTTTCCAACTTATTCTTTTAAAAACTTATAACTAGATGTAATTTCCTCTTAAAGTTTGGCCAAATTCTTGAAAAGAATGAAGGAAGGAGAAGTTTTGGTGATGAAGGTGATGATATGCATGGAAAGAAGAAGAGAGAAGAAGAAGTTTCCACACATACACACACACATGTCCATATATATATAGTTTAATCATGTAAGGCAATCTCATTTTAACTACGATGCACCCTCACTCTTAATTTTTTATTCCAATTCAATTTTTAGTCCTGTAAAACCATAAAAATAAATAATTTATTCAGTAAATTTTAAGATCTACTATTTACATCAGTTATCCATGTCACTTTTATCACTATTTACTATCAATTATCAATATTAAATTAAAATTTTACTATTTAAAATTTTAAATATTACAATTCTCCCCCACTAAAAAAATTTCATCCTCTAAATTTACCTGTCATGAACGCTTGGAATAATTGAGGGTATTGTTGTCTCATTGACTCTTCGTTTTTCCAAGTGGCTTCCTCTATCGAATGATTCCTCCATAACACTTTCACTAAAGGAATGCGCTTATTACGGAATTCCTTTATTTCACAAGCTAAGATAGTCACTGATTCTTCTTCATAATTCAAATTTGGTTGAATTTCAATGGACTCTATTTAAATCACATGTGAAGGATCTGATTTATATCGTCTAAGCATCGACACATGGAATACATTATGAATCTTAGCCAGTTCTGGAGGCAAGGCTAGTCGATAAGCTACTAGACCTATATATTCAAGTATTTCATATGGTCCAATAAACTTAAGACTTAGTTTACCTTTCTTTCCAAACTAAAGAATTTTCTTTCACGGTGATACTTTTAAAAATATCTTATCTCCTACACCATATTTGATGTCACGTCATTTCAAATCTGCATATGATTTCTGTCTATCCATTGTAATTTGTAATCGATCCTTTATAAGATTCACTTTGTCTCCAGTTTATCTTCTGAGATAAGGTCCCACAAGTTTGCTCTCATTTAATTCCACCCAACACAATAGAGTTCTACACTTCCTTCCATAGAGTGCTTCATATGGTATCATCCTTCTTCTTTACAAATAAAATCGGGGCACCCCAGGGTGATACACTAGGTCTAATAAAGCCCTTATCAAGTAATGCATGTAGTTACACTTTTAACTCTTTTAATTCCGAAGGTACTATTCTATAAGGTGGAATAGAAATTGGTGTTGTACATGAAACTACATCAATAATAAATTCTACCTCCCTCCCTGGTGGTATTCCAGATAATTTCTCTAAAAAAACATCCAGAAACTCACTCACTGTAGGTATGCCTCCCAAAACCTTACTTGAATGTCGTGTATCATTAACATAAGCAAGGTAAGCCTCACACATCTTCCTAATCAACATTCTAGCTTTAGCTATAGAAATTAAACTAGAAGGGTAAAATTATTTTTCTCCTTGGACCAAAATTTCACCATAATCCAAAATTTTAAAAGACATAACTTTACTATAGCAGTCCGTAACTGCTTGATGTCAGGACAACCAATCCATTTCCAAGATTACATCAAAGTCATGGAATGAAAGTTCAATCAAATCAGCCAAAAGTTCTACATCATGAACTCTAAGTGGACAATTTTGATATACTTTGTTTACCTTCACACTATGGCCTAAGGGATTAGTAACTTCTATCTCATAATCAAGTTTATCAATACACATTCTCTTTCCTGAAGCTATAGTTGTACAAATATAAGAATGTGTAGAACCAAGATCTAATAATACATACATATCAAGACTAAGTAAAGAAAATTTACCAACTATAACATCAAGTGCATCATAGTCCTCCACAGCTTTCATGGCATAAGCCTTAACTGGAGCACTGCCTCGAGTCTGAGGTCTATCCACTGTTTCAAATCCTCTCTGCTGACTAACACTTGGTCAACTACCTCTACCTATCCTACGGCTAGACTGAGACCTCTGTATAGAACTTTGTCCTTCAATAACTTTTAGTTCTTTTATCGTTGTAAAATCTCTAATTTTATGCTCCAAAGAACTACATTTCAAACAAGCCCTTTTTAATACCAACAATCTTCACTTGCATGGCCCTTACCACAATATTGACAAGGTATAGTAATAGCCCTTGAAAATGAGCTTGTAGCCACTCCAAACCTACCACCTCTAGACCTTTGAAAACTAGCTCCACTTCCTCTACCAGACCCCTGAGTTTGGGTTTGAATATTTCTCTGTCTTTTCTAGCCACCTTATTGTTGTTCACTAAAAAATCACTTCTTTGATTGTTGTCTTCTTCCCTTCTCTTGTTCAATCTCATTTTCTATGACAATTGCCGCATTAACAAGAGTGAAAAACTTTTTAATCCTCATCGCTACTAAATACACCTGAATCTGACTGTTCAAACTCTATTCAAATCGCTTACACTTCTCTTCCTCGGATGAAACTAACTCTGAAAAATATTTACTAAGGTGAACAAACTACCTCTCATATTCAAACACAGGTGACTGCCTTTGCTTAAGACACAAAAACTCCCGACGCTTCTCTTCTAAATAAATCTCACTAATATATTTCTTTTTAAATTCTTCTTAGAAAAATGCCCAAGTGAGCCTGCCTGCGGGTACACCTTTTTGCTTTGTATCCTACCAGGCATAATCTTGTTCCTGCAATAAGAAAACTGTACACTCCAATCTTTTCTCATCAGTAATGCAGAATATCAAAAACTCTCACAATCCTTTCCATCAAATACTCCACTACTGAAGACTCATCAATATTACGAGCTTTAAAATCTTTTGCTCCCAATTTCCTAATTCTCTCCAATGGAGATCTTTGAGGCACCGGCAGTAGAAGTTGTGTAGGAGAAACAACTCCTACAATTTGCCTGATAACTTCTCCCATATTTCTCACAAATTGGGAATCTAAGGGAATTTGTTTTGCATAAGGTTATGATGGCTACTGATTCCCCACATTAGCTTGACTGTGTGAGGATGCAGCTTGTTCCTCTGCACCTTGACAGGATTCAGAGGCCATCTTATACATTTAAACATTAAAAATTAACTGCATCAAATATTTATTCAATTATGGTTCACATAGCAATGACAATTGTACTTCTCTTTTCTTTTAACCCACAAACTTAGGACCGCCTAAACTTGCTCTGATACCATTAAATATAACATCCCTTGCAGAGTCTATATACTTAACTACATAAGTGATGTCACCTAAATACTTAAACTTGCCTATACATATGTAATATACAAATAAAGCCAAAATACTTATATATATTAGTACTGTTATTAAACTTTCAAAAGAAATACTGTGATCTTGCCTATATTACAAATATATATATATGTTTAATTTACAAAGAACTCCTATTATTAACTTACATTGTAAACATTGTCATTATTCTCTTACTACTCTCAAACTTATACAACTGTCATACAAAATTATAAAATATTGTCGTGTGAACTATACAGAATACAATATTTACAATATTATTCTTTGAACCTTTGTGATATAGTTAACTATGAACGTATATCTCTCACTCTACAGTCTCAACTCTTCTTGTTTGATCTGCGTGTCAGAAAATAATTCTAACAAGTTAAGCAAAGCTTAGTGGTGCTTATGTATTTACAATATACAAGAAAATTTAAAGGAAAGAGAACTATATATAAAATAATTTAGAAACAATGGAAATTATTACTTTTAGAACGTTAAATAAAGAAATTAATAAATTCATTAAAATTTGAAATACTAAACACAATTAAATTCAAAATCAGTTAATTTAACAATAACTATATAACACATTATTTTTATTGTAGATAACTTCTTTAATTATGTCCTTACACACTGAACTCAGATTCTATTTTTGGATAACGGGTCACTATTGACAATTTAATGCCCACTGTATAAAATTTGGCCAATGGCCCACTATGGCATGAATGTCCACTGAATATGATGACACAGAGTGTCCATTGATGGCACAGAGTGTCCACTATCACTTTGGATATCCTCCCTTTGGCTAGCCATTCAATCCCAAGCTAGATCTAAAATTAGTATGATTTGGGCAATTCAGTAGTTTTTAATTAACATTAAATTATGTATAGCACTTCAATGGAATAATTCTTTGATCAACACTTGGTATCACACATATTTATCATATATTCAAAATACATTTGTTACACTACTTGTAGGGTTGATTTTAAAAATTTTTTACACTTTGAGGCCTTATAATCTTTTCGGCTGGAATTACAGATGAAAGACAAAGGAAAAGTTATTATGGCAATTTCTTCAAGTGACATGCCCAATGATATGGGTGTGTCAATGACTGTATCATTTGCCCATTCAATGACTGTATCATTTGCCCATTCTTACAGAAGCTTTGACACTTCCAACGATACAGACGTGTCTCTGGCCATGTCATTTAACTTGCATTACAGTAGCTACGACACGCCCAATGACACGGACGTGTCAATGACCGTGTCATTTATCTTTTATCACGGTAGCTATGACACGCCCAATGACATGAGTATGTTACTGGCCGTGTCATCAATGTTGAAACACAGCATCATTGACACCCCTAGTTACATGGTCGTGTCACTAGTTGTATCAAGTAAAATTTTGTATTTCGCACACTCAACAACTTAAACACAATATATCCAAATATATGATAAAAATGAATCAAAAATTAGTTTCTTTGACATAGAAAGAGTCTATATCAAATACTTTTCAGTAATAATTTATTAAAGATAACTCAATCAACCACTTGAAACAATAAAATTCATAGAAATTCAAATAGTTGTAAATTAAAATATATAAGCACATACCTCTTTCAAAATTCCTTTTTCTTCTTTAATCACTTGTTGATAATCTCAACTTTTTCAGCTTATTCTTCTAAAAACTTATAACTAGATGTGATTTCCTCTTAAATTTTAGCCAAATTCTTGAAAAGAAGAAAGGAAGGAGAAGTTTTGGTGATGAAGGTGATGATATGCGTGGAAAGAAGAAGAGAGAAGAAGAAGTTTCTACATATACACACACCTATCCACATATATATATATATAGTTTAATCAAGTGAGGCAATCTTATTTTAACTACGGTGCACCCTTACTCTTAACATTTAATTACAATTCGATTTTTAGTCTTATAAAACCATAAAAATAAATAATTTCTTCAGTAAATTTTAAGATCCACTATTTACATCATTTATCCATGTCACTTTTATCACTATTTACTATCAATTATCAATATTAAATTAAAAGTTCACTATTTAAAATTTTAAATATTACAGCCCCAATAATAAATTATTTCTCATTTTAATAGCCATGGTGGATAACTCTAGATCATCATAATTGTTTCTTGTTCTTTCAAAAAAAAAAAGGATCTCTGTCATATCATGAAAAAAAAGTTGCAAAAAAAGTTGTAAGTAGAATATTTGGAGCCTAACAACCTTAAAGTCATTTTGTAAAATTTTTCTAAGAACTTGCAAAATTGCCTAACACATGGCCAATCATCTGATTTAGGCTTACTATCTGTCTCCACATATTTACTAACAGTTTCATCATCTCTCATTAGATCATACTTGAATGCTCTATCTTGCTCCTTATACCTCTCAAATGCTCTCTTAAATCATTGAACCCTATCTAGTATGATACATATGGAATTCTACTTGGAGGGGGCATCTAACGCCAACAATGCCTTGCATTGAATCCCTTCCATTGCAAGAAACTTATTAAATTTGGCTAGTCTAGCTGGTGATGCTTTGATATATTTAACAGCACATCTCACCTTATCTACAGACTTAGAAATATCACACAACCCCTCCATAACTATCAAGTTCACAATGTGAGCCACACACCTCATGTGCAAATATCTATCCCTTAATGTAGTTGGATCTCATTTAGATATTTTCTTTTTGAACTTGATATTGTAGTATTATTGGAGATAGCATTATCAACTGTTACAATCATAAGCCTATTGATTCCCCAATTAGGCAAACATTTCTCCACATTTTGACTTAAATCATCACCCTTATGACTTCTAATTAGACAAAAATTAAATACTTTTTTGCACAAGTTCCAATTCTTATCTATAAAATGAGCAATGAGACACATATAATTGATTTTTTGCATTGAAATCAAATATATATGGTGACACACACTCTAGAACGATCATTTTGCAACACTTTTTTTTTAATTTTTTTCCTCTTCAGTAAATATTTCAAGCGTATCTGTAGTCACAGGTCTTCTAGAGGAAATAACAAACTCATGACAAAGTGAGCGAATAAATTTTCTAAACTCAGGATGCTCAACGAATCTCAAGCTATTTCACACTCAATTAACAAAATAGTTAATGCCTTTCTACAAGCAAGTTGATCAAATTTCTAATTAATTAAGCATGTATCTCCAGTGCCCCTGATTGAACATTTAATTTCATTTGCTTGTATCTGTTCCATACATTAGATTATTTTTGCATCTACCCATATGATATTTCAATGCACTAGTCCCATTCTTTTTCTTAGCACAAAAAAATGCCTATCGCAATACTTACATTGCACTTTAGATTGACTGTTATCATCCTCAAACTTTTTACTAAAATTTTGCAAAACTTGAGATCTATCCCATGTGTTTCCTTTTTGGAAGGGGTAAGGGCAGCAGTGTGTGTCCCCATGCTTGACTGAGGACCATATTCAACTTCCTCATCATGCTAACTTACCATCTGCATTATAATACAAGAAAAAAAAGAGCTTGATTAAATAGTGAATTGTGAAGGATTATCGACTCAAAAAATTGTTAATGAATTGGGAAAATTACTTCAAAAGTACCTTATTCATATTTCATATATATTTTATATTTACATATATGGTAAGTGATAATATGTCTTTGATATAACTTATTAGCAATTTATTTTTTCTATGACAAATTCTAGGTACAACCAATTTGATTTAGTACATGCAATATACAAAGGGCCATCCTTATCAATTTCAAGATTCAATGAAAAAACTCATCGTGTCAATATTCATGACATATTAAGTTACGTAAATCAATTCAATCAATTGAATTGAATATTAACTAATTTTTAGCATTTCACTTTAAAAGCAACAAAAATCCATTATTAAAACATGTACATTCTAAAAGATCTTTAATCAAGTCAAATAATAAACTAAACTAATCAAACTAATGATAAATCAATTAACCAACCAGTTGTTTATATGAGACTTTAAAGAATATGAATGGAGTATTAATCCTTACCTAAATTTAGTTCATATAAATCTCTTATATTTAGGAGATAATATTATCTTATGAATTTTTTTAAATAAAATAATTTTATGCACTTCATTATTTTATAACTTACCTAATATTTTATGGATTGCTTCACTATGATCTTGATTCCTTTTTATTCATATTTCAATAATGAAAAAGAAAAGAGGAAGCACTTGATCTTTTTTAGACTATTCAATAAGAGTACATACATGAAATGTAAGAGAAGAATATATAGCCAACAAAGGTGATGCTTTACATGGTTTTTTTTTTATTTAAATGAACTTTATTCAAAATATGGGTTCGTTTTGACAAAAAAATGTTAGGCCAGAGATGGAATCATATGTGCCTTGCACAAGCATCTCACTTGTGGTTCTGTCTTCTTCTCTTTGTCTCACTAATGATGTATCATGTATGGACCCAATAGGCTCAAAACACTTTATTATTTCAACTCAAAAGTATCAAATGCAATTAGAAAGCTAAAAATTTTTCTTTGAAAGCTAAAATTGTTTAAGCTGGCATGTATTCAATAGGAATTGAGACTTTCATAACAATATCTTGGCAATATTTATAATAAGTGAAACAGAAAATAGAATTAATCTCTGATGATTCCCAACAACAAATGCCACTTTTCAACCCTTCAGGTAATAGAATTCAGCTAAAATTCATCCAGAAAAAGCAGCCAAATCCAAGTCAAACACATGAAAAAGCACTCAATCAATTAGGCCAGGTGTCCTCATACACTAGTTTTTAGAGTTTTGATATTAATCATTTTTTTACCTTTTTAAACTATCTAAAGCAACCATAATACATCTATCACCATTGAAGAAATAAGCACCTTAACAATCCCTTAATAAACAAAATAACTGGCTAATGGAACTTACCCAAAATGGAATAAAAGTAAGACAATAAATTAAACATAAGCATACCTGATAAATTGAAAAAGTCGTGATCAAGAATATCCAAACACGAGCAACATAGAGTATAGTATGCATACCCTATAGGAAAATTATACTAATAAATTAGAAGAAGAAGAAGAAGAGAATGAGAATAAAATAAATAAGGACGATGCGATGAGGAGAAGAAGAAGTAAATTATAAATATTGACATATACCTTTATGGAAACCTAAATTGAAGAAGAAGCAAAATTGAAGAATAAAATCTAAATTGATGAATTAGTCGGTTAATTGAATTTTGCCTACCCTTACTTGTCACATTACTAAAAAAAATCAAATTATGATTTTATTTTTAAGTTTTTTCTTATAAAGTTAATTTTTATTAATCTTTATGATATAGGAAAAAATATGAATTGAGGACGCAAACTACCCAAGCCATTAGGTTTATCCCTTATACCCGCAACTATAGCCTCATCAATCTATGTGAAAAAACCTTAGACAATGCAATCCAAAATAATAAAACAAGTTTTATCAACTTAAAACAGTGCACAAAGGGATAAAATCAGCTGAATAAATTTTAGAAGTAAAACTTGAAGCTCATGCTGCTAAAGATACCTAAAACCGGTTAATGCGGAACAAATAGGCCCAAAGGATAGAGAGATGTACTAGAAGAAACTTTGTTTCCAATGCACATCTTCACAAAACAACATATCTTCCAAAGTCTTAAGACAACAACATCCAAGGGCATGAAGAAATTTCCTATAACAAACAAAACTAGTAAGAAGCAAAATAGAAGATAACCAATTCAAAATACATTACTCATCCAAAACATATTACAAAATTTACAACCCCATATCTAAAAATGGTTGGCAATTAGCTTAAGAAAGCAAGTTCCAAAAATCACAGCTTTGTAAATGCAGAAAAATCTATTAGTAGCCATAGAAACCAAAGTCCAAAATTATATCACACTAACACCTTGTCTTGGCCATGCAAATGCTTCAAAGTCTCATGGTCTATATATTGAACAAACTCCCTGTTGTACAAATAATGCCTTCAGTGCTTCATTTCTTGAACCACTGCATAAAATTTTCATTATAAGTGTTATAATTGCGCTTTAAAATCGAAAGCTTCTTGCTTAAGTATGTTATAAGTCTACCATTTTGACTCAAGACAGCCTCGATGCCTAACTTAGAAGCATCACAATATAACTCAAAGGCCTGTGAAAAATTAGGCAGCACTAAGATTGGAGCAGTAGTCAGGCATGTCATGATAAATTGGAAGACTTCCTCCATTGCATCTCCATACAAATTTGCAACCCTTCATATAGTCTATCAAAGAGGCCATGATACTACTACAATATGGAATGAAATGCCTGTAAAAAGAGGTCATCCAATGGAAATTGTAGACTTCACTAATTGTGCTTGGTCAAGGCTAGCACTTAATCACCTCAACCTTTAACTCATCAACCTGCAACCCTTCTGTAGAAATCACATAGCCCAAGAATAACACTTTAAGCACCAGAAAAAAAAACACTTCTTCATCACTGCATAAATTTTTTCCATGCGAATCACATTTGGAACCTCTCGCAAATGTTGCAAGTGTTCTGTAAGGTTAATATTATATGTCAAAATATCGTCAAAGTACACAATAACAAATTTTCCAATGAATGACCTCAATTCCTGGTTCATCATATGTATAAAAGTGCCTGCTACATTTGATAACTCAAATGGCATAACCAACCATTCGTATAATCCTTCTCGAGTTTTGAAGACTATTTTCCACTTATGATGCGAACCTCTAGAGACCCAACACAATTATGCGTAAAAGTAACTCCTTGGAAAGCTAAATAAGATCATTTCTCCAAAACCTCAACCAAAATCTAACAGTGTAAGAGATAACCTCAATATTAATAATACTTAAGTAGTTAACTCTATGTGTGGAAGTTGATTCAAACAATAATCAAGGAATAAGAGATATTGAATCTCTCACAAGAACAAAACTTTTAAACCTTATTAATCAATTAAAAACTGTCTTACAATATAGAAATAGGTGCATTTATATAAGTTACAAGAGAATTCTTAACATAATAGAAAACAATGTTGTTTAGGAATTAAATCAACATTTTCTTAATGTACTAGGAAATCTAATAAATCTAGAAAAATCTAATGAATCTAGATATAATCTCACAACTGATAATAATATATTAATATTAATATTAATATATATTAGTATTAATTGTAACTTGTAATATATTAATATTTAATTGTAACTTGTTTTCTAGTGTTTTAGAATTGATATATTAATATTGTTGTTTTAATTTTTGGTTGTTATATATTCTACAATTCTAGTTAGAATGTTGTATATATTAGTAGCCTTTAACAATATCATAGCCATCACTCTTGAAGAATATAGCCATTATAACCTATGCACTATGTTTCACATTAAAACAACCCAAGCATGGTTTCTCATATAGACGATACATTGTGTTTTGCTTTAAAGCCTTCTTCTTCCTTCCTTCCTTCATCTTCTCTTTTCTTTGTACAAAGCAAATGGTTTGCTTTAAAGCCTTCTTCTTCCTTCCTTCATCTTCCCTTTTTTTTTTTTCTTTTTTAATTAATTATAATAATTTATATAAAATTTAAGATTTAATAATTAAAAATTATATTTGTGACTTTTAATTTTCTATAAATTAATTATGCATTAATATAATTTAATAATATTTATTGATTTATTTATATATAAGCCAAGAAAATAAAGATTGCTTACAGATTGTCATTTCATCAAATTTTTAAAATGGTTTTTTCTTATTTTTTTAATTAATTATAATAATTTATATGAAATATAAGATTTAATAATTAATAAATTATATTTGTAACTTTTAATCTTTTGTAAATTAATTATGCATTGATATAATTTAATAATATTTATTGATTTATACATATATATATTTAAAATTTTTAAAGGTTAAAAAATATATAACTCTTAACCTTCATAATAAATTAATTATATAAATTAAATAATTTATTTATAATAACTAATTTATATATTTTTAGAAATTTAAAAAATTAAATGATAAAATATATAATTTTTAACATTCCTAATATATATATATCACATCATCAAATTTCAAAAAAGGCTAACTCACAATTTTTTTTCTTTTTTAATAATTTTTATTTATTTTTAATAATATTTTAAAATTTAATAATTAATAAATTATATTTGTGACTTTTAATCTTATATAAATTAATTACACATTAATATAATTTAATAATATATTTATATCTTTTTAGAAATTAAAAAATAAAAAATATATAAATTTTAAAATTCATAATAAATTAATTATAAATTCAATAATTTATTTATAATAATAATTTATTTATATATTTTAAATATTTAAAAAATTAAACAATAAAATATATGATCTTTGAGAATCCAAATATATATAAGTCAAGGAAATTAAATGAAAGCATTATAATTTATATGGTGCCATAAATACACATATATATGCATAATGTGAAAAAAAAAAAGGAAAAAATAATATTTACTGCATTTAGTAAAAAAACTTATCAATATATAAATATAAAAGATCATGTATTTAATAAATTATTAATAATATTTTTAACTTAAATTATTAATTTACAAAGATAAAAGTAATGTATTTAATAAATTATTAATATTTAGGATATTAATACATGAAAAATAAAAAACTCATATATTTAATAAATTATTAATTTAAATTTAATAACTAAAAATATTAATATATAAAAATTAAAAATCATATATTTAATAAATTTAATAAATTATTAATAAATATTTTAACTGAAACTATTAATATATGAAGATAAAAGATAATATATTTGATAATTTTTAATTTTTAATAAATTTTTAATTGAAACTATTAATATATATATAAATAAAAGATTATATATTTGATAAATTATTAATATATGAATATAAAATATTTTATATATAAGAAATTAATTTATTGACCAAAATTAAAAAATGAATGAAAAAAAGATTATCAAGTAATGTTTATATATAATATAAAAATGTAATATGTTGTTGTTATTTACCTCTTTATATATTATTTGTGTCTCATAATTTATTATATGAAACTGTTAATATATAAAAATAAAAAATTAGGCCACATTTTAAATTTATTTTTTATAATTATACTAATTATTACTAATTATATTAAATCAAAAATTTATTGACTAAAATTATTAGCACATAAAAATAAATTATTATATATTTAATAAATTATTAATATATAAATATAAAATGTCATATATATAATAAAATTTTTATAATACGATAAAAAAAAATTATACTTGCATATCACAAGAATATATGACTAATTTAGATAATATGTTTCAACTTTTGTTTAAAGATTGCTCTTATATAAATCATATATAAACAAGCGTCTGTAAAAAAAGAATATAAAAAAAATCAAAGCTTTTTTTTATCAAGTTGGAACGTTATATCCTTTATTTTTAAGAAAGCTAATAAGTAACCTTGTCAACATGCGACTAAACAACATATATAAGCAAAAGAGAATACAAATTCATATAAAAACTGTATAGACAAAAACTACATCTGCATAAACTTAAATAAGATGAAAAATACATATTATTAATCTACAAAAAAAAATCCAAATACTCAGATAACTATTGCCTTCTGCACAACTCCATTCGAAATATCATTCCAATAAGAAATCTAATGGCAAAGGCAATATTTTTTTTTATCTCATCAGGGACTTTAACTTCTTCTATGGGAGTCTGCGATCCAACATCTCTTCTAAATACAAATTTGCAAGAGCATCCTGCTCCTGTAATTCTATTATTTCCATAAAAATTGTTGTAAGCATAAGTGGCGTCCTTCAAAGTTGGAAACAAGCTATACAAATTATCATTCGCACCAATCAGCTTAGGTGCACATTCATACCATGATTCGTTGACGCTAGGTTCAGTGTCTCTAAAACCGACATAAAACTTCTTTTCTTTAGACTTTGTTTGCTTATTTCTATCCATGACGAAATTGCAGCAAGATTATACTACGAACTATACTATTGATAATAAGAATAAGATAGAATTTGAGTTTTAATCGAACTGAAATTTATTTTACCGGATCAACGTTTCTTGGAGAAATTAAACAGAGCAATTTTTTGAAACTAACAATGTCATTAAATGCTAACCCGGCTGGCAGAAATTTCAAATTTCATCTAATAGATGCTGCTTCCTAAAAGCTCAAGGACAATGTTGTAATCTCGAGTGCCACTAATTATAATTAAATATGCAAAATATAATTTAATTTGTGAAAAGTGCAATGAGCCCTGTTGATCCAGATTAATTTGAGCCAAATTATATTATCGTTAAAAAAAAAAAAAGGGGGGATTCATAGGTCCGTCTTGGTATTAGGGCATTTAAATTTTACTTGATTCTTTGCTTTTACAGTTAATAAATATTTAAAAAAATGAATGAACACCCTTAATAAATGCAAAAGGGGCACAGGCAACACCCATCCTCTGAAGGCAATAAATGCAAACATTAAAAGCAAGAGATTTGGGAATAATTATACAATAAAACCGTTGTATTACAACAAGCCAATCAAAAATCAACACGTGGCAATGTTGTAATACAACAAGCCAATCGAATGTAAAACATTGCCACGTGTTGATATTCAATTGGTTTGTTGTAATACAACTGTTTCATTGTATAATTATTCGAGATTTGGAGGGTTTTTTTTCATGAATATTGTACCCTTTGTTTAAATTAATACTCCAACTTCCTCTTTTCATGGGTGGTTGAACCCATTCATTTCACTTATTCAATGCTATCAACCCTTTGAACTTATTTAACCCCACTCCCATCTTTCTTTCTTTTTCTTGATTCCATTTCTATATTCCCTCTCTTCATTATATTTTCTCATTTGCATGTCCTTTTATACCATTTTATTCTTTAATTTGGTATATTCTTTCTTTCTTCAAAATTCAATTCAAATATTGTTATTTGAGGAGTCTTTGAATGATATGTTTTAAGTCGATTCGATTCGTCTAAAAAATTATACATCCAAGAGAGGAGGCCTCGAATTCTATCAACGAAATATTGGAACGGTTCAATAAGAAAACAGTGCTCCAAATATTTTGGTCCCTTCATTTTTATTGAGCCGTGCCAATATCACGTCTCTTCTTCCTGTATAATCCACTATTGCATATTCTTTACTGTAAAGTTTCAAAGTGATTTATTAAATTGAAAATATTTTTTCTCATTGCATGTAAATGGGCAAAAAAAATTACAAAAAATGTCCAAAAATATTATCTCTAAATGAATTTTTGTAAAATAACAAGCAAGTCTTTCTATATTCAATTTTGATTCTAGTTTTTTTTTTTTTTCAAATTTGAATTAAGAATTAGTATATAATTTTGAAAATGATTCTAACATTTGATTATGTTATCTTTTTTTTTACACCAGTATATCCATATTTATGTTAATGATGGTGCTGTTGCTTGCTTGCCTTTACTTTTATATTACGACATGTTGATTCATAGCAAATAGAACCTTATTTATTGTATTTGCACTGTGTAATGTTATGTATAAAGCTACTAGAAAAGAAAAAAAAAAGACTTCTAAATGTATTAATTATTGTCTAGTTTTCGATATTGGTCTATTATATGGTTATTAACAAGCATTTATTTATTTGAAGTCAAAAGATAAAAGCTTTTGCATCAATTAGCGTTGTCATTTGAATTATTATCTATGAGTTCCTAATGCTAGATGGAGTATTGGGTTTAAAATTGTTTTTTTAAATTGTATTTTGAGTTTTTTTATTATAATTATTTTTTTTTATTTTTCATGCAGAAATTTGTTAAGCCTTTTATAATATGAAAGCAATTTAATCACAAATCGATTGATTCTTCTCAATGTGATAATATAATTAATGATGTTATTAGTTCATTGTTAATTAAATTTTCTGGAAGCCAATCAAAAAAGACACATGGCTCAAAGTCTTTTTTCAACCATTTCTTTGATATTTAACAACATATCAATATTAAATTAATCAAATTAATTCGAATCAAATATATTTATATATTAATTATATTAGAAAAATAATTATTCTAATTTTATATTTATTGTTAAAGTAATAATAAATATAAAATTAGAATAGTCATCTCTATAATACAATTAATCCATAAACATTTTTTATTCGAATGAATTTGATAGGAATTAATTTAATCCAGAATTTTTTATATCAATATATGTATGATAAGTTGAATTAATAATAATGTTGATGATTTTCAAAATTAAAACATCCAACCTTTTTCTTTTGTTGGAATAACCCGAATGCCATTTCCAACCTTAATTTACATTTCCAATTTAAATAGTCATTTAGGTTATAAAATTAACGGACCAAAGTCATTTCAATTTTATAAAATATGCTAGGAAAAAATCCTCTTTGCTTCGGCTATATATTTTTAATATTTTTACTGTTGTTATTTTATATTAAAGGAAATTTTTATTTTATTAATTGGACGATAGAAAAGAAGAAATTAATGTAAAATTATTAATAAAAATATTAGATCAAATGTGGTTGACCATTTATTTCTTAAAGTCAAATAACAACCAATAAAATAAAAAGTCTTCATATTACTATTTATTTAGAGTTGTAGAATACGTGAATATTTTGAAAATAAATAAAAATATCACAATATGACACATACTATAGTTTTTTTGTATTATTAAAAAAATTAAGTATCAAAAGATGACTTTCTACAAAACATGTAAATATTTTTTACTTAAATATCTTGAGAACGAATACAAGATCATAACACCATACATATTATTATAAAACATAACACAACATCTAGTTTATCAAATTCAATTTTTATCTTTTTTTTTACAATATACATATATTTATTTCTATTTATAACTATTATATATTTCTATGCATATATTTATTTTTAATATATTTATTATAATTTATTAATTTAATATTATTTTCATTACATAAATTATTAGTCATGTTTACTAATAACGACAAAGCAAGTAAAAAATAAAATCTAAAAAGTTCAAGTTATTTCATGGAACAAAATAATACAAATAAAGGATATATTTGATATCTCACCATAGTATAAAGTATTTTTGCTTCTCATTTAAATTATAGAATAGATGTGCACCAAGCCAAGTGTATTGTTTTATTGACAACACATTTCTAACATGGCAGAGGCAATTTGAGATCTAACATATTCTATTGGTGCTTCATATAACTCATCAATAGAATTCGAAGTGATTTAAATTTCTAAGTCCATCTCAAATTAAATAAATTAAATTTACATATGGTCATAAGCTAATCAGGGTAAGTCTCAAAACTTAATATTAAATAAAAAGGTCAAAAAGATATGCTAACTACCACTAAATGCATAGAAATTATCTTAGTTTAATAAGAGACTTCAAATCTTGTACATACAACAATATTAAAATTTAATAGAAAGAATTTTATTAATTTTACAATTCTATTCGATTTAACTCGGAGATGATTTAAAAAAAATTGCACTAACTTTAGTTAGTATCTTTTTTTATGAACTTTAGTTAGTATTTAGCTTATATTCAGAACTTTAGCATTACGGCTACCTATGAGAAATTGACGCTCTCTTACTCGCAGCCCAGGTTTTTTTTTTTTTTTTTTAACTAGCAGGCCATGTTAGTTTGCAGAGTTTCTATCCTGGTCGATACTTTTGTACATAAAGAACTTGCAAAAGCATTATTCTTTAATAAAAAAAATAAAAAAAATAATGTGAGAATGAATGAAGACGCCACCAGGAAGAATTGTATTTATTCTTAGCTTGATAGCCGTGGAAAACTTACAAATTGGCTCTCTAAGCATCAAAGAATGGTTGAATGTTGACAGCCTTTTGCCTCTTTTCCTGGCACCTAATGTGGTGTTCTATTTCCTTCTCTAAAATGGAAATAACTCCACATTCCAAGGCCTTCTCTCGAGCGCTCACTCTCTCTCTCTCTCTCTCTAGGCCTATGGATGTATTATGGCATGTATTCCTATACTCAAAAAATTACAGAAAAAGACTCGCACACCTCATTCTTTAACACTAACTTTATCATCGTGTCATCGTCTTCCTGAGATGGGAAGACTCCAAGACGCTCTCTTAGAAAGTTGCACTCCACAAAGCATTCTCACCTTCCCCACATCGCCGATGGACCTCCTTTATCCTATCAGCAGACCTGCAAATCCCACTGCAGCTCCAGTCGAATGAAGCAACACAGATGTTGCCAGCTTGTGCCTTCCATTCACAATCTGCAGGCAGTATAAGAATTTTATCAGTTTTTACTTGATCATATCACACTCCATTAATACTCACATTGAAGCAAAGGTGGTACTGATTTCATTTATATTTTGGCTCTCATTAACTTCTACAAGCCATAACCTTTGTTTTGAAATTTAGAAATGTGTAAAATATTAAAAACTAACCAAAGAGGAATTAGTAGAACAACGTTTTCAGGGTAAACAGTATTAGAATATGGCACTTCCATTCAAATTTTTTAGGATCACTAAGATAATTGCAATTGTCCATAACAAGTATTGTCAAGTTTATGGTAAAAGCATCAATGGGACCCGTGGAGAGATCGATGATAAAATTATTCATTTGCAAGGCTTAACCTTATTAGTCTTAAAGACTCTGCATGATAACTTCTCCTGACCTTCCAATAAAATGTAAAAAATAAATAATCACATCACATTAATGTGATAATCAGTCAATTCAATATCTGTTGTCAAGTAAAATGCAAAATTGATGTGATAGAGGCTCACCCCCTGCTTGCTTGTGACCTACAAACTACTATTCTTCAGCAAGACACTAATTACAAATACTAAATTTATTATAAAAAAAATCATCGTTTTGGTCTTAAATAATAAATGTACAGTGTAGAAAAAGGGTTTTTCTTGTAAATTATGAATTTACCTGGTGGGGTGCCACAACATAGTCTCCGGTCATCAATATGGTCCGCATCAAGTCCGATAAACCAAGATCCCAATGAAACATCCTCATTAGCATACTTGTGTAGAACATGCCTGAGATTATTATCCACAACTGTTATTAGACGATAACACAAACACCAAATAGACAAACCGTATGATCCACTTTTAAGTTTCCATCTCGCATTTCAAATGAAATGGAACTTACTGGTTTATTGATATATATGTTGCCAAATCTTTTGAAATGGCATATAGCTGTCCAGTAGCATGGCGGAAGTACTTGTTTCCTGCCTCGCCAAATTTCCAGTGCTCAGGTTCATGGTATCTTACTCCCCTGTTTAACAAAACCAGCAATTAGTGATATAGTATCATTTAATTTCTCAAAATTCTGCAGACAATGAATTCGAGAAAATTTCACTTACTTTTGATTAAGGACAGGACCAGATTTCATGCACCCAATATATACTCGTGGTTTCTTTCGGTGTCTAACTAGGGTTTCCCCAAGCGTTGCTGCATAAAGTTACAAGGAACCGAGCTTAGCACATTTTTATCCTGACAGAAACTAGAAAGATAATTCACAATAACTGTTATAAGCTAGAGGCTTTAAAATTAAAAAGAACCTATGTATTTTAGAAGGTAAAGATATGCATACATACAGGTGCATGTATTAATTGATCTTTTAAGCCTTTCTATATTGATTTTTGTTTCACAATTAAGGAAAAAGCACACCACATTAAATATCTTCGGCTAATTATATCCCCGCTAAAAAGGAAGTATCATAAACAATATAATATCAGAAGCATCATAACTGATATATTGTCCTACCTATATTTACATGGACGTCATCATCAACTTTTACATAAAAATCGGCATCCCACAATGCAACAGCAGTAGCAAAATATATCTTTGTTTTTGCAGACAATTCAAGGTACCCTTCAACATGATCCTGATCACATGAGAGCATAACAAACATGAGACTCGTTTTTTCTTCTCTTAAATTTCCAAATTCCTTCATGAATTAATCATATTTTTTCATGGAATATGAAAACATGGAAGAACAAGGTACAAAAGCCTTACCAATCTCAGGAAATCTCCATGCTTTTTATCCTCTGCTTCAATTGCTCTGTCCAAGATACCTCCTGATGTAGCACTAGATAACATAAAAACAGTTTTTTAAGTTGTTTTATTCATAATCAAGTAGCATTGTGGACAACTATTAGTTTTCAATTATGTAAATCACATTTCTAAAGAGCATAAGCATAACAATTAACATTAATGAAAGTCATAAAGATTTGGTTAAAATTCAGAGAAAAAGAGTTCATCAACTTCAAATTGAGTTCAATGGACAACTTATGAATTTTGTCTCAAAGATTGGGCAACATTTGAAAATAATCTAACCGTCAAAAAACCAATTGAACTTGTAAGAGAGGCTCAAGAATAAGTTTTACATATCTAACAACAGCCATGTTTCATTTTGGCATAAATTGATGACCTTTTTCTAATATATACAGAATAAGACAATTATACATTCACCATGTTCCAATGAAAAAAGTTAGAACATCATTTCATGAAATCCAAATTTTACCTTAAACAAATAACTATTAAAGAAATTCAAACTTAATAATCTCATCTCAAATGGCTATGACCAACATAATTGATTCTCGGTAACAAAATCAATTTCCATTAGAATAAGATGTGCTTAATGCTTCATGTGACCATAATCATTAGTATTTGAGGCTACATGTTGGCAAGCAAACTTTTTCAAGTTATTTCCAGTACTCATCAAGGCATATATCTGGTCATTCAAGAAAGACGACATTATTTGATAACATCATGTGGTCAATGAAGTCAATGAGCTGGATACATCAGCTACAATGAATGAATAAAATCGAGCATTGTTAGATATTAAGTATCTTAAGTTGTAAGTATTGCATCAAGTTATATAGCTATAACAATTTTTAAAGAGAGAACAAGCATGAAAATAACAATATGAATATCTATCCCTACAAAGGCTAAAAGTTTCAGTTTACTTGAAGGACCAGCAATTTTGCATATATTCAGATCATAACATGGTACTAGAAGAACTCTCACCTATGACCAATGACAAATCGAGCAATGATACCCTTCTCTTCTTCCAATTTCTTCCTTTTTTCACCTAGTATCAATGTTTTTCAAATAAACCAATCATCAGGAATTAAAAAAAATCTAATCAGAAACCAGAATATCATAAGAATATTGAAGAAAAAGGAAACAGATCTCTCAACCTTGTGGCATCCATGTTGCACGAACTGAATCTCTTCGTTTTCGGCTACTGAAAGCAGTATTAATTCCAATAACCATCAAATACCTTCTTTTGCCAGATGATCCTGATCCAGTCTTCTTCAAGTCCTCTGATAAAGGAGAGCCACTGAGCATGGACTCCTGAGCTGCCCGAGCAGCAGCTAATTCCATCTCTAAATTTGAAATAGTCTTATCTAATGTCCTATAATACGCATACTATGATAAGCTTGGTGCTCAAGATACTTTCATTTTGAGTCAAACAAAAGCTTAAAAAAACAGTTATAAGCCTATATAAGCTGTACTCACTGTATGGCATTATGAGTCTTATACACTTCCCCAATAATATCCTTGGAGTCACGCCTCACTTCTTTCTGTTGCAACTGAAGGGAACAAATCAGATTACAAACAAGCATGTTAATGAGAAAAATTAACAAAATATGGAACAAATCAGATTACAAACAAGCACGTTAATGAGAAAAATTAACAAAATATACTATATGATAAACAACTCGGAGCGTTTGAACAATTTGTCAGCTAGAATTAAAGAAAATAACGAAACAATAATGGAGATACCCACAATTTTAAAACCACAACCCTCTGAAACCAATTTTAGCTTTTCAGCTTCCATTGCAGTTGTTCGTGTGATACCTTTAGTCTCAGGAACTGACCACATCCTGTCAAAATTTTCCCCCAGTGTCATCATAAATTAAAATGCCAAAAACAAGAAGCTTGATCAAATTGTGATCATGATTTCAATTAAAAAACAAAAAGTACAAGCATCAAAGTTTTTTTTTTAAATAAAAAAGTTGCCAATAAATAAATTTCATAATAACATTTGCCTATATAAAATTTGACAGCACCAGAAGCTGTAGAATGAATTGAATGCTAAAGAGAACTTCTTTTTCCTGCCAACTGGTTTATTTGTAGGTTATACAATGGCTAATTCAACAATTTTATCAAGAAGTTACAATCACAATATACTGAATAATGATCATGAAAATGTACAGCAAAAGCCAGAGATTTTCACAAACATTAATGTGGAAACAGGTTCAATAAATAACTGGAGGTAATTTTTATCTTCATGTAAAATACTTAAAAAGAGTAAGAACATTTTAATAAATTAGAAAAAGAAGGTGGCAGTGGCAGAAGATGTGAATTTTTTTTTTAAGACTAGAATTGACTTGTAATCAAAACATAAATTAACAAAGGATAGAAAATGGAAAAATAACACTACCAATATCAAAAAGTTTGTTTCCTTCTCAAACTCCAAATTTGGATCTACAATTAATATGCCTCAAATGGCACCCAGAAAATACAAATTCAAAAGAATCTTTGATTTTTGAAATTCAAAAATTATCCAAAAAACACTATTTGATTAAAACAATTAGGAATCAGATACACATATATATCAAAAACCTTCACAAAACATTACACCAATTGAAAATTCATTGTAAAAGAAAACAAAAAAAGAGCAAATTAAAAAATATATATACCTATTGGTGAAGAGCATTCCAGCACAGAAACAACACAAGCAAAAGAAAAGTGTCCATTTCTGTGATATAAAATTTTTATGAGAGTTATTATGTTCTCCTCTACTCTTCAGAGACATTATTCTTGACAATTTCTTTTTCTTTTTTCAATATTTCAAAAAAAAATGCTTCCCTTGAATTTTCACAAACCAATAAAAGAACCCATCTGCAAAACATAGAATAGAAGCCAAATAGAAGAAACCCAGAAGCAGGAAGAGACGAAGAAACACAAAAAGGGGATGGAAATCTTAGTTATATCAGGAAAAAAGGTGAATTTGAAAGAAGAGTACATGTACAAGATTTGAGACACAGACAGAGAGACAGAGAGAGTGGGGGTTCTGTTTTTCTATTCTGAACTTCTTGATGTTAATTTTTGAAGTTTTTGTTCTTTCTTTATTCTGTTCTATTTAGCTTAGCTTTGTTTATTTTCTTTGCTCTCTCGGCAAAAAAATTATAAAAAATTTAAAAAGAAAAGAAAAAAGAAAAGAAAATTCTTCATATGTCTCTGCTTTGCAGGCAAGAGACGTTGAACAGAAGTGAGAAGACCCAATACTAACCGCTCTCGCTCTCTCTCTCTGTTTATATTCTGAAATTACCGAACCGCCCATGTCAGACCTTTCTTATTCAATTGCCTTTGAGTTAATTAAAGAATCTACTGCAGCATTTTTATTATTTTTTATTATAGAAAAATCTATTCTAATATTAAAAAAAGAAAGAGAATCACCGTATATAAATAATAATTTTACTTTTCTTTTTCTCGTTTGTATATATATAAATATATTAAAAAATAAAAATTATTTATATTTAATATAAAATATTAATTTTATTATTAATTTTAATTTATATTTTAAAAAAATAAAATAAAATTACTGTAGATAAACAGTAATATTTTTTTTCTTTTTTTCTTTTTACTCCATATATATATATTAAAAAATAAAAAATTTTTATATTTAATATAAAATATTAACCTCTATTATTAATTTTAATTTATATTTAAAAAATAAAATTACTAATTTTACTTCTCTTTTTCTCTTTTTATCCCATATATATATATATATATATATATATTATAAAATAATTTTTTTATATTTAATATAAAATATTAATTTTTATTTATATTAAAATAATATCATCTCGTTATTTCAGAGATATATAAATATTTTAATTTTTTATAAATAATATAAAAGATGATTAATATTTTTTAAAAAAAATAAATTAAAAATTAAAAATAAAATATTATCAATTGAGTGCAAATAAGTAAAATATTGATATAATGGTTATAAAATATTATTAACTGATTGCAAATAAGTAAATGGTGTAATTATTTTATACGAATATTATTTTTATTTTTTATTTATCTTATTTGCTCACTCATTTTACTCTTAACTGTTATAATATATTTTAAATATTTTTTTATATAAATAAATAACTAAAATTATTTTATTAAAAAATAAACTAAAATATATATATCACCAAAGCAACACGATGACATCATCCAAGTATAAATTAAAAAAAATATCGGTACACAATTACATATTATTTTTATAATTATTAATTTTATATTTATATTTATATTTATATTATTTATAATAAATTTAAATTTTTTAAAACAATTTTAGTACCACCAAAATAAAATTTTGTTATATTTTTACTCTTTTATATTTATAGGATGATGCAGCTGAAAATTAAATTGCACAATTTTTAGTTAAAAACATGTTTATATGATTTATTTTTATTTTGACTCAACAAAATATATAGTACTTCATATGATAAAATTTTCATCAAAAGAAAAGAAAAATGAGATAAAATAAGAATAAGAATTACCTCTTATTAAATTGTTTAATGATTCCGATCAAAAGTTAAGAGATTAGTTATATCATAATTTTTTTAGCAAGAACAATTTTTTTAATTATCAATTTTTTTCTTATTTTCTAAATACCCAAATAATTTCTCTTTTTTTTTGTTCTTATCTCATAAAATAAATACTCTATTTTACAATAATTAATTGAATGGTGGATTTTATGAAATATATGAAACCAAAGAAACTTTTCATGTAAATGAAATGGTTAATTTTACAAATGTTAGGATTTATGCTAAAAGGGTTATTGTAAATAAAATTTTTAATTGAAATAATATTTAGATTAAGGAGGGATGATATAAAAAAAATTGACAAGAGATACCTTTTTTTTAATATTATATTAGGAGAGTAGGAATAGATTCTGAATCAATTGCAATATCTCGGTGTGTACACTAAAAAATATCTTGTTTAGCTTATATAGCGCCGATTTGGGATATAGGATTCCAAGCAAATATCTGTACTTTTTTAAAGACTATAATTAACTTTTAAGTTATAATTCTTTTTAATAATTTGCAAGCATAAATATGAAGATTAATTAGAAAATTTTTATTTTAACAATCCAATTAAAATATATATATCATAATTATTTGTCTTTATTTTTAAATAGTGGATAAAAATTGTTCATATTTTTTGAGTGAAAAATGATTTGAATTTTATTATTAATAAGAAAAAAAATGCTCGTTAAACTTTAGAAGATAACAAATATTACTTAACCATATACCGAGACATAGTCTAGTAGCAAGTGTACTTCTCATTATATCAATAGACCTCGTATTGATTTCCTCTCCCCCAATATAATTGCCAATATATATATATATATTACTTAGATATTAGGATTCATAACTAATATGATTGATAAAGATTAAAAATGCCTTACACTAATTGAGTTATCAAAAAAAAATCTAAAATAGATTAGAGTTAGAGATAATAGGTCTCACACATTAAAAGTCATTAGGCTTAATATATTATAAATAAATTTATCTATGTTTTATTATTCAATAATTGTCTAGGCAATAAGTCTCCCAAAAATATAAGGAAAAAACAGTGGTAAAAAATAAAGTCACTCAAAATTTCCCAAGTCTTTATTATATAATTTATTTAGAGGATATATGAAGAAACTAAATTTTAAGTAAATGACATTGAACTTATATATAAAATTGTGAAATTAATATATATATATATAGCAGATAATATTAGAATTTAAATGAAAAAATTCACAAATAAAAAGTTAAATTTTATATTCGAAGCTAATGCATTAAGATTTTAAGGCTATCCAACTAATAACTTTCCTATTTACTATCAAAACATTAAGTTTGCTTTCCTTTTTCCACCTAGAATTAGGAAGAAGAGAATTCTTGTTAATGTAATAAAACCCTAAATAACAATAATCTTCTAAAAAGTAGTATAATCCAATTGGTAGTTAAGGCAACAATTAATTTGTCCAATTCCTAAAGAAGAGTATTTGCACTTTCACCATGTCCATAGAACATGAATGGAAAAAAGCCTTGTCAGAGATTGCTATTAGTACACTTTTATCAACGAGTTTCCTAAGTGAATATGACATTTCTAACTTTTTGTTATTGTTTGGGGAAAAAAGCCTCTCAATTTGTATTCACCTACATGTCAATTTAACATTATGTTTATAAATTTAACTTTAATTAAAATTAAAATTTAATATTTTTAAATTCTAAAAAACAAATCTAGTATCACTAAATTAAAAATTTATTGGTATTTATATAACAATTAAGAATATTTTATTAAAAATATTTATTAGGAGTTAATAAAAATTAATTTACATTAAATATGCATGTTGTGACCCTAAAATTTAAAATAACTTTGACAATATTCTCAAATATTTTTTTAAATGAAATTTGTTTATTATTCATTATAATTGAGTTAAATAATTTTAAAAAAAGTACTTTTTTAAAAAATATTATTTTTTATGATAATTTAAAAATATTATTAAATAACAACAAATATCATTTTAAAAGAAATTTAAATAATCTTATCAGAAATTTTCAAATTGTTTTTCGACAATTAACCATTAGAAAATAACCATTTTGTAAAACTACAATTGTCTATAGAACTTCAAAATGTTTAAATTTTGCGAATTAATAACACCTAAAATTTGACCCAAAACCTATTATGAGCGCTCTAGTTTTATTACAATATTTAAAAAAGCAACGTGCTTTCCTTTCTGAATTTGGCCTCATTATGATAGTTAAATTAAAATTTATTAACATATTATTAATTACCAACTACAAAATAATTAAAATATTTTATTAAATGAAGCATTTCAGTGTCTAACTTAATTAGAAGTACTTTCTAATATATAATACAAGAAACTGCATAATTTTAAAATATTTTATAAAAATTATAATATGTGCAACATTTCCTTCTAGATCTTGTGAATATAATTAACATTACATTTCAATTTATTATGGTAATTGATATTTCCATAAACTTTGATCAATTTTAAAATGGTTAATTAATTCTAAACTATTTTTTCATAAAAAAAATTGCTTTTTTTTGTTGAAAAAAACAACTTTATTATCAGAGGTGAATCTTTAATATCTCTAAAATAAAGGTACCTTTTGCCACATTTGTGCCCTTTTAGAGGAACTTGATAAATAAGATTTTTTTTTTCTGTTCTCTTTAATTTTTTTTTAACACAATAAATAAGGAGTAGATTCGGTGAACAAGTGGTCCTTAAGGGTAGATGAGCAGCACATGAAGTGAATATAACAAAGGCACCTAACCGCCGATCAGTGCCATCACATGGTATATAGATAAGGTATAGTTTTTCACATTCAAATTACGTACTACGTCATTTGATATCTCCCCTTATCGTCCACTTGTGAATATGCCTATGGGCATATATATTTACATTCTTTATTACTTCATCACATGCTATTTGATAAAAGGAATTTCTCCAAAAAGTATTCTAAAAAATAAAATTATTTTTAAAAAATATCCACTTTGTTCTTTTAAAAATACTTATATTTAATATATATTTGATATATTAAAAATATATCAAAACAGTGAGATATTTAAAAAAAAGTTATAAAAAAGTGATATGTAGAGTATTTTTTTTCTAAACATTCAAATCTCATTTATTTTTATATTTAGGAACGACCGAATAAATTAAAATATCATAAACTGCATAGTAAAATATACTTTTCTTTTTTTATAGTTCTCACTAAATTGTTTCTATTATAATAATAATAATATAATTAATTATTAAATCTGTAAAACAAATTTATAAATTTAAAATGTTTAACACTTAATTATATTATTTAATATTTAATATATCTAATACTTAATTTTAGATTTTATTAAAATGCGACCTAATTTTTGAAAGATTCTCATATTCAAACCTCTCCAGCTAGTTATAGATAACATGATTATGGTTATGATTTGTAACATTAATTAATATGCCCTGCCTAATTCTTCAAACAAAAAATGTAATTTTCACGCATCAAATTGATTTCCACTGCATAAAAACACATGCAATTGTACAAAGTCAAAATACGATCAGCTGGTAAATAACAAAATTTTAAAAGTGATTAACACTACCTAGTTCTTTTTTCTGCATTGTAAAAGCAAGAATTGATAAAAAAAAATTGTCTAATTTCAGGTATAATAATAATAATAATATTATCCGAAATTTTTTACAAATAGTTTTAAGTTCATACATAAAGATAGGAGGTTTGGTCAACAACGGCATGGTGCTTTCTACACGAGGTTTCAGCCTTTTAACAAGTCTTAGGAGTATATATTCTGAAGACTTTGAGTTCCTATTCACAGGGTCAAACAAAGAGAAGCCTCTTTCCCCTCCGGGATTAAAATTTGAAATTTCAGAATTAAATTAGTGCGGTTGGCCGACAATCGTTAATTAAAAAACACAAAAAGCACATGAATTAGACAAAATGCAAATGATCAGGCACCCAATTTGACTTTTATCTCTATTCTGATTGTGCTATATTTCAGCAAATGTACAATGAATAGAACTCTAATGGAGGATTAATTAGGAAAGTTAAAATTTCATATAAGGAAAAGTAGTAATTTATTTTAATATTATAAAGTAGTAATTTATTTTAATATTATTTTAAAAAATAGAGAAATTTAGTCAGCAAATGTATAAGATAATATTTTTAAAATTAAATTATTCAATCAGTAATCTGTCGACAAATTTATTCATATATTCAAATATGCAATCAGTAAATTATATTTTCATAGAAATTTATCTATAATCTATTGGTAAATAATTAGTATTTTCACAATTTATCAATAATTTATCAAGAGATGATTAATATTATCTTTCACTCTGTAATCAATCGGTAATTTTTAAAAAAATTAAATTTGACATTTTTATTTTTATTAAATTTACATCATAAAATAATAAAATAACATATCATAAAAATTATATATATAAATCAAAAAAATATATAAAAATACATATAAAGATAAAATCATATGTTACGGTAATAAAATTATATAAATAATGTTCACAAAAATTAAGGGAGAATGGGAGAAGGAGACAGGGGTGGAGATGGAGGTGGAGCTAAATCTTGAGAGGTGGAGGTGAAGGGGGAGAATCATAGTAAAAATTAATCCAACTATACTTTGATATTTCTCTGCACTTGATTTCATAATACTTGCTCCCGTTCATGTGCTTGTGCGTCCAACTCTCTTTATTGTGTTTGGAGCTGCTTCTCATACATTAGCTCTTAATTCACAAGTTGCTCGTGAAATGCTG
The DNA here is from genome assembly GCA_947685225.1 of Garcia nutans. Lineage (NCBI taxonomy): Eukaryota > Viridiplantae > Streptophyta > Magnoliopsida > Malpighiales > Euphorbiaceae > Garcia > Garcia nutans. Next base: position 5,508,321 of record CANTUV010000068.1, read on the forward strand.
CCACCGGCTCCACTTCTTTATGTAGTGCTAAGGAGGAAGCTGAAAATGAGGAGCTGACCTCAGTGACATACTGAGATTCTAGTCTATATACCCTCCTCTTTCTCTTCTTACCAGTAGTCGCAATGAACAATTGAATCTCATTAATAGGTTCACTTGCTTGCAACTGCTGATCTCGAGATGCTACAAAGTGGTCTTGTGAAAAAAAATTATATTAATTCAATAAATATATCGTATAAAAAAACTAAAAGCGAATATTAAAATATAAACTTACATATACATCTTCATCAATAAATATCTGTTTATCGTGATTTTTGGTGTGTGTACGAATGAATAACTTGTGTCCATCGGAGATCATCCCAACTACTCTATCTAATAAATTAATAAAAAATAAATTAATGTATATTATTAGAAAAATTAGTCGTAACAACAAAAGCAACACACAAATTGTTGCTCATTTTTTTATTATTTAATATTTATCTACCAATTTTGTGGTCTCTTGGCATTTGCAATGCTCGCATATTTTAAGGTCTCTTGGCATTTGCAAAGCTTAAATTGCCACATATTTTTTAATTATGTAATATTTACCGATCAAGATAAAAATTTATCAGCAAATGAGATGCTTAAATTGTCGCTCTTTTTTTAATTATTTAATATTTACTCACCATGTTGCAAATTTCTCATTAAATAATATATATATATATTAGTAATTGTATATAGGGGAGAGGATATTTATGACTAAAATTCAAAATCTAAGTAGGAATAATATATGTCTGGCTACTAAGTCATACCTTGATAGTTATAAATGTTTAATATATATTTAAAAAAAGTATAAAATATCAAAATTTTGCCAACCATGCATCTTGTTTGTCCGAAGTTTTGGTAGGAAGAGGATTGCACCATATTTTGGCACCAAGGTCAGCGATCAATACACCATTTGGTTAAGTTTGGTTTGTAAACTTTGGCACTATTTTTTTTTATACAATATTTGCCAATGGTTTCTCATCACTTAGTAAATTTTAGTTGGTATTTGGATTTTAAATTGCTAGCAATCAATTTTTTTATTTTTTTCTCTTTAGTCGGCATTCTCTCTATAGATAGAAACAATTTATTTTTTCTCGATAAAATTCATCAACAAATCGAATGTTTTTTGTAGTGATTTTCTATTTTATTTATTTCATCTGGATAGATTTATTTTTCATTTTTATCCATTCCATATTTTGTACTTTATTTTAATAATTAAGAATAAATTACATCTTATAACTGTGATTCCAATTAAAAATTATAATTAAAATGACAAATTAATATTATATTAATACGTGGAAAATTTTAAAGTAATTTAAAAATAATAATTTTTCAAGAGGGTAATTTAAATGTAGTTAGGTCAAAATGCCCTTATTTATGTACATCTATATTAGTATAACCGTTTTAATAGTATTTAAATTTTCAAACTATTTATTTATAGCTTATTAATTTGTTCTCATGCCCTCTCCCAATCAACTTCTTTTTCTTCTTTTCTAACGTAATTATAATGTATTGGAAGAATAATATTTTTTTTATTGAAAGAAAAAACTTAATGGGAGATGGTATTTTTTATAACATCCATAATTTTAGATATAATTAAATAATGAATATGGATGGTTAATATATTGGAAGAGAGATATACATGGTATATATCTAATATATATATATATATATAAGTTATACATAAAATATATATTAATTACTTAAAACATATATGGTATATACATAATATATATAATTTCACTAAAAGATAAAGAATTAAAAGATAAAAAGTTATATATATATAAAAAAGAAAATTAAAAAAATTAAAATTATTTTGGATAGGAAGAAGAATTAAAATATCTTAATATTTTAATAATTAATTATTTAATTATTTAGAAATGTGAGGGGTAAGATGAGAAATGTCAACATATTAAAAAGCCATCTTCTGCATTCATCACCATTGTTAGCCGAAATTTGAGAGAGAAAAAGGGAAGGGAGTGATTTCATCAAACACACCAAATTTCACCAAAAAGCTCAAGGAATCAAGTGGATCTTGAAGAGAAATCAAGAATTCAAATAAGTTTCTTCTCTTTTAAGCTTGTTTTCTTAAAATTTTAGGTTATGTATAATTTGAGTAGAGAGAAAAAATTAATTTTAATTGTTAAAATAGATGCATATAAATCTAATATGATAAATAAAATGTGATTTAGTAGTTAAATGATCAATGTGAGCTTGTATGATGAAATTAAGTTTTAAGGTTGGATACGTGAAATTAGGGTTTTTGATGGAGGTGTTTATAATTGTTGAAATGGATTGTTTTAAGGTGATTTTGATGTATATGTTATGATTTTATGATTGGACAGTAAAAGTGAGGTGGTTATGGTAAAGTTTGAAAAATTAAAAAGGGAAAATTAGGGTTTTTATTGGAATTTTGATATAAATTAAGTATAAATATGATTCTAATTGGATAATTCTAATTATTATTTGGTTTATATGTATTTAGGCCAAAGTTGCTCTAATGAAAGTATTTAAGATTTTAGAGAAATAAAAAGTGGAGAGTAAATTTGGTTGATTTGGAAGCCAAAAAAGATTAGTACATATTTTGTTAACATCTAAATTGAGTTTGCATATTTGGCATTGTCCACTTTGACACACTTTGAAGGACTTTGTGTTCCTTTAAAGTGACATTATATGTAAATATGTGTGCAATTGTGATTGTGATGAAGTTTCATGCATTGTGATGTGAAAAATATGGAATTGAGTTATATTGTGAATGTGATCAATGGTTATGTATAATGTGATTGATCATATGGGAAATGTGAGAATTATGAAAAGGAAATAAATAATGAGATGAGAATGAGGAATGGTAATGAGAGTATGGAAAATGTGATACAATGTAATGTATTTATTTGCCTTTATACAATTACATGTTCTAAAATATTGAAGTTAGTATTGTCAAGTTTAAATGCCAATGATACATCATAACTTTTCATATGTCTTCAGGTAAGACACACTGGTGTTGGACATTACAGTGTAGAGAAGGTAACCTTCGAAAGGTATTATATAATATTTGACCTCCAGTATCAACAAAGGACATGCCTTCAGATGGTATGATATGACATTCAGATCTCCGGTATCGATAAGAGATACACATTTAAGTGATATTATATGATACTTAGATCTCTAGTGTTAGACTTTCAGATTGTGATAGACTAAATCAATATTTCTGAAATTTGGATATTATATAGAAATTTGTTAGGGCCAATGCACATGTGTTTGCGATATATATACATTTATTTTAAAAGTTGATGAACAATAAATGAACATTATATATTAAATGTGGCATAAAACATTTTTACAACATGAGGAAAAGTATTGGCTTTAAATAATTATTGTTATCAAAATATGTACTGTTAAACTTGTGAGCTTAAAACGGTTGATTGTATTATGCAGGTAATAAAATTGCAGATTAGAGTAGTCTGAATTGAGATTGAGATTTAGAGTTTGAGTTTTGCCATGAGATCAATATTGACGGTGTTGTACATATGTATAATTTTATTTTTTGTATACTTTGAGTTATACATATTTAATATCACCATGTGCATATTTAATAAGTTTTGGAGAAGTTATAATATATATATGTACTTAAGATACATAATATTTTTAATTATTGAGCTTTTGAACGTAAATAAATAAAGTAGTGGTTTTAGTGAAAATGAGTGTTGAGAGTGTATTTTTCTATTGCAGGTCATGTGTGTTAATTTGAAATTTTATAGAATTATAAGTAAAATTCAGACAAATTTTTTTAGAGATTTTATATTCAACTGAAGCTAAATTTTTAATAGTTATATTATTATTATTAAATGGTAAATTATATATATATTTATTGTAATATATTTGTATTCTAAATATATATTATATATATAATATATATATATATTATATGTATTTAGAATATAAGGATGTTATATATTTTTTTTAAAAAAATTTTAAAATTCAATGGAATTCAGCATAATTAACTGTAATTCCTTATAACTTTGTGGAAATAAAATTAATAAATTTCTATTATAGGAAATTTGTAAAATATCTTTTTCGTGATTTTTTATCAGAGTCTTTTTCGTGATTTGATTAAAGAAATATATTTTTAATTAATGACATAGAAATTAAACTTATAACTTTTTTGGTACCCACAATTTCAAGGACAGTGTCACTTGGCAGATGTATGGGCTGATTGTTGGGAGGTGGCGTCACATAAATTCACTAACTTTACTTTTCTTTCTTTTTCCAATTACATCTGACTATCTCAAATAAAGTGTCATGTATAATTTTGATAATTTGAACTTTCATAATGAAAATAATTTTGTTATTATTAAATTTAAAATAATTAATTAACAATTTTAATTTTTTAAAAATTTAAATTGATATTATTAAATTATTTTTACTTAGAGCAATAATAGTTACAATAATTTATTTTTAAATTTACTACATATATATATATATATCAATTAATCTTGACATATCATATTAAATTCACATTCGATATTTGATGAAAGACAAATTATATTCATATTTTTTTATAAATTTTTTATCTGAAATAAAAGCTTTCCATATCATTTAAATTAAATTTAAAATTTTTTAATTAATCATAAATTAAAATAAACTAGAAATTTTAATAAAAAATTGATAGTTGACATTGAAATAAGTATATATAAAATTAGTGGCCAAAAAACAAAGTGCATATATATATGTATATAATTTCTTAGTAAACTACAAAATTATATACGTAATTAGACTTACTCTATCATTCATTATCATAAAAAGAATTTTGATCCATACAATGAAAATCATGCAAATTATAAGTAAGAATCTCAGATGCTAAAAAAAATAAAAAAAAATTGGTGACAGTAAATGAGAATAATTTTTTAATAGATTGATAGTGGTAGTTGTTAAATTTAGTTATCCTGATGCATAAGAGTAATAAGATGAAATGTGTAGAAAAGCTGTAGACATGAAAAAGCAGGAGTACCTATGAGCATATGGGACTGGTTGCAGTAGCAGCTTTGGGTTGCTTAACAAGGGAAACAAAAGTGACAGCCAGCCAGACAGCAACTCCGTTTCCAAGCAAAGGTACCTAACCATTCTTATTCACCGTTCCCACCACAATAATCTTTCTTTTTATTTTTTTTTTGTGTAAAAATTAAGAATTTTTTATTATTTTTATATAAAAATTAATAATAATAAAAATAAAAAGTTTTTTTTATATGATAAAAATAAAAAGTTGAAACTATTTAACTGGAAAGAAATAAGTTAATATGAAAATATTATTGATCGGGTCCATAAAATAATGAAAATAAAAATAGATTGTAAGAAATAGAACAGTGGGGAAAATACTCTTTTTCTGTAAACACAGTAACAGAACAATTCTAACAAATGTTAAATGGATCATTAAATTGAGCACAATAGTAGTAGATTCGAGTAGGAATCAAATTCAAATTTCCAATCCAATAGTTTTATAATTTATTTAAAATAAATGAATTATAAAAATATAAAAAATTCTTAAATCTGCATTAATAATTCAAATTTTTAAAAAATAAAACATGTACATTATATTAAATTTTAATTTATTTAGTTTTACTTAATGTGATTGTATAGATTTATTTATTTTTTATTTTTTAATGCGAGTCTATAAATTTAATTAGCTATTAATAATTTTTTTTTATTATCCCACATATTTTTTCACTTTTATCCATTTAACGGTTTAGGTGCAGAACTAATTTTATTTGGGGAGTAGCTTGCATATTAAAATATTTTTACTTTCTCTATAAAAGTGTATTTAGTAAAATTTAAACTCTTATCTCCTCCCACTTACTTGTCTCTATTTTGACTAACTAAACTACTCCTCTTATTGGGTAGCTATTAATAATTTTTTAATAACTTGCATAAGTGTGTAAATAAAATTTAAATAATATATATATAATTATCATTTAAACTTTTCAATTGATTTCAGTCTACAACTCATATCTGTAAATAAATTTTATTACATAGTAATACTGAAATTATATATGAATCAATAAGTTTTGAGTTATCTCTTGTACATAGTTAAAGACAAGTCATAAGTATAATAATATATATAGCTTTTCTCAGGAAGAGGTGTGATGCTTTTTTTATATAAAATGGACTAATGATAAAAGCATGATTACATATTTGCTTTAATATTTAATATGCACTTTTTGCACGCGAATTGGCAAATTGAGATCATTTTAGTCAACAAAAGAAGAAATTAAAAAAAAAAAAGAGACATTTTTGTTTCACAGATTTGCTAAAAACAAAGCAAATTGTTTGACCCAAAGTTTTTTGGATTGGAACACCACTAAGTCTAAAGCCCGTAGTTCATTCACAAAACTCGAATGACGAATTGTGATTAAGAAGGAAGCTTGGAAAATAAACCATTTCTTATGATTTGCTTCCAATGGACCCATATATGCACCATACAGTTTCTCTTTAATTTTAGTGGAAGCTCAAGCTCCAAAGGAACCCATGAAAAAGATGTCCACTTCAATGAATGAGCCTTGCATTCCATAAATGCAAAACATTGATGGCCATATCCCAGGCAGCTCTACCCACACACATGTGATCTCTGCCCAGTTATGGATGCTGGGCCATTCACCTCACCTCCTATATTTTTAAAGATTTTCTCAGTCTCAACTGCCATTCCTTGTAACCAAGCCACCAACAGGGAATTACTCTGTCTTGGTTTGGCCAGTGCCAGTGGCCAACTATCATTAAGGGTACTATACGACCCCATATCATCAAACCAAGAATCAACCATTTTTGCTGCTTGTAATCTGCTTCATGTAGTATTAATTGCCTCATTTTATTTCAAGTCCTTTTCCTGTTCCTTTTTTATTGAGCATAATTATGGAGTCACTTGGAGAAAGATAACAGAGGAGAGACTTGTCACTATCTAAACAGTTCCCTATCATAAATGAGAATTTTTATTTATAAATAATTTTATTTTGATATAAATTTTTACCGAATAAAAAGGCAAAATTAGGGGGTGTTTGGTTTAGCTGTTTGATGCAGCTGATAGAGGTTTGAACCCCAAACAGCAGCTGTTTGGTAAAATTTGATGTTTGGTAAAATTTTAAAACAGCAGCTGATAGCTGTTAGGAACCCCAAACAGCTGCTGTTTCAATAAGCTCCTACTCGGAGCTTTTTCATATCAGCTGATAGCTGATTCATATTAAGACTATACTAACCCTATTAAAATAAAATAAAAATTAATATTTATTAGATAATGATATGCTTATTGGTAATTTTACATTCAAACTGCAACAGCTATTGTATTTTTACCAAACACTAACCCGAATCAGCTACCAGCTATCAGCAACCGCTATCAGCTACCAGCAACCGCTATCAGCTACCAGCTGCTATGAACAGCTAAACCAAACAGGCTCTTAATATGATATAGATATGCTGATTGAATTACACAGAATCACGAGCTTCCACTTTGCATTAATTAAATTTGGAGTTCCCTCTTACTAGCTGTTTTGTGTTATTAGAGCATGAAAATCAACTCTAGAAGGTGGCAATAGTGAAAATAAAGCCTCCTTAATATTGCATAATATTCCCTTGTCAAATGGATTTCCAGATTCCACATTGCATCTTCCAAAATTCTCATATGCTGTCTGCAATAAATAAAATGACCAAAAGTTATATTGGAAACAATCATAATCCTAAAAATAGGAATTAATTATTTATATATTTCTAAGAAATTATTCTAAATTTTAATGAGAATGATAAACTAGATAAATTATGATATGGCGGTTTTTTTTTATATAAAATAATAAAAAATTCACATATTATATGAATTGGGGAAATTTAAATTTTTGCATAAGATGTGATGAAGGGTTATATATATTATTATTCAACTGATTTATCATTTTAACTAGAATTTTTAATCTGAATTACCGTACATTTCAAAGCCACTTAAGATTTTTTTTTCACGAGCAAAAGCCAAGCTTTTGTACTTAAAAAATATTAAAATTTTGACATGAAGATTAAACCTGATTTATTGCAATCAAGTAAGCGTGGAAAATAATTAGGCCAACTAAGAACCAAATAGCAGCAAAACTGAACAGAACCAGTGCCAATATCTCAGGATAATTCATTAGCATTCCAATTAATCCATTGCCACTTCTCGTCATTCTTCGTTGGATTCTCCACATTGAAAATATAAATATGTATATGAAAAAACTCAAGGCTGACACCACAAATGTCAGGTAGTATCTATAGTTTCTCTGAACAAACATAGCAATTAGAGACCAATTTAGAATTATTATATATTGGAGAAATTAAAATAAAATTTTTTATTAATTAGTATAGAATTGATTTAAGATCATACATACGTACCAGTGCAACACATTGGCCAATCCACGGACAGTGATGGTCAAATTTTTCAACACAATTGTTGCATATAGCACAATGGCAACTCCTTGGAGGCCTATAAATCTTACAAATTTTACAATATTTTAATTTCATTTCAAACCCATTAATTAATATTGCCCTCTTCCTTCTGCTGTTGTTGTTTGACCCATGACTAGCAAATTCTTGTATTGGTGGAGTTGAAAGAACAATTGCTTCCATTTCAAAATCATTATCTTCACTTCCTTGAGAATTACCGGAATCCATTTCTTTTTCTTCTTATTAAATTTTAAATTTTATGTTTCTTACATCACTGAAACAGATTTTTTTCTTTTTTTTTTTTAAAAAAAAACTGAATTTAAAAAACTGCAAAGGCGGTTACCTATATCCGAGAAGAGAACATGGGCCTATGAAAATTAATTGGGCTTAAGCCCAATAACTTGCCTCCATTTTCCTTTAAGAAGAGAAGAAAGAAGAAACAGACGAAAAATGGAGTACAAAGACGAAATCAAAATCGCAGTGGCTATAGTTTCTTTTGCAGCACTTTCATTCCTTTTGACGAAATGGTACCGTAGAAAGAGAAACAACAAATGCCCTTTAAGTTCATGCTATTTGCAATCGGACCCGAAGCCGCAGTTCGGCTTCAAGCGCGTTTTAGCAGATAACTCCTTTTCTCAGTTCAAGCACTTAAAGCTCCATGGCTCCGATAACGGTACATTATCTCTCTCTTTGTTTGTTTGGTGATGCAATTTACGTGTAATTTGAATTTTTTTAATCCAATTCGTATTTTTAATTTTTCCGTTTTTTTGTTATGGCAGAAACGAGAAATTACAGCTTTGATAGAGAATTCTGGATTTGAATTTGAATTTGAAATAAATAGCAGCATGAATGTGAAGGAAATGGATGATTTCTATGTTTGGGTGGAAACTGAGTCTCAGTTGAAGGAGTTAGCTCATTCATTAAGTAAAGAGAGGGTTTTTGCTGTCGATACTGAGCAGCATAGCTTACGCTCCTTTCTCGGTTTCACTGCTCTAGTGCAGGTTTTATGAGCATTTTGATTCTATCTTATTTACTTATATTCTGTGAATTTGTTGTATTTTTTGTTCCGATGCACATTTGGTTATATGTGTTTTCTTTTAAACAATTCTTGTGCGAGTAGATTTCAACTCAAAAGGAAGATTATTTGGTGGATACTATTGCGTTACATGATGCAATGGGGATACTTGGGCCAGTTTTTGCTGATCCTAGTATCTGCAAGGTGAAGTAATTAAGTAGCTGCATGAATTTGTTTTGATTTCTTGGATGAATATTGTAGTGCAGATTTGATTTCATTAAAAGTTCTCTTTCTGATTATTGATGGAAAACATTATTTTCTAGGTGTTCCATGGAGCTGATAATGATGTCCTATGGCTACAAAGAGACTTCCATATTTATGTTGTTAATTTATTTGACACTGAAAAGGTGAGGTTTGATGTTATATGTATTTATAAGCAGAAGTTAAATGTCAATGTACCGTTTGCCATCATTTTATGTTGAGAGTGGTAATCAGCAAAATCAGTTGTGCAAAATATAAAAAGGACAGAATATATAATTTCTCAATTTGCTGGCAGTTACATAGTTCTTAATTTGTTCCTGCTCTGATATTGCAGGTGTGTGAGGTGCTGTCAAAACCTCAGAAATCATTAGCATACTTACTTGAAACTTATTGTGGTGTAGCTACAAACAAATTATTCCTGGTTTGGGATCAAAACTGTCAATGTCTGTACATCTCTCTGCATTGGATGAAGCTTATTAATCATCTTTCCTTAGAATCTGTTTGAAGTCTTCATTTATGAAGTTTTAGGCAGTTGTTCAGAATTTGATTTATATCATTGCTTAAATAGAACTATAATTAGAAGATACATTCTCATGTTGAATTGTAGCGTGAAGATTGAAGGCAACACCCGTTATCAGCAGAGATGTTGCAATATGCTCAAACAGATGCACACTACCTATTATATATTGCGGGTTGTTTAATTGCTGAGCGCAAACAACAAGACTATGGTATGTTTTGATCATGTGAGTGTATTTTATCCACCTTTATTTTATCTTGATTATGATGTAACAAATGTTGAAGAAAAATGAAAAGAATACATCACTGAATTGTACATAGTTTTAGTATCTGAAAAAATAAATCCTGGTCATCAATAGAGATATTGCTTTTGAACTTAGGAAAGGGGAGAGGGGCATGAATCCAATAGGACTATTTGTATAGAAGTTAACTGTTGCCATTCAAGATTTGGGTGTTGTGCCTAAGAGGGCAAAATGATAGATAAGGTTTAAAGCAGTATATTTGGCACTTGCTTATGAATTTCACATAATTTTATGCAAATAACTATTCATCACGAATTGAACTGTTCCTTATAGCATCAAGGAGCTAAACATATTAAAGTACCAGAAAACTCAGCTCATCTGGCTGACAAATTACATTTTATTGTTGAGGTTTGTTGCCGTTCCAGCATGGTTTGTCTACAACTCTTCACTAAAGAAGTTGAGAACTTTCCTGGAGAGTCTGCTGCATCATCAATTTTTTCTCGCCATTTGAATGGTCTAGGAGGTTCATCAGTTTCATATGAGATGCAGGTACACTGCTATGCATATCTTTGTTAAAACAGGTCATTTCAAGTAGCCTCCATCTATGGTACTAATGCTGCAGTGTTAATTTCAGGATCTCGTGAGACGTTTGTGCACATGGTGAGAATTAATGGTTAGTGATAACTGTTTCAGTAATTTTTCTGTATAGTGGAAAATAGTTTCGCTGTCTTTTTAGAATTGGGGGAAAATGTTTCTCATAACTCGTTAATTTATTCTTTCTTTTCAGCTTTATTTTGTCAACAGGCAGTTTTATCTATTAGGAAAAGTACTTGCCATTCATAATCAACCACTATACAGACATTACCTGCCAATATATCTATGTGAATTACAGGCAGCATATTGTTTTATCCTCCAAATAAGAATCTCCAAGAACACTGCATTTTCTGGTTTTCTTGGCTTAGGTTGAGTTTCACTGATGGCCTGATCAGGAAAGATATTTCCTATATGCTTTTTTATAACATAATATGTAAGTATTTTTGAACCAAATGTTGGTCACAGTTTGACCATGCTTTTGCTCATGGCACTACCATGCAGGAACAATGCAAATCTCATGTTGAGGGTCATAATTGCTAGTGTGGACCTTCTTATAAGTAATTTTCTTGGTCTTGTGGCTATCAGTGACTAGTTTGATTAATATGTCAATATGTCAATAGGCCTACAAATGATGGTAGCATCAATATGTCAAATTGGCATATGCAATAATGTCTTAGCAATTAAATTGCTTATTATCAGGTACTAAGAATTAGGCCATCAAATGGCCTGTCACCTCTAAGTGCAAACTGAATAAGGTTGCCTTTCCCTACCCATAAGTTACTGTCTTCATTATTTCACCAGTCAATGCTTAGGGCTCGATAATTCATCTGCTATTTTCCTGTGCGCAATTTGATTACTCTCTTCTGTTTGCTGTAACTGTGCTTTAAATAGATCATGCCATTTACTTTGTTCCCAAATTTTCAGTTTGTTATTGGGTACCTGTTCCATTCTTTGTCGGAATGAGATATGGAGAATGCACTTTGATTGTCTAATCTAATTGTGTCATTTGGATTTCCTTTCAGGCTCGTGTGCATGGTGAGAGCTTAAGATATGTATTATCAGACCAGGCTATTATCTCTCTTGCAGACAAGGTTCCAACAAATCCAACCGAAATATTTGATACCATAGCTCAAGCCGATTTGAATGTGGATCCTGTGAATTTTAATTCTTTTCTGCCATCTCCATCTCCTGTTGTTTGCAGTCATCTGGAAGATTTTTGTTACTTAATCCAGGACAATACTAGCAACCTTCATGATATTTTCTCTGTGCTTCTTCAAAAATGCCTGGGTCCAAATGGGAGTTGTCCATTGTCTGCTTATAATTATGCATTACTGGTTAACTATGAGCTAAGACCAGCAAATGGATCAGTTTCTAAGAAAAATGGGTTTAAAAATTCTAGACAAGCTGCTCGGAAGGCTTCATGTCAACTTTTTGTTCAGAAGTTCTCCTGCAAATCTCCAGCGTATCATAACTGTAAGATCTATGCAAATGATGGGCGGTTGCTTTGTTACTATGATCGCAGAAAGACTGATTGGTTAGTGGGCTAATATCTTTTGATCCTCTAGTTAATTAGAAATGGCCTGTGCATTTAACCGGGTCAGGTTATTGGTTTACAGGTACCTCCGTAGAGAGCTGGCAAAACTTATTGATGACAATCCTCCTGCCATAATGCTTCTTTTTGAACCAAAGGGCCGTCCAGAAAAAGAAGACAATGATTTTTACATCCAAAGTAAGAAAAATATTTGCGTTGGCTGTGGTGAAGGAAGTCATTACTTACGGTATCGAATAATTCCTTCCTGCTACAGAATGCACTTTCCTGAACATTTGAAAAGCCATCGTTCTCATGATATTGTACTTCTTTGTGTGGACTGCCATTAAGTTGCTCATGCTGCTGCTGAGAAATACAAAAAACAAGTAGCTGCAGAATATGGAATTCCATTATTTGTTCGAAAAGTAGTTGATTCTAAAGAAGTCCCTATCATAACTGAGCCATCTTCTTCTGGGATAAATGCTGAGGAGGCAGGAGTATCTCCTTTACAGTTGCGCACAGCTGCTATGGCTCTTTTGCGCCATGGATCGAGAATGCCACTGGAGCGCCATGAAGAATTGATACAGGTCAGTGGACACGGTTATTTATCCAAATTCAAAATTTGACTCTTATTTATACTGATTATCCATTTTTTTTAATTACATGAATTGAATGTCAATTATTACTCTGCATTCGTTGCTTGTTCTTTTTGGGTGAACAACAAGAATTCAATCTTAGTTGATAATCTGGCTATCTGTTTATTTTACAGACTGCTGAATGTAATTATTAATAGCCATCACTATATGCAACGGTCTTATAGCTTGACATCACCTGTTTTGGGTGGCATAGCAGCCTTTTCCACTGGTGATTGCTTAAGAGGATTTAATTTGTTATACCCTTAAAATCATTAATTAGATGGAAATTATGTAGCTATGTAGCTGAGATTACAGTGTTTGATAGGAAAACATGGATTCTTCCAGGTAGTATGTAGGAGAGATTACAGTGCTAGATAGGATAACATAGACTCTTCTAGATGGCAATTTATGCATTGAGATTTGCATTGGAATTTTGCAGCATTTATATGTATTAATGTTGGTTAGAAACCTTTGTGAATAATTTGAAATCTGATATTCCATGTAGAAGTTGGAAGAACCAATCTTTAGTTAGGCATTCTGTTTGTCCATGCGAAATAGGTATATGGGTAGGTACTGACTTATTGGCTGGTGATATATTTTATGATTGCATTCTCTAATGGTAACAGTAATTGAATATTTAAATGGGACAATAAGAATTAGTTAGGCATTCTGTTTGTCCATGCAAAATAGGCATATGGGCATATGGCAAATACCTGCTTTGAAAAGAGGGGGTCACACTTGATTACCTTTAAGAGTGGACGAACCCAAAGTCAAATAGACTTCATACTTACTCGAAGACGGGACAAAAGTAAGTGTAAGGATTGCAAGGTCATTCCGGGTGAAGCATTGACTGCGCAACATCGTATTGTGGTTTTAGATGTTAAGAATAAAAGTAGCTGAAGGAATGATAAGAAAGTATTGGAACCAAGAATAATATGGTGGAAATTGAAAGACCTAGCTCAAGGTACCTTTAAGGAGGAGTTACTAAAGGTAGACATTTGGAACCTTGAGGCTAGTGCAGAGGACTTGTGGACAAAAATGGAAGGTGGCATCAAGAAAGCAGGTAGTAAATTGCTTGGGATCTCTAAAGGGGCAAAGCCTCGACCGCACGATGCATGGTGGTGGGATGAGGAGGTTCAAAAGGCTATTAAGGCTAAGACGGAATGGTATAAAAAGTTACCGAATGCGGTTAATAGCGAGGCGTTTGAGGAATATAAGAGGGCTAAGAAAGAGGCAAAGAAGGCTGTTAGTGTAGCTCGTGGCAGAGCCTTAGAAGGGATTTATCAAAAGTTAGGTACTAAAGAGGGAGAAATGAGCATTTATAAGATTGCAAGGATGAGAGAAAGGAAAAATAGAGATTTAAGCCAAGTCAAATGTATAAAGGACGAAGATCAACGGGTGTTGACAGGAGATGTTGAGATTAAGGAGAGGTGGAAGGCTTATTTTGAGCAGTTATTCAACCCTGAACATGAACAAGATTTTCAAGGTCTTCTTGCAACAAATGGTTATATCAGCTGGTCTAGGAGGATCTTGCATAGTGAAGTAAGAGAAGCCTTGAAGTAAATGAAAGTTGGTAAAGCTTGTGGCCCGAATGGTATTCCTATAGAGGTTTGGAAGAACCTTGGAGAGGTAGGAGTTGCCTGGTTAACTAAACTCTTTAATGCTATTGTGAAAGGACGTAAGATGCCGAATGCCTGGAGGAAGAGTATCCTGGTACCCATTTATAAAAATAAGGGAGACATTCAATGCTGTACAAATTATCGGGGTATCAAACTTATGAGCCATACTATGAAATTATGGGAAAGGATTATTGAACACAGATTGAGGAAGCTTACAAGAGTTTCGGAGAATCAGTTTGGGTTTATGCCAGGGAGATCTACCATGGAGGCTATTTCTCTTCTAAGAAGACTAATGGAATTGTATCAAGAGAAGAAGAAAGATCTCCACATGGTACTTATTGACTTGGAGAAAGCCTATGATAGAGTACCAAGAGAACTGTTATGGTGGGTTTTGAAGAGGAAAGGAGTCAGCAACAAATATATCAACATCATCAAGGACATGTATGAGAATGCATCCACTAGTGTGAAAACACCTGGTGGAGACACTGAGGCTTTCCCCATTACTACCGGATTGCATCAAGGTTCGGCCATGAGTCTATATTTATTTACCCTGGTTATGGGCGATCTAACCAGAAGCATACAATACGATGTTCCTTGGTGTATGTTGTTTGCTGATGATATTATTTTAATTGATGAGACTAGTGCTGGTGTAAACCGTAAGTTGGAAGTGTGGAGAAAAACCCTCGAGGACAAGGGTTTTAAGTTAAGTAGGAGTAAAACAGAATATATGCACTGTGAGTTCAGTCTAAGGAAGAAGCAGGAACATGAGGTTAAGTTGGATGGAGTTTTGGTTCCTAAAACCAAGCAGTTCAAATATTTGGGTTCGGTGTTCCAGAATGATGGCTGTATAGATGAAGATGTGGCTCACAGAATACAGGTAGGGTGGTTGAAGTGGAAGGGTGCGACTGGGGTTCTATGTGATAAGAAAATACCTCTGAAAGTGAAAGGTAAATTCTATAGAACGGTTGTTAGACCTGCGATGCTCTATGGTAGTGAGTGTTGGGCACCAACGGGACAACATTTGCATAAGATGAGTGTGGCAAAAATGAGGATGCTAAGATGGATGTGTGGACATACCAGACTGGACAAAATTAAGAATGTTCATATTCGACAAAAAGTCCAAGTAGCGGATGTCAGAGATAAGGTGAGGGAAGGAAGACTTATATGGTATGGGCATGTTTTAAGAAGACCTCCTAATGCTGCGGTTCGTAAGTGTGAGAATTTGTTGATTGAGGGGGCTAGAGGTCGTGGAAGACCTAGAACTGTGTGGAATGAGGTGATAGCAAGAGACTTACGTGCCTTAGATCTTGATGCGGATTTGATTAATGAAAGACTTGAATGGAGACGTAAAATCCGTGTCTTGGAAGGGGCCTAAGGCTGGAGTATCTTTTTGGGTGTCTTTTGAGCTTATTTTATTAAGGATCCATACAGCCGACTCCAACTTGTTTGGGACTAAGGCTTAGTTGTTGTTGTTGTTGTTGTATTCTCTAATGCTAACAGTAAATAAATATTTAAATAGGACAATAAGAGTTAACTTTCATTATTTCTAGAGATGTCAAAGATTCTAAACTTTATTGTAGATTTTGAAATTTGAAACTTGTAATAGAAGAGGTATATATAATGATGATAAAGTTGGACTTTTAGTAGTTACCTCTGCTGAACGCAGAGTTGTACTGTACATTTGTATTCAATGGCATAAATCATCAAGATGAGTATGCTTATAATAAATATTAGACAGTTTAAATACACTGCAGGGTATTTATTGAAGTTCTGGTTTCATCTGTAACGGTTTGTAGCCTAGGAGTTTATTTTTTTGGGAAAGAAGTAGAAGTGGGGAAGAAAGCAAGGGGAAAAGAAAATGAAGGGATAAAATGTACACAGGAGAGATTTTTTCTTTCTCCTCTCTTGTTTGGATTGATTGAAAAATGAGGGAAAAGGAGGGTATGAATTTTTTTTTTAATTTTTGATAATAAGATTAAATTGCAATTATATCCTTATTAAAAAAAGAGAAGACATCAAACAAATGTTAGAAAGAGGGTAAATGCGTAAATTATAGAGAAAAGTGTCCCTTTTCTCTCCTTTTGGTACATTTGAAATATATCCTTACACAAGCGGGCTCAGGTGAATATATGGTACCTGTTTCACCCTTGCTCCCCATTCTTTCACTAGGTCTACCAAACATTAGAAAATCTGTCTCTACCCTACTTTAACTCCCCTCCTTTTCTCCATCTCCTTGTCCCACTTCTCTCAAATAGACTGTGAAGGTTTAAAACACTCAATTAAGTGCATTACCAAGCTTATACGCAAGGAATTTGACCTTTTACCCTACAGGATGGTTATAAGTTTGGGTATCCACTTTTACTCTTTATACATTACTATTTTAATATGTAACTCATACTCATTGTAGATCATGAATTATTATATAGTGTCACCAACAAAAATACATCAGAAATTGCCCTAACCACAAGGGGCATCTGGGCTCGATTATATTTGTGTTAGCGGAAGCATTCACCACAACAGTACTAATGGGAAAGACTTAAGATCCAATTGGAAAAATTCATTTGAAAGAATTCTATTCAATTCTATTTTGAATTGAATTATTATGCAAAAATCGTTCCAAACGTTGTGTATATAAATAGTGAATTCATTTTATTTTTTTCTTTATTGCCTATATTATTTAACAAAAACTAACAGTATTGAAATTTTGGGATATTATGATTTATATATTTGTGTAATTTGACCATAAATTAGAATTAAATTTTTGTAAAAGGACTTAATTTATATTTACTTTGAATTCATTTCTTTTCTTAATGTTAGCTGTACAACCATAAATTAAGTAGTTGTCATTAATTAAGTAGTTAGTAGTTAGGTGTTATACATTAAATACTATCTGTGTATAAATACAACATTTAATCAATGAGATTAGTGTGTATTCTTTCTTTCTTTGTCATAACATGGTATCAGAGCCTATAGGTTAGAAAATTCTGTGTTTAAGCTTCTGGTGAGAAGCTGAGGGAAACAAAATTTTCAGTTGCTCTTTTGAGTTAAGAGTCAAGCTATTGGAAGTGTAGGTCATCAACCTACACTGTTCTGTTATCATCACAGCCACCCAGGGAAGGTGCGCCAGCCTCAGACCGGCCTTCCCCTTCAGTCCGGCGACCCAGAAGGCAGCACGTGAGGTACACGCGCCAAGGAAAAAATTGTCACTATTCCACGCGCCGGCGCGTGAGGGCATCTCCGGCGATCGGCTTCTGTGTTCTGGCGTCGCAGTGGACCCAGCTATCCATTCCGGTGGTCGGTTTCTGCATTCCGGTGGTTTCAGACCTGTGAACAGTAACCAGGTTCCTAGTCTAGTGCCCTTTCTGCATTTTTAACTGCTGTTTAGCTTTGGGTTCTGTTTTGGAACTATCTTTGTTTCATTCTGGTCTTGTGAAATCGTGTGTGGTTATTATTATTTGTGGGAGCAGCTTGTAGAAATTGTTTTTGTGATACATTTCTTGGAGCTGGTGCTCATTTTTGTGATTTTCTAGAGCTATTAGATTGTGTTGTGATGGCTGATAATAAGCATGTTGCGGCAGTTACGGATGTTATTCTGGTAGTTAGCAGAATTACGGAATATTAGTTGAATGAAAATAATTTTTTAGATTGGAGCAAAACTATTAAAATTTATTTGAGAAGTGTAGACAAGGATTATCACTTGACTAATGATCCACCGGATGGTGATGCTAAACAACTTTGGGTAAGAGAAGATGCGAGATTATTCTTGCAAATAAAAAATTGTATTGGCCGTGATGTAATTGGTTTAATCGGTCATTGTGAGTATGTCAAAGACTTAATGGAGTACCTTGAATTTTTGTACTCGGGTAAGGGAAATTTGAATCATATGTATGATACTTGTATGGCGTTATATCGTGTTGAGCAGAAGGATAAGCCTCTTAGAGCGTATTTTGGAGAAGTAAAGAAGATTATGGAGGACCTTAATGTTCTAATGCCTTTCAGTTCCAACATTAAGGTCCAGCAAAAACAACGGGAAGAAATGGGTGTCATGTGTTTTCTTGCAGGTCTATCTCCAAACTTTGAAACGGCCAAATCTCAAATACTGTCCGGTACTGAAGTTCCTAATTTGAAGGAAACATTCTCTTGATTGCTTCGGAATGAAAATTCAAATCCGGTGGCATCTCCTCCTAGTGCACTTGTGAGTCGCGAGTTTGGAAATCAGAGTAAAGGGGGAAATAATCGTGGAAGTACTGGTGCTAGGGAGTCAAATGTTATTTGCTATTACTGTCATGAACCAGGCCATACTAGACGTTTCTGTAAGAAGTTGTTGAACAAACATCGGGCCCATATGGCTAGTCAGGAATCTGTATCCAGTTCTTCAGATACTGTGACAATATCAGCTGCAGAGTTTAATGAGCTCTGTCAGTATCGCCCATCCAAGCCTGTTGACCCTCCTATTGCTGCTGCTGCCAAATCAGATACCTCCAACACGTCTCTTATCTGCATCACCTAGTTGGGTCATTGATTCAGGTTGCACAGACCACATGACAGGTAACTCAAGTCTCTTATCTTCTTTAAGAAAACCTGATTTTTCAAGTTATGTCACTTTAGCCGATGGGTCTAAAACCTGTGTCACTGGTATTGGTATTGCTAATCCAACTCCATCTCTTTCTTTGTCAAAAGTCTTGTGTTTATCTAAGTTTTCATTCAATTTGTTATCCGTTAGCACCATTACTGAAATATTAAATTGTTGTCACATTTTTTCCCCAAAATGTTGTGTTTCAAGATCTTTTGACGAGGCGGACTATTGGTAGAGGACACAAGTCAAATGACCTTTATCTTTTTGATGATCACGTTTCCACTTCATTGGTGTGTGATGGTTCCCTTTCTCCTTTGGAAGTTCATTGTCGCCTTGGTCATCCTTCGTTATCATCCCTGAAAATTTTGTATCCACAATTTCAGTCTTTGTCTAGTTTGGACTGTGAATTCTGTCAGTTTGCGAAACATCACCGTTCGCATTTAGTTTCTCGAGTGAATAAACGGGCTGAGTCCCCTTTTGACATGGTACACTTTGATGTTTGGGGTCCTTGCCCTGTTACTTCCCAAAATGGTTTTAGTTATTTTGTTACTTTTGTGGATGACCATTCTCGATGTACTTGGTTGTTTTTAATGAAACATCGTTCTGAGTTGTTTTCTATTTTTTCTTCCTTCTGTGCTGAAATTAAAACTCAGTTTCTGTGCTGAAATTAAAACTCAGTTTAATAGCACTAATCATATCTTGCAAAGTGATAACGCCAAAGAATACATGTCCAGTTCCTTCCAGTCCTATATGTCTCACAACGACATTCTTCATCAAACTTCTTGTGTCGATACTCCCTCTCAAAATGGGGTTGCTGAAAGGAAAAATAGACATCTTCTTGAGGTTTCTCGGGCACTCCTCTTTCAAATGAAGGTGCCTAAATATTTTTGGGCTGATGCTGTTTCTACAGCTTGTTTTTTGATCAACAGAATGCCTTCTACTGTTCTTAAGGGTGCAACTCCGTACAGTGTCTTGTTTCCCTCCAAAGCTTTATTTCCCGTTAGTCCTTGTATCTTTGGGTGAACTTGTTTTGTGCGTGATGTTCGTCCACACGTTACCAAATTAGATCCCAAATCTCTAAGGTGTGTCTTTCTTGGATACTCTCGGCAACAAAAGGGGTATCGTTGCTTTTCTCCTGAATTGAACCGCTATCTTGTCTCTGTAGATGTTACCTTTGAGAAAACTCCATTTTTTCCCTCCTCGGATACATATACCAGTCAGGGGAAGACAGATGATCTCTTAGTTTATGTTATTCATAAAAGTCTTGATTCCACTACAGGACCTCCTATTCAAGAGTCCGCCCCTACTGAACCAGATCCTATGATAACATCTCCTCCTCTTGCACCGCCACCCTCTCGCCCTCGTTTCAACCAGGTGTATTCCAGAAGGTTGGCTATTGCTGACTCGCATCCTCCACCTTCCGCCTCGTCAGAAGCTCCGTCTGCCTCTCCACAGTCTGATCTTGACCTTCCTGTTGCTCTTCGAAAAGGTAAACGCTCATGTACCCATCCCATTTCTTCTTTTGTGCGTTATGATCATTTGTCTTCCTTGTCTCGATGTTTTGTGAGTAATCTAGATTCAGTGTCTATTCCTAAAACTGTTGCCCAAGCTTTATCTCACCCTAGTTGGCGAGCAGCAATGGCAGAGGAAATGTCTGCTTTGGATGCGAATGGTACTTGGAATCTTGTAAATCTTCCTGCAGGAAAGAAGGCTATAGGGTGTAAATGGGTTTTCTCAGTTAAAGTTAATCCAGATGGTTCTGTGGCTCGCCTAGTTGCTAAGGGATATGCTCAAGTATATGGTATTGATTATTCGGATACTTTTTTCCTGTGGCCAAATTATCTTCTGTTCGTTTGTTTATCTCCTTAACAGCTCGTTATGATTGGCCCCTGCACCAGCTTGATGTTAAGAATGCTTTTCTCCACGGTGATCTTCAAGAAGAGGTCTATTTGGAGCAACCGCCTGACTTCGTTGCTCAGGGGGAGAAGGATAAAGTATGTAGGCTTCGTAAGTCTCTTTATGGTTTAAAACAAAGTCCTCGAGCTTGGTTTGGAAGGTTCTGCGAAGTAGTACAAACTTTTGGCATGACAAAGAGTATTTGTGATCATTCAGTGTTTTTCAAGAAGTCTAGTGCTAGAGTAATTCTGCTTGTAGTTTATGTTGATGATATTGTCATTACAGGAAGTGACTCGGCTGGTATTTCATCACTTAAACTATTTCTTCAATCCCAATTTCAAACAAAAGATTTGGGTCCCTTGAAGTACTTCCTAGGGATTGAAGTATTTAGGTGTAAGCAGGGTATATTCTTATCTCAAAAAAAGTATGTTCTTGACCTCCTAAAGGATACTGGAAAACTAGGTGCTAAACCATGTGATGCTCCGATGACACCCAATGTACATCTAACAACTGATGGGGAATTGTTTTCTGATCCTGAGATGTATAGGCGATTGATTGGCAAATTGAATTATCTTACAGTGACACGACCAGACATTGCTTACTCAGTGAGTGTCATGAGTCAATTCATGTCATCTCCCACCGTTGCACATTGGGAAGCTTTGGGACAAATTTTGTGTTACTTGAAAAATGCTCCAGGGCGAGGCCTTCTCTATAGCAATCATGGTCATTTGGACATTGAGTGTTTTTCTGAAGCAGATTGGGTAGGTTCAAAGGTTGATAGAAGGTCAACTACAGAATATTGTGTTTTTGTGGGAGGAAACCTAGTATCTTGGAAAAGTAAGAAACAGAATGTGGTGTCATGCTCCAGTGCTGAATCCGAGTATCGTGCTATGGCACAATCTACATGTGAAGTTATATGGATTCGTCAACTCCTAGAAGAAATCGGTTTCAAAACATCCACTGTAAATTTGTGGTGTGATAATAAGGCTGCCATTCATATCGCTTCTAACCCAGTGTTTCATGAACGAACTAAGCATATTGAAATTGACTCACTTTATTCGAGAGAAAATACAACAAGGCATCATCTCTACAGAATATGTCAAGACAGGAGAACAACTTGGTGACATCTTTACAAAAGCTTTAAATGGGTATCGGGTTAGCTATTTTGGTAACAAGTTGGGCATTCTCAACATATATGCTCCAATTTGAGGGGGAGTGGTAGCTGTACAACCATAAATTAAGTAGTTGTCATTAATTAAGTAGTTGGTAGTTAGGTATTATACATTAAATACTATCTGTGTATAAATACAACATTTCATCAATGAGATTAGTGTGTATTCTTTCTTTCTTTGTATAACACTTAATACTAAAAGAATTGAATTTCAATAAAATCTCTCAAACATGAAAATTGATAAAATAGAATTCATTTAAATTGAATTCTTGCAAAATCTGAGCTTGCGAACATGGGTAAGTGTGGTGTAGAAAGTACTGTGGAGTAAGCAAGGCAGACTTATACTTTTATAGGAAGACAGAATTCTGTATAAGTTATCTAACTCCCAAGTGCAAAGAGGAGGAAAGAAAACCCTTGGTTTAAGTTTGTAAGAGCATGGTTTTGACGATGTCGATGCATAATAGATTGGCTAATAAGTATGAAGTATATGAATTTTGGCTGGTGATATTATGGGCTTTTTGTGATTGTTGTTATGGAAAGTAGTGTAAAAAAGGGAAGCTTGATTGTAGGAGATAAATTAGGAAGTAATGTAAATAGGGAAGCTTGATTGTAGGAGATAAATTAGTTAATATTTTTACCTAGATAGGCTAATTAGAACTTATATAAATAGATAGTGTTGTATCCTATTTAATAAATGAGAAATATAGAGTTTACATGGTATCAGAGCCTTCATTCTTCATAAGCCGATCACTGTTTTCTCCTTTCTGCTCTTCTTTGCAGTTTTTTTTCAGCTTCCTGGTGTGAAGCTTTCTCTACTGCAGGTCTAGGTCATCTATCTGGACCTGCGCATTTGTGTCACAGCCACCCCTGGGAGGTTGCTCGGCCATAGTTCGGTCCCTGCCTGAAGTCCGGCCGCCTGAAGCTCCGCGCGTGCCGCCTGAAGACACTGCTCCCTGTTCCACGCGCCGGCGCGTGAAAGCGCGTGACGCACTTTCCGGCGGACGGCTTCTGATTTCCGGCGTCGACTCACTGCCAGTGGGTTGTTTCCGGCCTTCTTCTTTTGGTCCGGCCTTCCTTTGGGTTGAGGTTTGAGTTTTTTTTTTTTTTTGCCTCTGTCCTGTTTCCTGTTGCATTTTGTTTGTCTTTGTTCTGTCTGCCTTTGTTCTATTTTTTTGTTAATATGGGTGATCAAAAGACCACGATTACAGATATGGTTCCGATTGTGAGTAAAATAACATAACATAAACTTGATGGATCTAATTTTATAGATTGGAGTAAGACAATTAGGATTTACCTGAGAAGTGTTGATAAAGATGATCATTTAACTAGTAATCCATCTACTGGAGATACTAGGCAGCAGTGGTTAAGGGAAGATGCCAGGTTATTTTTACAAATCCGAAATTCCATTGACAGTGAGATTGTTAGTTTGGTTACTCATTGTGAATTTGTCAAAGAATTGATGGAGTACCTTGATTTTTTGTATTCTGGAAAAGGTAATTTGTCTCGTATCTATGAAGTTTGTAAAAGGTTGTATCGTGTTGAACAACAGGATAAGACACTTACAACTTATTTTTCAGAAATAAAGAAAATTTATGAAGAGCTTAATGTTTTATTACCTTTTAGTCCTGATATCAAGGTGCAACAAACCCAACGAGAGCAAATGGTTGTTATGAGTTTTCTTGCAGGATTATCTCCAGATTTTGAGACTGCTAAATCTCAAATTCTGTCAGGCAGTGAGATCACTAATCTTCAAGAAACTTTTTCTCGAGTACTACGTACTGAAGGTTCTCCCAGCTTTTCTCCCTCGATGAATAGTGCTCTAATTAGTCATAATTCTGTGTTTGGACAATTTGGGAATCAAGGAAGAGGAGGTACTTCTGGGAATCAAGGAAGAGGAGGTACTAACTTCGGAAGTGGAACTATCAATCGGGATCCTAGTGCTGTTATATGTTACTATTGTCATGAGCCAGGTCATACAAAACGAACTTGCAAGAAATTACTCAAGAAACAGCATAAGGCAAATAGAGCTACACAAGATACTATGACCACTTCTTCTGACAACACTGTGACGATATCTGCTGCAGAATATGCTGAGCTTTCCAAGTATCATTCATCTAAGTCTACTGACCATTCCATTGCTGCTATTGCCAATTCAGGTACTCCTAATACATGTCTTATGACTGCCTCGTCCAATTGGGTCATTGATTCTGGCTGTTCAGATCATATGACAGGTAATTCTAAACTTCTGTCTTTTTTAAAAAAACCTGGTACATTTAGTCATCATTTAACCTTAGCTGATGGGTCTAAATCTCTTGTTAGAGGTATTGGTACAGCCAGTCCTACTCCATCTCTTCCCTTATCTTCTGTCTTATGTTTGCCCCGCTTTTCATTTAATCTATTGTCTGTTAGTAAAATCACTCGTCTATTAAATTGTTGTGTGATCTTTTACCCATCTTATTGTGTGTTTCAGGATCTTTTGACGAAGCGGATTATTGGTAGAGGACGTGAGTCTGGGGGTCTTTATCTTCTGGATGAATAAGTTTCCGTAGCATGTGCTGGTGCTCTCTCCTCTAGAAGTTCATTGTCGTCTGGGTCACCCTTCGTTATCCGTATTGAAGAAGTTGTGTCTGAAATTTCAGTCTTTATCTGTTTTAGATTGTGAGTCTTGTCAATTTGCCAAAAATCATCGTTTACCTTTAGCTCCTCGAGTCAATAAACGAGCTTCTCCTTTTGAGATAGTTCATTATGATGTGTGGGGTCCATGCCCTGTTACTTCTCAAAGTGGGTTTAAGTATTTTGTTACTTTTGTGAATGATTACTCTCGTGTTACATGGTTATTTTTAATGAAGAATCGTTCTGAGATATTTTCCATTTTTACTTCCTTTTGTGCTGAAATTAAAAATCATTTTAGTTCATCTATTCGCATTTTGCATAGTGATAATGCTAAGGAATATTTGTCTAGTTCTTTCCAAAAATATGTCTCAAAATGGTATTCTTCATCAAACATCTTGTGTTGACACTCCGACTCAAAATGTGATTGCAGAAAGAAAAAATTGACATCTTCTTGAAGTTGCTAGGGCCCTTCTCTTTCAAATGAAGGTACTTAAACATTTTTGGGCTGATGCGGTTTCCACCGCTTGTTTCTTAATTAATCGTATGCCCTCGTCTGTGCTCAGTGGTGAGATCCCATATAGTGTCTTATTCCCTTCTAAACTTTTGTTTCCCATTGAACCTCGTGTTTTTGGTTGTACTTGTTTTGTGAGGGATGTTCGTCCGCAGGTCACAAAGTTAGATCCTAAATCTCTCCGTTGTGTTTTTCTTGGGTATTCTAGACAGCAGAAAGGATATAGATGTTTTTCTCCTGATCTTAAGCGCTATATTGTCTCTGTGGATGTTACATTTTTTGAACAAACTCCATATTTTTCTTCATCTCCTATATATGAGAGCCAGGGGGAGGAAGATGATCTTTTAGTTTATACTGTCCAACAAATTTCTCAGTCACCTGCCCTTGATCCGGTTCCTGTTCCGGATCCTGTCCCAGTCCCTACTACTGATCTCGTTCCAGATTCTGTTCCTATTCAGGCACAAACCTCTTCTCGGCCTCGATTTGCTCAAGTTTATTCTAGAAGAACAGAGCCTACTGACTCACTTCCTCCACCTCCCGTTTCAACAGAAGATCCAGTTCTTCCTCCGTCAGATCTTGATCTTCCTATTGCTCTTCGTAAAGGTAAACGTCAATGTACTTATCCTATTACCTCCTTTGTTACGTATGATGTCTTGTCTCCTTCATCCAGATGTTTTGTGAGTAATTTAGATACTGTTTCTATCCCTACCAATGTGAGTCAAGCACTGGCACATCCTGGTTGGCGTGCAGCAATGCAAGAGGAAATGACTGCCTTAGATGCTAATGGTACTTGGGAACTCATGACACTTCCTGTAAGCAAAAGGGCTATTGGTTGCAAATGGTTGTTTACAGTTAAAGTTCATCCTGATGGGTCGATTGCTCGTCTGAAGGCTCGCTTAGTTGCTAAAGGATATGCTCAGGTTTATGGACTTGATTATTCTAATACTTTCTCTCCTGTGGCTAAATTATCTTCTGTTCGTTTGTTTATTTCTTTAGCAGCTACTTTTGGTTGGCCTTTACATCAGTTAAATGTTAAAAATGCTTTTCTTCATGGAGATCTTCAGGAAGAGGTGTATATGGAGCAACCACCTGGTTTTGTTGCTCAGGGGGAGATAGGTAAAGTGTGTCGTCTTCGCAAATCGCTTTACGGTTTAAAGCAGAGTCCTCGGGCTTGGTTTGGAAGATTTTGTGAAGTGGTACAACAATTTGGCATGAAAAGGAGTAATTGTGATCATTCTGCATTTTTCCATCGTTCTAATACCGGGATTATTTTGCTTGTGGTTTACGTTGATAATATTGTTATTACAGGAAGTGATTCATCTGGTATATCATCACTTAAATCATTTCTTAAAGCTCAGTTTCAGACGAAGGATCTAGGCCCTTTGAAGTACTTTTTGGGTATTGAAGTGTCCATGTGTAAACAAGGCATATTCCTATCCCAAAGGAAGTATGTTCTTGATCTTTTGAGGGATACAGGTAAATTGGGTGCTAAACCGTGTACTGCTCCAATGATTCCTAATTTGCAACTAACAACAGATGGTGAATTGTTTTCTGATCCTGAGAGGTATAGGAGATTGATTGGGAAATTGAATTACCTTACGGTAACACGTCCAAATATCTCGTACTCAGTTAGTTTCCTAAGTCAGTTCATGGCTTCTCCTACGGTTATACATTGGGAAGCTTTGGGACAAATACTATGTTACTTAAAAGGTGCTCCAGGACGTGATCTTCTCTATAGCAATAATAGATATTTGAACATTGAGTGTTTTTATGATGCAGATTGGGCAGGTTCAAAAGTTGACAGGAGATCAACTACTGGATATTGTGTTTTTGTGGGAGGAAACTTGATATCATGGAAAAGCAAGAAGCAAAGTGTAGTGTCTCGCTCTAGTGCTGAGTCTGAGTATCGAGCTATGGCTCAGGCAACTTGTGAGATTCTTTGGACTCATCAATTGTTAGGAGAACTCGGTTTCAAGTCATCTTCGTGTGCAAAGTTATGGTGTGATAATCGGGCTGCACTTTATATCGCATCGAATCCAGTATTCCATGAACGCACTAAACATATTGAGATAGATTGTCACTTCATTCGGGAAAAGATACAACAAGGAGTTATCTGTACAAAATATGTCAAAACAGGCGAGCAACTTGGAGATATCTTCACAAAAGCTTTGAATGGAGCTCGAGTTGACTATCTTTGTAACAAGTTGGGCATGTTTAATATATATGCTCCAACTTGAGGGGGAGTGTTATGGAAAGTAGTGTAAAAAAGGGAAGCTTGATTGTAGGAGATAAATTAGGAAGTAATGTAAATAGGGAAGCTTGATTGTAGGAGATAAATTAGTCAATATTTTTACCTAGATAGGCTAATTAGAACTTATATAAATAGATAGTGTTGTATCCTATTTAATAAATGAGAAATATAGAGTTTACATTCAGATGTGAAGTGCCAATATGCCAGATGTATGAAGACTGATGCAGCCTTAGACATCCATTTAGCAACAGCCATTAGTTATAAGTAAAAGAAAACAGGAGAAAGTGTGAGAACTCAAATATTTCATGAACATGTGTCTGTAAATGGAATAATAACTGACCTTACCTGTTGCTGTACTGCCAAAGAAGACCACCCATTTATTGCATTTTTCTCTCTTTCCAATATTATAGGCGCTCCTTTCTTCTCTTTCCCTCAACATAACAATCTCTTTTTTTCTCTGACCATAACCATCTCTTTCACCCTCTTCTCTTTTTCCTAACCATAACCTTTTCAAACAACCCTTAGCAAAACAAGAAGCTCTAATTTTTCTTCCTTAGATCTGTATGATCTAATTCCTATAGATCTGTAAGATCTGTATGGATAGCCTTTGCTTAGCATGCATGCTCTTTTAATAGGACACATATTTCCCTTCTGAAGTTCTTTCTCAAAATGAAACGCGTGGAACCAGACCTGAGGCATCCATTTAGCAACAGCCATTAGTTGTAAGTTAAAAAAGAAGTGCGTGGACATACAACATTACTCTGTGTGCATATGAAAGAGCGGGAGGAGCCAGGGAGGTATGCCTATAGCTGTCTACCTGGTATACAAGATGCAGATGCAGAAATAAGTTACTGAATCCTTAGCTGTGTTTTCTTTCTTTCATATTTTATTTAAGCCATCAGTTCATTTGTGGGCCAACGAGGGCTATGCCACCCTTGTTGGTCTTTTTCTTGCATCATTTTTCCATTAAAAAAAGAGCTCTCAGTCCATTCATTTATACAAAAAGATGTCATTTTGTAAAAAATTATTTTGGAATACACTTTTTAATCTTTGTTTTAATTCATTCAATTTATTTTTTAAGTCTTATAAGTCCATTTAAAAAATTATCATTCGCCAATTTATAAGTTTGATGAATTTGTATATCAAATATGAAAATTATAAGAATTATGAAAATTATAACAATTATGAAAATTGTAATTTTCCTTCAATGAATAGGTAATTTACATCTTGATAGCATTAGTATGCTGCATGCCTGGTTAACTTCTTGTTAAACTATGATTTTCGTATTGGACATATAATGCACAGAAAATATTCAGATTCCATAAGTTGCAAAGAAAAATGTTGAAGTTAAGCAATATAATTGCTTGTTATATATGTAGCCATTTTACATTATGATGCTGCTTGCTGTTCATTTGTGTTCTATAGGAAATTTACCTTTTCATCAGAATGATTTTGCTTATTGTAGATTGTCACTCAATACTATGGTAGAAGGAATATATCTAAGGAAGATTTGGAAAGAGCTTTGCCGGTTGGCATGAGTCCTTATGAGAGAAGAAGATTTGAGAAGAAGATATGATTGGCTTCAAAACATTCTACAAATAATATCCTTCCAAAGTAACAAGCAGATAAATGATGTTGTTACCGTGGTCAGATCTACCATTGAGAATACATCTAAAGTTGATACTCTAGATGGCTCTCAAACAACTGAAGCAGATGCCACTGGTGTAAAAGAAGATCAAAACTCTTTGCTAATAGCAGTTACTGATACAGGTGCCTCTACTAACGTACAAGATGCAGTTGTCTCTGCTACTTTTTACAAGGATCTAAATTCTGATGAAAATGAAATTTCTGATGGAAATGCTGACGATAATAGTGAAAGAGGTCCAGCAAAGGAAACAATTTGCCTAAATTATCCTAGACATGATGGGAATACTCTGCCTCAAAATAATTCAAAATTATCTCTGCTAGGACATGGACCACATGGAAAGCAAGTTGTGGATCATATCCTAAAAGAGCATGGAGATGATGGCATTCGCCAATTTTGTCAGAGATGGAGACAAGTTTTTGTTTAAGCAACTCATCCTCGTTTCCTGCCTGCTGGTTGGGATAATGCACAGGTACTTCACCTCATCTTGCTTTCTTTAATGTGACTATGATTGTACTTTGACTAAGATGCATCTTTCTCTAACCCAAGGTCAATGCTTGTTTCCAAGACTTCTGATGGCCCAGATCCTAAGTTCTCTGTACTATAAGACCTTTGCCTTACCTTTTATCGAGAAACCAACACCAAAAACTTGATGCATTAGGGCTTAGTTTTACCGTTATTGAACTTATTATGGATGCCAATATGGCCACTAAACTTTGATTCATATCAGCAAAATCAATCAATTTCAACTTTTATTTCAGTAAATCATACTATTTCTATATTTTAGTAGAATTTTGATCATATTATTGACATGATAAAAAAAAAGGTCAGCCCGATGTACAAATGCTCCTGCTATGCGCGGGGTTCGGGGAAGGGTTGAACCCACTGAGTCTTTGTGCGCGGCCTTCTCTTATAAAATTTTTCTAATGTAGTTCTAAAAACTATTAGGGTTTTCAACATGGTCATCCACTTTTAAAAAATTGGGTAGAGATACCCATACAAAAATTCAATCGTGGCCATGTTGCAACAAAACTGAAGAAGTGTGATTTTATTGATTCAAATTGAAATTTGGTTACACTGAAATTCAATGAAGAGTTCCATGACAGTAAAGTGAACTTGACTTTTTCTCCAGCCACCAAACTCTTTTGTACGAGATGTCAGCTGATGATTTTTAACTCGACATGCCTCTTAATTTCTTCCTAGCTATCAAGAGAGTTGTCATCACTAAAAAAATGTACATGAGCTGTCATATTCTTTGTAGACCATGTCCAGGATAATGTCTGTGGACTACATATCATTAAGTTTAATTCATGTTTTTTTTAATGAAGATTAACAAAGCTTAGTTGTCATATTTTCATCAATGTTTCCATTTTTTTTTCTGAAAAGTGAGTCATGTTGCTTGATTGCTTCATGTACTTGTTTCAAAAAAGATATGCACATATTGAGTAACTGAACTTGTGTTTATTTGTCTAAAGGGTTTTGATTATGGGCACTGTTTTTGCCAGTGGTAGAAGGGACTTCGGTGAATTCAGCGTTTATAATCCAGTCAAGAAATTGTCTGATCAAGAAAAAACTTGATCAAATTCCCCAGTCGCGTAAGAAAATAGAGGATCATTTGGGTTGATAGTAAGAACTCCTGAAAGTTATGATGTTGTATTTTGATTTTCTTTTGCTGTTTCCCCAGTTTTGATTAACCATGGACAGGTTGGAATCAAATTCCTGTTCCTCCAATTTTTTAGTCAAAATCAGAATATACCTAGAGATAATACGAAATTCCTGTTCCATTACTAGCCATAATGTCTTTTGGGATGCAAGAAAGATTTCTGATCAATTGGAAGGCCGATATTTCTACGATGCCATGTGAGTGCTCAAATTTTTAGAGAATCTATTTCAAATATTTTGAATTCTTATTATTTATTTATTTAATTTAAGTCACATTTTCTGAATTCTTTTTTTTTTTAAACTAAATCATTAGAAAGAAGATGTTCTTATTCTTACTCTTAAATTTCTCTTAGGTTCACTGACACGTATCGTTATATATATATATATATTCAGTAAAGACTATTTAAAAAGAAAAACACATTTCAACCTCTTGTTGTGTAATCAAATTTTAACTCTCTTTTTTATAACTTGCAATTCATTTTCAAAATCAAATTGACATAAGAATAGCAATGTCCATCACATAAGCTAACCCCTCTCTTCCTTACTGGCATTCAGATAAGATGGATATATATTTTTTTATGTTTTTTTTTTTTGAACTACAATTGACTTCAATGCTGCATATCTGAAACATTATCATCAACAATGACACTAGGTGAATAATCAACCCACATAGTACACAAACAGAGAACCAGATGCTAGCCAGTTTATGAGCCCACCGAAGTGAAGAAATTAGGGTATTTGATTGATTGAATCTCAACTCTAATCAGTGGTAGAGATGAGAGCTATTTCATTCATAGAAACATTCAACCAATAATAATTACACTAGTATATTTACAATACAACTAAGAAAGGAATATTTGGTTCAATAGATTATTTGGGAATTGCATAGATGGTTGAATGATTTTGGAATTATTAGAGGGTTGAATATTTTGAATGTCCTTATATCAACAAGGTCGGTGATGTGTCAATAGTGCAACTCCTCACATGATTCTCAACATCCCCCCTCAAACTTGGCAGTGGAAGAGGTCTGTCAATCACTTCAAGTTTGTCCCTTAATAAGTGAAATCCCAATCTTGATAGAGCTTTTGTTAATCCATCAATAATCTGATCTTGTAAGGGTACATATCCGACTTCTAGCTTCTTCTCAAGGATCTTGTCTCTTATGAAACGAATGTCAACTTCGATGTGTTTGGTTTTGGCATGGTATGCAGGATTACTCGCTAGTTGATTTGCACTCAAGTTATCACACCAAGTAATAGGTATCTCAAATAATGGAAATGAAAGTTCTTTAAGCAGGGACTCAAGCCAAGCAATTTCACAGGAGACATGAGCTAAGGCTCTATATTCAAACTCTGCACTTGATCTAGCAATAATTGGTTGCTTTTTTGAGCTCCAAGCTACTAAAGTTGAGCTATAGTATACACAATAACCAACAATTGATCTCCTGTCATCTCTATTGCATGCCCAGTTAGCATTTGAGTAGCCTGTTAATGTGTATCTATCACAATGTCGAATATGAAGGCCAAAGTTCTTGGTTCCTTTAAGATACCTCATGACTCTTTTTACTGCTTTCATGTGTATAGTTGTTGGCTCTTTCAAGAATTGACTCAATCTATTTATAAATTATAATATAAGCAAGATCAGGTATTGTGTGAGTAATATAGTGAAGAGCCTCTATAATTCTTCTGTATGCAGTAACATCTCCAAGAGTTTCACCATAACTGACTGAAAGACTTTCAAGGGCTGCTGGTGTAGAGCATGCATTTGAATTTTCTATGTTGGTTTTCTTCTGTAACTCTTCAATGCACTTGGTCTATGCCAAGAAGATACATGTTTCATCTCTTATTACTTCAATGCCCATAAACAAATGTAGTGGACCCAAATCTTTCAAAGCAAATAATTTGTCAAGTTTCTGTGTGAAATGTTTGAGTGAGTTCTAATTGTTTCCTGTGACAACTGTCATCAACATAGATTAATACAAACATCATCTCATCCTTGCTTTTCAGAATGAACAAAGAAGAGTCACATTTTGAATTTGTAAAGCCCCACTCCTTTAGTGGGTATCTGAGTTTTTCAAACCATGCTATTGGTGCTTGCTTTAGACCTTAAAGAGCTTTATTTAACTTACACCAAAATTTTGATTGGTTTTTTATTCAAATCCTTCATGTTGTTGCATGTACATGGTTTCGTGCAGGTTCCCATTTAGGAAGGCATTGTTTATGTCCAATTGACCTATAGCCTAATTTTCTGCAGTAGCTATTATAAAAATAACAGTTGATGCTTTCACTACTGGACTAAAGGTTTGTCCATAATCTACACCTGCATTTTGATTGAACCTCTTTGCCATCAATCTTGCTTTGCACCTCTGAAAACTTCCATCTACATGTCTTTTAATTTTAAACACCCATTGGTTGCCTACCACACTCATTGATTGTAGCCAAGGGACTAAGGTCCATGTGTTGTTCTCTTTCGAGGCCTTTAATTCCTCTTCCATAGCTGATTTCCAAGACTTTGATTTCAAGGCTTCATCAACCAAGGTTGGCTAAACAATTGTAATGTAATCAACAAGATATAATTTAAAGTCTGAGGTGTATTGTTTTGGTTTAAAAATTTCAGCTTTTGATCCTGTCATCATCTTATGTGTATCAACATTGTTTCTTTGCTCAAGCTGCTTTGACTGACTTTGTTCACCACCATCAAATAGTTGTATTTCATTTCCTCCTGTATATTCAGTTTGTTGTTGGTGTACTTCTTGTTGTTCATCATCATGGTCAGCTTCATAGTCATTATCAAGAATTTTACCAAAGTCTGAGTACTGAGGATCAAATCCCCCTTCAATTGATAATCTTCTTTCATGATTATTCCCTTGTGGTGCTGTAAACTTAGTATTTGAGGATTGTTCACTTGTAATAGAGGTAGCTGGCCAATTTATATCATTGGAGTTGAGACCTTTGGTTAAAGTTGTTTTAGAGTTTGATGATGAAGTTATAAGCCAGGAAGGTATGGACATGGTGGTTTGTACTTTTGGTTCTGTAGTATTTAGGAAGTTGCTATGAAAGGGATATTCTTGTTCATTGAAGACCACATGCCTTGATAGATAAATTCTTTTTGTTGGTGTTAGTTATTGTAGCCTAGAAATGCACGTTTAACTGAGTGGTATTAAAACTTGTGTCTAAAGGGTCTTGGACAAGAGTAACAGGCACAACCAAAAACTTTGAAGGATTTGTAGTTGGGTATTTTGTGATTCAATTTTTCTAAAGGACTTTGATTATTAAGGACTAGTGTTGGAAGTCTGTTTATTAGAAAGACGGCTGTTAAGGGCAGAGGTATTAGAAATGCTTCTGGCCAAAATTTTGAGGGACCTTGAATTGAGCTAATAAGATGAGACCAATTTCTACTATGTGTCTATGTTTTCTCTCTGCACTTCCATTTTGGGCAGGGGTATATGGATATGAATAGTGAGTTTTGATGTCATGTTGTTACAGAAATTTGGTTTGGTTTAGATACTCTCCTCCCCATATCTGATTGCATACATTTAATTTTCTTTTCAAACTGATTTTCTACCATTTTTTTGATTGATATGAAGGTTTCAATTAAATAAGATTTTAATCTTAGGGGATATATCCATGTGAATCTGTTATAATCATCCAAAAATAATACATAATATCTATAGCCTGAACTTGATGTTATTGGTGCAGGGCCCCATAAGTCAAAGTGTATAAGCTCAAGAGGTTGTGAGGCATGTGAGGATGAAAGGCAACTTATGAGATTTTCCTATTGACAAACATCACAAAAAGGAATGGAATGATTTTCATTGATGGCAATCTTTTCATTACAAGATTCAAGATTTAATGAAGGATGACCTAGAAACCTATCCCACAGTTTAAGCTTTTTAGTATTTATAGACTCACTTGACAGATTAGACACAAAAGCTTGATGAAAAGGTTGTTTGAGATTGACTTCTGGTTGGTGGTTTAGCTCAATTTGATATAAACCTTCCTTGTGCTTCCCTTACAATGGAACTCTCCCCAGAGTTTTGTCCTTCGCAGCACAACCAGATGACTTAAATTCAACATTAACATCATTTGAAGATGTTAATTAAGAGATGTTAATCACTGTATTTTAGGCACATGTAAAGTGTCTTTGAGTAACAAATAATTTTTATTGCCAATAGCCAATTTCATCAAACCAATAGGGAAAAGTTTCTCACCATTTTGACCAGTTAATGATTCTTTATCAATGTATTCATTCTTCTGCTAAAGGTTGCTAACGTTACTTGTGATATGATTGCTTGCCCTACTGTCAGCATACCAGGCTGTGTTTGGAATGTCATCTATTGTTGCCAAGTAGACTGAGTGAGGAGATTGATTCTTGCTGGAGTCAGGCAATGATCCCATATATCTCTTGTCATATCTGTAATAGCATATTGCAGTTGTATGTCCATACTTGCCACACACTTGACATGTTGACTTGTCACCATCAGCTCTATTACTTCAACTTCTGAAGCCTCTTCCTCCTCTGTTATTGTTTCCTGACCTTCCACCAGAATATTATTGTTGTTGATTTTTGTTTACAGAATTGAAGCTTCCTGCATAATTAGCCACTGGTTGTCCAAGATTGATTGATGATATCCCCACATTCAGCTACTCCAATCTTCTTTCATAACTCAGTATCTTTGATTGAAACTCAATATGGCTAATGGTTTCTCTCTCTGTGGCTTGACAAAGCAGTGGGTTATAGTCTTGTGAGTCAAGCCCTGCAGGAACTTGGGTTATAAGATCTTCCAATGAGACAAGGTGCCATACTAAAGTCTTATTATCAGCAAGATTCTTCATGGTCTTCAGATATTCTTCCATTTTTAAGTTTCTTTTGTGCAATTTTGCAAATTCCCTATTGTAGAAGACAACATTAGATAAAGTCTTTACACCAAAGAGGTCATTGATAGCACTCCACAACTTTCTAGAAGTTTCATGTCCTATGAGCTCAAATGCTACTATAGATTCAATCATATTGTAAATCCATCCTAAAAGCATCTGATCTTGGAAAACCATTCCTCAAATTCCGGATTTGCTGTTATTTGGACTTCTCCTTCCGTAACTTCAATGATCTGAGGTGGGCGGAGTTTAGCACCTATGATGAATCCTTCAAGCTTGTTTCCTCTTATTACTGATAGTACCATATTTTTCCACAGCAGGTAGTTCTTATGGTTGAGCTTAGCCATGGAGAAAGAACCCATTTGGTTTTTTGAGGTATTTAGAGTTCTTACTATGGTTACTGCAATACTTCTAGATTTCTTCCATTTTGCCTTTTCCTTCATCATTTTTATTGTTTTTTGGTTGTTGAGCTATTGCCGTTTCCAGCCATAAGAGGCTCTGATACCAAGTGAAGAAATTAAGGTATTTGATTGATGAATATCAACTTTAATCAATTGTAGAGATGAGAGCTATTTCATTTGTAGAGGCATTCAACCAATAATAATTACAACATAATATTTGGGAATTGTACAAATGGATGGAATAATTTTGGAATTATTAGAAGGATGAATATTTTGAATCTCTCTATATCAACAAGATTGGCAATGCGTTGTATCAGCAATGCAGCTCATTCTCACGTGATTCTCAACACCCGATTCATGGAGCGTTTAACAAAATACACTTTGGTCTCACCTAATCATTAAGTAAAGACTTGTTCTATTGGTAATTTAAAAAATTATTAATAAAAACTAGATAATACGCGAGAAGTCTTAAAAAAAAGCGAAAAAGGAAGTGTATTATTATTTTCATAAAACAATAAAAAATAATTGTTCAACACATTATAAAATTTAAAAAAAATTAAGAAAAGATTAAAATAATACATGAGGTTCATCATGTAATAGAAAGATTAAAAAAAATTAAGAAAATATTTTTTAAATAGAAAGCAATAATAAAAATAATCCATAAGCCATATTAAGTATTTTACGAATAACTTATTAGGAGTGTGTTTGGATTTGATAATATGGTTTAATAATATATGATTTTGTATTGCATAGTATGGTTAAATAATTTTTTTTTATTTGGCTGGATTGTAATTTTGTAATATTTTAATAGGTTATAAAATCAAAAAATATATTGTGAGCATATATATATTTAGTATTTAGAAAAATTGTTGAGTATATTTTCGAAATATTTTTTTGAATAAAATGATTATTTTATAAATAAAAAAATTCAAAGCATTAACAATAAAAGACGGGCAACATACTCCCGCACTTTAATATTTGAAAGAAAACATAAGGTTCATGCTAATAAATAAGTTACACAATTTGCATACCTACAAACAAATTTCATTTGAATGCTAGAAGTACAAAACTTAAATTTTATATATTCATCAATAATATAACCAGATGACGGGTGGACTTCAAGGACTCATGTTTGGGTTTGGGTTTCGCGATGTCAACTCTTTTATCTGCAAGATAAAGGAAGAGATCGAGCTTTAGTAGGGAGATTCCGATGCCTAAATTAGTGATCGAGTTGTCTGCAAAATAGACGAGCTTGGAGAATGGAAAAAAAGATCTATTATCTATGGAAATTTATCTTTATTTATAATCAAGGAGTGGGGACAAGGTTACAAAATCATGAAGCTTCTATGAAGAATCTTGAGACACAAATTGGACAGCTTGTCAATGCTATCATAGGTAGAACTCAAGAGTCGTTGCCATGTAATTCAAGGGCAAATTGAAAAGAGCATGTTAAGGCCATAACACTTAGAGATGGGAAGGTATTGGAGGAGCCAAAATCAAAAGTTAAAACTGATAAGGTAATTGATTCAAGCCCAGTTGAGGTAAGTTGAAAAAAAAAAGTTAAGGAAGATATTACTCCTCCAACTTTTAATTCCGGTTCAAATATGGATATAAATAAATTTTCTTACTGCGATAGAATTAAAAAGGATAATAAGAATGATGCAAAATTTGATAGATTTTTAGAAATCTTTAAGAAATTACAGATTAATATTCCTTTTGTTGAGGGTTTGATGCAAATGCCACAATATGCTAAGTTTCTTAAAGATAGTCTTTCTAATAAAAGGAAAATTGAAGAGTATAGTACTGTGATGCTTACATAACAGTGTAGTGCTATTTTGCAAAATAAATTGCCTATAAAGCTTAAGAATCTAGGAAGTTTTTTCGTACTTTGTGAATTAGGCAATTTTAAATTTAATGAGGTATTATGTGATTTGGGTTCAAGTATCAATCTAATGTCATTATCTATTTGTAGGAGACTTAACTTGGGGAGATCAAGGAGACAAGAATGGTACTTCAGTTTGCGGATAGATCAACTAAAAGACCTCTAGGAATCATTGAAGATATTTTGATAAAAGTGAGAAAGTTCATATTTTCAGTTGATTTTGTTATACTTGATATAGAGGTTGAGTTTGATCTATCATTGATTTTAGGTAGTTCTCAAACCAAGTAGATATTACTCCGTTGTTAGGTTGAGTTTGATCTATCATTGATTTTAGGTAGTTCCCAAACCAAGTAGATATTGCTCCACTGTTCTAGTTCAAACTCATATAAATTTGTTAAAGAACATAAGCAAAATGCTTTCTGAAGGTGGCATTCGAAAGGTAAAAAGTTACTACAACGATAGAAAATGTCAAATAAAAAAAAGGACACAATAGCTTTAAAAGTAGACAAATAAATAAATGAGAAGGGTCAAATTTTGAGTAATTGCAGTTTTTGGAGACATGAATGAGCAAAGTTTGTTTTCTTTATCAATATGATCTTTTTATTCCTTTAATTTCATTTAATTGAATTTTTATGGAATTTTGATGATTAATGTTAAGTATGAGATCCATGCTTATGAAATTTGAGGTTTCTATGTTATTTTGAGATAATTTTTCAAGTTTGGTTTAATTTTGACTTTACTCGAGGACGAGCAAAGACTTAAGTGTGGAATAGTTGATAAATGTATATTTTATACACAATTAGGACTATATTTGTATTAGTTTTTATTAGTTTTATAGTATTTTTCATTTGATTTTAGTTATTTTAATTATTTAATCTTATTTTGTGTTTTTGTAGTTGAATTTTGAAAAATACAATAAAAATTCAGTAAAAGCACAAAAAGAGCATAGATACACATGTGCAGACGTATGGGCATGCAGATGGTCATAAATGTGACTGCCAAAGTTTTTTTAGTGCAAAATTTTGAAAGGTATAAAGGCGCACGAGCAAATGCATGGTCATGCACACACACGAATTTATAGCAAATATTTGAGATTTTTAGTTTTCTTAATTTATTAGGACTTCTTTTATTTATTTTGTTTAGGACTTCTTTTATTTATTTTTCTATTTTGTTTAGAATTTTTTTATTTATTTTTCTATTTTATTTAGAGTTTTAAACAAAATAGAAAATTTACTTATTGTAACCTAGAGAAAGTAGGAAATAGAGAGATTTAATAAGAGGAAAAGACGTTTTGAAAGAGAGTTGTTTTCACGCAAATTCTAAAGGAAAAGATACATCAGGCTCTTCACGCAAATTGGAGGCTTCACCTTCTTCTTTCTTCTTGAAGATAAAATCTCCATTGGATAAGGGGTTCAAGCTCAAGTCAAAGACAACTATTAAGAGTTTACTTATTATTATCATATTTAATTTCAATTTTAGTTTTAGTTTCTTAGATTTAATTATTGAATAATTTCTTTTTGTTAGGGAAAATATAAACCCTAAGTTTTGAATAAATATTGATTTGGGTTAATTAAATTGAGTTGATTTATACAAATTTTTTGCTCCTAATATATGTATTCAATATTTCATTAGTTGAATTACTTGATGATACATCGAATAGAAAAGTTAGGATTTTTATTCAATGGGAGTTGAATGCTTGATTTTTATAGGTGATTTTGTATAACAAGTTTAATTGAGCATTTGTTCGAATAAATAATCTGATATTAGCCTATGACACTATTCGTATCCCTGAATAAGGTAGAATAACCGGATATAATCATATATAAATTAATATTGAAGTGTTTGAATAAGAGTTTCATGTTAATTTGAAAAATTATGTCTTTGAATAAGGTTAATTAAGCTTAAAAGATAACCCACCAATTTTAACTCAAATTTCTTAACCAATGTTAATATCTATGCAAATTTAGAAGGATTGTGGACTCTAACATATTTTATTAATTGATTTATTCTAAATTCAACAAAATATTTAATTTTCAACACTTTAGTTTAATTTTAAATTTTTCTTCAATTCTTATTTATTTAAATATTATTTCTCAAATAATATTCAATACAATACAATAATTAACTGTTAAACTTTGGTCTTCGTTGGACATTATTCAGATTCATAAATCTATATTATTGATATGACTAGTTCACTTGCTAGGATTAACTGGAATACATCATCTATCATTAGATATTTAGTGCTAAAAAGTTTAGTTATAATAGTACTCAAATATACTAATATGTGTTATGTATGTTTGCATTTCTAATACTCTCATATTTGTCAATCTCTTCCATTTATAATAATAATAATAAAATCAACATACCTCATCAATTTTATAAAAATATTAAATAATTAAAATATATAAATATGCCAATGTTCAAATATTGAAGATTTTGTCCAATTGACATAATTTTTTTAATTTATACAAAATCATTAATAATAAAACTAAATATATTATCGTTTTGTCTATAAATTTTATGCTAATTAATGAATTAGTTCCGTATTATTATCAAACTAATTAAATAGCCTCTCACTTTTAATTTTGATAATAAGTTCATCTTTTCATCACATTTTATCATTAAAATCTATAAAAAAAAACAAAACAAAACAAAATACTCAACAATTTTCCTTCAATTTTTATCTTAACCGTGAAAGTAAAAACTTAAAAAATGAAAAACAAAAGTAGTAGTAATAATGCAGAAGAATTTAGCGTTACATTTTCTAAGGTTACACAATGCAAATATGCAAAGATCAATCTAATTCGAAGGCCTAAATGTTTTGCTTGCATTTTACCTCATGGAGAGATTTGACTTATTTTATTTCCTGCGGTAAATTTTGGTAGGGAACTAAATAGAATTGTAGAAAATAAGAAAAAATTTAAAACTCATAAGCCTCAAGCCATGCATTAGCAACCTTCATATTACTAAGTTGACAATGAAAAATCTTCAGATATATTGAAAGTTGAAATGCAGTGACTTTGGTCACAATCTAAAGCTTCTCATTGCTTCTGCAATTGTTTATACTTTAATGAATGAGGGAAAAAGAGCGCATAGATTCACCCATTCATCAAGAGTACAAGTTAAATCTAAAATTATGCTACCATAAAATAATAATGTTAAACAAGTAAAAGAACAAGCAGATTAATTTAGTGTGTCCTTCAAAATGTAATAAGGTCAGGGGAACATAATTTCTGAACTAAACTGTATCAACATCTCTTAACTTCTTGTTGTATCATCATTCTAAAAACACGAGAAATGAAGTTCTAATTAATGTAAATATGCATCCCATTTTAAACTAATATATTGCATTATTTTGAAAAGAAGTTCTCAATGAATTTTGCATATACTTGGCTATGTAGCCTTTTCCAAACAAACTATTTGAATAGCACTTGAGAATTGAGATAATGTAATTCTCAGAATATATCTGACCTGCCTTGCTGATCTATAGTTCTTCAAAGGCAAGTCCTGCCTTTGTATGACAAAGTGCTTGGCAACCCATGTAGTCCATATCTTGCTGCATCAAGGAACAAACCTTCTTCTTGCTTGTCATTTCGCTACTAGGCAGTCATGCAAATGATTTCTGGGATAATCAAAGATACTCAAAAAAATGATATGTACAGAGGCTAAGGGCAAGAAATTGAACTCTTATGACAGTTACTTAAAACAATGTCATTCTATGACTTGAATTCAAAAATATCAATAATCAAAATTGTTACCTCAACTACACCACAGAATAAACCAAACAACTTAAGACTATGCTAAGTGCAAGTTTACGAAAGTTAATAAACACAAAATAATTACTTCTTTAATGAAAGATTTGAATTAATTAAAAAATGAGTTACAATTAAGAGAATTTTCCAGTTAAGCATTCTTGTTT
Source organism: Garcia nutans (assembly GCA_947685225.1). Lineage (NCBI taxonomy): Eukaryota > Viridiplantae > Streptophyta > Magnoliopsida > Malpighiales > Euphorbiaceae > Garcia > Garcia nutans. Next base: position 5,550,598 of record CANTUV010000068.1, read on the forward strand.
ACTTGCACACTTATTGCAAGAAACAAATCTAGTTGTTTGCACTATGCAAAAATCCATAGAATCATAAACAATGCCCTGTATTAGCTCAAGATAAATTACTAAACTAAGACTAATACAATGATGATCAGAACAAAAGTGGAATTGAACTTTCCATAGATAACCAGAGCAATGCTAAAGAAGAAATTGAAGTCTTTGAAACAATCAATACAATTAACTGGAGGATTAGTTGCGGATTAATCACGTGTAACTATCAATTATTAATGAATCTGCAAGTAAATTACTAAATTAACAAAGGATAATTTGGACTGAACTATCAAACAGTCAAGAAACAGAATTAACATGGTCAAAATCTAACATTAATCTATAACACCAGATCTAAAATGGAAGTTTATTTAATTTCATTATTGATTTCATTTGTAATCTAAGATAATTTTCCATATAATTCCTCAAAGAACTATGAAAACAACTATTCTTTAACTACAAAGAGAACGTAATAATATACAAAAACTGGTTTGAATCAATGAGCAACAACAACACTATCACTGTTTAACAAGTTAATTATTGGATCTGATGAATCTGACACTGGACTTGATGGTCTCGAATACAGAAATATCACCGATTTAGCAGCAACGAGTTTCTTCCTTTGGGGACATCTAGGGCCATAGATCCTACAGGAAAAGCAAGGGAAGTCATCCATGGTGTTGATATGAGATTGCAAGGTATTAGACGGCGGAGATGACGGCGGAGAACATCGGTGGAGAGGAATCGGGGGGAGAGAGTTGAGTCTGTGGGATCTGGCGCTGATTCGGGAGTCTCTGAGTTGAGCTAACGCGCCTGGCTTGAGATATTTAAGGTAGGGTTCGGTTCTGGGAGAGGAGAGAGTTCTTCGCTTCATGGCTAGAGATCGAGAGAGAAATTAGGGTTTAGAGAAAAGAGAAATGGGGATGGCGTTTTTTAATGAGTGAAAGTGTAGGGTTAGAGGCGGGAAACGGATAGGAGGGAAAGGCTGGCGAGAGCGTTATGAGGATTTCAAAGATGGCGAGGCGGGACCTTTGTTTTTATTTTATTTTAGATTAATTGTTTCAATTTTTTTTATAAAAAATAAAATTTGTTTATTTATTTTTAAATAATAAACAAATTTTGTAATGTAAAATAAAGTTTAATATAAACTAAAATTTATTTATATATTTGGCCAATAATTATGCTGCAAATTAATTATTTAAGTTTAATTATTTACTGAGAATTTATTTTCTCATTTGATTTATAATTTTGTTTTAAATATATATATATATATATAATATTCTAGAGTGATCCTATTGTGATATTGATCATTGGTGCTCTCATGATGTTTTAGGAGTGATTTGCCCTCATTAACTTTTAATTTATTTTATATTTTTCTTACCACTTAAAAAAAATTATTTAAGAGCGTTTAGTTGATAGTGAAAATTATGATCCAAATGAATTATTTCTATTATTATTATTTGATGGAATAAAATAAACAAGTGAATGGAAATTTCATCACCCCACAAAAGGAAATGAATCATTTCCTACCACTGCACTATCAACTAGTTTTATTTTTTTTAATTTTTAAAATAAAATAAAATAATTAATTTAATTTTTTAATTATATTTTTTTGAATTTTTTAAATAAAATAAAATAAAATTTTCTTTTTTAATAAAATAAAATTAGATTGTTAAAATAAAATATAATCGGTTTAATTTTTTTTTATCAATTTTCCAATTATAAATCTCTTATTTTTTAAATAAAATAAAATAAATTTTTCTTAACAAAATTAAACTAATTTTTTGAATTTTTTTTAAATAAAAGTAACAAATTTGACTTTTTTTCATTTTTTGAATAATAATATTTTTGAATTTTTTAAAAAATAAATTTAATTTTTTTATAACACTAAACCATTTTTTACTTTTGGGATAATCTAAATGAATTGAATGATTATATATTTTAATTATGTATTATGATATTTTTTGATAGTTTTTAATTTTTGGATTCGGCTTTTATTGTAATCCAAACATATATAAAAAGAGTAAGATTTTGATTTTTGAAATGAACTAAATAAAAATAATAAATAATTATTTTAATTCTAATTATGTTTTATTTTGATTCTGATTCCATTTTTAATTCTGAAATTTCAAACAAACACTACCTTATATATTTCAAAAGTTATACAATTGTACAATCCATTATTTTTTCTCAGTCTACCATATCAACTACTTTTTCCTACGTTCTTGCTAAATTTTTTTCTTTTCTTTTCTCAACTTTCTCAAATTTTATTAAATATTGATATTTATTGATTTTGACTTTTTATAGTGAAAGACAATAATTTTTTTTTGGTTAATTACATAAATTGTAACACCTTATATTTTATATACATACCAAACATATATTCCGTGTATATATAATACGCATATAAAATATAAAGATATTACTTTATAGTATTTTTTTATACTTTTACTTAAGTCCACATCAATTATAATTTTAATAAAAGAACATTTTCTAATATCAAATCTTATTCTTTTAAAAATAACATTTATAAAACCATTATACTTTTCATTAGATTACATATTTATAAATTTACATTGTCTTTTTCAAAATTCACTTATGTATATATATATATATATTTATCAAAATACAACATAATAAAATTGTACATGTATGCACCACCTTCTAGTTGATCTCGAAATACTCTTACTCTTCTCGTGGCACAACTGTTTGACTCTCAGATCAACAATCTACTCATATATGCAATTTACAAAACCGTGCTAAACTTGAAAGTTTAGTGGTACATATAAACAACATACATTATAGAAATTCATACTCACATCACTAACATCATTTATTATCATATTCTTATCATGTTTCTCATTTTCAATGCACTTTTCATAGCTTTTTACTATTTTCATAATTTATATAAATCTTTAATATAAGCCATAATTCAATGGCTTATCATAACATTCATGAAACAATACATACAATTTTCACAAACATAAACATATTACACATCACATTATATTTTCATAATCTCATTTTCAATATCAAGACTTAGCTCTGCTCAAGTCTTTCAACAACTCATTTCTCATCATTTAGCATATTTTCTCATGCCACATTTTTTTTTAGTGATTTGCATATGCATTGTAATCATATTATTCCATGATCACGATCATATATCTCATTTAACCATCACATGTTTATACAATAGGTACCATAACATCATATACACAAGCATGGGCCTAAACAACTAATACATCATTCAAATCTCAGAGTTACTGTTTTAGTCTATAATGACATCATGTGTCTAGCCCTAAAGGCTCAATGTAATAGTCTAACTAGGCCCGAGCTTACAACCCGGTCTTTTCACCCAACCCAGCTTTAAGGACTTGTTTCTAAGGCTTATGACCCGGTCTTTTCATCTCAAAAATATTTTCACAGTGACGCCAAGCGTCTAGCCCCATAGGCAAATATAGGCATGCCGTCAAACACAGAACTCTGAAAATTGAATAATATATTAGGCACATGATTATTTTATATTTCTATTATCAATTTATTTCTCATTTTTTCATGATCAAGCTAGGCACATTGCTTCATTTATCTCATTTATATCAACATCATCATATAATCATAATGTATATCATTTTATACAATCTAGCCATCACCAATGGCTTTACATAATATCTTTAATGTATATACAACAAACATCCTCATCATAGGATATTTCATAATAAAACAACATTACCCAAACATTTTGGGTCACTTTTATATTTTGCACATAGTTCACATTTCATTCAATTTAGCCATTAACAATGGCTTTTCACAATGTATAATAATGCATACATAGCAATTCACATGTTTTAGTACCATATTCATGAATACTTAATATATCAAGTAGCTTATCACATTTTCCATCCAAAATGTGTTAGGCCAAATATAATGCAATCACATTCCATTTATCAAGAGTTTGTATATACTTTAGGAAACACTTCAAAACAAGCTTTAAAACTTCCTCTAACATTTTTTTTCAAGTTGCCCTTCAATACTAGGGTTGGGTAAACTACTCTCTCTAAATGTCTATATCAAATGTGATCATAAACAACCATTTAATATCACATTCTAAGGCATTTTCAACATCAAATCATTTAAATAGGAATTACAAATGAAAAACAAAGAAAAGAGTTATTCTCAAGTGACACGCTCAACAACACGGGCGTGTTAATAATCGTGTCATTAACTCACTCATACAGAAATATTGACACATCCAATGACATGGGCGTGTCACTGCCCGTGTCATTCATTCTGCCTCATAGAAATTTTGACACCCCCAACAATACGGGCGTGTTCATGGCCGTGTCAATTATCTTATCTCACAGTAGCTACGACACGCTCAAAGATATAGCCGTGTTAATGGTCATGTCATCAACGTTAAACTCAGCACCGTTGACATGCCCAACGACATGGCCGTGTCAAGCAAAAGTTCTACATTTCGAACTCTCAACCATATGAACATAATCATTCCAAATTCAATACTACAACACCCTTAATCATCATCTTAGTTTATATCCATAATTCACCCATAAATTCAACACTTATATAACTTCAACATATCATAACTATCATCTTATTCAATCAATCATCACTTTCTCTCATAACACATTCAAAGAAGAAGAAAAAAAAGAAATCTCTTCTCTTTCAATCCAACCTTTAAAATCATTATTAGCCACTCACAACATCTTCATACATATCCAAATAAACCATTAAAACATGATAATTTAAAATTTCAAAATTCAAATATCATGTTCTTCCATAAAATTCCAAAGAAATTTGCAAAATGATAGAGAAACTTACCAATTGATGAAAAATCCTCAAAATCTTTACTTGAATCCTTGAAATCCCTTGTGAAATTGGTGTATGGAAGAAAGAACTCTCCTTAAGCCTCTCTCTCTCAAGCTCACGTTCAAAGGAATAAAGAAGAAGAAGCAAATTTCAACTTCTCTTCCTTTCCATCCTTATATATATATTAATTATTCTTTTATATGTGTTGTTTATGTTTGGTAAATGTATATGTCATATTACTTCAAATATATTTCAAATATATATTTCACTTAAAATCCTTTCATTTTTTATTCAAATCATTTATTTAATTTATCTAAATTTAATTTATTTTATTTAATATTCAAAAATTAAGGGTATTATAATTCTCTCCCCCTTAAATAATTTCATCCTCAAAATTATCCAGTACGATGATAATCCATCCATAACAAAATATCATCTTAAATTTTCATATATAAAATTAATCATATCATCAAATTATTATTTCATCAAATTACGCAACCTTCACTCTCCCTCTTAAGGTCATTCTCAATCATCTTCTTACAATTTCATAACCCATCACTATATTTATTTATTTATTTTTTCAGCAAAACAATCATGATAAATTATTACATCGCCAGTCAAATTATCATTAGACAAAAATCAATTCATCTTATTAGTATATATGCCTCACCCATCTATTATGCTCAAGATATTTTATCACTTCATCATTTTATAAATATACTCTTTTAACATTAAATTTAAAGGTTATTGAATTATGGCTTAACACTGACTATCCAATCATCACAATAATTTCTAGGATTGTATTTCTGTTCAATTATCTCTTTCTTATATTTACAAATAGACACTTGTCAAACCTCAATTGATAACAATTCTCTTATTTCTGATACACTTAATTCCTTCTTTAAAATGTTCTTCTCTTAGTATTAACATTAATACAATGCCTTTAAACTTACTTTACTGATAATCAATTGTTTTCTTTTATAATCATTTACAACTGATATACCTTAACTCATTTCATGTCCATACACATATCAAAATATTACATCATATACATTATCACATATCTTTCATACTTTTAATACAATTATACATATTAAATCTCAATAATGATTCGCAACCTTAGTGCAATCTAGATCAATTGATCTAACTATCACAATACCAACGTTACAACCTCATTCGATTCAAGCCAACACTTAACTTATTTAAACCTATCATTATATTTCAACTCATGACCTAACTCTACCAGGTCAAACTTATATTCAAATTTCGGTTCTCTTCGGATCCATCATTTCAACTTTCTGAAATTAATGATTATTTATAACAAATCACTTCAAATTATTTTTCAATATTCATATTTTTTTTTCTATTCTCTCTATACAATTTTCACATAATTCTCATAATTATCTCATACCATGTTCATTACCCATAATTCATTCACTTAAACATTATTTTCATTAACTTATTCACATTATACCATTTTTGAACATATTTAATATAACTCTCAGTCACGTTTTATAATTTCTCCCATTTATCATCTCCTCACATTTTCATACCATTACTATATTTACATAATCACTTTCCTATTATATTATCCATAACTCATCACATTTTCACAATTCTTTTCTCTTTCCACACTTTCTATAATTATAAATAAATTTCTAACATAAAATTATAAGATACAACTATGCAAACCATAAGTCTCGACCATGTTTCTTGAAGCATAACTATCAATCTCACCAAAACTATCTTACGGTCATGTCATCTCAGACCCATGCCCAGGGATAACAAAACTAATCTGCCAATATACTAAACAAATCACACGGCCAAGGCATATTAAGGGTCACGCCTGTGGCTTATAAATCAATATTACCCCTCTATCATTATTCTTTAAACATTTTCAGTCACAATGCTAAGTTCGTATCTCAAAGATCACATATTTATTCTCTAAACTTTTGCTACACAAAAAGTTAACACATTTCAACTTTGTTTCAAAGCAATTTACTTTTAATCACTTATGTTTGAAAATAATTTACTCTTGATCACTTGATCATCATTAGCCTAACTCATGTTTCAATAATATTATCATTAACAACTCTTACATATACACATTCATTCATATGCTAATTTTACACAATTTTCATTTATTAATCTATTTCTAATCTATCTCTGACAAAAAAAATTTCATTCATTTTTTCCCACTTTCACACTTTCTTCATTATACTTCTCTTTTCCTTACAATCTCTAATTTATATGCATATATATAAAATATTTCCACACACATACACTTTGGGCCCAAAACACTATAAATTCATCAAGTTCAATTATTACAATAATAATTTCACAGCCCAGCGCTGCTCGAGTCCATTCTCAATCTCATCAGATGACCTAATTCTGCTTAGATCAAGACCTAGTCTCTCTTAGGTCTATTAATGCATGCAATATCATTCTCAATATTACTGGACAAGTAATTGTATAAGGTAATAAACACATAATAACATTTTTTTTTCATCTTTAAGTGATCAGCTCAATTCTTGATCACTTTCACATGACATCACATTGTCATAATTTTTAGGTGATCAACCTTATCATGACCACCTTCAACTGACATTTCATTTTTTTTCTTCACATTTTTAACATTTTTTTAAATCATCCACATAGATATTTGTAAGTCACATTCATAATGTGACTTACTTTCCACATTTTCTTACATATCATAATTGCATTCATATTAAAAAACTCATCACACATATTATATACATGTATACACATAATCATACAATTATACTCAATTCCTCTTTTACATACAATCTATACAAATTGAACATTTATCATATTTCAGAGAACATTATCATTTCTCATTCTTTTGATATTACTTAAGTTATTCATCAACTCAACATATATATATATATATACTCTGACCACAATATAATTAACATCTTTCTTATTTAACCGTCATTCTCTTAAATAACTTCCTTAGTATTTTTTTTATAATACTTTATATAAATCTTAGTACAATTTTCAATGTGACATCTCTTTCACATTTTTGTATGCATTTATCATACTCTTCACATCCATTTTCATCATTTCCAATCCAATTACCTAATGTAACTTATTTTCACTTGCTTAATCATTTCCCTTTATTTCATAACAAATTTATATATTATCCACCACATTACACATTACATAGTACTTTCATAAGCAATATTATTCATTCAAAATCATTCATATGCTTAATATACATTAAACTATCAATATCTAAGTAATTCTCATTAAAATTTTATTAAAACCCTGAATTCTCAAATTACTATTTTACTTAAACTTTAATATACTAATCTCATTTTCAATATTTAACTTTAGAAACATTATTTATATAATAATATAACATCAAAACACATCATTTTCATAATTATGCAAGCCCATTTCAAAAATCCAAATTTCACATATTGCCACCATTAACACGAGCTTTAACAACACTCAAGCATATCACATTTCTAACCTTAAAATCACAATATTTGCATTAAAACAATACTAATATATCTCCTTACATTAACCGACATCATCCATATTTAGAAACTTTAACTTTACATAACCAAACCCTAAATTTAAACTTTAACAAACTATCTCATATTTAATTTTCAACTATGGAATCATTACATACATATATAAATAACACTAATTTTATGCATTCAAGCACTTTAAACCATTCACACCCAAAGCCCTAAATTTTCACACCTTGTCCATATCAACCAACCAACCAATATTCCACCATACTCTCTTCATTTTTATATTATTTCTACCCATTTCAACAATCAAACAACATTTTCTCTCTCTAGCAATCCAAACATAATCTTTATAAGAAAGAGAACCAAGCTTTGGAGAAGAGGTACTTACTTAAATCTTGATTTTTTATATTCTTATAACTTATTTCCAACATTATTCTCATATTCATTCCCCTATAACTTATTTCACAAATATATTTCAATAATCAATAATTTCAAAATTAGTTTTACTTAAGTAAAACTCTAATTCTATAATTTATCAATTAAACTTATACAAATTTTTCCACATCATTTTTTTCTAGCTTTACTTTCATATAGAGTATCATTCACACACTATCATCCAACTCATATAATTCAAATACATCACATCACAAATCACATAATGCCATATCCGAGAGTAACCCAGGTGTTAATGCATATGCATGTATCACAAGTTTCACTTTTCCAAAATTTCCATCTCTTTTTCAAAATCTACTTAGGCTGAGAATCTCAAACCTAAACTCTAATACAAAAATAATTGTAATACCCTTATACCCTATATATATACTATACATGTATCCCACATATATATAATATGCATATAAAATATAAATATGTTACTTTACAGTATTTTTTATACCCTTACTTTAGTCCACATCAATTATAATTTTAATAAAAGAACATTTTCCATGATCAAATCTCATTCTTTTAAAATTAATATTTATAAAACCATTATACTTTTCATTAGATTACATATATATAAATTTACATTGTCTTTTCCAAAATTCACTTATGTACATATATATTTTTATTAAAATACAAAATAATAAAATTGTACATGCATGCATCACCTTCTAGTTGGTCTCGAAACACTCTTACTCTTCTCGTGGCACAACTGTTTGACTCTCAGATCAACAATCTACTCACCTGCGTGATTTATACAACCGCGCTAAGCTTGAAAGCTTAGTGGTACATATAAACAATATACATTATAGAAATTCACACTCACATTACTAACATCATTTATCATCATATTCTTATCATGTTTCTCATTTTTAATGCACTTTTCATAACTTTTTCCATTTTCATAATTTATACAAATCTTTAATATAAGCCATAATTCAATGGCTTATCGTAATATTCATGAAATAATACACACAATTTTCACAAACATATACATGTTACACATCACATTATATTTCCATAATCTTATTTTCAATATCAAGACTTAGCTCTGCTCAAGTCTTTCAATAACTCATTTCTCATCATTTAACATATTTTCTCATGTCACATTTCTTTTCAGTAATTTGCATATGTATTGTAATCATATCATTCCATAATCACCATCATATATCCCATTTAGCCATCACAAGTTTTATATACAATAGGTACCATAACATCACATACACAAGCATGGGCCCAAAAAACTAATACATCATTCAAATCTCAGAGTTACAGTTTTGGTCCATAATGACACCATGTGTCTAGCCCGAAGGCTCAATGTAACAGTCCAACTAGGCCTGAGCTTACAACCTAGTTTTTTCACCCAGCTCAGCTTTAAGGACTTATTTCTGAGGCTTACGATCCGGTATTTTCACCTCAAAAATATTCACAGTGACGCCAAGCGTCTAGCCCCATAGGCAAATATAGGCATGCCGCCAAACACAGAACTCTAAAAATTGAATAAAATATTAGGCACACAATTATTTTATATTTCCATTATCAATCTTTTTCTCATTTTCTCATGATCAAGCTAGGCACATTGCCTCATTTATCTCATTTATATCAACATCATCATATAATCATAATTTATCTTATTTTATATAATCTAGCCATCACCAATGGCTTTACATAATATCTTTAATGTATACACAACAAACATCCTCATCATATGATATTTCATAATGAAACCACATTACCCAAACATTTTGGGTCACTTTCATATTTTGCACATAGTTCACATTTCATTCAATTTAGTCATTAACAATGGATTTTCACAATGCATAATAATGCATACATACCAATTTACTTGTTTTAGCACCATGTTCATAAATACTTAATTTATTAAGTAGCTTAACACATTTTTCATCCAAAATGTATTAGGCCAAATATAATGCAATCACATTTCATTTATCAAGAGTTTGTTCATACCTTAGGAAACACTCTAAAACGAGCTTTAAAAGGTCCTCTAATCTTCTCTTCCAAGTTGCCCTTCAACATTAAGGTTGGGTAAACTACTCTTTCTCAATGCTGATACCAAATGTGATCATAAACAACCATTTAATGTCACATTCTAAGGCATTCTTAACATCAAATCATTTAAATAGAAATTACAAATGAAAAATAAAGAAAAGAATTATTCTCAAGTGACACTCCCAGCAACACGGTCGTGTTAATGACCGTGTCATTAATACACTCATACATAAATATTGACATGTCCAATGACATGTGCATGTCACTGTCTGTGTTATTCATTCTGCCTCACAGAAACTTTGACACGGCCAATAATACGGGCGTGTTCATGGCCGTGTCAATTATCTTATCTCACAGTAGCTATGACACGCTCAGAGATATGGCCGTGTCATCAATGTTAAACTCAGCACCGTTGACATGCCCAACGACATAGCCGTGTCACTGGTCATGTCAGGCAAAAGTTTTGCATTTTGAACTCTCAACCATATGATCACAATCATTCCAAACTCAATACTACAACACCTTTAATCATCATCTTAGTTTATATCCATAATTCACCCATAAATTTAACACTTATATAACTTCAACATATCAAAGCTATCATCTTATTCAATCAATTATTGCTTTCTCTCATAACACATTCAAAGAAGAAGAAAGAAAAGAAATCTCTTCTCTTTCAATCCAACCTTTAAAATCATCATTAGCCACTCACAACATCTTCATACATATCCAAATAAACTATTAAAACATGCTAATTCAAAATTCCAAAATCCAAATATCATGTTCTTCTATAAAATTCTAAAGAAATTTGCAAAATGATAGAAAAACTTACCAATTAATGAAGAATCCTTAAAATCTTCACTTGAGTCCTTGAAATCCTTTGTAAAATTGGTGTCTTGAAGAAAGAACTCTCCTTAAGTCTCTCTCTCTCAAGTTCACATTCAAAGGAACAAAGAAGAAGAAAAGGAAGGAAATTTCAACTTCTCTTCCTTTCCATCCTTATATATATATATATATATATATATATTAATTATTCTTTTATACGTGTTGTATATGTTTGGTATATGTATATGTCATATTTACTTCAAATATATTTTAAATATACATTTCACTTAAAATCATTTCATTTTCCATTCAAATTATTTATTTATTTTATCCAAATTTATTTTATTTTATTTAATATTCAAAAATTAGGGTATTACATAAATAATCCTAGAATTTCAAAAAATTCCTAAAATTTTAATATTATAGTACCTAAATTCATGAACTTTAATTTGTCAATTAAAATTCCTAAACTTTTAATATTGCACCAATTAAATTCCTGAATCTAATTTTTGGCCACCAAAATATGACTTGGTAAACACATTGGTAACACACAAATAAAAAAAAATAAAAGATAAATAATTCAAATCACATGTGTTAGATGACGGTAAAAATTTTTTACATTCACTATTTATTAATTATAACTCAAATTCATCTAACTATCTTCCTCCCTATTTCATTGATCTTTTAATATTCACAATTCAAATTCTAACCTATAATTTAAAAATGCTATGTTAATTTTTTAAAATCAAATCTAAATCAAAGCTCTCCCTATGTGCCATTTTATTTTCTCATCTCATATTCTCCATTCTATTCTCTTATTTCATTCTTCGGTGGTCGAAAATCAGATTTAGAGATTTAATTGGTAAAATATTGAAAGTTGAAAGATTTTTAATTGACAAATTGAGACTCAATGACTTAATTGGTACAATATTAAAAGTTGAGTGATTTTTATAGAAAAAGTTATGAAAGTTTGGAGACTATTTATATAATTAACACTAATTTTTTTTCTAGTGCTCAAATTCAATAACTTCAAAATTTTGAAATTTTAAAATTTTTAAAATTTTCACTCTTTAAAATTTTATTTTTCAAAATAAAAATAAAATTTTTTTATTTATTGATTTTTATTTTGAAGCTCATTCTCTAACAAGAGTTTCCATTAATTATGCTCGCTTCATGTTATCCCTCGTTGTATCCAGAATTATTATTATTCTTAATGCAATTTCTTGTGTGGGTTTCAATTTTTTTTTTTAAATTTAATTAATAAATTTACACTAACTTTTATATTCTTTTGTAATTATATCTTTTATTTTTTTAATTATCCTTTAATTTAAAAAGTTAATTATAATTATATTCTAAAATTAATTTAAAAATAATAATGCTTTTATATTAATTTTGAATAGAAAAAATTAATTTTAAAACTTGTTTCATAAAAATTTTGATGCCAGTTTTTGAATTTTTTAAAAAATAGTTTTTATATTATTTATTTATTTTATTTTTAAAATCTTATGTTTTTATAAGAAAAATATAATCATTTATAGTTCTATTTCATTTGATTTAAAAAAAAATCATATATATGTGTGTGTGTGGTGCTACTGTGATATGAACCTAAAATTATAGGCTAATATGGTAAGTTTTTACCCATCAAGCTCAACCCCGTTTCTTATCATTTGATTTCTTTTATTTATGTATATATACATTATATTTTTTTAATATTATATATATATGGACCACCCGATCAAAACGGAAAATGGTAAGAAAGAGAGGGAGTGGAGGAGAGGCTCCCATCATCGATCCGCCCAACGATGAGTGATGCTTTCACGTCATAGGAAAATCCACTGGCTGACAATTTCAAGTAAACAAATGACAATACAGATGAATGTCTGAAAATGGCACATAATTCACATGAAGTCAACAACAACAAGAATTTTTCCAATGCATTTTCTAGCCAATTCCAACCAATATTTTCAAGCGATCTTAGGGCTTCTCCAACCCATGCGCTAAAGCGCTATTGCTAAAGCGCTCAAACACTGAAAATAGCGCTTTAGCGCATGTGTGGATCTCCAATGTGGTGTCAATAGTTAAGCTACAGTGGAGCTGCATATCTCTATCTTTTTTTAAATATATATTATATATTAGATTTTTAATATTACACGTTGGATTTCCATTTGATAAAAATATATTAACTACACTAGATAAATTTAATTTTTTTTTATTAAATTAATAGAAAAATAAATTATTTTTTAATTTAATTTTAATTATATCTCAAATAAAAAAATAATTAAATAAAAATATAATTTGCTTAAAATGATTTTTGTATTATTGAGTTAAAAACATATTAATAAGATTAAATAAAATAACAATTAATAATTAAATATGCTTAAATCTTAATATATTGATAAATGCATTATTAAGATTATAAAAAATTAAAAATACTAATTTAATTCATAAATATTAAATTTTTAATATTTACATAAGAATAAAATATATAATATTCAAAATGAAGATAATGACGTGATAAATAATAAAACTTAAACAATATAAATTTAAAAATACAAAAATATTAAATTAAAAAAGTTATATTTTTGCTTATCTTTGAAATAAATAAAATATATACGACTTCTAAATATCATATTTTAATTAGATATTAAATAAAATTTATTTAGCAATTGTTTTAAATTAATTTTCACAAATTAAATTATTTTAAATTATTTAGAATCTAATAGTTAAAAAAATGTCATAACAAATTTAATAAAAGAAGGTAGAAATAATATTTCATGTAATAAAGAGAATATACTTTATAGAGTTCAAAATAGTGTATATGGGTTAGAAATATAAATAGTAAAAAATATAATATTTGCTTTATTTTAAGTGCTAAAGTTGCTTTAAAATAGAAATTAGTTTGGAAATGGCCTCAATAGCGTTGGGTTTTTCTCACTATGCCGTTTGAGGTTCACCAAAGAGGGCGATTGGAGTTCATGATAACCTAATCTTTTCCAACATCATATCAAGTTACGACCATTTTTAGACTCATAGCATTGAGACAATTTGAATGGTACCAAACATGCCTCCCAAAGCCATTGATAACAGAGCACGTGGCTCCAACAGCCTAGCCCAAAAGTTTCATTTGAATATTGTTAGCGCACTAATAGATATGGTTCAATTGAATTTCATATTGGTAAACCTGTAAATCTCAAATTCTTATTTGAAGTTAAGTTTTGGAATGTTAAATTCAAAATAGTTGTGTATTTTGGTTTATATTTAAATATCAAAAATTTATTTAATTATTGAGATTATTAGTGTAATAATTATTGTTGTTGTTATTGTTATTATTATGAGAATTATTAGGAACACGAAGTTTAAATTAATTTGATAATAAATTATAGTATTTCAATATTTAATAATTATTAGGACTTGAGAGATTACAGGGGGTTGTTGAGATTGGAGGCTTAATAGGGAGATTGATATTGATATGAACCATAGAGAATTATTTAGAAGTGAATAGTTATTTCTTTGTTTCGAGGACAGAAATATCATAATTATAGGAGAAATTCTATCGAAATTTCAACAAAATATTTAGCACTATTGGTTTGCCCTTGTTCTAATAACTCTTGCTTATTACCCGAGAATGATATTTCAGGTGCCTTTCCATTTTCAATTAAGCACTCCGATAAGAGCTGGTTCAATTTTATCAATATATGAGTTATATAACTTAATATAATATTTTATTCTCATAAATTATTTTATATTCACATTCACATACCTGCATTGATTGTTTGTATATCATATATTTATATAATTATGACTATCAATATTAGGTTAGAAAAGCATATGCTTATTGGTGTTTGAGTTGATTGTAAATATTACATATTACATATATTTGCAGGACAAACTTAAGAAGATATATGACCACACACATTTTAGGATACAAGTTATGACACGATAATGAGCTAGGACTAGCATGACGATGCGGGCTTGCTTCTTGCTCGATGCTATTGTTAGTAGAGTGGCACTACTTGGCTATGATTGTGATGACAAAATCTATATATTTGATTGTAAGAGAAATATTTGGATAAGAAAGCTAAGTATGGGGGATTAGCTCTCCTAATTGAGGTTGTGGTCCTATAAATTGATTATTATTATTATATAATTATTTGATTATTTATTTATTGGTATTTGTATGAATACTATATGCATCATATTGGCATATTATAGTGATTATTATCTAGCTCATTAAGTCGATGCTCATCCATGTTCATTCCTTCAACTTGTAAGTTGAGCATGGAAGTAAATTTTATTAAGTTGCTTCTGCTTTTCATTATTAAGAAGGAGAATTTATTTATTAATTTCAATATGTAATAATTTTCATATTGGCTTGTATTTTAGAATTTTGCATGATATATCTTTCACTATCTATATTTCTAATTTGTTCAATTAGTCATTGTGATATTTTTATTAACTAATATCTAATGATGATGATATTTGAGATGGCATTCCGGTTATGACAGTTATGTGATATTGTACATATTTATTTAAGAAGTAGATCTATATTGTTATGATTGAATTTTGTCGGTCAATAGATTGTCAAGCTGATTATAGACTCTGGAAGTCACCTTCTTTCTAGGTCCCTAGTACCATCATGTTTTTTCAAATTTGAACTGTGACAGTCAACTTTGTGAATTTAGTAAAATACTAATAATCAAATTAATAACTTAATTAATCAAATTTATCATGTTAAATTAACTTGAATTAAAATTTAAAAATTAAATTAATAATATAGTATAATGTAATATTTTTGAGAATTAGTTTAACTTTTGACCTTTTAATTAATAATTTTTTTATAATTATAAATTTAATATAGTTATAAGTAAAATTTTAAATTATAGAGAAATTGATAAAAAAAAGCAGGATATAATTAAAAAATTATAAAGTTTAAAATAAATTTATCTATTAACTCTTATTTAAACTAAAATTTTTATTTTTCTATGAAAATTTGTCTAATTCACTCAATAAAAATAGAATAAAAAATAGAGAATGAATTAGCCATAAATTTAATTTTAGATCTGATTAACGCGATTAAAAAAACAAAAGTTGAGAGCGAAGGTTGGTCTCTTTCTATTTCAACTCTATGCAGGTGGTACGTGTTCTATGGCATAGTGTTGTACCACTATTATTTATATTTTTAAGTTGATTGAATTAAAAAAATCATTTTGCTTGAGATAAAAATGCACACACACATATATATGAATTTAACATATAAGTAATTAATTATCTTTAGTTGAATTTCATTATTTCATATTTTAACAATAATTTTAAAAATAAATATGACAATATAAACATGTGGTTTTATGAGTATTATTTTCAATATTTTTGTTCCAAACTGTCAAATAATTAATTAAAAAAAGGAATTACAAATATAACCTAAAATAAGATTGCACTTTTAAAAATACTATTTTTTTCAAATTTACAGATATAGTATTTTCAAATTGCAAATATACGGTGACAACATGAAATTCAAAAGCAAGAAATCAAAGAATTACAAAAATGTCATTATTTAGTGAAATATGTGTAACACATACTACGATATACTCATATATACTGTAAAAAATATAGAGTCTGTATTTACAAAAATATCATTATTTAATTAAAATATATGTAACATATACTCATATATATAACTATTATCTATGAAAGTATATGTAGCATATGCTTATTATCTTGGAAAAATAATATCAGTGTGTACCTCTTATATTTTAGTATTTGTAAGTATATGATGACTATAACTACATATATCTAATATCTTAAAAAAATATCAGAATACAATTGTAATATCAAGGTATATGAAGGTATATGTAGCATATATCTATTTGTACCTATTGTCTTTGAGCAAGAATATTAGTATGCAATTGTTATATCTTATTATATTTAAGTATATACTAACTATAAATGTTGCCCCAAGATAGCAACTAAGAGGGGAGGGGCTGAATTGGTTTGGTTTAAGAATTGATGGTTAATTCAAAAATTAAAAGCTTAAAAAGAAGTATAAAAGATGTAGAAGAAGATCAAGTAGAAGATGGAACACAGAGATTTATAGTGGTTCGAATTTACCTTGATCATACATCCACTTCCTTAATAACTTGTTAAGGTTCCACTAGCTTTGAATTTTTACAAGCTTAACTCTAACTTGGTATTTTCTCTAGCTCACACTAAACTACTTACAATGGTTTGAGATCACTTCCTCACAACTCTTACAAGAGTTTTCCTAGGGTCATTCTCACAACCTAAGTATTTTCAAGCTCATACTTAAACTTAAGGTGATGTTTAATGCTCACACCCAACACCCAATTAATACAAAAAGTAATTTTGATGCAAAAGAAAAAAAGATGTTTAAGAATGCTATTACAATCACAAACTTACATAAAAATGAAGTTACTTAAGGTATTTATTGCCTTCAGGTCAATAATTAGCCGTTTGAGGTTGGGGCCAACATATTTGATTCTTGTTTTCCACTAATTTCTCTGTCAGAGTAATTTCCTGATCAGACTCCTAAGGGTCAGGTCGGAAGTAGTGTGGTCCAGTCAAAATTATGTATGGTTCGGTCGGAGTAATTAAAATTCTGCTTAATGCTCTTTTAACGGTTGGTCCATGTGGCTTCCACTTATTGAGTGGAGATGCAACAGCTTCTAACTTGAGTAATTTTTAAATAGTCCCGTCGGGCTTATATAAGGTCCAGTCAAACTTGTCTTGGTTAGTCCAATTTTTGGACGTATCCTCGATAGAGAAACCTACTAGGTATTTTAGAGAAAATTGGCTTCTATGGTCCGGTCGGAATATCATAGAGTCCGGTCAGACTTATTTGGTACTCTGAGAAAATTGGAGTACTTCTGACCTTGAATTCTTCTGTGTGTTTTGGCTCTTTTCTCATTCAAGGGTCATGTCGGTAGGATATGTGGTCCAATCGGACTTTATGCGGTACGGTGAGATTTTAGGAGTACTCTCCAATGTGAGACCTTTTATGTCTTTTGGCTCGTTTGGTCATCAATGGTTCAGTCGGTCTTTTAGGTGGTCCAATCAGACTTTTTATATTTCCTTCAAAAGAAATAACTTCCTGTAAAATGAAACTTGGTGCAAGTGTTAGATAAATTCAATTTGATTGCCTAAGATAAAAAATAGGAGGGTTTGGTTAACAATCTCCCCTTTTTTTACTTTGACAATTAAATTGAATTTAAAACTTTGAAAGTGTGAAAAATGTTTAATATGCTCCCCCTTAACGAATGCTTCATTTGAATTGATTATTTTATAATTATTTTAATTTTCAAATTCAAATGTAATTAGTTATTCAAGTTTTCATTCAATTTTTTAATTTGTTCTCCCCCTTTGACAATGGCAAAAAAATAAAGAAAACATGCAATTGTAATGCAATGTCATTAATGAGAAGCCAAAAGCAATTTAATGAAACAAAAATCAATAACAATTTCATTAATTAGACAAACATAAGTACAATGTGGTAGCAAACAAGAATCCTAAAGTCTAATTATCATTTTCACTTTCTTCATCCTCTTCTTCTTCATGTTCCTCTTCTTCATGATCTCCTTCCTCTGCTTTCCTTGGTTGAGAGGTAGCAGCTTTTCCTTCTTCTTCTTAAGGATAGGAGCCATGAATGGAGGGTGACAAACTTGGTTCATCTTCAAAGCATTTTGGTAATCCTAATGCTTCTTGGATGGTTTGAATGTCAAGGTGAAGATGAGAGATGTCACTTGTAATCTTGTCTATCCTTGAGCTTTGTGAGCTCATTTGTCCTTGAATATCTTGAAGAACTTGAAGGATAGAGGATTGAGGTCTTAGAGTTGGGGTTTTTGGGAATTTCATCTGGAAAGTCTCTTCACCTTCCTCTACAGTCTTTGGTCTTTTTCTTTATTGAGCCCTAGCACCTAGTGTTCCTAGTATGTAGACATAGTTTCCATCATCATCCCTAATACATTTGAGATGTTTGAGATAGCCTATATTTATGAATTTTTTTGGTGGGATCTAGAGGATTGGAGAGGGTTGCTTTGTTTTATTGGTGTAAATGCACCAACATATTTTTCTATTTGTGTGATTTGTGAAGAGAGAAAGATAAGTTCCAACTTAGTTTTCCTAACGTGTAGGAAAATGTCAATGAGGAATTTTTCTGTTTGTATTGATTAACCTCTAATCAAGCAAAAAAGAAAGATTAAGTCCTTTTGGGTGACTTTCTCATTGCTCTCACCCCTAACACTAATGGTATAGGTGACAATCTTATGCAACATCCAATAAGTGAAGGTCCTAAGGTTCTTGGCATTGGATTATTTCTGAAGAGAGATTTCAATGGAGATCTCTTTCCAAAATTCTAATTGAACTTTAGGAATTAGGGGATAAGTAGATATTTGAGAGATGCCTTCTATTTGAAAGCCCCAAATGGATGAGAAATCTTCTAGGGTAAGCTCATATTCTTGGTTGATAATCTAAAGGATATACCATAGTAGCCTAGGGGATTTGTGCTCTTTTTGCTAACAACCAAGATTGTAAGGAATTCCTTTGTCAAGGATTCTCAACCAAGATCATCACACTCCAAGAACACAAATTTTTCCCATCCCAAGGTTCTAAGATAATCCCTAATGTCATTCTCAATGCCTAATGATTCTAGAGTGAGGGAGTAGAAGAGACGGTTTGGTTCTATGGGTTTATGTTTTAGGATTGCATACCTTTGTCTTTCTTCATCATCTTTAAACCTTATCTTGTGGCTTCTTCTAGGAGCTTCTTCTTATTGGGAAGGGACAGCAATTTCCTTTTCTTTCTCAGCTGTTGAAGCCTTTTTCTTGTGTTCTTTAGGTACCATTGTTTAGTTTAAGAAAGAATAGATGAAGAAGAGAGTTTGATTCAAGGGAGTTTGAGTGTAAGTGTTTAGAGTTTGATTAAAAAAAATGTAAAAATTGATATTTGGGGGGGAGGGGGGTATTTATAGTATTTAGGGTGAAAAATAGTCATTTATAGCTGTTGGAGACAAAATATGTACGTTTGATTGAGTTCCAATGGCTAGAAATTTTTAAATTCAAAAGAAAAGTTTGGTCGGACTTTAACAAGTCCGGTGGTGAAATTTAAAAAATTTGAAAAGTATGATCTGACTATATAAGGACCGAACAAAATTTTACTTTTAAGCATAACGATCATAAAATTTTAAAAAATTTCGGTCGTACCATAGAGAGTATGGTCATACTTTTGCAGAAAAATTAAAATCAAGAATTTTCTAATAAGTGCGGTCGGACTTAACGTTGGTCCGATAAAAAAACTCTTAAAAATTAGAATTTTTTGAAGAAAAGGATGTTTTTAAAATGAATATACAAATATTTGATAAAAAAATAGATATTGATTTGAAATTTAGATCAAGTAAAGTAGGTTTTCAAGCAGTTTTACGCTTATGAAATTGTGCTCCCATCTAACACTCCTAAGTGTTATTTTATGAAGTTCATTGTTTCTTCATTTAGGGGTTTGGTGAATATGTTAGTAATTTAGTTTTGTGTATCAATGAACTCTAAGACAACATTTTGGTCTTGGACATTGTCTCTTAAGAAATGATGCCTAATATCTATATATTTTGTCCTAGAATGTTGGATTAGATTTTTGAATAAATTTATGATACTAGTGTTATCACACTTAATGGGAATGTGTTCAAAAGTTTTTTCATAGTCAAATAATTATTGTTTCATCCAAAGGACTTAAGTACAATAAAAACATGCAGCAATATTTTCGGCCTCCGCGGTAGATAGGGCAACCGACACTTATTTCTTGCTAAACTAAGAAATTAGGAATTCACCAAGAAAATGACATGGCTCGGTCGTGCTCTTTCTATCCAAAAGACTATCGACATAATCGGATCCGAAAAGCCTAATATGTGAAATAATGTATTCCTAAGATACCAAAGTCCTAAATGCAATGTGCCATTCAAGTATTTCAAAATTTATTTAATAACATTCAAATAAGATTTCCTAGGGCAAGATTGAAATCTAGCATACAAACAAATACATTATATCAGGTCTAGATGTGATTAAGAAAAGTAAAGATCTGATAATACCTCGATATTTCTTCTCATATACTACCTTACTACTTTCATCCTGTCAAGCTTTAGAGATGTGCTCATGGGAGTTTTGCTAGCTTGCAACCATCCATTCCAAAATTCTTAAGGAGTTTCCTTGTGTACTTGGATTGGTTAATGAAGATCTCATCTTTGCATTGCTTGATTTGTGTCCAAGAAAGAATTTGAGTTCACCCATCATGCTCATTTTAAATTCCCTAGTCATATAAGAAACAAATTCTTTGCACAAGGATTCATTAGTAGCACCAAATATAATGTCATCAACATAAATTTGCATAATCAATATATTATGCCTATTCTTTTTAACAAAAAGAGTTGTGTCTACTTTACCTTTTGAAAAATTATTTTCTAGCAAATATGCACTAAGTCTATCGTACCAAGCTCTTGGAGCTTGTTTCAATCCATATAGTACTTTTGTAAGTTTAAAAATATGATTTGAAAATTTATAATCTTCAAAATCAGGAGGTTGTTCAACGTAGACTTCTTCATTGATAAATCTATTTAGAAATGCACTTTTAACATCCATTTGAAAAATTTTAAAATTCATGTGACATGCGAATACAAGTAGTATCCTAATAGCTTTTAATCTAGCAATGGGGGCAAATGTCTCATCATAGTCTATGCCTTCCTCTTGGTTATACCCTCTGACTAGCAATCTAGATTTATTTCTAGTGATGAGCCATTTTCATCAAGCTTATTCCTATATACCCATTTACATCCAATAATTGGATGATCCTTAGGTCTAGGAACAAGTTTCCATACATTATTTCTCTCAAATTGATTGAGTTAATCTTGTATAGCAATCACCCAACATTTATCACTAAGAGCCTCATCAATTGTCCTTGGCTCAATTTGAGAAACAAAAGCAAAATTAGCATCTAAGTGTTTAAGTTTGGATCTAGTAGTTACTCCCTTTGATGTTTCACCAATAATGAGTTCTTTTGGATGATCCTTCTTGTATTCCCAATCCTTAGGTAGCTCTTGAGTCTCATCATCTTGTTCATCATGATTATTCTTTGGAGCATCAATTTGTTCAAGTGTACCTCCATGCTTATAAGTGAGAATTGTAAAAAGATTTGCATTCCCTGTCATATACCTTGAATATCCGCTATCCATAAACCAAGAACTCTCATTGATAGTAGATTTTAGACATATTTAGAAAAGCAAAAATATTTTATCTTCTTTTAGGTACCCAAATGAAGTTAGGTCTTTAGGGGTTAGTAGTAGAAGGATCCTCTAACTTGAGATGAGCCTTTCTAATATAGCAAAATGTGCTTTTATGTCCAAATTTTATACAATATATGCATTAATACAATGTTCTATACTTATGCACTTATCTATTAAAATTCAATAAACTATGCACACAATTATAATTATGTGTTGAATAAGTTTATTTTTGTGTTTGTGTTCATGGCTAGTGTACATAAATGCATGATTTGCTCTTGGAACCTTAGTTCTAGAGTTTTGTGTACCCAATGTAATCCTTTTAGGATCTTTAGGCTTAGTTTGTTCATTGGTGTTCTCTATAACTTCAGCACTAGTGGTTTGAGTTGTAGATGCTTTTACAAATATGGGTGTTCTATATTTGGTATTGGATGATCCATTGAATCCTAAACCATGTTTCAAGGAAGGTGACCTTTGATTATCAATTAATGTATCTAATGCTTCTTTTCCTTTATAAAATTTTGAAATTGATTCCTTAAGTTCCTTTAGTTCATGCTTCAAAATTTCATTTTCTTGATCGCATTTTCTAAGCTATGTGAATCTTTATTTATTACATCAAGTGATTTTAACAATTATTCATTTGAGGTCGTTAATTCTAAGGTAGAATTTTTTAAGCTTACAAAGTTTTTTTCTAGCTTAGAGCATTTATCCTTATAAAATTTCATCTTAGAAAAATATTTTTCTATCCCAAGATTCATATATTCAATCATATCACTATCATCCAAAGCATTATCATCATATCCAATTAAATTCAAGGGTTGAGTACCTACTTCATTGGAGTCTTTTGCATCCTCAATAGCCATGAGACATAGATTAGCAATTTCTTCCTCATTTTATTCTTCTTCTTCACTTGAGGAAGAGTCATCCCCTATAGCTTTGAGTGATTTTTTCTTTTCTTTATCCCACTTCTTTTTGTTCTTTAATTTGAAGTAATCCGACTTGATATGCCTGAATTTTATATATTCATAGCATTTTACTTCATTATTTTTATCTTTGAAGGAAGTTTTATAAAGTGTACCTTTGTTAGTTTGCAATCTTCTCTTTCTCTTCCAATCATTTATCCTTTTAGAAAATATTGCCATTTCTTTTTCATCATCACTATCTTTGTTGCTTGAGCTCTCAACTTCTTTGATTGCTTTGAGAGCTATTGCTTTCCTCTTATCCTTCTCACCTTGTTCTTCATCTCTTTCGGTGTGCAATTCAAAGGTGAGTAGTTTTCTGACAAGTTCATCAGTTCTCAAGGAACTTAGATCATAAGCTTCTTCAATTGAAGAAATTTTAGACTCAAAGTTCTTCTTGACTCTAAGTGCTCTCAAGATTTTGCTGTTGGCTTCATCTTGATCATATATTTTTCCATATTTCTTTAATTCGTTGACGATGGCAAGTAATCGATTTGTTATGTCTGTAACATTTTTGTTGGGCTTCATCTTGAATAGCTCATACTCATGTATATACATTTACTTCTTAGTGAGTCTCACTTGGATAGTATCCTCATGATAGTTCTTAAGAGTTTTCCAAATGCAATGAGCACAAGTGAGGTGTTGGACTCTCCCAACTTTTTCTCTTGAAATAAAATTCAACAAGATGGAGGCTGCCCTATGGTTTTTGAATCTATCTTTTTTGTTGGCATTTGACTATTGTGATTTGGGAAGAGGAACTTGGACACCCTCGACTTCATGAGTAGGAGGTTTCCACTCAATTTTAACATAGTCCCAAAGTTCTATTCCCTCACTATCTAGAAACAAAAATATTTTGTGTTTCCAATAAGAATAATCGGTTCCATCAAAGTATGGTCTAAGAAGAGAGTTAAGATTTTCATAAGAGGTAGATGAAGAAGAGGTTTCCATTTTGGATCAAATTTCACAATTAAGTTTAAGAAATTGACAAGCTCTGATACTAATTATTGTTCCAAGATAGCAACCAAGAAGGGGGGGGGGGGGGGTGAATTGGTTTGGTTTAAGAATTGATGGTTAATTGAAAGATTAAAAAGAAGTATAGAAGTTGTAGCAAAAGATCAAGTAGAAGATGGAACACAGAGGTTTATAGTGGTTCGGATTTACCTTGATCCTACATCCACTTTCTTAACTTGTTAAGATTCCACTAGCTTTGAATTTTTACAAGCTTAACTCTAACTTGATGTTTTCTCTAGCTCACACTAAATTACTTACAATGATTTGGGATCACTTCCTCGCAACCCTTATAAGAGTTTTTCTAGGCTCACTCTCACAACCTAAGTGTTTCCAAGCTCATACTTAAACTTAAGGTAGTATTTAATGTTCACACCCAACACTCAATTAATATAAAAAGTAATTTTGATAAAAAAAAAAGATGTTCAAGAAGGCTATTACAATCACAAACTTACATAAAAATGAAGTTACTTAAGGTATTTATAGCCTTCAAATCAATAATTAGTCGTTTGAAGTTGGGGTCAATATGTTTGATTCTTGTCTTCCACTAATTTCTCTGCCAGAGTAATTTTCTAGTTGGACTTGTAAGAGTCTGATCGAAAGTAGTATGGTTCGGTCGGAATTATGCATGGTCCGGTCAGAGTAATTGAAATTCTTCTTAATGCTCTTTCAACGATTGGTCCACGTGGCTTCCACTTATTGAGTGGAGATGCAACTACTTCTGACTTGAGTAATTTTTAAATAGTTCGGTCGGGCTTGCATCAGGTCCGATCGAATTTGCCATGGTTCGTCCAATTTTTGGGCATACCCTTGACTGGAAAACCTAATAGATATTTTAGAGACATTTGGCTTCTATGGCCCGGTCAGAATATTATGGAGTCCGATCGGATATATTTGGTACTCTGAGAAAATGGAAGTATTTCTGACCGTGAATTCTTCTGTGTGTTTTGGCTCTTTTCTCATTTAAGGGTCATGTCGGTAGAATATGTGGTCCGATCGGACATCATGTGGTACGGTGAGATTTTAAAAGTACTCTCCACCGTGAGACCTTCTGTAAAATCCCAAACTATACCATAAAATTTTTGGAATATTTTTTTGCTGAAATTGGATTTAATGAAATAATGATACAAAGTATAAATGTTTAAGTAGGAAGATAAGAGAGGAGAAGAGAAGTGTGTATATATTGTATATATAGAGATATATACAACATATATAAGTCAACTAATGAGTTGGTCAAAAGAAATATTTAAACAATTATAACACCTCCGTACCCTATATACGCACACTGCGTACAACCACATCTGTAATATACGTATACCAGATATAGGAATATCACGATATATTTTAAAACAAACCAATCTTTCCTTTTAGCAATAATAGAAAACTTAAAACATTTAAGATATATTATAGAACATAATGGATAAAACCTTTATTTATTAAGCAGCGGAAAATGTAGCGGTATATGCATATATATACATCAAAATTAATATTTACAAAATATATAGAGTTTATACATATTTGGTAATTCGTCTTTGATCTTAAAGTCCATAATCAACACTTCACAAGCCTAGACTCGACTCAGTCTAGCTGAACTCTCCGGTTCAACCGGATCTACCCTGTCACCAGCGCGATGAACCACAATCGCGCTAAGCCATAGGCTTAATGGTACAAACCACAATAACAATATGCTTTAATGTAATGCCAATGTCATACTTTCAAGAATTAGAAACAATACTTAACATTTCATTTCATTATATTATTCAATTATTTCATCATTCATGATTCACATTTAAACAAAGACACGCATGGGCCCAAAAGAAACTAATATGTCATTCAAATTCCAGAGTAAATATTTTGGTTCAATAATCACATTTATCAAGCCTGTAGGCGATTCATTATCACAATGAGAAACATCTCATATGTAACATCCCAACTAGGCTTCAAGGACTAGGCCGAACCAAGCTTCAAGGGTTGTTAAGCATGCTAAACTTCAACCCAACTTGGCTTCAATGACCAAGCCCAACCCAGCTTCAAGGGATTGTTACTTTTAGGCATGCCACCAACAACAAAACTCTGAAGATTGAATAACATATTAGCCACGCAATTCTTTTATTATTTCATTATCAATTCCATTCTCATGTTCTCATAATCATCTAGGCAAACATGCCCCAATTATTTCATTTGCATCATTATAGCCAACAACAATGGCTTCACGTCTCATTATTAGGGTATACACAACGAATTGCATTGTACATTCATTTTGAATAATCATTTTATCTTTCACATTATGCAAATCATAACATTAATCAAATGTATCAACAACGTAATAGATTACTTAACACATTTACAACCAAATGTGTTAAGTCCCAAAATCATGTAAATGTATGCAACCATGTAAGGTTTGTACTTACTTCAAGAGCAACTCACACAACACCAAACTCCTCTTCCAAGAATCCTTCAAAACTTGGATTAGGGCAACTCAATCTCTTTAAAACCTAATCCAAAAAGGGATTATACACACTCACTTAAAGATACACATAAGATAATATGGATAAGAACCAACTAGGGCAAACTCTACACATGACATGCTCAACAACACGGGCGTGTCCCTGACTGTGCCCTAAACCCACAACATAGAAGCTTTGACACGCTCAGTGACATGAGCGTGTCACTACATGTGTCAATCCTTCCCCAACACAGTGGCTATGACACGCTCAGTGACATGGGCGTGTCACTGGACGTGTCAATCCACCAACATCACAGTAACTATAACACGCTCAGTGACATGGGCATGTCACTGGCCGTGTCTATACTACTCCAACACAGAAGTTGTGACACGCTCAGTGACATGGGCGTGTCACTGGTCGTGTCACCCATCCAGAAAATAGAACTATTGACACTCACAAAGACTTGGCCGTGTTCATGGGCGTGTTAGGCCAAAAATTCTAATTCCGACACCAACAACACCACATCCAACAAACC
This sequence comes from Garcia nutans, assembly GCA_947685225.1. NCBI lineage: Eukaryota > Viridiplantae > Streptophyta > Magnoliopsida > Malpighiales > Euphorbiaceae > Garcia > Garcia nutans. Next base: position 5,578,440 of record CANTUV010000068.1, read on the forward strand.
TCTTTCTTTTATCATCTTCCACTCCAAACAAACTTAACCAAACACATCAATAAACCATAATAAACTTGCATAAACACCAAAATAACTCAAAACATGCATCAAACCCCAATCAAAATCATCATCACAACTCAACACACACAATCCACAACACAAATTTTCTTTCACCAAATTTAACATTTCCTTCAAACCAACCCCAAAATCAAAATCAATAAGACCAAACACTCTCAAATACACCACAATTATACATACATATCAACAACAACCATACACCTAGCTCAATTCACAAACTCAAAAGAAAACTAAAGAATCAAGTGGAAAACTTACCAAAAGTGATGAAAACCCTTAGAATTCCAACTTGATCACTTGAAACACCTTCAAATCTTGAGTTTGGATGAGCAAAATCTCTCTTTCCTTCTTGCTATGGAGATGGCCGGCCAAAGAGAAGAGAAAAGAAGAAGATGATGAAGAAAGAGCAAAGTCAACCTTCTTAAACCACATAATTTCTCTTTAAATCTCAACCAAGAAATTTAAATATTAAAATAATCATAAATATCATCTTCCACTTAATAATTTCCATTTCAATTAATTCAAATAAAATTAAATATTTCTTTTGACCAACTTATTAGTTGATTTGTATATATTATATATATCTCTATATATACAACATATACACACTTTTCTTCTCCTCTCTTATCTTCCCACTTAAACATTTATACTTTATATCATTATTTCATTAAATCCAATTTCAGCAATAATCATTCCAAAAATTTTAGGTTATAGTTTGGGATATTACAATTCTCGCCCTCTAAAAATAAATTTCGTCCTCGAAATTACCTGATCTCAAAGCTGAAATAGTTGGGGATACTGGTCTCGCATCACTTGCTCACTCTCCTAAGTTGCTTCTTCCTAAGCATGATTCTTCCAAAGAACCTTCACAAGTGGCACTTTCTTATTTCTCAACTCTTTCACTTCATGTGCCAAAATAGCCATAGGTTCTTCTTCAAAAGTCAGATATGGACTCACTTCAATAGATTTAACTGACAAAATATGAGATGGGTCTGATCTATACCTCCTCAGCATAGAGACATGGAAGACATTATGGATTCTATCCAATTCAGGCGGCAAAGCAAGTCGATAAGTAACTGGTCCAACTCTCTCCAATACCTCATAAGGTCCAATAAAACGAGGACTTAGTTTTCCTTTGCGGCCAAATCTCAAAATTTTCTTCCAAAGAGGCACTTTCATAAAAACTTTATCTCCAACACAAAACTCTATATCTCTCCTCTTCAAATCTGAATAGGATTTCTGTTGGTCTGAAGCTGCTTTCAACTGATCCCGAATTATTTTCACTTTCTCTTCTATTTTCTTAATCAAATAGGGACCAACCAATTTGCCTTCTCCAACCTCATCCCAACATAGAGGTGTCCTGCATCTTCTACCATACAATGCCTCATAAGGTGCCATTCTAATACTGAACTGATGACTGTTGTTGTAAGCAAATTCCATCAATAGCAAGAATCTGCTCCAACTTCCAGAGAAATCAATGACACAGCTTCTCAATATATCCTCTATAATCTATATCACTCTCTCTAACTGCCCTATATGTCTGTGGATGAAAAGCAATGCTAAAGTGCAATTGAGAGCCCAAAGCAGCATGCAAACTCTTCCAAAACCTTGAAGTAAACCTGGGATCTTGATCAGACACCAAAGAAATTGGGACTCCATGCAACTTCACTATCTAACTGATATACAGCTCAGCTAACTTCTTCAGAGAATAGTCCATCTGGACTGGAAGAAAATGAGCTTTCTTCGTCAACCGATCAATGATCACCCAAATGGCATCATGCTTCTTCTGAGTCAACGGCAAACCAGTCACAAAATCCATCATTACACGTTTTCATTTCCATTCTGGCACTGATAAAGGTTGGAGCAACCCTGTAGGAACTTGGTGTTCGACTTTCACTCTCTAACAAGTGAAACATTTAGACACAAACTCTGCTATGTCCCTCTTTATACCTGACCACCAATAATATTACTTCAAATCATGATACATCTTGGTATTCCCAGGGTGCATAGCAAAAATTGATTGGTGTGCTTCCTCTAAAATAATCTTTTTCAATCTTGCATCATCAAGAACACACAATCTATCTTTGTACCAAAGGCTACCATCATCTCTCATAAGAAAATCTCGGTTCTCTCCTTTTTGGCAATCCGATACCACTTTCTAAATTTTCTCATCAGTTAACTGGGCCTCTTTAATATGATCCAATAACACCGGTCTCAAATGCAAATGAGCTAATAAAGCACCATCATCACATGATTCAAAACTAGCATGCAACGCTCTCAACTCAACCAGCAACGAGAGCGAATAAACAGTCAAACCTGCTAAAGACTTCCGACTCAAGGCATCAGCAATAACATTCGCCTTGCCAGGATGATAATCAATCAAACAGTCGCAATCTTTAATCAACTCGAACCACCGTCTTTGCCGAAGATTCAGCTCTCTCTAAACCCCCAAGTATTTCAAACTCTTGTAATCTATATAGATGAAACACTTCTCCCCATAAAGATAATGTCGCCAAATCTTCAAAGCAAACACTATGGCTGCCAACTCCAAATCATGCGTCGGGTAATTAAGTTCATACGGTTTCAACTGCCGAGAAGCATAAGCTATGACTCTACCCTCTTGCATCAAAACGCATCCTAAACCACTATGTGAAGCATCACTATAAATCACATATGGTTTATCTTCCACAGGCAAGGTAAGAACAGGAGCTTGAGTCAACATCTCCTTCAACTGCTCAAAGCTTGCTTGACACTGATCTGTCCACACAAATCTAACCCCCTTTCGAAGTAATCTGGTGAGTGGAGTAGCTATCAAAGAAAAACCCTTCACAAACAGTCGATAATAGCCTGCCAAACCCAGAAAAATTCTAACTTTAGTCACTGACTTTGGTGGACTCCAATTCAAAATGGCCTCAACTTTACTCGGATCAACTCTTATACCATATGCTGAAACTATATGACCTAGAAAAGTCACTTGATCAAGCCAAAATGCACACTTAGACAGCTTAGCATACAACTGCTTCTCTCTTAAGGTCTGCAATACAATCCGCAAGTGTTTATCATGATCCTCTTTCTTATGCGAATACACCAAAATATCATCGATAAAGACCACCACAAACTAGTCTAAATAGGGTCGAAACAGCCTATTCATCAAATCCATAAAAGCTGTTGGTGCATTCGTCAACCCAAAAGGCATCACCAAAAAATCATAATGCCCATACCTTGTGCGGAAAGCTGTCTTAGATATATCTTCAACTCTGACTCTCAACTGATGGTACCCTGATCTCAAATCAATCTTGGAAAACACTGCTGCTCCCTTCAACTGATCAAAGAGATCATCTATCCAAGGAAAAAGATACTTATTCTTGATAGTCACTTTATTCAACTGCTTATAATCAATGCACAGTCTTAAGGTACCATCCTTCTTCTTTATAAACAAAACAGGTGCTCCCCACGGAGACACACTAGGGCGAACAAACCCTTTATCCAACAACTCCTGCAACTGCACCTTCAACTCTCTCAACTCAGTAGGTGCCATTCGATAAGGAGTAATAAAGATAGGAGTGGTACTAGGCAACAAATCGATACCAAACTCAACCTCTCTCTCAGGGGGTATCCCTGGCAACTCCTCAGGAAAAACATCTGAGAATTCAGCAACTGTGGGTATACTATCAATTTGAGAACCCACTACTCTGGTATCTACAACATGAGTAAGATAAGCATCACACCCTTTTTGAATCAATTTCCTAGCTGTAACAGCTGAAACAAACAAGGATGCAAGATGTCTCTACTCACTAGATACCATCACACTTCTACCATCACCGGTTCTCAAGGTAACACACTTCTTTTGATAGTCTACCACAGCTCCATGCTTAGACAACCAATCCATACCTAAGATCAGATCATACTCCTTAAAAGGCATTTCAATCAAATAACTAAGAAACTCCTCATCTTGCACCACAACTAAACTATCTAGGTGTACCTTGCTAACTACCACACTATGCCCTAAAGGATTTGTCACCAAGACATCAAATCCTAGGGACTCAGTATGCAATTCAGTCACAGGGAAAATAGATGCACTTATGTATGAATGAGTAGATCCTGGATCAATTAGAGCAAGAATTGAAATGCCAAATAAAGAGAATGTACCCGCAATAACTGCTAAAGCATCCGGCTGCCTCTGCATCACATACACTCACTGAGATGGCCTAGCCTCATCTGGCCTACTGCCCTCGGATGTAGAGCCTCCTCTCTGACTAATCCCAGATCGACCACCTCTACTAAAACCTCTGCCCCCTCGACCTCCTCTGCTGACACTAGGTCGAGAAGCTGCAGTATCAGTCTGTCTATCTTCTAGTAGCTCAAGGCAATCTTTGATGAAATGATCCGGTGACCCACATCTAAACATACTCTTGATCCATCCATCTTCCAACAAGCACCCCCATGTGCCCTACCACAATGGACACATGTAGGTAGAATAGACCTATGAACCACTGGAGTTGGAGCACTAGCTACAGAAACTGTAGGTCTCGGTCTCTGCCTCTGATACTGAACTGACCTACCAGACTGCCTCTGGCTCCTACTGACTCTCGAAACAAAGCTTTCTCTGCCTCTCTTCATAGAGGAAGACCCTGCCTCAAACTAGGGTCTCCTAACTCTAGTCTCCTCCTTAGTAGCAGCTGCTGCAATACCCTGTGCTCTCTCAATACTTCTGGCTGCTGCAACCAATTGAGAAAAATCTTGGTATCGGGAACCAGAAACAATATACATAATAGAGGGCCTCAATCACTCCTTAAATCTCCTGCACCGGTCAATTTCATCTGAAATAATTCCACCGGCATAATAAATCAACCGGATGAACTCTCTTATACTCTGTCACTGTTCGGTTCTCTTGTCTCAGATTTAGAAATTCCATCTTCTTAGCATCCTTATACTCCCTCGGAGTATATTTCTGCTCAAACTCCCGCAGAAAATCAATATAAGTCAAAGTCGGTGGATCATCCATGGCATGTGGAACCATCTTCCACCAATCATAAGCATTTCTTTATAGAAGGGATCTAGCATAATTAAATTTCTCTTCAGAAGTAGCTTGCAGCTGAATAAATACCCTCTGCACTCTATCCAACCACTGTTCAACTACTGTAGGATCTGTAGTATCAAAGAAATCCTCAGCCCTAAATTTCCTCAATTTATCATACTGCCTCACCGGTACTTGCGGCTTTGGTTGCGGTAGCAGCTGCTGCACTAGAGCTTGCCTCAATAATTCTACCACATGCCGTAACCAAACCGGCGGAATCTTATCAGCAGCTGGTCTCTCTGGCATAGGAGCAGGTGCCTCTCCAGCTCTCTCAACCCTAGCTCCATCTCTACCCTTTTCAGGAGCTACACTCTCAGCACTACCTTCTATAGACTGACGTGACTGAGATGCCATCACTGCCTATATCTGCAAACACAGTAGAATATGCCTCATCAAATATCAGAAACTGCCAGTGCCAAAACATGTATCTTATTCAAAAATCATATTTTAAAATCAAAATTTTTCTTTTTCTTACAATTCACCTAGGTTGAGAATCTCAAACCTAGGCTCTGATACCAAAATAATTGTAACAGCCCCGTACCCCATATACGCACACTACGTACAACCACATCTGTAATATACGTATACTGGATACAAGAATATCACGGTATATTTTAAAACAAATCAATCTTTCCTTTTAGCAATAATAGAAAACTTAAAACATTTAAGATATATTATATAGCATAATGGATAAAATCTTTATTTATTAAGCAGCGGAAAATGTAGCGGTATATGCATATATACATCAAAATTAATATTTAAAAAATATATAGAGTTTATACATGTTTGGCAGTTCGTCTCAGATATTGAAATCCACAATGAACACTTCACAAGCCTAGACTCGACTCGGTCTAGTTGAACTCTCCGGTTCAACCGGATCTATCCTGTCACCTGCGCGATGAACCATAATCGCGCTAAGCTATAGGCTTAATGGTACAAACCACAATAACAATATGCTTTAATGTAATACAAATGTCATACTTTTAAGAATTAGAAACAATACTCAAGAATATCATATTTCTTAACATTTCATTTCATTATATTATTCAATTGTTTCATCATTCATGATTCACATTTAAACAAAGACACGCATGGGCCCAAAAGAAACTAATATGTCATTCAAATTCCAGAGTAAATATTTTGGTTCAATAATCACATTTATCAAGCCCGTAGGCGATTCATTATCACAATGAGAAACATCTCATATGTAACGTCCCAACTAGGCTTCAAGGACTAGGCCGAACCAAGCTTCAAGGGTTGTTAAGCATGCTAAACTTCAACCCAACTTGGCTTCAAGGACCAAGCCCAACCCAGCTTCAAGGGATTGTTACTTTTAGGCATGCCACCAACAACAAAACTCTGAAGATTGAATAACATATTAGCCACACAATTCTTTTATTATTTCATTATCAATTTCATTCTCATGTTCTCATAATCATCTAGGCAAACATGCCCCAATTATTTCATTTGCATCATTATAGCCAACAACAATGGCTTCACATCTCATCATTAGGGTATACACAACCAATTGCATTGTACATTCATTTTGAATGATCATTTTATCTTTCACATTATGCAAATCATAACATTAATCAAATGTATCAACAATGTAATAGATTACTTAACACATTTTATAACCAAATGTGTTAAGTCCCAAAAACATGTAAATGTATGCAACCATGTAAGGTTTGTACTTACCTCAAGAGCAACTCACACAACGCCAAACTCCTCTTCCAAGAATCCTTCAACACTTGGATTAGGGCAACTCAATCTCTTCAAAACCTAATCCAAAAAGGGATTATACACACTCACTTAAAGATACACATAAGATAATATGAATAAGAACCAACTAGGACAAACTCTACACATGACACGCTTAACAATACGGGCATGTCCCTGACCATGCCCTAAACCCACAACACAAAAGCTTTGACACGCTCAGTGACATGGGTGTGTCACTGCACGTGTCAATCCTTTCCTAACACAGTGGCTATGACACGCTCAGTGACATGGGCGTGTCACTGGACGTGTCAATCCACCAACATCACAGTAGCTATGACACGCTCAGTGACATGGACGTGTCACTGGCCTTGTCAATACTACTCCAACACAGAAGTTGTGGCATGCTCAGTGACATGGGCGTGTCACCCATCTAGAAAATAGAACCATTGACACGCCCAAAGACTTGGCCGTGTTCATGGGCGTGTCAGGCCAAAAATAATGATTCTGACACCAACAACACCACATCCAACAAACCTCTTTCTTTTATCATCTTCCACTCCAAACAAACCTAACCAAACACATCAATAAACTATAATAAACTTGCATAAGCACCAAAACAACTCAAAACAAGCATCAAACCCCAATCAAAATCATCATCACAACTCAACACACACAATCCACAACACAAATTTTCTTTCACCAAATTTAACCTTTCCTTCAAACCAACCCCAAAATCAAAATCAATAAGACCAAACACTCTCAAATACACCACAATTATATATACATATCAACAACAACCATATACCAAGCTCAATTCACAAACTCAAAAGAAAACCAAAGAATCAAGTGAAAAACTTACCAAAAGTGATGAAATCCCTTAGAATTCCAACTTGATCACTTGAAACACCTTCAAATCTTGAGTTTAGATGAGAAAAATCTCTCTTTCCTTCTTGCTATGGAGATGGCCAGCCAAAGAGAAGAGAAAAGAAGATGAAGATGAAAAAAGAGCAAAGTCAACCTTCTTAAACCACACAATTTCTCTTTAAATCTCAACCAAGAAATTTAAATATTAAAATAATCATAAATATCATCTTCCACTTAATAATTTCCATTTCAATTAATTCAAATAAAATTAAATATTTCTTTTGACCAACTTATTAGTTGACTTGTATATGTTGTATATATCTCTATATATACAACATATACACACTTTTCTTCTCCTCTCTTATCTTCTCACTTAAACATTTATACTTTATATCATTATTTCATTAAATCCAATTTCAGCAATAATCATTCCAAAAATTTTAGGGTATAGTTTGGGATATTACACCTTTTGTGTCTTTTGGCTCGTTTGGTCATCAATGGTCCGGTCGGTCTTTTAAGTGGTCTTATCGGACTTTTCATATTTCTTTCAAAAGAAATAACTTCCTGCAAAATGAAACTTGATACAAGTGTTATGTAATTTTAATTTGATTGCCAAAGATAAAAAAAAATATGAGGGTTTGGTTAACAATAACTGCATATATCTATTGTCTTTAAAAAAATATCAATATGCAGTTGTAATATTTTAGTATGTGCAAGTATATATAACATATATCTACATATACCTATTATCTCTATTATCTTAAAAAAAGAATATTACTATGTAAGTGTTATATCTCAGTATGCAACTGTAATATAAACTTCTTTCAAACATTTTGTCGAATATTTAGATTGCATTTAAACTAAAGAATAAAAAAAAAATTCAATCATTATATTTAAAACCCAAAAATCAATCAAAATTTAAAAAAAATTAAAAAAAAGAAAATTTCCATCAACAAACTGATAATAATCATTTATTTGGTACTCTTCTTTTTGCTTTTATTCTTCTTATTAGTAGCCAATTAATCATCAAATTAATAATTTTCATGATAATTATCTTAATAATAATGTGAAGGCCCAAATGATGAATCAAAACCATAGACAAAATTTGTTACTATCTATTATCTTCTTCTTCATCATCTTCATATTCTCGATCGACTCTAGCATAATTTCCATCAACAAATTGATATGATTGATTTTTTAAAAAATAAGATAGATTTGTAATTTCATTTACAATTATACATAAAAACAACAAAATTGCCGTAATAAAATGGTTAAATGAATATGATTGTCTTGTTTTCGTAACTTAAAGTCGCTAAACATGAAAAAAGAAGATAGGGAATTCATAATTTAAAATTGCTAAACAAAGAAGAAGAAGAAGATAAGGAATAATAGCGTATTATTTAAAACAAAAATAATGGATAAAATAAATTTGAAAAAAAAAACTTTAAAATTTTAAAAAAAAAGCAGTAAAATTGAAAAAAATAAAATAAAAAGCAGTATATTGTGTAATTTCTACTAAAAATCATTATCGCCATTCAAATACTAGAACTGTTTTTATTTACTTCTACATAATTTTAAATTAGAGTGTCGAAGAGCTTTTATATTGATAAATGATAATCAATTATTAGAGTTGCATTCTAAAATTTTTTTGACAAGAATATCTTTCAATTATTAGTAATCCAATAATTTTTTTTAAAATTTCACCTCTATTTATGTTTTTTAACTGTTTTTCATTTTTTATTGCTTCTATCTTTTTTTTTTAAATTCTCAATTTTTTATATTCATTTTCTAGGAAAATCTCATTAAAAATAAAAGAGGATATAAAAATAAATGAAAAGGGAAAAAATAAGAGATACAATAAGTAAAAGGTGGAACAAAATAATATATTTTAATAATCCAACAAAGAATTTCAGCCAAATACACTTAAGTAGAAAAAAATTATCTATTCGGACACAATTGATTCAAAAAAAAAATGTAAACAAAATTATCTATTTAGAACTAATTGATAAAAATAAAATAAAATGAAGAGGCCAAAATAAAAAATAAAAAAATAGTAAGGTTCAAACACTAACTTTACAATTATCCTCCCTTTCTCAGCAACTAATTATGTTGAAAATGATCCAAAAAAAAAAAAGGAAATATTTATTTATGTGATATATGACATTTAAATTTATTATTTAAAAGACAACGGTTTCCCTATAAAAATTAAAAATGCTATTAAAAATATAGAATCCCTTTCAGATTTATAACCTTGTGTAAATTGTTGATAGAGTTGAAAGACTAACAGATGTCATAAGAATCTTAGCTAAGTATTCACTAAAAGCTCATTCCTAAATCAGAAAGATGGAAAATTCTTATCTAGATCGGTCCATAATCTCATACAAGCACTCAACTAATCACAATGATTTAAAAATAAAAAACTAATTAAAATTAATTTTTTTAATTCTATAAATTTCTTCACAAATTGTGAATGGTTAGGTGCATAGATAGGGTCATGGACCCGCATCCAGACAAGAATTTCCCCCAAAAGATTACATGGGGTAAAGAATTATAATAACTATGCAAGAAAAACACAGAAATTACAAACATATTGAACCATCCTAATAGCTTTTGCATATCAAATGTAAATGGATATCAGAATAATTTGTTTTTGTTTGAGCACAAGATCAACCTTGCAGTGGTAATAGGTAATACCATCAAGGAAGCATAATCAAAATTGCAAATTGCAATAAGCCAAAATACAATAGGACTTCCTATGACAATATTAGTATAGTTTAATTCTAACCAGATAATATCATGATATCAAGAGACCGCAAAAAGGCTAAGCAAAATTAAAGAATTCTAGATGCAAATATCTGTACACATTGATCAAGAGTTATTTCACTTATAGCATCAAACAGAAAGGGAACGACTCTCTAAAACTACAAGCTTTATTCTAAGTTCCTAACTAGTATTTGTCCTCCTTTGATATGTCTTTTTGAGGAACCTTTGATTCCAATTCCTTAGGTGTTGCCTTCTCTGAAGCCCTGAATAAGGCAAATTAATCTCATATCAGCGTCCACAATGGAAATTTCAACAAGAAGTTAGTTAAGAAAAAAACCACAAATATTTAAGCAGATACATTCGTGGAAGGATCAAAAGCAAGTTGATAAGAATTAAGTTAAACTTGTTAGGTTTTAGTAATAATAATATAATACTAATCTCCTTGATGTTAAAAAATTTGCTATAACCAAATCATAAAAGAAAGGATTTTTTAATTTTGTATTTGCCAGGCATTAATTAAGATCCATGTAAAAGGCATGGGATTATTTAGATAATTTAAAATGATTATTTTTTTCATTCAAATGAAAATGAAATATTTAGCATTCAAATGAATACCAGAAGGACTTCAAATGAATATTTGTCGGCATCAATACCCAAAAGGATTTAAATGAATATTTTTAACATTAATACCCAAAGGACTTCTCAATAATGGCAGTAGCTGCCATTCTAATTTAACTTAAACACAGTCAGAAACTCAATGTTTTCATTTCTCAATAATATAGTGTGTACTTAATTTGATGGTAAATTACAATGTCTTTGGTTGGAAATGGGAAAAGTAATCTAGGACAACACAAAGAAAATGTATATTTCACACTAGAGAAATGCATAACTTCAATTAATATTAGCACAAGAGATGATAGAGGATTCACACATTCAGAACATTTCAATATTACCGATCACAATGTACATACCAATTCTTTCAAATCAAAATTCAAATCCTCGCAAAGATAACAATAATAAGGAAAAAAAATTCAAACAGCCATCACCTAACTACAACCACATGGTATATATTCCCCCAAAATACAATATAAGCAAAAGAAACCAAAAGCTACAACTTAGATATAGGCAAAAGAGGATCAATATTAAAGAACTAAAACCACACAATGACACCAGAAGCAACTCAAGTTGTACTAATAAACTGGAATAAAACTCAGCAATGGCAAAAAATGAAGCACTAGAAGCTAATATTCCCTTCATAACACCTATTGTTGCTCTATATGTAGGTAATCATGATTCTCATGCATCCCAGTGCAAGCTTTCCATCCATATAGAAAGTTTTAGAACCTCAAAACATAAGATGAGAAGATCACTACCAGAGTGAAGAACTACAGCTATTTTCACATCATTAATCATGTACCCTATGTTTGAAAACTCAGATTTTGCAAAAATCCAATTCAAATAAATTTTACTTTATCAATTTTCATGTTTGGAAGGAGCTGATTTATAGCATTCAATTATTTTAGTATGGAAATGAATTATTTCAAACTAAATACAGATATGTCATTGCGCAAAAATTTAATTTAATTGAAAATGAATTTATTGCCAAATTACACAAGTACATAGTAATCTCCTAAAATTTCAATATTATTAATTATTACTAAATAAACATAAAAAAATAAAAAAATAAAACAAATTGAATTTATTATCTATGTACCATGTTTGGATTAATTATGGCAAGAAACAATCATAAAAATCAATCCAGTCAAGACAAAATTCAGAAGATCACTAGGAACTAGACAATAAATAGAAAAACCAATAAGCATACAAGCAAGACCCAACATCTACATTATAATTAACTAAGCAAGCATGAAGATGGAGAATCTGCAAGATGATTGAAACCAGAACTGTATGCAGAGAAACTTAGTGCCAAAAAGGAGCAAAAGTAGACCCTCTAATATTAGGTCAATCAACGCAAAACTGGATTGCACCAAGAGTGAAGCTAAGAATAGTTTAGGCTCCTTCAAGGAGAACCTGTAATGCAAAAGTTATAAAAATCCAAGCATCCAATGCAATTAACGATAGTCAAGAGATGACAAACATTTCTACTGAGAAGGGGAAGGCAAAGAATCCCATTGTAAGATTACTTAAGCCAATGTTAGAATTGAATTTTTCATAAAAATCTAAACGTATGCATGGAAACAGGAATAGTAGATAAAATAAACACACTATCACTCCCATCTTTGACAAGACATAAGTTATAGCGCAATGTTCCTGAAAGACACTCAAATCATAATAGCACGCCCTCTTCAATTTTGATAATTACTTTTAAATTGTAATTAATAGAAAGTTTCAGCTATAAGAAAACATACCCATGAGAAAAAATCATTCAATTCATTGAAGCTAAACATAAATTTCAAGTCTTTTTTACCACTCATGGATTCAAATTCATGCGATAAATAGCATAATATGTGTACATATAGAGCGTAATTGGAGGCAGCGGCCGATTCCTCTTCGAGCCAGTGCGTATATGCTTGAGGTTGCGCCTGAAATTAGCAGCCGATTGCTTCACATCGCTTCTAAGAATAAGAACGACAGCGCCAACACCGGCCACCGTGATGATAAAATTTTTCAAACCCATAACCCTAAATTTCCACAACAATATGGGCAAGGATGAGGGGTGCTTTAGATAAAGGGTGTCCATTTTTAAATTGTGGAAATAAATTTTGAAAATTTTAAAATGTGGACAAATGGGGTGTTTTCGGAAACTAGGTATGAGAGTTCTTAATTTTTTAATTAAGAACTCTCAAATTCAGTATGAGAGTACTTAGTCTCAAACTGGATATGAGAGTAAAGAAACTCTCAAACTATATATGAGAGTTTAGGGTTCAATCTTTCACGTGCTACACTGTCAGACTACTTTGTCTTTTTTTCCACAAAAGTCTCAAATTGGATATGAGAGTATAGAAACTCTCAAACTTCGTATAAGAGTTTAGGTTTTGTCTTTTTTTCACAAAAGTCTCATACCAAGTATGAGAGTAATTTATAAATATTATAAACAATTTATAATATTTTAATTTATAGTAATTTATAATTTTAACAAATAATTTATAATTTATAATTTTAAATATTATTATAATTTATTAATTTTATAAATTATAATATTAAAAATATTTTAATATAAGTGAAAATGATTTTTTTATATTAATAATTTATCATATTAATAAACAATTTTTATAATATTGTTAATATTATAAATTAATATTAAAAATAAGAATATAAAAATTAAAGAACATTGCAAACTACATAAATAAATAAAAATACAAATTTTTTTATAATATTATTAATATTATAAACTAATATTAGGAAATATAAAATATAAAAATTACAAAAAATTATAAAAAAAATACACTAACATATCATACCAATACCGAGTATGAGAGTATATCCCAAATCTGTCAATTTTCATTTTTTAAAAATTTTATGCAAGTAATTTATATTATATCTAACTACTAACAAATAATCCGAATACAAATAAAAGCCATAGATTTAGATTTTTTCAAAATACTAAATATCTAAAAAATAATAATATCTAGTTTGAGAGTACAGACACATGTGAAGCATGCTAGAAACTCTCAAATTCAGTATGAGAGTACTTGGAGAAAAAAGAAACTTCACACGCCATCAACCAAATGACTACAGGACAAAAAAAACTCTCATACCTAGTTTGAGAGTACATTGCCCAGAAAAATTTTCACCACCTGCAACAAGCAACATTGACAATCAAGTTCTGACAGTAACAGAAAAAGTGCACGGTTGATGGAAAATAAAAAAAGCATCGGGTAGTGTGTTCTCATAATGAGTATGAGATTTCTTAGCCAATATATATCATATACGAGCTACATTTGGAGCACAAAAAAAAAATAATAAGCTGGCTCCCTCTGTTTTTTCAGTGTTCTTGAGAAATGTCTTATACTACTCCATTTCCGTTAAATTTATATTGGAGCAGTGCATTACCTCTCGTCGACGGTATGGTTTGTTACAACCCTAACGTGGCAGATGCGGCAATATGCATTGACTGTCAGCTATCTTTTGAGCAGCTTGTAGATGTGGTATGCAACGAGTGTGGGTTGCGGAGTAATCGAAATATGCTGCGATTTTTTTTATTTGGTGTGGACAGAATACAATGGAATGAGAAGGTACATCATTATTCGGGACAACCGGAATATTCAGTTTTTATACATGTATGCGTTGAACTTGCCATAATTATATATGACAGCGGAACAAATTTCTGACTTTTATCATGCGCCTGAACCGCGTGGGGCTGGCGAAACAAGTGGCATGGCACATGATAGTGAATATCAAGAAGTAGAAACTGGGGCAGGGAACAGTACAGATGAAAGAGTAAATGAGGAAATTGGAGCAGTCAACAGTCCAGGTGATGGAGAAAATGAAGAAATCGGAACAGTCAACAGTCCGGATGAAAGAGAAAACGAGGATAGTGAAGAAGAGATGTCAGATTTTTCAAGTAGTGACGATGAATCCTACGTGCCATCAGAGTATGATTCTGGCAATGAAATTGATGTACCTTCGGGTCATTTTATTTATGGAGACATTGGCGTGGAAGATCCGGAAGAGGAGAATGCAAACTTACCGAATATGTGGGATGGCAATACCGAGAGTATTGGTATCGGTACTTATTTCAAAAACAAGCAGCATGTGATAAATGCTATTACGGCATGGTCCGCAAAAAGAGGGATGACATACCACAAGGTCGAGAGCAAAAAGAAAACTTGGGCAGCCGAATGCGAAACCCGTAGTCCTAAATATCCACAGGAAAGACTGCACGGAGTATATTGCAACTGGAGTATACGGGCATCGGAACAAGCTAGTTCGGGCAAGTGGAGAATGGTGAAGTGGGTTGCGGAACACAACTGTGCGGGAGCAAACATAGGCAATCAAGGCAGAAATGTGACATCCTCGGATATTGCTGCCTTAATTACTCCAAAAATTAAGGAGGACACAGGCTACAAGGTACGTCTAATTCAGACAGATGTGAAAAAAATATACCGAGTTGATGTCAACTATAAGAAAGCTTGGCACGGGAGAAGAAAAGCAATTGAGGGACTATTTGGGACATGGGAGTCAAATTTTAGGGAGCTGCCCAGATATTTAGCTGCAGTTCAGGCAAAGAATCTGGGCACAGTGATCCAGTACAAGTTCAAAGGCAGTTCATATGCGAGACGCATTTTTCGGTACGTGTTCTGGGCATTTGGCCCGTCAATTGAAACATTTAAGGCTTGTCGTTCGGTTGTTTCTATTGATGCAACGCACCTCCGAGGGTCTTATAAGGGAAAATTGATAGTAGCAGTGGCCAAGACCTCAAACAATAATATTTTTCCAGTAGCGTTTGCGGACGTGGACGATGAGACAACACATAGCTGGAAGTGGTTCCTAAAATATTTGAAGTTGAATGTTCTTGGTGACCGGTGGACATGCATTATATCCGATCGTCACAAGGGTATCCTTTCTGCTATTGATGCGATTTTAGAAAAATTTCCCGGAATGGGAGTCCACAGGTATTTTTCTTAATTAAGTGTAGTTTTTTTAGTGATTTTAATTATGTTTAATAATTATTATAATTACGTTTTATTTTATTTAATTTTAATTTTTTGAAAATTATGTGATTTTAATTTTAATAATGTGTATTTACTTCTAATTATTTTAATTATGTGTCATTTAATTTCTATTATTTTAATTATGTCTTATTTTATTTTTATTATTTTAATTATGTGTTATTTAATTTTTATTATGTTCATAGGTACTGTCTTGAACACGTCAAGGCCAACATGTGTTCGAAATACAGGCGGAAGGGGCTGAAGGACCAGTGTCAGACAGTCGGTACGGAATTGCAAGAGCACAAGTATGAAGCTGCCTGGAAGAAGTTGGGCAAGAATAGCAATGGCGCCAAACGATATTTGGAAAGCATCGATCCTGAGAAATGGACTCCTTTTAGAGATGGATGTCATAGATGGGGGTTGTCGACTACGAACATATCTGAGAGCTTCAACAATGTCCTAAAAGGAGCTCGCTACTTACCGATCAGAGCTTTGGTTGAGTCATCATTAGAGAAAACGGTAGCTATTTTCCAGCGAGACTGGGAAAAGATAGCAAACTGCAACACTGCACTTGCACCGAAGCCTATGAACGTGTTTAACAGCTATAGAATCCGTTCGCAACTCCATCGAGTAGGCTGCTGGAATGAACGTTTATTACTATACAAAGTGGCAACAGAATACGGCAACGAGCATGAAGTACGATGGAGTTACAAAGCATGCACATGTGGAAAGTGGCAGACGTATAGGATTCCGTGCTCACATGCCATTGCCGTAGCCTTACGCAGACGTGAGGATCCGTTGGTGCTTGTTGATAAGTTCTACACTAAGGAAGGCTGGATTGCACAGTTTGCTGGAGCTTTCACCCCTATACTTGGTAGTCAGACGTGGCCTCCTTTGGACTGGACTCTACTTCCAGATGACTCCCTAATGATTCACCATGGAGGGCCGGGCCGAAGAAGGGTAAATAGAATTAAAGGCGCGATGGATCATAGCCGAAGGCAGACTAGGAGAGGTCCGAGATGTAGCCGTTGTGGAAATCCCGATCATAATTCCAGATCATGTCCGCTCTCTCATCCTCCTTCTGATAGAGCTCCAATAGATAGTGTTTATGATAGATATGGGGAGCATGGTTTGTAATTTTTTTTTTAAATTATGTGAACTTTTTTTAATTATGTGTATTTTTATTTTAATTTGGTTTGTAGTTGAATTATGTATTTTTTTAAATTGTAATTGTAGTTTAATTATGTATATTTAATTATGAATGTTTAGTTTAATTACGTATATTTAATTACGAATGTATATTTAATTATGTATTATTTAAATTATGTGTATTTAATATCTAAACATATATCAAAAATAAAACATATATTTATAAAACAAAGCGTGGTAGAAAATTATAGGTTTCTCGGTCAACTTGTGCAAACTGAATTCTAAATAAAATGAAAGTGTAAAATTCTAGAAAGAGCTATAAATAGAATAGAAATAGAGTACTAAAACTTCTCTTATTAATTTACTTGAATTTCTCATGGATTGATATAAATAATAGTCAAAGAACTGCAAAATTCAAGCTAAGACTTCTAAATGATTTGATGGTAGGTTAGTAGACAAAAACGAAGCTAAAACCAAATAAAATAGAGCAACAAAGTATAAAAATGGAAAAGAAATGAATTTGCAGCAATGAAAGTGAAATTCCTCTGAAAATTAGAGGATCGATTATTCTATTTTGGTCTTTTCGGAGGGGATTTTTGGTGTCTCATTCATTCATTGCTTTGTCCTTTCATGGTCATTTGCCCACTTCGTCTTTGGTCAGTGGCCGGTCCCATATTCTTCCTTAGTTCCAATATCTCCATGACTTTCATTTATGAGACTAAATATTTAATTCATAAATTTAATAATATGAATTAAGTTAAATAATATTAATTGTTAAAAAATAATTAATTAATAATAATAATTATTAATATATTAATAATAAATAATAATTGTAATAATAAAGACAAATTTTTGCAAATATAATTTTTCAATATATATATATATATTTAACTATATAATTTTAAAATATTTAATAATATAATTGAGGTGTAAGAAAAAAATTTAAAAAAATTAATTCTAAATTTTAATTTTGAACTAAAAATTATATGTTATATATATATATATTAAAATTTAATATATTATATATATAATATATAAAATATATTAATTTTTAATATATATTAATTTTTATTTTTTTTTTATTTTTTATGGTTCTGAATTGCCGGTTCTGATTTCGGTTCATGAATCGAAACTAAACTCTTATAATCTAATTTTGATTCTAGTTAAAAATTAATTTTTTTTAATTTTAGTTTGATTTATAAATTATAAAGTTAATTCACAATTTACTGTAAATCATAACTATTATTATTTCTGGCCTGATTCATATACTTTCAACTATTAATTTTGGCCATATTTAATATTTCTCTTGGTGCAAATAGAATTTCTTTAAAGTGGTTCGATAAGTAAAGTTATTTTTAAAAATGCTTTTTTCCTTTGAAAAATATTACTTATAAATTTTTAATTTTAAAAATTATTTTATTCTAAAAAATAAACATCGAATATTAAATATATATTTTACTTAAAAATATATATTTAATATTCATATAGTATATTAAAAATATATCAAAATAATTAAATTTTTTTTAAAAAAAATATAGTACAATTTTCCTTTGTATAAATCCAAAAAAAAAAAATTCCTCATATTATGAGGAATATAGACGGGTTTATTGTGATCTCACTGGAAATTATTTTTAGACATTATATATATATATATGGTCAAATATGACGGCGTTGAAAATTTTAAAAAATTATGTACTGATAATTTAAGTGATATATTTTAAATATTAAATAAAATAAGAGAAATAATTTTTAAATTGTAAAAAATAGTTAAAGATTTAATCACTTGTTATATTCTGTGTAAATTTTAAATTAAAAATTTTGTTGTGTTAATTTTAAGATATATATTATCAAATAAATTAAAATAATTAAATATTAAAATTTTTAATTTTAAATATTAATGAATGTGTCTTATATATTATCAAATAAATTAAAATAATTAAATATTAAATAAAATTTTTAATTTTAAATATTAATGAATGTGTCTTAAATAGTAAAATTGGATAGTCTCAAACTGGATATGAGAGTAATGAAACTCTCAAACTATATATGAGAGTTTAAGGTTCAATTTTTCACGTGCTACATTGTCAGGCTACTTTGTCTTTTTTCCCACAAAAGTCTCAAACTGGGTATGAGAGTATAGAAACTCTCAAACTTCGTATGAGAGTTTAGGTTTTGTCTTTTTCCCACAAAATTCTCATACCGAGTATGAGAGTACTTAAATCTCATGCTGAGTATGAGAGTTCTGATGACTAATGACGTGTCACCTTATGGTTGGACCTTTTGTATTCCTCTCTCTGTACTCTCAAATTGAGTATGAGAGTATATTTAATCTGTCATTAAATTGTTAGTTAGTGGGTAATTATTCTTATTAATGCTTTGTACTCTCATACTGGGTTTGAGAGTATATTTTTTAATTCAAAAAAATACCTGAACTCTCATATCTAATATGAGACTTTCTTAAACTCTCATAATCAGTTTCCGAAAACACCCTTTCGTGTCCAGAGTTAAAAAAAAAACACACTTTTGGTAAAAACTCCCAAGGATGAGAGCTAAATGTAAAATTTTCAACAATATTGGTGATTAATATGTAAATTCTTCATGAATTTCAAAATTTCACACTAAAGAGCTTTGCGCTGAACAAGTTGGATTGTCTGTATGTCCGTAAACGAGTTAAGCTGCTTCGATCGGTTTGGCTTTTATCGGGTAAAGCTTATTTAGACTCGAGTTTGAACATTTTATTTGTTAAATAAGGTGTGCTAAAATATATTTGACCTATTAATTTATGAGCTAACTTATTTAAAAAAAATTATAAATAAATTTTGTCAATTAGCTCATTTATTATATTAAATTAAAAATATAAATAATTTAATTTATATATATTAAATTATATATATAAATATATTAATTTTTTAATTAATATAATTTATTAATATATGATATATATGATAAATAAATTAAATAATATAAAATAATTTATTAATTTATAATAAAATATAAAATTATAGTAATACAATATTTTATTTTTACTAATATATAATTATATTATTCATCTTTTATAAAAAATAATAATTTTAATATATTTTCTATAAAAAAGTAAAAGAAATAAATAAAAAATTAAAATTAAAATAAGTTTGTTGAGCTCGTTAAATTTATTTAAATTAAGGTCAAGTTTAAACTCAAGATATATGATATATGAGCTGGCTCGATATAAGTTCGGACTCGACTCGGGATCGGTTCGAGTTTAAACTCAACTATTTTATATTAAGCGAAGTTTAAGCTTTCTAAAATTCAGTTTGACTAGGCTCGATTACAATCTTTTTGCCAGGGTGGTGCAAAAGTTGATATTGTTAGATGTTTTATGATTAAAAATAGGAGAAATTACATGGTTATCATTTTTTAAATTTTGTTTTAAAAAATATTGTACATATATTTTTCACTCTTAATTTTTTATTTTTACTTTTTTTTATTTTTCTATATTTTTAACTAAACACTTTTTTTTATGAACTAGAAAATATTATTAAGAAACCAAACATGTATAGTCCTTAGCAACAATAGGGCTGTGCAGATTTATTAAAACCGATCGAATATGACTGAACTTAATAGTTTATGGATTTGGTCGGTTAGTTATAAAAATTTTGGGTGAAATCGGTTCAAGTTTTATAAATTAGTTAAGGTTCGGTTGGATTATCGGGTTAAGGTTCAAATTTCCACTCAAACCTGAACCCTACTGAATATATTATATACTTTATAACATATGATACTATGTCGTTTTACTAATAGATATAAAAACATCCTTAATTTCTTAGTGAACCCTACATTCATTTTTTAGCTGCCGCTCATTTATCTCAACTAACTCTCTCTCTCTCTGCCTCTTCAATTCTCTTAATCTCTTAGCCACTTCTTCTTCAGTTCTTCTAAGTTTTAAATATTCTTCAAATTTTCAGCAATTCTTGATTCTTCATTATAAGTTTATAAATTTTAAAATTTATTTTTAAGATTTTTTATTTAAAAAAATGATGATTTTTATTTTAGAGTTGAGGTAATAAGGATTTTTATTTTAGCTTGTTCTTTTGTTAGAGATTTTTTATGTTCGATTTTTTATTTTTTTTAATAAAATATTTTTTATTTATTAGGCTTCTGATGTAAGTTTTTTTTTTGTTTTATAAAACGATGTTTGATTTTCAATTTACTATACAAAATAATTTTTGAATATTAAGCTTAGGCATGATGCATTTGCATGTTTATAAATTGTTTTTATTTGTTCTTTTGAATGTAGAACACAATATGTTGCTGTGAATATTTTCGTTGTTGATTATGATATTGATTTTCTGAGTTTTTTATTTTGAATGTTTTTGTTCTTGTTATGATTCAAGTTTTAGGAGTTTTTATCATAATCTAGATTTTTTGTTGGGATTATGTTTTCTCGAGATTTAGAGTTTCATTGAAGATTTAGCCAAATTTATCCAATTTAAATTGACTAAAATTAATTTTGCACAGGTTGGTTGAAAAATGCACATATATTAGTCGACTTTGGATGTTGATTTTTTAGTAATGTTTGGGTTCGGATGAGTTTGGATAAAATTTTAAACCGATTGAACTTGATCTGCGCACACCCCTAGCAACAATTTATTGGAGATGCGTAGGAACATCTTCCATGAAGACTAAACACTTTTTTTTTAACTTAAAAAATATTATGCATATTCTTAATGTTTCTTTTATTTTTCTTCTTAACTTCAAAAAATACTGCACATATTCTTTTTCTTTTTCTTTTCCTTCTTTTTCTTCTTCTTCAATTTTAGTTTGCTCTTTCTGTCCAATAGTCTCCTATTTAACTAGAAATACAAATGAGTATTAAGTTATATACATAATGATTCAATTATGTATGTTTGAAGAACCTAATTAATATTGTACATCTCCTTCTTGTTGTGTTTATAACTTTTTCTTTATTTTATTTTATTTTAGTATGATTTAACTATAATGCTATAATTTTTTTTTTGTTCTTGAAATATAGTGCCTTTTAAATGTATGATAAAATATTTCAAAGGAATTTTTTTTTGTAAATTTTTTTATTAATTTATATTTTCTGAATTGATATGTAATTTTTTTTTTGAATTATATTTATTTCATTTTGATTTATATTTGCATTTATATTCTTTGTTTGTATATAAATACTATAACACAATACATTTCGCAATATATATATATATAATATATTTGTAATATTTATACAATATATCAACAGTATAAACACTATAATTAACCAACGTATAAAGTTTGAGAGACAACATATTCACAACATATATAATATAATTAAGCAATATATAAAAAATTATAACACATATAAAGGCTGAAAAGATAACATATACACAATATATCAAGATATATGAAGAGTCTGAATACCTACTGCTTACACTATGTATACTGAATTTTAATTTTACTTTACCGTCTTCATACTGTTCAATTTTACTGAGTTCTATATTGGGTTTAACTATAGTTTTTGGTTCAGGAAGAGGAACAACATCCTCTAAAACCCATTCATTAGGGAGACTAATATCTTTCCATTGAATAGTCCTAGGAATTACTGTGTTAGCTTTACTTAAATCTGTCTGTAGAAATTTAGTTTCTCCTAATTTAGGTTGCATTATATATTTTGTAGGACTAGCATATACCATAGCTTTATAATTTATTTTATACATTAATGCTACAGGAATAGATCCTTCAAGCATTTTATAATTATGTGTTTTAATTTTCAGTACTACACTTTTTAATATATTTGGATCATTTAATGAAATTGTTATATCTAGGAAGCAGTCAAATGAGATTGGACCACTACTCAGACTGGTTTCTATAGTTCCTAAAAGTGAGTCATTAAAATTTACAAACCTAGCATCTCTGACCACAGCCTCTGAAGTCCTCCTTTGCACCAGGTATGAAATAACGCCGCCGTACCATTTAAAAGAGATTATAATTATTCTTTTTAATATATGCTTTTGAATTATTTCTTTAATTTATTTTTTTTTACATTTTGTTTCTTATTTATTGTTTTAATTAATCTGTTTATATATCTATATTATGTTGCTTAACAGTTTATTGTTTTATTATTCCTTTTAAAATTATTTCTCCCCCTGTCAAAGATCCTTAAGTTTTGCTGGTATCAGAGCCATCTTCTTTTAAGGGTGGTAGTAGATAGATATAGAACCGTTTACATAGTTAAAATTTTGACTCTTAGATCTAGAAGTGGACTTAGTGTTGTCTAGGTATTGGATATGCAGTAAGACCCGTGTTAGCCGACGGATAGGCGTTTAGGGCAGTAAGTTAGTGGTCGCTACCAAAACCAACATTAATAAACTTTAAAATCTATTTTTCAAAAATTTAAAAATGGAACCATTTCTATGTAAATCTGCTAGTACAACTAAATCAGATAGTTCTGAGTCATCAGAAGTTAAAAGGATAGTTAACAGAAATGAAGTAATTTTAGAAGATTTTAATAAAGCAATTGACAATTGGGTAATACCAAAGATAGATAAAGAACAGATTTATAAAATACCAAAATTAAACATATTTAAAAATGATTATATAATTAAAGCTGAAGAAAGGGATGTACAGTTAAGTAAACCCTTTGAGAAAATAACTTTACTTTCTGCAGAATCAATAAAGCATCATAAAAATAAAAATAAAAATATATACATATAGGATTAGTACAAATAGGTATAAAACCTTTAACTAGAGAAGGGTTAAATACTAGTATTCTGGCTGTGGTCAGAGATGCTAGGTTTGTAAATTTTAATGACTCACTTTTAGGAACTATAGAAACCAGTCTGAGTAGTAGTCCAATCTCATTTGACTGCTTCCCAGATATAACAATTTCATTAAATGATCCAAATATATTAAAAAGTGCAGTACTGAAAATTAAAACACATAATTATAAAATGCTTGAAGGATCTATTCCTGTAGCATTAATGTATAAAATAAATTATAAAGCTATGGTATCTGCTTTTGCTACAAAATATATAATGCAACCTAAATTAGGAGAAACTAAATTTCTACAGACAGATTTAAGTAAAGCTAACATAGTAATTCCTAGGACTATTCAGTGGAAAGATATTAGTCTCCCTGATGAATGGGTTTTAGAGGATGTTGTTCCTCTTCCTGAACCAAAAACTATAGTTAAACCCAATATAGAACTCAGTAAAATTGAACAGTATGAAGACGGTAAAGTAAAATTAAAATTCAGTAGACATAGTGTAAGCAGTAGGTATTCAGACTCTTCCTCCTCTGTATCAACAGTAGATATAGGTAGAGCCTCACAGTTACCTTCTGTAATATATGCTTCATATAAAGAAAATGAACCTAAACCTGTATTGCAAACAGTAGTAAAGCCTAGGTATTCTACATCAGATATACCTGAATCAAGTAATAAACTAAAAAGTGTAGACTATAGTACAACAGTACCACATTTATATTATAATCCAACAGGAACAATGAACCCTTTGGAACCAAACCCTAATTATAATCAACCACAAAATGTAGAACACTCACCTTCTCCACCTATGTCACCTACAGCTTCCTTCATGACAGGAAATGTAGAAAGCATGGATAGAGAATTAAACGTAATTAATAAAGAATTTATTTTTAATTATGATAGATTAAATAAAGAATTATCAGCAATTAAAAATAAAGATAAATTAGAAAATGTAATAAAAAAGGTAAAAGACTTTGAATCAGTAAAAGAAGAATATGTTGACTTTATAAGAAATTATGAAGTTAATATGAAATTCTTTGATTGGTTTAAAAGAATTTATAAAGGAAAACTTAAAGCAGAAAAATTAATAAATCCAGTAACTATTAGGAATAAAGATACAGAATGGAAAGTAAAAGACAAAATTATACAGAGTGAACATCCACCTAAAACATCAAGTGTATTTTTACATGGAGATAAAGAAATAAATATAGCACCATTTAAAATAGTTTCTGAAGATGACCCTAATAGGAAAATATTAGAACAAAATAATTTTAGTAATGCACACCTATTAAGTATAGGACAACAATTAAACAGAATAGAAGATACTATTAAAGAAAGTAAGATAGTAAAAATTAAAAAAGAAGTAAAAGATAAAAAAACTTAAATCTCATGTTTTTAAACCCTTTGAAGTTTCTAAAACAGGACAAAAAGAAGTAAAGTCTAAAGATTCAGATTTTGTTAAAGCAATTAAAGAACAATTAAGTAAAATTGACTCTTCTTCTGGGTCAAAACAGGTAGTACAAGAAACACCTCAATCTAAAGCTTCTAAAACTATTAGTATAGTTACCCAAGACCCAGAATCAGAATCAGTTGAGGAATCTCAACCTGAATCTGAAGATATTGAAACCTTTAGTAAAGCCCTAGAGCCACAAATAAATCGTATAACATATAATCAGCCTATAGTACCTAGAATGTCTGCCCCATACTTAGGTATAACAGATAGACCTAATACATTAACACAGTATAAATATAATGCCTCTTCAGTTTATGAATGGAACATTGATAGCCTATCAGAATACAATATTCTGAGTCTTCTACAGCAGATGACAATGGCTGCCAATGCTTATAGAACCCAAACTGAAATCTCAGATAAAACAATAGCTGAACTACTTATAGCTGGCTTTACTGGTCAACTTAAAGGTTAGTGGGGTAATCATCTCACTGATGAACAACATTTAGAAATTCTAAATGCTATAAAAACATATGAAGATGGGATACCTATATTAAATGAATTTGGTGATACTATTCAAGATGCAGTGGCAACACTAATCTTGACTATATCACTTCATTTTATAGGTGACCCTACACACTTAAAGGATAAAAATGTTGAATTATTAAGTAATCTTAGATGTAAAAAACTTAGTGATTTTCAATTTTATAAAACAACTTTCCTAACCAGAATAATGCTTAGAGAAGATTCTAACCAGGCTTTCTGGAAAGAAAAATTCTTAGCAGGATTACTTTTCTTCTTAGGAGAAAAGGTTAGGAACCATATAAAACAGGAATATGGAAACCCTATTCCTTATGACTTATTGACTTATGGACAACTGTTTAGTATAGTTCAAAAAGAAGGATTAAAGCTTTGTCAAGATATAAAACTTTAAAAATCATTAAAATATGAAATGAGAAAGACTAAACAAGAATTAAGTTCTTTCTGTAAACAATTTGATTATAGTATAACCCAAAAATATAAAGATTGTAATGGACAGTGTTCTACTACAAAAAAATATAAAAAACCTTATAAAAAATATCACAAAAGAGTTATAAGAAAAAACTTGATAAAGATGATTATTATAAAAAACAGAAACCTTATAAGCCTTACAAATATAGAAAACCTAGTAGAAAACCATATAAACGAAAAGATAAAAAATTCACATCATATAAAGATTTAACATGTTATAAATGTGGAAGGAAAGGCCACACATCAAGATTTTGTAAATTTGATAAAAAATTACAAGAATTAAATTTAAAAGAATCTGTATTAAATAAAATCTATGAATTATACCTAGATTATTCAGATTCTGAAGAAATAAATCAGATAGATGATATAGGATCGGAATCAAGTTTTGAATATAGTAGTAAATCATTAAATGTATTAACTAAAGAACAAGAATCTATATTAGAAGCAATAAAATATATAAGTGATCCTAAAATTCAAGAGAAAATGTTAAATAAAATATTAGAAAATAAACATTCTATGTTACCTAGTACTAGTAAATAAACTTATGATTTAACTACAATACTAAACAAGAATAAAACAGTAAAAAATAAACCAACCATAAATGATTTACAAAAAGAAATTAAAGAAATTAAATTAGAATTAAAAGAATTAAAAAATAAACAAGAACAAGATTCACAGATAATAAAATCTTTAATGAACTCAACTTCTTCTTCTGATGAAGAAGCTGAAGAAGATATTGAACAAATAAATGGTAAAGAAACTGATAATGAAATTAGTTTAATTAGTAAAGATAAAATTCCTGATAATTTAATTTTTATGTTGCATGAAATAACATCTAGAAAATATTTAATAAAAATAAAATTAAAATTCTCAGATAATTATAATATAAAAACTATAGCATTATTTGATACAGGAGCTGATTTAAACTGCATTAAACCTAGTTTAGTACAAAAAAAATGTTGGCAACAAACAAATGAAAGTTTATCTGCAGCAAATAAATCTAGATTAAATATACTTGGTAAAGTAGAAGCATCAATTATAGATAAAAATTTAGAAATAAAGAATATATTTATTTTAACTAATATTCATCATATGGTAATCTTAGGAACGTCATTTATGAATTTAATAACACCTTATTCAGTAAATGATGATAGTATAAGTTTTAAAGTTAGAAAGCAAAAAATAATTTTCCCATTTTTGGAAAAACCAAAAAAGAGAAATTTAAATCTTTTAAAGGCTCATTCAATAAATGAATTACAAATAAATGCACTTATAAAAGCAAAGTCTAAACAACTTTGTAATTTAAAGAATAATTATCATTTATAAAAAATAAATGAACAGTCAAATAATAAATTTACGCAAGATAAAATTAATAAATTAAAATCTCAAATAGAAAAAGATTTGTGTGCTGATATTCCAAATGCATTCTGGAATAGAAAGCAACATATGATTGATTTACCTTATGAAATAGGCTTTGATGAAAAGTCTATTACAACTAAAGCTAGGCCCATTCAGATGGCGCCTGATTTAATTGAATTTTGTAAAAAAGAAATAAATGATTTAGAAAATAAGGATTAATAACTAAATCTAGAAGCCCTTGGTCTTGTGCTGCATTCTATGTAAACAAGGCCTCTGAAATAGAAAGAGGTGCATCTAGACTAGTAATAAATTATAAACCATTAAATAAA
Organism: Garcia nutans; assembly: GCA_947685225.1. Lineage (NCBI taxonomy): Eukaryota > Viridiplantae > Streptophyta > Magnoliopsida > Malpighiales > Euphorbiaceae > Garcia > Garcia nutans. Next base: position 5,606,587 of record CANTUV010000068.1, read on the forward strand.
GCTTTAAAATGGATTAGGTACCCTATTCCAAATAAAAAAGATTTATTAGGAAGATTATATAAAGCAAATATTTTTAGTAAATTTGATATGAAGTCTGGATTTTGGCAAATTCAGATTAACCCTAAAGATAGGTATAAGACTGCATTCACTGTTCCATTTGGACAGTATGAATGGAATGTTATGCCTTTTGGTTTAAAGAATGCACCCTCTGAATTTCAGAGAGTGATGAATGATATTTTTAACCCTTACACTAAATTTTGTATTGTTTATATTGATGATGTTTTAATATATTCAACAACTATAGAAGAACATTTTAAACATTTAAAAACGTTTTTCATGGTAATTAAACACAATGGCTTAGTATTAAGTAAAACGAAGATGTCTCTGTTTCAAACTAAGATTAGATTCTTAGGACATTATATAGAACAGGGAATTATAGAACCTATAGAAAGAAACTTAGCCTTTGGAGATAAGTTTCCTGACCAAATAATTAATAAAGCCCAATTACAAAGATTTTTAGGTTGTTTGAATTATGTTATAGAATTCTTTCCCAACCTAAATAGGACTATTAAACCTCTGCATGATAGGTTAAAGAAAAACCCAGGCCCATGGACTGATGTCCATTCTGATATAGTTAGACAAGTTAAAAACCTAGTTAAAACTATTCCTTGTCTACATATAGCTGATCCCTTAGCCTCCAAAATAGTAGAGACTGATGCATCAGATATAGGTTTTGGTGGGATTTTAAAACAGGTTAAAGAGGGTAGAGAAGCCATAGTCCAATTCTATTCAGGACATTTGAGCCCAACCCAATTAAATTATTCTACTATAAAGAAAGAAATTTTGAGTATTGTTTTATGTATTTCAAAATTTCAATCTGATTTATTAAATAAAAAATTTCTATTGAGAATTGATTGTAAAAGTGCAAAAGATGTTTTGCAAAAAGATGTTAAAAATCTTGCCTCAAAACAGATTTTTGCTAGATGGCAAGCTATTTTGAGTATATTTGATTTTGATATAGAATTTATTAAAGGAGAAAATAATAGTTTACCTGACTTTCTCACTCGTGAATTCCTTCTCAGGAATCATGGGGAGAAAAAAGAAAACAACCAATAAAGAAAAGGAAACCCTAAAAGATGACTCTCCTAAAGCTCTATCTGATCATTCATATAGTATTGCAAACCCTAAACCTATAAAATCTTGGGCTGATGCTGTCCAAGCAGAAGATGATAAAGCCAAATTGGATCTTTGGGTCTCTCAGTTGGCCCAGTCTCCGAAGATCCTTAAAGCTCTTTCAAATATGGGCTTCCTGCCTCACGAAGCCCCAGGTATGAATTCTTTAATCCCTTTTAAAACAGAGTTAGGTCAATCTTCAAAAATCCTAACTCAAAATGTTTCTAAAAATGAGTTGAATGTTTCAAGCTCTTCAACTCAAATTGTTTCTTCAAATTTTCCTTTAAAGTCAAAAACTTTTTGGCATAATAAAAATTTTTGGTCTACAGAATTAATTACTGATTTTGGGTCTGCTCAGCTAAACCCATGGTCTATAGTTGAAACTGTATACCCTAAAGGATGGTTTTTTAAACCAAAAGAATTTTCAAAACCTCAAGAATATTATCTTCATATTCTTGTGGATTCAGGTTCTTTGTTTTTAAAGCACAATTATAGTCAGCAAGATAAGGCTGTCATAGCCTATTCTTCTTTCAAAATAAAGAAAATTCTCCATCCTTCTGAATGGGGAAGACCTTTGCACATTTTTGTGCAATTTAAAGCCCTTCCTTCTTTATCATGTTGTTCCTCATATAACTATTGGGACTATATAGAAGCCTGGACTAAAGCCCTGTTTTTTCAAAACCCTGGTAAAACCCATTCCTGGCTCATCTATTGTGAGACCAATTTAAAGATTAATAACCTCCCATCCTGGTTTCTTGATTGGTGGTACTATTGTGGTAATGATGAGCGTTGTCTCCCACAAGATGTACAATTAGCTTACCAGCATTAGAAAACTCACTTAAACCCTAATCCTTATGAGAAGAATTTTCCTCCTCTTCTTCTCTTTAGTTTGACTTTCAATATACCTTGGGTATATCAATGGTGCTTTGAATCATCTATTCTTCCAAGTACCATTATCCCTGTTGTATTGAGAAAATCTAAAGTCAAGTGGTGGACTGCCTTTCGCAAATCTACCACTGAGGAGACTGTTAAAGCATGGCTCCTAAAGAGAAACCACAATGGTCTTGACCCAAGGCTATCCGTCTCTTTTGGAGCTCAAAGAGCCCAGAATATTGCCCTTCTTGCAGCTGCCAAAACTGCAGAAGAATATAAAGCCTTAATGGAACAGATGGTTGGGTCTCTTCCCTCAACATCTGAGCCCATTAAGCCCAGTAGAACCTGCTATGCTGAATCTTCAAATAAAGCCCAAACTAAAGTCTCTAAAGCCTCATCCAGAAGAAGAAAATCTCCTTCCTCTTCTTCGGATTCCTCTTCATCATTCATGACATCATCTTACACCGAGACATCTGACTCGGATTACTGTCCCAGTAATAAGGATGATTGCTATGGTATATTGTCCCCCATTAAAATAAAAAGTAAAGAAAAAATAAAAAGGAAAGAAAAAGAAAAGAATAAAGAAAAAGAGAAAAAAGAAAAGAAAAAAGATAAAGAAAAAAGAAAAGAAAAAGAAAAAAAGAAAAAGTAAAGAAAAAGAAAAAGAAAAGAAAAATAAAGAAAAGAAAAAAGAAAGAGAAAAGAAAAGTAAAAAGAAAATTATGTCAGAAGTTGAATCTGACTCAGATTCATCTGATTAAAGGCAAGAGAAACCTAATTTCTCCACTCAGGTTACTAAAGTCAATAAAGACGGTGCCCACTGACAAGATACTGTTCATCAACAGTATTCACCAGAGGAAAACCAACAGTAAAGTTAGAAGAACTGTTCATCCACAGTTCCCAACAGTAAAGCAAATAGTACCCCAGACAAGGTACTATTCATCTACAGTTCCAGCCACGTGAAGGTACAGTAAAAGCAAATAGTAACGACAGGTTACTATTCCTCTACAGTGCCAAAAGCATGTGACAAGAACAGTGTAATTTTAAAGCCTCTGTCTATATAATGAAGCTCATTCTGAAGGTAAAGGGGATCCGAAACACTTTTCTCTCAACCCAGAAGACAGAAGAGAACCTCTTAGCCTAGTTTTAGCTTCCTTCTTCCCCTTCCTCTCTCATTTATACATTTCTTCCAGTTTTGTACTCCACACCTATTGATCTCCTTATATAAGGTAGTTATATATTTATAACTTGTATTTTTAAAGTTTTAATTCTGTATTGTATTTTATTTTTATTTAAATAAAGTTAAATTTTATTTATATTTCATCTCCCATTCTCCATTCTTAAGTATGCTCTGTTCTAGTTCTTGCAAGTAAAAAACGTGCAAGTTGAGCTTGATCTGGAACTAAAACATTAGAAATTATATTTGCACTACTTACAGACTGAAAATGACCTCTATATTCTATCCTTTTCTGTCTTTCTCCTCTCTATATTCTACGCTGTATATTTATACGGGATCCGTATAATTATACCACATACAGTATAATTAAGTATACTAAAACAAATAGACTTAAGAGTGTGTTTTGATAAACTTAAAATATTTTAGACTTAAGATACAAATTTAATTAAAGATTTAATTGTAATCTTTAAAGTGGTATATAAGGCTGGAAACCTAAATATAAATTGGAGCAACGTCAGACTTGCATTTGTCTGAAGTTCTCATTTGCACCAGGTATGAAACAACGCCGCCGTACCATTTAAAAGAGATTATAATTATTCTTTTTAATATATGCTTTTGAATTATTTCTTTAATTTATTTTTTTTACATTCTGTTTCTTATTTATTGTTTTAATTAATTTGTTTATATATCTATATTATGTTGCTTAACAGTTTATTGTTTTATTATTCCTTTTAAAATTATTTCTCTCCCTGTCAAAGATCCTTAAGTTTTGCTGGTATCATATATATATATATATATATATATATAAGTTAAAACACAATATATTTGCAAAATATACACAACATAACCACAACATATCTAGAACATATATACTACAATTAACCAATATATAAGAATAAAAAAGATAACATATTCATAACATATACACTATAATTAAACAACATATAAAGTATGCATAATATATAAAGACTATATAACATATAAAGGCTGAAAGACAACATATATGCAATACACACACAATATATCTGTGTATATAAAGATTTGAACATAAAATATTTGTAACACATATATAACATATCTGCAATATATACAAAATTTATATGTAACATGTATACAACATATGCGAAATATATAAAATGATATTCTTAAGGGTCTTTTTTGAGAATTTTTTTAAAAAATAATGTTATTTTCTTTTAAAGTTATTATTTTATAAAACAATATTTGAGATAAACTTTGTTTTATATTTTTATTTTGAAAAAATATAACATATAAATAACATATTTGTAACATATATACAACATATATAATTTTAAAAAATTATGTAGATTTTGATAGGATGATGGAAATTTCGTAATTTCATAATTTTCCAAATTTTTGGCCTTGTTTTGAATTTTTTTTAGTTATTGTACTTTTTGAGGGTAGTTTTCTGTAATTCCTTTAAAAATATATATTACTTTGATTTTTAGATATTTTATTATTAAAATTATATTTCTTTAACTTGGCCAAAATAAGTTATAAAAAAAATTAGCAACTCCTTATCTGGCTAATTTGTTTTTGCTGTGCATATGTTTTTTTTTTTCAATTAAAGCCATTGGAGATAAAAGGGTAATTTACATTCAATATGGTATTTTGTTACCCAATTTTTATTTATAATAGCCATTAATTTTTTTCATTTTTACGGTTTTTAGATTTTTTTTCTTTTTTTTAATGCAAAATGGCATTTTTTTTTTTCATTTTGTGCAATATGTTATTATTTATGATTTTTATTCATAAATAATTTTATTATTCTCATATTCATAATATGCATACAAAATACATAACATATATAAAATACACACATAACTTATATAGACATACACACAATATACTTAATATTTTTTAACTTTTAATTTTTAATTAGATTGATGTCCTCACTTCGCTTCGGGATATGCATATTTTATACTTTTTATAAGATAATCTTATTTATTTAGTTATACATGAGACATTTAAAATATATTGCAATAGTTAAAAATAAAATTGAAGAGTAAATAAAATATAAAAGAAGTGGGTATCAATTTCATATATAGTTACAGCATTATATGAAGTGTAATTAGGTATCAAGGTAAATTAATAAATTGATCGATAGGTTATATGGTCATGCAATAGATGAATTAATTATATAATTGACGATACACTTAATATAAAGGCAAATTTTACATGATAAGTGTTAGATTGTAAGTTAGACTAATCAAATCAGTTGTAGGTATTATTTATAATTAATAATTATCATAATACATAAATATAAATATTAATTATAATTTTAATATAAAATATAAATTCATGTCCTTATATATAAATTGTGTATATAATTATGTTTATATGTCAATGATACCATTTAAAATTTATTTTCGATATCCATAAAATTTACTTTTATCTCTTAATTATTTTTTTATTTTATCTTATTAAATTATAGAAAATAATATATTTCTTCATAAAATTATCTTAATAACTTATAAAATAAAATAAATATTTAGTTGCTAGAGAATATAAACATTTTACTATTTTATGAGTTTAATTTTTTTTCCTTTAATAAATAAAAATATATATATTTTTTATTTTTTAAGGCGCATTAAAATTTTATTCAACTCATACAATAAAAAACATAAATACTCATAAAACATATTTTAAGTTAATAGACTTACTAATACGGTAGCGCATAATCTAGTTAGAGCAATTATTCAAAGTGCAAGTTTTTAGTATTGGAATTTTATTCCCAATTACATTGTAAGAGTTTTAAGTTATAATTTTTAATAATAAAATATTATTGCATAAAAAAAAGTTTGAGTTGATATTTTTTTTCTTCAATCTCATTTTAAAGTTGTGGAAAATAAAAATATCAAGTAATTTAATTATTAATTATTTATATATTTTTATAAATTATAGAAGTAAAAAAAGAACTAATTTTGATTTGGTAATTTTTATATTATTTAATAGTATAAATATATTGCAAAAAAAATATAATACATAGACACATATAGTATATTAATTTATTAATAAAGCATTCTAAAAATATTATTAAAAAATATAAATTTCAAGATTAATTAAATAAATAGAAAATATAAATTATGTTTATGATTATAATTAAATATAATTTTATAAAGTTTTTTACTTTTTTTCAATACAATTTATTATAAAAACAATAAGTAATTAAAAAATTTTATATAATTTATCATAATACACATTAATCTAAAATTAATAAATTATTTGTAATATATAAATTCAAGATCTATACTATATTTAAATTTTAAAAATAAAAAATTTATAATTTTATAATAAAATTAGCAAAATATAAGGTATTTATTAAGTATATTCTATTGAATTGAATAGAAATTACATTAAAAATTTAAAAAATTAAAAAAAAAGCATATAAGGGCAAAATGGAAAAGATAATGGGATTTACTGTACATCTATAGTGAATCCCATTCTCTTTTATATTATAAAATATAGATTTATATAAACATAACATATAAACGATATGCACCATATATATAATAAATACATAACATTTACACAACATTCATAAATATATGCATAACATACACACAACATACTTGCAATATATATACAATAAACTTAATATTTTTTAATTATATTTTTGTGTATAATATATTAAATTTATTTAAAAATAAATTTAATAATTTTTATTAAAATATTTTGTATATTTTACTTTTTTTATATAATTATTATGAGTGTTATTTTTATTTGAAATCAAACTTAAAATTTTTCCTTTATTAAAAATTAATACATTTTATATGTTGAAAATGTAATTTAAAATATTAACTTTTTATAGCAATATTTATTTAATAGTAAAATTTGAAAAAAAGCTAAAAATTAAAGTACATATTGTTTGAAGTGATGGAAAAGATATTTAAAAAAAAATTTACTTTTGAATTTTTTTTTTGAAGATACAATATTTTTAAAAATGAAACCTTTATTAAGGCAGTTTTATAAATGTTCTGAAGATAAAACCAACAAGACCCATTCACTTCCAAAAAAAACTTTGCCCACTTTCTCCAGCAAATAAAAACCAACAACCTAAAAAGCTACAGACACACCATAAAAAATCTAAGTTCATGTTCTATCATTTTTATGAAAAATTTGCAGAAATTCAATTGAAAAAAAAAAGTGTAAACACACATACACATATATTAGTATTAAGAATAATTAGTTTAGGGATCTCTTAGTTGCACATAAGAGCTCCAATGGATTAAAGTATTTTGCGAGAGGGATGTAATTGATTGTTTACTTGATAAAAACCGACCGTTTTCTCTAAGTGGACAATGCTGAAATTCAATGTGCTTCAATCTACATATTCCCAGGCTTTTTCTAATTTTTTTAATGATTTTATTGTTATTGATATTATCATTATCGAAGTTAAATTGCTTCATTGTTATCTTTGTTTGAGTGATGTTTGATTTTTTTTTATTAAAATCAATATTTTGACGTGATATTTCTTACATTCTTTGAGAGAAAAAGTTATTTTGTTTTGTTATTCTTTTGCTTGTGTTTTTTTCTATGGATTTAATCAAGTCCTTTTCTAGCAAATTTGAAAAATTTGTAAGTCAGAATTTTCTTTGTTGGCAATAATAAATGAAATTTTAACTTATTGAATTTGGACCTTTTTTTTTGGTGAATTTAAATGCTTCTAAGGATTGAATGAAATTGTTCCATTTAATGATAAATATGCTTTCAGTGACAAAGATAAAGATTATCTTCTAAAAAGATATTTTATGCCATAGTAAAATTTTGAGTGCTTTATCTGATAATATTTATATCATATTTTGTCAGACTAGATTTGCATTTGAATTATGGAATGCTTTAGAATACAAGTATGGTATGTAATAAAAGGGATTAAAAAGATACACTATTGAAAAATGACTTGATTTTCAAATGGTTGAAGGAAGAAGTGTTTCTGATCAGATTTATGATTTTGAAAATATTATTTTTTTATTTGAGAATGAAAGACATTGAAGCAAATACGTTATTTTTGTTTCATCTTTGATTACGAAATTGCCTCATTCTTAGTATGATTTTGCTACAAGCTTAAAGCAAAAACGTGAAAGTTTTTCATTTGATGAGTTGTTTGTTTCTTTAAGAATTAAAGAGAGACATTGCATATCACAAAACCAAACTCAAAAATGTGAATTTCATGCAAAAACACTTATTAACGAAAATTTTCATGAGGCTAAAACCAAAAATTTCAAGAAATCTGTACCTAAGAAGAACAATGGTGGTAGTGACAATTCTCACAATAATAATAAGTCAAAAGATAACCATAATAATCAAAAAAAGGTCTAGAGTGTGAGATATATGGAAAGACCAATCATGTTGCCAAAAATTATTTTAAACGTATTGGACCATTAAAGACATGGGCTTGGCTAATCATTTTCTTGGTTTGGAGATTGCAAGATCCACAAAAGGTATATACATTACCCAAAAGAAGTACATATTGGATTTATTACATGAGATGTCAGTGTAGACACCTAAATATGGTCCCTAAAAATAAATCTGGACTCAACTAAAAACCCTTAGAAACCCAAAAATTATTGGGCCGACCGATTATTGGACAAAACCATGGCCTATAGCGCTTATGGAAAATTGGCCATAGCTTATGGCCAATTTGCCATAAGATTATGGCGAATGGGCTATAAGCCCAATGTCCCTAGATTTTTTCTAATACGCGTTAAACTTTGGATTTTCCAGGTAACCTTGAAGTTTCCTAGCCAAATCAGGTTTTTTTTATCACATGATTAACCTTAATGTTAGTTATAAAAAGGGATTGAAATAAAGAATGAAAAGATAGCAAGCAGAAAGGTAACTGAAAAAAGATATAGAGACTAAAACTAAGAAAAGAGACAAAGGCCAAAGTGAATTTTTGATATTGAACAATAAAGGACTCAAACCAAGGCATCAAAAGGCAGGCTTTAGGAGTGATTTTACAAGAGCAATTTGTTGTTGTTGCAGAAAAAGTTTGAGATCTACAAAAATTGACATAGAGACCGAAGGAACCAACAACGACGATATAGAAATTTTTAATCTGATTCTCTTTTAAATTTATATACATATTATTTTGTTTATATATGTGTTTTAATGATCTGTGTTTTATGAACTTAGATAGTAAAAATAATGTTGCGTTAATTTTTATATTTAGTGATATTAAATTTTAATCACAATATGAATTTTATAGGCTAACTCCTCATACAACTTATAGTCAAGAAAAATCCAGTAAAATTAAAGGTTAAAGTTTCATTAGCATAATGGTTACAATGTTTTTAAGAAGATTAATAAAAATGACATTTAATCAATTATATGTTTAAAGTGTATTTTAGTTACTGTTATCTTAAAAAGAACTTTGATTTTATTTGGTATTGTGTTTTAAAGGTGGCTAAAATAGGAATATAGTTTACTTAATTTTACATTGCTTGATTTGTTATAGTTCAATATTTTTTGTATATATTAGTTTTATATGTTTATTTTATGTTATTTAGTATTTGCTTTATCTGTTTTTAATATCCATGAATATTTGTTGTTAATATTATTCCGCATCATTTAACTGTTAATTATATTTTATGGGAGAAAATTATAAAAGGTATGTTTCCACCTTTAGTGGATTCCTTAGTTTATTTGTTTTATGGATATTGGACTTTATAAGAGTATGTTTCTACCAAGTTTGGATATCCATTTATGGTTTGTATTTTGGATTATTTATTTATAGATGATTATGAATATCTATTTATTTTAATATATATTACTTGTAATATTATAATAATCTAAAAATTAAATTATATTTAGGTCTGAAAAGTAGGTCGATTTCAATAAACCGGGCGTTATGAGGTGCTGAGCCATTTCTCACATTCCCCATGTCTACCTAACTTTTTGACCCTAATAGGAACTGCGGATTTCTTAAGAATTGAGTCAACCATCCCTTCTACATTTTTCTCGGCTCATTCGAGTAGTGACTCCTATTCTTCTGGTTAGGCTTATATTCTTTAAGGCCTAGGGCATAATAATGTCGAAGTCACAAGAATCATTTCACCTGGAGTGGGGGGCAAAAATCTCCGATTACAGTGGCAACTCCACTAGGGATAAGAAAAGTTAATTATATTGGTATTTATATTATATTATTTTTTATTATTATAATATTATTTACTGCATCACTTAAAATTGCATTGTGTGTGCATGAGTTTGGATGCCTTGTAGAACCTGTTTTATATGTGTAAGTGATACCATACTTTCATTCAAGGTATGAAGATCGAGTACTGAATAACCACTCACAACCATGTACCTCTTGATATATACTTACTATAAGAACCTGAACTTTTTACCCTAAAGACTAAAGCTTATGTAGTTGACCTAATAATTTTTCTTAGATTTACCCTAAATGCTTGCCGTTTGACTATGAATAATATGTTTTGGCCTGACCTAAAACCCATTTGGTTTATTTTTTTCTTCCTAATATGACCTAATTATGATGCTAGCCCAAAATTATTTTATGGCCCAAAAGTTCTTTTAAGCACGAAGCCCAAAATCAATTTTCTTGAAATAAATTTTTTTAAAAAGAGGCTTTGAAATATTTTTAAAATGGGCTTAAAACCCTTTTCTTCTCTCTACTTCACGGCCCAAAATTTTTAAAGGACAAGAATAGAGTTTGAAATCATCTTTTCAAATTATTGGATTTGAAATTAAACATTTCTACAATAGGTCAAAGTTTTTATAAATTGGCTTCTAATTAGTTTGGTCAATTATGGAAGACTAAAATTAATTATGGGGCTTATTATGCCAAGACTTATTAATTGTGAGCTTGTTTATGATATGGATCATTAGTTGCCTTTCCAAATGAGAAGCCTATTTATAATAAACTTACTAATTTAGTTTTAATCCAAAATATAGTAGTAATACTGCTAAAATTTTTCAATAGATCTAAAGGATTAAGGCTTAATTAATGGGAATTATCATAAACTGACTAAAATATTTTAAAGCACAACTATTGGTTATTCCATCTGAGTGATCCTTTCGAAAATAAAAATATCCCCTGTTGATATCTTTTTTGACCATAACACCTAGGAAAGAGACTCGCCCCTTGTGTCTGGGAAGAAATAAGGTTGGAGGAAACATCATGACTCTATTTGTTTGTTTGATACACATACATATATATATATATTGCATTGCATCACATTGATCCTCTCTAGCTTACAGATCTAGAGTACAATAATTCTAGAGCATACAACAACCCAACCTATATCAGTGACTCAGAGTTTAGTGAAGATTTAGTCAACTTCACATCGAACGAAATGGATTTTGAACAAGTTTAGAACTTGGTGAATGAAGCCCTCACATCCACAATGGAAGAATTAAAGAGAGCCCTAGTTGAGACCGTGAGAAGTTAGCGACACTGTTGGAGAATAACATTGTTGAGGCATTTGCCAATTCTAAGAAGTAGAAGGACAAGGGAAATGATAAGGTAGTTGAGATAGCTTTTGATGAAGAAAAGGTGGTGATTGATGATGATTTTTTAGATACATACCTCCAACAAAAAGAAGAAAAGAAGGCTTTAGAGAAGACTAAATATGCTGATATTAAAAAACAAATTGCTAACTTAGAAAAGAAGTTTGAAAGAAGCTAAAGACTGAACAGGTGCCAAAGGTAGACATGTTGTTTGAGGAACATGAAGGAATCCTCTACAAGTTTAAAATACCTTTTTTTTTGCTAAGTTAAATCCCCACCTACATGTCAAGTAGAACATCACTACCATACAGTCTGCTAGAGCCACTAAAGCTCAAAACCTAAGGTATTTCATGCTCTCTTTGGATTATGTAATATAAAACTGGTTTAATACTTTGGAGAAAAACACTCAAAAAGATTGATATTTGCTGTATAAAGCCTTCATCTAGCAGTAGGGTACAATGCTAAGCTGAAAGTGACTTTGATGGAGGTATAGACTATCAGACAGAGAAAAAATGATAATTTTGTTAATTATGTGAAAAGATGGAGGAACAAGGCATCTTTTCTCAAAAAGAGACTGGACGATTAGATCAAATGATAGTAAAGAGTGTTTCGCCTAACCTCTGTAAACGATTATCTCATACCCTTATCAGAGATTTTAAAGACCTTCTTTAAGCTGGCCTGCAAACAGAAGAATAGAAAAGAGAGAAGAACCATTTCTCTAGAAGAAGGAAAGAAAAGGGAAATTATCAATCTGACAATCAGGGTACACAAAAAGCAGTGGAGGTTAGTGCGACTACTGGCCAAGTGAAGAGGAGACATTTTTCAGATCTGGAAAGACCTCTACCTTGGGTTTTCAATAAGATACCAAAAGCAAGGGTTGTTGCAACCATTAGCCCCTCAAACTTTGTCGAACCTTTACCACCAAACTTTGATGCCAAAGCCTACTGTCAATTCCATCAAACACAGTGGCATGAAATAAATAAGTGTGTTCACTTAAGGCACGGGGTCTAGAATCTAATTGATAGCGATAAGCTGCTTGAGCTTAATAAACCTAGCACAAAGAGCTATTATTTGCCTAAGTTTAGAAGAGTACATCCTCTAGTAAACTTCATGATAGGGGGAGAATTGAGGAAAATTTTATCTTGTCATCTTTTCGAGATGTAGAAGGAGAATCTATAAAGAAGGAAGAGGTTCTATTTAACAAGTCTGAGCTAGCTACAATTAATGAAGAGTTGACCATTTATGTTGTGAATGAATTTTGAGACTTAATTGATAGTGATAATGAATTAGAGTCTAAAAAAAGAAGAATGGACTTGGTCTGAACCCGAGGAGGAAGAAGTACAAAATACCCACTTAGGCAAGCCTTACATAAGGGTTCTCCAAAAGAATTAGAAGTTGACAAAGAGAGAGAGAGAGAGAGAGAGAGAGAGAGAGGCTAAAATAGAATGAAAGAAGAGGAAGACGATGTTGTCCTTAAACAACTAAAAAGGTCCCAAGCCATTATCAACATTTGGGACTTACTAGCCATATCCAAAAGGCATTGAGAGACTATGGTAAAGGCTATGGCTAGCATGAAAATTTCCACTTCTGCAACACCAGAGGAGCTTATTAACTTTATGGGAACAAAGAAGGAAAGGAAGAAGGAGGTAGTCAGAAGGAAAATATAGTTGAAGCTGGAGCGGTATCTCTTTTCGATGCTAATCTACTAGAAGAAGGAAGAGATCACATTCATCCACTTTTCATTAAAGTGGAGGTTAATGGAGAAAGAACCTTTTATGTCATAGTTGATAATGGGCCTGCTATAAATGTGTGCCCACTCAAAATTCTACCAAAAATAGCCATGTCTACACGTGACCTAAGTTCAACTGAGGTGACAATCCGGGCTTATGATAATACCAAAAGGCAAGCTAAAGAAACTTTCAAAGCCATAGTGAAGGTGGGTCTTATTAAATCTATAGTAAAGTTTATAACTTTAGATATACTGGTTACTTATGCATTGCTATTGGGTTATTTTTGGTTTCACCCTCCTAGTGGAGTTCCTTCAATACTCCATCAAAATAATAAGTTTCCAAATGGGGATGAGATGGTAGTAATTAAGGCTAAGGACAATGAAGTAGATAATGCTCTTATGATAGAAAGGCCTTTTAATGAATTTCAAGTGGCTAGTATTTTTGAAGATATGATAGGGGGTTCTAAAGTTTTGACCATGATGAAACAGATGAATTACCTACTGAGAACTGATCTTGGGAAAGGAAAAACAGGTGTGATAGGGCTTCCAAATTTCAAAACTCAAGTCTTTAGAAGGGATCTGGGCTACAAGGAATGAATGAAGATATTCTGCTAAAGGGAGATCAGAAGATGAAATTTCCTTTATTAGAGAAGATATTTATTAAAGCTTCAGAGTTAGGACCACTACAAGGGATGGCAGAGCCGATCATGTTTATAGAAAGTTGATTCCAAGTTTTGAGATCTTTGTTGATGCTGTTAAGCTTATAGAACAGGTGAAAAAGAAGCTTTCTCACCAACTGATAAAAAATTTAGCCAAAAGGAGAAGAAGGAAGATACCCTGAGAATCTAAAAGAATCAAGAGGAGATTGTTGCTTTCATTGATAAATAATTTGGAAATCTTGTAATATGTAATCGTAAGAATATTAATCTTGATCTGTTTGCTTTTTATAAGGTTGATGATGTTTTCTTTTTTAAAATGAATGCGATAAAATATGATTTTACTTATGTGATGTTTTTCCTAATGGTTGCATTCATTCGTGTGATGATTATTTGAGCATTTTTAATATTAACTTTGTTAACATTTAATCAGTAAATTTAGGAACGCTTGAAAATCCTAAAAATATTAGCATAGCATCCAACCTTACTCTTGAAAAGAGAGAGAGAGAGAGAGAGAGAGAGATTTGAGGTAATTCAAAAAATATGAAGAGGTTTTTGCTTAGTTTTGTAAAGATATGTCGGGGATTGATCGAGATATAATTGAACACAAAATTTCTACCTACACTCACATGAAGCCAGTCAAATAAAAGTTGAGGCATCTAAGACTGAAATGGGCAAAACTAAATAAGAAAAAGGCCACCAAATAGATACAAATGTGTAGGCCCTTAATTTTGGACCAATCTAAATTCAATTTGAAAATCTTACCAAGTTTCGTTCTAATTACAAAATCTATGTTAAACCAAGTTTAATATTTGGATTAGGTTTGATTCATTTAAAATTGGGCTAATATAATTAAGGCAATTTTGTTTTGGGCTAAGGCAATTCGATATGGACACCCTCCATATTGAATTGGCCAAGCCAATTCGATATGGAGGAGCTCCATATCAAATTGGCCATGGCCAATTTGATATGGAGGAGCCTCATATTGAATCGGCCTTGGCCAATTCTATATAAGGCCTTATTTTGCCTCAATTTAGGCTCCCATGCCTGATTTAAGTATGTCCAACTTATACAAGATTTCCTTTAGGTCTTGGATAAGCAAGAGGAAGTGGGAAAAGACTTGTGGAGTATCCGAGTGGCATAAGGACAACTGTTTGAGTTATCCCTAATTGAAGATTATAAAAAGAGAGCAAGAATTAAAAAAATAAAAGAGGAAAATAATAAAAAATGGCAAGACAATCAGTAAAAGGAGACATTAGCAACACAGAGCAATTAATGATTGGTAATTAGCAGTAAGAATCAAATAGGTAGTAAGATCAAAGCAAACAAAAGAAAAAGAAGAGTCAGTAACCACAGCCAAGGCAGTGTCTAGGCAATTGCCAATTTTCAAAGCTCGACTAAAGAACTAAGTTGATTCACGCAGTAGCAAACTTCAAGCTTAGTTCAACTCTTCAATTTGGTGGAGCCAACAAATGAAGGTTTGTTTCCTATGTTTAATTTATTCAAATTACAATAGTTAATTTGTTATTATCTCATGCAGTAGTTTGTAAAATATACAATCTAGTAGCAATGCTTATTTGTTCGAAAAAATTTTGTTTATTATAATAGCCAATAATTTTGTTCACTATAGTAGCCAATATTAAACCTTGGCCCTTAGCTAAAATCCTAATCTCGTTTGCAAACACCAATAACCTTAGCTCCAGAAACCCTAAATCCCCAAGCCTAAGTTCCATAAACCCTAATCTCCAGAATCCAATTCAAAAAAAATACTAAATTCCAAAACTCTAAACTTCATTCAGTAGCTATAACCTTAATTCCCTAAACCTCATCCAGTAACCAAAATCAATACCTCAAAACCTAAAACCCTAATCCCTAACCTATAAAATCAAGACCTTAATCCCAAACAACTAAAACCCTAAGTTTCCAAATTAAAACCCTAATTGAATAATTAAAACCTAGTTTTAGGCTAGATTCAATTATTTGATTTATTGTTACATGCTTTTATGATGGGTGATGCGATTTGATTATTTTATCGGTTATTTTTATTTAATTGAACTATGTTTGTATATTTGGTTTTTAAAGTTGTAAAAGATATATTTTCACTTTGTGGGTACCTCATTAGCCAAATTCAATGTAATTTTATTTATTTTAGAATTTTGGATTTAATGTAAAGGATATATTTCCACCAAATGGCAGGTGTCCTATTTTATTTAGTTTTGGACATTGGATAATTGTTGTAAAGACATGTTTTCATCCTTAGATGAGCGTCTATTTTGATTGCTTTACTTTAATAAAGGTTATAGATTTTTATTTCTTTTAAATTGTGTAGTATGGATAATATTATAATAACCAAAAATTTAATAATGTTTAGACCTAAAAAGGAGGTCAATTCCAATGAACTGGGCGTTGTGGGGTGCTAGGTCATTCTCACTTTCCTCATGCGTGCCCAACTTTTCGAACCCATTAGGGGGGGTGGAAATTTCTTAGGAATCAAGTCATCCACCCCTTTCTTTTTTTCGGCCCATCTGGGTGTCGAATCCATTTTCTCCGGGTTTAGGCTCGTGTTTTCTAAGGCCCTGAGCCTAACAGTGCTGAAGTAGCAAGAACCATTCCATATGGGAGTGGAAGTGAAAATACTCGCTCACAGTGGTGACTCCTTTGGGGATAAGAGAAGTTAATTCCATTGGTCTTTATATTATTTTATTCTTTTTTATTATGATATTATCCATTGCATCATTTAGTTTGCATTGTGTGTATAAGTTAGGACGCCCATGTAACCCATGTTGTGTTATGTAAGGGATAATATACTTTCACTCAAGGTATGGAGGTCGAGAATGACATAACCACTCGTAGCCTTGTACCTTTTGGTATATACTTGCTATGGGAGCCTAAACTTTTCAACCCAAAAGAATAAAGCTCATGTAATTGGCCTAGTTACTTTCCTTAGATTTTTACCTCAAATGCTTGTTGTTTGACTATGATTGATATATCTTAGTTTGAACCATGACTTATTTGGTTTGTTCTTTTCCTAATATGACCTAATTATATTGTAAGCTCAAAATGGTTTATTCCGTTAAAGCCAAAAGACCAAAAATATTTTTAAACTCTTTTTCAAATGGTCTTTGGATATGAAAACTTTTTAAGATGGGTCAAAATTTTTTTCTACATCATGGCCCAAATACAAAGCCCAAAGTTCATTTTTAAATAAAACTTTTTTTACAAAGGGCATTGAAACAAAATTATTTTTTTACTTCATCTAAAATTACAAACCTTTTTCTTAAATGAGCTCACAACTATTTAGGTAAATTATGGAATACCAAAAATTAATTGTGGGCCTAATTTATACTAAGAATTATTAATTATAGGCTTGTTTATGATACTAATCATTAGTTTCTTTTCAAAATGGAAAATCTATTTATGATAAACATTTTAATTTAGTTTTAATCCAATATAGTATAAAAACTATCTTTTGTTGGACCAATGGATTAAAACTTAATTAAAGGGAATTATCATGGAGTGATTTCTAAATTTGTGAATACAACAATTGGTTAAACAGTCTGAGTGAACTTTTTAAAAATAAGATGTCCAATGTTGATATTTTATGGACCATATAACTAGAAAAAGAGACTCGTCATTTGTGTGTGGAAGATATAAGGTTGGAAGGAATGTCTTAATTATCTTTGTTTATCTGTTACTTATACATCCATGTATACATGCATACATGTATTGCATTACATGGCATTGATCCTTTCTGGCTTGCAGACCTGGAGTACAGCAGTTCAAGAGTTTACGACAATCCGACCTATGCCAGTGACATAGAATCCAGCAACAGTTCAGTCAGCTTCTCACCAAAAGCAATGAAACCAGAAAAAATTCAGAAGATGGTGGATGATGCAATCAACTCCAAGATAGAAGAACTGAAGGAGGTCCTAGCTGAGACCATGAAAAGCCAGCTGGATGCACTATTGGGAAACATTATTGAAGTATCTGCTAGTACTGAGAAGCATAAAGATAAGGGAAAGGCCAAGGTTGGTGAAGTGGCTATGGGTGATGACAAAGTAATGATTGCTGATGATGATTGGGCTCAGTATTTCTAAGATTATCAAGATAAGAAGAAAGAGCCAAAGGCTGTGAAAAAATCAACTATCGAAAAGACTGAGACTACTGATGTAGAAAAGTTAATTGCTAACTTGGAGAAAAAGTTTGAGAAGAAGCTTAAAACTGAAGAGGTGTCAGAAGTAGACAAGCTATTTGAGCAAGATGAAGAAGTCCCTTACAAGTTAAAGATGCCTTCTTTCTCTAGGTGCAACGATGCAAGGAATCCTCACTTGCATGTTAAGCAGTACATCACTACTATACAGTCTACTAAAGCTACCAAGGCTCAAACTCTAAGGTATTTCATGCTTTCATTGGATCCTATTGTACAAAACTGGTTCAACACCTTAGAGAAAAGTACTCAAAAGAACTGGATATTTTGAACAAATCCTTTATCCAACAATATGGATATAATACGGAATTGAAAGTTGCTCTGATGGAGGTAGAGTCAATTAGGCAAAAATAGAATGAGAATTTTGTTGATTATGTGAAGAGATTGAGAAATAAGGCTACACTACTTAAGAAGAGGCCTGATGAATCTGACTAGATCAAAATGATAGTGAGAGGTGTTATGCCCAACCTTCATGAGAGACTATCTCACACCCTTATCAGAGTTTTCAAAGATATTCTTCTGGCTAGTTTGCAAATAGAAGAATGAGAAAGAGAGAAGAACCATTTTTCTAAAACAAAGAATGAGGGGGAAAATTATCAATCTGAAGGCTAGAGGACACAGAATGCAGTAGATGTCAATGCAACTGGTCAAGAAAATAGAAGATAATTTTAAGAGCTAGGAAAACTTCTGTATTGGGTTTTCAATAAGCTACATAAGAAAGGGTTATTACAACCATTGGCTCTTTGACCCTTGCTAAATCCTTTACTACCAAACTTTGATACCAAAACTTTTTATCAATTTCACCTGACACAAGGACATGAGACAAATAGTTTTACTTGATTGAAACATCATATCCAAGATTTGATTGACAGTAGAAGGTTGCCTGAGCCTGATAAACCAAACACCAAGAGTAATCCTTTTCCTAAATTTAGAAGAGTACCTCCACCATCAACCTTCATGATAGGGGGAGAATTGAAGAAAAGTGTTGTCTAGTCATCTTTTCAAGACGCGGATGGAGGAATTGCTAAAGAGGAGGTACTACTAACCAAGCTTGGTGTGAGCGGGGATTTTTGCCCCCACTCCCATGTGAAATGATTCTTACGACTTAGACACTGTTAGGCTCAGGGCTTTAGAGAACACGAGCCTAAACCCAAAAAAAATAAAGTCATCACCTGGACGGACCGGTAAAATAGATAGGGGTAGATGACTCGATTCCTAAGGAATCCCCAACCCCCTATTGGGTTTGGAATGTTGGGTACGTATGGAGAAGGTGAGAATGACCCAACACCCCCATGATGTCCGGTTCTTTGAAACCGGCCTTAACTTATTTAAATATCATCCATATTACATGTAATTAAAATAAATATTCATTTTATTGAAATTAAAGAAAGTTCAAACAAACAAATAAAATGGGCACCCATACAAGATGGAAACATGTACTTACAACCATGTCCAAAACTAAATAAAATAGGACACCCACCATTTGGTAAAAATATACCCTTTACATTAATGCTTAAAATTTAAAGTAAATTAAACTACATTAAACTTAACTAATGAGGTACCCAAATAGTGGAAGCATACCTCTTACATCTTTAAAACTTAAATATTTAACTAAATTAAATCATTCAATCATTCACCATGAGCAAAATAAAAAACAAATTATTCATAAAAATAAAACATTAATAAATCATCCATTCAAGACATAAAATAATCACATCTAAGTTTTAAACTTAAATAAAGCAAAAAATATACAAATTTAGGGTTAACGTTTCAAATTAGGATTTTTTGGATAAAATTAGAATTTTAGAACTTTTATGACTAAATTAGGATTTTTAGGATAAAAATTAGGATTTTAGGATTTATGAAAACAAGATTAGGGTTTTTAGGGTTTAGAAAAACAAGATTAGGATTTTTAGGGTTTTAATTTAAAAACTAGGGTTTTTGGGTAAAATGGGGGGTTTTTTAGAGTTTAGGAAATTAGCGTTTTGAATTAGGGTATGGATTAGGGTTTAGGTTTACTGGTTATTTAGAAAACTGATTTATGGTTTTGGAAAATGTAAAACTAGTTTTGGAAATTTGGAAAGAAATTTAGGGTTTGGAAAAGTTTTAGCTACTGTAAAAACTTTCAAGCTATTTAAACGATCAATTTTGGATAAATATTTATGTAAGATATGACTTACTGGACATATATCTATGTTTTTGGAATTGAATATATCTAAGTTATTGGAATTATTAAGCTACTGAAAGAAATATGATCAACATAAAGAAACATCATCAGAACTATACTCAAAGTTTAATTGAAATTAGTTTAGAAGACATACCTTCATTTGTTGATTCTACTAATAATTAAACATCGATCCAAACCTTCGATTGAACCAATCTTGAACTTCTTTGTTGATTAAAATCAAGACAATAACTACTGCCTTGTTTGATAATGCTTTCTATGTATTAGATGTTTTCTTATTTCTGTTTGATAATCCTTTAAATTGTTTTATTGCTCTCTATTAATTCAAGTGTTATACCCATGCTAATGTTGTCTCTTCAATGGTTACCTTTAATCCTATTTTTATGGACAAAAATTAGCACTTCCCCCTTAAACCTAAACTGCTTAATCCTAGTTGTAAATGAATTACGGCTTGATTATTAAATTAAATTGCCCAATCAAAATTGTTTAGAATTCAGATTAGTCAATTTGAGAGGCCAAAATCAATATGAGGCCCTCCTCATATCGATTTGGGATGACCAAATGGATATGAGGCATGGCTCATATCGATTTGGACTTCCAAAATCGATATGAGCCAGCCTCATATTGATTTAGGAAGCTCAAATCAATATGAGGCCATGCCTATATCGATTTGGCTCACCCAAATCGATATGAGCTAGCCTTATATCAATTTTGGGATTCCCAAATTGATATGAGTCATGGCTCAGATTGATTTGAACCATCTAACCCAAACCGATAAAAAATTATTAATTTTTTAGGCCTAACTTTTTTTGCAATTTTAATTTGGAATTTATAAAATTAGACCAGTTGAATTTCAATCTTTAAAATTAGGTTTCAATACTTTAAAATTATAATGGACCAAGATAAGATCTTTAAGTTTAAACTAACCCAAATTTAAGGGTCTACAGTTTTCCCTCTGCTCAAGCGATTTGAGACTTCACTAGAAGAGAGTAAAAAGCAACATTACTTTTGAACTGATTTAGAACAAAAATGGATTCTGGATTCGAGGTTGAATTGAGTTATGGACTAAAAAATAATTTAGGTTTTGGACCCGAGTTGGTTTTGGTTCTGAACCCGGATTGAGTTCTAGACTTAAAAGTGATTTGAATTCTGGATCCGAGTTTGTTTGGGTTTTGGACCTGGTTTGAGTTCTGAACTCAAAAAATCTTTGGGTTCTGGACCCAGATTGGTTTGGTTTCTAGACCCAGCTTGAGTTCTGGACTCGAAAAAGATTTGGGTTCTGGACCCAGATTAGTTTGGGTTCTGGAGCCAGATTGGTTTGGGTTTTGGACCATGATTGAATTATGAACTCTAAAAAGTTTAGGTTCTAGACCCAGATTGATTTGAGTTTTGGAGCCAGATTGAGTTCTGAACTCTAAAATGATTTAGGTTCTGGACTCGAGGTAATTTGCAAAATTTAAATTCAATGGTGAGTTTTTCAAATGAGTCTGGCAAAAAATTTGGCTATTTTTTTTACCATACTTAAATACTCTTGCTCCTTGTGTAGAAAGAATATTTATAAGTACAAAAATATTTTTTAGAAATGCAATAATATATAAACATAATAATATCTATTTACTGTGTGCACGTATTCGTGTGCTGTGTGATTTATTGAAATAGATAAAGAAGATAAATGAACTAAAGACTCAACTTTGACTTATGAATTTAGAAACTAATAATGGAAAGAAACTTTGATTTATGAATTATTGAAATGGACGAAAGATTTGAATGAATTATTAAAACTGCATGTGACACTATCCTCTTTTTATTAAATATGTATATATATATATATATATATTACCTGATACTTACCTCATTTTTCTATATAAAGGATCATTCTCTTGCAACATTTCAAGCAGAACACCTTCACCTTCAGCATTTTCTTATAATTTCAAGTTTTTTTTCGAAAGCTTTATCACTTACCATGGCTGCCATTCAACATTCCTCAAGGTTCGAGACATGATCAAACAATGAACTACTTACTTACCTTTATAATAATAGGGTTGAGCAAGTTCCACTGTTGCCCGGGATGCATCTTCACCATAGTTCTAAAGAAAAAAACGCAGGTAAACATTATTTTGTTGTAATTTAAATACTTATTCACACAAAATTTTATCAGTATAATTTAATTATAAATGTTATTATGTGAAAATATGCATGAAAATTTATATATCAAAATTAGTAAATATTATATTATTGTGCAAAAATATGCATAAAAATTAATGTAGCAAAATTTATAGAAATTAGTAAGAGAAAGGGTGGCATAAATGTAATTAGAATTTAGAAAAGAAATATATGTGCACTTACCTTGACTTATCTATGTTTAGATAGCATGATAGTTATGACATTCACGGCGGTAGAAACATCCATAAAGCCCGCAAGTACTATGATCGGGCCCCACCTGCGGTAAAAAGAATGGTATGAGAAAGCTGGTTTGATCACTTTGTTTTACAATTACCATCTTGAGGATATCAAATTGATAGGAGTGTCATTCAAGCACTTGCAGAGTGATGGATGGACACTACACATACTTTTCACCTACCCATCGGAGAGATGACCATAAGTCCAGTTGATTTTGCTGCCCTAACAAGCGTCTGATACCACGGGATTCCCATCACTTTGACTAACAATATTTTAACCTGTGAGGAAATTCATAATTTGACAGATGTTAGGCCCTATTATAGAGGATCTTACAAAGTCAAATATGAGCCTATCCGAGAATATTGGATGAAGCATACTCGACCCGTGCAAAATGAAAGAGTTAACAATATACTTGAGGGGTCTCTGTTATATCTATTAGGAGTGACTATATTAGGTAGCACTAAGTCCGCTATCTATTTATTGGTCCTACATGCCCTTTCCGATTTAGATTGTGTACCAGCTTATGCGTGGGGAGAAGTCAGTCTCGTATGCCTTTATCATGGTTTTGATGTCATTTGCAAGAATGGAAGATCCTTTACCAGCTTTATGGCTATTGCTGAGGTATCACTTTACTTATAAATGTTGGTCCAAATAATGCATGTGTGTGAATTTTGATCTTTCTTTTTATGAATAGGTATGGGCGTATGAGCACAATCTGGTGAGAGCTCCCATTATTACTAGGCCATGAGTCGAATACACACGACTAAGATTTTGGCTTTCAGACCGTAGAGAAGTGCTTGGAAGCCACCACGTACACACTCACTACTATCACATGAGTCACTTAACCTAGGACCAAGTAAGAAAAATGTTAATATAAATATCAAAACTTAAAAACAACTTACATGTTTGCTTTTCTGCAAGTGAACGTAGCTTGGTGGAATGCCGAAGAGAGAAACAACTGGACTGCATATATGATTGATGCACTGCACTTACAAGAGTCTCATCAGATCATTGCCGGCCCAGTCTCTTATGGCTAGTATCTTGGTGAACAAGTGTATAACTGGTTTCTTTATCCCAACCAGTGGAGGGTACCAGAAGATTTTCCATCATTTGTGTTGAACACCAGATCCATGCGGGAACCATATTGGAGTCATGCTCGCAATGGCTTTAATATTAGAGACCTTCTATTTTCACCGGATGTGTCATATGTTCAATTAATTCGGGATCAACTGCTAAATTTTAAGATGTCTCCTGCCAGCGTTCAGGGGCTTCCCGGAGGTGAAGAAGGAGACATAGAAGTGGAGGAAGGAGAGGAAGAAGAATATGAAGAAGAGGAGGAGGAGGATGAGCCTTCTTCCCATTATCGTGGTGATTTTGGGGCTAGCACTTCTTAGGTAAACACTTACCATTTTGTCATTGAAACTTTTTCTTCTTAACTTATTCTGACTATTTTCATGATTATTACAGGCGACTGGTTCATTTGGTCATGAGGCTGGACCTTCCTCTGTTATTCCAGTTCAGCGACAATTTTCACCAGTTTAACGACAATTTTCTCCATTTGCTCATTCTCTTCAGCCAGTCGTGCCATCTTATCCGCAAGGCTTCGATTTGAATTATCTGGTCTGTCACCCTATTCTATAATGATATATGCTTATATGTATGCATGAAAAATGTATGTATTTACCTTTTCTTTGTCTGGCTTATAGTGGATGCTCGAAGAGTAGAACAAAAAGCTGTAGGAAGAGTTAGCCACCAGTCGTCAACATGCTGTCCATTTTGAAAGATTGTACCATCAGGAGGCACAAAACTTCTAGGATTTTTTATTTCAAGGAGTAAGGGATCCGAATGCTTCTTCTTCAAGAAGGCCCCGGACTGACGACCATGATGCACCTCCTACTTTCTCAAGTGATGACTATTACAGAACCAACTCTTAGGGTAATAGAAGTTCAGGTGCTTCCTCTTCGAGTGGACTTTAGACAGATGATATGCCTCCTCCTCCAACAAGCGATGACTTTTTTAGGGCTTTGTTTAATTATGGTCCACCCCCATCCTCACAGTGATTAACTTGTATTATTTAAATAAAAGACTTGTATTAATAATAATAATAATTACATTTTAATTCAACAACTTTGACTTTTTTTTGTATTTTTTTTTTACTTTTATGTATCTTTTTTTATGTACACAGAATATTCATGATGAATTCAAATTTGGATTCGTCATGGGTAAAATTTTTCAAAACTATAAGATACTCGGCATTTCAACAATTACTCATTGTGAGCCCATTTTCCATGCATGTCTAGGTTTCCAACCATCGCCTATTCCTTGTACACTTCGGTATACAAGCCAACCTCTTATATAAATCTGCTTCAATTTGCCAATCATGCCACAATTCCTAATTTCAACATAAGCAATGAAATATCCTATGAATTTTATTACAGCAACAAAGACTATTCCAACAATTCTAATTTTTCTTTAACTTCAAGAATGACTAAGCTTAATTTGAAGAAAATCAAAGGTTTTTTTAAGACCATGAAAGCCATATATTGGGAATAAATATCTTAGTCTCAAATTAATACTTTGAAGTGCTTTCAAAATGTCAAATTGGACCATTCCTTTTTATATGCCCTGGCTTCCTTTTGGGATATGAAAACTAGGGCTTTTAGGATAAACAACTTTGAAATTTGTCCTATAATTGAAGAATTTGAAGCTATCCTCGGATATCCAAGCAATCAACCAATGGCATTGCCCATCTTGACTTCTAAAACTCATCAAAAGAAGCAGATGTTGTTTCAACATTTAAAACCCAAAGTTCTGCAATTGACGAGAGGTGAGAAATTTTGGTTGATCCTTTGATTGACTTTTGCACTTCCTATTTGGCTCCCACCAAAATTTGGGAGCACATGTTCTATCTTTGCTTGATTGGTTAATTCTTGTTTGTTTCTCTTGATGGCGACATGTATCCATGCATACTAGATATCATGGACCAAATGGAAGGAGGATTGTTACCAGTACCCGTGATCTTGGCTAAAACCCTTGTTGGATTGGATCAATTCAAGACAAAATCTTCAAGGAGATTGGCTGGGAGTCCTTTGTTGCTATAGGCAATTACCTAAATCGCCCTTTCTGATTTTCAATTTAGGCCTTTTATTTTTTATTGCTTTAATTTTTTTTCTAGTCCACCTTTGCGGGTTTTCAAAACTAGCGAGCTGTCCTAATTTTTGCCTAAGCTGCCATTGCAAATTTTCAACTTAGCGGACCCCCTTTTTTAATTATTGCTTCATTTGATATAGCTGATGATGATATAGTGCTTTTAACCTTCTCTATTATAACAAAGCCAACTGTATATATCTACTCACCACCCATTCTGTCTCAGGCAATTCAGTTTCCAGGATCACCCTCAATGATTTGATCTCAATCTCAATTGACAATACTGCTTCCATCTCATAAACCAAGGAAAATGACATCATTTAAGTCGAGGTCATAGACTTGTTATGTATCCCCATAAAGAAAAAGAAGCATCTTCGACCAATCCTTGGACTTCTTGGTCATCTTGGATGGAATTTGCTTAATTGTCTTGTTTGTTGCTTCTGCTGCACCATTAGCCTTCGGTTTATAAGTGAAGGATTGGTGATGATGGATTTGGTACTTCGAGAATAAGTCCTTAACTGCTCCTTGAAACTGTACCTCATTTTCCAATATCACACTGTGTAGGAACCCATAGCTGCAAATGAGATTCTTTTTAATAAATCTAGCCATTTGCCTTGCCCCCAGCTTGCTGAAAGATTCGATCTCAACCCATTTTGAAAAATAATCCACTGCTACTATAATGAAATGGCAATCGTTTGAAGCCGTTGGGTGAATCTCTCCAATAATGTCAATCCCCCACATTGCAAAAGGCCAGGGTAAAGACATAGAATATAATTCTTCATGAGGTAAGTGATTCAAATTACCATACATCTGACATTGCTGACACTTCTTCACAAAATCTATACAATCTTTTTCCATGGTCAACCAGTAATAGCCTTGTCGAATTATTTTCTTAACCAGGGCTAATCCATTCATATATGGTCCATAACTTCCCGCATGTATTTTCGACATGATATGCTCAAATTCAGACTTTCTTAAGCATCTCTAGTGCACACCATCGGGCCATCTTCAATACAACTCTCTATGAAAGGTAATGTATTGTAAGGGTCATCGCCTTATGGCTCTTCTCTCTTCTCTTGTTGCCCCCAATAGGTATTCCTTACTCTCCAAGAATCGTCTTATGGTGTCATACCACACATCATGGTCTGTATTAGTTTCCATGATTGTTTCATATTCATAGCAAAGAGTTGATGAACTGGTCAAAACCAGGGGCTTAAGAAATAAGTTGACAGGGTTTTCCCACATCGAAGCCATTGTAGCTAGGGCATCAACCATCTAGTTTTCCTTCTCTTCACTCCTTAAAATTCTTCTTCATCATGGTCAAATAATCATGGTATGGTTTTAACTTCTCTTCTTTTAACTCTCACTCTCCATTCACTTGGGATACCACTAATAACGAATCACCGAAGACTTGCAGCTTATCCACCTTAATAATCATCAGGGTTTTCAAACTAAAGATACATGCTTCATACTCCACCATATTATTGGTTACCCTGAACTTCAACTTCTTATCTAGAGGAATGAGCTCCCCTCCAGGTGATTCTATTATTACTCCCAAACCTACTCCCTTTCTATTTACCAGTCCATCAAAGTACATCTTCCATTCTTGTACTTCTATGGCCTCTAAATGTTCATCAAAAAATTCCAAAACCAATTCCTCACTGTCCGATAATGGTTGCTGAGCCAGGAATTCTGCTACTGCTCTACCTTTGAAGGTTTTTCTAGTTATATATTCAATCTCAAATTCTTCTAAAATTATTAACCATCGACCATATTTCCTAATCAATGAGGGTGTCTCCCTTAAATATTTCACTTGATCCAACCTGGAAATCACTTGCACACTATATGATTGAAAGTAATGCCGCAACTTCTTAGAAGACCAAACCACAGCTACATAGGTCTTTTCAATGATAATATACTTAATTTCATAAGGTATGAGCTTTCTACTCAAATAGTAGATTGTGTGCTCAACCCCCGATTCATCTGATTGGGCTTGCATTGCTTCTATTGACTCTTCTTCTACTGCTAAGTATAGTAACAAAGGTTTCCCAGGTTTAGGTGGTTTCAAAATATGTGGGTTCAACAAATATTCTTATATACACTCAAAGGCCTTTTGACATTCTTCGTTTCGCTTGACTGGCTGGTTCTTTTTAAGCAATTTAGAGATAGGTTCACATACTGTGGTAAGCTTTGCTATGAACCTCCTAATGTACTGCAATCATCCAATGAACCCCCGAACTTCCTTCTCCATCTTAGGGGCTGGCAAATCCTTGATTGCCTTAATATTGTAATGGTCAATCTCAATGTCGTTTGGGCTAATCACATACCCTAGCATTTTGCCTGAAGTAACTCCAAATACACACTTCTTTGGATTCAACCTTAGATTATACTTCACTGCTCTCTCGAAGAATATCTCTAGGTTTTGGAAATGTTATTCTCTTGTATCCGACTTTACTATCATATCATCAACATAGACCTCAACTTCCTTATGCATCATGTCATGAAAAAGGTTGTAGCCATCTTCTAGTAAGTTTCTCCAACATTATTTAACCCAAACGACATCACCCTATAACAAAATATACCCCATGTAGTAATGAAGGCAGTTTTAGCTTTATCCTCTTGGGCCATTAACACTTGGTTGTGTTCGAAAAATTCATCTATGAATGAGTGTAGCACGCTAGAGGTTGTACTATCAATAAGGACATCTATATGGGGTAGAGGAAAGTCATCCTTAGGGGGAAGCCTTTTTCAAGTCTCTATAGTCCATACAAACCCTAATTCTCCCATCTTTTTTTGGCACGGGAACTATGTTGGCTAGTCAATCTGGATAATCTATCACTTCAAGAAATTTTACTTGTATCTGCTTAGTGACTTCTTCTTTGATCAATTCTACCCATTATGGTCTTAACTGTCTAAGCTTTTGTTTGACAGGTTTATGTGAGTGTATGTGGGAATCATGTGCTTGGCTATGTCTCGACCAATTCTAGGCATTTTCTCATAAGACCAAGCAAAGATTTCTTTATATTTTTTAAATATTTTTTCTAATCTCTCTCTCTCTCTCTCATCAGGAGTAAGGTCGAATGCTATGCTAATATTTTTAGAATTATCGGTTATTCCCAAATTTAATGATTTAATGATTATGTATCAATAGAGTTAATATTAAAAATGTTCATGTAACTACTATTTGAATGTATGCAACCATCAAGAAAAATATCACACAAGTAAGCAAAATCAGACTTTATTGCATTCATTTTAGAAATGAAAACATCATCATCCTTATATCGAGCAGACAAATTAAAATCAAAATCAGAATTAACATCAATGTTATCATAAACTAAAAGGTCCTCAAACTATTCTTTGATGAGAGCGGCAATTTCCTCTGGAGTCTTCTGAATCTTCAAGGTAGATTCTTCCTTCTCTTCTAGGCTAGGCTCTTTGTCAATTGGCAGGTCTAGCTTTTTCTTTTCATGTTTCACTAATTTAGCAACATTAGCAAAGATCTCGAACCCAGGGATCATCTTTTCCATAAACATGATTGGTTCTGGCTTTCCCTAGCTTGGTCCCAATTCTAGTGCTTTGACAAATATTTCTTCAATTGGAGAAAAACTCATCTTCTCATTCTTTTTCAGCAGAACACCTCCATCTGCGTCATCATATCCCAACCCCTTGGAAGTTTGAGTCTTGAAATCTGAGAGCTCGGTTACACCTGCATTCCCCTTTCCAAGGCTTGTACCGGGTAAATAATTCATCTTCTTCATCATAGCTAGAATTCTAGAATCCATTATCTCATTATCAGAAATAACATCCAGTTGAAAACCATTGAGAGGCTTCTCAACCATTAAAGCATTTACTACTTCATTATTTTCAGCCTCGATAATCACTGTTCATCTCTATTTGGGAACTTAATCTTCTGATGGAGTGTAGAAGGAACTCCACCAAGAGGATGAAACTAGGGTCGTCCCAATAGAAATGAAAAGGTGACAAGTTTATCCAGGACTACAAACTCCACCATGGATTCAATTGGACTAGCCTTCACAATTACTTTAAAAGTTCCTTCGGCATGTCTCTTAGTATTATCATAAACCCTAATGGTCACCTCGTTTGGGCTCAAATCTCTTGTTGACATAGCTAGCTTTGGCAAGATTTTAAGTGGAAAGACATTTATGGTGGACCCATCATTAACCATCACACATGAAGTTCTTTTCCCTTTGACCTCTACCTTGATAAAGAGCGGACGGATATGATCTCTTCCCTCTTCTGGCAAATTCGTATCCAAAAATGATACCATTCCCACATCAACCTTGTTCTTCTTTTGAATATCTTCGCACTTCATTACTCCTTCAACTTTTATGAAATTAACCAGATCATTTGGTATTATAGAAGTGGAAATTGGCATGCTAGCCAAAACTTTGGCCATAGTTTCACGATGTTTCTTGGATGTGGCCAATAGATCCCAAATGCTGACACTTGCTTGAGTCCTTTTCAATTGCTTAAGGACTGTGTTAACTTCATCTTCCTTTACTTCTTTTTCAACATCCTTCCCCTTGTCAGCCTCTACTTCTTTTGGTGAAGGCCTTACATAAGGTTTACCAGAGCGGGTGTTCATTACGTCATCCTCTTCGGGCTTGGACCAGGTCCACTCCTCCTTCTTTGACTCAGAATCATCATCACTATCGGCTGAGTCCCAAAGCTCGCTCACAACACAAATGGCTACTTTATTTTTTACCTCGACTTGTTCCATCTTGCTTAGCACCACTTCTTCGTTAGTTGTCTCTCTATATATGTCTTAGAAAGAAGACAGTATAAACTTTTCATTCAAACCTCCTCCAATCATGAAAGTAACCAATGGTGGTGCTTTATTGAATCTTGGTAATGGATTGTCCTTTATTTTAGGCTTGTTGGGTTCGAGTAGCTTCCTACTATGAATCAAATTCTGGATCTCATGCCTCAACCTCAAACATTTATCCATCTCATGCCCTTGCATTTTATGGAACTGACAGAAAGTTTTAGCATCAAAGTTAACAATCCCTTCTTTTACAGCTTATTGAGTACCCAAGACAGTGTCTTTCCCAACTTTGAAATTGCCTCCTTACTCCTTGACCAGTTGCATTAACATCAACTGCCTTTTGTGTGCTTTGATTGCCAGACTGGTAGTTCCCTTTCTCATTTCTTTTTATAGAAAAATGGTTCTTCTCTCTTTCCCATTTTCTATTTGCAAGCTAGCTTGAGGGAGATCCTTTAAAATCTCTAATAAGGGTATGAGACATCCTTTCATGAAGATTAGGTTGCACCCCTCTCATAATCATCCTAATATGATATAATTCATTGGACCTTTTCTTGAGCAATGCAGCTTTGTTTCTCCATCTTTTCACGTAGTCAACAAAATTCTCATTTTATCTTTGCCAAATTTATTCAACTTCCATCAAAGTAACCTCCAACTCAACATTATACCCATACTATTGGATAAAGGCTTTGTATAGTAAATCCCAACTCTTTTGAGTACCATCTTCTAAGGTGTTGGACTAATTCTAGACAACTGGTCCAATGAAAGCATGAAGTACCTTAGAGTTTGAGCCTTAGTAGCTTAGGCAGATTGCATAACAGTGATTTATTACTTCATATGGAGACAAGGATTCCCAATTCCATCAAACTTGGCAAAGGAAGGCATCGTGAATTTGTACGAGGCTTCTTCATCTTGTTCAAACAACTTGTCTACCTTTGACATCTCTTTAGTTTTCAGCTTCTTTTCAAACTTCTTTTCCAAATCAGCAATTAGCTTCTCAACATCTAAAGTTTCAGTCTTTTCCATGGTAGATCTTTTCACAACCTTCAACTCTTTCTTCTTATCTTGAGGATCTTGGAAGTATTGAGCCCAGTCATCATCGTCATAAATAACCACTTTATCATCATCAAAGCCTACTTCACAAAGCTTAGCCTTTTCTTTGTCCTTCTGCTTCTTAGTTCTGGTAGATGCCTCAGCAGTGTTCTCAAAAAGTGCAGCCAGTTAGTTCTTTATAGTCTCAGCCAGGGCCTTCTTCATTTCTTCCATCTTAGCATTGAGGGTGTCATCCAACATCCTTTGAATCTGTTCAGGCTCTATTGCTTTCAGTGAGAAGCTAATTGAGTTGCTACTGGATTCTATGTTGCTAGTATAGGTTGGGTGGTCGTACTTTCTTAAACTGTTGTACTCCAGGTCTATGAGCCAAAAAGGATCAATGACATGTGTGTGCGCGGGAATTTTTGTCCCCACTTCTAGTGGAATGGTTCTTGCGACTTCGGCACTATTTAGGCTCGGGACCTTAGAGAACACAGTCCTAAACCCAGAGAAAATGGAGTCACCACCTGGACGGGCCGGAAAAAAAAAGGGGTGGATGACTCGATTCCTAAGGAATCTCCAACCCTCTAATGGGTTTAAAAAGTTGGATACGTGTGGAAAAGGTGAGAAATGGCCCAACACCCCCACAACGCCCGGTTCATTGGAACCGGCCTACTTTGCAGGTCTTAATATTATAAAATTCTTAAATATAACAATATTATCCATACTACATGTAACAATTAAAATAAAGCATCATTATATTAAAATAAAAGCAATATCCAAACAAAGCAAATAAATGGACACCCATCCGAGGATGAAAACATGTCCTTACATTGTCCATGTCTAAAACTAAATAGGATACCCACCGAAAGGTGGAAACGCGTCCTTTACATTGGTCCAAAAACTTTAAAATAAAATAAATTACATGATGTTCACAACATGAGGTACCTGAAATATGGAAACATACCTCTTACAATGTTTTGAAATCAAAATAAATCAATAAAAGTAAACAACCATTCATTATAAATAAATCATTCATCAAATACATCAAACATCAATCAAAATATATAATAAACATTCATCCAATTTAAATAAAATAGTAAATATATTAACTTTAGGGGTTCGTGCATCAATTAGGGTTTCTAGGATTTTATGTTTAATAATTGGGGTTTTGCATATACTAGTTTAATTAGTTGAGAAATATTTTAAAGTAATAACATAACTACTGGATGTTTAAAAGATTTAGGGTTTTGGATGTTTTTATGAAAATAATGCTACTGTGACTTAAAAAAATAGGTTTGATTAGGGTTTTAAGTAAGCAGTTTGTTGTTTTGGTTTTTAGAAAGGTGTAATTAGGATTTTAGATTTGAAAAACATGTTTTAAGGCTATTAAAGTTTTAGGGTCTTACGGTTAAGATATTAGGGTTTTATGGTTTGAAATCTTGATTCTATGGATTGTGATTTTGAATTTAGAATTTGATGTTTCACCGTAATCAAAGTTGAGTGTGTTTTTAATATTGACTATATCAACTACTTATGTATTTTAAGTGAAACAAATATAGAAAGCCAAATTTATTGTTGAAAGATTAAAATAGCTCACTAAATAAAATTATAGCAAAATAGCTACTGTGAAGGTTTGAAAACAAAGTTAATTAAGATTTAGGGTTTAAATAACTTAGGATTTATGAAATTAGATTTGTGTTGAATGATTATATTATTTATTTTTAATTAAGATCTTAAGTATTGTATGAATTAATTTATGATACTGCCTAAACTAGATTGAAGGAAGAATTAAATAACTAAGGCAGTGTGATGATGGCTTAAAAGATGAAGATGATTAATGATTTAATAAACTAAAGTTAGAGCAATTTACCTATGTTTGAAGGCTCCACCAAATTTGAAGAAATTGAGCCAACCTGTTGCCTGCTTCAGATTTGATTTTGGTTGAGCAAAGCAATTTGGAGATGATTGCTTATTGCCTCCTTTGGTTGCTGTGTCTTGAATTTCTCCTTACTTTTGGCCGAAAGAATTTAAGAGTCCAGGTTTGGTTCGAAATTTCTTTTTTTTTGAAATATCTAATTTTTGTCTCCAAAAGTCCCTTCTGAAGTGTTTCAATATGGTATTTATAGGAAAAAAATCTAATTCTAATTCTAATTGTCTAAGGAAATAAAAACCATTTAGGAAAAGAAGTCAAAACCAAATAGAATTCGGTTTCAGAAAAATTGCGCTGGAAAAAATTGCTGTGGGCTACGGGCGGGCCAGCACAAAAATTTCGAGAGCTGGGGCACAGGCCAGCCATTTCGCTGCAAGAAATTCCTGCGGTGAATTGGCCCAAGCCAATTCACTTTCGACGATGAAAATTTTTCGTCGCCAATTCTTCCGTTGCCAATTTTTATTTATTTATTTATTTATTATGTATTTTTTTAACTTTACCAATATTACCTTTTTTATTTTATTAAAAATTATAAATAATAAATACTAAAATAAATATTATTTAATTAAAATAACACAAAATTTATTTTGGACTATAAAAAATATTGGATCAGATTGGGTCAAAAATTAAAGTCTACAATGTGATGCAATGCGTGTATGCATGTATGTACAAGTAATCAGACAATAAAAAATAATTAAGATGTTCCTTCCAACCTTATATCATCCTCACACGAATGACAAGTCTCTTTTCCTAGGTATATGGTCAACAAAATACTAATATGGAATATCTTATTTTCACAAAAATTTTCTCGGATGATTTTAACCAATAGTTATATTTTCAAGCTTTGAAGTTAGTCCATGATAATTCCTATTAACTAGGCTTTAATCAATTAAATCTCAACTAAAAATAGCTTTTATGCTATATTGGACTAAAACAAAATTAAGAGGTTTATTATAAATAGATTTTCCATTTGAAAAAACAACTAATAATTAATGCCAAAAATAAACCAATAACTAATTATTCTTGGCATAAATTAGGCCCACAATTAATTTTTGGTGTTCCATAATTGATCTAAATAATTTGTAAGCTCATTTTAAGAAAAAGTTCTAATGAAGTGAAAAAATAGTTTTGTTTCAAAGATTGGGCTTTTAAGTTTGGGCCATAAGGTGGAAGAAGATTTTTGACCCATCTTGAAAGGTTTTATGTCTAAACACCATCTTGAAGATTTTAAAATTTGCTTTCATCTTTTGGATTTAAAGGAAAATTTATTTTGACCTTACAATATAATTAGGTCATATTAGAAAAAGAGCAAACCAAATAAGTCATGGTTCAAACCAAGATGAATTAATCATAGTTAAACAACAAGCATTTGGGGTAAAAATCTAAGAAAAATAACTAGGCCAATTACATGAGCTTAAGTCTTTAGGTTAAAAAGTTTAGGCTCCCATAGCAAGTATATACCAAAAGGTACAAGGCTATGAGTGGTTATACCATGCTCAATCTCCATACCTTGAGTGAAAGTATGATATCTCTCACATAACATAACATGGATTACACAGGCGTCCTAACTCATACACATATGCAATCAAAATTATGCAATGGATAATATTACAATAAGAAAGAATAAAATAATATAAAGACCAATGAAATCAACTTTTTTTTATCCCTAGTGGAGTTGCCACTGTGAGCGGAGATTTTTACCCCTAATTCTATGTGGAATGGTTCTTGCGACTTCGACACTGTTAGGCTCGGTGCCTTAGAGAACACGGGCCTAAACCTAGAGAAAATGGAGTCGACACTTAGACGAATCAGGAAAATAGAAAGGGGTGGATGACTCAATTCCTAAGGAATCCCTAACCCCCTATTAGATTCGAAAAGTTGGGTACGTATGGGGAAGGTGAGAGTGACTCAACATCCCCATAACGCTCAATTCATTGGAACCGACCATATTTTTAGGTCTAAACATTATTAAATTCTTAACATATTTAAATATCATCCATATTACATGCAGTTAAAATAAATATTCATTTTATTAAAATCAATGAAAGTTCAAACAAACAAATAAAATGGGCACTCATACAAGATGAAAATATGTCCTTACAACCATGTCCAAACTGAATAAAATAGGGCACCCGCCATTTGGTGGAAACATGCCCTATACATTAATGCTCAAAATTTAAAGTAAATTAAACTACATTAAACTTAACTAATGAGGTGCCCACATAGTGCAAACATACCTCTTACATCATTAAAACTTCAACATTTAACAAAATTAAAACATTCAATCATTCACCATGAGCAAAATAAAAAACAAATTATTCATAAAAATAAAACATTAATAAATCATCCATTCAAGACAAAAAATAATCACATCTAAGTTTTAAACTTAAATAAAGCAATAAATATACAAATTTAGGGTTTATGTTTCAA
The DNA here is from genome assembly GCA_947685225.1 of Garcia nutans. Classification (NCBI taxonomy): domain Eukaryota; kingdom Viridiplantae; phylum Streptophyta; class Magnoliopsida; order Malpighiales; family Euphorbiaceae; genus Garcia; species Garcia nutans. The sequence goes on from CANTUV010000068.1 coordinate 5,642,796, forward strand.
ATTAGGGTTTTTTTTTTGGATAAAATTAGGATTTTAGAACTTTTATGACTAAATTAGGTTTTTTAGGATAAAAATTAGGATTTTAGGGTTTAGGAAAACAAGATTAGGTTTTAGAAAAATAAGATTAGGGTTTTTAGGGTTTTGATTTAAAAACTAGGGTTTTTGGATAAAATAGGATTTTTTTTAGGATTTAAGAAATTAGGGTATGTATTAGGATTTAGGTTTACTGGTTATTTAGAAAACTGATTTAAGGTTTTGGAAATTGTAAAACTAGTTTTGAAAATTTGGAAAGCAACTTAGGGTTTGGAAAATTTGGAAAAATAAAATAGGGTTTGGAAATGAATATATCTATGTTATTGGAATTGAATATATCTAAGTTATTGGAATTATTAGGCTACTGGAGGAAATATGATCAACGTAAAGAAACATCATCAGAACTATATGCTGAGTTTAATTGAAATTAGTTTAGAAGACATACCTTCATTTGTTGATTCCACCAATAATTAAACGTTGATCCAAACATTCGCTTGAACCAATCTTGAACTTCTTGGTTGAATAAAATCAAGACAATAGCTACTGCCTTGTTTGATAATGCTTTCAATGTATTAAATGATTTCTTATTTCTATTTGATAATCCTTTAAATTATTATATTGCTCTTTATTAATTCAAGTGTTATCCCCGTGCTAATGTTGTCTCTTCAATGGTTGCCTTTAATCATATTTTTATAGACAAAAATCAGCACTTCCTCTTAAACCTAAACTGTTTAATTTGAGTTGTAAACGAATTACAACTTGATTAGGAAATTAAACTGCCCAGTCAAAATTATTTAGAACTCATATTAGTCAATTTGAGAGGCCAAAATCGACATGAGGCCCTCCTCGTATCAATTTAGGATGATCAAATCGATATGAGCAGCCTCATATCGATTTGGGAAGCTCAAATTGATATGAGGTATGAGCTAGCCTAATGTCAATTTTGGGATGTCAAAATCTATATGAGGTATTGCTCAGATCAATTTGAACCATCCGACCCAAACCGATCTAAAATTATTAATTTTTCAGGCCTAACTTTTTTTGCAATTTTAATATGGAATTTATAAAATCAGACTAGTTGAATTTCAATCTTTAAAATTAGGTTTAAGAACTTTAAAATTATAACGAACCAAGATAAGCTCTTTAAATTTAAACCGGCCCAAATTTAAGGGTCTACACTTGGACCAACTATGGATGATGAGGCGATGACTATCATTAATGATGAAAAAATCTTTGCCCCCGATATGCCCAAATAAATGAAGCATCTTCGACTTCAACTCATCAAATAAATTTGATTTGGGTACTTGGACCCGGGATTAAATTTGATTTAGGTACTTGAACCCGAGATTAGATTGGATTTGAGTACTTAGACCCGAGATTGAACTTGATTTTAGGGTACTTGGACCCGAGACTAAATTTGACTAACCTTTTATCAGTTGAGAAGTCTGACTGCTCTGGTTGTTTTATGCATGGTGGTCTTCACCCTTAGAATGGACCTTCATCCTTTGAGATCGGGTCTTCACCCTTAAAAATGGATCTTCATCCTTTGAGATCGGGTCTTCACCCTTGAAAATGGATCTTCATCCTTTTAAATCGGGTCTTTACCCTTGAAAATGGATCTTCATCCTTTGAGATCGGGTCTTCACCCTTGAGATCGTGGATCTTTATCCCCTGGAGGTTGGGTCTTTACCCTTGAAACATGGATCTTTATCCATTAGAGGTCGGATCTTTACCCTGGCTTCAGCTCTTTTAACTGGACTGATCTTTCATCTTTTGCATCTTCATTCTTTTTATAGTTCTAATGTTCCATTCTTTTGTTCTTCCTTTTTGCAAAAATTCAGCTATTCTTAGTTAGCTCTCATATCTTCTCCTACCCCCTGCGTGGCGAAATATTTGCAAGTGAGTTTGAAATTGTTTTATATATAAACTTAAAAAATTGAAAAGGAGAAACTTTGCCCCCTATGTAGGCTCAAGCCCATGATTTTTCTATGCGAGCTTTGATTGATATTTTTGCCTTCTAGTTCTTCGCACAAGTACGTATTTCTTCTCTTTGCAAAATTACTGGAGCTTTCTCAAGCAATGCGCTTTCCATGCCCCCCTGATTTGATATCTTCTTTTGATTATTTACTTCACAGTGTGTTTGCCGTTTACTTTGACAAAGAATAGACAACACAAGACAAGAAAGTGCGATGTGATATGCTCATGTATGCATGATATGCATGAATGATACTTACAGTCGTTCCATCAACTCACAGATTGAGGTGTTCAGCTGAAGTGTTCTCATTGGTTCCTTTCATATACTCGTTCAGGTCTTGCATTGGAATGATTGAAAGCTTTGCATTTGTGACTTTTATTTTCAAGATGTTGAAAACACGAGTGGTGGAGATCCCAAGTTGCAGAGTCAGGGATGCATCCTTTTTAAACTATGTTTCAGCATATCAGTTGATAGCTTCTTCATGACCTTGCAAACAATCATTTCCTTTGCCCAATGTATCCTTTGGAGGTTCAACATACTTCCCTTAACTTGAAGGCTTTGTATGACAAAACTTTTTTTATTTATTTTTTTTTTGAATTTTTATTTTTGAAATCAAATGTTGGCTTTGCCAAATTAATGTCAATGCACCTCAGGACTTGATTTTCCAAATTAACATATCTATAATATGACAACCCTAGTTACCGTACTAAACTCGAGAATTATTTCTATTTAAGCAAGAATTGTTGAACTTCAGATAGGCACATACACATTATTTGGCCAAAGGTCTCATTGAGTTTAAATATTATCTATCTCATATGCATGCTTATTCAAACTATCTCCACTAATAGACTCTACCTACCAAGAAAGATCAACATGTCTTTGATAGGCTTGAAATGGGGTCTATAAGGGACATAGGTTTAAGTGAAAGTCATTTTGAGATTGGAGCTGATGTGACACAATGGACAAACCCTCACACTATAAATTTCTTGTTGGAACTTTAGACAGTTGGGAGCAATCATTCTAGACTCCAAATTGCTTCTATCTTCTTGGCATTAATTTGGTTCTTGATTGGGATAGTCTTTGCCTTTCAAAAAAGTTTGGTTCCCAAATTCGTTTCTTTTCTTCTTCTCCCTTTTCTTTATTTTTCTTACTCTTCCCTTTTCTTTATCTTTATTTTCCTTACTCTTCCCTTTCTTTGAGCATTTTATCATTTTGTCCTTCTTCCTTGTAGGACTGTTAAGTACAGAACTTTCAAGAACTGAATGGTCTTTCTTCTTTTTCTCCAATTTTGATTGAATCTTTGGTTGGGTTGGACCAATTCAAGTCAAACCGTCCTTATGGAAGCCTTTTGTTGCTTTAGGTAAAAGAGAACTCAGTTGGCTTTTTGAACCGCCTTCTTATTTTTTATTTTCCCTTTTTCTTCTTTTCTTTTTTTTTCTTCTTCTTTTTCTTTTCTTTTTTTTTCTCTTTTTCTTTTATTTATTTTTTGTTTTTTTAGCTCTAAAAAGAGTTGTCTTGTTTTGTACTTGCTTGGGCTTCCAATAATGGATGAGTGGAGTGGCATAAATCTTCTTCAACAGAGATAAATCCTTTGTTACTCTGATGTTGTCTTGATATATTGGAGATATTAGGAAAACTTCAACTACCCTTATGGTATTGAGAACTTCAACCACTCTTATGGTCTTGAGAACTTCAACTATCTTCATGGTCTTGAGAACTTCAACTATCTTCATGTTCTTGAAAACATCAACTACCCTTATGGTCTTGAGAACTTCAACTATCTTCATGGTCTTGAGAACTTCAACTATCTTCATGTTCTTGAGAACTTCAACTATCTTCATGTTCTTGAGAACTTCAACTATCTTCATGGTCTTGAGAACTTCAACTATCTTCATGGTCTTGAGAACTTCAACTATCTTTATGGTATTCATTTCTTTCTTTGATCTTCTTGCCTCTTCATCTTAGTGATCATAAGACTTGTCAAAAGTATGACAACAGCTCAGGGTAGGTTATTGGGGTTTGTAAGCCAATGAAAAGAAAGCTAAAATTTTATGAAGGCTAAAAGGGACAACTAGGGATTGATATTTAATAGGTGGATACTAGTTGTTGGCTAACCAAACAATGCCTAGATAATCTCTCCCTTAAAAAAGCAGAGTTCAATTTTGCCTCGAAAGTTTGTCAAAACATGTTCTATGACTGACTAGGATAGGTGGAAGAGGATTAGGCAAAGGACGAGAAGTCAAGGGTTGTAATAATCCCCTCTTTTGTAGCTTATTGAGAACCCAAGATAATGGCTTCCCTAATTCTGAAAACTGCCTCATTCCTCCTTGACTAGTGGCATTAACATCAACTTCTTTTTGTGTGCTTTGATTGCTAGGCTGATAATTCCCTTTCTCATTCCTTCTTATTGAAAAACGATTTTTCTTCCTTTCCCACACTTCAATTTGTAGACCAGCTTGGAGAAGATCTTTGAAGTCACGGATGAGTGTATGAGACATCCTTTCATGAAGACTAGGCAGGATGCCTCTCACGATCATCCTTATTTGATCAGATTCATCAGGTCTTTTCTTAAGCAAAGCAGCCTTGTTTCTCCATCTTTTCACATAGTTCACAAAATTCTCATTTGGCCTTTGTCTTATGGACTCCACTTTCATTAAGGTAACTTCCATCTCGACATTATACCCATATTGTTGGAGGAAGACTTTGTATAGTAGATCCCAACTCTTTTGTGTTTCTTCTTCCAAGGTATTGAACCAATTTTGGACAACAGGGTCCAATGAGAGCATAAAGTACCTTAGAGTTTGAGCCTTAGTAGCTCGGACGGACTGCATGGTAGTGATATATTGCTTCACATGGAGATGAGGATTTTTGGTTCCATTAAACTTCACAAAAGATGGCGTCTTGAACTTGTACAGAACTTCTTCATCTAGCTCAAATAATTTGTCAACTTCGGACATTTCCTCAATTTTTAGTTTCTTCTCAAATTTCTTTTCTAAATCAGCAATCATCTTTTCAACATCCGAAGTTTCGATCTTCTCTATAGTTGATCTTTCAACAATCTTCGGTTCTTTTTTCTTCTCTTGAGCATCTTGATAGTATTGAGCCCAATCATCATCATCATCAATGATCACATTTTCATCTTCAAAAACCACTTCACCAACTTTGGTCTTCCCTTTGTCCTTTGGCTTCTTAGTGCTAGCAGATGCTTCGGCATGATTTTCTAAAATTGCAGTCAATTGGTTCTTCATGGACTCAGCTAGGGCCTCTTTTATTTCTTCTATCTTGGCGTTGAGGGCATCATCCACCATTCTTAGATGGCAAAAACATCAATCAGAGCCCGCATAGAAAAATCATGGGTTTGAGCCTACACAGGGGGCAAAGTTTCTCCTTTTCAATTTTTTGAGTCTATATATAAAATATTTTCAAACTCACTTACAAATATTTTTCCACGCAGGGGGGCAAGGAGAGGATATAAGGTCCAATTAAAAATAGCTAATTTTTTGCGAAAAGGAAGAACAAAACAATGAAACATTAGAACTCTCAAAAGAATAAAGATCCAAAAGACAAAAGATCAGTTCAGCTAAAAGAGTTAAAGCCAAGGGTGAAGACCTGATCTCCAAGGATGAAGATCCATTTGCAAGGGTGAAGACCCGATGTCAAAGGATGAAGATCCATTTTTCAAGGGTAAAGACCCGATCTCAAAGGATGAAGATCCATTTTCAAGGATGAAGACCCGATCTCAAAGGATGAAGATCCATTTTGTGGGTGAAAAACCACAATGCATAGAATAACTGGAGCAATCAAACTTCTCAAATGATAAAAGGTCAGTCAAACTCAGTCTCGGGTCCAAGCACCCAAATTAAATTCAATATCAGATCCAGAACCCAAATTATCCTTAGGTCCATAATCAAAAATCTCTTCTAAGTCCAGAACTTAACTCGGGTCCAGAACCCAAATTATTCTTAGGCCTAGAACCTATAATTTTTTTCTAAGTCTAGAACTTAGCTCAGGTCCAGAACCCAAATTATCCTTAGATCCAGAACCTAGAATCTTTTCTAAGTCTAGAACTTAGCTCAGGTCCAGAACCCAAATTTTTCTTAGGTCCAGAACCTAGAATCTTTTCTAAGTCCAGAACTTAGATCGGGTCCAGAACCCAAATTTTTCTTAGGTCCAGAACCTAGAATCTTTTCTAAGTCCAGAACTTAGATTGGGTCCAGAACCCAAATTTTCCTTAGGTCCGGAACCTAGAATCTCTTCTAAGTCCAGAACTTAGCTTGGGTCCAGAACCCAAATTTTCCTTAGGTCCAGAACCTAGAATCTCTTCTAAGTCTAGAACTTAGCTCGGGTCCAGAACCCAAATTTTTCTTAGGTCTAGAACCAAAAATCTCTTTTAAGTCCAGAACTTAACTCGAGTCCAGAACCCAAATTATCCTTAGGTCCAGAACCTATAATCTTTTCTAAGTCCAGAACTTAGCTCGGGTTCAAAACCCAAATTATCCTTAGGTCCAGAACCTAGAATCTTTTCTAAGTCCAGAACTTAGCTCGGGTCCAGAACTCAAATTTTTCTTAGGTCTAGAACCTAGAATTTATTTCTAAGTCCAAGAACTTAGCTCGGGTCCAGAACCCAAATTTTCCTTAGGTCCAGAACTTAGAATTATCCTTAAGTCCAGAACTCGAACCGGGTCTAGAACCCAAAACCTCCACCATCTCAAAAATTAAGTCTTATTGTTTTTCACTCTCTTTCACTAAAGTTTCAAATCATTCAAGCAGGGGGCAAACTGTAGACTCTTAATTTTTGACCCAGTTCGGTCCAATATATTTTATTTAGTCCAAAATAATTTTTGTGTTGTCCAAAATATTTTAATTGGTCCAAAATAATTTTTGTTATCTTAATTAAATAATTTTTGCTTTAGTATCTAATTTTTATTAATAAAAATAAAAATCAAAAATAAAAATAAAAAATCATTGCTGAAAACCAGAGCAGGGGACATGGCCGTGGGCCATTTCGCCCACAAGAGTTTCCTGCGGGTGAAATGGCAAAAACCATTTCGCCCGCAGAATTTTTCTGCTAGCAAAATGGCCTTTGCCAGCCAGTAGGCCAGCTGCAGCAGCTTTTTCGCTAGCATATTTTTTTTGCAGCAGTTTTTTTTTCGCCAGCGAAATTTTTCCAACGTAAATTTTTCGAAACTTAATGCAATTAGGTTTCGGTTTCCTTTTCTTAATGAATAATAGATGTCATGAATAACTAGAATTAGTCATATAAAACTTCTATAAATAAGATAAAAAACAACACAAAAAAAGGGAAGAAATCGGAGGAGATGTTGATCAAAAATTGGATCCGAAACTGAGAAGGAAAACCTAGAATCAAGCTGATCTTTTGAGGGAGCAGAAAAACAATTCAAGCAATTCAAAGATAGCAAAGCTTGTCTTTGACCTTGTTCATCCAAGAAACAATTTTTTGTGTAACCTACGAAAGAAGGTTTGAATTCTTAATTTCTTTTATTTTTTCACAGTACCTAAATCATCTCATTCTTTCTTTTAATTCAAAAATTTTAGAACCTCAATTCACTTTTTCTAAGGTTTAAAAATTTTAATTCGTTGCTTTGTTTTCTAAAAAACTTAAAGTTGTTAGTTTTGTTCTTTCAAAACCCCAAAACCCTAATTTGCTTTTCAAATTATCAAAACCCTGAATTGAGTTCTGTTTCTTCCCAAAAGCCCTAAAAAATTCTTTTTTGCTTTTATAAACTTTAAATCGTTTTGTTTACTTTCATAAAATTTCATAAAATTATCAATTGATTTTCAAATCTTAAAAACTAATTCATTCTCCTAAACCCTAATTCAAAAATCCTAAAATCCTAATTCAACTTCCAAACCTAAAACAGTGAACCCTAACTCCCCTTAAAACCTTAAACCTTAATTTTTTCTAAACTCTAATCTTTTAAAACTTTAAAAAACCATATAAACATAAATGTTATAATTTTACACAGTAAGCTTGAAACCATAATTCAATGAATAACCGTAAACCGTAAATCTAAGTATTTTAAAGTGTCCAAACCCCTAGTTTCATGATTTTACCATTCAAATACTAATTTGGTTAATCAAAGAACTTTATCAACCTTTTAAAACATAAAACCTTAATTTATTTTAATTCCTTTAAAAACTCACAGTAGCCTAATTCCACAAATTTTAAAACCCTAAACACATGAAATAAAGAACCCTAAATGGAAACAATAGCCATAATTTAGATTTTTATTTGCCTTATTCAATTCTATATTTGATTATGCTTTGATTTATTTTATATGCTTTAATTTATTTAAGTTCAATGCTTGGTTTATTTAATTTATCATGGATGGATGTTTACTTTTTATTGATATTTAATACCTTTGATGAATGATTCATTTAGGATGAATGGTTATTTACTTTTATCGATTTATTTAGATTTCCAAATGTTGTAAGAGGTATGTTTCCACTTGGTGGGTACCTCATTAGTTAAATATCATGTAATTTAATTTGCTTTCTATTTTAGAACCAATGTAAAGGACATGTTTTTACCTTTCGGTGGGTATCCTATTTAGGCATGGATGTAAGGGCATGTTTCCATCTTCGGATGGGTGTCCATTTATTTATTTTGCTCGGACATTATTTTGATTTTCAATATATCGATGCTTTGTTTTAATTATTGTGTGTAATATGGATAATGTTGTTATATTTAAAAATTTTATAATATTAAGATCTGTAAAAGAGGCCGGTTCCAATGAACCGGGTGTTGTGGGGGTGCTGGGCCATTTCTCACCTTCCCCACACGCACCCAACTTTCCGAACCCATTAGGGGGTTGGAGATTCCTTAGGAATCGAGTCATCCACCTCTTTCTTTTTCCTGGTCCGTCCGGGTGGCGACTCCATTTTCTCGGGACTTAGGTCCGTGTTCTCTAAGATCCCGAGCCTAAACAGTGCCGAAGTCGCAAGAATCATTCCACCGGGAGTGGGGGCAAAAATCCCAGCTCACACCATCATTCTTCATATCAACCAATTTAGACCCCTATTGGTTGCTAGTTTGGGACAACATAATTTGTAATTGAACTAGTTCATTTGTAAATAATAAAAATTAGTTTCCATTTTTATTTACTCACTCCCTTTTTTTTTAATTTTCGTATGAGGGATGACTCTCTTATCATTTTCCTTATATCGGTGAAAATAAATAATTTCTAGCTAAAAATAATAGATATGAATTATATTTTATTAGAAAAATACATTTTTTGGCCTTTTAACTTTAGGTCAGTTGTACATTAAGCTTCTTAACTTCTATTTAGTTAAATTAAGCCCCTAAATCATTCAGGATGGTGAAATTGAGCCCTTATTTGACACCAATTAAATGCGTATGGCTCAAACCTTGTTAAAATCGCATGAAACATTAAAAATGCGACATTGGTGGCATGTAATCAAAATGATGAGTTTCAATATTCAGATTAAACTGGTGGGTTTTGTTTCGATTTAGCCAAAACGGAGATAAAACCTCCAAATTTAACATTCCAATCCCTAACTTCCTTTATCGAAGACGCAACTGAAGTTGAAGGAAGATGCACCCACCCACCTGAGATCGAACTAAGAGTAACAATGTCGAGTGAAGTAGATGACAATGGGTCAGCTTTAGCTCATTAGATAGAGATAATAAATGACCGATTATTGCGAGATAAACTCCCATTGATGTGAACTCTACCTCAAACATTTGTGTTTGCCTATTCGAATGAGCTTTGCAAATGTGGTAGGGCGCCTGTTGTGAGGATGTCTTGGACAGCTAGAAACCCAGTTAGACATTTTTAGAGTTGCTCCTTTAGAGAGGTAAGTTAAATACAAAGCTTATTGATAATTATTGAAGTGTAATTTTGAATTCATTCATTGTTGCAAATCTTTAATTCGCTATCTCTCTCTGTAACACCCTTATACCTTATATACGTACAATATATATATATGTACAAAATATGCATATACAGTATAAAATGTCACAGATAGATTTAATAAAAATTTTCACATTTCTATTTTAAAATTTTAAATACTAATATATAAAATAAATAGTATATAAATATTCTTTGCTTTTCATAGGAATCCAAAATAAATATTTTATATAAAAATCTCTGAAAAAAACTTTTCAAATATTTGGGATATTACACTTATGCACAAGTAATGTGTATCTTATATACACATCAAATGTACCTTATATGTGTATTAAATATTAAGTATGTAATGTATTAATCCAACATATAAAATTAATATACGATATGTATATGTTATATATACTCTAGATATATATATTGAGTATATATAAAATTTTATATCTCTAAAATCACGGATGTGACAATTTTCTCCCCCTTAAATAATTTTGTCCTCGAAATTATTCAGTACGGTAATAAATCATCTAAATTATTATTTCATCAAATTATATAATTTCTATTCTCCCCCTTAGGTACATTCTCAATTACCTTTTTACCATTCCATAACTCATCATTATACTGTCGATTTACTCAAACAGTCACAACAGATTATCATATCTTCAATCGAATTGTCATTAGACAAAATTAGTTCATCTCCTTAATATATATACACCACACACCTATTGCACTCAAGATATCTGATCACTTGATTATCTTAAAAATATACTCTCATCACCTTAAATTCAAATGTTAATAACTTTTATCTTAACACAATAATTTTATACATCTTCACTTTGATCTTACTCTTTATACAATTACCACATATTAATTTAATATCACCATTATACAACAACAAAATCTTATTTCCTTATTAAGATTCATTCCAATTATACTATAACTAACACTTTTATAATTATTTGAAACTAATATAACTTAGCTCCTTTCATATGCATATACATATCAAAACGTTGTATTATGCACATTATCACATAGATTGCATATTCTTAATACAACTACACACATTGAATTTCAATAAATACTTGTAAACTTATTACATTTCGGATCAATTGATCTAACTATCACAATATGACCATCACAACCTTATTCTATTCTGACCAACCTATAGTCTATTTTAAATTCATCAACCTGCTTTCAATTCAGGACCTAATTCTATTAGGTTAAATTTATTCTCAAATTTTAATTCTCTTCGAATTCATCATTATAGATAATATTCACTTCCCCTAGTCTCGTTTACTTTACACATCATTTTCATAAACTTATTCATTTTATACCACTTTCAAACACATTCATTATAACTCTTACTCACATTTCATAATTCCTTTCATTTACCATTTTCTCACATTTCTTATAGTTACCCTATTTACACAAATCACTTTTCTTACACATCATTTAAAGCTCATCATATTTTCACTATTCTCTTTTGTTTCCACACTTTCTATAATTATAAACAAATTTCTAGTATAAAATTATAAGATACAACTATGCAAACCATAAGTCTTGACCATGTTTCGTGAAGCATAACTATCAATCTCACCAAAACTATCCAACGGTCATGCCATAATAATGGTCACGCCTGTGGCTTATAAATAAATACTGCTCCTCTATCATTCTTCTTCAAACATTTTCAATCACAATGTTAAGTTCGTATCGCAAAAATCACATATTCATTTTCTAATCTTTTGCTACACAAAAAGTTAACACGTTTTAACTCTGTTTCAAAGCAATTTACTCTTGATTACTTGTTCATCATTAGCCTAACTCATGTTTCAACAATATTATCATTAACATTTCTTACATATACACATTCGTTCATATGCTAATTTACATAATTTCCATTTATTACTCCATTTCTAATCTATCTCTTGTAAAAATTTTCATTCATATATATATATATATATTCCATTTCCATACTTTCTTCATTATACTTTCCTTTTCCTCACAATCTCTTATTTATACGCATATACTTTAGGCCCAAAACACTATACTATCATCAAGTTCAGTTGTTAAAATAACAATTTTACCTTCCAGCTCTGTTCGGGTCCATTTGCAATCTCAATTCATCACATGACCTAACTCTAGGCAGGTCAAGACTTAATCTCTCTTAGGTCTATTAATACATACAATATCATTCTCAATATCACCAAACACGTATTTGTATAAGGTAGTAAACACTCGATAACATTTTTTTAATCATCCACATACACTTTCGTAAGTCATAATCACAACATGATTTACTTTCCACATTTTCTTACATATCATATTTGTGTTCATATAGAAGGAAAAATCTCATTACACAAATCATACAATTATACTCAATTCCTCTTTTACATACAACCTATACAAAGTTAACATTTATCGCCTTTTAGAGAATATTATCATTTCTCATTCTTTTGACATTACTTAGGTTATTCATCAATTCAACATATATATACACTCTGACCACAACATAATTAACATCTTCCTTATTTAATCGCCCATCTCTTAAATAAGTTTCTTTATATATATATATATATATATTAACACCTCACATAAATCTTAGTCACATTTCCAATGTGACATCTCTCTCACATTTTTTTTATACATTTATCATACCCTTCATATCCCTTTTCATCATTTCCAATGCAATTACCTAAAATAACTCATTTTTACTTACTTAATCATTTCCCTTTTATTTCATAACAAATTTTTATATTATCAACCACAATACACGTTACATGATATTTTCATAAATAATATTACTCATTCAAAATTACTCACATGCTTATTAAACATTAAACTATCAACATCTAAACAATCTTCATCAAAATTCTCTTACAATTCTAAATTTCCAACTTACTACTTTACTTAAATTTCATTCTATTAATCTCATTTTCAAGAGCTAACTTTATAAACTTTATTTTTATATTAATATAACATCAAAACACATCGCTTTCACAATTATGGAAACCCATTTCAAAAATTCAAATTTCATATATTGCAACCAACAATATGAACTTCACAAAATCTCATCCATGTCATATTTCCAATCTTAAAATCATAACATTTACATTTAAACAACACTAATTCATTTCATTATACTAATTAACATCATCCATTTAGGTACTTTAATTTTACACACTCAAGCCTAAATCATGCATCATTATTCCATAATAAATAATTCGCTATCATATATGATTTCACTCTTTAATTTTAATTATGAACTCTTTATTGAAAATTATTAAAAACTCCATATTCCTTCTATACTTATACCCATATGCATATAAATTTTTATAATTTTCTTCATTCATTTGTCTCATAAAATTAATTTATTACTTACTTACATAAAATTGCATGACTTCCTTAGTTTCATGTCAATCTCAATTTCAATTTTTATATTCCTTACCAATTCTTAATAAAAGCTTGTAAAAATTTATCCACGTGCACTTGACACATATATGGACTTATATTTAAAGTTTTAGATTTTTCCAAGCTGATTTAATATATTTAAAAATTAAATCTTCCAAAATTAGAGAATTTATCTCTTTAATAATTTCTCTGGCAGCACTCGGTTGTCCATTTTTTTCAGGTATAAAACCTTAATAAAATTCATGAAATTTTAATCATATGTTATAGGAATACATATGATATTGTTTTTAAATTTTCAGATTTTTCTGGATTTGTTTACCATAGTTTCTAAATTTATTTTTCTTTTCTCAATTTCTACAGATTCCGAGTTGCTGGAATTACTCCAACAATCTGTGTTCCTCTATTTTTCTTAATTAGAGATCCATCTTTAAAATTTATAAAATTTTATACATTGGATTCTAACATATAGAAAAAATTTCTATTAAATGTTCAAACTCATCCAACATTTCTAGATTTGTCCAAAAATTTAGACAATATCACTTTGCAGTACACCTATAAAATTTTCTGTAACTATCATGCTCATTTCTCCAACTTTTTATTTTTATATCTTAAATCATTTTCTAGATTATTTTTCTAATTTCACTTATTCATCAATTGAATAGGCTATGAATTTTAAATTTTAAATAAAAGTTTCAAAAATTCTTAATCCATAATCTCTAGAATGACGCTTCCACTGCGCCACTCTGATCTATGCAACTCATACACCATCTCAACTCATATCTATTATATCAAATAGACATTGCCACATCAGGTATCAAATAAATGCCAGTGCTAATGCATGCATTATAATTGAAAATTATTTTTTTAAAATTTCAATTTTCTCTCTCTAACAACCCACCTAGGTCGAGAACCTCAAACCTAGGCTCTGATACCAAAATAAATGTAACACCCTTATACCCTATACACGTACAATACATATTTTCAACATATATAAAATATGCATATACGGTATAAAAATGTCACAGATAGAAAAATTTCAAATACTAATATATAAAATAAATACTATATAAATATTCTTTGCTTGTTATAGAAATCCAAAATAAATATTTTATATGAAAATCTCTGGAAAAAATTCGTCAGAGTTTTGTTTGTAATTCGAACGTTTTCAAAATTCAGCAAAACGCAACATGCATAAAGCAAACACTCCCAATAAAAATCAATTCACCATTTCACCAATACTTCTCAATTTCTCCATATTTCTTCAAAATACTTATATATAGATATATAAATTAACAACACATATAAAATATCATCTGAACAAATTATTCAAAACATTCTTTACCATTTACATTATATACTTCCAAAAACATATCTTAACATATATAATATCAAAATATATTGTAATATCAAATATCTACATGCTGGCAAGTGGCTCTGATCTTAATATACCCAAAAATAACTCTTCAAGCTCAATAAATACAAATATAAATAATATATTCAAAGTTTGTACATACCTCCACTAGCAACCCAAAGCAAGCTTAACACAACCTCCAATCCTATCCTTCCAACTTGCCCTTCACCACTTGGATGAAGCAAATCAACCTCTCTCAATGCCTATACCAAGTGTGATAATACATAATCATTTAATATCACATTCTAAGGTATTCTCAACATCAAACCATAATTAAACATCACTCTAAACCAAATCCCAAAATTAAGCTTCACCTCACTTTAACTTTGAAAAATCATATCAAGCCATTTAAATTAGTGTTTTAAGTTTATTAAT
Source organism: Garcia nutans (assembly GCA_947685225.1). Lineage (NCBI taxonomy): Eukaryota > Viridiplantae > Streptophyta > Magnoliopsida > Malpighiales > Euphorbiaceae > Garcia > Garcia nutans. The sequence continues at coordinate 5,657,884 of CANTUV010000068.1, forward strand.
ATCATTAGAAACATGTTTTAGCATGTTTAAACCAATTACATTAATTAACCACATGCTTATGCTCAAAACCCTAAAATGGCATAACCTTCACCATTGAAGGATCTCCAATCCAACTCAATCCAATTATCATTTCAATCTTATTTCCACCACTTATATCATTAAATAACATGATTTAAGCATTAAAATCAAACAATTAATCATTCTTTGAAAATTCACTTTTCCAAAACCCTAAATCAATACTACTATTTTCAAACTCTAGCCAAACTTAACTAAATCCATCATTTGATTTTAAAATCCTTGTTTATGCATCAAAACAACACATTTGGAACCAATTTACACAATTAAAACTTATGATTTCAAAAACTCAAATGTTCCATAACACTAAATTCTCTCTCTTCACCAAACTCAACTTAAATTCAACCATTTCTTTAATCTAACCTTAAAATCATTGTTAACTACCCAAAATAATATCATACACACCCATTTCAATAATTATAACATACTACATCAAAGCCCCAAACTCAACATAATCCAATTTTCTATAGAATTCAAAGAAAAGAGTTGAAAACTTATTAATTTTGGTAGAAATCACCAAAAATCCACTTTGAATAATTGAAATCCTTCAAATTTTGGAGTATGGAAGAAGCAAATCCCTCTCTTGAAGCCATGAAAGTTGGCCTTGAAGGAAAGAAGAAGAAGAAGATGAAAAAAATGAGTTTCTTTTTCCTTCCACTCACATTTTCAACCTTATATATATTATTATTTTAATATATTTTAATTAATTAATTAATTAATTATTTATTTATTTATTTAAAACCCTAAAATATTATCTTCCATCCAAAATTATTAAATTTTGAATTATTTTATTAATTTTAAATTTCTAAGATTTAATTACCAAAATATCTTTTACTTTGACTTTTCTTTTAAAAAGTGTTGACTTATATATGTGATATATATTTTACATATATATCACATATATATTCCACTTTTTTCATTTAAAATCCCTTCATTTTTTTATTTAAAATTATTAATTTAATTTATCTATTTAAATTATAATTTATTTTATCAAATTTTCAAAAATTAAAACTTTTCAAAAATTTGGGATATTACACATATACACAAGTAATGTATATCTTATATACACATCAAATGTACCTTATATGTGTATCAAATATTAAATATGTAATGTATTAATCCAACATATACAATTAATATACCATATGTATATGTTATATACTCTAGATATATATATTGAATATATATAAAATTTTATATCTCTAAAATCATGGATGTGACACTCTCTCTCTTGAATTTTAGCTATCTTGTATTTGCTATAATTTTATATAGATGAAGTTATAATTTTATTTAGATGAAGTTGAATATATAGCTATCTTTTCATGCTACCAAAATATTGCAAAAACAAATTGTAGTTCAAAATATTCTTAATATCTAAAAAAAATCCATAATATTATACATATGCATCTACCATACAATACAAAAAATTGTTAAAGACATAGCCAATCAATCATGTCTTAGAATTTCATCTAGATCTTTTATATTGGCTTTGCTTGATTATCTTTGGCAATTTGATTGCTGCTTGTTCCTCCATAGCAAAATCTTGGCCTTTGATTTCCTGACTGCAAAAATGAATTGCATACAATGTTAGTGGATTGGATTATAAATACTTGTAAAAAAATACAATTGAGATTAAATTACATACATGCCAAGTTCCAACTCTAGTTGCCATGAAAACATTACATCCCATTCCATTTAATCTCTGTTGTTTAATCATACTCTTAGACCAGACTCTCTTGCTTGACTGACTTGTAGTTGTCAAGCTTGTTGCTATGCCAGATGATTGAGCATTCATCTGTGGGTAATTGCATCTTCTTTGAGAGTTAGAATTTTCATCCCTCCTTGGCTAGTTATCTGTTATTTGTTTTCTAGTTCGCTTTGCAATTGACTCAATAGTTATATTTAATATCGATTTTCTAGTAATTATACTAGCCCTTTTTCTAGATGTGCAAAATTTTCTAAATATTTCTGTTAGCTTTACTCTCCTAGAAGTAGTAGACTCCTGCAATTATATACATATGTTATGTTAAAATCAAAATAACATATTTCATTACATAAATTCCAATACTTCAATACTTGTGAAGCATTAGTTGTCTAGCTTTGACTCATACTTTTCTTTCTCTTCTTTGGTTGTACATCCTAAGAATGCAAAAATCATATAAAATTAATGTTTTATCAAGCCAAGTATGAATTTGCATTGAAGGTTTCACTCAAGTTGTTGTCAACCACATCACACTTATCATCCATGTGTAAAAAAAGCCTTGCACCATCTCTCAATTTTATAAATCAATGAATGCTCCGCACAACCTTCCGCAAGTTCTCATAAAACTTTCATATTCTCCTTGGCATCAACCACATTTGTAGACTTGGTAACATTAGAATGCAATCTTTCTCTCCTATCCCCTATATTTCTTTGCCCAATTTGCATAAATGTTTCTTGCACACATTCTATGCTTTACACTTGAAAAGAAATTTGAAAATGTACTCTTTAAACCCTATCAAAATGAACACATCTATCAGTAGCTAAAATATTGATTAAATAGATTTAAATGTAAAAATACAAGTAAGAATATAACACAGACCTTTTGCATGTCAGAAATAATAGTTAATCCATCCCCTTCTCCAAGCGAAAGGTCATGATGCAAACATCTTAGAAACCATGTCCGTGTACTCTTACATTCAACCCTAACTACAACCCATGCTATAGGAAACATTTGATTATTTCCATCTCTTCCCACAACATATAACAATTGACCCTTACAAACACCTTTAAGAAAACAACAATCAACCCCTATGATTCTCCTGCAATCAGCTGCCCACCCTTTCTTATAGGTTTCAAAACTTTATAAAATGCAGTGAAAATAGGCCTTTGATCCCCATCATCACAAATACTTTTCACAATGCAAGTAATCCCAAGATTAGATATGTTAATCTCAACCACATAATCATGCAACAATGCATACTCAATTTCGCAATCACCTATAAGCTCATTAATCACTTTTTTCTTTGCACTTCTTACAACACCATAACTAACATTAAGCTTCAACTCAGTCCTTGTAATTTCCCTCAAATCCTTTAATCTTATACCAGGTTGAGATCTAATCCTACTTCTAAAAACCTTGGCTAGGAACTTACTATTTGCAAACTTAACTTTATTTGGTGTGGGTTGTATGTTTTGCAAGTTATGGTATTGTCATTTCTCTCCATACTTACAAACAACACCCATGGACAGTTTTTATGGCAGTGAGCCCTTAATCTTTTAGGCTCATTCTTGACAAATCTTACTACTAGACCCTTTTTATAGCATACTTTGCTTAAGCCTCTCTAACTTCTCCCTTACTCTTGAAAATCATACCAATATAGAAAGCAGATACATTTATAGTATTGTCAAACTAAATCATATTCCTTTCTCTCCTATTTAATTATTCATTTCTAATCCTCATTAGTTTCACTATAATAGCTACTTAAGTCAGAGCTATCATAGTAAACACTACCTCTACTATCTGACAAATCATCCTTATCAACTACATTATCATCTTCAACCTCTGAAATTTCCTCATTTGAATCATTTTGAGTTTGGTCACCTTCAGTTGCACCACTTATTGGACCCTGATCTTGCTCATCTACATTTGATTTCCCTCTCCTTTTATATTCTCTAGCATTTTTTCTTGCATCTTGTAACTCTTCATCCTCCTCATCAGTAAGATAAGGAACATCTATTACTATGTCATGAAAGGTGTGATGAGGCTTACTATTATCACACAATATCTCATCTCTCTCAATATGGCCATTGCCCTCTACCCCTAAGTTGTCACTTTCTAGATGCCCTAAGGGTGAAATACAAGACTGTGACCCCACTGTATATGTCCTATTACTTGCATTATCTCTACTATCTAACATATAAAATTTCATCACATCATCATCTTTAACCGCCGGACATATATTTAAAACCCCAGCATCATTTTTTAATTTCAATTAATTCCCCATTACCTACTTTTCTATAATAAATGTAGTCAATTTTGTCTTTATTATAATCAAAGTCCTCTTCAATATAGGACAATATATTAGGGTATGATAGTTTATCCATGTCAAACATACTATCTACAATCTTGGAAACACCTCCTATATATTTACTCTTAACCATTTTCCCCCTATGATGTATAACTAATGAAATGGGGACAAAGATCCAATTTGGACCCTATATCATAGCGTATGGACCTAATTGGCCCTTAAAGTTTTTTTTTGAACTAAAATAGAATTTTTTTTTCAAATTCGAGCTAAACTGAAACTTTTCAACGAAACAGTTAATTGAACTAACAATAAAGTTGTGTGGAAAGATGTTTACCCCCACTTTCGGTGGAATGGTTCTTGCGACTTCGGCACAATTTAAGCTCGGGGCCTTAGAGAACATGGGCCTAAGCCCGGAGAAAATGGAGTCACCACCCGGACGGGCAAAAAAAAATGGGTGGATGACTCGATTCCTAAGGAATCCCCAGCCCCCTAATAGGTTTAAAAAGTTGGGTACGTGTGAGGAAGGTGAGAAATGGCCCAGCACCCCCACAACGCTCGGTTTATTGAAACCGGCCTCCTTTGCAAGTCTTAATATTATAAAATTCTTAAGTATAACAATATTATCCATATTACATGCAATAATTAAAATAAAGCATCATTATATTAAAATCAAAGTAATGTCCAAACAAAGCAAATAAATGGACACCCATCCGAGGATGGAAACATGTCTTTACATCATTCATGTCTAAACTAAATAGGACACCCACCAAAAGATGGAAATATGTCATTTACATTGGTCCAAAATATAAAAGCAATTTAAATTACATAGAAATTAATTAATGAGGTACCCACAAAGTGGAAACATACCTCTTACAATATTTGGAAATCAAAATAAATCAATAAAAGTAAATAGCCATTCATAGTAAATAAATCATTCTTCAAAGATATCAAACATCAATCAAAATTTATAATAAACATTCATCTAATTTAAATAAAACAGTAAATATATTAACTTTAAGGGTTCATGCATTGAGTAGAGTTTCTAGGGTTTTATGTCCAATAACTAGGGTTTTGCATATACTAGTTTAATTTGTTGAGAAATATTTTAAAGTAATAACATAGCTACTGGATGTTAAAAAGATTTAAGGTTTTAGATGTTTTTATGAAAATAATATTACTGTGATTTTAAAAAGTAGGTTTAGTTAGGGTTTTAAGCAAACATCATGAAATTAGGGTTTTTTTAAAGATATTAGGGTTTATAATTTTAAAAAATTGGGTTTTTAGGTTCACTGGATTATGGTTTTAGGTGTTGATGAACTTGTCATAAAGTTTTGATGTTTTAAGAATTAGGATTTAGGAAAACTAGGGCTTACTGGATTAGGATTTTGAGAAAATTAGGGTTTTTGGTATTTTAAAAAACATATCTGATCTTAAGATTTAAGAAAACAATTTAGAATTTTATAGAAACAATTATGGTTAAAGTTTTTAGAAACTGTAAAGAAGATTAGGGTTTGGAGATTTAAGAAGACCTTTGGAAATTTTGGACAAAAAGTTAGAGTTTAGATGATTAAGAAACAATAATTTAGGTCCGATAGACAGGAGTGTAGTTCAAGCATTGTTAGAATGGTGGATACCCATACTTTTCACCTACCTATAGGAGAAATGACCATTGGCCCGGTCGATTATACGACTATAACTGGTATCCGGTACTATGGCCTTTCGGTCCCTCTTACTAATGATATTCTGACATTCGAAGAAATCCAACAATTAATTGGTATGGAACCATCATTTAAAGAGCCTTTCAAAGTAAAAATTGAGCCAATTCGGAGTTATTGGATGAACTACGAAGGACGGGTTCACAGAGATACAGCTAAACAATATGCTCGAGGATCTTTGCTGTATTTGCTCGGGTCGACCATTTTAGGCAGCACCAAATCTGCCATCCATTTGTCGGTGTTGAGGGCCCTTACTGATATGAGTATGGTACCACTTTACGGCTGGGGTGAAGCTGGCATTGCCTGTCTTTACCATGGACTTGACACAATTTGCAGAAAAAAGAAGTCTTTTATTGGCTTTATGGCGGTTGTCAAGGTACTCTTCTTCCACCAATGTCAATTCCATTCTTATTCTTGCATGAATTTGATTTTTATTATTATTGTAGGCATGGGCATATGAGCACAATCTTGTGAGGGTGTCTGGTATTTTTTGAGAGAGAGTCGGGTATCCGGGATTAAATTTTTGGTTGTCAGATCGTGTAGAAGTTCCCGGCTCTCACCATGTGCATATCCAACGTTTTGTCTTAAGCTACTTAATCTAGGGCCAGGTACAATAGCATTAGTATACTTTAAAATTTATATAAGAGTTCACTTACCTTATGTCTTTTTGTAGGTCAATTTAGCCTGATGGAACACAGAAGAGCGGACGAATTGGACTTCCTCCATGAATGTCGCACTGCCTTTTCAACATACCCACCGAGTCATTGCCGGCCCTGTATCTAGTGGTTGGTTTCTCGGAGAGAGAGAGTATATGAGTGGTTTCTTGGTCCCGAGCAGCGGAGGTTCCCGATGCATTGCCTGAAGTATACTTTAAATATCACATTAATGCCGAAGAATGCATGGTGGTTGTCTCGACACGGTTATGATGTTGAAATCTTTCTCTATCCACCGGGTGCATCTTATACCCAGTTTATTCAAATAGGGCTTTTGAACTTTGATGCATCTCCATTGGTGTACGGGAGATTCCCGAGGAAAATGAGGATAGAGATGAAGAGGAATATCATGGAGAGGGAGGAGAGTTTGTCTCACATCTCGAGGCTAGCACTTCTCATGTAAACTTTTACCATTTTTCCATTGCAATCGCTTCTTTCTTAACTTATTTTGACTTTTTTAATGATTGTTGCAGGCTGCTGGCTCATTTGGACATGAGGCAGGACCTTCTTTTACTACTCCTCCATTTGCGCAATCTAATCAACCGGAGATGCCATCTCATCCACAGGGCATTGATATGAATTACCTGGTAGGTTTTCTTGTTCCATGATAATTTATGCTATATATATGCATGATTATGTATGCTCTTACTCTTTTCCTTTCTGGCTTATAGCGGATGCTTGAAGAACAAAACAAGAAACTTCAAGAAGAGTTGATCGCTAGTCGCCAACAGATTTCCCATTTTGAGAAATTGTACTATCAGTCAGAGTAATTTTTTTGAGACTTCTGGTTTCAGGGGATGAGAGATCATGGTGCTTCTTCATCTAGAGGCCCCCAAGCTGATGACCATGAGATCCTTTTGTCTACTTCAGATGAGGACCATTATAGATCTGAATTTCAGGGTAATAGAGATTCAGGCGCTCCTACTTCGAGCGGACTCGGGATGGGTGATCTGCCTCCTTCTTCAATAGGTGATGACTTTTTTAAGGCTTTGTTTGATCATGATCCACCACCTCATTCTTAGTAATCTATCAATATTGTATCAATTAAGGAAATATTGTATAAAAAATAATAATGATGATATATAATTTTTATTTTTACTGCAACTCTTTTTTTTTTTTTGAAATCAAATGTTGGCTTTGCCAAATCAATGTCAATGTATCTCAGGACTTGATTTTTCAAATTAACATATCTATAATACGACAACTCTAGTTACCATACTAAGCTAGGTGATCATTTCTATTTAAGCAAGAACTGTTGCACTTTAGATAGGCACATACACATTACTTGGTCACAGGTCCCATTTGAGTTTGAATATTGTCTATCTCATATGCATGCTTATTCAAACTATCTCCACTAATAGACTCTACCTACCAAGAGAGATCAACAACTCTTTGATAGGCTTGAAATGGGGTCTATAAGGGACATGGGTTAAATGAAGGCCATTTGTAAGTTGGAGCCGTTGTGACACAATGGACAAACCCTCACACTATAAATTTCTTGTTTAAACTTTAGGCACTTGGGAGCAATCTTGCTAGTCTCCAAATTCCTTCTATCTTTTTGGCATTAATCTGGATCTTGATTAGGATAGTCTTTGCCCTTGCAAAAAGTTTGGTACCCAAATTCGTTTCTTTTCTTCTTTTCCCTTTTCTTTCTTTTTATTTTTCTTACTCTTCTATTTCTTTGAGCATTTTATCATTTTATCCTTCTTCCTTTGTAGGACTGTCAAGTACAAAACTTTCAAAAATTGGGTGGCCTTTCTCTTTTTTCTTTGATTTTGATCAAATCTTTGGTTGGGTTGGGCCAATTCAAGTCAAACTATCCTTATAAACTAAATGGAAGCCTTTTGTTGTCTTAGGTAAAAGAGAACTCGGTTGGCTTTCTGAACCATTTTTGGGTTTTCTTTTCTTTTTCTTTTCTTTTCCTTTTTTTGTCCTTTTTTTCTTTTCTTTTTTCTTTTTTCTTTTTTTTTTGTCTTTTTTTGTCTTTTCTCTTTTTTTTTTGTTTTCTTTTCTTCTCTTTTTTTGTCCTTTTTTTTCTTCTTCTTTTCTTCTCTTTTTTTTTGTTCTAGCTTTAAAAGAGTAGTCTTGTTTGTACCAACTTGGGTTTCTAATAACAGATGAGTGGAGTGACATAAATCTTCTTTAACAGGGATAAATCATTTGTTACTCTGATGTTACCTTGATAGATTGGAGATATTAGGTGAACTTCAACTACCCTTATGTTCTTGAGAACATCAACTATCCTTACGGCTTTGGCTATGCATTCCATTCTTTGATCTTCTTGCCTCTTCACCTTAGTGACATAAGACTTGTCAAAAGTATCACAATAGCTCAGGGTAGGTTGTTGGGGTTATATGCCAATGAAAAGAAAGCTAAAATTTTATGAAGGCTCAAAGAGACAACTAGGGATTGACATTTAATTAGGTGGACACTAGTTATTGGCTAACCAAACAATGCCTAGATCATTTCTCTCTTAAATAAGCAGAGTTCAATTTTGCCTCGAAAGTTTGTCAAAGCATGTTTTAAGACTGACTAGGACCTAGACAAGGGTAATTATGCAGGAGTCCTCTCTAAGTAAGCATACACAACTCAATGCTCTAGAGTAATTCCCTCATCTAGTAAAGTCATTCAAATCATGATGCCTAGATATATTAATTTATGAATATCAAGCTAGATTCCTCATTGGTTGAGCACCAAAATGAACAAAGACCAACAAAAATTTTATGAAAGTAATTTATTCAAACAACTTTAATTTTAAAAAATATAATTGTTCCATAAAACACCAAATAAAGAAAATAAGAAAAACAAACAAGCTAAGGGAAGTTTGTTGAGTTAAGCTTCTTCTCTTTTCACATCTTCATTATTCCCATCTTGAAAGGATGATAAAACAAAATATTCTTCCAATCCTTTTTCCACCATGAAGGTCATCGGTGGAGGTACTCTTCCAAACTTAGGCAAAGAATTATTCTTAGTATTGGGCTTATCGGGCTCGGGTAGCTTCCCACTATCAATCAAATTTTGGATCTCATGCCTCAACCTCACATATCTATCCATATCGTGTCCTTGCATTTGATGAAATTGACAAAATGCCTTAGTGTTAAAATTAGGTAGGAGAGGGTTAGGTAAAGGATGAGGATTTAAGGGCTGTAACAATCCCTTCCTTTGAAGCTTATTGAGAACCCAAGACAGCGGTTTCTCCAATTCTAAAAGCTGCCTTCTTGTTCCTTGGCTAGTAGCATTAACACCAACTGCCTTTTGCATGCCTTGGTTACCAGACTGATAGTTTTCTTTCTCGTCCCTTCTTGTTGAAAATTGGTTCTTCTCTCTTTCCCATTCTTCAAGTTGCAGACCAGCTTGGAGGAGATCTTTGAAATCACGGATGAGTGTATGAGACATCCTTTCACGAAGATTAGGCAACACTCCTCTCATAATCATTCTTATTTGATCATATTCATCGGGCCTCTTCTTGAGAAAAGCAGCCTTATTTCTCCACCTTTTCACATAGTCCATAAAATTCTCATTTGACCTTTGTCTAATGGACTCAACTTCCATTAAGGTAATTTCCAGCTCGACATTATACCCATATTGCTGAATGAAAGCATTGTATAACATGTTCTAATCTTTTTGAGTACTTTTCTCTAAGGTGTTGAACCAATTTTGGACAACAAGGTCCAATGAGAGCATAAAGTACTTTAGTGTTTGAGCTTTAGTAGCTCGGACAGACTGTATAGCAGTGATATACTACTTCACATGGAGGTGAGGATTTTCGGTTTCATCAAACCTTGCAAAAGATGGCATCTTGAATTTGTATGGCACTTCTTTGTCTAGCTCAAATAATTTGTCAACTTCGGACATTTCTTCGATTTTCAGCTTTTTCTCAAATTTCTTTTCTAAATCTGTAATCATCTTTTCAATATCAGAAGTCTCGGTTTTCTCCATAGCTGATCTTTTAACAATCTTCGTTTCTTTCTTCTTGTCTTGAGGATCTTGAAAGTATTGAGCCCTATCATCATCATCATCATCATCAATGATCACCTTATCATCATCAAAAACCACTTCACCAACTTTAGCCTTCCCTTTGTCCTTTGGCTTCTTAGTGCTAACAGATGCTTCGGCATAATTTCCTAAAATTGCAGCCAATTGGTTCTTCATGGTCTCAGTCAGGGCCTATTTTATTTCTTCTATCTTGGCATTGAGGGCGTCGTCTACCATTCTTTGAATTTGTTCGGGCTCCATTGCTTTTGGTGAGCAAGTGATTGAGTTGCTACTAGATTCTTCGTCTCCGGCGTAGGTCGGATTGTTGTAAGCTTTTGAACTGTTGTAATCCAGGGCCGTGAGCCAGAGAGGATCAATAATATGAGATACAAATGTATACATGTATGCACAAACAATAAACACAGAAAGATAATTAGGACGTTCCTTTCAACCTTATAACTTCCACACACGAATGGCGAGTCTCTTTTCCTAGGTAATATGGTTAACAAAATACCAACAAGGGATATCTTGTTTTTGAAAAGTTCCCTCGAACATTTCAATCAATAGTTTTATTTTCAAAAATGAAAATCAGTTCATGATAATTCCCATTAATTAGGTTTTAATCCATTTAATCAACTAAAGTAGCTTTTATGCTATATTGGATTAAAACTAAATTAAGAGGTTTATTATAAATAGATTTCTCACTTGAAAAAATGACTAGTGGTTCATGCCAAAAATAAGCCCATGATTAATAACTCTTAGTATAAACTAGGCTCACAATTGGTTTTTGGTATTTCGTAATTGACCTAAATATTTGTAAGCTCTTTTAAAGGTTGGATGAAAATAAATTTTGTTTCTAAGCCCATAAGAAAAAAAAATAGATTTTGGACTTAGTATTTGGGCCATGAGAAAAGAATTTTTGATTTATTTTTAGAAAATTTTTATGTCCAAAGACTACCTTGAAAAGTTTTGAAAATAGCTTTGATTTTTTGGATTTTAAAGAAAAATTTATTTTGAGCTTACAATATACTTAGGTCATATTAGAAAAATAATAAACCAAATAAGCCATGATTTAAGCCAAGATAAATTAACCATAGTCAAACAATAAGCATTTGGGGTAAAACCTAAGGAAAGTAACTATGCCAATTACATGAGCTTTAGTCTTTGGGTTAAAAGGCTTATGTTCCCATATCAAGTATATACCAAATGGTACGAGACTACGAGTGGTCATGTCATGCTCGATCTCCATATCTTGAGTGAAAGTATGATATCCCTTACATAATACAACACGGGTAACACGGGCGTCCTAACTCACGCTCACGATGCAATCTAATATGATGCAATGAATAATATCATTATAAGAAAGAATAGAATAATATAAAGACCAACGGAATTAACTTCTCTTATCCCCAGTGGAGTCGCCACTGTGAGCGAGAATTTTTGCCCCCACTCTAGGTGGAATGGTTCTTGCGACTTCGGTACTGTTTAGGCTCAGGATCTTAGAGAACACGGGCCTAAGCCCGGAGAAAATGGAGTCGCCACCCGGACGGACCAGGAAAAAGAAAGGGGTGGATGACTCAATTCATAAGGAATCTCCAACCTCCTAATGGGTTTGGAAAGTTGGGTACGTGTGGGGAAGGTGAGAAATGGCCCAGTACCCCCCACAATGCCCGGTTCATTGGAACCGGCCTCCTTTGCAGGTCTTAATATTATAAAATTCTTAAGTAGAATAATATTATCCATATTACATGCAACAATTAAAATAAAACATCATTATATTAAAATCAAAACAATATTCAAACAAAACAAATAAATGGACACCCATCCGAGGATGGAAACATGTCCTTATATCGTTCATGTCTAAACTAAAAAGGACACCCACCAAAAGGTGAAAACATATCTTTTATATTGGTCCAAAATATAAAAGCAATTTAAATTACATAGAAATTAATTAATGAGGTACCTACAAAGTGAAAACATACCTCTTACAATATTTGAAAATCAAAATAAATCAATAAAAGTAAATAACCATTCATAATAAATAAATCATTCATCAAAGATATCAAACATCAATCAAAATATATAATAAACATTCATCCAATTTAAGTAAAACAGTAAATATATTAACTTTAGGTGTTCATGCATTAAGTAGGGTTTCTAGGGTTTTATGTTCAATAACTAGGGTATTGCATATACTAGTTTAATTTGTTGAGAAATATTTTAAAGTAATAACATAGCTACTGGATGTTAAAAAGATTTAAGGTTTTAGATGTTTTTATGAAAATAATGTTATTGTGATTTTAAAAAGTAGGTTTAGTTAGGGTTTTAAGCAAACATCATGAAATTAGAATTTTTTAAAGACATTAGGATTTATAATTTTAAAAGATTGGGTTTTTAGGTTCACTGGATTATGGTTTTAGGCGTTGATGAACTTGTCAAAAAGTTTTGATGTTTTAAGAATTAGGGTTTAGCAAAACTAGGATTTACTGAATTAGGGTTTTGAGAAAATTAGGGTTTATGGTATTTTGGAAAACATATCTGATCTTAGGATTTAAGAAAATAATTTAGAGTTTTATAGAAAGAATTATGGTTAAAGTTTTTAGAAACTGTAAAGAAAATTAGGGTTTGGAGATTTAAGAAGATATTTGGAAATTTTGGACAAAAAGTTAGAGTTTAGATGATTAAGAAAATAGTTCAGGAAAAAATAATTTAGGGTTTTTAAAGTTTTGAAAACAGAAAAAACAATTTAGGGTTTTTGAAGTTTTTGAAAACAGAATGATGATTTAGGGTTTTTAAAGTTTTTGGAAGCAGAAGAGTAATTTAGGGTTTTTAAAGTTTTAGAAACAGAGACTTAGGCTACTGGATGAATGGACGATTTAATTTGTAAAACATATTACTAAGTTTAATAATTTAGGTTACTGACTCAATATCAAAACAAATAATTATGCTTAAATAATTTATGAATCTAAACATAAGAATATAATAAAATCAAAGATTTATAATCAAACCTCTGTTTGTTAGTTCCACCACAAAACTGATTTTCTGGATGAATAATAACAAAGGCAATGCTGCTGCCTTTGATGAATTAATGATTGCTTCTTGTTGCTAATGTCTTTTGCTCCTAAGGTTTTCTCTCTCTTTTTTTCTCCCCAAGTCAGAAGTCCCAAGTTTCGTCCTTTCAGTAAAACAAATTTTTTCCATCCTTAATTCTGTATTGTAATGTGGTATTTATAGAAAAAATAATAAACTTACTCCTAATTGTCTAAGGAAATTAAAATTCTTTAGAAAAAGAAATCAAAACCAAATAGAATTTAATTTCGGGAAAAAAAAAACTGCGTTGGAAAATTACGCTGGTAAAAAAACTGCTGCGGACGAAAATGTGAGGGTTGGCTGGGAATTGTTGCGGGTAGGCGCCAATTCGCCGCAGGAATTTCCTGCAGCAAATTGGCCTAGGCCGATTCACTTTTGGCAACGAAAAATTTCGTCGCCGATTTATTTATTTATTTATATATATTTATTTAATTTTTATATATTTTTTATTATTTATTTTTAAACTTTATTAATATTACTTTTTCATTTTTATTAAAAATTATAAATACTAAATACTAAAATAGATATTTAATTAAAATACCATAAAAATTATTTTGGATTATATAAAAATATCGGACCAGAATAGGTAAAAAATTAAGAGTCTAATTTGAACCTTAGTTAAACATCGGAGTCCAAATAAAACTTTTTATGACTTATTAATATTAATATAATATTTTTAAAAATTATTTATTAATAAATAAATCTTTAGTATTAATAGTTCATAATATTAAATAAATACTTTTTATAATATCATAATTTATAATAATTTTAACAAAAAATTAATAAATTAATAATTTTTCATATCAAAAAATTTTGTAATTTATTTTTTTAATTTTCTTTAATTTTTATATTTTATATTTTTAAAAATTATTTTCTTAAAAAATCACTAGATTAAAAATGAAAAAAAAATCTTAGCTTAAAGATTTATGATTTTTTATACAAATATAGTCACATTAGATAAACTTACTAAATGAACAAAAACTGTTAATTTTATCACATTCATTAATAACTTTAATAAGCTTGAAATAATAATTATCAATTCAACAATATTAGAGGAGAAGCCAAAGTTATAAATATTCAAAAAAAAAAGCAATAAAAAAAGATAAAAATAACTTGATAGTCTTCTCCACAATATGATTAAAAATTTTATATTATTTTTATCTAATTTAATTTAATTAATAAAATATTTTTTTAGTTTTAAAAATTAATTAAAAAATTTTAAATTTTTAACAATTAATATTTTAATTTTTTTTATCTCAAATCGTTAATTTATAAAAATTATTAATTTATTAATTTTTTGTTAAAAATATTATCTATTATGAATTATGATAATTATATTATTTTTGAAATTGTTAAATTACAAAAAAAAAATAAATTACAAAATTTTTTTATATTATAAATTATTAATTTCTTGTTAAAATTATTATAAATTATGATATTATAATAATTATTTATTTAATATTATGAATTATTAAATATTTATTTATTAAAAAGTATTTATTAATAAATAATTTTTTAAAATATTATATTAATATTAATAAATTATAAAAAGTTTAATTTGGACTCTAATATTTAACTAAGGTCCAAATTATATCCTATCGTTAGTTTAGTTGACGGTTTTGTAAAAAAAAAATTTAATTTAGCCCAAATTAAAAAAAAAGTTCTAATTTAGTTCAAAAAATTTTAAGAGGCCAATTGGCTCACTCGCTATAGTATAGGGTCCATATTTTACCTTTGTCCAATGAAACAAAGTAATATGTTGTCCTCACACAATAACAAACACGAATTACCTATAAATATACAAAAAGCATCATTGAGATCTCAGCACATGCAACTCATTCAATAAAAAATTATAGGACCACCATACTAAATATATAATAGAAAATGATATCAAAGTAGGAGCATTCAAGTTAAAAAAAATAAAATTACATATCTTTATTTGAATTTCTGTTCCACCACTCATTCAACAAACTATGCGTTCATGTACTTTCTCACAATCTAATTTAGAGACCAGAGTAGTCAATACAACATTTTTCCTGTTACCATGTAAATTGAGAAACCCAATGCTTTTACCTAAATACCTATTGAAAATAAACTACTAAACATCATCAATCTGTATTTGCAAATACCACTTACCTCAGCTTTGTAATCTTAGGTTATTCGTTTGAGCTCAACAAATGATTCAAACAAACGACCTTAACAATCAATTTCGATTTAGCTTAATATTAAATTAGACTTCAAAAATTATATCAAGACTTGGACACTAAATATTAACAAGTTATTTCAAAAGATCAGCAAAAGAAAATTAAGGACTTACAAGTTCAACTTGAAGAAATGAGATTTTGCAGGTGTGTCTTCGATAAAGGAAGTTAAGGATTGAAGAGATCAATTTGGATATTTTATTTTCAATTTACTAAACACATCGTTTTAGCCAACACACGGCTTCAATTATTTGTTTAATCTGCATGTTAAAATTCACCATTTTGATTACGTATTACCAATGTGACATTTTTAATGTTTCATGAGATTTTAACGAAGTTTGAGCCGCACGAGTTTAACTGGTATCAAATAAGGGTTCATTTTCACCATCCCAAATAGTTTTAGGAGCTTAATTTAATCAAGTAGAAATTGAGGAGCTTAATTTACAATCGACCTAAAGTTGATAGGTAAAAAAAATGTGTTTTTCCTATTTTATTTTACAAAATAATTATAGAAGTGAGATTATAGAGAAATAATGTATCTAAAAAATTAAAGAAAATAATAAAATGAGTTCAAAATTTAATAAAAATAAAAATTCTTTAATTATAGAAGTGAGATTATAGAGAAATAATGTATCTAAAAAATTAAAGAAAATAATCAAATGAATTCAAAATTTAATGAAAAATACAAAATTCATAAAATATAATTAGTAAAAGTACAAGATAAATATAAAATACAACATAAAATATAAAAAATAAAATATAGTTGATGAAAATATCAAATAAATAAAGATGAAAAAAAATCAAATATAATTAATTATAAGAAAAAGGACTGAAAGCAGAAAATATGACATTGGTTTTGTGGGGGAATTGAAGCCAAATTCCGTAGGACCCAAAAAAAGAATGGAAAACATATTTTTTCCGTTTAAAGAATGCATGATTTACAGTTAACAGAAATGTAGAAAACCAATTGAATTTTTTTTCTTCTAAAAATTTAGTTTGAATATAAAAGTTGGAATTCTATTTACATTTAAACAAAAATTCTATTTTTCTATTTTTAGTAAAATTTTTGAAAAATAAGCTTAATTTTCTACAAACAACCCTTCAACATCTTTACTTTCCACATCATTATCAATTTGTATGACACTTGTCTTAATATGACCGTGAGATTCAAAGTAAGCAATTCTAACTCTTGATTAACAAGGTTGTCAAAATGGATTTTTTTTTATTGGGTCAAAATGGATTGATAAGTAGTGTTGGTGTTAAATTAATTCACTCTAGCGATATAATTAAGATTAATATAAATATAATTTATTTATTAATTGTGTTAATATAAAGACGATATAAAATTAAATGGGTTGCATAAATATAAAATGTTTAATATATTTGCTTAAATGAATTATATACAAATCATACAACTCAACATGTTTAATTCAATCCATATATATTTTTAATTTGAAATAATTTTATATTCTTAAATAATAATTTTAAAAAATATTCATATAATAAATTATAATTAAAATAATTTTAAAATATAAATATATTAAAAATAAAAAAATAAAATATATAACATAATTAATATGAAATAAATAATAAATGTATATTATATTTTAATATTATAATTTAGCAATAACAAAAAAGAGTTAAGAAAATAATATATAGTTCTAATATAAATTTTGTAATAAATTTTTTTATAAAATTTATTTTACTTTCTATTTATTTTTTATTATATTTTCTTTTTATAAATTCTATTCTAAATTCTAAATTATAAAATTTATTAATTTGATATAAAATATAAAAAATTAGATTATTTAAACTCTAAAAATTATTAAAATTTTAAAATTTTGATTTAGAAAATAATTGCTAAAATTTATAAAGAATTAAATTTAAATTCATTAATAATTAAATTAATAAAATAATTAAAAATAGTTTAGTAATTAGATGAGATTAACAAATTTTTAATAAAGATAATTTAAAAATAAACTATTTTTAAATAAAATAATAATACAATATATAATAATAGAATTATAATACTATGATAAATATATAAGGTTTATTTTTATTTTTTAGCATAAATAATAATAAAATAACATAATTTTAAGTTGTATTAAAATTATGTCGTTTTAATTAAATGAATTATATTAAATTTGTGTGTTAATCTATTATATGATCTTTTTAAAATCATATCATAAACTAGTTAACTCATTTATGATACTAACTCATTAAAAATTAATTTTAATTTGCTAATTTTATGTATTTAGTATATTATTTTCTTATATCTTAACTCATTTTAACCCTCTTAATTAATTATCCATGCGATCAGAATATTAATAATAATAAAATTATGTCAATTATCACATTGAAATTGAGAGAGAGATTACCATAGAGAAATTGATGCTAATCGTCGAGTTAGACTTGGATATACAGTAAATGGGGAAAGAAAAATTGTATTTTTTGGACATATGGACTTGTAAAAAGATTCAAAATAAGTTAAGAAAAAAGAGAAGAAAAACCAAAAATCGACAAATCCACACAAATTGATCCTTTGAAATCCAACCTAATCAGGAAAAAGTTCCCTTTTGTCACTATTCTTTTGATTTTTAAAAACAGTAGAGAACTTCAATTAGCCAACTCCAACTGTGAATTCCAGCTCATTCAAACCCTATTGCTTCCTTCTTTTTTTTTTTTTTCAAAAGAACAACTAAATGCTACGTTCGATAGGATGAATTTTGCACGTGGGATTTTAAATAATTTGAAAATTTGACGCAACTTCCTTATTTGGAATCATAAAAAAGGGTAGAATATATGATTTATTTAAAATTTATTATACCCATCAATGATCCTTCATTTTGACGATTTTTAAACTCATAAAAAAAATGAGATTTTTAAAAAAATTAATTATATGAGGCTAATTTTTTAATGAAAAAATATCATTAAAATTCATAAATTTATTTTTTAAAATGAAAAAAGTGATATTGTTGGAGTTTATGGAATAACCAAACCGTGGCCAAAATTTAGGGAATCTCAAGTTTTGTTGGGTTTGTGGGCTCTGTAAAAAGATATATATGTAATAAGATATAAATTTAAAACAATTCCACAATGGAGAACCGTAAGCCCTTTGATTTCTCTCTTTGCTTTGGTTAGACTTTTCTTTACAAATAGATGTCTAATGCTGGCAAAGGTCGCCTGCCGTTGCCCCAACATTATTATTATTATTATTATTATCACTACTATTTTTGTTTCACATTCTTTTTTTTTATCAGAATTTTTGTTTCACATTAAGTTACCAACCTTTCGATGTTATTGGCCAAAAAAAAAAAAAAAAAAACCTTTCGATGTTGTACGATGTTGTATTGGGTTTGAAGACTATTTCTTTTTGCCCTTCGCCTCATTCATCAAATTCTAATGATAAAACATGGCCAAAATAATAGCCCTGCACGTGTATACTTTGTTATTTTATTAGAGTCAATAAATTTTTTTTTTCCTACTTTCTACTTTAGCTGAGCACAAATAAAAATATTTATTTATACTATATTTCGATTTATAATATTTTATATTATTCAAAATAAAAATAATTTTCTCTATTGAAATAATTAATATATAAAAATAATATCATATGTCTAAATACTTTTATATTTATATATTATAAAAAATTTATAATAAAATATATTTAACTATCAAAATATGTTTTAAAATTGACTTGAAAACTCATTGATCAAAATTAAAATATTAATTTTTTAAATTTTATTATTTAAATTTAAAAAATAAAAAAATTGAAATTAATAATTTGAATACAAAAGAATAAGTGAAAAATTATTATTTTTCAATTTTTTGAATTAAAAAATTATAGTTTACCTTAAAATGATGTGTGTAAATAGAAATAGAAAAACAATAGAAAAACAAAAAATATTTATTAAATTTTAAACTAGAAAGAATTAGATTTTTTTTAGATTGAATTTTTTTCTTTACGCTACGTTTGAAATAAATAAATTATACAAAATTTTATGTAATTCATTGTAATTTCAAAAAGTACTTATTTAGAATGAAATATTTTTTCATTTTAATTCTTTAAATTAGAATTTATATAATTCAATTAGTGTAAACAAAATTTTATTAAAATATGTAAAGTTTACAAATAAATTTCATAAATTAATGAATTTATTTTTTTTTATAAAATTACCCTCAATAAACTTATACCTCTTACTCCCATAATACTCTTCTAATTTTTTTTTTATCTTTTTCACTATGACAATTTTATAAAATTTATTATTTCTTCTATTTTAAAATTTTAAAATTATTTTTAGTAAAATTATGTCATTAATTTTTAATTTTTTAAAGCCAAATATCTAATTTGTATGTTTGTTCGTTTAGCTTCATCAATAGTTATATTTTTATCTTAATGTTTTATTAGAATTTTATTTTTAATAATTATTTAAAATTTTAAAAAATTGCTCATTACATATATAAACCCTAAATTAATTATTAAAATAAAAATATATTTCTATAAATATAAATAATAATCTTATAAATAAAAATTTTTAAATCTAAATATTTTCATCTAAAATTATATTAAAAGATTTATTTTTTTGAATAAAAATTATTTAAAATAAAATTATATAGTTTCAATCAATTAAATTTATATAAAATAAAAAAATATTTTTTTTAATATCAAAAAATAAAATATTCATATATAATAATTATCTAAGCAAAAAAATATTATTATTAATTTATAGCAATAAATCTAAAAGAGAAATTTCTTTTTATATTATTCGAATATAAATTTTAAATATAATATTATTATAATAAAGATATATTTAAAAAAAGATAAATAAATTTTTAATTTAAAATTTATTTCAAATAAAATTATATAAAATTTAATTGAATTATCTATATTAAATTACGCCATTACTAAATATGAGAATTTATTATAAAATTTATTTATAAATTAGAATATATTTATAAATAAATAGTATAATCTAAATTCATTAATTTTAAATATAGTGTTAAGCATTAGGGAAAACTACTTAGAATTTGTCTATTTTTAAATTGAGAAATAAATTCTTATTAAATGAAATTTCGTTTTGAGTTAAAAAATTACAGGATGCTTGTTATATTAATAAATAACTAATTAATTTTTACTGAGCAAGGTGTGGTGTTTACGAGCATTAAAACCACTGAATTATTGCTCTCTCCCATATTTTAAGGAGATGCAAGGGAATAAATGCGGTGCTCATTTAGGAAACTTCCAAAATTTTTCCTCCATAATCCTATACTGAAAGGTCCACCAAATCTACCCTCCAGTCTCCAGGAAAAAGTCCTTCAGGAGAAGAACCAGGATTCAGTTATGCTAACGTGGAGTATGCCAAATGGACTAGTCCATATTAAAATAAAAACTTAACCGTATATAATCAAAGCCCACTTTATTTAGTCTAAGCTCTGAACCAGTATTTTATACTTCTAGAACAGCGCGGCACGCAGCCCTATGTCTCCGTTCGCTCTCCACACGCCTCTCTCTCTCTTCCTCTCTCGCTCTTAAATCATCAAATCGCAGAAGCGGCCATAGCTTCTTGTTATTAATTCTCTCTATAACCTCTTCTTCTTGTTCTGTGAGTAAGCAAATCAAATCCTTATCTACAACTTTTTGTGCATTTTTATGTGAAATTGTCATGTATAAAACCACTTCTGCCTCAGCCTCTTCGCTCCTCAGAGCGTCTAGGGCTAGACTTTCCTCTTCTTCTTCCTCTATTTCTAGAGCTTCTGCGCCTCTCGCTACTCCTCCGCCTGCTCCAGCTGCTTCTTCTTTGACCAACACTATTCAGCACCGATCTCTCAGCTTCTCATCCGCTTTTCGATCTCTCCGCTGCTCTGTCCCTCGCTGGAGCCACGGTGTCGATTGGCGGTCTCCGCTTAGTCTCCGTTCCCAGATCAGAGCCGTCGCTCCCTTGATCGAACAATTTCAAAGAAAAATTGCTACTATGGGTATTTTGATACTGACATTCATTTCCTATAATTTTGGAGTGCTCGTTTTTGTTAATTTTATGTTATTGACCATGAAGTTGCTTGCCTTTAGAATCTATTAATCTTTGTTTTAATTTCATTTAGTCCGTTTTTGGCTATTTCCAATCATGCTTTTGTTTTTGCTAAGATCAGATCAGTCAAAGGAGAATAATAATAATATATTTTTTTTAGAAAAAGGGAAATGAATACACTCTTTTCAATTATGGTAGATAGTTGAAGTCGGTCACCCGAAATTCTAGATTCCAAAATAGTAGTAATAATAATGAAATTTTGGTTCATTTTAGAGTTTGTAATTGATTTATTGAATTTATGTGGATATTTCTATTTTATTGATTTCATGTCATTTTCAGTCTTATCTGAAGATGCTTATGAGAATAAAAAAACACCTTTTTTAACTAATTCAAAAATTTTATTATTAATTAACACTTATACTGTTTCTTTTATATCAGAATTTTAGTTCTGGATAAACGTTGGTATTCATTTGTTTTTTCATCTGTTTGATTTCAGCTGCGGAACATCCTTTTAAGGGGATCTTCACAGCTCTCCCCAAGCCAGGCGGTGGTGAATTTGGGAAGTTCTATAGCCTGCCTGCTCTAAATGATCCAAGGATTGGTCAGTCTCTTAACATCTTTCTGAAATTGGAATATTGGATGCTTTGTGCATTTGGCCCCTGTTCTCCATGTCACAATTCAGATTAAAATATTTAGTTAATGGCTAATTTAAAACACAATGATTATGGAGACTGCATTGTAGCCAGCTATTGACAACAATGGTTGTTTCTGTTTAGTGTGAGACTTATGATGTGTGTTTCCTTATGTCCATAACAGATAAACTGCCTTATTCCATCAGAATCCTTCTTGAATCTGCAATTCGTAACTGTGACAACTTCCAAGTCACAGAGGAAGATGTTGAGAAGATCATTGATTGGGAAAACACATCTCCAAAACAAGTTGAAATTCCCTTCAAGCCTGGTCGTGTTCTCTTGCAGGTATATCATGACCCTGGCAAGTGCTGATATAGTGGCAATTGATAAGAATGTCATTAAGTTTCCATTTGTTTCCTCTGTTAACAGGATTTTACTGGAGTACCAGCTGTTGTTGACCTCGCTTCCATGCGTGATGCCATGAGTAGTCTTGGTGGTGATGCCAATAAGATCAATCCTCTGGTGTGTATTGTATTTTTTTCATGAAATTTAGTATAAATGAACTTGGATTTTCACTCAGCTTCCACTTTTGAAACTGTTGGTGCCTCTCCTTTTGTATTTATCTTTTATGCTGGTCGTTATTGCTGTTGTGATACCATATATATATATATATATATTAAAAATGTCTGTTTATGCATTCCCATCATTGTCAATTCATCTTCATCATTTTGCTTGAAAGTGGATACACATTTTTCTCAGTACAGTTGGAGTGGTAATTCTATAACATTCTGCTTATGGATGGGAAATTATTTGCCTCTTTTCTTATTTATATTTATTCTTTGATTACCATATTTTTGAAATTACTTGGCTTGCAGGTTCCTGTAGATCTGGTCATTGATCATTCAGTCCAAGTTGACGTGACTAGATCAGAAAATGCTGTGCAGGCAAATATGGAGCTTGAATTTCAGAGGAACAAGGAGAGATTTGCTTTTCTTAAGTGGGGGTCGTCTGCTTTCCATAATATGCTCGTAGTTCCTCCAGGTTCTGGTATTGTTCACCAGGTATGATTTGGAGCTGCAATGCAATTCCATGCTGTAAGATTTGATCTTTTGTGAACATGCGCTTGCTATTACTCTCTTGCAGCCACATTATGCTGATGTTTCACTATGTTCTTTACATTTAAAATAAAGTCTTATTTTATTTGACAACTAGAAAAGTTCCCCCACAGTGCTGCTGATATTTTTACCCAATATACATATATCAATTTTCAAATTCTATAATGATTCTAATCAAATAATTATGAAAAATTGGTGATCATAAGTATTTAATTTAATTTGAAACGTGGCAATAAATAATATTTATATTTTAAAAAATTGATTTAAGAAATTAGGAAATTGTGACGTGGCAAGATGAGACATGACACATGGCATAATACCGTATTAGCAAACTCCAAATAAATTTATGTAAAAACCAATTAATTATTTATTATAATAAATAATAAATTTAATATCTTAAAAAACTTATTCTATGATATGTTAGATTATATAATATATAGATATCCTGATGTAACATATCATGAGTTTAATTTTATTGTTAATCTAATAATCATGAAATCAAATCAAGTGATACACGAATTTATTAGTTTTATGATTAAATGGGGTTAGTGTTCCCAAAAAAAAACCTACTAAATGGGTTATAAATTAGTTTTAAGTCTTAAAAATATATAGATTACAAGTTTTTACTTCTATAGTTTTTAGGTAATATTTAATTTTTTTCAAGTATTTGGCATGGCATGAAATGGTGCACCCAAATTTCAGGTGAATCTTGAATACCTTGGACGGGTTGTTTTCAACACTGAAGGCATACTATACCCTGATAGTGTGGTTGGAACTGATTCCCACACGACCATGATTGATGGATTAGGAGTTGCTGGCTGGGGAGTTGGAGGTATCGAAGCAGAGGCAGCAATGCTTGGCCAGGTAATTGGTGCAAATATGTTGTGGATACTATTCTCATGTGTTCACTACTAAGATTCAAGCCAGTGAAACATAACTGGGATTTCATTTTTTTTTTGTCATGCTTCTATTGTACGCAAAATGATAATATGAATTCAATTCCTAAGAAATTATGTTGTGAAATGTACCTTTGTCTTAACTTGGGCAGTAGAAGGATGCTCATGGTATTTTAGTAATGTCTATGTGCAGTATGTGTTTGTGGTACATACCAACTACATTTTTTTTTCTCTTATAATGCTTATTCTAGTTTGCCTTTTTGAGAATCTACTTGTGTTCCCCAATTACAATATTTTCTTACCATAGGGGATTTTATGCTTCTTTGTAATCATAAAAATATATGCAGTTCCAAATCATGTGAGCACCTATGGACATTGTTTACCCTGTTAAATTACCTAGCAAATAAAATATTCTCTGCTGCTCCATTTTTTGTTATCTTCTCTCTGTCAAACAGGCCTGTCATGTTCACTTTCATAATCTGAATGCATGCATTTGAGCTTTGTGCTTTATTTTTGGCTTCCAATGTCGTTAATCTTTTGCATTTACAGCCAATGAGCATGGTGTTGCCTGGTGTTGTTGGGTTCAAGCTGTCTGGGAAATTACGCAATGGTGTAACTGCTACTGACTTGGTTTTGACTGTGACTCAAATGCTGAGGAAACATGGTGTTGTTGGCAAATTTGTTGAGTTTTATGGTAATTGGAGTTTGTGGTCCTGAATTGAATCATTCCTCAACCAGCTAGGTCGAGGTTTTAATGTTTCTATGTCCTTGCAGGGGATGGTATGGGTGAACTATCATTAGCTGACAGGGCCACAATAGCTAATATGTCTCCTGAGTATGGTGCAACCATGGGATTTTTCCCTGTTGATCATGTTACTTTACAGTATCTTAAATTGACAGGAAGGAGTGATGAAACTGTGAGTATCTCACTTTTTAATGTATGGTTGCTCACAGTTGGAAGTTTAAATTGGTAGATGACTTTGTTTCTGTTCTTTTAGGTGGCAATGATAGAAGCATATCTTCGTGCAAATAAAATGTTCGTTGATTATAATGAGGTAAGACCTCTTTTCTTTTCGTCCCTTTCTCTCTCGATTTTATTTTTTCATCCCTCTTTTTATCATTCTTTTTAAGCCTTTGATTCTAGCTAAGAAATTTTATCATCTGTGCGTGACCTTTACTCACACCAATGATTTCAGCCTCAACAAGAAAGAGTGTATTCGTCATATCTACAATTGAACCTTGCAGATGTGGAACCCTGTATTTCTGGACCAAAGAGGTGTGTGCTTTATACTTGTAAAAACACATTCATCAGTGCTATGCAGTGTTCACTTCTTCAATGTCTTGTCTAAATGCTTATTGATTATGCAAGTCTAACCTTTATTGTCAACCAGACCTCATGATCGTGTTCCTTTGAAAGAAATGAAGGCTGATTGGCATTCTTGTCTTGACAATAAAGTTGGGTTCAAGGTCAGTTGTAAAAAAAGCCCTTCAAATTTGTTGCATTGTTCCAGACTTAGTCATGTGCATGAATTCTTGGGTTAATTAAAAGTTTGATTGCCTTAATTATTATTTGTAGTTCTCTTGTTGGATAAACTGAATAAAAAATATTATCCTTTGTTTAATATTTTTTCCTTTTTGGATTTAGCTGGCAATTGAATCAAGCATGTGTCTGTAATTGATTTAAGGTTTGCATTGGTCATTTGGTTGACTTGAATGATACAATTTTAGGTTTCTATCATCTATCTCCATTCTAACTGTATGAAAAGTGATGGTTTTACTTAGAATCCAGTCTATACTTGTATATGGCTTGCTAGATCAAATTTGTTGCTTTTCAGTTGAAATTTAGGATAGTCCCGAGAATGGCCTGTGTGACTTGCCCTAGAGAAATTTGTTTGCTTGTGTTGCTATGATAAGGTGAGGGAAGGAAGACTTAGATGGTATGAGCATGTTTTAAGAAGACCTCCTAATGCTGCGGTTCGTAAGTGTGAGAATTTGTTGATTGAGGAGGCTAGAGGTCGTGGCAGACCTAGAACTGTGTGGAAGGAGGTGATAGCAAGAGACTTACGTGCCTTAGATCTTGATGCGGATTTGATTAATGACAGACTTGAATGGAGACGTAAAATCCGTGTCTTGGAAGGGGCCTAAGGCTGGAGTATCTTTTTTGGTGTCTTTTGAGCTTATTTTGTTGAGAATCCATACAGCCGACCCCAACTTGTTTGGGATTAAGGCTTAGTTGTTGTTGTTGTTGTTGTTGTGTTGCTATGATAAAAAATAATGGCAAGGTTCTGTAAGTTGAAGAATTGGCATGTTCTCATCCTCTTTCCCATATTTTTTTTAACCTAGTGCTGTCATACTTGATGGACCATCATCATTTTCGAGCACCAGTTTCACTGGCTAAAACAGTCGTTACCACTACTTTAATGAGTAACTGAACTTCTATTGGCCAGCCATACTGTAACCAATATTTGCTACTTCGGCTGCTATCAGTTTTTGTTTGTATTCATCATAACCAATGTACTTACAGCAACTGCTTGACTTCATTGATATGGTGCATTAAGCCTCTGATAATCAGGTTCTCTGAATTGGTGCTTTAATTTTGATGTTTCACCTTGTTAACTTTGGTTGTGGTGTGATTGGATTTTGAAGTTGTATATACATTTTACACAGGCATGACATGCTGCATTACTTTCAGATGGGGATATTGAATTTTTAAGATGTTCAACGGAATTTGTGACCACATATGTGCCTTGTTTATTAAACTCTTTATCACTTTTTGATAAATTAAGAGACCTCCTAAGTTCTTCTGATAATACAGGGTTTTGCTGTACCAAAAGAGTCACAGGACAAGGTGGCAAAGTTCTCATTCCATGGACAGCCAGCAGAGCTGCGGCATGGTAGTGTTGTGATTGCAGCTATCACAAGCTGCACAAATACATCAAATCCCAGCGTCATGCTTGGGGCAGGTCTTGTTGCGAAAAAGGCTTGTGAACTTGGGCTACAGGTTAGACATGTTTGTTATGCTCATTAGATTCTTTGACACCTTGCATCACCTTTGCCCTTGATGAAAAAAGAAAGCCTGTCTCTGGTTGGCTTGGAATATCTTTTGGTTCTTGTTTCGTTTGTGAGAATGTAAATGATAGTGTCACCCCTGCCCTTAGTGTGCCAGGTAGCAATATCAGTGTCACATAATATAAACAATAACGTTGGCATAAACTCCTTGCTCATGGTTGTATAAATGATACTTCACAGGTCAAGCCATGGATAAAGACAAGTCTTGCCCCAGGTTCTGGAGTTGTTACTAAATACCTACTCCAGAGGTACTGCATGTGATATATTTAATTTTTTATAGGTCCTGCTAAAATTTAGTGTAATTTCTTTTTGTTTATTGATTATTGTGAAGTGACATGTAAACTAATTTTTATTTTGCATGGTTTAGTGGACTGCAAGAATATTTGAATCAACAGGGCTTCCATATTGTTGGATATGGCTGCACCACATGCATTGGGAATTCTGGAGAATTGGATGAAACAGTTGCTTCTGCTATTTCGGAGAACGGTAATTTTGAAATTCTTCTCTTTGTGGAAATAAGTGACTACAATGGTACAAGTTGTAGAGCTAAGCATATTTTGGGTGTTCATATTCCCCGTCCATTTAATTTTGTGAATAAGTGATGTGTCATATTCACAGCTCAGTTATCTTAAGATTTAAGCATATTTTTCTTTGGTCCACTGCTCATTTATTCTCCTTCCTCTCTCAGACATTATTGCATCTGCTGTGCTTTCTGGTAACCGGAATTTTGAGGGTCGGGTTCATGCCTTGACTAGAGCAAACTATCTTGCTTCTCCTCCTCTGGTGGTTGCCTATGCTCTTGCTGGCACGGTACGAGTACTGATTAATTTTTCTTGAGATCCATGCCAGGATTCAGACCTTACATGCTGGTTGCAAATGAAAAAAAAAAGCATTATTATAATTGAGCTATTGCATCAGTAAGTTAACCTGAAATTTAATTTTCAGGTTGACATTGACTTTGAGAAGGAGCCTATTGGAATGGGGAAGGATGGTAAGAATATCTATTTCAAGGATATCTGGCCAACTGCAGAAGAAATTGCTGAGGTATACTCTGACAAGTTCTCTTATGGTGTAGTTATCTGTCCCTTTTGAACAGCTTGTGAGCAATGAATTCACTTGGATGGCATACTGTGTAGGCTGTTCAATCTAGTGTGCTGCCTGATATGTTCAAGAGTACTTATGAGGCTATCACAAACGGCAATCCCATGTGGAATCAGTTAACTGTACCAGCTAAAACCTCATATTCATGGGACCCTAACTCTACCTACATTCATGATCCACCGTACTTCAAGAATATGACCCTCAGTCCTCCTGGGGCACATGGAGTGAAGGATGCCTACTGTTTGCTAAATTTTGGTGATAGTATCACAACAGATCACATTTCCCCAGCAGGAAGTATCCACAAGGACAGTCCTGCTGCAAAGTTTCTTCTTGACCGTGGTGTGGATCGCAAGGACTTTAACTCCTATGGCAGTCGACGTGGAAATGATGAAGTGATGGCTAGGGGAACTTTTGCTAATATTCGCATTGTTAACAAACTTTTGAATGGGGAAGTAGGGCCAAAGACAATACACATTCCCACAGGGGAGAAACTCTATGTGTTTGATGCAGCAATGGTAAGTCTTTTGGTATTAGATCCTGTACATATTCATATCTTCAGTTCTTTCTTTCCCAAAACTTTTGCTTCTAGATAATATGATTAATCAGTTTTTTTTTTTGCCTATTTTGGGTTTAACGGCTGCAAGATCAATTCACATTTATTAGGCCTAATGGTGAAAAAGATATGATTGACATTTTTTAAAGATGTTAACCCTTCTTTGGTGTATACTACAATGATTTTTCATCACAGTTAGTTCCATTAATGCATGTATTAATGGCATTGCGCTTGATATTCTGGCAATAATGTTTTTGAAGTGGAAATTGGGTTGATCGTAAAAAAATGACAGTTTCATGATTTATCAAGTCCCATAATATCCATCTGCAAGACACGTTCATTTGGTTTTGTTACCTGTTAATGCTAGAATACTTTTATCTATAAGATATAATGACTAGTGTTCTTTGCTTCTAATCACTAACTGTGGGATCACTTGATTATTTCAGAAGTACAAGACTGCTGGACATGACACCATCATTTTGGCTGGAGCTGAGTACGGAAGTGGAAGCTCCAGGGATTGGGCTGCCAAGGGTCCAATGTTATTAGTGAGTTTTTTTTTTTCAATTAGAGTTGTTTAAATTTTCATGTATACATTTTTGATTTTCATTTTAATTTTGGGTCTACTTGTCTGTGCTGTTTTATGACTTGTTTTTTCTTTTTACAGGGAGTAAAAGCTGTGATTGCTAAAAGTTTTGAGAGAATTCATCGCAGCAATTTGGTGGGAATGGGAATTATTCCGCTTTGTTTTAAGGCTGGTCAGGATGCAGATACCCTAGGAATGACTGGTCATGAGCGATATACAATTGACCTCCCAAGCAATATCAGTGACATAAGACCTGGCCAAGATGTGACTGTCACAACAGATAATGGAAAATCTTTCACCTGCTCAGTTCGCTTTGACACTGAGGTACTTTACACTGTTTTCTTAGCCTTACATCTATTTAGGATGAGTTTAATATTGTGGAGGAGGTGAATTGCTGAATGCTACTGTTTTGGAGGTTGAGTAAGAAATACATGTAGCATGTTGTTGCTCATGTATGTGCATGCTATAATTGATGTATGTTAAGCGCATTGTTGAGGAATTGGTTCCCATGATTAGGAACACTATTTTACAACTACTTGAAACAGCAAAGCTCTATTCTGCTCTGGCATTCATGAACCACCTACTCTGAATGTGAGTCAAGTTAAATTTTAGGGTTTATGCATTTTAACTAGGGTTTGGTGGTGTTGAATTGAATGACAGTAGGCAGATTACTAGTATTGGATCTAATACTTCTGCAAACACCTCCCTGAAATGACTAGCAGTTATGGAGCAAATACTTGAAAACACTAGTAATTAAATTATCTATGCAATGATGCCATGCTCTTTGGGTCAGACGGTCTCTGAGGCAATCTTTGAGATATCCATTGGTGGCCACTATGGAAGTGCCAATGTTCAGTTTATTACAATGTTTGTATCAGAATCTTGCAAGTGCCAATGTTCAGTTCATTGTATTGATAATTTGGCCAACTGCTAGGGCAAATATTCCAAAAGATTGAGATAAAACTTGCCTATAGAGCAGTGCAAACGAGACTGTGTTGAGCAGACAAAAGGATGGGGCCTGTGCTATGCTTTTTAACTTGCATCATGACTCTGATATCAAGTTTTATGCGTCTTAGCACACCCGTGCCTTTCACCTTGTTAACACTTGAAATAATGAAATGCCACAGCCTTTTTTTTTATTTGGTTTCTAGGGATTTTAATGAATTTATTTTACAGCTCTGTTGGGTTAATGACTTGGTGTTATGAATTCAATTGCAATTGCAGGTGGAATTGGCTTATTTCAATCATGGAGGTATTCTTCCATATGTCATCCGCAACCTGATAAAAAGTGAGTGAAACGTTCAATCATTGGCCGGCGGCCTTTCTCCATGCAATGAGATATTTCCAGTGTAAAACATGAGAAGGGAATAAAGAGAACCCCTTTGATGGGGCACGCATTTTTTTAACACTTTCAGGTGAACAGTCGACAAGGCATTGGTAGAGTGCATAAAATTCTTTCTTTTTTGACGATTACTCGAGTCTCACTGTGCAATGTGCATCCATGAACGTAATTATGGAAGTTTTAAATGTTTTGAGAATTGGTGTTATTCCTGTAAAAATAATCGAATATGGCATTGGCACCGTTCCATTTTGCCCTTTTTGTATTAAATGCAAAAATAATTGTGCCTTTGCATAAAAGGCAAACCCAAAATTTTCTCTGGCTAGCATTCTAGCAGATAAATGAAAATTGTTTGTACTCCCTTGTAAGAGTCAATTCTTGTCGTTTGGAAATTTAAGGCTTTGTTTGCTCGGCAGGAATTTTTTTTTTTTCCTGAATTTGTATTCATGTCTGAATCATTTTGAAAAATTGGTAAAAAAAATAGTTGCTGGTAGTTCGTTTCTTTAAAAGCCTTTTTTTATTATAAGAGGGAACTATTTTTCTCTTCTTAAAATATGAAATTTTTATATGTTCAAAACATATTTATGGTATAATAAAGTGAAATTGTTTAATATTTTCAAACAAATTTTAATATTTTAAAGTCAACTTCTAATATGAAATAAGTCTATTATTGGAATTTTTTTTAAGATAATAATTTTTAAAATATTTTTAGAGATTTTGTCAAGTATCGGCAATGCAATTAGTAATATTTAGAATAACAAAGATGTAATAGAGAGTTAGAAGAATTAGAGAAGGGATAGGGAAGAAATAGGAAGAAATAAAAAGAACTGCAAAATCATAGGGTAGAATTATTGATGCTGTGTTTAGAATAATTCCATTCATGTAACTTTCCGTATTTAGTTTTTTTTTTCATTACATTAGACGAGGAAAGTATTTTAACCCTTTTTATATATTAGATGTATCAAAATGAATTATGATACGTGAATATGACATGTAAAATATATAAAATTAGTATGTTAGTGTTATCTTAAATAAGTGAGTATCATAAATGGATTAACTCATTTATGACATGACTTTAAACGAGTTATGTAGTAGGTGGACATGTGAATCTACTATATCCCATTTAACTAAAACGATATAGTTTTATACAACTCAAAATAACATCATTTTATTATTATTTACTCTAAAAAAATAAAAATAAGTGTTATATGTTTATTTTATTATTATAATTTTATTATTTTATGATGTATTATTTATAATTTATTTAATTTATTTAATTATTATTGCTAAAAATTTATTAATTTTATCTAATTACTATTTTTTAATTTTAATTAATTTAAATTTAATTTATGAACTTTAGAAATCATTTTCTCAAATCAAATGTTAAAAATTAAATATTTTATAATTTAAATAATCTAATATTTTATATCAAATAACTTTTTTTAATTTAGAATTTAGAATAAAATTTATAAAAGAAAATAGAATAGAAAAAATAAAATAAATTTATTTAATAATATAAAATTATTTTAAATTAAAAATATTATATGGGTTAAACGGATCGTGTCGAGTTATGTGATCCATATACAATCCATTTAAATAAATATGTTATACGTATCGTATCCGTATAACTATTTAATTTTCATCCCGTGTTCGTGTTGGCACGATTAATAAATGAGTCGTGTTCGTATTGATCTTAATCGTGTTATCAGAGTGGGTCAACCCGACACAAATATGACCTGCCAACCTATTTTGACACTCTTAGTTTTTGCAATATTTGAATATAGTATGATATAGTTTGATTTTTATGTTTGTTTTGACTTTCAATCTATAGTAAGATATCCTATTATTTTTTCATGGTTTAAAAATTATGTTTTTTGTAAATTTTTTTAAAACCACCAAATTAGTAGTTTGTCATGGTTCAAATACTTTCTTTTCCAAAAATACCTTTGTTAAGTACTTAAAGTTTCAAATATAATTTTCTAACTTAATATTTTTGTCTTCTCTTCTCATTCATTCTCTAAAAAATAATAAATAATAATAGTGAAATTAATTATCAACTACAAAATAATTATAATTAATTATTAATTATTTATAAAAAAATAAATTATTGGCTATGAAAAATAAATTTAATATTATTTTATATAGATTTTAATCTTTGATTGAAATTAATTATTGATTGTAAAAATAAATTTTATATTATTTTACATGAATTTTAATTAAAATTAAAATTAATTTTAGTTTTAGTTTGAGGGTATTATTATCATTTTATTAATTCTGTAACCATACCATAGCATCAAACTAAACAAAAATAGCTTAGTTAACCATATTATACCATACCATATTTTCAAACATAAAAACACTAGTTATAATACTATAACATACAATATCATACTATATTATATATTAATAAACTATATCGCCAGTTATCCAAATAAAGCGTAACAGATGGCAAAACTATATTTTTAGGATACGAAACACCCATTAGATCATGCTGCAACTAAAATCTCACTTATACAAGAGGATCTAGAAGTTCATGGGCTCCAACTGTATATCTATTGGCAAAAGAAACGAGGTAATCAGCCTCAACCATATAATTTGCCTCTTTATACACATCCAACTTCAATCTGCCAATCATGAGCCGACAAACTTTATTATATACACCAATGGAATGTTTATACCAGTATTAACACTGGTTTCCAGAAGTTTAAACATATAATTGTTGCTAAGTTTAACTTTGAGTCTTATGATATCTCATAATTATGCTCTTGTTATAGGGCGGAACCCTATATTTGCCACAAAACTTGTCACCCAAGCTCCACTATCATCATGCACTAAGCCATTAGCAAGCCCCGTCCTTGAAGAAGCTCTATAAGCACTGTCAGTGTTCAATTTAAAACAACCTATAGGCATCAAACTCCAACCAATGTACACCATCTCCTTCTGTGAGTAGCAAATACCAGCTTTCGCAATCTTTCTTGGCATATTCAACATCCCTAGCTTAACTAGATTCACTATTTAGTTTAATAAACTGACAAAAATATCAAAAACAAAACAATTAATTAATTTTTCTATTTCTTTCTTTTTCTGCCATCTAAGGCCATAAAATCACAAAATTTGTTATTGCTTTATCCTATTCACAACATACTATTCTTATAATTTTCTCATCATTACTTAATATTTTTTCTTTCTTCTCTTATTTGTGGCAGTGTATTCCCCTTTAGACCATTATTGTCCCCAAGCTCAGGTCTTCCTAGTGAAGCTTAGGTCTTCTCAAATAAAAGCTATATTTAACGGGACAATTGATTTAAATTTCGAAATCAAAATGAAATAAAATTTGAATTAGAATGATAATTTATTCTTGTTGTTTGGTTTAGCCTGAAATTGAAATGTGATTCCCTATAGTTGTTTGAATTATAATAAAATCAGAACTATAATAAAATCATAACTAAAATCAATGATAATTTTTAATATATATATATATATATGGAGTATTTTTATTTTAATAAATCAAAGATTAATGAAAAATGTTATAATGAATTATTAATTAACAATTTATAAATTTTATTTATGAAAATAATATGCAATAATTTAATTGATAAGAGATGTAAAAAAATATAAATAATCAAGAAATAAACACATGCTTTTAAGATGAATAAAACGAATTGATTTGATTTTGTATATTCTATTTTATTCGTAGAGAAAATGTGTGTTCTTTTGTTGAAAAAGAATTTATTTGTTATTTTTAATTAATGAAAGAACATATATATTATAAAAAATTTTAATAATTAAGAAATAAAATACCTGATTTTGAATGTGGATGAAAAGAATTGAGTTGATTTTGTGTATTTTATTTTATTCGTAGAGAAAATGTATTTTTTAATTTTGATTCCTATAAACAGGGGGGAAATGACTCATTCCCATTTATGGGGTAATGAGAGTCTTGTTACCCTATCTATTTTATCCAACCAAACAACAACAAATGAGAATCATCCATTCTCATTTCCATTCCCACCTTAAACCAAATGTCACCTTAGAAGATTGATCCACTTGATTAGCACTTGCTTGATATTTTGGTCTCCTCTTTAATTACTCTTGAATTTAAATTTTTTTTATGTCCATTGATAAATTTCCTTTATGCTTCTTTGGTAGTTGAGTCACTTACTTCATTACTTCCAATCTTCCTGAGTAAAGAAATATGGAATATTGGATGAATTCTTGAATTTGGTGATAGCTTCAACTTATAAGCTACAAGGCTTTATTTTCTCAATGCTTTCATAGGGATCATTGTACCTTTCTACCAACTTTAAATGCCTCTTCACAAGCTACCAAAGATTGCCTATAAGACTGAAGTTTCAAATAAATCATATTTCCTACCATAAATTCTTTCACTTCTATTTTGGTTAGTATAAAACTCCATTCTTTGTTGAGCTTGTTATAAATTCTCTTTAAGAAAACTATTAATAGTTTCTTTCTCTTGGATAAACTCCTCTATAATAGCCATTGAGTTAAGGGTGGAAGGAAAGGTAGATGGAGAAGGATTATAGCCATAAAGTGCTTTAAAGGGGGTCATATTGATGGCAGTGTGATAAATGGTGCTATACTACCATTCAACCAAACTAAACTACTCAATCCATCTATTTGGATGACGGTGAGTCATGCATCTCAAGTAATTGTCAAAAGTTCAATTTAGTCTCTTTGTTTGATCATCTGTATGAGGATGGTAGACATTGCTCATATTTAATTTACCCTCAAGTAACTTAAAAAAATCTTGCCAAGATAGGCTTGTAAAGAGCTTATCACGATTAAAAATAATTATTTAAGGGAGGCCATGTAACTTACAGATGTGATTGCGGAAGTTTTTGGCTATTGTGACCGTTCAAATGCGATGGGAGAGAGGGATGAAATTTGTTGATTTGGTGAAGCTATCAATCATAACCAAAATGGTTTCATATCCTTTGGATTTTAGCAATTACTCTATGAAGTCCATACTAATGGTGGTCCAAGCAGAGGATATCAATGGTAGTGGCTGAAGTAGCCTTAGATATGGGTAATCCTCATTCTTGCATTCGCTACATAGTCATACTTAAGCACCCATTCCATCATAGATTTTTGTATATTAAGCTAATAAAAATAAGACTTAAGCTTGTTGCAAGTGTCTTGAATTTCATAATGTCCCCCAAGAAGAGAATCATGGAATTGAGCTAGTAGCTTAGTCATTAATTCAGTTGCCTTACCAATATACCTTTATATTTGAGGACCCTTCTTAGAATGAATAATTCAAATTTAATTGGGTTGAGTGATTGCAAAAACAATTAGTTCTTGAGCTTGGGAATCGTCTTTGCAAGTATTTTATACCTCTATCATCCAAGAAGGAGCTAGAATAAAAAGTTAATAAGGTGCCATCAGTTTTAACCTATACCCTTTTAGAGAGTGCAACATTTGCCCTATTGTCCTTCTATTTTTTCCCTATTGTCCTTCTATTTTTCTTTTTGTAAATAATTCGATAATCATGGCGCAATAACTTTGTAATTTCTTTTTGTTGAACATATGATGAAGTCTTTGCTCTAGAAGGTGTTTAATGCTTTTGTGATTTGTCTCGACAAAGAATCTTTGTTGTTTTAGGCAGTGCCTTCATTTAGTCACAATAAAGATGGTGGCCAGAAGTCCCCTCTCATATGCCGAAAGAAGTTAATTTTTAGGGCTAAATGGTTTAGAGAGGAGAGCTAATGGTCTTACTCCTTGCATTAATACAGTTTCCTAGCCAATTCCAACTGTATCACATTCTAGAATGAATGGTTGAGTAAAATCGGGAAAAGCTAAGACAAGGGCAATGACCATGGATTTTTTTAGCTTGTTAAAAAGGCTTCTTATGTTTTGAACCCTAGTGAAATGCATTCTTCTTTAATAATTTAGTAAGTAGTTTATTGATAATTACATACCATTAATCTTCTATAATACCTAATCAATCCCAAGAAACCCCTCAATTCTCTTATTATAGATGGGAATAGCCAATCAAATATATCCTTGATTTTGGATTGATCAATGGCAACTCCCTCAGCTGAAATAATATGTCTTAAAAATCTCATAGAAGCACTTTTGAAAAACACACTTTCTCATTTATAAATAGCTCTCGCTCCAATAGTATTCTAAAGACTACCTATAAATGCTCCAGGTGCAATTCATAGGACTCATTGATTATTAGCATATATGATCGAAGAAAACTAATATGAATCTTCAAAGGTGTGGCTAAAAGAGCTTGTACATCAAAGCTTGAAAAGCTGCATGAACATTCATGGGACCAAAGGCATGACTTTGCATTTAAAGTACACATAATGTGTTTTGAATGTCGTTTTGTGTGTATCTAACAACTCCATTCTACTTTGGTGCTAATGATCTCTCAGGTCAATTTCGGAGAAAACCATAGCTTCATTTAGTTCATCTAATAGGTCTTCAATTATCAAGATGAGCAATTTATCTTTCATTGTTAATTCATTCAACTGGCAATAATCCATGCAAAACCTCAAAATGCCATCCTTCTTCTTAACCAGTAAGGTTAGAGAGCAAATAGGCTTTGGCTTGGTTGAATGAGGGAAGAATCAAGCATTTCCTAGACTAGTTTCTCGATCTCTTCCTTCTAAAAAAAAGGATATTAATAGGGTCTCAATTTACTAGATTGGCATTAGGTTTTAAGGAAATGGTATGTTTTATATCACTAAAGGGTGGCAATGTTATGGGTTTTTAGAAGACAATATGATATTTGGTTAATAACGATTGAAAAGAGTTCTTGAAGGTAATTTTTGTAATATCCTCATTTATGCCCTAGAAGTTTTGTATGTTGTTGTTATTGTGGTTGTTTTAAATTGCAAGATAAAGAATTGAGAAAAGAAAAGTATATGTGTTTTGGGAAGGATTTAGGGTTTAGAGAGAATGGTATATGTTGTGTATATGTTGATATATATAACATATAAATGGGTCAAAGAAGAGTCAAGGTGTTGGTTAGTGGAAGAAGATATTTTATTGTTGAGTGTGTAATTGCATATATGGGCTTATATAAGACAAAAAGTTAGTTATATGATTGAGGGCATTTTGGTAATTGCTTGGATAAAATCTCTTGGTGGAGATTTAAAGAAGAAAAGTCATTTGACTTTGTTGAATTTTCTTTTCTTCTCATGTTTGTGCCGGCCATTGAAGAAGACAAAGGGAAAGAGAAGTGTTCTTGATGCTATACTCAAATTGATGAAGGAATTGAGAGATTTGGTGAAAGATTTGTGGAATTTCTTCATATAAGGTAAGTAATTTCTTGTTTTCTTTTATTAATTTGGAAGTTGTGGCTAAGGTGTATGGTGAATTGTTGAGTTGATAATTTGGTGTGTTTGATATGTATTTACAAATGTTAAAGTTGATTGTTAGTTAAAAGATTGATTTGAGGTTGGTTTGGTTGTGAAGGTTGTAAGTTTAAATAGATTTTGATAGTGGAAGTTCAAGTGTAAAGTTGGTTTTAGGGTTTGAGATGGTATATGTTTAAATGTTTTGGTTGATGTGTTTT
The DNA here is from genome assembly GCA_947685225.1 of Garcia nutans. Lineage (NCBI taxonomy): Eukaryota > Viridiplantae > Streptophyta > Magnoliopsida > Malpighiales > Euphorbiaceae > Garcia > Garcia nutans. Next base: position 5,696,524 of record CANTUV010000068.1, read on the forward strand.
AATAAGGAATATTGTGATAAACATGTAGAATTTGTGTTTAGAACATTGATTTCATTCATTTGAAACATGTTATATGGTGTTTGATGAGTTTGAGTGCAATTGGAGGAGAATTTTGCATATTAGGGTTTGTGTTTTGGGAGACACGGCCAAGTCATGAAACTTTTGCGTGTGTTGAAATAGTTTTGAGAGACACGGCCGTGTTCCTAAGCCGTGTTAGCTACTGTGAGTTTTGGTTTAAGAGACACGGCCATAAGCTTGGCCGTGTCCCTTGCCTGTGTTGCTTACTGTCCAATTGGTTTGAGTGACACGGCCACAAGCTTGGCCGTGTCCCTCAAGTGGCTGCCCGTGTCCCTCAATTGTGTAGGTTAAGGTTTTACTTCCTTGTTCTTTTTGCATTGCTTTGGTTCTCAAAGGGTAGGTTGGTCCTTAAACCTAACCCTAAACATTTTAAATACACTTGAATCAATGAATGATATAATCAATTACATGTGTAAGGTTCTAAAGCTATGAATCATATCAATTGTTCTTTACCCTAATTGCATTGTTGAGATTGAATAATGTCATGTTATGCATTGTAAATGGTAATGTGTTTCATGAGTAATGAATATTGAAATGTATATCAAAGATGCAATGATAATTCAAATAAGACATGATATGAGACAATGCCATTGTGGTTGGCTATGATGTGATGCAATTGAAAGAAATAAGGCATGTTTGCCTAAATGTTGTTGAGAATTGAGAATGGAAATGATAATTGAATAATAAATGAATTGTGTGGCTAATGTGTTATTCCATTTTCAGAGTTGGTTGTTGGTGGCATGCCTAATAAGTGTAACAATCTCTTGAAGTTAGGTTGGATTGAATCCTTGAAGCCTAATTGAGATGTTACCACCCTTGAAGCTAGGTTGGGTTGGTTCTTGAAGCCAAGTTGGGTTGAAGCTTAGCATGCTTTGCTCCCCTTGAAGCTTGGTTGAACCTAATCCTTGAAGCCTAGTTGGGTTTATGATATTGATAAATGTGATGATAGAACCAAAACATTAACTCTGAAAATTGAATGGCATATTAGTGTGTCTTGGGCCCATGCTTGTCTTTGCTTAATGTTGATTATGAATGATTAAATGAATACTAATGAGGTATATGATAAGATGTTGAAATATGATATGTCTATTTATGTTGAGTTATGAAATGTAAAGGCATGTTGTTAGTTTTGCATATATGATGTTACATGTATAATATGGATTGAGAATTGGCATTGCATTGCATCAAAGCAAAACATTAGCATGTTTTATCTTACTAAGCCGTTGGCTTAGCGCGATAGTGTTTGATCGCGCAGGTAATAGAGTTGGTAGAGTTGAACCCGAGAGTTCATCAAGACCGAGTGAGAGTAGACAGTGAAGAGTTGATTTTTGAGGACTTAAAGATCAGAGCAGACTTGCCAATCATGTATACTTCTTTTATATTTTGTAAAGTAATGTTTATAATGTAAATATGTACCTAATTTATAACTTCCGCTGTGTAATATTTAAATGTATATATGTATATCTAACATATTTATATTTTAAGTCAATGACTTAATTTCTATAATGTATAATGATTAGGGTATTGTATCAAGTTTAAAATGTTTTGAATGTTGAAGAAAACCGTAGCATCCCTATGTTTGGTGCACTTATGCTACATTGTTGTGATTGTAGTGTGTGTGCATTGGATGTGGGGGTGTTACAATTGTTTTGGTATCAGAGCCTAGGTTTGAGATTCTCAACCTAGGTAAAATGTAATAAAAAGAATATTTTTACTTAAAAAGTGGTTTTAAATAACACATATGTTTGGGATTGGCAACCTCTGATCTTTAATAAGGTGTGTCCTTTTTTGTGTTTGCAGTATAGGTGTTGATGGATCCTCATTTGAGACAATCGGTTGAGGGTAGTGAGGAGAGTGTTGCTCCTGAGGATGGAGCTAGGGTTGATAGTGATGGTGAGGCACCTGTTTTTGGGTTGGGTAGACCAGTAGGTGATGAGGTTCCGCCAGCCTGGTTTAGGAATATGATGGAAGCTATGAGACAAGCATCTGTGCAACCACAGCCACCACCCCCTCAGCCTTCAGTACCAGTAAGGCATTATGATAAACTAAGGAAATATGGAGCGGAGGATTTCTTAGGCACAGTTGATCCAGCTGTGGCAGAACAGTGGCTTGACAGAGTTCAGAGAGTATTTGTTCAGTTGCAAGCCACCTCAGAGGAAAAGTTTGACTATGCAAGATCTTTGTTACAGAAGGATGCCTACGATTGGTGGAAGACGGTGCCCCATTCTATGGATGATCCTCCAACACTGTCTTACACTGATTTCTTGAGAGAATTTGAGTTGAAGTATACTCCAAGGGAGTATAAGGATATGAAGAAGATGGAGTTCTTGAGCTTGAAGCAAGATAGCAAGACTGTAACTGAATATGAGGTTGAGTTTATTAGATTGAGTCATTATGCTGGTGGCATTATTGCTGATGAGATAGATAGATGCCGGAGGTTTCAGGAGGGATTGAGACCCTCTATCATGTGCTTAGTGGCCGGGTCTAGATATCACGATTTCTCCCAGCTAGTGGCAGCAGCTCGAGATGTAGAAAGGGCTCAAGTGATTGCAGCTGCATCAGAGGAAGAGGTCAGAGTGAGAAGGCCTCAGTTCGAGGCAGGGTCTTCTTCAGTAAAGAGGGGTAGAGGAAGCTTTGTTCCTCGGAGTAGTAGGAGCCAGAGACCAGCAGGTAGATCAGTGCAGTTCCAGAGGCATAGATATAGACCTGCAGCTTCAGTGGCAAGTGCTCCGACCCCTATGGTTCAGAGATCCACCTTACCTATCTGCATCCATTGTGGGAGGCCACATGGTGGTCCTTGTTGGAAGGCTGGTGTTGCAGGGGTTTGTTTCAGGTGTGGGTCACCGGATCACTTTGTGAGAGACTGTCCGGAGAGACAGGAGTTTATGCCAGTTGATTCTGCCGCTTCTCGAGCCAGTGTGAGGGGAGGTAGAGGAGGCAGAGGTGCCAGCCGAGGTGGTAGAGCAGGGTTCGGTTCTAGAGGTGGTGCTACATCCAGGGAAACTAGACCGGAGGAGGTTGGTTCTTCCCAGAGGATGTATGTTATGCAGAGACAGCCGGATGCATCGGCGGTCATAGCTGGTACTTTTTCTTTATTTGATACTGCAGTACTTGCTTTGATTGATCCGGGTTCCACCCATTCTTATATTAGTGCATCTGTATTGCCTGTGTTTGATGTGCATGCTGAGTCCCTAGGATTTGATGTTTTGGTGACAAATCCGTTAGGGCATAGTGTGATTGTGAGTAAAGTGCATCGGGATAGTGCAGTGAGGGTGCAGGGTGAGGAGTTCCTTGGAGATTTGATTGAGATGCCATTTAAGGAATATGATGTGATTTTAGGCATGGATTGGCTATCTCGACATGGAGCTGTGGTGGATTGTAAAAAGAAGATTGTTTCTTTGAGAACTAGTGATGGTAGAGAGGTGATAGTATCTAATGAGCAGGAACAGTTAGCCTCCTTATTTGTTTCAGCTGTTGCAGCCAGGAGGTTGATTAGAAAGGGATGTGAAGCTTATCTTGCTCATGTGATAGATACTAGAGTAAGAAGTTCTCCTATTGATAGCATTGCCACAGTTGCAGAGTTCCCTGATGTTTTTCCTGAGGAGTTGCCAGGATTGCCGCCTGAGAGAGAGGTGGAGTTTGGTATTGAATTGTTACCTGGTACCACTCCTATCTCTATTACTCCTTATAGAATGGCACCAGCGGAACTAAGAGAGTTAAAAGTGCAATTACAGGAGCTGTTGGATAAGGGATTCATTCGCCCTAGTGTTTCTCCTTGGGGAGCTCCTGTGCTGTTTGTGAAGAAGAAAGATGGTACCATGAGGTTATGTATCGACTATAGGCAATTGAACAAGGTGACAATTAAGAATAAATATCTTTTGCCTAGAATTGATGATCTCTTTGATCAATTGAAGGATGCAGCTGTGTTTTCTAAAATTGATCTGAGATCTGGGTACCATCAGCTGAGAGTCAAAGCTGAAGATGTTCCGAAGACCGCATTTCGGACCAGGTATGGGCATTATGAATTTTTAGTTATGCCTTTTGGTCTGACGAATGCACCTGCAGCTTTCATGGATTTGATGAATAGGGTGTTTAGGCCCTATTTGGATCAGTTTGTAGTGGTCTTTATCGATGATATCCTGGTGTATTCGAGGAATGAAGAGGAACATGATATGCATCTGCGGATTGTGTTGCAGATTTTGAGAGAAAAGCAGTTATTTGCCAAATTGTCGAAGTGTGAGTTCTGGTTGGATCAAGTAGCTTTTCTTGGACATATTGTTTCAGCAGAAGGCATCAGAGTTGACCCGAGTAAAGTTGAAGCAATTTTGAATTGGAGTCCACCCAAGTCAGTGACAGAGGTTAGAAGTTTTCTGGGTTTGGCAGGCTATTACCGGCGGTTTGTGAAAGGGTTTTCTTTGATAGCTACTCCACTCACCAGATTGCTTCGTAAGGGAGTGAGATTTGTGTGGACGGATCAGTGTCAGGCTAGCTTTGAGCAGTTGAGAGATATGTTGACTCAAGCGCCTGTTCTTACTTTACCTGTAGAAGGCAAACCATATGTGATCTACAGTGATGCGTCACATAGTGGTTTGGGATGTGTGCTGATGCAGGAAGGGAAAGTTATAGCTTATGCATCTCGTCAGTTGAAACCGCATGAGCTTAACTACCCCACCCATGATTTGGAATTGGCAGCCATTGTGTTTGCATTAAAGATTTGGCGCCATTATCTGTTTGGGGAGAAATGTTTCATTTACACTGATCACAAAAGTTTGAAGTATTTGGGTGTTCAGAAAGAGCTCAACCTTCGGCAGAGGAGATGGTTGGAATTGATTAAAGACTACGACTGCTTGATTGATTATCATCCAGGTAAAGCAAATGTAGTTGCTGATGCCTTGAGTCGGAAGTCTTTAGCTGGTTTAACAGTTTACTCGCTCTCGTTGCTTGTTGAGTTGAGAGCTTTGCGTGCCAGTTTTGTACTTTGTGATGATGGTGCATTATTGGCACAGTTGCAATTGAAGCCGGTTTTGTTGGATCAGATCAAAGAGGCTCAGTTGACTGATAAGAAGATTCAGAAGATTATTGCAGATTGTCAGAGTAGAGAGAGTAGAGATTTTGTTGTGAGGAATGATGGGAGCCTATGGTTCAAGAACAGATTGTGTGTACTCGATAATGCTGATTTGAAGAGGGTCATTTTGGAAGAGGCACATCAGTCGATGTTTTCTATGCATCCGGGCAACACCAAGATGTATCATGATTTGAGACAGCATTACTGGTGGATTGGGTTGAAGAGAGACGTTGCTGAGTTTATATCGAAATGTCTCACTTGTCAGAAGGTTAAAGCAGAGCATCAAGTTCCAACTGGGTTGCTTCAACCGTTGTCAGTGCCAGAATGGAAGTGGGATAGAGTGACCATGGACTTTGTGTCTGGTTTGCCATTGACACAAAAGAAACATGATGCCATATGGGTGATTGTGGATAGATTGACTAAGACAGCTCATTTCCTCCCAGTTCGGATGGATTATTCTTTGGAGAGGTTGGCTGAGCTGTACATCCAGGAGATTGTGAAATTGCATGGTGTTCCAACTTCTTTGGTGTCTGATCGAGATCCCAGGTTTACTTCGAGATTTTGGAAGAGTTTGCACAGAGCTTTGGGTTCTCGACTACACTTCAGTACTGCTTTTCATCCACAGACGGATGGACAGTCTGAGAGGGTGATACAGATTGTTGAGGATATGTTGAGAAGCTGTGTCATCGATTTCTCTGGAAGTTGGGATAGATTCTTACCTCTTGTGGAGTTTGCTTACAACAACAGTCACCAATCCAGCATCGGAATGGCCCCATTCGAGGCATTGTATGGCAGACGGTGCAGAACACCTCTTTGTTGGAGTGAACTTGGTGATAGCAAGTTGATTGGGCCTGATTTGATTCAAGAAACTGAAGAGAAAGTGAAGTTGATTCGAGGCAGATTGAAAGCAGCTTCGGACCGACAGAAGTCTTATGCGGATCTGAAAAGGAGAGATATTCAGTTTGATGTTGGGGATAAGGTATTTTTGAAAGTATCTCCTTGGAAGAAGATTTTGAGGTTCGGTCGAAAAGGAAAATTGAGTCCTCGTTTCATTGGACCATATGAAGTATTGGAAAGAGTTGGGCCAGTGGCTTATCGGCTTGCTTTGCCACCTGAGTTGGATCGTATTCATAATGTGTTTCATGTTTCTATGTTGAGAAGGTACAGGTCGGATCCATCTCATGTGTTGCCATTTGAATCTATTGAAGTGAGCCCAGACTTGACATTTGAAGAGGAACCAATTGCTATCTTGGCACGGGAAGTGAAAGAATTGAGGAACAAGAGAGTGCCATTAGTGAAAATTCTTTGGAAGAATCATGCAAAAGAAGAAGCAACTTGGGAGAATGAGCAAACCATGCGAGAGCAATATCCTCAGCTGTTTCGGCCTTGATATCAGGTAATTTCGAGGACGAAATTTCTTTTTAGAGGGGGAGAATTGTAATATCCTCATTTATGCCCTAGAAGTTTTGTATGTTGTTGTTATTGTGGTTGTTTTAAATTGCAAGATAAAGAATTGAGAAAAGAAAAGTATATGTGTTTTGGGAAGGATTTAGGGTTTAGAGAGAATGGTATATGTTGTGTATATGTTGATATATATAACATATAAATGGGTCAAAGAAGAGTCAAGGTGTTGGTTAGTGGAAGAAGATATTTTATTGTTGAGTGTGTAATTGCATATATGGGCTTATATAAGACAAAAAGTTAGTTATATGATTGAGGGCATTTTGGTAATTGCTTGGATAAAATCTCTTGGTGGAGATTTAAAGAAGAAAAGTCATTTGACTTTGTTGAATTTTCTTTTCTTCTCATGTTTGTGCCGGCCATTGAAGAAGACAAAGGGAAAGAGAAGTGTTCTTGATGCTATACTCAAATTGATGAAGGAATTGAGAGATTTGGTGAAAGATTTGTGGAATTTCTTCATATAAGGTAAGTAATTTCTTGTTTTCTTTTATTAATTTGGAAGTTGTGGCTAAGGTGTATGGTGAATTGTTGAGTTGATGATTTGGTGTGTTTGATATGTATTTACAAATGTTAAAGTTGATTGTTAGTTAAAAGATTGATTTGAGGTTGGTTTGGTTGTGAAGGTTGTAAGTTTAAATAGATTTTGATAGTGGAAGTTCAAGTGTAAAGTTGGTTTTAGGGTTTGAGATGGTATATGTTTAAATGTTTTGGTTGATGTGTTTTAATAAGGAATATTGTGATAAACATGTAGAATTTGTGTTTAGAACATTGATTTCATTCATTTGAAACATGTTATATGGTGTTTGATGAGTTTGAGTGCAATTGGAGGAGAATTTTGCATATTAGGGTTTGTGTTTTGGGAGACACGGCCAAGTCATGAAACTTTTGCGTGTGTTGAAATAGTTTTGAGAGACACGGCCGTGTTCCTAAGCCGTGTTAGCTACTGTGAGTTTTGGTTTAAGAGACACGGCCATAAGCTTGGCCGTGTCCCTTGCCTGTGTTGCTTACTGTCCAATTGGTTTGAGTGACACGGCCACAAGCTTGGCCGTGTCCCTCAAGTGGCTGCCCGTGTCCCTCAATTGTGTAGGTTAAGGTTTTACTTCCTTGTTCTTTTTGCATTGCTTTGGTTCTCAAAGGGTAGGTTGGTCCTTAAACCTAACCCTAAACATTTTAAATACACTTGAATCAATGAATGATATAATCAATTACATGTGTAAGGTTCTAAAGCTATGAATCATATCAATTGTTCTTTACCCTAATTGCATTGTTGAGATTGAATAATGTCATGTTATGCATTGTAAATGGTAATGTGTTTCATGAGTAATGAATATTGAAATGTATATCAAAGATGCAATGATAATTCAAATAAGACATGATATGAGACAATGCCATTGTGGTTGGCTATGATGTGATGCAATTGAAAGAAATAAGGCATGTTTGCCTAAATGTTGTTGAGAATTGAGAATGGAAATGATAATTGAATAATAAATGAATTGTGTGGCTAATGTGTTATTCCATTTTCAGAGTTGGTTGTTGGTGGCATGCCTAATAAGTGTAACAATCTCTTGAAGTTAGGTTGGATTGAATCCTTGAAGCCTAATTGAGATGTTACCACCCTTGAAGCTAGGTTGGGTTGGTTCTTGAAGCCAAGTTGGGTTGAAGCTTAGCATGCTTTGCTCCCCTTGAAGCTTGGTTGAACCTAATCCTTGAAGCCTAGTTGGGTTTATGATATTGATAAATGTGATGATAGAACCAAAACATTAACTCTGAAAATTGAATGGCATATTAGTGTGTCTTGGGCCCATGCTTGTCTTTGCTTAATGTTGATTATGAATGATTAAATGAATACTAATGAGGTATATGATAAGATGTTGAAATATGATATGTCTATTTATGTTGAGTTATGAAATGTAAAGGCATGTTGTTAGTTTTGCATATATGATGTTACATGTATAATATGGATTGAGAATTGGCATTGCATTGCATCAAAGCAAAACATTAGCATGTTTTATCTTACTAAGCCGTTGGCTTAGCGCGATAGTGTTTGATCGCGCAGGTAATAGAGTTGGTAGAGTTGAACCCGAGAGTTCATCAAGACCGAGTGAGAGTAGACAGTGAAGAGTTGATTTTTGAGGACTTAAAGATCAGAGCAGACTTGCCAATCATGTATACTTCTTTTATATTTTGTAAAGTAATGTTTATAATGTAAATATGTACCTAATTTATAACTTCCGCTGTGTAATATTTAAATGTATATATGTATATCTAACATATTTATATTTTAAGTCAATGACTTAATTTCTATAATGTATAATGATTAGGGTATTGTATCAAGTTTAAAATGTTTTGAATGTTGAAGAAAACCGTAGCATCCCTATGTTTGGTGCACTTATGCTACATTGTTGTGATTGTAGTGTGTGTGCATTGGATGTGGGGGTGTTACAATTTTGGTGAGTTCAGGTTTGATGGAGTAATCATTATGTATTGCATAGAGAAAGGCCCAGCTGAAATACCATTCCACCCATTTTGCATTAGTTTACTCAGTTCCCTACTACTCATTAGCTTCAAAGTAGTTGTCTTAGTTATCTCATTTAATTTGATAATCTTTCCATTTTTTCATACAACAACTTATATCCCTTTAAATCAAACATCATCAGAGTATATGATTTCATCCAATTGACGCCCAAAATCATATCGTAATCTATGAAATTTAGCACTCTAATATCAAACTGGAATTTATACCTTTACATGGTCAGGTACACTCCAAAAACACTTAGCTCTTACAATAATTTTATAGCCATCGACCATTTTTATTGTCACTAGATTAACTTGGACTATTAGAAACTTCAGCTCATCTGCTACTTTAGAGTCAATGAAGTTACGAGTACTTCTACAGTTAATTAGAATGACTAACATTTTATTCTTAATTTGGCCCTTCATTTTGATGGTATTATTAGCTATACTACCCTCTAAAGCATGCAATGAGATCTCTGCTCTCTCTATTCCTTCATCTTCATCTTCTCCTTCAATGGATTGCCACTCTTCATCTAGGTTTATTTCTTCTTCTTTTCCTAAGCCTTATGAGGTCATCATTGGTTTTGATTGGTAACTGTGGTCAAGAAAATAATGATCCCTATACTGAAAATATGAGTTAGGGTTCTTCTTTATTTGATTTAATGGATTTAGGGATTTAGATGTTTTATTTTATTGATTTTTTTGGGGAAAATGAATTTAAGGGTTTCGGGTTAAGGACAATCGAGTTATTTAGGTTAGTAATATATTTACATAATTAAGTATTATTTAGGTTGTTTGTGTTACGAGTTTTGGTAAATATGTTAGCTCAATAGGTTTTCTATAAAGTTTCTAAGACAATTTCTTGGAGTCTCGCTTGCTCGACAGCTTGAATTAGGGATTTTGATTAAAACCTCCTTACCATCGCACTTATCTCCTTCTTCAATCCACCAAGAAAGCTCAAAATGTAATACGCCTCAGTCAAATAGGGATTCATCCTCTCCATTCTAGCTTTCTTCACCTTAAACTCTTCTTGAAATAACACTCCACACTTGTTTAAGTTTGTTGAATTCGGTCACTACATCCTTAGTGGGAGAATCCTTGAACCTTAGAATAATTACATTCAAGAACTCCTCCTAGCTACCATTTTCATGCATCTTTATCCATACTCAAAAATCATATTTCAACCTTTCTCATTAAATAAAGGTATAATTATACTTAAAATTTGGCAATTGAATAACTTTTTGAAATATCAATTTAGTTATGCTCGCAGGTTGCTATCCAATTACAAGTAAATGAATTAACAACTAAGTAGAGGATGCTGAGATGGATTACAACGTGTATAGTTTGTGTGAAAAGCTCATAATCTTTAGATTGGATTTAAAAAAGGAAGTGGCTTGAGGAATTAACTTCAAAAACCCTAAACCTTCTTGTTTCTTTTCTGTGTAATAGGAAAAGAAAATGAAATATGGAGACAAATGTTTGTGCAATCAGTTCAGTGTGATGAAGACCTCATAGACAAAGCAAAATCCAGGCAGGATGTTCATTGCATATGAGCATTGTCAATGTGGCTTCTTCAAGTGGATTGATCCGTTAATGTGTGATATGGGAAAAAATCATATCTGGGTTATTGAAGAGGATTACAAAAGCAGAAACTCAAAGTCAGATGAGCTGGAGAAGAGAGAAGTGGTTGTAGGCATGGGTGTCACTCTCAATCTTGATTCTAATTTTCAAATGAGAAATTAAGGAAGCTGGTCTAGGGGTTTAGGATTTTGTGTAATAGATGGTTTGTATATGTGATTTTAGGATGTAATCTACTGATTTTAGGATGCATTTTGAGATTTTGTGAAGTACATGGTCTTTGTATCTCCTTGTCATACTATTAGTTTGTTATAATGGTCTTTGTATCTTGGATCACTTGGTCAGTAAGGTTATGTTATTTAAGTGTTTGATTAAATACCCAAATGAAGAATTTATGTTCTACCATACTATTTTACTTTGTGGTTATTCTTATTTATCTATGTAAGCAAAAAATCAAAGTGATCACTCAGTGTTTGATTAAGTGTTGGATGAAATGCATAAATAAAAAATTTGATTTGTTTCTTTGACTAAATGCTCACTAAGCTTATGTCAATTAAGTGTTCGATGAAATGCCTAAATGAAAATTTATGTTTACTATTAAATTCTACATTATTTTTTTGTGTAAGCATTTTAGGCTACTAGTGCTAGCTGATGTTGAATGTTCTTTTTAAAAGGATATTTGTAAAACAACCAAGTAACAGGTTAACACCATTTGTTCAAAAAAAAAAACTAATAAGTTGCACATTTACTTAGCAACAACTCTGTTCAACAACAACAAATAATCAAACAAACACAATTAGCAACACAATTCATCCAATATCACAACCAATGAAACAATCAAACATTACACCTACCAAAACCACCATTACACCTACACATGCACACAAACACAACCAACAATACATAACGTCAAATATCAGCAGCAAACCATATCAATAGCCAAAATATATCAGCATCAGCAACCCAATAGCCATTACACTTGCACACTACCTTTAAACCTACACCTACACACTACCATATTAATGCAACTAAAATCCCATAAATTCTTATATCACCACAACCAGCAGCATATAACATTCAATCAGCATACACATAACTTAGTAAAAAAATAAAAAAAAGTTGATTGGCAGTGATCTTTAATTTTTCGAATCTCCAGCTGGTCCTTCGGTAGAGGATGGATCATTACTCTTTCTTCTCTTGTTTCTTTTTGCAACTTGCTTCACTTGATTTAAAGTGATATATCTTTTTCCTCCTTTCTTAAAACTTTCATGTTTGTCAGACATAAAAATTGGCTCTGGTTCATTTCCAACCTTTCTTCTATCATCTTTATATATAACTCTTTGAGAATCAATTTGGAGCTGTAAAACCAAATAAAAATTAAGGACATTAATACATATTTCCAATCATTGTGAACATAAATAGTTAAAAGAGTCAAAACTATGAGTAGCATTATTAGTGTAAACACATATCCTTTAGTTGGTTGGGTGGCTAATCTTGAAATACATGTTGGTCTCCTTTTACCCTCATAAACAACACCAAACCTATGAATGTTATTAACCATATTAATTGCAGCTGCTGAATTTTCAACATATGAACCTCTTGTTGCAGCTGAAGAAGGTGCTGCATTTGTACCTATAAATCAAAATTTACAAGTTGTAAGCTATTGAATTGGAACATATTAGGCTTGTAAAATAAACAATACTCATAACTAGTTTAGGAGGCCTTGAGTTTTGGTTATTTTAGTCCAATTGAGAAGGAGTATCAGTTTGGGAGAAATTTTATAAGTGAACTTGAGGCCGACTTTCTGAAACTTGACTTCGTTGATTGTTTGATGACTTTTGGTGTATGGATGCCAATCTTGAACATTTTTTCTTGTTATGACCCTTACCCAAGTAGACTTGGCAAGTCATTATTATGCCTTTCCTTGATAGCTTATAACTACTACCCCTTTTACACTCTTCTTTTCTCTTATTTTTTTGCAGGTCTTCCAAGTAGCTTCTTAAATGGAGGTGATTGATGGGTTCAATTCCAGTTTTCTTCCAAAGTTTCCTTCCATTCATTGGTTGGATCATGTGTCCATATGCTTTTAAATACTTAGACTTTCTATACCAATCATCAATATAATCATCATGATTTTGGTCCACATGTAAGATGGCAATAATGGCATGGGGGTAAGGTATGCCAATTAAATCTCATCTTCTACAGGGGCATGTTCTGTTTTACAAGTCTACTAGATATATGCCCTCTTTGTAACCAACCTCAAAACCAAAGTCACCATTCAAAATCATGTGACATAATGCACTTTTACTGATGTTGTCATGCAACTTTCTTATAATCCTATGCTCAAAATCACCAATTCAATCTTTGGCTTTATCTTTATTCATAAGCAACTTTGTCATCACTTGTGTCCTAATTTCCTCTAGCATGGTGATTATATTCTTATACCTAACTTCAATTATTGTTCCATTAAAAGCCTCAATTAAATTATTATCAATAATGTCACATTTTACCTCAGTGGTAAAGAAGGCCCTGCGCGAGGATGAGTGTGGAGCATGTCCTGAAAGCTACTTGGAGTTAACTATTTCACCTCCTCCACGTTCTTCTCAAAATTAGTCATGTTAGTTGATTTGGCACACTGCCAAAATAATTTTTGCAGGTCTTTTTATCCTCCATGCTAAAAAAATATCTTGCACAATATCTATATTCAAATCTAGACAATAATATGTCAGCTGCATTTAGAATGCCCTGCATCAATTATATACAACTTAAGTTAGATATAACATTTATAAAACATATGTATTTATATACAACTTAATATATAAAAGGTACATTTTATTATTAAGTAATTATAACCCATTCATCTCCATCATTAAGCTCAAGATATGAAATCAACAGCTCAATGAACCACTTCCATGTTGCTTTTCTCTCACTATCAACTACAACCCATGCCACTGGAAACATTTGGTTGTTTCCATCTTTGCCTACTGTAGCCAAGACTGGTCCTTTCACTTGTTCCGTCAAAAAACAACCATCAAATATTATAACTCTCTTACACTCATTCACCAAACATTTCTTCAAGCAATCAAATGATACGTAGAATCTTTGAAATACTAGGAGCTTTATGAGAATTGGTCTTTCAACCTTCAACTTAGTTGTACTACCTTTATGAGACCTTTTAATCTCCACCAAATAATCCCACAACAATGCATATTCCTTTTCCAGATCACCTTCAAGCTCTCTTATAACATGAAACTTTGCCCTCCTCACTTTGGTCAAACTCATTTCAAGCTTTAAGTCTTCCTTTCTCAAATTCTTTAGGTAAACCAATTTCATATAAGCAATTGCCTTATACTTCCACAAATAATATTTTGCTATCCATTTTGTAGTTATTCTTTTATCTTTGAAAGTTATAGGACATGTATGCTCTGGCCTTTATGTTTTAATAGCTATTCCCTTGCTTGATGGATTTGATGAAACAAAAATCACCTACAAACAGTTACTCTTCACACATTTAGTTCTAACTTCTTCCTTTGTATTTCTAACAAGCTTAATTTCCTTTCTTTTTTGTACTACAAACTTTGTTAATGCTTCCTTGAATTCCTTTGCCCCATTCACTTGTATACCCAAGCAAAATGAAATTTTCTCTGCATTTGGTTCAAAGGCGTGATACTTAAGTTTCCTTCTCATAACATGATCATCATCAAAACCATTAGTAATAACTGCATTGTAGTCATTACTTGAATCCCATCCATCATCATCAACATCACACACCCACACCCCCAACATTCACTCCTTTAGTGTTGTCCCTTGTAAAATTTATATTCTCCTCATTACCAGTAGCTTCTTCTGCCTTTCTATCCTGTCCTCTCTGCATTCTTCTTAATTTAAATTGTCTTTTTGCATTTCTAGATGCCTGTAGCTCTTCATCATCATCAGACATCCCTTTACAATCAACTAATTCTTCATATGACTTAGCGGGCATATCTGTATCATCCCCATATGCATGTGTTTCTGCTTCAGTCCCATCCTCACCTAACTCTTTATTTCAGTCTTTATCTATATTTGAGCTTTCATCTACATTTAGTTCTTCATCTACAACATCCCTATCTTCATGATTGTATGCTTCAACATTAGATTCATGATTATAGCTTAGATAAACCAACACCATAAATACCTTCACCAATACCTTCATTACTTGCTTTAGATTCTCCCTCAATAGCAAGGTCATGTCACATCTCGTTTCAAGAAATGTGACGGTTCTAGGATTCAGGAAGTCTTAAGGCCACCAGGCACCACGTAGAACCCAACTAAACCATTGTATTCATACATATTAATTATCTATACTATTTACTCGAATAAATTATAATTATATATAAGATCTTGTGTTCCTTATAATTTTATAACATATTATATACAATTATTTTATTATTATATGCCACACATATATATATCTCATAATTATATTATAATTATTCTCTCACACCTAATAAACCATTCATAATAATATTATGGAGCAACTAGAATATTTTACAGACTTAATACTTAATTTACCTATAATAGTAACAACTAATACACTATTCTCAAACTTTTTATTGGAAGGAAGAATCAAGAAGTTGATACACCTGGATAACCTCTACCTAAAACCACATAGACAATTGGGTGAGTCATCAACTGAGTGAGATTATAGTGCCACAAGGGTAGGATACACAATATGAATGTTTCAAGATTTGAAATAATAATAACATGAGGCGGCTGCACAACAAAGGAATATCAATAAAATTTGATCCACAAGAAGGGTTCATAATAAATGAACTAATATCACAAAAGCAAATCAAATAATATGACAGATAACACACAACAATAGCACTGAAGAAAATATATCACTATATACATTTTAGTGCTATCGCCCATCACATTCATATAAGGGTAGTAGCTTCTACCCTACTAATTACAAGTCTCTATGTACACATAGCCTGATGGCATAGCCGCCATGAAGTAGGGATTCTGTCATATTAGCTAATCAAATGGCTTGTATGACCACATAAGCAAAAAGGCCATATTGCATTTCACAATTAACAAATACAATAATACAATTGTCAAAGGCATCAAATGGTTCCCAATTTATCAAACATTTCAAGGCAATAGAGGAATGGATGAATACTATAACTCACCTCTTGCAAATTTGGATCCTCTAAGTCATTGATAATCACTGTTTGGTTTTATGGCATTACTCGACCTACATTTATATTCATGCATAAATCATATATTTAGGTTTGCTTTTAATTTGTTATTTGCCATTATTGTTTTAATTGTTCATTAGGTATTTATACCTTGTTTTAACATCTTAATATGTTTCATAATTGTAATTATGGATTCAAATATCATAAAATTATATTGCAATAGGGCTATACAATTAAGTAAATACTAATTATGTGCAATATGCTTATATAAATACATTGGATTCCTCAAGTTAATTGATTTACTTATTCGTTAAATTAGCATTTGGACTTTTGGGAACATTAAATGCACTTATTAAACTTTATGCTTATCTATTATATGCTTATGTTTATGATATGATCAAATATATTTTGGTATATTAATTTCAACCTCAAGTCAACAAATACTTAAATTTCAGCATTTGAGCAGTTTATATTCGTTTAATTGTACATTAATTTTCTCAAATCCATTTGTTCTGAAATTTTTCTAGGATATTCCCAACATCCGATAGGTAAATAGTCATTCATACATAGTATCAAAGTTTTCAGTGATGTTCATTCAGACTATTAAAATGGGTAGCTTGTGTTCACTTAATTACTCACTCATTTTTTCTCATCATTTTGACTTGCTTTTTTACCACAACCTTCCCAACATAAAATACATATTTTTGTAAATTTTTATGAATTTTAAATCTTATTTTCATATTCAAATAAATAAAACACAGTAGCTAAGTTATTGAGAAGATAAGAAGTATTTTCTTTTATCATCTTTTAATCATATTTTCCCAAGCTCTCTTCCTATTCTGAGAAGATGAGTCACCCATTTGATTTGGAATAAAAATGGCTGAGAAATAAGAGGGTGAAATTTTCATTTTACCCCTCAAGTCTTACATACTCTTTTGTAACTTGAACCCCCTTTTTAGTCATCTCACACCCTAAATTATTATATATACTTATAATTAATTTCTTTAAAATTCTTTTCACTTCTAATTTCAAATTTTAATTTATCTCATATGATTTTAATTTATGTTATGATGTTAAGGTATATTTAATTAGTTATGTTTCATTTCAAGTAAAATGCTATAAGTTTTTTATAAATACGAGTAATCATAGCTAAGATGTTTTAAAATTTTCATTTTCATCACTTTAGTGCCTTGTAAATTCACTTCATCACGCTAATTGATCACTTTGTTTTTCTAATACTTTTATATAAATATAAGTAATTATTTTATAACTTTCAGGTGGTTGATTTCGTTCACATTTGTTATGAATTATAGGGTTTTCCATTCAAACATTTTATAGTTTTTATTTCTATTACTTGATACGTTGAAAATTTTTTCCATTCAAGGTTTTCCTTCACTTTATTCAATTAATTTACACAACATTTAGGTTACTATACTTACATTTCATCTATGGTATTACATTCTCTCCCCCTAATTAAAATTCATCCTCGAATTTATTTTAAAACAGTTACCCACTAAAAAGATGAGCATATCTATGTCATATCTGAGACTCAGTCTCCTAAGTTTATTTTTCTTCTGATTGACTCTGCCATAAAACTTTTATCATAGGAATATCATTATTTCTAAGCCTTTTAACTTGCTTGTTAACTATAACTACTGGCACTTCTTGATAAGTCAAATCTTATTGTAAGTCCACTGGTAGAGCTTGTGAAACATGTGATGGATTAGGAATATATTTTTGAAGCATCGAAATGTGGAATACTGGATGCACTTTCTCCATATTGGGTGGCAGTGCCAAACTATATGAAACTGATCATATTTTTCTAAGATCTCAAAGAAACCAATGTACCTTGGTGAGAGTTTTTCTTTCTTACCAAATATTATAACTCCCTTCATTGGTGACACTTTCAGGAATATATATTCACCAATGCTAAATTGAACACCCTTTCTTTTAGGATCTGCATAGCTCTTCTGAAGGGTGAAGGATGTCTTCAATCTTTCTTGAATCAATGGTACTTTCTCCATGGTTTCTTAAATTAGTTATGGACCTTCTATAAGTCTTTCACCAACTTCATTTCAGCATATGGGGCATCTACACTTTCTTTCATATAATGCTTCATAGAGTGCCATCTAGACTTACTATCTTATCTAAGTATATTTGTGCATACTGAGATACAAAATAGGTGGTCTTTACAGGTAGAAGATGAGCATATTTTGTACTTCATATACCTTCTCAAAAAATTTTATTTCTTTCAAATTTCAACTTTTTACTCATTCATGCTTTTTATATATTAATGTCACATTTATTCCCCTATCTCAGATCATTATCCATATATTCTTAGTTACTTCCAGATATACTTTATCTAAAATAATTCATAAATTCCATTCTTATACTTTAACCAATACCAAATCTTAATATCTATATTTATAAATGTCCAAAATTTTCATATATCTAGCTCAGTTTTACTTATAAATCTAAACACCTCTAATTATCCACCATTTTTTTTAAATTACTCTAAGTTTTCCACATATAAATTCAATTAGTCACTTATTCATCTAATTCTTATGCTTTAAATATTCAAATCCAGTCTTGAGTTTCTACTTACTTTAATTTCTTCCTCATAAATTTTAATCCAATACCCCTTTTTGTAAATTTATGTCAAATCATACTTTATACTAATAATTTCTACTTCAAAAAAATTGTCAGCCCAAACATCATTTATAATAAATTTCATTCTATTTATACTTTAGGCTAATCATTGCCAAATCTCCACATTTTAAATATACTAATTCAATTTATACTTATACTCACCAATTCAAATTTCATATCAATACATTACCTTTATTTAATTATGCAAATTATTCTTAAAAAAATTGACTCATTCTATATAGTCTCAATTTCGCAAATTTCTTGCTTATTAAATCACATCCTCTTGACCTTAAATTATCATAATTCTTAACAACGATATCTATTTTCATAAGAATATATCTTATTCACCAGTAAATATCATTTTCAACTTCCATATCTTATGTATAACTTAGAAATAATCAATATTGATAAATACTTTTGATAAAGAATATCGTTTGTTTTTGAATTACTCATAATAAATCTTAAAACCTTAATTTAACAAAAACTATAAATTACCATAGCAAATTCTCAATATGCTTGCTTAATATCATAAACTATTTCTTTTATTCAATTTTAATTATGAAACCTTAATTAAAACTTCATCAAACCTTCCAATTTCATTCTTAACACATCGACAAATCCATATATAAATTTTTATAAATTTTCTCCATTTATTTATTATATAAAAATGTAAATTATTCCTCACTCCACAAATCTTCTAGTTTACTAACTTTTCTAGTAGTCACACTTTTCAATGAATTTTTTTTTCAAGTTCATTTACTATGGTTTTAAAATAATTCCCTCAATCTTTATGGATTCTGAATTACTAAAATAACTCTAATAATATATATTTTTTTAAAATAATAAATCATATTTTAAAATTATAAATTTTCATACATCAATTACTAATACATATACAAACATATATGTATAATTTTATGGCAAATTAAAATTATTTACTATCTAAATTACTTAATTTTCATAACCTCTGCTTTTTCCATATGCACAAAATATATTTGAGCATAAACAAATTCTTTATTTTCTAAAAATATCAACAAAAACTAAAAATTTCTAAGTTTCTACCACATCAAATAGTTATACAAAGATACTCCTTATAAAAATTTTAACCCAATTAAAATTATCTAAGTATCTCAAAAAAAATTATTTAATACAGCTAACTTTGATTCATCTTCACATTACATGTTTCATACATCAAACCCCTTAGCTTTAAACCCATTTTTCTTTGATTTCTTTGACTTTAATATTTTGTTATTTGTTTTTCCCACTTTTTCCATTTGAATTTATGATATTTTTATAGTAATTACTTAGTTATTTTGCTAATTACCACAATTTAGTATGACTTTTTTTTATTATTTAAATTATTTTTGCTCCTAACTCAAATCCTCAAATTTTCATTTTTTTCTCATTATTAAATCTTCACTAAAATTTATAAAATTTAAACATAAGTATTAGGCAATAAATAAACTTGTATTTAAAATTTTAGATTTTTATAAGTTCATTTATTATATTTAAAAAATAGATTTTTTTCAAACATACTGATTCCATATGGATAATAACTTCACTAGCAGTACATATTTGCCAATTTTATTTAGGTATAAAATCTTTATCAAAATTTATGAAAATTTAGCCATATAATTCAGACATATATATAGGAACTTATTCCAAAAATTTTAGAATTTTATACATCCATTTACTATGTTTTCAAATTATGTCTATTCAACTCCATAGATTCTGTTTTTTCAGCCATTTCTCGGATAGTTTCACTGTTTAATTGTGTTTTCATAACCAAGCCTTCATTAAAATTTATGAAATTTTAACTACATGTCTTATACATAATATGATCTTGTATGTAAAATTTTAGATTTTTCTGGGTTTGTTTGATATGGTTTTTAAATAAGTTTCTTAACCTTTAAAAATTATAAATTACTAAGACATGTCTAATAGACTGTCTTCTTCTATTTCTCTTAAATAGTAAATTATTCTTAAAAATTATGAAATTTAATACACCAACTATTAATATATAGATAAATTCTTAGTTAAAATCTCATATTCATTGAACTTATCTAGATTAATCTAAAAATTTAGATAATTTACCTCACAGATCAAAAATAAAAATTTCAGCAACCATTATATATATATATATATATCATAATTTTATTGCATACCTATAATCAAATCTTCTAATTAAATTATTTTGTTTCACTATCTTTGATCATCAAGTATAATTATTAATCATTTATTAAATATGTCATCTCAATACTCAAATTATGTATCAAACATAATTTAGATACATCAAATATTTAATTCTCAATCACAATGATCAACATTCATCTAAACCTCAAAATCAAGGAATAACTCACATCTTTTAGTCATTTCCTATCTCTCTAATTCATTAGTATTCTCCATGTTATTTCTAAAATAATAACCATAACTCTAACCACATTATAGACTTACATTTATTATTCATTTAAAGCACTTTACATCAACTAATATATCAATATTATAGTATTATAGATACTTCCACACCCAAACTCATCATACATTATCCCTTAGCAAAATTTAGGTTTATCTTTATAATTCATAACCTAATATTTATCGTCTTATCCAATGCTAAATTATAGTGCTATCATTGATTTACAAATCCAAAACTATTATCCATACATTTCACAATTGTTATTACCTATTAATATAAATACTTCAAACTATCAGTTAACATTAGCAATGTGATAAACTCCTTATAAAATTCTAATTACGAATTTCAAATTCTTAGCCTATCTTAATTATTCACAATCCTTTATCAGTATTAATCATATAGGCTCCATAAGATAAATTAAATTCACTAATATTGAATGTATCATTTTCAATCTAATTACTTCATATGTTATACTTCACATTTGATGTTGTCCAACTTAAATTTTTATTTTTATTAAATTTTCTCCAAAATATCTTTCAAGCAAAAATTAATATCTATCATTAATCAATTATCTTATCTCTTGAACTACTGGGCCCATAAAAATTTACTTAAATTTTACTACCTTATACATATCAAGGGAAAACACACAATGTTATAATACAGAAATTTTCTAACATAAACCTTACTTCAGTGCCACAATAATAATAAAATCCATGCCTTATATCTACTATCACATATTACAGTCATTGATAAAAAATAAATATCTAAATTATAACCTACAGATAATGCTGAATTTAGGGCAAAAAAACTCAATCAAGAGGAAAAGGAAATATATGCTCTGTATGTTACAAGTACTTAGCCATTTAGAACTCTCTCAACTATAAGCATACTACAGGCCAGAAAATCTTAGCTTCGATACCACCTCTGTCATATCCCGTTTCGAGAAATGTGATAGTTCTAGGGTCCAAGAAAGCTTAAAGCTACCAGGCACCACGTAGAACCCAACTAAATAACTGTATTCATACATATTAATTATCTATACTATTTATTCTAATAAATTATAATTATATATATAAGATATTGTGTTCCTTACTTATAATTTTATAACATATTATATACAATTATTTTATTATTATATACCACACACATATATCTCATAATTATATTATAATTATTCTCTCACACCTAATAAACCATTCATAATAATATTATGGAACAACTAGAATATTGTACAAACTTAATACTTACTTTACATATAACAGTTACAGCTAATACATTATTCTCAAACATCTTGTTGGAAGGAAGAAATCAAGAAGTTGATAGATCTGGATAATCTCTACCTAAAACCACATAGACTATAGGGTGAGTCATCAACTTAGCGAGATTATAATGTCACGAGGGTAGGATACACAATATGAATATTTCAAGGTTTGAAATAATAATAACACGAGGCGGCTGCATAACAAAGGAATATCAATAAAATTTGATCCGTAAGAAGGATTCATAATAAATGAACCAATATCACAAAAGCAAATCAAATAATATAACGGATAATATATAGCAATAACACTGAAGGAAACATATTACTATGTACATTCTTGTGCTATCACATATCATATTCATAAAAGGGTAGTAACTTCTACCCTACTAATCGCAAGTCTCTATGTTCACATAGCCTAATGGTATAGCTCCCATCAAGTTGGAATTATGTCATATTGGCTAATCAAATGGCTTGGTATGATCACATAAGCCAAGAGGCCATATTGAGTTTCATAATTCACAAATACAATAATACAATTATCAAAGGCATCAAATGGTTCTCAATTTATCAAGCATTTCAAGGCAACAAAGGAATGGATGAACACTATAACTCACTTTGAACTTGCAAATTTGTTTCCTCAAAGTCATTGATAATTACTAGTTGGTTTTGTGGCATTACTCGATCTACATTCACATCTACACACAAATCGTATCTTTAGATTTGTTTTTAATTTATTATTTTCCATTCTTGTTTTAATTGTTCATTTTTCCTTATTATTTTGACATGCTCTTTTACCAAAACCTTCCGAACATACAAATACATATTTTTTGTAAATGTTTATGAATTTTAAATCTTATTTGCATATTCAAATAAATAAAACACAGTAGCTAAATTATTGAGAATTCAAGCTATTCAATTTGGATAGATATGAATATTAGAGTTTCTAGCTTCATCATTTCAATTTCTTTCAATCCAAATTAATTTTCAACATCTTAAATACTTAATTAATATATATAAAGAATAATTTTTAGATTATGTTAAACAAATAATAGATTTAAAGTTAGAAAAACAAAATTAAAATATTAAGGTTCGAAATTTTTAAATTTCTTACCTTTAGGAGTTTTTTTTTTTGCTTTCCTTGCCTTTATATCACTTTGTTGCTTTAATTTTTCACTTTGGATCACTTTTAGACATAAAAAACCAGTTTAGGAATGGTTTATGGCTGCTGAAAAAAGAGAAAAAATTATGATAAGAAAGGAGGTGTTTTGATAGAAAGGAGAAAGAAGATAAGAACTATTTTATTTTGTCATCTTTTAATCATATTTTTCCAAGCTCTCTTCCTATTCAAAAGAGATGAGTCACCCACTTGATTTCGTAGAAAAATGATTGAGAAATAAGTGGGTGAAATATTCATTTTACCCCTCAAGTCTTACATACTCCTTTGTTAACTTGAACGCCCTTTTTAGTCATTTCACACGCTAAATTATTATATATACTTATAATTAATTTATTCAAAATTCTTTTCACTTCTAATTTCAAATTTTAATTTATATCATATGATTTTAATATATATTATTATTTTAAGGTGTATTTAATTAAGTTATGGTGCATTTCAATTAAAATGCTATAAGGTTTTTATATATATGAGTTACCATAGCTAAGATATTTTAAATTTTCCATTTTCATCACTTTAATGCCTTGTAAATTTCACTTTATTGCATTTCAATGATTTCTTCATCACTCTAATTGACCACTTTGATTTTCTAACACTTATATATATATAATTAATTATTTTATAAATTACAGGTGGTTGGTTTCTTTCACAGTTGTTATGAATTGTAGGGTTTCTAATTCAAACATTTTATAATTTTTGTTTATATTACTTAATACATTGAAATTTTTTTCATTCACTGTTTTCCTTGACTTTATTCATTTAACTTATGCAATATTTAGGTTACTATTCTTGCATTTCATCTATGGTATTACATGTCACAAATATCCTTACTCCTTTGTGAAATTTTACTTCTGTCACATACTATAATATGCTCTGTATATACCTCAACAACATCATTTTCTTTTATTATTTTAACCATATCCTAAATAACTCATATAATAACCTTAACACGTGTGTCAAACTCTTTCCATATAACCTAAAATGTAACTTTTCTAGTTTCTTGCTTCCCATCATCTTCTGCTTGTCTTTGTTAGAGGAGACGGGACTCAATTTGTTGACATCAACTTCAATATCCACTCTATTTCCCCTAATATATCTCAACTCGTCCCTATTCACATCATCATTTACAAACATACTACCATGAAATACAAAAATATGTTGTCTATGCAAAAAATCATGTAATAAGAAAATGCTAAAGACAATGCATTAAACAAATACCACAAACAAATCAATTGATAAAATCATAAACCTACCTCTTCATGATGATTAATGAAGCTCCAAAGAAGTCGTTCCACTGTTAGTTGCAAGTTATACACAAATTTTCCCTATTGTATTTCATGAATAACTAAACAATTCTAAATCTTCATTTCAAATAGTAAAACTTCTAACTTATATTCACTCCACAAACATGCAACTAAAATGCAAGCTTCGATTTTTGTTTGGTAAATTTAGAATTTCAGGTAGGGTAATTTGGGATTTTCTTGACATAATTGGGTTTTTAGGCTTTTCAACCGGTTAGTTAATGAGCTTAGAGATTTTATATAGTCATATGCAAAGCACGTGAAATGCCACATTACCTTTTTTTTGACACGTATTTAACCAACATATTAGCTTTTGGTTTGTAACCTGTGAGAACAACTAAATTATACATGATTCTTTGGTTCCACAACTAAATTTATATTTTAAAAAATTGAACAACTCAATTGTTAAATTTTAAAAAATTCAAACATCAACAATGTAATTTTACCTTAAGTAAATGCTACCTAATTCCAAATTCTGCTTCTTGGGCACCTTGTAGATCTGGAAGTACTTATAGCACTTCTAGATATAACCTTAATTTGTTCCATCAACGTTACTCACTATTGTATTTTTAGTTCCTTGAATTTGTGGATTGAGAGTGGGTAAAATTCATTTCCCTTCTATTGAAGTTTCTTCCAGCATCGCTAATTTCCCTTTATTCAGATTTTGTAAAAGCTGCATCATCTAATTAAATTAAGCCCAAGCTTAAGTTGCTCATTCCACAGCTGATTTTCGTTTGTAGCACTGTAAGTTTCTCTAACTCTTTGATTTCTTTTGTTTTCATTTCCCTTGTTGCTGAGTTTATGGAGTTTCTTATTGTTTTACTCTTAATTTAGTATTTACCTAGTTTCATTGATGCTTTTATACTAAGAAATTGAGAAAAAGATTGAGAATAAATAGAAAGAAATAAGAAGAATTATAGAATAAGTAGAGAGAAAGAAAAAGAAGAATATGATAGAATTATTGATGTTGTATTCAGAACAATTCCACCCATAAAACATTCACTATTTAGTTTAACAAACTGACAGAAGTACCAAAAATATAATAACTAACTAAATTCCCTCTTTCTCTGCCACCTAAGGCCACAAAATCACAAAATCTATTATTCCTTTATCCTCTTCATAGCACACCAACATCATCATTTTGTCTTCATCACCAATTATTCCTTCTTCCTTTTCCTACACATGACAAATTTATCAAATATATTTCAAATAAATTTTATTTTATCAACTTTCATATTCGAATAAAAAAAATTATCTTTTCTAGAATAATTTTTTTAATTAATTTGAAGTTGAATCATTTTATCAACGTTTAAGTTAATTAGTAGAGATGATATATTAGATTAACAGAGATTTGTTTTTGTTGAAATATAATCCACTCTATTATCAGTTTTACCACCAAATAGACATCCCAATTTTGATTTTTTTTAGTAAACAATGATGAAAATCCCTGGACTTTATCACTTATATTATTAAAATTCTTAAACTTCAATTTATCACCATAAAATTTCTAATATTTAATTTCTTTGCACTAAAATACTTGGCTCCATATTTTGGCAATGATAAATTAAATTTTGAAGATTTTAATGATATAAGCTTAAAATTTAGGGATGATTCGTGATGTTAAGCTAGTATTATTCATCCCATATACAACTTACGACAAGAACAATTTAGTTGAACATTTTTCTTATATCTTGAGCAGATATTAGAGTCGACCACAATAATTTTACACTTCAAAAATTCTAAGATGGTTAATGATTAGTCTTATGGAGAAATATTGTATTTAATTACACAAACTATCAATTTTTTTATACGGATTGTACAATAGTTATGAGAACACAACAATCATATAAAAACTCTTTAGCTTTTTATTTGTCCAATTTCTAGATGAATAAGAATTATCCACCATAATATGGTTATTAATAAATAATTTATTTAGTTCCTCTCTAAATTAGAAAAAAAATAACTTAAATTATTTTATTATCATGGCTTTACTGTACTTGATATTTTACCAATAATGAAGATTACAAGTTGATATCTTTATATAATATATATATATATATATATACACATAATATAAAATAGATAGTGAGTACTTTTCACTCTATTATACATTTGTGCAAGAAACCAAAGGCATGTGGAGCTCAACTTTACTTTACATCCTCACTCAACCTTCATATATAAAAATCTCTATTTGGATTCACATCTTTGTAAAAATATCATTTGCAAATTTGTAACAATAGTAATTTGTCCAAAAATTGGGTTAATTATAAAAAAAAAATTATATTCGATATTATGGAATGAATATATAAATTTTTTTTGGGTACACTAGAAGCTTCTTAGGGGATAAACTAACACAAATAAGAAACCCCTTGTTGTGGAAATTAGATTAATTTTTTACCAATAATATGTATAATTTGTGAACAATTGCACCAACAATTATACCAAAAAAATTCTCAAAAAAGAGAGGTGGGTCACAATGGATACTCTTAAATACCAAGTATTTCCTTTGACGGAATTTTCCTAGAAATATAATCACTAGAACAAATTACCACCATAATTATATCAAAATAGTTATTAAATAAAATAAAGAGAACACTAAAATTTAACGAGGTTCGGCCAATTTTGCCTATATTCTCAGACACCACCAAAATAATATTATTAATTTTAAAGAAGAAATACAAAAGAGAGAGAAGAGAAAAATTATTAAAGCCTTAGAAATGAGAGGGCTTAATATTTTAGGATATTTTGCTAAGGGAAGGGAAGGTCCCTTATATAGCCAAACAAACCCCTCAAAAAATCTCACATCTTTCTATGTGGGATAAATAACCAAACTCAACAAATCTCTACCTTAGCTATTTTTTTATTTACAATTTGCAAATCTTCTCTCGATAGAAACTATTTTAGTATTGCCTTCAATTGCACTGTGAAGCGCTCATCCTCAATTTCTCAAAACATTGATCAAGTCCAAACAATGATTGAACTTGATAGTTGTCACTACTTTTGTTAACATGTCTGTAGAGTTATTAGTGGTCTAAATTTTTTAAAGTAATATTTTACCTTCCTCCAGAATCTCACGTATAAAATGATATCGAATATTGATGTGTTTTGTCCTTACATGATAAACTTGGTTCGTTGCTAAATGAATAACACTTTGGCTATCACAATGCACCTTAATGTACTTTTGTCTAACTCCCAGTTCACCAAGCAACTCTTGAAGCCAAATTGCTTCTCTAACAACCTCCGATATCACCATGTACTCCACTTCCGTAGTGGACAAGACAACTGTTGACTATAACATAGACTTCCAACTGACCGGTCCCTTAACAAGTGTAAATACATAACCAGTAGTTGATCGATGTTTATCCAAATCACCAGCATAATCGGAATCACAATATCCAATTACACATTAACCATCTTTTTCATCCCGCTCAACTATCAATCCAATATCTATGGTGTTCAAAATATACTATAGAATCTATTTCACAGCTAGCCAATGCTCCTTACCAGGATTATGCATGTACCTGCTCACAACTCTAACTACTTGTGAAATGTCTGGCCTTGTACACACCATAACATACATCAAGCTACCAACAACATTTGCATGAAATCTTTGACATGTACTCACATTTTGCTTCATTTTTAGGAGATGAAGATGCACTGAGTTTCATATGAGGTGCAAGCGGCATACTCACAGATTTTGACTTTTCATTTAAGAAAAAACGTTGTAGTACCTTCTTCAGATACTATTTTTGATTCAAACAAAGCTTTCCTCTCTTCCTATCTCTGCATATCTCCATGCCTGAAATTTTCTTAGCTTCACCCAAGTCTTTCATTTCAAACTTCTAATTCAGCTGAGCCTTCAACTTCTCAATTTCTCTTTGATTCTTTAAAGCTATCAGCATATCATCAACATACAAGAGAAGATATATAAAAGATCCATCTTGTAGCTTGAGCAAATACACACAATGGTCGTATTTACTCCTTGTGTACTTCTGCCTCATCATAAAATTGCCAAATCATTTGTACCACTGCCTTGGAGATTGTTTCAATTTGCACAATGATTTTTTTAATTTGCATATCTGTTTTTCTTCTCCAACAACCTTGAACCCTTCTGGCTTAATCATATAGATTTCCTCTGCTAAGTCGCCATGTAGAAATGCAATTTTTACATCAAGTTGAATGAGTTTCAAATCCAATTGTGCTACCAAAGTCGATAAAATTCTAATGAAAAAATTTTTTACAACGGGAGAAAATACTTCATTATAATCAATTTCCTCCATCTAAGCATAACCTTTAGCTACAAACTTTGTTTTGTAGCGAATATCTTTCTTGTTAGAAAATCCTTCTTTCTTCGTATATACCCATTTGCATCCAATTACCTTCTTTCCTTTTGGCAGATTAGCTAACTTCCATGTCTGATTCTTTCCAAGAGAGTGCATTTTATCATCCATGGCTTTTCTCGGCTTCTCTTTTTCTGAACTTTGGACAGCTTCACTATAAGTGTTGAGAATGCCATCATTTGCAATTACTGATGCATAAGCCACCATATCAACAAATCAAGTAGGTTTGCGAATCTCTCATCGTGGCCTATTTGTTGCAATAGATTCTTGTTGCTATGGAAGTTCTTGGTTTGGAACCTCTTCTTCATCTGACTCTCCCTCTACCATAAGAGTGTCTTCATCTATTTTATTTGTTACTGGGTCAACAATTCTTCTTTCAAACTTCACCTGCTGCGGAGTATCATCTGTCTGCTGAACAATTTTATTTGTTATCTTTTTCAACATGGTAGACTCATCAAAGGTAACATCTCTGCTAAAGACTATCTTTTTTATTTCTGGACACCAAAGGCGAAGTCCCTTCACATCAGTGGTGATCCTCATAAAGAGCGCTTTCTTTACCCTCGGACCTAACTTTGATTCCTTGACATGATAGTATGCAGTGAAACCAAACACACGTAAGGAATCATAATCAGTAGCAGATTTTTCAGATCACATCTCCAAAGGTGTTTTATGGCAAGCGATTAACGAGATGGTAAGCATAAGTTACAGTCTCAGTCCAAAATTGTCTGCCCAACCCAATATTAGACAACATACACCAAACTTTCTCCACTAATATCTGGTTCATGCGTTCTGCCACCCCATCTGTTGTGGTGTATCTCTAACTGTGAAGTGTCTAACAATGCCTTCATCTTGGTAGAATTTTAAAAACGGATCACTTTTATACTCTCTACCATTATCTGTGTGGAGATATTTGACTTTTCTGTCCATCTGAGTTTCCACCATCTTTTTTCATATGAGGAAAATTCTCAACACTTCATCCTTTGTCTCCATAGTATACACTCATACTCTCTGAGAGAAGTCATCAATAAATGTTACAAAGTAGTGCTTTTCTTCCATTGAAACTGTCTTGAAAGGACCCCACACATCTGAGTGAACATAGTTTAAAATACCCTTGGTATCATGGATTGTAGTACTAAACTTTACTCTAGTCTACTTGCCTTTGACACAATGCTCACAAAAATCTATCTTTTGGGGTTGCACTCCTTTCAATAATCTTTAATCTGACAAC
Source organism: Garcia nutans (assembly GCA_947685225.1). Lineage (NCBI taxonomy): Eukaryota > Viridiplantae > Streptophyta > Magnoliopsida > Malpighiales > Euphorbiaceae > Garcia > Garcia nutans. The sequence continues at coordinate 5,726,766 of CANTUV010000068.1, forward strand.
AGTTTTAAGGATTTATCGCCGGCATGTCCTAAGCGTATATGTCATAATCTGATTACTTCCAACTCCTGATCATTACTGAAAGCCACTGCTGCTGTCCGAATAATTTCATTACACTGATAGTAATACAAGTTATTAGCCTTCCTTAATCCTTTTATTATCACTAGTGCACCAGAGATGACTTTCATTACTCCATTTGCTGCATTTACAATGAAGCCATTTGATTCTAGGACTCCTACAGAGATGAGATTTTTCTTCAAACTCGGTACATATCGGACATTTTTCAAAGTCTTGATTGATCCATCATGATTTCTTAATTGGATTGAACCAATTCCTTTAAGCATACATGGACCGTCATTTGCTGTGTAAACAGTTGCTCTTTCTAGTTCTCTAAAGTCAAAGAACCAATCCTGATTGGGACACATATGATGGCTACAACTAGGATCAAGTAGCCATACACTAGAAGAGATTATTGATAACACAATAGTTAATGAAAGGTCTGAGTCTTCTTCATCGCACTCAGCTATATTTGAATTTACAACAGCTTTTCCTTTATCAAATTTGCTTTTATTACTTAGCTTGGGACAATTTATCTTCCAATGCCATTTCTTCCGGCAAAAGGCACATTCATCTTTAGCTGGTTTAGATTTTGATCTCCACTTCTTTTCTCTCTTCCTGCTTTGAGAGCAACCTCTCATAATTAATGCTTCTGCTGTTCCACTTGAACTCTCTTTCTTATCTTTCTTTCATAGTTTTTAACTGTATAATACAATAGTTACTTTAGAGAGAGATACTTCAGCTTTTCCATGGAAGGAAGTTATTTCAAGAAACTCAAACTCCTCTAGAAGGGACCCCAATAACATTAAAGTCAAATCTTCATCTTTGAAAGTCACGTCCAAATTTATCAAATCAGCTACTAGCTGATTAAAATTGGTGATTAGTTCATTCATTGTGGTACTAGGAACATAAGTGAAATGAAATAATCTCTTCTTCATATGAAGCTTGTTATGACTGCTTTTCTTCAAAAAACTTTTCTCTAATGCCTTTCACAATTCACTTGTGAATACGTCCTTAAAGAAAGCGTACTTCTGTTCTCTAGAAAGGCATGATCAAATTGTACCACAAGCCACACGGTTGATGGCTTTTCATTTTTTTTTCATTAATATCTTTTGGTTTCTCTTCTTCAATAGCAATGTCTAGACTTTGTTGAAAGAGAGCGTCTAGAATCTCACTTTGTCACATACTAAAATGGCCCGTACCATCAAAAATTTCTACTGCAAATCTAGCATTTGACACAGCAATCTTTGACCAAATTGACGAAGTGGATACTATCTCCTTTGGAGTGGATGATTTGCCTGAGTCGTCTGTCATCTCTGCTTCAAAAAATTATTTAATAGCTAACAAATGCGGAATACAAATAATTCAAGAAAATCTTTTCTAATGTGGAAGATCAGACTATGTTGTAACCACATAACATACTCGGAAAATCTTGTCTCTGATACCAATTGTTGTGAAAATTGAATTAATTTTTCACCAATAATATCTATAGTGTATAAATAATTGCACTAATAATTATACCAGAAAAATTCTTAGGAAAAAAGAGAAATGTGTCTCAATAGACACTCTTAAATAACAAGTCTTTCCTTATATAGAATTTTTCTAGACATATAATCACTAGCACAAAATATCACCACAACTATACCAAAATAGCTATTAAATAAAATAAAGAAAACTCTAAAATTTAATGAGGTTCGATCAATTTTGCATACGTTTTCGGACACCACTAAAATAATATTACTAATTTCAAAGAAGAAATATAAAAGAGAGAGAAAAGAAAAAAATATTAAGGCTTTAGAAATGAGAGGGCTTAATATTTTGAGATATTTTGCTAAGGGGGAGAGAGGTCCCTTATATAGCTAAACAAATCTCTCAAAAAAATTTCATCTTTGAACGTGGGATAAATAGCCAAACTCAATATCCCTACTCTATCATAAAGAAACCAAGAACTTAAACCATTAAGAGGATCATCGAAATAAAAACTCTCGGATCAAAATTAGCAGCATAATGAAATAAAAAATCAGCTGCAAAATTGCCTTCTCTATAATATTTATGAACTACAATAATAGACGCATTTTAATATCTGAGGTAAATGTAGAATTCATTTTAATATTTAGATTTATTTATTTGTATTTGTAATTCACTAATTTATCATTAACTATTACTACTATATTTTAAGTTTAGATTCCATTTAAAACTCTATCAATTTTGATAAAATTCACTCATAGATAATTAATTTTATAGAATTAAAAATTTTAAATTTTAAATGGTTTTTCATTTGTGCAGGGACCTCAAGTTTGGATTTAATAATTAGTTCTGAGTACGTATTTTGGTTGAATTTTTATTATTATATTTTTTTATTTAAATTTTATTTTCTTAAAATATTTTAACATACATGAATTATTTTTTATAAAAATTTAATTTAATAATTTTGGATATTAATGAAAAGGAAAGTATGTCAAGTTTATTATATATGGACTGGCTGAAATATATATATATATATAATAATTTATATAAATTTCATTTGAAACATATGAAAATACAATGTGGAAATTTGATGATATAATTTCATATAAATTTAATTTTTAAAAAATTATTTTACATATGACGAAATTTTTTAAAATTATTTTTCAATTCATCTTTTATTTTGCGCGCGTGTGTAGATATATATATTTATAAGCTCTTTACATGTTTTGAGTTTTAGTGTATATTCTTTTTATCACTATTAATTAATAAGCAATAGCAACTTCTAAAATTGTTCGAACGGATATTATAATTTTGGTTACTAATTTTGTCAAGATAGGAAGATACTAATGGACTGAATCCTAAAAGATTAATAAGAGTGTCAACATGTAGAATACTCACAAAATTTAACATATCCGAATTCGTTTAAATTTAAAATATCTATTCGTATCTGCTTTGAATTCGATTATAGTTATAATTTTATTATTCGTACTCACTCTAAAGCCTTTTAATATTATTTATTTAACTATCCATTTAAATATAAAAATTTAAAAATATTACGAAATTTAAATTATAAAATTATATTTTTTAATTAAATAATTTTAAATAATTATAAAGAAAATTTTTATAATAACACAATTTTATTAAAACAATTATATACCACACATTTTATAATTAAAATAAAATATAATTAAATATAACTAATATATATCAGCGGGTTTGAGGAAATAGGTACCTATGAACATCTATTCAAACTGGATCCGAAGTCATCACGAGTAGTAAAACTATTATCCATAATCACTTAGACTCGTATCTACCTAAATCCGTTTATAAGTTATTTATACTCTATATAAACAGATCGAGATGGACCGAATATCTAAAAATATCTTAGCTGTTATTATCCCTAATTAAATAATTAATTAATAAAAATAATAAAATGGGCAAATTCAAATTCATTTAGACTCATAACTAATCCTATGAAATTGTATACTATTAATAATTAGAACATAAAATTAGCTCAAAAAATGAGGAACTATAAAGAAAGCAATTAATTAAATATTAATAATTTGTTAATCCAACCAGAAAGATAAAAACTAATTAACTTGAATGTGAAAAAAGAAAAAGAAAAGAGGATGATTGAACAGTTATATAATTAATTTGTGCAAGTAAGTATTCCAAAAACAATCATCATTAAAGATTAAAAAAATTCTATATTAATTAACTTAGAGATTAATTATATTGTGAGTAACTAACATTTATTAATTGATTAACAAGAGCTATCATCTAATTAATTCATAATCTAATAAACATTAATGATGTTCTTGAATACTCTCCAAAGTTGGTTTCCAATTACCTGATCTATGACTAATTCTCGTTCTTCGGCTTCTTAATCTTACTATCTTTACCAATTGCTCCATTGATATATTTTTATTTTTCGAATCCTTTCTTAGGCCCAATAGTTGCTTCAATTCTGCTCTTGTAACCACCAGTCTAATTTTCACACTCTCTCTGCCACCGACGCCGCCGCCACCACTTCCTTTTATATTACCGACATTATTCTCCATATTATTCCTCTTCTCTTTCTGAACATCACTGTCATGATCAACTTGCTTGCGAGCCTCTAACTCGGAGGACGACGGCGGCGATGAAATTTCAGGCGCCGATTTGATTGGTTGTGGTGTTGTGCTGTGCTGCTGCTGATGACGATCATGATTATCGCATGTATTCTCGTTTTCAATCGGAGTAAGTTTTTTTGTGAACCAGTTTCCCATTAGAAATCAAAAAGATATGTAAAGAAGGTTTGATAAAAAGAGAGAAAAAGAGAGAGGCAATAAAAGATAGTTTGAAGCTTTAAATAAAGAAAAAGAAGCACATGAAAAAACCGCTTATTACGGCGAGGTGTTTGATTGAACAAACCTAAAGACAAATTTTCAATTTTCTTTTAAAATTTCTTATTAAATTGATTTTTTTCTTTTAAATTTTATCTTGTAGTAATCAGCTCTCGTGTTTTTATATATAAAGAGAGATTTTTAATTACTTATATTTTTTATATTTGTTATAATAATTTGCTAAATTTATTATCAGCTGATAAGTGAATTTGTTGTATAAATTTGTTAATATATATTAATTTCAGTCTAAATAGTTACTCTCAAAAACAAAATATTAAAATGATGATGGGTTTAGTATGATAAAGATAATAACTAATACAGAAAAATAACTAATTCTTGATAATATACAAAAATTATTTGTAAACAAATATTGTTAATTGTTGTTAAAGCATTTATACTTGTAGTTAATTAATTAAACAATAGCTTGTAATAATATTTATTAGGATTTGACAAATCAACGCAAAGTTATCAACTTTTAATTTACACTGAGTAATTGTAATTTACTCATAATAATTGTAATCTACAATAACATTAAATCAAAATCAAAGAAAAAATAATCAACTTTGAATCTAATATTACCAAAATCATATTTAGATTAAAGAATCCGAATTCTGATTTTTTTAAAAAAAATTAAATATGAAAAGTAAATGTTGATCCTCCAAAAAGAGAACTTATTATAATATACTGAGATTATTTAGCGCACTGAGGGCATAAAAATTAATTAAAATTATTATTCAAAGACTTCTTAATCAGACTCTAAATGTTTTCCATTTTTAAATTTGCAAAAGGTGACAAAAATAAAATAAAATAAAATAAAAGCTTAGGCTAGCCTGAGACGTGACTCTAAAGTTGATTACAATATCCAACTCGTGTGATGCTTAATTTTAATTGTAGATTATTCTTAAAAAAAACAAAAGTGTAATTTTTTAAAAAGGAAAAAAGTGTAATTAAGCCCTATTAACAATAAACTAAAGATAAGCTCACTTCTCATCATAAGCTAAATGCAACTTGAAAGAGTAAGAGAGATAAAGTTGTTATGTCGGAGCGATAAGCATGCTCTTTTGTATATTCAGAAGATGCTTCGTTTAGTAATAAGGATAGTTTTTGTTGCAACCTGTTTTCACGTATCGGCTAAGTTCTGTTACAATGTGATAAGTAGAATTGGCTATTTATTTGAGCCTTATTTTGTACTAGTTGAGAAAATTTTGAAATACAAACAAATTCCTTTCTTCCAATTTCCTCTTAATTGTAATTTTCTTCTAGCCCTAATTAAGCCCCCTAATGTGCATGATTAATTTAAGATTGAGCAGCTGCGAATTAAGTAACGGTCAATGTTAAAGATTATGAAATCTAAATTAAAGATTTCCGAACAGAAATCTTTATTGTAATTAAGAATTTAATTTCAAAAAAAAAAAGCTTTATTATATTATTATTCAACTCTTTTTCATCTTACTTAATTTTATTATTCAATAATATTTGTATTTGTACAATTTGTATTTTTATTTTTTTTTCTTTTTTGATTGTTTATTTTTTTTCTATATATCTTTTTGTTTCTTTATTTCTTTGTGGTGACCTTGGTTTCTTATTTTATCAATTGTTCAATCAAAATCACAAATTCCTAGTTTTGACATCAAATATTGTTTATTACAATTTCAAACACATCCAAAGTGTCTATTATTTACATTCTAGTATGATTCAATTTTTCAAATTGAGGTTATTACAGTCATTTTTATATTTTTGATTTATTTTGGTATTATTTTTAAAATTACAATAGTGTAAATTATTATAATTTTATATTATATTATTTTATTAATTAATAAAATATTTAATTTCATCTAAAAATATCATGATAAATATTTTTATTATAGTTTTTTTTGGACATTATTGCAGCAAAATTTAACTTAATTCAGCTTTAAAAATAGATTTATTACTATGTTATGTATATACGTAGTTTGACCATATATCCTACATGTAATGTACCTAATATTGGCATCTTTAATTATTATAAATATATGAATTTGGAGATGCTTTTGTAAGAAACATAAATTATGTTGTAATTGATTTGGTCAATCAATCACCAAATATTAACAATAATCATTTCGGTATATATATCGATCTAATTAATTAAAATTATTATCCAATAATTAAACCGTACACAATAGGTGTGTCCTTAACAGTTCCATGTTTAAATCTGCATTAGGTAAGCCATCCATGCATCAATGCAACTTTCATACTTCATATCATAAACATTATTTCAAGAAAAAAAATAAACACCATGAGCTATCAATTTCAGTTACTTTCTTTGTAATTCTATTAATGACTATTAAATACTTAAACTCTAAAAAATTTTAGACAATTGTACTTCAATTTTAAAAAAAAAATTATTGCAATTGTATATCGAAAGTTAAAAGGAAAATTCTTGCCTATTGATTAAATTTGCCCCAAATTCCATATTGTTTCAGCTACATCCCATTTTCAGAAACAGATAATTTTAATATACAGCTAAATAAATTATTGAGTAAATAAAATAATTAACAAAAAATCAAATGAAATTAATATTGAAAGTAATAAACTAATAATAATTTATTGAAAATTTTAAATTAAAAAAATTGTTAATTGAATTTAAAATAAAAAAATTTAAAATTAATTATCATCCACAAAAATAAGTCTAATTACCATTTGAAAAAGGACAAAAATTATTTATGAAACCAGAAACATATTAGAGTATGTATATATATACACATCAAATAAATAATTAAATTAGCCAACAAAAATCACATATTTATCGTATTTTTATCTATAAAAATCTTCGGTTAGAAGTTGATGTTAAACCCATTAAAAATAGAGAAATAATGTCAAATCGATTGCGAAATATGGGTTTTATGCTTAGAATTTTGTACTGATAAAGAGTACTTATGAGTGGTGGTGGGTTCATTGCATGTGAGATGTCCTTCAGATTTAGGGCACCAATTTGAAATTTCTCTTAAAGATATTATGCCACGTATATATATATATATATATTTCTATTAGAGTCGTTGAAAATAAGTGTATCTTCCACATGGGATTAGGTTTTTTCCATAGTATTTTACGAAATATATACGACTCATTCTCATTTTGTTGTTTGCATGTGAAAAAAGGTCCATTTGCGAGCTTCTTATTATTATACTGTCGGTGCATTTTTAATTTATATATATATATATATATATATATATAATGGGAGACAATAATTTTATTTTTAATGGCGTAAATATAACATGAAATTATGGAATCTAAGATCAGAATTTTATTGGTTTTATGGTTATTAAATAGCTGCTATTGCACATATTTATTTATCATACCAATCAATTATATATACATAGATATATATTTGACTATTATAAGTCTATCAAATCTTCTCCTCAGTATTATCTCTGCCAAGCTGATGATATTGCTCAGCGAACAAAACACGGCTTTCAGTATATATCTTATTGTTCTTTTTTATTGAAAAAATAATCATAAGAATTTCATTTTCATGGAAATATTGTACAACTTCATATAGAAATACAATGATAGTTGTAGTATATTAAGAAGTATTGATACGTTGTTAATTAAACACAATGATATTTTCGATTCTATAACTCTCATGTATATTGAATTGAAGTTACTTACTCCAATCCACTATTCATCCATGCATATTAAAAAATATTATCGATTTTTATGTTTAAAATGAGATGAAAATATAAATAAAATTATTTCAAAGTAAATAATAGAAATTATATCATTTCATAAAATTTTAATTAATTAAAGTTTTTGTAGTTAAATTGTACAAACATATATGTTAATTTACTAAGATTTCAATATTATTAGTCATTATTATAACAAAAATAATTAAGCAAAATAAAATAAATAATTGCTGATGGAGAGCCCTAACTTCATAGGGCGGGAGGCATTTGTGCCACCCATAGAGGAGAGGACAATAGGACGAGGAAAGAAAGGCAAAGATTTGGAAAGAAGAACTGATTGAGAATCCCCAAATATTTATGTCAGTTCAGGATAAATTTTTGAACAATTGTGACCCAATGGAAGAAATCCTATTTGAGGATACGCACAATTGGGAGTTAACTAACGAGTCTATTTGAGGATATAAACGATTATGAATTAACCGACGAGAACTTCACGGTGGACATGGTCGATGACATGCAATCCGTTGCCATCTCCCAAGAGATACAGGGAGTGATTGCATAAGCCATGGGATACTACTGTGATATAGAAACTTAATGGGGAGAACAATAGGATTCAAGACTCTTCAATCCATACTCCAAACCTTATGAAGTCGCATCCAAAACTTTAGCATTATTGATTTGGATAATAATTATTTCTTGGTCCAATTCAAAACATCAGTGGTAAGAATACTATTTTGATGGAAGGTCTTTGGGTGATTACGGGCCATTATTTGATAATTAGATCATGGTTTACTAAGTTTGACAATAGTACTCATTATATTAACTCTATTTTAGTATGGATTAGATTGTTGGGGCTACCACTCCATCTTTTGCATTAAGCATGTGGCTCATAGGATAAAGTAATTGATAAACAATGGAGGTTGGAAACCTATAAGATTGGGTAAAAAGGGCTATACCCAATCTATTCTTCATATACGACACCTTTCTGATTGCTGAAGCTCCATATAATTAGGTTGAAGTCATCAATGATGTGTTGGACAAATTTCACAAGTGCTCGGGACAGAAGGTCAAGTGTTCTTTTTGAAGAACATATCTAGATTACTTCATAAAAAAAACTTAGTAGGGATTTTGGGCTTGAAATGTATAGAGGACTTGGGGAAGTATTTAGGCATGCCATTTTTTCATAAAAGAGTAAATAAGGGTACTTACAACTATCTACTGGGGGAAAAATCTTCCAAACTGCCTACTTGGAATGCTTCCTCGCTCTCTCTTGCTAGAAGAATCCCTCTTATAAAGCATGTTCTAGAAATCGTTTCTTGTTATATTATTCAATCAATGGCCATCTTGGTAATGAGATGTAATAAAATTGAGATGCTATGTCAAAGATTTATATAGGGATCATCTCATGATAGTACAGAAGTTCACTTGGTTAGCCAGGGTGACCTATGCAATCCAAAAGATAAAGGGGTTTGGCAATGATGAACAGGACTGTAGTCACTTGATCTTTTCTCCTTTTTCCTGGAATTATATCTCAATCAGCCCACAAAGTTCGCGGTGCGACCTTGCAATATAGTTTAGCCATATTAAAAAATGAAGCTGAAGCAGCCCAAAAACGATCTTTAGCATGCCTACTAGTCGTTTTGGCATGTTCTTCACAAGGACTACTGTGGCCGCTTAAGGGTGTGGCGGCATGCCACTCTCTATGGTGAGTGTTTCAAATGATCCTTCATGCTATAAGTTTAAATCTACACTAGTTTATGTTAACTTCTGAAGGGAGCTCCATAGAGTCATTTGTCTAGTGAGAGAGTAAAGCAGTAAAAAAGATAAAGACAAATATCTCATTTGAGAGAGAATATTCAAAGAGAGTAAAAGCTAAGATTCATGTATAGGTCCTCTATAATAGCCTATTGCTACAGTAGAAGAAGCTGTAAAAATATACAGATGTTCATTTACTTCCTTTCCAGCAAGAGAAAAACCACAAACCGCGCCATCCATCCTCATCACTACTATTGTTAAAGAAGTAGCCCCAAAGAAGCAAAAGGCATATCTCAAACGAACCTCCCTTCCATTTCTTCCCTTTTGAGGAATTTAGGAACCAACAATGGAGGTATCGTGTCCTAATCCCTTCGTTTATGTTACTTTGATCATTTATCTTAAATGTTTGATGTTTTTTTGAAGTTTCTTGTTTGTTTTTATGGGTCATCTTTTTATTCGTGTCTTCTTTCTTCTCTTTGTTCTTTTTCTCTCATGTTTGTGCGAGAAGATAATTTGTTAAAAGTAAGACTTGGTAACAATGGACATACATAGGCCTTTAATATGTAAAATTATAAACTTGAAGACTAAAAATGGTTAAAACATGTAAAAGATAGGGGGTGCACGAGTTGGTTAGGTTAGATTTGGGTGAATTTTCAATCCGACCGAAACTGACAGGCAAAGTAGAATATCAATCCAATTTCATCCGATTCAATGTATTTTTCGATAAACTCACAAATTATCGATTACGGTTAAGTTTAAATAGTTGGATTCAGATTGTACCTACGTAATGGGCCAGCATTTCTTTTTTAATTTATAATTCCCGAATTGACAATTGCAAGTTAAATTTTAAAGCCTACAATTTTTTAATATTTACAAAACTATAAAATTGGATTTTTTTACTCACTTTAAAAGGTTTAAAAATAATAGTGTTGTACAAAATTAAACAATAAACCAAATTCTAATTATTAAACATTACTACAATAATTTCAGAAATGAATTTTAATAAAAAATTATAAACTGATACATTCCAAAAAGAGCCAAAAATCTAATTCAAAATGATCTACCGTTAGTCCATAAAACCAATACTAAAATCCTGCTTCAAATCTATAAAAGTCAAAAGACATTCTAAGTCTATAGATATTCAATATTAATAGTCTATATGATAAATCCCAAATCTATAAATGTCCAGTCCATAGTCCAATATTAACAATTAAAAGTCCAGTCCATATTTACATCAAAATCATAAAACAAAGGAAAGAAAATTTAACAAAGTCCATATTAACAAAGTCCATATTCTAATAGTATTGCATCAAAATCTCATTTCATATGTAACTGCACTAGAAAAAACTATTAACATTTGAAATAACAACATACTCAACAGGCAACTCAAAAAGTCTACCAGCTCATTCAATTTCCAGAGTAAAAACACAGCAAGTCACATATTCAGAGGGAGGAGTTAGAATCAAAATCAGAAGAAAAAGAGGAAGAGGAAGAAGAAGATCAAGTTGGGGTCAGAAAAACAAGGAAGCTCAAACAAGAAGAAGATAAAAATCAAGTAAAAACCAACATTCAAGTTCCAAGCAGAAGAGAAGAATCAATAAAGCAACTTGTTTACTTGCAAAATTTGAATGTCTGCATCCAATAAGAAAACCAGCAATTGCAGCCAAAAGCAAAATTCAGAATTACACCAAACTTGAATTACAAAATTTTAAAAATCTAAAACATCTAGAAAACCAACATTAAGAATTAAGAATTGTTAAATAAAGGAAAAAATGAAACTTACAAAATTCATATATTCATCAAATATCAAAAGCACTAAAGCAGCAACAAAAATCCCAAATAGATGGCAAAATTTTTTTTGCCAAATGCCAATCACATTTCACCATTTCATTAAATTAGTGTAGAATAAAAACAATTTTTAAAATTTAGCTTTTGGTTAAATGTGATACACCAAAGATATGTGCAAACTCCCACCAAAATCAACAAAAGGCAAACAACTTATACTTCCTTCAAGCCTGCCAGTCAATATTCAACCATTAAGAAATGATTCTGGGAAAACAGACAAACAAAATGAAATAACAATTGTTTAAAAAGTATACTTACAAAGGTATATGTGGATATTCAATTCCAAAAATGGCAAGTCAATCAAAAACCACAAGATTCTTGAAATTCAAAAACTGCAATTCACATTCTTTTAATTAAAAACTCAATAAATAGTCAAAATAAATAAAATAATTAATTCATTGAATACTTACAAGTTAAAACAATCAGTTTTGCATTTCCATTCTTTCAACATCCATCAAACTTGTAACAGTCTGCTTTGCAGCCTCCTTAGACTCTCTAATCAATTCTGTTATTTTAAAACAAATAACGCAAAATTAGTGTATAAACTATAAAGCTAAAAAATCATAAAAATAGAAAATAAGTAATAATTTAATGGCCACGTCTCTTACTTCAATTTTCTCAATTTCCTCTAGTGCTTCAAGCATCTCCGGGTGTTGGAATCCAAATACCATTGGCTTAGCCAAATTTGTGTGCAAATTAGTGCTTTAGTCATTTTAAGAAATAAAAAACTCCTAAAAACTTTCAAAACTCAGCCACTGGTGCCAAAAGCACTCTCCGAAGTAACAGTAGAGATCGGAACAACAAGCACATCAAGTGCCAAAATAGATAGCACAAGGAACCTAGCCGCATTTGACTTTCACCAACCTAATACATTAAAAATTTGACTCTTACCCACATTCCAAATGTTCATTTAAATATTTTTCTTAGTCATTTTGAGCATTGATATTGTTTTATTGCCATAAATGACTTCTAAATGCAGCTGCCCTAGCCTTTGGGTTGTTATTCTTACTCCCTCACAAGGGACATATGGTTGTCACGTCGATTTTTGGTCACTAGATGATATTACAGGCTTATATGCATTAGAGTACCATGCATACAACTTAGTCAACTGAGTTCTAATCCTATCAACCATACTTTTCCCCACTTCAAAACCATAAATATCTTCAAAGGACTACATAATGCACTCCATTTTGTTTATAGGGTCAAGAATGTTGGTAATGAACAATAACCCATTTATATTTTTTATCTTACCTTAATATTTATCATGTTTGTTTTCCACATTCATAACCATTATACCTAAGATTAATTATGAATTATAAGCCCATTTTTAATTTCAGCTTGAATTAATGAAAGGCAGTTAAATGCATTGCACGATGTCTCATAATTTGATCCTGAAATTTCTAAAGTCACATCATATAAAATTTTCAAAAATTTTGAAAAAATCCAGGCATTATCCCAATCACTACTCATAGGTGATGACCCTCTTTTTTCATCATCCGTAAAATATTGCAGAAAATCCATATCCTCTTCTTCTAACCTCTCAAACACCCTCTCAATTTTTTTGGCAGTATCTAGCATCAAGTAGGCTGAGTTCCACTTAGTTGGAACATCAAGACACACTAAGAATTTATGTTGAATGTCCTCCTGCTCTATACAATGTTTAAATTTTGTGAATATAGAAGGGGAGGCTCTAACGTGTCTAACAGCATATTTTATGGCAAAAATATAGGAATGCAGGTCCTTTAAACCCTCACTAACAATAAATTTGAGGATGTGTGCATAACACCTAATGTATAAGATGTAATACTTGTAGTCTCATTAGAAATAATTAAATAAGATATATGGAGGGTAATTAGAGTGTTGAGAGAGATATAAGAATAGTATATACTTTATGTATACAAAAGATGTACATAAAATATACTTGAATATATATAGTATATATATGATATATACCTAATATATATGCTTTCATAAAAAGATAAAAGTAAGAAGTAAAAGTAAAAGGTTGAAAAGTTAAAGTGAAATAATAATAAATATAAATATAAATTAAAATATTTTTAGGTGGAAGATGAAATATCTAATATTTATAATTATTATATAAATGTGTGTGTGTGTGGCTAGGAAGACTTAAAAATCAAAAAGTGCCATCTTCTTCCTCTTTCCTTTTGGTGGCCAATTTTTATGGAGTTTGAAGGGAGAAATTTTCTTCATTTAATCCATCAAATTTAACAAAGAATTCAAAGAAATTAAAGTGATTTTGAAGATAAATCAAGAATTAGGTATGTAATCTTTCAATTTTAGTAGCTTTTCTTTAAAATTAAGAATATGTGAATTTTGAGTATGAGTTGGGGATGGCTATAATTTATAAAATGGGTTTTTTTTTAGGTTATTGTAATATGTATATAATGATTTTATGAATGGAAGTTGAATATTAGTAGATTTTGTGAAAGTTAGGATTTATGGAGTTGCTATGTGAAATTTGAGATTTTGAAGGAGGCTTAGATAATTGTTAAAATTGTTTGTCATGAAGTTTTTTTGATGTATAGGTAAAGATTTTATAGTTAGATCATTGAAATGAATGGGTTTTGTGAAAGTTTGAATGAGGCAGTGAGTAAATTAGGGTTTTAATGAGATTTTTTGTTAGAATGAGTATAATTGAAGTTTAATTGAATAAAATGTATTAGAATGAATTTCTAATGCTATATTTGGACTTATAACTTGGTTTAGGATCTGATAAAATAAAATTGTCAAGTTAAAGTATTGAAGGGCATTTGGAGAAGTAAAGATTGGAGGTGGAATTAGCCTTGGATTGTGGCATTTCTAAGGTTAGTATATACTTTGATAGTATATATATTAATTGAATTTGATTTTACCTAGCGCATAATGGTGATGTGCTAAGCTACTTTGTCAATGGTATCCATAGTGTAAAAGCATTATTTCATGTAATAAACAGTAAAATGCATGAAATATGCTATGTTAAGCCATTGCATTATGGCAATTAAATATGTTATGTATAATTTGTAAAATTGTGATAAATGCATAAGAAATGTAGTTGAGAGGTCACATTATAAAAGTGATGAAGAAAAGTTGAAATGTGTTTGCAATACGTTGAAAATATGGGAATAATATATGATTATGGAATTGAAAAAATGTGATAATGAATGTGTGTTGTATGTTTGCCCTATATAATATCATGTTCCAGAGAATTGTATTTCGTGCTGTTGGTTTGGCATGCTTTTGACGTGTGATAATTTTGTATGTGCCTTCGGAGCTAGACATGCTGGTGTCACTATTATTACTTTGCCTTAGGGCTAGACACGCTGGTGTTAATAGGGGATGCATTTTCGAACGGTATGATATAACATTTAGATCTCCGGTGCAGCGATAAGCTGAATCAATATCACTAGAACTTGTATATTGTATAGGGTCATTTTGGTCTAATGTATGAAACTGTGAAATCTTGGCGATTATTGTGAGTAAATTGTGTTTTAGAGTATAAAACATTTCATACCATAAAGAAATTCATGATGCATTATTTTAAAGTTTCTTTTTTTATTAAAGTATAAACTGCTAAGCTAGTAGCTTGGCGTGATTTGTTCATCGTGCAGGTGACAAGGTAGAGGTGGAGAACTCTGCTAGATCTAACCAGTTCTAGGTTAGTGGATTTGCACTTGAAGTTTGTTAGTTTTGCCACGAAACCAAGCCTTGGGTGCAACATTACATGTATTGTTAACTTTTAATGCATTTTGGATTTTGAATATGTGATACGAAATATGAATATAAAGTTATTATTAAGTAATATTTTGAAAAGTTTGGTTAAGTATTGTAAATATTTGAAATGCTTTTTATATAATATATATATGCATATGTGATTTTGAGATATTAAATGTTTTTAGAGAAATGTTGGAGATTTGGTTAAATGTATACATATTTGGAGTGTTTTTTTCAATACAGGTTATGCCTTTGGTTGTTTTTGAAAAATATCCAAATTACAAATAAAACTCTAGCGAATTTTTTTCTGAGATTTTCTTTAAAATTTGTACCTTTAACATTTAATTACTAGTAAATATATTTATTTACCTAATAAATTTATCTAATAAAGGATAATCTATTTTGTTAAAATTATGGTGAATTTTCTACTAATAAGGATGATGACATTCTTATATTCTGTATACATATTTTATATATACTGGGTATATGTACTATATTTATATAGGGTATAAGAGTGTTACATAAGAACTCCCTATCTATTACCAAACCACTGGATATTTTAGTTTTTTTTAAGATAAGTAATAGTTCCATCATTGAAGCTTACATTATTAATAGTTACGGAAAAAATCTTTTTTAATCCTCACTCATTTAAAAATAACTTAATATACCTCCCATTTGTTTGCTCCTTGTAGTATGGAATTTGGCAGAAATTTAGAATCCAATTTTAGAGCTTCAAGTGCTTATCCATGAAGTGGCTAGTGAGTGTTATGTAATTTAAAATTTTATATACTATTCCACCAGTCTGTTGTCATGTATACTCTCTCACAATCTCTTTTTAATAGTGCCTTTAGCCTTAATTTTTCATCTAAAAAATAGCTGGAAGCAGTCCCTTGTTACTGTATACCTAGGTGGTACTTTAAATTATGGAACCATTACCGAAATCATGTGTTTAAATTGAAACTCTCAACCACCCTAAAGGGCTATTCATCAACTATAACAAATACTGTTATAGCTTTTCTACATTTATCAATAGAACATGCTTTAAAAGTAGTACCTAAATCAACACAATCATCTAATTTTGGACTAAATTTAAGAAATCATTTTTAAGCGTGCAAGGGTACTTCGGATAAATTTTCAAATGGTGAATGAGGTTTGAAGTCCTATGAAGCTTGGAATCACACAAATACCTCTTGCCACAATAGTTACTGGCTATTGTTGGTTCATCAGCCTCCTCCTTGGGCAATATGGTAAAAATGGTGCCAAGCTGTGGATGTTTTCCTTCGACCAGAAGCAGATTGCTTCCTTTTTTTGCTTACAACAGGTGATTTTGTTGTAGGCTATTCATTTTCTTATGTAGTTGGTTGTTGTGTTTGTTATTGAATAAGTAGTTGATTTTCTTGAGTATCTATCTTTTCCTTAAATAGAAGAATTCAAAGATTAATTAATGGTCTACATTTAATTAATCTTTTTATATTAATTGTGTGCTTATATTTAATTATTGTAAGCAATGAATTCTAGACTATAGCTATTTTTATTAAATGTTAGTTTAATTAATTGAAGCTGGAGATTAAATATAAACTTTAATTAATTGGATGTTAGAAATTTATAATTTTTATTTAGTCTCATAATTTATCCTTTGAACCTAAGATAATCATTATTAGTATAGTAATAAATTAATTGGATTTTTATTTTTGAATGTAATAACTTAATTGTGTTTATTAGTATAGTAATAAATTATTACTTATTAGAACCTCAGATAACTTTAATTAGTTGGACATTTATTTATGAATGTAATAAATTAATTGTGTTTATTAGTATAGTAATAAATTACTACTTATTAGAACTTAAGATAAATTTTAATTAATTGGATGCTTATTTATAAATTGTCTCACAACAATAAATTTTGTATAGTATATTAGTATACAAATGGGTTGTTCTTCTATATCTAATATCTATTATCTAAAAGACTTAATCTATAAATTTATGATATCTATATCTATTATCTTAGAGTCGAGTCACATTTCTAAACTACCCTGACAAATTAACATTTAACAACATGCATGCAAATAATTGAATAATAAACAATTTGCAAAGTAATATTAAACAGTCTTAACAAATTAATATCAATACATATTTGGAAAATAAATAACCACACAATAAAATTATATTTATTGTCAGTTGTAAATGTATACACATTAGCATTACATACCAAAATAATAACATATTAACAGGCAAAAAATATTTTACTAACCTTAAACATTCATTTAAAAAAATTAAACAGATTATTATTAGGGTTGTGTATGTGGTCCATTGACCTAGATGATTTAGCCCGACCGAATTGGATAGGGTTCAAAAAAATTAGATTGGCTTTGAACTTGATAGGCAAACCCAATGCCACCTTGGGTTGGGCTTCGAGTATGAGGATAGATACCTTGGGGGGTCCGAGGCATTTAAAAAAATAAATTTAATTAATTTTTAATTAATTATATTAATATTTATAAATAATTATAATAATTTTTATGCATAATTCTGTATATAAAAAAATTATAACATTAATAAATTAAAAATAACTTGTAAAATATAAGAGAATTCAATAAAATTGTAATATTAATAATTAAAAAATATATATATAACACTTTGGGCCGCATGAATACCTAACTGTTGGCTCTAGTGGCTCGAGCGGCAAGAGTAGCCCAGGCTACTTGGGCTAGGGTTCGAGTCTTTTTTTTTTTCCAAAATATTTTGGGCCTAGCTGCAAGCAAGGGCCAAACTCAGCCTCTACATAATCCTAATTGTTATGAATGAGTTTAAAAAGATTAAAAAAGCTTTAACACTAATTAAACAGTTCAAAAAGCAATCACACAATTAACATTTTTAAATTCTAAGCTACAATGACACATATTTTAGCATTATAATATAAATAAGAAATTAAAATAAATATATAGATCAAAAATAATATCACTGAGTCAGCTCCACCTATCTTTACTTCACCCTTTACTCTACATAAGTTAGGTAAGGTCAATCAACAATATATCAATACATGAAACAAAAAAATAAAAACTCTCAGTATATAATTTAAAAAATATTTAAATATAACTATATATAATTGAAGATAGTTTAAATATAAATATTTATTAATTATATATAGATTAAATTATTTAAATTTATTCATATAAATAATATAATACAAAATTATTTAGTACTATATAAAAGTATATTAAAATTATTTAACTAAATACAAAAACATAATATTTATTTATAATTATTTATTAATTATATGCAACATTATAAAATTTAAAATAAAAACATTATATATAAAAATTATAAAAGTAAATATAATTTAAATTTTAAAAATTATATATATATTTGCTAATTAACCAAAAAGTTAAAAAAAAACAGTAAATAATTATCATATACGATCATTTAATTATAAATTGAAAATATTTATAATTTATATTAAATTATTACTATCATTAGTATCATAAAAATAAAATTAATTAATAATTATATTCTGTAAAATTATTAATCATTTACATAATATAATTTATAATTATTTATTAATTATATATAAAAAATTAAAGTAATTTAATTATATATAAATAATTAAATAGAATTCAATTATTTAAAAATTTTAAGAAATTATGCAGATAATATCAATTTCACAAATTATAATTTATAATTAAATTAAATAATTTATATAATTCTAATAAAGTACCTAAATAATTTAAACAAATTACTAACATAATTTTAGCAATTAATTAAATATATAAAATTAAAATCTTTTACTATGTTGTATACATATATTGTATAATTAAAAATAGTACATTGTTATACTTAATATAAATTTATCTAAAACCAAATTTTTTCAAAAATATGTATAAATATTATTTTTAATAAAATAAAAAAAACTTTAAAGAACAAAAGCAAAATCCACACAAACTTAAACAGATATCAATAATCGAAATGAAAATCAAATCAATTAGTTAAACAAAAGCAAATCCACAACAATACTGAAGTAGATATAGTAAAAAATATATTCATCCACAAAACCCCCAACATTAAATAAATCAATAGTCAAAATACCTAGATTTATAAACTAAATCTACAAAATAAACTAAACATCAATAGATCTACCATAGTCGGTAGATCTACAGATCTAACAAAGAAAACACAAAAAAAATTAGTAAATGAAAGACACAAATATAGAATAATCAGTAAAAATTTTCATTATTTTTTTTATAAAATCTACATATTATTATAAAAAAAAATCTCTCTTTTAAACACACCAACATTAGCCATAAACAAACACACAAGAAAAATCACTTGCAGATGAATTTGACATCAAACAGGAGTAAATTAAAACATAAAACAACATGCAATGGCATTTTTTACATAGAAAAATATCAAAAGTAAAAAAAAAAAAAAAGCAATTCAATGGAAAAAGGCATGCGGTAGCATATCTACTTAATCTACTTATTAAACACTCAAAATCATTCAAGATAAAACTAAAATACATAAACAAAATAGAATCGAAATGCATAGATTTATAAACTAAATCTACAAAATAAACTAAACATCAATAGATCTACCATAAAAGATAGATCTATTGATATAACAAAGAAAATAGTCAAAATACAAACAAATCAGTCAAGAATGAGTAAAAATTTTAATTTTTCAACAAATCTAAATATTATTATAAAAAATCACTCGTTTAATAACAAAAATTAAATCCACAAGCCAAATCACACAAGAACACAGAAAAAAACCCTAAATCCTTTTAAAATAAGAAATTAAAAAACAATAACACACTCATTTTAAAAGAAAAAGTTCAAAATGTCCTCATCTAGTAATCAAGGAGGATACAGTGAGTGACTTTGTTGACACTAAACCCACCAAACAACTTCGATTAAGTACTGTTATGTTAGAGGAAACGAAAAGAAATGGAGAAATATAGTTAAAGATTATCGAAGAATGTGAAGAAAAGTTAGTTGAGAGATAGAGATGAACTGAGGGAGGAGGTAGAGAGCTTAAGGAGAGAAAAACTCTCTAGAAACATATAGAATCGAGATAGAAGAGAGAGAATGAGGCTTCTGATTTTTAAGAGAGAGGAGAGTTATGTGGTTAGGGTCATTCAGATGTCCTATAAGGAGGCTTATATATGCATCTTAGACGATGTCATTTTTTATAAAGGAAAACGACGTCATTTTATATGTATGTATATTAAAAATATATTTAGGTAATATGTCGATCGGGTTCGGGTTGGTATAAAATAAATCCCCTTCACTTGACTGACCATCCGAACCCGATAATTTTTATTATTCTCAACTCGTTTTCACCCAATGCCAATTGCCCATCCGACCGAACCTGTCTATTACACTTCGAGTCAGGTAGGTTCGATTGGATTATAAAAATCTGCCCAACCCTAGTAAAAGATGCAAACATTAAGACCTATTATGACTAAAAACTATAAAAGATGCCACTTGATGAAGAGAAAATCATTTGGACTATGTAAAGGACCCTCTGACCTTGGCTATAGAGCTTCATGGTGCTCTGGTCTTATTGGAGAAGAAGACACATTGTAGAGGAGTGTAGAAAATGAGTGGGTGGTGGAAACACCACTCCTTTTGGTGGTAACATTAGAAGGTTTAGTAAGACCACCTTTCCCTATGGCAAATATGCCAATTGTTCCTCCCCATGTATTGATCATTTAACATATTGTGTTATTTGGGACTCTTGGACTCTGGATTCCTAGACTATGAAAGGTTAAAAATTGATGGAAATAAATATAACAACTAATGATGGATAAAAGATCTATATTTGCTTTACATTGATTAATAGTTGTTGATAAGTTGTTTACATGGTTTTATTACACTACTTGCTTGATTTGTTTTTTTTTCTAATCTATATTATTTAATGGTTGAAGCTTGCCTTTCATCATTAGTATGTTCATGGTTGTTTTACTGCTTCATTCTTGTTATGATTGATATTGTTATCTTAACTTTGTTGAGTGTAATCATTAATGTTTCATGTTATATTTAACAGTTATTGTGGACACCTTGTGGTTTATATTTGTTTGACCATTAATATTTCATGCTTTCTTTAATTGTTACTGTAGAGGAGTGTAGAAAATGAGTGGGTGGTGGAAATACCACTCCTTTTGGTGGTAACATTAGAAGGTTTAGTAAGACCGCCTTTCTCTATGGCAAATATGCCAATTGTTCCTCCCCATGTATTGACCATGTAACATATTGTGTTATTTGGGACTCTTGGACTCTGGATTTCTAGACTATGAAAGGTTAAAAATTGATGGAAATAAATATAACAACTAATGATGGATAAAATATCTATATTTGTTTTACATTGATTAATAGTTGTTGATAAGTTGTTTACATGGTTTTATTACACTACTTGCTTGATTTGTTTTTTTTTTAATCTATATTATTTAATGGTTGAAGCTTGCCTTTCATCATTAGTATGTTCATGGTTGTTTTACTGCTTCATTCTTGTTATGATTGATATTGTTATCTTAACTTTGTTGAGTGTAATCATTAATGTTTCATGTTATATTTAATAGTTATTGTGGACACCTTATGGTTTATATTTGTTTGATCATTAATATTTCATGCTTTATTTAATTGTTATTGTGTAAACTTTGTAGTTTATATTTCTTATTACTATTGCATATGTATGTGGTTGTTTCACATTCTTATTAAACATTTATTACTATCATTACATCATTATAACATATCCATGCATATATATTTTATTTCGCTTACTTAGAATGTTTGCGGTAGGTTTTATCAATGTATTTTTGTCTTTCCTTAGAATCAATGTAGCAAACTTTTCTAATTTTATTATATTTTTCTCTTTTTTCGATGTAATTCATTCTTTTGGACATTCGAGTTGTAAATGCATACTTCCTTGTGAGTGGATGCCTATTTTTATTTATATGTATATATACTCATAAATTTACCATCACATAATGTAGATATTTTCCTTAATATATGGCTATTATGTTTATTGAAATAATATGTTAATAACCATCTATGAGATACTACTAGAATCCAAGAGGAGATCGATTCCAATAAACTAAGCGTATGGGGGAATATGTCATTTTCTATATGCGTACCCAACTTTTTGAACCTAGAAGAGGGTTGCGGTTTCCTAGATGAGAGGCTTAACCCCTTCTTTCTTGATTTCAGGGTGGCAACTCCTTTCTCCAGGTTTAACTCTTGACCTAAGTGCTTGACTCTAGTAGTGCCAAGGTTACTAAGAGTGGAAACTTAAATTCAAGCGAACATCCCTTCCATTTCTTATGTCCATTTCCTTCCTATACAAAACTTAAATTTTTTGCTTAAATTAGGATTTAAGTAGGGAGTACAAAGTAAAACTACTAGTTTGAGTTTAGTCAATCTAATCAAGTTGATATGTTTAAAGGTTTGAGGGTTGTGAATCAAGTTCGATTAGGTAGCATACAAAGTTCAATGAGACTGGTGAACCTATGTATAATCCAGATAAAGGAAATAGATCCTCCTATATTGATAGCTTAAGCTTTTGATAAAAATTGTTAGCATTCTTTCCGATTAATGGTTTAGTGCAAGGAAAGTACGTGGATGGGTGACTTTCTGGGAAGAACTTGGCTCAGTCGTATAATTTAGTATCAAAGTCTATTTGTCAGGTCTGGTTTCATTGCTCTATTTGTCAGGTCTGGTTTCATTGCTCCAGGTTCGAGCATGAACCTCTTTAAAAGAGGAAGAGAATGATATGTCCAAGGGTCTGAAGGCTATAGACCAAGTTCGATCGAGTGGCATATAAAGTCAAAGGAGACTAGTGAGCTATGTTTGATCCAGATAAAAGAAATGGATATGCCTCTACTGACAGCTTAAACTTTTGGTAGAAATGGTTAGTATTCTTTTTTATTAAGCATGCTAGTGCAAGGAAAGTATCAGGATAAGTGACCTTTCAGGAAGGACTTGGCCCAATCGCATCACAAGTGCTTTCTTAACTTGGTTTTTTCTTTTTCAATCAAAGTTAATTTTATCAAAAGAAAATTACTATATATTTAAATAATATTTTTAGAATAGTTTTTATATAAACTTTAATTTCAATTAATGATGGTGGGAAATGATTAAAGGATTAAAATATTTTATTTTTAACCGCTAAACCTAATAATATTAAGCATATAATCAAAATTTTTTATTTGTGTTTTTATAAGATAATAGGTTATGATGCTTAAGAACACCCAATTAAAACTTGTTATTATTTTTATCCATAAGTGTTTTTAATAAATACTCATCATACAAGAGAAAGACAAACAAAAATAAAAGAAGAAAAGATGAAACTAAGTGCTTAATGATGACAGAGGATATGGGGCCTAAAGGTTCCACTAGTAACAAAAAATCTTGCCTCCTATAATGGGTGCACTCCCACTAAGGAGTTATTATGTAAGAACATTTGGAGGTGACTATTGAATGCCTAGTGCGTAAGATAAAAACTAGGGATGAGCATCGGTTGAGTCGGTCGGCTTTTAGGAGTCTGCCAACCTGACTACTATCTATCAGTCAAAATTTTATTCTTAAAAATCAACCATTATTGACTAGTTTTATCTAGTTTGATCGATTTTATTAGTAATATACAAGCCAAAATTAATTAATTCAATCAGTTTAAATCAATATGATCAATCAATTTGATCAGATTGGCAATCGGGCTAGTCAGTTTCAGGCTATTTGCTCATCTTTAATAAAAACAGAGATGGTGAAGCATGAGTTTCTCAATTGTCTAGTTGGTCATGAATGTTTACTAGTTTTCAAGGGATCTGCTTTGAATATGATTCCCTCTTGTTGGTTCATGCAATCAACCATCCCAAAGAAGATGAATCCTATTTCAGTTTGATGGTAAAAGAGCGCTTAAAAGTTTTCAAATTGCTCAATCAATTTTGTAAAAAGAACTGCTAACCAATTCGCCTATAATTTAGCCAAAGTAGTTTAGATACTAGTTATTAGGAGTGGGGGGTCGTCCCTCCTGATTTTATCTTGCAATGTTTCATTTAGATTTAATCAATAAATAAGGAGTCCTTTTCATTTAAAAACAAGATAAACACTAGTTACAAGCCTTTTCATTTTAAATCAAACTGTTGACTTTTCATAAATGGAAAAAAAATTTATTTATCAAATCAACTAACTTGGTTGTTTTAAGTTTTTTTTTTATTTTTAAGATAAATATGTTATGAATTTCAATAGTTCAATTAGTTTATATACCTGTATTTTTCAATTTTCATTTTTTGTGAATTTATTTTTGACAAATGTGTAATTAATTTGTATACTTAAATTTATAAAATATTCAGATTATAACATTTATTTTTAATATTTTATTATGATTTAATTATTTTTATTTTTTATAAAAATGAATTAGAAATTTCAATGATATAAATAATAGATATTCATATGATATTTATTTTTAAAAAAGAAATGTAATGATATTATGTTACAATTAATTTGATACTTTAATTTTATTAATTTAATTATATAACTATTTCACTTCGATTCAATTAATTTTTAATATCGATTTATTCAGTATTCAGAAAATGAAATTGCAAAATCTTAGTAATGTCATGACCATGAGTACAGGGACTCGAGTCTTGGCAAAGGTCACATGGCTCGACTCTCAGCTTGGAGTAAAAATAGCCCACCTAAAGTTCGACCCAAAGACCTGAACCAACATTCCATCATATTAGCCCTCTCTTGAGTGACAAGAGAAAAGCCCACTCTATCAAACTTGGCTATTTTACTTCCTCTTCCAAGTCGTATCAAAGAGCAAATTAAATTAGGAAATTACACCATATTCTACTTTTAAATTTTCATTTTCAATTTTACTGCTTTTACTTTATCTTTTCACTTTTAACCTTTGATTTTTTTTTATTTTTATCCTTTTTTATCTTTTACTTTTTTAAGAATACGACATTTTATTTTTCTTCTTCCTGTCTTTTTTATAGGTTCCAAATAATTTCCAAAATTAAAGAACACCATCATGGACTAATTAATTTTGTAGTCTTGAACTACTTTTAGTTTGCATTTTCCTCATCAACTATTGTTTATGATTGGCCAAAGGAGGTTCCATATACAGTGCAATGAATCCATGTGGACGAACCAAGGTTTATTTTTGATGATCATTTGGTGCAGCAATTGCATACTCCAGTAAATTAATGGCAAAATCCTTTCTTTTTTCAAGTACCTTCTTTATTCTCCCACCTTGAAATTGAAGGCCTTCCATGATTTTGAAATGGTTTATTCTTATTTATATCTTAAATTTGTTAATCTTTTGTTTTTTGTTTGTTATTTATTATTTTTGGGTTTCAAATGTATTAATTTGAGAAATTTTTATTTTTCAACTTAAATGTACACCAAATATTTAATAAAATGCTTCAAATAAATAGTTTTTGTAATTATTTTTTTAATTTCAATTTATTTTTTTTTAAGATGATGATGATTAAGAAATCTTGATTTGGGTATGCTATAGTTATTGGAGGATTACCACAAGAGGCATAAAGTCCGTGAAGTCCATTCAAAGACTCCTAAAGTCATTGTTAAAGCCTCTGTTTACATAAATATTTAAGTGTGCATAGAAATCTAATTGAATTCCCAAGATTATTGATTCTCAACAAAATCAGAATTCCTATTACTAGCTCTGATCAGTGGAGTTTTTTTTATCTGATCTTTATGTAAAAGGTTGACAGAGATACTCAATTCTTTTTTGGAGGATTTCATGTTTTCTTTTTGTAATCTTCTTCTTTATTTAATACAGTCTCATTGTTAGGGATGATCAAGTGCTTTGCAGATAAAGATGTTCGACTTGATCTTCTTTTATTTGGTTACTGTGAAATATGATTTGATGTGTTATGTTGTTCTTAAAATGAGTAGAAATTATAATTTTTGTCTTATTTGTTGTTTTTTTCGCAATTTGAAACTAATTGTAAAAACAAATCGCAGAAATTCATTTCCTTCCTTATTACTTATTTGGTTCTCTATAAAGGGAATTTGACATGTCCTTTTCAATTTTACTTTTGACCTCTGTCGTATAGCTTGACTTCAATATTTTATGAAATTTTTAAAATTTTTAATTTTCTAACAAATTTAATAGATCTCAACTTATATATAGATATATATTATATATAGGTATATGTTAAAAAAATTATAATATATATTATATATATGTGGGTATATATTGATATATGTCAGTATACAGGCCCGGCTCAAGGGGGGAGCAACATGAGCAACCGCTCAGGGCCACTGATTTTGATAAGGCCCCAAATTTATAAATATATATACATATATGTAAGAAGTAACAAAACTTTAATTTGCTGTGGTGGTCTAGCGTGTTGTATATGATCAAAGGGTGTGGGGATTAATTCCCACTATCATCAACATTACATTTTTTTTTCAAACATTCATTATACAATAAAATTTGGGCCCAACGTTCATCATACAATAAAATTTGAGCCCCTCAAGTTTTACATTGTTATTTTTAGGCCCTTAAGTCCTAAATATTTATTTTTGGGCGGCCCTTCAAATCCAAAATCTTCGCTCCGATACTGTTTTTTAGGGGCCCATATCTTAATTTCTGCTCGGGGCCCCTAAAATGTCCAAGACGGCCCTGTCAGTATAGGTTTAAATATATATGGGTAAATCGAACCTTCATATTTTTTTCTCTATTTTGGTTAATATTACTGTGAATTTTTTTTTACTATTTTCACTATCTAATTTAGCCATTTTAGATTAGTTAATGGATTGGCATATGTAGGTGATTGTTGCATACTCTTTTATATATTAAGATATTACAGTTGCATACTAATATTATTTTTTAAAAAAAAAATAGATATATGTAGTTATAGTTTGTATATATTTACATGTACTAAGATATAACAATTGTATAATAATATTTTCCTCCAATACAATATGTATAAATAGGTATATACTATATATTTTTTCATATACTAAGATATTACAGCTGGTTGCTGACATTATTTTTTGAAAGAATATATATATATATATAGTTTTAGTTAGCACATATCTATAAATATTAATATATAATAGATGTATATGCTGATATTCTTTTTCCAAGACAATAAGTATATAGATATATGCTATATATATCTTCATATACTAAGATATTACAGCTGCATATTGATATTTTTTTTAAAAAAAGATAATAGATATGTAGTTATAGTTAGTATATACCTAAATATAATAAGATATAATAACTACATATTAATATTCTTTCTCCAAGATAGTATGTATATGTGGTATATCTTAGTATATGTTATATATACTTCAACTAAAGAATAATAATATTTATGAGTATATGTGTATATATATCGATATATAATAAGTTTTTATATTTTTATTTATATATAGGTATACATTACATATAACTAGATATATAAAAAAGAATAACAATATATGTTGGTATATGTTACCGTAAGAATAATATTGTAGCTATATATAGGGATGTGTTATATATAACTAGATATACCGAAAAGAATATCAATATATGTTGATATATGTTACCAAAAAGAATGGTATTTGTAAATATATGTGGATATATATTGCATATATTTTAACTAAAAAAATGATATATGTAAGTATATATTACATTCACTTTAATTG
Organism: Garcia nutans; assembly: GCA_947685225.1. Lineage (NCBI taxonomy): Eukaryota > Viridiplantae > Streptophyta > Magnoliopsida > Malpighiales > Euphorbiaceae > Garcia > Garcia nutans. The sequence goes on from CANTUV010000068.1 coordinate 5,754,807, forward strand.
AAAAATGGTATTTGTAGATGTATGTGAACATATGTTACATATAACTATAACTAGATATATATATATATATATGTATATATATATAAGTATATATTACATATACTTTATATACTTTAACTGAATAATGATATTTGTAAATATATGTTGCATATATTTTAACTAAAAAAATGATATATGTGAATAAATGTAGACATATATATATATATATACACTTTAATTGAAGAATGCTATTGTAGGTATATTTGGGTATATGTCACATATAGAGAACGATATATATGGATATATGTAGATATATATTACATATATTTGTTAAATTTCAAAAGAATAAGAGCATAGAATATATGCTAAATTTTAAAAGAATAAGAGTATAAAAGTGATATATGTTTAGTTATATGTCAATATATGTTTAATTAATTTAGGTAGATAAATTTTAATTATATATTGATGCATGTTACATATGAGTAGAAACTTAATAAAAATATTTTTTAATTTAATATTTTTAAAAAATTAATTTGAAATTTGTCTAAAAAATAAATAGTATAAATAATACAAATAATTTAAAAATACTAAAAAATAAAAACAAACAAAATTTATAAAAAAGATAAAAAAAAACACAAAAAAATAATGATTACATAACCAAAAGTATAAAAAAATAATAAAAAATAAATTTATATCAAAATGAATTGAGTAAATAAAATAAAAATATCAATTTATTTACTTCATTGTTGCATTTAATTAATGGGAATATTATATATATGTGCATGTATATTGCATTTAATCAACGAATATATGTAGCAAAAGCAACTGAATCGATATCAAGAATTTGATAGCATCTACAAGTTCAACTTGTCCATGTGAAAATTTCTAGATTCCAAAAATGATTTTTTTTTGTTTTCAGATTTGATTTATATATATGTATATATATATATATATATAGATGGATAAATGTATTTATGTATGTATGTGTTAAAAATATGTGATCCCTTAATAATTATTTACAAAAGATACATGGTCCTCTAGTAATTATTTACAAAAGACATGTGGTCTCCTAACAATTGATTACAAAAGACATATGGTCCCCTAATAATTATTTACAATTATTCTTTTGCCGTAATTTTACAATTGAAAAGATTTGTTTTCATATATTTTAAAATTTATTTGAAATATCATATATTTGAAATTGAACTTAATTTTTAAGTTAGTTTTGTAAATAGCTCATTAAATTATAATTTTGACCATGTGATATATATATATATATATTATTCAATGTAAAATTCATATTTTCAACTAAAAACTAAGGTTTATTTAGGTTGTCATAAATTTTTAATTTTTTAAAATTAAAAATATTTTCAATTTTTGTTTTATATTTTTAAAAAACCTATGTTATGTTTCAAAAACTATATCATAATTAATTTTTTTAAAATTTTAATGATAATTAAAATTTTTTAATTTTTAAAAAACTACATAAATAAAAAATTAAAAAAACTAATGTTAAAAACTAACTTTTATGGTTAACAAAAGAGTTTATTAATATAAAATATTTTATTTAAAAAAAGAATTTTATTAATATAAAATGACTTATCTAAACTAAACTTTATAAAACTATATTTTATAAATTCTGTATTTATCATGAAAAAAGTTTTTATTTAATATTGAAAAACTAAATTTAATGATTTTACCGAACTCATTTTAGTTTTTTCCTAAAATAAAGCTAGAATAAAAAAATAAAAATCATTCCAAACACAACCTTAATTGTGAAAAATAATAACTTTTTTTAATCTTCTTTCCATTTTTTCAATTTTCTAACATTTTGTACAAATTATTATTTGAAAAATGATAAAATATGTTTATTTCTAATTATACTTTTCAGATATTTTCGAGTATCAAATCCGTATTGATTCGCTTATATAAGGTATGAGTAGTTTGTAAATAGATTTGAGCAGATATAAGTTGTCTTTTTACTATTTATGACGAATTCAAATCGAATTATGATACATACTCCTGAGTATCTGCTATCTAAATCTAGTTATATATTTTAGTTATATTTAATTAAATTTTGATTATATATTTATTATTTTTTATTTTAATTATAAAATTTTGAGGTATAAAATTATTTCAATAAAATTGTGTTAATATTAAATTTTTATTTATAATTATTTAATTGAAAAATTATAATTTTACAATTTAAATTTTATAATATTTTTATATTTTTATACTTAAATAAATAGTTAAATAAGTAAGGATAATAAATAGATAGTATTAAATACATTTCGGACGGATACATGTAATGAAATGTTAACTATAACTATGTTTGAAACGAGTATGAATAATTTAAATTTAAACAGGTTTAGCTTCGAGTAAGACAAATTTCACGTGTAAATTATCCATTGTCACTTCTATCTAGGGCTAGGCATGGATCTTAGAAATATCTGAACCGATCCGAATACCCGGATAAAAATATATTAAACTGAAAAGATCTATTGACTTTTTAACTTTCTCCGAACTAAACCATACTGAACCAAATTGTATCGTAAAGAACCGAAGAACCACAATAGCAATTGATTTATTATTAATAATATATAATTATATTTTTTTATATTGATTTATTACTTACTATTTAATTTTTTAAAAATGTATTAAAATTATTTTATTAAATTACATTATGTCTTTGAATTTCTAATTTTTCTAAATTATGCTTAATATATATACACACACACACACACCTTGATTTTCTTTATTCTATGTTTTTTTAATTGAATATATAGATGCCATTAAAATATTTTTTATAATACTTATTTTCAAACTATAAAACTATTTTATTTCATTCATAATATGAATTGTATGAGTATTAACTTAAACATAAGTAAATAAAAAATATAATTAAATAATTAATTTCCTAATTTTGTGTCAAAGTAAAGTATAAATATAAGCAAAAATATAATTAATGGCTATATTATATATAACTAAAGTAATAATATATATATATATAATTTAACAACATGTTTATATGAATAATTACTACCATGCGCCGTATTTTTTGTATCTTTCACAGTGAAGCTCTCTCCTCTGCATATAGAGACTTTATTCTTTGGATCCAACCTTAGATTTAGGGTTGTCATTAGCGCAGCCTTAGATCTATCGCCTATCCTTCTTCCCTTTAGTAGTATTAAGTTTCTCACTTTCCTTTTTCTATTTATTTTGCTCTTGTCTAGTTGCTCTCTGCAACCAATAACCCCAAATGCAATCACCATGAAATTCATCACTTTTGAGCTTATAGCCACTGATTCTCTTCAAAGGTTGGGTTCTTGAGTTTCAATTTCTCATTTTTTGACTCAAAAATCTCACTTCTCAAACTATAAATATCACAATTTTCTCATGGGCATTATTCCACGACACATACTCCCAGTGATGTAGCCAGCAGTTTGTCGGAGCCTGGGCACGGTCAGCAGACGGACGGAAAGTTAACGGCCGCAAAAAGTCAAACGGCAGTGGAAACTAATATTAATGCGGTAATAAAATTCAAATATAATTTAGAAATACAAAGATAAAATTGAAACTTAGTTTACAAATACAAATTTATATATAAAAAAAATACAATTACTGTTTAGGCGGTAATAAGTGCCTACGAGTTTTCATATTTTGAAAATGATTCAGAATAACTTCATTTATATAGAGGCTACAGTTGAACCCTTAAATCCAGAAAAAAAAATAATTACTTAAAGAGGAAAAAAATTAGGGTGCTTACCTGAAGAGAAGAGAGGCGACCGGCGGCAGAGGGACGACCGGTGGGGGGTTGCTGCGGTGCTGGTTCAGACTTGAGATGAGAGAGGGCTGCTGGTTGAACTTTGAAGGAAAATGGAGTTTGTTTAGTGAAGTTCCCGTGATTCCTTCTCTGTTTCTTTTAATTCTTTTTTTTAAATGAGCAAAATGTCGTCGTCGGTATTTAAAGAAAAAAATATTAAAAAAAGCAAAAAAAAAATATAAAATTGAAACGGGTTTTTCCTTCGTCTTCAACCTTAAACGCTGGCAGCCATATTTGAGACTTTGAGTCTCTGCAACTCCAACTTAGCAACTCCCCAGCTCACCCACCTCAAAATTTTCAGCAACCAAGTCTGGGCAGCGAACCAGGCTTGCCCAGACCTGCCTACGTCCCTGCATACTTCCTTCTTTGTCCCCTTGTTTATGATTGATGTAGTTGCTCTCTCAAGAGCCTCTAGGATTTATTAGATCCGGCGTAGTCTGTAATGTATATATTTCCCTTTCTTTCATGGCCCCTTTCTAGGATCTTCGATTCTAATTTTCCCTCAACAGATTCTAAATCTGAGGGTGTATTAGGTACCAGAGATGCCCCTGCTTTCATTCCTTTGTTGTTTCTCTAGTTATGGTGATTAAGTAGGTTCATAATTCCGCTAGACGATTCATCTATCAACCTTCTTTTGGTTTGTTTATGGACTTGTTGGAGGGTTTCATTCAGATAATTATGTGTCTAAAAGCCAAGATTATTACGGAGCTATCTATTCTCTTTTGTTTTGGTTGCTTTTGGTGTATGTTCTGTTTTAGCTTCTGTGTTGCTATTGGTTTGTGTTCTACTTTTATTGCTATTGATTTACTTTGTTATGTGTTGTTTTCTCTTGGTGTTTTCTCTATATTGTTCTATTATCTTAGCCGTTGTTGGGCTTTCAACCTAATCTGGGTTTCTGTAACTATTATTTATGTTTAATGATATTCTCATTTTCCTAATAAAAAAATTACTTCCATTAGTATTAATAGTAATTCATACTAATTATAGTAATTTATACTTAATAAAGTAATTCAATGTATATGAATATTAAAAATAGTGAATATGAATATTAAAAATAATTAATACTAATGAGTAAAGATAGTGAATATGCATTATATTGATATAATTTTTCATGGACATGAGTAACAACAAATGAATTATTAATGAATTAAACATTTTTATTGCTAAAACAATTAATTATTATTCTATTACTTAAATTAAAAAAATAATTTTAAATCTCCGAATCTTCATATTCGTTTGAATCGAAAAAGCTCCGTTGGAACTGAATATCTGAACCGTATAGTTCAATTTTTTTGGAGCAATAAAATACATATATTTTATATACATGATTCAATTCCGATTTCAATGATTTTGAAATCTTTAAACTTCAGTTTAGTTATAAAAATTTCTTAATTTTTAGACTGAATCAGACCACGCTTAGCCCTACGTCTATCATTATCAAAAAGAAAACTGAGTACTATTAAAGGATATAAAATTTACTTTTCATATGTATAAGAAAAATAAAAATAATTTAATTTTGGAAGAAAACTGATATTCAAATTCTTCAAAAATAAATAAGTAAAAAAACTCTAAATACATATTAATTGTTTATATAAAATATTTTTTAGTAAAATATTAAGATATATTTTAACCATTTACTTTTTAAAATACCCATAAGCCATAGCAAAAGTTTCCAATATTTTAAAATAATTTATTTTGTTTTTCTCAAAATTCTGGTAAAAACAATTGTAACTATGCATGGGCATTGCATGAGAAATTATGCATTGAAAACGGTGGTTCCATCTAGGATTTTGTAGTTGGAATTAACAAACCAATTATATTATGACATGTGGTAATTTTTTTTATTTAATAAAATATATAACTAAAACTCTAAATTTAAATGTCAAAGGTAACAACTTTGAATTCATCACTCTTTGCGATTAAAGATAGAGAATAGGTGCAGCTAACTCTTCTCTCTCTTCATACTTCATCATCCACTACCTTTATGCTAAAAAAAAATTCTTTTATCATCTCCATGGCCAAACTTATATCCACTCAAAAATTGGATATTTTCCTTACACAAACTAGGAATAGTTAAAAATATATATATATATATATATATATATTCTAAAATAGGATAATCCTCAATAGAAACTCCTTTCCTTTTCTTCTGACAAAAGGAAAGGAATACCCCTTAAAAAAAAGAGAGATTCATCAACATAATCAATCACTATGTTTTTTGGAAAAAAAAAATTAAATGGTTATATGATTACTTTAATTTCGAGATAAATTTCCTTTAATTTATACTCTTAGTTTGAGTCTAAGAAAAAAAAAAGAAATTTCAATACGGAATTTGAGAGGAATAGAGAAAGAGACTGAGATATAGAATGGAAAAAATGAGATCTAATTCCATTTTATTCTTTATTATCTCTCAATTATGTAGATTTATGTCCATTTTGTGTTTCCAATTAGGATGTCAAAAATGCATGTTGGTGGATAATGAAAAAAATAAGAGAGATTAAAGTTTTGAGTTTTGAGTTTTTTTTTTCTTTTTTTCCATCAGCAGACTTTTAATGAAAATTAAACATTTTAATGGAGTTTAGATTTTGAGTTAAAACGAAGAAAAGATCAATTATATAGGAAAGAAATTTAAAAATATATATATTATCATAAATAAAGCTAGTAATTTTATAAAATTTTGACTTTCTTTCTAAGAAAGAAAGGCAAACAATTAAAATTAAATAGAAATTTTAATAGCAACTTTTTTATTAGAAAGATAATTGTATTAAAATGAAACCCATCTTACAGATCTGGCTTTCTCTAGCCGTGGGAAACTAGAAGAAGCAACAAACAAGCAGACTAAAAATAGCAAAAAAAAAAAAATCAACTTCCTTAGGCAATGAAGTCATCGTAACTCCATAAGAGCAACCCTTGAAAAATAGGCCAATGCTGAAAAATAAAACATAACACAAGTTTTGTAGAACCACAAACCACGACAAAAATTAGAAATAAAGAAATAAAGCACAGGCATGAAGCCCCAACCATCCTCAAATTTTGAATCAATTGAGGGAAGAGTAGAAAGGAACTTCCAAACCAGGGGCTGGAGAGGAAACAAAACAAAGTCATTGTAGGTCTTGAACCAACATGCTTCTGCTGTAGACGGTGCTGGACAACCATATTCCTCATCTAAGAGCATAAAGCTAATGCACGGGGTGGATCTTTAGAAAACCTCCAAAGAGAGGGAGGTTTTTACCATTTTATGAGAGCAAGTCCCCCAATTTACCAGAGTGTGGGACTTGCACCCAAAATTACTGAATTTTGGGAGTCAACTCAGCAAGCTAAAATTTAAACTTTCAGTTTGATGAGATTTTTTTAACAACTAATCAAAAGTCTTAGTTTTGGTTTTTACAAAACCGAAATTAAAACTTTTGGTGTGCACTAAACTGAAACTTCAATTTTGGTTTAGTGCAAATATATATATATATATATTTTAAAATTCAATGAAACCGAAATTTAAAATTTCGGTTTAACTGAACATATTCCCACATATAGAGGCATGTTAAAATATGGCTAAAAATGGATTAGACGTCTCTTTCCAGAAACGTTCAATCCAATATATTCAAATTCAAAATTTTTTAGTTCCTATCCGTTTTTATTAAAAAAAATAATTTTTTTAAATTATTTTTAACACCATCAACCCTTTATAAACCATTCTATTCCATCCTAACAACCATTTCACCCTCTTTCAACCATCTTAACCTTCTCTTCAAACTCTCTAAATTATTTTATCTCTCTTAGGCTTCCTTCTATCTAAACTTCCTAAATTTTCATATCCAACTTATTTCAAACTCTCTCAAAGTTTCATACATCTTAAATTATATAGTAGAAAAATCAATTTATTCTTAATTTTTGTTGCTAATTAATGTATGTTTTGCAATTAACCATATATATTCTTTTTTTTTGTAGAAATTTAATATCTTGGAAGTACATAAGGTATTTATCTTATTTTAAATATTTTTTATCAATTTATTTATTATAGTATATATTTTACTTTGCATGAAATATTTTATTTTTTATTAGATTAACGTCTTTATGTAAAGAATTAGAAGTATGATAAAATTAAATAAATTAGAACAATGAGTATAAATTTTAAAAAATTTGTCAATGTGATTTTAAATTTTAGAAATTTAAAATATAAATTTTAAATTTTTTATACTATACATATTATTTTGGGATTTTTTTTTTGTTAAATTATTTTTTTTAGTTTAGAAAATTAGAATATGGATTAAAATTTTTAACAGATTATGCTTCATAAAAATTTATTAAACATTCACTATTATTATTTTTCTTCTATTTTAAAAACTAAATTCCATATAAAAAATACTCACATTTATTTTTTAATTATTGAGAATGAAAATTGTTTGCCTCCTACAATGTGTATAATTTTTTTAAAACAAAAATTAGTATGAGTTTAAATTATAGATATTAAAAATGTGAATTTTAATTTTTTATAATTAGTATATAATTTATTTTCATTTTTATTTTATTAGGATTAAATTAATTTTCTTATTTTAGAAAATTAGAAATATGAAATAATTTTTTTTACGAAATATAATTAAATTTGCAAAAAAAATGAGGTTAAAACTAAAAAAATAAATTTATTTTTTTTTTAAAATTTTGTAGTCTACTAATAAATATCCTTTACAATATTTATTAATCAACTAACATCTTTTTATATTAAATATCAAATTAAATATATTTAACCTTCATTAATTTATTTATTTTATTTATTAATTTAAAAATAACAAAATATTTACTTGTATTTTCTACCATCTACCATCATTATTTATTTCTATATTAATAACACCAACTAAAGACATTTATAATAGTTTGATAGTATTATGCTATTGATTAATTATAAAATATTTATAATATTTTTTTATTTTTTCCTAAATTAAATTATGTATGGTAAAATAAACATGAGAAATTAATTTGAACTTAAAAATAAAAAATAGTGCTCCGGTTTGACTCAAACAGAAATACACAATTTCAATTTGAGGTCAAATTGAAAGTTTGAATTTCGATTTGACTCAATTGTATCAAAATTATAATTTTCGATTTGACTCAAAATATAATTATGATTTTTAGTTTGAGTCAAATCGAAACTGTGATTTTTAGTTTGATTCAAATCAAAACCCTATTAAATTATGAGTTTTGTATAAATATTTGATTTGCATATCATTAATTTTATTTCAGTAAAAATATGAATTTTGTATATTTTGATTTGCATATTTTTTTAAGTTGCATATTTGAGTAAAAATATATATTTATTTTACGGTGAAATATATATTATTGTATATATATTGTTTACATTATAAGACAATATAAGTGCATTTAACTAAGTAGATTGATTAAAAAAAAATGAGATTTCCTTTTTGCATTTTTATTTTCAATTTAACTGCATACATTATAAATATTAAATAATGGTTATAATGAAATATGAGACCCTAAATTTTAGTTTGATTATTTTGACTATTTTCATAAACTTATAATAAATTTATTTAGGCTTTATAGATAACATTAAAATTAAGTTTTTAATTTTTAATTTTTTAATAAATTTGTAGTTAATTTTTTTAGGCTTTAAGGAGAACATTAAAATTAATTTTTAATTTGTCTAGAAGTTATAATTAAGTTTTCATGAATATATATTTATTTTTTTAGGGTTTAGGGATAACATTAAATTTATTCTTTGCAATTTTTTCATAAACTTTTAATTATTTTTTAGGATTATGAGAAGAATGTTAAAAATTTTAAAATTATTTTTTTAATTTTTTCATAAAATTGTAGTTAATTTTTTTTTATGGCTTAGGGATAATATTAATTTTATTTTTTTAATTTTTCATAAAGTAAAATTAATTTATTGGGACAAAAGTAATTTTTTTTTAATTTCTTAAATTAAGACATAAACTTATAATTAATTTTTAGGGTCAAGGAAAAATATTAAAATTATTTGAATGAAAAAGTACATGAATATGCTTAATTTTAAATTTTGATATGTATATATATTGAAATGATTTTGCTATATATTTTTCAAACCCTAGTTTAAAAGTAATAATTAAATGATGTCATTGACACATAAAATATTATTATTTCTACAGAAAAAAATATGACATATAAAGGTGGATTGAATGATCAGTAAATTATATGCACTAAAAATGAATTCTAAAGACAACGAAAATGGTGATTTGGTTCGTCTAGTGAATCACATAATATATTTTAATTTAAAGCTACAAGATATTATTTGGAAATGTGGTTTATTTAAAGAGTTTCAAAAGTATGAAGTGTTGAGGCATGTGATGGCCACCCAATCGAATAAGGTGTCTTTGATTTCTTATGCGATAAGGGATCTTATAAAATGCTTGTGAGAGGATTCATTAAGGAGTATGCAACATGGGTTGCTAAAAAAACTTCGAGTCTTGCATTAGGATGTCGATAGGAATTAAGGGAAAATGAAAACTGAAAGAAATTTGTACATTGTCAAATGTTAGTTATAAGCTACCAAAAGAGCTTTATGATATATTAGATAAGTCTATTCATGTTCATTTTATGATAATTAAATAAGTCTATTCTTGTTCATTTATGGTTATTTGAATCATGATATATGTAGTTATAAACTTATATATATATATATAATGTGTTTGTGTGTTTAATTAAATTTGTTTAATGAATAATATTATAGTATAATTAGATCATATAAATCAGTTTTGCTGAATAAAAAATTTTAACTTGATTCTTAATCAAGCAATGTTAAAACTAATATAGTATATTACATTAATTAGGGAATCATAAAACAAGTTGAGTACATATTAATATTCATGTATCTTCATCAGACATTTCCTACTCGGATGCATAGTGATTGTCATTAAGGACATTAGTTGTCTCTGCCTCGATGAGTTGTTTCCCGATTGCAGCTGCTTGATCTTTAGCTAGTTTTAGCATAAAATATCTTGACCTATGAATCAACATTCGATTGTTTTCCACTTTGATTCTTCTCAATGCAACTTCATATGTATAAATAATTATGTGTGTCATTAATAATGATCATTGTCTAATGATTGTAGCACCCAATTATTGTAGATCTATATCTAATGTGTCAGGCTCCTGCACCCAAAAATGTCATTCACGACATAGTCCTATAGAATATTCTTTTCTATCGTTATGTTTTTCGAACATATAGTCATCATGAAAATGTGGTAGTATCCAAATTCAGTTTCTAGCTCCTTCCATTAGCTTCTTAATGCATAACTAATTTAACATTAGATTGTTACTTTACAGTGATCCCATATTTAATTAGTAATGTATCATTAACTATATGTTTAATAGTTTTTTTAATGTATTTTTAAGTTTTGAAATAAATATTTTTAAAATAATAATTATAGTCGTGTAACTACTAAGCAGGCATGGCGAGTTCTCATTCACAATAGGATTTCATTCACCCTGGCCCACACGATCCATTTGTATTGCATTTGGAAAATAGTCACAGATTCGAGGCAATATGTCATGGACAGGTATTAAATAAAAAAACATTCTTTAAATTTATGTTTTATCAAACTATAATCACACACGGTTAAATAATTAAAGTGTAAATTTTTATTTCACAAATAAATTTTTATTTCACAGATTGGCAATGAGACGTTACATTATAGACGTGGCTCATCATTGATGCACATAAATGAAATAGGCCAGTGCATGATTTTGCTACTACGATAAAGTGGGTTTTATGGCATGATTCGTATGAGATTCTTTTCAGATTGATTGCTATTTAATTACAGCCGTAGTCGAGAGGTGGAGACCACAGACATAATTTTCACTTGCTAGTGGGGAGTGCACAAATAACATTATACGATGTGGCAATCCAAACAGGATTACCGATCTAAGGCCGTGCACTTATTGGCCTCACTCGAGGCAACTGGGATGAGATTTGAGGGAGACTTATTAGGACCATTCTTCCAGATGATGCAAGGAGGCAATCATACCTCAAATTGACTTGGCTAAAAGATAATTTTGTAAAGATACCTGATAATGCGGATGATTATATAATTACATGCCATACTTATGCCCTTATCTTACACATTATAGGTGGGGACCTATTTAGTGATAAGAATGTAGGTCGAGTTAATTTATATTTTTTACATTATCTAGAGAATTTTCAAACCACTGGACATTATAGATGGGGGCTGTATGTTTATCATTTTTATACAGAGAATTATGTAATGCAACTAATCCAGCTGTAAGAAAGATTTTTGGCCCTTTATTTCTACTGCAACCATGAACCTGGGATAGATTTCCAATAATCGTACTAAAAAAATTAATCCATATATTCACAATGACGCATCTCTTGGCCGAAGTTAAGTTTTATTATGATATAACTGAATTGCAATTAATTTCCTCAACTATCTAATATGACATTTAATATATGTAGGTAGAGTACATATAGAACCGTGGTAAATATTCTGACACATACTCTAGTTTACATATAATACTCCTTTGATCGCAAGGAGGATGATGATGTATGTGTAATCACTTTTTTTTTGCAATGTAATATTTTTATATATTATTTACAAACTATGGTTATTTTATTTTATTTTTTTATAGATTATTTGGGAGCCGTACAACGCCGATATTCTCCAATTGTTGCCTCATTATTATCTACAAGGGTAACAAATTTGGAGAGCCCTTGCTCCATTAATTTGTACTTATATTATGGAGTGGCACCAACCCGATATAGTGATACATTAGTTTGAGCTTCAGCAACCTATCCCTTGCCCCCCGCTGGAAACAGATGATCTTCATACCACTTCATTGCAAATGGATGAGGAATGGTCTGCATATAATGAGAGATGGATTGTGATATGGAATAACAAAATTGCCCGTATCGTATTTGGCACTCCATCAGATGGTCCACTTCGCTATCATTCTGAGTATTTAGAATGATATAAGTGTATTACACGGTGTTGGATTTCTCATACATGTGGTGCTATTGGATCAGTGGTAATTTTTCTTAACCAAATACTATTTTTTCTTCCATATTTGTATGATGTTTTATTAAATATATACTAAAAATAAATTTTGTAACAAATTGTAGACTGATGGAATTGAGTGAATAACATTGATTGATGATGTACTTGAAGAAATAAGTCTCATTATGCATTCAATGATGGGAGCACTGAATGAAGAGCACTATTTTCTCAATGATCAAATGCTTCATCTAGCACCACAACCATATCAGACCCTGAAGAATGTGAGAATGCTCAACCTACAAATACAACCCATCATCGTTGATGCAGGACTATGGCTGATCGGTGTACAAGAGTGGATGTACCACCACTTTCCATGGACTGCTTCATTATAATACTGATGAAGTAGGGCCTTCAAGTCAAGCGCCATTTGTGTTACTGGATGTAGACGTTGGAATTTCATCAACTGTTGGATTTACAAAGTGGGGGTTTAGTACCAGGATGCTCATTCTCATATAGTATACCTACATCATTGTTCTTTTCAGGCTCTACACATGAACTAACATCAGCATTTTATCTATGGTGAGGAGCACCAAATCTTATGATGTTTCAGTTGCACTCCATGTTTTTCCCATCGCAGTACTCTTAGGGTTAACATATGCACACACCATTAGAGTTACTGGTGCCAGCATTTCATTTGCATTGTTCATCATGGCCATCCAGTTCTATATTGCATCAGTGCACCATATTTACTAATCCACCTCTCCAAAGTGGATATGCTGGAGGTGCTCCTCTTATTTCTTAGTCTATTCCATAATATGCTATTGATTCTGAAGTAGAGGAAGAACTAGAGCCTATTCCATAATAACCTCTTGATTCTGAAGAGGAGGAAGAACTAGAGCCTCCGTAACCTTCTGAACCTTTGCAACCTCTGTTACAAGGTACTGCATTGAGAAAAGAATGACCAAAGTGCAATAGATGCTCTCCTTGAGGATGTGGCAATTGAATATTTGTTTATTATTATTATATAATTTGAAACAATCACTTCTTATGGTCTATGTAAATAATTCTTTGGATGCTTAATTTAAAATGATTAACCACATACTTAAATAATTTATATCCTATATATGAATTTTTAAGTAATTTTTTATTATTAAGATATCAATTTTTAAAATTAATCCGATATTATTATATACTCATTTTAAACTAGTAATTAACAGTAAAAATATTTATCATGCATTGTCACCATGTAAATGATAAATCATTGACTTTAAACTTTAGGTTATAAAATGGGTAGAACAAGTTAAGTATTTCTACCAAGTATTTTAGTATGATACATGGCTTGAAACATAATCAACATAGATATATGAATAACTCAAAACTTTATTGGGACAATAATTTTACGTTCTCAAAACTAATAATTATTTTTATACAAATAATTGTATGACAGTCAGACCTTATAAATTTTAATCATGTTTATTCCTCATCACTTAAGTCAATATCTAAGAGACATTCTTGTGAATTAGATATATTAGTGAAAAGTACAAATTTATATTTGCCACTGACATCATGGAACTCTTTTGCATGAGTTTTAAAGATTTCACGATTTAGTCTGATCTTACTAGGGTTGTTCTCCTCGCGAATACAATATAAGGTTGTCCATAACTCATAAATATTAGAACATGGTATATTAATTGCACGTGCATGGAGAACTCGGATACCAACTTCACAAGCTTCTTCCCGAAAGTACTCATGATTGTTGCAATTGAAAAGACCACTCATTCATTAGCTTATTGTAAACAACTTTGGCATTGTGCATGTTGGGGTCTAAGGGATACACAAATTTATCATCCAGTGCCCAATAACATTCAGCAACCCGAAAAATATCGCCGGGAGTGTATCTTCCTGACATCTAATATAATAAAACATAAAAAAAAAAACATGTTATTCATAGTACAATATTTAACAACATTTGCTTACAAATGTAAATGGTTACATTTCGTGACATTTTTAGTTAACAATATTTTGGCAAGCAAAAAGGGCAAATATTTAGCAAAATCATTATCTTCTGTGTTGCTATAATCAGATAAGTTATCCTCATATATTGCCAGACCAAATATTGCTACTAGGATCTTTATAATTGTCAACCATGTTGCATATATAGTTTAATTTTGAGTTGTGACAGCTTTATCTCTATTTTTTATCTGAACCATATGAATTGATAATAAACATTAATAAATTATATAATTATGCACAAAATTTCCATGCAATGCATCTTTACTAAATAATGGTACATGTGACAACATTTAGTACAACTTATGTTCCATATTGGCTAGTATTATGTCTTATTTGACCACATTTCTTATAAAATACATTTATGGTTTGGAAATTTTGTCAGTCCATCTCATTTTTTTCCTGAGTTGCTCTTGGTCTACCCTTCTTATGCATCCATTCTGAATTAGGGACTAAAGGATCTTCTGCTGCAATTGGCCAATAGTCATGATCCGCAAGCGAATAAAAGTGAGTTGCCCAACATTTATATGTCTCGGCAAGAGTATAAGTGGGTTAAATGTAACTTGTGTGATCTAATGCATTAAATAGACAAACCGACAATGTCATAGGAGCATGGAATATTAGTATTTTGAAACTTGCAGCATGAGCAAGATTTCTCATATAGTTTAACAGTATGAACCCTATCCCCCTTTTCTTTGAGTTATTGCGAGTCGTATTAATTGAGAATATGCCTTTGTCACTATTAAAATTGGTAACCCCATGTTGATTTGCCTTTATGATTCGCTTTTGCAACACAGGCATGCATTTTTTAGTGAACTTGTATCCATCACTAATTTCTATTGCATATTACGTGCAGTGCTAATCAAACATAGACACCAATTTGAAAAAAAAAACATTTCAACTAGGGTTGTAATTGGCATCCCTCTGATTTTAGGTACAATAAATTCATAGATTCATAGATTCTGCCATATTAGTTGTCATCTACCCATATCGATGGCCACCATCTTGACACAATGCCTACTTTTTTTAGGGACTTTTTCCAACTGTTCAAGTGTTTTTGAATGTACATCACCAATTTTTTGCATATGCTCTTTAAATTTGCATACTTGATTTTCCTGAGCTATAATGAAATAATATCGACATATACTTTAAAATAACAATCATAATCATTAATGAATATTAAGGACAGATCAATTTATAGATCACACCTTCTTTTTTTATTACTTATTTTATGGAGGTATTCTTGAATTTTGTGTTATGGTTGTTGACAATATGGCGAATACAATACCTGCACTTTGATTGCCTCTGCATTGGTTCAGTCATTGCCGTTATTTTCCAATATTCCTTATCCTTTTTCCTAGTTGCCCATAATCTCCATTTGCATCCACCCTAATTATTCTTGCATATCAATGCAAGATAATTACTTATTGACTCCTCTATTTGAAATTGACAGTTATGTCTAATGGAGTACTCCTTTGCATTTATCTTTACTTCATTCTTTGAATAAAAAATCATGCATTTACAACTCTTTTGAAATATACCATAACATGCTATGATCACTATAATCATCAAAATTCACCAATAACGAAGCAATATCAATATTCATATATTCAGATGTTTGAGGAAACAAACTGGGAACAAAATGTTGATTTGATTATGTGGGTGACATCAAATCAATAGGTAACAATTAAACTATATTTTCATCCTTATCATCATCCGAATTAAAACCAACTTCATCATCATCATCGTCGTCAATATCATTATAATCTTTAGATATGGACTCATTGTCCTTATCATCATCCCCTAATTCTGGATCATCTCCTTGGACATCATCATCGTCCATCTCTTCCACTACATCATGATCATGTCGTCCACCTAATATTGCATTATCATCTCCACATAAATCATCATTAACTACGAATAATTTGGATGACGAACATTATCAAGGGTATTATTGGTGGTAAAGTCCTCAATATAATCAACATATAATTCAAAGTTTTGCAAACCTTGAACTTGACTAGCTTAGTTAAGCACCATATTCCAATCAACGTCATTTGTAATTTCTATACACCCGAATCTTAATCCTCCATACACTGAAAATATATTCTGGAATTGTATTTTACTAATTATTTGATTTTCATTCAATCTCATGGCAAGCCTGATATTTAACATCAGCGAATTGAAATTCAAATAAATGTTATTAGGTATTTGCATCCAATTATTGTATCCAAATTCGTAATCAATTCCAATTGCAGTTTCAATTACTCGTCTGCCCCAATGTATAATTATTGTGTCATGTACCGTCATGTTTACTAACAAAAATTTGAATCGTATCGTTAATATCTAAATTTAAAACTATATATATTTAATTGTGCATAATATAGTCATATTAATTAAATGTATAATTTGAAAATTTATGTAGAATTAAAATTATTGGTCTCCATTATTAGTATAACAGTTAATATATTTTTTTAAACCAGTGCAAACTTCATGATTAATTAATTTTAAATAAATTAAAAATGGCTATGCACATTTTCCATTATCAACTAATTCATTGTAAAATAATCAATAAAAAACGTCTCTTGCCCAATTAATTTGGGATACAAGGATGAAAAAAATAATTAAGATAACTAATTCAAAGATAAAGACAATAATCAAGAAAATTAATTAGGTACACATATAAATATCACTACAATTGTTTATACTCCTAATAAATATTATTGTAATTCTAATATATATATATATATATATATTCAAAATTCATACTTTTTAGTTATTCATATAACTAATGAATCTGGCTAAGAAAAATTTACACATGTATAACTACACCTAATTGTTTATTTTTTTTAATCATGATGAATATTAGAACCATTTCAATATATATATGTAGATACATATATATATATATACACACATATTCATATATACATATATACATATCAAAATTAAAAAATTAAGCTTATTCATGTATTTTTTCATTCAAATAATTTAATGTTATCCATATACCCTAAAAAACTATATAAGTTTATGAATAAATTAAAATATCAAAATTTAAAAAATATTTTTTAATGTTATCATTAAACCATAAAAAATAATTAAAAGTTTATGAAAAAATTAAAAATTAAAAAAAATTATTTTAAAATTTTTAACATATATTCATAACCCTAAAAAAATTTATTTAATAACTTATGATAAAATTGAAAAACATAATCTTAGTGTTATCCCTAAACCCTCAAAAAATTAATTATATATTCATGAAAAATAATTAATAAAAATTAATTGATATGTTATTCCTAAACCCTAAAAATTAATTATAAGTTTATGTTTTAATTTAAGAAATTAGAATGTTCAAATTATTGTTGTCTCAATAAATTAATTATAACTTTATAAAAAAATAAAAAAAATTAATGTTATCCCTAAACACTTAAAAAATTAGTTATAACTAATAGAAAAATTAAAAATTAATTATAATATTCTCCCTAAGCCCTAAACAAAATTAACTACAAGTTTATGAATTTTTTTTAAATAATTATAAGTTTAGAAAAAAATAAAATATTAAAAACTTATTTTTAATATTATCCATAAAACCTAAATAACTTTATTACAATTTTTTGAAAAATTTAAAATAATTAATTTTAATATTATCCCTAAACCTAAATACTAATTATAATTTTATAAAATAATTAAAAATAAAAAGATTAATTTCAACATTCATCCCTAGGCTCTAAACAAATTAATTATAATTTTATGAAAAAATAAATAAAATAATACAATATTTTAAGAAAAAATTAAGTCATTAACATTTAAAAATATTTTTTAATGCTATTCCCAAACCCTAAAAAATAATTAAAAGTTTATAAAAAAAATTAAAAACTAAATAATTAATTTTAAAATTATTTAATAGTTTATAAAATAATTGAAAAAAATAATCTTAGTGTTATCTCTAAACCCTCAAAAAAAATTCAATTAATAAAATTTAATTGATATGTTATTCCTAAACCCAAAAAATTAATTATAAGTTTATGTTTTAATTTAAGAAATTAGAACTCTCAAATTATTGTTGTCCCAATAAATTAATTATAACTTTATGAAAAAATAAAAAAAAAATAATTTTAATGTTATCCATAAACCCTTAAAAAATTAATTATAATTTCTAGAAAAATTAATACTTAATTTTAATATTCTCACTAAATCCTAAAAAAAATTAACTTCAAGTTTATGAAAAAAAAAAATTTTAAAAAATTATAAATTTAGCAAAAAAATAAAATATTAAAAACTTATTTTTAATATTATCCATAAAGCCTAAATAAATTGATTATAAGTTTATAAAAAATTTAAAATAATTAATTTTATTGTTATATCTGAATACTAAATAATAATTATAAATTTATGAAACAATTAAAAATAAAAAGATCATTATCAACATTCATCCCCAGGCTTTAAACAAATGAATTATAATTTTATGAAAAAATATACAAAATAATACAATAGTATAAGAAAAAAAAATTAAGTCATTAAAATTTAAAAATATCTTTTAATGTTATCCCCAAAAACTAAAAAATAATTAAAAAGTTCATGAAAAAAATTAAAAACTAAAAAATTAATCTCAAAATTTTAACATTCATCTCATAACCCTAAAAAAATTATTTAATGGTTTATGAAAAAAATTGAGAAAAAATTAATTATAAGTTTATGTTTTAATTTAAGAAATTAGAACTTTCAAATTAATGTTGTCCCAATAAATTAATTATAATTTTATGAAAAATAAAAAATAATTTTATTTTTATTTTTAAACCCTCAAAAAATTAATTATAACTTATAGAAAAATTAATAATTTATTTTTATGTTCTCTCTAAACCCTAAAACAAATTAACTATAAGTTTATGAAAAAAATTATAAGTTTAGCAATTAAAAACTTATATTCATTGTTATCCATTAAGCCTAAATATATTTATTATAAGTTTATGAAATATTTAAAACAATTAATTTTAATGTTATTCCTAAATCATAAGTAATAATTATAAATTTATGAAATAATTAAAAAAGATTAATTTCAACATTTCTCCCTAAGCTCTAAACACATTAATTATATATTTATGGAAAAAATACACAAAATAATAAAATACATTAATTGCAACACATAAAAAATATATACATGTAAAAATAATAGATTATATATAAAAAATAAAAAAATTATAATTTATAAATACCTTTATGTGCTTTCAAATTTGCTAAAAAATCTGCAAAAAAAAAACAATATGTAACAAATTAATTATAAATTTATGAAAAAATTAAAAATTTCAATTTTAATATAACATTTATCTTAATAGTGATTTGTTTGTGATAGAGATGATATTTACTTTTTGTAGTAGCTTGAGAAATATTTAATAGTAGGGTTAATGAATAATATTTTGTAGAAAATAAATTTGAAGAGATAAAAGTAAAAAAGGATGAAAAATAATTATTTATTATGAGGGATTTTGTGAGTATAATGTGTTGGGAGAATGAGAATTTGTTTGAAGTAATATAAAAGAAGATGGGAAATGAAGAGAATAAATTTGAAGATAGAAAATGAGAGTAGAATGGGATGGTTGTTGGAGAATTAAGTAAAAAATTTATTATAATTTTTTCAAAAAAGGTTAAGATTTTTTTTAAAAAAAAAATTAATTAAAGCATGCTGGCATACGCCTCTCTACATTGGCATGACGCAGAAAGACATGTATATGACTGAAATCAAAAGTTTAATTTTCAATTTCAGTTATCTTAAAAAAAATTTAAGACACATCAAACCGAAGCTGATAGTTTCGGTGCAAGTCTAACAAAAATTATTAGTTTCAGTTTGACTCAAACTGAAACTATTACTTTCAATTTGAATAAAAAAAATAATTCAAGCATTAAACCGAAAGTGAGACTTTCAGTTTGATGCTTGACTTTTACATATCAGTAAAATTGAGAGCAAGTCTCATATTTTAATAAATAGTGGGATTTGCTCCTACAAAATGGTAAAAACCATAGAAAGGGAAGGGATATTTCAAAGCTTCTACTATTTTAGTGGAGAACCCAACAAAGAGCAACAAAACAAGGTTTAATCTTGAACCAATTTATTTGAAAACCAAAGGAAAAGACCAGAAAATATAGTGAAAATGGTGGAGCTAGGCCAAAACTCCTTTCTTTTTCTTTTGACAAAGGGAAAGGAGCACCCCCTTTAAAAAAAGGAGAGAGATTCATCAATACAATCATTCATTATATTTTTTGGCAAAAAAATTGAATGATTACATGATTACTTTAACTTGGAGATGAATTTCTTTTTAATTTATACTCTTAGTTTGAGTTGAAGAAAAAAAAAATTCAGTATGGAATTTGAGAGAGATGGAGAAATAGATTGAAATAAAGAATGGAAAAAATAAGATCTAATTTCATTTTATTCTTTTTTATCTCTCGATATATAGATTTAAATTCATTTTGTGTTCCTAATTGTGATACCAAAATGAAAAAAAATACTATGAGATTAAAATATTGAGTTTTATTTTTTTTTCATTAATAGACTTTTAATGAAAAGTAAATATTTTTAATGGAGTTTGGATTTTGAGTTAAAAGGAAAGAAAGGTGAATTATACAGGAAAGAAATTAAAAATATATATATTATCGTAAATAAAGTAAGCAGCCATTTTATATACTTTTAACGCTTTTTCTAGGAAAATAGGGCAAACAATTAAAATTAACAGACGTCTGTAGATTTTCAATTGGCTTGTTATACCAACAAGGAAATCCTAATTGAAATCACCGCTTGAGTACATAATTTCTCTGCAGCGTCGTCCGTTGATGATCCGAGCCACTCACGCTTACTTCCACGTCCCCACCCTCGCTCTTTTACGCAGCTACTTCAATAACTGCCTGTGCTAAAACCCCCACAAATAATCCATACTCGCAGGCACAACAACGCGCTATAAGAAGAAATTTACAACTCTCTCAAAATGTCATATTCAACACGTGTCTCGTAAATATAACGAGTTCGTATTCTAGCAGCGAGTATAGTTCCTCCTACTCCGTCCTCAGTACCAAAAACCAATTGCCTCCTGCAAGCCCCGTTCCCGCCAATTATATTATTAAAAAAAACAAATATTTGGACTTGAAATTTCAATTTAATTTCAGTGAAATTTTCTTTTCAAAATCACCTATAAATTCTTTGTATTATCATCATTTTTCAATTCAACGTTCTCTGTTTTTTCTGTAGTCTCAAAACCAACAGGCTCCCTCTTTCTTTATCCATATATCTGTTGCTCTCAAATTCTCCTAGCTTCAAGTTTGAAAGCCATGAAAGGACCGAGAAATGTTGTGATTGCTTACAAGAAGCCTGAGTCTGAGTAATTTCTCTATCTCTTGCTTTTAATTTTGTTTATATTGTTGAGTTCTTTAAGTATCATTTGAGTAATATGTGTTGTTTTCGCTTTGATTTATTTCAACAAAGCGTTTTCCCCCAATTTTATACACTGTTTTGTTTGTACCTTCCCTTCATTTTCTTTACTACTCACAGCGATAGGAAAATATTTTGTTGTGCTTTCAAAACTTACTTATTCTTCTTTTTCGTCTTCTTCAGATTTGGCTCTCTGCGTTGATTTCTCTCCTTTTTTTTTTTGCATTTTTAAAATCGATTCTCTTCTGATTCTATTCTCTGTTAATTTTTTTTTCTGACGCATTTTCTCTTGAATCAGCTCCTTTTCTTCATTATTTTTTCTTCTTGGCGTTTCTGAAGGATTTTGAAGGCACGCAAAGTCAAGACCAAAACTACTAAGGAGAAAGGAAGCAAGAAGACCTCTGCTCGAAAGGATCCTAATGCTCCGAAGCGTCCTCCCTCTGCTTTTTTCGTTTTCATGTGAGTTCGGTTTCAAAATATTTTAGATTCCGTTTTCTTCTCGCTGACATATTTATAAGACTTTGAGTGCTTTTTCTGATTAAAATTTTAATAACATGCTCTTTGCTATTGTGGATGACAGGGAGGAGTTCAGGAAATCTTTCAAGGAGAACTTTCCTGATAATAAATCTGTTTCTGCTGTGAGATTCTTTTTTCTTAATTACTTTTCTATTTTTCATTTCAAGTTATGTTTTGTCTGTTCGTTTGGTTGGCCGTAGAACTCTTCACTTATAAGAGAATGTGATTGATAAGCAATCGTTGGAAACAGTAACTCTCATATTTTCTGCTTTTATTGTTTGGATTTTTATGTGAAATGCCTTTCGATTTCTCAGATTTTCTCGGCCATGAAATTGAAAATAACTTTGATGTAAGAGAATTATTGACTGAGATCTGTGGATTTGCAGGTTGGGAAAGCTGGTGGTGAGAAATGGAAATCAATGGCTCATTCTGTAAGATCTCCAGTTTCATTGTTTTAGCGCATAGAAAAAAAAAATAGATCTCTTAAGTTAAAATGCTTTTTTTTTTTTTTTCTTATTATCTGTCCTTTTCATCTATCAGTGCTTGAAGTCTACTTGTTAAGGCTGCAAATTGGAAATGGTATATTGCGTTTAGAAATGATTGCTTAAAGGAATCAGCTTAATTACAGTGATCTTTTGGTCTTCAAATGTAGGACAAGGCTCAATATACAGAGAAGGCCTTGAAGAAGAAAGCTGAGTATGAGAAAGCTGTTGAAGCATATAAGAAGCAGAAGCTAGTATGTGCCTGTTTTCCTTTTGATTTGAATCTATACTCATTTGGATTTTCTGCCGAATTTTTGAATGTTTTCCAATCCTTTTCCTTGTTTGTTGATTTTCTGTTTTGGTTGTTTTGAATTTTGATAGAAAAATACTGGAGACAATGAGAAGTCATAGGAATATGAGAAATTCACTTCTGAGATCCATAATGATGTAGAGCAGGAAGCTAGCTCTTAGGTAATATGGCTTCTGTCAACAAAATAAGAGTACTACCAGTCGTTTCATTCAAATTAAGTGCTTATTGATAACTGTTGATGCTGGCCTTCATTTTCATTTTAGATTTTAAATCAGGTGACACTAATATTGGTTTTTCATTGCGAAATTATTGCAGAGAAATCTAAGTGGGATATGGAGCTGGTTTGTACAGAGTAAAAGAAGTGGCAAATGCATCATATTGGTAGCTTTTTAGGGGAAGATTAATCAATATAATGTTTTGAGTATCAGTAGCTTTTTGCTGTTGCTGACCCAGCAACAACTCTTAGCAGTTTTGCTCTGCCTATGCTACCTTTTCCCCTTGTTCATTCCTTCTAAATAGACACAGCTGTGATGCTTTCTTCTAATGAATTTGTTATCCACACATTTGGCTTAATATTTTGGAAGCTCTTTCTGTTCATGAAGCTAAACAGATGAAGGCTAATAGTGAAAAATATTATCTCATCTACTTTATTGATTGCAAATTTGCATGCTTGCTCAATAGTCTTGGCTTTCGACATTGCTTGAAGTGAAATTTATTAAATATATCACAAATTAATTATATTAAATTATTATTAATATATTTTTAGTATTAAGAATTTGAGAAGCAGAAAGCAATAACTATTATTATTTATGGTTATAAATTATGTTAAACAAAATTCATTAGAAAATTAGTAAATAGTTTTCCTATATAAGTGTAATTGAATTTGTAAAGAAATATCAGAAAAAGAATTGAGAGCAGAAGAGAAAAAGAAAAGAAAAAGAGAAATAATTTTTGTTAGGTGTGTGGTGTGAGAATAATAATTTGTGAGTTGTAATTATTTTTGTAATATAGGCAATAAACATTAATTTATTGAGTCTAATTTTATAATTGGATTCATAATTTTTCCGCTATATTATTCTACAATTGGTATCAGAGCCAACGGTTTGGCGTAGAGATTTTGTCTTTATTCACAGTTTGGAATTGTGAAAGTTATTGGTTAGGAACCAAACCATCTTGGTGATTTGCGAGGCTGCTAAGACCGAGATACAATGACAGAGTCAAGTAATGTTGGCAGTATCAAAAAGCTTAATAACAATAATTATAATATATGGAAGACTTGCATGGAATCATACCTGCAAGGTCAAGATCTTTGGGAGATTGTTGCTGGAACAGAGACCACACCACCATCAGAAGATAATACGTTAAAAAGATGAAAAATTAAAGTAGGAAAGGCTATGTTTGCCATCAAGACTACTATAGAAGATGAAATGATGGAACACATTAGACAAGCTACTACACCAAAGGAAGCGTGAGATTTACTTGCTTCTCGTTTCACAAAGAAGAATGATGCAAGACTACAACTATTAGAAGGTGAATTAATGTCAACCATACAACGTGACATGACGATTAGTCAGTACTTCATAAAAGTAAAGGGTCTTTGCAGAGAAATTACGGAATTGGATGAGGCATCCATAATAAGCAATGATAGAATGAGACGAATAATCATTCATGGATTAAAACCTCAATATAGAGGATTTATTACTGCAATTCAAGGTTGGCCGACACAACCTTCGATTGAGGAGCTAGAGAATTTGCTAACAAGTCAAGAAACTCTAGCAAAACAAATGGCTGGAGTCTCATCAAGTACAGAGGAGGTGGCACTCTTCACTAACAGAAGGAGAAATCAATCTGGTGGCCAGATAGGAAGAAGAACACAAAGAAATTATAATTCTGGGGGAGCTCATCAGAGACAGGTTCAAACATGGGGACATTCTCAATCAAAGGGAAGTTAACAAAGACAATTTCAAAATAATCAACAGTCTAAATCCATTAGACGGCAAAATGGCGAGTGTTTTGTCTGTGGCAAGAAAGGACACTACGCAAGAGAATGCTGGTATAATAAAAAGAATGAAGAGAGTAATGCAGCAACAACAAGTGGCAGTCACCAAAATGAGTCAGAATGGGATCTTGAAGCATTATTTACAAGTACAGAAATGATGCAGAAAGAATATCTCAATTCTGAAGTAATTGAACTACCAAGTCTTATGGCAATAACAGATGAAGAAGAGCAAGCTCTAGCGCTATTGATTCTCATAAAGTAGATTATGAGAAAGACTGGATATTTGATTCTGGATGTTCTAGTCATATGACAGGAAATAAGAACAAGCTACTGAATGTTTCAGAATATAAAGGCAAGCGAGTTGTGACAACCGCAAATAATGCAAAATTACCAATCACTCATGTTGGTAATATAAAGATTGACTCAGATCACAATAAAAAGCAAGTGCAATTAAAAGATGTTTACAGAATATCAGGAATGAAGAAAAATCTTTTATCAGTTTCACAGTTGACAGAAACTGGTAAATTTGTTGTATTTGGCCCAGAAAATGTTAAGGTGTGTCAATAGGTAAAAATTATTGATACACCAGAAATGGAAGGAGTAAAAGTAGACTCCATGTATGTGATGTTTGCTGAGGAAGCTTATGTTGACAAAACAAGAAGTAATGAGACGATGGATTTATGGCATGCTCGACTTGGACATGTTAACTATTATAAATTATAGTTAATGATGAATAAGTCTTCACTAAGAGGACTACCGAATCTTGATGTTCGTACTGATATAGTGTGTGCAGGATGTCAGTATGGAAAGGCACATCAACTACCATATGAAGATTCAACATTTAGAGCTAAAGAACCACTAGAGTTGATTCACTCAGATGTGCTTGGAAAAATAAAACCGTCATCAATAAATGGTATGCACTATATGGTTACATTTATTGATGATTATTCCAGATATGTTTGGGTTTATTTTATGAAGGAAAAATCTGAAACTCTAGCAAAATTTAAAGAATTTAAGTTAATGGTAGAAAGTGAAGTTGGAAAAACAATCAAATGCCTTCGTTCAGATAATGGAGGTGAGTATATATCTGACGAGTTTAACTCATATCTTCGTCAGTGCAAGATTCGGCGACAACTGACTTGTCCAAGTACACCACAGCAAAATGGAATTGCTGAAAGAAAGAATAGGCACCTTGCAGAGGTTTGCCGAAGCATGCTACATGCTAAAAATGTTCCTGGTCGATTTTAGGCAGAGTGTATGAGAACTACAGCTCAAATAATTAACAGGCTTCCACAACCAAAGTTAGGGTTCGTTTCTCCATTTGAAATGTTGAGAAAATTGAGACCTACTGTAAGTCACTTTAAAGTGTTTGGGTGTGTTTGTTATGTGTTCGTGCCTGATCTTATTCGAAGTAAATTTGATAAAAAGGCAACTAGATGTATCTTTGTGGGATATGATGAGCATAGAAAAGGTTGGCGATGTTGTGACCCCAATACTAACAAATGTTATGTCTCACACAATGTCGTGTTTGATGAGACATCATCTTGGTGGAGTTCAGAGTATGTGGCATTACCTCAATCCAAAGAGATAGAAGAAAGATTCGAAGAATCATCAGAAGGATTGAAACAAAATGTCGGAGATGCATCACAGTTAATACCACAAGAAAAGCCGTGGCAGACAGGTGTTTATCAAGGTACAGAGAAAGACAGCCAATCAATAATTATTCCAGAAGATAAACAAATTGAAGAGTCATCATCATTGGAACCACCGCCACCACCATTAAGAAGGTCACAAAGGCAGAGAAAACAAAATCCTAAATATGCTAATGTTGCATTTGTGGAAATTGAAAAAGAACCAAATTCTTATGAAGAGGCATCACAAAAAGCTAAATGGGTAGAAGCCATGACGGAAGAATTTAAAGCTTTGGAAGAAAATCAAACATGGGATTTAGTACCAAAGCCAAAAGATGTAAAACCCATATCAAACAAATGGGTTTATAAGGTCAAAACTCGGCCAGATGGATCAATTGAAAGATATAAAGCTCGATTGGTAGCTCGTGGATTTTCACAAGAATATGGAATAGATTATGATGAGACATTTAGTCCTGTAGCCAAGATTACAACTGTTCGTGTTTTATTAGCTCTTGCAGCATGTAAGTCATGGAATCTGTGGCAGATGGTGTTAAAAATGCTTTTCTAAATGGAGAGCTAGATCATGAAGTTTATATGGAGCAACCACAAGGCTTTGAGGACAAGTTCCATCCTCAGTATGTATGCAAGTTGAAGAAAGCATTATACGGACTAAAACAAGCTCCAAGAGCTTGGTATGGAAAAATTGCTGAATTTCTTATTCATTGTGGTTATGTAGTTGCATCAGCTGATTCTAGTTTATTTATTAAAGCTCGAGAAGGAAAACTAGTAATCATATTGGTTTATGTTGATGATCTCATCATTACTGGAGATGACGAGACAGAAATTCAAAGATCCAAAGAAAATTTATCAATTCGATTTCAGATGAAAGAACTTGGAGAATTAAATCATTTTCTTGGACTAGAGGTGGAACGAACAAAAGAAGGGGTGTTTTTATGTCAGAATAAATATGCAAAAGATTTACTCCAAAAATACGGCATGTTCAATTGTAAACCACTTTCTCTTCCAATTGAAATTAACAGCAAGTTAAGCATCTCAGAAGGAAAAGATTTAGAAGATTCAAAAATGTACAGACAAATAGTTGGAAGTTTAATATATCTGACACTAACTAGACCAGATATAGCATTTGCAGTTGGAGTAGTAAGTCGGTTCATGCAAAATCCGAAAAAGCCTCATTTAGAAGCAGTTCGAAGAATTTTAAGATATATTAAAGGGACACTTGATTTTGGATTATTTTACAAAAGCAATATTGACTGGAAGTTAGAAGGTTATTGTGATGCTGATTATGCAGGTGATTATGATACAAGAAGGTCTACTACTGGTTATATATTTAATATGGGTTCTGGAGCGGTTGTTTGGTGTAGTAAAAGACAACCAACTGTTTCTCTATCAACCACAGAAGCAGAATATCGAGCAGCAACAATGGCAGCGCAAGAAAGTACTTGGTTGGTACAATTATTGAAGGACTTACATCAATCAATTGATTATCCAATACCGTTGTATTGTGATAACTTATCCGCAATTAATTTAGTTGAGAATCCGGTGTTTCATGCAAGAACTAAACATGTGGAGGTACAATATCATTTCATACGTGAGAAAGCGTTAAAAGACGAAATCAAGGTAATGAAGGTGAAGACGGAAGATCAACTAGCAGACATCTTCACCAAAGGACTTCCGAATAATAAGTTGGAAGAATTTCGAGAACTACTTGGTATGGTTTCAAGGACAATTATAAAAGAAGAAATTTGTGATTAGGGGGAGTATTAAATATATCACAAATTAATTATATTAAATTATTATTAATATATTTTTAGTATTAAGAATTTGAGAAGCAGAAAGCAATAACTATTATTATTTATGGTTATAAATTATGTTAAACAAAATTCATTAGAAAATTAGTAAATAGTTTTCCTATATAAGTGTAATTGAATTTGTAAAGAAATATCAGAAAAAGAATTGAGAGCAGAAGAGAAAAAGAAAAGAAAAAGAGAAATAATTTTTGTTAGGTGTGTGGTGTGAGAATAATAATTTGTGAGTTGTAATTATTTTTGTAATATAGGCAATAAACATTAATTTATTGAGTCTAATTTTATAATTGGATTCATAATTTTTCCGCTATATTATTCTACAAAATTATTTGCCTGATTTAGGATTTGATTATAAACCGCTTTCACTGTAAGGATTTTGAGATAAAGAGTTGTCTGATGGATGCTTAGGGAGGCATTCTATTAGCCATGTTTTTAATTTTGACAAATGTGCTTGGCTTTGCTTAGAAGGAAAAGCTTAAAATGTTTCGATATAACGTTATTTCTGAGTTGCATGATTTTTAACTTGAAAATTTATCTGTCAGACATGCAGTTAGTTTATCTCCTTCGTTTTAAGAAATTAAAAAAAAAAAAAAAGGTGGTACACCAAGTTACGTTCGTCTTATCATGCCACCTTTAACTTCCCAGCCTTCCCTCATTTTTCCCTGGCTACCAAAAACAACGAAAATTTAAAATTCCTTTGAGAGAATCATTATTTTAAACTGGACATTTCAAGAACTTACGTGAGTTGTTTGGCTCTTGACCAGGCATGGCCACTATTTAATTTCAAATTGGAATGGAACTATATCAAATTGGTTAAAATGGTTCAAACTCTTGATTAGGTATGACCATGATCCAGTTTCAAACTAGAATTGAATTTATTTATTTTTAATACAAAGGAGGGGATATCCGATTACACTTTTATGACACGAGGCCAAGCAATTAGAATTGAATTTATTAAACTCAGGTCCCAAACTTGTTAAAATCGAAATCATGGTCATTTCATAACCTAAACCATATCATAGTATATGATTTGATTTTTTTTAGCAATAAGAAGATAATATATTAAAATTAAAAATATATAGTACATGAAACTCTTCATGTGGGTGTATAAAATGATACAAAGTAAAATATTTGTAACAGAAAAAAAATTCTCTGAAAGAACCTGGAAGCTTCAAGAAGAAAAGAAATTCTAGAAAAATATCTTCTCATTGAAAATATACTTGCTGAACTATTTATATGCTAAACTACTCTAACAAACTTACAACTGAAGAGAGAGAAAAGAACAACCAACTGACTGTACACCTGAAGCTCCACGTGAAAAACACCAGACTTGTAGCTAATCAAACGCATCGTTTTAGTAAGCCCAAAACATAGTGTTTCAATAACTTAGAGCATTCTCTTTAGAAAACTAGACAAAGATGATTGAACAAAAAAAAGAGAGAATATATTATGTAAAAGGAGAATCTGAAAAAGCAAGAGATATATTCTCAAAAAACAAATACATTCTAGATGAAAGATGGATTAGCCGATAAAAAATCTAGCATCTAAAAAGATAAAGAAAATTAAATTATAATCACAGTGCCCGAGATAAGGATGAGGAAAGATATATTGAGACGGAGCCATAAATCTTCTGGAAGTTGAGACTCCATAGAAAATATGAGAATATGAATAACTACCATCTCTGAAGGACCAGGTCTATCCAGACTCAAAAATGGAGAGCCACTAAAATTCAAGGTGCCTCAACAGCTTTCCTAACAAACATGGAGGATTGTTTTGTTTCTACTTTTCTTGAAGCTTCAAAATCATGCCAAACCCACAAAAAATTTGGTATCAAAACAACAAAGGCCACTGAATGACAAGATTTGGAAGCTAGATAAGACATCTCACAAATTATTGAAGAAAACCTGCAATAGAAACAAGAGTAAACAAAAACCCTAGAAAAAGGAGATAGAAGTAGGGTTTAGTCGGTAGCGGCCCTAGATCTAGGGCAACAAAAAGAGAGGCGCTCATAGTGAAAGAGAAAGAACTTTCAATAAGAGAGAAAAAACTATGAATAACATTCTCATGAAGTGCGCTAGTATTTAACTTGATTTTGATTTACATAAATAATTAACTGTGAAATTAATGGTTTTAAGCCATAATCGGAGCCAGCAATTCGAGCCGAGCTATTTCTCTTTTTTTATTTTTTAAATTAATAATTTCTCATATAAATATATAAAATTTTAAATTATTTTTTCTATTTATAATTAATAAGTAATAAATATATTTGTAATTTCTCTTATAAATATATTTTACATCAATTTATCTTAATTTCTTTTGGAGTTTTCTCTCCAATATTCTCTACAATATATATGCTTTAGTACTCTATACAATCAATATTTTTCAATATTTTCTTTATTTAATTTAAGAAAAATTGATTTCAATTAATATATACATTCTTATATATCATTTAATATATATACTCTTAAATAATTTTTCTTAGTTACCACTGTTACCATTAGGAGATTAATAATTTTTTTTATTTATAAATTATAAATATATTATAATTTTTTCTGTAAATGTATTCCATTTTAATTTATCTTAATCTCTCTTATATTTTTCTCTCTAATATTCACCGCTATGTATATTCTATAATTTATTTTCTAATACTATAGATAATTTATATTCTATATGCATTCCAAATATAGTATTGATTTTAATTAATATATATACCCTTAATTAATATATAAGTAAAATATGCACTCTTAAATAATTTCTCTTATTTAGAACTTTTATAAATAGGAGAATTTAATAGTTCCTTCTATTTATAAATTATAAATATATTTATAATTTCTTTATAAATATGTTTCACATCAATTTATTACAATTTCTCCAATATTTTTCTCTCTGATATTATCTATAATTTATATTCTTTAATTTAATCTCCAATACTTTACAACTTATATTCTTTAATATTTTCTTTATTTTTTAAAATTATTTTCAATATTTTTAATCTTAATTACAATTTTTTTCTTTAAATAATTAATTAAAACCATTTATAAATTGTCTCTCCTGTTTCGAATTGTATCAAAATCGCTATTGAACCATCCCAAAATTGTTCTCTTGAATTATTTGAAACCTTCTCATCAAATCACTTTTCGAACTGAGACTCAAATCAAAACTAGCGGTTTTAAAATTGCCTTTAAACCATCCTATAGATGACACAATTTAAGTTCAAAAATTTTTTAAACCTAAGTCGGAAAATCTTAAAGCATGACTATTCCTACTTTCGAATTCATGGTCATACCAATAAGACGCAAAATATTTATTTATATGATTAAGATTAGTTCAAATTTAATTTTCTCTTAAATAAAAATAAAGTTATAATTACATATTATACTGAAAATAAAATATAATCTATATATTATACTCATGTAATCTTTTTTTATTTAAACTTATTAATTATATATTGAGATATTTAATTTTATTATATCTAAATATAATATTTAAGATTATTAAATATAAATATTATATTGTATAAAAATTTGAATCAAACTAGCTTAGATCTCTAACAATTTGTATAAAAAAAATTAAAAGTATGAAAATATTTCCAAATATTTATTTTTTTTTCAAAAATATTTATTTTTTAATTCTTAATTTTAAAAACATTCACTTTTAGAAATATATATTGAAAATAACATCAAGTATAACATATCAAATCTATACATATAATATATATTTTTAGTTAAATTTAAAAATATATATTTTTAAATTTATTAAAAATTATAGAATTTTTAAAAATTAGAAAAAAATAAATAATTTTGAGGAAATTACGTCCTGTACCAGAATTTTTAAAATTTTTACTTTTTTTTATCCAAGTTTTTTTATTGTTTCACAAAAGCGTGTAAAAAATTTATAATTATCTAATAATAAACTTTGAGAAATTATCATATGCATAATATATTCATAATAAATTTTATGTATATTATATAAGACTGATATATTCATAAATTGATTAATTTTTTTTTGATAAGTTTGATAATATTTTTCTAAATTGATAAATTTATAATATCATGAACTTGTTCAAAAAATTTTATATAAAACTCTTCAAGCCACCCTATTTATAAAATGTACTTTGTTTTGCTTTATGTCTTATTATTAGGCCTAACATCTTTAAAAATCCACGAAAATACGTGTTTTCTCAGTCTAATTATATCTTTTGATTTGTGTCAATTGGATACATACCTTACTTTTTTTTTTTCAATCAAATCAATTCAAGTTAAACTTGGGATAATCCTAAGTTTACGTGGCTTTTCGACATGGCAGACTCATGCACTATCAGCATAACCACTCAAAACTAACTATTTTGGATCTTTTTTCCCCTAGCTTGAACAAAATGTTGTGTTTTTCCTTTTCTTTAATTCTATCCTTTTAAGCCAAAATAGTGTCATTAATCCATCTTCTCTATCCGATTGTGAATTTGGAAACCTTAAGCTCTCTCATCCACTCTTGATTTCAAAATGCTTAGCACACTAATCTTTTCATTGATTTGGAAACCATTAGCTCTCTAATCCGTTGTTGAAAACCCCGGGTTTCATTTCGATTTCATACCTAATAATTTACTTTGTTTCATTTGCCATTTGTTGCACTAGAAGTTCCTTTTATATGTTCTCCAAGGAAGGAGCAACGATAGAAGCTATAATTAAATCAAGTTCTGAGGTTAGAGTTTCGTGAAAACATGAACAAATAACTTATTGCTACAACTCACTCGGCCATAACAATCCATCAAGGAGATTCTTGAGATGCCCATTCTGGAAGGAGGATGATTGCAAATATTTTAAGTGGTTAGATCCTGAATGCACGGCCAGAGACAAGGATATTATTTATCCATTTGTCACTAGGATTCTAGCCCTGAAGGAGGAAATTAGGAAGCTCCCTGAGCTAATCTAAAAAATGAAGGAAGAAGTTGATACCTCTGCTAAAGCATCTACTACATTGTAGCTATGGTATTGAAGCTGAAGATAGATCATAAAATAAATGTTTTCAATGAAAAGAAGTTTTTTTTTTTTTAAAATTTAGAATTTAGAATAGAATTTATAAAAAAATTATTTAATTTTTAATATTTTATTTAGAAAATGATTTCTAAAAATTCATAAAGAATTAAATTTAAATTAATTAAAAATAATTTAGTAATTAGATGAAATTAATAAATTTTAAATAAAAATAATTAAAATTTTAAATAAATTATTTCTAAATAAAATAATAATACATTATACAATAATAGAATTATAATAATATATTAAAATATATAAGACTTATTTTTATTCTCTTTGAGCAAATAATAATAAAATGATGTAGTTTTGAGTTATATCAAAACTATATCATTTTAATTAAATGGATTGCAGCAAGTTCATGCCAACAAAGTTATATGACCTATTTAAAATCGTATCATAAACGGATTGATTCCATTTCTGATACTAACTAGAGTCAACCCTAATTCACTAATTTTATATATTTCGCGTATTGTATTCACGTGTCATGACCTATTTTGACATCTCTACCAATCCCACAGCCAAGGTTAATGTTTGTCTTCTTAAAATGTTTACAATTTCTTCTGGCTTCTATATATTCATCATCTAAGTTCTCTAGGCTAGTGTTTACATCTTCTGAATATGAACAATCATGAGAAATATAGTCTACATCATCTGAGTCTGATTCCACTTCATTTGCATATAAACATCATGAAATTTGCCACTAAACATACATTGTCAGCTGTTTTCTCATACTCATCTATGAATGGATTGTTCAAGTCATTTTCCTAATTTATATATTGGGAATCAATTGTTGACCAATGAAAAATGCAAGTATCTTCTTCAAAGTGACTTACCTAAGGTTCACCTTGTTTAATAGGCTGATTGTGTTCAATAGGTTCAGGGTGTTTAGGAGGATGACTATGTTTAATAGGTTCAAGGTCTTCAGTAGGTTGATTGAGTTCATTAAGCAATATCCTTTCACTGTTAATGCAATCTAAAACTATTTTGCCACCTTGGATGCTTTACAGAATAATTCATAAAGCCATAATATAATGTCAAATCAAACATCTTCTTAAACTCTTCATCTATATCAACGTATAACAATAAGTTAGGTTCTCTAAGTCCTCCTCCCATTTGTTGTTAAGCAAAGATCACACCTCTTGTATATTCTAAATCCTCAACAATCTTCTGCAACTCAGTGCTTTCAAAAGTTTTTATATCACTCAAGCTAATGCTACTATCCCCAATGTATGATAATTTTGGAGTATCCACAAACCTGTCTACATGC
Source organism: Garcia nutans (assembly GCA_947685225.1). NCBI lineage: Eukaryota > Viridiplantae > Streptophyta > Magnoliopsida > Malpighiales > Euphorbiaceae > Garcia > Garcia nutans. The sequence goes on from CANTUV010000068.1 coordinate 5,790,096, forward strand.
CATAACTCAATAGGCAAGAAATTAATCATGCATCTCCCATACAAAAGTGAAAAAACATTAAAAAAAAAAAAAAGAAGATAAACAATAGCACAAAACTTCAGTAGCAAATTGTAGCAAAAAAAACCTTAAATCTCAGCCATGTAGAAAATAATAAATTTTTACATATAAATAAATACATTCATTACCTATATCGAAACTTCTTTTTTTTTTTTTTTCATTTTGTTGCGCATCTTAGTCTGTGATCCTGGAAGAAAATTTCACAAAGTAAAGAATTAAAAATTTCTGCTTGAAATTAAAAACTCAACAGTAGCATGTGGCCAGGATTAACTCAAAATTGAATCACTCGCATATTAAAGAAGCGGGAAACATGCGGGAAACAAGCTGGTCTGAAATGCAGGGAATAAATTTTTGCTCTCAGTTGAGGGTTGTGAAGATGGGGACAATGGACGAAAGAGATAGGAAGTTGAGGGACTCGAAGGAGCTGAGAGTTTTTTTCAATTGCTTCTAGCTGATATTTAACGACATCGTTTCATTCCAGCTGAAGTATGAAAAGAGAGGAAGGAAAACACAACATTTCATTCAGCTAGGGAAAAAAGATTCAAAACAGTGAGTTTTGAATAGATGTGTTGATAGTGTATGAGTCTGCCAAGTAGGAAAGTCACATAAGAGTATCTCCAATGGGGAGGAACTTTCTTATTGGATCCTACAAAAATATCACATAAACATTTGGTGGGACTCAAATAAAAGTGAGACTTGATGTTGCAACTAGCTATTACAAATTAGCCGTTAAAAACTAGCTATTACAAATTAACTGTTACAAAATAGCCTTTAAAAATTAGCCGTTGAAATTTTTGTTTGATTTAATTAAATTATTAATTTTGATTAGGTTAATTTTTGATTATGTAAAAATATTAGAAAATTTTAAATTATTTTAATTAAAATTAATTTTTAATAAATAAAATAATATTTTCACGAACACACTACATAATTAAAAATAATATACAATAATTTCAAATATCAAATTATAAAATAAATTAAAATTACAAATAATGTCACATGTTTAAAAATTTATATAACCATAAGTTCTAACTTAATTGGCATTGTAGAATTGCCAGATATGTTCCACTAAGAGCTTTCTGCATGTGCTTGGAGAATAAGTTCAAGATGTTTTTATTCTGAGTCATTAAACAAAAACTCTTCAATCTAATCTTCACCAATGTCTGAAGACATGTTGTTTGGTTTATCATAGTTATTAGACATTTTAAGTAATGAATTTTTTTACTGTTGGTTATAGATGGAGAAATGTTTCTAGAGTAGATGACTAATTGGTAAGTGATTAAAGCATTTTATAAATAAGGAGATTTGAGTTTATAACGGCTAGTTTGCAACGGTTAATTTTTAACGGTTAATTGTTAACTAGTTTATAATGGATAGTTTTTAACAACAAATAACATTACACCAAATAATAAAATATATTACAATCACAAATAAAATTACAAAATTGAAAAGCTACATAATATTGGAAAAAAAAAATTAAAAAGCTGCATAACCATAAGCGCAAATATTCAATTAATATTATGCTTTATCTTAACATTTTCTAGCAACTTAGCATGAATATCTCGCTGGACTAAATTCATTGAGGAGGTGTCCGCAAAAAGGAGTTGTATGTCCATCTCATTTTCCTTCAAGTCCATCTCCTTTTGCTTGACATTTTTCTAGTCCTCAATCACTGATAATTTTCTAGCTGTATTTGATTTAATTGCTCCAATCTCTTCTTTAATGAAGGACCCAACATCAGTAGCTTTTGATTTCCCTTTACTTTTCCTCTTAGCTGCTTTGGTGCCTTTTGGACGAATTGGAGACTCCACAACATCATCGGTCGATGTCATTTCGGGATTTGATAATGATGAGTATGCTCTATTAGCACTTATTTTTGTCCTCATGGAACCTCCACTATTAGTTGAAGGAACTCTCCATTTTGGTTTCTTTCGAAGCTTAATCCAGTGCCTCACAAAATTATATTTCTTCTTAGTCCTAGCAAGATAGAGTTGATGAGCCAACTTCATTATATTGTCCATGTTTGAACATCTCCTTATTTCTCGAGTTGTCTTATCGTAACATCCACCAAATTATTGAGCTCCATGATTGATCCTATATAATCATTTTTGTTGCATTTGACCCTCTTTTGATGATGCTGGAATTACTTTCCTTGTAGTATTGATGAACTTGGGTCCAAAATGCATCAAATTTTTTATCAGTGCCAACAGTAGGATCCATTGATACTTTTAACCATGCACTAATTAGGAGCTTATCATCTTCCCATCGTCATTGACTGGTATTCTCTTACACAATTTCAACATTAATGTCGTCATTGTTGAAGTTTATATTATCTTCAACATCATTGTTAGAAAAATGATGTATATATTGAATTTGGAATCAAATCAATGGGCGTTTAAAGAACTCGATTAGATGAACCCTCAACATTGAGTGAATCCGACCCTTCACAATTAGATTCAGTTTGAAATTGTGAAGATGAAGTAAATTGGAAAAAATGAAAATTGATATGTTTGTGAATTTTGGTTATTAGTAAAATAATAAATTTGAAAATTTGGATTTTGAGGTAGGTTTGGATTTATAGATTGAGATTGTGGAAAATTTTGACTTTGAGAAAAATTAAAATTTTGCAGGTAATTAAAAAAATGGTATTGAATTGATTTGGATCCTTTTTTTTTTTTTTGAAAAATTGTAAATTAATTTGATTATAGATGAATTTTAATAGAGTGAGAGAAATAAAATTTTAATAGAGTTGAGAGAAATAAAATTTTTAATAAATTTTAGTAAAGTGGGTGAGAAATAGAATTTGATAAAAAAATGATTGTATTTATTGATAAAAAATAAAAAAATAAAAATTGTTACCGTTGCACACAAGTGCAACGGTAACAAGCATAAAACGGTTTGTTACTATTGTATGCTTCATTTTAAATTTTTATTTATTTTTTTTTTGTAAAGGGCTATCATTTACTGACTAAAAGATCGTCTCACTTTAGTGGTACGTGGAACTTATCCCACAACGAGACAAGTCTCGTGATCCTAATCTCTTTATGAAACTGGAATACAAAAAATACCCGCGCGGCAGGTGCTCAAAGGTTGAGATTATACCAAACCCGGTCTAGATTAATTTGATTAAAAAAAAGTGTTTATCCAATTGACTTAAATCAAAAGATAAAATTAAACTAAAAAGACATATTTTCGTGAATTTTTTTAGATGTTAGACCAATATTATTATTATTATTATTATTATTATTATTATTATTATTATTATTTTCCAATCCTCTCATATTTGGGGCTAACCCTCCAGCTTAGGTGGGAAGCAGAAAGCCGTACATTGGAACAACTCTACTTTGAATGAGTCAAATCTCTAGGTATCAATTAATTATTAGCTTGAACCTTGGAACCAGACGAGACTTGTTTCAAGTGATGATAGCACTACCTTCCGCATTGCTTTGTACATAACAAAATACTCTTTAACAAAAATAGACACAAATACAATTAAAATAAACTACTTGTCAATTTAATGAATTATTGATATACATCCTGCTTTGCTGATGCATACAAACAAGTGCACATAAGAGAATAATTACTTCTTCTTGCCTGCTTTTCCTTCCTTTAATCTTATAACTTCGTTGGCATACCTCACCCCTTTACCTTTGTATGGTTCAGGGGCCCTCCATTTCCTAACAGAAGCAGCAAACTGACCAATGTTGCACTTGTCATATCCGCTAATAATGATCCTGGTGTTCTCTTCCACCTTTACTTTTAGATCATCTGGTATTGCCATTCTAACTTGATGAGAAAATCCAAGACTTAATACCAGGTCTTTTCCTTCTACCGTTGCACGATAACCAACACCAACTAATTGAAGCCTCTTCTCAAATCCCTTGGACACTCCCACCACCATGTTGTCCGTAAGTGTCCTGAATGCATTGGCATGCATATAGGGTGTAAATAAACAAGGTATAAAACTATACTACAACAAACTCTTGCTAAGGCTAATACTCATATTTATGAAATGCATGCAAAACTGCAAATATATAATTCACGTATGAATGAAAAGACATTTAAAAAAGAGTAATAACTGGTATATACATCAAATAACTGACAGTATTTCTTTCAGAATATCTTTTATTCCTTTATATGCAATGATGACTCTTCGTAAATCAAAGCTTCCTAACTACACAGTGTTCTCATTTCAGCAAACAGTACCAAGAAAGTATGGTCTGCTCTCACTATTTTCATTTGACACCTTCCTGGCCATGTGAGATGCATGTTTGATATTTGCCAATAGGCATGTTAAACACACATTACTTTCCAATAATTAGCATTATCCCTTGAATCATTATCTTACATTCTGATATCCTATAGCAAAGATGGAAGCATATGCAATCATAATAGAGTAGAACACTCTTTTTATACGCTGTTTGCTGTAGATGAATTCCACAAAATTTTGTAGAATTCATTTGGAATTCCACATTTTTGTTTTCAATAAAAATGAAAATGTTCATTTTACTCTTACAAGTTCAATTCCATGGAATTCAACATGATTAAATCAAATTCTATCATTTATAAATAAATGTAATGCTTCAAATTCATTTAAACCAAATAAAGGGTTAGTCTTCTAGTTCTACATACAACCATTAAAAGTTCCCGATAATGAAGTATTAGAAAAAAGATGTAACAATAACTAGCCTTACATAACATACAAGTATAATGATAATTAAGTGAAGATAAGTTATGCAAGGAAAAGTTCACGAGTAGAGGATATGGAAGAGTTTACCTGAAAAGTCCATGCATTTGGTTAGCTCTTCTTGTATCCAATGCCTTTTTAACACGAATCGATCCATTCTCCTCTCTATCAAGCTTCACTTCTCGAGGATAAGTTATTGAAAGTTCCCCCAAAGGACCCTTCACTTTTAAATATTGGTCATACAATGTAATTGTGACATTGGAAGGCACTTGAATTGGTTGCTTTCCTATTCTTGACTCCTTACATTCTATAGTCTTTCTCAGGAACCCAACACAAGTTATAGGAAATATAGGCATACAAACTCCATTTGCCTCACCCAAAAATGCAGATCTCAGATTGCTGTAACATCAGCGAAAAGACGAATGACATCAGAAGCTAAATAATATAGCGCTCTTAGCTCATATCTCCAAGGTCATTAAAATCCACCATTCTGTATCCTTAAGTATTCATACAAGAGATATACGAGCAACCAAGAAACAAGAACCTTTTGACATAACCAAGTAATCCATTTATTAGCTGATAAACTGTAGCTTCTGTTCTAAAGGTTAACAGCCTGAGTTTAATTTTATTGAAACTAAGGATTGTTGACTCTATCATGAATAAGAAGAGTTTTTGGTCCAACTAGTAACTAATTTGAGAGAGGGTGAGGCTAGGGAAAATGAGATAGCCCCCTCAATGTAGCCCAAGTTGAATTGCCTCCCAGTAGTCCAAACCAAAACAAAATCTAAATCTTGAAATTGCAACACTTCTCTCAGAAGAATCAAATAGAAGTAAAAGAATTAGTTCAGGTGAACGTAGTTTCTTAGATGATTTAGGAGCCTGAACAGCTAAACCACATAAATGGCTCCGAAAAGCCTACAACTTTTGTATACATTATAACTCCAAATTAACTAGTAGAAATGTTTCTTTATTCTGGGCTATCGCGAATAGAGCTTTAATCGAGTCGAGTCGCGCTTTGGAAAACTCAAGCTCGATTCGTTATAAAATAGTCGAGTTCGAATTCGAACTCGAATCGAACCCGAGCCAAGTCTGAACTTGTATCAAGTCAGCTCATATATTATGTATCTCGAGATTGATTTAAATAAGTTTAACGACTTCAATGAACTTATTTCAATTTTCATTTTTTATTCATCTTTTTCTACATTTTAATAAAAGATATACTAAAATTAATATTTTTATGAAAGACAAACAATATTATTATATATTAACAAAAATGAAACATTTTATTACTATAATGTTATATTTTGCTATAAATTATTAATCTATTTTATATTATATATTATTTAATTTATTTATCATATATATCATATATTAATAAATTATATGAATTATATTAGTTAAAAAATTAATATATTCACATACATAGTTTAATACAAATAAATTAAAATATATATTTTTAATACACTAAACGAGCTAGCTTATGAGCTTTTTAAATGAGCCAGCTCACGAGCTAACGAGCCGAGTATTTTTTAGCTTGAGCTTGGCTCATTTAACAAACGAGCAGTTCGAGCTCGAGCCTGAATGAGCTTTTAACGAGCCGAGACCGAAGCCGAACTCGAGCAGTTTGGTTCATTTACAACCCTAATCGCGGGTCATGACTGGTGGTTCTTTCTCGCTCTTTATTTTATCATGTGTGGTAAAATATATAATAATAAAAAACTAGTCCAGGCAATCTAAGTAGCTGAAGGCACACTAATTAATTTTTTAATTGAGGTAACTTATACATTAAATTACATGATTCCACCATTATGAGAGGCAATGCTCAACAGTCTATTATGAATTCAAGGAAGAAGAAAAAGCACTTGTATTTTAGTTTAGCAGAGGAAAGACTACCAACCAAACAAAAATCAAGTGGGTTACCTCAGAAAATCTATGATATTCAAAACACAAAATGCAATCTATATTTATTTAATTTTTTTCCCTGGTACAATAAGCAGAATTGGCAATGCACTAGAATAAAGTGTTAGTGTTAATTATCACATTGGACACAAGAGTCAAGAACTGAACAGAAGACACAGAGTTTGTCAGAACAAAAGTTCAAACGCAAAAACATACCCATAAAAGAAACATAGCTTGAACTGACCAAAGCCCATCATTTTAGACCATTAAAATCTTATTAAATTCCTAAATAATAACAAACATTTCGGCTACCCAGACTAACTAACAGAAAGCAAGTGCAGCCATGAAATTATAAAGCATGAACCCTTCAACATATATAAAGAAACTAACTGGGAAGTAAGGTTTTGACCTGGTTCGAAAGAAAGAAGTAATTGAAGAAGCCATTGTCAAAGGCCTTCGAGCATCACTGGGAGCTGCGCCTGTGCTACTTTTGATAGGAAGGGAACAAAATGGGGCTATGCAAATTCTAAAATGACTATTATCCAGCAAATTTTCAGTGACTAAATTACCCTTAAGGCCGACTGGAGGTATGTGCCCAGCCCATAAATTGTGATACATTTTAGATATTTGATAAATTGCTTCAAACGAAAAAATTTATTATTTTTGTGATTTTTTTTTTCAATTTATATTTTTTAAATGAGTAAATCATCTTTCTTTTAAATTTTATTTTATTTATTTTTTCTTGTATTGCGTAATGTAGAGGTGTTATATATATAAAAAATTTAAAATGCAATATCTATCTAACATCTACGATGTATCTATGTAACATTTTATACATGTAACTCAATATCTATACAATATTTATAGAATATACATAAGTTATTTAAAAGTATATAATAATTAAGAATACAATTTTGATTCTTTTTTTAAGGAACCAAACCGCAACTCAAAGTTGAAGTTTGGTTCAATATTTAAAAAACAAAAAATAAAATGCACCAAATTGTAAATTATATTTGCGGTTTGGTGTAAAATACTGTAGTAAATTATTTATCCGAAACTTTGAGTTTCGATATCATTAAAATCGAAACTCATAGTTTCGGTTCCATAAGTTTAAAACATTAAAAAAAATTAAATAGTCAAACCGAAAGTTATATTTTCATAATATAATTACACTTTCGGTTTGACAATTTGACTCGTATATTTTCATAATATTTGGAAGAAGTCTCATATTTTTGTAATTTTAAGGGACTTCTTCCATATTTTTGTAATTATCCCGAAAAAACCCCTAGTTTTGGCCAAGCTAATTGTCTGGCCAGAATTGGTATAAAAATACTATAGAACCTCTTTGATCACCCTCACTTTCTTATATGATGCTTCACCAATGACAAGTATATCATGCTCAAAAAATAGATGGAAAATGGGAGGCCCTCCTCTTTCTAAAATAATACAATGCCAGAGCTTTTGCAATACTATCTGTTGAATACCATGGGCTAAACGCTCCATGCATAAAATAAACAAGGGGATAATGGGTCACCTTGATGGATACCCCTTGTAGGCTTAAAAGGAGAAGTCATTTCCCCATTCTAAGAAACCTTCATCGAAGTGGTAGAGAGACTTTGCATAATAACAGCAGATAAATGATGAGGAATACCTGCAGCCCGCAAAGTATCTGAGATGAATCCCTAACTTAACTTGTTATAAGCTTTTTCAAGATCAATTTTAAAGACCATGTAGCCTTTATGCCCTTTCATGTTTCTCAAAGAGTGAATAACTTCCAAAGTAATAATAATATTATCTCTGATATGATGTCCAGGGACAAAACTGGTTTGATTAGGATTGACCAGAAGAGACATGCAAGGCTTCCACCGATTTGCAATAACTTTAGTAGCAATTTTCATGACAACATTACAAAGACTAATAGGTCCGAATTGAGAAATGTATTTAGGATATGACACCCTAGGTATCAACACAATCTTTGTTCTATTAATTTTATCAGAGCATACTCATAAATGGTAGACCATTATTGTTGATAAAAAAAATTGCATGAAAACCATCAATACTTAGAGCCTTAGGAGAGGCCATTTGAAAAAGAGCCTATCTTATCTCCTCATAAAAGGTAGACCATTGAGTTGATCCAAAAGAGTGGTATCAAGGCTAATACTCAAAGCTAATCGATCTAATACCACTTCAAAATATAATTCTTTGAATTATTCCACTATAAGCTCTTTTATCTCCTCCTTATTAGATGTCCATCTACCAAAGAGTCCCTTAACAATTCAATTTTACTTTGCCTCTTCTTCTGAACAATAATTTTTGAAAATAGTCGTGTTCCTATCACCCTGCTAAACCTATTCCATTCAATCCATCTACCTCTAAAGGAGCTCCTCCTGAGCCTCTACCATAGCCAATTCCTTTCTCCAGTCATATTCAAGAGAGAGGAGATTTTTAGAATCATGAAGAGATAAAGCACATTGGATGCCCCCATTCTTCTAAGAATAATTTTCTTATGGTAGAAGATATTACCAAATACTTTTTTATTTCAGTCCATAAGCTTCTCTGAAATGCTCTTGATTGCTATATGGAAATTTGAAGAACTACACCAGTTGCTCAAGATAAAATCCCAAAAACCAGAATGTAAAAGCCAAAAAAGGCTAAAGGGGGCTAGAATATAGTGTTTATTATCCACCCTAAAGCAAAAAAGAATCGGGAAATGATCTAACTAGAGGCATGAGAGATGAAGAACTTTAGCATTATTGAATTTGAGAAGCCAAAGATTATTGCAAATTTCCCTATCAAGACATTCACAAATGTTACCTCTAATCCACGTGAACTATTGACCATGAAATCCCAAGTCTACCATATGATAGCCATCAAACCAATTAATAAGGGCCTTGCAAAAAACATGTCTTAGAGGAGACATTGCAAACATTATGTCTTAAAGGAGAGCCACCCTTTTTCTCAGAACTGCAAAGAAGAGCATTAAAATCCCATGCTAGAACCTAAGGTCTTGTTATACCATTGGCTAACTTGCTCAATTTGGCCCATAGAAAATTTTGACATACAGGGGATGGACTACCATAGACTACTGTTACAAGGGGGATGGACTACCATAGACTATTATTTCAAGGGACTCAATGCCATTAGGCCTACGAACCAGTGTATGAATATACTAGTGATGCACTTCAATAATAGATAATGAGATGGTATCATTCTAAAGAAACCAAATACCTCCCGTAAGCCCCATAACCTCAATATGAAAAGAGTTACGATACTTATATTTTTTAATAAACTTATCAGCTTTGATACCACTAATATGAGGCTCTAGCAAAGCCATAATACTCGGGTTATTAACTTGTACCATGCTCTTGAAAGCATTCTGAAACTCAACTTGTCCTACACCTTGACAATTTCAACAGCAGATAGCTATATCCATTAAATAAAGAAAAAAGGAAATAAGCTAACTTGCTTGAGCTAGATTAGAACTAACAGGTTCTATAACTTCCTCCAATTTCTCCTGGAGAGAGTTAGCCCTATCTCATACTACACCCTCCATAGCTTATACCTCTTCTTCACATAAGTTGGGATCATTGTTAACTAATTGAATAAGATCATCACAAGGATCAAGTGGTTCTTCGAGTTCCACAGATTGGGACGAGGCAACCTGGGATTGATCGTTAAGCATAGGAGGAGCCTTATGCTTTTGGCAATCTTGAATGTCTATGGTTGTGTGATGAGTGGTGTCTAAGGTGGTCTTATTAGGAGCAAAGGTAAAAACACTACTAGGTAATGCAAAAGCCATGCTAGGTCCACCATTAGTCACTGAGGGTCCATTATCGGGGTGAGGGCTTGATGTAGCAGAGATACGTTGCATGGCCTTTGTGGCTTAGTTACTATTAGTAGAAACTGTCTTATTAGCCTTGTTAGAATTGCTTGCTATCTATCTAGAGTTGTTTGGATTTCTATTCTCTTTCCTATGTGATGTAAAAGTCAGGGTTGGAGCGATAGTAGAACAAACATTAGCAGCCACAAAGAATTTAGGTTATGTAGGAATCTCTTCTAAATCCATCAAGGCCTTAAACACAGAGCACTCAACTGTATTGGTAGGGTTAATAGTGGGTTTATGATTTTGGGTGTTGCTAATCCTTTGGCCCTTTCTTAAAACCTTCATCCAAGTTCCAAACTATGTTGCATCCTGATATGACCGCTTCTCTACCTAAGGAGGATTACCCATGGTCTCAGCAGCAACCCTATTACTTTTATCTTTAAGGTTGGGACAGTTAGTCACAGGGTGCCTATAGTAACCACATTCAAAGCAAATCTTAGAAAGCCACTCATATTCAACAAAGTATGATTTCCCATTCACAATAACTTTTGACATCAAAGGCTTGTTTAGGCCTAATTCCACAACAATCTAAGCAAATTTGCCTCTCAACACATTCTCAATATTGTAATCAATCTTAATAACTAGCCCAATACCAGACCCAATCACAGACCCTCTTGTGATACAGATGGAGGAGGAGATTAGGGAGACAAATCCATGCTACCACAAAATTGATCTTATCTCTCAAGTAATCAAAATCAAGATGCCAAGTGTAAAGGATCAGATGGTGTCCTAGAATAGACCTAGGTCCTTTCATCATAATTTGTTTCATATTAGCCATAGAGTTAAATTGCACCAAGAAGTAGTCACCTTCATGGTCTATAATATCAAAGCCCTCGGTGTCATTCCATATTTTTTAGAGTTTCTGGCTAAAAGATCTATAACCAAAGGACTGTCCTAATAGCTTAAGGATTATAGTGGATTCCCATAGTTTGTGTAGATGTCCTTGATTCTCTAAGAAAGAGAAACCTTAGGGACTCCATCCTTTGTTGAAAGGCTTAGGTCATCCTCGCCAAATTCCAAATCATCATATCCTTCAAAAGGTCTATTTTTATGAACCCTAGTTTCTATCAAAAGTGTATCTTTGAAAGAGGGCTTAGAAACATCATTCAGATTCAAAGAGGTGGGCGGTAACCCATCCCTTATACACTTTTTCTTCCTGTTCCGATCATCTTTCATCATGGGAAGAGGTTGGTCTTTTTAAAGGAGTTTAGCACAAATATTTTTTAACTCTATCAATAAATTTTTTGCTCAGTATCCTGAAAAACTTTTTTTTTATTTCTCTAGTACTCTAGTATCTTTCCTTTTAATTCATCACCCATTTTTTTTCAATCATTAAACCAACAACACTTTTTCTCCAATAAAAACTGTTTTTTAAATAATCTTTTCTTAATAAATTTATTCGTATTACTTTTAATCATTAACTATTAAATTGAAATGGGATTTTGGTTAGCCAACACATGCCTCCATGCATGATAAGTGAACTAACAATGTCATTCTACTGTTGGTTTATAATAGGCCAAATAGATATGTAACCCTCTGAACTTATAGCATTTTGTTAGTTTGCTCATTGAATTTTTAATTTAACTAAATAATTTTTCTCATATTTTTCTTAACTTATAAACATAAATACGTTGAGTTATATTGAATCATTTACATATCTATGTAATATAAAATATATAAATAAAAGGGATAAAGTGAACAGTATTCATTAATATAAGTGTTTGTTAATAAAAAAAATAGACAAATACATGAGTAAAGTGGTTAAAATAAAAGTTCAAGAGGGGAAAGCGACGAAATGCTATAAGTTCAAAGGACTATATATGCATTTAGCCTTTATAATAATATGACATAATGGAATCTAACCACTGAATACAAATATTACGATTCTAATATTGACAATTTATAATATTAATAATTTATATGGATTTTTTTCTCTTCATTTGCTCTTTAAACTAGTGTCTGGACTTTTATTGGTAGGCGACAATCCATAGTGATTCTTTCTATTTGCTAATGGTAATGGATTGTTGATTGGATGACAAGATTAATAGTGATGGAATGGCTTGATATTGGGTTGTAGACATTGTGATGGATTTTTAGGCATTCTTGCTGGCCGACGAGCTTCAATGGTGATGGTGTATTGCATGACTGCAAAGGATAGGTAAGCTTTTGGACGGCAATAACAAGGTGGTTATCTGCTGAGTTGGGTGGATAGTGACGCATTGCTGCTTTTGTTTATTGGCATCAATGGATTGCGGTTGCTAGTTGAACGGTGATGACTAGTGTGAGCCCTTAATTTCGCACCTGGCCTGTATACATAATTAGAAAAAGTAAAATTAAGAAAATATATATTATTATTATTATTTAAAAACTAATATTTGTGATAGCACGGTCGGGCCACACTAGGGATCGGATTTTGGACTCCTATAAATAGGGGTCCCCGTCCCTTGATTAGGGATCGAATTTTCTTACCCTATAACTCTGTCGAAATATACTTGTGACGTAAATTAATCAAACAATAGTTTTTTCTTAATTATTTTAGACTTTCTAGACCTTCATTTATCAAATTTTGTTCATGTTTTGCCCAAATGGAGTTTCGAAGTGGCAAGAATCTTCAACCATTTGTCAAGAAAAGGCTCCAACCTAAGGTAAGTAATCAACTCATAAAATTGGATAATTCAAATCTCTTTGCAATCAAAGGACATGAACTACTTACTGCTCTGATTTCCATATAAACGGGATAAGTAGGCACACTAGGATTATCATTCCCAATAACGAGCCCACTCCTTAACAACCAACCACCATTTCGTTTATTTATTTCAATTTCTGCTTTCTTTTTCTTCTATATTATTCTTTAGTTGTCATTTTCAGTATTATTATCTTCTTTACTTCGAAGCTCTGTTGGCGAATTTAGTAAGCCTTGCAAACGGACACCATGTGATTTTAATAGTTCTCTTCTTTTATTTTCTTTTGAGTTTATTATGTTGATTGAGAATTTATGCTCAACCTAGGACTATAAAGGCTAAAGTTGAAGCTCTTCTGGAATCATCATTTGAGGATGTTGTAATATTTTTACTATTTAGTACTGCATTGGTGGATGTCATCCTTATTAAATATACATACATTATAAAATAGTGTTGTTCATATTTATTTGTGATATAATCCATGAAAAATCATATTTTTTACTAAATCAATTATAAAAAGAACTAAATCAATCAAAAAGAGATAAAAGACATTATTTTCTTTTACTGATATAAAAACTTAGCCCGAGACCCATCGTAATTGGTTTCAGACTAGTGATCTTTTTTTGGGTAAAAGTTAACCGAATTTAATGGAGTCAATTAAACAGACTTTTTCTTAAATTTTACCAATAACCAAATAAAATTTAGGTGGTGGCTCTCCAATTTTTGCTTTTTAAAAGAAAAGTCATCATTCGTTTTCAAAATAAAAGGAGAGTTTCTTTCAATAAAAGAAATAAATCTTTTCAAAATAAAAGATAATTATAAACTCGTGCTTATCAAATTAACTGAAATCATATGTGGTGGTGTAGTGTGGGCCAAGTCCTAACGAGCAATTTTGGCTCCGAATTTCTATGTTCAGGCAATGCCTCAAAACTAGCTTCTAGATTATGATGACAAGAGTGATGTTGGTGGTAATTATGTGATTCTAGACGACAATGGTGTTCATGCGACTCTTGGGCTATTATGGGTGATAACAAAGAAGCTTGGTGGCTACGATGATGGTATCAAAGGTGGCGAATTAGAATTATTATAATATGAAAAAAATATTTTTTTAATATTACAAATTATAATAGTTTTTAATATTATAGTATAGTATATATTTTTAATGTTAATAAAACATTATGAAATCTTTTACATTTGTGAGCGGAGATTTTCGTCCCCACTCCCACTTGGAATGGTTCTTGCAACTTCAGCACTGTTAGGCTCGGGGCCTTAGAGAATACGAGCATAAGTCCGGAGAAAATAGAGTCGCCACCTGGACGGGCCGGAAAAAAGAAAGAAGTGGATGACTTGATTCCTAAGGAATTTCCAACCCCCTAATGGGTTCAAAAAATTAGGTACATGTGAGGAAGATGAAAAATGACCCAACACCCCTACAACGCCAGGTTCATTAGAACCGGCCTCCTTTTCAGGTCTTAATACTATAAATTCTTTAAATATAATGATATTATCCATAATAAATACAATCATAAGAATAAACAAATACTTTATTAATAATCATAGCAATGTTCAAATAAAATTAATAAATAGACACCCATCTAAGGATGGAAACATGTCTTTACATCGTCCAATGTCTAAAATTAAATAGGACACCCACTAAAAGGTAGAAACGTATCCTTTATATTAATCCCAAAATATGAAAATAATTTAAATTATATAAGAATTAATTAATGAGGTACCCAATCATGGAAACATACCTCATACAATTTTAATAAACAAATAGTGATCAAGAAAATATTCATCCATAATAAATTAAATAAATTAAACATCAAAATCAAATAAATCAATCATCAAAATATATAATAAACTACATGATCCAATCTAAAACTAAATGAAGCAATAAATATATAAGTTTAGGGCTTACATCTTGAATTAAGATTTCTAGGGTTTTAAACATGAAATATGTTTTTTTAGGGTTTTAGATGGAAAATTAGGGTTTCTAGGATTTTAAACATGAAATATGGTTTTTAGGGTTTTAGATGGGAAATTAGGGTTTCTAGGGTTTTAAACATGAAATATGATTTTTTAGAATTTTAGTGGGAAATTAGGGTTTCTAAGATTTTAAACATGAAATATGATTTTTAGGGTTTTAGATGAAAAATTAGGGTTTCTATTTTTTTAAATATGAAATATGGTTTTTTAGAATTTTAGATGGAAAATTAGGGTTTCTAGAGTTTTTCCTTAACCTAAGACTTAATATATATAAAACAAGATTTAAAATACAAATCAAAATTTAAGATAATGCACAATTACGATTTAATGTAGACTAGCATTAAAAGATACTGTGATGTAACCCTAAAGTGTAAATTGTAATTAGGGTTTTGGATAATTGGATGATGAGTCTGTAAGTAATTATAAAAATTATTGCAAAATCCTATTCATGAATTATTAACACAGTAAGTTAAATGAGTTAAGTGTTGAAATTAATCAATGTATTTAACTGGATGGATTAATAAGAACATTACTTATATTGTAGGCTCCACCAAATTGATGTGTTGATCCAAGCTATCTTTTCCTTTCTGCCTAGAACAATTGATTCTTGGTTGAAGACTTCGTGATCCAAAGATCATCCACTACCACTTTGCTTTGCTTTCTTCTTTATTTTCATATTGTTTTCTTCCTTGCTTGATGTTGCTCAGTTGCTTTTTGATGATTAGGGTTTCATAAAACTATTATTCTCTCTTTCCTTTATTGCCAAATTGTTAATCCAAGTTGCTACCTCTCTATTTGTGTTAATCACGTATTTATTAGAAAACTTACCTTGACCCTAAACCTAATCCGACTCTTATAAGTTAATTAGGAAGTCAAATGGCCGGTACAATTGTGTTTAGGACTCAGATTAAAGGCTAAAATCAACATGGAGTGCACCTCATATCGATTTGGGCTATCCAAATTGATATGAGACAGCCTCATATCGATTTAGGAGGCTCAAATCGATATGAGGCCTTCCTCATATCGATTTTGGCTGCCCAAATCGATATGAGGGAGCCACATATCGATTTTGAGTGTTAAAATCAATATGAGGTCTCCCTCAACCCCATATCGATTTTGGCTACCCAAATCGATATGAGGTCTCCCTCATATCAATTTTGGCATCAAACTTAATCCCAATTTTTAATTACTTTCGGACCGAACCGATTATACCATTTAATTTGGACTTTTATAAATTAGACCATCTAATATTTAAGTTTTAAAATTAGGTTTAGGTTCTTTAAAATTATAACGGAATGAGGTAAGCTTCTTAATCCTAATCCATGCTAAAATTAAGGGTTCTACAATATTATTTTTGTTAATATTAATAAATATTATAGATTCTAATATAGTATGTTGAAAATATTATAAATCCTAGTACGTCCATTGAGTATTAATTTTTTAATATTAATAAATTATGATATTTTTGTATAATAAATAGTTTTTAATATTATAATTTATAATATTAATAAATTTTTTTATTAATATTATAAATTATAATATTTTTTAATTATAAACTTAATTTAAACTTGGATATTTACTCAAAGTCGGCATTAGAATTTTAATATTTTTTATTTGGTGAGCCTCATATTGTCACATCAATAATTGTTGACTACTTTAAATGATTTGTTAAATAAAAATCAATTTGGATAGACTTTGAAAAAAGAAAGTTACTTTTCTTTTAAAAAAAATTCAATCCCAACTTCTTTTTTTTTTTCGAAAAAGGAATGTTCATTATACATAGAAATTAACATTATAGCCAATAAGGAGGAAAAATCTCCAAAAAAAAAAAACTAAACAAAAAAGAATCAGAAAAATCTTTATAAAGATACACTTCATAAGCAACACAATAAAACCCTAATCTTTTGGGGTATAGTATAGAAAGATGTAATAAATAATTGCATCTAAGCTCAAAGAGCATCAATCTTCAAATTGTAGTCTTGAAAAAAAAAGAGCTCATTAAAGCTATAAGAGTCGTTAAAGCTAAAACAATCATGACCATCACATGAATTTTGCCTACAACAAATGATGTGTGACTAGATGAGAGTAGGATACTTTGTCGATCTAAAAAATTGAAAAAAAGAAGCAAGGAGCATTGTTGATTGACATCTTATTAAAAACCATGAATAAAAGTTTCAGAGAAAAATTCTCATGATGAGCCTATATGCGATTGATAAGTGGTGTGTACCTATACATCGAGCTAAGCAATCGAGTCGGACCACCTCATCATACCGAGCTGGGTACACAGATCGTAACAAGCCATACCTCCTATAGCAAGCTTGATACACGATCGACAGTCCTTGTCAACCGAGCTAGTCATATAGGCTCAATTTTTTTACCAACGCATCGTTTCTCATAATATTTTCTGGCACTCCAATATTTGCAGAGTTTGTTTCCCACCACCTAGAGTCTTCCACGTCCGGCAGAGTTTGTCTCCCACGTCCGGCAAAGTCTGTCTTCCACCACCAGTAGAGTTTGTCCGTCGCCATCTCACATATATAAAGGGAGCTTAAATGTACAGGTAAGGGGCATTCTTTTCAAAACTCTAACTACCTATATTCAGCACAAGGCCGAGTATTGACATAAGCATCAGAGTCTCTCCACTAGAGTCCGAGCCTCCTCTTTGTCTTGTAGGTCCTTAGGCGCGAGCATTAAGACAAGGAGCCCCAGCTGAGTCTTTAGTCCGAAAGTCCACCTCCAACTCATTCTAGACCAAACCATCATCTCACACTACAAAACCAACACATTCAGTCTTCCTACTCTCCCCAATGCCAATACATCCCCCAAAACACTTTGTTTGATCACACCTCGAATCACCCAGAACCAGAAAACCATTGGACCCTCGGTAACTCTTACCCCCATAGCCGGACCCTCTACAACAAACTTGCTTTAGCCTCATTCTCCCCTAGTACAGATAAGCCAAATACCAATGCTCCCAGAGGGCCTGACAGAACGGACGGCTCAAGACCTTACCGCCTCTATTAGAGATCTTATCTCTATCATCATACACCAGGCCGAGCATCCTCATCCCGACCAAAAACATCCAACTACAAATCAAGCTCTGCCTCAGACAACTCATCCTCAAACACTATCCCCGGGCTACTATCCTCCAACCCTCTCTAACGAATTTGACCAGCATCCCGTAAGGGATGACTCACCTGGACCATAAAAACAAGTAAGAAGGAGACACTATTCTCCAAAAGACACTGATTCTGAGCCAGAGGTCAACCTTATCCAACATCATACCAGGCAAAAGCACAAGGAAGAAAAAGTGTCCGAGGGTGATCTCAATGCCCTTGTTGATGAGAGAATCAAGAAGATGTGCAAAAAACCATAATACAATACGATACCACCTTTTGATCCCCATTGTCCAAAGAGATCCTAACAGACACCTAGCCGAGCTTCCACATACTAAAAATAAGAGAATATGATGACTCGTCTGATCCCCGAACACATGCTGACAACTTCTACAGCACCGCTCTGGTATATACCACCTCTGACTCGACCTTATGCAAACTCTTCCCCAAGACCCTGATTGGTAATACACAGAACTAGTATAAAAGTCTGGAACCAAACTCCATATTCAATTTTGGACAGCTTATCGAGCTATTCATCAATAAGTTTATGGCATCCATTGACCCCCGAGTGAACTTTGGCAAATCTGCTAAAAATAGTGCAAATGCCTAAAGAAATACTTTGGTATTATGTTGAGAGATTTAACCGGACTGTCAACAAGATTCCTAAGGTGAACTTCGAGTTAGCCTTAGAGGCGATGATTCAGAATATCAAATGCAAGCAGTTCTCCAACTCCTTGAGTAAGATCCGGAGAATTTCATTAACCTGATGGACCGAGCCTATATGTATATCCGCATGGACTAAAATGACCGGATATGGGAAGAACTTAAAGCCTTTAGAAAGGACCAATCGTCAAAGACATCAGTTGAGCAATTGAAGTTGAGTGCTCACAGACTGGACTACTCTAAGACTTCAAAACCAGGTAGCTAATGGAAAGAACATAGCAGAAGCACTATTCGACCATCCGGCCAGCAGCACTCCTAAAAAGCTTATAACATTGCAGAAGCCCAGCAGAGGCTAACCCTGTTAAATGCCTTACTTGCCACTATTCTGCATTGGCTGAAGGACAACACAGAGGTCAACTGGCCCAGGCCTATGAGAGAAGATCCTAATTGAGATCAGAGCCTATATTGAAGTTTCCACAGAGGTGTCGATCATAAAACCAATGACTGTACCAAGTTACATAAGGAGATAGAGAGGCGGATACAAGCTGGGGAGTTACGACAGTTCATTGCAAGGTCCGACAACTGTAGCAGATCAAACAATAATTCTAAGTTGTCTTCCCAATTTCAGAAAAAAAGAACCCCACTGGAGTGATACATGTTATTACAGAAGGAGAGTAATATGACACGACTGACACATCTAGAAAGTGCAGGTCTAGGGAGGTCTTTTCCGTAGCTGAAATTCACAAAGGCAAAAGGCCCACTGTTACTTTCCGCACTGAAGAATCCATTCAAGTGTTCAGTCCCCATGTTGATACCTCAGTAGTAGAGGCCGTGGTTCAAGAATATCTTAATCAGCGCATTCTAGTGGACACATGAAGTGCGGTAAACTTGTTGACGCTGGATGCCTACAAGAAGCTTGGTTTATCGCTGAATATTCTCAATCCGGTCTTGGCTCCCCTTGTAGGCCTATCTGGGAAGGTGATACAGGTAGCAGGGTCTATGACTCTGGAGGTTCAAATGGGTAATGATGTGGTTGTTCGAACTGTTGGGTTTGTTTCATGGTTGTGGATATGAACTTTACATACAATGCAATTTTTGGCTGACCATTGCTTGTAGGGGTGGATGCTTGTATCTCTATGAAAAGTTTTCTATTAAAAATTTCCACTCGGGAGGGTATGGTAGTCCTAAGGGGAAGCCAGCAGGTTGCACGAGACTCCTATGCGGTGCTCCTTAAGAACGCCAATATGGTGCTCCCTGTTGACTCCCTGCAGCCCACAGATGATTCACGGCCCATAGCAGAGCTCGAGGATATGCTGAAGGATGTTGAGCTTGCATTTGGACTAGCCTTTAAGATCTCAAGTTCATCAGGCCCTCAAAAAGAGCTTTCTCTCAAACATATACTTGAACAATATGAGGATATTTTTGCTTGGACTTCATCTGATGTTATAGATATCCCGTCCGAGCTTATGACACACGAATTACATTTAAATCCTCACGCCACTCCAGTCAAATAGAAGAGAAAGAATTTAGTATTGGAGAAACAACTAGTAGCCGAGCGGGAAGAGGATAAACTTTTGAAGGCAGGGTTCATTCGGGAAATCCTATTCTTAGACTGGTTAGCCAATGTGGTCCTGGTGAGAAAGTCCAATGAAAAATGGAGAATGTGCATAGACTTCACCGACCTGAACTGAGCATGTCCTAAAGACTCCTATCCCCTACTGAATATTGACCGTCTGGTAGATTCCACTACAGGATACGAAGAATACAGCTTCATCGATGCCTCATCCGGGTACCACTAAATCCCTTTGAAGGGGGAGGACCATAGCAAAACCTCCTTCATGACGAATAACGACACCTACTATTACAAAGTCATGCCATTTGGCCTCAAGAATACTGGAGCCACTTATCAGAGGCTCGTCAACAAGCTCTTTCAGGGACAGATAGGTCCCCAGGTCGAGGTATATGTTAATGATATGATTATCAATTCTAAGATTTCAACAGAGCATCCATAAGACCTTTCAGAGGTATTTGAAATATTGCGGTAGGCAAACACGAAGCTCAACCAGGAGAAGTGTAGTAAGGAAAATTTTTGGGGTTCATGATTTTGAAGAGAGGAATCGAGAAAAGATCCAGGCTATCATGGAGATGGAGCCTCACAAGAACATCAAAGAGGTCCAGAAACTTAACGGCCTAATCACGACCCTTGGCAGATTTATCTCCTGCTCGGCCAAAAGATGCTTACCGTTTTACAAAATCCTGAAGGGTTTGAAGCAATTCCAATGGACCACGGAATGTCAACAGGCTTTTACCGAGCTTAAGAAGTTCTTGAGTTCCCCCCTCCTCAGTCAGCCAATCCATGGGGAGCCATTATTCTTATACCTCTCAGTCTCACCAGCTGCGGCCGGCTTGATTTTGATCAGGGAAGAAGATAACCAACAGTACCCCATCTATTATGCCAGCCACACCATGAAGGGTCCCAAGTTGAGGTACTCCCCCTGGAGAAATTAGCAGTAGCCCTTAAAGCCACTTCAGAAAGACTATTGCCATACTTCGATGCGTACACCATCGTCGTATGTACAAACTCCTGCCTTAGAAAAATCTTGCAAAGGCCTGAAACTTCAGGCTGACTCACTGAATGGGCAACTTAGCTGGGAAGATTTGATATCCAGTATGAGCCAAGAAAAGAAATAAAGGCACAAATCCTGGCAAACTTTATCACTGAGCTCTACGAGCAACCTAGGGACTCAACTCCCCAAGAGGCTTGGGTGCTGAAGGTAAATGGAGAATCTTGCTCAGAAGGATCTAATATCAGAGCCTTTCTCAAAGGCCCAGGAAAAATTCTTATCAGGTATTCAACCAGACTTGATTTTAGGGCCTCTAATAATGTAGCAGAGTACAAAGCCATTTGCTTAGGTCTAAAGGTCACCTCGAAAGTTTGACCCAACCATCTCTTGATCCTATTTGATTCTCAGATGGTCGTTGGTCAGTTAATAGGAAAGTATGAGACCCGGGATGTAAACATGACTCGTTACAAGGAACACATAGCCAAGCTCCTTTTGGCTCTCGAGAGGCTAGGTTGTTCTTAGGAGTTTCGTCAGATTATATGGGCGAAGAATGAATACATTGATAGGCTAGCCAAGGCCGCTACTGCAAAAGAGGGAAGCCTTGACTACGGAGTCCTCACAGAGACCATCACAAAACCCAGCTATAATGCAGTCTCTACCCTAGTCACCGAATCCCTGAAAGGGTAGCAGTTATCGATCTACATATTCCTTGATTCTGAAAAGCTTCCAACATATCCAGTAAAGGCCAAGAAAATTGCAAGAAGGTCCAGCTTATACTCTATCTATGATAGGGTCTTATATAGGTCTTTTTCCCATCCTTGAAGCAGGTGTGTATCGGAGGAGGAGGGAGATTACTTACTCCGAGAAATACATGAAGGGATTTATAAAACACATAAAGGGGCTCGAGCCTTATCAAAGAAAGCACTGTTGTAGGGGTACTTCTGGCCTTCTATGGACAATGATGCTAAAAACCTTGTTCAGAAGTGTGAAAAATGCCAAAGATACGCCAATCTACAACACCAGCTCGCCAATGAACAAAGACCCATCCGAAGTCCAAGGCCATTTGCCTACTGAGGCATGGATGGATATTTTAGGACCTTTTCCTCAGGCTACATCACAGCAAAAATTCTTAATTGTAGCAGTCGATCATTTCACCAAATGGGTCGAAGCCGAGCCTGTGGCCTCTATCACTCCAGCTTCTATAATCAAATTTTTTTAGAAATCAGTAATCACCAGGTTCGGCATTCCGTATGTTCTGATAACTGATAATGAAAAATAATTTAATTGCAGGCCTTTCAGGGAGTACTGCGTTGAGCTGAAGATAGACCTCAGGTTCACATCAGTATATCATTCCCAATCAAATGGACAAACAGAGGTGACAAACCGCACTATCATCGCAGGATTAAAGAAGAGGATCGATAATGCCGAGGGGTCATGGATGGAAGAGCTCTACAATGTACTATGGACGTCCACAGGCAAATCCCCCTTTGTATTGGCCTACGACACGGAGGCTGTCATGCCCATCGAAATCGAGATTCCGTTAGGGAGAACCCTCAATTGCTCAGAAAACCAAGACTCGGACATCAAATACAATCTGGACATCCTGGAGTTCAAAAGAGAGCAAGCTGTGATTAAGGTCAAGGCCTATAAGGCTCGGATTACAAGTTTTCACAACAAGAGAGTCCAATGCAAGCAAATCGACATAGGCAATCTGGTGCTCAGAAGGGTCATTACCACACATGGAGTAGCAGGACTAGGAAAACTAGGGGCAAATTGGGAAGGTATAAAATAATCGGGATACTAAAAGGCAGAGCCTACAAGCTTCAGACTACAAACGAGAAAGAAGTACCGAGAGAATGAAATGCCAATAACCTGAAGACGTATTTTCAATAGCCATTACTTATGTAAAAGACCATGCACATGTAAATATTCTTAGTAAAAGAAAAATATTCAAGCAAAAATGAATTGGCCATCCGAACTAACTAGCAGTCAACCGAGCTATGAACTTTACTCTACAAATGTGCCCTCATAAAAACACTCCTACCACACATCATCAACATTATAACTAGAATACTCAGTTGTTCAAAATTCAGCTCAACTTCATCAATAAGAAAATATGTACAAGCAGCCCGAAGGCTATACAAACACTCTATACCGAGCTATATAAATAATAATAATAATAATAATAATAATAATAATAATAATAATAATAATATTAATAATAATAATACAAAAGCTTTGAATCGAGCAAAGAAAAACAAGGTGGAGCAGAAAGGATAAAGGCCCAACTAGGCATCATTGTCTCTAGTGTTCTCTGGAATAGTGTCTCCCACCGCCTACTCATCATCCTTTTCAGGCTCTTCGTTAGCCAACCGGTCTATATCAATATCAAACATTCAAGACAAATCCATGCCTTGATTCTCCTCTTTGAGATGCTTTGACATGGCTCGCTTTCCTTTCTCGCACCAGCTCCTCAAGAGCGGTCTTGAAAGGCTCTTGCGCTACTCGCAGAGCCTCACGCTTAGACTTTAATGCATCTTCAAGCTCGTCTGCCCTTTTGCATGCTCACTTAGATTCCTGACGAGCATGGTGGAAGTTTATCAACATATTTAGCAGGCGTCAGAGGTATCATGGCAAAGCTGATCAAGATGCAAATAGAAAAACCAAAAAAATATTCTGGATCATTAAAAATCAACACAACTATAACCGAAAATTTATTTGGCATGCTTACCGTGGTAGCAGAAACCTAAGTTCTGAGGGTAGAGCGGTTGCATCCATTTGAAGGTGCTCGCGTGTAACACCCCCATACTCTATATAAGTACTATACATATACCTTGTATATATGCAGTACGTATATAAAGTATAAGAATGTCACTTTTCATTTCAGATTAAAAACCTTTACTTTAGTTCCAAACAATAATACATTTTATTTAAAGAACATTTACATACTCATTATACTTTTAATGATATTACATATATATAAAGATCTTGTCAAAATTCATTTATACATATGAATACATTTTTATCAAAATACAACATAATTAAATTGTACATGTATGCACCACCTTCTAGTTGGTCTCGAAATACTCTTACCCTTCTCGTGGCATAACGACTTGACTTCAGATCATCCACCTACTCAACTGCGCGATTTACATAACCGCGCTAAGCTCGAAAGCTTAGTAGTACAAATAAATATTATAAACATACATTACAGAAAATCATACTCATTTACTAAATTCATGTATCTTTATTTTATTATCATGTTTTTCCCATTTCAATTACACTTTTTATATGTTTCTACTAATCTCATAATTATATACATATATACATATATCATTAACATAAACCATAATTCCATAACTTATTAGAACATTCATAAAATAATACTCACAATGTCCACATCCTTATATATATTACATGTCATATTATACTTTCAGAATCTCATCTCTCAACATAGCTTCTCAGGCCATATTTCTTTTCAATTATTTACTTATGTATTGTAATCATAACATACTTCATAACATTACATTTCATTTCTTTATTCAATTGTTTCACCATTCATAAATCACATTGAAACAAAGACAAGCATGGGCCCAAAAGACACTAATATGTCATTCAACTTTTCAGAGTTAATGTTTTGGTTCAATTATCACATTTATCATTATCATTATCCCAAATAGGCTTCAAGGATTAGGTTCAACCAAGCTTCAAGGGGAACAAAGCATGCTAAGTATCAACCCAACTTGGCTTCAAGAACCAAACCCAACCTAACTTCAAGGGTTGTAACATCTCAACTAGGCTTCAAGGACTAGACCCAACCAAACTTTAAGGGGAGTAAAGCATGCTCAACTTCAACCCAATTTGGCTTCAAGGATCAAGCCCAACCTAGCTTCAAGAGATTGTTACCATTAGGCATGCCACCAACAACAAAACTCTGAAAATGGAATGACATATTAGACACACAATTCATTCATTATTTCATTATCAATTTCATTCTCATTTTCTTATCATCATTTAGGCAACCATGCCTCAATTATCTCATTTGCATCATTATAGCCAACAAAAATGGCTTCACATCTCATCATACCACAATTCACATTTAAGCAATTCATCATTAAAGTAGTCATCATAACCAATTGCATTGCACATACCTTTTGAATAATCATCATATCTTTCACATCATACAAATCATAACATTAATCAAATAGTAATAACAATATAGTAGATTACTTAACACATTTGTAACCAAATGTGTTAAGTCTCAAAATCATGTAAATGAATGCAACCATGTAAGTTTGTACTTACCTCAAGAGCAACTCACATCAATCTATACACTTCCTCTTCTAAAAATTCTTCACACCTAGGTTAAGGTAACTCAACCTCTTCCTAATCCAAAAGGAATAATACACACTTATTTACAAATACACATGAATTCCAATACAATTATTCACCTATTAGTCTCATACTAGACCCATAGATCACAAATTACAAACCAAAAACCCTTATCTAAGTCCCCACGGTCGTGGCCTCACAACCCCACGGCCGTGGGTTAGCAAACGAATCTGCCCATTTTTCTCTAAACCCCCACGGTTGTGTCCCTCACTTGCCACTACCGTGGCACTCATTTGCCATGACCATGGCATCCATTTTGCCTCTGTTTCGGACCAAACTCGTATTTTGTGTTTTTAACTTCAATAAACACAAACATATAGAAAATCCAAGATAATAATTGATCAAACTCATAACATACATCAATTACCAATTAATCTAACACTTATATAACTTCAACATATCATAATAATAATCATTATATACATCATCCATATATCAATTATTCAATTTCTCAACTCATTTATATTAAACCCTTACTAAACAATTTCTACAATCCATCATCATCCTCACAAATAACCATATTATCATCATCCAAATACTAATTCAACATATCTATATACTTCAATCTTTCATTATCATCCTCTTCACACACTAACCATATCAAATATAAGCTCAATCAATAGAAATCAATACAAGGAAATGAATACTTACTTGAATTCTTTGCCAAATCTTCAATATTCACCTTCAATTCTCTTAAAGCCCTTAAGAATTTGATGTGTATGTAAATAAAATCACATCTCTCTCTCTCTCTCTCTCTCTTTTTCCACGTTCAAGAACAAGAAGAAGAAGAAGAAGAAGAAAGAAAATCTTCTTTCTTTATTCAAGCTTATCATATATATATATATAATATAATTAAACAACTCTAAAAATTCTCCACCACAAGATTTATTCTTCCCTTTGACTTTCTTTTCTTCTTTTTCTCTTATCATTATTATTATTATTATTATTATTATTATTATTATTATTATTATTATTATTATTATTATTATTATTATTATTATTATTATTATTATTATTATATACACTTACTTTTCCTACACCAATCTATACATCATGTATATGTGATGTATATGTTGATATATGTATATGTCTTATATATTGTATTTATATTTCCCATATTTTTCAAATACCATATATACATATCATCCTTTTAATTAACTTATCTTCTTTTGACTTCCATTTCTTTGACTTGTATATGTTATATATATATATATATATCTATATATACAACATATACACTCTGTCTTTACTTCTTTTCTCTTTCTATAAAACATATACATTAAATCCAAATACAACAAAATTTCTGAAACTTTTAGGGTATACTTTGGGATATTACATCGCGCCTCTCCTAGACCATCCCCCCGAGAATGACTAATAGAACCAGTTACACAGGAGGGTCCCTCATAGAAAACTCAGACTTGTAAGGACCTCCAAGCCTATCCACCAATGCAACGGCCAGTCTCATCAGATTGTATTGTCCAGGCACTATCTCGATCAAAGGGGTAACCGGACCCACAGTCCAAGTTTCGAGCTCTTTCCCCCTCTGTTGTTCCCGACTGGGACCACCCACCTTCCGATCCTTCCCCTTATCAAGGCGAGCCTTCTTCCCCGCCTCGCGTTCAGCAGCTCGCTTCACCGTTCGCTTAAGATTTTCTGCGGCATATCCTTTTGCCATTTCTGCATAAATAAAAAACAAGTTGAGTAAATAAATCTGAACATTGCAAACTTGAAACTCAAAGATAAAAGTATACCGGCCCGGTCGAAGAAGTCAGCCTCCCTCACTGCCCCAATAGGGGGAAATACTCTCTCACAAGGTGAAGGACGTTCCTCTTCTCTCTTAGAATGTCCTGCCTAATCTATTCGTAGTACCTCCGCTCTTCGGGACTGAGGTTTTTCCCATTTATTACACAATTATTGCAGGAATACACCCAGTGAGCTCGACACCTAAAACCCCCTTCTTTTTTAACAACGACAAATCGGTCTTTCCAATTCTTCATAGAGTCAAGTTTCCCAGAAAA
This sequence comes from Garcia nutans, assembly GCA_947685225.1. Lineage (NCBI taxonomy): Eukaryota > Viridiplantae > Streptophyta > Magnoliopsida > Malpighiales > Euphorbiaceae > Garcia > Garcia nutans. Next base: position 5,818,045 of record CANTUV010000068.1, read on the forward strand.
TAGTCCTCTTCCGAGTCTCCCTTGGAGATAGAAAAAATCTTTGTCTGCTCGGGATCGCAGCTTCAAAATCGAGAAAGCAACTAATACCCAGATAGAGGGTGGGATCCCCAGCAACCCGCACAAAATCTCAAATCCCACCACTGTTAGCCAGGCGTTCGGGCTTAGTTTCCCCCGAGCAAGGTCGTAGAACTCCAGAATGAATGGATGCAGTGGGAGCCTTACACCATACCTTGGATCCTCTTTGTATAGTATTAGACGATCAGTTGGAGGGTCGTCCATCATGCGAGTGCAATTACCAAAAACATACATCTTATACTCGAGAGGTATTTGATACTTGTCTCGGATGCTATCTAGGTCAGTGGTGCTAAGACAAGATTGGATATTCCTGACCCAAGCCTTTTCTGCCACTGGTTAATCTTCCTCATCGTCACTTCTCTCAACAGGGCCCCGCCGAGCTACACTCACTCTCTCTGGTGAACCCACTAGCTCGGCCACAAGAATACTCCCCCTAATACCTCCCTCAGCACTACAGTGAGCTTGCTCAACCAAACTTACTTGCACAACTTCAAGTGATTCAGCACTCTCCCCAGAGCTCGACTCCCTAGAATCTAAGAAAACGACACTACTCAAACTCATAATGCAAAGGAGCAAGGAACACTCACTGATTTAGTTGAAGAAGATTGGCTAACTGTTTTACACTGTGCAACTGCTGCGAACTCGTACAAGTTATCAGAGCACCCGAGCTATTACTTGAAAAGATTAGTGCCTGCCTTTACTCCTCTCTGCTATTTATGTAGGAGGAGCATCAAAAGCTGAGCCGACGCAATCAATGTCTTGCGCAAGAAACTCCAAAATTGAAACTCCCCGCTCTTGCCTTCCCTTTTGAGCTGCCACGTCAATCCCCCTATGACCAACGCATCAACAATCTTGCCACCAATTGGCTGGCATAAATGCCAACACAACAGAGAGGGACTAGTGGTGTATACCTATAGACCGAGCTAAGTAATCAAGCCAGACCACCTCATCATACCGAGCTGGGCACACATAGCTCAAAACAAGCTGCGCCTCCTGTAGCGAGCTTGACACACGATCGACAAACCTTCTCAACCAAGCTCGTCGTATAGGCTCGGTAGGTTGACCAACACATTGTTTCTCACAATATTCCCTGAAACTCCACTATCTGCAGAATTTGTCTCCTACCACCTAGAGTCTCCCGTGTACGACAGAGTTTATCTCCCACGTCTGGCAAAGTCTATCTCCCACCACCGATAGAATTTTTCTGTCACCATCTCACATATATAAAGGGAGCTTAAACGTACAAGTAAGGGACATTCTTTTCAAAACTCTAACTATCTATATTTAGCACAAGGTCGAGTACTGACTTAAGCATTGGAGTCTCCCCACTGGAGCCCGAGCCTCCTCTTTGTCTTGCAGGTCCTTCGGCATAAGCATTAAGCCAAGAAGCCTCAGCCGAGCCTTTAGTCCAGAAGTCCATCTCCATATCAATAAGAGAGGAGACTTTGAAGCTCCAAAAGAAAAAAAAAAAGCTCTCTCTATAATCTTTGGAGCTAGATTTGGTCTTAAAAATTTGTATGAAAAGGGCTCTCCTCTAGCCTTCTAAAGGGAACAACGAAGACAAGAAGCCAAAATACTCTTATAAGATTTCATGGTCTCTGACAAAAATAAAGAGAAGTGAAAAAAATGATAAAGTCATATCTTTAGCTATGATAAATAGATCTATTAGAAAAACTAAAAAACTATATAAAAAAAAGACAAGGATTTGGGGCTTTGGCTGCCAGTCGTCTTAAGTCTTGGATTGAAACCACCTATGGGCTAGACTAAAACTACCTATAAATTATCGGTTAGGGTCTCTCTCATCTTTAGACTCAAACTTCTAGATCAACCATGGCCAAAAACATTGGTAGTAGCCCTTCATTTTCCTAGTCCTTTACCTTTTTTTTTTATTTTTATTTTAGCCTGTGGTTTTAAGTATAATTTTAGTAGGTTTTTATTTTTTCTTTCCAACCTTTTTTGAGTTTATAGTGTCTTAAACTAATATGGTTCTACAAATCTAACAAGGTTCATGTTGAAAAACTCTCAAACATTTAGATGTTGGATTCACTTGAAGAAAATAAATTCTTGTACTAAATTGATTTGTTTTTTTACAAGCCAACTCAAGCTCATACACTTGGCACAGTCACTTGCTCACACCGCTTAGTAAATTTCACATACTCACTTGGCGATCAATTATTCACATTTCTACACACTTCATTTGTCTACATTGAACCTTCCAATTTAGGCATACATCAACCAATTTACTGTTAAAAGTTCGACAAATTAGATTGTTATAATAATAAAATATACATTTCAATTAAACTATATTTAAATTTAAAAATATATAAAAAAATCTTCTCCAAATATGTTGTTTTTTTAGATTTATTTTTTGAAGTATTTAACCATATGATCAATTCTTATTAAGTCATTAACTATTATCAATTTAAAAGTAATTATATGATTTACAAATATTAAAAAATAATTATAAAACCTCATAATTTGAACGTTTGGTCATATTTATTCTACAAAATTTATTTTTTGGCCACTAATTTTTAAACTGTAGTTTTCTCTTGCAATGTGCTAAAGTTTAATCATATGCTATTATCTAAAACATAAGTCAACTGAACAGTATTTAATTTCTTTCTTTATATATGTTCATTATCATTTTGTTTTGCTAAGTCAAAGTTTATGTTTTAGAAATGAGTTGATGAAAAAAAATATTTTTTGTAGTTTTTCTTTATTGTCGCAATCTATTTTATGTTTACATCAAATTACATTAAATAAATAAATTTCTTTTCAATAATTGAGAAGAGAATTAAAAATAATAATTAAAAGCAAAAATCATATGAAGGGAAACTTAAAGAGTAGGTTCCATTTTATCAAATTAAATTAATAGAAGAGCTGGATACAAAGAGATGCTTTAATTTGACACTAAGAAATAAGAATAAATGGCTTTGTGTTTAGTTCACTAATCACGTGAGAGGTGCTTATACTCTTCCGTTATTAGTGTATGCAAAATGTATTGCTCTTAAACATTCTTTTTCTCTGCAACTTTGCATTACAAAACAACTGTTGCTTTAGCGTGTCATTCGAAACTATAGCATATTACAACGTGGTCCTTTTTCATAATATGCAAGTTGTTGATCTGTTATTCATGTTTTTATCTTTCAAGACATATTCTCTTTAATAACTCATGTCAAATTGATTAAAACAAATTATTATACCTTAACATTTTTTTTCTTTCCAATTCCATTAAATTTATATAAAATTATTTTCATTTTGAATCTAATGCCATGCATTTCATTCATGATTAACTCAACTCAATTCAATAAAGTCTTAATCCTAGGTTAATTGGTGTCGGTTATATATGTTCTCTTTTTTTTTATTTGGCTTGATTTAGAGCTACATCTTCTGATAAATATAAGTCGTAAGTTTATTTTTGACCATTTTTATCTATGTTAGTTTAAGTCTATCTCTGTCTCTTATAATTATATCTACTTTAAATTGTTCAGTTTTTCTAACAAATGCATCATTAGGTTTTTATTTCACATGGTGAAAACCATCTTAATTTATACTCTCTTATCTTATCCTCGATAAATGTTACTCTCCCTTTTCTCTAATGCACTCATTGTGAATCGCATCTATCTTAGTGTATCCACGCATCTATCTTATTATTTTAATTTTCACAGTATACATTTTACTCATGTATTATCTTTTTACTGCCTAACACCCACTACAATATATCATAATAGGCTATATTGTAGTGGGAAATAACTTTTTTTTTTCAATTTAACTAGCATCTTACAATTACATAAAACTCTTATGACACTCTCCCACTTCATCCAACCAGCTTTAATCATATGACTAACATTTTTTTCGTAATCTCCATCCTCTTAAGAAATAAAGCCAAGATATTTAAAATGAGTACGACGAGATACCGCCACTCAGTCATGAATAACTTCGTCTCCCTCTCCATTTGTATTACTAAATCTACAATGCATATATTACATCTTAGTTCTACTTAGTTTGAAATCCTTAAATTTCAAAATACTTCTCTACAACTCCAATTTCCGACTTACTCTACTTAAATTTATCTATTAACACAATATCATATGCAAACATCATACACCAGGGGGTGTCATCTTGTATATGTTTTATTAGCTCATCCATAACCAAGGTATAAAGATAAAGCTGAACTTTAGCGTAATCCAATAGAAACAAGATAATTCTTAGTATACCCTTCAATAATGCATATACTAGTAATAGCTTCATCATACATATCTTTCAAAACTTGAATATATCTTATAGATATCATCCTATACTTTAAGACCCACCATAAAAATTCTCTAGGGACTATCATAAGTATTCTCTGAGTCAACGATTAAAACCATGTTCAAATCCATCTTCATTTCTTTGTACTTTTTCATCAAATCTCTAGTAAGAAAGAAAGCTTCTATAGTCAATAAATATAGCATAAACTCAAATAGGTTCGGAGAAATACAAATGTCCAAATATAAATGATGTTCCACATTAATTGTAAAAATATTACAAATTTATCTTATTATACATTTCGTTTCTTACAATTTTAAATTTATCATTTTAGTTTTTATAATATGGTTGGTAAAAAAATATAAAACTTTAAAAGATTAAAATGTTATTATATCTCTATTTAAATTATTAACGTTATGTTTGCATGTGATGCAGGGGGTAATATAAAGTAAGGTAGATTATCAATTTTATTATGTTTGAAAAAAAAGTAAGGTAAAATAAAGTAAAATAAAAATTTTTTAATCTTATATTATTTGGGTAGAAGATAAAGGAAGATAAGATTAAATATTAATCGACTAAAATATCCTTTTATTTATAAAATTAATTATTATAATTGTATATATAATCAATTAAAATTAAATTTAATCATAATATTATTTTCAAAATAACATAATTATGAGAATATTTTGTAAAATTATTAAAATATTATTTTCATTATTTTGATTCTCATTTGTCTGCGTATAGTTTGCTTTTGCTCTTTTCTTCATTTTTTTATAAGAGCATCACACGTCAAGTATACTAATCATATATTATGTTTCTATAGTGTTTAAAATGTCTTTTTTGCAAATTTATATTTACTATATCTTTTATAAGAAAAATGTAATTATATAAAAAGTTAGTTAGACACATCTCTTTCTACCAATAATATTTATAATTAAGAAAATTAAGAGAGTTGTTATTTTTCTCCCTTAGTTAAAATAGATGTTGTTCTAATTGCAAAAAGAGTTAGTTATTGTCTCATGATTTATAACATACTTTCAATCATTTTTAGCTCGATTAGTAAAATTATCTCATACCTTATTTTAATATAAATATAATGTGATTTTTTTAAACTAATAAAACTAAGGGCAAAAAATATAAAAATATAAAACTTAAAAGAACTTGTTTCGGCAGAGTTATGAACAAAAATAAAGCAACATATTTAAAAGCCAAACTGCAAAGATAAAAGTGTAGCAAAAAAAGTCAACATATGAATTAAATTTTAATAGCATCTTAAATCAATAAGCAAAACTCAAACTTTAAAAATTGCTTCTAAATTGATATGAATTTACAAAAAAATAAAGCTACTAAAACTAAAAAATAATAATAATACCATTCCATCATTAAAAGCTATCAAAACCATGCACTTCATTTACTTTCACCATGCAGTCAACTGCTACCACCCATCATTTTCATCAACATAGTCTTTTAAAATTGCATTGAACATCCAAGCATACCTTTGGTCAGTTCTAATTTCTTTAAAAGTAATACATGAGCTTCAACTTGAAACATCCCAGGTCTGACAAGATATTGTTCACTTTAGGCCTAAGCTTACATAGTTTTGTTCATAGGCCTAGACTTACCTTTAAGCCCAAAACTCATCTAGTTAGTCTAAGGCTTATCCATACTTATATACATCACTTCTTCCTTGTACTTAGCCGATATATAATTCACCTAAACTCAGTTGAAATTCGTTTAAAATGTTACATACACCCCCCGAAAGGGACTTAATGTCCTCGCTGAGATTTGCCTCGCCACCAGCCAGAGGGACAAAGTCTCGACTCGGATACTAAGATGAAACATCCTAACTCTAGTAAGATACTGTTTGCTTTGGGCCTAAGCCCGTACGATTTTCCTCTTAGACCTAGACTTATCTCTAAGCTCAAAATGCATCTTGCTAGTCTAAGACTTGCCCATACTTATGTACATTACTTTCTCATTATACTTAACTGACATGAGATTAGCCTAAACTCATCTAGGATTTGCCTAAAATATTACATACACCCTCTTAAGGGACTTCGCATCCTCGCTGAAGTATGTCCCACACTATGATTTGTCCCACCACCAACCAAAGGGACAATGTGTCAGCTATACTAAGATGAAACATCTCAGCCCTAGTAAGATATTATCCGTTTTAGGCCTAAGCCTGCACGATTTTGTTCATGGGCCTAGACTTACCTTTAAGTACAAAATATGTTTTGCTAGTCTAAGACTTGCCCATACTTATGTACATCACTTTCTTCTTGTACGTAACAGATATGGAATTTGCCTAAACTCAACTGAAATTTGCCTAAGATATTACACACACACACATATATATAATAGATGCACAACAACACAATGTCCTTTGATGCCGTTTTAGTAGATCCTGTGTTTTCCTTGGAAAACACATATAATATGTCTTCTATTTTCTGTAACATCTATTATTTTACAAAAAAATTAAATTAAATTAAATTAATAAGTTGAAAATTTAATGAGGCGTTGTAAATGAGAAATTATCATATATATGTGAAATATAATAAAAATATAGATTACATATAAAGTCAAATATGAGTTAGAAAAAAGTCAACGGTGAAATAGTAAAAGAATGGTAAAATGTAATTTAACTTTAAAAATAAATAATTAAATAATAGTAACAGAAATAATAAATAAAAATTAATTAAATATTTATATATGGTGAAATTTTTTTTAAGAAAGAAAAATTAAAAAAATTAACTATTTATCATCTTCTTCTTTTCTCTATCTACCACAAAATTCCACAATAGCCAAGGATTATTTTTTCTCCAAACACCAAATTTTGAAGGATTTCAAAAGATCAAATTGATTTTTGGTGATTTTTCCAACAATTAGTAAGCTTTTTTCATTATTTTCTAAGTTTTATGAAAATTTTAGATTATGTATAATTTGAAGTTTTGATGGGCTGGTTATTTTTGGCTCTAATGCATGATAAACATGTTATTTTAATGAATAGTCAATGATTTTATGGTTAAATGGTTGATAGGTTTAAGTTTTGGTGGAATTTGAGAAACGTAGTAAGGTTAGGGTTATGGAAAAGGGGTTTGGTGAATATTTTAGTTTATTTGGTTTTATCACTTAAATCATGTTGTTTAATGATTTAAATGATAGAAATGAACTTAAATTAACAATTGAAATTGGTTAGAATATTGAACCAAAATTAAAGTGGCTTAAGGTTTGAATTTTGAAATTTTGATGGAAGAATGGTACATTGTATTTTAATGCTTTGTATGTGTTAAAATATAATGTTTGTAATATATTTAAGCTTTAAAATCAATTTAAAAATGTTGAGAATGAAGTTTTAATATTAAAGTGTGTTTAGACACATTTTAGTATTTTTTAAAAAAATGTCTTTAAATTGAGTTTTATAGTTTAATATGTATTTAAATGTATTGTTTAAAACACAATTAAGCTTAAAACTCAATTTGATTTTGGATGAATTAGAATTTTAAAATTGTAGTACCTTATGGCTTAAGAAAGGGGAAATTGAAGAATTAAGTTTTAATTTATGTTTGGTAACTTAAACACCTTAAAATGTGATGCTAATGTATGGTTGTTATTCATATTTTGGTTAGGTGTTGAGTAAGTTGTTATTCCAACAACTTAGTAAGTGAAGAAATTTTAGTGAAGATTTAAAATTGGTGTTTTTGTCTTGGAAGTGACTTTGCATAAATATATGTACATACTTTGATTGTTATGCATTAAATTGTATTTGTTTAACATATTTTGTGATTAAATGATTTGGTGACTATATCAAAATGTGAATTCACATAAAAAGTGTATAGATATTTGCTTAAAATTAAAATGTATAATGTATGTGTTTATGAGCCACTTTGAGTTGACTAAAAGCATTGTGATGAATGTTTGTAAAAATGCATGAAAATATATGAAATAAATGAGAAATAATGAAAAAAAAATTAAAATTGGCATATTTGTCAAAGATTGAGAAGAATGTGAAATGATTTAAGTAATGTATGTAACCTTATGTAATGTCAAATTTCAGATTATTGAATTTGGTGTGATACGGTATATCAGACATTTGCCTTCGGGCTAGACACTGTGCATCATTATTATCGCTTACAGGCCAGACGCTGAGCGTCAATATATTTGCCTTCGGGCCAGACACTGGATGTCAAATGTGAGTCCAAAATAATATCTCTAAAATTTAAATATTATATATGGTTATTTGGGCCCAATGCGCGTGTGTGAGAAATGTGTTAGTTTGAAAGTGTTAATTGAGTGACTTGTATTATGGAAATGCATATCAAGTTTACATTTTGGAAGAAATATATTTTTCATTATTCATGTGATTTTCTTTATTTAAATTTATGTACCACTAGGCAATTTTGCTTAGCACGATTTGTGTATTGCGCAGGTGACAAAGTTACAGCAGAGAGCCCTATTGGACCAGAGCAGGTATAGAGCATTCATACTTTCTGGAGTTTTGAGTTGGTCACCATAGATCAGAGCCGTGCAAATATATAATATGTTTATTTTGACAACTTAACTTTTAAATATGTATGTTATATTATAAATATGTAAATGAGAAATTTAGAAAATTTGAGGTTGTATTTTTATAAATAATGGTTATGTATATTTATATATGCATATTTAAGTATTTTGAGAAAATTGATGGAGTTCTGAAAGTATGAGATGTTGAAATTATTTTGGGAGTATATTTTCTGCAGGTAGTGAAATGTTGAAATTTTTGGAATATTCAAATTATAGATAAAATCTGGTGAATTTTTTTCAGAGATTTTTTTATTAAATTTTATATTTTTAAAATATAATTGCTAAATATTTTTATTTAATTATTAAGATACATTGTAAGTTATAGAAATTTTAGTAAAATTAAGCTGTGAAATATTAGTACTATATATGCGTATTTTACATATATCGAATATATATTAAATATATATATATATATATAATATTAAAGTGTTATATTTTTTTTAAATTTTAATCGAATATATATTAAATATATATATATATAATATTAAAGTGTTATATTTTTTTTTAAAATTTTAAAAAAATAGAAAATTTATTTTTTTATTTTTAATTTTAGAAAATTAGACTATGGATATTATTTTTTATTTTTCATTTTTCACATAAAATTTTCCTGAAAAATAAGCTGAATTTTTTATAAGTGATTTTCTAACTATTTTTTAAATGAAAAATTGAAAAATATGAAGATATGTTCACTTAATCTTACTTTCCAATTTTTGTTTTTTTATTATTTCTATATAATCTTTAAGTTACTTACTTCTTTAATTACTTTCATACAAAAATATAGTTAAATAAATAATTTTATAATCTAAATATTTATTTTTTAATTTAGAAATAAAACTATAAATTAAATAATATTTTTAAATAAGATAAAAATTTTAAATTTTTATAAAATCAATTTAAAAATATTCTCAAACTTTAAAATATAATATAAAAAGATAAACAATTATCTCAAAATATAAAACATTAAAAAAAACAGTTTGAATCAAAATAGAAAACAAATACTATATTTTTTAGAATTTCGTATCTCCTATTTAAAAAGTAGTGAAAATAGTTTTGAATAGAAATTATTTTTTTAATTTTTCATATACAAAATATTTTTAGTTAAACAAAAAAATTATTTTTATTTTTTAGAAATGGTTTCTTAATAAATAGTCAAATTTTAAATGATAAAAAATTTAAAAAAGTCAAAAAAATAAAATAAAATAAAGATGAGAGGAAGTGTACTTCACGTGGGATGATAAAAGCGTGGAAATAACCTTTTTCTTCTTCTTTTTTTATTTTTATTTATCTTTTTTGTAAATAATTAACAGAGCAATTAATTCATGCAAGTGGGGTTGGAAAAAAAAAATCGATGCTACCTCTCTCCTTCCATAAGGATCCAAATCAATTCTGAAATGAAAACTGAAAACTCATTAATTGTCCAATTTCACTCTCTTTCTAGAAATGTGATTTCTCTTTTTCTTTTTCTTCTTGCTTTAAGTTCTTTTCCTCTCTCATTGTTTTACATGATTCCCACAAGGTCTAATTCAACCACCCTTTCAAGAATTGGGTCCCTACCCATTCATCACTTCGACTATTCAACATACCCAGTAATTATTTCAAAGATTCTTCCTTGTTTTGTTTGTCTTTTTGGAATTTTTTCTGGTTTCTTTTTTATCATTTTACTCAATAAGATTATTCTACTGATCAAGAAACAAAGCCTTTTCTTTTGAGTCTCCTGTGTCTCTTATAATTGGTATTATCTGTAAGTTTTTTGTTTAAAGATGGATTTTTATTAGTCTCTCAAGGCCAAGTACAATGGGAAAGTCATTACTGTTGTTCATTTTCATATGGATATTACTAAATTGTTTTGTTTCTTGCCAAAGGCCTAAAGTTGTAAATATAGGCGCAATTTTTACTTATGATTCAGTTATTGGTAGAGCTGTAAGGCCAGCAATGGAGGCTGCAGTGTCTGATATTAATGCGGATGCAAAAATTCTAAATGGGACAAAGTTGAGGCTGTTCATGAAAGATGCTAAGTGTAATGTCTTCTTGGGTTCTGTTGAAGGTAACCTTCAAGTCCCCCGTCTTGAATTTTGTCCTCTGTTGCAACTTAACTTAACTAATTTTGAATATTTCATTATTTTTGGGTTTTTTTTTTTCTGTGTGATTCTCTCAAGAGATTTTCTTTTATGTTATTGAACTTTGCCTAGTGCTTTTTCCTAATATATATTGGTTTTTGATGGTTATTTTTGTCTGGTTAGGGACTAATCAAGGTGTAGAACCTTTCAATTTATCCAATTTTGACATAATTTAGAGTTCTTAACTAGTTCTCACTGCTTCAATTTCTATATGATTACCTCTGTTTCAAAATTTGAAATATGATTTCTGAACTCAGATTTTGAAGTCCTTGCACACCTTTTTTCTTTTTTGCAGCTTTTGAGATACTTGCGGAACATGTAGTGGCCATTATTGGTCCACAGTCCTCTGGAATAGCTCATATGATATCTCAAATTTCGAATGGTCTTCAAGTACCCCAAATTTCATATGCTGCTACTGATCCAACTCTATCTGCCCTTCAATTTCCCTTTTTTGTGCGAACAACACAAAGCGATGCTGACCAAATGGCTGCCATGGCAGATTTGATTGATTTTTATGGGTGGAAACAGGTCATTGCAATCTATGTTGATGATGATTATGGAAGGAATGGGATAGCTGCTTTAGCTGATGAACTTGCAAAGAAAATGGCAAAACTGTACAAATTTGAGTTGTCTGTTGGGTTTGATGAAACTGAGATAGTGAATTTGCTCAAAAAATCAAAACTGCTTGGTCCTCGTGTATATGTTGTTCATATTAATGCAGATCCCACATTCAGAATCTTTACCATTGCCCAAAAGCTTCAAATGATGACTAAGAATTATGTTTGGCTCGCAACAGATTGGCTTTCTGTTACTGTAGATTCATCCTCTCAGATGAACTGGACTTCACTTAGTACTCTTCAAGGAGTAGTTGGACTTCGTCAACATACCCCAGAGTCTAGCCAGAAAAAAGCTTTTGTGTTGCGGTGGAGAGGAATGAAGCAGAAGGGGTTGGCAAGTTCTGACCTTAATACCTATGGACTTCAGGCTTATGATACGGTTTGGTTAGTTGCATATGCACTTAATAGTTTCATTGATGAATTCAACAATATCACATTTTCTTCCAGTGACAAACTATATGACATGAGAACATCTGAATTAAATCTGGGAGAGCTCAAAGTCTTTACTGGTGGAAATTATCTATTAAACAAAATATTGCAGGTGAACTTCACTGGTTTAAGTGGTAGTATTCGATTTGATCAGGAAAGGAACATTATAAGTGGTGGTTATGATGTCATTAATATTAAGGAGATGTCGATTCGTACAGTTGGTTATTGGTCAAATAGCTCAGGTTTCTCAACATTACCCCCAGAGAGTCGCCATGGCAAACAAACTAATTATTCCCATGTAGATCAGAAGCTTAACATCATCACCTGGCCTGGTGGAACATCTGAAAAGCCACGTGGTTGGGTAGTTGCTGATGATGAAAGACCACTGAGAATTGGAGTGCCAATCAGAGCCAGTTTTCCTTATTTTGTTACTAAAGTAAACAGGAGCCATAAAATTGAAGGGTATTGTATAGATGTGTTCCTTGAAGCAAGAAAACTTGTCCCATATGACGTGCCTTATGAGTTTGAGCCTTTTGGGGATGGCCGGTTCAATCCCAACTATAATGGACTTGTACAGATGGTGGCAGAAGATGTAAGTAAATATTATTAACTCTTATAATTGGTACGGTGAGTGAAGAAAAAAGAACATGATAATTTTAGGTAACGCTTATGGAGCAAACTTGATATGCCTATATATAGAAAAATGCAGAAACTGTGAATTTGTTCCACTCAGGCTCACTTAGAAAATCATTCATACCTAAATATCTCCATAGATTCATATAAGTGCCTTAATGCTTGATTAGACCCTGTGCATTTGCATGTTTAGGTTTTAGCTTCAGCTTTGTTGAAAATAAATGCACATTATGATAGGATGTAGAATTATGGTCAATTTTTTCTTGGTAGACCTTGGTATCATAAAAATCCATGCCAATCAGGCCAAAGTCTATCACTCTATACTGCATTTAGATTCATATATATATTTGACAGGTAAATCTTAGATGGGCAAAGCTTGTTTATTCTTTAATGTTGTGATGTCAGGTATTTGATGCAGCTGTTGGAGACATTGCAATTGTAACAAACCGAACAATAATAGCGGATTTTACTCAGCCTTATGCTTCATCTGGTCTCGTCATTGTTGCACCTATCAGGAACTCAAAATCAAGTGCTTGGGTATTTCTTAAGCCATTTACAGTGGAGATGTGGTGTGTCACAGCAGCTTCTTTTGTGATGATTGCCGTTGTTGTTTGGATTCTTGAGCATCGAGTCAATGATGATTTCAGGGGTCCTCCTAGAAGGCAGATTGCAACAATGTTCTTGTAAGTTTGTTCATGTTTACATGAAGTCTTGCTAAAATTTTCCATCCCCTTTACCTCCCAGTTTGATGTTATGATGTATGCACCATGTGTATATTTGAGATAATTAACCTCTAACCTTATTCAACTGCTATGTGTGGCAGGTTCAGCTTCTCAACATTATTCAAGACAAACCGTAAGGAATACTTCGTGTTTAATAACTTACTTTTACCCCTTTTATTTGTTTAAGCTTTGTATCTATCATTAGGCCTCAAGTTTCAAACTCTACAACAAATATCGGATTTATTAGTACTAATTAAACATCATTTGAAACTTGTTTAAACTGAAAATTAACAGTAAATACAGATCTATAATGACATGTTGACTATATTGCCAAATGTCCTTAAATGTTAATAACTTGTTAATGGTGCTGCCAAATTTTTATGATATTGTTATTAAAATTTTTTGGTTTATGGGAGTTTTAATATCAGGTGGTCTTATTGCTAATTCTTACTTGTATCAAAATTTTTTCTTTTAATAGTATGTCTCTTTCTAGGCCCCGTTTGGTTCAAACTCCAGAATTAGAAATGGAATCGGAAACATAATGATTGTTTTATCAAGTGTTTGCTTCAATGAGAAAATTGGGGGAATTGGAATTGATTCCTCATAAAGTTGTTTATTTTTTTATTTTAACAGGAATTGAAAATGTAAACTTTCTAATAAATTTTATTGTTAATTTACATGCATACTTTTAAAATATTTTTATAAGCATTGTAATGGTTGTAAGTTTTTAATTATTTTAAATAGTAAAAAACATTTCAAATAAGAATTTCAACTTTAATTTTTTAATTTAAAAATATATGTTAATTTTTAATTCTATATTTTGTTAAATATTTATTCAAGATAATAAAATTAATTTTTATTTTTAATTACTATTTTGATATTATTTTAATTTTTATTAATTTTAAATATGTATTTATTTATTTATTTATTTTTATTTTAAATTTATTTAGTAATATTTAAGTTTATATTTTTATTAATATTTTATTATATTTTATATTCAGTATAAATATTTTAAATAACACATGCCAAATAATTGTATGTTTGACCAAAATGCAATGTTTGAATTGATTCCTATAGGAATGGGAATTTGATTCCTTGAGGATGAAGGGAATGGGTGATTTCCCTAAATGGTTCCTAATATGTTTTTGCAATTGGAATCACCCATTTCAACTCCAATTTCGGACTTTATTTTCCAAATGGTGCCCTAAAGCCTATGACTGTCATCTCAACATGAACATAATAAGTCTGCAGTTAATTTAATTGCTTGTATGTATATATGCACCTTCAAAGCTGGCCGATTTAGTTTTTGCTATATAAGATCCTTTCAGAATTTTTTGTTATAGCAGATCATTTCACGAAACAATTTAGTACCTGCTCAGATGTAGTTAGGACTATAATATGTAGAACGATTCAGAAAATTCAGATTTGAAGCTGTAAAGAATCATATATTATTAGCATTTATCTTCAATTCAGCATCCTGTTTTTGGATATTGACATCATACTTAAATGTGGCATCCCTGCTCAATTCAGCTTTTTCTGTCCTATTCGATTCTTCAATAGTCCCTCTTATTTTAGCATGCAATGGCAATTCTGGGATTTGTACATTCAAATTTGCTGAGTTTTTCTGTTGTCATTTAATTGCAGAGGAAACTACCATAAGTCCACTCGGGCGCTTGGTGATGGTAGTGTGGCTTTTCCTGTTGATGGTGATAACTGCAAGTTATACAGCAAGTTTGACTTCAATACTTACAGTTCAGCAGCTTTCGTCACCCATTACTGGAATTGACAGCTTGATTGCGAGCAATTGGCCTATTGGATACCAAGTAGGTTCATTTGCTTACGGCTACCTTTCTGAAAGTCTGTACATAACTCGTTCTAGACTTGTTTCTCTTGGATCACCAGAGGAGTATGAAAGAGCATTGAGGCTAGGGCCAAATAATGGAGGGGTGGCTGCAATAGTTGATGAGCTTCCTTATGTAGAGCTGTTCCTTTCAAAACAACACGACTTTGGGATTGTTGGGCAACCTTTTAGCAGGGGTGGATGGGGATTTGTAAGTGCCTTCCTCTACAATAAGCTGAACTTTCTTTTTTTTTTACACCGTATGCAAGAATGATGTTTGATGAGGTGCATGATAAACCTATAATTGAAAATCCATTTCTGCATACAAACTTTCCCTGAATAGAAGATAGAGCATAGTTTTGTCTTATCATGCATGTAGCATTTTCATTTTCTATGTACCTTCATCTGTAAATAAATATAGCATGGAACTGTTGACTGGTCGGACGTGTTATCCTCTCATAAGCAAAATAAAAGTTCATTTTAGAAGATAAGATAATTCAACTGCATTTTCCTTTTCTTTATAGATAGTATTCTGCAACTGAGTCTCATCTTTCATTTTAAACCTGGACTTTCTTCTGATTGTTCTTCATTATGATAAATCAGGCTTTTCAAAGAGAATCTCCTCTTGCTGTTGACATGTCTACTGCAATTTTAAAACTTTCTGAAACTGGACAGCTTCAAAAGATCCATGAGAAGTGGTTCTGTAAAATGGGATGTCCTGAGGAGAAGAGACAAAAATCTGAGCCTAACCAACTTCATCTGATCAGCTTCTGGGGTCTATATATTCTATGCGGTGCCTTTACCTTAGTTGCCCTTCTAATATTTCTACTTAGAGTAGTTCGCCAATTTGTGCGATACAAACGCAGGCAAATGCAGGCTTCTTCATCCCCGATTTCATCAGTCACTCGCTGTTCTCAAGTAATTTTCCACTTTTTTGATTTCATTGATGAGAAAGAAGAAGCTATCAAGAAAATGTTCACTCAGTGTGAGAACCCTGCACCCCAGATGAGCTCAGAAAGATCAAATGTTTCTTCAATGGAAAACAGAGGAACTGCCAATGATGCAAGTTGATGAGTTTTGCATTGAATAGATTCAGTTCTTGTTTATACTCATTATATACATTAATGTAGAGAATAATGCAACATAGGTAAAATAACTCATAAATATTAATTTTGAATCCATTTGTACATGCAACATAATAACTCATAAATATTACAGAATGTGTTATCAAAAGCATTAAAGTACAAAATAAGAAAGGCATCCAACAACCACTGGAAATTGTATTGTATGGGAGCATTTATGAACCGCAATACATTTAAATTACTCTCCCATTTTGCCTTTGAGTCTGAGTTCGCCTCAAGTGCCGCTTTTATAACAGCAACAACAACAACAACTAAGCCTTAATCCCAAACAAATTGGGGTCGGCTGTATGGATTCTCAACAAAATAAGCTCAAAAGACACCAAAAAAAAAACTTCAGCCTTAGGCCCCTTCCAAGACACGGATTTTACGTCTCCATTCAAGTCTGTCATTAATCAAATCCGCATCAAGATCTAAGGCACGTAAGTCTCTTGCTATCACCTCCTTCCACACAGTTCTAGGTCTGCCACGACCTCTAGCCCCCTCAATCAACAAATTCTCACACTTACGAACCGCAGCATTAGGAGGTCTTCTTAAAACATGCCCATACCATCTAAGTCTTCCTTCCCTCACCTTATCTCCGACGTCCGCTACTTGGACTTTTTGTCGAATATGAACATTCTTAATTTTGTCCAGTCTGGTATGTCCACACATCCATCTTAGCATCCTCATTTCTGCCACACTCATCTTATGCAAATGTTGTCCCGTTGGTGCCCAACACTCACTACCATAGAGCATCGCAGGTCTAACAACCGTCCTATAGAATTTACCTTTCACTTTCAGAGGTATTTTCTTATCACATAAAACCCCAGTCGCACCCTTCCACTTCAACCACCCTACCTGTATTCTGTGAGCCACATCTTCATCTATACGGCCATCATTCTGGAACACCGAACCCAAATATTTGAAGTGGTTGGTTTTAGGAACCAAAACTCCATCCAACTTAACCTCATGTTCCTGCTTCTTCCTTAGACTGAACTCACAGTGCATATATTCCGTTTTACTCCTACTTAACTTAAAACCCTTGTCCTCGAGGGTTTTTCTCCACACTTCCAACTTACGGTTTACACCAGCACTAGTCTCATCAATTAAAATAATGTCATCAGCAAACAACATACACCAAGGAACATCGTCTTGTATGCTTCTGGTTAGCTCGTCCATAACCAGGGTAAATAAATATGGACTCATGGCCGAACCTTGATGCAATCCGGTAGTAATAGGGAAAGTCTCAGTGTCTCCACCAGGTGTTTTCACACTAGTGGATGCATTCTCATACATGTCCTTGATGATGTTGATATATTTGCCGTTGACTCCTTTCCTCTTCAAAACCCACCATAACACTTCTCTTGGTACTCTATCATAGGCTTTCTCCAAGTCAATAAATACCATGTGGAGATCTTTCTTCTTCTCTTGATACAATTCCATTAGTCTTCTTAGAAGAGAAATAGCCTCCATGGTAGATCTCCCTGGCATAAACCCAAACTGATTCTCCGAAACTCTTGTAAGCTTCCTCAATCTGTGTTCAATAATCCTTTCCCATAATTTCATAGTATGGCTCATAAGTTTGATACCCCGATAATTTGTACAGCATTGAATGTCTCCCTTATTTTTATATATGGGTACCATGATACTCTTCCTCCAGGCATTCGGCATCTTACGTCCTTTCACAATAGCATTAAAGAGTTTAGTTAACCAGGCAACTCCTACCTCTCCAAGGTTCTTCCAAACCTCTATAGGAATACCATCCGGGCCACAAGCTTTACCAACTTTCATATACTTCAAGGCTTCTCTTACTTCACTATGCAAGATCCTCCTAGACCAGCTGATATAATCATTTGTCGCATGAAGACCTTGAAAATCTTGTTCATGTTCAGGATTGAATAACTGCTCAAAATAAGCCTTCCACCTCTCCTTAATCTCAACATCTCTTGTCAACACCCGTTGATCTTCATCCTTTATACATTTGACTTGGCTTAAATCTCTGCTTTTCCTTTCTCTCATCCTTGCAATCTTATAAATGCCCATTTCTCCCTCTTTAGTACCTAACTTTTGATAAATCCCTTCTAAGGCTCTGCCACGAGCTACACTAACAGCCTTCTTTGCCTCTTTCTTAGCCCTCTTATATTCCTCAAAGGCCTCGCTATTAACCGCATTCGGTAACTTTTTATACCATTCCCTCTTAGCCTTAATAGCCTTTTGAACCTCCTCATCCCACCACCATGCATCGTGCGGTCGAGGCCCTGCCCCTTTAGAGTAAATTTAAAGTAATATTAATTATAAATTTATTCTTATTTATTATATCTTTTCAATTTTAATAATTAATAATTAAAGAATACTTAAAAAAAAGTTAATAAGATAAATTTTTAAAAAAATTTGACAAAATTTATAATAATTTATTTTAATCAATGTATGAGTACATGCCATAATCAAATTATAAAAAATTTTATAAACGAAAGTACTTAATTAATTGGGTTTAAATGTATTTTCAGATTAATGTTTTATTTGATATATAAATTTTTTATAAAATGTGAAGATTATAATTTAAAATTAGATGTGATAAAATAGATAGTGGAAGAGTAAAATAAGGTTTAATAATAATGGAAATTGGTAAGCCGTGAATCTCATGCAAAATTGTGTAATAATGCAAGACAGGAAAAATGTTAAATGTCGAAATGTCCAGTGAAGTAGAGAATTTCCTTTCAAACCAGTTGAAAAAATCATAATACGCAATCGCTCTCTTTCTTTAAACGACTAATCAAATTGACTGCTTTGACCCTTTTGCCTTGCGGGTTTTCATTTGAGACAAACAATGGTGGTGTCACACTGGTTAGCCATTCCATATTATTATTATTATTTAATTATTTATTTTATTTTATTTTAAATTCTGGCTTGCAGAAAAAGAGCAACCAAATCAAATAATAAAGGAAGCCATCTTATCATTTTTCTCTCTTTACACGTTTGAAACACAATCAAACAAACGCTGGGTGCCAATGGTGGAACCCAATGACAATGGCGATAATCAGCTCTTGTTTTTTTTTAAATCTAATATCTTAAATTTTTTTAAAAATATTTTCACTTTAATTTTTTTAAAAATTTTGTTTTTACTCAAAATTAAGAGGTTATATTTTCACTTACTGCAATTTCATTATTCTATTTTCATGGTATTTAGAGAAAAAGTCTAAATAAGGCTCTAAAATTTAGGTTTAAGAGTATATATATACTTTTTTTTTTTGTCTAAAAAATATATAGCAAATTGATAAAAGATATAAATGTGACCCTAATGTTTAAGCTCAGGACATATATATATATATTTTATATTTTTTTTTCTCAAAAATATAAAGCAAATTTGTAGAAAAAAAATAAATATACACAAAAATTAAGATAAAATTATATAAAAAATTATTTTTTTGAAAATTTTATTTTTTAAATTTTAAAAAATAATTTTTAATTTTTTTTATATTTTTACGACATATCAAAAAAATATTCAATTTATACTAAAAATATACCATAATTTTATAATTTTTTTGTATATACACATAGTTTTATAAATTTTTTGTATACACATAATATTTTTTTAATTTTTTAATTTTAAGTTATTTTTGTTAATTTCTAAAAATTAACAAAACTCCATGTCAATAATACACATACAACCAAAAATATTAAAAAATTATAAAAATATTATGCAACAAAAAAAATTATAAAAGTATCATGCATATATCAAAAATTTATAAAAATATGGTATATTTTTATATATGTTAAATATATTTTTAGTATATATCGAGTATATTCTTTCTAATTCTCTGTAGTGGTTTCTTTGCTCCAATTATTTTATTCTTGTATGTGGGTTTCTTTTGTTTTTCTTAAATAAATTTTTTTTTTCGAGTTACTGGGTTGTCTTTTTTCGATCTTGTTGTATTAAAATATTGCTTCTCTTTTTTTCCCTTGTTGTCAATTGTCATTTTGATAGTAGAATAGTTGGTGTTTTCTTGATTTTTATTGTTTTCATTTTTAGTTTATAATTTGCTTTTGGATTCTGTTCTATAGGTTGGTTATGTTTTAAAAAACATAATTTTTTGTTTTTTGATTCCTTTTATCATTTCTATTATGATTTTTTAAACTTAAAAAAAAATCAGTTGTTATTGTGTGGATTTTATCTATCCTATTTTTTAGTTCATGTTTATATTATTGATTCACAGGTTTTCTGTTTAACAAAATGCTTGGATCAGTTGAGGAGTCAATTGCTTGATTGCAAGCTTTTCTTGACATGGATGTATTCTTGATCACTGGGTCTTCCCATAGATTTCTCATGGCAATAATACAATTATTATTAGTTTTTAGTATTACTTGTCAGCCCATGGAAGTCATGGCTCAGGCTAGAACTGCCAATGCTTCTTCACCAAGACCGGGTGTTTTGAATATTGGAGCTCTATTTACTTTGCATTCTGTAATTGGAAGAGCAGCTGAGCTAGCAATTGCAGCTGCAGTTGATGACGTAAATTCAGATCACAGTATTCTTCCGGGGACAAAATTGAACCTTATTTTACATGACACAAATTGCAGTGGATTTATGGGAACTATGGAAGGTATTCCACATTTCGGTTGATTTAGAATAATCTTTTTATTAGGCTTTTATTTTGAGCTAATCTATTTGTTTTAGGCATTGGCAAATCAAATCATTCTTTTGGCCTTTGGATGTCTCTCTCTCTCTCTCTCTTTTAAATTTAAGATTTTATTTTGTCTTATATTTCAAATGCTTCTATTATTGATGGTCTCTATTTTCATTTCCTCCTATGGTTCCTGTGCACAAGCATGATGTGCCTTACACCTGCAAGTTACATCTAATTGCTAAGTGTTTCCATGTACTATAAATTTAGTAGTGTCCAGTGTCTTCCTCACACTGTAACTCCATATTGCTGTGCACCATTATTATTTATATATCATGTTAAAGTATTTATTGAAGTTCTGGTAGGAACTTGGAGCAGGGAGCTATTCTGTACATTTTCTATGTCAGTATTCTTCTGATATCGAAGTAATGAATTATTTTAATTTTAAAATGTAGCATACCAAATGTAAAGCCCTTACCTGATGTTAGATTCCTGTACTATTAATTTAGGTGCAAGGACTATTCAAGCGCATATATAGGTTAAATGTTCTCTAGATGTTTCTGTTGAATAATCACCATCTCAAACATATGCACAATCTCCCCATCCCTTCCTCATTCTCGCTGAAAGATTGTAATTCAAAAATTTTGGATGTAAATGTCTCTGCCATGCAGCTTTGCAGCTGGTGGAGAATGATGTGGTTGCGGCAATTGGTCCTCAATCTTCTGGCATATCTCATGTCATATCTCATGTTGTTAATGAACTTCATGTGCCACTTTTATCATTTGGAGCGACAGACCTTACTCTTTCTGCATTACAGTATTCATATTTCCTCCGAACTACACAGAGTGACTATTTCCAGATGTTTGCAATTGCTGATCTTGTTACATATTTTGGATGGAGAGAGATAGTTGCCATCTTTGTCGACGATGATTATGGGAGAAATGGTGTCTCTGTATTGGGTGATGCCCTGGCAAAGAAGCGTTGCAAGATCTCTTACAAGGCTGCCTTTACCCCCCAAGAGTGCAATCAATGACTTGTTAGTTGGAGTAAACCTGATGGAATCCCGGGTTTATGTTGTTCATGTAAATCCTGATTCAGGTCTGCAAATTTTTTCTGTTGCCCAGAATCTTGGGATGATGAGCAGGGGCTATGTTTGGATTGCCACAGATTGGCTTCCTTCTTTTTTAGATTCAAAAGAACCAGTAGGCAGTGAGACAATGAATCTCTTACAAGGTGTTGTTGCTCTTCGCCATCATACACCAGATACTGATCAGACGAAAAATTTTATTTCCAGATGGAATAACCTTAAGTATAAGGAGAGCATTGGACCTACTGATTTCAATTCTTATGCACTCTATGCTTATGATTCAGTATGGTTAGCTGCTCGAGCTCTTGATACTTTTTGCAATGAAGGTGGAAACATATCTTTCTCTAATGACCCAAAGCTGCGCAACACAAATGGAAGTATGTTGAACTTGTCATCACTCCATATTTTCAAGGGAGCTGACAGTATCTCCAGACGCTTCTTAAGATGAATTTCACAGGTCTGAGTGCTGAAATTGAATTTGATCTTGATAAGAATTTAGTTCATCCTGCATACAATGTTCTTAACATTGGTGGGACAGGCTCCCGTAGAATTGGTTATTGGTCAAATTATTCTGGTCTTTCAATTGCTGCTCCAGAGACCTTATATGACAAACCTCCTAATGCTTCTACCAGCAACCAACATCTTTACACTGTGATTTGGCCTGGTGAAAGTCCCGACATTCCTCGAGGGTGGGTATTTCCCAACAATGGGAAGCCTCTACGTATTGCAGTACCCTATCGTGTAAGTTATAAAGAATTTGTGTCTAAAGACAAAAGCCCTCTAGGTGTTAGAGGAAATTGTATTGATGTGTTTGAAGCTGCAATTAACTTGCTTCCATATCCTGTCCCACATACATATATGTTATATGGAGATGGCAAGAGAAACCCTGTCTACAATGAACTTGTGAATGCAGTTGCTCAAAATGTGAGTATATGACTTTATTTTGTGATTTCATTTGGTTTTATGGAACTGTAATATGTTTAGGGGTTCAGAGAGCTGCTTTGGCACTTGGGATCCACATTCTGGTTTTTTATCCTGATCTTTCTCTTCCTTTTTCAGAATTATGATGCAGCTGTGGGAGACGTTACAATAATTACAAATAGAACAAAAATTGTTGATTTTACAAAGCCTTTCGTGGAATCAGGACTAGTTGTAGTTGCTCCTGTCAAGGAAGAAAAATCTAGCCCTTGGGCTTTCCTTAAGCCATTTACTGTACAAATGTGGTGTGTCACTGATGCCTTCTTTCATTTTGTGGGTACTGTCGTCTGGATTCTTGAGCACCGGATCAATCATGAATTCCGTGGTCCACCAAGGCAACAACTTATAACAATATTCTGGTAAGTATGCTGTTGGATTCATTTCTCCTATTGAAATAAAGATCATACTTGCAAGTGGTTGATAATTTTAGTGCACCTGGGGAATATGCCTAGTGATTACTTGCTCCCTCAAGATTTCCTGGTAACATGTGAAGACTAAAAATTAAATTAGAATCTATGTGAAGAAAATCATCGTTATTGGCTTATGCATATTTCATTTATCACCAGAGATCAGCATCAAAATTCATAGTGGCTCATAAAAGGATGTGTTCCAATAGACCAGTACAAGTACAGATTGGACAGTTGTTAACTTGTACTGACTTTAACAACAATATAGTTGGATGACTGTCTAGTTAGAGACTAAAATTCATCTTGGTTCTCACTTCAGTTTGAGCAATAGATTTAGTGGTTTTTGGACACAAAGCCTCTGTAACCAAAAAGCATAGTTCAAATTTTAAGGTCTCAATAGCAACTCCACAATAAAAGTGCAGAAGAAAATCAAACCTGGATAAGCAATTAGGAGTTTGTCAGCTACTTAGCTGAAGTGGCATTTTGTTAAGCCAAGTCAGCATTGGTAGTTACTGTCCAAAATATCAGGTTGTAGCAATTTTCTAGAGACAGCTAGTATAAGAATATACACTTTCAGTTTTGGAATTTTATATATGCAATTAATAATATGTATTATTAATTAAATTTAGTACAAAATAGAGGTGCTTTTGCATTTGTCCATGCTTCAAGCTCAGTGGGCTTTTGTGTGAGGGAGTATGTTAGATATATTTAGAACCTTAGAGATGTTAAATGAGGCCTCCATCATTAATTTAATTTCTTCTCAAGGTAGAAATAGGGGGCCTTGTCCACACTTACAGTTCAATGGGTTTTCGTGTAAAGGGCCCTTGTTAATTAATTTCAGCACAAGGTAGAAAAAGGTTTGTCTGTGCTTCAAACCCTATGAGCTTTCATGTCACGGGAGTGTCTTATAGATGGAGATATCAAAATCCACTGTTGGACCCTCAAAATACTAACATGAGCTTTAAGGTTGAGTGGTTAATTTTGGTGTGTCGATAATTTTGCTCAAATGAAGTGTAGCATTTGTTGATGTGCCTCGTTCTTTTTTATGAAGATAGTCTGCCTCAACTGACAGTAATTCTATTGTTGCAAGTTTAGTTTCTCGACAATGTTCTTCTCTCGCAGCACGTGAATTATGACTAATCTGTTATGCTTGCTTCATTAAAAATTCTTAGCAGAAACTTTGAACACTCTCTGCTACTTGGTCATGATGTAGGAGAGAGCACTGCAAGCGCCTTGGGACGCTTGGTGCTGATTATTTGGCTGTTTGTAGTGTTGATCATTAATTCAAGTTATACAGCCAGTTTGACATCAATCCTCACAGTGCAGCAGTTAACATCACGAATTGAAGGGATTGATAGCTTGATCTCAAGTACTGAACCAATTGGAGTTCAAGATGGATCATTTGCATGGAACTACCTGGTTGATGAGCTCAACATAGCAGAATCTAGGCTTGTGAAATTGAAAAACCAAGATGAATACTTTAATGTACTTAAAAATGGACCAAAAGCTGGTGGGGTGGCTGATATTGTTGATGAGCTTCCTTACATTGAGCTCTTCTTGTCAAACACCAACTGTGCATTCAGGACAGTGGGACAGGAGTTCACAAAAAGCGGTTGGGGATTTGTGAGTATCAAAACACATTAAGTTTCTAATAGCTCGGCACAGTAATTTCTGTTCAATTATCATATTGACATGAAAATGTCATTTCGGATGGCGCCAACTTGATATTTTAGTTATTCTAGAAAACTAGAGGAAAATTTCAGGCTAGCTTAAAATTTTAAACTGAAACTATCATTTTATAAAATGACAGGCTAGATGTCCAAATTTTAGTTGTGCCATAAATGACAGTCCATGTTGCCTAGAATTCCCTGTTCTCTGCCTCCAGAAAAAGGAAAGGAAGATGAAAGTTTGCCTTATTTCTCATGTTTGCTTGGTCCTTATTTTCAACTTACTTGAACCAAATTCGCATCACCGTAGTTGCAATTTGCTAAGGTATATGATATTCGCAATTTGTGTTTTGAGCACCATGAGAGCTCCTAAGCTACCCGTCCGTTAGAAAATAGAATCATTATCATGCCATCAGTCAACCGTGAAGCTACCATTATGACATGAAAATTGGCAAACCTCATTTTTTACCTTCTATATCATTTCCATTATTTTTCCCAAGTTATCTTCCATATGCTCTTAATATTGTTAAGCTATTGTTTTCTGATTAATAATGCAACTTGTAGAACAGTTCCACCTATTATAGCATAGATTTTTAATATATTCTTTTGCTTGTTTGTTAAATATGTTATATTTATTGTTTCTTCAAATCAAAAATCAGAGTGGAAATTTCCTTAAATTCACCACTTGATTCATTTTTAAAGTTTTTTTTAATCAATTGATTACTTAATAGGATAATCATTTTATTGCAATTTGATCCAGATTAGTTTTTGGAGGGGAAACTCCAAGATAGCTCTCTCACATTGGGAATTTGGTCACAGGCATTTCAAAGGGACTGTCCTCTTGCAGTTGACCTATCAACTGCTATCCTCCAACTCTCTGAAAATGGTGATCTCCAAAAAATTAATAACAAATGGCTGACACATACAGAGTGCTCCATGCAAGTCAGTCAAGTTGATGCAAACCGACTCTCCTTGAGCAGCTTCTGGGGTCTGTTTCTCATTTGTGGCCTGGCATCCTTCATTGCCCTTATTATTTTTTTATGTAAGGTCTGTTGTCAGTTCCGTAAATTTACTCCAGAAACTGGTGAAAAGGAGGAGGTGGAGGAGATCGAGCCAGCAAGGCCTAAACGCTCAATACGCTCGTCTAGCTTCAAGAATTGGATTGATTTTATAGATAGAAAAGAAGCAGAAATTAAAGAAATGCTTAAGCGGAAGAGCAGTGATAGCAAGCGACAAGCTAGCCCCAGCTCGGATGGACAGGTTAATTCACTTGCTTAGGAGGAGAAACCATTTTTTTTTTCGAATTTTGTTTCCATTGCTGAGTCATTCTAAATGCTTCTTACCTTAGAAACAATGAAATCATATACCATTCACAAATACTGAAATTTTATCCTTTTAATCAATACAGAAGAATTAGGCTGCTAGGATGATTCATGAATTGGAAACTTTTGCTAGTTATAGTGCATTTTTGTATCATACAAGATGTGTGTGCCTCTACAAATGTAAAATTTTTCTGTTTTTATCCCAGCAAATCAATAGAGCTTTTGAGAATATAGAATGGACAGCTTTTTTATAGTATTTTTCTTATGGTAAATTTCCTTGCCGTTGAAGTTCTACATTATTCAGCTGTAATTGAAACTTGTAATTGTTGTTGGCCAGCTATGAAGCTTCATGATTCAGAATATAGCAATGCAAATTCAGCTGCAACTCCAGTTTATTACAGCACTATAATCATGTAAAAGCCATCAGAAGGCCGCGTAAAATAAAATTTTATTTGGTATAAATAAATTAAATAATAATATAATACATTACAAATATGGTTATAATGCTGAGAATTTGCCACAAAAGAAAATATTCCAAGTACAAATATCCAATACATTACAATAGAAAAATATTCAAGTCATTAACTATTATAAGATGTTCGGCAAAAAAAAAAACTATTATAAGATCTTTGTGTGTAGTGTTATTTCAAGACAATAAATAAAGAAAATATGAAAAATGAATCTTCATAGCAGTTTAAAATAAAGTATAAGATTTTCACTCAAATAATTAAATAAGAGAATTGTAAAGAAACCTTAGCTCTAATGATTTAAAAATGGATAGAGAAAGAAAATGGTAGAATTTGCTTCTTCAAAAAATATGAAAAACATTTTATTTACAACCAAATAATTCGTGGTTATATAGGAACTCTAATTTAATTTATATATTATATTATTCATGGCTATATTTTAAAAATTATAATTTAATTTATATATTATATTATATTATATTATATTGTATTGTATTATATTATAGTAAAATATCTATCATTTAAAAATTAAAAGAAAAAAATTTGACTTAACAAATGAAAGAGTAGAGAATTAAATTACAATGTTTGTATCTTACCTGACAATTATAATATTGGCTTTGAAAAAATGTCACTCTTATTCTTCATGCTATAAAATTTTATTGTTATTATATTATTTTTAATTTTTTTTCTAAAATATTATTTTAAAGCATATATTAGTATTAAAATATATAAATCTATAAAATATTAAAATATATTTTTATAAATTGAAAATTAAAAATTAAACTGAAGATTAAATTAAAAAATTTTAATTTAAAATATAGAGAAACTTTGAGATTAACATGAAAATTTTTAGTTTTATAATTTAAAATATTACTATGAAGATTTATAGTTTGAAAAATAAAGAAATTTATATATTAATAGGATTTTTTTAATTTAATTTAAATATTATTAAGATTTTTTTAATAAATAAAAGAATTTAATTCCCAAAAAAAAATTGATTTGCTTAATTTAAAAATTAATCTTTAAGATCAACATGAATATTTTTAATTTAATTTGAAGATTATAAAGATTTTTTAGATTAATATGAAAGAATTTAATATTTCAAAGAATTTAATTTAAAATTAATATGAATATTTTAATCTAATTATATTAATATTTTAAATTCATCAAAACAACAAAAATAATATAAAAATTAACTTAAACCATAAAATGCAAATGCAAAAATAATAATATACAAATTATTACATATACATCAATTGTTGCAATTATAATTCATTAGTTATTAAATAATATTGTAATTTTGAAATAGAATAATATTGTGAGAGAATAGAATAATAAACTGAAAAAAACATTTTTGCATATATTTTTAGTAACTTATTAACATATTAGAAAATAATTAATTATTACCAATATCAAATAAAATATTATAATTCTATTTAATATAACAAATTACAGAATAACATGTGATGCAATATTATATTAGTGACTATCAATTTAATATAATATTAAAAAAGAACCTCACGTGTGGTGTTATGAGTATTTTTATTTTTCTGAATTCAATAATAATTTTCAATAAATAATTATTTATCTGTAGTGCATATATTGATAAATCTCAATAAATAATTTTATAGTTATCAAATTA
Source organism: Garcia nutans (assembly GCA_947685225.1). Classification (NCBI taxonomy): domain Eukaryota; kingdom Viridiplantae; phylum Streptophyta; class Magnoliopsida; order Malpighiales; family Euphorbiaceae; genus Garcia; species Garcia nutans. The sequence goes on from CANTUV010000068.1 coordinate 5,846,605, forward strand.
CATAATACATAGAGACTGGCAACTCTATTATATTATTATAATAGAAATTTTTTATTAAGCCAATAAATCAACACTTCAAAAATTAAAAGAGCAATGCAATAGCTAAAAAGAGCTATCAACAATTTGAGAAACATTCACAAAATCTAACAACTCTAGCCACTGAGAACTATATAAAAAAACAAACAAACACAAAATTAATAAAATATAACAAACCCAATTAAATAATAAAAAATGGAGAATAGAAAATGAAAAAATAATAATTCTCTCAAATGAATACTAAAATTGAAATGACTAAAAAAATAAAGTATTGTTAACAAATTGAAAAATACTCAAAACAAAATAAAATAATAAAAAATAAAAGAAGGATATATATATATATATATATATATATATGACAATCAATTATTATGAGCTGTATGCATAGTACAGTAAATTGGATATACTTATAAATTGAAAAAATTTATTCTATTTAATTAAAGAAAATAAATAAATCTTATTATTAAAGTTATTAACTATTATGAGATATCTATGTGTGTGTGTGTGTATTTTTGTTTAGTGTTGTTTAAAGATAGCAAAAAGAAAATATAAAATATGAATCTTCATAGAAATTTAAGGTAAACGAATAAAGATTTTTAGTTAATAAGAAAAAATAGAGTTGTAGAGAAATCTTACCATTCAAAAATAGATAAAGGGAAAAAAGGGTAGAATTTGTTATTTCAAAAATAAGAAATCAATTTATAACTAAATATCTGTGTATTTTCGAGGGCATTTTATTTCGGCTGTATCAGGGTTCAATATGGGTTTGTTGCATCCTTTTGTAGCGGAATCTGTGGGTTTGAGAGAGGTATTGTCATGGCTGAAGCATTCAAGCGGTGGCCCTATTGTTGTAGAGATAGATTGCCAGCAGCTTTATACATCTCTATATGCTTCTTTGGAAGTGTCATCAAACTACTATCTTGTCATTCTCGATATTAAGCTACTTCTTCAAGATATGCCATCTGTGAAATTGGTATGGGTTCGACGACAAGCTAATAAGGTTGCGCACAAGTTAGCTCGGCAAGCTTGTGGTTTCTCTTGTCACCAGTTATAGAGTTTATCTCCTTCTTGTATTGATGATCTTGTTCATGCTGACTTATTAATTAATGAAGTTTGATCACTTTTACTATCAAAAAAAAAAACTAAATATATGTGGCTATATTTTAGGAACTCTAATTTAACTTATATATTATATTATTTGTGGCTATATTTTAAGAACTATAATTTATATACTATACTATATTATATTTTAATAAGATATCTATTGTTTAAAAATTAATTTAATAAAGAAAATTAAAATTAATATGAATATTTTAAATTTAATTTGCTAATATGAAGATTTTTAATTTAAAAAATAAATAAACATGAAGATTAACATGTGGATATTTTTAATTTAATTTGAAGATTATGAAGATTTTTTTAGATTAATTTGAAAGAATCTAATACTTAAAGGAATTTAATTTAATTTAATTTAATAAAATGTGACTTGTGGCAATATTAGAACAAGAAACATGTTAATTTAAAACATAATATAGATATTTTTAATTATCTATATTTTATTATCTTATTAAATAATAACTAATTATTATTAATATTAAATAAGATATTCTAATTATATTTGAATTATTCAAATGAATATATGTAACAACTAATTAATTATCTATTCTAATAAATAATAAATTTAATATTTAAAAAAATTATTTTAATTTGAAACATGGCAAGAAATAATCTTTATGTTTTGAAAAATTAATTTAAAAAATTAAGGAATTATGATATGAGGCAAGGTGAGAGCATGACATATAGCATAATATTGTATTAGAAATCTCCAAATAAATTTATGCAACAATCAATTAATTATCTATTATAATAAATAATAAATTTAATATTTATTTAAAAAACCTTAAATATAATTTATAGATATCCTGATGTAATATATCAAGAATTTAACTTTAGCATTAATTCTAATAATTATGAAATCTAAACAAGTGATATACAAATTTAATAGTGTTATAACTAAATGAGTTAGTGTCAAGAAAAAAAAAACTAAAAGGGTTATAAATTACTTTTAAGTCTCAAAAAATTTAATTTATTAATATCAAATAGGATATCGTATTTCTATTTGAGCTTTCCAAATAAATATTTATTCAAATAAATAATAAATTTAGTTTATTTTTTGTGTTTTTTTATAAAATTAGATAGAATATTATATTCATATTTGAACTCTCAAAATAAATATAATTATTATTAATATTAAATAGGGTATCACAATTCTATTTTAACTCTCCAAATAAATATCAAATAAATATTTATTATAAAAATAATAATTATTGACCAATTTTTAGAAATAAACAATATTTTGATTTTTATCAACCAAATTAAAATGTTATAATATTTGAAACAAGTGTTTTTGTCTCCAGGAATTAAAAAATTTAAAATCACATTCTATCTTGCATGGCACAACTGCCCTTATGCAAGCGCGACCACACCCTAAGAGTACCTCAACATCTCCATCACATAGTAAGGTTCGTGGCTATAATGATGGACCCGAGAGCAAAAGCACGACCACACTAGACTAGAGTGCAGCCATCCAACTAAGGAGAAAAATTACTTGTGTAACACCCCGATACTCCATATAAATATTGTACATATACAATAAGTATATAGAGTATAAGAATGTCACTATATCATATCATTCATATTCCATATTTTATCACAATATCACATTTCATAATTCATCTTTGATATTTATATACATAATCATGCATTACTCAAGTATGCACAATCAATTGCATTACCATATAAATTGGAATACACATCATACAAATCATATCCTCACATCTTTCACATTTCATAATATATATATATTGAATGCCTTCACATCTCATATGTATTAATGTATTATCATATCTCTATCTTTTCATTGCATATACAATATTCATATTTATCTTAACAATATAATTATATGCAATCAAATAGGATTTTGTACTTACCTCTAAAGAAACTCACTCCTATATAACTTCTCTTCCATAGATCTTTCAATACTTGGATTAGGGACAATTCCATCTCTTAAAACCTAATCCAAAAGTAATCATAAACACTTACTTAGAGATACACAAGAGATAATACAAATAAGAATCAATTAGGGCAAACTCAACACATGACACGCTCATCAACACGGGCGTGTTCCTGATCGTGCCCTAACTCCACATCACAGAAACATTGACACGCTCATAACCACGAGCGTGTCACTGGGCGTGTAATACATTCTGTATCTCAAAACATCAACACGTCCAATCAACATGAGCGTGCTCATGGCCGTGTCAATTCTCCAAACTCACAGTAGCTATGACACGCTCAATAACACTGGCGTGTTACTGGCCGTGTCAATTCTACTGCCACACAGAACTTATGACACGCTCAACAACATGGGCGTGTCACTGCTCGTGCTACCAACTCCAGAAAACAGAACCAACGACACGCCTAACAAACTGGCCGTGTCTCTGGGCGTGTCCGACTAAAAACCCAGATTCCGATCAATACACAACAACATCCAACAAAACCCATCTTTTTATCATTACTCACTTCAAACAATCTTCATCAAACACACCCAAAAACCATAACAAACTTACCAAAACATCAACAACACTCAAAACACACACCAATCATCATTATAAACATCATTCATATACCAATTTATCAAATCCCCAAATTTCATTAAACTCAACCCTTATTCAACAATTCATCATCATCTTCACAATTAATCATATTATCATCATCCAATTACCAAATCAACACATATATATACTTAAATCTTTCAATATCATCATCATCACACATCAACCATACCAAACCCAACTCAAACAATGAAAATCAATTTAAAGAAATAAATACTTACTTGAATCCTTTATCAAATCTTCATCTCTATCATCAAATCTCTTGAATTCCTTAAGAAATTTGGTAAGAAAATCACATCTTTCTCTCTCTCTCTCTCTCTCTCTCTCGGCCAAGAAGAACGAAGAAGACGAAGAAGGAGTAGAAGGAAGAAGAAGTTTCTACTTCTTTCCTTTGTCCTTATCCATATATATATATATATAATAATAATAATAATAATAATAATAACAATAACAATAGTAATAATAATAATAATAATAATAATAATAATAATAATAATAATAATAATAATAATACTTTAAATCTCCACCACATATTCTTTCTTTGATTTTCTTCTTCTCTTTTCTTTTTGTCTTTATTATTATTATTATTATTTAGTTATACAAATATATATATATACAACTCACTTATCCTTCACCATTATATATATCCCATGTATATGTGATGTATATGTATATGTCTTACATATATTATCCTTATATTTCACATATACACATATACATTAAATCCAAATACAACAACAATAACTCCAAAACTCTTAGGGTCTATTCCGGGATATTACAATTCTCTCCCCCTAAAAAAAAATTTCGTCCTCGAAATTACTCAGTACAATAACATTCCATTCTTACCAATACACCATTTAAAATTTTCATCAAATCACATAGTTTGCACTCTCCCCCTTAGAGTCAATTATATTATTCAATTCCACAACTTGTCACGATAAAAATCTTTATACCTTATTACATTCTCATCCAATATTCAAAATAACTCATTATACTCTCAAATACCTTATCTATATGCAAAAATTCAATCATCCCTTAACATACTTATGTTACATTCCATTATTACATTCAAAATATTTTATCACTTCATCTCTTTATAACTATTCTCTTAACTTTAACTTTCAAGATCATAAACTTATATCTTAATATTAATTATCCCATCATTACAATCATCCTTACAAACAAACATTTATCAAACCTTCATTGATAATAATATTCTTATTTCTCATACACTTCATTCCTTCTCTAGTATTTTCTCACTTAACATTAATACAATGCTTTTGAACTTACTTTACAGGAAATCAACTTCTTCCCTTTTCTCATCATTAAAATTGATATAATTCAATTAATTCATGTCCGTTCATCTATCAAAATTTTACATTGTATACATCATTATTTATCTCTTATGCCTTTAGCACAACCATACATATTAAATCTCAATAATAATTCACAATTATAGCAAAAATCCAGATCAATTGATTTATTCTTCACAATATCTTAACATCACAATCTTGTTTGATTCAAATCAATAGTTCACTTATCTAAATTTATCATGAATAACCATCCACTTTAATTTATCTTTCAATATACACATAGTTTATCTTTCATTATCTCAATACAATTCCACCAAATTTCATAATTATCTCATACCATGCTTATCATTCATAGTTTACTCACTCAAATTTTAAACCCATCCACTTATTCACCGTATACCATGAACGTATTCAATATAGCTCTCAATCACATTCTGCAATCTTCTTTCATTATCATCTCCTCACCTTTCATATCATTGTTATATTTACAATAATTAACTTTTTCTCACATTACTCATAACTTAAAGTATTTCCACAATTCTTTTTCTGTCTTTTCTTTTCCAGAATTATAACCAATTTGCTAACACAAAAATCATAAAATACACTTCATCAATCATAACTGTTAACCATGTTTCTAGAAACATAATTATCAATCTTACCAGAGTAGTATTACAGTTATACTTTCTTAGTCTCAATTCTGTGGATAACAAAGTTAATCGGCCAAATACCATAAATACACCATATGGCCATAGGAAATTAATGATCACATCTGAAATTTATATATCAATACTGTTCCTCTATTATTTTATTTCCAACTTTTTTTTTTCAATTAATAATACTCAGTTGTATCATAAATATTTTATTTCTATATTCCAAACTTTACTACAACCAAAATTACACATTTCAATTCTATCTCAACACACTTTACTCTTAATTATATGATCATCATTTGCATGTCTCATATACAACAATATTATCCTTAACTTCTCCTTCACACATCATTCAATCTTATACAGATCTTACATAAATTTCATTCTTTATACTTTCTTTTTCCTTTATAATTTCTTATTAAATTTATATACACAGAACATTTCCTCACACAAATACTTTGGCTCATAACACTTATGATAGACACATTCAGTTCTTATCATAACAATATTACTGTCCACTATTTCCCAAATTAATCCTTATTTCCATAACAATTTCACTATCCAACATTTCTTAAGTTTATTCTCATTTTCATTTCATCACATAATCTTTATGTCAATCAAGGCCTAATCTCTCTTAGGTCCACTACTACATGCAATGTCATTTCCAATAGACATCAAACATGCAATAATATAACACATCCATAGATCACATTCACAATGTGATTTACTTTCCACATTTCTTACATTTTACAATTACATTCATATCAAAAACTCATTCCACATTTTCTATACATGTATACACATAATCATACAATGATATTTAATTCCTCTTTTACATATTTTCAACACAATTTAACATTTTATTATTCCGTGAACAACATCATTTTTATCCCTTTTTGACATGACTTAAGTTGTTTATCAACCCAACACTTATACATTATCACCATGATATTACTTCACAAAATCTTAGTCATGCTACTAAGGTGACATCTCTCTCACATATATTTTTAAATGCATTAGTATACCATCTTTACATCCATTTGTTTATTCTTCAACACATAGATATATATATATATATATATATTACTCACATATCTATACACATGTACATTACATCCACTCATATATACATTGAGCTCAATAATCTCTTTATACTCTCCAAGTCTAGTTATGACAAATCTCAATTTCTTAAATCCACATTGATCCATCCCATTTCTTACTGTCAATATTATCCCATGACCTAGCTTTGCTCAGGTTTGTCAATGCAAGCATAATCATTCTCATACTATCAATCACATTATTCAATTTAATAGTACTCTTATATACAGTAATATTCATTCCACAAGCTCATGGGTTTAACTTACATTCAAATTATCAATACTCAAATAGTCTTTATCCAAATTCCATTAACACTATAAATTCACCACTTACTACTTTACTTAAATTTCCATTCACTCATCTTATGTTCTTAATATTAATCTTAAGAAAACACATTATATATACATATTTCAAAGCAACATCAAAGTATATTCTTTTCACAAATATTAAAGCTCATTTCAAATATCTAATTATCACATCTTTCCACCATTAATATGAGCTTTAACCACACTCAAGCATATCACATTTCTAACATTAAAATCACAATGTTTGCATTTAAAACAACAATGCAAACAACACCATTATATTTCCTTATTTAACCAACATCATCTCTTTTTTTTAAAAAAAAACTTTAACTTTACATCTTCAAACCTTAAATGGTCAAACTTTGTCTATACCCATCAACTCATTCCATATACCACCATACTCTCTTCATTTAAATAACATAACTTTCAATATTCACAATTCGACATTATTTCCTCTCTCTAGCAAACTCAACATAAACTTTCTTATAAAGAGGTTTAAAGTATAGAAGAAAGAGTACATACTCTTATCTTAATTTGATTTTCAACTCATTTCCAACTTTATTTTCCTTTCCATTTCTTTATTTTTCAATTCATATTATGTCATACATAATATTACTCATAAACATCAATATTACATTCCATGTTGCACATGACATAACATTTTTCATATGTCTCATCAATATGCATATTTCACATTACATTTCGTAATTTGTTTCTCATAAATAATTAGGCACTATGCCTCAATTATAATTCATTTCCAACATCATTGCCAACAACCATGGTTTCTTCTCACATCAACATAGTATACACATATATCATCAACTATATTAAACATCTCATGTAACACAAATATTTTACAAATCATATTATACCACATCCGAGACTAACCTAGGTGTTAATGCATGTGCATGTATCAAAATTTTCATTCTTTTCATTTTCATTTATCATCATTTTTTTTTAAAACTTTTCTTTGTAAATTTACTTAGGCCGAGAATCTCGAAACCTAAGCTCTGATACCAAAATAATTGTAACACCCCGATACTCCATATAAATATTGTACATATACAATAAGTATATAGAGTATAAGAATGTCACTATATCATATCATTCATATTCCATATTTTATCACAATATCACATTTCATAATTCATCTTTGATATTTATATACATAATCATGCATTACTCAAGTATGCACAATCAATTGCATTACCATATAAATTGGAATACACATCATACAAATCATATCCTCACATCTTTCACATTTCATAATATATATATATATTGAATGCCTTCACATCTCATATGTATTAATGTATTATCATATCTCTATCTTTTCATTGCATATACAATATTCATATTTATCTTAACAATATAATTATATGCAATCAAATAGGATTTTGTACTTACCTCTAAAGAAACTCACTCCTATATAACTTCTCTTCCATAGATCTTTCAATACTTGGATTAGGGACAATTCCATCTCTTAAAACCTAATCCAAAAGTAATCATAAACACTTACTTAGAGATACACAAGAGATAATACAAATAAGAATCAATTAGGGCAAACTCAACACATGACACGCTCATCAACACGGGCGTGTTCCTGATCGTGCCCTAACTCCACATCACAGAAACATTGACACGCTCATAACCACGAGCGTGTCACTGGGCGTGTAATACATTCTGTATCTCAAAACATCAACACGTCCAATCAACATGAGCGTGCTCATGGCCGTGTCAATTCTCCAAACTCACAGTAGCTATGACACGCTCAATAACACTGGCGTGTTACTGGCCGTGTCAATTCTACTGCCACACAGAACTTATGACACGCTCAACAACATGGGCGTGTCACTGCTCGTGCTACCAACTCCAGAAAACAGAACCAACGACACGCCTAACAAACTGGCCGTGTCTCTGGGCGTGTCCGACTAAAAACCCAGATTCCGATCAATACACAACAACATCCAACAAAACCCATCTTTTTATCATTACTCACTTCAAACAATCTTCATCAAACACACCCAAAAACCATAACAAACTTACCAAAACATCAACAACACTCAAAACACACACCAATCATCATTATAAACATCATTCATATACCAATTTATCAAATCCCCAAATTTCATTAAACTCAACCCTTATTCAACAATTCATCATCATCTTCACAATTAATCATATTATCATCATCCAATTACCAAATCAACACATATATATACTTAAATCTTTCAATATCATCATCATCACACATCAACCATACCAAACCCAACTCAAACAATGAAAATCAATTTAAAGAAATAAATACTTACTTGAATCCTTTATCAAATCTTCATCTCTATCATCAAATCTCTTGAATTCCTTAAGAAATTTGGTAAGAAAATCACATCTTTCTCTCTCTCTCTCTCTCTCTCTCTCGGCCAAGAAGAACGAAGAAGACGAAGAAGGAGTAGAAGGAAGAAGAAGTTTCTACTTCTTTCCTTTGTCCTTATCCATATATATATATATATATAATAATAATAATAATAATAATAATAATAATAATAATAATAACAATAACAATAGTAATAATAATAATAATAATAATAATAATAATACTTTAAATCTCCACCACATATTCTTTCTTTGATTTTCTTCTTCTCTTTTCTTTTTGTCTTTATTATTATTATTATTATTTAGTTATACAAATATATATATATACAACTCACTTATCCTTCACCATTATATATATCCCATGTATATGTGATGTATATGTATATGTCTTACATATATTATCCTTATATTTCACATATACACATATACATTAAATCCAAATACAACAACAATAACTCCAAAACTCTTAGGGTCTATTCCGGGATATTACAACTTGAGTCATAATAGGATTCACGGCTAGTACCTGCTTGTATTTTTTGAGGAAGTTTTGAACTAAACTCTATTTTATTTGCCATATACACAAAATTCACATAATCTAACTTCACATCATATTATCCCATTTGGCGATTTCTTTTTATGAAGTTCTTACGAACCTTTCTCACTTATATGACCTAATCGTATATGCAGGAGTTTTGATGCATCCAAACTATATTTTGTTGATGAACATGCAAAATTATTGTTCACAATTGTACTAACTTCTAGTCTGTACAAATTGTTCTTATTTGCTTCTCTTTTATCACAGTAATAGCCCCTATGGATACTTTAAGAACTCCACTACCTGTAGCTGCTGAAAATTCACATAATTTCTTCTCTAATAGTTACAAAGAAATCATATTCTTCTTCAATCAAGAAATATGTTTGGCATTCTCCAATGTTTTGATTACACCATCAAATATTTTGATTATAATAGTATCAATCCCTAAGGCCTCATTACATGCTTTATAACTATGAAATCAATTTTTGTGTGAAGTATAATGGGATGAGCATGCTGGATTTAAAGTTCACGTGTTTGATTGTAATCATTGTTTGCCATCAAGGCTACTAAAAGATCTTCCTCTTTTGAAATATTAGTTGCTACACTAGGGGCGAAGCCAGGCTTTGAAATAAAAGGGGACAAAATTTTTTTTGCAAATTTTAACTTTCTCCGTAATTATTTATCTCTTCTTTTATTTTAATAGTATATTATAAATTTATTAATAATATATTTTCATTATTAAAAAATTAATTAATAAAAAAAATTAAGATATATGTATACAGAAATTTAAATTTATTAAATTATTCATAATAAAAATAAAATAAAGAGAAAAAAATTAAATAATGAATATAATTTGTTAAAAAATAATTAAAATAAATAAATTATTTAATTTATTAAATGAGTTCAAATTAATTTAGTTGAAAAATTAATCCATTTCTTTATTATTTTTTTTGCATTTATATATTATTAATATTTTGTCATTTTTTTAAACGAGAACTATTGGTTATAGAATAAATAATTTATTATAATTTTTTTGACTTCTTGTAAAAATTAAAAAAAAAGAGGGGGGCACTTTAAAATTTTTAAAAAAATTAATAAATAATTCGATTTTTTTTAAAATATTATATATATATATATATATATTTAAAAAGAGAAAGGGAGCAACTGCCCCCCTTCTCATTAAGGTATCTTCGCCACTGTGCTACACTAACTGAACTTAAAGCTACTTCTTTCTTATAAGCTCTCTGATTCTTCAACAATGGACAATCTTTTGTCCAATGGCCCTTGTGACGACATTTGAAGCACTCTTCTTTTGAAACTCTTGACCTTGGTTTTTCTCTTGATTTCCCTCTCTTTTGCTTCTTGTTTCTTATATTTCCCCTTCCGTGCTCTGAATTGAGTGACAAACTCTCAGCCTATAAATTTTTCATCTATAATTTTTATATTGAAATAAGAGACCTTAGAGCTGTCACCACTTTCTAGTTGTCTAGTGCCTTATTTCCATATGATAATATGTGTTTAATTGATTGAAAGATGGTGGCAATGAACATAAGAGCATTACCGCTTTATTTTCATCATCTAATTTAATGTCCACATACAACAAATAACTAACCATTTGATTAAGCTGAGCTATGTAATTTCTTAGGTCCCCACCTTATTTCATTCTAAACCAGAATAAATCGCACTTTATGAATAATTTGTTAATGATATTCTTGAACATGAATAAACTCTCTAACTTTAACTATAAATCTTTGGTTGTCTTCTCTTCAATTACATCATACACTACTGAATCCATTAAATGCATCCAGATTATACTGAATGCGATTGATTCCATATCTTACCAATCCTCTTCATCCATGTTTGCCGACTTCACCCCTTTTTAATGCCTTATGCACCTTCATTTGAGTAAACAAATCATTCACTCTCATCGCTATAAAGAGAAATTGTTCTTATCTAATTTAGCATGTATTCCAAAATCATTCACCTTAACTAGAAGTTCTGATACCATATATTGAAAGCATTCGGTCTATAGGTTCGTTGTACTTTTATAACATTAAATAGGTCTATCTTTTTTTTAATATGAAATTCCTCTCACACCCTTGCTATAATTTAACAAAAAAAAAAAAAACATAATTATCTTCAACAAATAACTTTGAATTTTTTAGAATAAAATAAATAATGTTAATTTTGATTTTTTTTATTATGAATATTTTTGAAAATTTTAAATAAAATAAATTTGATTTTCTTCTTTCATAATAAATTAAATTAGATTTTAAAAGTAAAATATTTGATATTTTTCGTTATTTATTTTTAATTATAATATCTCTGAAATTTTTAAATAAAATAAATTTATTTTTTTCTTAATAAAATTAAATTAATTTTTGAATTTTTTAAATAAAATGTAATAAATTTGATTTTTCTAATTATAATATCTCTATTTTGTTTAAATAAAATTAATTTTATTTTTTAATATAATTAAACTAATTTTTGATTTAAAAAAAACTTAAATAAATTTAAAAAATACATTTTAATTATTTATTATGAAATCTTTCTATAATCTTTAATTGTCAAAATAAGGCAATTTAAATATATACATAATTATTATTGTTTTTAATTTTGGTTTTATTATAATCCAAACTTATAAAAGAGATCAAATTTCGATTTTGGACTAAACTAAATAAAAAAAAATAAACAGTCATTTTAATTTTAATTTTAAAATTTGAATTAAACATGATCTTAAATTCATCATTGATTCTATATATTTATCTTTTAAAAAATAAAATAATTTTTTTCTTGTTATTTTCAACAACAAATTCTTTATTACTGAGAAAAAAAATGTAAATTAATTAGATAAAAAAATCCAACCTAATTATACATCCAATATAATAATGGTAATCAATCTTTTGTTCATAAGTAGACAAAAATTAGGATTACATAATCTATGCCAGAAAACACATGTTAGACATTAATTTGAACAACAAAATTTTAGTACTGATCACAATCAAATAAAAATTGGATAGGTGTCATCTGGGAATTCCAATCCAAATGCCAACCGCAGCCTTTGATGTTATTTTTCTGAATTTAATCACTTTCCACTCCAATTTATTATTATTATTATTATTATTATTATTATTATTATTAATTGACATCTTTTTTTCATTATTATTATAATTTATTATTATTATTATTATTATTATTAATTGACATCTTTTTCTTCAATAATAATAATAATATTATTATCATTATTATAATTTATTATTATTATTATTGTTATTATTATTATTAATTGGCATCTTTTTTTTTACTCAACAATGGGCATCTTACAGGATTGTATTAAGAGAATATCTAATATAGCCTTTTATTTTATATATTTATTATTAAAATAAAAAATTTGCAACCATATGACCATGGGTCTCAAAGTCAACCTTTTTCTAGTTGATGAATCTGTGGGTAGTCATAGGCCTTTAGCCTAGAGCTGCGTACCCCACGACCACGATGCTGCACACTTGGCTAACCATAATTTAAATTTGGAATTAAAATAATATATCGAGCATTATTTAACGATACTTTCTCCCTCATATTATAATTATATATATGTATATATAAAATCTTAATTTTATCATTTTTTTTTCTCTTTTTGTCTTCTAAGTGTACTTTAGTTTAGTTAAATCTACTTTCTAAAAAAAAATATATTCTGTACAAGGTGACATTTGTCAAAAATAATTTAATTGCACACTTAATGATTAAAAAAACTTATTTAAAAAAAAATATAATTTAACCCAAATATTTTATGATACACTATTTTATTTTAATTTTAAAAAATATAATAAAAATTGCCTCTAAGGAATATGGAATATGATTTTATATAGCTCACTGGAAACAATCACCTGACTTAGTTAATTAAAGAATATATAATTTTCTTTTTGTCAGAAAAATGCTTGATTCATTTAAAAAAACAAATATTACAAAGAGCCTTCAAAAAAGGCTTAGAAAATCATGTCTGTACAGGACATAAATAGATAGAAAAATAAGTTTACAACTTAATTCAGCCTTTTTAACTATAATATCCACCGCAACTCAGAGTATAAAACAGGAGAAGCAAAATAAGCTATACCAACCCATGGCTTCAAGACAAATCTTCCACCATCTAGGAAATGGCCAGGTAAAAAAAATAAATAAAGAAATGGCTAAGCAAACAACAAATAATAAATGAAATTACCTTTCTTCTCACGGGCAAATGATGGCCAAATTAATTTTATTAAGGGTAAATTTATAATTTACTATTAGATCCAAATTCCATGTTAATGTCATCACCTTCTTCAGGCAAATTCAAATGCCATCACCTTCTTCAACCAAATTCAAACTCCATAGCCGCACCATCATGCTACAGCCTGGCTCAATTCGATCTCCCGGTGGAAACATTTTGCACGCCTAGGTACAATTGAGCTTTACCTTGTCACTCTTATGCTCGACCAAACAAAGACCAAGCAGTGGCTGCCGGTGCCAGATGGTACTAATAGGCTAAAGGCTACACTTTCAGCCCCTCTCAACTCTCTGTGCACCTAAGCGCCTGCAAGAGAAGCTCGACAGCATATATTGTCAATAACGGTGGACACAACAAACTTGGGCAGCTGCTAGGCATACTGGCGTCTCCATAGTCTTGAGTCGTAGAGGCTGGGCTAGTTTTTTTTGTTGCGCGATGTTGGAAATACGATTCAAAATCTGATGTAGCAAAATTCTGCAAATTAGTTAGCAAAAAATCTGAAATTATTATTTTTAAATAACAGCCAGTCCCTTTTTTTTTTTTTTTGCATTTTGTTATCTGTAAGCCTATTAAAAAAATTTTCCAGTCCTGCAATTTAATGAAATAAATATTCCCTTCATTTTAGTTATTTTTTCTCTTAATCTATTACTGCAATTCTCCTCTAAAAATCAACATTGTGATATCAGAGCCTGGTTGCTCTCATAACTTGGGCGTTTAGTCATAGCAAACAATAACAATACTAAGAGCATAACTCTGTTAAGATTGAGATTGTCATTGGAAACTTGATTAATGTTTAATTAAATTATTTATAAGCTAGTTCTTTTAGTGTTAGGGACATGCTGTTATGTTGACATATTAGGTAGAATTTTGACTTGTATGGTAATCCTTAGAGTAAGGAGTCTGATATCAATCAGATTAGTTGAGAAGTGGATATGGCCTAAAGTTAAGCCTAAAATTTCTCCTTTTATATCATATGATAAGAATTTTATGCTCTGTTTTTTTCATTCTCTCATTTCTTTTAAATTGTAACATGGTATCAGAACTCCTCTTTGATCTTTGAGGGCCTGAACAAGAGAGAAAACATGTGAGTTATCTAAGAACTAAAACCATGGCTGCTAACAACTTCACATCAGTTCCACCTCCGATTTTCAATGGTGAAAACTATCACCTCTGGTCCTTCAAAATGAAAGCATATTTGAAAGCTTTTGATCTTTGGGATGTGGTTGTGACAAGAAGAGAACCACCTCCACTTAGAGCAAACCATACAATAGCTCAAATTGAGCAACATAGCAAGGAGTGTGCCAAAAGATTCAAAGCTCTCACCTACATACAATCTGCAGTTTCAGATCATATTTGCTTGAGAATTATGGCGTTTGATACTGCCAAAGAAGCATGAGATCTTTTAGAAGCTGAGTTTCATGGTAGTGAAAAAACAAGAGACATGCAGATCTTGAATTTGAAAAGAGAATTTAAAGTTCTAAAGATGAAGGACTCAAAAACTGTTAAAGAATATGCTGATAACACCACCACCATTGTAAATAAGATCAAATTGTTGGGAGAGGAGTTGCCTGAAAAATGAATTATTGAAAAGGTGTTGGTGAGTCTGCCTGAGAGATTTGAGCCAAATATCTCTTCTTTAGAAGACTCCAGAGACTTGAGCACCATAACCTTACCAGAGCTTATTAATGCCTTGCAAGCTCTTGAGCAAAGGAGAGTTATAAGGAAGGAGGAGATCACTGAGGAAGCCTTTGCAGCAAGACAAAAAGGCAAGCAACCTACCAAAGATAGGAAGACTATAGGTGAAAAATCAAGCAAGTCCAAAACTTCAAGAAACTGGAAAAGAGGAGGAAAGAAGGGAAAATTTTCACCTTGTCCTACTTGCAAAAAAACAAACCATGCTGAGCAAGATTGTTGGCAGAAAAATGGAATTAAACCACCTCAATGTGACTACTGCAAGAGGTATGGGCATGTTGAAAATGATTGTAGAATCAAGAAGAGTCACCAAGCTAAAGCTCAACAACCAACTCCATAGCAGGTAAACTTCACAAATGAGCAGGAGCATGACTATGCTTTTGTTGTAACTCAAAAACTCAGCTCCACAAAAAATGATTGCTGGTATATGGACAGTGGTTGTACAAGTCACATGGAAAAAGATGAACACTTGTTCTCTGAGATGGATAAATCAGTCAGAACCAAGGTCAAGTTAGCAAATGGCGAGCTGGTGGAGTCACAAGGAAGGGGAACAATTTGCTTACAGATGAAAGAAGATATGAAACTGATAACGGATATTCTCTATGTTCCTAATTTAAATCAGAATCTTCTTAGTGTTGCACAACTAATGAACAAAGGCTATACACTTAATTTCAAAGAAAAAACATGCATTATTAATGATCCTCATGGCAATGAAGTTGCTAAAGTCTTTATGGTCAACAACAGCTTTCCAATAAATTGGAGTTTTGTTTCTCATCATTCTTATAGAGCTAAAGCTATTGACTCTTGGTTATGGCACAAAAGGCTGGGTCATTGTAATTTCAATATGTTAAAACTAATGAAGAGAAAAGATATTGTTAGAGATTTACCTGAGATATGTGAAGATTCAAATGTTTATGGTAGCTGTCAATTTGGAAAGTTGCATAGGCAATCATTTCTGAAATGGCAACCTGGAGAGCTAAAGAAAAATTGGAGTTGGTGCACACAGATGTGTGTTGCCCAATGAGAACAACATCACTCAATAACAATCTGTATTTCATCTTGTTTATTGATGATTTTAGCAGGATGACCTGGGTTTACTTCTTGAGCAGTAAATCACAAGTTTTTTTAGAGTTCAAAAAATTCAAAGCATTGGTGGAAACACAAAGTGGATGCAAGCTCAAGGTGCTAAGGTCAGATAATGGCACTAAATATACCTCATCTGACATCAATAGCTTTTGTGAAGATAAGGGTATTCATCACCAACTTACAGTGAGTTACTCATCTAAGAAAAATGGAGTCTCTAAAAGGAAGAATAGAAGTCTAATGGAGATGTCACGAAGCTTGTTAGCAGAGAAAAAATTGCCAAAGCAATTCTAGGCAGAGGCTGTAAATACAGTAGTTTACCTTCTGAATAGGCTTTCAATAGGGCGGCCCTTGATGAAAAGACCCCAATTGAGGTGTGGTCTAGACACAAACCTTCAGTTAAACATTTGAAGGTGTTTGGTTCTTTAAGCTACATCCATATTCCTACTGCAAAAAGAAGCAAATTAGATGACAAAGCTGAAATTGGTGTCTTCCTTGGTTATGCTTCTCAATCAAAAGGTTTCAGAATTTATAATATTGCTTCAAAACAAGTGATCATCAGGAGAGATGTGACTATTAATGTAAATGCTTGCTGGAAATTTGAGAAAGAAAAGATTGAGCATTTTCCAATAAACATTCTTCACTCTTCAAGTAGCAGCTCACAAAAAGAAAATGAAATCACTGAATTAGAAAGTGATAATTCTGATAATGAAGTTTCCTCAATAGATTCTCCACCACCAAAAATGAAATCCGTGTCAGATGTGTATGCAAGATGTAATATGGCTATTATTGAACCAACAACTTATGCAGATGCATCTCAAAGTGATGACTGGAATGTTGCAATGCAGGAGGAGATCAACACGATAAAAAAGAATAATACTTGGAGCCTCATTGATAGACCAAAAGATAGAAATTTGATTGGTGTAAAGTGGGTGTATAGAGTAAAATTAAACCCTGATGGCAACGTCAACAAATATAAAGCTAGACTAGTAGTGACAGGATATGCACAACAACTTGGAGTTGATTTTGGAGACACTTTTGCTCATGTGGCTAGACATGATACAGTGAGAATGCTTATAGCACTTGCTGCACAAAAGAGTTGGAAGGTGTACCACCTAGACGTTAAATCAACTTTTCTAAATGGTGTCCTATAAGAGGATATTTATGTTGATCAACTAGAGGGGTTTGTGGCTATTATCATGGAAGACAAGGTATACAAGCTTCATAAGGCTTTATATAGCCTGAAACAAGCTCCTAGGGCCTGGTACAGTCGAATGGACACTCATTTGCACAATCAAGGTTTTTCTAGAAGTTAAAATGAGGCTGCCTTATATGTGAAACATCAAAGAAATGAAAGCTTGTTGATTGTGTCCTTATATGAAAATGATTTGTTGGTGATAGGAAATGATATTCATCAAATTCAAAAATTCAAAGATCAAGTTATTTTTGAATTTGAAATGACAAATATTGGGGAGATGAAATATTTCCTTGGCCTTGAAGTTTATCAATATAAAAGAGCTATTTTCTTATCTCAATACAAGCATGCTTTGGATTTATTAAAAAATTTCAAGCTAGAGAGCTGCAAGTCTGTTGCAACTCCACTTGTTCAAAATGAGAAGCTGGAAAGGGATGATGGAGAGCCTAAAGCTGATGCTACAGTATTCAGAAGTCTTGTTAGTAGTCTTTTGTATCTTACATCAACAAGACCAGACTTGATGTTTGCAGCAAGCCTTTTATCAAGATATATGCAGTCTCCAAGCCAAAAGCATTTAGTTTTGGCAAAAGAGTTCTCAGATATTTGAAGGGCACTGGTGACTTTGGAATTGTGTATGCAAAGACTGAAAATGCAACTCTTATCGGTTACTCAGATAGTGACTGGGATGGTGTATTTTCATGGAGTTCTAAAAGGCAAGACATTGTTGCACAATCCACAGTTGAGTCTGAGTATATAGCAGCTGCCTCTATTGCAAATCAAGCAATTTGGTTGAGAAAAGTTTTGAATGATTTACAGCAACAACAAGTTGAAGCTACTGTGATCCATGTGGATAACAGGTCTACAATTTCAATGACAGAAAACCCAGTACAACATGGAAGAACAAAGCACATTCAGATGAAATTCCATGCTATGAGAGAAGTTGAAAAAAGAAAGGAGATAAAGCTTGTTCATTGTTCTTCAAAAGAGGAGAAGGCTGATGTTATGATCAAGGCTCTTCCCAAATTCAAGTTTGAAGCTATGAGATCTATGCTTGGAGTTTCCAAAAACAATCTCAAGGAGGAGTGTTAATATTGAGATTGTCATTGGAAACTTGATTAACGTTTAAAAAAATTATGTTGTAAGCTAGTTCCTTTAGTGCTAGGGACATGCTGTTATGTTGACAAATTAGGTAAAATTTTTAACTTGTATGGTAATTCTTAAAGTAAGGAGTCTGATATCAATCAGATTAGTTGAAAAGTGGATATGGCCTAAAGTTTAGCCTAAAATTTCACCTTTTGTATCAGATTATATAGTGAAATATGATAAGAATTTTATGCTCTATTTTTTTCACTCTCTCATTTCTTTTAAATCGTAACAAACTCAACCTTCCATGCCAATTTTCAAAGGAGACAACTACGAGTTTTGGAGCATCAAAAAGAAAATACTATTCAAGATAAGGAGATCCGATTAAGAGAAAATAAGAAGAAAGACTCAAAGGCCTTGTTCTTCATTCGGCAAGCTGTCCATGACTCCATTTTCTAAAAAATTGTATGAGCCTTAACAACAAAAGAGGCTTGGACAACGTTGCTACTAGCATATCATGGCTCATTCATAGTGGTAAGAGTTAAGTTATAGACACTTAATCAAGAATTTTAAAATCTACACATGAAGACTGGAGAATCAGTGTAGGATTTTTTTTTACAAAAATAGAGGCAATTGTCAATCAAATGAGATGCTACGGAGAAGAGATTTTAGAAAGGATTGTTATGAATAAGGTATTAAATAGTTTAACTCCTAAATTTGACCATGTGCTTATAGCTATTTAGGAGTCTAAGGAATTGTCCACTTACAATTTTGATGAGTTGATAAGTTCGTTATAGTCGCATTAAGCTAGAATCAACATAAGAGAAAACAAGAATGAAGAAAAGGCATCTCAGGCAAAAGGAGAAGGCTTAAAGAAGCAAGAAAAAGCTGCTGGTTGATGAAGAAGTAAAGGGAGATTTTAAGAAAAGAATTCCAGCCATAACAGAGGTAGAGGGAGAGGATCTGAGCAGAGATTCAACAACAATAAAGGCAACATCTGATGTCATCATTGCAAGAAATATGGGCATGTGAAAGCTGATTGCTGCGTTAAGGATAAACAAACAAATTTTTCAGAAGAAACTTTTGATGAAAGCAAATATTTTATGGCATGTTCTAACCCAATTGACACACAAGGCGAAGTATGGTTCATAGACAGCGGGTGCTTCAACCATATGATAGGCAAGAAAATAATCTTTAAGCAGCTTGACGAGACTCAGAGAAGGAAGTTCAGATTAGGAGACTATAAAGCAGTGCATGTTGAAGGGAAAGGAATGGTGGCCATTAAAAGTAGCCAAGATAAAACAAAACTCTTACATTATGTTCAATTTGTTCTTATCTTGGCACACGATTCATTAAGTGTTGGATATTTAATGGCTAGCAGATACTCAGTTACATTCGATAATGGAGAATGTGTTTTCAAAGATAGGCAATCAGGTTAAGTGATTGTAAATGTCCAAATAAACAAGAATAAAATGTTTCCACTTGAAGTCTCCATTGTGGAAGATTTTACCTTAGTGGCTGGAGAACAAAATGAGTTTAGGTTATGGCATCTTCGATATGGACACCTGAATGTGAATGGATTGCAATTGCTAGAAAGAAAAGGAATGGTTTGTGGCTTATCAAAAATTCAATTGTTGGATACATGTGAGGGATGTATTTATGGCAAGCAGACCAGGAAGTCATTTCCAACCGGGAAGGCACGAAGAGCCAAAGCAATACTTGAACTTGTCCACTCAAACTTATATGGTCCTATGCACATTGAGTTATTAGGCAACAACTATTACTTTCTTCTTTTCATAGACGACTTCAATAAAGTAAGTTGGGTACATTTTCTCAAATCCAAATTAGAAATATTTGAGAATTTTAAGAAATTCAAAGCAATAGTTAAGAAGCAAAGTAGGCCATCGTAGAAGTACTTCGTACTGATAGAAGTGGTGAATTTCTTTCAAAGAAATTCAATTAATTTTGTCAAGAAAATGGAATTCACTGTGAGCTAACAACACCGTATACTTTAGAGCATAATGGAATGGAAAAACACAAAAATAGAATGATGGGAGAGATGACGAGAAGTTTATTGAAATTTAAAGGACTACCTAATTCATATTGGGCGGAAGTAGTTGCAACAATAGTATATTTGTTAAATCTTTCCCCAACAAAAGCTGTCCAAAATCACACTCCATACGAAGCATGGAAAGGGAACAAACCATCCGTAAGCCATTTAAAATTTTTTTTGTTGTATTGCTTATCATTCACAAAGTTGTAAAAAACTAGATGATAAATTAGTAAAGTGTATTTTTATTGGCTGGCAAGATAATTATTGGTAGAAATGTAGTGTTTAATAAGAATGCAAGCTAAAATTGGAGTAAAATCAATGGCGGCAGTGAAGATCAACTCCAAATTCCATTAATTGAGGAAATAAACACAATCTCAATTAATTCTCCAACCTTCACTCCAAGTGAACATAGCCCAGCAACTACATCAAATGCAACCTTCAACAAGTGAATCTTCAGAGGAGACACCACCAAGAAACTTCAGATCGCTGAGGGAAATTTGATGGAAAATAAACACACAAAAACAGAGTATAATAGAGGGTAATTGTGTGCAAAAACTCCACACGTTCTGCTATATTTCATTGAGCTTTTATAGATAAAAAATTATAGCAGAGAAGTACAAAATCAATAGTAATTGGACATGGATCCTAACTAATCCATATCAACTTTTTCTAACTATATGCTCCACCATTCCTTTAAGAAATTCAAAGCTTACTTAATGTATCAGCAAAATATATAATAAAAGATACAAATGTCACAGCAAATATGTCATTGCTATCATCACTCCTCCTTGACACATTTGGTGGTGACAGTCATTTCTTCAAACCAATCTTGAACACTTACAGCTTTTGCAAACCAAGAATAATCATTTACAGCAACATTACAACGTTCATAAATATCAGATAAAGGCTTTGTTCCTCTGACAACAAATTCAGAGTCAAAATTAAAGTTTTCTTCATTTTATTGCCTTATTATGGTTGTATCTTGCTCATGAAAAGTGTTGTTTGAGCCCTTAGATTCTGAAATTTATTTCTCCCAATTCCACTGTGATGCTTCATCAAATTTTATATCTCTAGCAATAATTACTTTTTGAGTTTGAATATCAAGAATTCTATAGGCTTTACTGTTGCTGATATAACCCAAAAACACACCAGCAAATGCCTTTTGATCAAGCTTTGATCTCTTAGCATTAGGAATATGAACATAGCAAGGAGATCCAAATACTTTTAGGTGATCAATAGCAGGTCTAACTCCATGCCAAGCTTCATATGGAGTTTTGTTTGAGAGAGCTTTTGTTGGCAGCCTGTTGAGTAAATATACAGATGTATTGATAGCGTCTGCCCAGAATTTTTGAGGCACATTCTTTCCAAACATTAAACATCTTGCCATCTCCATGATGGTTCAATTTTTTCTTTCACATACTCCATTCTGCTGAGGAGAATAAGGAACAGTCAGCTGGTGATGAATTCCAGCATCAGAACAAAACTTTTTAAATTCTTGTGAAGTGTATTCAGTTCCATTATCAGATCTAATGGTCTTGATTTTATACCTACTTTGATTTTCTAGCAAGGCCTTAAACTTCTTGAAACAATCAGCCACTTCAGATTTATATTTAAGAAAATAAATCCAAGTTACTCTTGAGTAATCATCAATAAAGAGAATGAAGTATTTATTACCACTTGGAGTTGGAATAGACATAGGTCCACATACATCCGAATGAATGAGCTGCAATTTTTCGACAGCTCTCCAAGCTTGATTTGATGGAAATGATTTCCTGACTTACTTCCCAATTTGGCACACACCACATACACTATCAGTTGCACAAATAGGAAACATAATTTCTGTAAGAGCCTTCCCATACATGGTTTTAAGTGAAGAATATCTGAAATAGCCAAATCTTTTATGCCAAAGCTCAGAATCAGTTAATGCAGCATTATAAGCATGAGAACTTGTAATTTTCAAGCTCAAAGGAAAGCTTTTGTCTTTCATTTTTACTTTCATAAGTTCATTGCCATCTGGATCAACTATAATGCATGATTTGTTTTGAAAATGTAGAGAATAATTCTTCTCAAGCATTTGACTAACACTTAGTAGATTTTGGCTAATTTCAGGAACATAGAGAACATCAGGAATGCGTTTTGTATCTGACTGAGTTTCAATGGTCACGACTCCTCTTCCTTTAACTTGAATGCTTTTACCATTGCCAATTGTGATAGATGATTGATATGCTTGGTCAATTTCCTTGAAAAATTTAAGATTTGAAGACATATGGTGTGTGCATCCACTGTCTACAAGCCATTGCATAACATATAACAACAAATAAACTCTCCTCCTGAGTTTGATGTTGTTGATCTTCAGCAATATGAGCTTGTTGGTTCTATATCTTGTTCATATATCTGCAAACATTTGCAGTATGACCAAGTTTTTTACATTTGTTGCATTGAGCCTCAGGTCTATACCAAAGTTTTTTCTCTGGATGACCAGCCTTGTTGCAATATTTGCAAGGAGCATACACTTTCTTTTCTCCTTCTTTGTTATTTTCAGTAGGCCACTTCTCCCAATTTGGAGTTTTTCTTCTTTGATTTGCAAGAAAGGCTCCTTCATTATTACTGCTACTACCTTGTCTCATGGATCTTCTAAGTTCCTGACTCAAATCTATCACGTAGGCTAACAAGCACTTTCTCTATAATTCTTTCATCTAATAAGTCAACACCAAGGAGTCTAATCTTGTTTACAATCTCCATGAGTCTATTTGTATACTCTTTAATAGACTCATCATCATTCATCCTTAAAACTTCAAATTCCCTCTTCAGATTTAATATTTCCATTTGCCTTGTTCTTTCACTTCCACTAAACATCTCCTACAACTTATTGCAAGCTTCTTTTGGTATTTCACAAGCCATAATCCTTGTGAAGATGGGTTCTGAAACTGCTGCTTGAATATATGAGAGAGCTCTTGGAGCTTTTGCTTGCTCTTCCTCATGGATTCTGATTTGATTGATGGTTGGATTGTTACCCAACATAAGTGGTTCTCTATTAGTCTCAATCCACTGCCACAATCCCAAGCCTTTCAAGTGAGTCTTCATTTTTACAGACCATCTTGGATAGTTTTCACCTTTGAAAATTGGTAATGGAGGTGATGTTGGATTACTGGAAGCCATGATTTTAAAGTTTAGAGTTTTATGTGAAGCCTTGCTGGTTTTCTCTCTTTTTTTAACTCACAATCAGGCTCTCCAAGATCAAAGAAGCTCTGATACCACTGATAGAAAATAAACACACAAAAACAGAGTATAACAGAGGGTAATTGTGTGTAAAAACTTCACACATTCTGCTATATTTCATTAAATTTTTATAGACAAAAATTACGGCTGAGAAGTACAAAATCAATAGTAATTGGACATGGATCCTAACTAATCCATACCAATTTTTTCTAACTATATGCTCTACCATTCCTTTAAGAAATTCAAAGCTTATTTAATGTATCAGCAAAATATATAATAAAATATACAAATGTCTCAACAAATGTGTCATTGCTATCATCAAAATTTATGAACTAGATGAATTTTCTCTATTAGCTTTAGATCTTACAACTTACTAGGAGGCAACAAAAAAAAGAGGAGTGGAAAAAGGCAATGAAAGAAGAATTGGTGTCCATCCAAAAGAACTCAACTTGGGAGCTTACAGACCTGCCTGATGGAAAGAATGCAATAGGCTTGAAGTGCATTTTCAAGATGAAATTTCATGCAGAAGGGAGGGTTCAAAAGCACAAGGCTCAATTGGTCACAAAAGGGTACTCACAGCAACAGGGCATTGACTACAAGGAGACGTTTTCCCCGGTGGCTCAATTTGAAATCACGAAATTATTTTTGGTATTGGCAGCACAACTCAAATGGAAGGTGTATCAATTTGATGTAAAATTGACATTTGTTAATGGTGAACTTGAAAAAGAAGTCTATGTATCACAACCAGAAGGTTTTGTGATTAATGGGAAAGAAGATAAAGTTTATAAGCGAGGGAAAGCTCTCTATGGACTGAAGCAAGCACCGTGTGCATGGTATAACAAGATTGATATGTATTTTCAGCAAAACAGCTTTACAAGGAGTGAAAATGAGCCTACTCTGTATCAAAAAGGCAAGGCACTGGTGATTTCATCATCGTTTGCTTATATGTAGATGGTATAATCTACATATGGTCAAATTCAACACTTGTGGAAGAGTTCAAGTCTAGCATGATGAGTAGGTTTTAAATGACAGATTTGGGATTGCTTCATTATTTTCTTGGTTTAGAGATGTTGCAAGATGAAGATGGAGTGTTCATTTGTCAAAATGAAATATGTACTAAAGAAGTTCAATTTGTCCAATTGTAAGATTGTAGCTATTTCATTGAATGTTAATCAAAGGTTGTAGCAAAAAGATGGAAGTGAAGCAGAAAATCAGAAGCAATTTAGAAGTTTGGTTGGTGGATTGATATATTTAACAATACGAGGCCAGATATATCATTTTCAGTTGTAGTTGTTCCAAGATTCATGAGCAGACTATCAATGCAACATTATGGAGAAGCAAAAGAAATTTGAGGAACGCTGTAGGGACATTGAACTATGGCATATGGTACACTGATGTAACCAATTTCAAATTGGTTGGCTTTACTAACAGTGACTAGGCAAGCTCATTAGATGATAGAAGAAGTACTTTTGGAAATGTGTTTGGGCTAGGCTCAGGTGCCATCACATGGAACTCCAAGAAACAAGCAATAGTAGCTCTGTCAACAGCAGAAGTAAAGTTTGTGGCAGCAACAACAGCAGCATGTCAATACATTTGGCTTAAGAGAATGTTGTGTGATTTGCAGCAAAAGCAAGCAAAAGGAACTGAAATTTATTGTGATAATAAGTCAACAATTGCAATGTCAAAGAACCCTGCATTTCATAGAAGAACAAAGCATATTGAGCTGAGAGTCCCGGGACTTAGTTACCAAGGGAGAAATAATCAGGAAGTTTTGTAATACCGACGTTCAAGTTACAAACATCCTAACCAAAGTTTTATCAAGTCAAAGACATGCTTATCTGAGGGCCTTGCTTGGAGTATGTGATTTTGAATCAAGGGGGGTGTTGGAAATATGATTCAAAATTTGGTGCAACAAAATTCTGCAGATTAGTTAGTAAAAAACTGAAATTATTTTTCTCTTTTTTTTAGTAACAGCTAGTCTCTATTTTTTCTGCATTTTGTTATTTGTAAGCCTAAAAAAAGGCATTTTAAGTTCTACAACTTAATGAAATAAATATTCCTTTTACTTTAGTTATTTTTTTTATCTTAATCTATTACTGCAATTCTCTTCTTGAATCAACAGGCGCTCTACTGCCTTCGAAAATGGCAGATCAAATCTCTGCAAATTTTTTTTATTAATTTCCTTGCATCAAATACAACCATACAAGGATGGCAACACAAGTTTACAGCAGATTCACAAGTAAATTTGGGCAGAAAAATAAGCTCTATGTCCTATTTTATTAAACACACACACACACACACAGAAAACACACAAAATCGCATCATTCTTCTTTTCTGAACTAAAGTAATATTTTTTTTAACACAATTTTAACTTATAAAACGAAATATATCCTACTGCACTGAAACAAATTGAATTTTCCCACTATATTTCAACTTCTTAAAAATTATTATGTTAAAATAATTTTACTAATAAAATTGTCTCTTAGTGGTGTATATATGATTGCATATCATACTCAAAATTATTATTATGTGCATTTAATAAAATTATTTTTATTTGGTTATTTTTTTAATTTTATCTATATATTAAGCATATATTTTCAAATAAGAAATTTATATGATTATAAATATTAATATCAATAAGAAATCTTTTGAAAATAATTTAAAACAATAAAAATTATAATTCTTCTAAGAGGTGCATATTTTTCTATCGCCCCTTATATTCATTTTTCTTGGTCTTATGAATCTAAATCATGAGTTTATTACTAATTGTATTTACTTGATCAAAATTACATAGGTTTATATCTTATTGATGCAAAGTAAGTGGTTATAAAATGCATTTATCACTTATGATTGTTAGCAAATATAAATTTCTTTTTGCAAAATTACAAGATCACTACTTATTAA
Source organism: Garcia nutans (assembly GCA_947685225.1). Lineage (NCBI taxonomy): Eukaryota > Viridiplantae > Streptophyta > Magnoliopsida > Malpighiales > Euphorbiaceae > Garcia > Garcia nutans. The sequence continues at coordinate 5,874,082 of CANTUV010000068.1, forward strand.
TTTTTATTTCAATTCACATAATTTTTTTAAATAATAAAATCAATATTTAAATATTATAAGTAAAGACTTTTTTCTTTTCGCACAGATGAAAATTGAATGAAACAGATATAACTTTCAATTCTCTTACTATCAAATATGATAATGTAAAATTGTAGAGACTATCAATTTCCCAAAAAATAAAGAAGGCTTTAAATTAAGTTTTACATCGAATGAGAATAATGTTATTTTAATAAGGCCTTTTTTGTTTTATTCGTGTGGAAATTATTGCTAGTGAACAAGATATATAATTTGCGTTTAGTTCATCACATTGACTTTATTGTCACTTGATTGGCCTAACATATTTAATGACATGAATAAAAATCAAATTTTCTCTTGATTGAAATTTGTAACTCGCTCTTATTTTTATTATTATTATTATTATTATTATTATTATTATTATTATTTTGAGAAAATTTAGAAATTCAATTACAATAAGGATACTATGGAAATTCAAAAAATGTGGACGGAATGGGATCACTAGGGAATCACCATGCATTTCCATAAATTTAGACTAAAAACAATGGGATAATTTTTTTTTCATTTGTTATTAATTAAGCATTAAAGTGATATCACATATAATATATATATATATATATATATATATTTTATCATCTAATATAAAATTGAAAAATTTATAAATAAAAAAATATGTATGTATAATTTATTAGAATTTCAAATGTGAAAATAAAAAAAAATCTCACATAAAAAAAAAATAAATTTAATAAGAAGTATATAAGTGAAAAATATTAATAAACTCAATACATTGAGATTTTATATTAGAGTATGGTCTCAGGCTCACAAAATGACAAAATGTATATTCTTACCAAGTCTATGTAAAAGATCTCCTAAATTAGTGAGCTTCTCAAACCTAACAATTAGTATCAAACCTAATAATTAGTATCAGAATCACATTTGATTAAAAAGAGTATAGAGGTAATAGTCAGATTTTATAGTTTATTTTTTCGTGAGGAGCAACAAAATTACTCTTGATGGGATTGAAAACTTATAAATTTAATATTTTAAAATTTTAGGTCGCAGTATGATATTTTATACTCACGAAATATGTTCTATCACTAAGTTCATATAAAAAATTTTTCTAGATAAGTAAACTCTCCTAATCTAACATAATTTGATTTTAAAAATTATAAAATAATATTATATATTTAAATATTTCAATTAAGAACTCATAATTTCACTATGAGGAAAAGGAAATCAATTGCATGAAAATTTTGTAAATACAATTTTTTAAACAATTTTTTTATAATTTTTCATTTATGTATTTATGCAAATAAATTTAAAATATTCTAAAAACAATATGAAAGCAACATAGGAGCCGGCAATTCGGACCCAAAGGCATTAACATCCCTACAAATAAAATACAAAAAAAAGAAGAAGAAAAGAACGGATATTATGTCAATTGGCCCGTTAAAGTAGTCACATTGATAGCTAAAGGTTGTTATTATAACTGGGTTAATTTTTTTTTTTAAAGAATTATAAAAAACAAACAGATTATTCTTAAAAGAATAAAAATAAAATAAATTCTAAAAAAAGTAAATTTCCCAAAATACCCATCACTTTTAATAAAATTGTGAGAAAGTATTATATACCTATATTCAGATAATAAGAACCTTTGCTTCCATATTTTCCTTTTTTCTCAAGGCCAAATAGATCCTTCTTTTTCTTTCAGGCCACCATCACCATTCCGTTAATTTCATACAGTTTGTTTATAATTTACCAGTCAAGTTTTTTCCAGGAAAATAAAATGGCTCGTCTGAATCTTAAGCACAAATCGAATCGCCGTATTTCGATTCCTAGAAGCTGCATTTTTCGAGTATGGAATCAAATTCTTATGTGTTCTTTAGGGAAGCCTATTCATCATCAGATGTTGACGCCGCTTCCTTTGCCGGAACCCGATTGCAGCGAATTTGCATCGGCCGGTAATGCTACTCCTTCGTCTTCAACCACCATCACCATCACCACGCCGGCTATGAGTAATAATATGGATTCCGATTTGATTGCTTTAAAGATAAGTCTTTTGGGAGATTGTCAAATTGGAAAAACTAGTTTCCTGGTAATTAAGTTATTAATATCATAGTTTTGATAATTAACATGCTTACAACACTAATATCCTTTGGCCTAATTAATTTATTATTATCATTACACGATATGTTTTCGGAAACTTTTAAAGAAAAAAAATAATTATATTTTTATTGGTATATAGGAAATTTTTGAAGAATTAAATTAAATTACAAGTCTAATAATTTGTTAGGTTTAGGCTATATAATGAAAATAGTTCTTTGCTTCTAATCCACATTTTATTAGTAAATTATTGAAATATGAAAGTTGAGGAAAGTAATAAAGTGTTAGTTTAATAATTGGATTTGTGATTTAAAATATAAAAAAATTATAATTCTATTTTAGATTTTTTCATTTAAATTAAAAATTTTAAATATAGGATTACTTAAAATAATAATAATAATAATAATAATAATAATAATAATAATAATAATAATAATAATAATAATAATGTGGTTTTATAATTATGGATGAAGGCCAAGTACACAGGGATTGAGAAAGAAGAAAAAGGAGTGCTTAAAGATGGAATAAAAGTGATGGATAAGACATTATCGGTTAAAGGTGCACGCATTTCTTATAGTCTTTGGGAAGAGATGGTAAGTTTATTTTTCTTTATTGTTTTCAAAAAAAAAAAAAACTATGTATATTAATGATGGATTACTATATGATTTAATTTAATTTAATTTGTTTCTTACAAATAATGATGATTTAGGTGATGAAGGATCTCGACGGCAAATTCCTCTGGTCTGCAAGGATTCTGTAGCAATTATAATAATGTTTGATCTCACAAGTTGAGTCACATTAAATGGGTACTTTGTTTTTATCAATTACCTATTTTGGTCATTATCAATTTGACGATTTGTGATTAATTACAACTCTCTCTCTCTCTCTCTCCCTCTTTAATGAAATTATTAGCAAAAAAAAATATTAAAATTTCTAAATATTATTATAAAATTGTTTTAAATGCACTCAAATATTATTTATTAAGCCATTAATACTAAAATTATTATACTCTCACTCTATCAATTAATTCATTAAGAATAAAGGTATAGTTAAAAAAGATTAATTAATTTTTTAATTATATATAATAATAATAATTTTAGTGGAATAATTTTTTTATATATATAAAAATGAGAGATGGAGATAATGTTTATAATGATAGTTTGTTATTTAAAGTCTAATTGTGGACTTCTCATACTCTTTTTTTTCCAGGGTCATAAAAATGGTACCAAGAAGCCAGGCAATGGAATCAGGTAGCTAATAGCCTAATTAATACTCTTTTTTTATTTATAAAAATATTGTCAAAATTCTAATTATTTGATTTGGTTTGGTTTGTTGAATTTTGTAGACTGCAATACCAATAATAGTGGGAACCAAGTTTGATGATTTCATTCAACTTCCAATGGATTTGCAATGGGCAATTGCAAGCCAAGTAAGCCTTTAATGCTATTCTGAAATATATAAATATAAATATATATATATATATATATATATCAAACATGCCCGTAAAACAGGTTGAAAAAGCCAAAAATTCCTGCCAACCCGGATCAAATGCAATAGAAAAAATTGACCCCCAAAAAATTGTCTATTTATTTATTTTTATTGCATTTATGATAATAATGGGACAAGAAATCATGGAATGTTTAGTTGCATCTATGAATTATTATTATTATTATTATTATTATTATTATTATTATTATTATTATTATTATTATAAGAACGTATATACTTATAATATAATAAATTATCCAAGCTTTGCTCTGCTAGGGTTTTTCCTTCGTCGTCACGGCATTGACTTATTCTCCGCCGGCGGCCGTTTTTGGGCCGTCTGGCTCGACGTTTGCAGATGTATTGAGGAAAGGTATCTCGGCGGTCAATGAAGGGAGTGGTTCAGTCCCTGTTTCTTCTGCTGATTTCAAGCCGAAACTGCCCTATAAGTACAAGGGTGTGCCGGCAATCTCCTTTACAGAGGATGAGATACAGGAGCTCGCTGAACCCTTTTCCTTTGCATTAGTTGGATTTTTTGGTTCTATACGTCCTTCTATGAAAGGTTTGAAAAGAGCCATGGACGCTATGGGCTTTAAGGGAGAATATTTGCTAGGTTTGATTGATGATCAACATGTATTGATCAAATTTGTTCTCGAGGAGGATTTTTTACGATTTTGGCTTCGTCAAATATGGTACTTTAATGGCTTTGCGATGCGAATCTTTAAATGGACCCCTGAATTCCGAATTGATATTGATAGTCCTTTGTTTCTTGCATGGGTTACCCTTGAGGGATTGCCAATTCATTTATTTAATAAGAAGGCCCTTTTCCCTATAGCTCATTTAAAGTTGGATTCAGCAACCTCTTCACTTATTCGCCCCTCAGCTGCGAGATTATGTGTTGAGGTGGATTTGTCTCAGGAATTAGTGGACAGGGTGTGGATTCAAAACGGTAAAAGTGGCTTTTTTCAGCAAGTTATTTATGAAAACTTGCCAAGCTATTGTTCTCTATGTTGCAAGATGGGTCATTCTACTAAAACTTGTTCTTATCGAGATGACGGCTTTGTTGATACTGATCGGAATAATAATAATGAAGTGAAGGAGGGTTCAAAACCTGTGGAAAAGGTTTGGGTTCCAAAATCAAACAATGTTCCTCAGTCTGTGGAGATTCACCCTATTGTGAATCCCGTTTCAATTGTGAACCAGGACTATGCAAGAACTTCTGAAACTTTAGTTCAACCTGCGACTACCGTGGAGACTCATATTCCTGCCGCTATTAATGAGCCTTCGCATATTGATATCCCTGTTCCATTAAATATTACTGAAACCGTTAGATATTTTCAAACTGATACAATAGCGAACGCTGATAGTAATCTACCGGTTGTTATTCCTCCAGTTACTGATCATGATAAATTATTGGCCATATCTGATTCGGAAGGAGACAAAATTCTATCGGACAATGAGAATCATGATAGGTATTCTGATGGAGCTCCCTCGGATGCTGTTGATGTTCAGGCAGGAGGTGCAGATGATCATCCTAAAATAATTCCTCGAGCTTATGGCCGCAAGAAAAAAGGTCAAAACACTGCTAAGGATGCCATAATTTCTAAAACTTTTGTTGATCATCATAATCAATCTCAATGAATACACTTTTTTGGAATGTACGAGGTGTGTTATCTTCTCAAACTAGACTTCACAAGTTATGTTCTGTTCATAATATTGGTTTATTGGTTGTTATTGAGCCTATGGCTGCTACTGTTAAATCTCACTTTTTTGCAACAAAGCTTAGTTTTGACAGTGTTTATACTTCTTCCAATAATAAGGTTTGGGTTATGTGGAAAGACCATGCCTTTTGTCTTTCTGATTTTCGGGATAATGGTCAATTATTATCTTGCAAAGTTTTTTATGCTTCCGAGGCTTTGGAATTCTATCTTTCAGTTGTTTATGGATTTCACTCTCGGACAGCTCGTCTTGAACTATGGTCTCATCTATCGACAGTCTCACAATATAATACATTGCCTTGGGTTGTTGGCGGTGACTTCAACACTATTAAATTTCTTTCCGAGTATCAAGGCAATGGTACTCCTGATTTGTTGGCTATGCAGGACTTTATTGATTGTTCAGAGAATTGTGGCTTGATTGATGTGCCTTTTCAAGGTGCGGATTTTTCATGGACTGGAGTTCGGTCTAATGGAAGAGTTTGGGAGCGTATTGACAGAATTCTGGCCAATGTCTCCTTCTTTGATCTTTTTGACTCTGTTGCGTATAGACATCTGGGTAAAACCTCATCTGATCATTTGCCTCTTTTGCTTGAATGTAAATCTGTTACGCATTCGGGGCCAAAATATTTTAAGTTCCAGCACATGTGGCTATCAGATGATTCTTTTCTCCCAATGGTTAGGCAGCATTGGAATTTGGAATTTTATGGGGGAGGTATGTCTGGTCTTTTTCGAAAGCTTAAGTCCTTGCGGAAGGCTATTAGAGAATGGAATCGTTCATCTTTTGGGCATTTATTTAATGGTATTGTGCAGGCTGAACGAGAAGCATGTGAAGCTGAAATTGTTTATTCCAATGATCCCACGCAGGAGAATTTGGTTTCTTGGCGAGATAAGCAAGATGGTTTAGCCTGTAAACTGAAGTTGGAGGAGACTTTCTGGAAGCAAAAGGCACATATATCTTGGATTAATGATGGGGGTTGTAATACTAAATATTATCATAATTATGTCAAGATGAGGAGAAAGCTACATCGTATTGTTTCGATTAAGGGCTCGGATGATATTTGCATCTCTGATCCTGCTCTTATGGGTCAGGAGGCTGTTGGTCATTTTCAGAATCTTTTTTGTGCTACTGAAACGGCAATTCCGACCCAGAGTTTGCAACTTTTGGATAGAATCCCGAGTGTTGTTACGGCTTCGGATAATCATTGTCTTGAACTAATTCCTGAGGATTCCGAGGTTAAGGCAGCAGTATGGCAGTTGAATCCTTTCAGTGCTCCTGGGCCGAATGATTTTGATGGTTACTTTTTCAGGCAATGTTGGGATATTGTTAGCTGGGATGTGTGCAGTGCAGTTAAGGAGTTCTTTTTGGGGTTGCCAATTCCTAAAGCTTTTAGTAGTGCTCAGATTGTTCTTATTCCTAAGGTTGATAATCCTTCGTGTTTTTCACAGTATCGCCCTATATGTCTGGCCACTTTCATAAGCAAGGTTTGTACAAGAATTTTAGCTAATAGATTAGCTCCCCTGTTGGGTGTGCTCATTTCTCCGGAGCAGGCAGGTTTTGTTAAAGGAAGATCTATTCATAATCAGATCATGCTGGCTAATGAGATGATTCATAATATAGGTAAGAAGACTAGAGGACATAATCTTGCTATTAAGCTTGATATGGCAAAGACATTTGATAGGGTCTCCTGGAGTTTTTTGCGACAGGTCCTCATAAGTTTGGTTTCTCTGAGCGGATTGTGCAGCTTATCATTAATAATCTTTCTTCGACAAATCTTTCTGTCCTGGTCAACGGGGTCAGTCATGGATTTTTTAAACCCACAAGAGGTGTGAAGCAAGGCGATCCTCTTTCTCCACTTTTATTCATTTTGGCATCTGAGGTATTTTCCCGGGGGCTTACTGCTTTAGTGGCTCAGGGGCATATTGCACCATACAAGACTCATCGGCATTGTCCTCTTGTTACTCATCTTGCCTTCGCAGATGACTTGCTTGTGTTTATCAATGGTGATGTGAAGTCTATCAGGAGATTTATTCAGTTTCTTTCTTCATATCAAGTTGCTTCGGGCCAATTGGTTAATTTGGATAAAAGTGCCTTTTACTGCTCGGATAAGGTTAGTGTGGGGGTGATTAAAAAATTCAAGGATCTGCTTAACATTTGCATGCGTTATTTTCCTTTTACTTATCTTGGTGCGCTGATTTACCATGGTATAAATCGTGCGCCATATTGCGCGGACATCCTCAAGAAAATTGATTGCAAATTACAGGGTTGGTTGAAAAAATTTCTAATTTCTAGTGGAAGGCTCATTTTAATTCGGCATGTATTGGGTTCGATACCATTGCACATAATGGGAGCTATGTTACTACCTAAGGCGATTATTTCTTTTATTGAGCGTCGGTTTGCGCAGTTCTTCTGGAGTGGGAACTCATCTACATCTCGGCATCATTGGGTTCGATATTCGGAGCTCTTGTATCCAACTTCAGAAGGCGGTCTTGGCATCAAATCGATAGCCTCGATCCAAGATGCATACTCCATTAAACAGCTTTATTTTTATTTGCAGGCTGACTCTTTGTGGGCTAGGTTTATGCGTAGTAAATATCATCGGGCTGGTTCTATGGTTTACCTCCAAACTGACTCCTGCTTATGGAAGCGGATATGTCAAACATATTCTGTTCACTCGGAGCTCTTTGAAATTGATGAGGGTTTGATCCGCTGGAAGCGTAACGAAAATGGGGTCTTCCGACTTGCTGCAGCGTATGATGTGGTTAGGCCGAGAAGGAATTTCATGATGTCAAGACAGCAGCTTTGGGATTCTGTAATACCAGCTAAGCTGTCGATTTTGTCCTAGAAAGTTCTGAATTTTACATTGCCTTTGCCATCTCGGTTGCAGGTTATGGGTATTCAATTGGCTGAGATTTGTCCTTTTTGCATGCACGATTGTGCTTCTTTTGATTACATTTTCAGACAATGTGCGTTGATAAGTAGACTTTGGAGGTATTATTCTGCACATCTCTTGCCAAATCGCTATTCAGCGACAATAATATAACATTGCGACAGGAACTTTCTTTATGGTGGTTAAATGCTAGCGCAACTTCCAGAGGTAGGCTGTGTAAGTTGGTCCCTCAAGTTATTTTGTTTGCTACATGGTCTGAATTTTGCAGATGTATATGGGGCAACGAGGGCTTTTCGTCGTACAGGGTAGAATTCCAAATTTCAAAATTTTTGCTTCACTGGGGTATTGCACATGCTGGGGACAAATTCGCCACTGTTGTAGACAGCTTTGCTGAACACCTTCCCTCTGGTTTTGGTTTTAGGAAATTAAAACCCAAGCTGGTTTCATGGATGAAGCCTCCTGCTGGTCTATGTAAACTCAACGTTGATGCTTCCTTTACTAAACGACAATCCTTAGGAGGATACATCTTACGGGATGCTGAAGGAAATTTTATTGTCGCTCGCGCTTTCCTTCTCCAAGCTGAGAACATTTTAGAGGCGGAGGTTCTCGCATTGGTTGCTGCTCTTGAATGTCTAACTATGGTTGGTTTTCGCCAGTTCAAAGTGGAGGTGGATTCATTAATTCTTGTTCAGTTGATTCATAGTACCGACCAGCTTTCTTCTCATTTTCTTCGGGCAAGGAATCTTTTACTAGCTGGATCTTCTACTGTTGCTCATATTTATAGAGAAGCCAACCAAGTTGGTCATAATTTGGCATACTATAGTAGACTAAATAATGTTTCTAGAACTTTTGATTCTTTTCTTTCTTTGCCCAATTATATTAAGGGCATTTATATTGACTGAATGTATGAGTATTCCATACTTGCGGTAGTGCCGTCCACCTTTACAAAAAAAAAAAACGTATATACTTGGATAATGATGGAAGAGAGTTGAAGATGGAACCCACGTCAATGCTTTAAGAAGAAAAAACATGATTGACTCTTTAACAAAAACATGATGAAGCCACACGGTTTGTTCTCTCTTTGGAGAAATAAGAGATTTTAGTTTATTATAATCTTTTAAAATTTGAAATTCTACACTTCAATTTTTTTTAAGATTCTGCCACATCCTATTTTAGATTGAATTACGTTTGAATTTTTTACATGATCAGGTTGAATTTATTTCTTTTATTAGACATCATTTGAAAATATTAATATCTTAAAAATCTTCGTATCAACAAAGCATAATTTTGAGTTTAATAGTATAAGCTCACTTAAAAAATAATAATAAAGCTTATGATTATCATGTTAATAAATTCAATTCTAGTTCTCTCTAGTCTCTACAGTCCACCTGAATTCGTGATAAACGATATAGAAATTGTTATATAGAATTGTTGAAAACAATATATATATATATATATATATATATATATATATGCGCCTTTCAGTATAGTTTTAAACCGTTGTACACCAGCAGTAAATCTTGCTCTCATTGACCAAATAGTAATTGAGACAACCCCCACACACCCCCCCCCCCCCCCCCCCCCCATTTTAGAGGCGGAGGTTCTCGCATTGGTTGCTGCTCTTGAATGTCTAACTATGGTTGGTTTTCGCCAGTTCAAAGTGGAGGTGGATTCATTAATTCTTGTTCAGTTGATTCATAGTACCGACCAGCTTTCTTCTCATTTTCTTCGGGCAAGGAATCTTTTACTAGCTGGATCTTCTACTGTTGCTCATATTTATAGAGAAGCCAACCAAGTTGGTCATAATTTGGCATACTATAGTAGACTAAATAATGTTTCTAGAACTTTTGATTCTTTTCTTTCTTTGCCCAATTATATTAAGGGCATTTATATTGACTGAATGTATGAGTATTCCATACTTGCGGTAGTGCCGTCCACCTTTACAAAAAAAAAAAAAACGTATATACTTGGATAATGATGGAAGAGAGTTGAAGATGGAACCCACGTCAATGCTTTAAGAAGAAAAAACATGATTGACTCTTTAACAAAAACATGATGAAGCCACACGGTTTGTTCTCTCTTTGGAGAAATAAGAGATTTTAGTTTATTATAATCTTTTAAAATTTGAAATTCTACACTTCAATTTTTTTTAAGATTCTGCCACATCCTATTTTAGATTGAATTACGTTTGAATTTTTTACATGATCAGGTTGAATTTATTTCTTTTATTAGACATCATTTGAAAATATTAATATCTTAAAAATCTTCGTATCAACAAAGCATAATTTTGAGTTTAATAGTATAAGCTCACTTAAAAAATAATAATAAAGCTTATGATTATCATGTTAATAAATTCAATTCTAGTTCTCTCTAGTCTCTACAGTCCACCTGAATTCGTGATAAACGATATAGAAATTGTTATATAGAATTGTTGAAAACAATATATATATATATATATATATATATGCGCCTTTCAGTATAGTTTTAAACCGTTGTACACCAGCAGTAAATCTTGCTCTCATTGACCAAATAGTAATTGAGACAACCCCCACACACCCCCCCCCCCCCCCCCCCCCCCATTTTAGAGGCGGAGGTTCTCGCATTGGTTGCTGCTCTTGAATGTCTAACTATGGTTGGTTTTCGCCAGTTCAAAGTGGAGGTGGATTCATTAATTCTTGTTCAGTTGATTCATAGTACCGACCAGCTTTCTTCTCATTTTCTTCGGGCAAGGAATCTTTTACTAGCTGGATCTTCTACTGTTGCTCATATTTACAGAGAAGCCAACCAAGTTGGTCATAATTTGGCATACTATAGTAGACTAAATAATGTTTCTAGAACTTTTGATTCTTTTCTTTCTTTGCCCAATTATATTAAGGGCATTTATATTGACTGAATGTATGAGTATTCCATACTTGCGGTAGTGCCGTCCACCTTTACAAAAAAAAAAAACGTATATACTTGGATAATGATGGAAGAGAGTTGAAGATGGAACCCACGTCAATGCTTTAAGAAGAAAAAACATGATTGACTCTTTAACAAAAACATGATGAAGCCACACGGTTTGTTCTCTCTTTGGAGAAATAAGAGATTTTAGTTTATTATAATCTTTTAAAATTTGAAATTCTACACTTCAATTTTTTTTAAGATTCTGCCACATCCTATTTTAGATTGAATTACGTTTGAATTTTTTACATGATCAGGTTGAATTTATTTCTTTTATTAGACATCATTTGAAAATATTAATATCTTAAAAATCTTCGTATCAACAAAGCATAATTTTGAGTTTAATAGTATAAGCTCACTTAAAAAATAATAATAAAGCTTATGATTATCATGTTAATAAATTCAATTCTAGTTCTCTCTAGTCTCTACAGTCCACCTGAATTCGTGATAAACGATATAGAAATTGTTATATAGAATTGTTGAAAACAATATATATATATATATATATATATGCGCCTTTCAGTATAGTTTTAAACCGTTGTACACCAGCAGTAAATCTTGCTCTCATTGACCAAATAGTAATTGAGACAACCCCCACACCCCCCCCCCCCCCCCCCCCCCCTAAATTTAACGCAGTATGGACTGATAATTTGTGCGTGTAACAGGCAAGAGCATATGCAAAAGCTCTAAATGCGACACTCTTCTTTTCAAGTGCAACCTACAACATTAATGTAAATAAGATCTTCAAATTCATAACAGCAAAACTCTTTGACCTGCCATGGATGCCTGAGCGCAATCTCACCGTTGGAGAACCGATTATTGATTTCTGAAGAGGAAGAACTATGATTTAGTACATAGAAAAAGGCACCACTCTTGCACTTCCACTCCAGCACCACCAACAAAGTATATCAATCACAAGGCAACCATTCACTGGAGTTATTATTTTTCTCTTATTCCAGTGAATCTGCGAAGTTTTTCCTTTCCAAATTGTGGAGAGGCTGAGAAGACTTAGAGTCCACATATCTGTGCATGACTAACGTCAATCGATGCTTGGCATCTGTAGAAAAGTGAAAAAAAAAAAAAAAAAGAACAAGAAAAAGGAAGAAAAAATTTTGCATCTCTCTTCCTGGCAAGCTCATTTCTTGCTATTTGGGCAAGTGAATGTAACATTTGCATCAAAAGCACGGGCACACGCTTCAGACAAAAAAAGAAAAAAAATCAGTTATTTGTAAATACCACAAGCCCCAATGCCCCCTCAGATGAATGGAAATCATTATTAAAGGGTATAAAACAGAGTTGATTGCAGACAACAGATGCTTTCCTGATCATTAATAAAGTGCAGCTGCAGCACAAGCAACATTTAGTCATTATCGTATTGAGAAGACAAACATCTGGCAGGAAATCATGTACAGTATACCAAAGAGGTGCCTAAAATGCTTACAGTATTCTTGTTCAACAGCAATTGTGCGCGTCAATCTCTTGAAGAAACATATGTGAACGATTTTCAAATAGTTCCATAATAAAAAAGAAATACCATTTGAGCTTCATCAATTTTATTATTAATTCCAAAAGGCTAGAATATTTATGGGCTCTTCAGATTTATACATTAATCATGGATTATCAGATGACAAAAGATCAAGTCTAGAGATCATTTTGATCTGAACAAAAATAAATTTTCATAAAAAGCATTAAAAATTATTTCACTCAAGTTTCACCTCTCTTTGGTGGATCTATCTGCAAATAAGTATATGGCTCTGTTAGTTCATCCCTGCATAACCAGACATTGCCATGTTCTAATGTCAGTAACTCGTCTAATGGTGATGCAATTTAAACATGTTCACATAATAAGACATATCAAAGTAATAATCAAGGCGTTAATTTGTGCAGTCCAGACCATAGAAGACTATGTACAGTAAAGCGATTTAAAATACACTTGGTATCTAAGGGCAAAATTACCAGACAAAAGCCCATGAAAAAGCCAGATAAAAGTTGAGAAATCTAGTGGCAAACATAAACAAGGATACTTAAGAAGTACAACATACCCAGGCTTCGAACGCATTCATTGCCAGAAGAGCTTAAAAGGTCCAGGAACTGTTATAAATGGGTTTCCCTCAAATCTATTCAACAAACGCAGGAAAATAAAAAGAACATATCAACCATATTCATTTTTCTCTGCAAGCTAATAAAATCAGGAGTTGACTTCAAATTCTCTCAACACCAGCAATGGAGATGAACATGATAATGGCGCATAAAAAGTATTTATTTAGTTTAAAGGAAGGATAAGCATGACTAGTGGAAATTTACCACCTTATTGTTTACAAATGCAGCATCGGGGAACAAGTTAAGCAGTACCTTTTGCAGGCTAAAATGAATAAAACACATTCTCATCCCTTCCATTTTCACAATAGATAAATATTTGATTGATCACATAACGAGAGGCAACTTTTGGAACTTAAATGAAATGTCCTCCAGTTTTTAAGTATCATTTTCAGGACCAAGACAAACTGTCGCCGCCTTCACAAAAGACATCTCTATCCAAATAATATAGAACACGATAGATTGAGTTTTATGATTGTTTAATCATACTATACAATTCGCAAAACACCTAGTCTGCCAACCATTTTCAACATCAAAATCTTGCATTCACTGATTATATTGGAATACTGACATATTTTTCCCAAAGAGAAAATTCACTACTATATATGCAAGAATACTGTCCTCAGCTCTCAAACCAAATGATTCTTGGACAGTGTTCTGGAGTTAAATATCACACAGGATATTTAGCATTTATAAGAGAATATTTTCTTCCCCTATATTCTCTTACACAAACCCAAAAGTAGATCTAACATTTACAACTTCTAGAAAATACGACAGTTTCAAAATGGCATTACTTGTCTAAGATATCAGTGAGAAAAGTCAATTACCCTTTTATTTATTCCATGATTTCCTATCTCTTGCATCTTAGTCTAAAGCAAAGATGGGAGAATAATCTCTCGTATGCAGATATACAAAAGCACAGAAAACCTTTCTTCTTGCATTCATTTCATTAGCAAAATCATAAAAATATGAAACAACTACAATAAGTTCTATGTTTACACCAATCCTAAGGCCTTCAACACATAATCTGTAAATACGAGTTTGTACCCCATTAAATTTGCACAAATAATTGTTTTTATGAGATTATTAACTTGAATTCACCATAATAATCAAATTTGCACAAACTATAATCCACTTATCTAACATTCGAACAAAGTCTTTATATTGCATTCTGTTCTCTCCTCGCTCAAAATTTTTCAGATTAAACAAAAGATTGAGAGAGAAAGTGGAAAAAGTAAGGGGAAATGAAAAGATTAAAAGATTAAAATTTACTTGGATAACATCCTCAGCTCGATCATTGCATCTGTGTGCCTTTGGTTGACGATGCTCTCCTTCAGGTATCCCCCATGGACTCTCTCTTCTTGGCACAGGCCTTGTCTCTCTCATCTTCTCTCACTGCAAATCAGTGTAAAAACCCTAGCAATTCAATCTTTTTAGAGACCAGAGACGGAGATGAGAGACGGTGAACCGCGCATAAATGTAATTCAGATGTACCTAGGACATGTTGGATGACTGGCAGGCATGTTCTCTAAGGATTTAGCGCCTATAAAATATTAAATAAATTAATTTTATTTGATTTGGTAATATTTTACATTATTTTAATAAATTATAAAAATGAAAGATATATTATAAATATATATTTGATATTTAAATGATTTATTAATGTTACTTTTGAAGTTAAAATTTTAAAATTATGAAAAATTATCAAATTATTGATTTAAAAAATTTATTACTCTATCCGTGAGAAAGTTGCTTAGAATAAAAATTATTAGGAAATATTCTTTAAGAAAATTTTAAAATTATCAGTGTAAATAACTGTATTTTGCACATTAAATGACAATGATAGTATACAAATGTGAGTTGTATAATTAATATGCGTCTTTTTTAATGCATGAACTAATATTATAATTATAAAAAATTTCGTTAAGTTGTGCTTTATTTTATAAATTAAGGCATAACTATAGTTAGTTTTTATCATGTATCATAATATGACTACTAATTTTAACTATCAAACCCTAGTTATTTGAAAGACATGGTGGTGTTAGTATCATATTGATAATTGAGGCATAATTTTAAATTATATCAAACGATATGATTTGAAATTTTTATGTCGAAATTGTGGACTAATTTTGAAATAAGTGAATTTGTGTTAAACGAAATATTATCATTTTTAGGCTATAATTATTATTTTTAATGTCCAAAAAAATAGTTTGTTGAAGTTACAAAGTTCAGTAAGAAACACCCATTCAAACTCTCTTCCTACCTTTATTCTATTAAAGTTCTTTTATGGATGGAGCCTTGCATTTTTTCATATTTTGTAAACCATTTTAACTGAATTGTTAAAAGTAGCTGCAACTTTTTCATAATTGCAGACACTTAAGTTATCTCTTTCATGTCAGCCAAAAGCATAGTGCTTGCAGAGATTTTAACATCATCCAAATTATTTTCTTTTGTTTCTTTTTTAGTGTTCATTGCAACAACATCTTGGGTCTGGTTGAAGGCATGAGTCATTTCTTTAAAAATTATAGCTAGGTCTACAAGAAGTTCATTTAGGTTAATGGAATGGTAAGGGTTCATGATTTCAGGTATAGAGATCGACCCTGTAAGTTGAGAATTATGGGCCATTTCTTCAGAAATTATTGTCATATCTTTCTAGTATTGCACTAAGGTCAATTGGATGAAGTGGATCCATGATTTTAGGCGCCATATTTTTTCGAAGTAGTGCCCCTTTTTTATGAAATGTTTTGGTGAATGCTTTGTTGCACTATTTGTAGTGGAATGAGTCTTTATAGTACCCTCATTGTGAAAGTTGAGGAGACTTTTTCATTCCTCAAAACATTTAGAAGCAAATTTAAATACAAAATGGCCACATATTCATAAGGCAGTCCCCCACTTTGCTCCATGGAGGGAAAGTTAAAATTTCAAGTGGTTGAAAATTTTTGTTTTACAAAATTTTAATTTTTAAACAAATTAAGGTTACAATCCCTCCTTCCCTCTTTTTTTTTTTTTTTTTTTTTGCAATTTTAGTGCTCTAAATGAGCCCTAGTGTATTGTTTAAATGAGCTGTAATTAAATGCCTTAATTATGCATTTAACATGAATCAGGGGTACTTTATGCAATTTATAGGTGAAAGAGTTATCAATAACAACTGGTATTTGTACTCGAATTTGTATATTTGTACACGATTAATATATATTTTTCTTCCTTCTTCAATATTTTGTGCACAGATTTACAAAGTGTTGTACCATACTTTGAAAAGTTATGCCAATTTTTATTAAATTGTGTCCGACTATTTTCAAACCCCCTTTGCATAAACTGAATGCGTCCATTTATCAATATCAAATGTCAAGTGTCCTTCTAAGTAGTGTCCTATTTAAGAAAATGATTTAAATGTGCAGAATGATTTATGCTATTTGCATGCAAATATGTGCCCTTATTGTACAAGTGGAGGATAATTTATCTCCTCCATCTTGAAATAAAAATTTCAGTTATAAATACTCCATAGAGTGTTTTGTTTATGAGTTATCTCCCTCTTAACAATAATTATAGAGTTAGGCTTATTTAAGGCTAATAAAGGCAAATTGTGGCCAATAAATTCATTAATTACCTCCTTACTTCCCGTGTTTTTTTTTTTTTGTGTTTTCTCTAAAATAAGAGAATGGAGGGACTAAAATTTATGAATTTCGGATTATGAGAATACAATAATAAATAAATAAAAAAATTAAATTATACTATATTTTATAAAATCATGCAAACCATAAGATAAATAAATAAATTAATAGGGTTGGCTTGGGACATTTTAGGTAATATCTTTGGTGATCAATTAAATGACTTTTGAATTTGGTTGGCCTGAAATGACTTTGAAGATTAATTTTAAAATTATTATTTTAAGTTAAATCATAATATAATAATTTTTTTTTTATAAAAATTAGGATTGTGTAGAAAATTTTTTTCTATCCGTAACCAACCAACCCGCCTGCTTTAAATGCTGGTTCGGTCGGTTTGCTATGCATTATTTAGTGATAGTTTGGATTTTAAAAAATTATTTGGGTTTGGGTGGTTGATCAATTTGAGATTTTTTATTTCGAATAAAATTAAAACCTATCGACACTTATTACATATATATTATTGGAGTATATATACATAAAAGTGATGAAGAAAATCTTGTCGTATACTCTTTTCTTAAATTTCTCCAGACTATTCACTCTTTTTCTTTGGTTCTCTAATAACCTCTCTCCCTTCTCTACTCTTTAGAAAACTCTTTTGGCCGAAATTTCTTCCCTTCCTCCCTATCAAAATTTCTTCCTTTCTCCAATCATTCTCTATCTCTTCTTCAATTACTCAAAGATGGAACAAAGACGGTCGTTGTTAATCTCTGTCCTCTAAAAGTTGTACTTTTTCACCGATTAAGATTTAAGGGTTTGCATTTTTATTTCTTTTATTTTTGAACTCTAAATAAAAATTTCATTACTATAAATCAGATAAAAGGAAATCAACAATAAACATAGGAGGAGAGTATACCCATGTAATAGGTTTAGATACAGAACCAGTGGCTTGGGCTAACCTATGAGCCACTTGATTCGCAGAGCGCTTAACAAACAACACTTTTTTCTCCACAATCTCCTAAAGAAGAGACTTATAATATGAGATAATTTAACCAAATTTAGACATATCATCATTGTTAAAGAACATTGCTTGAACCAACGACTGGTATTTGTGCTCGAATTTGTATATTTATACACGATTGATATATGTTTTTCTTCCTTCTTAAATATTTTGTGCACAAATTTATTAAGTGTTGCACCATACTTTGAAAAGTTATGCCATTTTTAATTAAATTGTGTCCAACTATTTTCAAGCCTCCTTTGCATAAATTGAATGCATTCTTTTATCAATATCAAATGTCAAGTGTCCTTCTAAGTAGTGTCCTATTTAAGAAAATGATTTAATTGTACATAATGATTTATGCTATTTGCATGCAAATATATGCCCTTATTGTACAAGTGGAGGATAATTTATCTCCTCTATTTTGAAATAAAAATTTCAGTTATAAATACTCCATAGAGTGTTGTGTTCATGAGTTATCTCCCTCTTAACAATAATTATAGAGTTAGGCTTATTTAAGGTTAATAAAGGCAAATTGTGGCCAATAAATTCATTAATTACCTCCTTACTTCCTGTGTTTTTTCTGTTTTCACTAAAATAAGAGAATGGAGGGACTAAAATTTATGAATTTCGGATTATGAGAGTACAATAAAAAATAAATAAAAAATTAAATATACTATATTTTATAAAATCATGCAAACCATAAGATAAATAAATAAATTAATAGGGTTGGCTTGGGACATTTTAGGTAATATCTTAGGTGATCAATTGAATGAATTTTGAATTTGGATGGGCTGAAATGACTTTGAAGATTAATTTAAAATTATTATTTTAAGTTAAATCATAATATAATAATTTTTTTTATAAAAGTTAGGATTGTATAGAAATTTTGTCTGTCCGTAACCAACCGACCAGCCTGCTTTAAATGCGGGTTCGGTCAATTTGCTATGCATTATTAGGTGATAGTTTGGATTTTAAAAAATTATTTGGGTTTGGGTGGTCGATCAATTTGAGATTTTTATTTTGAATAAAATCAAAACTGACCGACACTTATTTCATATATATTATTAGAGTATATTTACATAAAAGTGAAGAAGAAACCCTAGCCGTATACTCTTTTCTTAAATTTCTCCGCCCGGGCTAACCTATGAGCCACTTGATTCGCAGAGCGCTTAACAAACAACACTTTTGTCTCCACAATCTCCTGAAGAAGAGACTTATAATATGAGATAATTAAACCAAATTTAGACCTATCATCATTGTTAAAGGACATTGTTTGAACCAACGACTGGTATTTGTGCTCGAATTTATATATTTGTACGTGATTGATATATGTTTTTCTTCCTTCTTTAATATTTTGTGCACAGATTTACAAAGTGTTGCACCATACTTTGAAAAGTTGTGCCTTTTTTTTTTATTAAATTGTATCCGACTATTTTCAAAACTCCTTTGCATAAACTGAATGCGTTCAATTATCGATATTAAATGTCAAGTTTCCTTCTAAGTAGTGTCTTATTTAAGAAAATGATTTAATTGTACACAATAATTCATGTTATTTGCATGCAAATATGTGCCCTTATTGTACAAGTGGAGGGTAATTTATCTCCTCCATTTTGAAATAAAAATTTTAGTCATAAATACTCCATAGAGTATTGTGTTCATAAATTATCTCCCTCTTAACAATAATTATAGAGTTAGGCTTATTTAAGGCTAATAAAGGCAAATTGTGGCCAATAAATTCACTAACTACCTCTTTACTTCCTTTATTTTTTTTGTTTTCTCTAAAATAAGAGAATGGAGGGACTAAAATTTATGAATTTCGGATTATGAGAATGCAATAAAAAAATAAATCAAAAATTAAATTATACTATATTTTATAAAATCATGCAAAGCATAAGATAAATAAATAAATTAATAGGGTTGGCTTGGGACATTTTAGGTAATATCTTAGGTGATCAATTGAATGAATTTTGAATTTGGATGGCCTGAAATGACTTTGAATATTAATTTTAAAATTATTATTTTAAGTTAAATCATAATATAATAATTTTTTTTTAAAAAAATTAGGATTGTGTGGAAAATTTTTTTCTGTCCGTAACCAACTGACCCGCCTGCTTTAAATGCGGGTTCGGTCGGTTTGCTATGCATTATTTGGTGATAGTTTGGATTTTAAAAAATTATTTGGGTTTGGGTGGTCGATCAATTTGAGATTTTTTATTTCAAATGAAATTAAACCCGACTTACACTTGTTACATATATATTATTAGAGTATATATACATAAAAGTGATGAAGAAACCCTTGTCGTATACTCTTTTCTTAAATTTCTCCAGACTATTCACTCTTTTTCTTTGGTATTCTAATAACCCCTCTCCCTTCTCTACTCTTTAGAAAACTCTTCTGGCCGAAATTTATTCCCTTCCTCCCTATTGAAATTTCTTCCTTTCTCCAATCATTCTCTATCTCTTCTTCAATTACTCAAAGACGAAACAAAGACGCTTACTCTCAGTCTCTGTTCTCTAAAAGTTGTACTTTTTCACCGATTAAAATTTAAGGGTTTGCATTTTTATTTCTTTTATTTTTGAACTCTAAATAAAAATTTCATTACTATAAATCAGATAAAAGGAAATCAACAATAAACATAGGAGGAGAATATACCCATGTAATAGGTTTAGATACAGAACCAATAGCTCGGGCTAACCTATGAGCCACTTGATTCGCAGAGTGCTTAACAAACAACACTTTTGTTTCCACAATCTCCTGAAGAAAAGACTTATAATATGAGATAATTAAACCAAAATTAGACCTATCATCATTGTTAAAGGACATTGCTTGAACCACCTATGAATAATAAAGCTCAAAAACAACTTTAAACTAGCCACATTACATGGCCTAACTTAGTGCTTCACAAAATCTCAACACCTCAGTAAGTTTAGGCAACCGAAAACCCACAAACGACAAAGACCAAGCCACCCTAAACTGACCAAAATCAACCCTAATCACAAAGCATGAACCATACTTGAACCCTAATCACATTACACTTAAACAATCCATGATTAGGTTTACTCCATCGAGAACACATCAAAAGTGGCACACTTGAACCACTAGGAGTCTAAACTTGTTGCCATTTCTAAAGCATAGGAGATGCAAGGTTTAATACATTACACTGACATAAAAATGTTGCCTCCACACCACCCCATTCCTATTCTGCTATAAATCCCATAAAACTTTAACAAACAAATTTTTCTCCTCCATAGATATTGAATGCCATATAGTATATGCCCAATCAGAAAAGGAATCAACATCTCCCACCACCATACCCATTTCACATTGTTGCCAAACTTCCTTAGCAGAAAATTACATGAAACTAGCCCATGCGCAATAGATCTTCACACATATTACAAATAGGAGACAAAGAATTTTTCTCCACTTATCAACAACGAAGAAGATCTTTTGCTGGGAGACAAGTCTAGCAAGCAAGCCAAATAAAGTGTTTGATTTTTGGTGGAACGTGAAGGCTCCTACGAAGTTTCAAAAAAGAAGTTTGGTGCATCTGAATTGGTTAGCGAAAAACCTTTATTAACTTTCAATAATAGCTTCTCAATAAAAAAAGTACCTCTTGCATCCCATATCCAGCTCCACTCGTTAAACACTACCCTTATACTAATAGGGATTTTGAGAATCAACCCAACATCTTTGGTGTTAAACATCTTTGTGAGCAATTCTTAGTTCCAAGTCATGTTGTCAACATGAAGTAAACAATCTATAATATGAGATAATTAAGACCTATAATATGAGATAATTAAACCAAATTTAGACCTATCATCATTGTTAAAGGACATTGCTTGAACCACCTATAAATAATAAAGCTCAAAAACAACTTTAGACCAGCCACATTACTTGGCCTCACTTAGTGCTTCATAAAAACTCAACACCTCAGTAAGTTTAGGCAACCGAGAACCCACAAACGATAAAGACCAAGCCACCCTAAGCTGACCAAAATCATCCCTAATCACAAAGCATGAACCATACCTTTCCATTGTATCAAAACAGGCACCATGAGGGCAGAATTGGTACTGGGTTGCGCTCGCTGGCTCTCTTAAGTGGGAGGTCAGGGGTTCGATATGGGGAGGCGACTCCTTTGGAGCCAAATAAATAAATTTCTGCTGGAGGGCCCATGAGGGCAGTCCAGTACTGTAGCAGAGTCCAGTTGAGGTGCAAGATTACTTGCCGGGTTGAGGGTCTAGGCCCAAGATCACTTGCCGGGTTGAGTTCCAAGAAACTGGGACGTTACAGTTAAAATGGCGCCTTTTTAACTGTAACAACCTGGATGTCTCAGTACTCAGCCCGTCAAGTTATCTTGGGTCTCCCCTCAACCCGGCAAGCGATCTTAGGCCTCAACCCAGCAATCCGTTACAGTATTGGACTACCCTCATGGGCCCTCCTTAGGAGCCAAATAAACAAATTCCTGCTGGAGGGCCCGTGAGGGCAGTCCAGTACTGTAGTGGAGTCCGATTGAGGTGCAAGATTACTTGCCTGGTTAAGGGTCTAGGCCTAAGATCACTTGCCGGGTTGAGTTCCAAGAAACTGGGACGTTACAAGCAAGGGTCAAGGGGGTAGCACCCCAAAATGGTAAATGATTTACATGGTATAATTTTGTTGGGGAATTAGGATTTCTATCTAAACTAGAGTTTTATATTTACACAAATTAGGGTTTAGAGAACTAGGGTTCTGGAAATTGAGATTTAAGATTTATAGTTTAGACTACTGGCTTAATAATAAAATTAATCATGCAATCTAATTTTAAACAATAGAATAGGGCTTAAGATGTATAAAATTATGTTTTAAACAAATTAAATCATGTAACAAATACTCGAACAATGTTGAATTAAATTTAGTATCTATTGGATTAACCTAAACTATGACTGGTCACTTTTAATTTACTTTTACTGGATTGAGTTACAATATGAAGATGCCATGTAACTATTAAAACATATTGAATTTAAGAACAAAACCTGCATTTGAAGGCTCCACCAAATTACGTTGATCCAAGCTACTGCCTGCACCAATTGCTAATTTCTGGCTAAGCAAAGATAAAGATAGTGATTACTGGCTTTGGTGTGTTGATGCTTTGATAATTCAGTTGTTGATGAAACATTCCTGATTGCTTCATATTAATTGCTAATGGTTGCTTTCTTCTAATTACTATCTATTTGTTCTTGGTAATTACTTAATTAAAATTGTCGTCCTTCCTTTTTTTTCTTAGACTTTATTATTTATAAGCTAAGAAGACCAAACCCTAATACTAATCCGAATCCAAACTCAATTAGAAAATTAATAAGTCATCATACGGTTAAGACCAAATCCAATTTGAACTAGGAAACTAATAAACCGAGGATTAGTGGCCTGTGACGAATTGGCCCCTAGGCAGGGCCTCTGGTGAATTGGCATGTCCAATCGGGCATGCCAATTCGTCAAGTCTGGGTCTGGTTATATTATTTTTATAATTATATTATATTATTTTTATAATTATATTATATTTTATTATATTTTATTATTATAATAATAAAATAAATATTATAAATTTTCTTTTTTATTATTATTATATTATTTTGTCTTGAGATTTTAATATTTGTACCTGATCATTTTAGGCTCATAAAATTATTTCAGACTGGTTTAAATCTTTAGACTTGAGCTAACTCCCTTTAACTAGGGCCGGACTGAATTTGGTCCAAAATTAAAAGTTTACACCACCGGCCATATTTAAATTTTAAAGTAAGAATTTACTTGCAATTAGTAACTCGTTATCCGAATCTAGGATTTTAAACTCAGTATATGAGGGCAAAAGTGTAAAGATAAGAAAAACTTATTAGAATATATATATATATATATATATAAACTGTGGATTGTTTATATTAAATTGTTGGACTATAAGAAAATATATGTACACATATACTGAAAATATATAACAATTATAATGAAAAGTGAGATTCAATAAAGTTTTATTGAATTGAATACAATGAAAGTGTCCAAAGTGTTAAATTGTATATTGATTGAAAATGTCTCAAAATGTTATTTTAAACCATAGTTTTAATGTGTTAATAGAACAAAAGTGTTCAGAGTGTTAATAAAATGAAATTGCTCATTATGATAAAGTGATATTTGAAATTTATTGAAAATACAAGATATAAATTTTACAAGAGAAATGTTGATAGTTATATTGAGTTTATGTTTTAGTTAGTATAATTGAATTTTATTTTTATTTTATGGTAAAATAAGTTTACTGGAAATATTTGTTTTATTGATTTATTTTCAAGAATTGTAATTTACTATTTTATTATTACAAATATTTAATTTGAAATTAGTAGCAAAGTATGCATATACAATCACCACTAAACTATAAGCTTAGCGTGTTAGAGTTTTTCTGATACTCAGGTAAGATAGACCAGAGCGGGGTTATCAATTGGTGAATAAGAGTTTCAATATTAGTTGTAGAACGGACGAATGATTTTACAAATGTTGTGAATTATGAATTATTAACATTGTATTATATATTTGGATAAATTCGAGAATTGTATAAATTATTTATACGGATAAAATATTTATACATACTTGAGTTTTAAATAACTATATCTAGTGAATAATTATTAATTAGAGTATCATTTTATATTTTTATATTTGCAGAATTATGTGTTTATGTTATATAGTTGGTTTGAGACGGATATGGGGTTTATCAAAGCTATTGGAGTTGAGATAAGTTGTATGAAATTTGGAAGTATTTTTATATCGATTGTGTTAATTCTTGAAATTTTTGGATAGTGATTATTGTAGAGGAAACTCTGCCGAAATTTTTAATTGGTTTGTTATTTAAGTTTACTTTTAATTGGATTTTAGATTATTATAGAATTATTTAGTGAATTTGAGTAACACTTTATGACAGTTCCCTGAGAGAATTGTCAGGGAGTTTTACATAGTCAATATAGTCAGTGGCACAGTAATGACAATTAAATGCCCACTATCAGAGTTTAAGATGAGAAGAGAAAACTCAACACAAGCTTTGTAGCACTTATGCCTACATCAATTAGTATGACTAGTGGCTTAGTAACACCCTCTGGCTAGCCATTCAATCCGATAACTAGGTTTAGCAAAAGTATAATTGGACAATTCATTTATTTTTCTCATTCCAATCAATTTCATAATTATAACATTAATTTTTGCTAAATATATTTCTTTCTCACCAATTTTTAATCTTTTCCACTTTAGCAATACCATATAATAGAATTTTTTCAATTAATTATATATATATTTCTTAGATCACTTTTAAATCTCAACGAAGTTACTTTCAGACATATTACTAGTATAAAACATATACATTCAAGTTTTTCATTTGTTGGTCACTAGCTTCTTATTACAATTGTTTGTTTATCTAATTCCTTTTTAATTTACTCTACACATCTTTATAAATTATAGGCAATTCTTTTAATTTCATTTGTCTTGTTTATATATATATATATATGTTATAGAACAATTTGACTACTTTGTTCATATTTCAATTTTATCTTCTCAACACTCAATTTCACATTCTTCATATAATAATAAATTTTAAATAGATATTCCATTTTCACTTAATTTGCTCTTTCCAAATTTATGAATTTTACAATTTATCATTTTCATTTCAAGAATATATATTTTTCTCTAGGATTTAACCTAGAAAATACCCTTTTACAAGATATTAATATTTTCTAAACTCCATTAATCTTAAATGAACTTTTTTTTTACCATAATACCCTATCTCATTTTCTCCCTCATTTTTTTCTCATTTTATTTCTTCTTCTTTGATCATGGATCTAGATCAAGTTTTATAAGGAAATAGATGAGTTTTAGTTGATCCTTATTTCTCTCTAACTTCTTCTTCTCTTTTCTCTCATTCACCATGGATTGAAACTTCTTCAATATAAAATTTTAGTAAGTTTTTCTTTTTCTTTTAAACTCAAGTTTTGTAAGAAAATCACTAATTTTAAAAATCAAATGCATGTTTGTTTAAATATTTTTAAGGAAATGGCCAATTTAAATATTTTATATGGTTGATTTTATTTTATTTCCCCATGAGTTTGAATCTCCTCCTTTGTTTAGTCTTTCATTTTAATTTCTGGATTCAAGAAAAGTTGAATAGAGTATTATGGATTTATATGAAGCAATATTCTGTATTGTTAGAGGCTAGTATGGATTGTTGATATGTTGTTAGGGGCTATTGGGATCTGACAGGGGCTGTAATGGGTTGTTAAGGGTTGTAATGCAATGTGATGGACTTTATGTGAAGTAATATTATGTAGTGTTAGAGGCTATTAACTATTAGAGGCTGATAGGGACTATTAGATATTGGTAAGAGCTGGTAGGGTGCTGATAAGGGGCTGTTAAGGGCTAAAAGAGGCTGCTAGGGGCAACTAGGGCTGTTAAGGGATACTAGGGGCTCCTAACAGCCCCTGGCAGAAAAACATTTTGTTTGTTAATATCTAATACATATTATGTTTTCGTAATTATGTATTGAAACTATAAAATGTACCATAACATCACCTAACAGCCTCTAATAACCTCTAGCAGCCCCTAACATACTTTAATAGGCCATGACAGAACCCTTAATAAGCCCTCTATCATGACTCCTGACAGACTCTAACTGCCCCTAACATAGTCTAACAACTGCTAACATACTCTAACGACCTATCAAAACAATGTATATTAATCTCAAGTACATATTATATTTGATGAACTATGTAATGCAAATGAAAAAAGTGTGAAAATAGCCCTTAACAACCCTTAACATATTGTAACAAATAATAATAACATATGTATAAGTTGTATATGATTGTATTTTATTATGTAGTTGTTGAATATTATTGTTGATTGGTTTTGTTTTTTATTTTTTTTTATTACAGGATATTTTCTTAGAAAGAAGAATTGATATGAAGCTTGGTATAATTATCCTCGTCCACTATAGTGAAAATTTTAATGGGACCATCTCAAAATCCAATATCGTTGCACAATACTTTACAGTCATCGTATGTTCAAAAGAAAATAATATTGTTCTATCCATAATTGTAATATCTATTTTATTATTGTTGTATAATTGAATTTTATAAACTTTCATTTTTTATTGTAACTGAATGTTATAAACATTAATATATTTTGATGAGTCCATTTCAATCATTCTCACTGCAAGAATTTAAATTATAACATAACTTTCATATTGTGGTATTTTATGGATTGTTAGGGATCCATATTGTGGTATATTAAGGGCTATTAGGGGCTATTGCATATTCTATTTTTTTTTATTAATTTTGTACTCCTTCTCAATTCTCACTACATGGGATTAAATTAAAGTATAACAACTGTTATTAAGGGTTGTTAGGTGATGTTAGAGGGCTATTAAGGGCTATTAAGGGTTGTTAGAGGCTCACTACTAATATCCCATAATAACAACATATTTAAAAATTAATAATACCTTTCTAATAGGTATGTTGATAATTAATAATAGTACTTCACAATCATCGGATGTTTTAAAAAAATAATAATAAGATTGATCTATTCATAATTGTAATCTCTATTTTAATGTTGCTATGGGTATATTACAGATTTTGTTTATATTGTTAAATGATTCTAAAATGTATATTATAACTGAATGTTGTAAACGGAATGTAAGGTGGTATTAAGGGCTAATATGAGATGTTAGGGACTTTTAGGGGATGATAGAGGCAATAAAAAAAGATTATAAAAGAGACTGTCTATTCCAAATATATTTGAACTATCGATCAGTATCGCATGTTTCAAAAATTAAGTAACCATTCACATCAGACCTGAATAGGCAGTAAAAATGATTATAAAAGAGACTATTTATAATTATTTTCTTTGAATAATTAACTTCAACTAAATTTATATACAAATTAAAAAATTATATATAATAAAATCAAGTTATAATATTAGGATCAAAGTATGAATCACTTACCATCTCTACACTAAAAGCCCACGTTCTTGTTGGCAGCATGAAACTGCAAGCTCACTGTTGTGTAGTATCTCATATCAGCCATATGATCTTATATGCAGTTCCAAATATTAAGTCCATCAGTCGTAAAAAAAGCTCTATGAATTTGGCAATAAAACAACCACATTCCATATTGTAAACCAAAAAAATAAATTAAAATGTCATCAATGAGACCATATAATTTATATATATTGTTAGGGGATATTAGGGATGTGTTAGGAGCTGTTAGGCGATTGTTAATATTGAAAAATAAAGTTCTAAGACAAATTTTAGTAAACATAATTATAATTTACTTTTTAATTAATAAAGTGTATTATATGAATATTTAGTGTTTTAATATGTTGTTAGGGGATGTTATGAGTGTGTTAAGAGCTGTTAGAGGTTGTTAAGGGCTATAATAGTCTCTAACAACCCCTAACCATAATAACTTTTAACAACCCCTAACAACCTCTAACAATAATGGACAATCAATAGCACATCAAAAAACTCAAAAAATACAAAAGTCCATATTTTAAAATACTCAGTCACCAATAATAATACAAAACATCCATCCCTAATAGTCCCTAACAAACTCTAACAGTCCCTAACAATCCCTAACAATAAATAAGAATCATGAAGACTCCAAAAAAAAAAAAAAAAAAACTCTAAAAATACAAAGCTCACTTTTTAGAAATACTCATTCACCATTTACAACAACACCCATCAATATCATCAAGAAAGAAAGAAACAAAGATAATAAGAAAGAGTTTAGGCAGATAAGAATATATATATATATATATATGAGCTTCCAAAAATAAAATATTTTCTCCTAATATATTATTTACATCATTCTAAAAAAAAACTAAATTTATATAGCTAAATTTATAACTTCCCAATTTTAATGTATCAAAACTTCATAAATTTACAGAAATAAAGAAAAAAAGATGAATCTTACTAAAAATTTGAGAAGAAAATATGAAGAGATTGAAAAACTGTGAAAGAGAAAGATAGAAAAGCAAAAAAAAAAAAAAGAGAAAAGGAGAGATTTTTTTTTGGTTAAGGGCATTTTGATAAAAAAAAAAGGGTCAAATTAAGATTAATGGGATTTAAAAAATATTAAAAGTTTGCTTTATGATATTTTTCAGGTTAAATCCCTTTTTCTTATGTATACACTATATATATATATATATATCTATTCATGATTGATACATTTTTCCACTATAAACTTTATTATTTTCTTCCAACATATATTATCTACTTTCTTGATACACTTAACTCAATCCTGAAAATAACTTTCCCTCAATATCAATAGTAACCCAACATACAAGGGCGAACCTAGGATTAATAATTTGGGGGGGGGGGGCAAACACATAAATAATTTACAATTAATAAAATTAAGAAATATTAAAAATCTATTAAATGATAATAAATATCTATTGCAAAATAATCTCAAATTACTTTTAAACTACTAGTTTTAATATATCAAAAAAGAATACATTGTTCTTTTAAGTCATGAAAATCTTCTATAAGTGAATTTATAAAAAAATTTTCAATAATTTCCTTTTCAATATATAGCAATAAACAATTAGAGAGGAATTCATCTTCAATCTTGTTACGAAGCTTAGTTTTAATTATACTCATCGCTGAAAAAGACCGTTTTGTAGTTGCTGTTGAAACTGGAAGAGTAATTACTGAAATAAGAGTAATTACTTTATATGCAAGTGAAAAAATCTCATATTTTATTGTTCTCACCAACCAATAACACAAATTAGATATAGTTGATAGCTCTTCAAACTCAGAAATTTGTACCACATGACTGAAATGCTCTAATTGTACTCTTAGTTGCAACATCTCATTTTCTTTAAAGTTTGCAAATTTCTTCAATTTTGAAAGATGTACGCATCTCTTTTGAATCTAAAGCCAAACTAAGTTTAAGTAACTCCACTGTATGATCACTGAACTTATCATTCAGTTCTTATAATTTAGAGTCAATTACAGTATTGAAAATGTTGATTTTATAATGATGCTCTATTGTGATTTCATCTGGTTGATGGCTTGCCCTTCCTCTTCTTGCAGCATAAAGAGCACTAAAATCCGGGCCTTGTATGTTAACTGATTCACAAAAAGATTTTACTTTAGTTATCAAGTCATCCCATCCTTCATCTCTTAAGTTTTAAGTGATTAATTTAGTAGATGAAACAAAGTGCATAACATTTAGAATGTCTTGAGATTGAAGTTGTAAGATTTCGCATAAAAAATTAGAAGTCTCAAGAACTTTTCTCATAAGATTTAAAATAAAAACAAATTTAAAAGAAGTTAATGCCTCATAAGCTACATCTGCTTCTACATATTGAGATGATGCAGCTCCATCATCAATGATGTTCAATAAAACTTCACATGTTGCACTAAGATCTCAAATGCGAACTCCATTGATTGCTATAGGATTTTGCAAAGTACCAATTTGATTAGGCCCTTTTCCACTTTGAAGCTCATCAATAGCACATAAATGAGCAATTTTTACAGCATGAGTAGCTTTTAATTAATCATTGCATTTGTATGAGGCACCAACTATATTGATATTGGAATTCCACTTAGTAAAAAATGATAAATGGGGATAACTTCTTTGGATGTAACAACTAATGCTAATTGTAAACAATGTGCAATATAATGAACATAATAAGCGGAAAGACAAACACTTGAAATTAATGCTTGCAAGCCATTCCATTCACCTCTCATATTACTTATGCCATCATAACTTTGCCCTTGAATGTTATGAACATCAAGATTATGTTGAGAAAGGACAAAAAAGATTACATCCTTTAATGTTAATGCAGTAGTATCCTAAACATGAACAAGCCCAAAAAACTGCTCTTTCACTCATCCACTTTTATTAACAAATCTCAATGCAATAGACATTTGCTCCTTCTTAGACCCATCTCGAGCTTCATCAACAATTATACAAAATTTAGCATCACTAATTTCTTCTCAAATAGAAATTTTTACTTTGGTCGAGATGACTTGTAAAATTTCTTTTTATATTTTTGGTAATGTATATGATGCATTTTATGGAGCTTTATTTAAAGCTTTTGCTATTTTATCATTATAAGATGCTATCAAATTTAGCAGCTGGCAAAAAATTTCCAATCTTTATGATGTTTTAGTTTCATCATAACCTCTAAAAGCATATCCCTTAAATGCAAGCCACCTAGCTACATCAATTAAGGCTTTCAATCATATTTTGTTTTCTATAACTTGTTGAGGTGTAAATAACTCAAAGCGCTTTTGAATATGTAAAGATTAATTCATGAGATCTACACATGCTTTCTCGGCTTTTGATGAGGACAAGTGAGATCTTTTCCAATATGTGCCAAAAATGCACAATGTTTACCATCTCTCACCTTTTTTTCAATTTCAAAATCCATTCACAGTAAAAGTATCTAATCCAGAAGGGCATTTTTTAGAATGAAATAAGAAACATGGAAAATAAAATGTTGCATCTTTAGTAGGAGAATATTCCAAAAATGACGTAAATAACTTAAATTATAATGCTTGAAAACTTCATTGATGTTTTTCTCCAGTTTTTAGATATTTTGAAAGAAAGCATTGATATGGACCAACTTTAACATAAGCTCTCCGAATTTCATCATGCTTGTAAATGGGATACTCACAAATATGTTGTCTTAATCCCAGATCATGCTCTAATAAATTAATATCAAAACTCTCTTTGACTTCAACTCTTTGAGATTTAGTAGGAGGATTATCAGAAACTAACACAGAATCTATGTAAGTATTTGACTGTTTTATAAGATTTGATGCTTTAACATTCTTCCTTTTGAAAAAAGCATTAATCATAGATGATTTTTTCATCTATAATATATATATTAAATATTTTTTTTATCAATATCAAAATATAACCAATTAAATTAATTAAAATGAGTTTTAAAATATGCTCAAATACCTAATTAAAAATAAAAATTATTTGAGCAAACAAACAATAAAATTCACATAAAGTAGATCACCATCCAGGCTTTTTGGGAGCCACCGCTCAGGCTTACTGGTATACATATCTAATATATGAAGATTTCATAATACAATTGTTTCACTAGTAGTTTAATTATCTTTTATCAATCACGTGCCTAAAAACTAGTGCGAATTAGTCATTTGTAAATTAAAAAGAAAAATCATTATAAACAAAAATATTCAATTGATTATTTAAACTCTCTTATTTCAAATTAAATTAAAATAAAGAATAATTCTCCTTCTTCATGGCCATATTGACCCAGCAATAACATTTGAAACTAAAAGCACCTAATGGAAATTAAGAAATTATAATATTTAAATGGTTTAAGCATTATTAAGATCACTGATTTTCTAAATTTGTCTCTTATAAGAAACATAAAATGAAATTAAAAATCCCAAATTATCTCTACTAATAATACATCTCCACCATGTAGAATTATATTTGTTAATTGCAAAATCACTATAATTAATTAAACTTGTGCTTGAATAATTAAGTATAATTCAAAGAAAATTCAGTAGATGTAAAAAAATTATTCAACAACTTAATAATGAAAATTTAGCATTTCAAATTGGGATTTTGATTGTATAATGAGGTTTTGGCCAAATTATTACTTTAAGATTCTTATTTTTCTTTATTAGAGCTCAATTATACAAATAAAACTAAGAAAAAAAAATTAATTTTGAATCAATTAAAAACTCAAGATTTATGAAAAAAAAAATATGTAAATCAAAGTAATTTACTTACTAATTATGGAACCACCTTGATTATTACTTTAAGAATCATCTTTAAATTTAAAGGAAAAAAAAAGAAAAAAAATTAAGAGAAGCAAAGGAAGAGGAGGGAATGCAAAGAAGTTGAGAGAATTTTCATGGGAGTGGGGACTGCTTGCTGTAAGTTTGGGTCATTGGTTGGGGGCCAAAAGTAAAAAAATATATTATATATATTCACTTAAAAAATTTTTTTTGAGGGGGCCCTGTATAAACGTTTGGGTCTTTTATATATAGTCAAAAAAAATTTTTAGGGGGGCCCACTATAAGCATGGGTCTGCTTATGCTAACAAACCTAAACGTGATCTTCTTTAGGTTATCCCTATATGCAATCATTTTT
Source organism: Garcia nutans (assembly GCA_947685225.1). Lineage (NCBI taxonomy): Eukaryota > Viridiplantae > Streptophyta > Magnoliopsida > Malpighiales > Euphorbiaceae > Garcia > Garcia nutans. The sequence continues at coordinate 5,907,077 of CANTUV010000068.1, forward strand.
TTTTCTCTCCGCGATTAATAATTAATATAATTTAACTTATCAAGCACTTGCATATATAATTTACAAATTATCTTAAATCACCAAGTAGTGTTGCTATTAGGTATACAGTAGGTATACAGTTTATATATCTAAACATTATTTATAAGATTTAACTACTTTCACTTATTTGATCATTTCTTTATTTTCTTCTTAATTTCATTATCTTTCTTTCTAAACCATTTGAAACACTAATGATTCATTAGCCTATCAATTTCCTTACCCTAATTTTCATTACCCTAATTTTCAAGAATATCCCAACATTTGCTAATCAAATGCAATTATCACTTATCCATTCTCTAACTATTCACTTATTTTGAGTATTCAATTCCATTTATCAATACTTTCCTCAAGTTTTCTCTTTTTTCTAAGTTTCACCTTCAAATGAAATAATCCTCGATCAATTACATTAAAACCATTTTCCATCAATTACATATACTTTCTATGATTATATCAATAATTCATTTATAATTTCACTCAATTAAACCAAGAAAAAAATAACTAATTATAACACACTTATACCATATATATATATACAATACATATAATCCATAGACATAATATATATATAGAATATGAAAGTGCTACTATAGTTCATAGTAGAACCGCTCTTATTTAATACAAAAAAAAATTAAAGATTTCCAAAAATTTAAATATTACAAGCATGCAAATATAAGTTTATGTAATAATTAAACAAATCAATTTGAAATATAATTTGATTAATTTAAAGAAAATCTGAAAAAATTTCGCCAGAGTTCTGTTTGTAATTTCATAAAATTTCAAATTACAAAATACTTTACACTTCCAATATCATAATTTATCAAAATCCACCATTTCTCCGACTGTCTTCCAAACTTATAACACATACAAATAATGTATGTTTCAAATATTTGTAGAACATTATAAAATATTATTTACTAAAACATATTTATAAATATTTATAATTTACATAACCAAAATGCATTAGAACTAAAGCATACGTGCAATGCATAGGCATGTGCATGGGCCAGGTTGGGCCTGTGGCTCTTGCCTGCAGCCTAGCCCAGCCCAAACTACTTTGGGCTAAAAAAATAAAGCCCGAAGCCCGACCCTAAACCAAGTAGCCCAGGCTATTCGGGCCAACGGGTCATGTTCTGGTGGCCCAAAAAATTATATATATATTTTTAATTATTAATATTATAATTTTTATTGAATTTTCTTATATTTTACATGTTATTTTTAAGTTATTAATGCTATAATTTTTATTATATACAGAATTATATACAATATAATTATTTATAAATATTAATATAATTAATTAAAAATTAATTAATTTTATTTTTTAAATACCTCAGGCCTGCCAGGCCTAAGCCCAACCTTATTTTTTTGAACCCTGCCCAACCCGGCTGGAACGGGCCGGGCCATCTGGGCTGACGAGCCACATGCATAGCCCTAGCAATACAGTACAACACTGACAAGATGGATCTCGTGGCAAGCCCCTTTAACTTCAGTATCAACCACAAATCTAGACATGCTCATATATATCAAGACTTCCCTATTCCATTACTCTATCACCTCTACGATACACTTCAACCGTGCTAAGCTAAAAACTTAGTGATACATACTTTGATAACATAAAATCTTTAAAACAAACATTTCTTCTTATGGCATAAAAATGCATTTAGTTCTAACTATAATGTAATGCTCAATCAATATTTATAATCTCATAAACCATATAAGCACAACACAACAACACACACTGGGCCTAACAAATTCCTACACAATATTCAAGTTCCAAAAAGATTGACTTGGCTTATAGCTATCCGTAGGCCTGACACAGGATAAAAAATGTCATATATCACCTGAAGGCCATCCCCTTCCGATACCGGAGACAAAGTGTCATACATCACCCAAAGGTCGTCTCCTCAGCACAAAAGTTCTCGACACCAGTGTGCCTTACTCGAAGGCATAATAATAACAATAATACTAGTATATCTCACCCGAAGGAGTATAAAACGTCATGACGTATCATTGGCATGCCAAATCGATAGTACCAAACCTAATATTCTAGAACTAGTAATTGTACAGGGTAACTAATCACATAATGACATATCACATTTTTATATTCTCTTCTCATTTATCAATTTCCATATTTTTCACATAATCTTCATATTCCACATGTTTCACGTGATTAACTCATTCATTAATCACATTCACATTTCACCACATTCCTTTATTACTCTCACATTTCACATTATTCCCATGATAATAATGTCTCTTTTAAATATTTCCAATCACCTTAACATATTAATTTTAAAGCTCAAAATAATATCTAAATCACAAATTGATACAACACATAGGATTAATAAATAATTTCATTCAAAAGAAAAGTAATATTCTTTAAAAGTGTCAACATAGATTATATCAAACATGAAAACTTAAAGTAAATGCTATCAAAGTATGTACAAACCACCCTTTTCTCCAAAATCAACCTAAAACAATTTTCCAAGCTTCAAATTCAAAAATCCTTTTGCTTCACCACTTGCCTCAACTTGGCCTAACCTCTCCTAAACTAACAACAACTTTAGTCCTTTAATTAAAAGCATATATATGTTTAAATTATTCATAATAACCCTTAATTATACGAATTTTAACAAAATCCCAACAAAACCCTAACTTCATGAAACAAACTCACTTTCACCATTAAATCACTAATTCAACACATACACACCATAAATCACTTCATAAATATCATCTTTCTCAATTAAAAACCAATTTCCCTTACTAACCAAATGATACATAATCTTAAAAATCTAGGGAAAATAAAACTTAAAAGAAAAATACTTACCTGATTCCTTGATTTTTCTTCAAAACCAACTTAATTTACTAAAGGTTTTAATCAAATTTGGTGTATAGAATGAAGAAGTCACTCTCCCTTTCTCTCTCTCAAATTTGGCCACCATGGAAGAAGAAGAAGAAGAAAATCTCCTTTTTTGCTTCTTCCTTTCCCATCCATAAATATATATATATATATAATTAATAAATTAATTAAATATTAAGATATTTCCTATTTTTGCATCCATAATTAATTTAAGCCTTCCTTTGACTTTGACTTTATTTTTTTATTATTATTTATTATTCTATTTAATTTTTTAACTTTTATTATTTATTAATTTAAGTCTTAATGTGAAAGTGTATAAATTAGGTATATGCTATGTATACATTTTGCATCTAATATATATATTATGTATATCTAGTGTATATATTATGCATATTCCTCTTCCAACATACAAATTAACCCTCCAGATTAATTATTAACTTTATGTATATTAAAACTACATATATTACACCAATACTTAAAGAACACTATTGAATTCCAACATAAACCTCCACAAGCAAATCAATCAAATGTATTTCAATACACTTACAATAACTTTAATTAAGCTTAATACTAATCTTCTCCATCTTAAGTTGACTTTCCCACTTCAATTCTTCTTCAATTGCACTTTCCTTTCTCTTTTCTTTACAACCTCATACCTAAGCACACTTTAACCATATAATTTTATACATTCTATTACAATTGACTTTAAAAATAATTCATTTAAACCACAGTCATCTAATATACTTCAATAGTCATTTAACTCTATAAATATTTTTCTTTCCATAATTAATTCAACTTTTCAATAACTCCTTATTAATTTTTAAACCATGTTTGTCAAAGAAAATAATTTTTCTTACCTAATTACCAAATCTTCCATAACCATATAATTCAACCTTTAATTAACCCAAAGGTTTTTTTTAAACTTGGTTTTAAGTCAACTATCTAACAAACACACTTTAAGTATTATACATATAATTATACTTTCAAAATTAAAGAATTCCATAACCCTAGACTTCCAAAACCCTAAATTATTCCATAACCCTAAATCAATACTTGAATGGTTCATTAGTTGATTTTAACATAATTTCAATTAAAAACCAATACATACTCTCTTTATATAATACAAAAATAACTTTACTTTTAAATAAATAAAATTCCATCTTTATCTTCTTCACAAATCAATCAATATATAAATTATTTCACAAATAATTATACTTAATCATATCACATTCATCTTTAAGTACTTAAAATCAAAATTGTTTCAATTAAAAGAAAAATAAATGATATACAAGCACAAACCTCATTAAAGTGGCACTTCTATCAATCTTCCATTCAATCCTTTGATTCTATGGTGGCTTTCTGGAGAAACCATGCTTAAATAACTAATTTCCATCAAAATCATATTTTTGAATCAAAATGTCCATGGTTTCTAAGTAAAAGAATGGAAGAAGATGAAGAAAGAAGAAGATGAAGATAGGAATAGTGGAATTTTGGCCAAGGATGGAAGATGATAGAAATTTCTAGAACTTTGGTGCTCTTTTTATATTATTTAGGATTTTAATTCTATGTACTTGCTCATAACTTTGTTTCAGTATACTTATTTTCTGTAATTGTAATACCCTAAATGAAATACAAATCTAGTAGCTTAAATATTGTATAAATTAAATGAATAAAGAGACCAAAAATCTTGATTGAAATAAAATTTTAATATGCCAATGTAATATAAACAAAAACTCTAAAGTACTTGAATTGAAAACTCTACAACTCATAGCGATTGTGAATTAAACCAACTAAATGTAAGATATAAAATAACAAATTATATTTGTATGTAAACTATTAGAGAAACAAAATGACCTACTAGAGTGATGAAAGAATCATTGATATATATATAAAGAAGTGAAATTTACAAGTCACTAAAGTGTTGAAAAAGAAAATTTTAAAACACCTTAGTTACAACAACTCATATGTATAAAAATCTTAGGTATTAACTCAAAATGTATTATAGCTTAATTAATAATACCTTAACATAATTATATGCATCAAAACCATATAAAATAAAAAAATTAAAAATTAAAATTGAAAATAATTTTAAAGAAATTAATACAAGTATAGGTAGTAAATTAGGATGTGAAATGACTATAAGGGCATTCACGTTAACAAATAAGTATAAAAGATTTGAAATTAAAAATGGATATTTCACCCACTTAATTCCTAGCCATATTACTGTCAAATTAAGAGGATGACTCACCTTCTTGAATAGGGAGAGGGCTTAGACATTATGATTAAAAAGATGACAAAAAATGGTTTTTATCTTCTCTTATTTCTCATTTTTCCTTTCTATCAAAACCTCTCCCTTTCTACCATGACCTTCTCTTTTATCAGCAGCTAAAAACCATTACTAAGCTAATTTATTATGTTTGTAAGTGATCCAAAGTGAAAAAGTAAATCAACAAAGTAATATAAAAGCAAAGAATGCAAAAGGAACTCCTAAAGGTAAGAAATTTGGAAATTCTGAATTTTAATCTTTTAATTTAGTTTATCTAGCTTTAAATTTATTATTTATTGAATCTGAGCTAAATATTGTTATTTATACATGTTTAATAAGTATTTAGAAAGTTGGAAATTGATTTATATTGAAAGAAATTGAAAGGAATGAAGTTAGAATCCCTAATACTCAAATCTGTCCAAATTATACAGCTTGAACTTTTAATAATTTAGCTACTATTTTTTTATTTATTTCAATATGAAAAATGAGCTTTAAAATTCATAAAAATTTATATAAAGATGTATTTGAATATTGAAAAGGCTGTAGTAAAAGGTCAAGTGAAAATGATGAGGGAAAATAAGTGAGTAAGTAAGTGAATATAAACTGCTCATTTTAATAGTATGAATGAATACCACTAAAATTTTATTGCTGTCTTTGAATTATTTACCTATATAAATAAACTCTATAATTTGTGAAAATTTACAAAGAGGTCATATATGATGTTGGAAACATGCTGAAAAAATTTCAGGAAAAATAAATTTGAAGAAATTAATATACAATTAAATGAATACAAACTACTTAAATGTTGAAATTTAGGTGTTTTGTTCACTTAGGACTAAATTGAGCATAATAAAATATATGTGATTTGGTTATAAATATAAGCATATAATAGATGAATATAAAGTTTAATATGTTTATTCAATGTTTCCAAAATTATAAATATTAATTTAATAAATAAGTAAATCAAATGACTTGAAGAAGCCAATATATTTTTATAGGCATATGACACATATTTGAACTTGCTCTATTGTATGGCCCTATTATAATATAATTTTATGATATTTGAATTAATAATTACAAAATAAATTTTAGGGCCTATTAAGATATTAAAACAGGGCATAGGTTCCTAATAAATAATTAAGACAAAAATGACAAATAATAAATTAAAAAATAAACCTAAATGTGCAATTTATGTTTGGATATGAATATAGGTCGAGTATTATCACCAAACCAACCAATAATTCTCAATGACTTAGGGGAATCAAATTTGTATATTTGAGATGAGTTATAGTGTTCAGCCCTTGCTTTGTCACTTTTGGAATTCTTTGATAAAAATTTAACCATTGTTGATATTTGAGCCATTTAATATCATTTGTTGTTTGTGATTATGCATTTGTGAATTGTGAAAACTAATATGGTCTCATGGCCTATGTGATCATACCAAGCCATTTGATTAGCCAATATGATAGAATTCCAACTTGATGGGCGCTATACCATCAGGCTATATGCACGTAGAAGTTTGTGATTTATAGGGTAGAAGCTATCCTTATATGAATGTGATGTGTGATAGCACTAGCTAATAATATGTTTTCTTCGGTGCTATTATTATGTGTTATCTGTTATATTATGTGATTTGCTTTTATGATATTTTTCCAGTTATTGTGGGCCTTTTTTGTGAATTGAATTTTATTGTTATACCATTATTGTACAACCACCTTATTTATTTATTATTCTTGAACCTTGGAAAAATATTTTTATTGCATACTCTACTCTTGTGACACTATAATCTAACTGAGTTGATGACTCACCCCATCGTCTGTGGTTTTAGGTAGAGATGACTCAGGACCATCAGCATCTTGATTTCTTCTTCCAGTAAGAAGTTTGAGAATAATGTAATTACCAAATACTATCATATGTAATTAAATAATTATGTTTGTCCTACACTCTATTTGCTTCGTAGTATTATTGTGAATAGTTTAGTAAATTGTGAAAGTAAACTATAATGTAATAAAAAAATATTTGTGTATAATATATAATATGAAAATAAATGTGTAATAATAATATATCATAAAATTAACAGTAAATAATAATAAAGTTTTAATTCACTAGTGCAATTAACCAATTTATATGAATTCATAAATTAGTTAGGTTCTACGTGGTGCTTGGTGATCTTAAGCCTACTTGGACCCTAGAACCATCATACTTCTAAAAATAGGGTGTGACAAAGGTGGAATTATAGCCTAGGATTATAATAACATATAGGTTAAAGGTTTGTAAGCATAAATTTATAAGAATACTACGGAGCTTAGGATTATTCTATCATGTCTTGTTTTCGTTGTTATCTAGATCTGCGTTAATTCGTGCGCTAACTGAATAATTATTTTCTATCTTATAGTTTAGATATGGAAACCCAAAGAAGACCTAGGTTAATTATGAGCGGAGATTTTCGCCCTCACTTTTGGTGGAATGGTTATTGCGACTTTGGCACTGTTTAGGCTCGAGGCCTTAGCGAACACGGGCTAGCCAGGAGAAAATGGAGTCGCCACTCAGACAGGCCAAAAAAAAGAAAGGGATGGATGACTGATTCCTAAGGAATCTCCAACCCCCTAATGGGTTTGGAAAGTTGGGTACGTGTGCGGAATGTGAGAAACGACCTAGCACACCCACAACGCCCGGTTCATTGGAACCGGCCTCCTTTGCAGTACTTAATATTATAAAATTATTAAATATAACAATATTATCCATATTACATGCGACAATTAAAATAAAGCATCATTATATTAAAATCAAAGCAATATCCAAACAAAATAAATAAATGGACACCCATCCGATGATAGAAACATGTCCTTACATAGTCCACGTCTAAAACTAAATAGGACACCCACCAAAAGGTGGAAACGTGTCCTTTACATTGGTCCAAAAAAACTTTAAAATAAAATAAATTACATGATATTTGACTAATGAGGTACCCATAAAGTAGAAACATACCTCTTACAATTTAAAAACTAAGACAAATAAAATAATATTCAATCATCAATTATAAATAAAAGCAAACCATTCATAAAATAAAATAAACCATTCATCATTAACATATAACAAATCACATAATCAAATGAATAAATAAAATTAGAATTCAATCCATTAAATAAACAAGGTTAAGGTTTAAGATTTAGGATTTAAGAAATTAGGGTTTGGGTCTTAGAGTTTACTGGAGTTAGGGTTTTATCAAAATATGATTATTATAAAAACTTTAAGACCACTTTAACATGAATTTTTGATAAATAATTATATGTAATATGACTACTGGACATTTAAAACATTATTTGAATGATCTAATGCTATGGTGATTTAATGGAACAAGCTACAGTGAAGATTTGAAAACAGAATTAATTAAGATTTAGGGTTTGAATAACTTAGGGTTTAAGAAATTAGATTTGTGTTTTGTGGTTTTAGAAAAGTGTAATTAGGGTTTTAGTTTTTCAAAAATATATTTTACGGATATTAAGGTATATTAGTATTTTGAAAAATAATTTTTAGGGTTTTAATTAAAGTTTGGATAGTAAGTAGAACAATTGATCAAATAACAAAAAAATACAAAAAATACATGTTTAAACAATTTATCAAATTGTATGATGAAACTACTGTAAATATAAGCAAAGAAATAGAGATTCAAACCTCCATTGTTAGTTTCACTATAATCTTTGAAATCTGAACAATAATAAAGACAATGTAGGCTGCCTTTGATGGATTGTTGTTGCTTGCTCACTGCCTCTTGCTCCTTCAAAGTTCTCTTTTTTGGCCGAAAAAATCTAAAAGTCTAAAGTTTGATCCAAAAATTTCAGCTCCTTCATTCTGTGTCTTTAAAGTGGTATTTATAAGAAAAAATAAAAACCTAATACTAATTGGCTAAGGAAATAAAAATATTTTAGGAAACAAAATTAAAAACCAAGCAGAATAGGATTTTTGGTAAAACCGTGCGCGGGCAGGGTGTGTGAAAGTGCTCTAGCTAAGAAGTTCCGCGGGCGCTGGGTGCGGGCCAGCCAATTCCTGTGGCGATGGCGAATTGGCCTGTGGCCATTTCGCCGCAGAAAAATTTGCAGCGAATTGGCCTGTGGCCAAATGAAAAATTTTTTATTGCTGATTCTTCTGTCGCCGATTTTTATTTATTTATTAATTTTATCCTTTTTATTATTACTTCTCTTTTTTTTATTAAAAATAAATATTGTAAATAATTATTAAAATAAATATTATTTAATTAATACACCACAAAAATTATTTTGGACTATTTAAAAATATCGGATTGGACTAGGTCAAAAATTAAGGGTCTACAGTTTGCCCTCTGCTTGAGCGATCTGAGACTACAGCAAAAGAAAGCAAAAAGCAATGTGATTTTTGACTGGATTTAGAGCCATATTGGACTTCGTACCCAAGGTTGGTTTGAGCTCTGAACTCAAAAATAATTTGGGTTCTAGACCCAAGGTGAATTTAGAATTTAGGTTTTGGACCCAAGGTAAGTTCTGAACTTAAGAATAATTTGGGTTCTGGACCCTTTAGGATTTGGGTTCTGGACCCAAGGTGAATTTAGGATTTGAGTTCTGGACCCGATGTAAGTTCTGGACTTAAAAAATAATTGGGTTCTAGACCCGAGGTAAGTTCTGGACTTAATTTGGATTCTGGACCCAAGGTAAGCTCTGGACTTAAAAATAATTTGGATTCTCTGCAGAAAATGATTGTAGTCAGTAGGATACTAAAGAAATTTGCAAAAAATTTAGCTATTTTTTACCATGCCTATATCTTCTTGCCCCCTGTGTGTAAAAATATTTTAAAAGTACAAAAATATTTGTATACACGCAAATATCTGAATAATTGAATTGAATAATTGAGTTTACTATTTATTCACTGTGTAGTCACTATTTATATACTATTCACTAACTATTCACTTACTATTTATCAACAGTAATATTTACTTCTTTTCTTTTCTTTTCTCTTTTTCTTTTTCGCGAGAATACTGTTTTTTTTTTCTTTTTTCTTTTTATCTTTTTCCTTTGCAATTTTCCTTTATAAACCTCGGCTCATTTCTACCATATTCATCCACACTCACATATTTTGATAGTTAAATCAGAGAGTTTAGCATAGAGTTGAAGAGAAAATGCATGTTTCGAGATTAGAACCTCGATCCAATGCTGAGTTATTGGAATTTATTCGACGGCATAAAAATGAAACTGTAAGTCTACTAGCTGGGATGCAGCTTCATCACAGTTCAAGTCAAAAAACTAAGGTAACAATGCAATTTAATATTTTAACAGCACAAATATGTATATATTATTTTATTTTTTTTTGTCTTTTTTTTGTTTTTTTTTCTTTAAGATTTAGGAAAAATAAATTAATTAGAGGACTATGTTTAAGAATTTAATATACAAGTAAATAGATAGACTAAAAATAGAACATAACGAATAAATTTAGTTTATAAATCAGTGGTATTGGTACGATGATATACTTATCTTGTGTTAACTTACCTGGCTCCATGTTAGCGCGATCGTTGCGTTATCCGGGGCAGATGGTGTGTCTATAAAGCCCGACAATGGTATGATGTAGCACCTTCTCGGGTAAAACGGATTGTCTGAGATTGCGGTTTTAAAAGTTTTATCTTGTAATTACCATCTGAGGAGTGTCCAATAGATAGGAGTGTAGTTCAAGCATTGTCGGAGCGGTGGATGGACACGACCCATACTTTTCACCTACCTATAGGAGAGATGACCATTGGCCCAGTCGATTATACAGCCATAACTGGTATCCAGTACTATGGCCTTCCGATCCCTTTTACCAATGATATTCTGACACACGAAGAAATTTAACAATTAATCGGTATGGAACCATCATTAAAAGGGCCTTTCCAGATAAAAATTGAGCCAATTCAAAATTATTGGATAAACTACGAAGGACATATTCATAGGGAAACAACCAAACAATATGCTCGAGAATTTTTACTGTATCTGCTCGGGTCGACTATTTTATACAGTACCGAATCTGCCATCCATCTGTTAGTGTTGAGGGCCCTTCCTGACATGAGTATGGTACCGCTTTACGACTGGGGTGAAGCTGGCCTTACCTGTCTCTATCATGGACAAGACAAGATTTGTAGAAATAAGAAGTCTTTTGTTAGTTTCATGGTGGTTGTCGAGGTACTCTTCTTCCACCAATGTCAATTCCATTCTTATTCCTGCATGAATTTGATTTTTATTTTTGTTGTAGGTATGGGCATATGAGCATAATCTTGTGAGGGTGCCTGATATTTCCCAAGAGAGAGTTGGGTATCCGAGATTAAATTTTTGTTTGTCAGATCGTGTAGCAGTTCCCAGCTCTCACCATGTGCACACCCAACGCTATCTCTTGAGTTGCTTAACCTGGGGCCAGGTAAAACAGTATTAGTATACTTTAAAATGTATATAAAAGTTTGCTTATCTTATGTCATTTGTAGGTCAATTTGGCTTGGTGGAACACAGAAGAGCGGACGAACTAGACTTCTTCCATGAATGCTGCATTGCCTTTTCAACATACCCGCCGAGTCATTGTTGGCCCTATGTCTAGTAGTTGGTTTCTCGGGGGGAGAGTGTATGAGTGGTTCCTTGGTCCTGAGTGTTGTAGGATCCCTATGAGTTGCCCAGAGTATACTTTAAATATTTCATCAATGCTAGAGAATGCGTGGTGGTTGGCCCCGCACTGTTATGATGTTGAAACCTTTCTCTATCCACTGGGTGCATCATATACCCAGTTTATTTGAGTAGGACTCTTGAACTTTGATGTATTTCCTTTTGGCATATGGGAGATTCCCAAGGAAAAGGAGGATAGTGATGAAGAAGAGTATCACAGAGAGGGAGGAGGGTCCATCCCGTATCTCGAGGCTAGCACCTCTCAGGTGAACTTTTACCATTTTGCCATTATAATTACTTCTTTCTTAACTTGTTTTAACTGTTTTAATGATTATTTTTAGGCTACTGGCTCATTTGATCATGATGCCGGACCTTCCTCTGCTGCTCCTCCATTTGTTCATTCTAATCAACCGAAAATGCCATCTCATCCACAAGGCATTGATATGAATTACTCGGTAGGTTTTCCTGTTCCATGATGATTTATGCTACATGTATGCATGATTATGTATGCTCTTACTCTTTCCCTTCTGACTCACAGTGGATGCTTGAGGAATAAAACAAGAAACTTCAAGAAGAGTTAGCTGCTAGTCGTCAACAAGTTGCCCATTTTGAAAAATTATATCACCAGTCAAAGCAAGATTTTCAAGACTTTCAATTTCAGGGGATGAGAGATCCTGTGCTTCGTCATCTAGGGGACCCCAAACTGATGACCATGAGATTCTGTCATCTACTTCGGATGAGGACAGTTACATATCTGAATTCCAAGGTAATAGAGGTTCAGGTGCTCCTGCTTTGGGAGGACTCGGGATGGGTGATATGCCTCCTCCTCCAACAAGCGATGACTTTTTCAAGGCTTTGTTTGATCATGGTCCACCACCTCCTTCTCAGTGATCTATCCTTATTGTATAATAATAATAATAATAATAATAATAATAATAATAATAATAAAATAATAATAATGATGATATATAATTTGCACTTTTACTGTAACTTTTGACTTAATTTTTTTTCTATCATAATTATTATTTCTAAGCTACAATTATTGGTCTTTTCTCTTCACATTCAAAATTTCCATAGTAGCACTAATTTACAAAACCAAAGGCAACACGGCAACTCAAAACCGTTTAGTCACTAATTTTCTATCCTTGTGCATCTCGGTCTCAAGCTATTCCTTGTCAATTTTGGAATAGCCAATCATCCTATATAAATCTCTTTCCATGCTATGACCTCATATAGAAGCCATAAAATTTTCCACGAAATTTCAATTTCAGCATCAAAATTCCTTTTAACAATATCAAATTCTCTTCAATTGTCAATAATGACCGAACTCAATTTGAAGAAAATAAAAGGTCTATTTAAAAATATGAATGCCATTCACTGGGAACATATATCTTAGTCTAAAATTAATAGTTTGAAGTGTTTTCAAGATATTAAATTGGACCATTCTTTTTTACATGCCATGGCTTCTTTTTGGAATGTGAATTCTAGGACATTTGAGATTAATGGCTTTGAGATATGTCCCATGATTGAAGAATTTGAGGCCATCCTTGGATATCCAAGTAATCAACCAATGGCGTTACCTATATTGATTTCCAAGACTCAACAAAAGATGCAAATATTATTTCAACTTTCAAAGCCTGAAGTTCTACAGTTGATGAGAGGTGAGAAGATTCTGCTTGGTCCCTTAATTGACTTTTGCATTTCTTACTTGGCTCCTATAAAGGTATGGAGACATATGCTTTGTCTATGCTTGCTTGGCCAATTTTTACATGTTTCTTCTGATGGCGATATTGATCCACGATTATTGGATATCATGGACTAAATGGAAGGAGGCTTATCGTCGATACCCGTAATCTTAGCTGAGACTTTAGTTAGATTGGACCAATTTAAATCGGGATCATCAAGGAAATTGGCCGGGAGTCCATTGTTACGTCAGGTAATTACCTAAACAGTCCTTTTGGATTTTCAATTTAGGTTTCTTTATTATTATTATTATTATTATTATTATTATTATTATTATTATTATTATTATTATTATTATTATTATTATTGCTCTAATTTTTACCTAGTCCGCCCTTGTGAGTTTTCAGAACTAGCAAGCTGTCTTAAGTTTTGCCTAAGCCGCCCTTGCGGGTTTTCAACTTAGTGGACACCTTTTTTTTTTCTTTTTTAAATTCTTTTCTTGTGCTTATAGATTTAGGTTCAGGAGTGTCTCTGCTTGCTCGATACTCCATCTATGGATTCTGCCAGATATCTGCTGCGACATCACTCTGCTTGGAAATTACTCCACCCTGCTTCTTCATATGGTGACTGAGTTGACTGGATCCATTCTCTCGCTGAAGTCAACATTCGTTGGTTAGTACCTTGGTGGAAGATTTCTCGTATCACCATTCAGACATACTTGATGTATGTTCCTCTTGCTGCTCTTCGTCGAGGTACTTGTTATGATCCTCGCCGGCTTGACCGTCAGTATGGAGCTGAGTCTCGAGATTCTAATTTTACTTTTGATTTGGACATGCCTTGTCTGACTGAAGCCTACTTGGATCAGTTGAAGCAAAGCTGGCCTGCGCGCTTCATCTACCATAGATTTTACATTTGTCAATTTCTTTAGAAAGAGTATTGTTAGGATTAAAAAATAAAAGTAATAACAAGAGATGTTTCTTTTCCTTTTATAATTTGTCATCACCTTTTGCTATTGTGTTTATTTATTTTATCCATATCTGGTCAAATATTTTAATTAGTGCACATAGAATAATTTTAATATTAATTCTGCTTTATTAAATTAGGGAACAACCAAACATAAAGCCAACATACACAAGATCACTCCTGTTGCCAACTAGCCCTTTCGGGTTGACGATTTTCTCTCGCTTAGCCGTAATTGTTGCCTAGCCCGCCCTTTCAGGTTTTCAAAACTAGCAGACTGCTCTAACTTTTGCCTAGGCCGCCCTTTTGGATTTTCAACCTAGTGAGCTCTCTCTTTATATATATATATATAACCTCTTCAACCTGTCAATGTTCACTGGCTCGCTAAACTCGTTCCCATCCATGTCTGATAACTTCACTGCACCCTTGTTCATGACTTGTTTCACAACATATGGCCCTTCCCAGCTAGGCCTAAATTTTCCTCTTGGATCAAATATTGTTAGGCTTACATTATTTCAACAGTAAATCACCGACTTTGAGTTTTCTGATTTTAACCCTTCTATTATAGGCTCGAGCTATCATCATTTGATACAGTTGATGATGATACAGTGCTTTTAACCTTCTCTCCTCTAGTAAAGCTAATTGTGTGTATCTGCTTACTACCCACTCCGTCTCAGGCAGTTCAACTTCCAAGACCACTCTCAATGGCTTGATCTCAATTTCAATTGGCAACACTGCTTTCTTTCCATAAACCAAAGAGAATGGTGTCATTCCAGTCGGTATTCGCACACTTATTCTGTATCCTCACAAAGAAAAAGAAGCATCTCTGACCAATCCCTATATGTCTTGATCATCCTGGACAGGATCTGCTTAATTGTCTTATTGGTTGCTTCTACTGCACCATTGGCCTTTGGTCTATAAGGACATGATCGGTGATGATGGATTTGGTACTTCAAGAATAAGTCCTTAACTACACCTTGAAATTATACGCCATTTTCTGATATCACACTGTGTGGGATCCCATATCTATAGATGAGATTCTTTTCAATAAATCTAGCCATTTGACTTGCCCCAGTTTGTTGAAAAATTCAGCTTTGACCCATTTTGAAAAATAATCTATCGCTACTATAATAAAACAGTGACCATTTGAGGCTGTCAGATGTATCTCTCCTATGATGTCAATCCCCCAAGTTGCGAATGGCCAGGGTGAAGACATAAAATGCAATTCTTTAGGTGGCATATGATTTAAATTACCATACATCTGACATTGCTACCACTTCTTTACAAACACAATACAATCTCTCTCCATGGTCAACCAATAGTAACCTTGTAGAATTATCTTCTTAACTAGGGCTAAACCACTCATGTGTGGACCGCAACTTTTCGCGTGTATTTCTGACATGATATGCTCCACTTCAGGCTTCCTCAAGCATCTCAGGTGCACCCCATCAGGCCATCTTCGATACAACTCTCCATGAAAGGTAATGTATTGTAAGGACTATCATCTTATGGCTCTTCTTTCTTTCTTTGTTGCTCCCAACAGGTATTCTTCTCTTGGTAGGTGTATAAACCTGCACTCCTTAAAGTTCTTCTTCATCATGGTCAAGTAATAGTGGTATGGTTTTAGCTTTTCTTCTTTTAACTCCCACTCTCCATTTACTTGAGATACTACTAGCAATGAATCACCAAAGACTTGCACCTTATCCACCTTCATAATTTTCAGGGCATCCAAACCAAAGATACATGCTTCATACTCCACCATATTATTGGTTACCCTGAATTTCAACTTCTTGGCTAAAGGGATAAGCTCCCCTTCGGGTGATTCTAGTATGACTGCCAAACCTGCTCTTTTCCTATTCACTGCTCCGTCAAAATACATTTTTCATCCTTGTACTTCTATGGCCTCTAAATGTTCATCTGAAAATTTCAAGACTACCTCTTCGCTATCCAATAATGGTTGATAGGCCAGGAATTCTACCACTGCTCTACCTTTGATTGTTTTCCTGGTTACATACTCAATCTCAAATTCTTCCAATATTATCAACCATCGCCCATACTTCCCAATCAAAGAGGGTGTCTCCCTTAAGTACTTCATTGGATCCAACCTGAAAATTGCTTACACACCATAAGATTGAAAGTAATGCCGCAACTTCTTAGAAGACCAAATCATAGCTATGCAGGTCTTTTCAATGATACTATACTTAATTTCATAAGGTAGGAGCTTTCTACTCAAATAGTAAACTGCGTGCTCAATCCCTGACTCGTCAAGTTGGGCTAGCATGGCTCCTACTGACTCTTCTTCTACTGCTAAGTATAGTAACAAGGGTTTACCAAGTTTAGGTGGTTTTAAAATAGGTGGATTCAGCAAATACTCCTTTATTCACTCAAAGGCCTTTTGACACTCTTCATTCCACGGGACCAGCTGATTCTTTTTAAGCAATTTGAAGATAGGTTCACAGATTGTGGTGAGCTTTGCTATAAACCTGTTAATGTACTGTAATCTACTAATGAATCCCTGAACTTCTCTCTCCATCTTGGTGGCTGGTATATCCCTGATTACTTTAACTTTGTCAGGGTCAATCTCAATGTCATTTGGACCAATCACATGACCAAACAATTTGCCTGAGGTAACCCCAAACACACACTTCTTCGGGTTTAGCCTTAGCTTATACTTCACTACTCTATCGAAGAATAATTCTAAGTTTTGAAAGTGTTGTTCTCTTGTATCTGATTTCACCATCATATCATCAACATACACTTCAACTTCTTTGTGCATAATATCATGAAACAATGTGGTGGCCATCCTTTGATAGGTTGCTCCAGCATTCTTTAACCCAAACGGCATTACCCTACAACAAAATATACCCCATGTAGTAATGAAAGTAGTTTTGGTTTTATCCTCTTGGGCCATTAACACTTGGTTGTATCCGAAAAATCCATCTACAAACGAGTGTAGCACGCTAGAGGTTGCACTATCAATGAGAATATCTATATGGGGTAAAGAAAAATCATCTTTAGGGGAAGACTTGTTTAAATCTCTATAGTCCACACAGACCTTAATTCTTATATCTTTCTTTGGCATGGGTACTATGTTGGCTAGCCAATCTGGATAATCTATCACTTCAACGACCTTTACTTGTATTTGTTTAGTGACTTCTTCTTTAACCAATTTAGCCCATTATGGCCTTAAACACCTAAGCTTTTGTTTGATAGGTTTCATGTGAGTGTAAGTAAGAATCAGATGTTCGGCTATGTCTCGATCTATTTTAGGCATATCCTCAGAAGACCAAGCGAATACTTCTTCATATTTTTTAAATATTTTTTCAAATCTCTCTCTCTCATCAGGAGTAAGGTCGAATGTTATGCTAATGTTTTTAGGATTTTGGTTATTCTTGAATTTAATGATTGTGTATCAATAGAGTTAGTATTAAAGATGCTCATATACCCACTATTTAAATATATGCAACCATCAGGAGAAATATCACACAAGTAAGCAAAATTAGACTTTATTGCATTCATTTTGGAAAAGAAAACATCATCACCCTCATATAAAGAAAACAAATTAAAATCAAAATCATTGTCATTATTCTCAAAATCATAAAGGAGGACATCTTCAAACTTTTCTTCAACTAGGGTAGCTATCTCCTCTAGAGTTTTCTCTGCTTTCAGGATAGCTTCCTTCTTCCTTTCCAGATTAGGCTCCTTGTCGGCTGGCAGGGTGAACTCTTTCTTCACTTGTTCCACTATCTTGGCAACATCAACAAAATTTTAAAACCCGGGATCAACTTTCCCATGAACATGATTGGCTCGAGTTTTCCTTGGAGTGGTCCCATGTTTGGAGCTTTGACAAAGATCTCTTTAAGTGGTGGGAAGCTCATCTTCTCATTCTTCTTTGGCTGGACATCTTTATTGGCTTCTTCATACCCTAACCCTTTCTTGGAAGTTTGAGTTTTGAAATCTAGAAGCTTTGTCACGCCGGCCTTGCCCTTTCCAAGACCAGCTCCGGAAAGGTAGCTCATGTTCTTCATCATGTTCAAGACCTTAGAGTCCACTACTTCATCATTAGAAATTGCAGCTACTTGAAAACTATTGAGAGGCCTCTCTATCATTAGAGCATTAACAACCTCATTATCCTCGGCCTCGATGACCACCGTCTCATCTCCGTTAGGGAACTTAATCTTTTGATGAAGGGTGGAAAGAACTCCACCGAGAGGATGGAATCATGGTCAACCTAAAAGTAGAGCAAAAGTAATAGGTATGTCCAAAATAATAAATTCAACAATAGATTCAATCGGACCAACCTTCACAGCAGCTTTGAAAGTTCCTTCGGCGTGCCTCTTGGTATTGTCATAAGCCCGAATGGTTACCTTAGTTGGGCTTAGATCCCTTGTTGATATAGCTAGCTTTGGCAATATTTTAAGTGGACAAACATTTATGGAAGATCCATCATCAACCATCACACATGGAGTCCTTTTTCCTTTGATTTCTACTTTGATAAAGAGAGGACGGATGTGATCTCTCCCCTCTTCCGGTAAATCCGTATCTGAGAAAGATACCATTCCCATATTAACTTCACTCTTTTTTTGAATGTCTTCACATTTCATTACTCCTTCAACTTTTATAAAGTTAATCAGCTCCTTCGGTGTTATGGAGGTGGAAATTGGCATGCTATCCAAGGCCTTGGCCATAGTTTCACGGTGCTTCTTAGAAGTGGCCAATAAGTCCCAAATGCTAACACTTGCTTGGGTTCTCTTCAACTGCTTAAGCACAGTATCATCTTCCTCTTCTTTGTTCCCTACTTTGACTTCCTTTCCTTTATTAACTTCTACCTCCTTAGGTGGTGGCCTTGCATAGGGCTTACCAGATCTAGTGTTCATTACTTCGTCTTCTTCTGGCTTGGACTAGGTCCATTCCTCCTTCTTGAATACAACATCTTCATCACTGTCGCTTAAATCCCAAAACTCATTCATAACATAGATTGCTACTTCTGTACCCATCATAGTTTGTTCAATTTTGCTAAACACCACTTCTTCTTTGCTTACTTCTTTATCCACATCTTGGAAAGAAGACATGACAAAACTTTCATGCAAACCTCCTCCAATCATGAAGGTCATTGGTGTTGGTACTCTATTGAACCTTGGAAATGGATTGTCTTTAGTGTTTGGCTTGTTGGGCTCGGGCAGCTTTCCACTATCAATCAAATTCTGGATCTCATGCCTTAACCTCACACATCTATTCGTGTCGTGCTCTTGCATTTGATGAAATTGACAAAACGCCTTAGTATCAAAATTAGATGGGAGAGGGTTAGGCAAAGGACAAGGATTCAAGGGTATCCCTTCTTTTGTAGCTTATTGAGGACCCAAGACAGCGACTTCCCTAATTTTAAAAACTACCTTCTTCCTCCTTGGCCAGTAGCATTAACACCAATTGCCTTTTGCATGCTTTAGTTACCAGACTGGTAGTTTTCTTTCTCATTCCTTCTTGTTGAAAACCGATTCTTCTCTCTTTCCCACTCTTCAATTTGTAGATCATCTTGTAAAAGGTCTTTAAAATCCCAAATGAGTGTATGAGACATCCTTTCACGAAGGCTAGGTAACACTCATCTCACAATCATTCTAATTTGATCGGATTCATCAAGCCTTCTCTTGAGCAAAGCAGCCTTATTCCTCCATCTTTTCACATAGTCCACAAAATTCTCATTTGGCCTTTATCTAATGGACTCAAATTCCATTAAGGTAACTTTCATCTCAACATTGTATCCATATTGTTGGATAAATGCCTTGTATAGCAAATCCCAACTCTTTTGTGTGCCATCATCTAAGGTATTGAACCAATTTTGGATGATAGGGACCAATGAGAGCATAAATTACCTCAGAGTTTGAGCCTTAGTAGTTCGGGCCGATTGCATAGCAGTGATATACTGCTTCACATGGAGGTGAAGATTTTTGGTTCCATCAAACTTTGCAAAGGATGGCATCTTGAACTTGTACGGAACTTCTTCATCTAGCTCAAATAATTTGTCAACTTCGGAGATTTCTTTGGTTTTTAGCTTCTTTTCAAACTTCTTTTCCAGATCAGCAATCATCTTTTCAACATCTAAAGTTTTAGTTTTCTCCACAGTTGATCTTTCAATAACCTTTGACTCTTTCTTTTTGTCTTGAGGATCTTGGAAGTGTTGAGCCCAATCGTCATCATCATCATCATCAAAGATCACCTTATCATCATCAAAAGCCACTTCACCAACTTTAGCCTTCCCCTTATCTTTCTTGGTGCTTGCGGATGCTTCGGCATTGTTCCCAAACATTTTAGTCATTTGATTCTTCATGATCTCAGCTAAAGCCCCCTTTAGTTCTTTCATTTTAGCATTGAGTGCGTCGTCCACCATTCTTTGAATTTGTTCGGGTTCCATTGCTTTTGGTGAAAAAGAGATTGAGTCGTTGCTAGATTCTTCATCTCCGGTGTAAGTCAGATTTTCGTTAGCTTTTGAATTGTCGTAATCCAAGGCTTTGTGCCAGAGACGATCAATGGTATGTCATGTAATGCATGTATGTATATATGCATGTATGCACAAACAATAAACAAATAAGGATAAATAAGACATTCCTTCCAACCTTATAATATCCACACACGAATGACAAGTCTCTTTTCCTAGGTAATATGGTTAACAAAATACCAACATGGGATATTTTATTTTTGAAAAGTTCTCTCGGATGGTTCAACCAATAGTTATATTTTCAAAAATCAAAATCAGTTCATGATAATTTCCATTAATTAGGTTTTAATCTATTCAACCAATTATAGTAGCTTTTATGCTATATTGGATTAAAACTAAATTAAGAGGTTTATTATAAATAGATTTCTCACTTTAAAAAGTAACTAATGATTCATGCCAAAAAACAAGCCCATGATTAATAATTCTTAGTATAAACTAGTCTCACAATTGATTTTTAGTATTTCATAATTGACCTAAATAATTTGTAAGATCTTTGCAAGAGAAGGTTGAAATGCAAAAATAGTTTTGTTTGAAAAAACCCATTGTAAAAAAGATTTTTAGAAAAAATAGATTTCTGACTTTGTATTTGAGTTATGAGAAAAGAATTTTTTTGATTGATTTATTTTTAGAAAAGTTTTATGTCCAAAGACTATCTTGAAAAGTTTTGGAAATAGCTTTGGTCTTTTGGATTTTAAAGAAAAATTCATTTTGAGCTTACAATATACTTAGGTCATATTAGAAAAGAAACAAACCAAATAAGCCATGATTTAAGCCAAGATAAATTAACTATAGTCAAACAACAAGCATTTGGGGTAAAAACCTAAGGAAAGTAACTAGGCCAATTACATGAGCTTTAGTCTTTGGGTTAAAAAGGCTTAGGTTCCCATAGCAAGTATATACCAAAAGGTACAAGGCTATGAGTGGTTATTCCATGCTTGATCTCCATACCTTGAGTGAAAGTATGGTATTCCTTACATACACAACACGGATAACATGGGCATCCGAACTCACACACATGATGCAATCTAATATGATGCAATAGATAATATCATGATAAGAAATAATAGAATAATATAAAGACTAACGGAATTAACTTCTCTTATCCCCAGTGGAGTCACCACTGTGAGCGGGGATTTTTGCCCCCACTCTTGGTGGAATGGTTCTTGCGACTTCGGCACTATTTAGGCTTGGGGCCTTAGAGAACACAAGTCTAAGCCCAGAGAAAATGGAGTTGCCACCCGGACGGGCCGAAAAAAAGAAAGGGGTAGATGATTCGATTCCTAAGGAATCTCCAACCCCCTAATGGGTTCAAAAAGTTGGGTACGTGTGGGGAAGGTGAGAAACAGCCCAACGCCCCCACAACGCCCGGTTCATTAGAACTGACCCCCTTTGCAGGTCTTAATATTATAAAATTTTTAAATATAACAATATTATCCATATTACATGCGATAATTAAAATAAAACATCATTATATTAAAATCAAAGCAATATCCAAACAAAACAAATAAATGGACACCAATCCGAGGATGGAAACATGTCCTTACATAGTCCATGTCTAAAACTAAATAGGACACCCATCGAAAGGTGAAAATGTGTCCTTTACATTGGTCTAAAAAAATTAAAACAAAATAAAATACATGATGTTTAACTAATGAGGTACCCACAAAGTGGAAACATACCTCTTACAATTTTAAAACTAAGACAAATAAAATAATATTCAATCATCTAATTATAAATAAAAGCAAACCATTCATAAAATAAATTAAACCGTTCATCATTAACATATAACAAATCACATAATCAAATAAATAAATGAAAATTAGAATTCAATCCATTAAATAAACAAGGTTAAGGTTTAAGATTTAGGATTTAAGAAATTAGGGTTTGGGTCTTAGAGTTTACTGGAGTTAGGGTTTTATCAAAATATGATTGTTATAAAAACTTTAAGACCACTTTAACATGGATTTTTTGATAAATACTTATATGTAATTTGACTACTGGACGTTTAAAATATTATTTGAATGATCTAATGCTATAGTGATTTAATGGAACAAGCTACTGTGAAGATTTGAAAACATAATTAATTAAGATTTAGGGTTTGAATAACTTAGGGTTTAAGAAATTAGATTTGTGTTTGTGATTTTAGAAAAGTGTAATTAGGATTTTATTTTTCAAAAATATGTTTTACGGGTATTAAGGTATTAGTGTTTTGAAAAATAGTTTTTAGGGTTTTAGATAAAGTTTGAATAGTAAGTAAAACAATTGATCAAATAACAAAAATATGCATGTTTAAACAATTTATCAAATTGTGTGATGTAGCTACTATAAAATAAGCAAGGAAATAGAGATTCAAACCTCTGTTGTTGGTTCCACCACAATCTTTGAATTCTGGTTGAACAATAATAAAGACAGTGTAGGCTGCCTTTGATGGATTGTTGTTGCTTGCTCACTGCCTCTTGCTCCTTCAAGGTTCTCTTTTTTGGCCAAAAAAATCCAAAAGTTCAAAGTCCAATCCAAATATTTCAGCTCCTTCATTCTGTGTCTTTAACGTGGTATTTATAAGAAAAAATAAAAACCTAATACTAATTGGCTAAGAAAATAAAAACGTTTTAGGAAACAAAATTAAAAACCAAGTAGAATAGGATTTTTGGCAAAACGGTGCGCTGGCCGGGAGTGCAAAAGTGCTCTGGCAAAGAAGTTTCGCGGGCACTGGGTGTGGGCCAGCCAATTCGCCATAGGATTTTCCTACGCCGAATTGGCCCAAGCCAATTCGTCGCCTGTGATGAAAAATTTTCGTCGTCGATTCTTCCGTCGCCGATTTTTATTTATTTATTATTTATTTATCCTTTTTATTATTACTTCTCTTTTTTTATTAAAAATAAATATTGTAAATAATTATTAAAATAAATATTATTTAATTAAAATACCATAAAAATTATTTTGGACTGTTTAAAAATATCGGATTGGACTGGGTCAAAAATTAAGGGTCTACAGTAATTAGATCTGAGGGAGATGTTCTTTCTGAGGAATCTATACAAAGAGTTGAGAATGTAAGAACTCCTCCCCTAGAACCACCAGCAGCTGAAGACAGAATAGCTGGGGTGATGGAAAGACTTGAACAATTATAGAATATGTCTTTCTTCTTGAATAACTACATGGGGAAAGATATTATGTTTTATATATGTCTTTCTTCTTGAATAACTACATGGGGAAAGATATTTTTCTAAGATAGATCTTTGCTCTGGGTACCATCAGTTGAGATTCAAGAAGAAAGACATATATAAAACAGCATTTCATACTAGATATGGCCATTATGAGTTTTTAGTACTACCTTTTGGTCTCACTAATGTACCTGCAGCATTTATGGATCTGATGAATTGGGTTTTCAAGTCATACTTAGATAAATTTGTAGTTGTTTTCATAGATGATATATTGATAAGAGCATGTAAGAATAGCATTGTAGACGTTGAGGGAGAATTAGTTATTTGCTAAATTGTCTAAGTGTGAATTTTGGCAAGATAAAGTATCTTTCTTAGGACATGTGATCACCAGTGAAGGGTTCCAAGTGGATCCTAAGAAAATTGAAGTAGTAGCTAATTAGCCTCGACCAACAAATGTTGCAGAAGTAAGGAGTTTTCTGGGATTGGCTAGTTATTATAGAAAATTTATAAAATAGCTACACCAATTACTAGATTGTTCCATAAAGGGGTAAAGGTTGATTGGGATAGCAAATTGAATGAATGTTTGACATCAGTACCTATTCTTGCATTACCAATTGAAGGAGGAAAATTTATAGTGTATTGTGATACATCTAGAGTTGGACGTGGTTTTGTTTTGATGCAAAATGATAGGGTGATTGCCTATGCCTTCAGACAACTGAGGAAGCATGAGGTAAATTATTTTACTCATGATTTGGAAATGGCAGCAGTGGTATTTTCTTTGAAGATTTGGAGACACTACTTGTATAGTGAAAAATGTGAGATATTCACAGATCATAAGAGCCTCAAATACATCTTTCAACATAAAGATCTAAATTTTAGGCAATGTAGATGGATGGAGTTACTTAAGGACTATGATTGTGAGATCTTATATCATCTAGGAAAAGCCAATGTAATAGTGGATGCCTTAAGCAGGAAATCTTTGGAGAGTTTAGCACACATTCATGTAGGTCGACGACCATTAGTAAAAGAGGTTCAAAACTTATATGGCTTAGGGATACAATTTGATTTATTAGATAATGGAGCACCGATAGCTCAATTCACTGTCAAACCATTTATAATTGATCAAATCAAGACACTACAAAATAAAGATCCAGAATTGTGTTTTGATCATTTGTGTATGTATTTTTAGGGTAATTTTATTGGCTTTTGATTGATGTTTCTTTAAATTTGTGCTTAAGTTTATTTGAAGTATTTGATCCAGGTTGAAGAACAAAATAATAGAGCTTTAATTCAATTTGATAGATTAATGAGGTGGAAAACATGAGACACAACCAAGATACTTCATGGCTTGGCCGAGTCCCTTCATCCAAGATAATGAAGCATGACACACTCATAAGACACAGCCAGGTCAAATTGGCTTGGCCGTGTCCCTCAGAGAATTTGGGCAGAGACTAATACATTCAAGAGACACGGCCAAGCCACTAGCTGTGTCCCATAACACGGCCATGGTCTTGGTCGTGTCTCACTTGAAGAACAAAGCAAAGAGAAGAACAAGAAGAAAGACAAGAGAGAACACATTCAACAGACATGGCCAAGCCACTGGCCGTGTCATGCCTTGGTCGTGTCTCACCAATTGAAAAAAAAAGAAAAAGAGGAAGAAAATGGCAGAGGTGAAAACAAGCAAAAGACGTCACACCTGAAATAGAAGAAGAAATATTGGGCAGCCATAGACACGGCCTCAAGGCTTGGCCATGTCCCAAGAGGAATGAGTGACACGACCAAGTCACTCATGACTTGGACATGTCTCATATGATAGCTTTGAATTATTTTGCACGAGTTAAGGGACAAGTGGGAGATAACATACATTTTCTTTTGAAAAGAAATAATAAAAGATGTAATAGGTTACTTATTTTATAGAATGAAATATTTAAAAAGGGAAAAAGAGGGGACAAATGGGAGTGATGTGAGTTGGAAAAGCAATTGACAATTAAAAAATACATGATTGGAAAAGAGAGTGATGGGGGCACACATTGGAAACATTCATTCTCCATTTTTATCATCTTGTTCTTAGTTCATCTTTTAGTTGTTGTTCTTGAGAGAGACCATGAATATCACCTTCATCGTCATCTTCTATTTCTTTCATAGACAAGACTCTTAACATTTTTGGGATAAAATTGGGTGAGCAAGCTCTTATGAAGGTTAGAGTTTGAAGAAAGCTTGATTGAGGAGTTGGTGGCTTGAGAGAGTTACCATTCCATCTTTCAAGAGGAGAGCCATTGATTGAAGAAGGCTTGTTAGTTCTTCATCATATTCAAAGTGGAGCTAGGAGGAAGACTAGAAGTTCAACTCTTAGCATCTTCAAAGGGGTTTTTCACATTCTTTCATTTAATTCATTTCTAGATTATTATTGTTTTGTTATGAACATTAATATTACAATGTATAATTGTGATTTTATTTATATTAAGATGATTTTTTATTTTAAATTGATGATGATGAGCTAATTTACTCATGCCTAGGGTTTGTAGTAGATTTGATTGAATGACTTGATTTGATATTTCCATTAATATACCTTGTTATTAGTTGATTGTATTATATTAAATGTTAGGTTGATAGATTAGCTACCTATTGATCTCTAGATATTGAATGAAGGATCGAGAAGTGAAATTCGATATTAGAACTATACAATCAACTACCCTAAGAATGAATTAGAAATATAAGTTCTAGGGTTCTTTTAATTTTCAAACTCAAACAATTGGTTGTTGTTAATTCATGAATGCAAAAACTAATGAATTGGTAATTACTAATTAAACTTAAGAAACAAATTAAAATTTAAGGTTATATTAATGGACAAATTGAGAATTAATCTTTGATTAAATTGATCTACAACCCTAGGCACCATTCCAAGAATTTGAATTAATCTTGTACAACCATTACACACATTACTTTTAAATTTAAATTTCTTTTCACCATTCCAACATATCACACTCTTGCTTTTCAATATATTTGTTAATCAAACTATTGCAAAACAATTCCTTCTTTGTGAGATGACCTTGGGGCAATCACCGTTGTTACAATAACCTCGTATACTGGCTAGTGTCTCTTTGTAGTAGTGTTAGTTTAGAGCGCAATAAGTTTTTTGCATCGTTGCCAGGGAAGACAATTGTTGTTAGTAGTTTAATTATTTAATTGTTTAAAGTGTTTCTTTTTGAATTACTAAGTGTTTATTGTAAAGATGCAGTTCTCAAGGCACGAGTGAGTTTATGATGTGAATGCTAATTTTGAAATGGCATAACAGTTAGCAGAATTAACAAATCAACTTAAGATGCTAAATGCAAGAGGAAGATCACTTATGCATAGTCAAAAAGTATGTCCAGCATGTGGCATTGTAGGACATAGTGTAAACATGTGTTCATTTGGTTTTGAACAATACCAAGAGAGGCAAGAGGAAGCATATACCTTTGAAAGTTTCCAACAAAGGAGTAGGCATGACCTATATTCCAATCCTTATAATTCAAGTTGGAGAAAACACCCAAATTTTTCTTGAAAAAATCAACAGCAAATTCCACCTCAATAATTTTTTCAACCTTATAAAAAAAGTTCTTACTTTCAAGGATAATTTTCAAATCAAGATCAACTTAAGAAACCCATATTGAAAGATAATTTGAATGCCTTTATTCAAATTAGCACACAAAATCAAGATCAATTCAAGAAACCCACATTGGAAGACAATTTGAATGCCTTCATTCAAATTAGCACACTAAATCAGGAAGGGAAATAAGAGGTTTGATTCTTTGGAAGTATCATTGAAGAAGGTGAAAACTCAAGTTGGGCAATTGGCAAATCAACTCCAAGCACACCAAGAAGTGAAATCTCCTAGCCAATTAGACCAAGCCAATGTAATCACAATTTTGAGGACTGAAAATGTAATATATAACAAAGTTTGTGATTCCTTTGATGCAGGTACTAATCAAGAAGAAAATGGCAAGGAGCTTCAACCCAACATAGAGAAACCAAGTCAATCAAAGGAGGATGAGAATTTGGAGGCATCAACCTCACCAAAATTGCATAAGCCTCCAAATCCTTATGGGCCACTAATTCCATTTTCAAGTAGATTGAAAGGTGAGAAGTAAGATAAGCAACTTCCTGAAATCTATGACATGCTCTCCAAAGAAGATAGTAAAGATAAGCTTAAGATGGCCATGAACTTGAAAAAAGAGCTTGAAATATCCAATTTAGAAATTGAGGAGTACAAGCTAATTTTAGATACTGAGATTGATGAGAGGGGACTTGATATTGTTGAAGTGGACGAAAAAGAGATTCAACCAAACTTGATTGAACTTAAAAAGAGCCCAAAGCATTTGAAATATGTTTGGTTGGGGAGAATAATATGCAACCAATGATCATCTCTGCCACTCTCGGTGGTGAGGAAGAGTAAAAAACGAATATAACAATCTTGCAGACTGAAAAATATTTTTTCCAAGTTCCTATGGCATTGGAGGATCACTACAAGATGACCTTCACATGTTCTCTTTGGACATTTGCTCTTCGAAGGACACTATTTAGGCTTTGCAATACACTGGTTACCTTTCGGAGTTGCATGCTATTCATCTTTTCAAACATGGGTGACAAATTCATTAAGGATGGAAGTAGCACTTCATATCGCATATGGGAACAATGGAAATTAGATTTCAGCTGAACTCATTCTCTTTAAATTTATGTATGTTCACATTGGGGACAATGTGAATCTTTGAGTGAGTGATGCAGTTTTTACTTTTAACTTATCTTTGTTTAATTTTAGTTAATGTTTTTCTTTGAATAAATGAATTTTGAAAAGTTCAATTGTTATAAGATTATGGATAGATGACCTTTAAAATTTTTGAAGCATGAATTTGAGAATTGATTAGCCTTTAAACTTGTAAGGAATTGAGCCTATTAAGTTGGATACCAACTTATTATTATTTGTGTGAGTATTCTTGATTGATATATTGCTAGAACTTGCTTAGATATGCATTTCAAGATCACATGGTAATTTCAATTGTGCATCAATATGATTTATGCATCTAGGTGTACCCATTTAGCTTAAAAAAGCCAACCTTTTATATGTCTTTAGTATGCCAACTTTGAGTCTATTTCATTTTTTTCCCATTTCTTTCTTTTACCCAATAACATTACCCTTGAACTGCTTCATTCCAT
This sequence comes from Garcia nutans, assembly GCA_947685225.1. Classification (NCBI taxonomy): domain Eukaryota; kingdom Viridiplantae; phylum Streptophyta; class Magnoliopsida; order Malpighiales; family Euphorbiaceae; genus Garcia; species Garcia nutans. Next base: position 5,936,379 of record CANTUV010000068.1, read on the forward strand.
TTCTTATTCTTTTCATTAAGAGCAAGAGCATTTGAGAAATTTAGTAATTGAAGTTGTTGTGTCAATTAAAGTGAGGGGTTACTTTTTGTAGGCTGAAAATTACAAATAAACACTTTGTAATTATTATATTTTTTTATTAGATCTTCTTCTTCCTTATTTTATTGCTATAGGAAGTCTAAAAATAGGAATCAATCTAAATTCTATTTTGTTTGGATTGAAAAAAAAGAGAAAAAAATATTATTAATTATTGTCCTTATGGCTAAGATTGGAATAACTTTGGGTATGATCTTTGCAATAAAATAAGAGGATTCCAACAAAGGGTATTTAAGAATTAAGAGCTAAGTGAGTAGAGGTTGTTTTGAGATTGTTGGGTTATACATATGATCAGTTACTTCATTCTTGAAGTGCTCTTAAACTTAATGAATAAGCACACATTTCCTAAATTTCATGCTTCTACCTTAGCCCCATTACAACCTAATGAAAGATCTTATGATTGATGCTTAATTGTAATTAGGTGGCGGAGATTTGATTGATAAGCAAGCCTATAGATATAATCTTTCATTGAATGTTGAGAGCTAAACACTACCTGACTAAACACTTAAGAGGTTTTGTGAGGGAGTGACAATTTTTGGTATGCATGGATTGGCCATTAAATTGCTTCAACACTGATTGTTCTTGATTTGATAATGATTGTGGATTTAAGAAAATGAGAGTCTTGATACATCCTTTTAACTCTTGAACTTAACTAAAATTTTCTTGTTTTAGTTTATTTTGATTTTAACTTTTCTTAGGGACAAGCAAAGAATTAAGTGTAAAGTATTTATTTTGATCATTTGTGTATGTATTTTTAGGATAATTTTATTGGATTTTGATTAATGTTTCTTTAAATTTGTGCTTAAGTTTGTTTAAAGTATTTGATCCAGGTTGAAGAACAAAACAATGGAGGTTTAATTCAATTTGATGGATTAATGAGGTGGAAAGGATGAGACACGGCCAAGACACTTTTATGGCTTGGCCGTGTCCCTTCATCTAAGACAATGAAGCATGACACACTCACAAGACCGTGTCCCTAAGAGAATTTGGGCAGAGACTAATACATTCAAGAGACACGGCCAAGCCACTGGCCATGTCCCATGACACGGCCAAAGTCTTGGCCGTGTCTCACTTGAAGAACAAAGCAAAGAGAAGAACAAGAAAAGAGACAGGAGAGAACACATTCAAAAGACACGGCTAAGCCACGGAAGAACACAGCAAAGAGAAGAGCAAGAAAAGAGACAGGAGAGAACAAATTCAAGAGACACAGCTAAGCCACTGGCCGTGTCACATGACACGGCCAAGACCTTGGTCGTGTCTCACCAATTGAATAAAAAATGAAAAAGCGGAAGAAAATGGCAGAGGTGAGCAAAAGCAGAAGACACAGCCAAGCCACTGGTCGTGTCATATGACACAGATAGTGACTTAGCCGTGTCACACCTGGAAAAGAAGAAGAAATATTAGGCAGCCATGGACACGACCTCAAGGTTTGACTGTGTCCCAAGAGGAATGAGTGACACGACCAAGTCACTCATGACTTGGACGTGTCTCTTGTGATAGCTTTGAATTATTTTGCACGAGTTAAGGGACAAGTGGGAGACAACATGCATTTTCTTTTGAAAAGAAATAATAAAAAAATGTAATAAGTGACTTATTTTATGAAATGAAAGATTTAAAAAAGGAAAAAGGAGGGGACAAATGGGAATAAGGTGAGTTGGAAAAGCAATTGGCAATTAAAAAATACATGATTGGAAGAGAGAGTGATGGGAGCACACGTTGAAAACATTAAAACACCATTCATTCTTCATTTTTATCATCTTATTCTTAGTTCATCTTCTTATTCTTGGCCTTGAGAGAGACCATGAACATCACCTTCATCTTCATCTTCTATTTCTTCCATAGACAAGACTCTTAATATTTTTGGGATAAAATTGGATGAGCAAGCTCTTGTGAAGGCTAGGGTTTGAAGAAAGCTTGATTAAGGAGTTGGGGGCTTGAGAGAGTTACCATTCTATCTTTCAAGAGGAGATCCATTGATTGAAGAAGGCTTGTTTTTTCATCATATTCAAAGTGGAGCTAGGAGGAAGATAGAAGGTCAACTCTTAGCATCTTCAAAGGGATTTTTCACATTCTCTCATTTAATTCATTTCTAGATTATTATTATTTTGTTATAAACATTAATATTACAATGTATAATTGTGATTTGATTTATATTGAGATGATTGTTTATTTTAAATTGATGATGATGAGCTAATTTACTCATGCTTAGGGTTTGTAGTAGATTTTATTGAATGACTTGATTTGATATTTCTATTAATATACATTGTTATTAGTTGATTGTATTGGATTAAATGTTAGGTTGATAGATTAGCTACCTATTGATCTCTATATATTGAATGAAGGATCGAGAGGTGAAATTTGATATCACAACTATACAATCAACTACTCTAAGAATGAATTTGAAATATAAGTTCTAGGGTTCTTTTAATTTACAAACTCAAATAATTGGTTATTGTTAATTCATGAATGTGAAAAATAATGAATTGGTAATTACTAATTAAACTTAAGGAATAAATTAAAATTTAAGGTTATATTAATGGACAAATTGAGAATTAAGATTTGATTAAATTGATCTACAAACCAAGGTACCATTCCAAGAATCTAAATTAATCTTGTACAACCATTACACATATTACTTTTAAATTTAAATTGCTTTTCACCATTCCAACATATCACACTCTTGCCTTTTCAATTTAGTTGTTAATCAAACTATTGCAAAATAATTTCTTCCTTATGAGACGACCTTGAGGCAATCACCGTTGATGCAATAACCTCGTATACTTGCGAGTGTCGCTTTGTCATAGTGTTAATAAGAGCACAATAAATTGGTGAGGATAAAAGAAGACATTGCCACAAGCAAGATCTCTGAATATTTTATTGATGAAGGTGTGTTGAAATATGGCAATCGACTTTGTGTACCAGTAGTAGGTGATCTAAAGGAACATATATTGAAGGAAGCTGATTATGCAAACTATAATGCCCATCCTAGAACTACCAAAATGTACCATGATCTGAAAGATATTTATTGGTGGGCTGGTATGAAGAAGGATATTACAGAATTCATAACAAAGTGGCTAACATGCCAACAGGTGAAATTTGAACATCAAAAGCCATCTGGGCTATTATAATAGTTACCACTGCCAGAATGAAAATAGGAGAGGATTACTATGGACTTTGTAATTGGATTACCTAAAACATCTGTAGGCTATGATTCTATATGGGTGATTGTTGATAGATTGATGAAATCTACTCATTTTCTACATGTAAAAACTACTTATTCTGTATCCCAATATGCCCAAATATATTTAGATAAGATAATAAGTTTACATAGAGTGCCTATTTCCATCATTTCTGATAGAGGAACACAATTCATCTCCAGATTCTGACAGAAGTTATGAGAGGCATTGGGAACAAAGTTAGATTTCAACATTGCATTTCATCCACAAATAGATGGGCAAACAGAAAGAACTATTCAAAACATAGAAGATATGTTGAGATTGTGCATTTTGGATTTTGTAGGTACTTGGGACAAGCATCTGCCATTGATTGAATTTGCCTATAATAATAACTACCATTCAACCATATAGATGGCACCCTACAAAGAATTATATGGAAGGAAGTGTAGATCTCCTATATGTTAGAATGAATTTGGTGAAAGACATATAGAAGGTCCAGAACTTATTCAAGAAACCATAGAAAAGTACCAATAATTCAAGAATGTTTGAAGACATCCTTCAATAGTCATTTAACTCTATAAATATTTTTCTTTCCATAACTAATTAATTCAACATTTCAATAACTCCTTATTACTTTTAAACCATGTTTATCAAAGAAAATAGTTTTTCTTACCTAATTACCAAATTTTCAACCTTTAATTAACCCAAAGGTTCTTCTAAACTTGGTTTTAAGTCAAATATCTAACAAACACACTTTTAAGTATTATACATATAATTATACTTTTAAAATTAAAGAATTTCATAACCCTAGACTTCCAAAACCCTAAATTATTCCTTAAGCCTAAATCAATACTTGAATGGTTCATTAGTTGATTTTAACTTAATTTCATTTAAAAACCAATAAATACTCTCTTTATATAATACAAAAATAACTTTACCTTCAAAGAAATAAAATTCCATCTTTATCTTCTTCACAAATCAATCAATATATAAATTATTTCACAAATAATTATACTTAATCATATCACATTCATCTTTAAGTAATTAAAATCAAAATTGTTTCAATTAAAAGAAAAATAAATGATATACAAGCACAAACCTCATTAAGTGGCACTTCCATCACTCCTCCATTCAATCCTTTGATTCTATGGTGGTTTTCTGGAGAAATCATGCTTAAATAACTAATTTCCATCAAAATCATATTTTTGAATCAAAGTGTCCATGGTTTCTAAGTAAAAGAATGAAAGAAGATGAAGATAGGAATGGTGGAATTTTGGCCAAGGATGGAAGATGATAGAAATTTCTAGAACTTTGGAGCTCTTTTTATATTATTTAGGATTTTAATTCTATGCACTTGCTCATAACTTTATTTCGGTACACTTATTTTCTATAATTGTAATACCCTAGATAAAATACAAATCTAGTAGCTTAAATATTGTATAAATTAAATGAATAAAGTGAGAAAAAATCTTGATTGAAATAAAATTTTAATATGTCAATGTAATATAAGCAAAAATTTTAAAGTACTTGAATTGAAAACTCTACAACTCATAACAATTGTGAATTAAACAACTAACTGTAAGGTATAAAATATCAAATTATATTTGTATATAAACTATTAGAGAAATAAAATGGCCTACTAGAGTGATGAAAGAATCATTGATATATATATATATATATATAAAGAAGTGAATTTTACAAGTCACTAAAGTGTTAAAAATGGAAATTTTAAAACACCTTAGTTACGACAACTCATATGTATAAAAATTTTAGGTATTATACTCAAAATGCATTATAACTTAATTAATAATACCTTAACATAATTATATGCATAAAAACCATATGAAATTAAAAAAAATAAAAATTAGAAGTGAAAATAATTTTAATGAAATTAATACAAGTATAGGTAGTAAATTAGGATGTGAAATGACTATAAGGGCATTCAAGTTAACAAATGAGTATAAAGAATTTGAGGAAAAAAATGGATATTTAACCCACTTAATTCCCAGCCATATTAATGTCAAATTAAGAGGATGACTCACCTTCTTGAATAGGAAGAGGGCTTAGACATTATGATTAAAAAGATGATAAAAAAAAATGGTTTTTATCTTCTCTTATTTCTCCTTTTTCCTTTCTATCAAAACCTCTCCCTTTCTACCACGATCTTCTCTTTTCCAACAGCTAAAAACTATTAATAAGCCAATTTCTTATGTTTAGAAGTGATCCAAAGTGAAAATTAAATTAACAAAGTGATATAAAAGCAAAGAATGCAAAAGGAACTTATAAAGGTAAGAAATTTGAAAATTCTAAATCTTAATCTTTTAATTTAGTTTCTGTAGCTTTAAATTTATTATTTATTGAATCTAAGCTAAAAATTATTATTTATACACATTTAATAAGTATTTAGAATGTTGGAAATTGATTTATATTGAAAGAAATTGAAAGAAATGAAGTTAGAATCCCTAACACTCAAATCTGTCCAAATTATACAACTTGAACTTTAAATAATTTAGCACTGCTTTTTTCATTTTTTTCAATCTGAAAATGAGCTTTAAAATTCATTAAATTTTACATAAAGATGTATTTGGATGTTGGGAGGGCTTTGGAAAAAGGGAAAGTCAAAATTACGAGGGAAAATAAGTGAGTAAGTAAGTGAATATAAGCTGTTCATTTTAATAGTCTGAATGAATACCACTATAATTTGCTGCTGTGTTTGAATTTTTTACCTATATAAATGAATTCTATAATTTGAGAAAATTTATACAGAGGTCATATATGATGTTAAAAACATGCTGGAAAAATTTCAGGGCAAATGAATTTGAAGAAATTAATATACAATTAAATAAATACAAACTACTCAAATGCTTGAATTTAGGTATTTTGTTAACTTGGGACTGAATTGAGTATAACAAAATATATTTGATTTGGTTATAAATATAAGTATATAATATATGAATATAAAGTTTAATATGTGTATTCAATGTTTCAAAATAATAAATATTAATTTAATAAATACGCAAATCAAATGACTTGAAGAAGCCAATGTATTTTTATAGGCATATGGCACATATTTGAACTTGCTCTATTGTATAGCTCTATTATAATATAATTTTGTGATATTCGAATTCATAATTACAAAATAAATTTTAGGGCTTATTAAGATATTAAAATAGGGCATAGGTGCCTAATAAATAATTAAGACAAAAATAACAAATAATAAATTAAAAAATAAACATAAATGTGCAATTTATGTTTGGATGTGAATGTAGGTCGAGTATTGCCACCAAACAACCAATAATTCTCAATGACTTAGAGGAATCAAATTTGCATATTTGAGGTAAGTTATAGTGTCCAACCCTTGCTTTGTCACTTTTAAAATTCTTTGATGAAAATTTAACCATTGTTGATATTTGAGCAATTTGATACCATTTGTTGTTTATGATTCTGTATTTGTGAATTGTGAAAACCAATATGGCCTCTTGGCCTATGTGATCATACCAAGTCATTTAATTAACCAATATGACAGAATTCCAACTTGATGGGGGCTATACCATCAGGCTATGTGTACACAGAAGTTTGTGATTTGTAGAGTAAAAGCTACTCTTATGTGAATGTGATGTGTGATAGCACTGGAATAACAATATGTTTTCTTCAATGATATTGCTATGTGTTATCTGTTATATTATGTGATTTGCTTTTGTGCTATTAGTCCAGTTATTATGGGCCTTTCTTGTAGATTGAATTTTATTGTTATACCGTTATTGTGTAGCCACCTTATTTATTTATTATTCTCGAACCTTGAAAAAAAATATTTTTATTGCATACTCTATCCTTGTGACACTACAATCTCACTGAGTTGACGACTCACCCTATCGTCTGTGGTTTCAGGTAGACATGACTCAGGACCATTAGCTTCTTGATTTCTTCTTCCAGCAAGAAGCTTGAGCATAATGTAATTAAATAATTATATTTATACTATACTCTAGTTGCTCCATAGTACGATTGTGAATAGTTTAGTAAATTGTGAAACTATAATGTAATAAAAAATATTTGTGCATAATATATAATATGAAAATAAATATGTAATAATAATATATCATAAAATTATGAGTAAATAATAATAAAGTTTTAATTCACTAGTGCAATTAACTAATTTATATGAATTCATAAATTAGTTGGGTTCTACGTGATGTCTAGTGGCCTTAAGCCTACCTGGATCCTAGGACCGTCACACTTTTAAAAATGGGGTGAGACAATAATTAACTATTAATCTAATTTTAACTCTGTAAAATCGTAAAAATAATTGCTTTAACAATTTTAAAGTCCTATTATCCACATTTCATATCTCAATTACAGTACAATTTTATTTAAGGGCCATAAGGGCATTTCTGAAATTTCTTACCTTATAAAATTCTTTTCTAAAAATACTATTTAAATCCATACCCGGATTTAATTTTTCACATATTAAGGCTTAATCAACCTTATTTCTACCTATTTCAAATACATTAAACCACACATAACATCATAATCACTTTGATATATACTTATATGTGCACATAATATAGAAAATCATTGCTTAAAATTTCTAGACATTACACCAAATACGTCCCATGTGTATCTATCATTGAAACACCTAAAGTAGAACATACAACCTGTTGCACTTCAAAACATATATTGACACTAAAGAAAACTGATGATTTCTGGAAATTTATGACCTGCCCAGATGCTTTTTCATATAACTTTAATGAATAATGAAACGCTAAACATTCTTGAGCAGTGGCTTTAAATAAATAAAAAGCTATCATATGCAAAAAATCATATGAAAATCTGGGAGCCCCTCTAGTAATCTTGCAACCATGAATAGAACCTTTAACTTCTAAGTTCTTCTGCAGCATCGAAAACCATTCAACACATAAAATGAATAGATATGGCGAGAGATGATCACCTTGACTTAAGCCTCATTGAGGAAGAATCAGACCCATCTCTATACCATTCACATTTATCATAAATCGTACTAAAGAAACACATAACATAACCAAATGAATTGTTTTACTTGCGAACCCTAACTAAACCATCATCTGCTTCAGAAAATCCCACTCAAAACAGTCATAAGTTTTACTCATGTCCAATTTCAAAGCCACCTAGCCTTGTTTTCCTTGTGATTTGCATTTCAAATGGTGTAAAATCTTCAAAGTAATCAGTGCATTATCAGAAAGTAGCCTACCCGAAAGAAATGTACTTTGTGAATTAAAAATAACATATGGTAGCACCATTTTTAGCCTATTTGCAATAACCTTAGCCACAATCTTATATAACACATTACATAGAAAAATTGGTCTCAAATCAAACATTTTCTTAGGTATTTTCTTCTTTGGGATAAGAACCAGAAATGTCGAAATCTAGTCATGAGGCAAACTACCTTCATGAAGTACATAAAGACATGCATCAGTAATATCCTTACCAATAAAAGGCCAAAAAGATTGAAAAAACCCTAGATTCATACCATTCGGACCCGGTGATTTATCCCTATTCATAGAAAAAATAGCAGCCCGAATCTCTTCTACCACAAAATCTGCCTCTAGGAGAGTATTATGTTCCACTGACACCTTTTGTTCTACACAACCAATAATCTCTTCATACTCACAACCAATAGAATGAAATATTTGTTCAAAGTAATTCAACACTACCTTATCAAGCCCAGTGTTCCAGTATTGCCAATCACCCTTCTCGACTTATTGTTTGGCTTAGCTTTTAAAACAATAGCTTATAAGCACTAAATGCTTATAAAGCTAATATGAGCTTATAAGCATTTAAAATTTTAAGTAGTTGCGTATTTGTTTTAAGTGCTTATAAGTAGCTGATAAACACCTAATATGTTTGGTAAAAAATAACTTGTGAACACTTTTACTATTAAAATGACTAAAAAAATATATAGAATTATAATATTAAGAGCATTCACTGAAGTAAATAATGATTATATAGTAAATTGTTTAATCAAACTAGCTTATAAGCAACTGTGTATAAGCACTAAAATAATAAGTTAGTTTGTCCCACTTATTTCTTTTAACTTATAAAATGGATTTATAAACTCATAAAATTATTTAAATCAATACACTGACTTAATTTTAGTGCTTATAAGCTTATTTAACCATATTATAAGCTAAGCCAAATACACTGTTAGCTTCAACATCATCAAAAGACAAAGTAATATTATTGTCAATCAAAACCACACTCTTTGAAGTCATCAAATAGCTAGCTGATAAATAGACAAATAAAGCAAAGTAATAGAAATAATTACACCTTTCATTGTCTTCAATTTTAAAGAAACTAAAATAAACCAAAACTTTAAAAATTAAATTTTTAGAAACAATAAAAAATAAAAGTTGGGATTTTTCTATTAGCTTTTGATTTTGAAGGAGATGGATACATCAACTTAAATTAAAGAGAAAGTTTGAATCTTTTGAATTTTGATTTTATATTTTTTTTATAAATTAAAATTTTCTTTAGAATGCAAAAAGGTTGAGTGGAAGATACTCATTTCTATGTTCATGCAGAAAAAGTGTTTTTTAATTTTTTTTTATTTAATTCAATAATCAAGATTGATTAATGAGAAAGTGACCTAAACTCATTCCATTTTCTAGGTAATGAAATTAGGGGTGGATATTGGTCAGATTTGGTTGAATTTAGAGTATATTTCAATCCGACCGATCTCGATTTATTATTAAAAATCAAATCAATTTCGCCATAAATTATATATATTTTCGATCGACCAATATATTTTTTGATTTGGTAGGGTAAAATTGAATTATTCAATTTTTTAATATATATTATAAAAATACTCAATATATAATTATATATGATATTGTATGAATTTTCGGGTTCGATCGAATTCAGTCGGGATAATGTATATTATAAATATATATCTATAATATATTTATTTGTTGGTCAGGTTTGAGTTGAAGCAAAAAAAATAAATATCAATCCGATCACTCAACTAAACCCGAAAATTTTTTTAAAAAGTAAATCTGATTTTACCCTTATATACAATATAAATTAATCGAACTCGATTAAAATATATTTCGTTCAGTCAAATTCTCTCATGTTCGAAAAATTTGTACATTCTTAAATGAAATTCTCATTATTCTATTTATTTTATTTAACTAAACAATAAGAATGCGAGTAATCCATTTCCAATTTCCACCTCATGCTAAAATAATAATTTTGATAATTCATGATAAGTATTTTTATCGAGATTATCGTGTAATTGAATTTGAAAAATTAAAATATAATTTTTAAAAAATTAAACATAAACATTTAAAGTTTAATAAAATTAAAAAAAAAGAAATTTGTTTATACAAAAAAAATTACGATTTTATTTAAAAATACTAAAATCCAATTAAGATACCTAAATTTATTGGCAAAGTTTCAAACATTATATTAAATTTTTCTTAGAGTATCTTCAAGTAACTCATACAAATCAATACAATAAACCATGATTTTAAATGTATTTTTTATTATTTAAATTTAAAATAGAAAATGAATTTGAATAGAGAGTAAATTTCACTCCTTATTTTCAATTTTTTGTAATTTATTTTATATCTTAAAAGGAGGGAAAAAATTAAAAAAAAATTAATGCTTTATGAAAAAACAAAAACAAAATTTAAAATTTAAAGAGTATATTGAAATTAAAATAATTACCGCTCCTTTTAAAAAAAAAAATGCAAAATATTCATGGAGTATTTTTTTTTACTGCTCCTTATTTATAAAAAAAATGCTCATTAAAATCCAAAAAAAAAATATATCGCTCCTTATTCCTTCATTTACAATATTTTATTTTATTATGATTTATTAATATTTGGTATAATATGATACTGTATAGTATAATATTATAAACAATATTTATTATATTTAAATAGATAATATGATATAGTATGATTAATTAAGCTATTTTTATTTGGTTTGATGATATTGTATGGTTGCAAAAATAATAAAAAGACTATAATGCTCTTAAATTAAAATTAATATTAATTTTAATTAAAATTAATAAGTAATTTAAATTTTTATTTTTTATAATTAATAATTAATTCAAATTTATATTTTTTATAGTCAATAATTATTTTTATTTTTTATTTTTATGATTAATAATTAATTTTAATTAAAGGCATAAAAATAAATATTAAAATTAATTAAATATATAATAAATTATTTCCTAATAATTTAAATTTAAAAAATTATAATAAAATTAATGCATAAAAAAATAACCATAAAACAAAAAATTATGAAGGTAAAATGTTTAGTTTGAAATTTAAAATAATAGTAGAGGATATTTTTTGAACCCAAATTTGTGGTTTCAAAAAAAGACAAAAAAAATATAATTTTAAAAATACTATATTGTTTAATGTTCTATTATACTCATTTAAATGTTATGACCGCTTCCTGAGAAAACTCTTTGTAATCATAAAAACTAGTATAATAGAACATATCACATTATTCATAACGACTAGTTAGACCAAATTGGCTATAAATACCTTAAGAAATCTCTTACTTAAGAGTTTTAAGAGCCTGATATAGCTAAGGCAAACAACTTTCATTTTCCTTGTATCAAATTTTATATTTTTATTGATTAAGTGTTGGGTTTTTGAGTATTAAAAACCATTGTAAATTTAAGTATAAGCTTGAAAACACTTAGATTGTGAGAGTGAGTTTGGGAAAACTCTTGTAAGAGTTATGAGGATTAATCTCAAACCATTGTAATAGTTTGGTGTGAGCTAGGGAAAATATCAAGTTAAGCTTATAAAAACTCAAGACTAACGGAGCATTAACAAGTTATTAAGGAAGTGGATATAGGATTGAGACAAATTTGAACCACTGTAATTCTTTGTGTTCTTTCTTCTCTACTCTACTTTATCTCCATCTACATCTTCTTCATATCTTGCTTTTTAATTTTAAATTACCCTCACTTATCATTTCAACCAATTCACCCCCCCCCCCCAAGGAGCGGTTCGCCATCTTGAGTGCGTTCGACGCTAGACATCCAATTCGACCACTATCTCAGTCAAGAGCGACTGCACCTTTTATATTTTGGCGGAAAATTTCTTTGACAAATGAAGAAATAACACGTGGAATGACCGTTATAAGAGTAGGCTTTAAATTCAAAAAGGGCGACTATTTCGACAATCACAGGCTAGCAAAGGATAGTTAAAATCTTACCAGCAGAGCACTAAAATTTGACCTTTAAAAGTTTTTTAATGGAACGACTGTCCCTAAACAACATACGACTGCCCAATGTTCCTAGGCGACCATCCACTGTTGCAGGATGACCGCTTCCTGAGAAAACTCTTTGTAATCATAAAAACTAGTATAATAGAACATATCACATTACTCATAACGGCTAGTTAGACCAAATTGGCTATAAATACCTTAAGAAATCTCTTATTTAAGAGTTTTAAGAGCCTGATATAACTAAGGCAAACAACTTTCATTTTTCTTGTATCAAAATTTATATTTTTATTGATTGAGTGTTGGGTGTGAGTATTATACATCATTGTTAATTTAAGTGTAAGCTTGAAAACACTTAAATTGTGAGAGTGAGTCTGGAAAAACTCTTGTAAGAGTTATGAGGATTAATCTCAAACCATTGTAATAGTTTGGTGTGAGCTAGGGAAAATATCAAGTTAGAGTTAAGCTTATAAAAGCTCAAGACTAGCGGAGCATTAACAAGTTATTAAGGAAGTGGATATATGATTGAGACAAATTTGAACCACTGTAATTCTTTGTGTTCCTTCTTCTCTACTCTACTTTATCTCCATCTACATCTTCTTCATATCTTGCTTTCTAATTTTAAATTATCCTCACTTATCATTTCAACCAATTCACCCTCCCCCTTCTTGGTTGCTAGTTTGGGATAACATGTGATTCTACAAAGAATGAATGCCCCTTGTGCTTAATCCATAAGATTATGCATGAAAGGTTTTAATCTATTAATTAAGATCTTTACAATAACCTTGTAATTGAAATTGCAAAGACCAATGAGGCGATATTGAGATAGGGATTCTGGAGATGATATCTTAGGAATGAGAGTTATGTTCATTTGATTTAGTCTTGCATCTGAAAAAAAAAAAATAAAGAACTTTACATTGAGGCTACAAGATCATGCTTAATTTTCTCTCAAAATTGATAATAGAAAACACCCAAAAACCATAAGGGCTAGGGGCCTTGAAAGCTCGAAGGCTGAAAACTGCTTCTTTAACTTTAAGGACAAATGGAATTCTACTCAAGGATTCACTGCACTGATCAGGCACAAATTGATAATATCTTGAAGGAAATAGAAAAAAACAAATGTTAAATTAGAAGTGTATAACTCCGTGAAAAGCCACCACTTCCTGTTGAATTTCTTTATCCCTTTCAATCTAAAAACCCTTGAGCCATTCTAAGCTTCACAATACAATTCCTCTGTCTTCTTTGTATAGTTAAGATTGAAAAAACTTGGTATTTTTTTCCCAGTCTGTAGCAACTTAATTGTGGACCTCAATAGTGCTCTTTCGTCTTTTAGAGAGCATCTAGTTCATCTTTTAAGCTACTATACTTTTCTCAATAATTTGGGCAAAAGGGTTAGCATATAAGGCCTCCTTATCTCTTTTAATATATTCATTTCTTTTTTTTGCATTCATATTTACTCCAATTATGAAGCTCATCTGCAGTTTTGGATAATTTATCTGAGAGGCAATGGTCTACTGATTCTCTATTGCCCAACCCCCAAATCTACTCTATAATGTTTTTACACTCTTCAGTTATTAACACTTTTGATTAAAATTTGAAGTGCTTCTTTCCTTTTTCAAACTCAGGATCAAACTAGATAATTAAATGCTTGTTTTCAGACCCTACAAAATCCCCAAGAATGACCTTGGCCATCTGAAAATTCAAAAGCCATACTAGATTAACCAGCATCCTATCTAGCTATTGTTGAATGTTGAACCAACCCTCTTGCTTATTAGTCCAAGTAAATATTGGACCTTTGAAGCTCAAATCTATCAATTTCATCTTATCAATCCAATTAGCAAACAAATTGTACCAATATTTGCAAGCAAGACCTCCCCTTTTTTTCACTGCTTGAGATTATTTGATTAAAATCACCCATACAGGCCCATGGAACTCCAGCTCCTGGGTTGAGGTAGCTTTGATTCTTCATAACATCTTTCTTTCCTTTCTTAAATGGACAACTATACTGAAAGATTAATAATTCAAAACCTTGATTGGTTCTCTTGATACCAAGTGTATAAAATTAAATGATTTATACAAAATTTGCACGAAAGTTTACCTCTCCACCAGAGAGCAAGTCCCTCATCCGTTCCATAAGGATTCACATTCTCCCATGATAAAAACCTAATCTCCTCCAGTCTCCAAAAAATTTTGCTTTTGTTTGGTCTCAAATAAAGAAGACAAAATCCGAGCAATATCAAATGATGTTATCTTTTAGTCTGTTTCTTGTCAAGGCCCGCTCGAAGCCTTGAAAATTCCATGCTAGGGTAATTATAGCGCTCAGGTGGCTTTTAGCGAGCCATCAGTGCCATAGGTATCAACAACAGAGGAGGATGAAGAAACATCCCTTTTAATTCCCACCAGCCTTTTCCATTTCTTTTGTTGAGCAGCGGTAGATTGTGGAGAAACTCCAACTTACATCTGAGTTGAATACATATCAGTATTCTCATAAACCTCCAAATCTTTTATCACCACTCCTTTTTTCTAGGTTTTTGGATTTGATGAGAAAAGACTCTTTTCTAAGTTTTCATTAAGAAGGGAAGCAAAATTGAAACTGGGGTTCTCTTTAACGACCTTGCATGCCTAGGAGATTAGTTCATCCAACGAGTTCCCTTCTTTCTTTTCATTAAATTTGAACGTTTTTATTAGGATGGTTTCCTCCTTAACCATACTACGGTTTCTTTTAGGGTGAATGTTAGGGAAGACTGTGAAAGTGTATTAGATGAGTGCTTATAGGGATGATCTAAACTTTGTGGATTTGATATATGAGTGAAGGAGATCGGGTGCTGCTCAGTTTAGACAGAATTGTTATGGTCTTCTGAATTTAGAAAAATTTCTTGGGTATGTAAGAAATGGGTTCATTTAGAGTGTCAAAATGGGTTATTTTTCTTGTGTTTGGAAAGTTAATTTTTAAGGTTTGAAGGTAAGATAAAGGATTTTGGAAGAAAATCTACAGCAAATCTATCAACATTATTACTAATATATGGCTAAGGTTAAATCAAAGTACTGTTCACCTTACCTACTTCCACTTTCTTCATTTCCAAACTTGAGCGTGCTTTTCATGCACTTCTTTGGATGGCAACACAACCATTTCCGATCCAACTTCCAGTGCCGGTAAACTTCGACTAGCCGAATGGGAGGCTTCCTCAATATTTAGCTTCCCCTGTAAAATAGGAGTTTTGATTAAAGAGCTACCAATTGAAGAAGCCCTTAGCCATGGGCCAAAGTGGGCATTTGACATCCCAGCTTCTTCAAAGTTTGATATGAGCTCCATCTGACAGCAAGCCCCAATTTGCCACAACCGAAACAAAAATCATCGAGCTTTTCATACTTGATTGATACCCATTCCAGACCCATATTGAATGTTTATTGTAAAATCTATATAAAAGAAGTTTATCAACTAAAAACCAAACTTTTAAACGAAAGAATGGATACCATCCAATTTTCCTCTATTGACTACCATCAATATCTATCAAATCCCCAAACTAGTCTCCAATTTTCCTTGCACTTATAAGAGCTGGAGGAAGGTTATGGAGTTGAATCCGAAAAGCCATTTTAAAGAAATTAATACAATCAAAGGTTTTATCTAAATGCCAAACATTTAGAATTAAAAGGGAATTAGAAATATTTCACAGGGTCTCTCTCATTATCTTATCTGAATCATCTCTGTTCTGCATGAGACTGATAAATTTATTTCCTTATTTTTGTACTTTAAAATCTTTAATAAAATTCCATGCTTTTCTAGTGCACTTTTAAGAGTAAACACATTTTATGTTTTTTTGAAAAAGCTATGTGCCTGCTACAGCAAAGATTAGGGATTCTCCAAAACCATCAAGGTCTAGTAGTAAATTGAGGGTTATATTAGAACAAACCAGAGAGTTAGTTCTCTGAATAATATCATCCAGTTCTTCATTATTGGACTCCATAAGAGCTCGAGAAAAAATGACTAAAGTTAATAAGGAATTGAGAGCTAAGAAAAGGAAAGGAAAATATAGGTAAAGAGAGAAAAAGGAGGTAGATTTCAAAGAAAACTGATTTGGCATAATGGGAGAACAAAAGAGAGTAAATTTAGTATATTTATGGAAGAAAATGCTTCACATAAGAAGAGAAGGTCACTGCGGAGAGAGAAGAGTTCTCAAAATTTTCAATTAAAAGCTACCCAAAACTATAATTAATTACATTTGAAATATTTAATGTTAAAATATTAAAAAAAAATGGAATCTTCTCGTTACATGCTTCATTTTTTTTTTAACAATGTTACATGCTTCATGTGAGATAGTACGAATCAAAATTAATGTGTCAAATAAGACGTTGATGTGGAATCTTTTTCATAAGAATAAATGCCGCCACATTAATTGGAGGTTTTCAAATTTTCATTCTTAAAAGTCAGTCTGCCATTAATTTCAATTTTAAAAATTATGTGCATAATTGACGCAAGTTCTTTTTTTTTTATTGATTCAAGTTTTTAAAAAATAAAGTAAGACCAAGTTTCCAAAAATTTCTAACTATTATCCACTTCTTTGTTATGAATGGGATCATTTTATACATATTTCTGTGATCATTTTATTTTATGAATAAATATAATTAAATCAAGCTTGTTAGTCAAATATTGCAAGAGATTAGGTATATCACTATCTATTCTAGTTTTGGAATTTTATGTTTTGATGTTTATAATAAAATAAAAGAAAAGAAAAATTGTCACAGATTCTGTAATACTTAGTTGGGCTTATCAGTAAAGGAAATATAAGCTTAGCATAAAAATAATTATCACCCAAAAATAGAAAAGAAGCATAGCAAAAGTAGTGTATTTCAAAAGCTCTAAATTGAGAAGGGAAAAATAGAAAAGGGGAAGCCAATGTTTGTCAATAGGTGTGAGCTTTTATCCACCCATTTATGCTCCAAAAACACACAAGAATTGAAGAAGGAAAAAAGAGGACGTAAATTGGATAAAATACTAATATTTAAAAATAATAAAAAAAAAACTTCTTGCACAACAAAACCCTAGCATAATTAGAGCTAATAAGCTACATAATATATATCATGTTCAGTAGGAGAAAGAAAATAGTTGAACCTTTGCACACTAATTAAGGTTCTTTTTTTTTCCCTTCAAAGTTTTTGGTTTTTCTTTTCTTCTTTGTTTTCTTGGAGAAGTCAATACCCGAACCTCTAATCCAATTCATGACTCTCATGAAACATTTACTTAGTATTTGTATTCTTCTCTCTTTAATTTCTCTAAAAACCCTAAACAAAAGTTTCATGAGCACAAAAAGGATCATGTAAGGTGCGCTCTTGACTTCTCTCTCCATCTTCTTCTATAACCCAAAATCGCATCTTCTTTTCTCATTGTCCTCTCTTTTTTCTTCCTTCAGTCACTAACTGCAACACAAAGAAAATATCAAGAATTACAAGAAATATGACACTATTACTGTGTAAAAATTAGTTATGTTGCGTACCTATAATATAATTAATTAAACCCTTTTTTATGCGTTCTCGCACGATAATGCTGCTTTAATCCTTTCAACAGTGCATGCAATCAAGTTGTTAACAGTTGCAACTGAACCAAGAGACAGTTTTGCAGTAGGAACTGAATCAACTAAAATCTGAAATGCAACAGTTAGAAGAGATCCGCCTGATAACCCAGCTTCGTCAATGCCTCCACCTCCATGTATAGTGGTTCCATCAGGAAGAATGGCAAATCCTGAAGGAAGAAGAGCTACATAATCTGGGTCTCCACCATTAAGTACGACATTCATTGCAACGATATCAACAGGTGCATAGATCACAAAAGAGGCAGTTGGATCAGTACAACTCTCTTGTAGAATCAGCATATTACTCTGGCTTGAATTTGCACTCTGCAAAATTATATATGGTTCTGGGCAACAATTAATTAAGTACACTAACAATTGTAATATAAATTATAAATCTGTGAGAACAGGTAAAAATAGATATTATACCTGTGTGTCACTTACATTTACACGAAGAAGAGAGACACAATTGCTTGTATCTCTACCATTAGCAATATGTGCCATTTCTTGAACAACTCCACCATTTGATAGAATATCCCACTGTAAGTATGAGTAATGAAGCTGGAGAATTAGATACATTCATTTAGGATTCAAGAAAAAAAAATCTTTTTTCAAAACAATTACTGCATTATCTTTATGCTTTGGCATATATCACCTGTTTAATCCCATGACAACTAAACCTTTTTCTAAGCCAAAGTACTGACCAATATTTTCATAATAATTAAATCAAAGATATTATTACATGATTAGCCCGTTTCAAAGAATTTGGAGAGATCTCAAATTTGATATATTTCTTCTTATACCAGCATGTAATAATAATAAGATCTTCATAATAATTCAGAAAGATTGTTCAAATTTTGCCTAAACAATTAAATTGAAACATCCATAACCATTTATGAATTTTTCCCGACAGAGATTTTTGTATAATACCTCACTCCGAGAATTCTCATCACGAAGAAAGTCGAAAACCCTCTTTGGGGGAACTGGAAGCCAGAAGGAAGTAGCAGCACTAAGCACAATCCCAGGAGGTCTTCCAGGATCATCTACGCTCTTTCGAGTCATCACTCTCACATCATCAGCTCCAGTCCCGGACAGTGTAGTCCATGTGTGTGCTGTAGAGGCACTCACTCCGGCGCAGAAGCTTATCACCATCCTCTCTGCCAGCTTCAACATACTCTTTCTTCCTTCTTGATTTGTTATCACTATACAATAACAAACAAATAAACAAAATGATTCTATTAAATGTTCACTATTGCATTGTTATAGTCAATTTGTACAGAAATTAATAATAAAGAACAAAGGTCATGTGACTTAATGCACGAGATTGTCTTCGTTGCTATTAGTAATTAATATTTATTACCACCAACATCACCAGTCGGAATGTTTGTTGCCATGGCGCTTGCCAGCCTCTCACACTGCCTATCTAATGTAGCCACCCAACGTTTTGCTCCAAATGCATGACCAGAACTAACAAGCTGCTTATATAGGTTATGAACACCTCCATCATCCACTTCCACATGTTCAACCCATGTAACCTGAAATGTAAAATTGCTCCACTAATTAATTAACAGAAATAAACATGATCAAATATTTCAAGTCTAAAATATAACAAATTCATTAATATTGGTGTTACCTTTGAGTACCCATTAGGCATTTCTTGAATTAAGCATCCAGATGGCCTTCTTCTGCATCTTGAAGCCGGACTAGAGCGTAAATGATCCAATGAAACATCAACCACAGCCCAAGTCCCTTCTGCATGTTGTTTACAGTACCTCACATAGTAGCTTTCTCTAGTCGGAACAAGTGGTGTAGGAACTTGAAATTCAGCAGTCATCTGGATCAAGATTAGAGATTGGCTCTTAACATTGAAGAGTATTTGTTTAATAGTCGAGCCCCTTAGTGCAGTAGGTCAGAAATTATATTCCAATATGCCCATGTTTCCCATTTCCAATATAAAAGGAGAAAAGAAAAGAATATATTATTACCACTTGCAAGGCTCCATTATAGTTCCCTGCCACTCCTGTTGATAATACTTCCAAAGTCATAGCTCTTGAGACAATGCCAGAAAACACAATACACCATTGATTCTGAAAGAAAAAAAAATGAATTTGAAAATGCAATTTAGAAGTAAAAACAGCGTAATTGGCAAAGTAGAAGGAACCTTACCACATCCATGAGATACTCAACCAAGTTTATGTGATTCATTATAACGACGGCAGTTTCTTTTGATGCTTCACATTTAAATCCGGTCGGTTTTGGTCCCATTCCCCGAGGGCAGATTCTAAGATATTCATCTTCATTTAGAACACAATTCGTTCCGTCAAGGCTACTTATCCATAATGGTTCACCCATCTGGGCCATTCTAATGAGTTCTTCCATGGCTGCAACTGCAAGCTCAATTATCATAGGTTTATCAGCTTCACTTGGTGCACCTATCGATCTGAGTAAGTCTCCAGCTCCATACATCTCCCCTCCAATCCCCGGCTGTGCTCCAAAATTTCCAACTCCTAGTTCAAGCGGACGCGGAGGCATTGGTGAAGATAGGAGAGGATAGTTCACCACAGGCTTTCCAACATACTTGGCTGCAATGGCTGATATTCGATCAATCTGTAAATTAGGACCAAGCATTGCATTATAATATGAATTTATAAAATTGTTTTCAAGACTAGATTTTAACTTTCAACCCCATCCATTTAAAGCCAAATTAACCATAATAAAATGCAAGACACTAACTTATAATGTACCTCTTCTCTTAATCTGGCATTATCAAGCCTCAAATGATGCTCATCAAAGGACATTTCGCCAATAGCAGTAGGCCCTCCACAATTAGGACATGATGCATTACTAAGAGCTTCTCTATATCTCATATTATCAACCCTAAGCTTTTCATTCTCAGCTCGAAGCTGCGAGTTCTCATGGCGCTCATGCTGTGTCTGTCGCCAGTAATTAAGAATCAAAATATGATTAGAAAAAGAAACTAAAAATTGGTATATCTGCAAATCCAGAAAAAGATCTTTTTTTTTCGTTTCTTTTTGACTGATGTAAACTTCCCAAAAGTGAAGAGAAGCAAGAAATATAGAGTTTATGTCGTTACCGCCCATTCATGTAAATGCTATAATATATGGCTAAATATGTAAAGTCCAGGCTAATAGATTATACAAAGACGTTATACCTTCATTTGGGTGCGTTTGTTTTGGAACCAAAATTTGACTTGTAATGGCTCTAATCCTAATTCACGGCTTAATTCTTTCCTTTGCTTGTCATCAGGGTGCGGACATTCTTTGAAGAAACTGATAAGAAATGCGACAAAAAAAATGAAAATTTAGTAATCAAAACAATAAAATTAATTTAACCATTATAAACATATGAAACTAGAAGCCAAGTAAATCTTAATTACGCTTCCATTTCTTGGATCTGGTGTTGAGTATGGCGGTGATATCTTTTTTTCTTGGGTCGAGGATCTTGATCGTCGCCAGAAGCACCACCTTCATGGTTGTCGCTGCCGGATTTATTATTAGTACTGTCAAATTCTTCATCTCTAATTCGACCTAATTCGCTTTCGGATGTGTTCTGAGTCATGTCTAGATGGTGATGGAGCGGAGTCTCCATCAAGTTCGGCTGGAACATTTCTACAGATCTTTAAGCGTTCTCTTGATTGCTTATTGTTTTTCAATCTATAACACCAAATTAAAAAAAAAGAAAGACAAAAAAAATTCCACTCAAAAACAAGGGCTAAAGCACACAGTTACCCCCTCACCAAGATCACAAGATTATGCAAGTGAGTGTTCTGTGAAGTGTTATAGAAAGAAATAAGAGTGACCCTTTTTGAAATTTTGGTCTAACAGTGGATCTTTCTTGTAGAAAAACAAAAACCCATGTTACAAAATTAAAAAGAATAAAATAAAATATTTTTTTATATAATAATCTTCTCTATATCTGTGTTGTTTGTACAGTATACAAAGAGATAAAAACGAAACGCGTTTTGCAAGAATCGAGAAGGATTTTGCTTAAAATAGGAAATTAATCTTGACTTATGACCTAATCGCCGACATGAAAAAACCTCTTTAGCTTCTTAACAGTAGTAGAAATATTAGAAGACGATCTTCTTCTTAATTAGTATTTGTATATAATAGTACCTTATTTTTAAGTATAAACAAAAACAACAATAGTGATAAAATGACTAACAGTACATATTTAATCAATCAAATAAACAAGAAAAGCATCAACAACACAAAGTTAATTAATCATGTTTAACTAATTTTATAATTAAGACACAGACCTAAACAAGGGTAAGCCGTGAAGATGATCCAAACCCACTAACATTCCCATTAGTCTCAATCATCGACGGCATGTTTCTCGCCGGAATCACAACTCCGGCTGGCATATTTCAAAACCCACAAACCCTAATAATATGTATATAACCTGGTAACTATTACTTGTGACTCACTCACTCAACAAATAAGAAGTAGGGTATTTGGGTTTGGAATTTTGCTTTATATAGAGAGAGTATTAGAGAATCTCTCCGCCAGAACTGATTTCGGTTTTTGTGTTCTGTTCCACCGTTGAAATTAGTCTCTCTCTCTCTCTCTCTCTCTCTCTCTCTCTCTCTCTCTCTCTCTGTCTTTCTTTCTTAGGTTTGTATGTCTTTGTTCTTACGTACCAATGTAAGAGAAACAACATGATTTATAAAAGAAAGATAAAAAGTAGAGTTGACAAATTTTTTATACGACCTTTGACAGCAAAAAATCTGGATAAAACCCACCCCCAAATCCAAAATATTTATATATAAATATATCTGTAACGCACAACTAAGATCACCAAGAATCCAACTTTGTCTTCGTTGTCTGTCTCTCTCCTCTTTGTTGCTGGCGCTCTCTATCTGACAAAAAAAAAGGTTGACAAAAAGGAAAAATATATATATATCAGACAGAAATGAACGAAAGATTAGAAAATGAGAAATGGATTATTGTGGGAAACCATCAAACCTAGTGAAAAACCAGAAAATAAAAGAAACCCAGAAAGAAAGAAGGGTTTTTGGATCTGGGATTGTGGTTACCTTATAGAACAGAGAGAGAGAGAGAGAGAGAGCAATTTTTGGGAGGTTAATCGTTAAGTATGTTTTTTTCCAGATAACAGATTATATGGGAAGAAATAGGTAATTAAGAGAAATGAAAGAAAGGAAAAAGAAAATTGAAAAACAAGGAAGAACAAGAAGAAGAAAGAAAGAAAAAGAAAGATAACAGAGAAGCGGAGAAAGGAAGAAGAAAGAAAGAAAGAAAAGGAAAATAGAGAGAAAGGGAAGAAAATGTGGCAGCGAGGAGTTATTGCAGAGCGTATTGAGAGGGTGCAATAGCATTTAATGGAGGGAGAGAGAGGTGTAAATGTAAATTGCTACGATGAGAATTGAGAGAAAATTAATTAATTAATTTAAGAGAAAGAATTTGGTTTTTGTGTGTTTAATTTTTTGGGTTTAAGAGAGAGTGTATGGTGGCAACGTATGACGGCTCTACCAAACTCAATCTCTCACTCCATGCCCATAATTTTTTGCTTTGCTTTGCATTTCTTTTCTTTTCTTTTCTTTTTTAATTTAACTTGTTGGTCTTTCCTCTCCTCTCTCTCTCTCTATCTTAATTATGTGTGAAATGTATTTGGCTTAAATGCCTTCAAAAATTCTATATAATCATATATTATTATAGTATTCTATATAATCATATATTATATTTTGACTTTTTGGTTGGTTTATTTAAGTTTTATGCATTGAGTAGCAATTGAATAGGAATTTTCTGTGTTTCTTTTTCCAGCAGAAAAACGAATGGTGCAACTCGCTTTTTTATTATTACAACTACTGCCTTATATGACTTAGAATATAATTAATATTTTAAAATTACGGAAAACCACTAAATTAATGTTTTGAAATATCATGTTCTTCAAACCATAAAATTTAAAACATGTCCAAACAATAAAAAGTAAATCTAACTAATTCTTTTAATAAACAAAAACTTCTAAAATACGAAGCTATCAAGAATTTACAAAATAATGGTTTTAAATTACAGTTTATGAACAAGGGATCATTATCAGACTATTAGACTATCAACACAATAACACAAAATATACATTTTTTTATATCCAAAATTTGTAATATAATGAGGACTGCATAAGTTTTTATCCCAAATAAAACTTTTAGAATTAAATATTATGACCATCAAAATGTGATATACAGTGAGCGTTTAGTTTGGTTTTCAAGAGTTAGTTGATATTTTTTTTTTAACATTTAGATTCACCAGCCGATCAATTTTTAAAAAATACCAATAGTTATTTAAATTTACATTATATTATTTTTAAAAAAAATAATTATTATTAATAAATAATGCTAAACTTAATTATCACCACTATTTGTATCACCTCTTTATTCCCTCAGTTATGCAAAAAGAAATCTCTAATTTATTTTATATTACTTTGCTTTGACAAAAACAAAAATATAAATGTTCTAATATTTATTCAATAAGTACACAATATTTTTTCCCATCTACTACCAAATTTGTGTTTGTTCTTTCTTAATTTTGTATTTTTTGTTTCCAACCTATCCTAAAAATAATTCTTAGGTTAATATAGATTTAAATTTTAGTTTTTATTTATATTCTCATTTTCTTTATCATTTAGAATAAAATTGTTTACAATTTAAATTTTATTATAAAATTTTATTTTTTTATTTAAAGCTTATGTGTTATCTTCAAATGAAGATTTATCATTATCTAATAAAGATTATTTTTCATTCTCATATAAAAAATGATTGAATTTTATAAATAGAATGAGTGTTTCGTTTAAAGCCATATTACTTGCGCGGCATATTATTTGCATCGATTAAGGTCAAGAATATCTAGTAACTTTATTAATATGTACATTTTATATATTTTAAAATTATATAATTTTATTTGCACCTTACAGATATAATTTTTAATTTATCAATAAAAAATTATTTTACATTAAAAAAACACAATTGTTTTTTAAAAAAAAACTTGATTTGCTTTATTTTTTCTACTTTGATTTCATTAGCATATAGTACAAATAATGATATATATGATTTTTTGTATAGAATTTATATTTAAAAAAAAACTAAAGTAACTAAACTAAAGAATTTATATTATAACTTGATAGATGTTGAAATATTAAAGGTTGGTGATTATATTAAAGATAGTATGTGTAGCACTATTTTTAATAAAAGTATTTTTCGGATAAATTTTTACATAACTACTATATTATTAGATGATTATTAAAATATAAAAAATGATATTTATGAATATTATCATATTGATGCTTAAAAGTTCAAATATATAATAAAATATTTGTTATAATGTTTGACTAGTAATTTTATTTATATATTAAATATTAGAAAACAAAAATAATTAATTATATAAATATATTTTTAATCAACTTTAACAAAATCTTATTGAATGGTCATATTTTTCAAATATTTGTTAGAATTAATTTTATATTGATAAAATTAATCCTCTAATTAATTATAAGTATGGGCTAAATATATTTAAATATTAAATATGTATTGCAGTCAAATTAAAATAGTCAATTAAAGTTTTGACCAAATTAGGATTGTTAACTATTGAGGTGTCCTACTCGTAATAGGATTATAAGTGTAGAGACCGATAAGAATTTCTGTTTTGTTGAATGACCAAAATAGAAATTAAACATCATCATCAGTTATAAATAAGGGGTCGCGATCTCTAGGGGAACATAACAATTTTAAGAGAACATTACGTTCCTTCAGTAGTGCTTCCGCTAAACTTAAAGTGTGTATCCCCTGGAAGGCGACAAACTCTAGAATCGTCTTCAGCATCAACATACGATGATGTCAGGTACACAATTCTGCCCTTTGGAATTTAAGTTGAATAATCTAGTGATTTATGCATATTTTAGGTTTTAGAGAGAATCAGGTTTTCTCCCCCCTTTCAATTGGTATCAGAGCCCTATGCTAGGTTGCTATATTTTCTGATTAAATTAATTTATTGATTATTATTTTGATTCTAGAAAATTAATTCGGTGATTGTAATTTTCTATAATTAATTTGGAATCGAATTTAATAATCTGAAATCAATTTTGGTTTGATTTATTTTTTGGATTAAATTACTGAGTTTAATTAATTCTAAAAAAAATCGAATTTTTTGGACTTGAATTTTGGTTTGTGATTTTTTTCTGGAATTAATTAATTTAGTTAATTAATTATGTAAATTAATTAATTAAAAAAAATTTTTGTTCTTCGTTTTGGTTTAGAAGAACACAGTAAACGTTTAAATTTTTTTTTTGTTCTTCGTTTTGGTTTAGAATAACACAGTAAACGTTTTAAATTTTTTTTTTGTTCTTCATTTTGGTTTAGAAGAACACAGTAAACATTTAAAAAAAAATTTACCTTACTCCTTTTCATTTTTTTTATTTTAAAAAAATTCATTAATTTTAAAATTGCAATTTTGATTGTAATTTAAAATTTAATTCAACTGAGTTTAAATTTTAATATTTTAGTCCTGATTGTGTTTAATATTTTTAATAATAAATTAATTGAAGCAAAAAGTCACCAAAATGACCTCTATTGTGTAAATTGATTTATTTGGGATATTAGACAAGTGTATTAAAATTCATTGCGGGTAGTATACCGTCCCAAAGGAAGGTTGCTATCTGGCTGAATTGAGAATACATTGAGGTAATAAATATGTAATAATTATTTTGTGTTCATCCATGTGGATAATAAATCGGCCCAAATTAAGGTTTATTATTTGACAGGACTGAATTGTCAATATTTGATTACTGCGTTGAGATACCAATTACAGTTAATATTTTATGTCCAAAGATGAGAATATTAATGTTGTGTCCGGTATCTTGTTTCTAATATTTGAACTCTACTTCTGTGATTTGTTTTAATTTTTGTGGATTGTGAGCTTATGTCATTTATTTATTATTTATTTTCTCTGAATTCAGCTAGCATGCCATGTAATTCCAACTTTGTCCCTATGAATGAAAATACTGATAATAAGACTGTTGATAAGGGAAAATATTTGGTTTTAGTCTGTTCTGAAGTTAATTTAACTTTGGTACCTAGAAACACTTGGTGGATAGATTCTGGTGCTACTAGTCACATAAGTATTTCAATGCAGGGTTGCCTAAGTTACCGAAAGTCAACTGACGGTGAAAGATACGTTTATATGGAAACTGGCGAACAGGTAAAAGTAGAGGCGATAGGATATTTTAGATTGCGTTTAAGAACTGAAAATTTTTTGGATCTAGTAGATACTTTTGTTATTTCGTCTTTCAGGCGGAATTTGATTTCTGTTTCCCATTTGGACAAATCTGGTTTTACTTGTTCATTTGGAAATAATAAAGTTACTTTATTTATGGATTTAAAAATTTTAGGTACTGGTTTCTTGTATGCACTTCATAATCCATATATGTTAGATATCGATGCCTCTTATAATGAGACCATGCAAGTTAGTACTATAGGTACCAAAAGGAAGCTAAATATGGATAACTCAGCTGCTCTATGGCACAGACGTTTGGGTCACATATCCAAATCTATAATAGAGCGTCTTGTGTCAGATGGTATTATAAATACACTTGATTTCACAGATTTGGACTCCTGTGTTGAGTGTATTAAAGGTAAACGGACTAAACAAAAGAGATTAGGTGCCAATAGGTCATCAAACGTCTTAGAGTTGATACATACGGACATCTGTGGCCCATTCCCTACAGCAACTAGGAATGGTCAAAGATACTTTGTATCATTCATAGACGATTACTCACGTTTTGGGTACCTATATCTCATTCATGAGAAATCTGAGTCTCTGAACGTTTTCAAATCTTATAAGGCCGAAGTTGAAAATCAACTAGGAAAAAAGATTAAATCTGTTAGATCTGACCGTGGAGGTGAGTATTATGGTAGATATGACGGTTCAGGTGAACAACGTCCAGGGTCATTTGCTATTTTCCTGTAGGACTATGGTATAGTCCCTCAATACACAATGCCTGGTACACCCAGCATGAATGGTATATCTGAGAGACGTAACAGGACTCTTATGGATATGGTTAGAAGTATGATTAGTCATTCTTCTTTACCTGAGTCTCTGTGGGAGAAGCATTAAAGACAGCAGTCTATCTTCTTAACAGAGTACCAACTAAAGCAGCTACAAAAACACCTTATGAGCTTTGGACTGGACGCAAGCCCAGTCTAAAGCACCTTCATGTTTGGGGATGTCCTGCTGAGGCTAGGCCTTATAGGCCTAATGAGACAAAATTGGATTCCAAAACTGTTAGTAGCTACTTTGTTGGTTATTATGAGCGATCTCGGGGTTTTAAGTTTTATAATCCTACTTCCAGATCTATTTTTGAGACGGGAATTGCAACATTCTTTGAGGATGTTGAGTTTGGGGGGAGAAATAAGGTTAGAAATATTGTCTTTGAGGAGGGATCGAGTCAAGAACACTCAGTGTCGATTCCTATCTTTGCTCCTGGGACTGTTCAGGTTCCTAGAAATGTTAATATCCCAGAAGCAATTCCGGATCCAATACAAGACATTGATCAACTTCCCCATCAGGATGAAGAAGTTGTTCTTCCTCAAGTACAAGCTTAACAACCTCAAGAATTTGAGCCAGAACCTGTGCCTTTAAGAAAGTCCACTAGAGAGAGAAGAAATGCTATTCCGGATGACTATGTAGTATATCTTCAGGAACATGAGGACACTGTAGCATGGTGGAAGATGATCCTATCAGCTTTCATCATGCCATGCAGGATTCCAACTCTCAGAAGTGGATTGAGGCAATGGGTGAAGAATTTAAGTCAATGCAAGACAATCAAGTTTGGGATCTTGTTCCATTACCTGAAAGAAAGAAACTCATTGGTTGTAAATGGATATTTAAAACCTAGAGGGATTCTAAAGGTAATGTGGAAAGATATAAGGCTCGTCTTGTAGCTAAAGGCTTCACTCAGAAAGAGGGGATTGACTATAAAGAGACCTTCTCTCCGGTTTCATCGAAGGACTCTTTTAGGACAATCATGGCTCTAGTTGCACATTTTGATCTTGAGTTACATCAAATGGATGTGAAGACTGCGTTTCTCAATGGAGACATTGATGAAACCATCTATATGGTGCAGCCAGAAAACTTTGTGTCTGGAGACCCAAAGCGACTGGTATGCAGATTAAAGAAATCCATTTATGGACTCAAGCAAGCTTCTCATCAGTGGTACTTCAAGTTTCATGAAGTAGTTGTCTCTTTCGGTTTTGAGACAAATGCTGTGAAAGATTGTGTGTATCACAAGTTCAGTGGGAGTAGGTTTATCTTTTTGGTCTTATATGTGGATAACATATTGCTTGCTACTAACTGTAAGGACTTGCTGCACGAGACCAAAGTTTTTCTCTCAAAACACTTTGAGATGAAAGATTTAGGTAAAACTTCTTTTGTATTAGGGATTCAAATACATCGAGACTGTACTCGAGGTATTCTTGGATTATCACAAAAGGGCTATATTGAGAAAGTGCTTAAGAGATTTAGTATGCACAACAGTAGGCCAATTGATACCCCAGTTGCTAAAGGAGATAAATTCAGTCTTGATCAGTGTCCAAAGGGTGAACTTGAAATTCAGGAGATGCAGAAGATTCCTTATGCGTCAGCAGTTGGGAGTCTGATGTATGCTCAAGTTTGCACTCGTCCAGATATTTCATTCATAGTTGGCATGTTAGGGCGATATCTCAGCAATCCAGGAATGGATCATTGGAAAACAGTCAAAAGAGTCTTGAGGTATCTTCAGAGAATTAAGGGACATATGCTCACATACAGGCGATCAGATCAGCTTGAGATCATTGGGTATACTGATTCTGATTTCGCGGGATGCCAAGACAGTCGAAAATCCACTTCAGGCTACATATATCTTTTAGCTGGTGGTGCTATTTCTTGGAAGAGTGTGAAACAAACTCTAGTAACTACCTCCATCATAGAAGCAGAATTTGTAGCAAGCTATGAGGCATCCAATCAGGCAATCTGGCTGAGGAACTTTATCACAGGGCTGCGCATTGTGAATGGCATTGAAAGGCCATTAAAGTTATACTGTGATAATAACTCAGCAGTTTTATTCTCTAACAACAACAGAAGCTCTTCTCGATCGAGACACATTGGGATAAAGTTTCTGGCTGTGAGGGAGAGAGTACAGAGTGGACAGATATCCATAGAGCATATTGGAACGAACTCCATGATTGCGGATCCGCTCACTAAGGCTGTGATACCGAAAGTTTTTCATGAGCACACTGCTCATATGGGTGTCACATTATTTGAGACTATTTAGTTTCAGTGGGAGTTTGTTCATTATGGTTACATTATATTTGTGTATACTCTATTTTGTAATGGATATATTATGTTATTAATACTCAGTTTCTGCAGAAAATAAAGTATTTATTTTGTTACACTCTGTATTATCATTGATTGATCTCACTAAAGTATGACCAGTTGGAAACAGGCATGATTAGATCATATTACATTTAGTTTCCATGCTACACTCCTATTATTGATCTATGTCATTTGAGAGTATGTCATTTGAGAGTATTGGTAATGTGATTGATGGTGGTTTGAGTCACGATGAATGTAGCGATTGACCCTTCAGTCCTTTATCGATATAATCAATGGACAAGATTGTTTGAGGCACCTTTAGTATGACTGCTTTTATGAGCTCATTAAGGTATATACATTTATATTTAATATATGTTAGCCCAAGTGGGAGATTGTTAGAATTAATTTTATATTGATAAAATTAATCCTCTAATTAATCATAAGTATGAGCTAAATATATTTAAATATTAAATATGTATTGCAGTCAAATTAAAATAGTCAATTAAAGTTTTGATCAAATTAGGATTGTTGACTATTGAGGTGTCCTACTCGTAATAGGATTATAAGTGTAGAGACCGATAAGAATTTCTGTTTTGTTGAAGGACCAAAATAGAAATTAAACATCATCATCAGTTATAAATAAGGGGTCGTGGTCTCCAGGGCAACATAACAATTTTGAGAGAACATTACGTTCCTTCAGTAGTGCTTCCGCTAAACTTAAAGTGTGTATCCCTTGGAAGGCGACAAACTCTAGAATTGTCTTCAGCATCAACATACGATGATGTCAGGTACACAATTCTGCCCTTTATAATTTAAGTTGAATAATCTAGTGATCTATGTATATTTTAGGTTTTAGGGAGAATCAGGTTTTCTTCCCCTTTCAATATTCTCTACGCACCACTAACCCAATAGCTAATTATAATTAATTAGTAAAACTAACCTAACGACTCCGTAGTTAAAGGAAATTTCCATTTCCCAATTTCTTAAAGTAATAAAACAAGCGTTTGAAAATTATAATTTGGTGGTGTTCAAGGTATGCATTTTCATTACTACTGATTTCTTAATATTCATGTAGCTACTTCACTTTATTAATAACAAAAAAAAGAAGTAAAATTTAGGTCTTAGTTAATTTTAAATAATAAATTTTCTTCTCCATTCAAATTTTAAAAAAAAATGAAATAAATTATAGCTCATTAAAATTGATTGAACTTATAAATAAATAAATCTAGAATGTTAATTTCAAGCAAATTATTACATATAGAATGAAAATATACAAAGATTTTGTTTTATTGTGATTAATTTGAAATAACACGTATCATAGTAGTTAAAATAAAAAAAAATTGATTGTTTAAGAAATAAACGAATCAAGGTTTAGATTTTGTCATTAATAATTCTTTTTCACTCTAATATTTAGAAAAATTACAATATTGTTTTTTCTTCCAATTAAATATATAAAGAAATGTACCTTTCAGTTAGCGAATTTAAGTAGACAGACAAAAATCACCATAATGTCCTGTATACGCACCACACATATTGTTATAGTACCTTTTTTGAAAAAATAAATAAATAAATAAAAACTCTTTGCTTTGAAAATGCATTCACTACCAGCAAATTGCATGAATTTAATTATAACTTTAAATTAAAACTGTCATTAAATTTAGAGAAAATTAATTTTGTTGTATAAAAATGCCCATGGTTAAAATTTTCTTTAATTCTTTCATGCCTTTTTAACTATATTCTGTTTTTCATCATCATATTATAATATAGTGTTAATTACACTACAGTTAAAATATATTATAATATAGTGTTTTTCATGCCTTAAGTTTATAATTACATACTTTCACTTGATTTTGTGACTAAATTACATCAATCATCCTTTTTTTTTTATTTTTTTTATCAGAAAATAGGAATATATTAAATTAAACAAAGCCCAGATAATGTGAAGAACTCAAGCAAGGTGAAGGCAACCATGCTGAGTGACAAACTCGCCACAAAAGACAGTAGTAAAGTAATCAATAACATAAAATTGACTGAAACTAACGAGATCTCTACAATCATAAGTTAGGACCTCCGGCTAGATAGTAAAGTGACAAAGCCTATGAGGATCCAAGCAAACAACGTCTGCCAAAGAAACGCGAACACTAAGCAGGGCATTCTCAGATTAAGGTTTGGTCATAGACTGAGAGAGCCATAGATAAAGTTGGTTAGAAGCTCTAAATATACACAGGTAAGAGTCGATATCACCTTGAACAAAGGGGGATCCCTTAAGAAAGAAAACACAGGAATTGATACTTTAATAGGAGAAACAATATGATTCCAAGTCCTAAAATCCGTCAAATAGAGGGCTAAAGATTGGATTACTTCTTTTCGGAGAGTGCAAGTCACAGAAAAACAAAAGCAAGCCTTCTTGAGGAACCACAAGAGGGAAAATTGATATGCTTCTAATCTCCTTGAGGCTTCAAAAGTAAACCAAACTGGTTGGAAACTCGGTAGCAAAATAAGAAGAGTCAACACATGGCTAGATCTAAAAATTACACAAACCAAACTACAAATCGTTTCACTAAAAACATAATAAAGACTAAGAGAACAGAAAATCTCATAAATTGGTGGAAGATTTAGAGCTGCCGCCGATCTCTAAATCTTGTTACAACCACCAAGCCTCACTTAAGAAAGACAGAGAAAGAGAGAAAATGGAGAGAAAGAGAAATAGAAAGAATTTTTAATCTTTTATTTTATTCTATTAAAATTCATAAATTTCATTTTGCAAAAATAAAATCTTTAAACTTTTGATTTACCTCAATAAGATCCTTAGAAGTTATTTTTCTGAAGTGTGACATGACAGTCATGCATCGTCATGTGCTCTAAAAAAGAAATTTAATTCTATCTCATTTTTCACTTATATTTTTTTTAGTATATTTGCAGTTACTTTTTCAACTAATCTAAAATTACTTATTTTGTCCCTAATAATGCTTTATAATAGGTGTCTAAAATCACTTAAATTGTCTTTAATGGTGTGAAATGAGATAAAATTAATTTTTTTTTTAATTTTTTATGTGACATGTTACTATTGTATCACATTCCGCTATCAAAAAATAGTTTTAGAAATTTTATTAGAACAAAATAAAAAATTTAGAAATCTTATAATTATAAAATGAAATTTATGAATTTTAATAGGATAAAAATAAAAAATCAATAACCCACAGTAATTAACCTTAATTTTGTAGCAATAAAAGCATAATCCTCACTGATTGGACAAGTCAAAAGACCAGAAGAATTTTATGGGTTATATCACTCAAAACCATTAAAATCCTTTTGATTAAAAAAACACACACACAGACACACTAAGAATGGGCCTGTTTATTTTTACTACTCTATTGTAAATCTTTACATACATTCCTAAGAAACACTATCATGAAAACTCAACAATTAAAATTTTCTTTCAAATACAAAAAAAAATCATTTTTTCAAAACAAATAGATCAGGCTAGTTCTTAAAACAAGCTTTCTAATTCTCTATTAAAAGATAAAATTCTCTTTTTTGTCATGTAACATTACATATGGAATCTCAACTTATTATTTTTATGTGAATTATAAAGTACTATAACTTTCTAATACAGTTAAAAAAAGACCATTTTTATTCTATAATTAAAGAATTATATGAAAAAGTATTTTTTTCTTTTTCTTTTTAATTACATATAAGAGAGGAGAATATCAAGAAGACTTAAACTTGACGATTAAACAAAAGTAACACGTTTCTCATCATCAAACTATATCTTGGTATTCTATGTGAATCAATGCAATCTCAACATTTGCATGGAAAAAATAAATACACTTAAAGGTTGTTCAATGCAAATCTTCGACTAAATCTTCGAAGATTTGAATTAATCTCAACATTTACATAAAAAAAATACACTTAAAGGTTAAAATTAATTAGTCGAAGATTTGCATTTTGCTTAAGTTTTAGTTATATTTATATTTATTTAATTTATATTTTTCAAAAATATTTTAATATATATGAATTATTATTTTGTTCTTTACTAAAATTAAATATTACTCTTCGATAATTTTGTATATTAATATAAAAAAATATATGCAATAAATTTATTGAATGAGCCAGTTGAAAAATAATAAATATATATTATAATATATATTGGTTTATATAACTTTTTAATTAGGACGTACATGTGGAAAAAATTAATAATTGACTTCATATATAGAAATTTAATTTTTTTCAGAGAATTATTTGACATATGGCAAAAAATGGATATAAACTAGAATATCTTATAAACTTACAAATCTTTTAGCTGTTAAAATATTATAAAATGAAATAAATGGAGAATTTTCAATATAACAACTCATAATTAATTTAAAAAAATTTATTTATTTTATTTATACGTGTGAATGTCTCTTCCAATTTTGCAACTATATCCTTTAAAAATGATATGCTAATTAAGCACATTTGCTTTTATATTTATATTAATACATTAATTCCACTTTATTTTATCATAAACCTATGTATTAATAAATATAAATCATATTTGTATTTAGATCATATTTTGAAAACTAAGATCAATGTAATTTTAAAGGCGATGATAAAATAAGTTAGCTCGTAACACTCGTTTAAGCCCATTAAAAAATCTAAATTAGAAATTTATTCTTATCACATCAAATTGAAAAAAAAAACAATAATTAAATTATTAAAAATAGAAAAACATAAGTTTAAATATGTACTATATTTTTAAAATTGAACCGAATATTAAATTGGATTAATCCGAATATTAAATTGGATTGATAATTAATTCATGATTCAACTAGTTCAACGGATTAGCTAGGATTTAATAATAGTAATATTATGAATTTTAATTATATATATTAATTAAAAATCTAAAAATCATTAAAAATTTTAAAATAAAAGGTTTAAAAATAATAAATATATACTTTGTCAATTAAAAATCATATATTAGAACTAATCAATATAAAAATTGATATAAATTTTTTTATCTTATTTTTAATAAAAATAAAATTAATTTTATTCGGTTCGATTTGATTCAGCCAGCGTAGTTCAATTCAATTGATTTTAGCCATATTTTATAAATTTAATTTTTTATTATTTTTAAATTAGTTTAACCTGTAATTCCTAGTTAAATCGATTTGGTTAATATTAAATATGTATGAATTTATGCATTGTTCATTGTAGAAAAACCATAAAAGTTAAAAA
This sequence comes from Garcia nutans, assembly GCA_947685225.1. Taxonomy (NCBI): domain Eukaryota; kingdom Viridiplantae; phylum Streptophyta; class Magnoliopsida; order Malpighiales; family Euphorbiaceae; genus Garcia; species Garcia nutans. Next base: position 5,972,022 of record CANTUV010000068.1, read on the forward strand.
TTTGACTGGCAATGTACAAAATTTTGACTCGGCTTTTTTGTGGGATTTAATTATTGGCTTGGCTTTCAGCGCATTAGAATGGAACGTCAACAATACAGCTTTCCTTGTGCATGTGCATCTGGTGGTAAGACAACAAGTTTGGGCCAAAATAAAGAAAACAGTGATAATTTTATATGAAAAAGCCTTCAACTATGATCTCAATTTCAATATTCACATTAGTTTAGAATATATTTTCAATATTATATTGAAAATTTTATTTTCAAAATCCATATTATAATCATACTAATGGATAAATTACATTATTAATCACTAATATTTATTAAGATAGTATAATTTCAATTGTCAGTATTATTTTAATTAAATACATCAATTTAATCAATAATTAAATTAGCCTTGCAAGCAGATTTTGCTAATTAAGAGTGTACCTCAACATCCGTATCTCATGCTATACATAAATTTCATTTATTCAATGAAAATGACTGGAGACGTTTGCTATATATCTAACAATTTACAGCCTAATAATTTGAAGAACGTAAGAAAATTATATTCACAAAATTTGTGTAGTATTTTTTTTTAGTGCAAGCTAATTGAAAAATCCACAATTTCAATTAATTTATCCATTAATTTCTATTTTATTCGGAATTAATAGTTAAACCCCTTACATTGCTTATATATTTTATTATATTTTTCATATTCAACTATCCATATATCTAAAAGATATTTGCAAAATTATAAATTAATTGATTTAACAATTTTTTTAAGGAGTCAATTGTGTTAACTAATTAGAAATTTTAATTAAATATTGCATTTGAATTTAATTAATCACTAATATAAATTAAAATATATATACACATAAAAAAACAACGAAATGATGTGAAATTACATGCAGAGTTATTTTAATCCCCTTATAAATTCTATTTTTAATAGGATTACCTCCCATAATTATTTTGAGCTTATAAAACGAAAATTAAGTCAAATAAATTAAGATACAAATAGTTAGAATTACTACACCATGTGTATTTATATATAATCATCATCATTACTATTATTATTATTATTATTAGTATTGTTAGATATATTTGGAGAAAGTTTAATTCTTCCCTTTAATTTTTTAGCTAAATGTATTGACGCATATAACAATCCATCATAAGCCAAATAGTAAATTAAAAGCAGATAGAATTAATTGATTTGAGTAGAATTTAATGAAGACTATAACATTATTATTATAGTTCTTTAATACTGAAATTGATATATGAATTTTGGTCTGTCCAGACATAATTTATTATATACGAATGTCAATTATAAGGAAGGAAACAAAAAAATTTGAAGGATAAATTATAATTAATATATCATAATAAGTGTTCCAATTTTAATGCATTTATTATTGTAGTGTTTGATCTGAATCGTATATATAAATAAATACATGTGAATATAAATACTGGGCTGTCATTTTAAAGAATGACGGCACCAATAAACACCTTGAATTTTATTGTTGACAAGAAAACGATATATGTATATAGAATAGAATACTCATTGACTACAAATAAATTTATGTCACGGCAGAGCCAAAAATTAATGTACATATGAACATATTCCATATCTGGTGCACGAGAAAAGAATGATTTGCAATTACTTGACGTTTATGGGTTATTAATTAATTAGGCTTAATTTCAAAAATTTTAAAAGATAAAAAAATTTAAGTTTTTGTGCAATATAATTATTTTCTATATTATGCATCTATTTCCATATACTTATTTAAGATAATTCCAAAAAATAATTGAAAATTTGAATTTAATGTGTCAAATAAGGAAAGCCAAAAAATATATAGTTTACGTGTGCCTTGAATTCTTGGTAAGCTGGCAATCTTTGATAAAATTAGCAAATTATTTAGCTAATCATTATTGTCTTTTATTAATAATTTTAGGCCAACTTTTATTGGTAAATTTTAACTAGCCAACCAAATTAAGTTCATATTATACTACTCTCATTTTCAAAGATAATGCTTTAGGTCAAATAATTTATCTTCCATACTCCTATACAAATAGGATCCTTATGAATGAATAAATATATCATTGAATAGAAGATATCTTCAGAGGAGGAGGAGGAGAGAGATGTACTTATGATGTTAAAATTTCTTTTAAGTATTTTGAGAACTTTCCAATTGTGGAGGAGGAGATGTGTGTTGGAGTGGTATGACTTTGAGAAGAGAGTTTTGTATGAGAATACCTTAGCCATCTTGTCTTTTTCTTTTATGAATATTTCTATTTTTTTATACCTTTGTGAAAAGAGATAATTGGATATATTTGGGTTAAGTGTTTAGAATGATTATTCTCTCTTATTTTGTGCCACTTTTTGATTATTAGTGGATTTTGATCTCTCATTCACCTGTAGACGTAGACTAACGCCAAATCACGTAAATTTGTGTCTTCTTATTTATTTTTTTTATTTTGTTTGTAGTATTTTTCTAGATAAATATTTTATTTTCGTATTCAATCCTAACAAACTGGTATCAAAGCTTTAATTAATATTTGTTTGAGATTAGTTATGGCGACAATAAGATTTGGTATAGAAATTCAATGACTAAGCCTCTTTTAGTGAGCAAGTTCAAGCATTATTTGATCTTGATTGGTGTTGATAATTATTAATGTTGTACTAAGGGGCTATTTGAAGAAGGTGGAGAAAAATCTTCTAATTTGATACAATGAATTCAAGTTAATGTGGAGATTGGTTAACTGTGTATTGAATTCTTGGTAAGTTGGCAATCTTTGACAAAATGAGCAAATTAGTTAACCAACCATTATTGTCTTTTGTTGATAATTTTAGGCCAACTTTTATTGATAAATTTTGACTAGCTAACCAAATTAAGTCCATATTGTACTACTCTTATTTTCAAAGATAATACTTTGGGTCAAATAATTTATTCTCCATACTCCTATATAAATAGGATCCTTATGAATGAATGAACTTATCCTTGAATAGAGGATATATTTGGAGGAAGAGAGAGATGTACTTGTGAGGTTAAAATTTCTTTCAAGTATTTTGAGAGTTCCTCAATTATGGAGAAGGAGATGTGTGTTGGAATGGTTTGGCTTTGAAAAGAGAGTTTTGTATGAGAATACCTTAGCCATTTTGTCTTTTTCTTTTATGAGTATTTCTCTTTTTTTATACCTTTGTGAGAAGAGATAATTGGGTGTATTTGGATTAAGGATTTAGAGTGATTATTATCTCTTGTTTTGTACTACTTTCTTATTATTAGTAGATTTTGATCTTTTCTTCGCCCGTGGATGTAGATTAATGCTGAACCATATAAATTTATGTCTTTTTGTTTATTTTTTTCTATTTTATTTGTCGTATTTTTCCCAGATATATATTTTATTTTCTTATTAAATCCAAACAAACTAGTATCAGAGCGTTAATTAATATTTATTTGGGATTAGTTATGGTGACAATAAGATTTAGTATTGAGTAATTTAATAACTAAGCCTCTTTTAGTGAGCAAGGTCAACCATTGTTTGACATTGATATTAGTAATTATTGATGTTGTACTAAGGAGCTGTTTGGAGAAGGTGGAGAAAAATCTTCTAATTTGATACAATGAATTCAAGTCTAGGTGAAGATTTATTGAGTGTGCCTTGAATTATTGGTAAGTTGTTAATCTTTGACAAAATGAGCAAATTAGTTAGCCAACCATTGTTGTCGTTTGTTGACAATTTTAGGCCAATTTTTATTAATAAATTTTGACTAGCCAACTAAATTAAGTCCATATTGTACTACTCTTATTTTTAAAGATAATACATTGGGTTAAATAATTTATTCTACATACTCCTATATATATATATGTATATATATATATATAATTCTTATGAATGAATGAACATATCCTTGAATAGAGGATATCTTTGAAGGAGGAGAGAGATGTACTTGTAAGGTTAAAATTTTTTTCAAGTATTTTGAGAGCTCCTCAATTGTGAAGGAGGAGATGTGTGTTGGGGGTGGTATGACTTTGAGAAGAGAGTTTTATATGAGAATACTTTATCCATCTTGTCTTTTTTTTTTTATGATGTTTCTCTTTTTTTATACATTTGTAAGAAGAGATAATTTGGTATATTTGAGTTAAGAGTTTAGTTTAATTATTCTCTCTTGTTTTGTACCACTTTCTGATTGTTAGTGAATTTTGATCTCTCCTTCGCCCGTAGACGTAGGCTAATGCCGAACCATATAAATTTATGTCTTCTTATTTATTTTTTCTATTTTTTTTGTCGCATTTTTTATATAAATATTTTATTTCTGCATTCAATCCTAACAAACTAGTATCAAAGCTTTAATTAATATTTGTTTGGCATTAGTTATGGCGACAACAAAATTTGGTATTAAAAAATTTAATGACTAAGCCTCTTTCAGTGAGCAAGTTCAAGCATTATTTTATCTTGATTGGTATTGGTAATGATTGATGTTGTACTAAGTGGCTATTTGGAGAAAGTGGCGAAAAATCTTCTAATTTGATACAATGAATTCAAGTCAATGTGGAGATTTATTAACTATACCTTGAATTTTTGGTAAGTTGGCAATTTTTGACAAAATGAGCAAATTAGTTAGCCAACTGTTGTTGTCTTTTGTTAATAATTTTAAGCCAATTTTTATTGGTAAATTTTGACTAGCCAATCAAATTAAGTCCATATTGTTCTATTCTCATTTTCAAAGCTAATACTTTGGGTCAAATAATTTATCATCTATACTCCTATATAAATAGGATCCTTATGAATAGATGAACATATCCTTAAATAGACGATGTCTTTAGAGGAGAAGAGAGATACGCTTGTGAGGTTAAAATTTCTTTCAAGTATTTTAAGAGCTCCTCAATTGTGGAAGAGGAGATGTGTGTTAGAGTGGTAGACTTTGAGAAGAGAGTTTTATATGAGAATACCTTAGTCATCTTATCTTTCCCTTTTATGAATATTTCTTTTATATATATATATATATATATACACACACACACCTTTGTGAGAGGAGATAATTGAGTGTTTTTAGGTTAAGGGTTTAGAGTGATTATTCTCTTATTTTATACTAGTTTCTGATTATTAGTTAAATTTGATATCTCCTTTACCCGTGGATATAAGCTAACGTCGAACTACGTAAATTTATATATTCTTATTTATTTTCTTTATTTTGTTTGTCTTATTTTTCTCAGATAAATATTTCGTTTCCGCATTCAATCTAACATATAGTATATATGGTTAGAAAAATTTTTTCACATAAAATAAAGGTGTTAAATCTAATATATGATTGAATTTTAATAAACATATAAACATACACTAAAAATATTTATATTTCAAATATATGTTTCAATTGATAAAACGTGAAATCCATAAAATTAATTAAAACTTGTGAAGTTAAAAAAAATAAAAAAGTTCAATTTCATGAATTTATTTAAGGGACATTTACAAAACACCCAAAAAATCAAACTTTATTTCACTACTAAAACAAAGGTTTTTTTTTTTTTTTCAAAAATGCTTATTCTCTCACCACAATCAATATTTCACTTTAATTTTTATCGTTTTTTTAAACCTCATTATTAAATAAAATATTCTAACAGAATAATGAAAATTAGTATTTTAAATTTTTTTAACATATAAAATTTATTAATTTTATAAAGGAAAAATTTTAATTTTAATCATAAAAAAATAAAACTCAAAAATTATTCAAAAAATTAAAATATATTAATAAAAATCTTTAAATTTATTTTTAAATAAATTTTACATATTATACATATAAAAAAAATTTAAAAAACCTTAATTTTGTTGTGTAGATATATGTATGTTATGTATATATTTATTATGTGTATGTTGTGTAGATATTATTTTTATTATATATATTATGTGTATGTTATATGGATGTTATGTGGATATTGTATGTATGTTGTATGTATATAAAATTTTAAAAAATAAAGTTAAAAAATATTAAATAAAATATGTAAATATTGTGTAGATGATATATGTATGTTTGTTGTATGTGTATTATATATATATATATATGTTATATATATATATTAGGTATATATTTATTTTTTATGTGTATAATGAGAATATAATAATAATAAAATATTTATAAATAAAAAAATATAAATAAATATTAAATATAAAAACATAAAAAATGAAAACATAAAAAAATGAAAAAAAAAAGAAAAGGAAAAGAATAATTTTGAAAGAAAAAGCCAAAGACCATAAATATAAAAAGTGGCCACTTGAAATCCGTAAAGCATGTAATTTTCTCTTTATTTAATTTATCGCATTTCATTTAATTATTGACATGAAAATTAAAAATACAAACTTAAAGGGTATATTTGAAATTTAAAAATTTATTAGAATTATTTTCAGATTTAAATGAAAGCTTTCATGAAATTACATTGATTAGGTGATAAATGAAGGATTTAAGAAACAAGAGTAAATATTGATTAATTAATAAAATAATTAATACAAAATTATAAAAGCAGCATGCCAGTCAGGCAGTAAAGGATATTACTATAATGAGTGAATGTTTATTACGTGTTTTATCAAACAAATGATAGAAGTTGATTAAATTTACCCATTCACAAAATTTTCAATCCAAACACTACTTTTTTTTTTTTTTTGTGCATATAAGATATTCATTAGAAAACAAGAAGGAGTTTGACAAAATTAAATATGAAAGATAAATATTTATGGTTTATTAAATCTATGGCCATTAAGTCTATTTTTTATTTAATTAATACAAAATATAATATTTATATTAAGACCATAAAATTTATAAAAAGAAAGGAAATAAATTTGATGTCAAAATTTAAATCCATATATATTAGTATTAATATTCCATATAAGCACTTTCTATATATTTATTACAAGAGTTATTCTATTCAATGGAACACATTAAATAAAATTTTAATAACTCAAATACAAATTGAAGATAAGAAAGGGGGTGGCATTTGACCATGTACTTATCATATCTAATTACATAGAATTTAGAGAAGATAATTTCATTGGTAGGTACAATTGGATTGGATGATAAACTCAAATATAAAGTAATTTTGGATAGGATGAAACAAAAGAGTATTTCATTACATGTTAAAGAAAATGAGATTTCTCCATAGAATTAGTAGTCATTAAACAAAAACCGAGCTGATGATTTTAACTAATGACAAAGATTTAGATGTTTCTTGAAGAAGTGGGTAATGTATGAAAGAAACTCTTCCAATTCAAGATTAGGGTTTTATATGATTAATAATTAATTTTGGCACCATCTCCTATTTTTTATTTTTTTTTCTTTAACGGGAATTCATTTTATATATTACTAAAATGAACAAGTCAAAGTACATTTTTTAATTGTAAGATAATTATATATTTCAATAATTACTATCCATTCTACTAATGGTGAATTTTTGTAGCGAAAATTATTCTCAAGATTTTTAAAAAAATTTATATATATTAAAAAATATATTCCTTTCCTTCTAAATTGATTATTACATTTTCCTTTTTTATTTATTTCAAATTATAACATACTCACCATATTAATAAGTTAACTGATTTTCCTTTTAAAAATCTCTGTTATATTCATATTTAATATTATTTGTTAAAAATATTTAATAATTATATATTTTTAATAAAAATTATATATAAAATTATACATTTTTTAATAAAACTAATTTATTTTTTAAATTTTTATAAAATAAAAAGTATAAAAAAATTTAAGGCGAAAATCAACATATGTCTAATTCTATTAAATTCATCATATCTTAAGAAAAATATTAAACTATCGTCCAAAAGTGATGCGGTCGTAATTGAATTGAAAATCCTCTTTGGTAAAATATTTAATACTGGACACACTACTTCTCTCCGTCTTTTTATTATGCACGAAGATTTTGAAACTTAATTAATGGAAGAAATATATAAGGGGTTTCTGTACTACTTTATCGATAAGATAAGAGGGCAAGAAACTGTTCATCAAAAATTAAATATAACAACCTTTTTTTTTAAATTTTTATTTTTCTAATATTACTTTATTTATTTTTTTAAAAGTTATCTACTACATCAAGATATTCTTTTCCTTAATAAATAGTTATCTATAATTTGAAAGTTATTCAGTTGGCTAAAACTATTATAAGTAGGTGAATAAAAAAATCAAAACATCAGATAAATGAATCATCTACTTAATTAACTTGGGACTAATGAGAAAATATATCTACTAATATAGAATAAGTAACATTTTAAAAATTAGATTTATCACCCTATATCTACAAAAATATATTTATATTTTACTTTCAAAACAATAAGAGAATACTCCATGGCTTTTGGAGCCATGGCTCCGCCATTCACTTTGATTCTTAAAATTTGAAGCTATTTTTTTTTTATTTACGATGGAGTATATCAATTTACTAATGTAACAACCATAGTGGGACTCTACATAAATACTACTATATTATAGTAATATTGTGTTGACTATAGAGTCCAAATATGTCCTCGCTCTCAACAGCTGTTCGGGGGCATTAAATGAGGCTGAGGCATTTCAGGCTGTGCATGGCAAACCCATTTACTACGTTCATGCCTCTCTTGCACACACTCTCATTCATCTTCTTCTTTATCTTCTTTCCTTTGTTAATTATACTCCCCCCCTTTTATTTCAAAAATTATATAAAATTTTTTTTATTTCATTTTAATTTTCGTTTTTAAAAATTAAATAGAATATTAATTAAAAAATTTTAATATTATTCCTAGTAATTAATAAAAGAAAATAAACAGAATTAAAAAAAATATATTTAAATAAATTATAATAAAATTTTTTTATAAAATTTATAATAATTAACTATTTTCTTAATTTATATATATCATTCTTATACGGTAATTAAAAGACCAGAGGGAGCAACACAATTTTTCATTTTTCCAAAATTTCAATTTCTCATATTCTAATTCTTATCAATCCCACAGTTTGACTTTTCCATTGGACCCCTCAAACTACTTCAAATATATCACAAATTCTTTGTTTTATCAAAATTTTAATAATAAGTTAATATATTTCTTATTCTTACTTTTATGTTCTCTTATTTAATAATTACTGTTTTTTTATTTATTTTAATTAAGAATATACTCTTAATTAAATCCATCATTAACATCTATAAAAATTAAAGTTATTTCTGAACTAATTTTAAAAGTACACATGTAAAAAAATTAACTTATCTATTTTAAAAATTACTAGAATATGATTCAAAAATCAAATAATAATACAACAAAATAAAATGAGTAGAAATTATATTTAATTATCATTATTATTATTATTAAAAATATAATTTAAAATCTTAAAAAAATATATTTATTTTAAAATTGTTAAGAGCATATCATTGACTCAAAAGGTAGGATTGATTCAACATGAAATTCAGTCGTAAAGTAGTAATTGACTTGTAAAATAGATAAATACTGAAAAAACAAAAGGAAAACCTTTTGGAGAGGGGAATCTCAGTGTAAGGTGCGAGAGTGAGAATGAGAGTGGGGCCCATCTCGTGTGTGAAAACGCATCTTGAAAATTTGCGTGCCAAAGTCAAACGCTGCGTTGCGCTCATTAGATAGAAAGAGAGAGCACAGTTACCACAGTTGGGAATAAATGAGTATGGACCCCGCCATTCCCAAAAATACCCACCTCTACAAAGATGTATTTTGTTTTCTTCTCCTTGGTTTTCGCAATTATCAAACCATTTTTTATTTTTTTAATATAAATTTGCCTTATCACTCCAACACCACTCCAACACCATATATTTCATTTTTTCATAATTAAAAAAATAATACTCTCTCCAACTAGTAAAATTATTATCGTGAGCTGATATATATTTATTAAAAAATTATTAAATTTAAAATTAATTAAAATAATTTTAATTAATTTATAAATATTAAAATTATTATATTTTTACTTTATCAATTAATTTATTAAAAATAAAAATATAATAAAAAAAATAATTATCTCCATCCTAAATTAATAAAATTATTTTTTATCTACCATAAATTATAACTCAATTACTATTTTAATAAATTAGTTAAAATATTAAATTTCTATAATATTTTTATTTAATATTATTTATTAAATACTCACCCCATTTTAAATTAATAAGGTCATTTTATATTTGACAAAAATTATAAAAAATTAATTATTTTTACTCAAAATGTAAATTTATATATAGTTTTCCTTTTATATTCTTATTTTTTTCAAATTAATAGATTCATTTTATATTTCACAATAATTATGAAAAATTAATTATTTTTATTTAAAATATAAATTTACATATAGTTTTTCTACTATATTTTTATTTTAGTATTAGATATATTTAATAAATAATACTCCCTCTGTCTTATAAAGATAGACTCACTTTTTTTTGTTGCCCCAAATTATACATCACTTACCATTTTAATAAATTAGTTATCATATGAATTCTTTATAATATCCTTATTTAATATTACTTATTAAATATATCACATATTAAAGTAGTGATATAATAGAAAAAATATATATAAATTTATATTTTTAATAAAAATAATTAATATTTCTTAATTCTTATAAAATAAGGAGGAAGTCTATCTTTATGGAACTGAGAGAGTATTAAATAAAAATAATATAGAGATTTAGCATGCTAAGTAGTAAATAGAATATAATTTAAAACAAGTAAAAAGGAAAAATGAGCCTATTAATTTAGAAAAAAATATTATACCTCATGCTAAAACAATGATATAATAAAAAAATATATGAAATTTATATTTATAATAAGAATAATTAATTTATTTTAATTCTCATGAAATAGAAATGAGTATATCAATTTGAGATGAAATGAATATTTAATTTTTTTATTGTTAAAAATGATAATTTTAATAAGATATATTTTTTTATAAATATGATAATTTTATTGGATGAAGATACAACTAATATGACTTAGCAATAAAAATTAAAAGATAATTATGATTTTTCAGTAATTGAAATATTAAAAATTTTAATTGATAATAAATATGAGTGGTTGTCAATAGACTGGCAGTTGTTATCATATATATGTAGTTTTGTGGATTACTCATTTTATCAAGTTCATAAAATTTGTAATTTTAGAAAATATTTGCTCCTTTAACTTCAAAAATAGATTAGCCTTATTATATAAAAAAAAAATCATTGAGAAATTTTTTTGAAAGTTCTAAATACTAAAAATAAAAAAAAATTGAGAAATATTCTTGAGAGTTCTAAATACTAAAAATATATACAAATTATTTCGTGTGAAACAAACAAAGGTTAAAAAGGAAATGACCAATTAATATTATAAATATATTTTTTGAAAACATTAATATTATAAATATGATCAATTTAAAAAGTTGGAGGTGATTATAGCAAGTGTCAAAACTTGCATATTTCCAATGAGTGACATGAAGCTTATCCAAACCATAAATTTTTGGCCAACAAGCTCCAGGAGTCCAAATCGTTAATTGGAACGTCCATAAAGCACTTTCATAAATTAGTGTTTCTTTAATTTAATATCAAATTCCATTGAAATTTAATAGACATCATTTATGGTCAATATATCTGCTAAAAAAAATTTACGGTCAATATATTGTTTATGAATTTAGTTAATAAAGTAAGAAAAATATTTAGATTTTTTACTATGATTACTAATCGATATATTGATTGAAACTAAAATATTTTTCAAATTGATTAAATATAAAAATACATATATAATAAACGGATTAAAATTAAAAATATGAAAAAAAATCGATAGTGAAATTAATTCAAGGTTGGACGATATTTTCTTCTTATTAAAAAAATTCATTATAAAAATATCAAATATACTTAATTAGTTAGTTAATTAGGAAATTAGCAATGTAATTACCAAATGTTGTTAGTATTTTTATAGAAAATATGGAAAATTTTGGAAATATCAAATTTAAGTGATCAACAATTAATATAATATTCAACATATCTTACTTTTAATTTAATTTAATTAAGAATAATCGAAATTTGAGAGATATTTATTTTTCGTTATACAATAAAAAATACTTACCTAAATGAAAATGCAAACCAATTAGAAGTATTAAAGTACTTTATATATCTTAGTTAATTAGAATTATAATTTAATGATTGGAATGTTGATTGAATTACTATATAAAATTTATTATATTTTTTTGCCATAATTGTTAATTTTATGATAATAATTTAAAAATACACCATAATTTCAATTAGTTTAGGATAAACCATAATTGCTTATTTGGTGTCCTTCTCATTCGGACACTAAGGGTGTGTTTACTTGTAGAAAATAATTTTTTATTTTCAATTTTTTAAGAAAATTAAAATATTTATTTTTTACAAAGAATTTAAAAAATATGTTCACTTAGTAAAAATAAAAAATTATTTTTTGATATTGATATGAAAACTTTATATTTTTATATTAGGAAATTTGACTTTATTTATAAAAGAAGATTTTAAAAAATTATTATTTTAGGATGTTTTCCAAAATTTTCGTAAAGTTAGAAAATTAAAAATGATTTTCTATTTTCTAATTTAAAAAATTATGTCATGTAAACATAAATTTCTATTTTTCTAAAAAAGTTGTTTTAAAAAAATTACTCTAGTTTTTCACAAGTGAACACATCCTAAGAGTTTAAAAACGTCGTTGTCTATTACTAACTTAATGAATTCATATTGTAAGCTAAAATTTTCGTTCTTGGTGGATTGATTCTTGTGACTTTGATACTATTATATAATGCAGAATTAATTGAAATTTAGATTGAATCATTTACCTCTTGATAGTTCCATAAGAAATATTTTGATACCTTTTACCAAGTCCAATGTAAATCACAAGTTGGGAATGCACTATTTTTCACAATATAATTTACTCTTTTGTATATGATTTTTTTTTTAAAAAAATTGTAAAAAATTGAAAAACTTTTTATCAATTAATCTCTTGACATATATATGGAAGTTAAGAGTTATCTTTTTGAATGGTTGCAACTCTTAGCATGGTAACCATTCTTATGGTTGCAACTCTTTGCATGGATAGTTGTACCTATTGGCATAGTTGCAACTTTCCTAAGAACTCTTTATTTTTAGATCCAAGTCAACCCATCATGAGTGACCCAGTTTATCAATAATTTCCAACATCTCCTACTTGCACATGACAGGTAAACCTGTATTGTGAGGTTTTCTAAAATCCAAACTATAATTTCATAGTAGTAAATAAATCGTGCGACCTAGAGAGTAAACTTGCACTTTGAGAGCTTGCACTATGCATCTATAGGAATGACGTAGTAGCTTTAATCCTAAATAAAATTATAAAGTCAGAAATTCATAACATATGCAGTACCCTAGACCTATTTCTTTATCATGACATTTCTAAAGAACATGATCCACAAATCTTATTCATGTATCCATAATCAAGTCAAACTACTTTCAAGCGATTAGATTGGCTAGCCAATGGAAAAATCTAACAAATACTTCCTTTTTCATTCAAAATTTATGATTAGTACTTAGTTGCTTTCTTGTTATGTTCTATAGAGCGAATCATCCATAATCATAGGTAACATGCTAAGATAGTAAACACTTAGCAAAAATGACAAACAACAAGAAAAAGTATGAGAGTACTACTGTGAGGTAAAATTTTAGCCTCAAGGCCTCACACAATAAAGAAGCAGGGATCCATTCTCCCATTACTTTCTTGGTCGAGTAAGCACACACATGGTATGAATCATGTGTTACAATGTTTATCTTTCTTTGGATGTCATCTAAAACACTGTTCAAATCTAATTTCAATCGTTGTATAACGCTTACCTAGAATTCTGCAAGTGCTTTTTGAATTTTCAGGTTATAACTAAGAACTCATATCTGGCTTATCACATGTTATTTGGATATGGGCAATCCAAATCAGTTGTTAAATACAACTTCATCTCATTTCATTTGTGACAACAATCCTAACTTTTGTCTCATCTCAACTCGCTATTCAAGCGCTAAAGGTGATTGCTCATGTGAGTGAGCCAATCTAAGACATGTGTGACATATTTTGTTAAGCTTCTAACAATTATATATGTGATACGTATATGTTATGAACATAATCAATAAATAAGTTTGAGAAAAATATAACAATTACTTGTATTTATTCAAAATAATACAAAAATACATTCAACAAAGTTTTATATTCTACGCACGCAATCCAAGTGAAATCACATGCGTAAGAAAAAAATTTATTGGGATATACTTTGTAAGGGGATCAGCTACCATGTGTTGCTTAGATATATATTTGATAATCATTTCACGTCCAGAAATGATGTCTCTAACATAGTTATATTTAGTATCAATGTATTTGGTTCTACTATGAAATTTGAGATATTTTGTGAAAGCACTCACTGCTTGATTATCACAAAAGACTGTAACTATTGTACGATTATTTTGAATTCCTAAACTCATAAAGAATCTTTTCAACCAAACAACTTCTTGCAGAACAATTGGTCATGCTATAAATTCAACTTCAATTATGGATAAATCAATCGTTGTTTGATTATCACAAAGATTTTAATTGCTGCAGGATCATTTTGAATTCCCAAACTCATAAAGAATCTTCTCAACTAAACAACTTCTTGCACAACAGCTGAACATGCTATAAATTCAACTTCCATTGTGCATAAAGCTATGCAGGTTTGATTCTTACTGCTCCAAGATATAGCTCCTTTGTTAAGTAAGAAGGTAAATCTTGGAGTACATTTGTGTTGATCAAGGTCTCCTCCCCAATCAACATCTTAATAACCAACTAGATGCAAATCCGAGCCTTCATAACATAAGCAATAATCTATAGTGCCTTTACAATATCTTAGTATCCTTTTCATAGCTTTCCAATGCTCTTTTCCAGAAAAATAAATATATGGGCGAGTACACGACATAATGTACATAATAAGACTTCCAACAGAACTAGAGTATGGTACAATAGACATTTTCTTTTCTTTTTTTCTTGTGGATTTTGAGGATACATATTAATACTTAAAGTCTTCTCTTTTGACATAGGAGTATCTAAAGGTTTGCAACTACTCATATTGAAATGTTCAAGAATATTTTGGATATAATTCTCTTGTGATAAGTGTAGATCCTAGATTTTACACCAGTCCCGGTCTTGAAAAGAATCGAGTCCTGAATATTTCTTGGAAAATTATTTTCAAAATATTTAAATTATTTACTTTGGAAAATGTTAAAGATGATGAAAAATACCTTGAAACAAAGATTTTAAGCTAAGATCGACATGAGCCGTTAGTCCGTGCCAAAATCAAAATTTAAGGATTTTTTTACTAATCTTTTCAAAACTCATTTGAAACAATTCAAAATCAATTTTTTTGAATATTCTGAGAGACCTGGGACATAAAAAAAAAAATCTTAGGACGTCGAAAATCACAAAAATCATACATAAAAATTAAAAAGTCAACTTACCAATTGTTACTATTCATCACTCGTCAGTTATTACTATCTATCACCTACTAGTTGTTACTATTTATCTAATTTAATTTTTTTTAATGTTTTGAAGGACTCAGGACTTGTAAAAAACCTTAGAAGGCCAAAAATCCCAAAATCGTGCTTGAGAAGCTAAAAACCGGTTTTTTATATTTTTTGGGATTTTTCATCAAAATTTCTCTAAAACTCATATAAAATAATTTCAAATGACATTTTAAGCATTTCACGAGATTCAGGACATGAAAAAACATTGATAGGTCAAAAATCACAAAAATCAGATGAAAAAATGAAAAAGTCACATGCCAATCGTCAATATTCATCACCTGCTTGTTACTGTAGCAACTAGCGCCAATTGCTACAGTAAGAACTAGCAGATTGAACTGGTAGATGTTCCAGTTCTATCCCAAGGGGTCATCTATAAATAGGGGGGCCCCAAATTCAATTTGAGAGGGGGGGGGGGGGGGGGGGGGGGAGGGGAGGAGAGGGACTTTTTTCAACTTTTAAGGGGAAACTTTGATTTTTTCTGTGAATCATCCAAAAGTTTTCAAAATCAAACTTGTAAACACTCAAAACATCCAAAGCACTCAATAATTTCAGATTTAGAAGAAATCCCATCGAAAGACTCTAATTTGAGAACAAAACACTCAAGATTTTAGGGATTTTAAAGGGTCTTATGTGTTTTCCTTGAAGAATCAAACATGGAGGAGCCTACCATGTTGGTTTGTAGTTTTTAAGCTCATTTTTCTTTTATTTCTCATTACTTTCTTCACTTCTTCATTCTATTATTCGTGGTATTCTTGAGTTATGGTGATTAAAATGATTAAAATATTTAAAATGTGTTAATATGTTAAAAGAACTTTAAAGTGAGTTAAAATATTAGTTTGGTATCTTTAACATTTGGAATGTCTTTTGGCCAAACCATATACCTTTGAAAGGGGGAAGGAAAATTCGGATTTGGACATTTCTTGGACTCATTGGACATTTCCTTTGGACCTTGGTTTGGAACTTGAACTTTGGAACATCATTGAACTAATTTTCCATTCTTTGCCAAAAATGAAATCTTTATGAACATGGAACTTGGAATTTTGGACAAGAACGAATTTGAATCTCTTGGACAACAAAGGATAATGATTTAAACATGAAAAGTTGCTGGAATTTTGGACCTTGAATGACTTGAACCTTTAATCGTCACGAGAGATCGAACACACTAATTTTTTGAAGATTTAATATGTTTCTTTGACTCATTTTTCAAATTAATCAATTCAAAACCATTTCCATAATATTTAAGATATTTTAAGAAGCTTAAAATGATTTCTAGAATTTTTGGAGAAAAACTCAAAATTTAAATTTTAGACTGATTTTTTTCTCAATTTACCTGCCGAGTGAGTTTTTGAAACCTGTTTGAAAATTAATTGACACAACCTTATTTTTAACATGTTTTAGGTTGTTTAGAACAAAAAATTGATATTTTGGATAAAAATTGGACTTTTCTGAATTAAGCCTAATTTTGCCTCGAAAAAGTACCACACTTGATTTTGTCTCGATTTTATTTTGACACACTTATTTAGTCTTAAAATGAGGATTAGAGATAAAATATGATGATTTCAAGTAAATGTGGCATAATATGTGACTCAAATTGTAATTATGATATTTTTACCTCAATTTACACGCTACATTAGTTTTCGTTTATGTTTTGATCTGAGTAGGCATGAAGTGAATAACTATGATGATTTGTGATGAAATAGGATAATTTTGTGTGTTTATGATGCAATTTGTGATCTTTCATGAATATTAATGTATGATTTACTTATTTGCTCAATTTCATTCTGATTTTTATATTTTCCTTAGAAATGATGTATTAGGCCTTTTAAGTGTATTTTTTATTTTCTAGATTGGTGTATAGGGCTTATCATCGGATGTAAGGACACATTTCTATCCCTGCCAGGTGCTCATCTATTTTTATTTTATTAGTTCTGAATATCACATATCATGCATATGCTTTATCTGATGTAATATAATGTCTCTTGATTGCCCTTTGGATACCTTATTTTGTTTGCATAGTGGATAATGGTTTTTTGTATTTTAAAATAATATTATTTTAGGACCTGAAAAGGAGGTCAGTTCCAATAAATCAGGCGTATAGAGATAGTAGGATATGTCCTATTATAGCTATGCGTACCTAACTTTCTTAGGAATTGAATCACTGTCCCCTTTTTTTCTCAGTCTATATGGGTGGTGACTCTATTTCTTTGGGCTTAGGCCCATGTTCTTTAGGGATGAGAGCCTAAATAGTGCTAAAGACGTAATCATTGCGAGTCGGGGACAAAATTCCTAACTCACAGTAAGGCCAAAAGTTTCTATGAACGATCTCTTTTAATTTTTACTCCTAATATGTAGTTTGCCTCACCCATATCTTTCATATCAAAATTAGTGGATAACCAACTTTTGATAGTCATAACAAACTCCTTGTCATTTCTAGCTATCAAAATGTCATAAACATAAAGAAATAGAAATGCAAATTTGTCATCAATTCTTTTGACATAAACATAGTGATCCTCATCAACCATTTTAAAATCATAAGTCAAGATAGCTTTATGAAATCGAAGATACCACTGTCAAGATGATTGTTTAAGGCCATATATTGATCTTTGAAGTTTGCACACTTTGTGCTCTTGGTCTTTAACAATGAAACCTATAGGTTATTTCATGTAGATTTCCTTTTCCAGCTCTCCATTAAGAAAAGTTATTTTGACATCTATTTGATATAATTATAGATCTAAATATGCAACTATATCTAGAATTAGGCAAATAGAGGTAAACCTTACAATAGGTGAAAAAGTTTCCTTATAGTTTATACCCTCTTGTTAAGTATAACCTTTTGCCACTAGATGTGCTTTATATCTATCAATGGATCCATTTGCCTTATGTTTTATTTTGAGAATCCATTTATTCCCAATTGCTTTACGTCCAGGTGGCAAATCAACCAAGTTTTAATGTCACATCCCATTTCCAGAAATGTGATGGTCCTAGGGTCTAGGAAGGCTTAAAGCCATCAGATACCATGTAGAACCCAACGTATTCATATATATTGATTATCTTCATTAATTGCTCTAGTGGATTAAAATTCTATATAATAACTATCGTTACTTATTTATAATTCTAAAATATATTTACATATTTATTTTGATATATATAAATCACACACATATATCCTATTATTACATTATATTTACCTCCATATCTTACTAAACCATTCATATCAACACTACGATGCAACTAGAATATTGTACAAAATTATCTCTTAATTTACCTATAACAATTATGAGCTAATATACTATTCTCAAACTTCTTGTTGGAAGAAAGAAATCAAGAAGTTGATATATCTAGATAACCTCTACCTGAAATCACATAAATAATTGGGTGAGTCGTCAATTCAATGAGATTATAGTGCTACAAGGATAGGATATACAATAAGAATATCTCAAGGTTTAAAATAATAATAACACAAGATGGCCGCACATTAAAGAAATATCAATAAAATTTGATCCACAAGATAGGACCACAATAATTGGACCGATATCACAAAAGCAAATCAAATAATATGACAGATAACACAAAGTAATAATACTATGTACATTCCAGTGCTATCACACATCACATTCACATAAGGTTAGTAGTTTTTACCCTACAAATCATAAGTCTCTATGTGAACATAGCTTAATGGTATAGCCCCCATCAAGTTGGGATTCTATCGTATTGGCTAAACAATTGGCTTGGTTGGATCACATAGGCCAAGGTGCCTTATAAGGTTTCACAATTTCACAAATTTATAAGCACAAGCAGTAAAAGTATCAAATGGTTCACATTTTGCCAAATGTTTTATAGCAACAAGGAAAGGAATAAACACTATAACTCACCTTGATTTTAAAAATTTAATTCAAACTTCATCACTAATAATATCATATTAGTTCTGTGGTAACTCTCAACCTACATTCACATTTACACATGTATTACTCTATTAGATTTTTTTCTTAACTAATTATTTGTCATTCTAGCATTAATTATTCATAAGGTAATTATACCTTATTTTAACACTTTAATATTGTTGTTAAATACTTCATAATTTATATACTTTAACTTTAACAATACTTTCTTTTAATTTCAAATAATTAATCAATTATTTAAAATAACTATTTCTAAATTCAATTATCTTAATAAACATTATAAAACAAATTATTTTTAAATTAATCAATGTTATTATATTTATTTATTTTTATTATTTTCTCCTCAATACAATTTATTCATCAACTAACTAAAATTACATACTCTAAATTCACTTAATTTCTTAAATTTCTTAAATTTCCTTTTAATCACAACTAACTAATTATTTAATTATAATATTATTCCTAAATTCAATTAAAATTTATAAATCTCAATTAATTAAAAATTAATTAATATAGTTAATAATAATTCAATTAATTTTAATTTTATGCGTTTTAAAGAATAATTTGTAAATTAAATTAACTCAATTAATTGATTAATAATGTAATATCCTCATTTATGCCCTAGAAGTTTTGAGTATGTTGTTGTTATTGTGGTTGTTGATATATATATTGGGAAGTGAATGTTTGTGCATATATGTGTTAAATTGTAAGAGAAAAGAAATGGGAAGAGAATGTATATGTATATGTGTTTTGGAGAAGAAATTTAGGGTTTAGAGACAAATGTATATGTTGTTTATATGATGATATAATTAACATATACATTGGTCAAATGAAGAGTCAAGGTGATGGTTAAGTGGAAGAAGATATTTTTGGTTGTTAATGAAATTACTATAAAGGGCTTATATGAGACAAAGAGTTAGTTATATGGTTAAGGGTGTTTTGGTAATTTTCCTTGTAAGATGCATGGTGGAGATTAAAAGAAGAAAAGGTGTTTGACTTGTGCATTTTCTTCTTTCTTTCTTGAAGTGGCCGGATTCTCCATAGACAAAGAGAGAAAGAGAGGTGATCTTGAGGTTTGAAGCATTTTGAAGAAAGAAACAAGGGTTTTGGTTAAAGATTTGTGGATTTCTTCATTTGAGGTAAGATCTTTTCTTTAATTTCTTCAATTCTTTTGAAGTGGTGTGAGAAAGGAATTAGGGTTTGTTGGTTTGATGATGAGAAGTTGAGTTGGTGAAGGTGTTGGAAGTGATTGTGTTGAGTAAGAGTTGTGTTTAGTGAAATTGTTTCTGTTTTACAATTAGTAAAGGCTGTGATTTGTATGATTTTTAATTAATTATAGAAAAATGTTCTTGAAGTAAATTTTTGATATGTTGTGCCTCTATGAGTCTAGAATGACTGAAAAATATGTTGATTCGATTTTGGAATGGTTATGAGTTTAGAAAAATTATTTTCATTAGACCTGTTCCAGCAGGTACCTTAACTGGGACAGCTATATTTCGTGATTTTTAATAAAATGTAGAAAAATCATATTCAATTGAATTTTGGATATGTTGTTGCTTAGTGAGTCTAGTATTTGAGAAAAATAATTTGGAATCACATTGATTGAATTTGATTTATGGAATTCACAAAGTTCAGAACTGCTGCCAGGATGCAGGGCAATTGGGGCAGTCTGGTTAGGTGAACTATTTGACCAAGATTTTGTGTTCAGTTTGATCTGAAATTTTAAAGGGATGATTTTAAGATACAAAACTAAATTCTGTAAAAATTTTAGAATTTTTAGTCAAGTAGATTATTTTATACAATTTTTCAAAATAAGGATAAAATGGAGTTTAAAACCAGAATGTACTATTTATGGTTAGGGTTTTAATTCTTTGTTCTTCTTGCATTGCTTTGGTTCTCCAAAGGTAGGTTGGTCCATAAACCTAACCCTAAACACTTTAAACACACTTGAATCAATGAATGTTATAATCAATTGTTCTTTGCCCTAATTGCATTGTTGAGATTGAACAATGTTATGTTGTGCATTGTGAATGGTAATGTGTTTCATGAGTAATGTGGAATGAAATGTTAATATTTATGAATGATGCTATGTGAGATATAATGTGATCATGGATGAGATATATATATATATATATACTTGAATAATGAGATGTTATATTGTGAAATGAAATGTGAAGCCATTGTTATTGGCTAAGATGATGTAATTGAAAGAAAGAAGGCATGTTTGCCTAAATGTGATGAGAATTGAGAATGGAAATGAATTGTTTGTTTAATATGTTATTCAGTTTCAGAGTTCTGGATTTGGGTGGCATGCCTAAGAAATGATAAAAGGTAACAGTCTTGCCGGGTTGAGGATCTCCTCATATGTGTTGAGTTGATGATCCAAGAGACTGGGTCTGTTACACTATGAGATATATGATTTGTAACAGTCTTGCCGGGTTGAGGATCTCCTCATATGTGTTGAGTTGATGATCCAAGAGACTGGGTCTGTTACACTATCCATGGATAGAGATACATGTATATACATTGCCTACGGGCGTGATTATTGTGACTATGAACCAAAGCAGTAACTCTGAACTCTGAATATCATATTAAATATTTGTTGGGCCCATAGGTGTCAGGGTTATATGAATGTCCTAAATAATGTTATGAGTTAATGAAATGAGATGTTGGTTATTGAGTATGATTGATTAATGTTGAATGTGGCATTGCATTACATTAAAGCATACCATTAGCATGTTTTATCTTACTAAGCCGTTGGCTTAGCGCGAATGTGATTCTTCGCGCAGGTGACAAGGAAGAACCAGAGAGTTCCTCTAGGCCGAGTCGAGCCTAGATTTTGAAGATTGAATAGTGGGCTTTAAGATCGAAGACTGACTGCCAAACATGTATAAATTTTATGTGTTGTAAAACTTGAGTTTTGATGTATATGAATTTGTAAATATTGTTACTTTCCGTTACATAGTGAACAAAGATTTTATCTGCTGTATTTCATAATAAACCTTTACTTTATTTTGTACTAGAAGTGTAAATCCTTTTTGCAGGTTGTAGTTGAGGTTATAAGGGGGATTTATTGGAAGTGTACTGAGAATGATTTTGTTTGCATTGGTTTGTGTAAAAATGTTTTCAAAAATTAGAAAAAAACCAGTTTTGTCGACACTTGGGATTGAATTTTTAGGCAAAACTATGGCAAAATTTCTATAAAAATCGGAACAAAAATTTGACTAAGTAAAAGTGGTAGCAACATTAGGATAGGGTGGCGCCTCTACTCAGCTTACACACGTAGGTCGGGAAGGGGTGTTACAATTTTTGGTATCAGAGCCTAGGTTTGAGATTCTCAACCTAGATCAATTGTAAGAAAAAGAATATTTTGATTTTTAAAGTGGGTTTTTGAGTAAAATACATGTTTTGGTATGGCAGTCTTTGATCTTTAATGAGGAATATTCTGCTGTGTTTGCAGATATAGGTAGAGATGGCATCTCATTCGCGACAATCTGTTGAGGGTAGTGCCGAGAGTATTGCTCCTGCTGAGGGAGCTAGGGTTGATAGTGTTGAGGAGGCACCTGCTTCGGTGTCGGGTAGACCAGCTGGGGAGGAGGTTCCGCCAGCCTGGTTTAGGCCTATGTTGGAAGCTATGAGACAAGCACCTGTGCAACCACAGCCACCGCCACCACCCCCTCAGCCTTCAGTACCAGTAAGGCACTATGATAAGCTAAGGAAATATGGAGCAGAGGATTTCTTTGGTACAGTTGATCCGGCTGTAGCAGAACAGTGGCTTGATAGAGTTCAGAGGGTATTTGTGCAGTTGCAAGCCACTTCAGAGGAGAAGTTTGACTATGCAAGATCTTTGCTACAGAAGGATGCCTACGACTGGTGGAAGACAGTGCCCCATTCTATGGATGATCCACCAACCTTGTCTTATGCGGATTTTCTGAGAGAATTTGAGTTGAAGTATACTCCTAGGGAGTATAAAGATGGGAAGAAAAGAGAGTTTCTAGATTTGAAGCAAGATCATCGGACCGTAACTGAGTATGAAGTTGAGTTTATTCGACTGAGTCAGTATGCTGGGGGTATCATTACTGATGAGATTGATAGATGTCGGCGATTTGAGGAGGGATTGAGGCCCTCGATCATGTGCTTAGTGGCTGGATCCAGATATCAGGATTTCTCACAGCTTGTGGCAGCAGCTCGAAGTGTAGAGCGAGCTCAAGTTATTGCAGCTGCTTCAGAGGAAGAGGTTAGGGTTAGAAGGCCCCAGTTCGAGGCAGGGTCTTCTTCTGCGAAGAGGGGTAGAGGAAGTTTTGTTCCTCGGAGTAGTAGGAGCCAGAGACCAGTGGGTAGGTCAGTGCAGTTCCAGAGGCAGAGATTTAGACCTGCAGCTTCAGTAGCGAGTGCTCCTACTCCTGGAGTTCAGAGATCCACCTTACCTGTGTGTAACCAGTGTGGTGGAAGACATGGGGGCGTTTGTTGGAGGCATAGTAGATCAGGGGTATGCTTCAGGTGTGGATCACCTGACCACTTTGTGAGAGACTGTCCTGAGAGGCAGGATCAGATGCCAGTTGATTCTGCTGCTTCTCGAGCTAGTGTGAGGGGAGGCAGAGGAGGCAGAGGTGCCAGCCGGGGAGGTAGACCAGGATTCAGTTCTAGAAGAGGTGCTACATCCAGGGAGGGTAGACCAGAGGAGGTTGGATCTTCCCAGAGGATGTATGTTATGCAGAGACAGCCAGATACATCGGCAGTCATAGCTGGTACTTTTTCTTTATTTAATACTCCAGTACTTGCTTTGATTGATCCGGGTTCCACACATTCATATATTAGTGCATCTGTTTTGCCTGTATCTGATTTGCATGCTGAGTCCCTAGGATTTGATGTGTTGGTAACAAATCCGTTAGGGCATAGTGTGGTTGTGAGTAAGGTGCATAGAGATAGTGCAGTAGTGGTGCAGGGTGAGGAGTTCCTTGGGGATTTGATTGAGATGCCATTTAAGGAATATGACGTGATCTTAGGTATGGATTGGCTATCTCGACATGAAGCTGTGGTGGATTGTAAAAAGAAAATTGTTTCTTTGAGAACGGGTGATGGTAGAGAGGTGATAGTATCTAATGAGCAGGAACAGCTAGCCTCCTTATTTGTTTCAGCTGTTGCAGCCAGGAGGTTGATTAGAAAGGGGTGTGAAGCCTATCTTGCTCATGTGGTGGATACTAGAGTGAAGGGTTCCCCTATTGATAGCATTGCCACAGTTGCTGAGTTCCCGGATGTGTTTCCAGAGGAGTTGCCAGGGTTGCCTCCTGAGAGAGAGGTGGAGTTCGGTATTGAATTGTTGCCTGGTACCACTCCTATCTCTATTACTCCTTATAGAATGGCACCAGCAGAATTGAGGGAGTTGAAAGTGCAATTACAGGAGTTGTTGGACAAAGGATTCATTCGCCCCAGTGTTTCTCCTTGGGGAGCTCCTGTGCTATTTGTGAAGAAGAAAGATGGTACTATGAGGTTGTGTATCGATTATAGGCAATTGAACAAGGTGACTATTAAAAATAAATATCCTTTGCCTAGAATCGATGATCTCTTTGATCAGTTGAAGGGAGCGTCAGTGTTCTCCAAAATTGATTTGAGATCTGGGTACCATCAGCTGAGGGTAAGAAGTGAAGATGTTCCTAAGACTGCTTTTCGGACCAGGTATGGGCATTATGAGTTTTTAGTTATGCCTTTTGGTCTAACGAATGCACCTGCAGCTTTTATGGATTTGATGAATAGGGTGTTTAGGCCCTATTTGGATCAGTTTGTAGTGGTCTTCATTGATGAAATACTGGTGTATTCGCGGAATGAAGAGGAGCATGATATGCATCTGCGGATTGTGTTGCAGATTTTGAGAGAGAATCAGTTATTTGCCAAATTGTCGAAGTGTGAGTTCTGGTTGGATCAAGTTGCTTTTCTCGGACATATTGTTTCTGCAGAAGGCATCAGAGTTGATCCGAGCAAAGTTGAAGCCATTTTAAATTGGAGTCCACCCAAGTCTGTGACAGAGATTAGAAGTTTTCTGGGTTTGGCAGGCTATTACCGACGGTTTGTGAAAGGGTTTTCTTTGATAGCTACTCCACTCACCAGATTACTTCGAAAGGGAGTGAGATTTGTGTGGACAGATCAGTGTCAGGCTAGTTTTGAGCAGTTGAGAGAGTTGTTGACTCAAGCGCCTGTTCTTACTTTACCTGTTGAAGGCAAACCATATGTGATCTACAGTGATGCTTCACATAGAGGTTTGGGGTGTGTATTGATGCAGGAAGGGAAAGTTATAGCTTATGCATCTCGACAGTTGAAACCGCATGAGCTTAACTATCCGACCCATGATTTAGAATTGGCTGCCATTGTGTTTGCATTAAAGATTTGGCGCCACTATCTGTTTGGGGAGAAATGTTTCATCTACACTGATCAAAAGAGTTTGAAGTATTTGGGTGTCCAGAAAGAACTCAATCTTCGTCAGAGGAGATGGTTAGAATTGATTAAAGACTACGACTGCTTGATTGACTATCATCCAGGTAAAGCAAATGTTGTTGCTGATGCCTTGAGTCGGAAGTCTTTAGCTGGTTTAACTGTTTACTCGCTCTCGTTGCTTGTTGAGTTGAGAGCATTGCATGCCAGTTTTGTACCTTGTGTTGATGGTGCATTATTGGCACAGTTGCAATTAAAGCCGATTTTGTTAGATCAGATCAAAGAAGCTCAGTTGGCCGATAAGAAGATTCAGAAGATTTTTTCAGATTGCAAGAATGGGAAGACTAGAGATTTTGTTGTGAAAGATGATGGGAGTCTCTGGTTTAAGAACCGATTGTGTGTACCCGATGATGCTGATTTGAAAAGAGTCATTTTAGAAGAAGCTCATCAGTCAATGTTTGCTATGCATCCGGGTAATACGAAGATGTATCATGATTTGAGACAGCATTATTGGTGGATTGGTTTGAAGAGAGACATTGCTGAGTTTGTATCGAAATGTCTCACTTGTCAGAAGGTTAAAGCAGAGCATCAAGTTCCAACCGGGTTGCTTCAACCATTGTCAGTGCCAGAATGGAAGTGGGAAAGAGTGACAATGGATTTTGTGTCTGGTTTGCCATTGACACAAAAGAAGCATGATGCTATATGGGTGATTGTGGATAGATTGACTAAAACAGCTCATTTCCTTCCGGTTCGAATGGATTACTCTTTGGAGAGATTGGCTGAGCTGTATATCCATGAGATTGTGAAACTGCATGGTGTTCCAACTTCTTTAGTGTCTGATCGAGATCCCAGGTTTACTTCCAGATTTTGGAAGAGTTTGCATAGTGCTTTAGGTTCTCGACTGCACTTCAGCACTGCTTTTCATCCACAGACGGATGGACAGTCAGAGAGGGTGATACAGATTATTGAGGACATGTTGAGAAGCTGTGTCATCGATTTCTCTGGAAGTTGGGATAGGTTTTTACCTCTTGTGGAGTTTGCTTACAACAACAGTCACCAATCCAGCATTGGTATGGCACCGTTTGAAGCATTGTATGGCAGACGGTGTAGGACACCTCTTTGTTGGAATGAGCTTGGAGATAATAAGTTGGTTGGTCCTGATTTGATTCAAGAAACTGAAGATAAAGTAAAGTTGATTCGAGGCAGGTTAAAAGCAGCTTCAGACCGACAGAAGTCTTATGCAGATCTAAAAAGGGAGAGATATAGAGTTTGATGTTGGAGATAAGGTATTTCTGAAAGTGTCTCCTTGGAAGAAAATTTTGAGGTTCGGTCGGAAAGGAAAATTGAGTCCTCGTTTCATTGGGCCGTATGAAGTGTTAGAAAGAGTTGGGCCAGTGGCGTATCGACTTGCTTTGCCACCTGAGTTGGATCGTATTCATAATGTATTCCATGTTTCTATGTTGAGGAGATATAGGTCGGATCCATCTCATGTGTTGCCATTTGAGTCTATTGAAGTGAGCCCAGATTTGACATTTGAAGAGGAACCAGTTGCTATCTTGGCACGAGAAGTGAAAGAGTTAAGGAACAAGAGAGTGCCATTGGTGAAGATTCTTTGGAAGAATCATGCAAAAGAAGAAGCGACTTGGGAAAGTGAGCATACCATGCGAGAGCAGTATCCGCAATTGTTTCAGCTTTGATATCAGGTAATTTCGAGGACGAAATTTTCTTTTTAGAGGGGGAGAATTGTAATATCCTCATTTATGCCCTAGAAGTTTTGAGTATGTTGTTGTTATTGTGGTTGTTGATATATATATTGGGAAGTGAATGTTTGTGCATATATGTGTTAAATTGTAAGAGAAAAGAAATGGGAAGAGAATGTATATGTATATGTGTTTTGGAGAAGAAATTTAGGGTTTAGAGACAAATGTATATGTTGTTTATATGATGATATAATTAACATATACATTGGTCAAATGAAGAGTCAAGGTGATGGTTAAGTGGAAGAAGATATTTTTGGTTGTTAATGAAATTACTATAAAGGGCTTATATGAGACAAAGAGTTAGTTATATGGTTAAGGGTGTTTTGGTAATTTTCCTTGTAAGATGCATGGTGGAGATTAAAAGAAGAAAAGGTGTTTGACTTGTGCATTTTCTTCTTTCTTTCTTGAAGTGGCCGGATTCTCCATAGACAAAGAGAGAAAGAGAGGTGATCTTGAGGTTTGAAGCATTTTGAAGAAAGAAACAAGGGTTTTGGTTAAAGATTTGTGGATTTCTTCATTTGAGGTAAGATCTTTTCTTTAATTTCTTCAATTCTTTTGAAGTGGTGTGAGAAAGGAATTAGGGTTTGTTGGTTTGATGATGAGAAGTTGAGTTGGTGAAGGTGTTGGAAGTGATTGTGTTGAGTAAGAGTTGTGTTTAGTGAAATTGTTTCTGTTTTACAATTAGTAAAGGCTGTGATTTGTATGATTTTTAATTAATTATAGAAAAATGTTCTTGAAGTAAATTTTTGATATGTTGTGCCTCTATGAGTCTAGAATGACTGAAAAATATGTTGATTCGATTTTGGAATGGTTATGAGTTTAGAAAAATTATTTTCATTAGACCTGTTCCAGCAGGTACCTTAACTGGGACAGCTATATTTCGTGATTTTTAATAAAATGTAGAAAAATCATATTCAATTGAATTTTGGATATGTTGTTGCTTAGTGAGTCTAGTATTTGAGAAAAATAATTTGGAATCACATTGATTGAATTTGATTTATGGAATTCACAAAGTTCAGAACTGCTGCCAGGATGCAGGGCAATTGGGGCAGTCTGGTTAGGTGAACTATTTGACCAAGATTTTGTGTTCAGTTTGATCTGAAATTTTAAAGGGATGATTTTAAGATACAAAACTAAATTCTGTAAAAATTTTAGAATTTTTAGTCAAGTAGATTATTTTATACAATTTTTCAAAATAAGGATAAAATGGAGTTTAAAACCAGAATGTACTATTTATGGTTAGGGTTTTAATTCTTTGTTCTTCTTGCATTGCTTTGGTTCTCCAAAGGTAGGTTGGTCCATAAACCTAACCCTAAACACTTTAAACACACTTGAATCAATGAATGTTATAATCAATTGTTCTTTGCCCTAATTGCATTGTTGAGATTGAACAATGTTATGTTGTGCATTGTGAATGGTAATGTGTTTCATGAGTAATGTGGAATGAAATGTTAATATTTATGAATGATGCTATGTGAGATATAATGTGATCATGGATGAGATATATATATATATATATACTTGAATAATGAGATGTTATATTGTGAAATGAAATGTGAAGCCATTGTTATTGGCTAAGATGATGTAATTGAAAGAAAGAAGGCATGTTTGCCTAAATGTGATGAGAATTGAGAATGGAAATGAATTGTTTGTTTAATATGTTATTCAGTTTCAGAGTTCTGGATTTGGGTGGCATGCCTAAGAAATGATAAAAGGTAACAGTCTTGCCGGGTTGAGGATCTCCTCATATGTGTTGAGTTGATGATCCAAGAGACTGGGTCTGTTACACTATGAGATATATGATTTGTAACAGTCTTGCCGGGTTGAGGATCTCCTCATATGTGTTGAGTTGATGATCCAAGAGACTGGGTCTGTTACACTATCCATGGATAGAGATACATGTATATACATTGCCTACGGGCGTGATTATTGTGACTATGAACCAAAGCAGTAACTCTGAACTCTGAATATCATATTAAATATTTGTTGGGCCCATAGGTGTCAGGGTTATATGAATGTCCTAAATAATGTTATGAGTTAATGAAATGAGATGTTGGTTATTGAGTATGATTGATTAATGTTGAATGTGGCATTGCATTACATTAAAGCATACCATTAGCATGTTTTATCTTACTAAGCCGTTGGCTTAGCGCGAATGTGATTCTTCGCGCAGGTGACAAGGAAGAACCAGAGAGTTCCTCTAGGCCGAGTCGAGCCTAGATTTTGAAGATTGAATAGTGGGCTTTAAGATCGAAGACTGACTGCCAAACATGTATAAATTTTATGTGTTGTAAAACTTGAGTTTTGATGTATATGAATTTGTAAATATTGTTACTTTCCGTTACATAGTGAACAAAGATTTTATCTGCTGTATTTCATAATAAACCTTTACTTTATTTTGTACTAGAAGTGTAAATCCTTTTTGCAGGTTGTAGTTGAGGTTATAAGGGGGATTTATTGGAAGTGTACTGAGAATGATTTTGTTTGCATTGGTTTGTGTAAAAATGTTTTCAAAAATTAGAAAAAAACCAGTTTTGTCGACACTTGGGATTGAATTTTTAGGCAAAACTATGGCAAAATTTCTATAAAAATCGGAACAAAAATTTGACTAAGTAAAAGTGGTAGCAACATTAGGATAGGGTGGCGCCTCTACTCAGCTTACACACGTAGGTCGGGAAGGGGTGTTACAAATAACATTTAAATTAATTAATTAATCTAAAATAAAATAATTTCAAGGATTTCAAGGTCACTTAAGCGAAAATACAATTATTGATGCGTCTAAAATTTTGAACGGAACATCAGAACTGAGTCATCGGACGTCGCTGGAATTTTCTTCGGTTGTTGCTCACATCACTGTTTAGGAGGTATTTGATATCCAAATGAAGCATGGTTAGTGTCATTGGAAAGATAATGAAGTCATGGCCTGATTTATGTTGGAGGTGTTGACTCACTCACCAAAAAATTATAGGAATCTCACTAAAAAATTACTATTTTCATTGGAATTTTTCTCTCTCTCTAGTGATCTCCTTATGGTTTATTAGCACTCAAATTAAAGCTTATGAAAATATGATTCCAGCGCATTTTGAATCACTTGAATTAGAGTTCAGACGAGGGAGATATGATCGTTTAAAGTTTTAATCGCCGGAATTTGCTGGAATTCATTATAGCAACTTCAGGAAGCACGTCCAACACTATCCAGACTCCGATCAGAGTGATTCTGATGATGTTGCTTCATTTAGATGTTATCTTTCCAATATCACTGATAATGCATCAATCGGAGATCCAGTGATGAAATTTTTATCGAAAAAACATAGTATGCTCATTTCTCTCTCTCTCTCTCTCTTCATTTCTCTTTTTTTTAGACCATTTTCTTCCTTCTTCTTATTCTTTTTTATTATATATTGTATATTTATTTTATTTTAAAATTTTCATATTAATTTTCAATTCTTTCTCCCGTTTTCAATTCTTTTTTAACTAAACTCCATCTCAATTATTATTATTATTATTATTATTAAATGATATTTTAGAATATTTTAAAATTTTAGGTTATTGCATTCAAACTTGATTTACTCTCATAGAATCCATTTCCTCTTTCGATGCAACCTTCCACCTTTTTTTGCAGGACATTCAAGTGTTGTTTTAACTGATTTAGGTTCTTCATCATATAAACTTCATTTCTATTAGAAAATGTCTTTTAGGAGTTTTTGAACATTTAGTCCTTCGTTTTGAGGATTATTTCCTTCATCAATCAAAATTGGATCAAATTCTTCCTCATTTGTCCCACTCAATTGAGATGGGTGAAGCAAGCCTAGTATGCTCTCACTATCAAGAATAGGACTAGGTACAACTACTGGTTGACTTGGACTATCATCATCTTGTTCTTCCATCTCATATAAAGGAAGACCCTTGTCCACATCATCCTTGAATGGGAAAGTATTTTCAAGGAAGTTGACATGTCGAGACTCGATTTATGTTATTCTTCTGTCAAAATCTTCGCCAATAAATGTATAACCTTTGGATTGTTCAAAGTACCTTATAAAAATATATTTCTTCCCTTTTTGTCCAAATTTGCCACATTTATAGGAAGTATCATGAACATTTACTACAGTTCCCCAAGGATGCAACGCATTTAAGTTAGGTTTTCTACCCGACCATAATTCATGAGTTGTAGAAGAAACTGACTTAAAAGGAAAACAGTTAAGTATATAGGCAGCAGTTAATAAAGCATCACTCCAAAATTGCATTGGGAGATAGCGCTATCATTGACCTAACCATTTCAAGTGAGGTTCTACTTCATCTTTCAGCAACACCATTCTATTATGGAGTTCTATGAGTAGTTAATTGCCTTATAATATATTATCTTTACATAATTTCTTAAATTGCTCATAGAGACAATCTCTTTATCGATCCATAAAGCTTTTACTTTCTTGTCTATTTGATTCTCAACTTCATTTAAATATTTTATAAAGTAATCTAATGCTTTGGATTTATGAGTTATCAAATAAACATGACCATATCTAGTATACTCATCCATAAAGGTAATAAAATATGAAGCACAATGTGTTGCTTTAATACTTAGTGGTCCACAAATATCTGAGTGTACAAGTTGGAAAGGACATTCAGCTCTTGTGCCCTTTCTAAATGGGTTTCTAGTTGCTTTTCCTTGTAAGAAAATTTCACAAGAATTTTGTTATTTGATCCTAATATACCATCACATAAAGCCTATTCATACTATCTGTGATCGGGGATTTTCGTCTCTACTCCAATGTGAAATGGTTCTTGCTACTTCGGCATTATTAGACTCATGGATTTAGAGAACACGGGCCTGAACCCGGAGAAAATGGAATTGCCACTCAGACGGGCAGAGAAAATAGAAAGGGTTGGATTACTCGATTCCTAAGGAATCTCCAACCTCCTTATTGGGTTCGGAAAGTTAGGCACGCATAAAGAAGGTGAGAATGACCCAGCACTCCCATAGCTCCTGGTTCATTGGAACCGGCCTCCTTTTCAAGTCTAAACATTATTAAATTCTTAATTTTAAAATATCATCCATAATACATGCAATTTAAAATAAATAAACATTCATTATATTAAAGCAAAGAAGGTCCAAACAAATAAACATGGGCACCCAAACAAGATGGAAACATGCTCTTACAACAAAGTTTAATGTCTAAAATTAAATAAAATAGGACACCCATCATTTGGTGAAAACATACCCTTTACATTATTCCAAAATCCTTAAAAGGTAAATTAAATTACATAATCAAAACCAAGGTACCCACAAAGTGGAAATATGCCTTTTACATCATTCTTCAAATTCAAGTAATCAAATATAATTAAACCATTCAACCATTAATTATAAACAATAAATAAAATCCAAACTCATCAGTCGTTACATAACAATAAATCAATAATCAAAACTAAGATTACATTACTAAATTAAGATTAATTGTAAAATTAGGGTTTTAGAACTCTTACTAATCAAATTAGGTTTTAGAATTCTTTTGATCAACCTAGGGTTTAAATCTAAAACTAGAGTTTCTTATTTTGCCAAACTAAGGTTTAATATTATAAATTAGGGTTTTAAACAAAACTAGAGTTTAATATGGAATTAAGAGTTTTAAAAATAAAAATTAGGGTTTTTGAAAATAATATTAGGGTTTTATACAAGTTGCCATAAAGGTTGGGGCTTTAATGAACTAATAATTTTAATACTATTAATAGCTTGGCTACTGAGCATCCTAACAAGTTATTATCCAAAGATAATGGTTGATTTAAAGGATTGGCATAATCATTATAAACTAAACCTAAATTATCGCATGATGGCATTTGAAAATAAATAGCTACTTGATGAAGGAAATATTAATCAATGTTTAAAACTATGTTCAAAAGCAGTTACTATTAAATTCAAATGAATTAAATAGAGAACGTACCTTTGTTTGTTGGCTCCACCAAATGAAAGAAATATTGATCCAAGCTACTGTTTGAATCACCTTGGTTTTTGGCTAGAGGTTAAGGTGAAGGCAGTGCCTACTACCTTCTTTTGTGTGTTGATTCTTCAGTCTTAATTGTTAATTGCTCTTTCTTGTTGCTTTCTCTCATAATTCTGTCTCTTCTTTGATAATTCTCTGTTTGATAATTATGTCTAGGGTTTGATAATAACTGCCATCCCCCTATTTAATTTGTTAAGCCCTTATTTATAAGAAATAAGCTAGGTCTGTAACACCCCTATACCCCGTATACATACACAGCATGCTAATACGATCGTAATATACGTATACTGAATATAGAAATGTCACGGTTACAAAACACACATGACATGACTCTTATATACTATGAACAAATTCAAAACTTTTAAATGAGTTTATAAAACGAAATAGATAGAAAGTTTATTTAAAACGCAGCGGAAAATATAACAAATGTTTCCCAATACATTTGCATCAAAATCAAAAGTTACAAATATAAAATATATACATGAGTGGTAGCTCTTCTCTGATCTTTAAGTCCAAAAATCAACTCTTCAACGCCTAGACTCACTAGGTCTAGAGGAACTCTCGGGTTCAATCCTGTCACCTGCGCGATGAACCACAATCGCGCTGAGCCAACAGCTCAGTAGAACAAACTATAATGATATTATGCTATGTCATACATTCAAACAATATAGATCATACTCAATACACTTTATTTTATGGATGTTACATTTCATTATTTCAATAATTGTATCATCATCCATTACTCACACATTTAACATAGACACACATGGGCCCAACAAGCATTTAATATGATATTCAAAGTTCAGAGTTACTGCTTTGGTTTATAATCACAATGATCAAGCCCTTAGGCAATATATATCATATCTCTATCCATGGATAGTGTAACAGACCCAGTCTCTTGGACCATCAACCCATTAACATGAGGAGATCCTCAACCCGGCTAGACTGTTACTAGTAACAGACCCAGTCTCTTGGACCATCAACCCGACTAATCGAGGAGATCCTCAACCCGGCTAGACTGTTACTTTTCATAAATTTCATTTTCACATTTATTTAGTGTAACAGACCCAGTCTATTGGATCATCAATTCAATTCAATTGAAGAGATCCTCAACCCGGCTAGACTGTTACCTTTATATAGGCATGCCACCAAAACCAGTACTCTGAAATTTGAATAAACATATTAGGCACACAACCATTTCATATATCTCTTTATAAATCTTTTTTCTCAATTCATTTCTCATTCCACAATCAACTAGGCAAACATGCCTCATTTGAATCAATATAGCCAATCACAATGGCTTTACACATCATCTTATCATCACATCTTTCATTTTCATAACACATACATATACCATATTACATTTCATGAGGTTCATATTGTATAAAACATAACATTATTCAAACATATCAACAATACAATGAAATTACTTAGTACATTCACACTCAAATGTATAAGTTCCAAAATCACATGAATGTATGTTATAATGCAAGGTTTGTACTTACCTCAAAAGAAATCCACACAATTCTAAACACTTCCTCTTAACAAGTCTTTCACCAAATAATTAAGGCAATTCACCTTCTTCACAACCTAATTCAGAACAATGAGGAAACTCACATAAGATCATAAGGCTAAGAATCAATTAGGGCAAACTCTAAACTGGACACGCTCACCCACACGGGCGTGTCCCTGACCGTGCCCTAACTCCACAACACAGAAGCATTTACACGTTCAGGACCACGGGCGTGTCACTGGGCGTGTAATACCTACTGTCTCTCAGAAGTATCGACACGTCCAACATCATGAACGTGTTCCTGGCCGTGTCAATTCCCCCAAAATCACAGTAGCTATGACACGCTCACTAACACGGGCGTGTTAATGGCCGTGTCACACCTACTGCCATCCAACACAATTGACACGCCTAAAGACCTGGACGTGCTCCTGAGCGTGTCAGGCCAAAAACCCAGATTCCGGCCAAAACAACAATCCAACCAACAAACAACAATTTTCCACCATCTTCCACTTCAACAAAACTCAACTAGACACACCCAAAACTATAACAACCTTGCAAAAACACCAACACAACTCAAAATACACATCCAACACCAAATCACAACATCATCAAAAACTCTAAACACAACCACAACTCAATCTTAACCAACAAACTTATTCTTCCTTCCAATCTTACTCTTTTCTTCAATCCAACCCAAGAATCAAAGATCAAGTAAACCCAACACTCTTAAACACAACACACTCAAACATATCCATACCAACAACCATAAATCACCAAACCCACAACACAAACTCAAAGAAAACAAGGGAATCAAGAGGAAACTTACCAAGAATGAAGAAAACTCTTAGATTCCTCCTTGATCTCTTGAAAACTTCTTCAATCTTGAGCTTGGAAGGTCAAATCTCTCCCTCTCTCTTGTTCTCTTGCTGCTGCCGTCCAGAGCAAAGAAAGAAGAAGAAAAGGAAAATGAGAGACACGAGAAGAGAGGAAGAAGGAAGAAAAGAAAAAGAAAGAAAAGTCAAACATTAACCCTCTCTCTCCTCAAAACATTCTCCTCCATACAAATAAAAAAAAATAAAATAATCTCAAACATCACCATCCACCCATCTTAATCCACTAACTCAATTTCAAAATAATTACCTTTATACCCTTCAAACAAATATTTGTATATGTTAAGTATATCACAATATATACAACATATACACATTACTTTAACCTCAACTCTCTTTCCAATAAAATAAATACACTTAATCCAATAATAACAATAATTACTCCAATACTTCCAGGGTACATTTTGGGATATTACAATTCTCCCCCTCTAAAAGAAATTTCATCCTCGAAATTACCTGAAATCAAGTCTGAAACAACTGAGGATATTGCTCTAGCATCGTTTGCTCATTCTCCCAAGTTGATTCTTCTCTACCATGACTCTTCCAAAGAACCTTCACAATTGGCACTTTCTTATGTCTCAACTCTTTCATCCCATATGCTAAAATAGCAACCGGTTCTTCTTCAAAAGTCAGATCTAGACTCACCTCAATAGATTCCACTGATAACACATGAGATGGGTCTGACCTGTACCTCCTCAACATAGAAACATGGAAGACATTATGGATTCTGTCTAACTCTGGTGGCAAAGCAAGCCGATAAGCAACCGGTCCCAATCTTTCCAATACTTCATATGGTCCAATGAAACGAGGACTCAGTTTCCCTCTTCGACCAAATCTCAAAATCTTTTTCCAAGGAGACACTTTCAAAAATACTTTATCTCCCACATTATACTCAATGTCTCTCCTCTTCAAATCCGAATAAGATTTCTGCAGATCTGAAGCTGTTTTCAACCTATCTCGAATTATTTTCACTTTATCTTCTGTCTCTTTAACCAAATCAGGACCAATTAACTTACCTTTACCAGTCTCATTCCAACATAAAGGTGTTCTACACCTTCTTCCATACAATGCCTCAAATGGTGCCATACCAATGCTAGATTGATGACTGTTATTGTAAGCAAATTCCACAAGTGGCAACAATCTGTCCCAACTTCCTGAGAAATCAATGACACAGCTTCTCAACATATCCTCAATAATCTGTATCACTCTCTCTGACTGCCCATCTGTCTGCGGATGGAAAGCAGTGCTAAAGTGTAATCGAGAACCCAAAGCACCATGCAAACTCTTCCAAAACCTCGATGTGAACCTCGGATCTCGATCAGACACTAAAGAAATTGGGACTCCATGCAATTTCACAATCTCACTAATATACAGCTCAGCCAATCTCTCAAGAGAATAATCCATCCGAACCGGAAGAAAATGAGCTGTCTTAGTCAACCTATCAACAATCACCCAAATGGCATCATGTTTTCTCTGTGTCAATGGTAAACCAGACACAAAGTCCATAGTCACTCTTTCCCATTTCCACTCAGGCACTGATAAAGGTTGAAGCAACCCTGTTGGGACCTGATGCTCTGCTTTAACCGTCTGACATGTGAGACATTTGGATACAAACTCTGCAATGTCTCTCTTCATACCAGACCACCAGTAATGCTGTCTCAAATCATGATACATCTTCGTACTGCCCGGATGCATAGCAAAAACTGATTGATGTGCTTCTTCTAAAATAATCCTTCTCAAACTAATATCATCTGGCACACACAGTCTACTCTTAAACCATAAGCTCCCATCACCTTTCACAAGAAAATCTCGGCTCTCCCCTTTTTGGCAATCTGAAACAATCTTCTGAATTTTCTCATCAATCAATTGAGCCTCTTTAATCTGATCTAACAACACTGGTCTCAGCTGCAATTGTGCCAACAATGCACCATCATCACAAGATATAAAGCTAGCATGCAACGCTCTCAACTCAACAAGCAACGAGAGCGAATAAGCAGTCAAACCTGCTAAAGACTTCCGACTCAAGGCATCAGCAATAACATTTGCTTTACCTGGATGATAATCAATCAAACAATCGTAGTCTTTAATCAATTCCAACCACCGTCTCTGTCGAAGATTAAGCTCTTTCTGAACCCCCAAATATTTCAAACTTTTGTGATCAGTGTAAATAAAACATTTCTCTCCATACAAGTAATGTCACCAAATCTTCAATGCAAACACAATGGCTGCTAACTCCAAGTCATGGGTTGGATAGTTTAGCTCATGTGGCTTCAACTGTCGAGAAGCATAAGCTATCACTTTACCCTCTTGCATCAAAACACAACCCAAACCACTATGTGAAGCATCACTGTAGATCACATATGGTTTATCTTCCACAGGTAAAGTAAGAACAGGTGCTTGAGTTAACATCTCTTTCAACTGCTCAAAACTAGCTTGACACGGATCAGTCCACACAAATCTAACTCCTTTTCGAAGTAATCTGGTAAGTGGAGTAGCTATCAAAGAAAATCCTTTCACAAAGCGTCGATAATAGCCTGCCAAACCCAGAAAACTTCTAACTTCAGTCACAGACTTTGGTGGACTCCAATTCATAATAGCTTCAACTTTACTCGGATCAACTCTAATGCCATCTGCTGAAACTATATGACCGAGGAAAGTTACTTGATCTAGCCAGAACTCACATTTTGATAGCTTAGCATACAATTGCTTCTCTCTCAAGATTTGCAATACAATCCGCAGATGCTTGTCATGCTCTTCTTCATTACGAGAATACACCAAAATATCATCAATGAAGACTACCACAAACTGATCCAGATAGGGCCTAAACACCCTATTCATCAAATCCATGAAAGCTGCAGGTGCATTCGTCAACCCAAAAGGCATCACTAGAAACTCATAATGCCCATACCTGGTTCGAAAAGCTGTCTTGGGCACATCCTCAGCTCTGACCCGCAACTGATGGTACCCTGATCTCAAATCAATCTTGGAAAATACTGCTGCTCCCTTCAATTGATCAAAGAGATCATCAATTCTAGGCAAAGGATATTTATTCTTGATAGTCACTTTATTCAATTGCCTATAATCGATACACAATCTCATAGTACCATCTTTCTTCTTTACAAACAAAACAGGAGCTCCCCATGGCGAAACACTAGGGCGAATGAATCCTTTATCCAGCAACTCCTGCAACTGCACCTTCAACTCTCTCAATTCAACAGGTGCCATTCTATAAGGAGTAATAGAGATAGGAGTGGTACCTGGCAACAAATCAATACCAAACTCTACCTCTCTCTCAGGAGGCAATCCTGGCAACTCCTCTGGAAATACATCTGGAAACTCATCTACTGTGGGAATGCTATCAAACTGAGAACCCTCTACCCTGGTATCCAAAACATGAGCGAGATAGGCATCACACCCTTTTCTAATCAGCTTCCTAGCTGAAACAGCTGAAATCAACAAGGATGCAAATTGTCTCTGCTCGCTAGATACCATCACAATTCTATCATCACTAGTTCTCAAAGTAACACACTTCTTCTTACAATCTACCACAGCTTCATGTCTAGACAACCAGTCCATGCCCAAAATCAAATCATACTCTTTAAATGGCATCTCAATCAAATCACCA
This sequence comes from Garcia nutans, assembly GCA_947685225.1. Lineage (NCBI taxonomy): Eukaryota > Viridiplantae > Streptophyta > Magnoliopsida > Malpighiales > Euphorbiaceae > Garcia > Garcia nutans. Next base: position 6,011,644 of record CANTUV010000068.1, read on the forward strand.
GGAAATTCCTCTCCTTGCACAACAACTGCACTATCTCTGTGCACCTTACTAACAACCACACTATGCCCTAAAGGATTTGTCACCAAGACATCAAATCCTAGGGACTCAGAATGCAAATCAGTCACAGGCAAAATGGATGCACTTATGTATGAATGAGTAGATCCGGGATCAATTAAAGCAAGTACTGAAATGCCAAATAAAGAAAATGTACCAGCAATAACAGCTGAAGCATTTGGCTTCCTCTGCATCACATAAACTCTTTGGGAAGGTCCAGCCTCATCTGGTCTACTGTCCATAGATGAAGAGCCTCCTCTCTGACTGAACCCAGATCGACCCCCTCTATTAAAACTTCTGCCTCCTCTACCTCCTCTGCTAAAACTAGGTCGTGAAGCTGCAGTATCCACCGACCTCTGCTCCTGTACCTCAGGACATTCTCTAATGAAATGATCAGGGGATCCGCATCTGAAGCACACAGCTGGTCCCCTACTTATCCAACAAACGCCTCTATGTGACCCCCCACACTGAGCAAATATAGGTGGAGTGAACCTCTGAACCGTTGGAGTCGGAGCACTCGTCACTGAAACCGTAGGTCTCGATCTCTGTCTTTGAAACTGCACTGACCTACCAACTGGTCTCTGACTCCTGCTGGTCCTAGGAACAAAGCTGCCTCTACCTCTCTTCACAGATGAAGACCCTGTCTCAAACTGGGGCCTTCTCACTCTAGTCTCCTCCTCAGAAGCAGATGCTGCAATGCCCTGGGCTGTCTCTACACTCCTAGCTGCAGCAACAAGCTGGGAGAAATCCTGGTATCTGGAACCAGCCACAAGACACAAAATAGAGGGCCTCAATCCCTCCTCAAACCTTCTGCATTTGTCAATCTCATCAGATATAATACCTCCAGCATAATGACTCAATCTGATGAACTCGACCTCATACTCTGTTACTGTCCTGTGGTCTTGTTTCAAACTCAGAAACTCCATCTTTTTAACATCTTTATACTCCCTAGGAGTATACTTCAGCTCAAACTCTCTGAGAAAGTCAGCATAAGACAAGGTAGGTGGATCATCCATAGCGTGAGGCACTGTTTTCCACCAGTCATATGCATCCTTCTGCAATAATGACCTAGCATAATCAAATTTTTCCTCTGGAGTGGCTTGCAACTGAATAAAGATCCTCTGTACTTTATCTAGCCACTGCTCAGCCACTGCTGGATCTATAGTACCCAGGAAATCTTCTGCCCCAAACTTCCTCAACTTATCATACTGTCTCACTGGTACTTGAGGCTGAGGCGGCGGTGGCGGCGGTGGTTGTACTGGTGTTTGTCTCATCACTTCCATCATATGCCTGAACCAAGCTGGTGGAACCTCATCACCAACTGGTCTCCCTGACCCAGAAGTAGGTGCCTCACCGGCTCTATCAATTCTAACCTCATCTCTACTCTCTTCCGGAGCTACACTCTCCGCACTTCCCTCAACAAACTGACGTGAATGAGGATCCATTAAAACCTATATCTGCAAACATAGCAGAATACACCTTATTAAAGATCAGAGACTGCCAATACTAAATATATATTTTATTCAAAACCAACTTTTAAAATCAAAATATCATTTTTCTTACAGTTTACCTAGGTTGAGAATCTCAAGCCTAGACTCTGATACCAAAATAATTGTAACACCCCTATACCCCGTATACGTACACAGCATGCTAATACGATCGTAATATACGTATACTGAATATAGAAATGTCACGGTTACAAAACACACATGACATGACTCTTATATACTATGAACAAATTCAAAACTTTTAAATGAGTTTATAAAACGAAATAGATAGAAAGTTTATTTAAAACGCAGCGGAAAATATAACAAATGTTTCCCAATACATTTGCATCAAAATCAAAAGTTACAAATATAAAATATATACATGAGTGGTAGCTCTTCTCTGATCTTTAAGTCCAAAAATCAACTCTTCAACGCCTAGACTCACTAGGTCTAGAGGAACTCTCGGGTTCAATCCTGTCACCTGCGCGATGAACCACAATCGCGCTGAGCCAACAGCTCAGTAGAACAAACTATAATGATATTATGCTATGTCATACATTCAAACAATATAGATCATACTCAATACACTTTATTTTATGGATGTTACATTTCATTATTTCAATAATTGTATCATCATCCATTACTCACACATTTAACATAGACACACATGGGCCCAACAAGCATTTAATATGATATTCAAAGTTCAGAGTTACTGCTTTGGTTTATAATCACAATGATCAAGCCCTTAGGCAATATATATCATATCTCTATCCATGGATAGTGTAACAGACCCAGTCTCTTGGACCATCAACCCATTAACATGAGGAGATCCTCAACCCGGCTAGACTGTTACTAGTAACAGACCCAGTCTCTTGGACCATCAACCCGACTAATCGAGGAGATCCTCAACCCGGCTAGACTGTTACTTTTCATAAATTTCATTTTCACATTTATTTAGTGTAACAGACCCAGTCTATTGGATCATCAATTCAATTCAATTGAAGAGATCCTCAACCCGGCTAGACTGTTACCTTTATATAGGCATGCCACCAAAACCAGTACTCTGAAATTTGAATAAACATATTAGGCACACAACCATTTCATATATCTCTTTATAAATCTTTTTTCTCAATTCATTTCTCATTCCACAATCAACTAGGCAAACATGCCTCATTTGAATCAATATAGCCAATCACAATGGCTTTACACATCATCTTATCATCACATCTTTCATTTTCATAACACATACATATACCATATTACATTTCATGAGGTTCATATTGTATAAAACATAACATTATTCAAACATATCAACAATACAATGAAATTACTTAGTACATTCACACTCAAATGTATAAGTTCCAAAATCACATGAATGTATGTTATAATGCAAGGTTTGTACTTACCTCAAAAGAAATCCACACAATTCTAAACACTTCCTCTTAACAAGTCTTTCACCAAATAATTAAGGCAATTCACCTTCTTCACAACCTAATTCAGAACAATGAGGAAACTCACATAAGATCATAAGGCTAAGAATCAATTAGGGCAAACTCTAAACTGGACACGCTCACCCACACGGGCGTGTCCCTGACCGTGCCCTAACTCCACAACACAGAAGCATTTACACGTTCAGGACCACGGGCGTGTCACTGGGCGTGTAATACCTACTGTCTCTCAGAAGTATCGACACGTCCAACATCATGAACGTGTTCCTGGCCGTGTCAATTCCCCCAAAATCACAGTAGCTATGACACGCTCACTAACACGGGCGTGTTAATGGCCGTGTCACACCTACTGCCATCCAACACAATTGACACGCCTAAAGACCTGGACGTGCTCCTGAGCGTGTCAGGCCAAAAACCCAGATTCCGGCCAAAACAACAATCCAACCAACAAACAACAATTTTCCACCATCTTCCACTTCAACAAAACTCAACTAGACACACCCAAAACCATAACAACCTTGCAAAAACACCAACACAACTCAAAATACACATCCAACACCAAATCACAACATCATCAAAAACTCTAAACACAACCACAACTCAATCTTAACCAACAAACTTATTCTTCCTTCCAATCTTACTCTTTTCTTCAATCCAACCCAAGAATCAAAGATCAAGTAAACCCAACACTCTTAAACACAACACACTCAAACATATCCATACCAACAACCATAAATCACCAAACCCACAACACAAACTCAAAGAAAACAAGGGAATCAAGAGGAAACTTACCAAGAATGAAGAAAACTCTTAGATTCCTCCTTGATCTCTTGAAAACTTCTTCAATCTTGAGCTTGGAAGGTCAAATCTCTCCCTCTCTCTTGTTCTCTTGTTGCTGCCGTCCAGAGCAAAGAAAGAAGAAGAAAAGGAAAATGAGAGACACGAGAAGAGAGGAAGAAGGAAGAAAAGGAAAAGAAAGAAAAGTCAAACATTAACCCTCTCTCTCCTCAAAACATTCTCCTCCATACAAATAAAAAAAAATAAAATAATCTCAAACATCACCATCCACCCATCTTAATCCATTAACTCAATTTCAAAATAATTACCTTTATACCCTTCAAACAAATATTTGTATATGTTAAGTATATCACAATATATACAACATATACACATTACTCTAACCTCAACTCTCTTTCCAATAAAATAAATACACTTAATCCAATAATAACAATAATTACTCCAATACTTCTAGGGTACATTTTGGGATATTACAAGGTCAAGCTAAGTTAAACCGACCTTAATTTAGATTTATAAATCAATAATTCCCAAACAGTAACCATATTAAATTAAAACCAAATAAACTTGACATGAAACTATGTCCATATCGAATTAAAATCAAATTAATTTGATATGGACCAGAATTAGGAGTCCTAATTCGATATGGAAGTTATCCATATCAAATTTGAATTGACCTAATTCGATATGGACCATCATCCATATCGAATTAGGAGCATAATTCGATATGGATGTGTCCCATATCGAATTAGGCAAGCCTAATTCAATATGGTGTGATGCAAATAGAACTAAACCTGTTTTAATCATCAAATGGACCGTACCAAACTTGTTTCAATCATCATGTGGACCGTTTTAAGGCTTTCAAGGTTAAACCAGCTTATTTTAGGCCTTATAAAAATTGAACTAATCTAATTAAAAACTTTAAATCAGGTTTAAGCCATTAAGAATGGACCGATCTTTGCCTAGGCCTTCTTTAATTGGGACCGGATTAGCTTAGGGCTAAAATTAAGGGTCTATAGTTTGTTCCTACTTGAACAATATTGAATTCAGTAAAAGATAGTGAAAAGCAAGCTGATCTTGGATAAAGATGGGTTCTGGACCCAAAAAATGGATTTGGGTTATTGATATGAGACTGGATTGATTGGGTTCTCGAACCAAGATTGGGGTTTGGATTCTCAACCCGAGACTGAATTTGGATTCTGGACCCAAGAATTGGTTCGACTGACCTTCTGTCAGTTGAGGATTTTGGCTCTCTTCTAGCCAATCAATTTCAGCTCTTCTAGCTGACTGACTTTCTATCAGTTGGGAGTTTTGGCTTTCTTCTAGCCAAACAATTTTAGCTTTTCTGGCTGGAGTAACCTTCTGTCAGTTGAGGGTTCTGACATTCTTCTAGCAAAAAAATTTCAGCTCTTCTAGCTAACTGACCTTCTGTCAGTTGAGAGTCTTGGCTTTATTCTTGTTCCATTCTTCAATGGATCAACTTCAGCTCTTCTAGCTGGACTAACTTTGTCATTTGAGAGTTTTTGCTTTCTTCTAGCCAAACAATTTTAGCTCTTCTAGCTGACTGACCTTCTGTTAGTTGAGAATTTTGGCTTTCTTCTAGCCAATTAATTTAAGGTCTTCTTCTTTCACAATGAATCTTCAAATATTAGGTCTTCACCCTTCACAATGGATCTTCATCCTCTGGACATTGGGTTTTCACCCTTCAAAATAGATCTTCATCCTTGGACTTTTTTCTTGCATTGACTTCAGCTCTTCTAGCTGGACCAATCTTTATTTTTTGCATCTTCATTCTTTTAGGATTCTTACTTTCTTCTTGTTCCATTCTTCTTGTTCTTCCTTTTGCAAAAAATTAAGCTATTTTTCAAAAAAAATTCAGTTATTTTTTAGCTAGTCCTCATATCCTCTCTTTGCCCCCTATGTGGAAAAATATTAAAAGTGAATCTGAAAATGTTTTGTACATGCATAAACTCAAAAATTAAAAGGAGAAACTTTTCCCTGTATAGGCTCAAATCAATGAATTTTTTTATGCAGGTTCTGATTGATGTTTGTGTATTGTCTAGTTCCTTGTACAAGTATGCATCTCCATTTTTATAAAGCGACTAGATCTTCCTCAAGCAATAGGCCTTCCATGCCCCCTGATTCTATATCTGCTTCATGTTTGCTTCATAGAGTATCTATTGTTCACTTTGAAAAATGATAGACAGTACAAGACAATAAAATGCATTATGATATGCTCATGTATGCATGATCAAGGGTGGGCATCGGTCGGTTTGGTTAATTAATCAACTGAACCTATCGGTCAACCAAACCAAATTTCTTAAAATCTTTTAATCGAACTGACTGATTTTTTTAAAATTTTATATTAAAAATTTTATTTAGAAAAAATTAATATAATTAAATAACTAATTAAAACTTATTAAAAAAACTAAAAAATAACTTTATTTTGCAATAAAAGTTTATATTTATAGTACAAAATTAATATAATTAAAGAATTAAACAAAAAATAATAACTAAATAAATTTTAAAAAAGGGGTTCGGTTAACGGTTAACCGATCGAACTGAACCGGTTAACTGTTAACCAAACCAAGAAGTGAATTTATATAAATTCTTCGATCGAAACGATCAAATTATTCTAAATTCGGTTAATCAAACCAAATTTTTGGTCGGTTAGCTAAAACTTCGGTCGGTTAACCAAATTTTTCCCACCCCTATGCATAATATGCACAAATGATACTTGTAGTGGTTCTATTAACTCACAAACTGAGATGATCAGCTGAAGTGCTCCCATGGATTCCTTCCAGATGGTCGTTCAGGTCTTGCATTGGAATGGTAGAAGGCTTCACATTTATGGCTTTTATCTTCAAAATGTTGAAAAAAGGAGTGGTGGGACACAAGCAGCATAGTCAGAGATATGCCCATTTCCAACTATGATTCAGTACGTCAGCGGTAGCTTCTTCATAATCTTGCAAATAATCATTTATTTTACCCATTGTGTCCTTCGAGGTTCGACAGTGCAACATACTTCCTTAAACTCGAAGGCTTTGTAAAAATATTTTTTTAAAAAAATCTTATTTTGCTTTGTCAAATTAATACATCTATAACATGACAACCCAATTAAGCAAGAACTATTGTACTTCAGATAGGCATATACACATTACTTGGCCAAAGGTCCCATTGAGTTTAAATATTTTATATCTCATATGCATGCTTATTCAAATAATCTCCACTAATAGACTTTACCTACCAAGAGAGATCAATATGTTTTTATTAGGCTTGAAATGGGGTCTATAAAGGATATGGGTTAAGTGAAGGCCATCTTTAGATTAGAGCTGATGTAACACTATAAATAAACCTTCACGGTACAAACTTTCTGTTGGAACTGTAGATAGTTTGAAACATTACACTCTAGACTTCATTTCCACCTTTCAAGAATCTTATTATCTTGCTTCATGAAAAGACAAAACTTGAAATCTTACTTCATGAAAGGATAGAGGTAATCTTCTTGGTAGAAATTTGAATTTAATTAGTACAATCTTGATCTCTTTCTTTTGTAGAAACTCAAGACCATCATTTTGCCTTTTTCTCTTTTTTTTTTCTTCTTCTTCTTCTTCTTTCTTCTTTTTTTCTTTTATTTTTCTTTTCTTTTCCTTTTTTTTTTTGCTTTTTTTTTTCTTTTTTCTAGCTCTAAGAAAGTTATTTTATCTGTACCATTCTATGCTTTTGACTATGGATGAGTGGAGTAGAGTGAGTTTGCTTCAACAAGGATAAATCATTTGTGCCCTGATACCATCTTAATTGATCGAAGGTATTAAGTCTAGTATCAGGTGAACTTCAACTATCCTTATGGTCTTGACTATGCATTCCTTTTTATGATCTTCTTGCCTCTTCACTTTAGTAATCATCAGATTTGTCATAAGTATTACAATAACTCAGGGTAGGTTGTTGGGGTTTATAAGCCAATAAAGAGAGAGATAAAATCTCAAGAAGGCTCAAAAGGACAACTAGAAATTAATATTTAATTTGGTAGATTCTAGTTGTTGGCTTACCAAACAATGCCTAGATCATCTCTCTCTTAAATGAGCAAAGTTCAATTTCACCTTGAAAGTTTGTCAAAGCATGTTCTAAGATTGACTAAGACCTAAACAAAGGTAATTATGCAGGAGCCCTCTTTAAGTAAGCATACACAGCTCAATACTATAGAATAACTTCCTCACCTAGTAAAGTCATTCAGATTATGATGCATAGATACACTAATTTATAAATATCAAGCTAGATTCATCATTGGTTGTGCACCAAAATAAACAAAGACCAACAAAAATTTAATGAAAATAATTTATTCAAACAATCTTAATTTGAAAAATGTAATTATTCCAAAAACACCAAAAAAAAAAAAAAGAAAAAGAAACAAAAAACCAAACAAGCCAAGGGAAGTTTGTTGAGTTGGAGTCAAAGATGCTTCATCTACTTGGACATATCAAGGGCAATAGTCATCACCTCCTCATCCACAGTTGGTCCAAGCTTGCTTAGTAGCACCTCCCCTTTAGCAATTCCTCCATCCGCGTCTTAAAAAGATGATAAGACAAAACTTTCTTTCAATTTTCCCCCTATAATGAAGGTTACTAGTGGAGGCACTCTTCCAAATTTAGGCAAAGGATTACTCTTGATGTTGGGTTTATCGGGCTCAGGCAAGTTTTCACTATCAATCAAATCTTGAATCTTGTGTTTTAGTCACAAGCATTTGTCTGTCTCATGTCCTTGTGTCTAATGAAATTGACAAAAGGCTTTAGTATCAAAATTTAGTGGTAAAGGATTCGACAAAGGTCGAGGAGCCAATGGCTGTAACAATGCTTTCTTCTGCAGCTTGTTGAAAACCCAAGACAAAGGTTGAAACTGACTAAGTCATTACATTGTTCCAAAATCCTTAAAAGGTAAATTAAATTACATAATTAAAACCAAGGTACCCAAAAATTGGAAACATGTCTTTTACATCATTCTTCAAATTCAAGTAATCAAATATAATTAAACCATTTAATCATTCATTATAAATAATAAATAAAATCCAAACTCATCATTCGTCACACAATAATAAATCAATAATCAAAACTAAGGTTACATAACTAAATTAAGATTAATTATAAAATTAGGGTTTTAGAAATCTTACTAATCAAATTAGGGTTTTAGAATTCTTTTGATCAACTTAGGGTTTAAATCTAAAACTAGGGTTTCTTATATTGCCAAGCTAGGGTTTAATATTAAAAATTAGGGTTTTAAACAAAACTAGAGTTTAATATGGAATTAGGGGTTTTAAAAAAAAAATACAATTTAGGGTTTTAGGATTTTGGAAAATATGATTAGGGTTTTTTAGGGTTTTTGAAAATAATATTAGGGTTTTGTATAAGTTGCCACCAAGGTTTGGGCTTTAATGAACTAATAATTTTAATACTATTAATAGCTTAGCTATTAAGCATCCTAACAAGTTATTGTGCAAAGATAATGGTTGATTTAAAGGATTGACATAATCATTATAAACTAAACCTAACTTATCGCATGATGGTATTTGAAAATAAATAGCTACTGGATGAAGGAAATATTAATCAATGTTTAAAACTATGTTCAAAAGCAGTTACTATTAAATTTAAATGAATTAAATAGAGAGTATACCTTCATTTGTTGGCTCCGCCAAATTGAAGAAATATTAATCCAAGCTACTGTTTGAATCACCTTGGTTTTTGGCTGGAGGTTAAGGTGAAGGCAGTGCCTACTGCCTTCTTGTTATATGTTGATTCTTCAGTCTTAATTGTTAATTGCTTTTTAGTGTTGCTTTCTCTCATAATTCTGTCTCTTCTTTGATAATTCTCTATTTGATAATTGTGGCTACGGTTTGATAATAACTATCATCCCCTTGTTTAACTTGTTAAGCCCTTAATTTTGAGAAATAAACTAGGTCAAGCTAAGTTAAACTGAGCTTAATCTGGATTTATAAATCAATAATTCCTAAATAGTAACCATATCGGATAAAACCAAATAAACTCGATATGAAACTGTGTCCCTATCAAATTAAAATCAAATTAATTTTACATGGGCCGGATTTAGGAGTCCTAATTAGATATGGAAGTAGTCCATATCAAATTAGAATTGACCTAATTTTATATGGACCATCATCCAAATCGAATTAGGAGCCTAATTTGATATGGATGTCTTTCATATTGAATTAGACTTGTTCTAATTCAATATGGAGCACGCCCATATCGAATTAGGCCCTAATTTGATATGGTGTGATGTAAACCGGACTAAACCAGTTTCAATCATCAAATGAACCGAACTAAACCTATTTCAATCATCATATGGACCGTTTTAGGGCTTTCAAGGTTAAACCGGCTTATTTTAGGCCTTATAAAAATTGAACCATTCTAATTAAAAACTTTGAAGCAGGTTTAAGCCATTATGAATGGACCAATCTTTGCCTAGTCCTTCTTTAATTTGGACCAGACTAGCTTAGGGCCAAAATTAAGGGTCTACACTATCTTGCCCAATATGCCCTAATCTAGCATGCCATAAGCAAGCATTCATATCTTTATTGCTAGATTCAGTAATTAAGGAGAAAACAGACACTTTAGTTTTAATTATACTTTTGGTCTAAAATAATCAAACCATCAACTAATAGTCCACTACCATAAACTATAGTATCGTTAGAAATGATTACATAATTATCCTTAAAATACAAATTATGTCCTAACTTTAACAAAGCAAGAACATAGACCAAATGTCAAATGTTTGGAGTATAGAGAACATGATGTAGGTATAGGGTACTACCTTCTTGCAAATCCAATTTGCATTTGCCAATCCCTTTAACTTCAACTCTATCATTTGTGCCTACATATATCCACTTTGTTCAACTAGGAATTTGATGAAAATCTACAAAGCAGTTTTGTCTTTAACTATGTTATCCATTGCTCCTGAGTTTATAGTCCATAATGGAGGAGATTTAGTATGCAATACAGTAATAGAAACAAATATTTCAAGAATAAAGCAATGGTTTGAAGAATTTAAATGAGACAATACCTTTCCAGGCTTAGTGCACTTAGGAGCATAATTACCTTTATTACCGCAATTATAATAGGTCATTTTGGTCTTTTCCTTCTTCCCACCATCCTTTCCTTAATGCTTAAATTGCTTCTTTCCTTCCTTTAGTCCTTGATTAGTCTCAACTACCTTTATTTTTCCTTTCATTTCCCAAAATTCTTTTTACACTTAAAACTAGATGTTTGTTTGGAATAAGATGTAGCTATATTTCATGTGCATTAGGTTTAGCTACCTCAAGGCACTCATCCTTGAGTTTCAAATGTCACACAATATCAGCAAAAGATTTAATGTTCTCATTGTGGGTCATATTAACCTTCATATGCTCCCAAATAGTAGGTAGAGACCAAATTATATCTTAAACTTGATGTTCATCAGTAAGGTTATGCTTGGCTGATTTCAGCTCCATTTTTATGTTTGGCATGTCCCTCAAATGTTGTTTCATAGACTTATTTGGGACCTTTTATAAGTATCAAACTTGGTGGTCAATTGCCTAAGTTTGGAGATAGAAGTTTGTCCAAATTTTTCTTTCAAAGCAATCCACAATGCATGAGCAGTCTTACACTGCTGATGTTTGTAAACAAGTTCATCATTCATGGAACTAATGAAGATTCCTTCGGTAGTAGAATCTTTCTTTTTCCAAGCATTGTATGCTACCACATCATGCTTGAATTGTCTTTTATTAGCATTTCCCTCATCGGCTTTAGGCTCTTCCATAGCACTCTTAATATTCTCTAAAGCTTCTTGCTTTTCAAGGATATAATGCATTTTTAGATGTCAAATATTGTAATTATCACCATTTAGCTTCTCACCTTTATTTAATTTTGCTATTATATTCTTTGTTGCCATAGTCAATAACAAACTACAATAGAAATTTAAAAATGCAAGTATTAATTGTTATGTTCATATACTTATCACTAGTCACAATTTGAAAATAAATTATTTAAAGAATTTTCTATTGAAAGTGGATGAGAAAGTTCACTATGTTCCCAACCATCATCCAATAACAATATAGAATCTTCTTTAACTTGATTAAATTGTGCCAATCTAATTTTTTGATTTATCCAAAATCATGAAACAACTAACAATTTAATGATAATATCACAATAATTTATCTATGTGCATTGAATATGCTTATTGCAAAACATTGAATATAATAATATTATTTAACAAACATAACACATGACAAATAATAAATCAAGGACACTTTGTCCTAACTCTCTTTGGGACAAATGCTTCAAAATTAAAACAATTTAAAATATTAATGGATTTGTTCTTAATTAAAGGAAACATTTCTAAAGATGATTTAGGAGTCCTAATACTAGAATTTCCACTTAGGATAGATTATTTTTTTAAATTTGTCCAAAGATAAGATTCTATAAATAAGTGAACTAACATATTATAATTTATAGTTTTCTTGTTCATAAAATCCCTATCATCATCTGTGGGAGACTAAAATTTTTATCCCAGCCCCTTGTCCAAAAACAATATAATTTTTCTTGCTAGGACTCGTTTAAAGTTGAATGTGTAAAGCATGATATTTATGAAACTCAGTTCACTCAACACAATGATATATAATCTTTTGAATCATTTGATTTATTGTTCTAATATGCTCAATAATATTGTCATAAGATTTCATGTTATAATTGGCAAGCCTATTATCAAAGATCTTAGTTTATAATATTTTTTCATAGACATTCTTCTTAAGGTAGTTAGAGTTAGCAAGTAAAATTTTAACTCAAATTATAGATTAACGCCAAAAGTCACATGCATATTATTCCTAACCCTTCTCTAGGTTTTATGTCTCAGTAATCTCCTTAAGCGAGATATAATTTCTTCAAAAAAATTGAGGAAAATAATTATTAATATTACAAGCCAATTATATTAACATGCATAAGCCAAAACAAAATAATGTCAAAAAAATTTGACATTCAATATGATTCATTAAAAATAATTTATAAATTGAAATTACAATTTTTTTAAAGTATATACACAATTTTTAATAAATTTTCCAACTAAAATTCAATTAAAAATTGCATTAATCAATTAAGTGAATCAAATATTGAAATAAATAAGTAGAAAATTTAATTGTGTCCTGTTGAATCATAATTCCCTAAGATATACTTTCTATAAATATTTACTATTATTTTTTTATATAGTTTATATGTTCAACTTTAGAATTCTAGAACTTGAAAAATTCCAGAATTCATATGATCAACATGTCAATTTCACAAATTCACAACTTTATATAAAAACCTCCAATTTTAATGTTCTTCATTACAAAGCTTATAATGCATATTTTAAGTATATATAAATTTTATATCATGACACAGAACACATAATTCACAAAAAGACTCAAAAGTTGTTGCTCCAAATATAAACAAAAAATTTCCAAAATTGGTATGATTAACATGCCAACTTTGCAATTTCATAACATTATGTAGAGAACTCCAATTTTAATGTTATACATATCATTGTGAAGCCTGTAATGCATACTTTAAGAGTATATTAATTTTATTCCATGAAACAAAATACATAATTCACAAAATGACTCAAATACCCTAAATATGAATAAAAATATTTAGATTTGAGTTTTTAAGTACTCAACTTTGAAAATTTATATCTTTATTTATAAACACCAAATTTTGTGTTTTTTATATTATTATAAAGCTCTTGCATCATACTATAATAATATTTAATTATTATGATATAAATGGCTGTATATAAATCATAAAAAAGTCCTAAACATTCTGCCTAATAATATTCATGTTCATATAAAAGACAAAAATTTCATGTCATAACTCAATATTATCAACAAAAAATTCATGAGAATAATCAAATGGGCTTTGGTACCAATGTTAAATAATGCAGTGATAATTGAAATTTGGATCGAATCACTTACCTCTTGATGATTCCATAAGAAATATTTTGATACCTTTCACCAAGTCTAATGGATATCACAAATTGGAAATGCACCATTTTTCACAATCTAATTTACTATTTTGTGTATGATTTTTCTTTCTAAAAATTATAGAAAATTGAATTTTTTTTTTATCAATTTATCTCTTGCATCATACTATAATAATACATAATTATAATGATATAAATGGTAGTATATAAATCACAAAAAAAGTCCTAAACATTTTGCCTAATAATATTCATGTTCATACAAAATACAAAAATTTCATGTCATAACTCAATTTTATCAACAAAAATTCATGAGAATCATCAAATGGGCTCTGATACCAATGTTAAATAATGCAGTATTAATTGAAATTTAGATCAAATCACTTACCTCTTGATAATTCTACAAGAAATATTTTGATACCTTTCACCAAGTCTAATGGAAATCATAAGTTGGAAATGCACCATTTTTCACAATCTAATTTACTATTTTGTGTCTAATTTTTCTTTCTAAAAATTGTAGAAAATTGGAAATTTTTTTTTATAAATTTATCTCTTGACATTTATAGAAGTCAAGAGTTGCCTTTTCGAATGGTTGCAACTCTTAGCATGGTAACCATTCTTATGGTTGCAACTCTTGGTATGGATAGTTGCAACTCTTGGCATAGTTGTAACTTTTCTAAGAGTTGCAACTCTTTATTTATAGATCCATGTCAACCCGTCATGGGTGACTAAGTTTATCAATAATTTCCCACAGGCATTGCTAGATTCTAGACCTTAAGAAATATAGGCATAAGCTTGGAGAATAGGAGTTGCGACTTAGACGAATTGGAAAGAAAATTAGAAGAGGTGGATGACCCTACTCATAAGGAATTTCCTAAACTCCCATACTGGGTTCGGAAAGTTGGATACACATGAGGAATATAAGAAATGACCCAACAACTCCAATATGCCGACTCATTAGAACCGACCTCCTTTTCAGGTCTAAATATTATTTTATTTTTAGTTATTTTAATATTATTCAATTATCAGACAATATAAACTAAGTAAAAATTCATTCATGAACAAACAATCCCAATTACAAAATAATAAATAGGTACCCATACTTAGTAGAAATATACTCTTATAATATCCAAAAAAATTCATAAAAGAAATACAATAAGGCATCCACAAAGAGTGGAAACATGCTATTTACAATTCTCTTAAATAAAATAAAACAAATAAACAAGTAAATAAATAAATAACAATAATAATAATATCACAACAATATTTAATAATAAACATGTAGGGAAAATTAAATGTTAATCAATAAGCCCTAAATTAGCAAAGGAAAGACATATAAATAATTAATATACAAAAAATATACTCCCTCCATTCCACTTTGATTACTATTTTAGAAATAATTACACATACCAAAGTAATCATTAGTGATTATAAATTTTACAAAAAAATTTATAATATTTTACTTAGTACCCCTTGCAACTATTCTCTCCTTATTAATTACTAATATTTATCTTATAAGGTTAAATTTAGAACTTTATAATTAATATTATCTTGAATTTATAAAAGTGACAATTGAAGTGGAACAATTTTTTTTTCTTAGACAACAATTGAAGTAGAACGGATGGAATATTTAGAGGTAACACAATGATTAAATTAATAAATTTCATCAATTAATACTAAAACAAAATTTTTATTTCCTAAAAAAGGTATTTAGGCACGTGAAAAAAACACAAATTAAATATAGTAACATGAACAAGAAAAGCAAAATTTAAACAAAACTAATTTAATTTGGAATGGTACCCAAAGATAATTTTGTACAAATGATAAACAAATCATAATCAAAAAATTATTTTATCAGCCACTTTATACTTACAATACTAAAAAATTCCTTTATTATACTCCCTCTATTCTAATTCAAGCGTCGTGTAAGAAAATCTTTTTTGTTTCACTTTAATTATCACTTTAATAAATTCAAGGTGGTATTAATTATAAAGTTCTAAATTTACTCTTGAGTATTAAATACTTCTAAGATTAGTATTGAAAAATAGAATTTAGAAAAAAATAATTAATACCACCTTTGTACAAAATTAGAAGTATTTAATACTCAAAATTAGCCCCTCTCCACGGTTTGAAGTTTTTGTGTTCTCAAAATTTGCTCATCCTTGTTTGAAGGTCCTTGCTGATGGTTACTGGAGTTCCAAAAGTCAGCCCCCCAAAAGTCGAAAAGAAAGTCCTTGTTGCTTCCTCTTGCAAAAAATTGCTGTGTTTCCAAGATTAGGGTTTTGCAAAACTGAGTTCCAAAAGTCTTTAATAGCTACTGATCATTCCTAAAGACCAAGAGTATGCTTCAGTTAAAAATCCAAAAGTCTAATTTCTATAAACATAATTTTTATACTCCCTCTATTCTAATTCAAGTGGGACCATCGTAAGCGCGACCCTCGTCGTCACTCCCTATATTTTTTTAATGGATAATATTTAGATGTTTTTTATCTTCTTTTTAATTATTCAATTATCTTTATATGTGTTATATTATTTTTCCTTGCTTTACTCTTTTCCTTAAATTTATACATATTTTTAAAAGGAATTATAAAAGGCATGTTTTCATCTAGTGTGGGTGCCTTATTTATTTAGTTTATGTAATTCAATTTATTTAAAGACTTTGGGATAATTATAAGGGACACGTTGCCACCTTTGTGTGTGTGTCCTATTTTACTTATTTTTTTTGGACAATGAACAATTGTAAAAGCATTTTTCCATCTATGGATGGGTGCCTATTTATTTATCTTATTTGAAAATTCCCGTTCACAGTGGCGACTCCACTGGGAAATTGTTGTGAGAGAGAATTTTTGCCCACACTCCCATGTGGAATAGTTCTTGCAACTTCGGCACTGTTAGGCTCAGGGCCTTCGAGAATACGGACCTAAACCTAGAAAAAATGGAGTCGCCACTCGGATGGGCCGGGAAAATAGAAAGGGGTGGATGACTCGATTCCTAAGGAATCTCCAACCCCCTATTGGTTTTGAAAGCTAGGTACGCGTGGGGAAGGTGAGAACGACCCAGCACCCCCACAACGCTCGATTCTTTGGAATTGACATCCTTTTCAGGTCTTAATATTATAAAATTATTAAATATAATGATATTATTCATAATACATGCAATCATAAGAATAAATACTCACTTCATTAAAAATCATAGCAAGTTTAAACAAAATAAATAAATAGGCGCCCATCGATGGATGGAAATACGCCCTTACAATTATCCAATGTCCAAAAGAAAACGAATAAAATAGGATACCCACCAATTGGTGGAAATATATCCTTTATATTAATCCAAAACTTAAATAAATTATATTACATGATACTCAACAACTGAGGTACCCATAATATAAAAACATAACTCATACAATTCTTGAAACCAAAATAAACTAATAAAAAAATAATCAATCATTCATAATAAATAAATAATTTATCATAGACCAAATTAACCATCCAATAAGACATATCATAAATACACATGCAATAGTGATCAATCCTACATTTAAGTATCATATTTAAATAATAGATTTACAAGCTAAGGTTTTTAATTTTTAGAGAAATAGAATTTAGCTACTGTACATGTAACATCCGTGATTTTGGAGAAATTAAATAAGTATTTGGAGATATAAATTGTATATACTCAACATATATATCTAGAGTATATATAACATATACATATGATATATTAATTGTATATGTTGGATTAATACATTATATACTTAATATTTAATACACATATAAGGTACATTTGATGTGTATATAAGATACACATTACTTGTGCATATGTGTAATATCCTAAATTTTTGAAAAGTTCTAATTTTTAGAAATTTGATAAAATAAATTATAATTTAAATGGATAAATTAAATTAATGGTTTTAAATGAAAAATGAAGGGGTTTTAAATGAAAAAGTGGATAATATATGTGATATATATGTAAAATATACATAACATATAAAAGTCAACACTTTTTAAAAGAAAAGTCAAAGTAAAAGGGTATTTTGGTAATTAAATCTTAGAAATTTAAAATTAATAAAATAATTCAAAAATAAATTATTTTTGAATGGAAGAGGGAATTTAGGACTTTTAATTTATTAAATAAATAATTATTAAATTATTTTAATATATATATATATGGTTTAAAATTAAAGGGTGAAAGGAAAGAGAAATAAAAAAAAAATAAAGTCTTCTTCTTCTTCTTTCCTTCAAGGCCGAATTTCATGGCTTCAAGAGAGGGATTTGCTTCTTCCATACTCCAAAAATTGAAGAGATTTTAAGGATTCAAGTGGAGTTTTAGAAGTTTCTTCATCAATTGGTAAGCTTTCTTACCAAATTTTCAAATTGTATGGAAAAGTGTGTTATGTAAATTTTGAAATTTTATAGTAGCATGATTTAATTGCTTAATTGGATATAAATGAAGTTGTTTTGATTGGTTATTAATAATTTTAAGGTTGGATTAAAGAAATGGTTGACTTTGGGTAAGATTGGTGAAGAGAGAGAATTTAGGGTTAAGTAATCTTTGGGGTTTTGAAATCATGGTTTTTAATTGTGTAAATTGATTCCAAATGAGTTGTTTTGATACATAAACAAGTATTTTAAAGTTAAATATTGGATTTGGTTGTGTTTGGTTGGAGTTTGAGAATGGAAGTGGAGATTTAGGGTTTTGGAAAAGTGATTTTCCAAAGTGGTTGAATTGTGTGATTTTATTTGTTTAAGCATGTTGTTTAGTGTTAAAAGTGATGAATATAAACTTGAAATGAGTAATGGATTGTGTTGGAATGGAAAACCTTCAATGGGGGAAGGTTATGCCATTTTTGAGATTTTGTGTATAAGAGTGTATTGTTATAATGTAAATGATTTAAATGTATTAAAATATATTTTTAATGATATTAATAAACTTAAAACACTAATTTAAATGGCTTGATATGGTTTTTTAAAGTTAAAGTGAGATGAAGCTTAATTTTGGAATTTGGTTTAGAGTGATGTTTAATTATGGTTTGATGCTGAGAATACCTTAGAATATGATATTAAATGATTATGTATGATCACATTTGGTATAGGCATTAAGGGAGGCTGATTTACTTCATCCAATTGGTGAAGGACAAGTTGGAAGGATATGATTGGAGGATGTATTAAGCTTGAATGCAAAAATGAGATATGTGGAATAATGAAATGAATTGATATTGATAAAAATGAGAAAAAAAATAAGAAAAGTGAGAAAAATGAGAAAGATGTGAAAAATGAGAAAAATGAGAAAAAAAATGTGAAAATAAGGCAATGAGCCTAGTTTGATTATGAGAAATAAAATGAGAAATGAATTGTGAAAGTATTTGATAATGAGATAAATGAATTAATTGTGTGCCTAGTATGTTATTCAATTTTCAGAGTTCTGGGTTTGGCGGCATGCCTATGAATTGCTGGGCAGGTGAAAAGACCGGGTCATAAGCCGAACCCAGCTGATAAATGATAAATATGATGTTTTTAGGGGTGAAAAGACTGGGTCATAAGCCTCAAAAACCGTAGCAGTCTAGCCGGGTTGAGGACCAAGATACTAGGGCCTAAGGGTCTAGCCGGGTTGAGGTCCAAGAGACTGGGGCTATTATATTATCCATGGATATATATATTGCCTACGGGCTAGACACATGGTGTCATTATGGACCAAAGCAGTAACTCTAAAATTTGAATAGCATATTAGATCCTTTTTGGGCCCATGCTTGTCTTTGCTTTAATGTGAATTATGAATTGTGATACAATTGAGCAATATAATGTTATGAGTTGTGAGTATGAAATATTTGAAAAATATAATAAAGTGAAATGATGTGACCTCTATATGCATTGTGCATTGGCATTACTTTACATTTTTATTATTATCAAAGTTTGTACCACTAGGCTTCGGCTTAGCGAGATTGTAATTCGCCGTACAGGTGTCATGGATATTTTGGTAGAGCCGAAGAGTTTTACTAGACCTGGTTTGGTCTAGGTTTGTATTTATTGAGCTTGAAGAGTTGTTTTGGGTACATCAAGATCAGAGCCAGTTGCTAGCATGTACATTTTTGATATTATGTATGTTATGATATATTTTTGAAGCATATATTATAAATTGTAAAGAATGATTTGAATAATTTTGTTTAAGATGAGATTTTATATATAATGTTGAAATATATATACCTATATATAAGTATTTTGAGAAAATATGGAGAAATTAAGAAGTATTGGTGAATTAGTGAATTAATTTTATTTGGAATGTTTATTTTATGCATATTGTGTTTTGTTGAATTTTGGAAACGTTCAAATTACAAATAAAACTCTGGCGAATTTTTTCCAGAGATTTTTATATAAAATATTTATTTTGGATTCCTATAACAAGCAAAGAATATTTATATACTATTTATTTTATATATTAGTATTTGAAATCTTAAAACAGAAATGTAAATTTTTTTATTAAATCGGTCTGTGATATTTTTATATCGTATATGCGTATTTTATATGTGCTAAAAATATGTATTGTACGTATATAGGGTATAAGGGTGTTACAGTACAATTAGGGTTTTCTTCAATTAGGGTTTAGAATCCAAAGAAGTTAAATTAAATCATATTATTAGGGTTTTAGGGTTTCTGAGTATAATATTAGGGTTTTTGGATTATAGTATCAAGGTTTTAATAATATTAGGGTTTATGGATTCTAGTATCAAGGTTTTAGGGTTAGCATTTTGGGATCAAGGTTTTAAAGTTTAAAGTCTTAGTTTTGCAGATTATGATTTTGAGATTAGGGTTTGATGCTTAATGTGATCAAAGTCGTGTATGGTTTAATATTTAATATTGACTACAATAATTATAACCTTCTAAATACTTGAATATTTTTAGATGAAATAAATATAGAAAGCCAAATTAATTATTGAAAAATTAAAAAACTCACTAAATAGGATTATAACAAAATAACTAACTATAAGTTCAATTTAATTAATCATGAGAATCAAACCTCCTTTTTGTTGGTTCTTCCAAATTAAAATGTTGAATCCAATCTGTGTTACTGCCTGGATCAATCTCCTCTTTGGTTGGAACGAAGCAAACTTGGTCACTACCTCTTTTGTTGCTATTCAAAGTCTCCAAAAGTCCAGAAAAAAGAAAGTCCGCTCTATTTTTAATCATCTTATTTATAGGAAATTTTAAAAATGAAACCTAGTTGATTAAGGAAAATATATTAAAGCTTCCAAATTAAATAAATATTTGGCAAAATTTGCCAACGGGCTGGCTTACGGGCTGCGAGGGTGTTGGCACGCGAGCGTTGGGTGAGGGTGAGGGCGAGGGCGAGGGCGAGGGCGAGGGCGAGCTACTGCATTGGGTGAGGGTGAGCTACTGTGTTGGGCGAGGGCGAGCTGGACTTGTAATTTGCCGTAGGCGTGGCCTGCGGGGAATTGGCTGTGGCAAGCCAATTTGCTGCAAGCCTCTCGGCCTATGATGAATTGTCTTGCCACTCATCCGCTGCCGTGTGTCATTTGCCAATTCGTCCGATTATTTATTTATTTATTATTATTATTATTATTACTAAAAATAAATATTATATTATAAATAAAATTTATAATTTCTTTTGTGTTACATATTATATTATTAAAACAAATAATAAATATAATATTATTAAAATAAATAATAAATAATACAAAAATTATTTTATACTTTTTTAAATCTTTAGGTTTTTTTTTAATTAATGTGGGACTGGACTTGGTCAAAAAATAAAGGTCTACAGTTTACCCCCTGCTTGAGCGATCTGGGACTAAAGTAAAAGAGAGTGAAAAGGAACATGATTTTTTACTGGTTTCGAGTTAGACTGGACTTCGTACCTGAGGTTGGATTGAGTTCTGGACTAAAAAATCATTTGGGTTCTAGACCCGATGGTGAATTTTGGACTAAAACATTATTTGGGTTCTGGATCCGAAGTGAGTTCTGGACTAAAAAATAATTTAACTTCTGGACCCGAAGTGAGTTCTGGACCCAAAAATAATTTAGGTTCTGGACACGAAGTAAGTTCTGGACCAATAAATAATTTGAATTTTGGACCCAAGGTGAGTTCTGGACTAAAAAATAATTTGAGTTCTGAACCCGAGGTGAGTTTTGGACTCAAAAATATTTTGGGTTCTGGACCCAAGGTGAGTCCTAGACTAAAAAATAAGTGACTATCATTGATGATCCTTGTCCTTGATATGTCTGAGTAGAGAAAGCTTTTTCATCTTCAAATTAATAAAAATCCCCTTGGCTTGTTTGTTTTTTGTTTCATTTTCTTTCTTTGGTGTTTTCTAGAACAATTATGTTTTTCAAATTAAGATTGTTTGAATAAATTACTTTCATTAAATTTTCATTGGTCTTTGTTCATTTTGGTGCTCAATCGATGATGAGTCTACCTTGATATTCATAAATTAGTGTATCTATGCATCATGATTCGAATGACTTTACTAGGTGAGAGTTCTTCTATAGCAATGAGCTGTGTATGCTTACTTAGAGAGGGCTCCTGCATAATTATGAGTGTCAGGTCCTAGTCAATCTTAGAACATGCTTTAACAAACTTTTGAGGCGAAATTGAACTCTGCTTATTTAAGAGAGAGATGATCTAGACATTATTTGGTGAGCCAATAACTAGTATCCACCCTATTAAAATCAATCCCTAGCTTTTCCCTTTGAGCTTTCATAAGATTTTAGCTTGTTCATCATTAGCTTATGAACCCAATAACATATCCTGAGTTGTTGTTACACTTTTGACAAATATGATAATCACTGAATTACTAGGGGGAAACAAGATGAAGGAAAAGAGTGTATTATCAAGACCATAAGGATAGTTGAAGTTTATTTGAACTGGACCTAATATCTCAAATCTATAGCATTAGGGTAACAAAGGGTTCATCCTCACTGAAGCAAACTCATCCTACTCCGTTCATCTATAGTCAGAAGCATAAACTGGTGCAACTATCTTAGAACTAGGACCCAAAAGTAAAAAAAAAAAAAACAAAAAAACAAAAAAATAGAAAAAGAAAGGAGAAAAGAAAAAAGAAAAAAAGAAAAAAAGAAAAAAAAAAGAAAAAAGGGGAAGAACAACAGGGTTTTAAAATTCATAAGAATTTCTACAAAGAAGACCAAAATCTAAAGTCTTGACTTTTTATGAAGTATAATTTCAAGCTCTGTCTAGTCATGAAGCATGATTTCAAGCTTTATCGTTTTATGAAGCAAAGATTTTATGACTTGTCTTTTCATGAAGCAAGATAACAAGATGCCCAGAAGGTGAAAATGGAACCTCTAACAGTATAAAGTTCTAACCAGAAGATTGTAGTGTGAAGGTTTGTCAGCAGTGTCACATTGGTTCCAGCTCAAAGGTGAGCTCCGCTTAACCCATTTCCCTTATAGAATTTCAAGCCTATTAAAGACTTATTGATCTCTCTTGGTAGGTAGAGTCTATTAGTGGAGATAGTTTGAATAAGCATGCATATGAGATAGATAATATTTAAACCTAATAAGACCTTTGGCCAAGTAATGCATATGTGCCTATCTGAAGTGTAATAGTTCTTACTTAAATAGAAATGATTCTCGAGTTTAGTACGGTAACTAGGATTGTCAAGTTATAGAAGTCGAGTCCTGAGGTACAAGACACTGATTTGACAAAGCCAAAACATGATTTTAAGATTTAAATAATAATTTAAAAAATTTTTGTCATATAAAGTCTTAAAGTTAAGGGAAGAATGTTACATTGTCAAAACCTTAAAGGACATAATGGGCAAAAGAGGGCTAATGAAAGGATCACTTGCAAGGGTATGTCATGAAGAAGTTACCAACCAAATGGATGTCTCTCGTGTCTCAACCCTATTTTGGCCTCCACTACTCATGCTTTGTTCATGTGGAAGATAAAGCCATGAAGTCTTCTATTATTCTTAATAAGCATATGGAAGGAACCAATGAGAGTGCTACGATTGATCACCTTGGCTTGTGAGTCAGTAGAACCACTGTAAGTATCACCCGTGTATATCATGAATACATGAGCATATCATACTATATTTTTGTCTTGCATTGCCTATTGTTTGTCAAAGTGAACAATAGATGCAATGAAGTAAACAATCAAAATTGGATATGGAATCAGGGGGCATAGAAGGACCATTACAAAAGAAAGAAGAGATGCATGCTGTAAGCGAGGATTTTTGCCCCCACTCCCGGTGGAATGGTTCTTGCGACTTCGACACTGTTTAGGCTAGGGGCCTTAGAGAACACGGGCCTAAGCCCGGAAAAAAAGGAGTCGCCACCCGGACGGGCCGGGAAAAAGAAAGGGGTGGATGACTTGATTCATAAGGAATCCCTAACCCCTTAAAGTGTTTGGAAAGTTGGGTACATGTGGGGAAGGTGAGAAATGGCCCAGCACTACCACGCCCGATTCATTGGAACCGACTTCCTTTACAGGTCTTAATATTATATAATTCTTAAATATAACAATATTATCCATACTACATGCAACAATTAAAATAAAGCATCATTATATTAAAATCAAAGCAATGTCCAAACAAAGCAAATAAATGGACACCCATCCGAGGATGGAAACGTGTCCTTACATCGTCCATGTCTAAACTAAATAGGACACCCACCGAAAGGTGGAAACATGTCCTTTCCGTTGGTCCAAAATATAAAAGCAATTTAAATTACATGAAAATTAATTAATGAGGTACCCAATAATGGAAACATACCTCTTATAATTTTAATACTAAGACAAACTAATAATAATCATAATAATAATGAAAATATCTATCCATGATAAATTAAATAAATCAAGTATTGAAATTAAATAAATCAAAATATATAATAAACTACATAATCAAATATAAAATTAAATAAAGCAAATAAAGATACAAATTTAGGTTTATGTCTCAATTTAGGGTTCTTTAATTAACTTTTAGGGTTTTGGGATTTTGAAATTATTATATTTATTATTTAGGAAACTATGAGGATTTTTGGAAAAATAGAATGAATTAGGGTTTTATTAATTTAAGAAAGTAGTAAGGTTTTTGGTTAATCAAATTAGGGTTTAGGGGTAACATCATGAAATTAGGGTTTTGGAATCTTAAGACATTAGGGTTTATAATTTTAAAAGATTGGGTTTTAGGTTCACTGGATTATGGTTATTGAGTTAAGAATTAGGATTTTAGATTTACTAGATTGGATTTTAGGTTCACTGGATTAGGGCTTTAGGGTGTTGATGAACTTGTCATAAAGTTTTGATGTTTTAGGAATTAGGGTTTAGGAAAACTAGGGTTTATTGGATTGAGTTTTAAGAAAATTAGGGTTTAGGAAAATTAAGGAATTAAAACACTGGGGTTAGAGTTTTGAGAATTAATAAGATAGTTTAGGGTTTTTGATATTTTGGAAAACATGTTCGATCTTAGGATTTAAGAAAATAGTTTAGAGTTTTATAGAAACAATTAAGATTAAAGTTTTTTAGAAACTATAAAGAAGATTAGGGTTAGGAAAATTAAGAAGATAGTTTGGGGCTTTTTGAAATTCTCTAGATTTTTGAGCTATTGGATGAAACAATAATGAACAGAATGTATAATTAAGGTTTATCAATTTATACTATTGAATCAAAGTGATAACAAAAATAAACAAATGAAAACCAATAAGAACAAGAATGATATAACAATTGAATGTTTAAGCAAATTCAAGATTAAGACACAAAACCTGCGTTGAAGGTTCCACCAAATTGTTTATTGAATCTAAGCTACTGCCTGCATCAATATTTAATTCTGGCCAAACAAAGATCAAACATGGTGATCACTGCCTTTGTTGGTTGATGAATGTTTAACTTACTGCCTTAAAAAAATAATTTTAGATTTGGAGAGATAAATTAAGGTTTTGAAAAAATAATCAATATTTTGGAGTTTAATAATGAAATGGTTAAGCTTTTGGATAAAAATAGTTTAAGGTTTTGAGTTTCAATAAAATAACTTACGGTTCTTGAAGTTTTAGTAGAAAAATAGATTCTGACAATTAATTTAAATCCTCAACAGCTACTGGATAGTTTTTAGTTTTTTATAAAATATGGAAGTGGAGTTACGAACACCAATTGATCAATGTATTAATTAAAGCAAACAATTAAAGTTATTAAAAAAAAGATCAATTTACTGCATGTTCAAAGATCAATTTACTGTATGCTCAAAAATCAAGTTACTGCATGTTCTTATTAATAAAAGAAAACAAAGCTACTGTGAGCATGAATAATTTATGATTAAAGATCAAACCACCATCATTGGTTCCACCAAAAAAATTGATTTCTGGATGAACAATGTGAAGACAGTATGTACTCTGCCTTCTTCTTTGGTTGTCTTGATATTTCTGTTTGTTGTTTTCTTCGTTCTCAAAAAACTGCTGCTGTTCTTCTCTATTTGTTGTTCCTAATCCTCTTAATGTTAATTGCCAACCTCTGTTAAAGTCTAAAACGTTATTATTTATAGGCCAAAACCTCACTCTGAATCCTTAACCCTAATATTAATCCGTCCTTAAAATAAATTTTAATTCAGTTCGGAAACTAATTTCAAAAAACAATTGAAACCATGTCTATCTAGGCAACCAGATCGACATGGACCAAAGTCATGTCAACCTGGGGCAACTAGGTCGACATGGCCTTTGGTTCATGTCAACCTGGGCATCCAGGTCGACATGAGCCAAGGCTCATATCGCCTGGCCCCTCCCAACTTGAACTAGTTTCGCATTTTTAATTTTTTTTGACCGGACCATCTAAAAAACTTGGTTTAGGGTTTTGTTTTTGAGTTTGTGACTTTTAAAATTGTACCGACTTATTAGAAGTTGTAAATCAGATAAAATTTTTTTTGGCATTCTTTAATTAAGACTGTACCAACTTAGGGCCAAAATTAAGGGTCTACAGTTTGCCCCCTGCTTGAGCGATCTGAGACTTTCAGTAGAAGAGAGTGAAAAGCAACATGACTTCGAGCAAATTTTGGATGAGGATGGATACTTGAATTTGATTTGGGTACTTGGACCTGAGATTGAATTTGATTTGACTGATCTTTTATCATATGAGAATTCTGGCATAACTGGTTGTTCTATTTTTTATGGATTGTGGGTCTTTACCCACCAAAAATGGATCTTTATCTATTGAAAATTGGGTCTTTACCCTTGAAACATTGATCTTTATCCATCGGGGATCGGGTCTTTACCCTTGAAACATGAATCTTTATCCATTGAAGATTAAGTCTTTACCCTTAAAATATGGATCTTTATCCATTAGAGATCGGGTCTTTACCCTTGAAACATGGATCTTTATCCATTGGAGATTGGGTCTTTACCCTTGAAAAATGGATCTTTATCCATTGGAGATCGGGTCTTTACCCTTGAAACATGGATCTTTATCCATTGGAGATTGGGTCTTTACCCTTGAAATATGGATCTTTATCCATTGGAAATCGGGTCTTTACCCGTGAAACATGGATCTTTATCCATTGCAGATCGGGTCTTTACCCTTGAAACATGGATCTTTATCCATTGGAGATCAAGTCTTTACCCTTGAAACATAGATCTTTATCCACTGGAGATCGGGTCTTTACCCTTGAAACATGGATCTTTATCCACTGGAGATCGGGTCTTTACCCTTGAAAAATGGATCTTTATCCACTGGAGATCGGGTCTTTACCCTTGAAACATGGATCTTTATCCACTGGAGATCGGGTCTTTACCATTGAAATATGGATTTTTATCCATTGGAGATTGAGTCTTTACCCTTTAAACATGGATCTTTATCCATTAGAGATTGGAACTTTACCCTTGAAATATGGATCTTTATCCATTGGAAATCGGGTCTTTACCCTTGAAACATAGATTTTTATCCATTAAAGATTAGGTCTTTACCCTTGAAATATGGATCTTTATCCATTGGAGATCGGGTCTTTACCCTGGCTTCAGCTCTTTTAGCTGGACTGATCTTTTGTCTTTTGCATCTTCATTCTTTTGAGAATTCTAATTTTCTTCTTTTTCCATTCTTTTTTGTTCTCCCTTTGTACTTTTGCAAAAAATTCAGCCTTTTTTAGCTAGCCTTCATATCTTCTCCTTGCCCCCTGCGTGGTAAAATATTGAAAGTGAGTCTCAAAATATTTTGTACATGCATAAACTCAAAAATTTGAAAGGGAGAAACTTTGCCCTCTGTGTAGGCTAAAACCCATGATTTTCATTTTTTTATGCGGGCTTTGATTGATGTTTGTAGATTGTCTAGTTCTTCGGACAAGCATGTATTTCTTCTTTTGCAAAATGATTGGAGCTTCCTCAAGCAATAGGCTTTCCATGCCCCCTTGATTCAATATCTTCTTTTGGTGCTTTAATTTATAGGGTGTTTACTGTTCACTTTTACAAAGAATAGACAATACAAGACAAGAAAGTGCGATGTGATATGCTCATTTATGTATGATATGCATGAATAATACTTACAATGGTTCCATATGCTCACAGACTAAGGTTATCAGCTGAAATATTCTCATAGATTTCTTCCAGATGCCCGTTCAGGTCTTGCACTGGAATGGAAGAAAGCTTCACTTTTATGGCTTTTATCTTTGAGATATTGAAAACATGAATAATGGAGGCCCCAAGCAGCAGAGATACATCCATTTCAAATTATGATTCAGTATGCCAATTGGTAGCTTCTTCATAACCATTCCATTAATCATTTCCTTTGCCCAATGTGTCCTTCGAGGTTCGATAGTTCAACATACTCCCCTTAACTTGAAGGCTTTGTAAAATGTTTTCTCTTTTTTTTTTCTCTTTTTTTTGATTTTTGATTTTTGAATTTTGAAATCAAATGTTGGCTTTGCCAAATCAATGTCAATTTACCTGAGGACTCGATTTTTCAAATTAATATATCTATAACATGACAACCCTAGTTACCATACTAAACTCGGGAATCATTTCTATTTAAGCAAGAATTATTGCACTTCAGATAGGCACATACACATTACTTGGCCAAAGGTCTTATTTGAGTTTGAATATTGTCTATCTCATATGCATGCTTATCCAAACTATCTCCACTAATAGACTCTACCTACCAAGAGAGATCAATAGGTCTTTAATAGGCTTGAAATAGGGTCTATAAGGGACACATGTTTAAGTGAAAGCAATTTTGAGATTAGAGCTGATGTGACACAATGGACAAACCCTCACACTAAAAATTTATTGTTTGAACTTTAGGTAGTTAAGAGCATGAAAAGATAGAGCTTTGAATGCTCTTCCATCTTTTTGGCGTTAATCTGGATCTTGATTGGGGCAATCTTTTCCTTTGCAAAAAGTTTGGTACCCATATTCATTTCTTTCTTTTCTCTTTTCTTTATCTCTTTCTTTTTCTTACTCCTTTTCTTTGAGTATTTTGTCATTTTGTCCTTCCTTCTTGTAGGACTGTCAAGTATAGAACTTTTAAGAACTGGATGGTCTTTCTCCTTTTTCTCTGATTTTGATTTAATCTTTGTTTGGGTTGGACCAATTTAAGTCAAACTGTCCTTATAAACCAAATGGAAGCCTTTTGCTGCTTTAGGTAAAAGAGAACTCAGTTGGCTTTCTGAACCGCCTTTTTAGGTTTTATCTTTCTTTTTTTTTCTTCTTTTTTTCTTTTCTTTTTTCCCTTTTTTTGTCCTTTTTTTTTCTCTTTTTTCTTTTCTTTTCTTTTATTTTTCTTTTTCTTTTTGGTTCTAGCTCTAAAAGAGTTGTCTTGTTTGTACCAACTTGGGTTTCTTATAATGGATAAGTGGAGTGGCATAAATCTGCTTTAGTCCTAACTTTACTTGTGATATTTTGTCTAATTTAGATGAATTTCATCTACCCTTATGGTTTTGAGAACATCAACTACTCTTATGGTCTTGAGAACTTCAACTATCTTCATGGTCTTGACTATTCATTTCTTTCTTTGATCTTCTTGCCTCTTCATTTTAGTGATCATAAGACTTATAAAAAATATCACAACATCTCAGGGTAGGCTGTTGGGGTTTGTAAGCCAATGGAAAGAAAGCTAAATTTTATGAAGGCTCAAAGGGACAACTAGGGATTGATATTTAATAGGGTGGATACTAGTTGTTGGCTAACCAAATAATGCCTAGATCATTTCTCTCTTAAATAAGAAGAGTTCAATTTCACCTCAAAAATTTGACAAAGCATGTTCTAAGACTAACTAGGACCTAGACAAAGGTAATTATGCAGGAGCCCTCTCTAAGTAAGCATACACAACTCAATGCTATAGAGCAATTCCCTCACCTAGTAAAGTCATTCAAGTCATGATGCCTAGATACATTAATTTATGAACATCAAGCTAGATTCCTCATTGGTTGAGCACCAAAATGAACAAAGACCAACAAAAATTTTGATGAAAGTAATTTATTCAAACAATCATAATTTGTAAAACATAATTGTTCCCAGCAAAATAAAGCAATATTCAAGCTAAGGAAAGTTTATTGAGTTAACCTCCTTCTCCTTTCACATCTTCAACATTTCCATCTTGAAAAGAGGATAAGACAAAATCTTCTTCCAATCCTTTTCCTACCATGAAGGTTGTTGGTCGTGGCACTCTGTTGAACCTTGGCAAAAGATTATCTTTTGTGCTGGGCTTATCAGGCTCAGGTAGCTTACCACTGTCAATTAAATTTTGGATCTCATGTTTTAGTCACAAGCATTTGTCTGTCTCATGTCCTTGTGTCTGATGAAACTCACAAAAGGCTTTAGTATCAAAATTTGGGGGTAAATGATTCGGCAAAGGTCCGGGGGCCAATGGCTGTAATAGTCCCTTCTTTTGTAGCTTGTTGAAGACCCAAGACAAAGGCTTCCCCAGATATGAAAATTGCCTTCTATTTGCTTGACCAGTTGTATTAACATCAACTTCCTTTTGCATGCTTTGATTACCCGACTGATAATTTCCTTTCTCATTCATTCTTGCCGAAAAACAGTTCTTCTCCTTTTTCCATTCTTCAATTTGTAGACCAGCTTGGAAAAGATCTTTGAAATCACAGATGAGTGTATGAGACATCCTTTCATGAAGACTAGGTAGGACGCCTCTGACAATCATCCTTATTTGATCAGATTCAGCGGGCCTCTTCTTGAGTAAAGTAGCCTTATTCCTCCATCTTTTCACATAGTCCATAAAATTTGTCTTTGCCTAATGGACTCAACTTCCATTAAGGTAACTTTTAGCTCAACATTGTACCCATATTATTGAATGAAAGCCTTGTATAACATGTCCCAATCTTTTTGAGTACTTTCTTCTAAGGTATTAAACCAATTTTGCACAACAGGATCTAATGAGAGCATGAAATACCTCAGAGTTTGAGCTTTAGTAGCTCTGGAAAATTGTATGGCAGTGATGTACTGCTTCACATGGAGATGAGGGTTTCCAGTACCACTATACCTAGCGAAGGAAGGCATCTTGAACTTATAAGGGACCTCCTCATCTTGTTCAAATAGTTTGTTGATTTCGAACATCTCTTCGGTTTTCAGCTTCTTCTCAAATTTCTTTTCTAAATCAGCAATCATCTTCTCAATATCAGACGTCTCAGTCTTTTCAATAGTTGTCTTCTCAACAACCTTCGGCTCCTTTTAGTCTTGAGGATCTTGGAAGTATTGAGCCTAGTCGTCATCATCATCAAGGACTACCTTGTCATCATCAAAAGCCACTTCACCAACTTTAGCCTTCCCTTTGTCCTTTGGCTTCTTGGTGCTAGCAGATACTTCAGCATTATTCTCTAAAATTGCAGCCAGTTGATTCTTCATGGTCTCTGCCAGGGCCTCCTTTATTTCTTCCATCTTGGCATTGAGGGCTTCATCCACCATTCTTTGAATTTGTTCAGGCTCCATTGCTTTTGGTGAGAAAGTGATTGAGTCGTTGCTAGATTCTTCATCTCCGGCGTAGGTCGGATTGTCGTAAGCTTTTAAACTGTAGTAATCCAGGGCTGTGAGCCAGAATGGATTAATGATATGTCATGTGATGCATGTATGCATGTATACATGTATGCATAAACAATAAACAAATAAGGATAAATAGGACGTTCCTTCCAACCTTATAACATCCACACACAAATGAAAAGTCTCTTTTCCTAGGTAATATGGTTAACAAAAGACCAACATGGAGTATTTATTTTCGAAAAGTTCCATCAGACGTTTCAACCAATAGCTATATTTTAAAAATGGAAATTAGTTCATGATAATTCCCATTAATTAGGCTTTAATCCATTGGATTAAAACTAAATTAAGAGGTTTATAATAAATAGATTTCTCACTTGAAAAAGTAACCAATAATTCATGCCAAAAATAAGCCCATGATTAATAACTCTTAGTATAAACTAGGCTCACAATTGATTTTTGATATTTTGTAATTGACTTAAATAATTTGCAAGTTCTTTAAAAATAATTTTATTTCTAAGCCCATTGTAAAAAGATTTTAGAAAAAATTGATTTTGTGCTTTGTATTTGAGTCATGAGAAAAGAATTTGTTTATGGAAAAATTTTATACCCAAAGACCATTTTGAAAAATTTTGAAAATTACTTTAGTCTTTTGGACTTTAAAGAAAAAAATTATTTTGAGCTTACAATGTATTTAGGTCATATTAGAAAAAGAACAAACCAAATAAGCCATGATTTAAACCAAGATAAATTAACCATAGTCAAACAACATGCAATTGGGGTAAAACCTAAGAAAAGAAACTAGGCTAATTACATGAGCTTTAGTCTTTGGGGGTAAAAGGATTAGGTTCCCAAAGCAAGTATATACCAAAAGGTACAAGGCTATGAGTGGTTATGCCATGCTCGATCTCCATACCTTGAGTGAAAGTATGGTATCCCTTCCATAACACAACACGGGTAACACGGGTGTCCTAACTCACGCACACGATGCAATCTAAATGATGCAATGGATAATATCATTAAAAGAAAGAATAGAATAAAATGAAGACCAATGGAATCAACTTCTCTTATCCCCAGTGGAGTCACCACTGTGAGTGGGGATTTTTGCCCCCACTCCCGGTGGAATGGTTCTTACCACTTCGGCACTGTTTAGGCTCAAGACCTTAGAGAACATGGGCCTAAGCCCGGAGAAAATGGAGTTGCCACCCGGATGGGCTAGGAAAAAGAAAGGGGTGGATGACTCGATTCTTAAGGAATTCCCAACCCCTTAATGGGTTTGAAAAGTTGGGTACGTGAGGGGAAGGTGGGAAATGGCCCAGCACCCCCACAATGCCCGGTTCATTAAAATCGGCCTCCTTTACAGGTCTTAATATTATAAAATTCTTAATGTTGACCTAGATTTAGGTCAATCTTGTTTTTGATCTTGGCAAACAAATTGAAGTGATCTAATGGCTTCAATGAGTGTTTATATGGCAGGAAAGCAACTTAGAATGAGCTGAAATGCAAAGAAATTTGAAGATTTCCTAAGTGCTGAAAATCTGTCTTTGAAGGGATGCGCGACCGCCCCAAGGGTGTGCACGACCATCCAATAACGCGCGACCGCCCTAAGGGGTTGCGCGACCATCCAAACTGTCTTGTTTTGACAGAGAGGTTCGCGGTGGCGTGGAGCGGTGAATGACTCGACGCAAGACAATGCGCGACCGCCCCAAAGTTGTTGAGCGACCGCTACATTTATATAGCCGTTGGTGGGCTTCAACGGCTAGTTAAAGAATCAATAAGAAGATGCCACGTATCAAGTAGCCGTTAGAGATTTGAACTGCGCGACCGCACCAGAGAGCTGGGATGACCGCACAAGCAAATGCGCGACCGCCCAGAGGGGGTGCGCGACCATCCCAACAGTCTGACACAAAAATCCAAGAAGATTTTGTGGCTGTTGGAGTTGCATTTTTCTACCCACTTCACCAACGGGCAGAACTGGTTTGAGGCCTATAAATACCACCTCAAACAAGTCTTCTAGCAAGAGAATAAATATTAATATTGTCCAAACTCTTGCAATTTATTTACTTAAGCATTCATCTATTTATCTCTTCATGTAAGGTTGAGTGTTAGCCATTAAAACACCAATTGAAAGGTTGTGAGAGTGAGCCTAAGAAAAACTCTTGTAAAGGTTGTGAGAGTGAGCCTAGTAAAACTCTTGTAAGTGGTTTGAGTGTTAGCCTTAGTAAAACACTTGTCAAGTTAGGTGTGAGCTTGTAAAAACACCAAAGTTGGAAGTGAGCTTGTAAAACTTCAAGTATAGTGGAATACCCAATTGAGGTTGGGGAGTGGATGTAGGATTGTTGAATCCGAACCACTATAAATCTCTTGTGTTGATTTTTCTACTCTCTACTCAATCTTCTACATTTCTTATTTGTTGAGTTTTTTGATTTGCTATCATTTCTTGAAGAAACCAATTCACCCCCCTCTTGGTTGCCATCTTGGGACAACACTTAAATATAACAATATTATCCATACTACATGCAACAATTAAAATAAAGCATTATTATATTAAAATCAAAGCAATGTCCAATCAAAGCAAATAAATGGACACCCATCCGAGGATGGAAACATGTCCTTACATCGTCCATGTCTAAACTAAATAGGACACCCACCGAAAGGTGCAAATATGTCCTTTACATTGGTCCAAAATATAAAAGCAATTTAAATTACATGAAAATTAATTAATGAGGTACCCAATAATGCAAACATACCTCTTACAATTTTAATACTAAGAAAAACTAATAATAATCATAATAATAATGAAAATATCCATCCATGATAAATTAAATAAATCAAGTATTGAAATTAAATAAATTAAAACAAATAAACTACATAATCAAATCTAAAATTAAATAAAGCAAATAAAGATACAAATTTAGGTTTATATCTCAATTTAGGGTTCTTTAATTAACATTTAGGGTTTTGGGATTTTGAAATTATTATATTTATTATTTAGGATACTGTGAGGATTTTAGAAAAAATGGAATGAATTATAAGGTTTTTGGTTAATCAAATTAGGGTTTAGGGGTAACATCATGAAATTAGGGTTTTGGAATCTTAAGACATTATGGTTTATAATTTTAAAAGATTGGATTTTAGATTCACTGGATTTTGGTTATTGAGTTAAGAATTAGGATTTTAGATTTACTAGATTGGGTTTTAGGTTCACTGGATTAGGGCTTTAGGGTATTGATGAACTTGTCATAAAGTTTTGATGTTTTAAGAATTAGGATTTAGGAAAACTAGGGTTTACTGGATTGGGTTTTAAGAAAATTAGGGTTTAGGAAAATTAAGGAATTAAAACACTAGGGTTAGGATTTTGAGAATTAATAAGATAGTTTAGGGTTTTTGATATTTTGGAAAACATGTTCGATCTTAGGATTTAAGAAAATATTTTAGAGTTTTATAGAAAGAATTAAGATTAAAGTTTTTTAGAAACTGTAAAGAAGATTAGGGTTTGGAAACTTAAAAAGATAGTTTGGGGCCTTTTGGAATTCTCTGGAATTTTGAACTATTGGATGAAACAATAATGAACAGAATACATAATTAGGGCTTATCAATTTATACTATTGAATCAAAGTGATAACAAAAATAAACAAATGAAAACCAGTAAGAACAAGAATGATATAACAATTAAATGTTTAAGCAAATTCAAGATTAAGACATAAAACTTGCGTTGAAGTTTCCATCAAATTGTTTATTGAATCCAAGCTACTGCCTGCATCAATATTTATTTCTGGCCGAGCAAAGATCAAACATGATGATCATTGCCTTTGTTGGTTGATGAATGTTTAACTTACTGCCTTAAAAAAATAATTTTGGATTTGGAGAGATAAATTACGTTTTTGGGAAAATAATCAATATTTTGAAATTTAATAATGAAATGGTTTAAGGTTTTGTATAAAAATAGTTTAAGGTTTTGAGTTTCAATAAATTAACTTATGGTTCTTGAAGTTTTAGTAGAAAAATAGATTTTGACAATTAATTTAAATCCTTAACAGCTGCTGGATAGTTTTAAATTTTTTATAAAACATGCAAGTAGAGTTACAAATACCAACTGATCAATGTATTAATTAAAGCAAACAATTAAAGTTTTTTAAAAAATCAATTTACTACATGTTCAAAGATCAAGTTACTGTATGTTCAAAGATCAAGTTACTGCATGTTCTTATTA
Source organism: Garcia nutans (assembly GCA_947685225.1). Classification (NCBI taxonomy): domain Eukaryota; kingdom Viridiplantae; phylum Streptophyta; class Magnoliopsida; order Malpighiales; family Euphorbiaceae; genus Garcia; species Garcia nutans. The sequence continues at coordinate 6,047,561 of CANTUV010000068.1, forward strand.
ATCAAAGAAAATGAAGCTACTGTGAGCATGAATAATTTATGATTAAAGATCAAACCTCCATCGTTAGTTCCACCAAAAAAATTTATTTCTGGATGAACAATGTGAAGACAGTATGTACTCTGCCTTCTTCTTTGGTTGTCTTGACATTTCTGTTTGTTGTTTCCTTCATTCTCAAAAAATTGCTGCTGTTCTTCTCTGTTTGTTGTTCCTAATCCTCTCAATGTTAATTGCCAACCTCTGTTAAAGTCTAAAATGTTATTATTTATAGGCCAAAACCTCACTCTGAATCCTTAAACCTAATATTAATCCGTCCTTAAAATAAAGTTTAATTCAATTCAAAAACTAATTTCAAAAAGCAATTGCAACCATGTCGATTTGGGCAACCAGATCGACATGGACCAAAGTCATGTCGACCTGGGGCAACTAGGTCGACATGGCCTTTGGCTCATGTCGACCTTGGCATCCTTGTCAACATGGCCTTTGGCTAGTGTCGACCTGGGGCATCCAAGTCAACATGAGCCAAGGCTCATATCGCCTGGGCCCTCCTAACTTGAACTAGTTTCGCATTTTTAATTTTTTTTACTAGACCGTCTAAAAAACTTGGTTTAGGATTTTGTTGTTTCGTTTGTGACTTTTAAAATTGTACTTACTTATTAGAAGTTGTAAATCAGATCAAATTTATTTTGGCATTCATTAATTAAGATCGTACCAACTTAGGGCCAAAATTAAGGGTCTACACATGCTTGTGCAAGGAACTAAATAAAACAAAAACATCAATTAGAGCCTGCATGGGAACAAAATTATTAGTTTGAGCCTACATAGGGGGCAAAACTTCCTCTTTTCAATTTTTGAGTTTATACATGTACAAAATATTTTTAGACTTACTTTCAATATTTTTCCATGCTGGGGGCAGAGAGTTGCCCAATGACCCATTGAGATATGAGAGTCGCTCAACATCTTTATTGCTTGGTCATTGGGATATTAGAGTTGCTTGATGATCCCATTGGGATATTAGAATTGCCCAATGACCCATTAAGGATATTAGAGTCGCCCAATAATCCATTGAAGTATCAAATCCAATATTGTGTCCAAACCATTTTGAGTCCAGAACTCAATCCGGGTCCATAACCCAAATTCAATCTTAGTTTGAGTACCCAAATCAAATACAGTATCATGTTGAGAATCCAAAATCTAGTATCAGGTTAAGAACCCAAATCTAATCTCTAATAGAGAACCCATCAAATTTAGTCTTGGGTCGAGAACTCATATCTAGCCTCGGGTCGAGAACCCAAACCCAGTCTTGGGTTGAAAACCAAAAAACCAATCTTAGGTCCAAAACTCAACCAATCCAGTCTTGGGTCCATAACCAAACCAAACCAATCTCGGGTCCAGAACCCAACCATCTAGTCTTAGGTCCAGAACCCAAACCAATCTTGGGTCCAGAACCCAATCAACCAGTCTTGGGTCCAGAACCCAAACCAACCTTGGGTCAAGAACCCAAATCAATCCCCGGGTCTAAAACCCATCCTTATCTAAAATTATCTCAAATTCATGTTGCTTTTCACTCTTTGAATAAATTCATGATCATTTAAGTAGGAGGCAAACTGTAGACGCTTAATTTTGGCCCTAAGCTAGTCTGGATCAATTAAAGCCCTAAAACGGTCAAATTAAAGCCCTGGAGCGGTCCAATTTAAGGTTAAAGAGAGTGTGGTTCGATATGGATCATGCCATATCAAATTAGGCTTATCCAATTTGATATGGGTGGTCCATATAGAATTAGACCATGCCTAATTTGATATGGTAGCATCCATATCGAATTAGACTAAGTCTAATTCAATATGAATGGTCCATATAGAATCAGAATTACTATAATTGGATATGAATCATACCCATATCGAATTAGAATTCTAATTCAATATGGGGGCATGTTCATATCGAATTAGACTTGCTAATTCAATATGGACATTTGTCCATGTCGGATTAAACTTGTTTTATTTCGATATGGTCACGATTTCACTTGAATTTAAAAGACTTTAATTAGATATGCTTTAAAGGGGAGCCGTGCTTAATTTGGAAATCAAAATGAGGCTTGGTTTTTAACCTAATTCACTCCTTATAAATTCAGGGTTAAAAAGAATTGAGAGAGGGAGAGAGAGAGAGAGAGAGAGAGAGAGCAATTGAGCAGTCAAAATAAAGAGCAAGAAAGGCAATTATTATTAACAACCTAGGAGCCACAATTATTAAAGCAACAATCAATAGCAAGGAGAAACAACTACCATGATTCAAAAACCAAAAAAGACACATAAACCAAAACATAGGAAGAGGCAGTAGCAATTGTCTCACTCTACCAAAACAAAAGAGGACACAGGTAGTGATAACGTCAAGCTTGATTCAACACTATCAAATTTGGTGGAGCCAACAAATGAATGTTTAATTTTCTAAACTTATTTTACTTCACACAGTAGCTTATTTTACAACAACTATTTCATATTCTTTAAAATAATACCAACATGTAGTAGCTCATTTAAATCAATATCCTGTGGTAATAAAATCATTAGTCTTGGAAAGAAACCAAACCTTAAGCATTAAACCCTAATTTTGATAATGATTTTATATAAACCTTATAAAATGATTTAATTTAATATATTTTGATTCAAAACCCTAAAACCATAATTTTATCCCAACCACCATAATTTTTATCTTAAAACCTTAGTTTAGGAAAAACCCTAATTTTTATAAATATAAATCCCTAGTTTAGATAGAAACTCTAATTTCCCAACAAAACTTATTCTATAAATTGTTTACCCTGCATGGGTGCCTTATTTTGGTGCCTTGTATATTGAGTTCAATGTAATTTAATTTATTTTGAGTTTTGGATTCAATGTAAAGGACATGTTTCAATCAAACAGTGAGTGTCCTATTTTATTTAGTTTTAGGCATTGGACATTATTGTAAGGGCATGTTTCCATCTTGTATGGATGCCCATTTTTATTTTTTTATTTGCTTGGACCTTCTTTGATTTTAAAACAATAAATGTTTATCTATTCTAAATTGCATGTAGTATGGATGATATTTTAATAAGTTAAGAATTTAATAATATTAAGACCTAAAAAGGAGGCTGGCTCCAATGAACTGGACGCTATGGGGGTCCTGGGCTATTTCTCACCTTTCTCATGTGTACCTAACTTTTCCAACCCAATAGGGGGTTAGAAATTCCTTAGGAATTGAGTCATCCACACTTTTCTTTTTCCCCAGCTCATTCGAGTGATGACTCTATTTTCTTTAGGTAGGCCCGTGTTCTCTAAGGCCTTGAGCCTAATAGTGCCGAAGTCGCAAGAACTATTCCACATGGGTGTGGGGGCGAAAATCCCTGCTCACACTAGTTTACTTAAAAAGGCCATAATTTGAGTTCCCAAAATCTAAATTGAGCGATTCAAAAGCATAAATTCATATACACTTTAAGAGATAGAATTCTTATGAGAGTCCAAGCCTAGATTTAGACTTTACAAAATAGAAAAGTGGCTTTAAAGTTTTTGCACGAATTTTACATTATTCAGCTTGCTTATTTAATTATGATTTATTTTCCTTCAATTAAAAATTTTTGGCCGCTTTTTCAATTGGCACTCTTCTAAACCTAGCCTAACATTTTCCTACATGCAAAATAAGTTTCCTCAGCCCCTACCCTAGATCTTCCTCATAGCTAATGTACAATTTTAGAAATAAAATTTCCAGGTTTTTTTTTAAGGGGAAGCTTTAAAAAAAAGTTGAAGTTTTTATTCAAGATCCATTCAAATTCAAGAAGCTCCATTTAATCCAAAGTTTGATCTTTCTTATTATTTTTCTTTTGGCTTTAGTTTTAATAAAGCCTTATACTCTTTTATTTTACCTTTTTAGTTTTTATTTCAATCACGAGTAACTAAAAACCTATTAGGATTAAACTTTTCTTATTTGACTTTTTATGGAGTAATTATTTTATTTTAATACAATTGAAGTTTGCTCTTGATTATTTTGTTATATTTATGCTTAATGCTTTGATTATTTGGGAAATAGTTGATTGATCTAAGGTATGGTGTGATGGAGTGAGAGTGGAAGCACAATATTAGTTGAAGGAGGTTACAATCATAGGTTAAGTTTACACTTAGAGATAAAGTAAATACTGAAGAGGTTGATAAAATGTTACTCACAAATCTTATTGAATTGGCTTAATTGCTTGTGATCAGGAGAATAGATGCAAGTTTAAGTTCAATATTAGATTTAGTACTCGAGAGAGTCTAGGTCTTAATTTATGAGAACCCAACCAATAATCAAGGGTAGATTAACATTGAATCAATACTTTAGGAAATTATAATTAATCAATAAGAATAGGTTCAACCCTAATGCCAAAAATATTAGATTTAATTTCAAATTTAGTTTTGCTTTAATCTTAGTTTGCTTAATTATCAAATTCTCACCTTTTGATCACCCAAATAATAGTTAGTTTAATTATTTAGTACTTAGAATACAATTTCTTGTGGGAACAATACCCACTCTCCAATTTATTTCTTGATTACAATCTATGCACTTGTAGTTAGCTAGGCTAGGCCCTAACTTGGCCTAGGTGTTTGGTTCATTGCCACAATAATGCTTTATAAGAAGGTATGAAAACATGCTTTGATGACCAAGTTAGAGGAAGACACTAGTGTAGACCCTTAATTTTTGACCAGGTTCGGTATGATATTTTAAAATAGTTCTAAAATAATTTTTGTAGTATTTATTTTATTTATTATTTATAATAATTATTTTATTTATTTTTAATAATATAATAATATTTATTTTTAATAGAAAATAAAAAAATAAAAACGAACGGATCAGCGAGCGACCCGCGGCAATGCTGTCGTGCGGCAAGAGGCTTCGCCGCAAGCAGGTGCCTGCAGTGAACTGAGCATTACCCAGTTTGTTGCAGTAGCTACTTGCAGCAAACGGGCTTGCCCAATTCGCCCAGCCTGCAATTGCTTGCTGCCTCACCCAGGGTAGCCCGCTGCAATCCTCGTAGGCCCAGTAGCCCGCACGCTGCTGTTTTTTGACCAAACCTTTTTTTACCCAGTTTTGTGATTTTTCCTAAACAGTTAGTATTTCCTTATCAAAATAGTATGAGGTCTTTTTTTCCCTATAAATAATATTATTAAACACACAAAATAAAGGGGAATTGGACTAAATAATTATTCAAATTTTTTCTTAGCAATTGATCCAGGGACTAGACTTTGAAAATTTAAAAGCAACAATCAAGCAACAAAAAAAGCAATGATAAGCAATCAAGGTAGCAAGCAATCTTCTACCTTGGTGTTAAGCTCGGCCAAGAATTTCATCAACAATTTTTGGTGGAGCCTTCAAATGTAGGTATCTCTCTTTAATTTTATTTGTCAAAATTAATTATCATCACAGTAGCTCACTCTTTTCAGACATCTAAGTTTTTAGCCTTATTTTTATAAGCTTTATTCTATTTAATTCAAACCCTAATCACTCTTTAAAAACTAAATCTCAAGTTTTACTTTCTTAAAACTTAAATTTTGTTCCCTTAAAACAAAAAAAAAAATCCTAATTAGTTCTCTTTTTACTTGATTATTACAGTAGCTTAGCTTTCATTAAATAATAGTAATAATTATATTTTTCCAAATTATCACAGTAGCCTATTCTTTCCAAATGCCTAACTTTTTATCCCATTTTCATAAGCTTCAATTTTATTTAATTAAACCCTAAGCCTTAATATTATTTTCATACAACTTCCAAAACCCTAAAATCTTAAGTTTTAAAATAAGAACTCTATAAACCCTAAATTTCCCCAAAAAACCCTAGTTGAAATCTAAAACCCTAGTTTCTATATTTATTACTTAGATGTATATTTATGATATATGTTGATGGATGATTTATTGCATGTCTCAATGGATGATTTATTCTTACTTGATTTTATGATGAATAGTGGAATGCTTTGATTTATTTTTAGTTTCAAGAAATTGTAAGAGGTATGTTTCCATAATTGAATACCTCAAATTGTTAAATATCATGTAATTCAATTTATCTTTAAGCTTTGGACCCATGTAAAGGATACGTTTCCACCAATTGGTGGGTATCCTATTTTCTTTATTTTCTTTTGGACATTGGACAATTGTAAAAGCATGTTTCCATCCTTGGATGGGTGCCTATTTGTTTGTTTTGTTTGGACCTTGCCATGATTTTTAATAAAGTATTTATTTATTTTATTGATCGCATGTAGTATGGATAATATTATGTTAATCAAGAATTTTATAATATTGAGACCTGAAAAGGAGGTCGGTTCTAATGAACTGGGCATTGTGGGGGTGCTGGGTCATTCTCACCTTCCCCACATGTACCCAACTTTCCGAACCCATTAAGGGGTTGGAGATTTCTTATGAATTGAGTCATCCACCCCTTTCTTTTCCCGGCCCATCCCGGCGGCGACTCTATTTTCTCCGGACTTAGGCCCGTGTTCTCTAAGGTCCTGAGTCTAACAGTGCTGAAGTCGTAAGAACCATTCCACGTAGGAGTGGGGGAAAAAATTTTCACTCATAGTGGTGTCTCCACTGAGGATAAGAGAAGTTGATTCCATTGGTCTTTATATTATTCTATTCTTTCTTATTATGATATTATCCATTGCATCATTTAGATTGCATTGTGTACATGAGTTAGGATGCCCGTGTTGTGTTATGTGAGGGATACCATACTTTCACTCAAGGTATGGAGATCGAGCATGGCATAACCACTCATAGTCTTGTACCTTTTGGTATATACTTGCTATGGGAACCTAAGCTTTTCAACTCAAGACTTAAGCTCATGTAATTGACCTAGCTATTTTTCTTAGGTTTTTACCTCAAATGCTTGTTGTTTGACTATGATTGATATATCTTGGTTTGAACCATGGCTTATTTGGTTTGTCCTTTTTCTAATATGACCTACCTATATTGTAAGCTCAAAATTAATTCTTTAAAGATCCAAAAGACTAAAACCATTTTCAAAATTTTCAAGAATGTCTTTGGACATTAAAACCTTTCAAGATGGGTCAAAAATTATTTTACACCTTATTGCCCAAACAAACAAAATTATCTTTTTCTTCATCTAAAAATACAACCTTTTCCTTAAAAAGAGCTTATAAATATTAGGTCAATTACAAAATACCAAAAATCAATTGTGAGCCTAGTTTATACCATTAGTTATTAACCATGGGCTTGTTTTTGGCATGAATCACTAGTTACTTTTTCAAATAAAGAAATCTATTTATGATGAACCTCTTAATTTTGCTTTAATCCAATATAGCATAAAATCTATTCAATGGGTTAAAACCTAATTAATGGGAATTGTCATGGACCGACTTCTATATTAGAGAATGTAGCTATTGATTAAACCATTCGAGGAAACTTTTTGAAAAACAAAATATCCCACGTTGATATTTTGTTGACCATATACCTAGGAAAAGAGACTCATTATTCGTGTGTGGAAGTTATAAGGTTGGAAGGAATGTCCTATTTATCCTTGTTTGTTTATTATTTGTTCATACATGCATACACACATTACATATCATTAATCCTTTATGGCTCATAGACCTGGAGTATAGTAGCTCAAGGGTGTACGACAGTCCCACCTACGTGAGTGACATTGAATCCAACAGCGACACAATTACTTTCTCACCAAAAGTAATGGAGCCTAAACAAATTCAAAGGATGGTGGACGACGCCCTCAATGCCAAAATCGAAGAGCTAAAGGAGGCCCTGGCTAAGACCATGAAGAACCAATTGGCTGTAATTTTGGGGAACAATGCTGAAGCATCTGCTAGCACCAAGAAACCAAAAGATAAGGGAAAGGCTAAGATAGTCGAAGTGGCCCTTTGATGAAGGCAAGAAAGCTATTGATGATGATGACTGGGAATAATACTATCAATATTAACAAGAGGACAAGAAAGAAAAGAAGACTACTGAAAAGAAGACAAAGACTTCAGATGTTGAAAAGCTAATTGTTGATTTGGAAAAGAAATTTGAAAAGAAGCTAAAAACCGAAGAAATATCTGAGGTCGACAAACTGTTTGAGTTAGATGTAGAGGTCCCTTATAAGTTCAAGATGCCTTCCTTCACTAGGTGCAATGGTACAGGAAATCCTCACTTGCATGTTAAGCAGTACATCACTATTATGCAGTCTGCCCGAGCTACTAAGGCTCAAACTTTAACGTACTTCACTCTCTCATTGGACCCTGTTGTCCAAAACTGGTTCAACACCTTAGAGGATAGTACTTAAAAGAACTTGGATTTGTTATATAAGACTTTCATTCAATAATATGGGTACAATATTGAACTGGAAGTTACCTTAATAGAGGTGGAGACCATTAGGAAAAGGCCAAACGAAAATTTTGTGGACTATGTGAAGAGATGGAGGAATAAGGCTGCTTTGCTCAAGAAGAGGCCTGATGAGTCGGATAAGATAAGAATGATAGTCAGAGGCATCCTGACTAATCTTCGTGAGAGGTTGTCTTACACCCTTATAAGGGACTTCAAAGACGTTTTGCAAGCTGGCTTGCAAATTGAATAGTAGGAAAGGGAGAAGAATCACTTTTCAACAAAAAGAATGAGAAAGGGAACTACCAGTCGGGTAATCAAAGCACCCAAAAGGAAGTTGATGTTAATGTGATTGGTCAAGGAAATAGAAGACAGTTCTTAGAGTTGGGGAAACCTCTATCTTGGGTTATCAATAAGCTACAAAAGAAGGGGCTGTTACAACCATTGGCTCTTCGACCATTACATAATCCTCTGCCATCAAACTTCAATGCCGATGCCTTCTGTCAATTTCATCAAATGCAAGGGCATGAGACGGATAAATGTGCTAGTCTAAGGCATGAGATCCAAGATTTGATTGACAGTGGTAAGCTTACTTAGAGAGGGCTCCTTAGCTTGAATGTTACTCTTATCAGAGTGCCACCACTGATTTACCTGGTTTTGTGATTTTTTCTAAACAGTTGGTATTTTCTTATCAAAATAGTATTAGGACTTTTTTTTCCTATAAATAATAGTATTAAACACACAGAATAAAGGGGAATTGGATGGAAGAATTATTCAAACTTTTTCTTAGCAATTGATCTAGGGACTAGACATTGAAAATTTAAAAGCAACAATCAAGCAACAAAAAAAGCAATAATAAGCAATCAAGGCAAAAAGCAATCTTCTGTCTTGGTGTTAAGCTCAGCCAAGAATTTCATCAACAATTTTTGGTAGAGCCTTCAAATGTAGGTATGTCTCTTTAATTTTATTTGTCAAAATTAATTATCATCACAGTAGCTCTCTCTTTTCAAACATCTAAGTTTTTAGCCTTATTTTCATAAGCTTTAATCTATTTAATTCAAACCCTAATTACTCTTTAAAACCTAAATCTCAAGTTTTATTTTCTTCAAACTTAAATTTCATTCCCTTAAAACAAAAAAATCCTAATTAGTTCTCTTTTTACTTGATTTTTTACAGTAGCTTAGCTTTCATTAAATTGTAGTAATAATTATGTTTTTCCAAATTATCGCAGTAGCCTATTCTATCAAAATATCTAACTTTTAATACTATTTTCATAAGCTTCAATTTTATTTACTTAAACCCTAAACCTTAATATTATTTTCATAAAACTTCCAAAAGCCTAAAATCTTAAGTTTTAAAACAAGAACTCGCTAAACCCTAAATTTCTCCTAGAAACCCTAGTTGAAATCTAAAACCCTAGTTTCTATGTTTATTACTTAGATGTATAATTATGATATATGTTGATGGATTATTTATTGCATGTCTCAATGGATGATTTATTCTTACTTGATTTTATGATGAATATTAGAATGCTTTAATTTATTTTTAGTTTTAAGAAATTGTAAGAGGTATGTTTCGATAATTGGATACCTCAAATTATTAAATATCATGTAATTCGATTTATCTTTAAGCTTTGGACCTATGTAAAGGATACGTTTCCACCAATTGGTGGGTATCCTATTTTCTTTATTTTCTTTTGGACATTGGACAATTGTAAAGGCATGTTTCCATCCTTGGATGGGTGCCTATTTGTTTATTTTGTTTGGACCTTGCCATGATTTTTAATAAAGTATTTATTTATTCTATTAATCACAGTAGTATGGATAATATTGTGTTAATTAAGAATTTTATAATATTGAGACCTGAAAAGGAGGTCGATTCCAATGAACTAGACATTGTGGGTGTGCTGGGTCATTCTCACCTTTCCTACACGTACCTATATATATAATCAAATTTAAAATTAAATAAATGTATAAATTTAGGGTTTTAGAATTTTAATTACCACATTAAGGTTTTTAAATAAAGGAAGTTAAACACAAAGGCTTATAATACACAAATAAATATTGACCCCTTTGATAAGCCCATACGGCGGTCCAACTAGTCTGTTAGCGGGCGGGGGTCAAGGGGGCAGCGCCCGTTGTGAGGTCGGGGGCCGCGCCCAGGAAGATTTTGAAAATTAGCTTTTAGGATTGCAGGTTTTGGTGTTAAAAATTAAGATTTTAGGGTTTAAGATTTAGAAAATAGGGTTTTGGGATTTTGAGGAACTAATGTTATTTTTAAAAGAATAATGCTACTATGTGATTTTGAAAAGAAGAATTAATTAGTGTTAAGGCTTTTGATACTTGAAAAAATAAGGCTACTGGTACATTTTTATAATTAAACAATCATGTATTAAAAATATTAATTTAACACATATAAATAGCCGTAACTTAAACTTAATAGGTTATAGATTTATTTGGTATGATTAATAAAACAACACATTAAACTATGTTCTATGTAAATTGCTATGAGCTAAAATTAAAAGATATAATATACTATAATTAAAATAGACACAAAATAGGTTATATTAAATATGTTTAGAATTTACCATTGTTTGTTGGCTCTACTAATAATTAAACGTTGATGCAAAGTATTTACTTGCACTAAATTTGTTCTTCTTGGTTGGAAGGAAATCAAGATAGTGAGAGTTTGCTACTACCTTGTTTGATGGTGTTTGATGATTTGTGGCTTGCTCCTTATTTATTTGATGCTTCTGTTTATTCAATCTCTGAATTAATTGCTAAAAAGTTCGAAGAAATAAAAGTCCAAAAGTCTCTAATAATTTTGCCGTCCTAAAATATTCCTTCTAGCTGAAATCAAATTCCCCCTTCTTTGTGTCTTTTAATGTGGTATTTATAAGAAAAAAATAAAACCTAATACTAATTGGTTAAGGAAATAAAAATTTTTTAGGAAATAAAATAGAAAACCAAGTAAAATAGGGTTTCAGAACTAATTGGGCGCTGGCCCGGGCTAGCTGAGGGCCGCGTGAGTTTTCCTCAAGTCTTGCTTGCGGGCAAATTGGCTCGTGGCCAATTTGCTGCAAGCAAAACTTGTGGCGAATTGGCTTGTGGCCAATTCGCTGCAAGCAAAACTTGTGGCGATTTGGCTTGTGGCCAATTCGTCGCCGATTTTGCCGTCGTCAATTTTGTTGTCGTCTATTTTTTTTATCTTTTTTATTTTCAATATTAAAAATAAATATTATAAGTAACAAATATCATTAAAATAAATAATAATTATTAAAATACCACAAATTATTTTGGACTGTTTAAAAATATCAGATTAGACTAGGTCAAAAATTAAGGGTCTATAGTTTGCCCCCTACTTAAATGATTTGAGACTTTCAATAGAAGAGAGTGAAAAGCAACATGACTTTGAGCAGATTTTGGATGAGGATGGGTACTTAGATTTGATTTGGGTACTTGGACCTGAGACTGGGTTGAGTTTAGGTACTTCCACCCGAGATTGGGTACTTGGACCTGTGACTGAATTAGATTTGGGTACTTGGACTCGAGATTGGGCACTTGGACCCGAAATTGAGTACTTGGACCCAAGATTGGGTACTTTGACCTTGGATTGGGTACTTGGACCCAAGATTGAATCTGATTTGGGTACTTAGACCCGTGATTAGATTGGGTACTTAGACCCATGATTGGATACTTGGACCCGTAACTAAATTGGGTACTTAGACCCGAGATTGGGTACTTGGACTTGAGATTGGGTTCTTAGACCCATGACTGAATTGGATTTGGGTACTTAGACCCAAGATTAGATTGAGTTTGGGTACTTAGACTTGAGATTGGGTACTTGGACCCAAGATTGGGTACTTGGACCCAAGATTGGGTACTTGGACCTGTGACTAAATTGGGTTTGGGTACTTGGACTTGAGATTGGATACTTCAACTCAAGATTGGGTATTTGGACCCGAGATTGGGTACTTGGACCTATGATTGAATATTATTTGGGTACTTGAACCCGAGACTGAATTGAATTTGGGTGCTTGGACCCGAGACTAAGTTAGATTTGGGTACTTGGACTCGAGACTGGGTACTTGGACCAGTGAATGAATTGGGTACTTGGACCCTAGACTGGGTACTTGGACCCGTTATTATGTACTTAGACCTATGATTGGGTACTTGGACCTGAGACTTAATTGGGTACTTGGACCCGACATTGAATTAGATTTGGGTACTTGGACCCAAGATTGGGTACTTGGACCCGAGATTGAATTTGATTTGACTGACCTTTTATCAGTTGAGAATTCTGGCTTAACTGGTTGTTCCATTCTTTTGTTCTTCCTTTTGCAAAAAAATTCAGTTATTTTTTAGTTGGCCCTCATTCCTTGCCCCCTATGTGGCAAAATATTTGAAAGTTAGTTTGAAAATGTTTTGTACATATATAAACTCAAAAAATTAAAAAGGAGAAACTTTGCCCTCTGTGTAGGCTCAAACCAAATATTTTTTTCATGCAAGCTTTGATTGATATTTTTATTGTCTAGTTCTTCGCACAAGCACACATTTCTTCTTTTGTAAAATGACTGGAGCTTCCTCAAGCAATTGGCCTTCCATGCCCTCTGATTCCATATTCGCTTCATGTTTGCTTAATAGAGCATCTGTTGTTTACTTTGACAAAGAACAGATAATACAAGACAAAAATGACGTGTGATATGCACATGTATGCATGATATGCATGAGTAATACTTGCAATGGTTCCATTGACTCACAGACTGAGGTGATAAGCAGAAGTGCTCTCATTGGTTCCTTTCAGATGCTCGTTCAAGTCTTGCATTGGAATGACAGAAAGCTTTGCATTTATGGCTTTTATCTTCAAGATGTTGAGAACATGACCTTGCTAGTTGGTAGCTTCTTCATGACCTTGCTAGTTGGTAGCTTCTTCATGACCTTGCCAATAATCATTTCCTTTGCCCAATGTGTTCTTTGATGTTTGATGGTTCAACAGACTTCTCTTAACTTGAAGGCTTTATATATATATATATATTTAATTTTGATTTTGAAATCAATTGTTGGCTTTGTCAAATCAATGTCAATTTACCTCAGGACTCAATTTTCAAATTTAACATATCTATAACATGACAACCCTAGTTACCATACTAAACTAGGAAAGCATTTCTATTTAAGTAAGAACTGTTGCACTTCAGATAGGCACATACACATTACCTAGCCAAATGTCTCATTGAGTTTAAATATTGTCTATCTCATATGCATGCTTATTCAAACTATCTCCACTAATAAACTCTACCTACCAAGAGAGATCAACAATTCTTTGATAGGTTTGAAATGGGGTCTATAAGGGACATGGTTAAATGAAGGCCATTTTGAGATTGGAGCTGATGTGACACTGTTGACAAATCTTCACACTATAAACTGCTTATTGGAACTTTAGATAGTTGGGAGCATAAAAAGATAGAGCTTCGAGTAGTCTTCTTTCTTTTTTGATGTTAATCTGAATCTTAATTGGGACAGTCTTTGCCTTTGCAAAAGTTTGGTACCCATATTCATTTCTTTTCTTCTTTTTCCTTTTCTTTCTCTTTCTTTTTCTTACTCTTCCCTTTCTTTGAGAATTTTATCATTTTGTTCTTCTCTATAGAATCGTTAAGTACAGGACTTTCAAAAACTAGATGGTCTTTCTCCTTTTTCTCTGATTTTGATCGAATCTTTGGTTGGGTTAGACCAATTCCAGTCAAACTGTCCTTATAAATCAAATGGAAGCCTTTTGCTGCCTTCGGTAAAAGAGAACTCGGTTGGCTTTTTGAACCATTTTGGGTTCTATTTTCTTTTTATTTTTTTATTTTTCTTTTTCTTTCTTCTTTTTTCTCCTTTTTTGTGTTTTTTTGTTTCTCTTTTTTTTGATCCTAGCTCCAAGAGAGTTGTCTTGTTTGTACCAGCTTGTATTTCTAGTAATGGATGAGTGGAGTGGTATTAATCTGCTTCAGTCCTAACTTTATCTGTGATATTTAGTCTAATTCAGGTGAACTTCAACTACCCTTATGGTCTTGAGAACTTCAACTATCCTCATAGTCTTAACTATTCATTCCTTTCTTTAATCTTCTTGCCTCTTCACCTTAGTGATCATAAGACTTGTCAAAAATCTAACAACAACTCAAGATAGGTTGTTGGGGTTTGTAAGCCAATGAAAAGAAAGCTAAAATTTTATGAAGGCTCAAAGGGACAACTAGGAAATGATATTTAATAGGGTGGATACTAGTTGTTAGCTAACCAAATAATGCCTAGATCATTTCTCTCTTAAATAAGCAAAGTTCAATTTTGCCTCGAAAGTCCATCAAAGCATGTTCTAAGACTGACTAGGACCTAGACAAAGGTCATTATGTAGGAGCCCTCTCTAATTAAGCATACACAACTCAATGCTATAGAGCAATTCCCTCATCTAGTAAAGTCATTCAAATCATGATGCCTAGATACATTAATATGTGAACATCAAGCTAGATTCCTCATTGGTTGAGCACCAAAATGAACAAAGATCAACAAACATTTTGATGAAAATAATTTATTCAAACAAACATAATTTTAAAAACATAATTGTTCCAAATAAGTGCTAAAGAAAGCAAAATAAAAAAGCAACACTCCAAGTTAAGGGAGGTTCGTTGAATAAAATTTCTCCTTATCCCACATCTTCGACATTCCAGCCTTGAAAGATAGAATCTTCCTCCATTACTCCTCCTACCATGAAGGTTGCTGGCGGATGTACTCTTCCAAATTTAGGCAAAGGATTGCTCTTGGTATTGGGCTTATCTGGCTTAGGCAACTTTTCATTATCAATTAAATTCTAGATCTCATGCTTCAACTTCATACAGTTGTCCGTTTCATGTCCATGTCTTTGATGGAATTGGCAAAATGCCTTACTATCAAAGTTAGATGGAAGAGGATTAGGCAAAGGACAAGGAGTCAAGGGTTGTAACAATCCCTTATTTTGTAGCTTATTAAGAACCCAAGACAGCGGCTTCCTTAATTTTGAAAACTGCCTCATTCCTTCTTGACTAGTGGCATTAACATCAGCTTCCTTTTGTGTACTTTGATTGCTAGGCTGATAATTCTGTTTTGCGAAAAAATGGTTCTTCTCTCTTTTCCACTCCTCTATTTGCAATCCCGTTTGGAGAAGATCTCTGAAATCCCTTATAAGGGTGTGAGACAACCTCTCATGGAGATTGGACAGGATGCCTTTGACTATCATCCTGATTTGGTCAGACTCATCAGGCCTCCTTTTGAGAAGTGCAACCTTATTTCTCCATCTTTTCACATAGTCCATAAAATTCTCATTTGGTCTTTGCCTAATGGTTTCCACCTCTGTCAAGGTTACTTCCAACTCGACATTGTACCCATATTGCTGAATGAAAACCTTGTACAACATGTCCCAATCTTTTTGAGAACTTTCTTCTAAGGCGTTGACCAATTTTGGACAATAGGACAGATTGCATAACAGTGATGTACAGCTTCACATGGAGATAAGGGTTTCTAGTACCATTGTACCTAGCGAAGGAAGGCATCTTGAACTTATTAGGGACCTCTTCATCTTGTTCAAATAGTTTATCAATCTTGGACATCTCTTCGATTTTCAGCTTCTTCTCAAATTTCATTTCTAAATCAGCAATCATCTTCTCAACATCTAAATTTTTAGTTTTCTCCACAGCTGATCTTTTAATAACCTTCGGCTCCTTCTTGTCTTGAGGATCTTGGAAGTATTGAGCTCAATTGTCGTCATCATCGATGATTACCTTGTTATAATCAAAAGTCATTTCACTAACCTTAGCCTTCCCTTTGTCCTTCGGCTTCTTGGTGCTAGAGGATGCCTTGGCATTGTTCCCTAAAATTGTAGTCATTTGACTCTTCATGATCTTAACTAGGGTCCCCTTTAGTTCTTCCATTTTAGCATTAAGGGCGTCGTCCACCATTCTTTGAATTTCTTTGAGCTCCATTGCTTTTGGTGAGAAAGTGATTGAGTCGCTGCTGGATTCTTCGTCACCGACGTAAGTGGTGTTGTCGTAGGCTTTTGAACTATTGTAATCCAGGGCTGTGAGCTAGAGAGGATCAGTGATATGAGATGCAAATGTATGTATGCATGTATGCAAAAATAATAGACAAAGATAAGTAGAACGTCCCTTCCAACCTTATAACTTCTACACACCGATGGCGAGTCTCTTTTCCTAGGTATATGGTAACAAAGTACCAACATGGAGTATCTTGTTTTTTAAAATTCTCTCGGACGCTTCAACCAATAGTTATATTTTTAAAATGGAAATCAGTTCATGATAATTCAAATTAATTAGTTTTTAATCTATTGAATCTTAACTAAAATAGCTTTTATGCTATATTGGATTAAAATTAAATTAAGAGGTTTATTATAAATTTATTTCTCACTTGAAAATGTAACTAATGATTCATGCCAAAAACAAGCCCGTGATTAATAATTCTTAGTATAAACTAGGCTCACAATTGATTTTTGGTATTTTCATAATTGACCTAAATATTCGTAAGCTCTTTTGAAGGTTGGATGAAATGCAAACATGGTTTTGTAAAAAGATTTTAGATAAAAAAAATTGATTTTTGACTTTGTTTTTGAGTCATGAGAAAAGAATTTTCGATTCATTTTTAGAAAATTTTTATATCCAAAGACTATCTTGAAAAGTTTTGAAAATAACTTTGGTCTTTTGGATTTAGAGGAAAAAATTTTATTTTAGCTCACAATGTAATTAGGTCATATTAGAAAAAGAACAAACTAAATAAGCCATGATTTAAACCAAGATAAATTAACCATAGTCAAACAACAAGCATTTGGGGTAAAAACCTAAGGAAAGTAACTAGGCCAATTACATGAGTTTAGTTTTTGGGTTAAAAGGCTTAGGTTCCCATAGCAAGTATATATCAAATGGTACAAGGCTATGAGTGGTTATGCCATGCTCGATCTCCATAACTTGAGTAAAAGTATGGTATCCCTTACATAACACAACACGGGTAGCACAAGCGTCCTAACTCACGCACACTATGCAATCTAAATGATGCAATGGATAATATCATGATAAGAAAGAATAGAATAATATAAAGACCAACAGAATCAACTTCTCTTATCCCCAGTGGAGTCACCACTGTGAACGGGGATTTTTGCCCCCACTCCTAGTGGAATGATTCTTGTGACTTCAGCACTGTTTAGGCTCAAGGCCTTAGAGAATATGGGCCTAATCCCGAAGAAAATGGAGTTGCCACTCGGACGGGCAGGAAAAAAGAAAGGGGTGGATGACTCAATTCCTAAGGAATCCTCAACCCCTTAATGGGTTCAGAAAGTTGGGCACGTGTGGGGAAGGTGAGAATGGCCCAGCACCCCCACAATGCCCGGTTCATTGGAACCGGCCTCCTTTTTAGGTCTTAATATTATAAAATTCTTACATATAATGATATTATCCATACTACAGTCAATAATTAAAGTAAAGCATCATTATATTAAAATCAAAGCAATGTTCAAAGAAAATAAATAAATTGACACCCATCCGAGGATGGAAATGTGTCCTCACATTGTCCAATGTCTAAAACTAAATAGGACACCAAAAACATGTCCTTTACATTAAATCCAAAATATAAAAATAAATTAAATTTCATAAAGATTAATTAATGAGTACCCAATCATGGAAATATACTTCTTATAATTTTAACAAATAATAATAATAATAAAGAAATCATCCATCCATGATAAACAAATCAAATATTGAAATTAAATAAATCAATCATTAAAACATATAATAAACTACACAATCAAATTTAAAATTAAATAAATGTATAAATTTAGGGTTTTAGAATTTTAATAACCACAATAGGGTTTTTAAATAAAGGGAGTTAAACACAAAGGCTTATAATATGCAAATAAATATTGACCCCTTTGACGAGCCCATACGGCGGTCCAACTAGCCGGTTAGTGGGCAGGGGTCAAGGGGGCAGCACCCCTTGAGGGATCGGGGGCCGCGCCCTGGAAGATTTTGAAAACTGGCTTTTAGGGTTACAGGTTTTGGTGTTAAAAATTAAGATTTTAGGGTTTAAGATCTAGAAAATAGGGTTTTGGGATTTTGAGGAACTAATATTATTTTTAAAAGAATAATGCTACTGTGTGATTTTGGAAAGAAGAATTAATTAGGGTTAAAGCTTTTGATACTTGAAAAAATAAGGCTACTAGAATATTTTTATAATTAAATAATCATGTATTAAAAATATTAATTTAACACATATAAGTAACCGTAACCTAAACTTAATAGATTATAGATTTTATTTGGTATGATTAACAAAACAACACCATTAAACTATGTTCTATGTAAATTTCTATGAGCTAAAATTAAAAGATATAATCTACTATAATTAAAATAGACAAAATATATTATATTAAATATGTTTAGAATTTACCGTCGTTTGTTTGCTCCATCAATAATTAAACATTGATGCAAAGTATTTACTTGCACTAAATTTGTTCTTCTTGGTTAGATGGAAATCAAGATAGTGAGAGTTTGCTACTACCTTGTTTGATGGTGTTTGACAATTTGTGGCTTGCTCCTTATTTGTTTGATGCTTCTGTTCATTCAATCTCTGAATTAATTGTTAAAAAGTCTGAATAAATAAAAGTCTAAAAGTCCCTAATAATTGTGTCGTCCTAAAATTTTTCTCCTGGCCGAAATCAAATTCCCCCTTCTTTGTGTTTTTTTAATGTGGTATTTATAAGAAAAATAAAAATCTAATACTAATTGGTTAAGGAAATAAAAACTGTTTAGGAAATAAAATAAAAAATCAAGTAAAATAGGGTTTCGAAAAAAACTGTGAGCTGGCCCCGGCTGGGTGAGGGCTGCGTGTGTTTTGCTGCAAGTCTTGCTTGAGGGCAAATTGGCCCATGGCCAATTTTCTGCAAGCAAAACTTGCAGCGAATTAGTTTGTGGCCAATTCACCGCAGGTTTGGCCCAAGCTAATTCGTCGCCGATTTTGCTGTCACAGATTTTTTTTTATCTTTTTTTATATTTTATTTTCAATATTAAAATAAATAATAAATATTAAAATATCACAAAATTTATTTTGGACTATTTAAAAATATCATATTGGACTGAGTCAAAAATTAAGGGTCTACAAATGGGTTTTGTACACCTATAAGGTGAAGGTCATCCATTCATGCCAATTCCAGTGATTGTTAAAACTTTGTTGTCATCTTTGACTGTCTCACTTGTTTATGAATAATGGTGATGAATCTTCTATTTCTTCAACACGGCAACCAACTCGTTTTGAAAGTGAGATCCATTATCTGAAATGGTCTCATATAGCACTCCAAAAGATGTTGGTTTGAAGAAACTATGTGACTTTTCTTTAAAATTTGACATGGAGCTTGTTCAACTCATTTGGACAAATAATCCACAACCATAAGAACATACTTGTGCTTGTTAGAAAAATTAGGGCTTATTTTTTAGTAGCATCCATCTCCTATGTTGCCAAGGGCCAAGTAGTTTGTTGCCATAGGTTGATTCTACTTCTTCTCTCTCTCTCTTTTTCTTTTTCCTTTCTTTTCTTCTTCTCTCTATCTTTTTTCTTCTTTTCTTCTTCTCTCTCTTTTTTTTGTTCACTTCTTTTTATTTTTTATTTTTTGGCCTATTATCAGCGCTTTAGGAATCTCTGATCTCCTTTACTACTAAGGAGTCAAACTTTCTAAAATATCTTTAATTTTGTGAATTTCAAGTTCTTTTTGGCTACCCATATAATCTAGATGAAGCCCCAAAGCTAGATTTCAATCAAATTAGGAAATCAATTGGTATAATTACATATTTATCATGTTTTTAGGTATCTAGGGATGATAATTTAACATTTTAAATGAAAACAAGGCATTTCCTTATAAAACTTATATTTTGTCCCTAATGTAATCATTTAAAATTAATTTGGTGATTAGTGATAAACTATGATGATTTCGGATAATTGTGGCATAATATGTGACTTTAGTTGTGACTATGATATTTATTTCGATTTGCATGCCATATTTGTTTTGCCTCGATTTGGATACAAATGTGTTTTAAGTGATTTATTATGATGATTCGTGATTAGATATGATAATTGTGAATTGTTGTTAAGTGATTGGTGGTGTTATGTGAATGTTAATGCTTATTCCAGTTTATCACTTGGTTTTATGCAAATATTATTTATTTTGATTAGAACTAATGTAGTAGGTTTTTTGATGTAATTTTCATTTTTTAGATTGGTGTATAGGATTTATAATTAGATGTAAGGACATGTTTCCATCCCCGATGTGTGCTTATTTATTTTTATTTTATTTATTTACCTATCTTAGACATTTTTATATCATGTATCTTTTTCATCTAATGCAATGTAATTTATCTATTTTCCCTTTGCATATCCTTATTGCTTGCGTGGTGGATAATACTTGTTATATTTAAAAATAATATAATATTAGTACTTGAAAAGAGAGGTTCTAATGAACAGAGTGTATAGAGATAGTAGGATACATCCTATTTTGGCCATGCATATCCTACTTTCCAAACTTAGTAGGGGGTTGGGGATTTCTTAAGGTTCAAGTTACCACCCCTTTCTCATTTTCTTGGTCTATCCAGATGGCGACTCCCTTCCTCTAGGCTTAGGCATGTGTTCTCTAAGGCTATAAGCCTAAACAGTATCGAAGATGCAATAACCAGGAGTTAGGGATGAAATCCCTAGCTCACACTCTCACTCCATCTCTCCCACAAATGCACAAATGCTAGCCTCAACATCTCACTCTGTAGAACCACTTTCATCAATAGTTGCAGTCTTATGGTAGCTACCAAGATTATCTATAGTTGTTGCTCAAGAAGAGGTAGCAGAAACTGCTTCTTTTGTTGAAGAATATGAACAACAATAAATGCTAACGATTTGGTTGTTAAAAAATATATAATTTATAATTTTATTAAAAAATAAAATTTATAATTTTATAAAATTTTTACTATTTTAAATTAAAATTTATCATTTGTTTGACATATCATTAATGACATTATAGTGATGACATAGTGTTTGTAAAAGATGCAACTTTAAATGTCTGGTTATATTAAATCAAGGGTTAAATGGTTAAGAAATTGACAAGTAAGAGTGTCCAAGTAGTTACTTGAAAAGTATAGAGGGCTAAGTGGTAAAAGCTACAAAGTTTAAGGGGTCACAGATGTATTAAGCCTATAATTTTATATGCATAGGGTCATATAAACCCTAATTACAAATAATAAAACTTATTAAAAAGACAATAGACTGCCAAAATAAATGGAAATATATATAAAGAAAGACAAATATGCATCAAGGTAGACAAAAATGCCAAAATGACTCATCGATCCTATATACCTACCAAAAATAAATAAGGAATCAAATATCTGAAAAAATTTGCTATAAACAGGAAAATGTATTTTCGGAGGTCTAAACATTGGAATTTGCCCGAAAAATGATGGATCTCACCACAAAGCATTGACTTTGACTTGTTGGCCCATTTGCAATTGGGTTAAGCCCAGAGAATACTCAAATTACAATTTTGACCTTTTGTAATAATTACCAAATATCCGCTAGTGTAGTTTTCTACCAAGCCAGTCCATAAAAAATAAGGGTTGTATGTTCACATCAGTAGGGCTAGGTTTCAAGCCACCCAAATCTTGCCCATCTCCTCATCTTAGAAGTTGTCCACAAAACTCCATCCATTAAGCTTGAGTTCTCCATTGACATTGTCCTTATTCTTTTTTCTTACTATAGTCTCCAGAATTCTTAATGCCCAAAGTTTATACTTTCCAATCCGAGAGTAGGCCTTTAATTTTTTTTATGTTCATTTAGACTCCAAATATTCTAAGACCCAATCATCTCTCCTTGTTAGGAGTCTTGAAGTGTCTTTGTAGCTAGCTTCCCTTCTCTTAAAATGCCTAAGCTTCCCTGATTATCCCTACTTGGACTATAAGTCTCTCATGGTCCAAAGGATAAGGAGGAGAAGACCCCTTTCTCTACATCTAAAAATACATATCTAGTCCTCAGTAGTTCCATCCTCTACTATAGGAATAGGCTTAGAAATAAGTAACTAGTTTTCAACAGTTACACCCTTTACTTTGGTATAGGGGTAGCCCCAATGTGCTAAATATTCTCCACAACATTTAATTCACTAAGGTTTGCATTATGAACCTCATTTTGATTCACCAAAGACCATGACGAACAGAGTTCCATCGATTAGTGCTCCCAAAAGTACATATAGGTGTATCATTTTTAATTAAATTTTCCATTCACTATTTTTTTAGTAAAATATTTATTGTGTTAGACAAGGTGTGGCATCAATTATCCAGTAGCGGAGGCCCAGATGTGGGGCCAAGTCACAGTCGAATGCCGGGGGTTCTTGTGTATGCTGAATGCACAATAAGGCTAAGGTATGCGCCTTTCCTGAGACTAATTGGTTTTAGGAGAAGTGGCAGTGCCTGGGTTCCTACATAATTGTTGATTGAATTGCTTAAATTATATTATTTTACTTGATAGCACATGTTAAGGGGGAGCATTTGTAAAAACTTGATATCACATGCTAAGGGGGAGCATTTAATTGTCACAACTTTCTTTTGTCAAAAGGAAAAACACTCTTTAAACATGAATACTTTTAAAGTTCATTTTGAATCAATTCAATTTAATTGCCAAAGTAAAAAAGAAAGAGATTGTTAGTCAAACCATTGGCCTCTATTTTGATCTTAGGCAATCAAATTAAATAGGACTAATATTTATACCAAGTAACATTTTTGCAGAATTTTAATTTTTTGAAGAAATCTCAATAGCCTGAACAGAACAGAGTTAAGGCTGACCAAACTCAAGAGAAGTTAGCCATACCGAGCTTACTGAGCTAAAGTCTGACCGCACCAATACCAAGATGACGAGCATTCAAAGAACAAGGTGAAGAGCATAATTGTTCCAAAATTTACAAATGGACCAAGCCTTAGCTGCCATAACTTAGTATGAGTTGAACAGACCAAGCCCGTGCCAAAGATATCTAGTAGAGTTAACGATCAATGTCACTCCCATATTATGAACAGACTATATGGCATGATCTGACCTCAGAGCAATCCGATAATATGGAGCCCGAGCTAAATCCTCAGAATATCTAGTAGAGCTCATGATCACTGATTACTCCAAACAATTCATCATAGCACCCCTAGTACGACCGGACCTAATGCAATTTAACTGGACCAAGCCAGAGCTAAAAATCCAACAAGTTCCAGTAGAGTTCAAGGTCGCCAATACTTCTAAAATCTTAGCATACCATAATGAGATTGATTAGACCAAACTTGTCACAAACCATACCAGCAGTACAGGGTTTAAAAATTATAGCCGTTACTTATCCACTCAATTATTGGATGCCACATGTACTAGCCGTTGAAGAATGTTTTTTAGAAAAATGGAGAGCACGATTAAACTGAGCTCAGTCCGACCATGCCAAGCCTGAGCCGACAGGAATAAAGGCAGTCCGACCATGAACTTGCTCTAAAATGAGATTTAAGTGAGAGACAAGAATCAAACATGTTGGCTTCCACCCTATACAGCTAATTGAAGTCTTGAAAGCTATAAATACCAGAAGAAACCTCATTTTTCTGTAAGATTGTGATTGAAATTGCTAAGATTAACAACTTACATTTATTTGCATTAAAATTTCTACTTGTATTCTTTGAGTGTTGGGTGTGAGCATTAAAACATCATTGTGAATTTAAGTGTGAACTTTGAAACACTTAGATTTTAGAGTGAGCCTCAGAAAACTCTTATTTGGGTTGTGAAGAAGATTCTCAAACCTATTAAAAGTTCGGTGTGAGCTTGTGAAAATACCAAGTTAGAGTTGAGTTTGTAAAAACTCAAGATTAGTGGAAACTTAACAAGTTCTTAAGGAAGTGGACGCACGATTGAGGTAATCCAAACCACTATAAAACTCTTTGTGTTCATTCTTCTCTACTCTACTACTTCCTTGCTTTGTTTGATTTCAAAATTTTAATCTACCATCACTTCTTCAAATTAACCAATTCAACCCTCTCTTGGTTGCCATCTTGGCAGTGTAAAGGGTTATTAAATTCAAAGGACTCAGAAACACGTGAATAATATTCACCACTATTCCAAACTCTTCCCATATTTGTTGTTCACTGTATTCACCATCTTTAGCAAAGGGCCCATAATGACCTTCAATTCCTAGAATCACATTAAGTCTATCTATAGTGGTTGCCCAACCTACAATCTCATTGTCAATGTGAAATGGTGGTCGCCCAACCTTAAAGAAATGGACCCTTCCTGAGTCTCTATAAAATTTATCATGAGGTTTGCAGGTACAAGAACTCAAAAATTCATAAACTAGTTCAGCATAGGTTGGTTGCTCAATCATAGTTAATGCTAGTAAATAATTAAATAACTTCATTATACCATTTCAAGTTTTGCAAAGTAGGGATATTGTGAGCGAGGATTTTTGTCTCTATTCCTAGTGAAATGGTTCTTGCGACTGTGGCACTATTAGGCTCGGAGCATTAAAGAACATGAGCTTAAACCCAGAGAACTGGAGTCACCACCTTGACGGGTCAGAAAAAAAATAGAAAAAAGTGGATGACTCAATTTCTAAGGAATCCCCAACCCCCTACATGGGTTCAAAAAGTTAGGTGTGTATGGGGAATGTAAGAATGACCCAGCACCCCCATAGTGCCCGATTTATTGGAATCAGCCTCCTTTTTAGGTTTAAATATTATAAAATTCTTAGGTTATTATGATATTATTCATACTACATGCAATTTAAAAATAAATAAAATGGAGATAATTATACCATAAAAATAAATAAGCAAACAATAAAATGGGCACTCATACAAGGTTGGAAACATGCCCTTATAATGTCAATGTCTAAAATACAAGTAAATAAAAAGGGGGCATCCACGAATTGGTGGAAATGTGTACCTTACATTAGTCCCTAAATAAAAATGAGATAAAAGAAACATATTAAATAAACAAGTCACCCATAATTTGGAAAATGCCTTTTACAAGTCTCTTAAGAATATAACCAATAAATACTTAATAATCATCCATGGTAAAACAAGTAATCAAATAAATAACCAACTATTGCACAAATAATTGTAAATTGTGGCTAAACTAATGAAATGAAAGTTTAATCATAAAAATTACAATTTACAAATAGATATTATTATTAACCCATTAATGATATATAGGGTGTGATCACATGAGATGTGCCTACAATGGTCCCACTAGCCAGTTAGTGGGTAGGGGTCAAGGGGACAGTGCCCCCAAAAAGTAAATGATTTACATCCTAGGTTTTGTTGTGGAATTAGGATTTAGGATTTTGGAATTTAGGGTTTTAGTATTTAGGAATTGGAAATTAGGGTTTTGGAATTTAGAATTTTAGGTTTTAATCCTTAGTTAATGTAACAAAAGATTAGATTATAAAACTAAGATTAAAACCATACAATTAGGGTTTGGATCTTAAATACACGGTTATTAGATGAATTTGCAAAATTGAATTAACATGCAAGAAAAATGCAATGCATTTGAATGGAATTAACTAATAAAGATAATTGATACAAAGTAAATTGTACCTGTGTTGTCAATTCTGCCAAGGCGATTTTGTTGAACCAAGTCTACTGTCTACAATTATTTAGAGAGCCTGGATCTATTAAAGTCTTGGCTTTTATTTTGATGATTTGTGGATCAATTGAGTTTAGCTACTGCTTTTCCTTTGTTTTAATTGCTTTTTGTCTCTTTTTGTATCTTTTTCCTTCTTAATTGTCATTTTCCTTGCCCTTTATTGATGGTTGCTCCTTATACTTATGGGAAATCCATGGGTTAATTAGGTTTACTAATCCTAAACCTACCAGAAGACCTCTTGTTTATCTGAGTCCATCCTTTACTTAAAATTGAATTAAAATAAATTTCGGCCAAGATAATGGCTCATGGCAAATTTTGAATGCCAAATTGGCCATGACCAAGGCTCATGGCTAATTTGGCTAGCCAAATTGCTTATGAGCTTGGCTCATATAAATTTTAGCTCATATTGAGCCTACCTGACCCAACCAAACTGAATTGGTCTATATTTTAATTGGCTCAAATTCAACTGAAACTAATTCAATAAGATTAAATTTAATTCGGCCTCTTCAAATAAAATTTGAATCGAGCCAAAATTAAAGGCCTACAGTTTTTTCCTTTGCTTGAATGATCTGAGACTTTAGTAGAAGAGAGTGAAAAGCAATTTTGTCTTTTGAGCTAATAGGTTAGATTTTGGACCCGACGATTGATTTTGGTTCTGGACCCAAGAATCTAGTTTTGGTTCTGGACCTGTGAATTGATGTGTTATGGACCCATGGAGTGATTTGGTTTGAGTTATGGACCCATGAGTTGATTTGGGTTCTGGACCCATGAGTGGTTTGGGTTCTGGACCCATGAGTGATTTTGGGTTCTGGACCCAAATTGGTTTAGGTTCTAGACCCGTGAGTGATTTGAGTTCTAAACCCAGATTAATTTTGGGTTCCGGACCCAGATTGAGTTCTGGACTCGTGAATTGGTTTGGGTTTTGGACCCGTGAGTAATTTGGATTTTGGACCTTTGAGTGATTTGGGTTCTGGACTCATGAATTAGTTTGGGTTTTGGACATACTTGACCTTCTATCATTTGAGAGTTATTGCTTTCTTCTAGCCATCAACTTTAGCTCTTCTAACTTGATTGACCTTTTGTGTTTGTGAGTTCTGGCTTTCTTCTAGCAATCAATTTCAACTCTTCTAGCTTGGCTGACCTTTTGTTGTTTGTATCTTCATTCATTTGTTCCATTCTTTAATGGATTGTGCTTTGCAAAAATTTAGTTATTTTTTAGCCCTTTAGCACTCATATCTTATCTTTGCCCTCTGCATGGCAGAACATTGAAAGAGACTCTGAAAATATTTTGTTCATGCATAAATCAAAAATTGAAGGGAGAAGCTTTGCCTCCTGTATAGGTTTAAACTAATGATTTTGTCTAATGTGTAGGCTTCAAACCATGCATCTCTTCCATTTTTTGCAATGGACCTTTCATGCCCCCTGATTCCATGTCTGCTTTTCATCATTTGCTTCAAGAGTATCAATTGTTTACTGTGACAAAGAATAGGCAACACGAGATAATATGAATGCAATGTGACATGTTAATGTATGCATTATAGGAATGAAGGATACATACAGTGATTATGTTGACTCACAGACTGGGATGATAAGCCGAAGCACTCCCATTGTTACCTTTGGTATATTTGCTTAGGATATGAAGAAATTCACTCCCATTGTTTGCATTGGATCATCAAGAGATGTCACGTTTACAGCTTCATCAGAAAAATTGAGTAATGGGGGGCCTAAGCAAGGTAGTCAGAGATACGTGAGACATGCATTTCAAACCATGATTCAACACATGAGTTGATAGCTTCTTCATAACCTTGCAAATTAGCCTTACTTCACCCAATGTGTCCATTAAAGTTCAACAGTGCAACATACTTTCTTAAGCTTGAAGGCTCATGTAACAAGAAAATAATTTTTTTTTGTTTTTTTGTTTTTTTAATTGTGGAATCAAATGTTGGCCTTTTCAAATCAGTGCCAATATACCTCAGGACTCAGTCTTTCAAATTAACACATCTATAAAATCATAACCCTAGTTAACATATTAAACTTGGGAATCATTTTTATTTGAGCAAGAGCTATTGCACATCAGATAGGCACATGCACATTCCATGGCTAGAAGTATCATTGAGTTTAAATATTGTCTATCTCATATGTATTCTTATTCAAACAATCTCCACTAATAGACTTTACCTACCAAGAGAGATCAACAAGTCTTTAATAAGCATGAAATGGGGTCTATAAGGGACATGGGTTAAGCAAAGTTAATTTTTAAATTGGCGTTGATATATCACTGCTAACAGTTCTTCACACTGTAAATTTTCTATTGGAAACATAGGTAGTTAGGAGTAATCTTAAACTCCGGTATTCTTGTTATCTTGCTTCATGAGAAGATAGAGTTTGAATTTTCCTCCATCTTATCGGAAAAAATCTGGATCTGATCTAACTAGGACAAACCTATTCTTTTTTTTTTCTTTCCTTTTTCAAAAACTCATGACCCCTTGACAAACCTATTCTTTTTTTCATTCCTTTTGCAAAAACTCAGGACCCCTTTTTTCTTTTTCTTCTTCTTCTTTTTCTCTTTTTCTTTTCCTTTTCTTTTTTCTTCATTTTTTTTACTATTTGGTCTCTCCTTTTTTTGAACATGGTATTTCATCATTCCGCTCTTTTCCCCTTTTGGAATATCAACTCTGGGGCTTTCAAGATTGGAGCTATGTTGGATGAAAGATAGTCTTTCTCCTATTTCTCTGATTTAGCTGAGTCTCTGGTTGGGCTGGACCGATTCAAGTCAGGTTCTCCTCGTAGGTTGAGTGGAAGTCTTCTGCTATTTTAGGTAAAAAGAACTTTGCTGGCTTTTTGATCTACTTTTTTAGGTTTTCAAAACTAGAGAGCTGCTCTAATTTTTGCCTAGGTCGCCCTTTTGGGTTTTCAACTTAGCGAGCTATTTCTTTTCTTCTTCTTTTTATCTTGATTTTTTTGTAACTGTCCTATGCTTTTGACTATGGAGAAGCATGAGTATGCTTTAATGAAGACAAATCCTTTTGTTTCCCTGATACCACCTTAAAGATGAAATAAATATGAGAAATTATGTCTAGTTCAAGTAAACTTCAACTGTCCCTATGGTCTTGACTAAGCATCCCTTTCCTCTATCTTCTTGCTTTTTAGTAGCTCAGTTATCATCAGACTTGACATGAATGTCACACCAGCTAACGATAGGTTATCAGGGTTTACAAGCCAATAAAAAGAAAGCTAAAATCTCAAAAAGGCTAAAAAGAGTCAAACTAGGGATTGATTTTAATAGGGTAGATACTATTTGTTAGCTCACCAAACAATGCCTAAATCATCTTTTTTTTAAATAAGCAAATTCAATTCACCTCGAAAGTTTATCAAAGCATGTTCTAAGACTGACCAGAACCTAGACACAACTAATTATGCAGGAGCTCTCTCTAAGTAAACACACACAACTCAATGCTATAGAACAATTTTCTCACCTAGTAAAGTCATTTGGATCACGATGCATAGATACACTAATTTATAAATATCAAGCTAAATTCATCATTGGTTGAGCATCAAAATAAACAAAAACTAACAAAATCATAAATTCAACAAAAGTAATTGTAGACCATAGTCCAAAATAATTTTTGTGGTATTTTAATTAAATAATATTTATTTTAGTATTTATTATTTATAATTTTTAATAAAAATGGTGAAGTTAATAAAATAAAAAATAAAAGATAATAAAAGATAATAATAAAAATAAAAAATAAAAAATAAAAATCGGCTACGAAAAAAATTCGTCGCCGAATGTTCAATTGGCCAGGTCAATTCGCCTGCAGGAAAGGCCATTTCACCGTAGAAAATTCCTGTGGCGAATTGGCTGGCCGCCCAGTGCCCCTCGCAAATCCTTGCAGTTTCTTCAGCAATTTTTTCGCCAGCGCAATTTTCCAATGCAATTTTTTCGAAACCAAATTCTATTTGGTTTTGGTTTCTTTTCCTAATTAATTTTAGTTTCCTTAAACAATTAGAAGTAGGTTTATGATTTTTCCTATAAATAACACATTAAAACTCAGAATTAAGGGGATCAAAAATTTGTGTTACTAAGCTAGACTTGGGACTTCAGATTTGAGAGAAGTAAGAAATGGCAAAAAAGCTAGCAACAAAAAGCAATCAATCCATTAAAGGCAGCAACCTTGCCTTTGTCTTTGTTCATCCAGAAATCAAATTATGGAGGAACCAACGAATGAAGGTTTGATTATAAATCTTTGATTTGATGATTATTTACAATGTTTCCATCGTTTGTTTTTCTAAGTAGTTTAAATCATTAAACTTGGTAATATGTTCATCCAGTAACCTTAATCAGTGATCAAACCTTAAAAACCCTAAACTACTCTTATTTTTCTGAAAATCTTAAAAACCTAAACTACTCTTCTGCTTCCAAAAATCTTAAAAACCCTAAACTACTCTTCTGTTTCCAAAAACTTCACAAACCTTAAATTACTCTTCTGTTTCCAAAAACCTTAAAAACCCTAAAGGGTTTCTTCTATTTCCAAAAGCTTCACAAACCCTATATTACTCTTTTGTTTCCAAAAACCTTAAAAACCCTAAAGGGTTTCTTCTGTTTCCAAAAGCTTTAAAACCCTAAGTTGTTTTTCCCAACTATGTTCATCTACACCATAATTTTTTGTCCAAAATCTCCAAATGTTTTCTTAAATCTCCAAACCCTAGTTCTCTATACGTTTTCTAAAAATCATAATTATTTTATAAAACTATATCTGTTTTCTTAAATCCTAAAACCAAATATGTTTTCTAAAATACCAAAAACCCTAGCTTTTTTGAAAGACCAAAACAATAAACCCTAAGTTTTCCTAAACCCTAATTCAGTGAACTTAAAAATCCAATCTAATAAATTTAAACCTTAAAACTCAATACAGTAAACCTAAAACCACAATCCAGTAACCAAGAAGTATAAACTCTCATGTCTTAAGATTCCAAAACCCTAATTTCATGATGTTACCCCTAAATCCTAATTTCATTAACCAAAAAGTCTTACTACTTTCTTAAATTCATAAAACCCTAATTCATTCCAATTTTCCAAAATCTTTACAGTAGCCTAAATAATAACAATAATAATACTAAAATTCCAAAACCCTAAATGTTAATTAAAGAACTTTAAATTGAGACATAAACCCTAATTTGTATCTTTATTGCTTTATTTAATTTTAGATTTGATTATGTAGTTTATTACATATTTTGATGGTTGATTTATTTAATTTCAATGTTTGATTTATTTAATTTACCATGGATGATTATTTTCTATATTATTATGATTATTATTTGTTTGTTTTAGTATTAAAAGTGTAAGAGGTATGTTTCCACTTTGTGGGTGCCTCATTAGTTAAATATCATGTAATTTAAATTGTTTTCATATTTTGGATCAATGTAAAGGACATGTTTCCACCTTTCGGTGGGTGTCCTATTTAGTTTAGACATGAATGATGTAAGGACATGTTTCCATCTTCGGATGGGTGTCCATTTATTTGCTTTGTTTGGACATTGATTTGATTATAATATAATGATGCTTTATTTTAATTGTTGCATGTAATATAGATAATATTGTTATACTTAAGAATTTTATAATATTAAGACCTACAAAGGAGGCTGGTTCCAATGAACCGGGCATTGTGGGGGTGCTGGGCCATTTCTCACCTTCCCCACATGTACCCAACTTTCCAAACCAATTAGGGGGTTGGGGATTCCTTAGGAATCGAGTCATCCACCCCTTTCTTTTTCCTGGCCCATTCGGGTGGCGACTCCATTTTTCTCCGGGCTTAGGTCCGTGTTATCTAAGGCCTCAAGCCTAAACAATGCCGAAGTAGCAAGAACCATTCCACCGGAAGTGGGGGCAAAAATCCCCGCTCACAGTGGCGAATCCACTGAGAATAAGAGAAGTTGATTCCATTGGTCTTTATATTATTCTATTATTTCTTATAATGATATTATCCATTGCATCATATTAGATTGCATCGTGTGAGTGAGTTAGGATGCCCGTGTTACCCATGTTGTGTTATATAAGGGATACCATACTTTCACTCAAGGTATGGAGATCGAGCATGGCATAACCACTCATAGCCTTGTACCATTTGATATATACTTGTTATGGGAACCTAAGCCTTTTAACCCAAAGACTAAAGCTCATGTAATTGGCCTAGTTACTTTCCTTAGGTTTTACCCCAAATGCTTGTTGTTTGACTATGGTTAATTTATCTTGGCTTAAATCATGGTTTATTTGGTTTGTCCTTTTTCTAATATGACCTAAGTACATTGTAAGCTCAAAATAAATTTTTTATTGAAAGTCTAAAAGACCAAAGCAATTTTAAAAATTTTTCAATGGTCTTTGGATATAAAACTTTTCCAAATCAAAAATTCTTTTTCTCAAGACTCAAATACAAAGCCCAAAATCCATTTTTTCTAAAATCTTTTTACAATGGGCTTAGAAACAAAATTATTTTCATCCAACCTTTTCTTACAAAGAGCTTGAAATTTATTTAGGTCAATTACAAAATACCAAAAATCAATTGTGAGCCTAGTTTATACTAACAGTTATTAATCATGGGCTTGTTTTTGGCATGAATCATTAGTTACTTTTTTCAAGTGAGAAATCTATTTATAATAAGCCTCTTAATTTAATTTTAATCCAATATAGCCTAAAAGCTACTTTAGTTGGTTGGATGGATTAAAGCCTAATTAATGGTAATTATCATGAATTGATTTCCATTTTTGAAAATATAACTATTGGTTGAAACGTTCGAGAGAAATATTCAAAAACAAGATACCCCATGTTGGTATTTTGTTAACCATATTACCTAGGAAAAGAGCTCGCCATTCGTGTGTGGATGTTATAAGGTTGGAAGGAACGTCCTATTTGTTCTTGTTTGTTAATTGTTTGTGCATACATGCATATATTCGCATCTCATACCATTGATCCTTTCTGGCTCACAACCCTAGATTACGACAATTCAAAAGCTTACGACAATCTGACCTATGCCGGAGACGAAGAATCTAGCAATGACTCAATCTCTTTTTCACCAAAAGCAATGGAGCCCGAATAAATTCAAAGAATGGTGGACGATGCCCTCAATGCCAAGATGGAAGAAATAAAAGAGGCCCTAGCTGAGACCATGAAGAACCAATTGGCTGCAATTTTAGGAAATCATGTCGAAGCATCTGCTAGCACTAAGAAGCCAAAGGACAAAGGGAAGACAAAAGTTGGTGAAGTGGTTTTTGATGATGATAAGGTGATCATTGATGATGATGATGATTGGCTCAATATTTCCAAGATCCTCAAGACAAGAAGAAAGAACCAAAGATTGTTGAAAGATCAGCTATGGAGAAAATCGAGACTTCTTATGTTGAAAAAATTATCACGGATTTAGAAAAGAAATTTGAGAAGAAGCTGAAAACCAAAGAAATGTCCGAAGTTGACAAATTATTTGAGATAGATGAAGAAGTTTCATATAGTTTCAAGATGCCATCTTTTGCAAAGTTTGATGGATTAAAAAATCCTCATCTCCATGTGAAGCAGTATATCACTGCTATGCAGTCTGCCCAAGCTACTAAGGCTCAAACTCTAAGGTACTTCATACTCTTATTGGACCCTGTTATCCAAAATTGGTTCAATACCTTAGATGATGGAACACAAAAGAGTTGGGATCTGCCATACAAGGCCTTCATCAAACAATATGGATACAATGTTGAAATGGAAGTTACCTTATTGGAAGTGGAGTCCATTAGACAAAGGCCAAATGAAAATTTTGTGGACTATGTGAAAAGATGGAGAAATAAGGCCGCTTTGCTTAAGAAAAGGCCTATGAATCGGATCAAATAAGGATGATTGTAAGAGGGATGTTACCTAGTCTTCGTGAAAGGATGTCTCATACACTCATTCGTTATTTCAAAGATCTCCTCCAAGCTGGTTTGCAAATCGAAGAATGTGAAAGAGAGAAGAACTGTTTTTCAACAAGAAGGAACAAGAAAGGAAACTATCAGTCTGGTAACCAAGGTATGCAAAAGGCAGTTGATGTTAATGCTACTAGCCAAGGAACAAGAAGACAATTTTCAGAATTGGGAAAATCGCTGTCTTGGGTTCTCAATAAGCTTCAAAGAAAAGGATTGTTACAACCCTTAAATCCTCGTCCTTTGCCTAACCCTCTCCCACCTAATTTCGACACTAAGGCATTTTGTCAGTTTCATCAAATGCCAGGGTATGACACGAATAGATGTGTGAGGTTGAGGCATGAGATAAAAAATTTGATTAATAGTGTGAAGCTGCCCAAGCTCGACAAGCCCAATTCCAAGAACAATCCCTTGCCTAAGTTTGGAAGAGTACCTCCACCGGCAACCTTCATGGTGGGAAAAGGATTGGAAGAAGATTTAGTTTTATCATCCTTTCAAGATGGAAAAATTAAAGATGTGAAAGGAGAAGAAGCTTAACTCAACAAACTTCCCTTGGTTTGTTTGTTTTTCTTATTTTCTTTATTTGGTGTTTTATGGAACAATCGTGTTTTTCAAATTTAAATTATGTTTGTTTGAATAAATTACTTTCATCAAAAATTTTGTTGGTCTTTGTTCATTTTTGTGTTCAACCAATGAGGAATCTAGCTTGATAATTCATGAATTAATATATTTATGCATCATGACTCGAATGACTTTACTAGGTGAGGGAATTACTCTATAGCATTGAGTTATATATGGTTACTTAGAGAGGGCTCCTGCATAATTACCTTTGTCTAGGTCATAGTCTATCTTAGAACATGCTTAGACAAACTTTCGAGGCAAAATTGAACTCTGCTTATTTAAGAGAGAAATAATCTAGGCATTGTTTGATGAGCCAACAACTAGTATCCACCCTATTAAATATCAATCCCTAGTTGTCCCTTTGAGCCTTTATAAAATTTTAGCTTTCTTTTCATTGGCATATAACCTCAACAACCTACCCTGAGCTGTTGTGATACTCTTGATAAGTCTTATGATCACTAAGATGAAGAGGCAAGAAGATCAAAGAAAGGAATGAATAGTCAAGACCATGAAGATAGTTGAAGTTCTCAAGACCATATGGGTAGTTGATGTTTTCAAGACCATAAGGGTAGTTGAAGTTCACCTAATATCTCCAATCTATCAAGATAACATTAGAGTAACAAATGATTTATCCCCGTTAAAGGAGATTTATGTCACTCCACTTATCTATTATAAGAAACCCAAGTTGATACAAATAAGACAACTCTTTTAGAGCTAGAACAAAAAAAAAAGAAAGAAAAAGAAGAAGAAAAGAAGAAGAAAAGAAAAAAAAAAGAGAAAAAGAAAAAAGAAAAGCAAAAAAAATAAAAAAAAAAAGAAAAAGAGAAGAAAATTAAAACCCAAAAAGGCTGTTCAGAAAGTCAATTGAGTTCTCTTTTACCTAAAGCAGCAAAAGGCTTCCATTTGGTTTATAAGGACAGTTTGACTTGAATTGGTCTAACCCAACTAAAGATTTGATCAAAATCAGAGAAAAAGGAGAAAGACCATCCAGTTTTTGAAAGTTTTATACTTAACAGTTCTACAAGGAAGAAGGACAAAATGATAAAAATGCTCAAAGAAAGGGAAGAGTAAGAAAAAGAAAAAGAAAGAAAAAGGAGAAGAAGAAAAGAAACAAATTTGGGTACCAAACTTTTTGCAAAGGCAAAGACTATCCCAATCAAGATTCAGGTTAACGCCAAAAAGAAAGAAGAATGGTCAAAGCTCTATCTTTTCATGCTCCCAGCTGCCTAAAGTTTAAACAAGAAATTTGTAGTGTGAGGGTTTGCTCATAGTGTCACAACGGCTCCAACTTACAAATGGCCTTCATTTAACCCATGTCCTTTATAGACCCCATTTCAAGCCTATCAAAGACCTGTTGATCTCTCTTTGTAGGCAGAGTCTATTAGTGGAGATAGTTTGAATAAGCATGCATATGAGATAGACAATATTCAAACTCAAATGAGACCTTTGGCCAAGTAATGTGTATCTGCCTATCTGAAGTACAAAAATTCTTGCTTAAATAGAAATGATTCCCGAGTTTAGTACGGTAACTAGGGTTGTCATATTATAGGTATGCTAATTTGGAAAATCAAGTCCTGAGGTACATTAACATTAATTTGGCAAAGCCAACATTTGATTGCAAAATCAACATTCAAAATTCAAAAATTCAAAAATGTTTTTGTCACACTAAACCTTCAAGTTAAGAGGAGTGTGTTGAACTATCAAACCTCGAAGGACACATTGGGCAAACAAAATGTTTAATGGCAAGGTTATGAAGAAGCTACTGAATTATAATTTGAAATGGATGTATCTCTGCTGCTTGGGACCTCCATTATTTATGTTTTCAGCATCTTGAAGCTAAAAGCCATAAATGCGAAGCATCCTGTCATTCCAAAGCAAGAACTGAACAAGCATCTGGAAGGAGTCAATGAAAACACTTCAGCTGATCACCTTGGTCTGTGAGTCAACGAAACCACTATATTGAATCAGGGGGGCATAGAAGACCCATTGCTTGAGGAAACTCTAGTCATTTTGTAAAAGAAAGGAAGTAATGCATGCTTATGCGAAGAATTAGACAACACAAACATCAATCAGAATCTGCATGAGAAAAATCATTGGGGGCAAGGGGAAGATATGAAGGCTAGATATAAAAAAATATATAAAAAAAGAGAAAAAAAGAAGAGAGTTGCAGTAAAGGTAAAAATTATTTATTGTCATTATTATTCTTATACTTCTTATATGTTGATACAATATTTATACATCACTAAGAAGGAGGTGGTAGATCATTAAATAAAGCTTTGAAAAAATCATCGCCAGTTGGAGGAGGAGGCAAATCACCCGTCCCGAGTCCACCCAAAGTAGGAGTACCAGAATCCCTATTACCTTGGAGTTTTGATCTGTAACGGTCCTCATCAGAAGTAGATGAAAGGATCTCATGGTCATCAGTTTGGGGGCCTCTAGATGAAGAAGCACCAGGATCTCTCATCCCCAGAAATTGGAAGTCTCGGAAATTTTGCTCTAATTGATGGCACAAATTTTCAAAATGAAAAACCTGGTGACGACTAGCGGCCAACTCTTCTTGAAGTTTCTTATTTTGTTCTTCAAGCATCCGCTGTGAGCTAGAAAAGAAAAGAGTAAGAGCATACATAATCATGCATACATATAGCATAAATTACCATGAAACAGGAAAACTTACCAGGTAATTCATATCAATACCCTGTGGTTGAGATGGCATATCTGGTGGACTAGAGTGAGCAAATGAAGGAGCAGTAAAAGAAAGTCCAACCTCATGATCAAATGGGCCAACATCCTGCAACAATCATTAAAAAAGTCAAAATAAGTTAAGAAAGGAGCAATTGCAATGGAAAAATGGTAAAAGTTTACCTGAGAAGTGCTAGCCCTGAGATGTGGAACAAACTCTCCTCCCTCTCCGTGATGTTCCTCTTCATCTCTATCCTCATTTACTTCAAAAATTTCCCATACACCAACAGGAAATACGTCAAAGTTCAAAAGCCCAATTTGAATAAGAGAAAGGTTTCAACGTCATAACCGTGCCGAGCCAACCACCATACATTCTTCGGCATTAATGTGATATTTAAGGTATATTTCGGGCAACACATCGGGATCCTCCTCTACTCGGGACCAAGAAACCACTCGTCGAGAAACCAACCACTAGACACATGGAGGAAGTGCAGTTTGTCCGCTCTTCTGCGTTCCACTAGGCCAAATTCACCTACAAAATGACATAAGGTAATTAAACTTTCATATAAATTTTAAAGTATACTAATGTTATCTTACCTGGTCACAAGTTTGGCAGCTCAAGACAAAGCGTTGGGTATGCACATGGTGAGAGCCGGAACTTCAACAAGATTCGACAACCAAAAATTTAATCTCGGATACCCGACTCTCTCTTGGAAAATACCAAGCACCCTCACAAGATTGTGCTCATATGCCCATGCCTACAACAATAATAAAAATCAAATTCATACAAGAATAAGAATGGAATTGACATTGGTGGAAGAAGAGTACCTCGACAACCGCCATAAAGCCAACAAAAGACTTCTTATTTCTGTAAATTTTGTCAAGACCATGGTAAAGACAGACAAGACCAGCTTCACCCCAGTCGTAAAGTGGTACCATCCTCA
This sequence comes from Garcia nutans, assembly GCA_947685225.1. Lineage (NCBI taxonomy): Eukaryota > Viridiplantae > Streptophyta > Magnoliopsida > Malpighiales > Euphorbiaceae > Garcia > Garcia nutans. Next base: position 6,085,748 of record CANTUV010000068.1, read on the forward strand.
TATAAGTAAGGGCCCTCAATACTGACAAATGGATGGCGGATTCGGTGCTGCCTAAAATGGTCGACCCGAGCAAATATAACAAAAATCCTCGAGCATACTGTTGGGCTGTGTCTCTGTGAACTCGTCCTTCGTAGTTCATCCAATAACTACGAATTGGCTTGATTTTTATCTTGAAAGGCCCTTTAAATGATGGTTCCATACTAATTAATTGTTGAATTTCTTCAAATGTCAAAATATTGTTGGTAAGAGGAACTGGAAGACCATCATACCGAATGCCAGTTATAGCTGTATTGTAACACCCTTATACCCTATATACGTATAATACATATTTCCAGCATATGTAAACTACGCATATACGGTACAAAAATATCACAGACCGATTTACTAATTTTTTTTACATTTCCAATTTAAAATTTCAAATTCTAAATATATAAAAATTAAATAGAATATAAATATTATTTACTTGTTATAAGAACCCAAAATAAATAATATATATAAAAATCTCTGGAAAAAATTCGCCAGAGTTTTGTCTGAATTTTGGATATCCCAAAATTTAGCAATTACTCAACCTGCAAAAAGAAAACACTCCCTGTAACACCCCCCCCCCCCCCCCCCCCCATACTCTATATAAGTACAACACATATACCTTGTATACATGCAGTACGTATCTAAAGTATAAGAATGTCACTTTTCATTTTAGATTAAAAGCCTTTCCTTTAGTTCCAAACAATAATACATTTTATTTAAAAAACATTTAAAAACTCATTTATACTTTTAAATGATAATACATATATATAATGAGCTTGTCAAAATTCATTTATACATATGAATATATATTTATCAAAATATAACATATTTAAGTTGTACATGTATGCATCACATTCTAGTTGGTCACGAAATACTCTTACCCTTCTCGTGGCATAACGACTTGACTTCAGATCAACCACCTACCCACCTGCGCAATTTACATAGCTGCGCTAAGCTTGAAAGCTTAGTAGTACAAAGAAATAATTTAAAATATACATTACAAATAAATCATACTTCATATATTAACATCATGTATCACCATTTTCTTATCATATTTTCCCTTTTCAATGCACTCTCCATATATTTCCACCAATCCCATAATTTATATATACATACATGTATACATCATTTCAATAAATCACAATTCAATGACTTATCAAAACCTTCATGAAATAAGACTCACAATTTTCACATCCATATACATTTTACACATCATATTATATTTTCATAAACTCATCATTCAACATAGCTTCTCAAGCCATATTCACTTTCAATAATTTACTTATGTATTGTATACATCTCATTCCATAGTTATCATCATATATCACATAACATTATATTTCATTCCATAGTTATCACCATATATCACATAACATTATATTTCATTCCATAATTCACATTAAGGCAAAGACATGCATGGGCCCAAAAGACACTAATATGCCATTCAACTTTCAGAGTTAATGTTTTGGTTTAATTATCACATTTATCATTATCATTATCCCAACTAGGCTTCAAGGATTTAGGTTCAACCAAGCTTCAAGGGGAACAAAGCATGCTAAGTATCAACCCAACTTGGCTTCAAGAACCAAACCCAACCTAGCTTCAAGGGTTGTAACATCTCAATTAGGCTTCAAGGACTAGACCCAACCAAGCTTCAAGGGGAGTAAAACATGTTAAACTTCAACCCAACTTGGCTTCAAGGATCAAGCCCAACCTAACTTCAAGAGATTGTTACTATAGGCATGCCACCAATAACAAACTCTGAAAATGGAATAACACATTAGCCACACAATGCATTTATTATTTCATTATCAACTCTATTATCAATTCTCATAATCATCTAGGCAAACATGCCCCACTTATTTCAATTGAATCATTATAGCCAATCACAATGGCTTCACATCTCATTTGAATCATCGTAGCCAATCACAATGGCTTCACATCTCATCATATCTCAATTCACATTATAATACTTCATCATTCAAGTATACATAAGCAATTACATTGAACATGTAACACCCCCACATTCAATACATGCACACTACAAACACCACAATGTAGTACATATGCACTAAACATAGGGATGCTACGGATTTTCTTAACATTCAAAACATTTTAAAAGATACCATCATCTTTCTCATTATGCATTTTAGTAAATAAGTAATTAGCTTGTAATACAAAATAAAATAGATATATATATATACATTTAGTTAATACGCAGCGGAATTTTATAAAATAGTTACATATATGAAAGCATTTAAATCAATTTTTACAAATATACATATATTTACATTATAAACAAAACTTTACAAAATATAAGAGAGTTATACATGATTGGCAAGTCTCCTCTGATCTTTAAGTTCCCAAAATCAACTCTTCACTGTCTACTCTCACTCGGTCTCGAAGAACTCTCGGGTTCAACTCGGTTACCTGCGCGATCAAACACTATCGCGCTAAGCCAACGGCTTAGTAAGACAAAATGTGCTAGTGTTATGCTTCAGTGCAATGCAATGCCAATTCTCAATCCGTATTATACATGTAACATCATATATGCAAGGCTAACAACATACTTTTACATTTCATATGCCTCATTAGTTATTCATTTAACCATTCATGAACAACATTAAACAAATCATGACTCACATTAAACAAAGACAAGCATTGGGCCCAAGACACACTAATATGCTATTCAATTTTCAGAGTTAATGTTTTGGTTTTGTTATCACATTTATCAATATCATATACCCAACTAGGCTTCAAGGATTAGGTTCAACCAAGCTTCAAGGGGAGCAAAGCATGCTAAGCTTCAACCCAACTTGGCTTCAAGAACCAACCCAACCTAGCTTCAAGGGTTGTAACATCTCAATTAGGCTTCAAGGATTCAATCCAACCTAACTTCAAGAGATTGTTACTATTATTAGGCATGCCACCAATAACATACTCTGAAAATGGAATAACACATTAGCCACACAATTCATTTACATATCATTCTCAATTCTCATCAATTAGGCAAACATGCCATATATCTTTCAATTGAACCATCATAGCCAATCACAATGGCTTTATAGCATTTCATATCTCAATTCATATTGTATATATAGCATTATTAGTATCACATTTCAAAGTACATTATTCATAATACACATCACCATTCACAAGCCTCACAATACACAATACATAACCTTGTTCATGTAATATCATATGCATTATCAATTCCATATCATCTCACATTTCATGATTCAACAATGATGTTAGACAAATGATATCTATTTTGATCCTTGACAACTCAAATGGATGATCTATTTAACATGTATTTGAGAATCTTGTTGTAGGATTAGATTGCTTCCAATAAGGTGAACAGAACCTTTCTAGCGGTCGCGCCTCACCTGAATACGACCGCCCCATACAATTACAAGATGAAACCTTATTACAGTAGGTTTCGCGGTCAGAAGCCCGACCTAAGTCGCGACCGCACATGAATAATAGCGACCGCCCCAAATTACGTGTCTCTCATGCATAAACCCTAAATGTAGCCAAATTTCTTTTGGTTAATTTAACACACATTGTACACAACATAACCTCATTCAAATGGACCTAATCAGCATCATTAGCAATTATTTTACATGCTCATCACAATATTTTCATCACCAACATTCATTTGATACTCTATCACATTTACAAACAAAAGTGTTTTAAGATTAAACAACATATGCATGTTTGTACCCATATAATTTGTACTTACTTTTAGCACCAATTATACAACTCTAAACACTTCCTTTTCTCCAAGAATTCTTCACTTCTCAAATTAGAGCCAATCACTTTCTTCCAAAACCTAATCCAAAATAACACAATATAATTTATCACTTACCATTTCCAAAACCCCAAACCAACATCACTCTTAACTTATCATCTTCAAATCCAAAACCAACACCACAACCAATTAAATCCAACATATAACAATCAACACAACCCCACTTTAAAATCCACAATCAACTCACAAACAACTTAAATAACTTAAAAGAATTAAGAGAAACTTACCAAATATAGTGAATCTTCTTGGATTTCCACTTAACCACTTAGAACTTCTTCAATTTGAGCTCAAAATATCATCAAACCTTTGCTTTCTCTCTTGTTCTTTAGGTTGGCCGGCCACACGTGAAAAGAAGAAAGGAAATTGATCAAAATAAAAGTCAAACTCTCTATTAATCTCCACCACACAATTTCAAAAGAAAAATTACCAAAATGCCCTCTTTAACATAGTTAAACTTCTTTTCATTATGCATGCCCTTTATAGTAATTTCAATAACAACCAAAAATATCTTCTTCCACTTAACCATCACCTTGACTCTTCATTTGACCAATATATATGTTATATATATCATCATATACACAACATATACATTTGTCTCTAAACCCTATTTCTTTCCCCAAAACACATATACACAAGCATTCACTTTCCAATATATATATCAACAACAACAATAACAACAACATCAACAACATAATCAAAACTTCTAGGGCATATATGAGGATATTACAGAACATATACCTTAAATTCATCATCATATAGGCAACATGCCCCAATTATTTCATTTCAATCATTATAGCCAACCACAATGGCATCACATCTCATCATTTCTCAAGACACATTAAAGCAATTCATCATTAAAATATTTAGCATAACAAATTGCATTGCACATACCTTTTTGAATGATCATCATACCTTTCACACTATACAAATCATAACATTAGTCACATTGTATTAACAATATAGTAAATTACTTAACACATTTATAACTAAATGTGTTAAGTCTCAAAATCATGTAAATGCATGCAACCATGTAGTTTGTACTTACCTCATGAGCAATCACACCACACCAAACTCATCTTCCAATAATCCTCAACACTTGGATTAGGGCAAAACAACTTCTTCACAACCTAATCCACAAGGAATAATACACACTTACTCAAAGATACACATTAATTCAATACAAGTATTCACTTATTAATCTCATACTAGACCCTTAGATCACAAATTACAAACCAACCTCTCTTTCTAGGACCCCACGATCGTGGCCTACCAACCCCCATGGGCGTGGCATAGCAAACAATTCTGCCCAATCTTTCTAAAATCCCCACTGTCGTGGCCTTCCAACTCCCACGGCCGTGGCATAGCAAATGAATCTGTCTCCCTTGCTCAACACCCCATGGCCATGGCTTCCAATGGCCACGGTAGTGGCAGCCAAGGGCCACGGGTGTGGCATCCAAAATGCCTCTGTTTTCGGACCAAACTCATGTATTCTTATGTTTTCAACTTCCTTAAACACAAACATACATCAATCATATATCAATTACTCAATTCTCCAACTCATTTATATTAAACCCTTATTAAACAATTTCAATAATCCATCATCATCCTCACAATTAACCATATTATCATCATCTAAATACCAATTTAACATATCTATAAACTTTAATCTTTCACTATCATCATCTTCACACACTAACCAAATCAAATATAAACACAATCAATAGAAATCAACTCAAAGAAATGAACACTTACTTGAATATTATGCCAAATCTTCAATATCCATCTTCAATTCTCTCAAAATAAAATCACATCTCTCTCTCTCTCTCTTTCTCTCTCTCCACGTTCAAGAACAAGAAGAAGAAGAAGAAGGAAAGAAAATCTTCTTTCTTTATTTTAAACTTATCTTATATATATATAATAATAAAAATAAAATAAATATTACAAAAATCTTCCACTACATCTCCTTTGACTTTCTTTTCTTCTTTTTCTTTTATTATTATTATTATTATTATTTAATTATATAAAATTACTTTTCCTACACCACTTTATACATTATGTATATGTGATGTATATGTTGGTATATGTATATCTCTTATATATTGCTTTTATATTTCCCATGTTTTACAATTACAATACATATATACTTATCATTCTTCATACATCTATCTCTTATAATATTTTCTTTTAATTAATTTATCTTCTTTTTTCTTTCCATTAAACATATACATTGAATCCAAATACCATAATGATTCCAAAACTTTTAGGGTGTATTTTGGGATATTACAATTCTCTCCCCTTTAAATAATTTCGTCCTCGAAATTATCTAGTACAATAGCAATCCATTCTTAACACAATAATATCTTATCTTTCATATACAGTTAATTATATTCTTAAGTGATTATGTCATCAAGTCACATAACTTTTACTCTCCCCCTTAGAGTCAATCATCTTCTCTAAATTTCATAACTCATCATTATATCTATTTATATATCTTATTTCTTTCTTATCCAAACATTCAAAAGAATTCATTACATTCCCAATTATTTTATCATCTTATATTATAAATGTACTTCGTCTAATCATTACATTCAAGATATTTTATTACTTCCTCTCTTTATAATTACTCTCTTAATTTTAATCTTAAAAATCATTGATTTATATCTTACTATTGATTATCCCGTCATTACACTCACTTTCAAAGTAGATATTTGATCAAACCTTAATTGATAACAAGATCCTTATTTTTCATACACTTAATTCCTTCTTTAGCATGCTTTTCACTTAACATAAATATTAGTACAATGCCTTTAAACTTACTTTACAAGTAATCAATCTTTTCCCTTTTATCATCATTTACAACTAATATAACTCAATACATTTATGTCCATTCATTTGTCAGAATATTACCTCATATACATTATCACTTAAATCTTATACTCCTAGTACAACTGTACATATTAAATTTCAATAATGATTCGTAATCTTAATAGAATCGAGATCAATTGATCTATCTGTCACCATATACTAACATCTCAATCTTAGTCAATTCAAACCAACAATTAACTTATTTAAATTTATCATCAGATTTTGCAATATATATGACCTAATTCCATTAGGTCAAACTTATATTCAAATTTTAATCTCTTCGGATCCACTTTTCAACTTTTTGAAATTATGATTATTAATAACAATTCACTTCAAATTATCTTTCAATATACACATAGTTTATTTTCTATTATCTTAGTACCATTTCCACAAAATTCTCATGATTATCTCATACCATATTTATTACTCATAATTCACTCACTTAAACCTTAAGTCCATCCACTTATTCACTTTATTCCATAAATATAGTCAGTATAACTTTCAATCACATTTTGTAATTTCTCCCATTTAATATCTCCTCACATTTCATATCTTTACTATTTTTACAATAATTATCTTTATATCACATTATCCATAACTCAAAACATTTTCACAGTTCTCTTTCCTTCCATACTTTCTATAATTATGGACAAGTTTCTAACATCAAATGAGAAAAATATAACTTTACCCATTATAACTCTTGACCATGCTTCTAGAAACATAATTATCAATCTCACCAAAACTGTACTACAGTCATATTATCTCAGGCTCAAATCTGTGGATAATAAAAATTAACCGGTCAAATATACTAAACATAACATATGGTCTTAAGAAATTAATGGTCACACCTATGGCTTATAAATCAATACTGTCCCTTTATAATTCTGCTTCCAACCTTTCCAATTAAAATGCTAAGTTGTATCGCAAGGATTACATATTCATTCTCTAATCTTGTGCTACACCAATAGTTAACACATTTCAATTCTATTTCAAACCAACTTGCACTCGATTATATGATCTTCATCAACTTAATTCATGTTTTAACAATATTACTATGAACATTTCTTACTATATACATATTCAATCATATGCAGATCTTACACAATTTCCATTTGTTACTCCATTTCTAATCTATTTACAATCTCTTATTATATACAAATACATAGAACTTTTCCATATGTGAATACTTTGGGACTCTAAATATCATATGATCATCAAATTCAGTGATCACCATAACAATTTCACTGTCCAGTATTACGCGAGTCCATTCTCACTCTCAATTCTATCATATAATTTATCTAGTTTTGCACAGGTCATGACCTAATCTTTCTTAGGTCCACTAATATATGCAATATCATTCTCCATATCACTAATCCAATAGTTATACCACATACACATTCATAGGTCACCTTCATAATGTGACTCACATTTCCACATTTCTTACATATCATAATTACATTCATATCGAAAAATTCATCTCACATATCCTCTACATGTATACACATAATCATGTAATTTTACTTAATTTCTCTTTTGCATATAATCTATACAAAGTGAACGTTTCTTATTTTTTTTTTCATTAAACATTATCATTCTCATTCTTTTTAACATAACTTAAGTTATTCATCAACTCAATAAATATATACACTTTACTCATAATAATATTTCACAAAATCTTAGTCACATTTCTAATGTGACATCTTTCTCACATTTGTTTTTAAATGCATTTAGTATACCTTTATATCCATTTTCACCCTTTCCAGTCAAATGATTTAAAGTAATTCATTTTCACTTGCTTATTCACTTTCCTTTTATTTCAAAACAAGTTTTCATACCATCAATCACATTACCCAATTCATAGTATTCTCATATGTGATAATATTCTTTCAAATAGCTAATATGTTTAACATACATTAAACTCTCGATATCTAAATAATCTTTATCAACATTCCATTAAAACTCCAACTCTCCACTTACTATATTATTTAAACTTCGATTTACTAATCTCATTTTTCTTAATATCAACTTTAAAAATATCTTATATATGTATACATACCACAAAGCAACATCAAAACATATAATTTTCACAATTATTAAAGCTCATTTCAAAATCCAAATGTCACATATTACCTCCATTAACATGAGCTTTAACAACACTTAAGCACATCACATTTCTAACATTAAAATCACAATGTTTGCTTTAAAATAACAATGCAAACAACACCATTATATCCCCCTACGTTAACCAACATCATCTTTTTTTTTTTTAAACAGAACCTTAACTTTATATACCCAAACCTTAAATGGTCACATTTGACTATACCATTCAACTCACTTAATATTCCACCATACTCTCTTCAATTTAATAACATATCTATCCATTTTAACAATCCAACAATATTTCCTCTCTCTAATAATCCAAACATAAGCTCTATTATAAAGAGATTCAATGTGTAGAGGAAAGAGTACATACTTTAATCTTGATTTTATTTTCAACTCATTTTCAACTTCATTCTCCTATTCATTTCTTTATATTACAATCACCTTTCAATAATCAACATTTCAATATTTGCTTTCCTTAAGCAAATTCCCATTCTTTAATTTATCAATTAAACTTATATAAATTTTTTTTTTCATATCATTTCTTTCTCTAATTTTTCCTTTTATGTAGAACTTCATCTACACAATATCATCCATCTCATCTAATTTAAATACATTACAATACACATGATGCCACATCCGAGACCAACCTAGGTGTTAATGCATATGCATGTATCACAAATTCCACTATTCAAAATTTTCCTCTTTTTCTTTTTAAATCTACTTAGGCCGAGAATCTCAGACCTAAGCTCTGATACCAAAATAATTGTAACACCCCCATACTCTATATAAGTACCACACATATACCTTGTATACATGCAGTACGTATCAAAAGTACAAGAATGTCACTTTTCATTTTAGATTAAAAGCCTTTCCTTTAGTTCCAAACAATAATACATTTTATTTAAAGAACATTTAAAAACTCATTTATACTTTTAAATGATAATACATATATATAATGAGCTTGTCAAAATTCATTTATACATATGAATATATATTTATCAAAATATAACATATTTAAGTTATACATGTATGCATCACCTTCTAGTTGGTCACGAAATACTCTTACCCTTCTCGTGGCATAACGACTTGACTTCAAATCGACCACCTACCCACCTGCGCGATTTACATAGCTGTGCTAAGCTTGAAAGCTTAGTAGTACAAAGAAATAATTTAAAATATACATTACAAATAAATCATACTTCATATATTAACATCATGTATCACCATTTTCTTATCATATTTTCCCTTTTCAATGCACTCTCCATATATTTCCACCAATCCCATAATTTATATATACATACACGTATACATCATTTCAATAAATCACAATTCAATGACTTATCAAAACCTTCATGAAATAAGACTCAATATTTTCACATCCATATACATTTTACACATCATATTATATTTTCATAAACTCATCATTCAACATAGCTTCTCAAGCCATATTCACTTTCAATAATTTACTTATGTATTGTATACATTTCATTCCATAGTTATCATCATATATCACATAACATTATATTTCATTCCATAGTTATCACCATACATCACATAACATTATATTTCATTCCATAATTCACATTAAGGCAAAGACATGCATGGGCCCAAAAGACACTAATATGCCATTCAACTTTCAGAGTTAATGTTTTGGTTTAATTATCACATTTATCATTATCATTATCCCAACTAGGCTTCAAGGATTTAGGTTCAACCAAGCTTCAAGGGGAACAAAGCATGCTAAGTATCAACCCAACTTGGCTTCAAGAACCAAACCCAACCTAGCTTCAAGGGTTGTAACATCTCAATTAGGCTTCAAGGACTAGACCCAACCAAGCTTCAAGGGGAGTAAAACATGTTAAACTTCAACCCAACTTGGCTTAAAGGATAAAGCCCAACCTAACTTCAAGAGATTGTTACTATAAGCATGCCACCAACAACAAACTCTGAAAATGGAATAACACATTAGCCACACAATTCATTTATTATTTCATTATCAACTCTATTATCAATTCTCATCATCATCTAGGCAAACATGCCCCACTTATTTCAATTGAATCACCATAGCCAATCACAATGGCTTCACATCTCATTTTAATCATCGTAGCCAATCACAATGGCTTCACATCTCATCATATCTCAATTCACATTATAATACTTCATCATTCAAGTATACATAAGCAATTACATTGAACATATACCTTAAATTCATCATCATATAGGCAACATGCCCCAATTATTTCATTTCAATCATTATAGCCAACCACAATGGCATCACATCTCATCATTTCTCAAGACACATTAAAGCAATTCATCATTAAAATATTTAGCATAACAAATTGCATTGCACATACCTTTTTAAATGATCATCATAGCTTTCACACTATACAAATCATAACATTAGTCACATTGTATTAACAATATAGTAAATTACTTAACACATTTATAACTAAATGTGTTAAGTCTCAAAATCATGTAAATGAGTGCAACCATGTAGTTTGTACTTACCTCATGAGCAATCACACCACACCAAACTCATCTTCCAATAATCCTCAACACTTGGATTAGCGCAAAACAACTTCTTCACAACCTAATCCACAAGGAATAACACACACTTACTCAAAGATACACATGAATTCAATACAAGTATTCACTTATTAATCTCATACTAGACCCTTAGATCACAAATTACAAACCAACCTCTCTTTCTAGGACCCCACAGTCGTGGCCTACCAACCCCCACGGGCGTGGCATAGCAAACAATTCTGTCCAATCTTTCTAAAATCCCCACGGTCATGGCCTTCCAACTCCTACGGCCGTGGCATAGCAAATGAATCTGTCTCCCTTGCTCAACACCCCACGGCCATGGCTTCCAATGGCCACGGTCATGGCAGCCAAGGGCCACGGGCGTGGCATCCAAAATGCCTCTGTTTCTGGACCAAACTCATGTATTCTTATGTTTTCAACTTCCTTAAACACAAACATACATCAATCATATATCAATTACTCAATTCTCCAACTCATTTATATTAAACCCTTATTAAACAATTTCAATAATCCATCATCATCCTCACAATTAACCATATTATCATCATCTAAATACCAATTTAACATATCTATAAACTTTAATCTTTCACTATCATCATCTTCACACACTAACCAAATCAAATATAAACACAATCAATAGAAATCAACTCAAAGAAATGAACACTTACTTGAATATTATGCCAAATCTTCAATATCCATCTTCAATTCTCTCAAAATCCCTATGGATTTGATGTGTATATAAGTAAAATCACATCTCTCTCTCTCTCCTTTTCTCTCTCTCCACGTTCAAGAACAAGAAGAAGAAGAAAGAAAGAAAATCTTCTTTCTTTATTTTAAACTTATCTTATATATATATAATAATAAAAATAAAAATAAAATAAATATTACAAAAATCCTCCACCACATCTCCTTTGACTTTCTTTTCTTCTTTTTCTTTTATTATTATTATTTTTATTATTTAATTATATAAAATTACTTTTTCTACACCACTTTATACATTATGTATGTGTGATGTATATGTTGGTATATGTATATCTCTTATATATTGCTTTTATATTTCCCATGTTTTACAATTACAATACATATATACTTATCATTCTTCATACATCTCTATCTCTTATAATATTTTCTTTTAATTAATTTATCTTCTTTTCTCTTTCCATTAAACATATACATTGAATCCAAATACCATAATGATTCCAAAACTTTGAGAGTGTATTTTGGGATATTACACTCCCAAATAATTTTCAACCACCATCTTAACCATACTTCTCAATTTCACCAAGTTTCTCAAACATTTATATATATAGATATATATAATTTAAAACACACCTACTCTCCCATTTCAAATACATTGACTCAAACATTCTTTATAATATACAATACGTAAAATTCAAAACATAATATATTATGCATAAAACTCAAAATGTACAATAACAAAAAAATATATACATGCTGCTGGCAGTATTTTTGATCTCGATAGCAACTCAACAAGCTCAACTACAAGTCTAGACCCGACCTGGTCTTGAAGAACTCTCTGGATCAATTGGGTCTACCCTGTCACCTGCGCGATGGAAACAATCGCGTTAAGCCGAAGCCTAGTGGTACAAACTTTGATAATAACAATATAACTCAATGCAATACCAAATGCAATGCATATAGATGTCACATCAATCCACTTTCTTATATTTTTCAAATATTTCATAAGCACAACTCATAACATTATATTACTCAATTGTATCATAATTCATAATTCACAGTAAAACAAAGACAAGTAAGGGCCCAAAAAGGATCTAATATGCTATTTGTTACGCTCTAACAAACACTACTAGAACTACACTCGCAAGTATACGAGGCTGCTGTAGTATTTTTATAAACACCTCAAGGTCGTCTAACAAGGAAGCTAGAAGATAAGCTAATTATTTATTAAATCATAAATAACAAATTATCAATTAAATTAAATTACTGAATAACTAATGAAAACAGAAAGGAATTGAATTTATAATAATGACAGAAAACTGGACAAATGTATTGATTCACTTAATAGAAAAGCCTAGGGTTTGCACTTCTCTACTAACTTATATGTATGAACGGCTATTCCTCTCAACTAATTTAATTTCAAAGATTAGATTTCAAGCAACTTAATTAATCAAATCAAGGAAATAAGCTCTCGCATTCAAACCTCTTTCAATTAATTTTATTACAATCAAAATGATCTTTTCCTTAGGTTTATATTTCTAATTCACCTAAGTCCCTAATTGAATTATTCCAGTATTAGACTTCATTTCTCAATCCTTCATCTAATTACCTAGAACACATAATTGGTGGCCAATCAATTATATATTAACATTAATCCATTCAATTAAGGAATAAAAGAAATAAATCAGTTAAGGAAAATATCCAATTCATACAATCATAGTAGATCCATACAAACCCTAGACTAGATCAAAATTAGTTCATAGTAATGCTATGAAACAAATTCATCTCATTAAAGTTCAAAGAAATTAATTTAGACATTACAGAATTCATAAATAAAATTCCAATGAAACTTAAGAGATAGAGTTAAAGATCAAAACCCAATTACAATCTTCCTTTGCTTCTGAAGAATCTCTTGCTCAGATTTGTGCTAAAAGAATAATGTAATGGTTAGAACTAATTTAATCTAGAGTGTTTGGATGAAAGTGAAATCAATTTCCAGAGAAAAAAATAGAGAACAGCTGAAAGTTGTGTGTAGCACGGCTGAAGAAGTATGTCCAATGGCTGATGAAGAAGAAGTCCTCCCCCTTGCCCTAATTCTTCTATTTATACAATTCCCTTGCTAAAAATCCGACATCTTTTCTTTCTTTGGTCTCATGGAGTGACACGGCCACTGGCTTGGCCGTGTCACCTGCCTATGTCATCTTTTGTTTTTCCTTTGGCCTTCTTTGTTCTTTGAAGATGAGAGTGACACGGCCAAGCTCCTGGCCATGTCATGTGACACGATCAGTGGCTTGGCCGTGTCTCCTGGGTGTGTCAACTTCTGTGTCTTTTCTTTGGTTCTTCTTTGTTCTTGGCTTAGGATGGGACACAGCCAAGCTTGTGGCCGTGTCATGTGACACGATCAGTGGCTTAGCCGTGTCACCTGCCAGTGTCAGCTTCTGCCAAATTTTCATTTCTTTCTTGGTTCTTTAGTTTTTTGCCCTGTAAGTGAGACACGGCCAGTGGCTTGGCCGTGTCTCCTGCCCGTGTCATGATCTGCCAAAAATTTCCTTGAGGTGACACGGCCAAGCTTGATTTGGCTTGGCCATGTCTTGCTTGACTCATGCTCTTCTTTCTTTGTTTTGATCTTCCAATGGAGTTTTTGCACTTTAACCTAAAACAAACACTTAAAACAAACTTTAAATAAGAATCAAATGAAACATTAACTAAAAATACATAAAAATCACACTAAAAACTAGTACAAAAATGATCTAAACACTTGGATAAATTAAAAACTACCAAATTGATGAAATCACTAAGTAAACAGATTAAAACTACCAAAATGCATGAAGAAAACAATAATTATCATAATGAATAAATAACAATTTTATGACAAAAACTAATAAAACAACCGCCCCACACTTAAAAATTTGCTTGTCCTCAAGCAAATTTACATAGCATAAATTAAAAAATCAATTAACCCTAACTGTAATTCAAGTATATAAGATGAAATCCTTTAATACTCAGCAATAAATAAATGCAATTTACTTCAATCAAGATTTTCTTAACTCATTCATTAATTCAGACATAACAAATCTCATCTCTCATCTAAGTGTTTCTCTCAATTTCAAAGGTTAATTCACTCAAACCAATCATGACTGCATACTGCCATAAACTTGCTTAATTATCCAATCTCTCTTACTGATTTTTCTCAAGAAATAATCCGAAGGTCTTTTCGTTTGGATGTAATGGGGCTAAGGCGAAGGTGTGAGAAAAGACATTTAAGTTGGAACATTAAGAAATTGAGTATCTAAATTAGACAATAATCTTGCGTAGAAACTCGTAACTCCCTCAAATAGCATATTCACCAACCCTTGATAGTCTCAAATATTTGCATACTTAAAGAAAAGTAAATGAGTTGAAATTCCTCTTTGATGACTAATGCTAGAAAATATATGAATTTTGTATATATATATATATATCTTTTCCTTTTCCTTTTTATTTATTATATATATATATATATACAAAATATAAAATTGAATTGAACATCTAGCTCAATTGTAGAAGAAACGAATGATCGACTCTTAGTCAAATACAATCTGCAAAGTATGCATTTCAGCCCCAAATCTTACTAAAACAATACTATTTTATTTTTTTTTTCATTTTTGTTTACCCCACACTTATCAAATAAACCACTCCTATTGTCATATAATAAGAAACTCCATTCCTTAATGAAGGTATGATAATAATAGAAAAATATTGAGTTGTTAACTGTGTTGATCAATTAAGAAAAGGTCAAAGGCTCAACTTGGCTCACTAAGGAATTCACAATTAAGGGAGGTTTTTTTAAGCTAAAGGGGGTAATCCTAATTTGCCTTCGTCATTTTAAAACTTGAAATGAAATCATAATGGGAGTTCAATTAGTATGCAAAAGCAAGCTCTAGAGATGTAAAATCATGAAGGTCCACACTTAAGAAAAGAAAATCGATTGACAATAATATTCAATCTATGAGGCTCAAAACTCACAAAGGGTGGGTTCTCAAATATTTATATGTCATGAATTGCAGAATGTGAAATTTGATCCTGAATGAATTCAAATGCTAATCTCTATGCTGATACTAAAGGCTCAAATGTAATGCTAGAATTACAGAAAAGTCAATAAGTTTCCAACAATTATGCTATGAAAATTGCACAATAACTCACAAAGAAAACAAAACCAAAAATTCACAATATAACTCACAAAGAAAACAAAACAAAAATTAAAGAAAAGCTTAAAAATTACCCCACACTTAAGAGTTACATTGTCCTCAATGTAAACAAAAGAAAAGATAGAAAGAACCTCTTTTGTGTCACGCATAGGGAAGCTGTCGTACAAATAATCAACCTGAAAGAAAAAAACTAAAGCAAATACCGCGACTTCAGCATAAACTTGCAAGCAAGGAAAGTTGGAAATGGATGGCCCTCCTTTTCTCAATTAAACTGAATGCTCCTGGCCTGTTCTCTACAAGAATAAAAACACTTCCAATCTCCAAACCATCAAGCCTTACAGAAAAATAGAAAGGAAAATAAACAAATAAACTGAAGATACTAAACTAAAATGATAAAAATAATAACAATGGGTTGCCTCCCATCGAGCGCTTCTTTAATGTCATCTTAGCTGGACGTTATTGCAAGAATTAAGAATCGTAGATAAAAGTACTTTCGACAATCCTTACTTCTTGGAACCCTTCGTTATATGGTTTAACTCTCTGTCCATTCACTTTAAAAGTTTTATTCGTCCGAGAGTTAAGTAATTCTATAGCACCAGAAGGATATACCTGAGTTATCTCGAAAGGACCGCTCCATCGAGACTTGAGTTTTCCTGGAAACAGTCGGACATGAGAATTGAAAAGCAAGACCTTTATACCTGGGCTTAATGTCTTTCGTACTAAAATTCGGTCATGAAGTGCATTAGTACGGTCCTTATAAATCCTCGAACTCTCATATGCCTCGTTTCTTAATTCATCTAACTCCGAAATTTGCAAAAAAACGTTCTCTCTTTGCCTTGTCCAAATCTAAATTCAGAGTCTTAATTGCCCAATACGCCTTGCGCTCTAACTCCACTAGTAAATGACAAGCCTTACCGAAAACCAATCGGTATGGACTCATACCCAAGGGAGTCTTGAAAGAAGTCCGATATGCCCACAATGTGTCATTCAATCTACTTGCCCAATCCTTCCTTGATGAGTTGACTATTTTTTCCAGAATTCCTTTGATTTGCTTGTTGGATGTCTCAACTTGTCCTGAAGTCTGTGGATAGTATGGGGTCGCCACTTCGTGTTTCACACCCGACTTGTGCATTAACTTCTCAAAAAGTTTGTTGCAGAAATGACTTCCCCCATCACTGACTATCACTCTTGGCGTGCCAAATCTGCTAAGAATGTATTCCTTCATAAATTTAACAACCACATTAGCATCATTAGTTCGGGTGGGGATTGCCTCCACCCATTTTGAAACATAATCAACAGCAACTAAAATGTATTCATAACCAAAAGATTTGGGAAAAGGACCCATGAAGTCTATTCCTCAAACATCAAACAGTTCAACCACAATATAAGATTGAAGGGGCATTTCATTCCTCCTTCCAATGTTACCTACTCTTTGACAACGGTCACAATGCCTACAATATTCTTGATCATCTTTGAATAGGGTAGGCCAATAAAATCCACTTTGAAGCACTTTTTCTGCAGTCTTTCTCCCTCCAAAATGACCACCGCAGTGAAGGTCATGACAAAATTGAAGAACACTCAATTGTTCTTCCTCAGGTAGACACCTGCGAACTATCTCATCTTTGCATATCCGGAATAGGTAAGGTTCATCCCAAAAATAGAATTTACTCATGTGCAAAAACCTTTTCTTTTCCTGAAATGAAATGTCAGAACGCAAAATGCCACAAGCAAGATAGTTAGCAATATCTGCAAACCAAGGTGAATTCATTACCACAAACAACTGCTCATCAGGAAATGCTTCTAGATTTCTATGAAGGCTATCAGATGCAAGATTTTCACCAAAGAAAGGTAACCTAGATAAATGATCATCTACACCATTTTCACTTCCCTTAGTATCTTTGATTTGAAAATCAAATTCTTGCAATAATAACACCCATCTAATTAAACGAGGTTTAGCATATTGTTTTGTCAAGAGATATTTTAGAGCTGCATGATCTGAATGCACAATAATTTTAGACCCAATCAAATATGCTCTAAACTTATGTAAGGCAAAAACAACAGCTAGCATTTCTTTTTCAGTTGTTGTGTAATTAACTTGTGCGCTATTTAGGGTCAAGCTAGCATAATAGATCACTCTCAAAAATTTCTCAACCCTTTGCCCAAGGACAGCTACTACTGCATGGTTGGATGCATCACACATAATTTCAAAAGGTAAAGACCAAACAGGAGCTACAATTACAGGTGCACTGGTCAATTTTTCCTTAAGGGAATTGAAAGCTTGTATGCATTGTGCAGTAAATTCAAATGGAACATCTTTCCCAAGCAAATGACACAATGGTTGGCTTATTTTAGAAAAATCTTTAATAAACCTTCGGTAAAAACCTACATGCCCTAGAAAGCTTCTTATTCCCTTAACAAAGGTAGGTGGGGGGTAACTTAGCAATCAACTCTACCTTAGCTTTATCCACCTCAATCCCTTTACTTGACACAATATGGCCTAACACAATGTCGTGAGTAACCATGAAATGACTTTTTTCCCAACTCAAAGTGAGATTACATTCAATGCATCTTTCAAGCACAAGAACAAGTTTATTGAGGCAATTATCAAAAGAATCACCAAAAACAGAAAAATCGTCCATAAATACCTCAATAAAGTCATCTATCATGTCCGTGAAAACAGACATCATGCATCTCTGAAAAGTTACAGGCGCACTGCACAAGCCAAAGGGCATACGCCGAAATGTAAAAGTCCCAAAAGGGCAAGTAAAAGTGGTCTTGGATTGATCCTCTGGTGCTATCTCCACCTGATAATAACCTGAAAGTCCATCCAAAAAGCAATAGTGTGAGTGTCCAGAAAGTTTATCCAGCATTTAATCAATAAAAGGAAGAGGGAAATGATCTTTCTTTGTGGCATTATTCAACTTCCTATAGTCAATACACATTCTCCACCCAGTGGTAGTCCTAGTAGGAATCAATTCATTCTTTTCATTTTTTACCACAGTGGTTCCTGATTTCTTAGGCACTATATGTACTGGGCTAACCCACTCACTATTGGCTATCAGGTATATCACTCCTTCATCAAGCAATTTAAGCACTTCCTTCTTAACCACTTCACTCATGTTTGGGTTAAGGCGCCTTTGGGTCTCTCTCACAGGTTTAGCTCCTTCTTCTAAGATAATTCTATGCATGCACATCGAAGGGCTAATACCTTTGATATCACTCAACCCCCATCCTATAGCTCTTTTCAATCTTTTTAATTCACTCACCAACCTCATCTCTTCTCTTTCACTAAGTTCGATAGAAATTATCACAGGTAAGGTGTTGTGATCTCCTAAAAACACATATTTCAAATTTTTAGGCAACTCTTTTAGCTCTAACTCAAGTGAAGAATTATTCTCTTCTTTTTGGATGGAGGGGAGCTCAAATGACGGTTCCTCTTTAAATTCCTCTATTTCAGCACTTTCTAATATATCAAGGCAACTGGCTATTTCTGAATAAAAAATATCCAAGCCACGATCTAAGGTCAGTGCCAGCTCCAATTTATCCGAAGAACCTGTTTGCAAGAAATAATCTGAAATAACTGCGTCAATACAATCAATTAAAGAGTAATCCTCATATAATGCAGTTGTAGGTATAGGAGAAGTGTTAAAAATAGAAAATTCAATCGTTTGTCTTAAGACAGTCATTGACAATTTACCATTTTTAACATTAATCAAGGTGTTGGTCGTAGCCATAAAAGGCATACCCAGTAGAATAGTGTGTGTGGATGGTGTAGGGTTATCTCCTTCCATGTCCAGAACTATAAAATCCACGGGCACTATCAACCCACCAACCTTAACTAACACATCTTCTATAACTCCTTTTGGGAATCTAAGAGATCTGTCAGCTAATTGCAAGACCATTTTAGTAGGTTTAAGTTCCCCAAGTTCTAATTCAAGATACACAGAGTAAGGCATCAAATTAACACTGGCTCCTAAATCACACATGCCATCAGTCCCCTTTCCATTACCCATAGTAATTTTAATTATGAAACTGCCAGGATCCTTTAGCTTTGGAGGTAGTTTATGTTGCAAAATAGCACTAGCTACCTCTGATACTATCACCTTTTCATTTGGCTCATACCTCTTTTTCTTGGTGTTCAATTCCTTAAAGAATTTGGCATAAGCCGACATGTTCTTTATTGCTTCAAGTAAAGGTAAGTTAATACTTACCTTAGACAACATGTTGAAGATGTCTGAAAATTGCTTATCTTATTTATCATTCTTCAACCTGCTGGGGAATGGTATAGGTGGCCGGTAAGGATTACTTGCCTTGTGTAAATCTGCTGAAGGAGATTGCTCCATTGATTTTTTCTCCAGCACCCTTGTCCTCTGGTTCTCCATCCTTTTTGTTTTCTTGATCACCTGCATTCACAGAATTATTTTCAACACCATTATTTATTACCTTACCACTTCTAAGAACAGTCACTGCTTGTGCTTACTCAGGTTGACTCAAAAATTTTCCTTTTTATTGAATCTGCATCTGTTGTGCAAGTTGTCCCACTTGGGTCTCCACTTTCTTGAAAGACGCTTCCAATGAATCCAACCTTTTGTTATTCATCTTTTGATTCTTGGTACTGACTTGGATAAAAGCATGTAAACTATCCTCCAAATTGTCTCTCTTAGGCTGCCCTTGATTTGAAGATTGCCCTAGCGGTTGATTTTGTCTTTGGAGCAAATGGAAAGGTTGTTGGGAATTATTTTTTGTCCATGAGAATTTTGGATGATTCCGCCAACCAAGATTATAAGTTTTTGAGTAAGGATCATTCCGAGCTCTTGGTTGATATCCCTCCATAGAGTTAACTTGCTCAGCCTCATTTCTATAAGACTCATATGTAGAGGGGCATATATTTGCCCCATGCCCAAAAGTTCCACAAATTCCGCACACTTCTTGAGTGGATGAAAAAGCATTGTTCTTTATGTTCATCATCTGCACCTGTCTTGCCAATTCAGCTATCTGATTGACCATCTCACTATTGGCTTCCACTTGATTTACCCCTTTACTTCTTCCTCTTACACTTTTCTGTTGGGAATTATCTCCCAACATTTCAAAGATTTCATAAGTTTCTTCTATTATCTTTTCTCCCATAGCTCCTTCAGCTGCATTATCAACATTATTCTGAAATTGCTGGGTTAGATCATCGTAGAAAATTGATTCAGCAGTTGAAGTGGGTAATGATGGTGTGGACAATGAATTAACAACATCTTAAACCTGTCCCAAGCCTCATGAAATGGTTCTCCATCAAATTGAGCAAATGTAGCTATTTTTCCTCTTAATTCAGCTGTCTTCTGATGTGAGTAAAATTTGCCCATAAACTTGTTATACACTTGCTCCCATGTTGTCAAAGAATTTTCAGGCAACATCATAAGCTAGCTTTTTGCCCTATCCTTTAATGTGTACGGAAAACACCTCATCCTCAACTGGTCTTCTATTAGTCCTCCCAATGGAAATGTGTTGAGGGTGGAGTAGAAATCCTGAATAAAATTCAAAGGATCCTCATTCAGAACTCCATAGAATGATGGCAGCATGTTGTAATGGATATTCTTCAACTCATAATTTCTTACTGCATCTGTCAATCTTATACTTGAGGTGGAAGTCCCAATGACAGGTCTGGCAAAATCCCTCATAGTTCTTTGCCTTTCATCTCCCATATTGGTAGATTGTGCAGTATTCGATTCAAAATCAGAAATTTCCTCCTCTGTATCAAACCCGGTATACAATTCAAACTCTTCTCTGCTCCTTTTCACTCTTTGAATTTCTGAAATAATAGGGCAAAGCTCTCCTCCGAGTGATCTCCTACCTTGCATAAATAAAATTTTTGGAAAAAGGAATTATTAAAAGCAAAAGAAAAAGTAAAATAAAATGTAAACAATGAAAAATAATTTAAAATATTTATGACTAATAAACAATTACGCCAATTAGCCTCCCAGGCAGCGGCACCAAAAACTTGTTACGCTCTAATAAACACTACTAGAACTACACTCGCAAGTATACGAGGTTGCTGTAGTATTTTGGTGAACACCTTAAGGTCATCTCACAAGGAAGCTAGATAAGCTAATTATTTATCAAATCGTAAATAACAAATTATCAATAAAATTAAATTGCTAAACAACTAATGAAAACAGAAAGGAATTGAATTTATAATAATGACAGAAAACTGGACAAATGTATTGATTCACTTAATAGAAAAGCCTAGGGTTTGCACTTCTCTACTAACTTATATGTATGAACGGCTATTCCTCTCAACTGATTTAATTTCAAAGATTAGATTTCAAGCAACTTAATTAATCAAATCAAGGAAATAAGCTCTCGCATTCAAACCTCTTTCAATTAATTTTATTACAATCAAAATGATCTTTTCCTTATGTTTATATTTCTAATTCACCTAAGTCCCTAATTGAATTATTCCAGTATTAGACTTCATTTCTCAATCCTTCATCTAATTACCTAGAACACATAATTGGTGGCCAATCAATTATATATTAACATTAATCCATTCAATTAAGGAATAAAAGAAATAAATCAGTTAAGGGAAATATCCAATTCATACAATCATAGTAGATCCATACAAACCCTAGACTAGATCAAAATTAGTTCATAGTAATGCTATGAAACAAATTCATCTCATTAAAGTTCAAAGAAATTAATTTAGACATTACAAAATTCATAAATAAAATTCCAATGAAACTTAAGAGATAGAGTTAAAGATCAAAACCCAATTACAATCTTCCTTTGCTTTTGAAGAATCTCTTGCTCAGATTTGTGCTAAAAGAATAATGTAATAGTTAGAACTAATTTAATCTAGAGTGCTTGGATGAAAGTGAAATCAATTTCCACAGAAAAAAGTAGAGAACAACTGAAAGTTGTGTGTAGCACGGCTGAAGAAGTATGTCCAACGGTTGATGAAGAAGAAGTCCTCCCCCTTGCCCTAATTCTTCTATTTATACAAATCCCTTGCTAAAAATCCAGTGTCTTTTCTTTCTTTGGTCTCATGGAGTGACACGGCCAAGCTTGTGGCCGTGTCACCTGGGTGTGTCATCTTCTGTTTCTCCTTTGGTCTTCTTTGTTCTTTGAAGATGAGAGTGACACGGCCAAGCTCCTGGCCGTGTCATGTGACACGGCCAGTGGCTTAGCCGTGTCTCCTGGGTGTGTCAGCTTTTGTGTCTTTTCTTTGATTCTTCTTTGTTCTTGGCTTAAGATGGGACACGGTCAAGCTTGTGCCCGTGTCATGTGACACGACTAGTGGCTTGGCCGTGTCACCTGCTAGTGTCATCTTCTGCCAAAATTTCCTTTCTTTCTTTGTTCTTTGGTTTTTTTCCTTTTAGATGAGACACGGCCAGTGGCTTGGCCGTGTCTCCTGCCTGTGTCATGATCTGCCAAAAATTTCCTTGAGGTGACACGGCCAAGCTTGATTTGGCTTGGCCATGTCTTGCTTGACTCATGCTCTTCTTTCTTTGTTTTGATCTTCCAATGGAGTTTTTGCACTTTAACCTAAAACAAACACTTAAAACAAACTTTAAACAAGAATCAAATGAAACATTAACTAAAAACACATAAACATCACACTAAAAACTAGTACAAAAATGATCTAAACACTTGGATAAATTAAAAACTACCAAATTGATGAAATCACTAAGTAAACAGATTAAAACTACCAAAATGCATGAAGAAAACAATAATTATTATAATAAATAAATAACAATTTAATGAAAAAAACTAATAAAATACTATTTAAATTTCAGAGTTACTGCTTTGGTCCATGATGACACCATGTGTCTAGCCCCGTAGGCAATATATCCATGGATAATATAACAGCCCCAGTCTCTCGGACCTCAACCCGGCTAGACCCTTAGGCCTCAGTATCTTGGTCCTCAACTCGACTAGGCTGCTACAGTTTTTGAGGCTTACGACCTAGTCTTTTCACCCCAAAAATATCATATTTATTAGCTGGCCTGGCTTACGACCCAGTCTTTTCACCATTCCAGCGTATAGCCCGTAGGCAATCATAGGCATGCTGCCAAACCCAGAACTCTGAAAATTGAATAACATACTAGGCACACAATTTATTCATATTTCTCATTATTAATCTCTTTCTCATTTTCACATATTCAATCTAGGCACATTGCCTTATTTTCACTTTTTTTTTCTCACTTTTCTCATTTTTCACATCTTTCTCATTTTTCTCACTTTTCTCCCTTTTCTTATTTTTATCAATATCAATTCATTTCATTATTACACATATCTCATTTTTTGCTTTCACAACACATTACCCAATTACTTTGGGTATTTTCACATAATATGCATATTTCATATGTTACACAAATTAGCCATTATCAATGGCTTTTCATAATGCATTTAACACATATATGATATTACAAATGTCATAAAATATTTTTCATACACAATTAATGAACTAAGTAGCTTAACACATTTTTCAACCAAAATGTGTTAAGTCCAAATGTTATGCAAATATAAACATTATATTCAAAGTTTGCACATATCTCCACTAGCAACCCAAAGCAAGCTAAAAACAATATTCAATCCAATCTTTCTAACTTGCCCTTCACCACTTGGATGGAGCAAATCAACCTCCCTCAATGCCTAAACTAAATGTGATAACAAATAATCATTTAGTATCACATTTAATGGCATTTCCAACATTAAATCATAATTACACATCACTCCTATAAATTTTCAAAAATTTAGCCTTTCCTTACTTCAACATTAGAATTCCATTCTACTACAATTAAATTAGTGTTTTAAGTTTATTTATATTATTAAAAACATATTTTAATACATTTAAATCATTTACATTATAAAAATACACTCTTATACACTAAATCTCAAAAATGGCATAACCTTCCCCCATTGAAGGTTTTCCATTCCAACACAATCCATTACTCATTCCAAGCTTATTTTCATCACTTTTAACACTAAATAACATGCTTAAACAAATAAAATCACACAATTCAACCACTTTGAAAAATCACTTTTCCAAAACCCTAAATCTCCACTTCCATTCTCAAACTCCAACCCAACACCACCAAATCCAATATTTGACTTTAAAATACTTGTTTATGAATCAAAAAAACTCATTTGGAACCAATTTGCACAATTAAAATTCATGTTTTCAAAATCCCTAAAATCCATAACCCTAAATTCTCTCTCTTCACCATTCTTTAACCAAACTCCATCATCTCTTCAATCTAACCTTAGAATCATTGTTAACTATCCAAAATAACATCATACACACCAATTCCAACAATTATAACATACTACATAAAAATCCAAATTCTCACATAATCTTATCTTCCATGGAATTCAAAGAAAAGAGATGGAAACTTACTAATTTTGGTGGAAATCACCAAAAATCTACTTGAAACTTGTTAATTCCTTCAATTTATGGAGTATGTAAAAAGCAAAATCCTTGGTCTTCAAACTCCCATGGAAGCCACATTCTTGAAGAAGAAGAAGAAGAAGACTTTTAATATTCTTTTCCTTTCATCTTTTTTTTAACCACATATATATACATATTAAAATAATTTAATATTTAATTATTTTTTTAATAAATTAAAAGTCCTAAATTTCCTCTTCCATTCAAAATTAATTTGTTTTTGAATTATTTTATTAATTTTGAATTTATAAGATTTAATTACCAAAATACCCTTTTCTTTTAAAAAGTATTAACTTTTATACATGTTATGTATATTTGTATATATATCACATATATATTCCACTTTTTCATTTAAAATCCCTTCATTTTTCATTTAAAACCATTAATTTAATTTATCCTTTTAAATTATTATTTATTTTATCAAAATTTTCAAAAATTAGAAATTTTCAAAAATTTTAGTATGTTACAATTCTCTCCCCCCTAAAACAAATTTTTTCTTCGAAATTACCTGTCCTCAAGTCTGGAACAAATGGGGAAACTGACTCTGCATCACCTGATCACTTTCCCATGTCGCCTCCTCAGTGGCATGATTCCTCCAAAGGGCTTTCACAAGTGGCACCCTCTTATTCCTCAATTCTTTAACCTCTCGTGCCAAAATCGCCACTGGTTCTTCCTCGTAAGTCAAATCTGGACTCATCTCAATGGACTCCACTGACAAGATATGAGATGGGTCAGACCTATATCTCCAAAACATCGAGACATGGAAAACATTATGTATTCGATCCAACTCAGGCGGCAAAGCTAGTCTATAAGCCACTGGACCAACTCTCTCTAACACCTCATATGGTCCTATGAAATGAGGACTCAACTTCCCTTTGCGGCCAAATCTCAAAATCTTCTTCCATGGAGATACCTTCAGAAACACTTTATCTCCCACACTGAACTCTATGTCTCTTCTCTTTAAATCTGAATATGATTTCTGTCGGTCTGAAGCTGCTTTCAAACGACCCCGAATCACCTTCACTTTCTCCTCTGTTTTCTTAATTAAATCGGGACCAACCAGTTTACCTTCTCTAACTTCATCCCAACACAAAGGTGTCCTGCATCTCCTGCCATATAAAGCCTTATAAAGAGTCATCTCAATACTTGACTGATGACTATTGTTATAAGTAAACTCAATTAATGGCAAAAATATGTCCCAATTCCTGGAAAAATCAATGATACAGCTCCTCAACATATCCTCCAGAGTCTGTATCACTCTCTCTAACTGTCCATCTGTCTGAGGATGGAAAGCAGTACTAAAATACAATCGAGAACCCAAAGCATTATGCAAACTCTTCCAAAACCTTGAAGTAAACAGGGGATCTCGATCAGACACCAAAGAAATTGGGACTCCATGCAACCTGACTATCTCGTTGATATACAGCTCAGCCAGCCTCTCAAGAGAATAATCCATCCGAACTGGAAGAAAATGAGCTGTCTTCGTCATCCGATCAACTATCACCCAGATTGCATCATGATTCTTCTTAGTCAAAGGCAGTCCAGTCACAAAATCCATTGTCACTCGCTCCCATTTCCACTCTGGCACTGATAAAGGTTGGAGCAATCCTGAAGGAACTTGGTGCTCAATGCTCAACGCTCAACCTTCACTTTCTGGCAAGTGAGACATTTGGATACAAACTCTGCTATGTCCCTCTTCATACCTGACCACCAATAATGTCGCTTCAAGTCCTGATACATCTTGGTACTTCCAGGGTGCATAGCAAAAAGTGACTGATGTGCTTCCTCTAATATCATTCTTTTCAATTTTGCATCATTAGGAATACACAATCTATCTCTGTACCATAGACTGCCATCATCCCTCACATAAAAGTCCTGATGCTCCCCCTTCTGACAAACCAACACAATTTTCTAAATTCTCTCATCTGCTAACTGAGTCTCCCTAATATGATCCAACAAGACTGGCCTCAACTGCAACTGAGCCATCAAAGCACCATCATCAGAAGATTCAAATCTAGCATGCAATGCTCTTAACTCAACAAGCAACGAAAGTGAATAAGTAGTCAAACCTGCCAAAGATTTTTGACTCAAGGCATCAGCAACAACATTTACCTTACCAGGATGATAATGAATCAAACAGTCATAATCTTTAATCAACTCTAACCACTGTCTCTGCTGAAGATTCAACTCTCTCTGAACACCCAGGTATTTCAAACTTTTATGATCCGTATAAATGAAACACTTCTCCCCATAAAGATAATGTCGCCAAATCTTCAAAGCAAAAACTATGGCTGCCAACTCCAAATCATGCGTCGGATAATTAAGCTCATGTGGCTTCAACTGCCGCGAAGCATAAGCTACGACTCTACCCTCCTGCATCAAAACACAACCTAAACCATTGTTTAGGTTGTATAAATGAACCTAAACCTAAACATAGTCGTAGCTCATCAAACTTTTATGATCCGTATAAATGAAACACTTCTCCCCATAAAGATAATGTCGCCAAATCTTCAAAGCAAAAACTTTGGCTGCCAACTTCAAATCATGCGTCGGATAATTAAGCTCATGTGGCTTCAACTGCCGCGAAGCATAAGCTACGACTCTACCCTCCTGCATCAAAACACAACCTAAACCATTGTTTAAAGCATCACTATATATCACATATGGTTTACCTTCCACAAGCAGGGTAAGGATAGGAGCTTGAGTTAACATCTCCCTCAGCTGCTCAAAACTCACCTGACACTGATCTGTCCACGCAAATTTAACTCCTTTTCGAAGTAATCTGGTGAGTGGTGTAGCTATTATAGAAAAACCCTTCACAAATCGACGATAATAGCCTGCCAATCCCAAAAAACTTCTAACCTCTGTCACAGTCTTCGGTGGACTCCAATTCAAAATAGCCTCAACTTTACTCAGATCAACTCTAATACCCTCTGCTGAAACCACATGACCAAGAAAAGCTACCTAATCAAGCCAGAACTCACACTTAGATAGCTTAGCATATAACTACTTTTCTCTCAGAGTCTACAATGCGATCCGCAAATGCCTATCATGATCCTCCTCATTATGCGAATACACCAAGATATCATCAATGAAGTCTAAATATGGTCTGAATACCCTGTTCATCAAATCCATAAAAGCTGCTGGTGCATTCGTCAATCCAAAGGGCATCACCAGAAACTCATAATGCTCATACCTTGTACGAAAAGCTGTCTTGGGTACATCCACATCTCTGACTCTCAACTTATGGTACCCTGATCTCAGATCAATCTTAGAGAATACTGTTGCTTCCTTCAACTGATCAAAGAGATAATCTATTCGAGGCAAAGGATACTTGTTCTTGATGGTCACCTTATTCAACTGCCTATAATCAATACACAATCTCATGGTGCCATCCTTCTTCTTCACAAACAACATAGGCGCTCCCCACGGGGACACACTAGGGCGGATAAACCCTTTATCTAATAACTCCTGCAACTGCACCTTTAACTCTCTCAACTCAGTAGGTGCCATCCAATAAGGGGTAATAGAGATAGGAGTGGTACCAGGCAACAAATCAATATCAAACTCCACTTCTCTCTCAGGAGGTACCCCTGGCAACTCATCAGGGAAAATATCTGGAAACTCGGCAACTGTGGGTATACTTTCAAGCAGGGATCCCACTACTCTAGTATCTACAACATGAGCAAGATAAGCTTCACATCCCTTTCGAATCATTCTCCCAGCTGAAACAGCTGAAACAAACATAGATGAAAGATACCTTTGCTCACCAGATACCATCACATCCCTACCATCAAGTGTTCTCAAAGTAACACATTTCTTCTGGCAGTCTACCACAACCCCATGCTTGGATAACCAATCCATGCACAAAATCAGATCATATTCCCTAAAAGAAATCTCAATCAGGTCACCGAGAAACTCCTCATCCTGAACAACAACTGGACTATCTCGGTGCACCCTGCTCACCACAACACTATGCCTTAAAGGATTTGTCACCAAGACATCAATCCTAGGGATTCAGAATGCAATTCATTCACAGGCAAGATGGATGCACTTATGTATGAATGTGTAGATCCAGGATCTAATAGAGCAAGGACTAAAATACCAAATAAAGAAAATGTACCCGCAATGACGGCTGAAGCATCCGGCTGCCTCTGCATCACATAAACCCGCTGAGATGGCCCAACCTCATCTGGCCTACTGCCTTTGGATGTAGAGCCTCCTCTCTGACTAAACCCAGGGCGACCACCTCTACTAAAACCTCTGCCACCATGACCCCCTCTGACACTGGGTCAAGAAGATGCAGTATCTGCCTGCCTAATCTCTGGTGGCTCGGGACAATCTCTGATAAAATGGTCTGACGACCCACATCTAAAACACACTCCCGAAGCACCTCTCCACCAGCAAACACCTCCGTGTACTCTACCACAATGAACGCAAGTAGGTGGAGTAGGTCTCTGAGCCACTGGGGTCGGAGCACTAGCCACTGAAACTGCAGGTCTCTATCTCTGTCTCTGCTACTGTACTGACCTGCCAAACTGCCCATGACTCCTACTAAACCTCTAAAAATGTCCTCCTCAGCCTCTCTTCACTGATGAAGACCCTGCCTCACTCTGGGGTCTCCTAACTCTGGTCTCCTCAACCCTGGCAGCTGTTGCAAGACTCTGCGCCCTCTCAACACTCCTGGTAGCTGCAACTAACAGGGAGAAATCCTGATACCGAGAGCCTGCGATGATGCACATGATAGAGGGTCTAAGTCCCTCCTCAAACCTCCTGCACCTATCAAACTCATCAGGAATGATCCCACCAGCATAGTGACTCAACCGGATAAACTCGATCTCATACTCTGTCACTGTCCTGGTATCCTGTCTCAGACTCAGAAACTCCATCTTCTTTGCATCTTTATACTCTCTCAGAGTATACTTCTGCTCAAATTCCCACAGAAAATCATCATAGGTCAGGACTGCTGGATCATCCAGAGCATGTGGAACCGTCTTCCACCAATCATATGCATCTCTCTGCATAAGAGATCTGGCATAATCAAACTTCTCTTCTGGACTAGCCTGTAACTGAATAAATATCCTCTGAACCCGGTCTAGCCACTGCTCTGCTACAGCAGGATCTGTAGTACCAATCCTCAGCCCCATACTTTCTCAATTTATCATACTGTCTCACCGACAACTACGGCTGCGGCTGCGGCTGTGGCTGTGGCCACTGGGGAACTAGAGCCTGCCTCAACAACTCTACCATATGCCATACCCAGCCAGGCGAAACCTCATCAGCTGCTGGTCTCACGGGTACAGAAATAGATGCCTCACTAACATATACAACTCTAGCTCCATCTCTACCCTCATCTGGAGCCACACTCTTTACACTACCATCAGCAGCCTGATGCGGCCGAGACGCCATAACTGCCTATATCTGCAAACAAAGCAGAAAATACTATATCAGAGATCAGAAACTGCCAGTGCCAATGCATGTATTACAATTAAAAACTATTTTAAAATCCCCCATTTTCTCTCTCTATCATCCCACCTAGGTCGAGAACCTCAAACCTAGGCTCTGATACCAAAACAAATGTAACACCCTTATACCCTATATACGTACAATACATATTTTTAGCATATGTAAAATATGCATATACGGTACAAAAATCTCACAGACCGATTTACTAATATTTTTTTACATTTCCAATTTAAAATTTCAAATTCAAAATATATAAAAATTAAATAGAATATAAATATTATTTACTTATTATAAGAACCCAAAATAAATAATATATATAAAAATCTCTGGAAAAAATTCGCCAGAGTTTTGTTTGAATTTTGGATATCCAAAAATTTAGAATTACTCAACCTGCAAAAAAGAAAACACTCCCAAATAATTTCAACCACCATCTCAACCATACTTCTCAATTTCACCATGTTTCTCAAATATTTATTCATATAGATATATATAATTTAAAACACACTTACTCTCCCATTTCAAATACATTGACCCAAAAATTCTTTATAATATACAATACGTAAAATTCAAAACATAATATATTATGCATAAATCTCAAAATGTACAATAACATAAATATATATACATGTTGCTGGTAGTATTTTTGATCTCAATAGCAACTCTAGACCCGCCCTGGTCTAGAAGAACTCTCTGGCTCAATTGGGTCTACCCTGTCACCTGCGCGATGGAAACAATCGCGCTAAGCTGAAGCCTAGTGGTACAAACTTTGATAATAACAATATAACTCAATGCAATACCAAATGCACATTGCATATAGATGTCACATCAATCCACTTTCTTATATTTTTCAAATATTTCATAAGCACAACTCATAACATTATATTACTCAATTGTATCATAATTCATAATTCACAGTAAAACAAAGACAAGCATGGGCCCAAAAAGGATCTAATATGCTATTCAAATTTCAGAGTTACGGCTTTGGTCCATAATGACACCATGTGTCTAGCCCCGTAGGCAATATATCCATGGATAATGTAACAGCCCCAGTCTCTTAGACCTCAACCCGACTAGACTACTACAGTTTTTGAGGCTTACGACCCAGTCTTTTCACCCCAAAAATATCATATTTATCAGCTGGCCTGGCTTACGATCCAGTCTTTTCACCATTCCAGCGTATAGCCCGTAGGCAATCATAGGCATGCCGCCAAACCCAAAACTCTGAAAATTGAATAACATACTAGGCACACAATTTATTCAAATTTCTCATTATTAATCTCTTTCTCATTTTCACATATTCAATCTAGGCACATTGCCTTATTTTCACATTTTTTTCTCACTTTTCTCATTTTTCACATCTTTCTCATTTTTCTCACTTTTCTCACTTTTCTCATTTTTATCAATATCAATTCATTTCATTATTACACATATGTAATATCCTCATGTATGCCCTAGAAGTCTTGGTTATGTTGTTGTTATTGTTGTTGTTTTATATTGCAAGAAAAAGAAATGAGGAAAGATGTTTGTGTATATGTGTTTTGAGAAAGAATTTAGGGTTTAGAGAGAGTGGTATATGTTGTGTATATGATGATATATATAACATATACATTGGTCAAAAGGGTTGGTCAATGCAAGAGGATATTTTATGTGGAATGTGCAATTACTTAATTGGGCTTATAAGAGACAAAAGCTAAGTTAAATGATGAGGGGTATTTGAGTAATTGCTTGAAGTGGAATGCATGGTGGAGATTAAAAGAAGAAAAGGTGTTTGACTTGTGCATTTTCTTCTTTCTTTCTTGAAGAGGCCGGCCATTGAAGAGAAGAGAGAGCAAGAGAGGTATTCATGGTGCTAGAAGCAAATTGAAGAAGCAATCAAAGGATTTGACAAGAGAATTGTGGAATTTCTTCATCTTAGGTAAGAAATCTCTTGAATTCCTTTGGTAATTTTGAGGTTATGTCTAAATTGAATTGTGATTTGTTGATGTGATGATTTGGTGTGTTTGATATGTGTTTGTAAGTGTTGGAATTGATTTAAAGTTAAAAGATTGAATTGGTATTAATTTGGTTGTGAATATGGTTAGATATGTGAAGGTTGATTGTGAAAGATCAAGTGGGAAGTTGGCTTTAGGGTTTGGTATTGTTGAATGTTTTAATGTAATGTTTATGTGTTGTTTAAGTGGTTAATGTGATGAATATGTAAGATATGTATTAATAACATTGATTAAAATCAATTGAATGAAGTTATTGTTGTGCAAAGGGTGTGAAAATGCATTTGGAAGAGTGTTGGTTTTGATTAGGGTTGTGTTCTTGAGTGACACGGCCAGAATCAATGAGAGACACGGCCAAGACTTGAGAAATTTGGGTGACACGGCCAAGGTGGAGGGATTTTGGCCGTGTTGGATAGGTTTTGGGGTGACACGGCCACTGGCTTGGCCGTGTCCCTTGAATGTGTTTGCTACTGCCTAAGTTGGATTGAGAGACACGGCCGTGTCATCTGCCCGTGTTGGCTACTGGATTTTATGGTTGAGAGACACCGCCACAAGCTTGGCCGTGTCCCTCAAATGTGCTGCCCGTGTCCCTCAAATGTATGAGTTAATGTTTTTACTTTTGGTTCTTTTTGCATTGTTTTGATTCTTCAAAGGTTGTATTGCTCCTAAACCTAAACATAAACACTTAAACATACTTCAAACACAAGAATGACCTAATCAAACATATGTGGAAGATTCCAAAGCTATGAATGATGTAGATTGTTCTTTGCCCTAATTGCATTGTTGAGATTGAACAATGGTATGTTATATGTAATGTGAATCTTGTAAATGATAATGTGTGTTATGAATAATGTATGTTGTGATGCTATATGCAAAATATGAATTGGGATGTGAAATGTGATGTAAAGCCATTGTGATTGGCTATGATGATATAATTGAATGATGTATGGCATGTTTGCCTAATTGATGAGGAAGATTGAGAAAGAGTTTGATAAAGAGAATAATGAAATAAGTGTATGCTTAATAGGATATTCAGTTTCAGAGTTCTGGTTTTTGGAGGCATGCCTATTTAATGAAAGGTAACAGTCTTGCCGGGTTGAGGATCTCTTCAAATTGAATTGAATTGAGGTCCAAGAGACTGGGTCTGTTACACAATGATAATTGATATTATGAGATATTTGATTTGTAACAGTCTTTCCGGGTTGAGGATCTCCTCGAGTTAGATGAGTTGATGATCCAAGAGACTGGGTCTGTTACGCTATCCATGGATAGAGATATATATGTATATGTTGCCTACAAGCTTGATAATCGTGTTTATGAACCAAAGCAGTAACTCTGAATTCTGAATATCGTATTAAGTACTTGATGGGCCCATAGGTGTCTAGGTTTTATGTATATCATAAATGATGTTCTAATGTAATGAAATGTTAATATTAATTAAATGATGAAACGGACTATTCACGGAATATTGTTTGTTGATTATGATCTTTATTGATTGAGTGTGTATCATTGATGTTGATTTGTTAATACATATATGAAACATTGCATTGCACTAAAGCATAACATTAGCATGAATTGTCTTACTAAGCCCTTGGCTTAGCGCGATAGTGTTTAATCGCGCAGGTAATAGAGTTGAACCCGAGAGCTCTTCTAGACCGAGTGAGAGTAGACATTGAAGAGTTGATTTTGGGAACTTAAAGATCAGAGGAGATTTGCCAATCATGTA
The DNA here is from genome assembly GCA_947685225.1 of Garcia nutans. NCBI lineage: Eukaryota > Viridiplantae > Streptophyta > Magnoliopsida > Malpighiales > Euphorbiaceae > Garcia > Garcia nutans. Next base: position 6,120,600 of record CANTUV010000068.1, read on the forward strand.
TAACTCTTTTATATTTTGTAAAGATTTTGTTTATATTGTAAATATATATATGTAATGATAAATATGTACTCAAATGTTTTCATATGTGTAAATATTTTATAACTTCCGCTGTGTACTACTTAAATGTATTTATATATCTATAATGTATATTGAGAAAGATGATGGTATTATATAAAAATGTTTTGAATGTTGATAAAAAGTCGTAGCACTCCTATGTTCGGTGCACATATGCTACATTGTGGTGTTGTAGTGTGTGTGTACTGAATGTGGGGGTGTTACAACATATCTCATTTTTGCATTCACAACACATTACCCAATTACTTTGGGTATTTTCACATAATATACATATTTCACATGTTACACAAATTAGCCATTATCAATGGCTTTTCACAATGCATTTAACACATATATGACATTACAAATGTCATAAAATATTATTCATACACAATTAATAAAACTAAGTAGCTTAACACATTTTTCAACCAAAATGTGTTAATTCCAAATGTTATGCAAATATAAACATTATATTCAAAGTTTGTACATACCTCCACTAGCAACCCAAAGCAAGCTAAAAACAACCTTCAATCCAATCTTTCTAACTTGCCCTTCACCACTTGAATGAAGCAAATCAACCTCCCTCAATGCCTAAACCAAAAGTGATAACAAATAATCATTTAGTATCACATTTAATGGCATTTCCAATATTAAATCATAATTACACATCACTCCTACAAATTTCCAAAAATTTAGCCTTTCCTTACTTCAACATTAGAATTCTATTCTACTACAATTAAATTAGTATTTTAAGTTTATTTATATTATTAAAATATATTTTAATACATTTAAATCATTTACATTATAAAAATACACTCTTATACACAAAATCTCAAAAATGGCATAACCTTCCCCCATTGAAGGTTTTCCATTCCAACACAATTCATTACTCATTCCAAGCTTATTTTCATCACTTTTAACACTAAATTACATGCTTAAACAAATAAAATCACACAATTCAACCACTTTGGAAATTCACTTTTCCAAAACCCTAAATCTCCACTTCCATTCTCAAACTCCAACCCAACACCGCCAAATCCATTATTTGACTTTAAAATACTTATTTATGAATCAAAAAAACTCATTTGGAACCAATTTGCACAATTAAAATTCATGTTTTCAAAATCCCTAAAATCCATAACCCTAAATTCTCTCTCTTCACCATTCTTTAACCAAACTCCATCATCTCTTCAATCTAACCTTAGAATCATTGTTAACTACCCAAAATAACATCATACACACCAATTCCAACAATTATAACATACTACATAAAAATCTAAATTCTCACATAATCTTATCTTCCATGGAATTCAAAGAAATGAGATGGAAACTTACTAATTTTGGTGGAAATCACCAAAAATCCATTTGAAACTTGTTAATTCCTTCAATTTATGGAGTATGTAAGAAGCAAAATTCTTGGTCTTCAAACTCCCATGGAAGCCATGTTCTTGAAGAAGAAGAAGAAGAAGAAGAAGAAGAAGAAGACTTTTAATATTCTTGTCCTTTCATCTTTTTTTAACCACATATATATACATATTAAAATAATTTAATATTTAATATTTAATTATTTTTTAATAAATTAAAAGTCCTAATTTTCCTATTCCATTCAAAATTAATTTATTTTTGAATTATTTTATTAATTTTGAATTTATAAGATTTAATTACCAAAATACCCTTTTCTTTTAAAAAGTGTTGACTTTTATATATGTTATGTATATTTTGCATATATATCACATATATATTCCACTTTTTCTTTTAAAATCCCTTCATTTTTCATTTAAAACCATTAATTTAATTTATCCTTTTAAATTATAATTTATTTTATCAAATTTTCCAAAAATTAAAAATTTTCAAAAATTTTAGGATGTCACATGTATAATCGACCGAACCAATTGTCATCTCTCCAATGGGCAAGTGAAAAGTATGAGTTGTGTCCAACCATCATTCTTCAAGCGCCTGGATCACGCTCCGGTCTATCGGACACTCCTCATATGGTAATTGTAAGTTGAAGCTCTTAAAGCCGCAATCTCGGATAATCTGCCTTACCCGAGAAGGCGCTACATCATATCATTGTTGGGCTTTGTAGACACACCCTTCACCCCGAATAATGCAACGATCACACTAACACGGAGCCAGGTAAGGTAACACGAGGTAAGTATATCATTATATCAATACTACCGAATTTTAGGCTAAATTAATTTATATTCTATTTACTTAATATATTCATCTAATTTATTTTTCCTAATTTTTCTTATAAATAATAATAATAATAAATAATGAATATATAAAAATGCAAAAATGAAAAGAAAAAAAATGAAAAAAATGAAAAAAAAATGAAAAAGAAAAAAAACACACAAAAAACAAAAATATTTTGCTGTTAAAATAATAATTACCTTGCTCTTTTGATTTTAACTACTATGAAGCGGCATCCCGGCTAGTAGACCTATATTTCCATCTTCATGCTGCCGAATAAATTCCAATAACTCAGCATTAGAATGAGTTCTTGATCTTGAAGCATGCATTTTTTCAAAACTATATGCTAAACTTGAAAGGCTTATAGCTATGAATGAATAAATGGAATGAAAAGTTTGTTGTGAATGAAATGAAGAAATCAATCGTTTATATAGAGGAACAGCAAAGGAAAAAACACAATTGAAAAAGTAAATTTTACTATTGATAAATAGTAAGTTACTATTGATAAATAGTAAGTTACTATTTACAAAAGTAGGATACTATTTATAAATAGTAAATAGTGCATTAACAGTGACTACACAGTAAATAAATAGGAAATTCAATTATTCAATTTAATCATTCAAATACTTGTGTGTAATAAATATTTTTGCTCTTTTAAAATATTTTTACACGCAGGGGGGGCAAGGAGAAGATATGTGCATAAAAAAAATTTTGCAAATTACCTTAGTATACTACTGACTATAAGTAAAATCTCTCTTAGCTCGGGTCCAGAACCTTAATTACTCTTAAGTCCAGAACTTAGCTCGGGTCCAGAACCCAAAGTATCCTTAGGTGCCGAACCTAAAATCTTCCTTAAGTCCAGAACTTAGCTCGGGTCCAAAACCCAAATTACCCTTAGGTCCAGAACCTAAAATCTTCCTTAAGTTCAAAACTTAGCTCGGGTCCAGAACCCAAACTACCCTTAGGTCCAGAACCTAAAATCTTCCTTAAGTCCAAAACTTAGCTCGAGTCCAGAATCCAAATTACCCTTAGGTCCAGAACCTAAAATCTTCCTTAAGTCCAAAACTTAGCTCGGGTCCAGAACCCAAATTACCATTAGGTCCAGAACCTAAAATCTCTCTTAAGTCCAGAACTTAGCTCCGGTCCTGTAACACCCCTATACCCCGTATACGTACACAGCATGCTTATACGATCGTAATATATGTATAATGAATATAGAAATGCCATAGTATACAAAAGACTCAAGTCATATCTCTAAAAAGAAAAGAAGCAAATAACAAACGGTTGAGTGAAATTCATTAAAACCCAATAGATAAAAACGTTTATCTAATACGCAGCGGAAATTATATCCAATATTTACAAGTACAAATACATTAAAATAAAAATTTACAAAACATGGAATATATACATGATTGGCAGCTTGACTCTCTGATTTTTAAGCTCTAGGCCAACACTTCACAACAAAACTCAACTAGCTCTAGAGGAATCCTCCGTCTCAACCCTATCACCTGCGCGATAAATCACAATCGCGTTGAACCAACAACTTTGTAGTACAAACCATAATAATAGCATGCAATGTCAATATCAATGTCATACATTCAGTGATAGAGGTCATATTCATAAATGTTACATTTCATTATTTCAATAATTGTATCATCATTTGTCACATATATTCAACATAGACACACATGGGCCCAACAAGTATTTAATATGATATTTAAAGTCCAGAGTTACTGCTTTGGTCCATAATCACAATAATCAAGCCCGTAGGCAATAAACATATATATCTCTATCCATGGATAGTGTAACAGTCCCAGTCTCTTGGACCATCAACTCAATAACTTGAGGAGATCCTCAACCCGGTAAGACTGTTACCTGTAACAGACCCAGTCTCTTGGACCATCAACCCGAATGAATCGAGGAGATCCTCAATCTGGCAAGACTGTTACCTTTCATATATTTCATATTCATAATTCACATAATGTAACAGACCCAGTCTCTTGGACCTCAATTCAACTCAAATTGAAGAGATCCTCAACCCGGCTAGACTGTTACTTTTCATATATCTCATAGGCATGCCTCCAAATCCAGAACTCTGAAATTGAATAACATATTAAATATACCATTATTTCATTAGCCTCTTTATCATTCTCTTTCTCAATTCATATCTCCTGATCAAATAGGCAATCATGCCTCAATAATTTCATTTGCATAACCATAGCCAACAACAATGGCTTCATTATAACTCCATTCACATCAAAGCTATTCATCATTTAAATACTCATAATCAATTACATTTCACAAGATTCATAATATGCAAAACATAACATTATTAATATGTATCAACAATGCATTAGGTTATTTAACCCATTCACCAAATGTGTTAAGTTACAAAATCAAATAGATGTATGCAATAATGCAAGGTTTGTACTTACTTCAAAGGCAACCCACACAACTCTATAAACTTCCTTTACCAAGAGTCCTTCACCAAATGAATTAAGGCAATTCACCTTCTTCACAACCTAATCCAAAACAATGATGAAACACATCAATTCCAATACAATCAATCACTTATTAACCTCATACTAGTCCCATAGATCACTATTACAAACCAGCAACTCAACCTTAGACCCCACGGTCGTGGCTACCCAAGACCCCCATGGGCGTGGGTTAAAGAATGATTCTGCCCAACAATGTTCATCACCCCACGGCCATGGCATCAAAGGGCCACGGGCGTGGCATCCAAGATGCTACTGCCTCCAACCAAAAACATGTATTCCAAGCTTCTAACTCCACTAAACCCAAACATCATGAAGACTAACAAAAAAAATTAACCAAACTCAACATTAACAACACTTACCAACTCAAAACCCTAATACAACTTCAACACAAACACTTTCAAAACCAACATCAACTTAACTTACTTCCTTCAAACCAAAATCAACACCACAATTAATTAAATCAACATACTCCAACTTACCACAATCAACACAACTCTAATTTCAAACATCAATAACCAAACTCATACACAACTTCAAATAAACAAGAGAAATCAAGAGAAAGAACATACCAAAATAATAAATCTTCTTGAACTTTCACTTAATCACTTGAAAACTCCTTCAATTTTGAGCTTGAACACCAAAACTTACTCTTGCTCTCTTTTGCTTTGGGTGGCCGGCCAACAATGGAGAAAGGAAAGAAGAAGAAATGAAGAAAAGTGAACTTTCCCTTCTCTTTAAATCTCCACCAAGCAATTTAAAAAGAAAATTACTTAAATACCCCCTTTTATAAATCCTAACTCCCTTTTATTCACTTTCCCTTTTTAGTAATTTCACACATAACATATTAAATATCTTCTTCCCTTGACTCTCCATTTTGACTTGCATATTTGTTATATATATTACCATATATACAACATATACATTTCTTTATACAAATCTTTTCATATCCAAATACACATATACATTTGATTCAAATAAAACAACAATTATCAAAACTTCTAGGGCACACTTTGGGATATTACAATTCTCCCTCTCTAAAAAGAAATTTCGTCCTCGAAATTACCTGATATCAGATCTGAAACAACTGAGGATCCTGGTCTCGCATTGCTTGCTCACTCTCCCAAGTTGCTTCTTCTCTACCATGGTTCTTCCAAAGAACCTTTACCAATGGCACTTCCTTATTTCTCAATTCTTTCACTTCATGTGCTAAAATAGCAACTGGTTCTTCAAATGTCAGATCCGAACTCACTTCAATTGATTCAACTGATAGAACATGAGATGGATCTGATCTATATCTTCTCAACATAGAAACATGGAAGACATTATGGATTCTATCCAACTCAGGTGGTAAAGCAATCCAATAAGCGACTGGTCCCACTCTTTCTAAAACTTTATACGGTCCAATGAAACGAGGACTCAGTTTCCCTCTTCGACCAAATCTCAATATCTTTTTCCAAGGAGACACTTTCAAAAATACTTTATCTCCCACATTATACTCAATGTCTCTCCTCTTCAAATCTGAATAAGACTTCTGTCGGTCTCAAGCTGCTTTTAACCGATCCCGAATCATCTTCACTTTCTCTTCAGTTTCTTTTATCAAATCAGGGCCAATTAACTTACCCTCTCCAATTTCATTCCAACACAAAGGCATTCTGCATCTTCTACCATACAATGCCTCAAATGGTGCCATACCAATACTAGATTGATGACTATTGTTGTAAGCAAATTCCACAAGTGGTAAAAATCTGCCCTAACTTCTAGAGAAATCAATGACACAGCTTCTCAACATATCCTCAATAATCCGTATCACTCTCTCTGACTGCCCATCTGTCTGTGGATGAAAAGCAGTGCTAAAGTACAATCGAGAACCCATAGCACTATGTAAACTCTTCCAAAACCTTGAAGTAAACCTAGGATCTCGATCCGACACTAAAGAAGTAGGCACTCCATGCAACTTCACAATTTCACTGATATACAGCTTAGCCAACTTCTCAAGAGAATAGTCCATCCGAACAGGAAGAAAATGAGCTGTTTTTGTCAACCTATCAATAATCACCCAAATAGCATCATGCTTTCTCTGAGTCAATGGCAAACCAGACACAAAATCCATTGTTACTCTTTCCCATTTCCACTCAGGCACTGATAAAGGTTGAAGCAACCCCGTTGGAACTTGATGTTCAGCTTTCACCCTCTGACAAGTGAGACATTTGGACACAAATTCCGCTATATCTCTCTTCATACCAGACCACCAGTAGTGCTGTTTCAAATCATGGTACATCTTCGTATTACCCGGATGCATAGTAAAAACTGACTGGTGTGCTTCTTCTAAAATAATTCTTCTCAAATTAACATCATTAGGTACACATAATCTGTCTTTAAACCAAAGACTACCATCACCTCTCACAAGAAAATCCCGGCTCTCTCCTCTTTGACAATCGAAAACAATCTTCTGAATTTTCTCATCAGCTAACTGAGCCTCCTTAATCTGATCTAACAGTACTGGCCTCAACTGCAATTGAGCCAATAATGCACCATCATCACATACTTCAAAACTAGCATGCAACACTCTCAATTCCACAAGCAACGAGAGTGAATAGACAATCAAACCTGCCAAAGACTTCCGACTCAAGGCATCAGCAACAACATTTGCCTTATCAGGATGATAATCAATCAAACAGTCGTAGTCTTTGATCAACTCCAACCATCGTCTCTGCCGAAGGTTAAGCTCTCTCTGTACCCCCAAATATTTCAAACTCTTATGATCAGTGTAGATAAAACACTTTTCTCCAAACAAATAGTGTCACCAAATCTTCAAAGCAAATACTATGGCTGCTAATTCCAAATCATGCGTCGGATAGTTAAGCTCATGCGGCTTCAACTGTCAAGAAGTATAAGCTATAACTTTACCCTCTTGCATCAAAACACAACCCAAACCACTATATGAAGCATCACTATAGATCACATATAGTTTATCTTCTACAGGTAAAGTAAGAACAGGCGCTTGAGTTAACATTTCTCTCAACTGCTCAAAACTAGCCTAACACTGATCTGTCCACACGAATCTAACTCCTTTTCAAAGTAATCTGGTGAGTGGAGTAGCTATCAAAGAAAATCCTTTCACAAAGCGTCGATAATAGCCTGCCAGACCCAGAAAACTTCTAACTTCAGTTACTGACTTCGGTGGACTCCAATTCAAAATAGCTTCAACTTTACTCGGATCAACTTTTATACCTTCTGCTGAAATTATATGACCGAGAAAAGTCATTTGATCAAGCCAAAATTCACACTTCGACAGCTTAGCATATAATTGCTTCTCCCTCAAAATCTGCAGCACAATCCGCAGATGCTTGTCATGTTCCTCTTCATTACGCGAATACACCAAAATATCATCGATAAAAACTACCACAAACTGATCCAGATAGGGCCTAAACACCCTATTCATCAAATCCATAAAAGCTGCAGGTGCATTCGTCAATCCAAAAGGCATTACTAAAAACTCATAATGCCCATACCTGGTGCGGAAAGCTGTCTTAGGAACATCTTCAGCTCTGACCCTCAATTGATGGTACCCTGATCTCAAATCAATCTTGGAAAACACTGCTACTCTCTTTAAATGATCAAAGAGATCATCAATTCTAGGCAAAGGATATTTATTCTTGATAGTCACTTTGTTTAATTGCCTATAATCGATACACATTCTCATAGTACCATCCTTCTTTTTTACAAACAAAACAGGAGCTCCCCACGGAGAAACACTGGGGGCGAATAAACCCTTTATCCAATAACTCCTATAACTGCACCTTCAACTCTCTCAATTCAGCAGGTGCCATGTGATAAGGAGTAATAGAGATGGGAGTGGTACCCGGCAACAAATCGATACCAAACTCAACCTCTCTCTCAGGGGGCAACCCTGGCAACTCCCCTGGAAACACATCTGGAAATTCTGCAACTGTGGTTATACTATCAAGTTGAGAACCTACTACTCTAGTATCCAAAACATGAGCAAGATAAGCATCACACCCTTTTCTAATCAACTTCCTAGCTGTAACAGCTGAAATAAACAAGGATGCAAGCTGTCTCTGCTCACTAGATACTAACACCATTCTACCATCATTAGTTCTCAAAGTAACACATTTCTTTTGACAATATACCACAGCTCCATGCCTAGACAACCAGTCCATGCCCAAAATCAAATCATACTCTTTAAAAGGCATTTCAATCAAATCTCCACAAAACTTCTCACCTTGCACCACAACTGCACTATCTCGGTGCACCTTGCTAACAATCACACTATGCCCTAAAGGATTTGTCACCAACACATCAAATCCTAGGGACTCAGAATGCAATTCAGACACAGGAAAAATAGATGCACTAATATATGAATGAGTAGATCCTGGATCAATTAAAGCGAGAACTGAAATGCCAAATAAAGAGAAAGTACCCGCAATGACTGCTGAAGCATCTGGTTGCCTCTACATCACATAAACTCATTGAGAAGGTCCAGCTTCATCTGGCCTACTGCCTTCGGATGACGATCCTCCTCTCTGACTATACCCAGAGCGACCACCCCTACTGAACCCTCTGCCTCCTCGACCACCCCTACTGACACTGGGTCGAGAAACTGCAGAATCTGCCGACCTCTGCTCCTGCATCTCAGGACACTCTCTAATAAAATGATCAGGAGATCCACATCTGAAGCACACAGCTGTTCCACTACTTTTCCAACAAGCACCTCTATGTGACCTCCCACACTGAGCACATATAGGTGGAGTAAACCTCTGAACTACTGGAGTCAGAGCACTCGCCACTGAAACTGTAGGTCTTGATCTCTGCCTCTGAAACTGAACTGACTTACTAGCCTGCCTCTGACTCCTACTAATTCTAGGAACAAAACTGCCTCTACCTCTCTTCACAGATGAAGACCCTGCCTCAAACTGAGGTCTTCTAACTCTGATCTTCTCTTCAGTAGCAGCTACTGCTATACCTTGGGCTCTCTCCACACCTCTAGCTGCTGCAACCAGCTGAGAGAAATCCTGACATCTAGAGCCAGCCACAATACACATAATTGAGGGTCTCAATCCCTCCTCAAACCTTCTGCACCGATCGATCTCATCCGAGATAATCCCCCCAGCATAGTGGCTCAACCGGATGAACTCTAACTCATATTCTGTCACAGTCCGGTGGTCTTGCTTCAAATTCAGAAATTCCATCTTTTTCTCATCTTTATACTCCCTCGGAGTATATTTCAGCTCAAACTCCCGTAGAAAATTACTGTAGGACAATGTAGGTGGATCATCCATAGCATGAGGTACTGTCTTCCAACAATCATATGCATCCTTCTGCAACAGTGATCTAGCATAATCAAATCTTTCTTCTGGGGTGGCTTGCAACTAAATGAAGATCCTCTGTACCTTATCCAGCCACTGCTCAGCTACTGCTGGATCAATAGTACCCAGAAAATCTTCTACTCCATACTTTCTTAATTTATCATAATGTCTCACTGGTACCATTGGCTGTGGTGGTGGTGGCTGTACTGGGGCTTGCCTAAACAATTCTATCACATGTCTAAGCCAACCCGGTGGAGCCTCCTCACTAGCTGGTCTCCCTGACACAGAAAAAGGTACCTCTCCAGGTCTATCAACTCGAGCTCCATCCCTACTCTCCTCTGGAGCTATACTCTCAGCACTACCCTCTACCGACTGACGTGAATAAGAATCCATTACAACCCAAATATGCAAACACAGCATAATACACCTCATTAAAGATCAGAGACTGCCAATACCAAACATGTATTTTATTCAAAAACCAACTTTTTACAATCAAAGTATTCCTTTTCTTACAATTGACCTAGGTTGAGAATCTCAAACCTAGGCTCTGATACCAAAATAAATTGTAACACCCCTATACCCCGTATACGTACACAACATGCTTATACGATCATAATATACATATACTGAATATAGAAATGCCACAGTATACAAAAGACTCAAGTCATATCTCTAAAAAGAAAAGAAGCAAATAACAAACGGTTGAGTGAAATTCATTAAAACCCAATAGATAAAAACGTTTATCTAATACGCAGTGGAAATTATATGCAATATTTACAAGTACAAATACATTAAAATAAAAATTTACAAAACATGGAATATATACATGATTGGCAGCTTGACTCTCTGATCTTTAAGCTCTAGGCCAACACTTCACAACAAAACTCAACTAGCTCTAGAGGAATCCTCCGTCTCAACCTTATCACCTACACGATAAATCACAATCGCGCTGAGCAAACAACTCAGTAGTACAAACCATAATAATATTATGCAATGTCAATATCAATGTCATACATTCAGCGATAGAGGTCATATTCATAAATGTTACATTTCATTATTTCAATAATTGTATCATCATTTGTCACATATATTCAACATAGACACACATGGGCCCAACAAGTATTTAATATGATATTCAAAGTCCAGAGTTACTGCTTTGGTCCATAATCACAATAATCAAGCCCGTAGGCAATAAACATATATATCTCTATCCATGGATAGTGTAACAGACCCAGTCTCTTGGACCATCAACTCAATAACTTGAGGAGATCCTCAACCCGGCAAGACTGTTACCTGTAACAGACCCAGTCTCTTGGACCATCAACCCGAATGAATCGAGGAGATCCTCAACCCGGCAAGACTGTTACCTTTCATATATTTCATATTCATAATTCACATAATGTAACAGACCCAGTCTCTTGGACCTCAATTCAACTCAAATTGAAGAGATCCTCAACCCGGCTAGATTGTTACTTTTCATATATCTCATAGGCATGCCTCCAAATCCAGAACTCTAAAATTGAATAACATATTAAATATACCATTATTTCATTAGCCTCTTTATCATTCTCTTTCTCAATTCATATCTCCTGATCAAATAAGCAATCATGCCTCAATAATTTTATTTGCATAACCATAGCCAACAATAATGGTTTCATTATAACTCCATTCACATCAAAGCAATTCATCATTCAAATACTCATAATCAATTACATTTCACAAGATTCATAATATGCAAAACATAACATTATTCATATGTATCAACAATGCATTAGGCTATTTAACCCATTCACCAAATGTGTTAAGTTACAAAATCAAATAGATGTATGCAATAATGCAAGGTTTGTACTTACTTCAAAGGCAACCCACACAACTCTATAAACTTCCTTTACCAAGAGTCCTTCACCAAATGAATTAAGGCAATTCACCTTCTTCACAACCTAATCCAAAACAATGATGAAACACATCAATTCCAATATAATCAATCACTTATTAACCTCATACTAGTCCCATAGATCACTATTACAAACCAACAACTCAACCTTAGACCCCACGGTCGTGGCTACCCAAGACCCCCACGGGCGTGGGTTAAAGAATGATTATGCCCAACAATGTTCATCACCCCACGGCCATGGCATCAAAGGGCCACGAGCGTGGCATCCAAGATGCTACTGCCTCCAACCAAAAACATGTATTCCAAGCTTCTAACTCCACTAAACCCAAACATCATGAAGACTAACAAAAATAATTAACCAAACTCAATATTAACAACACTTACCAACTCAAAACCCTAATACAACTTCAACACAAACACTTTCAAAACCAACATCAACTTAACTTACTTCCTTCAAACCAAAATCAACACCACAATTAATTAAATCAACATACTCCAACTTACCACAATCAACACAACTCTAATTTCAAACATCAATAACCAAACTCATACACAACTTCAAATAAACAAGAGAATTCAAGAGAAAGAACTTACCAAAATAATAAATCTTCTTGAACTTTCACTTAATCACTTGAAAACTCCTTCAATTTTGAGCTTGAACACCAAAACTTACTCTTGCTCTCTTTTGCTTTGGGTGGCCGGCCAACAATGGAGAAAGGAAAGAAGAAGAAATGAAGAAAAGTCAACTTTCCCTTCTCTTTAAATCTCCACCAAGCAATTTAAAAAAGAAAATTACTTACATACCCCCTTTTATAAATCCTAACTCCCTTTTATTCACTTGCCCTTTTTAGTAATTTCACACATAACATATTAAATATCTTCTTCCCTTGACTCTCCATTTTGACTTGCATATATGTTATATATATTACCATATATACAACATATACATTTCTTTATACAAATCTTTTCATATCCAAATACACATATACATTTGATTCAAATAAAACAACAATTATCAAAACTTCTAGGGCACACTTTGGGATATTAAAGGTCCAGAACCCAAATTACCCATAAGTCCAGAACCTAAAATCTCTCTTAAGTCCAGAACTTAGCTCGGGTCCAGAATACAAATTATCCGTAGGTCCAAAGCCTAAAATCTCTTTTAAGTCCAGAACTTAGCTCGGGTCCAGAACCTAAATTACCTTTAGGTCCAGAACCTAAAATTATCCTTGAGTCCAGAACTCGAACCGGCTCTAGAACCCAAAACCTCAACCATCTCAGAAAAATTAAGTCTTATTTCTTTTCACTCTCTTTTACTGAACTCTCAGATTGTTCAAGCAGGGGACAAACTGTAGACGCTTAATTTTTTATCCAGTCTGGTCCGATATTTTTTATAGTCCAAAATAATTTTTGTGGTATTTTAATTAAATAATATTTATTTTAGTGTTTATTATTTATAATTTTTAATAAAAATGGTGAATTTAATAATTTAAAAAAATAATAAAAATAAAAATAAAATCGGCGACAAAAAAAATTCGTCTCCAAATGTTCAATTGGTCAGGTCAATTCGCCCGCAAGAATTTCCTGCGAGCAAAATGGCCTTGGGCCATTTCATCGCAGGAAATTCCTGCAGCGAATTGGCTGGCCGCCCAACGCCCCTCTCAAATCCTCGTAGTTTCTCCAGCAATTGTTTCGCCAACGCAATTTTCCAACGCAGTTTTTTGAAACCAAATTCTATTTGGTTTTTGTTTTTTTCCTAATTAATTTTAGTTTGCTTGAACAATTAGAAGTAGGTTTATGATTTTTCCTATAAATAACACATTATAACTCAGAATTATGAGGATAAAAAATTTGTGTTACTAAGCTAGACTTGGGACTTCAGATTTGAGAGAAGTAAGAAACGGCAAAAAAGCTAGCAACAAAAAGTAATCAATCCATCAAAGGCAGCAACCTTGCCTTTGTCTTTGTTCATCCAGAAATCAAATTGTGCAGGAACCAAGGAACGGAGGTTTGATTATAAATCTTTGATTTGATGATTATTTACAATGTTTCCATCGTTTGTTTTTCTTAGTAACTTAAATCATTAAACTTGGTAATATGTTCATCCAGTAACCTTAATCAGTGATCAAACCTTAAAAACCCTAAACTACTCTTCTGTTTCCAAAAATCTTAAAAACCCTAAACTACTCTTCTGTTTCTAAAAACTTCACAAACCCTAAATTACTCTTCTGTTTCCAAAAACCTTAAAAACCCTAAAGGGTTTCTTCTGTTTTCAAAAACTTCACAAACCCTAAATTACTCTTCTGTTTCCAAAAACCTTAAAAACCCTAAAGGGTTTCTTCTGTTTCCAAAAGCGTTAAAACCCTAAATTGTTTGTCCCAACTATTTTCATCTACACCATAATTTTTTGTCCAAAATCTCCGAATGTTTTCTTAAATCTCTAAACCCTAGTTCTCTTTACATTTTCTAAAAATCATAATCATTTTATAAAACTCTAAACTGTTTTCTTAAATCCTAAAACCAAATATGTTTTCTAAAATACCAAAAACCCTAACTTTTTCGAAAGACCAAAACAGTAAACCCTAAGTTTTCCTAAACCCTAATTAAGTGAACTTAAAAATCCAATCTAATAAATTTAAACCTTAAAACTCAATACAGTAAACCTAAAACCACAATCCAGTAACCAAGAATTATAAACTCTAATGTCTTAAGATTCCAAAACCATAATTTCATGATGTTACCCCTAAACCCTAATTTCATGAACCAAAAAGTCTTACTACTTTCTTAAATTCATAAAACCCTAAGTCATTCCAATTTTTCAAAATCTTTATAGTAGCCTAAATAATAACAATAATAATACTAAAATTCCAAAATCCTAAATGTTAATTAAAGAACATTAAATTGAGACATAAACCCTAATTTGTATCTTTATTGCTTTATTTAATTTTAGATTTGATTATGTAGTTTATTATATGTTTTGATGGTTGATTTATTTAATTTCAATTTAAATTTAAAATGCTTTCATATTTTGGATCAATGTAAAGGAAATGTTTCAACCTTTTGGTGGGTGTCCTATTTAGTTTAGACATGGATAATGTAAGGACATGTTTTCATCTTCGGATGGGTATCCATTTATTTGCTTTGTTTGGATATTGCTTTAATTATAATATAATGATGCTTTATTTTAATTGTTGCATGTAATATGGATAATATTGTTATACTTAAGAATTTTATAATATTAAGACCTGCAAAGGAGGCCGGTTCCAATGAACCGGGCGTTGTGGGGGTGCTGGGCCATTTCTCAGCTTCCCCACACGTACCCAACTTTCCAAACCCATTAGGAGGTTGGGAATTCCTTAGGAATCGAGTCATCCACCCCTTTCTTTTTCCAGGTGGATGACTCGATTCCTAAGGATTAGCACAGGTGTGTGAGATGGATTAGACACACCCATGTTGTTTTTGTATATGATCTTGTGAACCAGCTAGCTTAGAACCATTTCAATTGGCACAGGTGTGTTAAGTTGTGAGTGACATGTCCCTGCATGACTTTTTGCCACTATGCGTTGAAAATCCTCTCCGTTGCGAACTATCTTGGAGTTGAATTTCTAGGCACAGGTGTGTTGTTGAATTTGACATACATGTGTATAAAAATTTGCTACTGTAACTTCAATAGTGCTTCATAAAAATCTATGAGCAAATAATGAAATGGATTAAGGATTTGAATAGACAAGTATATTCACTAAAATTGAAAGGAAACCATCTTAATTAATAAAAAACACTCAAAACAAAAAATAACTAAACAAAGGATAAGAAAACTTGGGTTGCCTCTCAAGAGAGCTTGTTAAAGTTGCTAGCTTGACTTCGCTTCTGAAGCTCATTCTTGAAGATAGAAAACCATTTCCCTTCCAATTGGTTCTCTAACTAAATAAGGCTTCAATTATAGCCCATTAATTGTGAATGTTTCATTGGAATTATTTTGAACTTCCACCACAGTGTGAGTGCGGCTTGACCACCTGAAAAGGACCAATTGGCCCTTATGGACTGTCTACTCTTGAATGTGCTTGTCATGCCACACCTTAGTATTTTCTTTGTATATCTATTCATTTTCATATGAGCTAAGGAGAAGTTCCTCAAGTTCACTTAATTGGAGTAGTCTCTTCTCACCAACCTCCTTTATATGTTTTGATTGTTGATTTATTTAATTTCAATTTAAATTTAAATTGCTTTCATATTTTGGATTAATGTAAAGGAAATGTTTCCACCTTTCGGTGAGTGTCCTATTTAGTTTAGACATGGATAATGTAAGGACATGTTTTTATCTTCTGATGGGTATCCATTTATTTGCTTTGTTTGGATATTGCTTTGATTATAATATAATGATGCTTTATTTTAATTGTTGCATGTAATATGGATAATATTGTTATACTTAAGAATTTTATAATATTAAGACCTGCAAAGGAGGCCGGTTCCAATGAACCGGGCGTTGTGGGGGTGCTGGGCCATTTCTCAGCTTCCCCACACGTACCCAACTTTCCAAACCCATTAGGAGGTTGGAAATTCCTTAGGAATCGAGTCATCCACCCCTTTCTTTTTCCAGGCCCATTCGGGTGGTGACTCCATTTTTCTCCGCGCTTAGGTCCGTGATGTAAGGACATGTTTCCATCCTTGGATGGGTGTCCATTTATTTGCTTTGTTTGGACATTGCTTTGATTTTAATATAATGATGCTTTCTTTTAATTATTGTGTGTAATATGGATAATATTGTTATATTTAAGAATTTTATAATATTAAGACCTGTAAAGGAGGCCGGTTCCAATGAACCGGGCATTGTGGGGGTGCTGGGCCATTTCTCACCTTCTCCACACGTACCCAACTTTTCGAACCCATTAGGGGGTTGGGGATTCCTTAAGAATCGAGTCATCCACCCCTTTCTTTTTTCTCGGCCCAACTTTTCGAACCCATTAGGGGGTTGGGGATTTCTTTTTTCTGAACCTAGAATCTCTTTTAAGTCCGAACTTCGGTCCGTGTTCTCTAAGGCCTCAAGCCCAAACAGTGCCGAAGTCGCAAGAACCATTCCACCGGGAGTGGGGGGTGAAAATCCCAGCTCACAGGACCCGAGCTAAGTTCTGGACTTAAAAGAGATTCTAGATTCTGGACCTAAGGATATTTGGGTTATGGACCTAAGGATAATTTGGGTTCTGGACCCGAGCTAAGTTCTGGACTTAGGAAAGATTCTAGGTTCTGGACCTAAGAAAAATTTGGGTTCTGGACCCGAGCTAAGTTCTAGACTTAAAAGAGATTCTAGGTTCTGGACCTAAGGATAATTTGGGTTCTGGACCCGAGCTAAGTTCTGGACTTAGAAAAGATTCTAGGTTCTGGACCTAAGGGTAATTTGGGTTCTGGACCCGAGCTAAGTTATAGACTTAGAAAAGATTCTAGTGTAGCCCTTAATTTTTGACCCAATCCGATCCAATATGCTTTATTTAGTTTAAAATGATTTTTCTTGTTTAATTGGTCCAAAATAATTTTAATTAAATAATTTTTACCTTAGTATCTAATTTTTATTAATAAAAATAAAAAAATAAAAATAAAAATAAAAATCGGAGTCGGTAAAAAAATCGGCAGCAAAAAGTGGTCGCTCGGGCCTGCGGGCAAAATAACTTCCCGCAGGAAATTAGGAATTTCCTGCGGGCTGGCACGCCCACGGGCCCGGTAGCACAGTTTTTGCCAACGTAAAATTTTTCAACGCAATTTTTTGAATCCTAATCCAATTAGGTTTTAATTTCTTTTTTTATTAAATATTACTTACCTTAATTAATTAGGAATAAATAACCTAAAAACCACTATAAATAAGGACCATTAGAATCAAAGAGGGAGGAGGAAAAACTTTCACAGTAGCTTGATTTTTTTGAAACCAAATCAAGGAAGGAAAAGGGAAACACAACTCAATTGATCTTTAAAGCAGTAGTAGCACGTATTAAGCAATTCAAGGGCAACAAAGGCTTGTCTTTGGAGCTAGTTCATCCAAGAAGAGTTATTTTTTAGAGAATCAACAAAAGAAGGTATGTTAAATTCTTTTTGATTTATGTTTTACAATAGCCAAATCATGGAATTAGGGTTTTTTAAATAAAAAACTTTAGAACTTTAATTTAATTTTTCCAAGATTAAAACACTAAAACGTGACTTTCTTTTCTAAAAAGACTTAAAAATTGTTATTTTTTCTTCTTAAAGACTTTAAAACACTAATTGAACATATTTTTCAACAAAACCAAAATCAAATTCTGTTTCTTTCAAATTTTTAAAGTAGGTTCTATTTCATTCAAAAAGCCTTAAAAAACATCTTTTCTACTTATAAAAACTTCAATCCATGTGTTTAAATTCATAAAACTTCATAAAAATATCAAATTGCTTTTTAAAACCCTAAAAATAATTCATTACCCGAGAACCCTAATTTCAAAGCCAAAATCCAAAATTCATCTTTTAAACCTAAAACAATGAACCCTAACCCTTTTAAAACCTTAAATCCTAATTTTTATGAACTCTAATCCTTTTAAAACATTGAAAATCATAAAATCATAAAAAGTCAAAAAGTCACAGTAGCTTAATTCACTATTTAAAAATCATGAATTAAAAAGTATTTCAAAGTATCCAAAACCCTAGTTTCATGATTTCATCATTCAAACCTTAATTTGTTTAATCAAAGTGTCTTACCAATCTTTTAAAACATAAAACCCTAATTTATTTTAATTCCATAAAAAGTCACAGTAGCTTAATTTTAGAATTTCCAAAACCTTAACACATGAGATAAAAACCCTAAATGGAAATAGTAGCTATACTTGAACTTTTATTTGCTTTATTCAATTCCATACTTGCTTATGCTTTGATTTATTTCTTATGCTTTAATTCAATACTTGATTTATTTAATTTATCATGAATGGATGTTTATTTTATATCTTGATTTATTTATTATGGATGATTATTTACTTTTATCAAATAATTTAGACTTCCAAATGTTGTAAGAGGTATGTTTCCACTTGGTGGGTACCTCATTAGTTAAACATCATGTAATTTAGTTTTCTTTTCTATTTTAGAACCTTTGTAAAGGGCATGTTTCTACCTTTTGGTGGGTGTCCTATCTAGACATGTGATGTAAGGACATGTTTCCATCCTTGGATAGGTGTCCATTTATTTATTTTGTTTTGTTTGGACATTGCTTTGATTTTAATATAATGATGCTTTCTTTTTATTGTGTGTAGTATGGATAATGTTATTATACTTAAGAATTTTATAATATTAAGACCTGTAAAGGAGGCCGGTTCTAATGAACCGGGCGTTGTGGGGGTGCTGGGCCATTTCTCACCTTCCCCACGCGTATCCAACTTTCCGAACCCATTAGGGGGTTGGGGATTCCTTAGGAATCGAGTCATCCACCCCTTTCTTTTTCCCGGCCCGTCCAGGTGGCGACTCCATTTTCTCCAGACTTAGGTCCGTGTTCTCTAAGGCCCAGAGCCTAAACAGTGCCGAAGTCGCAAGAACCATTCCACCGGGAGTGGGGGCAAAAATTTTCGCTCACATCTAGGTTCTGGACCTAAGAAAAATTTGGGTTCTGGACCCGAGCTAAGTTCTGGACTTAGAAGAAATTCTAGGTTCTGGACCTAAAAAAATTTGGATTCTGGACCCGAGCTAATAATTTTTTGATTTCAAAAATTTTGGCTAATTTTTATGCACGTCTTCTTCTTGCCCCCTGCATGTAAAAATATTTATATACACGCAAGCATTTGAATGATTAAATTGAATAATTGAATTCACTGTTTATTCATGAACAGTAAAACTTACTTTTGAATTTTGTTTTTTTTTCTCTATATAAACGAACGAATTTCTTCATTTCATTCACAGCAAAATCCTTAATTTCTATAATTCTCTCAAATCCTTTCAAATTTAGCACATAGTTTTCAAAAAAATGCATGCTTCAAGGTCAGAAACTCATTCTAATGCTGAGTTATTAGAGTTTATTTGACATCATGAAGATAGGAATATAGACCTACTAGCCGGGATGCCGCTTCATTGTAGTTTAAACCAAAAGAGCACGGTAACTTTTTCTTCTTTTTTTTTCTTTTTTTGATTTTTTTCGTCTTTCTGTTATTTGTTTATTTATTATTATTTATTATTTATATTTATTATTTATTATTTTTTTATGTTTGTCTTTATTTTTTATTTATATTTTATTATTATTATTTTTTTAGAAAATGTAGGAAAAATAAATTAATTTAAGCAGATAGAATAATATGTACTTACCTGGTATTAACTTACCTGTCTCTGTGTTAGCGTGATCATTGCGTTGTTAGGGCCGGAGGGTGTATCTACAAAGCCCGACAATGGTATGATGTAGTTCCTTCTAGGGTAAGGCAGATTATCTGAGATTGCGGCTTTGAAAGCTTCATCTTACAATTTCCATCCGAGGAGTATCTGATAGACCGGAGTGTAGTCCAGGCGCTTGCAGTACGATGGTTGGACACAACTCATACTTTTCACTTGCCCATTGAAGATATGACAATTGGTCCGGTCGATTTTGCTGCTATAACCGGCCTTCGGCATGATGGCGTTCCGGTTCCTTTTACCAATGATATTTTGACATTTGAAGAAATTCAACAATTAATTGGTATGGAACCATCGTATAAAGGGCCTTTTAAGATAAAGATCGAGCCAATTCATAGTTATTGGATGAACTATGAAGGACGAGTTCACAGAGATATGGCCCAATAGTATGCTCGAGGATTTTTGTTATATTTGCTTGGGTCAACCATCTTAGGCAGCACTGAATCCTCCATCCTTTGACAGTGTTGAGAGCCCTTTCTTATTTTAGAATGGTACCATCTTATGGCTGGGGTGAAGCTGGTCTCGCCTGTCTTTACCATGGTCTGGACAAAATTTGCCGAAACAAGTAGTCTTTCGTCCGCTTGATGGCGGTTGTCGAGGTACTCGTCTTCCACCAATGTCATTTCCACTCTTTTCTTGCATGAATTTAATTTTTATTGTTATTGTAGGCATGGGCATATGAACACAACCTTGTGAGGGTACCCGATATTTTTCAAGAGAGAATTGAGTATCCGAGGTTAAATCTCTGGTTGTCAGATCGTGCGGACGTTCCCGGCTCTCACCATGTGCATACCCAACACTTCATGTTGAGTCGCTTAACCTGGGACCAGGTAAAATAGCATTAATATGCTTTAAATTTTATGTGAAAGTTTACTTACCTTATGTTATTTTGCAGGTGAATTTGGCCTGGTAGAACCCAGAAGAGCGGACAAACTGGTCTCACTTCATGAAGGCTGCGCTATCTTTCCAACATACTCGCCAAGTCATCATTGGCCCAATGTCTAGTGGTTGGTTTCTCGGAGAGAGAGTTTATGAGTGGTTTCTTAGTCCAGAGCAGTGGAGGGTCCCGATGCATTGCCCGAAATATACTTTAAATATTATATCAATGCCGGAGGATGCATGGTGGTCGGCTTAGTACATTTATGGTGTTGAGACATTTCTCCATCTACCGGGTGCATTTTATGCCCATTTTATTCAAAGAAGGCTCTTGAACTTTGATGTATCTCCTGTTGACGTTTGGGAGATTCCCAAAGAAAATGAGGGTAGAGATGAAAAGGGACATCATGGAGATGCAGGAGAGTTTGTTCTACATCTCGGGGCTAGTAATTCTCAGGTAAAACTTTACCATTTTTCCCTTGCAACTGCTTATTTCTTTTTTGATTCTTTAATGATTGTTGCAGGCTGTTGGCTCATTTGATCATGAGGCTAGACCTTCTTTTACTGCCCCTTCATTTGCTCATTCTAGCCCACCAGATATTCCATCTCATCCGAAGGGCATTTATATGAATTTCCTGGTGGGTTTTCTTATTTCATGGTAATTTATGCTATATGTATGCATGATTATATATGCTCTTACCTTTTTCCTTTCTGGCTCATAGCAGATGCTTGAAGAACAAAATAAGAAACTTCAAGAAGAGTTGGCTGCAAGTCATCAGCAGGCTTCTCATTTTGAAAATTTGTATCATCAATCAGAATAAAATTTTCGAGACTTTCGATTTCAGAGAATGAGGGATCCTGGCGCTTCTTCATCAAGAGGCCCCCAAAACTGATGACCATGAGATCCTTTCGTCCACTTTGGGCGGACTCGAGATAAGTGATTTGTCCCCTCCTCCAACAGGCGATGATCTTTTCAGGGTTTTATTTGATGACCTACCACCACCTTCTTAGTAATGTATAAATTGTATCAATTGTATGAACATTGTGCAATAAGCATAAAAATAATAATACATAATTTCTGCCTTTACTTTATTTATTTATTTATTTATTTATTTTATTACTGTACCATAATTATTACACTTTCTTTTTCATATATACAAATTACACAACATCACCACAAAAGCCAAATGCAACACGGTAAAGTAAATTCGTCGCTAATTCTTTTCCTTATTCCACACGGTCTCGCCCCTTTTCCCATCACTTTTACCTTATCAATTTTGGAAAAGCTTGTTTCCTCTTTATAAATCACCTTTTACGTCTAATTTCATACAAAAGCCAAAATACTTTCCATTTCAACGTAAAAACTCCTTTAACAATTTTGATTTTTTTTCATTCATCCACCATGACAGAACTTCATTTAAAGAAGATAAAAATTCTATTTAAGAATATGGATGCCATTCACTGGAAGCATATTTCATGGTCAAAACTTGATGTTTTAAAGTGTTTTCAAAATGTTAAATTGGACCACTCCTTCTTACATGCCATGGCTTCCTTTTGGAATGGGGATTCTAGGATATATGTCCCTTGATTGAAGAATTTGAGGCCATCCTTGGATATCCAAATAATCAACAAATGACGTTACCCACATTGATTTCTAAGACTCAATAGAAGATGCAGATGTTATTTTAAATTCCAAAACTCGAAGTTCTTCAGTTGATGAGAGGTGAAAAAATTCTACTTGCTCCCTTGATTGATTTTTGTCTCTCTCATTTGGCTCCTACTAAGGCATGGGGACACATGCTCTGTCTTTGCTTGCTTGGCCAATTCTTGCTTGTTTCTTCTAACGGTGATATTGATCCACGGGTATTGGATATTATGGACCAAATGGAAGGAGGCTTGTCGCCGGTACCTGTGATCTTAGCTGAGACTTTAGTTGGATTAGACCGACTTAAATCAGGATTGTCAAAGAGACTGACCAGGAGTCCATTGTTGCTTCAGGTAATTACCTAAACTACCCTTTTGGGTTTTTAATTTAGGTTTTCTTTTTTTTTTCTTCTTTTCTTTATTGCTCTAATTTTTGCCTAGTCCGCCCACGTGGGTTTTCAGAACTAGCGAGCTGTCCTAATTTTTGCCTAAGCTGCCCTTGCAGGTTTTCAACTTAGCGGACCCTTTTTTTTATTATATATTTTTTATATTGCTCTACTTTTTCCTAGTCTGCCCATGTGGGTTTTCAAAGCTAGCAAGCTGTCCTAATTTTTGCCTAAGCTGCCCTTACGGGTTTTCAACTTAGCAGACCTTTTTTCTTATATATATTTTTCATTGCTCTAATTCTCTAATTTTTGCCTAGTCAGCCCATGTGGGTTTTCAACTTAGCAAACTTTTTTTTTAAATTTAATTCTTTCTTCACAGATTTAGCTTCAGGAGCGTCTTTGTTTGTTTGATACTTTATCCATGGATTTTGCCAGATATCTGCCTTGTCATCATTCTGCTAGGAAATTACTCCATCCTACTTCTTCATATGCTGACTGGGTTTACTGGATCCACTCATGCGCTGAAGTCAATATCTGTTGGTTGGTACCTTGGTGGAATATTTCTCATATCACCATGCGGACATACTTGATGTATGTTTCCCTTGCTGCTCTTCGTCAAGGTACATGCTATGATCCTCGCCAAATTGGCTGTCAGTACGGAGCTGGGCCTTGCGATTCTGACTTTACTCCCAATTTAGACATGCCTTGCTTAACTGAAGCCTACTTGGATCGGCTGAGGCAAAGCTGGCCTGCACGTTACACTTATAGTCTTCCATAGATTTTACATTTATCGATTCAGAAAGTGTATTGTTAGGATGAAAAATAATTAAAGTAATAAAAGATGCTTCTTTTCCTTTTTATAATTTGTCATCACTTTTTGCTAATATGTTTATTCATTTCATCCATATCTGGTCAAATACTTATAACAGTGCACATAGAACAATTTTAACATTAATTCTGTTTTATTTAATTAGGGAACAACCAAACATAAAGCCAGCATACACAAGATCACTCCTATTGCGAACTAGCCCTTTCAGGTTTTCTAATTGATGATTTTCTCTCATTTAGCCTTAATTGTTGCCTAGCCCGCCCTTTCGGGTTTTCGAAACTAGCGGACTGCTCTAACTTTTGCCTAGGCCTCCATTTTTGGGTTTTCAACCTAGCGAGCTCTCTCTCTCTCTTTTTTTTTATATCATACATAAAACCTCTTCAACCTGTCAATGTTTACTGGCTCACTAAACTCGTTCCCATCCATGTCTGATAACTTCACTGCACCTTTGTTCATGACTCGTTTCAAGACATATGACCCTTCCCAGCTAGGCCTGAACTTCCCTCTTGGATCAGATACATTAGGCTTACATTGCTTCAACACCAAATCCTCGACTTTGAGTTTTTTGATTTTTACCCTTCTATTGTAGGCCCAAGCTATCTTCTTTTGAAATAGTTGGTGATGATACAGTGCCTTTAACCTTCTCTCTTCTAGTAAAGCTAACTGTGTGTTTCTGCTTGCTACCCATTCCATTTCAGGCAGTTCAGCTTCCAAGACTACTCTCGATGACTTGATTTCTATTTCAATTGGCAACATTGCTTCCATCCCGTAAACCAAAGAGAACGGTGTCATTCCAGTAGGTGTTCGCAGACTTGTCCTATATCCTCATAAAGCAGAGGGAAGCATCTCTGACCAATCCCTGTAAGTCTTGGTCATCTTGGATAGAATTTGCTTAATTATTTTGTTTGTTGCTTCTACTGCACCATTAGACTTTGGTCTATAAGAAGAGGACCGGTGATGATGAATTCGGTACTTTGAGAATAAATCCTTAACTGCTCCTTGAAATTGTATCCCATTGTCTGATATCACACTGTGCGGGATCCCGTATCTGCAGATGACGTTCTTTTCAATAAATCTATCCATTTGACTTGCATCCAGTTTGTTAAAGGATTCAGCTTCGACCCATTTTGAAAAATAATCTACTACTACCACAATAAAAACGGTGACCGTTTGAGGCTGTCGGATGTATCTCTCCTATAATGTCGATACCCCAAGTGGCAAATGGCCAGGGTGAAGACATAGAATGCAATTCTTCAGGAGGCATGTGATTCAAGTTACCATACATTTGACATTGTTGGCACTCTTTACAAACTCAATACAACCTCTCTCCATGGTCAACCAGTAGTAACCTTGCCGAATAATCTTCTTAACTAGGGCTAAACCACTCATATGCGGTATGCAACTTCCTGCATGTATTTCTGACATGATACGCTCCACTTTAGGCTTTCTTAAACATCTTAAATGCACCCCATCAGGCCATCTTTGATATAACCCTCCATGGAATGTGATGTATTGCAATGGCCACCGCCTTATGGCTCTTCTCTCTTTCTTTGTTGCCCCTGGCGGGTATTCTCTTTCTTCCAAAAATAGCCTTATAGTATCGTACCACACATCATGGTATGTATCAATTTCCATGAATGTCTCATATTCATAGCAAGGAGTTGATGAACTAGTCAAAATCAGAGGCTTAAGAAATAAACTGACAAGATTTTCCCATATCGAAGCCAATGTGGCTATGGCATCAGCCATCTGATTTTCTTCTCTTGATAGGCGTATAAACCTACACTCCTTAAAGTTCTTCTTCATCATGGTCAGGTAATGGTGGTATGGTTTTAATTTTTCCTCTTTCAACTCCCACTCTCCATTTACTTGGGATACTACTAGCAATGAATCGCCAAAAACTTCCACCTTATCCACCTTCATAATCATTAGGGTTTTCAAACAGAAAATACAAGCTTCGTATTCCACCATATTATTGGTTGCCCTAAATTTTAACTTTTTGGCTAAAGGGATAAGCTCCCCTTTGGGCGATTCTAGTATAACTCCCAAACCTGCTCCTTTCCTGTTTACTGCTCCATCAAAATAAAATTTCCACCCTTGTACTTCAATTGCTTCTAAATGTTCATTCGGAAATTCCAAGATTACCTCTTCGCTTTCTAGTAATGGTTGTTGGGCTAGGAATTCTGCCACCACTCTACCTTTGATTGTTTTCTTGGTTATATACTCAATCTCAAATTCTTCTAATATTATCAACCATCGACCATATTTCCCAATCAAAGAGGGTGTCTGCCTTAAGTACTTCATTGGATCCAACCTGGAAATTATTTGCACACTATACGATTGACAATAATGCCGCAACTTCTTAGAAGACTAAACCACGGCTATACAAGTCTTTTCAATGAAACTATAGTTAATTTCATAAGGTAGGAGCTTTCTACTCAAATAGTAAATTGCCTGCTCAATCCCTGACTCATCTGCTTGGGCTAGCATGGCTCCTATTGACTCTTCTTCTACTGCTAAGTATAGTAATAGAGGTTTGCCGGGTTTAGGTGGTTTTAAAACAGGTGGATTCAACAAATACTCTTTTATTCGCTCAAAGGCCTTTTGACATTCTTCATTCCATATGACCAGCTAATTCTTTTTAAGCAATTTGAAGATAGGCTCACAAATTGTTGTGAGCTTTGCTATGAATCTGCTAATGTATTGCAATTTACCAATGAATCCCCAAAATTCTCTCTCCGTCTTTAGGGCTGGCATATCTCTGATTGCTTTAACTTTGTCAGGATCAATCTCAATGCCATTCGGACCAATCACAAGTCCCAATAATTTACCTGAGATAACACCGAACACACACTTCTTTGGGTTTAATCTTGGCTTATATTTCAAAGCTCTATCGAAGAATAATTCTAAGTTTTGGAAGTGTTGTTCCCTTGTATCCGATTTAACCATCATATCATCAACATATACTTCAACTTCTTTGTGCGTCATGTCATGAAATATTGTGGTGGCCATCCTTTGGTAGGTTTCCCCAGCATTCTTTAAGCCGAATGGCATCACCCTATAACAAAATATACCCCATGTAGTAATGAAAGCAGTTTTAGCTTTATCCTCTTGGGCCATTAACACTTGATTGTATCCAGAAAATCCATCTACAAACGAGTGTAGCATGCTAGAGGTTGCACTATCAATGAGGACATCTATATGGGGTAAAGGAAAATCATCCTTAGGGGAAGCCTTGTTCAAATCTCTATAGTCCACACAGACCCTTATTCTTCCATCTTTCTTTGGCACGGGTACTATGTTGGCTAACCAATCTGGATATTCTATCACTTCAAGGAACGTCACTTGTATTTTCTTAGTAACCTCTTCTTTAACCAATTCAACCCACTCAGGTCTTAATTGCCTAAGCTTTTGTGTTGACAGGTTTCATGTGAGTGTAAGTAGGAATATGATGCTCGGCTATGTCTCGATCTATTCCAGGCATATCCTCATAAGACCAAGCAAACACTTCTTCATATTTTTTGAATATTTTTTCAAATCTCTCTCTCTCATCAGGAGTAAGGTCGGATGCTATGCTAATGTTTTTAGGATTTTTGGTTGTTCCCAAATTTAATGATTGTGTGTTAACAGAATTAATATTAAAGATGCTCATGTAACTGCTATTTGAATGTATGCAACCATCAGGAGAAACATCCCACAAGTAAGCAAAATCAGACTTTATTGCATTCATTTTGGAAAAGAAAACATCATCATCCTCATACAAAGCAGACAAATTAAAATCAAAATCAAGATCATTGTTCTCAAAATCAAAAGGCAGGATGTCTTCAAAATTTTCTTCAACCAGGGCAGCAATCTCCTCTGGAGTCTTCTCGGCTTTTAGGACAGCTTCTTTCTTCTCTTCCGGATTGAATTCTTTGTTGGCTGACAGGGTGAGCTCTTTCTTCACTTGCTCCACTAGCTCAGCCACATCTGCAAAAATTTTAAAACCTGGGATCAACTTTAACATTAACATGATTGGTTCGGGCTTTCCCTGGAGTGGACCCATATCTGGAGCTTTGACCAAGATCTCTTCAAGTGGTGGGAAGCTCATCTTCTCACTCTTCTTTGGTTGGACATCATTTTTTTATCATATCCCAACCCTTTCTTGGAAGTTTGAGTTCTAAAGTCTGGTAGCTTTGTCAAACTGGCCTTACCCTTTCCAAGACCAGCTCCGGGAAGGTAGTTCATGTTCTTCATCATATTCAAGACTTTGGAGTCCACTACTTCATCATCAGAAATTGCAGCTACTTGAAAACCATTGAGAGGCCTCTCAATCATTAGAGCGTTAACAATCTCATTATCTTCAGCTTCAATGACCACTGCCTCATCTCCGTCGGGGAACTTGATCTTTTGATGAAGGGTGGAAGGAACTCCACCAAGAGGATGAAACCATGGTCACCCCAAGAGTAAGGCGAAGGTAACCGGTATGTCTAAAACAACAAATTCAATAATAGATTCAATTGGACCAACCTTGACAGCAGCTTTGAAAGTTCCTTTGGAATGTCTCTTAGTACTGTCATAAGCCCGAATTGTAACTTCGGTCGGGTTTAGATCTCTTGTTGACATGGCTAGCTTTGGCAATATCTTAATTGGACAAACATTTATGGCGGACCCATCATCGACCATTACACATGGAATCCTCTTCCCCTTGACTTCTATTTTGATAAAGAGAGGGCAGATGTGATCTCTCCCCTCCTCTGGTAAGTCCGCATCTGAAAAAGAAAATGCTCCCATATTAACTTCACTCTTTTCTTGAACATCTTCACATTTCATTACTCCTCCAATTTTTATGAAGTTGATCAGCTCCTCCGGTGTTGTGGAGGTAGAAATTGGCATGCTAGCTAAGGCTTTGGCCATAGTTTCTCGGTGCTTTTTAGAAGTAGCTAATAAGTCCCAAATGCTAACACTTGCTTGGGTTCTTTTCAATTGCTTGAGCACAGCATCATCTTCCTCTTCTTTATTTCCTACTTCAACTTCCTTACCCTTATTAGTTTCTACCTCCTTAGATTGTGGCCTTGCATAAGGCTTACTGGATCTAGTGTTCATTACTTCATCTTCTTCGGGCTCGGACCAAGTCCACTCCTCCTTCTTGGATACAAGATCATCATCACTATCGCTTGAATCCCAAAACCCATTGACAACACAAATTGTTACTTCTTTACCCACCATAACTTGTTTAATTCCACCAAATACCTCTTCTTCTTTGGTTGCTTCTCCACCCACATCTTGAAAAGAATACATGACAAAATCTTCATGCAAACCTCCTCTAATCATGAAGGTTGCTGGCAGCGGTACCCTATTGAACTTTGGTAATGGGTTATCTTTGGTGTTTGGCTTGTTGGGCTCGGGTTGCTTCCCATTATCAATTAGATTTTGGATCTCATGTCTCAACCTTACACATCTATCCATGTCGTGCCCTTGCATTTGGTGAAATTGACAAAATGCTTTAGTGTCGAAATTAGGTGGGAGAGGGTTAGGCAAAGGACGAGGATTTAACTGTTGTAGCAATCCCTTTCTTTGAAGTTTATTGAGAACCCAATACATCGACTTCCCTAATTTCGAAAACTGTCTCCTTGTTCCTTGGTTAGTAGCGTTAACACCGACTGCCTTTTGCATGCTTTGGCTACCAGACTGATAATTTCCTTTCTCGTTCCTTCTTGCTGAAAAACGGTTTTTCTCTCTTTCCCATTCTTCAATTTGCAAACTCGCTTGGAGAAGGTCTTTGAAATCATGGATGAGTGTATGAGACATCCTCTCACGAAGACTAGGCAACAGCCCTCTCACAATCATCCTTATTTGATCTTATTCATCGGGCCTCTTCTTGAGCGAAGCGGCCTTGTTTATCCATCTCTTCACATATTCTACAAAATTCTCATTGGACCTTTGCCTGGACTCCACTTCTATTAAGGTAACTTCCATCTCAACATTATATCCATATTATTGGATGAAGGCTTTGTAAAGCAGATCCCAACTCTTTTGTGTTCCATCATCTAAGGTATTGAACCAATTTTGGACAACAGGGTCCGATGAAAGCATGAAGTACCTTAGGGTTTGAGCCTTAGCAGCTTGGGCAGACTGCATAGTAGTGATATACTGCTTCACATGGAGATGAGGATTTCTGGTTCCATCAAACTTTGTGAAAGATGGCATCTTAAACTTGTACGAGACTTCTTCATCTAGCTCGAATAATTTGTCAACTTCAGACATTTCCTCGGTTTTCAGTTTCTTCTCAAATTTCTTTTCTAAATCAGCAATCATCTTTTCAACATCAGAAGTTTCGGTCTTCTCCATAGTTGATCTTTCAACAATCTTCGGTTCTTTTTTCTTCTCTTGAGCATCAAGGTGATCATTGAGCCCAATCATCATCATCATCAATGATCACCTTTTCATCCTCAAAAACCACTTTACCAACTTTAGTCTTCCCTTTGTCCCTTGGCTTCTTAGTGCTAGCAGATGCTTTGGCATGATTTTCTAAAATTGTAGTCAATTGGTTCTTCATGGTCTCAGCTAGGGCCTCTTTTATTTCTTCCATCTTGGCGTTGAGGGCATCATCCACCATTCTTTGAATTTGTTCAGGATCCATTATTTTTGGTGAGCAAGTGATTGAGTCGTTGCTAACTTCTTCGCTATCGGCGTAGGTCAGATTATCGTAAGCTTTTGAACTATCATAATCCAGGGTTGTGAGCTAGAAAGGATTAATGATATGACAAATGTATGCATGTATGCATGTACGCACAAACAATAGACAAACAAGGATAAATAGGACGTTCCTTCCAACCTTATAACATCCACACACGAATGGCGAGTCTCTTTTCCTAGGTAATATGGTTAACAAAATACCAACATGGGGCATCTTATTTTCTAATATTTCCCTTGGACATTTCAACCAATAGTTATATTTTCAAAATGAAAAATTAATTCATAATAATTCCCATTAATTAGGTTTTAATCCATTTAACCAACTAAAGTAGCTTTTATGCTATATTGGATTAAAACAAAATTAAGAGGTTTATTATAAATAGATTTCTCACTTGAAAAAAGTAACTAATGATTCATGCCAAAAACAAGCCCATGATTAATTATTCTTAGTATAAACTAGGCTCACAATTGATTTTTGGTATTTCGTAATTGACCTAAATAATTTGCAAGCTCTTTGTTAAAAAAAGGTTGGATAAAAATATTTTTTGTTTCTAAGCCCATTGTAAAAAAGATTTTAGAAACATATTTTGGGCTTTTGTATTTAGGTTATGAGCAAAAGGATTTTTAACTTGTTTTGGAAAAATTTTATATCCAAAGACCATTTTGATAAATTTTGAAAATTGCTTTGGTCTTTTGGATTTTAAAGAAAAAATTATTTTGAGCTTACAAGGTACTTAGGTCATATTAGAAAAAGAACAAACCAAATAAGCCATGATTTAAGCTAAGATAAATTAACCATAGTCAAACAACATGCATTTGGGGTAAAACCTAAGGAAAGTAACTAGGCCAATTACATGAGCTTTAGTCTTTGAGTTAAAAGGCTTAGGTTCCCATAGCAAGTATATACCAAATGGTACGAGGCTACGAGTGATTATGCCATGCTTGATCTCCATACCTTGAGTGAAAGTATGGTATCCCTTACATAACACAACACGGGTAACACGGACATCCTAACTCACGCACACGATGCAATCTAATATGATGCAATGGATAATATCATTATAAGAAAGAATAGAATAATATAAAGACCAATGGAATCAACTTCTATTATCCCCAGTGGAGTCGCCACTGTGAACGGGGATTTTCGCCCCCACTCCCGGTGGAATGGTTCTTGCGACTTCGACACTGTTTAGGCTCGGGGCCTTAGAGAACATGAACCTAAGTCCAGAAAAAATGAAGTCGCCACCCGGAAGGGCTGAGAAAAAGAAAAGGGTGGATGACTTGATTCCTAAGGAATCCCCAACCACCTAATGGGTTAGGAAAGTTGGGTACGTGTGGGGAAGGTGAGAAATGGCTCAGCACCCCCACAACGCCCGGTTTATTAGAACCGGCCTCCTTTACAGGTCTTAATATTATAAAATTCTTAAATATAATAATATCATCCATATTACATGCAACAATTGAAATAAAGCACCGTTATATTAAAATCAAAGTAACGTCCAAATAAAGCAAATAAATGGACATCCATCCAAAGATGGAAACATGCACTTAAATCATCCATGCCTAAACTAATAGGACACCCACCAAAAGGTAGAAACATGCCCTTTACATTGGTTTA
The DNA here is from genome assembly GCA_947685225.1 of Garcia nutans. Taxonomy (NCBI): domain Eukaryota; kingdom Viridiplantae; phylum Streptophyta; class Magnoliopsida; order Malpighiales; family Euphorbiaceae; genus Garcia; species Garcia nutans. Next base: position 6,152,976 of record CANTUV010000068.1, read on the forward strand.
AAATATAAAGCTTATTTAAATGACATGATATTTAACTAATGAGGTACCCACAAAGTGGAAACATACCTCTTACAACATTTGAAAATCATAATAAATTGATAAAGTAAATAACCATTCATCATAAATAAATCATTCATCAAAGATATTAATCAAAATATAAAATAAACATTCATCCATGATAATTTAAATAAACCAAGCATTGAACTTAAATAAATTAAAGCATATAAAATAAATTAAAGCATATAATGAACTACACAATCAAATCTAAGAATAAATAAAGCAAGTAAAAATACAAATTAAGGCTACTATTTTTATTTAAGATTCTTTATTTAATGTTTAGGGTTTTAGAATTTATTGGTTTAAGCTACTGTAAGTTTTAAGGGAATTAAAATGGATTAAGGTTTTATTATTTAAGAGATTGATAAGGTTCTTTGATTAACCAAATTAGGGTTTGAGGGGAGAAATCACGAAATTAGGGTTTGGATATTAAAACATTAGGTTTATGATTTATGGTTACTGGATTATTATTTTGGATTTACTATATTGAATTTTAATATTTAGATTTATAAGGTTTTATGGTTTTAAAGATTAGGATATAGAAAAATTAGGGTTTAAGGTTTTAAGGGAAGTAGGGCTTAAGAAAACTAGGGTTTAAGGTTAGCTAGTTTGGGATTACTGTCTTGGTTTTGAAGTTGAATTAGGGTTTTTAGTGTTTCAGAGAATGTATTTGATTTTAGAATTTGGAAAAATAATTTATAGTTTTATAAAGCTTTATGTGATTTTTAGAAGCTGTAAGTTAAATTTAGGGTTTTAAGGTTTTGAAACATTGGAAAACAGATTAGGGTTTTAGGGAATTAATAAAACAATTTAAGGTTTTGGAAAGTTGGAAAGTAGATTAAGGTTTTGATATTTTGAAGAAATAGAAAAAGTAATTTAGGGTTTTTGAAAATAGAGGAGATGATTTAAGGTTCTAAGGTTTAGAAAAAGTAAATTAGGGTTCTAAGGTTTTTAGAATCAAAAGAAAGAGTTTAATGATTCAAGCTACTGTAAAGAAAAAAAGATTTGATATTCATACCTTCGTTTGTTGGTTCCACCAAAAATTACTTCTTGGATGAACAAGGACAAAGGCAAGATGGCTGCCTTTGATGGATTGATTGTTTGGTTGCTTATTCTTCTCTTAAAAAGTGTGATTGATTTCACTGCCATTGATTGAGTTTGCATATAATAACAGTCATCAGTCCAATATTGGGATGGTACCTTATGAGGCCTTGTATGGAAGAAGATGTAGAACACATTTGTGTTGGGATTAAGTTGGAGAAGGTAAATTGGTTGGCCCTGATTTAGTTAAAGAGATAGAAGAGAAAGTAAAATTGATACATAGTCATTTGAAAGCTACTTTAGATAGATAAAAATCCCATACAAATTTGAAAAGGAAGGATATAGAGTTCAATGTGGGAGATAAAGTATTTTTGAAAGTATCTCCACGAAAAAAGATTTTGAGATTCGGTCATAAAGGGAAGTTGAGTCCTCATTTCATAGGACCATATCAGATTCTGGAGAGAGTTGGTCCAGTAGCTTACAGGTTGGCTTTACCGCCTGAGTTAGATCGGATACATAATGTCTTCCATGTCTCTATGTTTCAGACCCATCTCATATTTTATCCATGGAATCCACTGAGGTAAGCCTAGATCTAAATTATGAAGAAGAACCAGTGGCAATTTTGGCACGAGAAGTAAAAGAATTGAGAAATAAGAAAATACCACTTATGAAAGTCTTTTGGAGGAATCATGCCATTGAGGAGGAGACAGGAAAAGTGAGCAATTGATGCAGAGTCAGTATCTCCAGTTGTTCCAGAGTTGATAGCAGATAATTTCGCAAACAAAATTTTCTTAAGGGGGAGAATTGTAACACCCCTAATTTTTGAATATTAAATAAAAGAAATTAAAGTTAAATTGGATAAATTAAATAAATGATTAAAATGGAAAAAAGTGAAAGGAAATTAAATAATCTAGTAAAAAGAATATTTGAAATAAATATATATTTGAAGTAAATATGATATATATATATGAGATATATACATATATATTCAAGATATACATTACATATATATATTGTATAACTAAGTGCATAGAGATTTATATATATATATATATATATATAGATATAGATAAAGATGAAAGAAAAGAGAAGAGATTTTTCTTTTCTTCCTTCTTCTTTGCCGTAAACTAGAGAGAGAGAGAGAGTAAGGAGTTTCTTCTTCCATACGTCAAGAATTGAAGGAATTTCAAGGATTCAAGTGAAGATTTTGAGGAATCTTCATCAATTGGTAAGTTCCTCTATCATTTTGCAAGTTTCATCGGAATTCTATTAATGAACATGATATTTGGATTTTGGGATTGTTTACTAGCATGTTTTAATGGCTTATTTGAGTATGTATTAAGTTTTTGTGAGTAGCTAATAATGCTTTTTAAGGTTGGATTGAAGAAATGATTGAATTTAAGTTGATATTGGAAGTGGTTTAGTTGAAATAGTTAAGTGTACGCAATGCAGATTTTGCCTGACATGGCCAGTGATATGGCCATGTCATCGGGCATGTTAACGGTGTTGAGTTCAATATTGATGACACGACCATTAACACAGCTATGTCCCTGAGCGTGTTGTAGCTACTATAAGGCAAAATAATTGACACAGCCATGAACACGCCAGTGTTGTTGGGCGTGTCAAACTTTCTATGAGGCAGAATGAATGACATGGGTAGTGACATGCCCATGTCATTGGACGTGTCAAAGCTTCTGTAAGAGTGGGTTAATGACGCAGTCATTAACACGCCTGTGCTGTTGGACATGTTACTTGAGGTAATTGTCCAAAATAACTCTTGTCCTTATCTTTCATTTGTAATTCCTAATTTAAAATGGTTTGATATTGAAAATGCCTTATAATGTGATATTATATAGTTGTTTATAATCACATTTGGCTTAGGCAATAAGAGAGAGTAGTTGGCCCAATCCTAGTGTTGAAGGGCAACATGGAAGAGAAGGTTGGAGGGAGTTTTGAAGCTTGTTTTAGAGTGTTTCCTAAGGTATGTACAAACTCTTGATAAATGGAATGCGATTGCATTACATTTGGCCTAACACTTTTTGCATGGAAAATGTATTAAGTTACTTGATATATTGAGTATTCATGAACATGGTGCTAAGACATGTATATTGCTATGTTTGCATTATATACATTATGAAAAGCCATTGTTAATGGCTAGATTGAATGAAATGTGAATTATGTGAAAAATATTAAAATGACCCAAAGTGTTTGGGTAATGTGGTTTTATTATGAAATGTTGAAAAGCAATGACATTGATATGGATGAGAAAAATGGAAAAATGAGAACGAAACTTCAAATGGAAAATATGAATTAATTGTATGCCTAGTATGTTATTCAATTTTCAGAGTTCTGTGTTTGGCAGCATGCCTATATTTGCCTTCGAGGCTAGACACTTGGCATCACTATGATATGATTTGCCTTCAGGACTAGACGCTTGGCATCACTGTGATATGATTTTCCTTTGAGGCTAGCTTTCGAGCATTACTTGATTTGCCTCCGGGGCTATACACATGGTGTCAATATGGACTAAAATAGTAACTCTGAGATTTAAATGATGTATTAGTTGTTTGGGCCCATGCTTGTGTATGTGTTTATGTGAATTATTAAGTGATGTAAGCGTATATCAAAAAGTGATATTGAATGTTTTATGATGTCATAGCATATGAGCATTTTACGTTGGCATTATTTTCAAAGTATTATTATTATCAAAGTTTGTACCACTAGGCCTATGACTTAGAGCGATTGTAACTAATTTTGCAGGTGACAGGGGTAATCTGGTAGAGCTGGAGAGTTCTACTAGAGTATATCGGATCTAGGCTTGTGTTGGTTGAGACTGGAGCATGTTGTTACATCAAAAACGGAGCCATTTTGCTAGCATGTATAAATTTTATATTATAGTACATTTTAATTTTATGTTTTTGAGGGTATGTATTTATATATTATAAAATTATAAAGGATGTTTTTAAAAATGAAGTACTGTGAGGTATTTTGCATTTTGATATGTATAAATATGCATGTATATATGTATAAATGTTTTAAGAAATGGGGAATAAGAAATTTTTGTTAAACTTAATTGTGACATTCTTATACCGTATATGCATATTTTACATATACTGGATATGTGTATTATCCGTGTATAAGGTGTAAGGGTGTTAAAGATAATGTGATTGGCCTTGATTTCTATTCTAAAATGGTGTAACACCCTTATACCCTATATATGTATAATACACATACGCAATATGTGTACAATATGCATATACAGTATAAAAATGTCACAAGATAAAAATTTTCTTATTCCCCATTCCTCAAAACATTTATACATATATATTTATATATATCAAAATATATAAAACCTCACATTACTCAATTATACAAAACATTCTTTATAATTTACAATATATATATTTATACTCCAAAAACATAATATAATATACATAATATCAAAATGTACTATAACATAAAATATATACATGCTGGCAAAATGGCTCTGATCTTGATCTAGCAACACACTTCAAGCTCAACAAATGCAAGCCTAGACTTGACCAGGTCTAATAGAACTCTTCGGCTATACTGGATCACCCCTGTAACCTTCACGATGAACTACAATCGCACTAAGCTAAAAGCATAGTGGTATAAACTTTGATAATAATAAAACTTTCAAATAATGCCAATGCAAAATGCTGATATGTTATGTCACAATATGGCATCCAAGCTCACTATTAAATATATTCTTTCATCACTTAATAATTCACACAATCACATACACAAGCATAGGCCCAAACAACTAATATATTATTCAAATTTCAGAGTTACTATTTTGGTCCATAATGATACAAAGCGTCTAGCCCTGAAGGCAGATAGTGAGAATAACCTCATAGGCATGCCGCCAAATATAGAACTCTAAAAATTGAATAACATACTAGGCACACAATTAATTCACATTTTCCATCATCAATTTCTTTTTCATTTTCCCATTTTTTTCCACATTCATATCAATGCCATTTCATTTCAACATTTTATCTCAATATATGATATTTCATAACAGAGCCACATTACCTAAACACTTTGGGTCATTTTCACATTTTGTATATAATTCACATTTTATTCAATCTAGCCATTATTAATGGCTTTTCATAATGCATATATAACAATTTGCATGTCATAAAACAATATTCGTGTATCAAGTAGCCTAACACATTTTTCATCTAAAATGTGTTAAGCCCAATTTAATGCCAACATATTAAATTTATCAAAAGTTTGTACATACCTTAGAAAGCACTCCAAAATAATATTCAAAAATCCCTCCAACCTTGTCTTCCAAGTTGCCCTTCAACATTAGGGTTGGGAAAACTACTCTCTCTCAATTCCTAAGCCAAATGTGATCATAAACAACCATTTAATATCACATTCTAAGGTAGTCTCAACATCAAACCATTTAAATTAGGAATTACAAATGAAAGATAAAGAAAAGAGTTATTTTGGACAATTTCCTCAAGTAACACACCCAACAACACGGGCATATTAATGACCATGTCATTAACCCACTCTTGCAGAAGCTTTGACACATCCAACGACATGGGCATGTCGCTGCTCATGTCATTAATTCAGCATTACAAAAACTTTGACACGCCCAACAACACGGGCGTGTTACGGGTCATGTCAGTTAACTTGCCTTACAGTAGCTATGACATACTCAAAGACATGGCTGTGTTACTGGTTGTGTCATCAACATTGAAACTCAGCACCGTTGACATGCCCAACGACATGGCCATGTTAGGCAAAATTTACGCACTTTGCACACTCAACCATTTCAACACAATCATTTCCAAACTCATCTTTACGTATTCCTTATTCTACACTTTAGTTTATACCCATAATTTACTCATCAATTCAATAAATATACAACTCCAACATCTCATAACTATCATCTTATTCAATCAATCATCACTTTCTCTCATTAACCATGTTATACATATATATATATATATATGTGAAATCATATAAAAATAAGCTTAAAGATAAACACGTACTTGAATTCTTGCTAAACCTTCAATATCCACCTTTAAATCTCTTAGAATCCCTTGGTGTATGGAAGAAGAAAGAAAGCTCTCCTTACTTTCTCTCTCTCAACTCACGGCAAAGAAGAAGAAAGAAAGAAAAGGGACACCTCTCCCTTTAATTCCATCCTTATATATACATATATATTATAATCACTATATGCTTCTTCTCTCTCTTGTCATTATTATTATTATTAAATAATTAAAATCAATTTTCCCTACAAATAATTATACATAATATATATGTGATGTATATCTTAGGTATAAGTATATGTCTTGTATATGTCATATATATTTCAAATATATTTGAAATATACATTCTACTTTATCTCTTAAAATCCTTTCATTTTTCATTTAAATCATTTATTTAATTTATCCAATTTAATTTTAATTTATTTTATTTAATTTTTAAAAATTAAGGGTGTATTAATTCTCTCCCCCCCTTAAAAAAAATTTCATCCATGAAATTACCGGCTATCAACTCTGGAACAACTGGGGATACAGACTCCGTATCAATTGCTCACTCTCCCATATCGCCTCCTCAGTGGCATGTTTCTTCCAAAGAACTTTCACAAGTGGTACTTTCTTATTTCTCAATTCTTTCATTTCTCATGCTAAAATCACCACTAGTTCTTCTTCATAAGTATGATCTGGGTTCACCTCAATAGACTCCACTAATAAAATATGAGATGGGTCTTATTTGTACCTCTGAAGCATAGAGACATGGAAGACATTATGTATCCGGTCTAACTCAGGCAGTAGAGCCAACCTTTAAGCCACTGGACTAACTCTCTCCAGAATCTCATATGGTCCTATGAAATGAGGACTCAACTTCCCTTTGTGACCGAATCTCAAAATCTTCTTCCACGAAGACACCTTCAGGAACACTTTATCACCCACGCTGAACTCTATATCCTTCCTCTTCAAATTAGTATAGGATTTTTGTCTGTCTAAAGCTACTTTCAGATGACCCCAAATCAATTTTACTTTCTCTTCCGTTTCCTTAATCAAATCAGGACTAACCAGTTTACCTTCTCTAACTTCATCCCAACACAACAGTATCCTGCATCTTCTGCCATACAAGGCCTTATAAGGTGCCATCCCAATACTGGACTGATGACTGTTGTTATATGCAAACTCAATCAGTGGCAAGAATCTGCCCCAACTCCCTGTGAAATCAATGATAAAAATCCTCAACATATCCTCTAGAATCTGTATCCCTCTCTTTGACTGCCCAACTGTCTAAGGTTGGAAAGCAGTACTAAAATGCAATCAAGAACCCAATGCATCTTGAAAACTCCTCCAAAATCACGATGCAAACCGAGGATCTCGGTCCGATACTAAAGAAAATGGATTCTATGTAACCTCACTATCTCACTGATATATAGCTCAACTAACCTCTCAAGTAAGCAATCCATCCAAGCTGGAAGAAAATGAGTGTCATCCAATCAATAATCACCCAAATTGCATCATGCTTCTTCTGGGTCAAAGATAGTCCTGTCACAAAATCCATCATCACTCGCTCCCATTTCCACTCTAGTACTGAAGGAACTTGGTGTTCAGCTTTCACTCTCTTGCAAGTGAGACATCTGGACATAAATTCTGCTATGTCCCTCTTTATACCTGACCACCAATAACATTGTTTCAAATCTTGATACATCTTGGTGCTACTAGGGTGCATAGAATAAACTGACTGATGTGCTTCCTTTAGTATCATCCTGTTCAATCCATCATCATTAAGAATGCAAAACCTATCTCTAAACCATAGACTACCATCAACTCTCACATGAAAGTCTTGACTCTCCCCTTTTTGGCAATCTAAGACAATCTTCTTGATCTTCTCATCTGCCAACTGGGCTTCTCTAACTTGATCCAACAACACTGGAATCAACTGCAACTGAGCCATCAATGCCCATCATCACAAGACTCAAATCTTACATGCAACACTCTCAACTCAACAAGCAACAAGAGTGAATAAGTAGTCAAACCTGCCAAAGACTTCTGACTCAAGGTATCAGTGACAACATTTGTCTTGATAGGATGATAATCAATTAAATAGTAGTAGTCTTTAATAAACTCTAACCATCATCTCTGCTAAAGAATTAGCTCTTTCTGAGCACCCAGATACTTTAAACTATTATGATCAGTATAAATGGAACACTTCTCCCTATATAAGTAATGTCACCAAATCTTCAATGCAAAAACTATGGCTGCTAACTCTAAATATGAGTCTGGTAATTCAGTTTATGTGGCTTTAACTGTCGAGATGCATAAGCAATGACTCTACCCTCCTGCATTAGAACACAACCTAAACCACTATGTGAAGTATCACTATATATCACATATTTTTTACCTTCCACAGGCAGGGTAAGCATAGAAGCCTAAGTCAACATCTCCCTCAGCTGCTCAAAACTCACTTGACACCGATCTATCCACATAAATCTAACTCCTTTTTGAAGTAATCTGGTAAGTGGTGTAGCTATCATAGAAAAACCCATCACAAACCGACGATAATAGCCTACCAAACCCAGAAAACTTCTAAGCTCTGTCACAGTCTTTAGTAGACTCCAATTCTAGATAGCCTCAACTTTACTCGGATCAACTCTAATACCCTCTACTAATACCACATGACCAAGAACAATTACCTGATCTAGCCAGAGTTCACACTTAGAAAACTTAGCATACAACTGTTTCTCTCCCAAAGTCTGTAATACAATTCGCAGATGCCTAACATGATCCACCTTATTATGCAAATACACCAGAATATCATCAATGAAGACCACTACAAACTGATTTAAGTATGGTCTAAACACCATGTTCATCAAATCCACAAATGTTGCTAGTGCATTCGTCAATCCAAAGGGCATCACTAGAAACTCATAATGCCCATACCTCATGCGAAAAGCTATCTTGGGTACATCTACATCTCTAACTCTTAACTGATGGTACCCTGATCTCAAATCAATCTTAGACAATACTGCTGCTCCCTTTAATTGATCAAAGAGATAATCTATCCAAGGTAATGGATACTTATTCTTGATGGTCACCTTATTTAACTACCTATAATCAATACATAATCTCAAGGTGTCATCTTTCTTCTTTATAAACAAAATAGCTGCTCCCCACCGAGACACACTAGGATGAATAAATCCTTTATCAAGCAACTCTTGCAACTGCACCTTCAACTCCTTCAATTCTACAGGTGCCATCCGATAAGGGGTAGTAAAGATAGGAGTGGTACAATACAACAAATCAATACCAAACTCCACCTCTCTCTTAAGAGGCACCCCTGGCAACTCATCAGAAAAAACATCTGGAAACTCGACAACTATAGGTATACTATCAAGCTGGGATCCCACTACTTTGGTATATGCAACATGAGCAAGATATGCCTCACATCCCTTCCAGATCATCATGTCAGCTGATAAAACTAAAGTAAACAAGGATAAAAGGTATCTCTGCTCACCAGATACCACCATATAATTACCATCACGTTTTCTCAGGGTAACACATTTATGCCGATAGTCTACCATAGCCCTATGCCTAGATAATCAATCCATGCCCAGAATCAGATAATACTACCTAAAAGGCATCTCAATTAGGTCACCGAGAAACTCCTTATCTTAAATAACAACTGGACTATCTCGGTGCATCCTGCTAACTACAACACTATGCCCTAAAGAATTTGTAACCAAAACATCATATCCCGGGGACTCATAATGCAAATCACTCACAGCATTATGGATGCAATAATGTATGAATGAGTAAACCCAAGGTCTATCAATGCAAGAACTACAGTACCAAATAAAGTAAAATTATCAGCTATAACAACTGAAGCATCTAGTTACCTCTGCATCACATAAACTCGCTGAGATGGCCCTGCATCCTCCGCTCTACTCCCTCCTATAAAACCTCCTCTCTGACCAGACCCTTATTGATTACCTCTACCAAAACCTCTGCCACTACGACCCCTTCTGACGCTGGGTCTAGAAACTGCTGTATCTATCTGTCTATCATCTAGTGGCTCGGGATAATCTCTAGGAAAATGGTCTGGTGATCCACATTTGTAATACACTGTTGGTGCACCAATCTTTCAGCAGACACCTCCATACGCCCTGCTATAATGAACACATGTAGGTGGAGCAGGCCTCTAAGTCACTGGGGTCGGAGCACTAGCCACTATGGCAGTAGGTCTCTGCCTCTGCTGCTGTGCTGACCTGGTAGACTGCCCCTGGCTCTCTTCAATGATGAAGACCCTGCCTCACCTTGTGATCTCCTAGTTCTGCTCTCCTCTGCTCTAGTTGCTGCTACAAGTCCCTGTGCCCTCTCTACACTCTTGGCAGCTGCAACCAACTAAGAGAAATCCTAATACCGAGAACCTACCACTAAACACATGATAGAGGGTCTCAACCCCTCCTTAAACCTCTGACATTTTTTAAACTCATATGATATAATCCCTCCAGTATACTGGCTCAGCCAGATGAACTCAATCTCATACTCTGTCACAATCCTCATGTCCTGCCTCAGACTAAGAAACTCCATCTTTTTAACATCCTTATACTTTCTCGGAGTATACTTCTTCTCAAATTCTTGTAGAAAATCGGCATAAGTTAAAACTGGTGGATCAGCTGTACCATGGGGAACCGTCTTCCACCATTCATAGGCATCCCCCCGTAGAAGTGATCTAGCATAATCAAACTTCTCCTCTAGACTAGCCTACAGCTGAATGAATACCCTCCGGACCCTGTTCATCCATTGCTCTGCTACAGCAGGGTTTGCAGTGCCAATAAAATCCGTGGCTCCAAATTTCCTCAGCTTGTAATACTTTCATGTCAGCAACTGCTGCTGCGGCTATGGCGGCGGCTGCGGCTACTGAACTGGAGCCTGCCTCAATAGATCCACCATATGTCGTACCCAGCCCAACGAAATCTTCTCATCTACTGGTCCAACAGGCCCAAAAGCAGATGCATCACCAATAGACTCATCACCAGCTCCAACTCTGCCCTCATCAGGAGCTACACTCTCTGTACTATCCTTTGTAGATTGATGCGTCCAAGATGCCATAACCATATATTTCTACAAATATAACAGAAATCACCACATCAGAAATAAGAAAATGTCAGTGCCAAAGCATGTATCACAATTGAAAACCATATTTAAAATCCCCATTTTCTCTCTCTAACAACCCACCTAGGTCAAGAACCTCAAACCTAGTCTCAGATACTAAAATAGATGTAACACCCTTATACCCTATATATGTATACGGTACAAAAATGTCACAACAAAGTTTAATAAAAATTTTCTTATTCTCCATTCCTCAAAACATTTATACATATATATTTATATATATCAAAATATATAAAACCTCATATTACTCAATTATTCAAAGCATTCTTTATAATTTACAATATATATTTTTATACTCCAAATACATAATATAATATACATAATATCAAAAAGTACTATGACATAAAATATATACATGCTGGCAAAATAGCTCTGATATTGATGTAGTAACACACTTCAAGATAAACAAACGCAATTTTTAGACCTGACCAGGTCTAGTAGAACTCTCCTTCTCTATCAGATCACCCCTATCACCTGTGCAATGAATTACAATCACGCTAAGCTAAAAGTCTAGTGATACAAACTTTGATAATAAAAAAACTTTAAAATAATGGCCATGCAAAATGCTTATATGTTATGTCACAATATGACATCCAAGCTCACTATTAAATATATTCTTTCATCATTTAATAATTCACACAATCACATACACAAGCATGGGCCCTAACAACTAATACATTATTCAAATTTCAGAGTTAATATTTTAGTCCATAATAACACTAAGTGTCTAGCCCCGAAGGCAAATTAAGTAATGCTCAAAAGCTAGCCCCGAAGGCAATTCATATCATAGTGACGCCAAGCGTCTAGCCCAGAAGGCAAATAGTGAGGATAACCTCATAGGTATGCCGCCAAACACAGAACTCTAAAAATTGAATAACATACTAGACACACAATTAATTCACATTTTCCATCATCAATTTCTTTCTCATTTTTCCATTTTTTTTCCTCATTCATATCAATGCCATTTCATTTCAACATTTCATCTCAACATAGGATATTTCATAACAGAACCACATTACCCAAATACTTTGGGTCATTTTCACATTTTGCATGTTATATCCCAATGTATGCCCTATAAGTTTTGATATTATTGTTTTAATTGGATTGAATGTATATGTTAATTTGGAAGAGAAAAAGAAATTTAGAGGAAAGTGTATATGTTGTGTATATGGAAATATATACAACATATATATAAGTCAAATGTGATGGTCAAAGGAAGAAGATATTTATTTTGTTACTTATGAAATTACTAAAAAGGATATTAAGTGAAAGGGAGTTTAATTTTATAGAAAAGGGTATTTAGGTAATTTTCTTTTTAAATTGCTTGGTGGAGGTTTAAAGAGAAGGGAAATTTGACTTTGCTTCATTTTTCTTTTTCTTCCTTTCTTCTCCATTGTTGGCCGGCCATCCAAAGCAAGAGAGCAAGAGTGAATTTTGCTTGTTTCAAACTCAAAATTGAAGGAAGATTCAAGTGATTAAGTTGGAGATTTGTGAAGATTCATCAACTTTGGTAAGCTCTCTCTTGATTTCCTTTGTTCTTTTTTGAAGTTGTGTTTGGGGTTGATGAATTGATGTTGATGGTATGATTAGGTTTGTTTGTGGTGTGTTTTTAAGTGTTGAACATGATTTTAAGTTAAGAAGTTAAGTTGGTGTTGATATTGGAAGTGTTTGAGTTGAGTTGGTTTTAGGGTTTTGAAGTGGTAAGTGATGTTTAACTTGAGTTTGATTAATTATTTTCATAGATCTTCATGTTTTTTGTGTTTGTTGGAGTTGTAAGCCTAGAATATGTGAATTTGGTCGAAGGCAGTAGCATTTTGGATGCCACGCCTGTGGCCCTTTGATGCCATGGCCGTGGGGGTGCTGAACAATTTGGGCAGAATTGTTTTCTACCCCACGCCCGTGGGGGTTGGGGTGGCCACGACCGTGGGCTCTAGTATGGGGTGTTGGTTTGTAATGTGTGTTATAAAGGTCTAAGATGAGGTTAATAAGTGATAAATTGTATTGGAATTCATGTATTGTATCACTTTTGGGACTAGGTTTTGGAAGAAGGTGATTTGCCCTAATTTGAGAAGTGAAGAATTCTTGGAAAAAGGAAGTGTATAGATTTGTATAAGTGGTGTTTAAGGTAAGTACAAACTACATTATTGCATACATTCATATGATGTTGAAACTTAACACCCATTTGATTGTAAATGTGTTAATAATTCTAATGCATTATTGATGCATACTAATAATGTATTGTTTGGTATAATGTGTATGTCGTGGGGAACATGTAAAAGGTGTGTTAAGGTCATTTGCTGTATATACACTTGAATGATGAATTGATCAATGCGCTTTGAGATATATGTTCAATGTAATTAATTATGTATACTTGAATAATGAAGGGTTATATTGTGAATTGAGATGTGAAGCCATTGTGATTGGCTATGGTGATTCAAATGAGATGTGAAGCCATTGTGATTGGCTATGATGACTGAATTGAAATAAGTGGGGCATGTTTGCCTAGGTGATGATGAGAATTGAGAATGAAATTGATAATGAATAATAAACGAATTGTGTGGCTAATGTGTTATTCCATTTTCAGAGTTTGTTGTTGGTGGCATGCCTATAGTAACATTCTCTTGAAGTTAGGTTGGGCTTGATCCTTGAAGCCAAGTTGGGTTGAAGTTTAACATGTTTTACTCCCCTTGAAGCTTGGTTGGGTCTATTCCTTGAAGCCTAATTGAGATGTTACAACCCTTGAAGCTAGGTTGGGTTTGGTTCTTGAAGCCAAGTTGGGTTGATACTTAGCATGCTTTGTTCCCCTTGAAGCTTGGTTGAACCTAAATCCTTGAAGCCTAGTTGGGATAATGATAAATGTGATAATTAAACCAAAACATTAACTCTGAAAGTTGAATGGCATATTAGTGTCTTTTGGGACCAAGCTTGTCTTTGTATTTAATGTGATTCTTGAATGGTGAAACTAATGAAATTATGAAGATACAATATGAATGTTTGATATGACATTGAACAAAGTAAAATGTTGAAATGTAATATTCTTTTGAATGGTGTATGAAATTGATTATAACATTGGCATTGCATTGAAATATAGTATTATTGTAGTTTGTACCACTAAGCCGTTGGCTTACCGCGATTATGATTTATCGCGCAGGTAACAGGGAAGAACCGGAGAGTTCCTCTAGGTCGAGTAGAGGCTAGATCTTGAGGTGATGCTAGTAAAGCTTAAAGATCGAAGACATACTGCCAAACATGTATATGTTTTATGTTTTTGTAAAACTTGAGTTTTAATGTATTTGTATTTGTAAATATTTGTTATACATTTTTCGCTGTGTTTTGAATAAATATGTTATCTATTGTTTCTAGTTTTATAATGTTTTAAAGTTATTCATATTTTTGAAAAGGGATTGTCTGTATGTTTTATAAACAATGGCATACCTACATTTTGTATACGTATATTACGATTGTACTAGCATGCTGTGTACGTATATGAGGTATAGGGGTGTTACAATTATTTTGGTATCAGAGCCTAGGTTTGAGATTCTCAACCTAGGTGAATTGTAAGAAAAAGAATATTTTAATTTTAAAAGGTTGTTTTTGAGTAAAATACATGTTTTGATATGGCATTCTTTGATCTTTAATGAGGAATATTCTGCTGTGTTTGCAGATATAGGTAGTAATGGAGTCCCATTCAAGTCAGACTGTAGAAGGAAGTGCTGAGAGTGTAGCTCCAGGAGAAAGTAGAGATGGAGCTAGAGTTGATAGAGTTAGTGAGGCACCTATTTCTGTGCCAGAGAGACCAGCTGCAGAGGAGGGTCCGCCGGGTTGGTTAAGGCATGTGATAGAACTATTGAGGCCAGCTCCAGTGCAGCCCCCACCACGACAACCTCAGATGCCGGTAAGACATTATGACGAGTTGAGAAAATATGGGGCTGAAGATTTCTTAGGCACTACCGATCCTGCAGTGGCTGACCAGTGGTTGGATAAGGTACAGAGGATATTCATTCAGTTGCAAGCCACTTCGGACGAGAGGTTTAATTATGCTAGATCCCTCCTTCAGAAAGATGCCTATGACTGGTGGAAGACTGTCCCTCATGCTATGGATGATCCACCTACACTATCTTATAGTGATTTTCTAAGGGAGTTCGAGCAGAAATATACTCCGAGGGAGTATAAAGATCTTAAGAAGATGGAATTTCTAAATTTGAGGCAAGACAACCGGACGGTGACAGAATACAAGATTGAGTACATCCGGTTGAGTCGTTATGCTGGGGGAATTATTTCTGATGAAATAGATCGGTGCAGAAGATTTGAGGAGGGATTGAGGCCCTCTATCATGTGTATTGTTGCTGGTTCTAGATACCAGGATTTCTCTCAGCTTGTTGCAGCAGCTAGAAGTGTAGAGAGAGCGCAGAGCATCGCAGCAACTGCTTCTGAAGAGGAGACTAGAGTAAGGAGACCCCAGTTTGAGGCAGGGTCTTCATCTGTGAAAAGGGGTAGAGGAAGTTTTGTTCCTAGGATTAGTAGGAGTCAGAGACAGTCAGGCAGATCAGTACAGTATCAGAGGCAGAGACTGAGACCGACAGTCTCTGTAGCTAGTGCCCCGACTCCCGTGATGCAAAGGTCTACTCTACCTGTATGTGTTCACTGTGGCAGGCCCCATGGAGGTGTTTGTTGGAGGACTGGTGTATCCAGAGTATGTTATAGATGTGGGTCACCAGATCATTTTATTAAAGATTGCCCTAATATGCAAGATGATAGGCAGATTGATACTGCAGTTTCTCGACCTAGTGTTAGCAGAGGTGGTCGAGGGGGCAGAGATTTTAGTAGAGGTGGTAGACCCGGCTTGAGTCAAAGAGGAGGATCATCATCCGGAGGCAGTAGGCCAGAGGAAGCCGGATCTTCTCAGAGGGTGTATGTAATGCAGAGGCAGCCAGATGCTTCAGCAGTTATAGCGGGTACATTTTCTTTATTTGGCATTTCATTACTTGCTTTAATTGATCCAGGATCTACTCATTCATATATAAGTGCATCCATATTGCCTGTGTCTGAATTGCATTCAGAATCCTTAGGATTTGATATTTTGGTGACAAATCCTTTAGGACATAGTGTTATGGTGAGTAAGGTGCATCGTAATAGTGCTGTTGTGGTACAAGGTGAGGAGTTTCCTGGAGATTTAATTGAAATGCCTTTTAAAGAATATGATTTGATTTTAGGCATGGATTGGCTATCTAAGCATGGAGCTGTGGTAGATTGCCAAAAGAAGTGTGTCACCTTGAGAACCAGTGATGGTAGGAGTGTGATAGTATCTAGTGAGCAGAGACAACTTGCATCCTTGTTTGTATCAGCTGTAACAGCTAGAAGGTTGATTAAAAAGGGGTGTGATGCTTATCTTGCTCATGTGGTGGATACTAGAGTAGCGGGTTCTCAACTTAATGATATAACCACAGTTGCAGATTTTCCGGATGTGTTTCCTGAGGAGTTGCCAGGGTTACCCCCTGAGAGAGAGGTTGAGTTTGGTATCGAATTGTTACCTGGTAACACTCCCATCTCTATCACTCCTTATCGAATGGCACCAGCTGAATTGAGAGAGTTGAAGGTGCAGTTACAGGAATTGTTGGATAAAGGGTTTATTCGCCCCAGTGTTTCTCCTTGGGGAGCTCTTGTGTTGTTTGTGAAGAAGAAGGATGGTACTGTGAGATTATGTATTGATTATAGGCAATTGAACAAAGTAACTATCAAGAATAAATATCCTTTGCCTAGGATTGATGATCTCTTTGATCAATTGAAGGGAGCATCAGTGTTTTCCAAAATTGATTTGAGATCAGGGTACCATCAATTGAGGGTTAGAACTGAGGATATTTCTAAGATAGCTTTCTGCACCAGGTATGGGCATTATGAGTTTTTAGTAATGCCTTTTGGGTTGACGAATGCACCTGCAGCTTTCATGGATTTGATGAATAGGGTGTTTAGGCCCTATCTTGATCAGTTTGTGGTGGTTTTCATCGATGATATTTTGGTGTATTCACGTAATGAGGAGGAGCATGACAAGCATTTGCGGATTGTGTTACAGATTTTGAGAGAGAAGCAATTGTATGCTAAGCTGTCAAAGTGTGAGTTTTGGCTTGACCAAGTGACTTTTCTGGGTCATATAGTTTCAGCAGATGGTATAAGAGTCGATCCAAGTAAAGTTGAAGCTATTTTGAATTGGAGTCCACCAAAGTATGTAACTGAAGTTAGAAGTTTTCTGGGTTTGGCAGGCTATTACCGACGGTTTGTGAAAGATTTCTCTTTGATAGCTACTCCACTCACCAGATTGCTTCAGAAGGGAGTTAGATTTGTGTGGACGGATCAGTGTCAAGCTAGCTTTGAGCAGTTGAAAGAAATGTTGACTCAAGCACCTGTTCTTACTTTACCCGTGGAAGATAAACCATATGTGATTTATAGTGATGCTTCACATAATGGTTTAGGATGTGTTTTGATGCAAGAGGGTAAAGTCATAGCTTATGCTTCTCGGCAGTTGAAACCGCATGAGCTTAATTATCCGACTCATGATTTAGAGTTGCCAGCTATAGTGTTTGCTTTGAAGATTTGGCGACATTACTTATATGGGGAGAAATGTTTTATCTTTACGGATCATAAAAGTTTAAAATATTTGGGGGGTTCAAAAGGAGCTGAATCTTCGGCAAAGGCGATGGTTAGAACTGATTAAAGATTACGAGTGCTTGATTGATTATCATCCTGGTAAGGCAAATGTAGTTGCTGATGCCTTGAGTCAGAAATCTTTGGCAGGTTTGGCTGTTTATTCGCTCTCGTTGCTTGTTGAGTTGAGAGTGTTGCATGCTAGTTTTGAAGTATGTGATGATGGTGCATTATTGGCTCAGCTGCATTTGAGACCAGTATTATTGGATCAGATAAAGGAGGCTCAATTGGCAGATGAGAAAATTCAGAAGATTGTATCAGATTGCCAAAATGGGGAGAGCCGAGATTTCTACGTGAAGAATGATGGTAGTCTTTGGTTCAAGGATAGGTTGTGTGTACCTGATGATGATGGTTTGAGAAAAATCATTTTAGATGAAGCACACCAATCGGTTTTTGCTATGCATCCTGGAAGTACAAAGATGTACCATGATTTGAGACAGCATTATTGGTGGTGTGGTATGAAGAAAGACATAGCAGAATTTGTGTCTAAATTTCTCACTTGTCAGAGGGTGAAAGCTGAGCATCAAGTTCCAACAGGGTTGCTTCAACCTTTAACAGTGCCTGAATGGAAATGGGAGAGAGTAACAATGGATTTTGTGTCTGGTTTACCATTGACTCAGAAGAAACATGATGCTATCTGGGTGATTGTTGATCGGTTGACAAAGACAGTTCATTTTCTTCCAGTTAGAATGGACTATTCTCTTGAGAGGCTGGCTGAGCTGTATATCAATGAGATAGTGAAGGTGCATGGAGTCCCGATTTCTTTAGTGTCTGATCGAGACCCCCGGTTCACTTCGAGATTTTGGAAGAGTTTGCATGGTACATTGGGTTCTCGATTACATTTTAGCACTGCTTTTCATCCACAGACAGATGGGCAGTCAGAGAGAGTGATACAAATTATTGAAGATATGTTGAGAAGTTGTGTCATTGATTTCTCTGGAACTTGGGACAGATTTTTGCCACTTGTGGAGTTTGCTTACAACAACAGTCACCAATCAAGTATTGGTATGGCACCATTTGAGGCATTGTATGGTAGAAGATGCAGAACACCTTTATATTGGAATGAAATTGGAGAGGGCAAGTTAATTGGTCCCGATTTGGTTAAAGAAACTGAAGAAAAAGTGAAGATAATTCGGGATCAGTTAAAGACAGCTTCAGATCGACAGAAATCTTACTCAGACTTGAAAAGGAGAGACATAGAATTTGAGATTGGAGATAAGTATTTTTGAAAGTATCTCCTTGGAAAAAGATATTGAGATTTGGTCAAAAAGGAAAGCTAAGTCCTCGTTTCATTGGACCATATGAAGTTTTGAAAAGAGTTGGGCCAATTGCTTATCGTCTTGCTTTGCCGCCTGAGTTGGATAGAATCCATAATGTATTCCATGTTTCTATGTTGCGGAGGTATAGATCGGATCCATCTCATATCTTGCCAGTTGAATCCTTTGAAGTGAGTTCGGATCTACCATTTGAAGAAGAACCAGTTGCTATTTTGGCACATGAAGTGAAAGAGTTGAGAAATAAGAAAGTGCCATTGGTGAAGGTTCTATGGAAGAATCATGGAAGAGAAGAGGCAACTTGGGAAAGCGAGCAAGCAATGCAAGATTAGTATCCTCAACTGTTTTAGACATAATATCAGGTAATTTCGAGGACAAAATTTCTTTTTAGAGGAGGAGAATTGTAATATCCCAATGTATGCCCTAGAAGTTTTGATATTAATGTTTTAATTGGATTGAATGTATATGTTAATTTGGAAGAGAAAAGAAATTTAGAGGAAAGTGTATATGTTGTGTATATGGAAATATATACAACATATATATAAGTCAAATGTGATGGTCAAAGGAAGAAGATATTTATTTTGTTACTTATGAAATTACTAAAAAGGATATTAAGTGAAAGGGAGTTTAATTTTATAGAAAAGGGTATTTAGGTAATTTTCTTTTTAAATTGCTTGGTAGAGGTTTAAAGAGAAGGGAAATTTGACTTTGCTTCATTTTTCTTTTTCTTCCTTTCTTCTCCATTGTTGGCCGGCCATCCAAAGCAAGAGAGCAAGAGTGAATTTTGCTTGTTTCAAACTCAAAATTGAAGGAAGATTCAAGTGATTAAGTTGGAGATTTGTGAAGATTCATCAACTTTGGTAAGCTCTCTCTTGATTTCCTTTGTTCTTTTTTGAAGTTGTGTTTGGGGTTGATGAATTGATGTTGATGGTATGATTAGGTTTGTTTGTGGTGTGTTTTTAGTGTTGAACTTGATTTTAAGTTAAGAAGTTAAGTTGGTGTTGATATTGGAAGTGTTTGAGTTGAGTTGGTTTTAGGGTTTTGAAGTGGTAAGTGATGTTTAACTTGAGTTTGAATAATTATTTTCATAGATCTTCATGTTGTTTGTGTTTGTTGGAGTTGTAAGCCTAGAATATGTGAATTTGGTCGAAGGCAGTAGCATTTTGGATGCCACGCCTGTGGCCCTTTGATGCCATGGCCGTGGGGGTGTTGAACAAACCAACACCCCATACTAGAGCCCACGGTCGTGGCCACCCCAACCCCCACGGCCAAATTGTGCCCTAATTTGAGAAGTGAAGAATTCTTGGAAAAAGGAAGTGTATAGATTTGTATAAGTGGTGCTTAAGGTAAGTACAAACTACATTATTGCATACATTCATATGATTTTGAAACTTAACACACATTTGATTGTAAATGTGTTAATAATTCTAATGCATTATTGATGCATACTAATAATGTATTGTTTGGTATAATGTGTATGTTGTGGGGAACATGTAAAAGGTGTGTTAAGGTCATTTGTTGTATATACACTTGAATGATGAATTGATCAATGTGCTTTGAGATATATGTTCAATGTAATTAATTATGCATACTTGAATAATGAAGGGTTATATTGTGAATTGAGATGTGAAGCCATTGTGATTGGCTATGGTGATTCAAATGAGATGTGAAGCCATTGTGATTGGCTATGATGACTCAATTGAAATAAGTGGGGCATGTTTGCCTAGGTGATGATGAGAATTAAGAATGAAATTGATAATGAATAATAAACGAATTGTGTGGCTAATGTGTTATTCCATTTTCAGAGTTTGTTGTTGGTGGCATGCCTATAGTAACATTCTCTTGAAGTTAGGTTGGGCTTGATCCTTGAAGCTAAGTTGGGTTGAAGTTTAACATGTTTTACTTCCCTTGAAGCTTGGTTGGGTCTAGTCCTTGAAGCCTAATTGAGATGTTACAACCCTTGAAGCTAGGTTGGGTTTGGTTCTTGAAGCCAAGTTGGGTTGATACATAGCATGCTTTGTTCCCCTTGAAGCTTGGTTGAACCTAAATCCTTGAAGCCTAGTTGGGATAATGATAAATGTGATAATTAAACCAAAACATTAACTCTGAAAGTTGAATGGCATATTAGTGTCATTTGGGCCCATGCTTGTCTTTGTATTTAATGTGATTCTTGAATGGTGAAACTAATGAAATTATGAAGATACGATATGAATGTTTGATATGACATTGAACAAAGTAAAATGTTGAAATGTAATATTCTTTTGAATGGTGTATGAAATTGATTATAACATTGGCATTGCATTGAAATATAGTATTATTGTAGTTTGTACCACTAAGCCGTTGGCTTACCGCGATTATGATTTATCGCGCAGGTAACAGGGAAGAACCGGAGAGTTCCTCTAGGTCGAGTAGAGGCTAGATCTTGAGGTGATGCTAGTAAAGCTTAAAGATCGAAGACATACTGCCAAACATGTATATGTTTTATGTTTTTGTAAAACTTGAGTTTTAATGTATTTGTATTTGTAAATATTTGTTATACATTTTCCGCTGTGTTTTGAATAAATATGTTATCTATTGTTTCTAGTTTTATAATGTTTTAAAGTTATTCATATTTTTGAAAAGGGATTGTCTGTATGTTTTATAAACAGTGGCATACCTACATTTTGTATACGTATATTACGATTGTACTAGCATGCTGTGTATGTATACGAGGTATAGGGGTGTTACATTGCACATAATTCACATTTTATTCAATCTATCCATTAATAATGGCTTTTCATAATGCATATATAACAATTTACATGTCATAACACAATGTTCATGTATCAAGTAGCTTAACATATTTTTCATCTAAAATGTGTTAAGCCCAATTTAATGCCAACATATCAAATTTATTAAAAGTTTGTACTTATCTTAGAAAGCACTCTAAAACAAGCTTCAAAACTCCCTCCAACCTTGTCTTCCAAGTTGCCCTTCAGCACTAGGGTTGGGCAAACTACTCGCTCTCAATGCCTAAGCCAAATGTGATCATAAACAACCATTTAATATTACATTATAAGGCATTCTTAACATCAAACCATTTAAATTAGGAATTACAAATGAAAGACAAAGAAAAGAGTTATTTTGGACAATTTCCTTAGGTATGATGCCTAACAACATGGGAGTGTTAATGACCGTGTCGCTGCCCGTGTCATTAATTTGGCATTATAGAAACATTGACATGCCAAAAAATACAGGCTTGTTACTGGTTGTGTCAATTATCTTGCCTTATAGTAGCTACGACATGCTCAGAGATATGGCCACATTATAGGTCATGTCATCAATGTTGAAACTCAGCACCGTTGACACACCTAATGACATGGCCATGTAACTGGCTGTGTCTGTAACACCCCTTCCCGACCTACGTGTGTAAGCTGAGTAGAGGCGCCACCCTATCCTAATGTTGCTACCACTTTTACTTAGTCAAATTTTTGTTCCGATTTTTATAGAAATTTTGCCATAGTTTTGCCTAAAAATTCAATCCCAAGTGTCGACAAAACTGGTTTTTTTCTAATTTTTGAAAAACATTTTTTACACAAACCAATGCAAACAAAATCATTCTCAGTACACTTCCAATAAATCCCCCTTATAACCTCAACTACAACCTGCAAAAAGGATTTACACTTCTAGTACAAAATAAAGTAAAGGTTTATTATGAAATACAGCAGATAAAATCTTTGTTCACTATGAAACGGAAAGTAACAATATTTACAAATTCATATACATCAAAACTCAAGTTTTACAACACATAAAATTTATACATGTTTGGCAGTCAGTCTTCGATCTTAAAGCCCACTATTCAATCTTCAAAAATTAGAAAAAAACCAGTTTTGTCGACACTTGGGATTGAATTTTTAGGCAAAACTATGGCAAAATTTCTATAAAAATCGGAACAAAAATTTGACTAAGTAAAAGTGGTAGCAACATTAGGATAGGGTGGCGCCTCTACTCAGCTTACACACGTAGGTCGGGAAGGGGTGTTACAATTTTTGGTATCAGAGCTGAAACAATTGCGGATACTGCTCTCGCATGGTATGCTCACTTTCCCAAGTCGCTTCTTCTTTTGCATGATTCTTCCAAAGAATCTTCACCAATGGCACTCTCTTGTTCCTTAACTCTTTCACTTCTCGTGCCAAGATAGCAACTGGTTCCTCTTCAAATGTCAAATCTGGGCTCACTTCAATAGACTCAAATGGCAACACATGAGATGGATCCGACCTATATCTCCTCAACATAGAAACATGGAATACATTATGAATACGATCCAACTCAGGTGGCAAAGCAAGTCGATACGCCACTGGCCCAACTCTTTCTAACACTTCATACGGCCCAATGAAACGAGGACTCAATTTTCCTTTCCGACCGAACCTCAAAATTTTCTTCCAAGGAGACACTTTCAGAAATACCTTATCTCCAACATCAAACTCTATATCTCTCCTTTTTAGATCTGCATAAGACTTCTGTCGGTCTGAAGCTGCTTTTAACCTGCCTCGAATCAACTTTACTTTATCTTCAGTTTCTTGAATCAAATCAGGACCAACCAACTTATTATCTCCAAGCTCATTCCAACAAAGAGGTGTCCTACACCGTCTGCCATACAATGCTTCAAACGGTGCCATACCAATGCTGGATTGGTGACTGTTGTTGTAAGCAAACTCCACAAGAGGTAAAAACCTATCCCAACTTCCAGAGAAATCGATGACACAGCTTCTCAACATGTCCTCAATAATCTGTATCACCCTCTCTGACTGTCCATCCGTCTGTGGATGAAAAGCAGTGCTGAAGTGCAGTCGAGAACCTAAAGCACTATGCAAACTCTTCCAAAATCTGGAAGTAAACCTGGGATCTCGATCAGACACTAAAGAAGTTGGAACACCATGCAGTTTCACAATCTCATGGATATACAGCTCAGCCAATCTCTCCAAAGAGTAATCCATTCGAACCGGAAGGAAATGAGCTGTTTTAGTCAATCTATCCACAATCACCCATATAGCATCATGCTTCTTTTGTGTCAATGGCAAACCAGACACAAAATCCATTGTCACTCTTTCCCACTTCCATTCTGGCACTGACAATGGTTGAAGCAACCCGGTTGGAACTTGATGCTCTGCTTTAACCTTCTGACAAGTGAGACATTTCGATACAAACTCAGCAATGTCTCTCTTCAAACCAATCCACCAATAATGCTGTCTCAAATCATGATACATCTTCGTATTACCCGGATGCATAGCAAACATTGACTGATGAGCTTCTTCTAAAATGACTCTTTTCAAATCAGCATCATCGGGTACACACAATCGGTTCTTAAACCAGAGACTCCCATCATCTTTCACAACAAAATCTCTAGTCTTCCCATTCTTGCAATCTGAAAAAATCTTCTGAATCTTCTTATCGGCCAACTGAGCTTCTTTGATCTGATCTAACAAAATCGGCTTTAATTGCAACTGTGCCAATAATGCACCATCAACACAAGGTACAAAACTGGCATGCAATGCTCTCAACTCAACAAGCAACGAGAGCGAGTAAACAGTTAAACCAGCTAAAGACTTCCGACTCAAGGCATCAGCAACAACATTTGCTTTACCTGGATGATAGTCAATCAAGCAGTCGTAGTCTTTAATCAATTCTAACCATCTCCTCTGACGAAGATTGAGTTCTTTCTGGACACCCAAATACTTCAAACTCTTGTGATCAGTGTAGATGAAACATTTCTCCCCAAATAGATAGTGGCGCCAAATCTTTAATGCAAACACAATGGCAGCCAATTCTAAATCATGGGTCGGATAGTTAAGCTCATGCGGTTTCAACTGTCGAGATGCATAAGCTATAACTTTCCCTTCCTGCATCAATACACACCCCAAACCTCTATGTGAAGCATCACTGTAGATCACATATGGTTTGCCTTCAACAGGTAAAGTAAGAACAGGCGCTTGAGTCAACAACTCTCTCAACTGCTCAAAACTAGCCTGACACTGATCTGTCCACACAAATCTCACTCCCTTTCGAAGTAATCTGGTGAGTGGAGTAGCTATCAAAGAAAACCCTTTCACAAACCGTCGGTAATAGCCTGCCAAACCCAGAAAACTTCTAATCTCTGTCACAGACTTGGGTGGACTCCAATTTAAAATGGCTTCAACTTTGCTCGGATCAACTCTGATGCCTTCTGCAGAAACAATATGTCCGAGAAAAGCAACTTGATCCAACCAGAACTCACACTTCGACAATTTGGCAAATAACTGATTCTCTCTCAAAATCTGCAACACAATCCGCAGATGCATATCATGCTCCTCTTCATTCCGCGAATACACCAGTATATCATCAATGAAGACCACTACAAACTGATCCAAATAGGGCCTAAACACCCTATTCATCAAATCCATAAAAGCTGCAGGTGCATTCGTTAGACCAAAAGGCATAACTAAAAACTCATAATGCCCATACCTGGTCCGAAAAGCAGTCTTAGGAACATCTTCACTTCTTACCCTCAGCTGATGGTACCCAGATCTCAAATCAATTTTGGAGAACACTGACGCTCCCTTCAACTGATCAAAGAGATCATCGATTCTAGGCAAAGGATATTTATTTTTAATAGTCACCTTGTTCAATTGCCTATAATCGATACACAACCTCATAGTACCATCTTTCTTCTTCACAAATAGCACAGGAGCTCCCCAAGGAGAAACACTGGGGCGAATGAATCCTTTGTCCAACAACTCCTGTAATTGCACTTTCAACTCCCTCAATTCTGCTGGTGCCATTCTATAAGGAGTAATAGAGATAGGAGTGGTACCAGGCAACAATTCAATACCGAACTCCACCTCTCTCTCAGGAGGCAACCCTGGCAACTCCTCTGGAAACACATCCGGGAACTCAGCAACTGTGGCAATGCTATCAATAGGGGAACCCTTCACTCTAGTATCCACCACATGAGCAAGATAGGCTTCACACCCCTTTCTAATCAACCTCCTGGCTGCAACAGCTGAAACAAATAAGGAGGCTAGCTGTTCCTGCTCATTAGATACTATCACCTCTCTACCATCACCCGTTCTCAAAGAAACAATTTTCTTTTTACAATCCACCACAGCTTCATGTCGAGATAGCCAATCCATACCTAAGATCACGTCATATTCCTTAAATGGCATCTCAATCAAATCCCCAAGGAACTCCTCACCCTGCACCACTACTGCACTATCTCTATGCACCTTACTCACAACCACACTATGCCCTAACGGATTTGTTACCAACACATCAAATCCTAGGGACTCAGCATGCAAATCAGATACAGGCAAAACAGATGCACTAATATATGAATGTGTGGAACCCGGATCAATCAAAGCAAGTACTGGAGTATTAAATAAAGAAAAAGTACCAGCTATGACTGCCGATGTATCTGGCTGTCTCTGCATAACATACATCCTCTGGGAAGATCCAACCTCCTCTGGTCTACCCTCCCTGGATGTAGCACCTCTTCTAGAACTGAATCCTGGTCTACCTCCCCAGCTGGCACCTCTTCCTCCTCTGCCTCCCCTCACACTAGCTCGAGAAGCAGCAGAATCAACTGGCATCTGATCCTGCCTCTCAGGACAGTCTCTCATAAAGTGGTCAGGTGATCCACACCTGAAGCATACCCCTGATCTACTATGCCTCCAACAAACGCCCCCATGTCTTCCACCACACTGGTTACACACAGGTAAGGTGGATCTCTGAACTCCAGGAGTAGGAGCACTCGCTACTGAAGCTGCAGGTCTAAATCTCTGCCTCTGGAACTGCACTGACCTACCCACTGGTCTCTGGCTCCTACTACTCCGAGGAACAAAACTTCCTCTACCCCTCTTCGCAGAAGAAGACCCTGCCTCGAACTGGGGCCTTCTAACCCTAACCTCTTCCTCTGAAGCAGCTGCAATAACTTGAGCTCGCTCTACACTTCGAGCTGCTGCCACAAGCTGTGAGAAATCCTGATATCTGGATCCAGCCACTAAGCACATGATCGAGGGCCTCAATCCCTCCTCAAATCGCCGACATCTATCAATCTCATCAGTAATGATACCCCCAGCATACTGACTCAGTCGAATAAACTCAACTTCATACTCAGTTACGGTCCGATGATCTTGCTTCAAATCTAGAAACTCTCTTTTCTTCCCATCTTTATACTCCCTAGGAGTATACTTCAACTCAAATTCTCTCAGAAAATCCGCATAAGACAAGGTTGGTGGATCATCCATAGAATGGGGCACTGTCTTCCACCAGTCGTAGGCATCCTTCTGTAGCAAAGATCTTGCATAGTCAAACTTCTCCTCTGAAGTGGCTTGCAACTGCACAAATACCCTCTGAACTCTATCAAGCCACTGTTCTGCTACAGCCGGATCAACTGTACCAAAGAAATCCTCTGCTCCATATTTCCTTAGCTTATCATAGTGCCTTACTGGTACTGAAGGCTGAGGGGGTGGTGGCGGTGGCTGTGGTTGCACAGGTGCTTGTCTCATAGCTTCCAACATAGGCCTAAACCAGGCTGGCGGAACCTCCTCCCCAGCTGGTCTACCCGACACCGAAGCAGGTGCCTCCTCAACACTATCAACCCTAGCTCCCTCAGCAGGAGCAATACTCTCGGCACTACCCTCAACAGATTGTCGCGAATGAGATGCCATCTCTACCTATATCTGCAAACACAGCAGAATATTCCTCATTAAAGATCAAAGACTGCCATACCAAAACATGTATTTTACTCAAAAACCCACTTTAAAAATCAAAATATTCTTTTTCTTACAATTGATCTAGGTTGAGAATCTCAAACCTAGGCTCTGATACCAAAAATTGTATAAAATAATCTACTTGACTAAAAATTCTAAAATTTTTACAGAATTTAGTTTTGTATCTTAAAATCATCCCTTTAAAATTTCAGATCAAACTGAACACAAAATCTTGGTCAAATAGTTCACCTAACCAGACTGCCCCAATTGCCCTGCATCCTGGCAGCAGTTCTGAACTTTGTGAATTCCATAAATCAAATTCAATCAATGTGATTCCAAATTATTTTTCTCAAATACTAGACTCACTAAGCAACAACATATCCAAAATTCAATTGAATATGATTTTTCTACATTTTATTAAAAATCACGAAATATAGCTGTCCCAGTTAAGGTACCTGCTGGAACAGGTCTAATGAAAATAATTTTTCTAAACTCATAACCATTCCAAAATCGAATCAACATATTTTTCAGTCATTCTAGACTCATAGAGGCACAACATATCAAAAATTTACTTCAAGAACATTTTTCTATAATTAATTAAAAATCATACAAATCACAGCCTTTACTAATTGTAAAACAGAAACAATTTCACTAAACACAACTCTTACTCAACACAATCACTTCCAACACCTTCACCAACTCAACTTCTCATCATCAAACCAACAAACCCTAATTCCTTTCTCACACCACTTCAAAAGAATTGAAGAAATTAAAGAAAAGATCTTACCTCAAATGAAGAAATCCACAAATCTTTAACCAAAACCCTTGTTTCTTTCTTCAAAATGCTTCAAACCTCAAGATCACCTCTCTTTCTCTCTTTGTCTATGGAGAATCCGGCCACTTCAAGAAAGAAAGAAGAAAATGCACAAGTCAAACACCTTTTCTTCTTTTAATCTCCACCATGCATCTTACAAGGAAAATTACCAAAACACCCTTAACCATATAACTAACTCTTTGTCTCATATAAGCCCTTTATAGTAATTTCATTAACAACCAAAAATATCTTCTTCCACTTAACCATCACCTTGACTCTTCATTTGACCAATGTATATGTTAATTATATCATCATATAAACAACATATACATTTGTCTCTAAACCCTAAATTTCTTCTCCAAAACACATATACATATACATTCTCTTCCCATTTCTTTTCTCTTACAATTTAACACATATATGCACAAACATTCACTTTCCAATATATATATCAACAACCACAATAACAACAACATACTCAAAACTTCTAGGGCATAAATGAGGATATTACAATTCTCCCCCTCTAAAAAGAAAATTTCGTCCTCGAAATTACCTGAATAATGAGATATATATATATATATACTTGAATAATGAGATGTTATATTGTGAAATGGAATGTGAAGCCATTGTTATTGGCTAAGATGATGTAATTGAAAGAAAGAAGGCATGTTTGCCTAAATGTGATGAGAATTGAGAATGGAAATGAATTGTTTGTTTAATATGTTATTCAGTTTCAGAGTTCTGGATTTGGGTGGCATGCCTAAGAAATGATAAAAGGTAACAGTCTTGCCGGGTTGAGGATCTCCTCATATGTGTTGAGTTGATGATCCAAGAGACTGGGTCTGTTACACTATGAGATATATGATTTGTAACAGTCTTGCCGGGTTGAGGATCTCCTCATATGTGTTGAGTTGATGATCCAAGAGACTGGGTCTGTTACACTATCCATGGATAGAGATACATGTATATACATTGCCTACGGGCGTGATTATTGTGACTATGAACCAAAGCAGTAACTCTGAACTCTGAATATCATATTAAATACTTGTTGGGCCCATAGGTGTCAGGGTTATATGAATGTCCTAAATAATGTTATGAGTTAATGAAATGAGATGTTGGTTATTGAGTATGATTGATTAATGTTGAATGTGGCATTGCATTACATTAAAGCATACCATTAGCATGTTTTATCTTACTAAGCCGTTGGCTTAGCGCGAATGTGATTCTTCGCGCAGGTGACAAGGAAGAACCAGAGAGTTCCTCTAGGCCGAGTCGAGCCTAGATTTTGAAGATTGAAAAAAATTGTATAAAATAATCTACTTGACTAAAAATTCTAAAATTTTTACAGAATTTAGTTTTGTATCTTAAAATCATCCCTTTAAAATTTCAGATCAAACTGAACACAAAATCTTGGTCAAATAGTTCACCTAACCAGACTGCCCCAATTGCCCTGCATCCTGGAAGCAGTTCTGAACTTTGTGAATTCCATAAATCAAATTCAATCAATGTGATTCCAAATTATTTTTCTCAAATACTAGACTCACTAAGCAACAACATATCCAAAATTCAATTGAATATGATTTTTCTACATTTTATTAAAAATCACGAAATATAGCTGTCCCAGTTAAGGTACCTGCTGGAACAGGTCTAATGAAAATAATTTTTCTAAACTCATAACCATTCCAAAATCGAATCAACATATTTTTCAGTCATTCTAGACTCATAGAGGCACAACATATCAAAAATTTACTTCAAGAACATTTTTCTATAATTAATTAAAAATCATACAAATCACAGCCTTTACTAATTGTAAAACAGAAACAATTTCACTAAACACAACTCTTACTCAACACAATCACTTCCAACACCTTCACCAACTCAACTTCTCATCATCAAACCAACAAACCCTAATTCCTTTCTCACACCACTTCAAAAGAATTGAAGAAATTAAAGAAAAGATCTTACCTCAAATGAAGAAATCCACAAATCTTTAACCAAAACCCTTGTTTCTTTCTTCAAAATGCTTCAAACCTCAAGATCACCTCTCTTTCTCTCTTTGTCTATGGAGAATCCGGCCACTTCAAGAAAGAAAGAAGAAAATGCACAAGTCAAACACCTTTTCTTCTTTTAATCTCCACCATGCATCTTACAAGGAAAATTACCAAAACACCCTTAACCATATAACTAACTCTTTGTCTCATATAAGCCCTTTATAGTAATTTCATTAACAACCAAAAATATCTTCTTCCACTTAACCATCACCTTGACTCTTCATTTGACCAATGTATATGTTAATTATATCATCATATAAACAACATATACATTTGTCTCTAAACCCTAAATTTCTTCTCCAAAACACATATACATATACATTCTCTTCCCATTTCTTTTCTCTTACAATTTAACACATATATGCACAAACATTCACTTTCCAATATATATATCAACAACCACAATAACAACAACATACTCAAAACTTCTAGGGCATAAATGAGGATATTACAGTGTCAGGCAAAATTTATGCATTTTGCACACTCAACCATTTCAACACAATCATTCCCAAACTCATCTCTACACAATCCTTATTCAACACTTTAGTTTATACCTATAATTTACCCATCATTTCAACAAATATATAACTCCAACATCTCATAACTATCATCTTATTCAATCAATCATCACTTTCTCTCATTAACCATGTTATATATATATATATATATGAAATCACATAAAAACAAGCTTAAAGATAAACAAGTACTTGAATTCTTGCTAAACTTTCAATATCCACCTTTAAATCTTTTGAAATCCCTTAGTGTATGGAAGAAGAAAGAAAGCTCTCCTTACTCTCTCTCTCTCTACTCACGACAAAGAAGAAGAAGAAAGAAAAGGGCACCTCTCCCTTTAATTCGATCCTTATATATATATATATATTATAATCACTATGCACTTCTTGTCTCTCTTGTCATTATTATTATTAAATAATTAAAATCAACTTTCCCTACAAATAATTATGCATAATATATATGTGATGTATATCTTAGGTATATATATGTCTTGTATATGTCATATTTATTTCAAATATATTTCAAATATGCATTCTACTTTATCATTTAAAATTATTTCATTTTCCATTTAAATCATTTATTTATTTTATCCAATTTAATTTTAATTTATTTTATTTAATTTTCAAAAATTAGGGGTGTTACAAATGGTGGTTGATAAATTCCCCTTTGATTTACTTGATTACCTTAAGTTCCACCCTAAGATAGGATTGGATGGTTGGGCCAACTTGGATTATAGGTATTGCCATATGGTGCTTGTGGTGTATGGTTCCGATTTCCTACAAATTAAACTTATTCAACTTAACATGCAACACTTATACTTTGGTGATTTCCCTCACAATACTCATAACATGCAACTGAAGCAATATTCACATGTTATAGCTCTCTGGCTATAGCATCAACTTTTGCTGCCAACAAAGACATTTGGTTGACTTCATGAATTCCTGCAATTTTCTTGGGAATTGTCTAGTCTTCGGATGATGGTAATTATTAGTTTCCATTGACTCAAGAAGTTGAAGAGCTTCCATGGCATTTTTTATCATAAGTGTCCCTCGTGTTACAACATCTATGGTACTTCTTAGAGGTCCAATTGTCCTATTATAAAATGGTTTGAATAAGAAGCCAATTCGGGATTCCATAGCGGGGACATTTTCACTAAAGATTGTTACACCTCTCGCAAGCTTCATAAAGTGTCTCCCCATCATACTGCACAAAACTAGTTATGTCATTTTTTAACTTCACTATCTTGCCTGGAGGAAAATACTTGCCCAAATATGCCTTAGAAAGTTCATCCCACATGGTAAAAGTGCTTGAAGCTTAACCTTGCAACCATGAATGCGCTTTGTGTTTCTGAGAGAATGGGAAAAATCTTAGTCAAATCGCATCATCATTGACCTCATTCATATTGATTGTCTCACAAATTTCAAGGAAATTTGCCACGTGAGCAATGGCATCCACATGGTCTAAACCAAAGAAAAGTTGTTGTTAAGCCATACTAATGACAGCCAGTTTGATTTCATAATTGTTAGCATTCACTGCAGGACAAGTGATGCTTGATCCTATTTGTGCATTAGGCTTGGCATGCTCACTCAAAGTGCTATTTCTTTCTTGATCACCCATGTTTTCTTGTTCAAGATCTTCTTGAAATTCCACATCAATTGCTTTTTCATAAATTCTAGTATCTGGTAGTCTTTCCCTTTCTTCTCTTTATTATTGAAGTCTTTCCTTTCTTTCCTTATTATTTGCTTTACACTTCTTTTCAATTTTTGGATTATAATCTTCCAAAATTGCATATGGATTACCACATAGAGCACCTGCAGAAAATAAAATAAAGAACAATCAAAACAAAGTTCCAAATTAATATTTAGTTTATATCTTAATGCTATCATAATTATCGACTTCCCTGGCTATGGTGCCAAAAACTTATTGGTTTGATGTGAGGTTCTTAATCTAGGTACTATAACTGGACAGTGTCTAACAAGTAGTATAGTGAGAGTATGAGTATCACTTCTATAGGGAAGAAATATTTTGAGTAACTTAGATTCAAACTGCCTATTATGTGGAATAATCGAGATAATTAAATTCTAATGGAAAGTTAATTAATACTATGAATTAAAACTCGGGATTAGGCTTCATTAGTATTTTTTCCTATAATTTATAATCAATGCATTCAAGAAATTCTCAATAAAGTGATAAACCAAATCCCCTACTAAAGTTAACCCCATTCTTTCTTAAGCAATCAAGATAGTAATTATTAAGTTTCTATTCCTTTCATTATAATTAAGAATTGCAAACAATTAAAATACTCAAGGGGAATAATTCAAAGGATCCATAGAAAGTTATTTTATCTCTAAAATAAACTCTCTAAAGTTTTTTTTTCCATAATCTAAATTATATTCACATCTCGTGTAACATCCACAATTTTAGATATAATTAAATATTTATATGGAGGGGCAATCAGAGTGTTAGGAGAGATATATGCATAGCATATACCTAACGTATACACAAGATATATATAAGATATACATTGGATATAAATAGTATATGCATTGTATATATCTAACATATACTTACTATAAACATTGGTTACGTATCATATACCTAAAATATCATGATATATACACATATATAAAGATATATATATCATATACATAAAGTATACATGATATACAAATAAATACATATTTATGGTTGGGGAGATAATAAATAAATAAAAGAAAAGTAAAAGAAAGAAATAGAATTTATAGATGGAAATTAACGAGAAAAATAATTAAATAATTAAATAACTAATTAAGTAATTGATTAAATAATATATATGGATTGGAAAGGAAGAAGAAAATAAAGAGAAGTCTTCGTCTTCTTCTTCCTCTCATGGTGGTCGAAATTCCTAGAGAGAGAGAGAGAGAGAGAGGGATTTTTGCTTCTTCAAATACACTAAATTTTATAAGAATTTTAAGGAAATCAAATTGGTTTGGAAGAGAAATCAAGAATTCTAGTAAGTATTTTCTTTTTTAAGCTTGTTTCTTGAATTTTTAAGGTTATGTATAATTCAAGTAGAGAGAGAAAATGATGTTAATTGTTAAAATAGATGTATATAAAGCTAAAATGAGATGTTTGCTAGCTAATTGATTAAGGTAAGCTTGTATGGTGAAGTTAGGGTTTTTAGTGTTGGTTATGTGAAATTAGAGTTTTTGATGAAGGTTCTTTTAATTATTAAAATGGATTGTTTTCATGTTTCTTAATGTATAAGTGATGATTTTATGGTTCGATGATGGAAATATTTTGGTTATTGTGAAGTTTGGAAAAGGAAGAAAAGGAAAAATTAGAGTTTTATTAGAAATTGGTTAGGGTTTGAGTAATTAATGATTAGTTTTTATAAAATTAGTATGTGAATGACTCTAATGAAGTAATTTGACTTATTATTTGGTTTAGGAGTGTTTTGATTTAATTTACCCAATTGAAGGAATTAGGGCTTTGCAAGAAGTAAGGCTAGGAAAGAGGTTTTGGGTTGATTTGGAAGCAAATAAAGGTTATTACGTACTTTGATAATTTATGTTTTAATTATATTGGATTTGGCAAAACACATTGTGATTTTGTAAACGTGTTATGCTACGTTGATATTAGTTTTCATATGTCAAGTGCATTATTTAAGTAAAAGTGTGTAAAATACATGAAATGTAAAATGTTAAGCCACTATAGAATGGCTAATGACATTGTTATGCAAAATTTGAGAAAGGAAAGTATTATGCATTAGAAAGGAAAGTATTATGCATTAGAAATGTGGAAATAGGCCACATGGAATGTGGCTAAGAAACATGTTTTATACGATTAGAAAGTATAGATATAGTGAAAAAGACATGAATAATGTGATAAAATGTGAGGTGATAATGAAAAGTGTAGATCCTTGGAAAATGTGAAGAGGTCTTGTGTGTTTGTTTGTTCTACATAATTACATGTCATAAAAAGTTGATGTTGGTATTGCATATGTTAATAGACCTGAACAGAGCAGGGTATTGAGAATGAGTTTGACCTGAGCAGAATTAGGTCTTGAGATTGGGTTTAAGGATAGGCCTGAGCAGAGCTAGGTCTTGAGATAACAACATGACCAAATCAATTGTTTTGGAACTTGGATATTGTATAGGGATGTGTTGGTCCCAATGTATGTGTTGTAAGATGTATTATATATAAATGATGAGATAATGGATAAATAATGAATATAATATGGCAATGGTATCAGATAATTATAGACCCTTAAATTTGGGTTGGTTTAAATTTAAGAAGTATAACTTGGTCCTTTATAATTTTAAAAAGCATAAACCTAATTTAAAAGCTTAAAATTAGACCAGCCCAATTCATAAAATCCCAAATTAAATTTGTGAAACAGGTTTGGTTCCAAAATTAAATAATTTTGGATTGGTTTGAGTCGAGATGGGTCCAAGTCTACATGAACCAATGTTCATGTCCACTTCGAGGGTCCAAGTCGACATGATCTGGCTCCATGTCTATTTGGACACTCCGAATCGACATGAATCCTAATTCAAAAAGATTTTAGATGGCAGTTTTAATTTCCTAATCAAGTTGGACTTTAGAGAACCCTCAGATTAGCAGATTAGGGTTTGAGGTTAAACTATTATTTGCTTATACATAGAAAATTAAAAACAGAGAGAAAGAATTAGCAATTAGCAACACAGGAAATAATAAACACACAGAAATTCAAAAATAAAAAGATGCAGAATCAAACACAACAACGAAAAGCAATCAAGGGAGGCAGTAGCTTGCCTTCTGATTGTTTCCCCTCGACCAAGATTTCAATTGATTCAAGCAGACAGTAGCAGTAAGGAAAAAGATTGATTCAACACTCTTAAATTTGGTGGAGCCTCCAAACGCAGATTTTGTTTTTAAAGTTCTTTAAAATCACAAAAAGTTTCGTTTATTGATATCATGAAATTTATATTTGTTGTGGTTTTGTTTAAATATGTTTGCTAAGCTTTATTTGATAATGCCATCAATTTACATCTATTGTATCTTCATTTAAACACATCCACTAGCAATTTCTCCCATGCAACATTTATCTAAATTAAATATCTAGTAGCCAAAGTTTATTGACATGTTCACTGTAGCCAAAGACCATCAAACTCTAATTTACATAATTATTAAGATCAAACCCTAGTTTATATTCTAAAACCCTAAATTGCTTTCTAAAACCATAATTCCATCAAAAAACCCTAATTGCCGCTCTAAAATCCTAAAATCATGTTTTAGCCCTAAAAACACTAGTTTTCAAATATCCAAAACCCTACTCTTTTTTTCTAAAACTAAAACCCTAATCATATTTTTCTAAAACCCTAAAACCCTTATCAATATTTTCTAAAACCCTAGAAACCTAAAATCATACCAATACAACCCTAGTTTTGCATATTTATTGTTTAATGTAATATTAAAACCTAGATTTGACTATTTAATTTATTAATGTATGTTTGTGATGAATGGTTTATTTTTTGATAATTTACTTTTAATTATTGTGAATGTTTGAATGGTTTAATTTATATGGTTAATTTTTTTAATGTTGATTATTTTTATTTCAATGATGTCACAGGTATATTTTCCTTTGCAGATACCTCATTAGTTGAATGTAATTTAATTTATTTTTAAGGTTTGGATTAATGTAGGACATGTTTCCACCAAATGGTGGGTATCCTATTTTATTTAGTTTTGGACATTGAACAATTGTAGTAAGGGCATGTTTCCATCTTATATGGGTGCCCATCTTATTGTTTTATTTGAACTTGTTTTAATTTTAATACAAGGAATACTTATTTACTTTAATGTGCATGTAGTATGGATGATATTATAATACTTAATAATTTAATAATATTTAGACCTGTAAAGGAGGCCGGTTCTAATGAACCGGGCGTTATGGGGGTGCTGGATTCTCTTACCTTCCTTATACGTACCCAATTTTTCAAACCCATTAGGGTGTCAGGGATTCCTTAGCAATAGAGTCATCCACCCCTTTGTTTTTCCAGGCCTGTCCGTGTGGCGACTCCATTTTTTTTTGTTTTAGGCCCGTGTTCTCTAAGGTCCTAAGCCTAATAGTGCCAAAGTCGTAAGAACCATTCCATATGGGAGTGGGGGCAAAAACCCCGCTCATAGTGGCAATTCTACTGGGGATAAAAGAAGTTAATTCTATTGGTCTTTATATTATTTTATTCTTTCTTATTATAATATTGTCTATTGCATCATTTAGATTGCATTGTGTGCATGAGTTAGGATGCTCGTGTAACCCGTATTGTGTTATGTAAGAGATACTATACTTTCACTCATGGTATGGATATCGAGCATGGCATAACCACTCATAACCTTATACCTTTTGGTATATACTTGATATGGGCAGCTAAACTTTTCAACCCAAAGACTAAAGCTCATGTAATTGGCCTAGTTACTTTCCTTAGGCTTTTACCCAAATACTTATTATTAGACTATGATTGATATATCTTAATTTGAACCATGGCTTATTTGGTTTGTTCTTTTTCTAATATGACCTAATTATATTGAAAGCTCAAAATGGTTTTATTCCTTTAAAGCCAAAAAACCAAAAGACCAAAAATATTTTTTTTAAAAAAGATGGTCTTTGGACATAAAACTTTTCTAAAATGGGTCAAAATTTTTATCTACCTCATGGCCTAAATATAAAGACCAAAATTCATTTTAAAACAAACCTTTTTACAATGGGCTTTGAGAGAAAATCATTTTTCACTTCATTTAAATTAGAACTTTTCTTAACCTTCTTCTTAAATAAGCTCAAAATGGAATACCAAAAATTAATTGTGGGCCTAATTTATACCATGAATTGTTAATCATGGGCTTGTTTGTGGCATGAATCATTATTTATTTTTTTAAATAGAAAATCTGCTTATGATAAACCCTTTAATTTAGTTTTAATCCATAATATAACATAAAACTATTTTTAGTTAATCCAATGGATTAAGACTTAATTAATGAGAATTATCATGGATTGACGTCTATGTTTTAAAATATAGTTATTGGTTAAACCATACGATTGAATTTTTTGAAAACAAGATGTCCCATATTGATATTTTGTTGGCCATATACCTAGGAAAAGAGACTCGCTATTCGTGTGTGAAAGTTATAAGGTTGGAAGGAAAGTCTTAATGCATACATACATAGATGCATTGCAGTACATCGCACTGATTCTTTCTGGCTCACAGACTTGGAGTACAGCAGTTCAAGAGTGACAATCTGACCAATGCTAGTGACTTAGAATCTAGTAACGACTATTTGAAAGATGGTGGATGATGCATTTGGCTCCAAAATGAAAGAACTGAAGGAGGCCTTGGATGAGACCATGAAAAGCCAACTAGTTACACTATTAGGGAACACTATTAAAGCATTTGCTAGTACTGAGAAATAGAAAGACAAGGGAAAGGCCAATGTTAGTGAAGTGGCTATGGATGATAACAAAGTGATGATGGATGATGATGATGGGCTCAGTATTTCCAAAATTCGCAAGATAAAAAAAAGCAAAGACTGTGGAGAAGGCAACTGTGGAAAAGACTGAAACATCGGATGCGGAAAAAATGATTGCTGATTTAGAAAAGAAGTTCGAAAAGAAGTTAAAAGTTGACAAAGTGTTAAAGGTGGACAAGTTATTTGCATAAGATGAAGAAGTTCCTTACAAGTTCAAAATGCCTTATTTTGCCAAATTTTATGGAATTGAAAATCCTCATCTGCATGTCAAGCAATACATCACTGCCATATAGTCTGCTATGGCTACTAAAGCTCAAACCCTAAAGTACTTCATGCTCTCATTGGGCCCTGTTGTGCAAAAAATATTTAATACCTTAGAGGAGAACACACAAAAAGATTAGGATATGATATACAAAGCCTTTATTCAGCAGTATGGGTACAATTTTGAGTTGGAAGAAACCATGATAGAGGTGGAAACAATCAGACAGAAGCAGAATGAGAATTTTTTTGACTATGTGAAGAGGTGGAGAAATAAGACTGTTCTTCTCAAACAAAGACCAGATGAGTCCGACCAGATTCGAATGATAATAAGGAGAGTCCTACCCAGTTTGTGTGAATGGATGTCTCACACTCTTATAAGGGATTTTAAAGATCTTCTCCAAGTTAGCTTATAGATAGAAGAATATGAACGAGAGAATAACCATTTTTCTGGAAGATAGAATAAGAAAGGGAATTATCATTCTGGCGGCCAGAGTATACAAAATGAGTAGATGCTAATACAATTGGTCAAGCAAATAGAAGATTGTTTTCAGACCTGGGAAAACTTTTGTCTTGGGTTTTCAACAAGCTATAGAAGAAAGGGTTTTATAGCCATTGGCACCTCGACCTTTGTTGAATCCTTTACCATAAAATTTTGATATTAAAGCCTTTAGTCAATTTTATCAGATACAAGGACATGAGATAGACAAATGCTTGCAACTAAAACATAAGATCCAAGATTTTATTGGCATTGGAAAATTGCATGATCATGATAAACCCAATACCAAGAGCAATCCTTTACCTAAATTTGAAAGAGTACCGCCACCAGCGACCTTCATGATAGAGGGAGGATTGAAGGAAAGATCTGTCTTATCAACTTTTCAAGATGTAGATGGAGGAACTGCTAAAGAGGAGTTTCTACTAAGCAAGCTTGGACCAACTGCGGGTGAGGAGGTGATGTCCATTGCCCTTGATATGTCCAAGTAGATGAAGCATCTTTGACTCCAACTTAACAAACTCCCCTTGGCTTATTTTTTTTTTGTTTCATTTTCTTTTTTTAATGCTTTTTTAGAGTAATTATTTTTTTTCAAATTAAGATTCTTTGAATAAATTATTTTCATTAAAATTTTATCGGTATTTATTTATTTTGGTTCTCAAGCAATGATGAATCTAGCTTGATAATAATAAATTAGTGTATCTATACATCATGATCTGAATGACTTTACTAGGTAAGGGAGTTGTTCTATAGCATAGAATTGTGTATGCTTACTTAGAGTGGGCACCTACATAATGACCTTTGTCTAGGTCCTAGTCCATCTTAGAACATGTTTTGATGATCTTTCGAGGTGAAATTGAACTCTACTTATTTAAGGGAGAGATGATCTAGGCATTGTTTGGTAAGCTAACAACTAGTATCCACCCTATTAATATCAATCCCTAGTTTGTCCCTTTAAGTCTTTATAAAATTTTAGCTTGCTTTTCATTGGCTTGTAAGTCCAATAACCTATCCTAAGCTGGTGTTACACTTTTGACAAGTCTAATGATCATTGAATTACCTAGGGGAAAGAAGATCAAGGAAAAGTCTGTATTATCAAGACTATAGCGATAGTTGAAGGTCACTTGAACTAGACCTAATATCACAAAATGACATTAGGAAAACAAATGATTCATCCTTACTGATGGAGACTCATCCTACCCCATTCATAACCAAAAGCATAAAATAGTATAAATAAGACAACTCTCTTAAAGCTAAAGTAAAAAAAACAAACAAATAAAACAAAACAAAAACAAAAAAACAAAAAACATAGAAAAGAAAAGAAGAAAAAAGAAGAAGAAAAATAAAATAAGAAGAAGAGGGAAGAATAATATGATTTTAAACTTTTTTTGCAAAACCAAAGGTCATCATAATAAAATTCAGATTTCTACCAAGAAGATAAGCTCTATCTTTTCATGAAGCAAGATTTCAATTTCTATTTTTCATGAAGCAAGATAACAAGATAACCAGAAAGTGAAAAGGGAACGTCTAATAGTATACAGTTCCAACAAGAAGTTTATAGGGTGAAGGTTTGTCAACAGTGTCACATTAGTCTCAATCTAAAAATAACCTTCATTTAATCCATATCCCTTATAAACATTCAAGTCTATTAAAGACATGTTGATCTCTCTTGGTAGGCTGATTCTATTAGTAGAGATAGTTTGGATAAGCATGCATATGAGATAGACAATATTTAACCTTAATGAGATATTTGGCCAAGTAATGTGTATATGACTATCTGAAGTGTAACAGTTCTTGCTCAAATGGAAATGATTCTAGTTTAGTATGGTAACTAGGGTTTCATGTCATAGATATATTGATTCAGGAAAGTAGAGTCCTAAGGTAAATTGACACTGATTTGACAAAGTCAACATTTAAAAAAAATATTTTCTTCTTACATAAGCCTTCAAGCTTGGGAAGTATGTTACTCTGTCGAACCTCAAAGGACGTATTGGGTAAAAGTAGGCTAATGAAAGGATCACTTAAAAGGTCATGAAGAAGTCACCAACCAATGTGTTGAATTATAGGTTGAAACAGGCATCTCCTAAATTCCTAACTACCCTGCTGGGCCACCACCACTCGTGTTTTCAACATCTTGAAGATAAAAGTCATAAATGTGACGTCTTCTGATGTTCCAATGCAAGACTTGAATGTGCATCTAGAAAGAATCCATGGGAGCACTTCAATTGATCATATCAGTTTATGAGTCAATAGAACCACTGTAAGTATTTTTCATGCATATCATGCATACATAAGCATATCACGTTACAATTTTTTATCTTACGTTGTCTACTCTTTGTCAAAATGAATAATAGATACTCTATGAAGCAAACAAGAAGCAAATATGGAATCAAGGGGGGCATTAAAGGCCCATTATTTGAGGAAGATCTGGTCACTTTACAAAAATAG
This sequence comes from Garcia nutans, assembly GCA_947685225.1. Taxonomy (NCBI): domain Eukaryota; kingdom Viridiplantae; phylum Streptophyta; class Magnoliopsida; order Malpighiales; family Euphorbiaceae; genus Garcia; species Garcia nutans. The sequence goes on from CANTUV010000068.1 coordinate 6,195,022, forward strand.
AGATGCATACTTGTATAAAGAACTAGATAATACACAAACATCAATCAGAGCCTGCATGGGAAAAAATCATTGGCTTGATCCTACACAGGGGGCAAAACTTCTCTTTTTAATTTTTAATTTTATGCGTGTATAAAATATTTTGAGACTCACTTTTAATATTTTGTCACGCAGGGAGCAAAGAGAGGATATGAGGACTAGCTAAAAAAAGCTGATTTTTTTTCAAAATAGCTGAAGACAAATGTCCAAGTATGAAGATCCATTTTGAAGGGTGAAGACCCGATGTCCATGGAGGAAGATCCATTTTGAAGGGTGAAGACCCAATGTCCAAGGATAAAGATCCATTTTGATGGATGAAGACCCCATGTCCAAGGATGAAAATCTATTTAGAAGGGTGAAGACCCGATGTCCAAAGGATGAAGATTCAATTTTGAAGGGTGAAGACCCACAATCCATTGAAGAATGGAACAACCAGCTAGAAGAAAGCCAAAACTTTCAAATGATAGAAGGTCGGTATAATCCATTGAAGAATAGAATAACCGACTAGAAGAAAGCTTGCACTCTCAAATGTTAGAAGGTCAATCCAGCTAGAAGAGTTGATGTTGATCCACTGAAGAATGGAACAAATGGCTAGAAGAAAGCTCGCACTCTCAAATGACAAAAGGTCAGTCCAGCTAGAAGAGTTGATGTTGATCCATTGAAGAATAGAACAAATGGCTAGAAGAAAGCTCGCACTCTCAAATGACAAAAGGTCAGTCCAGCTAGAAGAGTTGAAGTTGATCTGTTTTTTCCCAAACCAATCTTAGGTCCAGAATCCAATCCAATCTCGGGTCCAAAATTCTAACTAATCTCTAGTCTAGAACCCAAACATCTCGGTCCAGAACCCAAACTCAATTTGGGTCCAGAATCCAAACCACCTCGAATCTATAACCCAAATCTTTTTTTTAGTCCAAAACTCAATTTGGGTCTAGAACCCAAACAAATTTGGGTCCAGAACCCAATCCAGCCTTAGGTCCAGAACCCAAACCAATTCCCGGGTCCAAAACCAATCTAGATCATATTGCTTTTCACTCTCTTCTACTGAAGTATCTGATCATTCAAGCAAGAGAAAAATTATAGACCCTTAAATTTGGGCCGGTTAATATTTAAGAAATTTAACTTGGTTTGTTATAATTTTAAAGAGCCTAAACGTAATTTAAAAGCTTGGAATTAAACCAGTCCAATTCATAAAATCAAAAATTAAATTTGTAAAATGGGTTTGATCCAAAAATTAAATAATTTTAGATTGGTTTGAGTCGGGACAGGTCCAAGTTGACATGATCCAATGCTCATGTCCACTTGGAGGGTCCAAGTTGACATCAACATAGCTCATATCAATTTGGGATATACAAATCGACATGTGCTAGCTCATGCTTATTTGGACACTCCAAATCGATATGAATCCTAATTCAAAAGAATTTTGCTGGCAGTTTTAATTTCATAATCAAGTTGGACTTCAGAGAACCCTTAGATTAGCATATTAGGGTTTGAGGATAAACTACTATTTGCTTATATATAGATAATTAAAAATAGAGAGAAAGAATTAGCAATTGGCAACACAGGAAATAATAAACACACAGAAATTCAAAAATAAAAAGATGCACAATCAAATGCAACAACGAAAAGCAATCAAGGGAGGCAGTAGCTTGCCTTCTGATTGTTTCCCCTCGACAAAGATTTCAATTGATTCAGGCAGAAAGTAGCAGTAAGGAAAAAGCTTGATTCAGTACTCTCAAATTTGGCGGAGTCTTCAAATGCAGGTTTTGTTTTCAATGTTCTTTAAAATCACATAAAGTTTCGTTTATCGATATCATGAAATTTATATTTATTGTGGTTTTGTTTAAATATGTTCGGTAAACTTTATTTGATAATGCCATCAATTTACATCTATTGTATCTTCATTTAAATACATCCGGTTATAATGTCTCCCATGCAACATTTATCTAAATTAAATATCTAGTAGCCAAAGTTTATTGACATGTTCACAGTATCCAAAGAGCATCAAACTCTAATTTACATAATTAGTAAGATCAAACCCTAGTTTATATTCTAAAACCCTAAATTGCTTTCTAAAACCTTAATTTCATCCAAAAACCCTAATTACCGCTCTAAAATCCTAAAATCATGTTTTAGCCCTAAAAACCCTAGTTTTCAAATATCCAAAACCCTACTCTTGTTTTTTAAATATAAAAAACCCTAATCCAATTTTCTAAAACCAGAACCCTAATCATGTTTTTCTAAAACCCTAAAACCCTTGTCATTATTTTCTAAAACCCTAGAAACCTAAAATCAGACCAATAAAACCCTAGTTTTGCATAGTTATTGTTTAATGTAATATTTAAAAATCTAGATTTGACTATTTAATTTGTTAATGTATGTTTTTGATGAAGGGTTTGTTTTTGGATGATTTACTTTTAATTATTGTGAATTTTTGAATGGTTTAATTTATTTGGTTAATTATTTTAATGTTGATTATTTTGATTTCAATGATGTAAGAGGTATGTTTCCACTTTGTGAGTACTTCATTAGTTGAATGTAATTTAATTTATTTTGAGTTTTGGATTAATGCAAAGGACATGTTTCCACCAAATGGTGGGTGTCCTATTTTATTTAGTCCAGGTCGCGACTCCATTTTCTCCGGATTTAGGCCCGTGTTCTCTAAAGCCCTGAGTCTAACAGTGCTGAAGTTACAAGAACTATTCCATATGGGAGTGGGAGCAAAATTTCCCGCTCACAATAATATTATGAGATAATGAAAGTGTAAATGAGTGTTGCATTGTGATGATATCATGATGTAATGTGTCTTGGAAAATGTGCATTGACCTTAAATGAATTTTGTTATCAAAGAATGTAACACTAAGCTTTCAGGCTTAGCGTTTTTGTATGTATCACGCAGGTGATAGGGTTGCTGATCAAAGGGATCCAAACTATGATTGATATTGAAGATTGAGTATCCCATGAGACTAACTTTGAATGTGTTGCATACATGTATAATTTTTGTCATTATGTACTTTAGTTTTTGTACATTTAACCCACATCATAAGTACATTTAATGGATTTTGGGTAAGTAATGTTTTAAATGTGAGACCTTGGGATTTACAATAGCGAAGAAAGAAATTTGGAATGAACTGTGGTCTTGTGGAATGTAATTTTCATTACAGGTTGTACTTGTTTTGAATTTGGGATTTATTAAAATTATAGAAAAAACTCTGGCAAATTTTTCCTAGAGATTTTACATTCAACTAAAACTAAAATTTTAATATAATACTAAATGTTAAATTTTACAAATATTTATTGTAGTACTTTTGTATCTTAGATATGTATTTGATGTATACAGGGTATATATATAATATATATTTAGGTTATAAAGGTGTTACATCTCACTTGTTATATAATTCAGTAAATCAAGCAATTGGTGGCCAAGCAATTGCTAGCAACAAATCACCATAACATGAAATTTATAAAATTAATTAAATACCAATAGTTAAAAATCCAAATCCACCTAATCCCATAAGGATATTAGTTGCCCATAAATAATTTAAACAAAATATCAAAGGAGCTAAATCCATTAAAGAATTAATGAAATCAAACTAACAACTAAAGAAATTTAAAATCTAAAAATAAGTTTTCAAACTCCAGCTTGCAAAATTGAATCCTGGACCCAAAGTGTTGCAAATACTACTGAAATTCTACCTTCCTCTAGATTTCCACAACTTTTCTTGCAAAGTCCCCAATTTTTGCCAAAGATAGAAAAAGATAGGTTAGCCCCCATTTCTCTATATAAAAGATCTATTTATGCTCTATCAAAAATTTCCTCTCAAGTGTCCTTAGGGTTTCAAAGAAATCTTTGCCTCAAAAATCATGATTTTAGTGCTTCTCTATTATTCACGGTCATGCATAAATGTTGTGCTCCACTAAACACTACAATAAAGCGACACTCGCAAGTATACGAGGTTATTGTAGCAACGAAAATTGCTCCAAGGTCGTCTCACAAGGAAGGTGTTATTCGTAATAATTTTATTAAAACAATTATTAAAGTTTGAATGTATGTTGTTGAAATGGTGAAATGTGATTAAAATTTAAAAGTAAAAACAAGTAGCATTTGTGCAAGATTAATTCAAATTTTTAGAATGGTACCTAGGTTTTCTAGATCAATTTATTCAAAGCTTAATTATCAAATTATCCATTAATACCACCTTGTAATTTAATTTGTTTATTGTGATTAATTAGCAATTATCAATTCATCAGTTTTCATATTCATGAATTCACAACAACTAATTGTTTTGAATTAGCAAATTAATTGAACCCTAGAGCTTATATTTCCAATTCATTCATAAGGTAGTTGATTACATAGTTCCAATATCAAATTTCACCTCTCGGTTTTTCATTCAATATCTATAGATTAATAGATGGCCAATTTATCAATCCAACTTTTAATCCAATGCAACCAACTCATATTACAAGGTATATTAATGGAAATAATTAAATTAAGTCATTTAATCAAATTTACTACAAACTCTAGGCATGAGTGATTTAGCTCATCATCAATTCATAATAAATATTCATCTCCATATAAATCAAATCACAATTATCTATTGAAATATTAATGTTCATAAAAAACAACAATAATTTAGAAATGAATTAAATAAGAGAATATGAAAAACCCCTTGATGATGCCAAGAGTTGAAACTTGTTCTTTCTCCTAACTCAACTTGAATGTGATGGAGAACTCCCAAGCCCTCTTCAAACCTTCAATCAATTGTTCGACCCTTGAAAGATAAAGTGAGAACTCTTTCAAGCCTCCAACTCTTCAAGAGCTTGTTCACCCAAACACTATCCTAAAAAAAATATATGAAAGTCACTTGCCTATGGAAGAAAATGAAGATCAAAGGAAAATGAAATTGTTGATGGTGATGAAGATGGTGTTTTCTAAAAGCCAAGAAGAAGTTGAACATATCTAGCAAAATGGTGAATCCATCCCCTTTTCAAATGAGCTCCCATGTATATTCATCTCTCTCTAATTATTTTAATTCTAAGACAAAAAGAATTTTCTTTTCCAACTCACCTCTCTCCCATTTGTCCCCTCTTTTTCACTCTTAAATCTTTCATCCCATAAAAACTCTGCATCTTTCAATTATTTTAAAAATAAAATTCCTCTTGTCTCCCACCTTATCCCCCATCAGATAATGCAAATAATGTAAAGAGATCACATAAGACACAGTCAAGTCATGAGTGACTTGGGCGAGTTACTCAACTTTTTATTGGACACGGCCAAGTCATGAGGTTGTGTCCCTTGTTGCCTTTGATGCTTTCTTTTTGTGGGGAGTGACATGGCTGGTGACTCGGCTATGTCACTTGCCTGTGTTCAAGTCTATCCCTGGTTCTCTTTAGTTACTCTTCAGGAGGATCACGGCCAAGTCTCTAGCCGTGTCATGTGGCACGGCCAATGGCTTGGCTGTATCTCATGCTTGTGTCTGCTTCTGCTCAAATTTTCTTAGAGGCACAACCAAGTTAACTTTGCCTTGGCCATGTCATGTGAGTGTTATTCTTCTTGCCTTTGATGAGGGATACAACCAAGCCAATGAGTGTCTTAGTCATGTTTAATGTCTTTCCACCAAATTTCGCTCTAACAAGTGAATTAAAGCTCCATTTTTGCACTTTAACATAAATCAAACACTTCAAGTAACTTAACCACAAATTAAAAGAAAAATTAACTAAAAGCCAATAAAATAATCCTAAAAATACCTACATGAATAATAAAAATAATTACCCCATACTTAATTATTTACTTGTCCCCAAGAAAAGTTAAAAATCAAAACAAACTAAACAAGAAAATTTTAGTCAAGTTCAAGAGTTATAAGGATATATCGAGACTCCCTCTTTCTAAAATCTATAATCATTACCAAATTAAACAAAATCAATACTCATGCAATTTAATGGCTTTCTATGCATAACCAATGTTGTCACTTCCTTACCAACTAGTTAAAGTGTTTAAATAAGGTGGCGTTTACACTCTTAACATTTAATGAAAGATTATCACCATAGGCTTGCTTATCAATCAAATTTCCACCACTAAATTCTAATCAATCATCAATAATAAGGTCTTTCATTTAGTTGTAATGGGGCTAAGGTAAAGGCATAGCATTTAGGAGTGTGAGTTATTCACTAAGTTCAGGAGCACTTCAAGAATGATGTAAGCAACATACTATAACCAGACGATCCCAAAACACCTTCCACTCACTTAGCTCTTGACATTAAAGCACTTTTTAAGGGACTCTACTTATTTTATTTGCAAAGATCATTCTCAAACTTATTCCAACCCTACTCAAAAGAACAACAACAACTTCTCTCTCTTTTTTATTTATATATTTTTTTAAAATTGAAAAAAGATTTGATTTGGTTCCTATGTTAGATTTAATTTAGCAATAATATGAGGAGAAAAAAAATCTAATAAAATAACACAATAATTACAACATACTTATTTACAACTTTTAATCCATTAAATTTAACCCCACACTTTATTTAACACATCACTCAATCACATAAGCTCTTAAAATGATGTTGACCTAACGAAAGGTTAATAGTTAAAACAAATGATTCAAGGCTAATGGTGTTGTGAAAAAGAAAGAAAAGAAAAAATGAAACAGGCTCAAAATTGGCATGCTAGGATCGAATATAAGGTTGGTCATTTTAAGCTAAAATGGGTAGACCTAATTGCCTTAATCATATTGATGCCAAATTGAAATTTTTATTTGGTCTCAAAATACATGTCAAAGCAAGTTCTAGCAATTCATCAATCAAGGATGTTCACACATAAAAAGAATAGTAAGTTGGTATCCAACTTAAAAGGCTCAATTTCTCACAAGTTTAAAGGTAATGCAAGGAATATCCATCCAAATCAATAATAAGCACCAATTTTTTTTTTCAATTCTCAATTTATGCTTCAAAAATTAAAAGGTCACCTATCAATAATCTTATAACAATTGAACTATTTAGCATTCAAAAGCAATATATAACAAGGTACTTCAATTTAACAAAACAACTAAAAAAACATATAAATTTAAAACAAAAACTACCCCCACACTTTAAGATTGACATTGTCCATAATGGAAACATGCATAATTTTAAAAAAGAATGGTTTAGGTAAGACTTGTTTTCCATCTCCCTGTGTGAGACAAAGTGCTATTTCATCCTTTTTAACAACAAAACATTAATTATTCAAAAAACAAAATAACATTAAATGTAAGATAAAAAAATAAGGTTTTAATAACTAAAAAAAGTAAATAGAAATAATAACCAAAAAATCCTAAAATAGAAAAAAAATAAACTAAACTAAATGTTCAATAGGTCGAAACTAGTCAAAGACATGTGGTGGAGGTTGTGATGATGATGCGGCCGAGGGATGGAGGCTAAGAATCATAGCCCAAGTTGTTGATTTGTTCTAACTATCTGAGTACTTCAGCATGATTGCAATTGACCTTGTTTTCTAAGGCTTCATTCCTACTAATTACCTTATTGATTTCTTAAGCTGGGGAATCTTAATCAAAACTAAGTGAATCAGAATCAGATTTCTCATTAACTCGTTGTCGCTTTTGTCGATCTCCTTGTGTGCTCGGCTATTCAGAAACCATCACATAAGCCCCTCCCCTCTTGGTAATCATGCATATTTTATTGAGAGTGGTAAGCTAAAGCGAGTCACTGCCTGAAATTCTTATCGTGTTGCAATTGTTTTCGTCAAAGCCATCATCAAGTGCCATGGTAAGGGTGGTCACCAATCCACCAATGCAAATTGCTCCTTTTTTCTTCTTAGCCACACTATAAAAAATATTGGCTAACCAATATTCGGTGCTCACAGGTATAACATTAATAGCACAATCCAAGAAAAATAGCTTGCTAAGTTCAACTACTCTCGGACTTTCCTTCCTAACAAAGAATCCACAAGACATAAAATGGTGAAAATAATGCAAAGGAGGATTTATCAATTTTGTTGCTTTAGCCAATTTAGCCACATACATCCTGCCCAATCCTAATGCTCCCCATGTAAATTGTTGCTTAAAACCCTTTGGCACATATTTTTCCCCCTCTTGATTAAAACCAAACATATCATTTAAGTGCATAGTACCAATCACATATGATTTCCCAAGCAATTTGAATCCTAGCCTAGTACAAATCTTAGATTCATCTCTTTCAACTTTCAATGAGGCTAGAAATTCAATATTAAGTTCTTGAAATTGTAAAGGTTTGAGGGTAACAAATCTTTCCCATCCTAGGTTTTGCACATACCCAGTAAAATTCTCTCTAATTTAAAGAGCATTAAGATATTCTTCACTTATATACCTTGTTGGAAAGAATCCTCTAGTTTGTAGAGCCATTCTCTTTGAAGAAGATGATGAAGATGATGATGGTTGCTTCCTTTTATAATGGGACACCATTTTGGTCCTAGGCATTTTGAAATTTGATTAAAATTGAATATTAGAGTGATTTAATTGAGTTTTTATGAAGGAATAAGGAGGATTTTGATGGAAAATTTAAAGATTTTGGGTGCTTTTAGGTTAGGTAGGAGAGAGAGACGAGAGAGTGAGAGAGAAAAAGGAGTTTTTAGGGTTTGAGTGGGTAAGAAAATGAGGAAGATCGAGTTTTAAGTGGGTTAAAAAAGGCGTGACACGGCCAAGTGATGACTGACTTGGCTGTGTCACATTTTCTGGGATTGGACATGGCCATAAACACGGCCGTGTCTCATGGCCGTGTTGGCTATTGTAAAAATTAGGCTTCAGTAGTGGGGCTACAGGGCTTTGAGCGACTTGGCCGTGTTCACATGACACGGCCAAATCGTGTGGTCATGTTCACTTCTGTAAAAATGAGGCTGAATTAAAGGGTTCCTGACACGGCCAATGACATGGTCATGTCACCTGGCCGTGTTTGCTACTGTCACTTTCTCTCTCTCTTTTTTAAAATAATTTAGCCATGTCACCCATGCCTAGTTTATTCAATCTTTCCTTCATTTCTTGCCCTGAATCTCAATCGCACAAAAATACCCATCAGAGTACCCATTCCATTCAATTTATTCCAAAACCAAAATTTAGAATCCAAGATACAAAAATAGGAAAGAAATACAAACCGATGGGTTGCCTCCAATTGAGCGCTTCTTTAATGTCGTATAGCTAGACATTGTTGCGTTACTCATCAATGAATAACATGCTTTCTATGGTTTTTGCAGCTTCGAGCTCTTCGAAATAGGGATTCACCCTTTGTCCACTTACTTTAAATGTCCCTCGTTAGTTTTCAAATTTAATAATTAAATAACTCCATATGAAAATGTTTGAACTACTTGAAATGGTCCACTCCAATAGGACTTTTATTTTTTGGGAAACAACCACATCCTTGAATTGAACAAAAGGACTTTCATTCCTGATTCAAAGGTTCTTCTAAGGATCATTTTGTCATGCATAGCTTTCATTTTCTCCTTGTAGATCCTTGCACTCTCATACGCCTCATTTCTAAGCTCATTAAGCTTAAAAATTTGGAATATCCTTTGCTCTTTTGCTCCATTCAAGTTCATATTCATAGCCTTGATTGCCCAATAAGCTTTGTTCTCTAATTCAACCGATAGGTGGTATGAGCGGGGATTTTTGCTTCCGCTCAAATGTGGAATTGTTCTTGCGATTTTGGCACTGTTAGGCTCAGTGCCTTAGAGAACACGAGCCTAAACCCAGAGATAATGGAGTCACCACCTGAACGGGCTGGAAAAATAGAAAGGGTGGATGACTCAATTCATAAGGAATCCCCAACTCCCTATTGGGTTCAGAAAGTTGGGTATGTATGGGGAAGGTGAGAAATGGCCCAGCACCCTCAGAACGCCCGTTTCATTGAAACCAACCTCTTTTTCAGGTCTAAATATTATTAAATTCTTAAATATTATAATATCATCCATACTACAAGAAATTTATTAATAAAATAGATTCAGTCATAAAACAAGATAAAACAGCACATTACAAAATAACATGGGTACCCATCTTTAGATGGAAACATACCTTAACAATCTTTAAATTTTCACAAAGAAAATAAATAAAATAGGACACCCACATAAAGGTGGAAATGTGTCCCTTACAATTGTCCCAAAATTTTTAAATAAATTGAATTGCATAAACTAAATAAATAAGGCACCCACATTAGATGAAAGCATGCCTCTTACAATTCCCTTTAAAAATATATATAAATCTAAGAAAAAGAGTAAAGCAAGAAAAAATAATATAATACATATAAAGATAATTATATAATTAAAAAGAAGATAAAATCATCTAAATATTATCCATTAAAGAAATATAGGGCATGACGACGAGGGTCGCGTCTACGGAGGTCCCGCTAGCCTGTTAGCGAGTGGGGGTCAAGGGGACAGTGCCCCCGAAAGATAAACAATTTACATGATATAGTTTTGTTGAGAAATTATGGTTTCTATGTAAGCTAGGGCTTTATATTTATACAAATTAAGATTTTTTCTAAATTGGGGTTTAGGGTTTTTGAAAACAGGATTAGGGTTCTAAGGTTTTCTGAATTAGGGTTAGGGTTTTGGTAAAAATTACAGGACACTTAAATTCTAAACATGTAGATAAATTATTTTAATGGACATTCAAATATGCTACTATGAAATTCTATTATTCTATTATTGTAGATATAAACTTAGAAAATTGCTAAGTATTTAACAAATTATTGGACGCATTAATCGTATTATTATGTAAAGGTATTTCAGAAAGTAAACATGATTATTATAGGCTAAACAAGTCATGCTACAATTATATAACGTAATATTAATAAACATGAAACAACTAGCTGCTATAAATTCAAAGAAAATTAAATGAGAAGTTTTAAACCTCTGTTTGTAGGTGCCAACTAATATTTTACGTTGATTCAAATACTCTGCCAGTACCAATGTTAATTCTTGGTGGAGTGGAATGACGACAGTAACTACTGCCTTCCTTTTGTTTGTGCATTCTCGTTGTTTTCTTTCCCTCTTTTAACTTGTTGTTCTCATCTTTCTCCTTCTGTGTGTTGTTGCCTCCCTTGTTCAAGGTTACTCAATTGTTGCTGTCGTTTCAAGTTAAAAGTCTCAGCCCAAAAGTCCTTTCTGAAGTTCAAAAAGTTTGTATTTATATGAGCGTGCTAGGTTAAACATCGTGAAACCTTCCTGTTTTAAAAATAGATTACTGATGCATATCAAATTAATGAATTAGACACAAACTATGACCATATCAGGTTCAAACATATCAAGGCAAACCAAGACTATATCAAAGTACAATGATTTTAATCCGACAAAACATGGGTCCATATCAAATTGAGGAGGGCCAAATTTGATATGGGAACTATCCCATATCGAAATGGGGCTTCCAATTCGATATGGCACCTTAACTTAAGGTCCCATATCGAATTGGGAGAGTCCCAATTCGATATGGGACTATCCCATATGAAATTGGGACTACCTCAATATTTGACCTTAACTTAAGATCCCATATCGAATTGGGAGGAAGGTCCCAATTCTATATGGGACTATCCCATATCGAATTGAGGCATTCCAATTCGATATGGGTTGTCCCATATTAAATTGAGAGGCCCGGTTTGACTCAGACACACCCCTGAATGCCCTAATATTCAATCAGACCCGACCGAATCTTCAAAACAAACCTTTCTAGGGTTTTAAAGGTTTAACCATTATACCATCTAATCAAAAGGTTTATGACTCAGGCAACAGACTAGTCAATGCCAAAATAAAGGGTCTACAGGTGGAAAGCCTTGCCAAAGACTAATCTATATGTACTCTGTAACACCCCTTCCCGACCTACAAATGTAAGCCGAGTAGAGGTGCCACACTATCCTAATGTTGCTACCAATTTTACTCAGTCAATTTTTTTTTAGTTCCGATTTTTACAGAAATTTTGCCATAATTTTGCCTAAAAATTGAGTCCCAAGTGTCGACAAAACTGGTTTTTTTTTTTCTGATTTTTAAAACATTTACTCAAATCAATGCAAACAAAATCATTCTCAGTACACTCCCAATAAATCCCCCTTATAACCTCAACTACAACTTGTAAAAAGGATTTACACTTCTAGTACAACATAAAGTAAAAGTTTATTATGAAATACAGTAAATAAAATATTTGTTCACTATGCAGCTGAAAATAACAATATTTACAAATTCATATATATCCAAACTCAAGTTTTACAACCCATAAAATTTATACATTTCTTTGGCAGTCAGTCTTTGATCTTTAAGCCCACTATCAACACCTCAAAATCTATACTCGACTCGGCCTAGAGGAACTCTCTGGTTCTTCCCTGTCACCTGCGCGAAGAATCACATTCGCGCTAAGCCAACGGCTTAGTGGTACAAATTACAGTGCTATGATGCTTTAATGCCATGCTAATGTCACGCAATCAAGATTCAAGATCAATTCAAGAGAATATTATATTTCAAATCTTACCGGTTTCAATAATGTATGTATAGTAGTCATCTCATTATTCATTTGTTTCACCATTCAATAGTCACGTTTAAACAAACACAAGCATGGGCCCAAAAATAATCTAATATGCTATTCAAAGTTCAGAGTTACTGTTTTGGTCTATAATCATAATCATCAATACATTTATCCATGGATAATCGACTAGATTTGAGTTTACGACCCAGTCATTTCACCCAATCTAGTTTTAATAATTTATTTTTGAGGTTTACGACCCGGTCATTTCACCCCAAAAACATCACATTTCACATTTTTCAACTGGAATCGGCTTACGACCCGGTCATTTCACCTATCCAGTGATTTATAGGCATGCCGCCAAAACCAGAACTCTGAAAATTGAATAAACATATTAGGCACACAATGAATTCATTTATCTCATTCTCAATTTCTTTTCTTTTCATTTCTCATAATTAATTAGGCAACCATGCCTCCATTATATATTTCATTTGCATTATCATAGCCAACAACCATGGCCTCATATCTCATATGATCTCAAATCACAATCGGGCAATTCTTCATAATATCATATCTTTCACATTTCATTTCATCATCACATCTTTTACATTTCATATTCCATATTTCATTTCATCATTCAAATGGATATAATCAATGGCATTAACACATATTTTACATACTCATCACAACATTCACATCATACCAAACATACATTATTAATATGCATTAACAATGTATTAGATTTCTTAATACATTTACAATCAAATGTATGTTAAATCTCAACATCATATGAATGTATGAAATAATGTAATTTGTACTTACCTTAAAACCAACTCACACCAATCTATACACTTACTCTTCCAAGAATCCTCAACACTTAGGTTAGGGCAATTCAACCTCTTCACAACCTAATCCAAAAGGAGTATTAGCAAAATGACCATATGAATAGTACGTTCTGGTTTTAGACTCCACTCTATCCTTATTTTGAAAAATTATATAAAATAATCTACTTGACTAAAAATTCTAAAATTTTTACAGAACTAAATTTTACATCTTAAAATCATTCCTTTAAAATTTCAGATCAAACTGAACACAAAATCTTGGTCAAATAGTTCACCCAACCAGACTGCCCCAATTGCCCTGCATCCTGGCAGCAGTTCTGAACTTTGTGAATTCCATAAATTAAATTCAATCAACGTGGTTCCAAATTATTTTTCTCAAATACTAGACTCACTAAGAAACAACATATCCAAAATTCAATTGAATATGATATTTCTACATTTTATTAAAAATCCCGAAATATAGCTGTCTCAGTTAAGGTACCTGCTAGAACAGGTTTAGTAAAAATAATCTTTCCAAAATCATAACCATTCCAAAATCGAATCAACATATTTTTCAGTCATTCTAGACTCATAGAGGCACAACATATCAAAAATTCACTTCAAGAACATTTTTTTATATTTAATTAAAAATCATACAAGTCACAGCCTTTACTAATTATAAAACAGAAAAAATTTCACTAAACACAACTCTTACTCTTCCATCACCAACACCAACCTAACTTCTTATCTTTAATTCCATTTCAACACTTTTACACACACCATACACAAACACACTCCAACCATCAACAACACTCCATCAAACTCAAACAAAATTCCAAAAAGAACAAGAGAAAACTTACCAAAAATGATGAACTTCTTGAATTTCTAACTTGTTTTCTTCTTTCAATTAGCTCTTAAACTTCAAAAACCCTCACTTGCTCTCTTGTTTCCTTGAGGTCCGGCCAACACAAAGAGAAAAGGAAAAAAAATGACAAAGTGAAGAGACAAAGTCAAATTTCCCCTCTCTTTAAACCTCCACCAAGCAATTTAAAAAGAAAATTACCTAAATACCCTCTTCTATACAATTAAACTCCCTTTCACTTACTTGCCCTTTTTAGTAATTTCATACATAACCAAAATAAATATCCTCTTCCTTTGACCATCCATTTGACTTGTGTATATGTTATATATATGTCCATATATATAACATATACACTCCTCTTTAAATTATTTTCTCTTTCCAATAACATATACATTTTAATTCAAATAAAACAACAATTATACTAAAACTTCTAGGGCACATTTTGGGATATTACAATTCTCCCCCTCTAAAAAGAAATTTCGTCCTCGAAATTACTTGATATCAAGTCTGAAACAGTTGAGGATACTGATCTCGCATTGCTTGCTCACTCTCCCAAGTTGCCTCTTCTCTACCATGATTCTTCCAAAGAACTTTTACAAGTGGCACTTTCTTATTTCTCAACTCTTTCACTTCATGTGCCAAAATAGCAATTGGTTCTTCTTCAAAAGTTAGATCTGGACTGACCTCAATAGATTCAACTGGTAAAACATGAGATGGGTCATATCTATACCTTCGCAACATAGAAACATGGAAGACATTATGGATTCTATCCAACTCAGGCGGCAAAGCAAGACGATAAGCAACTGGTCCAACTCTTTCTAATATCTCATACGGTCCAATGAATCGAGGACTCAGCTTCCCTTTTCGACCAAATCTCAATATCTTTTTCCAAGGAGACACTTTCAAAAATACTTTATCTCCAACATCAAACTCTATGTCTCTCCTCTTCAAATCTGAATAAGACTTCTGTCGGTCTGAAGCTGCTTTCAACCTATCCCGAATCATCTTCACTTTTTCTTCAGTCTCTTTAATCAGATCAGGACCAACCAATTTGCCTTCCCCAATTTCATTCCAACATAAAGGCATTCTACATCTTCTTCCATACAATGCCTCAAATGGTGCCATTCTAATACTGGATTGATGACTGTTGTTGTAAGCAAATTCTACAAGTGGCAAAAATCTGTCCCAACTTCCAGAGAAATCAATGACACAGCTTCTCAACATATCCTCAATAATCTGTATCACTCTCTCTGACTGCCCATCTGTCTGTGGATGAAAAGCAGTGCTAAAATGCAATCGAGAACCCAAAGCACCATGTAAACTCTTCCAAAATCTTGAAGTAAATCTAGGATCTCGATCAGACACTAAAGAAATTGGGACTCCATGCAACTTTACTATCTCATTGATGTACAATTCAGCTAACTTCTCAAGTGAAAAGTCCATCCGAACCGGAAGAAAATGAGCAGTCTTTGTCAACCTATCAACAATCACCCAAATGACATCATGCTTCCTCTGTGTCATAGGCAAACCAGACACAAAATCCATTGTGATTCTCTCCCATTTCCATTCAGGCACCGTTAAAGGTTGAAGCAACCCTGTTGGAACTAGATGTTCAGCTTTCACCCTCTGACATGTGAGACATTTGGACACAAATTCTGCTATGTCTCTCTTAATACCAGACCACCAATAATGCTGTCTCAATTCATGGTACATCTTTGTACTTCCCGGATGCATAGCAAAAACCGATTGGTGTGCTTCCTCCAAAATAACCTTTTTCAAACTATCATTATTAGGAACACACAATCTATCCTTAAACCAAAGGCTACCATCACTTCTCACAAAGAAATCTCGGCTCTCCCCATTTTGGCAATCTGAAACAATCTTCTGAATTTTCTCATCTATCAATTGAGCCTCCTTAATCTGATCCAATAATACTGGTCTCAATTGCAATTGAGTCAACAATGCACCATCATCACATGATTCAAAACTAGCATGTAACGCTCTCAACTCAACAAGCAACGAGAGCGAATAAACAGCCAAACCTGCCAGAGACTTCCAACTCAAGGCGTCAGCAACTACATTTGCCTTACCAGGATGATAATCAATCAAACAGTCATAGTCTTTGATCAGCTCTAACCATCGCCTTTGCCGAAGATTCAGCTCTCTCTGGACACCCAAATATTTCAAACTTTTATGATCCGTATAGATAAAACATTTCTCCCTATACAAGTAGTGTCGCCAAATCTTCAAAGCAAATACTATAGCTGCCAATTCCAGATCATGTGTCGGATATTTAAGCTCATGCGGCTTCAACTGCCAAGAAGCATAAGCTACAACTTTACCCTCTTGCATCAAGACACATCCTAAACCATTATGTGAAGCATCACTGTAAATCACATATGGTTTATCTTCCATGGGTAAAGTAAGAACAGGTGCTTGAGTCAACATTTCTTTCAACTGATCAAAACTAGCTTGACACTGATCTGTCCACACAAATCTAACTCCCTTTCGAAGCAATCTGGTGAGTGGAGTAGCTATCAAAGAAAAACCTTTCACAAACCTTCGATAATAGCCTGCCAAACCCAGAAAACTTCTAACTTCAGTCACTGACTTTGGTGGACTCCAATTCAAAATGGCCTCAACTTTACTCGGATCAACTCTTATACCATCTCCTGAAACTATATGACCGAGAAAAGTTACTTGGTCAAGCCAAAACTCACACTTTGACAGCTTAGCATACAACTGTTTCTCTCTCAAGATCTGTAACACAATTCGCAGATGCTTGTCATGTTCTTCCTCATTACGTGAATACACCAAAATATCATCGATGAAAACCACCACAAACTGATCTAGATAGGGCCGAAACACCCTATTCATCAAATCCATGAAAGCTGCAGGTGCATTCGTCAATCCAAAAGGCATTACCAAAAACTCATAATGCCCATATCTTGTGCGGAAAGCTGTCTTAGAAACATCTTCAGCTCTAACCCTCAATTGATGGTACCCTGATCTCAAATCAATTTTGGAAAACACCGCTGCTCCCTTCAACTGATCAAAGAGATCATCAATTCGAGGCAAAGGATACTTATTCTTGATAGTTACTTTGTTCAATTGCCTATAATCAATGCACAACCTCAAAGTACCATCCTTTTTCTTTACAAACAACACAGGAGCTCCCCACGGAGAAACACTAGGGCGAATAAACCCTTTATCCAACAACTCCTGCAACTGTACCTTCAACTCTCTCAATTCAGCAGGTGCCATTCGATAAGGAGTGATAGAGATGGGAGTAGTACCAGGCAACAAATCGATACCAAACTCAACCTCTCTCTCAGGGGGTAACCCTGGCAACTCCTCTGGAAATACATCTGAAAACTCAGCAACTGTGGGTATACTATTAAGTTGAGAACCCATTACTCTGGTATCCAAAACATGAGCAAGATAAGCATCACACCCTTTTCTAATCAACTTTCTAGCTGAAACAGCTAAAACCAACAAGGATGCAAGTTGTCTCTGCTCACTAGATACCAATATACTTCTACCATCACCAGTTCTCAAAGTAACACATTTCTTTTGACAATCCACCATGGCTCCATGCTTAGACAACCAATCCATGCCTAAGATCAAATCATATTCTTTAAAAGGCATTTCAATTAAATCACCAAGAAACTCCTCACCTTGAACCACAATAGCACTCTCACGATGCACCCTACTCACCACAACACTATGTCCTAAAGGATTGGTCACTAAGACATCAAATCCTAAGGACTCTGAATGCAATTCAGACACAGGCAAGATAGATGCACTTATGTATGAATGAGTAGATCCTGGATCAATCAAAGCAAGAACTGAAATGCCAAATAAAGAGAATGTACCAGCTATAACTGCTGAAGCATCTGGCTACCTCTGCATCACATATACTCTCTGAGAAGATCCGGCCTCATCTGGCCTGCTGCCCCTGGATGAAGATCCTCCTCTCTGACTAAACCCAGGTCTACCACCTCTACTGAAACCTCTGCCCCCTCGACCACCTCTGCTGACACTAGGTCGAGAAGCTGCAGTATCAGCCTGCCTATACTCCTGCATCTCAGGACAATCTCTAACAAAATGAGCTGGTGATCCACATCTAAAACACCCAGCTAATCCACCAATCTTCCAACAAACACCCCCATGGGTCTTACCACAATGCTCACATATAGGTGGAATAGACCTTTGAATCACTGGAGTCGGGGCACTAGCTACAGAAACTGTCGGTCTCAGCCTCAGCCTCTGATACTGAACTGATCTGCCCGACTGTCTCTGGGTTCTACTGGTTCTCGGAACAAAACCTCCTCGACCCCTCTTCATAGATGAAGACCCTGCCTCAAACTGGGGTCTCCTTACCCTGGTCTCTTCCTCAGTAGCAGCTGCTGCAATACCCTGGGCTCTCTCCACACTCCTAGCTGCTGCAACAAGCTGGGAAAAATCCTGGTATCTAGAACCAGCCACATGACACATAATAGAGGGCCTCAATCCCCCCTCAAATCTTCTGCACCTGTCTATCTCGTCTGAAATAATACCTCCAGCATAGTGACTCAACCAGATGAACTCGATCTCATATTCTGTCACAGTCCTGCTGTCCTGCTTCAAATTCAGAAATTCCATCTTCTTAACATCTTTATACTCCCTCGGAGTATATTTCAGCTCAAACTCCCGTAGAAAATCACTGTAGGACAATGTAGGTGGATCATCCATAGCATGAGGAACTGTCTTCCACCAATCATAGGCATCTTTCTGCAGGAGGGATCTGGCATAGTCAAATTTCTCATCCAAAGTGGCTTGCAACTATATGAATATTCTCTGTACCTTATCCAACCACTGCTCAGCCACTGCAGGATCGGTAGTGCCCAAGAAATCTTCAGCCCCATATTTTCTTAACTTGTCATAATGTCTTACCGGCATCTGAGGCTGTGGTGGTGGTAGTGGTGGTGGTGGTGGTGGTGGCTACACTGGAGCTCCCCTCAACAGTTCTACCATATGCCTTAACCAACCCGGCGGAGCCTCCTCTGCAGCTGATCTCTCTGGCACAGAAACAGGTGCCTCACTAACCCTCTCAAATCTAGCTCCATCTCTACTCTCTTCAGGAGCTACACTTTCCGCACTACCCTCAAAAGACTGTCGTGAATGAGATGCCATCTCTACCTATATCTGCAAACACAACAGAATATTCCTCATTAAAGATCAAAGACTGCCATACCAAAACATGTATTTTACTCAAAAACCCACTTTAAAAAATCAAAATATTCTTTTTCTTACAATTGACCTAGGTTGAGAATCTCAAACCTAGGCTCTGATACCAAAAATTGTAACACCCCTTCCCGACCTACATATGTAAGCCGAGTAGAGGTGCCATACTATCCTAATGTTGCTACTAATTTTACTCAGTCAATTTTTTTTAGTTCCGATTTTTACAGAAATTTTTCCATAATTTTGCCTAAAAATTGAGTCCCAAGTGTCGACAAAACTGGTTTTTTTTTCTGATTTTTAAAACATTTACACAAACCAATGCAAACAAAATCATTCTCAGTACACTTCCAATAAATCCCCCTTATAACCTCAACTACAACCTGTAAAAAGGATTTACACTTCTAGTACAACATAAAGTAAAAGTTTATTATGAAATACAGTAAATAAAATATTTGTTCACTATGCAGCGGAAAATAACAATATTTACAAATTCATATATATCCAAACTCAAGTTTTACAACCCATAAAATTTATACATTTCTTTGGCAGTCAGTCTTTGATCTTTAAGCCCACTATCAACACCTCAAAATCTATACTCGACTCGGCCTAGAGGAACTCTCTGGTTCTTCCCTGTCACCTGCGCGAAGAATCACATTCGCGCTAAGCCAACGGCTTAGTGGTACAAATTACAGTGCTATGATGCTTTAATGCCATGCTAATGTCACGCAATCAAGATTCAAGATCAATTCAAGAGAATATTATATTTCAAATCTTACCGGTTTCAATAATGTATGTATAGTAGTCATCTCATTATTCATTTGTTTCACCATTCAATAGTCACATTTAAACAAACACAAGCATGGGCCCAAAAATAATCTAATATGCTATTCAAAGTTCAGAGTTACTGTTTTGGTCTATAATCATAATCATCAATACATTTATCCATGGATAATCGACTAGATTTGAGTTTACGACCCAGTCATTTCACCCAATCTAGTTTTAATAATTTATTTTTGAGGTTTACGACCCGGTCATTTCACCCTAAAAACATCACATTTTACATTTTTCAACTGGAATCGGCTTACGACCCGGTCATTTCACCTATCCAGTGATTTATAGGCATGCCGCCAAAACCAGAACTCTGAAAATTGAATAAACATATTAGGCACACAATGAATTCATTTATCTCATTATCAATTTCTTTTCTTTTCATTTCTCATAATTAATTAGGCAACCATGCCTCCATTATATATTTCATTTGCATTATCATAGCCAACAACCATGGCCTCATATCTCATATGATCTCAAATCACAATAGGGCAATTCTTCATAATATCATATCTTTCACATTTCATTTCATCATCACATCTTTTACATTTCATATTCCATATTTCATTTCATCATTCAAATGGATATAATCAATGGCATTAACACATATTTTACATACTCATCACAACATTCACATCATACCAAACATACATTATTAATATGCATTAACAATGTATTAGATTTCTTAACACATTTACAATCAAATGTATGTTAAATCTCAACATCATATGAATGTATGAAATAATGTAATTTGTACTTACCTTAAAACCAACTCACACCAATCTATACACTTACTCTTCCAAGAATCCTCAACACTTAGGTTAGGGCAATTCAACCTCTTCACAACCTAATCCAAAAGGAGTATTAGCAAAATGACCATATGAATAGTACATTCTGGTTTTAGACTCCACTCTATCCTTATTTTGAAAAATTATATAAAATAATCTACTTGACTAAAAATTCTAAAATTTTTAAAGAACTAAATTTTACATCTTAAAATCATTCCTTTAAAATTTCAGATCAAACTGAACACAAAATCTTGGTCAAATAGTTCACCCAGCCAGACTGCCCCAATTGCCCTGCATCCTGGCAGCAGTTCTGAACTTTGTGAATTCCATAAATTAAATTCAATCAACGTGGTTCCAAATTATTTTTCTCAAATACTAGACTCACTAAGAAACAACATATCCAAAATTCAATTGAATATGATATTTCTACATTTTATTAAAAATCCCGAAATATAGCTGTCTCAGTTAAGGTACCTGCTGGAACAGGTTTAGTAAAAATAATCTTTCCAAAATCATAACCATTCCAAAATCGAATCAACATATTTTTCAGTCATTCTAGACTCATAGAGGCACAACATATCAAAAATTCACTTCAAGAATATTTTTATATATTTAATTAAAAATCATACAAGTCACAGCCTTTACTAATTGTAAAACAGAAAAAAATTCACTAAACACAACTCTTACTCTTCCATCACCAACACCAACCTAACTTCTTATCTTTAATTCCATTTCAACACTTTTACACACACCATACACAAACACACTCCAACCATCAACAACACTCCATCAAACTCAAACAAAATTCCAAATAGAACAAGAGAAAACTTACCAAAAATGATGAATTTCTTGAATTTCTAACTTGTTTTCTTCTTTCAATTAGCTCTTAAACTTCAAAAACCCTCACTTGCTCTCTTGTTTCCTTGAGGTCCGGCCAAAACAAAGAGAAAAGGAAAAAAAATGACAAAGTGAAGAGACAAAGTCAAATTTCCCCTCTCTTTAAACCTCCACCAAGCAATTTAAAAAGAAAATTACCTAAATACCCTCTTCTATACAATTAAACTCCCTTTCACTTACTTGCCCTTTTTAGTAATTTCATACATAACCAAAATAAATATCCTCTTCCTTTGACCATCCATTTGACTTGTGTATATGTTATATATATGTCCATATATACAACATATACACTCCTCTTTAAATTATTTTCTCTTTCCAATAACATATACATTTTAATTCAAATAAAACAACAATTATACTAAAACTTCTAGGGCACATTTTGGGATATTACATACTCATTCCCAAAAGTGTTTTGAAAGTCGTATGATATGCCTATAGTGCTTCTAGAAGATGGACTGCCCAATCCTTCCTCATTATGCTCACTGTTTTCTCCTAGATCCCTTCAATATGCTTGTTGGATGTCTTGGCTTGGCCGGATGTTTGGGGATGATATGAGATTGCCACCTTATGCTGAATTCCCATTTTGGTCATTAATCTCTCAAAACATTTGTTGCAAAAATGGCTTCCTCCCTCACTCACGATTGCTTTAGGGGTCTCAAACCTGCTCAAAATATTTTCCTTCAAGAATTTCAAAACAACATTAGCATCATTAGTCCTTATGGGAATAGCTTCTACCCACTTGGACATGTAATCAACAGCAAGAAGGATATATTCAAAGCCAAATGACTTGGGAAATGGCCTTATGAAGTCTATTCCCCATACATCAAAAATTTCCACCACATCACATGCAAAAATTATAAGCATCTTTAAAAAGAGTGGGCCAATAAAAACCACTTTGAAGAACCTTCTTGACAGTCTTCTTTCCTCCAAAATGCCCTCCATAATACATGTTGCAAAATTGCAACATTTGTAATTGCTCTTCTTCTGGCATGCATCTTCTATTCATCCCTGCAAATTCTAAAGAAATATGGCTCGTCCCAAAAGTAATACTTACAGGAATGAAGAAATCTTTTCCTTGCCTGAAAATTCAAATTCTTTCTCACAACACCACAAGAAAGATAGTTAGCAATATCGACATACCATGGTGCTTAAGTTAAAGTAAACAAGTGTTCATCTGAAAATTTTTCAAAAGAATTTTCACAAGCAATCACTTTATCATTATCATGAGAATCCAATCTCAAAAGATGGTCAGCTACTACATTCTGACTTCCCTTCCTATCTTTAATTTCAACATCAAATTCTTGCAACATCAAAACCCATCTAATGAGCCTAGTTAGCTTGTGGTTTAGTCAATAGGTATTTCAAGGTTATGTGGTCCAAAAATACTATGACTTTAGAACCTATCAAATAAGATCTAAATTTGTCTAGTGCAAATACCACAGCTAACATTTCTCTTTCAGAGGTTGTATAATTCACTTGTGCATCATTTTAAGACAAACTTGAATAATAAATTACACATATCAATTTGCTCACTCTTTGGCCCAAAATAGCTCCAATGGCATAATTTGAGGCATCACACATTATTTCAAAAGGCAAATCCCAATTAGGTGCAACAATTATAGGGGCAGAAGTCAATTTTTCTTTCAAAATTTGAAATGCTTCAAGGCACTTATCATCAAAGACAAATGGGACATCTTTTCCAAGTAAATTACACAAAGGACGTGAGATTTTGGAAAAATCTTTTATGAACTTGTTGCACTCGAATTAAGTACTACTACAAAGCGTCACTCGCAAGTATACGAGGTAGCTGTAGCAAAGGTGATCGCCCCAAGGTCGTTTCCCCAAGAAGGTGTGGTTCGTAATAGCTTGATTGACAAATTATTTAAACGCGAGAGTTTGTTGTGTTGGAATGTAAAAGAACAATTTAAACCTAAGATTAAGGAGTGTAGGGTTGATGTATGAATGTTGTACAAGATCAAATCGATTCTTAGGAAGGTGCCTAGGATTATAGGTCCATTCAATCAAAGGTCAATTCTCAATTATCCATTTAACATAACCTTGTAAATTAATTTGTTCCTTAAGGTTAATTAGTCAATTACCAATTCATTAGTTCTCACATTCATGAAATAGCAATAACCAATTATTTTGCATTTGCAAATTAATGAAACCCTAGAACTTATATTTCTAATTCATTCATAGGGCAGTCGATTGCATAATTCGGATATCAAATTTCACCTCTCAATCCTTCATTCAATATCTAGAGATCAATAGGTAGCTAATCTATTAACCTAGCATACAATCCAATGCAATCAACCAACAACAAGGTACATCAATGGAAATATCAAATCAAAGCATTCAATCAAATATACTACAAACCCTAAGCATGGGTTTTTAGCTCAACATCATCAATTTAAAACATTCATTCAACTCAATATAAATCAAATACAAATTGTTCATTGCAATATCAATTCTCTTAATACAACAAAAACAATATTGGAATGAATTAAAAGAGAGAATAGAAAAACCCCTTGTGAAATGCCAAGAGTAGGATTACTAGTCTTTCTCCTAGCTCCACTTTGATATTTGATGAAGAACTCAAGCCCTCTTCAATGGTTGATTCCCCTTTGCAATATGGAATGGAGCTTTCTCAAGTCACCAAACCTTGGAATGGAGCTTGCCTTTGGTAAATGGAATGGAACCTTGGAATGGAGCTTGCCTTTGGTAAATGGAATGGAGCTTTCTCAAGTCACCAAACCTTAGAATGAAGCTTCTTCAACCTTCAAGAGCTTGTTTAACCCAATTTATCCCAAAGAACCTCAAAGATCTTGTCAATGAAAGATGGAGAAGATGAAGATGGAGGATGAAGATGAAGGGACAAGGAGAGTGTCACTCTCTCCTCATCTTAAATCGTGTTTGCCCCCTCCTTCTCTTTTCTTTTCTCTCTCTCCTTGCCAAGCTTGATTTAGCTTGGTCGTGTCTCTCATTTTTCTTTGGGACACGGCCAAGCTTGCTGGCCGTGTCCTTCATTGCCTTCTTCTTTCTTTGTTCTTTGGATTTTTTGCTCCTTAGGTGAGACACGGCCAGTGACTTGGCCGTGTCTCTTGCCAGTGTCAGTCACTGCTTCTATTTTAGGATGAAACACGGCCAAGACAATGAGACATGGCCAAGCTTCAAGTGACATGGCCATGTCGATCAAACACACTCACAGACATGGCCAAGCTTGTGAGTGTGTCAAGTACTTTCTCTATTTTAGGATGAAACACGGCCAAGACAATGAGACATGGCCAAGCTTCAAGTGACATGGCCATGTCGATCAGACACACTCACAGACATGGCCAAGCTTGTGAGTGTGTCAAGTACTTCCTCTATTTTATTTCTTTCTTAGTTTCTTTTCCTTGGGTGAGACACGGCCAGTGGCTTGGCCTTGTCTCTTGGGTGTGTCAGCTACTGTCTTGGAATTCTTTTGAGGGACATGGCCAAGCTTGCTTTGGCTTGGCCATGTCTTGCTTGATTCATGCTCTTTCTTTATTTTTCTTGATTGTTTTGATCATCCAAGGGAGTTTTTGCACTTAAACCTAAAACAAACACTTTAAACAAACTTAAAACAAAATTCAATCAAAACATTAACTAAAAACACATAAAAATCATACTGAAAACTAGTACAAATATGATCTAAACAGAACCTCCTATAAAAGCCAGTGTGTCCCAAAAAATGTTTAATCTCTCTAACCAATGTGGGGGTTTGTAGATTCATAATCAAATCAACCTTAGCTTTGTCCACTTCAATCCCCTTATGGGAAACAACATGTCCCAAAACAATGCCATGATCAACCATAAAGTGACTCTTTTCCTAACTCAAGGTAATTTTGCATTCAATACATCTTTCAAGTATAAGAGTCAACTTATGTAAACAATCATCGAAAGAATTGCCATAAATAGAAAAGTCATCCATAAACCTCAATACACTTATCCAACATGTCGAAAAAAATTGAAAGCATACATCTTTGAAATGTCCCTGGTGCATTGCAAAGACCAAATGGCATCCTCAAAAAGGAAAAATATCTCAAAGGGACGAGCAAAAGTCATCATTGGTTGATCCTCCGACACGATGGGAACTTGGTAGAAACGTGAAAGACCATCAAGAAAATAGTAAAAAGCATGAACAGATAATCTATCAAGCATCTTATCAATAAATGGTAAAGGAAATGATCTTTCTTGGTGACGTTATTTAATTTCCTATAATCTATGTACATTCGCCACCCGGTTTGAGTTCGTGTAGGTACCAACTCTCCCTTCTCATTCAGAACTACAGTCAATCCAACTTTCTTTGGCACCACATGTATGGGACTAACCCACTCATTGTCAGCTATTGGGTAGATCATCCCCTCATCAAAGAGCTTAAGAACCTCCTTCTTGACTACTTCACTCATAATTGTGTGAAGCCTCCTTTGAACCTCTTTAATTGGTTTAGCTCCCTCTTTTAAAACTATCTTATACATACACATAGAGGGACTAATACCCTTGATATTGCTCAACCCTCAACTAATGCCTTTCTTGAATTTTTTTCAACATTTTTACAAGTTTATCTTCATCATCACTTTTGAGAGTCGTAGAAATTATCACTGGTTGTGTGTTGTTCTCCCCAAGTAAAACATACTTCAACTGCATTGGGAGTTCTTTAAGTTCAACCATTTTTGGTTGAATCTCCTCTTCCTCAAATTCAAGTCCCTTCTCATTGCTCTCATCATCCAACATGGACTTGCATTCTTTAATTTCCACATCAAAAATCTTGATCTCTTCACCCAAAGTTAATGACATCTCTAACTTGTCTTCACTACTTTCCTGCAATAAAACTTTTTCAACAACAAAATCAGCAAAATCAATAAAAGAGCAGTCTTCATAAACAACAGTAGTAGGGATTCAGGAAGTGTTAAAAATTAAAAATTCTACAGTTTGTCCTAAAATAGCCATGGTTAATTTTTCATTTTTAACATCAATCAAAGTATTACTTATATCCATAAAAGGCCTCCCTAACAAAATTGTATGTTCTGAATCCCTAGAGATTTCTTCTCCCATATCTAAGACAATAAAATCAATAGGAACAATCAAACCACCTACCTTAATTAGGACATCCTCTATGATCCCCTTAGGGCATCTAAGGGTTTTATCCGTAAGCTGCAAAACCATTTTAGTTGGTTTAAGTTCTCCTAGCTCTAACTTCAAATAAATGAAATATGACATCAAGTTTATACTAGCTCCTAAATCACACATGCCAAAGGTTTCCTTCCCATTCCCTATAGTGATATTCACTATAAAACTTCTAGGATCCTTTAGCTTAGGAGGTAATTTGTGTTGTAAAACAACACTTGTTACTTTTGAGACTATCACCTTCTCATTCAACTCATACCTTTTCTTTATAGTGTTAAGCTCCTTAAAGAATTCGGCATAAGATAGCATATTTTTAATCACCTTAAGTAAGGGAAGGTTAATACTTACCTTTGAGAGCATGTTATAAATTTCAGAAAATTGTTTATCATGCTTCTCATTTTTTAACTTTGCTTGGGAATGGAATTGGCGCTCTGCGCTCTGTAAGGATTTGGAGATTTGTGTAGCTTTGATGAAGTGGATGTCTCCTCACTCTCCTCCTTCGACTCACTTGGTTGATCTTTGCCTGCTTACATTTTCTTGCCATTTTCTTGAATTTTACCTGCATCCAAAGAATCACTAATTTTATTATCAATTATCTTACCACTTCTTAACACTGTGATTGCCTTGGCTTGCTCCGGTTGGCTTGGAAATTTTCCTTTTTGATGAGTTTGAAATTGATTAGCTAGTTCCCCCACTTGAGTCTCCACCTTCTTAAGCGATGCTTCCAAAGAGTCAAATCTCTTGTTCGTTGCCTAAAAAGGGAACAAGTTCGTTGCCTTACGACCTTCATCCTTGCATAAATCACCTAGGCAATTCAAAAATGAACACTTAAAAAAATTAAGCAATTAAAATGAAAAGAATCAAATTATTACTAAAAATAGCCTTCCCCGGCAGTGGCTCCAAAAACTTGTTGTGCTCTACTAAACACTACTATAAAGGAACACTCGCAAGTATATGATGTTATTGTAGCAAAGGTTATTTCCCCAAGGTTATCTTATAAGGAAGGTGTTGTTTATAATAAATAGATTAAAACAATTATTAAAGTTTGAATGTATATTGTTGAAATGTTGAAATGGTGAAAGTAAAAACGAGTATTATTTATGCAAGATTAAATCAAATTTTTGGAATGGTAACTAAGGTTTGTAGATCAATTTAATCAAAGCTTAATTATCAAGAATTGTAAGAGGTATTATTTGGTCTATGATGAAGGTCGTAAGGATGGTTTATTAAAAACCCTAATTCACAAATTAAAAACCCTAACTAGTAAATCTATTATTTAAACATGATACTTAAATGTAGGATTGATTACTAATGCTTGTGTATTTATGATTTGTCTTATTGGATGGTTTATTTGGTCTATGATGAATGATTTACTTATGATGAATGATTGATTGTTTTTTTATTGGTTTATTTTGATTTCAAGAATTGTAAGAGGTATGTTTCCAAATTATGGGTACCTCATATGTTGAGTATCATGTAATTTAATTTATTTTAAGTTTTTGATTAATGTAAAGGATATGTTTCCACAAATTGGTGGGTATCCTATTTTACTTATTTTCTTTAGGACATTGGACAATTGTAAAGGCATGTTTCCATCCATCTATGGGTGCCTACTCATTTTTTAACCTGCTTGGGAATGGAATTGGCGCTCTGTAAGAATTTGGAGATTTGTGCAGCTTTGATGAAGTGGATGTCTCCTCACTCTCCTCCTTCGACTCACTTGGTTGATCTTTGCCTGCTTACATTTTCTTGCCATTTTCTTGAATTTTACCTGCATCCAAAGAATCATTAATTTTATTATCAATTATCTTACCACTTTTTAACACTGTGATTGCCTTGGCTTGCTCCGGTTGGCTTGGAAATTTTCCTTTTTGATGAGCTTGAAGTTGATTAGCTAGTTCCCCCACTTGAGTCTCCACCATCTTAAGCGATGCTTCCAAAGAGTCAAATCTCTTGTTATTCACCTCTTGATTTTGGGTACTAATTTGAATGAAATCATTCAAATTATCTTCAAGTAAATGTTTCTTAACTTGCTCTTGATTTAAAGTTTGCCCTTGGAAGTTGGGTCCTCTTTGATAAGGTTGGAAGGGTGGTTGAGGTGGAACGTGTTGTTGATTCTTCCATGAAAAATTTGGGTATTTTTCCAACTGGGGTTATAAGAGTTTGAATATGGGTCATTCTTACCCCTTTGTTTGAAACCTTCCAAAGCATAAACTTTCTCTTACCCTTCTTAGAATGGATCAAAGCTTCAAAAACACACATTTTCATGATGGCCTATAACACCACATGATGCATATGTTTATTGGCTTGGCATTGACAAGTTTCCTTTAGCATTTA
Source organism: Garcia nutans (assembly GCA_947685225.1). Taxonomy (NCBI): domain Eukaryota; kingdom Viridiplantae; phylum Streptophyta; class Magnoliopsida; order Malpighiales; family Euphorbiaceae; genus Garcia; species Garcia nutans. The sequence continues at coordinate 6,224,429 of CANTUV010000068.1, forward strand.
GCAATTTTACTTGTTTTGTCAACTCCGTAATTTGTCTTGCCAATTTTGAATTTGCATTGAACTCATATGCTCCTCTTCTCCTTTTCCAAATACTCTCTTGTTGCGAATTTGCTCCCAACATTTCAAACAATGCAACAATTTTTGCAACTATCTTTTCACCCATAGCTCACCCTGCTGCATTATCCACTGTATTTTGGCTCTGCTGAGTGAGCTCATTATAAAAGAATTGATTGAGCAATTATTATGGATAGTAATGATGAGTGCATTGAAAAATTAATGATTTAAAGCGATCCTACACCTCATGAAATGGTTCTCCATCCAATTGGATGAAAGTTGTAATACTCCCCCCAAGCTCCTTTGTTTTCTGGTGTCAATAGAATTTTTCCATGAATTTGTTATAGACTTTGGTCCATGCGGTTAATGAATTTTCTAGTAAAGTCACTAACCATGCCTTTGCCCTATCTTTCAAACTATATTAAAAACATCTCATTTTAAGTTCATCTTCTGCCAATGCTCGCAAAGAGAATGTATGCAAGGTGGTGTAAACATCTAGAATGAAGTTGAAAGGATCTTCATTCGGCAATCCATGGAAAGAGGGCAGCATACTATAATTGATGTTTTTCAGTTCATAGTTTCTTGCTGAATCGCTCAACCTTATACATGATGTACTTACTCCAATAATAGATCGTGTAAACTCCTTCATGGGTGGTTCCTCTACTTCACCCATTTCTACTTTCGTGTTCTCCCTAAATTGTTCTTTGGTGTTTTCTCCCTCTTTTCCCAAAGGTTCCACTCCCTCGGTGCTAAGACGTCTATGGACGTTGTCTAAAAAGGGAACAAGTTCGTTGCCTTACGACCTTCATCCTTGCATAAATCACCTAGGCAATTCAAAAATGAACACTTAAAAAAATTAAGCAATTAAAATGAAAGAATCAAATTATTACTAAAAATAGCCTTCCCCGGCAATGGCTCTAAAAACTTGTTGTGCTCTACTAAACACTAGTACAAAGGAACACTCGCAAGTATATGAGGTTATTGTAGCAAAGGTTATTTCCCCAAGGTCATCTCATAAGGAAGGTGTTGTTCATAATAAATAGATTAAAACAATTATTAAAGTTTGAATGTATATTGTTGAAATGTTGAAATGGTGAAAGTAAAAACGAGTATTATTTAAGCAAGATTAAATCAAATTTTTGGAATGGTAACTAAGGTTTGTAGATCAATTTAATCAAAGCTTAATTATCAAGAATTGTAAGAGGTATTATTTGGTCTATGATGAAGGTCGTATGGATGGTTTTTTAAAAACCCTAATTCACAAATTAAAAACCCTAGCTAGTAAATCTATTATTTAAACATGATACTTAAATGTAGGATTGATTACTAATTCTTGTGTATTTATGATTTGTCTTATTGGACGGTTTATTTGGTCTATGATGAATGATTTACTTATGATGAATGAATGATTGTTTTTTTTATTGGTTTATTTTGATTTCAAGAATTGTAAGAGGTATGTTTCCATATTATGGGTACCTCATATGTTGAGTATCATGTAAGTTAATTTATTTTAAGTTTTTGATTAATGTAAAGGATATGTTTCCACCAGTTGGTGGGTATCCTATTTTACTTATTTTCTTTTGGACATTGGACAATTGTAAAGGCATGTTTCTATCCATCTATGTGTGCCTATTCATTTTTTTTATTTGAATTTGTTGTGATTTTAATAAAATATTTATTTATTCTTGTGATCGCATATAGTATGGATAATGTCATTACATTTAAGAATTTTATAATATTAAGACCTGAAAAGGATGTCGGTTCTAATGAACTGGCACTGTGGGGTGTCAGGTCATTCTCACCTTCTCCACGGGTACCCAACTTTTCAAACCCAATAGGGGGTTGAAAATTCCTTAGAAATCGTGTCATCCACCCTTTTCTTTTTTCTTCCCGTCCGGCGGTGACTCCATTTTCTCTGGATTTAGGCACATGTTCTTTAAGGCCCTGAGCCTAGTAGTGCCGAAGTCACAAAACCATTTCAGATGGGAGTGAGTGCAAAAATCGTCGCTCACAATGGTGACTCCATTGGGGATAAGAGAAATTAATTCTGATGGTCTTTATATTATTTTATTCTTTCTTATTATGATATTGTCCATTGCATCATTTAGATTTTATTGCGTGTGTGAGTTAGGATGCCCGTGTTACGCATGTTGTGTTTTGTAAGGGATACCATACTTTCACTCAAGGTATGAAAATCGAGCATAGCATGACCACTCACAGCCTTATACCTTTTGGTATATACTCACTATAAGAGCCTAAAACCTTTCAAACCAAAGACTTAAGCTCATGCAATTGACCTAGTTATTTTTCTTAGATTTTTACCCTAAATGCTTATTGTTTGACTATGGTTAATTTATCTTGGGTTAAATCATGGCTTACTTGGTTTGTTCCTTTTCTAATATGGCCTACCTATATTGCAAGCTCAAAAATATTTTTTCCTTTAAAAGACCAAAATCTCAAATGTTCAAATCTTTTAAGATGGATCAAAAATCTTTTTCTACCTTATGGCCCAAGGGTTTTGCAGCAAATTTATTTTTTTTCAAAGATTACAAAAGAGCTTACAAATATTCAGGTCAATTATGAAAATATTAAAAATTAATTATGAGCCTAGCTTATGCTAAGAACTATTAATCATGGACTTGTTTTTGGCATGAATCATTAGTTACTTTTTCAAGTGAGAAATCTATTTATAATAAACCTCTTAATTTAGTTTTAATCCAATATAGTATAAAATTTGTTTTAATTGATTAGATGGATTAAAGCCTAATTAATAGGAATTATCATGAACTAATTTTCATGTTCCAAAATATAACTATTGGTTAAATCATCCGAGGGAATTTTTTGAGAACAAAATATCCCATGTTGGTATTTTGCTAACCATATACCTAGGAAAAGAAACTCACCATTCGTGTGTGGAAGTTATAAGGTTGCAAGGGACTTCTTAATTATCTTTGTTTGTTTATTATTTGTGAATACATGCATACATGCATACACGCATTGTATAACATATCATTGATCCTTTCTGGCTCACAGACCTAGAGTACAACAGTTCAAAAGTGTACGACAACCTAACTTGCTCCAATGACATAGAATTCAGCAGCAACTTAATTAGCTTCTTACCGAAAGCAATGGATCCCGAGCAAATTCAATGGATGGTGGATGATGCCATTAATGCCAAGATGGAAGAGTTGAAGGAGGCCTTGGTTGAGATTATGAGGAACCAACTGACTGCAATTTTTGGGAACGCCACTGAGGCATCTGCCAGTACAAAGAAACCAAAAGATAATGGAAAGGCTAAGATAGTTGAAGTGGCCTTTGATGAAGACAAACAAGCTATGGACGATGATGACTGCGAACAGTACTACCAAGATCAACAAGAGGACAAGAAAGAAATGAAGACTACAAAAAAGAAAGTTGAATTCACTGCTGTCAAGAAGATGATTTTTGATTTGGAAAAGAAATTTGAAAAGAAGCTGAAAACTAAAGAAATGTTGGAGGTTGACAAGTTGTTTGAGCTAGATGAAGAGGTCCCGTACAAGTTCAAGATGCCTTCCTTTGTAAAGTTCAATGAAACTGGAAATCCTGTAACACCCTTATACCCTATACACGTACAATACACGCACCCAGTATATAAAGAATCTGCATATATGGTACAAAGGTGTCACGACCCGGTTTGATAAAAATTTTCACATTTCTGATTTAAAATTTCAAATACTAAATATATAAAATTAAATAGTATATAAATATTCTTTACTTGTTATAGGAACTCAAAATAAACATTTTATATGAAAATCTCTAGGAAAATTTTGGCAGAGTTTTGTCTGTAATTTGAACATCCCAAAATTTATCAATTACACAACCTGTAAAAACAACACTTCCAATAAACAATAAACCACATCTTCACCTTAACTTCACAATTTTTCCACATTTTCTCAAAACATTTATACATATTCATATATATATATATATATATCCAAAACACACATATAAAAATCCATCCTACTCAATTTATCCAAAAGTCTTTATAACTTACAATACATATACTTTAAAATCATAAACATAATATACATGATTTCATAATGTACAAAAACATAAAATGTATACATGATGGCAAAAGGCTTGTTCTTGATGTGTCCAAAATTTACTCAATGAGCAATCTCAAATCTAGACCCGTCCCGGTCTAGAAGAACTCTTGGGCTCGACTGGATCTCCCCTGTCACCTACGTGATAAATTACAATCATACTAAGCTAAAAGCCTAGCAGTACAACTTTGATAAAAGTAAAACTTTAACACAATGCCAATGCATAATGCATTTGCATGCTATGCAACAATGTAGCATTCCATTCATTTTAATAAAATAATTTTTCATTTGTTTATGATTCACACAAACACACATACAAGCATGGGCCCAATAAACTAATACATTATTCAAATTCTAAAGTTAGCATTTTGGTCCAAATTAACACCAAGTGTCTAGCCCCAAAGGCAAATCATATCATAGTGACTCCAAGCGTTTAGCCCCAAAGGCAAATAGTGACGATAACCTCATATGTAACATCCCAACTAAGCTTCAAGGGCTATGCCCAACCCAGCTTCAAGGGACTATTACATCCTAGTCATGCCGCCAAACACAAAACTCTGAAAATTAAATAACATACTAGACACACAATTATTTCATATTTCTCATTCTCAATTCCTTTCTCATATTTCATTTTTCTCATTCAAGTCAATGTTATTTCATTTCATTACATTACAAGGCATTTCATAATAAAATCACATTCCATACAATTTATCCATTTTCAATGGCTTTTCACAATGTTTATAATGCATACACATCAACTTACATGCCATAACACAATGTATATAGATTTTCAAATGATCAAGTAGCTTAACACATTTTTCATTTGAAATGTGTTAAGCCAAAATTAAATGCAAGTACTTTAAAACTATCAAAGCATGTACTTACCTCACTAAGCACTTAAATGCAAGCTTAAAATCTCCCACCAACCTTCACTTTCAAATTGCTCTTCAACACTAGGATTGAGCAATTCACTTCTCCTTAATGCCTATACACAATGTGATTAAATACAATCATTTAATATCACATTTTAAGGCATTTCTAACATTAAACCCTAATTAAACATCACTCTTATACAAATTCCAAAAATTTAGCCTTTCCTTACTTTAACATTAGAATTCCATTCTATTCTATTTAAATTAGTGTTTTAAGTTTATTTATATTATTAAAAATATATTATAACATGTTTCATTCATACACATTAGTTAAATACTCAATCTTATTCAAAACCCTAAAATGACATAACCTTCACCATTGAAGGTTTTTCATTCTAACCTATTTCAATTATTAATCTAAGCATATTTACTTCACTAATACCATGAATTAATATGATTTAAACATTAAAATTCAACAATTCACCATTCTTTAAAAATTCTCTTTCCAAAACCCTAAACTCAACACTACCTCATCCAAACTCTAACCAAACTTAACCAAATCTATCATTTGACTTTAAAATCCTTGTTTATGCATCAAAACAACATATTTGGAATCAATTTTCACAATTAAAACACATGATTTTGAGAATCTAAAGTTTTCATAACCCTAAATTCTCTCTTCACCCAACTCATCCCAATCTTAATCCTTTCTTCCATTTAACTTGAAAATCATTAATAATTAATCAAAATAACTTCATTCATATCTAATTAAATAATTAAATCATGCTAATAGAAAATTCCAAAATCCACATATTCATAGTTTCGTAGAAAATCAAAAATTAAGAAAAGAAGCTTGCTAACCTATTGGAAATCCACCAAAACTTCAATTAATTCTTGAAAATTCTTGTCAAAATGAGTATTTGGATGAAGAAAAATCACTCCAATGGCCATGGAATTTTATTATTTTTTTAAAGAAGAAAACTAAATTTAATTTTCTGTTTCTTTCCACTTAAAAAAAAATATGACCATATATAAATATTATTTTATTTTAATAAATAAATAATTATTTAATTATTTTAAAATCCCAAATTACCTCTTCTAACAAAAAAAATAATTTATTTTTAATTTATTTAAATAATTTTAAGTTATAAGGTATAATTACCATTTTGCCCTTAGACTTTTGACTTTTCTTTTAAAAGAGACTAATGTATATGTTAAGTATATGTTAGGTATATTTCACATATATATTCTACTTTTTCACTTAAAATCCTTTCATTTTCCATTTAAATTATTTTTTAACTTATTTAAATTTAAATTTATTTTATTTAATTTAATTCCAAAAATATTAGAGATGTTACAATTCTCTTCCCTTAAAGAAAAAATTTTGTTCGCGAAATTACCTGCTATCAACTCTGGAACAACTGGGAAAACTGACTCCGCATCGTCAGCTCACTCTCCCATGTCGCCTCCTCAATGGCATGATTCCTCCAAAGGACTTTTACAAGTGGCACCTTCTTGTTCCTCAACTCTTTTACCTCTCGTGCCAAAATCGCTACTGGTTCTTCCTTGTAAGTCAAATCTGGGCTCACCTCAATAAACTCCACTGATAGGATATGAGATGAATCTGCCCTGTACCTCCGAAGCATAGAGACATGGAAGACATTATGTAATATCCCAAACTATATCCTAAAATTTTGAATAGGCTTATTGTTGATATTGATTTAATGATTTTAAAGTGTGTAATAATGATTAAGAGGAAAGTGTGTATATGTTGTATATATAAAGATATATACAATATATACAAGTCAACATTTAGTGATGGTCAAATGAGATTTTTAATTATTTTAAAATAGAAATTAATGTAAGTGGAAGATGATTTTTGTATATTATAATAATTAATTGCTTGGTGGAGGTTAATTGGAGATTTGAGTGGCTAAGAGTAGAGTGGTATTGACTTTTCATGATCTTCTTCTTCCTCTTCCTTTTTGATAGCCGGCCACCACCATCTTCATCAAGGAAGAGAGGTTTTGGGATTTTTTAACTCAGGATTGAAGGGTGTTTCAAGTGATCAAGTTGGAATTCTAAGGATTCTCTTCATTTTTGGTAAGTTTCCAACTTGTTTCTTTGATTCTTTTGAGTTTGTTGGATTTTTTGATGTAGATGTGTTTTGAGTTTAGTGGATGGGTGATTTTGATATGTTTGAGGTTGTTTGGTCTTATTAACTTTGATTTTAGGGTTGAATTGAAAAAATGTTAAGTTTGGTGAAAGAGACAAGAGTTGTAGGTGTTGTGACCTTGAGTTGTGAAGTATGATTGTGATTTGTGTTTGATGCATGAAATTGAGTTGTTTTTATGTTATTTAAGTTTATTATGGTTTATTGATGGTTTTGGGTAAGATTGTTTGGAGTGGATATTTTATTAGTTTTTGTCATCAATTGCTATTTATTTATTATGATAATTATTGTTTTCTTCATGCATTTTGGTAGTTTTAATATGTTTATTTAGTGATTTCATGCAATTTGGTAGTTTTTAATTTACCCCAGTGTTTAGACCATTTTTTTACTAATTTTTAGTATGATGTTTATATGTTTTTCGTTAATGTTTCATTTGATTCTTGTTTAAAGTTTTTTTTAAGTGTTTGTTTTAGGTTAAAGTGCAAAAACTCCCTTGGAAGATCAAAATAAGGAAAGAAGATCATGAATCAAGCAAGACATGGCCAAGCCAAATCAAGCTTGGCCGTGTCACCTCAAGGAGATTTTGGCAGAAGCTGACACTGGCAGGTGACATGGCCAAGCCACTGGCCGTGTCACATGACACGGCCACAAGCTTGGTCGTGCCCCATCCTAAGCCAAAGAACGAGGAAGAACCAAAGGGAAGAAACAGAAGCTGACACACCCAGGAGACACAGCCAAGCCACTGGCCGTGTCACATGACACGACCACAAGCTTGGTCGTGTCACTCTCATCTCCAAAGAAGCAAAGAAGAGCAAGGAGAAATAGAAGCTGACACACCCAGGTGACACTGCCAAGCTTGTGGCCATGTCAAGGGTAAAAGAAAGATGTTGTTGGATGTGGTGTTGTTTGTGTCGATTTCAAGTTTTTGGCCTGACATGCCTAGTAGCACGGCCATGTCTTTGGGTGTGTCGATGGTTCTATTTTCTAAATGGGTGGCACGAGTAGTGACACGCCCATCTCACTGAGCGTGTCATAGCTTTTGTGTTTTTAGAGGATTGACACGTGAAGTGACACGCCCATGTCACTGAGAGTGTCAAAGCTTCTGTGTTGTGGATTTAGGGCACGATCAGGGACACGCCTGTGTTGTTGAGCATGTCATGTGTAGAGTTTGCCCTAGTTAGCTCTTGTTCTTATTTCTTATGTATAATCACCTTTGGATTAGGTTTTAAAGAGATTGAGTTGCCTTAATCCAAGTGTTGAAGGATTCTTGGAAGAGGAGGTTGTTAGATTGGTGTGAGTTGCTCTTGAGGTAAGTACAAACCCTACATGATTGCATATATTCACATGATTTTGGGACTTAACATATTTGGTTGGAAAATGTGTTAGGTTACCTATTATATTGTTGATATATGAGAATGGTGCAATGATTTGTATTATGGGCATTATGTGAATTATATGTTGAGGATTCAAAATATATGAACAATGTAAGTTGTGATGTGCACTCAAAAGATGAATTGTGAAACCATTGATGTTGGCTATAATAATGTAAATGAAATATTGAGGCATTGTGCCTAGATGATTATGAGAAAATGAGAATGGAATTGATAATGAAATAATGAAAGAATTGTGTGCCTAGTATGTTATTCAATTTTCAGAGTTTTGTTGTTGTGGCATGCCTAAAAGTAACACTCCCTTGAAGCTGGGTTGGGCTTGGTCCTTGAAGCCAAGTTGGGTTGATGCTGAGCTCCCCTTGAAGCTTGGTTGGGCCTAGTCCTTGAAGCCTAGTTGGGATGTTACATATGAGATGTTTGTCATTGTGATAATGATTCGCCTATGGGCTTGATAAATGTAATTATTAGACCAAAATAGTAACTGTAGAATTTTAATGGCATATTAGTTTCTTTTGGGCCCATGCTTGTCTTTGCTTAATTGTGAATCATGAATGATGAAACAATTAAATAATATAATGAAATGTAATGAAATATGATATTCTTGTGTATTGTTTCTAATTCTTGAAAGTTTGACATTGGCATTGCATTGAATCATATTGTTATTATGGTTAGTACCACTAAGCTGTTGGCTTAGCGCGATTATGATTTATAGTGCAGGTGACAGGGTAGATCTGGTTGAACTAGAGAGTTCAGCTAGACCAAGTCGAGTCTAGGCTTGTGATCCTTTGTGAAGTGTTGATTGTTGGACTTCAAGATTAGAGACGAACTGCCAAGCATGTATAAACTCTATGTTTTTGTAAATATTGATTTTAATATATACATATGTATATTCCGCTACTTTTTTCGCTGCTTAATAAACAAATGTTTTATCTATTATGTTCTATAATATAACTTAAATGTTTTAAGTTTTCTCATATTGTTAATTTGAAATATTGGTTTATTTAATATAGACTGTGTCATTCTTGTATCCGGTATACGTATATTATAGATGTGGGTGTGTGTGGTGTATGTATATTGGGTATAGGGGTGTTACAATTATTTTGATATCAGAGCCTAGGTTTGAGATTCTCTACCTAGGTGAATTGTAAGAAAAAAGAAAATTTTGATTTTAAAATATTGTTTTTGAATAAGATACATGCTTTGGCACTGGCAGTTTCTGATCTTTGATGAGGCATATTCTGCTATGTTTATAGATATAGGTAGTGATGGCGTCTCAGTCACGTCAATCCATAGAAGGTAGTGCTGAGAGTGTAGCTCCTATTGAGGGTAGAGATGGAGCTATGGCTGAGAGAGATGGAAAGGCACCTGCTCCTATGCCAGAGAGACCAGCTGCTGATGAGATTCTGCCAGTTTGATTACGGCATATAGTAGAATTATTGAGGCAAGCTCCAGTGCAGCAGCTGCCACTGCAACCACAACCGCAAGTACCGGTGAGGTAGTATGATAAATTGAGAAAATTTGGAGCTGAGGATTTCTTTGGTACTACAAATCCTGCAGTAGCTGAGAAGTGATTGGATAGAGTTCAGAGGGTATTCATTCAGCTGCAGGCTACTTCTGAAGAGAAATTTGATTATCCTAGATCCCTTATGCAGAGAGATGCTTATGATTGGTGGAAAACGATTCCACATGCATTGGTAATTTTTTGCGGGAGTTTGAGTAGAAGTATACTCCGAGGAAGTATAAGGATGCAAAGAAGATGGAGTTTTTGAATCTAAGACAGGATAATCGGATGGTGACAGAGTATGAGATTGAGTTCATCTGGTTGAGTCATTATGCCGGTGGGATTATTTCAGATGAGATAGACCGGTGCAGGAGATTTGAGGAGGGGTTGAGGCCCTCTATTATGTGTATTGTTGCAGGCTCTTGGTATCAAGATTTTTCTCAATTGGTTGCAGCAACCAGAAGTGTTGAGAGAGCACAGGGTGTTGCAGCAGCTACTACTGAGGAGGAGGCTAGAGTTAGGAGACCCTAGTTTGAGGCAGGGTCTTCATCTATGAAAAGAGGTAGAGGAAGTTATTTTTCGAGGGTCAGTAGGAGCCAGAGGCAGTCTGGTAGGTCAGTTCAGTACCAGAGGCAGAGACCGAGACCTATAGTTTCTATAGCTAGTGCTCCGACTCCAGTGGTTTATAGGTCTATTCCACCTACAAGTGTTCATTGTGGTAGGGCACATGGGGTGCTTACTGGAAGATGGGTGGACCAAGAGTGTGTTTTAGATGTTGTCACCAGATAATTTCATCAAAGATTTCCCTGAGCTGTCGGAAGATAGACAGATTGATACTATAGCATCTCGACCCAGTGTCAGCAGAGGAGGTCGAGGGGGCAGAGGTTTTAGTAGAGGTGGTCGACCCGGGATTAGTCAGAGAGGAGGCTCTACATCCGGAGGCAGTAGGCCAGATGAGGCTAGGCCATCTCAGCGAGTTTATATGATGCAGAGGCAGTTGGATACTTCAGCCGTCATTGCAGGTACATTCTCTTTATTTGGCATTTTAGTTCTTGCTCTTATTGATCCAGGATCTACGCATTCATACATAAGTGCATCTATTTTTCCTGTGAATGAATTTCATTCTGAGTCCCTAGGATTTGATGTCTTGGTGACAAATCCTTTAGGGCATAGTATGGTAGTTAGCAAGGTGCATCGTGATAGTTTAGTTATGGTGCAGGATGAGGAGTTCTTGGGTGATTTGATTGAAATGCCTTTTAAGGAGTATGATCTAATCTTAGGCATGGATTGATTATCCAAACATGGGGCTGTGGTAGATTGCCAAAATAAGTGTGTTACCTTAAGAACCAGTGATGGTAGAAGTGTGATGGTATCTAGTGAGCAGAAACAACTTACATCCTTATTTGTTTCAGCTGTTGCAGCTAGGAGGTTGATTCAGAAAGGGTGTGATGCTTATCTTGCTCATGTGGTAGATACCAGAGTAGTGGGTTCTCAACTTGATAGTATACCCACAGTTGTTGAATTCTCAGATGTTTTCCCCGAGGAGTTACCAGGGATACCCCGTGAGAGAGGTTGAGTTTGGTATCGATTTGTTGCCTGGTACCACTCCCATCTCTATTACTCCCTATCAAATGGCACCTACTGAGTTGAGAGAATTGAAGGTGCAGTTTCAGGATTTGTTGGATAAAGGCTTTGTTCACCCTAGTGTGTCTCCGTGGGGAGCGCCTTATGAACGGGGATTTTCGCCCCCACTCCCGGTGGAATGGTTCTTGCGACTTTGGCACTATTTAGGCTCGGGGCCTTAGAGAACACGGACCTAAGTCCGGAGAAAATGGAGTTGCCACTCAGACGGGCCGGGAAAAAGAAAGGGGTGGATGACTAGATTCCTCCGGAATCCCCAACCCCCTAATGGGTTCGGAAAGTTGGGTACGTGTGGGGAAGGTGAGAAATTGCCCAGCACCCCCACAACGCCTGGTTCATTGGAACCGGCCTCCTTTACAGGTCTTAATATTATAAAATTCTTAAATATAATAACATTATCCATACTACACACAATAATTAAAAGAAAGCATCAATATATTAAAATCAAAGCAATGTCCAAATAAAGGAAATAAATGGACACTCATCCAAGGATGGAAATATGTCCTTATATCACATGCCTAAATAGGACACCCACCAAAAGGTAGAAACATGCCCTTTACATAGGTTCTAAAATAGAAAAGCAAATTAAATTACATGATGTTTAACCAATGAGGTACCCACCAAGTGCAAACATACCTCTTACAACTTTTGGAAATCTAAATTAATTGATAAAAGTAAATAATCATTCATCATAAATAAATCATTCATCAAAGCTATTAATCAAAATAGAAAATAAACATCCATCCATGATAAATTAAATAAATCAAGTATTGAAATTAAATAAATTAAAGCATAAGAAATAAATCAAAGTATAATCAAGTATGGAATTGAATAAAGCAAATAAAAGTCCAATTATGGCTACTGTGACTTTTTATGGAATTAAAATAAATTAGGGTTTTATGTTTTAAAGGGTTGGTAAGACTCTTTGATTAACAAAATTAAGGTTTGAATGATGATATCATGAAACTTGGGTTTTAAATACTTTAAAATACTTTAATTTGTGATTTTTGGTTATTGGGTTCCTAAGCTACTGTGTAAAATTTAGGTTTTTATGTTTTTATGTTTTTTTAATGTTTTAAAAGGATTAGGGTTCATAAAAATTAGGGTTTAAGGTTTTAAAAGGGTTAGTGTTCATTATTTTGAATTTTGGAAGTTGAATTTGGATTTGATATTTTGGAAGTAGGGTCACGGGTGGTGAATAATTTTTAGGAATTTGGAAATCAATTTGATATTTTATGGAATTTTATGAATTTAAACAAGTGAATTAAAGTTTTTATAACTAGAAAAGATGTTTTAGAAGACTTTTTGAAGGAAAAAGTACCAAGTTTAAAGTTTTGAAAGAAACAGAATTTGATTTTGGTTTTGTTGAAGAATATGTTCAATTATAGTTTTAAGGTTTTTAAGAAGAAAAAAAATAACAATTTTAAGCCTTTTGGAAGATAAACCAATGAAATAAGGTTTTTTTTTTTTGCTTTAGAAAAACTAAATTAAAGTTCAAAGGTTTTTAATTTTGATTTCATAAATTTGCTACTGTGTAAAAAAAACAATTAAAGAAAATTAATTAACACATACCTTCTTTTGATGATTTCTCCAAAAACATTTCTTCTTGGATGAACTAGCTCCAAAGACAAGCCTTTTTTGCCTTTGAATCCTCTAAATCGTGTTGATGTTGTTCCAGAAAAGAGTTAAATTGAATTTCTTCTTTTCCTTCCTTGATTTGGTTTCAAATTTTCCAAACTACTCTTGGATTTTTGCCTCCCTTAAATTAATTGCCTTTGGTCCTTATTTATAGTGGTTGTTTATTCCTAATTAGCTAAGGTAAGTAATATTAATAAAAAAAAAAGAAACCAAAACCTAATTGGATTAGGTTTCGAAAAATTTGCGTCGAAAAATTTGCGCTGCCGAAAAAAAACTGCTGCGGAAAAACAGCGCTGGCGAAAAAATCTGCCACAGCTGGCTGAGGCAGCGCGCGCGGAGCGGGCCCGTAAGCTATTTCACAGGCAAAAAATTTCTGCGTGCGAAATAGCACAGTGATTTCGCCCGCACGACGATTTTTTCGTCGCCGATTTTTTTGACTCCGATATTTATTTTTATTTTTATTTTTTTACTTTTATTTGTTTATTTCTATTTTTTATTAATAAAAATTAGATACTAAAGTAAAAATTATTTAATAAAAATTATTTTGGACCAATTAGACAACAAAAATTATTTTAGACTAAATAAAACATATTAGAACGGATTGGGTCAAAAATTAAGGGTCCACACTTTGCCCCCTACTTGAATGATCTGAAACCTTAGTGAAAGAGAGTGAAAAGCAATAAGACTTAATTTTTGATGAAACGGTTGAGGTTTTGGGTTCTGGACCCGATTCGAGTTCTGGACTCAAGGATAATTCTAGGTTCTGGACCCAATAAAAATTTGGGTTTTGGACCCGGTTCAAGTTCTGGACTCAAGGATAATTCTAGGTTCTGGACCTAAGAAAAATTTGGGTTCTGGACTCGAGCTAAGTTCTGGACTTAAAATTAATTCTAGGTTCTTGACCTAATGGTAAACTTGAGTTCTAGACCCGGTTTGAGTTCTAGACTCAAGGATAATTCTAGGTTCTGGACCTAAGGAAAATTTAGGTTCTGGACCCGAGCTAAGTTCTGGACTTAAAGATAATTCTAGGTTCTGGACCTAATGGTAAACTTGGGTTCTGGACCCGGTTTGAGTTCTGGACTCAAGGATAATTCTAGGTTCTGGACCTAAGAAAAATTTGGGTTCTGGGTCCGAGCTAAGTTCTGGACTTAAAAATAATTCTAGGTTCTGGACCTAAGGAAAATTTGGATTCTAGACCCGAGAGATTTGGATACTCAATCCTAAACTAGACTCGGATACTCGATCCTATCTGGATTCGGATACTCAATCCTAAACTGGATTAGGATACTCGATCCTAACTGTATTGGGATATTCGGCCCTAAATTGATTTGATTTGGGTACTTGGACCTAAGATTGGGGACTTGGACCTAAGATTGGGTACTTGCACCCGAGCTTGAATTGAGTTGGGTACTTGGACCCAGGATTGATTTGATTTGGGTACTTAGACCTGAGAATGAATTTGACTAACCTTTTATCAGTTGAGAAGTCTGACTGCTCCAGATGTTCTATGCATTGTGATTCTTCACCCTCAGAATGGATCTTCACCCTCGGAGTTTGAGTCTTCACCCTTGAAAATGGATCTTCATCCTTGGAGATCGGGGTCTTCTTTGTTCTTTGAAGATGGGAGTGACACGGCCAATGGCTTGGCTGTGTCTCCTAGATGTGTCAACTTCTGTGTCTTTTCTTTCTTTGCTTGGTCCTTCTTGACTTTGCCCCTTAGGAGAGACACGGCCAGTGGCTTGGCCGTGTTGCCTGCCAGTGTCACCTACTGTTTCTTTTCTTTCTTTGCTTGGTCCTTCTTGACTTTGCCCCTTAGGAGAGACACGGCCAGTGGTTTGGCCGTGTCGCCTGCCAGTGTCACCTACTGTTTCTTTTCTTTCTTTGATTCTTTAATGATTGTTGCAGGCTGTTGGCACATTTGATCATGAGGCTGGACCTTCTTTCGCTGCCCCTTCATTTGCTCATTCTAGCCTGCCGGATATGCCATCTCATCCGCAGGGTATCGATGTGAACTAGCCGGTACGTTCCTCATTTCATAAAAGTTTATGCTATATGTATGGATGATTATGTATGCTCTTACCTTTTTCTCTCTTGGCTCACAGCGGATGCTTGAAGAACAAAATAAGAAAGTTCAAGAAGAGTTGGCTGCAAGTCATCAGCAAGCTTCTCATTTTGAAAGTTTATATCATCAATTCGAACAAAATTTCCGTGACTTCCGATTTTAAGGAATGAGGGATCCCAGTGCTTCTTCATTGAGAGGCCCCTAGACTAATGACCATGAGATCCTTTCGTCTACTTCTGATGAGGACCATGACAAATCGGAACTCCAAGGCAATAGGGATTTTAGTGCTTCTGCTTCGGATGATCCCGGGACGAGTAATTTGCCCCCTCCTCCAACGGGCGATGATTTTTTCAAGTCTTTATTTGGTGACCTACCACCACCCTCTTAGTAATATGTAAATATTGTAACTCTCTTTTTTTTGTTACTACCAAAATTATTTATTATTTATTATTTATATATATAGTACATCATAATTAATATCCACTTCTTTTGTTAAACCAAATCCAATATGGTAAAGGAAATTCATTGCCACTTCCTTTCCTTATGCCATATGGTCTTATCCTTTCCCATCATCTTTTCCATTTCACTTTTGGAAAAGGTTTATTTTCTTCTATATAAATCACCTTGCATGCCATATTTCAATTCATAAACCAAAAATCTCTCTCTTTCAACGTGAAGACTCCCTTTGGTTCCCCTTTATTCATTAACCATGACCGAGCACCATTTAAAGAAAATAAAAATTCTATTTAAGAATATGGATGACAACCATTGGAAACAAATTTCATGGTCAAAGCTTGATGTTTTAAAATGCTTTCAAAATGTCAAATTGGACCACTCCTTCTTACATGTCGTGGTTTCCCTGTGGGATACGGATTCTAGGGTATTTAGAATTAATGGCTTTGAAATGTGTCCCTTGATTAAAGAATTTGAGGCCATCTTTGGACATCCCAATAATCAACAAATGGTGTTACCCACATTGATTTCCAAGACTCAATAGAAGATGCAAATGTTATTTCAAATTCTAAAACCCGAAGTTCTTCAGTTGATGAGAGGTGAAAAAATTCTACTTGCTCCTTTTATTGACTTTTGTTTCTCTCATTTGGCTCCTACTAAGGCATGGGGACACATGCTTTGTCTTTGTTTGCTTGGCCAATTCTTGCTTGTTTCTTCTGACGGCGATATTGATCCACGAGTATTTGATATCATGGATCAAATGGAAGGAGGCTTGTCGCCGGTACCTGTGATTTTAGCCGAGACTTAGTTGGATTAGACCGATTTAAATCAGGATTGTTAAAGAGACTGACTGGGAGTCCGTTGCTGCTTCAGGTAATTACCTAAACTGCCCTTTCGAGTTTTCAATTTAGGCTTTTTTTTATCGCTCTAACTTTTTCCTAGTCCGCCCAAGCGGGTTTTCGGAACTAGCGAGCTGTCCTAATTTTTTCCTAAGCTGCCCTTACGGGTTTTCAACTCAGCGGACTTTTTTTTTTAACTTAATTCTTTCTTCACAGATTTGGCTTCAGGAGCGTCTTTGTTTACTTGATACTCCCTCCATGGATTTTGCCAGATATCTGCCACATCATCATTCTACTAGGAAGCTACTCCATCCTGTTTCTTCATATGCTGACTGGGTTGACTGGATTCACTCACGCTCTGAAGTCAATATCCATTGGTTGGTACCTTGGTGGAAGATTTCTCGTATCACCATGCGGACATACTTGATGTACGTTCGTTTTGCTACTCTTCGTCAAGGTACATGCTATGATCCTCGCCGATTTGGGCGTCAGTATGGAGCTGAGCCTCGTGATTCTGACTTTGCTCCTGACCTAGACATGCCTTGCTTGACTGAAGCCTACTTGGATCAGTTAAGGCAAAGCTGGCCTACACGTTACACTTATAGACTGCCATAGATTTTACATTTGTCAATTTAGAAAGTGTTTTGTTAGGATTAAAAATAACTAAAGTAATAAAAGATGCTTCTTTTCAATTTATAATTTGTCATCACCTTTTGCAATTATGATTATTTATTTCATCCGTATCTGGTCAAATACTTATAACAGTGCACATAGAACAAATTTAATTATTAATTCTGTTTTATTAAATTAGGGAACAACCAAAGATAAAGCCAGCATACACAAGATCACTCATGTTGCCAATTAGCCCTTTCGGGTTTTCTAATTGACAATTTTCTCTCATTAGCCCTAACTGTTGCCTAGCCCGCCCTTTCGGGTTTTCGAAACTAGCGGACTGCTCTAACTTTTGCCTAGGCTGCCCTTTTTGGGTTTTCAACCTAGCGAGCTCTTTTTTTTCTTCTTTTTCTTCCTATCATACATAAAACCTCTTCAACCTGTCAATGTTTACTGGCTCACTAAATTCATTCCCATCCATATCTGACAACTTCACCGCACCTTTGCTCATGACTTGTTTCACGACATATGGCCCTTCCCAACTATGTCTGAACTTCCCTCTTGGATCAGATACATTAGGTTTACATTGCTTCAATACCAAATCCCCAACTCTGAATTTTCTGATTTTAACCCTTCTATTGTAGGCCTGAGCTATCTTCTTTTGATACAGTTGGTGATGATATAGTGCCTTTAACCTTCTCTCTTCTAATAGAGCTAACTGTCTGTATCTGCTTATTACCCATTCCATTTCAGGTAGCTCCGCTTCCAAGACTACTCTCAATGACTTGATCTCAATTTCAATTGGCAATACCGCTTCCATCCCATAAACCAAAGAGAACGGTTTCATCCCAGTAGGTGTTCGCACACTCGTCCTATATCCCCATAAAGCAAAGGGAAGCATTTCCGACTAGTCCCTATGAGTCTTGGTCATCTCGGACAGAATTTGCTTAATTGTCTTATTTTTTGCCTCCACGGCACCATTAGCCTTTGGTCTATAAGGAGAGGACCGATGATGATGGATTTGGTACTTGGAGAATAAATCCTTAACTGCTCCTTGAAACTGTACCCGTTGTCTGATATCACAATGTGCGGGACCCCATATCTGCAGATGAGATTCTTTTCGATAAACCTAGCCATTTGACTTGTACCTAGCTTGTTGAAGGATTTGGCTTCGACCCATTTTGAAAAATAATCAACTGCTACTACAATGAAACGATGACCCTTTGAGGCTATAATGTCGATACCCCAGGTGGCAAATGGCCAGGGTGAAGACATTGAATGCAGTTCTTTAGGAGGCATATGATTCAAGTTACCATACATCTGACATTGCTGGCACTTCTTTACAAATTCAATACAGTCTTTCTCCATGGTCAACCAATAGTAACCTTGTCGGATAATCTTCTTAACTAGGGCCAAACCACTCATGTACGGACCGCAACTTCCCGTATGTATTTCAGACATGATGCGCTCCACTTCAGGCTTTCTTAAACATCTCAAATGCACTCCATCAGGCCATCTTCGATATAACTTGCCATGGAAGGTGATGTATTGCAATGATCACCTCCTTATGGCTCTTCTCTCTTTCTTTGTTGCCCCCGGCGGGTATTCTCTTTTCTCTAAAAATTGCCTTATAGTATCATACCACGCATCATGGTCCGTATCAATTTCCATGATTGTCTCATATTCATAACAAGGAGTTGATGAACTGGTCAAGATCAAAGGCTTAAGGAATAAGCTGGCAGGATTTTCCCATACCGAAGCCAATGTGGCTAGGGCATCATCCATCTGATTTTCTTCTCTTGACAGGTGTATAAACCTACACTCCTTAAAATTCTTCTTCATCATGGTCAGGTAACGGTGGTATGGTTTTAATTTTTCCTCTTTCAACTCCTACTCTCCATTTACTTGGGATACTACTAGCAATGAATCACCATAAACTTCCACCTTATCCACCTTCATAATCATTAGGGTTTCCAAACTGAAAATACACGCTTCATACTCCACCATGTTATTCGTTGCCCTAAATTTCAACTTCTTGGCTAAAGGGATAAGTTCTCCTTCGGGCGATTCTAGTATAACTCCCAAACCTGCTCCTTTCCTGTCCACTGCTCCATTAAAATACATCTTTCACCCTTGTACTTCAATTGCTTCTAAATGTTCATCTGGAAATTCCAAGATTACCTCTTCACTTTCTTGTAATGGTTGTTGAGCCAAGAATTCTGCCACCGCTCTACCCTTGATTGTTTTCCTGGTTACATACTCGATCTCAAATTCTTCTAATATTATCAACCATCGATCATATTTCCCAATTAAAGAGGGTGCCTCCCTCAAGTATTTCATTGGATCCAACCTGGAAATTGGTTGCACACTATATGATTGAAAGTAATGCCGCAACTTCTTAGAAGTCCAAACCACGGCTATACATGTCTTTTCAATGATGCTATACTTAATTTCATAAGGTAGGAGCTTTCTACTCAAATAGTAAACGGCATGCTCAATCCCCGATTCATCTGCTTGGGCTAGCATGGCTCCTATCGATTCTTCTTCTACTGCTAAGTATAGTAATAGAGGTTTGCCGGGTTTAGGTGGTTTCAAAACAAGTGGATTCAATAAATACTCTTTTATTCGGTCAAAGGCCTTTTGACATTCTTCATTCCATACGTCCGGCTGATTCTTTCTAAGAAATTTGAAGATAGGCTCACAGATTGTTATGAGCTTTGCTATAAATCTACTAATGTACTGCAGTTTACCAATGAATCCCCGAAATTCTCTCTCCGTCTTTGGGGTTGGCATATCCCTGATTGCTTTGACTTTGTCAGGATCAATCTCAATACCATTCGGACCAATTACATGTCCCAACAATTTGCCTGAAGTAACACCGAATACACACTTCTTCGGGTTTAATCTTAGCTTATATTTCAAAGCTCTATCGAAGAATAATTCCAAGTTCTGGAAGTATTGCTCCCTTGTATCCGATTTCACCATCATATCATCAATATATACTTCAACTTCTTTGTGCATCATGTCATGAAATAGTGTGGTGGCCATCCTTTGGTAGGTTGCTCCAGCATTCTTTAAGCCAAAAGGCATCACCCTATAACAAAATATACCCCATGTAGTAGTGAAGGCAGTTTTGGCTTTATCCTCTTGGGCCATTAACACTTGATTGTATCAGGAAAATCCATCTACAATCGAGTGTAGCACGATAGAGGCTGCACTATCAATGAGAACATCTATATGAGGTAAAGGAAAATCATCCTTAGGGGAAGCCTTGTTCAAATCTCTATAGTCCATGCAGACCCTTATTCTTCCATCTTTCTTTAGCACAGGTACTATGTTGGCTAGCCAATCTGGGTATTCTATCACTTCAAGGAACTTCACTTGTATTTGCTTAGTGACCTCTTCTTTAACCAACTCAGCCCACTCAGGTCTTAGTCGCCTAAGCTTTTGTTTGACAGGCTTAATGTGAGTGTAAGTAGGAATATGATTCTCGGCTATGTCTCGATCTCTCCCCGGCATATCTTCGTAAGACCAAGCAAACACTTCTTCATATTTTTTAAATATTTTTTCAAATCTGTCTCTCTCATCAGGAGTAAGGTCAGAAGCTATGCTAATGTTTTTAGGATTTTCAGTTGTTCCCAAATTTAATGATTGTGTGTTAACAAAATTAATATTAAAGATCCTCATGTAACTGCCATTTGAATGTATGCAACAATCAGGAAAAACATCACACAAGTAAGCAAAATCAGACTTTATTGCATTCATTTTGGAAAAAGAAAACATCATCATCCTCATACAAAGCAAACAAATTAAAATCAAAATCAAAATCATTGTTCTCAGATTCATAAAGCAGGATGTCTTCAAACTTTTCTTCAACCAGGGCAGCAATCTCTTTCGGAGTCTTCTCGACTTTCAAGGCAGCTTCATTCTTCTCTTTGTTGATTGACAGGGTGAGCTCTTTCTTCACTTGCTCCACTAGCTCAGCAACATCTGCAAAAATTTCAAAACCGGGGATTAACTTACCCATGAACATGATTGGCTCAGGCTTTCCTTGGAGTGGTCCCATATCTGGAGCTTTGACAAAGATCTCTTCAAGTGGTGGGAAGCTCATCTTCTCACTCTTCTTTGGCTGGACATTGTCATCTTCATCATATCCTAACCCCTTCTTGGATGTTTGAGTTCTAAAATCTGGCAACTTTGTCAAACCGACCTTACCCTTTCCAAGACCAGCTCCGGGAAGGTAGTTCATGTTCTTCATCATATTCAAGACTTTGGAGTCCACTACTTCATCATTAGAAATTGCAACCACTTGAAAACCATTGAGAGGCCTTTCAACCATTAGGGCATTAACAATCTCATTATCTTCAGCTTCAATGACCATTGTCTCATTTTCGTTGGGAAATTTGATCTTTTGATGAAGGGTGGAAGGAACTCCACCAAGAGGATGAAACCATGGTCACCCCAAGAGTAAAGCAAAGGTAACTGGTATGTCTAAAACAATAAACTCAACAATAGATTCAATTGGACCAACCTTGACAGCCGCTTTGAAAGTCCCTTCAGCATGCCTCTTAGTGTTGACATAAGCACGAATTGTCACCTCGGTTGGGTTTAGATCTCTTGTTGACATGGCTAGCTTTGGCAGTATCTTAAGTGGACAAACATTTATGGCGGACCCATAATCGACCATTACACATGGAGTCCTCTTCCCCTTGACTTCTATTTTGATAAAGAGAGGCGGATGTGGTCTCTCCCTTCCTCCGGTAAGTTCGCATCTGAAAAAGAAACTGCTCCCATACTAATTCACTCTTTTCTCCTCACATTTCATTACTTCCCCAATTTTTATGAAGTTGATCAACTCCTCCAGTGTTGTGGAGGTAGAAATTGGCATGCTAGCTAAGGCTTTGGCCATAGTTTCTCGGTGCCTTTTAGAAGTAGCTAATAAGTCCCAAATGCTAACACTTGCTTGGGTTCTTTTCAATTGCTTGAGCACATCATCATCTTCTTCTATTTCAACTTCCTTCCCCTTATTAGTTTCTATCTCCTTTGGTGGTGGCCTTGCGTAAGGCTTACCGGATCTAGTATTCATCACCTCATCTTCTTCGGGCTCGGACCAAGTCCACTCCTCCTTCTTGGATACAATATCATCATCACTGTCACTTGAATCCCAAAACCCATTGACAACACAAATTGCTACTTCTCCACCCATCATAGCTTGTTCAATTTTGACAAATTCCTCTTCTTCTTTGGTTGCTTCTCCACCCACATCTTGAAAAGAAGACATGACAAAGTCCTCATGCAAACCTCCTCCAATCATAAAGGTTGCCGGCGGTGGTACCCTATTGAATTTTTGCAATGGGTTATCTTTGGTGTTTGGCTTATTGGGCTCAGGTAGCTTCCCATTATCAATTAGATTTTGAATCTCATGTCTTAACCTCACACATCTATCCGTGTCATGCCCTTGCATTTGGTGAAATTGACAAAATGTTTGGTGTCAAAATTAGGTGTGAGAGGTTTAGGCAAAGGACGAGGATTTAAGGGTTGTAGCAATCCCTTTCTTTGAAGCTTTGTTGAGAACCGAAGACATCGGTTTTCCCAATTTCAAAAATTGTCTCCTTGTTCCTTGGTTAGTAGTATTAACACTGACGGCATTTTGCATGCTTTGGCTACCAGGTTGATAGCTCCCTTTCTCGTTCCTTTTTGTTGCAAAGCGGCTCTTCTCCCTTTCTCATTCTTCAATTTGCAAACCAGCTTGAAGAAGGTCTTTGAAATCACAGATGAGTGTATGAGACATCCTCTCACGAAGACTAGGCAACACCCCTCTCACAATCATCCTTATTTGATCGGATTTATCAGGCCTCTTCTTGAGTAAAGTGGCCTTGTTTCTCCACCTTTTCACATAGTCCACAAAATTCTCATTTGGCCTTTGCCTAATGGACTCCACTTCCATTATGGTAACTTCTAGCTCAACATTATATCCATATTGTTGGATGAAGGCTTTGTAAAGTAGATCCCAACTCTTTTATGTTCCATCCTCCAAGGTATTGAACCAATTTTGGACAACAGGGTCCAATGAGAGCATAAAGTACCTTAGGGTTTGATCCTTAGTAGCTCGGGCAGATTGCATGGCAGTGATATACTGCTTCACATGAAGATGAGAATTTCCGGTGCCATTGTACTTAGCAAAGGAAGGCATCTTGAATTTATAAGGGACCTCATCATCTTGTTCAAATAGTTTGTCGGTCTCAGACTTCTCTTTGATTTTCAGCTTCTTCTCAAATTTCTTTTCTAAATCAGCAATCATCTTTTCAACATCGGATGTCTCGATCTTTTCAATAGTTGCCTTCTCAACAGCCTTCGGTTCTTTCTTCTTTTCTTGAACCTCTTGGTAGTATTGAGCCAAATCATCATCATCATCGATGATCACCTTTTCATCATCAAAAACCAACTTTAGTCTTCCCTTTGTCCTTTGGTTTTTTAGAGCTAGTAGATGCCTCGGAATGATTCTCTAAGATTACAGTCAATTGGTTCTTCATGGTCTCAGCTAGGGCCTCTTTGATTTCTTCCATTTTGGCATTAAGGGCTTCATCCACCATCCTTTGAATTTGTTCGGGCTCCATTGTTTTAGATGAGCAAGTGATTGAGTCATTGTTAGATACTTCGTCTCTGGCGTAGGTCGGATTGTCGTAAGCTTTTGAACTTTCGTAATCCAGGGCTGTGAGCCAGAGAGGATCAATGATATGAGATGCAAATGTATGCATGTATGCATGTATGCAACAATCAACCAATAAACAAGTGTAATTAGGATGATCCTTCCAACCTTATAACATCCACACACGAATGGCGAGTCTCTTTTCCTAGGTATATGGTTAACAAAATACCAACATGGGGTATCTTGCTTTCGAATAATTCCCTCGGACGTTTCAACCAATAGTTATATTTTCAAAAATGAGAATCAATCCATGATAATTCCTATTAATTAGGTTTTAATCCATTCAACCAACTATAATAGCTTTTATGCTATATTGGATTAAAACTAAATTAAGAGGTTTATTATAGATAGATTTCTCACTTGAAAAAGTAACTAATGATTCATGCCAAAAACAAGCCCATGGTTAATTTGTTCTTAGTGTAAACTAGGCCCACAATTGATTTTCGGTATTTCATAATTGACCTAAATATTTTTGTGAGCTCTTTGTAAAAAATGGTTAGGTGAAAATAGTTTTGTTTCTAGCCCATTGTAAAAGATTTTAGAAAAATGGATTTTGGGCTTAGTATTTGGGCCATGGGCCAAAAAATTTTTTGACTTGTTTTTAGAAAAAATCTTATGTCCAAAGACCATCTTGAAAAATTTTGAAAATATCTTTGGTCTTTTGGATTTTAAAGAAAAATTTATTTTGAGCTTACAATATACTTAGTTCATATTAGAAAAAGAACAAACCAAATAGGCCATAATTTAGACTAAGATAAACCAACCATAGTCAAACAACATGCATTTGGGGTAAAACCTAAGGAAAGTAACTAGGCCAATTACATGAGCTTTAGTCTTTGGGTAAAAAGGCTTAGGTTCCCATAGCAAGTATATACCAAATGGTATGAGTGGTTATGCCATGCTCGATCTCCATACCTTGAGTGAAAGTATGGTATCCCTTACATAACATAACGCAGGTAACACGGGCATCCTAACTCACGAACACAATGCAATCTAAGATGATGCAATGGATAATGTCATTATAAGAAAGAATAGAATAATAAAAAGACCAACGGAATCAACTTCTCTTATCCCCAGTGGAGTCGACACTGTGAGTGGGGATTTTCGCCCCCACTCCCGGTGGAATGGTTCTTGCGACTTCGGCACTGTTTAGGCTCGGGGCCTTAGAGAACACGGACCTAAGTCAGGAGAAAATAGAGTCGCCACCCGGATGAGCCGGGAAAAAGAAAGGGGTGGATGACTCGATTCCTAAGGAATCCCCAACCCCCTAATGGGTTCAGAAAGTTGGGTACGTGTGGGGAAGGTGAGAAATGGCCCAGCACCCCCACAACGCCCGCTTCATTGGAACCGGCCTCCTTTACAGGTCTTAATATTATAAAATTCTTAAATATAATAACATTATCCATACTGCACAAAATAATTAAAAGAAAGCATCAATATATTAAAATCAAAGCAATGTCCAAACAAAACAAATAAATGGACACCCATCCAAGGATGGAAATATGTCCTTACATCACATGCCTAAATAGGACACCCACCAAAAGGTAGAAACATGCCCTTTACATAGGTTCTAAAATAGAAAAGCAAATTAAATTACATGATGTTTAACCAATGAGGTACCCTCCAAGTGGAAACATACCTCTTACAACTTTTGGAAATCTAAATTAATTGATAAAAGTAAATAATCATTCATCATAAATAAATCATTCATCAAAGCTATTAATCAAAATAGAAAATAAACATCCATCCATGATAAATTAAATAAATCAAGTATTTAAATTAAATAAATTAAAGCATAAGAAATAAATCAAAGTATAATCAAATATGGAATTGAATAAAGCAAATAAAAGTCCAATTATGGCTACTGTGACTTTTTATGGAATTAAAATAAATTAGGGTTTTATGTTTTAAAGGGTTGGTAAGACTCTTTGATTAACAAAATTAAGGTTTGAATGATGATATCATGAAACTAGGGTTTTAAACACTTTAAAATACTTTAATTTGTGATTTTTGGTTATTGGGTTCCTAAGCTACTGTGTAAAATTTAGGTTTTTATGTTTTTATGTTTTTTAATGTTTTAAAAGGATAAGGGTTCATAAAAATTAGGGTTTAAGGTTTTAAAAGGGTTAGTGTTCATTATTTTGAATTTTGGACGTTGAATTTGGATTTGATATTTTGGAAGTAGGGTCACGGGTGGTGAATAATTTTTAGGAATTTGGAAATCAATTTGATATTTGATGGAATTTTATGAATTTAAACAAGTGAATTAAAGTTTTTATAACTAGAAAAGATGTTTTAGAAGACTTTTTGAAGGAAAAAGTACCAAGTTTAAAGTTTTGAAAGAAACATAATTTGATTTTGGTTTTGTTGAAGAATATGTTCAATTAGAGTTTTAAGGTTTTTAAGAAGAAAAAAAATAACAATTTTAAGCCTTTTGGAAGATAAACCAACGAAATAAGGTTTTTTCTTGCTTTAGAAAAACTAAATTAAAGTTCAAAGGATTTTAATTTTGATTTCATACTGTGTAAAAAAAATAATTAAAGAAAATTAATTAACACATACCTTCTTTTGATGATTTTTCCAAAAATATTTCTTCTTGGATAAACTAGCTCCAAAGACAAGCCTTTTTTGCCTTTGAATCCTCTAAATTGTGCTGCTGCTGTTCCAGAAAAGAGTTGAATTGAATTTCTTCTTTTCCTTCCTTGATTTGGTTTCAAATTTTCCAAACTATTCTTGGATTTTTGCCTCCCTTAAATTAATTGCCTTTGGTCCTTATTTATAGTTTTTTATTCCTAATTAGATAAGGTAAGTAATATTAATAAAAAAAAAGAAGCCAAAACCTAATTGGATTAGGTTTCGAAAAATTTGCGTCGGAAAATTTGCGCTGCCGAAAAAAAACTGCTGCGGAAAAACCGCGCTGGCGAAAAAATCTGCCGCAGCTGGCTGCTGCAGCACGCGCGGAGCGGGCCTGTAAGCTGTTTCGCAAGCAGAAAATTTCTGCGTGCGAAATAACACAGTGATTTCGCCTGCAGGAATTTCCTACGAGCGAAATGCCCACGGGCTCGCGCGATGATTTTTTCGTCGTCGATTTTTCCAACTCTGATTTTTATTTTTATTTGTTTATTTCTATTTTTTATTAATAAAATTAGATACTAAAGCAAAAATTATTTAATAAAAATTATTTTGGAGCAATTAGACAACAAAAATTATTTTAGACTAAATAAAATATATTGGACCGGATTGGGTCAAAAATTAAGGGTCTACACGCCTGTTTTGTTTGTGAAGAAGAAGGATGGTATTTTGAGACTGTGTATTGATTATAGGTAGGTGAATAAAGTGACTATCAAGAATACGTATCCTTTGTCTCGGATAGATGATCTCTTTGATCTGTTGAAGGGAGCGGCCATTTTCTTTAAAATTGATTTGAGATCAGGGTACCGTCAGTAGAGAGTCAGAGCTAAAGATGTATCTAAGACAGCTTTCTGCCCAATGTATGGGCATTATGAGTTCTTGGTAATGCCTTTTGGATTGACGAATGCACCAGCAGCTTTTATGGATTTTATGAACAGTGTGTTTAGACCCTATCTAGATCAATTTGTAGTGGTCTTTATCGAAGATATTTTGGTGTATTCTCATAATAAGAAGGAGCATGACGAGCATTTGTGGATTGTATTGCAAGCCTTGAGAGAGAAGCAGTTGTATGCTAAGCTTGCTAAGTGTGAGTTTTGGCTTGATCAAGTGACTTTTCTGGGTCATGTGGTTTCAGCAGAGCGTATTAGAGTTGATCCGAGTAAAGTTGAGGCCATTTTGAATTGGAGTCCACTGAAAATAGTGACAGAAGTTAGAAGTTTTCTGGGTTTAGCAGGCTATTATCGACGGTTTGTGAAGGGTTTTTCTTTGATAGCTACTCCACTCACCAGATTACTTCAAAAGGAAGTTAGATTTGTGTGGATAGATAAGTGTCAAGCAAACTTTGAGCAGTTGAAAGAGATGTTGACTCAAGCTCCTATTCTTACCTTTCCTGTGGAAGGTAAACCATATGTGATTTACAGTGATGCTTCGCATAGTGGTTTAGGTTGTGTTTTGATGCAGGAGGGTAGAGTCATAGCTTATGCATCTCGACATTTGAAGCCGCATGAGCTTAATTACCTGACGCATGATTTGGAGTTGGCAACCATAGTTTTTGCTTTGAAGAGTTGGCGACATTATCTTTATGGAGAGAAGTGTTTCATTTATACAGATCACAAGAGTTTGAAATACTTGGGTGTTCAGAGAGAGTTGAGTCTTCGGCAGAGATGGTGGTTAGAGTTGATTAAAGACTATGACTGTTTGATTGATTATCATCCTGATAAGGCAAATATAGTTGTTGATGCCTTGAGTCGAAAGTCTTTAGCAGGTTTGACTGCTTATTCGCTCTTATTGCTTGTTGAGTTGAGAGAGTTGCATGCTAGTTTTGAATCATGTGATGATGGTGCTTTGTTTGCTCATTTGCAATTGAGGCTAGTCCTATTGGATCATATTAGAGAGTCTCAATTGGCAGATGAGAAAATTCAAAAAGTTATTTTGGATTGCCAAAAGGGGGAGAGTCGAGATTTTCTTGTGAGAAGTGATGGTAGTTTGTGGTACAAAGATAGATTGTGTGTTCCTGATGATGCAAGATTGGAAAAGATTATTTTGGAGGAAGCACATCAGTCTGCTTTTACTATATACCCTGGGAGTACTAAGATGCATCATGTTTTGAAGCAACATTATTGGTGGTCAAGTATGAAGAGGGACATAGTGGAGTTTGTATCTAAGTGTCTCACTTATCAGAGAGTGAAAGCTGAGCACCAAGTTCCTTCGAGGTTGCTTTAACCTTTAATAGTGCTAGAATGGAAATAGAAGCGTGTGACGATGGATTTTGTGACTGGTTTGCCATTGACTCAGAAGAAGTATGATGCCATATGGGTGATTATTGATCAGTTGACGAAGATAGCTCATTTCCTTCCAGTTCGGATGGACTATTCTCTTGATAAATTGGCTGAGCTGTATATTAGTGAGATAGTGAAGTTGCATGGAGTCCCAATTTCTTTGGTATCTGATCGAGATCCCTAGTTCACTTCAAGGTTTTGGAAGAGTTTGCATGATGCTTTGGGTTCTCGGTTGCATTTTAGCACTACTTTCCATCCTCAGACAGATGGGCAGTCAGAGAGGGTGATATAGATTTTAGAGGATATGTTGAGAAGCTGTGTCATTGATTTCTCTGGGAGTTGGGATAGATTTTTGCCGTTGATGGAATTTGCTTATAACAACAGTCATCAGTCCAGTATTGGAATGGCACCTTATGAGGCATTGTATGGTAGAAGATGCAGAACGCCTTTATGTTTGAATAAAGTTGGAGAAGGTAAGTTGGTTGGTCCCAATTTGCTTTTTCGGAAGAGAAAGTGAAGATAATTCTGGATCGTTAAAAAGCAGCTTCAAATCGGCATAAATTCTATTCAGATTTGAAGAGGAGAGACATAGAGTTCAATGTAGGAGATAAAGTATTTTTGAAAGTGTCTCCTTGGAAGAAAATTTTGAGATTTGGCCGCAAAGGGAAATTGAGTCCTTGTTTCATTGGACCTTATGAGGTACTGGAAAGAGTTGGACCGGCTGCTTATCAACTTACTTTGCAGCCTGAATTGGATAGAATTCACAATGTCTTCCATGTCTCTATGCTGAGGAGGTATAGATTAGACCCATCTCACGTTTTGTCAGTTGAATCTATTGAGGAGAGCCCAGATATGACTTTTGAAGAAGAACCAATAGCTCTTTTGGCACATGAAGTGAAAGAGTTGAGAAATAAAAAATTTCCACTTGTGAAGGTTCTTTGGAAGAATCATGCAAAGGAAGAGGCAACTTGGGAGAGTGAGCAAATGATGCGAGATCAGTATCTCCAGTTGTTTCAGACTTGAGAACAGGTAATTTCGAGGATGAAATTTATTTGTAGAGGGGGAGAATTGTAATATCCTAAACTATATCCTAAAATTTTGGATAGGCTTATTGTTGATGTTGATTTAATGATTTTAAAGTGTGTAATAATGATTAAGAGGAAAGTGTGTATATGTTGTATATATAAAGATATATACAACATATACAAGTCAACATTTAGTGATGGTCAAATGAGATTATTAATTATTTTAAAATAGAAATTAATGTAAGTGGAAGATGATTTTTGTATATTATAATAAGTAATTGCTTGGTGGAGGTTAATTGGAGATTTGAGTGGCTAAGAGTAAAGTGGTATTGACTTTTCATGATCTTCTTCTTCCTCTTTCTTTTTGATAGCCAGCCACCACCATCTTCATTAAGGAATAGAGGTTTTGTGATTTCTAACTCAAGATTGAAGGGTGTTTCAAGTGATCAAATTGGAATTCTAAGGATTCTCTTCATTTTTGGTATGTTTCCAACTTATTTCTTTGATTTCTTTTGAGTTTGTTGGATTGTTTGATGTAGATGTGTTTTGAGTTTAGTGGATGGATGATTTTGATATGTTTGAGGTTGTTTAGTCTTATTAACTTTGATTTCAGGGTTGAATTGAAGAAAATGTTAAGTTTGGTGAAAGAGACAAGAGTTGTGGGTGTCGTGACCTTGAGTTGTGAAGTATGATTTTGATTTGTGTTTGATGCATGAAATTGAGTTGTTTTGATGTTATTCAAGTTTATTATTGTTTATTGATGGTTTTGGGTAAGATTGTTTGGAGTGGAAAAGGGTAAAAGAAAGATGTTGTTGGATGTGGTGTTATTTGTGTTGATTTCAGGTTTTTGGCCTGACACGCCCAGTAGCACGGCCATGTCTTTGGGCGTGTCAATGGTTCTATTTTCTGGATGGGTGACACGAGCAGTGACA
The DNA here is from genome assembly GCA_947685225.1 of Garcia nutans. Taxonomy (NCBI): domain Eukaryota; kingdom Viridiplantae; phylum Streptophyta; class Magnoliopsida; order Malpighiales; family Euphorbiaceae; genus Garcia; species Garcia nutans. The sequence goes on from CANTUV010000068.1 coordinate 6,255,323, forward strand.
CTCCTATATCACTGAGCGTGTCATCGCTTCTGTGTTGTTGGAGGATTGACATGTGAAGTGACACGCCATGTCATTGAGCATGTCAAAGCTTCTGTATTGTGGATTTAGGGCACGATCAGGGACACGCCCGTGTTGTTGAGTGTGTCATGTGTAGAGTTGTGCTAGTTAGCGCTTGATCTTATTTCTTATATATAATCACCTTTGGATTAGGTTTTGAAGAGATTGAGTTGCCCTAATCCAAGTGTTGAAGGATTCTTGGAAGAGGAGGTTGTTAGATTGGTGTGAGTTGCTCTTGAGGTAAGTACAAACCCTATATGATTGCATACATTTACATGATTTTGGGACTTAACACATTTGGTTGGAAAATGTGTTAGGTTACCTATTATATTGTTGATATATGAGAATGGTGCAATGATTTGTATTATGGGCATTATGTGAATTAAATGTTGAGGATTCAAAATATATGAATAATGTAAGTTGTGATGTGCACTCAAATGATGAAATGTGAAGCCATTGATGTTGGCTATAATGATGTAAATGAAATATTGAGGCATTGTGCCTAGATGATTATGAGAAAATGAGAATGGAATTGATAATGAAATAATGAAAGAATTGTGTGCCTAGTATGTTATTCAATTTTCAGAGTTTTGTTGTTGGTGGCATGCCTAAAAGTAACACTCCCTTGAAGCTGGGTTGGGCTTGGTCCTTGAAGCCAAGTTGGGTTGATGCTGAGCTCTCCTTGAAGCTTGGTTGGGCCTAGTCCTTGAAGCCTAGTTGGGATGTTACATATGAGATGTTTGTCATTGTGATAATGATTCGCCTACGGGCTTGATAAATGTGATTATTAGACCAAAATAGTAACTCTGGAATTTTAATGGCATATTAGTTTCTTTTGGGCCCATGCTTGTCTTTGCTTAATTGTGAATCATGAATGATGAAACAATTGAATAATATAATGAAATGTAATTTTATGAAATATGATATTCTTGTGTATTGTTTCTAATTATTGAAAGTTTGACATTGGCATTGCATTGAATCATATTGTTATTATGGTTAGTACCACTAAGCCATTGGCTTAGCGCGATTGTGATTTATCACGTAGGTGACAGGGTAGATCCGGTTGAACCGGAGAGTTCAGCTAGACCTAGTCGAGTCTAGGCTTGTGATCCTTTGTGAAGTGTTGATTGTTGGACTTCAAGATCAGAGACGAACTGCCAAGCATGTATAAACTCTATGTTTTTATAAATATTGATTTTAATATATACATATGTATATTCCACTACATTTTTCGCTGCTTAATAAACAAATATTTTATCTATTATATTCTATAATATAACTTAAATGTTTTAAGTTTTCTCATATTGTTAATTTGAAAGATTTGTTTGTTTAATATAGGCTGTGTCATTCTTGTATCCGGTATATGTATATTACAGATGCGGGTGTGTGGTGTACATATATTGGGTATAGGGGTGTTACACATTATGTATCCAGTCTAACTCAGGTGGCACAGCCAATCTGTAAGCCACTGGACTAACTCTCTCTAGAATCTCATATGGTCCTATGAAACGAGAACTCAACTTCTCTTTGCGATCGAATCTCAAAATCTTCTTCCATGGAGACACCTTTAGAAACATTTTTTTCTCTCACACTGAACTCTATATCTTTCCTCTTCAAATCTGTATAGGATTTCTATTGGTCTGAAGCCGCTTTCAGCCGACCCTGAATCAATTTCACTTTCTCTTCTGTTTCTTTAATCAAATCAAGACTAATCAATTTACCTTCTCTAATCTCATCCCAACACAAACGTATCCTGCATCTCCTGCCATACAAGGCCTCATAAGGTGTCATCCCAATACTGGACTGATGACTATAGTTATACGCAAACTCAATTAGTGGTAAGAATATATCCTAGCTCCCAGTGAAAACAATGATACAACTCCTCAACATATCCTCTAAAATTTGTATCACTCTCTCTGACTGCCCATCTGTCTGAGGATGAAAAGTAGTACTAAAATGTAACCGAGAACCCAATGCATCTTGCAAACCCCTCCAAAAACTAGATGTAAATCGAGGATCTCGGTCTAACACCAAAGAAACTGGGACTCCATGTAACCTCACTATCTCACTGATATACAGCTCAACCAATCTCTCAAGGGAGTAATCGATCCGAACTGAAAGAAAATGAGCAGTCTTCGTCATTCGATCAACTATCACCCAGATTATATCATGCTTCTTCTGGGTCAAAGGCAATCCAGTCACAAAATCCATCATCACTCGCTCCCATTTCCACTCCAGAACAGATAATGGCTTAAGCAACCCTGAAGGAACTTGGTGCTCAGCCTTTACTTTTTGGCAAGTGAGACATCTGGATACAAACTCTGCTATGTCCCTCTTCATACCTAACCACCAATAATGTTGTTTCAAATCTTGATACATCTTGTGTAATATCCCAAACTATACCCTAAAATTTTGGAGTGTTAATTGTTGTATTGGATTAAATAATTTAAAGTGTATATGTTATGTATATGGAGATAAAAATAATATATATAAGATTATGTCATTTTGGTCAAAAGATATTTTGTATTTAAATAGATTTGTTAAATGTTAGTGCAAGATGATGTTAGTGGGTGATTATTATATTGTTTAAATGTATGGTGGAGAGTGATTTGGGGAAGAGAAGTTTGGTTAAAAGAGAAGAGTGGTTGACTTTCTTTCTTTCTTTCTTCTTCTTCTTCTTTCATCTTCATCTTCTTCTTTTCTTCTCTTTGGCCGGCCACCCTTATCAACCAAAGGAAAAGAGATTTTGTTGCTTTCAAGCTCAAAAGATTGAAGGTTTTCAAGAGATCAAGTTGGAGTTTTAAGGATTTTCTTCACTTTTGGTAAGTTTCCAACTTGTTTCTTGGTTTTCTTTTGAGTTTGTGTTATTGGGTTTGTTGGATGGTTACTTTGGTGTGTTTGAAGTGTTTTATCTTGGTAACTTTGGTTTTTGGGGTTGGATTGAAGGGAAAAAGGGTTGAGTTTGGTGAAAGAGGCAAGTGTGTGGATTGTGTGATTTTTGAGTTGTGAATATGGTGGTGTTTGTGTTTGATGTTTGTAATTGAGTTATTTTAAGGTTTACTCAAGTATTATTGGGTTGTTGAAGGTTTTGATTGAGTTTGTGTGTTGTTGATATGGCTATTGGAAGATGATTGTGGGTTATGGCTTTGTTGGTGTCGATTTCAGAGTTTTTGGCCTGACACGCCCAGGAGCACGGCCATGTCTTTGGGCGTGTCATTGGTTTTGTTTTCTGGGTTGGTGACATGAGCAGTGACACGCCCAAGTCACTGAGCGTGTCATAGCTACTGTATTGTTGGTTGATTGACACGTCCAGTGACACGCCTATGTCACTAATCGTGTCATAGCTTCTGTGCTGGAGGAGAATTGACACGTGCAGTGACACGCCCATGTCACTGAGCGTGTCAAAGCTTCTGTATTGTGGGTTTAGGGCACGGTCAGGGACACGCCTGTTTTGTTGAGCATGTCAAGTGTAGAGTTTGCCCTAGATAGTTCTCTTTCTTATTTTCTTATGTGTATCTCTAAGTGAGTGTGTATGATCACCATTGGATTAGGTTTCGAAGAGAATTGAGTTACCCAAGCTAAGGTTTAAGTGAGATCCTGGAAGAGGAGTTGATAGAGTGGTGTTGTTGCTCATAGAGGTAAGTACAAACTTTTAATGATTGCATACATTTATATGACATTGGGACTTAACACATTTAGTTGAAAAATGTGTTAAGTTACTTGATATATTGTTGATGAATGAGTTATATGTTATGATATGCATAATGTGAATTATGTTGATGTATCAATGCAATTGAGTAATGTATTGTATATGAAAAGAAATGTAAAAAAAATGTGATATGAGATATGAAAACATATTGTAACCAATCGATATTGAGACAAAATAGAAGAATGAGAAAAGATGATATACTAAGGCAATGAGCCTAGTTTGATTATGAGAAATGAATTGTGAAAGAGATTGATAATCAGATAAATGAATTAATAGTGTGCCTAGTATGTTATTCAATTTTCAGAGTTCTGGGTTTGGCGGCATGCCTATGAAATGAATCGCTGGGCAGGTGAAAAGACCGGGTCATAAGCCGAGCCCAGCTGAAAATGTGAAATATGATGTTTTTGAGGTGAAAAGACTGTGTCGTAAGCCTCAAAAACTATAACAGTCTAGCCGGGTTGAGGACCAAGATACTGGGGCCCTAGGGTCTAGCCGGGTTGAGGTCCAAGAGACTGGGTCTGTTACATTATCCATGGATATATATATTGCCTACGGGCTTGATAAATGTGATTATGGACCAAGGTAGTAACTCTAAACTTTGAATAGCATATTAGTTTCATTTTGGGCCTATGCTTGTCTTTGCTTTACTGTGAACTATGAAATGTGATGCAAATGATTAATATGTTGAGATATAATGCTATGAGCTGATATATTCATATATATTGTGCATGAGCATCGCATTGATTTTTATTGAATCAAAGTTTGTACCACTAAGCTTTCTGCTTAGCGCGATTGTGGTTCATCGCGCAGGTGACAAGGTAGATCCGGTTGCTCCGAAGAGTTCGTCTAGACCGAGTCGAGTCTAGGCTTGAGTTTGTGATAGCAGTGTTGAGTTGTGGACATCAAGATTAGAGACGAACTGCTAGCATGTATAAATTCTATAATTTTGTAAACATTGATTTTGATATATATATATATACATATGTATTTTCCGCTGCTTATTTAACAAATATTTTGAACATACTATTTTGGATAAACTTTTGGGTACTAATATTATATATATATGTATTTTAACGAATGAATGTTTTATCTATTACTATTTATAATACAGGTTAAATATTTTAAGTTTACTCGGACTGACTTATGATACTTATATGTTAAAGATTAAAGTTTGGTTTATTTAGAAATGAATCATGGAACGCCTTTATCCAGTATACGTATATCGCGTGTTGTGCGGGTGTATGCGGTGTGCATATATTGGGTGTAGGGGTGTTACAACTGTTTTGGTATCAGAGCCTAGGTTTGAGGTTCTCAACCTAGGTGAATTGTAAGAAAAAGAATACATGCATTGGCACTGGCAGTTTCTAATCTTTGATGAGGTATTTTCTGCTGTGTTTGCAGATATAGATAGTGATGGCGTCTCAGCCACGTCAGTCTGTAGAAGGTAGTGCTGAGAGTGTAGCTCCTTTTGAGGGTAGAGATGGAGCTAGGGTTGAGATAGCTGGTGAGGCACCTGCTCCTGTGCCAGAGAGACCCGCTGCTGATGAGATTCTGCCAGTTTGGTTACGGCATATGGTAGATTTATTGAGACAGGATCCAATGCAGCAGCCGCCACCGCAACCATAGCCACATGTACCGGTGAGGCAGTATGATAAATTAAGAAAGTTTGGAGCTGAGGATTTTTTTTGGTACTATAGATCTTGCAGTAGCTGAGCAGTGGTTGGATAGAGTTCAGAGGGTATTTATCCAGTTGCAAGCCACTCCTGAAGAGAAGTTTGATTATGCTAGATCTCTTCTGCAGAGTGATGAGTATGATTGGTGGAAGACGGTTCCCATGCCATGGATGATCCATCGACCTTATATTATGGTGATTTTCTGCGGGAGTTTGAGCGGAAGTATACTCCAAGGGAGTATAAAGATGCTAAGAAGATGGAGTTTTTGAATCTGAGGCAGGATAACTGGACAATGAAAGAGTATGAGATAGAGTTCATCCGGTTGAGTCACTATGCCTGTGGGATCATTTCAGATGAGATAGACTGGTGTAGGAGATTTGAGGAGGGGTTAAGGCCCTCTATTATGTTTATTACTACTGGTTCTCGATACCAAGATTTTTTTCGGTTGGTTGTAGCAGCCAGAAGTGTTGAGAGAGCACAGGGTATTACAACAGCTGCTACTGAGGAGGAGACCAGAGTTAGAAGACCCCAGTTTGAGGCAAGGTCTTCATCTGTAAAGAGAGGCTGAGGAGGTCATTTTCAAAGGTTCAGTAGGGACCAGAGGTAGCTTGTTAGGTCAGTCCCACATCAGAGGCAGAGATCGAGACCTACAGTTTCTGTGGCTAGTGCACCGATCCCAGTGGCTCAGAGGTCTACTCCACCTACATGTGTCCATTATGGTAGGATTCATGGGGGTGTTTGTTAGTATGTTTCAGATGCGGATCACCTAACCATTTCATCAGAGATTATCCCGAGCTACAGGAGGATAGGAAGGCAGATTCTACAGTTTCTCGACCTAGTGTGAGAGGAGGGCAAAATGGCAGAGGTTTCAGCAGAAGTGGTAGACCTGGGTTTAGTCAGAGAGGAGGCTCTACATCTGGAGGTAGTAGGCTAGATGAGACTGGGCTATCTCAGAGAGTGTATGTGATGCAGAGGCAACCGGGTGCTTCAGCCGTCATTGCGGGTACATTTTCTTTATTTGGCATTTCAGTTCTTGCTCTAATTGATCCAGGATCTACTCATTCATATTTAAGTGCATCCATCTTGCCTATGTCTAAATTGCATTCTGAGTCCCTAGGATTTGGTGTCTTAGTAACAAATCCTTTAGGGCATAGTGTTGTGGTGAGTAAGGTGCACCGAGATAGTCCAGTGGTTGTTCAGGATGAGGAGTTTCTTGGTGATTTGATGGAAATGCCTTTTAAGGAGTATGATTTGATCTTAGGTATGGATTGGTTATCTAAGCACGGGGCTGTAGTAGATTGTCAGAAGAAGTGTGTTATCCTGAGAACCAGTGATGATAGAAGTGTTATGATATCTAGTGAGAAGAGACAACTTGCATCCTTGTTTGTTTTAGTTGTTGCAGCTAGGAGGTTGATTCGGAAAGGGTGTGATGCTTATCTTGCTCATGTTGTAGATACAAGAGTAGTGGGTTCCCAGCTTGATAGTATACCCACAGTTGCTGAATTCCTAGATGTGTTTCCCGAGGAGTTACCAGGGATGCCCCCTAAGAGAGAGGTTGAGTTTGGTATCGATTTGTTGCCTGGTACCACTCCCATCTCTATTACTCCCTATCGAATGGCACCAGCTGAGTTGAGAGAGTTGAAGGCGCAGTTGCAGGAGTTGTTGGATAAAGAGTTTGTTCGCCCTAGTGTTTCTCCGTAGGGAGCACCTGTTTTGTTTGTAAAGAAGAAGGATGGTACTTTGAGATTGTGCATTGATTATAGGCAGTTGAATATGGTGACTATCAAGAATAAGTATCCTTTGCCTAGAATAGATTATCTCTTTGATCAGTTGAGGGGAGCAGCAGTTTTCTCCAAGATTGATTTGAGATCAGGGTACCATCAGTTGAGAATCAGAGAGGAAGATGTTCCCAAGACAGCTTTTCACACAAGGTATGGGCATTATGAGTTTTTGGTGATGCCTTTTGGATTGATGAATGCACCTGTAGCTTTTATGTATTTGATGAACAGGGTGTTTAGACCCTATTTGGATCAGTTTGTGGTAGTCTTTATTGATGATATTTTGGTGTATTCGCATAATAAGGAGGAGCATGATGAGCATTTGCAGATTGTATTGCAGACCTTGAGAGAGAAGCTGTTGTATGCTAAGCTGCCGAAGTGTGAGTTTTGGCTTAATCAAGTGACTTTTCTAGGTCATGTGGTTTCAGCAGATGGTATTAGAGTTGATCCGAGTAAAGTTGAAGCTATTTTGAATTGGAGTCCACCGAAGTCAGTGACTAAAGTTAGAAGTTTTCTGGGTTTGGCAGGCTATTATCGACGGTTTGTAAAGGGTTTTTCTTTGATAACTACTCCACTCACCAAATTACTTCGGAAGGGAGTTAGATTCGTATGGACAGATCAGTGTCAAGCAAGCTTTGAGCAGTTGAAGGAGATGTTGACTCAAGCTCCTGTTCTTACCTTGCATGTGGAATATAAACCATATGTGATTTACAATGATGCTTCACATAATGGTTTAGGTTGTGTTTTGATGCAAGAAGGTAGAGTCATAGCTTATGCTTCTCGGCAGTTGAAGCCGCATGAGTTGAATTACCCGACGCATGATTTGGAGTTAGCAGCCATAGTTTTTGCTTTGAAGATTTGGCGACACTACTTGTATGGGGAGAAGTGTTTCATTTATATGGATCAAAAGAGTTTGAAATACTTGGGTGTTTAGAGAGAGCTGAATTTTCGACAGAGATGGTGGTTGGAGATGATTAAAGACTACGACTGTTTGATTGATTATCATCTTGGTAAGGAAAATGTTGTTGCTGATGCCTTGAGTCGAAAGTCTTTGACAGGTTTGACTGCTTATTCGCTCTCGTTGCTTATTGAATTGAGAGCATTGCATGCTAGTTTTGGATCATGTGATGATGATGCTTTACTGGCTCAGTTGCAGTTGAGATCGGTGTTGTTGGATCAGATTAGAGAAGCTCAGTTGGTAGATGAGAAAATTCAAAAGATTGTTTTGGATGGCCAAAAAGGAGAAAGTAGAGACTTCCAGGTGAGAAGTGATGGTAGTTTATGGTTCAAAGATAGATTGTGTGTTCCTAATGATGCAAGATTGAGAAAGATTATTTTGGAGGAAGCACATTAGTCGGTTTTTGCTATGCACCCTGGGAGTACTAAGATGTACCATGATTTGAAGCAACATTATTGGTGGTCAGGTATGAAGAGGGATATAGCGGAGTTTGTATCCAAATGTCTGACTTGTCAGAGAGTGAAGGCCGAACTCCAAGTTCCTTCGGGGTTGCTCCAACCTTTATCAGTGCCTGAATGGAAATGGGAGCGAGCAACGATGGATTTTGTGACTAGTTTGCCTTTGACTCAGAAGAAGCATGATGCAATTTGGGTGATTGTTGATTGGTTGACGAAGACAGCTCAATTCCTTCCAGTTCGGATGGACTATTCTCTTAAGAAGTTGGCTGAGCTGTATATCAGTGAGATAGTTAGATTGAATGGAGTCCCAATTTTTTTAGTGTATGATCGAGATCCCCGGTTTACTTCAAGATTTTGGAAGAGTTTGCATGCTGCTTTGGGTTCTCGATTGCACTTTAGTACTGCTTTTCATCCTCAGATAGATGGGCAGTCAGAGAGAGTGATACAGATTTTGGAGGACATGTTGAGAAGTTGTGTCATTGATTTCTCTGGGAGTTGGGATAGATTCTTGCCATTGATGGAATTTGTTTATAACAACAGTCATCAGTCCAGTATTAGAATGGCACCATTTGAGGCATTGTATGGTCGAAGATGCAGAACACCTCTATGTTGGAATGAGGTTGGAGAAGGTAGGTTGGTTGGTCCCAATTTGATTAAAGAAACAGAAGAGAAAGTGAAGATAATTCGGGATCGATTGAAAACAGCTTCAGATCGGCAGAAATCCTATTCAGATTTCAAGAGGAGAGACATAGAGTTCAATGTAGGAGATAAAGTATTTTTGAAAGTGTCTTCTTGGAAGAAAATTTTAAGATTTGGCCTCAAAGGAAAATTGAGTCCTCTTTTCATTGGACCTTATGAGGTACTGGAAAGAGTTGGACCAATTGCTTATTGACTTGCTTTGCCGCCTAAATTGGATAGAATTCACAATGTCTTCCATGTCTCTATGCTGAGGAGGTACAGATCAGACCAATCTCACATTTTGTCAGTGAAAGATATTGAGGTGAGCCTGGATATGACTTTTGAAGAAGAACCAGTAGCTATTTTGGCACATGAAGTGAAAGAGTTGAGAAATAAGAAAGTGCCACTTGTGAAGGTTCTTTGGAAGAATCATGCAAAGGAAGAGGCAACTTGGGAGAGTGAGCAATTGATGCTAGATCAGTATCCCCAGTTGTTCCAGACTTGAGAACAGGTAATTTCGAGGACGAAATTTATTTATAGAGGGGGAGAATTGTAATATCCCAAACTATACCCTAAAATTTTGGAGTGTTAATTGTTGTATTGGATTAAATAATTTAAAGTGTACATGTTATGTATATGGAGATAAAAATAATATATACAAGATTATGTCTTTTTGGTCAAAAGATATTTTGTATTTAAATGGATTTGTTTAATGTTAGAGTAAAATGATGTTAGTGGGTGATTATTATATTGTTTGAATGTATGGTGGAGAGTGATTTGGGGAAGAGAGGTTTGGTTAAAAGAGAAGAGTGGTTGACTTTCTTTCTTTCTTTCTTCTTCTTTTTTCATCTTCATCTTCTTCTTTTCTTCTCTTTTTCCGGCCACCCTTATCAACCAAAGGAAAAGAGATTTTGTTGCTTTCAAGATCAAAAGATTGAAGGTTTTTAAGAGATCAAGTTGGAGTTTTAAGGATTTTCTTCACTATTGGTAAGTTTCCAACTTATTTCTTGGTTTTCTTTTGAGTTTGTGTTCTTGGGTTTATTGGATGGTTATTTTGGTGTGTTTGAAGTGTTTTATCTTGGTAACTTTGATTTTTGGTGTTGGATTGAAGAGAAAAAGGGTTGAGTTTGGTGAAAGAGGCAAGTGTGTGGATTGTGTGATTTTTGAGTTGTGAATATGGTGGTGTTTGTGTTTGGTGTTTGTAATTGAGTTGTTTTAAGGTTTAATCAAGTATTATTGGGTTGTTGAAGGTTTTGATTGAGTTTGTGTGTTGTTGATATGTCTATTGGAAGATGATTGTGGGTTATGGCTTTGTTGGTGTCGATTTCAGGGTTTTTGCCCTGACACGCCCAGGAGCACAGCCATGTCTTTGGGCATGTCGTTGGTTCTATTTTCTAGGTTGGTGACATGAACAGTGACACGCCAATGTCACTGAGCGTGTCATAACTATTGTATTGTTGGTTGATTGACACGTCCAGTGACATGCCCATGTCACTGATCGTGTCATAGCTTCTGTGCTGGAGGAGAATTGACACATGCAGTGACACGCCCATGTCACTGAGCGTGTCAAAGCTTCTATGTTGTGGGTTTAGGGCACTGTCAGGGACACACACGTGTTGTTGAGCTTGTCATGTGTAGAGTTTGCCCTATATAGTTCTCTTTCTTATTTTCTTATGTGTATCTCTAAGTGAGTATGCATGATCACCTTTGGATTAGGTTTTGAAGAGAATTGAGTTACCCAAGCCAAGGTTTAAGTGAGATCTTGGAAGAGGAGTTGATAGAGTGGTGTTGTTGCTCTTAAAGGTAAGTACAAACTTTGAATGATTGCATACATTTATATGACATTGGGACTTAACACATCTAGTTGAGAAATGTGTTAAGTTACTTGATATATTGTTGATGAATGAGTTATATGTTATGATATGCATAATGTGAATTATGTTGATGTATCAATGCAATTGAGTAATGTATTATATATGAAAAGAAATGTGGAAAAAAAAATGTGATATGAGATATGAAAACATAATGTAACCAATCGATATTGAGATAAAATAGAAGAATGAGAAAAGATGATATACTAAGGCAATGAGCCTAGTTTGATTATGAGAAATGAATTGTGAAAGAGATTGATAATGAGATAAATGAATTAATTGTGTGCCTAGTATGTTATTCAATTTTCAGAGTTCTGGGTTTGGCGGCATGCCTATGAAATGAATCGCTGGGCAGGTGAAAAGACCAGGTCGTAAGCCGAGCCCAGCTGAAAAATGTGAAATATGATGTTTTTGAGGTGAAAAAACTGTGTCGTAAGCCTCAAAAACTATAACAGTCTAGCCAGGTTGAGGACCAAGATACTGGGGCCCTAGGGTCTAGCCGGGTTGAGGTCCAAGAAACTGGGTCTGTTACATTATCCATGGATATATATATATATTGCCTACGGGCTTGATAAATGTGATTATGGACCAAGGCAGTAACTCTGAACTTTGAATAGCATATTAGTTTCATTTTGGGCCCATGCTTGTCTTTGCTTTAATGTGAACTATGAAATGTGATGCAAATGATTAAAATGTTGATATATAATGCTATGAGTTGATATATTCATATATATTGTGCATGAGCATCGCATTGATTTTTATTGAATCAAAGTTTGTACTACTAAGCTTTCTGCTTAGCGCGATTGTGGTTCATCGCGCAGGTGACAGGGTAGATCCGGTTGCGCCGAAGACCTCGTCTAGACCGAGCTGAGTCTAGGCTTGAGTTTGTGATAGCAGTGTTGAGTTGTGGACATCAACATCAGAGACGAACTGCTAGCATGTATAAATTCTATAATTTTGTAAACATTAATTTTGATATATATACATATGTATTTTCCACTGCTTATTTAATAAATGTTTTGAACAGACTATTTTGGATAAACTTTTGGGTTCTAATATTATATATATATGTATTTTAACGAAGGAATGTTTTATCTATTACTATTTATAATATAGGTTAAATATTTTAAGTTTACTCGGACTGACTTACGATACTTATATGTTAAAGATTAAAGTTTGGTTTATTTAGAAATGAACCGTGGCACTCCTTTATCCGGTATACATATATCGCGTGTTGTACAGGTGTATGCAGTGTGCGTATATTGGGTGTAGGAGTGTTACATCTTGGTACTATCGGGGTGCATAATGTGAGTAGGGATTTTTGTCCCCACTCTCTGTGGAAAGGTTCTTGCGACTTCGTGTTTAGATCATATTTGTACTAGTTTTCAGTATAATTTTTATGTGTTTTTAGTTAATGTTTTGATTGATTTTTGTTTTAAGTTTGTTTAAAGTGTTTGTTTTAGGATTAAGTGCAAAAACTCCCTTGGAAGATCAAAACAATCAAGAAAAATGAAGAAAGAGCATGAATCAAGCAAGACATGGCCAAGCCAAAGCAAGCCTTGCCATGTCCCTTAAAAGAATTCCAAGACAGTAGCTGACACACCCAAGAGACACGGCCAAGCCACTGGCCGTGTCTCACCCAAGGAAAAGAAACCAAGAAAGAAAAAAAATAGAGGTAGTACTTGACACACTCACAGACATGGCCATGTCTTTGCCCATGTCTGATCGACATGGCCATGTCACTTGAAGCTTGGCCATGTCTCATTGTCTTGGCCGTGTTTCATCCTAAAATAGAGGCAGTACTTGACACACTCACAGACATGGCCATGTCTTTGCCCATGTCTGATCGACATGGCCATGTCGCTTGAAGCTTGGTCATGTCTCATTGTCTTGGGCGTGTCCCTCAAAGAAATAGAAGGCAGAAGGCGACACTGGCAAGAGACATGGCCAAGCCACTGGCCATGTCACATGACATGGCCAGGAGCTTGGCCGTGTCACTCTATGAAACCAAAGAAAAGAAAGAAAAGAAAGAAGGCAAAGTGCGACACTGGCAAGAGACATGGCCAAGCCACTGGCCATGTCACTTGAAGCTTGGCCATGTCTGCTCGACTTGGGACTAAAGAAAAGAAAAGGAAAGAAAAGGAGCAGCAAGAGACACGGCCGACTACCTTAGCCGTGTCCCAAAGAAAAATGAGAGACATGGCCAAGCCACTCATGGCTTGGCCGTGTCACACCTAAAATATTTGAATTCTTTTGCATTAAGTGAGGGACAAAGACCAAAAGTAATATTAAAAGAAGGAAAAAGGACTTGCTTTTACCAAAAAGAAAGATTAAACAAGAGAATAGTAGGGGACAGATGAGAGGGGTGTGAGTTGGCAAGCATGGGTTTGAATTTTGAATGAATTAAATAGAGAAAAAGAGGGAAAATGGAGGGAGTCTTGGAGAATTTTCTGCATACACATTTTGGGAGAGGGAGAGAGTGACACTCTCCCTTAGCCCTTCATCTTCAACCTCCATTTCTATCCTCTCCACCTTCTCCATCTTCCATTGACAAGTTCTTTGAGAGTCTTTGGGATAAATTGGGTTAACAAGCTCTTGAAGGTTGAAGAAGCTTCATTGAAGGGTTTGGTGACTTGAGAAAGCTCCATTCCATCTTCTAAAGGCATAATCAATTGAAGTTTTGGTGACTTGAGAAAGCTCCATTCCATATTGCAAAGGGGAATCAACCATTGAAGAGGGCTTGAGTTCTTCATCATACATCAAGTGGAGCTAGGAGGAAGATTAGTAATCCTACTCTTAGCATCTTCACAAGGGGTTTTTCTATTCTCTCTTTTAATTCATTTCTATTGTTGTTGTTGTATTAAGAGATTGGTATTGCAATGGATAATTTGTATTTGTTTTATATTGAGTTGAATGTTTGTTCTAAATTGATGATGTTGAGCTAAATACCCATGCCTAGGGTTTGTAGTATATTTGATTGAAAATCTTAATTTGATATTTCCATTGATGTTCCTTGTTGATTGGTTGATTGTATTGTATTAAATTCTAGGTTGATAGATTAGCTACCTATTAATCTTTGAATATTGGATGACGGACCGAGAGGTGAAATCCGATATCGGAACTATACAATCGACTACCCTATGAATGAATTAGAAATATAAGTTGTAGGGTTCTATTAATTTGGTAATGCAAAATAATTGGCTATTGTTAATTCATGAATGTGAGAACTAATGAATTGGTAATTGTCTAATTAACCTTACGGAACAAATTAATCACAAGGTTATGTTAATGGATAATTTGATAATTGAGCTTTGATTGAATGGACCTATAACCCTAGGCACCTTCCCAAGAATCGATTTGATCTTGTACAACCATCACACACATCAACCCTACACTCCTTAATCTTAGGTTTAAATTATTCTCGCACCATTCCAACACAACAAACTTCCGCATTTAAATAACTTGTCAATCAAGCTATTACGAACTACACCTTCTTTGGGAAACGACCTTGGGGCGATCACCTTTGCTACAACTACCTCGTATACTTGGGAGTGATGCTTGTAGTAGTACTTAATTTGAGCGCAACAAGTTTTTGACCAACTTAAGATGCTAAATGCAAGAGGAAGAACACCTATGCCTACTCGTGAAGTTTGTTCAGCGTGTGGCATTGTAGGACATAGCGCAAACATGTGTTCATTTGGTTATGGACAATACCAAGAGAGGCAAGAGGAAGAATATGCCTATGAAAGTTTCCAGCAAATGGGTGGAAATGACCCATATCCCAGACCTTATAATTCAAGCTGGGGAAGCCACCCAAATTTTTCTTGGAAAAATCAACAGCAAATTCCACCTCAAAATTTTTTTCAACCTTACCAAACAAATCCTTACTCTCAAGAACAATATTCAAATCAAGATCACCTTAAGAAACCCACATTGGAGGATAGTTTGAATACCTTCATTCAAACTAGCGCACAAAATCAAGATCACCTTAAGAAACCCATATTGGAGGATAGTTTGAATGCCTTCATTCAAACTAGCGCACAAAATCAAGATCGACTTAAGGAACCCACTTTGGAAGATAGTTTGAAAAATCAAGATCACCTTAAGAAACCCACATTGGAGGATAGTTTGAATGCCTTCATTCAAACTAGTGCACAAAATCAAGATCAACTTAAGGAACCCACTTTGGAAGATAGTTTGAATGCCTTCATTCAAATTAGTGCACAAAATCAGGATCAATGCAAGAAATCCATAGTGGAAGATGATTTGAATGCTTACCTTCAAATTAGCACACAAAATCAGGAAGGGAGCAATGAGGTTTGATTCTTTGGAAGAATCATTGAAGAGGGTGGAAGCTCAAGTTGGGCAACTGGCACATCAACTCCAAGCAAACCAAGAAGAGGAATTTCCTAGCCAACTGGAGCAAGTCAAGGTAATCACAAATTTGATGAGTGAACAGGTGATATATAACAGTTTTTGTGATTCCTTTGATGCAGGAACTAATCAAGAAAAAGATGGTGAGGAAATACAACCATACATAGAGGAGATAATTCAATCAAAGGAGGAGGAGAATTTGGAAGCATCAACTTCAAAAAAATTGCATGAACCTCCAAATCCTTGTATGCCACCAATCCCATTCCCAATCAGGCTGAATGAAGAGAAACAAGGTATGCAACTTTCTAAACTTTATGACATGCCCTATAGTGAAGATAGTGAAGATAAGCTTGAGGTGGCCATGACCTTAGAAGTAGAGCCTAATTTTTCCAATTTAGAAATTGAGGAGAGCAATTTACTATTAAATAATGAGATTGTTGAGGGGAAGCTTCAAATTACTAAAGAGGATGAAGAAGTGGTTCAACGAAACTTGGTTGAACTTAAAAAGGCCCCAAGAATTTTGAAAGATGTTTTGGTTGGGGAGTACAGTATGCAACAAATTATCATCTCTCCCACTCTTAGTGGTGAGAACGAGCAAAAATCATATATAACCATGTTGCAAACTGAAAAAGGTTCTTACCACGTCCCTATAGCATTAGAGAATCAAGCTAAGACAAC
Source organism: Garcia nutans (assembly GCA_947685225.1). Lineage (NCBI taxonomy): Eukaryota > Viridiplantae > Streptophyta > Magnoliopsida > Malpighiales > Euphorbiaceae > Garcia > Garcia nutans. The sequence goes on from CANTUV010000068.1 coordinate 6,271,557, forward strand.
CCTCACATGTTCTTCTTGGACAATTGCTCTTCCAAGGATGCTACCTAGGTTTTTCAATACATTGGGCACATTTCAAAGTTGCATGTTGTTCATCCTCTCACACATGGGCTCCAATTGCATTATGGGTGGAAGGAGCCCTACACATCGTACATGGGAACGATGGAAATTAGGTATCATCTAAACTCTCTTTTTAGTTTATGCATGCTCACATTGAGGACAATGTGAATCTTTAAGTGTGGGGTACATTATGTGTTTTGTGTTTTTACTTTTGCTTTGTGTTTTTACTTTTAAGTTATTTTTGTTTAAGTTTAGTTAATGTTTTTAATGTTTTTCTTTGAATAAATGAATTTAAGAAAGTTCAATTGTTATAAAATTGTTGATAGATGACCTTTGAATTTTTGAAGCATGAAATTGAGAATTGAGTAGAATTGGTGCTTATTGTCAATTTTGTTGGTTTTCCCTTGCATTGCCATTAACCTAGTGAGGAATTGAGCCATCAACTTATCATTATTGTTGCGGGTGAACATCTTTGATTGATGAATTGCTAGAACTTGCTTTGACATGCATTTTAAGATTACATAAAAATTTCAATTAGGCATCAAGATGATTAAGGCAATTAGGTGAACCCACTTTGGCTTAAAAAGACCAACCCTATTTTTAACCTTAGTTAGCCAATTTTGAGCTTATTTTATTTTTCCTTTTCTTTCTTTTTCACAACACCATTAGCTTGAACCTTGTTGTTTAACTCTTATCCTTTCATTAGGTCAAGAGCATTTTAAGAGCGTTTATGACTGATTGTTGTGTTGAACTAAGTGTCGGGTTAAATTTAGTAGGTTTAAGATTGCAAAGCAAAATAATAATAAAAAAATAAAAAAATATATATATAATAATAAGAATAATTGTTGTTCTTATTCGAAGGGTTGGAATAAGTTGAAAATATCATTGCAATATTTAATAAGTGAGTTCCCTTGAAAAGCTCTTTAATGTCAAGGGGTAGATGAGAGGAAGGTGTTTGGGATTGTTGGGTTATGTATATGATCGGGTACTTCATTCTTAAAGTGCTCTTGAACTTAATGATCAAGCACACATTTCCTAAATATCATGCCTTTACCTTAGCACCATTACAACCCAATAAAGACCTTTTGATTGATGCTTGATTGTAATTTTGTGGTGGAGATTTGATTGATAAGCAAGCCTATGGTAATAATCTTTCATTGATTGTTATGAGTGTAAACACCACCATGATCAAACACTTGTAAGAGTTGGTGAGGGAGCAACAACATAGGTTATGCATGGAAAACCACTTAATTGCATGGGTGTCAATTTTGTTTGATTCGATATTGATTGCGGATTTAGGGATAGGGAAGTCTTGATGCATCTTTATAACTCTTGAACTTAACAAAATTTATCTTGTTAGTATGCTTTGATTTTATCCTTGCTTGGGGACAAGCAAGGAATTAAGTGTGGGGTATTTGTTTAGATCATATTTGTACTAGTTTTCAGTATGATTTTTATGTGTTTTTAGTTAATGTTTTGATTGATTTTTGTTTTAAGTTTGTTTAAAGTGTTTGTTTTAGGTTTAAGTGCAAAAACTCCCTTGGATGATCAAAACAATCAAGAAAAATGAAGAAAGAGCATGAATCAAGCAAGACATGGCCAAGCCAAAGCAAGCTTGGCCATGTCCCTCAAAAGAATTCCAAGACAGTAGCTGACACACCCAAGAGACATAGCCAAGCCACTGGCCGTGTCTCACCCAAGGAAAATAAACCAAGAAAGAAAAAAAAAATAGAGGCAGTGCTTGACACACTCACAGACATGGCCATGTCTTTGCCCATGTCTGATCGACATGGCCATGTCACTTGAAGCTTGGCCATGTCTCATTGTCTTGGCCGTGTTTCATCCTAAAATAGAGGCAGTACTTGACAAACTCACAGACATGGCCATGTCTTTGCCCATGTTTGATCGACATGGCCTTGTCGCTTGAAGCTTGGCCATGTCTCATTGTCTTGGGCGTGTCCCTCAAAGAAATAGAAGGCAGAAGGCGACACTGGCAAGAGACATGGCCAAGCCACTAGCCATGTCATATGACATGGCCAAGAGCTTGGCCGTGTCACTCCATGAAACCAAAGAAAAGAAAGAAAAGAAAGGCAGAATGCGACACTAGCAAGAGACATGGCCAAGCCACTGGCCATGTCGCTTGAAGCTTGGCCATGTCTGCTCATCTTGGGACCAAAGAAAAGAAAAAGAAAGAAAAGGAACAGCAAGAGACACGTCCAACTAGCTTGGCCGTGTCCCAAAGAAAAATGAGAGACATGGCCAAGCCACTCATGGCTTGGCCGTGTCACACCTAAAATATTTGAATTCTTTTGCATTAAGTGGGGGACAAAGACCAAAAGTAATATTAAAAGAAGGAAAAAGGACTTGCTTTTGCCAAAAAGAAAGATTAAATAAGGGAATAGTGGGGGACAAACGAGAGGGGTGTGAGTTGGCAAGCATGGGTTTGAATTTTGAATGAATTAAATAGAGAAGAAGAGGGAAAATGGAGGGAGTCTTGGAGAATTTTCTGCATACACATTTTGGGAGAGGGAAAGAGTGACACTCTCCCTTAGCCCTTCATCTTCAACCTCTATTTCTATCCTCTCCACCTTCTCCATCTTCCATTGACAAGTTCTTTGAGATTCTTTGGGATAAATTGGGTTAACAAGCTCTTGAAGGTTGAAGAAGCTTCATTGAAGGGTTTGGTGACTTGAGAAAGCTCCATTCCATATTGCAAAGGGGAATCAACCATTGAAGAGGGCTTGAGTTCTTCATCATACATCAAGTGGAGCTAGGAGGAAGATTAGTAATCCTACTCTTGGCATCTTCACAAGGGGTTTTTCTATTCTCTCTTTTAATTCATTTCTATTGTTGTTGTTGTATTAAGAGATTGATATTGCAATGGACAATTTGTATTTGTTTTATATTGAGTTGAATGTTTGTTCTAAATTGATGATGTTGAGCTAAATACCCATGCTTAGGGTTTGTAGTATATTTGATTGAAAATCTTGATTTGATATTTCCATTGATGTTCCTTGTTGATTGGTTGATTGTATTGTATTAAATGCTAGGTTGATAGATTAGCTACCTATTAATCTTTGAATATTGGATGACGGACCGAGAGGTGAAATCCGATATCGGAACTATACAATCGACTACCCTATGAATGAATTAGAAATATAAGTTGTAGGGTTCTATTAATTTGGTAATGCAAAATAATTGGTTATTGTTAATTCATGAATGTGAGAACTAATGAATTGGTAATTGACTAATTAACCTTACGGAACAAATGAATTACAAGGTTATGTTAATGGATAATTTGATAATTGAGCTTTGATTGAATGGACCTATAACCCTAGGCACCTTCCCAAGAATCGATTTGATCTTGTACAACCATCACACACATCAACCCTACACTCCTTAATCTTAGGTTTAAATTATTCTCGCACCATTCCAACACAACAAACTTTCGCATTTAAATAACTTGTCAATCAAGCTATTACGAACTACACCTTCTTTGGGAAACAACCTTGGGGCGATCACCTTTGCTACAACTACCTCGTATACTTGCGAGTGACGCTTGTGGTAGTACTTAATTCGAGCGCAAAACTTCGACACTGTTTAGGCTCGGGGCCTTAGGGAACATGGGCCTAAGCCAGGAGAAAATGGCGTCGCCACCCAGACAGTTTGGGAAAAAGAAAGGTGTGGATGACTCGATTCCTAATGAATTTCCAACCCCTTAATGGGTTCAAAAAGTTGGGTACGTGCGAAAAAGGTGAGAAACGGCCCAGCACTCCCACAATGCTCGGTTCATTAGAACCAGCCTCCTTTGCAGGTCTTAATATTATAAAATTCTTAAGTATAACAATATTATCCATATTACATGCAACAATTAAAATAAAGCATAATTATATTAAAAATCAAAGCAATGTCCAAACAAAGCAAATAAATGGACACCCATCCGAGGATGAAAACATGTCCTTACATTGCCCATGTCTAAAACTAAATAGGACACCCACCGAAAGGTGGAAACATGTCTTTTACATTAGTCCAAAATATAAAAGCAATTTAAATTACATGAAAATTAATTAATGTGGTATCTAATAATGGAAACATACCTTTTATAATTTTAATACTAAGACAAACTAATAATAATTATAATAATAATGAAAATATCCATCCATGATAAATTAAATAAATCAAGAATTAAAATTAAATACATCAAAAATATATAATAAACTATATAATCAAATCTAAAAATTAATAAAACAAATAAAGATACAAATTCAGGTTTATATCTCAATTTAGGGTTCTTTAATTAACATTTAGGATTTTGGGATTTTGGAATTATTATTATTATTATTTAGGCTACTGTGAAAATTTTTTGGAAAACGATTTGAGACTTGGTAGAAGAGAGTGAAAAGCAACATGACTTTGAACAGATTTTGGATGACGATGGGTACTTGGATTCGATTTGTGTACTTAGACCCGTGATTGGATACTTGGATATGAGATTGTGTACTTGAACCCGAGATTGAATTGGATTTGGGTACTGAGACCCGAGATTGGGTACTTGGACCTGAGACTTAATTTAATTTGGGTATTTGGACCCAAGACTAAATTGGATTTGGATACTTGGACCCGAAATTGAATTTGATTTGGGTACTTATACCTGTGATTGAATTTGATTTGGGTACTTGGACCTGAGACTGAATTGAGTTTGGGTACTTGGACTCGAGATTGAATTTGATTTGGATATTTGTACCCGTGATTGAATTGGATTTGGATACTTAGTCCTGAGATTGGGTACTTGGACCCAAAACTGAATTTGATTTGGGTACTTGGACCCGTGATTGAATTGGATTTGGATACTTGGACCCGAGATTGGATACTTGCACCTGAGACTAAATTTGATTTGGGTACTTGGACCCGAGACTAGATTGGATTTGTGTACTTGAACCAGAGATTGGGTACTTGGACCCATGACTGAATTGGGTACTTGGACCCGAGATTGGGTACTTGGACCCATGACTGAATTGAGTACTTAGACCCGAGATTGGGTACTTGGACCCATGACTGAATTGGGTACTTGGACCCGAGACTGGGTACTTAGACTTGAGATTGAATTGAATTTGGGTACTTAGACTCGAGATTGGGTACTTGGACCCAAAATTGGATTGGATTTGGGTACTTGGACCCATGAATGAATTGAATTTGGGTGCTTGGACCCGGGACTAGATACTTGGACCCATGACTGAATTGGGTACTTGAACCCGAGACTGAATTGAATTTGGGTACTTGGACTCGAGATTTGGTACTTGGACCCGTGATTGTGTACTTGGACCCGAAACTAGATTGGATTTGGATACTTGGACCTGAGATAAGTTCTGGACTTAAGAGTAATTTGGGTTCTGGACCCTAGCTAAGTTCTGGACTTAAGGATAATTTAGGTTCTCAACCCGAGCTAAGTTATGGACTTAAGAGTAATTTGGGTTTTGGACCGAAGCTAAGTTCTGAACTTAAGGGTAATTTGGGTTATGGACCTGAGCTAGATTTTGGGTACTCGACATGAAACTAGATTTGGATGCTCGATCCTAAACTGGATTTGGATACTCTATCCTAATCTGGATTTGGATACTCGATCCTAAACTGGATTTGGATTCTGGACCAAAATATTTGAAAGTGAGTTTGAAAATATTTTGTATACTCATAAACTCAAAAATTAAAATGGAGAAACTTTGCCCCTGTGTAGGCTCAAATCAATAATTTTTCTCATACAGGCTCTGATTTATGTTTATATTTTGCCATGTGCTTTGCATAAGCATGCATTTCTTCTTTTGCAAAATGATTGGAGCTTCCTCAAGCAATGGGCTTTCCATGCCTCCTGATTCCATTCCCGCTTCATGTTTGCTTCATGGAGTATTGCTGCTTACTTTTGATAAAGAAAAATGCAGTGTGATATGCTCATGTATGCATGATATGTATGAGTAATACTTACAGTGGTTTCATTGACTCACAGATCAAGGTGATTAGCTGAAGTGTTCTCATTGACTCCTTTCAGATGCTCATTCTAGTCTTGCATTGGAATGACGGAAAGCTTTGCATTTATGGCTTTTTATCTTCAAGATGTTAAGAACATTAGTGGTGGAGACCCCAAGCTGCAAAGTCAGCAATACATCCATTTCAATCTACGTTTGCAGCATATCAGTTGGTAGCTTCTTGATGACCTTGCCAATAATCATTTTTCTTTGCTCAATGTGTTCTAGTTCAACATACTCCCCTTAATTTTAATTTTTTTTGAATTTTTGAATTTTCAATTTTGAATTTTGATTTTGAAATCGAATGTTTGGCTTTGCCAAATTAATGTCGATTTACCTCAGGACTTAATTTTTCAAATTAACATATCTATAACATGACAACCCTAGTTACCGTACTAAACTCGGGAATCATTTCTATTTATGCAAGAATTGTTACACTTCAGATAGGCACATACACATTACTTGGCCAAATGTCTCATTGAGTTTAAATATTGTCTATCTCAAATGCATGCTTATTCAAACTATCTCCACTAATAGACTCTACCTACCAAGAGAGATCAATAGGTCTTTGATAGGCTTGAAATGAGGTCTATAAGGGACATGGGTTAAATGAAGGCCATTTGTAAGTTGGAGCCATTGTGACACTATGGGCAAACCCTCACACCATAATTTTTTGTTGGAGCCATATGCAATTGGAAACATGAAAAGAAAGAGCTTTGAACATTCTTCTTTCTTTTTGGCGTTAACCTGAATCTTGATTGGGATAGTCTTTACCTTTGCAAAAAGTTTGGTACCCAAATTCTTTTCTTTTCTTCTTCTCCCTTTTCTTTCTTTTTATTTTTCTTACTCTTCCCTTTCTTTGAGCATTTTATCATTTTGTCCTTCTTCCTAGTAGGACTTTCAAGTACAGAACTTTCAAGAACTAGATAGTCTTTCTCTTTTTTCTCTAATTTTGATTGAATCTTTGGTTGGGTTGGACTGATTCAAGTCAAACTTTCCTTATAAACCAAATGGAAGCCTTTTGCTTCTTTAGGAAAAAGAGAACTCAGTTGGCTTTCTGAACCGCCTTTTTAGGTTTTATCTTTCTTTTTTCTTTTTTCTTTTTTCTTTTTTCTTTTTTCTTTTTTCTTTTTTCTTTTTTCTTTTTTCTTTTTTCTTTTTTCTTTTTTCTTTTTTCTTTTTTCTTTTTTCTTTTTTCTTTTTTCTTTTTTCTTTTTTCTTTTTTCTTTTCTTTTTCTTTTTCTTTTTCTTTTTCTTCTTCTTCTTCTTTTCTTTTCTTTTCTTTCTTTTTTTTTTGGATCTAGCTCTAAAAGAGTTGTCTTGTTTTTACCAACTTGGGTTTCTAATGATGAGTGGAGTGATATTAATTTGCTTCAGTCCTGACTTTATTTGTGATATTTGGTCTAATTCAGGTGAACTTCAACTACTCTTATGGTCTTGAGAACTTCAACTATCCTCATGATCTTGACTATTCATTCATTTCTTTGATCTTCTTGCCTCTTCATCTTAGTGATCATAAGACTTGTCAAAAGTATCACAACAGCTCAGGGTAGGTTGTTGGGGTTTTTAAGTCAATGAAAAGAAAGCTAAAATTTTATGAAGGCTCAAAGGGACAACTAGAGATTGATATTTAATTAGGTGGATACTATTTGTTGGCTCATCAGACAATGCCTAGATCATCTCTCCCTTAAATAAGCACAGTTCAATTTTGCCTCGAAAGTCTATCAAAGCATGTTCTAAGACTGACTAGGACCTAGACAAAGGTAATTATGCAGGAGCCCTCTCTAAGTAAGCATACACAACTCAATGCTATAGAGTAATTCCCTCATCTAGTAAAGTCATTCAAATAATGATGCCTAAATACATTAATTTATGAACATCAAGCTAGACTCCTCATTGGTTGAGCACCAAAATGAACAAAGACCAATAAAAATTTTGATGAAAGTAATTTATTCAAACAAATTTAAATTTGAAAAACATGATTGTTCCAATCACATATTAAAGAAAGTAAAATTGAAAAACAACATTCAAGCTAAGGAAAGTTTGTTGAGTTAAGCTTCTTCTCCTTTCACATCTTCAATATTCCCCATCTTGAAAGGACCATAAGACAAGATCATCCCCAATCCTCCTCCTATCATGAAAGTTGCTGGTGGTGGCACTCTGTTGAACCTAGGCAGAGGATTACTTTTGGTATTGGGCTTATCCGACTTAGGCAATTTTCCATTATCAATTAAATTCTAGATCTTATGCCTCAACTTCATACAATTGTTCATTTCGTGTCCAGGCCTTTGATGGAATTGGAAAAATGCATTAGTATCAAAGTTAGGTGGAAGAGGATTAGGCAAAGGACGAGGAGTCAAAGGTTGTAACAATCCCTTCTTTTGTAGCTTATTGAGAACCCAAGACAGCAGCTTCCCTAATTCTGAAAACTGCCTCATTCCTCCTGGACTAGTGGCATTAACATTAGCTTCCTTTTCTATACTTTGATTGCTAGGCTGATAATTTCCTTTCTCATTCCTTCTTGCTGAAAAGCGGTTCTTCTCCCTTTCACACTCTTCGATTTGCAAGCCATCTTGCAAAAGGTCTTTGAAATCCCTTATAATGGTGTGAGACAGCCTCTCACGAAGGTTAGGCAAGATGCCTCTAACTATCATTCTGATCTCATCTGATTCATCAGGCCTCTTCTTGAGCAAAGCTGCCTTGTTCCCCATCTCTTCACATAGTCCACAAAATTCTCCTTTGGTTTTTGCCTAATGGTTTCCACCTCCATCAAGGTTACTTCCAGCTCAACATTGTACCCATATTGCTGAATGAAAGCGTTATACAACATGTCCCAATCTTTTTGAGTGCTTTCCTCTAAGGTGTTGAACCAATTTTGGACAACAGGGTCCAATGAGAGCATGAAATATCTTAGAGTTTGAGCCTTTGTAGCTCTAGCAGACTGCATAGCAGTAATGTACTACTTTACATGGAGATGAGGGTTTCTAGTACCATTGTACCTAGAGAAGGAAGGCATCTTGAATTTATAAGGGACCTCCTCATCTTGTTCAAATAGTTTGTCGATCTCAGACATCTCTTTAGTTTTTAGCTTCTTTCAAACTTCTTTTCAAGGTTAGCAATCATCTTCTTAACATCAGAATTTTCAATCTTTTCAAAAGTTATCTTCTTAAAAACCTTTGGCTCCTTCTTTTTATCTTGAGGATCTTGGATGTATTGAGCCCAATCGTCATCATCATCAAGGACTACCTTGTCATCATCAAAAGCCACATTACCAACCTTAGCCTCCCATTTGTCCTTTGGCTTCTTGGTGCTAGCAGATACTTTGACATTGTTCCCTAAAATTGTAGCCAATTGATTCTTTATGGTCTTAGCCAGGGCCACTTTTATTTCTTCCATCTTGGCATTGAGGGCATCATCGACCATTCTTTAAATTTTTTCGGGCTCCATTGCTTTTGGTGAGCAAGTGATTGAGTCATTGGTAGATTCTTCATTTTCGACGCAGGTCGGATTATCATAAGTTTTTAAACTATCGTAATCCCTGGCTGTGAGCTAGAAAAGATCAATGATATAAGATACAAATGTATGTATACATGTATGCACAAATAATAGACAAAGATAAGTAGAACGTCCCTTCCAACCTTATAACTTCCACATACGAATGGCGAGTCTCTTTTCTTAGGTATATGATTAACAAAATACCAACATTGGATATCTTGTTTTCGAATAATTCCCTGGGACGTTTCAACCAATAGTTATATTTTAAAAATGAAAATCATTTCATGATAATTCCCATTAATTAGGTTTTAATCCATTCAACCAACTATAGTAGCTTTTATGCTATATTGTATTAAAACTAAATTAAGAGGTTTATTATAAATAAATTTCTCACTTGAAAAAGTAACTGATGATTCATGCAAAAAATAAGCCCATGATTAATAACTCTTAGTATAAACTAGGCTCACAATTAATTTTTGGTATTTCTTAATTGACCTAAATATATTGCAAGCTCTTTGTAAGAAAAAGTTGAATAAAAATAATTTTGTTTCTAAGCCCATTGTAAAAAGATTTTTGAAAAAAATGGATTTTGGCATTTGTATGTGAGTCATGAGAAAAGAATTTTTCATTTGTTTTTAGAAAAGTTTATATCGAAAGAGCACCTTGAAAAGTTTTAAAAATAGCTTTGGTCTTTTGGGTTTAGAGAAAAATTTATTTGAGCTCACAATGTAATAAGGTCATATTAGAAAAAAAAAAAACAAATAAGCCATGATTTAAGCCATGACAAATTAACCATAGTCAAACAACAAGCATTTGGGGTAAAACCTAAGGAAAGTAACTAGGCCAATTACATGAGCTTTAGTCTTTAGGTTAAAAGGCTTAGGTTCCCATAGAAAGTATATACCAAATGGTACAAGGCAATGAGTGGTTATGCCATGCTCGATCTCCATACCTTGAGTGAAAGTATGGTATCCCTTGCATAACACAACACGGGTAACATGGGTGTCCTAACCCACACACACGATGCAATCTAAATGATGCAATGGATAATATCATTATCAGAAAGAATAAAATAATATGAAGACTAACGGAATCAACTTCTCTTATCCTCAGTGGAGTCGCCACTGTGAGCGGGGATTTTTGCCCCAACTCCCAGTGGAATGATTTTTGCGACTTCGGCACTGTTTAGGCTCAGGGCCTTAAAGAACACGGGCCTAAGCCCGGAGAAAATGGAGTCACCACCTGGACGGTCCGAGAAAATGAAAGGGGTGGATGACTTGATTCCTAAGGAATTTCTATCCCCTTAATGGGTATGGAAAGTTGGGTACATGTGGGGAAGGTGAGAAACGGCCCAGCACCCCCACAATGTCCGGTTCATTGGAACCGGCCTTCTTTGCAGGTCTTAATATTATAAAATTCTTAAGTATAACAATATTATCCATATTACATGCAACAATTAAAATAAAGCATCATTATATTAAAATCAAAGCAATGTCCAAACAAAGCAAATAAATGGACACCCATCCGAGGATGAAAACATGTCCTTACATCGCCCATGTCTAAAACTAAATAGGACACCCACCGAAAGGTGGAAACATGTCCCTTTATAATGGTCCAAAATATAAAAGCAATTTAAATTACATGAAAATTAATTAATGAGGTACCCAATAATGGAAACATACCTCTTACAATTTTAATACTAAGACAAACTAATAATAATCATAATAATAATGAAAATATTCATCCATGATAAATTAAATAAATCAAGAATTGAAATTAAATAAATCAAAAACATATAATAAACTACATAATCAAATCTAAAATTTAATAAAGCAAATAAGGATACAAATTTAGGTTTATATCTCAATTTAGGGTTCTTTAATTAACATTTAGGGTTTTGGAATTTTGGAATTATTATTATTATTATTATTTAGGCTACTATGAGAATTTTTTGAAAAAATGGAATAGATTAGGGTTTTATAAATTTAAGAAAGTAATAAGGTTTTTGGTTAATCAAATTAGGGTTTAAGGCTAACATCATGAAATTAGGGTTTTGGAACCTTAAGACATTAGGGTTTAGGACTCACGGTTAAGATATTAGGATTTTATGGTTTGAAACCTTGATTTTTCATATTATGATTTTGAATTTAGGATTTGATGCTTTACTGTAATCAAAGTTAAGTATGGTTTTAATATTGCCTATACCAACTACTTACGTATTTTCAGGTGAAACAAATATAGAAAGGCAAATTTATTATTGAAAGATTAATATAACTCGCTGAATAAAATTATAACAAAATAGCTACTATGAAGGTTTGAAAACAAAATTAATTAAGAAATAAGGTCTGAATTAATTAGGGTTTAAGAAATTAGATTTGAGTTTTGAATAATTATATTATTCACTTTATTTAAAACCTTAGCTACTGTATGAATTGAATTAAAAAAGAAATTGAGTAATCAGTATGTTGTAATGAGAGTTTAAAAATGGAAGTGATTTTTGATTTAATAAACTGAATTTAGAGAACTTTCCTACGTTTGAAGGCTCCACCAAATTGAAGAGATTAATCCAAGCTTCTACCTGCCTCAATGCTTAATTTCTGGCCAAGCAATATCAAGACTTTGTTGCCTTATGAATTGGATAATGTTTGATTTTTTGATTGCTCAATTGTTGTTGGTGGTTTAATGGTTTTAGCTTCCTGATTGTAAGCTTTAAAATTTTTACTCCGTTGCTACGGTTTTTCTCTCCGTCTTCTTTTTTCTAGGGTTTTCTCTCTCAATTTTTCTCTAGGGTTTTCTGTCTCCCTTTTTCTCTAGGATTTTCTATCTCCGTCCCTTCTGTCTCTAGGGTTTTCTTTTTTTCTCTCTTTTTTCTTGTGTTTTAATGTGGTATTTATAAGAAAAAATAACGATCTAATCCTATTTTAATAAGGAAATACTAACTATTTAGAAAAAATTACAAAACCGGGTAAAATAAGGTTTGGTCAAAAAATTAGAAGCGCGCGCGGGCTGCCGGGCCTGTGGGCTGTGCTGGTAAAAATTGCTGCGAGGATTTGTGGCGGGCTAGCTGGGCAAGCCAGTTCATTACAGAACTAGGCAAGCCCAGCTGTGGCAAATTGAGCAGTGCCCAATTCGCCGCTAATTCTTATATGCGGCGAATGGCAGTGCCTAATTCACCGCAGAAATTTTCTGCGGAAGAATTGCCCTACCGCGTGGCAGCTCGCCCATCAGTCTGTTTTTTTATTTTTTTTACTATTAATTTTTTTTATATTTTTATATTTTTATTTTTATTAAAAATAACTATTAAATATTATTAGTAATTAAAATATTATTAAAATAAATAAAATACCACAAAAATTATTTTGGACTATCGGATTTGACTAGGTCAAAAATTAAGGGTCTACACATAGCATAAACTGACTGATGTGCTTCCTCTCATACCATCCTCTTCAATTCTGCATCATTAGGAATGCACAACCTATCTCTATAATATAGACTACCATCATCTCTCACATGAAAGTTGTGACTCTTCGCCTTTTGGCAATCAGACACAATCTTCTAGATTTTCTCATTTGCCAACTAGGCTTCCCTGACCTGATCCAACAACACTGGCCTCAATTGTAATTGAGCCAACAATGCACCATCATCACAAAACTCAAATCTAACATGTAACACTCTCAATTCAACAAGCAATGAGAGCAAATAAGTAATCAAACCTGCCAAAGACTTTTGACTGAAGGCATCAGCAATAACATTTGCCTTGCAAGGATGAGAATCAATCGAATAGTCATAGTCTTTAATCAACTCTAACCATCATCTCTGTTGAAGATTCAACTCTCTCTGAACACTCAAATACTTCAAACTCTTATGATCAGTATAAATGAAGCATTTCTCCCCATATAAGTAATGTCGCCAAATCTTCAAGGCAAAAATTATAGTTGCTAATTCCAAATCATGCGTCGGATAATTCAGCTCATGCGGCTTCAACTATTGAGAGGCTTAAGTAATAACTCTACCCTTTAGCATGAGAACACAACTTAAATCACTATGTGAAGCATCACTATAAATCACATAAGTGTTACCTACCATAGGTAGGGTAAGAACATGAGTTTTAGTCAACTTCTTCCTCAGCTGCTCAAAACTCGCCCGACACCGATCTTTCCACACAAATCTAACTCCTTTTCGAAGTAATTTGATGAGTGGAGTAGCTATCATAGAAAAACCTTTCACAAATCAACGATAATAGCTTGCCAAACCCAGAAAACTTCTAACCTCTGTCATAGTCTTTTGTGGACTCCAATTCAAAATAGCCTTAACTTTACTCGAATCAACTCTAATACCCTCTGCTGAAACCACATGACCGAGAAAGCCAATTGATCGAGCCAGAACTCACACTTAGATAGCTTGACATACAACTGCTTCTCTCTCAGATTCTGCAATACAATCCATAAATGTTTGTCATGATCCTCCTTATTATGCGAATACACAAAAATATCATTAATGAAAATCACCACAAACTGATCTAGATAGGGTCTAAACACTCTGTTCATCGAATCAATAAATACTGCTGGTGCATTCGTCAATCCAAAAGGCATCACCAGAAATTCATAATGCCCATACCTCATGCGGAAGTTTGTCTTGGGTACATCCACATCTCTAACTCTCAACTAATGTTACCCTGATCTCAGATCAATCTTAGAGAATACTGCGTCTCCCTTCAACTGATCAAAGAGATCATTTATCCAAGGTAATGGATACTTATTCTTGATGGTCACCTTATTCAATTGCCTATAATCAATATATAATCTCAAGGTGCCATCCTTCTTCTTCACAATCAAAATAGGTGCTCCTCACAGAGACACACTAGGGCGAATGAACCCTTTATCTAATAACTCCTGCAATTGCACCTTCAACTCTCTCAACTCGGCAGGTACCATACGATAAGGATTAATAGAGATAGGAGTGGTACCAGGCCATAAATCAATACCAAACTCCACCTCTCTCTCGGGAGGTACCCCTGGCAACTCATCAGGAAAAATATCTGAAAACTCAGCAACTGTAGGTATAATGTCAAGCTAGGACCCCATTACTCTGGTATCTGCTACATGAGCTAGATATGCCTCACATCCCTTCTGAGTCATCCTCCTAGAAGAAATAGCTGAAATAAATATGGATGATAGATGTCTCTGCTCACTAGATACCACCACATAACTACCATCACGTGTTCTTAGGATAACATGTTTTCGCTGACAGTCTACCATAGCCCCATGTTTGGATAACCAATCCACGCCCATAATCAAATCATACTCTCTAAAAGGCATCCCAATCATATTACCAAGAAACTCCTCATCCTGAACAACAATTGGACTATCTCGGTGCACCCTACTATCCATAACACTATGCCCTAAAGGATTTGTAACCAAAACATCAAATCCTAGGAACTCAGAATGTAAATCACTCGTAGGCAAGATGGATGCACTAATGTATGAATTAGTTGACCCAAGGTCTATCAAAGCAAGAACTGAAGTACCAAATAATGAAAAAAGTACCAGCAATAACAGCCGAAGCATCTGGCTGCCTCTGCATCACATATATCTGCTGTGATGGCCCTGCCTCATTTGGTCTACTACCTACTATAGAACCTCCTCTCTGAACAGACCATGCCCGACCCCCTCTGCTAAAACCTCTGCCACCACAACCCCCTCTAACACTAGGTGTAGAAGTTGTTATATCTGTTTGTCTATCCTCTGGTGGCTCTGGGCAATCTCTGAAGAAATGATATGGTGACCCACATCTATAACACACTGCTAGTGCACCTGTTCTCTAGTAATCACCTCCATGTATCCTACCACAATGAACACAAGTAGGTTGAGCAGGCCTCTGAATCACTGGGGTCGGGGCACTAGCCACTGAGGCTGCAGGTCTCTGTCTCTGCCTCTGCTGTTGTGATAACTTGCCAGGATGCCCCTGTCTCCTACTAAACCTTTGAGGATATCCTCTTCAGCCTCTCTTTACCGATGAAGAATCTACCTCACCTTGGGGTCTCCTAACTCTGCTTTCCTCCTCTCTCGTAGCTACTGCAAGACCCTGTGCCCTCTCTACACTCCTGGCAGCTGCAACCAACTGGAAAAAATCCTGATACTAGGAGTCTGCCACTAAGAACATAATAGAGGGTCTCAACCTCTTCTCAAACCTCCGGCATCGATCAATCTCATCAGAAATGATCCCACCAGCATACTGGCTCAGCCCGGTAAACTCTATCTCGTACTCCGACACTATCCTGGTATCCTACCTCAAACTTAAGAACTCTATCTTCTTTTCATCCTTATACTCCCTCAGAGTATACTTCTGCTCAAACTCCCGTAGGAAATCATCATAGGTCAGAACTGGTGGATCATCCAGAGCATGTGGAACTGTCTTCCACCAATCATATGCATCCCTCTGCAGAAGAGATCTGGCATAATCAAACTTCTCTTTCGAACTAACCTGCAACTAAATTAACACTCTCTTGATCCTGTCTAGCCACTGCTCTGCTTCAACAGGGTCTGTAGTACCAATAAAGTCCATAGCTCCAAACTTCCTTAGCTTAACATATTTCCTCGTCAGCAACTACGGTTGTGGCTGTAGTGGCGGCGGCTGCTGTACTAGAGCCTGCCTCAATAGCTTCACCATATGCCGTACCCAACCCGTCGAAATCTCATCAACTGTTGGTCTCTCTGGCAAAGAAGTAGGTGCCCCTCCAGCAATCTCAACTCTAACTCCATCTCTACCCTCACTAGGAGCCACGCTCTTAGCACTACACTCTGCAGACTGATGTGTCTGAGACGCCATAACTACCTATATCTGTAAACACAGCAGAAATTGCAACGTCAGAGATCATAAATTGCAACATCAGAGATCATAAATTGCCAGTGCCAATGCATGTATCATATTTAAAAACCATATTTAAAAATCTCAATTTTCTTTCTCTTACAACCCACCTAGGTCGAGAATCTCAAACCTAGGCTCTGATACAAAAATAAATGTAACACCCTTATACCCTATACACGTATAATACACACACCCAATATATAAAGAATATGTGTATACGGTACAAAGGTGTCACGACCCGGTTTGATAAAAATTTTCACATTTCTGATTTAAAATTTCAAATACTAAATATATAAAATTAAATAGTATATAAATATTCTTTATTTGTTATAGGAACTCAAAATAAACATTTTATATGAAAATCTCTGGGAAAAGTTTGCCAGAGTTTTGTCTGTAATTTGAACATCCCAAAATTTATCAATTACACAACCTGTAAAAACAACATTTCCAATAAACAATAAACCACATCTTCACCTTAACTTCACAATTTTTCCACATTTTCTCAAAACATTTATACATATTCATATATATATATATATATATATTCAAAACACACATATAAAAACCCATCCTATACAATTTATCCAAAAGTCTTTATAACTTACAATATGTATACTTTAAAATCATAAACATAATATACATGATTTCATAATGTACAAAAACATAAAATGTATACATGATGGCAAAAGGCTTGTTCTTGATGTGTCCAAAATTTACTCAATGAGCAATCTCAAATCTAGACCCGGCCCTGTCTAGAAGAACTCTCTGGCTCGACCAAATCTCCTTTGTCACCTACGTGATAAATTATAATCGTGCTAAGCTAAAAGCCTAGCAGTACAACTTTGATAAAAGTAAAACTTTAACACAATGCCAATGCATAATGCATTTGCATGCTATGCCACAATGTAGTATTCCATTCAATTTAATAATATAATTTGTCATTTGTTTATGATTCACACAAACACACATACAAGCATGGGCCCAATAAACTAATACATTATTCAAATTCTAAAGTTACCATTTTGGTCCAAATTAACACCAAGTGTCTAGCCCTGAAGGCAAATCATATCATAGTGACATCAAGCGTCTAGCCCCAAAGGCAAATAGTGAGGATAACCTCATATGTAACATCCTAACTAAGCTTTAAGGGCTATGCCCAACCCAGCTTCAAGGGACTGTAACATCCTAGGCATGCCGCCAAACACAGAACTCTGAAAATTGAATAACATACTAGACACACAATTATTTCATATTTTCCATTCTCAATTCCTTTCTCATATTTCATTTTTCTCATTCAAATCAATGTTATTTCATTTCATCACATTATAGGGTATTTCATAATAAAATCACATTCCATACAATTTAGCCATTTACAATGGCTTTTCACAATGTTTATAATGCACACACATCAACTCACATGCCATAACACAATGTATATGGATTTTCAAATGATCAAGTAGCTTAACATATTTTCCATTTAAAATGTGTTAAGCCAAAATTAAATGTAAGTACTTTAAAACTATCAAAGCATGTACTTACCTCACTAAGCATTTAAATGCAAGCTTAAAATCTCCCACCAACCTTCATTTCCAAATTGCTCTTCAACACTAGGATTGAGCAATTCACTTCTCCTTAATGCCTATACACAATGTCATTAAATATAATCATTTAATATCACATTTTAAGGCATTTCCAACATTAAACCCTAATTAAACATAACTCTTATACAAATTCTAAAAATTTAGCCTTTCCTTACTTTAACATTAGAATTC
This sequence comes from Garcia nutans, assembly GCA_947685225.1. Taxonomy (NCBI): domain Eukaryota; kingdom Viridiplantae; phylum Streptophyta; class Magnoliopsida; order Malpighiales; family Euphorbiaceae; genus Garcia; species Garcia nutans. The sequence continues at coordinate 6,289,765 of CANTUV010000068.1, forward strand.
CGTTCTATTTTATTTAAATTAGTGTTTTAAGCTTATTTACATTATTAGAAACATATTTTAACATGTTTTATTCATACACATTACTTAAATACTCACTCTTATTCAAAACCCTAAAATGGCATAACCTTCACCAATGAAGGTTTTTCAATCTAACCTATTCCAATTATTAATCTAAGCTTATTTCCTTCACTAATACCATGAATTAACATGATTTAAGCATTAAAATTCAACAATTCACCATTCTTTAAAAATTCTCTTTCCAAAACCCTAAACTCAACACTACCTCATCCAAACTCTAACCAAACTTAACCAAATCTACCATTTAACTTTAAAATCCTTGTTTATGAATAAAAACAATACATTTGGAATCAATTACGCAATTAAAACACATGATTCCAAGAATCCAAATTTTTTATAACCCTAAATTCTCTCTCTTCACCCAACTCATCCCAAATTTAATCCTTTCTTCCATTTAACTTGAAAATCATTAATAATTAATCAAAATAGCTTCATTCATACCCAATTAAACAATTAAATCATACTAATAGAAAATCTCAAAATCAACATATTCATAGTTTCATAGAAAATTAAAAATTAAGAAAAGCAGCATACTAACCTATTGGAAATCCACCAAATCTTCAATTAATTCTTGAAAATTCTTGTCAAAATGAGTATTTGGATGAAGAAAAATCACTCCCATGGCCATGTAATTTCATTTTTTTTTTGAAGAAAAAGACTAATTTTAATTTTCTCTTTCTTTCCACTTAAAAAAATATGACCATATATAAATATTATTTTATTTTAATAAACAATTAATTATTTAATTATTTTAAAACCCTAAATTACCTCTTCCAACAAAAAATAATTTATTTTTAATTTATTTAAATAATTTTAAGTTTATAAGGTATAATTATCATTTTGCCCTTAGACTTTTGGCTTTTCTTTTAAAAGAGTTGACTAATGTATATGTTAAGTATATGTTAGGTATATTTCACACATACATTCTACTTTTTCACTTAAAATCCATTCATTTCCTCTTTAAATCATTTCTTTAACTTATTTAAATTTAAATTTATTTTATTTTATTTAATTCCAAAAATATTAGGAATGTTACAATTTACTAGAAAAAATGGTACTCATTTATTGAAAAAGACGCACTTAAGGAGGTCTTGGGATCAAAACGAGGGAGGCGACCCTTGACTTGGGCCAAATAAACAAATCCTACTGTGGAACCGTAAGGGGAAGCAGTACTGTATCAGTCCCTTAAAGCGGGCTGGGTGAAAAGGTAGAGTCGTAAGACTAGGGCCGTTGGGATGTTACAGTTAAAAAGGCACCTGGGAAGGCCGCTGTCTTAGGTTCTCAATAATCTACAAAAGAAGGGATTGTTGTAACCCTTGACTCCTCATCCTTTGCCTAATCCTCTTCCACCTAACTTTGATGCTAAGGTATTTTTCCAATTCCATCAAATGCAATGGCACGAGACGGACAAGTGTTTGAGGTTAAGACATGAGATCTGGAATTTAATTGATAGTGGAAAGTTACCTGAACCTGATAAGCCTAGCACAAAAGATAATCCTTTGCCTAGGTTCAATAGGGTGCCACCACCAGCAACCTTCATGGTGGGGGGACGATTGGAGGAAGATTTTATCTTATCCTCCTTTCAAGATGGGAGTGTTAAAGATATGAAGTAAGGAGAAATTTCATTCAACAAATTCCCCCCTTTTTAGCTTAAGTGTTGGTCATTTTGTTTCATTTTCTTTGGTATTTTATTGGAACAATTATGTTTTTCAAGTTAAAATTATTTGAATAAATCACTTTTGTTGAATTTATAATTTTATTGGCTTTTGGTATTATAGTGTTCAACTAATGATGAGCCTACCTTGATATTCATAAATTAGGATATCTATGCATCATGATCCGAATGACTTTATTAGGTGAGGGAATTGTTCTATAGAATGAAACTATGTATGCTTACTTAGAGAGTGCTCCTGCATATTTACCCGTGTCTAGATTCTAGTCGATCTTAGAATATGCTTTGACAAACTTTTGAGGAGAAATTGAACTCTATTTATTTAAATGACAAATGATCTAGGCATTGTTTAATAAGCCAACAATTGAAATCCACCTTGTTAACATCGATCCAAAGTTTATACTGTTGAGCCTTCATAAGATTTTAGCCTGCTTTTTATTAGCTTATAAGCCCGATAACCTACCCTATGTTGATGTAACACTTATGACAAGTATGATGATCACTAAGATGAAGAGACAAGAAGATCAAGGAAAAGGTTGCTTAGTCGAGACCATAAGGACTGTTAAAATTTTATCCAAACCAGACCTAATTTCTTAGATCTATTTCATATTCAAGGTGGCATCGGGGCAACAAAGTGATCCATCCTCATTAAGGAAAATTCATACTACCTCACAATCAAAGGCATAGGATAGCATAAACAAGGTGACTTTCTTAGAGCTATAACAAAAAAAAAGGTCATGAGTTTGTGAAAAAGCAAAAAGAAAAGAGATGATCAGCCTAAATTAGATCTAGATTTCTCTCAAGAAGTTATAAGAGAATTGAAGTTTATGACCCATAGTTTAATTGCCTAAAGTTTAAGATTGCTCCTAGTTGCTCACCATTCCATCAGAATGTCTATAGTATGAAGATTTGTTAATAGTATTACATCAACTCAAATTTGAAAATGGCCTTCGTCTAATCCGTGTCCCTTGTAGACCCCATTTCAAGCCTATTAAAGACCTATTGATCTCTTTTTGATAGGTAGAGTCTATTAGTGGAGATTGTTTGAATAAGCATGCATATGAGATAGACATTATATAAACTCAATGATACCTTCTGACCTATGCAATATGTATGTGCCTATCTGAAGTGCAATGGTTCCTTTTCAAACAAAATTAATTCCCGAGTTTAGTATGGTAACTAGGATTATGATGCTATAGATATGATTATTTAAAAAGACCAAGCCCTGAGGTATATCAACACTAATTTGACAAAACCAACATTTGAATTAGAAAAAAGGTCCAAGTTGCAAAAGTAAATACTTCTTATTTATTTTACATGACTGGTCAATATATTTTCATTCACTGAGGTGGAGGCAGGCCTTGATCAAACAAAACCCTAAAAAAGTCATCGCCTGATGGAGGAGGAGGCATATCACTCATTTGAAATCAGCTCAGAGGAAAAGTACCTAAGTCCCTATTTTCTTGAAATTTAGGCTTGTAACAGTCATCATCTGAAGAAGAAGAAGAAAAGATCTTATGGTCATCAGTTTGCGGCCCCTTAGAAGATGAAGCACCAGGATCTCTGATTCCGTGAAATCGAAAGTCTCAAAAGTTTTGCTCTGACTGCTGATACAACCCTTTAAATTGGGCGACCTGTGGACGGCTAGCATTTAATTCTTCTTGTAGTTTCTTATTTTGCTCCTCAAGCATCCGCTATGAGTAAGAAAAGGATAGGGTAAGAACATACATACATTTATGTAGCATAAATCATCATGGAACAGGTTGATAAACCAAATAATTCAGATCGAAGCCTTACGGATAAGATGGTACTTCTGGTTGGAAAGAAGGACCAAACAGAGAAAATTGCCGTTGAACTAGTAAAAATTGTCGATGAACTGGAACAACGAAAGAAGGTCCAGCCTCATGCTCAAAATAACCAGCAGCCTGCAATAATCATAAAAATAGTCAAAACAAGTTGACAATGACAAAAGGGTAAATGTTCAAATGAGAGGTGCCAGCCCCGGAATGAGAGATAAACTCTCTCTCCTCCTCTTCATCACTATTTTCTTCATTGCTTCCTTCTTCCTCCTTGGAAACTCCCCGAACGCCAACAGAATACACATCAAAGGTCAAGTGCTGTGCTCGAATAAATTAGGTGTATGACGTGCCCGGTATACAATGATAAGTTTCAACATCATAGCCATTCCGACCCAACTGCCATGAATTCTTTAGCATTGATGTAATATTCAAAGTATACACCGGACAGTTCATCGGAACCCTCCGCTGCTCGGGACCAAGGAACCAATCATACACTCTTTCCCCGAGAAACTAGCCACTAGACATAGAACCAGCAATGACTCGGCAGGAATGTTGGTAAGGTAGCACAATATTCATAAGAGGAGTCCAATTTGCCCGTTCCTCAGCTTTCCACCAACCAAGTCAACTTACAAGGTTACAAAAGGTAAGTAGACTTCTTACATAAACTTTAAGGCATACTAATACTATTTTACCTGGTCCCAGGTTAAGAGACTCAAGTGATAGCGCTGGGATTGCACATGATGAGAGCCAGGAACTGTTGTGTGATCAGACAACCAAAAGTTCAACCTTGGATACTCGGCTCTCTCTCAAGAAATACCAAGCACCCTCAGGAGATTGTGCTCATAAGCGCAAACCTATAATAATAATGGAAATCAAATTCATCCAAGTATATGAGTTGAATTGGCAATGGTGGGAGATGGTACCTCAACAATCACCATGAAGACAATGAAAGACTTTTTGTTCCTGCAAATCTTGTCAAGACCATGATAGAGACAAGCAAGGCCATCTTCACCCCAGCCATAAAGCCATAAGAAATCAATATATGCAATGGCCCTCAACACCGACAAATGGATGGCAGATTCAGTAATGTATAAAATGGTCGATTTGAGTAAATATAGGAAAACTCCTTGAGCGTATTGCAAGGCCATTTCTCAATGAACCCGTCCAGAATAGTTCATCCAATGATTTCAAATCGGTTCAATTTTATCTTGAATGGCTCTTTTAGTGAAGGTTTTATACCGATTAACTGTTGAATTTTGTCATGTGTTAGGATGTCGTTGGTAAGAGGGACAGGAAGGCCATAGTATTGAAGACCAGTTATGGCCATAAAATCAACTGGGTCAATTGTCATCTCTCCCAGGGGAAGGTGGAACATATGAGTCATGTCCATCCATCATTCCGATAATGCTTGAACTACACTCCTATCTATCAGATATTCTTCGGATGTTAGTTGCAGAATAAAGTTTTCAAATCCACACTCTCGGATGATCCTTTTTACCCAAGAAGGCACTACATCATACCATTGTCGAGCTTTATAGACGCACCCTCCACCTTAGACAATGCAGCGATCATGCTAATACCGAATTAGGTAAGCCAATACGAGGTAAGTATATCATCTCACAAATACTGCTGTTTCAAAGTCTAATATTACTCATTACTTTATATTTAAATTTATTTACTTATTAAATTTTTGTTAATAGTCCATTAGTTAATTTATTTTTAGCATTAGAATATTTCTTAATCTTTGTTACAATTTATTCACTAACATATTATTAATAACTAAATTATAGCTAAAAAATAAAATAAAATAAAAATAATAATGCATAAATAAATTGATAAATACATATTTGTACCGCTAAAATATTAAATTGTAATATTACCTCAGTTTTTTGACTTGAAATGTGATGAAGCTGCATCCCAGCTAGTAGATCTACATTTTTATTTTTATGTTGATGAATAAATGATAGTAACTCAGTATTGGATCGAGGACTTGATCTCCAAGCATGCATCCTCTCCATCAGCTGCTCACTCGAACTATCAAAAACTATCTGCTTGCTCAAACTGCTAGTCGCTCAAATATGTAAGTGTAAATGAGTATAAATGAGTGAAATGGTAAGAGACGATGCCTTTATATAGGCCAAAAAAATCACATGAATGATCACTATGAGTAAATAGTGAATGAACAGTGAATTAACAGTGAATAAATAGTGAATGAACAGTGAATAAATAGTGAAGGAACAGTGAATAAATAATAAATTTAATTATTGACTTTTATTATTCAAAAATCAAACTGATTTTCAAGTGTAAATAGTAATTATTTGCATGTCTAATAATATTTTTTGTACTTTTAAAATATTTTTTCATGCAGGGGGAAAGAGGATACAAGTATGATAAAAAATAGCTAAATTTTTTGCAGATGTTCTATTAATATCCTACTAACTATAATTATTTTTTGCAGATATCTCGGGTTCAGAACCCAAATTATTTTTGAGTCCAGAACTCAACATCTAGTCCAGAACCCAAATTATTTTAGAGTCCGAAACTCACTTTGGGTCCAGAACCCAAATTATTTTTGAGTCCAAATCACAATCCAACCTCAGGTATAGAGTCCAGTCTGGCTCTAAACCCAGTAAAAAATCATATTGTTTTTCACTATCTTTTACTACTGTCCTAGATTACTCAAGCAGGTGGCAAACTGTAGACTCTTATTTTTAACCAAGTCTAGTCCCACATTAATTAGAAGTGAAACCTAAAAATTTAAAACAATATAAAATAATTTGTGTATTATATATTATTTATTTTAATAATATTATATTTATTATTTATTTTAATAATATAATCTATATAATAAAAAGAAATTATAAATGTTTATTTATAATATAATACTTATTTTTAATAAAAAATATAATAAAAAATATAATAAAAAATAAAAAATCAGACGAAGCGGCGATCGACAAGCGGCAGCGGCTACGTGACAAGACAATTCGACCCAGGCCAAGCCTGCGGTGAATTGCAAGCCAGCTCGCCCTAGCCCAACACAGCAGCTTGCCCAATGCTCACCCTCACCCAATGCTCGCCCTCGCCCAATGCTAGAGTGCCAGCATCCTTGCAGCCCGCAGGCTTATATGCTAGCCCGTTGACCAATTTCACCAAAACCCTATTTAATTCGGAAGCTTTAATATTTTTTTCTTAATAAACTAGGTTTTATTTTTTTTAATTGCCTATAAATAACAAGATTAAAAACAAAGGAGGAACTTTTCTTTTTTTATTTTTAGACTTTGGCCGACTTTTGGAACTCCAACAACCCTAGCAAAAGAAAGAAGACCAAACACCAAATTTTATCAAGGCAGCGGCTCATTAGTGTCTTGATTTCATTCAACCAAGAAACAAGTCATTGCAAGCAATAAGTTTAAATCAACGTTAAATATCAGTGGAGCCAATAAATGGAGGATTGGTTTCATTACGTAATTCATTTAAGATTACATAATTCATTTAAGATTACAGTAGTTAACTTTGATTATTGTTTTGCAAATGCTTAAATATCCAGTAGTAATTGTTGTTTTATCATCCAGTGGTTGCCTTCATCTAGTAGCAATTAAGTTATTAAAAGTTTATAATTGCAACTCTAATAAACCTAGATAATAATCTAGTAAAACCAATGGATAATGATTTTTATTTTTTGAATTTACAGTAGCTATTTAAATACTCTGTTTGAAAAATCCAAACCCCAATTTAATTAACCAAAACCCTAGCCTTTATTTAAAATCCTAAAATTATTTTTCAAAGCCCTAATCAGTAAGATATAACCCAAAATCTCAAACCCTAATATTCTAATATTCAGTAAACTAATTCCTTAAAACTAGACACCGAAACCCTAAATTCTATTTCTCTAAAAATAAAACCCTATTTGTATTTTTCTAAAATCTTAAAACATTAATCATATTTTTTTAAACCCTAATTCACAAATTAAAATCCTAGCTAGTAAATCTATTGTTTAACATGATACTTAAATGTAGGATTGATTACTAATGCATGTGTATTTATGATATGTCTTATTGGATGGTTTATTTGGTCTATGATGAATGATTTACTTATGATGAATGATTTATTGTTTTTTTATTGGTTTATTTTGGTTTCAAGAATTCTAAGAGGTATGTTTCCATATTATGGTACCTCATTTGTTGAGTATCATGTAAGTTAATTTATTTTAAATTTTGGATTAATGTAAAGGATATGTTTTCACCAATTGGTGGGTATCCTATTTTACATATTTTTTTTTTGACATTGGACAATTGTAAAGGCATATTTCTATCCATCAATGGTTGCCTATTCATTTTTTTGTTTGAATTTCCTGTGATTTTAATAAAGTATTTATTTATTCTTGTGATCGTATGTAGTATGGATAATGTCATTATATTTAAGAATTTTATAATATTCAGACCTGAAAAGGAGGTCAGTTCCAATGAACTGGGCACTGAGGGGTGCTCGGTCATTCTCACCTTCCCCATGTGTACCCAACTTTTCTAACCCAATAGGGGATTGAGGATTTCTTAAGAATCGAGTCATCTGCCCCTTTCTTTTTTCCGATCTGTCTGGGTGGCAACTCCATTTTCTCTAGGTTTAGGCCCGTGTTCTCTAAGGCCCTGAAATTAAAAGTGCCAAAGTCACAAGAACCATTCTACATGGGAGAGGGGGCAAAACTCCCCGGTCAAAATATTTCCAATATCAAATTTCACCTCTCGATTCTTCATTCAATATCTAGAGATTAATAAGTGGCAAATATATCAACCTTTCTTTTAATCCAATGAAATCAACTCATATTACAAGGTATATTAATGGAAATAATTAAATTAAGTCATTTAATCAAATTTACTACAAATCCTAGGCACGAGTGATTTAGCTCATCATCAATTAATAATAAATATTCATCTCAATATAAATCAAATTATAATTATCCATTGAAATATTAATGTTCATAAGAAAACAATAATAATTTAGTAAGGAATAAAATAAAAGAATATGAAAAACCTCTTGAAGATTCTAAGAGTTAAAACTTCTTGTTCTTCCTCCTAGCTCAACTTGAATGTGATGAAGAACTCCCAAGCCTTCTTTAAACCTTCAATCAATTGTTCCACCATTAAAAGATAAAGTGAGAACTCTCTCAAGCCTCCAACTCATCATTCAAGACTTTCTCAAAACCCTAACCCTCTCAAGAGGTTGTTCACCTAAACATTATCCCAAAAAAATATGAAAGTCACTTGCCTAAGGAAGAAAATGAAGATCAAAGGAAAATGAAATTGTTGATGGTGATGAAGATGGTGTTTTCCAAAAACTAAGAACAAGTTGAACGTATCCAGAAAAATGGTGAATCCATCCTACTTTCAAATGAGCTCCCATGTATATTCATCTCCTTTTAATTATTTCAATTCTAAGACAGAAAAGAATTTTCTTTTCCATCTCACCTCACTCCCATTTTTCCCCTCTTTTTCACTCTTAAATCTTTCATCCCATAAAAACACTTCATTTTTTAATTATTTTTTTAAAAAATTTCTCTTGTCTCCCACCTTGTCCCCCATCAGATCATGCAAATAATTTAAAGAGATCACACAAGACATGACCAATTCATGAGTGACTTGGCCGTGTCACTCAACTTTTCAATGGACATGGCCAAGTCATGAGGCATTGTCCCTTGCTGCCTTTGATGCTTTCTTCTCGTGGGTAGTGACATGGCCGGTGACTTAGCCATGTCACTTGCCTGTGTTCACTTCTACCCCTCGTTCTCTTTAGTTACTCTTCAGGTGGAACATGACGAAGTCTCTAGCCATGTCATGTGGCACGGCCAGTGGCTTGGCCATGTCTCATGCTTGTGTCTGCCTCTGCTCAAATTTCCTTAGGGACATGACCAAGTTAACTTTTCCTTTGCCATCTCATGTGAGTGTTATATTCCTTGCCTTTGATGTGGGACATGGCCAAGCCAATGATTGTCTTAACCGTGTTCAATGTCTTTCCACCAAATTTCGCTCCAACAAGTGAATTAAAGCTCTATTTTTGCACTTCAACCTAAATCAAACACTTCAAGAAATCTTAAGTACAAATTAATGAAAAATTAACTAAAAGCCAATAAAATTATCCTAAAAATACCTACATAAATGATCAAAAAAATAAATATTCAACGTACCCATGCTCATCATTTGCCACCTAAAACTATATGGTTAGTTCATTAACCGCCCCAAAAATTTAGGCATTATTGTTCTCTTAGGATTTTGTACTCCTATGTTTATGATTTTGCTTCTGGTTCTTTTCTTCTTATTTGGATTTCCTCAAACAATCCTTGTTTCTTCTGCACAGTTGAGTCTAATATAATTGACAAGCCCAGGTTATTGTCTTTGTCTCTATATATTTTTTCTTTTTATTCCAAGCAGTGTGCATTTCTTATCCATGACCGTGTCTAATACCCATTGACACGTTTATGCATAGGTTTTCCTTGTTGAAATTCATGTGTTTGTGCTCCTTTTCCATCTTTCATGCCAACTACTTGTGCCACCCATCAAGAGAGAGATTTTACATCAAAATTGATCATAAGACATAAAAGAAACGACACTTATAATACTATTTCCATCCACGAAATATAATTGAAAATGGGTACAACAATATGTCTATACATGCATATATATATATATGTATGTATATATATGTATGAACCAAGGGGGTCCATGGACCTCCCAAGACCCCCTTTGTTTCCACCCTTGATCATAGGATTTTACTGTCATGACTAGTGCTAAGCAGAACTGACCCAATTTGTAACACCCCGATACTCCATATAAGTACTATACCTATACCTGGTATACGCACAGTAAGTATATAAAGTATAAGGATGTCACTTTTCATTACAATTTAAAAACCTTTATCCAAGTTAAAACAATATTACATCAATTTAAAGAACATTTACAAAATCATTATACTTTCAAAGGTCTTATATATACATATATATAATAATCTCAACTTTATCATAACTTCATTTATACATATAAATACACTCTTGTCAGAAATACATCATAATTAAAAGTTATACATGTATGCATCACCCTCTAGTTTGTCTCGATAAACTCTTACTCTTCTTGTGGCATAACAAAAGACTTCATATCTTCCACCTAGTCACCTGCGCGATTACACATCCGCGCTAAGCCCGAGAGCTTAGTAGTACAAATATAACATATAAACATACATTATAGAAATTCTAACATATAATGAAATATCACTTCCATGTACCATTAGTTTATTATCATATTTTTTTTCCTTTTTAATTGCACCTTTCATATATCTCTACTAATCTCATATATTATATATACATATATACATATCATGAACACCAACCACAATCCATCATTAATACTCACAATCATTATATCAATATACATATTACATAACATACTTCATATCATTATTTTATTCACCATTCATCAATCATGAATCACATATCCAATGAAGGCAATCATTATCATCATTCATGAGTCACATTTCCAACAAAGCAACCATAGATCTCATTACTCATTTATTTCAACATTTGTATATCACATTGACAACAAAGATAGACTCGGGCCCAAAAGACACTAATATGCCATTCAATTTTCAGAGTTAATGCTTTGGTTCAATCATTACATTTATCATTATCCCAACTAGGCTTCAAGGATTTAGGTTCAACCAAGCTTCATGGGGAACAAAGCATGCTAAGTATCAACCCAACTTGGCTTCAAGAACCAATCCAACCTAGCTTCAAGGGTTGTAACATCTCAATTAGGCTTCAAGGACTAGACCCAACCAAGCTTCAAGGGGAGTAAAACATGTTAAACTTCTACCCAACTTGGCTTCAAGGATCAAGCCCAACCTAACTTCAAGAGATTGTTACTATCATTAGGCATGCCACCAACAACAAACTCTGAAAATGGAATAACACATTAGCCACACAATTCATTTATTATTTCATTATCATTTCCATTCTCAATTGAATCATCATAGCCAATCATAATGGCTTCACATCACATTTGAATTATCATAGCCAATCACAATGGCTTCACATCACATTTGAATTATCATAGCCAATCACAATGGCTTCACATCACATTTGAATTATCATAGCCAATCACAATGGCTTCACATCTCATTATATCTCAAATCAGATTTCATTTTTCATCAATGTATATACAACATCAATTACATTAACTACACAAACATATCATTATTCAATCATATCATTCACATCATTATAACTCAGAACATTAGTTTCACATCTCTTTATGTCTCAATTCACATTATACACTTCATCATTCAAGCATACATAATCAATTTCATTGCACATGTATCTTAAATTCATCGTCATATAAACAACATGTCCATTTATTTCATTTCAATCATTATTAAAACATTTATCATAACAAATTGCATTGCACATACCTTTTTAGATGATCATTATAGCTTTCACACTATACAAATAACAACATTAGTCACATTATATTAAGTGTCAAAACCATATAAAAGAATGCATCTAGGTAAGTTGTACTTACCTCAAGAACTACTCCCATCAAGCTATACATAATCAATTTCCTCATCATATCCTTCACATTTTACATATAGCATCATCATATGTATGTTCAATCTCAACAAAGTAAGAAGAGAAAAGGACACTCACAGTAGCCAACACACTCAAGGGACACGGCCAAGCTTGTGGCCGTGTCTCTCAACACCAAATCAAACCGAGGCAAACACGGGCAAAAGACATGGCCGTGTCTCTCAACAAAAATCAGGCAGTGGTGAACATGGACAAGGGACACGGCCGTGTCTCTCCAAAATATATCCAACACGGCCAAATTTCCATGGACTTGGCCGTGTCTCTCAAAAATTTCTTTAGTTTGGCCGTGTCTCTTCCTTGGTTTGGTCGTGTCTCTCATGTATACAAACCCTAAATATGGCCAACTCTCTTTTGATTGAACTAAAACACATTATGCTTAATATAACTTCATTCAAATGGATATAATCAATGTTATTAACACATATTTTACATATTCATCACAATATTCACATTAACACTATATCAACCATACAGTCAATCACTTACCACATCAAACCCTAAAACCAACATCAATCTTCTTCTTTCAATATCAACATCCACTTAACTTACCATCTTCAAACAAAACCAACACCAATTTAACCTTTTTAACTTACAATCCATTTCAACACTTATAAACACATCTCAAACACACCAAATCATAATATCAACAAATCACAACTCATCTCAAACACAACTTCAAAAATAACAAAGGAAAACAAGAAAGTACTTACCAAAATTGATGAATTCCACCAAATCTCCAACTTAATCCTTTCATTCTTCCTTCAATTTGATTTTAGAAATGAAAACACTTCTCTTGCTCTCCCTTTCTTTTGGTATAGCCGGCCACCCAAAAATGAGAAGAAAAGAAAAATGACAAGTCAAACTTCTCTTCTTCTTTAAATCTCCACCAAGCAATTCTAACAAAGCAATTACCTAAATGCCCTCATCCATTTAACTTAACTCTTGTCACTTATATGCCCATTTAAGTAATTCCACATATCACAAATAAATATCCTCTTGCATTGACCATTCATTTGACTTATGTATATGTTATTTATACTACCATATATGCAACATATACACTTCCTTTAAAAATTCTTTTCTCTTTCAAATTAACATATACATTCAATCCAATTAAAACAACAATAATATTCAAAACTTTTAGGGCATACATTGGGATATTACACAATTGGCAAGTAGTGTTGAGTGATAAGTGATAAGGAATGTAAGCGATAAAGAACGTAATTCTATTATGGTAGTTAATGCATTTTACAAATGTTCTTATTGTATATACTAGTTATCATTAGTTAAGTATTCTTATTTTTATTTGCAATACCCTTGTATAAATATCTATTTGTGTTAATATTATATCATTGATCCTTCAAACCATTCATGTTATCGGTGCCTAGTCAAAACAAATACCCCTGTCGCACCAGATCTTCCATCGAAAGCCAAACCTTTAATAGTCGCCATTTTATGGTTATTGTAGTTGTATTAATGCTGACATCACTGAACAATTAAACTTACTACTATAAATTTATAATTATTAAAAATATAATTTGTCCATAGTATCTGGTTGTAGTTTAGAACATCATCTTAACCAAACTGAACCAATTCCATCACCTGCACTTGAAGATGGTACACCAAATCAAATGTTTAAATTTTGGAAATGATAGAAGTAAATTATACTCAACTAGATTGTTGCTTCAGTTTCTAAAGGGGTTCAAGTTCAGTTTATTAGTGCAACAACAACCCAAGCAGCATGGAACAAACTTCTTTCCACTTATGCATCTAGATTAAAGGCTTAAATTCAGGATTTACATGCATAATTACACAACCTAAAGTGTGAAAAATTCTTTTATTGAGAACTATATAGTGCATGCCAAAGCAATTGCAAATAAAGTAGCAATAGTATGACATCCTATGTTGGATGAATAATTGATCAAATTTATTATTAGTGGCCTTAGATCAGCCTACAAATTATTCTCTAGAATGCTTGAATGTCATATTCGTTATTATGATTATGATGATCTTTATGGTATGATTCTAATAAAAGAAAGGCATTTAAAATGTGAGGAAGAAACAACTATCATTCCACCATCTACACAATTCTCACATTTTTTCTTTAATTTGACATGGATGCACTAGAGGGAGAGGAGGATGTGGTAATGGTTGAAACTATTAGTGTTGTGTCCTATGCCAATGGCATGTATGTTTATTATTACATTTAATAAAATAAATGAGGAATTTCATTATCATGTACCTTTTTTATTTTAATGTGATTAAATTTCATTAATAGATAATTTAACTTTGTGTCATTAAGTTTCTGACTTAATAGTAAAACCTTAAAGTAACATGAATTCTATTTTGAGTTATCCATAGTCGGTCATTATTGGTGGAATGATAATGAATAAAGACTAATATATAGTTTGACTAATGATCATGTTTTATTGATAATGAATATGAGATATTAAGTCAAAACATATGTATATGTTAGAAAACATTGTACTAGATATGCCCAAAATGAGAATACTACATGTATTAATGTCATAAATAATTTTCATCACAACAGTGTTATATAGTCATTAGACCTGAAATCACTATGGTTCCCCAAATGAGGAGTTTTGTGTTTTGATATAATTCCAAATTATCTTTAAAAAAGATTCAATAAGGATTATGGTCAGATATTTAATAAGTCATCGAGAGGGATATAGATAATCTAGATAGGATTTGTTCCTCTCATACTATGAAAGAGATATCTCTAGGCCTCTTGACAACTAAAACTGACAAATACGCATGGTTATGCTCAAATAAATTAATAACAATTATTAATGTTATTTGTTAGCCTACGTCAAAATCAAGAAATATTGATCAATCAATATAAGGATGACATATTTCATGCCTTAAGATTGATATAAGATATTGTGTGACAAAATAACTAAATATCTGATTGTGAATTAAGGTTAGTCGGATTTTCGATCTTCATTTAATTCAGGTAGTCATAATGTCTTGCCAGATGTCATTTATGATTTATGAGCTTAAAATAAGTATTTAAGGCCACTGCCAATATTAAGTGAACCTATAAGGTTGCACACATGGAACAAATTAAAATAGGCAAAATTAATCTAAGTCCTTTTTATGAATTCTTGGAAATGTTATGAAAACAAAATGTTTTATTGTTTTAATGATATATATATATATATAAGTTTAAGGATGCATAATTATTTTTCTTAACGGTTAAGGCAAAAAAATAAATATATATCTATTTCCAAAAGGATTTTGGAGAATTTTGATATATATATATATATCATATATATATGAATATATTATTTTATTAATTAGAATAAAAATTCAAAATTAAATTAAATCCTAACAGACTCCCTAAGTAGTAAATATATATTATATTTCCATTAGCCACCAACTATGTTTTTGAAAGAAAAACACTAGAGAGGGACTTATAAAGTTTTTTGAAGAGAGTCTTCAGAAAAAAGAGTGCTAGCACACACATCCACCAATTTTAGAGTTTAATTAGTTCGTGTGGATATATTAGAGGGTGTTCATGTCTAATAATACCCGATGATCCATTCGTTTATTGAAAAAAAAAAGATTGAATTTTGCTGTAAGGGTTAAGACAGTTTAATACTTCCTTAGATTAAATAAAAAAATGGATCCTGGTAGGTTTTCATGGATCATATTTGTTTATTTTATTGTTTTAATTTTGTCTTATATCCATGAAAACCTAACATAAACAAATATCAATTATTGTCTTCTCCTTCCCAAAATCACGGGGTATTAACATTCTAATAATTCTTAGTCTCAATATGTACCTTTGGATTCTTCCACAATTGTGTATCACAATTGTAATATCAATGGTAATATAGGAAGGTTATGACCTACTCCAAAAGTGAATTATTTAGTTCATCATGCTCCTATCAAACCATTCTCGATTTTGGCAAGTACATCATCAGAATCTATTCAGGCATGGCTAAAGAATAGTTATACCACAAATCATTTCACTGCTAATCTTGACAACTTGTTAATCCATTCAGAGTATACTAGACTTGAGGAAGTTACTCTCGACGATGGTTTTAAATTACCATATCTCATGTTGGTAGTTCTAGTATCACTTTTAATAATCGTACATTTTCCCTTCATGATATTTTATGTATTCCAAGTGCTACAAAAAAAATTCATTGTCTATTAATTGTTTTTGTTTTGCACAATATAACCAAGTCTCTTTGAAAATGAAGGGCATCATATACCAAAGCAAGAGTGATGCTAGTCTATATCCCTTCTCCACTAGGCCCAATAGTTCTATTCTCAAAGTTTATTCAGCTTCTCTATCTACTTGCAATGCACCATTACGACAAGCAAATGCACCATTTATTCAAAGCACAATCAACCATCAATTATTTTTGGGTTCTAATAATTTTCATTCTTTGTGCTGGTATTGTACTGTGTCAAAAAGTCATAAACCTCCTTTTAGTCATAAATTTATCCATTAATTACACAACTGCAAAAACATAGCCTCACATACAAAAATACAACTGCAATCCTTCACAATTGAAAAAAAAAAACAAATGTAATGTTATAGCATAAGTGGAATCCTACAATACTATAAAAATGCAAGAACAAAATCCTAAATAGTATGAGAAATTTGGTAAAGTTCCATCATAAACCAATTATCCTAATATGAAAATGCTCTAATGAGTAATTTCATTAATGAAACAATAAAATCAAAACAAAAATATATGTCAATTCCCATGCCTAAAATTGTTATCCATTCTACCTTTGAAATAAAATCCATAACTACACTCTAAAACATAAGTTTCTCACAAATTCAATAAAGGTTCGATAATTCCCCATCAAGTATAGTAATATTCTTTTCTTTGCTTTAAAATTTTTAGGATGGCCTTCATAATAACTATATAAGTTCAAAATTAAATTCATGTTTCTAGAATTTGATAACTATATATATTTCTTATATACGTTTCCCATTAAAGTTATCTTCCCATTTGTTTTTTATTCATCAAACTGTAACTTTGCATCTTGTTAACCTAAAATAATATTTCAAGTGTTGGAATTTCAAGTGCGATAGGAAGAAAGGAATCCCTATGATTAGGAAATTTTGGTCCCAACACTTGATGATTGTGTCTTTGACATTGTTTAGGCACGTAGCCCTAGAGAACATGGCCTAAGCCTAGAGAAAGGCAGCCACCACTCAGATAGACCATGAAAAATAAGAAAGGGGGTGGTATCCAACCCCTTACTAGCTTCAAAAAGTTGGGAACATATAGCGACAATAAGATATATCCTACTGCCGATATATGCTCGATTCATTGAAACTGATCTCCTTTTCAAGTCATAGTATTATATTATTTTTAAATATCATAATATTATCCTCTACCAAAGCATAATAAGATATGCAAAGGGAAAACAAGAGACATTATATTTAAATAAGATAAAAAATATACATAGTATAAAAAATGCTCATATTGATAAAATAAACAAAATAAAAATAAATGGGCACCCATTGATGATGGAAACATGCCCTCACATCCGATTATAAATCCTGTATACCAATCTAAAAATAAAATTACATTTGAAAGCTCAACATATTATTTCTAAGGAAAGAATCATAATCATAGTAAAAATAGGTCAATAAAACCAAATATGCATCAATACACGGGTAATATCCCAAATCACATCATAACCTTTTGGAAATATCACCATTAACCATGACTCATCATAATAAAGCATTGTTTGGATCAGAGTAGAAGCCTAAATCAACATGGAACACTAAGTGAGGCTAAATCGAACCATCATAGATAAAAACACAAAACCACTCCACAATTACTCAAAATTCACATTTGAATATAAATCATCATATAATTACTAAATGAGTGCATCAAAGATGAAACAGGAGCAAAATCATACATGGCACACATATCATGCAAATAGGATCCAATTATACAAAAGTCTAGTTTTCAATCTAAAATGCCGAATTATCATTCCAAATATCTTAAAATATACCAAATGTATTATTATATTAGGTTTTTCTCAAATGTTGTTTGAAAAAATCACAAATCTTGAAAGATGAGGCAAAAGTCAATTTAAAAATCTAAAATTATGAGCCAAAAAGGGCTATTTTCCACAATTGGCAGGCTATCAATCATTAATTGGTAGCCCCACTAGTCCTTAGTTAGAAGCCTATCAACTGAGCCAAATTGGCCATTAAGGCCTCTAATTGGTTCACTTCTAATGTTCTTTCAATTTCCAATAAAAATCTTTTATTTTTGTGAGTTTTAAGGCCAATGTCCATCAATTTTAAGGTGTCCAGATTGTTTTTTATGTTCTCGAATTCCAAATTGTAATAGTTCAAAAAGTCCAAAGGTCCAAATCTCATGTCTAAATAAAATTTCAATGAAGATTCAAATGCAAAATATGTTCAAGAATGTTCAAAAGTCTGAAATTAATATCCATAGTTCAAGATTCAAGGAACAAGGGTCCAAATATATCCAGAATACATCCAAAGTCGATGGCCCTCACTCCATTCCAATGCTTTGGGTTTGGCCAATATGGGTCTTAAAGATCAAAATCATAATATTGCCCAATTAAACTCTTTCTAAAGTTCATTTTATCTTAAAAACATAAAGTACCAAGAAAATAAAATAGTAGAAGAAGAATAACATGCAAGAAATAACAGAAAAATAAGATTAAGGCACAAACCAATTAGTAGGCTCCTTCCAAAACTTGAATCTTTAAGAAAACACAAAAAACCCTTAGATCTACAATCTTGTGTTTTGGTTCTTGGATTTGAGCCTTCTGTGGGATTTCTTCCCAAATTCAAGATTTCATGAGTGTTTAAAAGTGTTTTGAAATGGTTTTAAAGTTTTTGGAATATTCATGGGGATATTTTAATAGAACTTCCCCTTGAAACGTGCTAATATTCCTCCCCATGCAACTGACAAGCTACTAGTTTGGGCTAGCGGTGCAACCCATCTCAATTAGCAGCTTGCCAGCTAAGCCGAAAAGCCAATTTTAGGGTTATCAGGGGCCGATTTTAGGTGTTTTGACTTTTTAAAGATTTTTCTACATTCTGGATCTCCTGGGATACTAAAAAAGTATTTTAAAATTTTTCTAAGTGAGTTTTGAAAGGATTTTTAGAAAAAAAAAATCCTAAAATGCTGATTTTAGCCTAGATTGACAACTTTTTTCAGTCTTACTCTAAAACATTCATTTCGAGGTATTTTCACCATTTTAATATATTTTTTTAATATATATTATATATTTTTAATATTTTCCAAAAGATATTTAAAACCAGGTCTTTACCAAAATTATTAAGTGTGAAAAATCAAGGGTCTATAGTTTGCCCTTTGCTTGAGCAATTTTAAAATATTAGTATGAAGCAGTGAAAAGCATACACTCAAGCATAGAATTTACACACATCAAGACACCCAAAAAAAACATTCTATATACTAAACTTTCTTTCCTTGGCAAACCATCTCTTTTAGCTAAAAATAATCCTTCGATCTAGCAGACAAGTCTTTTGCCCTCAATCTGCTTCCATTTACCATTCGACATAAACTTGCTAATTCTAGTTGTGTGAATTCTCCCCACCTCATGAATCCAGCTCTTCATCCCAGATAGTCTTTCAATAATCTAGTAAAGATGTGTTGTCAGGTTATTTCATGAAAACCCGATATAGGTTGAAGATACAAGTACTTCACGAAAAACCATGGATATGAACCATCAGGGTACTTCATAAAAACCTGATATTGTTTGAGGGTTCAGGCATTTCATAAAAACCTATGGAGATACATTATCATGATACTTCATAAAAACCCAATATAGGCTGAGGGTTTTAGTACTTCACAAAAACCCATGGTGATGTGTCGTTAGGGTACTTCATAAAAACCCGATATAGGCCAAGGATTTAGGTACTTCACAAAAATCCCTGGAGATGCACGGTGAGGTACTTCATCAAAACTCTATATAGGTTAAAAATTCAAATGTTTCACAAAAACCAAAGGAGATTCACTATTAGGATACCGTCGCACTCCACTTAGCACTACTAAAAGCGACACTCGCAAGTATACGAGGTTGTTATAGTAATGGTGATTGCCCCAAGGTCGTCTCACAAGGAAGGTGTTATTTGTAATAATTTTATTGAAATAAAAGAAATTAAAGAATAAGTGTGTTGTTGAAATTGAAATAAATGTAAAATGGCAAGTGAACAATAATAAGTATGCTAATGATTGGTTCAAATTCTTGGAAGAGTACCTAGGATTTATAGATCTATTTAATCAAATGTTTAATTCTCAAATTATCCATTAATATAACTGTGAGCGGGAATTTTTGCCCACACTCCCATGTGGGATGCTTCTTGCGACTTCGGCACTATTAGGCTCAGGGCCTTAGAGACCACGGGCCTAAATCTAGAGAAAATGGAGTCTCCACCCGGACGGTGTGAGTGGGGATTTTTGCCTCCACATAGTTTTTGCGAATTCGGTACTATTAGGCACGGGACCTTCGAGAACACGGGCCTAAACTTGGAGAAAATAGAATCGCCACCCGAACAGGTCGAAAAAAAAGAAAGGGGTACATGACTAGATTCCTAAGGACATATTGGGTTCAAAAATTTAGGTACGCATAGGGAAGGTGAGAAATGCCCTAGTACCCCCAAAGTGCCCAGTTAATTGGAACCGGCCTCCTTTTCAAGTCTTAATATTATAAAATTCTTAAATATTAATGATATTATCCATACTACATGCAATCATAAGAATATACAAATACTTTATTAAAAATCATAGCAATGTTCAAACAAAACAAATAAATGGACACCCATCAGAGGATGAAAACATGTCCTTATATAATCCAATGTCTAAAACTAAGCAGGACACCCACCAAAAGGTGAAAACGTGTCTTTTACATTAATACCAAAATATGAAAATAATAAAATTACATAAAGATTAATTAATGAGGTACCCAATCATGGAAATATACCTCTTACAATTTTAATACTAAGATAAAATAATAATAATAATAATAAAGAAATCATTCATCCATGATAAACAAATCAAATATCGAAATCAAATAAATCAATCATCAAAACATATAATAAATATGCATCTAACTTTAAATAAGCAATAAATAAATAAGTTTAGGATTTACATCTTAAATTAAGGTTTCTTGAAGAAAATTAGGGTGTAGAGGGTTTATGTTTAAAAATTAGGGTTTTATGTTTTTGATTTAGAAAATAGGGTTTGATTTATAGAGCTAATATTACTATTATGTATGAAAAGATTGTGGCTACTGTGAGGATTTTGGAAAATAGAATTAATTAGGATTTTATGATTTTAAATGAATTAGGGTTTGGATTTTTATGAAAAGAAGATCAAAATTGTGAAATTGGGAGATATAACTACTATGATAATATTTAAATGAAGATATTATAAATGAACAAGTTAATATAAAAGCTCAAACCTCTATTGTTGGTTCCACCACAATTTGATTCTGGTTGAACAATAGCAAAGACAATGTGTACTGCCTTTTATGGATTGTTTGTCTCAAGCTTTCGATCTCTTCCTTCCTCTTTGTCTCTTGTTGCTCTTTGTTGTTGAAGTCTACCAAAATTATAAGTTAAAAGTCTCCCAAAAATCAAAAGTCCCCCTTTCTTGTCTTTAATTATGTTATTTATAGGAAAATGAAAAACCTAATACTGGTTGTTTAAGGAAATCAAAATCGTTTAGAAAAATATTAAAAACTTAGCTAAATAAGGATTTGTCAAAACTGCGCTTGGGCCCAGGCTGTGAGGACGTTGGACACTGGGCACTGCAATGGGCGCTGAGGCATGCTGGGCGTGGAGGCCTGCTGGGCGTGCTGCAATTTGCTGATTCATCTTATTTTTATTTTTTTATTTTTTATTTTATTTTTATTTTTATTATTAAAACTAAATATTTAAAATTACTTTTTCTTTTATACTTTTTAATATATTAAATAATAAATATTATATTAAAATAAATTATAAAAATTATAAAAATTATTTTGAACTATTTTAAAATATTGGACTTAGACTTGGTCAAAAAATAAGGGTCTATAGTTGCCCCCTACTTGAACGATCTGAGACTTCAGTAGAAGAGAGTAAAAAGCAACATAACTTTGAGCAGATTTTGGATAAGGATGGGCTATCGACTCAGGACTGAATTTGAATTTTCAATCCATGATTAGGTTTTGGTTTCTCAACCTGAGAGTAGACTTTGGATTCTCGACCCCAGACTGGATTTTGGATTCTCAACCTGAAATTGAATTTTGGGTGCTCAACCCCAGAATGAATTTGGATACTCGATCCTAAACTAGTTTTGGATGCTCAATCCTAAACTAGGATTAGGTTCTCAACCTGAAACTAGATTTGGGTACTCAACCCGAAACTGGATTTGAATACTTGATCCTAAATTGGATTTGGATAATTGATCCTGAACTAGATTTGGATGCTTGATTCTAAATGAAATTGGATACTTGGACCCAAGACAGAAGTTGGGTGCTCGACCTGAAACTAGATTCTCAATCCTAAATTGGATTTGGGTGCCAGACCTGAAACTAGATTGGATTCTCAACTTGAAACTGGATTTGGATACTCGATCCTAAACTGGGTATGGATGCTTGATCCTAAACTGAATTGGCTACTTAGACCAGAGACAGGAGGTTGGATGCTCAACACGAAACTGAATTCTCAATCCTAAACTGGATTTGGATGCTCAACCCAAAACTGAATTCGCGATCCAAAATTGAATTTGGGTGCTTGACCCAAAACTAGATTTGGATTTTTGACCCAAAATTGGATTTGGATACTCGATCCTAAACTGGATTTGGATGCTCGATCCTAAATTGGATTGGGTACTTAGACCCAAGACAGAAGTTGGGTGCTCGATCCAAAACCGAATTTGACTGACATTTTGTCAGTTGAGAATTCTTACTGAACCAGCCGTTTCATTCTTTTGTTCTTATTGCAAAAAATTTAGCTATTTTTTAGTTGGCCCTCATATCTTCTCCTTGCCCCCTGCGTGGAAAAATATTTGAAAGTGAGTTTGAAAATATTTTTTACATACATAAACTTAAAAATTAAAAAAGAAAAACTTTGCCCCCTATGTAGGCTTAAACTAATAATTTTTCCCATGCAAGCTCTGGTTGATGTTTGTGTTGTTTAGTTCTTTGCATAAGCATTCTGTAATACCCTAATTTTTGATGTACTTTGGAATAGTAGTTGTGAGAGAATATGTTGGTGAAATATGTAAAGAAAATATTCTAAGAGATAGATGTATATGAAGGATGATATGTATATTTTGCATTTGAAAAATATGGGAAATATAAAAACAATATATAAGACATATACATATATCAACATATACATCATATATACATGATGTATATTTATTGGTGTAGGAAAGTAAAGTGTAAATAATTGATTAATAATAATAATGATAATAATGACAAGAGAAAAAGATGAAAAGAAAGTCAAAGAAGGACCAATATTCGTGGTGGAGAATTTTTGGGGTATTTAATTATATATATATATATATATAAGATAAGGATGAGAGTTTGACAAGAGAGCTTTCACTTTCTTTCTTTCTTCTTCTTCTTCTTGAACGTGGGAGAGAGAGAGAGAGAGAGAGAGAGAGAAGAGGATTTGGTTCACATACACATCAAATTCATAAGGGTTTTAAGAGAATTGAAGGTGGATATTGAAGTTTTGGCAAAGAATTCAAGTAAGTATTCTTTTCCTTGTGTTGATTTCTATAGATTGTGTTTATATTTGATATGGTAAGTGTGTGAAGGTGATAATAATGAAATATTGAAGTATATATATATATATATTGAATTGGTGTTTAGATGATGATAATATGGTTATTTATGAGGATGATGATGAATTGTTGAAATTGTTTAGTAAGGGTTTAGTATAAATGAGTTGGGGAAATTGAGTAATTGATACATGGATGATGTATATAATGATTATTATTATGATATGTTGAAGTTATATAAGTGTTAAATTGATAGGTAATTTATGAATATAAACCAAGATGTTGATTAAGGGTGTTGTAGTATGGATTTTGGAGTGATTGTGTTTATGGATGAGAGTTCGAAATGCATAATCTTTGCCTGACACGGCCAGTGACACAGCCATGTCGTTGGGCGTGTCAATGGTGCTGAGCTTAACATTTGTGACACGACCATTAACACGACCATGTCATTGAGCGTGTCAAAGCTACTAAGAGATAAAGTAATAGACACGGACATGAACATGCCCGTGTTGTTGGGCGTGTCAATGTTTCTTTGAGGCAGAATGAGTGACACGCCCGTGTTACTGAGCGTGTCAAAGCTTCTGTGTTGTTGGTTTAGGGTATGATCAGGGACACGCCCGTGTTGTTGAGCGTGTCATGTGTAGAGTTTGCCCTAGTTGGTTTTTGTTCTTATTATCTTATGTGTATCTCTAAGTGAGTGTGTATAATCACCTTTGGATTAGGTTTTGAAAAGATTGAGTTGCCCTAATCCAAATGTTAAAGGATTCATGGAAGAGTAGTTTGGAATTGGTGTGAGTTGCTTTTAAAGGTAAGTACAAACCCTATATGATTGTATATATTTGCGTGACTATGGGACTTAACACATTTGATTGGAAAATGTGTTAAGTTATTTATTATATTTTTGATGTGTGAGAAATGTGCTATGATTTGTATTATGTGTACTATGTGGAATGTATGTTGAAGATTCTAAATATATAAATAATGTAATTTGCTATGTATATCTCAATGATGAAATATGAAACTATTGTTAATGGATATAAAGGTGAAATATGCAATATGAAAGATATAATGAGCATTCAAAGTGTATGTACAATGCAAATGGTTATGCATACCTTAATGATGAGATGTGAAGCCATTGTTGTTGGCTATAATGATGCAAATGAAATAATTGGGGCATGTTTGCCTAGATGATTATGAGAACATGAGAATGGAATTGACAATGAAATAATAAAAGAATTGTGTGCCTAATATGTTACTCAATTTTCAGAGTTTTGTTATTGGTGGCATGCCTAAAAGTAATAATCCCTTGAAGCTGGGTTGGGCTTGGTCCTTGAAGTCAAGTTGGGTTGAAGTTTAGCATGCTTAACTCCCCTTGAAGCTTGATTGGGCCTAGTCCTTGAAGCCTAGTTGGGATGTTACAAACCCTTGAAGCTGGGATGGGTTTGGTCCTTGAAGCCAAGTTGGGTTGATGCTTAGCATGCTTTGCTCCCCTTGAAGCTTGGTTGGGCCTAATCCTTGAAGCCTAGTTGGGATGATAAATGTGATAATTGAACCAAAACATTAACTCTGAAAGTTGAATGGCATATTAGTTTCTTTTTGGGCCCATGCTTTTCTTTGCTTTATTATGAATTATGGAATAAGATATAATGTTATGAGATATATGATGATAATTATGGAATGAGATGATTACAATACATAAGTAAATTACTGAAAGTGAATGTGGCTTGAGAAACTATGTTGAATGATGAGACTATGAAAATACAACATGATGTGCAATATATATATATGGATGTGGAAATTATGAGTATTATTTCATGAATGTTCTTGTAACACCCCTTCTCAACCTACATATGTAAGCTGAGTAGAGTCGCCACACTATCCTAATGTTGCTACCAATTTTACGTAGTCAAATTTTTAGTTCCGATTTTTACAGAAATTTTGCCATAGTATTGCCTAAAAATTGAGTCCCAAGTGTCGACAAAACTGGTTTTTTTTTTTTTCTGATTTTTAAAACATTTTACACAAACCAATGTAAATAAAATCATTCTCAGTACACTCCCAATAAATCCCCCTTATAACCTCAACTACAACCTGCAAAAAGGATTTACACTTCTAGTACAATATAAAGTAAAGGTTTATTATGAAATACAGTAGATAAAAAATTTGTTCACTATGCAGCGAAAAATAACAATATTTACAAATTCATATATATATCCAAACTCAAGTTTTACAACCCATAAAATTTATACATTTCTTTGGCAGTCAGTCTTTGATCTTTAAGCCCACTATCAACACCTCAAAATCTAGACTTGACTCGGCCTAGAGGAACTCTCTGGTTCTTCCCTGTCACCTGCGCGAAGAATCACATTCGCGCTAAGCCAACGGCTTAGTTGTACAAATTACAGTGATATGATGCTTTAATGCCATGCTAATGTCACACAATAAAGATTCAAGATCAATTCAAGAGAATATTATATTTCAAATCTTACCGGTTTCAATAATGTATGTATAGTAGTCATCTCATTATTCATTTGTTTCACCATTCAATAGTCACATTTAAAAAAACACAAGCATGGGCCCAAAAATAATCTAATATGCCATTCAAAGTTCAGAGTTACTGTTTTGGTCTATAATCATAATCATCAATACATTTATCCATGGATATTCAACTAGATTTGAGTTTATGACCCAGTCATTTCACCCAATCTAGTTTCAATAATTTGTTTTTGAGGCTTACGACCCGGTCATTTCACCCCAAAAACATCACATTTCACATTTTTCAACCGGAATCGGCTTACGACCCGGTCATTTCACCTATCCAGTGATTTATAGGCATGCCGCCAAAACCAGAACTCTGAAAATTGAATAAACATATTAGGCACACAACCATTTCATTCATTTGTTTATCAATATATTTTCATTTTATTTCTCATTTCATATTCCAAAATTAATTAGGCAACCATGCCTCCATTATATATTTCATTTGCATATCATAGCCAATAACCATGGCATCATATCTCAAATGATCTCAAATCACAATAAAACAATTCTTCATAATATCATATCTTTCACATTTCATTTCATCATCACATCTTTTACATTTCATATTCCATATTTCATTTCATCATTCAAATGGATATAATCAATGGCATTAACACATATTTTACATACTCATCACAACATTCACATCATACCAAACATACATTATTAATATGCATTAAAAATGTATTAGATTTCTTAACACATTTACAATCAAATGTATGTTAAATCTCAACATCATATGAATGTATGAAATAATGTAATTTGTACTTACCTTAAAACCAACTCACACCAATCTATACACTTCCTCTTCCAAGAATCCTCAACACTTAGGCTAGGGCAAATCAACCTCTTCACAACCTAATCCAAAAGGAGTATTAGCAAAATGACCATATGAATACTACATTCTGGTTTTAGACTCTACTCTATCCTTATTTTGAAAATTTGTATAAAATAATCTACTTGACTAAAAATTCTAAAATTTTTACAGAACTAAATTTTACATCTTAAAATCATTCCTTTAAAATTTCAGATCAAACTAAATACAAAATCTTGGTCAAATAGTTCACTCAACCAGACTGCCCCAATTGCCCT
Organism: Garcia nutans; assembly: GCA_947685225.1. Lineage (NCBI taxonomy): Eukaryota > Viridiplantae > Streptophyta > Magnoliopsida > Malpighiales > Euphorbiaceae > Garcia > Garcia nutans. The sequence goes on from CANTUV010000068.1 coordinate 6,317,350, forward strand.
GCTGGCAGCAGTTCTGAACTTTGTGAATTCCATAAATTAAATTCACTCAACGTGGTTCCAAATTATTTTTCTCAAATACTAGACTCACTAAGCAATAACATATCCAAAAATTCACTTCAAGAACATTTTTCTATATTTAATTAAAAATCATATAAGTCACAGCCTTTACTAATTGTAAAACAGAAAAATTTTCACTAAACACAACTCTTCCTATTCCATCACCAACACCAACCTAACTTCTTATCTTTAATTCCATTTCAACACTTACAAACACACCACAAGCAATCCTAACCATATTATCAACAACACTTCATCAAACTCAAAAATAACTTCAAAAACAACAAGAGCAAACAAGAGAGAACTTACCAAAATAATGAATTTTCTTGAAATTCCAACTTGTTTATTTGAAATCTCCTTCAATTTTGGTCTTGGAAAATCAAATCCCTCTTTTGCTCTCTTGCTTGAGTGATGGCCGGCCAAACACAAAGGAAGAAGAAGAAAAATAATTATGAATGGCAAAGTCAACTTTACTCTCTTCTTTAAACCTCCACCAAGTAATTTAAAAAGAAAATTACTTAAATACCCTCACCTATTTATTTTACTTCTCTTTCACTTATTACCCTATTTAGTAATTTCACAAAGAACAAAATAAATATCCTCATCCCTTGACCAACACATTTGACTTGTATATATGTTGTATATATTTCCATATACACAACATATACACTTTCCTTTAATTTTTTTTTCTCTCCCAAATTAACATATACATTTTAATTCAAATAAAACAACAATTATACTAAAACTTCTAAGCACATTTTTGGGATATTACAGTTCTGATAAGTCATTGGATTGTGGTTTGTTGTAATGATATATGTGTATATGTATATATCATTATGAGATTAGTGGAAATATATGAAGAGTGCATTGAAAAGGGAAAACATGATAAGAAAATGATGATACATGATGTTAATATATGAAATATGATTTTTCTGTAATGTATGTTTAAAATATTTATTTGTACTACTAAGCTTTCTAGCTTAGCGTGGTTGTGTAAATCGCGCAGGTGAGTAGATAGTTGATCTGGGAGCCAAACCGTTATGCCACAAGAAGGGTAAGAGTATTTTGAGACCAACTAGAAGGTGGTGCATACATGTGCAATTTAATTATGTTGTATTTTGATAAATATGTATATATATACCTAAATGAATTTTGGAAAAGACAAGTTAATTTATATATATGTAATACATCAAAAGTATAATGATTTTGTAAATGTTCTTTAAATCAAATGTATTATTGTTGGGAACTAAGGTAAAGGTTTTAAACTGTAATGATAAGTGACATCCTGATACTTTATATACGTACTGTATGTATACAAGGTATATGTATAGTACTTATATTGAGTATAGGGGTGTTACAATTATTTTGGTATCAGAGCTTAGGTTTGAGATTCTCAGCCTAAGTAGATTTAAAAAAAAAAAGAAAAGAGGAAAATTTTTGAAAAGTGAAATTTGTGATACATGCATATGCATTAACACCTACGTTGGTCTCGGATGTGGCATTATGTGATGTGTAATGTATCTGAATTATATGAGATGGATGATTGTGTGTGAATGAGGTTTTACATGAAAGTAAAGCTAGAGAAAGAAATGATATAGGAAAATTTGTGCAAGTTTAATTGATAAATTAAAGAATTGAAGTTTACTTAAGTAAAGTAAATTTTAAAATTTTTGATTATTGAAGTGTGCTTGTGAAAAAGGTCATAAAGAAACGAATATGAGAATAATGTTGGAAATGAGTTAAAAAAATCAAGATTAAAGTTATTACTCTTTTCTCTAAAATTTGGATCTCTTTCTAATAAAGCTTATGTTTGGATTGCTAGAGAGAGGAAATATTGTTCGAATGTTAAAATGGATAGATATGTTATTAAATTGAAGAAAGTATGGTGGAATATTGAGTGAGTTGATTGGTATAGACAAAGTGTAACCATTTAAGGTTTGGGTATGTAAAGTTAAGGTTTTTAAAAAAAGGATGGTGTTGGTTAAAGTAAGGAGATATAATGGTGTTGTTTGCATTGTTGTTTTGATACAAACATTGTGATTTTAATATTAGAAATGTGATATGCTTAAGTGTTGATAAAGCTCATATTAATGGTGGTAACATGTGAAAGTTGAATTTTTTGAAATGAGCTTTAATAATTGTGAAATGATATGTTTTGATGTTACATTATGGTATATATATAATGTTTTTAAATTTAATATTAAGAAAACGAGATTATTAAATTGAAGTTTAGGTAAAGTAGTAAGTTGAGAGTTTAGAGTTTTAATGGAATTTTAATGAGGATTATTTAGATATCGATAGTTTAATGTATATTAAGCATATGAGCTATTTGGAATGAATATTATTGCTTATGAAAGTACTATGAATTAGGTAATGTGATTGATAATATAAAAATTTGTTTTGAAATAAAGGGAAAATGACTAAACAAGTGAAAATGAGTTACTTTAAGTAATTTGACTGGAAATGATGAAAATGGATATGAAGGGTATACTAAATGCTTTTAAAAACAAATGTGAGAGAAATGTCACATTAGAAATGTGACTAAGATTTATGTGAAGTGTTATTATGGTTAGAGTGTATATATTTGTTAAGTTGATGAATAACTTCAGTCATGTTAAAAGAATGAGAATGATAATGTTCAATGAAAAGTAATATACGCTAAATTTGTATAGATTGTATGTAAAAGAGGAATTAAATATATTTTCATGATCATGTGTATACATGTATAGAATATGTGAGATAAGTTTTTCGATACGAATGTAATTGTAATATGTAAGAAATGTGGAAAGTAAGTCACATTATGAATGTGACCTATGAATGTGTATGTGGTAGGAAAAAAAATGTTATTGTGTGTTTGTTATCTTATACAATTACATGTCTAGTGGTATTGAGAATGATATTGCATGTATTAGTGGACATAAGAGAGATTAGGTCTTAACCTGCACAGAGCTAGACTATGTGACGAAATTGAGAGTGGGAATGGACTAGAGTAATACTGGATAGTGAAATTTTTATTTTAATAACTGAACTTGATGATCATATAATGTTTTGGGCCCAAGGTATATGCATGTGGAAATGTTCTATGTATATGTGTATAATAAGAGATTGTAAGGAAAAAGGGGAAGTATGATGTATGAAAATTTTTAGAAGAGATAGATTAGAAATGGAGTAACAAATGGAAATTATGTAAAATTTACATATGATTGAATGTTGTGCGTAAGAGATGTTAAATATAATATTGTTGAACGTGAGTTAGGCTAATGATGATCAAATGATCAAGAGAAAATTGTTTCGAAACGGAGTTGAAATGTGTTAACACTTGGTATAGCAAAAGTTTAGAAAATGAATATGTAATCTTTGTGATACAATCTTAATATTGTAGTTGGAAATGTTTAAAGAAGAATAATGGAGGGGCAGTATTGATTTATAAGCCACAGGCGTGACCATTAATCTACTATGACATAATGATTTGTTTAGTATATTTGGCCAGTTAGTTTTGCTATCCACGGACTTGGGCCTGAGATGATATGATCGTAGGATAGCTGTTGTAAGATTGGTAATTATACTTCAAGAAACATGGTCAAGAGTTATGGTTGGTATGATAATTTTATGTTAGAAATTTGTTTATAATTATAGAAAGTATGGAAAGAGAAGAGAACTGTGAAAATGTATTGAGTTATGGATAATGTGATTGAAAGTTATACTGAATATGTTCATGGTATAAGGTGAATAAGTTGTTGGAAATAATGTTTAAGTGAATGAACTATGGGTAATGAATATGGTATAAAATAATCATGAGACTTATGTGAAAATTGTACTAAGATAATAGAAAACAAAATATATGAACATTGAAAAATAATTTGAAGTGATTTATTATAAATAATCATAATTTCAGAAAGTTGAAAAGATGGATCCGAAGAGATTAGAATTTGAATATAAGCTTGACCTGATAGAATTAGGTCATATATTGAAATCTAATGATAAATTTAAATAAGTTAATTGTTGGTTTGAATCGAATAAGATTGAGACATTGGTATATTGTGACAGATAGATCAATTGATCTAGATTTCGCTAAGATTGCGAATCATTATTGAGATTTAATATGTATAGTTGTACTAAGAGTATAAGATATATGTGATAATGTATATAATATAATATTCTGATATGTGTATGGACATGAATGAGTTAAGATATATCAGTTGTAAATGATGATAAAAGGAAAAAGGTTGAATATGTGTAAAGTAAGTTTAAAGGCCTTGTATTAATATTAATGTTAAATGAAAAACATGTTAAAGAAGGAATTAAGTGTATGAAAAATAAGAATATTGTTATCAATTAAGGTTTGATAAGTGTCTATTTTGAAAATGACTGTAGTGACGGGACAGTCAATATTAAGATATAATTCAATAATCTCTAAATTTAAAGTTAAGAGAGTATCTATAAAGAGATGAAGTGATAAAATATCTTGAACGTAATAGATGGGGGAGGTATATGTATATTATAAGATGATCTGATTCTTGTATAACGATAAATTAATTGGGAATGTAATGAGTTATCTTGATTGCTTTGCTGAGAAAGTAATAAGATATATAGATATATATAATGATGAGTTATGAAATTGGGAGAAGGTGATTGACTCTAAGGGGGAGAGTAGAAGTTATGTGATTTGATGAAATAATAACTTAATAATATGATTAACTTCATATGAAAATTAAGATGGTATTTTATTAAGAATGGATTGTTACTGTACTGGATAATTTCGAGGACGAAATTATTTAAGGGGGAGAGAATTGTAATACCCTAATTTTTTATGTACTTTGGAATAGTAGTTGTGAGAGAATATGTTGGTGAAATATGTAAAGAAAATATTCTAAGAGATAGATGTATATGAAGGATGATATGTATATTTTGCATTTGAAAAATATAGGAAATATAAAAACAATATATAAGACATATACATATATCAACATATACATCATATATACATGATGTATATGTATTGGTGTAGGAAAGTAAAGTGTAAATAATTGATTAATAATAATGATGATAATAATGACAAGAGAAAAAGATGAAAAGAAAGTCAAAGAAGGAACAATATTTGTGGTGGAGAATTTTTGGGGTATTTAATTATATTATTATATATATATATAAGTTAAGGATGACAGTTTGACAAGAGAGCTTTCACTTTCTTTCTTTCTTCTTCTTCTTCTTCTTGAACATGGGAGAGAGAGAGAGAGAGGAGGATTTGGTTCACATACACATCAAATTCATAGGGGTTTTAAGAGAATTGAAGGTGGATATTGAAGTTTTGGCAAAGAATTCAAGTATTCTTTTCCTTGTGTTGATTTCTATAGATTGTGTTTATATTTGATATGGTAAGTGTGTGAAGGTGATAATAATGAAATATTGAAGTATATATATATATATTGAATTGGTGTTTAGATGATGATAATATGGTTATTTGTGAGGATGATGATGAATTGTTGAAATTGTTTAGTAAGGGTTTAGTATAAATGAGTTGGGGAAATTGAGTAATTGATATATGGATGATGTATATAATGATTATTATTATGATATGTTGAAATTATATAAGTGTTAAATTGATAGGTAATTTATGAATATAAACCAAGATGTTGATTAAGGGTGTTGTAGTATGGATTTTGGAGTGATTGTGTTTACATGGATGAGAGTTCGAAATGCATAATCTTTGCCTGACATGGCCAGTGACACGACCATAATATATATAAATAATCTTTGCAAATTATCTAGTACACTAGCAATCCACTCTTAACACAATACCATCTTAACTTCCACATGAAGTTAATTATATGCTTAAGTTATTATGTCATCATATCATACAGTTTTTACTCTCCCCCTTAGAGTCAATTATCTTCTCTAAATTCCATAATTCATCATTCTATATGCTTATATATCTTAGTATTTCCTTAACGAAGCAACCAAGATAATTCCTCACATTTCCAATGAATATACCTTTAAACAAAAATCAAATCATCTTATAAAATAATTATACTTCGTCTGATCATAATCTTCAAGATATTTTATTACTTCATCTCTTCATAATTACTTTCTTAACTTTAACTTTACAAAACATTGATTAATATCATATTATTGTTTATCCCGTCATTATACTCATCTTTAGAATAGACTTTGATCAAACCTTAATTGATAACAAGAGCCTTATTTTTCACATACTTAATTCCTTCTCTAGTATGCTTTTCACTTGTACGCATATGAATACAACACCTTCCAACTTATTTTATAAATAATCAATCTTTTCCCTTTTATCAAAATTTATAACTCTATTCCTTCATGTCCATTCACACTTTAAAATTTTACATCATATACATTATCATGTAAATTTTATACTCTGAGTACAACTATTCATTTTAAACTTCAAATAAGTCATAATCTTCATAGAATCTAGATCAATTGATTTTTCTGTCACAAAACATCCACACTTCAATCTTGTTCAATTCAAACCAACAATTAACTTATCATTAGATTTCACATTATATATATGACCTGATTTCATTAGATCAAACCGAGATTCAAATCTTAATCTCTTTAGTTCCATATTCAGTCAAATTATCACGATAACAAATCACTCCAACTTGTCTTTTAATATACAAATAGTTTATTCACTTAAACCCCAAGTCCATTCATATATATTTACTTTATACAATAAACATATTCAGTATACTTTCATTCACATAATATAATTTCTCCCTATGAAAATCTCATCACATATCATATCATTACTATATTTTTATTACTTACCTTTTTATCACATTATCCACAACTCAAAACATTTTTATACTTCTCTTTTCATAATTATAAATAGATTTCTAACATAAAATGATAGGGTACAACTTTACCAATCATAACTCCTAACCATATTCTAAACACATAGTTATCAATCTCACCAAAATTGTACTACAGCCATATTATCATAGTCCCAAATCTGTGGACAACCAAAACTAATCAGCCAAAATATAATAAACATAACATATGGCCTTAAGAGATTAATAATCAAGCCTGGGACTTACAAATCAATACTATTCTTCTATTATTCCATTTTCAATCTTCTCAATTACCATATTAAATCGTATCTCAAGAATTTCATATTCATACTTTAAACTTTTGCTACACCAAAAGTTAACACATTCCAACTCCGTTTCAACTCAGTTTATACTCGATTATATGATCATTATTAACTTAATTTATCTTTCAACAATATTACTATAAATATTTCTTACTATGTGCATATTCAATCATATACAAATCTTACAAAAATTCCATTTGTTGCTTCATTTCTAATTCATTTATAATCTCTTATTATATCCAAATACATAGAACCTTTCCACATAAATACTTTGGAACCCAAAATATTATATACTTATTAAGTTCAGCGATCACCGCAACAATTTCCATTGTCCAGAATTACTCAAGTCCATTCCACTATCAATTCCATCACATAATTCATCTAGCTTTACAAAGTTCAAGACCTAATCTCTTTTAGGTCCACTAATACATGCAACATCATTCTAATTTTTAAACATATAGTCATACCACATACATATTTATAGGTTACCTCCAAAATGTAACTCATTACCCACATTCTTTACATATTACAATTACATTCGTATCGAAGAACTTCTCTCATATATCCTATACATGTATACACTTAATTATACGATCTTGTTTAATGTTCCTTTTTCATACATTCTATACAAAGTTAATGTTTATTATTTTCCCTTGAACATTATCATTCTCATTCTTTCAATATAAGAAAAAGTATTCATCATCACAACAAATGTACATATTCTAACCATAATAACACTTCACATACATCTTGATCACATTCCCAATGTGACATCTCTTTCACTTTTGTCTTTAAAACATTTGATATATTTTCATATCCATTTTTACCCTTTCCAGTCAAATGACTTAAAATAACTCCATTGCATTTGCTTGTTCACCTCCCTTTTTATTTCACAACAATTTTCATACTATCATTCTCATTCCCCAATTTGTAATATTCTCAAATGACATAATATTCATTGCAAATAACTCATGTGTTTAACATACGTTAAACTGTTAATATATAAATAATCTTTATCAAATTTCCATTAACATCCTAGATTCTCAAATCACTATCTTACCTAAACTTCAATTACAAATCTCATCTTTTCTTATTATCAACTTTTAAAGACATCATATGCAATTATACCACCAAACAACATCAAAACCTATAATTTTCACAATCATTAAGCTCATTTCAAAAACTCAAATATCACATACTGCCACCATTAACATAAGCTTTCACAATATTCAAACATATCACATTTCTAATATTGAAATCACAATGTTTGCATTAATATAACAATACAAACAATACCAATTTATTTTCTTACTTAACCAACATCATTTTTCATTTTTTTTTCTTTTAAACAACACCTTAACTTTATATACCCCAAACATTAAATAGTCACACTTTGTCTATACTAATCAACTCATTCAATATCCCACCATACTCTTCTCATTTAATAACATACCTTTCAATATTAACAATCCAACATTATTTCCTCGGTCTAATAACCCCAACATAAACTTTATTATAAAGAGGTTCAAAGTGTAGAAGAAAGAGTACATACTCTTATCTTGATTTGATTTCAACTCATTTTCAACTTTATTCTCCTTTTCATTTCTTGATGTTTCAATTCACATTATGTCCTACATAATATTGCTCATAAACATCAACATTACATTCCATGTTGCACACAACATGACATTTTTCATATGCATCATCAATATACATATATCACATTACATTTCACAATTCGTTTCTCATCATCAATTAGGCACTATGCCTCAATTATAATTCATTTGTAACATCATTGCCAACAATCATGGTTTCTCATCACATCAAAATAGTATACACATATATCATCAACTATATTGAACATCTCATATAACACAAATATTCTACAATTCATATAATGCCACATCCGAGACCAACCTAGGTGTCAATGCATATGCATGTATTACAAATTTCATTTCAAAACTTTTCCTTTTTACTTCTATTTAAACTTTTCAAAACTTTTTTTTTCTTAGGCCGAGAATCTCGAACCTAAGCTCTGATACCAAAATAATTGTAACACCCCCGATACTCTATATAAATACTATAGATATACCAGGTATACATACAGTATGTATACAAAGTATAAGGAGGTCACTTATCATTACAAATTAAATCCTTATCTTGAGTCCAAACCATATTGCATTAATAAAAAGAGCATTTACAAAATCATCATAGCTTTTAATGATCTTAAAAGTATATAGTAATCTTATCTTTATCAAAATTCATTTATACATATGAATACATTTTTGTCAGAAATACAGCATAATTAAAATTTTACATGTATGCATCACCCTCTAGTTGGTCTCAACAAACTCTTACTTTACTCGTGGCATAGAGAAAGACTTCAGATCTACCACCTACTCACCTGCACGATTAAACATCCGCGCTAAGCCCGAGAGCTTAGTAGTACAACTATATATGATATAAACATACATTATAGAATTAATAACATATAATGATATATCAATTCCATATACCATTAGTTTCATATCATGTTTCCCCTTTTTAATTACACCTTTCATATATCTCTACTATTCTCATATATTATATATATAACAAACACCAACCACAATTCCATCATTTATAATCACAACGAATATATCAATACACATATCACATATCATAATTCATAACATCAACCACAATTCCATCATTAATATTCACCATTCATGAATCACATTTACAACAAGACAACCATAGACTTCATTATTCATTTATTTCATCACTTATATATCACATAGAAAACAAAGACAGACTCGGGCCCAACAGACACTAATATGTTATTCAAAGTTCAGAGTTACTGCTTTGGTCTATAATCATAATCATCAAGCCCGTAGGCGATACACATATATAGATATATCTCTATCCATGGATAGGGTAACAGACCCAGTCTCTTGGACCATCAACTCAACATGCTTGAGGAGATCCTCAACCCGGCTAGACTGTTACCTGTAACAGACCCAGTCTCTTGGACCATCAACCCGACTAATCTAGGAGATCCTCAACCCGGCTAGACTGTTACTTTAATTCACATTTCTCATAGTGTAACAGACCCAGTCTCTTGGACCTCAATTCAACTCAATTTGAAGAGATCCTCAACCCGGCTAGACTGTTACATTCATAGGCATGCCTGCCAAATTCAGAACTCTGAAACTTGAATCAACATATTAGACACAAAATCATTTTACATTTCTTTCTCAATTCATTTCTCATTTCATTATCATCATTATAGCCAACACCCATGGCTTTATATCGCATTTAAATCATCATAGCCAATCACAATGGCTTCACATATCATTTAACTCATATCTCAATTCACAATACAACACTTCATCATTCAAGTATACATAATCAATTTCATTAAACACATAGACAACATGTCCACTTATTTCATTTCAATCATTATTACCAACTATAATGATATCACATTTCATCACTTCTCAAGACACATTAATATAATTCCTCATTATAATATTTATCACAACAAATTGCATTGCACATACCTTTTTGAATGATCACCATAGCTTTCACACTATACAATTAATAACATTAGTCACATTATATTAACCATATAATAAATTACTTAACATTGTTTTATGTCTCAAAACCATATAAAAAATGCATCTTTGTAAGTTGTACTTACCTCAAGAGCTATTCCCAACAATCTATACCTTTCCTCTTCCAAGAATTCTCAACATTAAAGTTAATGCAACACAATCTCCTCAAAACCTAATCCAAAGATAATTATACCCATAAGAAAATAAGAATAATAACTAATTAGGGCAAACTCAACACTTGACACGCTCATTAACACGGGCATGTCCCTAATCGTGCCCTAAACCAACAATACAGAAGCTTTGACACGCTCAGTAACACGGGCGTGTCACTGGACGTGTCACTCATTCTGCCTCACAGAAACATTAACACGCCCAACAACACGGGCGTGTTCATGGTCGTGTCAATTACTTTTTCTCACAGTAGCAATAACACGCTCAGTAACATGGCCGTGCTAATGGTCGTGCCTCAAACATTAAACTCAGTACCGACTACACGCCCAACCACACGGCCGTGTCACTGGTCGTGTCAGACCAGAAATCATGAATTCGAACTTTCATCCATGAAAACACCAACACTTCAAAACTCATATTTCATCACCCTTAATCAACATCTTGGTTATATTCATCAATTACCCATCTATTTAACACTTAAATAACTTCAATATATCATAATCATAAGCATAATATACCTCACCATGAATCAATTACTCAAATCCCCAAATCATCTATACTAAACCCTTACTCAACAATCTCAACAATTCATCATCATCCTCACATCTAACCATGTTATATCACAATTAATCATGTTATCATCAACTAAATACCAATTCCACACATATATATACTTCAATCTTTCATTAACATCATCATCATCATCATCAAATAACCATATCAAATCCAACTCAAACAATAGGAATCAAGACAAGCAAATGAATACTTACTTGGATAATATGTCAAATCTTCAATAACCATCTTCAATCCTCTCAAAATCCCTTTGGATTTGATGTAAATAGAGATGAAATCACCATCTCTCTCTCTCTCTCTCTCTCTCTCTCACTCTCTCTCTCTCGTGCAGCAGAAAAAGAAGAAGATTTTCTCTTCTCTTTCCCAACTTAACATATATATATATAATAATAAAATAAATATACCAAAAATCCTTCACCACATATCTTTCCCTTTGACTTTCTTTTCTTCTTTTTCTTTTATTATTGTTATTAATAATTATATACACTTATTTTCTTACACCCATTTATACTCTATGTATATGTTATATATATATCTATATATATATATATCCAACATATACACTTTCTCTTTACTTCTTTCCACTTTCCATCATACAGGCACATTAAATCTAAATACAACAATAATGATTCCAAAACTTTTAGAGTGTATTTTGGGATATTATAGTGTATAATCATCTTTGGATTAGGTTTTGAAGAGATTGAGTTGCCCTAATCCAAATGTTAAAGGATTCATGGAAGAGGAGTTTGGAATTGGTGTGAGTTGCTTTTAAAGGTAAGTACAAACCCTATATGATTGTATATATTTTCACGACTATGGGACTTAACACATTTGATTGGAAAATGTGTTAAGTTATTTATTATATTGTTGATATGTGAGAAATGTGCTATGAATTGTATTCTGTGTACTATGTGGAATGTATGTTGAAGATTCTAAATATATAAATAATGTAATTAGCTATGTATATCTCAATGATGAAATATGAAACTATTGTTAATGGATATAAAGGTGAAATATCAAATATGAAAGATATAATGAGCATTCAAAGTGTATATACAATGCAAATGGTTATGTATACCTTAATGATGAGATGTGAAGCCATTGTTGTTGGCTATAATGATGCAAATGAAATAATTGGGGCATGTTTGCCTAGATGATTATGAGAACATGAGAATGGAATTGACAATGAAATAATAAAAGAATTGTGTGCCTAATATGTTACTCAATTTTCAGAGTTTTGTTATTAGTGGCATGCTTAAAAGTAATAATCCCTTGAAGCTGAGTTGGGCTTGGTCCTTGAAGTCAAGTTGGGTTGAAGTTTAGCATGCTTAACTCCCCTTGAAGCTTGATTGGGCCTAGTCCTCGAAGCCTAGTTGGGATGTTATAAACCCTTGAAGCTGGGATGGGTTTGGTCCTTGAAGCCAAGTTGGGTTGATGCTTAGCATGCTTTGCTCCCCTTGAAGCTTGGTTGGGCCTAATCCTTGAAGCCTAGTTGGGATGATAAATGTGATAATTGAACCAAAACATTAACTCTGAAAGTTTAATGGCATATTAGTTTCTTTTTGGGCCCATGCTTGTCTTTGCTTTAATATGAATTATGGAATAAGATATAATGTTATGAGATATATGATGATAATTATGGAATGAGATGATTACAATACATAAGTAAATTACTGAAAGTGAATGTGGCTTGAGAAACTATGTTGAATGATGAGACTATGAAAATACAACATGATGTGTAATATATATATGGATGTGGAAATTGTGAGTATTATTTCATGAATGTTCTGATAAGTCATTGGATTGTGGTTTGTTGTAATGATATATGTGTAAATGTATATATCATTATGAGATTAGTGGAAATATATGAAGAGTGCATTGAAAAGGGAAAACATGATAAGAAAATGATGATACATGATGTTAATATATGAAATATGATTTTTCTGTAATGTATGTTTAAAATATTTATTTGTACTACTAAGCTTTTAAACTTAGCGCGGTTGTGTAAATCGCTCAGGTGAGTAGATGGTTGATCTGGGAGTCGAACCGTTATGCCACGAGAAGGGTAAGAGTATTTCAAGACCAACTAGAAGGTGGTGCATACATGTGCAATTTAATTATGTTGTATTTTGATAAATATGTATATATATACTTAAATGAATTTTTGAAAAGACAAGTTAATTTATATATATGTAATATCATTAAAAGTATAATGATTTTGTAAATGTTCTTTAAATCAAATGTATTATTGTTGGGAACTAAGGTAAAGGTTTTAAACTGTAATGATAAGTGACATCCTTATACTTTATATACGTACTGTATGTATACAAGGTATATGTATAGTACTTATATTGAGTATAGGGGTGTTACACATTCATTTCTTCTTTTGCAAAATGACTGGAGCTTCCTCAAGCATTGAGTCTTCCATGCCCCCTGGTTCAATATCTTCTTTTGATTCTTTACTTCAAAAGGTGTTTGCTGTTCACTTTGATAAATTATATGATATGTTTATGTATGCATGATATGCATGGATAATACTTACAGTTGTTCCATTGACTCATAGATTGAGGTGATCAGTTGAAGTGTTCTCATTGACTCCTTCCAGATGCTCTTTCAGGTCTTGCATTGGAATGACAGAAGGCTTCACATTTATGGCTTTTATCTTCAAGATGTTAAGGACATGAGTGGTGGAGACCCTAAGCAGTAGAGTCAGAGATACATCCATTTCAAACTATGATTTAGCATGTCAATTGGTAGCTTCTTCATGACATTGCCAATAATCATTTTCTTTGTCCAATGTGTCCTTCGATGTTTTATGGTTCGACATGCTTCCCTTAACTTGAAGGCTTTTGCAAAATTTTTACTTTTTTCTTTCTCTTTTTTTTTTGAAATTTGAAATTTGATTTTGAAATCAAATTTTGGCTTTGCCAAATCAATGACAATTTACCTTAGGACTCGATTATTCAAATTAACATATCTATAACATGACAGCCCTAGTTACCATACTAAACTCGGGAATCATTTCTATTTGAGCAAGAAATGTTGCACTTCAGATAGACACATACATATTATGTAATCAAAGGTCTAATTGAGTTTAAATCTTATCTATTTCATATGCATGTTTATTCAAACTATCTCCACTAATAGACTCTACCTATCAAGAGAGATCAACAGTTCTTTAATAGGCTTGAAACGAGGTCTATAAGGGATGTAACGCCCCTATACCCCGTATACATACATTGTATTCTACTACGATCGTAATATACGTATACTGAATATAGGAATGCCACGGTTTACTAAACAAACGACTCACTTCTTTATACAATAATATAAGCAAACTTAAACATTTAGGTTATACTATAAAACACAATAAATAAAGCATTCATTCAATACGCAGCGAAAAATATAGTTATATTTACATATATTTATATACATCAAAATACATAAACATCCAAATCAATTTTTACAAAAACATAACATTTATACATGTTTGGCAGTTCGTCTTTGATCTTTACGCCCACTATCAACACCTCAAGGTCTAGACTCGACTCGGTCTAGATGAACTCTTTGGCTCTTCCCTGTCACCTACGCGATGAACCACAATCACGCTAAGCCAACGGCTTAGTGGTACAAACCCCAATAATAATATATTTCAATGCAATGACAATATTATATGTTCAAACATTATAAACAATACATAAGAATATCACATTTCAAAGTCTTACATTGAATCTCATTATTCAATTATTTCACCAATTCATGAATCACATTTGAACAAAGACAAGCATGGGCCCAAAAACACTAATATGCCATTCAACTTTCAGAGTTAATGTTTTGGTTTAATTATCATATTTATTATTATCATTATCCTTACTAGGCTTCAAGGATTAGGCTCAACCAAGCTTCAAGGGGAACAAAGCATGCTAAGTATCAACCCAACTTGGCTTCAAGAACCTAACCCAACCTAGCTTCAAGGGTTGTAACATCTCAAATAGGCTTCAAGGACTAGACCCAACAAAGCTTCAAGGGGAGTTAAGCATGCTAAACTTCAACCCAACTTGGCTTCAAGGATCAAGCCCAACCTAACTTCAAGAGATTGTTACTATAGGCATGCCACCCACAACAAAACTCTAAAAATGGAATAACACATTAGACACACAATTCATTAATTAATTCATTATCAATTTCATTCTCATTTTCTCATCATCATTTAGGCAACCATGCCTCAATCATCTCATTTACATCATTATAGCCAACAACAATGGCTTCACATCTCTTCAATAGAGTATATATAACCAATTACATTGAACATCATCATCTAGGCAAACATGCCTCAATTATCTCAATTCACATTAAAACAACTCATCATTGAAGTATTCATCATAACTAATTGCATTGCACGTACATTTCATATTTCATCATATCATCATATCTTTCACATTTCCAACATACATTCCACAAAGTTCACATTATGCAAAACATAACATTATCAATATGCATCAACAATGCAATGGATTACTTAACACATTTACAATCAAATGTGTTAAGTCTCAAGATCATATAAAGGTAGGCAATAATTTAGGGTTTGTACTTACCTTAAGAACAACTCACACCAATCTATACCCTTCCTCTTCCAAGAATCCTCAACACTTGAATTAGGGCAAACTAACTTCTTCACATCCTAATACAAAAAGAATAATACACACTTAATTACAAATACACATGAATCCTAAATACAATTATACACCTATTAATCTCATACTAGACCCATAGATCATAAATTACAAGCCAACATCTCTCTTTAGGACCCCACGGTCTTGGCCTTCCAACCCCCACGGGCGTGGGTTAACAAACGGTTCTACCTCTTTTGCTCAAAACCCCCACGGCCATGGCTTCCAATGGCCACGATCGTGGCAACCAAGGGCCACGGGCGTGGCATCCAAAATGCTTCTGTTTCAGAACAAACACATGTATTCTATGCTTTAAACTTCATCAAACACAATTATCATGAAGATTTACAAGAATAATTAATCAAACTCAACATCTACAATAATCACCAATTCAAAACCCTAACACAAACACAACTCATACTCTTCCAACACCAACACCAACACCAACCTAACTTCTTATCTTCAATTCAAATCCAACACTCTTAAACATACCACTATCAAACATAATCACACTATCACATATCAACAATCAAACTCAATTACAACTCAAAATAAAACAAGAAGATCAAGAGGAAACTTACCAAAAATGATGAAACTTCTTAAATTTCCAACTTAATCACTTGAATCTTCCTTCAATTTGATCCTAGAAAATCAAAACTCTCTCTTGCTCTCTTGTCTTTGGGATACCCGGCCAACCAAATGGAAAAGAAGAAAATGAAAAAGAATAAGAGACAAAGTCAAATATTTAGTCTCCACTCAAATCTCCACCAAGCAATATATCATTAAAATATTCAAATAATTCTCATCCACTCATAATTTTCTTTTCAATTCATTTAATTAATTTAAAAATTATAAATATCTTCTTTGACCATATAATAATTTGACTTGTATATGTTGTATATATCACCATATATAAAACATATACACTCCTCCCTTATTTCCTTTCTCTTTCCAATAAAACATATACATTTAATCCAATTACAACAATAATTATACCAAACTTCTAGGGCATACTTTGGGATATTACAATTCTCCCCCTCTAAAAAGAAATTTCGTCCTCGAAATTACCTGATATCAAGTCCTAAACAGTTGAGGATACTGATCTCACATCACTTGTTCACTCTCCCAAGTTGCCTCTTCCTTTGCATGATTCTTCCAAAGAACCTTCACTAGTGGCACTTTCTTATGTCTTAACTCTTTCACTTCATGTGCCAGAATAGCAATTGGTTCTTCTTCAAATGTCAGATCCGGACTCACCTCAATAGATTCAACTGGTAAAACATGAGATGGGTCTGCTCTGTACCTCCGCAACATAGAAACATGGAAGATATTATGGATTCTATCCAACTTAGGCGGCAAAGCAAGATGATAAGCAACTGGTCCAACTCTTTCTAATATCTCATATGGTCCAATAAAACGAGGACTCAGCTTCCCTCTTCGACCAAATCTTAAAATCTTTTTCCAAGGAGATACTTTCAGAAATACTTTATCTCCAACATCAAATTCTATGTCTCTCCTCTTCAAATCAGAATAAGATTTCTGCCAATCTGAAGCTGCTTTTAATCGATCCCGAATTATCTTCACTTTCTCTTCCGTCTCTTTAACCAAATTAGGACCAATCAATTTGCCTTCTCCAAGTTCATTCCAACATAAAAGTGTCCTACATCTTCTACCATACAATGCCTCCAATGGTGCCATACCAATACTGGATTGATGACTGTTGTTGTAAGCAAATTCCACAAGTGGCAAAAATCTGTCCCAACTTCCAAAAAAATTAATGACACAGCTTCTCAACATATCCTCTATATTCTGTATCACTCTGTCTGATTGCCCATCTGTCTGCGGATGAAAAGCAATGCTAAAGTGCAATCAAGAACCCAATGCACCATGTAAACTCTTCCAAAACCTCGAAGTAAATCGTGGATCTCGATCAGACACTAAAGAAATTGGGACACCATGCAACTTCACTATCTCACTGATATACAGCTCAACCAACTTTTCAAGAGAATAATCCATCCGCACTGGAAGAAAATAAGCTATTTTTGTCAACCGATCAACAATCACCCAAATAGCATCATGCTTCTTCTAAGTCAATGGCAAACCAGACACAAAATCCATTGTCACTCTCTCCCATTTCCATTCAGGCACTGTTAAAGGTTGAAGCAACCCTGTTGGAACTTGGTGCTCAGCTTTCACCCTCTGACACATGAGACACTTGGATACAAACTCCGCTATGTCTCTCTTCATACCTGACCACCAATAATGTTGTTTCAAATCCTGATACATCTTTGTACTCCCAGGGTGCATAGCAAAAACTGACTGATATGCTTCTTATAAAATAACCTTTCTCAAACTAGCATCATCAGGAACACACAACCTATCTTTAAACCAAAGGCTACCATCACTTTTCACATGGAAATCTCTACTTTCTCCATTTTGGCAATCTTAAACAATCTTCTGAATTTTCTCATCTGCCAATTGAACCTCTTTAATCTGATCCAACAATACCGGTCTCAACTGCAACTAAGCCAACAATGCACCATCATCACATGATTTAAAAATAGCATGTAACACTCTCAACTCAACAAGCAACAAGGGCGAATAAGCAGTCAAACCTGCTAAAGACTTTCGACTCAAAGCATTAGCAACAACATTTGCCTTGCCAGGATGATAATCAATCAAACAATCATAATCTTTAATCAGCTCTAACCATCGTCTTTGCCGAAGATTAAGCTCTCTCTGAACCCCCAAATATTTCAAACTCTTATGATCTGTGTAGATAAAACACTTCTCTCCATACAAATAATGTAGCCATATCTTCAAAGCAAACACTATGGCTGCCAACTCCAAATCATGCGTCGGATAATTAAGCTCATGCGGCTTCAACTGCCGAGAAGCATAAGCTATGACTTTACCTTCTTGCATCAAAACACATCCTAAACCATTATGTGAAGCATCACTGTAAATCACATATGGTTTATCTTCCACAGGTAAAGCAAGAACAGGAGCTTGAGTCAACATTTCTTTCAACTACTCAAAACTAGCTTGACACTGATCTGTCCACACAAATCTAACTCCCTTTCGAAGTAATTTGGTGAGTGGAGTAGCTATCAAAGAAAAACCTTTCACAAAATGTCGATAATAGCCTGCCAAACCCAGAAAACTTCTAACTTCAGTTATAGACTTCGGTGGACTCCAATTCAAAATAGCTTCAACTTTACTTGGATCAACTCTTAAACCATATGCTGAAACTATATGACCCAGAAAAGTTACTTGATCAAGCCAAAACTCACACTTCGACAGCTTAGCATACAACTGCTTCTCTCTCAAGGTCTGCAACACAATCCGCAAATGCTTGTCATTACGCGAATACACCAAAATATCATCAATGAATACCACAACAAACTGATCCAGATAGGGCCTAAACACTCTATTCATCAAATCCATGAAAGCTGCAGGTGCATTCGTCAACCCAAAAGGCATCACTAAAAACTCATAATGCCCATACCTTGTGCGAAAAGTTGTCTTAGAAACATCTTCAGCTTTAACCCTCAACTGATGGTACCCTGATCTCAAATCAATTTTGGAAAACACTGCTGCTCCCTTTAATTGATCAAAGAGATCATCTATCCGAGGCAAAGGATACTTATTCTTGATAGTCACTTTGTTCAATTGCCTATAATCAATGCACAATCTCAAAGTACCATCCTTTTTCTTCACAAACAAAACAGGAGCTCCCCACGGAGAAACACTAGGGCGAATAAATCCTTTATCCAACAACTCCTGCAACTGCACCTTCAACTCTCTCAACTCAGCAAATGCCATTCGATAAGGAGTAATAGAGATGGGAGTGGTACCAGGCAACAAATTGATACCAAACTCAACCTCTCTCTCAGGGGGTAACCCTGGCAACTCCTTCGAAAAAACATCTAGAAATTCCGCAACTGTGGGTATACTATCAAGTTGAGAACCCACTACTCTGGTATCCACCACATGAACAAGATAAGCATCACACCCTTTTCTAATCAACTTTCTAGCTGTAACAGCTGAAACAAACAAGGATGCAAGTTGTCTCTGCTCACTAGACACCATCACATTTCTACCATCACCGGTTCTCAAAGTAACACATTTCTTTTGACAGTCTACCACAGCTCCATGCTTAGACAACCAATCCATGCCTAAGATCAAATCATACTCCTTAAAAGGCATTTCAATCAAATCACCCAAAAACTCCTCACCTTGTACCGCAACTGCACTATCACGATGCACCTTACTAACCACAACACTATGTCCTAAAGGATTTGTCACCAAGACATCAAATCCTAAGGACTCTGAATGCAATTCAGACACAAGCAATATGGATGCACTTATGTATGAATGAGTAGATCCTGGATCAATCAAAGAAAAAACTGGAATATCAAATAAAGAAAATGTACCCACAATAACTGCTGAAGCATCCGGCTGCCTTTGCATTACATACACTCTCTGAGAAGATCCAGCCTCATCTGGCCTACTGCCTCCGGATGTAGAGCCTCCTCTCTTACTGATCCTAGGTCGACCGCCTCTACTAAAACCTCTGCCTCCTCGACCACCTCTGCTAAAACTAGGTCGAGAAGCTGCAGTATCAGTCTGTCTATCCTCTTGCATCTCAGGGCAATCTTTAATAAAATGAGCCGGTGACCCATATCTAAAGCATACTCCTGATCCACCCGTCTTCCAACAAGTACCCCTATGGGTCCTACCACAATGAACACATACAGGTGGAGTAGATCTCTGAACCATTGGAGTCGGAGCACTCGCTACAGAAACTGTAAGTCTCAGTCTCTGCCTCTGATATTGAACTGACCTACTAGACTGCCTCTGGCTTCTACTGACTCTTGGAATAAAACTTCCTCTGCCTCTCTTCATAGATGAAGACCCTGCCTCAAACTGGGGTCTCCTAACTCTGGTCTCTTCCTCGGTAGTAGCTGCTGCAATGCCCTGTGCTCTCTCAACACTTCTGGCTGTTGCAACCAATTGAGAAAAATCCTGGTACCGAGAACCAGCAACAATGCACATAATAGAGGGCCTTAACCCCTCCTCAAACCTCCTGCACCGGTCAATCTCATAAGAAATAATCCCACCGGCATAGTGACTCAACCGGATGAACTCTATCTCATACTCTATCACTGTCCGGTTATCTTGTCTCAAATTCAGAAATTCCATCTTCTTAACATCCTTATACTCCCTCGGAGTATATTTCTGCTCAAACTCCCTTAGGAAATCACCATAAGACAAAGTTGATGGATCATCAATGGCATGAGGAATCATCTTCCGCCAATCATAAGCATCTTTCTGAAGAAGAGATCTTGCATAATCAAATTTCTCTTCAGGAGTAGCTTGCAACTGGATAAATACCCTCTGCACTCCATCCAACCACTGCTCAGCTACTGCAGGATCTGTAGTGCCAAGAAAATCCTCAGCCCCATACTTCCTCAACTTATCATAATGCCTCACCGGCACTTGAGGCTGTGGTGGCTGCTGTACGGGAGCTCTCCTCAATAATTCTACCACATGCCGTAACCAACCCGGTGGTACCTCATCAGCAGCTTATCTCCCTAGCACATGAGCAGGGGTCTCACTAGCTCTCTCAACTCTAGCTCCATCTCTACTCTCTTCAGGAGCTACACTTTCACCACTACCTTCTACAGACTGACGTGACTGAGATGCCATCACTACCTATATCTGCAAACACAGCAGAATATACCTCATCAAAGATCAGAGACTGCCAATACCAAAACATGTATCTTATTTAAAAACCAACTTTTAAAATTAAAATATTCTTTTTCTTACAATTTACCTAGGTTGAGAATCTCAAACTTAGGCTCTGATACCAAAATAATTGTAACACCCCTATGCCCCGTATACGTACACTGCATGCTACTACGATGGTAATATATGTATACTGAATATAGGAATGCCACGGTTTACTAAACAAACGACTCACTTCTTTATACAATAATATAAGCAAACTTAAACATTTAGGTTATACTATAAAACACAATAAATAAAGCATTCATTCAATACGCAGCGGAAAATATAGTTATATTTACATATATTTATATACATCAAAATACATAAACATCCAAATCAATTTTTACAAAAACATAACATTTATACATGTTTGGCAGTTCGTCTCTGATCTTTATGCCCACTATCAACACCTCAAGGTCTAGAATCGACTCGGTCTAAATGAACTCTGTGGCTCTTCCCTGTCACCTGCGTGATGAACACAATTGCGCTAAGCCAGCGGCTTAGTGGTACAATCACCAATAATAATATATTTCAATGCAATGAAAATATTATATGTTCAAACATTATAAATAATACATAAGAATATCACATTTCAAAGTCTTACATTGAATCTCATTATTCAATTATTTCACCAATTCATGAATCACATTTGAACAAAGACAAGCATGGGCCCAAAAACACTAATATGCCATTCAACTTTCAGAGTTAATGTTTTAGTTTAATTATCACATTTATCATTATCATTATCCCAACTAGGCTTCAAGGATTAGGCTCAACCAAGCTTCAAGGGGAACAAAGCATGCTAAGTATCAACCCAACTTGGCTTCAAGAACCAAACCCAACCTAGATTCAAGGGTTGTAACATCTCAATTAGGCTTCAAGGACTAGACCTAACCAAGCTTCAAGGGGAGTTAAGCATGCTAAACTTCAACCCAACTTGGCTTCAAGGATCAAGCCCAACCTAACTTCAAGAGATTGTTACTATAGGCATGCCACCAACAACAAAACTCTGAAAATGGAATAACACATTAGACACACAATTCATTAATTAATTCATTATCAATTTCATTCTCATTTTCTCATCATCATTTAGGCAACCATGCCTCAATCATCTCATTTACATCATTATAGCCAACAACAATGGCTTCACATCTCTTCAATACAGTATATATAACCAATTACATTGAACATCATCATCTAGGCAAACATGCCTCAATTATCTCAATTCACATTAAAACAACTCATCATTGAAGTATTCATCATAACTAATTGCATTGCACGTACATTTCATATTTCATTATATCATCATATCTTTCACATTTCCAACATACATTCCATAAAGTTCACATTATGCAAAACTTAACATTATTAATATGCATCAACAATGCAATCGATTACTTAACACATTTACAATCAAATGTGTTAAGTCTCAAGATCATATAAAGGTAGGCAATAATTTAGGGTTTGTACTTACCTTACGAACAACTCACACTAATCTATACCCTTCCTCTTCCAAGAATCCTCAACACTTGAATTAGGGCAAACTAACTTCTTCACATCCTAATACAAAAAGAATAATACACACTTAATTACAAATACACATGAATCCTAAATACAATTATACACCTATTAATCTCATACTAGACCCATAGATCATAAATTACAAGCCAACATCTCTCTTTAGGACCCCATGATCGTGGCCTCCTAACCCCCACGGGTGTGGGTTAACAAACGGTTCTGTCTCCTTTGCTTAAAACCCCCACGGCCATGGCTTCCAATGGCCACGGTCGTGGCAACCAAGGGCCACTGGCGTGGCATCCAAAATGCTTCTGTTTCAGACCAAACACATGTATTCTATGCTTTAAACTTGATCAAACACAATTATCATGAAGATTTACAAGAATAATTAATCAAACTCAACATCTACAACAATCACCAATTCAAAACCCTAACACAAACACAACTCATACTCTTCCAACACCAACACCAACCTAACTTCTTATCTTCAATTCAAATCCAACACACTTAAACATACCACTATCAAACATAATCACACTATCACATATCAACAATCAAACTCAATTACAACTCAAAATAAAATAAGAAGATCAAGAGGAAACTTACCAAAAATGATGAAACTTCTTAAATTTCCAACTTAATCACTTGAATCTTCCTTCAATTTGATCCTAGAAAATCAAAACTCTCTCTTGCTCTCTTGTCTTTGGGATACCCGGCCAACCAAATGGAAAAGAAGAAAATGAAAAAGAATAAGAGACAAAGTCAAATATTTAGTCTCCACTCAAATCTCCACCAAGCAATATATCATTAAAATATTCAAATAATTCTCTTCCACTCATAATTTTCTTTTCAATTTATTTAATTAATTTAAAAATTATAAATATCTTCTTTGACCATATAATAATTTGACTTGTATATGTTGTATATATCACCATATATACAACATATACACTCCTCCCTTATTTCCTTTCTCTTTCCAATAAAACATATACATTTAATCCAATTACAACAATAATTATACCAAACTTCTAGGGCATACTTTGGGATATTACAAGGGACATGGTTTAAGTGAAGGCCAATTGTAAGTTGGAGCCATTGTGACACTATGGGCAAACCCTCACTCTACAAAATTCTTGTTTAGACAGTTGGAAGCATGAAAAGATAGAGCTTTGAACATTCTCATTTCTTCTTGACATGAATCTGGATCTTGATTAGGCCAGTCTTTGCCTTTGCAAAAAGTTTGTTACACATATTCCTTTTCTTTTCTTCTTTTCCTTTTCTCTCCTTTTTAGCTTCTTTATCATTTTGTACTTTTTCCCTACGGGACTCTCAAGTACAAGACTCTCAAGAACTAGATGACCTTTCTTCTATCTCTAATATTGGTTGAATTTCTGGTTTTGTTGGACAAATTTAAGTCAAACTATCTTTGCCTTCTATTGCTTTAGGTAAAGGGAAAACTCGGTTGGCTTTTCTAAACTACCTTTTGTGCTTTATTTTCTTTTCCTTTTTTTTCTTCTCTTCTTCTTCTTCTTTTCTTTCTTCTTTTTTTTTTCTTTTTTCTTCTCTTTTTTCTTTTTTTCCTTTTTATTTTCTTTCTTCCTTTTTTTCTTGGTGTTGGGTCCTAGCTCCAAAAGAATTGTCTCACTTGCACCATTCTATACTTTTGTTTATGGATGAGTGGAGTAGAGTGAGACAAGGATAAATCATTTGTCATGATTTTAATGAATCAGAGATATGAGGTCTAATATTAGGTGAACTTCAACTACCTATATGATCTTAACTATGCATTCCTTTCTTTGATCTTCTTACCTCTTCACCTTAGTGATCATAAGACTTGTCAAAGGTGTAACAACATCTCAGGGTAGGTTATTGGGTTTACCAGCCAATGAAGAGTAAGCTAAAATTTAAGAAGGCTCAAAGGGACAACTATAGATTGATATTTAATTGTGTGGATACTAGTTGTTGCCTTATCAAACAATGCCTAGATCATCTCTCTCTTAAACAAACAGAGTTCAATTTTGCCTCAAAAGTTTGTCAAAGCATATTCTAAGACTGGACTAGGACCTAGACAAAGGTAATTATGTAGGATCCCTCTCTAAGTAAGCATACAAAACTCAATGCTATAGAACAATTCCCTCATCTATTAAAGTCATTCAAATCATGATGCATAGATGTATTAATTTATAATTATCAAGCTAGACTCATCATTGGTTAAGCACCAAAAATGAACAAATACCAAAAAAAAAATTTAATGAAAGTAATGTATTCAAATAACCTTAATTTTAAAAACATAATTATTCCAAGTAAGTACTAAAGAAAGTTAAATAAAAAGAGCAACACTTCAAGCTAAGGGATGTTTGTTGAATAAAATTTCTCCTTATTCCACATCTTCAATACTCCTATCTTGTAAGGAGGATCAGATAAAATCTTCCTCCAATCCTTTTTCTACCATGAAGGTTACCGGTGGAGGTACTCTTCTAAATTTAGGCAAAGGATTGCTTTTGGTATTGGGCTTGTCCAGCTAAAGTAGCTTTCAATTGTCAATTAAATTTTGAATCTCATGCCTTAAACGAGTGCATTTATCCATCTCATGCCCATGCATTTGATGAATTTGATAGAAGGCCTTGGCATCAAAGTTTGGTGGTAGAGGATTGTGTAGCGGTCGAAGAGCCAATGGTTGTAACAACCCTTTCTTTTATAGCTTGTTGAAAACTCAAGACAGAGGTTTCCCTAGCTCTGAGAACTATCTTCTATTTCCTTGATCAGTTACATTAACATCAACTTCCTTCTGGGTCCTTTGATTACCCGACTAGTAGTTTCCTTTCTCATTCCTTCTTGCAAAAAAGCGGTTCTTCTCCCTTTCCCAATCTTCAATTTACAAACCAGCTTGCAAGAGGTCCTTGAAATCCCTTATAAGGGTGTGAGACAGCCTCTCATGAAGGTTCAGTAGGACGCCTCTCATAATCATCCTAATTTGGCCCGACTCATCAGGCCTCCTCTTGAGTAATACAGCTTTATTTCTCCTCCTTTTTACATAATCAACAAAGTTCTCATTTGGTCTTTGCCTAATGGTCTCCACCTCCATTAAGGTAACTTCCAACTCGACATTGTGCCCATATTGCAAAATGAAGGCTTTGTACAGCGTATCCCAATCTTTTCGGATACTTTTCCCTAAGATGTTAAACTAGTTTTGCACAATAGGATCCAATGAGAGCATAAAATACCTTAGAGTTTGAGCCTTAGTAGCTTGGGCAGATTGCATGGCAGTGATGTACTGCTTAATATGCAAGTGAGAATTTCCTGTACCGTTATACCTAGCGAAGGAAGGCATTTTGAACTTGTATGGGATCTCTTCATCTAGTTCAAACAGCTTGTCGACCTCCGACATTTCTTAGTTTTGAGCTTATTCTCAAATTTCTTCTCCAAATCAGCAATCAGTTTCTCCACATTAGATGTTTTGATCTTTTCAACAGTTATCTTTTTAATAACCTTTGACTCCTTTTTATCTTGAGGATCTTGGAAGTATTGGGCCTAGTATTCATCACCATCCATAACTATCTTGTCATCATCGAAGACTACTTCACCAACTTTAGCCTTTCCCTTGTCTTTCTTGGTTCTTGCGAATGCTTTAGCAGTGTTCCCAAGCATTTCAACTATTTAACTTTTCATGATATCAGCTAGGGCCCCCTTTAGTTCTTCCATATTAACTTCAAGGGCATCATCCAACATCTTTTGAATCTGCTTAGGCTCCATTGCTTTTGGTGAGAAGCTAACTGAGTTGTTGTAGGTTGGATTATCATAGGCTTTTGCACTGCTATAGTCCAGGGCTGTGAGCCAGAAAGGATCAATGATATGTTATGCAATGCATATATGCATGTATGCATGTATGTACAAACAACAAACAAACAAAGATAATTAGGGCATCCCTTCCAACCTCATAACTTCCACACACGAATGGCGAGTCTCTTTTCCAAGGCATATGATTAACAAAATACCAACATGGAATATTTTATTCTCGAAAAATTCTCTCGGGCGATTTTAACCAATAGTTATATTTTCAAACGTGGAAATCAGTTCATGATAATTTCCGTTAATTAGATTTTAATCCATCCAATCAACTAAAGCAGCTTTTATGCTATATTAGAATAAAACTAAATTAAGAGGCTTATTATAAATAGATTTCTCACTTGAAAAAGTAACTAATGATTCATGCCAAAAAAAAAAGCCCATGATTAATAGTTCTTAGCATAAGCTAGGCTCATGATTAATTTTTGGTATTTCATAATTGACCTAAATATTTTGTAAGCTCATTCAAAAAGTCATAATGAAGTGAAAATAATTTTCCTTCTAAGCCCATTGTAAAAAGATTTTAGAAAACATAAATTTTGGGCTTTGTATTTGGGTCATGAGAAAAAGAATTTTTGACTTGTTTTGGAAAAGTTTTATGTCCAAAGACCATTTCAAAAATTTTGAAAATAGCTTTGGTCTTTTGGATTTATAGGAAAAAATTATTTTTTTGAGTTTACAATATAGATAGGTCATATTATAAAAAGAACAAATTAAATAAGTCATGGCTTAAACCAAAATAAATTAATCATAGTCAATCAACAAGCATTTGGGGTAAAAATATAAGGAAAGTAACTAGGCCAATTACATGAGCTTTAGTCTTTAGGTTGAAAAGCTTAGGTTCCCACAGCAAGTGTATACCAAAAGGTACAAGGCTATGAGTAGTTATGCCATGCTCAATCTCCATATCTTGAGTGAAAGTATGGTATCCCTTAAATAACACAACACGGGTGTCCTAACTCACGCACACGATGCAATCTAATATGATGCAATGGATAATATCATAATAATAAGAAAGAATATAATAATATAAAGACCAATGAATCAACTTCTCTTATCTCCAATGGAGTCACCACTGTGAGCGGGAATTTTTGGCCCCACTCCCACATGGAATGGTTCTTACGACTTCATCACTGGTAGGCTCAGGGCCTTAGAGAACACGAGCCTAAATTTGGAGAAAATGGAGTCGCCACCATGACAGGCCTGGAAAAAAGAAAGGGGTGGATGACTCGATTCCTAAGGAATCCCCAACCCCCTATTAAGTTTGAAAAATTGGGCATGTGTGGGGAAGGTGAAAATTCTTAAATATAATGATATTATCCATACTACATGCAATTGTAAGAATAAACAAATACTTCATTAAAAATCATAGCAATGTTCAAACAAAACAAATAAATGAACTCCCATCCAAGGAAGAAAATATATCCTTACATCGCCCAATGTCTAAAACTAAGTAGGACACCCAACAAAAGGTGGAAACATGTCTTTTACATTAATCCTAAAATGTGAAAATAATAAAATTACATAAAGATTAATTAATGAGGTATCCAATCATGGAAACATACCTCTTATAATTTTAATACTAAGATAAATAAAATAATAATAATAATAAAGAAGCCATTCATCCATGATAAACAAATCAAATATCAAAAACAAATAAATCAATCATCAAAACATATAATAGACATGCATCTAACTATATAAAAAAGTAATAAATAAATAAGTTTAGGATTTACATCTTAAATTAAGGTTTCTTGAATAAAATTAGAGTTTAGAGGGTTTATGTTTAAAAATTAGGGTTTTAAGGTTTTGATTTAGAAATTATGGTTTGATTTATAGAACTATTATTATTATTATTATTATTATTATTATTATTATTATTATTATTATTATTATTATTATTATTATTATTATTATGTATGAAAAGACTATGGCTACTATGAAGATTTTGGAAAATGGAATTAATTAGGATTTTATGGTTTTGAATGAATTAGGGTTTGATTTTTTATGAAAATAAGATCAAAATTGTGAAATTGGGAGATATAACTACTGTGATAATATTTAAATGAAGCTACTGTAAATATGAACAAGTTAATATAAAAGCTCAAACCTCCATTGTTGGTTCCACCACAATTTGATTCTGGTTGAACAATAGCAAAGACAATGTGTGTTGCCTTTTATAGATTGTTTGTCTCAAGCTTTTGATCTCTTTCTTCCTCTCTATCTCTTGTTGCTCTTTGTTATTGAAGTCTGCTGATATTCCAATTTAAAAGTCTCCCAAAAATTAAAAGTCCCTCTTTCTGTCTTTAATTGTGTTATTTATAGGAAAATTAAAAACCTAATACTGGTTGTTTAAGAAAATCAAAATTGTTTAGGAAAATATTAAAAATCGAGTTAAATGAGGATTCAACAAAAACTGCATGCGGGCCCGGGCTGTGAGGATGCTGGGCTCTGGGCACTGAGTCCCTGGGCTCTGGCAATGGGTGCTGAGGCCTGTTGGGCTTGGAGGTCTACTAGGCATTCCGCAATTCGCTGTAGGTCCAAGCCTGCGGTGAACTGCTTACCGCGCTTCATTCGCCAATTCGTCCGATTTTTATTTTTTATTTTTTATTTTATTTTTATTATTAAAAACAAAATATTTATAATTATTTTTTTCTTTTCTTCTTTTTTAAATATATTAAATAGTAAATATTATACTTAAATAACTAATAAATATTATAAAAATTATTTCGGACTATTTTAAAATATTGGACTTGGACTTGGTAAAAAATAAGGGTCTACAGACAGGGTAGTAAAAAGAAAGGGGTGGATGACTCGATTCCTAAGGAATCCCCAACCCCCTATTGGGTTAGGAAAGTTAGGTACGTGTGGGGAAGGTGAGAATGGCCCAGCACCCCCACAGCGCCTCGTTCATTGAAACCAGCCTCCTTTTCAGGTCTTAATATTATAAAATTTTTAAATATAATGATATTATTAATACTACATGCCTTTACAATTATCCAATGTCCAAAAGAAAAATAAGTAAAACAGGATGCCCACCAATTGGTGGAAATGTATCCTATAATTTGATCCAAAACTTTAAAATAAATAAAATTACATGAAACTTAATCAATTGAGGTACCCATCATGGAAACATACCTCTTACAATTTCTTGAAACTAAAAATAAATCAAAGCATTCATTCGAGCATTCATCATAAAATCAAATAAGAATAAATCATTCATTAAGACATATAATAATTCATGCATTCAATCACATATCATAAACATTCATCTAAACTTGAATAAAGCAATAGACATAGAAATTTAGGTTTACATCTTGAATTATATTTTTTTTAATAAAATTAGGGTTTTGTATTTTAGGTAAATTAAGGTTCAGGGCTTGTGAGAATTAGGGTTTTGAAAAATAATATTTTAGGGTTTTTAGGGTTTTGGAAAACAAATACACAGTTTAATGTGGTTTGATTAATTAACAAAGAAAACAACACATCTGAATTAATTATATTTTAACCCTATGGATTATAGATTCATGGATACTAAATATGTATGGAACATCAGGATATGGACATAGTTACTGCATGAAATAACTAAATAAGCTAATGACTACTGTGATCAATGAAATGATAAAAGTAAACAATGAAACAAAAACAAAAACTAAATAATGAAATAGAATAATTGAATTACTGTAAACTTAAAAATAATTAGATGAAAGTTGCAAACCTCCATTGTAGGTTCCACAAATATTTTACATCGATCAAATTATATAAAATCTTGGTTGAAACAAATTGAAGACAGCTGCATTCTGCCTTCTGGTTAGTGGTCTTAAGCTTTTGATCTGTCTCTTGCTCTTTGTATCTATTGCTCTTTCCATTGCTGACGTTGGCTGAAGTTCCAAGTTAAAAGTCCCAAAAGAAAAGTCTATTGCTTCCTCTTGCTAAATGTTCCTAATAGATGCTGCCTTTGCTTAAGGTTTTCTCAAGTTTCAATGCTCAAGCTAAAAGTTCCCCAAGTCGAAAGGAAAGTCCTTCACTTTGTTTTTAATCCTGTTATTTATAGGCAATACAAAAAACTACTACTTTTTGATTTAGGAAATATAATCCGAATTGAATATGGTTTTGGCTAAATTGGTAGGCACGTTGGCATATGGGCCTACGAGGATTGCTAGCACATGAGCATTGGGTGAGGACTTGGCACGGACTGCTGCGCCTACGAGGATTACGAGGGCAAGGGCGAGGACTTGCGCTGCTGGCTGATTTCACTGCAGGCCAAGCCTGCGGCGAATTATGTGCCAGCCGATTTCTCTGTAGGCCCACCCCAATAGCCCGCCCCACATGTCGCTAACTGATTGATCTGATTTTTATTATTATTTACTATTATTTATTATTATTATTATTAAAAATAAATATTATATTATAAATATTTTTATTTTTATTTTTCTTTTATAAATAATAATTATTACAAAAATTATTTCATATTATTTTTAAATATTTAGATTTTACTTAATCACCTTTTAATTAGTGTCGGACTGGATTTGGTCAAAAAATAAGGGTCTACAGTTTGCCCCATGCTTGAATGATATGAGACTTCAGTAGAGAAGAGTGAAAAGCAACATGACTTTGAGCTGATTTTGGAGAAGGATGGGTTCTCAACCCAAGGTTGATTGGGTTTGGGTTTTAAACTCGGAAAGAGTTCTAGACTTGAAAAAGATTTGGGTTCTGGACCCAGATAGGTTTGATTGGGTTCTTGACCCAAGATTAGATTTGGGTTCTGGACCCGTGGTGAGTTCTGGACTCAATTATAATTTGGGTTTGGATTCTAGATCTAAGACTGGATTAGGTCCTGGACTTGATATTGAATTTTGGGTTCTCGACCCGAAACTGGATTGAGATTGTTAATCTAAAACTGAATTTGATTTAGATACTTGGACCCGAGATTGGGTACTTGGACCAAAAGCTAAATTTGATTTGGGTACATAGACCCGAGACTGAATTTGATTTGAGTACTTAGACTCAAGACTGAATTGGATTTAGGTACTTGGTCTCGAGACCGAATTTTGGGTGCTCGACCCGAAACTAGATTTTGGGTGCTCGACCCATTACTGAATTTGAGTTCTTGACCTGAGACTAGATTTTGGGTTCTTGACCCTAAATTGGATTTGGTGTCTCGACCCGAGACTGATTTGGGTTCTCGACCTGAAACTAGATTTGGAATCTAGATCCAACACTGGATTGGGTACTTGGCCCTGAAACTGGATTTGGATGCTCGATACTAAACTAGATTTTGGGTTCTCAACCAGAAACTGAATTTGGATGCTCAATCCTAAACTGGATTTTGGGTGCTCGATCCAATACTAGATTTGGGTTCTCGACCCAAAATATGATTTTGGGTACGCGACCCAATACTGAATTTTGGGTGCCCTACCCAATACTAGATTTGGGTTCTTGAACCAAAACTAGATTTTGACTGACCTTTTATCAGTTGAGAATTCTGGCTTCCTTCTAACGGTTGTTCCATTCTTTAATGGATTATGGGTCTTTACCCACCAAAAATTGATCTTTATCCATTGGAGATTGGGTCTTTATCCTTCAAAAATGAATCTTTATCCATTGGAAATTGGGTCATTTAGCATTTAAAAATGGATCTTTATCCATTGGAAATCGGGTCTTTTACCCTTCAAAATGGATCTTCATCCTTTGGACTTCGGGTCTTCAGCCTTTAAATTGGATCTTCATCCTTTGAACTTTGGGTCTTCACCCTTTAATTGGATCTTCATCCTCTTGGACTTTGGGTCTTCACCCTTTAAAATGAATCTTCATCCTCTGGACTTCAGGTTTTCACCCTTCAAATTGGATCTTCATCCTTTTGGAGATTTGTCCTATATTGGCTTCAGCTCTTCTAGCTGGACTGATCTTTTGCATCTTTATTCTTTTGAGATTCTTACTTTCTTATTGTTCTTCTTTTTACAAAAAATTCAGCTATTTTTTAGCTGGTCTTTATATCCTCTCTTTGCCCCCTGCTTGACAAAATATTGAAAGTGAGTCTGGAAATATTTTGTATAAGCATAAACTCAAAAAATTGAAAGGAGAAACTTTGCCCCCTGTGTAGGCTCAAACCAATAATTTTTTCATGCATGCTTTGATTGATGTTTATGTATTGTCTATTTCCTTGAATAAGCATGCATTTCTTCTTTCTTTTGTAAAATGATTGGATCTTTCTCTAGAAATGGGCCTTCCATGCCCCCTGATTCCACATCTGCTTCTCATTATTTGCTTCATAGAGTATATGCTGTTCACTTTGACAGAGGATATACAGTACAAGAGAACAAAATGCATTATGATATGCTCATGTATGCATGATATGCATGAATAATACTTACAGTAGTTCCATCAACTCATAGACCGAGGTGCTCAGCTTAAGTGTTTTCATTGGCTTCTTCTAGATGCTCGTTCAGGTCTTGCATTGGAATGACAGAAGGCTTCGCTTTTATGGCTTTTATCTTTAAGATGCTAAAAACATGAGTAGTGGAGGCCCCAAGCAGCATAGTCAAAGATACATTCATTTCAAACTATGATTTAGCACACCAGTTGGTAACTTCTTTATAACCTTGTAAATAATCCTTTATTTTGCCCAAAGTGTCCTTCGAATTTTGGTGGTGCAACATACTTCCTTTAACTTGAAGGTTTATGCAACAAGAAAACATTTTTTTTTTAATGCTGACTTTGTCAAATCAGTGTCATTGTACCTCAGGACTCAATTTTCCAAATTAACACATCTATAACATGACAACCCTACTTACCATACTAAACTTGGGAATCATTTTTGCTTAAGCTAGAATGGTTGCACTTCAGATAGGCACATACACATTGCTTGGTCAAAGGTCTCATTGAGTTTCAATATTGTTTATCTCATATGCATGCTTATCTGAACTATCTCCACTAATAGACTCTACCTACCAAGAGAGATCAACAGATCTTTAATAGGATCGAAACGGGGTCTATAAGGGACATGGTTTAAGTGAAGGCCATTTTTGATATTGAAGTTGATGTGATACTACTAACAAACCTTCACACTACAAATTTTCTATTTAGACAGTTGGAAGCATGAAAAGATAGAGCTTTGAACATTCTTATTTCTTCTTAGCATCAATCTGGATATTGATTAGGACAGTTTTTGCCTCTGCAAAAAGTTTGGTACCCACATTCCTTTCCTTTTCTTATTTTCTTTTTCTCTCTTTCTTTTTTTTAGCATTTTAGCATTTTGTCCTTCTTCCCTGTAGGACTATCAATCAGGACATTTAAGAACTGGATGACCATTCTTCTATCTCTCTAATTTTGGTTGAATTTCTAGTTGGGTTGGACTAATTAAAGTCAAACTGCCTTTGCCTTCTATTGCTTTAGATAAAGGAAAACTTTGTTGGCTTTCTGAACTACCTTTTGTGTTGTTGGCTTTCTGAATTGCCTTTTTTGTTTTATTTTCTTTTTCCTTTTTTCTTTCTTTTTTCTTTTTTTCTTCTTTTTTTTTCTTCTTTTCTCCTCTTATTTTTGTTCCTTAGTGATCATAAGACTCGCTAGAAGTGTAACAACAGCTCAGGGTAGGTCATTAGGTTTACTAGCCAATAAAAAGTAAGCTAAAATTTATGAAGACTCAAAGGGACAACTAGGGATTGATATTTAATTGAGTGGATAATAGTTGTTGGCTTATCAAACAATGCCTAGATCATCTCTCTCTTAATTAAGTAGAGTTCAATTTTGCAATAAAAGTTTGTCAAAGCATGCTCTAAGATTGAATAAGACCTAGAAAAAGGTTATTATGCAGGAGCCCTCTCTAAGTAAGCATACACAACTCAATGCAATCGAACAACTCCCTAGCCTAGTAAAGTTATTCAAATTATAATGCATAGATACTCTAATTTACGAACATCAAGCTAGATTCATCATCAGTTGGGCACCAAAATGAACAAAGACCATGAAAATTTTAATGAAAATAATTTATTCGAACAAACATAATTTGAAAAACATAATTGTTCCAATTAAATATTAAAGAAAGAAAAATAAAAGAGTAACATTCAAGCTAAGGGAAGTTCATTGAGTTAAGCTTCTTCTCTCTTCACATCTTCAATACTCTCACCTTGAAAAGAAGATAAGACAAAATCTTCCTCCAATCATCTTCCTATAATAAAGGTTGTTGGTGGAGGTACTCTTCTAAATTTAGGCAAAGGATTGCTCTTGGTATTGGGCTTATCAGGCTCAGGCAACTTTTCACTGTCAATCAAATATCGGATCTCGTGTCTTAAACAATAACATTTATCTATCTCATGCCCTTGCATTTGATGAAATTGACAGAAGGGCTCGGCATCAAAGTTTGATGGCAGAGGATTGTGTAGCGGTCGAGGAGCCAATGGTTGTAATAACCCCTTCTTTTGTAGCTTGTTGAAAACCCAAGATAGAGGTTTTACCAACTCTGAAAATTGTCTTCTACTTTCTTTACTAGTTGCATTAACATCAACTTCCTTTTGCGTGCTCTGATTACCAGACTGATTGTTTCCTTTCTCACTCCTTCTTGCCAACAAGCGGTTCTTCTACCTTTCCCGCTCTTCAATTTGCAAACCAGCTTGTAGAAGGTCCTTGAAATCCCTTATAAGGGTGTGAGACAGTCTCTCATGAAGGTTAGGCAAGATGCCTCTAACTATCATCCCGATCTGGTCTGATTCGTCGAGCCTCCTTTTGAGAAGTGCAACCTTATTTCTCCACCATTTCACGTTGTCAACAAAGTTTTCATTATGCTTTTGCCTGATAGTCTCCACCTCCATCAAGGTAACTTCCAGCTCAATATTGTACCCAACAGCATATCCCAATCTCTTCGGGTATTGAACCGATTTTGCACAATAGGATCCAATGAGAGCATGAAACACCTCATAGTTTGAGCCTTGGTAGCTCTGACAAACTGTATGGCAGTGATGTACTACTTAACATGCAAGTGGGAATTTCATGTACCGTTGTACCTAGCGAAGGAAGGCATCTTGAACTTATAAGGGACCTCTTCATCTTTTTCAAACAACTTATCTACCTCTGAAATTTCTTCAATTTTCAGCTTCTTTTCAATTTTTTTTCCAAATCAACAATTAGCTTCTCAACATCTGAAGTTTCAGTCTTTTCCACAACTGATCTTTCAACAACCTTTGGCTCCTTCTTCTTATCTTCAGGATCTTAAAAGTGTTAAGCCCAGTCATCATCATCATTAATGATGACCTTATCATCATCAAAGGCTACTTTACCAACCTTAGCCTTCCTTTTGTCCTTAAGCTTCTTAGTGCTGGCAGATATCTCAGCAGTGTTCTCTAAAAGTGCAGCCAATTGGCTGCTCATAGTCTAAGCCAGAACCTCCTTCAGTTTTTCCATCTTAGCATTAAGGGCATCGTCCACCATCCTTTGAATCTGTTCATGATCCATTGCTCTTGGTGAGAAGCTAATTGAGTTGCTACTAGATTCTAAGTCACTAGCATAGGTTGGGTCGTCATAATCTTTTGAAATGTTGTACTCCAAGTCTGTGAGCAGAAAGGATCAATGATTTGTTATGCAATGCGTGTATGGATATATGCATGTATACACAAATAATAAACAAACAAAGATAATTAGGATGTCCCTCTTCCAACCTTGTAACTTCCACACACGAATAGCAAATCTCTTTTCCTATGTATATGGTCAACAAAATAATAACATGGGATATTTTATTTTTGAAAAATTCCCTCGGACGATTTTAACCAATGTTATATTTTCAAAAATAAAAGTCAGTTCATGATAATTCCCATTAATTGGGCTTAAATCCATCTAATCAATTAAAATAGCTTTTATGCTATATTGGATTAAAACTAAATTAAGAAGTTTATTATAAATAGATTTCTCATTCAAAAAAGTAACTAATGATTCATGACAAAAATAAGCCCATGATTAATAGTTCTTAGCATAACCTAGTCTCACAATTGATTTTTGGTATTCCATAATTGACCTAAATATTTGTAAGCTCTTTTGTAATCGAAAAATTATTTTGTTTCAAAGCCCTTGGGTCATAAGGTAGAAAAATATTTTTGATCCATCTTGAAAGTTTTGAAAGTTTGAGATTTTGGTCTTTTAAAGGAAAAACCAAAATAAGCCATATTTTAAAGGAAAGATTTTGGTCTTTTAGAGATTTTGGTCTTTTAAAGTTTGAGATTTTGGTCTTTTAATAGGTAGGCCATATTAGAAAAATGAACAAACCAAATAAGCCATGATTTAAACCAAGATAAATTAATCATAGTCAAACAACAAGCATTTGGGGGAAAAAACCTAAGAAAAATAACTAGGCCAATTGCATGAGCTTTAGTCTTTGGGTTGAAAGGCTTAGGTTCTCATAATAAGTATATACCAAAAGGTACAAGGCTATAAGTAGTTATGCCATACTCGATCTCCATACCTTGAGTGAAAGTATGGTATCCCTTACATAACACAACACGGGTAATACGGGTGTCCTAACTCACGCACACAATGCAATCGAAGTGATGTAATAGATAATATTATAATAAGAAAGAATAGCATAATATAAAGACCAACGGAATCAACTTCTATTTTTCCCAGCAAAGTCACCACTGTGAGCAGGGATTTTCACCTCCAATCCCATGTGGGATGGTTCTTGCGAATTCATCTTTGTTAGGCTCAGGGCCTTAGAGAAAAAGGGCCTAAATTCGGAGAAAATGGAGTCCCCACCCAAATGGGCCAGGAAAAAGAAAGAGTTGAATGACTCAATTCCAAAGGAATTCCCAACCCCCTATTAGGTCCGAAAAGTTGGGTACGCGTGGGGAAGGTGAAAATGACCCGGCACCCCTATAGTGCCCGGTTCATTGGGACCGGCCTCCTTTTTAGGTCTTAATATTATAAAATTCTTAAATATAATGATACTATCCATACTACATGCAAACATAAGAATAAATAAATACTTTATTAAAATCACCACAAATTCAAAAAAAAATGAATAGGAACCCATCAATGGATGGAAACGTGCCTTTATAATTGTCCAATGTCCAAAAGAAAAATAAGTAAAATAGGATACCTGCCAATTAGTAGAAACATATCCTTTACATTGATCTAAAACTTTAAAATAAATAAAATTATATGAAACGTAATCAATTGAGGTACCAGTCATGGAAACATACCTCTTATAATTTCTTGAAACTAAAAATAAATCAAAGCATTCATTCGAGCATTCATCATAAAATCAAATAAGAATAAATCATTCATTAAGACATATAATAATTCATGCATTCAATCACATATCATAAACATGCATCTAAACTTGAATAAAGCAATAGACATAGAAATTTAGGTTTACAACTTAAATTAGAGCCTTTTGAATAAAATTAGGGTTTTATATTTTAGGTAAATTAAGGTTTAGGGCTTGTGAGAATTAGGGTTTTGAAAAATAACAGTTTAGGATTTTTAGGGTTTTAGAAAACAAATAAATAGTTTAATGTGGTTTGATTAATTAACACAGAAAAACAACACATCCGAATGAATTATATTTCAACCCTATTGATTATAGATTCGGGGATACTAGATATGAATGGAACATCAGGATGTGGACATGGTTACTGCATGAAATAACTAAATAAGCTAATGACTACTATTATCAATGAAATGATAAAAGAAAACAATGAAAACTAAAGAATGAAATAAAATAATTGAATTACTGTAAACTTAAAAATAATTAGATGAAAGTTGCAAACGTCCGTTGTAGGTTCCACCAATATTTTACGTCGATCAAACTATATAAAATATTAGTTGAAACAAATTGAAGATAGTTGCATTCTGCCTTCTGGTTCGTGGCCTCAAGCTTTTCATCTCTTTCTTGCCCTTTGTCTCTATTGCTTTTTTTTGTTGCTGAAGTCAGCTCAAGTTCCAAGTCAAAAGTCCAAATGAGAAAAGTTTGTTGCTTCTTCTTGCTAAAGGTTCATAATAGCTGCTACCTTTGCTCAAGGTTTTTTCATGTTTCAAAAGTGTACTTGAGTTAAAAGTTCCCCCAGGTCGAAAGGAAAGTCCTTCACTCTGTTTTTAATCCTATTATTTATAGGCAATTCAAAAAACCTACTACTTTTTGGTTCAGGAAATATAGTCTGAAATGAATATACTTTTGGCTAAATTCAGAGGTGCGTTGGCACATGGGCCTATGAGGATTGCTGGCACGCCACCTTTAGGCATGGACTTGGCATGCGTTGTTGCTTTGCTACGTTGCTGGGTCGCTATGCCTGCGAGGATTATGAGGGCGAGGGCGAGAGACTTATGCTGCGGGTCTATTTTGCCATAGGCTTGGTGTGAGCGGGGATTTTTGCCCCCACTCCCACGTAGAATGGTTCTTACAACTTCGACACTGCTAGGCTCAGGGCCTTAGAGAACATGGGCCTAAATTTGGAGAAAATGGAGTCCCTACCCAGATGGGCAGGAAAAAAAAAAGGGTGGATGACTCAATTCCTAAAGAATTCCCAATCCCTATTGGGTTCGAAAAGTTAGGTATGCATGGGAAAGGTGAGAATGACCCAGCAACCCACAGCACCTAGTTCATTAGGACCGGCCTCCTTTTCAGGTCTTAATATTGTAAAATTCTTAAATATAATGATATTATCCATACTACATGCATACATAAGAATAAATAAATACTTTATTAAAATCACAACAAATTCAAACAAAATAAATGAATAGGAACCCATCAATGGATGTAAACGTACCTTTACAATTGTCCAATGTCCAAAAGAAAAATAAGTAAAATAGGATACCTTCCAATTGGTATAAACATATCCTATACATTGATCTAAAACTTTAAAATAAATAAAATTATGTGAAACATAATAAATTGAGGTACCCAATCATGGAAACATACCTCTTATAATTTCTTAAAACTAAAAATAAATCAAAGCATTCATTCGAGAATTCATCATAAAATCAAATAAGAATAAATCATTCATTAAGACATATAATAATTCATGCATTCAATCACATATCATAAACATGCACCTAAACTTGAATAAAGCAATAGACATAGAAATTTACGTTTACATATTGAATTAGAGCTTTTTGAATAAAATTAGGGTTTTATATTTTAGGTAAATTAAGGTTTAGGGCTTGTGAGAATTAGGGTTTTGAAAAATAACAGTTTAGGATTTTTAGGGTTTTAGAAAACAAATAAATAGTTTAATGTGGTTTGATTAATTAACACAGAAAAACAACACATCCGAATGAATTATATTTCAACCCTATTGATTATAGATTCGGGGATACTAGATATGAATGGAACATCAGGATGTGGACATGGTTACTGCATGAAATAACTAAATAAGCTAATGACTACTATTATCAATGAAATGATAAAAGAAAACAATGAAAACTAAAGAATGAAATAAAATAATTGAATTACTGTAAACTTAAAAATAATTAGATGAAAGTTGCAAACGTCCGTTGTAGGTTCCACCAATATTTTACGTCGATCAAACTATATAAAATATTAGTTGAAACAAATTGAAGATAGTTGCATTCTGCCTTCTGGTTCGTGGCCTCAAGCTTTTCATCTCTTTCTTGCCCTTTGTCTCTATTGCTTTTTTTTGTTGCTGAAGTCAGCTCAAGTTCCAAGTCAAAAGTCCAAATGAGAAAAGTTTGTTGCTTCTTCTTGCTAAAGGTTCATAATAGCTGCTACCTTTGCTCAAGGTTTTTTCATGTTTCAAAAGTGTACTTGAGTTAAAAGTTCCCCCAGGTCGAAAGGAAAGTCCTTCACTCTGTTTTTAATCCTATTATTTATAGGCAATTCAAAAAACCTACTACTTTTTGGTTCAGGAAATATAGTCTGAAATGAATATACTTTTGGCTAAATTCAGAGGTGCGTTGGCACATGGGCCTATGAGGATTGCTGGCACGCCACCTTTAGGCATGGACTTGGCATGCGTTGTTGCTTTGCTACGTTGCTGGGTCGCTATGCCTGCGAGGATTATGAGGGCGAGGGCGAGAGACTTATGCTGCGGGTCTATTTTGCCATAGGCTTGGTGTGAGCGGGGATTTTTGCCCCCACTCCCACGTAGAATGGTTCTTACAACTTCGACACTGCTAGGCTCAGGGCCTTAGAGAACATGGGCCTAAATTTGGAGAAAATGGAGTCCCTACCCAGATGGGCAGGAAAAAAAAAAGGGTGGATGACTCAATTCCTAAAGAATTCCCAATCCCTATTGGGTTCGAAAAGTTAGGTATGCATGGGAAAGGTGAGAA
The DNA here is from genome assembly GCA_947685225.1 of Garcia nutans. Lineage (NCBI taxonomy): Eukaryota > Viridiplantae > Streptophyta > Magnoliopsida > Malpighiales > Euphorbiaceae > Garcia > Garcia nutans. Next base: position 6,358,971 of record CANTUV010000068.1, read on the forward strand.
TGACCCAGCAACCCACAGCACCTAGTTCATTAGGACCGGCCTCCTTTTCAGGTCTTAATATTGTAAAATTCTTAAATATAATGATATTATCCATACTACATGCATACATAAGAATAAATAAATACTTTATTAAAATCACAACAAATTCAAACAAAATAAATGAATAGGAACCCATCAATGGATGTAAACGTACCTTTACAATTGTCCAATGTCCAAAAGAAAAATAAGTAAAATAGGATACCTTCCAATTGGTATAAACATATCCTATACATTGATCTAAAACTTTAAAATAAATAAAATTATGTGAAACATAATAAATTGAGGTACCCAATCATGGAAACATACCTCTTATAATTTCTTAAAACTAAAAATAAATCAAAGCATTCATTCGAGAATTCATCATAAAATCAAATAAGAATAAATCATTCATTAAGACATATAATAATTCATGCATTCAATCACATATCATAAACATGCACCTAAACTTGAATAAAGCAATAGACATAGAAATTTACGTTTACATATTGAATTAGAGCTTTTTGAATAAAATTAGGGTTTTCTATTTTAGGTAAATTAAGGTTTAGGGCTTGTGAGAATTAGGGTTTTGAAAAATAATAGTTTAGGATTTTTAGGGTTTTAGAAAACAAATAAATAGTTTAATGTGGTTTGATTAATTAATACAGAAAACAACACATCCGAATGAATTATATTTCAACCCTATGGATTATAGATTCATGGATACTAGATATGAATGGAACATCAGGATGTGGACATGGTTACTGCATGAAATAACTAAATAAGCTAATGACTACTGTTATCAATGAAATGATAAAAGAAAACAATGAAACAAAAATGAAAACTAAATAATGAAATAAAATAATTGAATTACTGTAAACTTAAAAATAATTAGATGAAAGTTGCAAACGTCCGTTGTAGGTTCCACCAATATTTTACGTCGATCAAACTATATAAAATATTAGTTGAAACAAATTGAAGATAGTTGCATTCTGCCTTCTGGTTCGTGGCCTCAAGCTTTTCATCTCTTTTTTGCCCTTTGTCTCTATTGCTTTTTTCGTTGCTGAAGTCGGCTCAAGTTCCAAGTCAAAAGTCCAAATGAGAAAAGTCTGTTGCTTCTTCTTGCTAAAGGTTCATAATAGCTGCTACCTTTGCTCAAGGTTTTTCCATGTTTCAAAAGTGTACTTGAGTTAAAAGTTCCCCCAGGTCGAAAGGAAAGTCCTTCACTCTGTTTTTAATCCTATTATTTATAGGCAATTAAAAAAACCTACTACTTTTTGGTTCAGGAAATATAGTCTGAAATGAATATGCTTTTGGCTAAATTCACAGGTGCGTTGGCACATGGGCCTATGAGGATTGCTGGCACGCCAGCGTTAGGCAAGGACTTGGCATGGGCTGTTGCGTTGCTACGTTGCTATGTCGCTATGCTTGCGAGGATTACGAGGGCGAGGGCGAGAGACTTATGCTGCAGGTCTATTTTGCCATAGGCTTGGTGTGAGCGGGGTTTTTTGCCCCCACTCCCACGTAGAATGGTTCTTACAACTTCGACACTGCTAGGCTCAGGGCCTTAGAGAACATGGGCCTAAATTCGGAGAAAATGGAGTCCCTACCCAGATGGGCAGGGAAAAAAAAGGGGTGGATGACTCAATTCCTAAAGAATTCCCAACCCCTATTGGGTTCAAAAAGTTAGGTATGCATGGGAAAGGTGAGAATGAACCAGCAACCCACAGCACCTAGTTCATTAGGACCAACCTCCTTTTCAGGTCTTAATATTGTAAAATTCTTAAATATAATGATATTATCCATACTACATGCATACATAAGAATAAATAAATACTTTATTAAAATCACAACAAATTCAAACAAAATAAATGAATAGGAACCCATCAATGGATGTAAACGTACCTTTACAATTGTCCAATGTCCAAAAGAAAAATAAGTAAAATAGGATACCTTTCAATTGGTATAAGCATATCCTATACATTGATCTAAAACTTTAAAATAAATAAAATTATATGAAACTTAATCAATTGAGGTACCCAATCATGGAAACATACCTCTTATAATTTCTTAAAACTAAAAATAAATAAAAGCATTCATTCGAGAATTCATCATAAAATCAAATAAGAATAAATCATTCATTAAGACATATAATAATTCATGCATTCAATCACATATCATAAACATGCACCTAAACTTGAATAAAGTAATAGACATAGAAATTTACGTTTACATATTGAATTAGAGCTTTTTGAATAAAATTAGGGTTTTCTATTTTAGGTAAATTAAGGTTTAGGGCTTGTGAGAATTAGGGTTTTGAAAAATAATAGTTTAGGATTTTTAGGGTTTTAGAAAACAAATAAATAGTTTAATGTGGTTTGATTAATTAACATAGAAAATAACACATCCAAATGAATCATATTTTAACCCTATGGATTATAGATTCGTGGATACTAGATATGAATGGAACATCAGGATGTGGACATGGTTAGTGCATGAAATAACTAAATAAGTTAATGACTACTGTGATCAATGAAATGATAAAAGAAAACAATGAAACAAAAATGAAAACTGAAGAATGAAATAAAATAATTGAATTACTGTAAACTTTAAAATAATTAGATGAAAGTTGCAAACCTCCGTTATAGGTTCCACCAATATTTTATGTCGATCAAACTATATAAAATCTTGGTTGAAACAATTTGAAGACAGCTACATTCTACCTTCTGGTTGGTGGTCTCAAGCTTTTCATCTCATTCTTGTCCTCTCTCTCTATTGCTTTTTCCATTGTTGAAGTCGGCTAAAGTTCCAAGTTAAAAGTCCAAAAAATAAAAGTATGTTGCTTCGTCTTGTTAAAGGTTCGTAATAGCTACTGCCTTTGCTCAAGGTTTTCTCAAGTTTCAAAAGTCTACATAAGTTAAAACTTCCCCCTAGTTGAAAGGAAAGTCCTTCACTCTTTTTTTAATCCCGTTATTTATAGGCAATTCAAAAAAACCTACTACTATTTGGTTCAAGAAATATTGTCTGAATTGAAAATGCTTTTGGCTAAATTTGTAGGCGGGTTGGCACACGGGCCTACGAGGATTGCTGGCACACCAGTGTTGGGCGAGGACATGGCACATGCTGCTATCTTGTGCGCGTTGCTACGTTGCTGGATTGATGCGCCTATGAAGATTGCGAGAGCGAGGGTGAGAGATTTACGTTACGGGTCTATTTTGCCATAGGCCTGGTGTGAGCAGGGATTTTTTCCCTCACTCCCACGTGGAATGGTTCTTGCAACTTCGGCACAGCTAGCCTCAGGGCCTTAGAGAACACGAGCCTAAATTCAGAGAAAATGGAGTCTCCACCCCAACGGGCCAGAAAAAAGAAAGGGGTGGATGACTCAATTCCTAAGGAATTCCCAACCCCCTATTAGGTTCAAAAAGTTGGGTATGCGTGGCAAAGGTGAGAATGACCCAGAACTCCCACCGCACCCGGTTCAGTGGAACCAGCCTCTTTTTCAGGTCTTAATATTATAAAATTCTTAAATATAATGATATTATGCATACTACATGTAAACATAAGAATACATAAATACTTTATTAAAATCACCACAAATTCAAACTAAATAAATGAATAGGAACCCATCAATGGATGGAAACGTGCCTTTACAATTGTCCAATGTCCAAAAGAAAAATAAGTAAAATAGGATACCTTCCAATTGGTATAAACATATCCTATACATTGATCTAAAACTTTAAAATAAATAAAATTATATGAAACTTAATCAATTAAGGTACCCAATCATGGAAACATACCTCTTATAATTTCTTAAAACTAAAAATAAATTAAAGCATTCATTCGAGAATTCATCATTAAATCAAATAAGAATAAATCATTCATTAAGACATATAATAATTCATGCATTCAATCACATATCATAAACATGCATCTAAACTTGAATAAAGCAATAGAAATAGAAATTTAGGTTTACATCTTGAATTAGAGCTTTTTGAATAAAATTAGGGTTTTGTATTTTAGGTAAATTAAGGTTCAGGGCTTGTGAGAGTTAGGGTTTTGAAAAATAATATTTTAGGGTTTTTAGGGTTTTGCAAAACAAATAAACAATTTAATGTGGTTTGATTAATTAATACAGAAAACAACACATCCGAATGAATTATATTTTAACCCTATGGATTATAGATTTATGGATACTAGATATGAATGGAACATCAGGATGTGGACATTGTTACTGCATGAAATAACTAAATAAGCTAATGACTACTGTGATCAATGAAATGATAAAAGAAAATAATGAAACAAAAATGAAAACTAAACAATGAAATAAAATAATTGAATTACTGTAAACTTAAAAACAATTAGATGAAAGCTGCAAACCTCCGTTGTAGGTTAAACCAATATTTTATGTCGATCAAACTATATAAAATCTTGGTTGAAACAAATTGAAGACAGTTGCATTCTACCTTCTAGTTGGTGGTCTCAAGCTTTTCATCTCTTTCTTGCGCACTATCTCTATTACTTTTTCTGTTACTGAAGTCGGCTAAAGTTCCAACTTAAAAGTCCAAATGAGAAAGGTCTGTTGCTTCCTCTTTCTATAGGTTCGTAATAGCTGCTGCCTTTGCTCAAGGTTTTCTCAAGTTTCAAAAGTCTACTTAAGTTAAAAGTTCCCCCCGGTCGAAAGGAAAGTCCTTCACTTTGTTTTTAATCCCGTTATTTATAGGCAATTCAAAAAAACCTACTACTTTTTGCTTCAAGAAATATAGTCTGAATTGAATATGCTTTTGGCTAAATTGGCAGGCAGGTTGGCACATGGGCCTACGAGGATTGCTGGCAAGCTAGCGTTGGGTGAGGACTTGGCACGGGCTGCTGTGTTGTGAGCGTTGCTATGTTGCTGGGTTGTTGCGCCTACGAGGATTGCGAGGGCGAGGGCGAGGGCGAGAGACTTACGCTGCGGGTCTATTTTGCCATAGGACTAGTGTGAGCAGGGATTTTTGCCCCCAGTCCCACATGGAATGGTTCTTGCAACTTCGGCACTACTAGTCTCATGGCCTTAGAGAACACGAGCCAAAATTTAGAGAAAATGGAGTCCCCACCCAGACGGGCCAAAAAAAAGAAAGGGGTGGTGACTCAATTCCTAAGGAATTCCTAACCCCCTATTAGGTTTGAAAAGTTGGGTAAGCGTGGGGAAGGTGAGAATGACCCAGCACCCCACAGCGCCCGGTTCATTGGAACCGGTCTCTTTTTCAGGTCTTAATATTATAAAATTCTTAAATATAATAATATTATCCATACTACATGTAAATATAAGAATAAATAAATACTTTATTAAAATCACTACAAACTCAAACAAAATAAATGAATATGAACTCATCAATGGATGAAAACGTGCCTTTACAATTGTCTAATGTCCAAAAGAAAAGTAAGTAAAATAGGATACTTGCCAATTGGTAGAAACATATCCTTTACATTGATCTAAAACATTAAAATAAATAAAATTACATGAAACTTAATCTCATGGAAACATACCTCTTATAATTTCTTGAAAATAAAAATAAATCAAAGCATTCATTCGAGCATTCATCATAAATTCAAATAAGAATAAATCATTCATTAAGACATATACTAATTCATGCATTCAATCACATATCATAAAAATGCATCTAAACTTGAATAAAGCAATAGAAATAGAAATTTAGGTTTACATCTTAAATTAGAGCTTTTTGAATAAAATTAGGGTTTTGTATTTTAGATAAATTAAGTTTTAGGGCTTGTGAGAATTAGGGTTTTGAAAAATAATAGTTTAGGATTTTTAGGGTTTTGGAAAACAAATAAACAGTTTAATGTGGATTGATTAATTAACACAAAAAACAACACATCCAAATGAATTATATTTTAACCCTATGGATTATAGATTTGTGGATACTAGATATGAATGGAACATCAGGATGTGGACATGGTTACTGCATGAAATAACTAAATAAGCTAATGACTACTGTGATCAATGAAATGATAAAAGAAAATAATGAAACAAAAATGAAAACTAAACAATGAAATAAAATAATTGAATTACTGTAAACTTAAACACAATTACCGTTGTAGGTTCCACCAATATTTTATGTCGATCAAACTATATAAAATCTTGGTTGAAACAAATTGAAGACAGCTGCATTCTGCCTTCTGGTTGGTAGTCTCAAGCTTTTAATCTCTTTCTTGCCCTCTGTCTCTATTGCTTTTTCCATTGCTGAAGTCAGCTAAAGTTCCAAGTTAAAAGTCCAAATGAGAAAAGTTTATTGCTTCCTCTTGCTAAAGGCTCATAATAGCTGCTGCCTTTGCTCAAGGTTTTCTCAAGTTTCAAAAGTCTACTTAAGTTAAAAGTTTCCCCCAATCGAAATTAAAGTCATTCACTTTGTTTTTAATCCCGTTATTTATAGACAATTCAAAAAAAAAAAACTGCTACTTTTTGGTTCAGGAAATATAGTCTAAATTGTATTTGCTTTTGACTAAATTGGCAGGCACGTTGGTACATCTGCCTACGAGGATTGCTGGCACGCCATCGTTGGGCGAGGACTTGGCACGGGCTGCTGTGTTGTGAACGTTGCTACGTTGCTGGGTTGCTGCGCTTGCAAGGATTGCGAGGGTGAGGGTGAGAGACTTATGCTGCGGGTCTATTTTTCCATAGGACTGGTGTGAGAGGGGATTTTTACCCCCACTCCCACGTGGAATGATTCTTGCAACTTCGGTACTGCTAAGCTCAGGGCCTTAGAGAACACGGGCCTAAGCCCGGAGAAAATAGAGTCCCCACCCGGACAGGCCAAAAAAATAAAGGGATTGATGACTCGATTCCTAAGAAATTCCCAACCCGCTAATGGATTCGAAATGTTTGGTACGTGTAGGGATGGTGAGAAATGGCCTAGCACCCCCACAATGTCCGGTTTATTGGAACCAGCCTCCTTTTTTGGTCATAATATTATAAAATTCTTAATTAATAGAATATTATCCATACTACATGCAATCATAAGAATAAACAAATACTTTATTAAAATCACCACAGTGTCCAAACAAAACAAACAAATAGGCACCCATCCATGGATAGAAACATGCCTTTACAATTTTCCAATGTCCGAAAGAAAATAAATAAAATAGGATACCAACCAATTGGTGAAAATGTATCCTTTACATTGATCTAAAACTAGAGCATAAATTACCTGATGCTCAATACATGAGGTACCCAAAACATGAAAACATACCTCTTACAATTTCTTGAATCCAAAATAAATCAATAAAAATAACCAACCATTCATCATAAATAGAAGATATAAATCAAAGATATAAATAAACTATTAATCAAAATTTATGATAAACATGCTTCTAATTTAAATAAAGAAAATAAAGATACAAATTTAGGTTAATGTCTCAATTTAGGGTTTCTTAATTAACATTTAGGGTTTTGAGATAATAACACAATTATTATTATTACTTAAAATACTTAGGCTACTGTGGATTTTAGAAAAATAAAATTGATTAGGGCTTTGTAGTTCTAAGAAAATAATAGGGTTTAGGTTAATTAAATTAGGGTTTAGAGCTAATATTATGCAATTAGGGTTTAGTGTTTATGAAAAACTAATCAAGGTTTAAAAGTTTATACAATTAAGTCACTGTGAATATTTTTTCCTAGTCGTAAAAGCTACTGTGAGGTTTTATATAGAAAAGCTTTAATGTGATTCTGAGTAACATGTTGATTAAATAACCATAAGATGAAAACAAATAAACAATTCGTGCGAAACAAGTTTACTAGTTGTATTTATTATGACTTATCAAAACAATAATTTGCACCTCTCATAAACACACTGTTTTTAGAAGGAATTACCTACTGTGATTTTAATTAAGTGAAGAATGAACTCTTTCAATATTTTAAACAATCAAAACATATAGTATTTATTTAATTTAAACTATACTGTCATTTGTTGGCTCCACCAAAATTGTTTGAACAAGAATTCTGGATGAGCTTGCCACACCAAGGCAGAAGACCTACTTGCTGCCTTGATTATTTATTGTTGCTTTCTTATTGCTTTATTGTTGCTTGTCTCCTTTTGAATTTCCAAAGTCCAATCCTGGATCAGTTGTTCAGAAGAAGTCCGAATAATTCTTGAGTAAATTCTCCCCTTGTTTTTGGTAAAAAATTAAGGGTCTACACCTGGCTTATGGCGAATTGCGTGCGGGCCGATTTCGCCGCAGGTGGCTGCCGCATGTCCCTAGTGGATTCGTCCAATTTTTATTATTTTTTACTATTATTTATTATTATTATTAAAAATAAATATTATATTATAAATATTTATAATTTTCTTTTTTTATAAATAATAAATATTAAGTAATAAATATTACAAAAATTATTTCGTACTATTTTTAAATCATTGGATTTTACTTAATCGTCTTTTAATTAGTGTCGGATTGAACTTGGTTAAAAATTAAGGGTCTAGAATAACCTTGTAACTTAACTTGTTACTTGTGATCAATTAGCAATCATCAATTCAATAGTTTTCACATTCATCTACCAATAAAAGCCAACTATTTTTATCTTGCAAATTAAGTAAACCCTAGAACTTATATTTCTAATTCATTCTTAGGGGTGTCGAATGCATAGTTTCAATATTAAATTTCACCTTTCGGTCTTTCAATCAATATCTAGAGATTAATAGGTGGCCAATCTATCAACCTAACATTCATTCCAATGCAATCAACATAAGATAAGGTATATTAATGGAATTTATTGAATTAAATCATTTGATCAAATTTACTACAAATCCTTGATATAAATAGTTTAGCTCATCATCAAATCAACATAAACATCCATTTCAATAGAATTAAAATTATAAAATCTCATTGGAATATTAATGTATTTCATGATCAAAGTATGAAAAAAATTAATAAATTGAAGGGATAAAAGAACCCATTTGAAGATGAATTTAGATTGCTCTTCCTCGTTCCACTTGGACTTGATGATCTCTCAATCTTCTTCTCCAAAATGGCTTGCTCAAAACATTTGTTTCCAAGATGAAGTCTTGGTTGTGTGTCTTCTTCTTTCCCCTATCTTATACTCTGAATCTCTTGAAAATAATGGAACTTCCAAAGACACAGCCAAGATTGATGGTGAATTTTAAAGAGTTGATGATTATTAAGATAATGCCTATGATGAATATCAAAATGGAGATCCCCTCTCTCTCTTCAAAAACCACCTTTTATTTCAAAAGGTTGTCTTCTTTTTAATTAAAAATTCCTTCCTTTTCTCATGCCATTACCATTTGTTCCCACTCTCTCCAACAATCTATCTTCCTTTTTATTTTAAAAAATCACCATTGCTCTTATTTGTTGCGCAACATTTCTTTGTCTCAATTTACAAATCATATATTCATCTTCATTTTACTTCTTAGTTGAGAGACATAGCCAAGCTTAGCATGGCTTGGCTGTGTGTTTCATTCTTTACCTTGAACACGGCCAAGATGTTTGCATGTGTCGACTACTGTCAAGTTTAAAAGCTTTGCTTTCTTGAGTGGAACATGGCCAAGAACAAGTTTTCTTAGTCATGTGATGTTATACAGATAGTTGACATGGCCAAGACTCTTGTCTATGTTCAGTTCTGCCAAGCTTGTACTTATTTCTCTTCTTGCTTATGAGAGACATGGCCAAGATTAATTCCTAGTCTTGGCCATGTGATGTGATATGGTCAAGACTGCTGAATGTGTCTCCTTCTGCTTGCAACTCTTCTCACCTAGAATGTTACACGACCAAGATGGATGAGCGTGTCCATGTCTACCTAAGTTTTGTCTTCATGATGGACACGACCAAGACACTGAATTTGTCTTGTTCTATGTGGGACCTTTTGTGCTTGATCTTCCTCTCTTAATTCCTTCAAATGATAGACTTAGTACCTTCTACATATTTTTGTTAATTGTTTTTCTTTACCTTGAATCCTAGCAATAATCTTAAACAATTTGGTCAGAAAACAAACAAAATTAACCTAAAAATATGTATTATGAATATTCACATCAATTACCCTACACTTAAGTCTTTGCTTGTCCCAAAGTAAAGTCAAACAATCAAAACAAAATAAGTAAAGTCAGCGGTTATAAGAAGAATTTAATACTTTCCTTTTCATAATGTCCACACTCATTATTTTAAATCATATAAAATCAATACTTACACAATTCGATAGCTTTCATGCATACCTTAGTGACACTCCCTCGCTAAATCTCTTAAGTGTTTGAATAGGATAGTGTTTTCACTCTTTACATCCCGTCATCGAGCATTCCCATAGGCTTGCTTTAAGAATCAAATCTTCGCCACTCAATTGCAATCAAGCATCAATCATAAGTTTTTTATTGGTTGTAATGGGGCTTAAGGTTAAGGTGTGACATTTTAGAAATGTGGGCTCACTCATTAGGTTCAAAAGCACTTAAAGAATGAAGCATCATAAGTGACATAACAATTTCCAAAATAATCACTACTCTTAATGCTTGATCACCCCGTATGGAGGAGTAGTATCCTCTTATTCTTTAACCTAGCTTGTTCCACCCTGGTTATAAGAGCATTATTATTATTATTATTATTATTATTATTATTATTATTATTATTATTATTATTATTATTATTATTATTGGTAGGAATATAAATTGATTCCTATTTTGGATTTAATGATATATGAAGAAATTTGTACTATCAAAAAGTTTTATTTATAACTTTCTACTCACTCGATTCAACCCCACACTTAATTGACACTACAACTTTAATCACTAATTCCTCAAATGCTCTTATTCCTAATGAAGGGACAAGACTTGGTAGAAAAGGGTTTAAGGCTAACATTATTGCGTAAAGAAAGAAGTGGGAAAATGATGTAGGCTCAAAGTTGGCTTACTAAGGATGTATAAGGGTTAGCTTTTTAAGCTAACTGGATATACCTAAATGCCTTAATTATGTTGATGCCTAACTAAAAATTGTTTTTTCTGGCTTTAAAATGTATTTTTAAGCAAGTTCTAATAACTATTCGACCAAGGGTGCTCTCTTAAAAAGAAGATATTAAATTAGTATCCAACTTATGAAGGCTCAAATCTTTGCAAGTTAAAGGTAGTTGTAAGGAAAATCCATCAAAATTGTTAATAAATATTAATTCTATTCAATTCTCAATTTCATGCTTCAAAAAATTCAAGGTCCATCTATCCACAATCTTATAACTACTAACTTTTCAAAATTCATTATTCAAAGAAAAACAAGAATATAAGACTAACATTGACTTGAAAATTTAAACATCACAACATTTAAAATGAAAATTAAAATGAAAGAAGTTAAAAGTAAAATTTTGCTCCCCACACTTAAAGATTGACATTGTCTCCAATGTGAACAAATAATAATAATAAAGAGTATAAGTTTAGATAGTACCTTTTTTTTATCATTCCATCATGTAGCACAAATTGACACTTTCAACCTTGCTTGAAACACATGTAATTTTTTTATAAAGAGATAAAATTTAAAAGTAACAAACTTCATGGATTAAAAACACATAGTTATATAAATAACGAAAACAAACACCATGACGTAATGTACTAATTAAAACATTAATCAAAGAACAACTAAAACTAAAAATAAAGATTGTTCAAGTATCAAGCTAAAGCTACTATGGTGGAGGTTGCGAAGACGATGCTGCATGAGGATGGAGACTAAGAATCCTAGCCAAGTTCTTATTAATAAGCTCCAGTTGATTAAACACTTGCACATGATTACGATCCACTTTATCTTCAAGTGCTTCAATTCTGCTTATTATTTCTTGATTATCCAAAACTTGAGCATCCTCATTTAGGCTCAATGAATCAGAATCTGGGACATCATTGAATTGGCGCTACTTCTAACTTTCATCTCGAGCACTAGACTTGCCAAAAACCATCTCAATCCCCTCACCACTTTTTGTTATCATGCACATTTTCTCCAATGTCGCTACATCAAGCATATCCCTACCCAAAATTCATTTCATTCTACAAGTTGTAGGATTGAAATTTTCATCTAGAGTAAGTGCCAATGTTGACACTATCCCACCAATGCAAATTGCTCCTTTCCTCCTATTAGCAACATTATCCAAGATATATGCTAACCAAAATACAGTGCTAACAAGTGTAGCATGGTAAGAACACCACAACAAGAATAATTCATTGACTTTAACAACCCCGGGACACTCCTTCCGAGTAAAGAAACTATATGCCATGAATTGATGTAAATACCTCAATGTTGGGTTTCCTAATTGTGTTGCCTTGGTTAATTTGGCCACATACATTCCGCTCGAACCCAAATCAACCCATGAAGATTGTTGGTTGAAATCCTTGGGTATAGTCTTATACACATAAGAGAAAATCCAAAAATATCATTCAATTGTTCAATTGAAAGAATGTGTTGTTTTCAATTCAATTTGAAAGCTAGCCTAGAGTAAAGCTTTGATTCATCTTTTTCAACCTTAAGAAAGGCAATAAATTCAAGAGTTAACTCTTGAAATTATTTGTGCCTAAGAGTGATGAATTTCTCCCAACCAAGGATTTTTCACATAACTAACAAAATTCTCCCTAATTTACAAAGCATTCCAAGCATCATTACTCACATACCTCTGGGGAAAGAAACCTCTTGCTTGGATTGCCATTTTCCATGAGGAACCTAAAGAGGTTGATGGTGGTGGAGCTTTTCTCTTATGATGAGATACCATCTTTGTCCTTGGCATATTGATCTTGATTGTAATAAATATGAAAGTGTTTTCCTTTTGATTTGGTGAATAAAATAATGAATTTTGGAGTAAAAAACTAAAGATTTGAGGTTTTGGGTGATCTTGGCCTTGTGGCTATAGCGATAGAGTGAGAGGGAAATCTCTTAAGGTTTGAAAAATGGAGAAATGAGGGAGAAGATCAGATTTTTAAGGGTTTTAAAAATGAGTGACACAACCAAGATTGAGTTGTCTTAGCCATTTCTGATTGACACGTCCAAGATGGAAGCTGTGTATGCTTCTGGGAAAATGTTTTTTTTTTTTGCTTGGATGATGACACAGCTAAGATGGATGGCCATGTCTGCTACTAGAAAATTGGTTTTTAAAGGATGAGGGTTAAAATGGCTTGGTGACACAGCCAAGATGCCTGGCCGTGTCTGGGTCTGTACAATTTTTGACATTTGGATGAGGGTTAACACAGCTTGGTGACATGACCAAGATGTTTGGCCATGTTTAGGTCTATGTAAGAGCAAGTTTTGAGGGAAGCTTGACACGGTCTTGAACACGGCTAAGACTCTTGGCCGTGTCTAATGGGTGTGTCATCTACTGCAAATTTTTTTTCTTTTTCCCTGAAACTCAATTCAACAAAATCGCATATCACAATACCTATTCCAACTAAATTTATTCAAGCTTAACAATTGATCATGAAAAATTAAGAAATCAAAATCCATAAAAATAAATCAAAAACTAATAATTGCAAACCAATGGGTCATCTCCCATCAAGCGATTCTTTAATATCGTAGTAGTTGGATGTTGTTGCATCATTCACCAATGAATACCATGCTTTCTATGGTTTTTGCAACTTTGAGCTCATTCAAATAGGGTTCCACCCTTTGCCCATTCACTCTAAAAGTCTCATTGGTTTTCAAATTCATCAATTCAACAACTCCATATGGAAATGTTTGAACTACTTGAAATGGTCCACTGCAATGGGACTTCAATTTTTTGGGGAATAATCACATCCTTAAATTGAATAAAATGACTTTCATATCCAGTTCAAAAGTTCTTCTAAGGATCATTTTTTTATGCATGGCCTTTGTTTTCTCCTTATAGATCCTTGAACTCTCATATGCTTCATTTCTAAGCTTATCTAGCTTAGAAATTTACAACATCCGATGCTCTTTTGCCCCATCCAAGTCCATGTTTGTAGCTTTAATAGCCCAATAAACCTTGCACTCTAGTTCTAGTAGTAAGTGGCAAGCCTTGCCAATCTATAAGGACTCATTTCCAAAGGTGTTTTGAAAGCTGTTCAATATGCCCAAAGTGCTTCTAGAAGATGGACCGCCCAATCCTGCCTCGTTGTATTCACGATCTTCTCCAAGATTCTATAATTTGCTTATTGGAGATCTCAGCATGGCCAAATGTTTGGGAATGATATGGAGTTTCCACTTTATGGCGAATGCCCATCTTGGTCATTAAACTTTCAAATCATTTGTTGAAAAAATGGCTTCCTTCATCACTCACTATTGCTTTAGGAGTCCCAAACCTACTCAATATATTTTCCTTCAAGTATTTCAAAACAATATTAGCATCATTGGTCCTTATAGGTATAACCTCTACCCATTTAGATGCATAATCTATAGTAAGAAGGATATATTCAAAACCAAAAGATTTGGAAAATGGCCCCATAAAGTTTATTCCCCATACATCAAAAATTTCGACCATAACAACTATAGAAAGAGGCATTTCATTTCTTTTTCTTATATTTCCTACTCTTTGGCACCTATCACATCTGATACAAAAGTTGTAAGCATCTTTAAAAAATGAAGGCCAATAAAAACTACTTTGAAGAACTTTCTCGGCAGTTTTCTTTCCTCCAAAATGTCCTCCAAAATACATGTTGTGAAAAAATTACAATACTTGCAATTGCTCTTCTTCTGGAATTCATCCTTTGATAATTTCATTCCTGCAAATTCTAAATAAATATCGGTCATCCTAAAACTAATACTTACAGGAATTTAGAAACCTCTTTCTTACCTGAAAATTCAAGTCTTTCCTCAAAACACCACAAGAAAAATAATTAGCAATGTTGGCATACCATGGTGCTTGAGTTAAAGAAAACAAGTATTCATCAGAAAATTTTGCAATGGCATTTTCATAAGCAATTTGTATATCATCATGAGAATTCAATCTAGAAATATGGTCAGCCACTACATTTTTACTTCCTTTCCTATCCTTAATTTCAACATCAAATTCTTGCAACATTAAAACTCATCGAATGAGCCTAGGCTTAGTTTGTGGTTTAGTCAATAGGTATTTCAAGGCCGTACGGTCCAAAAATACTATGACTTTAGAACCTAGCAGATAAGATCTAAATTTGTTAAGTGTAAATACCATAACTAACATTTCTCTTTTTATGGTTGTGTAATTTACTTGTGCATCGTTTAAAGACAAACTTACATAATAAATTACACACAACAATTTATTAACCCTTTGGCCCAAAACGGCTCCGATAGCATAATTTGATGCCTCACACATGATTTTGAAAGGCAAATTCCAATTAGGGGCAACAATCATAAGAGTAGAAGTTAATTTTTCTTTTAGGATGTTAAAAGCTTCTAAGCACTTATCATCAAAGACAAATGGAACATCTTTCCCAAGCAAATGTCATAAAAGGACATGAAATTTTTGAACAGTCCTTTATGAACCGTCTATAGAATCCAGTATATCCTAAGAAACTTCTAATCCCTTTAACAAATGTATGGGGTGGTAGATTCATAATCAATTCAAATTTAGCTTTGTCCACTTCAATACCCTTATGGAGAACAACATGCTCCAAAATAATGCCATGATTAACCATAAAATGACTCTTTTTCCAACTTAAAGTTAGATTGCATTCAATACATCTTTCAATTACTAGAGTCAACTTATGCAAACAATGATCAAAAGAATTACCAAAAATAGATAAGTCATCCATAAATACCTCAATGCACTTATCCAACTGTTAGCAGGGATTTTCACCCCCACTTCCATGTGGAATGGTTCTTGTGACTTCGGCACTGTGAGGCTCAGGGTCTTAGAGAACACAGGCCTAAACCTGGAGAAAATGGAGTTATCACCCAGATGGGTAGGAAAAATTGAAAGGGGTGGATGACTAGATTCCTAAGGAATCCCCAACCCCCTATTGGATTCAAAAAATTAGGTACGTATGAGGAAGGTGAGAAATGACCCAGCACCCCCATAGCACCTGGTTCATTGGAATCGGCCTCCTTTTCAGGTCTAAATATTATTGAATTCTTAACATATTAAAATAATATCCATACTACATGCAATTATAGATAATCATTATATTAAAATTAAAACATGTTAAAAAAACAATAAATGGGCACCTATACAAGATGGAAACATGCCCTTATAGCAATGTTTAATATCCAAAACTAAATAGCACACAACGTATCCCTTACATTAATCTTCAAATACAATCAAAATTAAAAGGAACAAATTAAATAAATAAGGCACCCATAATGTGGAAACATGCCTTTTATAACTTTAACACTCAAATAAACAAATATAGTTTGATTAAATAAAATAAGCAATAAAACAATCAAAATTCATCATTCATCATAAAAGCATGTAATAAATAAATCAAATAATCAAATCTAGAGTTTAATCTTAAATTAGGTTTTAAACATGCAAAATTAGGGTTTCTAACTGTAGACCCTTAATTTTTGACCCAATCCGGTCCATTATGTTTTTTTTTTTGTTTAAAATGATTTTTGTTGTTTAATTGGTCCAAAATAATTTTAATTAAATAATTTTTACCTTAGTATCTAATTTTTATTAAGAAAAAATAAAAATAAAAAAAATAAAAATAAAAATCGGAGTCGAAAAAAAAATCGGCAGCTAAACGTGATCGCGTGGGCCCGCTGGCCCAACAGCACCTCACCCGCAAGAATTTCCTGCGGGCGAGTTATTTTGCCCGCAGGAAATTCCTACGAGCAAAATAACTTCCCGCGAGCTAGTTATTTCGCCCGCAGGAAATTTCTGTGGGCGAAATAACTTTCCCGCATGAATTTCCTGCGGGTTGGGGCGCCCACACGCCCAGCCACTGGCCCGGCCGCAGTTTTCGCCAGCGCAAAAATTTTTGACGCAAAATTTTTGAAACCTAATCCATTAGGTTTTAATTTCTTTTTTTTAATATTAATTGCCGTGTGGAATTAGGAATAAATAACCTAAAAAACCACTATAAATAAGAATCAATTAAACAAAATAAAAGGAGAAAAAATTTTACACAGTGAGCTTGGGATTGAAACCAAATCAAGGAAGGAAAAGCAACAATTCAATTCAATTGATTTTTAAGGGAGTAGCAGCACGAATTAAGGAATTCAAAGGCAACAAAAGCTTGTCTTTAGAGCTAGTTCATCCAAGAAGAGTTATTTTTTGGAGAATCAACAAAAGAAGGTATGTTAAATTCTTTTTGATTCATGTTTTACAATAGCAAATCTATAAAATTTAAGTTTTTTAAATCAAAAATCTTAGAACTTGAATTTAATGTTTCCAAAGTTAAAACAATAAAAACGTGACTTTCTTTTCTAAAAAGACCTAAAATTGTTATTTTTTCTTCTTAAAAATCTTAAAACTCTAATTGAACATATTTTTCTACAAAACCAAAATCAAATTCTGTTTCTTTTAAGATTTTAAAGTAGGTTTTATTTTATTCAAAAAGCCTTAAAAAACATCTTTCCTACTTGTAAAATCTTCAATCCATGTATTTAAATTCATAAAACTTCATAAAATATCAAATTGGTTTCTAAAACCCTAAAAATTACCTTTTACCCGAGAACCCTAATTTCAAAGCGTAAATCCAAAATTCAAGTTTTAAACCTAAAATATTGAACCCTAATCCTTTTAAAACCTTAAACCTTAATTTTTTTTTATGAACCCTAATCCCTTTAAAACATAAAAAAACATGAAAACATGAAAACCCAAAAAATTGCACAGTAGCTTGAAATTCAATAATCAAAAATCACAAATTTAAGTACTTTAAGGTATTCAAAACCCTAGTTTCATGATTTCACTATTCAAACCTTAAATTGGTTAATCAAAGAGTCTTACCAACCTTTTAAAACATAAAACCCTAATCTATTTTAATTTCATAAAAATTCACAGTAGCTATACTTGAACTTTTATTTGCTTTATTCAATTCCATATTTATTTATACCTTGATTTATCTCTTATGCTTTAATCTATTTAATTTCAATACTTGATTTATTTAATTTATCATGGATGGATGTTTATTTTATTGATATTTAAATACTTTTGATGAATGATTTATTTATGATGAATGATTATTTACTTTTATCAATCAATTTAGATTTCCAAAAGTTGTAAGAGGTATGTCTCCACTTGGTGGGTACCTCATTAGTTAAACATCATGTAATTTAATTTTCTTTTCTATTTTAGAACCTTTTTAAAGGGCATGTTTCTACCTTTTGGTGGGTGTCCTATCTAGGCATGTGATGTAAGGACATGTTTCCATCCTTGGATGGGTGTCCATTTATTTGTTTTGTTTTGTTTGGACATTGCTTTGATTTTAATATAATGATGATTTTCTTTTTATTGTGTGTAGTATGGATAATTTTATTATATTTAAAAATTTTATAATATTAAGACCTGTAAAGGAGGCCGTTTCCAATGAACCGGGCGTTGTGGGGGGTGCTGGGCCATTTCTCACCTTCTCCACACGTACCCAACTTTCCGAACCCATTGGGGGGTTGGGGATTCCTTAGGAATCGAGTCATCCACCCCTTTCTTTTTTCCCGGCCCGTCCGGGTGGCGACTCTATTTTCTCCGGACTTAGGTCTGTGTTCTCTAAGGCCCCGAGCCTAAATAGTGCCGAAGTCTCAAGAACCATTCCACTGGGAGTGGGGGCGAAAATCCCTACTCACAGTGGTGACTCCACTGGGGATAAGAGAAATTGATTCCGTTGGTCTTTATATTATTCTATTCTTTCTTATAATGATATTATCCATTGCATTATATTAGATTGCATTGTGTGCGTGAGTTAGGACGCCCGTGTTACCCGTGTTTTGTTATGTAAGGGATACCATACTTTCACTCAAGGTATGGAGATCGAGCATGGCATAACCACTCATAGCCTCGTACCATTTGGTATGTACTTGCTATGGGAACCTAAGCCTTTTAACCCAAAGACTAAAGCTCATGTAATTGGCCTAGTTACTTTCCTTAGGTTTTTACCCCAAATGCATGTTGTTTGACTATGGTTAATTTATCTTGGTTTAAATCATGGCTTATTTGGTTTGTTCTTTTTCTAATATGACCCAAGTACATTTGCAAGCTCAAAATAAATTTTTTCTTTAAAATCCAAAAGACCAAAACTATTTTCAAAACTTTTTAAGATGGTCTTTGGACATAAAACTTTTCTAAAAATAAATCAAACATCCTTTGGCTCATGGCCCAAATACTAAGCCCAAAATCCATTTTTCTAAAATCTTTTACAATGGGCTTAGAAACAAAACTATTTTTCACCCAATCTTTTCTTACAAAGAGTTTGCAAAAATATTTAGGTCAATTATGAAATACCAAAAATCAATTGTGGGCCTAGTTTACACTAAGAATAAATTAACTATGAGCTTGTTTTTGGCATGAATCATTAGTTACTTTTCCAAGTGAGAAATCTATTTATAATAAACCTCTTAATTTCGTTTTAATCCAACATAGCATAAAAGCTACTTTAGTTCGTTGAATGGATTAAAACCTAATTAATAGGAATTATCATGAATTGATTTCCATTTTCGAAAATATAACTATTGGTTGAACGTCCGAGGGAATTATTCGAAAGCAAGGTACCCCATGTTGGTATTTTGTTAACCATATACCTAGGAAAAGAGACTCGCTATTTGTGTGTGGATGTTATAAGGTTGGAAGGATCATCCTAATTACACTTGTTTTTTGATTGTTCGTGCATACATGCATACATGCATACATTTGCATCTCATATCATTGGTCCTCTCTGGCTCACAGCCCTGGATTACGAAAGTTCAAAAGCTTACGACAATCCGACTATGCCGGAGATGAAGTATCTAGCAACGACTCAATCACTTGCTCACCAAAGACAATGGAGCTCGAACAAATTCAAAGAATGGTGGATGAAGCCCTCAATGCCAAGATGGAAGAAATCAAAGAGGCCCTAGCTAAGACCATGAAGAACCAATTGACTGCAATCTTAGAGAACCATGCCGAGGCATCTGCTAGTACTAAGAAACCAAAGGACAAAGGGAAGACAAAAGTTAATGAAGTAGCTTTTGATGATGAAAAGGTGGTCATTGATGATGATGATTATTGGGCTCAATACTACCAAGAGGTTCAAGAAAAGAAGAAAGAATCAAAGGCTGTTGAGAAGGCAACTATTAAAAAAACTGAGACATCTGATGTTGAAAAGATGATTGCTGATTTAGAAAAGAAATTTGAGAAGAAGCTGAAAATCGAAGAGATGTCCGAAGTTGACAAGTTATTTGAACAAGATGAAGAAGTCCCTTATAAATTCAAGATGCCTTCCTTTGCTAAGTACAATGGCATCGGAAATCCTCATCTCCACGTGAAGCAATATATCACTGCCATGCAATCTGCCCGAGCTACTAAGGCTCAAACCCTAAGGTACTTTATGCTCTCATTGGACCCTGTTGTCCAAAATTGGTTCAATACCTTAGATGATGGAACACAAAAGAGCTGGGATCTACTTTACAAAGCCTTTATACAACAATATGGATATAATGTTGAGTTGGAAGTTACCTTGATGGAAGTGGAGTCCATTAGGCAAAGACCGAATGAGAATTTTGTAGATTATGTCAAGAGGTGGAGAAACAAGGCTGCTTTACTCAAGAAGAGGCCCGATGAATCCGATCAAATAAGGATGATTGTGAGAGGGGTGTTACCTAGTCTTCGTGAGAGGATGTCTCATACACTCATCCGTGATTTCAAAGATCTTCTCCAAGCTGGTTTACAAATTGAAGAGTGGGAAAGGGAGAAGAGCCGCTTTGCAACAAAAAGGAACGAGAAAGGGAGCTATCAACCTGGTAGCCAAAGCATGTAAAAGGTCGTCGGTGTTAATGCTACTAACCAAGGAACAAGGAGATAATTTTCAGAATTGGGAAAACCAATGTCTTGGGTTCTCAACAAGCTTCAAAGAAAGGGATTGCTATAACCCTTAAATCCTCGTCCTTTGCCTAGTCATCTCCCACCTAATTTTGACACCAAAGCATTTTGTCAATTTCACCAAATGCAAGGACATGACACGGATAGATGTGTGAGATTGAGACATGAGATCCAAAACTTAATTGATAATGGGAAGCTACCCGAGCCCAACAAGCCAAACACCAAAGACAACCCATTGCCAAAGTTCAATAGAGTACCACCACCAGCAACCTTCATGATTGGAGGAGGTTTGTATGAGGATTTTGTCATGTCTTCTTTTCAAGATATGGGAGGAGAAGCAATCAAAGAAGAAGAGGAATTTACTGGAGCTAAACAAGCCATGATTGGTGGGGAAGTAACAATTTGTGTGGTCAACAGGTTTTGGGATTCAAGTGATAGTGATGATGATATCATACCCAAGAAGGAGAAGTGGACTTGGTCCGAGCCCGAAGAGGATGAGGTGATGAATACTAGATTCGGTAAGCCTTATGCAAGGCCACCACCTAAGGAGGTAGAAACTAATAAGGGGAAGGAAGTTGAAGTAGAAGAAGATGATGCTATACTCAAGCAATTAAAAAGAACCCAAGCAAGTGTTAGCATTTGGGACCTGTTAGCTACTTCTAAAAAGCACCGAGAGACTATGGCCAAAGCCTTGGCTAGCATGCCGATTTCTACCTCCGCAAAACCGGAGGAGTTGATCAACTTCATAAAAATTGGGGAAGTAATGAAATGTGAAGAGGTTCAAGAGAAGAGCAAAGTTAGTATGGGAGCAGTTTCTTTTTCCGATGCGGACTTACCAGAGGAAGGGAGAGACCACATCCGCCCTCTCTTTATCAAAATAGAAGTCAAGGGGAAGAGGACTCCTTGTGTAATGGTCGATGATGGGTCTGCCATAAATGTTTGTCCACTTAAGATACTACCAAAGCTAGCCATGTCAACAAGAGATTTAAACCCAACCGAGGTAACAATTTGTGCCTATGACAACACTAAGAGGCATGCCGAAGGGACTTTCAAAGTGGCCGTCAGGGTTGGTCCAATTGAATCTATTGTGGAGTTTGTTGTTTTAGACATACCAGTTACCTTTGCCTTACTCTTGGGGTGACCATGGTTTCATCCTCTTGGTGGAGTTCCTTCCACCCTTCATAAAAAAAATCACATTTCCCAACGGAAATGAGACAGTGGTCATTGAAGCTGAAGATAATGAGATTGTTAATGCCCTAATGGTTGAAAGGTCTCTCAATAGTTTTCAAGTGGTTGCAATTTCTGATGATGAAGTAATGGACTCCAAAGTCTTGAATATGATGAAGAACATGAACTACCTTCCCGGAGCTGGTCTTGGAAAGGGTAAGGCCGGTTTGACAAAATTGCCAGATTTTAGAACTCAAACATCCAAGAAAGGGTTAGGATATGATGAAGATGACAATATCCAGCCAAAGAAGAGTGAGAAGATGAGCTTCCCACCACTTGAAGAGATCTTTGTCAAAGCTCCAGATATGGGATCACTCCAAGGAAAGCCTGAGCCAATCATGTTCATGGGTAAGTTAATCCCTGGTTTTGAAATTTTTACAGATGTTGCTGAGTTAGTGGAGCAAGTGAAGAAAGAGCTCTCCCTGTCAACCAATAAAGAATCCACTCCAAAAGAGAAGAATGAAGCTGCCCTGAAAGCCGAGAAGACTCCAGAAGAGATTGCTGCCCTAGTTCAAGAAAAGTTTGAAGACATTCTGCTTTATGATTCTAAGAACAATGATTTTGATTTTGATTTTAATTTGTCTTCTTTATATGAGGATGATGATGTTTTCTTTTCCAAAATGAATGCAACAAAGTCTGATTTTGCTTACTTGTGTGATGTTTCTCCTGATGGTTGCATACATTTAAATAACAGTTACATGAGCATCTTTAATATTAATTCTGTTAACACACAATCATTAAATTTGGGAACAATCGAAAATCCTAAAAACATTAGCATAGCATCCGACCTTACTCTTGATGAGAGAGAGAGATTTGAAAAATATTCAAAAAATATGAAGAGGTGTTCGCTTGGTCTTATGAAGATATGCCGGGGATAGATTGAGACATAGCCAAACATCATATCCCTACTTATACTTACATTAAACCTGTCAAACAAAAGCTTAGGTGACTAAGACCTGAGTGGGCTAAATTGGTTAAAGAAGAGGTCACTAAACAAATACAAGTGAAGTTCCTTGAAGTGATAGAATACCCAGATTGGCAAGCCAACATAGTACCTGTGCCAAAGAAAGATGGGAGGATAAGGGTCTGTGTTGACTATAGAGATTTAAACAAGGCTTCCCCTAAGGATGATTTTCCTTTACCTCATATAGATGTACTCATTGATAGTGTAGCCTCTAGTGTGCTACACTCATTTGTAGATGGATTTTTCGGATACAATCAAGTGTTAATGGCCCAAGAGGATAAGGCCAAAACTGCCTTCACTACTACATGGGGTATATTTTGTTATAGGGTGATGCCTTTCGGCTTAAAGAATGCTGGAGCAACTTACCAAAGGATGGCCACCACATTATTTCATGACATGATGCACAAAGAAGTTGAAGTATATGTTGATGATATGATGGTTAAGTCGGATACAAGGGAGCAACACTTCCAAAATTTAGAATTATTCTTTAATAGAGCTTTGAAGTATAAGCTAAGATTAAACCCGAAGAAGTGTGTATTCGGTGTTACCTCAGGTAAATTGTTGGGACATGTAATTGGCCTGAATGGCATCGAGATATATCCTGAAAAAGTCAAAGCAATCAGGGATATGCCGGCCCCTAAGATGGAGAGAGAAGTATGGGGATTCATTGGTAAACTACAGTACATTAGTAGATTTATAGCAAAGCTCACAACAATCTGTGAGCCTATCTTCAAGCTGCTTAGGAAGAATCAGCCGGTCGTATGGAACGGAGAATGTCAAAAGGGCTTCGATCGAATAAAAGAGTATTTGTTGAATCCACCTGTCTTGAAACCACCTAAACCCGGCAAACCTCTATTACTATACTTAGCAGTAGAAGAAGAGTCGATAGGAGCCATGCTAGCCAAAGCAGATGAGTAGGGGATTGGGCATGTCGTTTACTACTTAAGTAGAAAGCTCCTACCTTATGAAATTAAGTATAGTATTATTGAAAAAACATGTATAGCTGTGGTTTGGTCTTCTAAGAAGTTGCGGCATTACTTTCAATCATATAGTGTGCAAGCAATTTCCAGGTTGGATCCAATGAAGTACTTAAGGGAGACACCCTCTTTAATTGGGAAATATGGTCGATGGCTGATAATATTAGAAGAATTTGAGATCGAGTATGTAACCAGAAAAACAATCAAAGGTAGAGCGGTGGCAGAATTTCTGGCTCAACAACCATTACCAGAAAGTGAAGAGGTAATCTTGGAATTTCCAAATGAACATTTAGAAGCAATTGAAGTACAAGGGTGGAAAATGTATTTTGATGGAGCAGCAAATAGGAAAGGAGCAGGTTTGGGAGTTATACTAGAATCGCCAGAAGGGGAACTCATCCCTTTAGCCAAAAAGTTAAAATTTAGGGCAACCAATAATATGGTGGAGTACGAAGCTTGTATTTTCGGTTTGGAAACCCTAATGATTATGAGGGTAGATAAGGTGGAAGTTTATGGTGATTCGTTGCTAGTAGTATCCCAAGTAAATGGAGAGTGGGAGTTGAAAGAAGAAAAATTGAAACCATACCATCATTACTTGACCATGATAAAGAAGAATTTTAAGGAGTGTAAGTTTATACACTTGTCAAGAGAAGAAAATCAGATGGCTGATGCCCTAGCCACATTGGCTTCGGTATGGGAAAATCCTGTTAGCTTATTCCTTAAGCCTCTGGTCTTGACTAGTTCATCAACTCCTTGCTATGAATATGAAACAATCATGGAAGTTGATACAGACCATGATGCATGGTATGATACCATAAGGAGATTTTTAGAAGAAAGAGAATACCCGCCGGGGGCAACAAAGAAAGAGAGAAGAGCCATAAGGAGGTGGTCATTGCAATACACCACATTCCATGGGGAGTTGTATCGAAGATGGCCCGATGGGGTGCATTTGAGATGTTTAAGAAAGCCCGAAGTGGAGCGCATCATGTCATAAATACATGCGGGAAGTTGCGGTCCGCACATGAGTGGTTTGGCCCTAGTTAAGAAGATTATTCGACAAGGTTACTATTGGTTGACCATGGAGAGAGACTGTATTGAGTTTGTCAAGAAGTACCAACAATGTCAGATGTACGGTAACTTGAATCATATGCCTCCTGAAGAACTGCATTCAATGTCTTCACCCTGGCCCTTTGCCACCTGGGGTATAGACATTATAAGAGAGATACATCTGACAGCTTCAAACGGCCACCGTTTTATTGTGGTAGCAGTTGATTATTTTTTGAAATGGGTCGAAGCCAAATCCTTCAACAAGCTAGGTGTAATACAAATGGCTAGGTTTATCAAAAAGAATCTCATCTACAGATATGGGTTCCCGCACAGTGTGATATCAGACAATGGGATACAGTTTCAAGGAGCAGTTAAGGATTTGTTCTCCAAGTACCAAATCCATCATCATCGATCCTCTCCTTATAGACCAAAGGCTAATGGTGCAGTGGAAGCAACAAACAAGACAATTAAGCAAATTATGTCCAAGATGACCAAGACTTACAGGGACTGGTCAGAAATACTTCCCTTTGCTTTATGGGGATATAGGACGAGTGTGCGAACACCTATTGGAATGACACCATTCTCTTTGGTTTATGGGGTGGAAGCAGTATTGCAAATTGAGATTAAGATCAAGTCATGGAGAGTAGTCTTGGAAGCAGAGCTGTCTGAAACAGAATGGGTAGCAAGCAGATACACTCAATTAGCTTTATTAGAAGAGAGAAGGCTAAAGGCACTGTATCATCACCAACTGTATCAAAAGAAGATAGCTCGGGCCTATAATAGAAGGGTCAAAATCCGAAGATTCAGGGTTGGGGTTTTGGTATTGAAGCAATGTAAGCCTAATGTATCTGATCCAAGAGGGAAGTTCAGACCCAGCTGGGAAGGACCATATGTCATGAAACAAGTCATGAGCAAAGTTGCGGTGAAGTTATCAGACATGGATGGAAACGAATTTAGTGAACCAGTAAACATTGATAGGTTGAAGAGGTTTTATGTATGAAAAATGAAAAAGAAAGAGCTCGCTAGGTTGAAAACCCAAAAAGGGCAGCCTAGGCAAAAGTTAGAGCAGTCCGCTAGTTTCGAAAACCCAAAAGGGCGGGCTAGGCAACAATTAGGGTTAATGAGAGAAAATCGTCAATTAGAAAACCTGAAAGGGCTGATTGGCAACAGGAGTAATCTTGTGTATACAGGCTTTATGTTTGGTTGTTCCCCAATTTAATAAAACAGAATTAATGATTAAATTGCTCTTTGTGCATAGTTATGAGTAATGACCAGACACGGATGAAATAAATAATCATAATTGCAAAAGGTGATGACAAATTATAAATGGAAAAGAAGCATCTATTATTACTTTAGTTATTTTTTTCATCTTAACAAAACACTTTTTAAATTGACAAATGTAAAATCTATGGCAGTCGATAAGTGTAACGTGCAGGCCAACTTTGCCTCAGCCGGTCCAAGTAGGCTTTAGTCAAGCAAGGCATGTCTAGGTCAGGAATAAAATCAAAATCATGACGCTCAGCTCCATACTGACGCCTAAGTCGGCGAGGATCATAACATGTACCTTGACGAAGAGCAGCAAGGGGAACATACATCAAGTATGTCCGTATGGTAATATGAGAAATCTTCCACCAATGTACCAACCAACGGATATTGACTTCGGAGCATGAGTGGATCCAGTCAACCCAGTCAGCATATGAAGAAGCTGGGTGGAGTAGCTTCCTAGCAGAATGATGATGAGGCAGGTATCTGGCAAAATCCATGGAGGGAGTATCAAGCAAACAAAGACGTTCCTGAAGCCAAATCTGCGAAGAAAGAATTTAAAAAAAAGGTCTGCTAAGTTGAAAACCCGCAAGGGCAGCTTAGGTAAAAATTAGGACAGCTCGCTAGTTTCGAAAACCCACATGGGCGGACTAGGCAAAAATTAGAGCAATAAAAAAAATAAAAAAAAAAACCTAAATTGAAAACCAGGAAGGGCAGTTTAGGTAATTACCTAAAGCAGCAACGGGCTCCCGGTCAGTCTCTTTGACATTCCTGATTTAAATCGGTCTAATCCAACTAAGGTTTCAGCTAAGATCACAGGTACCGGCGACAAAGCCTCCTTCCATTTGATCCATGATATCCAATACTCGTGGGTCAATATCGCTGTCAGAAGAAACAAGTAAGAATTGGCCGAGCAAGCAAAGACAAAGCATGCATCCCCAGGCCTTACTAGGAGTCAAATGAGAAAAACAAAAGTCAATCAAAGGAGCAAGAAGAATTTTTTCACCTCTCATCAACCGAAGAATCTCGGGTTTCAAAATTTGAAATAACATCTGCATCTTCTGTTGAGTTTTGGAAATCAATGTGGGTAACGCCATTTGCTGATTATTGGGATGTCCAAGGATGGCCTCAAATTCTTCAATCAAGGGACACATTTCAAAGCCATTAATTGTAAACACCCTGGAATCCGTATTCCACAAGGAAGCCGCGGCATGTAAAAAGGAGTGGTCCAATTTGACATTTTGATAGCATTTTAAAACATCAAAGCTTTGACCATGAAATTTGCTTCCAATGGTTGGCATCCATATTCTTAAATAGAATTTTTATTTTCTTTAAATGGTGCTCGGTCATGGTTGATGAATAAAGGGGAACCAAAATTGCTAAAGAGAGAGTATTCACTTTGGAAGAGAGATTCTTGGCTTATGAATTGAAATATGACATGCAAGGTGATTTATATAGAAGAAAATAAACCTTTTCCAAAAGTGAAATGGAAAGGATGATGGAAAAGGATAAGACCATATGGCACAAGGAAAGGAAGTGGTCACAATTTCTTTTTTCATTTTGGATTTGGTTTAACAAAAGAAGTGGATATTAATTATGATGTATTATATAAAAAAATGGCAGTAACGAAAAAAAAATGGCAGTAACGAAAAAAAAAAGATTACAGTAAAGAGGAAAATTGTATATTTTTCATTATTGTACAATGTTTTACAATTTTTTCAATATTTACATATCACTAAGAGGGTGGTGGTAGGTCATCAAATAAAGACTTGAAAAAGTCATCGCCTGTTGGAGGAGGGGGCAAGTTCCTCGTCCCGGGAGCATCTGAAGCAGAAGCACTAAAATCCATATTGCCTTGGAGTTCCGATGTGTCATGGTCCTCGTCAGAAGCAGACGAAAGGATCTCATGGTCATCAGCCTGGGGGCCTCTCGATGAAGAAGCCTGGGGGCCTCTCTTGAAATCGAAAGTCACGGAAATTTTGTTCGGATTGATGATATAAATTTTCAAAATGAGAAGCCTGCTGATGACTTGCAGCTAACTCTTCTTGAAGCTTCTTGTTTTGTTCTTCGAGCATCCACTGTGAGCCAAGAAGGAAAAGGTAAGAGCATACATAATCATGCATACATATAGCATAAACTATTATGAAATAAGGAACTTACCAGGTAATTCATATCAATACCCTGCGGAGAAGATGACATATCTGGCAGGCTAGAATGAGCAAACGAAGGGGAGTAAAAGAAGGTCCAGCCTCATGATCAAACGAGCCAATAAACTGCAACAATAATTAAAGAATCAAAGAAAGAAAAGCAGTTGCAATAGAAAAGTGGTAAAAGTTTTACCTGAGAAGTATTGGTCCCAAGATGAAGAACAGACTCTCCTGCATCTCCGTGATGTTCCTCCTCATCTCTACCCTCATTTCCATCAGAAATCTCCCGCACACCGACAGGAGATACATCAAAGTGCAAGAGTCTCATTTGAATAAAACAAGCGTAAAATGGACCCGGTAAATCGAGAAATAACTCGGCATTAAAACCATATCGGACCGACCACCAAGCATCCTCCAGCATCGACATAATATTTAAAGTGTACTCTGGAATTTGCATCAGGAACCTCCGCTGCTCTGGGCCGAGAAACCATTCGTAAACTCTCTCCCCAAGAAACCAGCCGCTAGATACTGGGCCAGCAATAACTCGGCGAGAATGTTGAAAAGACAGTGTAGCCCTCATCAAAGGAGACCAGTTTGCTCGCTCTTCTGGATTCCACCAGGCCAAATTCAGCTGCAGGATAACATAAGGTAAGTAAAACTTTTGCAAAACATTTAAAGCATACTAATGTTATTTTACCTGATCCCAGGTTAAGCGGCTCAACACAAAGTGATGAGTATGCACATGATGAGAGCCGGGAATGTTCACACGATCAGACAACCAGAAATTTAATCTTGAATACCCGATTCTCTCTCAAAAAATGCCGGGTACTCTCACGAGGTTGTATTCATATGCCCATATCTACAATAACAACATCACAAGAAAAAAAAAGGGGGGGGAAAAGACATTGGTGGAAGAAAGAATACCTCGACAATCGCCATCAAGCCGCAAAAGAATTCTTGTTTCGACAAAGCTTATCAAGGCCATGATAAAGACATGCGAGACCAGCTTCACCCTAGCCAGAAGATGGTACCATCCTGAGATAAGAAAGGGCACTCAACACTGATAAGTGAATGGATGATTCAGTATTGCCAAAGATGGTCGACCTGAGTAGATATAACAAAAATCCTCGAGCATACTGTTCGGCCCTGTTTCTGCCAATCCAACCTTCGTAGTTAATCCAATAACTGCGAATCGGCTCAATTTTTATCTTAAAAGGTCCCTTATATGACGGTTCCATACCAATTAATTCCTGAATTTCTTCAAAGGTTAAAATTTCATTGGTCAGAGAAACCGGAACACCATCATATCGAAAGCCGGTTATGGCAGTAAAATTGACCGGACCAATTGTCATCTCCCCAATGGGCAAGTGAAAAGTGTGAGTTGTATCCAGCCATCGCTCTGCCAGCGCCTGGACTACGCTTCGGTCTAATTGATGCAATTGTAAGACAAATTGCTCAAAGCCATAATCTCGGATAATCCGCCTTACCCGAGAAGGCACTACATCATACCATTGTCGAGCTTTATAAATACACCCTCCGGCCCGAACGACACAACGATCGTGCTAACACAGACCCAGGCAAGTTAATACTAGGTAAGTACGCGTTATTCAATCTATAAATTTATTTTTCATAATAATAATAAAAAGTAATAATAATAAAAAATAATAATAATAATAAAAAACAAAATAATAATAATAAAAATAAAAAAAAATAAAAAAAAATCATCATTACCTCGCTCTTTTGATTGGAACTGCGATGAAGCGGCATCCCAGCCAGTATATCTAGATTTCCGTCTTCATGATGCCGAATAAAATTCCAATAATTCGGCATTAGAATGAGTCCGCGACCTCGAAGCATGCATCGTTTTTGAAAAATATGTGCTGAAATTGAAAAGAAATTTGAAAGGATTACAAAATTGAAATTGAAATTTTGAAATGAAATGGAGAGTTGGCCTTTTATAGAGGAACGGCAAGTAGATGAAAACAAACTCAAAACTGTGCATAAATAGTGAATTTTACTATTCATGAATAGCATTACTATTGATGAATAGTAAATGTCACTATTTATTACTATTGATAAATAGTAAATATTACTATTCATGAATAGTATTACTATTGGTGAATAGTAAAATCACTTTTTCCAATAGTAAATACTATTTAATACTATTTGTAAATAGTAAGTTTACTATTTATGAATAGTGAATAGTGCATGAACAGTAACTACACAGTAAATAAACAGAAAATTCGATTATTCACTTTAATCATTCAAATAATTGTGAGTTTACAAGTGTTTTTATACCCAGGGGGCAATAGGAAGACATATGCCTAAAAATTAGCTAAACCTTTTAGCTCGGGTCCAGATCCCAAATTTTACTTAGGTCCAGAACCTAGAATTTTCTATGTCCAGAACTTAGCTCGGGTCCAGAACCCAAATTTTCTTTAGGTCCAAAACCTAGAATTTTCTAAGTCCAGAACTTGGCTCGGGTCCAAAACCCAAATTTTCTTTAGGTCCAGAACCTAGAATTTTCTAAGCCCAGAACTTAGCTCGGGTCTAGAACCTAAATTTTCCTTAGGTCCAGAACCTAGAATTTTCTAAGTCCAGAACTTAGCTCGGGTCCAGAACCCAAATTTTCTTCAGGTCCAGAATCTAAAATTTTCTAAGCCCAGAACTTAGCTCGGGTCTAGAACCTAAATTTTCCTTAGGTCCAGAACCTAGAATTTTCTAAGTCCAGAACTTAGCTTGGGTCCAGAACCCAAATTTTCTTTAGGTCCAGAACCGAAAATTTTCTAAGTCCAGAACTTAGCTCGGGTCCAGAACCCAAATTTTACTTAGGTCCAGAACCTAGAATTTTCTAAGTCTAGAACTTAGCTCAGGTCCAGAACCCAAATTTTACTTAGGTCAAGAACTTAGAATTTTCTAAGTCCATAACTTAGCTCGGGTCTAGAACCCAAATTTTACTTAGGTCTAGAACCTAGAATTTTCTGTGTCCAGAACTTAGCTCGGGTCCAGAACCCAAATTTTCTTTAGGTCCAAAACCTAGAATTTTCTAAGTCGAGAACTTAGCTCGGGCCCAGAACCCAAATTTTCCTTAGGTCCAGAACCTAGAATTTTCTAAGTTCAAAACTTAGCTCGGGTCCAGAACCCAAATTTTCTTTAGGTCCAGAACCTAGAATTTTCTAAGTCCAGAACTCAAATCCAGGTCCAGAACCCAAATTTTACTTAGGTCCAGAACCTAGAATTTTCTAAGTCTAGAACTTAGCTCGGGTCTAGAACTCAAATTTTCTTTAGGTCCGGAACCTAGAATTTTCTAAGTTCATGACTTAGCTCGGGTCCAGAACCCAAATTATACTTAGGTCCAGAAACTAGAGTTATCCTCGAGTCCAGAACTCGAATCCGGGTCCAGAACCCAAATTTTTGCTTAGGTCCAGAACCTAGAGTCATCCTCGGGTCCAAAACCCAAAATAAGTCGCCATATCAAAAATTAAGTCTTATTGCTTTTCACTCTCTTTCACTAAGGTTTCAGATCATTCAAGCAGGGGGCAAACTGTAGACCCTTAATTTTTGACCCAATCCGGTCCATTATGTTTTATTTGGTTTAAAATGATTTTGTTGTTTAATTGGTCCAAAATAATTGTAATTAAATAATTTTTACCTTAGTATCTAATTTTTATTAAGAAAAAATAAAAAAAAAACAAATCAAAATCAAAAAAATAAAAATAAAAATTGGAGTCGAAAAAAAAATCGGCAGCGAAAAGTGGTCGCACGGGCCCGCAGGCCTGCGGGCGACTGCGGGCGAGTTATTTCGCCCCCAGGAAATTCCTGCGGGCGAAATAACTTTCCCGCAGGTTTTGCCAGCGCAAAAATTTTGGACGCAAAATTTTTGAAACCTAATCCAATTAGGTTTTAATTTCTTTTTTTTAATATTAATTGCTGTGTGGAATTAGGAAGAACTAACCTAAAAAACCACTATAAATAAGAATCAATTAAACCAAATAAAAGGAGAAAAAATTTTACACAGTGAGCTTGGGATTGAAAACCAAATCAAGGAAGGAAAAGCAACAATTCAATTCAATTGATTTTTAAGGGAGTAGCAGCACGAATTAAGGAATTCAAAGGCAACAAAAGCTTGTCTTTGGAGCTAGTTCATCCAAGAAGAGTTATTTTTTGGAGAATCAACAAAAGAAGGTATGTTAAATTCTTTTTGATTCATGTTTTACAGTAGCAAATCTATAAAATTTAAGTTTTTTAAATAAAAAATCTTAGAACTTGAATTTAATTTTTTCAAAGTTAAAACAATAAAAATGTGACTTTCTTTTCTAAAAAGACCTAAAATTGTTATTTTTTCTTCTTAAAAATCTTAAAACTCTAATTGAACATATTTTTCTACAAAACCAAAATCAAATTCTGTTTCTTTTAAGATTTTAAAGTAGGTTTTATTTCATTCAAAAAGCCTTAAAAAACATCTTTCCTACTTGTAAAATCTTCAATCCATGTGTTTAAATTCATAAAACTTCATAAAATATCAAATTGGTTTCTAAAACCCTAAAAATTACCTTTTACCCGAGAACCCTAATTTCAAAGCCTAAATCCAAAATTCAAGTTTTAAACCTAAAATAATTGTAACACCCCTTCCCAACCTACATGTGTAAGCTGAGTAGAGGTGCCACACTATCCTAATTGTTGCTACCAATTTACTTAGTCAAAATTTAGTTCTGATTTTTACAGAAATTTTGCCATAGTTCCGCCTAGAAATTTGGATCCCAAGTGTCGACAAAACTTATTTTTTTGATTTTTGAAAACATTTTACACAGACCAATGTGAATAAGAATACTGTCAAATTTAATGCACTCCCAATGAATCCACCTTATACCCTCAACTACAAACCTGCACGAAGAGTTCACACTTCTAATATAACATAAAGTAAAGATTTATGATTATTACATACTAATAACATACAGTTATGACATATAAATTCTCTTTTATATTTATTCATATACATGCCACAACTATCAACTCATAATGGAACTAAAAGATCTACCCCTGAGATTTGTTGTGGTCTGGTCGTTGCTTCCCCAAGATTTATCTACTGCTCCGAACCTACGAGTCAAGAAAACTTAAATCGCTGAGCGTGGTCGCTCAGTGGGTACTTTACCAATAAAAATAAAAGTAGTATATGAAAGTATTCAAAATCAAAGGAAATAATTAAATCATAATTTAACCAACCTTAAACCAATAGAAATTATTGTACATTCAGTGTGATATGCTTTCAATAATGTAAAATCATAATTCAAACTCATTGGCATTATATAGTTCAACGAAAAATAATATGTCTTTGATTCAGGCTCTACTGGTATATAGGGAACCATAGTGATAAGGCAGTGGGCCTCCCCACTGTAACATAGGTGGCCCTCACCACCGATATCAGATCATAGGAATGGGCCTCCCCATCCTGGTTAACTAATGGGCCTCCCCATTGGCTTCAGTGGCCTCACCACTGAATAAAATATCATATCACAATAATGAGCAGTACTGCATGCGTTAGTATAGTGCACCATACCCTTATCTACCACTCCCACTATCCAGTAGAGCATAAAGATTAAAATGATTCACTTTAAGTCTCAAACTTCATTTTAGAATGATTCGAGAAATCATTTTATTTCCCATCGCACTTTGTCATTTATGTCGTGCACCACATTCTTTAGTCAAACCATTACCCTTTTTCACATATTTAATATCCACAATAAACATATTAAACATTTCAAAGCATTCCTCAAAAGATCACAAATTAACCAAATGAATAGTGTCGCGGCATGAAAAATCGGCAACGCAAAATGGCATGACCAAATGAATAGTAAAATCTGGATTTTCGTCAAATTTTCAGTCCACTTCAGTCATGCATTTGACCAAGTAAATGATCTTATTTTTGGTTGAAATTTTACAGAAAACTTATTTCATATGTTGACTAATTGTATGTAAAATTTCGTTGAAAAATACATTCGTTTGCTGTCCCAAACAATTGCCACAAAAATAGTCCAGAAGCTGTCACTTTGGGACCATTTCGGCCCAAACTTTTGAAATGCATAGGATAGTTTATTTTTCTTTTGCAAATCAATATTAAGGCTTCTTTAATAGTAAAGTGAAGATTCAAACACTTCCTTTTAACAATTTTTGCAAGTTTAACTCAAATCAAACTAATTAAAGTCCAAACAACTTACCAAATCAACTTGCCAAATTTCCTCAAAACATTTGGTTTCAATTAAATTTAACAACCCAATTGCCATAAGAAAACAAGAACATAACTCAAATATTTAATTTAAACTCAATCAATATATTTAAACATCAATTTCAAAACTTCCATAAACCAAAGTTTGTAAGCAAATAGAATTTCTTTTATGGTAAAGCACCAAATCAAAATTAATTATTCAAAGGTAAAGTACCAAATCAAAATTAATTATTCAAAGGTAAAGTACCAAACCTTATTTCTTTAACTCCTCTTGGCTTTTCCTTCTTCTCCTTCTTTAATTCTTTATTTCTCCTTCAATCAATTCAAGATACAACATAAACCTTAGAATTTCAAAATAATAAATTATCCTCCATTTCTTTTCCAACCGAAACCCCTAATCCAACCTTATTAATCTTTCTACATCTTGATTCTTCCATTTAATCAATTAATCTCATCACTTACTTAATATTTTTTCCAATTCCATATAAAGACTCTAATTCCCAATCTTCCAATAAATATATAACTACCTAATTTTGATACTAAAATTAAAGTCTACATACTTGAAAACCTTAGAACTTACCTTAAAAATCAAATTTTGAAGAAGCTTGGAAGTCCTTTGGTGTTTCCCTTTGTTGGCCGAATTTTGTAAGTGGAAAAAGAGAGAATTTGTTCTTCATTTCACATATATTTATATACAAAGGAAATGATGATCACCTTATGTGTTGGTTAAACTCTTTAAGACCACTTGTCCACTTTTCTCTTTCTTCATTTATTACACATGCTAAATGTTTTCTTTTAATTGGCCAACATTAGATTTTTTTTTTAGTTTTCCTTTCCTTTACTTCTTTCCACTTGTCCCTCTTCCCATTGGATCTCATAAAGTTGTCCCGGGTTACCCATCCGGTCCTGACATGAAACTGGGCCCACATTACGTTCCGGCGATCAATCGGTCATATCTTTTAAACCGTATAGTTCCACGAGTCAAACTACATATAGTTTTGATCCTCTCAACCTCTACTTTCTATTTATAAGGTCTATTTTAAGTTTCCAAGTCATTTGGAAAAATTACCAATAAGCCCTCAACTTTTTACAAAATTCTCTTTATGTCCTTTCTTTGCTCGGGTTTTCTCCGGCTCCGTTTCTACTGACGATCGTTTCATATTTAACCCCTCGCCATTCTCTACGTACTCACGTTTTTATTTTCTACCTTAAATTCATGTATAACTTTAATTGATAATGACCAAAATGCCCCTAGTCAATATTTCTTCGTTTTTCTTTAACGGGACATTTCCTGGAAAAACCGTTACACGTCGTTGCAATCCGATTTTTCTCTACACTCCATTTTTGGAATCTGTTATATGCACTATTAAGAACATCCGGTGCAACTTTTTTTTAATTACATCTACGTCCCCAAACTTTGAAAAATTACAATTAGGTCCATTTGGTCATACAACCTTATCTAGGGCTGTTATCAAGAATTATCTTCTCTTTTCCCCTACTCTCGCTATGAACGTGACTACATTGCATAATTGCGGTAGGCGGATGTGACAATAATGAACCCTAATCCTTTTAAAACCTTAAACCTTAATTTTTTTTATGAACCCTAATCCCTTTAAAACATAAAAAAATATAAAAACATGAAAACCCAAAAAATTGCACAGTAGCTTGAAATTCAATAATCAAAAATCACAAATTTAAGTACTTTAAGGTATTCAAAACCCTAGTTTCATGATTTCACCATTCAAACCTTAATTTGGTTAATCAAAGAGTCTTACCAACCTTTTAAAACATAAAACCTAATCTATTTTAATTTCATAAAAAGTCACAGTAGCTATACTTGAACTTTTATTTGCTTTATTCAATTCCATATTTATTTATACCTTGATTTATCTCTTATGCTTTAATCTATTTAATTTCAATACTTGATTTATTTAATTTATCATGGATGGATGTTTATTTTATTGATATTTAAATACTTTTGATGAATGATTTATTTATGATGAATGATTATTTACTTTTATCAATCAATTTAGATTTCCAAAAGTTGTAAGAGGTATGTCTCCACTTGGTGGGTACCTCATTATTTAAACATCATGTAATTTAATTTTCTTTTCTATTTTAGAACCTTTGTAAAGGGCATGTTTCTACCTTTTGGTGGGTGTCCTATCTAGGCATGTGATGTAAGGAAATATTTCCATCCTTGGATGGGTGTCCATTTATTTGTTTTATTTTGTTTGGACATTGCTTTGATTTTAATATAATGATGCTTTCTTTTTATTGTGTGTAGTATCGATAATATTATTATATTTAAGAATTTTATAATATTAAGATCTATAAATGAGGCTGGTTCCAATGAATCGGGCATTGCGGGGGTGTTGGGCCATTTCTCACCTTCCCCACACGTACCCAACTTTCTGAACCCATTAGGGGCTTGGGGATTCCTTAGGAATCGAGTCATCCACCCCTTTCTTTTTTCCCGGCCCGTCCGGGTGGCGACTCCAATTTCTCCGGACCTAGGTCCGTGTTCTCTAAGGCCCCAGCCTAAACAGTGCCGAAGTCGCAAGAACTATTCCACCGGGAGTGGGGGCGAAAATCCCCGCTCACACTAACCTACTTTAGGTTTCATGATACCATTAGGGTTTTGATTTGAAAAGTATGGTTTTAGGATGGAAATTAGGGTTTTGAGGTTTTAGGTTAAGGAAATAGGGAATTAAGGTTTCTAGATTGGAATTTAGGGAATTAGAGTTTCTATTCAAGCTAGGGTTTTTATTTATAGAAATTAGCATATTTCCTAAACTAGGGTTTTATATAGAATTTAGGGCTTTTATGGTTTTGATGTTAAAATTAGAGTTTTAATCTTGATTCTAAAATCTAATATGTAGACATGTAAAATCAGATTTGACCTAATGGATTATAGTTTTGAATTAAACTTACTTAGGTTATATCATATAATAAAAGTTAAACCAACCTTAAATATGCTATTGTACGAGACTAAAGATTAATATTAGAGTCTTAAACACAATTACTTAATATCGCTCAAAGAAATAAAGTAGCTACTATAAATCTTAAACAAATAAAATCATAAACATGGTTACTGTAAATATTTTGGACGAATGAAATCATAAAAATAAAATAAACATTCGTTGTTTGTTCTACCAATATCAATATGTTGAGTCAAACCCTTACTGCTGCTGACCAACTTTAATCTTGGAAGAACAAAGTAATCAAGAGACGGTGGATACTGTCTCCTTTGGTTGCTATCTAGTTATTGCCGTCTTCTCTCTTGCTTAATTCCTTTCTCTTTTATGATCCCCATAGGGTTTGTTGCTGTCTCACTTTTATAATTTCTTTATGCCAAGTTTCACTCTTCTGGCTGTTTGATCCTTAATCAAAATTTTCATCCCTCTTTAATCCATTGAACCTTTCTATTTATAAGAAAATAAGCTAGTTCAAAATCAGTTAAACCAAACTTAATATGGATTTGCCAATTCATAAAATCATGTCCATATTGAATTAAAATCAAATTAATTCGATATGGACAAGAATTAGGAGTCCTAATTAGATATGGAATGGTCCATATCGAATTAAAATTGGTTTAATTCGATATGGACCCAATTCCATATGCAATTGGAAGACCAATTCGATATGGAATGGTCCATATCGAATTGGTAGCCAACCAATTATAAGGACCCAATTCATATCAAATTGGAAGACCAATTTGATATGGAATGGTCCATATCGAATTGGTGGCCAACCAATTCGATATTGTCCCAATTCCATATCAAATTGGAAGACCAATTCGATATGGAATGGTCCATATTGAATTGGTAGCCCACCAATGTAATATGGACATGTCCCATATCAATTTAAACCAAAATTTAACCCCTCTAACTTCAAATCAAACAATGTCCATATCAATTTAAACAAAAACTGAACCCCTTTAACTTTGAATCAAACCATTTTAGGGCATTCAAATTTAAACCAGCTTATTTTAGGCCTTATAAAATGGAACCAATCTAATTAAAGGCTTTAAAATAGGTTTAAGCCATTAAGAATGGACCATACTTGACTAGGCCTTTTTAAATTAGGATTAAACTAGCTAGGGCCAAAAATAAGGGTCTACACCAACATATCAGAAAAAATGGAAAGCATACATCTTTGAAATGTTCCCGGTGCATTGCAAAGTCCAAACAACATCCTTCGAAAACCAAATGTCCCAAAAGAACAGGTGAAAGTAGTCTTGGATTAGTCCTTTGGTGCTATAGGGACTTGATAATAACCTGAAAGACCATCAAGAAAATAATAAAAAGCATGTCCAAATAATCTATCTAGCATTTGATCAATAAATTGCAAAGGTAAATGATCTTTCTTGGTTACACTGTTTAACTTCTTATAGTCTATACACATTCTCTACCTAGTTTGCATCTGAGTTGGTACCGACTCTCCCTTTTCATTTTGAACTACAGTCAATCCAGTTTTCTTTGGCACCACATGTACGGGACTTACCCACTTACTATCAGCTATAGGGTACATTACTCCCTCATCAAGGAGCTTAAGAACCTCCTTCTTAACTACTTCGCTCATGTTAAGGTTAAGTCTCGTTTGGCCTTCTCTCATCAGTTTAGCTCCATCTTGTAAAACTACTCTATGCATACAAATGGAAGGACTAATACCCTTAATATCGCTCAATTCCCAACCAATGGCTCTCTTGAATTTTTTTTAACACTTTCACAACTTCCTCTTCCTCTAAACTGAGGGATGAAGAAATAATCACTGGTTGTGTGCAGTCCTCCCTAGAAATACATAGTTCAGATGTTTTGGGAGTTCTTTAAGCCCAACTACTCTTAGTTTAATCTCCTCTTCCTCTATCCTAATTTCATCAAACCTAGCCTCATCAATCTCCTCATTTAAGATTAATTTGCATTCCTCAATTTCCATATCTGTAATCTCAACCTCTTCTCCTAAAATCAAGGCCAATTCAAACTTGTCTTCACTATTTTCTTATAAGAAATCATCTTTAATAGCAAGATCAATATAATCAATGAAAGAACAATTAACATAAATAGAAGTAGTGGGAATGGGGGAAGTGTTAAAATTTGAAAATACTATCGTCTGTCCAAAAATTATCATGGATAATTTTCCATTTTTGACATCTATTAAGGTGTTAGTTGTGGCCATGAAAGGCCTTCTTAACAAAATAGTATGCTCAGTATCACTAGAAATCTTTTCCCCCATATCAAGGACTATAAAGTCCACTGAAACTATTTAACCTCTAACTTGTACTAGAACATCCTAAATGATTCCCTTAGGAAATCTAAGATTTCTATGCACTAATTGCAAGACCATGTTGGTTGGTTTAAGTTCCCCAAGCTTTAATTATAAGTAAATTGAATAAGGCATTAAGTTTATGCTAGCCTTTAAATTGTACATGCCAATTGTTTCCTTCCCATTTTCCATAGAAATGTTGATTATGAAATGTCGAGGATCCTTTAGCTTAGGAGGTAGCTTGTGTTGTAAAATAGTGCTTGCCACTTCTGACACTTTCACCTTTTCTTTTGGCTCATATCTTTTTCTTTTTACTGTTTAATTCTTTGAAAAATTTGGCATAAGTTGGCATATTCTTTGAGATTAATACTTACCTTTGAGAGCAAGTCATAAATTTCAGCAAATTGCTTATCTTGCTTCTCACCCTTCAATCTACTTGGAAAAGGGATCTGTGGCCTGTAAGGGTTGGAAGATTTGTGTAATTTTGGTGATATCTTCATGCTCTCATCCTTTGATTTGCTTGCTTCCATGCCCTTTTTTTCTTCACTATTTCCTGCATCTAAAGGATTACCAACTTTGTTATCAATTGCCTTTCCACTTCTTAAAACTGTAACTGCTTAGGCTTCTTCTGGTTGGCTTGAAACTTTCCCTTTTTGTTATGCTTGAAGTTGATTTGGTAATTGAACCACTCGAGTTTCCACCTTCTTAGGTGATGCTTCCAAGGAGTCAAACCGCTTATTATTCACCTTTTGATTTTAAGTGCTAATTTGAATAAAAGCATTCAAATTATCCTCTAATGATGGTTTCTTTGGTTGATCATGGGTGTAGACCCTTAAATTTGGGCCTGCTTAAATTTAAGAAGCTTATCTTGGTCCGTTATAATTTTAAAGGGGCCTAAACCTAATTTTAAAAGGTTGAAATTAAACTAGTGTGATTTTGTAAATTCCATATTAAAATTGTAAAAATGTTAGGCCTAAAAAATTAATAATATTGGATTGGTTTAAGTCGGATGGCTCAAATAAATGTGAGCCATGCCTCATATCGATTTGGGCATTCCAAAATCGATATGAGACTAGCTAATATCTATTTGGGAGAGATAAATCAATATGAGCATGGCCTCATATAAATTTGAGCTTCCCAAATCGATATGAGGCTGGCTCATATCGATTTGAATGTCAATTGGATCAAATTTTGTAGAAAGGCAACAATAATAATTAACACAGAAGCAAGAAGAGAAGAATATCAACACTCAATAATTGTTTAGGCAATTGTTTCTCTCAACCAAAAAACTACGTTTGATCCAGGCAAATTGGCTCAACATTCAACCTTTGGACAAATCTTCAAACGCAGGTGCAATTTTCTAATTCGGTCTATTTAATTAATAGTTATAATTGTTTTTCAAAACAACATCACAATAGCTTGCTTATCTAAAATCTTGTTTATTCTCGTAGCTTAAACCCTAGTTGCATGCTTATAAATCGGAAATCTATTTGTTTCATCCAATAACTCACCTCATATTTGTTATTCACATTAGTCTTTAATTTAATATAACAACACAAACTTAATCATCCAAACCCTAAAAACCTCAATTCAACTTAAACTAAATTTCCTAAACCCTAGTTCCAGGAACCCAAACCCTAATTTATAAAACTGTAAAATCACAAAACCTAAATACCTAATAGCTTAATTTTCAAATCTGAATATACATAACTCTTTATTTTTCAAACATTCAAAACCATAACCATATTTCTTTAAAATCAAATATCTTTTCGTATTTTCCTAAAAATCAAAACTTTAGCCATGTTTTTTAAATATCCAAAAACACGAATTATGTTATATTAATAAAACCTTTAAACCTATTTCTTCAATATCCAAAACCCGAATTTATTATTTTCCAAACCCTAATTTTTAAAATAAACCCAACATTATTTTCTAAACTCTAATTCTATTTGATTAAGGTACTAGATCCAAGATTTAATTGACAGTGGAAAGTTGTCTTAGCTTGATAAGCACAACATTAAAAATAATCTTCTGCCTAAATTTAGAAGGGCACCACTGCTTGCAACCTTCATGATGGAGGAAGGATTGGAAGAGAGTTTTCTCTTGCCATATTATCCTAATATGGATGGAGAAGCTGCTAAAGAGGAGGTGCTACTAAGCAAGCTTGGACTAACTGTTGATGATGAAGCAATAATCCTTGATGATGGAAAAATCCTTGCCCTTGATATGTCTAAATACATGAAGCATCTTCGACACCAACTCAACAAACTTCCCTTGGCTTGTTTGGTTTTTATTTTTATTTTTTTTTGCTTTAGTGTTTTCTAGAATAATTATGTTTTTCAAAATATGATTATTTGAATAAATTATTAAATTTTTATTGGTCTTTATTCATTTTCATTCCAACCAATGAGGAATCTAGCTTGATATTCATAAATTAGTGTATTTATGCATCATGGTTTGAATGACTTTACTTGTAATATCCTCATTTATGCCCTAGAAGTTTTGCATATTGTTGTTGTTGTTATTGTTATAAATTGGATTGAATGAATATAATGGGATAAGAAAAGAAATTGGGAGGAGAATGCTTGTGTATTTGTGTTTTGGGGAAATTTAGGGTTTAGAGAGAATGGTATATGTTGTGTATATGATGATATATATAACATATAAATGGGTCAAAGGAAGAGTCAAAAGAAGAGAGATATTTTTGTGTTAAGTGTGTAATTACATATAAGGGCTTATATGAGACAAAAGGTTAGTTATATGGTTGAGGGCATTTTGGTAATTGCTTGGATAAGATTACTTGGTGGAGATTAAAAGCAAAATTTGACTTTGTGTCTTCATCATTTTCTTTCTTTCTTTCAAGAAGTGGCCGGCTCTCCATAAACCAAAAAGGAAGAGAAGTGTTCTTGATGCTAGAAGCATATTGAAGAAACAATCAAAGGATTTGACAAGGGATTTGTGGAATTTCTTCTTTTAAAGTAAGTATTCTCTTGTTTTCTTTACTTATTTGGAAGCGGTGTTGGAAGTGAAGTAGGGTTTGGTGATTTTGTGATTTGGTGGATTTGAGATGTGTTGTGTTGTGTTTACAAGTGTTAAATTGATTTTAAGTTATGAGTTTAATTAGAGGTTGTTATTGGAAATGGTGGATGTTGATTTGGAAGGATGGAGAAGGATGTTGATTTTAGGGTTTTGAGATGATATGTGTTTAATTGTTATATTAATGTGTTGTGAAGTAATTCTTGTGGTGATTATGTGTTTAGAACATTGATTATGTTCATTTGAAACATGTTATATGATGAATATTGTGTTTGAGTGCAATTGAGAAAGTGTTGGTTTTAGTAATGGGTGACACGGCCATAAGCATTGAAGAGACACGCCCGTGTCATTTATTTGGGTTGGCTACTGTCTCTTTTATTTTTAGAGACACGGGCGTGTCCCTCAAGTGGGTTGGGCGTGTCCCTCAAGTGGGCTGGGCGTGTCCTACAAATGAGTTACATATTGTTTTATTCTTTGCTCCTTTTTACATTGTTTTGATTCTTCAAAGGTTCTATTGTTCCTAAACTTAAACATGAACATTATAAACATGTTTCAAACACAAGAATGATCTAATCAAATGAATGTGGAAGATCCTAAAGCTATGAATCATATCAATTGTGTTTTGTCCTAATTGCATTGTTGAGATTTAGCAATGTTATGTTATGCATTGTGAATGGTAATGTGTTTCATGAGTAATGTGGAATGAAATGTTGATATTTATGAATGATGCTATGTGATATATAATGTGATCATGGATGAGATAAATATACACTTGAATAATGAAGTGTTATATTGTGAAATGAAATGTGAGGCCATTGTTATTGGCTAAGGTGATTCAATGGAGATAAATGAGGCATGTTTGCCTAAATGAAAATGAGAATTGAGAATGAAATCTAAATGAATTGTGTGGCTAATGTGTTATTCCATTTTCAGAGTTTGTTGTTGGTGGCATGCCTAATAAGTGTAACAATCTCTTGAAGTTAGGTTGTATTGAATCCTTGAAGCCTAATTGAGATGTTACCACCCTTGAAGCTAGGTTGGGTTAGTTCTTGAAGCCAAGTTGGGTTGAAGTTTATCATGCTTTGCTCCCCTTGAAGCTTGGTTGAACTTAATCCTTGAAGCCTAGTTGGGTATATGATATTGATAATTGTGATAACAAACCAAAGCATTAACTCTGAAAATTGAATGGCATATTAGTGTGTCTTGGGCCCAATGCTTGTCTATGTTTAATGTGAGTCATGATTTGTTTATTGTTGTTCATGGATGATTAAATGATTAAATAATGGAGTATATGCAATGATGTTGAAATGTGATATGCATATATGTATGTTGATTATAAAATATAAAGAGATGTTGTTAGCTTTGCATCTATGTTGTTACATATATGATATGAATTAGAATTGACATTGTATTGTATTAAAGCATCTCAATAGCATGTTTTATCTTACTAAGCCCTTGGCTTAGCGCGATAGTGTTTAATCGCGCAGGTAATAGAATTGATAGAGTTGAACCCGATAGTTCATCAAGACCAAGTGAGAGTAGACCTTGAAGAGTCCATTTTGGGAGCTTAAAGATCAAAGCAGACTTGCCAATCATGTATACTTCTTTATATTTTGTAAAGAAATGTTTAAAGTGTAAATATGTAAATATTTTATAACTTCCGCTGTGTAATATTTAAATGTATATATATATAATTAATATGTTTTCGTTTTATAAGTAAATGATCTATTTTTCTATAATGTATAATGATAAGGGTATTGTATCAAGTTTAAAGTGTTTTGAATGTTAAGAAAACCGTAGCATCCCTATGTTTGATGCACTTATGCTACA
This sequence comes from Garcia nutans, assembly GCA_947685225.1. Classification (NCBI taxonomy): domain Eukaryota; kingdom Viridiplantae; phylum Streptophyta; class Magnoliopsida; order Malpighiales; family Euphorbiaceae; genus Garcia; species Garcia nutans. Next base: position 6,403,867 of record CANTUV010000068.1, read on the forward strand.
TTGTTGTGGTTGTAGTGTGTGTGTGTATTGGATATGGGGGTGTTACATTACTAGGTGAGGGAGTTGTTCTATAACATAGAGTTGTGTATGCTTACTTAGAGAGGGCTCCTACATAATGACATTTGTCTAGGTCCTAGTCAATCTTAGAACATGCTTTGATAAATTTTCGAGGTGAAATTGAACTCTGGTTATTTAAGGGAGAGATGATCTAGGCATTGCTTGGTTATCCAACAATTATTATCTGCCCTATTAACATCAATCCCTAGTTTGTCCCTTTGAGCCTTCATAAGATTTTAGCTTACTTTTTATTGGCTTGTAAACCCTAATAACCTACCCTGAGCTGTTGTGATACTTATGACAAATCTGATGATCACTAAGGGGAAGAGGCAAGAAGATCAAATAAAGGATTCCATAGTTAAGACCATAAGGATAATTGAAGTTCTCAAGGGCATAAGGATAGTTGAAGTTCTCAAGACCATAAGGATAGTTAAAGTTCACCTAATACTAGACCTACTATCTCCAATGTATTAAGATGACATTATGGAAACAAATGATTTATCTTTGTTGAAGAAAACTCACTCTCCTCCACTCATCCATAGTCAAAAGCATAGAATGGTGCAGACAAGACAACTTTCTTGGAGCTATGGTGAAAAACAAAAAAACCAAAAAAAAAGAGAAAACAAAAAAGGGAGAAGAAAGAAAAGAAAAGAAAAAAGAAAAGAAAAGAAAAGAAAGAGAACAAGAAAAGAAAAGAAGAAAAAAAGAGAAAGAAAACAAAACACAACAAGAGCGGTTTAGTACCTAAAGTGGCAGAAGAATTCCACTTAGTTTGCACAGACAGATTGACCTAAATTGGTCCAGCCCAACTAAATACTTAAATACACAAGGGAAAAGACCATTTTTCATTTTATTCAATATAGCTCTAGGTCCATATTCTTGAAAATCTTACACTTGATATTCAAAAAGGGGAAAGGACGAAAAAGAAAGAGGAAGAAAAAGGTAGTCTAAAGATCAAGATAATACTGATTTCTGCCAAGAAAATGAAAGGACATTCAAGCTTTGTATTTTCATGAAGTAAGAAGGAAATGCTAAGCCAAAAGGTGAAAATGGAACCTCTAATAGCATATGGTTCCACTAGAAAGTCTATAGTGTGAAGGTTTTTCCATAGCAATACATCGGCTCCAATCTCAAAAAGGCCTTCATTTAACCCATGTCCCCTATAGACCCCATTTCAAGCCTATTAAAGACCGGTTGATCTCTCTTGGTAGATAGAGTCTATTAGTGGAGATAGTTTGAATAAGCATGCATATGAGATAGACAATATTTAAACTCAATGAGACCTTTAGCCAAGTAATGTGTATGTGCCTATCTAAAGTGCAACAGTTCTTACTCAAATAGAAATGATACCCGAGTTTAGTATGATAACTAGGGAAGAAAAAAAATTATTTTCTTGTCACATAAACCTTCAATTCAAGGGAAGTATGTTGAACCGACAAACCTCAAAGGACACATTGGGCAAAATAAATTATTATTGGCAAGATTATGAAGAAGCTACCAATTAACGTGCTGAATCATAGTTGGAAATGGATGTATCTCTGACTATGCTGCTTAGGCCCCACTACTCATGTTTTCAACATCTTGAAGATAAAAGCCATAAATATGAAGTCTTCTGCCATTTCAATACAAGACCTAAATGAGTATTTAGAAAGAATAAATAAGACTGCATTGGCTTACCATCTCAGTATGTGAGTCAATAGAACCACTGTAAGTATTATTCATGCATACATGAGTATATTATAATGCATTTTGTTGTCTTACATTATCTATTCTTTGTCAAAGTGAACAACAAATACTCTTTGAAGCAAACATGAAGCAGATATGGAATCAGGGGGGCATGGAAGGCCCATTGCTTGAGGAAGATCCAATTACTTTACAAAAATGGAGATGTATACTTGTGTAAGGAACCAGACAAAATGAAAACATCAATTAGAACCTACATAGAAAAGAAATCAGTGGTTTGAGCCTACACAATGGGAAAAACTTCTCCTTTTCAATATTTAAGTTTGTACGTGAATAAAATATTTTTAGACTCACTTTCAATATTTTTTCAAGTAGGGGGGCAAAGATAGGATATGAGAACTAGCTAAAAAATAGCTGAATTTTTTGAAAAAGGAGGAACATAGCAAGAACAAAGTGAGAACCCTAACAGAATGTAGATGCCAAAGACAAAAGATCAGTCTAGCTAGAAGAGTTCAAGCCAATATAGGATAAATGTCAGAGGATGAAGATCCATTTTGAAGGGTAAAGACCCGAAGTCCAAAGGATGAAGATCCAATTTAAAGGGTGAAGACCCAAAATCCAAGGATAAAGATCCAATATGAATGGTGAAGGCCCACGATCCATTGAAGAATAGAACAATCGGTGAGAAGAAAGTTAAAATTCTCAGATGATAAAAGGTCAAACAAAATCCATTAAAAAATAAAAACAATTGGCCACGGGTCTAAGTACCCAAATGAACTCCAGTCTTGGGTCTAAGTACCTATATCAAATCTAGTTTCGGGTCCAAGTACCCAAATCAAATCCAATTTCGGGTCCATGTACCCAAATCAAATCCATTTTTGGGTCCAATTATCTAAATCAAATCCAGTCTTGGATCAAGAATCCAAAATCTAGTCTTGGATCGAGAACCCAAAATCCAATCTTTGGTCGAGTACCCAAATTAAATCCAGCCTCTGGTAGAGAACCCAAATTCAATCTCTTGTCGAGAACCCAAATTCAGTCTCAGGTTGAGAACCCAAATTCAGTTTAGGGACGAGAATATAAATCCAGTATAGGGTTGAGAACCCAAATCCAATCCAGCTCTAGAACCCAAACCAACTCGGGTCTAGAACCCAAATCATTTTCGAGTCCAGAACTCAATCATGGTCTAGAACCCAAACCAACTCTGGTCCATAACCTAAAATTATTTTTTAGTCCAGAACTCAATTCAACCTCGGGTCCATAATCCATTTTTATCCAAAATCATCTCAAAGTCATGTTGCTTTTTACTCTCTTCTACTAAAGTCTCAGATAGCTCAAGCAGGGGGCAAACTGCAGACCCTTAAATTTGGGCCGATTTAAATTTAAGAAGCTTATCTTAGTCCGTTATAATTTAAAAGGGGCTAAACCTAATTTAAAAAGGTTGAAATTAAACTGGTGTGATTTTATAAATTCCATATTAAAATTGCAAAAATGTTAGGCCTAAAAAATTAATAATATTGGATCGGTTTGAGTCAGATGGTTCAAATCAATGTGAGCCATACCTCATATTGATTTGGGCATCCCAAAATTGATATGAGGCTAGCTCATATCAATTTGGGAGAGCCAAATCGATATGAGCATGGCCTCATATTGATTTGAGCTTCCCAAATCAATATGAGTTTGGCTCATAACGATTTGGATGTCCAAATTGATTTGAGCCTTGCCTCATTTCGATTTGGTCAACCCATATCGATATGAGGAGGGCCTCATGTTGATTTTGGCCTCTCAAATTGACTAATCCGAGTTCTAAACAATTTTGACCGACCAATTTAATTTTCTAATCAAGCTATAATTCATTTGGAATTCGAATTGAGTAGTTTAGGTTTAAGGGTTAAGTAATTGTTTTTCCCTATAAAGATAGGATTAAAAGAATGGAGAGGGGGTGCCAATTGGATTGGATCGGATTTTATAGAAAGGCAACAATAATAATTAACTCAGAAGCAAGAAGAGAAGAATATCAACACTTAACAATTATTTAGACAATTGTTTCTATCAACCCAAAAACTACGTTCGATCCAGGCAGATTGGCTCAACATTTAACCTTTGGGGGAGTCTTCAATCGTAAGTACAATTTTCTAATTCGATCCATTTAATTAATAGTTACAATTTTTTCTCAAAACATCCTCACAGTATCTTGCTTATCTAAAATCTTATTTATTCGTGTAGCTTAAACCCTAGTTGCATGTTTATAAATCAAAACATAATCTACTTGCTTCATCCAAAAACACACCTCACATTTGTTATTCACAGTAGTCTTTAATTTAATATAACAACATGAACTTAATCATTTAAACCCTAATAACCATAATTCAACTTAAACTAAATTTCCTAAACCCTAGTTCCAAGAACCTAAAGCCCTAATTTATAAAACTGTAAAACCACAAAACATAAATACCCAATAGCTTAATTTTCAAATTTGAATATCCTTAACTTTTTATTTTTCAAACATTCAAAACCATAACCATGTTTCTCTAAAATCAAATATCTTTTCATATTTTCCAAAAAATCAAAACTTTAGCCATGTTTTTTAAATTTCCAAAAACCCGAATTATGTTTTATTTATAAAACCTTTAAACCAATTTCTTCAATATCCAAAACCCGAATTTATTATTTTCCAAACCCTAATTTAAAAAAAAAAACCTAGCATTATTTTCTAAACCTTAATTTTATTTTCCCAAAACCCTAGCTTTTTTTCTAAAAATCTTAAAACCCTAACTTTGTTTTCTAAAAGCCCTAAAAATCCTAATTCATGTCACTAAAACCCTAGTTTGGATATCTATTACTTAATATAATATTTAACCATAGATTTGATTATTTAACTTGTTAATACATGTTTATAATTTGTGATTTATTGATGATTTATGATGGATGATTTGCTTTTATTATCATAAATGTTTGAATGGTTTAATTCATTTCATTAATTATTTTAATGTTGATTATTTTAGTTTCAATAATGTAAGAGGTATGATTCCACTTTGTGGGTACCTTATTAAATAAGTTCCAATGTAATTTAATTTATTTTTGAATTTTGGATTAATGTAAAGGGCATGTTTCCACTAAATGTTAAGTGTCCTATTTTATCTAGTTTTAGATATTGAACATTGTAAAAGGCATGTTCCCATCTATGGATGGGTGTCTGTTTTGTTTGTTTCATTTTAATAAAGTGATGGATGTTTATTTATTTTTATAATTGCATGTATTATGGATAATATTATAATATTTAAGAATTCAATAATATTTAGACCTGAAAAGGAGGCCGGTTCCAATAAATCGGGCGTTTAAGGGGGTGTTGGGTCATTCTCAACTTCCCCATTTATACCAAACTTTTCGAACCCATTAAAGGGTTGGAGATTTCTTAGGAATTGAGTCATTCACCCCTTTCTTTTTCAGGCCCGTCTGGGTGGCGACTCCATTTTTGCCTAGTTTAGGCCCGTTTCTCTAAGGCTCTGAGCCTAACAATGCCGAAGTCGCAAGAACCATTTCACATTGGAGTGGGGGCAAAAATTTCATCTCACAATGGTTTGAATATTGTCCTTGAAATTGAGTGCCTCTTTGATATGATTGAAAAGATTGTTGAATTGGAAATTGTTGATTTTTTCGAGAGAAATTTGGATGGCTCCTCCACCCTAAATTATAAGAGTTGGAGTATGGATAATTTCTTCCTCTGTATGGAAAATCCTCTGAGGCATTCTCTTATTCTTACTCTTCTTGGTATTGATCAAAGCTTTCCGAACACATATTTGACTATGTCCAGAAATACCACATACCACACATCCTTCTTGGCTAGGCATGCGGTGGTTTCCTCTTACATTTAATATTTTCACTTGCCTTGTCAACTCCACTATTTGGTTTTCCATTTAAGAATTATCATTCACATCATAAATTTCTCTTTTCCTTTCTCCTATGCTCTTTTGCTCTGAATTTGCTCCTAGCATTTCAAATAACCTTACAGTTTCAGAAGTTGTTTTCTCACCCATGGCTCCTTTGGCTGAATTGTCTGTTGTATTCTAACTTTGCTGTGTGAGCCTATCATAGAAGAATTGATTAAGCAATTGTTGAGGATAATGATGATGAGGGAACTGAAATAATAAAGATTTGAAGCAATCCCACGCTTCATGGAATGGTTCACCATCCATTTGCGTGAATGTTCCAATGTTCTCTCGAAGCTCTTTTGTCTTTTGGTGTGAGTAAAATTTACTCATGAATTTGTTATAGACTTCAGTCCGGATAGTCATGGAATTTTTTGGTAGGGTCTTCAACCATGTCCTGGCCCTATACTTATGTGTCCTCTTCAAATTATTACCTAAACTACCTTCCCCTGCAATGACACTATAAACTTGTTGTGCTCCACTTAACACTGCCAAAAGCGACACTCACAAGTATACGCGGTTGTTATAGTAATGGTTATTACACCAAGGTCATCTCACAAGGAATGTGTTATTCATAATAATTTGATTGAAATAAAATAAATTGAAGAATTAGTGTGTGAGGTTTACAATGTTGTTGAAATCGAAATAAAAGTAAAATTGTAAGTGAACAATTCTCGGTATGGTAATGATTGGTTCAAATTCTTGGAAGGGTACGTAGGATTTATAGATCAATTTAGTCAAATGTTTATTTCTCAAATTATCCATTAATATAACCTTGTAACTTTTTTTACTTTTGATTAATTAGCAATCATTAATTCAATAGTTTTCACATTCATCAACCAATAAAAGCCAACTATTTTTTTTTTGAAATTAAGTAAACCCTAGAACTTATATTTGTAATTCATTTTTAGGGATGTCAAATGCATAGTTCCAATATTAAATTTTATCTCTCGATCTTTCATTCAATATCTAGAGATTAATAGGTGGCTAATCTATCAACCTAATATTCATTCCAATGCAGTCAACATAAGACAAGGCATATTAATGGAATTTATTGAATTAAATCATTTGATCAAATTTACTACAAATCCTAAGTATAAATAGTTTAGCTCATCATCAAAATCAACATAAACACCCATTTCAATAGAATTCAAATTACAAAACCTCATTGGAATATTAATGTATTTCACAATAAAATTTTGAAAAATTGAATAAATTGAAGGGATAAAGAACCAGTTTGAAGATGCATTTAGATTGCTCTTACTCGCTCCACTTGGATTTAATGACCTCTCAATATTCTCCTCTAAAATGGCTTGCTCAAAACCCTTGTTTCTAAGATAAAGTCTTGGTCATGTGTCTTCTTCTTTCCCCTATCTTCTACTCTAAATCTCTTGAAAACAATGGAACTTCCAAACACACATCCAAGATTCATGGTGAGTTTTAGAGAGTTGATGATTATTGAGATAATGCATGTGATGAATATCAAAATGGAGATCCCCTCTCTCTCTTCAAAAACCACCTTTTATTTTAAAAGGTTGTCTTCTTTTAAATTAAAATTTCCTTCCTTTTCTCATGCCATTACCATTTGTTCCCACTCTCTCTAAAAATCCATCTTCCTTTTTATTTTAAAAACTCACCATTCCTCTTATTCTATTGTGCCACATTTCTTTGTCTCAGTTTACAACTTATATATTTGCCTTCATTTTGCTTCTTTAGTTGAGAGACATGGCCAAGCTAGGCATGGCTTACCGTGTGTTCCATTCTTTACCTTCAACACGGCCAAGATGTTTGCATGTGTCCAACTACCAAGTTCAAAAGCTTTGCTTTCTTGAGTAGAACATGGCCAAGAACAAGTTGTCTTGGCTGTGTGATATGATACAGATGGTTGACACAGCCAAGACTCTTGCCTGTGTTCAGTTCTGCTAAGCTTGAACTTATTTTTCTTCTTACTTGTGAGAGACACGACCAAGATTGATTCCTAGTCTTGGCCGTGTGATGTGACATGGCCAAGATGGCTACTTGTGTCTCTTTCTACCTGCAAGTCTTCTCACCTAGAATGTTACACGGCCAAGATGGATGAACATATCCAAGTCTGCCTAAGTTTCATCTTCATGATGGACATGGCCAATACACAAAACGTGTCTTGTTCTATGTGGAACCTTTTTTGCTTTATCTTCCTCCCGTAATTCCTTCAAATGATAGACTTAGCACCTTCTACTTCTTTTTTTTAATTGCTTTGCTTTAGCTTGAATCCTAGCAATAATCTTGAACAATTTGATTAGAAAACAAACAAAATTAACCTAAAAATAAGTATTATGAATACTCACATCATACAATTCATAAAAACCCAATATAGGCTATATATTTGAGTACTTCACAAAAACCCATGGAGATGCACTATTAGAGTTCTTCATAAAAACCCAATATAGGCTAATGATTTGGGTACTTTAGAAAAACCCATAGAGATGTGCCATTAGGGTACTTCATAAATACCCAATAAAGGCTAAAGGTTTGGGTACTTCATAAAAACCCATGGAGATGTGCTATTAGGATACTTCATAAAATCCCAATTTAGGCTAAAGATTCAGGTACTTCACAAAATTATAACAAAGAAGTGCCATTAGGGTACTTCATTAGATCCAATATAGGCTATGGGTTTAGGAACTTCATAAAAACCTATGGAGATACGCTGTCAGGTTACTTCATAAAAATCCGATATTGGTTGAGGGTATGAGTACTTCATAAATACCCATGAAGATGTGTTGTTATAGTATTTCATAAAAATCCAATATAGGCTGAGGGGTTGGATACTTCACAAAAACCTATAGAGATGCACTATTAGGGTACTTCAAAAAAATTCGATATAGGTTGAGAGTTTGAGTACATCAAAAAACCCATAGAGATATGCACCATCAAGGTACTTCATTAAAACCTAATACAAGCTGAGGTTTTGGATATGTTCATCATTCAAATTAACCTAACTTCTCCACCTTTGACAAAGGCAAAAAAAAAATGAAAATCAACATTGAATCAGTCAAATGAACTCAATTTATTTAATTCTTAAGAAAAGGAAGAACATAAAAGAGAAATGAAAATTAGCAAGTACAAGGAAATGATAATAAAAAATAAACTAGGTTTAATCTTCTTAGTCATCATCGTCATCTTCACCATCACCTTCTTCATTCCCTTCCTCTTCTTCTTCTCTTTGGTGGGATGCAGCAACTTCACCTTCCTCTTCATAAAGATAAGAATCATGAATAGAAGGAGACAAGCTAGGTTCATCTTTAAAGCATTGAGAGAGTCCATAATCCTTAAATTTGTTGGATCTCAAGATGAAGATGAGATACTTGAGTAGTGAGGCTATCAATATGTGTCCCTTAGGAGGTCACTTGACCATGAATATCTTGAAGAAGTTGCAGGATTGAGGCTTGAGGTCTAGTAGATTGTGTTCTAGGAAACTCCATTTGAAAGGACTCTTCAGTTTCATCAATAATCCTAGGCCTTTTTCTTTGTTGGGCTCTAGCTCCTTGAGCTCCTAATAGATATTTATAAGTCCCCTCAACATCTCTAATGCATTTGGCATACTTGAAATAGCCAATGTTTATGAATTTTGTTGTGGGATAAAGAGAATTGGAGAGAGTGTCTTTGTTTTCTGGTGTTAGTGCACCAACATACTTGGCAATTTGGGTTATTTGTGAAGAGAGGAGAATTATACCAGCCTTGGTTTTCCTGAGGTGAAGGAAAAGTGTCAATAAAAGAAGAGGAGATCTTTTTGTGTTACTTTCTCATTGGTTTCTCCTCTAGCACTTATTCTATAGGTGATTATTCTATGCAACATCCAATAGGTCAAGGTTCTAAGGTTCTTGGCATTAGATTACTTGTGGAGTGAGGTTTCAATGGAAATCTCTTTCTAGAAGTTCAATCGAACTTCAGGAGCAAGAACTGTGTTGGAGATGTGAGAAATCTCTTCCAATTGAAAACCCCAAATGGATGAAAAGTCTTCTAGGGTAAGTCTATACCCTTGGTTAAAGAATCTAAAAGAAATACCATAGTAACCTAAGGGGTCGGTGCTGGTTTTGCTAACCACTAAAGTTGTGAGGAGTTTCTTTGTTAAGGATTCCCACCCAAGGTCATCATGTTCAAGGAATACAAACTTTTGTCAACCTAGATTATGGAGACATCCTCTAATAAAATTCTCAATACCTAAAGACTCAAGGGTCATGGTGGAGAAGATATGGTTTGGTTCAACTATTTTGTCTTTGAGAATTGCATATCTTTTTCTCTCATCATCATCCTTGAATCTTATTTTGTGGCTTCTTCTAGATACTTCTTTTTATTGAGATGAGGCAGTAACACCCTTTCCTTTCTCACTTCTAGAGGCTTTTCTCTTATGTTCTTTAGGTGCCATTGAATTGTGACTTGAAAAGAAATGAAGAACTTGAGAAATTTTGAGTGTTTTGAATAATTGAGTGTCTAGAGATTGATTAAATGTTGTAAAATCTGATATTAGGGGTATTTATATTGTTTTGCATGAAAACTAGCCATTTATAGTTGTTGAAGAGAATTTATGCACATTTTCAAAAGTTTCCAAAGGCTAGAAAATTTTTAATTCATAGAAAAAGTCTAGTTGGACTCTCATTGGTATTTTTTGAAAAATTTAAAAAGTACGGTCGGACTTGCCAGAAGTGCGTACGAAATTCTAGTTTTGCACATAACAGTTAAAATTTTTTGAATTATTCTAGTCAAATGAATCAAGGTATGGTCGAACCATTCAGAATTTAGCAATATCAAAGATTTAAATGTAAAGTACGATCAGAGAAAGTGTGATTCCAAATAGGAAAGTTGATAAGTTTTTAGAAATCAAGAAATTTTTAAGTAAGAAAGTGTATGTTTCAATTTACGGCCTAAGTGTATGATAAAAATAAGTGTACAATTTGATCAATAGGTTGAAGGGTCAATCTAAGGTAGTTCCATCTATCATACTTATATATTATTTTATGAAATTTAATCTTTCTTCGTTCAAGGGTTTTGTGAATATGTCAACAAGTTGTCTTTGAGTATCTATAAATTCTAAAACTACATCTTAGTTTTGAACATTGTCTCTTAAAAAAAAAGATGTCTAATGTCATATGTTTGGACCTAGAATGATGGATTGGATTTTAATGGTAGTTGTAATGTCACATTTAATGGGAATGTGGTCAAAATATTTACCATAATCTAGAAATTATTGCTTCATCCATAAAACTTGTGTATAATAAAACATACAGCAACATATTTGGCTTCTGCCATAGATAGGGCAACCGACACTTGTTTCTTGCTAAACTAAGAAACTAAGCAATCATCAAGGAAATAGCATGCACCGATTGTGCTTTTCCTATCCAATAGGCTACTGGAAAAATTTTCATCTGAAAAACCTTAAATGTCAAATGATGTATTTCTAAGATACCAAAGTCCTAAATGAAATGTTCCACTCAAATATTTTAAAATCCTTTTGGTGGGATTCAAATGTAATTCTTTAGGGCATGATTGAAATTTAGCACACAAATAAACACTCTACATTATATTGGGTCTAGAATCGGTTAAGTAAAGGAGTGATGCAATAACACCTCGATATTTCTTCTCATCAACTTTTTTACCAATTTCATTTTTGTCCAATTTTAAGGATGTACTCATTGGATTCTTTCTTGCTTTGCAACCATCCATGCCAAACTTCTTGAGAAGTTCCTTTGTATATTTGGATTGATTGATGAAGATACCATCTTTGTATTGCTTAATTTATAGACCAGGAAAGAATTTAAGTTCACCCATCATGCTCATTTCAAATTTCTAGTCATACAAGAAGCAAACTCTTGGCACAAAGATTCATTAGTATCACAAAATATAATGTATTCAACATAGATTTGTACAATTAAAATGTTATGCAATTTCTTTTTAACAAAAAGTGTAGTATCAACTTTGCCTTTTGCAAAATCATTTTCCAATAAGTAAGCACTAAGTCTACCATACCAAGCTCTCGGAGCTTGTTTTAATCTATATAGTGCCTTGGCTAATTAAAAACATGATTTGGGAATTTATAATCTTCAAAACCATAGTCTAAATACTTAAATTTTGATCAAGTGGTTACTCCCTTTGAGATGTCACTAATGATGAGTTCCCTTGGATGATCCTTTTGATAATACCAATCTTTGGATAGTTCTTGAGTCTCTCCCATCTTAGGTTCTTCTTGTTCCAATATGTGTTCTGGTTCATCATTGTTTTCCTTTGGAGTATTTTTGTCTCAAGTTCTTTAAATGTACCTATAAGATCATCAAGAGTACTACCTTTTCCATGATCAAGCTTGGATAATTCATCAAAGATGACATGCATTGATTCCTCAACTACTAGAGTTCTCCTATTAAATACTTTATATGCTTTACTAGAAGATGAGTACCCTAAGAATACACCTTCATCCGATTTGGATAAGAATTTTCTAAGGTTGTCCTTGGTATTTAATATGAAGCATTTGCATCCAAATACTCTAAGGTAAGATATTTTGGGTTTTCTTCCATTCCATAACTCATAAGAAGTTTTACTTATTAAAGGCTTTTGAACACATGATTTGAAATATAACATGCGGTAGTAATGGCTTTTGTCCAAAAATAAGAAGGTAAATTATACTCATTGAGCATTGTTCTAGTATTTCCACCAATGTTCTATTTTTCCTCTCAGCCACTCCATTTTGTTATGGTGTTCTAAGAGTTGAAAAATTATGTGAAATTCCAAGTTCAATGAAAAAATTTTCAAGTTTTTCGTTTTCAAATTCTTTACCATGATCAATTCTAATAGATGTGATTTCCCTTTTCATTTTGATCTCTTTTTGCAAAAATTTTGAAATGATCAAAAAGCTTCATTCTTTTGATCTAAGAAATTAACTCATGTAAACCTTGAGTAGTCATCAACAAGTACAAATACATACAACTTGCCTCCTAGACTACCAATTCTATTAGGACCAAACAAATCTAAATGAATTAATTCTAAGGATCTAGATGTACTTACAATATTCTTTGTTTTGAAAGAACACTTATGTTGTTTTCTAGGTTGACAAGGTTCATAAATTTTATATTTGTTGAATTTTATTTTGGGGAGTCCTCAACAAGTTTTTCCTTGCTTAGACATTGCAAATGGTCCATATTTGCATGTTCTAATCTTCTATGCTAAAACCAAGTATCATTATTAATAGTGACTAAATATTCAAAAGCATTATTAGAGTGTAGGTCAATTTTATAGGTGTTACCAATTCTTCCTCCTTTGAATACAAGCTCACCATTTGAAAAGGTGATTTTGCATCCCTTAGAGTTAAAATTTACATTGTATCCTTTGTCACATAATTGAAAAACACAAAGTAAATTATATTTTAAACCATCAACCAACCACACATCATCAATTAAATTCTTACCTAGAATACAAATAGAACCAATGCCTATAATTTTTGCTTTAGCATTGTTTTCAAATGTCACATTACCTCCTTGCTTGTAAGTAAGAGCTTTGAAAAGTTTTACATTACTAATCATATGCCTTAAACATCCACTATCTATAAGCCGAACACTTTTATTAATAGTAGAACTTAGGCATACCTACACAATAATAAGGTTTATCTTCTTTTAGGTAACCAAATGAACTTGGGTCCTTGGGGGTTAGTTGTTGAAGGATCCTCTAATTTGAGATGAGCCTTCGTAATGTAACAAAATGTACTTTGATGACAAAATTTCATGCAAGAATGGCATTGATAAAAAAAAAAGTTTATTTCTTTGCATTCCCTTACTAAACTTTGAAGAATTAAATTGACAATCACAAGTATGTATGGAATAAAATTGTTTATATGCAAAGTTATGATAGTGTCCTTGCCTTGTGTACATGTATGTATAATTTTCTCTTGAAACCTTAGTTCTAGATCCTAATGAGCCTAGTGTAGTCTTTATAAGATTTTTAAGGCTTGGTGTATGCATTTGTATTCTTTACAACTTCAACACTAGAGGTTTGAGTTATAGAGGTTTTAACAAATGTTGGTGCATTGGATGTAGTAGTGGTTGATCCATTGAACCCTAAACCATACTTGAAGGAAGGTGACATTTGAACACTTATCATTGTATCCAAGGCTTCCTTACCTTTGAGAAATTTTGTGATAGAATTTTTTAATTTATTTATTTCTTCTTTCAAGATTTTAGTTTCCATAGTAATTTTATCTAAGCTAGATGAATTTTTAGATACATCATTTAAAGACTTCATTAATCGTTCATTTGAGGACTTCAATTCTAAAGTGAAATTTTTTAAAGAAACAAAGTCTTTTTCATGCTTAGAGAATTTTTCTTTATAGAATTTCATCTTAGAAAAATATTTTTGGACTCTTAGGTTCATATGCTCTACTAAATCACAATCATTTAAAGCACCATTAACATTATCACTATATGCATTCAAGTTCAAAGATTGAGTACCTACCTCATTGGTGTGATCATCATATCCAAAAGCAATGAGTCAAAGATTTGCAATTCCTTGCTCTTCCTCCTCTTCTTCTTCACTTGAAGAGTCATCATCCCATGTGGCTTTGAGAGATTTCTTCTTCTCCTTGTCCCATTTCTTTTTTTTCTTGATTTTGACCAGTCCATTTTGATGTGACCTGGCTTGCCACATTCATAACATTTTACTTCAATTTTCTTTTCCTTATCTTTGAAAGAGAATTTGGAGGGATTACCTTATGCTTGCTATCACCTCTTTCTTTTCCATTCACTTACTCTTCTAGATAACATGGCCATTTTTTCATTATCATCACTATCTTCTTCACTTAAGCTCTCAACTTCTTTGGTGACTTTGAGAGCTATTGCTTTCTTCTTGGCTTTCTCACCTTTTTCATCTTCCTTTTTGGTGTGCAATTCAAAGGTAAGAAGTTTTCCAACTAACTCATCGGTCCATAGTGTGCTAAGATCATAAGCTTCTTCAATTGAAGAAACCTTTGATTCAAAGTTCTTCTTTGCTCTAAGTACTCTTAATATTTTGCTATTGGCATCACCTTGATCATAGATTTTTCCATATTTCTTCAAGTCATAACAATAGCAAGTAGTTGATTTGTCATCTCAGTGACATTTTTGTTTGGCTTCATTTTGAAAAGTTCATACTCATGCACAAGCATTTGAGACTTGGTGAACCTCACTTGAGTAGTTCCCCCATGATAATTCTCAAGACTTTTCCAAATGTTATATGCATAAGTAAGATATTGGATTCTTCCAACTTCTTCTCTAGATAAGGAATTCACCAAGATGGAGGCTACTCTAATGTTCTTGTAGTGAGCCATTTCTTGAGCATCAGTCCATTTGTCTTTAAGAAGAGGTACTCAAACACCATCAACTTCATTAGTAGGAGGTTTTCACTCATTTTGCACACATTTCCAAATTTTAATTCCCTCATTATCAAGAACCAAATACATCTTGTATTTCCAACAAGACTAATTTGTTCTATCGAAGTAAGGTCTTAGATAAGAATTGACATTTCCGCGTGATTGAGCAATAGAGGTAGATGGAGGAGTGGCTGCTATTATGGATCAAATTTCATAAAAATTTCATAATTAAGCTTCTTGAAATTTTTAGGCTTTGATACCAATTGTTGTCCTAAGATGGCAACTAAGAGGGAGGGTGAATTGGTTATTTTGAAGAAGTGATAGCAAATTGAAATTTAAAAAACAAATAACATAGTAAGTAAATAGAAAATGAGTAAAGTAGAGAAGAATGAACACAATAGATTTATAATGGTTCAGATTAAATTGATCCTAAGTTCAAGCTGAGAATTTCACTAACATTGGATTTTTATAAGCTCAATCCTAACTTGGTGTTTTAACAAGCTCACACAAAACTCTTACAATGTTTGAGTAACTTTCTCCTAACCCAACAAGAGTTTTCCTAAGCTCACTCTAAAACCTAAGTATTTCAAAGCTTAAACTCAAACTTATAACGATATTTAATGCTTGTACCCAACACTCAAAGATTACAATAGAGATTTTCATAATGCAATTAAATGAAACATGTTTGCTTTGGCAATTACTATTATAAAATCACTGAAATATGGATATTCTTAGGGTATTTATAGCATCCAAGTCTTCAACTATCTGTTTGAGGTAGTTGCCAACATGTTTGATTCTTATCTCCCACTTTAATCAGTAGTCGGAGGAATTTCATGGTCGAACTGGATTAGGTCAAGTTGTACCACAGGCGGTCTGGTTGAAATTTACCTTATCCAATCGTACTATTTAATTTTATGAAAGATGCTCCTCCAATGGTTAGTCCACGTGGCATCCACCAATTGAGTAGAAGAATAACGATCATAATTTTGAACATTCTTAATAGGTCTGGTCAAAAATTTTTTTGGTCCGGTCAGGCTATTGGTAGTATGCTCAAAAAGTTGGAGAACCTTTCACTGTGAAACTCTCTAGAAGTATTTCTGCATTTGATCCTTACAAAGGTTCGGTCGGACTTCTCCTGGTCTGAGCAGGCTTCTCATTGCCCGGTGAAAATGTGGGAGTACTTCTGGTCGTGAAATTCTTTGGAAGTTTTTGTTCAAAATTTACACTAAGGTCCGGTTGGAATATCAGGAGGTCCAGTCAGACTTTATCTGGTACATTGAAAATGTGAGAGTACCTTGGACCGTGAATCTTTCTGTGTTTTTTCTTCAATGGTCCGATCGGGATGCATCGTGGTTTGATTAGTCTTTTTAAATTTTCTTCAAAAATTATGTTCCTACAAAGTATAATTTGGTATAAATATTAGTGACATTCAATTTAATTGCCTAAGATCAAAATATATTGAATTAGTTCAAGAATTTTGTCTAACAAAAACTAAATAATAATTTATTCATAATTTAAATTTTAAGAAATCTGAAGTTGCAGGCATACATATGAAGTTGCAAGCATACATAAGCATTAAAGGTGTCACTGAACTCGTTAAACATGTGATGGAACATATTGGGGTGAAACTGGGGGGTCCTGAGTGGTTCATGGACTCCCCACCCCTCCCCCACGTCGGTGGCCAAAAGCCCTTGGAGAGGGAGGGCGGTTTCTAGCTGTTGACAAAGTCTAGGGGAGGGAGGGCCTAAACTAGCACCCCACCCTCAGTTGCATAGAAGAGGGGTTAGACAACCCCTCCTTATTATTAACCTACTCTTAATGAAATGATATCATTTCAATAAGAGTAGGTTTAATTTTTTTTAATCCTTAGTTGAAATGGTATCATTTCAGCCAAGGATTTAAAAAAAAAATTACTCTTAATGAAATAATGGTTAAAAAAATTAAAAGCCTCATGAAGAATAGAAGGGATCTATTCTTCGCAATAGTCACAAGTGGACTAGCAGTAGAGAGTGAAAGGCAAGCTATGAGTCGACAATGATGAGCGAGGTGAGCCAGGCAACTGACCGAGACAAGTAGCTGCCACTGACATCAAGCCATAGGTAGGTATTTTTCAACTTTTATTTTTTAATTTATTGATTCGTTTTGTGATTTTACTTATTAAGGTTAGATTTTTCTTTAGAAATTTAAAATTATTTTTTAATTTATTATTTTGATAATGCTATTGAATATTATAATAATTTATAATTATTGTTTAATTTATTGTTTTGATAATTTAATATTTTTAATTTTTTGATGATGTTATTGAATATTTAGTATACTAATTTAAAGTTTAATTTATAGTTTTTAATTTATTATTTTAATTATTAGATTAATTATTTTAGAATCCAATTATGAATTTAGTTTAGGGGTTTTGTGATTAGGTTAATTATTTTGCAATTAAATTATGAATTGGGTTCAGAGGTTTTTCGATTAGATTGGTTATTTTGTAATTAAATTATGAATTGGGTTTAGGGTTTTGTTAAATAACATTTAAATATTAAAATAAAAATTATAAAAATTCCACCATATAAATATTATATTCAAGTTTATCTTGAATTGGTTTGCAATTTTTTTTTCCCTAAAAATTTTGACCTCCCCTCATTTAAAACATAGTTCCGCCACTAGGCATACATACAAATTGAGTTTCATACGCATGTCCTTAAACTATATTTGTTCGGTCTAATTTTTTTCACAATCAAAATAACTCACAATTAAGGATAGCTAATAATAAAAGGGACAAGTAGAAAAAGGTAGAACCATAAGTTTAAGCTTGTAAAAAGTGTAGATTGAGATGTAGAATTGGTAGGCACAGTAAAACACAAACTTACACAATGAACAAGCTTGTACAAGTAGAATTCAACTTTGGCAAAATTGAAATCTTAATATGAATGATCCACGTTATAGTAAACAACCAAACAATTCTTTGGCAAACCAATTTAGACGTAAAGACCGACATAAATATAAATAAATAAGGAAAAACATGTAACCTAAGAAGGGGGTATGCCTATCATTTATTAAAATTAACACTTCAATTTTTATTATTTTAAAATTAATACTTCTGGTTTATAAGATTTATTAGTGATCCAACTGTTTAATTCTTAATTATAGAACTATGAATTTTCACTATATTTGAACCCTACATTTTTTTAGTTATATACTTTTATTTTGAAATTGTAAAAATATAAGAGATGGATACAAAATTGCACATTGAGGGGCTAAAACCATATATCAATAATATAAAAATAGAAAGCCATAGTATTTATCCTCAACTTAGATAACTTTTTTAAATTTTGTTCCAATTTCAAAACTATATCAATTGGTATATGAACTTTATTTTCTATTACAAATTTATCCAATTTTGCTTAGTCATGCGAGTTTGCTGACATATCATTATGATGTGGCTTTAAATAAAATAATTGAATTTGTGACGTGGAAAAAAATAAATGAATAACTATCATATCCATCCCCAACTTAGGTTACTTTTTTACATTTTATCCTAATTTCAAAATGATATCAATTTGAATTATATTATATTCATAAGTATTTATTTAGTTTATAAAATTTAATCTAATTAATATGCTTGTACTTCTATATTTATTTTTATTGACAATTATTTCTTGTCTAATATAATTTTTTAAATGAATGAAAAAAGTTAAAATTATATTTTAATATATTATTGTATTTATAAAAATCTAGTATAATGCAATTTTTATTAAAATAAAACTCAAATTAAATATTAATTTTTAATCTTTCACTTTATTTTGAGTCAATTCGAATCAATTTGAGTCATGTTTATAATTAGGAATATTTGAGTACTTCTTTTACTGAATTCATCTATTGGCTGAAAATTTGAATAGAAAATTAAATTGTACAATATTTTTTTAACATTCAGTAAATACTTTTGAAATTAAAAATTAAAAATTAAAATTAGGATAGAATTGAAAAAGTAATCTAAACTGCAAATAGATATGATAACTTTCCCTTTATTTGTTCATGTCATAAAATCATGTATATTATTTAAAGCCATATCATTATGACATTGTGAACCTCTAATTTTATACCTAGCCTAGATAATTAGAAAAAAATAAAATTAAAAAAATTAGCAAAATATTTATTAATTTTCCTTGCATTAAAAAAATGAAAATGAAAATTGATGCGCTAATCCATGCAGTAGAAGGATGGTCGGGCCACACACAGAGGTCCATGTCACCCGTGAATCATCAAAGTCATACACGACCTGGATGAATTTCAGACTTCTATAAATAGATGTTTGCTTTTTTTTTTTATGGAATTTTTTTTCAGACACTAAAACTCTGTCAAATTGTACCCATGATAAAAAAAATTTAATTAAATACCAATTGATATTTGATTTTTTGACATCATTATTAATTAATCCTACTCAATTTTTTACATAAGTGGAGTTACGAAGTAGCAAGGCTCTTAAACTTTTTATCAAGAAAAAGCACCTACCCAAGGTATTGTGCTCTTTCTAATCTTATTTTCAATTCGGTAATTAATCAACTATAACATTGGTTAATTAAAATCCATTTATTATCAAAAGCACAAATTACTTTCGACTGTGATTTTCATTTAAACGGGATAACAAGGCACACTAAAAATATTACTCCGAGTAGCGAGCCCACACTTTAACAACCAACAGGCCCTTCCATTTTATTGTTCTCAGTTATTTTTTCTAATGTTATTATTGTTTTCCTTCTCTCATTTAATCTTGATTATTTCGAGGAGTTGTTTGTAAATTTGGTTAGTTTTGCAAATGTACGCCCTGTGGTTATGCTTGTTTTCTTCTTTTTTTTTTCTTTTCCTTTGAGTTTATTCATTAGTTCGAGATTTGTGCTCAATCTAGGACTCGTAAGGGTTAGAGTTGAAGCTCCCCTGAAATCAATATTTTGATAAAGTTGTAATATTTTATTATTTAACAATGTATTTGTGAATGTCATAATTATTAAATGTTCATGCATTATAATACATTATCTATCATAGTCACTCATGAAATAATCCATAAAAATCATATTTTTCATTAAATCAATCAAAAGAAGAACAAAATCAATTAAAGATAAAAAAAAAGCCATTTTTTCATTTAAACTGATTTAGAAAATTTAGCCAAGACCCATCGTGATTGGTTTCAGACTAGTATCCTTCTGGGTAAAAATCAATTCAATTTTATGGAGTCAACCAAATAGGTTTTTCCTTAATTTTTTTCAAATAAAATAAACTAAGGCAACGACTCTCTAATATCTGTTTTTTTTTTAAATAAAAGTCATCGTCCCTTTTTCAAAATAAAAGAAAGTTTATTTTAAATAAAAGAAACAAATCTTTTTAAAATAAAAGATAATTCTAAACTCATACTTACCGAACCAACTGAAGACTGTACGTGATGGTATCATGTGAGACTTAACCTAAATGAGTATTCTGCCTCCCAATTCTCGAGCGAACAGGATCGGTGCTCGAGTGAGGCCTCACAGACATATCAACAAACTCTCACAACTAAGTGAGATTGAATATATTTGTAACATAAAGTAAAGTTTATATGTCAAATTGATATAAATTTGGAATTAGGAAAAAATTTAAAAGTGACCTAAGTTGAGAATTGATACAATAATTTTTCCCTATTTAAACTATAAGTTCTTGTAATACCTTGTATAAATATATATATATAATAATAATAAAGTTAAAAATTATTATTAGTGTGAAAATAATAATAATAATAATAATAATAATAATAATAATAATAAGATAAAAGCATTAATGTTAGTTGGAGATAAAATAAATAAAAATTAAAGTTAAATTGATAAAGCTCCACTAATTTTTGTCTAACTCCACAAATATTTTTCTGCTTCATCATCTTAAAAAAATGTTTTAAATATTTAATAATGTAATTATTCATAGTCTTAATATAAAGAAGAAAGAAAGAACTAAATTTTGGACAAACAGAAAATGAGAGAGAGCGAGAGAAAAGAAACAGTAAAGAGAAGGAAGAGGGAGAAAACTTGTGGCAGTCTATTTCTTTCCCTCCGTTCATCGCCTTCCGGCCACCTTCAGTCAACATGCGTCAGTCGCTGTGAAAGCCAACTCTCCGAGCTTTCCAATACAATCAAAATCGCCATGACTTTTCGACGACTATTCCGACCATCTTTCGACATCTTTTTTCAACAACTCGGGTATTTTTTGAACCTTCGTTTCATAAGCTTCAATTTGATATCTCATTTGCTAATTTAAAATTAATATTTAAAATTTTAATGAATAGTAAAATAGTAACAAAAAATATAATAACTATATATAAGAAAATAACAAATAATTAATTTAGAAAAATAATTATCGTTAAAATTAATAATTATAGATTATACATATTAAATTAAAATTTAATTAGTAAGTTATTAAGTTAGATTAAGATTTTTATTACTATTTGGTTATTTATTAGAATTACTTATTTTATTAATTGATTTAAATAAATCATTTGCTAATTTAAAAAAATAATAATTATAGTTGATATTTATCTATTAATTAAATAGTTGCAAAAAGAATGAAAAATTAAAATAATGAAGATAATTAGATAATAAGTATACATATATGTATACAAATTATAATTTAAAATTTAATATTTAAGTGGTAAATATTTAATGGTATATTTTAAAATAAATTAATTGTGTTATATAAAATTGATGAATTGGTAATTAGTTGTTAATTAGTAAATTTAAAGTTATCATTAAATTATACTTGAGAAATTTTATTAATATATGTATATATATATAGTTTTTTTATTAATTCATTAATTATTGTAATTAGAAAATAATATATATTTATAAGTATATTAACTATAGAATAAAAATACTTATGGTTAAAAATAAATTAAGTTCTTGAATTATAAATTTGTATTAGTGAATTACAGAATAAATAAATGATATTATAAATATAAAAATATGAATAAATGTATGTATGCAATTTATAAATTAATTATAAGCTAATAAATTAATAATTTACTAATTAAGTTATATTAAACACTATTATTAAATTATTATTTATATAAGAGTTTTTACTTATAAATTGAACTAAGTTAATTAAATTATTTATAAATTAAATTAAGTTAGTTAATTATTAAATAATCAAAATAAGTGTTAAATATAAGAGAATTAAAATTTATAAAAAAAATTATAAAATTAATTATTTAAATAAAAAAATTTTATTGCTATAACTATAATAATTAAATTATTGGTTATTTTTAAACTTAAATCAATAACAAAGTAGTGATTAATAATTAATATTAATATTGCTTTAGAAATAAAGTATTATCATTAGATTAATCATAAATTCATTATAATTATTATTAATAGTAATTATCAATTTTATAATTTTTTTAATGTTAATTTTTACTACTAGTACTATTACCAATATATTATATTTATTGCTTTTAAGTTATTTCAATAGCTAGTATTATTAATATTATTACTACTAAACCTAATACATATTATTATAGTTCAAGTAAAGGTAGTTAATTGATTATTTTTTTAAAATAATAAAATTTGTTATATATTGTTAATTTCTAAGTAACTAATTTTATTATTACTAATGTTATTAATAGTGTCATTATTAATAATATTTTAAAAGTATAAAAAATTAAATAAATGATATTATTATTATTTTAATTAATTTTTCATTATAATATATTGTTATAATTATTATTATAAACACAAACTTATTTTGAAAACTAAATTATATAAATTTTTAAATATGTATATGAATTAATTTAATTTCATTGAAAATAAATATAAGATTGTATTTTCTTAAAATGCCAAAAATTAAATAAATTTTATTTAAACACAATTGAATTAATTAACTAATAATATAAATATTATCATAATTATGATTATTAATCTATTAAAATAAATAAACTAAAATTGTATATTGAAATATTATAAATACTTAATAAATTTAGACACTCAAATTATATTAAGTTGTTAAAAAAATATTATTGAAAATTTGATAAGCATGATAATTGATAAATTGAAAGAATACTCATTGGAGTATTATTATAGGATTTTGGAAATGATTGAATTATGTCGAACCTCTATCGAAAATTCGCTAGAATTTTAGAAATATCCTCATATTTTCTTTTCATTTCATTCACCTTATAGTAATTAATCATCCTAGATTTTACTTTAGCAAATTATTATTTTTTCATATCACTCTAGGAGTGGATTCTATTGCAATTATAGAACATAGAGGCAATCTAGTCGATTAAATAAATTGAGCTATCGATCAAGGTGAGTGAGTAATTACATAATATTGGTATTTTATTAAATTATATATATATGATTTATTATAATTTAATAAAATTATTTTATGATGAAATTAATTTTATAAAGAAATTTGGAAAGATAAAATATTATTTATGAATATATTTAAAATGGGAATAAATAATGGTATGTTGATGTTTGAATTATAGTATGATAATTATTTATTGATACAATTGAATAAATGCTCTAAATCACTGTGTAGATCCTTAATTTTTGACCTAGTCCGGTCCAATATATTTTATTTAGTCTAAATAATTTTTGTGTTATCTTAATTAAAAAATATTTGTTTAATATTTATTTTTTATAATTTTTAAAAATTATTATAATAATAATAAATAAAAATAATAAACAAATAAATAAAAATAAAAATAAAAATCGGCGACGGAAAAATTGGCTACGAAAAAATTCGGCGCCGAAAACAGTGGACGAAATGGCCTTGGGCCAATTTCGCTCGTAGCCCCTCGCGCGCCCTCGCAAGTTTCCACACAGTTTCTGGTAGCGGCCCGCAACAAATTTTTTCACAAGAGAAATTTTTCAATGCAATTTTTTCCGAAACCAAATTCTATTTGGTTTCGGTTTCCTTTTCCTAATTAATGATAAATTCCTTAAACAATTGAAATCATCTAAGTTTCCTATAAATAACACTAAAAAGACATAGAAAAGGGGAGAAATTTTTGAAAGGAGATCGGACTTTGAAAATTCTTTTTGGCAGTGAAAACGATAGGGACATTTTAGAGGAGAATAAGCAACCAGACAATCAATCCATCAAAGGCAGCCATTTTGCCTTGTCCTTGTTCATCCAAGAAGCAATTTTTGGTGGAACCAACAAACGAAGGATTGAATATCTAATCTCTTTTTTCCTTACAGTAGCTTCAATCATTAAATTATTTCTTTTGATTCTAAAAATCTTAGAGCCCTAATTTACTTCTTCAAAACCTTAGAACCTTAATTCGTCTCCTCTATTTTTAAAAAACCCTAAAATTACTTTTCTGTTCCTTCTAAAACCTAAGAACCCTAATCTATTTCTTCAAAATCTTAAAACCCTAATCTACTTTCCAAAACATTAAATCGTTTTATTGATTCCCAAAACCCTGCTTTCTAATTTTCCAAAACCTTAAAACCCTAAATTGATCCTTTTATTTCCAAAAACCCTAAAAAATACTTTATGTTTCCAAAAATCTTAAATCGTCCTGCCTATTTCCAAAAACTTTATAGAACTCTAAACTATTTCTCAAATCCTAAAACCAAAACATGTTTTCCAAAACACCAAAAACTCTAATTCTCTCAAAACCAAAATCGTAAACCCTAATTTTCCTAGACCCTAATCCTTAAAACCTTAAAACCTTATAAACCTAAATATTAAAATTCAACACAGTAAATCTAAAATAATAATCCAGTAGCTATGCTAATGAAATCCAGTAGTTAAGAATTATAAAGCCAAATGTTTTAAAGTGTCCAAATTTCATGATCTTACCCCTCAAACCCTAATTTGGCTAATCAAAGAACCTTATCAATCTCTTAAATTATAAAACCTTAATCTATTTCAATTCCCTTAAAACTTACAGTAGCCTAAACCAATAAATTCCAAAACCCTAAATATTAATTAAAGAACTTTAAATGAGAAAGAGTAAACTTCAATTTGTATCTTTACTTACCTTATTTGATTATGTAGTTTATTATATGCTTTAATTTATTTAAGTTCAATGCTTGGTTTATTTAAATTATTATGGATGAATGTTTATATTTTGATTGATGTTTAATATCTTTGATTAATAATTTATTTATGATGAATGGTTATTTACCTTTATCAATTTATTTTTATTTCCAAATGTTGTAAGAGGTATGTTTCCACTTTGTGAGTACCTCATTAATTAAGTTTTATGTAATTTAAATTGCTTTTATATTTTAGACCAAATGTAAAGGACATATTTCTACCTCATGGTGGGTGTCCTATTTAGCTTAGACATGGATGATGTAAGGGCATGTTTCCATCTTCGGATGGGTGTCCATTTTTTTTATTTTGCTTGGACATTGCTTTGATTTTAATATAACGATGCTTTATTTCAATTATTGTGTGTAATATGGATGATATTGTTATATTTAAGAATTTTATAATATTAAGACCTGTAAAGGAGGTCGGTTCCAATGAGCCGGGCATTGTGGGGGTATTAGGCTATTTCTCACCTTTCCCACACGTACCCAACTTTCCGAACCCATTAGGGAGTTGGGGATTCCTTAGGAATCGAGTCATCCACCCCTTTCTTTTTCCCGGCCCTTCCGGGTGGCGACTCCATTTTCTTCGGACTTAGGTCCGTGTTCTCTAAGGCCCCGAGTCTAAACAGTGCCGAAGTCGCAAGAACCATTCCACCAAGAGTGGGGGAAAAAATCCCCGCTCACAGTGGCGACTCCACTAGGGATAAGAGAAGTTGATTCCATTAGTCTTTATATTATTCTATTCTTTCTTATAATGATATTATATATTGCATCATATTAGATTGCATCGTGTGCGTGAGTTAGGACGCCCGTGTTACCCGTGTTGTGTTATGTAAGGGATACCATACTTTCACTCAAGGTATGGAGATCGAGCATGGCATAACCACTCATAGCCTCATACCATTTGGCATATACTTGCTATGGGAACCTAAGCCTTTTTACCCAAAGACTAAAGCTCATGTAATTGGCCTAGTTACTTTCCTTATGTTTTTACCTTAAATGCATGTTGTTTGACTATGGTTAATTTATCTTGGCTTAAATCATGGCTTATTTGGTTTGTTCTTTTTCTAATATGATCCAAGTACATTTGCTAGCTCAAATAAATTTTCTTTAAAGTCCAAAAGACCAAAGCTATTTTCAAAATATTTCAAAATGATCTTTGGACATAAAACGTTTCTAAAAACAAATCAAAAATTCTTTTGCTCATGGCCCAAATACAAAGCCCAAAATACATTTTTTTCTAAAATCTTTTTACAATGGGCTTAGAAACAAAATTATTTCCATCCAACATTTTCTTACAAAGAGCTTGCAAATTATTTAGGTCAATTACGAAATACCAAAAATCAATTGTGAGCCTAGTTTATACTAAGAATAATTAATCATGGGCTTGTTTTTGGCATGAATCATTAGTTACTTTTTTTCAAGTGAGAAATCTATTTATAATAAACCTATTAATTTAGTTTTAATCCAATATAGCATAAAAGCTACTATAGTTGGTGAAATGGATTAAAACCCAATTAATGGGAATTATTATGAATTGATTTCCATCTTTGAAAATATAACTATTGGTTGAAACGTTCGAGGGAATTATTTGAAAACAAGATGCCCCATATTGGTATTTTGTTAACCATATTACCTAGGAAAAGAGACTCGCCATTCGTGTGTGGATGTTATAAGGGTGGAAGGAATGTCTTAATTATCTTTATTTATTGATTTTTTGTGCATACATGCATACATTTGCATCTCATATCCTTTCTGGCTCACAACTCTGGATTATGACAGTTCAAAAGCTTACAACAATCTGACTTACGCCGGTAGCAAAGAATCTAGCAATGACTCAATCACTTGTTCACCAAAAACAATGGATCCCGAACAAATTCAAAGAATGGTGGATGAAGCCCTCAATGCCAAAATGGAAGAACTAAAAGAGGCCCTAACTGAGACCATGAAGACCCAGTTGATTGAAATTCTAGAGATCATCAACAATGCTAAGGCAGTATCCATGGAGAACATGTTCACTAGTAGAGATCGAATGAAAAATGAGGGACCAATCCCTATTCTACGAGACCAACCGAACCATGTGCTGTCTAAGTGGGGCAATAAGGGCGGTTATCTCCCCAGTGGAAAAGGTCAAAGGGAAAGAGAGAAGAACCATTTGTCTGCAAAATGGAATTATCAGCCCAGCAATCAAAATACACAAAAGGAAGCTGATGTTAATGCCACCGGTCAAGGAAGAATGAGGCAGTTTTCGAAATTGGGGAAGCCGCTGTCTTGGGTTTTCAATAAGCTACAAAAGAAGGGATTGTTACAACCCTTGATTCCTCGACCTTTGCCAAATCCTTTACCCCCAAAATTTAAAACTAAGGCTTTTTGTCAATTTCATCAGACTCAAGGACATGAAACCGATAGATGTACCCGATTGAAGCATGAGATCCAAATTCTAATCGACAGTGGTAAGCTGCCTAATCCTGATAAACCCAACACTAAGAATAATCCTCTACCTAAATTTGGAAGGGCGCCACCGCTTGCAACCTTCATGAAGAGTTTTATCTTGTCATCTCATCATGATATGGATAGAGAAGCTGCTAAAGAGGATGTACTACTAAACAAGTTTGGATTAACTGTGGATGATGAAGTAATGACCTTTGATGATGGAAAAAATTCTTACCCTTGAGATGTCTAAATAAATGAAGTGTCTTCGACTCAAACTCAATGAACTTCCCTTAGCTTGAATGTTGCTTTTCAATTTTACTTTCTTTAATATTTAATTGGAACAGTCGTGTTTTTCAAATTTAAATTTGTTTGAATAAATTACTTTCATCAAAATTTTGTTGGTCTTTGTTCATTTTGGTGCTCAACCGATGAGGAATCTAGCTTGATAATTCATGAATTAATATATTTATGCATCATAACTCGAATGACTTTACTAGGTGAGGGAATTGCTCTATAGCATTGAGTTGTGTATGCTTACTTAGAGAGGGCTCCTGCATAATTACCTTTGTCTAGGTCCTAGTCAGTCTTAGAACATGCTTTGACAAAATTTCGAGGCGAAATTGAACTCTACTTATTTAAGGGAGAGATGATCTAGGCATTGTTTGGTTAGCCAACAACTAGTATCCACCCTATTAAATATCAATCCCTAGTTGTCCCTTTGAGCCGTCATAAAGTTTTAGCTTTCTTTTCATTGGCATATAACCTCAACGGCCTACCCTGAGCTGTTGTGATACTTTTGACAAGTCTTATGATAACTAAGATGAAGAGGCAAGAAGATCAAAGAAAGGAATGAATAGTCAAGACCATAAGGGTAGTTGATGTTCTCAAGACCATGAGGATAGTTGAAGTTCACCTAGTATCTCCAATATATCAAGACAACATCAGAGTAACAAATGATTTATCCCTATTAAAGAAGATTTATGTCACTCCACTCATCCATTATTAGAAACCTAAGTTGGTACAAACAAGACAACTCTGTTGGAGCTAGAACCAAAAAAAAAAAGGAAAGAAGAAAAAAAAAGAAGAAAAAAAAAAAGAAAAAAAAGAAAAAATATAAAACCCAAAATGGTTCAGAAAGCCAACTGAGTTCTGTTTTACCTAAGGCAGCAAAAGGCTTCCATTTGGTTTATAAGGACAGTTTGACTTGAATTGGTCCAACCCAACTAAAGATTCGATCAAAATCAGAGAAAAAGGAGAAAGACCATCCAATTCTTGAAAATTCTATACTTAACAGTCCTACATGGAAGAAGGACAAAATGATAAAAGGCTCAAAGAAAGGGAAGAATAAGAAAAATAAAAGGAAAGAAAAGTGAGAAGAAGAAAAAAATGAATTTGGGTACCTGTTGCACTCGAATTAAGTACTACTACAAGCGTCACTCGCAAGTATACGAGGTAGTTGTAGCAAAGGTGATCGCCCCAAGGTCATTTTCCTAAGAAGGTGTAGTTCGTAATAGCTTGATTGACAAGTTATTTAAATGCGGAAGTTTGTTGTGTTGGAATGGTGCGAGAATAATTTAAACCTAAGATTAACGTGCGTAGGGTTGATGTGTGATGGGTGTACAAGATCAAATCGATTCTTGGGAAGGTACCTAGGGATATAGGTCCACTCAATCAAAGCCAAATTCTCAATTATCCATTAACATAACCTTGTAATTAATTTGTTTCTTAAGGTTAATTAGTCAATTACCAATCCATTAGTTCTCACATTCATGAATTAGCAATAACCAATTATTTTACATTACCAAATTAATAAACCCTAGAACTTATATTTCTAATTCATTCATAGGGTGGTCGATTATATAATTCCGATATCGGATTTCACCTCTCAGTCCGTCATCCAATATTCAAAGATCAAAAGGTAGCTAATCTATCAACCTAGCATTTAATACAGTACAATCAACCAATCAACTAGGAACATCAATGGAAATATCAAATCAAGACATTCAACCAAATATACTACAAACCCTAGGCATGGGTATTTAATTCAACATCATTAATTTAAAACATTCATTCAACTCAATATAAAACAAATACAAATTGTTCATTGCAATATCAATCTCATAATACAACAACAACAATAGAAATGAATTAAAACAAAGAATAGAAAAACCCCTTGTGAAGATGCCAAGAGTAGGATTACTAGTCTTCCTCCTAGCTCCACTTGATGTATGATGAAGAACTCAAGCCCTCTTTAATGGTTGATTCCCCTTTGCAATGTGGAATGGAGCTTTCTCAAGTCACCAAACCTTTGGATGGAGCTTTCTCAAGTCACCAACCCTTCAATTGATTGTGCCTTTGGAAGATGGAATTGAGCTTTCTCAAGTCACCAATCCCTTCAATGAAGCTTCTTAAACCTTCAAGAGCTTGTTAACCCAATTTATCCCAAAGAACCTTAAAGATTTTATCAATGGAAGATGGAGAAGGTGGAGAGAATGGAAATGGAGATGAAGATGAAGAGATAAGGGAGAGTGTCACTCTCTCCCTCTCCCAAACACGTAGCAGAAAATTGGCTCCAAGAAAAACCAAGACTTCCTCCAATTTCCCTCTTCTTCTCTTTTTAATTCATTCAAAATACACACCCATGCCTTCCAACTCACACCATTTCACTTTGTTCCCCACTATTCTCTTGTTTAATATTTCTTTTGGCAAGCACAAGGCATTGTCTCCCACTTTGTTCCCCACTTCGTGCAGAAGAATTCAAATATTTTTGGTGTGACACGGCCAAGCCAAGAGTAGCTTGGCAGTGTCTCTTGTTCTTTTCTTTCTTTCCATGAGGTGACACGGCCAAGCTAGTGGCCGTGTCCCTCAATTTTCATGGGACACGGCCAAGCTAGCTGGCCGTGTCCTTACTGCTTGCTTCTTTCTTTTCTTCTTTCCTTTATTCTCAAGGGGTGACACGGCCACTGGCTTGGCCGTGTCACTTGGGTGTGTTCACTTCTGCTACTTTTCTTTCCTTCTTTGCTTGCTCCACTTGTCTTTGATATGAAATGGGACACGGCAAAGCTTGCTCTTGGCTTGGTCGTGTCATGTGACACGGCCACAAGCTTGGCCATGTCACTGAGTGTGTCTCTTCCTGTTTCTTCATTTTTTGCTCTTTCTTTGTGGTTTCTTTGTTTTTGCTCCTTGGATGAGACACCGCCAGTGGGTTGGCCGTGTCTCTTGGCCGTGTCAAGGTCTGCCATCTTCATTCCTAGAGGGACACGGCCAAGCCTGATTTGGCTTGGCCATGTCTTGCTTGGTTCATGCTTTTTCCTGCATTGTTTTGATCTTCCAAGGGTGTTTTTGCACTTAAACCTAAAAACAACACTTTAAACACACTTAAAACAAAAATTAATCAAAACATTAACTAAAACACACATAAAATCATACTAAAAACTAGTACAAATATGATCTAAACAAATACCCTACACTTAA
This sequence comes from Garcia nutans, assembly GCA_947685225.1. Classification (NCBI taxonomy): domain Eukaryota; kingdom Viridiplantae; phylum Streptophyta; class Magnoliopsida; order Malpighiales; family Euphorbiaceae; genus Garcia; species Garcia nutans. The sequence continues at coordinate 6,434,874 of CANTUV010000068.1, forward strand.
TTCCTTGCTTGTCTCCAAGCAAGGCTAAAATCAAAACACACTAACAAGATAAATTTTGTTAAGTTCAAGAGTTATAAAGATGCATCAAGACTTCCCTATCCCAAAATCCACAATCAATATCGAATCAAACAAAATTGACACCAATGCAATTAAGTGGCTTTCCATGCATAACCAATGTTGTCACTCCCTCGCCAACTCTTACAAGTGTTTGATCATGGTGGTGTTTACACTCATAACAATCAATGAAAGATTATTGCCATAGGCTAGCTTATCAATCAAATCTCCACCACAAAATAACAATCAAGCATCAATCAAAAGGTCTTTATTGGGTTGTAATGGGGCTAAGGTAAAGGCATGATATTTAGGAAATGTGAGCTTAATCATTAAGTTCAAGAGCACTTCAAGAATGAAGTAACCATTTATATATATAACCCAACAATCCCAAAACACCTTCCTCTCATCTACCCCTTGACATTAAAGAGCTTTTCAAGGGAACTCACTTATTAAATCTTGTAATGATACATTCCAACCCTTTCAATAAGAATAACAATTATTCTTATTATATATATATATTATTTTTCTCTTTTTCTCTTTTTTTATTTTTTTTATTTTTATTATTTTGCTTTGCAATCTTAAACCTACTAAACTTAACCCCCCACACTTAATTCAACACAACACTCGGTCATAAATGCTCTTAAAATACTCTTGACCTAATAAAAGGATAAGAGTTAAACAACAAGGTTCAAGCTAATGGTGTTGTAAAAAAGAAAGAAAAGGAAAAATAAAATAGGCTCAAAATTGGCTAACTAAGGTTAAAGATAGGGTTGGTCTTTTTAAGCCAAAGTGGGTTCACCTATTTGCCTTAATCATCTTGATGCCTAATTGAAAATTTTTATGCAATCTTAAAATGCATTTCAAAGCAAGTTCTAGCAATTCATCAATCAAAGATGTTCACCCACAACAATAATGATAAGTTGATGGCTCAATTCCTCACTAGGTTAATGGCAATGCAAAGAAAAACCAACAAAATTGACAATAAGCACCAATTCTACTCAATTCTCCAATTCATGCTTCAAAAATTCAAAGGTCATCTATCAACAATTTTATAACAATTGAACTTTCTAAAACTCATTTATTCAAAGAAAAAAAACATTAAAAACATTAACTAAAACTTAAACAAAAACAAGTTAAAAGTAAAAATACAAAAACACAAAATGCAATTAAAAGTAAAAACACAAAACACAAAATGCACCCCACACTTAAAGATTCACATTGTCCTCAATGTGAGCATGCATACTACAGAGAGGGTTTAGATGAAACCTGATTTCCATCATTCCCATATACGATGTGTGGGGCTCCTTCTACCCATAATGCAATTGGAGCCCATGTGTGAGAGGATGAACAACATGCAACTTTGAAATGTGCCCATTGTATTGGAAAGCCTAGGTAGCATCCTTGGAAGAGCAATTGTCCAAAAAGAACATGTGAGGATTGTCTTAGCTTGATTCTCTAATGCTATAGGGACGTGGTAAAAACCTTTTTCAGTTTGCAACATGGTTATATATGGTTTTTGCTCGTTCTCACCGCCAACGGTGGGAGAGATGATAATTTGTTGCATACTGTACTCCCCAACCACAACATCTTTCAAAATTCTTGGGGTGTTTTTAAGTTCAACCAAGTTTGGTTGAACCACTTCTTCATCCTCTTTAGCAATTTAAAGCTCCCCCTCAACAATCTCATTATTTAATAGTAAATTGCTCTCCTCAATTTCTAAATTGGAAAAATTATGCTCTACTCCTAAGGTCATGGCTACCTTAAGCTTATCTTCACTATCTTCACTATAGGGCATGTCATAAAGTTTAGAAAGTTGCATACCTTGTTTCTCTTCATTCAGCTTGCTTGGGAATGGGATTAGTGGCATACAAGGATTTGGAGGTTCATGCAATTTTATGGAAGTTGATGCTTCCAAATTCTCCTCCTCCTTTGATTGAATTAACTCCTCTATGTATGGTTGTATTTCCTCACCATCTTTTTCTTGATTAGTTTCTACATCAAAGGAATCACAAAAACTGTTATATATCACTTGTTCACTCCTCAAATTTGTGATTACCTTGACTTGCTCCAATTGGCTAGGAAATTCCTCTTCTTGGTTTGCTTAGAGTTGATGTGCCAGTTGCCCAACTTGAGCTTCCACCCTCTTCAATGATTCTTCCAAAGAATCAAACCTCTCATTGCTCCCTTCCTGATTTTGTGTGCTAATTTCAAGGTAAGCATTCAAATCATCTTCCACTGTGGATTTCTTGCATTGATCCTGATTTTGTGCACTAATTTGAATGAAGGCATTCAAACTATCTTCCAAAGTGGGTTCAAATTAGTTAGCCTGAATCTTTGATATGAAATGGGACACGGCCAAGCTTGCTCTTGGCTTGGCCGTGTCACTGAGTGTGTCTCTTCCAGTTTCTTCATTTTTTACTCTTTCTTTGTGGTTTCTTTGTTTTTGCTCCTTGGATGAGACACGGCCAGTGGCTTAGCCGTGTCAAGCTCTGCCATCTTCATTCCTGGAGGGACACGGCCAAGCCTGATTTGACTTGGCCATGTCTTGCTTGGTTCATGCTTTTCCTGCACTGTTTTGATCTTCCAAGGGTGTTTTTGTACTTAAACCTAAAAACAACACTTTAAACACACTTAAAACAAAAATTAATCAAAACATTAACTAAAACACACATAAAATCATACTAAAAACTAGTACAAATATTATCTAAACAGTAACCAAACTTTATACAATGGCAAAGACTGTCCCAATCAAGATTCAGGTTAAAGCCAAAAAGAAAGAAGAATGTTCAAAGCTCTATCCTTTCATGCTCCCAACTCTCTAAAGTTCCAACAAGCAATATGTAGTGTGAAGGTTTGTCCTTTGTGTCACACCGGCTCTAATCTCAAAATGGCCTTCATTTAAACCCGTGTCCCCTATAAATCCCATTTCAAGTCTATCAAAGACCTGTTGATCTCTCTTGGTAGGTAGAGTCTATTAGTGGAGATAGTTTGGATAAGCATGCATATGAGATAGACAATATTCAAACTCAATGAGACCTTTGACCAAGTAATGTGTATGTGCCTATCTGAAGTGCAACAATTCTTGCTTAAATAGAAATAATTCCTGAGTTTAGTACGGTAACTAGGGTTGTCATGTTATAGATATGTTAATTTGGAAAAATCAAGTCCTGAGGTACATTGACATTGATTTGGTAAAGCCAACATTTGATTTTTTAAAAAAATGTGTTTTTGTCATATGAAGCTTTCAAGTTAAGGGGAGTTTGTTGAACTATTGAACTTCGAAGGACACATTGGGCAAGGAAATGATGATGATAAAAAAAGAAAGAGAAGAGTTACAGTAAAGATGGAAATTATATATTTTCATTATTATTGTTATACTTATGGTACAATGGTTATACAATTGATACAATTTATACATTACTAAGAAGGTGGTTGTAGGTCATCAAATAAAGCCCTAAAAAAAATCATCGCCTGTTAGAGGAGGAGGCAAATCACCCATCCCAAGTACACCCGAAGCAGGAGCACCAAAATCTCTATTACCTCGGAGTTCCGATCTGTCACAGCCCTCATCAGAAGTAGACAAAGGATCTCATGGTCATCAGTTTGGGGGCCTCTAGATGAAGAAGCACCAGGATCCCTCATCCTCTGAAATCAGAAGTCTAAAAAATTTTGTTCTGATTGATGATACAAATTTTCAAAATGAAAAGCCTGCTGACGACTGGCGGCCAACTCTTCTTGAAGTTTCTTATTTTATTCTTCAAGCATCCGTTGTGAGCCAGGAAGGAAAAGATAAGAGCATACATAATCATGCATACATATAGCAAAAATTACCATGAAACAAGAAAACTTATCAGGTAATTCATATCAATGCCCTGCGGATGAGATGGCATATCTGGTAGACTAGAATGAGCAAATGAAGGAGCAGTAAAAGAAGGTCCAGCCTCATGATCAAATAAGCCAACAGCCTGCAATAATCATTAAAGAATCAAAATAAGATAAGAAAGAAGCGGTTGTAAAGGAAGAATGGTAAAAGTTTTACCTGGGAAGTACTAGCCCCGAGATGTGGAGTGAACTCTCCCGCATCTCCATCTCTACTCTCAATTTCTTAGGAAATTTCTCGTACGCAACAGGAGATACATCAAAGTTCAAGAGCCTCATTTGAATAAAACGGCATAAGATGCACCCGGTGGATAGAGAAATATTTCAACATCATAACCATGCCGGGCCAACCACCATGCATCCTCCGGCATTGATGTAATATTTAAAGTATATTCTGAGCAAGGCATCGGAACCCTCCGCTGCTCTGGACCGAGAAATCACTCATAAACTCTCTCCAAGAAACCAACCACTAGATACTGGGCCAGCGATGACTCGGTGAATATGTTGGAAAGACAATGCAGCATTCATGAAGGGAGTCCAGTTTGTTTGTTCTTCTGGGTTCCACCAGGCCAAATTCACCTATAAAAATAACACGAGGTAAGTAAACTTTCACATAAAATTTTAAAGCATACTAATGCTATTTTACCTGGTTCCAGGTTAAGCGGCTCAACACGAAGCGTTGGGTGTGCACATGGTGAGAGCCGGGAATGTCCTCGCGATCTGACAACCAGATATTTAACCTCGGATACCCGACTCTCTCTCGGGAAATACCGGGTACCCTCACTAGGTTATGTTCTTATGCCCATGCCTACAACAATAATAATAAAGATCGCATTCATGCAAGAAAAGAGGGGAATTGACATTGTTGGAAGACGAGTACCTCGACAACCGCCATCAAGCAGAAAAAAGACTTCTTATTTCGGCAAATTTTGTAAAGACCATGATAAAGACAGGCGAGACCAGCTTCACCTCAGCCATAAAGTGGTACCGTCCTTAAATAAGAAAGGGCCCTCAACACTGACAAATGGATGGAGGATTCAGTGCTGCGTAAGATGGTCGACCCAAGCAAATATATCAAAAATCCTCGAGCATATTGTTGGGTCGTGTCTTTGTGAACTCGTCCTTCGTAGTTGATCCAATAACTACGAATTGGCTCAATTTTTATCTTAAAAGGCCCTTTATATGATGGTTCCATACTAATTAATTACTGAATTTCTTCAAATGTCAAAATATCATTGGTCAGAGGAACCGAAACACCATCATACCGAATGCCGGTTATAGCAGTAAAGTCGACCGGACCAATTGTTATCTCTCCAATGAGCAAGTGAAAAGTATGAGTTGTGTCCAACCATCGTTCTGTAAGTGCTTGGACTACACTCCGGTCTATCAGATACTCCTCGGATGGTAATTGCAAGATGAAGCTCTCAAAACCACAATCTCGGATGATCTGCCTTACTCGAGAAGGCGCTCGGGCTTTATAGATGCACCCTTCGGCTCGAACAACGCAACGATCACGCTAATACGAAGACAGGTAATTTAATACCATGTAAGTACATATTATTCTATCTGCTTAATATATTTTTCCTAAATTTTCTAAAAAATAATAATATAAAAATATAAATAAAAATAAAGACAAACATAATAATAAAAAAAGCAAAAATATAAACAAATAAAAAATAAAAAATAAATAAATGACAGAAAGACCAACAAAGAAAAAGAAAAAAGAAAGAAGAGAAAATTACCATGCTCTTTTGGTTTGAACTACGATAAAGCGGCATCCCGGCTAGTAGATCTATATTACCATCTTCATGATGCTAAATAAACTACAATAACTCAGCATTAGAATGAGTTTTCTGATCTTAAAGCATGCATTTTTTTTAAAACTATATGCTAAATTTGAGAGAATTATAGCTATTAGCGAAAGGAATGAAAGTTTGCTGTAAATGAAATGAAAGAATTCGTCCGTTTATACAGAGGAACGGCAAAGGAAAAAACAAAATTTTAAAAGTAAATTTTACTATTGATAAATAGTAAATTTTACTATTTATGAATAGTAGATTACTATTGATAAATAGTGAACTACTATTTATAAATAGCAGGTTACTATTTATGAATAGTAAATAGTGCATAAACAGGGACCACACAGTAAATAAACAGTAAATTCAATCATTCAATTTAATCATTCAAACTTGCATGTATATAAATATTTTTATACGCAGGGGGCAAGGAGAAGATATGCCAAATTTTTTTTTAAAAAAAATGTAGATAATTAAATCTCTATTAGCTCGGGTCAAAATCCAAATTATCCTTAGGCACAGAACCTAGAATCTCTTCTAAGTCCAGAACTTAGCTCGGGTCCAGAACCCAAATTATCTTTAGGTCTAGAACCTAGAATCTCTTCTAAGTTCATAACTTAGCTCGGGTCCAGAACCCAAAATTATCCTTAGGTCCAAAACCTAGAATCTCTTCTAAGTCCAGAACTTAGTTCGGGTCCAGAACCCAAATTATCCTTAAGTCAAGAACCTAGAATCTCTTCTAAGTCCAGAACTTAGCTCGGGTCCAGAATCCAAAATTGTCCTTAGGTCCAGAACCTAGAATCTCTTCTAAGTCCAGAACTTAGCTCGGGTCCAGAACCCAAATTATCCTTAGGTCCAGAACCTAGAATCTCTTCTAAGTCCAGAACTTAGATCGAGTCCAGAACCCAAATTATCCTTAGGTCCAGAACCTAAAATCTCTTCTAAATCCAGAACTTAGCTCGGGTCCAGAACCCAAATTATCCTTAGGTCCAGAACCTAAAATCCATTTTAAGTCCAGAACTTAGCTCCGAATTACCTATAGGTCCAGAACCTAAAATCTCTTTTAAGTCCAGAACCCAAAATTACCCTTAGGTCCAGAACCTAAAATTATCCTTGAATCCAGAATTCAAACCGGGTTCAGAACCCCAAAACCTCAACCATCTCAGAAAAATTAAGTCTTATTGCTTTTCACTCTCTTTTACTAAAGTCTCAGATCGTTTAAGCAGGGGGCAAATTGTAGACCCTTAATTTTTTTACTCAGTCTGGTCCAATATATTTTATTTAGTCTAAAATAATTTTTGTGTTATCTTAATTAAAAAATATTTGTTTAGTATTTATTTTTTATAATTTTTAAAAATTATTATAATAATAAATAATAATAATAATAATAAATAAAAATAAAAATAAAAATCGGCGAAGAAAAAATCGGCGACGAAAAAATTCGTCGTCGAAAATAGTGGACGAAATGGCCCGCAGCCAATTTCGCTCGTAGCCCCTCGCACTCCCTCCCAAGTTTCCATGCAGTTTCTCGCAAAGGCCCGCAACAGTTTTTTTACCAGCGAAATTTTTCGACGCAATTTTTTCTGAAACCAAATTCTATTTGGTTTCGGTTTTCTTTTCCTAATTAATGATAAATTCCTTAAACAATTGGAATCATCTAAGTTTCCTATAAATAACACTAAAAAGACACAGAAAAAGGGAGAAATTTTTGAAAGGAGATCGGACTTTAAAAATTCTTTTTGGCAGTGAAAACGATCGGGACTTTTTAGAGGAGAATAAGCAACCAAGCAATCAATCTATCAAAGGAAGCCATCTTGCCTTTGTGCTTGTTCATCCAAGAAGCAATTTTTGGTGGAACCAACAAACGAATGTTTGAATATCTAATCTCTTTTTTCCTTACAGTAGCTTCAATCATTAAATTGTTTCTTTTTACTCTAAAAACCTTAGAGCCCTAATTTACTTTTTCAAAACCTTAGAACCTTAATTTGTCTCCTCTATTTTCAAAAAACCCTAAAATTACTTTTCTATTCCTTCTAAAACCTAAGAACCCTAATCTATTTCTTCAAAATCTTAAAACCCTAATCTACTTTCCAACTTTCCAAAACCTTAAATCGTTTTATTGATTCCCAAAACCCTAATCTGCTTTCTAATTTTTCAAAATCTTAAAACCCTAAATTGATCCTTTTATTTCCAAAAACCCTAAAAAATACTTTCTATTTCCAAAAATCTTAAATCGTCTTGCCTATTTCCAAAAACTTTATAGAACTCTAAATTGTTTCTCAAATCCTAAAACCAAAACATGTTTTCCAAAACACCAAAAATCCTAATTCTCTCAAAACCAAAACCGTAAACCCTAATTTTCCTAGTCCCTAATCCTTAAAACCTTAAAACCTTATAAACCTAAATATTAAAATTCAACACAGTAAATCTAAAATAATAATCCAGTAGCTATGCTAATGAAATCCAGTAGTTAAGAATTATAAAGCCAAATGTTTTAAAGTGTCCAAATTTCATGATCTTACCCCTCAAACCCTAATTTGGCTAATCAAAGAACCTTATCAATCTCTTAAATTATAAAACCTTAATCTATTTCAATTCCCTTAAAACTTACAGTAGCCTAAACCAAAAATTCTAAAACCCTAAATATTAATTAAAGAACTTTAAATGAGAAACAGTAAACTTCAATTTGTATCTTTACTTACCTTATTTGATTATGTAGTTTATTGTATGCTTTGATTTATTTAAGTTCAATGCTTAGTTTATTTAAATTATCATGCATGAATGTTTATATTTTGATTGATGTTTAATATCTTTGATGAATGATTTATTTATGATGAATGGTTATTTACCTTTATCAATTTATTTTGATTTTCAAATGTTGTAAGAGGTATGTTTCCACTTTGTGGGTACCTCATTAATTAAGTTCTATGTAATTTAAATTGCTTTTATATTTTAGACCAAATGTAAAGGACATGTTTCTACCTCATGGTGGGTATCCTATTTAGCTTAGACATGGATGATGTAAGGGCATGTTTCCATCTTCGGATGGGTGTCCATTTATTTGTTTTGATTGGACATTGCTTTGATTTTAATATAACGATGCTTTATTTCAATTATTGTGTGTAATATGGATGATATTGTTATATTTAAGAATTTTATAATATTAAGACTTGTAAAGGAGGCTGGTTCCAATGAGCCGGGCATTGTGGGGGTGCTGGGCCATTTCTCACCTTCTCCACACATACCCAACTTTTCGAACCCATTAGGGGGTTGGGGATTCCTTAGTAATCGAGTCATCCACCCCTTTCTTTTTTTTCGGCCCGTCCGAGTGGTAACTCCATTTTCTTCGGACTTAGGTCCGTGTTCTCTATGGCCCCGAGCCTAAATAGTATCGAAGTTGCAAGAACCATTCTATCAGGAGTGGGGCAAAAATCCCCGCTCACAGACTCATTATATATTTTCTAATAGAGACACATGTAATGACAGGGTGTTAAAGGAATTGATTGATTATGATTATGATATTGTATTTAAAATAGCGCTTGGTATACATATAGCCTTTTGAGCATATATCAGTTGGTCGCCTTTTAAGGGGCAGTTTTGCATATGTGTATGATGTGTGCCGTATGCTATATGCAATTACCGCAAGTGCACGGGTCGCTCAAGTAATATAATAGTGAGTGAATGTCGTTCCTCTAGGGATAAGGCCAAGTACTAGTGCAAATCTTAATTGTTGTTTAGTGAATTAATAGTTGTGTGATGTGTTGTAACTAAAATCAACTAATTAATGAATGAAAGGAAATTTAATGCTGTGCACAAAAAGATTTATAATGATAAAACTATCCAAATATTGAATCCCCCTAGCCTTAATGATATTTATAAACAATCCATTCAGCTAAATCATTTAATCAAATTGAATTGGCATTCCTCTAACTTAGATTAAAGCCTCTCTTGAGCGGATTAATCCCTAATCACTAAGTAGAGTGCTGGAATCTCTTCTCAAAACACAATTAAATAGATCATGCATTAATGACAAGGAACTATAAACCAAAGGATCTTGTAGGTCTATCTCTAGTACCCCAATCAATCCTCAATCCTTATGAGCATTCAATCCACATCAAGCTTTCTCAAGTCAATAATATGAAAACAATAACCAATCAACAAGCATGCTATTATCAATTGGAAATAACAACAAGTATCATAAGAATAAAACAACTCAATTAATTGATTCAACTGAATACAATTGTTCAATTCATACAAATTGGCTAGGGTTCATCAATATCTAGATAGAGAAAGATTTAGTTCATATTAACAGCTAGAAAAACAGAGTAAGAGAAATGAGTAAGAGCAACCAAACAATTCATGGCAGTGAATCTGTATTTCTTCACTTGAGCTCTTGATTCTTGGTTTAGGGCTTGAGTATGGTGTTGATCTTCCTTCAATCTCAGCTCAAGACCCTTCTCCTTGCTCCAGCAGATGGCTCTCCCTTCTCTTCTTTCTTCTCTGTTTCCAGAAATGCTCCAGCAAAAACTGCTGTTCTTCTCCCTCTCTTCTCTTTTTAATCCCTTCCAAATCTCCAGCCCATACCTCCAGCTCACTCATCCCCTTCATTGTCTACCACTTTCCCTTGGTTCATCACCCTTTTCCCTGATTTAGGCAAGCTTTTCTTTTCTTGTTCTTTCTTTTTGACAAAGGCCAGCTGTTGTCCCCCACTTATTCCCCAATCAGTGCAAAGAATCTCACTTTTCGACAGGTGACACGACCACTGACACGCCCATGTCACTGGGCGTGTCATAGGCACTTGTGATCTTGAACCAAAGGCACGTCCACTGACACGCCCGTGTTACTGGCCGTGTCATAGCTACTGTAAGTCTGAATGAAAGGCACGTTCCTTGGCACGCCCGTGGTACTGGACGTGTGATAGCTACTGTGAGTCTGGATGAATTACACGCTCATTGACACGCCCGTGGTCCTGGGCGTGTCGCAGCTACTGTGACTTTGGGTAAATGGCACGATCATGAGCATGCCCGTGGTCCTGGGCGTGTTGAAGCTACTGTGACTCTGGACAAATGGCACGTTTGGTGACACGCCTATGCACTGGGCGTGTCATATCCACTGAATGCAGTAACAGGGGCACGTCTAACGACACGCCCGTGTGCGTGGGCGTGTCCATTGACAGATTTTGCTCTTTTCTTCTACTTTCATCCGTAATTGCTCCGAAATAACCAAATGCCTCAAATTATCAAGAATTCCTGAAATTATCCTTAAATTGCACTTTGAACAAACAAATTAAACTCAATTTGATAATAATCATATTAAGAAATGGGAATAAAATATCATTAATTGTGTACTTATCAAATTCCCCTACACTTGAGTTTTTGCTTGTCCTCAAGCAAACTAAATTACTGTAATAAGCAGAAATGACGGACTCCCTCTATATTCAAAAAGAAGAATAAAGTTTTGACAATGCTCGAATCGGATAACCTCACTTTCTCAATCAAAATGATTCACAATCATAACAGCTGAATCAAGAAGTTTCAAAATAAAAATTTCACATACCTAAAACCTAAAAATCCAGAGTTAAAAAATTGAGCATAAAATTCCAGCAAATTCAAATGCCATGAACAAAGTGCGAAAAATGTGAGTTTTCTCTTAAGCATTCTAACCCTCAAATTTTTTTTTTTTTTACGATTTAAGGAGCCCGACTTGTTTGAACTGATACTAGCCTTTTGACGCGAAGGTAAACATTTGTGATGCCAACCCCCGGTTACTCAGCCAGAATCACCGTTCAAATGGCTACTAGCACTATTCATGATTCTAACTTATTTGTAGTCAAAATCAGCGGAACAGGGAAAAATTTTCAAAGCTCCTTAGAATTATTTGTTTTAGTTATTTTTATTCAAGGGTTATAGACTTAAGGGTCGTACCAAGTCCGACTCAAGAATCTACGGAATTGTATTATGCTCAAAAATGTAACTAAGGTTTTAAACTCTAGTAATGTTCCAATTTCCATCAATCCACAACTTAACTATAGCCATTACAATCGATCCTCAACAATTGATCGAAATCACTAAGTTAACCTCAACAAGAAATTGTCATTTATGAAATTTCAAATTAGTTTAACATGTAAAGGGAAATCACATCAAATTATACTTATCATAACAATTTAGCTTACTTAGCAGGCATTTATTGAGAAAAATGAATTCCAAAAAAAAATGAAGTAGAAATTTATTCAATAAAGTATACCTCTCCCTTACTTAAGATGCACATTGTCCTCGATGTGTGCGCAAAACATGAAACAATGAGGAGAGATAATGACTGCCCTTTTTCAAGTCCATGAGTGGGTGAAAATGAGTACGGTGCCAAGAGTACGGTGAAGGAGGTATTGCAGCAAAATAGTATTCTACAATGCACTCAAAACAAGGTTAATATATAGAAATAAATAAAGAAACGAAACAATGCGAAAGAAAATAATAATAATACTATTCCAAAAGCACGTAAAAGAAGAAAAACTAAAAAGCGTATTAAATAAGTAAAGAAATAAAAGACGACATCAAAACAAAATAAAGATGTGGCTAATCACTGCTGGTCTCATCATCATCGGAGACATCAACTGGTGGAGAGGGTTCCGGTGCAGGAGCAGGTGTCGGTGCACGGGCAGGTAGCTGATAGGGTGGAGGTGGTGGCTGCGAAGGGTGGAATCCCTGATACCGCCAGAACTCCAACATGGATTGTTCTAGCCACTGTCGCCTCAAGATCTCGTGATCTAACTGGGCTTGGAAGTCTTCCTGCTGGATTAGGATCATATTTTGGTTTAGAGCTATATTGTTTATCATACCTTCCATCCGACACATCTGGCGCTCAAATTCGGTGGGTTTCCTGTCATCATCCCACTCCTCATTAATTGACTACCGCCAATCTCGGAATGCAGGAGGCTGGACAAAGGAAGGCCCGGCAGAAGAAGAAAGTGCAGCAGCATCAGATGGTCCAGCAGCAGATGGTCCAGCAGCAGAAGGTCCAGCAGCAGAATCTGACGGTGGAGGTGGTATATCGGCAGTAGGAGCACAAGGAACCGGCTCTGGTAAATCTAAATCCATAGGAGCAGCCCGCAACCCAGCTACCTGTTCCCTGTTCAACCTCTTCAGTGTGTCCATACCTAATATCTTGGGCATACCGTCCACCGTCATCGGGAGGCAACCATCTAACACTCCCAGCCGTTGAGCAAGTCTCGTGACATACATGCCGCCGTGTAAAGCACCTGAAGCTCCCTTCCGAGACTGCTCATGGAAGAAATGGGTGATGGCATGGGCTACATTGCACCGGGTCTTATGTTGCATGCAGTGCAGAAAGAACAGATCCCTCAAGGTCACCACCCCTGTACTGCTCAGTCTGGCTGTAAGTGTGTGAACTAACAAATTATGCACCACCCGGCAGGGGAAAGAACTGAAGTTGGATGCTTTGGAGACTTTGGGCTGATATCTATCTGCAGTGGGCGCAAAGTCATGCCAAACCCGAGGTGGAACAACATCATACTCAGCAAAATCCATCTCGGAACTGAGATAATCGGTGGTCTGGACCTCCTCTTCAGTATACAACCCGAGATGTACCCCAAGGTCGTTGATGCTCATGTGGAACCTCTGTCCTCCCAGTCGGAATTTAATTGTCGGCTCAGTGATGGAGATTTTGGTCTTCTGGTACTGGAAGGTGCAGTAAAACTCAAGTGTAAGCTCTCGGTATGAAGGCTCGTGGATAGAGAAGAGCTGACCCCACCCTGGTTGATCAATCATCTCTTTCACTTCTGCAGCAATATTAACCATCTCCATAGCCTCCCAGTCTAAATACCGAGGTGCCGACCATTCTTTGTTGCCAAACAACTCGAACCGTCGCCGTTCCTCACCGTTTGAGAATTTGAGGCACTTATGTCCCGCCATGAATTTAGAAGTTGGGCGGGTAGCAGGCTGGCTGGAACTGCCCTCCCCTCGGGCCCGTTTGGCTGGAAGCTGGGACGTTGATTGCTTGCGAGGGCCCATTTTCGATAAATCTGCAAGATGAAATTAAATGGCTCGTCAATATCGAAAGCATATCAAAATGCAGGCTAAACAACGCAATCCACCTAGAACCAAATACCTCAATTAATTGCAAGCAATAAACCAACCCGAACGATAAACACACATTAAAGCCAATCACCAAATCCACATATTATCCATAAACCACAAGTAAATAGGATTAATCAAACAATTTCAAAACCAACATTTCATTCAATTTCAAATAACACAACAAAATGACACAAATGATTATTCAATCAACATATTATTCATAAATCAGAAGTAATGAGAATCAACGCAATAATAACACAATGGAATAACGCAAATGATTGACAAAACAATTCTAAAATTAAAACAGCATATTATTTGATTAATCAACAATTAAAAACAAATCTAAAAACAAACAAATTTCGAATTAAACGGTAGTTCAAAATGACAATTAAAATCAAACGCCACAAAAAAAATTTTAAACACACCGGAATAAAGCAAACAAATCACGACATTTCGAATTTCATGGTAAACACAAGCAAATACAAAGATTATATATGAAAAACGCAAGAAAAACAAAGAAAAACAATCAAAAATCGGAAAAAATTAGATTTCGTACCTGAAATCGCAAATCCGATGGAAAAACGAGAGAGCACACGCAAATAATGCAAGCCCGGGGGGTAGAATTCGTTCGAAAATCTAATGGGTGTGTGATTTAGCCGGTGAAAACACAAAAAAATTTGAGAGAAAACGAGAGAAGATTTGAGTTTTTTCGGAAAAAATGGGCGTGGGGCTATATATAGAAAACGTCAACACGCCCAGAGACACGCCCGTGTTACTGGGCGTGTCCAAAGATTTAAAAGCCAGTTTACGGGACACGCTCTTGGACACGGGCGTGTCCATGGGCGTGTCTCAGCTACTGGATGAAATTTTAATTTACACGCCCATAAACACGGGCGTGCTCATGGGCGTGTCATACATACTGTGACACATATGCAATCAACACGCCCACTAATCTGGGCGTGTTCCTGGGGCGTGTCCATTTCAAATTTCAAATTTCAAATTTCAAATTTCAAATTTTCAAATTTTTTTTTATAGAGACACGTTCATGAACACGGTAGTGTCCATGGGCGTGTGATAGCTTCTGTTTGAAAATAAAATGACACGCTCATAGACACGGGCGTGTCCATGGGCGTGTAGTAGCTACTGTCTGAAAAGATAATTTACACGCCCACTGACACGGGCGTGTTTATGAGCGTGTAATAGCTACTGCCTGAAAAACATAATGACACGCCCACAGACACGGGCGTGTTCATGGGCGTGTGCTCAATTTATTCACCAAAAATCGAATTCTCTCTGCAACTTCAAATTAGGTAAAACAACAACTACCCCTTCAAGAAAAGAAAGTTAAAACAAAATGACAAGCAGATCAAAAACGTAAAAACGGTGGGTTGCCTCCGACCCAGCACTTCTTTAACGTCATATTAGTTGGACGGTTGGACGAATGTCCCTAATCTTGGAGGTGCAAAACCTCCTTGAAGGCCTGTATTTCCCCTCCAAAATAAGGTTTGAGCCTGTGCCCATTGACTTTGAAAACTCCTTTTTCCGGGTGGCTTATTTCAACCACTCCGTAAGGGAAAACTTCCTTGACAGTAAAAGGGCCGGACCAACGAGATTTCAACTTACCTGGGAAGAGTCGGAGCCTTGAATTATATAGCAATACCTGATCTCCTGCTTGAAACTCTTTCTGCTTCTTGATGTGAGCATCATGCCATCTCTTGGTACGTTCCTTGTACATCTTTGCATTGTCATAAGCTTGCAATCTCCACTCGTCTAGTTCATTTACCTGTAATTTTTGCCTTTCACCTGCACAAGCTAGATCAAGGTTAATCTGTTTTATTGCCCAATATGCATGATGTTCTATCTCAACAGGTAAATGGCAAGCTTTTCCATATACCAATCTAAATGGTGTAGTGCCTAAGGGAGTTTTAAAAGCAGTTCTGAAAGCCCAAGGGCATTGTCCAATTGCTTGGACCAATCCTTTCGGGATTGTGCAACAGATTTTTCCAGAATTCGTTTGATTTCCCTATTTGTGTTCTCGACTTGGCCACTGGTTTGGGGGTGATAAGGAGTAGCAAACCTGTGTGTAACTCCTAATCTATTTAAAACCTTTTCAAGCTGAGTGTTACAAAAATGAGTACCCCTATCACTGATAATTGCTTTTGGCGTGCCAAACCGAGAAAATAATTTCTTCAAAAATTGCACTACAACCCTAGCATCATTGGTCGCCAAGGCTTGGGCTTCAGGCCATTTAGACACATAATCAATAGCTACCAAAATATATTTGTTGCCAAAAGAGTTGGGAAATGGTCCCATAAAGTCAATTCCCCATACATCAAAAATTTCACAAACTAGAATCCCATTTTGGGGCATCTCATCATGAGATGAAATGTTTCTAGCTCTTTGGCATTGATCACAGCGAACTACAAATGCGTAGCTATCTTTAAACAAAGTGGGCCAATAGAATCCTGATTCTAACACCTTTTGAGCAGTTCTATTTGCCCCCATATGACCACCAGCTGGTCCGGCATGGCATTCACTAAGTATGTTCATTGATTCGGGCCATGCCACACATCTTCGGATCATGTGATCCTTACACAACTTAAACAAAAAGGGATCCTCCCAAAAATAATACTTTAGATCAGAAAAGAATTTCTTCTTTGCTTGATAAGTTAGGTTCTTAGGGAGTTCCCTAACAGCTAAGTAATTTGCAAAGTCTGCAAACCATGGTGTTTCAAAATTTAAACCACTTACCTCACTTACCATAGCGTATAGCTGTTCATCGGGGAAGTGATCATCAATGTCCCCTTCTTCAAGTCTCTCTAGGGTTGGATTCTCCAGGCGAGAGAGATGATCTGCTGCAAGATTTTCGGCTCCCTTCTTATCTTGAATTGTTAAGTCGAATTCCTGCAACAACAAAACCCATCGGATTAGTCTAGGTTTAGCATCAACTTTCGCGAATAAGTACCTTAAAGCTGAATGGTCTGTATACACAATCACCCTTGACAAGATTAGATATGATCTAAACTTGTCAAAGGCAAAAACCACAGCTAGTAGCTCTTTCTCTGTAGTTGTGTAATTGGCTTGAGCTGCATTCAAGGTTTTGCTCGCATAGTATATTGGCTGGAAGTATTTCTCTTTGCGTTGGCCCAAGACTGCTCCTACTGCAAAGTCACTTGCATCACACATCAGTTCAAAGGGTAGATTCCAATTAGGAGCTACCATGATTGGAGCATGAGTCAATTTCTCCTTCAGGGTCGTGAATGCTCTCAGACATTCCTCATCAAAAACAAAATCGACATCCTTCTCAAGGAGTCTTGTCAATGGACGGGCTATCTTAGAGAAATCTCGAATGAACCTTCGATAAAAACCTGCATGCCCTAGGAAACTTCTGATGGCTTTCACAGATGTGGGTGGTGGTAGCTTCTCAATAATGTCTATCTTTGCCCGATCCACTTCAATGCCCTTGCTAGAAATCTTGTGTCCCAACACGATTCCTTCTTGAACCATGAAATGACACTTTTCCCAATTCAGCACCAAATTTGTTTCCTCACATCTCATCAAAACCCTCTCAAGGTTTTCCAAACACTTTTCAAATGAGCTGCCATAGACTGAGAAATCATCCATAAACACCTCCATAATGTCTTCTATGAGTTCATCAAAGATTGCTATCATGCATCTTTGGAAAGTGGCAGGGGCGTTACACAACCCAAATGGCATTCTTCGATATGCAAATGTCCAATATAGGCAGGTGAATGTAGTCTTCTCTTGGTCTTCCGGTGCGATGGGAATTTGGAAATAGCCTGAAAGGCCATCCAAAAAGTAGTAGTATTCATGGCCGGATAACCTCTCCAACATCTGATCAATGAAGGGTAAAGGAAAGTGATCCTTTCTAGTTGCATCATTTAATTTTCTGTAGTCAATGCAAACCCTCCAACCAGTAACTGTTCTTGTTGGAATCAGCTCATCATTTTCATTAGGGATCACTGTCATCCCTCCTTTCTTCGGTACTACTTGAACTGGGCTCACCCAAGAACTATCCGAGATCGGATATATAATCCCTGCATCAAGTAGTTTTATCACTTCAGCCTTAACAACATCCTTCATCTTTGGGTTCAGTCTCCTCTGTGGTTGCACTACTGGCTTGAATTCATCCTCCATCAGTATCTTGTGAGTGCAATAGGATGGACTAATCCCCTTGATATCTGCTATCTTCCAAGCTATCACTTGCTTGTGTTTCTGCAACAACTGGATGAGTTTTTCTTTTTGCTTAGAAGATAGGTGGGAACTCAGAATGATGGGCAATCTCTTTTTCTCTGCCAAAAACCCATACTCAAGGTGATCCGGAAGAGGTTTCAGTTCCAAGTTGGGTGGATCAATCACCGATGGTTTTGGCTTTTCTTCCTTTGGCATTTCAATGGTCTCATATGCCCTGCATTTGAATGATTTGCTTGCTTCAAGAAAAGCAAGCTGCTCCATTGCTTCTTGACCCTCGATATTTTCCTGAAATAAACACAACTCAAGGGGATCCTTGGAAACAATGTTAGTTAAACAATTTACGGTCTCATGCTCAACAACATCATTGCATGATTCCGCCTCATCAAGTGAAAGTGAATGTTTCATGGCATCATGTATCCTAAAAATTACTTTCTCCTCACCCACTCTCAAAGTCAATGTGCCGTCATGAACATCAATAAGGGCACGGGCTGTATTCAAAAATGGCCTACCAAGAATAAGCGAAACATCCACATCCTCATCAATATCAATGACAACAAAATCATTGAGGAAAATGAAATCCCCGACTTTTACCAACACATCTTCTATTATGCCACGAGGGTGGACTACCGATTTATCGGCAAGTTGGATGGTCATGAGTGTTGGTTTAGGTTGACCAATGCCTAGCTCTTTAAACATTTTATAGGGCATAACACTTATGCTAGCCCCTAAATCAGCTAAAGCACTTTTAACCTCAAGATTACCTATAAAACATGGAATGGTAAAACTACCTGGATCTTTTAATTTCTTAGGTAATCTTCTTTGCAGAATTGCTGAACTTTTTTCAGATAAATGCACTAAAGATACTTCCTTAAGTTTCCTTTTGTTAGAAAGGATATCTTTCAAAAATTTAGCATACTTAGGCATTTGTGACAAAGCTTCAGCAAATGGAATGTTAATATGCAATTGTTTAAAGAGTTCAAGGAACTTACCGAACTGAGCATCAATCTTGTCCTTGTTCAACCTTGCCGGATAGGGTACTCTAGGTCGGTATTCCTTCAAATTGGGGCTGCTTGCTTGTGGCTGCTTCACTCTTTCACTTTCAAGTGTAGCTTTCTCTCCCGAAGTGGTAGGAGGATCTTCTTCTTTTTCTTTTTCTTGCTCTTCAGCCCTCTTCTTGTCCACATCTCCATTGATTTCTTTTCCACCCCTTAGTGTAATTGCCTTAAGTTGCTCCTTAGGGTTTGCCTCAATGTTGCTAGGTAAACTTCCTTGTGGTCTTTCACTGAGCAATTTGGCAATTTGCCCCATCTGATTCTCCAAATTGTGAATGGAGGCTTGTTGATTTCTAAGGGAGGTTTCAGTTGATTGAAACCTTGTTTCAGAAGCTGCTACAAATTTCTCCATCATGTCCTCCAAACTACTCTTTCTTGGAGGAGCAGCTTGTTGATGTTGGGGTTGCTGGAATCCAGGGGGAGGTCTTGGATTATTTTGATTTGTCCATGAGAAATTTGGATGATTCCTCCACCCCGGATTGTATGTGTTGCTGTATGGATTATTTTGTTGTTGCCTTGGCATATTTCCAACATAATCTACCTGCTCTTGCTTGGCAAACATGTTGCCACTTTGGCAATCTTGACTTTGGTGTCCACCTCCACACCATTCACAAGACATCACCTGCATAACTTTTCCAGATGAAGAAGAAGCCAAAGAATCAAACTTCTTATTTAATGCTTCTAATTGAGCTGTCAATGCCACCACCGGATCTAATTGGTGTGATCCCATGGCTTTCAGCTTCCCTTGCTCTCTTGGTGCTTGCCATTGATAATTGGTGATGGCCATATCTTCAATTAAGTCCCTTGCCTGTTCAGGTGTCTTATTATTGATGGTACCACCAGCTGCTGCATTAATGGATTGTTTACTTACATAATTCAATCCATTGTAAAATGTTTGAATTTGGAGCCATAGTGGAAGCCCATGATGAGGACACCTTCTCAGCAAATCTTTGAATCTCTCCCAGGCATCATAAAGAGTCTCACCATCTTGTTGCAAAAAGGATGAGATGTCATTCCTCAACTTGGCAGTTTTTGATGGTGGGAAATATTTTTCTAAGAACTTCTCTGCCAATTGAGCCCAAGTGGTAAAAGTTCCTGGAGGGAAGGATTTCAACCACTTCTTTGGTCTGTCTTTAAGAGAAAATGGGAACAATCTCAGCCTAATTGCATCTTCTGAGACATTGTTTATCTTAAATGTATCACAAATCTCCAGAAAATTCTCAAGATGTGCATTAGGATCTTCATCAGGGAACCCATCGAATTGACAAGTTTGCTGCACCATTTGAATCACATTCGCCTTAATCTCGAAGTTGTTTGCAGCAACAGTCGGCCTCCGGATACTCGATTCAGCCCCATTCAAATTAGGCTTAGCAAATTCCTGCATCGTTCTTGGCCCAGCTCCTTCCACCACTTCGAATACTTCTTCTTGTTCAATTTCCAGATTGATTCTTGAACTTACGTCTTCCAGATCTGCCTCCTCTTCTTCCTTTTGCTTTCTCCTCAATGTTCTTTCTAGTTCTGGGTCTAACTCCAGTAGTTGGGATGAGCTAGATCTGGTCATAAACAATAAGAAACACCTACAATGATAGTAAACCAGCAAGAACTAAAATTAAAAATGATTAAAAAGAAAACTAAATCAACAATCTTAATTATATTACTAATATTGAAACCATTATCCCCGGCAACGGCGCCAAAAACTTGATGTGTGCCGTATGCTATATGCAATTACCGCAAGTGCACGGGTCGCTCAAGTAATATAATAGTGAGTGAATGTCGTTCCTCTAGGGATAAGGCCAAGTACTAGTGCAAATCTTAATTGTTGTTTAGTGAATTAATAGTTGTGTGATGTGTTGTAACTAAAATCAACTAATTAATGAATGAAAGGAAATTTAATGCTGTGCACAAAAAGATTTATAATGATAAAACTATCCAGATATTGAATCCCCCTAGCCTTAATGATATTTATAAACAATCCATTCAGCTAAATCATTTAATCAAATTGAATTGGCATTCCTCTAACTTAGATTAAAGCCTCTCTTGAGCTGATTAATCCCTAATCACTAAGTAGAGTGCTGGAATCTCTTCTCAAAACACAATTAAATAGATCATGCATTAATGACAAGGAACTATAAACCAAAGGATCTTGTAGGTCTATCTCTAGTACCCCAATCAATCCTCAATCCTTATGAGCATTCAATCCACATCAAGCTTTCTCAAGTCAATAATATGAAAACAATAACCAATCAACAAGCATGCTATTATCAATTGGAAATAACAATAAGTATCATAAGAATAAAACAACTCAATTAATTGATTCAACTGAATACAATTGTTCAATTCATACAAATTGGCTAGGGTTCATCAATATCTAGATAGAGAAAGATTTAGTTCATATTAACAGCTAGAAAAACAGAGTAAGATAAATGAGTAAGAGAAACCAAACAATTCATGGCAGTGAATCTGTATTTCTTCACTTGAGCTCTTGATTCTTGGTTTAGGGCTTGAGTATGGTGTTGATCTTCCTTCAATCTCAGCTCAAGACCCTTCTCCTTGCTCCAGCAGATGGCTCTCCCTTCTCTTCTTTCTTCTCTGTTTCCAGAAATGCTCCAGCAAAAACTGCTGTTCTTCTCCCTCTCTTCTCTTTTTAATCCCTTCCAAATCTCCAGCCCATACCTCCAGCTCACTCATCCCCTTCATTGTCTACCACTTTCCCTTGGTTCATCACCCTTTTCCCTGATTTAGGCAAGCTTTTCTTTTCTTGTTCTTTCTTTTTGACAAAGGCCAGCTGTTGTCTCCCACTTATTCCCCAATCAGTGCAAAGAATCTCACTTTTCGACAGGTGACACGACCACTGACACGCCCATGTCACTAGGCGTGTCATAGGCACTTGTGATCTTGAACCAAAGGCACGTCCACTGACACGCCCGTGTTACTGGCCGTGTCATAGCTACTGTAAGTCTGAATAAAAGGCACGTTCCTTGGCACGCCCGTGGTACTGGACGTGTGATAGCTACTGTGAGTCTGGATGAATTACACGCTCATTGACACGCCCGTGGTCCTGGGCGTGTCGCAGCTACTGTGACTTTGGGTAAATGGCACGATCATGAGCACGCCCGTGGTCCTGGGCGTGTTGAAGCTACTGTGACTCTGGACAAATGGCACGTTTGGTGACACGCCTATGAACTGGGCGTGTCATATCCACTGAATGCAGTAACAGGGGCACGTCTAACGACACGTCCGTGTGCATGGGCGTGTCCATTGACAAATTTTGCTCTTTTCTTCTACTTTCATCCGTAATTGCTCCGAAATAACCAAATGCCTCAAATTATCAAGAATTCCTGAAATTATCCTTAAATTGCACTTTGAACAAACAAATTAAACTCAATTTGATAATAATCATATTAAGAAATGGGAATAAAATATCATTAATTGTGTACTTATCAGTGTATAACCATGATTATTTGCTCTTGGTGCTGCCATGCATCATCATTGCGCCTAAGATGCCATGTTTTGCGTTTAAGTTGCCAGTAAATATATGTTTACTTGTGCCTAAGGTATTTATTCTCTATGGACTATATATATTGAGTGTATGAAATTATATGATTAAATTTTATGCCATAATATTTTGAATTTATTTTTCTTTTAAGAAAGAAAGTGTTATGCAGTAATACAAAATTTTATACTAGTAAGTATATGAGAAAAATCTTGTTTGTTACCCCCTTTGATATATAATTTTCTCACTAAGTAGTTGGACTCACCATTTAATATATTAACATTTTCAGACACTCTTGGAGTATAGGTTTTCTCTTCTTTTATGTCCATCAGAGTGTAGAAAGAGATTGGCCAATAATTTAGTATTTATCATTTGTTTTTATTTAAGAAATATTATATTATTGTGTGGAACAATAATGTATTTTAAGATATTAGTAATTATTAGATAATGATATAAATAAGCGTAATTGAAGAATATTGAGTATTTGGATTTATGAATCAATATCATTAGAAAGATTTATATTATGACTTTTCTTAAAGAAATATTAGAAGAGATATTATTAAATTATAAGTTAATTCTACCTTAAGGATTAGGAGAATGGGGTGTGACAGTTCTAATGAAGCAAAAGATGAAATCCATCTTTAATTAAGTTGGTGAACAGTAGTTGTGTACTTGTGTTGCATTAATGTTTCACGCTCTTGATTCTTTTTTCCCTTAAAATCTTTGAGGTGTTAGAAAACCCATATCTAATAACCATAAGCCTAACTTCAGCGTTATTATGGGTCAGAAGTAGTAAGCAAATTTACATGGATAATACATGCTAATGGCATTTTCTTACCCCTGTAATGTATGATGGACTATTATGGGTGGAGGCAAAAGGAAAGCTGCACATAAATGAAAAACATAGATGATTAATTGATATTGAGGACACACTTTATACATTTACATATATAACACTTCTAATTAATATAATAATTATCATTACAATCAGCGGCAGAACCAGGAAATGACTGAGGGGGGGTCAAAATTTACTGAGACGGCTGCTCCGAGCGGTGGCCGGTGGTGGTTGTCGGTGGGCCGGAGGTGGTGGGGCTGCTGGCTTGGCTTGGGGAGGGAAGGGGGAGAGAGGGAAGAAGGAGAGGGGAAGAGGAGAATGTTTTTTTATTTTTAAACCGACCCCTGGCGAAACGGCGCCGTTTCGCCAGGGACTAATTTATAAAAAAAAATTAAAGTTATTTGCAGCGAGGGGTTCGTCTACCCCTCGCTGCAGAAACTGCTAAACTCAGCCATGGGGGGCTGAGTTTAGCTTCTCCTCCACCGGCACCTTCTATTCTGAGCACCGGTGGCGGTGAGGGGGGGTCGTGTGACCCCACACGACCCCATAGTGGTTCCGCCGCTGATTACAATGATTAATAATAAGGTTTCCTTTTGCTTTTAGGGTTGCGGTACTAGTTCTGTGTGTATTCTGTTAACCAACTAACTATTAGTTTCCAATGTTGTAAATATCATGTTCTTTAATCTTTCAGATCACTATCATATTCACACAATTTGTCTGATCTTTTCCAGCAAAAATTCAGAATCCCAAGTAAAGAAGAAGAAACCATTTGTAGAATAACAAGTAAATTAGAAGAAGCCACATATAAAAGAACCCTCCAATACCCTCTTACAAAATAACGAAGTCATGAAAAAAGAAACTACCACAAAAGAACTAGTATTTGTCAAAGAACCACCACTTAGTCACGTGAGTTTGTTGACTTGTCATGATAATGCGATTTTAACTGGTATACATGAATTTGTGACTTGAAAAAATAAATGGAAAATTATTATATTTGTCCCCAACTTATGTCACTTTTTTAATTTTGTCAAAATTTCAAAATTATATCAATTTGAATTATTTTGTGTTAATCATTATTTATTTAGTTTATAAAAATTTAATCCAATTAATATATTTGTACATCTATATTTATTTTTATTGACAAATATCTAGTATAATTTTTTAAATGAATAAAAAAGGTTAAATGATGTTTTCATAAAGTATTAAGTAAAATCGATCAGTAACTTAGATCACTACTTTAATTCTACACTAATTTCATTTTCTAAAATTTTTAATTTTAATTTTAATTTTAATTTTAATTTCAATTTTAATTTTAATTTTAAAAATATTTATTGAATCTTAAAAAAATGTTGTACAATTTCATTTCTCATTCAAATTTTAAGTCAAAAGATGAATTTAGTAAAAGTGCTTGAACATATATCATTATTTGCATGACTCAAATTGACTCAAAATAAAGTAAATGATTAAAAAATTAATATTTAATTTGAGTTTTTTTTATTAAAAATTACTTTATAATATATTTCATAACTACTTAATAATATATTAAAATATCATTTTAACCTTTTTCATTCATTTAAAAATTATATTAGATAAAAAATATTTGTCAATAAAAATAAATATAAAAGTACAAACATATTAGTTAGATTAAATTTTTTATAAACTAAAAAAATAATGATGAATATAAGATATTCAAATTGATATGGTTTTGTAATTATGATAAAATTAAAAAAGTAACCTAAGTTAGGGATAGATTTGTTAGTTTTTCATTTATTTTTTCATGTCACAGATTTAATTATATAATTTAAAGTCACATAATAATGACATGTCAGCATACTCATGTGACTAAGCAAGATTAGATAGATTCGTAAGAAAAAAAAACAAAGTTCATATACCAAATTGATATAACTTTGGCATTAGGATAAAATTTAAAAAGAGACTAAGTTGAAGATAGATATTATGATTTTCCTATATAAAAATTCGAATAAATTTTCATAATCAAAATTCTTTTCAATTTTATTAAGAATTTTAGACAACAAAAATCATCATAATTAATTAAAATCCCATGCTTAAATATTGATTACTACCTTTAGATGTTGGGTCTTCTCATGTATCATATGTATCATATATATATATAAACAATGAAAGTAAACGAAAACCCATGCAAAGGGTCTATCTATGTAATTTAATTTTAATTACAACCTGTTGGTCAGGGTGTGACATCAATTGTGTCATGGCGGAGATCCAAGTGTGGGGCTAAGTCACAGTCGAATGTAGCAGACGCTCATGTGCTGAATGCACTATAAGGCTAAAGTATATGCCTTTTCTAAAACCAATTTGTTTTAGGAGAATTGGTAGCGCTTGAGGTCTTACAAGTAGTATCAGAGCCGAGGTCACGAGTTCAATTCCCAGCGAGAGCAATTGCTGAGGGGGAGATTGTTGGCCAAGGTGTGACATTAATTATCATGTGGCAGAGGTCCAAATGTGGGGCCAAGTCATAGTCAAATGCCATAGGCGCTCATGTGCTAAATGCACTATAAGTCTAGGATGCGCGCCTTTCCTAACACAAATTGATTTTAAGAGAAGTGGTAGCGCCTGAGGTCCTACACAACCTAACTAGAGGAAGAAATCATATTATCTTGCTTGTTTAATCTTACTCTTCAAGTTGGGCTACTTTTTGTTCTTGTTGTGTTGCAGTAAATCACAATAATCCAAAGTAGAATTACCTTTATTGATAGTTCTCATGAGAAAGTAAAGAAAACAACTCACACTAAGAGCAATAGGGGGGCCGAAATCTTGATTATGTGATAGGCAATCAAGGTGGCGACAAGGAGAGAGTTTGAGGAGTGAGGGCGGCCAAAATATCCGCAAGGCCAATAATGAGTTTTTATCCTTTATAAAGATGTATTTATAGTGACCTAATCCCTTTCTTCTTTATGGATTAATAAAACCTTAATGAGCTATTTTAATTTACTAAATAATTAGGCCTCATTAATAACCATTATTGTAGGCTCATTAATTAATTAATTTAATTAAGCTCAATCCATATCCAATATAGACCTTAATTAATTTAGCTCATATCTATAACCATTATGGACTTCAATCTTGTTAATTAATTCCTCCCATATGGGCTTGTAAGATCAAGTCCAAGTCCATAACAATTTATGGATCTTAATTAATTAATCCAACCTATATTTTCTTTGGAAAAATGGCACTCTCCACTATATTTTTTAAATTTTTAATTTTTTACTAGTGATATTTTAGTCATTTTATTATAAATTCATTATAAACTCATTATAAACTATGTAAAATTTATAAACTTACAATAAACTTATTATAAACTCATTTGCAAACTAATGAAAATCTGATATTTTGAAAAATATTTCATAAACTCTAGTATTTTGGTGCAAATTTATAAATATGATAAATTTGAAATTATTTTCAATTTTTCTTGTATTTTTGTCAAAAGCTCATTTTCTTTACTTCCTCTTGTGTGTGACTCAATAGGTTTCTAATTATGTTGGCAATTATAATGATATTAGAAATCTTATCCCTATTAGGATTCTTTGAATCCTAATTTAATTTGCATTCTAGTAATCTTCATTCAACTAGAAGCTTATAGAATTCTTGTCCAACTTGGATTCTTAGGAAATCCTAATCCAAATAGGACTTCTATCCTACATCCAAAAATTAATCTTTATCAATTTCTATTCATTATAATAGATCATAAGTGGTGTCTAGCCATACATCATAACAACACGAATGATAAGAAAGTCAAGTGGTTTGACTTATAACCTTTCACCTAGCAATATGTTGTGCAAGTCATCATTTCACCTCTTTATGCCACATTTGGTTGCGAGTATGGTCTATGTATCAACTCCAACTACACTGGCTTGATAAGTACATATCGAACATATATTTTTCTATCATTTTTAGCATGAAATTGAGTTGAATTAATTTATTATAAACTTATTTTGTGTTTAAATTTCATTATTTTTTAGTGGAGCTTAGTTTGAATTAATTTCTTATAGTTTTGTGCAAACGGAAATTTTAGGGAGATTGGACCTTTAAAAATTCAAGAAAGATTTTGGTAATGATAAATTTCGGGATTGCAAAATTTGTCTTCATGAAGTTTGTAGAGAACATCGCAATAATTCCAAATAGGTTAAGTTCATTAAAATCCAAGATTGTTTGGACCTCCAACTATTAAGTGGAAATTAGGCATGAGATACTGAAGTAGAATTCTAATCCTAACCACTAAGAGTAATTGGGCCATATCTTAGGGTTCCAAAGTCCAATTGAAGTGATTCAAAAACCTAAATCATTTAAACTTTAAGAGCTACAACTTTGATGCAGGAGTTAGTTTGAGATAAGGTTTCTATATAATAGTAAATTTGCTTGAATATAAAAATTTGAATTCTACAGAAGTAGATTTCAAGTTGGAATCTGTTTTTAGGTAGTTGGATATTGTAAAACAATTATTATTCTATTTTTTGGGGGGAGATAGGAGGGAGCCAACAGTAGCCACTTTGAGGGCAACTCTTCTACATTTTTTCATTTTTCTCTCTCATTAGTTTCATCCACCATGAGAGAGGAAATAAAAGAGAAGAAGAGGTTTATGCTTTTGGGAGTAATCCACCATTTCTATAAAAATTCATCCAACAAGATTGAACATTATATTAGGTTTAAAATTTCAAGTTTACATCTTTTTATTTCTTTTGTTATTTCATTGAATTAAATATTAGAATTATGGATTTCATGTTTGGTTTCTTTATTTCTATAGTTTGTATGTTTAATTTAGTTATGAATAACTAATCTCCTTAGTAGGATTAGGTGGATTTAAGATTATGGATGATGAGTGTTTAATTGATTGATTGATTCATTCTATTATTGAATTAAAGTTTTGTTAATTTTGATCTTAATGCTTGTGATTGATTGGCCACCAGTCACTTGTTATATTGAAATCATATGTTGAGTGAAAGTTAGGTATGATTTTAGATTATAAAAATCAACAACTTTAGAAATTCATTTTAGCGGTAAAAGAATTATCTAGAGACCAACTTAATTCCTTTGAGCTTGATAGATTGGTGTAGTTTATTGGTCATGAGAATAGAATTTATAAATTTTATCAAACATTGATTTTCTTGTTTGAGAAAGAAGAAGATTAAATTTTAAGGAATTGGCAACTTTATTTCAAGAAAGATTTGAATTAGTTTGAAAAATTATTTTTGCCCATTTGAAATAATTCTAATGAAACCTAATCCTACTTGTTAATCTAAATTTATTTGAATTTTGAATTTGAAGTTTGAATTAGTTAGATAATTATCTTAATTTAATTTTTAATTTGGATTTAATTTTGAATTTTAAATTAAGAAATTATTAGATAATTTTAAAATATCAAATTTATTTATTTATTTTCAAATAAAAGTGTGAACAGGGATTTTCGCCCCCACTCCTAGTGGATTGGTTCTTGCGACTTCGGCACTATTTAGGACCGGGACCTTAGAGAATATGGGCCTAAGCCAGAAAAAAAAATTGGAGTAGCCACCTGGACGAGCCAAGAAAAAAAAAGGGGTGGATGACTTAATTTCTAAGGAATCTCCAACCCCCTAATGGGTTCGGAAAGTTGGGTACGTGTGGAGAAGGTGAGAAACGGCCCAGTACTCCCACAACGCCCAATTCATTGGAACTGGCCTACTTTGTAGGTCTTAATATTATAAAATTCTTAAATATAATGATATTATCCATACTACATGCGATCATAAGAATAAATAAATACTTTATTAAAATCACAACAATGTCCAAACAAAACAAATAAATGGACACCCATCCGAGGATGGAAACATATCCTTACATCGTCCATGTCCAAAACTAAATAGGACACCCACTGAAAGGTGGAAAAATGTCCTTTACATTGGTCCAAAAACTTTAAAATAAAATAAATTACATGATGCTCATGACATGAGGTACCCAAAATATGGAAACATATTGCTTACAATGTTTTGAAATCAAAACAAATCAATAAAAGTAAACA
Organism: Garcia nutans; assembly: GCA_947685225.1. Classification (NCBI taxonomy): domain Eukaryota; kingdom Viridiplantae; phylum Streptophyta; class Magnoliopsida; order Malpighiales; family Euphorbiaceae; genus Garcia; species Garcia nutans. Next base: position 6,464,322 of record CANTUV010000068.1, read on the forward strand.
TCCATTCATCATAAATAAATCATTCATCAAAGACATCAAACATCAATCAAAATATGTAATAAACATTCGTCCAATTTAAATAAAACAGTAAGTATATAACTTTAGGGTTCATGCATCAATTTAGGGTTTCTTGGATTTTAGGTTTAATAATTAGGGTTTTGTATATACTGGATTAATTAATTGAGAAATATTTTATATAAAAGAAGTAATATAGCTATTGAATATTTGAATTAAAGATTAGGTTTGAAATAAATTAGGGTTTGAATTTAAAGAATGGAGGTTTTGAATTTAGGGTTTCGAAAAAAATTGCACTGGCAAAAATTGCGCTGGCAAAAATTGTTGCAGGGCCGCGGGCTGGGTGAGGGCCACAGGCCAGTTTATCGCAAGAAAAACCTGCTGCAAATTGGCTTATGGCCAATTCGTCGCAGGTTTTTCCTGTGGTGAATTGGCACAAGCCAATTCGTCGCTGACTTTGCCCGTCGCCGATTTCTATTTTCAATTTTAATTTTTTATCTTTTCTTCTTATTTTTATTAATTATTTTTAATAAGTAATAAATATTATTAAAAATACCATAAAAATTATTTGGACTTTTTAAAAATATCGAATTGGACTGGATCAAAAATTAAGGGTCTACAGTTTGCCCCCTGCTTGAGCGATATGAGACTACAGCAAAAGAGAGCGAAAAGCAATGTGATTGTTGACTGGGTTTAGAGCCATACTAGACTCCATAATCAAGGTTAGTTTGAGTTCTGGACTAAAAAATAATTTTGGATTCTGGACCCAGGATAAGTTCTGGACCTAAAAATAATTTGGGTTCTGAACCGGGTATAAGTTCTCAACTTAAAAATAATTTGGGCTCTAGACCCGGGGTAAGTTCTGAACTTAAAAGATAATTTGAGTTTTTGACCCGAGATAAGTTCTGGACTTAAAAGATAATTTGGGTTCTAGACTCGAAATAAGTTCTTGACTTAAAAAGTAATTTGGGTTCTGGACCTGAGATATGCTTTAGACTTAAAAGTTATTATAATTCTGGACCCAAGATAAGTTCTGGACTTAAAAGTGATTTGGGTTCTGGACCCAAGATAAGTTCTGGACTTAAAAAATAATTTTGGTTCAGGGCCCGGGATAAGTTCTGAACATAAAAAATAATTTGAGTTCTGGACCCGAGATAAGTTCTGGACTTATAAAATAATTTGTGTTCTGAACCCGAGATAAATTCTGGACTTTAAAAATAATTTGGGTTCTGGACCTGAGGTAAGTTCTAGACTTTAAAAATAATTTGGGTTCTGTATCCGATATAAGTTCTGGACTTAAAAATGATTTGGGTTCTGGACCCGAGATAAGTTCTAGACTTTAAAAATAATTTGAATTCTAGACCTGGAATAAGTTCTGGACTTAAAAATAATTTGGGTTCTGGACCCGAGGTAAATTATGGACTTAAAAAGTAATTTGGGTTCTGGACCCAAAATAAGTTCTGGACTTAAAAGTGATTTGGGTTCTAAACCCGAGATAAGTTATGAACTTAAAAGTGATTTGGGTTCTAGACCCGAGGTAAGTTCTGGACTTAAGAAATAATTTTGATTCTGGACTCGGGATAAGTTCTAGACTTAAAAGATAATTTGGGTTCTAGACTCAAAGTAAGTTCTAGACTTAATAGATAATTTAGGTTCTGGACCCGAGGTAATTTTTGGAATTTTAGGAATGATTTGGTTATCTGCAAAGAATGATTGAAGTGAGTAGTATAATAAAGAAATTTTGCAAAAAAATTCAGCTATTTTTTAACATGCATATATCTTATTGCCCCCTGCATGTAAAAATATTTTAAAAGTACCAAAATATTTTTAGACACGCAAATATCTGAATAATTGAATTTACTATTTATTCACTGTGTAGTTACTATTTGTATACTATTTATTTACTATTCATCAACAGTGATATTTACTTTTTTTTCTTTTTTCACGAGAATACTGTTTTTCACTTTTTATTTTGTTTTTTTCCTTTGCAATTTGCCTATATAAACTCTCTTTTATCTTTGCATTCTCACACCATTTCCTTTTCTTTTTCATTCAAAGTAACAAAAGTTTATCTTCATTTCCTTTTTCTTTTCCTTTGCAATTTTCCTATATAAACATCTTATCTCTTCAATACTCATCCCCTCTTACATATTCTCATAATTAAAGCATAGAGAGATTTAAGGAGAAAATGCATGCTTTGAGATCAGGACCTCGATCCAATGCTGAGTTATTGAAATTTATTCAATGGCATGAAAATGGAACTGTAAGTTTAATAGCTGGGATGCAGCTTCATCGTAGTTCAAATCAAAATACTAAGGTAACAACATAAATATTTATTATTTTATTATTGGCTTTTTTTAATATTATTGTTTTTTATTATATTTTTTATTTATATTTATATTTATATTTTTTATTTATTTAATAAAGATTAAAAAAATAAATTAGTTAGTGGACTATTTAATAAATAAATAAATAGATAAATTAAAATAGGATATAACGAATAAATGTAGTCTATGAATCAATAGTATTGGTATGATGATATACTTATCTTGTGTTAACATACCTGACTCTGTATTAGCGCAATCACTGTGTTATCCAGGGCGAAAGGTGTGTCTATAAAGCCCGACAATGGTATGATGTAACACCCTCTCTAGTAAAACGGATTGTCCGAGATTGCGGTTTTGAAAGCTTTGCAATTAACATCTGAGGAGTGTCAGATAGACAGGAGTGTAGTTCAAGCATTGTCGGAGTGGTGGATGGACATGATCCATAGTTTTCATCTACCTATAGGAGAGATGACCATTGGCCCAGTTGATTATACAGCCATAACCAGTATCCGGTACTATGGCCTTGCGGTCCCTCTTACCAATGATATTCTGACATACAAGAAAGTCCAACAATTAATCGGTATGGAACCAATATTAAAAGAGCCCTTTAAGATAAAAATTGAGCCAATTTAGAGTTATTGGATGAACTAAGAAGGACGAGTTCATAGGAAAACAACCAAACAATATGCTCAAGGATTTTTACTGTATTTGCTAAGGTCGACCATTTTATGCAGCACCAAATCTGCCATCCATTTGTCGGTGTTGAGGGCCCTTACTAACTTGAGTATGGTACCGCTTTACGGCTGGGGTGAAGCTGGCTGCCTGTCTCTATCATGGACTAGATAAGATTTGTAGGAATAAGAAGTCTTTTGTTGGTTTCATGGTAGTTGTCGAGGTACTCTTCTTCTACCAATGTCAATTCCATTCTTTTACATGCATGAATTTGATCTTTGTTGTTGTAGGTATGGGCATATGAGCATAATCTTATGAGGGTGCCTGGCATTTCCTGAGAGAGAGTCGAGTATCCGAGATTGAATTTTTGGTTGTCAGATCGTGTAGTAGTTCCCGGCTCTCACCATGTGCACACTCAGCACTATCTCTTGAGTTGCTTAACCTGGGGCCAGGTAAAATAGTATTAATATACTTTAAAATTTATATAAAAGCTCACTTACCTTATTTCATTTTGTAGGTCAATTTGGCTTGGTGGAACACAGAAGAGAGGACAAACAGGACTTCTTCCATGAATGCCACATTATCTTTTCAGCATACCCATCGAGTCATTACTGGCCCTGTGTCTAGTGGTTGGTTTCTCAGGGAGAGGGAGTGGTTCCTTGGTCCTGAGCAATAGAGAATCCATATGAGTTGCCCAAAGTATACTTTAAATATCGCATCAATGCCAGAGAATGCGTGGTGGTCAGCTCAGCACGGTTATGATCTTGAAACCTTTCTCTATCCACCGGGTGCATCATATACCCAGTTTATTCGAGTAAGACTCTTAAACTTTGATGTAGCTCCTATTGGCATCTGGGAGATTCCTGAGAAAAAGGAGGATAGCGATGAAGAGGAGTATCGCGGAGAGAGAAGAGGGTCCTTCCCGAATCTCGGGGCTAGCACCTCTCAGGTAAACTTTTACCATTTTTCCATTGTAATTACTTCTTTCTTAACTTGTTTTAACTGTTTTAATGATTATTTTTAGGCTACTGGCTCATTTGGTCATGAGGTTGGACCTTCCTCTACTGCTCCTCCATTTGTTCATTCTAATCAATCGGAGATACCATCTCATCCACAGGGCGTTGATATGAATTACTTGGTAGGTTTTCTTGTTCCATGATAATTTATGCTACATGTATGCATGATCATGTATGCTCTTACTCTTTCCCTTTTGACTCACAGCGGATGCTTAAGGAACAAAATAAGAAACTTTAAGAAGAGTTAGCTGCTAATCATCAACAGGTTGCCCATTTTGAAAAATTGTATCACCAGTCAGAGCAAGATTTTCAAGACTTTCAGTTTTAGGGGTTTAGAGATCCTGGTGCTTCATCATCTAGAGGACTCCAAGCTGATGACCATGAGATCCTTTTGTCTACTTCGGATGAGGACTACATATCTGAATTCCAAGGTAATAGAGATTTAGGTGCTCCTGCTTCGAGCGGACTCGGGATAGATGACATGCCTCCTCCTCTAATTGACGATGACTTTTTCAAGGCTTTGTTTGATCATGATCCACCACCTCATTCTCAGTGATCTATCATTATTGTATTAATTGAGGAAATATTGTATAATAAAAAATAATAATGATAAAAATAATAATGATGATATATAATTTTCAATTTTACTGCAACTTTTGACTTTTAAAATTTTCTCTTCTTCTTTTTTTTCTTTTTCCTTTTTTTTTTATTTCTATCATCATTATTATTTCTACTCTACAATTATTGGTCTTTCCTCTTCACATTCAAAATTTCCACAGCAGCACTAATTTACAAAACCAAAGGCAACGCAATAACTTAAAACCATTTCGTCGCTAATTTTTTATCCTTGCGCGTCTCGGTCTCAAGCTATTCCTAGTCAATTTTGGAATAGCCAATAATCCTATATAAATCTCTTTCCATGCTATGACCTCATACAGAAGCCAGGAAATTTTCCAGGAATTTTCAATTTCAGCATCAAAATTGCTTTTAACAATTCCAAATTTCCTTCAATTGTCAACAATGACCGAACTCAATTTGAAAAAAATAAAAGGTCTATTTAAAAATATGAATGCCATTCATTGGAAACAAATATCTTGGTCAAAAATTGATACTTTGAAGTGTTTTCAAAATATTAAATTGGACCTTTTTTTTTACATGCCATGGTTTCTTTTTGGAATGTGAATTATAGGACTTTTAAGATAAATGACTTTGAGATATGTCCCATAATTGAAGAGTTTGAGGCCATCCTTGGTTATCCAAGCAATCAGCCAATGGCATTACCTATATTGATTTCCAAGACTCAACAAAAGGTGCAAATGTTGTTTCAACTTTCAAAGCCTGAAGTTCTACAGTTGATGAGAGGTGAGAAGATTCTGCTTGGTCCCGTAATTGACTTTTGCATTTCTCACTTTGCTCCTACCAAGGCATGGGGACGTATGCTTTGTCTATGCTTGCTTGGCCAATTTTTGCTTATTTCTTCTGATTGCGATATTGAACCACGAGTATTGGATATCATTGACCAAATGGAAGGAGGCTTGTTGCCGATACTCATGATCTTAGCTGAAACTTTAGTTGGACTAGACCAACTTAAATCAGGATTGTCAAAGAGATTGACCGGGAGTCTGTTGCTGCTTCAGGTAATTACCTAAACTGCCCTTTCGCGTTTTCAATTTAGGTTTCTTTTTTTATTTATTATTATTGCTCTAATTTTTGCCTAGTCTGCCCTTGTGGGTTTTCGAAACTAACGAGCTGTCCTAATTTTTATCCAAGCCGCCCTTACAGGTTTTCAACTTAGCAGACCCCTTTTTTTCTTTTTTTTAAATTCTTTTCTTGTACTTACAGATTTGGCTTCAGGAGCATCTCTGCTTGCTCGATACTCCATCTATGGATTTTTTCAGATATCTACCACGAGATCACTCTGCTAGGAAACTACTCCACCCTGCTTCTTCATATGCCAACTGGGTTGACTGGATCCATTCTCATGCCGAAGTCAACATCCGTTGGTTAGTACCTTGGTGGAAGATTTCTCGTATCACTATTCGGACATACTTAATGTATGTTCCTCTTGCTGCTCTTCGTCGAGGTACTTATTATGATCCTCGCCAGCTTGACCATCAGTATGGAGCTGAGTCTCGAGATTTTGATTTTACTCCTGATTTAGACATGCCTTATCTGACAGAAGCCTACTTGGATCGGCTGAAGCAAAGCTGGCCTGCATGCTACACTTATCGTCTGCCATAGATTTTACATTTATCAATTTCTCTGAAAAAAAATATTGTTAGAATGAAAAAATAATAAAAGTAATAATAAGAGATGTTTTTTCCTTTAATAATTTGTCATCACCTTTTGCTATTGTGTTTATTTCATTTTATCCATATTTGGTCAAATACTTAAAACAATGCACATGGAACAATTTTAATATTAATTCTACTTTATTAAATTAGGGAACAACCAAACATAAAGCCAGCATACACAAGATCACTCATATTGCCAACTAGCCCTTTCGGGTCTTTTAATTGACAATTTTCTCTCGCTTAGCCCTAATTGTTGCATAGTCCACCCTTTCAGGTTTTCGAAACTAGCAGACTGCTCTAACTTTTGCATAGGCAGCCCTTTTAGGTTTTAACCTAGCGAGCTCTTTTATTTTATACATAAAACCTCTTCAATCTGTTAATGTTCACTGGCTCACTAAACTCGTTCCTGTCTATGTCTGATAACTTCACTGCACCCTTGTTCTTGACTTGTTTCACAACATATGGCCCTTCCTAGCTAGGCCTAAATTTTCCTGTTAGATCAGATATGTTAGGCTTACATTATTTCAACACTAAATCACTAACTTTGAGTTTTCTGAATTTAACCTTTCTATTATAGGCTCGAGCTATCTTCCTTTGATACAGTTGATGATGATACAGTGCTTTTAACCTTCTCTCCTCTAGTATAGCTAACTGTGTGTATCTACTTACTACCCACTCCGTCTCAGGCAGTTCAGCTTCCAAGACCACTCTTAATGACTTGATCTCAATTTCAATTGGCAACACTGCTTCCATCTCGTAAACCAAACAGAACGATGTCATTTCAGTCGGCATTCACACACTTGTTCTATATCCCCACAAAGCAAAAGGAAGCATTTTTTACCAATCCTTGTATGTCTTGGTCATCTTGGATAGGATCTGCTTAATTGTCTTATTGGTTGCTTCTACTGCACCATTAGCCTTTGGTCTATAAGGAAAGGATCGGTGATGATGGATTTGGTGCTTCGAGAATAAGTCCTTAACTGCACCTTGAAACTGTACCCCATTGTCTGATATCACACTCTGCAGGACACCATATCTACAGATGAGATTCTTTTCAATAAATCTAGTCATTTGACATACCCCCAGTTTATTGAAAGATTCGGCTTCAACCCATTTTGAAAAATAATCTACCACTACTATAATAAAACGGTGACCATTTGAGGCTGTCGGATGTATCTCTCCTATGATGTCAATCCCCCCAAGTTGCAAATGGCCAGGGTGAAGACAGAATGCAATTCTTTAGGTAGCATATGATTTAAATTACCATACATCTGACATTGTTGGCACTTCTTTACAAACTCAATAAAATCTCTCTCTATGGTCAACCAGTAGTAACCTTGTCGAATTATCTTCTTAACTAGGGCTAAACCACTAATGTGTGGACTGCAACTTTCCGCGTGTATTTCCGACATGATATGCTCCACTTCAAGCTTCCTCAAGCATCTCAAGTGCACCCCATCAGGCCATCTTTCACTAATGTGATGTATTGTAAGGACCATCGTCTTATGGCTCTTTTTTCTTTCTTTGTTGCTCCCAACGGGTATTCTTTCTCTTCCAAAAATCGTCTTATAGTATCATACCACGCATCATGGTCTGTATCAGTTTCCATGATTGTCACATATTCATAGCAAGGAGTTGATGAACTGGTCAAAATCAGAGGCTTAAGGAATAAGTTGACAAGATTTTCCCATACCGAAGCCAATGTGGCTAGGGCATCGGCCATCTGTTTTTCTTCTCTTGATAGGTGTATAAACCTACACTCCTTAAAGTTTTTCTTCATCATGGTCAAGTAATGGTGGTATAGTTTTAATTTCTCTTCTTTCAACTCCCACTCTCCTTTTACTTGGGATACTACTAGCAATGAATTGTCAAAGACTTTCACCTTATCCCCCTTTATAATCATTAGGGTTTCTAAACCAAAGATACATGCTTCATATTCCACCATAATATTGGTTTCCCTGAACTTCAATTTCTTGGCTAAAGGAATAAGTTCCCCCTTCAGGTGATTCTAGTATGACTCCCAAACCTGCTCCTTTCCTATTCACTACTCCGTCAAAATACATTTTCCATCCTTGTATTTCAATGGCCTCTAAATGTTCATAAAAAAATTCCAAGACTACCCTGGTTGTTGGGCCAAGAATTCTGCTACTGCTATACCTTTGATTGTTTTTCTGGTTACATACTCAATCTCAAATTCTTCCAATATTATCAACCATCGCCCACACTTCCCAATTAAAGAGGGTGTCTCCCTTAAGTACTTCGTCAGATCCAACCCGAAAATTGTTTGCACACTATAAGATTGGAAATAATGTTGCAACTTCTTAGAAGACCAAACCACAGCTATACAGGTGTTTTCAATGATACTATACTTAATTTCATATGGTAGGAGCTTTCTACTCAAATAGTAAACTGCGTGCTCAATCCCTGATTCATCTGCTCGGGCTAGCATGGCTCCTATTGACTCTTCTTCTACGGCTAAGTATAGCAATAGGGGTTTACTGGGTTTAGGTGGTTTCAAAATAGGTGGATTTAGTAAATACTCCTTTATTCGCTCAAAGGCCTTTTGACACTCTTCATTCCACAGGACTGGCTGATTCTTTATAAGTAATTTGAAGATAGGTTCACAGATTGTGGTGAGCTTTGCTATAAACTTGCTAGTGTATTGCAATTTGCCAATGAATCCCCGAATTTCTCTCTCCATCTTGGGGGCTGGCATATCCCTGATTGCTTTAACTTTGTCAGGGTCAATCTCAATGCCATTTGGACTAATCACATGACCCAACAATTTGCCTGAGGTAACCCCAAACACACACTTCTTCGGGTTTAGCCTTAGCTTATACTTCAATGCTCTATCGAAGAATAATTCTAAGTTTTGGAAGTCTTGTTCCCTTGTATCTGATTTCACCATCATATCATCAATATATGCTTTGAATTCTTTGTGCATCATGTCATGAAATAATGTGGTGGCCATCCTTTGGTAGGTTGCTTCAACATTTTTTAATCCGAATAACATCACCCTGTAACAAAATATATCCCATGTAGTAATCAAAGAAGTTTTGGCTTTATCCTCTTGGGCCATTAACACTTCGTTGTATCCAGAAAATTCATCTACAAATGAGTGTAGCACGCTAGAGGCTGCAATATCAATGAGGACATCTATATGGGGTAAAGGAAAATCATCTTTAGGGGAAGCCTTGTTTAAATCTCTATAGTCCACACAGACCGTAATTCTTTCATCTTTCTTTGGCACGGGTACTATGTTGGCTAGCTAGTCTGGATAATCTATCACTTCAAGGAATTTTACTTGTATTTATTTAGTGACCACTTCTTTAACCAATTCAACCCATTTTGGTCTTAACCGCCTAAGCTTTTGTTTGACAGGTTTCATGTGAGTGTAAGTAGGAAATAGATGTTCGGCTATGTCTTGATCTATTCTAGGCATATCCTCATAAGACCAAGCAAATATGTAACACCCCTATATCCCGTATACGTACCAAGCATGCTTAAACAATCGTAATATACGTATACTGAATATAGAAAATGCCACAATTTAAAAATACACAACAAATATCTTTGTAAATAAGTGAAACCAATCTCAAACATTTAAAAGAAATCCAAAAGACACCATATATAAAAATGTTTATTAAATCACAGCGGAAGTTATTACAAATATGTTATACATCAAAGTTTACAAAACATAGAATATATACATGATTGGCAGCTCTTTTCTGATCTTTAAGTTCAAAAAATAAATCCTTCAATGCCTAGTCTCACTTGGTTTCGAGGAGCTCTCAGGTTCAACTCTATCACCTGTGCGATCAAACACTATCGCGCTAAGCCAACGGCTTAGTAGTACAAAGTATACTAACATTATGCTTTAATATGATATAATGTCACAATTAATCTCATACATCATTTAAAAGAATATCACAATTCCACATCATACTTTGGACAATGTCATAACAACATTCATATTATATCTTCATAATTCCATTAATTTCACCATGCAAGAATCACATTAAATACAAAGACAAGCATGGGCCCAAGAACACTAATATGCCATTCAACTTTCAGAGTTAATGTTTTGGTTAAATTATCACATTTATCATTATCATTATCATTATCCCAACTAGGCTTCAAGGATTTAGGTTCAACCAAGCTTCAAAGGGAACAAAGCATGCTAAGTATCAACCCAACTTGGCTTCAAGAACCAATCCAACCTAGCTTCAAGGGTTGTAACATCTCAATTAGGCTTCAAGGACTAGACCCAACCAAGCTTCAAGGGGAGTAAAACATGTTAAACTTCAACCCAACTTGGCTTCAAGAATCAAGCCCAACCTAACTTCAAGAGAATGCTACTATAGGCATGCCACCAACAACAAACTCTGAAAATAGAATAACACATTAGCCACACAATTCATTGATTATTTCATCATCAATATCATTTTCAATTCTCTTTATCATTTAGGCAAACATGCCTCACATATCTCAATTGAATTATCCTAGCCAATCACAATGGCTTCATATCACATTTGAATCATCATGGCCAATTACAATGGCTTCACATCTCAATTCACATTTCATATTTCATCATTGATATATACCTAACAATTTACATTATTCATAGATTTAGAATCTTTCACATACATTTGTTTGGATCATTTTTGTTTTAAGTGTGTTTAAAATGTTTATTTTTATGTTTAGGTGCAAAAAGACCTTTGAAGAATCAAAACAATGCAAGAAGAGCAAAGAACAATCACAGTAGCTAACACACTCAAGGGACACGGCCAAGCTTGTGGCCGTGTCTCTCAACACAAAATCATGCAGTAGCAGACACGGCCAAGTCAGTGGCCATGCCTCTCCAAAATTGATCCAACACTGCCAAATTTCATTAAACTTGGCCATGTCTCCCAAAAATCTTTAGTTTGGCCGTGTCTCTTCTTTAGTTTGGCCATGTCTCTCATGAAAAAAAACCCTAAACATGGCCAAGTCTCTTTTGATTGAATTAAAACACATTGTGCACAACATAACCTTATTCAAATGGATATAATCAATGTCATTAACACTTATTTTACATGTTCATCACAATATTCACATTAACAATACATTTAATCACTTACCACTTTAAAACCCTAAAACCAACATCACTCTTATTCTTTCAATATCAACATCCACTTAACTTACCATCTTCAAACCAAAACCAACACCAATTTAACTTTTTAACTTACACTCAATTTCAACACTTATAAACACATCTCAAACACACCTAATCATAATATCAACAAATCATAACTCACCTCAAACACAACTTCAAAATAACAAAGGAAAATAAGAGAGTACTTACCAAAATTGAAGAAATTTCACAAATCTCCAACTTAATCCTTTGATTCTTCCTTCAATTTGAGCTTATAACTTCAAGATCCTCTCTTGCTCTCTTGCTTTCTTTTGTCTTTGGATGAGCCGGCCACACACATGGAAAAGAAGAAAAGATGATGAAAAAAAAAAACAAAGTCAACTTCTCTTTAAATCTCCACCAAGTGTTCCAACAAGACAATTACCAACATACCCTCTTCTCACTTGTTCTAGCTTTCTTCTTAATCAAGTGCCCTTTATAGTAATTTCACATACAACAATTAAATATCTTCTTCCCTTGACTATCCATTTTGACTAATGTATATGTTATATATATAACCATATACCCAACATATACACTTTCTCTCTACACATTACTTTCTTTTTTAAACAATACATAAACATTCTCTTTTCAATTTCTTTTCTTATCAACATAACATATACACATAATTCAAACAAACAACAATTATATCCAAACTTCAAGGGCACACTTTGGGATATTACAATTCTCCCCCTCTAAAAAGAAATTTCATCCTCGAAATTACCTGATATCATCTCTGAAATAGTTGAGGATACTGATTTCACATTGCTTGCTCACTCTCCCAAGTTGCTTATTCTCTTTCATGATTCTTCCATAGAACCTTCACCAAAGGCACTTTCTTATTTCTCAACTCTTTCACTTCATGTGCCAAAATAGCAACCGGTTCTTCTTCAAATGTCAGATCTGGACTCACTTCAATAGATTCAATTGGCAAAACATGAGATGGGTCTGACCTGTACCTCCTCAACATAGAAACATGAAATACATAATGGATCCTATCCAACTCAGGTGGCAAAGCAAGCCGATAAGCAACTGGTCCAATTCTCTCCAAAACTTCATATGGTCCAATAAAACGAGGACTCAATTTCCCTTTCCGACCAAACCTCAAGATCTTCTTCCAAGGAGACACTTTCAAAAATACTTTATCTCCAAAATCAAATTCTATATCTCTCCTCTTCAAATCTGCATAAGACTTCTGTCGATCTGAAGCTGCTTTCAACCTGTCTCGAATCAATTTCACTTTCTCTTCAGTTTCTTTAACCAAATCAGGACCAATTAACCTACCTTCTCTAAGTTCATTCCAACATAAAGGTGTCCTACACCGTCTACCATACAATGCTTCGAATGGTGCCATACCAATGTTGGATTGATGACTGTTATTGTAAGCAAATTCCACAAGTGGCAAAAATCTATCCCAACCTCCAGAGAAATCAATGACACAGCTTCTCAACATGTCCTCGATAATCTGTATCACTCTCTCCGACTGCCCATCTGTCTGCGGATGAAAAGCAGTGCTAAAGTGCAGTCGAGAACCCAAAGCACCATGTAAACTCTTCCATAACCTTGAAGTAAACCGGGGATCTCGATCAGACACTAAAGAAATTGGGATACCATGCAACTTCACAATCTCATGGATATACAGTTCAGCTAACCTCTCCAGAGAATAATCCATCCGAACCAAAAGAAAATGAGTTGTCTTGGTCAACCTATCAACAATTACCCATATAGCATCATGCTTCCTTTGTGTCAATGGTAGACCAGACACAAAATCCATTGTCACTCTCTCCCACTTCCATTCAGGCACTGTCAAAGGTTGAAGCAACCCTGTTGGAACTTGATGCTCAGCTTTTACCCTCTGACGGGTGAGCCATTTAGACACAAATTCCGCTATATCTCTCTTCATGCCAGACCACCAATACTGCTGTCTCAAATCATGGTACATCTTTGTACTACCCAGATGCATAGCAAATACTGACTGATGTGCTTCTTCTAAAATAATTTTTCTCAGATTAGCATCATTCGGTACACACAATCTGTTCTTAAACCAAAGACTACCATCATTCTTCACATGAAAATCTCGGTTCTCTCCATTTTGGCAATTTGATACAATCTTCTGAATCTTCTCATCAGCCAATTGAGCCTCTTTAATCTGATCCAACAATACTGGTTTCAATTGCAACTGTGCCAACAATGCACCATCATCACAAGATACAAAACTAGCATGCAATGCTCTCAACTCAACAAGCAACGAAAGCGAATAAACAGTCAAACCTGCTAAAGACTTCCGACTCAAGGCATCAGCAACAACATTTACCTTACCAGGATGATAAATCAATTAAACAGTCGTAGTCTTTAATCAACTCTAACCATCTTTGCTGTCGAAGATTGAGCTCTCTCTGGACACCCAAATATTTTAAACTTTTATGGTCTGTATAGATAAAACACTTCTTCCCATACAAATAGTGTCGCCAAATCTTCAATGCAAACACAATAGCTGCTAACTCTAAATCATGGGTCGGATAATTGAGCTCATGCGGTTTCAACTGTCGAGAAGCATAAGCTATAACTTTACCTTCTTGCATCAGAACACAACCCAAACCACTATGTGAAGCATCACTGTAAATCACATATGGTTTATCTTCCACAGGTAAAGTAAGAATAGGCGCTTGAGTTAACATTTCTCTCAACTGTTCAAAGCTAGCCTGACACTGATCTATCCACACAAATCTTACTCCCTTTCGAAGTAATCTGGTAAGTGGAGTAGCTATCAAAGAAAATCCTTTCACAAACCGTCGGTAATAGCCTGCCAAACCCAGAAAACTTCTAACTTCAGTCACAGACTTTGGTGGACTCCAATTCAGAATAGCTTCAACTTTACTCGGATCAACTCTAATACCCTCTGCTGAAACTATATGATCAAGAAAAGTTACTTGGTTCAGCCAAAACTCACACTTCGACAGTTTAGCAAACAATTGCTTCTCTCTCAAAATTTGCAACACAATCCGCAAATGCTTGTCATGCTCCTCCTCATTACGCGAATACACCAAAATATCATCGATGAAAACCACCACAAACTGATCCAAATAGGGCCTAAACACCCTATTCATCAAATCCATAAAAACTGCAGGTGCATTCGTTAAACCAAAAGGCATCACTAGAAACTCATAATGCCCATACCTTGTACGAAAGGCCGTCTTAGGAACATCTTCAGCTCTGACTCTTAACTGATGGTACCCTGATCTCAAATCAATTTTGGAAAACACCTCTGCACCCTTCAATTGATTAAAGAGATCATCAATTCTAGGCAAAGGATATTTATTTTTAATAGTCACCTTGTTCAATTGCCTATAATCGATACACAATCTCATAGTACCATCCTTCTTCTTCACAAACAAAACAGGAGCCCCCCACGGTGAAACACTAGGGCGAATAAACCCTTTATCCAACAACTCCTGCAACTGCACCATCAATTCTCTCAATTCAGCAGCTGCCATTCGATAAGGAGTGATAGAGATGGGAGTGGTACCAAGCAATAATTCAATACCAAACTTCACCTCTCTCTCAGGAGGCAACCCTGGCAACTCCTCTGGAAACACCTCTGGAAACTCTGCAACTGTAGGTATATCATCAAGTTGAGAACCCCTTACTCTAGTATCCACAACATGAGCAAGGTAAGCATCACACCCTTTTCTAATCAACCTCCTAGCTGCAACAGCTGAAACAAACAAGGAAGCTAGCTGTCCATGCTCACTAGATACTATCACCTCTCTACCATCACCAGTTCTCAAGATAATAAATTTCTTTTGACAATCTACCACAGCTCCATGTCTAGATAACCAGTCCATGCCTAGGATCAAATCATATTCCTTAAAAGGCATTTCAATCAAATCTCCAAGAAACTCCTCACCTTGCACCATAACTGCACTATCTCGGTGCACTTTGCTAACAATCACACTATGCCCTAACGGTCACCAACACATCAAATCCTAGGGACTCAGCATGCAACTCAGACACAGGCAAAACAGATGCACTAATATATGAATGAGTGGATCCGGGATCAATCAAAGCAAGTACTGAAATACCAAATAAAGAGAAAGTACCCGCTATGACTGCCGAAACATCTGGCTGCCTCTGCATCACATATATCCTCTGAGAAGATCTAGCCTCCTCCGGTCTACTCTCCCTGGATGTAGAACCTCCTCTAGGACTGAACCCAGATCTGCCCCCTCTGCTGACATTTCTGCCTCCTCGACCTCCCCTTACACTAGATCGAAAAACTGCAGAATCTACCGACATCTGTTCCTGCCTCTCAGGACAATCTCTAACAAAATGATCAGGTGATCCACATCTGAAGCATACCCTGCTACACCAGTCTTCCAACAAATACCACCATGTGGTCTACCACAATGAATACATATGGGTAAAGTGGATCTCTGAATTACTGGAGTTGGAGCACTCGCCACTGAAACTGTAGGTCTCGATCTCTGCCTCTGAAACTGTACTGACCTACCAGCTGGCCTCTGACTCCTACTAACCCGAGGAACAAAACTTCCTTTACCTCTTTTCACAGATGAAGACCCTGCTTCAAACTGGGGTCTTCTAACCCTGATCTCTTCCCCATAAGCAACTGCTGCAATGCCCTGAGCTCGCTCCACACTTCGAGCTGCTGCAACAAGCTGGGAAAAATCATGATATCTAGATCCAGCTACCAGGCACATGATAGAGGGCCTCAATCCCTCCTCAAATCTCCTGCATCTATCTATCTCATCAGATATAATACCCCCAGCATACTGGCTCAACCGGATAAACTCTAGCTCATATTCTGTCACAGTCCGGTGATCTTGCTTCAAGCTCAAGAACTCCATTTTCTTCACATCCTTATACTCCCTCGGAGTATACTTCAATTCAAACTCTCTTAGGAAATCAGTATAAGACAATGTTGGTGGATCATCCATAGCATGGGGCACTGTCTTCCACCAATCATATGCATCCTTCTGCAACAATGATCTTGCATAATCAAATTTTTCTTCTGGAGTGGCTTGCAACTGAATAAATATTCTCTGTACTTTATCTAGCCACTGCTCAGCTACAGCTGGATCAATAATACCCAAGAAATCTTCTGCTCCATACTTTCTTAATTTGTCATAATGTCTCACAGGTACCAAAGGTTGTGGGGGTGGTGGCGGTGGTTGCACTGGTGCTTGCCTCAATACCTCTACCACCTGCCTAAGCCAAACTGGCGAAACCTCCTCACCAGCTGGTCTCCCTGACACAGAAGCAGGTACCTCCCCAGCACTACCCACTCTAGCTCCATCTCTAACCTCATCAGGAGCTATACTCTCAGCACTACCCTCGACTGACTGACGTAAGTGAGAATCCATCACAACCTATATCTGCAAACACAGCAGAATACCTCTCATTAAAGATCAGATACTGCCAATGCCAAACATGTATGTTATTCAAAAATCCACTTTTTAAAATCAAAACATTCTTTTTCTTACACTTGACCTAGGTTGAGAATCTCAAACCTAGGCTCTGATACCAAAACAATTGTAACACCCCTATATCCCGTATACGTACCAAGCATGCTTAAATGATCGTAATATACGTATACTGAATATAGAAAATGCCACAGTTTAAAAATACACAACAAATATCTTTGTAAATAAGTGAAACCAATCTCAAACATTTAAAAGAAATCCAAAAGACACCATATATAAAAATGTTTATTAAATCACAGCAGAAGTTATTACAAATATGTTATAAATCAAAGTTTACAAAACATAGAATATATACATGATTGGCAGCTCTTTTCTGATCTCTAAGTTCCAAAAATAAATCCTTCAATGCCTAGTCTCACTTGGTCTCGAGGAGCTCTCAGGTTCAACTCTGTCACCTGCGCGATCAAACACTATCGCGCTAAGCCAACAGCTTAGTAGTACAAAGTATACTAACATTATGCTTTAATATGATATAATGTCGCAATTAATCTCATAAATCATTTAAAAGAATATCACAATTCCACATCATACTTTGATCAATGTCATAACAACATTCATATTATATCTTCATAATTCCATTAATTTCACCATTCAAGAATCACATTAAATATAAAGACAAGCATGGGTCCAAGAACACTAATATGCCATTCAACTTTCAGAGTTAATGTTTTGGTTAAATTATTACATTTATCATTATCATTATCATTATCCCAACTAGGCTTCAAGGATTTAGGTTCAACCAAGCGTCAAGGGGAACAAAGCATGCTAAGTATCATCCCAACTTGGCTTCAAGAACCAATCCAACCTAGCTTCAAGGATTGTAACATCTCAATTAGGCTTCAAGGACTAGACCCAACCAAGCTTCAAGGGGAGTAAAACATGTTAAACTTCAACCCAACTTGGCTTCAAGAATCAAGCCCAACCTAACTTCAAGAGAATGCTACTATAGGCATGCCACCAACAACAAACTCTGAAAATAGAATAACACATTAGCCACACAATTCATTGATTATTTCATCATCAATATCATTTTCAATTCTCTTCATCATTTAGGCAAACATGCCTCACATATCTCAATTGAATTATCCTAGCCAATCACAATGGCTTCATATCACATTTGAATCATCATGGCCAATTACAATGGCTTCACATCTCAATTCACATTTCATATTTCATCATTGATATATACCTAACAATTTACATTATTCATAGATTTAGAATCTTTCACATACATTTGTTTGGATCATTTTTGTTTTAAGTGTGTTTAAAATGTTTATTTTTATGTTTAGGTGCAAAAAGACCTTTGAAGAATCAAAACAATGCAAGAAGAGCAAAGAACAATCACAGTAGCTAACACACTCAAGGGACACGGCCAAGCTTGTGGCCGTGTCTCTCAACACAAAATCATGCAATAGCAGACATGGGCAAGGGACACGGCCAAGTCAGTGGCCGTGTCTCTTCAAAATTGATCCAACACGGCCAAATGGCCAAATTTCCTTAAACTTGGCCGTGTCTCCCAAAAATCTTTAGTTTGGCCGTGTCTCTTCTTTAGTTTGGCCATGTCTCTCATGAAAAAAAACCCTAAACATGGCCAAGTCTCTTTTGATTGAATTAAAACACATTGTGCACAACATAACCTTATTCAAATGGATATAATCAATGTCATTAACACTTATTTTACATGTTCATCACAATATTCACATTAACAATACATTTAATCACTTACCACTTCAAAACCCTAAAATCAACATCACTCTTATTCTTTCAATATCAACATCCACTTAACTTACCATCTTCAAACCAAAACCAACACCAATTTAACTTTTTAACTTACACTCAATTTCAAAACTTATAAACACATCTCAAACACACCTAATCATAATATCAACAAATCATAACTCACCTCAAACACAACTTCAAAATAACAAAGGAAAACAAGAGAGTACTTACCAAAATTGAAGAAATTTCACAAATCTCCAACTTAATCCTTTGATTCTTCCTTCAATTTGAGCTTATAACTTCAAGATCCTCTCTTGCTCTCTTGCTTTCTTTTGTCTTTGGATGAGCCGGCCACACACATGGAAAAGAAGAAAAGATGATTAAAAAAAAAACAAAGTCAACTTCTCTTTAAATCTCCACCAAGTGTTCCAACAAGACAATTACCAACATACCCTCTTCTCACTTGTTCTAGCTTTCTTCTTAATCAAGTGCCCTTTATAGTAATTTCACATACAACAATTAAATATCTTCTTCCCTTGACTATCCATTTTGCTAATGTATATGTTATATATATAACCATATACCCAACATATACACTTTCTCTCTACACATTACTTTCTTTTTTAAACAATACATAAACATTCTCTTTTCAATTTCTTTTCTTATCAACATAACATATACACATAATTCAAACAAACAACAATTATATCCAAACTTCAAGGGCACACTTTGGGATATTACAAAATACTTCTTTATATTGTTTAAATATTTTTTCAAATCTCTCTCTCTCATCAGGAGTAAGGTCGGATGTTATGCTAATATTTTTAGAATTTTCGATTGTTCCCAAATTTAATGATTGTGTATCAACAGAGTTAATATTAAAGATGTTCACGTACCCACTATTTAAATGTATGCAACCATCAGGAGAAACATCACACAAGTTAGCAAAATTAGACTTTATTGTATTCATTTTGGAAAAGAAAACATCATAATCCTCATACAAAACAAACAAATTAAAATCAAAATCAAAATCATTGTCATTGTTCTCAAAATCATAAAGCAGGACATCTTCAAACTTTTCTTCAACCAGGGTAGCTATCTCCTCTGGAGTTTTCTCGGCTTTCAGGATAGTTTCCTTCTTCCTTTCCAGATTGGGCTCCTTGTCAGCTGGCAGGGTGAACTCTTTCTTTACTTGTTCCACTATCTTGGCAACGTCAGCAAAAATTTCAAAATCTGAGATCAACTTTCCCATGAACATGATTGGCTTGGGCTTTCCTTGGAGTGGTCCCATGTTTGGAGCTTTGACAAAGATCTCTTTAATTGGTGGGAAGCTCATCTTCTCATTCTTCTTTGGCTGGACATCTTGTTGGCTTCTTCATACCCTAACCCTTTCTTGGAAGTTTGAGTTTTGAAATCTGAAAGCTTTGCCACACCGGCCTTGCCCTTTCTAAGACCAGCTCCAGGAAGGTAGCTCATGTTCTTCATTATGTTCAAGACCTTAGAGTCCACTACTTCATCATCAGAAATTGTAGCTACTTGGAAACCATTGAGAGACCTCTCCACCATTAGAGCATTAACAACCTCATTATCTTTGGCCTCGATGACCACCGTCTCATCTTCGTTAGGGAACTTGATCTTTTGATGAAGGGTGGAAGGAACTCCATAGAGAGGATGAAACCATGGTCATCCCAAAAGCAGAGCAAAGGTAACAAGTATGTCCAAAACAACAAATTCAATAATAGATTCAATTGGACCAACCTTCACAGCAGCTTTGAAAGTTCCTTCGGCATGTCTCTTGGTGTTGTCATAAGCTCGAATGGTTACCTCGGTTGGGCTTAGATCCCTCGATGACATAGCTAGCTTTGGCAATATTTTAAGTGGACAAACATTTATGGCAGACCCATCATCAACCATTACACATGGAGTCATTTTTCCTTTGATTTCCACTTTGATAAAGAGAGGGCAGATGTGATCTCTCCCCTCTTTCGATAAATCCGCATCTAAGAAAGATACCATTCCCATATTAACTTCGCTCTCACACTTCATTACTCCTTCCACTTTTATGAAGTTAATCAATTCTTCATGTGTTATGGAGATGGAAATTGGCATGCTAGCCAAGGCCTTTGCCATTGTTTCACGGTGCTTTTTAAAAGTGGCCAATAAGTCCCAAATGCTAACACTTGCTTGGGTTCTCTACAATTGCTTAAGTACAGTATCACCTTCCTCTTCTTTATTCCCTACTTTGACTTCCTTTCCTTTATTAACTTCTACCTCCTTAGGTGGTGGCCTTGCATAAGGCTTACCAGATCTTGTATTCATTACTTCATCTTCTTCAGGCTCGGACCAGGTCCATTCCTCCTTCTTGGGTACAAGATTGTCATCACTATCGCTTGAATCCCAAAACTCATTCATAACACAGATTGCTACTTCTTTACCCACCATAGCTTGTTCAACTTTGCTAAATACCACTTCTTTTTTGGTTGCTTCTTCATCCACATCTTGGAAAGAAGACATGACAAAACTTTCATACAAACCTCCTCCAATCATGAAGGTCGCTGGTGGTGGTACTCTATTGAACCTTGGTAGTGGATTGTCTTTAGTGTTTGGTTTGTTGGGATCAGGCAGCTTCCTACTATCAATCAAATTCTGGATCTCATGCCTCAACCTCACACATTTATCCATGTCGTACCCTTGCATTTGATGAAATTGACAAAATGCCTTAGTGTCAAAATTAGGTGGGAGAGGGTTAGGCAAAGGACGAGGATTTAAGGGTTGTAACAATCCCTTCATTTGTAGCTTATTGAGGACCCAAGACAGCGGCTTCCCTAATTCTGAAAACTATCTTCTTCCTCCTTGGCTAGTAGGATTAACACCAACTGCCTTTTGCATGCTTTGGTTACTAGGCTGGTAGTTTCCTTTCTCGTTCCTTCTTGTTGAAAAGCGGTTCTTCTCTCTTTTCCACTCTTCAATTTGTAGACCAGCTTGTAAAAGGTCTTTAAAATCCCGAATGAGTGTATGAGATATCCTTTCACAAAGGCTAGGCAACACTCCTCTCATAATCATTCTAATTTGATCGGATTCGTTAGGCCTTCTCTTGAACAAAGCAGCCTTATTCCTCCATCTTTTCACATAGTCCACAAAATTCTCATTTGGCCTTTGTCTAATGGATTCAACTTCTATTAAGGTAACTTTCATCTCGACATTGTATCCATATTTTTGGATGAAGGCCTTGTATAGCAGATCCCAACTTTTTGTGTGCCATCATCTAAGGTATTGAACCAATTTTGGATAGTAGGGTCCAATGACAGCATGAAATGCCTCAAAGTTTGAGCCTTAGTAGCTTGGGCAGACAGCATAGTAGTGATATACTGCTTCGCATAGAGGTGAGGATTTTCGGTTCCATCAAACTTTGAAAAGGATGGCATCTTTAACTTGTATAGAACTTCTTCATCTAGCTCAAATAATTTTTCAACTTCGGACATTTCTTCAGTTTTCAGCTTCTTTTCAAACTTCTTTTCCAGATCAGCAATCATCTTTTCAACATCTGAAGTTTCAGTTTTCTCCACAGCTGATCTTTCAACAACCTTTGACTCTTTCTTCTTGTCTTGAGGATCTTGGAAGTATTGGGCCCAATTGTCATCATCATCAATGATCACCTTATCATCATCAAAAGCCACTTCACCAACTTTAGCCTTCCCATTATCTTTCCTGGTGCTTGCGGATGCTTCGACATTGTTCTTAAACATTATAGTCATTTGATTCTTCATGATCTCAGCTAGGGCCCCCTTTAGTTCTTCCATTTTAGCATTAAGGGCATCGTCCACCATTCTTTGAATTTGTTCAGGCTCCAATGCTTTTGGTGAAAAAGTGATTGAGTTGCTGCTAGATTCTTCATCTCCGGCGTAGGTCGAATTATCGTAAGCTTTTGAACTATCGTAATCCAAGACTGTGAGCCAGAGAGGATCAATGATATGAGATGCAAATGTATGTATGTATGTATGCATGTATGCAAAAACAATAAACAAACAAGGATAAATAGGACATTCCCTCCCACCTTATAACTTTCACACACGAATGGCGAGTCTCTTTCCTAGGTATATAGTTAACAAAGTACCAACATGGGGTATTTAATTTTTGAAAAGTTCCCTCTGACAGTTCAACCAATAGTCATATTTTCAAAAATGGAAATCAGTTCATGATAATTCCTATTAATTAGGTTTTAATCCATTCAACCAACTAAAGTAGCTTTTATGCTATATTGGATTAAAACTAAATTAAGAGGTTTATTATAAATAGATTTCTCACTTGAAAAAGTAACTAATGATTCATGCCAAAAATAAGCCCATGATTAATAATTCTTAGTATAAACTAGGCTCACAATTGATTTTTGGTATTTCGTAATTAACCTAAATAATTTGCAAGCTCTTTGTAAGAAAAGGTTAGATGAAATGAAAAAATAGTTTTGTTTGAAAACCCCATTGTAAAAAAGATTTATAGAAAAAATAGATTTTTGACTTTGTATTTGAGTCATGAGAAAAGAATTTTTTGATTTATTTTTAGAAAAGTTTTATATCCAAAGACAATCTTGAAAATTTTTGAAAAAAGCTTTGGTCTTTTGGATTTAGAGAAAAAAATTATTTGAGCTCATAATGCAATTAGGTCATATTAGAAAAAGAACAAACCAAATAAGTCATGATTTAAGCCAAGATAAATTAACCATAGTCAAACAATAAGCATTTGGGATAAAAACCTAAGAAAAGTAACTAGGCCAATTACATGAGCTTTAGTCTTTAGGTTAAAAGGCTTAGGTTCCCATAGCAAGTATATACCAAAAGGTACAAGGCTATGAGTGGTTATGCCATGCTCGATCTCCATACCTTGAGTGAAAGTATGGTATCCCATACATAACACAACACAGGTAACACAAGCATCCTAACTCACGCACACGATGTAATCTAATATGATGCAATGGATAATATCATGATAAGAAAGAATAGAATAATATAAAGACCAACGGAATCAACTTCTCTTATCCCTAGTGGAGTCACCACTGTAAGCGAACACGGGCCAGAAAAAAGAAAGGGATGGATGACTCGATCCCTAAGGAATTCTCAACCCCCTAATAGGTTCAAAAAGTTTGGTACGTGTGGGGAAGGTGAGAAATAGCCCAGCACCCCCACAATGCTCGATTCATTAGAACCAGCCTCCTTTGAAGGTCTTAATATTATAAAATTCTTAAATATAACGATATTATCCATACTACATGCGATAATAAGAATAAATAAATACTTTATTAAAATCACAACAATGTCCAAATAAAATAAATAAATGGACACCCATCCGAGGATGGAAACATGTTCTTACATCATCCATATCTAAAACTAAATAGGACACCCACTAAAAGGTGGAAACGTGTCCTTTACATTGGTCCAAAAACTTTAAAATAAAATAAATTACATGATGCTCATGACATGAGGTATCCAAAATATGGAAACATACCTCTTACAATGTTTTGAAATCAAAACAAATCAATAAAAGTAAACATCCATTCATCATAAATAATTCATTCATCAAAGACATCAAACATCAATCAAAATATATAATGAATATTCATCCAATTTAAATAAAATAGTAAGTATATAACTTTAGGGTTCATGCATCAAATTAGGGTTTCTTGGATTTTATGTTTAACAATTAGGGTTTTGTATATACTGGATTAATTAATTGAGAAATATTTAATATAAAAGAAGTAATATAGCTACTGGATATTTGAATTAAAGATTAGGTTTGAATTTAAAGAATGGAGGTTTTGAATTTAGGGTTTTGGCAAAAATTACGCTGGCAAAAATTGCTGCTTGGAGCACAGGCTGGGCGAGGGCCACAGGCCAGTTTGTCCCAACAAGCCAATTCATCACAGGTTTTTCCTACGGGGATTTGTCCCAACAAGCCAATTCGTCGCAGGTTTTTCCTGCGGGGAATTGGCCCATGGCCATTTCATCACCAGCGACGAAAAATTTCATCTCTGATTTTGCCCGTCGCCGATTTCTATTTTCAATTTTTTTATCTTTTCTTCTTCTTTTTTATTATTTATTTTTAATAAGTAATAAATATTATTAAAAATACTACAAAAATTATTTTGGACTATTTAAAAATATCATACTAGACTAGGTCAAAAATTAAGGGTCTACAAATAGTCAAACTGAGTTTAAGTTAGTCAATTAACTCCTCTTTGGGAACGATCTTTACAAACACTTACTACTTATATGACCCATGTACTTACGGTTTAGAATTACTACATAATTTGTTGAAAAAGTTTTTGGCGCCATTGCAGGAATTTAGAAATTAATTTGATAACAATAAGTTTGAAGAGATTATTAATTTGAAATTTTATTTTGTTTATTTTCATTTACTTATCTATAGGATTTTTATGCACAGTATTAGATGAGTGGTATTAGAAGAATTTAATCCTGAGATTGAAAGAAGTATAGAGAAAATAATAGAGCAAGGAGAGAAAGACTTCGCTTAGAAGGAGAAGAAAGGAAACAAATTCGTGCACATGAGTCTCTAGAAGAAGAATGTAGGGTTGAAGTGGAAGAAGCTAGTGATGAAAAAGTAAATATGGGTGACCCACAAGTCAAATTCAACTAAGAAATCTCAGTCTAAGGGAACATGTCATGCCAAATGCTCAGATTGGATCAAGCATCACTAGACCTGCAGTAAATACTAACAATTTTGACCGTAAACTAGCTCTTATCAACATGGCTCAATAACAGCTTTTCTATGTGGCAACAATTGTCCCATGGTGGAGGCCCAGGTGTGGGGTTAAGTCACAGTCGAATGTTGTGGGCGCTCATGTGTGTTGAATGCACTATAAGGCTAGGGTATGCACCTTTCCTAACACTAATTGGTTTTAGGAGAAGTGGTAGTGCATAAGGTCCTACATGTTCTCACCAAAGAATGTAGTACGGTGATCCTAAATAAACTTCCATCCAAATTGAAGGATTCAGGGAGTTTTTCTATAGCTTATATTATTGGTGTTTTTAATTTTAATAAAGCTTTATGTGATTTGGGTGCTAGCATGAGTCTAACTCGAAATTCTATTTGCAGGAAGCTTGGATTTATTAACTTGAAGCCTACAAAGATGACACTTCAATTAGTAGATCATTCAGTGAAAGTCCCTTTGGGAATTATTGAAAATGTTTTGGTTAAAGTTGATAAATTTTTATACCAATTGATTTTGTTGTTCTTGAAATAGAAGAGGATATTGAAATTTCTCTAATTTTAGAGAGACCATTTTTTGCTCCAGCAGGGGCTATGATTGATGTTAAGGGTGGTAAGTTGACTTTGCAAGTAGGTGAAGAGAAAATAGAGTTCAATCTTAGTGAGTCCATGAAAGAACATAGTTTTATGGATGATTATTTTAGAATTGTTTTAATTGATGAGTTAATTTAAGAAGTCTATGAAAAAAAAAGTTTAGAGAGGGCTCTTTAGAGGCTTGTTTGATTCATAGTACAACTCAAGAAGATGACAATCAAGAGATTGCTGCTTGTGCTTATGCCTTGCAAATGACACCACCCATAGCTTTTAGGGGATTCGAAGAGATAGGGAAGTCTATACCTTTACCACCACCTTCAATTGAGAAACCCCCAATACTTGAGTTGAAACCATTACCTTCCCATTTAAAATATGCCTTTTTAGGACCTAATGATAGCCTACCAATAATTATAAGTGCTAAATTATCTAAGGACCAACTAGAACAAATATTAGGTATGATTAGGCAATTTAAGAAGGCTATTGGTTGGACTATTTCTGATATCAAGGGTATTAGCTCATCTTTGTGTATGCATAGGATCTTGATGGAGTATTGTTATAAACCTATTGTGGATGCACAAAGAAGGTTAAATCCTAACATGAAGGAGGTGGTTAAGGCTTGAATTACTAAGTTGTTAGATATAGAGATTATTTACCTAATTTTGGATAACCCTTGGGTAAGTCTGATACATATGGTACCAAAGAAAGAGAGGATGATTATTGTAAAAAATGAAAAAAGATGATTTGATTCCATCTAAGACAGTTACGGGTTGGCGAATGTGTATTAATTATAAAAATTAAATAAAGCCATTTGTAAGGACCATTTTCCATTGCCTTTTATTGATCAAATGTTGGAGCGGTTAGCCGGTAATTCTTTCTTTTATTTGTTCGATGGATACTCATGGTATTTTTAGATACCTATAGCTTCAGAAGATCAAGATAAGACTACCTTTACTTGTCCATTTGGTACTTTTGCTTATAAGAGAATGCACTTTGGTTTGTGTAATGCACCTGCTACGTTTCAACGTTACATGATGGCAATTTTTAGTGATTTTATAGAAACCTTTATGAAAATTTGTATAGATAATTTCACTATTTATGGTACTATTTTTGAAATTTGTTTGCAGAATTTAGCAAAAGTACTTCAAAGGTGCGAAGAAATAAATTTGGTGCTTAATTGGGAGAAAAGCCACTTTATGGCTGAAGAGGGGATAATCCTTGGGCATAAAGATTTACAAGCTAGGATTGGGGTGGATAAAGCAAATGTTGAAGTGATTGAGAAGTTGCCTCCACCGACAAATGTCAAAGGAATCCAAAGTTTTCTTGGACATGCTGAATTTTATAGACATTTCATCAAAGATTTTTCTAAAATTTCAAAAACTTTATGTAGTTTATTGAGTAAAGATGTTGAGTATCATTTTTTTAATGATTGTCTTATTGCTTTTGATAGGTTGAAGAAGGCATTGACCATGACTCCGGTTATTACACCTCTTGATTGGAATTTACCTTCTGAGATCATGTGTGATGCCAGTGAGCTTGGAATAGGAGTTGTACTTTGCCAAATGAAGGACAAAAGGTGCTATGTAATTTACTAATGATGCTCAAGTAAACTATGCTACTACCGAATGTGGATATTAGAGACAAGAAAGGGCTAGAGAATGTTGTTACTGACCATCTTTCTAGACCAAAGTTGGGGACATTGGACAAGGAGGAGATCCCAATCAATGAAACTTTTTAAGATGAGCAACTTTATTCATTGAAAGAGAATTTTCCTTGGTATGCAGATATTGTCAATTATCTGGTAAGTAAAATTGTGCCTTCTGATTTTAATGCTAATCAAAAGAAGAAATTTTTTTCTAAAGTGAAGCATTACATGTGGGAGGATCCTCTATTGTTCAAGCATTATAGTGATGGGTTGATCGGCATATGTGTTCCAGAAGAAGAGTTCCAATCCATACTCGAGTTTTGTCATTCTAGAGAGTGTGAAGAACATGCTAGTTCCTCCAAGACAATAGCTAATGTAACACCCCTAATTTTTGGAAATTTTAAATAAAATAAATTAAAATTTAATATAAATTAAATAAATGAATTAAATGAAAATGAAAGGATTTTAAGTGACAAAGTAAAATGTATATTTGAAATATATTTGAAGTAAAAACAACATATACACCACATATAAAAGGAGTAAAAGTAGAAAACTTAAAATATAAAATAATAATATTTTATATAAAAATATAAAATAATTAATATATATAGATAAGGATGGGTTTGAAAAGGAAGTGGTGAGTCTTTTCTTTCTTCTTCTTCTTCTTTGAACATGAGTTAGAGAAAGAGGTGAGAATAGAGTGAGTTTTTCATTTTTTACACCAAGGATTGAAAGAATTTCAAGGATTCAAGAGAAGTTTTAGAAGTTTCTTTATCAATTGGTAAGTTACTTTATCAATTTTGCAAGTTCTTTGGAATTCTATGGAAGAACATGATATGAGATTTTGAGATTGTGTATTAGCATGTTTTAATAGCTTATTTGGGTATATATGAAGTTGTTGTGAGTAGTTAATAATGATTTTAAGGTTGGATTGAAGAAGTGATTGAATTTGAGCTGAGTTTGAAGTGGTTGTGTTGAATGGTTGACTGTATGAAATACAAAAATTTTGCCTGACACGGCCAGTGACACGACTACATCGTTGGGCATGTCAACGGTGCTGAGTTTCAATGTTGATGATACGGCCATGTCTTTGAGCGTGTTGTAGCTACTGTAAGGTAAGATAATTAAAACGGCCAATAACACGCCCGTGTTATTGGGAGTGTCAAAATTTTTGTAATGCAACAGTAATGACACGGGTAGCGACACGCCCATGTCGTTGGACATGTCAAAATTTCTGTAAAAGCGGGTTTATAATGTGGTCATTAACAAGCCCATGTTGTTAGGCGTGTTACTTGAAGAAATTATCCAAATAATGTTTTTCTTTGTCTTTCATTTGCAATTTCTAATTTAAATGGTTTGATGTTGAGAATACCTTAGAATGTGATATTAAATGGTTGTTTATGATCACATTTGGCTTAGGCATTGAGAGAGAGTAGTTTTTCCAACCCTAGTGTTGAAGGGCAACTTGGAAGAGAAGGTTGGAGGGAGTTTTGAAGCTTGTTTTGGAGTGCTTTCTAAGGTAAGTTCAAACTTTTGATAAATTTGATATGCTAGGTTTAAATTGGGCTTAACATATTTTAGTTGGAAAATGTTTTAAGCTACATGATACATGAACATTGTGTTATGACATGCAAATTGTTATATATGCAATATGAAAAGCCATTATTAATGGCTAGATTGAATAAAATGTGAATTATGTGCAAAATGTGAAAATGACTCAAAGTGTTTGGGTAATGTGGTTCTGTTATGAAAAATCATATGTTGAGATAAAATGTTGAAATGAAATGGCATTAACATGAATGAGGGAAAAATGGGAAAATGAGAAAGAAATTGACGATGGAAAATGTGAATTAATTGTGTGCCTAGTATGTTATTCAATTTTCAGAGTTCTGTGTTTAGCGGCATGCCTATGAGGTTATCCTCACTATTTGCCTTTGGGGCTAAACGCTTTGCGCCACTGTAATATGATTTGCCTTCGGGGCTAGCTTTTGAGCATTACTTGATTTGCCTTTGGGGCTAAACACTTGGTGTCATTATGGACCAAAACAGTAACTCTGGGATTTGAATAATGTATTAGTTTGTTTGGGCCCATGCTTTGTATGTGTTTGTGTGAATTATTAAGCGATGAAAGAATATATTTAATAGTGAGATTGGATGCTACATTGTGACATAGCATTTAAGCATTTTGTATTGGCATTATTTTTAAGTTTTATTATTATCAAAGTTTGTATCGTTAGGCTTTTGGCTTAGCGCAATTATAAATCATCACGCAAGTGACAAGGTGATCCAATAGAGCCAGAGAGTTCTACTAGACTTGGTCAGGTCTAGGCTTGTGTTTGTTGAGCTTGAAGTGTGTTGCTACATCAAGATCAGAGCCATTTTGCCAGCATGTATATATTTTATGTCATAGTACTTTTTGATATTATGTATATTATATTGTGTTTTTAGAGTATAAATATATATATTGTAAATTATAAAGAATATTTTGAATAATTGAGTAATGTTAGGTTTTACATATTATGATATATATAAATATATATGTATAAATGTTTTGAGGAATGGGGAATAAGAAAATTTTTATTAAACTGGGTTGTAACATTTTTATACCGTATATGTATATTGTAAACATACTGGGTGTGTATATTATGCGTATATAGGGTATAAGGGTGTTATATATTTATTTTGGTATCAGAGCCTAGGTTTGAGGTTCTCGACCTAGGTGGGTTTTTAAAGAGAGAAAATGGAGATTTTAAATATGGTTTTCAATTGTGATACATGCTTTGGCACAGGCATTTTCTAATTTCTAATGTGACAATTTCTGTTGTATTTGCAAAAATAGGTGGTTATGGCATCTCGAACGCATCAGTCTGTAAAGGGTAGTGCAGAGAGTGTAGCTCCTGATGAGGGTAGAGTTGGAGCTGGTGATGAGTCTGCTAGTAAGGCGTCTGCTTCTGTGCCTGTTGGACCAGCAGCTGAGGAGATTTCGCCGGGCTAGATACGGCATATGGTGGAGCTATTAAGACAGGCTCCAGTTCAGCAGCTGGAGCCGCCGCCACAGCCGCACCCACAACAGCAGTTGCCGATACGAAAGTATGATAAGCTGAGAAAATTTGGAGCCACAGATTTTGTTAGCACTACACACCCTGCTGTAGCAAAGCAGTGGGTCCAGAGAGTATTTTTTTAGCTGCAGGCTAGTCCAGAGGAAAAGTTTGATTATGCTAGATCACTTTTGCAGGGGGATGCCTATGAATGGTGGAAGACGGTTCCCCATGGTACAGTTGATTCACCAGTTTTGACTTATGTCGATTTCTTTTGGGAATGCAAGAAGAAGTATACTCCGAGGGAGTATAAGGATGCTAAGAAGATGAAGTTTCTGAGTTTGAGGTAGGACGCTAGGACAGTGACTGAGTATGAGATTGAGTTCATTCGGCTGAGCCAGTATATTGGAGGAATTATTTTAGATGAGTTTGACAGATGCCCTCCGGAGGGGCTGAGACCCTCTATCATATGTTTAGTTGTAGCTGCCAGGAGTATAGAAAGGGCACAGGGACTTGCAGCAGCAGCCAGAGTAGAGGAAAGCATAGGTAGGAGACCCCAAGGTGAGGTAAGATCTTCATCATCAAAGAGAGGCCAAGGGGGATATCCTAAGAGGTTTAGTAGGAGCCAGGGGCAACCTAGCATGTCAGCATAGCAGCAGAGATAGAGACCTGCAGCCTCAGTGGCTAGTGCTACGATCCCAATGACTCAGAGGCCTGCTTCACCTACCTGTGTTCATTGTGATAGGGCACATGGAGTTGTCTACTAGAGGATAGGTGCACCAGCATTGTGTTATAGATGTGGATCACTAGACCATTTTCTTAGAGATTGTTCAGAGCCACTAGATGATAGACAGACAGATATAGCAGTTTCTAGACCCCGTGTCAGAGGGGGTCATAGTGACAGGGATTTTGGTAGAGATAGTCTATCAAGGCCTGGTTAGAGAGGAGGTTCTATAACAGGAAGTAGACCAGAGGATGCAGGGCCATCATAGCAGGTTTATGTGATGCAGAGATAGCCAGATGCTTCAGCTATTATAGCTGGTACTTTAACTCTATTTGGTACTTTAGTTCTTGTATTGATAGACCATGGGTTGACTAATTTATACATTAGTGCATCCATACTTTCTGTGAGTGATTTGCATTCTGAGTCCCTAGAATATAATGTTTTGCTTACAAATCTTTTAGGGCATAGTGTTGTGGTTAGCAGGGTGCACCGAGATAGTCTAGTTATTATTCAAGATGAGGAGTTTCTCGGTGACCTAATTGAGATGCCTTTTAGGGAGTATGATTTGATTCTGGGTATGTATTGGTTATCCAGGCATTAGACTATGGTAGACTATCAGTGAAAATGTGTTACCCTGAGAACAAGTAATGGCAGAGATGTTGTGGTATTTGGTGAGTAGAGATATCTTTAATCCATTTTTATTTCGGTTGTTTCAGCTAGGAGGATGATTCTGAAGGGATGTGAGGCTAATCATGCTCATGTTGTAGATACCGGAGTAGTGGGGTCCCAGCTTGACAGTATACCTATAGTTGCCAAGTTTTCAGAAGTTTTTCCTGATGAGTTGCTAGGGGTGCCTCCTAAGAGAGAGGTGGAGTTTGGTATTGATTTGTTGCCTGGTACCACTCCTATCTCTACTATCCCTTATCAAATGGCACCTGCAGAATTGAAGGAGTTGAAGGTGCAGTTGCGAGAGTTGCTTGATAAAGTATTTATTCACCTTAGTGTGTCTTCGTAGCGAGCACCTGTTTTATTTATGAAGAAGAAGGATGGCACCTTGAGATTATATATTGATTACATGCAGTTGAATAGGGTGACCATCAAGACTAAGTGTCCATTACCTAAGATAGATGATCTCTTTGATCAGTTGAAGGTAGCAGCAATATTCTCCAAGGTTGATCTGAGATCAGGGTACCATCAGTTGAAAGTTAGAGATCTAGATGTACCCAAGATAGCCTTTCGCACGAGGTATGGGCATTATGAGTTTCTGGTGATGCCCTTTGGATTGATGAATGCACCAATAGCATTTATGGATTTGATGAACAGGGTATTTAGACCATACTTAGATCAGTTTGTGGTGGTCTTCATTGATGATATTCTAGTGTATTCTCTTAATAAGGAGGATCATGTCAGGCATCTGCAGATTGTATTACAGACTTTTAGAGAGAAGTAGTTGTATGCTAAGCTGTCTAAGTGTGAGTTTCGGCTCGATCAGATAACTTTTCTCAGTCATGTGGTATCTGCAAAGGGTGTTAGAGTTGATCTGAGTAAAGTCGAGGCTATCTTGAATTGGAGTCCACTGAAGACTGTGACAGAGGTTAGAAGTTTTCTGGGTTTGGCAGGCTATTATCGTCAGTTTGTGAAGTTTTTTTATGATAGCTACACCACTCACCATATTACATTGGAAAGGAGTTAGCTTTATATGGACAGATCGGTGTCAGGCGGGTTTTGAGCAGCTGAGGGAGATGTTGACTCAGGCTCCTGTGCTTACCCTGCCTGTGGAAGGTAAACCTTATGTGATATACAATGATGCTTCACATAGTGGCATAGGTTGTGTCTAATGCAGGAGAGTAGAGTCATTGCTTATGCATCTCGATAGTTAAAGCCACATGAACTAAATTACCCGACTCATGATTTAGAGTTAGCAATCATAGTTTTTGCATTGAAGATTTGGCAACATTACTTGTATGGGGAGAAGTGTTTCATTTATACTGATCATAAGAGTTTAAAATATCTAGGTGTTCAGAAAGAGCTTAATCTTCGGCAGAGATGATGGTTAGAGTTGATTAAAGACTATGACTATTTAATTTATTATCATCCTGGCACGGCAAAGGTCATTGTTGATGCCTTGAGTCGGAAGTCTTTGACAGGTTTGACTACTTATTCACTGCCATTGCTTATTGAGTTGAGAGCATTGCATGCCAGATTTGAGTCTTGTGATGATAGTGCATTTATGGCTTAGTTGCAATTGAGGCCAGTGTTGTTGGATCAGGTTAGGTAAGCCCAGTTGACATATGAGAAGATCCAAAAGATTGTCTTAGATTGCCAAAAGGGGGAGAGTCGAGACTTTCATATAATAGATGATGGTAGTCTATGGTATAGAGATAGGTTGTACATTTTTTATGATGCAGGATTGAAGAGGATGATATTAGAGGAAGCACATTAGTCAGTTTATGTTATGCACCCAGATAGTACCAAGATGTATCAAAATTTGAAACGGTATTATTAGTGGTCAGGTATAAAGAAGGACATAGCAGAATTTGTGTCCAAATGTCTCACTTACCAGAGAGTGAAGGATGAGCACCAAGTTACTTCCGGATTACTTCAGCCATTGTTAATACCAGAGTAGAAATGGGAGCGAGTGACGATGGATATTGTAACTGGGCTGCTTTTGACCCAGAAGAAGTATGATGCAATTTGGGTGATTATTGATTGGATGACAAAGACAGCTCATTTTCTTCCAGTTTGGATGGATTACTCACTTGAGAGGTTGGCTGAGCTGTATATCAGTGAGATAGTGAGGTTACATAGAGTCCCAATTTCTGTAGTATCGAACCGAGATCCTCGGTTTACATCGAGATTTTAGAGGAGTTTACAAAATGCATTGGGTTCTCGATTACATTTTAGTACTACTTTCCATCCTCAGACAGATGGGCAGTCAGAGAGAGTAAAATAGATTTTAAAGGATATGTTGAGGAGTTATATCATTGATTTCACAGGGAGTTGGGACAGATTTTTTCCACTGATTGAGTTTATGTATAACAACAGCCATCAGTCCAGTATTGGGATGGCACCTTATGAGGCCTTGTATGGAATAAGATACAGGACACCATTTGTGTTGGGATGAAGTTGGAGAAAGTAAATTGGTTGGTCCTGATTTGATTAAGGAAACATAAGAGAAAGTAAAATTGATTTGGGGTTATCTAAAAGCAGCTTCAGAGCGACAGAAATCCTATACAGATTTGAAGAGAAAGGATATAGAGTTTAGTGTAGGAGATAAAGTGTTTCAGAAGGTGTCTCTGTGGAAGAAGATTTTGAGATTTAGTCGCAAAGGGAAGTTGAGTCCTCGTTTCATAGGACCATACGAGATTCTGGAGAGAGTTGGTCCAGTGGCTTACAGGTTGGCTCTACCACCTAAGTTAGATCAGATGCATAATGTCTTCTATGTCTCTATGCTTCAGAGGTACAAGTCAGACCCATCTCATATTTTGTCAGTGGAGTCCATTGAGGTGAATTTAGATTTGACTCATGAAGAAGAACCAGTGGCGATTTTAGCACGAGAAATGAAAGAGTTGATAAATAAGAAAGTACCACTTATGAAAGTTCTTTGGAAGAATCATGCCACTGAGGAGACGACATGGGAGAGTCAGCAATTGATGTCGAGTCAGCATCCCCAGTTCTTTCAGAGTTGATAGCAAGTAATTTCGCAGACGAAATTTTCTTAAGGGGGAGAGAATTATAACACCCCTAATTTTTGAAAAATTTAAATAAAATAAATTAAAATTTAATATAAATTAAATAAATGAATTAAATGGAAATGAAAGGATTTAAAGTGATAAAGTAGAATGTATATTTGAAATATATTTAAAGTAAAAACAACATATACACCACATATAAAAGGAATAAAAGTAGAAAAGTTAAAATATAAAATATAAAATAATAATATTTTATATAAAAATCTAAAATAATTAATATATATATATATAGATAAGGATGGGTTTGAAAAGGAAGAGGTGAGTCTTTTCTTTCTTCTTCTTCTTCTTTGAACATGAGTTAGAGAGAGAGGTGAGAATAGAGTGAGTTTTTCATATTTACACCAAGGATTGAAAGAATTTCAAGGATTCAAGAGAAGTTGTAGAAGTTTCTTCATCAATTGGTAAGTTACTTAATCAATTTTCCAAGTTCTTTGGAATTATATTGAAGAACATGATATGTGGATTTTGGGATTGTGTATTATCATATTTTAATAGCTTATTTGGGTATGTCTGAAGTTTTGTGAGTAGTTAATAATGATTTTAAGGTTGGATTGAAGAAGTGATTGAACTTAAATTGAGTTTGGAAGTGGTTGTGTTGAATGGTTGAGTGTGCAAAATGCAAAAATTTTGCCTGACACAGCCATATCGTTGGGCATGTCAACGGTAGAGTTTCAACGTTGATGACACGGCCATGT
The DNA here is from genome assembly GCA_947685225.1 of Garcia nutans. NCBI lineage: Eukaryota > Viridiplantae > Streptophyta > Magnoliopsida > Malpighiales > Euphorbiaceae > Garcia > Garcia nutans. Next base: position 6,500,204 of record CANTUV010000068.1, read on the forward strand.
CTCTGAGTGTGTCATAGCTACTATAAGGCAAGATAATTGACACGGCCAGTAACATGCCCGTGTTGTCGGGCGTGTCAAAGTTTTTGTAACGCAGGAGTAATGACACGGGCAGCAACACGCCCATGTCGTTGGACGTGTCAAAACTTCTATAAAAGTGTGTTTATGACATAGTCATTAACACGCCCGTGTTGTTGGTGGTGTTATTTGAAGAAATTATCCAAAATAACTCTTTTCTTTGTCTTTCATTTGTAATTCCTAATTTAAATGGTTTGATGTTGAGAATGCCTTAGAATGTGATATTAAATGGTTGTTTATGATCACATTTGGCTTAGGCATTGAGAGAGAGTAGTTTGCCCAACCCTAGTATTGAAGGGCAACTTGGAAGAGAAGGTTGGAGGGAGTTTTGAAGCTTGTTTTAGAGTGCTTTCTAAGGTAAGTACAAACTTTTGATAAATTTGATATGTTGGCATTAAATTGGGCTTAACACATTTTAGATGAAAAATGTGTTAAGCTACTTGATACATGAATATTGTGTTGTGACATGCAAATTGTTATATATGCATTATGAAAAGCCATTATTAATGGCTAGATTGAATAAAATGTGAATTATATGCAAAATGTAAAAATGACCTAAAGTGTTTGGGTAATGTGGTTCTGTTATGAAATATCCTATGTTGAGATAAAATGTTGAAATGAAATGGCATTGATATGAATGAGGAAAAATATGGAAAAATGAGAAAGAAATTGATGATGGAAAATGTGAATTAATTGTGTACCTAGTATATTATTCAATTTTCAAAGTTCTGTATTTGGTGGCATGCCTATGAGGTTATCCTCACTATTTGCCTTCGGGGCTAGACACTTGGCATCACTGTGATATGATTTGCCTTCGGGGCTAGCTTTTGAGCATTACTTGATTTGCCTTTGGGTCTAGACACTTGGTGTCATTATGGACCAAAAAAGTAACTCTGGGATTTGAATAATGTATTAGTTTGTTTGGGCCCATGCTTGTGTATGTGTTTGTGCGAAATATTAAGTGATTAAAGAATATATTTAATAGTGAGCTTGGATGCCACATTGTGACATAGCATATAAGAATTTTTATTGGCATTGTCTTTAAGTTTTATTTTAATCAAAGTTTGTACCGTTAGGCTTTTGGCTTAGCACGATTGTAAATCAATGCGCAGGTGACAGGGGTGATCCAGTAGAGCCGGAGAGTTCTACTAGACCTGGTCAGGTCTAGGCTTGCATTTGTTGAGCTTTAAGTGTGTTGCTGCATCAAGATCAGAGCCATTTTGCCAGCATGTATATATTTTATGTCATAGTACTTTTTGATTATATATTATATTATATTTTTGGAGTATAAATATATATATTGTAAATTATAATGAATGTTTTGAATAATTGAGTAATGTGAGGTTTTATATATTTTGATATATATAAATATAAATATATATGTATAAATGTTTTGAGGAATGGGGAATAAGAAAATTTTTATTAAACTGGGTTGTGATCTTTTTATACCTTATGCGCTTATTGTACACATACTGGATATGTGTATTATATATATATATATAGGGTATAAGGGTGTTATAGCTAAAGTATGGCAATCGAAATTCTTTTGGCCAACAATGTATCATGATGCACACAATTTTGTTAAGAGCTGTGATCATTGCCAGCTAGTAGGAAATATCTCAAGAAGAGATAATATTCCTTTGAACCCTATTTTCAAAGTTGAATTATTTGATGTTTGAGGGATTGATTTTATAGGACTATTTTCTTCTTCTTTGAGCAATCAATATATTCTTGTAGTTGTTAACTATGTCTCAAAATGAGTGGAAGCAATTGTTAGTCCAACTAATGATTCTAAGGTGGTGATCTATTTTCTTAAGAAATTCATTTTCTCTAGGTTTGGTATACCAAGAGCTATTATTAGTGATGGAGGTTCACATTTTTACAACAAGGCTTTTGAAACTCTTCTTAGGAAGTATGGAGTTCATCACATGATAACTACACCTTATCATCCATAAACTAGTGATCAGGTAGAGATTTCTAATAGAGAAATTAAGTGGATATTGGAGAAGACTATAGGAAGCTCTAGGAAGATTGGGCACTAAAATTGGATGATGTTTTATGGGCTTACCGGACTGTTTTTAAGACACCCATTGGAATATCTCCGTATAGGTTGGTTTTTGGTAAGGCTTTTCATCTTCTAGTAGAATTAGAACATAGAGCTTTTTGGGCAATTAGACATTTAAATTTTGATATGAAAACAATAAGTAAAAAGAGGTTACTTTAGTTAAGTCAACTTGAGGAGTTGTACTTTAGTTCATATGAGAATGCTAAGTTATATAAAGAGCGAACTAAGGCATGGCATGACAAGCAAATCTGGGAGCATAATTTTCAGGAAGACCAATTTGTGTTACTATTCAATTCTAAACTTAAACTTTTTTTCTAAAAAACTTAAGTCTAGATGGTCAGGGCCATTTAAAATAGTTAAAGTTCATCCTTCAAGAGCAGTGGACATTCAAAATAGCTTAAATCAAGCTTTAAAGTTAGTGGATAGAGATTAAAGCCATATGTAGTTGGTAAACCAATTGATAAGACTTTGGTTTATTATTTTAATGTTTGAGCTTCAAAGGAAAAAAGTCAAGCCAAAGACCTTAAATAAGCACTTTTGGGAGGCAACCCAATTTTTTTTCTTTATTCCCATTTAATCTTTGTGTTTTAGTAGTTTTAATTCATTTGATTTAGTTAATTTGAAGTTTTGATAATTGTTTTACATAATATTAGAGTTAGTAATTGAGTTTATTGGTGTTTTGTAGGTTGGGAGAGATAAAAAAAATTAAGTGGTAGTGAAATTTTTTAATTTTTCACAATTTTTAGTGTTTTAATAATTTTTTGTGGATTTTTTTAAAAAAAATAATTTCATCGCGATCACGCGGTTCACGTCCCTATCGCATGAGCAACACGACGAGCAGGGCAATCGCACTGCTAGAGGAGCAGCCCATGTCGCATAAGCAGAGCGATGAGTAGCGTGATCGCGCTGCTGGAGGAGCAGCCTTTGTCGCGATCGCGCTGGGCAGGGCGACGGGCTGCTATGACTTTATAAAAAAAAATTAAAACATAAATAAACCCAATTAGCTCTCTCTTTCTCATTTCTTTCTTTTTTTCTTCTTCTTCTTTTTAACACTCCCAAACTCTCTTTCAAAATCCCTAACCATAGAACCTGAAAAATTCTCTCAAATCCTTCCATAATCCCATCAATTCTTATCAAGTATACTACACCCATCACTAAAATCTTCAAATCATGGCACCAAAACTAAAAAGTATTGCAAGGAAAACTTCAACAAGGAAAGGGAAGGAGAAGGTTTCAAGCTCTTCAATGGATGAGGTAGATTTATCTTTCCATTTTTATGCTCCTTTTCCCATTTATAATCAAGAAGAAGGTAAGAGATTTATATCTCTATTCTTAAGAAATATTTCTCCTTGTCGATATTTTAGTCATGACATATTTGAACATTTGGGTATTGATGCTAGGATGAAGTAATTGTATGCTAGACTAGGATGGGAAAAATTGGTAGAGAAGAAATTTAACACTTATAGAGAACTCACTCGTGAATTCTTCACAACTCTTAAAATGTTAAAATCCAAAAATAAGAATTTAAAGTGTAGAATGCTAGGTGTGGATTATGTGATTGATTATGATGTTATTTTCAAGGTTTTAGGTTTACCTAAAGGAGGTGCTTGTTGTGATTCCAAAGAATCTAACAATGACAAATTTTAGAATACATTTACTGGGTTTAATTCGTTCAATATTAGAAATACACCTAATGGGTTCATTTGTAATCATAGTTTATTATTATTACATAAATTTATGTGTCATCTTATCTTTTAAAAAAAGAGAGTAATAAAGTATCAACTCAAGAATTATTTATGTTGCATTGTGCATAAGAATAATAAAGTTTCTACATTATATCATATTTTTCAGAGTTTGATGTTTAAAGCTTAACATCCCAAAAGCTCCATTGCATTAGATCATATTGTTAATGGATTGGCAATATATTTTGATATTCTTGATCCTAGCATTACCACAATGGAGTGCTTTAGTGGAGAGCCCTATTCATATGACACATAAGAAAGTGTTGAAATTCTCGATGCAAGCAGTAGATTGAAGGATCCCACAATAAGAAGGTGTTTCAAGAACCTAGTTCAAGGAGGTTCTAGTAGTGCTCCGCCAAGTGACCAACCAACAAATGATTAAGAGGGAGGATGAGGAAGAGGAAAGTGATGAAGAAGAGAGTCATGATAGTGACAATGAAGAACATGGATGGCAACAAGCTTTACGGCGGCTCAATACAATGGACAAAATAAATAAACATTTGAGCTCGCAGTTGAATGTTATGGAGGAACAACAGAGGTCAATGGGAGACTAACTAGGGTCCATAAATCGGAGAATTATCAATATAGAAAGGAGCCAGACTGATCATAATTACAAGTTACTGAAGTATATAGAGTTTTCGGATTTGTCTGTCCCTTCTCCAACTCTATCACCTCCAGCGTCACCATAACAAAGGGAGCCTTCATCCTTTATATTTTTCTTATTATATTTTTTATTTCTAGTTATTTGTGTGTGATCTTGTTTGTGGTAAATTCTTTTTCATTGGAGATAATGAAAAGATTAAGTGTGGGAGGAGAGTAGTTAGCTTAATTTGTCTTGCTATTTTGTTTAATTTTTATTTTGTGAATTTTTCATTAATTTATGTTTTCATCTCATTTTAAAAAAAATCAAAAATTCAAAATAAAAAATAAATAAATAAATGAAAAATTTTAAGTTTTTTTTCTTTTCGAAAAAAATATATATTATAAAAAAAATTATTATTAGGTTTTAATTTAATTTTAATTAGATGTTTTAGTTTTTATTAGATTGGAGTTATATTTAGTCTTTTATCTTGAATTAAACTCCTAATCATAATGAACTAAGAATTTATTTTTAATTAATCAACTTTAACAATAATAAGAGTTTAAGTAGAATTCTTTTAGTTGAATGACATTAGGGTTAGTCTTTATTTCTTCTCAATATATAAGGTTGAGTTTCTAGCAAGTTTAAGTCATTATTAGCAAAGCCTTAGAATAGAGAAATCTGAATAATACAGAAATTTTATACACTTGGGGTTGGAAATATGGAGACGGCATTTGGGATCCAATTTTACCTTATGTGAATCACCTATAGAAATACCTGAACAACTCACTGCCTTCTATTCTTTTAGATGTGCTTATCTTGATCCTAATGAATATACTAGAGATCTTGATGAGGTAGTGGAAAGGAAAAAATTGGAGAAAGCTAGTGAAAAAGCTATATCACAACTTGACTTAGTGGTTTTAGATGATACTTCAAGTGATGATAATGAACCTAAGCCATAACCAATAAAAAGGAAGAGAGGTAGGCCATCAAAATTGGAGAAGAAGAAAAGAGAAAGACCTCCTAAGATCCCTAAAAAAGAGTAGTTTAGTACAGTAAAAATTAATAATGAAGAAGGAGATTCTTAGGAGATTCTTAGAAGATTCTAATTAACTCTTATTATTAGTTTGATTTGCATTAGATTTGGTTAGGTTGTTTTTAGTTCTAATCTTTATTTAGTTTTATTTTTCTATTTGTACTAGATTTAAATTTTAGTTTTTAATAAATATTAGAATTTATTTTACTCCTATTTTGGAATCTATTTGGTTATTTTTTATCCCTACTTGTTCTTTACTTATTATTGAGTGTATTAATTATTGTTATTTTATATTTCAACATGATAATTAAATTCTTTTAGCTAGATTAAAATAATTTTTGCTTATTTTTAATTTAATTCATGTAATGGATAAGGTTATAATCTTGAAAAATTTTATAAATTAAGAGCACTTATTTTTAAAGAATAGTTATAACTCTATTAAAGTCTTTTGAGTTCATTATAATATAATAGATTCTTGAGTTAGTATGTATCACTAAGGTAGTCAATTATTTAATTATGTGGGGATATGATATGAGAATTATGCATAATTAATTAAGATAAATAAAAAAACTTTTACGAGATGGAGCTTAAAACGTAATCTCTATAGATAATATAGGTAGAATGGAGCATAAAATACATCCATCATATATAAAATAATAATAATAATAATAATAATAATAATAATAATAATAATAATAATAATAAGAGAAAGAAAATAATAATAATGATGGGATGGAGTATAAAATGCACAAATTGAAATATATATATATATATAATAATGTTAAACACATAGCTCTTATTGATCCTCAATTATTGTGTAGAGTTGGCTACTTAGTGATGATTGCTATATTTTTAGATTAATGAAGTTATGATGAATTGCGTAAGGCTATAGTTTGATATAGAAGTTTTTGTAAATCGCCCAAATAAATAAGTGTGCTTAATTTGTGAAGTTGTTTACGGTTATAATTCTTTGAAACTTAGTGTTTTAAGTTGAGGATAAGTGATTATTATTTTTCTTTGGTTAATTATATTTGATTGATTGTTAGAATTTAATTTAATGATGTTTAATTTGCTTGAGGACAAGCAAAAGTTCAAGTGTGGAAGAGTTTGATAAGTGTATATCGAACATATATTTTTTAATCAGTTTTATCATGAAATTGAGTTAAATTAATTTATTCTAAGCTTATTTTTATGTTTTATTTTCATTATTTTTTTAGTGGAGCTTAGTTTGAATTAATTTCTTGTAAGAGTGTGCAAACGAAAATTTTAGGCAGATCAGACCTTTAAAGCTTCAAGAAAGATTTCGATAATGATAGAGTTCAAGATTGAAAAAGGTGTCTTTATGAAGTTTGTAGAGAACATCTCAAGCTTTCGAGGGAGGTCTTTTCATTAAAATCGAAGATCGTTTGGACCTCCAACTATTAAGTCGAAATTAGGCATGAAATGCTGAAGTAAAATTTTAGTTTGAATCACTGAGAGTTATTGGTCCATATCTTAGGTGTCCAAAGTCTAATTGAAGTGATTCAAAATACTAAAGTCATCTAAACTTCAAGAGCTACACCTTTGATGAAGGATTCAATTTGAGATAAGTTGATATCGGATAATAAATTGGATTGAAAATAAAAATTTGAATTATGCATAAGTAATTTTCAAGTGGAAGTCTGTTTTTAGGTAGTTGGATATTGTAAAACAATTATTATTCTATTTTTTAGGGCAAATAGAAGGGAGCCAATAGCAGCCACTCTGAGGGTACTCTTCTACATTTTTTTCATTTTTCTCTCTCATAAGTTTCATCCATCATTAGAGAGGAGATAAAAGAGAAGAAGAAGCTTATGCTTTTGGGAGTAATACACCATTTCTACAAGAATTCATCCAACAAGATTGAACATTATATTCGGTTTAGAATTTCAAGTTTACATCTTTTTATTTCTTTTATTATTTCATTAAATTGAATATTAGAATTATGGATTTCATGTTTGGTTTCTTTATTTCTATAGTTTTTATGTTTAAATTAGTTATGAATAACTAATCTCCTTAATGGGATTAGGTGGATTTAGGATTATGGATGATGAGTATTTAATTGATTGATTTTAATGCTTGTAACTTATTGGATACCAATTAGTTGTTATATTGAAATCATATGTTGAGTGAAAGCTATATATGATTTTATATTATAAAAATCAGCAACTTTAGAAATTCTTTTTAGAGATAAAAAGAATTATCTGTAGGCCAACTTAATTCCTTTGAGTTTGATAGATTATTGTAGTTAATTGTTCATGACAATAGAACTTATAAATTCCATCAATCAATGGTTTTTTTGCTTGAGAAAGAAGAAGATTAAATTTTAAAGAATTGGTAACTTTAATTCAAGAAAGATTTGAATTAGTTTGAAAAAAAAAATTTCCTATTTGACATAATTCTAATGAAACCTAGTCCTACCTGTTAATCTAAATTTATTTGAATTTTGAATTTTATTTTTAATTTAATGTTTAAATTAGTTAGATAATTATCTTAATTTAATTTTGAATTTTAAATTAAGAAATTATTAGATAATTTTAAAAATATCAAATTAAATTATTTATTTTCAAATAATAGTCAATTTGAGTTTAAGTTAGTCAATTAACTCCTTCTTTATGTGAACTATCTTTACAAGCACTTACTACTTGTATGATCCGTGCACTTGCAGTTTAAAATTATTATACAATTTGTCAAACATGGCTATGCTACATCGACCTCAAATGATAAGTTTCTTGTATATAAGTCATTACTCCATCAAGATATGTACTTGAAAACTCATTTTCAACACATATCCACCTCAGCTAAGGATTTATGAGAAATGTCTCTCACAAGAGGCCTTAGGCATGCTTTCCTTCTGTTAGGAGTGGTGAATTCTTTGTTAATCATTCAAACTATCTACGAATACTTCATGATAATCAATACCTTATAAGTGACCTCAAGAAGGCAACCAAGGAATGAAGTCAAAGTATACCCATTCATATCTAATATACTCTTGAATATCTCAAGTCTAAGGATCTATCCATCATGAGACACGTCATTGATGTTAACTAGATAACCATATGATTGTCTCATGGTGGGTCATCCAATAAACTTGACTACTCTTAAAAAGCATCTGCATGTTAAATATAAACATCTCAGAGTTTAGTTGCTTGATCATGATTAAGTAGTATGACAAGTGCTAGTCTAACCACCTTGGCAATGTCCTATTTACCAATACTATACGACTAGGGATTTATTTAGGTATAAACACAATTACACATGATTGAATCTCATTATCATGTTCCCTATCATGATTTCTTTCATGTTGTGTTATTTTTATGCCAAGGACAATTTTATTAATCAATTAAGTTGATGCAAATGAACACAAACACAAATCTAAATATGTTGAAAGATAAAAGCATGCCTTATTATTAATAAATGAAGTGATACATCATGTTTAAACGATTTCTTCAGGGCATCGCTCTAACAATAGATGTGTATAATCTAGAGAGAATCCAATGGGAGTGAAAAAATTATTCAAGAACTTAGCAATAAAATTTAGGTTTTCAAATGAAAATTTTAAAAATATAAGGAACTTTTAGAAAACTTTTTATTTTACAATACTAATTTACCTTTACTATAACTTAATTCTATAAATATAATTAATTAAAATTCATATTTGAATCAAATAGAAACTCAAGTTCTTTAAAAATAAAACAGAAATAAATCAAAGCAATTTACTTATTAATTACAGACACCTTAATCAACTATTGTTGATGCTTAAAAATCTTATTTTCTTCAAAATTGTCTTTAAATTTAATAGAAAAAAAAACAAAGAAAATAAAGGAAAGGGGATAGCAAAAAAGACAAGAAGAAAAATGAAAAAAAAAATGAAATGATCCGTGCATCAAAATTTATTTATCTAAAAAAATAATATTATATATATTATTTGAAACTAAAAAAAAAACATCATGTTGCCCATGATTCTTGAGTTATTATGACATAAAAAAAAAACTTTAATCTATTAGAATTTTATCTTTTTATAATGAAGTAATAAACATAAGAATACATGCACACAAAAAATAATAACTAAATACATTTCACAATAAAATCATGGCAATTTTGTTATTGCATGCTAATCAATATATTCCTTAAACACATACACTCTTTTTTCGATCTGGGAGGCCGAAGCCATTGTCAAAACTATCCCATACACTTAGACTAAGCCCACCAAGCCAAGCCAAGGCAGGAAGGCTCTTTATTTATAAAAATTAATGTGAATACTAAAAAATATTAATTTTAAAATAATAAATTAAAATATTAGTGATGTAAAAAAAATAAAAATATTAAAAATTTACCCAAAATAAGAAAAAAATAACTAGGAAGAAATGGAAGAAATAAAGACTTTCTGCTTACATGGAAAAGAAGCAAGAAGCAAGAAATATATATATTAAGCCGTAGAACTTCAACTCATTGACTTAGTATTTGAACATGAAAATAAGTAAATCAAATCAATGTATTTAAGGCGTTGTGAGGCACTAACTACCAAGTTAAGGTTTTAGGCAGGTGGCTAAGGCTCATTCACAATTAAATACAAAAATATAAATAAATAAATAAATAAAACAAAATCAAAAGAGTCAAAGATTTGAGTCCATCTAAATGATCAATATCTGTTTAATATTGAGTCAATATATATCTGTTTATGTCCTTGCAAACTGCTGCATCAAAAATTCAAAAATCTTCCCTTAATTTGAATTCTTTTTATTTATTTATTTATTTATTTTTCATCTCATATATATATATATATATATATCGCCTATAGGCAGCAAATCTCTTGTGATCATAAATTCTTTATGTTTATTTATTGCTTAGGGAATGACTTTCTGATATGAATATATAGATCTCATGAATTTCTTCTTCCCACCAATAACAATTTATTAATTACTCATCTCGTGGTACCTTTGTGTATATATATAGCCAATCTCTTATTTTATTCCCTCTTCCTTCACTTATTATGGCCTTCTTTTAGCAAATCAGAATTTTTTTAAGGGATTTAACTCCCACTTCTTGCATTAATAACTATACATTTTATTATTAAATTATAATATTTAAAATTTTAATTTTTTTTAAGGGAGAATAATCTATTTTTAAGGTTTGTTTAAATATTTTGTTATATCATGGAAAATTAAAAATGAATTTTAATTCATGGAGTGAACAGTACAATAAATATTGAAATTAACAATACTAATTTAACATCATTTGATATGCATTTTTCTAAAAAACTAACAATTAAAAGTAAATACACTCACCCACATATATAGTTATAAGTAAGTTTGTAACACCCGTGATTTTAAATACAATAAAGTAATTAATATGAAGGATAATTAGAGTATTGAGAGAGGTATATATATAGTATATATCTAATATATATATATATAAGAGATATATATATAATATATATTGGATACATAATTTATACATGGTATATACCTAACATATGCCTAATATATACATTACTCACTAAAAGGCAAAGTTATAAAAAAAAAGTCAAAAAATAAAAAGTTTAAATTTAAATATATATTTAATATTATAAAAAAATTAAAATTGAATATTAGATAGGAAGAAGAAGGAAAATATCTTAATATTTTTAATATATAATTATTTTATATTTATATATAAAGGTGAGAGGTAAAATTAAAAAACTTAGTATATAAAAAGCCATCTTCTTCCTCATTTGACTATGGTGGCCGAAATTTTCGTGGAAGAAGGAGAGGGAGGAGTTTGTTCATCAAACACTTCTAATATTACAAGAAATTCAAGGGTTTAAAGGTTGTTTTGAAGATTAATCAAGTAATAGGTAAGTAATCTTTGTTTTAAGCTTAGTTTTTATGGTTTTTATGAATATGTAAATTTTGGGTTTGAGATAGAGAAGTCTATAATTTTTGAAGTTGGTTGTTTTGAAGCTATTTTGATGTGGATGTTATGATTCTATGGTTGGATGTTAAAAATGAGTTGGTTATGTTGGAACTAGGGTTATGGGATGAGTATGTAAAATTAGGGTTTTTGATGATGATGCTTATAATTGTTATAATGGATTGCTTTGATGTTATTTTGATGGATATGCTATGATTTTGTGGTTGGTTGGTAGAAAAGGCATTGGTTGGGTGAAGTTTGAGAAGGGTAGTAAGGGAAAAATTAGGGTTTTGGTGGGTGGTTGAATCGAATTGTATAATTAGTGATTGTTTTGAGTAAAATGAATATAAATATTGTTTTAATGTAATAATTTATTTATTATTTGGTTTAGGAGAGTCAAAGTTGCAAGTGAAGGAAATTAAGGTTTGGAGGGTGAAATTGAGTTGATTTTGGAACTAAAAAGGTAAGTACATACTTTGTTAACATTTAATTTCATTGTCTATGCTTGGCATTATCCTCATTGGTATTCTTTAAAGAATAATAATGTAATACCCTTATACTCTATATATGTATAGTACATACAACCGGTATATATAAAATATGCATATACAGTATAAGAAATATCTATGTTATTATCTTACCAAAATTTTGCATTGTTTCAAATAAAATATTTTAAAAGTTATAATGTAGTTTTAATTAAATAAATATTATTATTCTCTAATAATTTAAGAACTAAAATAAATAATTAATAAGTAAAATCTCAGGAAAAAATTTGCTAGAGTTTTATCTGTAATTTAGACGCTCCCAAAAATCAGTTAACTCAACCTGCAGAAAATACACTCCCAGAATATAATAAATGAACATTTCTCCATAATTTCTCAACAACCTCCACTTTTTTTTAAAAAAAAATTCATATATGTACGTATTTATATAAAAACACAAATATATTCCCACATTATAAAATTTCATCCAAAACCTCATTATAGTTAAGAATACTCCCAAAATGTAACCATAATATACATAATTATAACATGTTCTATAAAGTAAAATGTATACATGTCAGCAGCTAGCTCTGATCCCATGGCAGCAAAAAACTCACTGCAGGCACACTAGCCCTAAGCCTAGACCTGACCAGGTCTAGATGAACTCTCCGGATCTACCGGATCAACTATGTCGCCTGTGCAATGTATTTCAATCGCGCTAAGCTAAAAGCCTAGCAGTACATACTTTAATAATAATGAAACTTTAAAAGAAAAGACAATGCATATTGTTGTTTCATGAAACTTCACAATGTGCCATGCAATTCTATTTAAACTCATATCCATTATCTTTTATAATTCATCACATTAACACATTCACATATATTGAGCTCAGATAACCTTATATAATATTCAAAACCTAGAGTTATAATTTTGGTTTATTTTGACACCCAGTGTCTAGCCCGTAGGCAGAAAATAGTGAAGCCCAACGTCTAGCCCGAAGGCACTCAATAAAATGGCAATGCCCAGTGTCTAGCCCAATGGTGAATCATATAACATTGACGTCCAATGTCTAGCACAAAGGTAATTCATAGACATGCCACCAAACACAAAACTTTGGAATTGAATAATATATTAGGCACACACAAATAATTCATATTTTCATAATCAATTTTCTTATTCATAACAATGCCAAATCACCTTGTTTCACTAAATTTCATCACTTTATCAACAATGTATGAGATTTTATTTTATAACTATGTTCCCATACATTTTTGGGTTATTCTCACATAATTCACATAAAACATATTCCACTCATTTTAGCCATTAATAATGGCATTTCATATTGTATATAATGCATATACTTCACTTCACATTTAATGCCACACTGCATATGAATATTCAAATAACCAAATAGCTTAACACATTTTTCATTTAAAATGTGTTAAGTCAAATTAAACGCAATCACTTTCAAACTATCAAAAGTACGTACTCACCTTAGTTAACACCCAAAACCAAGCTAATGTCACTCTTTAGCTTTCAGTTCCAAGATGCCCTTCAATACTAAGGTTGGGCAAATTACTTCTACTCAATGCCTATTCACAATGTGAATAATATAATCATTTAAAATTACATTCCAAGGCATTTCCAACATTAAACACTAATTAAACAACCTTCCTACCAGTTTCCCAAAATTTTCCCTAACTCTCTTCCATTCTTGAATTCCATTCTAATCAATTCTAATTGGTGTTTCAAGTTCATTCCTATCATTAAAAGTATATTATAACATTATATAAATAATGTAATTTCATTAACAACAAATCTTTAACAATGTTCTCCCAAAAATCCTAACTTTCTTTAATTTTGTATTTTCATTTTACTCAATTCCAAATAGTCATTTAGGTTCATTTTTAATATTAGAGTCATTTACTAACACAATTTAAACTATGAAATCCAATGGACACTCATTCTTTAATAATATCCTTCCATAACTCTAAATCAATATTACTTCTCCCAAACTCAATCTTATCTTGATCAATTCAACCATCCAACTATAAAATATTTTCCTCCACTCCTAAACAATACCTTCCGTACCCATTTGAACAATTAAAACATATAGCTACAAAAACCCAAATCATACATAACCCTATACTTACATGAAACTTTAAAATTATAAAAAGAAAACTTACCAATTTATGAAGAAATCACCAAAATCCACTTCAATCCTTTGAAATCTCTCAAAACTTTGGTGTAGTGAAGATGAGAGCTCTCTCCCTTTCTCATCCATGGTGAATTTCGAAATTTTGAGAAGAAAGAAGAAGAAGATGCAACTTTTTCTTTTCTTTCTTTCTTTCCCTTCATTTCTAATTAATTAATTATTTTAAAATTATAATTTTTTATCTTCCATTCATAATTATTTTATTTTTGAAAAAAAAATTAACCTTTAACTTTTAACCTTTTACCAAATTACCCCTTTGACTTTACTTTTCAATTTCACTTTTGTATATGTTGTATATATTCAATATATACCTCACATATACATTTGTATTTCTCACTCCAAACCCTTCAATTATCCCTCAAATTATTTATTTGATTCATTTAATTTAATTTTCATAAATTAACGAATGTTATAATTCTCTCCCCCTAAAGAAAATTTCATCCTCGAAATTACCTAATATCAACTCTGGAATAGCTGAGGATACTGGCTCCGCATCGTCTGATCACTCTCCCATTCTCAGTGGAATGGTTCCTCCATAGAAATTTAACAAGTGGCACATTCTTGTTTCTCAACTCCTTCACCTCTCGTGCCAAATTGTCATTGGTTCTTCTTTGTACATTAGATCCGGACTCACCTCGACAGATTCTACTAACAAGACAAGAGATGGGTCTAATCTATATCTCCAAAGCATAGAGACATGGAAGACATTGTGTATCCGATCTAACTCAGGTGGCAAAGCCAATTTGTAAGCCACTAGACCAACTCTCTCCAGTACCTCATATGGTCTTATGAAGCAAGGACTCAACTTTCCTCTTCAACCAAATCTTAGAATCTTCTTTTATAGAGACACCTTTAGGAACACCTTATCCCCCACACTGAAATCTATATCTTTTCTCTTCAAATCTGAATAAGATTTTTGCCTGTCTGAAGCTGCTTTCAGATGATCCCAAATTACCTTCACTTTCTCTTCTGTTTCTTTGATCAAATCGAGATCTACTAATTTAACTTCTCTAACTTCATCCTAACATAACGGTGTTCCGCACTTTCTACCATACAGGTCCTCATATGGTGCCATTCCGATACTGGACTGATGACTATTGTTGTAAGTGAACTCTATCAATGGCAAAAATCTATCCCAGCTCCTAGTAAAATCAATAACTCCTCGACATATCCTCTGGAACCTATATCACTCTCTCTGACTGCCCATCTGTCTATGGATTAAAAGCAGTGCTAAAGTGCAATCGAGAACCTAATGCATCCTGCAAACTCCTCTAAAATCTCAATGTAAAACGAGGATCTCAATCTGACACCACTGAAATTGGGACTCCATGCAATCTCACTATCTCACTGATATACAACTCAGCCAACTGATCAAGTGAGTAGTCTATCCTAACTAGAAGAAAATGAGTTGTCTTTGTCAATCGATTAATTATCACCCAGATAGTATCATACTTCTTCTATGTCAAAGGTAGTCCAGTCACAAAATCCATGGTTACTCACTCCCATTTCCACTCAAGCACTGACAATGACTGAAGCAACTCTGAAGGAACTTGGTGCTTAGCCTTCACTCTCTAGCAAGTGAGACATATGAACACAAATTCTGCTATGTCCCTCTTCATACCTGACCACCAATAGTGCTGCTTCATGTCTTGATACAACTTGGTACTTCTAGGGTGCATAGCAAAAGATGATTGTTGCGCTCAAATTAAGTACTACTACAAAGCTTCACTCGCAAGTATACGAGGTAATTGTAGCAAAGGTGATCGCCCCAAGGTCGTCTCACAAGGAAGGTGTAGTTCATAATAGCTTGATTAGCAAGTAATTTAAATGCAAGTTCGTGTGATGTTTTGGAATGGTGAAAAGAATAATTTAAACCTAAAATTAATGTGTGTGTGTGATGGTTGTACAAGATCGATTCAATTCTTGGGAAGGTGCCTAGGGTTATAGGTCCATTCAATCAAAGCTCAATTCTCAATTATCCATTAACATATCCTTGTAAATTAATTTGTTCCTTAAGGTTAATTAGTCAATTACCAATTCATTAGTTTTCACATTCATGAATTAACAATAACCAATTCTTTTACATTACCAAATTAATAAAACCCTAGAACTTATATTTCTAATTCATTCATAGGGTGGTTGATTATATAGTTCTGATATCGAATTTCACCTCTCGGTCCGTCATCCAATATTCAAAGATTAATAGGTAGCTAATCTATCAACCTAACATTTAATACAATACAATCAACCAACATAAGGTACATCAATGGAAATATCAAATCAAGGCATTCAATCAAATATACTACAAACCCTAGGCATGGATATTTAGCTCAACATCATCAATTTAAAACATTCATTCAACTCAATATAAATCAAATACAAATTGTTCATTGCAATATCAATTCTCTTAATACAACAAAAACAATATTGAAATGAATTAAAAGAGAGAATAGAAAAACCCCTTGTACATGCCAAGAGTAGGATTACTAGTCTTCCTCCTAGCTCCACTTTGATGTATGATGAAGAACTCAAGCCCTCTTCAATCGATGATTCTCCTTTGCAACGTGGAATGGAGCTTTCTCAAGTCACTAATCCTTCAATGAAGCTTCTTCAACCTTTAAGAGCTTGTTAACCCACTTTATCCCAAAGAATCTCAAAGATCTTATTAATGGAAGATGGAGAAGATGGAGAGGATAGAAATGGAGGATGAAGATGAAGGGACAAGGAGAGTGTCACTCTCTCCTCTCCCCATATCGTATTTTTCCCCTATTTTCTTTGTTTCTTCTTTTTCTCTTTTCTTTTCCGCAACAAACCCTAGGCCTTCCCCCCCCCCCCCCCCCCCCGACTTTTTTTTTGTGCAAAAGAATTCAAATATATATTAAGGATGACACGGCCAAGCTGGATTTGACTTGGCCGTGTCTCTCATTTTTCTTTGGGACACGGCCAAGCTTGCTGGCCGTGTCCATCACTGCTTCTTTCTTTCTTTCTTTTCTTTCTTTTCTTTGGTCTCAAGGGGTGAGATGGACAAGCTCCTGGCCGTGTCATGTGGGTGTGTCCTCTTATGTTTCTTTTCTTTGGTCCCTGATTGCTTTGAGCTTGGGATGGGACACGGCCAAGCTCCTAGCCGTGTCATGTGACACAGCCAGTGGCTTGGCCATGTCACTTGAGTGTGTCAAGTTTTGCTTCTTCATTTTTGCTCTTTCTTTGCTTTGGTTTCTTTGTTTTGCTCCTTAGATGTGACACGGCCAGTGGCTTGGCCGTGTCTCCTGGCCGTGTCAAGCTCTGCCTTGAATTTCTTAAGAGAACACGGCCAAGCTTGATTTGGCTTGGCCATGTCTTGCTTGATTCATAGTTTTCCTGCACTATTTTGATCTTCCAAGGGAGTTTTTGCACTTAAACCTAAAACAAACACTTTAAACAAACTTAAAACAAAAATCAATCAAAATATTAACTAAGAACACATAAAAATCACACTAAAAACTAGTATAAAATGATCTAAACAACTACCCCACACTTAATTCCTTGCTTGTCCCCAAGTAAGGCTAAAATCAAAATACTAAACAAGATAAATTTTGTTAAGTTCAAGAGTTATAAGAATGCATCAAGACTTCCCTATCCCTAAGTCTGCAATCAATATCGAATCGAACAAAATCGATACCCATGCAATTAAGTGGTTTTCCATGCATAACCTATGTTGTCTCTCCCTCACCAACTCTTACAAGTGTTTGATCATGGTGGTGTTTACACTCATAACAATCAATGAAAGAATATTACCATAAGCTTGCTTATCAATCAAATCTCCACCACAAAATTACAATCAAGCATCAATCAAAAGGTCTTTCTTTTGGTTGTAATGGGGCTAAGGTAAAGGCATGGCATTTAGGAAATGTGAGCTTAATCATTAAGT
Source organism: Garcia nutans (assembly GCA_947685225.1). Lineage (NCBI taxonomy): Eukaryota > Viridiplantae > Streptophyta > Magnoliopsida > Malpighiales > Euphorbiaceae > Garcia > Garcia nutans. The sequence continues at coordinate 6,518,216 of CANTUV010000068.1, forward strand.
TCAAGAGCACTTCAAGAATGAAGTAACCATTCATATATATATACCCCCAACAATTCCAAAACACCTTCCACTCATCTACCCTTTGTCATTAAAGAGCTTTTTAAGGGAACTCACTTATTAAATCTTGCAATGATTATTCCCAAACATATTCCAACCATTTCAACAAGAACATCAATTATTCTTATTCTTATTATTTTTTTATTTTTCTCTTCTTTTTTTATTTTTATTTATTTTTTTATTTTCTATTTTTTTTAGGGTTTGCAACTAAATAACATAATAGTTTGCAATCTTAAACCTACTAAATTTAACCCCACACTTAATTCAACACAACACCCGGCCATAAACGTTCTTAAAATGCTCTTGACCTAATGAAAGGGTAAGAGACAAAATATCATGATTCAAAGTTAGTAGTATTGCGAAAAAGAAAGAAAAGGGAAAATGAAATAGGCTCAAAATTGGCTAACTAAGGTTGAAAATAGGGTTGGTCTTTTTAAGCCAAAGTGGGTTCACCTAATTGCCTTAATCATCTTGATGCCTAATTGAAATTTTTATGTAGTCTTAAAATGCATGTCAAAGTAAGTTCTAGCAATTCATCAATCAAAGATGTTCACCCACAAAAAGAATAATAAGTTGATGGCTCAATTTCTCACTAGGTTAAAGGCAATGCAAGGAAAAAACCAACAAAATTGACAATAAGCACCAATTCTACTCAATTCTCAAATTCATGCTTCAAAAATTCAAAGGTCATCTATCAATAATTTTATAACAATTGAACTTCCTAAAATTCATTTATTCAAAGAAAAACATTAAAAACATTAACTAAACTTAAACAAACATAACTTAAAAGTAAAAACACAAAATGCATACTACCCCACACTTAAAGAGTCACATTGTCCTCAATGTGAGCATGCATAAACTAAAGAGAGAGTTTAGATGAAACCTGATTTCCATCGTTCCCATATGCGATGAGTAGGGCTCCTTCCACCCATAATGTAATTGTTGCCCATGTTTGAGAGGATGAACAACATGCAACTTCGAAATGTGCCCAATGTATTGCAAAGCCTAGGTAGCATCCTTGGATGAACAAATGTCCAAAGGGAACGTGTGCAGGTTGTTTTGGGTTGATCCTCCAATGTTATAGGATCTTGGTAAAAATATTTTTCGGTATGCAACATGGTTATATATGTTTTTTGCTCGTTCTCACCACCGAGAGTAAGAGAGATGATCATTTGTTGCATACTGTTCCCCCCAACTAAAACATCTTTCAAAATTTTTGGGGTCTTTTTGGGTTCAACCATGTTTGGTTGAATCTCTTCCTCATCCTTTTGAGCCATTTGAAGTCCCCTCTCAACAACCTCATCATTTAAGATTATTTTGCTCTTCTCAATTTCTAAATTGGAAATATTAGGCTCTACTTCTAAGGTCATGGCTATCTCAAGCTTATTTTCACTATCTGCACTATAGGGCATGTCATAAAATTTAGAAAGTTGCATACCTTGATTCTCTTCCTTCAGCCTACTTGGGAATGGAATTTTTTCGATGTTGATACTTCCAAATTCTCCTCCTCCTCTGATTGAACTAACTCCTCTATGTTTGGTTGTATCTCCTCGCTGTTTTCTTCATGATTAGTACCTGCATCAAAAGAATCACAAATTTTGTTATATATTACCTGTTCACTCCTCAAATTTGTGATTACCTTGACTTGCTCCAATTGGCTAGGAAATTCCTCCTTTTGGTGTGCTTGGAGTTGATGTGCCAATTGCCCAACTTGAATTTCCACCCTCTTCAATGATTCCTCCAAAGAATCAAACCTCTCATTGCTCCCTTTATGATTTTATGTGCTAATTTGAATGTAAGCATTCGAATCATCTTCCACTTTGGATTTCTTGCATTGATTCTGATTCTATGCACTAATTTGAATGAAGGCATTCAAACTATCTTGCAAAGTGGGTTCCTTAAGTCGATCTTGATTTTGTGCGCTAGTTTGAATGAAGGCATTCAAACTATCCTCCAATGACGGTTTCTTAAGGTGATCTTGATTTGAATATTGTTCTTGAGAGTAAGAACTTCTTTGGTAAGGTTGAAACAAATTTTGAGGTGGAATGTGCTGCTGATTTTTTCAAAAAAAATTTGGGTGGCCTTCCCAGCTTGAATTATAAGGATTGGAATATGGGTCATTCCTATCCCATTTGCTGGAAACTATCAAAGTCATCTTCTTCCTCTTGCCATTCTTGGTATCGTGCGAAACCGAATGAGCATGTATTTACACTATGCCCTGCATTGCCACATGCTGCACATATCTCTTGGCGTGGCATAGGTGCTCTTCCTCTTGCATTTAGCACCTTAAGTTGATTCATCAATTCTGCTAATTGCCATGCCATTTCAGACTCATCGTTCCTATCATAAACTCCCCCGTGCCTTGAAAACTGCATCTTTACAAAAGGCACTTAACAACTTAAAGAAAATAAACAAATAATTAAATTGAAAGAAAATCAAACAAAACAAACAAATAATTCAAAGAAAACAAACAAACAATTAAATAAAAAAATCAAACTATCACTACTTAAACAGCATTCCCCGGCAACGGCGCCAAAAACTTGTTGCGCTCGAATTAAGTACTACTACAAAGCATCACTCACAAGTATACGAGGTAATTGTAGTAAAGGTGATCGCCCCAAGGTTGTCTCATAAGGAAGGTGTAGTTCGTAATAGCTTGATTAGCAAGTAATTTAAATGCAAGTTCATGTGATGTTTTGGAATGGTGAAAAGAACAATTTAAACCTAAAATTAATGTGTGTGTGTGATGGTTGTACAAGATCGATTCAATTCTTAGGAAGGTGCCTAGGGTTATAGGTCCATTCAATCAAAGCTCAATTCTCAATTATTCATTAACATATCCTTGTAAATTAATTTGTTTCTTAAGGTTAATTAGTCAATTACCAATTCATTAGTTTTCACATTCATGAATTAACAATAACCAATTCTTTTACATTACCATATTAATAAAACCCTAAAACTTATATTTCTAATTCATTCATAGGGTGGTTGATTATATAGTTCCGATATCGAATTTCACCTCTCGGTTTGTCATCCAATATTCAAAGATTAATAGGTAGCTAATCTATCAACCAAACATTTAATACAATACAATCAACCAACACAAGGCACATCAATGGAAATATCAAATCAAGGCATTCAATCAAATATACTACAAACCCTAGGCATGGATATTTAGCTCAACATCATCAATTTAAAACATTCATTCAACTTAATATAAATCAAATACAAATTGTTCATTGCAATATCAATTCTCTTAATACAACAAAAACAATATTGAAATGAAATAAAAGAGAGAATAGAAAAACCCCTTGTAGATGCCAAGAGTAGGATTACTAGTCTTCCTCCTAGCTCCACTTTGATGTATGATTAAGAACTCAAGCCCTCTTCAATGGATAATTCTCCTTTGCAACGTGGAATGGAGCTTTCTCAAGTCACCAATCCTTCAATTGATTATGCCTTTGAGAGATGGAATGGATCTTTCTCAAGTCACCAATCCTTCAATGAAGCTTCTTCAACCTTTAAGAGCTTGTTAACCCACTTTATCCCAAAGAATCTCAAAGATCTTATCAATGCAAGATGGAGAAGATGGAGAGGATAGAAATGGAGGATGAAGATGAAGGGACAAGGAGAGTGTCACTCTCTCCTCTCCCCAAATTGTATTTTTCCCCTATTTTCTTTGTTTCTTCTTTTTCTCTTTTCTTTTCCGTAAAAACCCTAGGCCTTCTCCCCCCCCCCTAACTTTTTTTTTCGTGCAAAAGAATTCAAATATATATTAAGGGTGACACGGCCAAGCTGGATTTGGCTTGGCCGTGTCTCTCATTTTTCTTTGGGACACAACCAAGCTTGCTGGCCGTGTCCATCACTGCTTCTTTCTTTCTTTCTTTTCTTTGTTTTCTTTGGTCTCAAGGGTGACATAGCCAAGCTCCTGGCCGTGTCATATGGGTGTGTCCTCTTCTGTTTCTTTTCTTTGGTCCCTGCTTGCTTTGAGCTTAGGATGGGACACGGCCAAGCTCCTGGTCGTGTCATGTGACACAGCCAGTGGCTTGGCCGTGTCACTTGAGTGTGTCAAGTTCTGCTTCTTCATTTTTTCTCTTTCTTTGCTTTGGTTTCTTTGTTTTGCTCCTTGGATGAGACACGACCAGTGGCTTGGCCGTGTCTCCTGGCCGTGTCAAGCTCTGCCTTGAATTTATTGAGGGAACACAGCCAAGCTTGATTTGGCTTGGCCATGTCTTGCTTGATTCATGCTTTTCCTGCACTGTTTTGATCTTCCAAGGGAGTTTTTGCACTTAAACCTAAAACAAATACTTTAAACAAACTTAAAACAAAAATCAATCAAAACATTAACTAAGAACACATAAAAATCACACTAAAAACTAGTACAAAAATTATCTAAACAATGATTGATGTGCTTTCTCTAAAATCTTCTTCTTTAATTCCACATCATCAGGAATACACAATCTATCTATGTACCATAAACTGCCATCATTTCTCACATGGAAGTCTCTGCTCTCCTCCTTTTGGCAATCCTCTATAATCTTTTGAATTTTCTCATCTGCCTGTTATGCTTACTTAATCTGATCTAGCAGCACTGGCCTCAACTGCAACTGAGTCAACAGTGCACTATCATCACACAACTCAAATCTAGCATGCAATGCTCTCAACTCAATAAGCAATGAGAGTGAATAGGCAATCAAATCTGCCATTGACTTCCGACTCAAGCCATCCGCAACCACATTTGCCTTGCTAGGATGATAATCAATCAAGCAGTCATAGTCTTTAATCAACTTCAACCACTGTCTTTGCCTAAGATTCAACTCTTTCTGAATACCCAGGTACTTTAAACTCTTATGATCTATATAAATAAAGCATTTTTCTCCATACAAATAATGCCGCCAAATCTTCAGTATAAAAACTATGGCTGCCAGCTCTAAATCATGAGTCTGGTAATTTAACTCATCAGGCTTCAACTGTCAGGATGCATAAGTAATAACTCTATCCTCCTGCATCAGAACACAACCTAAACTATTATGTGAAGCATTACTGTATATCATATAGGGTTTACCTTCCACAAGCAGTGTAAGGACAGGAGCCTGAGTCAACATGTCTCTCAACTGTTCGAAACTCGTCTGACATCATTCTGTCCATATAAATTTAACTCCCTTTTGAAATAATATGGTAAGTGGTGTAGCTATCATTGAAAAGCCCTTTGCAAATTGACGATAATAGCCTATCAATCCTAGAAAACTTCTAACTTCTGTCACATTCTTTGGTGGACTCCAATTTAAAATGGCCTCGACTTTACTCAGGTCATCTCTAATACCCTCTGCTGATACCACATGTTAGAGAAAAGTTACCTTATCCAACCAGAACTCACACTTAGACAACTTAGCATATAACTGCTTCTTTCTCAATGTCTGCAGTACAATCCGCAGATTTCTATCATGATCTTCTTTATTATGTGACTACACCAAAATATCATCAATGAAAACCACCATAAAATGATCTAGATACGGTCAGAAGATCCGATTCATCAAATCCATGAATGTTGAATGTTGCTGGTACATTCGTCAGTCAAAATGGCATCACCAGGAACTCATAATGCCCACACCTCGTGTGAAAAGCAGTCTTGGGTACATATACATCTCTAAATCTAAACTGATGGTACCCTGATCTCAGATCAATCTTAAAGAATACTGTTGCTCCCTTTAACTGATCAAAGAGATCATCTATCCGAGGTAGTGGATACTTATTCTTGATGGTCACCTTGTTTAGCTGCCGGTAGTCAATACATAATCTCAAGGTGCCATCCTTCTTCTTCACAAATAGTACTAGTGCTCCCCATGGTAAGAAACTATGATGGATAAACCTTTTATCAAGCAACTCCTACAACTGTACCTTTAATTTCTTTAATTATGCAGGTGCTATTGGATAAGGGGTAATAGAGATGGGAGTGGTACCAAGCATTAGATCAATACCAAACTCCACCTCTCTCTCTGGTGGTAACACTGGCAACTCATCAGAGAAAATATATAAAAACTCGGCAACCGTAGGTATAATGTCAAGCTGAGACCCCACTACTCTGGTATCTATAACATGAGCTAGATATATCTCACACCCCCCTTTCAGATCATCCTCTTAGTTGATATAGCTAAGATAAACATGGATGAGAGGTGTCTCTGCTCATTAGATACCACTATATCTCTTCCATCACATGTTTTCAGAGTAACATATTTCTGCTAATAGTCTACTATAACACCATGTCTGGATAACCAATCCATACCCAGAATCAGATAATACTCCCTAAAGGGAATCTCGATCAGATTACCCAGAATCAGATAACACCCTGCTTACTATGACACTGTGCCCTAAAGGATTGGTAACCAATACATCAAATCCTAGAGACTCTAAATGTGTATCACTTATAGGCAGAATGGATGCATTGATATATGAGTGCATCGACCCAGGGTTTATTAATTCATGAGCTGAAGTGCCAAATAAAGTAAAAATACTAGTTATGACAGCTGAAGCATCTGGCTGCCTCTGCATTACATATACCTGTTATGATGGCCCTATATCATATGGTCTACTCCCTGCCATAGAACCTTCTCTCTAGCCAGACCCTGGTCTACCACCCCTGCCACTGCCTCTACCACTATGACCCCTCTGACACTAGGTCTAGATAATGTTGTATCCGTCTGTCTATCATTTGGTGGCTCTAAACAGTTTATGATAAAATGATTTGGTGATCCACATATGAAACAAACTGCTGATGCACTAGCCCTTCAATAAATACCTCCATGTACCCTACCACACTGAGCACAGGTAGGTGGAGCAGGCCTTTAGGACACTGAGGTCAAAGCACTAGCCACTGAGGCTGTAAGTCTCTGTCTCTGCTGTTGTGATGACCTACCAAGCTGCCCTTGGCTCCTACTAAACCTCTGAGGATATCCCTCTTGGGCTCTCTTCGATGATGAAGACCATGCCTCACTCTAGGGTCCCCTAGCTCTAGTCTCCTCTCTACTTGCAGTTGCAAGCCTCTGGGCTTTCTCAACATTTCAGGCAGCAGACACCAACCTCGAGAAATCATCATATTATACTGTCGCCACCTGACACATAATGGACAGTCTCAGCCCTTCCTCAAATCTCTGACATCTATCAATCTCATCAGACAGCAAATCCCCTGCATACTTTCTCAACCGGAGGAAATCCTTCTCATACTCAGTCACTGTCTTCATCTCTTGCTTCAAACTCAGGAATTCCTTCTTCTTAGCATCTTTATACTCTCTGGGGTATGCTTCTTCTCTAATTCCCGCAGGAAATTGGCATATGTTGGCATTGGTGGATCATCTAACCCATGCGGAATCGTCTTCCACCAGTCGTAGGCGTCCCCCTGCAGAAAAGACAAGGAATAGTCAAACTTCTCTTTTGCAGTGGCCTATAACTGGATAAACACCCTCTGAACTCTGTCCAACCATTGCTTTACCTCGGTTAGATCAATTGTATCCACAAAATCTGTAGCTCCATACTTCCTCAACTTATCATACTTCTTGGTCTGTGGTGGTGGCTTTAGTGGCTGCTGCTGTTACTATATCTGTACTGGGACCTGATGGAGCAGCTCCACCATTTGTTGAACCCAGACTGGTGGCTCTCCCTGTCCTGCTGGTTTAGTTGGCACTGATACAAATGCCTCCCCAGTAATCTCAGTACTAGCTCCAGTTCTACCCTCTTCTGGAGCTACACTCTCCGCACTCCCCTCAGTAGACTGGTGCATCCTAGATGCCATGTCCACCTATATATGTAAATTCAGGAAAGATTACCACATTAGGGATCAGATAATATACCAGTGCAAATACATGTATCACACTTTAAAATCATATTTAAAATCCTCATTTTCTCTCTCTAAAAGCTCACCTAGGTCGAGAACCTCAAACCTAGGCTCTGATACCAAAATAAATGTAACACCCTTATACCCTATATACATATAGTACATACAATCGGTATATATAAAATAAGCATATACAGTATAAAAAATGTTTATATTATTGTCTTTCCAAAATTTTCCATAGTTTCAAATAAAATATTTTAAAAGTTATAATGTAGTTTTAATTAAATAAATATTATTATTCTCTAATAATTTAAGGACCAAAATACATAATTAATTAGTAAAATCTCAGGAAAAAATTTGCCAGAATTTTATCTGTAATTTAGATGTTCCTAAAAATCAATTAACTCAGCCTGCAGAAAACACACTCCCAAAATATAATAAACCAACATTTCTCCATAATTTCTCAACAACCTCCACTTTTTTTTAAAACATTCATATATGTACATATTTATATAAAAACACATAAATACATTCCCACATTATAAAATGTCATCCAAAACTTCATTATAGTTTGCAATACTGTAACACCCCCCATACTCTATATAAGTACTATACATATACCTTATATACATACAGTACGTATATAAAGTATAAGAATGTCACTTCTCGATTCAGATTAAAAACCTTAAACCCCGTTCCAAACAATAATACAATTTATTTAAAGCACATTTACAAAATCGTTATACTTTTGATGATCTTACATATATATATTAATCTTGCCTTTACCAAAATTCATTTATATATATGAATACATTTTTATCATAATACAACATAATTAAATTGTACATGTATGCACCACCTCTAGTTGGTCTCGAAATACTCTTACCCTTCTCGTGGCATAACGGATAGACTTCAGATCAACCATCTGCTCACCTGCGCAATTTACACAACCGCGCTAAGCCCGAAAGCTTAGTAGTACAAATAAATAATATAAACATACTCATATGTTAACTTCATCTATCCTTATTTTCTTATCATGTTTTTCCATATCAATTACACTTTTCATATATCTCTACTAATTTCATAATTATATACATATACACATATCATTAACACAAACCACAATTCCATAACTAATACTCACAATATCTACATCCATACACATATTACATGTCATACTATATTCTCAAAATCTCCTCTTTCAACTTAGCTTCTCAAGCCATATTTCTTTTCAATAGTTTAATTATGTATTGTAACCATATCATACTTCATAACATTACATGTCCTTATTTATTCAATTAATTCATTATTCACAATTCACCATTCATGAATCACATTTCCAACAAAGACAAGCTTGGGTCTCATTATTCATCCATTTCACATTTCATGAATCACTTTTAAACAAAGAAAAGCATGGGTCTCATTATTCATCCATTTCACATTTCATGAATCACATTTAAACAAAGACAAGCATGGGCCCAAAGACACTAATATGCCATTCAACTTTCAGAGTTAATGTTTTGGTTTAATTATCTCATTTATCATTGTCATTATCATTATCCCAACTAGGCTTCAAGGATTTAGGTTCAACCAAGCTTCAAGGGGAACAAAGCATGCTAAGTATCAACCCAACTTGGCTTCAAGAACCAAACCCAACCTAGCTTCAAGGGTTGTAACATCTCAATTAGGCTTCAAGGACTAGACCCAACCAAGCTTCAAGGGGAGTTAAGCATGCTAAACTTCAACCCAACTTGGCTTTAAGGATCAAGCCCAGCCTAACTTCAAGAGATTGTTACTATAGGCATGCCACCAACAACAAAACTCTGAAAATGGAATAACACATTAGACACACAATTCATTCATTATTGCATAATCAATTTCATTCTCATTTTCTCATCATCACTTAGGCAACCATGCCTCAATCATCTCATTTGCATCATTATCATTATAGCCAACAATCATGGCTCCTCATCTCATCAATAGAGTATACATAATTAGTTGCATTGAATATCATCATCTAGGCAAACATGCCCCACTTATTTCATTTGAATCATCATTACCAATCACATTGGCTTCACATCTCATTATATCATCATATCTTTTACATTTCATATTTCATCATTAACATATATATACATAGCAATTTACATTATTCATATATTTAGACTCTTCAACATACATTCCACATAATTCACATTGTACACAACATAGCATTATTCATATGCATCAACAATGTAATAGATTACTTAACACATTTACAACCAAATGTGTTAAGATTCAAGGTCATATAAATGTATGCAAACAAGTAGGGTTTGTACTTACCTCAAGAGCAATACACAACACCAACTCCTCTTCCAAGAATCCTCCAACACTAGGATTAAGGCAACACAATCTCTTCAAAACCTAATCCAAAGATAATTATACATATAAGAAAATAAGAATGATAACTAACTAGGGCAAACTCTACACATGACACGCTCACCAACACGGGCGTGTCCATGATCGTGCCCTAAACCAACAATACAGAAGCTTTGACACGCTTAGTAACACGAGAGTGTCAATGGACGTGTCACTCATTCTGCCTCACAGAAACATTGACACGTCCAACAACACGGGCGTGTTCATGGACGTGTCAATTACATTTTCTCACAGTAGCTATGACACGCTCAGTAACATGGCCGTGTTAATGGTCGTGTCATAACCGTCAAACTCAGTACCGTTGACACGCCCAACAACATGGCCGTGTCACTGGCCGTGTCAGGCAAAAATCATGCATTTCGAACTCTCATCCATGTAAACACAAACACTTCAAAACCCATACTAAAATACCCTTAATCAACATCTTGATTATATTCATCAATTACCTATCAATTTAACACTTATATAACTTCAATATATCAAAATAACAATCATTATATACATCACCATGTATCAACTACTCAATTCCCCAATTCATTTATATGAAACCCTTACTAAACAATCTCAACAATCCATCATCATCCTCACAAATAACCATATTATCATCATCTAAATACCAATTCAACATATCTATATACTTCAATCTTTCATTATCATCATCTTCACACACCAACCATATCAAATATAAACTCAATCAATAGAAATCAATACAAGAAAATGAATACTTACTTGAATATTTTGCCAAATCCTCAATCTCCACCTTCAATTCTCTTAAAGCCCTAAAAAATTTGATGTATAAACCAACCAAAACCACATCCCTCTCTCTCTTTCTCTCTCTCTCTCTCTCTCTCTCTCTCTCTCTCTCTCTCTCTCTCTCTCTCTCTCTCTCTCTCTCTCTCTCTCTCGTTGAAGAAGAAGAAGAAGAAAGAAAGAAAATCTTCTTTTCTTTATCCATACTTATTATATATATATATATATATAATAATATAATAAATATTACAAAAATCCTCCACCACATATCCTTCCCTTTGACTTTCCTTTCTTCTTTTTCTCTTATCATTATTATTATTATTATTATTATTATTATTATTATTATTATTATTATTATTATTATTATTATTATTATTATTATTATTATTATATAAACTCACTTTTCCTACACCACTTTATACATTATGTATATGTGATGTATATGTTGGTATATGTATATCTCTTATATATTGCTTTTATATTTCCCATGTTTTTCAAATACCACATAAATATATATATCATCTTTCATATACATCTATCTCTTATAATCTTTCGTTTTAATTAATTCAAATAATAATTTATCTTCTTTTGGCTTGTATATATATTTCCATAGATACAACATATACACTCTCTTCACTTTTTTTCTCTTTCTATAAAACATATACATTAAATCCAAATACAACAATAATTCTAAAACTTTTAGGGTATACTTTGGGATATTACAAATACCCCCACAATGTAACCATAATATACATAATTATAACATGTTCTATAAAGTAAAATATATACATGTCAACAGCTGGCTCTGATCCCGTGGCAACAAAAAACTCACTTCAAGTGCACTAGCCCTAAGCCAAGACCTGACTAGATCTAGATGAACTTTTCGGATCACCGGATCAACCATGTTACCTGCGCAATGAATTTCAATCGCGCTAAGCTAAAAGCCTAGTAGTACATACTTTAATAATAATGAAACTTTAAAAGAAAAGACAATGCATAATGTTGTTTCATGAAACTTCACAATGTGCCATACAATTCCATTTAAACTCATATCCATTATCTTTAATAATTCATCACATTAACACATTCATATACATTGGGCCTAGATAATCTTATATAATATTCAAAATGCAGAGTTATTATTTTGGTTTATTTTGACACTCAGTATCTAGCCCGTAGGCAGAAAATAGTGACGCCCAGCATCTAGACTGAAGGTACTCAATAAAATGGCGACGCCCAGTGTCTAGCCCGAAGGTGAATAATATAACATTGACATCAAGCATCTAGCTCGAAGGTAATTCATAGACATGCCACCAAACACAAAACTCTGGAATTGAATAGTATATTAGGCACACACAAATAATTCATATTTTCATAATCAATTTTCTTATTCATAACAATGTCAAATCACTTTGTTTCATTAAATTTCATCACTTTATCAACAATGTATGTCATTTTATTTTACAATTATATTCCCAAACAATTTTGGGTTATTCTCACATAATTCACATAAAACATATTCCACTCATTTTAGCCATTAATAATGGCATTTCATATTGCACATAATACATATACTTCACTTCACATTTAATGTCACAGTGCATATGAATATTCAAATAACCAAATAGCTTAACACATTTTCTATTTAAAATGTGTTAAGCCAAATTAAATGCAATCACTTTCAAACTATCAAAAGTATGTGCATACCTTAGTTAACACCCAAAACCAAGCTAATGTCACTCTTTATCCTTCAGTTCCAAGATGCCCTTCAATACTAAGGTTGGGCAAATTACTTCTACTCAATGCTTATTCACAATGTGAATAAATATAATCATTTAGAATCACGTTCCAAGGCATTTCTAACATTAAACACTAATTAAAAAACTTTCCTACCAATTTTTCAAATTTTTCCCTAACACTCTTCCATTCTAGAATTGCATTCTAATCAATTCTAATTTGTGTTTCAAGTTCATTCCTATCATTAAAAGTATATTATAACATGATAAAAACAATGTAATTTCATTAATAACAAATCTTTAACAATGTTCTCCCAAAAATCCTAACTTTCTTTAATTTTGTATTTTCATTTTACTCAATTTCAAATAGTCATTTAAGTTTATTTTTAATATTAGAGTTATTTAATAACACAATTTAAACTATGAAATCCAATGGACACTCATTCTTTAACAATACCCTTCCTTAACCCTAAATCAATACTACTTCTCCCAAACTCCATCTTAACTGTATCAATTCAACCATCCAACTATAAAATCTTTGCCTCCACTCTAAAACAACACCTTCCATACCAATTTGAATAATTAAAACACATAGCTACAAAAACCCAAATCATACATAACCCTATACTTAGATAAAAACTTTAAAATTATAAAAGAAAAATTACTAATTTTTGAAGAAATCACCAAAACCCACTTCAATCCTTTGAAATCTCTCAAAAATTTGGTGTTGGTGAAGATGAGAGCTCTCTCCCTTTCTCGTCCATGGTGAATTTCAAAATTTTAAGAAGAAAGAAGAAGAAGATGCAACTTTTTCTTTTCTTTCTTTCTTTCCCTTCATTTCTAGCCTTATATATATAATATTTTATTATTTTAATTAATTAATTATTTTAAGATTATAACTTTTTATCTTCCATTCATATTTTTTTTTTGAATTTTTTTAACCTTTAACTTTTAACTTTTTACTAAATTACCTCTTTGACTTTACTTTTCAATTTGACTTTTATATATGTTGTATATATTCAATATATACCTCACATATACATTTGTATTTCTCACTCCAAACCCTTCAATTATCCCTCAAAGTATTTATTTAATTCATTTAATTTAATTTTCATGCATTAACGGATGTTACAAATGACATTCTTTAAAGTGACATTATGTGCAAGTGTGTGAATGATTGTAAATGTGATCAAGTAATATGTGTAATGTGATTAAAATTGTGATAAATGATAATGTTATACATATATTGTGTGAAAAATGTAGAATTGAGTATATGTGTGAGTGATTAAAAAAGGGTCATGGAATATGGTGGATCATGTGAAAATATGAGAAATTGATAAATAGAATGAAAACATGAAAATGCGATGTGGAAGTGATCACGGTATGGGTGATCACAAGGAAAATGTTGAAATTGGGAAAGAAATGATAAATGTGATATAAAGTGATATGTGTTGTGTGCTTGCTCTGCACAATTACTTATTCCAGAAAGTTGATATTGGAATTACATATGCTGATAAACATGAGCAGAGTCAGGTCTTGAGAATGAGTTCGAACTGAGCAAAGCTGAATCTTGAGATTGGGTTTGAGGATAGATCCGAGCAGAGCTGGGTCGTGAAACCGATGTTGCGATAACCCAAATTAATTTTTCTAGAACTTGGATATTGTATAGAGACTTATTTAGCCCAATATGTGTGTTGTGGAATGTGGTATATATTTAAATGATGATTTAATGGATTGATAATGAATGTGCAAATGAGTGTTGCTTTGTGATGATAGCATGATTTGTTGTGTGTCTTAGCAAATGTGCATTGGTTTTAAATATTTACTGTTATCAAAGTATGTACCAATAAGCTTTCGAGCTTAGCGCAGTTAAATGTATCGCGCATGTGATAGATCTGCAGAGCAAGGAGATCTTTATAGACCTGCATGATTTGTTCTGTCTTAGAAAATGTGCATTAGTTTTTAAATATTTAAAGTTATCAAATTATGTACCAATAAGCTTTTAAAGCTTAACACGGTTAAATGTATCGCGCATGTGATAGATCTGCAGAGCAATGAGATCTTGATAGACTTGGATGGGTTTAGGTTGTGAGTTTGATTGTGAAGTTAGAGTTTGCCATAAGACATGAATTTGGTGTTGGATTATATATTATGTAGAGATATATATAAAAGTTTTGTTAAATACATTGTGTGTATTTGTACGTAATAAGATTTTATGAATATGGTTATGTAATTATAGTATTGTAAATGTAAACGACATATGATTGTGAGCTATTTAATAATGATGGAAGGAATGTTGAAGGTTGAGAAAATTATACTTTGGGAGTATATTTTGTTATTGTGGATTTTATTTTAATTTTGAAATTTTATAAAATTACAGATAAAACTCTAGTAAATTTTTTCGCATAGATTTTTCTTTTATATTTGTTATTTTAACATTTATCTATTAAATATATTTTTATTTGTTTATTAGATTTATCTTTTAAAAGTTAATTTATATTTAATAACAATTATGAAAAAAAATTACTGTTAATTATTGTGATATTCTTATATTTTCTATATTATTTATTTTACATATACGATGTATATATATTATACATATATAGATTATAAACAGGGGCGAAGCCAGACTTTTTAATAAAGATGGACAAAATAAAAATATCATATATTTTTTAAAAAATTTAAAAGGGGGCAATTAAATATTTTAAAATTTTTAATAATATATATACATATATATATATATATATTAAAACAGAAGGGGGCAGCGCCCCCTTCTAATTCATGTGTTTTCGCCATTGATTATAAAGGTGTTATAAAGTTGATAATATTATTAAACGCCAGTAACATATTAATAGCAATAGTATGTTAACAATGTTGTCAAATATTTATAATAATATTGTAAAAAAATTTTGATTTTGAGAACTTTATACACCCAATAATAATAATATTATTATTAATTTCCAGTGGCCACTTGATGTTACTCTTCACAGAGAGGTCAGGGGGTTCAATCCTCCAAAAATGATTTCTGAGGGTCGAGCTTTTTAATAAAAAAAATATTATTATTAATTCTTGTTAATATCAACTTTTTTTATTTTAACAATATGATTAATATATCTTTAATTAATGATTAATTGATTATGTAGGATAAAATTTAATTAAATCCAAATTAACCCCTTGTGATCTAATTTTTCTTTCCAGTACAATGCCAAAAAATTTTATTTCAAAAGAAAAAGGTGTATAATTGTCTAAACCATTTAAGTTTTGAGTGGGTAAGAAGTAAGAATCTTATGCACAAAAATGTTTATGTGAATGTACGGTGATAATTAATCATCACTAGCTACCCAAAGCTCACATGCAATTATAAGTTTGATTCACTTATTATCCTAAAATGGTATATATTATGGTCCCGTTTTATTAAGAATTTTAACTTTATCTTGTTAATTTAAGCATTGATTTTTATGATCAATGGGAATTATATAAACGTTAGAAATTGATAAATGATAATGATCTATGTATTTATTCTAACCCCTTATAATTTTTTTTTTCTTTCGCACAGGTATCTCTATCCGTATAATTATCTAGGATTAATTCTGTTTGGATTCTGCAAAAGCAAGGACAATCCTCCCAATAGTATTTTTTTTATACACAACACTAAAGTCGTGAATTGAACTCAGAATTTTGCTTTAGATTCTCAGTCACATAAATCAACACTCGTTGATAACCCCTTACAGTTTTATCCATATTTTACATGGAGACACAGAGAGATGAAAATTTTAAGTTAATAAATTCAGATTAATAATAATAATAATAATAATAATAATAATAATAATAATAATAATAATAATAATAATAATACTGAAAATTAAAGGAGAAGAAGCTCATTTTAAGTTAATATTTTTTAATTTTGAAAAAAAAAATCAAAACCGCTTATATATATAAATACAGGACATAAATTAATAAAATGATGACAATAAATGTGGATTTCAGAAAAGGAAAGGGAAAATGTGGAAATGTAAAATTAAATGCAATGGGGCCAAATGACGTCAGCAAAACATCTGTCATGGGGTATGCTGTCGCTTTCATATATTCAAGAAATTAAAATTGCAAGTTGGCTCTCAACTGTATTAATTCTCCCCAAAATCAACAACTTCCAAAATATTTTTTTAATTAATTACTTAATTATCTTAAAAATTATTATTATTAAATAAAATTAATAAATACTAAATTTAAAAGAGAGAGAGAGAGAGTCTACGGACTCAAAACGAAACAAAGGTCCAATTAATACCAAGTCAAGGGTGAAGAAAGTGTCCACACCAACAATTTCCCGAAGTTGAAGATTTTTCTTTGCTCTTTTTCTTATTCTTCTTCTTCTTCTCCATGTGCAGTCATTTGCAGTTGCTTCCACTTAATTAACAATCAGTCTCCTAAAATAATAATTAAAAATTAAATTAAAGTCTAACAGTCAAAAACCTTTTTCGTTAGTTGACAAATTTTGGGTCCTTAACTTTATTATTTGAGTTGGATAATTGAAAATTATTGGGTAGCCATTAAAAAGATATATATATATATATATTATATGCTTCAAAAATAAAACGTAATGATGGACAATGATATATGCTTATAACTTTTCTTCTAGTTTATACATCATATTTGCATGCATTGAAATATTATTTTACATATTAAATTAATTAAATTTTAAATTACTTAAAATTAATAATTATTAAACAATTAATTTTTTAATATTATATTATATTAGGTGAAAAAATTAATTTTAAAATTATTACTCAATAAAAATATACTTACCGTTAAATTATATTGATGTACTTAAATAATTAATTAACCATATACAATTTACATAATTATTCTATTTATACGAATTTTTATCAAATTGATAAAATAAATTAAAAAATAAAAATCTATGTAATTTTGTGTGATTGACATTGGTGTGTAATTAACTACTTTCATAGTGTTATTCGATTTCTCTTTTTAAATATGTTAGTATACATTGGATGTAGAAAGTAAGCAAATTTGCGAATAAATTAATAATTAAATTTTTATTTTTTAGTGTCACATTAAAAATATTTAATATTATTTTAAGAATTTTTCATGGAAGACATAGAATAAAGTAATTAAATTTACCAGAATTTTCATTTTGTTTGTTTATTTTATGCAAAAATATCTAATTAAATAATCAATTGTACAACAATGATTACTTTATAGATAATTCAATGCTTATATTATTTTGTTTATTATAGTTACTTACATTTATGTTCACTCACTTCTCCAACTACCACTACCATCATTATTAATATTTGCAACTATGGCCATTGCTTACCATCCACAACCATCATTTTTTATTATTTAGTAGTCATTGTATTTTGAATCTTGATAACTAAACAAGAAATGAACTACTGGTTTAGTTCTTAATATTATTACTTTATATTATATTTTCTTTACATCAAAATGTAAAATTTGAAAGGAATTATATAATATATATGATAAGAATGATTTTTATTTTTATTTTTCTACAAATTTTTCTCTCATTGTACCTAAAATTTAAATTCTAAATCTGCTTATAAGAACCTAAATTTTTTGCTTGCTGATTATGATTATGATTCCCATTATTATATGTTTCATTATTTATTATATGATAATATTTATTACTTCAAAATATTTTAGTAACTAAAATAATGTTATATATTATTTTTACATATTAATTAAAATTTTCTTTTATATTTGATCAGAAAAAAATCATTCACATTATATTAAAGAATTTATAAATAAAAAATTATCATTATTAATATTATAATATTAATATTCTAATTTGAAAATTAATTTGAAAATTAATATAAGAAAATTTAAGATTTAAAAGTTGAGAATTTCCTTTCAAAAAAAAGTTGAGAAGTTCTTTTCTTTTTCAAAGAAATTTATAATTTGCAAATTACAAAATTGTTGAGTATATGGAAAATCTTTTGGGGATAATTTTTTTTTTTTTGTTCTCAAATCATATAGGGACCAATATATTTACCGTCCCTAATTAATCTTCATTTAAAATAGAGGACGATTTTAATAAAAATTAAAAAAATATATAATTATATAGGGACCAATATTTATTTTATCCTTAGTTTATTTCTTATTCATAATAGGGAACTAAAATTGAAATAATAAAGCCTATATAAAAAACCAATGGATTCCGAATATTTATTATAGTTCACTTTATTATTATTATTATTATTATTATTATTATTATTATTATTATTATTATTATTATTATTATTATTATTATTATTATTGTATTTTAAATTTTTATTATTATTATTATTATTATTATTATTGTATTTTAAATTTTAATTCATTAAAATTTTATCATAAAATTAATTTGACTTAAAATAACTTTATTGATGGATTATATATATAGATGATATTTATCTCTAAATTTAGAGATGATAATCACCCCTTTTATTGGGATTGACTTTTGTCCCATTTTTTAAAAGACTTTTATTTTTAGTTTTGGAGACAATAATCGTTCTTATATGATTGACAACTATCGTCCATTTATTTGAAGACGACAATTAAAGTTATCTTTATATGAAGAAAGATTATCATACTTATATTAGAGAGGACTATTATTCCTTATATGGGGGACGATATTATAATTTATCATTTTCTATATAATAGGATGCGTAATTAAAATGGAAGACATAAAAATGACTAATGTCATCCCTCATATCTTTAGAAATAATTTTTTATACTTTAGGGAACATTTGATATGTCCCTAATACTCAATTTTTTTGTAGTGAAAAAAAGAGAGGGAAGAATCACATCACTTCCATGCTTTTATTGCCAAATTCTTATACTTCCACCAAATAAACTAACTAAAAAAAGTCAAGCAATTACGTCATATGATCATGTTAAACATTCATTTTCACAATCAAAAGAGGCTTAAAATGATCATTAGAATTTATTATTATTATTTTAATTTTTATGAGATTGCTAATCAAGTCAACCTGATTGTGCTAGCTGAGAATTTATGCTTTTCCAAAATTAATTTGATTAACTTTATTTATAGTCAAAGTAAGATCAATAATTGATTAATCAATTTTGATGCCTTTAGATATGGTAATCACTCTCATAAGTGATTAGTTAAACAAATTACTTAATTAATTAATCAAAGCCCAAAACTCTATTGGTTGAAAAAAAAATCTCATTATTGCATCGAATCAATGTGAAGAAGCTCCAAATAACATGAATTGAACAAAGTACTTTAAGAAATCAGCAAAAGCACTTATAATATGCATATATTTGTACATATATTTATGGATTTAATAATAAATATTGTTAGTTATATGAATTAATTAATGTCAAAATCTTTAATGTTTGGAAAGACTTCTTTAAATGCATTTTTCATAGAATTTTGGTGGATGCTTTATTATGAAATTAATTGAATATTCTTTGTTTCATTTAGTTAGCTGGAGACAGCAGCTTTCTGAATAACAACACTTGCGATTTATTGAAGAAAAGGATTCTTGCATTTCTTTTTTATTATTTCCATGCTTTAAATTAATGCTTATAGCTAATTATGAAACCTAGTCATTTTAGCATTGTAAATTCAATCTTTTTTGAATTTTCAGAAGAAGAAAGATCATCATCAAAAGTGCGACTTTCATCAACTTTTTGTGGGGTACTTTGCCATATATAAAGCTGGTTTTTCCTCTGTATATGAAAAAGGAAAAAAGATTCCATTTATGAATAATTGAACGAATTTGATAGACGACTATGATTGTGAATTTTTTCACAAGAAGCCATGTTCATCCTAGAAACTGAATACAAAGGTTTTGACAGAATCAATAGAATTCATTTCAAAGATTATTCGTATTTTTTATTTGTAATCTAACTTTATTTCTGTCCGTTTGACAGAAAAAAAAAAAAGGGATTTGGCTAGTACATGCATATTGCAAGTGTGGGTGAGAGAGGCTTTTCTTTGAACAAAAGATTTAAGGTTTTCACATATTAGTGCAAAGATTTTTTTATTAGGATTTAAAGATATTTTGGCAATCATCTTCGTAAGAGAAATAGATAGTTTGATTAATTGAAAGCATATAAAACTAAATAATCATGTTTGTCATATGGTTCTCCTAATAGTTGAGATATTAAAATCTACAATCTGAATTATTTTTCCTGAAAAGAGTTTCAAAAGAATATAAAGAAGCATGTGGAGACTCTTTCTTTTTCTTCTTATATAAAGGTTTTCATCTTCAAGAGTTGAAAAATAGCAGTCATCATAATCACATTTAACTCAGAAATGTTGGTTATTTCTCTTGAAGTGGAAGCTTTTTACTTGCTATTATAAGCTTTCAGATTGTCAGTTTCTAAAACCATATTAGAACATTGAAGATAGTTTGGGCTTAACTCCTATAACAGAAATGGGCCTCAGCTATACAAAAATTAAAAAAAAAGATTTTTGACAAAAATATAAGAAAATTAGAAATATTTTTAAATTTACCATATTTATAAATTATTTATCAAAATATCAGCTTTATAAAATATTTACCAAAATATCATATTTTTATTAGTTTACAATGAGTTTATCATGACTTTATTATGAGTTTATAATTTTTTTTAGTTGATTATGAGTTTTTAATAAAATGACTAAAATATTTTTAATAAAAAAATAAAAAATTTTAAAAATATAGTGAATTGTGTCATTTTTCTTAAAAAAAATGTTTTGATAAAAATACAAAAAAAAATAAAAAAAATTAAATTTACTATATTTTTAAAATATGTTTAAATTTATAAGAATTTATAATTAGTTAGATTTTTATAGTTTATTATGAATTTATTATGAATTTATTATAAGTTTATTATAAAATTAATAATTAAAATATTTTTGGTAAAAAATAAAAATTCTATAAAAATTGACGTAGGGTGTAATTTTCACAATAAAAAAAAATAAAAACATCAACAATCTAAATATAACTTGATGGACTAGCCTGCTAATTTGGCTTCGATCCAAGTGCATCTTTTAGCCTCATTTGATTAATTTTTCATCTTTAGTTTGTGTTTAATGTTTTTCTCTTCACTTTAAAATAAATATTTATAATTACTTTTTCATATATATATATATATATATATGGCACAATGCTGGTTAAGATTAGAAATTAATAAGCTTATTACATATGGAATTTTTTAAGATAGGAGCACATTTTTTTATTGTTTTTTGTCACCCTATTCCCACCTCTTTATTCAGAAAATAAAGTTAGTAATAAATAAGATTTACCAAAATTTATTGCCATTAACTTCTCAATTTTTTTGAGCAAACACTTGAATACAAGAAATAATTTTCTTTTCTTTCTAATTCGTTAGAAACAAAGGATATCTTATGTATTTAATAAATTTAACCAAAATATTAAAAAAGTTATATTAATGTTGAAATAAATAAAATGATATTTATAATGCAAGATAATATTATAATAATATTGTCTTATTAATTTATGAATAATATCTTTTTATTATAAAATTAAATATATCGATACCAAATATTATTTTATAATATTTACTGAATACGGTTTGAAATTTGTTGTCAAATCACAATAAAACGTTTTTTTTTATCTTTTATATTCTAATATCTTTATGGCATCCGCAAAAACTTGTTTTAATTAAATTTAAATGAGTTTGTGCCCGTTATTGAGTTAATAATAATAATAATAATAATTTATAAATTTTATTCAAAATATATAATAATTGTAAAATACAAATTTACGCAAGTAAATTATTAATATTATTTTAAAAAATTGCATTTGCATTGTGTAAAATCACATATCTAAAATGAACAATAGTCTCAAATTCAAGCGTTTCATCCTCCATGTTATAAAAAATAATTCTTTTAACTAATTAATGAAATGAGAAGGCAAAATTATTTGTTTAAGTTTAGTGGATAAAGTACGTATAAGAGAAGAAGAAGAAGAAGAAGAGTTATTTTTGATATGTTAGAATTCAGTAAGTTAGTACAGTACACTCTAATAAATAATTTACTTAGTAATTAAAAAATAAAAATATTAAAATTAATAATCTATTAAATATATGAACATCGACAACTATAAAATAGATATAATAAATTATATATATGTAAAATAAAAGTATTTAGTATTTTTATTAAGAAATTAGTAAATATATATTAATAAAAAATAATAAAATAAAATTAATTGGAGGTACTGAGAGATGGGTGCTCTAAGAATAAAACAATGAAGCTACCAATGATAGGATTTTGAATTAAGGCATGAATGTGATGTAAATGCACATGTGTTTATGTTGACAAAGTTTAGCCTTATGTTTGCCACTATACCATTAGGATTATAATGAGGTGAAATTAGTTGAAATTAAGGAGAAATGACATAAAAATTTTTGACTTTTTTGGTGATAAATATAAAATTAATTAATATATGATTAGAGATTATAGCCTCTCTAATTAGAAATTTGACTTTCACTTCTTCACGGGTTTCTGAACTTCCATCATACTTTGTAGCAAAAATTACAAAAAAAAAAGAAGTTATTTTTAAAAATATTATAAAAAGATTGCTGTACAAATATTTTTAGACAATTTTTTTTATAAAAAATATGGTAAATTTAGGTATTTAAAACACATAAAATCTGTAAATTATAAAAATATTATTTTATATATAATATCATTATTTTTTTAATTAAAATATATTTAATTTATAGTTATATATATTTATATATATTATTATTTTTTAATTAAAATATATATAATATATGTCGATATATACTTATATGCATATAATATATACTATTATTCTTTAGTAATATATATATTTATATCTAGACATATATTATAATATTTTTTTATTTTTTAATTAAAAAACATATAATATATTCATATATATATATATAACATATAGTGTAATTTTTTTATAATATATATCTATATATATTTAAACATATATATATATAACATATATTATTATTTTTTATAATATATATTTATATTATTATTATTTAATTATTTATATATAAAAATTATTTAGATATAAATTACTATAATATATTAAATTTGTTAAAAAATTAAAAGTTATTTTTAAAATATTTTATTTAACTTTTAATATGTTTTTAGGTTGAAGAATAGAAACAAAACAACAATCATTATAATCATTATAGCTCGAAACTAACACCACAATTTAAAACAACAAGAAAAAGGAGAAAAAAATGATACTAATATACTAATACATCTGACAGGGAAAGCAGCTCCAAAGAAACTAGTAGAGGAAATTACAAGAAGCCTGTTAGGCCGACTAATTTCAATGGCTTTAATATAATATCCCTATCAAAAGCATTTGATTTTTCAGGATTGTTTGAAGAAGACCATAATTGAAGGACAGAATCAAGATTCGCTAGCACAAAACCAGCATCAGCAATTTCGAAATTCCAAGAGACAGGCAGCAATGACAGAGTTTCAGCATTAACAAAACAGATGGACCAATGAAATTGCTGGGCAGTAAACAAGAAAGAAAAGGAGAACTTCCTATACATGCTGAAATGTTTTGAACCATGTTACCTTCGATTTAAGTTAATTAAGAATTTAATTAAAATTTTAATTAATAATAATATTAATAATTTATTAAATTAAATTAAACTTAAATTAAACTAATTAAAAAATAAAAGAATTAAATTAAACTAATAAATAAATATATAAATAAATATTTCTAAATATAAATAAATATTAAATATATTCTATTAAGTATTTGAAATATGTATATATTTTAAATTGATAAATCTATTTAGCTTATTTATTATTTTTAATTTATATCTTAAAATTAACATTAATAATAATAAATTTAATAATATTATATATATTTATAATAAATAATTTAAAAATATATCTTTTAAACTATATTTAATTTAAAAGATATTATAGTATATTTTAATATATTTGATATATTCAATAATTTTTTTATATTTTATTTAATTTTATTATAAATTTATTCACAATAAATTTATATATTAAATATATTTTTTTTATTTTAAAATTTTGAGCCCCTTGATAGAATCCTAGTTCCGCAATTACTTAAAGAAATAGTATGGGCATGGCAAGGAACAGAAGCATCAAAATCTTCGCAGCCTTGATGACACAAAGTTTATTCGTCCTTGGCTTCAATTTAAAAGTGTTGGTGCAAAAAAAATTAAATAGAAAAGAAGAGGAAAAGGATGAAGATGCAACAATGGATGAAGATGCACCATATTTAAAAAAATAAAATATAAAAAAAGTAAAAGATTAAAAATAAAAAAAATTAACAATGGTAAAATTAAAAAATAAAAATAAAAATATAGCATGTGATGCAAGTTCCTCTACTTAGTAATAAACTTTGATATTTATACTAATTAATTTTTTATTCAAATATACATGTAATTCCCTTTCTCTCTAAATTTTATTCATTTGCCTATTAAATTTTTAATGTAATCGTACAACTCCAAATTTATATTTTTCTTAACTTATAAATAAAAATTCATTAAATTCTGTTGAATCACGCTAAGTTTTTTTTTTTTACTTATAAATATATTTTTTCTCATTTTAAATCTATTTTCATCTAAAATCTAATCCATAAAATATATTTTCTTCAATAACATACATTACAAAAGAATAAATTATTTGCAATTTGAAAAAAAAAATTCAAGAAACATCCAATTAACAATAAAAATTTCGAAAGAATACACAAATATTAAAAAAAAGAAAAAAAACAGAGAAAAGAAAACTTAAAAATTTAATTTTAGTGATTAAATGTATTTATAATTTTAAAAATATATATATGACTTTGCTTGATTCAGCATGGCTTAATATGATTTAATAAATTTGTATTTATAAATTAACAAAAATATAATTTTAAGAAGTTATACAATTAAATTAAAATTTTAAGTAGTAAATTGGCTAAACTTATAAATTTCATCGAAATACATAAATTTAGTCCTTTTTTTATTTATACTAATGAGGTAAAAAACTAGATGGTGCCATAGATAATCTACAAAAAATCCAATGTGAGCGCCATAATTAATAAATCATATAGTAATGGCTGCTGGCTGCATTCCATGTAACAGAAATTAGTCAATGTTGGGCACATGATTATTAGATATTATTCTTTCAATTTGTGGAAATTTGTATGATCAAATACTATGAAATTTCTACATACTCCAAAACTGTTTTACTCGTCAAGAATCTTATTATTATTGCTGCTTGCAATTACTAGACCACAGAAATAATATCTTACGCTTATATATATTATTTATGTGCGTTTTTGTCATGTTATTAATATTTAGCAACTGCTTAGTCTCAAAACCTTTGATATTTTATTTGACAAGTATTATATGATGATGCATGCGTGTTCCCTTACATTACACGTCTAGAATTAGAGTCCACAAATTAATTACTCATCTTATTATTATTATTATTATTATTATTATTATTATTATTATTATTATTATTATTATTATTATTATTATTATTATTATTATTATTATTCCCCCTCAAAATTTCAATATGGCTTGAGCTACTCAAAATTTTCAATAATTGCATTAAATACTTGTTGGTATAGAGAGATTCAAATTCAACATACATACATACATATATATATATATATATATTACTTCCAATAAAATTTCTTGTTTCAATATAAGAAAATTTTATTAAAATTATTAAAATTCATGCATCCGTATATGTATATGTATTCATCATAAGTAAGTATTGAAATATTAAAGTCTATAGTTTGTACATACATTGAACACTATGTGTTGAAACTTATTTGTGTGAAATCAATTGGCTTCTGTTAAATTCAACATTCATTTATTTTAAAATTTTAAATTATTGTATTACTATTTTATGTGAGTCGCCTTCCAATACATCCCCTCAAATATAATAGCGTTAGCCCTTAATACAATATTATCAGGTTGATCAATACTTGCTTATAATTAATTGATCGTCATCATCAGTTCAATAATGTGGATTTAAACATGTCTTAAATTCAATATTTAGACATGAAACTCTGATATTAGAATTCATGGGCCGATATATACATACATACATAAAACTTGTTAATGAATATCAAAGTTTATGAACTCATACATACATAAAACTTATAATAAATGAATAAATGTCGGAAACTACTTGCACAAAATTAATTGTCTGATAATATATTTTGTTGGCCCATCCAACTCATTAAAATGAAAAGAAGTAGGTTTGGTAATTGAGAAATATTAAACATATTTTTTAATTTTAAATAGTAATCACTATTGAAATAATAAAGATTAAAATATTCACACATGTTAAAAAGACCTATAAATATCATTCATCTCTTTATTTCTAAACACGCACCAGTGAAAAAAAAACAAGAGAAAAAAAATAAGAGGAAAAAAAAGAGATTTCCAGTAATTTTTAATTTTTTAGAGAATTATTCTTTAGTTTTTTGGTGTGATTATTCAAGAAGTAAAAAATTTACTAGAGAGATATTTATAAATTTACTACATTATTGGTGATATTAAGTAATCGATTGTGGATTAATTGAGAATTTGTTGTACTTAATTTATTTGATTAGTAAATTTTATCTCGGAATTTGTTTCGTAATTTTTTTTCTCTATATTGGAGGATTTTTCGTATTAAAATTTGATCTCTTATCTCTTGTAATTATTCTTTATTTTCTAATACTGTGCATTAATTTATATAATTAATTATTAACTAAGACCTCAATATATTCAACCATTCACTTATAAATTAAACTTTTATTCTTTTCACAAATTTGATCTAAATTAATTAATACAATTTCAATTTGCAATTTACTTGAATTTGCATGAAATCCAAAATGATTTAAATTTATTGAGAATAAATAGTAATTCATTAACCCAACACCAAGTATATAATACGCTTCACCCAAAATAAATTGATAAAAGTATAATAAAATTTCAAAGTTAACTTTAAAAAGTAATTAATTAATAACAACAACTTGCATTTACCTAACTTGAAACCTGCAAAATCCACTCAAGTTTGGTATGAAATCTTTTCTAAAACGCTAACATGATTTATAAACCAACCCAAATTTGCCTTATCTCACTCTATCACCATCTTTAAATTCTCCTGCACACATAAATTTTATCATGAAATAATTTGAATTCAATTCTTACATAAGAAAATTATGTAGAACAGATATATTATATAAATGGTTACAGAAAAATTATATCCAATAAATTTTTTTAAATATACATATAATTTTTTGAGATGAAGCATATTGTTGCAAGGTAATATATATTAATATTATTATTGATTTAATTTATTCAATTTCCTAAAAATGCATATTGTTTATTATTTGTGATAAATCATATAAATAGATACCAATATGTATATAGCTCATATCTTTATAGTTGCATGAAATAAAATGTACTTACAATAAAAAAGATAATCAAATCAAAATAATATTTTATATTGTAAAGTCTAGCTTATATACTAAACTACTGTTAAGAAAAAAAACTTAATATACTGAACTAGAAACTTTGACAAATGCAGTGCTTTTGTATATGCAGTACTGACATACATTTTTGTTGATGGCATGGGCTGCCAACTATATATGTTTCTCCTAAACTTCAAATTTTCTGAGCCAAGATTCATAAAATTATGAAAAGCGCGCATGCATGCTTTTTTATTTAAATCAATCTCATTAAAATTATTAAGGAAATTGTATATATATTTAGCACTGCACAGGGTTTGGCAAGCTCTGAATCTTGTCTATTAGTACCTTTTTTTTTTGAACTGTGTGTCTATTAGTACTTATGACTGATTGAAGACTATCACATCATATAATAACTAGATAACATGAAAAAATGTGAATAAGGGCTCATTTGCTGCTCGATTTTTCTTAGGATGATAAGATATTGTATAGTTTAATTATTATTTATTTTAATTTTAATTTTTTATGATATAATTTTTTAATAATAATTTTATAATTTAAAAATTATAAATTTTTAAACTATTAATTTAGTAATTTTTTATAAATTTAAGAATATTCAAAATAAAATTTTTAAATACTAAATATGTATTAATAAATATTTTTTATTTTTATAATATATTAAAATTTTAAAAATATTATTAAATTAACATATTATATTATATTATCTTTTTAAATATAATATATACTCCCTTCGTATCATTTACATAGCAAAAATTTTCTTTTTTGGTGTATCTTTTATATAGAAAATATGTCATTTTAGGTAAATTTTGGGGAGTGAAATGAGACAAAATACCATTTATACCCTTGCCTTAAAAGTTTAATTTGAGGGATATTTTTTTAGGGGTATTTAAGTAAATAGAGATAGAAAAAGTAAAATTTTCTTAATTTTCATGTCCATCTTATTTTTTCTATGTAAATAATACGGAGAGAGTATTATTTTTAATATAATATTATATGATATTATATATTATTAAATTATACTATCAATCATTAAAAAAAAATCAACTAAAAGTAATTGAAAATTTACTGAGAATCATAACATAAAGGATTAGTTTTTGTTTTGCTTTGACCAACTGAGCGCATGAATTGGATTTGTTTAACCGTCTTCTAGATGGCCAATAAGTGCTGTTTGTTAGAAGCTTGTGGCTGGTCTAATTGCATGCCTGTGAAACACTATCCTTCCTGCTTTTAAGTCAATCGTTATATTTAAGAACAAGAAAATTTGTATGTGAGTTTTCTTTAGATATACTATTAAGAAATGCTTTCTATGTACTACCCAAATATAGCAAATAATATCTATAAACTAGAATTATATCACTTATTAGCACTTAGATTACATACTTAATATTCTCTCCATCTAGGTAAGATGATCGTATTCAACTCATATATACTTATTAAAATAGTTATTAAATTTTCTACATATTATATAAAATTATTTTAAATTGACTAAAATACTTTCTATTAATTTATTATTAATATTAAAATTTCTATACTCTTACTTCATTAACTAACTCATTAATAATAAGAACATAATTGAAAAAAAATCTTTTAATTTTTCTTATTTACAAAAAGTGATAATTTAATATGAATAATTTTTTTTTTACAAAAGTGATAATTTTAATAGAACGGAGAAAGTATAATTTCAGCACAATAATATCTTATTTTGAGTTTTCAAAATTTGAATTTCCACAATTTGGAGTGAAATAAAAAGGAAAGTTGAGGAAAAAAGAAAAAGGAAGAATCCTCTTTCTATTTTTTTTCTCGCATATCCAAATAAGATGAAGTAAAATAATTAAGAAAAATATTTTATTCCATAATGTTTTCCTCCCTATTTTTTATTCCCAAATAGAGTGTAAGAGAGAGTATGGGGAGTATGGCGATAATTAGATACACCAAATATATATGAAAATAGTGTAATATCTATCATACATATATGTAGGATTCACCTTCCATATTATGTTAAAAAAATAAAAATGAATATATATATATGGAAAAATAATATAAATATATGAGTTTAAAAATTTTAAAAAGCAATAAATAACTAAACGAGTATTTTACTTTTCTTAATTAAAGGAGTGGAGTTTAGATTTTACCGAACTAACTCTAAATTCCACCCATTGCAATTGTTAGATTAAGAGGATTAACAAACCTCCAACCTTCAAAAATAGTTTCTACATAAATGAACATGTGAATTAGAAATCATTGAAACTTTTATTTTGGTGAATTTATTTATGCGGAACACAATTTAATTTACGTAAGATTTTGAAATTTTAGGTTACATTAGGAACATTGGTTAGGAAGGATGCTTTTTGAATTTTGAGGACAAAATAATATTTAATTTGAAAAATCTTTGGTTATAGAGACTAGAATGTATAAAATATAAAGAAAACAAATTGATATAAAGAAAACAAATTGAGTTTAGTGACATTTTTTTATTTATAAAATTTATGATGAATTAAAATGTTAAATTTAAGTATGCAATAGATATCGTGAGAAAAACAAGTATTGGCATTTTTAAACTATGTTCAATAGATGGAAAAGAGAATGGTATGTAAGTTTTTTTTTTCCAAAAAAAAAATAAAAGCTAGCTGATGAATTTACAAAAAATTAGATGTTATAATTCAATCGCTAATTTTTAATATTAATAATTAAAAATTCAGTTTTAAGATTAAAGTTAACAGTTCTAATTTTTTAATTTAATTAAATGCTATTTTTTAATGAAAAAGATATTATTAAATATAAAAATATTATGATAATACTTAAAAAATTATAATTTATATGTGTAATATTAAAAAATTATTATTATAGGTAAATTTTATTTTTATATTATATAATAAAATATAAATACTTTTATTAATCATTTTATAAAAATATTATCTTTCTTATATTATCAAATACTTTGTTATTAAATCAAAATCATTTGCTCCCTGACAACTAATAATTAAGCATTATCGATCGTAGACGGTTGGCGATTGGCGCCTCAGGTTCATGTACTTATGATTCACCGTGACCGTAAACTACTGAGTCTTACCTTTCAGCTATAATTTGATCATTCTATAATTTCAATATAAATAATTAATGGTATTATTTTATGTAAAAAGTAATCCCTTCGTTCCACAAACATATATTCACATTATTTTTTTAGCTGTTTTAAGTTATAGGGCACCCACTATTTTTAATAAATTAATTATTATATAAATTTTTTATGATACTCTTATTTAATATTAGTTATTAAATATATCTTACACTCAAATAATAATACAATAGAAATATATATATAAATTTATATTTTTAATAAAAATAATTAATATTTTCTAATTTTTGTGAAATTAAAAGTTAGCTGAAGTCTACGAGAAAGTGATAATTTTGAAAGCCAAGGAATAAGGTGAGAAAGCCCAAGTTAGACCGTACACAAAGTTGCAAAGTTTATTGATAAATTTACACCGAATAACTTTCACTTTTCAAAAATGATGGATGCGCGACTTTTTTCTTTTTTTTTTTTTGACATTTTGACATTTTTTACATTCTGTATTTTTTTTTAATTTATTTTTCTCAAATTTATTTTATTTATATTTTTTTATTTAAAAATTTTTAATATCATATTTTTAATATATAAAAAAAAATAAATATATACATAATAAATATAAAATACACACTAAATAATATAAACTATAACTACAATATTTATAACATATGTACAACACATCTACGTAATATTTTTAATATTTTTTTATTTTTTTATCCTCATACAAACATATTCACATAATATTCACATAATATTTAATAAATTTTACATAAAATACACACAATTTATATAATAAATATATTACACATGACATCTATAAAATATCTACGAAATATATATAGAATATCTATCAAATATTTATATAATAAAATTGTATATATATATTTTCTTCATTTGTATAATATATAAAATTTATTTAAAAATAAATTTAATAATTTTTATTAATATATTTTTACATATTTTATTTTTATTTATATTTTTTTAGTGTTATTTATTTTTTATAATTAAAATTATTTTTTTTATAAACTTATGATTTTTATATGATGAAAATAATTTAAAATATTAGTTTTTATTATTTTATTAGAATATTTTTATTTAACAATAAAATTTTAAAAGATAAAAATTTAAAGTAAAATATTAATTGTAATGAGAAAATATTTATTTTTGAAAAAAATATTTAAATAAAAATGAGATTTTTTTGAAATTATATATTATTTTTTATAAAAATATAAATATTTTTAATTTTTATAGTATTTTTAAAATAAAAATTATTATTATTATTATTATTATTATTATTATTATTATTATTATTATTATTATTATTATTATTATTTTGATGGTTATTTAAATGTGCAAGCGTATTTTATTCGAATCCCAAAAGGAAAATCAGAAGAATGCGGTATGGACCCAACACATTGAAGTAGTTTAGAAATTCAGATAGAAGTTTTTTTTTGGGAACCAAACAAAATATTAAACTATTAAGGTATTATTATATTTAAAAATATTATAGATATAATGTATAAAATATTTTTAATTTGCCTTTCAAAAAAAAATATTTTTAATTTAAATTAATTTCATGTATTTATTATTATTCTATTATATTATGGGGGTTTAATTTCTTATCAATCGACTCATTGAGACATTAATTGTGTTTGGTTGGAAGGAGAAGTTCTGACAAAGAAAAATGGATACTGATGTTTGTGTGTGTGGCTGCACAAATTACCATTTTAATCCACAAAGCTCAACCACTCTCATTTCTTTATTTTTTTATTTATTTTAATTATTATTCGTTGTTGCACGTTCTCTCTCTATAAGTCATGTGTAGCAAATGATAATTTTAACTTCCACAACTCCTCTGGACCCACTTCTCTAGCCAAGATTCTACGTTATGGCATGCCCATTTCTTACCTATAACTCTCTCTCTCTCCTTTTCCCCTATATTATATTAGTATTAATTCGTTAGACTATAAATAAATAAAAAGGCCCAATTAATATAATTTGAACATTGTTTTGATAACTTGATTAACATATCAATTTAAATTAACTGAATTAATTAATTTTAATTTAAAATTTTAATAAATTAATTTTATTAATTTTATTTTAATATACATATTTTGATAATAAAAATTAACTGTATTTAAAAAATCAATTAAATTCGACGGATGACGACCAATTTTATAAATATTTATTTTTTTCAATGATAAATTTCAAATAATAATTTTTTTTAACTCGACCGATTGTGATATGTTTGACAAACTCCTAAAAGCTAATCATACTAATTGATGTATATCCTTACATTTATACTCATTCAGTTCTAATTATTTTAATAATATGTAATAAATTATATTAAAACAATATTATTACCAATTATAGCATTTGTAAGCATTGATTATTTTAAATTCTAATCTAAAATTATTATTGGTAGTACAAGTCTGCTTTCTAATTAATTAGAGTTATTATATTTAAACTTACTCCTTACCATTTTTAAAATAAATATAAAATTTGATTAATATACCTAATGGGTATAAAAGCCCTTATAGGAAAGAAAGCACTCCAGCTTTTGCTGAAACAATATAATATCATCTTCACCTCTCTGTATAGAGAGAGAAAAAGAGAGATTTGGATGATGGAGGCTTCAATGAATCACTCATCCATGAATACATCTAATAACTATTCTGAAGAGGAGAGTGGCTGGACTTCTTATTTTGAAGATTTCCTTAATAATAACCATGGAGAAAAACAAGAAGAAGAAGAAGAAAGTTTCACTTCTGGTTTTTCTGGTAGCTCTTCTATGGTTTCTGATGCTGCTTCTATTCCTAAATGGAAATCGCCATCCCATCATCATCATCGTCATCACAACGACAACGACAAACATGGTGTTTCTTTTGCTAGTTCTTGTTCTTCCATTATTAGAGCCACAAACTCTACCAAAATCCCAAACAGATTAACTTTCAAGAATACTAGAGCCAGAGAAATTTCGCATCATGATGATTCTTTGGAAGATACTGCTAGTTCTCCTGTTAATACTCCTAAGGTTACATAAATTAACCCAATCTTTTTTTTTTCAAATTATATTTATATTTCTTTTTGTATTTTATTAACAGAATGAAATTAATTATCCTTTTTTTTTATTATCATTAATGTTTTAATCTCAATTATACAGGTCAGTGATTTCAGACCCACAACTCCTATGAATTCCAGGAAGCCAAATCATGATCATTTTAATAGTTCTCTGGTATTGAACATATCAACAGCTTAATTATTGTCTTTAGATTTTTTTTCTTGTTTTTCAGGGAATATTATTTTATTTAGATGATTTTTTCTTTTTATTATTTTATTTTATTTTTATTTATTAGGGTAAAGGAGGTTCTTTAGAGCATTATGAAGGAGTACATGAACCAGAGAATGAAAGATGTGAAATGAATTGCAGTGTCAATAATAACAATACATTACACAGACTTGAAGAAAAGAGGACTGTGTTTGGTTCTTTCGTCTATGTTAGTTAATTATCTTGCTTAATTATTAATATTAATCTCTTATTAATTATATTTCTCTTTATATTTTGCCTTTGAAGGAAAAAAAATATGTAATGTGTTAATATATGATGTGTACTCAGTACTATATAGCAATCTCATTCTCTTCATCTGTAAACTAAATCTAGTCCAGATCTTCCATATGATGTTGTGCATATTAATGAAAAGATAATAAGACAATGTTTGGCAAATCTTATATATATTTATATATAAATATATATTATTATAATTTTCCATTGGTTGGTAATTTATACAGTGAAAAATAGTAGTGGAAGAAGAAGAAATTAATTAAACATTTAAGCAAATAAAGAAAAGAAAATAGAGTATAAGGCATAATTATATATGTTTGGGAATAAAATCTATTTGACAATTGACCTTTGATGCCACTGTACAATTTGTTTACAGGGGAAAAAGAAAATCCAAGTGGGAGTTAAGATGATGCTTCCCCACAAGACGATGATACCTTTTGTTTTTTTTGTACGTCAATAAATGTGCCCGTATAAATTTTTGCGAATGCAGTGCTCCTAAATTTTGTCAAAAATTTCAATTTGCAATCTCATAATTTTAAAAATAATTCAAATATTATTCAGTTAAAGTTAAATTAATATTTTTAAAAATAATAAAAAAGAAAAATTATTATTTTTATCTTTTTCTTGTAAATTTGATAGTAAACTGCACTTAATATAAAAAAAAATTATATACACATTAAAAGTGTCAAAATTTTTAAAATATGCTTATTTTTAAATAATAGTCATACACTATATATTTTGTTCAATATATATAAATATGTATTAATTATTAAACTAATTACTACAATTAATAAAAAAATACTTTTTAGTTCATAAATAATTGTCACTTTAAATTTTTTACATACAAATTAAAATGTGCAATATTATAATTAATACAACCATTTTATTAAACTATCATTCTCTTTCATTTATTACTCATTTCATTATATATTAATTATATAGAGATAAATTTAGAATAAAAATACTATATGAATCAAATTAATTCGGATCAAAAGTGTTTATGCATTAATTGTATTAGAGAAATGACTATTATAATCTTGTATTTATTGTTAAAGATAACAATAAATGCAAGGTTAGAATAGTAATTTCTCTAATGTAATTAATGTATAAACAATTTTGATCCAGATCAATTTGATTCATTTGACATTACTCAATTTGAAATTAAGATATAAAATAACCTTAATTTTTGTAAAGTGATAATTATTTTTCAACAAAATTTATCACTCTAAAGTAATAATTATTTGTAAACAGATGGAGCATTATACATTTATTTTATAAATTTTATTTATATAATAATAATACTAGTTTTTAAAATAAAATATTAAAAAATAGATTAATTAATTATAGAATTTAGACATCTCTAGAGCTGTAATTGAAACGGGCTAATCTTTATAAAGCTTAAATTCGGCTTGTTATAAAATAGTCAAATTTTAGTTTGATTTCGAACCGAGCCTGAACCGAGTTGGTCCGAGTATCGAGCTAACTCATATATCATGTATCTCGAGTTTAAACTCGTACTTAATTTAAATAAGTTTAATGAGCTTAACAAACTTATTTAAGTTTTTATTTTTCATTCATCTTTCTTTCATTTTAATAGAAAATATACTAAAATTAATATTTCTATAAAAGACGATTAATATGATTATATGTTAACTGAAAAATATTGTATTACTATAATTTTATATTGATTATAAATTACTAAGTTATTTTATATTTTATATTATTTAATTTATTTATCATATATATCATATATTAATAAATTATATAAATTAAATTAATAAAAAATTAACATATTCGTATACATAATTTAATATATATAAATTAAAAATATATAATTTTTATCCAACATAATAAACGAGCTAGCTTACGAGCTCAACTCACAAACTTTAACTCATGAGTCTTTTAAATAAGTCGGCTTGCGAGTTAATGAGTTGAATATTTTTTAATTTAAATTTAGCTTATTTAACAAATGAGCATCTCAAATTCGAGTCTAAATAAACTTTTATCGAACTGAGATTCAAACTGAATTTAAATAGTTTAACTTTTATCGAACTGAAATTTAAACTAAATTTAAATAATTTAGCTCGTTTATACCCCTAATAATATGCAATATTAGTGTGCTAATATTTAATAAATTGAGGGAGAGCATACAGAAGTAACGAAATTTCATTTTCATTTAGTTTTGGGAGTTGTGCAATTAATCTTTATGGCTGGATTGTTCCAATAAATTGCAATTGATAGTTGAAAATTACTGGGTGGCAGGGTGCTTACGGCACCTATAGAACTAGAGGCATAATGATCAGTTTTCAGGTAATTTTGGTGGCATTAGTGGCGGTGGTGGCGGCCGCGGGGGAGGTGGTGGAGATTTAAATAGTTATTGGAGGTTCTCAAAATATATATATAATGCCTTGATGAGCAGGTTAAGTACTCAATTAATAAATTTGTGGAGAAAAAATAGGTCCCCATTCTTAACATGCTGTTAATTAAATGAAGTTTTAAATCCGTAACACAGATTTTGTAGGAAATTTAACGTCGGTTGACAAATACATTTCTTCCACCCTAACTACTTAGGCATAATTTATTACTCCCTTCATCTTAGATTAATAGGCTCAGCGGCAAAATCAGAAATTGACTGAGGGAGATCAAAATTTACTGAGACGACTGCTTCGAGTGGTGGTTGTCGGTGGGCCGGTGGTAGTGGGGCTGCCTGCTGCTGGTTTGGCTTAGGGAAGAAAGGAGGAGAGGGAAGAAGGAGAGAGGAAGAGGAGAAAGGGGCTGCGTAAAAAGCAACCCCTTTCTTATTTTTAAACCGGCCCCTGGCAAAACGGCGTCGTTTCGCCAGGAGTCATTTTATAAAAAAAAAATTAGTCCATGGCAAAACGACGCCGTTTCGCCAGGGACTAATTTATAAAATAAATTAAAACTATTTGCAACGAGGGGTTTGTCTACCCCTCACTGCAGAGTCTGCAACTCAGCCCCTTCAAAGGGGGAGAGGGGGGTTGAGTTTAGCTTCACCTCCACCGGCACCTCCCCTTCTGGCAGTCGGTGGAGGTGAGAGGGTTGGGGGGGGGGGGGGGGGGTCGTGTAACCCTACACGACCCCATGGTCGTTCTGCCTCTGAATAGACTCACTTTCTATTTCACAAAAATAAAAAAAATAATTATTTTTATTAAAAATATAAATTTATGCATAATTTTTTATTACAACCCTTTTTTAATATGAAATATAATTTAATAAATAACATTAAATAAAGATATTATAAAAAATTAACATGTTAATTAACTTATTAAAATAATAAGTGTGATATAAATTAAGATAAATGAAAAAATATATATAAAAATCTAGGATTGTAAATGAGTCACACTATTCAAGTTCAGAAAAAACTCATTCATGCTTGAGTTAAAACTACTCGTTTGTTAAATAAGTCAAGCTTAAGTTAAGAAATACTCGGCTCATTAGCTCATAAGCTGATTCATTTAAAAAGCTCATGATTTAAACTCATAAACTAGTTCATTTATTATATTGAATTAAAAATATATAATTTAATTTATATATATTAAATTATATATGTATATGAATATATTAATTTTTTAATTAATTTAATTTATATAATTTATTAATATATGATATATGTGATAAATAAATTAAATAATATAAAATATAAAATAAATTAGTAATTTATAATAAAATAAAAAATTATAGTAATATAATATTTTATTTTTATTAATATATAATCATATTGTTTATTTTTCATAAAAATATTTAATTTTAATATATCTTCTATGAAGATGTAGAAAAAATGAATGAAAAATAAGAACTGAAATAAATTTGTTGAGCGCGTTAAATTTATTTAAATCAAACTTGAGATATACGATATACGAGCTAGCTCGATATAAGTTCTGGCTCGGCTTAGGCTCGGTTCAATTATAGCCCTATATAAATCTACTTATTTTATGACGAGCTGAGCTTGTGCTTTCCAAAGCTCGACTCCTATATTAACCTACTAATTTGAGATGAAGGAAATATTATCTCAGGTTAATAAATATATATTTTTTATTTATTTTAATGTACAACTCCCTTAGTATTTTAATAAATTTATTAATATCTTAATTCTTTTTATTATACTAATATGATATTGTTTATTAAAAATATTTAATAAATAATATCATATAAAACTAGAAATTAATACTTAATATATATATTTGTATTTTTAATAAAATTAAATTAATTTTCTTAGTTTTTGTGAAATAAAAAACGTGATTATGAGATGAAGCAAAAAAAAAATTTCTTTTTTCCATAATTAATATCACTTCAAATAAAAATTCAAATTTTGAATCTCTTTCTTTGGTAAAAATCTGTTAAAACATATATTAATTTTTCTAAAATCAAGAAAATCAACAAAAAAAGTATTAATATATTTTTAACAAAATAAAATAAAATAATATACCACCGCCAAATTAAAACAATAAAATAAAAATACTAAAATGGTACGTGTATATGTAACAAAACTGTAGGTATGCTAGAATATATATTTTTAAACTTTTATTATCGAGTGAATAATTATGTCTTGCACACTTAGGAATCTAGGAATAAAAAGAACTTTATTCCCTTTATTTATTTAATTATATATTCTATAGCCAGAGAAAAAATAAATTAATCCCAATATGCTAACAGGCAAACAGCTATAAAACAATACCATTTTTTCTGCTATATTTTATTAATTAATGACCCCACCAAAAAAATAAATTAATTACATGTAGTTAAATTTTCAAAGAAACATATATATTATATAGTATAAAATAAGATGAGGAACATTATTTATATATATAAAAAGTGAGAATTAAGAGAATCAGAAATTCACAACAGAAACGGAATCGAAAAGGCAAAATAAGAGAGGTAAATTCCTGAATGTTAAATTAATAGGTTTTTAAGTATTAATTCATTTCTCCAACGTCTTGCAGGCCATTCATTTAAAATTTATTCAGAAGCGGCTGCAAACTAAAGACCCCTCCATGTGCTTTTGCATTAAAGGCCGGAGAGATACCATTTCACTTAATGGACTTTCACCTAATTAAAATTTACATTATTTCTCCTTTCACATTTATCCACTAATGCCTTAATTATTAACTTAGTTATTGCCTAATTAAGACTATAGTTCTGAACCTTTTACTATTATATTCCATTGTGTATTTATTTGATATGATTTTTATATATCAGTATTTTAATTTAACATTATCAATTTTAATAATATCTTTTGAAAAGAAAAAACAGAAAACAAAACCTTTCAAATTTCTTCCAATAGGTTAACTTGTTTTTCCTTCTTCTTTTTATTCTATTTAATTTTTTTTTAATAAAATGATAATTGCAAATTTATAAAAATAACTTAAAAAGAGAAAAATTATAGATATACTATGCAACTAAAAATTTAATTAAATGCTACACAGATAAATTTTTTTTATTATCAAAATATGGTATATTTTTGGTAATTTTTAGTATTTGTTAAGTATATATTCAATATATTTTTGATATATTATATTTATATATATTGTAAAAATATAAAAAATAAAGCACAATAAAAATAAAATTTTCAAGAAAAATAATATTTTATGTAATTTATTCAATGTTAATATCTTATAAAACATTATCAATAATCATTATCGACTAATATACTTTATGTGAATTCAATCCTTATAATATGAAATATTAAAATTTAAAAATATTCAGATATTTAATTTTATGCTAGATATATATATATATATATAATATTTATTTGATTCAAATATAATTAATTTTATAGCATTAAACAATTTCAATATATGTAATTTCTAATTCTTTGATCTATGCTCCATATGCAGAGTGACTGATGAATATATATATATATATATAGACACACACACACACACATATATATATATATATATTGAGTTCTCAATATAAATAAGAAACGTAAACAGCAAAAAAAAAAAAAAAAGGCAAATTAGAGCTAAAAACAACAAGAAGCCAAACGAAAGGAAAGCATGACCTAAGCAAAATCATAAATGCTTATGCTTTGGAAGCAAGAAGATACCAAAATCTTAACCGTTATGCTATACCTATAAGAAAAAAATTTCTGTACTATACTTTCATTTTCTAAAATATATTTAATTTTATCATTTTTCCAATTGAATTAATTAGTGCTTCTTTAATCTTTGTTTACCGTTGAAATATTATTGTATTATCGAAAACAATGATTGTGCGACACAGCTTGAAATTGTCATTTATTGCTCTCATTTCCTTAAGTTCTTCCCTTTTTTAATTTCTAATATGACCTACCAAAAAGGAAATTTGACTAACAAAATATTAAAAATAAAAAAACAAAATAGAAACAGAGAAAGGAAATTAAGAGAGAAAATACAGAAAAATTGAGTCACATTAATTTTCATGTGAGACTTTTCAAGTTTCATTGTTCAATTGAGATTAAATTAAACTTTTACTAAATTAATATATTGAAATAATTATATATCTACAGTACATAATTTCTACAAGTTCTAAATTAATTTTATCTTATAGCGTGATTAAGTAGTATCAGAATTGTAAGTCAAGCTAGTTTGGTATTCTTTAATTAATTCATCACATTTCAGATTCAATTAAAGGCAATATTTACAATTAAAAAAATGTTTGATTGAAGGAATAGTTAGATACGATCGATATTTTGAGAACTTCATTATTTTAGTTAAAAAATATAGTGAAAAAAAATAATAGATTTTATACAATTTTGAATTTATTTCAATGAAGGAGAGATTTTATATATTGTTTTCGTTCATGAATTCAACTTCCCTGAGGAAATTAAAGAATGATTTCATAATTTTATGATTCTCTTTTTTAAACAATGGCAAACTCATTTATTAAAAGGAGGGAGGTACAATTAAAACTAAATTACAAGAAAATGGATTAAACCCATCGAAATAAATCACAAAATTTCCGGCTACATACTTGAAAAAAATGAGAAAAATATAAACAAACAAATGGTTATTATACTCTTCACATTAAAAAATAGGACTCAGTTATCCTTAGACTAGAAACAATATTAACTTAAATCATCCAATTGAAGAATAACATACTTTAATGGAAGTACATTGCATGTAAAATTTTTGGGTCAGTACCATAAATTATTTGACACTAACATATGGGAAGGGAAAATACTATTTGATGAAAATACTAATTGTGTGCTTATACAATCAAAACAAAAATGTCACTAATCTTTGATGTTTAGGGTTTAGAGCAATAATTAATACATGCATTTAAAATTGATAGGGGCGCCATTAATTAATTAATTATCATCTGTTTAAAAAGCCAATATTCTTTGAACCATTGGCTTTGAATGGATTAAGGACAATTTTTAAAGTTAGGTGATCAATCAATCAACTAACTTAATAACAACCACTAATATGTTGTGATTTGAGTTTTCGAAGTGGTAGATCACATGTCCAATTTCATCTTTATATATAATTACAAATTAATCAACAAGAAATTACATAATATGCAATTTTTTAATTTTTTGTTTAAAATTTCACAATCATTTTGACAATATTTTAAAATTATTGGTGCATACTTATAGATTAGCAATAAGGACTTGAACCGGACCACCAAATTATACCGAGACTTCGATAGCTCGAATCTAGCTATGTGTTTTATTCAAACTAGATATACTAAATTGGTAGAATGCTCTTCGATCGAGGGCTCGGTTAGTTGACTGTTGCAGCGTTTCTTGTAT
Source organism: Garcia nutans (assembly GCA_947685225.1). Classification (NCBI taxonomy): domain Eukaryota; kingdom Viridiplantae; phylum Streptophyta; class Magnoliopsida; order Malpighiales; family Euphorbiaceae; genus Garcia; species Garcia nutans. The sequence continues at coordinate 6,560,842 of CANTUV010000068.1, forward strand.
GATCCCTGACATCTCCTTATATTCTCCGACACATCTGATGACACCTTTAGAGTTTATCTCCTACCTTTCATCTATAAATAGAGGTAAAATACTACAGGTAAAATATTTCATTTTCTTCTGACTACTGATTACTTATTATTTCTACAAGAAAAATTAAGCTCTGACTTAGACATTACAGTTTTTTCATTGGAGCCCGAGCTTTTTTTTTTTTTTTTGTAGAAAACTCGCTAGTCGTTGAGCCTAGGAGTCTACGAGAGGAGCTTTGAATCCGGAAATCCACCTTCTCATCAATTATTATTTTTTTTTAAAAAAATTAACTTGATGTATACTTTTTAAAAATGAATGATTTTAAAATTTAAAGTTGAAAAATAAATATTAAAAAAAAAACTGAATATTTAATTTGAAAATATTTTCATTCTTTAAAATATATTTTTTTGTTGAAATGTTCATAATCAATAAGTATTAGGCCTCTTTCTTGAGTATCCAAGAGTATGAAATATAGCCACGCCCGTACGGCGCACAAAGACAATTTGTACAAGCCTCTAAATTTATTATAATGTATCAAAATTGTAATAATTTAAATTTTTTGTCTTAGTTCACTATGAACATTGTAATAACAATAAATATATTTAACTTTGTAATTTCTCTTAAATAACATGAGAATCAAATAGATAATTTCATATTTGTAATCAATAAATATTTGATTTTTTCATATTCAAAAGGATTTCATTACATAATCTATATTAGAGCTAAAGACAAAATTTGAAATGCATATATACTAAATAAATAATATATGTTGTTAAAGAAAATTTATAACTGAATTAAATATATTATTGATAAAAATAACAATAACTTCCAAATATATATGATATTGTATAGTATAATAAGTTAATAACTTATTTAAATCTAAACTTTTTTAAAATTAATTTTTGGAGTTGAGGTAAGTAGAATTATAAAAGTGATAAAATTTTCTCTATCAATATAATTATATATTCAGAACTTAAATTTAAAATTTCTTATTAAAGATCCATATAATTTTTTTTTATTTCAAATTATTATTTTTAACTCAACCTTGTTATAATGTTATCTAAGAATTTCATAAGCCAGTACATATATAAATAAGCTGTAGATAAGGCACTGGGATAATCCACTACATATGCAAAAGCAACGTCCACTTCTGGGTTGATCTCCTCCGGATTGATCTCCTCCATTATTTATTTTTATGGCAATATCGATCTATCGATGGAGACGTCATTCATCCATTTATGCAGTGTACAGTGTCTGATTAGAGAAATAACTATCATAAACCATTAATTATTAACACGTGTTTGCTCGTGTCATGCTAGTCCTTGGAACTATTCATTCACAAAAATTAAAAATCAGTACCTACGTCACTCTCAATAACTATTTGCCCTTTTTTTTTTTTTTAAGAATAGAACTCAGAATTGAGAACTCCAACTCAGACTCAGTGATAGCCACATAAAACTGCACATCTGAAATCATGAGCTAGAGAAACACCAATTTAAAATTTATTCATAAACTTAATTGGTATCATGGAATAATTAATAATTAAACTATTTGGCCATTTTAAATTAATTTAAAGCACAATATATTAATTATACTCTAAATTTAATAATTTTAATAATTTTATTCTATATGCTTATTTATTTATTAAATTATTCAATGTATTTATCTATTTTATTTTAATAGACACTTATATAATTATATATTGATCACTTTACCCTTTTATATTTATTTATTTCATATTCAATATATACTTAAGCAAAAATAATATTACAGTTATATATAAATATCTATTTAATATAAAATATATAAATACAAGAGTTAAAGTGATCAATATATGAGTATATAAGTGTTTATTGAAATAAAATAAATAAATATATAGAATAATATGATAAATACATAAAATAAAATAATAAAAACTATCAAGTTCATTAAGCAATTAATGCATTAACTCTTAATTTAATAAAATTTTTTATTTTATCAATTACCATAAATGTGTTGTTCTGCAATTATTCCTATTAATTTTAGTAAATGGTAAATAAGAAGGTGATGAATGTACAAAAGATTTTGATAAGAAATATTAAAAAAAAGGATAAAAAGTCTTATTTACTATTTCATTTTGAAGGCTTATAAAATCTCTAACCTATCCTTCACACATCCATTCTCCTTTAAACTTAACTTAGTGAGCCCTTTATATATATATTTTTTAATATTTTAAGTACACAACCACATTTAATAAACTCAATCTTTCAATTTACAATTAATCTCATAATTTTTTTTTTCATATGTGAACTCCAGTCTCATGCTGTCAAATACTAATAATAATTATTTTCTTCATCTTCACGTTTTCAAAATCAAACTTTCCTTCTTCCTATTCATCTTACACACTATCATAATTTTCCTCTTCCTACTCATTTTTCATACTTTCTAATTTTTCTTCTTTCCTTTCATCTTCCACACTTTCTGATTTTCCTTTTTTCCCCTTTATCTTTCATAATATGTAAAATCCAGAAAAATTGAAATCACTAAAGAACGAAAAGAAGGATAAGTTTTATGTTGTATTCAAAGGTTGAAAAATGTGAAATTTATACTTCATGGAATAAATGTGTCACCCAAGTTTTTGGGGTGAGTGGAAGTATCTACAAAGCATGTGATTCTTTTGATGATGCTAAAGAAGCATGGAATTTATTTAATAATGTAAGAGACAAAACAAGTCAGCTTCCACCGCGAAGCATTTTTGAAGGACAAAACATTGATAGTAGTGCCAATTTTTTAGATTCTAAAAATCATGTTTATATCCATTCACATGACTTGCCTTTCGTCTTCATCGTTGGAATCTTGCTTGGGTTACATATCTCAAAACGATGATGACAAAATTATTCAACACTAGCTTTTTGTTATATTATGAACATATGCGACCCTATATTCATGATGAACAAATAAATTTACTTTACTTAGTTGTGAGTTTGTATTACGAAAATATTATATAGACTTTTTTTATGAATGATCAATTTTATAAATTACATTCACATCATTTTCTATAATAAGTGGGTGATAACAAATTCATGTAGTATATTTTTGTTTGATCACATAAAAAATTTCAACCTTGCTAAATTCACTTCCATAATTACTAATATCCGTCAACATTCAAAGATAGCATATGATATTTAATTTGAGATCCAAAAAATACTAAATAGTGTTGTCTTTATTGTTGCAACAATTGGAAATAAGATTTAAATATTGTTATAATTATAATTAAACACTGTTATAATTAACAAATTTAACACATTTAAAAGATTGCCATTTTTTCTCCTATTAATTAGATGAATACTGTCACATAATTATCCAATGTTAAAAGAAATCCAAACAAGCCTAAAAATGTCGTGTAATTGTGTTTTACAGAACCATAAATTAGAGATACAAATGATGTTAGAGCTTGTAACAAAACATCCAACTTTATTTATGGTTGAAACAAACTTGTGTGTGTACTATTTCATGCTCATCACATACATGCACAAAAACTAACTCAAAGACATCCCTCTTTAAGAAAAGGTGATCCATATAGTACGATGTCTATCCATGTTATATTTTTTTTTGCACATTACACCATATTTCTTCTTTCTAGGAACATATTCTACTTTCCACATCCTAAGCATACGAGGATCAAAGAAAAACATTCACTTGCAGTTATCTCCAAGATGTTCTATGGAAAATCGAATTGGAAGGTTCTGAACAAGGTTAAGCTATACATCAATAAGTTGTAATTATAATTAAAAATCTAATAAAAAACCAATGCTTCTAAAATATTTTAACTCACCAATTTTTTCCTAATCTCTTTTCTATTTAGAGAACATCTTACCCTCAAGTGATTTGGTGTTGGTTACAAAGCATTTGCAATTTCTTTCAAAACAATGTTGTTAACAATAACCTTATCAGTATTACATAAACCTAAAAAATTATTTACCTTTTGTGATTAAATCTGGATTGAGATACAGTTGTTTTAACACTTCGTTTTTTGAAAATTTTTTCTCTCCATTAATCAATATGTTCATAGAAAATGACCCCTCTATATCTGAGAGCCTTTGGTAATCAACTTAATGTTCGTTCTTCTTATATATCCTGACATGAAATTCAAAATTTGGCAGCATGAGAAAAATAAATTTCCACCCAATATTAACATAATACCAATTAAGTATATGCTCAAATTCTTTTTTTTAGTACAAATTTCTCTTCAGCTTTAATGAATATGAGCTTTATTCTCCATTCGTCATCAAGCCTTCCACCAAATTAGAGGGTGAGAAATTTTGGATAACTAAAAAATTCTTCACTCTTAAAAAATTCTTTTGGGCACAGTCTAGAAATACCAATTCAAAAAGTTAGCAATTCATCTAATAGATTTGCACACATATTGAACAATATATAATTTGGAAATTAAAAAAAAAAAGAATGCAAAATGATGTGCCACTAAGTCATTGGTGTGTATATAACAAAACTCAAATACATCTATGTATAAAATTAGGTGTAAACATTCTGTTAACCATAGTTATCGATTAATACACGAAGATTATCTACATAATTAGGGAAAAGAAAGTAAGAATATTAAGTTTGCAAAAATTACCTCAATAGTTTAATGATAGAGGAACTAATATTCTTGTTATTGAAGAGAAATAATGGTGGCTCGAATCACTTTCTATCTCAAACCATGCAAACACAGTAAATAGGGAGCCATCTCTTTTCTGTTTATTAACTAAACGACATCGTATGTCACTAAACACATGGCATTCCATCCCTTTTGTTTGTTATTTTAACTATATTGTACATGGTGTACACTAATTTAACACGTATCGTATGTGGCTAAACATAGTATAATTTACTTACAATTATCATAAATTTTACATAAACATGCTTGATTTCATATATGTTCAACCAATTTCAATGAAACAAAATGATCAATATGGCAAATAGTAGATTAATTTAATTACAGCTATCATACAAAGTTTCTTAAGCATGCTTGATTTTAAATATGGTCAACCAATTTCAATGATACAACATTATCAATTTGGCTAATCATAGATTAATTTAGTTATAATTGTCATACAAAGTTTCTTAAACATGCTTGATTTCATATATGTTCAACCAACTTCAATGATATAACATTATCAAAGTGGCAAATCATATATTATCTTAGTTACAATTATCATATATGTGGCTTAAACATTTTTGAAGTCATATATGTTCAACTAATTTTAATGATAGAACATTATCAGTGTGTTAAACCATGGATTAATTTATTTACAATTGTCATATCTGTTACTAATTAAACATGCTTGATTGCATATACGTTCAACCGATTTCATACATATAACATTATCAATGTGGCTAATCATAGGTTAATTTAATTACAATTATCATATATGTGACATAAACATATTTGATTTCATATATGTTCAACCAATTTCAATGATACAACATTATAAATGTGGCTAATGATATATTGTTTTAATTATAATTATCATATATGCTACTTAAACATGTTTGAAGTCATATATGTGTTAAATTATGGATTAATTTACTTAGAGTTATCATATATGTTACTAATTAAACATGCTTGATTTCATATATATTCAACCAATTTCAACGATACAACATTATTAATGTCGTAAATCATAGATTATTTTAATTACAATTATCATATTGTAAATCCTTAATTTTAACACCAAAAATCCAACACGATTATAAATTTCTAAATTAATTTATTAATTGATAGTTTTAATTAATTGATTTCTTAATCAATTGGTTAATTTATTTGTTGGATGATTAAAAAAGCCTAGTGAAATAAAAAAATAATACAAGAAACAAAAATCGAAAGCCCAACGGAGCCAGACCATGACATGATGAGCTTGCCATGGTTCATGGCAACCTCGCCATGTGGCATGGTGAGTTTGACATGGTTCAGTTTATCTTGTTTTGAAATTTAAAAAATAAAAATTTGAAATCATTTATAGTTTGATAAAATTTGATCCATTTTTGAAATTAAGTTTTGATATAATTTTTTTTAGATATTTGGAACAGATTTTTTGGGGATTTTGAAAAAAGGGATTTTTAAGGAGACATGGCATAAAAAGAAAAAGAGGAGAGTGAACATGAAAAAAAACACAGTGGATAGTGAACAATAAATTTTTCTTTAATAGTAGAAAAAGACTATTGGAGGACCCCAATTTCAAGGGTAAGCCAGAATAGCAAAGAAGGTGTGATACTATAGGAGAGAAGGCTTGAGTTTAGTCGAGTCAAAGTAGAAAATTGGAGGAACTAACAATGTCAATATGGTTTCTTATCTTTTATCTAAACTGATTAAAAATGTCATATGATGATCTTCTCATGATTATTTTAATCGTTTTAGTTATTTGATATTTTTCTAAATTACAATTCTCAAATTGAGTTTATGAATAATCAGTTATGAAATGCGGTAATTTGGATTTCTTAATCATATATTTTTAAGATTGAAATGACATATTAGTTTTTTTTCTTTAAAAAGATTTTATGCAATGTAGATAAATTGTGTTTTTATTTTATACAATATCTCTATTTTGATTTTGCAGCTGGCTTTGACATGCCTTTGCTGACTGAAGCTTTCTTAGATTGCCTGAGGTAGAGTTAGTTTGCATGTTACACTTACATTTTCATGAATTCAGCAATTGTTAGTCTTTAAATAAAATAATATTAGGATGAAAGATATTTTCTTTTATTAATTTTTCATCACCTTTTGCTATTAGATAATTTATTTTAGCCTTTTGGTCTATATTCAAAATGGTGCACATAGAATAATTTTATTATTGACTCTATTTTATTAAATTGGGACAACCATAAATATATTGCAAGCATACACACAATTACTCATGTTGCCAACTAGCCCTATATTGTTTTCTAATTATTAATATTTTCTCATTTTTTAGCCCTAATTGTTATCTAGCCTGCCTTTTTGAATTTTTAGAATTAGCCGGTTGCTCTATTTTTGCTTAGGCCGTCCTTTTGGGGTTTCAACCTAGCGAGCCTCTTTATTTATTTTTCTCTTTTTTTTCGTCTCTTTTTTTATTTCAAACATAGAACTTCTTTAGCAAGTCAATATTCACTGATTCACTGAACTCATTCCCATCCATATCTGACAGACTTGACCATATGTTTCTTCATTACTTCTTTCACAACATAAGGCCCTTCCCAACTTAGTCTAAGCTTCCTTATCAGGTCAGGAACATTTGTTTTGCATTATTTTAGCACTAGATCACCAACCTTAAGTCTTCTAATATGAACTCTTTTATTGTAAGCCAAAACTATCTTTCTTTAATAAAGCTGGTGATGATATAGTACTTTCAGCCTCATTTCTTTTAATAAAGACAACTATGTATATCTACTTAGTACCCAGTTCATTTCTGGCAATTTAGCTTCTAAGACTACCCTCAGGCATTTGATCTCTATCTCAATAGGTAGCACAGCCTCCATCCCATAGACTAGAGGAAATGGCGTCATTCCGATTTGAGTTCGAACACTTATTCTATACCTTAATAAAGCAAAGGGGAGCATCTCTGACCAATCCCTATATGTCTTGGTCATCTTGGAAAGAATATGCTTAATTGTCTTATTGGCTGCTTCCACTGCACCATTAGCTTTTAGTCTATATGAGGAGGATCGATGGTAAAGGATCTAATACTTGGCAAATAAATTTATAGTAGCTCTTTGGATTTTGTACACCATTATTTGATACTACACTATGTCGAATTCCATATTTGCAGATGAGACTTCGCTCAATAAACAGAGCCATTTGTCTTGCTCCCAGCTTATTAAAAGATTCAGCATCAATCCACTTTGAAAAGTAGTCGACTGCTACCACTATGTACCGGTGGCCATTTGAGGCTGTTGGATGAATCTCTTCAATAGTATCTATTCCCTAAGTCGTGAACAACCAGGGCAAAGACATTAAGTGTAACTCCTTGAGAGGTAAATGATTCAAATTTTCATATAGCTGGCATTGTTGGCACCTCTGTACAAAATGAATATAATCTTTTCCATGGTCAACCAGTAGTAGCCTTGTCGAATAATCTTTTTAACCAGAGCTAGACCATTCATGTGAGGTCCATAGATTCCTGGATGTACTTCTGACATGATTTGTTCAACTTTAGACTTCTTCAAACATCTCAAATGTACCCCTGTCTCACTATCTTCGATACAACTCCCCTTGAAAAGTGATGTACTGTAAAGACCATCACCTTATAGCCCTTCTCTCTTCCTTTGTTGCCCCTAGCGGATAGTCTTTACTTTTTAAGAACTACTTAATGGTGTCATACCATGCATCATAATCTGTAATAATCTCCATGATCATTCCATATTCATAGCAAAGAGTTGATGAATTGGTCAAAGCCAGATGTTTAAGAAATAATTTGATAGAATTCTCCCATACTGAAGCCAATATGGCTAGGGCATCGACCATCTAATTTTCTTCACTAGGTAAGTGTAGGAACCTACAATCCTTAAATTTCCTCTTTACTGTGGTCAAATAACTATGATATGGCTTTAGCTTCTCCTCTTTTAACTCCCGTTCTCCATTTACTAGGGAAACAACTAGCAATGGATCACCAAAAATTTCTACTCTATCCACTCCTATTATCAATAAGGTTTTCAAATTGAAAATACATGTTTTACATTATACCATATTTTTGGTTACCTTAAATTTCAACTTTTGGCTAAAGGGATGAGTTTTCCCTTAGGTGACTCTATTATAACTTCTAAACTAGCTCATTTCTGTTCACTGCTCCATCAAAGTACATCTTTCATTTCTGTACTTCTATGGCTCCCAAGTGTTCATTCGAGAATTCAAAGGTCTCCTCCTCACTTTCAGGTAGTGGTTGTTGAGCCAGAAATTCTACTACTGCTCTTCCTTTAATTATTTTTCTGGTTATATATTCAATCTCAAATTCTTCTAGATTATTAACCACCGGCCATACTTTCCAATTAACGAGGGCATTTCTCTTAAATAATTAACTAGATCCAACTTAGAAATTGCATGAACACTATAGGACTGAAAGTAATGCCGCACTTTCTTTGATGACTGAGCCACAACAATACATGTCTTTTAAATGATACTATACTTGATCTCATAGGGCAAAAGTTTTCTACTCAACTAATAAATTGCATGCTTAACTCTTATTTTGTCCTTTTGAGCTAATATTGCCCCTATTGACCCTTCTTCTACTGCTAAATATAGTATCAACGGTCTACTGGGTTTGGGTGTTTTTAGAACATGTAGATTTAATAAGTATTCTTTTATGCACTTAAAATCCTTCTGGCACTCACCATTCCATTCAATCCGTTAGTTCTTCTTGAGCAGTTTATAGATGGGTTCACAAATTATTGTGAGTCTCGTAATGAACCTACTTATATATTGTAATCTCTCGATAAACCCCTGAACTTCCTTCTCCATCTTAGGGGCTGACAAATCCCTGATTGTCTTAACTTTGTTAGAGTCAATCTCAATACTGTTTAGGCTAATGATATGTCTCAACATCTTACCTGAGGTAACCCTGAACACACACTTCTTTGGATTTAACCTAAGGTTATACTTAACTGCTCTTTCAAAGAAGTTCTCCATATTCTAGAAATGTCATTCTCTCATTTTTTTTATTTCACCATCCTATCATCAATATATACTTCAACCTCTTTATGCATCATATCATGAAATGAGGTAGTGGTCATCCTTTGATAGGTTGCTCCAGTATTCTTTAATCTAAATGGAATCACCCTATAGCAAAATATACCCCATGTAGTTATGAATGTAGTTTTAGCTTTATCCTCTTAGGCCATTAACTCCTGATTGTATCCGAAAAATTCTTCTATGAATAAGATTAGCACACTAGAGGTAACACAATCGATTAAGACATATATATGAGGTAGGGAAAAATCATCTTTAGGGGAAGCTTTATTCAAGTCTCTGTAATTCACACAAACCCTGATCCTCTCATCCTTCTTTGGCACAAGAATGATATTGGCCAGCCAGTCAGGGTATTCAATTACTTTTAGAAATTTCAAATGTTTGGCAGGCTTCATGTGAGTGTAGATAGGAATCATGTGTTCAAATATATCTCGATCAATTTCCAGCATATCTTCATAGGACTACGCAAAAACTTATTTATATTTTTTGAATATTATTTTAAATTTCTCTCTCTCTTTAGGAGTAAGGTTAGATGCTATGCTAATATTTTTAGGGTTTTCAGGTGTTTCCAAATTTAATGATTGAGTATCAACAGAGTTAATATTAAAAATAATCATGTAATCACCACATGAATGAATGCAACTATCAGAAACAATATCACACAAGTAAGCAAAATCAGACTTTATTAAATTCATTTTAGAAAAGAAAACATTATCTTCCTCATAAAGAGTAGACAAATCAAAATAAAAAATGAATGTTCTCATGATCACAGATTACAAGATTTTCAAATTGTTCTTCAATGAGAACAACAATCTCCTATGGAGTCTTCTAGATTCTTAGACCAACTTCCTTCTTCTCCGCTTGTCTAGCTTTTTGGTTAGTTGGCGAGATGAACTTCTTTTTCACATGCTCAGCAAGCTCAACAACATCAACAAAGATCTTAAAATCTGGAATCATCTTTCCCTTGAACATGATAGGCTATGGCTTTCCTTATAGAGGTTCCAATTCTGGAGCTTTAATAAATATCTTCTCTAGTGGAGGAAACTCCATCTTCTTATCTCACTTTCGCAGAATGTCTTCATCCGTTCCTTCACAACCTAGCCTCTTTCTAGACACTTGAGTTTTGAAATTGGAAATTCTATAAGAAAAATACACTTCTAAAATTGAATTTTCTTAAACTCCACAATTACTCCAATTTAATCAATCCAAAGCAATACAATATCAATCAAATAGTAACAAAAAAATAATTTTTATATAAATATAATATTTAAAAACTTCAATTGATTTAAACTCACCTAGGTCAATAAACTCAAACATAGGCTCTGACACAAAAATAAATGTATTACTCTTATACCCTACATACATAAAAATACAAACATAGGATGCAAAATAACTACAGTAGTTAAAAACCATAAAAAAATATAGCTTATTAAAAAAAAATCATTATATGCATATATAAATATGGCAAATTAATAAAAATACAAGAGTGATTCAATATTTAAAATATTATATGTAATATATATAATACAAATAAATGATAATAATTAAGTTATAGTTATAAAGAACATAAAAATTTCTAAGAAAATTCGTGAGAGTTTTATTTATAAAATCATTATCGTCAAATGTTCGAAATTGAAAATTATGCAAGAAAAATATACTTCTAAAATTGAATTTTCTTAAACTCCACAATTACTCCAATTTAATCAATCCAAAGCAATAATATGAATCAAATAGTAATAGACAAAATAATAATAATTTTTATATAAACATAATATTTATAAACTTCAATTGATATATCAAATATATAATAGTCATAATTATGAAATCATAATAAATTGGTTGCAAAAACTATATATAATATGTAGTACCAATGGAAATGCTTTTGTGGTAAGATCTTTAAACTTTTATAATCACCCTCAAACTTAAGCCTTCTCAAACTTATTAGGACTCTTTCTATTTGTAATCCATCACCCGCACAATAAATTTAATTACTCTAAGCTATACAGTTTAATGATACTTATTTTGGAAATAAATAAATAAATTAGAAATCTCAATTCATAACAATTTTAACATAAATCTTTTCATAAATGAAATAATCATGGTTTTAAAAAAGAGTTTCATAAACTCCAACCATAATTTAAATAAGTTCATATTTTTAACATTTCATATCTCAATATACCTAAATTATGCCCATACATAATTATCCAAGTTTCTATAATATTGAATGGGCCCATCACGACCTGTAGGTCTCGACACCGTAGACAAAGTATAGCGATACCAGAGTATTTCGCCTGAAGGTGTATAAATATCATATTACAAGTCTCTTCGACACTGTAATATCTTGATGCTATAGCATCGCAATACTATAGTATCTCGCCCATAGACATAAATATAATAATCATGTCATGACACATTCTTAATCGTCGACATGCTAACTTGACAGAACTAAACCTAATATTACAAATCAAGAACATGTGTAGGGCATTAAACACAATATCATTTCCATTAATTTTTCAAAATCCATCTCAAGTTATCATTTTCATAATTTTCTCACAATTCATCAAAACTCACACACACACACACACACACACATATAGGATTTTCTTAATACACTAGATAAATAATTTAATATTGGAATTCAAAATTAACATTCATATAATTAAATGAACTTAATAGTCAAATGGCTTTAAAATATTTTAATCCACCTTATAAACTACAAATTCCATATTGTAATGATTTTCAATTGAATTAATCAAATCAAATCTCTCTTTATATTTATATTAAAATTCATAAAATTATCTTTTGAATTTCACAAATAATCAAGTAATAATTTAAAAAGAATACCAAAGACATTTATATCATAATTTACAAATTTTAATAAGATTTTCACAAATATATTCAAGTAACAATTTGAAAATAATTCCAAAGTAAGTTTATGTCAAAAATATAACAATTTTAATTAAATATTTTGAAAGTAAGAACAAACCTCAATTGCTCCAAAAATCAATTTAATTACATCCTAATTCTCAAAATAAAGAAAATACTTCTACACCACCTTGAATCAAATTGGCTAAAGAATACCCCTAAATCAACAAGAGTTTAATTCTTCAATTAAACACATATTCATACTTAAAATACTCAAATTAACTCTTAATCACACTAATCCTAACCAAACCCCATCAAAAACTCTAAATATAAAAGTTCCATAAATTTTAATTTCTTGATTCAAACTCAATTCAATTAATTAATCATAAATTCATCATATAAATATTATATTCTCTTCATTATCAAAAATATTTCCCATATACATCATCTTTTTTAAACATAAATAAATCTTCTCCTAAATTTCTAAATATTTACATAATCTAAAACTCTTAAAATCAAGCTTAAAAAACACATATCTTACTCAAATCTTCAATTCCCCTTCAAAATCTACTTATTGAAGGAGAAGGAGAAGAAGAAGAATAAGAAGAAGAAGACTTTTCTTCTTTCTTTCATCCTTATCTTTTTATATTTTATATTTTATATTTTATCATCATCATCATCATCATCATCATCATCATCATCATCATCATCAATTTTAAACCTCCAACATCCATCTTCTTTCTTCTTTCTTTTTCTTTAACTCATTATTATTACTATTATTAGTAGTAGTATTTTGAAATTAATGGATGTGACAATTTATACCTGAAAGTAAGCCTCCTTACAACATCTTTAAATGCTACAAGCTATCACATTATAACTTCATTGGTTGTCCTTTCATGTATGTTGTTTTTTAGAAATTTACTAATTCATATTATTATTATTCATTATCAATTAGTGATATTATAATCCTTTAAGAGTTTGCATTATGCATGTTATCATTGCATGAATAACTTCATTGATTATTTTCCTCACATGCCTAACTCTTAACCAGTAAGTATTAAACCATATATGTTCTTGATGATCATGCCATTTGACCACCACCTCAATCGCGATTCTTAATTTTTTTGCACCATAGGTATTAATTTTAATTGACAGATTGATAAATTTAAAAAATAATGGCATACAACATAATACATATAATTTTTAAATTGTAAGATATTTTTAAAAAAGAGTCACATTTAATATAAATGTCAAAATAAAAATGATTTACTTTTTAAAGTGATTTTAGTTTAATTGAGACTTTTAAGTTAAGTGTTGTCAAATTTATTGCTATTAAGTGCTTAAATTTTAAATTTTAAATAAATGATGAAATCAAACGCCACATCAATTTTTTGAGAAATTGAAATAGTATCTCTTATCTGCACCATAACTAAATCTGAAGTATTTAGATTTATTTGATGGTCGATTTTATTTTATTTTATGAAGGAGGCTAAAGCCTCTATAATTGCTTGCAACCAACTTGGTCTGGACAATGCCAATCATGTCTTAGTCAATGCACATCTTAAAACCCAGGGGCATCTCTTGCAAGATATGAAGGTCCAACTGAAAATTTACCGCATGGGAAGCTAACCAGTTTGCAACTCCATTGGCTTCTTTATAAATATATTTAATATTTACAAACTAATTCAGTTTGAGTAGCCATTTTATACTAGAAACCCGTGGAGAGTGCTCACTTATTTGAATGTTATCCTCTTTGATTATTAGCCACACATTGCCTGTTGACTTCTAGTCCAACCTTCTTATGCACTTATTCCATGCCAAACGTAGAATCTGTTGCTTCTTGTTAATAAAATGTCAAAAATGGAGGTGCCTAACTTAAGTAATGGTGTCAAAAATGGAGGTGCCTAACTTAAGTGATGGTGGTAAAAAATGAAAGTGCCTAACTTAAGTGATAGTGGTCAAAAATGGAGGTGCCTAACTTAGGTAAAAGAGATACCTAACCTTTGATAAATCTCACCAACCATTATGTTCACATATTATAATTTTCCTATATAAATGGCCCTTTGGCCATTGTTATGTATGAGAGAAAATTAGAGAGAATAGAAAGAAAATTAATAGAGAGGAAGATCAGAGCGGGTCAAGCAAAAATTAAGTCAAGTAATTTTTGTGCTATTGATCACATCTATTAGGGAATTTCTTTAAAAGAATTTCTGTTAAAATTCTTGGGGATAATTGGATGTGAGGTGTGACTGTTTGTAAACATGGTGTATTTTCTCCTTAATAAAAGTCTGCAGCAGCTCATGAGACGTAGACATAATTGGCCGAATTCCGTTATCAAATTGCGTATTGCTATTCCGCATTTATTTTTCGCTTTCCTACTAATCTGGTTTAAGGGAAATAGAGTGATAATATTCATTTCCCATCACTTCTTTGTAAGCATCATTCATATTTAGCTTGGACCAACATGTTAGAGGGGGATTCTAATTGATTAAGATTTCTTGTTGCCCTAGAACTCAACCAATAATCCTATTATTCTAGCAAGCTGAATTATAATGGAAAATAGAGGCTTGAATCTTTGACAATAAATCTTTAATTAAACTTATGTTTCCTTAGAAAATGAGCTCATTATGTGCCTTCCATAAGCTCAGCACACCATTGGAAAGAGTATGTACCAAGGTGTTTTACCATTTATAAGAAAAGATAGAAAGATTTTTGGAAAGTTAGCAAATCACATTTAAAGTGAAGAAATTCTCAAAGATGTTAGAGAATTTTTGAAGAGTCCAAATATTTTTTTACCCAAAATCACATAGCACATAGATTCCATCTTCCAACTGATGTCACAACAAGCACAACTTCCACCCTTTGTCAAATGCTAATCGAACTGTACTGCTATTAGATAAGAGCTCTCCTTTGAAGGCTAACCAGAGGAATATGTTAAGTCTATAGAGCCCTTTATTTATTCTTTCAGACTGAATGGCTATGTCACACCCCAAATTCAGAGTGGATGGTCCTAGGGTTCAGGTTGATAAAATCCATTGGATCCATATAAAACTCAAACTTAGAACCAAATTCAGAGTGGATGGTTCTAAGGTTCAGGTCCTAGGGTTCAAGTTTTTTTTTCCCTTTGGCTATCTTTTAATTGCCATTGGATACCACATTGCACTACTACCAGAGTTGCCTTTCCTACAAAACAAACTAAAAAAAATAATGATGAGGTTATGCGTCAGTAACCCAGTGAGTATTCAACCTTTTAATGTGTGCTTTAGTTTAAACTTTAATTAGTAGCTTACGTAGCTTATTAAAGTTTAAATTATTTCTTTAACTTTTGGATCTTATCACATCCTTCAACTTAATAACGTAACCACACTTTCTCTTACTACTTCCATCTTACATTTATTATCTAGACCTTAATAATTAGTTTATCATGCTCTTAAATTCTGTTAATTCTTTTATACTTTTGTTTAATATGGATTTTATGTATAATTACCTTTTGTTTAGGTAAATAAAAAATATTAGGGTTACTGTATAGATTTTAGATTTTATACCTTTTCAAATAATTAATAAATTTCTTTATGCAAATATAGAAAAAACAAGGCTACCAATAGGGTATAAAAAAGCAAATGCAAAGAGAATAAATTAATCACATATCAAAAGCATGGATATCATAAGGTTTAGAAAAACATATACAAGAAGAAAAGTTCAGTCAAAGATCATGATGTTCAAATTACTTTATCATTTAGAAATAAACATAAATTTTCATAATAAGGGCTCATATGATAGATGCAGAATAGGCAGGCCATAGGCTAATAGCATGATATTTAAGTTATTTTAGGATATTAAGTTTGTGGGGAGAAATAAGGTTAAAGGCATTATCTTCGAGGAGGAATCAACTTTGACTCCTATTACTGCTTTTAACATTTTGTAAGTTTCCATACCTATGACTGGTCAAGAAGCAAATTTGAAACCTCAACAAGACAATGGTGAACAACTCCCTGCACATTTTGAGGTAATTGTTCTAAAATAACAAACTCAACAACATCAAAAATAGATGTTGTTACGGAGATCCATATGAGAGGAGAGTAAAGCTATTTTAGATTATAATATAAGTTTTCTCCAAGAACATGACAAAAATAAAGGATTGGTGGAAGATAATCCAATCAGCTTCCACCGAGTCATACATGATACATGATTCTAACTCTCAAAAGTGGATAGATGCCATGAATAAAGAGTATAAGTCTATACAAGGTAATTAAGTTTGGGATATTGTTCTAATACCTAAAGGTACAAAACTCGATGGTTGTAAATGAATATTTGAAACCAAAAGGAATTTAAAAAGTAACATGGAAAGATATAAGTCTTGTCTTGTAGCTAAAGGCTTATCTCAAAAGGAAGGCATTGATTTTAAAGAGACTTTCTCTCAAGTGTCAATGAAAGACTTATTTAGAGTAATTATGGCTTTTGTTGCATATTTTGACCTTGAGTTACATCAGATGGATGTTAAGATAACATTTCTCAATAGAAACATTGATGAAAGAATCTATATGGTACAACCAGAAAACCTTTAGTTGGAGACCAAAAGAATATGGTTTACAGATTAAAGAAATCCATTTATGAGCTCAAGAAGCTTCTTATCAATGGTACCACAAATTCCATCAAGTAGTTATCTCATTTGGTTTTGAGATAAATGTTATGGATAATTATACGTATCACATATTCAATAAGAGTAAGCATATCTTCTTATCACTAAAAGGGACAAACTCAGTCTCAAATAATGCTCAAAGAATGATCTTAAAGTTAAAGAAATGCAGAAGATTCCTAACGATTTTTAGGAGTATGATGTATGCTTAGGTCTATATATATCCTAAACATAGCGTCCATTGTTAGAATTCTAGGTAGATATCTAAAGAACTTGGACTAGATCATCAAAAAATAGCCAAACATATTATAAGATACTTACAGAGAACTAAGAATTACATGCTCACATGCAAAGAATCAGATTAGTTAGAGATCTTAAGGTATTTTGATTCTAATTTAGTTAGCAAGAGATCCATATTAGGTTACATTTATCTCTTGGCTGGAGGAGTTATTTTTTAGAAGAGGGCTAAGCAGACACTCATAATTTCTTCCACCATTAGAGTAGAATTTGTTGCATGTTTTGAGGCATCCAACTAAGGATTAAGCTATGAAATTTTGCCACTGGGCTGCATATTTAAATGGTATTGAAAGACCACTAAAATTTTATGTGAAATAATTCAACAGTCATATATTCCAATAACAACAGGAGTTCATCTAAGTCTAAGCACATAGACATAAAGTTCTTGGTTGTGAAGGGAAGAGTATAAAGTGGACAGATTTTCATAAAGCACATTAGGACAGACTCCATAATTACAAATCCGCTTACTAAGAGATTAACACCCAGGGTCTTTCATGCGAATATTGCTCATATGGGTGTTGTATTATATAAGGATATCAGGATTTAGTAGGAATCTTATTAGTTACTCTATGTTATGCTTTAGACACTTTTATGTATTTGGATATATTATGCAAAAATAAATTATCCAGTTTATTGACACTCTGTTATTATGTTATGTTATGTTTGATCTCACTACAGATTAAATTAAGACCAATTGAAAATAGACACATTTGGATCACATTATATGTAATTTCTATATTACACATCCATAAATGATCTCTGTCATTTGATTGTATTGGTATATGTGACTATTGATAGTTTTAATTACTCTAAATGCAATAAAAGACGCTTTAATCCTATATCAATATAATCAATGGATGAGATTATTTGAAATACCTCTATTTGTGATAGTAAATTTTGAGCTCATAAGATTATACACATTTTTAAGGCTACATATGTGGCCCACGTGGGAGATTAACTATTGGAAAAATCTAATATGTGGATACATTTATGCGAATTAAATGTGTGATAATATCTTAAAATATAGTCCATTTTCATTGTAATATATAAAGTTTAATATTTGGACTGCGAGGTATTTAAAATATCATGGAATTAATGTGAAAAGACCATTTAATAATTTCTAATTTTTTGAAGGGAAAAATTAGAAATTGAAAATACATATACTATATATATAAGGGTCATGGTCCCCAATTGAATAATACTCCATTTTTTCTAAAAAGAATATCATCTTTTTATATATATAAATTTTAAGAAAATACAATCAATGTATTACAATATATGTATTTTTTTTTATCCTTATTCATATAATAAATTATTTCTAAATTTGTCTTAAAAATAGTACAAACTATCATTAATTTTTTATTTAAAGTGTGAATTTATTAAAGGATAAAATAGAAAAAAAAAAAACCTTGGATGCAGATTGTATTAATTGAAAAAATAACTCATCTCTTCACCAAAGTCAATTTTCAGATGGATCAAAGTATGCTTCCAATAATCTGTTTTGTTATATTCTTATTGTATTCTACATGAAATATTATTTTGTGGAAATAAACCTTTTTTGTTGCTCTGGTCAAGGGCGACTGAGGGGTGGGGTGATCCCCCTTTTAGTAAGGTTTAAGGGAGAGACAGTCAATCTTATTAGTTAGATAACTTACACTAAAAATTAATCTTTTAATGACTATGAGAGATTGTTATTATAAAATGACTAAGAATATAAGAAAAAATAATGTTTATTTGTTGTAGAATAATGTATTATAATCAGTGGCAATATCAGAAATTTGAATGAGTTGGATCGTTTAGCACTAACCTTGCTATTAATTACTGACATAAAAAAACGACTTCTTATTGGTTACCAGCTCTTAAGGCTCTTCCTTGTTAAGATCTATTATTCGAGTTAGAAATTTTGTTCCCACTTCCCACGAGTTCTTGACTCCATATTCCATTTATGACTTTGATAATTTTATTCTCTTTTTTCAATTAAAAATTAAATGTGAGAATAATTCACACACAGAAATTCACAAATAACAGGGAAGTGAATTAAAAAGTATTTATAGGATAGTGAGAGATCTTGAAAACGTTAAAAAATTACTATTAAAAATGAGATTAATATAAAAAATTATTATTAAAAATGAGATTAATAAAAAAATTGCTGCATTTTAGGTTTACTATAGCACTTTTAAATTTAATATTAAAATTTAATTATATAGAATAAAATAAAATTTCTCAAGAGAGTGGATCAATATAAAAAAATTTTTGTTATTAAATAATATTATAAAATTTTAAATATATTTACATAAAACTTTTAAATATTAATGAGTTGTTTATCACTGATTATTTATATATGGCGCCCACTCTGATAACAATTTTTTTATAAACTTTGATAACAATTTTTACTAAAATATGAATTAGAATATAATTAAAATTTAACGTTAATTTATATTAGAATTTTTAATATATTAATTATTTATTAGGATATAAAATATAAGATATATTAAATTAATCAATTAAAAACTAAGCGAGCTTATTTTAAAATTAAAAAAACTTAACTGAAAATTCAAAATTTTTACTTTTTAAAATTAAGATAGTATAGTAAAGATAGATAAATATAGTTATATAGATTACATTAATACCAAAATTTGCAATATTATGAAATCTCTTTAAATGTGTGTGGGTGGGAAAGAATTAATTGGCAGAGTATATAATAATATTCTTTTATAAAGATAATTGGACAAGTCTATTTGGCTCTCACCAATAGTGACAACCATAGAACCCCCACTTAATTACTAGAAAGTTAGGCACATTCTTGCCTAACAAAGAATGTTAGTTTCCACTTCAAAGGATAAAAAAAACAAGAAATGGCATCACTAATTTACAATTAGGAGGCTTAAATCGTAAACTACTCTTCAACTATTATACTATAATTGGTAATCCATAAAAATGTCTATATATATACGTATAGTTTCCTTGCTTGGAAACATTGCATAAGAATCATCATCTTTGCCGGCATCTAACTACCACAAGAATAATAAATAAATAAATAAATAAATAAAAAGAGTAAGCAAAATCTTGGGTATCTCCAAATATACATACATATCAACTTATGAGCACGTATATATAATAATATATGAAAAATGAATTGCAAGCATAATAATATTGTAAGCAAATAATCATTTCCCACCAATTCAATTTTTTTTTTATTATACACGTGTGCGGCAAAATATTAAATTATAATACTATATATATATATGTATGTATGTGTATATATTAAGTCTAGTCTTAGGTTAAAGGCCGAATACATAAAAAAACACATGTTGCTTGTGCAAAAGGTCCTATTAACCCCGTATAATTTTCGGGGGTTCTAAGATGCACCTCTACCATATTAAATTGATATTAATTAGCCATTTCATCAGCTAAAAAATGACCGTACCAGCGCGTGTGTAAGAGGGGCGTGAAGTCTATATACCGTTCTACGCCTTCTCTTCCACAACGGCTAATTTGGTCATACTCTTTAAATTCAGAGACTTTAGGGTAAAATGTAATAGTGCTCTTCATCTTTTCTACTCTCTATCATGTTTTTGATTCAATTTCTTGAACTTCCATCCTTAAATCTCTTTAATTAAAAGTATTTTTCTTTTATTTCAGATTGTTGAAAGAATAAATAACGATCTGCATGCGTCTGATTTACCCCATTGTCACTGTGAAATGGTCGCCATCATCAAGCATTCATGTACACCATCAAACCCAGAGAGGAGATTTTTTGGGTGCAAGAATTATGGGGTAAGTTACAGTAATGAAAATTTTGTATTTCTTCAGTTTGATTTTGAAATTTTGTTTTGATGAAGGTTCGTTGTTGTGCATAGGGAAAAAGTTGTGATTATTTTCTTTGGTTTGATCCTCCTACAACTGATCATTTGAAGCTGGTTATTATTGGTTTGCTTAGAAGGGTTAAGGAACAAAAACAAAGGAGCAGAAGACTGAAAATTTTGAAATTTTGTTTAGTTGCTTTGATATAGTTCATATATATGTATTTGTTCTGATTTGTTTTAGTGTAGGTAATTATGTAACTATGTTGTAGTTTTTGTTGTGTTTGTGTTTGTAATGGGGAATATTTAAACTAGGTTGTTGATTGTAATGAGAGTATAGGTTTGCTAAATATGCAACACCCCATTATTTGAGGTAAAATGATGTAACAACTTGGTTAATTTTGAATGAAATTTGGATTGTGCATTGTATAATTCATAATGACATAAAGTAATTCATTCTTATCCCAATTAATTCAGTACATCTATCTTTGTATGAAATGTGTGTAGTGTACTAAGGCAAGGAGGAACTGGCTGGTCTGCAATGCATGAGTATAAAATAGACTGGTTGGGGTGTTTGGTCTCTGCCTGAGTTGGTGCAAGGATTTGTTTAATTCCTTTGCTTGTTTGAATCAAAATCAAGTGTTGACACTAATGTCTAGTGTTAGGAGTTTCCTGCATTTATGTTCTGGTGTATCTCAATATGAAAAATGGATTGTGATTAGTTGAGGTTAATGGCTGTTTTTAAAATGACAAATGAAAAAAAGAAGAGCCAATTGTTATCTAAAGCAGGAATTTCATTAAATTCAAAATGCATATTGTTCATATATATTCTAGTTCCACAACCTCTTCAATATATCAACTTAGCTAAGTTGTGGAAAAACAAAATGAAATACAATAAACTGACAAAAATAAATATTTATTCAGATCATACAAAAACATTATTTTCAATAGAAATAGTGCATAATACACATTAGTTTTGAGCACTATTTATATGAGGAGGCTGCATTGGATTCACAGATTTTGCACGTTGTCTTGTAAGCATCTGATTCTATGCTTGCTCCTCTGCTAACTGCCTTGAAGTAACAACTTCCATTTCAGGCTAGTTGGCTTGAAGCCTAGATCCACATTCGTTGCAGCAGCACTCTTAATCTCAACTCCTGGCTTATACACAATCCTTGCAGTATTACAACTCTGTATAATAAGTGAAAATCAATCAAATAAATGACGAAAATAATATAAAGTTCAAATAAATGACTTACACATTCAAGAATTTCTCCAGAATTTGCATTGATTCTGATACCATATCCATAATTGAATTTGTCCCTTAGCCTTTTTTGCCCAATTAGAGCACTTTCATGTGCAACTTCACTTTCTCTGCCTCTGCCTCTGCCTACACCTTCATCAGTTTGAGCACCATTCTCATGGCCCATCCTATGTTATTTCTTGCAAATTGAATTAAAATACAAATAAATTTCAACAATTCAAACACAAGTAGTAACTATATTCAATATACACAGCAAGAATCACTTACCCTTGATGTAATACTTCTCTGTGATTCAATGATTAGAGGTGGCTTATTGGACCAAGTCGATCTAGTTTGAGCAGGTGGTATGCTTGGACCATGTTGACATGAAGCTATGCAGGGACTAGGTTCTCACGAAGCTTTGCTAGGATCGACCAAGTTCACATGAAGGTCTGCTTAGAACATGTCTTCTTGTGTTGGCATACTAGCAAAGCAAGAAACTACAGTTAGTTGTCATATTGAATCCATTTAACATAAATCGAAGAATTTAAGAAAGTCTTACAATTACCTGACTTAGACTTGGACAACCATTCTTGTTGTATCCTTTTTCTTTGCAATGTGAACATGTCATGCTTCTTCCATGTCTTGTATGTGACCCAACCTTCTTTGTCTCATGCCTATCCTTCTTCCTATTCTTTTTAGGTTTGCCAAACATAGGTTTCACTACTAGAGGTTCAATGGCTGGGTGTTTTGGCTCTCCCCACATTTTCAAGTTAGGAATGGTCTAAATGAAATGGTCATAAGCCTTCCTATATGTCTCTTTAGGATACCAGTGGACAATGAAATTTTCTGGATTAATTTGCCTATGGTTCATGGCACATATAGCATGTGCATATGGAATACCCTTCAAATCCCAACTTTTATAAGTACAAGCATATTTGTTAAGGTCAACAGTATGACCATACTCCCCCTCCACAATTTTAAACCCAGCTTGGCTATTCCATTGAATATTGCATTGCATAGCAGCAAGCTTGTTATCTTCAAGCCTTTTCATGGTTATAAGAGAGATATCAGTTATCCATGTATCAACAAACTCATTGATTTTGGTGGTCATATCCATCACTTTATGTCTTATATCCTTAAGCATTGTAATAATGGATTTATGTTTGGCAGCCAATATCTAAGAATAAAAAGCCTCTACCATATTATTCTCCACAGCATCACACTTACTATCAGTCTTCATATATGCCCTACACCATGTCTCTTTATTGTGTTCCACAACAACTCTTCAATTATACCTCTTCCTAGATTACTTAATGCCTCAAGTTTATCCTTAATAATACCTTAAAGCTAGCTCTAGCACATCTCCAAAAAGCCTTTCTCATTTCTTCTCCTCTCCAATTCTTACTCCAATTAGACCAAACATGCGTAACACACATCCTATGCTTAGCTTGAGGTAATAATTCCCTTATTGCTGGAATCAAGCCATGTAAAACCAGTACAAGAAACGAATATATTAATACAAATTATAACATTAGCTGAAATAATTAAGAAATAAATAATTACATATTGAATAAAGGATTACCTTTTGTATGCCAGTTATCAAAGTTAATCCTTCACCATCACCAAGATTCAGGTCATGAATCAAAATCCTCATAAACCATCTCTAAGTTTGTTTCGTTTCCAAATCCACCACAGCCCAAGCAATGGGAAACATTTGTTGATTCCCATCCTTGCCAACAACAATTAGCAACTAACCCTTGCAAATCCCTTTTAGGAAACAACCATCATGTCCAATGATCTTCCTGCACCCTTCTACCCATCCTCTCTTCATGGCATCAAAACAGACATAAAATCTTTGAAATAATCTTTTTCTAGGTTCACTATTATCATCAAACTTTACTATACAAGTGGATCCAGGATTATTCTCTAAAATTTTATTCACATAGTCCTCTAATCTAGCATACTCAACCCTATAATCACCCATATATCTATTTAACACCTTGTACTTGGCCCTCCTGCAAACTTTCTTGCCCATATAAACTTTAAACTCTTTCTTACACAACTCTTGAATCTCCCAAATTCTAATACCGGGTTGTGAAATAAATCTATCTTGAAAATGTTTAGTATGAACTCAGAATTACAAAGTTTGTTCCTGTTGGTCCTAAAACACTTATGGACTGGATGGTAAGTCTTAACAATCATATCCTGAGTTGCACCTTCAATAATAGCAAAACACAAACCAAGGGCAACCCTTATGTGCACACTTAGCCCTCACTCTATGTCTTTCATTTGGTCTAAGAGTCAACTGAACACCTTTTTTCATGCCATAGTAAGACAAAGCTTACCTAGACTATTGTACACTCTTAAAGACCATGCCAAGTTGAAACCATGGACTTTCATATGTAGGGTTATAATGCACTCTCCTACTCTTTCTCCTAGCAGGTATATCTTTATCATCATCTTCTAGGTTACTCTTACAACTATCAAAATCTGAGCTAGCATAATATGATTCATCATATCCTAGTTTACCTATATACTTATTTTTATCTCTATCTAAGTCCTCAAATCCAAGATCACAACTAGCTTCTCCAAGTGGAACACTAGCATTGTTCTTTTCCTTTCTAGTTCTACCCCTTCTTTGAGTTCTTACTGTCTCCCTAACAACTCTAAGCTCCTCATCATCATCATTACAATCTCTTAACACTTCTTGCTCTCCTTCAACATCATCATCTTCAAAATAGCCCCCACTACTAGTTGAACTATGTGAAACATCATCACCCTCAACTCCATAATCTAAATCTTCTGAATCACTTCCATTTATACTTGATTCTACCTGATTAGAGAATTGAGGTCCAACATTCATTTGATATTGTACATCTCTATCCACCTCAGTGGCCAAATCCTCCCTTAGTATTTCTGCCTCATTCTTAGCCTCAATACCAAAGAAACTAACTTTCTTAAGTTGTGATTCGGCTAAAGTATTTAATTTTCTAATTCCTTTTATATTGGTTGCCCTAGTTTCTCCAAGAGGTATTTGATGTGGACTCCACCTCATTTAACCCACTCAAACTACCTATAGTAATATTAGTTTGACTAGGCTCGTTTACCCTACATGGCACCTTGGTTCCATTTGGGCAGATTTCTAGTTGTGGTTCAGAAACCACATGGGCCACAAAAACATTAGTTGTATCACCATTTTTCTAGCCCTTAGATATTTCTAACAGAACTTTTTCATTCAATAATATAAAATCTTCACTAGTTGGTGCCTTATAGTACATGGAATGCGCAACATCATAGCCATAACCCCTTGGATAATTACTAAGTTCAAACACCGACATTTTATCAACATCAATATCATCGATGCTAGTAGTTCCACCCACATAACTGCATTTTGTCTTATCACGCACAAACCAGCCCCCATGGTGCCACCTTATATGAACCCGTGTCTCATCCATATTTTACACATCCCCAGTTAAAATCCAATTACGAAATAACTAAAATAAGAAAATCACAGACATTAGACAAAATGCAACTAAATCTATTGCTATCAAATACTAACCTTTTATCTTCAAAATACTAGAAACCCTTTGAAGATCAAAGAAATTTTCTCTACTCTGTTTGCCTTATGACAATCATTCATAAACTGAGGATAAACCAAGATTAATCTGCTGATTATCCTAATTTGGTAGCCAGATAACTAAATTACGGTATAGTGTAGTTGGTATTAACTGGTAAGGAGAGGAATCATTGACTTAAGCTACGAGTTTTTTTTTCTCAATATTACATAGTGAGTTAAGAAGAACGTTCCTAAAGAAAAGGGAGTAGCAAGTGCGTGTAATACACGTTGAACCATTTGCTACTTTTTAGCTGACGAAATGGTTAATTAATGTCAATTTAATATGGTAGAGGTGTGTCTTAGATCACTCGAAAAGTACATGAGGCTAATAGAACCTTTTGCATAAGTACATATATTTTTTTATGTATTCGGCCTAGGTTAAATAAATGGGTAGCTTTCTATTTCCTCCATAACATCCAATGAATTTTCATTTGTTGATAGAAAAGAGAAAAAGACAAAAAAATAAAATTTTTTAAAATAAATATCAAATTTAAATAAAAATACGTATTACTTAACAACATAATTTTAGTTAAATTTAAATTATAATAATATCATATACATTGAATAAAATTTGAATCTAAATTTTTATAAAATTGAAATCTAAGAGTGTGTTTTAAAATTGAAATCTAAGAGTGTGTTTAGGATGATTTTTTTTATTATTTAAAAAAAATCAAAACATGTTTGATGATATCATTAAATTTTAGATTTTTTTTATTAAATAAAATTTTAGTTTTGAAAAGATATTCTATATTAATAAAATTCTTCTTTTTATATAATATATTTTATATTAATAAAGCTCTTTTTTTAATTGTAAAAATTAGTTTTTAACGTTATTTTTTATAAATTTTATAAATTTTTATTTTTTATAATTTAAATTTTAATAATTATGATATATAGTTTTTAAAAATATAAAATAAATTTTTAAAAAATATAAATAAACTAAAAATAGTTTTTTATTTTAAAAAATAAAAAAATATATATACAACAAAAACAAACACACCCTAAAATTTTCGTTGTTATCATTAATTATATTGGACTCTGTGATCTTCTTCAAGACTCATAAGGTTTTGATATGAATATGCACATGCTTAGTCAATAAACTCTTTATTTATTAAAATATAGTGATTTTTGGAAAAGAAAAATCATTAATTAGCTTAATCGAGAATATGATTTAGCTTATTCGAGTTAATATAATGCAATATTTAAATTCAATTCAATTTGAGTTTTATTTTTACAGTCAAAATCGGTTCAACATATCACTACACATATTTCAATTTAAATCAATCTATTTAATTTTAATAATATAAGTCAAATTAACTATCAATATAGTTTGATGACTAATTTAATGATGTGTTGTTTCTATTTAAGCCTCTATTGAATTCAAATATATGATAAAACTTAAAATTTTAATTTTATGAAATATAATTCTTGAAATTTGCTTAAGATCCGAATATCAATAAATCTAAATATAAATATTTTTGTTGAATTGAAGTGCTAAAATTTAAATTCTAGACCTAAAAAGGATAGAAATAAAAGACTATAGTATTAATTTGAAAGACATATATAAAGAGAGAGATGTTAAAGTATTGTGTTTGATTGCCATTAAATTTCCTGCAAATCCTGCTGAAGTGATGGACAGGCTGTTAAAGTTAATTGTCTTGTAATTCTAACAGTCCGATTCATAGAAACAAACCTAAGCACATTCAACAACGGCATCTTCTCTCTTTCAGCAATCATTGAATGATTGCTGTCTCTTCAAACTTCAATTTGTACTTGTTTGACAATGTCGGCCCTAACTATATATTTTATCATTGTAAATTCCCTTCACTGCCACATGCTTTTCTTAATCATTCTGCAAATCTTCAATTATGTCAATTCAATCAGTTGTTACCCATTATTTATCTTTACATTTTAGAATCACACACTGTGCTTATGCACGTATTCCCTCCGTTTTAAAATGTCATTTAGAATTCTAATTTTATTTTAAAATATTTAACATTAAATAATAACAAGGTAAAATTTAAATATAAAATAAAACGAGTATTTACCAAATATTTATCTATATAAGCACATAATTTAATGATTATATTACACATTCAGTAATAAAAATAATTTAATGAGTATATTACACATCCAGTAATGAAAGAGATGCAATATTCGATATTGTCGTTGTGTAATTTGAGATTACATTATTCAAGTCGAAAGAAACAACCTATTGCAACACAAGATTCCAGTCAAAAGAAACAACCTCTAGCAGCTATAAGAAGTGGGTATGTACAATAGGCCCGTGAATATGACCTATTTAGACTAATCATCAAGATCAAGATCACAATTTATTTTATTGCTTTTATTGGATAAAAAAAATAAGAAAAATTGTAAAACAGTTAATGTAGCATAAATTAAGAAATTAAAAGCAAGAAAATTTATCAAAATCTAAGCCAAAAAAAAAAAAAAAAAACGATCAATGAATTCTAAAATCAAGCTCTTTGAATATACAAAAGAATAACATTGAATCATGAGAACAAATGCAGCTTGAGTTTAGACTTACAAACAGACTCAACAGTGCGATTTAAAGTGAACATAGAAAATTCACAAGTAGTATTAGTTATGCCCCTCAATTTCAAGATCTTGAGCACTTCCACTTTCCCATGTATGATTGAATTAGATGTAAAATTCAACCTTCCTTCCATAAATTCAGAAGCAAAGTGTGAATTATTTACCAATTTTGCAGTAATAAAATCAGCATAAGTTGAGACATTAATCTGAGAACGTGGAGCAAGAAAATAATCTCCCTTCATTGGAATCTCTGCAATTAGGGCTTCATGGAAATAAACATATCCTGTAGAGTTCTTAAACCTGTAGCTACCATAATTTGTATTATGAATTACAATTGTCATGTTTAATTTCAAATTTTCTTTTACATTTCGAATGCTGAAGCCTTTACTATTTGGGTATGCTTCAACTTGTGGATCTCTTGGCCTGTATTTGGTAACTGCTAAAATTGTGATTATAACAACAATTATTATCAAGAAAATTGTTGTCAACCCACAACATATTTTGAACCCTTTGCAGGAGTTCTTTCCCATTCCTTTCGAAGTAAGAAAAAGAAAAAAAAAAGAATTCAGAATAAAGAGAAGTGTTGGGGAGTTAGAAATGTGAGTTACTAGAATTTGGGAGTCTTAAAAGGAGAGATTTTGTTGTGTTTTTTATTTCTTTGATTGATTAGATTTGTTTCTTCTCTCTAAGGACATATTCGAATTCTAAATATAGATCAAGCATTTGGATAAACATAGAAGACTAATTATTCTTGACAACGTAAAAATAGCTATTAATTTGAAGATTCTGTTAATCTTGATTATTTGTATTTTAACTTCTATTTTGGTTTTAATTACTATTTATCTTTTATTTTTAAAAGGAAATTAATTAATAAAATGGGTTGTTGTGTTAATTATATATATATATATATATATATATACATATATAACTAATAAGGGTAATTAGCAGACTATTTTTCTGAAGGTTTACAATAAGATAGTATTATCAATTATGGATTACAATATTCACAAAAAAAAAAAATTACAAATTATAAGCAAAAACATACTTATTGAGAATATTATAATTATTTCTATGAAAGGAAGGGACCTATTTGAAATCTTAATCAAAGCGGAACATTATAATATATTATTCATATTCTAACAGTTATTTTCGTTTTTAAAAAAATTATTTCCATAGATCTTTTGAATGATTTGTTTATTTTAATTTTTATCATTTTATTTTTCAAATATTAAGATATTTCTTTAAATTCATTTTGATTTTTAATTGGTTGTTGCCTATTTTTAACTTTACATATGCCAAAAATTTAAGAGGAAATTACATTGTATAGAATAGTTTTTAACTTTTTTTTAAAATACCATTTTTTTTTGTATATTTTTGATATACCAATTTATATTCAATGTATACTTTTAAAAATTAAGTATACCTTTAATATACTAAATGTATGTTCAAAATATACCTCAAAAGGGTTATTTTTTAAATTGAAAATTAAAAAAAGAGTATCTTTGAAATTTACAAAGAAAAGTGAGTATTTTAAAAAATATTTTTATTTTTTAGATTATTTTTGAGGAAACTCCAAAATTCAATGTATTTCAAAAAAGAATAAAGGATTTTTCAAAATAAATAAATAATGGGAGGGCTAAGAGGAGCCCAATGTTAGGCCCAACTATTATTATGTTTTCTGAAGTCCAATTAGGATTGCATTGGGTTGGGATTAGCAATTTCTAGCCATTCATGCAAGTGAATTTGATAAAAAAAAAATACCATTAACCATTGCATTAATAAAATATAGAATTCAGTAATCTTAATTAGACTTTATCGGACAAAAATATCCCTCTTATATCCTTAAAAAAAGAAAAAAAAAATGTATAAACAATATTTTCTCTCTCCTGAACTCTCTCTTTCCCCTCGCCCTTTGCTGTGTTTTTTCTCTCTTTTATTTTTCGATTTATTTTTTATCTTTCTCTTATTCGACCACTTCTCTTTTTTCTTTTTTTTTCTTTTTGCCGATCTTAACTCTATCTTTATTATGCTAATTTTTACTGTTCTTTGCGAGTCCATTTATTTGCGACCGATTTGCTTTGTCTCACCCAAGTAAAAAAGTAAATCGAGTTAATTTCTTTTTTCCTTTAAAAAAAATATCAGAGCTAACATGAGAAGATGTCGAGCTAACATTCAGGGGTTGTATTTCGAAAAAGACGTTGGCTTATACTTGAATAGTAATATAATATATTTTTTTATTTTTTAAACGATATTATGACAGATCTTTGTCTCCATCCTCCTTCATTCCTCCTCTATTTCTGTTATCTGTATATATGAGTTATTTTGGTGTAGATATGAATTTGGTATGAGTTGATATTAGTTTGATGTTAGTATAATTGAAATGAGTATATTTTTACTATGATATGAGTATATTTTTATCAATATGAGTTTGATATGAGGCAGTGTTATTGATATGAGTAGATATGAGCTGATACTAATTTTATATGAGTTTGAAAATGAGTTAGTATTATTAATATGATTATGTTATGAGTCAGTGTTATTAATATGAGATTGAAATGAGTATATTTTTATTGATATTAGTTGGTATGAGTTAGTATGAGTTTTGATATGAGTTGTTATGACTTAGTATAATTGGTATGATTTAGGTTTGAGTTTGGTATGAGTTGGTATAAGTTTGATATAGATTAGTATGAGTTGATGACTTTGAAATTAGTTGGTATAAGTTGATATGAGTTAGTATGAGTTGGTATAAGTTTGATATAAGTTTTATATGTGGTTGATATAAGTTTGATATTGATGGTTCTAATTGTCGGGTATTGATGGATAACATGAAAGTTATTAGAGGACGAATCCAATTTATGGACGAAATAATTATTATCATATATTATGGTAGAACTTTTGATATTAGCATTGGGAAATATGTTGGCGGTGGTGTTGAATATATTTTCATGAATAGAATGGCTAACTTCAAAGAACTTAAGAAATCAGTATCAGAGGCGCTTCATATTGACAGCATATCAAAAATGGAATTCGAATTTGTTACTAGTAATGACCCACATCCTCTTTATGATATAGTATATGATAGGTCATTTAGGATATTCATGGGCATTCCAATAGAGGATAGACTTAAGCATCCATTGATTGTTAGTGTTGAAGAAGGAGCATATAAATCCACATATGACAATAATGATCCTATCAGTGAAAAAACTGTACAAGTAGTGGCACCGGGTTTTTGTTCAGAACTAGAATATGCAGATGCAAGGGTTGCACCAATTACTAAATCTATCAATGTAGCCCCGAAATATTGTGAAAATGAACCTGGGCTAGAGTTTCAGCATACTAGGGTAGATCACAGTGATGAGATTCATTTTAATTGCAATAATGAGGCAGAAAATGCGACTACTGACAATGAAGAAATGATGACAAACTTGTTAGCATGCAGGAGCAATCCAGAATTATTAGGCAAAATTTTTATTTCTAAGATGATTGAGGAGAGAAAAATATTTAATTCAAGGGATAATATGAAGATAACCGTGTCCCTCATTGCAATTAGGGAGAAATTCCATTTTAAGGTATTCAAGTCCAATACTTCTTTCTTTATCGTGCGATGTATTGATAAAAGTTTTATATAGAGATTGAGAGTGAGAAGTCTTGGAGACTCGAAGGGTTGTTGGATGGTGAAAAAATATGTTACTCAATATATATGTCCGACCGATTTTAATCAGAGTAGACATAGACAAGCAACTAGTTGCATTTTTGCAGAGTGTGTTAAAAAGTGATTCATAAATCCTGGGAGGGTTTTCAAACCCAAGAATATTATCGAAGATATGTGTAATAAATTTAGTGTTAAGATTAGTTATTCTGTTGCATGGAGGGGGCAAGAGTATGCCTATGAGAATATCAGACTTGGTACTCCAGAACAATCTTTCTCAATTCTACCAGCCTATTTGCATATGCGATGCAAAACTAATCCAGGTACGGTTATGCATCTACAATGCATAGATGATAATCTATTTGAGTATCTTTTCTTTGCTTTTGATGCTGTTATAAAAGGTTTCTAAAATTGTGGACCTATAATTAGTATTAATGGTACTCATCTTAAAGGAAAGCATCGAGGTTTGCTTTTCACTGCCGTTTGTCACGACGCAAACTAGTAGATATTTTCTTTGGCATTCGGGATTGGTAATTCTGAAAATTATGCATCATGAACGTGGTTTCTTATGAGGTTAAAGGAACCTTTTGGCGAAGGACCGAATAATGTTATTATATTTGATAGACACCTAAGCATTCAGAAGGTTGTAGTAGAGGTTTTCCTAAATGCATTCCATAGGATTTGTATGTATCACTTGTTAAATAACTTGAAGTATAAATTTAAACATATAACCAAGGACCTTGAGAAGCTTTACTATAAGACAGCTAAAGCCTACACAATAAATGATTTTACTAAAATTTTACTAGATTTTGTATTAGTATTTCCGGTGCAAAAGAATATCTAGAATGTGTTGGGCTAGATAGGTGGACGCGGTCTCATATGCATAGAAGGAGATATAATATCATGAAGACTAACATATCTGAATCGGTCAATGTAGCGCTTGTAAAGGTGAGAGAGCTTCCCATAATTGCTTTTGTCAATGAAGTAAGAAAGATGTGTCAAAGATGGTTTTATGAACATTAATTTCCTACAATTCAATAAAAACACATTAATGTTAATTTGATAATACAATGATTTGCAATGTAATATCCAACAAGATGCATTTATATTGAAAATCTTACATCGTTAGACATCCCAACTTGGGATACTCATAATTGATACCAAAAATTCTTATAATTTGTGGAATGCACTGTGAAATCATATATCTCACCCTCTGGCAAAGGTTGGTCCACTTTTGGATCATTGTTATATATCAAATACTAATATGTTTATTTGCTTGGAAGAATAATTTATTTATATCTAAATATAATCAATGTAAAAATCAAAATCTATAATTAAAGTGCAGCTTACTGCTTATAGTTATCAAAATGCAAATGCCACCAGCTATCAAAACATCGGCACTGATCAGTAGATGGGGGTGAGAAAGGATCCGAGGGCAGAATAGGTGCATATGTAACTTCATCTTCCATCTTCCGGCACATAACTTGAAGATGTTTGCTCCTTTTTCTATGTTGCCCTCTTCCTTTAGGAGTCCACTCATTACCAATGTATTTAGTGTTCAGCATGTGTAAATGTTTCTTCTTATGTTCCTCATATGTGGTCTCCGTCACTTCAACCAATGACATACTGAGCTGCATCATGTCCTCGGCAGCCATTGAATTTTTTTTTCCTACAAGTTGTGATATTTTAAGTGATTAGATATACGTGCATTTATAAAATTTTACAATAAATAACTTGAATTTTGTATAATCGTCATACTCATCCAGAGGCGTACAAATTATAGAATTCAATCCCAGTGCTTCTTTTTTATTTGTTTTTTCTTCCACAACCTCTGCCTTTTCTTCATCTTCGCTGTCTTTTTCTTTATAAATCTTTTCCCTTTCATCCTTTGCCTCCTTCTTTTCCTTTTGAGTTATAGAGGCATCATTTTCTTTGGTTTTCCTCTTCTTTGTGGCCCTTTTATATTCATTTGCTTCCAAGGCTGTCAGTTCGTCGCTCAACCGGAAAATGGTAGCATTCAGCTCTTTATTCAATTGAGTTTGTAGTGCATTTTCACTTTCTAATACACTGCATCTACACTTCAGTTACGATAAATGCAAATCCATTTTATTCATCTCCATATCTACATCCACATGCATTTTTCTTTCATGTATGACACTCCGATCTTGCTTCCTTTTGCTTCTGTGCTCAAATGTTTTAAATATTTTTTCTTCAGTTTTACAAACTGGTTTGCTATCAACTTGAGTTTTCTGAAAAATTATATAGTAATTAGAAAGCTAAACCAATTATATTGATAAGCATTACGATCCTATAAATAGAACGAGATGTAAGAAATACCTGAGGGTCAGTAATTTTTTCCTTTTCAAAGTGTCTGTGGATTTCATTTCGGTAAATTCCTTGTAGATTAGGAGAATACGTGTAAACAAGATAATAGCATTTATACTAGGAAAATACAAAAATAACAAACTCATATCAAGTAAAATACATGTTGCTATAACTTCAAACAAATTTATGGGTATTGATATTTTACAGATATTTTTCAGTCCATCAATCACAGAAACCCATTTTCGCACCTATCTACCTCTAGCTCTTGTAAATTAGAAATTACCTCTAGTCCAAATATGGTTAAGGCATTAAAAAAACCAATGATAGAATAGGTGCCCACCACTTTGCTCTTCAACTTTTCTAGGGATTCTTTCAACTTCGAATATAGAAATTTTCAGCTCACAAACCCCTATGCGACGTTGTTGAATGCCTCAACATCGTCTACAAGAGCTAATATTTTGGGATCAACCTTTGTAGTTTTACCCTTTTCCAAAATCAACATTTCAACCAAGCAAGCTACACCTAATTTTATTTTTAGCTCAGTGTCCTATCAATTTTTAAACTCATAGTACAATCTCTCCCATGTCCATCCACCATAGTGATGAACTACGAGTTTAGTTCCCCCCAACCATGTTTTTCATGCCACTGTATTTTAGCCCCATTATTAAACAATACTCAATAATTTTAAACTTTAGGACTGACTTTTCAAACTTAAATGAAAGCTCATTTTTATTTTCATTTAGAACTTAATATATAAAAAGCCAATGAAAAAGCCCAGACTAATGATCAAAATTTCTTTCATCAAGCCCAAGAAGGTGGCTGACATTGTATTATTTAAAGGAATTCATCTATACCAAAATAATAAAAAAGTGTTATCAATAAGTTTTATATGAGATTGAACACAGTAGCATCCTAAATCACAATAAGTCACATATTGTAAATCAAACAAACTTTTTCTTTGTTAAAACCAATTATATTCTTTATCAGCTGAATTATTTGCAATCCACGACCTACCCTATTAACCTGGAGGTACCTACAATCACTTGGAGGGAGGATATAATCAACATCCTGGTACATATTCTATTTATTAGTTACCCAATCATTAACAAGTTCCAGTTTCAAATAAAGTTATTTGAAGTAGACAATTTTTTATAATTACTTACTCTGATGTGTTCTTCATTAGTATGTTCACCTCCCACTTTCTTCTCATAAATTGGCATATCGTCACTAAAGAATACACCGAATCTTACCTTCTTTGCTTTACCATCAACACCTGGTTCATAAGGCATTCTTCTTTTTATTCTCCAGCCTTTAGGAGAAGTTGACGACATTACTCCTGGACTTCCATGGAGAGTTGTGGGCTTTTCCCCGCATAAGGGAGATTGCTCACTTTGAGAAGATGGGCTACTATGAGAACTTGTTGCCATTTTTCCTGTAATTTTTTCATTACAAAGTCAACATCAAAATAGCTCATGACAAAATCATACACGTCTCAACACATATTAATTCATACCAACTCATACTAATTAATTTCAAACTCATACAAACTCATACCAACTCATATTAACTCATATCAAACTGATATCAACACATACCAACTCATACCAACTAATTTCAAACACATATCAACTCATACCAAACTCATATCAATCTCATAGCAATTAAACTAGCTCATAACAACTCATGTCAAAACTCATATTAATAATACAAACTCATATCAGACTCATACCAACTCATAACAACTGATAGCAACCTATATCAAACTGATACCAACTCATACCAAGCTCATACCAACTAATTTCTAACTCATATCAACTCATACCAAATTCATATCAAACTCATACCAATTAAACTAATTCATAAAAACTCAAATCAAAATTCATATCAATAATACAAACTCATATCAGACTTATACCAGCTCATAATAGCTCATAGTAACCCATATCAAACTGATACCAACTCATACCAAGCTCATACCAACTAATTTCTAACTTATATCAACTCATACTAACTCATATCAACTCATACCAACTCATAACAACTCATAGTAACCCATATAAAATGATATCAACTAATATCAACTGATACCAAACTCATACCAACTCATACCAACTCATACTAACTCATACCAACTCATACTAACTCATATCAAACTGATATCGACATATACCAACTCATACCAACTAAGTTCAAATTCATATCAACTCATACTCACTCATATCAACTTATACCAAACTCATATCAATCTCATAGCAATTAAACTAACTCATAACAACTCATATCAAAACTCATATCAATAATACAAGCTCATATCAGACTCATAACAACTCATATCAAAACTCGTATCAATAATACAAGCTCATATCAGACTTTTAACAACTCATAGTGACCCATATCAAACTGATACCAACTTATACCAAGCTCATACCAACTAATTTCTAACTCATATCAACTCATACTAACTCATATCAACTCATACCAAACTCATATCAAACTCATAGCAATTAAACTAACTCATAACAACTCATATCAAAACTCATATCAATAATACAAACTCATATCATACTCATACCAACTTATATTAGCTCATAATAACCCATGTCAAATTGATTTCAACTCATACCAAGCTCATGCCAACTAATTTCTAACTCATATCAACTCATACTAACTCATATCAACTCATACTAGACTCATACCAACTCATAACAGCTTATGGTAACTCATATCAAACTAATACCAACTCATATTAACTCATATCAACTTATTATAAACTCGTATCAACTCATACCAACTTATTATAAACTCATATCAACTCATACCAACTCTTACCAAACTCATACCAACTAATTTCAGACTCATATTAACTCATACTAACCCATACCAACTCATATCAAACTCATCAATAATACAAAACTCATATCAAACTCCTACCAACTCATACTAACTCATATCAACTAATTTTAGACTCATATCAACTTATACTAACTAATATCAACTCATATTAAACTCATATCAACTCATATCAAACTAATATCAACTCATACTAACTCATATCAACTCATACTAACTCATATCAAACTCATATCAACTCATATCAAACTTATACCAATTAAACTACCTCATAACAACTCATATCAAAGCTCATATTAACCCATACCAACTCATATCAAACTCATATCAATAATATAGACTCATATAAATCTCATACCAACTCAAACTAACTCATATCAACTCATACCAACTAATTTCAAAGTCATATCAACTCATACCAACTAATTTCAAACTCATATCAAATTACACTAAACCATATCAAACTCATATCAACTCATATAAACCTCATACCAATTATACTAAGTCATAATAACTCATATCAAAACTCATACTAACCCATACCAACTCATATCAATAATATAAACTCATATCAGACTTATACCAACTCATACTAACTCATATCAAATAGCTCATACTAACTCATACCAAAATCATAATAATGTATTATCAACTCATACTAACTCTTATGAAACTCATACTAACTAATTTCAAACTCATATCAAACTCATACCAATTAAACTAACTCATAACAACTCATATAAAAACTCATACTAACCCATACCAACTCATATCAAACTCATACCAATTAAACTAACTCATAACAACTCATATAAAAACTCATACTAACCCATACCAACTCATATAAATCTCATATCATTAATGCAAATTCAGACTAACTCATTTCAAACTGATACCAACTAATTTTAAAATGTTATAAACTCATACTAACTCATGTCAAACTCATACCAACTCATACCAAATTCATATCAATACCATACCAATTATACTAACTTATAAAAAATCATATCAAAACTCATACTAATCCATACCAACTCATACCAACTAATTTCAAACTCATATTAACTCATTCTTACTCATATCAAACTGATACCAACTCATACCAAGCTCATACTAATAATCTGAAACTTATATCAACTTATACTAACTAATATTAAACTCATACTAACTCATATCAAACTCATACCAATTATACTAAATCATAATAACTCACATCAAACTCATACCAACTCATACTAGCCCATATCAAAACTCATACTAACTTATATTAAACTCATATCAATAATACAAACTCATACCATATCATATTATGCACAGTTTGTTCTTTCATCTAATGTGTTTATATCACCACAACAGTAAAGCGAAAAATCACCAATTAAAATAAAAAATTTCATCGAACAATAAACATTCCACAAATAAATTTCCATTCTCGAAATCAAAATAAGCACAACGAGTTAGAAGAGAGAGATCAAAAGAGAAACATGATAAATACCTTTAGATCACAGTGAGAAACAGTGAAGAAATAGCGGCTAGTGTAGAGAGAAGACAATAGTTTCGACCTTAAACGCTAAAATGGAAAGAGTTACAAGAGAGAGATCGAGAGAGAAAAATGATAAATATTTTTATATCGCAGTGAGGAACAGTGAAGAAATAGCGAAGAAATAGCAGCTACTGTGAACGAGAAGACATCAGCTTCGACCTTAACGATAAAAATGGAAAGAAATGGCAAAGAAATAGCAGCTACTGTGATTGAGATTTACTTGCTTCGACAGAGAACGGGAAGGAGAAGATGAAATTCAAAAATGAGGAGAGAAAAAAACTACTTCCAAAAATATGAGCGGGCTTTTAAATTTTTAAGGGTATTTTTGTCTAGAAAAGTCTAATTAAGAATAGTAGGGTCTAAAATTTATTAATATTTTGTTGGAGGGTATTTATCTGACACATTCCCTTCCTAGAATCGAGCATAGTTTTATTATGCGAAAATTACTTCACATTACCTTTTTTAATTTTTTTTAAAATATATTTGAAAATATTCTTTTTTAAATTTAATAGAAAATATGTTTCACATATGCATCTGATATACTCAATGTATACTATATTTTTGAAATTAAAGTTAAAATTTTAAAAGAAATGATTGAATTTTTTAAATAATATTTCCACTTTTTAAATATATTTTTTTCGTTGAAGAAAAATCCTTTTATTATTTATTGTTAACATGAAATTTTCTTGAAAAATTATATTAATTTAAAGATTTTTTTATTTATATGGACTTTGGTTTTGGTTATATGGTAAGAAAGGCCTAATTCAATTTTCATTGATGAAATAATTTAAATAATAATATTACATTAATTATTAACTATCCCTGTAGTTGGAACAACATGGTGTTTTCAAGGCTAGGTAAGGAATTTGGTCACGATACCTTTCTGAAGTATAAGCAACTTTTCATCAAACTATTGAGCAATGTAATGTCACTTTTTGTATAAATTTACCTTAAAACATGTATGCATTTGCAACCATTATTTTTAAAATTTGGAAGAGAAAGCTTTAAAATTTGATAGGTAAAGTTTTATCGTCTTTGTGATTCTTTTTGACTTGACACAGAAATGATGATTTACACAAAAAAACAGCCCTCACCATGCAACATTATTATTTTAAAAAATCCAAAAAAAAAAAACTTTAGTCTGAAGATGGAGTCAAAAGTAGTTTAGGGATTGGATGGGGTTAGTTCTTCCAAGGTTTCAAAACAAAGAGCAGAATAATAATAGCAATAAGCAAGAGTAAAATAATGGAAATAATCATGCATTTTCTTGATTTTCTCTGTAAGCTCTTTGCTGTTTTAAGTGCTTCTATCCCATTTTGAACAAGATCCACTGCATTTGTTACATGTATTTTATGTATATATATTACGTGTTGAGATAGGAAACATGAGTAACATAGCAAAACAACTCAATATTAAGGAACAAAATTTAATTTTTATTAATTTACAGTTTCAATTCGATCAAGTATCTATAAAGATGCATAGAAAATTCATTAAAATGAATGTCAAAGATGTTTCCAACAAAAAACTATACTCTAATAATTAAATTTGCTTCGCAATACAAAATACATGTCTTATATATTTGGATGGTGAAAACATATAGTTGTGATTGACATTTCAGCTTAATTTTTTAGAGAGAATATGTTACAATTTTTTATCAAAATTTTGTTTTGATTTAATAAATTTTGGTTCTTAAAACTTAGGAACCAATAAAGATGGTGGGCAAATATTTATCAACTTATTCTCTTTTACAATTGTTAAAATATACATGCTACCATTATAGCCAACGTTTGCATCTTAATATTTCTCCCACTACTATCCTAATTATTATGTGGTTTAGTTTTTCTTAAACTATCATCATCCATTCTATCTTTATTTCTTATATGTAAACTACAAAAGCTAATCTATTTACTTAGCCTTTATCAACAAAAATCTTCTCTGCAGACCCAAACCATTACTATCTTTATTAATTCTTTTGGCTTCTGATTCTTATATTTTTTGAAGTTGAATAAAAGGATTATTATATTTATAATAAAAAATTATATTCTGGGCATTGAGGATAATCTGGTTTGGGGAATTCTTAGTTGCTCAAAAGGCTTGCGGCGGATTAAAGTATCTTATGAGATGAACGTGGTTGATCTAATACTCGGTGCAGTCGGGTGGTTTCCCCTTAAAGGGCAATACGAAAATTGGTGTGCTTCAATCCGCAAATCATAGGTTATTCTAAACCTTTTTTTATTGATTTAATTATTGTTTATTATTTTATTATTACTGAATTGCTTGCATCAATTTTTAATTTATAAAGTTATTATTATTTATTTTTTTAAAAAAAATTGATTGAACAGAGCTTAAGGAGAACTTTTTGCTTTCAATTTTTTATTTGAACGTAGATTGGATCCGCTAAAGATATGATAAAACCATTTTTCTTATTATTCCCTATCAAAATTTTAAAAAAAATATTACTTTCTAATCCTTTATCTTTTCTCTATACATATAAAACTTTGCAATTATTTAATTAATAATAAATATAAGTAATTAATTTAATATTACTTTTCAATAAACTAGTACCGTTTGTGTTTGTTGACCTTGCATGCATTAAAATCTTCAACATTTTTTGAGAAGAAATTGTTTGTTGTGTCTGATTTTTACTTCGATTAGGTTCCTAAAATTTTAGTTGTTTAATTTTCCATTGATTTAATTAAGTATTTGTCTAGTAAACCTGAAAATTTTTTGGATTAAAATTTTCTTTGTTTGCAACAACGAATGAAGTTTTGGCTCACCGAATTAGATTTGTTTTCAATAATTTTGAATGGTTTAAAAGACAAGAGTTCTTCAAAAGCACCTGAAAAATCAACTGCTATTGTTTTCTTTAGTGACAAAGAGGATCCTAGTGGAAAAAATATTTTATGTCATGGTAGAATTTTAAGTACCATTTCTGATAATATTTATTGCATCTTTTGTCATACCAAAACTGTTGTTGAATTATGAATGCCTTATAATATAAGTATGACACCAAGGAAAAAGGATTGAAAAGATGCATTGTTGAGAAATTTCTTGATTTCCATATGGTTGATGGAAAAAGTGTCTAATCAAATTCTTGATCTTGAAAACATTATTTTTTATTTCAAAATCAAAGGGTTTGAATTTTATGATGTTGTTTTTGTTTCATCCCTTATTAACCACCTTCATGGTCTGATTTTGCTAGAAGTTTAAAACAAAAACTAGAAAGTTTTTTTCTTTTGATGAATTGCTTATTTCTTTAAGAATTGAAGAGAGACATTGCGTTTCATAAAAATAAGTTCAAAAATCTGAATTTCATGCTAAATATTATGTTACTAAAAATGTTCGTAAACATAGATTTAAAATTTTTTAAAAAATTGCACCTAGGAAAAATTATGGTGGTAGCAGCAATATTAATAATAATAAATAGAAAACTAACAATAACAATCAGAAAAAAGGTGAAGAATATTGGGTTTGTGGAAGGATCAATCATGTGGCTAAAAATTATTTCAATCGACATGGTCAACAACCTAAAGCACCAACAGTTCAAAAACCTTAAGCAAATGGGGTGATTATAGGATCCAACTTTCCCCCCTCATCTCACAGATATTGACTGGTGGATATACTTTAGAGCAAATGTTCATGTGTGTGCTAATAAAAAAAATTTCATCATATCAAGTATTAAGTACAAGAATTGTGAGAATAGAGAATGAGATTAAGGCTCAAGTCCTAGGAAAAGGCCAATTAAAACTAGAATTGTCTTTGGGAAACTTGCTTATTTTAGACG
This sequence comes from Garcia nutans, assembly GCA_947685225.1. NCBI lineage: Eukaryota > Viridiplantae > Streptophyta > Magnoliopsida > Malpighiales > Euphorbiaceae > Garcia > Garcia nutans. Next base: position 6,603,736 of record CANTUV010000068.1, read on the forward strand.
GCATCTTTCATGTGTCTGCTATAAGAAAAAATTTAATAAGTGCATCTTTATCATACCAATATGATTTTAAGCTTATTCTGGGTTCCAATAAAGTTGTAATTCGTAGATATGGTTCCTTTATTGGTAAAGGTTATTTTGTTGATGGACTTTATAAATTAAATGCAATACTATTTGCTAATAATAAATTGTCTTCCGCTTCTTTTGTTGCTATTATTGAATGTAATAACACTTAGCATGATAGACTTGGACATGTAAATTTTAATAATATGAAAAGAATGATGGGATTAGATTTAATTCAGAGGCATGAGATTAATAAAAAGGACAAATGCCAAATTTGTATTCAATCGAAACAACTTCCTTTTAAACCTGTATTTAAGGAAATTGTATTATTAGAATTAATACATAGTGATTTTTGTGACAGTAACAATGTTTTTACTCATGGCGATAAAAGATATTTTATTACTTTCATTGATGATTTTTCCAAATATTGATATGTCTATTTGATTAATTCTAAAAATGAATTGTTTAATAAATTCAAAATTTATAACGCAGAAGCAGAAAATCAACTAGATAAGAAAAATTAAAATATTGCATTCTAATAGAAGTGGTGAACATGTGTCAAATGAAATGAATTTATTTTGTGAGTTAAATGGTATAATTCATCAAGTTACATGTAATATCCCAAATGATATCCTAAAATTTTGGAAATGTTAATTGTTGGAATTGAATTAAATGATTTAAAGTGTATATATAATTAAGTGGAAAGAAAGGAGAAAGGGAAATGTGTATATGTTGTATATATGACAAGTCAACATCTTAATAATAAGGTCAAAAGATATTTTAATTAATTAAATATTAAATATTGATAGTAGAAGATGATTTTTGTTTATTATATTATTATGATATATTAATGCTTGGTGATGATTAAAAGAGGGGATTTTAGTAGTGGTTGGTTTGACTTATTGATAATTATCTTCATCTTCTTCTTTCTTCTCCAAGAGGGCCAGCCATAACCATTATCAAAGGGAAAAGAGGTTTTGCTTCTTGTTAACTCAAGCAATTAAAGGATTTCAAGTGATCAAGTTGGAATTTTAAGGATTTTTCTTCATATTTGGTAAGTTTCCAACTTGTTTCTTTGATTTCCTTTGAGTTGGTGCTTATGAGTCTGTTGGATGTTTGGTGTAGTTGTGTTTATGGTTGATTTTGGTGTATTTGAGATTGTTTTATTTAGTTAACTTTGATTTCGGGGTTGGATTGAAGAAAAGGTTAAGTTTGGTGACGAAAATAAGAGTTGTGGATTGTGTAAGTGTTGAGTTGTGAAATATTGTTGTGCTTGTGTTTCGTTGCTTATAATTGAGTTGTTTTGATGTTTATGCATGTATTATTATGGTATATTGATGGATTTGGTTGAGTTTGTGTGGTGTTGATTAGGTTATTGTAAGATGATAGTTGGATGTGGCATTTTTGTGTCGATTTTAGGTTTTTGGCCAAACACGCCCAGTAACACGGCCATATTTTTGGGCGTGTCGTTGGTTCTGTTTTCAGTGTTGGTGACACGAGCTACTGTGTTGTTGGAGGATTGACACGTCCAGTGACACGCCTATGTCACTGAGCGTGTCATAGCTTCTGTGTTGGAGGAGAATTGACACGTGCAGTCACAAGCCCATGTCATTGAGCGTGTTAAAGCTTCTGTGTTGTGGGTTTAAGGCACGGTCAGGGACACGCCCGTGTTGTTGAGCGTGTCATGTGCAGAGTTTTCCCTAGATAGTTCTCTTCCTTATTTTCTTATGTGTTTCACTAAGTGAGTATGTATATCACATTTGGATTAGGTTTTGAAGAGATTTGAGTTACCCCAATCCAAGTGTTGAAGGATATCTTGGAAGAGGAGATTGGAATTGGTGTTTGTTACTCTTAGAGGTAAGTACAAACCTTAAATGATTGCATACATTTACATGACTTTGGGACTTAACACATTTGGTTGAAAAATGTGTTAAGTTACCTACTATATTATTGGTGTATGAGAATAGTGCTATGATTTGCATAGTGTGAACTATGTGAAATATATAATGATGATTCAAAATGTATGGATAATGCAATTTGTTATGTATACACTAATGATAGTGTGTGAAGCCACTGGTGATGGCTATATTGATATAAATGGGATATTTGAGGCATTGTGCTTATAATGATCATGAAAAAATGAAAAAGGATTTGATAATGAAATTATGAAAGAATTGTGTGCCTAGTTTGTTATTCAATTTTCAGAGTTTTGCAGTTGGTGGCATGCCTATGAATTATGGCATGCCTCTTGAAGTTGGGTTGGGCTTGGTCCTTGAAGCCTAGTTGGGTGTTACATGATGTAGCAGACCCTTGAAGCTGGGTTGGGCCTAGTCCTTGAAGCCTAGTTGGGATGTTATATATGAGGTAATCCTCATTGTGATTATGATTCACCTTCGGGCTAGATAAATGTGATTATTGAACCAATGTAGTAACTCTGGAATTTGAATGTCATATTAGATCTCTTGGGCCCATGCTTGTCTTTGCTTTAATGTGAAATATGAATTATAAAACAATTGAGAAATATAATGAGATATAATGTTGTAAGTTGTGGTATCCATATGTGTTGCGCATTAGCATTGCAATTGAATAATATTGTTATCAAGGTTTGTACCACTAAGCTTCTGGCTTAGAGCGATTGTGGTTTAGCTAGACTGGTTGAGCCGGAGAGTTCAGCTAGACAGAGTCGAGTCTAGGGTTGAGATTGTGAGAGTAGTGTTGATTTAGACATCAAGATCAGAGACGAACTGCCAACATGTATAAATTCTATATTTTTGTAAATATTGATTTTGATGTATACATATGTATATTCCACTGCATATTTCACTATTTAATAAACAAATATTTTGGATAAACTTTTGGGTAATGAAGATATATATATATATATATGTATTTTAACAAGGAATGTTTTATCTATTACTTTCTATAATATAAGTTAAATGTTTTAAATTTACTTAGATTGTAGAAATGATGATTTGATGTTAAAGTTAAAGATTGGTTTGTTTAAAATGGATTGTGACACTCTTGTATCCAGTATACGTATATTACATATGCGAGTGTATGTGGTATATGCATATGGGGTACAAGGGTGTTATATTACACCTCCTTACTTGCCTCAATCTAATGGAGTAGCAGAAAGAAAAAATAGGACTTTAATGGATATAGTTAATGTTATATTAATTAGTTCTGGTTTGCCTAATAACTTTTGGGGTGAATCTTTATATTCTGCATGTTTAATTCTTAATAGGATTTTTAATTCTTAATAGGATTCCTTACAAAAATCATGATAAAATACCTTATGAACTTTGACATAATAAAAAACCATCTCTTAAATTTTTAAAAGTGTAGGGGGGGGGGGGGAGTGGTATTTAGCAAAGTTAATGTTCCTGTTACTAAGAAAAGAAAAATAGGACCTAAAACAATTGACTGTGAATTCATAGATTATTCTTTGAATAGTAATATTTATTGATTTTTTTGTGTTAAATTCCGATATTATTGAAATCTATAATAATACTATTATGAAGTCTAAAGATGTATCCTTATTTGAAAATATTTTTTCAATGAAAAATAAGATATCTAGACTTCTTAATACATATTCTTATAGTCCTAATTGTGTCTCTAAGAACACAAGTTCTCAAGAACTTAGAAAAAGTGAAAGGAGAAGAAAACTAAATATTTTGGTGATGATTTTGTTAGCCAAATAATTGGCCTTTATTTTGATATTAGGCAATCAAATTGAATATGACTAATATTTGTACAAGCTATTTTTTGCAGGATTTCTTTAGAGCCCGACTAAACTACCAACCAAGCTAACGGACTTAAAAAAGTAGCTCGCTATACTGAGCTAAGAAATGATAATACTGAGCATAGCTTGTCATACTTGACCGAACCATCTAAAAGTCAATGCACCATCACCGAACTGACAAGCAACGAAGTGGCGAGCATGAACTTTCCAAAAACTGAGCCTACTGATCTAGAGAAAGCACCGAGGATGAGCTGACTAGACAGAGCACGACCTGATTAGACAAAGCATGAGGTAACCAAACAGAGCACGAGTTGAACAACGAACTGAACATACCAAGCTTTAAGCTGAGAGAACCAAAAATGAGCATATCAAACTTAAAAAACAAGATAAAATATCCAGAAGAGATCACGCTCAATGTCACTTCCATATGATGAACAGACCACATGTCTCGACCGGACCATTATAAAGTCCGACCATACTAAGCTAGAGCTAAAAATTCAAAATGTCCCAGTAATACTCATGGTCGTCAACACTGTCAGAATCTCAGCATAGTAGACGAAGACCGACAGGACTCTCGAGCATACCATAAGTTCAGACTTTAAAAAATATAGTCGTTATCTATCCACTAAATTAGTGGATGCCATGTGTACTAGCCTTGAAGAACTTTTGTCAAAAAATATGAAAAGCACGATCGAACCGAGCTCTGTTCAACCATGTAGAGCATGATTTGATCAGACTAAATGAAGTCTGACCATGCAAAACCCGAGCCGACCGGACTAAAATCAGTCCGCCCATGAACTAGCTCAGATTAGTGGGAGACAAGAATCAAACATGTTGTCTTCCACTCCAAACGACTAGTTGAAGACTTGAAGGCTATAAATACCACAAGAAATCATATTTTTATGTAAGATTGTAATTGTAAGAGCTAAGTTTAACATCTTTCATTTCTTTGCATCAAAATTTATACTTGTATTCCTTAAGTGTTGGGTGTGAGCATTGAAATATCATTGTGAGTTTGAATGTGAGCTTAGAAACACTTTGGTTTTAGAGTGAGCCTGGAAAAACTCTTGTTGGGATGTAAGAGAAATTCTCAAACCTTATAAAAGTTTAGTGTGAGCTTGTGAAAACACCAAGTTAGAGTGAAGCTTGTAAAAACTCAAGATCAGTGGAACCTTAACAAGTTGTTAAGGAAATGGATGTAGGATTGAGGTAATCCAAACCATGATAAACTCTTTGTGTTCAATTTTGTACTCTCTACTCCTTTCTTGCTTTATTCAATTTTAAATTTTCAATTTCCATCACTTCTTCAACTTAACTAATTCACCGCCCTTCTTGGTTTCCATCTTGGGACAACAATTGATATCAGAGCCTCAAAATTTCAAGAAGCTTAATTGTAAAATTTGATCCACAATGATAACCTCCTCTTCATCTACCTCAACTTCTCATGGAAATCTTAATTCTTTTCTTAGACCCTACTTTGATGGAATAGATTTCTCTTGTTAGAAATATAAGATGAATATATTTCTTGATAGTGAGTGAATTGAGCTTTAGTATTCAAGTTCCTCTTCCTAGAGAAAAGTGGATGGATGCTCAAGAAAGAGCTTACTACAAAAACAATAGGGCATCCTCCATCTTGGTAAATTCCATATCTAAAGAAGAAGTTGGAATAGTCCAACATCTTACTTGTGCATATAGCATTTGAAAAACTCTTGAGAATTATCATTAGGGTACTACCCAAGTGAGGTTCACTAAAATACAAATGCTTGTACATGAGTATGAGCTCTTTAAGATGAAGCCCAATGAAAATGTCACCAAAATGAAAAATTGGTTACTTGTTATTGTCAATGACTTGAAGAAATATGAAAAATTATATGATCAAGGTGATGTCAATAGCAAAATACTGAGAGCACTAAGAGCCAAGAAGAACATTGAATCAAAAGGCTTTTCAATTAAAGAAGCTCATGATCTTAATACTCTAAGAACCGATGAACTAGTTGGCAAGATCCTTATCTTTGAGCTACATACCGAAAAAGAGGAAGATAAGGGTGAGAAAGACAAGAAGAAACCTATAACTCTCAAAGTCACCAAAGAAGTTGAGAGCTCAAGTGAAGAAGATAGTGATGATAAAGGAAAAGAAAGAGGAGATGACAAGCAAATAGAGGCAATTCAAAATTTTCTTTCAAAGATAAAGATAAAAAGAATGAAGTAAAATGTTATGAATGTGGCAAACCAAGTCACATCAAAACGGATTGCTTCAAGATCAAAAACAAAAAGAAATGGGACAAGGAGAAGAAGAAGTCTCTTAAAGACATATGGGATGATGACTAATCAAGTGAATAAGAAGAGGAGGAAGAGCAAGGAATTGCAAATCTATGTCTTATGGCTATTGGAGATGATGATTATCACACCAATGAGGTAGGTACTCAATCCTTAAACTCCAATGCATATAGTGATAATGTTTGTGATGCTTTAGATGATGATATAGTTGAGCAAATGAACTCTAGGGTTCAAAAATATTTTGCAAAAATTAAGTTTTATAAAGAAAAATGCTCTAAGCTAGAAAAGGACTTCATTTCTTTGAAAACTTCTGCTTTAGAGTTAAAAATCTCAAATGAACAATTAATGAAATCCTTAGATGAAATGTCAAAAAATTCATTCAGGTTAGAAAAAATCTCTAAAGAAAATCACAATTTAAAAGAAGAAATAAAAGAGCTAAAAAACCCTATTTTAAAATTTCATAAGGGGAAGGAAGCCTTGGATACATTAATTAGCGTCCAAAGACCACCTTCCTCCAAGTATGGCTTAGGGTTCAATGGCTAATCTTCTACTTCATCTAATGCATCCATATTTGTTAAGGCAACTACAACTCAAACTTTAAGTGTTGAAGTTGTAAAGAATGCACAAGCACACACTAAGTGAAAAATCATTAAAAAGAATACTCTTAGCTCTAGAACTCCGGTTCCAAGAGCAAATTAAGCATATATGTACAAAAGGCATGAAAACAATCATAAACATGTACATAGGCAATCCTATCACACACACATATGTGATTGTCAATTTAATTCATCAAGTTTCAATTGAAAAAGAGTACAAAAATATAAAACCTTGTATCAATGTCGATATTGCATGAAATATGGGCGCAAAAATATATTTTGTTATATTAGAAAGGCACACCTCAAATTAAAGGATCCTTCTACTACTAACCCCCCAAGGATCCAAGTTCATTTGGGTACCTAAAAGAAGGTAAGATTTCATTGTCTTGTAGGTAAGCATAAAGTCCACTATCAATAAAAGTATTTGGCTTATAGATAGTGGATGCTCAAGACACATGATCGGAGATGAGACACTTTTCACAACACTCACCTATAAACAAGGAGGTAATGTAACTTTTGAAAATAATGCTAAAGAAAAAATTATAGGCATTGGCTCTATTAGTATGCTTGGCAAAAATATGATTGATAATGTATGGTTAGTTGATGGACAAAAACACAATTTGGTTAGTGTTAGTCAATTATGTGACAAAGGATATAATATCAACTTTAATTCCAAAGGATGCAACATCATCTATTTTAGTGGTGAGCTTGCATTCATTGGAAGTAGAATTGGTGACACACTCTAATAATGCTTTTGAATGTTTAGTTACCATTAACAATGATGCTTGGCTTCAGCATAGAAGATTATAAAATGCTAATATGGATCAATTACATTGTCTAAGTAAAGAAGAATTTATAGTTGGTCTTCCTAAGATAAGATTTAATAAAGATAAAATTTATGAACCATGTCAACTAGGAAAATAACATAAGAGTTCTTTCAAATCTAAAAATTTAGTAAGTGCATCTATACCTCTAGAACTAATACATTTGGATTTATTTGGTCCTAATAGAGTTGCTAGTCTTGGAGGCAAGTTATATACATTTGTACTTGTTGATGATTACTCAAGGTTTACATGGGTTAATTTCCTAGCTCAAAAGAATGAAGATTTCAATCATTTCAAAATTTTTATAAAAAGAGTTCAAATGAAAAAAAAGGTATGTGATCACAACTATTAGAAGTGATCATGACAAAGAATTTGAAAATGATAACTTTGAAAATTTTTGCAATGAACTTGGAATCTCATATAATTTTTCAACTCTCAGAACACCGCAATAAAATGGTGTGGTCGAAAGGAAAAATAGAATATTAGTAGAAATGGCTAGAACAATGCTCAATGAGTATCATTTATCTTCCTACTTTTGGGCAGAAGCTATTAATACGCATGTTATATTTCAAATCATGTTTTTAAAAGAGCTTTAATGGATAAAATTTCTTATGAGCTATGAAAAGGACGAAAACCTAAAATCTCATACCTTAGAGTGTTTGGATCCAAATATTTCATATTAAATACCAAGGACAACCTTGAAAAATTCTCATCCAAATTGGATGAAGGAATCTTTTTGGGTTACTCATCTTCTAGCAAAGCATATAGAGTATTTAATAAAAGAACTCTAGCAGTTGAAGAATCAATGCATGTTATTTTTTATGAATCATCCAAGCTTGATCATATGAAAAGTAGTGTTATTGATGATTTTGTAGGTACAATTGAAGAGCTTGAAATAAGCAATGTTCCAAAAGAAGAAGATGGTGAAAAAAATTTGGAATAAGAAGGAACTCAAGAGCTACCCAAAGATTGGTATTATCAAAAGGATCGTTCGAGGGAACTCATTATTGGTGACACTTCAAAGGGAGTAACTACTATATCAAAATTTAAATACTTAGATTCTAATATTGCTTTTGTTTCTCAAATTGAGCCAAGGACCATTAAGGAGTCTCTTAATGATGGATGTTGGGTGATTGCTATGCAAGATGAACTCAATCAAGTTGAGAGAAACAAAGTATGGGAACTTGTTTTTAGACCCAAGGATCATCCAATTATTGGTTACAAATGGGTATGTAGAAATAAGCTTGATGAAGATGGTCTCATTACTAAAAAAAAAGCTAGATTGGTAGCCAAAGGCTATAACCAGAGAAAGACATTGATTATAATGAGACATTTGCCCCTGGAGCAAGATTAGAAGCAATTAGAATTTTACTTGCATTTGCATATTATATGAACTTTAAAATTTTTCAAATGGATGTCAAAAGTGCTTTTTGAATGGTTTTATCAATGAAAAAGTTTATGTTGAACGATCCCCTGGTTTTGAAGATTATTAACTTCCAAATCATGTTTTTAAATTAACCAAGGCACTATACGGATTGAAACAAGCTCCAAAAGCTTAGTATGATAGACTTAGTGCTTATTTATTAGAAAATGATTTTACAAAAAGGAAAGTTGACACTACACTTTTTGTTAAAAAGAAATTACATAATATTTTAATTATGTAAATTTATGTTGATGACATTATATTTGGTGCTACTAATAAATCTTTGTGCCAAGAGTTTGTTTCTTGTATGACTAGGAAATTTGAGATGAGCATGATGGGTGAGCTTAAGTTCTGTCTTGGTCTACAAGTAAAGCAATGCAAGGATGACATCTTCATCGACCAATCCAAATATACAAAGGAACTTCTCAAGAAGTTTGACATGGATGGTTACAAAGAAAGAAAGACTTCCATGAGCACATCCTTGAAATTGGACAAAGATGAAAGTGGTAAGAAAGTTGATGAGAAGAAATATCAAGGTATTATCGGATTACTACTTTATTTAACTGCTTTCAAACCTGATATAATATATAGTGTTTGTTTGTGTGCTAAATTTTAATTATGCCCTAAGGAATCACATTTGAATGCAACTAAAAGAATTTTAAAATATTTGAGTGGAACATTTCATTTAGGACTTTGGTATCCTAGAAACTCATCATTTAATATTTTAGATTTCTTAGATGCAGATTTTGCCGGTAACTAATTGGATAGAAAAATCACAACTGGTGCATGTCTTTTTTTTAATGATTGCTTAGTTTCTTAGTTTAGCAAGAAACAAGTGTCGGTTGCTTTTTCTACCATGGAAGCCGAATATAATGCTGCATATTTTTGTTGCACTTAAATTTTATGGATGAAGCAACAATTGCTAGATTATGATAAAAAATTTGAATCACATTCCCATTAAGTGTGATAATAAAAGTGTCATTAATCTATCAAAAAATCCAATTCAACATTCTAGGTCAAAACACATAGATATTAGGCATCATTTTTTTGAAAGATAATATTCAAAATCAAAATGTTGTTTTGGAATTTATAAACACTTAAAATCAACTTGCTGATATTTTTACAAAACCCTTGATTGAAGAAAGATTAAATTTTATAAAATAACATATTGGGATGATAGATGGCAGTACTTTTAATTAAATTTTTCTCATTTGCATATTAATATGGAATTAAGAATGCTTACAAAAGTATATTTTAACAAGTCATAATTCCTCATTTACATCTATTTTGATCATACATTAAAAGGCCGCAAATTGAGATATACAAATCTTCCTTTTCCTTGAAAATTTTCCTTAGCCCGCCCGGACTGTGTTTTAGTACTACCGGACTAAAGCTATGCTGACCATACCACAACTCGTCTCACTTGATCTTGCATACTGAGACCTGGTATGACCGAGCTCTTCAAAATTTTATGACCATTCTAATTTAGTATGCATGGTCCGCTCGAACTACATTGCGCACGACCAAGCTCTCTCAAAATTCATTTCAACTATTTTGCTATACTCAGCTCAGTTTGCTCGGACTCATCTATATGTGCTCGAACTACCAAAAACTAGCTCGATCTGACCGTACCACACATAGTCCTCCCGGAAAGCCTCAAAAATTTTCATATTTCCAGTCATTGGCAACCTTCCAAAACATGTATATCTCCTCTCTAATAGCTATAAATGGCTAGTTTGATCTCCAAACTCTATATAACCCCCCACCCCCCCTTCACTCAAATTTTGTGATATTTTACACTTGATTTCACTTTTAAACACCTAAACTATCTATTTCTCATTCAAATTCATCATCATCATTGTCATGGGTCCTAAAACCTCTAAGAAGAAAGCTTCAAGACTTGACAAAGGCAAGAAGCGAATTGCCACTTCTTCCACTCCAATGGAAGAGCATAAGTTAAGAACTCACAAACCTAAGCACTTGAGTGAAGAAGAAAAACAAAGGTATGTTATTATCCAAAACAAGAAGTGTAAACCAAATAAAATTCCTTCTTCTTTCACTCTAGAATCCCTAAGCATTGAATCCTACATTCATAAAGCCTTGTCATATCTTGGGTGGGAGAAATTTGTTTTCTTAGAAAAAGATGATCTTGGTTGGGAATCATTAACCAAAGAATTTCTCACTACTTTAGTTGTTGAGAAGAAAGATTTGGAACCTCTAGGACCCTATTCTATCACATTTAAATTTTTCAATGTGTCCTATAAACTTTCTTTCCAAGAATTTTCCTTCTTTGGGAGATTCAACAAGGAAGGCATTTTTTACCTATCTGATCCCTTCACTTTCGATCCTATCTTACTTCATTTTTGGAGAGAAATTTCCTTAAAAATTGATTTCCACAAGATTTCTAATGCTAAACATATTAGAACCTTACCTCTTTGGATTCTCCATAGAGTCATCACTTATACCATTAATGCCATAGGTGAAAGCAATGAGAAAGTAACTCACAAAGATCTTTTATTTCTCTATTGCTTTGAGAAAAAGGTGAAAATTATAACCGGTACATTTCTAATTGACCAATTTCTTATTCTCTGAAACAAATCTAGCAGGACACTTATGATCACATCTTTTATTGCTCAAATTGCCAAATATATGAATGCTCTTAACCCTACCAACGTAGCTACTCTTTCAAACCCTCTTGATCCGGCCAAAACTCCCATTAATATCAAATTTTTGAAACACTCAAAATGCATTATAGAAGTTGATGGAACATACCATTATGCCTTTAGTGCTCAAAGTATTAGAACTCAACAAAAGAAAAGCCCAAGAATTATTGATGAGAGCCAAGAGTCTTTTCAAGTAAAATTTCCAAGACCTCAACCCTCTAGAACTTAAGGATCCATCCTTGACATCCTTCATCAAATTCAAGACCAAATTTCCTTCCAAACCTCTCATATTGATGATCTTACCAAGAAAGTCACTTACCTTCATATGGACTTTAGGGATATACAAGAATTCATAAGAATTCCTAAATGTCCCCCATCGGATGAAGAAAGAGAAGGAATGATGTCAACCAGTATCTTTGATGAAGCTTTAGGAGAGGAAGAAGAGGAAGAGGGAAATGGAAATAGTGATGATGATTATCCTTCTTATACACCTTTACCTTAATATTTATCTTTCTATTTTCTTGTATGATCTCTATATATTTTGTTGGCCCTTAAATGAAAATGATTATACATACATGTTTTCTTATAATTTGCTTAAATTTAATAAAAATTTTAACTTTACTCCTTTTTATCTTTGTCAAAGAGGGAGAAATTATTTTAATTGTTAGAATAAAACTGCATGTATTAAAGGGGAGTAGAAGCACATATTAAAGGGGAAATGCTCATTTTTTAAATAATTCAATTTAATTGTCAAAGTCAAAAAGGGAGAGATTGTTAGCCAAACAATTGGCATCTATTTTGATCTTAGGCAGTCAAATTGAATAGGACTAATATTTGTACCAAGCTATTTTTTGCAGAATTTCTTTAAAACCTAACCGGACTCAAAGAAGCAGCTCGTTATACCGAGCTAGGAAATGATGATATCGAGCATAGCTTGTCATACTTGATCGAATCGGCTAAAAGTTAGTGCACCATCACCAAACCTACAAGCAACGAAGCGGCGAGCATGAACTTTCCAAAATTGAGCCTACTGATATGGAGAAAGCACCGAGGAAGAGCTGACCAGACAGAGCACAACCTGATTAGACAAAGCATAAGCTAACCAAATAGAGAATGACCTGATTAGGAAAAGCATTAGTTAACTAGATAGAGCACGAGCTGAACAACGAACTAAATATACCGAGCCTTAAGCTGAGAGAACCAAGGATGAGCATATCTGTTTTGAAAAACAAGACACAGTATTCAGAAGTGATCATGCTCAATGTCACTCCCACTTGATGAACAGACCACATGTCCCGACCGGACCACTATAAAGTCTGACCATACTGAGCTTATGATAAATCCTCAGTAGTCCCAGTCACTGAGTACTACAAAAACATCATCATACCATGGCAGGCACGACCGGACCTGATGCAATCCGACCGCACTGAGCCAGAGCTAAAAATCCAAAAATCCAGTAATACTCACGATCGTCAACAATCTCAGAGTCTCAGCATACCAGACAAAGACTGATCGGACTGAACAAGTCTCGAGCATACCACCAATTTGAACTTAAAAATATATAGTTGTTATCTATTCACTTAATTAGTTGATGCCATGTGTACTAGTCGTTGAAGGACTTTTGTCAGAAAATATGAAAAGCACAATCAGACTGAGCTCAGTCCAACCATGTGGAGCCCGATCCAACCGGATTAAATGAAATCTGACTGTACCGAGCTCGAGCCAATGGATCAAAGGTAGTCCGACCATGAACTAACTCAAAAAAAGTGATTTTAGTGGGAGACGAGAATCAAACATATTGGCTTCCACTCTAGACGGCTAGTTGAAGACTTGAAGGCTATAAATACCATAAGAAATCACATTTTTGTGTAAGATTGTGATTGTAAGAGCCAAGTTTAACATCTTTCATTTCTATGCATCAAAATTTATACTTGTATTCCTTAAGTATTAGGTGTAAGCATTGAAACACTATTATAAGTTTGAGTGTTCGCTTGGAAACACTTAAGTTTTAGAGTTAGCTTGGAAAAACTCTTATTAGGTTGTGAGGGAAATTCTCAAACCTTGTAAAAGTTCGGTGTGAGCTTGTGAAAAATACTAAGTTAGAGTTAAGCATGTAAAAACTCAAGATTAGTTGAATCTTAACAAGTTGTTAAGAAAGTAGATGTAGGATTGAGGCAATCCGAACTACTATAAACTCCTTATGTTCAATTTTCTACTCTCTACTCCTTTCTTGCTTAGTTCAATTTAAAATTTTTAATTTACCATCACTTCTTGAAATTAACCAATTCACCCCCCCCCCCCCCCTTTTGGTTGCCATCTTGGGATAACAGATTTTTTCACTTTGTTTCTTAAAGATGAACCTAAAACTTATCATGAATCTATGTTTTCTATTGATGCTCCTTTTTGGAAAGAAGCTATAGATCATGAAATGAATTCTCTTATTTTAAACAAAACATGATTTTTGCATGATCTTCCCTTTGATTGTAGAAAATTTGGTTATAAATGGATTTTTAAGAAAAAAATAAAGAACCCACAGATCAGTAAAAAAATTTAAAGTTAAGTTGGTAGCTTAAAGTTTTAAGCAAGAATAATGGATAGATTTTTTTAATACCTATGCACTTATTTCAAAAATTACAAAAATTAGACATTTAATTGCCTTGGCTTCAATTTATAAATTAAACATTCATCAAATGGATGTAAAGACAACATTTTTAAATAGTGACTTAAAAGAAGAGATATATATGGACTAACCTGAAGGTTTTGTTATATCAGGACAAGAAAAAAAATGTTTGTAAGCTAGTAAAGTCTCTTTACGGATTAAAACAAGCTCCTAAACAATAACATGAAAATTTTGATAAGGTTATGTTGTCTGATGGTTTTCAAATAAACATTTTTGATAAATGTGTCTATTTTAAAAACTTTGGAAATGATTATGTGATATTTTTTTATGTAGATGATATATTAATTTTTGATAGTAACTTAAATGTGATTAATATGACTAAATCTTTTCTTTCAAGTAACTTTGATATGATAGATTTAGGTGAAGTAGATGTAATTTTAGGAATAAAATTATTAAAAATGAATGATGGTATTGCTTTGTCCGTAGAAAAAATATTAAGAAATTTTGTTATATTGATGTTTCTCCTATATCTACTCTCTATGATATCACTGTTAAATTGAGAAAGAATTTGGGTGAAAGTATTTCAAAATATAAATATTCTCAAATTATTGGATTATTATTGCATTTAGCAAATCATACAAGACCTGACAATGCATTTGTCGTAACTAAGTTAGGTAGATATACTCATAATCCAAATGTTAAATATTGGCATGCTTAGAAAGAGTATTTAGATATCTTAAAAGAACAATTAATTATGCTTTGCATTATTGTGGTTTTCCTGCTATAATAGAAGGATATAGTGATGCGAATTGGATATTAGATTCGAACAAAATAAGTGGTTTTGTTTTTACTATGGGTGGTGGAGCAGTCTCCTGGAAATATGCTAAACAAACCATAATTTATTGGTTTAGTAGCATTAGATGCTGCTTGTAGTGAAGCAGATTAGTTGAAATTTTTTTTATCTAATATATCAATTTTAAATAAACTCATACCTTCGATTTCTATGCATTGTGATAGCCAAACTACCATTGATACTGCTAAAAGTAAAAAATTTTCATGAGAAACGAAGGCATTTGGCAATTAGACATACATCTATTCGTCATTTATTATCTCATGGTATAATTTATTTAGATTTTATCATGTCTGAAAAGAATATAATGGATTCCCTCAATAAAGGACTGGCATGCCAACACATACTTCAAACATCGAGGGGAATAGGACCGAAACCCAATAATTAATTACCGTAGTGGAAAACTGTCTTTAGATATATGGCGATCCCATGAAAGTTCAACAGGTAATAATGAAATTGTTTGGTAACTTGGGAGAGCATGTTTATAGTTTTATATTATTATTGTGGAAATATCCCGAGTTTCATTCTTATGGTGTTATGCTTTCCGGTGTGATGTATAGGAAAATTATTTCTGAACGAATCCGATGGCATATTTGTTGCGGGGTGATAATCACATCACTCTTGGAGGATTCACTGGCGTCGAGGTCAATACTATGTAAACTTGGGTCATTTTCTAAAAATACTCACAAAAAAGATGTGCGCATGACCGAAAAGAGCAAAACAAATAAAACCTGGATGATTTATCATACTGTGTGTGTGATGAATTTTATTGTGATTAAAAGAGCCTAGTAAACATTAGTGTTACTATGGCCTCTTCAGGATAGATTCATTAATACTAAGTGTAGGTTTAAACCTTAGATTTATTAATACTAAGTGTAAGTTTAAATCTTGAAGATACCTAACACCCATTATACAGTATTAAATGCTCAGAATATGTTTTGTTAAAATTTTAATTATGTGGGAGATTGTTATAATTTTTTATTAAAAATTTGTTTTGATTTAGTAAATTTCGGTTGCTAAAACTTAGGAACCAATAAAGATCTTGAGCAACTAGCCATCCACTTTTTTTCCTTTTTACAACTGTTAACATATACATGTAATGTTCACATCCTAATATTTCTCTCACTACTATCCTAATTATTAGGTGGTTTTATTTTTCTTAAACTGTCATTATCTATTCCATCTTTACTTCTTATATATATAAACTACAAAAAGCTAACCTATTTAGATAGCCTTTATCAACGAAAACCATCTTTGCAAACCTAAACCATTATTATCTTTATTAATTCTTTTGGCTTCTGTTTCATATATATATATGTTTAAGTCGAATAAAAAGATTGCTATATTTATAATAAAAATATACATTATGGGCATTGAGGATAATCTGGTTTGGAGAATTCTTAGCTATATAGAAGGGTTTTGATGAATTAGAGTATCTTGCGATAGGAACGTGGTTGATCAAAATTTAGTTGGTCCAATAGGATTGTTTCCTCATAAATGACAATATAAAAATTGGCATGCTTCAATCTATAAATCACAAACTATTCTAAAAAAAATTTGTTGATTTAATTATTGTTTATTATTTTGTTATTATTTGCTTGCATCAATTTAATGTAAAATGTCAGTATTTATTTATTTTAAAAAAAATTGATTGAACAGAGCTTAACGAGGACACCTTGCTTTCAATTTTTTGCTTGAACGTAGATTTAGTTCATTTAGGACTATTAACATATATTGGACTTTGTTATTTGAATTGAAGAATAGGTGATTTTACTTTTTCAATTTAGCACCATTTGTGTTTGTTAGTTAGAGACCTTGCATCTATTAAAATCATCAACAGGATATAATTATGATTTTTTTGAAAGAATAATAATACATAAAAACCATAACAACCAATATATTTTTTAAACACATTTTTTTTATGATGAAGGTTATTTGTAAATTCAAAAGATAATCTTGTAGTTATTTGTATTGGGTTATTTTAAATTCAAAAATCCTAATATATAAGGATTATATTTTCACTATCAACATAATTTTTAAAATTAATTTAGTCGAAAACACTTTCAATATCCACGTCAGCAACTTTTCTTTTCTCCTACAAATACCGATCAAGTAAGAATGTTTTGAAAATGGAGAGATACCTCTCCATTATTTAGCTCATAAAATAAAGATAAGCAAACAAGAGAAGATATATTCAGAAAAAAGAAAAAAGAGATACGAATTATATCATATTATATTTTTATTTATTTGTTTAAAAGTAAATAATAATATTAGAATACTAAAACAAGATAAAAATTATAAAAGCATTAGTGTAAACACATTCTAATACAAATTTAATTAAGCTGAATTCTTATAAAATTAACTTTAAAATTTTAAAGTATTTATTTATTTTGATATATCCGTAAATTCAATAAAGAGTAGGGGTGTTCTTGGGCCGGGTTGAGCAGAATTTTACCCCAGCCAGCAGCTTGAGTGAAAAATATTCGTGCTATATTTTGCAGCCCATCGCCCAACTCTAAGACCGGTCAGACCAAGCCACTTCGGGCCTGATCAAGTTCACGTGGGGTCAGTCCAACCCAACTTTTTTTAAATTAAAAAAAATAAGGATAATATTTATTTTTTTCAATTTTAATAAAATTTACCTATAAATATTACTTTAAAATTTATTATATCAAATTATATCTATTAATATATAAATTATTATATCAATATTTATAATCACTAAATTATTTAATTATTTAGTTATTTTCTCATTTAAATAAAAAAAATATAAAATATAAAAATTATTTCTCATGGATTAAATTTTTAAAAGTCTCAAATATCATAAAATATATACAATATTTTGAATTTCCAAAATCTTTTTACATAAAATTTTAATTACCAAAATATATATTTTAAAAAAATATAAAAAAAATTAACACCTCGGGCTGGACAGGCCCGAGAATTTTTAACATTAGCCTGAAGCCCGACCCGAACATAGCTCGGATCTAGTTTTGAAACCCGTGATCCGATTCTATTATAGGTTTGGGATGGGTCAAATTTTTCGAGCCTCGAATTTTTTGAACATCCCTATTAAAGGAGACCGGAATTGTTACTATTCTAAATTTTGAGTTAAATTTTTATTTATTTTGAAACCATTTCTTTTTTACATAAAAAAATCAATTTTTTAAATTATTTCTTTCCAAACATTAAAATTAACAAAATATAATTCATTTCAGTTTAATTGTTTTACCTTTATCACAAGCTAATAGTTTATTATAATAAGATTTTGCGATTATCGTATTTATATATATAAATTTCATTGAGTTTTAAACTGAAAAATTCGGCCGATATTAGAGGCGGGGCTGTGAAATTGCTATTCCTAAATTTAAACTATGTCAACATAAAAATCCTTACCGATATTGATAAAAATAAAATCTTATTATTACCTTTCTAAATCCTAAAATTGTAATAGAACTATGAAGAATAAGCCTAAAAATGAATCTAAAAATATAGAATTCATTTCCGCAAGTTAAAATTGTAATAGAATTTAACTGAGCATATGCTAGTTTTCTTTAAAATACGAAAATAGCCATAAAAGAAAGAAAGAAAAGAAATGCGGGGGTGCCATGGAGAGAAGAGGGACCGAAAGAGGTGGAGGAAAGACAGAGAGAAAGTGGAGAAAGTGAGTGAGATAGATGGGTATTTTAGTTTTCAGAAAGATGGTTGCGTCTGATTTTTAAAGAAAATTACATAATTTATTATATTTTATTTTTTTTCATTTTTACTGTTAATATTTTTTTTATTTTAATTTGTTTTATTTTTACTGTTTATCAACTTTTTATTTTAAAAATTCTTTTGGTTTTTCTCCCTTTTTTTTGTGTTTAATTTTTGCATTATTTTTTTTTCTTTATTATATTCTCATCTTCTATTGATGTTGTCTCTTCTTCATCAGGAATAGCAACATGTCATGTGTTTCCGGATATCCGATCCATTATATAGAATATAAACAGTTTATAAACGAATTTGAACAAGTACATATAGTATTTTTAGTATGGATAATATTTTTACTATTCATAACAAGTTCATATAGGATTCGAATTTAGACACTTAAGTATTCATTATCTGAACTCGATTATATATTAATTATATTTATTAAAATTTTAATTATATATTTATTATATTTTATTTTAATCATAAAATTATATGGTATGAAATTATTTTTAATAAAATTGTGTTAATATTAAATTTTTATTTATAATTATTTAATTAAAATTATTTAATTTATATTTTAAATTTTATAATATTTTTAAATTTTTATATTAAAATGGATAATTAAATAAGTTCTAATAGCAAATAAGTAATATTAAATGGATTTAAGACGGGTGCGAGTGTAACTATACTCGGGTTTAAACAGATTTAAGATAGTTTAAAGATTAAACAGATTCGGATTTGGATAAGATAATTTTGGTGAATACCCTTCCCATTACCATCCCTATTTTTCATCATTTGTGCCTCTTCTCTTTCATCTCTATTTTGTGTTTCTATTTTTATTTTTTTTCATCAAAGTGAAAAAGAAACATGAATTTGTTGTGGTTTTGATTTTTGGTTTGTAAATGTTTTAATGCTTTTTATTTTGATTATTTTTTTTATTTCAATTGTAATGGTTAAGATTCTTTTTTTATTCTTCAGTTATATATATTCTATATGTTTGATAAAATATTTTAAAAGAAATTTTTTTCTCAAAATTTTTAGTTTTTTTTTATCACATTTAGCATATTATATGCAGTATATATAATATATAAACATCATATTTAATAGATTTTATGTAATATATATAACATTCAACAAATTATATGTAATCTAATCATAGTTATAAATGAGTCAAGTTACTCGAACTCTACTTGAGTCTCAGTTTGATAAAAATTCATTTAGACTCAAATTTGAACTGTTCATTTGTTAAATGAATTAAGATCAAGCCAACATTAGGCTCGTTAAATTCGTGAGCCGATTCATTTGAAAAATTCATGAGTTAGCTTGTTTGTTATATTGAATTAAAAATGTTTATAATTTAATTTATATATTAAATTATTTGTATTTGAATTATTAATTTTTTAACTAATTTAATTTATATAATTTATTACTATACATTATAAAATAAATACTTTGACATTATATAATAATTTAATTCAATAAACTTTATTTGAATTTTTTATATATATATTATTGATAGTTATCTCATATTGAGTGATTTTATGTTAGTATAATATTTATTAATAAAAGAATTATCAAAAATTTTGGAAGAACAAATTTATTACTTTAAATGAACAAATTACCTCATATAATCTTTTATTTTTTGTTTATATGATAAAAATTATAAAAATAAATTATTATTTAATTAATAATATTATAAAATAGTGACTTAACATATACTAAATATTTAGTCGAATATATAAGTAATGTAAATAATTCAATAACTTAATAATTCCTAATAGAATAAAAATTATAGAAATACAAGATTTTATTTTTGTTAATATAAATATAATCAGATTATCCATCATTCATAAAAATATTATTAATTTTAGTATTTTTTACTCTGAAAATATAAAAAATATAAATAAAAAATAAAAACCAAAATAATTTTATTAAACTTATTAAACTCAATTAAATCGAGCTTGTGTTTAAGCTTGATTATAACCCTAGATGTTCGTATAATACATTTATATGTTTCTTCATCAATAATATATCAAATTAATCATATTATATGTAACATATATAACATATATTTATATAATAAATTTATATGGTTCATATTATATATAATGTATATGACATATATAAGGATAAATATGCAATATATATGTCATATATGTTGCATATATTGTCAATATTTATCAAATTATGTATTTCTTAATATAAAATTTATCATATTTATCAAATTATATACAATATATATCATATATAAGGAATATATACAAATAATAACTTAAAAATATTTATACAACATATCTATATATTTTTTTTATTTGAACACTATGAAATTAATCATATTATATATAATATATATGACATATATAAGGGCATATATGCAATATATATATTTCATATATAAGGACATATATACAACATACATATCATATAGGAATTATAGTTTTGCAATTTAAAGCTCCCGTATTTCAATGTATGAAGTTTTTATGTTATTTTGAAAGTTTTCACCATATTTAAAAAAAAAAAAAAGAACAGTATTTTTTAGAATTGAACTTTTTGTAAGATTACTTGTGTAACTTTCCCTATTTTTTATGATAATCATTCCAAAATTTATAAATTTTAATGAAAGATTGAATTTTCATTAAATTTCTTATAATTTTGTGAAACACATTTATACTGAACAAGGGAAGAATTAAAGCATTTAAGAAAATGTTAAGACTACTTTAGGAGAGGTTTGGAAATTCCTTATGCTTTTATATATAAAAGGGGCATAAAAACAACTAAATTAACAGAAAGATTTTTTTTTTAAAAATCTAATTGCTTGAACATTTGACTAAAAAATGAATTAAAGAGCGAAATGAACAATTATAGGCACAAAAACCTGATGAAATATAATAGGTTTTTTTTTTTACTTTATATTTAATCTAAATACAAAAATTCACATAAATATGTTAAAATTGCACTAATCAATTTCTTCCAACAATAGCAACATCATTGAAATAATATAAATTTATTTAGAATTATGTTTTTTATAATTTAATAATATAAAAATGTTTTTATTTGGAATTATGTTTTTTTATAATTTATTATTGTGACTTAGAACATAAGCTAAAAGTATAGTATACTTTTGACATTATATGTATACTAAATATAAATATTATATTTTTAAAATTAAAAGTTGAAAATTAAATATTTAAAAAAAGTAGAAATATTTTTATTTATTGAGGTATTTTTGAAGAAATTCATTTTTTTCAATGGATAACAAAGTTTCGGCCTTAGAATTAGTTAATTTCATCTATGATTTTAACTGATGGATTTACGTACTGTTTTTCTCTATGATATTGCACCTAGCTTCGTAACTACCTTAAAATAAAAGGTAAAATTTTCAGAATATTATCAATAATTAGTTAATTTCCTACAAAATTTTTTAACTAATTATAAGTGTCCAACTTAATTGCATTAATCTATATAACTTAGGAACTTCATTAGTGTCTATAAATGGTTTAGGGTGTGTTCATTTATATTATAGATTTTTTATTTTTTTAAAACTAAAAACTATTTTTTTTGTTTTATATTTTTAAAAATTATATTATATTATCAAAATTTTAATTATTAAAAAATAAAGGAGTAATAATTTTAAAAGAAGATAGACGTAAAAAAAGAATTTTAAAAGAAGATAAACATAAAAAACTTATTTTTGCAGTAAAAAGAGATTTTTTATTGATAGAAAATATATTATATTAGAAAACGAATTTTATTAATATGAAATTTCTTCTCAAAACCAAAAGATTTTATTTTATAAGTTTCATATTTAAAGTGAAAACAATTTTATTTAATCAGAAAATTTAAAACTTAATGACTTTTCGAACGGGTTTTATTTTTTTTTTTAGAAAAAAAAAAGCTAAAACAAGGGAAAAAACAAAACAAAAATATCCTAAACACCGCCCTTGATTTGTGCGGAATTTTGTTTTGTAACATTTTAAAAATCTTATAATGAAAGAATCCTAAAATAATATGTAAACTTCTTTTGTAATTTTTCTCTTTCAATAAGTATTATTAACGTTCAATTAATTTTTTATTTCAGCTTTTATTTTAATATTTAAATAAAAGTTAATAATTCATAGAATAAAGGCCTAATGAATAAAGAATCAAATATTTTCAAAAATAAAATTACAATTATAAACAGAGCATTCAAAATATATTATTTTACTCTAATTTCAAGAAAGACAAAGGAAAAAGAAGAAGAAAAAAAAAACCTCAATTTCTAGTTCTTGAAAACTAACCTAAATCAGAATCTTTGTTGTTTTAGCAGGATTAGGTTACTAAGAGTATGCATTTTTGGAAGGCTTAAAGACTATAAAAACCCAAGCCTTTTCGAAAAGTTGAAAAGGTTGCCTATATAATGAGAGATGATAGCAAAATGATATGCTTATATTGCTTCCATCCATTTATAATTTAGTAATTTTTCTAATTTTTTTCACTCAAAACTGATCTACCTATCAGAAGATTGATACTAAAGAAATTATGGGGTTTGAGAAATCAATACAGAAATATACAGTTAATGACACATTATGAGAATGACTAAACCACACAAAATTCATCATTTTCTATCAATTGCAGTATTCCCACTAGCTAAAAACTATGGCATATTTATATTTTATCTACAAAATCCGCACAAAAAGCAAGCTTCCAACAACAAAACAAACCTCACCCAGACAACAGAGGAAATGAATGAATTTTTCGAAAGAGATATAGCGGCAAAAGTGAGATGCGCAGACACGACTTCGAAAACAATTTCAATCGGTTATAGATACAAATGGTCAGGCAACATAAATGGCAGACTCAAGAACTCTTCCAAGGTTGGACGACACCAAGAACTAAAACAGCTACTATAATCAAAAGAATTATAATGGCAATGCAGGTCCATTTTCGTGTAATCCTCTGAAGTCTCTTTGCAGTTTGAAGTGCAGCTGTCCCTGATTGGACATGATTGACTGCATTTGCAACCTGAACAACATTTCTATTAACACACAACCACTAGCAAAAACGCAACCTTGCCACCAACCATGCAAGTATGCAATGCGTATACTAAAAGAAGTGAGCAGAATGAACAAACCTGACTTTCAATGTTATCTAATATCTCTCCTTGGGCCTCAACAAGAACAGCCATATCAAGGTAAATCTGACAAATAAGACTTGCATTAGAAAATTTGAATTTGATAGTCCCCATCTACGTCTAACTACAGATATACCTTGACGCAGAACAAAATTAAAGAATAGGGAATAAGAACGTTTATACTCCGTTCGGAAGTTTAATCAATATTGTTTGATTGGACGAAAATAAAAACAATAACGTTAAACGATCTTGAACGAGCCAAATTCGTATTGAAAAATATATGGAATGATAATAATCCTTAACAAAACAGAAATAAGGTCTATTTATAATAGCCAAAAACTCTAATCCGAATCCTAACAGACTTGGAAAAAGAAAACTGAAAAAAATTACAAAATAGCCCTTAAAATACTAAAAACGCAAAATTGAGCCCCTAAACAGTGAAATTTGGGTCCCGAAATTTGTAACCAGGCCCGCGGCCCCAGTTGCACTTTTTAAAGTTGTCCGACTCGCGAAATCTTTTCCGGAAAGCTATCATAGGTCACGAACGGACATCATATACAAAAGTTAGACCCGTTTTCATATTCTATAGCAAATCTTGCCGCGGTCAAGATCCTCCTCAAAATGCAAAGCTAGCTGGTCCGCATCATACCTTATGCAAGTCTAGAAGCTTTTTCTCAATTTCCTTTACAGCATCGTGTCTCTCCTGGATTTCTTCTAAGGTATTTAGCACCTGCAACCATGGCTCAAAATTTCAAACTATGTAAAGAGATTCAAGTTGCAAATTCAGAGGATTAGGAAACAGCTACCAATATGTGCAGTGCTAGAGAGCCCAACAGGGGACAACTATGGAAGGAATGAAAAAAAAAAAAAACAAAAACAGAAAACACCAAAATTAAGTGCTTTTAATTTTTGTCCAAAACTTTTATATATGTTAAATTCATCCCAATTTTCAATCTAGCTCCAATTGTGTCCAAGTGAGAAATTCGTCAAAATTTGAAATTAAAAATACTTTTTTTATTCAAAAATAAAACAAAATAATATTTTTTTCTCTTTCTACCCACCATCTATTTCTCTTTCTTCAACCTCTTTCCCTAAACTTCATCTTTTCCATGGAGTTATGAATTAATTATTCTTATATTAGATTTTTGGAATTGAAAGAGAAATGAAAACATAAATTTTCTTTTTGAAGGTAAGATTTATGATGTGGAGAGAGTTGGGTTTGTTAAATTTAGACTAAGAGAGGAGAAAAAAAATTGAAAAGAGAGGAGACTCATTTTTTAAGAAAAAGCCATAGTAAAAAAAATATAATATGATTATTTAATTCAATTATGAATAAAATAGTTATTTCAAATTTTGATTTATTTCTCCTATTTGGACATAATTGCAACTAAAATTATAGAATAGGAACAAATTGTAAAATTATATGTTCGCACTTAAAATTTTGAATTTTTTGAAAGATTTTTATATTAATCAGCATATAGAAATTTTACAACTAAGCTTTTCTATTCTCAAACCATTAAGCCAGCAGCAGAAAGGAAAAAAAAGTTTTAGAAATGACGGTTAATCTATGTTTCATAAACGGCATCCAAGAATTTAATCAAGATTCTAATTAAACAATCAACAATGCAACATCTTTCATTTCAAGTGTCTTCAGCTTGCCCCCCCAAAGATATCATTGATAGGATAAGTACAAAGTGTAGAAAGGTGTTATGTAATGCAAAGTAAGACCCAAGCTTTTGGTGTTGATAGTAGGAGTGGACAAACTCGGTTCGATTGGCCGAACCGAACCGATCAGACCAAACAGATAAAAAACCGATAGTTGATATTAGTAACCGAAAACCGACCGAACAAAATTAGAAACCGCAAAAAACCGAACCGAAAAAATTCGGTCGGTTTCGATTCAAACAAAAAAATATTGAACCTGAATTATTCTGCTGCAGAGATCAAAATGCCATCAATTTCATTGTTTCAATTCAAATCCAAACATCATTATCAATTTCAATTCAAAAACAAATCAAATCCAAACTCATCAATTTCAATTCAAACACGCAAATCAAACCCAAACACACTAAAAGTAAAAGCATACAAATTGAGCTTCAAAAATTACAAATCAACAACAGTGTTTCGATTAAAATCCAACAATTTCCGAATAAGCCACAACAAAGACTAAAACCACATCTTCCAAATAACTAGCTTTGAAATCCAACAATTTCTTCCAAGCTAATAATCTGCACAAAATAATTAAACATAATCAGAAAAGAAAAATGCAAAATATATGTACAAGTAGTGAAAGTCCAAACCTCAATCAATAGATAAGGGAACCGAGGTACTTCCGCCTTCACTTTCCAAAATTTCGGACATTTCTAAGAAACAAAAGATCAAACAATAATAAGTTAAACATAAAATGCATACAAATTAAATAAACAAAGCTTAAATCAAATAAAAGCTCTTCTACATACCGCTTCCAAATTTGTCAATATCATCAATTGATTCTTCAACGCACATAAGCTCCTCCAAGTCTCTTAACCAATCCCTCGCACAAACAAGAGCCTCGGCCATTTTAGGATCTAAAGAGATCCTAAATGCATCAAGAATTCTACCTCCGGTGCTAAACGTCGATTCCGATGCAACTGTAGAAATTGGAATGGCCAACACATCTTGTGCGATTTTTGCAAGAACAGGGAATCGAAGAGCGTTCATTTGCCACCACTTCAAAATGTCAAATTCTTCAACATCTTTGTGGAGAGACTCCTCCAAATACAACTCTAGTTTAGATTTTTGGATCTCAAGTTCGCCGCTAGCTATCTTTTGTCTTTTCACCATGCTTCTCAATTGACCCCTTCTACCACAATCAACATCAACTACTTCAGAAGAGGGTGAAGCATTGTTATTTGAAGTAGGCTTATGAGCCTTTTCCATTGATTTGCGATACTCTTCATAAAGCTCTTCAATGGCCAGTTTAATTGAATTGCATAATTCGGTTCCTTCTTGCATACCATGTGTTTTATGCAACACATCCCCCATGCATTGTAATTTGTCCCTTGGATCCAACACCGCAGCTATATAGATGAGTTTGTTCATCTTACCCGAATCACCCCAATATTTATCAAAATTTTCTTTCATAAGTTCACCCATTCGCTTCAAACCCTCATCACCACTCCTTATCCAACATTGCAATCTCCAATTAACATCACTAATCTCATTAAAAAATGTATTACTAGTGACATACAAACTACCAGATATGCAAAGAGTCATCTCATAAAAGACTTCCAACATGTCTGCCATTTTTCTAATCTTTGACCAATCTTCACCTTCAGGCACACCACCAACCTCCTCTTTGAGCTTAGATATAAAGAATGGATCTTTATATGGTAAACTATCAAAAGCTCTTTCGTACTTCTCAGCAGCTCGCAACATTAAATAGGTGGAATTCCACCTAGTAGAAACATCTAAACATAACCCCTTCTTTTTCTATAAAAAAAAAAAAAAAAACCCTTCTTGCACTCAATTTTTTCACTCTCAATACATTCTTTAAATCGTCTCAACCGAGTGGGAGACGACCTAACAAACCTAACAGCAACCCTAAGTTTCATAACAGATGCATCGACTTCCTTAATCCCGCATTCACAACTAGGTTAATTATATGAGCAATACATCTCATGTGAAAGTAAGCACCTTTATTCACAGTTGAATTCCAATTAACAAGTTTTTTTTTTCAAATATTCCAAGGCGGTATCATTTGAGGATGCATTGTCAACAGTTATGGTCATTATCTTTTCAATACCCCAATCTAAAAGAGCATTTTCAATAGCTTTTCCAATATCATCTCCCTTATGGCTAAAAATTGGACAAAAACACAACACTTTTTTTTCTAATTTCCAATAAGCATTGATATAATGTGTTGTAATAACCATATAATTAACATTTTGAAGTGAGGACCATGTATCGGTAGTTAGGCATATCCTAGATGAAAATTCTCTAAAGAATTGTTTCAATTTTTTTTTCTCATCTATGTATAATTGCCAAATGTCACGAGAAACAGTTTTCCTAGTAGAAATTTTGAACTTGGGATTCATTTTCAAGCAAAACTTTAAAAAACCCCTCCCCTCGACAAACTTAAATGGTAATTCATCTACTATAATCATTTCAGCTAAGGCCTTTCTAATCTCCTCATAATCAAATTTCCATGTACTATGTGTCCTCATACCAGACTTCACACCAGAATGCAATTGATGCAGAGATAATTGTGCTTGCCTAGTTTCTTTATTATGCGGATTAAACCTACACCTATCAACATGAGCATTTAAAGTAGACGTACCATTATTTTTGGTATCACAACAAAACTCCTTGTGGCAATAATTGCACTTGCATTTTGATGGATTATCTAAGTCTTTACTAAAGTGCTGCCAACATTCAGACTTTTTCCTCCCCAGTGGTGGCTTATTTTTAGAGGTAGCCATAGTTTTCCTTTGTTGTTCAGAGTCAGACCCTGCACGTGCAGGAGCATTAACACATTCAACTACTTAGCTTTCCTCAATATTTTGAGCATTGCTGCCAGCAGGAGGAGCCGGAGCCGAATCGACTTCCATACGAACTACAATAACATGAATCAAATGCAAAATCAGACTGATATCAGGTTGATATCATTACAGAAGATCAAATGAAAAATCAGATTGATTTCAAATTTGTATAAAATTAAGCTTTCAACTTAAGTCAATATTCTTGGAAACAAAGTAAAGAAACAGAAACAGAAACAAACATAAACAAAGAAACAGAAACAAATCAAAGTAAAGTAAAGAAATAGAATCAAAGTAAATATATATGACAAATTAAAGAAATCGAGAAACTAAGAAAATGAAACGCCAAAACCGAATGCAGGAGCTAACCGAAATCAAACATTTTCCAAACATACAAGAGAGCTTAACCGAGAACATGGAAAAATTTCAAAATGGAAACAAATTGAAAACCGAAACCACACAAAACCAAACTGAAAAATATTCAAACATGACACAAAAACATAACAGAAATTAACCCAAGAAAGAAGTAACAACACGGAACTTAGAAACATTTTGATTTCGGAGCAATAAATCTATCAGCTTCCAAAATTAAACCCAACACAAAACACTAGAACACAATATATAATAATGGAGAACACTAACCAGTGAGGGGAAGAAGCTGCTGGTGGCGACTGGCGCAGAGGACTATGGACCTGCTGGTGGCGATGCGAAAGGGAAGAACACAGGGGAGGGCGGCGTTAGGGTTAGAAAACGAAATGGGAAAACAAAACACTAAAACAAAACGAAATGCGCATGAAATAGAAGAGAAGCAGTTTCGGTCGGTTTTCGGTCGGTTCGGTTTTCTGAGCAATGAAACCGCTGGCCGACCGAACAGTTTCGGTTTGATGTAATTTAGAACCGAACACCGAACCGACCAGTCGGTTAACAGATTTTTCGGTCGGTTTCTCGGTCGGTTCGATTTTCACGGTTATTTTGTCCACCCCTAGTTGATAGGAGATAATATATGGACTACTTCATGAAGCCCAATCATTGGAACAGAAAGAAAAATGGTCAAACAACATTTGAACTATAAACTCTTGGACTGGCTCTTACATGCACATTGACATTTACATTGAAGTCACATTTTAAAATAGTGAGCAAACTGTTATGTTGCTTTACAATTTCCAATTCTTTTACTTCATTAACCAAAACTAACAAATGGATCTGCGACATTACAACAATATAATGCAAATAATTCCAGGTTCCACAGATTCAATTCCTGCAAATTTTGGACCAAATTTCTAAAACAAAAAAATGGTTGGTATGTTCAATATAGAACAGAATAGAAAATCTATAACACATACCTGTCCTCAGCCATTTCTTGGATTGCCTTCTGAAAAATTTGCTCACTGTTTCCAGTTTCGATCAGGTGTTCAATTGTCTAACAGTCATTAAATTTTTGCCAATTACGATTTTATTCATATCAAATAGAGCGTAATTTTTAGTTTCAAAATTCAGGCTCACCTCTTCATCTGGTTTGGTTCCCGTAACTGCTCAGTCATAGACAGCAAAATATGCACAAGGTTATTGACAAAATGGCATCCAAATATTTCAAAGCAAGGTAAATGCAAGTACTAAATCTCCATTATGCTGTAGAGTTTTTCATTTGTATACTTTTTATTATTTTAAAGCACAGTTTTTGCACCTGTAATGACCCTTCTCTCTACAACTTCTCAATACTCATCTTGGATCTTTTGCCTTAAGGTCTGAAACAAGATTTTAAAAATGAGAAAGAAAGAGAAACAAACTATTGCTAATCATCTTAACTAGTACATATATACCTGAAACTCAGTCATTAAATCCCTGAACCTTTTTGTCAAGGCACTGTGATCCAAAATAAGGGAATAATAATGCAATTATATACATATACAATCATGAAATATATAAGTTCAAGAAAAAGAAAATCGAAATGTGATCAAGTATTAAAATATCTTCACAGGAAACACACTTTGTAACATTCATCCTAGATCTGTCAACTCCAGTGCCTTTCTCACATCCAGGTTTTCGTCGATTGGCTAAATTCTGGAGATAAAGACACACACCCAAAAAAAAATCAGCAGAAAATTTTGAATTCCATGGACATTGTTACAAAACAAACACTGATCTAGTTAAAAAAAAAAAAAGAATTAAGAACATTGATCTAGTAACAAAAAGAATTAAGTATTACATCTTTGTTTACTGATTCTAGTTTGGCTTTGACAGAATGTGCAATCTTGCCCACTTCATCGACATCTTTTTCCATACGCTTCTTGATAGCTGCAATAATTAACGAATATTGTTAAAGCGAAACAAACTTAAAAACCTAACATCATTAACTAGAATGAAGAATTTAGGATGACTAAACTATATTTTCAGAAACAACTATCAAGTCCCAACACCAAGAATCAAACAGTTATTTGTACTTTGCTCAAAGTTTTTCTAGATTGGTGGCAAGACATAGTCTTTTGAAGTCTAGATACCATTGTATAGTTCAACCAGTGGTGATCCAACAACAAGATGGTTCACATATTATAACCCAGAAAATGACAGATGCAAATCTTATCTTATAACAATGAGTTCAAAGTTTGAATGTGTCAATATGAACAGACCTAGACTTTACCTTTCATGACAGACGCTTTTGTTACTGACTTTGATTCCTCATTTGCTTCCTGCAAAGAAGTTAAAGTTAGAAAGTTCTACAAGTAAAAGCATGACAGTTATTGTTTCCAAATCTCGTTTCTTTTTTAAGTATGATAATTGATTCTTAGGGGGATTTATAAATAGAACTAGTTGAATAATGACAAATTCAAAGTGTTCAACACAAGTGGTTAAATACTTCTCAACTATAGAGATCTTTCACAGAATTTGGACAAATAAGCACTTCTTAAACCAAATGCCGGATAATAATCAATCAACAATCCATTAAATATGCTTGAGCCAAGGAACCAAGAATATATATATATATATATATATATATATTCTTTTTTTTACTTCATCTAATCCAGTGAATCTCATTACAGGAAATTGCAGTCCATAAGGTGAAGTAAGATGTTGAAGAACTGAAACTGGATACACCAAACCCAGTTGCTTTTTTTAATGTTTTAGCTTAAATATAATAAATTAAGAACATACACCTTTTGTAGGATAGTAATCCTAGCTGTTAAATAAATTTATACATTAGAGATACCGGATGTGATAGGATTGTCAACATGTGCCACTTTGCTTCTGTTCCCATCTCTGTGGTTTAGGCCAAGATGATTAATTGTCTCAATTTCCATGAATTTATTCATAAAATCTCAAGCTCATATGCTGCAGGAAGCATGACTTTTGGTGAGCATTAAACATAGCTTTAGGGTCTTGAGAAGTCCTGAGACTTTATCAACCTGCTTCTCAATCTCTCGTATCTAAGAAACAAAGAAGAAGCATATGAAAAGCATAAAGAGGAAACAGATGTAGAAATGCAGAGGAAAGTTATCAAAAAGCCACAAGTGATAAAGGTATTTTGCATTATAGACTTAAAAAAGTGTTACAGGCATTGGCTTTTCGTGAATATTTACTCCTTTGGTTCCACATTCCACAACTAGATGAAAATGGAAAAGCCATCATGTTCGACATGTAAGTGGTGCACAAGTTCTTCTTTAATTCAATTTTTTACAAATTTGGCATCCTGAAAAGACAACAAACAACTAGAATGCAAAACACCTGCTTATTGAAAGCTTCCATTCCCATATCAGAGTTACTTCTTGTAAGCTGCATCCCCATTTCAATATCATTATTGTTAGGAGGTCTGTTGGCATCAACGACAAATGAATCCTGAAAATGGGATACATTAACAAAAAGATCAATTCCCACTTCAATATAAGGTAAAAAGAAGAATACAACTATGGACTCAGATATCAAGGATAACAGAACTGCCATGAGAGAATATCCAGCAACACTATAATGGTTCAAATAAACATCTTATCTTAAAGGACAAAAAGAAATGCTTTATAATTCTCTAAAGGATATGTGTCATTAATTAGAAAGAAAATCAAACCCAAAGTTCCAATTTTGATTTCTGGGTTATCAGGGATTCTCTGTTGTGAAAATTGGATTAATTTTCCACCAATAATATGTATAGTGTATGAACAATTGCACCAATAATTATACTAGAAAAATTCACAGGAAAAAGCGGTGGGTCACAATAAACACTCTTAAATACCAAGTCTTTTCTTAGACATAATTTTTCTAGACATATAATCACTAGCACAAAATACCACCACAACTATAACAAAAATAATTATTAAATAATTAATAAAGAGAACACCAAATTTAATGAGGTTCGGCCAATTTGCCTACGTCCTCGAACACCACCAAAATAATATTACTAATTTCAAAGAAGAAATACAAAAAGAGAGAAGAGAAAAATAAGCCTTATAAACAATTAGACTTATTTGGGATAATCTTAGCTAAGGGAGGAGGGGTCCTTTTATAGCCTTAGGACCCCTCTCCATATTCTTAATTTTCCAATGTGGGATAGCCATTTAGCCACTATTCACAAATCTCCACCTTTGCTAAATCTATAATATGCAAATCTTCTCTCAACAGAAACTATTTTAGTAGTGTCTTCAATTGCGCTGTGAAGCTCTCATCTTCAATTTTTTAAAATATTGATCAAGTCCAAACAATAGTTGAACTTGACAGTTGTCACTATTTTTGTCAACATATCTACGGGATTATCAGTGGTCCGAATTTTTTGAAGTAACATTTCACCTTTCTCCAGAATCTCAAGTACAAAATGATACCGAATATTGATATGCTTCGTCCTTGCATTGTAAACTTGGTTCTTTGCTAAATGAATAGCACTTTGGCTATCACAATGCACTTTAATGTGCTTTTGTCTAACTCCCAGTTCACCAAGCAACTCTTAAAGCCAAATTATTTCTTTAACAGCCTCTGATACTGCCATGTACTCTGCTTCCGTAGTGGACAAGGCAACTGTTGACTGTAACATAGACTTCCAACTAACCGGCCCCTTAGCAAGTGTAAACACATAACCAGTAGTTGATCGACGTTTATCCAAATCACCAGCATAATCGGAATCATAATATCCAACTGCACATTGACCATATTTCTCATCCCGCTCAAATATCAATCCAACATCTACGGTGTTCAGAATATACCGCAGAATCCATTTCACAGCTTGACAGTGCTCCTTATCAAGATCATGCATGTACCTGCTCACAACTCCAACTGCTTGTGAAATGTCTGGCCTTGTACATACCATAGTATACATGAAGCTACCAACAACATTTGCATATGGAACCTTAGACATGTACTCACGTTCCATTTTATTTTTAGGAGATGAAGATGAGCTGAGCTTCATATGAGGTGCAAGCAGTGTACTTACAGGTTTTAACTTCTCATTCAGTCCAAAACGATGTAGTACCTTCTTCAGATAAAGTTTTTGATTCAAATAAAGCTTTCCTCTCTTCCTATCTCTGCACATCTCCATGCCTTTTTTTTTTTTTGCTTCTCCCAAGTCTTTTATTTTAAACTCCTGATTCAACTAAGTCTTCAACTTCTTAATTTCTTCTAGATTCTTTGAAGCTATCAGCATATCATCAACATACAGGAGAAGATATATGAAAGATCCATTTTGTAGCTTGCGTAAATACACACGATGATCATATTTTCTCCTTGTGTACTTCTGCCTCATCATAAAATTGTCAAATTATTTGTACCACTGCCTTGGAGATTGTTTCAATCCATACAATGATTTCTCTAATTTACATACCCATTTTTCTTTTTCAATAACCTTGAACCCTTCTGGTTGAGTCATATAGATTTTCTCTTCTAAGTCTCCATGTAGAAATACAGTTTTTACATCAAGTTGAACGAGTTCCAAATCCAATTGTGACAAGGCCAATAAAATTTAATGGAGAAATGTTTTACATCCAGAGAAAATGATTCATTATAATCAATTCCCTCCATCTGGGCATAGCCTTTAACTACCAGCCTTGCCTTGTAGCGAACATCGTTCTTGTCAGGAAATCTTTCCTTTTTGTATATACCCATTTGCATCCAATTACCTTCTTTTCCTTTGGAAGATTAGCTAGCTTCCATGTCTCATTCTTTCCAAGGGACTTCATTTCATCATCCATGGCCTTCCTCCACTTTTCCTTTTCTGAACTTTGGACAGCTTCATTATAAGTGCTAAGAATACCATCATTTGCAATTAGAGATGTATAAGCCACCATATCATCAAATCGAGCAGGTTTGCGAATCTCTCGTCGTGGCATATTTGTTGCAATAGATTATTATTGCTATGAGGGTTTTTGGGTTGAAACCCCTTCTTTATCTGACTCTACCTCTACCATAGGAGTATCTTCATCTATTTTATTTTTTGCTGGGTCAATAATTCTTCTTTCAAACTCCACCTGCTGCGAAGTACCATCTGTCTGCTGAACAATTTCATTTGTTATCTTTTTTTAACATGGTAGACTCATCAAAGACAACATCTCTGCTAAAGACTATCTTCTTTGTTTTTTGACATTAAAGGCGAAGTCCCTTCACACCAGTGGTGATCCCCATAAAGAGCGCTTTCTTTGCCCTCGGATCTAATTTTGATTCCTTAACATGGTAGTATGCAGTGGAACCAAATACACGTAAGGAATCATAATCAGTAGCAGGTTTTTCAGACCATATCTCCAAAGGTATTTTACCACCAATAGCAGCCGATGGTAAGCGATTAATGAGATGACATGCATATATAACAGCATCAGCCCAAAATTGTCTGCCCAACCTAGCATTGGACAACATACATCGAATTTTCTCCACTAGTGTCCGATTCATACATTCTGCCACCCCATTCTGTTGTGGTGTATCTCTAACTGTAAAGTATCTAACAATGCCTTCATCTTGGCAGAATTTAAAAAATGGATCACTTTTATACTCTCCACCATTATCTGTGCGGAGACATTTGATTTTTCTGCCCGTCTGAGTTTCCACCATCTTTTTCCATATGAGAAAAACTCTCAACACTTCATCATTTGTCTTCATAGTATACACTCAGACTCTCTGAGAGAAGTCATCAATAAATGTTACAAAGTAGTGCTTTCCTCCCATTGAAGCTGTCTTGGAAGGATCCCACACATCTGAGTGAACATAGTCCAAAATACCCTTGGTATCATGGATTGCAGTACCAAACTTCACTCTAGTCTGCTTGCCTTTGACACAAATGTCACAGAAATCTAACTTTTGGGGTTGCACTCCTTTCAATAATCCTTGATCTAATATCAGTTTCAAGGATTTATCACGAGCATATCCCAAACGCATATGCCATAATCTGGTTGCTTCCAACTCTTGATCATTACTGGAAGCTACTGCTGCTGTCCCAATAATTACATTACCCTGATAGTAATACAAGTTATTGACCTTTCTTAATCCTTTCATTATCAATAGTGCATCGGAGATGATTTTTATTACTCCATCTGCTGCATTTACAATGAAGCCTTTTGATTTTAGGACTCCCACAGAGATAAGATTCTTCTTCAAACTCGGTACATATCGGGCATTTGAAGTATTCTAATTGATCCATCATGATTTCTCAATTGGATTGAACCAATTCCTTTAATCATACATGGACCATCATTTGTTGTGTAAACAGTTGCTCCTTCTAGCTCTCTAAAGTCAAAGAACCAATTTTGATTGGGACACATATGATGACTACAACCAGAATTAAGTAGCCATACACTAGAAGATCTTATTGATGACACAACAGCTAATGAAAGGTCTGAGTCTTTATCATCACACTCAGGTACATTTGAATTCACGACAGCTTTTCCTTTATCAGATTTGCTTTTATTACTCAGCTTGGGACAATTTATCTTCCAATGCCCTTTCTCCCGGCAAAAGGCACATTTATCTTTAGCTGGTCTGGATTTTGATCTCCCCTTCTTTTCTCTCTTCTTGCTTTGAGAGTGACCTCTCACGATCAATACTTCTGCTGTTCCACTTAAACTCTCTTTCTTGTCTTTCTTTCATAATTTGTAACTGTATAGTGCAGCAGTTACTTCAGAGAGAGTCACTTCAGTCTTCCCATGGAGTAGAGTTGTTTCAAGAAACTCAAACTTCTCTGGAAGAGACCCCAACAACATTAAAGCTAAATCTTCATTTTTGAAAGTCACATCCAAATTTATCAAATCAGCTACCAACTAATTAAAATTGGTGATGTGTTCATTTATAGTGGTACCGGGAACATAAGTGAAGTGAAACAATCTCTTCTTCATATGAAGCTTATTCTGACTACTTTTCTTCAAAAAAATTTCCTCCAATGCCTTCCACAATTTACTTGCGAAAACTTTCTTAGAGAATACATACTTTTGTTCTCTAGAAAGATACGATTGAATTGTACAACAAGCCACACGATTGATGACTTTTCAAATTTTTTCATCAATATCTTCTGATTTCTCTTCTTCAATGGCAATATCTAGATCTTGTTGAAAGAGAGCATCTAGAACCTCACTTTACCACATACCAAAATGACCATTACCATCAAAAATCTTACTGCAAATCTAGCATTTGACACAGCAGTCCTTGACCAAATTGACGAAGTGGATGCTGTCTCCTTTGGAGTGGATGATTTGCCTGAGTAGTCTGCCATTTCTGCTTCAAAAAATTATTAAATAGCTGATAAATGCGAAATATAAATAATCCAAAAAAATCTTTTCTGATGTGGAAGATTAGACTAGGCTGCAACCACAGAGCATACTCAAAAAATCTTGGCTTTGATACTAATTGTTGTGAAAATTGGATTAATTTTCCATCAATAATATGTATAGTGTGTGAACAATTGCACCAATAATTATACTAAAAAAAATTTCAGAAAAGAGAGGTGGGTCACAATGGACACTCTTAAATACCAAGTCTTTCCTTAGACATAATTTTCCTAGACATATAATCACTAGCACAAAATACCACCACAACTATAGTAAAAATAGCTATTAAATACTTAATAAAGAGAACACCAAATTTAACGAGGTTCGGCTAATTTACCTACGTCCTCGGACACTACCAAAATAATTTTACTAATTTCAAATAAGAAATATAAAAGAGAGAGAAGAGAAAAATAAGCCTTATAAGCAATTAGACTTATTTGGGATGATCTTAGCTAAGGGAGGAGGGGTCCTTTTATAGCCTTAGGACCCCTCTCCATATTCTTAATTTTTCAATGTGGGATATCCATTTAGCCACTATTCACATTTTCATGGTGCTAGAATCCTCTACTGAAATAAACATCAAACCCAACAACCATTGGCCCCAAACTCACTCAAAATCTTCTATTCAGAGAATCAAACTGAGTGGTCAAGGCTCAAATCCTTTTTCTTTTTTTTTTCCTTTCATAATTTTCCATAACAATCAATTAAAGCCATGAAAAATCATCTTTGGGGGGGGGGGGGGGGGGGGGGGGGGGGGGGGGCTTAAAAGGTTCAAAGTCCAAATAAAATTCCTTCCAAAAAAGAATTAAACCATAAGAGGGTTTAAAGAGACAACTTCACACTAAACAGGACCAACCTAGCTCCAAAACCAAGAAACCAACAAAATGAACCATTAAACTCAAGTTTAAACTCATAATTACGAACACAATTTAAACTCATCAATTAAATTATACATACAGAACCCAGAAATTAAATTATACAGAAAAATAAGTAGCTTTAAAAAAATCAGATTACCGTGAGCAAGTCGTTCATATTGATTAAGTCACAGAATGAGAGGAGAGAGAAAGTCAAATAGATTGTTCTGTTGAAAAGAAAAAGAGAAAGGAAAAGAATTGTAATGACTTTTATATATGTTATGATATGATTGAAAAGTAAAATAAAATGAAAAAAAAAAGTTAGTGTTTGAATTTGATGGCCGGCTAAGACGTTATATACGTTGTATTTTATTGAGTGGGAGACCAACAAAGAGGAGTTTGAACTAAAATTCTGGCAAAAGATGTTATCGGTAAAAAGCTTAAAAGGTTCAAAGTCCAAATAAAATTCCTTCCAAAAAAGAATTAAACCATAAGAGGGTTTAAAGAGACAACTTCACACTAAACAGGACCAACCTAGCTCCAAAACCAAGAAACCAACAAAATGAACCATTAAACTCAAGTTTAAACACATAATTACGAACACAATTTAAACTCATCAATTAAATTATACATACAGAACCCAGAAATTAAATTATACAGAAAAATAAGTAGCTTTAAAAAAATCATTTTATTGTGAGCAAGTCGTTCATCTTGATCAAGTCACAGAATGAGAGGAGAGAGAAAGTCAAATAGATTGTTCTGTTGAAAAGAAAAAGAGAAAGGAAAAGAATTGTAATGACTTTTATATATGTTATGATATGATTGAAAAGTAAAATAAAATGAAAAAAAAAAAGTTAGTGTTTGAATTTGATGGCCGGCTAAGACGTTATATACGTTGTATTTTATTGAGTGGGAGACCAACAAAGAGGACTTTGAACTAAAATTCTGGCAAAAGACGTTATCGGTAAAAAAAAAAACTTTGTAAAGTACGGTTTATCACGTGGGGATGGCATTTAACCGATCAAATATTTGGATAACCAACTGTATATTTGATTTAATTAATTGATTATATTATATTACCGGTATATTAAGTTAAAAATTATGCTAATTCACTCGAGAAGGGTGACACAGTTGGTTAAAGCAGAGTTAAGTAAGTGTGAGGAGGTAAGAGTTTGAATTTTACTAAATACATTCTTGGAGAGTGGCAAAGGGCTTTAATCTGCAAGATACGCCCCGGACAGAATTAATCCTACACCTAAACCGTTAAATGAATAGAAGTGAAAAAACCTATAAAATAACAAAATAAATTATGCTAATTAAATTTTTTTTCGGTTAATAGTTAATCAAGTTAGTTCGATTTTCAATTGTACTAATTTTTGTTTAGTTCTTTATTAATTTTTGTTTAATTTTTTAATTATATAATTTTTATTGAAAATATAATTATTTTTTAATTTTTTATTATTTTTATTTAGTTATTTAATTATATTAAATTTTTTATTATAACTATAATTTTTTGTTATAAAATAAAAAAATCGGTTAAATATGGAATTAATAGAACTGAACTAATTGATTCAATTAATTAACTAAACTGATTAAAATTAAAAATTAAATGGTTTGATTGATGAAAAAAAACTTCAAAAGAATTGGTTAAGGTCCGATGCACATTCCTAATTTTATAAATATTTTTTTATCTATAAAAATAAAAATTTTACTAATGATATTAAAATTTTTTAATTTTTTAATTTTAATATCTGTATAATTTTTTTTATCAGTTTAATATCTAACTCTATTCAATAGCTATATTTCATTTTTTTTGTCTATTACTCCAGTGATGATTAGTAGGTCTCATTTTCTTAAAAAAAAAAAAAAAACACTTTATTTAATGTTAAAATGACAAAAATGAGAACATTAGGACCGTAAACATTATTTAATTATTTTTTTTTTCATTTAGCCTAGACCGGTTAAAGGAGAGATAAGTTAAAGAAGATAAAATGAGGGTAAATTATATTATTTTTTCACATAAATTTTAGCACTTTTATTTTGGAGTGTTAAGAGATATTATAATTTTTATTTTTTTATTTTTATCTTTATAATAAATATTTTATTACGCAAAAACTTATTATATGTTTATCTTTTTCATAGAGAAAGAAAAAAATATATTTTAGTAGTTTTAAAAAAATATTATTATGATTGCATTATTTTTAAAATAACATTATAATTAAACATAATTTTAATCAATTGTATAACTATAAATAACTAGTTTCATATATAAAATGATATTTTAGTTAATTAATATTAAATTTTATCTTCTCATACCTTTCATCCAATTAATAAAAGAGTGCAAACCATTTACTTTACTTTATTTAACATTGTCTTTCCTCCAAGCACAAAAATTAAATATTCTATCTCATTTTACTTTATTTAACCCCTTATATCTTATCCAAACATAGCGTATAAAATGTTTGTTTTTAAAGATACATCATCAAATACAAATATTGACAGTTAAACCATATTTTAAACTACCCTTGTCCGTGAACAAGTAGTCCAGTTATCTTACATTGCTCAACAGCAGTGTAAGATAACATTATATATAGAGTTCTAGGTCAAAATTTTTTAAATAAAAAAAATTGCATTTAATGTAAAAGTTCATTACAAATAAATTTAAGATAAAATTGAACAAAAGTAATGCTTTTAACATTATAATAATGTAATTAATTTTTACTCTTGATTTAACAATAATTGAAAAGTGACAATTATACTCTATGAGTTTGCATCTTTTAAAAATATTATATAATAGTTTTATTTTTAATTTTTATAAAAATATATTTCTCTGTATAATATATTAAATAGTTTAAAACATCGTTTCAGTCATGATTTATATATATATATATTAACATAATATTGACTTAAACAACATGGTTTTAGTTAAAGTCAATATTTTTTTTTTTAAAAAATCTAGTTTTAGCCAATATTTATTTCTTTTAATCTCTACCAGTTTAGTATCACTTCATACCCAAGATCTCCCTAAATTTCAAACTTTCAATTTTCTTGCACATTCAAGCATAAACAAAACTTTGAGTAATGTAGTCTGAAGAAAAACATGACATTAGCATCCCTTTCTAAATACAAGTCTTATATAATTTGAATATATATATATATATACTTATTTCTTTTTTAAAAATAAGACTAAATATTTGTTAATTGATAAAGTAGAATAATACAAAATGCTAAAATTTTTTATAAATAAATTAATATAAAAAAAACTTAAAATAAAAACAATATTTGCAGTTTGACTTGAAAAATTAGATCCTACTGTAGTAACTCATTTTTAACAAAGTAATTACAACCAATTAAGTAAAATCATTTATAAACTATTAATATTTAATTAATTTGAATATTCTTATTACAATGAATTCCAAGCACAAAAGACAAAAATTACTAAAAAAATATATATTTTCAACATTCTTAATATATACATTTCAAAAACAAAAAATGCAAATTGCAAATAACAAGAAAAGTGTGCATGTCATATTCCATTTTATAGTAGCAATCATGCTCCTGTAAAAACATAATAATAAAAAAAAAAGGAATGTTAAGACATAGAAAAATACAAACATAAAAAATAGATATATTTTCCCACTATAAATAGAGGAGAATACAGAAAGAAGAAAAAGAAAAGAGAAAAGAAAGAAGAGGACAAAAAAAGAAAGAGTAAAAATTGAAGTATAAAATTTAAAAATTATTTTCTGGTAGAGAAAATTCTTGGAGGAAATTCAAATTTCATTAAGTGTAGGAAGTGTACTTAAAAAAATTCTTAGAAAACAAATTAATTAACAACAAGAAAATCTGCCTTTTTTTTAGTAGTCATAATCACGTAATTATTGTTTTTCAAACTTTATTTATTTATTTTTTTGCAAATTTGAATATTAATTTATTGTACCTATTTTTATATACATATCTAGATATGTGATTTTAGGCAAATATAATTAGGCAGCAACTGCATTTTTTAGTATATGATCATACACATACCTACAACATCTTAAATTAGCTAGAACTGTCACAAATACACAGAACATCCAAAAAATGATGATAGCAAATATAGATAAAAATTTATGAAAAAAAAAACAAAGAGAAACAAAAAATTCAAAAAAAAAATAAAATAAACAAATAAAAAAATGACAGAAAATTTACTAGAAAGGACAAAATGAGAAAAATTAAGATAAATATATACTAAAAAAGAGAAGAAAAAACACAAAAATAATAAATACAACAACAAAAAAATACTTAAATTTGATACAAAAATGGGGAGAAAAATTAAAAAAAAAATAAAGGCTGAAAATTGATTAAAAAAACCAAGAAAGACAAGAGGGATAGAGAAAAAACAATATAGAAAATAGAACAATGAGAAAGAAATACAAAAAATAGAGAGAAATATGAGGAAAGGCAAAAGATAATAATGAGCAGTTTAGCTCCTTGGTAGAGGGAATCGTAAATCCTAAGTTTTATTAAGTACATGAAGTGCATTTAATAAAATTTTGCAAATCTTAACAGGAAAATAATGGAAATTACATTCAAAATTTAACAATTAGAGCATTATCAGTTAAATACCTTATGAGTTTTAATTTCTATATTATAATTTTGAATATGTTCTTGACTGTGATTTTTTTTACTATGCCTATGATTTTTTAGAAAAAAATGCAGTCAAGCCTGCATTATCCTATACGAGTTGAATAAATAAATAAAAAGTGATATTAACATAACCTCCAAATCCTAAATTACGTGTAAATACTCAAATGGGATATCACAAGAACACATACATATGCAAATAAACAAATTTTCATTAAAAAAAGAAGGCAAAGAGTCAAAAGAAAATAAAATATAAACAGAAGCAAAAATAACAATAATAATAAAAAAAACATGAGCTTCACAATATTTGGTTTATTCACACAAATAACAAATATAAATGTCATAGAAAAATAAAAAAAATCAAAACAATAAAAAGATCGAATAATAAAGGTAATTCTAAGTAAAATATAGTCAACTTTAGATCTCAACAAAATCAATTCCTAAAAAATAATAATGC
Organism: Garcia nutans; assembly: GCA_947685225.1. NCBI lineage: Eukaryota > Viridiplantae > Streptophyta > Magnoliopsida > Malpighiales > Euphorbiaceae > Garcia > Garcia nutans. Next base: position 6,646,765 of record CANTUV010000068.1, read on the forward strand.
TAAAAAATATATATATATATATAAGAAAGAAATTTTATATTTAGAAATAAATATACATTAAAAGATTTAATATAAAGAAAAAAGAGAAATTACAGGGAAATAAAAGAAAATTTTAGTTCTTATCATGGTTACGATAGAAAATATTTGAAGCCTTACAAGAATAGGTTTGAGCAAAAAAATAGTACGCAAGTGAAATCTCTTATTTGCAAAAAGGGAAAGAAAAGAAAAGAAGAAGGGGATGCAAAAGAAAATTGTAAACGGAGGCTAAAGAGTGAAATAAGGAAATGATGAATTTATATCTTGAAATTTAGGGTTAAAAGGAATTACTCTAAAATGCTGCGTTTTAGATTATTTGGGCTTTTTCTTTAATAAAAAAAAGAACAACTTTCCTTTCCACTTTCAATAAAAACAACAACTTGTTGTTTTTTTTTTTTTAAAAAAAAAAGAGATTACTTTCATTTTATATTATATTATAATAAATGATGATGGGAGGCTATGAAAGTTTATGTATACCTATACATATATTTTTTTTCTCTTTTTTTGGGTATCTTTTTTTTTTTAATTCTGTGACAGAAGAAAGAAATAAAAAAATAGTAATAATAATAACAAATTTGTTATTATCAAAATTTTACCTATGATATGTCTTTATGAAATTTACTTCCTATTATTTTAGTCTACAAATCCTAATGCTCATTCTAATTTTCATTGTTAATTTTTCTCTATTTATTTTTATCATAAATAATTTTAACCACTTAAGATTTTTTTCTACATATATATGAATAATTGGTAATATGATTAAGTTAAAAATAAAAAAAAATTATAACCAATAAATCTATAATGAATATTAAGTGGATATAAAAACAACAACAACAACAACAATAATAACAAGAACATAAATATAATTTGATCTATGAGGACTTTGATTCCGTCAAATGGATATATACGTATTCGAAATTAAGTTTTGAATTTAAGTCCATCTTAATAAAAAATAATTTTTTTCAAAAAATATATAATAATAAATATGTATTAATTAACGAATAACAATACAAAAGACATAAAAATATTTAATAAAAGTATGAAATTAGAATAATTATGTCCAAAAAATTAGCATAATTTAAAAAAATAATAATAAATTTAGTAAATGTTTATAAAATCTTATGTATTCAGGTAGTGAATACTTGAATTAAATCACAAACTAATAAATAAAATATGTACCTACGAGGGTAATAAAATTATTAAAAATAATAGACATAAAATAAATAAATAAATATTTTGTGTCCAAATAGTGGATCAAAAAAAAGTAATATATAAGAATAATTAAATAAAAGAAACACAATTTGAATTTATTTTCAGACAGTGAATATAATTTCTCCTAACAATAAAAAATAATGAATAATAAAGCATCACAATAATTATAGTACCAATTTTGAGCATTATAGGGTGTTTTTCCTTCCCTATTTGTAATCAACCCCCCCCCCCCTCTGAATCTTATTTCTAAAAATGCATACCACTACTAGATATCCAATCAAATCTTATAATTGATTAGTGGCGACTCCTAACATACATAAAAAATTATAAAACTAAACATAAGCCTATAAAAAAATCAAATTTATAATCCGCCGGCTCTCCCGTCGTCTCATGTGCGATAGCTGGTGACTCTACTGGGGAATAAAATAAATTGAGGAGTTAAGCTGTACTTATTATTATGATGTTCATATTTATTTAATCCTTACATTTTTGAAATTTATTAATAAGTATTCTTTGCATGCTAAGCAGTTGATAATCTCCTATCACACATGCACTTGAAGGTCAGGAAGTGACCTATTACCCTAATAGAATTAGTATGAGGAAGAAGTAGAGATGCCTCCATAGAAAACCCAGTAGGGCTTTCAAAAAATACTCGTTCAGACTGTCTTTTAGCATGGAATTGGCTGAAAGAACCCACTAGTCCAGGTTGTGGGCAATAGTGGGATAGTCCATAGTATGAGAACCCCAACACCATGGTGAAATAAGGTGGGTATGTACCTCGAAAATAGAACTCAATCCCATAATTCACACTTTTAAGTAACCTACCCTAAACCATTCTAAAACCATTTAGGATTAATATACAAAACAATCTATGTCCATGCTCTCTTATTTGCTCGTTACTTTTCAAGTCACAATGTATTTTTCTAATCTTCTTTTATGCATTAATGCATGTACATGATATGTCATACGTGCAAAATTACATATTATTGAACAAAAGGTGCTAAGTCACGGAGCACAAAAATCCCCTACCCATTGAGCGAATGACTGAGCTCTTACCTTCAGATCTACCTATGAAAATGGCAAAAAAAAAAGTACTGTATGAGAGGGACACCAAAATGATCAAGAGATTTCAAGCATTGTTATTAGAGAAATATGGGCTACATGACATACCCATTAAATTTCTTGATTGGCACCCAAATTTTCCTTTTCTAAACTATTTCTATGTGCCTGCGAAAGATGTTCGAACCTTTCTAAAAGAAGCATTATGTCTCTTATGGTACATGGCCAAGGTTTACAGGATTGGGATATTGCTAAATAAAGCATGGCTACTATAATACTTTGAGAATTAGGAGTTTGAGCTCGAACATTATTCTTGCTTTTTTAGGTGGCTAATTTTGTTCATGGATCTTGATCAATGGCTCTTGACTTTGAAATAAGAGAGTTTGAAGAACTATTGTCTGGCCATATTCGAGATTCGAGGGCAGTATAGTTGGGGCGAACAAGCTGAATTAGTCTATAGAAACATATTTGAGATAGAGATAGCGGAGGTCTTTGAGGAAAATTCTTTAGTGAACCCTTGTAAATATGGGTCTGATTGGTACGCAGTTAAAGAAATTCTTTGCGAAGCCAATCAGATACAAGCATACATAGTACCGCCAAGCCTCTTAACTCCCGAGGCATACCACTTTGATGGAAGGATAAAATGGGATTTGAACAACTTACCCCTCGGCTCCATCTTAAATTACAAGACAGTTGCTGGTAACCATTATAATGGGGCCAGTTCAATTATTTGTTTCAGAAGATGAAGATGAGGTAGAGAAAGAAGAAATATATTATGATGATGAAAACCTAGGAGACAAGAATGAGTGGCTAGAAAAAGAAGAACACATGATAATAGCTGAAGTAATGGAAGAGCCACCACATCATGAGGACGAGGCCACAAATGAGGAACAACTACTAGAAGATGAAGAGTCTGAAAAAGAGTCACACCAAAATGCCCAAGAAGCATAATAGAGACCCTAAATGATGATGCAACCTAGGATGAAGGGTGGAAGAAAGCTTAGGAGGCACATAAAATTAGAAGAATGAAAATATTTCTTTTACGGATTTTGGGAAAGGCGATCAATAAAATTAGGAGAATTTAGAGTGATTACAAGATGACATATTGATCGGATGTGCACTTGAGTCTTATAGTATTTAGACTATGACATATAAGAATATGTCCTTTGTCTTGTAAACTTTCTTCGTGATTAATGACAAAGTGCCCTTTGGATAAATATTATGTAATTTTACACTGCATGAAATTAAAATTTTGCGTCATATATCATTGCAATTCTGGCATTTGTTATAAATATATTTGTGACTAATAAGCATATGTTTGTTATCTCTTTTACACCATGAACCACTTCATACTCTTGTAACCATCTGACATGAATCCCCGTAATAGGATTGTAATAGATACATTTGAGGCAAAAGTTGTATCACATTTAGAAATGAAACAAAGAAAGGGTGGAGATTGTCTCCATACGGGAGTTTTACTTTAGCTTCCCACATTCAAACATATAGACTTTCAGCAAAATAATTTGAGAGCCCTGAAGGAAGTCTGGGATAATTTGAGGCCATAACAAAGAATTTGGTTCAATGAACAGTTTGGTTAGGTTGCATACCTGATGTATGTCCTGGTGTTCTTACCAATGCTGAAAGCCATGTTCAATTATTGGGACCCATGCTACCGATGCTTCACATTTGGACAATTGGACTTGACCCCTACTATAAAAGAATACCGCTTTATGACCAACATATAAGAAAAGAGTGAAATCAAACCATATGTACATGATAAAAGGACAGTTGGAAGAAAACAATTAGCTAAGATCATGGGTATGCAAGCAAAGACTATAGAGAAGTAGGAAAGCCCCCAATCTAATGGTGTTTGAGTGGAGCCTTTGTTAGAATTTGTAAAGAGCAATCTCCATCAAAAAGAAGGGTTTCAAGTTTTTGCATTACTCATATATGGAATGGTCTTATTTTCAAAGGAATTAAACTATGTGGATCCCAAGGTCATTACCTTCTTCCCTAGTATAATAAGAGGAACGGATCCGATAATCAGTATACTAGTAGAAACAATAAGATCATTAAATTGTTGCAGACAACAAGGGAAAGGAAAATTTATAGGTTGTGCTACTCTCTTAAGTATATGGGCCATGACTCATTTTAAATGCCCCCTTTCTTTTCAGTTCCCCACGATTGAGTATGAACTAGGATATAACATGACAAAAAATCATGTGGCAAAAATTTGGATTAGCAGAATGGCCTGAAACAACTCCTAACAAGAAGCAATGGTTGAGATTTTTGCAACAGATAAATGAAGAAGATGTGTCTTGGTTAGCTTTCTTGAAAGATAGACATCATTAATATTCAGTTGTGGGGATCTCGCATGGGTGCCTCTAGTAGGAATATGGGGAGTTATTGCATATGCACCTATGATGGTAAGAAGATAACTTAGGTCCCTTCAATTCAATCCTCGAACAAACCTTATGGAGTTTGATTATAGAGGTGAAGGGACCTCTGTTAAGCTGGGCATGATTTTGGATGCATGGCAAACTGTGAGAAAGATACGACTTGGAATTTACAGGGATTCAGTAACTCAAGGATACTTAGAATGGCACCAAAGATGAGGAAAAGGATTTATCCCTCTGGAAGTGAAGATGTTTTTGTTACTGCACCTGTTGATAAAAAAAATGTCTTTCACAGATAATAGAGATATAGCTTATTGGATTCGGGAGACTACAGAGGTGAAAAAAAAGGCTTTTGAACTACACAAAGAAAATGAAAAGCTTAAAGAGGAAATAGAAAAAGCCCAAATACATTTGAAATAATATAATACAATGAAAAAGAAGACAACAATCTTAGAAGTCAAAAGAAAAACATTTAAACTGGAGCAGAAAAATAACAAGGGGGAAATGTGCAGACTCCAAGGGTTGGTAGAAGAATATAAAGAAAGGGAATAAAGCATAAAAAGTGAGATTGAAGCTCTGGTCAAGGAATCATGCCAATAACAAACTAATATCCAAAACTTGGTATGAAAAATCCAAGCATATCAAGACCAGACAGACCAATTGACAGCTTCCATGCAGCAGGTCTTAGTAAAAAAAATGATTTGACAGCCTGCATAAAAGCGTACAAGGAAGATTGTATTTTTTTACCATGATAACTTTACAATAGTATGTACGCAGTCTGACAACCTCACCAAAAAGTTGAGGGCACTAGCTCAATAAGCAAACAACATGGCTCAAGAGTTGAACCGTATGAGGATGATTTACATACCAGTGGGAGCACATGGACAGGAGCTGTATGATCTGCTGGAAAAGATGTATCGAGAACTTTTCTATTACGGATGATTTAAATGAGGGTCACAAGAATTAATAAGATTTGATTCCTTTTGTAATTTAATAGATAAAATATTTGTGTTTCTTGTCATGTTATTGGATGTTTAAATATGCATGCTAATTTCCATTTTTGCATAACATGAGTTACACATTTTTTTACATTATGATTTCATTCAAAAGATAAATGGTAAACAAAGATATTTTCTAATATAAATATATATATATATATATATATATATACAATCAGAAACATCAACATAGCCCCAATTTTGAAAAACAGATCCAACTTAACTCATCGTTATGGGATCGGTCAAAGACTAGACTGATGGAGGACCAAGCTCAGGAAGAAATGAGGTGAGATATCGACAAATAAAGGATAGGTTAGATGAAGTTTCAGAAATGAGGAATCAATTGGCACAACTCATTGAATTACTCAAAGGCAAGAACACCGTAGAAACCATGCCTAATCCCTCAGGATCAGAAACCCCAATAGCTCATCCCTTTACAGGTCTCATAGGAGATCCTGCATATCCACCAGAGTTTATCCAACCATATAGGCCAGAGAAAGGGAGGCCAAGTAATAATGTCCATCCAACTGAAAATATCTACGCTTTCTAACCTCATCAAGGAGCGCTGCAAGGAGCACAAATAAGTGGAGCTCAAACCAATCATAGACCTCATGTTATTCTTGAGGAGCCTATAGTAATACCAGACTTGGATGATCCAAAGGTGCAGAGTAGTTTCAATAGGTCCAGTTCTGAACCTGTTTTAGAAAGGATAGAATGGCTGGAGGAACATTTAAAGGCAATTGAAGGAGTTAATATATATGGGACCATTGATGCATCCCAGTTGTGCTTGGTACCCTATGTGACCATACCATTGAAATTCAAAACTTCAAAATTCAAAATATATAATGGCCTAGCTTGTTCCTAAAGCCATCTATCAATGTTCTGTAGTAGGATGACAACATACATCAGTAATAAGAAATTATTGATTCATGATTTTCAATAAAGGCTTACAAGACCAACAATAAGGTGGTATATGAATTTAGATCGAACACACGTTCGAAGATGGAAAGATCTGGCAGATGCTTTCATAAAACAATATAAACATAACATGGATATGGCACCTAGAAGGAATGATCTAAGAGCTATGGAAAAGAAAAAAGATGAAATTTTTAAAGAATATGCGCAGAGGTAGAGAGACAAAGCAGCACTAGTCAGTCCCTTTCTCACGGATAAGGAGATGATATCTAATTTTTTGGACACATTGGGACAACCATTTTATAACATGTTGCTAGCTAACACAACCACCAAATTCTCAGATTTAGTCCTAGCTGGATAAAGGATTAAACAAGGCATGAAAAAGGGAAAGATTGAAGAGCGAAGCACAAAAGAGAATAGCTTAAAAAGACAATATTCAGGCAAAAAGAAAGAGGGAGAAGCCCACATGATAGGAGGGCATCCACAGCCTAAAAAAAATTATTATCATAATTCCCTATCACATTATGTAGCAAATGTAGGGCCTAGAATATATCAGTTTTCTTATCACGCTCCCCAATTCACGAATTCTCAAAATTCTCTTTATTCCACTCCTCCCGGTGCTTCTATGCTTGTTCAAGGAGCAAATAATATACCAAATCAATTCAATCAAAGAGGGAAATAAAATAATCGCCCTTGGGAAAGAATGATAGAAATATTTGATCATATCCCCATAACTTATGCATAATTATTGCCTCAACTAATCCAAAGACAGCAAGTGTGCCTAACACCATTAGAACTGATGAAGCCACTCTATCCCAAGTAGTATGATCCTAATGTAAAATGCGAATATCATATAGGGGCACCCATGCATTCCATTGAAAACTGCACTACATTTAAAAGAAAGGTCCAAAGTCTTTTAAATGCAGGATGGTTGAAGTTTAATCAAGAATAAAAAAAAACTCCTAATGTGAACAATAACCCTTTGCCAAACCATGATGGGGGGGGGGGGGGGGGGGGGGGGCAAAATCAATATTGTAATTAAAGAAGAGATTCATCAGCATAAGGAAAGGGTAGAGGAAGTTCAAATACCTATGAAGCAACTTTTTAAATTTTGGTCAAGGCAGGAATAATTCTTAAAAGTCAATCAGGAGATAATTCTCCCCCTCAACTCGGTTCTTTTTATGACTATCATGGTAAGGCGTCAGATCATGCAATCAATGAATGTGTGTCGTTTAAGATGAAAGTTCAAAAGTTGATGGATACTAAAATTGTGATATTCGGAGTAGAAAGAAAGGAAATGAAAGATGTGAGTACGGTATCCATTGATCTTTCCATCCCAACACCCATTATAATATCATGTTCACCAGACATAACCAAAGAGGAAAAGTTTGACAAATCTTCACAGGTCCCAAAGCTTGTAATCAAAACACCAACTCCTTTCAGATATAAGAATTTAAAAGCAGTACCTTGGAAGTATGGATGCGAGATAACAAGTCAAAATCAGGGTATATACCAAGCAAATAGTGGAATTGAATCAGTATTCAATATTTTTGGAGTAGGTGGCATGACAAGAAGTGGTCACTGTTACACTCTAGAAGAAGTAGAGAATCAAAGAAAATATGAACTTGAAAGGCATAGGAAGGGAAAAGCTAAGAAAGTAGAATTGGTGGGAGAAAGTGAAGACAAGCAGTTTCAAGATGCAAGCAACAGGAATGACTCCCAATTGGAAGTGAAGAAGTTAGTCTCTGAGCATGAGGCATGTGAATTTTTGAAGTTGGTTAAGCAAAGTGAGTATAAGGTGATTGAACAGTTGAATAGAATTTCAGCTAGAGTTTCACTGCTATCTTTGATCTTGAATTTAGAATCTCATAGAAATGCATTACTGAGAATTCTAAATTAGGCACATGTTTGCCACGATATATCTGTAGATAGCTTGAACAATATAGTTGGAAGTGTGATGGCAGCTAACTACATATCCTTCACTGATGATGAAATACCTAGAGAAGGAACTGAGCATACGAAGGTTTTACATATATCAGTCCAATGTAAAGGATATTCTATTGCCAAAGTTTTGGTAGACAATGGGTTATCTCCAAATATTCTACCCAAAATAACCCTCTCAAAGCTATCAATTGAGAAGATATATATACAGCCTAGTTCTATGATAGTATGAGCTTTTGACAGAACCAAAAGAAAGGTCTTAGGGGATATTGAAATACCCATCCAAGTGGGTCCATTCACATTTAATATCACATTTCAAGTGATGGAAATGGTACCATCTTACAGCATATTATTGGGACGACCATGGATACACTCGACAGGAGCAGTACCATCATCTATACATCAAAAGGTCAAATTCATAGTTAAAAGAAAGATGATTGAAATTTCAGGGGGAGAAGACCTTCTGATCACTAAACCAGTCTCAACCCCGTATGTCGAAGCAGCAGAAGAAGCCTTTGAAAGTTCTTTCTAATCATTTGAAATAGCAAACACTTCATATGTTGGTGACGAATTAGTCATGCCAACTCCTCGATTATCTGTTGTAGCTGTAATGGTGGCAAGAGAAAAGTTAAGTGTAAGCTATTTCTTAGGGAAAGGTTTAGGAAGACATGAATAAGGAATCAATGTCTTTCTGTTTCCTCCCAACATCGATGATAGAGCGACATTGGAATACAAGATTACTAGAGAAGATAAGAAGAGGATTCCGAAAGAGAAAAATGATAATCGTCTGGCAAGATGGGCAAATCAAAAAGTTTTAATAAAGAAAATAGCATTCCTACCCCTAAGGCAAACCTTTAGAAGTGTTGGCTTTTCTATGAAGAAACAGAGATGGCAGGAGATCCACGAGATGTGGAAGTAATATTAGAAAATTCATTGGCAACTATGGTGAATGAAAATGAGCCTTATGATGAAGCAGTCTTAAGGGTTTCACCTTTACCACCAGGACAAGATCCGAATAATTGGAAAGCTTATAAATTGCCTTCTCATGATTCAAAGTAATTCAAATAATTATTTTCTTATGATTATGCCCAATATCTAGGAAAATGTTAGCACGGGCTTCCTTTTTCTAATATTTTAAAATAATTTTTAATGAAATAAAATGCATAAGGAATGTCAAATGGCCTTTGATAAGATCAAACATTATTTACAGACTCCTCCAGTTCTGCAACCTCATATATCGGGTCACCCTCTGCTATTATACCTGACAATTTTTGAAATTTCAATGGGTGATGTTCTTGGGCAGCACAATGATTCAAGAAAGGAGTAAGTCATATATTATATAAGCAAAAAGTTTACCAATTACAAAGCTAAGTATTCTCTGTTAGAAAGGACTTATGCATCATTAGCAGGGGCTTCTCATTGACTAAGGCACTATATGTTATACTACACTACCTTTTTGATATCTCGAATGGATCCCATCAAGTAAATTTTTGAAAAGCTAGCTCTAACAAGGAGAAGCGCTCGATGGCATTTTTATTGACTGAATATGAGATAATATACGTCGCCTAAAAAGTGATAAAATAGAGTATTATAGTTGATTATTTAGTAGATCGAGCTATTGAAGACTATCAACCAATAAGTTATGAGTTCCATGATGAAGGAATCATGTTGGTAAAAGAAGAATGTGGAACAGAAATAAATTGGATTATGAAATTTGATGGGGCTTCAAACGCTTTAGGAAGTGGGATAGGAGTGGTTCTAATCTCTCCAAAAGGAAAATATTTGCCTGTGACAGCTAAATTTTATTTTGAATGCACTAAAAATATGGTTGAATATGAAGCATGTGCTTTAAGAATAGAAGCTGCTATAGATATGAAGATCAAAAGGTTGGAAGTGTATGGAGATCCAAGATTGATAATTAACCAGTTGAAAAGATAATGGGAAACTAGAGATCCAAAATTAGTTCCTTATCAAGAATATATTCTTGATTCAGCTCAAAGCTTCAAATTCATAAGTTTCAATCATGTTTCTAGAATCGAAAACCAAATTACAGATGCATTAACCACATTAGCTGTAATGTTTTGACTGGACACTTGTGGAAAGATGCTTCCCATCAAGATTGAAACTAGAGGGGTCAATGCTTACTATACAAACCTTGAAGAGGAAAGAGATGGTAAGCCATTGTTTTATGATATCAAACAATTCCTCATAAATAGGACATATCCACCAGAAGCCTGAGACACAGAGAAAAGAACAAGTCGGCGATTGGTAATGAATTTCTTTTTAAGTGGTAATATTTTATACAAAAGAAACTATGATACGATGTTGAATAGATGCGTGAATGAAGAAGAAGCTCAGAAATTGATAAAAGAAGTTCACGAGGGATTCTGTGGTACACATTCCAATTGGCATATGTTGGCTCATAAAATTCTCAAAATGGGTTAATTCTATCTGAAAATGGAATCAAATTCCATTAATTGTGTCCAAAAATGTCATAAATGTCAAATATATGCTGATGACATTAATGCTCCTCCAGCACCCTTACATGTGATGGTTTCCCCGTGGCCTTTCTCAATATGGGGAATAGATGTGATTAGTTCAATAGAACCTAGAGCTTCTAATGGCCATTGATTCATTCTAATGGCCATTGATTCATTCTAGTAGCAATTGATTATTTTATCAAATGGGTAGAGGCAACCTCTTATGCTAATGTAACAAAGATTGTAGTTCTGAAATTCAACAAACAGAATATCATATGTCAATCCAGAGCTCTTGCTTGAACAGAACCCAAGAAGATACTTTAAAGATCTCGTAACAAAGTTAAGTGCTAAATTTGTTCTAAGACTCAGGGATTGTTGCAGTTTCGATGTTATATTTTTCTTTCAAAATAAAGATTCTTAATCACCAAAAAGATGAATTTAAAAGAAAATTAACATGACATTTATGTATAGGCAAACAAACATGGCATACAAATTTTTATCATTTTTTTCTTTCTCAAAGAAAAATAGATCCAATGGGCATATGTTGGCTCATAAAATTCTCAAAATGAGTTAATTCTATCTGAAAATGGAATCAAATTCCATTAATTATGTCCAAAAATGTCATAAATGTCAAATATATGCTGATGACATTAATGCTCCTCCAGCACCCTTACATGTGATGGTTTCCCCGTGGCCTTTCTCAATATGGGGAATAGATGTGATTAGTTCAATAGAACCTAGAGCTTCTAATGGCCATTGATTCATTCTAGTAGCAATTGATTATTTTATCAAATGGGTAGAGGCAACCTCTTATGCTAATGTAATAAAGATTGTAGTTCTGAAATTCAACAAACAGAATATCATATGTCGATATGGTCTTCCTGAATGCATCATTACTGATAATGCAAAGAATTTCAGAAATAAGGACATGACAGAGATGTGTTCAAAATTTAAAATTAAACACCATCACTCTTCCCTGTATCACCCAAAGATGAATGGTGCAGTTGAAGTAGCAAATAAGAATGTCAAGAAGATAATTCAAAAAATGGTAATAACATATAAAGATTGGCATGAAATACTTCCTTATGCTCTTCATGAGTATAGAACCATAATCAGAACTTCTTATAGGGGCTTTAATGGATGAGGTTGTTCTAAGATCCAGAGCTCTTGCTTGAACAGAACCCAAGAAGATACTTTAAAGATCTCGTAACAAAGTTAAGTGCTAAATTTGTTCTAAGACTCAGGGATTGTTGCAGTTTCGATGTTATATTTTTCTTTCAAAATAAAGATTCTTAATCACCAAAAAGATGAATTTAAAAGAAAATTAACATGACATTTATGTATAGGCAAACAAACATGGCATACAAATTTTTATCATTTTTTTCTTTCTCAAAGAAAAATAGATCCTCAAATTTCCAAATATGATATGCATACAAAAACTATATTTCAAGTAATCATAAAGTTAAGCTTTGAATTTCTCGTTATTTTTCAAAAGTTTCTAGTATCAAATATTAGGTACACCTAAGATAAAGTCTTGGGTTCCTTTTCACTTTCCGCTGGGTTCCTATAGTTAAATTTTACGCACTCCTAAGGTCAAGCCTTAGGTTTCCTTTTTCTTTTTTTTTTTTTAAAAAAAAGTTTGTAATATCAAGTATTATGAACTCCTAGGGTTAAGCCTTTGGTTCTTTTTTCTTTTTCTAAAAAATTTTCTAGAGTCAAGCTTTAGGTACTCATAGGGTCAAACCTTAGGTTCAGTTTTTTTCCTCAAAAGTTTCTAGTGCCAAACATTGGGTACTCCTAGGGCCAAACATTAGGTTTCATTTTCATGTTCTAAAAATTCTTTAATATTGTGCATTTGGTACTTTTGAGGTCAAGCTCTAGACACTCTTGAAGTCAAACTTGATATCATTTTTCATAGTTGATTATAAAGCATCGTGGAATCAAGTATCAAGTTTTATCTTTTCCTTTTTTTACAATCAATAATAGATCATAGATGAGGTCGAGCCTTAAAAAATAATTAACTATTAACCTTTTGCACGACTTTAATTAATTAAAGTATTAATATTTAACTGTAGTAACTAATTTTTAACAAAGTAATTACAACCAATCAAGTAAAATCATTAATAAATTATTAATATTTAATTAATTTTAATATTCTTATTAAAATGGATTCTAAGCACAAAAAACAAAAATTACTAAAAATATATATTTTCAACATTCTTAATATATACATTCCAAAAACAAAAAAACAAATTGCAAGTAACAAGAAAAGCGCTCATGTCATATTCTTTTTGAGTAGCAAGTATGCTCCTATAAAAACATAAATAAAAAAAAAAAAAGAGGAATGTTAAGACTTAGAAAAATACAAACATAGAAAACAAATATATTTTCCCACTATAAATAGAGGAGAATACATAAAGAAGAAAAAGAAAAGAGAAAAGAAAGAAGAGGACAAAAAAAGAAAAAAAGAAAGGGTGAAAATTGAGAGCATAAAATTTTAAAAGTTATTTTCTGGTAGAGAAAAATCTTGAAGGAAATTCGAATTTCATTAACTGTAGGAAGTGCACTTAATAAAATTCTTAAAAGACAAAGTAATTAACAACATGATAATCTGCCTTTTTTTTAGCTGTCATAATCAGGTAATTACTATTTTTTAAACTTTATTTATTAATTTTTTTTTTTGCAAATTTGAATATTGATTTGTTGTACCTATTTTTATATACATGTCTAGATATATGATTTTAGGCAAATATGGTCAGACAGTGACTGCATTTTTTAATATATGGTCATACGCATACATGCAACATCTTAAATTAGCTACAACTGTCACAAATACACATAACATCCAAAAAATGATGATAGAAAATATAGATAAAAATTTATGAAAAAGAAACACAAAGTTCAAAATAAATAAATAAATAAATGGCACAGAAAATTTACAAGAAATGACAGAAGGAGTGTAACACCCTTATACCTTATATACGTACAATACATATTTTCAGCATATGTAAAATATGCTTATACAGTATAAAAATGTAACAGACAAGTTTAATAAAAAAATTTCACATTTCCAATTTAAAATTTCAAATTCTAAATATATAAAATTAAATAGCATATAAGTATTCTTTACTTGTTATAGGAACCCAAAATAAATATTATATATGAAAATCTCTGGAAAAAATTCATCAAAGTTTTGTCTGTAATTTGGACATCCCAAAATTTAGCAAAACACAACCTGCAAAAAAGAAAATACTCTCAAATAATTTCAATTCACCATCTCAAACATACTCCTCAATTTCACCGAGTTTCTCAAACATTTATATATAGATATATATAATTTAAAACACATGTACAATAACATAAAAATATATACATGCTGCTGACAGTATTTTCGATCTCGATAACAACTCAACAAGCTCAACCACAAGTCTAGACCCGACCTGGTCTCTCTCTGGCTCAGCTGAGTCTACCCTGTCACCTACACTATGAAAACAATCGCGCTATGCCGAAGCCTAGTGGTAAAAACTTTGATAATAATAATAAATTTCAATGCAATGTCAATGCACAATGCATATAGATGTCACATCATTCCATTTTTTTATATTTTTTAAATATTTCATAATCACAATTCACATATAAACAAACACAAACATGGGCCCAAATATAACTAACATTCTATTCAAATTCCAGAGTTACTGTTTTGGTCTATAATGACACCATGTGTCTAGCCCCGTATGCAATATATCCATAGATAATCCAACTAGATCTGAGTTTACGACCCAGTCTTTTCACTCAGTCTAGCTTCAAAGATTTATTTTTGAGGCTTAGAATCCGGTCTTTTCACCCCCCCAAAAACATCATATTTATCAACTGGGCCTGGCTTACGACCCGGTCTTTTCACCAGCCTAGCATTTAGCTCTTAGGCAATCATAAACATGCCGCCAAACACAGAACTCTGAAAATTGAATAACACACTAGACACACAATTTATTCATTTTTCTCATTATTAATCTCTTTCCTATTTTACATTTTCAATCTAGGCACTTATTTTCACATTTTTTTCTCACTTTCCTCATTTTTCACATCTTTCTCATTTTTCTCACTTTTCTCACTTTTCTCATTTTTATCAATATCAATTCATTTCATTATACCACATATCTCATTTTTGCATCCACAACACATTACCCAATTACTTTAGGTATTTCCACATAATATGCATATTTCACATTTTACACAATTTAGCCATTATCAATGGCTTTTCACAATGCATTTAACCACATATATGACATTACAAATGTCATAGCACATTATTCATACACAATCAATGTACCAAGTAACTTAACACATTTTTCAACCAAAATGTGTTAAGCTCAAATGTCATGCAAATATAAACAATATATTCAAAGTTTGTACATACCTCCACTAGCAACCCAAAGCAAGCTTAAAACAACCTCCAATCCTATCTTTCCAACTTGCCCTTCACCACTTGGATGAAGCAAATCAACCTCTCTCAATGCCTAAACCAAATGTGATAGCAAATAATCATTTAGTATCACATTTAATGGCATTTTCAATATTTAATCATAATTAAACATTACTCCTATAAATTTTTAAAAATTTAGCCTTTCCTTACTTTAACATTAGAATTCCATTCTACTACAATTAAATTAGTGTTTTAAGTTTAATTTATATTATTAAAAATATATTTTAATACATTTAAATCATTTACATTAAAAAAATACACTCTTATACACAAAATCTCAAAAATGGCATAATCTTCCTCCATTGAAGGTTTTCCATTCCGACACAATCCATTACTCATTTCAAGCTTATATTCATCACCTTTACACTAAACAACATGCTTAAACATATAAAATCATACAATTCAATAACTTTGGAAAATCACTTTTCCAAAACCCTAAATCTCCACTTCCATTCTCAAACTCCAACCAAACACAACCAAATCCAATATTTGACTTTAAAATACTTATTTATGAATCAAAACAACACATTTAGAACCAATTTGCACAATTAAAGCTCATGTTTTCAAAACCCCAAAAATCCATAATCCTAAATTCTCTCTCTTCACCGTTCTTTATCCAAACTCCATCATCTCTTCAATCTAACCTTAAAATCATTGTTAAATACCCAAAATAACATCATATACACCAATTCCAACAATTATAACATACTACATCAAAATTTCAAAACTCACATAATCCAAATTTTCAAAGAATTCAAAGAAAAGAGTTGAAAACTTACTATATTTAGTGAAAATCACCAAAAATCCACTTGAAACTTGTTAATTACTTCAATTTATGGAGTATGGAAGAATCAAATTCTTGCTCCAAGCTCCCATGGAAAATCGGCCTAGAGGAAAAAGAAGAAGAAGAAAACTTTTTAAATTTTCTTTTTCTTTTCATCTTTATTTTTAAACTATATATATATTAAAATAATTTAATAATTAATTATTTAATTATTCATTTAATAAATTAAAAGTCCTAAATTTTCTCTTCCATTCAAAAATAATTTATTTTTTTAATTATTTTATTAATTTTAAATTTCTAAAAATTTATTTACAAAAATACCAATGGACTTTGACTTTTCTTTTAAAAAGTGTTGACTTTTATATGTGCTGACTTTTATATGTTATGTATATTTTGCATATATATCACATATATTCCACTTTTTCATTTAAAATCCTTTCATTTTTCATTTAAAAATATTAATTTAATTTATCCTTTTGAATTATAATTTATTTTATTAAAAGTTTCAAAAATTAGAAATTTTCAAAAATTTTGGGATATTATAATTCTCTCCTCTTAAAATAAATTTCGTCTTTGAAATTACATGTTCTCAAATCCGAAACAATGAAATTGACTCTGCATCGCCTGCTCACTTTCCCATATCGCCTCCTCGGTGGCATGATTCCTCCAAAGGACTTTCACAAGTGGCACCCTCTTATTCCTCAATTCTTTAACCTCTTGTGCCAAAATTGCCACTGGTTCTTACTCGTAAGTTAGATATAGACTCACCTCAATGGACTCCACAGACAAGATATGAGATGGGTCAGACATGTATCTCCAAAGCATTGAGACATGGAAAGTATTATGTATTCGATCCAACTCAAGTGGCAAAGCTAGTCTATAAGCCACTGGACCAACTCTCTCCAACACCTCATATGGTCCTATGAAACGAGGACTCAACTTTTCTTTGTGGCCAAACCTCAGAATCTTCTTCCATGGAGACACCTTCAGAAATACTTTATCCCCCACACTGAACTTTATGTCTCTTCTCTTTAAATATGAATATGATTTCTATCGGTCTGAATCTGCTTTCAAACGACCCCAAATCACCTTCACTTTCTCTTCTGTTTCCTTAATCAAATCAGGACCAACCAGTTTACCTTCTCCAACCTCATCCCAACACAAAGGTGTCCTGCATTTCCTGCCATATAAAGCCTCATAAGAAGCCATCCCAATACTGGACTGATGACTGTTGTTATAAGCAAACTCAATTAGTGGCAAAAATCTGTTCCAATTTCCGGTAAAGTAAATGATACAGCTCCTTAACATATCCTCCAAAATCTATATCACTATCTCTGACTGCCCATCTGTCTGAGGATGGAAAGCAGTACTAAAATGTAATCGAGAACTCAAAGCACCATGCAAACTCTTAAAAAATCTCGAAGTAAACCGGGGATCTCGATCCGACACCAAAGAAACTGGGACTCCATGCAACCTGACTATCTCATTCATATACAGCTTAGCCAACCTCTCAAGAGAATAATCCATCTAAACTAGAAGAAAATGAGCTGTCTTCATCATCCGATCAACTATCACCCATATTGCATCATGCTTCTTCTGGGTCAAAGGCAGTCCAGTCACAAAATTCATTGTCACTCGCTCCCATTTCCACTCTGGCACTGATAAAGGTTGGAGCAACCCTGAAGGAACTTGGTGCTCAGCCTTCACTTTCTGGCAAGTGAGATATCTGGATACAAACTTTGCTATGTCCTTCTTCATACATGACCACCAATAATGTCGCTTCAAGTCCTAATACATCTTGGTACTCCTAGGGTACATAGGAAAAAGTGACTAATGTGCTTCCTCTAATATCATTCTTTTCAATTCTGCATCATCAGGAATACACAATCTATCTCTGTAACATAGACTGCCATCATCCCTTACATAAAAGTCTCGACTCTCCCCCTTCTAACAAACCAGCACAATTTTCTAAATTCTCTCATCTACCAACTGAGCCTCCCTAATATGTTCCAATAAGACTGGGCTCAACTGCAACTGAGCCATCAAAGCACCATCATCAGAAGACTCAAATCTAGCATGCAATGCTCTCAACTCAACAAGCAACGAAAGCGAATAAGCAGTCAAACCTACCAACGACTTCTGACTCAAGGCATCAACAACAAAATTTGCCTTGCCAGGATGATAATCAATCAAACAATCATAGTCTTTAATCAACTCTAACCACCGTCTCTGCTGAAGATTCAGCTCTCTCTGGACACCCAGGTATTTCAAACTCTTGTGATCCGTATAAATGAAACAATTTTCCCCATATAAGTAATGCCGCCAAATCTTTAAGGCAAAAACTATTGCTGCTAATTCCAAATCATGTTTTGGATAATTCAACTCATGCAGTTTCAACTGTCGAGAGGCATAAGCAGTGACTCTACCCTCCTATATCAGAATACAACCTAAATCACTATGTGAAGCATCACTGTATATCACATATGGTTTACCTTCCACAGGCAGGGTAAGGATAGGAGCCTGTGTCAACATCTCCCTCAGCTGCTCAAAACTCGCCTGACACCGATATGTCCATATGAATCTAACTCCTTTTCGAAGTAATCTGGTGAGTGGTGTAGCTATCATAGAAAAATCCTTCACAAACCGATGATAATAGCCTGCCAATCTCAGAAAACTTCTAACCTCTGTCACAGTCTTCGGTGGACTCCAATTCAAGATAGCCTCAACTTTACTCGAATAAACTCTAATACCCTTTGCTGAAACCACATGACTAAGAAAAACTACCCGATCGAGCCAGAACTCACACTTAGACAGCTTAGCATACAACTATTTCTCTCTCAGAGTCTGTAATACAATCCACAGATGCTATCATGATCCTCCTTATTACGCGAATACACTAAGATGTCATCAATGAAGACCACCATAAACTGATCTAAATATGGTCTGAACACTCTGTTCATCAAATCCATAAAAGCTGCTAGTGCATTCATCAATCCAAAGGGCATCACTAGAAACTCATAATGCCCATACCTCGTACGAAAAGCTGTCTTGGGTACATCCACATCTCTGACTCTCAACTGATGGTACCTTGATCTCAGATCGATCTTGGAGAATACTACTGCTTTCTTCAACTGATCAAAGAGATCATCTATTCGAGGCAAAGGATACTTGTTCTTGATGGTCACCTTATTCAACTGCCTATAATCAATACACAATCTCATGGTGCCATCCGTCTTCTTCACAAATAACACAGGCGCTCCCCACGGGGACACATTAGGGCGGACAAACCCTTTTTCCAACAACTCCTACAACTGCACCTTCAATTCTCTTAACTCAGCAGGTGCCATCCGATAAAGGGTAATAGAGATAGGAGTGGTACCAGGCAACAAATCAATACCAAACTCCACTTCTCTCTCAGGAGGTACCCTTGGCAACTCATCAGGGAAAATATCTAGAAACTCGGCAACTGTGGGTATACTGTAAAGCAAGGACCCCACTACTCTAGTATCTATAACATGAGCAAGATAAGCCTCACATCCCTTCTAAATCATCCACCCAGCTGAAACAAACATGGATGAAAGATACCTCTGCTCACTAGATACTATAACATCCCTACCATCACGTGTTCTTAAAGTAACACATTTCTTCTGACAGTCTACCACAGCCCCATGCTTGGATAACCAATCCATTCCTAAAATCAGATCATACTCCCTGAAAGGTATCTCAATCAGGCCACCGAGAAACTCCTCATCCTAAACAACAACTGGACTATCTCGATGCACCCTGCTCACCACAACACCATGCCCTAAAGGATTTGTGACCAAAACATCAAATCCTAAGGACTCAGAATGCAAATCACTCACAGGCAAGATGGATGCACCGATGTAAGAATGAGTCAACCCATGGTCTAATAATACAAGAACTGAAGTACCAAATAATATAAAAGTACCAGCAATAACAGCTGAAGCATCTGGCTGCCTCTGCATCACATAAACCCGTTGTGATGGTCCTGCCTCATCTGGTCTACTATCTCGAGCTGTAGAACCTCCTCTCAGACTAGACCCAAATCGACTACCTGTACCAAAACCTCTGCCACCACGACCCCCTCTGACACTGGGTCGAGAAGCTGCAGTATCTGCCTGTCTAACCTTTGGTGGCTCGGGACAATCTCTGATAAAATGGTCTGATGACTCACATTTAAAACACACTCTCGAAGCACCTCTTTACCAGCAAACAGCTCCGTGTGCTCTACCACAATGAACACAAATAGGTGGAGCAGGTCTCTGAGCCACTGAGGTTGGAACACTAGCCACTGAAACTGTAGGTCTCTGTCTCTGTCTCTACTGCTGTACTGACTTGCCAAACTGTCCCTGACTCCTACTAAACCTCTGAAAGTCCCCCTTGGCCTCTCTTCACTGATGAAGAGCCTGCCTCACTCTGGGGTCTCCTAGCTCTGGTCTCCTCAACCTTGGCAGCTGCTGCAAGACCGTGTGCTCTCTCTACACTCCTGGCAGCTGCAACTAACTGGGAAAAATCTTGATACCGAGAGCTTGCGATAATACATATGATAGAGGATCTCAGTCCCTCCTCAAACCTTCTGCATCTTTCAAACTCATCAGAAATGATCCCACTAGCATAGTGACTCAACCGAATAAACTCGATCTCATACTCGGTCACTGTCCTGGTATCCTATCTCAGACTCAGGAACTCTATCTTCTTTGCATCTTTATACTCTCTCGGAGTATACTTCTACTCAAATTTCGTAGAAAATCATCATAGGTCAAGATTGGTGGATCATCCAGAGCATGTAGAATCGTCTTCCACCAATTATATGCATCCCTCTGCAGAAAAAATCTGGCATAATCAAACTTCTCTTCAGGACTAGCCTGCAACTGAATGAATACCCTCTGAACCCTGTCTAGCTACTGTTCTGCTACAGCAGGGTCTGTAGTACCAACAAAGTTCTCAACTCCATACTTTCTTAGTTTATCATACTGCCTCACCGGCAACTGCGGCTGTGGCTATGGCGGTTACGAAATTGGAGCCTGCCTCAACAACTCTACCATATGCCATACCCAGCTAGGCAGAATCTCATCAGTTGTTGGTCTCACAGGCACAGAAACAGACACCTCACCAGCAGACATAACTCCAGCTCCATGTCTACCCTCATCCGGAGCCACACTCTCTGCACTACCCTCAGCAGGCTGATGCTACCGCGACGCTATAACTACCTATGTTTGCAAACACAGCAGAAAATACTGTAACACCATCATACTCTATATAAGTACTATACATATACCTTGTATACATGCAGTACGTATATAAAGTATAAGAATGTCACTTTTCATTTCAGATTAAAAACCTTTACTTTAGTTCCAAACAATAGTACATTTTATTGAAAATACAATATAATTAAATTATACATGTATGCACCACCTTCTAGTTGGTCTTGAAATACTCTTACCCTTCTCGTGACATAACGATTTGACTTCCAGATCAATCACCTACTACTCTTACCCTTCTCGTGACATAACGATTTGACTTCCAGATCAATCACCTACTCACCTGCGCGATTTACACAACCGCGCTAAGCTCGAAAGCTTAGTGATACAAATAAATAATATAACATTCATTACAGAAAAATCATACTTCCTACATTAACATCATGTATAATAATTTTCTTATCATGTTTTCCCCTTTTCAAAGCATTCTTTACATTTTTCCACTAATCTCATAATTTATATACATAAACACATATATCATTACAACAACCCACAATACAATGACTTATCAAAACATTCATGAAATAATACTCACAATTTCTATATCCTTATACATATTACACATCATATTGTATTTTCATAATCTCATTATTCAACAGTTTATCAAGCCACATTCATTTTCAGTAAATTGCTTATGTATTGTAATCATCACATTAAACCAAAGACATGCATGGGCCCAAAAAGAATCTAATATGCTATTCAAAGTTCAGAGTCACTGCTTTGGTCCATAATCACATTCATCAAGCCCGTAGGCGATATATATCTATCCATGGATAGTGTAACAGACCCAGTCTCTTGGACCTCAACCTGGCTAGACCCTTGGGCCCCAGTCTCTGGGTCCTCAACCCGGCTAGACTGTTACAGTTTTTGAGGCTTACGACCCGGTCTTTTCACCTCAAAAAAACATCATATTTCACATTTTTCAGCTGGGCTCGGCTTACGACCCGGTCTTTTCACCTGCCCAGCGATTCATAGGCATGCCGCCAAACCCAAAACTCTGAAAATTGAATAACATACTAGGCACACAATTAATTCATTTATCTTATTATCAATCTCTTTCTCAATTCATTTCTCATAATCAAACTAGGCAACCATGCCCAATTATTTCATTTGCATCATTATAGCCACAACAACAATGGTTTCACATCTCATTCACATCTCATCATTAGGGTATACATAACCATTTGCATTGTACATACATTTTGTATGCTTATTATGTCTTTCATATTTCATATTTCACCTTTATATCCATTAACATTAGTTTCATATTTTATCATTGAGATATACATAGCAAATTACATTATTCATATTTTTAGAATCTTCAACATACATTCCACATATTACACATAATACACATCATAGCACATTTCTCACACATCAACAATACAATAATTAACTTAACACATTTTCCAATCAAATGTGTTAAGTCCCATAGTCATGCAAATACATACAATCATATAGGGTTTGTACTTACCTCTAAGAGCAACTCACACCAATTCCAAATTCCTCTTCCATGAATCCTTCAACACTTGGATTAGGGCAACTCAAATCTTCAAAACCTAATCCAAAGGTGATTATACACACTCACTTAGTAATACACATAAGAAAATAAGAATAATTACTAACTAGGGAAAACTCTACACATGACACGCTCACCAACACGGGCGTGTCCCTAATCGTACCCTAAACCAACAATACAAAAACTTTGACACGCTCAGTAACACGGGCGTGTCACTGGACGTGTTACTCATCTGCCTTACAGAAACATTGACATGCCCAACAACACGGACGTGTTCATGGCCGTGTCAATTACTTTATCTCACAGTAGCTATGACACGCTCAGTAACATGGCCGTGTTAATGGTCGTGTCACAAACGTCAAACTCAGTACCGTTGACACGCCCAACAACATGGCCGTGTCAGGCAAGAATTATACATTCTGAACTCTCATCCATGAAAACACAAACACTCCAAAATCCATACTTCAACACCCTTAATCAACATCTTGGTTTATATACACATAAATCACCTATTAATTTAACACTTATATAACTTCAACATATCATAATAATAATCATTATATACATCATCCATATATCAATTATTCAATTCCCCAACTCATTTATATTAAACCCTTACTAAACAATTTCAACAATCCATCATCATCCTCACAAATAACCATATTATCATCATCTAAATACCAATTCAACATATATATATACTTCAATCTTTCATTATCATCATCTTCACACACTAACCATATCAAATATAAACTCAATCAATAAAAATCAACACAAAGAAATGAACACTTACTTGAATTCTTTGCCAAATCTTCAATATCCACCTTCAATTCTCTTAAAGCCCTTAAGAATTTGATGTGTATGCCAACAAAATCACATCTCTCTCTCTCTCTCTCTCTCTCTCTCTCAAGAAGAAGAAGAAGAAGAAAGAAAGAAAGAAAGAAGATCTTTTCTTCCTTTTTCACTCTTATCTTATATATATATATATATATATATTAATATAATTAAATCCCTTAAAAATTCTCCACCACACACTTGTCATTCCCTTTGACTTTCTTTTCTTCTTTTTCTCTTCTAATTATTATTATTATTATAAATTACTTTTCCTACACCAATATATACATCATGCATATGTGATGTATATGTTGCTATATGTATATCTCTTATATATTGTATTTATATTTCCCATATTTTTCAAATACCATATATACATATCATCCTTCATATACATCTATCTCTTATAATATTTTCTTTACATATTTTACCAACATATCTTCTCACAACTACTATTCCAATGTACACCAAAATCGGGGTATTACAAATACTATATCAGATATCAGAAACTGTCAGTGTTAATGCATGTATCACAATTAAAATTATTTTCAAATCCCCCATTTTCTCTCTCTATCAATCCATCTAGGTCGAGAACCTCAAACATAGGCTCTGATACCAAAATAAATGTAACACCCTTATACTCTATATAAGTACAATACACATTTTCAGCATATGTAAAATACGCATATACAGTACAAAAATTTCACAGACCGGTTTAATAAAAAAATTTCACATTTTCAATTTAAAATTTAAAATTCTAAATATATAAAATTAAATAGCATATAAATATTCTTTACTTGTTATAGGAACCCAAAATAAATATTATATATGAAAATCTCTGGAAAAAATTCACCAGAGTTATTTCGGTAATTTGGACATCCTAAAAGTTAGCAAAACACAACTTGCAAAAAAAAAAACACTCCCAAATAATTTCAATTCACCATCTCAACCATACTCCTCAATTTCACCGAGTTTCTCAAACATTTATATATAGATATATATAATTTAAAATACATTTACTCTCTCATTTCAAATACATTGACTTAAACATTCTTTATGATATACAATACATAAAATCCAAAACATAATATATTATGCATAATACTCAAAATGTACAATAACATAAAAATATATACATGCTGCTGACAGTGTTTTCGATCTCAATAACAACTCAACAAGCTCAACTACAAATCTAGACCCGACCTGGTCTAGAAGAACACTCTAGCTCAGCTGAGTCTACCCTGTCACCTGCACGAAGAAAATAATCGCGCTAAGCCGAAGCCTAGTGGTACAAACTTTGATAATAATAATAAATCTCAATGCAATGTCAATGCACAATGCATATAGATGTCACATCATTCCATTTTCTTATATTTTTTAAATATTTCATAATCACAATTCACATACACACAAATACAAACATGGGCCTAAAGATAACGTACATGCTATTCAAATTTCAGAGTTACTGTTTTGGTCTATAATGACACCATGTGTGTCTAGCCCCGTAGGCAATATATCCATGGATAATCCAACTAGATCTGAGCTTACGACCCAGTCTTTTCACTCAGTCTAGCTTCAAGGATTTGTTTTTGAGACTTACGACCCGGTCTTTTCACCCCAAAAATATCATATTTATCAACAGGGTCTGGCTTACGACCCGGTCTTTTCACCAGCCCAGCGTTTAACCCGTAGGCAATCATAGGCATGACGCCAAATACAGAACTCTGAAAATTGAATAACATACTAGACACACAATTTATTCATTTTTCTCATTATTAATCTTTCTCATTTTTCACATTTTCAATCTAGGCACATTGCCTTATTTTCACTTTTTTTTTTCTCACTTTCCTCATTTTTCACATCTTTCACATCTTTCTCATTTTTCTCATTTTTATCAATATCAATTCATTTCATTATACCACATATCTCATTTTTTCATTCACAACACCTTACCCATTTACTTTGGGTATTTCCACATAATATGCATATTTCACATTTTACACAATTTAGCCATTATCAATGGCTTTTCACAATGCATTTAAACACATATATGATATTACAAATGTCATAGTACATTATTCATACACAATCAATGTACCAAGTAACTTAACACATTTTCCAACCAAAATGTGTTAAGCTCAAATATCATGCAAATATAAATAATATATTCAAAGTTTGTACATACCTCAACTAGCAACCCAAAGCAAGCTTAAAACAACCTCCAATCCTATTTTTTCAACTTGCCCTTCACCACTTGGATAAAGCAAATTAACCTCCCTCAATGCCTAAACCAAATATGATAGCAAATAATCATTTAGTATCACATTTAATAGCATTTCTAATATTTAACCATAGTTAAACATCACTCCTATAAATTTCTAAAAATTTAGCTTTTCCTTACTTTAACATTAAAATTTCATTCTACTACAATTAAATTAGTGTTTTAAGTTTATTTATATTATTAAAAATATATTTTAATACATTTAAATCATTTACATTAAAAAATACACTCTTATACACAATCTCAAAAATGGCATAACCTTCCTCCATTGAAGATTTTTCATTCCAACACAATCCATTACTCATTTCAAGCTTATATTTATCGCTTTTAACACTAAACAACATGCTTAAACAAATAAAATCATACAATTCAATAACTTTGAAAAATCACTTTTCCAAAATTCTAAATCTCCACTTCCATTCTCAAACTCCAACCAAACACAGCCAAATCTAATATTTGACTTTAAAATACTTGTTTATGGATCAAAACAACACATTTAGAACCAATTTGTACAATTAAAGCTCATGTTTTCAAAATCCCAAAAATCCACAACCCTAAATTCTCTCTCTTCACCATTCTTTATCCAAACTCCATCATCTCTTCAATCTAACCTTAAAATCATTGTTAACTACCCAAAATAACATCATACACACCAATTCCAACAATTATAACATACTACATCAAAATTTCAAAACTCACATAATCCAAATTTCCAAGGAATTCAAAGAAAAGAGTTGGAAACTTACTAAATTTGGTGAAAATCACCAAAAATCCACTTGAAACTTGTTAATTCCTTCAATTTATGGAGTATTGAAGAATCAAATTCTTGCTCCAAGCTCCCATGGAAAATTGGCCTAGAGGAAGAAGAAGAAGAATAAGAAGACTTTTTAAATTTTATTTTTCTTTTCATCCTTATTTTTAAACCATATATATATTAAAATAATTTAATAATTAATAATTTAATTATTTATTTAATAAATTAAAAGTCCTAAATTTTCTTTTACATTCAAAAATAATTTATTTCTGAATTATTTTATTAATTTTAAATTTCTAAAAATTTATTTACAAAAATGTCATTGGACTTTGACTTTTCTTTTAAAAAGTGTTGACTTTTTTATGTTATGTATATTTTGCATATATATCATATATATATATATATATTATATTTTTTCATTTAAAATCTCTTTAATTTTCATTTAAAACCATTAATTTAATTTATTCTTTTGAATTATAATTTATTTTATTAAATTTTCTAAAAATTATAAATTTTTAAAAATTTTAGAATATTACAAGGAGAAAAATTAGGTGAAATATATACTACAAAAAAGAGAAGAAAAAACACAGAAATAATAAATACAACAACAAAAAATACTGAAATTTAACACAGAAATGGGGAGAAAAATTAAAAAAAATGAAGACTAAAAATTGATTAAAAAAACACAAGAAAGATAAGAGGGATAGAGAAAAAATAATATAGAAAATAGAACAGTGAAAAAAAAATACAAAAAATAGAGAGAAGTGGAGGAAAGACAAAACATAATAATGAGCAGTTTAATTCCTTAGTAGAGGGAATCCTAAATGATAAGTTTTATTAAGTACAAGAAGTGTATTTAATAAAACTTTGCAAATCTAAGCAGGAAAAATAACGGAAATTACATTCAATTTCAATGATTGGGGCATTATCAGGTAAATACCTTGAGTTTTAATTTATATATTACAATTTTGAATGTGTTTTTTACTGTAATTGTTTTATTATGCCTATGATTTTTTAGAAAAAATGCAGTCAAGACTGCATTATTCTATACAAGTTGAACGAATAAATAAAAAAATAATATTAACATAACCCTCCCAAATCCTAAGTTACTTACAATTACTCAAATGAGATATCACAGGAACACATACATATGCAAATAAACAAATTTTCATACAAAAAAAAAAAGAAGGCAAAGAGTCAAAAGAAAAAAAATTAAATATAATCAGAAGCAAAAATATCAATAATAACAAAAAATATGAGCTTCACAATATTTGATTTATTCACACAAATAACAAACATAAATGTCATATAAAAATAGAAAAAAAAATCAAATTGTAACAATAAAAAGATCGAATAATAAAGGTAATTCTAAGTAAAAATACTCAACTTTAGATCCTCAACAGAATCAATTCCTAAAAAATAATAATGCTAAAATATATATATAAAAGAAAGAAATTTTATATTTAGAAATAAATATACATTAAAAGATTTAGCATAAAAGAAAAAGAGAAATTACAGAAAAAAAAAAGAAAAGAAAATTTTAGTTCTTACCTTGGTTACGATAGAAAATATTTGTAGAAGCCTTGCAAGAATATGTTTTAGCAAAAAAAAGATTACGTATGTGAAATCTCTTATTTGTAAGAAGGGAAAGAAAAGAAAAGAAGAAGGGGCTACAAAAGAAAAATGTAAACAGAGACTAAAGAGTGAAATAAGGAAATGATGAATTTATATCTTGAAATTTAGGGTTAAAAGGAATTACTCTAAAACGCTGCGTTTTAGATTATTTGGGCTTTTTCTTTAATAAAAAAGGACAACTTTCCTTTCCACTTTCAATAAAAACAACTTATTTTTTTTTTTTTGAAAAAAGAGATTACTTTCATTTTATATTATATTATAATAAATAATGATGGGAGCCTGTGAAAGTTTTTATTTACATATACACATATTTTTTGTCTCTTTCATTGCGCATCTTTTTTTTTTTAATTCTTTAATAGAAGAAAGAAATAAAATTAATAATAATAAAAATAACTCTGTTATTATTAAAATTTTACCTATGATATGTCTTTACAATGAAATTTACTTACCATTATTTTAGTCCACAAATCCTAATGCTCATTCTAATTTTCATTGTTAATTTTTCTCTATTTATTTTTATCTTAAATAATTTTAACCACTCAAGATTTTTTTTCTGCATATATATGAATAATCGGTAATATGATTAAGTTAAAAATAATAAAAAAAAAGTTATATCCAAGCAATGCATATAATGATTATTAAATTTATAATGAATATTAAGTGGATATAACAACAACAACAACAACAACAACAACAACAAAAATAATAGCAACAATAAAAATATAATTCGAACTATGAGGATTTTAATTCCGTCAAATGGATATGTAGGCATTCAAAATCAAATTTCGAATTTAAGTCTATCTTAATAAAAAAATAATTTTTTCAAAAAATATATAATAATAAATATGTATTAATTAATGAATAACAATACAAAAGACATAAAATATTTAATAAAATATAAAATTAAAATAATTATGTCCAAGGAATGGCATAATTTAAAAAAAAACTTAAATTTAGTAAATATTAAGTTATAAAATCTTATGTATTCAAGTAGTGAATATTTTGATTAAATCACAATCTAATAAATAAAATATGTGCCCAAGAGAGTAATAAAATTATTAAAAATAATAGACATAAAATAAAATAAATAAATATTTTGTATTCAGATAGTGAATACAAAAAAATCAATATTTAAGAATAATTAAATAAAAGAAATACAATTTTATTTAGGCAGTTAATATAATTTCTTCTAACAATAAAAAATAAAAAATAATAAAATATCATAATAATTATAGTACTAATTTTGGACATTATAGGGTGTTTTTCCTTCCCTATATGTAATCAACCCCTCAAATTTTTTCTCTGAAAATGCATACCAGTACTAGGTATCAAATCAAACCTTATAATTGATTGGTGATGACTCCTAACATATATAAAAAAATAATAATAAAATTAAACATAAGCTGACAAAAAAATTAAATTTATAATCTACCGGCTCCCCGTCGTCCCATATGCGGCACCTACAAATAATAACCATTTTCTTAATTATTCAGATCATAATAATTAAAAACCATATTGAAGGCCAATAAATATGAAATAAAGATAATAAATAAAATAATAAAAGAAAAGAAAAAACTATATAATATAAAAAATAAATAAAAAGGAAAAAATAAATATGAAAATTATTGAATTACAAAATTAAAATTAGAATAAAAATAGAAAACAAACCGCTGTTAATTTTAAAAAATATTGATAATATCCGAAATTAACACAAAATATATATTTTAATAAATGAATGAATAAATATATAAATTATATAAATTAAATTTTTTATTTATAATTTAATAATTAGTACATAAGAAGAAAATATACTTGTAATTAGAGGATAAAAATTTATATGTAATAGCTAAAAAGGAATTTACACCATCTACCTCTCTTTTAATTATCTTTTTAAATATACTATATAAACTTATTTTTTAATTATACTATTTATTTTCAGTTTTATATTTTATTCAATTTTTTTTATATATATGTATATCTTTACTTTGTTAATACTGTTAATAACTCCTCGTTTTGCTTAACATATTCTTTCACGTTATTTTTTCTTTTTTCTATTTTTTAATTTTTTATTTCATATTCTTATAAATTTACAATATATACAATACATCTACAATATATTAAAACATCTATTATTCATCTATCATACATCAACGTTGTATTAATATTACATCAAAATTTTTATTTTGTATTATTCTAACACATACAACATATAATACATCAATATTTTTCTTATACACAACATCCACAGAGTATCTATAATACATCAATAAATTTATTATATATTCTTCTTCTATATGCAACATGTCTACAATACATATACAATACATCAATGTTGAGATTGATGGATAATCAAAATCTATTTTGATAATTGACAATCAAATTGATAAAGAATTAATGATTTCAAACAAGTCTGTCAAGTTTATTCTATAGAAACTGAGCTCATGTACGACCGCCCTAACAGAAGACCGAGCGACCTCACAAATGCAGTACAAGCACAAAACCAAACTATCACATAGATCTGTTGAGCCAAGAAAAATCGAACAGACATACGCATGTGCCGAGTAGAGAACCGAACTAAAACATAGAGTGCCAAGCTGGATTTAGAACTGTCGAGCTAAGAGAATCGAAATAAACGAGCTAAAAGCAGTTTGCCAAAATAATCGAGCTAAGCATGCAGTGCAGCTCAATACAGAGCTAAAACTAGCCAACTACGACAACTGAACTAAGCCCATAAATTTTAGAAAGGATTGGTACTCAGTAAGCGGTGAAGTAAGGACACCCAATAGTCGTGCGACCATACATACGAATTTAGTGACTGCACTGGATCAAAGTAAAAATTCATAAACTCACAGAAGTGATAGCGGTCTTGATGAGTGGTGAAGTCAGGCCAAAACTTCGGATGACTGCCCAAGAAGCCTGAACGAACGCACGTAATAAAGAGCTAAAATACTAAAAAGAACAGAAGAGATAGCAGTCAGCTCTTGTGGTGCTTCCTCGACGCTCAAAACCTTATGCTACCGCATTAAAGGATCGAGCGACCGCACAAGTCCGGATGATTTAAACCTTAGCGCCAAATACCTTAGACCAATGATAACCAGACACGTGGATAAATAAATTTGAACTCAATGGTAACCTTATGCAGAGCGACCGCACTCCGTTTCTCGACGACCGCGCAACACAAAGGTATAGGTAGCTAGATTCTGTCAGACACTAAGATCCGACCGTTGGAACTAGCTGTTACATAGAGCTTTCAAATTATGCAACCGTATAACGAGCTCCGAACATAGAATTAGTGGAAGACAAGCACTAAATATGTGGAAACCACTTCAAAAGGCTACATTAAGCCAAATGGCTATAAATACCACATTAAACTTTAGTTTTATGGTTAGAGAATACTTTGATTCCTATTGTAATTTCATTGAACCACATTTTTTATTATCTTGTCTAAAAATTAAAAGATCAAATATCAAAAATCTTAGAGTGTTGGGTGTGAGCATTAAACACAATATAAGTTTGAGTGTGAGCTTAGAAACACTTAGGTTGTGAGAGTGAGCCTGAGAAAACTCTTGTAAGGGTTGTAAGGATTGATCTCAAACTATTGTTATAGTTTGGTGTGAGCTAGAAAAAATACCAAGTTAGAGTTAAGCTTGTAAAAACTCAAGACTAATGGAACATTAACAAGTTGTTAAGGAAGTGGACGTATGATTGAGGTAAATCAGAACCACTATATTTCTTTGTATTTTTTCTTCTCAAACTCTACTCCATCTCCATCTACATCTTCTTCATTTCTTGCTTTTTAAGCTTTAAATTTATCATCATTCTTCAAATAATCAACTCACCCCCTCTTGGTTACTAGTTTGGGACAACAATTGTTATCAGAGCTAGTGGATGTCTTCAAACTTCATTGTGAAATTTTGATCCAAAATGACAACCATTTCATCAACAAACAACTTCACACATGGAAACCTAAATTCATCCCTTAGACCTTACTTCGATGGAATGGATTACTCCTATTGGAAATACAAGAAGTTCTTGTTTCTAGATAGTGAAGGAATTGATCTTTGGGATTTTGTTGAAAATGAGTGGAAACCTCCTACTCATGAAGTTGATGGTGTCAAAGTTTCTCTTCCTAAATCACAATAGTCAAGTGCCAATGTGAGAGATCGGTTCAAGAACCATAAGCAGCCTCCATATTGATGAATTCAATTTCAAGAGATGAAGGTGGGAGAGTTCAAGATCTCACTTATGCACATTGCATTTGGAAAACTCTTGAAAACTATCATGAGAGTACTACCTAAGTGAGGCTCACCAAGAAACAAATGTATATGCATGAGTATGAGTTATTCAAGATGAAGCCCAATGAAAATATCACTAACATGACAAACTGGTTGCTTGCCATTGTCAATGAATTAAAGAAATATGGCAAGACATATGATCAATATGATGTTAATAGCAAGATCTTGAGAGCACTTAGAGCAAAGAAGAATTTTGAGTCTAAAGTTTCTTCAATTGAAGAAGCTCATTACCTTAGCTCTTTGAGAACCGATGAACTTGTTGGAAAGCTACTCACCTTTGAATTGTCCACCGAAAGAGAAGAAGAGTAAGTCAATTACGTTTAAATGATGAAGAAATAGCTCTCAAAGCCATCAAAGAAGTTGAGAGCTTAAATGATGAAGAGAGTAACAATGAAGAAGAATTGACTATGCTATCTAAAAGGATAAGTGATTGGAATAGAAAGAGAAGATTACAAGCTAACAAAGGTACATTTCCTAAATCCTCTTTCAAAGATAAAGATAAAAAGAATGAAGTGAAATGCTATGAATGTGGAAAATCTAGTCACATCAAGTTAGATTGCTTCAAATTGAAAGTAAGAAGAAGTGGGATAAGGAAAAAAAGAGATCACTCAAAGCCACATAGGATGATGACTCCTTAAGTGAAGAAGAAGAGGAAGAAGAAGATGAAATTGCAAATCTATGTCTCATGGCTATTGAAGATGACAATAACTCTAAAGATGTAAGTACGTCATCTTTAAACGTAATTGCATATGATAATGATGTTGATGATGCTTTAGATGAGAATGGCTTGATTGAGCATATGAACCTTAGAATAGAAAAATATTTCTCTAAGATGAAATTTTAAAAAGATAAATGTTCCAAATTAGAAAAGGATTTTGTGTCTTTGAAAAACTCTACATTAGAATTGAAGACCTCAAATGAAAACTTATTGAAATCAATTGATGAAATGACTAAAAACTCACATGGCTTAGAAAATGTGATTAAGGAAAATAAAACACTGAAGGATGAAATAAATGAGCTAAAAGAGTCAATTTCAAAATTTCACAAGGGAAAATAGACCTTAGATACATTGATAAAAATTCAAAGACCACCCTCCTTGAAACATGGTTTAGGGTTCATTGATTCATTTAACACTTCATCTAATGCACTAATATTTGTTAGAGCTTCAAAAACACAAACATCTAGTGTTGATGTTGTAAAGAACACTAAGGCATAAACCAAGCCTAAAAATCCTAAAAGGATTACTTTGGGTTCACAAGGCTCTAGAAGTAAAGTTCTAAGAGAAAATCATATATTCATGTATCAAAGGCATGTACATAAACACAAAAATGCACAAAAACAATCTCATTCAGCACACACTTGCAATTGTGTGCATGGTTCATTAAATTCTAATAGGAAAGTGCATAAGTATAGAACCTTGTATCAATAAACTTATTGTATAAAATTTGGATATAAGAGCATATTTTGCTTTATTAGGAAGGCTCATCTCAAGTTAGAAGATCCTTCTATTACTAACCCTCAAGGACCCAACTTTATTTGGGTGCCTAAAAGAAGATGAATATTGTCATTTTGTAGGTATGCCTAAAATCCACTATTAGTGAAAATATTTGGGTTGTGGATAATGGATGTTCAAGGCATATGACGGGTAATACAAATCTCTTTACAACACTCGCTTACAAGCATGGAGGTAATGTAACTTTTGGTAATAATGATAAAGGTAAAATCATTGGTATTAGTTCAATTGGCATGCTTGGTAAGAATATGATTGATAATGTTTGGCTTGTTGATGGATTGAAACATAATTTATTTAGTATAAGTCAATTATGTGATAAAGGTTATGATGTAAGTTTTAACTCTAAAGGATGCAAAGTTACCAATGCAAATGGTGAGATTGTATCCAAAGGAGTTAGAATTAACAATACATATAAAATTGACTTATGTTCCAATAATGCATTTGAATGTTTAATTACCATTAATAATGATGCTTGGCTATGGCATAGAAGACTAGGACATGCTAGTATGGATCACTTACAAAATATTAGTAAAGAAGAACTAGTTGATGGTCTCTCTAAAGTAAAATTTGATAAAGATAGGACTTGTGAACCTTGTCAATTTGGTAAACAATATAAAAGTTCATTCAAATCTAAGAACATTGTAAGCATTTCTAGATCATTAGAACTCATTCACTTAGACTTATTTGGACCAAATAGAGTTGCTAGCTTAGGTGGCAAGTTATATGCATTTGTACTTATGGATGATTACTCAAGGTTTACATGGATTAATTTCTTGGCTCAAAAGAATGAAGCTTTCAATTATTTTAAAATATTTACAAAAAGAGTTTAAAATGAAAAAGGCTATGAAATCACATCTATTAGAAGTGATCATGGCAAAGAATTTGAAAATGAATACTTTGAAAATTTTACAATAAGTTTGGTATCTCACATAACCTTTTGGCTCCTAGAACACCATAACAAAATGGTGTGGTTGAAAGAAAAAATAGAACATTAATTGAAATGGCTAGGACAATGCACAATGAATATGAATTACCATCTTACTTTTGGGCAAAAGATATTAATACCTCTTGTTATATTTCAAATTGTGTTTACAAAAGGCCCTTAATAAACAAAACTTCTTATGAGCTATGGAATGGTAGAATACCTAAAATTTCATACCTTAGAGTGTTTTGATGCAAATATTTTATATTGAATACCAAAGATAATCTTGAAAAATTCTCATCCAAATCAGATGAAGGAATATTTTTAGGATATTCATCATCTAGTAAAGCATATAAAGTATTTAATAAAAGAACACTAGTAGTTGAAAAACAATGAATGTTGTTTTTTATGAATCCTTTAAACTTGATCAAAGGAAAGGTAGTGTTCTTAATAATTTTGTAGGAACGTTTGAACAACAAGAAATAATCAATGCTCCAAAGAACAATCTTGATGGAGAAGATGAAGAATCTCGAGAGCTACTCAAAGATTGGCATTATAAGAAGGATCATCCAAAAGAACAAATCATTGATGACACCTCAAAAGGAGTAACTACTAGATCTCAACTTAAATACTTAAATTCTAATATTGCTTTTGTTTCTTAAATTTAGCCAATGACCATTGAGGAGGCTCTTAGTGATGAGTATTGGGTGATTGCTATGCAAGATGAACTCACCCAATTTGAGAGGAATAAAGAATGGGAACTTGTTCCTAAACCTAAAAATCATCTAATTATAGGATGTAAATGGGTATATAGGAATAAGCTTGATGAAAATGGTCTCATTACTAGAAACAAAGCTAGATTGGTAGCCAAAGGCTATAACCAAGAGGAAAGCATTGAATATGATGAGACATTTGCCCCTATTGCTAGATTAGAAGCCATTAGAATATTTCTTGCATTTGTATGTCACATGAATTTTAAACTTTTTCAAATGGATGTTAAAAGTGTATTTCTAAATGGGTTTGTAAATGAGGAAGTTTATGTTGAACGACTTCCCAATTTTGAAGATTATAAATTTTCAAATAATGTTTTTAAACTTACCAAAGCGCTATATGGATTAAAACAAGCTTCAAGAGCTTGGTATAATAGACTTAGTGCATATTTGCTTGAAAATAGTTTTTCAAAAGGCATGGTTGACACAACTCTTTTTGTTAAGAAGAAAATGCATAACATTTTTATTGTTCAAATTTATGTTAATGACATTATATTTGGTGCTACTAATGAATTTTTGTGTAATGAATTTGCTTCTTGTATGAATAGGGAATTTGAGATGAGCATGATGGGTGAACTCAAATTCTTTCTTGGACTACAAATCAAGCAATGCAAGGATGAAATCTTCATCAACCAACCCAAGTACACAAAGGAACTCCTAAAGAAGTTTTGGAATGGATTGTTGCAAAATAAGCTAATTAAACTTTTAAAACCCTAATTGGGTCTGGTTTAGAAGATTTGGTTGGTTTTTACATGATACCAGTGCATTACACCCTAAAATGGGTTCGATTAGAAGGTTTGGTTGCTTTTTCGCTTAATTCGAATGGTTTTTGGGTAGTAGGGGTGTCTCATGTCGAATTAGGGCATCCAATCCAACATGGGAAGCCCTATATCGAATTGGAAGCCCCAATTAGATATGGGCAATTATTTTTCAATTCCATGTTGAATTTGGATACCTACTTCGATATGGGCTTAGTTTCTATAGAAACAAAGTCATTTTAATTCGAGACAGACTCGGTCTATATTGAATTCAAGTAATTTTAATTCGATATGGAATGGATTTGTCTCAAACCCGTGAATTCGACATGCATTAGAATAAACCCTTCTTAAATAAGAAAATTTTTAGGTTTAACCTAAGAGAGTGATTATAAATACATGTTTTAAAAACTTGAGATAGATCTCCTGGATTTTGATCTTTTTGGACCTTTGGCTGTTGGTTGGCTGCTGAAACTTTGGAAAATCCAGTAATCAATCAACGAACAAACCCTAGCAAGCTTGAGAAACTAAAGAGACAGTAAGGATAGACGAGGAAGATCAACAACACAAAACCCTACAAAGGCAGTGTACTTACTGTCTTTGCCAAAGCTCATCCAGAATCTCGTTCAAACAATTTTTGTGGAGCCAACAAACGACGGTATGGTTTAAATTAAATAAATACTATATGTTTTGATTTTTTTAAAACATTGAATGAGTTTGTTCTTCATCTAACTAAAGTCACAGTATGCAATTTCTTTTTGAATCAAGTGTACATTAGTTTGCATGGCATGCATATTATTGTTTTACTAAATCATAACCTTTAGAACCAGAAAACTTGTTTGGCTTAGGATGTTTATTTGTTTTTCTTCATCTCATAGCTATTTAATCAATGTTTTACTCAGAAATCACATTAAGTTTTTTAATATAAAAATTCATAGTAGCCTTTAAATCTTTTTAAAAATATCCACAGTTCACATAACTTATGAATTTTGATTAGCCTTTCATAAACACTAAACCCTAATTCATGTAAGACCTTAAGCTACAAATATTATTTTTTATAAATACCAAACTCTAATTTATTCTTTCTAAAAACCCTAATTTCATGATGTTACCTTAAACCCTAATTTGATTAACCAAAAACCCTACTACTCTCCTAAAATTATAAAATCCTAATAAATTCCATTTTTCTAAAAACCTTCACTGTAGCCAAAATAATAATAATAATTATATTAATTCCAAAATTCTAAAATCCTAAATGTTAATTAAAGAACCCTAAATTGAGATATAAACCTAAACTTGTATCTTTATTTGCTTTATTTAAGTTAGGAGCATGTTTATTATACGTTTTGATTAATGGTTTATTTATATCTTTAATTTATATGTTTAATGAACAATTTATTTATGATGAGTGATTGTTACTTTATTAATTTGTTTTGGTTCCAAAAATTATAAGAGATATGTTTCCATGATTGGGTACCTCATTAATTAATCTCTATGTAATTTCAATTATTTTCATATTTTGAAATTAATGTAAAGGACACGTTTCCACCTTTCGATGGGTGTCCTATTTAATTTTAGACATGGACGATGTAAGGACATATTTCTATCCTTGGATGGGTATCCATTTATTTATTTTATTTGGATATTATTGTGATTTTAATAAAGTATTTATTTATTCTTATGATCGCATATAGTATGGATAATATCGTTATATTTAAGAATTTTATAATACCTGAAAAGGAGGTCGGTTCCAATGAACAGGGCATTGTAAGGGTGTTGGGCCATTTCTCACCTTCCCCATACGTACCCAACTTTTCAAACCCATTAGGGGGTTGGGGATTCCTTAGGAATCGAGACATCTATCTACTCCTTTCTTTTTTTCAGCCCGTTCGGGTGGTGAATTTATTTTCTCCGGGCTTAGGCCTGTGTTCTGTAAGGCCCCGAGCCTAACAGTGCCGAAGTCGCAAGAACCATTCCACCAGGAGTAGGGGCAAAAATCTTCGCTCACGGTGCGACTCCACGGGGATAAGAGAAGTTAATTCCGTTGGTCTTTATATTATTTTATTCTTTCTTATCATGATATTATCCATTGCATCATATTAGATTGTATTGTGTGCGTGAGTTAGGACGCTCGTGCTTACCCGTATTGTGTTATATAAGGGATATCATACTTTCACTCAAGGTATGGAGATCGAGCATGGCATAACCACTCATAACCTTGTACCTTTTGGTATATACTTATGGAAACCTAAGCCTTTTCAACCCAAAGACTAAAGCTCATGTAATTGGCCTAGTTACTTTCCTTAGGTTTTTACCCCAAATGTTTATTGTTTGACTATGGTTAATTTATCTTGGTTTAAATCATAGTTTATTTGATTTGTTCTTTCTCTAATATGACCTAAATACATTGTAAGCTCAAAATAAATTTCAAAAGACCAAAGCTAATTTCAAAACTTTTCAAGATAGTCTTTGGACATAAAACTTTTTCAAATCAAAACTTCTTTTCTCCTTACTCAAAAACAACGTCAAAAATCCTTTTTTTTATCTAAAATCTTTTTACAAAACCATTTCATCCAACCTTTAAAAGAGCTTACAAATTATTTAGGTCAATTATGGGAATACCAAAAAAAATCAATTGTGAGTCTAGTTTATACTAAGAATAATTAATCATGGGCTTGTTTTTGGCACAAATCATTAGTTACTTTTTCAAGTGAGAAATCTATTTATAATAAACCTCTTAATTTAGTTTTAATCCAATATAGCATAAAAGATACTTTAGTTGGTTGAATGGATTAAAACCTAATTAATGGGAATTATCATGAACTGATTTCCATTTTTAAAATATAACTATTGGTTGAAACATCCGAGGAAATTTTTTGAAAACAAGATACCCCATGTTAATATTTTGTTAACCATATACCTAGGAAAAGAGACCCTCCATTCCAGTGTGAAAGTTATAAGGTTGGAAAGAACATCTTAATTGTCTTTGTTTGTTAATTATTTGTGCATACATGCATACATACATTTGCATCGCATATCATTAATCCTTTTTGGCTCACAGCCCTGGATAACAATAGTTCAAAAGCTTACAATAATCTAACCTACGTCGGAGATGAAGAATCCAGTATTAACTTAATTACTTTCTCACCAGAAGCAATGGAGCCCGAACAAATTCAAAGAATAGTGGACGATGCCCTTAATGCTAAAATGGAAGAACTAAAGGAGACCCTAGCTGAGATCATGAAAAGTCAAATGGCTACAATATTTGGGAACACTGCTGAAGCATCCGCAAGCACCAAGAAAGACAAGGGAAAGGCTAAGGTTGGTAAAGTAGCCTTTGAAGATGAAAAAGTAGTCGTTGATAATAATGACTACTGGGCTCAATATTTTTAAGATTTTCAAGGAAAGAAAAAGGAGCCAAAGGTTGTTGAAAGATTAGCTGTAGAGAAAACTGAAATTTCATATGTTAAGAAACTGATTGTTGATTTAGAAAAGAAATTTGAGAAGAAGCTGAAAACTGAAGAAATGTCGGAGGTCGACAAGTTGTTTGAGCTAGATGAAGAGGTCCCTTAAAAGTTCAAAATGCCTTCCTTCACTAGGTAAAAAGGTAAAGGAAATCCTCACTTGCATGTTAAACAGTACATCACTACTATGCAGTCTGCTCGAGTTACTAAAGCTCAAACTCTGAGTTATTTTATGCTCTCATTGGATCCTATTGTACAAAACTGGTTCAACACCTTAGAGGACAATACTCAAAAGAACTGGGATTTGTTATACAAGGCTTTCATTCAACAATATGGGTAAAATGTCGAGCTGGAAGTTACCTTAATGGAAGTTGAGTCCATTAGACAAAGGCCAAATGAGAATTTTGTGGACTATGTGAAAAGGTGAAGGGATAAGGCTGCATTGCTCAGGAAGAGGCCAGATGAATATGATCAAATAAGGATGATTATGAGAGAGGTATTGCCTAGTCTTCGTGAAAGGATGTCTCATACACTCATCCGGGATTTCAAAGATCTTCTCCAATCTGGTCTGCTAATTGAAGAATGGGAAAGGGAGAAGAACCACTTTTTAGTAAGAAGGAATGAGAAAGGAAACTACCAGTCGGGCAATCAAAGCACGCAAAAAGAAGTTGATGTTAATGTGACTTGTCAAGGAAATAAAAGACAGTTCTCAGAGTTGGGAAAACCTGTATCTTGGGTTTTCAACAAGCTACAAAAGAAGGGATTATTACAACCATTGACCCCTCAACCTTTGCCAAATCCTTTACCCCCAAAATTTGATACTAAGGCTTTTTGTCAATTTCATCAGACTCAAGGACATGAGACCGATAGATGTACCCAATTGAAGTATGAAATCCAAGATCTAATTGACAGTAGTAAGCTACCTGAACCGGACAAGACCAATACCAAGAACAATCCTTTGCCTAAATTTGAAAGAGTACCTTCACCGACAACCTTCATGGTGGGAAGAGGATTGGAGGAATATTTTATCTTATCATCTTTTCAAGACGGGAGTATTGAAGATGTGAAATAAGGAGAAATTTTATTCAATAAACTTCCTTTAGCTTGGCGTGTCGCTCTATTTATTTTTCTTTCTTTAATATTTAATTGGAACAATTATGTTTTTCAAATTATGTTTGTTTGAATAAATTATTTTCATCAAATTTTTCATGGTCTTTGTTCATTATGGTGCTCAACCGATGATGAATTTAACTTGATATTTATAAATTAGTGTATCTATGCATCGTGATTCGAATGACTTTACTAGGTGAGGGAATCACTCTATAGCATTGAGTTGTGTTTGCTTACTTAGAGAGGGCTCCTGCATAATGACCTTTGTCTAGGTCCTAGTCAATCTTAGAACATGCTTTGATAGACTTTCGAGGCAAAATTGAACTCTGCTTATTTAAGAAAGAAATAATCTAGGCATTGTTTGGTTAGCCAACCACTAGTATCCACCCAATTAAATATCAATATCTAGTTGTCCATTTGAGCCTTCATAGAATTTTAGCTTTCTTTTCATTGACTTATAAGCCCAATGACCTACCCTGAGCTGTTGTTACACTTTTGACAAGTCTTATGATCACTAAGGTGAAGAGGCAAGAAGATCAAAGAATGGAATGCATAGCCAAAACCGTAAGGATAATTGATGTTCTCAAGACCATAAGGGTAGTTGAAGTTTACCTAATCTCTCTAATATATCAAGATAACATCAGAATAATAAATGATTTATCCCTGTTAAAGAAGATTTGTGTCACTCCACTCATCCATTATTAGAAACCCAAGTTGGTACAAACAAGACAACTATTTTAGAGCTAGAACTAAAAAAAAGAAGAAAAGAGAAGAAGAAAAAAAGAAAAGATAAAAAGATAAAAAAGAAAATAAAATAAAACCCAAAACGGTTCAGAAAG
The DNA here is from genome assembly GCA_947685225.1 of Garcia nutans. Lineage (NCBI taxonomy): Eukaryota > Viridiplantae > Streptophyta > Magnoliopsida > Malpighiales > Euphorbiaceae > Garcia > Garcia nutans. The sequence continues at coordinate 6,689,042 of CANTUV010000068.1, forward strand.
CCAACCAAGTTCTCTTTTACCTAAAGCAGCAAAAGACTTCCATAAGGATAGTTTGACTTGAATTGGTCCAACCTAACCAAAGATTCAATCAAAATTAGAGAGACAAAAGAAAGGTCATCCAATTTTTGAAAGTCCTGTACTTGACAGTCCTACAAGGAAGAAGGACAAAAAGATAAAATGCTCAAAGAAAAGAAGGAGTAATAAACAGAAAGAGAAAGAAAAGGGAAAAGAAGAAAAGAAATGAATATGGGTACCAAACTTTTTACAAAGGCAAAGACTGTCCCAATCAAGATCTAGATTAACGCCAAGAAGATGGGAGAACATTCAAAGCTCTATCTTTTCATGCTCTCAACTACCTAAAGTTCCAACAATAAGGTTGTAGTGTGAAGGCTTGTCCATAGTATCACATCAGCTCCAATCTCAAAGTGGCCTTCATTTAAACCATGTCCCTTATAGACCCATTTCAAGCCTATCAAAGACCTGTTGATCTCTCTTGGCAGGTAGAGTCTTTAGCGGAGATAGTTTGAATAAGCATGCATATGAGATAGACAATATTCAAACTCAAATGAGATCTTTGACCAAGTAATGTGTATGTGCCTATCTGAAGTGCAATAATTCTTGCTTAAATAGAAATAATTCTCGAGTTTAGCACTGTAACTAGGATTGTCATGTTATCGATATGTTAATTTAGAAAATCGAGTCATGAGATAAATTGACATTGATTTGACAAAGCCAACATTTGATTTCAAAATCAAAATTCAAAAAGAAAAAGAAAAAATTGCGTACAAAGCCTTCAAGTTAAGGGAAGTATGTCGAACCATCAAACCTTGAAGGACACATTGGGCAAAGGAACTGATTATTGGTAAGGTTATGAAGGGGCTATCAATTGACCTGATGAATCATAGTTTGAAATGGATGTATCTCTGACTATGCTACTTGGGGTCTCCACCAGTCATGTCCTCGACATCTTGATGATAAAAGCCATAAATGCAGAGCCTTATGTCATTCCAATGCAAGATCTGAATAGGCGTCTGAAAAGAGTCAATGAGAACACTTCAGCTGATCACCTTGGTCTGTGAGTCAACGAAACCACTATAAGTATTAATCATGCATATCATGCATACATGAGCAAATCACACTGCATTTTTCTTTGTTAAAAGTAAACACAAATACTCTATGAAGCAAACATGAAGAAGATATGGAATCAAGGGGCATGAAAGGCTCATTGCTTGAGGAAGCTCCAGTCATTTTTGCAAAATAAGAAATGCATGCTTGTCCGAAGAAACTAGACAATATACAAACACCAATTAGAGCCTGCATGGGAACAAAATCATTAGGGGCAAGGAGAAGATATAAGGGGCCAGCTAAAAAATGGCTGAATTTTTAGCAAAAGTGCAAAAGAATGGAACATTAAAACTATCAAAAGAATGAAGATGCAAAAGACAAAAGATTAGTCTAACTAGAAGAGCTGAAGCCAATATAGGACAAAAGTTCAAAAGGATGAAGATCCAATTTAAAGGGTGAAGACCCGAAGTCCAAAGGATGAAGATCCATTTTGAAGGGTGAAGACCCTGCCTAGGATGAAGATCTACTTTAAAGGGTGAAGACTTAAAGTCTAAAGGATAGAGATCCATTTTGAAGGATGAAGACCCGAAGTCTAAAGGATGGAGATCCCTTTTAAAGGGTGAAGACCCTGCCAAGGATGAAGATCCAACTTAAAGGATGAAGATCCAATTTCAAGGGTGAAGACTCGATTTATAAGGATGAAGATCCATGTTCAAGGGTAAAGACTCGATGCCAACAATGAAGATCCAGCTTAAAGGATGAAGATCCAATTTCAAAGGTGAAAACCTAATTTCCAAGGATGAAGATCCATTTTCAAGGGTAAAGACCTGATGCTAAGGATGAAGATCCACTTTCAAGGGTGAAGACCCGATCTCCAAGGATGAAGATTCATTTTCAAGGGTAAAGACCCGATGCTAAGTATGAAGATCCAAGGTCCAAGGTTGAAGATCCATTTTGAGGGTGAAGACCCACAATCCATTAAAGAATGGAACAGATAGAATTCTCAACTGATAAAAGGTCAGTCAAATCCAATTAAGCCTCGGGTCCAAGTACCCAAATCAAATCCAATCGCGGATCCAAGTACCCAATTCGCTCGTGTTCAGAACCCAAATTATTCTATAGTCCAGAACTCGCTCGGGTCCAGAACCCAAATTATTCTAGAGTTCAGAACTCGCTTGGGTCCAAAACCTAAATTATTCTAGAGTCCAGAACTCATTTTGGGTCCAGAACCCAAATCATTTTTTAGTCTAGAACTCGCCTTGGATCCAAAATCCGAATCATTCCGTGTAACAGCCATATACTTTATATAAGTATATACATATACCTTGTATTTATACTATACGTATATAAAGTATAAGGATGTCGCGTTTCAGTATTGTATAAAGCTCTTACCTTAGTTCCATAACAAAGATATATTTTTAATTAAAGAACATTTACAAAACCATTAAACTTTTGATTATATTACAAATATAATAATTACATTGTCTTTTTTCGAAATTCACTTATGTACATATACATTTTTTTTTATCAAAATACAACATAGTAAAATTGTACATATATGTACCACCTTCTAGTTGGTCTCGAAATACTCGTCACTCTTCTCGTGGCATAACTGTATGACTCCCAGATCAACCATCTATCCACCTATGCGATTTATATAACTGCGCTAAGCTCGAAAGCTTAGTAGTACATATAAATATTATATACATACATTACAGAAAATCATACTCACATACTAACATCATTTATCATCATATTCTTATCATGTTTTTCATTGTCAATGCACTTTTCATATCTTCTCACTAAATTCATAATATATATATATCTTTAACATAAACTACAATTCGATGGCTTATCATAATATTCATGAAATAATACACACAATTTCCACACCCATATACATATTACACATCACATTATATTTTCATAATCTCTTTTTTAATATCAAGACTTAGCTCTGCTCAAGTCTTTCAACAATTCATTTCATTATGTTTCCACATATCTCATTTATATCAATATAATCATCACCAATGTCTTTACATACCATCTTTAATGTATACATAACAAATTATATTACCCATACGTTTTAGGTCATTATCATATTTTGCACATAGTTCACATTACATATAATGCATTTGTGACATCATAAAAATCATAGCATATTACTCATGCACCAACAATGTAATAAGTAACTTAACACATTTTTCAATCAAATGTGTTAACTCCCAATGCCATGTAAATATAAGCAATTATTCAAAGTTTGTACTTACCTTATGAAACACTCCAAAATAAGCTTTAAAACTTCCTCTAACCTTCTCTTCCAAGTTGCCCTTCAACACTAAGGTTGGGCAAACTACTCTCTCTCTCTCAATGCCTATACCAAATGTGATCATAAACAACCATTTAGTATCACATTCTAAGGCATTCTTAACATTCAAATCATTTAAATAGGAATTACAAATGAAAAACAACAAAAAGAGTTATTTTTAAGTGACATGCCCAACAACATGGGCGTGTTAATGACCGTGTCATTAACTCATTCATACAGAAGCATTGACACGTCCAATGACATAGGCGTGTCACTACCCATGTCATTCATTCTTCCTTACAGAAACATTAACACGCCCAACAACACGGGCGTGTTCATTGCCATGTCAATTATCTTTTCACACAGTAGTCACGACAAGTCCAAAGACATGGCCGTGTTAATGGTCGTATCATCAATGTTAAACTCAGCACCGTTGACACGCCCAATGACATGGCCGTGTTAGGCAAAAGTTTTGTATTTCGAGCTCTCATCCATATGAACACAATCATTCCAAAATTAATACTACAACACCCTTAATCATCATCTTAGTTTATATTCATAATTCACCCATCAATTCAACACTTATATAACTCCAACATATCATAATAATAATCATTATATAATTCATTTATACAATCATCCATGTATCAATTTACTCAATTCCCAACTCATTTATACTAAACCCTTACTCTTCAATTTCAACTACTCATCATCATCCTCACAAATTATCATATTTTCATCATATAAGCACCAATTCAACACACACATATATATATACTTCATTATTTCATTATCATCATAATATTCAATTAATCATCACTTTCTCTCACTCACCATATCACATATAAACTCAAAATCTATAAAAATCAACTCAAGGAAAAGAGCACTTACTTGAATTCTTTGCCAAATCTTCAATATCCACCTTTAATTATCTTAAGACTCTTATGAATTTGATGTGTATATGAACAAAATTAAACTCTTCTCTCTCTCTCTCTCTCTCTCTCTTTATTCCCACATTAAAAGAGGAAGAAGAAGAAGAAGAAACAAAGAGAGAAAGCTCTTTTTTTAATTCATCCTTATCTTTTATATATATATATAATAATATTATTATTTCCACCTAAAATTTTCCCACCACTAATATTTGTCCTTCTTTTGACTTTCATTTCTTCTTTTTCTCGTCATTATTATCATTATTTTCATTATTATTATTATTAATTGATTATTTACAATTTACTTTTCCTACACCAATGTATACATCATGTATATATGGTGTATATGTTGATATATGTATATGTCTTATATATTGTCTTTATATTTTTGTTGCGCTCGAATTAACTCTACCACAAAGCGTCACTCGCAAGTATACGAGGTAGCTGTAGCAAAGGTGATCGCCCCAAGATCGTCTCACAAGGAAGCTAAAGTGGCTAATTGATTATCAGATTATGAATAATAAGTAATGAAGAAAATTTAAATTTTTAACTAATGAAGAAGATTGATTGAAGTTTAAAACAATAAAAGTAAACAAGAGCTGATGTTTTGATTCACTTGATAAAAAGGTCTAGGGTTTGCACTTCTCTACTACTTATATGTATGAACGGTTATTCCTCTTAACTAATTTAATTTCAAAGATTAAATCTCAAACAACTTAATTAATTGAGTCAAGGAAATAAGCTCTCGCATTCAAACCTCTTACAACTAATCTTGTTATAATTGAAACAATCTTTTTAATAGGTTATATCTCTAATTCACCTAAGTCCCTAATTGAATCGTTCCAGCATTAGACTTCATCTCTCAATCCATCATCTAATACCTAAAACACATAATTGGTGGCCAATCAATTATATATTAACCAGATTTCATTCAATCAAGGCTAAAGAAATTATTAGCTAAGAGAATAACCAATTCATACAATCATAGCAGATCCATACAAACCCTAGACTAGATCAAATTAGTTCATCTTGCTATCAAACATACTCATCTCATTAATGTTCAAAGAAATCAAATTAGACATGATAATATCCATTAATACAATTTCAATGAAAATAAAGAGAATAAGTTTGAGAACAAAACCAAGTTACAAACTCCTTGAAGCTTCTGAAGAATCTCTTGTTCAAATCTTGCAAGAAGGATGTGTCAATGTCTAGAACAATCTAATCTAAGCTAGATAAAACAAAGTGTAATCAAAAATCAAAGAAAAACTAAGTTATCAAAACCCTAATCTCTTGAACGGCTCAATTCTCTCTCAAAATCGCCAACAGTCCCAAACCCTAGCTTCACTCTTTCCTTTTATACAAAACGTCCGCTTTAAAATCTGCTACGGGCTTGGTTCATGAGAGACACGGCCAAGTTGCATGTGACTTGGCCATGTGGGTGCTCTTTGGAGGGACACGGCCAGTGACTTGGCCGTGTCCCTTGCATGTGTCGCCTACTGTGAAAATTTTCTTCTTTTCTTCTTTGGTTGAGTGACACGGCCAGTTGGAGCTTGACTTGGCCGTGTTGGAGCCTTTTGGAGGGACACGGCCAGTGACTTGGCCATGTCCCTTGCCTGTGTTTGCTTCTGTGAAGATTTGCTTCTCTTTTCCTTTGGAACCAAGTGAGACACGGCCAAGTGAAGGTGACTTGGCCGTGTTGGGCTTCTTTGGAGGGACACGGCCACTGACTTGGCCGTGTCCCTTGCTTGTGTCAGCCACTGCCCCTTTCTCCTTCAATTTGTTTCCTTGCCTTGTTTAACCTAACACAATACTTGCAACAAAACTTTAAACAAGAAATAAATAGACAATAACCAACAAAACATAAACACATACTAAAAACTAGATAAAAAATAACATAAACACTGAAATAAACTAAAATACCAAAATTAATAAAAACACAAAACAATCCGATAAAAACTAACAAAATACCTAAATAAATCAATAATTATCATAATAAACAAGACACAAATCTATAACAAAAACTAATAAAACAACTACCCCACACTTAAAACTTTGCTTGTCCTCAAGCAAATTCACATGGCATAAATTAAAAACTCAAACAACCTTAACCATAATTCCAACATATAAGATGAAATACTTTAAGAGTCAGACATAAATAATTGCAATTACTTTCAATCAAGATTTTCTTAACTCATTCATTAATCCAGACATACAAATCTTATCTCTCATCTAAGTGTTTCACTCGATTTCAAAGGTTAATCACTCAAACCACTCATGACTGCATACTACCATAAACTTGCTTAATTATCCAATCTCCCTCACTGATTGTCTCAAAAAATAATCCGAAGGTCTTTTATTTGGATGCAATGGGGCTAAGGTGAAGGTGTGAGAAAAGACATTTAAGCTAGAGCATCAAGAAATGGAGTATCTAAATTAGACACTACTCTTGCTAAGGAAACTCATAACTCCTTCAAATAGCATACTCACCAACCCTTGCTACCTCACATACTTGCATAATCAAGAAAAAAAATGCATAAGTCGACATTCCTCTTTTGATAACCAATGCTAGAACATATTTGACTTTAGTATACATATATCTCTTTTTTTTTCATTTTCTCTTTTTCTTTTTCTTTTATTATATATAATAATTTTTTTATTTTTATTTTTTTAATACATATATATACAAAGTATAACATTGCATATATCATCTAGCTTAACATGTAGAGGAAAAGAATAATCAACTCTTAATCCAACACAATGTGCAAAGTATGCATTTCAACCCCAAATAGAAATACCATTTTTTTTTTACTTACTTACCCCACACTTGGAAATAAACTACCCAATTGTCAAAACATAAAAACTCCATTCCTTAATGCATAGGTATGATGATAATAAGAACATGTTAAGTTGAGAATTGTGTTGATCAAACAAGAAAAGGTCAATGGCTCAACTTGGCTCACTAAGGAAATCAATATTAAGGGAAGTCTTTTTAAGCTAAAGGGGCTAACCTAATTTGCCTTCATCATTTTAAAACTTGAGATTAAATCATAATGTGAGTTCAATTAGTATGCAAAAGCAAACTCTAGAGATGCAAAATCATGAAGGTGTACACTTAAGAAAAGAAAATCAATTGACAATAATATCAAATTTATAAGGCTCAAAACTCACACAGGTGGGTTCACCAAGATTTATATGTCATGAATTGCAGAATGTAAAAATTGATCCTGAATGAATTCAAAAGCTCATTTCTATGCTGATACAAAAGTCTCAACTATAATGCTAGAATCAAAGAAAAGATCAATAAGATTTCAACAATTATGCCATGCACAACAGACACAATAAGCAAAACAAAACAAAAATTAAAGGAAAGCTTAAAGAGTACCCCACACTTAAAGTTTACATTGTCCTCAATGTAAAATAAGAATAATAAATAAAAAGAGTTAAAGGACAACCTGTCTTCCATCGTACCTGGTGAGGCAAAACCCTAGCTTTCCATCACAAACACAAAAGTTCAAAAACAAAAGTACAATATATAAAAATAAAATATCCAAATATAAAAACGTTAACATGAAAACAAAAACGAAAAATAAAAACAAAAATACACTAAACAAAATAAAACAAGGAACTCAAAATCTATGGAAAAGGCTGGCGTGAAGATGATGCAGCTGAGGGATGGAGACTCAAGATCTTCGCAAGGTTGCTATTAATCTGTTCCAACTGCTGCAAGACCTCAGTATGGTTACGGTCCACCTTGCTATCCAGTCGATCCACTTTGCCCTCCAGGGCCTCAATCCGCAGAATTACCTCTTGACTTTTCGAAACCGGAGCATCCTCATCTAGGTCAAGAGAATCCGAGTCGGACTCCTCTTGGACCCGTGCTCTCTTCTACCTGTCCCCCGGTGCTGCAGGCTCAGCTGAAGGCATCACATAAGTCCCTCTCCTATGCACCACCATGTGTATCTTCTCAAGTGTAGCTAAATCCAAAGAGTCATTACCCGAAATTCTAGTCATGCGACTAGTACTCGGGTCAAAATCCTCAACAAGGGCTACTGCTAATGTGGTAACCAACCCCCCAACACAAATTGCCCCCTTTCTTTTGTTAGCCACAGAATAAAAAATATCGGCTAACCAATAGCCGACACTAACATGCATTGCATTAAAAGCACAATCCAGGAAAAATAATTCACTCACTTCAACCACACCCAGGCTCTCCTTCCGAGCAAAGAATCCGCAAGCCATAAACCTATGCAAATACCTCAAAGCGGAATTTCTTAATTTAGATGCTTTGGCCGATTTGGCCACATAAGTACCTGAGCCTAAAGCTCCCCAAGCAAATTGTTGTTTAAATTCTTTGGGTACCGACCTTTCCCCATGCTGATGAAAACCATATATATCATTTAACTGGTCAATATTAAGCACATATGATTTACCCAGCAATTTAAACATCATTCTAGTGCAGATTTTCTTATCATCTCTTTCAACCTTGAGAGATGTCAAAAATTCTAATGTAAGTTCCTCAAACTGCAAAGGTCTCAAGGTGACTAGAGTTTCCCATCCAAGAAATTGCACATATCGATCAAAATTAGTCCTAATTTGCAAGGCATCAAGAGATTCATCGTTAACATACCTTGTCGGGAAAAAACCCCGAGCCAAAAGACTTGCTCTCTTCAAAGATAAAGATGATGAAGAGGAAGAAGCTCCTTCGGCTGTAGACTTCTTCGTCTTGTGGTGTGACACAATCTTAGTTCTCGACATCCTTAGAAATCTGAAAATTCAAACCAAAACTTGATCAAATCAAAATTATATGAGCAAAGAAGAAGTTTTAAGTGATTATCTCTAGTTTTGGGGAGGAAATTTGATGTTTAAAGGAAGATTTGGAGTTTTGAATCACAAGCTATGAATTTTGCGATACAGAGAGCGAGAGAGCGAGAGAGACGAAGAACAGGAAATTAGGGATCTAATGGAAAGAAACTGGGCAAAATCGGGTTTTTTTAAAGTGTAAAAATGAGGGACACGGCCGTGTTTAGGTGAACTTGGCCGTGTCGGGTGTGTGAAAGTGAAGAGACACGGCCAAGTCAAGGTGACACGGCCGTGTCTGATACTCTTGGAGGGACACGGCCAGTGACTTGGCCGTGTCCCATGGGTGTGTCCTCTTCTATATAAAAATTTGCAAAAACGAAAGAAATTTGATGAAGCGTGGCCGTGTCCAGTGTGTGACACGGCCAAGGGACACGGCCAAGTCCTTGGCCGTGTCACCTACTGCCTTTTATTAACTTTTAACTCTTTTTTTTATTCAATTCTTAAAGATTTTGCAAACCTTCTTCTTCAAACACCCTGAAACACAAAATAAAGAAAAACCGATCAAAGCACCAATTCCATTTATTTAGACTAAACATAAAATCAAAACTTGCTAAATTTAAAATTACAACTATGAAAAATAAATGCAAACCGATGGGTTGCCTCCCATTTAGCGCTTCTTTAATTTCATATAGCTGGATATCATGCAAGACCTAGGGATCATGAATCAAAGTGCTATCTATGACCCTCACTTCCTGAAATCCTTCATTGTATGGCTTAACTCTCTGTCCATTCACTTTAAAAGTCTCACTTGTTCGAGAGTTAAGTAATTCAATGGCACCAGAAGGATACACCTGAGTTATCTCGAAAGGACCACTCCATCGAGACTTGAGTTTACCTGGAAAAAGACGGAGTCGAGAGTTAAAAAGTAAAACTTTCATACATGGACTCAATGTCTTTCGCACTATAATTCTGTCATGAAGTTCTTTAGTGCGATCCTTGTAAATTCTCGAGCTCTCATACGCCTCATTTCTCAGCTCATCTAACTCTGAAATTTGCAGAAATCGTTCTCTCTTCGCTTTGTCTAAGTCCAAATTCAGAGTCTTGATTGCCCAATATGCTCTGTGCTCCAACTCCACTGGTAAGTGACAAGCTTTTCCAAACACCAATCGGTATGGACTCATACCAAGAGGAGTCTTGAAAGCAGTCCGATAAGCCCATAATGCATCATGCAATCTGTTTGCTCAATCCTTCCTTGATGTGTTGACTGTTTTCTCTAGAATTCCCTTAATCTGCTTGTTGGATGTTTCCACTTGTCCAGAAGTTTGTGGATGATATGGGGTTGCCACCTTGTGCTTAACACCAGATTTGTGCATTAACTTCTCAAAAAGCCTGTTGCAAAAATGACTTCTCCCATCACTGACTATCACTCTTGGTGTGCCAAAACTGCTAAGAATATTTTCCTTCACAAATTTAACAACTACATTAGCATCATTAGTACGGGTGGGAATTGTCTCCACCCATTTGGAAACATAATCAACAGCAACTAAAATATACTCATATCCAAAAGACTTGGGGAAAGGATCCATGAAGTCTATTCCCCACACATCAAACAGTTCAACAACAATATATGATTGAAGGGGCATTTCATTCCTCCTCCCAATGTTACCTACTCTTTGGCAACGATCATAGTGCTTACAATACTCTTGAGCATCTTTAAATAAGGTAGGCCAGTAAAACCACTTTGAAGCACCTTTTCCGCAGTCTTTCTTCCTCCAAAATGACCCCCACAGTGAAGGTCATGACAAAATTGAAGAACACTCAGTTGTTCTTCCTCAGATACACACCTGCGAACAATCTCATCTTTGCATATCCGGAATAGATAAGGTTCATCCCAAAAATAAAACTTACTCAAGTGTAGAAACCTTTTCTTTTTCCTGAAAGGACATGTTAGATCGCAAAATACCACAAGCAAGATAGTTAGCAATATCTGCAAACCAATGTGCATTAATTACCACAAACAAATGCTCATCAGGAAATTCTTCTAAATTTTTATGAATGCTATCAGATGCAAGATTTTCACTAAAGAAGGGTAATCTGGATAAATGATCAGCAACAACATTCTCACTACCCTTAGTATCCTTGATTTGGAAATCGAATTCTTGCAATAACAACACCCATCTAATTAGGCGCGGTTTAGCAGATTGTTTTGTTAACAGATATTTAAGAGCTGCAAGATCAGAATGCACAATAATTTTTTACCCAATTAAATATGCTCTAAATTTGTCTAAAGCAAAAACAACAGCTAACATTTCCTTTTCAGTTGTGGTGTAATTCATTTGTGCACTATTCAGGGTCAAACTGGCATAATATATTACTCTCAAGTATATATCAACCCTTTGCCCAAGAACAGCTCCTACTGCATGATTAGAGGCATCACACATGATTTCAAAAGGTAAAGACCAAACAGGAGCTACTATCACTGGTGCACTAGTCAATTTTTCTTTAAGGGAATTAAAAGCCTGCATGCATTGTGCTGTAAATTCAAATGGAACATCTTTCCCTAGCAAATAGAACAATGGTTGGCTTATTTTGAAAAAATCCTTAATAAACCTCCTGTAAAATCCTGCATGCCCTAGGAGACTTCTTATTCCCTTAACAGAGGTAGGTGGGGGTAATTTAGCAATCAATTCAACTTTAGCCTTATCCACCTCAATCCCTTTACTTGATACCACATGACCTAAAACAATGCCCTAGGTAACCATAAAATGACTTTTTTCCCAACTTAAAGTGAGGTTACATTCAATGCATCTCTCAAGCACACGAACAAGTTTATTGAGGCAATTATCAAAAGAATTACCAAAAATAGAAAAATCATCCATAAATACCTCAATAAAATCATCTATCATGTTAGAGAAGACAAACATCATGCATCTCTAAAAAGTTGCAGGTGCATTGCACAAGCCAAAGGGCATACGTCGAAATGCATAAGTCCCAAAACGGTAAGTAAAGGTTGTCTTGGACTGATCCTCTGGAGATATTGGCACCTGATAGTAACCCGAAAGGCCATCCAGAAAACAATAATGTGAGTGTCCAGAAAGTTTATCTAACATCTGATCAATAAAAGGAAGAGGGAAATGATATTTCTTTGTAGCATTGTTCAACTTCCTATAATCGATGCACATTCTCCACCCAGTAGTAGTCCTAGTAGGAACCAATTCATTATTCTCATTTTTCACCACAGTGATTCCAGATTTCTTAGGAACTACATGTTCTGGGCTCACCCACTCACTATTAGCAATTGGATAAATTACTCCTTCATCCAGTAATTTGAGCACTTCCTTCTTAACCACTTCACTCATATTTGGGTTAAGGCGCCTTTGAGTCTCCCTCACAGGTTTAGCTCCTTCTTCTAAAGTGATTCTATGCATGCACATGGAAGGGCTAATACCCTTGATGTCACTCAATCCCCATCCTATTGCTCTCTTTAATCTTTTAAGCTCACTCACCAACCTCATCTCCTCCCCTTCACTAAGTTCACTAGATATTATCACAGGTAAAGTGTTGTGATCTCCTAAAAACACATATTTCAGGTTCTTAGGTAACTCTTTCAGCTCTAACTCTAGTGAGGGGCTCTTCTCTTCTTTTTGAATGGAGGGAAGCTCACAAACTGGATCCTCCTTAAGTTCCTCTATTTCAGCACTTCCTAAGATCTCAAGACAACTGGCTATTTCTGCATCAAAAATTTCCAAATCACTATCTAAGGTCAATGCCAGCTCCATTTTATCAGAGGAACCTGTCTGCAAGAAAACATCTGAAACAACTACATCAACACAATCAATGAAAGAACAATCCTCATATAAAGCAGTTGTAGGAATAGGAGAAGTGTTAAAAATAGAAAATTCCACAGTTTGTCCCAAAACAGTCATTGATAATTTACCATTTTTAACATCTATCAAAGTGTTGGTAGTCGCCATAAAAGGCCTACCCAGCAGAATGGTGTGTGCAGATGGTGAAGAGTTACTTACTTCCATGTCAAGAACAATGAAATCCACAGGTACTATTAACCCTCCAACCTTAACTAACACATCTTCTATAACCCCTTTCGGGAATCTAAGAGATCTATCAGCTAATTGACACAATTTTTGTTGGTTTAAGTTCCCCTAGTTCTAACTCAAGATAAACAGAATAAGGCATTAAATTCACACTAGCTCCTAAATCACACATGCCATCAGTACTTTTTCCATTCCCTATAGTAATTTGAATAATAAAACTTCCAGGATCCTTTAGGAGGTAGTTTATGCTGCAAAACAGCACTAGCTACCTCAGAAACTATCACCTTTTCATTCGGCTCATACCTCTTTTTCTTGGTATTCAGTTCTTTAAAGAATTTAGCATAAGCCGGCATGTTCTTAATTGCTTCAAGTAAGGGTAAGTTGATACTTACCTTAGACAACATGTTGAAGATATCTGAAAATTGCTTATCTTTTTTATCATCCTTCAACCTGCTGGGGAATGGTATAGGTGGCCGGTATGGATTGTTTGCCTTGTGCAAATCTGCTGTAGGGGACTTCTCCATTGATCTTTCTTCAGCACCTTTGTTCTCTAGTTCTCCTTCCTTTTTATTTTCTTGCTCACCTGCATTCACAGAATTATTTTCAACATTATTATTAATTACCTTGCCACTCCTAAGAACAGTCACTGATTGTGCCTGCTCAGGTTGACTTGGAAACTTCCCCTTTTGTTGAATTTGCATCTGTTGAGCAAGTTGCCCCACTTGGGTCTCCACCTTCTTAAAAGATGCTTCCAAGGAATCCAGCCTCTTGTTGTTCATCTCCTGATTTTTAGCACTGACTTGGATAAAAGCCTGTAAACTTTCCTCCAAACTCTCTCTCTTAGGCTGACCTTGATTTGAGGATTGGCCCTGCTGTTGATTCTGTCTCTGGAGCAAATGGAAAGGCTGTTGAGCATTATTTGTTATCCAGGAAAAATTGGGGTGACTCCTCCAACTAGGATTGTAAGTGTTGGAGTAAGGATCATTCCTGGCTCTTGGTTGAAATCCCCCCATAATATTAACTTGCTCAGCTTCATTCCCAAAAGACTCATATGCAGAGGGGCATATATTTGCTCCATGCCCAAATGTCCCACAGATTCCACACACTTCTTGAGTAGATGAAGAAATATTATTCTTCATGTTTCGCATCTGAACCTGCCTTGTCAATTCAGCTATTTGACTGACCATTTCACTATTGGCCTCCAGTTGATTCACCCCTTTACTTCTTCCCCTTACACTCTTTTATTGAGAATTAGCTCCCAACATCTCAAAGATCTCATAAGTCTCATCAGCTGTCTTTTCTCCCATGGCTCCCCCAGCTGCATTGTCAATAGTGTTCTAAAATTGCTGGGTGAGATCATCATAGAAAAACAGATTAAGGAGTTGAAGTGGGTAGTGATGATGCGGACACTGGATCAATAGCATCTTAAATCTGTCCCAAGCCTCATGAAATGGCTCTCCTTCAAATTGAGAGAATGTAGCAATCTTCCCTCTCAACTCAGCTGTCTTTTGGTATGAATAGAACTTGCCCATGAACTTGTTATAAACTTGCTCCCAAGTTGTTAGTGAATTTTCAGGCAACATCATGAGCCAGCTCTTTGCCCTATCCTTCAAAGTATAAGGGAAACATCTCATCCTCAACTGATCTTCTGTTAGTCCTCCCAAAGGAAAAGTGTTGAGGGTGGAGTAGAAATCCCGAATAAAGTTCAAAGGATCTTCATTTGGAACTCCATAGAATGATGGCAGCATGTTGTAGTGAATGTTCTTCAACTCATAATTCCTTGCTGCATCTGTCAACCTTATACAAGATGTGGAAGTCCCAATGACAGGTCTAGCAAAATCTCTCATGGTTCTTTGTCTTTCTTCAGCCATTTTAACTGATTGTGCAGAATCTGACTCAAATTCAGAAGTGTCCTCCTCTGTATCAAATCCGGTGTAGAGCTCAAACTCTTCTCTGCTCCTTTTCACTCTCTGAATTTCTGGAATGAATGGATGTAGCTCTCCTTCGAGCGATCTCCTGCCTTGCATAAACAGAATTTTTCTAGAAAAAGAAATTATTAAAAGCAAAAGACAAAATAAAATAAAAAATAAACAATGAAAAATAATCTAAAATATTTTTGCCTAATAAACAATTTCGCCAATTAGCCTCCCCGGCAGCGGCGCCAAAAACTTGTTGCGCTCGAATTAACTCTACCACAAAGCATCACTCGCAAGTATACGAGGTAGCTGTAGCAAAGGTGATCGCCCCAAGGTCGTCTCAAAAGGAAGCTAAAGTGGCTAATTGATTATCAGATTATGAATAACAAGTAATGAAGAAAATTTAAATTGTTAACTAATGAAGAAGATTGATTGAAGTTTAAAATAATAAAAGTAAACAAGAGCTGATGTTTTGATTCACTTGATAAAAAGGTCTAGGGTTTGCACTTCTCTACTACTTATATGTATGAACGGTTATTCCTCTTAACTAATTTAATTTCAAAGATTAAATCTCAAACAACTTAATTAATTGAGTCAAGGAAATAAGCTCTCGCATTCAAACCTCTTACAACTAATCTTGTTATAATTGAAACAATCTTTTTAATAGGTTATATCTCTAATTCACCTAAGTCCCTAATTGAATCGTTCCAGCATTAGACTTCATCTCTCAATCCATCATCTAATACCTAAAACACATAATTGGTGGCCAATCAATTATATATTAACCAGATTTCATTCAATCAAGGCTAAAGAAATTATTAGCTAAGAGAATAACCAATTCATACAATCATAGCAGATCCATACAAACCCTAGACTAGATCAAATTAGTTCATCTTGCTATCAAACATACTCATCTCATTAATGTTCAAAGAAATCAAATTAGACATGATAATATCCATTAATACAATTTCAATGAAAATAAAGAGAATAAGTTCAAGAACAAAACCAAGTTACAAACTCCTTGAAGCTTCTGAAGAATCTCTTGTTCAAATCTTGCAAGAAGGATGTGTCAATAGCTAGAACAATCTAATCTAAGCTAGATAAAACAAAGTGTAATCAAAAATCAAAGAAAAACTAAGTTATCAAAACCCTAATCTCTTGAACGGCTCAATTCTCTCTCAAAATCGCCAACAGTCCCAAACCCTAGCTTCACTCTTTCCTTTTATACGAAACGTCCACTTTAAAATCCGCTACGGGCTTGGTTCATGAGAGACACGGCCAAGTTGCATGTGACTTGGCCGTGTGGGTGCTCTTTGGAAGGACACGGCCAGTGACTTGGCCGTGTCCCTTGCATGTGTCGCCTACTATGAAAATTTTCTTCTTTTCTTCTTTGGTTGAGTGACACAGCCAGTTGGAGCTTGACTTGGTTGTGTTGGAGCCTTTTGGAGGGACATGGCCAGTGACTTGGCCGTGTCCCTTGCCTGTGTTTGCTTCTGTGAAGATTTGCTTCTCTTTTCCTTTGGAACCAAGTGAGACACGGCCAAGTGAAGGTGCCTTGGCCGTGTTGGGCTTCTTTGGAGGGACACAGCCACTGACTTGGCCGTGTCCCTTGCTTGTTTCAGTCACTGCCCCTTTCTCCTTCAATTTGTTTCCTTGCCTTGTTTAACCTAACACAATACTTGCAACAAAACTTTAAACAAGAAATAAATAGACAATAACCAACAAAACATAAACACATACTAAAAACTAGATCAAAAATAACATAAACACTGAAATAAACTAAAATACCAAAATTAATAAAAACACAAAACAAACCGATAAAAACTAACAAAATACCTAAATAAAACAATAATTATCATAATAAACAAGACACAAATCTATAACAAAAACTAATAAAACAATTTCCCATTTATTTCAAATACAATATATACATATAACATCCATCATACACATCTATCTCTTATTATATTTTCTTTACCTATTTCACCAACATACTGTCTCATAATTACTATTCCAAAGTACATCAAAAATTGGGGTATTACATTCCAGGTCCAGAACCAAAATTATTTTTTGAGCTCAGAACTCATTCTGAGTCCAGAATCTAAATCATTTTTTAGTCCAGAACTCGCCTTAGATCCAGAATCTGAATCACTTCGGTTAAAGTCCAGAACTCACTCCAGGTCTAAAAACTAAATTATTTTTTTGAGTCCAGAACTCACTCCAGGTCTAGAACCCAAAGCATTTTCAAGTCCAAAACTCACTTTGGGTCTAGAACCCAAATTATTTTCGAGAATAAAACTCATCTTGGATTCAAAATCCAAATAATTCTGAGTCCAAAATCATCCTTGCCCAAAATCAATTCAAAACCATGTTGCTTTTCACTCTTTGAATAAATTCAAAATCATTCAAGCAGGGGGCAAACTGTAGACCCTTGATTTTGGCCCTGGCTAGTCCGGTGCTAATTTCAAACCTTTATTGGACTAATATATTGCAATAGGACCTAAAATAAGCTAATTAAACTTTTAAAATCCTAATTGGGTCTGTTTTAAGAGATTTGGTTGGTTTTTACATGATACCAGTGCATTAAACCCTAAAATGGGTTTGATTCTAAGGTTTGGCTGCTTTTTCGCTTAATCCAGATGGTTTTTGGGTAGTAGGGGTGCCTCATGTCTAATTAGGGCATCCAATCCGACATGGAAAGCCCCATACCCCCCAATTCAATATGGGGCACTCCATATCAAATTGGAAGCCCCAATTCGATATGGGGCAGCCCCATATCAAATTGTGACTGCCCCAATTCGATATGAGGTTTGTCCCATATCAAAATGAAGCCCCATTTCGATATGGGACAGCCCTATATCAAAATGGGGCTCTCCCAGTTCGATATGGACAATTGTTTTTCAATTCCATGTCGAATCCAGATACCTACTTCGATATGGGTTCGGTTTCTATAGAAACAAAGTCATTTTAATTCGAGACAGACTTGGTCTATATCGAATTCAAGTAATTGTAATTTGATATGGAATGGGTTTGTCTCAGACCCGTGAATTCAACATGCATCAGAATAAACTATTCTTAAATAAGAAAATTTTTAGGTTTAACCTAAGAGAGTGATTATAAATACAGGTTTTAAAAACCTAAGATAGATCTTTTGGATTTTGATCTTTTTGGACCTTTGGCTTTTGTTTGGCTGCTGGAACTCTGGAAATTTCAGTAATCAATCAACGAACAAACAATAGCAAGCTTGAGAAACAAAAGAGACAGCAAGGATAGATGAGGAAGATCAACAACAAAAAACCCTACAATGGCAGTGTACTTACTGTCTTTGCCAAAGCTCATCCAGAATCTCATTCAAACAATTTTGGTAGAGCCAACAAATAACGATATGGTTTAAATTAAATAAATATTATATGTTTTGATTGTTTTAAACATTGAATGAGTTTGTTCTTCATCTAACTAAAGTCACAGTATGCAATTTCTTTTTGAATCAAGTGTACGTTAGTTTGCATGGAGTGCATATTATTGTTTTACTAAATCATAACCTTTAGAACCAGAAAACTTGTTTGGCTTAGGATGTTTATTTATTTTTCTTCATCTCATAGCTATTTAATCAATGTTTTACTCAGAAATCACATTAAGTTTTTTTATATAAAATTCATAGTAGCCTTTAAATCTTTTTAAAAATATCCATAGTTCACATAACCTATGAATTTTGATTAGTTTTTCATAAACACTAAACCCTAATTCATGTAAAACCTTAAGCTGCAAATATTATTTTTTATAAATACCAAACTCTAATTTATTCTTTCTAAAAATCCTAATTTCATGATGTTAGCCCTAAACCCTAATTTGATTAACCAAAAACCCTACTACTGTCCTAAAATTATAAAACCCTAATCAATTTCATTTTTCTAAAAACCCTCGCAGTAGCCTAAATAATAATGATAATTATATTAATTCCAAAATCCTAAAACTCTAAATGTTAATTAAAGAACCCTAAATTGAGACATAAACCTAAACTTGTAACTTTATTTGCTTTTTTTTAAGTTAGGAGCATGTTTATTATATGTTTTGATTAATGGTTTATTTATATCTTTAATTTATATGTTTAATGAACAATTTATTTATGATAAGTGATTTTTACTTTTATTGATTTATTTTTGTTCCAAAATTGAAAGAGGTATGTTTCCATAATTGGGTACCTCATTAATTAATCTCTATATAATTTCAATTATCTTCATATTTTGGAATTAATGTAAAGGAAACGTTTGCACCTTTCGATGGGTGTCCTATTTAGTTTTAGACATGGACGATGCAAGGACATGTTTCCATCCTTGGATAGGTGTCCATTTATTTATTTTGTTTGGACATTGTTGTGATTTTAATAAAGTATTTATTTATTCTTATGATCGCATGTAGCATGGATAATATTATTATATGTAAGAATTTTATAATATTAAGACCTGAAAATGAGGTCGGTTCTAATGAACCGGGCGTTGTGGGGGTGTTGGGCCATTTCTCACTTTCCCCACACGTACCCAACTTTCTGAACCCATTAGGAGGTTGGGAATTCCTTAGAAATCGAGTCATTCACCCCCTTTCTTTTTTCCAGCCCGTCCGGGTGGCGACTTCATTTTCTCTAGGCTTAGGCCCGAGTTCTCTAAGGCCCCGAGCCTAACAATGCCGAAGTCGCAAAAATCATTCCACCGGGAGTGGGGGCAAAAATCTCCGCTCACACTATGGAAAAACATTCGATCACATTCCTATTAAATGTGATAACACTAGTGCAATCAATTTAGCTAAGAATCTCATTCAGTATTCTAGGTCTAAGCATATAGAAATTAAACATCATTTCTTAAGGGATAATGTTCAAAATCACAACAAAGTTTTAGAATATGTTGAAACTCAAAATCAACTTGCGGATAGTTTTACAAAACCCTTAAATAAAGAAAGAATAAATTTTATAAAACAAAATATTAGCATGATTGATCGAAAATCTCTTGCATAATCATTCTTTATTTATCTCAAAATGTATTTTGAACATATGCACTTAATTTTTTTTTTTTCAAAACTCAAAATAGGCTCCCTTTGTGCGATCGCTTGGCATACTAGGGCGACCGCACATCATTTTCTCTTCCCAAGCCGAAGCCATACAAGTGATCTTCTCTCGAGCCTTAACATATATCTACATATCTTTGACATGCATTTCTATCAAGTCCGAGCTTCAAAGTGTCTCTCTTCAGTGAGCGCACAATAGCTCGTGCGGTAGGTCAAACTCAAAATTCTTAAAAAATTTTGCCCTAGTATCATTCCTCTCAATCATTATCTTGTATTTTCTTTAAATTGGTATCAAATTTATTTTCTTCTTGTACTTTCATTTATTGGTATCAATGAATTTCATCTCTCTATTACTTTCATTTTCTTTTGCCTTTGTCAAAGGGGAAGAAATATATATGTAATTGAATTTAAATGACTTAATTGTCAAAGGGGGAGAGATAAACAAGAAAAGAAAACAAATTAGTATCAAGAAAAGCATACATAAATTGGTACTAAGAATTGCATGCATCAATTGTAAAATTATCTAACATAGGGGAGAAAATTTATTGTTATTGCATTAATTGTTTTATGTATTTAATTATATTTAACCTAAATTCAATTTGATTGCCAAAGTCAAAAAGAGGGAGATTGTTAAGATTGAAAAACAATCAAACTCTATTTTGATCATTGACAATCAAATTGATAAAGAACAAATGAATTCAAATAAGTTTTTTAAGTTTGTTCTGCAGAAATCGAGCTCCTGTGCGACCGCCGGAATCGAAGACTAAGTGACCGCACAAATGCGGCACTAGCACAAAACCAAACTATCACACAGATCTGCTGAGCCAAGAAAAACTAAACAGATATACACATGTGCCGAGTAGAGAATTGAATTGAAACATAGAGTGCCAAGCTAGATTTAGAACTACGTAGTTAAGAGAACCGAGCTAAAAGTAGTTTGTTGAAACAACCGAGCTAAGCATGTAGTGTAGCTTGATACAGAGCTAAGACTAAACAACTACGGCAACTGAACTAAGTCCACAAATTATAGAAAGGATAACGTTCTTAATGAGCGGTAAAGTAAGGATGCCTGGTATTCATACGACCGTGCATGCGAAACGAGACACCGGATCAAGATAAAAATTCATAAAGTCACATAAGTGATAGCGGACTTGGTGAGCAGTAAAGTCAGGATGCCAGAACTTTGGACGATCGCCCAAGAATCTCGAGTGACTGCACATTACAAAGAGCTAAAATACTAAAAAGAACAAAATAGATAGCGGTCAGCTCTTACAGTGCTTCCTCGATGCTCAAAACCTTGTGCTACCGCACTGAAGGACCGAGTGACTGCACAAGTCCAAATGATTTAAATCTTAGCTCCAAATACCTCAGACCAATAATAACTGGACACATGGATAAATAAATTTGAACTCAATAATAACCTTGTGTCGAGCGACCGCGCTCCGTGCCTGGATGACTGCACGATACAAAGGTATGGGTAGCTAGATTCTATCAGATATCGAGATCCAACCGTTGGAACTAGCCGTTACACAGAGCTTTTAAACCGTGAGACCACCCACCTAGCTGAGCGACCGCACACCGAGCTCCGAACACAGAATTAGTGGAAGACATGCACTAAACATGTGAAAACTACTTCAAATGGCTACATTAAGCCAAATGACTATAAATACCACATTAAACTTCATTTTTGTGGTTAGAGAATACTTTGATTGCTATTGTAATTTTATTGAACCATATTTTTTATTATCTTGTCTAAAGATCAAAAGATCAAACATCAAAAATCTTAGAGTGTTGGGTGTGAGCATTAAACACTATATAAGTTTGAGTGTAAGCTTAGAAACACTTAGGTTGTGAGAGTGAGCCTGGAAAAACTCTTGTAAGGGCTGTGAGGATTAATCTCAAACCATTGTTATAGTTTGGTGTGAGCTAGAAAAAATACCAAGTTAGAGTTAAGATTGTAAAAACTCAAGACTAGTGGAACCTTATCAAGTTGTTAAGAAAGTAGATGTATGATTGAGGTAAATCCGAACCACTATAATTCTTTGTGTTCTTTCTTCTCAAACTCTACTCCATCTCCATCCACATCTTCTTTATCTCTTGCTTTTTAAGCTTTAAATTTACCATCATTCTTCAAACAACCAATTCACCCCCCTCTTAGTTTCTAGTTTGGGACAACAATTAACACCACATCTATATTTTTGTTTTGTATTCTTATTACATACTCAACACATCTACAATACATCAAAAGCACATCTATATTTTTTATTATGTATTCTTCTTACATATGCAATATATTTACATAACATCAACAACACATCTATATTTTTAGTCTGTATTTTTTATTTTTGGTTATTCAAATCTGTGTTTTTTGAAGAAAGAGAATTTTGTTGAAGAAAAAAGATGAAGATGATGATTTTGTTGAAGAAGATGATGAAGATTAAAGTGAATATAGAAATGAAGATTTTACTTTTTTTGATTTTCTTTTTTTGTTTGAAAAAAACTTTCATATCTGGTTGCATGCAAATTTATTTAGATTCGATGATGATGATGAATTTGGTTGCATATAAAATTTTTGTTTAATTTATTGTTGAATATTTTTTATACTGATGTTGATGAAAAAAATGATGATGAATATTTGTTGATTTTTTATTTGATGATGATGAAGAAGATGATGATACAAATCTGTTTTGATTTTTCGATTTGATGATGATGATCAACGAAGAAGAAGATGATGAAGAAGAAGAAGAAGAAGAAGAAGAAGAAGAAGAAGAAATATGAGAAAGAAGAAGTTTATGGAGCCATGATGAACAATGAATAAGAAGATGATGAACGAAGAAGAAGAATGATGAAGAAAAAGGATGAACAAAGAGGAAGATGAAGAAGAAAATATAAAGAAGATAACGCAAATGACGTTGTTAAATTGGTTGCAATAATTTTGTGGTTTTAGGTTAAGTTTTATAGATGTATAATTATATTAGATAAGTGCAATATTTTTGTAATTAAAATTAATTTTTGGGATATTTATAAAACAAACCTAAAAATAAAAATAGATTTCAAAAATATTGACATTTAAAAAAAATTTTAACTTTTTTAATTACAAAAATACAGTAAGTTTTTAACAAAAAAAATGTAAAATTTTCACTACGATAACAACGTGGCAATGGGCCACTCTTTCTTTGTAAATCTATTTTCAACAGTCCAAGGGAGAACATGGCCACTAGCCAAATTTTATTTGGTCTAACTTAAGTCATTATGAGTGGATTTAAAATTTAATATAAGTGAATAATAATCAAATTACATATTTAATAAAAAAAATAGATTAATTAATAAGTATATGTCAATTAAATTGATTTGTGATTATTGCAAATACAACATGAAAATTTTTTTTGGCCACTGTTTGTTTACAAAACAATACGTGCTCCTTAAAAATGGTCATTTAAAAAAAAAAGTAGTCATTTGTATTTTTTTTTTGTTTTTCATTTTTTAATTTCAAAATAAATTTTTTAAAATATTAAATTAAATATATTTATATTAAATTTCTATTTATATATAACAAATAATCATATACATCCACATATACTCTTATTTTGAAAATAAAATTTAAATTTTTATTTATATTAATATATTTTATTTAAATTATATTTTTATAAATAATTTTAACATATACTATAAAAATTATTTTAAAATATTTTTTAATATAAAATTATAAAAATGCCATTTTATATATAACATATGCTGACATATATCAACATATGTTAATATATACTGATATATATCAATTTATACTATTAAAATATATGTAATATATACCGACATATATCAACATATACCAATATATACCGATATATACCTAAAATATATGTAACATGTATCGATATATATTAATATATGCCGACCTATATCAACATATATGTTGATATATATATATATATGTTGATATATCAATATACAACTGATAAATGTTATTATATGTCCATATATGTTATATGTAACAACATTTTTATGTACATAGCATTTGAAATCAATTTTTACATAATAGAATTCAATTCAATTTTATTATTGATAGAATTAATTAAATTGAATAGAACAAAGGTCTATAGTTAATGTATTATAGTTCTATTAACAGGAATTAAATTTTTTCAATGAAATGGAGTATATAAATTTATGATAAGATAAATATAGTTAATTGATTGATTGAATTAACTCACTCATTTATAAATGAAAATCAGGTTCAAGAATATACTATAAGATTATATTTATATGATCTAATGTAACAAAAAAAGATGGAGTACACCAATTACCACAAACAGTTCTTGAGTACATTCATATATATTACATATAACAATACATAGTGTGAACCTAAAATTTTTCATCCTAAAATTAAAATTTATTCTGTTATGATTACAACGCAACTTAAATCACCTAAAACGGACATCGAACGAGGGAGAACATGCCTCTTGAAAATTTGCTGCTCAGCAATGGGCCGGCTGGGCTGGGTGCCGCGCTGCAGCTATAGGCCTTCCTGCGGCACCGAAGCCAAAGAAGCCTAATCCTAGTTTCTGAATTTTTTTTTTCAAATATTTCTGATTTTAGCCTCTAAAACTCTATAAATAGGCCTCAAAATCCCACATTTTCCCTACACCTTCCAACCAAGCAATACCTATTTGCTAGTTGGTTCTCTTCTCTCACTCATTTCTTCTTTAAAAGAAAAAATTATCTCTTCCTCAGAAAGAACCACCTAAAACTAGCTTCCTTAGCTAGTTTAGGTAGTTGGTCCCTCTTGGTTTAGCTTTCCTTAATCTAAATCAAATAAAATTGCTTCGTTAACAAAACCATAGCCTCAATTTCATTTTATTTTGCTTCCTTAGAAAAATAAAATCTAAGCCAATGTGGAATTAAGATCCGGTCACATGCTCAAGCCTCCATCAAGCAAATCATCAAGGAAGAATGTAAGAATTCTCAAAACTCCATTTAAATTCCTTATTCTACCCCAATTTTGAAGATCATACTTTGATTTTCAAAATTAAAACCCTAATTTTGAAGATTATCATTTGATCTTTAAGATTAATCCAATAAAATTAAAATTAACTTTTCTTCAAATCCAAATCAAAATTATTTTTCAAACTAGGACTTTATCCAATTGTCTCCCAAAACCATGAGGGTTTTATCCAAGACAATTTTTTAAATTAAGTTTCATCCAGTTGGTCCTAAATCCATTCCCTAAATTAGGTTCCAACCAGTTGGTCCTAAGTCCATGCTCTAAATTAGGTTCCATTTAGTTGGTCCTAAGTCCATGTTCTAAATTAGTTCCATCCAATTGGTCCTAAGTCCATTCTCTAAATTAGGTTCCATTATTCTCTAAATTAGGTTCCATTAGTTGATCCTAAGTCCATTCTCTAAATTAGGTTCCATTAAGTTCGTCCTAAGTCCATATTCTAAATTAGATTCCATCCAGCTGGTCTTAAGTTCATTCTCTAAATTAGGTTCCATCCAGTTACTCCTAAGATTTGTTCTCTAATTTTTGTTCCATCCAATTAGGCCTAAGGTTCCATTTTCTAAACTAGGTTCCATTCAGTTGGTCCTAAAGTTAAGCTCCTAAACCTAAAATCAACATAGACTTAGGATCACCTAGCTTAGGTTAAAAACCCCATTTTGAGTTCTAAACCAACCATCTCGCAATGGTTAGAACTGCATGAGCTTTAATTCAAATTCAAATGGATATACAGGCAACTACATGAGCTTTAATTCCAATTCAAATGGAAATGCAGGCAACTGCATGAGCTTTAATTCCAATTCAAATGGATATGCAGGCTTACTTGGAATTTCAGTCCAAGTATCAAGTTCACTTTCAAAATAACCCTTCCCCTTAGTCTTATTGTAAATTAAAATTGTCTTTTGAGGAAACCTAAGACACCTGAAATTTCTCATAGCTAGGACACGCCTAAAGAGCCAGTTAAGATAAGTAGTTTTAAATCTCAAGTTAACAACAATAGTTGGGGACTGTATACCCATCTTAGAATCTATAAGGCTAAAGTTAGGATCCCCCTTGTTTTGTGAAAGTAATCTTTAATTTAATTTTCACCTTTTATTTTATTTTATTATGTATAAATAATATTTAATTTTTCACTTCATGTTATAACTATTATGTCATGAAATTCATTTTATAAATTCTTATTCAATTCCAAGCCAAACTATTTTTACTTAAAAGCCTAAAGCTAGCCCCCAAATTCATCCTTTGGTTTAAGGCTAGTGATTTTATCATTAGCGATAATGTTGAAGTCATTTTTTGGGTTTTTCCTAAATTTTTCCTTTTTTAAAATAAATTTGAGTGGCGACTCATTTTTAAAATCATTTTGCTATCGATCCGAGCATAGACAACAAAGGCAGAGTGAGCTCGATACTTTTTTATGAAACTTAGCTCAATTTTCTAGTACTCTGCTTCACATCCTTTGCAAACCGGGTATGAACAAGGCTTGCTCGAGCTGGAGGCCTCACACATATCAATTGATTTGTAAAAGAAATATCAATATACAACTAATATATGTTGTTATATATTCATATATGTTACAAATAACAATATATATTAGTTGATTTAAAAAAGAAATATAAATATACAACTATTATATGATGTTATATATTTGTATATCTTACATATAACAACATATATCAACTAATATCTATTGTTATATGTTCATATATGTTATATATAACAACATATATAAATTAATTTGCAATAAAAATATCAATATGAAAACTAATATATAATATTATATGTTTATATATATTATATATTACAACGTATATTAGTTGATTTTAAAAAATCAATATACAACTGATATATATTATTATATATTTATATATGTTACATATAATAATATACGTCAGTTAATTTGGAATAAAGTATCAATATACAAACTGATATATGTAGTTATATATTACATATAACAATATATATTAGTTGATTTGTAAAAGAAATATCAATATACAATTGATATAATTTGTTATATGTAACATATACTAATATATAACTAAACATTTATTAGTTTTACATTATCATTATTTTAAATTTTAACAAGTATATGTTGTTATATGTAACATATACTGATATATAACTAAACATATACTACTTTTATATTATTATTCTTTTAAATTTTTAACACGTATATATTGTTATATGTAATATTTACTAACATATAACTAAATATATATCACTTTTATACTCTTATTCTTTTAAATTTTAACAAGTATATATAATTATATATAACATATACCAATATATAGCAAAATATATAATAGTTTTATACTCTTATTCTTTAGAAATTTAACATATATATGATATTATAGATAACATATAACTAAACATATAACACTTTTATACTCTTATTCATTTAAAATTTAATACTTACATGTCGTCATATGTAGCATATACCGACATATAACTAAATATATAATAATTTTATCCTCTTATTCTTTTAAAATTTAATCAGTATATATTGTTATATGTAACATATATGGATATATAATTAAATATATTACTTTTATATTATTACTATTAAAAAAAAATTTATGAGTAACTAATCCATTCTCAACTTTTGGTTTTTTCCTCGCTCTTGCAGATGTTCTCTCTTTGTGGCTTTATGCCTAGGGTTTAGGCCTTTTAATGGAATATCGAATAGAGAGTTTCTATATAACAGTGGGAAAGGATGATGGGCTCCAGACAGAAGTAGTGGAGGAAGTAAATCATTAAGATTGTAGTCCCTGTCTTGTTGGTATGTTCTTGACTATGAACCAAATTAGTTTTCAAACGATGAGGAATATATTAGCCAATCTATGGCATACCCCTAGAGGAGTCAATATATCAGAGTTAGGAGCCAAATGACATCTTTTTCAATTCTTTCATGAGGTTGATTTAGAAAGGGCTCGTGAAGGTTCTCCATGGTTTTTTAATAAACATTTGTTGTTGTGCTCAAGAATCGGTAAGAAGAAGGATTTGCTTCAAATACCGTTGGTTTACACATATTTTTTGGTACAGGTACATGATATTCCTGCTAGAGTTTTTTTTACAGAGAATATGGCAAAGGCATTGGGTAACTTTATTGGCAACTTTATTGAGCATGACTCAAGATCTCTTCCAATAGGAATGCCTAGATACCTTCGTATATGGGTCAGATTGGATATCAGGAGTCCGTTGAAGAGGAGAAAGAAAATTATAACTCCTGATGGATCAATGTTCTATACTTCTTTTAGATATGAGAGGATTATTATTTTTTGTTACTTATGTGGGAGACTGGGACATACAAATAATTTTTTTGAACATAGACTACGATTGAAGAAGGACAATGTGCAGCTTCTTTGGGATGATCATTTACGTGTAATACCATGTCGGAGTCTGCAGCAAGTGAGTAGCGGGCTTTGAGATGAATATGGAAATATTCCGCTGGATTCTGGAGCGAGATTATAAGGGCATGTTTTGGGTAACTTTCAAAATTTGAAAGAGAAAAAATTTTAGGATAAAATGAGGAAAGATATCTTGATAGTTGGTTACGTGCATGACATGGCTTCTGGTATGGACGTGGATAATATGGATATGGGCCAAGATGGAGAGGAGTTGGGCCTAGGAGAGGATGCAAGTTTATTAAAAATAGAGGACTTTTAAAAAAATGACCTCTTAATAATATTACAGTAAATAGTTCTCTCTATGTTTTCTGATAATAGGCATTCAAAGGGAGCGAGAAACCCTGGTGCATTCACTGGGGGTAGTTCATCATCAGCTAGTCCTATAAAGCAGGACAGTCAGGAGCAATGAGATTTCTTAGTTGGATTTTTCGAGGGATTGGCAGCCCTTGAACAATTAGAGTGCTTAAAGATCTTTCTTTGAGCTATAAGCTAGAGATGATGTTTCTTATGGAGACATTGGTTAATGGTTGCATAATAGATGAGGTTAAATGTATTTTGGGCTTTGATGGTTGTTTCTCAGTGGATAGAATTGGAAGAGGAGGTGGGCTTTCGAATCTATGGAAGAACTTTGTTGATCTTACAATTATAAATTATGCGAATAATTTTATTGATTGCCATGTTAGTTGGGGTGGGAATAGTTAAAGACTTACTGGCTTTTATGGTTTCCCTGAGCATTAATGGCATCAGAGCTCCTAGAATCTTCTTTGAGCTTTAGCAACTCGCAATAATGGTCCATGGTTGGTTGTTGGTGACTTTAATGATCTCTTATTGTGCATGGAGAAGAAAGGAGGTGGGGAGCATCCTTTCTATCTATGCGAAGGGTTTCAAAACACTTTGATAGATTATGAATTAAGCGAGGATGTGATGACATGCTATTACTTTAAGTGGGAATGGAAAAGGGGATGTCTTGACTGGGTTTGTGAGAAGTTAGACAGTGCAGTAGCAACTCTTGCATGGGCCGACTTATTTCTAGAGAGTTTTGTGTAAGCATTGGTGTCACCTATATCAGATCATGCTCTAAATCTGGCAAGTCATTTTTCTCCTTTGACCCAGGCCCCCATAAAATTTAAATTTGATAATATTTGGTTGATGGAGGAGGAGTTTTATGATGTGATTAAAAGAGGCTAGTGTGGGAATGATAATAGGGATGTAATGGGCATGAAAGAAGATTGTATTAGATAGTTGGTTAGGTGGGGTAGAAGAAGAAATGTTGAAATTAGGAGTAGGAAAAATATGATTGCATGTGTAATGGATGAAGGGAATTTGGACATGGATGATGTGATGTTTAATTCTTTACGAATATAATAGATTCTAAAACTAGAATGGGAGGGGGTTCGGTGGAATCAACGAGCAAAGTAGTTTTAGCTAAAATTTGGCAATAGGAATACTAAGTTTTTTCATTCTAAAGTTAAGGCTAAGAGGAAAAATAACAAGATTAAGGGGCTTCGAGATAATAATGAATGTTTGGTTTCGGATTCTGAGGGTATGAAAGATGTTGTAATTGATTATTTTAAGGGGAATTTTAAGGGTGAAGAGTCAGTGAGAGACAGAATTACGGGATTGATACCATGAAAGGTGACTAAGGAATTGAATAAGAGTCTTACTGGTCCATTTTCTTATGAGGAATTTAAGGTGACAACCTTCTAGATGCATCCTGACAAGGCCCCGGGGCCTGATGGGCTCAATCCTGCTTTTATCAAAATCTTGGCATATTATCAGTAAGGATATTATGGATGGATGTACAAGGTGGCTTGGAGAAGGGTATCTAAGTTGATTGATACCCTAGTGATTCCAATTCCTAAGAAGAATAATCATAAGTCTTTGAAAGATTTCAGACCTATTTCCCTTTATAATGTGTTATATAGGATTATTTCAAAGGTGGTTGCTAACCGATTGAAAACGTTACTCCCGCAAATTATCTCTAATTATTACTCTACTTTTGTGTCAAGTAGGTTAATAACATATAATGTTTTAGTAGCTTTTGAATTAATCCATGGTATAAAGGGGAAAAAAGATGGTGTTGCAATGAAGAATGTAATACCCCTTGACAATCTTATATATAAAATAAAAAAAAACTAATAAAGGATGTCACATAATGCCTAGACACTTATTCAATTATTATTATTTTTTATAATATTAAAAGTCAATGCCAGTAAAAATTTTGGCAGAGTTTTCCCTAAAAATTTGACACTGCCAAATCTTCATCAATAAAAAACACAACCTGCAGAAAAAAAAAATACTCCCAATAATTTTTTTTTCAATCTCAATTCCAATTTTAAACTCTCCAACAATCATCTATAATCTATTTTAAACATCTATTCTTTTATCAATATATATTAATATTAAACATGTATCATCTTTATCAATATATATATAAAGTCATACTTCAAGCAACTTATAAATTATAACTTATACAACAACGTATTTAAAAATCTATAACTATCCATAATTATACAACTACCATTTAAAATTTAAATACTGATGAACAAAATAAAATATATTATACATAGTTCTTCATATAACACATTCTCTGATGCAGTTAATTTGAGACTCTAAAATCTCACTCTTATAGATCCAATATGTCTGTTTGATCTGCGCGTTAGAAATAAATTTAACACGCTAAGCTACTGGTTAGTGATGCTTGCATATTCATAATTTACCAATAATTATAACATAAGAAAATCAATATTAATATTTCATATAAATAAAATAATATCATTACTTTAAATACCAATTAGGAAGTATCATATTAAAATATCAAATATGAATTATTACTTTAAAACACTAAGAAAATATGTGAATAAATCCTTAAAATGTAAATTAACTCAATATTATATAAATAAGTTTAATGTTTAGTTAATGGTTAATTACTTTGAACTATTAACTTATCTTGGTATGTTTTACTTGATTTGTCCTCATATACTGATTTAAAAATCTAGGTTCGAATAACGGAGTCATTGATGGCAAAATAATGCCCATTATAATGAATATGGCTAATGGCCCATTGATGGCACGAATGCCCACTATCACTAATGACACAAAGTGTCCTCTGATGGCACAAATGTCCATTATCACTGGTGACACAAAGTATCCACTATCACTATAGACATCTACCATTTGGCTAGTCATTCAATCCAAAATCTAGGTTCAATATCAATATAATCGGGTAATCCAGTTATTTTCTCATTTTTAGTCAATTTCATAGTCAATAATAATAATATTTTTAATAATTCTTTAAAACAAAAATCACTTTTCTCATTAACCGATTGACATTAAAACTTTAACAATTCATTTTAATAAACTTTTCTTCATCTATTTAGTATATAAAATTTAATTTAATTCTCAACTCTTTCAAAATCTACCAAATTCTTACTTTCTCTGGCAATCTCTCTTTTCCAAATCTTTCTAAATACTAAATCTTCATTAAAAATTATACAAATTTAAAAATGATTCTTAGGAATATACATAAACTTATATTTAAAGTTTCATATTTTTCTAAATTCCTTTACTATGATTAAAAATTATATGTTTCAAACCTATAAATTTTGTTTTTACAATAATTTTACTAGCAGTATCCATTTTTCAATTTTATTTAGGAATCCAACCTTTATAAATATTCCTAAAATATTAAACATAAAAGAAAAACATATATAGGAACTTGTATCTAAAAGTTTAGAATTCTATACCCTTATTTACCTTGTTTTTAAATTATGTTTACTTAACCTTTCAAATTCTGATTTTACAGTCACTATTATAGTAGTTTTATTTTTTAATTTTATTTTTATAATTAAGCCTTTATTAAAATTTATGCAATTTTAATAATATGTCTTAAACATATATATGATCTTATACGTAAAATTTCATATTTTTATGTGTTGTTTTACTATAGTTTCTTATTAAGTTTCACAAACCCTAAAATTCTAGCTCTACTGGCACAATGAGGGCAGCTCACATTCTTCTATTTTTCTTTCATATAAAATCATCTTTAAAAATTATGAAATTGTAATCACCATCTACTAATACATAGATAAACTTCCAAGTAAAATTTTATAATTTTTAAACTTTTCTAAGTTAGTCAAAAAATTTGGATAATGAAACTTCACAATTAATTCAATTAAGTATTAAAAATCAAAAGAGAATTAAATAATAGCAAACTATTAATATACAAGTACAAACTTGTTTTCTAAGTGTCACTTTCTCCCTTTTTCTCAATTTTTCTTTAATTTTTGGTGGTGATTTTAGGATTTTCACTTATTTTAATAAATTTTACTAAAATTTTTGAATTATATATGAAGTTTTCTTAATTTTTGACTTAAGTTTGATGAAAGAAAGAGGAGGAAATGGAGTTTTTGGCTATGGAAGAAGTAAGGTTGGTTTTGATGGAAGGAAGATGTAACACCCCCAATTAAAAAAAATCAAAAAAAATCAAAGTAATATTTTTTTAAAGAATATTAAACTAATAATTGAATTATGAACTTAAAAGAATAAAATATGACAAATTAATTTCCATATGATAAAATATAAATCAAGAATTAAAAATTTTACTTTAGTTGATAATTAATAATGTTTAGACCAAAAATGTTACATCCGTGATTTTGGAGATATAAAATTTTATATATACTCAATATATATATATCTAGAGTATATATAACATATACATATGGTATATTAATTGTATATGTTGGATTAATACATTACATACTTAATATATTTAATACACATATAAGGTACATTTGATGTGTATATAAGATACACATTACTTATGCATATGTGCAATATCCCAAATTTTTTAAAAAGTTCTAATTTTTGAAAATTTAATAAAATAAATTATAATTTAAATGAATAAATTAAATTAATAGTTTTAAATAAAAAATGAAGGGATTTTAAATAAAAAAAGTGAAATATATATGTGATATATATGTAAAATATATACAACCTATAAAAGTCAACATTTTTAAAAAAAAAGTCAAAGTAAAAGGGTATTTTTGTAATTAAATCTTAAAAAATTTAAAATTAATAAAATAATTCAAAAATAAATAATTTTGAATGGAAGATAATATTTTGAGATTTTAATTAATTAATTAATTAATTAATTAAAAATATATTAAAATAATAATATATATAAGGTTGAAAATGTAAGTGGGAGGAAAGAGAAAATTACATTTTTTTTTCATCTTCTTCTTTCTCCTTTCCTTCAAGGACGACTTTCATGGCTTCAAGAGAGGGATTTGCTTCTTCTAAACTCATTTAATTAAAATATTTACAAAGTTTCAAGTGGATTTTTAAGATTTTCCTCTTTAATTAGTAAGTTTACTCACTTTTTCTCTGGATTTTCATGAAAGTTTGAATATGTGTGTTTTGGGTTTTTGAAGTTCTAAAATTTAATTATCTATTTGGATATGGATGAAGTTATTTTAAGTGATTAACAATGATTTTAAGGTTAGATTTAAAAAATGGTTGAATTTAAGTTGAGTTTGGTGAAGAGAGAGAATTTAGGGTTATGGAACATTTGTGTTTTTGAAATCATGAGTTTTAATTGTGTAAATTGGTCCCAAATGTATTGTTTTGATGCATAAAGAAGGATTTTAAAATCAAATAATGGATTTAGTTAAGTTTGAATAGAGTTTGAAGATGATAGTATTGATTTAGGGTTTTGGAAAAGTGAATTTTCAAAGAATGATTAATTGTTTGATTTTAATGCTTAAATCATGTTATTTAATGATTTAAGTGGTGGAAATAAGATTGAAATGATAATTGGATTGAGTTGGAATGGAGATCCTTCAATGGTGAAGGTTATGCCATTTTAGGATTTTGAGCATAAGCATGTGGTTAATTAATGTAATTGGTTTAAACATGCTAAAACATGTTTCTAATGATATTAATAAACTTAAAACACTAATTTAAATGGCTTGATATGGTTTTTCAAAGTTAAAGTGAGGTGAACTTTAATTTTGAGATTTGGTTTAGAGTGATGTTTAATTATAGTTTGATGTTGAGAATACCTTAGAATGTGATATTAAATGATTATGTATGATCACATTTGGTATAGGCATTGAGGGAGGTTAATTTGTTTCATCCAAGTGGTGAAGGGCAAGTTGGAAGGATAGGATTGGAGGTTGTGTTAAGCTTGTTTTGAGTTGCTAGTGGATGTATGTACGAACTTTGAATATAATGTTTATATTTGCATAACATTTGGACTTAATGCATTTTGGTTGGAAAATGTGTTAAGCTACTTGGTTTATTAATTGTGTATGAATAATGTATTATGGCATATGTAATGTCATATATGCGTTAAATGCATTGTCAAAAGCCATTGATAATGGCTAAATTTTGTAAAATGTGAAATATGCATATTATGTGAAAATACCCAAAGTAATTGGGTAATGTGTTGTGAATGCAAAAATGAGATATGTAGAATAATGAAATAAATTGATATTGATAAAAATGAGAAAAGCGAGAAAAATGAGAAAGATGTGAAAAATGAGAAAAAAATGTGAAAATAAGGCATTGTGCCTAGATTGAATATGTGATAATGAGAAAGAGATTAATAATGAGAAAAATGAATAAATGAAAAAAAAAGTGAGAAAAAGATGATATAATAAGGCAATGTGCCTAGTTTGATCATGAGAAAATGAGAAAAGTTTTGATAAAGGAATTATGAAAGAATTTGATAATGAGAAATATGAATAAATTGTGTGCCTAGTATGTTATTCAATTTTCAAAGTTTTGGGTTTAGCGGCATGCTTATGATTGCCTACGGGCTAAATGCTGGAATGGTGAAAAGACTGGGTCATAAGTCAGGCCAGCTGATAAATATGATGTTTTTGGGATGAAAAGACTGGGTCGTAAGCCTCAAAAATTGTAGCAGTCTAGCTAGGTTGAAGACCAAGATACTAAGGCCTAAGGGTCTAGCCGGGTTGAGGTCCAAGAGATTGGGGCTGTTATTATCCATGGATATATTGCCTAAGGGGCTAGACACATAGTGTCATTATGGACCAAAGCAGTAACTCTGAAATTTGAATAGCATATTAGATCCTTTTTGGGTCTATACTTGTTTTTGCTTTAATATGAATTATGAATTGTGATATAATTGAGCAATATAATGCTATGAGTTGTGATTACGAAATATTTGAAAAATATAAGAAAGTAGAATAATGTGACATCTATATGCATTGTGCATTAGTATTGCATTGAGTTTTATTGTTATTATCAAAGTTTGTACCACTAGGCTTCGGCTTAGCGCGATTGTAATTCGTCGCGCAGGTGTCATGGATGATTTGGTAGAGCCAGAGAGTTCTACTAGACCATGTCGGATCTAGGTTTGTATTTATTGAGCTTGAAGAGTTGTTTTTGGGTACATCAAGATTAGAGCCAGTTGCCAGCATGTAGATATTTGATATTACAATGCATTTTGATATTATATATGTTATGATATGTTTTTGGAAGTATATAATGTAAATTGTAAAGAATGTTTTGAATAATTTGTTCAGATGGGATTTTATATGTGTTGTTAATTTATATATCTATATATAAGTATTTTGAGAAAATATGGAGAAATTTAGAAGTATTGGTGAAATGATGAATTGATTTTTATTGGGAGTGTTTGCTCTATTCAGGTTGTGTTTTGCTGAATTTTGGGAACGTCCAAATTACAAACAAAACTCTGGCGAATTTTTCCCAGAGATTTTCATATAAAATATTTGTTTTGGATTCCTATACAAGTAAATAATATTTATATACTATTTATTTTATATATTAGTATTTGAAATCTTAAAACAGAAATGTGAAAATTTTTATTAAATCGGTCTGTGACATTTTTATACCGTATATGCATATTTTACATATGCTGAAAATATATATTGTACGTATATAGGGTATAAGGGTGTTACAAAAAATATTAGAATAACTATTAAGGAAATTGTAATTAAACCATTTGAATTAAATATAAAAAAAAAGAGATTAGTATTAGTTAAAAATGTTTGAAATAAATAAGCCCAAAACTTGACCAAAACAAGCAAATATGCATATGTATGAATGCATAATGCAAATGCATATGTGAACATGATTAAAATACGACACATGCAAATTAATTTGACAACTTATAAATGAAAGGAAGAATATGTGTTTAAGAGCCATGCAACCTATATGATTCAAATTAAATTAAGAATGATAATGCATGTCTGAGAGAAAGTGATTATTATCTAGTCTATGGGCAGTGATAAATATTACAACTAAAATAATAATAAAAGCTATTTGAAGAAATAGAAATTTGACTAATCATCGCATGTGTATAGGGATATTAGCTAAATGTATGATTTACAATTAACAAGTGTTAAAGTTTGATTTTTCTTGCAAATTGACAATTACACAATTTCTTTTTCATCGAAACCTCAGCTATAAAAGCATAAAAACCAAACATTAAATAATCCAAAAAACATTAATAGCTAATAAATAAAAAAATAGAGATTGAAGCACCCTGAGACTAAGGAAGGTATGTGTTCTAATTCAATTATTTCGGCAAACATATATATATATATATATAATTTATTAAAGGAAGTAATTCTATTATTAATTTATAAGATTTTGCTTGGAAATTTAAGTAGGATGAATTAAAGAAATATGTTAATTTGATTAAGTTGTTGATGATAATTTCTTAGGTTAAAAAGGAATATTGATGTCATGAGTTAAAAATAAAAAAATATATATGTTTTGCAAAGCTTTGGGAGGAGGTTTAGGGATTCTTCATCAAACTCAAGAAAGGTTAGAGGAAGAATAAGAGAAGATCAACTCTAGTCATCTTCAAACCGGGTTTTGTTATTTCTTGAATTAGTTCAATTAATTCATTTTCAGATTTTTGTTGAATTGTTATGAACAGTAATATTTCAATGGATGTTTGTGATTTGATTTCAAATGAGATGAGTATGTGCTTTGATTTGATGATGATGAGCCAAATTATCCATGCATAGGGTTTGCAATAGATTTAATTAAATGATTTAATTCAAGTATTTCCATTAATATACCTTATTATGTGAGTTGATTACATTGAATTGAATTGTTAGGTTAATAGATTGACCACCTATTAATCTCTAGATATTGAATGAAGAACTGAGAGGTGAAATTTGATATTGGAAATATGTATTCAACTACATGAAGAATGAATTAGAAATATAAGTTCTAGGGTTCTCTTAATTTGCAAATTTAAAATAATTAGTTGTTGTTAATTCATGAATGTGAGAACTAATAAATTGAAAATAGCTAATTAATCACAAGAAACAAATTAAGTTACAAGGTTATGTTAATGGTAATTCAAAAATTAAACATTTAATTAAATTGAATTGTGTATCCTAGGTATCCTTTTGAAAGTTTCAATCAATTTTGTTTAACCGTTATTTATTTTACTTGTAATCTTAGATTTCTTTTATATTTCAACAACATACTCTTAAACTTTAATATATTTTTTTAATCAAATTATTATGAATAAACACCTTCCTTGTGAGACGACCTTAGAGCGATCACCATTACTACAATAACCTCATATACTTGTGAGAGTCACTTTGTAGTAGTATTAAGTAGAGCGCAATAAGTTTTTGGTGCCATTGCCGGGGAAGGCTGTTTAAGTAGCAATATTTTTATTCTTTTAATTTAATTGTTTGATTATTCTCTTTGAATTGCTAAGTATTTTATGTAAGAATGCAGGTCTCAAAGCGGCGAACTTATTCCATTTGTAAACAACATTCATAGACTTCCTAGAACGAAAGAATAGATCCCCTGGGACAAGAAGAGGAAGAAGTAGAAGAGCAATTAGAAGAAGAAATAGAAATAGAGATGGGTGGCATAGAAGAACTACCCATGAAAGAGTTTGCCCGACCAATTATTGGGGTAACCGCTTCTTGCATATGGTTAAATAATGCAGCAAGGAACTATGAATTAAAAAATACTCATTATAGTATGCTACTTTCTTTTCATGGAATGCCGAATGAAGATCCTCTCAATGTTATTCGTGATTTTTATTCAACCTTGCACACATTTCCATTACAAGCATTGATGAAGGATGAGCTTAAGATGCGGTGTTTTTCTTACACTTTGAAGGATAAGGCAAAGGCATGGTTGATGACCCTAGCAGAGAATTCATTAACTACATCGACTGAAGTTTATAATAAGTTCATGACCAAGTTCTATTTACATCAGAAGACAAAGGAGCATTGGGAAAAAAATTGCAATATTTACTCAACTGGATGGTGAGCCATGTCATGAGGCATGGGATCGCTTAAAATCCTTGTTGTTCTAATGCCCTCATTATTATTATCCACAACTGTTGTTTAATCAATTCTTCTATAATGGACTCACACAATAAAGTCAGAATTCAATGGACAATGCAGCTGGAGGTGCAATGGGTGAAAAAATAGCTACTGAAATTGTATGATTGTTTGAGATGTTGGGAGAAAATTCACAATAGAAGAGTTTATGAGGTGAACTCAAATTCTGAAATGGCAAGACAGGTAGCAGAATTAACAAGGCAGGTTAAGATGCTAAATTCAAGGGGAAGCCTACTAATGCCAAGCCAAGAGATATGTGGAGAATGTGGCATTATAGGACATGGTGCAAATATGTGTTCTATAAGCTTTGAACAATATTAAGAGGGGCAATAGCAAGTAAATGCCTTAGAGGATTTTCATCAAAGGGGAAGAGATGATCCATTTTCTAACTCTTTTCATATAGGTTGAAGAAGCTATCTGAACTTTTCTTGAAAAATTCAACACCAAATTCAACCTCTCCAATCCTTTAAACCTTATCAAAGAAGCTCTCAATTTCACAACAATCTTCAAATCAAGATCAACTAAAGATAAACACACTGGAAGATAATTTGAATACTTTTATTCAAATTAGCACTCAAAATTAGGAGGCAAACAATAAGAGATTTGATTCTTTGGAGGCATCATTAATGAATGTGGATACTTAAGTTGGGCAATTGGCAAATCAACTCCAAGCACACCAAAAAGTGAAATTTCCTAGCCAACTAGAGCAAGCCAATGCAATGCCATCACAATTTTGAGGAGTGGAAAGGTAATAGATAACAAAGTTGGTGATTCCTTTGATGCAGGTACTAATCAAGAAGGAAATGGAAAGGAGATACAACCCAACATAAAGAAACCAAGTCAATCAAAGGATGAGGAGAATTTGGAGGCATCAACCTCACCAAAATTGCATAAGCCTCCCAATCCTTATAGGCCACAAATTTCGTTCCCAAGTAAATTGAAAGATGAGAAGCAAGATAAGCAACTTTTTAAAATATATGACATGCTCTCCAAAAAAGGTAGTGAAGATAAGCTTGAGATGGCCTTAACATTAGAAGAAGAGCTTAAAATGTCCAATTTAAAAATTGAGGAGTGTAAGTTAATTTTAGATAGTGAGGTTGATGAGAGGGGACTTGAGATTATTAAAGTGGATGAAGAAAAGATTTAACCAAACTTGGTTGAACTTAAAGAGATCCCAAAGCATTTGAAATAGGTTTTTTGTGGGGAGAACAATACACAACCAGTGATCACCTCTTCTACTATTAGTGGTGAGGAAGAGCATAAAACGAATATAACCATTTTGCAGAATGAAAAAGGTTATTACCAAGTTCCTATAGCACCAGAGGATAATCTCAAGACGACCTTCACATGTCCCTTTAGGACATTTGCTTTTCAAAGGATGCTATTTAGAATTTGTAATACACTGGGTACCTTTCGGAGTTCTATGTTATCTATCTTTTCAGACATGGGTGACAAATTCATTAAGAATGGAAGTAGCACCGTATATCGCATATGGGAACAATGGAAATCAGGTTTTATCTGAACTCCTTCTCTTTAAATTTATGCATGCTTATATTAGGGACAATGTGAATCTTTAAGTGTGGGGTGCAAAGTTTTTACTTTTAACTTATTATTGGTTTAAGTTTTAGTAATGTAATATTTTTTTTAATAAATGATTTTTGAAAAGCTCAATGGTTATAAGATTTTTGATAGGTGACCTTTAAAATTTTTGAAGCATGAATTTGAGAATTGAATAGAATTGTACTTATTGTCAACTTTGATGGTCATTCTTGGCATTACCTTTAAATTGTGAGAATTTGAGCAATTTAAGTTGAATGTAAACTTATTATTTTTGTGTGCGAGCATTTTTTATTGATATATTGCTAAAACTTGCTTAGATATACATTTTGAGACCACATAAAAATTTCAATTAGGCATCAACATGATTAAGGCATTTAGGAATACCCATTTAGCTTAAAAGGCCAACCTTTAATATGTCTTTAGTAAGCCAATTTTGAGCATATTTTATTTTTTTTATTTCTTTCTTTTACATAGTAACATTAGCCGTGACCATTTTGTTCTATTTCTTGACCTTTCATTGGGAGCAAGAGCATTTAAGGAATTTAGTAATTCAAGTTGTTGTGTCAATTAAAGTGTGGGGTTAATTTTAGTAGGTTGAAAGTTGCAAATAAACACTTTGTAATTTTTGTATTTCTTTATTAGATCTTCTTCTTCCTTATATTATTGTTATATTCAAATCAAAATCCTATTTTAATAAAAAAAAAGAATAAAATTAAAAAAAAAAGCAAAAAAAAGAAGGGAAAAAGTAGAAATTATTGTTCTTATGGCTAAGGTTGGAATAAGCATGGGTATGATCTCTACAATAAAATAAGAGGATTCCAAGAAAGAGTATTTTAGAGTCAAGTGCTAAGTGAGTAGAGGCTGTTTTGAGATTGTTGGGTTACATGTGTGATCGGGTACTTCATTCTTAAAGTGCTCTTGAACTTAATATGCTCACATTCCTAAATGTTATGCCATTACCTTATCCACATTACAACCAAATGAAAAATTGTTGCGCTCTAATTAACTCTACCACAAAGCGTCACTCACAAGTATACGAAGTAGCTGTAGCAAATGTGATCGCCCTAAGGTCGTCTCACAAGGAAGCTAAAGTAGCTAATTGATTATCAGATTATAAATAACAAGTAATGAATAAATTTAAATTACTATCAATTAAAGAAAACAGATTGATCGAAGTTTAAAACAAATAAAAGTAAACTGGACTGATGTATTGATTCACTTAATAGAATGGTCTAGGGTTTGCACTTCTCTGCTACTTATATGTATGAATGGTTATTCCTCTTAACCAAATAAATTTCAAAGATTAAATCTCAAGCAACTTAATTAATTGAATAAAGGAAATAAGCTCTCGCATTCAATCCTCTCTCAAATAATCTTGTTACAATTGAAATAATCTTTTCCTAGGTTATATCTCTAATTCACCTAAGTCCCTAATTGAATTGTTCCAGCATTAGACTTCATCTCTCAATCCTTCATCTAACACCTTAAACACATAATTGGTGGCCAATCAATTATATATACTAACAATATTCCATTCAATAAAGGCTTAAAGAAATAATTAAGTTAAGAGTAATAACCAATTCATACAATCATAGCAGATCCATACAGACCCTAGACTAGATCAAATTAGTTCATAATGCTATCAAACATACTCATCTCATTAAAATTCAAAGAAATCAATTCAGACATGATAATATCCATAAATACAATTCCAATGAAATTAAAGAGATAAAGTTCGAGAGCAAAACCAAATTACAAACTTCTTAGCTCTTGAAGAATCTCTTGTTCAGAACTTGCTCGAAGAATGTATCAATGGCAAGAACAAATCTAATCTAAGCTAGTTTAATCCAAAGTGTAATCAAAAATCAAAGAAAACAAGATATGAAACCCTAAAACTCTCTTTGACGGCTCAATCTAAACTCAAACTCGCCACCACTTCCTTTGAAAACCCTAACTTTTACATTTATACGAAACCTCCGCTTTAAAAAATCCGCGTTGCTTTTGGTCCATGAGAGACACGGCCAAGTTGGAGGAAACTTGGCCATGTTGGAGGTGCAATGGAGGGACGCGGCCACAAGCTTGGCCGTGTCCCTTGCTTGTGTCTTCTACTGCTTGATTTCATCTTTCTTTTCCTTTGGACTTAAGTGAGACACGGCCAAGCTTAAGCAACTTGGCCGTGTTGGAGCTTTTTTGGAGGGACACGGCCACAAGCTTGGCCGTGTCCCTTGAATGTGTCAGCTACTGATCTGTTGGCTTCTCTTTTGCTTGGTATGGGACACGGCCACAAGCTTGGCCGTGTCCTCTGCATGTGTCAGCTACTGTTTAATTTTTCCTTCTTCTTGGTTCCTTGGCTTTTAAACCTAAAACAAAACTTGAAACAAACTTTAAACAAGAAGTAAATAAATATTAACCAACAAAACATAAACATCACACTAAAAACTAAGACAAAAATGACAAAACACTGAAATAAATTAAAACTACCAAAATTAATGAAAACACTAAATAAACCGATTGAAACTACCAAAATACCTAAATAAAACAATAATTATCATAACAAATAAACTACAAATCTATGACAAAAACTAACAAAACAAAAATCTTATGATTGATGTTTGATTTTAATTAGGTGGTGGAGATTTGATTTATAAGCAAGCTTATGGTGATATTCTTTTATCGAATGTTGAGAGTGCAAACACTGCCCTGATCAAACACTTAAGAGATTTTGTAAGTGAGTGATATTTTGGGATGCAATGGAAGACCATTGAATTACATAAGTGTTAATTTTATTTGGTTCGATAAAGACTGTAGATAAATGAGAAGGGAGTCTTAATATATTCTTATAACTCTTGAACTTAATTAAATTTTTCTCATTCTGTTTTATTTTTTAACTTTGCTTGGGGACAAGCAAATGATTAAGTGTGGGGTAATTGTTATGATAATTTATGTGTGTATTTTTAGAGTAA
Organism: Garcia nutans; assembly: GCA_947685225.1. Lineage (NCBI taxonomy): Eukaryota > Viridiplantae > Streptophyta > Magnoliopsida > Malpighiales > Euphorbiaceae > Garcia > Garcia nutans. Next base: position 6,732,469 of record CANTUV010000068.1, read on the forward strand.
TTTTATTGGCTTTAAGTTAATTTTTTCTTAAATGTGTGTTTAAAGTTTGCTTGAAGTGTATGATTTAGGTTGAAGTATGAACTTGTGCAAAATGGAGCTTTAATTCACTTATTAAAGTCAATTCGGAGGAAAGCGCATTGAACATGACCAATTTGTCTTTACAGACTTGGCCATGTCACACGACACACCAACTGACTTGGTCATGTCACATGACACACCCACTAACTTGGTCGTGTTCCTCATAAAAAAGTTGAAAAAATGTACACAATCAACAACCTGGTAGTGCCCCTCATGAGAAAAGAAGGAAATTTTGGCAGAATGTGACACACTCAAGTAACTTGGTCATGTCACTGGCCATGTCGCATGACTTGGCCATGTCACCAATCTAAAGAAATAAAAAAAAAATGTCAGAAGCAGACACATGCATATGACATGGCCAAGTCAGTGGCCGTGTCACATGACACACCCACTGACTTGGTCGTGTCCCACCTGAAGAGTAAAATAATAAAGAGAATCAGAAGAAAATACGACCGTGTCACTTCCTATAAGAAACATACAATGAAAGGCAGTGAAGGGTACAGGCAAGTGACTTGGCTGTGTCCAAGGTAAAATTGATAGACACGGCCAAGTTATTCAAATCTTGGCCGTGTCACTCAATTAATGAAGCCAACTAAGTGAGTTGTAAAGTGAGACAAATAATTATGGAGCAACAAAATAAGAGGGATGGTGATTTTTAAATGTTTATTTTTGAAATAGTGAGGAATAATTGATAATGGCACATGAAAAATAATTAGTTTTTAATTAAAAAGGAGACAATCTTTTGAATAAAAAGGAGGGATCATCTTCATTTTGGGTTACACATAGGGAAGGAGGACCATTTCCTCTCCATTCTATTCTTGTTCTTATTACAAATCCATTCACCTATCATCATTCACAATCAATTATCATCAACAATAGCCATTCTCTCCATAAGATTGTTTTGCAAAGCTTTGGGAGCAGGTTTAGGGATTCTTCATCAAACTCAAGAAAGGTTGGAGGAAGAATAAGAGAAGATCAACTCTAGTCTTCTTCAAACCAGGTTTTGTTATTTCTTAAATTAGTTCAATTAATTCATTTCCAGATTTTTGTTGAATTGTTATGAATATTAATATTTCAATGGATGTTTGTGATTTGATTTCAAATGAGATGAGTATGTGCTTTGATTTGATGATGATGAGCTAAATTATTCATGCCTAGGATTTGCAATAAATTTGATTAAATGATTTAATTCAAGTATTTCCATTAATATACCTTGTTATGTGAGCACATACTCTTCAGGTGGGACACGACCAAGTCAGTGGGCGTGTCATGTGACACGGCCATGTCATATGCAAATACATGGCCAATTAATAAAGAGAATCAGAAGAAAATACGGCCGTGTCACTCCCCATAAGAAACATACAATGAAAGGCAGTGAAGGGTACAGGCAAGTGACTTGGCTGTGTCCAAGGTAAAATTGATAGACACGGCCAAGTTATTCAAATCTTGGCCGTGTCACTCAATTAATGAAGCCAACTAAGTGAGTTGTAAAGTGAGATAAATAATCATGGAGCAACAAAATAAGAGGGATGGTGATTTTTAAATGTTTATTTTTGAAATAGTGAGGGATAATAGATAATGGCACATGAAAAATAATTAGTTTTTAATTAAAAAGGAGACAATCTTTTGAATAAAAAGGATGGATCATCTTCATTTTGGGTTACACGTAGGGAAGGAGGACCATTTCCTCTCCATTCTATTCTTGTTCTTGTTAAAAATCCATTCACCTATCATCATTCACAATCAATTATCATCAACAATAGCCATTCTCTGCATAAGATTGTTTTGCAAAGCTTTGGGAGGAGGTTTAGGGATTCTTCATCAAACTCAAGAAAGGTTAGAGGAAGAATAAGAGAAGATCAACTCTAGTCTTCTTCAAACTGGGTTTTGTTATTTCTTAAATTAGTTCAATTAATTCATTTCCAGATTTTTGTTGAATTGTTATGAATATTAATATTTAAATGGATGTTTGTGATTTGATTTCAAATGAGATGAGTATGTGCTTTGATTTGATGATGATGAGCTAAATTATCCATGCCTAGGATTTGCAATAAATTTGATTAAATGATTTAATTCAAGTATTTCCATTAATATACCTTGTTATGTGAGTTGATTACATTGGATTAAATTGTTAGGTTGATAGATTGGCCACCTGTTAATCTCTAGATATTGAATGAAGAACCGAGAGATGAAATTTGATATTGGAAATATGTATTCAACTACCCGAAGAATGAATTAGAAATATAAGTTCTAGGGTTCTCTTAATTTGCAAATTTAAAATAATTAGCTGTTGTTAATTCATGAATGTGAGAACTAATAAATTGAAAATAGCTAATTAATCACAAGAAACAAATTAAGTTACAAGGTTATATTAATGGTAATTCAAAAATTAAATATTTGATTAAATTGAATTGTAAATCCTAGGTATCCTTTTGAAAGTTTCAATCAATTTTGTTCAACCGTTATTTATTTTACTTATATTCTTAGATTTCTTTTATATTTCAACAACATACACTCAAAATTTAATATATTATTTTAATCAAATTATTACGAACAAACACCTTCCTTGTGAGACGACCTTGGAGCAATCACCGTTACTATAATAACATCGTACATTTGCGAGAGTCGCTTTATAGTAGAATTACATAGAGTGCAATAAGTGGCACTGTTTAATTAATATTAAACAATATCTTGTTCTATCTACAACCCAGTTTTTAATACCTTGAATTGTATTTATATTTAATGCAACACCCTAAACCACTGGACGATGTACACTGGTGTTCTGTTATATGCAAAAGGGGAAAGTTACCGCCCTAATATATAGCTAATGGTTGCTCTGTTTTGAATGGCACAATATGTTATTGCATATAATAGTCGTTACATCATTATCTGTCATTATATAAATTTGTAGTATTTGTTGATATGATTATTCTGGATCTGTTGATTCCTTTTCCACTCACTTTGCATGTGCCTCTGCTTAAGTTATTTTATTGATTATCCCTAGCTGCGTATTAGGTTATGATTCACTGGGTTGACGTCTCACTCCTCATCACCATTTTTTTCAAGATTAGTGATCTGCAGGTGGGAGCGCCTGGACTTCTACTTTTCAACTACTCACTTTGTTGGTTAGTACTATAAGTAGATTATATAATAATAAATAAAGCCCGTAAAATATTATGCTCTATAGCTCTCCATTGGTACAATGTAATATATATGAAAAAAATAATTATGTTGTAAAACATTAAATACAAGTGAGTTGTACTAGTAAAAAAATATGTTTCTATAATAATATAAAATAATTTGAGTATAATCTAAGAATCTTCTTCGTAGTATCTGATGGAGTGTGACAAAGGTGGAGTGGAGTGTGACAAAGGTGACAGAGGTGATGAGGACCATCTCACCCTGCCTTTCCAAACCGAATCGGGGTGGAGTTTGACAAAGGTGGTATCAAAGCTCCATTCCATAACATGCTTCTGTAAGAATATTTGGTATAAGGAATATGATATTTTTTAAAAAAAATCTAATAGGTGTACTAATGGAATTAGGTATTTCTTTGATGAGTATTTTTTTCTTGATATTCTGATTTATTCATACGTATGTTAACGTGATTCTTTTCCTCCTAGATTGAATATTCCACCACGTAAGAAAGCATATGCCCCTGCTCTTAGTGCACCACTACAGCGGTGTTATCTAATGAAGCCTCTACTTCTCCAGGAATGAACCAAGGGGCACGAGTACCTTCCTCAAGACTAGAAACTGATGTAGTAAGAATGGAAGAGAGATTAGATCAATTATAACATAATATGGAGACGTTAGTTGAGACAGTAGCTTAGTAGAGGCAGCCTGCTCTTGCTCCTGTTCTTGCCCCAGTAAAATCTTGTACTAGTTGCACCTCAGCCACTTGAGTTAGCACCAGAAGAGGAAAGAAAATTACTAAAACATTTTTTGAAATTAGCTCCACCTATCTTCCTTGGAGAGGGAGACCCCACAGATTTCCTGGAAGTGGTCGAGTCTAAACTCAAATTATGAGGTGTCTTGATAAGAAGGCTATTGAGTTCACTGGGTATCAAATGAAAAATGAAGCAAGAGAGTGGTTCAGAAGGAGTATAGCAGGTAGATTGGGAAACCCTGTACCTCTTACTTGGGAAGAGTTTGTAGAACTTGCAGAGACAGAATTTTCTGCTTGAAAGTGTTTGCCAAGCTAAAACCTTGGAATTTGAATGGTTAGAGTAGACCCCTGACATGTCAATTTCTAAATATGCAAAGAGATTTAATCATCTAACCAAGTATGTTCCAGCTCTTGTTCTAGATGAAGCAACTAGAATGGATCGATTTCGACGAGGGTTGGTGACCTTATTGTATAAGATATTAGCTACTCATGATTTCAATTCTTACTCCCAGTTGGTGGATAAAGCAAGATTGATAAAGAATACAAAAATGGCAGCATGCAATACACGAGAGCAGCAAAAGAAGAATAGACTCGAAATTTTAAGTGGAAACAAAGGTGGGAGAGAAGATGACTATGAATAAATCCTTAAAATGTAAATTAACTCAATATTACATAAATAAATTCAACGTTTAGTTAATGGTTAATCACTTTGAACCATTAACTTATCTTGGTAAGTTTTACTTGATTTGCCCTCATATACTGATTTAAAAATCTAGGTTCGGATAACGGGTCACTGATGGCAAGTTAATGCCCACTATAAAAAATATAGCCAATGTCCCATTGATGGCACGAATGCCTACTATCACTAATGACACAAAGTGTCCTCTGATGGCACAAATGCCCATTATCACTAGTGATACAAAGTGTTCATTATTACTATAGACGTCTACCTTTTGGCTAGCCATTTAATCCAGAAGCTAGGTTCAATATCAATATAATGGGGCAATCTATTTATTTTCTCATTTTTAGTCAATTTCACTGTCAATAATAATAATAATATTTTTAATAATTCTTTAAAACAATAGCCACTTTTCACATTAACCGATTGACATTAAAACTTTAAAAATTCATTTTAATGCATTTATCTTCATCCATTTACTACATAAAATTTAATTTAATTAATTTGAAGTTCTATTATTCGTATTTCACATCCCAATTTAAATAAAAATCCAATTCTAGGGTCAAAAAGGCATTTTTGTAAGGTTTTACCACTTAAAGATTCTTTTACAGAAATACTGATTAAGTCCATATCCGAATTAAATTTTTAATTTTTAAAGACTTAACTAACTCTATTCCTCATTTATTATAAATACCCGAGTCACTCTCTACATTATACATAGCCCTATATAGGTATAATTCAAAAAGTCAATATTTAAAAATTTTAAATATTACAAGATAGATATTTCAAAGGCTTATGATAGAGACAATTGGGAGTTTCTTCCTGATATACTAGGGGCTTTGGGGTTTGATGACATATGGATTAGATGGATGATGTTATGTGCTACAAATGTATCTTACTCTTTTAGTTTGATTGGAGAGAGGTAGGGCCTGTCATTCCTGAAAGGGGTTTAAGACAAGGAGATCCTTCATCCCCCTAACTCTTTATCATTTATGCTGAAGGACTATTTTCTTTGTTTCAATAAGCTGAACAAAATGGTTTTATTCATGGTAGTAGAGCGAGTGTCAGAAGCTCGAGTGTCTCACATTTGTTATTTGCTGATGACTCGCTCTTTTTCTTTAAAGCCAAGGTAAAGGAAGCTAGTAGGGTTCAAAATATTCTTAAAGAATATGAGGTGGCATCAAAACAATCTATTAATTTTCAAAAGTCAGGAGTATTATTTAGCTCAAATATGGGTCCAACCTTGAGAAGGAGAATTTCTAAAATTTTAGAGGTGCCAATTTTTTTAAGTGGTGGTCCTTATTTGGGGTTACCATGTCTTATTGGTTGGAACAAGAGACAAGTGTTTTGTTTTTGAAGGAAAGGATGTGGAATAGGTTGAATGGGTTAAGCAATAGAACTCTTTCTAAAGTGGGAAAGGAAATTCTCCTAAAATTAGTGGCTCAAGTTGTCTCTCCATATTGTATGGGAGTTTTCCTTCTTCCTAAGTCCTTATGTCGTGAGTTGCAAAAGATTATGAACAAATATTGGTGGGGCTAAATGAATAGATTTAGTAGAAGTATTTGATGGTTAAAATGGGAAAGAATGTGTTGGAGTAAAGAGAATGTGGTATGGTTTTAGAGACCTTTTTTGCTTTAATGTAGCTATATTGGGAAAGCAAGGGGTGACGTTTGCTTATGGATTGTAATACCCTTTAATATAAGATACTCAAAGCTAAACATTTCCCATAAGGAAATTTTTAAAAGCTTCATTATAATGTAATTTGAGCTTTTCATAGAAGAGTATCTTGTTTTCCAGGATACGTTGAAGCAAAAGGTTAGTGAAGGGTGGGTAATGGGGAGCAAATTAAAGTTAAAGGAGAGCCTTAGGTTCCTAATGAGGGTCTTTTTTAGTGGATGATGGGATTGATTTCATTAACCACAACTTGAAAGTGGCCAATTTTTTAAAGAGTGATGGTAGTAGAAGGGAGTGAGATGTTGAGATGATCCTCAATCTCTTTTCAATTCATGACATTCATACAATTATTTGTATTCCTCTTAGCTTCAATGATGTCGCAGATAAGATCATTTGGCACTTTAATAAACGAGGTGCTTATAGTGTGAAGTCAGGCTATTATACCTATCTTAATATGTATGGTAGCTTGGATGACAGAATGGATGGAGTTGCCTAGTAAAAGATTGGGAATACAAATATCCCCTCAAAGATCAAAGTGTTCATGTGGAAAGTGTTGAGGAATACGCTACTTACAAAAATGAAGCTTAGGGATAGGGGAGTGAATTTGGAGGTCAATTGCTATTTGTTGTGGGGATGAAGAAATGTTGGATCATGTGTTGTTGGGCTATACTAGAGCTGGTGATGTGTGGGATTGTTTAAGGTATAGGAGGAGGAGATCTAACATTATAAATTTCTTTTCACAGGTTATGCAGACTTATATTTTTTACGAAACTTGAAGAAGCTATGATGGTTTCTTGGCATATTTGGCAGGCTAGGAATGAAGCTATATGGAGAGGAAATGTTTGGCCCACTGCATAATTAAATAAATAACACGAGTACTGTCGCACGAATGGAGAACTATTGCAATTAAAAATACTCGATCAATAAAATTCCTGCATCATCTGTAATTTTCAGTTTGGCAATTATAATTCGAGTGGCCAGCTTTCTATGATGGTGCCATTTTTCAGAATATACATACTACAGGGTTTAGAGTTATTTTTAAAGATAATGAAGACTCCTTCATCAAGGCTTTATTAGGAACTTTCAATGGCATGATGGATTCGAAGATTGTTAAGGCTATAGCATTACGAGTTACTCTCTTGGGTTCCTATCAATATGAATTTTGCAGGTTGCTTGTGTTACGAATTCCCAATTACTAGTCTCTACTCCTCTATTAATAATTTTTCTACATTTGGCCTAGCAGTGAATGATTGTAAGAACAGTTTAGCTAATAGGCCAGATTTTATGATTCGTTGGATTATATGACAATTTAACACTAGGGCATACAACTTAGTTAGGGATTCCTTTAGATTTTTTTAGTTTTAAGATTTGGAATGAAATCCCAGTGTGTATCTCGTTGGATTAATTTATTTTGAATAAAATAGTTTTTTCTTTTCAAAAAAAATAATAAGTATATATTATTTATTATATGTAACATATACCAACATTACTGATATATACTTATATATTCCGACATACATTGTTTTTCTTTTAATATCATTAAAAAATGGTTATCTAATATTTATTAAATTTTAATATCATACTTTATTTAATTTTACTTATTATAATTTATTATAGTATTGACATTGAAAAAGTTTGATGAAAAAACTAAAAATTGAAAAAAAAAAATTGAAGCATTTTATCAAATATGTGGAATGCATTACATTTGAAGAAGGAAAATTCTCTAATCAAAACATTTGAAACCCAAAAATAAATTAAAACAAAAATAAAAATAAAATAATGTACCAACTTTAATTAATTAAATTCTAAAGAGCACTGCAATTTTATCATATAATACAAATATTTTAATTTACAAAAGAAAATAAATAATATCATAAAAAAGGTCATCACTAACAATTGCTATCAACTTATACAATAGCTCCATTCTCTGGTAGAAGGGTCACACACTCTTTCCTTATATAACCAGTTGTGTAATGAAGTGCAATATTCTTATTTTTATATAGTTGCTCCTGCCTCAACAAGGATTTGAGCACAATTTACCTGAAAACACAAATTTTAATGGCCATCTACTTACTTCCATGCAACCAAAACAAAAACATAAAAAGGACAATTTATCTGCAATTCCATATCTCTGACAACACATCAATATGCAACGCCAAGAAGCAAGAAGTTGCTCGAGCAATACCCAATATATCCCAACATTTTCATTTTTTTTTTGAATTTGTACCATGATAAGAAGGCAAAATCTAAGAAGAAATTGTCGCAAGTTAAGAAAAATATAGAATTTGAATGATCAAATTAAAATTAAGCACCTGGTTTCACTTCAATGAAATAAAAAACAAAAAAAATAAAAACAAATTGAAAAGATGATGATGAGAAGAGAGTCGACGGTGGGAAAGTGGCGAATGCGATGACAAATGAATGATCTAAAAATTGAAAGAAATAAAATAGGGCTGTGCAGAAATTATAAAAATGACTAAACCAAACCGAACTGAATATGTTTGGTCGGGTTCGTTCAGTTTGTGTCCTTCAAGTGGTCGATGTCGGAATGCAATTTTAAAAATCATTGGATAATAGTCAATCAGTTAGTTTAATCTTTAAATTGCCGCTTCAATCGGAGACCGACCGACTATTTGTTGCCATATATATATATTATATTACACTTTAATAAAAACGATAACGGTTTGTTCATATATATATGCATTATAAACAACTCTTATACCAACTTCCTAACCCCGGCTGCATAAAACTTCCAAATCTCTTTTTGTCATATCCATGATTTTGGAGAAATTAAATAAGTATTTGGAGATATAAATTGCATATACTCAATATATATATCTAGAGTATATAAAACATATACATATGGTATATTAATTGTATATGTTGGATTAATATATTACATAATTAATATTTAATACACATATAAGGTACATTTGATGTGTATATAAGATACACATTACTTGTGCATATGTGTAATATTTTAAATTTTTTTAAAAATTTCTAAATTTTAGAAATTTAATAAAATAAATCATAATTTAAATGGATAAATTAAATTAATGGCTTTAAATAAAAACTAAAGGGATTTTAAATGAAAAAGTGAAATATATTTGTGATATATATGTAAAATATACATAACATATAAAAGTCAACACTTTTTTTAAAAAAAGTCAAAGTCCAATGGCATTTTTATAAATAAATTTTAGAAATTTAAAATTAATAAAATAATTTTTAAATAAATAATTTTTAAATGAAAGAGAGATTTTTGGACTTTTAATTTATTAAATAAATAATAAAATAATTAATTATTAAAATATTAAATAATATATATATGGTTATAAAAAAAAAGGTGAAAAGAAAGAGAAAATTAAATTGGTCATCATCTTTCTCTTCTTCTTCATGGAGGTCGAAACACCGTGGGAGAGTAAGAGAGGTTTTTTCTTCTTCCAAGCACTAAGAATTGAAGAGAATTCAAGAATTTAAGAGGAGTCTTGGTGATTTCTTCCATAATTAGTAAGTTTTTCATCTTAATCTTTGGAATTTCATAAATTTATGAATATGTTGAGTTTGGGATTTTGATGTAGTATGTTATAATTATTGGAATGGGTGTGTATGATGTTATTTTGGGTAGTTAACAATGATTTTAAGGTTGGATTGAAGAAATAGTTTAGTTTGGGTAAGATTGGTGAAGAGAAAGAATTTAGGGTTATGTAATTTTTGGGGTTTTGAAATCACGATTTTTAATTGTGTAAATTGATTCCAAATGAGTTGTTTTGATGCATAAACAAGTATTTTAAAGTCAAATATTGGATTTGGTTGTGTTTGGTTGGAGTTTGAGAAGAGAAGTGGAGATTTAGGGTTTTGGAAAAATGATTTTTCAAAGTTGTTGAATTGTTTGATTTATTTATTTAAGCATGTTGTTTACTGTTAAAAGTGATGAATATAAGCTTGAAATGATTAATGGACTGTGTTGGAATGGAAAATCTTCAATGGGGGAAGGTTATGCCATTTTAGAGTTTTATGTATAAGAGTGTGTTTTTGTAACGTAAATGGTTCAGATATATTAAAATATGTTTCTAATGATATAAATAAACTTAATATATTAAAATGAATGGACTATCATGAGAATTAAAAGTTAAAGTGAGGTTAGCCTTAAATTTTGGGTTTAATTATGGTTTAATATTGGAAATATCATTAAATGTGATACTAAATGATTATTTGCTATCACATTTGGTTTAGGAATTGAGGGAGGTTGATTTGCTTTGCCCAAGTAGTGAAGGGCAAGTTGGAAGGATAAGATTGAAGGTTGTTTTGAGCTTGTTTTGGGTTGCTATTGAGGTAAGTACAAACTTTGAATACATTGGTTATGTTTGCATGACATTTGGGCTTAACACATTTTGGTTGAAAAATGTGTTAAGCTACTTGGTATATTGGTTTTCTATGAATAATGTGCTATGACATTTATAATGTCATATATGTGTTAAATGCATTGTGAAAAGCCATTGATAATGGCTAACTTGTGTAAATGTGAATTATATGAAAATACCCAAAGTAATTGGGTAATGTGTTGTGAATGCAAAAATGTGGTATAATGTAATGAGATATGTGAAAACATAATGAAATGAATTTATATTGATAAAAATGAGAAAAGTGAGAAAAATGAGAAAAAAAATGAGAAAATAAGGTAATGTGCCTATATTGAATATGTGACAATGAGAAAGAGATTAATAATGAGAAATATGAATAAATTGTGTGTCTAGTATGTTATTCAATTTTCAAAGTTCTTTGTTTGGCGGCATGCCTATAATTGCCTACGGGCTAGACGCTGGGCATCATTGTGAAAATATTTTTAAGGTGAAATGACTGATCATAAGCCTCAAAACAAATATTTAAAGCTAGGCTGGGTGAAATGACCGGGTCGTAAGCTCAGGCCTAGTTGGATTATTACATTGATATATTGCCTATGGGACTAGACACATGGTGTCATTATAGACCAAAACAGTAACTCTAGAATTTGAATAGCATATTAGTTATCTTTGGGCCCATGTTTGTGTTTATTTTTATATGAATTGTGGATTGTGAAATATTTGAAAAGTATGAGAAAATGGAATGATGTGATGTTTATAAGCATTTTGCATTGGCATTACTTTACATTTTTATTATTATCAAAGTTTGTACCGCTAAGTTTTAACTTAGCGCGATTGTAATTTCTCGCGTAGGTGGCATGGGCGTTTTTGTAGAGCCGGAGAGTTTTACTGGACCTAATCGTACCTAGGCTTGCATTTATCGAGCTTGAAGTGTTTTTAGGTACATCAATATCAGAGCCATTTGCCAGCATGTACATATCTGATATTATAGTATATTCTATATGTATTGTTGATTTATATATCTATGTATAAATATTTTGAGAAAATATGAAGAAATTGAGAAGTATTGCTGAAATGGAGATTTGATTTTTTTTTTATTTGGGAGTGTTTTCTGATGCAGATTGTGTTTTACTGAATTTTGGAAACATCCAAAATACAGATAAAACTCTGGCGATTTTTTTTCCAGAGATTTTCATATAAAATGTTTATTTTGGATTACTATAACAAGTAAAAAATATTTATATACTATTTAATTTTATATATTTAGTATTTAAAATCTTAAAACAGAAATGTAAATTTTTTTATTAAATCGGTCTGTGATATTTTTATACTGTATATGCTTATTTATATATGCTGAAAATATGTATTGTACATATATAGGGTATGAGGGTGTTACATTTATTTTGGTATCAGAGCCTAGGTTTGAGGTTCTCGAACTAGGTGAGTTAGTAGAGAGAGAAAATTAAAATTTTAAAAAAATAATTTTCAATTGTGATGCATGCATTGGCACTGACAATTTATCTGATGTCTGATGTCTGATGTTACAGAAAATTCTATATGTGTACTGCAATGTGATATTATTTGAATTTTTGAATAAATCTAGAAATTTTGGATAAGTTTGAAAATTTAATGGAAAATTATTTTATATGTTAGAATCCAATGAAAAAAAATCATAATTTTTAAAGATGGATTCCTAATTAAGAAAAAAATAGAAGAACATGGGTGGTTGGAACAGTTCTAGCAACTCAGAATATGTAAAAATTGAGAAAAATATTTAAAAGCTATGGCAAATCAACCCAGAAAAATCTAAAAATTTACATACAATATTATATGTATTCCTAGAATATACAGTTAAAAGTTTATGAATTTTTATTAAGGTTTAATACCTAAAAAAATAGATAACCGGGTGTTTCTAGAGGAATTATTAAAGAGAAAAATTCTGTGGGTTTGGAAGATTTAATTTTTAAATATAGTAAATCAACTTGAAAAAAAAATCTAAAATTTTACATATAAATCCATATATGTGTCAAGTGCACAAGACTAAAATTTTACAAGTTTTATAAAAAATTGGTAAGAAATATAAAAATTGAAAGTGAGATTGACATGAAACTAAGAAAGTCATACAACTTTGTGTACATGAGGAATAAATTAATTTCATGAGACAAATGAATAAGAAAAATTATAAAAATTTATATCAAGATTGGTAGAAGTATGAAGAAGAAATATTGAGTTTTTAATAATTTAGAACAAAGAGTTCATAATAAAAAAATTAAAAAGGGAAATGGTATGTGATAGTGAGTTGTTTATTATGAAAAAAATGCATGATTTAGGGTTTGAGTATGTAAAATTAGGATATCTAAATGGATGATATTAATTAGTGTAATGAAATGAATTAGTGTTGTTTAAAAGTAAATATTATGATCTTAAGATTGAGAATGTGACATGGATGAGATTTGGTGAGGTTCATGTTGTTGGTTGCATTATATGAAATTTGAATTTTTGATGGGTTTCCATAATTATAAAAGTGATGTGTTTTGATGTTATATTAATATAAAAATAATTTTTATAAAGTTAGCTCTTGAAAATAAAATTAATAGAATAAAATTTAAGTAAAGTAGTAAGTTGAAAATTTAGAGTTGTAAGAAAATTTCGATGAAGATTATTTAGATATTGATAGTTTAATGTTTAATAAGTATGAGAGTAATTTTGAATGAGTAATATTACTTATGAAAATATCATATAATGTGTAATGTGGTTGATAGTATAGATACTAGATATGAAATAAAGAGAAATGACTAAGAAAGTGAAAATATATATATGAAGAGTATGGTGGGTGTATGAAAAATGTGAGAGAGAAGTAACATTGAAAATGTGACTAATATTTATGTAAAAAAAAGATAAATGAGGGTAAATTATTTATTATATAAGAATGAGAAATGATAATATTCCATGAAATATGATAAATGTTCAATTTATATATATATAAAGTAGAGTATAATTGTGTGATTGTGTATATACACGAATATGATATGTGTGGTGAATTGTCCAATACAAACACTAATGTGATATGTAAAAAAATATGGAAAGTAAATCACATTATGAATGTGACTTATGGATATGTATATAGATGATTTAAAAATATGAAAAATATTTCAAATGTGAAATAATATGAATTTGTGAGATGAAGGTGATCATAATAAGGTTGATCACCTGGAAATTGTGACAATGTGATGTAATGTGAAAGTGATCAAGTATTAAGTTGATTACTTAAAGATATGAAAAAGTATTATTGAAGTATTATGGTATGTTTGTAACTCTATATAATTACTTATTTGATATAAGAAGGAGAAATTGGCAAAAAAAATTATTGAATAAGTTGAGATATAATTGGTAATTATTAGTAAATGGATTTTAAAATTGGAAAAAGAGTTTTTGTTAAATAATTGTATAAAATTAGTATATAAATATATGAGTTGTTGATGATAATGTTAATGGATCATGTGTTTAGACTAATAAAAAACAAGTGGATAAGGGTAACTTGTCTTAAAACAGAATTGATATGCGTTAACTCTTCATGTAGTAAGAATTTAAAGAACTAATATGTGATTTTGATATGCCACGGGTGTGTGACCATTGAGAGATGGGCATAGTTTCGAGATAAGAGCTATTTGAGAAAGAATTATAGTGAAAGCAGTATTTATTTGTAACTCGCAGATGTGGGCTTAAGATGATATAACTGTGAAATATATTTAGTGAAATTGATAGTTTTGTTTCATGACATACAAGCAAGATTTATGGCTAGTATAGTTGGACTCATAACCTTATGTAGAAATTTATTTATGACTATAGATAGTGTGGAAACAGAAAAAAATTGTGAAAATATGATAAGCTATAAATGATGTGTAAGAAAAGTGATTTTTGTAAATATGGTAACTATATGAAATGTGAGGAAATGATATATGAAAGGAATTATGAAATGTGAGTAAGAGTTATATTGAATGTGTTTGAAAGTGGTATAAAATGAATAAGTTGATGAAAATGACGTTTAAAGTGAATGAGGCTAGGGAAAATGAATATTATCTGTAATGATGAATTTGAAGAGAATTAAAATTTGAGAATAAATTTAACTTAATAGAATTAGGTTATGAATTAAAAATAGATTGATGAATTTAAAATAAACTAAAGGTTGATTAGAATACAATAAGGTTGTGATGGTCATATTGTGATAGTTAGATTAATTGATTTGAAATGTAATAAGTTTACAAGTATTTATTGAAATTCAATGTATGTAGTTGTATTAAGAATATGCAAGCTATATGATAATGTGTATAATACAACATTCTGATATACATATGCATACGAAAGGAGCTAAGTTATATTAGTTTTAAATAATTATAAGAGAAAAATATTAGTTATAATATAATTGGAATGAATCTTAATAAGGAAATAAGATTTTGTTATTGTATAATAGTGATATTAAATTAATATATAGTAATTGTATAAAGAGTAGGATCAAAGTGAAGATGTGTAAAATTATCGTGTTTAGACTTTTTAGTTGGAATTGGGAGTTGTTATCATTTGTGATTTTTACAAATAACTATTTATAAATATAAGCAAAGTGATAATTAAACAGAGATACAATTTTAAAAATGACTATGATGACAGAATAGTCAGTGTTAAAATATAAGTTATTAACATTTGAATTTAAGGTAATGAGAGTGTATTTTTAAGATAATGAAGTGATCAAATATCTTGAGTGTAATAGATGTGTGATGTATATATATTAAAGAGATGAAGTAATTTTGTCTAATGACAATTTGATTGATGATATGATAATCAATTGTGACTGTTTGAGTAAATATATAGTATAATGATGAGTTATGGAATGGTAAAAAGGTAATTGAGAATTAATCTAAGGGGAATAGTAGAAATAATGTAATATGATGAAATAATGATTTGATGAGATGATTAATTTAATATGAGATTTTAAGATTATGTTTTGATTTGGATGATTTATTACCGTACTGGATATTTTCGAGGACGAAATTATTTAAAGGGAAGAAAATTATCATATCCGTGATTTTGGAGAAATTAAATAAGTATTTGGAGATATAAAAGTTGTACATACCCAATATATATACCTAGTATATGTATAACATATACATATGGTATATTAATTGTATATGTTGGATATATACATTACATACTTAATATATTTAATACACATATAAGGTACACTTGGTGTGTATATAAGATACACATTACTTATGCATATGTGTAATATCCCTTTTTTTTTTGAAAATTTCTAATTTTTAGAAATTTGATAAAATAAATTATAATTTAAATGAATAAATTAAATTAATAATTTTAAATGAAAAATGAAGGAATTTTAAATGAAAAAGTAAAATATATATGTGATATATATGTAAAATTACATAATATATAAAAGTCAACACTTTTTAAAAGAAAAGTCAAAGTCCAATGGTATTTTTATAAATAAATTTTAGAAATTTAAAATTAATAAAATAATTTAAAAATAAATAATTTTTGAATGAAAGAGGAATTCTTAGACTTTTAACTTATTAAATAAATAATTAAATAATTAATTATTAAAATATTAAATAATATATATATGGTTATAAATAAAGGTGGAAAGAAATAGAAAATTAAATTGGTCATCATCTTCCTTTTCTTCTTCATGGAGGCTGAAACACCATGGAAGAGTAAGAGAGGTTTTTTCTTCTTCCAAGCACTAAGAATTGAAGAGATTTCAAGGATTTAAGAGGAGTCTTGATGATTTCTTCTATAATTAGTAAGTTTTTCATCTTAATATTTAGAATTTCATAAATGTATGAATGTGTTGAGTTTGGAGTTTTGATTTAGTATGTTATAATTATTGGAATGTGTATGTATGATGTTATTTTGGGTAGTTAACAATGATTTTAAGGTTGGATTGAAGAAATGGTTGAGTTTGGGTAAGATTGGTGAAAAGAGAGAATTTAGGGTTACGTAATTTTTGGGGTTTTGAAATCATGATTTTTAAATGTGCAAATTGATTTCAAATGAGTTATTTTGATGCATAAATAAGTATTTTAAAGTCAAATATTGGATTTGGTTGTGTTTGGTTGGAGTTTAAGAATGAAAGTGGAGATTTAGGGTTTTGGAAAAGTGATTTTTCAAAGTTGTTGAATTGTTTGATTTTATTTGTTTAAACATGTTGTTTAGTGTTAAAAGTGATGAATATAAGCTTGAAATGATTAATGGATTATGTTGGAATGGAAAATCTTCAATGGAGGAAGGTTATGCCATTTTAGAGTTTTGTGTATAAGAGTGTGTTTTTATAATGTAAATGGTTCAAATGTATTAAAATATGTTTCTAATGATATAAATAAACTTAATATATTAAAATGAATAGACTAGTATGAGAATCCAAAGTTAAAGTGAGGTTAGCCTTAAATTTTAAATTTTTGCTTGGATGGGGTTTAATTATGGTTTAATATTGAAAATGCCATTAAATGTGATACTAAATGATTATTTGCTATCACATTTGGTTTAGGTATTGAGGGAGGTTAATTTGCTTCATCCAAATAGTGAAAGGCAAGCTGGAAGGATAGGATTGGAGGTTGTTTTGAGCTTGTTTTGGGTTGCTATTGAGGTAAGTACAAACTTTGAATACATTGGTCATGTTTGCATGACATTTGGGCTTAACACATTTTAGTTGAAAAATGTGTCAAGCTACTTGATACAATGGTTATGTATGAATAATGTGCTATGACATTTGTTATGTCATATATATGTTAAATGCATTGTGAAAAGCCATTGATAATGGCTAAATTTTGTAAATGTGAATTATGTGAAAATACCCAAAGTAATTGGGTAATGTGTTGTGAATGCAAAAATGTGGTATAATGTAATGAGATATGTGAAAACATAATGAAATGAATTGATATTGATATAAATGAAAAAAATGAGAATAGTGAGAAAAAAAATGAGAAAATAAGGCAATGTGCCTATATTGAATATGTGACAATGAGAAAGAGAATAATAATGAAAAATATGAATAAATTGTGTCTAGTCTGTTATTCAATTTTCAGAGTTCTATGTTTGGCAGCATGCCTATAATTGCCTACGGGATAGACGTTCGACGTCATTGTGAAAATATTTTTAAGGTGAAATGATCGGGTCGTAATTCTCAAAAATAAATATTTAAAGCTAGGCTGGGTGAAATGACCGGGTCATAAGCTCGGACCTAGTTGGATTATTTTATTGATATATTACCTATGAGGCTAGACACATGGTATCATTATAAACCAAAACAGTAACTCTGAAATTTGAATAGCATATTAGTTATCTTTGGGCTCATGTTTGTGTTTGTTTTTATATGAATTGTGCATTGTGAAATATTTAAAAAGTTTGAGAAAATGGAATGATGTGATGTTCATAAGCATTTTGCATTGGCATTACTTTACACTTTTATTATTATCAAAGTTTGTACCGCTAAGCTTTTAGCTTAGCGCGATTGTAATTCGTTGCGTAGGTGCATATGCCTTTTTTTAGAGCCGAAAAGTTCTACTGGACCTAGTCGTGCCTAGGCTTGCATTTATCAAGCTTGAAGTATTTTTTAGTATATTAAGATCAGAGCCATTTGCCACCATGTACATATCTGATATTATAGTATATTTTGATACTATGTATATTATGTTTGTTTTTGAAGTATATATATTGTAAATTGTAAAGAATGTTTTGGATAAGTTGTTTAAAATAGGGTTCTATATGTGTTGTTGATTTATATATCTATGTATTAATATTTTGAGAAAATATGAAGAAATAGAGAAATATTGGTGAAATGGAGATTTGATTTTTTTTATTATTATTTAGGAGTGTTTTATGATGCAGGTTGTGTTCTGCTGAATTTTGGGAACATCCAAATTACAGATAAAATTTTGGCGAATTTTTTTCCCAGAGATTTTCATATAAAATGTTTATTTTGGGTTACTATAACAAGTAAAGAATATTTATATACTATTTAATTTTATATATTTAGTATTTGAAATCTTAAAACAGAAATGTAAATTTTTTTATTAAATCGGTTTATGATATTTTTATACCGTATATGCGTATTTTATATATGTTGAAAATATATATTGTATGTATATAATGTACAAGGGTATTACACTTTCTCTCTTTTCCAATCAAACTCTCTTGCTTCTAAAATTCTTTTAATTTTCTTTAACTGCAAGTCTCTCAAATATCAATTTCTTCAATATTCTTCACCCATTTTTTCAAAGTTTTCTAATATCATCCTAACTTCTTCACTTTTCCACCAATTCTAATAATTTTTTGTAAGTTTTTCTTAATTTCTTTTGAATTTTATTTGATTTCTGTTAAGGTTTTCTATTTGTTTTTTTTTTATTTTTATTTTTGGATTTTTTGAAATTTACATATCCTTTTATTTAAATTTATTTGTTTGTTTTTAGATTTATGTTAGATTTTTTTCAAAATTCCTATTTGGATCTTTGTTTTCATGTGGATATTTGGAATAAGATACATATTATATATTGTTTGATTTTTTCTATTCTATTATATAAAATGATTTTATTTCACTTTGTATAATTTTTTTTTATTGATGTGAGTTTTTTTTTTAATTTTATTTTATAGAAGATCTAAGGATTCTAATTTTTTTTGAAATTTTTTGAAGAACATTATGAGATTTTTCTTATTTGCCTTGAAATTTTGACAGATTTTCATTTGCATGTATTCTGAAAAATCTAATCCCACCATACCTGTTTTTACTTGACCAAATCAACTTATACATCGGTTGGTCGAAATTTTATACCAATTCAGTCGATGTCGGTTAGATATTTTAATTGAGATGTAGGGTTTGATCGGTTTTAAAAATACCCTAAAACTGACAAATCCCGATTCGTGTACATCTCTAAAATAAATAAAAAAAACATAAGAAGAAGATGAAGAAAAGAAAAAGGAAAATTAAAGTGTACCGTAAAATTGAAAAAAAAAACTTATAACATCTCATAATTTTAAAAAATAAAAAAATTAAAATTAAAAAAATGAGTAGTAAAAATAAAAATAAAATTTAAAAAATAGTATACGATATAATTTTCTCTTAATTTTTTTGAGTAATTTTATGAAAAGCTCGTAGCTAAATCAGCACCAATCCGTCATCTCCAATCTATAATTACACTCATTGTTGTGAAATATAAAATTTCTACGGCTTTAGTTAAAAATATATAAAAAATTAAAAATAATTTTAAATTTATTATATTTATAAATAATTTATTAAAATATTATAATTTTTAAAAAATTTATTAAAATATTAAATTTAAATAAGTTTATAATAAATTTATAATATGAATTTATTAATTTTATACGGTATATAATAAATTTATTATAAATTTATAAAAAAATAATAAAAATATTTTTAATAAAAAAATAAAAAATTTTAAAAAATAAAGTTTAAGGTGTCATTTCCCTAATTTCTATGTAATGCCAGCATAGCCCCACTGGGCCACTGTCAATATCCATCAACCGGTTGGGTTCCGCCCCTGAGACTTGAGTTTATTAGAGCCTTGGCGCTGGGGCTCTGCTACTTAATCAGCAATTTTGCCCAACGTAAAACATCGTCATTGACATCCTAATACTTCAATCACCAAACGCCATTGTGAAACCATCAGCAGAACGGAAACCATCAGCCGTAAGCCCCACAAAAGAGCCACTACTAGAACACAAGGGTTACAAAGATCATAAAGGTTCGTTGATTTCTTTATAGACAGTTTATGAGTGGTATTTGTACGATTTGCATGTGTTAAGCATATAACTATCCTTATTGGTTTACCCTTTTTTCTTTGGTAGTTCAACGGACGGTTGCCAAGAGATGAATCGCAGAAAAATTGCTCTCTAGGTTTGTCGTCTTAGCAATTTGAATCAAGCCGCATCGTAAAAAAGTCGCCTTGTTCATTGCTTTGGCTGTGAAAGCGCTTCTCATTTCGGCGGTCGAACCTGCGGCATTGCTCCCCACTACCTACTTCCCTCTTTGCGTGCTCATCACTTCCGCATACCAATTTCTTTCTCAGTCACTATCATTCATTTCCGTAATAACAACTCGATGCGAGGAAGTGCCAACCGCTCTTTTGCGAGAAAGAAGATCGGAGAATAGCAAATTGGACAACCATAGGTAGGAAAGAGCTAGAAGGAAGAGAAGACTGATTAATCTTTAATTTCTTACTGTTTACAATTGATAGTTCTTTTTTTTCATAGTTTATTATATTATATTGAATTCAATGAATTTTGGTAACCTTAATCGTTGAACACATTTTGTTTCAGTCCGGATTGTTTATCAGAAAGTCGAAATTCATCTCATTGGAAACTGTGTATAAAGTTAAGGCTGAGATGGTGAGTTAGGTTTTCGTTTTCTTTCTTTTCTTTTCTTGATTCTCTCGATAGTTTTCTTTTGGTCAGTGGGAAAATATGAGAAAATAACGGTGTGGAAGACAAATTGGGGCTTTGATTGGGTTTGTCTATATATTATTATTGAAGCTTTACAATTTGATATGTCAAGCAAATTTTTTTTTCCTGTTTGGGATTTTACAGCAACGAGATATTAGAAAATGGTTAATGAAGGCACATGACAAAGGCAATGGCAATGCTGCAAAGCCTGTGCAACCTGCCACAAGTACAGAGAAGAAACTTCCTCTCACGGATTCAAAGCCTGAAGTACTTGTGAGTATATTGATTAACAATTAGATAAAGATTTACCATTATGCATGTTTACTTGAATAAGGTTGAAATTCAAGTTTGGTATTTGAACAATAGGGTATGAAGTTCAAAGATTATTTCATGTTGGTGTTTACTTTTGAGCAAGGATATTCATAAATGTATTGCAATTTTAGTTGCAAGGAGGTGAAGAAAATCTAGGTAGAAGGAAAACTAGCAAGTATTTTCCAAAGGACAAACAGGAGCCAAAAGGAGAAAAAGAAGTTGAGGAACTTCCAGCAAAGAGAAAAACTCAAAGTGATGATGACCAATCAGTTAAACTGCCACCTTCAAAGAAAATTCACATAGTTGATGATGATGAAGATGAAGATGAAGACGACTTTGTTTTTCCTGATAAAAAGAAAACTCTTGATGTCACTCATAGCAAAAAATTAAAGATTGGTTCTGGTAGAGGAGTTACTCAGAAACCTGTAGATGATTATTCAAATGATGAAGATGATGCTAAGGAAACTCAACCTACTGTTAAGGCCAGTGGTAGAGGTCCTGGTGGTAGGGGTGGATCAGCAGCATCAGCAGGTGGAAGGGGCAGAGGTGGTGGAAGGGGTGGATTTATGAATTTTGGTGCAAGGAAAGACCCTCCACACAAAGGAGAAAAGGTCATAGATAAACTATAGATGTCTCATACATTTAGTTAAGGCGATCATATATACTTTGTGTTAACATTAGTTCCTTTTTTCCCATTTTCTCCTCCTGTCAGGAGGTCCCTGAAGGTGCTTCTGACTGTTTATCTGGTTTGACTTTTGTAATTAGCGGAACTCTTGACAGGTATTTTGCTTCTCTTTTACTTCTGTTTTACTGTTCACAAGCTTTGATTAATTGGCTATACATAAAAGGAACATTCTGAGTATCTATTACTGTTCTCAGTGCATAGATTATATCATTCTGTAGTACAGAAGAAATTAGCGTACTTTCTATTGTTACGTGTTATAATAATTTGGAGGTTGTATTGAACCATGCTGGCTTTGCACCTCTGACTGTTTATTTGCGTTTCCTTAGCATTGGATCATACCAGCTACATTGTGATTAATTCTTGCAGTTTGGAAAGAGAAGAAGCAGAAGACTTGATTAAACATCATGGAGGCCGTGTTACTGGATCTGTCAGCAAGAAAACTGTAATATCATGCATATATCCTATGTTTTTATTTCATTCATGCTACATTGATAGCATGTTTATCAACCATCTGTTTGCAGAATTATCTTTTATGTGATGAGGATATTGAGGGACGGAAATCTAGTAAAGCCAAAGAGCTTGGGTAGGTTATCACAGATTCAATCATGCATTGAATTTTTTCCTCTGCAGCTGTTATTCTCCTATTGCATTCCTGAGTCCATTTTCTTTTGTAGTACTCACTTCCTTACTGAGGATGGATTGTTTGATATGATACGTTCATCAAATGCAAAGGTCCCTGCATGTGATGAGTCAAAGGAGCCTATCAAGAAAGTTGCTTCTCTGCCAAAGAAAAGTCCTCATAAAGTAGAGGGTAAGACTATGAATATGCTTCAAATAACTATGAGCTTTTGTTTAACCATATTAACAAATTAATTAGGTTCTGATGTTCCTATATTTATTCTGGCTTAGTCTGTAAGTTGCAAAAGTATTTTCCTAAGGTGCAGCATTTCCTTTTTCAGTATCATTGTTGCATTTTCAAATACTAATGGCCTACTTCCTGGTCTATAGATGCTTCTCTTGGTTCTTGTTGTGTTGGTGTAGGGCAATATGTGATTGTACAGTGTTAGAAGGGGAATCATATAGTTCAAATTTTTGTTTTTGTTCCCAATTATGTGTAGACTTTAGCTGGAGATCATGATTTATTTAGGTCCTTGACCACGTTGATGTAGGTGCTGAGAATATCATTTGGACTGTCTGTCATGGTTCCATGTTTGTGTAATAGTTAGTTGGAATATGTAGCAAAGTTTGAACTGTTGATATTAACATATCGTATTCTAGACTTGTATTGGGTTGTTATGCAGAGGCAATAACTACTTGTGTCTTTGCCTTTTGGACTATGGATGTTTTTTATTGTCAACAATTTGGCCCTGCTTTTCTTCTAAATTACTTGGTCAAGTTGTGTTTCTTGTCTAAAGTTCTCTTACAAAATATCAAAGTTGAAACCATGTGCAGGCAAGTCTACGACAAAACATGCAAGTAGCAAAGATTCAACCATTGGTGCTTCTCCTGCAAAGAACAAAGAACAAACTATCAAACATTCTTCCCTTCCATTGACAGAAAAATATAGGCCAAAGGCTCCAAATGATATGATTGGGAATCAGTCATTGGTATGTGTTTCAGTCAATATCCCCTCTGATTTGGTTTAGTGCTCATATTTTCCCTCTATTTTATTTCAATCTTTAGAATTGTAATAGTAATCTCTCTTTCCAATTATATTTAGGTTACCCAACTTCATAATTGGTTGAAAAATTGGGATCAGCAGTTCCTTGATACTGGAAATAAAGAAAAGAGCAAGAAACAAAATGACTCTAGTGCCAAAAAAGCTGTACTATTGAGTGGGACACCTGGTATAGGGAAAACAACAGCAGGAAAACTGGTCAGTCAAATGCTGGGTTTCCACACAATTGAGGTTGGCTTTTGGACACAACTTATGTAACAATGGTTTTTTTTTCTTTTTGGTCATTCATTGAAAAATTATACTGCTTCATACTTATATCTTCTCTTGTGCAACTTTTCCTTGTAATTATTCTATATGTATCATTTAGGTAAATGCTAGTGACAGTCGAGGAAAGGCAGATGCCAAGATTAGCAAGGGAATTGGCGGAAGCAATGCAAATTGTGTAAAGGAACTTGTCAGCAATGAAGCTTTGGGTGTTAACATGGATAGGTTGGTCATACATTTTTCATCTCTCCTTTTCAAGTGTTCAAAATTTTTTTTAGATTTTTCCCGTGCTGAATTTGATTTGTATGAAATTTTAGGTCAAAGCATCCAAAAACTGTTCTAATCATGGATGAGGTAGATGGCATGTCTGCAGGGGATAGAGGTGGAGTTGCTGATCTTATTGCTACCATAAAGATTTCTAAGATTCCCATTATCTGCATTTGTAATGATCGTTACAGTCAGAAACTAAAAAGTTTGGTGAACTATTGCCTGCTTCTCAGTTTCCGGAAACCTACAAAGCAACAGGTTTATGCTTTTTCCACTCTACATGCATAAAACTGAGAATGAAATTATAAAGAACTGTTTGGTGAAGTCTGAACACACCATCATCTTGGCCGTTTTCACGCTTCCAAGCTTATATGGTAGCTTCAGTAGATCACTAATCAATGGAGAAGGTATATCTAGATGAATGGTTCAAGATTTTTGGTTAGGATTTAGCTGCCTCCATTGCAGAAAGCCAATACTGAGCTCTGATTCCACCTAACTAGGTCTGTAGGAATGATGTTTTTTTTTTTTCTTTCATTTCTTGGTTAACATATTTCATTTAGGAATGTCATGCAGTGAAGAAGGTATTGCCTAACAGTGAATGTTGAAATAAATGTAAAATATGGACAAAGGCCAACATTATCTCCTCACTTTCTCTCTCTGTCCCTTTTTCCTTTCTCTGTGTGCTTTTGTATATTCTTAAAACTTCATCATAGAGGTTATACTTTGTTGGTCAGCCTTTTAAAGTTTCAAGAACCTGCCACTCTGTTTAGGTGCTTAACTAATAATAAAAATTGATAGGACATTAGGTAGCATAGCTATTCTAAGCTTTAGGCTTCTATCCTGCCTTTTCTTGGGAAAGGATTTTGGAAGTTGAGTTTATGTGAAATTAGCAATCTGTTGTGCATAGCTGTTTCCATTGATAATGGAAGAGAAAAAACCAACCGGAGAATACCCATGTACTTGAGTTGTCTGCAATTAATTTAAGAAAAACATAAAGAGTCAATGAACTACCCAGAAGGAATTGCAAAGAGGAAAAAATGTCTTGCACTTTAGATGAAATTTTGAAGTTCAATTTTTTGAGACAACTTACACAATTTATGAGGTTATTAATGCTGAATTTTATTCATGGCAGATGGCAAAGAGATTAATGCAGGTTGCAAATGCAGAAGGCCTTCAAGTTAACGAGGTTAATACTTCTTTGAAGTTTCAGTGAATTTCTTAATTTGGAGTTTGTACTTATCTTGTATGGATGTTCTCTATTAATGAATTCATATGATTCTCTTCTCAAGGCATTTTTAGCCTCCAAATTATTTGTTTGCCTTAATTAACAAGAATTGGTGCTTAATAAAATGCCTCACTTTGGTCTTATAAGTAATATGCAAAAGACAATTATAGATATATTGCTGAATGATCTGTGTGGCACTCGGTTGTAACTTCATGGCATTATTTAGCTAAAATACATTTTCTGTGGCAGACTGTTAAGATTGTGTGAATTTGGAACTAATTAAGTGGAAATATGATTCTTCCTCACCCTTTCCCATGCTTTTCTTTAGGTGTTCTTTCCAATTCATTAATTTTCTGTATCAGATGATTTCTAGATAGGTTTATTTAACTTCTCTTACTCGCAGTCATCTTGTTCTGCTTGTTTGTAAATTGAATATTTCTTATGATTGCGTGAATGTTAATTGCTAAATAATAGCCTGAGCTTTTATTTATTTATTTTTTCTGTTTTTTTTTTCTTTTTCTCTAGATCGCACTCGAGGAACTTGCTGAAAGAGTGAATGGAGATATGCGAATGGCATTAAACCAATTGCAATATATGAGTGTCTGCATGTCATTCATTAAGTATGATGATGTTAGACAGTGCCTTCTTAGTAGTGCAAAGGATGAAGATATTTCTCCATTCACAGCTGTTGACAAGTATGATGATAGCTTTTAATTAAGAATAATTCTCTATGCTGTATTTTAATTAAGGAAAAAAAAAAGATATCATACCCATACTCCTGATATCATACCCATACTCCTGTATTTTTCACTTCTCTTTAATTGGCTTCCTGTTATGTGCAATGGCATCTGAGTTGTATTTCACTGGAACATTTGGAATTATTGCGTTTTTCGATAGAATCTATTATCTTTGTACCATTTCCATTGCACATGACAAGGTATCATTGTTTGATTATACAAAATATTGCATATCCTTTATCAGCAGAAAGGAAATAGATAAATTGTGTGAGGTGACTTTGTTTTAGTATCATATGCCAATGTTGCATTATCATGTAACATTTTGGCCATGTTGTATCTGTTACAAATGATCTGTTTTTTGACCTTTGATTTGTTACTTGTGTTTTGTGTCTCTTTGTTGTGGGGTAAGCTTCAGGAGCTTATAATAATCAACGACTTTGATGATATCCTTCTGCTGTCATTTTCCTTTTGCTCTTATAATAAGAAAGATAAAGTGCTTAGTTGTTGCTTATTTTATATTTTTGACGAAGCTTCTGTCTGTCCATGCATGAATATGAGATATTTGAAAGTATTCTAAGAGTATACCTGCTTTGTTGTTGTAGGCTTTTTGGCTTTAATGGAGGTAAGCTGAGAATGGATGAACGCATTGACCTTAGCATGAGTGATCCTGATTTGGTTCCTCTTCTAATTCAGGTTCTTTTCTTGCTCATGTACTTATATTTTATTGCCTTTATGAAATTCCTTGAAAGTTTAAACCAAGTGCCTTTTGAAGTTTGGTTCAAAGAGTAAACATTTTCAATGGAGTGAAGCTTTTGTTATATTCTATAGAAAAAAATGTCACAGTGACCACCAATCATGGCTTAGCTTGGGAAGATAATAGTCAACTTTTGCAGGTGGTCTCTCGAGTTAATGATGATGCCTAAGGGTCCAATAAGAGACTAATCAAATCAACTCTCTTAATTACATACCTTTATGTGTGTGTAAATGTGTGTTATTACACATTTATCTTATTTATTAATTCTGACATGCCAAAAACACGAGGCGGCATTTATTTTTTAGATACTTGTATTATTTAGCATGTAATATATCCTGAACCTCAAGTATTTTCTTTTGTCATTTGTTCTATGCATGGAATTTATTCATTATATTTGGCAGGAAAATTATATTAATTATAGGCCAAGTTCAATTGGCAAGGATGACAGTGGACTGAAGCGAATGAGCATGATTGCCCGTGCTGCTGAATCTATTGCAGATGGAGATATAGTAAATGTGCAAATTCGAAGATATCGACAGTGGCAGCTCTCTCAAACTGGTTCCCTTGCTTCCTGTCTCATTCCGTATGTATTCCTATTTGAATGCTGAGAGTTCTTTGAATAGATTTGAACTTTGCCTCTGTACTGGTCTCTGATTTCTGCTGTTTGAATCAGGGGTTCATTGCTGCATGGGCAAAGGGAGACGCTTGAACGGGTAACTTTTGACTATCTTGCATATTCAATGTGCTGGCTATCCTTTTTGCCGTTCCATCATATGGACGGATTAGTGGTTGCTACTTATTAGTTATTTATGATGCTTTATCAGAAAAAATTTCCATGGTAAATGAGGCAGTCATGCAATAGCTTGAGCCTTTATGCGAGACTTATATATGCAATTCCCTACTATTTAATCTTATAAACGCAATAGCTTGAGCCTTTATGGGACCCTGATAACAGGTTTGGTGGTGGCTGGGAAAAAATTTCCATGGTAAACCAGTTTTTCTTCTTTTATATCTAGTTGCCACATAAATATATCTGATTAGTAATCCTTTATTTCGAAAAGCAGTCATTTTCTGGTGGACTTCAATATTTGCTCTAGAAGGTGGAGGTTTAATATCGTTTCTTAAACAAGCATATAACGTAGGAGAGCTCGGGAATGAGTTGGACTTTTAGAAATTATAATTAGGATTTGTAGAAATCAAGAATTAGTGCAGCAGATCTGAATTTTCTTTAAACTATAAAGGAAAGTTAAACAAACAAAAATAAACTGCTAGTGCTGATAGGATCTAGGACTCACTCATTAGGAAAGCATCACACTTCCTAGGATTAGAATTGTGTCACACCCCTCAAAGATGAAAGCATAATTTGTTTGAATTATTGGACTCTGATATTCACAAATCACTCTATAAGGTGGAGGTTTACTTTCACTTCTTTAACAAGCATATGACATAGGACAGCTTGGTAGGAAGTTGGACTTTTTAAAAATTAGGACTAGGATTTATAGAAATCAAGAATTAGGGCTTTTGTTCTGAATTTCTTCAGAAAATAAAGGGAGTATTCTGTAAACTGAAAACTAAACTACTAACATCGTACTGGTAGGACTAGGACTCACTCATATTCAGAAAGCATCAAACTATTTAGGGTTAGAACTGCGTCACACACCTCAAAGATAAAAGCATAATTTGGTAAATTTTGAGTGAAAACTTAAAAAAAAAGAAGAGAGAATTACAAGCATGGGTATTTCTAGACCCAAACTACCTGTACCACTTTTCATGTTGATACAAGCTCTTGACAATATATAATTTTTTTTTATTGATATTCGGCCTGATAAATTTGTAGCTTGCGAGTACAGCATGGCTGTTTTTATCTCAGTGTTATTTGATCTTACTAAATATTATTCATATTTTCAGGGAGAACGGAATTTTAACAGGTTTGGTGGGTGGCTGGGAAAGAATTCAACTATGGGCAAAAATCTGAGGCTTTTGGAAGATTTGCATGTTCATCTTCTTGCTTCTCGCGAATCTTATTCTGGAAGGTAACTATGTTTTTATATCTAAACATATAATTGGTGAATTAAAGCATATCATGCAGAGTTTAAGGCTTTAACATGAGGTTTTTTTTAATTAAATGGATTCGGAAGCAATAATAGAAACGGTGTTGCTGAATTGTTTCATTGCCATCAATTTTCATAGCCATTCACAAAACACTCAAAGCTCAACAATGAAAAAATTTGATGAAAAATAATAAGTTAAAAAACATTCCAAAAAATGCAAGATTTTAAGTTAATTGTTGGATGTATATCATGATATATGTTTCTTCTTTCATTTCTTGACAATTTGACACTAATAAGAATTAGAAAATGACATTCAATCGGCTAAAATTCCACTAGGAAATGGCTGAATCATTATATTATGGCCATTATATAGAACCCTGCTTTAACATCTTCAGCAGATGGCGAATGCTGAATGCACCGTGCTTAACTTGAAGGGAGAAGGTGCATTTTTACCCTTAATGTTTAGGCATAGGAATACATTTGCCCTTAAATAAAATTTTGGCTCAAATAAGCACGGATTTTAACACTGTTAAAACTCAATGTTGAGGTGACAATT
The DNA here is from genome assembly GCA_947685225.1 of Garcia nutans. Classification (NCBI taxonomy): domain Eukaryota; kingdom Viridiplantae; phylum Streptophyta; class Magnoliopsida; order Malpighiales; family Euphorbiaceae; genus Garcia; species Garcia nutans. Next base: position 6,762,146 of record CANTUV010000068.1, read on the forward strand.
TATTTGTTAAATAATATTGGTGGGGTCCACATTATTTATATTATTAAACATAAAAAAATTATTAGTGGGATCCATATAGGTGTATGCAGAATCTTCAACCTCGACTAAAATCAACCGTACCGAAACTTTCTCAGTTGGTGATTCTTGCTCCGTCGACGGTAGGTATATATTTGTAAAGTTTTTGAATTTTTCTTGGTCGATCAGATTGGGCTCTAAATTTTCACAATAACCCATGGCCAATTGATTCTATATTACGACACATATAATATACCAAACTATGTTGTTTTATTTAAAGGAAAATGATACCATTTTTAGTACATTTATAAACATTTTATACTTCAGCCCTAATTACGGCTACGCATTTCACCCTACATCTCTCTCTCTTCAAAATTTCTAATACAGTGTAAGCTAAAAACCCTAACACACACACGAGTGTTTGAGAGAATAAAATCTTCAAGAAATTTTATTGATTGAATTATGAGTAAATTATAAATGAATACAATGCTTGTGAAGGACTATGTTTATAGGCATAAACAATTAAGGATCCTAAAAGGAAATAAAATAAAAATTTTAAAGGGACTAGAATTAAACAAATAAAAATGCTAAAAGAAATAGAAATACTAAAAAGACTAGGATTAGGAAAATAATTATTTCAGGAGAATCATGATGAGAAAATAGGAAAATAATTATACTAAAACGAATAGGATACGAATTCTAGAAGAAATAGGAATCATTAAAAAAATCAGATTATAAATATTATGGCCCTGTGTCAGCCTCCTTCACTTGAGAAAAACTCGTCCTTGAGTGTAAATCAGTGGTTGGATACGGTGGTGCATCATCAGGGTAAAATGGATATAGGTTAGCGACGTTGAAGGTTCGTGAAATGCTCATATCTTCTGGTAAATCAATAGCATAGACATTGTCATTAATTTTCTGAATGATAGTATAAGGACCATATTTCTTTGGTTGTAGCTTACTATAGGAACTCACTGGAAATTACTCACGTGAAAGGAATACCATTACTTGATCTCTAACTGAAAATACTTGCTTGCACTTGTGTTTATCTACTGCTTTCTTATATTTGGTATTGGTTGCTTTCAGCTTCAACAAAACTTTTTTTTTTTGTACATCATCAATTTGCTTTGTCATATGTGTAGCGACCACACTTTTGGTTGCATCTTTAGATAAGGATGCTAAGTCTAGTGCATGTTGTGGTATCTTAGTGTAGACCATTGAAAATAGTGATCTCCCAATAGCACTATGGACAACACTATTATAGGCAAATTCAGCTTGAGATAATGCAACGTCTCACTGCTTGGGTTTACTTCCACAAATATTACGAATCAAGTTGCCTAATGTACGATTTACATCTTCTATTTGACTATCACTTTGTGGATGAGTGGTGCGGTTGAAATTCAAGGATGAATAAAAAAGTTTCCACAATGTTATCCAAAAATATCCTAAGAACTTGCTACCGCGATTAGAAGTGATGAATTTTGTCACACTATGTAAACGAACCACCTCTTTGAAGAAGAGTCTTGCAATATAAACATCTGATGTTTGCGACAAGGAATAAAATGTTCTATCTTGGAAAATCTATCAACAACAAAGACAAAATTCACTCCTCTTTACTTTCTTGGCAAGCCCAGCATAGAATCCATGGATAAATCTTCCTAGATATTGTTAGGCATAGGTAAAGGCATGTATAAATCAGTATTTTGTGTCCCCCTTTGAAGATTGACATGTAAAACATTAAAGAACAAACCTGGTTACATCCTTCCTTAGTTGGGGCCAATAGTATATTTCCTTAACTGCAGTAATTGTCTTATCCCAGCCCAAATGTCCCGCCAAACCTCCTCCATGCAAATCTCGTATAACCTTCCCTTGTAATGACGTTCGGGGTAGGCAAAGTTGATTCCCATGCATTAAATATCCATCAAGTAAAAATCATCAATTGGATGTCCTTTAATACACTTTCTCTATGTATCACCAAAATCTTCATCTTCAACATAGAGCTCTTTTAGCTGTTCAAATCCCACAATCTCATGACTAAGAGTCAAAAGTAAAACATCACGCCTACTAGAAGCGTCAGACACTCGATTTTGAAATCTAGATTTGTGCTTTAGCCTAAAAGGAAACTTTTGTAAGAATTGACATCATCTTGCATGCATGTCTTTGCTAATCTACGCTTGGCTATTTAGGCACTTCAAGGCTTCATGATCAGAATACAGAATGAACTTTTGTCCCACCAAGTAATTGCTTCCATGTCTTAAAGAGTGCGCATGGCTGAATAGAATTCGCTGTCATAAGCGCTCCATTGTCTCCGTGCATAACTTAGTTATTTGTTGAAGTATGCTATTGGTCTTCTCTCTTGAGATAAAACAGCTTCGATCCCAATTCCACTAGCGTCACAATCTACTTTAAATAACTTCTCAAAATCAGGCAATACAAGAACAGGTGTAGTGCATAACTTCTCCTTGAATAGTGTGAAACTACTCTATGCTTCTTTTTCCTAATTGAACTTTTCTTTCTTTAAGCACTCAGTTATAGGTGCTACAATGGTACTAAAATCCTTGATGAAACGTTGGTAGAAAGAGGCTACTCCGTGAAAGCTTTGAACCTTAGAAATATTAGTTGGACTTGTCCACTCTCTTATTTCTTTAATCTTTGCATCATCTACTTGTATACCTTCAGCACGTACAATATATCCCAAGAATAGTAGTTTATTTGTCATAAAACTACATTTCTTAAAATTCATATAAAGCTTGTTTTTTCACAAGGCTGTTAGTACCTCTCTCAAGTGCAGCAAATGATCTTCCTTGGATTTGCTATAGATCAATATATCATCAAAATAAACAATCACAAAAGATCCAATGAAAGTATTTAATACATGATTAATCAACCTCATAAATTTGCTAGGCGCATTTGATAATTCAAAAGGCATGACAAGCCATCCATAAAGCTCCTCTTTTGTTTTGAAGGTTGTCTTCCATTCATCTCCTGGCCTTATACGAATTTGATGGTACCCATTCTTTAGATCAATTTTGGTAAACCACCTTGCACCATGTAATTAGTCCGACATGTCATCCAATCTTGGAATCGAAAATTTATAGCCCACTGTGATTTTATTTATAGCATGACTATCCACACATTTTCCAACTTCCGTCCTTTGGTGTAAGTAGAGCGGGCACAGCACATGGACTCGTGCTTTCCTTAATAAAATTTTTTTTAATAGCTCCTCCACTTTCTCTTTTAGTATTTCGCTTCCCTTTGGGCTCATTCGATAGTGTGGCAAATTTGGTAAACTTGCTCCTGGGATCATATCAATATGATGTTCGATGCCGCGCATGGGAGGTAAACCATTGGGTATGCCATTCGGCATTAATTCTTCAATTTTTTTAATAAAGACTGAACTAATTCTGGAAACTCTTCCACTTGAGGTTTTGGTTCCACCTTAAGGATTTACTTTACGATCAAGGCGTGCACTTGCTTTGTTTCTTTAGCTTCCACTTCAAACTCTTGTGATAGTTAAAAATGTCTTTTTATTTTTCTTAGCCTCCTTGTTCTTCAAAGGCAACAAAATATACTTCACCCATCCCTTTCTCAAGACTATATGTTTTCTTTCATCCAGAGTGGTGAGCATCAACATCGTATTGTCATGGTCTTCCAAATAATGTGGCAAACATCCATATCTACCACATCACAATAAATTTCATCTTTGTATTTGCCAATAGTGAATGGCATTTTGCACCTTTCATTTACCTTAACCGTGCCAGTTGTTGCCTTAATCCACCCCAAAGTATATGAATTAGGATGTTTTTCTGTTGGTAAGTCCAAGCTCTTCACGGTCTCTTTGCCTACAATATTCTCACAACTTCCACTATCAATAATAACACCAAATATTTTGTCGTTAATAGCACACCTAGTTCGGAATAATTGATGTCGTTGAGTCTGGTCCTTTTGCTTTGGAGTTAGCATCAATCTTCTCACAATGTAATTCTGACCTCCATCAAACTCCTCATCATATTCTTCCTTATCTCCTTCAGCTTCACAACACACCCCATATTTGTCCTCTTCGTCCCGTGCAACCATGTTCACCTTCTTCCTTGAAGGGCAATAATTAGAGCGATGACCTTGTTGATTACATTTGAAACACTTTCTAATGGTAGGTCTAGCATAAGGATTATTATTCTTTTGTGTTTCCTTCTCCTTAGTTTCATTCATCGGCCTCTTTCCCATTGTCTTACTATCTTGTGGTTGCTCCTTGTTAAAGCTATTGGTCTTAGTATTTGCATTGCATCCTTCATATTCTTGATCAGTTTTGCTTCTTTCAACTGGTTCTGAAGCTTTTTAGGAATCGAAATTCCTTCTTCCTCTCTCTTGCTACATCAATTCAGCTTTCGTAGTCATATTCTTAGCTTTGGGTAAGGTGCGTAATACTTGAACACCAATTCGATCTTTGATTGCAGGCCTCATCCCCTCTAAATACTTTGCTACTTGTCTTTTTGATTCATGGAGGTTATTTCTTTCCGCTAACCTCACTCAGTAGTATATTCATGAACTGTTCTACCTTCTTGCTGACATCTTTAATATTGTTGGAAAAGAATTTGCTCATAGTCAGGAGGTAAGAATTCTCTTTGCAATAAATATTTCATTCTATACTATGTGCGAACATGTCCTTTTCCTTCTCTATCCCTCCTATATTGCAGTCTATCCCACCATGCGGATGCTTCATCTTACAGCCGACAAGCTACTAATTTAACCTTTCTTTCCGATGTTGTCTCCATATAATCAAAGAACCTCTCCACATCAGCTATCTAATTTAAAAATTATTCAATGTTAAGATTCCCATTGAAGTTAGGAATGTCAACCCTTAGTCTATATTCTCTTATCTTCACATTTATCAAATCCACGCATACCTCTTCTTTCATTATTATAGTCCAAAACCTGGGTTGGTCTTGGAGTTCATAATCTTTTTCTTCTGAATCTTCATCATCATAAACATGTTGTCTCCCCATAGGAATTGATCGGTCAATAGGGTTGCCACGAGCTAAACCATCTTTTGGTCTTCCTGTGTCCATCCTTTCCCTGTTTTCATTAATTCCTAGAACCCCGAGACTGTCAGCAATTTCTTCGATACGTCTTTCTATACACTCGAATTTGTTGTCCATTTGTTGCTCTAGACATTGCTCCAAACGTTGCAACACTTCATCCATTTGGTCAATGACTCCAGTTCCCCGATCACCGTCGTGAAAACCACTGCAGTCGCCACCGGTAGCCATAACCTTAGGCTCTGATACTACCTGACACAGCGTAAGCTAAAAACCCTAACACACACAAGTGTTCGAGAGAATAAAATCTTCAAGAAATTTTATTGATTGAATTATGAGTGAGTACAATGCTTATGAAGGACTATATTTATAGGCATAAACAATTAAGGATCCTAAAAGGAAATAAAATAAAAATCCTAAAGGTACTAGAATTAAATAAATAAAATACTAAAAGGAATAGGATTAGAAAAATAATTATCTTAGAAGGATTATGATAAGGAAATAGTGAAATAATTATACTAAAAGGAATATGATAAGAATTCTAGAAGAAATAGGATTAATTAAAAAATCAGGTTGTAAATATTATAGCCTTGCATCAATTTTTCTCTCAACTCTCTGAGTTTCTACTAATTTTCTCTCTACATCTTAGTTTCTTCTACCAATTTCTTCTAACTAGTCTATCGATCTAACAATTTTTTGTGGTTTTCCGAATGTGTTGGTGAGTTTTGGAATTTCAAATTTGAAACACTTTTCTGTAACTTCATTATGATTTCTAGTTTTATTCAAGGGTTTTTATTTTTTTGTTTTTTTTTGGAATTTTAAGTTAAACAATTCTATTATTAGTTCTATTTTCGATTGATAAAAAAAACTGAGTTTTTTTTTTATATTTTATAAAAGGATTTTCAATTAGAGTTTATTTTGGGTATTCGATTATTGATGTTCAATTAGGGTTGGGTTATGGTTACATTTTTGTTTAGGGTTTTAATATATATTTTTTTTATAAAATTTTCAATCAGGCTTTTTTTTTGTTCTAGTTAGGAATTTGATTAGGGATTTTATGATACAAGGTCATTTTGAAAAATTTAATCCAAAGCTACCCGTTTTCATTCGACCGTAACCAAGTATAGGTGGGTCAGTCAAAATGATACTATTCTTTAGTCGAGTTCAGTTTTAAATTTTGCTTCACTGGTCGGGTTTAGTCGGTTTGCAAAATGTTCCGAACCCGACCTATGCTTAGCTCTAGACCCATATGTAGATTAAATTTAAAAATACATATTCTGAATAATAAGTATTAAAATTTAAATTTGGATTTGATAGTTAAATCTGGGTTTCAAACTTAAATTCTACTATGATGAAGATAACCTAGTTGCTCATTGGTGTTGAATGGAGTAGCTTATTCATGGTGAATGAAGGGAGTAGCTCATTAGTTGTGAATGAAGGACCTAAAGAACCATCATCCAACACACCAATAGTAAACGTATCCACAGTAATTGAAATTTGAGTCTTCTTGATTTTGAGAAATTTTTGACTTGAATAATTCAAGTATTTGAAGCTTGCTTCGAGATGCTTCTTGATTTTTAGAAGATTCGCACAATGGAACCCAAAAAATCAACAAAATACATCAATTGTCCTTTATCCCCCATTCTTTCTCAACCTCAGTGTTCCAATACATAGGCCCCATTTTCTTTTCATCATCTTTCCCTCTCTTCATCTCCTCTATCTGTCACTCCAAACATACCTAGAAGCAAAAGATTTCACATTTAGCTCACTAAATGAACCCATGAACCACATCCAAAAAAATACAGAAGACTCATAAATTTATAAATCCATTTGCACAATTTGTGGCTTTGAAGTGGAAATTGATGAATCTGTGGTCATTTTCTCGATGACAAGTTGGATACAAGCCCCACCTTGAGTGGAGATTCTGGAGATGGGCTTGCAAAAAGTCTAAGCGATTCAATGCAGCTGAGAATAAGAGAGGCAAAAGGGTAGAGAGAGAGAGTCCGGAAATAAGAAAATGAGTCACAGAAAGGATTTGGGTCTGGGTTTTGAGAATTGAGGTTAGGGTTAGGGTTTTCATATTCTTATAGGAAGCCCTCACCACAGATGGGGAAAGATAGGTGAGACGAAGCGAGGTGCTGTTGCATTTGTAGTAGAACAATTTTGCCATCTCTGACGAATGACATAATCACTTCATTGGGAGAAACGTAAAAGAAACCAAGATTGGTTGCTATTCAAAGTGATTTCAGATTGATTTGGATATATGTTTCAAAATTCCGGGATTCCTTTAAAATTGATCATTGAGTTTTGATCAAAATAAAAAGCCCATCTGATTTGTTTTTTAATTTAATATCATACGTGTTTTTTAATTAAAAGCAAAACAAAAAAAACCCTCCTGATATTTAATATTATACATTTGGGTCCCACTATAATATTTTATAATTTATTAATACCACGTCAGCATTGTAATAACGGCATTGAAATTACCACATGCAGAGGGGCTAAAATAGTTGATTTTAGCAAAATTTGTGCTTATTTGAGCTAAACTTTTGTTTAAGAGCAAATGTGCTCCTACACCTAAATATTAAGAGCAAAAATACACCTTCTGAATGCTGTGAGAGTTCTGATCATGTCGGTAAAAGTAGAGAAACGATTAGGTTTAGATGGGTTTTTATGTCTTCTTGTGTTTGTAAGCATCTGCTGCTTGCTTAAGCCATGCAGTCTGACAGTGGAGACTAGTGTTTGAAGTAGGCACCTATCTAGATTTACTGAATGGCACTAGGCATCCTATGGATCTTTGTAACCCTTGTGTTCTAGTAGTGACTCTTTTGTGAGGCTGACGGCTGATGGTGCTGAGCCTTTTTGTTTGGTGATAGAAGTATTAGGATGTCAATGATGATGTTTTACGTTGGGCAAGTTTTGCTGATTAAGTAGCCAAGCCCCAGGTTCTAATAAACTGAAGTCTTCTATATAGAGTTCTAGGTCTCGCTGTTGAACAATGTAAGATAACTGGACTGCTTGTTCATAGTTGGGGCTGATTTAAAATATGGTTTAACTGCCAAGATCTGTATTTGATGAAGTATCTTTAAAAACAAACATTCTGTACCTAAAGAAACAAGAGAAAGGATTAACAAATGTTTACGGTCCCAATGTCCCCATGTTGGTTATATGAGAACTAGATGTGGTAGGTAAGGCTTTGGGCTCTCTTTCTTCTAGTTGCAAGCTCTTTGGAGCAAGTCGTCCTGAAACACTTATGGAAAAGATATGTGCAATTGTCATGCAATTTCAGGTAACCAAGATACCTTTTGCATATTGTGATGATTCGTAAAGATTGTTTTGAAAAGTTAAAATATCATAATATAAATGGGGAAGAAAAAGAAATGACCAAATATACATGACTGTACATATGAGTCCATACCAGAGTAAACATTTTTCTTACTTTAAGAACTATAGGATAATAATTGATTATCAGTCTGCCATTTGCTGTGCTGTATCTATGTCTTCAATTTGCAATTTGAGTTAATGCTTTGCTTTTTCAATTTACTTAGCCTGCTATTTGTTGTAAATCTTACAGGGAGACTCTTCGGCTTGAATATCTTACTCTACTTTTAAAACAATTGACTGATCCTCTTCGAGTGATGCCTAAGGTTTGTATGTACTATATTTTCTTCCTTTTCTTTGAATTGGAATGGAGTTACTGATGGCTTCCATATATAATTAGTTCTCACATTCACAGCGCATAAATTTTCTTTCAAGTTTTGGTTTATTATTGTTGTTGTTGCTTGACTTGACTTGTCTAATTGCATTAGTATGTTTTGGAGTTCTTTTTTGCCTTCTAATTAACAATATCTTAAAGTGCAAAATTATTGGAATGTTTATGTTCTCCTCTATGAAATTATGACCAGGATGAAGCTGTTGAGAAGGTTGTCGGGTTCATGAATGCTTACTCTTTAAGTCAGGAAGACACTGATACTATTGTGGAATTGTCAAAATTTCAGGTTATCTATTTTGTAACCATTTTTTGTTTTAATATTTCAAAAACCTCAGATCGTCTCAATATTGTTTTATCCATTAGGGCCATGCAAATCCAATGGATGGCATCCCATCTGCTGTTAAAGCAGCCTTGACAAGAGCATATAAAGAAGGAAACAAATCAAGGATGGTACGAGCTGCGGACTTGGTCCTGCTCCCTGGCATCAAAAAGGCCCCTAAGAAGCGTATCACAGCGATGCTAGAACCATCTAATGATGGTTTAGCAGAGGAAAATGATGATGCTTTAGCAAAAAATGAAGAAGAAAACTCTTCTGACATAGAGGACTTGGGTAATTTTTCATGTCCCATGGTTTTGTTCTGTGTTGATTACTCTATGTTTTGGCCATCTTGTCCTGTGAAATATTACGCACAATCCAATTAAGCAATTTAGAGAAGTACAAGATATTTTTCAGACAAGTTCTTCAGGGATTGCTTTGGATTTTGCATATTTGGGTATGTTGTCCTTATTTGAATTGATTTCAATTTTCATCTTGATGTGCCAGAAGCTGCTGATGGTGAGAAGCTTCAGTCTGAACTTAATAGTTTGAATTCGAAAGGTCAGTGATCTTTTTCATGTATTTTTTTTATTATTTGTTGAGATGCTGCAGTTTATATTTGTCTTTAGCACTTCTGAGCCATTGTTGTTTTAGTCCATGATTGACTAGTTGTAATATCCGACTTGCCACCAAAATGGATTGATGCAAATATAAATCGAGTACTTAAAAGAAGGAATTCTGATATCTACAACAAATATATTTTCAGGAATCAAGGTAGAGATGGAGCTAAACAGCTACCCAAATTCAAGTGCTAAGAAGACTCCGGCAGGCAGAGGAAAAGGTGGGTCCTCATCTACAGCTAAGAAACCAGAAGGCAGAGGAAAAGGGGGTTCTGGATCCTCAGAGAGGGCAGGATCTAAGAGAAAGAGATGAGAATGACAAAGTTATTTGGACCATGTGCAGTGCGTGTAACTAATTAGGTTTCCTTGTGTCAATTCTAGTACCCTTTTTTGTAGTAGGTTTAGGAATGCCACTGTATTATCTGTTTGAACCCAGTGTTCCTATGGTGATAAAATTTTGTAAGTCGAGTGGCTTTCTTACAAATTCAGTTCGTTTATTATATATATTTGTGTGCTTGTGTGTGTGTGATCATATATGTTTCTGTTTCTCTGTTTGTGTGAAGTTACATCCTACAGAATATTTGAGCAATATTTTATAATTTGAAAAAAAAAATAATAAGATCGCATTCGGAAAAATACATCTTGAAATTCCTCAACTTTATAGGTTTTGTCTAATGGCATTGAGTCGTCCAATTATCATTTTTCTTACATCTTGCGCCTAGTTAAATGTCAAGCCCTTCTCACGTGTGAAGTTGAATAAATAAGTGCAGCCTCAACCAGAGCTTGTGCCTTTGATTCTAGGCCGCTAGCATGGTATTCTAAACGCTCTTTTATTAGTTAGTATTGAATGCGTATTTAAATCTGTCTCATACTTCTAGTCAAAAAAAAAAAAAAATCTGTCTCATACTAAAATGCAAATAATTCAATTCAACATTACCAGGAAATATCAAATTTTCTACAAGCATACTTCTTGCTTTCTATTTGTTGAAACTAATTTCAACCTTATTGCTTTCATCTTATCCTATGTAACACTGTTTGGATGGCTGATAATATGATAAATTAATATATGATATTGTATGGTATAATAATATAAGTAGTGTTTATTATGTTTGAATAAATAATATGATATAGTATGATTAAGTTTTTTTTATTTAATTTGATGGTATGATACAATTATAAAAATAATAAAATGATCAAGATGCCATTAAATTAAAATTGATATTAGTTTTAATTAAAATTTTTGTAGGATAATATTAAATTTACTTTTTATAGTTAAGAATTAATTTTTATTTTTATTTTCTACAGTCAATGAAAATTAAAACTAATTTAAATATTAATATACTTTTTTTTGAAAAAATAGAGCTAAATATTTTTTTTAGATGGATATATAATTCTTTTAAAATATTAAAATTATATTTAATTTTTTGGAAGTAAATAAAAGAATCAACAAAATATATGAAAAAGAAAAAGAAAGAAATTAAGTTAGAAAGATTAAATTTGTAATATAATAGGATTGGTGAGGGTCATTTTGGAATATGAATTTAGGAGACCATGGCAATCCATCAATTTGGTGGTTTAAAAATGTCAAAAAAAGTTATAATTTTTAAACCATTAAAAAATCATACTAAACCATTCTATGAGGGTGAAAATCAAAACAAACAATTTATTAAATAATACCAGACTATATTAAACCGTCACTTACAACCATCCAAATAAAGTGTTAATTTGAAATTTGAATTCTAAAATAATTTAATTCAATTTAATCCATTTCATCAATTTAACTTATATAAATTTTCATGTTCGGAATGAAATAATTTATAAAATTCAATTCTTTTTCAATTCTCTTAGGAGAGTGTATTGAATTATAATTTTAATAAATTTTAATTGACTTTAAAATTCTAATAGAATTTAATTTAGATTTATCTAAAATCTTATAATATTTAATAATATTTAATAATAATTTTTTAAAAATCTATTAAAATTTAATGGTATTTAAAAAGTTATTAATTTAGATGAATTTTATAAATTTTTAAATTTCATTGAATTTTAGAATGCTCTGCATGTATAATTTTTTTTTTTTTCATAAATCTAGCCTCTCCGCCAAATATTTCATCTCAGTTCAAATAACATTCTTTAGTTTTTAACAAATGTCTCAATCGATGACGTGTTATTCTACTTCATTGCTTATTTTCTTTATTAATTATCACAAGTCTATTAGAATATAGATTCTGAGTTTGTCTTGGCAATTCAGTGTTGAACTTTTCAGTCATTCTTCGATAACTTTGTGGAATTGATCATTAATTTTGGTGATCTGAGAATGGATTTATATTGTTCTTCTAATCTTTTGAAGTTTTTGCTATTGTTATATTCTAAGCACCGTTTAAAGCAATACAAATATTGAAAAATTTCCAGAACTGAACTAAATCTCGGATATTTTCAAAATATTATTTTTAGAATTGCTCCAAAGCTAAAACAATCTCAGCATTGTATTACTTCAATTTTTTAAGAGAATTTCAGTTCGAATATTTAAAGATTTAGTTCTATTTTTTAAAATTTTTAATTAATAATAAATTAAAATTATTACATAATAAAATAGTTCAAAACATACATAATAAAATTATTACAAAATATCCAACACTCAATATCCATAACAAAATAAAATAGAATCAAAATGTCAGTATCAAATATTCATAATCAAGATACTAATATCCTTAATCAAAATGCCAATATTCATAATCAAAACATCAAAACATCAATATTAATTTATTGCAAATTTTAAATAAAATAACTTAAATACATAAAAAACAAAATAGACAAATCAAAATTGTCAAACTCTAGATGCTTCTTTTGAACTTCACTCTCTGAAGTTTAATAAAGAAATGTATGATAATTAGCTCAATTATTTTCAAGATAATCAAAATGAACTTTAATTTAAATAAAAATAATAATAAAATAAATTAACTCCCATCCAATCCAATCTAATAAATAATTTGGATTCAATCAAATTCAATCTAAAAATAATAATTTGCAAAAAAAAATTTAACACCACCACTTACATTGAGTCTTATATTATCATATTAGCCCGTGGCACAATATTTTCTACAATTTCAAGTTAGTAAGTAATACCTTAAAGTTAAGAAAAATTGGAAATGGAAATCCATTAGAATTTACTAAATATTGAATGATAAACAAAGAATAAAATTTTAACTAAAATTATAATAAATTTTATATATGACTTAAAGCTTTCAGGTTCCTCACTTGTTTCCTCAACTTAGATAGAATTATTAGAAGTCATCAACTAATGTTGATAATAAATTAGCACCTCAGTTGTAGTAGGAGTTAATGAACTTCCAAATTTGTCTAAAATTCTATCTTGGATGCTAAATGCAGATTCAAAAGCAACTATTAAGGCTTGTATAGTCAAAACATCCCTTTCAACTTTAGACAAAATTGGATATCTCACTACTTTAATCTTCCACCAACCCAAAACATTGAAATCAAGAATAAACTTTTCAGCATACTTGTAACACCTGTGATTTTAAATACAATAGAATAATTAATATGAATGATAGTTAGAGTCTTGGGAGAGGTATGTGTATAATATATACCTAATATATATACAAGATTATATAAGATATACATTGGATATATATAGTATATACATGCTATATACCTAATATATACTTACTATAAACATTGGTTATATATTATATACTTAAAATATACATGATATACACATATACATAAAGATATATATAACATATACGTAAAGTATATATGACATATACATATATATATTCATGGATAGAAGTTAATAAATAATAAATAAAGAAAAGAAAAGCCAAGGAAGAAACAAAATTTATGGATGTAAATTAAAGTGAAAAGTAGTTAAATAATTAAATAATTAATTAAATAATATATGTGAATGGGAAGGAAGAAGAAAAATAATAAAATCTTCTTCTTCTTCTTCTTCCCAAGCTAGGCTGAATTCTTCATGAGAGAGAGAGAGTATGAGAGAGAGTGAGAGACTTTCTTTTAAATACTCAAAATTTTACTAAAATCATAGCAAATCAAGTTGGTTTTAAAGAGAAATCAAGGAATCAAATAAGTATTATCTCTTTTAAGCTTGTTTCTTGAATTTTTAAGACTATGTATGATTTGGATAGAGAGAGAAATGGATGTTAATTGTTAAAATAGATGGATATAAAGCTAGGATGATAAATAAAAGATTATTAGATAGTTAATTGGTTGAGGTGAGCATAATTGGTGAAGGTTAAGGTTTATGGAAGGTTAGGTGAAATTAGGGTTTTTGAAGAATTTTTCGATAATTATTAAAATAGATCATTTTGATGTTGATGTATATGTAAAGATTTTAAGGTTGGTTAATGAAAAATATTAGGTTTTGATGAAATTTGAAAGAAGTAGTGGAGAAATTAGGGTTTTTGATAGAATTTGGGTAAAAATAGAATATTTGATATTTGATTGAATAAAATGGGTAGGAATATGATGTTAGTGATATATTTTCACTTATAATTTGGTTTATGATTGAATAAGGATGAATTGATAATTTAAAGAGAGGAAGGGCATTTGAAAAAGTTAGGGTTTGAAGTGAGAGTTGGCCTTAGATTTGGCATTTTAAATGTTAGTACATATTTTGACTACATATATATGTTGAAAATTCATGATAGTCATATTTCATTTTAACATCCTTTAAAGATATATTGATATTCTTTAAAGTGTCATTTTTCATTTTCTTTATGAATGATTGATAACAATGTGATTTATATATTGTATTTAAAACTTAAAGAATGTTGTTTTATGGAAGTAAGAGAAATGTGACAAAAATGTGGACATGAGTTACATTGTGAATATGACTCATGGTTCTGCATTGTGATTGTCAAGTGATAGATGAAATGTGTTGATCCCCTTAGAATATGTGAAAATTTGTGGAAATGTGTCAATATATAATGTGGATATAAAAAGTGAAGAGATATTGTGTGTTTGTTAATCTTATACAATTACTTATCCAGAAAGTTAATATTGGTAATGCATATATTGATAAACCTAAGTAGAATTAGGTCCTGAGATTGAGCTTGAAAATGGACTCGATCAGAGCTGGGTCATGAAACCGAAGTTGTGATAACAAGACTTGGTAATTGTATAGGGATTGTTGGGCCCAATGCATGTGTGAATGTATTGTGTTTGTATGAAGTATGAGATAATAAATATATAAATAATGCATATTACGTTATGAGAAAAAGCATTTAGACATAAATGTATAATGTTATCAAAATATGTACCACTAATTATATGTTTAACGTGGTTGACTGTATCACGCGGATGATAGAAGTGCAGAACTGGGAGGTGCTGATAGATTCAGATAGATTTAAGTTTTGGAACTAACCTTAAAGGTAGGATTTTGTCACAAGACCAAACTAGTGTGTTGCATTTCATGTATAAGTTTGTTTGAAGGCATTTTAGTTTTTGTACAATATAGTAATCAAGTGATAATATATTTGAAACAAGAGATGTTTTGTAAAAGTATACAATGTACATTTTCTATATTTGTTTAGTACTTAATTATGTAAGGAGAAATGGAGTTAATGGATGAATTATAATTTGGGAATATTTTATGCAGCTTGAGTGTTTAGTGATTTGATATTTTATGAAATTACAGATAAAACTCTTATGAATTTTTTCTAGAGATTTTCTATTATAAACTTATAATTATTTTTAATATTAAAATGAGGGGTTAATACTCATTATTAGAATAACATTCTTATATTCTTTATGCATATTTTACGTATACAAGATATGTGTATTATACATATATAGAATTTATAAGTTGTAAACCCTTAATTTCGCACATGGCCTACATAATTGGAAAAATGAGAAATTAAGAAAAATGTATAATTTTTATTATTATTTGAAAAAAGATCATGAAAATGATGCCGAACAGCGGGCCACGCTCTCACAGCTAGCAGCGCACAGTGGCCCTACCTAGATTTTGGACTCCTATAAATAGGAGCCCGCCCCTTTGATTTAGGGATTCGACTTTTCCTATCCCGAAACTCTACAAAATATATATATGTGACGCAAATTAATTAAGATTTAGATTTTTCTTATTTATTTTGAATATTTTGGACTAGAATTAATTTATTTTTAATCATTTCCCATGCAAGTGGAGCTCAAAGTGGTAAAACTCTTCAATTTGTTGTCAAGAGAAAGCACATACCCAATGTAATTTTTACTCTCTAAATTGTTTTTCAAATTTGGTAATTAATCAAATTATAAAATTGGTTAATTCAAATTCCTTTTGAAATCAAAGGGCACAAATTACTTACGGCTCTGATTTCCATTTGATCGGGATAAGTAGGTATACTCGGATTATCATTCCGGGTGGCGAGCCCACATCTTAACAATCAACCTCTTTTCTCTTTTATTTTTCTTTTTATTGTTTTAGTCATTATTTTCACATTATTATTGTTTTTATTTTCTTGTTAAATTTAAATGTTTTGAGTATCTGTTTGCAAATTTGGTGAGTTTTGCAAATAGATACCTTGTGATTATGCATGTTTTTCTTCTTTACTGTAGGATTCATAAGGTGCTAGAATTGAAGCTCTCCTGAAATCATTAATTTAGAGGAGTTGTAATATTTTATTATACCGTATTGCATTTATGGATGTCATTCTTATTAAATGTGCATGCATTGTGATATTTTTTCATTCATATTTATTTGTAGCATAATCCACAAAAATCATATTTTTCACTTTATTAATTAAAAGAAGGACCAAATCAATCAAAGAGAGATAAAAGAGATTATTTTCTTTTATTGGTCTGAAAACTTAGCTCGGGACCTATCGTGATTAGTTTCAGACTAGTGACCTTTTTGGGTTAAAAATTAACTGAATTTAATGGAGTCAATTAAACGGGTTTTTGCTTAAGTTTTTTCGGTAACCAAATAAAATTTTGGTACCAGCTATCTAATTTTTGTTTTTCAAAATAAAAGCTACCATCCCTTTTTCAAAATAAAAGGAGAGTTTCTTTCAATAAAAGAAACATATCTTTTCAAAATAAAATATAACTATAAATTCGTGCTTACCAAACTGACTAGAGACCGTACGCAGTAGTGTTGCTGGGACCAAGTGCAAAAGAGCTTGGGCGAGGCCTTACGGTGTTACAATTCTCCTCCAAATACTTATCCAACTCTCCTTTAGATGTCAATTGTTTCTCATTCTCTTATTGTAAAAATACTCATCAATCTCATCTTCTTCCATGTATTTTTTATTATTAGTTTGAGATTGTTTTGAAAAGTTTCTCATTTCACCCACCATTTTATGCCCATCCACTGTCATGTATTCCTCCATCAAAGCATTTAAAGTATTTATTATCCTCCCTACCAAATCAGTTGCATCTTTTTCTTTATAAAATATAGTATATTTTATCCTAAGATAATTCATCTTGTATACTGCTATGAAAAGCATTACATTTATTTTATTTAACAATCTCCAATACTTGTCAAATTCAGCTCTCATTAGTTTGCCTATTTCAACCATAGTTAAATCACTATTATCTTGATAAGTTTGTAATTCCTTCAAAAACCTCATTTTTTCAGGAAAATATAAATTTGAAATATAATACAATGACCCGAATAGTTTACGAGTAACACCACAAAACCTTTTCAAAAAGAGAGTCAAAATCGCAACCATATCTCAATCATTATCACATAGTAAATCCTCTCCAAACTCGCATTTATCATACTTATATCTAAATTAATATTTATGTTATTTATATTATTCTTTAATCCATTCATGATTTACTTATCTCCATAATAACTACTACTATTAATTTTTGTTAATGCTTGTATACATCATTTTTATTGACAACAATTATTATTATTATAAAAAATTATTTAGTAGCAATAATTTATATAAATATGTTGAATAATAATTTTTTTTAAAATATTCAATTAATAATTTACTAATACATATTTTTTTAAAATTTAATTTATAATTTTATTAATTTAATAATATTGTAAAACATGTAAATTAATATTGATTAGCTGATAAATTAAAAAATATATGACTACTAATTATATTTATATTTACTTTATTTTTAGTTAAATTAGGAAATTACTATAATTTAATTATATATAATATTAAATTTTACGTAATAAATCAATATAATAAAATATAATTTTATATTATTAGTAATAAATCGGTTCTAATTTTAGTTATTTGGTTTAGTTTGGTTCAGTACAATTTGGTTTCCGATTCAGATATAGCCTAATCTCCATAAGCACATCATATTATAAAAATCGGTACAATTTGATTTTAAAAAAAAATTAAAAGTTAATAAATCTTTTCGATTATGAATATTTTTTATTTGGATATTTGATTTAGTTTGAAAATTTTTAAAATCCTTAGTCAACCCAATTTCTGACTCATAATAAAGAGAGATCAGGTTGTTTGTTGGTTAAAAATGCAACTTCCAAAAAATTATTAAAATATGTTTTTTTCTGTGGGACATTCTTTGAAATAGGTGATAATGAGTAATGAGTTTTCTTATAATTTATTTTGTATATATTTATAAATATTGAAGATAATACAATATTTTGATATATTTATCTAATATTATTTTATATTTCAATTTCTTTTTATATTTTATAGTTTATTATTCTTTTTATTTTATAATAATAATATTGAAAAAACTTAATATTTGTATATTTATTTGTTTGTTTACTGTTAAATATTCTAATATTTGTTCATTTATCTAATGTCATAAAAGTTATATTTGTAATATAATTATAGATCCTTAATTTTAGCGTAGTTTAAAATTTGATTTTAATTAAAAGAGGCCAGATTAAGTTTAATTTCAACGAAAGGCCCAAATTAAATTTAATATGATTAAATTAGGTCCAGTTGAAGTTGAGTCAATTAAAATTCAGACTAATTCGATTCGGTTGGGTCAGCCAAGCTCAATATGAGCCACAATTAATATGAGCCAAGTTGTGCCAAATTCGACATGAGCCATTAATATTGGTTGAAATTGATTTTAATTCAATTTTAAGTGAAGGATGGACTCAGATAAACAAGAGGTCTTCTAATGGATTTAGGATTAGTAATCCTAATTAATCCGATGATTGCCTATAAGTATAATGAGGCAGCCAGTAATTAAGGGGAGAGCCACCATTTATCAAACCAACAACAGTTAAAGAAAGAGAGGTAGTGAGCAATAAACGACAACCAAAAGCTGAAAGATTTGAAAAGGCAATAAAACACAAAAATATAAATAGAAGCAGTAATAGAGGAAGGAAGCAGTAGCCAAGCAATTGCCAGGCTGCATTCGCTCGGCCAAAATCACCATTGATCTAAGTAGTAGTATGCACAAGTTTGGTTCAACATATTGAGATTGGTGGAGCCGACAAACGAAGTTACAATTCTTATTAAATTTGATGAATTTATTGATTAGATTCCACACATGATTTACTGCATTAAAAGGTTATAAAAATGGTTTTCTGAGTTTGTTTCAATAAATTGTATATCCAAGGTTTGAATCATCCAAAACCCTAGCCTACATGTTGTAGATTTAAAATTGTATATTAAACTTTAGATTTGAATGTTTAACTCTAATATTAGGTAAACACCCTAATCTTGCATATTAAATTTTAGTACTAGGATTGAACTTTAATATAGCATAAAAAACCTTAAGCTAGTATAAAGAAACCCTAATTGTGCATGTGTAGATCCTAAACCTTAGTTTTACATGTAGAACCCTAATTTCTAAGATTAAACCCTAGTTTTGTACATAAGAACCCTAAAAGTCTAGTTTGATTAATAGAAACCCTAAAAATCTTAATTTTGCAATCTAACTCTAATTTTGATTATTGATTCATGGTTATGTGATGGATGATGAGTTTTGATTTTAGTTTATTGCTTATAAAGAATGGTTGATAGATGCTTGTTTATTATTTGGGTTTTAAAGGAAATTGTAAAAGGTATATTTTCATACTATGTGAGTGCCTTATTTATTTAATTTGTGTAATTTAATTTATTTTAAGAATTCTGTGACTTTGTAAAAGGGTATGTTTTCTATCTTTTAGTTGGTGTCCTATTTCATTTATTCATGTGGATTTCGAATAGTTATAAAGGCATATTTCTATCTTCATATATGTGTCCATTTGATTTGTTTGTTTAAATTAATAATATGAGGAATACTTATTTTTAATTGCATGTAATATGAATAATGCTATAATAATATAAGAATTTAATAATATTTAGATTTGAAAAAGAGGCCGATTTTAATGGATCGGATGTTATGGGGGTGATGGGTATTCTAATATTTTCTATACATATTTAATTTTTCGAACCCAAGAAGAGAGTTAGGGATTTCTTAGGAATCGAGTCATCCACCCATTTCTATTTCTTTTCTGGCCCATCATGGTGGCAACACTATTTTTTTAAATTTAGAACCGTGTTCTCTAAGGCCCCAAAGCCTAATAATACCAAAATTACAAGAATCATTTTACAGAGAATAAGAGGAAAAAAGTCTCCGTTCACTATAATATTTTCAATAAAATATATTATATTTTTATCAAAATATTATAAAAAATAATTAAAATTTTATCTAAATCTATCAAAGTCTATAATAAAAATTTAATAAACTCTATTAAATTCTATGTAAAATTATAACAAAATCTATAAAATTCCACTGAAATATTTAAATTCCAGTAAAATTATTAATTATTTTAAATCCCATTAAAATCTTAATCCCATACAGCACTTTAATTATATTTTGCTTGTAATTATGATTTATGAAGTAAAATTTATACCTCATTTGTCTTTCATTATTAAAGTTAAAAAAAAATATCTCAAAATTAATGAAATAGCAGCGTGATGGAGCCCTAATTTAGCCTGCCGTTTTTCTTTCCGTCAACACTGTCGTGTCTTCAATCTTCATAAGCTCCTAAAAGCAGCCCACAGTTCATTACATAAAAATGTCGAAGAAGCGAAAGCACAGTGAAACGAAGACTGCATCAACAGCAGCCTCTTCAAAGAAAGATGAAATTGCTTCAGAACGGCCAAAACGCACACTTCTTGGTTGGAAACATAAGAAGGATGAAGTGGAACAATCTGAACCTCAGGGTTTTAGGAACAAAGAGAAGGTTTTAGTTACTTGTTCACGCCGCATCAATTACAGGTTTTGATTTTTTCATTTTGAGTTTTTGCTTGAATTCGAATTCTGGGTATTTTTTTGTTTGTTTAATTTTTATTTGTTTTTGTTGAGCAGGTATCGGCACTTGATGTTGGATGTGGTGCCTCTTTTGCCTCATTGTAAGAAGGATAATAAGGTTGAGTCCAAAAGTAGCAAAGGCATGGCTCTTAATGAGCTTGTTGAGTTGGAGAGCTGTTCTTCTTGTTTATTCTTCGAGGTGATTTTTCAGTGACTTGATGATTACACTGATTATACTTGATTATGAAACAAATACCTTTTTGATTGATACTGGGTTCGTATCAGAAAATCTAAATTATTGGTCAGGGGCTTTCATGGCTTGGTAATCTTGAGACAGCAGCTTAATATTTTTGATAAAATGCCATATCTTTCTCTCTCTTTTGCAGTGCAGGAAACATAAAGATCTTTATTTATGGATGGCCAAATACCCTAGTGGCCCGTCTGTGAAATTTTTGGTTAATGCTGGTAATTTTTATGTCTTTGAGCTATTTTTATTGCCATATAGTCATATCTCAGTGTCTGTGTTTTTTTTTATAGCATTTAGTTTAATTTAATTCATTGATTTATCTTTTTTTTTTAACTCTATTTTCTTTTTAGTTTGTATTATGATGGTCTTATCAGTGAAATTTGTTTTGTTCATTTAAGTCCACACAATGGAAGAACTGAAGCTTACTGGAAATCATTTGAAAGGGTCACGTCCTATCTTGACTTTCTCAGCTAATTTTGATAAAGATACCCACTGGAAACTCTTGAAGGAGATGATGATTCAGGTTTGCCTTCTATTTTTGAGTCTGTCTTTTAGGGCCTGTTTGGATGGAGGCATTGAGAGGTTTCATAAAGTATTGGGAGGTTAAATTTATGGTTGGGAGGAAGTATGCGTTTTGAAGGGAGGAAAATGGAGGTTTTTTAAGGGTTAAAATTTCTCAAATTTTCTCTTTCAAGTTGCACCTCCATTTTGGAGGTTTCTGGAGATTCACTATAATTATATTTCAATATTATCCTTGCATTTTCAATAAAATGTAACATATATGTTTATTCAGCTAGCTATTATCAATGAGAATCACAGATAGAGAAGAAATTAGAAGGAATAGAGAGCAGATAGGGATAGAAGTAGAGAAGAGGAGAGTAGAAGAAGAAAAGAGAGAAGGGTAATTAGAGAATATTCATTGATTGATTGATTGCTGCATTCACACATGGCACTATCATATAGGAATGTTAGTTAGCTACAGTACAAACTACATTCCCATTAGTTTGCATATTCACGAGTCAGGTTGTTACAACCTCTTTGTCCCTTTTTACAGCTCATCCTCTCCTCACAGCCTTCAATTACTTTCTTACCCACTGACATTCTCTTGATTATCCCCTTCTTTTTACTCCTTTATGTTACAATTCCCTTCCCTTGAGAGCATTCCCCAAGTCTTCATGGTTAAATCCATAGTCTTCATGGTCTCACACTCGGCATAGGTAGAATTCCTCTGGTAGTAGGCGCTAGTATTCTATCCATTGAAGAGGTCCTCCTCCACTGTGTCTTTGCCTTTACCAAGGTTGGCCATCATGTCCATCATTTTTGCAAATTGGGAGCTTAGCTTCAGCTGTTTTGACCGGAGTTGGTCATAATCGTCTGCTGTTCTTGTCGAGCCGCTCGGTTTTCCTTTTGTATGGTGTCAAATTCTTTGATAGACATTGGTAAGCTTACCTCCCATTTCTTTTGTTTCGTCTATTTCGATAATTTCCCTAGTGTTCAGATTTCTGGGTTTTCTTGTTGTCTTGCTCATTAGTTAAAAAAAAATTTTTGGGTGCCTGAGTTGGAGCTCTAATACCAATTTGTAACATATTTGTGTATTCAGCTAGCTATTATCAATAAGAATCACAGATAGAGAAGAGATAAAGAAGAAATTAGAAGGAACAGAGAGCAGATAGAGATAGAAGTATAGTAGAAAAGAGAGTAGAAGAAGAGAAGAGAGAAGGGAAATCATAGAATATTGATTGATTGATTGATTGCTGCACTTATACAGGGCATTATCATAGAGGAACTTTAGTTAGCTACACTACAAAGTACATTCCCATTAATTTGCATATTCCTGGGTCAGGTTTTTACAACCTCTGTCTCGTTTTACACCACATCCTCTCCTCACAGCCTTCAATTGTTTTCTTACGCACCGACATACGCTTGATTATCCCCTTCTTTTCCCTCTTGCACGTTACATAAAATTCCAAATTTACTTTTCCCTTATTTCTTCTGCCTACTATATTTATTACATTTCTATCAATTGTTCTTTGCTTCTCATATCTTTCTCTCTCTCATTTGTAATTTGTTGATGCTGATTTTTTCTAATTATTAGCATGTGTTGATATTTTTATTTCAAGAGTATAAAATTTTTAAATATCATTATTAATACATATTGCAAATTGTGTTGTAAGATTAATATTGCTCATTTGCCATATTTTTTACTTTTTTTTTCCTTGCAAATGAATTTTAATGTTTGATGTTAATGTATGAAAAAATTAATATTTTTATGTAAATATTTGATAAATATACCAATCTTTATTTTAAAAAATAATATATCAATATTAAAGATTTATTGACTATTATTATTTAAGAAAATAAAAAAAATTAATCAGATTTATATTATTAAAAAAGGGTTAAACTATAAAGAATATATTTGTAATTTTATATGTAACATTATCTTATGATACCTTTAAACCAAACAAATAAAAGACATTTAATCTTCAAATACTGTAATTTATTTCCGAACATGATAAAACCAATATTCTATTTTACCTTACTGTATCTTACTTTATTTTTTAGACCTCCTTGTACTTCCATCAAAACATACCCAATATGATTGAAACAACTTGTTTCTTATTCTCAAGAGTAATTCTATACAGAACATTTCCTAAATATTCAATTAATGTCAAGGTTGATCCAGAGATGATCTGTAATTTGCCAATGGCAGTCGCATTTATGCATTATTCCAAGTGCCCTCTCTCTCTCTCTCTCTCTCTCTCTCTCTCTCCGTGTTTTATCGACTTAGTCACCATATAATGATAGAGGAGCCAACTCCATGAATAATTAACGTCGGCATTATTGGCAATGTTATTAGAAGCAATATTCAAGTCATATGCTAAATTAATTTTTGCTTTGTGAAATCCATAAAGTGCACCTGGTAGTAATTCATTGCATTGAATCCCAAATCTCTGCAGATTTTTTGCCTTCAAAGGTTTTGGGAGTCAGTTTCTGCTTCCTGTACAAATTACGTCTTGGACTGATTGCTAATTGATAATACTGTTATGTCTTAGATAGGCGATTCTATGGAGATTTCAGTTGCCACATCAAATATTGATATTTTTTTTGGCATCTGTTCAGATATTTGGGACACCAAAGGAGCATCGAAAATCTAAGCCTTACCATGATCATGCCTTTGTTTTCTCCATTGTTGATGATCATATATGGTTCCGCAATTACCAGGTAAATTAGATATTAGTTTTTATGGTCTACTTTTGTTTTTTTCTCATAATTATAATTTTTTAATACCTTCCCATCCCTCTTGTGGAGGTTCGATGACCTGAAATTTTACACAGAAAGGTGCATGAATTCTTCTGTGAACTTTTTGACTGAAACATTCTCATGCATCTGAATAATCAATTTTTTTTTGCAGAAGATTTCTGTTGTATTTCTATAGTATATGAATTTGTTTAGCTTAATGCAGTATTGATGAATCTATTGGACTAGTAAACTAATACTACGAATTCTATTGGACTGCTGTATCTTATAAATTTCAGTTCCCTGGTTAGTAACTACCTTACTAGTAAAATACTCCTAGATAAGGATTTAATCTCTGATCAGATTGCAGAAAAGTCATTTTTTTTTCCTTTGATGTTTGGTATCCTGAATTGACCTTTCTATATGCAAAATGTTCAGCTTATTAGACTCAATCCATCATTATCCATCTATAGCCTAGGCTTGCAAACTCCACTACCAGTTAATGAGTGTGTTCATTTGCAATTGCAAGATCCTTGTGGTCAATAATAGATATTTCTGGTTTGCTAGTAGCTAGTTGTTCTTTTGTTTTTTAACACTTCTATATTGTTGCATGCACCCATTATATGTCCTTCCTTGAAAGGGGAGATATATAAGACTTGATACAAGTGTTGGCAATTGCCTTCCAATGTTGTAGATTGCATTTTGAGTTGCTCTAAGAGTTTACTAGCATTCATTCCAATGTGATGCTAATGATAACTTACCAATCTTGTCTGCTTGGAAGTTGCAGTCATATTAATGTAATGATGCTATTGAACAATGTTGTTTTCTTTTGTTAGTCCTCACTTCTTGTTTGTTTTATGGTGTGCCATAGTTTTATAATGTATAGTATGGTATAATTTTTTTGTTTCTTTTATCTTTCTTCTTCATGGCATGGTTTTCATGGTAATCTCATGGTCTAAAAACCATGGATTTTCAAAATCACCAATTTGGTGGTTTTTTGTGGTTTGAAAATTTTTCTCTCAAGAACATTCTAAATGCTTATAAAACATTTTTCATTTCCACAACCTATTAAAATCTCATAAAATATTATCAAACTAAATAAAAAATTTTATTTAACCATACTATATCATATCATCTATTCAAACACAATACACTGTAATTACAATATCAGACTGTACAATATAATACTATACTATATATTATTAAACCATGCTGTCAGTCATCCAAACATTGTGTAAGAATAATTATTTAGACAACTATTAGCATCGTACGTACTAGCGGACTATGCCATATATAATTGCTGCCTTATGATAGTATGAATAATTATCTTTGACTTTCAAGGATTCTCCTCGAGTCATTAGGATGGGACCTCACGTGTATATATTTTTTACATTATGAAATCTGAAGTATCTAGGAAACTATTCTAAAACCAAAAAGTGGTTGCTTCTCCTATGAGGTCAACAGTGTTTTTGATCCTCCAACTTTGGAAGGGTAATAGCATTGTGAAATTTGGAATGTTTATTGTATTAGGCCTGTGTTTTGCCCCTTCCTTTGGCCATGGTATTTTTAAGTCTTTATGTCTTATTTCTTGGGATTCATGAATTTTTCTTGCCTCTTGTTTAATTTTTGAAGTTTGTACTCATTTTCTTCTTATTCTTGTTCTTTACAGATATCTGTTCCTCATAATGAATCAGATAAAGTGGCTAGAGGAGGCCTTGATAAGATGACGCTTGTTGAGGTTTGCATTGCTTTTAGATTTTTGTGAAGCTCTTATGGTGGTGATGTAATTTGGGAAAAACTTGTTATGTACAGGTTGGTCCACGATTTTGTTTGAATCCTATCAAGATATTTGCTGGTAGCTTTGGAGGTCCAACATTATATGAGAATCCATTCTACGTATCGCCTAACCAGGTCAGGGATTCCAAACTAATTAATTTTGGTTATGGCACATATTTAGCACTAACTTGAGTTTGGTTTGTCAATGGTTGATCTGACTGTCAGCACATTCAGTAACATAGGCTGTCTTCTTGTTGCGAGCAGTAAATGTTTTTGGTAGTTTTTCTTCATAATTATCTTTTTTAAGTTTGAAAGTTGAACCATAAAAAATTATATCCTTCTAAAAAGAAATGTTTCAACAAATGAATAATCATTCAAAGATGAATGATTCATTATTTGATCAGGTTCTCTTTATCCTCACCTGCTGTGATTAACAAGGCAATGCATCTGCTCTTGGTACTTGCAGATTCGAGCGTTGGAGAAAAAACAGAAGGCTGGGAAGTATGCAAAGAAAGTCAAAGCGAAAAAGAGGAGGAAAATACATGAGATGGAAAATCCTATGGAGACTGATGAATTTGCAGACATGTGGAGGGAATGATCATATTCTTTGTTTTTCCTTTATACCAGTTTTGGTTTATCTGATCATATTGTATCCAGCATTAAATCTGATTATTGTTGTTTTTGGCTTTACCCAGTTAAAAAATTCTCCCCATTGAATGGTTTTATCAAATGGAAATTTACAGTAGCATCGATCAACAATGGAGATAAATGCTCTTTACAAATTTTTATGTCGAAATTGTGCTAAGGTCGGATTTGCCTTTAGATTTCTTGTACAATTTGGTACGGTTGGATAAATAACTAATTTATCTTTCGAAAAGTAAATAAAATAAAATAACTATTTTTTTTACTAAATAAAATAACTAATTTTGTGAAATAAAAAGATTGCATTCAACTCGTTTTCATTTTAGATTGGTTTTTGGTTTTTGAATTAACAGTTTGATTTTTCGATTTCTCTGCGCCTCTACCAAATTGAGTTGTCGCATATAAAAAGAGCATATTCTACTTGGCACATATGGCTCTGGACTCTCCATAACTCCTTTGGCCATTAAGTGTAGCAGCCGAAGCGGAGGAAGAAATCTTATGCTGGCACGAGAATTGGCTTTGGAAGAAAATAAGGTTTTTTATATAACTACTCTAAAAATAATTTTTATTATAAAAATATTATAAAAATTAAAATTATTTATACATTTGTTAAAAATTAATATAAAATTTTAAAAATACTTCATTTCTCAATAAAATAAAAATTTTTTTCCCTCACTATAATCAATATTTTACTTAAAATTTTTATTTTTTTAAACTTTAATATTAAATAAAAATATTATAATAAAATAATAAAAATTAATATTTTAAATTATTTTTCATCATATAAAAATTATATTTTTTCATAAAAAGAAAAAAAATATTTTTAATTATAAAAAATGTAACACAAAAAAATAAAAATAAAATAAAATATACAAAAATATATTAATAAAAATTATTAAATTTATTTTTAAACAAAAATTTTATATATTATACATATAAAAAACTAAAAAATTACATAATTTCGTTATGTAGATGTATAGTAGATGTGTTGTAGATGTATTGTAGATATTGTAGATGTGTTGTATATATTATGCGTATATTTTATATATGTTATTTAAGTTGTATATATTTTATGACAAAATAATTGAATATTATGTGAATATTTGTGAGAATATTGTGTGAATGTTATTAGAATAAAAAATTTAAAAATAAAATAAATAAAATAAAATAAATATTAAAAATATTATGTAGATGTGTTGTATATTTATTATAGATGTATTGTTGATGTGTAGATGTAGTTTATATTGCTTAGTGTCTATTTTGTATATGTTGTGTATATATTATTCATATGAATTATATATGTTTATTTTTTATGTGTATATTAAAAATATGACATTAAAAAAATTTAAATAAAAAATATAAATAAAATTAAATAGTAAAAAATAAAAATAAAAAATTGAAAAAATCAGAAAAAAAAGAATTTAGATAATAAAATGTGTATTGAGATAATAGGCTGTTATTTTTTACTTTTGTCTTGTTGCTTGCTAGTAGTACCAATGGTCACTGAAACAACATTTCTCAAGTACTTCTTTACAAGGTGCCCAATAAAAATGGTATATTTTATTTGTTTCACATCATTTCACCTTATTTGGTCACTGATTTTTATTTTCATCGCAGAAATGCATGAGATAAGAAATGTTATTAAAGATGTATGTGAAACATGATTGAAATAGATTTTTAATTTTTTAGATTTTTAACAAATGTAAAGAATTATATCACTTATATGTAGGTATAATTTACAAATAAATAACTAAAGATTAATAGTATACATAAGGATATATAGGTATATTTTATATATATTTTAACTAAAAATAATAATATATATGTATGTTGACATATATGTATATGTTGATATATGCTACATATATTTTAATAAAGATAACAGTCTAGAAAAACTGAATTGAGATAATAAAATATAAATATTAAATTATTTATTTTACCGTTGCATTTAATTAATGAAAATATTATATGTATGTATGTATATATATATATATATACACACACACACACACACACGTAAGTGGGGGTGTGTGAATCTGTGTTATATATATATATATGTGTGTGTGTATATATGGGTTGTGTGTTTATATATATGCATGTGTGGGTCTCTTAATCGAAGGAACATGTGGTCAATTTGTGTAAAAATATGTGGTCCCTTTTATTACAGTAGATTTGCAATTTGAAAACTTAGTTTCCATAAAATTAAAAAAAAAAAAAGATGGTCCCGTATCTTTGAAAATAAAACTTGCTTTTAGGTTAGTTTTGTAATTAGCTAAAAAATGTACGGTTGGAAGGAGTTTATTGGTTATTCACATTGCAATTTGTTAAAGCTGTTAGTTGGTTAGCTTAGCATTTGTAATAGTTGTGATTGTGTGTATGGCGTGACTGGTGATAGTTAAAGCTCGATTCATGGGAAAGAACAACTTTATATTAAATACCAATTGTAATTGGTACATCATGCAATAATACAACAAAATTCACTCTCACCCTCTCATTTTATTAGTTACCTTCGAATCTCTAATTCAGTAGCTAATCTCTTCCTCTTGTTTTTTATTTTCTCTATGATTCTCTTCTGTTACAAGCACACCATTGACCTATGAGGATTGAGGAGAGGTCCACTCTTCCATGACTCAAGTACTTGACAACTTGATAGCAAAGCACAACTCAGATTAGGAGGATAATCTAGCCCTTGTTTTCCTGGTGCATATGGCTAAGGAAAGTAAGGCAGTGGTTACTGAGTTCCAACAATTGTAAAGTATGGAAGAACAAGTTCAATTAATAGACCAAATAAATCAAGAGTTCATGAAAGAAGTGTATAACATATTCAAAATGCAAAACAAACAATTCAAATTCAACAAGCAACTCTAGAATATTACTTCAAAACAAATGGATAGATAATGGGGATGATGAGATCTATAATAGGGCACTTACGAACCAAACAAGCATCTTAATGTTCCAATAACTCTCCATCGATAGCAGCCATATCATCACCAAACCAAC
Source organism: Garcia nutans (assembly GCA_947685225.1). NCBI lineage: Eukaryota > Viridiplantae > Streptophyta > Magnoliopsida > Malpighiales > Euphorbiaceae > Garcia > Garcia nutans. The sequence continues at coordinate 6,791,979 of CANTUV010000068.1, forward strand.
TACCAGCAGGCACCCAAAACCCAAACTAGACTCTTCCTAACATGACCAAAACGGTTCACATGGATGGTTCTCATCTCACGGGAATAAGAATTCTTTCAAATCCTGAACAATGTTTATTCAACCTCACAACTCTTCCCACATGCATGAGACTAGTATCTCTCACAACCCCCAAGTCCAACCAAACATCACAATGGTTCAACAATAGAATGCCTAAGCTGTATGCAAGTTATTTTGGTGTAATCAATCCGGGATCGTGGATCAGAAAATGCTGCAGATATTTCCAACTCTTTGGAATATCGGAGGATTAGAAGTTGGACATTGCATCTCTCTACTTTGGAGAGAAGGTGGAAGTATGGTATTAGGGGTGGAAAATGCAATACTTCAACCACAATTGAAAAAGTTTTACTGATGATCTGTTTTCTAGGTTTGGTGAAATGAAGATTTTGGATGTAGTGGAGAATTTCAACAAAATAAAGTAGAAGGGAACTGTGGAAGAAGACCATGAGCGGTTTGAGAAGCTCAAACCATTAATGCTAAAATAATCATCCATGGCTGGATGAGAATTATTTTATATCTAGTTTTTGTAAGTGGACTGAGTAAATAACTCAAACTATGGTGAAACTATTTCAAACCACAACCCTTGCTTAGGCTCAGGGGTATAGCCAATACTTAAAAGGTGAGGTCTATTGATCCCACTGAATTTATTAAAAATATATATACTTTTATATTTTATATATAATTTTTTAAATTGACTCCAGTAAAATATTTAAATTGACTTGACTAAAAAAATAACCCAAGTTTTAGCCAATAATTTACAATCCTAAGGCCAAATTTACACAATAAAATAAGCCCAAAATTTACCAATGATTTACATCTGAAAAAAAAAATTTACAATCCAAAAATTGGTCTATATCTATCTCATTCCTTATTTCATTAAGGGACCATCATTTAAGCAAAATAATTAGTTGTTGAAAAAAAGAAAAAAAAAATAAAAGCTTTGGTTTTGGAAGTGAAATTGAGACTTTTTAATTAGTTTTTTTTTATTTAATATTATAAGATATTTACATAAATAGGGTATTTTAATCCCTTGCTCAATTTAGAGGTAGAATTTCAATTAGAGGTGGGTTTTAAATTTTTAATGAATAGTATAGCTAGGTGTTGTCCCGAGATAGCAACAAAGGGAGGAGGGGGGGGGGGGGGGGGGGGGGGGGGGGGAGGTAAATTGGTTAGCCTTAAGAAATAATGATCAATTCAAAAAATTCAAAAATTAAAAAAAAAAGTATGAAGAGTGTAGAAGAAGATTAAGTAGAAGATGGAACACAAGATTTATAGTGGTTCAAATTTACCTTAATCATATATCCACTTCCTTAACAACTTGTTATAGATTTCACTAGATTTAAGTTTTTACAAGCTTAACTCTAACTTGGTATTTTCTCTAGATCACACCAAACTACTCACAATGGTTTGAGATCACTTCCTCACAACCCTTACAAGAGTTTTTTCAGGCTTACTCTCACAACCTAAGTATTTCCATGCTCACACTCAAACTTAAGATGGTATTTAATGCTAACACCCAACACGCAATTTAATGCAAAGATTGATTTTGATGCAAAAGAAAGAAAGATGTTCAAGGAGGCTATTATAATCACAAAACTTCAAAAAACTCCTTAATGATGAAGTTTCATAAGGTATTTATAGCCTTTAAGTAATAATTAGCCGTTTAAAGTTGAGACCAACATATTTGATTCTTATCTTGCACTAATTCTCTAACTGAGCACTTTCCTGGTTGGAATCCTCATGGTTCGGTCGGAGATACAAAAGTCCGGTTGGAATAAGGTGTAGTCCGGTCGGAGTAATTGAATATCTACTTAATGCTCTTTCAATGGCTAGTCAACGTGGCTTCCACTTATTGAATGGAGATGTAATGACTTCTGACTTGAGTAATATTTAAATAGTCTAGTCGGGCTTACATCTAGTCCAGTCAGACTTTACTTGGTTCGTCCAATTTTTAGGCGTACCTTCAACCGGGATACATACTGGATGTTGAGGGACTTGTAAGGTACGGTCAAAATTTTCTTGAGTCCGGTCGGACTTTCGTGGTACTTTGAAAAATGAGAATACTTATGACTGTGAATCCTCCTGTGTGATTTACCTCTTTGGTCATCCATAGTCCAGTCGAAATGACCCATAGTACGGTCGGACTTTTATGGTACGATGAGATTTTGGGAGTACTCTCCATCGTAAACCTTCTGTGTCTTTTCAACTCATTTAGTCATCAAGAGTCTGGTCGGTCTTCTATATGGTCCGATCGGACTTTTCATATTTCTTCAAAATAATTAATTTCTTACAAAATGAAAACTTGGTGCAAGTGTTAGGTAAATTCAATTTGATTGCCTAAGATCAAAAATAGGAGAATTTGATTAACAATCTCCCCTCTTTTAACTTTGGCAATTAAATTGAATTTAAAAATTTTAAAAGTGTATAACAAATGCTTAGTATGCTCCCCTTAATGAATGCTATGTTATCTTTCTTTTTCAAATGTAATTTGTGCACTTTTAATTTCTTTGCATTCAAGTTTTAAGTTTCATTATTCAATTTTAAGTGTTGTTCTCCCCCTTTGACAAAGGCAAAAGTAAAGGAAATTTTTTTAAAGATAAAGTACAAAAATTTGATAAAAAATAGTTAATGATTTGAAATTTGGATAAGGTGAAGTAGATTTTTAAGTAGTTTTGAACTTATGAAATTGTTGCTTCCATCCATCATTCCTAAATGTTGTTTTATGAAGTTTATCCTTTCTTCATTTAGGGATTTGGTAAATATGTCAGCAAGTTAGTTTTGTGCATCAATGAATTCTAAGATCACATTTTGATTTTGGACATTGTCTCTGAAGAAGTGATGCCTAATGCCTATATGTTTTGACCTAGAATGTTGAATAGGATTTTTGGATAAGTTTATGGTACTAGTGTTATCACACTTAATAGGAATGTGTTCAAATATTTTTCATAGTCAAATAATTGTTATTTCATCTAAAGAACTTGAGTACAATAAAAACATGCAGCAACATATTTGGCCCCCGCAGTAGATAGAGCAACCGACTTTTTTTGTTGCTAAACTAAGAAAATGATATGCCTCGGCCGTGATCTTTTTATCCAAAAGACTACCGGCATAATCTGCATCTGAGAAACCTAATTTGTCGAATAATGTATTATTAGAATACCAAAGTCCTAGATGCAATATGCCATTCAAGTATTTCAAAATTCGTTTAGTAGCATTCATATAAGATTCCCTAGGGCATAATTGAAATCTAGCACACAAACAAATACTGTACATTATATCGGGTCTAGATGAGGTTAAGTAAAGTAAGGATCCGATAATGCCTCGATATTTCTTCTCATCTACTACCTTACCACTTTCATCCTTATCAAGCTTTAGAGATGTACTCATGGGAGTTTTGCTAGACTTGCAACCATCCATTCCAAATTTTTTGAGGAGTTCCCTCATGTATTTGGATTGATTAATGAAGATTTCATTTTTTTTATTGCTTGATTTGTAGTCCAAGGAAGAATTTAAGTTCACCCATCATGCTCATTTTAAATTTTTTAGTCATACAAGAAGCAAATTCTTTGCACAAGGATTCATTAGTAGCACAAAAAATAATGTCATCAACATAAATTTGCACAATTAATATATTACGTCCATGCTTTTCAACAAAAAGAGTTGTGTCAATTTTGCCTTTTGAAAAATTATTTTCAAGCAAATATGCACTAAGTCTATCGTACCAAACTCTTGGAGCTTATTTCAATCCATATAGTGTTTTTGTAAATTTAAAAATATGATTTGAAAATTTATAATTTTTAAAACTGGGAGGTTGTTCAACATAAACTTCTTCATTGATAAATCCATTTAGAAATACACTTTTAACATCCATTTGAAAAAGTTTAAAATTCATGTGGTATGCAAATGCAAGAAGTATCCTAATAGCTTCTAATATAGCAACGGGGGTAAATGTCTCATCATAGTCTATGCCTACCTCTTGGTTATACCCTTTAGCTACCAATCTAGTTTTATTTCTAGTAATGAGACCATTTTCATCAAGCTTGTTCCTATATACCCATTTACATCCAATAATTGGATGATCCTTAGGTCTAGGAACAAGTTTCCATACATTATTTATCTCAAATTGGTTGAGTTCATCTTGCATAGCAATCGCCCAACATTCATCACTAAGAGTCTCATCAATTGTCCTTGGATCAATTTGAGAAACAAAGGCAAAATTAACATCTAAGTGTTTAAGTTTGGATCTAGTAGTTACTCCCTTTGATGTTTCACCAATGATGAGTTGTTTTGAATGATCCTTCTTGTATTCCCAATCCTTAGGTAGCTCTTGAGTCTCTTTATCTTATTCATCATGATTATCCTTTGGAGTATCAATTTGTTCAAGTGTACCTACAAAATCATCAAGAATACTACTTTTTCTTTGATCAAGTTTAGAAGATTCAACAAAGACAACATGCATTGACTCTTTAACTACTAGAGTTCTTTTATTAAATACTCTATATGCTTTGCTAAATGATGAATATCCTAAAAATATGCCTTCATCCGATTTGGATAAAAAATTTTCAAGATTATCCTTGGTGTTTAATATAAATTATTTGCATCCAAATACTCTAAGATATGAAATTTCTGGTATTCTTCCATTGCATAGCTCATAAGAAGTTTTATTTATCAAAAGTCTTTTATAAACACGATTTAAGATGTAACAAGCAGTATTAACCGCTTCCACCCAAAAATAAGATGGTAGTTCATACTCATTGAGCATTGTCCTAGTTATTTCAATTAAAGTTCTATTTTTTCTTTCAACCACACCATTTTGTTGTGGTGTTCTAGGAGCTGAAAAGTTATGTAAAATACCAAGTTCATTGCAAAAGTTTTCAAAATTTACATTTTCAAATTCTTTGCCATGATCACTTCTAATAGATGTGATCATATAGCCTTTTTCATTTTGAACTCTTTTTATAAATACTTTAAAATGATTAAAAGTTTCATTCTTTTGAACTAATAAATTTACCCATGTAAACCTTGAGTAGTTTTCTACAAGTACAAATACATATAGCTTTCCACCTAGGCTAGCAACTCTATTAGGTCTAAACAAATCTAAATGAATAAGTTCCAAAGGTCTATATGTACTTATAATATTTTTAGATTTAAATGAGCTTTTATGCTGCTTACCAAATTGACAAGGTTTACATGTTCTATCTTTGTTAAATTTAATTTTAGGAAGGCCATCAACTAGCACTTCTTTATTAATGCATTGCAAATGATTCATACTAGCATGTCCTAGTCTTCTATACCACAACCAAGCATCATCATTAATAGAGATCAAACCTTCAAATGCATTCTTAGAATTTATGTCAATTTTATATGTGTTACTAATTCTAATTCCTTTGAATGCAATTTTACCATTTGAATTTGTAACTTTGCATCCTTTGGAATCAAAATTTACATTATATCCTTTATCACACAAGTGACTCACACTAAGCAAATTATGCTTTAACCCATCAATAAGCTAAACATTTTCTATTAAATTTTCACCAAGCATGCCAATGGAGCCAATGCCAATAATTTTACATTTAGCATTATTTTCAAAAGTAACATTACCTTCATGCTTATAAGTGAGTGTTGTAAAAAGCTTTGTATTTTCCGTCATATGCCTTGAACATCCACTATCCATAAATCAAGAACTCTTATTGATAGTAGATTTTAGACATACCTACAAAAGCAATAATGTTTATCTTCTTTTAGGTACCCAAATGAAATTGAGTTCTTGGGGGTTAGTAGTAGAAGGATCCTCTAACTTGAGATGAGCCTCCTTAATATAGCAAGATGTGCTCTTATGCCCAAATTTCATACAATATATGCATTGATATAGTGTTCTATACTTATGCACCTTTTTATTGAAAGTCAATGAATTGTGCACACAATTACAGATATGAGTTGGCTTTTGTGCAATTTTGTGTTTGTGTTCATGTCTAGTGTACATGAATGCATGATTTGCTCTTGGAATCTTGATTCTAGAATTTTGTGTACCCAAAGCAATCCTTTTGGGATTTTTAGGCTTAGTTTGTGCATTGGTGTTCTTTACAACTTCAACACTAGAGGTTTGAGTTGTAGATGCTTTTACAAATATGGGTGCTCTAGATGGGGTATTTGATGATTCATTGAACCCTAAACCATGTTTCAAGGAAGGTGATCTTTGATTATTAATTAACTCATCTAATGCTTCTTTTCCTTTATGAAATTTTGAAATTGACTCTTTAAGTTCCTTTAGTTCATGTTTTAAAATTTTATTTTTCTTGATCACATTTTCTAAACTATGTAAATTTTTATTTATTGCATCAAGTGATTTCAACAATTGTTTATTTGAAGTCTTTAATTCTAAGGAAGAATTTTTTAAACTTACAAAGTTTTTTTCTAGCTTAGAACATTTATCCTTATAAAATTTCATCTTAGAAAAATATTTTTCTATCCTAAGTTTCATATGTTCAATCATATCGTTATCATTTAAAGCATTATCATTGTATTTAGTTAAATTCAAGGGTTGAGTACCTACCTCATTGGAGTCTTTTTCATCTTCAATAGCCATGAGACATAGATTTGCAATTTCTTCCTCATCTTCTTCTTCTTCTTCACTTGAGAAAGAGTCGTCTCGTGTAGCTTTGAGTGACTTTTTCTTTTCTTTATCCCACTTCTTTTTGTTCTTCAATTTAAAGCGCTTCGACTTGATAGGCTCAGATTTGCCACATTCATAACATTTTACTTCATTTTTCTTATCTTTGAAGGAAGTTTTAGAAAGTGTACCTTTGTTAGTTTGTAATCTTCTCTTTCTCTTCCAATCATTCATCCTTTTAGAAAACATTGTAATTTCTTCTTCATCATCACTATCTTCATTTCTTGAGCTCTAAACTTCTTTGATTGCTTTGAGAGTTATTGTTTTCCTCTTATCCTTTTCACCTTATTCTTCATCTCTTTCGATGTACAATTCGAAGGTGAGTAACTTTCTGGCAAGTTCATCGATTCTCAAAGAACATAGATCATGAGCCTCTTTAATAGAAGAAACTTTAGACTCAAAGTTCTTTTTGCCTCTAATTGTTTTCAAGATTTTGCTATTGACTTCATCATGATCATATATCTTGCCATATTTCTTCAATTTGTTGACGATGACAAGTAATCAATTTGTCATGTTAGTAACATTTTCGTTAGGCTTCATCTTGAATATCTCATACTCATATATGTAAATTTTTTTCTTGGTGAGCCTCACTTGGATAGTACCCTCATGATATTTCTCAAGAGTTTTCCAAATATAATGAGGGCAAGTGAGATGTTGGACTCTCCCTCCTTCTTCTCTTGAGATAGAATTCAACAACATAAAGGCTACCCTATGGTTTTTAAATCTATATTTTGTGTTGGTATTTGACCATTGAGACTTGGGAAGAGAAACTTGGACACCCTCAACTTCATGAGTAGGAGGCTTCCACTCACTTTCAACATAGTCCCAAAGCTTTATTCCCTCACTATCTAGAAACAAAAACATTTTATGTTTCCAATAGGAATAATTGGTTCCATCAAAGTATGGTCTAAGAAGAGAGTTGAGGTTTCCATGAGAGGATGAAGAAGAGGTTGCCATTTTGGATAAAATTCCACAATTAAGTTTAAGGAATTGATAAGCTCTGATACCAATTGTTGTCCCAAGATAGCAACCAAGAGGGGGTGGAGGGGAATTGGTTGGTCTTAAGAAATGATGATCAATTCAAAAAATTCAAATATTAAAAAAGAAAGTATGAAGAGTGTAGAAGAAGATTAAGTAGAAGATGAAACACAAGATTTATAGTGGTTCGGATTTACCTTAATCCTATATCCACTTCCTTAACAACTTATTAAGGTTTCACTAGATTTGAGTTTTTACAAGCTTCACTCTAACTTGGTGTTTTCTCTAGCTTACACCAAACTACTCACAATGGTTTGAGATCACTTCCTCACAACCCTTACAAGCGTTTTCCCAGGCTTACTCTCACAACCTAAGTATTTCTAAGCTCATGCTCAAACTTAAGATGGTGTTTAATGCTCACACCCAACACTCAATTAATGCAAAGATTGATTTTGATGCAAAAGAAAGAAAGATGTTCAAGGAAGCTATTACAATCAGAAAACTTCAAAAACTCCTTAATGATGAAGTTTCATAAGATATTTATAGCCTTAAAGCAAGAATTAGCCGTTTCAAGTTGGGACCAATATGTTTAATTCTTGTCTTACACTAATTTCTCTACCAGAGCACTTTCCTGCTCAGAATCCTCATGGTCCGGTCGGAGATATAGAAGTATGGTCGGAATAAGGTGTAGTCTGATCAGAGTAATTGAATTTCTGCTTAATGCTCTTCCAACGGCTTGTCCACGTTACTTTCACTTATTGAGTGGAGATATAATGGCTTCTGACTTGAGTAATATTTAAATAGTCCTATCGGGCTTGCATCTGGTCCGGTTAGACTTTACTTGGTCCATACAATTCTTGGGCGTACCTTTAACCATGAAACCTACTGGATGTTTTGAGGGAAAAAGCCTTGTAAGGTTCGGTCAAAATTTTCTTGAGTCTGGTCGGACTTTCGTGCTACTCTGAGAAAATAAAGGTACTTCTGACCGTGAATCCTTCTGTGTGATTTACCTCTTTTGGTCATCCATGGTAGGGTCAGAATGACCCATAATACGATCGGACTTTTATAGTATGATGAGATTTTGGGAGTACTTTCCATCGTGAAACCTTTTGTGTCTTTTTGGCTCATTTAGTCATCAAAAGTCCAGTCGGTCTTCTATATGGTTCGATCGGACTTTTCATATTTTTTCAAAAGAATTAACTTTCTGCAAAATTAAAATTGGTGCAAGTGTTAGGTAATTCAATTTGATTGCCTAAGATAAAAAATAGGAGGGTTTAGTTAACACTAGGGATTAAGATTATAGTTACAATTGACACATCTTTTTTTTTATCTAGTTATTTTGTCTTGAATAGATCATTTTTTATGGCACTAATTTTAACCCCAATTAATGAAATTTCCAGCTATGTCGCTGCTTAAGCTTATAAAATGTAGGGGTGTTCAAAAAATTAGTGGTCCGAAAAATTTAGCCTAGCCCGAACCTATAATAGGATCGGGCCACGGGTTCTAAAGCTAGACCTAAGCTATACTCGAGTCGGGCTTCGAATTGATATTAAAAATTCTCGAACTGGCCCGACCCGACTCGAGGTGTTAATTTTTTTATATTTTTTGAAAATATATATTTTAGTAATTTAAATTTTATATAAAAAGGTTTTGGAAATTCAAAATATGGTATGTATTTTATGATATTTGTGACTTTTAAAAATTTAATCTATGAGAAATAATTTTTATATTTTATATTTTTTTACTTGAATAATGAAATAACTAAATAATTAAATAATTTAGTCATCATAAATATTAGTATAATAATTTATATATTATTAGATATAATTTGGTATAATAAATTTTAAAGTAATATTTATCGTTAAATTTTATTAAAATTTTTAAAAAATAATAAATTATATCCTTAAATTTTTTAAATTCGAAAAAAATTGTTAGGCTAGCCCTACCCAACCAGAACTAAACCCGGTTAGGCCCGAAATGGCCCGCCCCGATCAGGTTTAGGGCAGGACCACGGGCTGCAAAATGCAGCCCGAATGTTTTTCGGATTGGACTGCGGGCTGGGGTAAAACCTAGCCCGTAAACACCCCTAATAAAAAGGCCAAGGTCTATGAGCAATTAATCCAAGCTATGTTTTGGAGGAAGCTTAACCCAACTCTTCAATACCAATCCTAGATTCTCCTACCCTTGCCAATAATCAACCAATAAGATTAATCTAAAAACAAACTCTAAACCTGATTCAAACTTAGAAAAAATGAGAATATAAAACCCCTCATTACTTAGTCAACCAACAAAACCAAACACACAAATACCTACTTGAAAAGAAACCTAGATCAATATTTCAAATGTGGATATAGGTATTATGTTAGCCATGTTTGCAAGACCAAACAACTTTAAATGGAAGGAAGGTGCCCATGCTGGTCCACAACACTCATAATTTTGTAGATGGAAAGATGGTTAAAGAGATTAGGACTTCTATTAACATGACAACATGGTGAGTCAAGTGTAGAGGATTCACATGGGTAATTCAACTCAACATGGTGAGTCGAGTTGAGTGTAGAGATTTCAAATAGATTCAAATGGGTAATGCAAAACTCAACAATTAGTTAATGAATATAAAAAAAATTAATTTCTAATTTTTCAAATGAAAAATATTTCTTACTAAACAATAATATCTATTTTCTTTTTTCTTTTTTAATTTTCTACAACTAAACAGTTCTATAATTTTTTTCTTTTCCCTTCTCTCTTTCCATAAAATGAATCAATAATTTTAATTTTTTACAAAAAAAATAAAATTTATATTTAGTTTAAATAAAACAGGAAAAGGTGAATAAAAAGAAAGAAAATATTGAAATGGGTGGCGATATTTTTTTTTTAACATTTAATATATTTTGAGAGGAGAAAATTAATTTTCAATCTATTATTTAAGAGAATATGTGCTTACCATTAAGCTATACCTCGATATGCAAATTGATTATGATATTGACAATTTTTTTAAAATTTTCGATGCTTTAATTTTTTAATTAACTATAATATTTTTTTTCATTGCAATATTTTATCTAATAAAAATCCTTATTAATAATCTTACTTGACTAATATTTTTAACTATGAAAGAATATTTAAATTTCAATTATTTTATTTTATTATTACTATTTTAATATATAATTTTTTTTACTTTTGAAAATGATTTGACAATATAAATTTTCATTTTTTAGTTTTCAAAAAAAAAGGTATACTAAAAAGCAAAAAATTCAAAGTTAAATTGATTTACTTTTTAATTTTTATCTCATAAAAAATTATTTGTATTTTTATTTTTAAAGAGATATGATAATAAAGATATATTTTATAATTATGTACATTTTATATAGAGAAAAACTGCTATAAATTTTTTTTTCTCATATTTTTCTTGTGATAGTTATTAGCTATATAAGCTTTTGGTTATAAAACTATTGTTTTAAAAAAACTAAATGATTAAAGTACACATATTTATACGTTTTTAGCTAATAAATATTTTTATTAATTTATATTAATTGAGAAAAAAAGTACAAATGTGTACTATAATCAAATTTATTTTTTAAAAAATAGTGTCACTACCAAAAGCTTATATAAAAGCTATAAAAAAAATGTATCATTTGCAATAAAGATTTAGAAGTCCATACTAAAACTTATTGCTAATAGATTTTTAGCGATAATAATTACTATATTGTCGCAAAAAAAATTTATTAGTTGTCACAATTTTTTATATTGCCACTAATAGTATAATAAGTTGTCACTAATAATTATTTTTTGGAAAAAAATTTAAATCTTATGAGTTGTAGTAATAGGAAGATTATTTGCAACCAAATATATCACTTTGTTACTAATTATTAGTTATTAGCAAGAGTATAGAACTTTTTGTAGTAAATAAAAACTAAAACTTATATTGAAAAAATCTGTACCATATTATTAGTGGTGACTATTTATATATCGTCGCAAATATATTAATATTTGCAAGGGATTATAATAATTCGTTGCAAATAGTGATTAATTTTTTGAAGAAAAATGTTAGTGCCTTATTTTTTACGATGAAATTTTATATGTGGTCACAATAGATTAATTATGTGCGACAGATTAGAAAAGTTTGTCGCAAAACTTAATAAATATTTTGGAGGATAAATTTGGTACCATATTATTAGCGATGACTTTTTATATGTGGTTGTAATAGGTTAATATTTATGAGAAAATATGAAGATTTATTGCAAATAGTGATAAATTTTTTAAGAGGAAAAAATTATTAGTGATGACGATTTATATGTGGTCGTAATAAGATTATATTTACAAGATATTACAAAAGTAGATCATAAATAGTAATTACTTAATTTGGAAAAAAATTTTGGTACCATATTATTAGCAATAACTTTTTATATGTGGCCGAAATAGGTTAATATTTGAAAGAGAATAGAAAATTAGTTGCAAATAATGATCAACTTTTTTAGAGAAAAAAATTATCAGCGATGATTATTTATATGTGGTCGCAATAGTATTATATTTGTGAGAGATTAGAAAAGTTCGTCACAAATAGTAATTACTTATTTTGGAGAAAAAAATTTGGATCATATTACTAGAGATTACTTTTTACATATGGTCAGAATTGGTTACTATTTGTGAGAATAAAATAGTTTATCACAAATAGTGATCAATTTTTTTAGGAAAACATTTATACCCATATTATTAGCGATGACTATATATATATGATTGCAATATGTTTATATTTGCAAGAGATCAGAAAAATTGGTCTCAAATATTGATAACTTATGTAACACCCTTGTACCCCATATATGTACACCGCATATAACTACATATGTAATATACGTATACCGGATACAAGAATATCACAATCCATTTTAAACACACCAATCTTTAAACTTTAACACCAAATAATCATTTCTACAATCTGAGTAAACTTAAAACATTTAACTTATATTATAGAAAGTAATAGATAAAACATCCTTTGTTAAAGTACATATATATAGATATATATCTTTATTACCCAAAAGTTTATCTAAAATATTTGTTTAATAAACAGCGGAATATGCAGTGGAATATACATATGTTTACATTAAAATCAATATTTAAAAAAATATAGAATTTATACAAGCTAGCAGTTCGTCTATGATCTTGATGTCCAAAATCAACACTTCACAAGGGATCACAAGCCTAGACTCGACTAAGTCTAGCTGAACTCTCCAGCTCAACCAGATCTACCCTGTTACCTGCGTAATAAATCACAATCGCGCTAAGTCAAAAGCTTAGTGGTACAAACCTTGATAACAATATGATTCAAATGTAATGCCAATGTGAACTTTCAAGAATTAAAAATAATATGCAAGGATATCATATTTCATAGCATTAAATCTCAATTTATTGTTCAATTATTCCATCATTCATAATTCACATTAAAGCAAAGACAAGCATGAGCCCAAAAGAAAACTAATATGCCATTCAAATTCCAGAGTTACTGTTTTGGTCCAATAATCACATTTATCAAGCCTGAAGGCGAATCATAATCACAATGAGGATTACCTCATATGTAACATCCCAACTAGACTTCAAGGACTAGGCTCAACACAGCTTCAAGGGGAGCACAACATCACCCAACTAGGCTTCAAGGACCAAGCCCAACCTAACTTCAAGAGATTGCTACTTTTAGGCATGCCACCGACAATAAAACTCTAAAAATTGAATAACATACTAGGCACACAATTCTTTCATAATTTCATTATCAAATCCTTTCTCATTTTCTCATGATCATCATAAGCCCAATGCTTCAAATATCCCATTTATATCTATATAGCCATCACCAATGGCTTTACACACTATCATTAGTGTATACATAACAAATTGCATTATCCATACATTTTAAATTATCATTATATATATTTTACATAGTTCACATTATGCAAATCATAGCACCATTCTCATATACCAACAATATAATATGTAACTTAACACATGTTCTAACCAAATGTGCTAAGTCCCAAAGTCATGTAAATGTATGTAATCATTTAAGGTTTATACTTACCTCTAAGAGCAACAAACAGTAATTCCAATCTCCTCTTCCAAGATATCCTTCAACACTTGGATTGTGATAACTCAAATCTCTTCAAAACCTAATCTAAATGTGATTATACATACTCACTTAGTGATACACATAAGAAAATAAGAAAAAGAACTATTCCGGGCAAATTCTACACATGACACGCTCAACCACACGGGCGTGTCCCTGACCATGCCCTAAACCCACAATGCAGAAGCTTTGACATGCTCAATGACATGGGCGTGTCACTGCTTGTGTCAATCCTCTTGCAACACAGAAGCTATGACATGCTCAGTGACATGGACGTGTCAATACTACAACTACACAGAAGCTGTGACACGCTCAGTGACATGAGCATGTCACTGCTCGTGTCACCAACACTGAAAATAGAACTAACAACACGCCCAAATACATGGCCGTGTTACTAGGCGTGTCGGGCCAAAAACCTGATATCGACACCAAAACACCACATCCAACTATTATCTTTCTTTTACCCTTTTTCACTCCAAACAAACTCAACCAAAACCATCAAAATACCACAATAAACTTGTATAAACATCAAAACAACTCAATTACATGCATCAAAACACAATCACAACCATATTTCACAACTCAAAACTTTCACAATCCACAACTCTTGTTTTCTTCACCAAACTTAAACTTTTACCTTCAATCCAACCCCAAAAACAACCTCAAACACACCAAAATCAACCATACACACAACTACACCACCCATCCACCAAAATCATATTCACAACTCAAAAGAAATCAAAGAAACAAGTTGGAAACTTACCAAATATGAAGAAAAATCCTTAAAACTCCAACTTGATCTCTTGAAATCCTTCAATTTCTTGAGTTGGCAAGCAACAATTTCTCTCTTTCCTTTGCTAATGGTGATGGCCGGCCTCTTGAAGAAGAAAGAAGAAGATGATGAAAAGTCAAAACCACTCACTACTCTTAACCACTTAAATCTCCATTTAATCTCCACCAAGCAATTAAATTATTATAATAACATAAACAAAAATCATCTTCCACTATCAATATTTAATATATAATTAATTCAAATATCTTTTGACCTTATTATTAAAATGTTGACTTGTATATGTTGTATATATCTTCATATATACGACATATACACACTTCCCTTTTCCTTTCTTTCCACTTAATCATATATACACTTTAAAATCATTTAATTGAATTTCAACAATTAGCATTTCTGAAATTTTAAGGTATTATTTGGGATATTATAACTTATTTTAGACAGAGAATTTGGTACCATAATGATATTTATTTTAGTTAAAAAAATTGACATCATAGATTTTGAAAAGACTTAAAATTAGTCCTTCAATCTAGCAAACCAAAGACAAAACTAGTAATCAACAATTATTGCAAGAACTTAGAATTTATGTCTCTATGTCCAAATCACAAATAAAACATATATATATATATATATATAATAGAGTTAGAGAGACCGAGAAAGAACTCTTTCACTGCACTACACACATCCCAACAAATAAAATCCCAACAAGCTCTGAAAAAAGAACCATCATAACCATCCGGGCCAGGGGCGCTATCAGGATCAAGTTGCCAAACAGAATTCTTAATTTCCAAGTCAGATGGAATAGTAGTGAGGGTAGCATTTTGATCTTCAGAAATCATGGATGGGATATGAGCCAGCATATCAGAAAAGTCATAGTTGCCCTCATCGCCACTAAAAAGCTCTTGAAAATATCGAGCTGCTTCCGAACCAATATCCTCTTGAGAAGTCAACCAAGAGCCATCTGAAGATTTAATACGAACAATACGCCTGAAGTTCCTGGCAATTTTGACATACCTATGAAAAAAGCGGGTATTGGCATCCCCATCTTGAATCCATTTAACTCTCGCCTTCTGCTTCCAATAGATTTCTTCTAACCGAAGCTTTTGGGCAAGGTTAGCTTGAAGTTCTTTCAGACGTATCCTGTTAGTATCTGAAGGGTCTTCAATATAAGCAGATTCAGCCATAACAGCCTCACTTTCAGCCTCCTTCACACCATAAAAAATGTTTCCAAACACCTCTTTATTCCATATTCGTAAAGCTTTTTTCAAGTCTCTGAGTTTCAAGTGAAGTCCCTTCATACCACCTCCATAAAAGCTCTTTGACCATTGATCTTTCACAAAAGGAATAAAAAACTTGTGCTCAAGCCACATTTTCTGAAATTTGAAAGGCTTAGGAAGTTGAAATTCAGTCTTGTTACAGTAAAGAAAAAGCGGACAATGTTTCCAAGTAGTAGAGCCCAGGTGCCTCACCAATGTAACATCAAATTGTTCAAAAAATAAATCATTGGCCATGAACCGATCAAGACGCTTCCAAACCATACCATTATTTCGATTCCCAGACCAAGTAAAGGCCGCTCCCATAAAAGGAAAATCCATAAAGCCACAAGTATCACAACATGAATTGAAGTCATCAATACTGGCTTGATTAGGAACAGCAGAGCCTTTGTATTCATCAATGCCACGAGTAACATTAAAATCTCCTCCAATAAGAAAAGGACTATCAATATTATATTCAGTCAAAGTATCCCATAATTTGCTTCTCTCATGACTTGAGTACTTGCCATACACCATAGCCAATGTAAAAGAAAAGTTAAAGGATAAACATTGAGCCATGCAAAAAGTAACTTGCCCCTTATCAAAGAAGTTTTGGAAAGTTATTGATTGAGTGTTCCAGAATAGCCAGCGTTAATTATTGTCATTGCCAAAAAACTGATCAAAACCCAACCTCTTAGCAAACACAGGACCTTGCTCAACATTAACCATAGGTTCAATTATTATAACAAATAAGAATTTATGAGAAGCACATAAACTTTTGAGCCTAATGAAGGATGATGATATACCTCTAATGTTCCAGCACAAAACAATTCATTGATTATTGTTATTATCCACAGAAGCTTTAAGATGCGATCGACGAGTAGCAATTGGAGAGTCACGACCAGATTTTTGCTTGCCTTTCTTCTTACTAGTGACTTTGATAAAACCATCATCATTAGCATTCAACAATTTCCTTTCAAGGATGGCAGCATCTTTCATCAGCTGATTAATATCTTTTAGCGAAGCTATGAGCCATCATCAGATGCATCCCGCAATCCTTCAGCTGCACTCAACTTATCCTGATTCCCAAGGTCAGTTGTCCGACTACATTTGCAGAATTTCATCCTATTTGTCTTACTAATTTTGTTAGTAAAGCTTGCACAAAGATTTTAGCTTCAAGATTGGTTCCTATCCTTGCCACTTTGATTTCTCCTGAACAAGCTGGGTTCATGCAAGAAAGATCAATTCACTCTCAAATCCTTCTAGCTAATGATCTTATACACGAAATTGACCGCAAAGCAAAGGGAGGCAACATAGTTATCAAACTTGACATGACAAAGGTGTTTGATAGAGTTTCATGGGTTTTTCTCAAGGAACTGCTTGGTAAGCTCGGCTTCTCTAGTAGGTTTATTTCCATTGTTATGGACAACCTGGCTTCATCTAAGCTTTCTGTTTGTGTGAACGGTATCTCTTATAGTTTCTTTGCTCCCTCCAAAGGGGTTAAGCAAAGTGACCCCCTCTCGCCTTATTTGTTTATTATTACGTCTGAAGCTTTTTCTAGGGGTCTTAAATACTTGGTAGATACCAGAAAGATTTTGCCTTATCACCTAGGCCGTGGCTGTCCGGTTGTCACCCATCTTGGATTTGCAGATGATTTGTTGATTTTTACAAGGGTGATCTTCATAGTATTAATCAGCTCACAACTTTCCTCAAAAAATACCAAAGTGCTTCTGGTCAATGTATTAACTTCAACAAAAGCTCCTTTTATTGTTCGAAAAAAATGACTAATGTTGGTATTCGTCGCATTGAGCATGCTTTTTCCATTAAAAAGAAGGATTTTCCTTTCATTTATTTGGGAGCCCCCATTTATCAGGGAATTAACCGTATTTCCTATTGTGGTGACATTATTAGGAAATTTAATGACAAATTGCAGGGCTGGACTAAAAAATATTTGTCTGTTGGAGGTCATATCACTTTGATAAAGCATGTTTTATCCACTATTCCACTTCATGTTATGGCGGCCATGTCTCTTCCAAAGAGTGTCATCCGTATCATGGAGCAAAAAATGGCAAATTTTTTATGGGGCTCAGAAAAAAAAGCACTGGGTGAAGTTCTCTCTTTTATGTCAACCGGCTGATGAAGGAGGCATCAGTTTGCGCTCTCTCAATGTGATTCAAACAACCTTCTCAGTGAAGCTATGGTGGCTTTTAATGAAAAGAGATTCTCTTTGGGCTGACTACATGATGCACCATTATTATAGGAAAGGAGACATGAGCTTCCAGATTATTGATTCCAACATTTAGAAGCGCATCTGCAAGGTACACCATCTGGCTCTTAGTTTTTTCTGTGAATCTCAGGAGAATTATCATCATCGTGATCGCCTCGGGGCCAAATTCCATTTTTCGTCTGCTTACAATTTTGTAAGAAGTTGTAATGCAACTCGTTTATCCTTTTCCTCGGTTTGGCACCCAAAAATTCCAAAGACTATATCTTTCTTCACTTGGAGAGTACTACATCAAGCTCTACCATTGTATATGAATCTGTACCTGTTCGGTATTTCTAGTCCTTCAGTGTGCCCTTTATGCAATGACGATTCAGACTCTATGGATCATCTCTTTCTTAATTGCAAATATGTGAATAACATATGGAGATACTATGGTTCTTTTTTCCTAGATGCCATTAATACTGGTCCTTTAATCAGACAAACTTTGATTAGTTGGTGGTTAGTTAAGAATACGGGTTCTATTGTGAGCTTGCTGAGAAGGTTCATTCCTCAAATCATCATTTGGCATGTTTGGAAAATGTACTGTTCTTGCAGGTGGGGTGATGGCAGCATAAGGATTGGTGGATTGCATCAGCAAATAGAGTCCTACCTCTACAGTTGGGGGGTTGCTGTCTCGGCTAAAAAATATGGTAAGCAACTCCCTTTTGAGCTTATTGATTTGTTGCCCGAAGGATTTGGTAGTTTGCAAAAGAAACCTATGCTTGTAAAATGGATGAGGCCTACTCGTGCTAGATTAAAAATGAATGTGGATGGTTCCTACACTAAACAAACTAAGTCTGGAGGCTTTATATTACGAGATTCCTTAGGCAAATTTATTGTCGGCCAAGGTTTCCTATTGAATGCTTCATATCCTTTTCAAGCAGAAATTCAAGCTTTATATGTTGCTACATTCTGGTTCGCTAATGCTTACAATTGCATTGTGGAAATTGAAGTGGACTCTTTGGCTCTTGCTCAACTTTTCCTTGACTTGCGGGACTTAAGATCAACGGATCATAGGCTTTACTTTATTCGTGATTTTTTGATCTCCTCTGGATCTACTGTTCGTCATGTTTATAGGGAAATTAATCAAATCTCCCACTCTCTAGCTAGCTTAAGTAGGCTTAATTTGTGTAATTTTTATTTTGACTCTGAAGCTTCACTTCCTCAGGTTATAAGAGGCTTAGTGAGAACCGAATGTATTGGTTTACCTTTTTTTAGATTTAAATAAATTATTCCCGGCAGTGCCGCCCGCCTTTATATAAAATATATATATATATATAATAGAGTTTAACTGAAACTACTATCTCTCAAAAATATTTTAATTACAAAAATATCTCCTTCATCACTTTAAATAATATTTACTTCAATTTTTAATATTTATTCAAATATTACTATTAAAAAATCTATTTTAATAAAATAATAAAAAATAATATTTAAATTACGTTTTTAATATATAAAATATATTAATTTTTATAAAGAGAATTTAATTATTTGTCGTTATTAGCTTTAAAGTTTTGTTTTATAACTTTTATTAAAAATATTGGTTGAGGCTTGACATTGATTGTATTTCTTTCCTTTATTTAATATTTTTCAACTAAAAAAATATTCATATAAAGAGAGCAATATTAATTGATAAGAAACTAATAAGTTTGTTATGTATATAATATATATATATTGTTTATATATTATGGATATGTTTATATATATTGTTTGTATTTCCATTCTCTATTCGTATTTCCATTCTCTTCACTCTCCTGGTGAGCATTGAAGACTCAAATATAAAAATGACAAGACGCTCTTTCTGCTACGATTCTTCCAAAAAAAAATCCCTAAAATCTAAGTTTCTTAGGTACGATTCTCTTCTCCATGCTTCTCTATCTCTCTTTTACAATCTGATTTTCAATTTGATTTTGATTATTTGTTCTTCCCATGGCTTTCCTCAAGTTTTTTTTTTTGTAAATTCCTTTTTTACTATTACTTTTGCTTAGGTTTTGCTTGAAAAAGGCTTTAATCAATTGTTCTGTTGTTTTGGAAAATTTGATGAACTATATGAAGTTTAATAGATTTGCTTATATTTTAAAAATTCATGTAGATGTAGTGATGTTTTATACAATTTGATCTGGCTTAATATTGCAAATGCAATTGGTGCCATGATCAGCACTGTTATCAAACTGATATGCATCAAAACATGCTGAGAACACGTCTCTAAGTTTTAGATGTGCTGGTATACTGATATAATTGATATGATTTGAACTTTTGGTTCTGATTATTCCATTAATCCAGGAGATCTTGGGGCAGTGGCAGACCTAGCAGATTGTGGAGGAGGGCAAAGCTTTTACCTCTGGCCGTCGCTCATCGCCAGTGATTGTGGTTCGGTGGTCGGTAGCATGCTCAGGTCCGATCGTCTCCTCCATCTCCCTCTCTTTTCTGCTTGCTGTTGCCACTGCTCTCTGTGAAATTGCAAGGGAGAGGGGGCTTAGATCGGCTTTTCTGTTTGCTGCTGCCACTGCCCTCCATGTATCCTTTCTTTTGGCCGCCGGCGAGGGGTCGGACGACCCCTCGTGACCCCCCGTAGGTCCTTCGCTGTCTTGGGGTACTTTTCTCTACTTATTCAGTTTTGCTTTATTTTATTTTGTTATTTTGATCTTTGGATTTATTTTGGACTCCTTAAGTTGCAATTTGTTTCTTTACAATGTTCTACTTTTTATACTGATAAAGTCATTGTTTTGATTGAAGTGGTTTATTCTCTTGGTTATTCTTGTTCTTATTCTTTTTAACATTATTGAGCTTTGTTATGATTTGAACTCTTGGAACTGGATGTTGCGATTTGGGTTACTTTAGGCTCGTATAGCAGATTAAGAATATCAAATTGATAAATTTTAATGATTTGGGAAATTAAATTATGTTCAAACACTATCAATAGAGTCGAAATATAATCTAACCAATCTCATATGCTCAATTGCATAACCTTACCAATCTCATATGCTCATATCTTGGAGTACTTACAAAGTTCTGTTCTTTTACCTTTGTGAGAATGACTTCTTGTAGCAAGTCATGAATGCGATAGGCTAATGTTTTACTGTTTAGATCAGCTGAAGCAACTTGAATCAAGCTTCTATCAAGAAGCTCATCTAAGTAGCTCTCTGCAACTTCTTCCAATGTCTTTCCATCTTTTTCTTCCACAAATCCTTCTGCAATCCATAATCTTATCAATCTCATTTGCTCAATTGCATGATCTTCAGGTAATATACTGAAATATAACAAACAAGCTTTCAAATAGAATGGTAAATCATAATAACCAACTAACAAAATTTTTGTCACGCATTGAAGTTTATTGCGCTCTAATTCTCCACCAAGCTTGGACTTTGCCATCTCTAATTCATGTATTTTGCTGGTGTCTTTTTTAGCCAATACACCACTAATAGTCACAACTACAAGAGGCAATCCCTCACATTTTTGTTGCTTTTAGGCTTTGAATTGTCATTGTTTCTATCTCTGGAGGTACTGACTGATCTTTTTCATACTGAAGTTAACGAATTATATTCTTTAGTAGTTCTACAATCTAGAAAGTCTGTGAAACACTGACACAAACATGGTTTTTGAAATGTCTCACTCACTTGAGGATCATCAAATACTTCTTTTATTTGTAGGAGTAGAGCTTGAAATTAGCTCATAATTATCTTGAACATTAAATTTGTAAGTATGATATTCATAAATGACACTATCGATTCTATGCTAGGAAGCACTTTGACACCAAAGGTCTTGGTTCTTTTATAGTTATATGGGTATTATGGCAATTAGCTGTTGCAATATTCAATTAAATTTTTAGAACTTTGTTATGTGGATAGCATGATCAAAGTAATATCTTGACCAGTTTGCTTAGTAGCTTTTTGTAATTGTTGTATTGAAGATATGTGGATGAAATGACCAGTATCAAATAACATGTTACAACAACAACAACAACTAAGCCTTAGTCCCAAACAAGTTGGGGTCGGCTGTATGGATCCTCAACAAAATAAGCTCAAAAGACACCAAAAAAGATACTCCAGCCTTAGGCCCCTTCCAAGACACGGATTTAACTTCTCCATTCAAGTCTGTCATTAATCAAATCGGCATCAAGATCTAAGGCACGTAAGTCTCTTGCTATCACCTCCTTCCACACAGTTTTAGGTCTTCCACGACCTCTAGCCTCCTCAATCAACAAATTCTCACACTTACGAACCGCAACATTAGGAGGTCTTCTTAAAACATGTCCATACCATCTAAGTCTTTCTTCCCTCACCTGATCTCCGACATCCGCTACTTGGACTTTTTGTCGAATATGAACATTCTTAATTTTGTCCAGTCTAGTATGTCCACACATCCATCTTAGCATCCTCATTTCTGCCACACTCATCTTATGCAAATGTTGTCCCGTTGGTGCCCAACACTCACTACCATAGAGCATCGCAGGCCTAACAACCGTCCTATAGAATTTACCTTTCACTTTTAGAGGTATTTTCTTATCACATAGAACCCCGGTCGCACCCTTCCACTTCAACCACCCTACCTGTATTCTGTGAGCCACATCTTCATCTATACGGCCATCATTCTGGAACACCGAACCCAAATATTTGAACTGCTTGGTTTTAGGCACCAAAACTCCATCCAACTTAACCTCATGTTCCTGCTTCTTCCTTAGACTGAACTCACAGTACATATATTCCGTTTTACTCCTACTTAACTTAAAACCCTTGTCCTCGAGGGTTTTTCTCCACACTTCCAACTTACGGCTTACACCAGCACTAGTCTCATCAATTAAAATAATGTCATAAGCAAACAACATACACCAAGGAACATCGTCTTGTATGCTTCTGGTTAGCTCGTCCATAACCAGGGTAAATAAGTATGGACTCATGGCCGAACCTTGATGCAATCCAGTAGTAATGGGGAAAGCCTCAGTGTCTCCACCAGGTGTTTTCACACTAGTGGATGCATTCTCATACATGTCCTTGATGATGTTGATATATTTGCCGCTGACTCCTTTCCTCTTCAAAACCCACCATAACACTTCTCTTGGTACTCTATCATAGGCTTTCTCTAAGTCAATAAATACCATGCAAATCATGCATATGTGTAGATGCCCCAGCTTATTATTATGAAGAGTAATTGGGCAGAAGCTAAGAAAATGATTTCTTTTTTTCCTTGGAATATTCAAGTATTTTTCCTTGTATATCTATCTGAATTTTTCCTTGATGATTCACTTGCAATTTAATTATCCTATTTATCCAAACTTTATTACTATAAGATAATTGTTTATTTACAGTATCAATTTTTATTTATTGGTTAAACTATTCAACTCTTGACGTTTTTGATATGTTATTTATATGCAGGAGGTACATCTAGAGTTTTTCTTTGCTGAGTATGTTGCGGTTGCTTGATCACCCTTCCATTACAGGTCTGTCAAATTCAATAGGAAAATTATTGTTTCTTTATTTTTGCATATATCCAATCATACATGTGTCATATGTAGTTTACATTAATAAATTTCGTTTTCTATGTCACTCAAATGCCTTTGTTGTTTATATAGCGTACATTAACAATTGGTTGCTTATTTATTTTATAGGCTTTAACTTCTATAGATATGGAACCTATTGTAAATCCTGGATGCAATTGCATAATAGATCATGTATTGGTTCTTTTTCTTATAGGGAGGATTGTCCAATATATAGAGGAGATTTTGTCGATTTTTTTAATATTATTATAAGTTACTAATAATATTTGTCAATTTTTTATAGGTTGATGCCAATAATCAAGGTGAAATAGAAGTCCAATATACTGATAGTTGTCTTGAAAATAATTTTGAAGATGATGACTAGTTATATATTTTTATCACAATTTCAATTTCTTTCAAATTGGTTACTGTTTTTTTTCTTCTTGTCAAATTTTCATGGATATTGTGATATTTATTAGGATGATTAACTTTATTATTTTAGAATGTCGAACTACAAAGATTTGGTTATCTATAAAATAAATTTGAATTTAGTTAGGTATTTTAATTTATTCAATTTTATTCATACACAGTAATAAGAAAACAAAATAAATAAAATGCAATTGCAATAATAAAAATTCAATAACAAAGTATTATAACAATTATGGCTAATAATAATTGCAATGAAATTACATTTAAAATAATATGTTTTTAGCAATAAATTTTTATTTTATCCCTAATAATAATTTGCAATAACAAATATTCATTGTTAATATATAACTGCATTCTCAATGTTTATGTTATTTGCATCAATTTAAAATGGTTGCTAAAAATTTAAAAAAATTGTAATAATAGCAACAATATATATTGATTAAAAATAATTATAAAATGCTCATTGCTAAAAATTTACAGCAAAAGTAAATAATCATTACAAATAAAATTTTATAGTATATTTTTTTAATTTCTAAACTCATTAGCGATCACTTTTAAAGTTATTAGTAATTATATATTTTTATCGTAAAAAATTATTAGCAACAACACCATCGCATTTATAATGATGATAAATAATTATCGCAAATAAAATTTCGTAGCCTATTCTCCTCATTTCTAGTCTCATTAGTGATCACTTTTAAAGTGATTAGCAATGATATAATTTTATCGTAAAAAATTATTAGCAACAATATTGCCGCATTTATAGCGAGGGAAAATAATCGCAAATATAATTTCGTAGCCTATTCTCCTTATTTCTAGTTTCATTGGCGATAACTTTTAAAGTCATTAACAATGATATAATTTTATAGCAAATAATTATTAGCAGTAACATTGTCGTATTTATAGGAGGGCAAATAATCATCGCAAATAATATTTCGTAGCCTATTCTCCTCGTTTCTAGTCTCATTAGTAATTACTTTTAATGTTATTAGCAATGATATAATTTTATTGCAAAAAATTATTAGCAACAATATTGTTGCAAGAAAAACTTATTGCAATGGAGGTATTTGCTACGACACGCAAACCGTTACTAATGCTAATAGCGATGAAAAATACATCATTAGTAACAAAATTTGTTAGCCACTAATAAGCAATTTTTTTTTGTAATAACCTATTAGAATTTCAAGAAAGGGAAAAATTCAATATCAGACAAAGATAAATTTAGTGAGGGATATATCGGTGAAAATGTATATATCTAGTTATATACCAACATATATTATTATTCTTTAGTTAAAGCATATATAGCATATACCGATATATATCCACGTATACTGTTATTCTTTAATTAAAGTATATGCAACATATATCCACATATATCCACATATATATTTTTATTCTTTTGCAATATATACTCATATATATATATAATTATATGTAACATATACTGATATATACCAACATATATTGATATATACTCATATCTATTAGTATTATTTTAATTAAAGTATATGTAATCTATACCTACATATATGTAACATATATATGTATATATATATCTAGTTATTGCATTACAAAAGAAAAAAAATATATATCTGTTATTATTTTAGTATATGAAGATATATATAGCAAATATGCACATATACCTCTTGTCTTGGAGAAAATAATATCAATATACTTCTTTTATATTTTAGTATTTATAGGTATATTATATCTATTATCTTTTAAAAAAGAATATCAATATGCAACTGTAATATCTTAGTATATAAAAGTATATATAATATATACGTACATATACCCACATATATTGTTATTATTTAGTTAAAGTATATATAACATATATCGACATACACCACATATACCGTTATTCTTTAGTTAAAATATCTGTAACATATATCAATATACATCAACATATACCGGCATATACCTATATATATGTAACATATATATTGTTATTCTTTTGCAACATATACCCATATATATATCTAATTATATATAACATATATCATCATATATTGTTATTCCTTTCGGTATATAGTTATATGTAACATATATCCACATATAAAGAAATATACAAAATAGTTATATATTAACATATATCAATATATACCCACATATAGTGACATATACTCATATATTGTTATTCTTTAGTTAAAATATATATAACATATACCGACATACACCTACATATATCCACATATACCAACATATACTCACATATATCGATATATATCATTTTTCTTTAGTTAAATTATATGTAACATATACTCACATATATCGATACATATCCACATATATATAACATATATTATTATTTTTTTATAAGATATATTAAGACATATACTAGACTCACATATATATATAACATATATTGTTATTCTTTTGCAATATATAGTCACATATATAATATTTAAAATAGTTATTTATTATTATTCTTTTTAAAATTAACACATATATCTGGTTATATGTAATATATATCCATATTTTAAATTCAAATTTCAAACATAGAAGCCATTGTCAAATAGAACCCCAGCTGATGATAATTCTACCTGAAAAGTTAAACATGAAACAGAGGAGCATGACAACAGATATAAATAACAAAAAAAAAAAGAAAAATCAATTATTATAGAATAAAAGTGAAGAAAAAAGATGAAAAAAAAAATATTCAAGCAACTATTATATGTTAACAATTAATTCAGAGCCAATTCTTGAAAGCTTTCTAAAATGCCTTCCTAATCATATTATATCCCCTCTAATCCAAGCGATAAAGCCATTTATACTCCAACAAATCCATCTTTTAGCTTTTTTTACAAGCCTATATTAAATACCAAAACCACTTGCTATAATCATTGCATTGCAAGAATCTCATGTCCAAGCAACATTATTTGTGCAAAATCTCAGAACTTGCAACTCAGAATAAGGAGTGCTGACCAGGGGCGGAGCTGGAAGGGGGGGGGGTCGTGTGGGGGCGGACGACCCCCTCTCGCCGGCGGCAATGAACAAAAATATAGGAGTTATTGCCGTCGACCGTGAGTGTTGCAGAGAGAACGAGAGAGCTCTGCCCCCCCTCCGTGGTTGCTGCTGCCTTGCTCTGCCTGCGAGAGAAGAAGAAACTGGCTCTCTACTGCGATTGCGTGAGAGGTTGAAGACAACCTCTCACGTGAATTTATTGAAATGCCCCTCAGGGCTTTAAATTTTTTTTTAATTCTATTAAGTGAAACGGCGCCGTTTCACTTGAAATGACGCCGTTTCACTTGAAAGGGTTTAAAAAAAAATAAAGCCAGCAGCAGCAGGCTGCTGGCTCGAGCGAGAGAGGCAGAGCAATTTGAGAGTTGTAGACCAGAGAGCAGCAGAGAGCCAGAGACAGAGATTTGAGAGCAGAAGCAGTGAACGAACGTCGGACGGAGAGAAGAGGCGACGCCGACGCTGTAACACCGTGCCACCGCCCACCGAAAAATTTTGCCCCCCCCAACAAGTCTCTGGTTCTGCCACTGGTGGTGACTATGCATAAACAAAATTAAATTGGTAGACAATAAGATTAAATCTCTCTTCCAATTAACAGTAAAGCTTAGAGTATGACGTGAGACAAAAAAAGACGAAAAAGAAAAGGAGAAAGAATGAAAAGAGTTGCTACCGTATTTTTGTAAAAATAAAATATAAAAAAAGCCAAAATTGAAATTTTGAAAAGTTAAAGCTGAAAAAAAAATTAAAAATAGTAAAATTGAAAATGGAACATAAAATGCAGTATATGATGTAATTTTCTCTTTTTTCTTTATCAAAATTGGATCAATTTAGATCCGGTTGTTATAAAAAATTGTTTCTCCATTAGCTTTCGCCTATGTAGCACCATGGGTCTTATTTTCATTACATGTGTCATGTTCTTATTAGTTTATAAAAATTCAACAATAATAATAAGATAACAAAAAATAAAAAATAAAAAATCATCTCTTCTTTGGTGGTTCTCACTCAATCAACACCATTGCAAATTTCAATAAGATCGAATCTCCTTTTTATTA
Organism: Garcia nutans; assembly: GCA_947685225.1. NCBI lineage: Eukaryota > Viridiplantae > Streptophyta > Magnoliopsida > Malpighiales > Euphorbiaceae > Garcia > Garcia nutans. The sequence continues at coordinate 6,820,008 of CANTUV010000068.1, forward strand.
TTTAAAACTTTCATAAACTAATAAAAATATGATGATTGTAATAAAAATGGAATCCCCGGTGCCACATAGGCAAAAGCTAATAGAGAAATAGTTTTTTGTAATGTCACGGTCTTAATTGATCCGATTTTGACAAAAAAAAAGGATATAATTGGACAAAAAAAAGTTTAAAGTCCAAATTGTTTTCCCCAATTAGTTTAGGGATTTTTTGTACCTTTTTTCCTATTTTTAATTGCAATTAATACATATCTATAATTTAATGTAAAGATATGATTGTTCAATATAAGCTTTTCTATTAGATTTTTATAGCAATTTAGCATAAAAATCATTGATAAGCTAGAATTATTTAGGTGCTTCATCCAGCTGGATTATAGGTTCGGCTGAAATATTTTAATCTTGGCAAGGTTGATCACTAGTCAGAATCCAAGTTATATTTAATTTAGATGAGATGTTGGGCTTTTTTTTTGAATATCACATTGGGGAAAGGAGAATCGATCTTGGGTCTATTGACTCTAGAGAATATGCACTTACTGCTAGACTATGTCTCGGCATATAATGTTGGGGTTAATTTTTAGTAAAAATAATTTTATATAATTTTATATTTGAGTGAACGAGTAGGGTTTCAAAATCAAAAGTTAAAAATAATTATAAAGCATATTCAATAAATAAAATTACAATTAAACTAAAAAATAATAAATAAGAATGTTATTTTTATATATTATGATAGATTTCAAATACAGATAATTAATAATTTAATATAGTGGTTTTTGGATTGGGTCTTCCGCAATGAATGAATAAAATATGTGCGGTAAAAAATGTCCAAATTTTTTTGAATAATAATTAAATATTATATTTGGAAAATATATGTGGAGTATGGATGGGATTGGGAATCCTATTCCTTGTTTGATTATTGATAAACTCCTATAAAAAGGGATGGAAGAATCATAATCCAGGATTAGCGAAATTATTGGAGTTTTAGTCTAGCTAAAATATTTTAAGGAGAAAAGAGCATAGTTTTTTCTCTCTACAATTTTCTTTACAAATTTATTCTTTCACAAAAAAATCTTTTCTTTGTGAGTAAGAGAGCAATTGTGAGATTGTTTTAACTTCTAGACTGTGAAAAACAAGGGTTTTCCTTCTATGGTGATTATCTTTTATGACTGGTGATACAAGCAACGGTTCAAGCTTTCGCAAGCGTCGTCAGAAGTAATATTCGACTCTTATTCTTTCTTTTATTTGAGTATATTCTAACATTGATATCAGAACCATGTTGCTTGTATTCCAATTTTTGGATCAATGAAATCTGTTTAATTAAAGAAAATAAGTTTTTGCATGTTTAATTTCATATATTATTCATACCATCAAAATGGCATGTTTGAACGATTATATCTGTAATTTTTGCTATTAGATATATGATTTGTTTAATACCATATTAAAATAGGTGTGTAGAGCTTCAAATTGATATATCATATGCTCAAATTGGAATTAAAATGAGGAAGTTATGATTGTTTAAAATTTGCTATTCGAATTTGAAATTTTAAGAATTTCTGAAATTTTTTTTATGTTCTTCACTCTCCCTAATGGCTACTATGTATGCCACACCCTATGTTAGAGTGTCTTTTAACTTAAACTGACCATCTCATCTAAATCACAGACCTTAAAAATCCCCTACTGGACCAAGTTCGATTGCCAGAGTTGCCTTACTAGGCGGCACATGATGCACACACTCCGTGTGATGCATATGCATAGTGTGACGCGACCGAGTTTGGTCACCAACCATGTGACAAATGCTGCTAACTGTTGGTCAAAACTACTTGCTGTTTTGACCAGAATGTGCGACGTTAAGCCAAAATGACAAGTCAAATATTTTCAAATATCATTTCTAATATAGAAAATTAATTTTAATTGATAAAAAAATATTTTCTTAGCCTAAAAATAAAAAAAAAAAGAAAATTATATTTATTTATTGGAACATTTGTTTGAGAATTTTTATAATAATCTAATTTTGTTTTATGCCACAATTGTTTTGCCTAATTGGGACTAAAAAAATGTATTTTAATACATATAATTATACAAAATGTGTATAATAGTATTATATATATATTTGTTAAATATATTTCTCTTAGTATTTTTTCTATAATGAGTTATAGAAAATGGTTAGTATTTCTCAAGGACTAGTTGCGAAAAATCAAAATGCATCCAAGGAATTGTATCTTTTTAACTTATTTTTGTGTGCAACATATCTCGTATGTTCATATTTAATGTCAGTTAATTATTTATTTGTATAGTTTGAAAATTAAATGATATCTATATTTGACTTTAAAAAACTCGATAGTGCATCTTGAGTTTTATAAAATTGTTCATTGCTTGATGAGGTTTAGCCTCAAGCATATCAGATTATCATTAAATGATTAAAAAAAAAACAACATGTGTTAGAGGATTAATTAAATTTAGACTTAAAAGAGATCTAAGTATGACACTATGCAATAGAAAAGTATTAATAGTAAATAAGGCCATTATTGAAGATACGATGAGTAAAGTTTATAGGCAAAAATAGAAGTTCTCAAGGACCAGTTGCGAAAAATCAAAATGCATCCAAGGGATTGTATCTTTTTAACTTATTTTTGTATGCAACATATCTTATATGTTCGTACTTAATGTCAGTCAATTATTTATTTGCATAGTTTAAAAATTAAATGATCTCTATATTTGACTTTCAAAAAATCGATTGTGCATCTTGAGTTTTATAAAGTTATTCATTGCTTGATGGGGTTTAGCCTCAAGCATATCAGATTGTCATTAAATGATTCATAAAAAACAACATGTGTTAGAAGATTAATTAAATTTAGACTTAAAAGAGATCTAAGTATGACACTATGCAGTGAAAAAATATTAATAGTAAGTAAGACCATTATTGAAGATACAATGAGATGCTGGGGGGGGGGGGGGGGGGGGAGGGGGTTGTAAAGTAAAGTTTAAAGGCAAAAAATATAAATTCTCAAGGACCAGTTGCGAAAAATCAAAATGCATCCAAGGGATTGTATCTTTTTAACTTATTTTTGTGTGCAACATATCTTGTATATTCGTACTTAATGCCAGTCAATTATTTATTTGCATAGTTTAAAAATTAAATGATCTCTATATTTCACTTTGAAAAACTCGATTCTGCATTTTGAGTTTTATAAAGTTTTTCATTGCTTGATGGGTTTAGCCTTAAGCATATCAGATTGTCATTAAATGATTCATAAAAAATATGTGTTAGAGGATTAAATTTAGACTTAAAAGAGATCTAAGTATGACACTACGCAGTGAAAAAATATTAATAGTAAATAAGGCCATTATTGAAGATACAATGAGATGTTGGAAGATCTACTTGTAGAAGTTGAGAAGTCGCTTCCTGCAAAATGTGAATACATGGAACATGTATAAATTTAATATTATGGATTTATCCTTAGTTTGTTTTGGGCTTAATATGTCTAAAATAATTGGTGGGTACTTTTTGCCATGATTATTATAAGTATGTAGTTTGAGAATTATTTACTTATATCGTAATTAATGAAATATACATTTTTGTATCATTAATTATAATGCATGACATTTATTATATCACTAATTATTTTGTGTAATTAATAGAATGCATGATATTATTTATAGCATAAATTATTCAAAATATAGTTATGCAACTTGGTTTGAATAATTTATTTAAATATTTTTACAAATATATTTTATATTAATATTAACTTTACATATGATCAAGACAATGATTGGAAACGTTGTGATCTTTTAACTTGAGATTGTACATATTTTATTATTGATGTATGATTGCTTGTGAAAATATTGGCATGTAAACTAGTAAATAATAATGTGTGTGTGTGTATATATATATATTATCTCTTGTAAATTATGCATTGACTCAATATTGCTTCCGATGCTATGAATTATCCATGTTATTGAACTTAACAAAAGTACTATATTGCATGGCATAACAATGATATAAGTGCTTTTTTTTGAACCCTTAGAACTATATCATGGAGAGCCTACTCAAGGATAATTTTAGCTTAGCATAGGCTGGACCATAAGGCCTATATCGCTTGGAAGAGAAAGAACTCTTAAGCTTGCATTACATTGCTTAGTGCGATAGATGATTAGTGCGATAGATGTGACATAATGGAGTTTTGTAGCTATGAATGTGTCATAGGCATACGAATAATTTTTTTAAGAGAAATTTAGTGAAGTTTCTCCACAAAACTTCAATCTCTCAGTGTCATGTTTAATGGTTGCAAGAAGAATCAAGACCACTCAATGAAGAGACATTTAACAGAGATGTCAAAGAAATTTAATGAGTTATATAACAGTGGTCATGTGTTGATCATAAAAATAAAAGATCCAAGCAACTGTTCATTATGTGCCTGAAAGTTGGAAGCATATGATAATGCACCTAACACACTCTTGTTAACAAAGCGCTTTGCATATACTTGTCATTATTTAGAGCTAGAGACTAATAAGTTAGCCAATGCAAACATATGCTCCAGTTTATATGAATAAATCTTTCTCAAATGAAGTTTCAGACAAAAAACATTAGTAAGGCAAGGGCAAGGATAAAGACAAAAAGACTTAAGAAATTAAAAGTCTAAGATAATTAACATAAGGATAGTACCTTAAAAAGAGCAACGTAGTAAAGGTCAAATGTTTTCAACTGTGGGAATAAAGACTATTATTCAAAGGATTGTACTACACCTAAAAATTAGGTATAACAAGGTAACTCATGTGTGAGCGAATTCTTATTTCTAATTCAATTTTATTAAGTGAAGCATATCCTCTGTGGATTGCAAATTCGGAAGCAACCAATAATGGAAAGATTCTAAACACTTTGTACAATTTTGTTGGTATATCTAATGGGGTACGATGGATCTTTATAGGGAACATCTCACATGTTGAAAGAAGTGCCACCTGCAAATATGTTTTGTGTGACAGTCAAACCTTATTGATCTAAGATGTCCTTTGTGGTTCATGAATTAGATAGAATTTGATTTATGTTCTTGGTTTGACTTAGACTTGTTTTTCCTAGATTTTCCATGATAATTTAATACATTTATATTTAGGGAAAATGTTTTATGGCTCTGGATAAGTTTGAGTAATTTTTCTTGTTATGGATATTATAAGAACTATGAATTCCAATATCAATTTTTCCCTTATTTCTATCATAAGAATGATGTGAACGTGCTAGACTTGGTCTTGTTGAAGGTTAACAAGGATTGGTTGGATTAATAAAGACTGATATCCTATCAAATATTGATTAAGTTGACCTGTCTACTTATGAATCATATCTAGTTAGAAAAAGTACAAGAAAACCTTTCGAAAAGGGTATAAGAGCGCCTATTCCATTGCAATTTATTCATTCGGGCATTTAAGATCAAAAGAAAGTGAGGGCAAGGCAAAATGCTTATTATTTTCATCAACTTTATTAATGACTATACTCGATATGATCATGTCTATTTGGTAACACATTAATATGAAATGTTAAGTTGCTTCAAGATTTGTCTCAACCTAGTTAAAAATCAATTAGACAAGGAAGTGAAAGTACTTCAAACTTACAAATGTCTTGAACATTTCTTTGATTAGTTTAAGCAAATGTGTGATGAAAAGGAATAGAGCATCAGCTGACTATTTTATAAACAATACAACAAAATGGTATTTCTAAAAGGAGAAATGAAACTCTCTTTGAAATGATTTGTTCATTGATGGCTCAAGATAACCTACCCATCACCTATTGGGTGATGTATTACTGATAGCCACAATGAGAGAGAGAAAAGAGAGAACGATGACTAAGAATAATAGAAAAAGACAACAACAAAAGGTAGAGCCTAAATCCACAATAAAATTATTACAAACATTCAAAAACCTATAGAAGGTGAGGATTATTACAAGTTGAAGAGGACTTCAAGATCTTTCATCACAATTGCATAAAGATCTAAAGGAACCAACAATACAAGTTTGCTCCCTCTTCTCTTTTATTAAATTCAGTTAACTTAAAATCAAATTATTTTATTATAGTTATTTTTGTGTTTGTTTTCTTTAAAAAATATATATGATGGTAACATAGGTTAGCATTTATTATTTTTCTATAAAAATATTATTGCCCTTGGTTTATTTGTCCTTCTATTTATAATTTTATTGCATTTGAGTTGTTGTATGTTTTATTGTTTAGTGTAATGGATTTATAGGATGATCTATTTCTACTGTGTTTAGTGATAATATGTCTTCATTACATAGTTATGATGATCCCTATAATATGTGCTTTTTCTTGTTTCTTTGTCTTCTATATTTTATAGTAATTAGGATTTCTCATTTGCTTTTTTACTGCCTTGAAAAATATGTTTTAATTCATTTCACTTTACTACTATTTATGTTTATTGGATATTTTAGCTATTAGATTACTTTAATATGTCAGTGTGAACCCAAAAATTAGCACTTTAAAGAAAACCTTAAATTTTGCTTTTAAATTAAAGCCCAATTGGAATTGCATGAATTGGAGGCCGAACATGCCTGAAACGAAAAAAACAAGATGAGCCATGGGAGATGTTGTGCAGCAGCCATGCAAAAGTTCATTGACTACCACATTTTGGCCTATGCGGCCACCACACCGAACCTTCGAATCCCACATTGGAAAATTGCATTTTTGAGTTTCCTAAGGTTATCTATAAATAATAGGCCTCCCCCCAAGCTTTAAAAGCATACGAGAAAGGCAAGCAAATCTTATTTGCTACCTTCGTTTACTTTCTTTCTCCTATATTTTTTCTTTATTTTTCTCTTCCAAAACTTTAAGAGTGAAGTTGGGCCTAAGCCCAAGCCTTCCATCAAGTCCAAAGTCAAGGCCCAAGCCTTCCTGTTGCGCTTGAGATATGACGACCTTTGGCCTTTACTATGCAGGTTCCTCCAACCGTTGATGCATTACTCCAACTTCTAATCAAACGAAAGTGTTAAGTACTAGAAAGGCCATGAAAAAGAATAAAGTGTCTCAAGTTCCTTGCAAAGATGGTTAGGAATAAAAGAGGAAACAAACTAATTAAGGAACAAACTATGTCTTGTTATGGATAAACAACCAAATGAATTTAAATTAAAAAGCCAAATTAAATCCTTAACAATGGAAACATGAGGATTAAATCTACCATACAATATGAGAAAAATGATGTAAACCTTGAGGTAAATGATTAAATATTAAGGAAACTACTTTCTAAGGAGTCGTGTAATGTTGAAAACTAAATATGTTGTTCAAAATACAAACATATACTATCTTTATAGAGGAAAATACTAACAAAGAACTAAATGATTGAAAACTTTGTAACTAAAAATAAGAAAAATTGCTCTAATGGAAGAACTGAATAAACTATATGCCTTATAACTGAAGAGATTACACAAATGCATAGTAAAAGTAACAATAAAAAAACTATCTTAAGGAACAAAGTTAAAATAATTGTGAAACCTAAACAACGTGATTTAAAGACAGTTGTTTGTTGTGCAAAAATAGTTTACCCAACTTAGTTGCATATAACAAACTTGAGGCATTCAATACAAATCAAAAATACTCACAGAGAATGCTAACAAAGGAATTAAACAAAAACACTTATGAAACTACACCGAGCTAATTGAAAAAATACTAGAGACCATTAAGCTACTGAGAACCGATCAAATTTGGAAAACAAAGGCTAGAACTAAGTTAAAACTGCTGGCTACTTGATTGGAATGAAGGAAATTGTTGTTTGAGTTGCTTATGTGTTTTTCTAGATTTGATTGATTGTCCCTCCCGATTATGAGTTCTCTCTTTTATATCTGATTTTGCTCCTTTTTTCTTGGACGATGGCTTGATTTCTGCTACATAATCTTCACGTCTTCCACTTCCTTAGCCTGGATACTTATGTCACAAGTGATGGATCATGATGGTCTTCAAAGGTGTTAAACTTATAGTCGCCCACATTCTTTAAAGTTCTCAGTTCGTGTTTCTCTAGCTTTCTTCCTCATATCATGTTCCTCAACACACTAGTTCCTCAGACCTTTGTTTTCCTCAAGTCAGGTTTACTTTAGGAGTAATTCCTCAAATTGCCTTTCCCTCTCTCCTTATATCAGACTTTTCTTGGTGAAAACACTTCCCTTAAGTTAAATCTAAAGTCTAAAGCCTTCCATTAAGCCTTAAATTAAAGGCCCAAGCCTTCTTCCAAGTCAATCCTAAAGACCCAAACTTAAATTAATCAATTCAAGCCTATTGCAATTAATGACATGAACTACTAAGGGTTTTGTGAGTGGAAATTTTTGCTCTCACTCTTGGTGTAATGATTCTTGTAACTTCGATACTGTTAGGCTCTAGACCTTAGAGAACATAGACCTAAGCTTGGAGAATAGGAGTTGTCACCCGAATGGACCGGAAAAGAAATGGAGAGAGTAGATGACTCGATTCCTAAGAAATCATCAACCCCCTACTATATTCGAAAAGTTGGAGAACGTGAGAAGTAATCCAGCACCCCTATAACGCCTGGTTCATTAGAATTGACCCACTTTTCAGGTCTAAATATTATTAAAATTTTGCATTATTACAATATTATTCATATTATAAATAATTTAAAGTAAATAAAATAAAGAATAATCATATCATAAATCCAAACAAACAAATATAATGTGTACCCATACAAGGATGGAAACATGTCCTTACAAAATCCAAATTTCCATAATACAAATAAAGCAAGATGAGACACCCATAAAAGAGTGAAAACGTGTCCTTTACATTAATCTCCAAAAATAAATTAAATAAAGAAGCAAATTAAATAAATAAGGTACACGCAAAATGAAAACATACCTTTTACAACCTCAAATCCATAAACAATCAATCAAAAATTCAACATTCATAACAAAATAAGAAATCCAAACAAATAGCTAATCATCAATAAAACAATTGTAAATTGTGGCTAAATTAAAAGAAAATTAAGATTAATCATAAAATTGCAATCCACAAGAAAATTTTAATATTAGCCCATTAATGAAATATAGGGCGTAGCGCACACGGCGGTCCTGCTAGCTGATTAGTGGGTGAGAGTCAAGGGGGCAGTGCCCTCGAATGGTAAATTATTTGTCATACTCATTGAATGAGCTGTTGTCTCCAAATTATAAATTAGGATTTTAAATTCTAATTTAGGGTTTAACATGTAAAATTAGGATTTTGATTGAAAAACTAGGATTTTTGTATTTAATTAAACAAATTTAAGATAATAAATTAAAATGGATCTGTAATACTATATAATAAATAATAATTTATTAAATTAAATAAATATAAGTATTGAAAATCATACATTCATTTGTTGGTTTTACCAAAATAACTTTGGTTGAACCAAGCTCGACTTATTTGATTTTGCACAACTGGAGTAAGCCTTGGATAGTCTAGATCAACTAAGGTTCTTGGTCGAGTTTAAGTAATTTGGAGGATTATCAACTAATGTTCTTGTTCGAGTTTAAGTAATCTGGAGGATTACTTACAATTTCTCACAAGTCAGCTACTGCCTCTCGATTGTTATTGCTCTCTATCTCCCTTTGCTTTTGCCTCTGGGTTCTAATTTTAATTGCTAAGTGTCTCTTATTTTAGGATTTTGTTATTCTCTGTTGCTACTATCTAAATTCTTTTCTAATTGTCATCCCTTTTTTAATTGCTAAAAGTTACTTTGTATTTTAAAGCCAAACTAGGGCAACCAAAATTGGCTAATCACTTCTAATCCTATTAGAAAAGCTTATTGTTTATTCGAGTGTATTTGAATTCTAACACAATTAGGACACTTAAAATTAAATTAAGATTGAATCAATTCGGAATTAAGGCATCATTGCGAATTGGGCTAGACCAATTCGGCATGAGCAATGGTTTATGGTGAATTGGCCTTGGTCATGGCCAATTCATCACCGTTTCAATGATTTAGCTTTTTTAAAATTGGACCAGACTTGGTTCAAGTGTTTAATTGGGCTTTTAATTGGTACCAGTCTGATTTGAGCTTTTACAATTGGATTGGATTTGATTCGGGCCTTTTAATTGGGACTAAACTCATTTAGAGCCAAAATTTAGGGTCTGCAGGTTCTAATTCCTATTCAAATGGATTTTAGCCCAAATGGTGAGTCCACCTAAAAGTTACAAGATTGGTCCTCTCCTTTCTTTCTTCCTTATTTTTATTTTATTGTGTGTCTAAGCTTACCCATAAGAATTAGAGTTAGAATCTCATATTTTTGGGATTTTAAATGTGATCCTATTTTCTTACTTTAAAGCTTAATGGATGTATTATATAAACTTGCCCATGCATATTGTTATGTCATTCATCTTATTACCTGTCATTCATAAAAATGATTTTCAAATGTAAAAGTTTCATAAAAGGGAAATCAATTTTTATTTAACTTAAAAATCTAGTCCATGACCATCATGATTGGTTTAAGACTAGTGCATTTTTGGAGTGAAACATTAAAATATCTTAGGGTTAAATTAATGGGCTTTTTCTTAATATATATTTTATAAATAAAATAAATTAAGGTGACAACTTTTAAATGAAAATAGTTTCCAAAATAAAGCCATCTTTTTCAAAATAAAAGGCATAATTTTTAAATCATGCTTACCAAACTGAGTGAAAACCATACATGGTAGTTTTGTAACATCCCTTCCTGACCTACGAATAAGCCGGGGAGGAATGTCACATAGGGATGCGAGCTCTGGTTACAATGTCTTAATTAAGAATTCTTATGAAAAATTTTTCGAAAAATTGAGCGAAATTTCCACTAAAAAGCGGTTTCCCAAGTGTCGCCAAAACTGATTTTTTTTTTAAAACACTTTTATTCACAATTCAACTCAAGAACACTCCCAATAATAATCTCCCTTATATCCTCAACTACACCCTGCAAGAAAATTTCACACTTCTATATCGTTTCTCAAGATCGCATATCATTTGCTAAGTTTCATTACCATACTACTGTTTATTCTCTTGTTACATACACTATAATACTTAATATGTTTAATAAACCTTTACAATAGATATAACATACATGTCGTACTACTATTTTATGTCAAAAGTCCTACCCTATTTGACGTCGAGCTGGTGCGGGCCGCTGCAGAAATGCTGATCTTCTATCCACTACATGCGAGTTAGACATATAACTCGCTGAGCAACTTATTGCCCAGTGGGTACTTTAACTATTGCAGAATATAAATAGTGCAAGAAAGATTGTTGAAACACATATAAAAGTAGAATACTGCATAATTAAACTATTTTCATACAATCATCATATTTATATTTTCTAATTAAGTTAAGATTCACATTCTGTATGTAAACAACATGTAATATAACTTCATTATAATTACGAGTTAATCTGCTCCACTAGGTAATTATGAATACACCGATCTCGAAATGAGGCCTCGTATAGAGTTATGCGTGATCTTGACCTCACACTACTAATTGTCATGGTCTTGGTCTCACACGATATGGAATATACAACATAAATGCGTGGTCTTGGTCTCACACGACTAGTTTCCATGATCTTGACCTCACACGATATAACCGCGCGTGCGTAAGTAATATCCAGACCGAAGTCGTTAAGACAGTACTGCCGGTAGGATGGCATGCCAAACCCCCATTCCATACAAGTTTTACCCATTTACCGAGTAGAGCATATATAACATTTCATATATACCCATTCACTTCGTATATATACCACATATTCTCCATGTATATACAATATATACTTACACAAATACCACATATACTCACATATGTATCATATGTGTTCACATATATACCATATACACGCATATATATACCATATATACACGTATTCCCCACGTATATACCTTATCTATATATTCACATGATAACGAACATGTATTCCATCACGTGACTTTTATTACAGTTATGAAATTCAAATTGATTTTCTCCTCTTTTCCATCTAATTTATTCTTCACATTCATACTTAAATCCAATACCAAAAATAAAATGATAAAACACCCACACCAAGTTTTTAACCAAGTTAATAATGAAAAATTACCATATGAACAATAAACTCTGGTTTTTGACCAAACTTAATCCTTGTTTTAGAAAATTTGTATAAAATAATCCAGTTGGCTAAAAACTCTAAAATTTTTACAGAATTTAGTTTTGCATCTTAAAATCATTCCTTTAAAATTTTATATCAAACTGGATACAAAATATTGGTCAACTAGTTCACCCAACCAGACTGCTCCAGTTGCCCTGCATCCTGGCAGCAGTTCTGAATTTTGTGAATTCCGTAAATTAAATTCAATCAATGTGGTTCCAAATTATTTTTCTCAAATACTAGACTCACTAAACAACATCATATCAAAAATTCATTGGATATTATTTTTCTACATTTTATTAAAAATCCAGAAAGATGGCTGTCTCAGTCAAGGTACCTACTGGAGCAGGTCTAATAAAAATAATCTTTCCAAAATCATAACCATTCCAAATTCAAATCAACATATTTTTCAGTCATTCTAGACTCATTAAGACACAACATATCAAAAATTCAACTCAAGATAATTTTTTCTATATTTAATTAAAAATCATACAAGTCACACCATTTTACTAATTGTAAAACAGAAAAATTTCAAAAGGAGTTCAATGGTTAAAGTACCAAACCTTACTATTTCTTAGTTCTTTATCTATATCACTTCCTTTCCTTCCTTGTCTCCTTGATTTCCTATGAAATTTAACATCACATATACAAAGGTAAGAACCCTAGGTATAGACATAGTCTTATCTTATGATTTTTCTAATGGTTGCTAGCTTATTTTCACCATTAAACACCATTATTTCTTTCATCAAATCCTTCAAATAATTATTTCTTGAATTTTCTCCAAATCTAGCTACATGAACCCTAATTTCAATCTCTTAAATTAACCATTAATCCATGAAATTATTAATCCATGAAATTAAAACTAGAGATAGGTTTCTCTTTCCTTATAATCTTGTTTGTCACCAAAATCTTCAACCAAAAGCCTTAAACTTTGAAAAAATCACCTCCTTCTTTCTTCTCTTATGGTTTGGATGAGTTCACCATGTAAGAGAGGGCTTTTATTTTCTTTCCTTAGCTTATTTTGTTCCAAATGGCAGCCATAAGTGGTGAAAATATGTTGGTATAGATATTGACTTCCAATTGGTACACCTTATAGCAAAAATGGCCACTTTTAATTGGTCCACTTGCCTTCTTCTTTTATCTATTTATTTGGCAAGTCATTAGGCTTCCTTTTATTCATATTTTGACCCCCTCAACTTTCTTGTGCTGTAATTTTATAGTCTAGGGTGTGAAAATATCAAAATATCCTCCAGCGATTAATCGATTGTAACTTTTAAACCGTGCGTTTTCGAAAAAAATTGAAATCCACGGTTATGACCCGATTAATCTCGAGAATATTCTTTCGGGGTCGGATATGGGCACTATTAAGAACTTCCGACACTTAATTTTTAAGTTTACATAGTTGCCCCTAACTTTTGAGAAATTTCCACTTAGGTCCCGTCAGCTCCACTGTGTACACCAATTTCATATTTGACTATCCCGAGCCTCTATTTGACCACTAGTTCATGTCCTCCTTTCCTATTACTCGGTTATCTAGCCTTTGGGATGTGACTATTCTACCCTCCCTAATTTAAGTTTCACCCTGAAACTTGCTTGTTCATACATGTAAAACTTTTTGGAAAATTTGCTTCCTCAACACCTATTGGTGCGGAGGCTTGGGATTCTGTCTCCTGTTCCATAGCTTGTTGCGAGTCTAGAGACATCCTACAATATAAAAGTAATCAGCAGTCTGCACAGCTCGACATATAACCTTTTTCCTATATGGCATGTACATTAGACTCAATAACTCATGCTTAATTATTCTCGACTCTTTCTTATTTCACAAACATAATTTCATAAATAACTGTCTCACAAATACCATAACTACTACAGGGTATCCCGTTTTACGTTGGTAATGGCCACTCCCAACATAAAACATATATCCTCCTATATTTTCCTCTTCCTATCTAAAGTCTTTCTAACTCATTTCGTTTACTATCTCTCGATATCCTAATTATCATACACTTTCCTATGTCTAACCGCCCAGGAACGGCTAAACCAATGCTCTGATACCACAAATTGTAACACCCCTTCCCGACCTACGAATAAGCCGGGGAGGAATGTCACATCGGGATGCGAGCTCTGGTTACAATGTCTTAATTAAGAATTCTTATGAAAAAATTTTCGAAAAATTGAGCGGAGTTTCCCCTAAAAAGCGGTTTCCCATGTGTTGCCAAAACTGATTTTTTTTTAAAACACTTTTGTTCACAATTCAACTCAAGAACACTCCCAATAATAATCTCCCTTATATCCTCAACTACACCCTGCAAGAAAATTTCACACTTCTATATCGTTTCTCAAGATCGCATATCATTTGCTAAGTTTCATTACCATACTACTGTTTATTCTCTTATTACATTCACTATAATACTTAATATGTTTAACAAACCTTTACAATAGATATAACGTACATGTCATACTACTATTTTATGTCAAAAGTCCTACCCTATTTGCCGTCGAGCTGGTGCAGGCCGCTGCAGAAATGCTGATCTTTTATCCACTACCTGCGAGTTAGACATATAACTCGCTGAGAAACTTATTGCCCAGTGGGTACTTTAACTATTGCCGAATATAAATAGTGCAAGGAAGATTGTTGAAACACATATAAAAGTAGAATACTGCATAATTAAACTATTTTCATACAATCATCATATTTATATTTTCTAATTAAGTTAAGATTCGCATTCTGTATGTAAACAACATGTAATATAACTTCATTATAATTATGAGTTAATCTGCTCCACTAGGTAATTATGAATACACCGATCTCGAAATGAGGCCTCGTATAGAGTTACGCATGGTCTTGACCTCACACGACTAATTGCCATGGTCTTGGTCTCATACGATATGGAATATACAACATAACTGTGTGGTCTTGGTCTCACATGACTAGTTTCCATGATCTTGACCTCACACGATATAACCGCGCGCGCGTAAGTAATATCCAGACCAAAGCCGTTAAGACAGTACTGCCGGTAGGATGGCATGCCAAACCCCCATTCCAGACCAGTTTTACCCATTTACCGAGTAGAGCATATATAACATTTCATATATACCCATTCACTTCGTATATATACCACATATTCTCCATGTATATACAATATATACTTACACAAATACCACATATACTCACATATGTATCATATGTATTCACATATATACCATATACACGCATATATATACCATATATACACGTATTCCCCACGTATATACCTTATATATATATATATTCACATGATAACGAACATGTATTCCATCACGTGACTTTTATCACGGTTATGAAATTCAGATTGATTTTCTCCTCTTTTCTATCTAATTTATTCTTCACATTCATACTTAAATTTAATACCAAAATTAAAATGATAAAACACCCACACCAAGTTTTTAACCAAGTTAATAATGAAAAATTACCATATGAACAATAAACTCTGGTTCTTGAACCAACTTGATCCTTGTCTTAGAAAATTTGTATAAAATAATCCAGTTGGCTAAAAACTCTAAAATTTTTACATAATTTAGTTTTGCATCTTAAAATCATTCCTTTAAAATTTTATATCAAACTGGACACAAAATCTTGGTCGACTAGTTCAGCCAACCAGACTGCTCCAGTTGCCCTGCATCCTGGCAGCAGTTCTGAATTTTGTGAATTCCGTAAATTAAATTCAATCAATGTGGTTCCAAATTATTTTTCTCAAATACTAGACTCACTAAACAACAACATATAAAAAATTCATTGGATATTATTTTTCTACATTTTATTAAAAATCCAGAAAGATGGCCGTCTCAGTCAAGGTACCTACTGGAGCAGGTCTAATAAAAATAATCTTTCCAAAATCATAACCATTCCAAATTCAACTCAACATATTTTTCAGTCATTCTAGACTCATTGAGACACAACATATCAAAAATTCAACTCAAGATAATTTTTTCTATATTTAATTAAAAATCATACAAGTCACAGCATTTTACTAATTGTGAAACAGAAAAATTTCAAAAGGAGTTCAATGGTTAAAGTACCAAACCTTACTATTTCTTAGTCCTTTATCTATATCACTTCCTTTCCTTCCTTGTCTCCTTGATTTCCTATGAAATTTAACATCACATATACAAAGGTAAGAACCCTAGGTATAGACATAGTCTTATCTTATGATTTTTCTAATGGTTGCTAGCTTATTTTCACCATTAAACACCATTATTTCTTTCATCAAATCCTTCAAATAATTATTTCTTGAATTTTCTCCAAATCTAGCTATATGAACCCTAATTTCAATCTCTTAAATTAACCATTAATCCATGAAATTAAAACTAGAGATAGGTTTCTCTTACCTTATAATCTTGTTTGTCACCAAAATCTTCAACCAAAAGCCTTAAACTTTGGAAAAATCACCTCCTTCTTCCTTCTCTTATGGTTTGGACGAGTTCACCATGTAAGAGAGGGATTTTATTTTCTTTCCTTAGCTTATTTTGATCCAAATGGCAGCCATAAGTGGTGAAAATATGTTGGTATAGATGTTGACTTCCAATTGGTACACCTTATAGCAAAAATGGCCACTTTTAATTGGTCCACTTGCCTTCTTCTTTTATCTATTTATTTGGCAAGCCATTAGGCTACCTTTTATTCATATTTTGACCCCCTAAACTTTCTTGTGCTGTAATTTTATAGTCTAGGGTGTGAAAATATTAAAATATCCTCCAGCTATTAATCAATTGTAACTTTTAAACCGTGCATTTTTGGGAAAAATTGAAACCCACGGTTATGACCCGATTAATCTCGAGAATATTCTTCTGGGGTCGAATATGGGCACTATTAAGAACTTCCGACACTTAATTTTTAAGTTTACATAGTTGCCCCTAACTTTTGAGAAATTTCCACTTAGGTCTCGTCAGCTCCACTGTGTACACCAATTTCATATTTGACTATCCCAAGCCTCTATTTGACCACTAGTTCATGTCCTCCTTGCCTATTACTCGATTATCTAGCCTTTGGGATGTAACAAGTTTTGTATGGGATCAAATGCAAATGAGCAAGGCCTTATAGTTAGAGTCTCCACTTAGGACCAAATATATTAAAAGAAAATAAGATGGGCTTTTTTTTAAGTAAGACTTGATTTCCCTTTAATCAAACATTCTCTTTTCATCTTGCATGAGGGTTCATTACCTTTAGATTTAGCATACCCTTTGGTTAGCAAGTAACATTTACCAGGCAACCTCCCTTAGATATATTGGGGGATAGCAAAAATATCTAACCCACAACAAATTCTCAATTATTGAGGTGGCAGTATTATTAGACCCACGACAAATTCTTTATTTGATATGTAGTTAGGTATGTAACTGTCCCAGTGTGATGGGACCCTTTGAATTAATTCTACTCTAATTTCATTCATGTAATGACCATAGATCAACCTTAAGTTGTATGAACCCCAATAATATGACTTTATGCCATAAACATGAAACCCTTTTCATATGCACATGCATGCATACCCTATATAAAACCTTAAGACCCTTAGAAAGTTAAACTTTAGAGAACTCTACCTTAAAATGTCAAGCATGGCTTAAAGGAATCTTACCCAACCTTACTTGGCTACATGGCTTAAACCTTTGGGACCATATCCAACCTTACCCTAGCCACAAGGCTCAAACCCTTAGGATCATACCCAACCTTACATAGCCATATTAGCTCAAACCTTTAGGATCATATTTAACCTTATCTAGCCATATGGCTCAAAGCATTGGGACCATACCCAACCTTATGTAGCCATATAGCTTAAAAACCAACCTTACATAGCCACATGGCCTAAATTTTTAAGAATCCATGGACTCTAACCATAAAGTCAGTCCATTAGCCATAAGAGATAACCCTATGGTCACAAGGGCTAAACCCATCCAAATGGATGGATCATAGCCATAAAGGCATAACCAACAAACTGCATTCTTTAGCAATAAAGATTCAACCATTTTTAGCTGAGGAACACACCATGCACCAACCTTAACCATTGAACACACTATGCTATAACCTTAACCATGGTCTATCCATTTACTAACCATAGCCATGGATCAATCCATGTACTACCCTTAGCCATAAAATAAACCATGCACCACCATTAGCCATGGAATGCACCATGCACCCTTAGTCATGGAACAAACCATGCACCACTCTTAGCTATGGAATACAACATGCATCAACCTTGGGTCTTAAGCCATGGACCATAACCCATGCATTCAACCACTTGACCACATAAACCATACCTATGTAAACCAACTCTTCATAAAGCCATGAATCTTAGCTACACACCTAACAAACATAAGTCATGGACTTGACTCATACACGGACATGACCTGAACCATAAGTTGTTAACCCCTAAGCCATGAACCAAAGCCCATGCACTCTTGTCAATATGGATCTAGCCTATGGGTCACCTATATGGACCATTTCATCTGAACAACTGACCATGGATCTGACCCATGACCACATAACTCTAACCATTGACCGCGAACTTGATCTCATAGCCTTATAATCAAACCTTTGACTATAAACTTGACCCATGGTTTATAGTCATGCACCATTTAAGCCATGGATAAGCAAAGCCATGAACTTAACCTATAGTCAAAACCATCATGGACTCTTTTATGCAAGTCTTATAGTATAAACCTGACCAATTCTACATATATCCTAACCTTTCATTATACATCCATACACCATGTGACCTGTGTGAGCAATTTAACTGCTCTCAACCTTTAAAGCCCCTACTAACCTAGCCCCTTTATATGAAGGTACCAATGGCTAAAACTAATATGTAAGCCTTCATCTAGACTATCTTTATAAGATAAGAAAATTTCAAGAATGTATACTGAGTTCAAAAAAACCCTGGCCAACATGATCTAGGGAATAGCTCCCAACACCTCTAGGTTCCAAACTTAAGCTACCTAAACAAATGTAGCCTCATTTAGTCAAGTTCTGCCCATTGTTGACTTGACAAACAATGAAATCACTATTGATCCAATCCCACTAAGAGCCATTGTCCCCAACTCTCCATAAAATCCTTTTCAAGGGGGGGTAAACTAAAGCCTTATAGAGAAATTGGGGGACATGGAGAGAAAAATCAATGCCATGAAGTACAGGGATAAAGTCCTAGACATGGACTCCCTCACAATGTTCTCAGAGGCTCAATAATCTCTCAAGTTTAATATGCCCAACATGGACAAGTTTAATGAAACCACTTGCCCTAATACATGGACAAGTTCAACGAAACCACTTGCACTTGGGACCAGTGTGATCATCCCTTGTGCACTGCCATGCCAGCAACTCTTGCTTGTTAATTGTTTAGACACCAACTCAATTTTCCTTTTCTTTTCACCCTTCCTATTTGGGCAAATACTAGCAACAAAATAGGGACTGGACTCATTCATTTCCATCACTCCACTCAAGTGAGGCATTGGAGCTGTCTTAGTTTTCCTTAGAAAATCCCCACCAAGGATTAAGTCAAAGTCATCCAACGGAATCACCAGCATATTTGCCTTCCCACTTTATGGGCCAATGGACATAGTCACATTATAAGTCATCCTAATGACTGCCTACGCTTTTGCATTCACCTCTTTCAAAGAACTTGGGCATTTACTCACTTTAAGCCCATTCTATTGCACTAATTTGGAAGAGAAGAATGTGTGGGTTATATCAGTATCCACCATTATTGTAATTTCCCTTATATTCACTTTTATCACAATGTGCAACAATAGCAAATTCGCTGCTAGTATATCATCATCCATCAAAGCACACAACAGTTGCAGAGGATTGACTAACCTAGCTCTGATACCAATTGTCACAGGGGTGTTTCCTATGCAATGGTCCATATTGGGCTAGGGAATGTCCTAATAAGAGAGATTGAATAGTCTCATCTTGGAGGAAGACCAAGACTAAATGCTCCCTTGGAGGAAGACAAAGAAAATACTAGATAGGAGGTGGTAGCGTTAGTCAATCCTCTACAACTGTTGAATCAAGTAAGTTTGCTATGTACTTTGGCGTATGATGATATACTGGCAGCGCATTCGCTATTGTTGAACATTGTGATAAAAGTGAATAAAAGTGAAATTACAATAATGGTGGATACTGATGCGACCCATACATTTTTCTCTTCCAAATTGGTGCAACAGTATGGGCTTAAAGTGGGTAAATGCCCAAGTTCTTTGAATGTGGTGAATGCAAATGTACAAGCAGTCATTGGGATGGCTTATAATGTGTCTATGTCTATTGGCCCATTGAGTGGAAAGGAAAATATGCTTGTGATTCCATTGGATGACTTTGAATTGATCCTTGGTGTGGATTTTCTGAGGAAAACCAAGACAGTTCCAATGCCTTACTTGGGTGGAGTGATGGTCATAAATGAGTCCAGTCCCTGTTTTGTTGCTAGTATTCACCCCAATGTTGTGAAAAGAAAAGGAAAACTACATTGGTGCCTAGATTAAGGAGTGATGCAAGGCAAAAAGACATATTTAACAACACTTATGGAAGTCAAGCCAAATTTGGATGCTATATGGGAGAGGGATAAATCTTTATGGAAAAATGAGAAGTAGCAGGTTGCTGGCTGCTAGGTGATGGGTTCGATGAGGACGTCAAATTTTGTTGGTATGAGTGGTTTATTAGTCCCCTAATTTATTGACAAGCAAACTGGCAAACTACTGTTAATTGGTTAGCATGCTGGACTATGATAATAGCAAAATTAGCTTGTTGGGTAGCATGCATTTCAGCAGCGCACATGATAGACAATTAGGTAGCTATCTGGTCTAAGGGATACTTGGGTAAAGAATTCATTAGTGTTCAGGGTGCATAATTGGCTAGCTTTGGCAGGGGCCAACTGGCGAGACAATTGGAAAGCAAAAGTTATTGGCATGGCAGTGCACAATGGGATGATCACAATGGCCCCAAGCGCAAGCCAACGAACACATGTTAGGTGGCCTGGAAAGTAGCGTGATGGATTGTGGTAGAGTGTAGGCTACCAAGCTTAAGCATTATGGGAAATAACTTAAGCAATGTGCTAGGTACGCAGGGCTGGCATTGGTAGCGGGCCAAGCAGCCAAGGAAAAATACAAGTAGTGTTGGCACAAAGGTTGGTATGGTTACTGGTTGCTACAAAGGCAGTAGGATGATGGCTTGGTTATTCATGTGATTAGCTTGGATGGGTGCATACTTGCTCTGGGCAGATTGCCAACATGGCATATACCAGTCTCTAATGTCTGCGAGAGTCCCTTAAAATTTGCCCCTAAGCAGTTGGGGGTGTCAATTGCTCATGTAATAATTTGTAGGCAGAAACTACCAAGTAACTACATTTGTAACTGTTGTGCATGTATAAGTAGGCAGACTTGCCTTCACATTTTTAGAGGTTGTAATTCAAAGTGTGCTTTTTGTAATCCTTATTATTTAAGAATATAAAGGCTGGGAAATTGTTCATGTATGCTTTATGTGTGCATTGAATTGTGATAACCTCTTGTGCACTACCATGCCAGCAACTCTTGCTTACTAATTATCTCACTAGCTAGCCCGTACGAATGTTAGGGGCACTCAAGCCAATGGTAATCAATGACAAGCTAATTGCTTAGCTTTTCAATAGTCCTTGAATGGGGCAACTGCCAAATGGTTTTTCAATTTTGACAAAGAGAAGTACCACTCCTAAAAAGAGATCTATAATGACTTCACAAAGCAATACCACTACAACATTGAAGCGGATGTGACTTGAAGAGACCTAAAGACCACTAAGCAAGGTCAAAAGAAATCCTTCTCCTTATTCCTTATGAAGGGCTAAGGTAGCTCAAATGGTAAATAGACCTCCTGAGCAAGAACAAATTGATATCATAGTTAAGAATTTTTTATCGATGTATTAGAATCACCTGTAGACCCAGTACCTACCCAACTTAAAGGCCACCACTGACACAAAGATTGGAGATTTAATTTAGACTAGTAAAATTAAGGATGAGACAATCTCCTTTAAATATGGGAAGAACCCTAACTACACCAGTAATACAACCACCAATTAAGAGAGTAAAAAGGTGTTTACAATCAACTCTTAGCCTTATAGCATATTTGACAAGAGAGAATAATGAGTTTTCACATATTTCGGCATCCCATTGAGTATGGTATACAAGAAGGTCATACAAGCAAACTTGGTTCAACCTTTGGAGCCAAGACATCCACCAAACCCTTTGCCCAAAAGTTGAAACACCAACTAATTCTATAAGTATCATTAAGGCATCAGCCATAAAATAGACATGTGCAAAGACTTGAGGCATAAAATCTAAGCCTTGGTGAATAATGGAACCATCATACCTCCAAAGAACCCACTAAGCATAAACATTAACTTGTTACCCAACTACTAAAATGTCAATTGCATTCTCTAATCAAACCTAGAAAATGACCACTTTCATGCCAACCACCCATAACAACTAGTACTATGAGAAGATCGATAACTTAGCTAACTTATCACCCTTCAAATCAAATCCTAGTCTAGTCCAAGTCTCAAGAGTCTAAATATATTAATATTGAGTCAAAGCTTGAACCAATCAAAGTCAAAGTCCTAGTCTAGTTCGAAACTATGTTAAACTTTGAGATTGCAAATGTCAATCTTTTTTTAATATTCCATTTATTAATAGAAGTGCCAGATTTTCTTTTTACCACTTCATGTGTCTCCCTTTATCCAATTATCTTTTGAGTTTTGATAAAACGTCAAAAAAGACAAAGGAAAAGAAAAGAAAAGAAATCATCATATCTGAGCATGAAAATGAAAAATACATAATCATTACAAGTATTTGCAAGAGCATCAAGTTGAAGTTATAAATCTTCTCCAAACAAACATCTTTTAAAGGTCTACAAACACCATCATTTGTAAACCAATAAGGCAGTCAAAGCTGACAAAGCTACAAAAAATGGTTGACAATCACTCAAATTAGTCTGAATAGCTAGCATTCACATCATGGAGGTACAAAACCTCCATGCCTATTTCCAAAGGAGCAGCTCCTTATTCTATAGTCTATTGGATGAAAGTCTTCCTACCAATCAAGACAATAATATAATCAATAAATATCACGATAATTGAATGTTAGCAATGAATGGAGAAGCAATGCATTTAAGGTTATAAACAAAAGTTAGTCCAACACTTCGATCCCTTAAGGCAAGTTCAAATTAAGCAGACATTGTTTGGTAGAGCTTTAATATTTGTAGATTTAGATGGGATTAACTCAAATTGACACATATCTGATTCTCTTGCAAATGCAATTGATACATAGGCAATCTTCAGTGGACTCAATCCAAATCATACCAAATCATATTAAAAAACCTAAAAGGGAAGCTTGGGCCAAAAATAGAGATAAAATAAAGATAATTAATTCAAGGTTTTGTAAAATAGAGTTAAGCTTTAGGAGTTAAAACCCCAAAGCCATACTTTCAAGGTGTATACCATAGAACCATCACTCAAGTCTTAAGTGTAGGTGCAGTCTCCTCCCTAATTACTCTCTCCACTTCAGTCATCAAAGTATGTTGTCGTGCCATCTCATAAGGCCATAAACCCATAGGCGTCCAATGTACCAAACTTGCTAGATAATGCCACAAAATAAAATCAACAAGCTAGATCATTACCACTTAGGTCGTAGTATCCATGAAAAAGTAATATCAAGCCTATTTGAGAAATCGCTGACCTTGTTTTCTAATGTAAGGTTCCCAATAATGTTCAAAATGCTAGCCAGAATGGTCATAATAATCTTCTTACTCTAGCAAACACTCACTAAAGGCACAAGGCCAACTTTCTACATAGAGTGAAATTAACAAAATCCAGGCCTTCCTTGGATAGCGCAAGTAGCCAAATTATCTTCATAAAATAATTTGCAAAGCCATTAGTCTTGAGCCATACTTAGATAGCCTAAGTAGCCTTGACTTTACAGCTCAAATTCCTTTAGGGCAAAACCCATAACCAAGATGACTATGTAAGGTAAGAACCAAATAATCTTTGCAAGCCCACAAGACTTAACCGATAACCTTAGAAAATCCAAGCTAGCAAAATTTTAAAATCTTCAAAGCCCTTTATGACATCAGTAACACCTGAGCAAACCTTTATTCAAATCAAAAAAACTTATTAAGGCATGAACAAAAAGATATATTCAAGCCTAGAATCGCATCATTTTTGGCACAAACCAACAAGGGCTAACCTGATTGTAGCCTTCCAAAATCATCCCAAACTTTAAACCCTCAAGAATGATCCTTTTACACTTCAGGTTGAACCAGACCGTAGCCTTAGAAACTAAACTAGTCAATTTAAGGCAAACCAAACAACTACCTTAATCATCTTGTCCAACTTATACCTAACGACAATCTTCATGTCTTAAACATTCTTTCAAACTTTAGCAAGGCAGTAGCCTCACACTACTATATACCTAAAGAAAAATTCATGAACTTAGGTCCAAACTGGAGCTTACTAAGATAAACCAAATCTAACGTACGCCTTCAAAAACCAAGCAGCCTTAAACTAAGCAAATTGCATTCTAAGCTAAGCATACCATTGCCTGCCTAAACCTAAGCTAAACAGATCATAGCCTGTTTACCTAAGACATAAATGGTGAACCAACTAATCCCAAAATCAAACATGAGCATAAGCCCTCCAAAACAAATCAAACCTAAGGCCAAGCCCTTTGAGATAAGTCAAACATGAGGCCAAACACTCCAAAACAAGTCAAACTTAAGGCCAAATCCTCTAAAGCATGCCAAACCCAAGGCCAAGCCTCTAAGACAAGTCAAACATAAGGCTAAGCCCTCCGAAAGAACTTAAACTAATATAATGCCAAACATGACCATGGTTTCCCTAAATGATCCCTCATACTTAAAACCAAGAGTTGTTTAAACTGGCCACATCTTGACCATATCATCTCAATATGGCCATAGCATGTTGATCTGATTAAATTGAACCTATCATTAGTTCTGCATACTCAATGAAAGCCTAGTATTATACTACTAGTCTCATTACTTTGTCACTGACATATAAGTAGACAAGCCAAAAATAAAATGTCAAATCAATCACCCCTTATACCTGGGGACATCTACTTGGACTCCATACCTAATATATGTTAACCAAAAGCTTAGATTTAAAGGTCCCTAATTCTCATTTTTATGCATGCCTGGATCAAACTTAGGTTGACCTATACTAGATCAGGCCTTCACCACCAAACGACATGATACATTCAAATCCATCCTAGGTAAAGGCCTTAGAATCTGGCTTTCAAAAACATTCTAGGTAAGTACCCTAGAACCCAACTTTTAGATTTATTAAGAGCCATGAAATCCAACTTTCCATATATATTCTAAGTAAGAGCACTAGAATCTAGCTTTAAGGTATATTCTAGGTGAGAACCCTAGAACATGATTTTATATCATCCATGACTTTCTCAAAACTTTACTCAACAATCGAACAAAATCTAAATTTAGCACCATCAAATTCGGCCAACTCGTATCGACGACATCATTATAGATCAATCATCAGCCACAGAGGCTGCAAATTAATTTTAAATCAATCATTAGCCACCAAGGCTCAAAATCAATTGCAAATCAGTCGCTGGGTCTCCCAATTAGCATAAGTCCAAAACTAATGTTACATTTTAAAAAGGCTACCTGGCCCTTAGCCATTGAGACTCTAAATTAGCATAATCCCAGAACCATTCTAGCAAGCCACATGTAGATCCTTAATTTTGGTCCCTGAAAAAATCTAGACCCAATTAAAAAAGCCTAAGAAATTCAAAAATTACCTGGCCAGCCATTCTGTGCCCATAGTGAATTGGCCATTACTTTAAACTTTTCTAAACCGCATTAAATGACTGGATTCTTTTGGATAATTATAGAGTTTCCTAGTTAAATCAAGACTTTATGGCATGATTAACCCCAATATCTTCTATATAAGGGAGAAAAAACAACAAAATAAGGAGGACAACAATTGATAATCACAAATAGCAACCAGGAGCAAAAAAAAAAAAAGAGTGATAAAAGACAATTAAGAGCACAGAAACAAACCTCAAGTGTTTCCTACTCAACCAAAACCCTAATTGATCCAATCCATTAAGGACTTTTAAGGTAGAATCCCATACCAATTTTTCACAAAGGGATTGTGTTAGTTCATTGATGAGGCTTAGTTCAACAATTAATTATGTTGGTGGAACTAATTACGCGGGTATAAAATTCTTAAACTCTAAGCGTTTAATTTCTTTAAAATTAATAAGTATTATTTAGTTTTCTTTTTTGGCTATGGAATTTTATTGGTACTACTTCAGTTATTTAGTAAAATTTTCATGTTGTGGTTCTACATTTAATATTTTCACACATCATGAATTATTTTATGTTTTGAAACACACTGTGATTTTAATCTAATGATACTAATTATGAACTAAGTTTCAATCTCAAACTACAACATATTTTATGATTAATTTGGATTCCATGAAATAAGGAAATATGAAGTAGCTTGTTGTAGCTTTTGGGTTTGATCATAAAATGATAAAATTAAATGGTTTTTATTGGATTTATTTTTATTATTTATTTTAGTTGTGTGTTATTGATAGATTGGTTCTAGTTTACCGTGTTACAGTATTTTAATTATATGATAGATGATCGTTTTATTCTGGTTTTATTTTTATGATTATTTTTAATTATTGCTTTTATTATTTATTTTACTGTGAGTACCTTATTTATTTTATTTATTCCTTTTATCATGTTTTTTGAGATATTTATAAGGGTACATTTTCATTCTATGCGGGTACCCATTGTTATGGACCTTGGAAGTTGTAAGGGCATATTTTCGTCTTAAATGGACGCCCATTTTATTATTTGTACTTTAGATTGTTTATTTATAATATGATGGATGTTTATTTTAAATGGCTTGTAATATGGGGGTGCTGGGTCATTTCTTACATTCCCCATGTGTATCTAACTTTTTGAACCTAGTAGCGATTGGAGATTCTTTAGAAATCAAGTTATTCACCCCTTCTATTTACTTTTTAGCTCATCAGGGTGGTGATTCCTATTCTCCGGGTTTAGGCCCATATTTTCTAAAGTCAAGAGTCTAACAGTATCGAAGTTACAAGAACTATTTCATTGGATGTGAGGGCAAAAATCCCTACTCACACCACACCTGTTCATCAGTCACCAGAGCCATTAATTAGCATAATTTTAGAAACCACCTGGCGCTACAAACAAATTATGAACATTGCACTAGATAGTTAGCTCCAGAGGCATTGCAACATCACACTGATTATTGAAATATCTTTATACGATTTATAAGCCTAAAAAAACTTGGAAAAATAGGTTTACACCATCAAATTTACACTCGGTCACACACGAAGGGGAGACAATTGTGAACCCTAAAATTTACACCTAGAAAACCTTCAATTTTACTTCTAAATGAAAGTCCATGTGATAATGAATTCAACGCAACTAGAATCGTGCGAATCGAAAATCGAATAGGCCTTTTATGCGACTATTGCATGGTCTCTTGTGCCGCGAAGGCTCTAAATTAGCACAAGTTCTTGACCATTCTGACAGCCACACTTGGTTATTAGCTGTCACGACTCCCAATTACTATAAGTCTAGAAACCACCTGGAGTTACAAACAAATTATCGAGATCGCACCAAACAGGCAACTACATAGGCAGCACACAAATTAGTGGACTAGCCTCATATGATCTATAATCCTAAGAAAACTTGGTAAAACTAGTTTGCACCTTCAAATTTGCACTCAGTTCATGCCATTATGTCTGTTGCACCTATTATAGCACACACGATGAGGAGACAGTTGTGAACTCCAAAATGTACACCTTAAGGAAAATCTTCAATTTTACTTCTAAATGAAAGCTCATTTAATAACAAAGCTAATGCAACTGGAATCGCCTGAATTGAAGGTCAAACGAGCCTAAAATAATAAAAACAAGTTGAGTCACGGGAGGTGCTGCGTGGTGACCGCACAAGAGATTGCACAACAATCACGCAAGAGGTTGCACGATAGTCAAGACATATACCAGCTATAATTACACTTGGCATTTGTAACCTCTACTTCGAACTTCAAATCCCTATTTGCAAATTGCATTTTTGAGTTTCCCAAGGTTCTTTATTTGTTATCTTTATTTACTCTCTTTTTCTCCTCCAAAACTTTTGGGCTAAGCTCAAGCCAAGTCAAGTCAAGGCTCAAACCTTCCATCAAGCCCAAAGTCAAAGTCCAAGCCTTCCATCAAGTCTAAAGTCAAGGCCCTAACTTTTCATTAAGCCCAAAGTCAAGGTCTAAGCCCTTCATCAAGTCCAAAGTCAAGGCCCAAGTCCAAGCCAAATTAAGTCAAGACTCAAACTTTCCATCAAGCTCAATGTCAAGGCCCAAGCTTTCCATCAAGCCCAAGTCAAGGCCTTCCATCAAGCCCAAGGTAAGGCCTAAGCCCATCAAGCCATCAAGTCAAGGCCCAAATCTTCTTCTAAGTTATGCATGCCCGAGTTTTTAAGTCAAACAAGAGAAAATCTTTAAAGCTAATATACCTAAACTCAATCTTTTCAAGTTTGGTAACATGATCAACTTAAATTAATCAACACAAGCCCCTTGCAATCAACAGCGTAAATTACTAAGAACTTTGATTCTCATTCAAATGAATATGTAGGCACATCTTAGGATTTTAACCCAAATCACGAGCCCCCTACAAGCCATAAAATTATTCATTTCTTATTTTTGTTTTATTTTGAAAATATGTGCCTAAACTAGTACCCATAAGAACTAGAGTTAGGATTCACTGTTTTGGGATTTAAATGTAATCTTATTTTAAGAACTTTAAAGCTTTATGAATGTCTTATATAAACTTGTCCATGCACACTATTATGTTGTTTATCTTATTATCTGTCATTCATAAAAATAATTTTCAAAAGTTAAAATTTCATCAAGCCCAAAATCAAGGTCTAAGCATTTCATTAAGTCCAAAGTCAAGGCTCAAGTCCTAGCCAAATCAAGTCAAGACTCAAACTTTCCATCAAGCTCAAAGTTAAGACCTAAGCTTTCTATCAAGCCCAAAGTCAAGGCCTTCCATTAAGCTCAAGCTAATGTCTAAGCCCATCAAGCCATCAAGTCAAGGCCCAAACCTTCTTCCAAGTTATGCATGCCCAAGATTTTAAGTCAAACAAGAGAAAATCTTTAAAGCTAATATACCTAAACTCAATCTTTTCAAGTTTGGTAACATAATCAACTTAAATTAATCAACCCAAGCCCCTTGCAATCAATAGCGTAAATTACTAAGAACTTTAATTCTCATTCAAATGAATATGTAGGCACATCTTAGGATTTTAACCCAAATCGTGAGCCCACCTACAAGCCACACAATTATTCATTCCTTATTTTTGTTTTATTTTAGGAATATGTACCTAACCTAGTACCCATAAGAACTAGAGTTAGGATTCACTGTTTTTGGATTTAAATGTAATCTTATTTTAAGAACTTTAAAGCTTTATGAATGTCGTATATAAACTTGTCCATGAACATTATTATGTCATTTATCTTATTATCTGTCATTCATAAAAATAATTTTCAAAGTTATAATTTCATTAAAGAAAAATCAAATTTTACTTAATTTGAAAACCTAGCCTAGAATTCATTGTAATTGGTTGACTCATGTTTTTTTAGAGTCAAATTAATGAATTTTTCCTTAACTCTTTTTCAAACAAAATAAATTAAGGTGACAGCTCTTAAATATAAATAGTTTTCAAAATAAAGTCATCATTCAAATAAAAGACAACCCTTTTCAAAATAAAAGCATAATTTTTAAAGTTGTGCTTACCAAATTGAGTGAAGACCGTAGGTGATGTTTTTGTGTGGGATCAAACTAAATGAGCATTTCGACTTCCTTAGTAAGCCAGATCGATTCTCGAGTGAGACCTCATAGTAGGCCAATTACATGTGTATCAATTAACTTTACTTGTTTAATTAATTTACTTTTTGAACTTTCAATTTAACCATATAGTTCCTTGAATTCACATTTTTACTTAACTTTTAAAACAAACTAGCTATGCTACGCCTAGTTAAATGTTTTCTTAACTTATAAATATTTTTTCTTATCTTCACCATATGTATCTAACTTTTCGAATCCATTAAAAATTAGAGATTCTTTGAGAATCAAGTTTATCCCTTCTTTATTTTCTTGGCCTATTTAGGCAACAACTCTTGATCTTCAAATTTAAATCGGTTTTCCCTAATATTTTAAATCTACTAATATGAAAATCACAAAAATCATTCCATCAGAAATTTAGAGTGAAAATTGTAATATCCCAATGTATGCCTTAGAAGTTTTGAATATTGTTGTTGTTTTATATGGGATTGAATGTATATGTTAATTTGCAAGAGAAAAGAAATTAAAAGAAAGTGTATATGTTGTATATATGGAAGTATAAATAACATATATGCAAGTCAAATGAGTGGTCAAGGGAAGAAGATATTTTAATTTGTGATATGTGAAATTACTAAAAGAGGGCAAGTGCTTTAAAGGAAATCAAAACAATTTGTAAGAGGGTGTTTAGGTAATTCTTTGTTTTGGAATACTTGGTGGAGATTTAAAGAGAAGTTTGACTTTGTTTCTTCATGTTTTCTTCTTCTTTTCCTTGTGTGTTGGCCGGCTCATCCAAAGACAAGAGAAAGCAAGAGTGCAAGAGAGGATTTTAAGATTCTAAGCTCAAATTGAAGGAAGATCTAAGTGATCAAGTTGATGATTCAAGAAGTTTCATTACTTTGGTAAGTCCTCTTTTGATTTCTTTGCTTATTTGAAGTTGTGTTTGAGTTTGATAGATTATTTAAGGGTGTGTTGCTTGATTGTGATATGTTTAAGAGTGTTTGATTGAATTGACTATGGATTATAAAGATGGATTGAAGAAAAGAGTAAGTTGGTTGGAAGAGATGGTGTTGTATTTGTGTTTAAGGTTTTGTGATGATATTTGTGATTTGTGTTTGTTATAGATGTGGAGTTGTTTTGGTGTTTTTGTAAGTTTAAGATGGTTTTTGGGTATGTTTTGTTAAGTTTGTTTGAAGTGGATGTTGGTGAAAAGAAGTGTTTTGTTTGGTGTTTTGTTGTTTTGGCCGGAATCTGAGTTTTTGGCCTGACACGCCCATGAGCACATCCAGAGTTTTAGGCGTGTCAATTGTGTTGGAGACAGTAGGTTTGACACGACCATTAACACATCCGTGTTATTGAGCGTGTCATAGCTACTGTGAGATTGGAGAGTTTACACGGCCAGGAGCACGCTCATGTTGTTGGACGTGTTGATATTTTTCAGGGAGGCAGAATGTATTACACACCCAGTGACACGCCCGTGGTTCTGAGCATGTAAAAGCTTCTGTGTTGTGGAGTTAGGGCATGGTCAGGGACATGCCCGTGTGGTTGAGGGTGTCATATTTAGAGTTTGCCCTAGTTAACTCTTAACTTGATTATCTCATGTGTATCCCTAAGCAAGTGTATGTTATTATTTTTGGATTAGGTCTTGAAGAAAGTGATTTGTCATTGATCTAAGAAGTAAAAGAATCTTGGAAAAGGAAGTGTTTAGAGTTGTGTGAATTATTATTGAGGTAAGTACAAATATTGTATTATTACATTGTTGACTTATATGAATAATGTATTTTGTTATGTTTATATCAATGATGCTATGTGTATAATGTGAAGGATATGATGATGTAAATGATTGTGTATTTGAAAGATGAATTGTTATAATGTGGATTGAGATGTGATGGAATATAAAGCCATTGTGATTGGCTATAATGACTTTAATGAGGCATGTTTGCCTAATTGATAATGAAATAATGAATGAATTGTGTGTCTAATGTGTTGTTCCATTTTCAGAGTTTTGTTGATTTGTGGCATGCCTATTAGTAACAATCTCTTGAAGTTAGGTTGGAATTGATCCTTGAAGCCAAGTTGGGTAGAAGTTTAACATGTTTTACTCCCCTTGAAGCTTGGTTGGGTCTAATCCTTGAAGCCTAATTGAGATGTTACAACCCTTGAAGCTAGGTTAGATTGGTTCTTGAAGCCAAGTTGGGTTGATACTTAGCATGCTTTATTCCCCTTGAAGCTTGGTTGAACCTAATCCTTGAAGCCTAGTTGGGATAATGATAATGATCAATGTGATAACAAAACCAAAGCATTAACTCTGAAAATTGAATGACATATTAGTGTCTTTTGGGCCCATGCTTGTCTTTGTTTAAATGTGATTCATTAATAGTAAAATAATTGAATAATAAGATCTATGGAATGACTTTGAAATGTGATATGTTTATATGTGTATGATTTATAAAATATGAAGGTGTGATATTATCTTTCTACCTATGAGGTTGTCTCTATTGTTAAATGTGTGACATTGCATTGCATTGCATTAAAGCATAATGTTAGTATACTTTGTACTACTAAGCCGTTGGCTTAGCGCGACAGTGGTTGATCGCGCAGGTGACAGGGTTGAACCCGAGAGTTCCTCGAGACCGAGTGAGAGTAGACATTGAAGGATTTATTTTGGGACTTAAAGATCAGAGAAAAGCTGCCAATCATGTATAACTTCTTTATATTTTGTAAAGTATGGATTCTAATGTAAATATATGTATAATTGTAAATATGGATTTGAATGTATTCATTTATGTAAATATTTTATAAATTCCGCTGCGTATTAAGTAAACATATATATATATATATATATATTTTTTGTTTTATATTACAAGTTAATTACTCTACTTTCTATAATATATAATGAGAAAGAATATCTTATCATTTAAAATGATTTAAATGTTAAAGAAAACTGTAGTGTCCCTATATTCAGTGTACGTATATTACATTGTGGTGTTATGTAGTGTGCGTGTACAGGATGTAGGAGTGTTACAAAAATCCTGCTCACACTTATTTAAATTGGACAACACTTAGATATCAATTAAAATAGTTAAAAATAAAATAAACTAAATTTTGTTATTATTTGGGACAAGCTAATCCAAAAGATATATTTTCTATTGTTTACTTAGCATGTGCACTGAAAAAATACCAAAAAATATGAAAAATATTTTTTTCTTAAGGTTTTTATTATTTTGTTTTGGTGTAAAATAAATCATGCAAAATTTTGTGGAAAAAATCCTTTATATTTAATCTCTACTTCTTTGTTTTTTTTATCATTCTTTTTAAGTTTGAAATAAATAAGAATTTATAATTTTAATTTTATTGATATAGATATACTTGACTCAAATTTCACCCAGAATGCGGTAACAAGGTTGTAAATTTAAAGCCAAGTTCACATTTAACACATAACATATCAACTAGATAATTCACATATTAAATAATAAAGGAATTGTGTTATGAAAATTTATTTGCAAATCAAATGACATGGTTGCTTAAATTCAAATAAATTTTATGTTCATGTTTTTCCAAAAAAGAAAAATCACTTGAAAATCAGTTAGTCATCCATGATACATAAGTATAAATTATTATGAAAATGCTTAACTTCTTTGAACATTTTTAGTTGTTGATTTGAAGAAAGTTCTATGAATTATAGAAAATACATTGCATAAAATCACAAAAGTTTTTTCAGTGAACTAAGGAAAACGAATTAGATTGGCCATACTTAATAATATTTTATATAATATATTTTCATTTATAAAAAGAAAGGTGGACTCAAACTTGGCACTTAATCTATGTCCAAATACATATCTACCACTAGCATCATACCATGGGTGAAAATAAAGAAAAAAAAAACTTGACCATTTACAATTTCATTTAAAAAAGCTTGCTAAAAAAGAGGATAAAAAAAGAATCAAAAAGAAAATAAGAAATGGGCGCAAACTGGGAATTTTTTGCCTAGCGGTATATGATTAATTCAATTCTTGAAATGACCCTACATTTTTTTTTATTTGAGTTGATATGCTATTTCAGCAAAATCCTAATCAATTAAGAGAATTTGCTAGTTTTTTTTTAGCAAGACTGACCATTTCTTCTTTTTTTTTTCAACATGAGACTATAACCAATTACCAAATTTATCATAAATCTAGTGCTACATTTCATTTGACCAAGACAGAGGAGAATAGTTTATGTTAGGAATTTAAGCATTGTACAATGATTAAGATTATTATGCCCTGGTAAAAAAACTACAGCATTGGATGCATTTGGTTTAGTGGTACCGAGTTCAATTCAATGCCCCCAATAAGTTTTCCATTTTTGTAGCAAGCTTAAGAGTATACCTGAATCTACCTTCATTCAAGTGAAAAAGGCTTGAACCCTGCTAAATGCTACACAACAAGTCAAATATGACAAGTCAGAGATGTATAAAAACATATTATAATAGATTTATGTATATGCAAATGATTTCTTTGCTTCTGACTTTCATTTGGGTCGTATATAACTAGCTCTGCACAAAATTTATCAGACATGTCAGAAACATTAGCCACTACTGCTAAACGAAAAATGTTGAATCCAATTGTGGGAAGGAAACAAATCCCTCTTTCCTATTCTGCTACATCAAAACTTAAAAGGGCTAAGTTGATTTGCGCCATGTTTCAAGAATATTTTAGAAATATATCTCATATCATAAAGTAACGTTTAAACAGAGATACCAAAGCAAATAAGGTAAGTAAATTTACACCATAATTAATGGAAAACTACATTGAACCTTGCTTTTAATATTGAGTCTCCAGAGAACTCTAGAAAATTGCAGCATGATGTTGCTGCTGTAACAGGAGCAACAAGGTATATATATTTAATCATGAAGTTATACAAAATGGTAGCATCAAAGGCCAGAGACTTAGCAAGCATATTTGCCATACTTTCACTTGGAAAATTAACAGTAGTAACTAGGGATACGTATTTTATCATGATAACCAATTGGGCATTTGGTCTAGTGGTATGATTTTTGCTTTGGGTGCGAGGGGCCATGAGTTTGATTCTCGGAATGCTCCCACCTTTTCAAGTTTAATGTATATGGTTTTAAAGCAAATCAGCTTATATTTAAGTATCTAAGTCGGGAAAAAACATTTAAGATATATTTAATAAATTAGCAGATCAGTGCATTTGATTCGAGTAGGGGATAATAGTTTTAAAAGTTTCTACACAAATAACATCTGCAGATCTCGTTTCACTCAGGAATTTGTAATCTATATAAATTAAAATAGTTTTTTTTAAAAGTTTTTAGACCAATAACATCACCAAATCGTGTTTCATTCAAGAATTTGTAATCCATATTAATTTTTTAGTCTTCAGCATGAAAAAAAAAATGTGAAAATGGTATTTTGATCAAGACAAGCAAGCTTAGGATCATACTTGTATCTAGCTCCATTCATCAAGAAAAAAGAACATTCACCCAACCATGTCAAATGGCATGAATTTAAAAGCAATTGTGCTAATCATGCTAACCATGCATGAACTCAAAAACAGTTGTGCTGATTATGCTAACCATGCAAACAGATAGAAAAGTAAAGATTGCAAACATGTATATACACTCATGTGGGCACGCCAAGATATGAACTTGTGTGTGTGTGTGCGTGCGTATACACATTCAAATTTTATTTCCCAAATACAGAAAGGTTCTGCCCTTTTTTATGGCATTTTGTTTTTGCTTTCCACCAAAATTTCTAGCCTAATCTCCTACCCATGTTTAAAAGATGTCAATGCAGATCCCATGCTGGAACAACTGATAGGAGGCATAATATGTAACAAGAAATATTCTTCATATAAACTCAACTCTACTTACTCAACATAACCAAACAAAAGCTTAACCCAACAGCGTGCAAGCAAGCAAATCTTTTTATACCACTTTTGTCCACTCATAGACTCTATTAAATATTTAGGTAGGAGGATGTTAAAACAATAGATTGGTCTTGAAAGCCTAAGAATTGTTTTTTTGTCAAATCACAACATAGTTTAAGCATGTCTGAGAACACATCTCATTTCACTTTTGTGATGTTTAGATAGAGAGCTACAGCAAGTGATGGCCAAAGAAAAGAAGACTACTGTAAAGTCATTATATGTAAAAGAAAATTAGACATCAGTATTGAGCATTAGGTCTGATGATATGATCCTCCCTTACAGGGGCGGAACCAGGTGGGGTCAGGTGGGGACTAACGACCCCCCCCCCTGGCTGGCCACCGGCGTATGTTTTCAAGGCAAATTTTTGCCGGCCAAAGCAGCAGAGGTGGAGCCCAGCCCCCCCATCTCCTCCTTACCCGTATTGAAGACAAATTTTGCCCCCCTCTCTTCTATGAGCTGGTTCCGCCACCGCTCCCTTAAGGTGCGATAGGTCCCAAGTTCAATTCTATGCCCCATGTGACTGAGGAATTCAAAAGCCACATATTGTTACTCAATACCTATTGTACTTCACATTTCAGCTAAGGAACGTGGCTTAAAGTAAATGCAATAATTCAACACAAAAAAGTTCAATAGATATTTGACAAGATTCTCCACCAATAAATTGATATATTAAATATCAAGAAGGTGTTAAACTGAAGAGAAAGGGAGCTGAGATGAAACTAGCCCTATTCATTAGGTTAAAAAAACCACTTATGGTATTGTATCTTCCATTCAACATAACAAGTTTTGAATAGAATTAATTGAAAACACAGAGCCCCCAAATTAGGCTTTAAATAGAACTATCCAATGACTTCAATAAGAAAGCACAATAAGAAGTAACCCATAAATGATGAAATACTAAATCAATTATTTTAACTTTTTGTGCTTTTTATGTGTGTGGTATGGACAAATGCTTTAAATTCATAATATAAGGACACAACATTTTTTCAACTATAGTGGATTTAATCTATTTTAAAGTTATCATTCGAAAATTGGAGAAGCATGACATCTGTAACATTCTCACTCTCAAGGTGAGAGGTCTCATTCCATTTCTAAGAATGCCTCACCATTTCCATTCTATTTAAAAAAAATCTAGTAATCGTATAACTGACTGCCATATGAAATTTTCAAGGATACACAATTATTAGAACCAACTGATATAACATAGAGAAATTTTTAGATCATACTATCTGCAAATGATTTGTAACAAGAAATTATAATACCAGAAATTCTCACAAATTGTATTTGTTCAGAGGAAAAAGAAAAAAAATTGATAAAATCAAGCTTAAGCTATTATTTGAAATAACGAACCAATCCTAAGATTAACACCCAGAACTTCCACCCAGGTCAAGATGCAAGAAGAAAAAAACAATGGAATTATAATGACTATGGAGGCATTTGCATCCTTATGGGATAATTTTTGGCCGAATTATTGTGCATGACTCTGTAGTTTCCAGCATATTAGCATACAATAATTAAGCTCCCAATGCATCTTGCATCCTCTATGACTAGCAAATTATTCCAAGAGGGGATAGTACCATCAAAGTCCAAAGAGATTTTACTTGAAAAATTAATAGGAACAACTAGACATACATATCTGATCATGATAACCAATTGAGCATTTAGTCTAGTGGTATGATTCTCGCTTTGGGTGCGAGAGGTCCAGAGTTTGATTCTCGGAATGTCCCCATCTTTCGAAGTACATGGTTTTATAGCATATCAGCTTAAGCCTAAATCAAATAGAAAACTACATTTATGTTTCTTTTTATCATATGGCTTTTAGATTTGAATTGCTTAGATCTACTAATTTTCTATAAGATCTATGCAAAGTCTAAATTAACCAGTAAAAAATATTAAGATATTTTTACTTGTTCAGATCTACTAAGTTTCTAATGAGAATCTATGCCAAGATATTTATTTTGTAAATAAGTTGTAGAAGGAACAAAGTCTAACTTAACCAGGAAATAATATTAGATATCTTTACATTCATGACAAGATTCCATGCAGTCAATTTTAAAACAAATGACCCACAGATTCTGACATCAAGCAAGAGAAATTAGCAAGACTGCATTAATCAAGTATCAAAAGCAGGTCATGAAGTTGCATTTATTCCAATGAGAAAATAGTTTTAAAAAAAAATTTGCACCAAAACCATAGAATATTAGGGTAAGGGAAGTCCTAAGTTCAATTCTCTGAATGTTCCATTTGATTTGGTAATTTTGCAATCCATATATATTTATAGGTCCCCATGCAGCATAAAATAAAATGTGAAAATGGTATTTTAATTAAGATTTAGGATTATACCTGTATCTAGCTCCATTTCATCAAGAAAAAATGCCATTCACCTAACCCAGTCAAATGGCATAAACATTGAAAACAATTGTGCTGATTAACAACAACCATCCAAATAGATGCAAAAGGAAAGATCTCAAACATGTATCAATATGCAGTAATGAGGGAGAACCAAGATAAGGACATGTATCCATATGAATTTAAATTTATTTCCCCAAATGCAGAAAGGTTTTGCACTTTTTTGTGGCATGTAATTTGCGTACCACCAAATTTTTTAGTCATCTAATCTCCTGTTCATATTTAAGACATTAGGGTGTGCCAATAGAGATTTCTGTGCAGAACAACTGATAAAGGCATTATACTTATTGAAAAATTTCATTGCTAAGATTTGAGCTAAAATGAATGACTTGCTCAACCTAACAAATAGAGCTTGATCCAAATGCATGTCAACAAGCAAATCTTTAGAAAAAAAAAAGGACACTGATAACTGCTTAAACGAGCGAGTTTTCAAAAACATATTGACCTTGAGAACAAAGAATAATGTTTTTTCTTGAAAAAAATTTGAATATTATTTTTAGTCAAATGACAATAGTTTAAGAAAGTCTAAGAAGCATATCTCATATCACTTATGTGATGTTCAGATAGAAATCTATTGCAAGTGATGATGCCAAAGAAAAGAAGATTACTGTAACGTACAGAGTATTGAGCAAATTAGACATCAGTATTGAGCATTTGGTCTAGAGGTGTGATTCTCCCAGGTTCAATTCTATGCCCCCGTGTGATTTAAGGAATTCAAGAATAGCATATACATTTTAGTTCACATTTTTAACTGAACGTGGCGCAAGTCAAATGTATTCAGCATAGAAATCCATAAACATTAGAGATTTGCCAAGATACACCAGTGAATTGCAATTTTAAAAAATCAAGCCACTTCTATTAGGTACACTGAAGAGAATGAATGAAAATGGGATAAAACATATCTGTTCGTTAGGTAAAAAAGCCACATTCAATATTTGTATCTTTCATATAGGGCAACAAAATTTGAACATAATTAATTGAAAACATGGAGCCCCAGGTTAGGCTTTAAACAGATCTGTCCAATGACTTCAGCCGAAATTGGAAGGCACTAAAAATCATTACATAAAAAACACATTCATTTCAAAATATTATTTGAAAATTGGAGAAGGTATCTGTGATAACATGCAAATCTAACATGTTCTTGTTCCTAATTTTATGCTGAAATTGTCATTATTTGTGCTTAAAATAGAGTTTTTATTTGGTTTATTATTTTTATGCTAGGAAGTGTTGGATTTGGTGAAAAGGAAGCAAATACGAGCATAATGGAAGAATTTTGGAGCGAAGATGCAACTGCTGGAATTTCAGAGTGGAAAATGAAGACTGCCAGGCCTTACTCTTGGGCAAGACTAAGTGCAAAGGAGCTGTTGACGGGAAGCATTTAATTGGACAGCTAGCCCACACGTTTTAATCACATTTTATACTTATTTTGGAGCGGAGGAAGATGTTAAAACACTGTGTTTTGGGTCTTTATGTGAGATATTTAGTTTGGCCCCATTTTTGGAGTATATAAGTTAAAAATTAGGTTTTGAGAAGACACTTTTTGGCCACCCTGGTGATTATTACGAATTTCAGCTTCTTTTTACAGATATTACGATGTTTTCTTCAGTAGCCATGCGTGGCTAATCATCTTGTTCAGTTAAGGCTCAATCCAAGGTAGAAGTTTGATCATGATTGTGAGATTGAATTGAACTTAATAGAATTCTTTGATTTACATTGCATTTATATTCTTTCTGTGGTTTATTGGGAAAATATATCCCTTAGTGAAATTCTATTGAATGATTTAACAGGGCCCATTATTTGTTTGATAGCAATTTCCATGATTATTCAATTGAATCAAATCCGTAATTGTTTGATTAGATTGATGTAGTAGTGATTGGTATAATTTAATTAGGTAGAACCTTTTAGGTTATATTAAGAAAGAATATAATCTGATTTAAATGGATGCTCGTAGTTTCTGTTAATTAGGGCAAGGCTTACTAGATTTTAAGGCTGTTAACGGTTAAATCCTTCGTCGTACTTAGGATTGCTAGTTAATTAGGGGTTGTTATTAGATCGTATCTTAGCAACCTATTAATATGGTAGGATTGGTTGAGTCGACATTCCTCCTGACTATAACTTGTCTGTAATCTGAATTAAAGGATTATTCTTGAATCAATGATCAATCAGTTTAAACTTTGAACCGCGGTATGCCTTGACTGAATTCTTCCCCATCGTTTCAGGTTTTATATTATTTTTGTTGCTTTCATTTTTAATTTTAATTAATCTCGTTCCAATTTTAAATCCCCCGTTTTAATTTTTAGTTTTATTTTCAGTTCTGGTTTCGGCAAGCTAGTCCCTTGGGTTCGACCCTTCTCACCCTATTTACAAGTTTTCTTTTGTAGGAAGAGCAGGTTTATTATTTTTGGTGGATTCGACACCCATCAAATTTTGGCGCCGTTGCCGGGGACTAGTTAACTTTATTGTTTGTTGTCTTTTTGGATGACCAGGTTTGAAAATTTGCCTATAGAATTTGTTCCAGATATAGAAAAGACAGCCCGTGCATTAAAGAAGAAAACTAAGGAACGAAGGTGGGCAGAAGCAACTTCCACATCTGATTTGGAAGGAGCAGCTGCTGATTTGGTTGATAATCCCACAGAAATTGAAGAAGGAAGTCTAGTGCAAGAAGATTCC
The DNA here is from genome assembly GCA_947685225.1 of Garcia nutans. Taxonomy (NCBI): domain Eukaryota; kingdom Viridiplantae; phylum Streptophyta; class Magnoliopsida; order Malpighiales; family Euphorbiaceae; genus Garcia; species Garcia nutans. The sequence goes on from CANTUV010000068.1 coordinate 6,861,015, forward strand.
TCAACAGATTCTGATAGAGAAGAAGTGATGGCTGATAACCGCACAGTTAGAGAGCTACAGGCTGCCCCTGTAGAGCAGCAGCCTATGTGCATCACTTATCCGAATTTGGAGGTGCCTTTTGAGCTAAAATCGGGTTTGATTCATCAGCTACCTACCTTCCATGGAATGAAGACCGAGAACCCACACAACTTTTTGAAAGAATTCCATGGAGTTTGCTCTAGTATGAAGCCTCAAGGGGTGACGGAAGAGCAAATTAAGTTGAGAGCATTTCCATTTTCACTTAAGACGCTGCTAAAGAATGGTTGCTTAACCTACCACCGGGTTCTATAACAACATGGCCCGAAATGGCTGGTGTATTTTTGGAGAAGTATTTCCCTGCTTCTAGGGCTGCCATTATTCGAAGGGAAATATGTGGTATTAAGCAATGAGTTGGAGAGAGCCTTTATGATTACTGGGAGAGATTCAAGAGGTTATGTGCAGCTTGCCCGCAACACGGGATGTCAGATCAGTCTTTGATCCAGTACTTTTATGAAGGAATGGTAGATATGGAGAGGAAAATGGTTGATGCTGCAAGTGGGGGAGCAATTGTGAATAAAACTCCAGCCCAAGCTAGAGAGATCATAACTACTATGGCAACAAATTCACAGCAATTCGAGCAAACTGAAGAACCTTCAAGAAAAGTCTACCAGGTAAGTAATTCTTCTGTAGATGATAGACTTAATGAACTAACATCTATGTTTAAAACCTTTACTGCAGGATTCAATGCTCGTGCAAATGTGTGTGGATTGTGCAATTCGCCTGATCACCCGACAGAGTTGTGTTATCAAATACAAGATGATCAGGAACAAGTCAATGCAATGGGTGAATTTTTTGGGCAGCCCCGAAGGCCATTCCCTAATTCATCTAATGAAGGATGGAGAAATCAGCAGAATTATGGCTATGGGAATAGGCAGAATTTCCAGCAAGCTAGACCGCCTCCTCAACAAGCTTCCAACTCAAGTATGTCTTTGGAAGACATTGTTAAAGCTCTTGCCACTAGTACGACCACATTTCAGCAAGAAACTAGGAGGGAATTGAGTGGGATTACCACCAACATGAATGCCTTACAACAAGAAACAAAGAGGAGCTTGCAAAACTTGGAGACCCAAGTCAACCAGCTAGCCTCTTCCGTGAGCATGTTGGAGAATCAAGGGAAGTTACCCTCTCAAACAGTTGTAAACCCAAGAGAGAACGTAAGTGCCATCACTTTATGTAGTGGAAAAGAGCTAAATACAACAGCCCTGAAGAAAGACAGCAATGGGTCGAAGAAAGAAGCTGAAAAAGAGGTAGAAATTCAGCAAAAGGAGGTTCCCAAGCAAGTTGAAAAGTGGTAGCCCGAGATGTTTGTTATACCGCCTCCTTTTCCCGAAAGGTTGAAGCAATGCAAGAAGGAACAAGAAGAGAAAGATATCTTTGAAGTCTTTCGCAAGGTTGAGGTAAATATTCCTTTGCTCGATTTAATTAAGCAAATACCTCGATATGCAAAGATTTTGAAGGAATTTTGTGTAAGTAAGAAGAGACAAGCTGAGGTTGAGAAGGTAAGTGTGGGGGAGAATGTCTCCTCTATTTTGCAAAGAAAACTCCCACCAAAATGCAAGGATGAAGGTATGTTTTCTATCCCTTGTAGAATAGGCAATGTGCAAATTAAGAAAGCTATGTGTGATTTAGGCGCTTCAATTAATGTTATGCCATTGTCTATTTTCTCTTCTTTGAATATAGGTGCTTTAAAGAAAACTAGCATTTGCATTGAATTGGCAGATAAGTCCGTAATCTACCCGGAAGGGGTGCTAGAGGATGTGTTGGTGAAAGTTAATAATTTAATTTTCCCTAATGATTTCTATGTGGTTGATATGGAGGATGCTAAATCCCCAAATTCTAGTGAAATCATTTTAGGAAGACCTTTTCTTAGGACAGCTAGGACTAAAATTGATGTTTTTGATGGTATTCTTACCATGGAGCTAGATGGAGAAGTTGTCAAATTTAGCATGTATAATGAAGTCAAAGATGCTAATATTGTGTCCAATGTGAGTGATGTGTCTGATTTTGATCCCAAAAGTAATAAATTTTCTCCAATAATTGATAAGAATGAGCTTAATGTGGTTTCTTGTAAGAATTTTGATAATAAAAGCACTAATAAGTTTAAAGAGAAAATTTTGTCTGATGAAAAGTTGCAGGAAATTGAGCTGGAAAAGGCGCTAAACATGGGACTACAACCATTGCCTAGCCATTTGAAGTATGTGTTTTTAGGTGATGGAGATCCAATTTCATTAATTGTCTCCAAAGAGCTAAGCAATGAGCAAGAAAAGGAGCTGATTCGAGTGCTAAATGAGTACAAGGATAATTTTGGATGGGCGAAGAATGTTGCATTTGGAAGCTCCACCGAATTCAGTTGAAAATTCGGGAACGTCTAGCCTAAGACGTTAAATGAGGGCGCTTTCTGGGAGGCAACCCAAGCCTAATAAATTTTATATTTTGTTTTCTTTTTATTTGAATTTTCTGCACTTGTTTTTATTTTTCTTAAAAAAAATTTTTAAATAAAAAAAAAATTAGTGTCATCTTCTTCCTTGGTAACATGTTTTGTTTTGCTAGAAAGTCTTGTGTGAGGGTTGAGCTTTAAACTTGTCTTTAATGGTTAATGAATTTTATTGGTGGTAAAAAAAAAGAAAAAAGAAAAAAAGTCTACAGTGTCATCTTCTTCCTTGGGTTTATTTTCTGGTTCTGAAAATTCTGGGTATGTACGGTAAAAAATGGTGTTTTGATGGTTGAGAGCAGTGCTTTGGGCAGTAAAGCTTTTATTTTACTAGGTTTTGACGTGTTTTTTTTTTTAAAGTCATACAGGCTTTTGGGTTCATTTGTTCTTTAACTGTTGCTTATATGGTAACTGAAATTAATTTCTTTTATTTTTACTTTATTACAGCTAGCAGTAAAAGACGAAGCCTCCCTTTCTCTCTCCCCAGACGCGTCTTCCTTCTCCACTCGAGGTTTCCAATCGGAACACCAGAAACATCTCCACCTTCTACCTTTCACATCTCTGCTCCAGCAGCCCCTCAATCGAAAACCCAGCAGCCACCATCTTCTTTTCCCCATCTAGCAGCCCCAACAAACCCGAAACCCAGCAGCCCTTTTCCCTTTCAATTTCCGAAAACCCAGCATCTCTCTCTCTCTCTCTCTCTCCCTCAATCGAAAATCTAGCAGCCCCTCAATCGAAAACCCAGCAGTCCCAACAAACCCGAAAATCCAGCAACCCCTCAACCAGTACCCCACCTATTGTAGCGTCAACCAGAAATCCCCAAATCCCCAGCGGTTAACGATATGGGAAGGGTTGGAGGCGATTTGGGTAGCAAGATTAAGCGATTTCTCCTCTGCCGCTCAGACAAGTGGCCACTTTCCATTCACTGCACTTCCAATTCTGGTTTCACAACAGAAAAGAACTTCCACAGTGAGGTATTTTTGAACTCAATTTCAATTTCGCAGTTCAGATCAGGTAAGTACCTTTCTATGAATTTTTCATTGCATTTAAAAAATTTCTGATATGCCATGAAATTGCGAATTGATTGAATGTTCTGTGAATTGGTGGTAAACTTTGAATGGTATTGTGATAGCATAACTTTGGTGATGAAAGATTGGGCTTTAAATTGAATTGAGAAGAATGTGTTTTAAATTGAATTGATGAGCTTGCAATTTTGATTCTGATACCTTGACTCATTTTGGTAAAGGTTGGATAAGTGTTGTGAGAGATAGTTTGGAATTGAGTTTTTGTTGTGCTAATTAGTAGCAGTGAACACGGATGTGCCAACTTGGGTTCGTAAATTGAGATATTGTCTTCATATATACTGCTGGAATTTGGTTTTCAACTTCTCAAATTGGGTGTTTTGATTTTCTCTGGGATTGTGCGACAAAAGATTAAAAAGTTTTAATTGTTTCCATAGATTAGTTGCATTTCTAATCTTGATTGATTATGTCGCTCGATGCGCTTTTGAACTGTAACTATTTGCAATTGAAGGAGCTTCAAATTCTGTTCTAATATTCACTCTTCCGTGATTATATTGCAAATTGGTTGATTGATTGAGTGTTGTTGGTATGCCTTAAATTTGATTTTGAATTGAATGTTGAGTGTTGAGCAGAAAATTCAGATTGAGTTTTAGTAAGAATGATGAGATGTTAAGTCCAAGGTGCTGATGATTTATAGTTTTGAGATGCCAAATAAGTAATTTTAATTCTCTTTAGGTTAGTACTGAACTGAATTTTTGTTTTAAAATTAAAATTACTTTTGTGATTGCTGAATATTTTTGTCATAATTTGTTGTCAATTGCTCGTTTGCTTATATTGTTGCCTTGGGTTGCGTGGATTCTTTTGCAGGTAATGATTTTGGTAAATGGATTGGTTCAAAACCAACTCCTCACCATGCTTAAACAAGCAGGAAAAGTTTATGAGCAGATTTCTCCGAACAGGGCAGTCTTCTTATACTCACTCTCTTTAATTTTATTTGCTTGTGACCCTTTCTTTATGTTTGATTATGATTTGTCCACATTGAGGACAATGTGTGAAATAAGTGTGGGGAGGGGATTTGGTATGGGAAAATTTTTGCTGAAATTTTTAATGTTTTTGCTGCAATTTTTGGGACTGATTTATGTGATTGAGCAGCTGAAATTTTGATGTTATATTGCTGAAATTTTGAGCTTGTTATTGATTAATAGCTGCTGCCATGTTGCTTATTTGATTGTTATGCTTTATAGTTCTTTATTGTCAAGTTTTACCCTTTTTAATGATGGCATTTGATGATATTTTTGTGTGATTCTGCTGCTGCCATATGCTTAATTTCTGGTATGAGACTTGACTTTTGAAAAAGTGATTTTGAGTTAGGAAGTTAGACGCTTATCCCATGATATTTTGAGTAAAATTTTTGCAATTTTGATGTGTTAAACTGATTTTGGGATTACTCATTGGGCTGTTTATGTTTTTAAACATGATTTTGAACTCTTAGGAAGTCTAGAGAGGAGAACTTTGCTATTGTTACTTGGTTTGACCGTTGTGAAAATCTTGGACGATAAGACTTAGCGAGCGGAAACCATAACTTGAAATTGACTGTCATTGCACTCATGAGTCTTAATTTAAATTGTTTACACTTTGAATTCTCAAAATGGTTTTCAAAACTTAGTTTCTTTGGATAGGTGTTTTTGAGAGCAATTTTCGAAGCTAAAAATTTAGAATAGCTTCCGAACACTAGAACTTTCTTTTACGTTCCCTTGAGGCGAAATCCTAGGCGAGTCTCGACTTTGGAAATGATTTGGGCATTCTCTTGGCCGATTCATTAATCCTTTTATGTTTTTCCCACCTTTACATTACCATTCTCTCACCCCCCCTTCTAGCCTACGAAGTATGCTAAACGCGTACTCTAAATTCTTTTCTTAGCCCACGATATAACCATATAACCGAAAAAGCCTTCGCCTACCACCCTTTTTGCGAGAAAATAGTCTTTTCAATTATTTGTTGAGCAAGTGCATATGTTAATAATTTGGGATTGACACAATTGCATTTTGTTTAGTTTTTAGAATTTGATATCTTGCTACCCATACTTATCAGATGTAAATTTTTCTTGGGTTCAATTATTGTTGTAAATAGATTTTAGGGTGTTCTTTATGAAAAAAATATTCAAAAAAAAATGGAAAAAAAAAAACAGCAAAACAGAAAAAAAAATGAAAAGGAAAAAAAAAGAAAGAAAAGTTGAGTTTGTATATAGAATTTTGTAAGTCTTGTTGTTGTAGTTGTATTCGTATAGATTTTTTATTTTGAGTCGCATTTGTAGTCATTTGAGCATTAATTAAGGATAAATACATTGTGCATTGCTCGTTTGAGATTTAATATTGGAGACTTATTTTCTTGTTATTCTTTATCCTTACATTATCCTTTCTTTGTAACTGTCACCCTAGCCGAACCTGAGTAAAGACCTATTGATCCTTTGTTGAGACTTGACCTACATTAGTGAAGAGGGAATTTGGAGGAGAGTTTATGGTTGTTTATTGTTTGGTTTTCTTGAAGCTATGAAAATGTGTTTTATATGCTTTGTTAATTGCTCAATAAAATGCCTATCGATTCAAACTTCGTATGTGTGCGTGTGTGTTTTAAGAATTCTTAGTGTAACCTTTTTCGATTGAGTTCATGACGATGGAATGATATTGACGGTTTGGTATCCAATTGCGAGGTTGAGTTGTTTGCGGTTTTTGCATATGTTGGATTGGGTTTCAGGGTGAAGTATGTGGTCTCCTAGATAGATTGATTTTGAGTTTTGAGTCATGCTTGAGGACAAGCATGGGATAAGTGTGGGGAAATTTGATAACATGCAAATCTAACATGTTCTTGTTCCTAATTTTATGCTGAAATTGTCATTATTTGTGCTTAAAATAGAGTTTTTATTTGGTTTATTATTTTTATGCTAGGAAGTGTTGGATTTGGTGAAAAGGAAGCAAATGCGAGCATAATGGAAGAATTTTGGAGCGAGGATGCAACTGCTGGAATTTCAGAGTGGAAAATGAAGACTGCCAGGCCTTACTCTTGGGCAAGACTAAGTGCAAAGGAGCTGTTGACGGGAAGCATTTAATTGGACAGCTGGCCCACACGTTTTAATCACGTTTTATACTTATTTTGGAGCGGAGGAAGATGTTAAAACACTGTGTTTTGGGTCTTTATGTGAGATATTTAGTTTGGCCCCATTTTTGGAGTATATAAGTTAAAAATTAGGTTTTGAGAAGACACTTTTTGGCCACCCTGGTGATTATTACGAATTTCAGCTTCTTTTTACAGATATTACGATGTTTTCTTCAGTAGCCATGCGTGGCTAATCATCTTGTTCAGTTAAGGCTCAATCCAAGGTAGAAGTTTGATCATGATTGTGAGATTGAATTGAACTTAATAGAATTCTTTGATTTACATTGCATTTATATTCTTTCTGTGGTTTATTGTGAAAATATATCCCTTAGTGAAATTCTATTGAATGATTTAACAGGGCCCGTTATTTGTTTGATAGCAATTTCCATGATTATTCAATTGAATCAAATCCGTAATTGTTTGATTAGATTGATGTAGTAGTGATTGGTATAATTTAATTAGGTAGAACCTTTTAGGTTATATTAAGAAAGAATATAATCTGATTTAAATGGATGCTCGTAGTTTCTGTTAATTAGGGCAAGGTCTTACTAGATTTTAAGGCTGTTAACGGTTAAATCATTCGTCGTACTTAGGATTGCTAGTTAATTAGGGGTTGTTATTAGATCGTATCTTAGCAACCTATTAATATGGTAGGATTGGTTGGGTCGACATTCCTCCTGACTATAACTTGTCTATAATCTGAATTAAAGGATTATTCTTGAATCAATGATCAATCAGTTTAAACTTCGAACCGCAGTATGCCTTGACTGAATTCTTCCCCATCGTTTTAGGTTTTATATTATTTTTGTTGCTTTCATTTTTAATTTTAATTAATCTCGTTCCAATTTTAAATCCCCCGTTTTAATTTTTAGTTTTATTTTCAGTTCTGGTTAACTTTCGGCAAGCTAGTCCCTTGGGTTCGACCCTTCTCACCCTATTTACAAGTTTTCTTTTGTAGGAAGAGCAGGTTTATTAGTTTTGGTGGATTCGACACCCATCAATCTGTTACAGATTAGGTGGAATAAGAAACAAGAAATAGTTACTAGGTTCTAGCAGTATGATTTGCGCTATTAGTCCATTCTATTGTTAAGATTGCCTCAATTTATCCATTCTATTTAAAGAACCCAGTAATCATGCAGGTTATAATTTTTGTTTCGCATATTATAGTCTATTATATGGAACTAGTCGGAGTGCACAATTTCAATATGCAAAACCAAGTGATATAACATAAAAGAAATTTTTATATCATAATAAGTATTTTGAAAATGGATATGCAACACGAAATTTTAAGCCCAAGAACTGTATTTGTTCAGGGGGAAAGAAGAACTATACATCAAAACTTTAATTTTTTTTTTTAAAAAATAATTGATAAATTAACCTTAAGCTAAAATTCACAGACACAAAAAGGATTCATAGCTTTAGGCAACAGAGAAAGTCAAATTGAACTGCAAAACAGAAAAGAAAGAATTACCATGAAAACGTACTAAACTCACAAAACCAACAATACCAAAAAAAAAAACCCCATAAAATAACACCAGAATTCATTCAATTGAGAAAAACGAATGACTTGATGAACTAATAAGAGAGAGAAAATAAATAACGATTGATTATAATATGGGCACAGTTGGATCGCAGTTCTTGTAATATATGAGTACCGGTGCTCCATCAGTGTGTCGAGAAAAACAGTGGAAAAGGAACAGAATTCATTTTTCCTCGGTTTTCTTGGCAAACAAACGGACCAGCTGTCGGCTTTGGGTGTATGAGGTGAAGATGTTTGTTGTTGCTTCAACAGCTCTAATTTTAACATGTAATGCAAATGTTTTCTTACGCTAATAAGTTTATATTTATAATAATTATATTTTACCGTTGGTTATTTTAAAAAAATCCAAAAAAAAAAAACATATGCTGGTGTTATAAATACAAAATTTTTTTTTTTTAATTTTAGAAACTTTTATCACAAAGTTTACAAAAAAAAACAAAAGAATAAAGAACTTTTATCACAAATTCATTAATTGATCTCTCCAAAGGTTTTCATTTAAAATTCAAAAAATACATACCCGTTGGTTATTTTCAAAATTCAAAAAAAAAAAAAGAAACATACCTGGGTGTTAAATAAATACAAAATTTTAAAAAATTATTTTTCAAAATTTTAAGAACTTTTATCACAAATTCATTATTTGATCTCTTCAACATTTCACATTTTAAATTCAAAAAATACATGCCCGTTGGTTATTTTGAAAAATTCAAAAAAAAAAAAATGCGTTGGTGTTTAATAAATACAAAATTTTAGTCAATTATTATTTATAAAAAAAAAAACCTTTTATCACAAATTCATTATTTGATCTCTTCAACGATTCTCATTTAAAATTCAAAAATACATGCGTTGATGTTAAAATAAAAAAAAAAATTAAAATCAAAAGATTTCTTTATTTTCTAAAGGGAAAACTACAAGGAGTACTACTTTTTAAGTTTTGTTTTCAAAAATGCTCTCTCTCTCTCTCTCTATATATATATATTACTTTTAATTTTTAATTTTTATTTTTATCTTTTACTTTATTTTTTTAATGATTTATTTGTATATATTTGAGGAATCTAATTAAAATTGCACATCATTTTTTTATATTTATAATTTTTCTTTATTTTTTTATTTTATTGTTATTTAACTATAATTTTAGAATTTTTTTTGTGAACTATATTTTTATTTATATATTTGATAAAATACTTTAAATGAAATTTTTTTGTTTATAATTTTTTTTTATTTTTATCAATTTATATTTCTTAAATAGATATATCTTTTCTTTTTTAATTATATTTTTTTTCATTTTAATTTATATTTGTATTATTTGTATATATATATATATGTTGAAATATAAAATATCTATAACATATAAATAATGCATTTATAGCATATACAATATAATTAACTAACATATAAACATATAAAAGCTTCGATGAAAATATATTCATAACGTATACACTGTAAGTAACCAACATATAAAGGCTGAAAGAAAATATACTCATAACATATCTATAATATATATATACATAACATGTCAACAATATATACAACATATCCACAATATATACATTATAATTAACCAATATGTATAATGATTGGAAGACAACAAATTTATAACGTAAACATTATAATTAAGCATTATATATATAAAAGTTGTACAACACATAAAGGCTAAAACATAATATATTTATAATATATCTGCAACCATATACAATATATCAACAACATAAATATTATAATTAACTAATATATAAAGGCCAGTAAATAATATATACGTAATATATTCGTAATATATATATATAATATAATGTCTGAAATATAATATATCTGTAATATATACACAATATATTTGCAACATATAAAATGATGTTATTATAGTTATTTTTGAGACTTTTTACAAATGATATTATTTATTGTTAAAATTATTATTTTATAAAATATTATTTTAAAAAAATCAATTTTTTTAAAGATTTTTACAATATGTTCATAATATATTCGTAATATATACAAATTATATATACATCGTAAAAATAATATAACTTTTTGTGAGATTATGGTTCATAGAATTTTTGTAAGTTTGTAAGTTTTTTTTTTTTTTTTGCATAAATTTGAAATTGTTTTGTAACTACAATATTTTCTAAAAGTCTTCTTCTTTTGTAAGTAGTTTTCTGGAATTCCCTACGAAAATTATCGAAATTATATTTTTCCTCCTAAATTACATTTATATGGTCAAATTTGCTTTATTACAATTATGTGTTTTCCTTTTTACATTTCTACTACTTTTAATTATTTTCTTTTCTTTTTTATGGCTTTCAGTTAGAGCTAACACTACTTCATCTCTATCCATCGCAATCCCACCACTGCTACAAAATTCTCAACCACCGCCGCCTTTATCACTATCCTCATTCTTTCTTTCAAGGAGAAACAGAGAAGTGAGTTCTTTTGCGACTGTAAGTTTACAAATGAACAAGAATGGCTAGATTAGAGAGTGGTGCCAAAAGAACATGGATATGTGGTTTTGGTTCTTATTCCTAAATTTTTTATTTGTGTGTGTGTGTGTAATTTATAAGAAATTATTGCCTTATAGCTTGATTCAGGGGTTAGAGTTTTAAATCTTGACAATTCTATGGTTTCACAAATTAAAAAAAAAATAAAACCCAACTAATCTAACTATTTATGTCTTGGCATACAAGATATATATCATCTGCAGTAACTCCGCACTTATGTAGCCTGCTTTTGATAGTTAATCTGCCTTTCAAAGCCAGCCACATAATAAAACTGTGCCTTGGAATACAATCCATCCCCTATACTAACTTCCACCAGTTTACAACACGGCTGGTGCTATGAAGATTCTCCCAAGCACTCTTTATAGAAAACACACTTGTACTGGTTAGCTTCCACTTAATAACATCTTCTTAAGCCTCATTTATACTGAATTTTCGAACCTCACTCCAAGGCTCTTCTGTCAAACTATTCAAAGAATCTGGCAGAAACCAATCTCTATTTCTCTAGCAATCTTTTACCTTGGCTTTCTTAGTACATCAGCATCCTTAATATCTAAAGTTGTAAATAAGTTTATAATGCTCTTACCCTGTAACCAAGGGTCAAACCAAAAAAGAAATCTCCCCTTTCCCTAGCCTATACTTATAACAATATTTAAATTCATCTCTAATTTTAACAATATGTCTCCAAGCCCTGCTTGCCTCTAATGGTTTTGTCAAATCCCAAAAACTCAGGTTACTGAGTTTATTTCTAATAACCCAGGTAGCTCATAGAGTCTCTTTAGCAGACAACTTCCAGATGAGTTTACCAATGGCAGCTACATTCCAATGATATATTTCCTTGATGTTTAATCCCCCATCTTTATTAGGTCTACAAACAGACTTCCAAGCTACTAGGCTTCTGTTATTCTGATCACAATTCCCGACCCATAAAAAATTACTACACCTTTTGTCAATCTCTTTCACCAGTACTTTAGGAAGGATAAAGACACAACACCAATAAATCTGCATACTCCTTAAAACTAAATTAATCAACTGCACTCTACCAACATAAGACAAAAAATTTTCAGCCCAAAAGTTAATCATTGCAGTAATCTTATCTACCAGCTTCAAGCACACTTGTTTAAATAATTTTACAAATATCAGGTGAAGACCCAAATAAGCAACAGGAAGTTCACATTCCCTAAACTTTAAAAACTGAAGAACCTGCTACTTCACTTCCAACTCTACACAAATAAAGAAAATAGCACTTTTGTGTTCATTAACTTGTAAACCAGAAACAGATTCGAATTGTTACAAAGCTTCATGAAGAAAACTTGACAGAACCTAAATCTCCCTTACAGAACAGAAACAAGTCATCAGCGAAGCATAAGTTATTAACTTTCATTCCTCTATAACCCTTATGAAACTAATAATAGTTAAGTATTTTGTAAATCAGAAGCCTACACAAATAATCTATCACTAACACAAACAGCATAGGAGATATGTGATCTCCTTGTCTCGAGCCTTTCTTTCCTGAAAAAAATTCCTCACTCGAGCTATTAACCGTAACAGAGAAGTGAGTAGTCCTAACACAACACACAACCTAATTTACAAACTTAAATTTAAACAATAATTACGAAAATATTATTACCAAATAAAAAATATATATATCATTGTTTTAATTTTTAAATATTTTAATATTTATATAGATTCATATATATAATTAAATAGAAGTTAATTTAAAATTTGTAATTATTTTTATTAATATATACATGTGTGATGCTAAAATTATTAATTTGCATACAACTAAAATTTATTATAATATATAAAATAATATACTTATTCTTTATTGCTTATAATTGAATGCAAGTATCTTTATAATTTAAATAAAAAATAATATAATCATTGGATATTTTAATGGGTTTAAAGTTATGTGCAAGTAAAAAAAAATCTAAGTCGGTTTACAATGATTAAAAACAAGAATATTGTTTAGATTTGAAATTTTGATTTTATACGGATGCTTGACTATCAGAGATTTTGCTTGTAAGAACAGATTTGAGGGTTAGATATAGATTTGATTGAGAAGATAATATGACTACAAATAATCTAATGGGAGAAGGTATAAATAAATCTCTAATATTTTATTAAATATATATATAAATTCTTAATTTTTTTTTGTTCAATTAGTCACAAAATTCTCAAAAACTAATTATTTAAGCATTTCTCCTAACGAGCAATTAACGGGCATTATTTCCTTGTAGAATATTAGTGGGCCCATATATAAAAATATAGTTTTAAATATTAATATTAAAACGTTTTATTTTTTTAATAAGTAAATAAATAAAATCCTAAATAATCACTTTGTTGAATCAATGAATCTGTTAAAGATGAGTTGAAAGAGTTAGAAAGGCTTAATGAGAGTCTTCAATCTGTTCATGAACAAAGCAAAACATACACAGAACCAAAGCTGTCAAGGATTTATGGTTTAAAATGGACGCTGATGTTCTTAAGCTTTGAAAAAAGCCGAGCTCATTAAAGAAAGAAATTGAAGGATTCGATGGTGACTTTTAATAGTCCGAGAGAGAAGATTTCAACTGAGTATAGAGACATTGTACATATGAGATAATGAATTTGATGGGTTTTATTTTAAATTGATTGAAATATTTCAAATTGTTTGAAATTGCAGGGGAGAGTGAGACTTTTCTTGAGAAAGCAATTGAAGAACAAAGCAGGGGAAGAATTTTGGATACTATAAATGAGATTCAAGAAATGCATGATGCAGTGAAAGATATTGAATTTTGATTTTCTTCGAGAGCAGTGTTCTTGAGTTTGATTTTTTATTTTCTTCGTGAGTAGTAGCGTGGATTCTTGAATTTGATTTTTGATTTTTCTTCATGCCTATAAATTGCCTGCGATTTTATCTATGAGAATATGGATATTGTAACAATAGTGTTGAAGCTTCTAATTGTTGAAAAATAGAATTTCTTTCTCTTAAGCGTAGCCATTCTTTTTTCGGGTTATATGTTTCAAAAGCTCTTAAAATTCTATTATCAAAATACCAATTTTTGCTTCGATCTCCATAACTAATTTTTTATTTCATTTGTTTTTCTTCTTTAGAGATGAGGATTTGCAGGTTACTCCCAAATTAGAGATTGGATTTGAAGGATCTCCATAACTTGCAAAAGCCAACATTTCATTCTTTTTGCAAAATTATAACAGCTTTTGATTTTGAATGCTTGCCTCCACTGGTACGCTAATGTCTTTCGCAGATAGAGATTCAGGACTTTTGAGATTTAGAGATCTAGGGAATCTGATACATTTCTGGGTTGAATGTTAAATTTTTTTTTTTAATAATATTATTAATTCGGTTTTTTTTTTAATTAAAGTTGCCAGGTTAGGATAGAACGAAGTTACTTTTCTGTTAAAAGTGAGGGCTTAAATAGTTAGTTTTAGAAATTTCTTTGTAAAATTGAGCCAAATTTTTTTTTTAAGGGCTAATGTATATTTTTGTGAAAATATAAAGAATATATTTGTACCTTCTCCCTAATTTAATTTTGTTTTTATTCTTTTGAATGTAAACAGACATGAAGCTGATGAGAAAAACAAAAGAAACAATACAATGAACTAACATGTATTAGAGACATGCCAATCTTTTAGGTATATACTCTTGTAGTTCTATTTTTCTTTTTTGTTAGATATTTTTATTCTATATTTTGTATTGCATTAATTTATTTTTATTTTTATTTTTTAAATAATTTTTTAAATATTAATATAATTAAATTTTAAAAATATGTATTCATTACAAACATATGTAAAAAAAACTTTAATTTTTAATCAATATTTTTATTTTTATTTTATTTGTATATATAAAACACATTAAGAGGAAAATAACTTAACCTATATAAAGCAATGAATATATTTATGTAAAAGTAATTATACCTTCAATAGCTATTTCACATTTAAACACTTATGTTTAAAAATTATTTATTAAGGACTAAATTTAAATTTTTTTAAGGTAATTACATAGAGAAATCCTAAAGTCTTCTTTTTTCCTGAATTTTTATATATTTTTTCTCTTAATTTATAAATTTAGTTGTCGTAAGATCATTAATAAGCGATAACCCTATCTGTCTTTCTTCACTTATCATAATTTGTATTATTCTTTTTTAAATTTTGTATTTTTATTTATTTTTAAAATAATTTTTAGATTAATATAAATATAAAATTTAGCGTTTGTTTTTATTTTTATATTTCTTTATTTTTTATTTTTATATTATTCTATTTTTAGTTTTGTTTTTTTATTTATGATTTATTCTCAAAATAAATTTTTATATCAATATAGATCTGAAATTTAGTATTTGCTTTTATTTTTATATTTCTTTATCTTTTATAATAAAACTAAATATAATTTAAGTTTATCATGAAGTTTTATCCTTCTTTATTTGAATGTTATGTATTTCATTTTAATAAAAATGTGTCTTTCTTTAATAGAGATTTGTCATTTTTTAATAAAACTTATTTATCATTTTCTAATGAAAGTGTCATTCTTATATAAGAAAAGATAAATGACAAATAGAATGAGTGTTTCGATAAAAGTTAGATTACTCGTGATATGTTAGCATTATCTACTAATGAAAGTGTCATTCTTATATATATATATTTTTTTTTTGGTGAAGGTGGGCGGCACCACCGAAATATTTATTAATAAGAAGTATGGAAGAGTCCTTTTACAAAGCCCTTAAAAAAAGGGCGGTCATCAACTATATCTAATATAAGGACAAAAGCTATCGGAAAGGATAACCCCTTTCAAAAAATGAGGCAAAGATTCAAAACTAATAAACTCACAATTGACGTTATTGAGACGACCATAAAGAGCAAAGAAATGAGCAGATTGGTTGGCTTCTCTATAAGTATGTTGAAGAGCAATATTAGAAGACGATAGTAATTGCTTAGCAAGGCCAGCCGAAGAAGCAGGATGCAGAGCATGAGATGAAGTAAGAAGCTCGACCAAGACTTTGGAATCCATCTCGACCACGGTACAATTAAAACCAGTAGAAAGACACCACTGTAAACCATCTTTGAGAGCTTGAAGCTCAGTCTGCACAGCATTCTGTGCTGTCATAGTGAAGGAGATTCCCCTAACAAATTGACCGGTATTTGATCTAAGAACTGCTCCTCCCGCCGATTGATGACTGGTGAAGGTTGCGTCTACATTAAGCTTATAAGTACCTGGAGCTGGTTTAGACCATTGAACAATCCTCGGCTTTAGATTACCCACACCAAAATTAACTGGCAGAAAATCTTTGAAGCATGAAACGGGACGTGCAAATGGAGCTCCTGAATTGCTAATGCCCCAGTTGAGGATGTCAGCTGATATTTGTGCCATTAATCTTGGGAAAAATAATTTATCTTCACCCCAAACACAGTGACAATAGGATTTCCAGATAGAAAAAATAATGGTTTGAGAAACAAACCTCTTGAGACGACCAAACATCGAGGATGATGAAGAAGAAAGCCACCATGTCATTAACTCGATTTGCAAGGATCTTTTCCTGCTTATATCATCAATTAAATAAGCTCCATAAAACGTCCAAAGCTGAAGCATAATGGGACAAAGATAAAAAACATGGTTAAGAGAGGCTTCACTGCTGTAGCAAAAAGGACAACATGAGGCAAGATGAATGCCCATTTTTTGTAGCCGATGTGGCAAAGGGAGTGCATCATTTATCGTTCTCCATGAAAGGATGGATAATTTCAGGGGGATCGCCTTATCCCAAAGCATTTTAGAAACAAAGGATTCTGATCTTCTATTCCTGGTTATTTCATAGGCTGAAGAAAGGTTGAAAGAACCGGAAACAGAATGCTTCCATATAGCAGGAGTAGATTCCAGGACGAAATGATCCGAGAAAGCAGAGTAGGCGCTACAAATTCTTTTCCAAGAACAAGTATCCGTTTGCCGATACACATACTCACCATTTCTATGATATTTTGCATGCATGTAGGCGGACCAAACTGAGTTATTATTCAAATAAGACCAAAGCAGTTTGATTGAGTATGCCTTTTGTAGAGAAGTGAGAGATCTCAATCCCAGGCCATTTTCTGCAAGTGGAAGACATAACTTCTCATACTTCACCCAATGCCTTTTCCGAGTGGAATTATCCGATCCCCAAAAAAAGGATGCAAATCTGGATTCCAAAGCTCTCATAATGGAAATGGGAAGCAACATAGCACCCAAGATATGAATCGGAATAGAATTCAACACATGCTTAATGAGGAGCAATCTACCACCAGGAGTTAAGAATTTCTTAGACCACCCTTGTATTTTTAAGTCAACCTTCTGTACCAGTTTGTGACAGTAGGAGAATCTAGTTATACCTTGGTAAATCGGCGCCCCGAGGTATGTGAAAGGGAGTTTTTTCTGCGGGATATCAAGAAGCTCTGCACACTTGTGGGCCCGACTGATAGGACACTTCCTGGAGCAGAAGAAGGAACACTTAGTGAAATTAATAAGCTGGCCAGAAGTTGTCTGATACAAATCAAGAAACTTCTTGAAAGCCTTTATGCTGCGCACATCACCATTAATAAATACAAGTAAATCATCGGCGAAACCCAAGTGAGATATGACAGGACAACTTCTGTGAAGTTTGTAAGGAGTTATTTTGCCAGAAGCTATTAAAGCATTAAGCCCTCTGGAAAAGCATTCAGCTGCAATAATAAACAGAAGGGGGGATAAAGGATCTCCCTGTTTAACACCCCGTTGAGGCTGAAAGAAACCATAACTTGTACCATTAACAATCACCGATAAATGAGTGGCTCCAAGATTGTTCATAATTAAATCCACGATCTTATTCAAAAAACCAAACTGGAGTAAAGCAGCCTTCAAGAAACCCCAGTCAACCCGATCAAACGCTTTGGCCATGTCCAGTTTAATTGCTAAGTTATGACCTATAGTTTTTCTATCTAGGTCATGTATCATTTCGTTGGCCAGAAGGATTTGTTCATGAATAGAGCGACCTTTCATAAATCCAACCTGCTCTTGTGAAATAATAGATGGAAGCAAAGGCATAATACGGTTAGCAAGAAGTCTGGTACATACCTTGCTCACAAAAGTGGCGAGACAGATGGGTCTAAACTGACTGAATGTGGAAGGATTAGGAACCTTAGGAAGGAGAATAATGTTAGCACTTCCATATGCTTTAGGCATAGGGATACCTAAGAAGAACTCCTGAACTGCACTGCACATATCAGTCTTTATAAAATCCCAACAAACACGAAAGAACTTGCCATCATAACCATCCGGCCCAGGAGCGCTATTTTCATCGAGTTGCCACACCGCAGACTTAATTTCTTCCTCAGAAGGAATGCCAATCAATAAATTGTTATCCGCCTCAGAAACCAAAGAAGGAAACAAAGAAAGCAAATCGGTAGAAGGAGCAATATCCTCAGCTGTGAATAGATTTTTGAAAAAATCAGTCGCAGTTAACCCAATCCCAGCTTGATCAGTAATCCAGTTACCCTCTGAGACTTTAATACATGAAATATGACGAAGCTTTCTAGTCATTTTCACATGATTATGGAAGTATTTTGTATTGGAATCCCCTTCAGCCAACCACTTGATACGGGACTTTTGACGCCAAAATATCTCCTCTTGGCGAAGCCGACTAATGAGGACAGCCTGTTTAGATTGCCAATCAGATCGATAAGCATCAGTAGGATCGGCCAAGTAGATCTGCTCTGCCAAATCCGCCGCAGCTTCAGCCTCCTCAATAGCAGAAAAAATGTTCCCAAAAGTGCTCTTATTCCATTCTCTAATAGCCTTCCGAAGAGACTTTAACTTGTAAAACAGCCCACTCATACCCCCTCTAGAAAAGGTGGAGCACCAATGATCCTTTACCATAGGAAGAAAAGATTTATGTGTTAACCACATGTGTTGAAACTTAAACGGCTTAGGCGAAGAAGCAATTTCTATAGAGCATTTCAAAAGCAAGGGAGCATGATCAGAAGTTGATTTATTGAGGTGAGAGCAGGAAAGAGTCTGAAATTTATCAAAGAAAGCCACATTAGCCATGAACCGATCTAATCGCTTCCAAACCCGACCATTGCTACGCACACCAGTCCATGTGAAACTATTGCCAGTAAAAGGGATATCAACCAATCCATTATTGTCACAACAAGAAACAAAATCAGTAATACTGCCCAAATCAGGAGTTCCATTACCATGATATTCAACCAAGGATTTAATGACATTGAAGTCACCTCCAAAAAGCAAAGGATGATCTGAACGAGTTGATATCAAGTTAATAGAGTCCTATAGACTTTGTCTATCATGGAGAGAGTGTTTGCCATATACAGCAGCCAAAGTAAAATCTAAAGAGCAAGATATACATGAAACCGAGCAAGCAAGGAGCTGTTGATAATCCATAAAATTAGATACCAAGAATTGAGATTCATCCCAAAGGATCCAGATTCTATTATTCTGGGAAGAGAAAGAATTAGAAAAGCCCAACTGTGCAATAGCAAACTTACTTGTATTGTAATTCGACATCGGCTCAACAAGAATAAGAAAACCAACATGATGGAAATTGTAAAGTTGTTGAAGACGTGTGAAAGAGGAGTCAAAACCCCTGACATTCCAGCAAATAAGCTGCATTAATGGGAAAGCGAGTTTGAAGAAGCTAGAGCCTTGGAAGCGTAATCTTCTAATTTGGATGATTTTTTACGAGTCCTAGAGCTTTTCCTCAATACTGGAATAAAACCATCATCTTGAGCTTTGGTCTGAGGCACCTGCATGTTCTGATTCTCAAAAGAAACCTCAGCCGAATACCGAGAAGTTAATTCACTTTTCCGAAAGTCTGATTCAGATTCGGAAGTGTCCGAAATATGACAAGGGACAATATTAAGTTCAGGAATAACAGGCAATGATTCTAAGATACCTTTAGCAGACGCATTAACTGTCAACTGAATGTTATTTTCTCTAATAGGAGTATCATCTGAAGTCAAAGTAGACCCAACATCTTGCTTAGCTAAAGTTTGATCTGATGAATCAGGTCCAACGGTAACTGAGACCCCCTCCACAGCAGTCTGAATGCATTCGGAAATCAAATCAGAAACAGGATTAGTAGCCGGCACACCAATATCTTCTGTCATCTCTTTAGAGGATTGCCCAGCAGATTCCACATTTAGTTCGGGTGGCAACGGATCCAGAGGAATAATAGTATTCTGAATAGTAACTGATGGTTGAGTAACCTTAGGAACCCAAATTTTAGATGGCCCTTCTGTTTTATGTTCAGGTAAAACAATTGCAGGTTCAGGAGGCAGAGCTGAATTCAAATTAACCGAACAAGATTCCGTCTTATGACCCAACTTACAACAGTGAGAACAATAATGAGGAAGGTCTTCGTAGGTAACGGACTGAAGAAAACAATGACCGTCATCATCAATCCATATCTTAGCAGGCAAATCTTTAGAAAGATCGAGCTCTACGCAAACCCGAGCAGTGGAAGGTCTAGATAATAGAGCTGTAGATGCGTTGACTTTTAATGGAGACCCTATTAAATTGGCGATTGGAAAAAGCGCAGCTTTGTCAAACAAATGAATAGGCAAACCATTGAATGAAATCCAGGCGGGAATAATTGAGTTGTCGACATCCGGGCGAAATTCCTTTGTCCACTTTGACACTCTCATGGTGAAGCCATGAAAATACCAAATTTGCTTAAGCCAAAATCGATGGAAATCTTCTTCTTGATCAAAACGAATGAGAACATGATTGTTATCCAAAAGTCCTGTCGAAAAATTCCCACAAAAACCAATCTGATCTAGCAATTTATGCAGAGATTTCATTGATGGCCTACCCGATTTAAAGGAGCCAACAAGGGCGAACCTAAATGGCCGAGCAAACATGTCCGATTCTGATTTGGAAAAAGACACCGCAGGAAAGCCCTTGAACGTACATGGTTGCTTGGCAATCAAGTCAGGAGTTTTGGAAATCGCATGTTCAAACGACCGATTAACCTCAAATTTCTTGGATCCATTCTTTAGTATATCAGCAAAGGATCTCGGCGCGGCAAGCTCCGGAGGAGCAGCCGGCGGAGGAGGAGGAGATGCCGTGGCGTAGTCGTAGATTAAACCCTTCAGTTGAGTAACAGCAGAGAATTGCAGTGAAAGAGAAAGTCGGCCGTCAATGTCTCCTTTCACAAAGGAAATTCATACAATAGAAATTGGTGGAGAAGGTTCACTGCGGCAAAAGATCAAACACCTTATATGCACTATGGAGACCAGATCATAACACTGCCACTGAAAATCTTGAAACCTTTGGTGATGCTAATAGTAGCAGCAGAGTCACTTGTCAACCCAGGAATCACAATCACAATATGTTATAAATTGAACTTACTGGCACCAGATTAGTTCCAGCTTCAACACCATCTTTCCCAACCTTCAATGCTGTTTGAAGAACTTCCACTGATTCTTTGCTCAACTCGATAGCGGCACGAATGAAGCCACGATGATAAGAGCCTTTGCGAAGAGACCCAGAAAGAGCAGCAGTCTGGAACGGCGATGGCGATCGGGAACGGCAACGGCGGTCTACAGTTCGTTTTCTGAAGTGAGATGAGATAGAATATATATATTAAGTTCAAAATTCTCGTGCACTTATTTTCAGGTAAATGTAGGATAAATGACAAATAGAATGAGTGTTTCGATAAAAGCTAGATTACTCGCGATATGTTAGCATTATCTACTATTTGTATCAAAAAGTTTAGAGAGATCTAATAACTTTATTAGTCATATATATTTTATGTATTTTAAAAATATATATTTTAGGAAACTGTTAGTTGTACAAAAAAATATTATACAAAATGTATAAAATTGAGATCATAATGACTAAAATAACCTTAATTAAAAATCGAAAAATGAAGAAACTGCTCTGGAAATGAAAGAGGATTACTAAAGAGAGAAAAAGAGTAATTCACCAACTAGACAACTAATTAACTAGGTTTATCAATTAATTAATTAATGCTTATCATCCATTAGAACCATTAAATAGATTCTACTATAAATAACGCCAATTATTTATAATAATCCCCAACAATCTTACATGTTATCATATTAAATACATTTTTTTTGTTATAAAAAAATATTTTTTTAAAAAAAATTATGATTTTCATGTATTAATAATTTTGAAATTGGACTAAAAAAATTACGTTTGTCTTAAAAAATTATTTTTTTACAAAACATAAATATATTTTTTTCCTAAAAAGTAATTTTAGGATAAATTTCGCCTTTTTAGTAGTAGTAATAAATATTATAATGATAAATTTAATTTAATTTGATGAAATTTGCCAATTTAATTAGTACTAATAATGTTGTTATAAATGAACATTTTTAAAAAAGAATGAATTTAATAATAATACACACAATAATATTTTTTTTGAAACTCATAATACATATAATATTATTAATTGTGCAACATTCACTAAAATGACGATTGATTATTTAATTTAATACATAAATTTAATAAATAGCACTCAAATTTTTAAGTTTAAAATTAAAGTTTTTAAATCTGATTTGGTAAATTTTAAAACGAATTCTCATGACTGAGAATGATAACTTTTGAATTTTTTTTTTGAAATTTAATATTTAATATTTTATAATTATCTTTTTTCAATTTAATATTTACCAAATCAAATTTAAGAACTTGAAATTTTAGATAATTATTTAAGATGTACGAGAAATTTGAAATTTTGGCCCCAATCCACTTGAAAAGTGTTTATTATACCCCTATACAAGTAGCCAGGGCAAGCTAAATTAAATATTAAGGAGACTAAAATTTGTTACAAAATAATTTTAATATATATTTAAATAACTAATTTTAATACATTAAAAAAAACTATCATTCTTTTAAAACATAAAAATCTTATACTAATTATAATATTTATCAAATATTACGAATGCTAAAAAAAACACTGCAATTGAATTCATAACGCTAAAATAATATTGCAATTAAAGTTAAAAGTTTCTTTTTTAGAGTTATAATTTTTTTGAAAAAACAAAAATCATGCCTTTGTATGCTAAAGAATAAAAAATTGAAATAACCAAAAATATTTTTTTGAAATTAGTTGTTATCATGTTGTAACTCCGCCTGCGAGTATCGTAGCCGGTCTCAAGCCTGGATAAAGGAGGAGGGTTGCGGTAGGTTGGCGGCCAGTGTAAAAATTTTGCCAAACTTTTTATGGATTCTCAAAGCTATCATTATTTGGAATTGTATCAAGAGAAGAAGAAAGATCTCCACATGGTATTTATTGACTTAGAGAAAGCCTATGATAGAGTACTAAGAGAAGTGTTATGGTGGGTTCTGAAGAGAAAAGGAGTCAGCGGCAAATATATCAACATCATCAAGGACATGTATGAGAATGCATCCACTAGTGTGAAAACACCTGGTGGAGACACTGAGGCTTTCTCCATTACTACCGGATTGCATCAAGGTTCGGCCACGAGTCCATATTTATTTACCCTGGTTATGGACGAGCTAACCAGAAGCATACAAGACGATGTACCTTGGTGTATGTTGTTTGCTGATGACATTATTTTAATTGATGAGACTAGTGCTGGTGTAAACCGTAAGTTGAAAGTGTTGAGAAAAACCTTCGAGGACAAGGGTTTTAAGTTAAGTAGGAGTAAAACGGAATATATGCATTGTGAGTTCAGTCTAAGGAAGAAGCAGGAACATGAGGTTAAGTTGGATGGAGTTTTGGTTCCTAAAACCAAGCAGTTCAAATATTTGGGTTCGCTGTTCCAAAATGATGGCCGTATAGATGAAGATGTGGCTCACAGAATACAGGTAGGGTGGTTGAAGTGGAAGGGTGCGACTGGGGTTCTATGTGATAAGAAGATACCTCTGAAAGTGAAAGGTAAATTCTATAGGACGGTTATTAGACCTGCGATGCTCTATGGTAGTGAGTGTTGGGCACAAACCAGACAACATTTACATAAGATGAGTGTGGCAGAAATGAGGATGCTAAGATGGATGTGTGGACATACCAGACTGGACAAAATTAAGAATGTTCATATTCGACAAAAAGTCCAAGTAGCGGATGTCGGAGATAAGGTGAGGGAAGGAAGACTTAGATGGTTTGGGCACGTTTTAAGAAGACCTCCTAATGCTGCGGTTCGTAAGTGTGAGAATTTGTTGATTGAGAGGGCTAGAGGTCGTGGAAGACCTAGAACTGTGTGGAATGAGGTGATAGCAAGAGACTTACGTGCCTTAGATCTTGATGCGGATTTGATTAATGACAGACTTGAATAGAGACGTAAAATCCGTGTCTTGCAAGGGGCCTAAGGCTGGAGTATCTTTTTTGGTGTCTTTTGAGCTTATTTTGTTGAGGATCCATACAGCCGACCCCAACTTATTTGGAACTAAGGCTTAGTTGTTGTTGTTGTTGTTGTAGTTGTTATCATGTTGTAAAAAATGGAGCAAAAATTTTATTTTTTTATGGAATAAAATGTCTTTTATTATTATTTTAAAGTTATCTTATTAGTTAATTAAAATAAAATTATACTACATATATGATTTTTTGAATTTTTTTCAAAAATACTCAATTATTTTGGTATAATAAACTATATCAAAAATATGCTAAATGTATCCCTTTGAAATTGAAATATATTTTTAATATGCTAAAAATATATTAAATAAATGCATGTAAAGGATCATATTTTTTTAAAGATTATATTTTTGAAATTAAAAGTTAAAAAATAATTATTTTTGAAAAAAAAAGAAAATTTAATATTTTGAAAAAAAATTATTTTTTGAAAAAACTCAATAATTAATATTGTTGAAATTCTTTTATCATAATCCCGTGACTAAATATTTAATATTATTCTCATCAAAAACAAAAAAAGTTTAATATTATTGAATTTTTTTTATTCATAACCAAATAACTACATACTTCAAATTATTATATCAAATTTGAAATATTTAAAATTTAAGAGGAGCCGAAATTTATTTAAATAAAACAATATATATATATATATTATAAAAAAAGTAAAAATTTAAGGGGCCCAAGCTCCCCTATTTATGCACCGGTCCACCTTTCCAAGTAGTTCAATTTTAAGTCTACAGTAATTTTGGAGAATGATATATAATATTATATGTCTTATTAATAAATTCATTCTTTTTTCACAAAAAATTCATTCTAAATAAGCATTATTAGTACAACTTAAATTGGCTATTTCATCAAATTAATTAATACTAATAAATATTTTACACATAAAGTAACAATAATTAACAATTCTCCCATTTTGAAGTGATATATTATACTAGATTATTTTAATAAAAAATTATTAATCTCTGGAGCTCACTTAAAATTAAATTATTCATGTGATAATTATATAATTTTTTATTTCTAAATATTATTAATTTCTGTATTTAAACTTTAGTAAAAATAAAAAATATTTTAGATATCAAAATTAAATTAAAGTTATCATTATAATATTTATTATTACTACTCATATATAAAAGAAAATTTTAACTAAAATCACTTTTTATGTAAAAATATATATTTATTTTTTGTAAAAAAAATTTTTTGAGACAAGCATAATATTCTCTTTTACTCCAACTTTAGAATTACTAATACATGAAAATCAAAATTATTTTTATTTTTAAATCTATATTGAACATAATAAAATGTAAAGCCTTAAATATATTTGACGTAAAATTTAATTATATGGTAATTGATAATTACCATTAATTAATTAATTGTCTTATTGGTAGATTACTCGCTGTCTTTCTCTCTTCTTATATATGATCTTGTATTCCCAATGCAGTTTATTCTTTTCTCAATTATTTTAATTTAAGGTTATTTTAGCCATTATATTTTAATTTTATATATTTTGTACAAATAACTTTTTTTATAATTTTATTCTTATTCTAATTATATAATTTTCAATTTATGAATAAAAATTTATTTTATATTAAAAAATTTATGAATTCACTTCTTATTTCACCAAAATTAAAAAATATTAATTATTTTTATTAAAAATATATATTTACATATAATTTTTCTATTATGTCACTACTTTAATATGAAATATATTTAATAAATATTATTAAATAAAAGTATTATAGAGAATTTATATATTAGCTAATTTATTAAAAAAAAATAAATAGACTATAATTTGTGACAATAAAAAAAAGTGAGCATATTTTTATGGAATGGAGGAAATAATAAAGTAAAAAATAAATTCACTTCACATTTTAATACTTATTAGCTATTAATATCAATTATATCTATTAGATAAGGAGAAATCTCTCTTTATATATATACTTCGAAGTTATGAGAATTGATAGAGTGGTTAAATAGGTGAAAGTCATTTCTGAATTACTTATTTTGGGCGTAGCAATATTTTTAATATGTCTCGTTGAATTGAAAAAAAAAAAAAGAAAAAAAAAACGATATCAAGCGTGATAGACTAGGCGAACACAATTGGGAGGAAGGACAGAATTGGAGAGATTAGGGATATGAATGGAAAATAGAAGATTGGGGTGGGGGCCACCATTACATTGATGGATAGAAATAAGATTAGATTCAATGAGTGACTCATACATGAATATGAATATGACTATCCTCTCTCAAACATAGCCTTATCTCGTCAGTTTCTCCCTCGGGACTCCCAATTTCAATTTCTACTTTATAATTTTCGATCGTCACCTTGTGGCCAAACTCCCACAATTGGAGGAAACCTCACCTATCTTCATTTTTATTAGACCAATATATATATATATATATTATTTATTTATTTATTTATTTTAGTATAAATTTGTTTTAATTCTATCCTCTAAATATATAAATACTAAAATTTTATATTTCTTTCTGTCACAATTAGATTAGATGAGACGGTTTCCATAGAAATAAATAAAATACTGAACCATGAATACTTGGAATTCTTCCAATATTAACGGTGGGTTTTTGAAAAAAAAAAAAAACGGTGGGTTTTTGTTTTTCTGAAAACATAATATATAATAATTCTTTCGTCTCTTAAATAATACTAAAAATAAATATTAATTTATCACCAAACGTATGGATCAATTGATAAATAATTATTTTAATTTAATTTAAAATTTTAAATTTAAATATACAGATATATAAAAATATTAAAATTCGATTAAAAAAATTATCATTTTTGTAATTATATCCTACTAGAATTTAAAAATGATGATTCTCACTTTCTGGACCAAGAAAATATT
Organism: Garcia nutans; assembly: GCA_947685225.1. Classification (NCBI taxonomy): domain Eukaryota; kingdom Viridiplantae; phylum Streptophyta; class Magnoliopsida; order Malpighiales; family Euphorbiaceae; genus Garcia; species Garcia nutans. Next base: position 6,887,938 of record CANTUV010000068.1, read on the forward strand.
AACTTGCATTTCTTTATAAAATTATAAAATGGTATATTAGATTTAAATGAAAAGGTAAAAAAAAATCATTAATTAGTTTGTATTATTTTTGATAGATAGGCTCAATTGAATTTTTTTTTTCACTTAAATCTGTGAGCTAAAAAATTAAATCATAAAAAAATTGAAAAAATAATGAAGAATTACTATAGCTAAAAAAAATAGGGTTGTATTATTATTTAACATTAGAGAAACCAGAAAAATTATTATATGGAAAAACTATCCAATTCAGCAAAAGAGGCTGCAAATACAGCATATTGAGGAAAAATATTGAAATTTTTTTATATATATTAAGGAATTAATCTTAATTTTTAAAATTTAAAAATAATTTTTCTTCACTTCTTTTAAAAAAGTGGTGTCCATCAAATTAAAGGAAAAGAAAAGTGAAGTTGGCTGGTGGGCCAAATTAGGCTAAATTTTTAAAAGTTTATAGGTCGAAAATACGTGTTAAAGCTTAAAGTTATAAAAATACGATATTATATCTGTATTTTTTTTGAAATCAATACATTATATATGTATTAATTAAGAAAATTAATATATACATATTTTTTTATATATTGATTAAGAGACTTAATATAAGGTTATGTAATTTTTAATCAAATTAAAAAAATGTATATGATTCAACAGTAAAATATACAATAAATAATAAAAAACATGTATATAATTTATACACAATAATATAAAAAGGATAGCACTTCTTACTAATAATAATTCAACGTATTTCAACATAAATAGATAATATATACATTATATTAAAAAATGACATGATTTTAGCAGATAAAAGATATTATAGACAATAAAAAAAATAAATATTTATATAATATCAGCACAACTAATACAAAAATATTAAAAGAAAAATATACTTCTTATTGTTCAAAATTTAATATATATCAACACAAATATATCATATATTCAAAACATTAAACAAATGTTATATGATTCAACTCTAAAAATTCATTATACTTAACAAAAAAAATATATACACATCATACGTAGAGCTTATATAGAAAGCTTATTATATGTCTTATTAATTGTAATTCAGTTTATATATATTAGCATAAATACAACATATATAATTCAATATATATAAGTACAAAATAAGCAACATATATCACATTAAAAACATACATAAAAAAAATTATATATGTTGTATATATCTTTACGTTTATTGAGTGTACATATTGTGTATATGTCTATTTATTTTATGTGTATACTATATATATATATATATATATATTATGTGAATATAATATATGTCATGTGTATATTGAGTGCATATTATAAATATATCCATGTGCATTGTGTGTATGCTGAGAAGATTAAACACACACATTAAAATAAAAAAATAATCTAAATCAATATTAAAATGAAATAAATACAGCTAAAAAAAAAGATATGAACACATTCAGAAAATACAAATAAAAAAGGAATACAGAAAAAATTCACAAAAGAAAAAAAATTCTTTAAAATATTATCTCAAATATGTAAAATGCATTACTAATAAAAATAACAAAACCATTAACATTGCAATTGAAAAATAATAAAATCAAAATAAAAATACAAAAATATTTACAAATGCTAATCAAATCAAATTTTCTATTTTTCTACAAATTTGATGAAAGATTTGTAGATCACTCATGTAACAAATCAAGTAAAGTTTATATAGATGAAAAATGTCCTACATGAGTGATCGATGATTTTTTGTCAATGAAAAATAAAAAGAAATAAAGGAGAAAAAGAGAAAGACGGATAGAAGAGATAAATAGAAGAGAAGAGATGAAGCAAAGAAAAGAGAATTGTAGAGAAAAGAAGAGATGGAGGAAAGAAAAAAAAATCATATTTTAGAAAAAAATACAATCAAAGTAAAACTTAAAAAAATAAAAATGAAGAAAAAAACTAAATGAAGAAAAACAAAAAAAGAGGCATAAAGTCTAATTTTCTCTAAAAAATAATATGAAAAATTATATAATATGTCACTTGTTTTTAACTTGTTTTTAATTTTTCATTATTTTAGTATATTTATGAGAGAAAATTGTACAATTATTTTTTTTAACTTTTCTATTCATTGTAATTGCTGTTATTTTTATTTTTTATTTTTACATTATCTCTTTCTTTTTTTTTTTTTCAAATTTACGGTTTCTCTTTCTTTGGTTCTTTCTCTCTCTCTCTCTCTCTCTCTCTCTCTCTCTCTCTCTCTCTCTTTTGCGTCTCTATTATCATTTTTTCTTTTTTAATTTTTATTCCCTTCTCCACCATTGTTTTCTCCTTCTTCATTTTCAATACCACATCCTCTTACACCATCAAGCGTTTCTCCATCTTTGTAAATATTTTTTTTTCTCATTAGTTGTTTCTCATGTTTTTTTCCTCTATCTCTATGTTTATTTGTGGGTCTTGTTTACTTCTTTTTTCTATATGATTTTACACTTTATTTATATATTTCATTTCATTTGATTTTGTTTAGATATTTGATTTGCGTTTGTAAATATTTTGATATATTTTGTTTGAATGTTTTGTTATTCAACTATAACAATTTGGTTTTTTTTTAATTCTTCAATTGTAACGCACTTTACCTATTCAATAAAATATTTCAAAGATTCTTCATGCTTCTTAATCTAGAATTTAACACATTTATCAAAATTATATATAATATATATAATATATAAATGACACATAAAAGTTTATATATGCTTATTTATCTAGAATCATTCATATTTATCAAATTATATGCTACATATAACATATAAACAACATATAAAAATTTGTATATGCTTCTTAATTTGGAATCTATCACATTTATCAAATTATATGCAATATATATAATATATAAAAGAACATATAAAAATCTATATATGTTTTTTTATATGAAATCCATCTTTTTTATTAAGTTATATGCAACATATATAATATATAAGATGACATGTCAAAGTTTTTATATGTTTCTTTATGTGAAATTCATCCTATTTATTAAATTATACGCAATATATATAATATATAAAATGACATAAAAGTTTGTATATACTTTATAATCTGAAATATATCATATTTATCAAATTATATGCAATATAAATAATATATAAATGACATATACAAGTTTATATATGTTTTATCATCTGGAATCCATCATTTTTATTAAATCATATATAACATATATAACATATAAATAACATAAAAAGTTTATATATGTTTTTTAATGTGAAATTCATCATATTTATCAAACTATATACAATATATATAATATATAAACGACATAGAAAGGTTTGTATATGGTTTTTCATCTAGAAGCCATCATATTTATTAAATTATATGCAACATATATAACATATAAATAGTAAATAAAAGTTTATATATGTCTCTTCATCTGAAATTTATCATATTTATCAAATTATATATGCAACATATATAGCATATAAATGATTTGCAAAAGTTTTATATGTTTTTCATTTAGAAGCCATCATATTTATCAAATCATATGCAATATATATAACATATCAATGACATTTAAAAGTTCTATATGCTCCTTCATTTGGAATTCATCATATTTATCAAATCATACACAACATATAAATGACATGTAAAAGTTTGTATATGCTTCTTAATCTGGAATCCGTTACATTTATCAAATTATATGCTATATATCAAATATATACTAGGCATATAAATATTTATATGTTTGTTATAAGTTTTATATGTTGATTATATGTTGTTAATATGTTGGTTTATAGTCTTATATGTTGTTTTTAAGTTTATATGAAACATATACAACATATAAAACTTAAAGAAGATAGGGTGATTTTATAATCAATACTTTCATATTTTTGTAATTAATTGTTGTGCTTTTGTAGTTTTGAAATTTTTTCAAAGATGCTGTATTTGTGTATACAAGTTTAGTTTTTAGATTAGTTTTGTAAATTTTTCCTATTTTTAATATAATGTAGATTAAACGTATATCTCTCAAAGTAAATTATATCCTTAGTACATTGAATATATACTAAATGTATACATCCAAAAGAATGATATTTTTTAAATTTAAAATTGAAAAGTGGATATTTTTAAAAAGAAAAAGAAAAGTGAATATTTTTAAAAATAATTTTATGTTTTAAGATGTTTTCAAAGAAATTCCAAAATAATAATTGAACTAATTTGAAAAGTTTGTAAACTTAAATAAGCTACTAAAAAACCAAAGAATTTAATGGAGATTTTTCACGATAATTCACAAGTTCTTAATACTTTCTCTCAATATTGTATCTGCAAAAGCTTATTATTAAATAATTTAGTTTAATCCTATTATATTTTAATAAATAAAATATTTTCATATAAAAATATAAAAATATTTTTCCATAAAAAATTGTTCATCAGCAACAACTATATGATATGTATCTCCTTCTCTATTCTGTTCTAAATGTAAAAATACTTTTACATAAAAAAAAGATATTTGTTCATTGGCAATGATCATGTATTTCTTTATTATGCCTTTATAAAAGCTAATAAGTAAATAATATGTTAGTGTTGCCCTTTTCAACCCTAGTGTTGCTCTCATAAAAACTCTCTCCCTCTCTCCTTCATTTTAGCCATGCTCAAGGGTTGCTGCTGGCTCTCTAGCTGGAGACAACTCCATTATTCTTTTGTTGTCATCTTTTTTGTTTAGTCTTTCTCTTAGGTTTGTGTTATTTATGGTTTGATTTGGATTTCTTAGTTCCTACCATTTTTCCTGTTTCTTAGATATGATCTTGTTGAGGTCCTTTTGAGCACCTTTTCCTTTGGCTCTTGACTCTTTTTTTTTTTTATTTACGATGGAAATCTTTGAAAGTTTTCATCATTCTTATAGAAGCAGGTCAAGCTATTATGGTTTTTTATTCCACGGTTCACCCATCTCTTCAAGCTCATCTACATGATTTTATCAGAGCTCTTACCTCTCTTAGATGGTATATCCACACATTTTCTCACTTTCAATCATGCTCGATTTTGAGGATGTTTGAGACTCTTGGCATATGAAGGATTTATTTTTTTTATTGTTCTTTTCTTCTAGGGAGTTTGTTTAAGGCATCAATTTGTGCCTTTTTCGTTGGCTGAACCTTTGGTTCATGTTGGCCGGTATGTAAAGTGTATTTTAACTTATGCACTGTACTCTTTGGGATAGAAGTGTTTATGTTACCAGGTATAATTGCGCTCTTCTTTCTATTAATGTTACTATCTTCTATTTGGGAAAAAAAGTAAATAATATATTTTCAATGTCTCATTATAATATAAGAAGTGAGAAAGCCTTCCATTCTATGAATGAAAAGTTAAGTGTGGTCATTTGATACAGCCTTATTTAGGATTTAATTTTATTTATTTATTTTTTAATTTAATCATATTTATTTTTAATCTTTTTTAGCAACTAAAAAAGGCTTATTCAAGAGTATTTTATGAAAAACAAATTACAAATTGTGTAATCCATTCCATTTCATTTTTCTTTTACAAAAAAATTAATCATATCTCTTAATATCTAAATTCTCTCAACTTTCAAGTAATCTAATAATCTCAACTTTATCAAGATTTTCATTTTTTCACTCATTAGCATCAAACATTTAATTAGATCTCTTAATTTTTCATGGTTGTCATTTCTTCATTAAGCTTTATTTTTCTTAATCTCAATTATGGTCCATTTATTATCTTTTTTTATTTTTATACTTTGTCTTCATTTTTATTTAAATGATAAGTTCGAATTGTGCATTCAACAACAAAAGCAATGACGAGCAAGAAATCTCATAACAAAATCACATTCCAACACAAAAAGCAAGCACATTAATATATATTGGATAAAAAAGGAAATGAGTTTTAGTCAACAAGTAATGGATATGTACCATGGTAATAAATCATGAAAATCTAAATTTATGAATTTTCTTTTACATTGTAGTAAATATTAAAATGCGGATAGAACATTGAATATCCATTGCAACTATTACAATGTCACATTCAAATGGCGAGAAGGAGGCGACTATAGAATTGATGAGATATTTCGAGAAAAAAGCATTATGTTCAAGAGGGTATAGATGGAAGCCAAATATAAATAACGGGATTTACTCAAATGACCTTATCATTTGAACCTCAATAAAAAGGCCTTTTCGATTTTGACAAAAGATTGTTAGGAGGAGCTATCAAAGTGTTCTTGTATTGATGAATTAACTTTTAGTTTTGGTAAGCAATTAGGACTCACTAATTAGGTTATAAAAACTTTAGATCTTGCTTATCAACAAGTTCCATGCACAACACTATCATGCATTGTTTTCAAAATTTTCATTTCTCCTTTCATTTGTAGTGACATTTGAAGTGATCATCGACAAATATATCCATATATCGATGTTATATATCATTGGGTTGAAGACCACTGGCTTTAAAAATAAATATGCATTTAGACATTTTTTTTTATGATAGATAAGGTGCGAATAATATTTATAGAATGATAAAGTGTAGTTAGAAGAGTATAATTTAGTTCATAAAATTTTTACAATTTTTTTTAATAATGCTATACTAGCATCAGGAATTAGAATAAATTTGCAGACCAAATAAGGGGATATATATATTTTTTATATTAGATGTATATGTCATGTTATAAATTTTTATATTCAAAATGCTTTATTTACCTTAAATTATTTTTATGATTCGATTAAAATTTTCATTGTCTTGTCTTAACTATATAAGAGTTGAAGAAAGTTTTGTACAGAAAATAATCAATGTTCTAAACAATTCAAATAGGCAACCTGTTGGGATTCCACTTATGATTTGCTTCATAATTCTTTTCCATTTCATGAATTGCTGTGTAAATATATTTGCTGGAAAAAATATATCCAAATAAATAGAGGTTCGAATCTTACCTTTGACGATGTCCATGGAAGATTAATCTTATACTTATACTACCAGTCTTGAAGAACAATCACCAAAGAGAAAAATTTCTTACTTTTCACAGTCTAAAAATTAAGCCTAACCCTCTTAATCCCACACTTTTGGAGTAAGGAAATATATGAGAGAAATTGTAGTAGCAGCAACCCCTTAAAGCTTGCAAATACTTAAGTATTTATAGTAGCAGTGTCCTTCTCATAGAAAGATTTGTGTTTGATTTTAGAGATAAAATCTAACTCTTTTGGATTATCTTAATCATGATAGGATACTATCTTCTCTTATATATCTTAATATTATCTAATAATATTAATTAAATAAATATTATAATTAAATAATATTTATTTACATATTGGTTCATTGTCTATCCATCTGTCATGGGCGGACCCGACCCAAAACCAATATCTTCCACTCGTACATGATGTGACACATGCTTAAAAGAGGTTATGGTTAAAGGCAGCTCGTACTAGATTAATAGACCGTGCGATCAGCATACTACAAGAGCTCAGAGCTATACACATATTAAGAATATATAGTTTCTCGTTTACTGAAATGAATTTAGAGTAGACATAGTATGCTTTACCATAGATTACTTATCACTTTTTCACTATCCTCATAAGATCTCAGACAATTTGCACTCACAATTACGTAAGCTTGCAAACATAATTAGTCTATTTGTGGATATAAAAAGAAAGTGACAATCTAGTGATCTTTCTTTTAGTTCAGTTTCCTTGATTATGATTAAACTCGCTTTTCTAGAAATGTCCCATTAGGTCAAATCATTCATAACTCTCTAGTAACACCTTAAGATAACAAACATCTAATTATACATCAAGAACCAACCAAAAGTCATAAGGGTAATCTTTTTGAGAACCAGAATTCTCAAGGGTCTCACATCGATAAAAGTTGAGATCATAGACTTTTGTCCACCCTGTGGTCGAAACTTTGCACATGTGGTACGAAACACTTGCTATAGTGTTCTTCCCAATACAATAGGGAGCATGTCTATCAAAAAACTTATTTTTGATTTAAAACACTATACATATAACAATTTAGACACACTCAATGCCTAACTAGTGTTCACTTATCTACTTAATTTGACTCAAAACTAACGTCTGACAACTTAGACAGAATTAGACATGATCACATATAACCAGCCCAAAAAAAGAAAGTAAATACCAAATCTCATTATGTAAATGAGACGACCATCTTGCTTTAAGCATGAACTCATTATCACCCAAATAAAATGCTTGAAAGTGGTCTCATCTTCACTTGCCACATAGACAAATTGAAGGAAATTAACCATGTGAGAAGGTTAATTTATATCCTGTCCGACATGCTTAATAACATTAAATGTACCAAATATTTAAACTCATGTAAATACAAAGCAAACATCATATTCGGTATTAATAAAAGAAATAGTAAAGTGAATATAGTCTCGGAGAGATAAATAATATAAATACATCGCCATCTACATAATATAACAGAATTTATATGCCTAATGAATGCATCTCTAATAATTAGGTTGGTAAAGAAACCTACAACCATATGATGCATAGAAAATGTATTCCGTGTTCACTTCCTTACGTGTAACTATGTCTCAAAAAGAAAATAATTTTGTACAATGCTTCTAGCTGCTTTTTCAAAGTGCTGAATCTATTCATATTTGCTTGTCAACCCGATGGAAAAGCAAATACAAAGTCTTGTATACACTATTGCACACAAATAAAATTCCAACAATACTTGTATAAGGGATATTTTCATGTGCTCTATATTCTCTTGAAGATTTAGAGTATAGTTTATGACTCAAGCCTTTGCATTTAGCAACTAGGGTATCCATGAGTTTGAATCATTCAAGTATTTTCTAAATACATGTCTTTGTTTTTTAAAGAGATAATAATTTCCTCAAACAATCTTGAAGTCTTTACTCCAAGAATATATTTGACTTCACTCATGTCTTTTATCTTAAAATCGATTGATAACCACTCTTTAATGTGGTTTAGAAATACCTTGTTATTTCTCGTAATTAGAATGTTATCAACATATAATGACATTATGGCAAACTCTTCTTTTAGTCATTTGATGTAGACACAATAACCCTCATCTATCATGGTAAGCATTATAAAAGCAAATGTACCATTATTTTAAAAAATTGCTTAAGGTCATAGATTGACGTTTCAACTTTCAAAATTTTTCATGTCTGTATTTGATGAAGCCTATTGGTCATTCCATGTAGATTTCTTCACTAATTCTCCATTGAGAAAAAAAAATCATATTGCATCCGTTTGATGTAATTCAAAATTAGGGTTTACCACAATTTGCTATAGTCAACCTCATAGATATAAAAGTCAAAATAAGAGAAAACATATCTCTGTATTGTATACCCCTTTGAATTGAGAAGAGCCATATGCCTTTAGAAAAAGATTTCTGCCAATTTTTGCTTGATTTTGAGAATCCATTTATTCCTCATGGCTTGGAATACTTTCAGAAGATCTACCAATATAATTGGTTTGATCTCAAAGAAACTAATTCTTCTTCCATTGCATTTATTCATTTAGTGCTTAGCAAGACACGAGAGAGCCTCTTAAATATTCTTTAGCTCATCTTTGTCTGAGACAGAACCACAACCATGAATACTTCTTTATTGCATTCAATTTTAAATCGTAAACGAGGTATTATTTCATAGTTGCTTCATCTCAAATCAAAATCTTGAGGAGCAGTCTCATCAAGTTATATTGATATGTGTATTAAATCTAGATCCATAGTGCTCTCACTAGAGTTGGGATTAGTACTCCCACTCGAACTAGGACCATTCTTTATTTTGGACCAGTTGGTGGAGACTAACTCACCAAATTGATACTCCCATTTGAACTAAGATCACTCTCATTTAGACTAGTTGACGGTGGAGTTAAGTCCACCAAATTTCTCCCACTCGGATGAAGTGGTCCTTGTGAATTTTGATCCAAAGTCTCATATAAGGAGAGCTCTTGATTTAATTTGCCTTGCTCAGAATATTCATTATATAAGAATGTGACATCTGTGATTCAACCTAAGTTGTTGTCCCACTGTTTTACTTGCCCATGAAAACATATCCATTGTATAGTTTAAAATATCTCATAAAGATACTCTTTTTATCTCTTAGATCTAATTTCCCATGTTTTTAAGAGGTTTCATGTTCATAAGAAACGTGTCCCCAAGATTTTGGGACACTCAGATATGCATGCCAACCTGTCCATAACTTATATGGAGTGGAAGTAAATGACTTGGAGGGCACTAGATTAAGAATAAATATGACTCTCAGTAATGCATCAACTCAATGGGCAATGGATAGTTTGAGCCATAATCAACCTAATTATTCAAAGGAGAGTTCTATTTTTCCTTACAAACAGCACATTTTGTTGTGAAGTTCATGGAATAGCCAGCTATTGCTCTGCTCATTTTTCATCATACATTTTCTTAAACTAATCCGACAAATATTTACTACCTCTGTTTGTTCAAAGTGCTTTCACTTATCTAATTAAATTTTCAACTGGGTTGAAGTAAATCTTAAAGCAACTTAAAGCTTCAGATTAATGTGTTATCAAATAGACATGACCATATCGAGTACAATCATTAATAAAGATGATGAAATAATAAGCATTATGCCCTCACATTCATTGTATAATGGAAGTATGGATGAATAAATTGCAATGGGATATGGGCTGTTGTGCCCTTTTTCAAAAGATTTTCTTGTAGTTTTTCCAGCTAGACATAATTTACAAGTAACAATTCCACTTGATCAATATTTAATAGGACATAAGTCTTTACTAATTGATCCAATCATTATTGGCTATTAACAAGACCAAATCTAGCACATCTACATCTTGCTTATAATTTTGTGAAGTTTTAAATAGAGGAAAAACTAATATTGGAAACCACAGTGCTTACAATATCCATAACAAGAAAAAAATAACTTTCAAAAACATATCTAAAGCTATAAAGAAAAAATATTTACCTAAAATACAAATGTACTTAATTATCAAGGAACTTCAAGAAAATAAGTAAAAGTCAAACCAAACATAGAAGTCAAATTCTATAAAAATTATGAAACGTAAAGGACATAATGGAGTAACAAGGTTTGATTGCCATGCAAAACTATTTGCAAGTGGCATTTCTTTCAACACGTGTATTGATCCTTATAAAGGTTCATCATACCTTAGTTGGGTTTATCGATGAAATTGTATGAAGGCTTCGGAATCCTTTATTATATAGTTGGTTGCTCCCATGTTTTTAATCCACATAGGATATCCTTCAGTTAATAAAACTGAATTAAAAATAAAGATTCACTCACATATGATTTGCCTTGTTATACCTTGTTAGGTGTGGTATAGTCCTTCGTGTTGGCTATCTTAGACTTTTGTTTTCTTAAACCTAATCATCTTCATCTTTGCCTTTAACTTGCTATACTCACATTTTCTATCCAAAACTCTATTTGAGCTGAACTTGTTCATATATACTGGATCTCATAGTTGCATTGAGCTAACTAATTAGCTACTATCTCTTCATAAGTATATGAAAAGCCCTTTGTTAACAAGAGTGTGTTAGGCGCGCTCTCGTATGCTCCTAACTTTTAAGCACAGAATGAATAATCGCTTGGATATTTTACTCTTATGTCAACATATGACCATCATTATATAACTCATTGAACTTATTTGACTTCTCTATTATATGTCTCTTTATCAAGTGTTCTCAATGCTTCTTGTAAGCATCAAACTTAGTAGTGAGAGATGGAAGTCTTGTCAAAAAAAATTTCATTAAATTTCTTAAAAAAGATATTTACATGCCCTTAGAATGTCCAAGGTTATAAAACTCCTTCATAATGTCATCATTAGTTGCACTAAGCAATATGATATGAGCTTAAGGGTTCTATACTTCCAAACGACATGGGTCTTATGGTCTCATCTATGCTAGACTAAATTACCCTTGAACAGACTTTCCATTATAACATTTAAGAGTTCAAAAAGTTTTAGCATGTCCAACACATAGTTGTACCATGCAATATAGCATGTTGTTAAATTTAATAACAAAATTCAAAATATAGAAAAAGCAATATTAAATAAATATGTAATTTACATGAGACAGTATACACACATATTATTAATGCACTAGGTTAAATGCCAATATTTTTTACAACTAATTATACATTGATAATAATATACATACAATCTCGAGTCAAAAAGTTACCACGTTTTCAATCATCGTCTTGATCATATGCATAATTAATATAACTATAAGAAATTATATATTTTATGACAAATTTTCTAATCACGCAAAAAAAAAATTATCATAAAATATTGATTAATTATTACAATACTACAACATTGTCACTAATAAATTTATTTTGTGACAATATTTTTTTTTGTGGCTTTTAATAATTTTTTTTTGTCACCAAATCATATCTTTTATGATGATAAAAATAATTTCGTGACAATTACATATGGAGGTAAAATTTTTCACTAAAAATTTGGAGGAAAATAGTTTTGTGACGATATAGTATTAATTGGTGATAATTTTTTATGTCATAAAAAATTTAATTTATGGTGACGATATCATTTATTGCCACTAATTTATTGATTAAAAAAGTGACATTATTTTTATCACTAAAAATTCTATATCGTGACAATATATAAATTCATTACATTGCAATTGAAGATAAAAAAAAATTCTTTCAATAAATGACTATAATATTCTTTAGCTACGATTTATAATGTCACAGAATTGTAATTTACAGTGACAATATTATCAATTGTCACTAATTCATTGACTTGAAAAGTGACAATATTATTTTGCCACTAATAATCATATATCATGACGATATATAAATTTATCACTATTGCATTTGGAGGTAAAATTTCTTTTTCAAAAATATATTAGTAGGAAATATTTAAATGACGATATAGTATTCATTGGCTACGATTTTTTATGTCATGAAATTGCATGTTACAGTGACAATATTATTTACCATCATAAATTTCTTGATTTGAAAAGTGACAATACCCTTTTGTCAATAAAAAGCATATATCATGATGATATATAAATTCATCACTATTGTATTTGGAGATAATTTTTTTTTTCAAAAATATATTGGTGGGAAACATTTAAATGATGTATAATATTTATTAGCTAAGATTTTTAATGTCATATAATTGTAATTTATTATGACAATATTATTAATCTTCACTAATTTGTTGAATAGAAAAATGACAATAATTGTTTGTCATTAATATTTATTTATCATGATGATACATAAATTCGTCACAATTATATTTGAAGGTAAAAAATTTCTTCCAAATATATATTATTGAGAAATATTTAAATGATAATATAATATTCATTTGCTATAATTTTTAACGTCATAAAATTAAAATTTATATTGATAATATCATATACGGTTACTAATTCATTAATTTAAAAATGACAATATATTTTTGTCAGTAATAATCATATATTACGATGATACAAAAAGTGGTCATATTTTCATTTGGAGGTAAAAAACTTCTTTTAAAAACATATTGGCTATGCTTTTTTTGGAATTACAATTTACAGTGACAATATCATTTATGGTCACTAATTTATAAAAATTGAAAATATTGTTTTGCCTCTAATACTTATATATTATGACGATACATAAATGTTTCATCATTGCATTTTGATGTAAAAAAAATAATAATATATTAGTAGAAAATATTTAAATGACGATATATAAAACATATTAGTTATGATTATTGGTGTTATAAAAGTATAATTTACCATAGCAACATCATTTAACATAACTAATTTACTTCTTAGAGAAGTGATAATATCTTTTTATCACTAATAATTATATATCATGACAATATATATATATTCATCATAATTGCATTTAGATATATTTAGAGATTTTTAAATGATGATATCATATATATTAACTATAATTTTTAATGTCATAGAATCACAATTTACAATAATAATATCATTTATTGTCAGTAATTTATTAATTAAAAAATTACATGTTCATTGTGACGACAAATTAATATTTATCATGATTGCAATTGGAGGTATAAATTTGCACCAAGTTTTATTAAATAGAAAAAATGACAAATTATGTCATCACTAATAATCATCTTTCATAACGATAATTAAAAATTTTAATTTTTTTAATATCAAATATTTTATTTTATTAAAATAAAATTTAAAATTATTATGTTTACATTTTCATTTAATTAATTTCAAATTAAATACATTACATTTAAAAGTGAAAAAAATTCAATCCTCAAATGAATTTATACTATTCCAATTTGAGTCATTTAGAATATCATTACTAGAGATAGCAAAAACAAGTCGTGTTGGTGATTATAGTACAAACACATCTGCCCATCGTACGTTGAAAATAAATGGAGTTTCAAATCTATTTACTAGCTAAAGAATGTTATTTTGTCGAAAATAATATGTTGATAATACATAATATTATGTCATATCATCAATCTAAAAATTAATTTCTTCAAACTAACATGAAATTGAATAAATAAATAAATTATTTTTATTTATTCGGTCAATAAAAAATATCATCGAATCAACTACACACTTTATATGTACATTTTAAATGAGTCCCAAAAATTAAATCATAATCAATGAAGAAAGAAGCAAAATCAATCATCAATAAGGCTAATACTCTTTCTTCTCAATTTCTATTATATCCTCTTTAATTTTTTTGATAAAAAAATTTTTCTTTATAATTTAAAAGTGATTTGAATAAAATGGCTAATAAATTAAAAATTAAAATTCAAGAATTAAAATCATCAAAATAAAATTTTTTTATCATTTTAATTTAAATATAGGAACTCATAAAAAAAAACCATTGTATATTACGACTCTCTCATTTTTATATGAATTACTGAGGAAAAATGAAAAAAAAAGACTAAAAACATATTCTTAAAAGAATCATTATTAAAATTATTGAATATATCATTACTAGTGATCTGACATTCATAATTTTGCAGCAACTTTTATAGTTAAAATATATAAAATTGGCCAATCATCATATCTTATTTTTGATAAGCAAAATAAGAAAAATAAAAAAATAACAATTTTAGAATAATACTGAAATGCAATTATTGTAATGCATACATACTATTGTTCCTCCATTATGAAACAAAACAAAGAAAGAAAAAAATAAGAAAAAAAGTTCTAATTTTATTATTAATATTCTAATATAAAGATATTTAATATAGCCAATTTATGCGCTCTCATATTATAAATTGATTTACCATTTTTTTTCATAAAGCCAGTAAAGTAAAATATATAAATTTAAATACAAATTTAAAATTATAATGTGTATATAAATTTAAAAAATACAATACATACAAATTTATACAAATTTAAATTAAAATATATAAATTTAATACAAATAATGTATAAATGTATTTAAATTTAAAAAACTAAATTAAATTATAAAGTTAAAATAAAAAATAATATAATAAAAATTAAATTATTAATAATTTATTTTTCTTATTTTGTATTGTATAAATTACTCTAATGAGCATATTCTTCTTCTCATCAATTTCCCAATTGAAAAGTGAAGGGCTTTAGCGGGTTTTTCTTTAAAGGATTCCCCCTCCGAATATTTCAAAGCTCTCGCCCTCATTTCTCATGACTTTGAACTCAAATTCTCAAAAATTCTAACTCTATTAATTATTTTATCGCTCCAATTATGTTTTAAGGGTTTTTTATTCGATTGATCTAATCATGTAAGATTTACTTATGTGGTTAAGATTTATGTCAATCTTTTTCTGTTGCTTGATTTAGAAATCAAGAGACTAATTTTGGCATTGAAAATGCACTGAAATAAGTTTAATCTCCCTCATATCTATGCTTCAGAAATTAGAATTATTATTTAAAATTTCTCCTATATATATCATGCTTCAAGTATGCACTTTTACACGCAACTCTCGCATGTCTAGCT
Organism: Garcia nutans; assembly: GCA_947685225.1. NCBI lineage: Eukaryota > Viridiplantae > Streptophyta > Magnoliopsida > Malpighiales > Euphorbiaceae > Garcia > Garcia nutans. The sequence goes on from CANTUV010000068.1 coordinate 6,903,830, forward strand.
CCCTGAAAATTTCTCATTTGTCAATTTTTTTCGTACTTTCTTATCTTATATGTAATGATTGATTGAAAATTTTTCAATAGACATGGTCATAGGGTTCTAGATATTGAAATATATTTATTAGAAAAAATAAAAAGTACTTATTATTCTGTAGTTACTTACTGAGATATCTCTCTGTGAATGTGCTCAGTTTAATACTCTAGCTAAAATAACAAAAATTAGCCTGAACTATAATTGACCTTTTCTAGATAATTGATTTCTTCAGGAATTAATTCCTATAACTACTGTAAGTGAGTTGTTTATGACCAATTTTTGTGTTATAGAATAACTCAAGTTGCTTATAAAATTTTAAAGTATGAATGGATTGTAAAATTTTAAATCAACTGCTTTAGATGGTTAGTGTAGTTATAGATGTTAGTTATTTTTTGTTAAATGTTGCTAAAATAATGCACAAATCATTGTTGTGGAGATACTAAGCAGCCCTCTTCTCTTTAAACTAAAATTTATCCAAAAAAACAGCATTTTAAATTTTACATCTGGACCTAAAAAAAGTTTTTCGTTGCTCATTGGTTAGTATGGTTATAGATATTACTTTGAGTGTTTCCTTAATCATAATGGATTATATATTCACAAGAAAGATAAAATGAGCATATTGTACTATCTTTAGTTTCTCAACAATAATTACAGTACATGTATATCTTTTAGCTTTGAAGTAATGAAAAAAGATGGAGAAATTTTTATTGGTTAACATGCATAGGTATAATAGTTTTTTTTTTTTTGTCTCCTTGAGGCTGTTTAAGTTCAAATTTGAGTTTAGATGTTCACAACTCACAACGTTAATAATAACAACATAACTAGCTAGTGTTAGGCAAATAAATATGATTCAATATCCTCTTTGTATTCATATGTAATTATCCTATTAGATTTAGCGTATATATAAATTAATTATGTGAGCTTTCTGGCATTCTTAAAGATGTACTAAAATTTTCAATAAATTTTTATATTTTGTTTCTATAAATACATTATTTTTATTTATATTGTAGTTTGAACAATTTTTATGTTTACTACGATTATTAGAGGTCATTGTTGATAATTTCTTTTCACAAATAGTCCAAATAAGAATGTTCTCTAATCTGGATTTAATTCTAGAATTAGATTAACAATATACATTTTTAATTAAATATCTTTCAAATGGCACCTAGATTTATTTGAAAAAATCTAAAGAAAAATTGACCTTATTGAAATAAAAATGAAATAAGGAATAAAAATGAAATAAGGGACTAGCATAAATAATATAACTATGATGGCAAGAAACTTAAAAAGAACAAAAGTATAAAACAAAACAAGAGTATATAAAACATCATAAATAGTTTTTATTTACATGAGTTGATATTTCTCAAATTTTGAGAACTCTGTTCTGTTCTGAGTATATTGTAAATAAATCTTTGTTGTCATTAATGCTATTTATTTCATTTTAGTTAAATCCTTTGATGACTTTGCTTACACTTTATTTTGTTAGTAATATAATAGTAATCGTAGTAAGCTCTCTACTTTGTTTAAGATATGCCATTTGAATTTTACATTCTTAAATCCTTTAAATTCTAAATGTGCATGTTTGTGTATGTGTTCTCTTTTTTATTTTTTATTTAGAATGTTATAAATTGTTTAAGGTAATTAAGTTTGATCATGGGCATGTTTCAAAATTCAACCATTGACACTTTAACAGGAAACTAAAAACATGTTGCTATTATTTATCCATAATTTTGTTAAATATTATATGACTACAAAAATTTTGTTTCATTTCTATCTATTTTTACAAGATTTCCTCATTCCCAAAGTGTAGTGTTATCATGACAATCTGAAAATTGTTTGCATTCTAAGCTGGTGTTTTCTTTTGTGATGTACATGTTTGATAAGGAGCTTAACAAAGAAATTGCTATCAAAGTCATTGATTTGCAAAAATCGTAAGTTTATAGTGCTGCTCATTTTTGCCTTTCCTAATAACTGATTACTTGGGCATGATTTAAAATCTCTCTTTCTACCCTCATTTTTGCTCATTTTAACTTAATCATCAATCATGTTGATCTGACTAAAGATTGGATATAGGCCTGCAATTCAGTAGAACTTGTGTTGACTGTGAAATTATGTAAACTTACTATTTTGATTTCTCATGTATCATAAAGGTTAATAGTAGCAATAATATTCTTGTTTCAAAAAGTCCTATACATTTGCAATCGTGTGCATAATCTAGTATTTGTAGTTTGAACTATATTTTCATTTGTGCCTTGTTTCTTACCATTCGACATTTAAGAAGTGCTTTTCCATGTAGTTTGAAATTATTAATTTTTTTATTTAATTCATTTCCTATTTGAGATTTAAGAAAGTAATAGAAAAGGTGCCAAGGCAAGCAACAAATTAAAATTTCAGAAGAAATGATAAAATATGAACTTAAATGAACAGCTTAGAAAGGAAAAAAAATCATAATTTCCATGATAAGCTAAAAAAACTATTGAAACTTTTTTTTCATGCAACATTGGCCTATTATAGATAATTTTCTTATAATTATTATTTTTTTAATTTTAGCATCTCAGAAATTTTATTAGAATCCCTCTTTTAGTATCCTTATCATTATCTCATCAAGTTTTTATGTTTTATATATATGCTTGTCATGTGTTTCTTTCATATGTTGTATTAGTAATGTTTTGAATTTCTTCTCTCTAGTGGACTATTGTAACAATCCTAATTATATGGTAAGGGACATAGATCCTACACATAGAAAATTCAAGAAAATATATTTTAGGTGGTAATAATTTTGTATATTGCTGCTGCCACAGTTAAGTTTGAGGTTTATCACCTTCAATGCCATGAATTTCAATAATGAAACAATATTTTATAATGTAATTTATCAATTATCACTTAAATTTTGCTATTTAGTCTCAGTATGTTTGAAGCTAGATATCAATTGGTTCATGAAAATGTATCTCATATGTTTGAAATAGGATGTTTGCTTTGGTCATTCATTATTCAACCTATTCTTTTTTGTTGTTACTAATAATATATTCTTGCTCAATTACAAGTTTCGTAGATCATTGATAATTATACATGATGCAAGTTCTTATAAAAATTTATATTTACAGAAGAATCTTTGTATGTAGCTCTTTTTATATTCTCTTATTAAACTCTGGATTTTAGTTTAGTGATAACTAATATTTAGTGGAGAATGACTATTTATTTTAGTTAATATATAACACATTAATTCTTTTTTAATTTCTTTTGAATAATTTTTTATAATTACAATATTATTTTCTTCACTTTAAGTTAAAGATTTAGCGATGTTTTATAATTTTGTCATGTAATATTTTATGTTTTGTGACAAAATATACTATTCTATGACAAAAGCAAAGATTAACTATGACAATATATATCACTTATATTATTAAAATATCTATTGACACTATAATTTCGTAACTAAAAGAATCAACTTTTATGACAAAATAAATTTATCATTTAGAGTCTCATATATAATGGTAATTTATGATATTGAATGATAAATATTACATTATAATCATGACGATAGTTTTGTCACTATATATTATTATATATCTTGGCATATATGTTGTCGTCACCAAATAAAAATATAATGATGACACAAATGATATTATCATATTTAATATCACTTGTATTGATGATATACAAAATTAAATGACAAATACTATAACATAATTATGATGATTATTTCATCGCTATATATTATTATATATCATGACATAAACATTATTATTACAGAAAAAAAATTATCGCCGACGCAAATGATACTGTCATATTTAATCTCACATTTAATGACAATATATAATATTAAATAATAAATATTATATCACATCATGACGATAGTTTCATCGCTATATGTGATCATATATCATGACGTAAATATAATCGTGACCAAATAAAAATTTATTGCCGACCACAAATGATATTGTCATATTTTATCTCACTTTTAATGACGATATATAATATTAAATAATAAATTAATAACGTAAAATATGACGATATTAGCATCACTAAAAGTAATATAATTTATGACAATAATGTATTTTTATCATTAAAAATTGAAGTTATGGTGTCGAAAATAAATTTCTTTATATATACAAAATATTACGAGGTTATAATGACAATCTTCACGATGCTAAATTTTTGTCATAAAAAATAATTTATGATGATAATTTAAGTTTACGTGACGATTTTAAGTGTCACAATTTATCATTTTTCTTGTAGTGATATCAATATAAAATATATATGCAAAAATATTCAAGTAAAATTATTCAAATCAGTGTTATAACTATATTTTGAATAATTTAGAATCTTGATAATGTCATATATTATATTAATTATACTAAATAATTAATGATATAATTAATGTTATGCATTATATTAATTATGTTAAATAATTAATAATATAATTAGTGTAATGGAATATATTAATTATACAAAATAATTAAAAAATACATATTTCATTTATTAAGACAAAGTAAATAGCTCACAAATTATATACTTATAATAATTATGGCAAGAAAATATCCACTAATTATTTTAGACATACTAAAATAAATCAATGATAAATTCATAATTATTAATTTTATACATGTTCCATATATTCACATCTTGCAGAAAATGACTTTCTCAACTTTTACAAACAAGTCTTATGGCATGTTCTATATCTTAAATTATGGTTGTATTTGATATTCATACTCTTTCACTGCTTTGTGTCATACTTAGATTTTTTTATGTCTAAGTTTATTTAATCCTCTACCTCGTGTTATTTTTAAGAAAATATCTAATAACCATCTATGTGCTTGAAGCTAATATTCCATTAGCAAGTAAATGATTTAGCAATAAATAACTTCACAAAACTCAAGATGCGCAATTGAGTTTTCAAAGTTAAATACGGGGACCATTCAATTTTTAGACTACCCAATTTAATAATTGGCTGATAATTAGTGTAGACATACAAGATATATCATAATATATAGTACCTTAGGCGCATCTTGATTTTTTTGGTAACTAATTTTTTAAAATATTTATTTTTGCCTCTTTAAAAATATATATAATAATATTATACACATATTGTATAATAATATGCATTACAAATGCATTTTTAGTCCCAATTAGGAAACTAAAAAATATTTATGTGGCATAAAAATAATTTAAATTATGATAGAAATACTCAAAATAATTTTGCAGAATATAGAAATAATTTTTTGAAAATTTTCTCGATTATTTTAGGCCAAAAAAATATTTCTTAATTAAAAATTAAATTTTTTATATTTAAACATAATATTTTAAATTAAAATTTTTTTCCAGCAGCCCAAAAAATTATTCAAAATTTACTATAAAATTTAAAATTTATTTTGAGTTAAATTGAGCGAGAAATACAATAAACGGAATCCAAAAATAAATTTTGCACCAAAAATTTAAAACTAGCTAATCAGCTGCTGCCACATGGTAAAACGCTTGTCTGGAGGAGCCAGCTAGCTTCGCACGAAATGACTTATCCACCCGTCATATTGGTTCATGGATCAGTCCACTCGTTATGGGCGAACCCGACCCAAAACTAATAATATTGAATTTTTTTTGTATTATTACTTTATATTCTAATAAATGACATTCTTGTGAAAATATTTTAGGGTTTTTAAAAGATTTTAATGATGCCACGACTCTTTTATCCAATATATATTATTCTGCTTGTCCTTTAATTATTTTTAAGCTTTTATTAATGCTATTGTTTTTAATGAATACAAATATTTCTTATAATGATGCAAAAATTCATATTAATCTTACTGCTAATATTTTATATCTTCGCATGTGAATTGAATTTTTAACTAATTATTCGACAAATTAATATAATTTTTAAAATACAAATGTTAATGTTGCATGTATTATTTATGATTAAGAAGAATATTTTAAATTTACTTACAGAATATGAGACTAATATATGCATTGTGGTTCCCACATCACAAATGGATGCTACTGGAGATGATCATTCACTATTCACTTTGAGTAGTAGATATAATGGAAGTTAGAACAAAAGAAATTAATGTCTTATAAACTTGTTTAGCTTGAGAATGCTCAAAAAATAGGTTTCAATCAATCATTAATTCAATATTTAAGAAAGTTCAAAAGAAAAGAGAAGAATTCTCCTATGAAAATTTTATGGATTGTTAAACTACCTCTTCAATCTTAATAATTATATTGTATGATTAAGATTGAAGAGGCTATGAAAATCCTATGAAAATCTTAAGAATTTTTTCTCAATAATGGTGGTGGAGTAATATTCAATAATAGAGGCTATCCGCTGGATGAATGCTGATCATAATTGCTATCCAACCCTTTGCAAGTTCAAATGCATATCAACTATTGGACCAATGTATAATTTCACATACAAAATTTTATGTGTAATAGCAACAACTACCAAAGTTTAGATTATGAATCAACCGATGGAAGTAAATAGTGGAAATAAAACCAGGGAGAAAGGGTGAATATTTCAAGAGAATATGATGGCAATTTAATGTTTTAAAATTAACTTTATGTTTTTTTTTTCAAATTTCCATTCTACATTAATTGTAAACATTGCAAATATATACTTATGCGATTTATATAATATATTTATTTATAATGAAAAATTAACATTCATTGAAAAATTACAGTTTATATCAAATTTGTGGTTCATTCAAAATTGCAATTCATATCAAATTGGAATTGATCCAGTTTTACATGAATAGAATTATAATTGGTTTGGCTCTTCCTAGACTTGGTTATGATTCTCCATAACAACATATTGAAATTGAACTATGAATGACAATGGATAGGGTACTTGCAAAAATTACATTATCTGAATCCTGATTAAATTTAAACTACTTGTATCAATACCAAATATAATTACATTTTACTATCCGTACTCATCCCAAACTAGTTTAACATGTTGCGTTATTTCTAACTCTATTGCAAGCGCACAATATTGTAAATAGCTAGTAGTGTGAGTGAGTATTGTTTCTACAAAGAATGGTTAATTTCAAGAACCAAACAATTAAATTAGTTATTATTTGAAAAATAAATTAATTTTAAATTTAAGTAACCTAAATTTATTAAATTAAAACATAATTAAATTTAACTCATAGTATAAATTAAAGCTCATGATTAGACTCTTCAATTGATTACCTATGATCTTTCTAAATTATTAATCCAATTTCAATTCCTTTAGTTATTGGTTGAATCCTTCTAAATTAAGTTCTAGTCTCTTTCAAGATTTAAAACTAATATTGATATTAATTCATATGTCTACTTTTGTGATCACAAGAATTAATTCAACTCTTTAAGTTTTATGATGATCTTTAAACAACTTCTTAGTTCTTCTTATCTCTAAGCAAAAACTACTGAAGATTGGTATTTTTTTGAACTAATATTATGCATATATTCTCAATTCATTACATAATATCTCAAACCATCCAACTATTAGCCAAATAATTACAAGCAATAAGTATAAAGATATCAAAATAATCAAATATAATATTATTGAATCAAATAAACATTAAATTCTTCATAGGATAATCAAAATAATTATCTAACCCCGATCTAGGGTTTTAGTTACTCATAGCATGAATAGAAACAAAACTAGAATTAAAGAAGAAACGGACTTGAATATTAAAAATAAAATTGACTAAATAAATTTAAGAGTAAAAGAATAAATCACTAAAGGGTTTAGATTGAATGGAACTCTTAGATTGCTTGAATATCTCCAAAGCTAGCTTCCTTCTCCTTCTTCTCCAAAGAAAACTTAAAAAGATACTAGAAAACTTATAGAAAGCAAAAGATGCTGAGATTAGGGCTAGAGGCTTGCTTACACAGTGATTTTGGGACTTCTAATATGATTAGGATTAGGTTTAGGGAAAACCTTTGAGAAATTCGCATCTTCAGCTACCATAAAATTCGTATGGGAATACAAAATGGTTAATATGGGCATGAATAATTGTACTCGATTTGGTCCCTCAAAAATCTCCTTCAAGCCAAGTGGTTTTGGAATGCACGACCATGTACTTTAACACAAATTTGATTCCTTTTGATTCTTCTTCTTCTTTCTTGGGTAGATGCAATTTGGCTTCCATGGACATACAAAATGTGTTGCACAACCGTAGACTTATTTTTCTTCCGATTTTGAGTTATTTTGTCTATTTTTATTTTGCATCTTTTCTTCCTTAATTTCTTCAGCAAATCATAGCCAAATGGTATTCCAAATTTTCATTTTGTAAAGCTAAACTTTAAATTATGATTATTCTAACTTTTACAACAAAAATTCACCAAATTTAATTGATAAAAATAAAAAATAATTAACTAGAATAATAAGTAAATTATATGTAAATTATGGCTTTATCATAACAGTACTTGTTTATTTTCCGCACTCGTTTAATTACCCACTTAATAATAAGAATTTAAAAAATATTATAAAATTTAAATTATAAAATTATAATTTTCTCAACTAAATAATTATAAATAAAAATATAATGCTAATACAATTTTATTAAAATAATTATACGCACAACTCCAAATCAAAATAAAATACAATAAATACATAATTAATAAATTTAATAAAATATAATATATATAATCGGATTTCAAGTAGTAGGTATCCATATACATATATCCGAATTCAACTTACACTCATCATGTATAATAAAAATACTATTCGTGTTTGCTTAAATTCATTTATAAACTAATCATATTCTATATATATAAATGGGTTTGAATAAATTAAATATTTAAAAATACTCGACCAGTTATCATCCATATGCATGACTCATTGAATCTGGCTAATCGATTCATGGTCCTACTTATAATTATTTATAGTTTCATTTGATCTTATTTCAATGGAATCTTAATTTAATTAAAAATAATTTAATTTATGGTTGAAGTTTATGATTGTATATGTATATATATCTATCATTGTGCAAATGTGATTTTTTTAAAAAATATATATATATTTTTAATATAATTTTCATGTCATTTTTTTATGAAAAATATTTTTTTCCTTATTTATATAAACAGTAAAGAGATAAGAAAAGTTAAATCATAAAAATATAATTAAGAATATTTGTTAACAATAAATAAAGAAGACAAACAGAAAAACTGAAATTAGTTGCAAGCAGAAATAGAAATGGGTGACATCATAAAAGAAAAGAAAGAAGACAAAAGCATGGTGGGATGGCATCCCTTGGAAAAATACGTGCCCTACGAATGCACCTCCCAAGGGCCATCTTTCACATACTTTCTCAAGATAACAATGCTAAATAATATTTATTACCAAAGATAAGGTTTTATATTTTGAAACAAAAATTAATTATTTGTGGAAAAAAAATTTAATTTTTCTTGGTTTTTGTATTTTTTTTATTTTGCCTTATCTACCCCTACAAATTGCACAACCTTTCTCTTTTTGTTATAAATTGATGATTTCACAAAGATCTTTATATCAACTTCTCTTAGTTTACACTAAAAAAAGGCTTATATTCATCAAGACAACCAAAGCTTTAGCTATGGCTTCTTCTTTCTCTGTTCCTTCAATGGTAAGCCTTAATAACAACTCTTCTCTACTTTTTCCACATACATATATATGTTTTTTAATTTCTTGACACTTGTTACTTCCCTTTTTCTTAGTACTATAATGGGGAGCAAAAAATTGAATTTGAATTCATCAATGGAAAATGCAGTTGCCGTTAAACTATGCTTTAGTGTGCTTTATTGAGTTATATTCTAATTATGCCAAAGTTAGAACATTGTGCAAGTATTGTTATTCATTCATTTTATTAGTGTTTCTCTGTGTAATGCATTTCTATCTTCTCATTGTTGTTGTAGTTTTTCTAATTTTTTAACATCTAATTTCCACTTAAATAAAATATGTATTTATAGTAAATTTAGCAAGCCACAAATAATATATATATTTTCAAATTCAAATTTATTATATTTTGAGTTTTTTATTTAAAAATATTAGAGTTATTTTAAAATAACATTCGTATAATTATATCAAAACTAAATATACACGAAAGGAATTTCATAACATGAGTATTATAAGTTTTGCCCCTTTCTTATTCCCCTCTTTCGAAGGAAAGTGTTGAGCATTTGAAAGTATAGCAACAATTTTAATTTATTTTTGAGATAGTCTTATGATTGGTGAATGTTTATTTATTTTCAGAAAAGAAAATTCTTGATTTCATATTGAGTTTTAAAGAAACACTTAATTTCATATCAAAATATTAATTATATATATATTATCATATTAATTATAATTAATGTTTTTGATCAAAATATTAATTATAGAGAAAAGATTGTAATATACAATCAAATATTCATTTATTTTACATATTATATTATCTTTAAACGTACCCTTTATCATATTAAATATTCATTCAGTATATCAATGAATTTTTATTTAATGAAATAAAAATATTCGTACGAATTTAAGGCTGTGTAATAACAGGTATAGAATTTCAGCCTGTCCACGTGGCATTTTAAAATAATTTTTGCTTAACAAAATGGGGCCACCACACCGCTCCGGCTAAGCCGACTTAATCTCTTATGGCGAAGCTGCATTTTTTTTTGTCCTACCTCATTTATAATTTTTATATTATATTTTTCTCAATAACAATTTACAAAAAAGAAAAAGAAAACTTAAAACTTTGGCACAGTAACTTTTTTCATTACAAATTTTTAACTTTGATAATTTTTACAGTAACTTTTAAATGTTTACAATTCTACTTTTAAAGAATTAAGTCTAAATTTATTGACTTAACAAGTGAAAACTTATTATTTATCGTTAATAATTTATATTATTATATTCAAAATTATGCAATGTTGATGTAAAATGTTTAATTTCATGTTATTTTTAAATATTTTTATAGTATAAAATGAATAAATAAATTTAGATCTACAAGATTAGTAGAATTGTAAGTTTAAATTAGATATTGATAATTGAATTGTATAAATTTTTAACACTTGTATAAAATATGAAAGTTAAAATTCATGATAAAATAAAAAATTTAAATTTATTTTTGCCATTAATTTTTTTAAATTCAAAATTTATAAAGGTTTCGATCTTGGATGACTAATAATATAATTACTATATTCTTATATAAGAAGCACTCGTAAGGAGTATTTTATTTGTTATTTTCCACTTTTGATTGTTGGCGGTCCAACAGCAAACTCTTAACTGCAGAATTATAAGACCATATCCAACAAAACACCATTTTAAAATATTAAAATAATATTTAATTTTCTCTTTAGTCCAACATCAAAATAATATTAAAAATAAAAAAAGTAAATAGTACTACATCAAATTTTATGTGACACTATTAATATACTATTTTTTTATTCCATTAATTTTTAAATTTTTATACTTTAATTCTTGTATTTATTTTTTAAATTTTTAGTTCATTTCTTATTAATTCAACAAAATCAAATATTTTTTTATATTAAAATATTACTATTTTATTATTAATTTTTTATGAAGTATAATTAATATATAAACAATACCAAAAATTAATTACAATACGAAATATAAAAATTAAAATTTATAATAAAAATTAATTAAAATGACATAAAAATAAATTAAACTTACATATTAACATAATACAAATTACATATACATTTAAAGACATAAAAACAAACATTGCATAAAAAATTATAAAAACAACATATAACAATAAATATTAAATAAGACATAAATCCTATAACATAACAAAATAAATTATAAAATAATATATAATAGAGAATATCAAATAAGTTGGACATTCAATTTAATGAGTCATAAGGGTAGTAGATAAAAGTATAAAATTTAATTAATTTATTATCCATTCTATGCAAATTAAAGATAAAGATATTTATATTGCGCTTCATAATGTATTAATTGATCATTTGTACGAGGAATATATTAGTTCAGATGATTAACTGAATATTAATATTTATTTTTATATTTTTCGTGTTTAATTATTTTTATTTTTACTTTATATTTCAATAATATATTAATATTTTATTTTTAATAATTAATAAAATTAAAATTATTAATATATTAGTTTTATTTATTATTTTATTAATTAATAAATTTAAAATTATTAATATATTAATTTGTACTTAATATTTAAATACTAAAATATATTATTGGATCAATATGGAAATAAAAAATTTATGTGAAGTAATTGATAAATAAAAAGTTATATGAGTAATTTGTGAAATATATAAAAAGTAGATAAAAAAATATACTAAAGAATATGCTATTTTAGTATAGAAAATGGTGTAATAGATTAGAGGAGAATTTTAATTTTTATATTATTTTAGCCTAAAAGTTGCACTATTTTAATGGTTTGGGTTGGAGATGCTCTAAGAGAGGCGTTGAGTTTGAGACTCAAAATTTATGGCATTTAATATCATATTAAATTTATTTTTTAATTCTATTCGTATAAAAAATTATTTAATTATTTAAATTAGAGATTTTATGATAAAAAAATATTTGTTAGAACTTTAAAATAAATATATTAAACAACCTTATAATTTTTCAGGTTTTTATGCAGCAATCTATAATTTGTTTACATTGATTCGTGTAGCATTATGGGTGATATTGATTTAATTATTAATTTTACTTGAATGAATGTATTATGCAGTGTATAATGTAACTTCAATAAAACTTTTCCTGGAAAATAAATAAAAAATGTTTTGATTTTGTGATTTTGTACCTTTTTTTTTTACTTTTTTAAATATTTGGCAACAGGAATCAAGGATATATATTCTTTTTCTATTATTATTATTATTATTATTATTATTATTATTATTATTATTATTATTATTATTATTATTATTACTTTTTTAGATCCTCCCAAATAAGTGAATTTATATTATAATAATAACCCTGAAACAAAAATATTTGAAGCAGATGCTGGATGAAGAAGGTAGATTTGAGGCTGAAGTAGCAGAAGTACAAGCATGGTGGAACTCAGAGAGGTTCAAGCTAACAAAAAGACCATACACAGCAAGAGATGTTGTAGCATTAAGTGGAACTCTTAAACAAAGCTATGGTTCAAACGAAATGGCTAAAAAGCTATGGAGAACACTCAAAACTCACCAGGCCAATGGCACTGCTTCAAGAACTTTTGGTGCATTGGACCCAGTTCAAGTAACCATGATGGCTAAACACTTAGACTCCATTTACGTTTCTGGTTGGCAATGTTCCTCTACACATACTACTACCAACGAACCAGGTCCTGATCTTGCTGATTACCCTTATGATACTGTCCCTAACAAAGTCGAACATCTGTTTTTCGCCCAACAATATCATGATCGAAAGCAAAAAGAAGCTAGAATGAGTATGACTCTCGAAGAGAGAGCAAGAACTCCTTATGTTGATTACTTGAAACCTATTATTGCTGATGGGGATACTGGTTTTGGTGGGACTACTGCAACTGTTAAGCTTTGTAAGCTTTTCGTTGAAAGAGGAGCTGCTGGTGTTCACATTGAAGATCAATCTTCTGTTACTAAAAAATGTGGTCATATGGCTGGCAAAGTACTTGTTGCTATCAATGAACATATTAATAGGCTTGTTGCAGCCAGGCTTCAGTTTGACGTTATGGGTGTAGAAACGGTGCTAGTTGCTAGAACTGATGCTGTTGCGGCCAATTTGATCCAAACTAATATGGATAGTAGAGATCATCAGTTCATTTTGGGGGCAACAAATCCAAATCTTAGAGGAAAAAGTTTGGCTAGTTTATTAGCTGTGGCAATGGCAAATGGTAAAACAGGAGCCGAACTTCAAGCTATTGAGGATAATTGGATTGCATCATCACAACTTAAGACTTTTTCTGAATGTGTAATCGATGCAATTAAGAATATGAATGGTATTGGAGAAGGTGAGAAAAGGAGAAGACTAGAGCAATGGATGAATCATTCTAGTTTTGACAAATGCTTATCATACGATCAAGCGAAAGAGATTGCTGACAGATTGGGAGTTAATAATTTGTTTTGGGACTGGGATTTACCAAGAACTAGAGAAGGGTTTTACAGATTTAAAGGGTCTGTAATGGCAGCTGTGGTTCGTGGATGGGCTTTTGCACCTCATGCTGATCTTATTTGGATGGAGACTGCAAGTCCTGACTTGATTGAATGTACTAAGTTTGCTGAAGGGGTGAAATCAAAGCATCCTGAAATAATGTTAGCTTATAATCTTTCACCATCATTTAATTGGGATGCTTCAGGAATGAGCGATGAAGAGATGAGAGATTTTATTCCAAGGATAGCAAGATTGGGATTCTGTTGGGAGTTCATAACATTAGCAGGATTTCATGCTGATGCACTTGTGATTGATACTTTTGCAAGGGACTTTGCAAAGAGAGGAATGTTGGCTTATGTGGAGAAGATACAGAGAGAGGAAAGGAACAATGGAGTTGATACTCTTGCTCATCAGAAATGGTCTGGTGCTAATTACTATGATAGATATCTTAAGACTGTCCAAGGAGGCATCTCTTCCACTGCTGCTATGGGCAAAGGCAAGTTCTTAATTTTTTTTTTTTATATATACTTGAATTAAATGAATGATAGACATGGCGGAACGATAAATATTATCGCCGTGTGATCTAAGATTATAGATTCGTTTTGTAGAAATAATCTCTTGCAACTACAAAAGAAGGCTGCTTGCAGTAAATAATGAATTAGACACTTTTCTGAACCCTAAGCATTGTAGGAATGTTTATGCATCCAACTGCCCCTTTTATAATTGAATTAAATCAGTTAAATCAATCAGATTTTATAGGCACTAATTACTGTATAACTTGAAAATTTGTTTTGTTTTGCAGGAGTGACTGAAGAGCAATTCAAAGAGACATGGACGAGGCCATGGGCCACAGAAATGGGCAGCGCAGGAAATGAGGTGATTGCCAAAGCAAGGATGTAGAAGAGAGAAGCTTTGAATATGGTCTAAGGGGATTTATTTTTATTTTATTTTATTTTTAAAAAATTGGAAAATTGTAACCCCAGTTCTCATATTTTTTGGGACTGGGGAGTGAATAATTTGTGGCAATAATTCAGTAGACTATCGTAGGCCATATTCTGGCTTTAAGTTTTTTCTAAAAGCCACTAGGTTCTTTTTGTTGGTACTTTCGGTGATCTTGTTAGAAATTTGAACCTATTTATGTTTATTTGTAATGCTTCCAATACAACTAAATTGTTTGTTTCTTCACTATTTATAGTTTTATTTTTCATTTTTTATTATTACTAATTTTTCAAACATTGAAAAAACCTCATGATTTTTTTTTCTTGATGGATTTCGTTGGAAAATGAACCTAAAGAACCATGAATTTGCTGTCCTTTCAAATGATCAATTATTCAAATGGTCCATTTATATTTACATTTCACCAATCAGCACAATAATTATAATAAATAAAAATAAAAATAAAAAACAAAATTAATCTACAAAGAAATTTTACATGAGCAAATACCAATACTACCAAAATGCTTCTAATTAAAGAAGGCATATATTATACAAACATAAAATACCATTAACTGCAGTCTGCAGTTTTCTTCCAAAATTTTGCTGCTTTTTACAGTAATAAACTAGAATTAAAGCAGCTACTATCCCCATTCGCGTATAATTTTATAAACTTTTCATTGGGATGTTGAGTATCTGGAAGTCCAGTACTTCTCAATTTCCTCTGCTGTTCTTCCAGGAATCCTCCCAGCAATTAGAGACCATCTATGGCTCCACACAGAAGGAAGAAAAAAAAAAGTAAAAGAAGTAAATGTTTAGTAGGAGTCAATTTTATTAACTGAAACACATTTCTAATATAATTTGATAAATGAATATAATTACCCTTTTAAATTTTTAAAAATATGATTGAAACAGAAAAAAATTTTCCCAAAATTTTGTAGCACTTTTTCTCCCAGACTCCCACCAAACATTACTTGAAGGAAATGAGGAAAGATAATTAACTAAGCTCAGCTCACCTCTCGCCAACCAGATTGTACATCCTAGTAATTAGAGTTTCCTCATCTTCAGAGAATTCAAGCTTAGAGTCTTGGCTGGATTCATCTGCAGTTTGCATCCCAACAAAAATTAGCCAAAACAACCACTAATTTCTTCATGCAAGAATATTAATAATCCAAGAAAAACCCAAAAACAATTCATTCAAGAAAATTAAATTAGTCATCCCCTAGAATTAACTGGAAAAACCCAGAAAGAAAAACAGAACTGGAAAACTTCGTGTAAATTAATAGTAAGCAAAACCTAGATATATAGTAAGCCTATGATTACAATCAAGAACAGAACAAAACAAAATCGACAGACAATTAAGGAACTCATTAATTTGAATTGAGATCAAGATATTAATACTACCTCTATAATCAACAGAGGATATATTATCATCACTAGAGTGATCATCAAAGTCAGCCATTAGGAATTTTGAAAGTGAAAAAAAAAAGAACTGGAGAAGAGCCAACAGATAGATTTTGTTTTTCTCTGATGTGAAGTTAAAGAACATAGGAGATGGATGGTAGCGTGTGAACTGAAATGGAGAATTAATAAATGGGTCGTTAGAGAGAAGAACGGGCGGTATGAGAATGGTTGTTGAAACCTAGTTTTTAAGGTCCAACTTTGATAGGTAGTTGAGAATTCTTGTTTGGTTGGTAAGAAAATGATTTTCTTCTTTATTTTGTTTTTCTTATTAGACATTGGGACTCTTTTGACTGCGACAGCTCCTTGCGGTTTTTTCAAGAATTGGATAAGTTCGGATGGTGATTTTTGTCCCCGTAGGCTCATAGGCTTTTTAAGTTTATGCGCTTAAAGCCACCTGCATCGCGAGGTGAAATAGAGAAGGGAAAGTGGGAGTACACTGCGGTCGTGTACTGCATTGCACGGTAAAATGGAGGGAGAAATATCAGGCCGGTGCGAAAAAAGAGAAGTAGGAGGAGGAGTAGGACTATTATATTAATTAACTTCTTTTGTCCAATAAAATCTTGCCACGTGACAGTTTTTTTTTAGAAAAAGAATATATATTTAATTTTTATGTGTTAAAAAGTCCGAAAATATTAATTTTTTTTGAAAATAAAGCAAATTTTTTTTTTCATAAATTGATAATATTTTTAAGATTTTGTTGTATATTTTTAATTTTATTAAATAATAAAAAATTATAATAATTATACATTTTATTTGTAAATTTTATTCATTTAATTAGTATTTTTTAAATTTTACAATTATAATGACTACAAAAAATTAAATATTATTCATGCATATTTACATTAGTTGTAAATAGAATAATTAAAAATTTTAAACTAGGTTGAGAGACTTTTATTTTCCTAAAGAAATATAAATAATTAAAAATAATATTACAATATGAACAAAATATTTAAATAGAAATATAAAAAGAAATATTTTAAAAATAATTAAATGAAAAATATGAATAATTTATCTTCTGAGTGTGTAAGATTTCACATGAGTATTATTTATTTTTGGTCAAAAAATTAAGCATGATGTGATTTATCATCTTTCTTTGTAGGATATGAGTCATCTTCACATGAGTGTTTCAGACTTCACATTGGTAATTTCTGTCTATAAAATATCACTCAACTCCAATCTTTTACCCACACCATTATCTCTCTTCTCTATTCTGCTTGTGCTTTTTTCTTATTAGCAATTATATAGGTTTTTCATCTACTCAATCAAATGGATCCAAATCACCCTCATTTTAATCAATGGTTCGAATCAAATTTCTCGAATGAATTTTCTCAAAATCCACCAAATCCAAATTTACCAACAGAAATTCCAACCAATCCAAATTTCTGTACGCAAATTCCAACAAATCCAAATTTTTCACAAACATTATTTGCTCCCATACCAAGTTATCCTTACAACAGTGCTTTTCAATTCACATAAAAGTCTCAGTCACACCCAATCGGAGGTCCCCCTTCAAACTCTCCTATAACTGAAGAGAGTTTTAATCAAAATGAAGACCGTGAATCAATAAAAGAAAGTAAGAAAAAGAAAAATTGGACATGGGAAGAAGATACCATTTTGGTTAGTGCTTGGTTGAATACTTCAAATGATGCTATTGTAAACACCAACCAAACTCGTAATTCCTTTTGGCATAGGATTAAAGATTTAGTCCTTGAAGCCATGCCTCACATGTCATCACAAACGAAAGAATCACTTCGTAAGAGGTTCGAGTTGATTAGTTCATCGGCTATGGCTTGGGGTTCGTGCTATGAAGAAGCACAAAGAAATGCCCGGAGTGGTTGGAATGATGCGGATATTGAAAATCATGCATATGAAATATTCAATGCGAGATACAAAGGTCAGAAATCAAAACAGTATAAACAACATTGGGAAAAATTACTTCGTGACCAACCCAAATGGAAAGTTTTATACAACCAAGCAAACACCACTGTGGGTATTGGGAAGAGAAGTAAAATAAACGCTGAAGGAGCGTATTCCACTTCATCAACTGGAGAAGGCAACCAACAAAATGACATTAAGGAAGCTCAATCACCAGCTCGCCCTGAAGGAATAAAGGCCGCCAAAAGAAAAGGTAAAGCAACTTCGTCATCCGCAGTTACTAAATTGTCATTTGATGTAGCCATTTTGGCTCCACTTTCAGAAATGGCCACTGCTATAAAAGATTACACGGAAAGGCAGGAGCAAAGAGAACATCAAAAAATGAAAGCAATTGAAAAAAAAATTAGAGCAAGTGAGTATAAAAAAGATATGAAAGTGATAATGAAGGATCCAATGTCAATTCAGGATGAGAAAAATGAGAGAATGACATATAAAGTACGCAGAACAACTTAGACAGAAGTGGGCCATGCCACCACTCTAAGTATGATTATATGTTTCCTATAAGTAGTTTGAAATTATGATTAATATGTAATCTTGTGTTTTCTTTTAATGATGTTATGTTTAATATATTAGGACTTTAAAATTAATGATTAGTATGTAATCTTGTGTAATATGTTAGTAGTTCAAAATTATGATTAACATGTAATCTTGTGTTTTCTTGTTATGTGTAATATGGATGCTTTAGTAACAATATTCTGAAGGACAATGAATTCCACATTGGATGCTTTAGTTTTGGCCAAAAAATATTAAAGTTGATGTGAGTTTTTCCTCTTTTCTGTGGCCCATCTTCACATGCTTTAGTAACAATATTCTGAAGGACAATGAATTCCACATTGGATGCTTTAGTTTTGGTCAAAAAATATTAAAGTTGATGTGAGTTTTTCCTCTTTTCTGTGGCCCATCTTCACATGCTTTAGTAACAATATTCTGAAGGACAATGAATTCCATATTGGATGCTTTAGTTTTGGTCAAAAAATATTAAAGTTGATCGAGTTTTCCCTCTTTTCTGTGGCCCATCTTCACATGGGCAATTAATAACTTCACATGGGTGTGATAGAGATGAAAAGGACCTCAAGTTTCTATAAATACCTATCCCAAATAACTCATTCACCACACAACTAAATATCATTCCTACAATATGTCATCCTCTTCTTCTTCATTAGATTCTTCTTCCTCTTCGTTTAGTAGTTCTTCTAGTGATGAAGTTGCTAAATTAATCGAACAAGCTATAACCCACCCTGTGATGCGAGAGATACCTCATCAAATTAAAGAAGCAATTGAACAGTTCCAGACAACAACGTCGGCGTCCACTTCAAGACTACGGCGACGTAGATACATCGAAAGAAATCGTGAATTTGGCCATGAGCGACTATATGCCGATTACTTTGGCGAAAATCTGACGTATCCTAAACACGTATTTCGCCAAAGGTTTCGAATGAGAAGACATGTCTTTCTACGAATTGTTGAAAGAGTTACTGCAATTGATCCATACTTTCAACAACGGCCTGATGCATTACAAAGAAATGGACTCTCACCGCTTCAAAACTGTACTGCTGCTATACGAATGTTAGCATATGGAGTTCCAGCTGATTATGTCGATGACTATGTGCGTATAGGCGCATCAACAGCACAGAAATGTTTTAAACGTTTCTGTCAAGCTATTTGTGGAGCTTTTAAAGATGAATATTTGCATCGACCTAACAATGATGACATTCGACGGCTAATGAATTACGCGGATCAACGTGGCTTTCCTGGAATGTTAGGAAGTATTGACTGCATGCATTGAAAATGGAAAAATTGTCCGGCAGCTTGGAAGGGTCAGTACACAAGCGGATATAAAGGAACTCCCTCAATAATTCTAGAGGCGGTGGCAGGTCCTGATTTATGGATTTGGCATGCTTTCTTTAGGGTAGCCGGTTGTAACAATGATATTAATGTGTTGGACCGGTCACCCTTATTTGATGATGTGCTCAAAGGCATTGCTCCGGAGGTAAATTTCACTGTTAATGGAAATTCATATAGATCAGGGTATTATTTAGCTGACGGAATATATCCTGAATATGCCACGTTTGTGAAATCCATCCCCCATCCAACTGGTGCAAAGCGAAAGTTGTTCGCAGAGCGACAAGAATCATATCGGAAAGATGTAGAATGAGCATTTGGGGTGTTGCAGGCTCGATTTGCAATTGTTCGTGGCCCTGCACGCTTATATCATCAGAGTGATCTTAGTTATATCATGAGAGCGTGCATCATAATGCATAATATGATAGTTGAAGACGAGCGAGACACGTATGCCAATTTCGCTGACATTGCTGCATTTGACGAAGTTGATAACACACCTTCACAGCCAATTTTAGGTGAATCGAATTTACCTAGTTATGAAAATTACGTACAAAATTATACCCAAAATTCTATCGCACTTCGAAGTAGAGCAACTCATCGACAATTGCAAGCAGATTTGTTAGAGCATGTATGGAATTTCAATAATAATGCATAGTTTTATTTTAATTTAAGGAATTTAAGTTTAGATGTCATGTAATTATGCAACTTTTATTTGGTTATTATTGTATTTTTTAATATTTAATGATGTTAGTGTTTTACTTGGTTATTATTATTATTTTTTAATTATTTTATTAGTATTTTGAATTAATGCAATTATAGTAATAAATTATTCTCTAAATTAATTAATAAAAATAATTTTAAATTAATTAATTAAATTCAAAAATAAATAATATTATATGTATGTAATTAATTATTGGTCACTATAATTTATTTAAGTAAATTTATTAAGTTAAAATTATTTTTGGAATAGAAATATAAAATGTTTGATAATAAAAAAAATCAAGTGGGTCCCATGCAGAATAATATTAGTAGGACTTTGGGATGGAGGAGATGTGGTGGAGTTGTGGAGGAGTAGTGTGTTGGGCCCACAAAAACTGATGTGGAGGAGAGAGGTAGTTAGTAGTCCTTGCTTTAGTAGTCCTTGAAATGCACGTGGCCTAATAAGTGGGCTTGCTAATGCTAATGCTAATGCTCAGTTGTTAATCATTAAATTATTGGAGAAATTAAGTCCAGACTTTTTGAGATATTTATTATTTTATTAAAATTTTTTTAATTAATTTATAAAAATATATAATAAACTTATAATAATTTAACAATGAACTTATTAGAAATATACTAAATCTATAATAAACTAAAATACTTTAATAAAGGATTAAAATGAATAGCACTAGTCAAAAGAAATAAAACTATAAAATATTTTGAGACATTTTATAAATTTATCAAAAAATTACAGTATTATAAATTAATTAGTTTAAAAAATATTATTAAATTTACAAAAAAAAAATATTAACTATATAGAGAGTTTAATCACAATAGTTAATCACTGACAGTTGATGTGAATGGTTAAATTAAACAGGACATAAGAGAAATTCATGAAAAAAAAATTTCTTTTTAATTATATACTGAAGATAAAAATTTATTTAACATATAAAGCATATATTCATATAAAAGACCTTGTGTACACCGATTTTATTCAATCCGTAATTTTAATGAAAAATAAATAGAAAGGTGATCTGCACGTCAGGCTTCTCCAATTTTACATTCTAGTTTCAACATGACATCATAAACTTTGTCAAATAACACAATAACATTATTTTGTCAATTTATTCATAAAATATTAACATTATTTTTGTCAATTTATTCATAAATTATTTTGTTTAAATTACTCACTTTTTAATGGCACAAGTCAAGTATTAATTATTAAAACTCGATTTATAATATCACAAATTAGAAATTCAAACAAAAATACTTCTCTTATATATATATATATATATATATATTTACAATATTAATTATATAATATTTAAGTTAAGGTAATCATTCCAAATTTACAAATTAAAATTAAAATATCAATAATATTAGTTTTATTTTTTCTAGAGACTTAAATTTTTAAGATCAATGGAATACACAATAAAATTAATTTATACATTATAGAAAGTTTATACTATTCTAAAAAAAAAATTATTGCTGATAGTTGTCAACCTTATATTATTATTGTTGATAGTTGATAGTTAACTAATAATAGCTGATAATTGTTTGTTATTATTTGTTTGATAAAATTATAGTAGCTATTGTTGTCAATATATTTAATACATTTAAGAATATTAAAAATAATACATCTCAAACTCAATTAAAGTTTACTCTCAAATTAAAAGTTTAGATATATGATTTTTTTTCACTCAAACAATTATATATTATATATTTTTTAAGAGATATAGAGTCATAAAATAATAAAATTTTTTTTATGTGTGTATATATATATTTTTTTTTCTTAAGAGAAAGCACTTTACCCCCTTAATGGACTTTTCTGGTGCATATTCAAATTGAAAAAAATTATACTTTCTATCATTTTTATATAAATTTCTTTAATTTTTACTACTAAGGGTATTTTAGTTATTTTGCAATAAACTCATAATAAATTATATGAATTTATATACTCTTAATAAATTATGTAAATTTGATATTTTTGTAAAAAAAATATAAATTCTTATAAATTTAAAAATATTTTTTAAATATGATAAATTTGAATTTTTTTATTTTTTCTAATATTTTTGTAAAGATTCTATCCAGATTAGTCTACAATATCTGAATTATAGGATATTGGAAGGCTAGACCTAATGTTTATTTAAATATTATTTTTAATAAAATAATTTAATTTTTTTATTCAATGTAAGAGCTATTTTGGGGGAAAAAAAATAGATTTGAGTTTTTGCATATAGCAATCGACAACCAATCAACTATTATTAAAAAAATCTAAATAATTTTGATATTGCTGATAGCTAAAAACTAATATTAAAAACTTTGGTCAAACACTCGCTTAATGTAATCCTAACATAATCTTAAACATGGTTAATTATTTATCTTTGTAACATTCTACTATATATTATATAAAAATTAGGATTAACTATTTAAAACAATATCTTTGTTCTTGATTAATTAAGATTAGCTTAGTTAAACACGAGTTGTTATACATTTTTTATTATTTAAAAGATATCTTTATTCATAACTTTTTTTTTAATTTTGTTAATATCAAGTATAAAAACATATAAATAAACATTATAATTTAAAATTTTAAAATAAAAAATTCAAGTTATTACTGTACATATGAAAGAAAAAAACGTCATTTTACTATTTTAATGAATAATACCACACTTTTTTTTCCTTTCCTTTTTTTTTTGAGATAGAAGGTATAATTCTCATTCATAAAATAAGTTGCATAGTTAACAGTAAACACTAATAGAAATTTTATAACGGATATGTCTTGCAAAATTAGTAACCGATTTGCAAGGGATTTATAATGAAAAAAAATTAAAAATAATTTTTAAATGTTTGCAACGGATCCTTCCATTGCAACATTTACAATGGATTTGCAATGAATTTGTGATGGATTTGAAATTAATATTTGCAACGGAATATCTTTCGTGGCAAAGCAAGGCACATAATTTTGACACTTTATTTTGCAACGGATTTTTTTCTGTTGCAATTTGCAATGGCAATTTTTCGTTGCAAGATCATATTAAAAATAAAAATATTATAAGGGACCTGTGCCTATTTGTAAAAATCCATTGCAAAATTTCCTTAAAAACTACGTCGTTTTATATATTTATATATTATATCTTGATATGGTTGGGTGGGGGGATTGGTTATGGTTGACTATATGATCTGTTTACTTTACCTAAAATACTCTGGAAAAATACCTTTGTAGATATCAAATCATTTCTATGAAAAATCACTTTGATTCGCACGTTGAAATATAACTTAGTATAGCGAGTGCATCTTTCCTAGACAAATTCATGTTCAATTCCCTTTCCCTGTATCATAATGAAAAGAAAAATCACTTTTATCCACTTTGTATTTGCAGCCCTCTCTAATCTTATCGTTATCAACATTGGGGTAATAATATGGCAAAAAAAAAAAAAGGATTTTTCTCTTCATTATCTGATAAAAAATTGACTCATCGCCAATTTTAATCCTTGTATACCCTTTCTATATATTAAGGTTTTATATATTAATGGTAAATCCATTTAATTAAATATAAAATCGAATTATTGACTAACTTTCACTCCTAAGTATCCAAGTTATTTTTAAAATGAAAAATTATAAGTTCTTAATTCTAATCAAAAGTCAATATTCAATTAACAAAATAAAAAATAGATTTACACTAGGGAAAGTGGGAAATGTTATTAACTGAATGTCATTTTTTCAATTTCAAACAAGTGGAGCATAGGTATTGAGATTACAAACATAAATGAAGAATTGCACTTGATTTCATTATTGTGCACGCGAATGAGGTGCATATTATATACAAGTTGTAGCTTAGTAAGTTATGCCATCTGCAAATAAGAGTGGAGTTAATTACTACTAACTACTAAGAAACAAAAAAGAACTCAACTACAATCAACTAAGAGAATAAATATCTTCATCATCCCCTCTCAAGTTGGAGTGCGAATATTGAGCACTCCAAGCTTAGATAGAAAGGAAGTAAAAGCTAGATAATATTGAGCATTAGTAAAAATATCTACAACTTGATCTCTGGACCTGAGTGGCATCAACCTAATCAAGCCTCATTGGATCATCTCTCTTACAAAGTGACAATCGATCTCAATATGCTTTGTTTGCTCAAGGAAGATAGGGTTGTGAGCAATATGTATTGTAGATTGACTGTCACAGAACAAAAGACAAGCTTCCAGCTGAGAAATATGTAAATCTTGCAACAAGTAAGCTAGCTGTAAATCACAAGAAGCAAGTGTTAAGGCTCGATATTCAGCTTCTAAAGAAGATTGGAAATTGTGGTTTGCTTCTTTAATTTTCAAGAAATTAGAAAGCTACCAAGAAACACACATAAACTATTAGTGGACTTTCTAATAATGGGACAAGAAGCCTAATATGCATTAGAATATCCTTGAAGCTTTAGAGAAGATGAAGATGAGTAAAACAATCCTTGGGCAAGAGAGCCTTTTAAATAACGAACTCTATGTACAATAGTAAGATGATCCTTTGTGGGCTTATCAAGTTATTGAGAGAGAACTTGACTTATATGAATTGTGTCTGGTCTTGTATTGGTGAGACAAAGAAGTTGACCTATCAATATTTTGTAAGAAGAGATCGACATCTATAAGTGGAGTAGCAGTATTAGAAAATTTGGAATTGGGAAGCATTAGTGTGGAAACTGGTTTTGAGGCTAGAAAACTAGTGTGTCATTGAGCAATTCAAGTGTATACTTTCTTTGGCACCAATGGATTTCCCTTAGAACTTCTGTAAACTTCAAGGCCCAACCCAGAAAGTATTTCAAAGTTCCCAAATCCTTTATCTTGAACACAACATCTAAATAAGCCTTGATCTCATCAACTTCATCAATATTATGGCTTGCAAAGATCATATCATCAGCATAAATGAGTAAGGTTATGAAAGATAAAGAATTAGCTTTGATAAACAAAGAGGAATCAACAGTACTTTGTACATAACCTGTGTACGAGAGCTGAGGTCAGTTCATGATTCCATTGTCTACTGGCCTGTTTCTAACTATATAGTGACTTTGTAAGTCTGCAAATAAGATTAGGATCCAAAGCTTAAATCCCTACGTAAAGTCATATAAAACTCCTTATGCAAATCACCATGGAGGGAAGCATTGTTAATCTCAAGTTATTGTAAAATTCAACCTTTCACTGCTGCAACAACCAACTGAGTTCTAATTGTTGTAATTTTAGCCAGAGAGAAAGTTTCAGTGAAATCTATGCCTTCCTGCTGTGTATAGGCTTTTTCCACTAAACATGTTTTGTATCTTTCTATGGTTCCATCAAACTTGTATTTGATTTTGAATACCCATTTATAGCCTATAAGCACCTTCCCTAGCAGCAATGAAGTGAGCTTCCAAGTGTTATTGTCTTTTAATGCTTTGATAACATCACTCATGGATTCTTGCCATTTTGGATCTTTGATTGCCTAAGAATATGTTTTTAGTTCTATGACAATCATGATTTGTAATGAAAAAACTCTATAAGCAGGCGAAAAACTATCATAACAAAAGCATAGAAGATAACTGATGAGGTGAATTCAGAAACTGAGTTGGAGCAACAGTAGAAAAGTTACTAGAATCATAGCATTTTGTGCTTGTTTGAACTAAACTACAGTGATAGTCTTTTAAGTATGATGGTTGTTGTCTTGATCTTTGAGGCCTTTGAGACGGGATAGAAGCACTCTGGTCAAGTGGATTTGTAGATTGAGATTGGTTATTTGGAATAGGTGGAGAGGCAGTAGTAGTGTTTTGATGTGTATTGGTTGGAATATCAAAATCATGAATTGGTTTGGGATGATTTGCTGTTAATATGACAAAATCAATGAATTGATGTTTGTTACTTTGATATGGAAAGATTTGTTCATGAAAGAGAACATGCATGGAGATGAAAACTCTATTAGATTCCAAATCAAACAGTGTATAACCTTTGACCCAAGGCTTGTATCCAAGAAACACACATTTGACAGCTCTAGGAATAAATTTATGCCTTTGACTCTCTCAAGAAGATACAAATGCTAAAGGCCTAAAAACTCTCAAACGAGAATAATTTTGTGGTGAGTAATATAAGACTTCAAAAGGAGTTTTATTAGCTAACATAGGAGTAGGAATATAACACATCAAATGCACTGCATGAACAATAGTACCATGCTAGAATGTAAGAGGAATTTCTTTGAAAAAAATAAAGAACGAGCTATATTCAATATATGTTGATGCGTCCTTTACAATAATATTATTTTGTTGAGGAGTTTCAACACAAGAATTCTGATGTTGGATATTTTCTCAGCATGAGAAGATAACATTTGGAAATCCACACAATTATTAGAATGAATTATTTTCACATTTTTATTAAATTGAACAGAAATGAAGTTATAGAAATGTTGCAAGGGAGGTCTGACCTATGACTTGCATTACAAAAGATAAATCCAAGTGAAATATGAGTGATCATCAACAGTAGTAAGGTAGAAACAATGTCCATTTATTGAATTTACAAAAGGACCCTAAATATCTACATGAATCATGTCAAAGCAACTATTTGAACTAGACTGACTTATAGGAAAACTTAGCTTCTTTTGTTTTCCTAAGTGACGGACATGAAAGGCTCCAGTAGAAGGAACAGAAACAGATAGTTGTACTTGTTTGATGAGAGGGAGACATTTATTTGATGGATGTCCCAACATGAGATGCCATAGATTGTGATAATTGGTATTACTAGAAAAAAAGTTCAATTTATTTGATGGAATGTAAAATTGATTTGAGGTTGAGAAAAGCTATAAAGACTGTAATATTTAAAATTTTAAATAATAATTTTCTAACAAATATTGATATTTGATTGTATAGATTAATGAGATTGACTTAAAAATTTTGAAATAAGTGGGAAAGTAGGATAAGTTAAATTTTAAAAGTTGAAAGTTTGATTGTGGAAAATCGGTATTTTGGAGAAAAAACCCTAAAGTGATAAAAATTTATGAAAATGTCCTTGTGATCTTAGAATTGAATTTTTATTGAGTTTAGAATGTGAAATATGGATAGTAGGGCTTTAAATTAATAAAAAAAAAATATTTTTACAGTTTTACGAAACTAAAAATCAGATTAGAATAAAAGAAATTAAGAAATTGGGAGCACCATAGTTATGGTGAGCACACCCTTACCTAATCAAAACTTAGACCACTAAAAAAAGATGAACCTAGAAGTTCTCCTTATTTCTTCTTCCATCATTCATGCCATTCACCATCACCATCACTTTCTTTCCAATTTTCTTCATCTTTCTTTCATCAAATTGAGCAAGAATCAAGAGAAATCTACATCTAGTTGCTAATTTGTAAGAGAATTCATTAGAGTAGATAAGATTATCATCAAATAATCAAAGGGAAAGTGAGAAAAGAGAAAGGTAGGAGTTCTTGAAGAGGTTTGTGCTTGTGTATTGATAATTTGTAATTATTTGGTTTTTTTGAATAGTTAGCCAGAAGGTGGCTATCCATGGTGATAGTGGACACTTCGTGCCATTGTAGACATATTGTGTTGCCAATGATAATGGGCATACTTGCCAACACGAGAATATTGCACTAAGGTGGGCCTTTAGCCAATTTCTTGATAAGTGAGCATTTATATGCTATCAGTGACCCGTTATCTGAACCTAGGGTTTATATTCAATGTGTGCAAGTAAATTAATAAGAATTGTATAAGATGAGAACATTATGTTAAGTGACTAAATTGTTAAAGGTATTGAACATTGAATCTTCTTGTGTTATGTGTATTAGATATGCATATTTATTTAATCTCTATCAAAGTTATAAAATGATGATTTTATTACTTTTATAAATGTTAATTCAAGGTTATCTTTATTATATACTTTCTTACAAATTATGAGTACACAAATACCACTAAGTTTTACTTAGCGTGTTAAATTATTTTTGACGCATAGATCAAGTGAGATAAGAAGAGCCTAATGAGTAAGAGTTGTAAAGATCCATATCAATTGCATCACAAAAGGTCTTTTGAGAATTATTTTGTATAATGCTTTTTGAATAGTTTACATAGCAGAATTACTATATTTTGAATGATAGTTGTACATATATGTGGGGAGTGTTACACTTTGTGAGAAATATAGGGAACTTTTATAAATTACAAAAGTTACATAATATACATGTGTTTATATATCTATTGTATATACATGTCATCCTAATGTTGAGAATTTAGTTGAACATGTACTGTTGGAGATGGAAATAAATGACTTTGAGGATTGAATGAATGAGAAATGTTAACATGAATTTTTCTTAGGAAGGCAGTAACAAAATGAAACACAGGGGCATGTCGTTCTATTAGACACGGCCACATTGCATGTTTTTATTTAAGGAGGCAGTGTTGAATTTAAACACATGGGCATGTCAACCAAGTCCTTGTTTTAAAAAACAAAATACATGTTGATTTGTATGGTGCGCGAGTTATGTAGCATCTCTTTATAGTCAAGTGTACGGACCATTTAGGGGTGTTACAACATCACTGTGTTCAGCTATATCAATCATCTTCCAATTATCCTACAATATATATCAGAAAAATTAGTCTGCAACCAGATTGCTTTGTTAGTTTACTAACAACAACACGATTATATGTGAAATTAGACGCAAAGAGAACATAATAAAGAGTAATTCTATCAGCCAAAACCACATCTCCAACATGTGTAACAACCGAGTTGTTGTCATTAGGAAGCTTCACTGATAAATTCTTGATTGGTCTCCAATTGGTTAGATAATGAAAATCACATGTAATGTGATCAGTAGCACCTGTGTCAATTATCCTCTAATTTGGAGAAAAATTAATTGATGTAACAATAAGAGTACCAAATATGAATAGTAACTTCATGTTATGGTTGCAGAGAAGTCATTAATCTGTGTGAATTTGCCATGGACTCTATTGTATTATGTACTTGCTTAGGTTGAATAAGACTAAGCAACTAGTTATATTGTTCTCTTGAGAAAGAGAAGACACCTTCATCTTCTTTAGAAGTGTTTTTGTCAAGTTCTTGCATCTCTGTGTCTCCATTAGTACTAGCTCCTTGTATCTAATTCACAGAAGCATTGGTAAATTGCCTAAATTTTGGCTTAAATCCTTATAGATAGCCATGTTTTCTATAGCATCTGTCTTCATTGTGTCCACTATAGCCACAATAAGTGCAAATGAGCCTCCTTCCTCCATAATAATTCAAGGTCAAGAACTTGATGAATTATTTTGCTAGAAATTGTTGAAGGATTTGTTTGGAGTAGAACCTTTAGCAGCAAATGTAGCATTTGTGATCTCTCCTATTTGCACATTAGATTTTGATTCAATTTGCCTTTCATGCTGAGTCATTAGGGAAAAGACGATATTTATGTTAAGCATTGAATCTAACAACATGACTTGTGATCTAATTGTAGCAAAATTCTTCGTTTAATCCTCTCAAAAAATGAACTAAATAATTAGCATCCTGATAGCCCCTATTGTCTTCAAAGCCTCACAATTGCAAGAAGGATTACAGACTCAGCCAGGAATAGGACTTAGAGCCACATACACATCCCATAGAATTCTTAATTGAGTAAAGCAATCACTAATAGGCAAATCACCTTGAGTAATATTGTAAATTTCTTGCTGCAAATCAATAATACGTATAACATCTTTATGTGAAAGTCTAATTCTCAAATCTTGCCATAATTCACTAGCAATTTCAATCCAATTCACATTTTAAGCAATCAAAGGAGAAAACAAATTAATGATCCAATAAGAGACTATTGTATTGTACCTATTCCAAGCTCCATAAAGATCATCAGTAGCAGTAGGCATTCACATCGATCCATCAATGGATCCATTTTTATTCCAAGCTAATGCTCTCTTCATAGACCTGGCCCAACAATGGTCATTCCTACTAGAAAGAACTAGAGAAACTAATACCAGAGATGCTTGGATGAAAAATAAGGACTAGATGGAAAATATTCTGATTTTTTAGTAGATGAGCTGGAAGCTTGAGCTGGTTGACTATTTACCAGTTTTCATTTTAGCAATATTTGTTTCTCTAGAAAATTTTTGATATAAAGGAAAAACAAAGAAAAAACTTTGTGGAGAATTTTGGAATCAAAGAAGAAAAAAACATAAAGGAAAAGATTTACCTAGAGCTTTGATACTATATTGAGATCTCACAAATATAAATAAAGAATTACAATTAGGGTTGTGCATAGATCGATTTTAATCATTTTTAGGTATTTTTAAACCAACTAAATTCGACCCTTAAATTAAAATATTTAGCCGAGATCGAATAAATATAAAATTTTGACCGACTCGTGTATATTCAGATTCGGTCGAGTAAAATTAGTTGAACTCGAATTAAAGTTCATAATCAAAACTCTAAAAGGATGAATAATAATTTTATAAGCAAACCAAAATGAAATTTAATAGAATAGGAGAAAAAAGAGAAAGAATAATCATAACCTTAACTCACATATAACGGTAAAGAACCAGAAATAAAAAATCACAGGAGAATTAGAATTTATAATTGATGGAGAAAGAAGAAAAATAAAAAAGAAAGAAGATGAGAATAAGTGAAAATAAGTTGGAGATCAAAATCTATTGGGCTATTCACCGTCCTTTAATAATCAGAAGTAGTGGTAGAAAGATTGAGAGATAGAGAGAATTAACTGAGTTTGAGAAAGAGGGAAAAAAAAAAAAGCTTGGCCGCCAAAGGTAAAAATCTGTAACCCTAACTCGCCAAAGATGCAAATATAAGCACCTGAAAAGACTGAAATGACCTCATTTTCCTTTAAGGGGAAACAAGGAAAACAAGATCATTTATGTAATAATATACATTATATATTGAAAAGGCAAAACAATATGATTGTGTTATATTATTACTTCTTTTTTCTATTTAATCTTTAATATAAAAAAATCCATTATCTTTTTACGTTTTTGGCATTTTACAGTTAATATGAAATCTTGAATTTGAAGGGTTTTACCTTTAATTGTATAAAATAATTTTTTTTTGAAAATAAATAGAGTTGTATTAATTCAAAAGAGGAATTACAAAATCAGGAGGAATCAAATTCCACTCCAACATATTCAGATATAAACGAGTTGCCTGGGCAAGAGCATGAGCAACTTTGTTCGCCGAACGCAACACATGAGAGAAAACTAAATTCCCACTAATCTCCTGGACAAGAGATTTACAATCAGAAACAACACCTCCAAAAACAGAAATATCAGTAACATTACTGGCCTTGAGTGCTTGAATAGCTTGTAAACTATCCGATTCAACTTCAACCCTTGGCCATCCTCTCTCCTTGAGCCAACTTAATGCTTCTCTTATCCCCATAATTTCAGCAATCAGTGGAGAAAAGCTACCAGTCATTCTTACTGCTTTTGCAGCAATAAAAGAACCTTCCTCATCTCTAACCACCATACCAGCTCCTGTCCATCCAGAATTCCCTGAAGTGGCAGTGTCAACATTCAACTTCATCCAATTCGACTGAGGTTTCTGCCATACACTTGCTGCATTAGATGATGCAGAGGCAACCATACCCTGGTTAGAGCTCTTATTAGCCTCCACCCACTCCTAATTTAACCGGTTAGCCCTGATCACACAAGAATAAGTATTTGGATTCCTATTATTCCAGATCACATTATTCCTATCTTCCCAAACTGACCAACAAAGATAAGCTAAAGAAACCGAATCTTTTGGATTGAAGAGAGCTAAAGCTCTTTTGAGTCATTCTTTAAAAGAATCAACTATTGGGGCAAACCAACCAATAGGAGAAGCATGCCATACTTGTTTGGCAAAACTACAGTCCACCAGAAGATGTTCACCGATTCTGAATGAGAATTGCACATTGGACATATCTCCATCACTGGTACATGACGAGTACGAAGTAAAGATCGACATGGAAGGGAATTAGAAGCTGCCCGCCATAAGAAGTTTTTTTATTTTTGGAGCAGCTTGAAGTGACCACAGTTTCTTCCAAAAGTGACGATCACTAGCATCAATCTCCATACCTCCATTCATAACTCTATATGCACTCTTCACCGAAAAAACACCTTTCTTTTCGTACCTCCAAAACTGAGAATCCGCATGGATATCTCCTCGTAAAGGAATCGATAGAATTAGATCCCTGTCCTTTTGGTTAAAAATAGTATGAATCAAATCCACATTCCACTTCCCATCAACAATCAGATTTGACACCATAAACACACCAAGATTAAAATAAAAAACAGTGGTAACAGTTGGTAAATCGACATTCGGAAGCCAACTGTCGAGCCAAATGGAAATATCTTTTCCATTGCCTACACGCCATGAAAGCCCATTCCTGATCAAACCTTGTGACTCCCTTATACTTCTCCACACATAACTCGGATTCGCACCCAACGGTGCATCCAAGAAGGAACCATCAGGGAAATATTTGGCTCTTAAAATCTGACTTGCCAAAGAATGAGAATTAACAAAAAGATGCCAACCCATTTTACCATGCATAGCCACATTAAACTGATGAATCTCCTTAAAATTCAAGCCACCCACATGCTTATGACGAGAAAGTCGTGCCCAGCTCAGCCAATGAATTTTACGACTACCATCCGACTTGGATCCCCACCAAAATTGGGCCATCATTTGCTGCAAATCATCACAAGTTCCTTTCAGAAGAAGAAAAAGATTCATGACATAGCTTGGTAATGATTGCAAAACAGACTTCACAAGAATCTCCTTTCCAGCTCTAGACAGAGCCTTATGTTTCCAGGAATTTAATCTTTTCCAGAACTTATCCTTGACAAACTGAAATACCTCCGCCTTGTTGCGACCAATTGCCGTTGGGAGTCCCAAATAAAGCCCCAAATTTTCATGTTCCAGAACATGCAAAGTGCCACAAATCAGATTTCGAACATCAGAGCTAACATTCTTGCTAAAGCAAACAAGTGACTTATCAAAATTAATGAGTTGTCCCGCTGCTAGAGCATACAATTGAAGAGCTTCTTTAAGAACCAGAGCTTGACAATGCTCTGCCTTAAAAAAAAAAATACTATCATCCACAAAAAATAAGTGGGACACTGTCGGGGTGCCTCTACAAACCGCAATCCCTTCCAATACACCAGTCTCAACCTTGCTCTGAATTAACCGAGATAATCCTTCCATACAAAGTATAAAAAGATAGGGGGAAACCTCTCCCCGGAATAATATTATCTAATAACATTCCTTGATGAAGAACTCTGAAGGACACAGTGGAAACACAGAGAGATAAAAATTTCACAAAAGCCTCTTTAAATCCGAGCTTTATAAGCATTTTCGACGTAAAGCTCCATTCAAGCCTATCATAGGCTTTGCTTACATCAATCTTGAGGGCTGCATAACCATCCTTCCCTCGCCGTTTGCCTTACATGTAATGAAGAGTTTCATAAGCAATCACTGTGTTCTCCTGAATATGTCTACCTGGCACAAAAGCACACTGAGAAGAAGAAATAATACCAGGCAAAATGCCTTTCAATCTATTCGCAACCATCTTGGAAATGATTTTATATAACATTTTGCAAAGTGCTATAGGCCGCAAATCAGTAACATACTCCACCTGATCTTTCTTAAGAATCAACACTATGGCCGTCTCATTAAGCTTTTGAGGGAACGTACCTGTCCGCAGACATTCAATACAAAAATCAGCAATTTGATCGCCAATAACATCCCAGTATTTCCTGTAGAAACCCGGATTGAACCCATCAAGGCCAGGTGACTTCTCTGCCTGCATACTAAACACCGCCTTTCTCACCTCTTCCTTAGTATAGGGTAGACTGAGATCCTCATTCTGTGAATCAGAGACAATCGCAGGAACCAGATCAATAATAAGGGCCAGCTTGAGAAGTAAAGATATTACAAAAATAACCCGTAATCAGTTCTGCAAGACCCGAATTCCAATCACACCAATTTCCCCCATCATCTTTCAATCTATCAATCCTATTCTTCTTCTGTCTGATAGTCGCTTTCTGGTGAAAAAATTTGGTATTTTGATCACCTTCCTTCAGCCAAAATTCCTTAGCTCTTTGCCTCCAATACATCTCTCTCCTTTGAAGTAGTTCAAAAAAACGAGACTTGATAGTATTAAATTCTCGTCTACTGTCCACATCACGCTTCCCCCTTAACAGACCCAACACTCTCTTACAGTTATTAATCTTAGCTTGAAATTATTTTCGCAAATCATTTCCCCAATCCCCCAACCTGCAACTGCACATCTGTAACTTGTCTAAAACCGACCCCAAACTTGGATCAGACCACACTGACTCAACAATCTCACGACATCCAGGGTCAATACTCCTAGCGTTTTCAAAACGAAAGATATGGGGAGTAGAACAAGGTAAAAATACTCTGACCTGTAAGAAGATAGGAAGATGATCCGAAGAGCTGTATTCCACCGAATAGGCCTTAGACATATGAAACTTCCTTCTCCAGTCATCATTGACGAGAAATCGATCAAATTTAGCTTTAATCCAGTCATCATCATCCCGACCATTATCCCAGGTAAATTTATAACCAGTCATATTATAATTTGAGAGACCAGATTCAATAACACCCTCTCTAAAATCTTGAATCAAACTGTTTGTATAGGCGTTACCTCCTCTCTTCTCTTCCTGCGTTAAAATTACGTTAAAATCCCCACAGCAAACCCATGGATAGGAATACTGTCGAGCCAACTCCTTTAACAAAACCCAGGACGCTCTCCTTTCACTTCTATTAGGCCTCCCATAAAAGCCCGTTATTCTCCATTCACCTAACAAAGCAACCTCTACTAAAACATCAATGTGCCAAAAAGAAGAGCCAAGCAGAGTAACATTCTGGGCCGACTTCCATATGAAAGCAAGCCCACCTCTCCTACCAACATTAGAAACAGCAAAAGCCCCGTTGTAACCAAGCAAAGTTTTTATTTCATCAATCTTTATTGCAGAAGAAATTGTTTCAACAAGAAAAATAAAATGCGGCCTCTTTTCCCTAATTAATTCTTGTAGGGTCTCTAGCGCACGTGGGTTGCCCAGCCCACGACAATTCTAGCTTAAACAACTCATTGTGATCGGCGGGTCCTCTCTTTGAGGCCCACAGCTGGTCCGTTTTTTGAAGTTGAAGAATTATTAAGGCCCGCATCTGGTTGCTTTTCAAGGCCCATCCTTCTCCTCTTTGGGTCATTAATAGTGATTCCCTCCTTATCTGTCTCATTAGGCAAAGGGGTATTTGAAGTAGAATCTCCACCATTAGCTCCATCATTCTTGTCTTTTCCTTTATTAGTGGCTGGATTAGCTCCCCCATTAACGCCTAAATTCACTCCTTGATTTTTGGTGCTTCCAAAATCAGTCTCCTTGCCTGAACCACCACGTCTCCATCGTCCACCACCTTCTCCTCCCTGAAACACATCGTCTTCATCCCTCAACCAACGAGCACCGATATTAAATTGCTTAGTCTGAGGACCAGCCCTCATCTCAGGTCCGAAGTTACGAACCGGCTTTCTCATTATATATATATAAAATAATTTAATTTACCTTGATTTAGTAAATCTTTAAATTTATTTATTGGCAATATTATATTTTTCAAATTCCTCAAAAGAGAATTTCAAAGAATATAAAAAAAAGAAGAAAATTTTCCCATCTTTCTCATTATATATATATATATATATGAAAAAAGGAATTTCCCTTTTCAAATGAAAAGTTTAAATAACCATTTTAGATACAACAATAGTGAGCTGTATCATTATTTAGCTGTAAAATTTATATTAATTATAATAAATTTAAATTCAATATTATATAATCTCACTTATATGATTTTAACTCAATTATAAACTAAATTTTTTAAAAAATAAAGTGCTAACATTATATTTTTTTTCTATAAAATTATTATATAATAATTTAAATATATTTTGTGGAAATATCAAGCACATTATTTTTTTTAAAAAATAATTCATTTTTTTAAATCGCACGATGCAATATATATATAAAGAGTTAATAAATATGTTAAACAAATATATAAGTAGTTTCAATGAAAAGAATTTACTTTGTACAAAGATATATATATATATATATATATATATATATATAAAAGATGTAGTGAATATCTTTTGAAGATGGTATTGCCGTATTGGTAGTAGCAAAATTACGAGAACATAGAAATAATTGCATAGCACCCAACTTTTCGTTTTTGAATGAAAAAGACACTTGTTTTTCATGCATGAGAAGTCTTCATGTGAGTTTCATCTTAATCAATGCTGTGTCAGTGCATCTTAATAAATGTGTACATATATATATAAATGCTATATAAACTAAATCAATCTGAATAAAATACTCTTTATATATTAAATATATTAAAAAAATAAAATTTTCTAATTATATATTTATTAAAAAAATTTAATAAATATAAAATTAAAATAATTATTTTTTAATATATTTAATATATAAAAAACTTTGAATTTAAATTAATTTAATCCATTTAATATTATTCATGTATATATATATATATATATACACAGAGATAGAAAAAATTTTCTGTGGTTTAGATGAAAGTATAAATTTTGAGCTGACTGACCGCATGAAACAGATAAATTTTCAAAATATATACCGATTTTGACCGGGCAAGTGTTATGAACTGATTAAATCCGATCAAATACATTCGGCTTCGTCAGTTTTTTAATTTCTGTACATCCCTAATTGTAATTGATTTCATTACTGTGCATGTGAATGGAGTACAAGTTGTAGTTTAGTTATTTTTGCCAGGTGTAAACAAGAGTAGAGTTAGTTATTGCTAACTACTAAAAAACAGAAAAGAACATAGCCGAGAATAAATATCTTCATCAGTAGAGAGAGAAGGTGAAATTTCTATTTATTTGAATTATTAACTAACTTTCACTCATAAGTATCCAAGTTATTTTTTAAAACAAAAAATTACAAGTTCTTAATTCTAATCAGAAGTCAATATTCAATTAACAAAAATAAAAAATCGATTTACACTAGGGAAAGTGGGAAAGGTTATTGACTGAACGTAATTTTTAAAATTTCAAACAAGTGGAACGTACGGAGAGAAGGTAAAATTTCTATTTATAGCAGTTGACATTTGACAAAAACCAAAATATAGCATCACTTCTTTCCTCTACATAACAATGTCGTGCCATGTGACTCGTACACGGGATCTCATCCTACCTAGTCAAGTTAAAATAGCATTGAGTTTCAACTTGATTCGATTAAAAACAATTTTGAGATTTAAAATTTAATTCTGTCCCTTTTTTCTTTTTTAAATTTCAAGCTTAATTCAAACAGAAATAGAAATATTTAAACTCCATTAAAATAGATTCTATTAATATTTTAAAAAAAATAAAGTAAGACTATTTTTTATGTAACGGAGGATTATTTAATTATTAATAAAAAAAATAGAAAGAAAAACTTATACTACAATAAACGGTACCATTATGGGTATTTGCTAGTTCTTTTAGGTAAAATAGAGTTTGCATCGGCCAATGGCCTTGTTATGGAATGGATTCTATAGTTGCAAGTTTGTATTTCTCTTTTGGTTATTAAATCTTGAGTTGGAAATATTGCGAATTTGGTAACTTACACTCGATAAGGACCAATTAACAATTTTCATACACAATTCAACCAAGTGCTATACACTTGTTCTTGACATGTTTCTAACATTTTCAGTGAACTAATTATACCATTTAGCCTACGTTGGTGCTAAATGTCAATTGATATAATATATTATTGTTATTTTGTCCCTTGTCCACTCCTGTTTGACAAAGCCATTTTATTTCGAAGAAACCAAATAGCCCACACCAGCACTATAGCTTTTTAAATTTTCAACTAACTCAAGTTCTTAGCCACTCAGCTGTTGCAATAACTTTATACTACAAAAAAAACTATGGGATTATCTTATTTTTTTAATCTTATGATTATTTTAAATAAATAATTATTTATCCAGAACGATAAATAAAAAAAATATAATATATATATTGATAAATTTAAATAAATAATCTATAATTTTCAAATTATAAAATATAAAGAGATATATAATTCCATGATATTATTATAATAGTTCATATAAATAATAAAAATTATTTGTTAAACCAAATGAACCAATACCAATAATAAAAAAAAAATACTTATATTAAAAATTAAGGAGCAATAACAAAAGATAAAAAGAACAACTTCAGTTATCCCATTCCAGCACCTGAGAAACTTTGAAAAAATAAATACAAAATTTATGAGGTGTGTATAGTGTTGCTTCAAGACAATAGATAAATAAAACATAAAACATGAATCTTTATAGGAATTTAAAATAAAGAAATGAAGATTTTCATTTCATAAGAAAAAAAAAGTTGCAAAGAAACCTTAATCCCAATGATTAAAGTAATTAAAAAATGAATGGAAAGAAGAGAGAGCAATATTTATTGCTTCAAATACATGAAAACCAGTTTATAAGGAAAAAAAAAGCTATATTTCAATTTATATATATATATATATTAAATTTTAATAGGATGTGTATCCTTTAACCCGCTGGGGTTAGTCCAGCGGGCTAGCGACCCAACCCACTAGGGGAAGGTCGCGGGTTCGAACCTCCCAAAAATGTATTTCCGGGGGTTTGAACCATTTAAAAAATTAAAAAAAAAAAAGGATGTGTATCCTTTAAAAA
Source organism: Garcia nutans (assembly GCA_947685225.1). Taxonomy (NCBI): domain Eukaryota; kingdom Viridiplantae; phylum Streptophyta; class Magnoliopsida; order Malpighiales; family Euphorbiaceae; genus Garcia; species Garcia nutans. Next base: position 6,943,463 of record CANTUV010000068.1, read on the forward strand.
TTAAAAGAATAAGAAATTTTGGCTTAACAAATGAAAGAGTAATACTATTAGGATATTATTCACGGCTATATTTTAATTTATATAAAATCCTTAGCTCAAAAAACAAAAATATTATATATTATCGTTTATCATTCTTTTAATTTTTATTTCAAGATCGCATTGCTCATATGCAAGCATATTTTTATCTTATTGTTTGTCCAAATGACGCAATTTTGGACAAATATAGAATGATGCCTTTTTGGTATTATGTATTTAAAAATATATATCCAGGATCGAATCGGATTAGAACAATTAGTTTTCAACCTGATACAACATTTAAAAATTTTTAAAAATTAAACTCAAAATTCTAATTTTAAATTCCGGTAAAAAAAACTAGATGTACAGCCCTATTTACTGTTTAAAATAGTCATTAATTCATATTTACTGTTTTTTTTCGTGTCATTTTTATAGTTCATTATATTATTTTTAAAAATTTTAAATAATAGTCCACTGCTTTAAGTCATTATGATATACTATTATACTCTTATTTACTATCATTATTATACATTACTATACCAAATGCTCTCTTAATGATGGTATATTAGGAAAATAATCAGCTTTAAGCTAAATTAACCATATATATTTTTTTAATTTATGTGTAAATAATTATCGGTGCTACAGAAAAAGGACGGAAGAAGTATAATATTTATTTGCCTTTGTTCATGACTTTCCTTCTTTATTTATTCTCAGCAAAACTAATGCTTATCGTTTATTTTCATGCGTGCGCTTCAGAATTTTAGTTGAGGCAAGGAAAATATACAATATCATTTTTATAAATTTTACAACTAAATATAGATTTTTAGTTATATAAATTTTTAAAGTTAAAAGAAATATATATATATTTAGGAGGAGCAAAATTTTAAAAAAAATACTATGAAATTTTTTAAAAAATTAAGGAATTAGTGCCTGTTACCGACTAAAATTAATGTCATAATCCTCCACTATTATTCATTTAAATGAAGATTCTTTCATAAATTTAATATATATATATATATATATAGATAATTTTCTTTTTCCAACCTCCCTAAATGGGATGGGAAATTTTCATTGGTAAAAGGGAATTTTTTTTGAGACAAATTGATTAGAGGGAACTACTTTACCTTGTCGGATGTGTTCAGTGTGTGCAATTAGATTCTAAGTTTTTTTTTTTTTGAGAATTAGATTCCAAGTTTTTAAATACAAGGCAAATGTGAATTAAGTCCTTTCTTCATTAGATTTACCAAACACGTTTGCAAATAGCAACTTCACATTACAGTGATGCAATCCTTAGGCAATAAACACATTTGTGTCCAATAAACCAATCTATTAGGCAATCAAAATTTGATTGTACCAAAGCTTATCATGCATTAGATTGTACCAAATCTATAAATTGTAAAGAAACAACATTGTAATTTAGCTACACCTAGTTTAAGACCAAAGCAGAAGCAAAATTACCATAAAACGAATAACAATTATAATATATATATTAAAAACACTAACTCAATTCAATGAATAATCTCTTTAATAAATTCAAGTGCAACAATTATCATTACAACATCGAGACAAAAAGAATAAAACATATATAAACTTCATTGCATGTTAGCTTAAATGGTTTGCCAAATATTAGACAACATATATAAAGCTTCATTGCATAGTCCTCAACAAATGGGAAGAGCTCTAGCATTTGCTTGCAATAAGCAAAACTTACAATCTTATGGTGAACAGCTTCTTACCATTGATCAGAAACAAGGGGGGTAAAGGCTTTTAAACATGAGATTGGGATGTCAGGATATGCCTCGTTGCAGAAAAATAATGGATCGCGTAACAAATGAAATCCTTATTTTCCATCCTCCAATTCTTTTGCAGTAACATATTCTGATATGCTAGGTCTAACACAGACACAGATACAAGCAGTAAATGTGGATTTCTGAGAAGTGCCACTTCAATCAAATTCTGTGCCCCTTAACCCAATAATTCGGTGCTTGAAATAGCCGAGCCTTCATCAGTCCCATATGTCTCTTCTCACTCTAACTCTTTCACCATTAAAGTGAATGTACTTCCATGTAGACATGTACTTCTTGAGAACCAACTTTTGCTTGTCTTCTTGGCCTAATTTTTTGAAGGCACGCATGACTCTTCTGACAGTATCTTTATCTGGTCTCACACCCAATTGTTCTATGTCTGCAAATATCTGAGTTTCTCAACAATTAAAATTATAATCAATACCAAAACAATGAGGCATATGTGAATTTCAATTCATGTTCAACTAATTCTAGCAAGCATATTTTTGGGGAAAAAAAGCATGGGACTGATGAAGCAGTTTCATGGAATGGCATCTGAGATGTAAAAGCGAAAAGAGCTGGTTTTGTAAGTACCTCTATTATCTCATCTGGCATGTTATGATGATCGTATATAGATATCATTCTTGAAAACAAGCGCTTTGAAATAGAACGTGTATTTGTGTGCAAAATCATGTTCCATAATGACTTAGCTTCATCTACCCGATTGTCCATGTCAAATGCTAGTAGAAGGGTATCATATGTTCCCATCGTGGTTCTTGACCTTTGCTCAACATCCATTTTGCTACCTGTACTGTTGAATGTTACAAGCCAATAGAATTGTACGAATCCAAGTCCAACTGAACAAGGCTAAACATTTACATGCATAATGGCAGGAGCTAATGATTAAAAATAAATAAATAAAAGAAATCACCGGATAAATGACATTCAATAAAATGGTCCACGCATTTTCTCTCACAACAATATATTCGTAGAGTCGTACTTGAATTACACGCAACGACTGACTCCTCTTTCTAAATATTTTTAAAGCTTTAGCCACAGCAATCAATGGAAACTCCATTTCCCAAGCTGTCCATTTATCTAATGCACCATAAACAGCTTCTTTCTCATCAGGAAGTTCAGATACCTATTATTTCAAGTCAACCAAGAAAAATAAGTTTGTAGACAGTGTAGTTAACCTCACAGAAAATTCTACAAGTTCCAATTTGTACAATATAACAACGATTATACAAACCTACAATTCTAACAAGATTTAGCGCCTTTTCTCCAGATCTAGTTGCATCTCTTTTCTTCCACAATTGATGCGTTACTTTTCCTGCCTTTTTTGCTATTTTCCTGCATTAATGCTGGGATTTCTAAGTAAAAAAATCGTGACTACATGAAATATTAGAAAAAAAAAAAACTGTAGCAGCAAGACACATTCCATGACGTCCAGTCGATCAACAATAAAACAAATGTTCAATATATTTACAACAAAAGTACAGAAAAAGCTAAACCAGATCCATTAATAAATGATGGCAGTTATATCATGAAGAAATGGAAACTACGTACTCTCTTCAGCTTTCAGATTAGATTTTGGTTGTCTACCTTGAGAGTAAGAGCACTTGACACAAGGAACACTTGTTTCCTGCACATAAGTAAAATTTTATTGAGGCCTCCAAATAACCCACAAATAAAATTATAACTTTTCTTGCTTGCTTCTGTTGTAAGGCTAGTAAATCCTATCATCTTCTGCAACTTGGACAAGTAAAAAATTCTTAGGGATGCAACCAAGCCAAGCCAAGCGATTGATTCCAAGCCCGAGCTCGAGCTCATTTTTATGAGTAAAGAGCTGAGCTCCAGCGCGAGCTTATTGTGAGATCGAGATGCATGTGTGAAATCAAAATTATTGCTTGGATTATTGGGCCTACAGCAGCAAATTTTTTTTTTTTCGAAAATGGCCTACAGCAGCAAATTAGATAAAAAAGAATTATGCAAATGTAAGACCAAAACCAAATTAATTTTCATACTTCTTATATGAAATGAGATGACGTGTGAAATGTTACTATGTAACTAAAAAAATTGTTATATAACAATAAATGTTCTTTCCATCAATATCAAATCTTTGGCTCAATTTTCCGAACCCTAGCTCCACACACACACACACACACACATATAAAAGGCACGAATTTCACGCTTCAAAAATCCTAAACAATCAAACATTCCTACTTTCACGACAAATTCAACTCAAATGCAACATATTTCACCCTATTACAAACATCAAATCAAATCCAAAATCCTTCTTCAAAAAAAAAAAAAAGAACAATCAAATAACCACAACAATAAAATTAAAAACAATAATAAAACTTCGATTTTAGATAAGAGGAATGTTAAAATTTTAACGGCAACCAACCATATAGAAACTAGGAAAGGCGATAAAACAAAGAAAAACCAGCAGCCGTACCAAGCTCGAGCAATGGAGACCTTACTGTAAAGATGGTCAGAAGGCTGCGTTGATGGTGATGGTAAGCATACTGAGTTGGCGATGAAGATGACTGTAAGCAGGCTGGGTTGGCAAGGATGGCGATGGCGAGAGGCTGAATGGGAAGATGGTTAAATTTGATTTCAGGGTTTTATTACTTTGTTTCGATAAACTGAGTTGGAAATGAAAAATTAAAAATAACAAATATATAAAATTATATATAAAAATAAATAAAACAAAAATAACATGGGCCTTTCCAATTTTCATTTTTTTTAATATGGGAGAGTTAATCTTGGTCAATTATCTAGAGAGAATGTACATTTTACTGTTGCCCTATACTCAATGTGTTTTTCAATTTTTATTTAATTCATGATTTAATTTTTTAATCCTGACACTGCTCATTCATTAACCGAGTTTGGGGACTGAGCTTCATGACCATTTACTCCTTAGATGGGCTCTCAAGAAAATTCAACTTCGATTCTAGGAACCCCTATCACATCGAGTTCTCTTGACATCTTCTGACACAGTAGGCACAGAGTCCCGATATTCCTACTGTGTCAGGTGCACAATCTCAATATTCTAAATATTCTCTGACACATACATGTTTTGTCCTCTATGCACCAACTATATATAGGAGTAGACCCCCATAGGTATAGTATCTTCACTACTCTTCTCTCTACAATTACTCTTTCTACACTCAGACAGACCGAGCTAGGCTTATGCATCGGAACCTCTCATGTGGAGTCTGATCCCCCCTCTCTCTCTTTTCTTGCAGGTTGGAGTCCGAGCATAGGCAGCTCCCGAGCCCGAGCTCAGAGTTAGGAGTACCATGCTGGGCTATCTCCTGTGATCAGTCTCCAACCTGCAAGATAAAAGAGAGAGAGGCGGATCGGGTTCCTCGGAATAGACTCCGATGACTAAGTCAGACTCAGTCTATCTGAGCGTAAGAAAAATAATTGTGGAGAGAAGAGTAGTAAGGATACCATAATTGTGGGGTCTACCCCTATATATAATTGATGCATGAGAGACAAAATATGTATGTATCAGATAATATTTAAAATGTTGAGATTATATGCCTGCTACATCAAAACTGTGCACCTACTGTGTTAGAGGATGTCAAGGGAGCTCGGTAGGACATGGGTGCTTAGAGCCGAAGTTGAGTCTTCTTGAAAGCCGTCTAACCATGGAGCTCAGTCCCCGAGCTTGGTTAAAGGACGAGCAGTATCAAATTATTAGGAAAATTCAAAAATAAAAATTTAATTTATAGCATTTAAAATTGCAATTCACCGTTAAAATTTGATCTATTAAAAAATAATTAAAATTTTTAATATTAGTCGAAAATATTTTTAAATTATATTCACATTCATGTGAAACAGTATTATAAATTTGCCTTCATGAAACAACATTGCAAAAAAAATTTATATATATTTATATAAAAATAGCAATAAATTATAAGTATTGTGATATCTCAAATTATAAGAATTTAATAATTTAATTTTTTTTAATAATATTATGCATATTTTAAAATAAAATATTAATTAAAAATTAGTGCAAAATAAAATTTTTATTTTTATATTATTTTTGATATTTTGTTTCATACTAATATTCATGATATAAGATGATAATTACAAAAAATTAAATAAATAAAAATTAACAATTAAAATAAGTTTTATTAGCTCTTAAACATTAAAAAATAAAATAAAACCAATACTTGGACATTAATATTACTAATCATGGACTCGTAACATGCGTGAATGTAATTTCCTTTATCATATTTATGTCTTGTTGTTATAAGATATTCACTATAAAAAAATATAAGTTTTTAGCAGCCATTTTGTACAGACTATTTTGTGAACCAAATATAAGCAACAAGTTAAAAAAACAAACAAATATTACAAGAGGCGTCTAAAAAATTAGTTGCTATGTTAGGGCGCACAATTATGCAAGGAGCGAACGCAAAAAATGAATCATGTTTCACAATTAAAAATAATTTCATAATATATTTTAATTCTCGCATCCAATATAACATATCAAAAAAGAGCTCGTGACTCTTTTTAAGTCACAAAAACTATCCACAATTGAATCTACAATAATTTTTTTATAATTTCATTTTTATATATATTAATAGGCATCAAAAAGAAATTCATCTTCAATCTTATTACAGAGTTTATTCTTAATTATATTCATAACTGAAAATGATCACTCTGTAGTAAGAGTATAAATTGGAATAGTAAGAAAAAGAGTCACGACTTTATATACAAGTGGATAAATCTCAAACTTTTTTATTTTCACCATCCATTCACACATATAAAAAATTGTTAATAATGATCCAGATTCTGAAAATTATCGCACATGATCAAAATGCTCAAATTGCACCCTCAATTGCATTATATCATGTTCAGTGAAGTCTTAAGGATAAAATTTTTCTACCAATTTGCAAATATCATCAATTTTGACTGATGTGTGCATCTCTTTTGGATCCAAAGCTAAACTAAGTATAAGCAATTCTATTATATGAACATTGAATTTACTGTTCAATTCTTGTAGTTGAGAGTCAATCATTGTGTTGAATATGTCAATTTTGTAATGGTAAACTGCTGTAGTTTCATCTTGTTGATGTTAGCCCTTCCTCTTCTTGCAACGTAAAGAGCATTGAGATATGACATAGGTATGTTAGCTTATTCATAAAAAGATTTTACCTTAGTAATTAAGTAATCCCATCCTTTATATCTTAAATTTGGAATGGGTGACATTGTAGATGAAAAAAGATATATTGCATTAAAAATGTCTTGAGATTAAAGCTATAAAGTTTGGCATAGTGAATTAGAGATCTTAAGAATAGCGAATTAGAGATCTTAAGAACTCTTCTCATAAGATGTAGAATAAAAACAAACTCAAAAGAAGTTAGTGCCTGATAAGCTGTATTTGCATCTTCTCGTTAAGCTGATGTAGCTCCATTATCAATTAAGTTCAATAGCACCTTACAGGCTGCACTAAACATATTGATCAAGCTGGAAACATATCTCAAATGTGAACTCCATTAAGTGTCTACTGGCCTTTGCAAAGTACCAATTTGATTAAGCCCTTTTCCACTTTGAAGCTCATCAATAGCAAGTAAATAGAAAATATTTCCAGCATAAGCAGCTTTTAATTGATCACTATGCTTATGTGAAGCACCAAATATGTTGATGATAGATCTCAACTTGGTAAAAAAATTATGGATGGAGATAACTTCTTTTGATGTAGCAACTAATGCTATTTGCGAATGATGTGTCATATAATGAACATAGTAAGCACAAGGGTGTACCAATAAAATTAAAGTTTGTAACCCATTCCCTTCTCCTGTCATATTGCTTGCACCACCATAACCCTCAGATATTTTGAACATCAAAATTATATTGAGAGAGTACAATAAAAAATTCATCTTTTAAAGTTGATGCAACAATGTCTTTAACATGAACAAACCCAAAAAAACTGCTATCATACAAATCTATTTTTATCAAGAAATCTCAACATGATAATACTTGCTCCTTTTTAGACTTATCTCGAACCTCATCAATAGTGATACAAAATCTAGCATATCCTATTTCTTTATGGATATACTTTTTTGCTTTAGTTGAGAGGACTTGTGATGCGTCCCAGTTAATCCTAGCAAGTGCACTAGTCGTATCAGTAATATAGATTTATGAATCTAAATATCGTCCCATAAAGATCAAAGTTTAAAAGCCAATTATTATATAGTGTTACTATTATTTGAGAAACAATTTTTGGAAGAAAAGAATTTGACTTTAAATTTAAAAATTACACTAAATTACTGGAAATTAAATAATATTTATTTGTGAATCAAGAATAAATCAATCAATAAAATATGTTAGAGAGAGTCCACAATCCCCCTAAACTTGCATAGATATCAAAATTGATTAAGAAAAATTGAGTTAAGATTGACGGGCTATCTTTAAGCTTAACTAACCTTATTTAGGGACATAGCTTTTTAAATTAATATCAAACTCTTATTTACACACTTTAATATTCATTTGCATATGATTAAACTGAGTTATTCGACCTTATTTAGGAACACGAATAGTGCTACAGGCTAATATTAGATTACCTATTCGAATAAATCTTCAATTAAACCTATTGTACAAAATCACTTATATAAATCAAGTATTCAAATCCCATTGAATAAAAATTCTAATTTCTTTATTTGACATATCATCAAGGAATTCAATCAATGAAATATTGGATACAAGCATTAGGAGTAAGGGATTTGCATAAATCAACTCAAATTCAATTAAACAATGTCAATATCCATTCAAAGCTTAGGGTTCATGTTTTCCCTAATAAAAAGAGAACTACTCCATAATTAAATCTAAGAAACTAAAACTGAAGTTGAAAATAAACATGATAAAAATAAGTAAATTTTTGATAGTTATCTTTGGCTTGAGCTTAAACTCCTTTTCCAATGGAGATTTTTTCTTTAAGGAGAAAGAAGAAGAAGAACTCTACCAATTTTGCGTAAAGAACAAATCTAAAATTGTAATATCCCAAATGATACCCTAAAATTTTGGAATGCTTATTTGTTGTAATGGAATTAAATGTTAAATGTATATATGATTAAGTGGAAAGATAAGAAAGAAAAAGGAAGTGTGTATATGTTGTATATATAAAGATATATACAACATATACAAGTCAACATTTATTGATGGTCAAATGGGATAATTAATTATTTTAAAATAGAAATTAGATGTGAGTGGAAGATGATTTTTGTATATTATAATAATTAATTTACTTGGTGGAGATTAAGTGGTGAATTAAGTGGTTAAGAGTAAAGTTTGGGTTGACTTTTTCTATCATCTTCTTCTTTCTTCTTTTGGGTTAGCCGGCCATCACCATAGTTAAAGGAAAAGAGAGATTTTGCTGATTCCTTACTCTAGATTGAAGGGTGTTTCAAGTGATCAAGTTGGAGTTTTAAGGATTTTCTTCACTTTTGGTAAGTTTTCAACTTGTTTCTTTGTGTTCTTTTAGAGTTTGTGTATTTGAGCTTGGGGTATGGTTGTTGTAGATGTGTTTTTGGTTGATTTAGTATGTTTGAGAGTGTTTGGTCTTATTAACTTTGATTTTTGGGGTTGGAGTGAAGAAAATGTTATGTTTGGTAAAGAAAGCAAGAGTTGTGGATTGTGTATGTGTTGAATTGTAGAATATGGTTGTGATTGTGTTTCGGTGCATATAATTGAGTTGTTTTGATGTTATGAAAGTTTATTATGGTTTATTGATGGTTTTGGTTAAGTTTGTTTGGAGTGGAAAAAGGGTTTAAGAAAGATGTTTGTTGGATGTGGTGTTTTGGTATCGATTTCAGATTTTTTGCCTGACACGCTCAGTAGCACGACCATGTCTTTAGGCGTGTCGTTGGTTCTATTTTCTGTATGGGTGACACGAGCAGTGACACACCCATGTCACCGAGTGTGTCACAGCTACTGTGATGTTGGTGGATTGACACGTCCAGTGACACGCCCATGTCACTGAACGTGTCATAGTTTCTGTGTTGTTGGAGAATTGACACGTACAGTGACATGCCCATGTCACTGAGCGTGTCAAAGCTTCTGTGTTATGGGTTTAGGGTACGGCCAGGGACACGCCCGTGTTGTTAAGCGTGTCATGTGTAGGGTTTGCCCTAAATAGCTGTTATTCTTATTTTCTTATGTGTGTCACTAAGTGAGTGTGTATAATTACATTTGGATTAGGTTTTGAAGAGATTTGAGGTATCCAATCCAAGTGTTGAAGGATTCTTAGAAGAGGAGGTTGTTAGTTTGGTATGTGTTGCTCTTGATGTAAGTACAAACCTTACATGATTGCATACATTTATATAACTTTGGGACTTAACAAATTTGGTTGAAAAATGTGTTAGGTTACCCATTATATTGTTGATATATGAGAATGGTGCAATGATTTGTATTATGTGAACTATGTGAATTATGTGTTGATGATTCAAAATATATGAACAATGTAATTTGTGATGTGCACTCTAATAATGATATGTGAAGCCATTGGTGATGGCTATAATGATATAAATGAAATATTTGGGGCATTGTGCCTAGATGATCATGAGAAAAATGAGAATGGACATGATAATGAAATAAAGAAAGAATTGTGTGCCTAGTATGTTATTTAATTTTCAGAGTTTTGTTGTTGGTGGCATGCCTAAAAGTAACAATCCCTTGAAGCTAGGTTGGGCTTGGTCCTTGAAGCCAGGTTGGGTTGATGCTATGCTCCTCTTGAAGCTTGGTTGAGCCTAGTCCTTGAAGCCTAGTTGGGATGTTATATATGAGATGTTTCTCATTGTAATAATGATTTGCCTGCGGGCTTGATAAATGTGATTATTGGACCAAAACATTAACTCTGAAATTTGAATGGCATATTAGTTTCTTTTGGGCCCATGCTTGTCTTTGCTTTAATGTGAATTATGAATAATGGAACCATTGAATAAGGTAATGAGATTTAATGGTATGAAATATAATATCCTTGTATATTGCTTCTAATTCTTGAAAGTTTGACATTGGCATTACATTGAATCATATTGTTATCATGGTTAGTACTACTAAGCCATTGGCTTAGCGCGATTGTGATTTATCGCGCAGGTGACAGGGTAGATCCAGTTGAATCGGAGAGTTCAGCTAGACCGAGTCGAGTCTAGGCTTGTGATCCCTTGTGAAGTGTTGATTTTGGACTTCAAGATCAGAGACGAAATGCCAAACATGTATAAACTTTATATTTTTGTAAATAATGATTTTGATGTATACATATGTATATTCCGCTGCTTAATAAACAAATACTTTGGATAAACTTTTAAGGTAATAAAGATGTATGTAAATGTATTTTAATAAGGAATGTTTTATCTATTACTATTTATAATGAGGATTTGATGTTTAAGTTTTTAAAGATTGGTTTGTTTCAAATAGACTGTGACATACTTGTATCCGGCATACGTATATGACATATTGAGAGTATATGTGGTGTACGTATATGGGGTATAGGGGTGTTACAAAAATTGCATAAAAAAATAAAAAAACTCCCTTTATAAAATGTGTTTTTCTCTTTTTAAATCCCTCTATTTCCTACTTTCTCTAGGTTACAATAAGTAAACTTCTTATTTTTTTAGAGTTATAAACAAAATAAGAAAGAAATAAAAAAGAAATCCTAGTGAACTAAGAAAACTAAAAATCCAATATTTGCTGTAATTCTCATGCATGAGTAAGTGCATGACCATGCATCTGCCCATGCGCCTTTATGCCCTTTAAAACTCTGCACTGAAAAAACTCTGGAAGCTACATGTATGATCATCTGTATGCCCATGCGCATCTTTGCTCTTTTTGTACTTTTTATTGAATTTTTATTGTATTTTTTAAAATTCACCTATAAAAATATAAAATAAGACTAAATAATTAAAATAACTAAAATCAAATGAAAAATAAGATAAAACTAACAAAAAAAAAATGAAGAAAACTAATGCAAATGTTATCATACTTGTGTATAAAATATTTATTTATCAACTTGTAAGATCTTTTTGTATTCTTGGTGATATATATGACATATTTTGTGGAGCTTTCTCTACAACTTCCGCCACTTCGCTATTGTAAGCAGAAGTGGAACTAGGAGGCTGAAGGGTCCGGTGCCCCTCCTTGCCAACACCCTCCTTGCTGTTGTTTAGCCCCTGAGAGTTATGCTTCTCTCCTCTTGTGTGGCTGTGCCCCTTCCTGGCAGTGAGATTTGTAGTTACAAAGGAAAGGGAAAGATGAAAAAGAAGGGAACATTGAAGAAGATGAAAGATGTTGGGCTAAAATATTAACTTTAAAAAAAAGCCCATTTTAGATAACTCTCTAAAATTAAAGTACCAGTCAACTCTAGGAAAGAGTGCATGTGCTAGCCGAAACCTCTAAATTAGTTTTTTTATGGGCCCTACAGACATCCATATTTACATGTTTACTGTTTTCTAAGAAAAAAAATACTTTTGGTACCGGAGAAAATAAAAGTTTTATTCAAAATATTCATTAAAGACATTAAAAATTAATTTTTGAAATAAAATTTACATTTCATTATTATAAAAAGGTATAAAATAATTAAATCACTCTCCAAAATTATATGTCTTAACCCATTTAAAATGTTATTCTTATGAAAAAATAGTTTCAATTTTATTATTAAAAAGATAGCTAATAGTTAAAAATAATAATTCAATAAAAATTTAAAATAATAATTTAATTTTATTACAAAACTTATTCTAGGATGTTTTTGCAACTATTAATGATGAATCTATTTTGCATTATTTTCAAAATAATTAAACTTGTAGAATTTAATTGCCTTGTTTCATTAAATGAAGAGCCGATAAATAGTTCACAATTATGTATTAATAATTATTTTTGGACTACTATTTTTTTATGGAAAAAAGCCCCTCTGTATTTTTTGGTTCTGCCACTGATTGTAAGAGGATATTAAACTTAGTAATTAATAAAAATTCCTGATCTTTTCTAAATTTTTGCTTTCATCATGTCCTTTAAGAGCAAAACCTTGAAATACAAGCCACCTAGCTACATCAATTGAAACTTTCAATCAATGTCTATTTTCTGCAACTTTTTAAGAAGTAAAATGCTCAACTCTTTATTGAAAGTGTAAACTTTGATTCATGAGATCGATACAAGTTTTCTTAGTTTTTCGATGAGAAAAATTGAGATCTTTTCCAATATGTGCTAAAAATGTATAGATTTTACCATCGCTTACTTTTTTTCAATTTCAAAATCTATGTATAGTGAATGCATCTAATGCAAAAAGGATCTTTTGGCTTATGAAATAAATAATATGGTAGACAATATATTACATTCTTAGAAGGAGAATATTCCAACCAAGATTGAAATAACTTAAACCATGATGTTTGAAAACTCAGTTGATGTTTTTCCCTATATTTCAGATATTTTGAAATGATGCACTGAAATGGACCGACTTTAATATAAACTCTTCAAATTTAGTCATACATATGAATGGAATACTCCCGTATTTGTTTTTGCAGGCTTCTAATGAAATATTATGAAAACTTTCTTCAAAGAAATATCAAAACTTTCTTCAACTTCATTTCTTCTAGATTTCATAAGATGATTATCACATGGCAAGGGATTAAGATCAACAGAAGAATTTGATGCTCGATAGAATTTGAAGTTTCAACGTTCTTCTTTTCAAAAAAAGCATAAATTATTAATGGTTTCTTCATCTATAAAAGGAATAAAATGCATATTCATATTAAATTACATAAATGCAACTAATTAAAATAAGTAATATTTTAATAAAACACAATTCCACTACTACTCCCTACTCATGCCCAGGGGCGAAGCCAGGCTTTGGAATAAAGGGGGGCGAAATTTTTTTTTTGTAAATTTTAACTTTCCCTTAATTTTTTATTTCTCATTTTATTTTAATAGTATTTTATAAATTTATTAATTTATTAATAATATATTTTTATTATTAAAAAAATAATTAATAAAAAAATATTAATATATATGTGTACAAAATTTTAAATTTATAAGATTTTTCATAATAAAAATAAAATAAAGAGAAAAAAAATTAAATAATGAATATAATTTATTAAAAAATAATTAAAATAAATAAGTTATTTAATTCATTAAATGTGTTCAAATTAATTTAGTTGAAAATTTTATCTCTTTCTTTATTTTTTTTTGCATTTATATATTATTAATATTTTATTAATATTTTAAAAGAGAACTATTGCATATAGAATAAATAATTTATTGTATTTTTTTAACTTCTTGTAAAAATTTTAAAAAAAGAGGGGGGCAATTTAAAATTTTTTTAAAAAATTAATAAATAATTTAAATTTTTTTTAAAAATATTACATATATATAAAAATTTTCAAAAAGAGAAGGGGGGCAACTGCCCCCCTTCTCTTCAAAGTCCCTTCGCCACTGCTCATACCGTCATAATTATATTTTTTTATTGCTATTCATCTTTCAAATTAGTTATGAAATTTTAGAATCAACACAATTTGAAAAAAAAAAAAAGCAGACAAAATTGAATGAAAAATATAACTAAAATTACCTGAGAGAAATTTAGAGTTAACTTTGGTAAATCCTTTGGTTCCTTTTGCCACAACAAATTACGGTTTCTATAGTTCCCTTACTCAAAAATTAAGATTTATACTTATATCTTTCCTTAGTAGAATTGGATTGGATATTTAAATAAATAACGGGATAAAAGTTTATCCTACATTGATTGAGAAATTGGATTTAAAAAAAATTAGGCCCTTGTACTTGATATTTAAATTAAAAATTGAGTCTTACTTAAGAGTTAATACCTAAACTTGTATATTTTCCTAATCAGAATAGGATTAGATATTTTTAAATGAATAATCGGATAAAAATTTAAACCTTATTTAATAAGAAATTAGATAATAAAAAATTTAGATTTTTAGACTAGATAGTTAAATTAAAATTTGGGTCTTATTAAAAAATGTCACATATATATATTGGATGGGGTGGGGGCAACCTTTACATATATTTTAAAAAATTAACTTATATTTTTTAAAAAAAATGGAGAGGGAGGCTACTGCCTTTGCAATTATGGCAGATATCTTGAGGTAATTTTCCACATGCCCCAATTGCTCTAAAAATTTGGAGGGATTTTCAAATGTGCACAAAGGAGAGGAAGAATACAACGAGGGTTTTTAATTTTCAATTTCTAAAGTCTCACAATCTGGTTTTACCTGATAATCTAGTGATTGCCAAAGGAACGATTTTTTTCTTTGCATTTGCTAGGCGAAATTGATCTTGTTAATGTATATTCTCTGATAGCAAATATACAAATCAACATTATTTTGTTTTTAATTCATTATAATGTTATTTTCATTAGTGGGTCTTGTAATTTTTGGATTTTTTTTTATGTTCCACCTAGGTCAATTTGGTTCTGATTTCATTCTAGCAAGAGATATTGTACTAAATTCCGATAAAGCAAGTTGTGAATACAAATAATCACTGTAAAAGTTCAGCAACAATATTAGATAGTGATCAATTTACAAGCATTATTTTGTTTTAGTTTATTCCGCATAATTTTGCTTTTTTCCTGATTTGAAATGGAATATCAGTTTCATTATATTAAATTTTTTGTTCTTAATTGTTCATTTGTTTCATTGTTTTTATGTCCCAAAATGTTCTCAGTACTTGATGCATAAATTAAGGAGGAAGAAGAGGCAGATGAGCTATGGCTCAACCTATTTTGAACCATCTGGGCTTAATTCTATGCTTCTTGATAGTAACTAAGTCTTGATTTGTTGTTATTGCTATTGTAACTATTGGGTCTATAGCTAATTGGAATTTTTTTTTATTATCTATAAACAACACATAATATGTAATCTATTATACTCATTGCAAGAATTGAGAAATAGGAACCTATTGTATATCCTTGTTTATATCCTTGTTTTTGTTGTTCCCTGAAGAACTCAATATATTATTTGTAGTTTATAGCTTTATTATTTTACTTGTTTGTATCAGTTTTGCTCCTTATTTTGTTAGAACATTGAATTTGGTTGTAAATTGGGAAGTTATTAATGGCTAGTTCCATTTGTTAATGGAATTACAAGCAAGAGGCAAGTCCCTTCTAGTTATATTTGTCTTTATAAAGCAAAAATTTCAGTTAAATCTTTTTTTTGTCATGGCCATGGGCAAAAGCAGTTTAGGAAGTTGCTTGTCATTAATATTTCACAAGTTTATGGGTATGACTAGCTTCTTGCTTTCACAAAGTTTAATGTAAATAAATAACGTGATCTTTTCTTTGTCTACATGTTGTGCTTGACCTGTGTGAGAAAATAATGGCAAACTACCAATGAAAAAAAAAAATTGTAATGTTTGTTTATTAAATTAAGGGTTGAAAGCACACTAATTTTTCTATTTTGTATTTATTACTACCAAACTATAACAAAGAAGCATTTGAGAGTGATTTAATATCTTATTAGTTGTCCAACTAGTCTTTTATATTTTAAATTTCTTTATGTAATGCTATCTGAGTTCCTCATATGCATCGTAATTTCTAATTTTCTATACTAATATGATCGATACAATGTTTTCTTTATTAAGTTCATTTCTTCTTGTTCTTTTGTACTATAATTAATTAATCAATTTTTGTTTATTGAGGAATTGGAGTATGTGATTAATCTAATTCGTAATCTTGTCTTTCTTTCTTGTTCTTTTTTTGTCTCAATGAAAAGAATTGAATTTTTTTTGTTTGTGTAGTCATTAATTATGGCTTAGCTTGATCAAGTTAAAGAGAATGAATAATATTTTTTTATTATTTTTTATTCTTGAAAAACCATGGATTTTTTTTTCACATTTAGTGTAATTCCTATGATTGTGTTAATAAATATTTTATGTATATATAATTAGAATTAATGAAGAAAATATAAAAATATACTACTCTTAATATATATTTTTTCTTTCCACTTGCGGCTAAAAAGATAAAATAATTTCAAAATTTGAAGGTGAAATAATCCATGAAATAGACTCATAATTTACTAGTGTCTTTTTTCATAATTAAAAGAATTAATTAAATTTTAGTGAAAAATTCATAATGGATAAGAGTTGGATGAACGAGCCTTGAGGTAGTATTAAATATAAATAAGGGGTTAAGAATTTTATTGATTTTGCATTTCTTAATGCATCACATAATGGGAAGATAATATGTCTTTGTGTTAATTGTGTTAATCGTTATTTACACGCATATGAGGAAGTGAGGGAGCATTTAATATGTGATGGTTTTTAAAAGGATATACTTTGTAGATTTGTTATAGGGAGATTTCTAGTAATCATTCTACATCTTCAACCTCTTTAGAGATATTCCATCCTCGTAAAGTGGAATATTTTCGTTAGCAAAATCTTTTTCAATCAAACTCACGAAGGTTAGATGACGCGGTTGGGTCACTACATGAGGCTTTAGATGTAGTTGGCCAAGTCAATAATGCATGCATATTAGATAATGAAGAGGCAAACATACGTAATGAAGGGACAAATACAAAATAACATAGAGTAGCCAATCGAGATGAGAGTAGAAAATTTTTTTAAGTTGCTAAAAGATGTTAATCAAGAGTTATATTCAAAATGCAAAAATTTTTCCAAATTGTCTTTTCTCTTGAATTTATACCATTTGAAATGTTTGAATGGGTGGATGAGTAAATCATTTACTATGCTACTTAAATTGTTACTTGATGTTATTCATGGAGGGGGTATCATTGCCCAAATCTTATTATGAGGCCAAAAAGATTATACAAGCTTTGGATTTGAACTATGAAAAAATTCATATGCTTGTCACAATGATTGTATGTTATTCAGAGGGAATTGCTCAAAGGATGATTATTGCCATACTTGGAGTTCTTTAAGGTCGAAAGGAGATAAAGGAGAGTCTAATGATAATTTGAGATGCAATTCTATGGCAGGTGATAAAAAGAAAGTTAAAATCCTATAATACTTTCCTTTAATTCCTAGGCTGCAATTGTTATTCATCTTAACGAAAACATGTCATGATATGAGATGGCAAGGTGAGGGTCATATAAAAGATGGTATACTTTGACATCCTACTGATGGAGAAGCATGGAAAGCATTTGATGCTCAATTTCCTAATTTTTCCTGATATTCATGCAATGTTAGGCTTGGACCTGTAAGTGATGGTTTCTGTCATTTAGAAACATGAGCACTAATTACAGCACTTGGTCTGTTATGCTTATAACATACAATATATCTACATGGACTTGCAAGAAGCAATTGTCATTTATTTTATCAATGATAATTTCGAGTGAAAAAAGTCTTGGAAATGACATTGATTTTTACTTGCAGTCTTTAATAGATGAATTAAAACAGTTATAGGATGGTGTAGAGACCTATAATGCTTCAGTTGAACATAACTTTCTTAGAGCTACATTAATATGGACTATAAATGAATTTCTTTCTTATGCCTATTTGTCTAGTTGGAGCACTAAGTGGGAATTTACATGTCCTTATTATGCTGAGTTCACAAGCACTAGATGGTTAAATAATGGTAAGAAATATTGCTATATGGGTCATCATTAATGGTTACCAAATGGACACCCATTTCATGTGCAAAAGAAATGTTTTGATGGGACTAAAGAGCTAGATAGAGCTCCCACACGAGCTAAGGTTTGTGACTCATAAGGAAATTAGACGATATCCACCTTACCTTGGGTAAGAATCCAAAATCTAAACAACAAAAGGAAAAAAAAAATAAAAATCATATGGATTGGTGGAAGAAGATAAGCATATTTTTCATGCTTCCTCATTGGAAACATAATCTATTACATCACAATCTTAATGTGATACATATAGAGTAAAATGTATGTGGCAATCTTATTGGTACCGTGTTGAATTTGGATCATAATTTGAAAGACAATAAGAAGGCTTAACTTGATTTGGTAGAATTGGGCATCAGATTTGAATTGCATCATGTTATAGATGGAAGTGGTAGAAAAAGATTATTAGTGGCATGCTTTTCTTTAATCACAAAAGAAAAATTGAAAGATGTAAAAATGCCAAATGGATATGCATCAAATATCTCAAGTTGTTTAAACTTGAAGGAGCATAAAATTACTAGTCTAAAAAGTCATGATTGCCATATTCTAATTGAGAACCTTATTCCTCTAGTATTAAGAGATGATAGCCTTCTAAATAAGATACTTCAATTGTGATTAAATCAACTTCTTTTTAAAGGCTATATGCTCGAAAGTGTTAGATCATATCGAACCTGATAAGCTTTAAGGGAGTATTGTTTAAACACTTTGTAATATAGAGATGATATTTCGTCCATCTTTTTTTCACGATAGTGGTCATTTGATGATTTATGTCATAGAGGATACAAAACTTAGAGGACTAGTACATTATAGATGGATGTACCCAATGGAAAGGTATTACTATTTAGTAGCACAAGTATTTACTTTTGTCTTCTTATTCAATGCTAGACATTTCTTAGGTTGAAAATTATATCATGTTTTTGTAATCGCAAGTCTTTTGTTCATTATAAATCGTCTATTGGAAATAAAGCCCACCTAGAAGGGCCAATTGCAGAATGGTATATAGCTCATGAATGCTTAACATTTTATTCAAGACACCTTGATAGGGTTGAGACAAAATTCAATAGGCCTTTATGCAATCCTAAGCTACCTTTGAATGAGCAAATGAAATATCTATTTTCAAGTTTTAGTCAGAGTATAGGAAAAGTTAAAGACATTATCCTAAGTGATCAATTATTAATTTAAGTGAATCTTTATGGGCTACAACATTGTGTTGAGATTAAATGATTTTATCAGTAAGTGTTTTCAATGATGATATTATTTCAACTGTGACTAAAATAATAAGTGTAAAAAGTAGTTTATTGTTTAGTCTAAACTTTATATTTTTCAGAGAATTCATTAGTTTTGAAAGAAGAAGGTGGCATCGACATACTCGTTTAGATCAAAATGACTTAGATAATTTAATAAATGAAAAGTTTGGTGGATGGTTTCAAAAAAAGGTAAAGTGTAGTATATTGATTAAGGGACCATCATTTGCTTTTGTTATTGTCCTTATTTCTTTTTTTTAATTAATATGTGATAGGTTTTATATATACCTCGTGATTCAAGCATGTCACAACATAATATTTGTTATAAATGGAATGAGATTTCATACTATAAGTTGTGAGGAGAAAAGATTGACTAAAAATAGTAGAGTAGTTAATACATTTAAAGTGAGAGGAGTCAATTACTATGGAATATTAAGAGATATTATTGAAATTAATTACTATAATAGTTTTAAAGTTATGTTATTTAATTGTGATTGGGTTAATGTTAATAATAGCTTGGGCATAAAGCAGGATAGATTTGGGTTTACTCTTGTTAACTTTTCTAGGTTAATACACACAAGTGATAAATTAGATGATGATTCATTTATGTTTTCTTCTCAAGTTGAACAAGTATTTTATGTGAAAAATACAAGTAACCCTAATTAGCATGTGACTATAAGAGTTTATTGTCCCTTGGCATGCCAAGAATGGGAGGGAGGGGGGGGGGGAATGGGTTAAATTCGATTTTTCTTAACACTTAATTGGAGGTTTGTGAATAGGAGGTTTAAAAGACAATTCAAAGAAGATTAGAAGGAAGGAATGAGAAAATAGAACATACGATTTTTATAGTGGTTCGGATTCAATCAATCTTACATCCACTCTTCAACCCCCAGTTGAGTATTCTACTATTTACTTGGAGTTTTTACAAGATGAACTCCTAAAATTCTATAGGAGTTCCAAGGTTCACTCTAAAATCCTATTACAAGTGTTTTTCCTAAGGTCCACACTCAAACTAGTGTTTAAGCTCATACCAAACTAAGTAGTTTAGTGGTTCACACCCAACCTCATAATGATTTTGCAATGCTCTTACAACTCACAAATTAATAAGAATGGAAGAAAATGGCTCAAGAAATAAATTTGCAAGAGCTTGGTTGTAATGAATATAATTAATTATCATAAATAGTAGTAGGAAGGTGTATTTATAGCCTCATAACTCATTTTTCCTATTGCAAATTTATAGAGGGAAGATTAACATTTAACCACCAAATCTCTTGTATTAAATGCATTGTTTGAGAGCTTTCCTAGTTGACAGCCATTAATCATAGTTGGGAAGTGCTTTTAATTAGCAGTTTGAGGATGTCTTGGTCATGAGACTTACTTTGTGTCTAACATATCTTCAATAGCTAGTACACGTGGTGTTCTTCAATTTGGTTAACTCATAATAGTTGAATTCCACCAACACCTATAGTCTTGTCCTATTCGAAATACATTCTCTCCTAGTTTAGAACTTTGAAACCCAAATTTCTTCCATTTAGAGTACTTCCACTTTTCATAATCTCATTGGTTATGTGACCCGTGCCTTCTTCTTTTATAACCAATATGAATATCTCGATCAAAATTTTACTTAATATGGTTGGCATTCTATGTGGATTCTATGTCACGACTAAAAGTAATATGTGATGCTTAATGTGATCCTTACCGGAGGTTTTACCAAAATTATCTATTGATCCTCCCGGAAGTGCACAAAGTTAAATTTTCACAAAATCTTCGCTTATCACCTGCACAAAAGTTCACTTGGTAACATAATTAGCAATATTTAATTTGATTGTCTAAGATCAAAATGGAGTTAGTAGTTAAGGGATTTGGCTAATAGAGTTAAACCTACATATGTATTTGATGTAGGAAATGGAGAAGTGTTGGATGATCTTAATTGTATTATGCCGAGTAATAACCAAAGTTTAGATAGGCATATGCCAAGTTCAGTTAGAGTTGATGTAGAAGATGAAGATTATTTGTTTCCATGTAATAAACATCATTTTGCTAAGAGTTGAAGTATTCTAAATTGATTTTGTATTATACGTTTTTTATCATCATATATTTTTTATGTGATTATTTATTTTATTATAAAATTATTTGGTTGTTTTTATTTCATTGAGGATAACTATGCTAGTTAAATTAATATCAACATCTTGTGGTAAGATTCAATCTCTTTAAACTTTATTGAAATTTCATAATAATTGTAATATTCTTATTTTATTTTAACTATGTTTAACTAGTTATATAATCATTTAGATAACAATGGAAGGTAGTTTAAGAAGTGTGGAAGTACTACAATGGCAGTGTAACATCCTCTGATAATCCTATTTTAGAAATATCAAAAGATGCTACTCTATACACTTACACTGGTCTGACTCAATTCAGTATTTACACTTTAATAAATATGGATAATACTTAGATAGAAAACTTAATACAATCATTTCTACACTTTTCACTATTTAAAAATTTTAGCATCTATTGCAATATGTTTAAAAGAACTTTGTACCACTAGCAATCAACAAGTTATAATACATCCAATAAGAACTTCATTAGAGAAAGATCATCCATAAATTAAAGTAAACTTTATAAATTATTCAATCCACTACTACAAATGACTAAATACAATTATACATATATATATATCCATTCACTATGAACAATCTTATGCAATTTCTAAATATTCCAAATGAGTTTTACAACCTTTAGATATATCAAATCATTAGACAATGTACATGTAATTCACATTTGGAAGTCTTTCTAAAAACTTTACTTCATTTTGTAGATAATTTCTAAAATCTTTATTCAACAATTCTTAGTCTTAAACTAATCCTCTGTACCTATATGTTAAAAAAATCCTAACATGCTATGTAACATCCAAAATTTTTTGAAGATTTCTAATTTTTGAAAAATTGGACAAAATAAATTATAATTTAAAAGGATAAATTAAATTAATGGTTTTAAATGAAAAATGAAGGTATTTTAAATGAAAAAGTGGAATATATATGTGATATATATGCAAAATATACATAACATGTATAAAAGTCAACACTTTTTAAAAGAAAAGGGTATTTTGGTAATTAAATCTTATAAATTCAAAATTAATAAAATAATTCAAAAATAAAATAATTTTGAATGGAAGAGGAAAATTAGGACTTTTAATTTATTAAAAAAATAATTAAATAATTAAATATTAAATTATTTTAATATATATATGTGGTTACAAAAAAATGAAAAGGAAAGAATATTAAAAGTCTTCTTCTTCTTCTTCTTCTTCTTCTTCTTCAAGGACTTGGCTTCCATGGGAGTTTGAAGACCAAGGATTTTGCTTCTTCCATACTCCATAAATTGAAGGAATTAACAAGTTTCAAGTGGATTTTTGGTGATTTCCACCAAAATTAGTAAGTTTCCATCTCTTTTCTTTGAATTCCATGGAAGATGAGATTATGTGAGTTTTTAGATTTTGATGTAGTATGTTATAATTGTTGAAATTGGTGTGTATGATGTTATTTTGGGTAGTTAACAATGATTCTAAGGTTAGATTGAAGAGATGATGGAGTTTGGTTAAAGAATGGTGAAGAGAGAGAATTTAGGGTTATGGATTTTTGGGGTTTTGAAAACATGAATTTTAATTGTGCAAATTATTTCCAAATGAGTTGTTTTGATTCATAAACAAGTATTTTAAAGTTAAATATTGGATTTGGTGGTGTTGGGTTGGAGTTTGAGAATGGAAGTGGAGATTTAGGGTTTTGGAAAAGTGATTTTCCAAAGTGGTTGAATTGTGTGATTTTATTTGTTTAAGCATGTTGTTTAGTGTTAAAAGTGATGAATATAAGCTTGGAATGAGTAATGGATTGTGTTGGAATGGAAAACCTTCAATGGGGGAAGGTTAGGCCATTTTTGAGATTTTGTGTATAAGAGTGTATTTTTATAATGTAAATGATTTAAATGTATTAAAATATATTTTTAATAATATAAATAAACTTAAAACACTAATTTAATTGTAGTAGAAAGGAATTCCAATGTTGAAATAAGGAAAGGCTAAATTTTTGAAAATTTGTAGGAGTGATATGTAATTATGATTTAATGTTGGAAATGCCATTAAATGTGATACTAAATGATTATTTGCTATCACATTTGGTTTAGGCATTGAGGGACATTGATTTGCTTTATCCAAGTGGTGAAGGGCAAGTTAGAAAAATAAGATTGAAGGTTGTTTTTAACTTGCTTTGGGTTGCTAGTGGAGGCATGTACAAACTTTGAATATAATGTCTATATTTGCATAGCATTTGGACTTAACACATTTTGGTTGAAAAATGTGTTAAGTTACTTGGTTCATTGATTGTGTATGAATAATATGCTATGACATTTGTAATGTCATATATGTGTTAAATGCATTATGAAAAGCCATTGATAATGGCTAATTTGTGTAACATGTGAAATATGCATATTATGTGAAAATACCCAAAGTAATTGGGTAATGTGTTGTGAATGCAAAAATGAGATATGTGTAATAATGAAATGAATTGATATTGATAAAAATGAGAAAAGTGAGAAAAATGAGAAAGATGTGAAAAATGAGAAAATGAGAAAATAATGTGAAAATAAGGCAATATGCCTAGATTGAATATGTAAAAATGAGAAAGAGATTAGTAATAAGAAATGAATAAATTGTGTGCCTAGTATGTTATTCAATTTTCAGAGTTTTGGATTTGGTGGCATGCCTATGATTGCATACGGGCTACATGCTGGAATGGCGAAAAGACTAGGCCGTAAGCCAGGCCAGCTGATAAATATGATGTTTTTGGGGTGAAAAGACTGGGTCGCAAGCCTTAAAAATTGTTACAGTCTAGCTGGGTTGAGGACCAAGATACTGGGGCCTAAGGGTCTAGCCAGGTTGAGGTCCAAGAGACTGGGGCTGTTACATTATCCATGGATATATATATATATATATTGCCTATGGGGTTAGACACATGGTGTTATTATAGACCAAAGCAGTAATTCTGAAATTTGAATAGCATATTAGATCCTTTTTGGGCCCATGCTTATAATACAATTGAGTAATATAATGTTATGAGTTGTGCTTATGAAATATTTAAAAAATATAAGAAAGTGGATTGATGTGACATCTATATGCATTGTGCATTTGGTATTGCATTGAGTCATATTGTTATTATCAAAGTTTGTACCACTAGGATTCGGCTTAGCGCGATTGTTTCCATCGCGCAGGTGACAGGGTAGACCCAGTTGAGCCAGAGAGTTCTTCTAGACCAGGTCGAGTCTAGACTTGTAGTTGAGCTTATAGAGTTGCTATCGAGATCAGAAACACTGCCAACAACATGTATACATTTTTATGTTATTGTACATTTTGAGTTTTATGCATAATATATTATGTTTTGAATTTTACGTATTGTATATTATAAAGAATGTTTGGGTCAATGTATTTGAAATGGGAGAGTAAGTGTGTTTTAAATTATATATATCTATATGTATAAATGTTTGAGAAACTTGGTGAAATTGAGAAGTATGGTTGAGATAGTGATTGGAAATTATTTGGGAGTGTTTTCTTTTTTGCAGATTGTGTTTTGATAAATTTTGGGATGTCCAAAATACAGACAAAACTCTGGCGAATTTTTCCCAGAGATTTATATATATATATATTATTTATTTTGGGTTCTTATAATAAGTAAAGAATATTTATATTCTATTTAATTTTTATATATTTAGAATTTAAAATTTTAAATTGGAAATGTGAAAAATTTTTATTAATCCGGTTTGTGATATTTTTGTACCATATATGCGTATTTTACATATGCTAGAAATATGTATTGTGAGTATATAGGGTATAAGGGTGTTACATGCTAAGCTTATTGTTTTAATGGTGCTTGTACACATATACTTTCCTAATAATTACAAGAATAGTATTTCTAATAATACAATTTTATATACACATGCTGAAATCAAATTAATTAAATTTAATAAACTTAATCATTGTAAGATAAATACAAAATCACTAATAATACATAGATTATGAATTCATTATATTTGACGATGATTCTATTGTGTAGTTTTAAACATGTATTCTCAATAAATTTCTCATATTTTGCCTCGATAACAGATATTTACATTTAACATGTTTACACAATTTGACACTTGGATCTTTTTTATTATTTTTGTTCACAATATTCAACCCATATTAACATTACAAAATCTCGCTTATTATAACCGACACACACACACATATATATTGAATACACTTATATAAACACATTTATATTTACAATGCCGCATGTTCAATTAATATATAAATATATATATACACAATTTAGTACTTTGGTTCATTTCAATATAACATTCCTAGGTCTTAACACTTATTAATACTTAATTATCAATATTCTTAATTTATAAGCAACTTTAATTATATTGCCAATACACTTTGTTGTCATTACACTTTTGCCCAACATATACTGAGTTTCTAACCCTAAATTCGGATAACAGGTCACTGATGGCAAGTAAATATCCATATATAAAATTTAGCCAATGGCCCACTATGGCACGAATGCCCACTGAATATGGTGACATAGAGTGTCCACTGATGGCATGGAGTGCCCACTATCACTATGGACATCCACCCTCTAGCTAGCTATTCAATCCGAGCACTAGGTTTATTAACAGTATCATTGGGCAATATAATTTTTCACTATTCTTAAATATTTTATAATTATCATATTATTTACTAAAAAAACTTCTTTTATTCTTTCTTTGATTTGACCTAGACAAGAAAAACCAAACAGACATATTCATGTGCTGAGTAGAGAACCGAATAGACACAGAGAGTGTCGAGCTGGATATAAAACTGCCAAATTGAGAGAACCGAACTAACGAGATAAAAGTAGTCCATTGGAGCAACCAAGCTAAACAAATAGTGCATCTCTACACTGAGTTGAACTGTAATATCCCATATTATACCCTAAAAGTGTTGGGGTTATTGTTGTATTTGGATTCAATGTGTGTATTGAAGGAAAAGAGAAGAGAAGTGAAGAGAAGATGTAGGAAAAATAAATGCAAAATATATGACATATACATATACCCACATATACATCACATATACATGATGTATAAAATGGTGTAGGAAAAGTGTGTTGTATATATATATATATATATTTATATAATTAATGAATAATAATAATGATGATAAGGACAAAAAGAGAAAAGAAGAAGAAAGTCAAAAGAAATGGTGTGTGGTGGAGATTTAATTGTATTATTATTATTATTATTATTATTATTATTATATATATATATGATAAGAACGGAAGAAAGAACGAGAACGTTCTTTCTTCTTCTGCTTCTTCTTCTTAAGTGAACGAGAGAGAGAGAGAGAGAGAGAGAGAAGCTAGAGAGAAAGTGGTGATTTTGCTTCTTATTACACTAAAGAGTAAGGATATCAAGATGTTTGCAAGTGGATATTGAAGATTTAGCAAGTTATTCAAGTAAGTACTCTCTCTTGAGTTGATTTTATTGATTATATGTATATATCTAAGTTCTTATTTTCTTGTTTTGATTTCTTTTGGATTGAGGTTATGTTTAGTATAATTAGTATGTAAAATGAAGATAATGAAAGAATGAAGTATGTAAAGATGTTGAATTGATATTTAAGTGATGATAAGTTGAGATAATTGTGAGGTAAATGATGAAATGTTGAGTTTGGGTTTGGTTTAGATGAATTTGGAAGTGTTTGGCCTTTAATTCATTGAAGGACACGGCCAAGTTATGAGAGACACGACCAAGTTAGGGCAAACTTGGCCGTGTTGGATATTTTTGGAGAGACACGGCCACTGTCTTGGCCGTGTCCCTTGAGCGTGTTTGCTACTGCCTATTTGGATTGAGAGACATGGCCGTGTCCCTTGCCCGTGTCTGCTAATGGATTTTTGTGTTGAGAGACACGGCCACTGGCTTGGCCGTGTCCACTGCCCATGTTTGCTACTGTGTGAATTGGATTGAGAGACACGGCCACAAGCTTGGCCGTGTCCTTTGACCGTGTGTGCTACTGGATGTTTGGATTGAGAGACACGGCCACAAGCTTGGCCGTGTCCCTTGAGTGTGTTGGCTAATGATGTTTGTTCTTGATTATGCTTACATTGTTGGATCCTCCAAAGGTCTTGTTGTATCTACACTTTAAATATACTTAAACAAAGATGACCTAAACTAATGTATATTGAGAATTTGAAATCTATGAATAAGGCAAAGTATATATGTGAATATCAATGATTGATCATACATTTGATGGTAATAAAGATGCATATGATATTATATAAACAATGTTATGTCAGATACATTGTGAATCTAGTGAATTGTGATGTGTTATATGAATGATGCACTTTATAATGTGAAGGATATGATGAGGTAATTGATTATGTATAATTGATTAATGAAATATCATAGTATGATTTAAATGAGACATGAAGCCATTGTGATTGGCTATGATGATACTAATGAGATGATTGAGGCATGGTTGCCTATTATGATTGTGAAATATGAAGCCATGAGTGTTGGCTATAATGATGAGAAAGAAATGTATAAAGTTATAAATGAAATGATGTTGTGTCTAATATGTTGATTCAAGTTTCAGAGTTCTGTATTTGGCGGCATGCCTATGAATTATAGTAACAGTCTTGCCGGGTTGAGGATCTCTTCAATTTGAATTGAATTGAGGTCCAAGAGACTGGGTCTGTTACGTTATGGAAATTGTGAATATGAGATATATGAATGGTAACAGTCTTGCCGGGTTGAGGATCTCTTCAATTTGAATTGAATTGAGGTCCAAGAGACTGGGTCTGTTACGTTATGGAAATTGTGAATATGAGATATATGAATGGTAACAGTCTTGCCGGGTTGAGGATCTCCTCAAGCATGTTGAGTTGATGGTCCAAGAGACTGGGTCTGTTACGCTATCCATGGATAGAGATATATGTATGATGCCTAAGGGTTTGATGATTATGATTAGAGACCAGAGCAGTAACTCTGAACTTTGAATAACATATTAGTGTCTTTTGGGCCCGAGTCTGTCTTTGTTTTCAATGTGATATGCAAATGATGAAATATATGAGCAATGAGATCTATGCTTGTCTTTGTGTAACGCGAGTCATGAATTGTAACATGATTGATAAATGAGATCTATGAATGCTTTTGATGGAAAGGCATTTCATGATTAATGAATTGTGAATAAAATGATGTTATGATGTAATAGGTGTATTGATATATTGAAAGTGAATATGGCTTGAGGAGTTTTGTTGAGACATGAACTTATGAAAATGTTGTGTGATATGTAAAGTGTATGTGAATGTGGAATTTGTGATAATTGTTTCAATGGAAGTTTGGATATGCCAAATAAGGGTGATTTGTTGAAATGATGTTTATGCATATGTATATGAGATAAAAATGGTAGGTATTATGTTGTGAATGTTTTATATAAATATGTGTATAATTTCTGAGATTAGTAGGAATATATGAAGAATGCATTGAGAAAGGAAAATGTGGTAAGAGAACAATAAACCATAAAGCTAAACATATGAGGTATGATAATTTAGTAAAGTGTATTTTAGTATTTAGTTGTACTACTAAGCTTTCGGGCTTAGCGTGGATGTTTAATCGCGCAGGTATTATGCGGTTGATCTGGAAGTCTAGCTGTGATGCCATGAGAAGGGTAAGTGTGTCTCGAGACCAACTAGAAGGTGATGCATACATGTATGATTTTAATTATGTTTTATTTTTGATAACAATAATGATTCTTATAAATGTTTCTTAAATTAATATAATATTGCTTGACCTTGGATAAAGATTTTTAAATAGAAACTAAAAGTGACATTCTTATACTTTATATACGCATTGTATGTATATCAAGTATATGTATAGTGCTTATATAGAGTGTGGGGTGTTACAGTTATTTTGGTATCAGAGCTTAGGTTCGAGATTCTCGGCCTAAGTGAAATTAAAAAGAAAATTTTTGAAGAGTTTAAATAAGAATTGAAAAGAAGATTTTGGAAATGCAATTGGTAAGACATGCATATGCATTCACATCTAGGTTGGTCTTGAACGTGGCATTATGTGAATTGTGATGTATTTGAATTACATGAGATAAATGATAGTATGTAAATGAGGTTTCATATGAAAGCAAATTTTAAAATGTTAATAATTGAAAAGTGATTGTGATATAAAGAAATGATATGGAATTTATAAGTAAAAGTGTGATTATTGACATGTGTATGATATATAAAGAAATGGCTAGAAG
Organism: Garcia nutans; assembly: GCA_947685225.1. NCBI lineage: Eukaryota > Viridiplantae > Streptophyta > Magnoliopsida > Malpighiales > Euphorbiaceae > Garcia > Garcia nutans. Next base: position 6,973,431 of record CANTUV010000068.1, read on the forward strand.
AATAAAGTTGGAAATGAGTTAAAAACAAAATTTAGATTAAAGTATGTAATTTTTCCTTTATTACTTGAACCTCTTTCTAATAAACTTATGTTTGGATTTCTAGAAAGAGGAAATATTGTTGGATGAGTAATATGGAAAGATATAGCATTTAAATGCAAAGAGTATAGTGGATTATTGAATGAGTTGATTGGTATAGATTAAGTATGATAATTTAAGGTATGGATATAAAAAGTTAAAGTTTTGCTTAAAAGGAAAAAGAGATGATGTTGGTTAAGTATAAAGAGATATTGGTGTTGTTTGTATTGTTAATTTAATGCAAACATGGTGATTTCAATATTAGAAATGTGAGATGTTTGAATATTGTGGAAGCTCATGTTAATGGTAGTAATATGGGATATTTAGATTTTTGGAATGAGCTTAATAATTGTGAAACATATATGTTTTGGTGTTGCTTGGTGGTATATTCATATAAGATGTTTTAAAACGATATAAAAAGAGTGAGATGAATAAATTGAAGTTTAAGTAAATTAGTAAGTTGAGGATTTATAGTTTTAAATGAAATGTGGATAAGGATCAATTAAATACTGATAGTTTAATGTATGTAATACATGAGATATATGAAATGAATATTAGTGCACATGAAGGTATTAAGAATGGAGGGGATGTGATTGATAGTAAGAAAATTTGGTTTGAAAATAAAGAAAATGGATATGAAAGATATGTTAAAGGTATTTAAAAATGAATGTAAGAGAGATACCACATTGAAAATGTGAGTAATCTCTTTGTGAAATAATATTATAAGTAGAGTGTATATATTTGTTGAAGTTAATGAATAACTTAAGTTATGTTAAAAGAATGAGAATGATTATAGGCAAAGAAAAGTGAAAAATATTAAATTTGTATAAATTATATGCAAAAGAGAAAATTAATAAATTGCATAATTATGTGTTTACATAAAGAGGATTTGTGAAATGAACTTTTTGACATAAATGTAATGGTTATAGGTAAGAAAGGTGGGAAGTGAATCACACCATTAATGTGATCTATGAATGTGTATATAATATGTTTATTATTTTATACCATTGCATGTTTAATGGTATTAGAAATGAGATTGCATATAGTAGTAGATCTAATAGAGATTAAATTTTAATTTATATTATAGATTATGTGATGAAATAGAAGATGAAAAGGGATTTGGGTAATATTGAATAGTGAGAATGGATCTGGGTAAGATTGAACAGTGAAGTTGTTATAGCAATAACTAAATGAGACTATCGTAAGATGTTTTGAAACTCAAAGTGTTTGTGTGAAAATATTTTCTGTATAAATGTATAATAAGAAATTGTAAGGAAAGAATAATGTATTTGAAAATTTTTAGAAAAGATGGATTGAAAATGGAGTAATGAATGAAACTTGTGTAAGATTTGTATCTGATTGAAGGTTGAGCATAGGAAATGTTAAAGATAATATTAGTGAACATGAGTTGGGTTAATAATGATCAAATCATCAAGAGCAAACTGTTTTGAGATGGAATTAAAATGTGTTAACTCTTGGTGTAATAAAATTTGGAGAATATATATAATTTTGTGATACAATCTAACATTATAATTGTAAAGGTTGAAAAGTGACTAATAGAAGAATAATATTGATGTACAAACCCCAAGTGTGATTGCTAGAATATCATGGTCATATGACTTGGCTAGTGTGATAAATTGGTTAGTTTAATTATCTTCAGATTTAAATCGAGATGGTATAACTGTAGTACAATTTTGGGTGAGATTAATAACTATGTTTCTAGAGACATGGTAAAAAGGTATGATTGAAACATGTCTAAATAATATGATTGTATAATGAGATGCTCAATATAGTTGATGATATATGTGTATATTATTTTGATGTGGTGAGGAACCATGATTGTTGGCAATGAGGCTGGAAATGAATTATAATTAAGGTATAATGCTTATTTGATTATGAAAAATGAATTGTGAAAAGATAAATGAACGGACTTATCTGCCTCCTGTGGAACCATGCGGACCCAATGTGTTGGGCAACCAAACTTGGATTACCAACCTGGTTGGGGAAAAGGTGGTTTATGAAGTTATAGTTGTTGGTAATATTGATAAATTTTGAATGAGTATAAGAAATGATAATATAATTATTGAGATAATGAAAAGTATGATTTTTATTGATTGAGTAAATGGATCTGAAAGGATAAGAGTTTGAAAATAAGTTTGATCTAACGAGATTAGGTTATATATATGTATATATTGTAAAATCCAATGATAAATTTCAATAAGTTAATTGTTGGTTTGAATCAAATAAAGTTGAAATGTTAGTATATTGTGATAGATGAATTGATTGATGTAGGTTTCGTTAAAGTGGCAAGGCAATATTGAGATTTAATATGTGCAATTGTATTGGGAGTGTAAGATTTAATGGTAATGTGTATGATATAATATTCTGATTTATGAATGAATATAAATAAATTGAGATATATTAATTGTACATGGTGAGAAATAAACTCATGAGAGTAAGGATATAGTTATCCATTGATGTTTGGTAAATGTTTATTTTGAAAGTGATGGTAAGAATGGAATAAACAATGCTAAGATATTGATTAATGATTTTTGAGGTTAAAGTTAAGAAAATATCTATAAAGAGTTAAAGTGATAATCTGACTTTAGTACAAAGATAAAATGTATTGGAGATGTTATGAGATATCTTGATTGCTTTGTTGAGAAAGTAATAAGAGGTAAGGATATATATATATATATACCTATACAATGATGAATTGTGAAATTCAGAGAAAATGATTATTCCTAAGGGGGAGAGTAGAAGTTATGTGATTTGATAAAATTATAATGTAAGATACGATTATCTTTGTATGGAAGTTAAGATGGTGATTTGTGCTACATGGGTTGTTCTTATGTTGGATAATTTCGAGGACAAAATTATTTAAGGGGGAGAGAATTGTAATATCCCATATTATACCCTAAAAGTGTTGGGGTTATTGTTGTATTTGGATTCAATGTGTGTATTGAAGGAAAAGAGAAGAGAAGTGAAGAGAAGATGTAGGAAAAATAAATACCATATAAGTTCGAGTGTGAGATTAGAAATACTTAGGTTATGAAAGTGAGCCTGGAAAAAGTCTTGTAAGGGTTGTGATGATTGATCTCAAATCATTGTAATAGTTTGGTGTGAGCCAGGAAAAACATCAAGTTAGAGTTAAGCTTGTAAAAACTCAATACTAGTGGAACCTTGACAAGTTGTTAAGGAAGTAGATGTAGGATTGAGATAAATCAGAGCCACTATAATTCTTTGTGTTCTTTCTTCTCAAACTCTACTCCATCTCCATCTACATCTTCTTCATCTCTTGCCTTTTAATTTTAAATGTACCTTTACTCTTCATTTCAACCAATTCAGCCCCCTTTCGATTGCTAGTTTGGGACAGCAATTGATATCAGAGCTAGTAAATTTCTTTAAACTTCATTGTGAAATTTTGATCCAAAATGGCAGCCATTCCACCCACAAACAACTTCATACATGTAAATCTAAATTCATCTTTTAGACCCTATTTTGATAGAACGGATTGCTCATATTGGAAACACAAGATGCTCTTATTCCTAGATAGTGAAGGAATTGAGCTTTGGGATTTTATTGAAATGAGTGGAAACCTCCTACTCATGAGGTTTATGATGTCAAAGTTCCTCTTCCTAAATCACAATGGTTAAGTGCCAATGTGAGAGATCGGTTCAAGAACCATAAGGCGGCCTCCATCTTAATGAATTCAATACCAAAAGGTGAAGGTGGGAGAGTTCAACATCTCACTTATGCACATTGCATTTGAAAAACTCTTGAGAACTATCATGAGGGTACTACCCAAGTGAGGCTCACCAAGAAACAAATGTATGTGTATGAGTATGAGTTATTCAAGATGAAGTCAAACAAAAATGTCACCGACATGACAAACTGGTTGCTTGCCATTTTCAACAAATTAAAAAAATATTGCAAGATATATGATCAAGATGATGTTAATAACAAGATCTTGGGAGCATTTAGAGTAAAGAAGAACTTTGAGTTTAAAGTTTTTCAATTGAAGAAGCTCATGACCTTAGCTCTTTGAGAATCGATGAACTAGTTGGAAAGATACTCACCTTCAAATTACACATCGAAAGAGAAGATGAATAAGGTGAAAAGGATAAGAGGAAAATAATAGCTCTCAACGCCATCAAAGAAGTTGAGAGTTCAAATGATGAAGATAGTGATGAAGAAGAAGAATTGGCTATGCTATTCAAAAGGATAAGTGATTGGAAGAGAAAGAGAAGATTAAAAGCTAACAAAGGTACATTTCCTAAATCCTCATTCAAAGATAAAGATAAAAAGAATGAAGTGAAATGCTATGAATGTGGAAAATCCGGTCACATCAAGTCGGATTGCTTTAAGTTGAAAAGTAAGAAGAAGTGGGATAAGGAAAATAAGAGATCACTCAAAGCCACATAGGATGATGATTATTCCTCAAGTGAAGGAGAAGAAGAAGAAGAGGAGGAAATTGTTAATCTATGTCTCATGGCTATTGAAGATGATAATAACTCCAAAGAGGTAAGTACTTCATCTTTAAACTTAATTGCATATGATAATGATGTTGATAATTCTTTAGATAAGAATGGCTTAATTGAGCATATAAACCTTAGAATAGATAAATATTTTTCTAAGATGAAAATTTTTAAAGATAAATGTTTCAAATTAGAAAAGGATTTTATGTCTTTGAAAAACTCTACTTTAGAATTGAAGACCTCAAATTAAAACTTGTTGAAATCTATTGATGAAATGACTAAAAGCTCACATGGCTTAGAAAATATGATTAAGGAAAATAAAACATTGAAGGATGAAATAAATGAGTTAAAAGAGTCAATTTCAAAATTTCACAAGGGAAAAGAGGACTTAGATACATTGATCAATAATCAAAGGCCACCCTCCTTGAAACATGGTTTAGGGTTCATTGATTCATCTAACACTTCATTGAATGCACCAATATTTGTTAGAGCTTCTATAGCACAAACATCTAGTGTTAATATTGTAAAGAACACTAATACACAAACAAAGCCTAAAAATCCTAAAAGGATTACTTTGGCTTCACAAGGATGTAGAACTAAAGTTCCAAGAGCAAATCATATTTTTTATGCATAAAAGGCATGTACATAAACACAAAAATGCACAAAAATAATCTCATTTAACACACACTTGCAATTGTGTGCATGATTCATTGAACTTCAATAGGAAAGTGCATAAGTATAGAACATTGTATCAATGCACTTTTTGTATGAGGTTTGGACATAAGAGCACATTTTGCTATATAAGGAAGGCTCATCTCAAGTTAGAGGACACTTTTATTTCTAACCCACAAGGACCTAACTTCATTTGGGTACCTAAAAGATGATGAACATTGTCATTTTGTAGGTATACCTAAAATCGACTATCAAAGAAAATGTTTGGCTTATGGATAGTGGATGCTCAAGGTATATGACAGGTAATGCAAGGCTTTTTACAACACTCACTTTCAAGCATAGAGGTAAGATAACTTTTGGTAATATTGCTAAAGGTAAAATAATTGGTGTTGGTTCCATTGGCATGCTTGGTAAGAATATGATTGATGATGTATGGCTTGTTGATGGATTGAAACATAATTTACTTAGTGTGAGTCAATTATGTGATAAAAGATATTATGTAAGTTTTAGCTCTAAAGGATGCAAAGTTACCAATTCAAATGGTAAAATTGTATTCAAGGGAGTTAGAATTGGCAATACATGTAAAATTGACTTATATTCCAATAATACATTTGAATGTTTGATTACCATTAGCAATGATGCTTGGCTATGCATAGAAGACTAGGACATGCTAGTATGGATCGCTTATGATGCATTAGTAAAGAAGAACCAGTTGATGGTCTCCCTAAAGTAAAATTTGATAAAGATAGGATTTGTGAACCTTGTCAATTTGGTAAGCAACATAAAAGTTCATTCAAATCTAAAAATATTGTAAGCACTTTTAGACCATTAGAACTCATTTACTTGGATTTGTTGGGACCAAATAGAGTTGCTAGCTTAGGTGGTAAGTTATATGCATTTGTGCTTGTTCATGATTACTCAGGGTTTACTTGGGTTTATTTCATAGCTCAAAAGAATTAAGCTTTCAATTACTTTAAAATATTTGTAAAAAGAGTTCAAAATGAAAAAGGCTATGTAATCACATCTATTAGAAGAGATCATGGAAAAGAATTTGAAAATGAGTACTTTGAAAATTTTTACAATGAGTTTGTTATTTCACATAACTTTTCGGCTCCTAGAACACCACAATAAAATGGTGTGGTTGAAAAGAAAAATAGAACATTGTTTGAAATGGCTAGGACCATGCTCAATGAGTATGATTTACCATCTTACTTCTGGGTGGAAGATGTTAACACTGCATGTTATATTTCAAATCATGTTTAAAAAAGAATTTTGTTAAATAAAACTTCTTATGAACTATGGAATTGAAGAATACCCAAAATTTCATACCTTAGAGTGTTTGGATGCAAATGCTTTATATTGAATACCAAGGAAAATCTTAGAAATTTCTCATCCAAATCGGATGAAATCATATTTTTAGGATATTCATCATCTAGCAAAGCATATAGAGTATTTAATAAGAGAACACTAGTAGTTGAAGAATCTATGCATGTTGTTTTTGATGAATCATCTAAACTTGATCAAAGGAAAGGTAGTATTCTTGATGATTTTATAGGTACATTTGAACATCAAGACACAATCAATGCTTCAAAGAACAATCTTGATGGACAAGAAGAAGACTTTCAAGAGCTACCCAAAGATTGGCATTACAAGAAGGATCATCCAAAAGAACTAATCATTGGTGACACCTCAAAGGGAGTAACTACTAGATCTTAATTTAAATACTTAGATTCTAAAATTGCTTTTGTTTCTCAAATTGATCCAAGGACTATTGAGAAAGCTCTTAGTGATGAGTGTTGAGTGATTGCTATGCAAGATGATCTCAACCAATTTGAGAGAAACAAGGTATGGGAACTTGTTCCTAAACCTAAATACCATCCAATTATAGGATGTAAATGGGTATATAGGAATAAGCTTGATGAAAATGTTCTCATTACTAGAAAAGATTGGTAGCCAAAGGCTATAACCAAGAGTAAGACATTGACTATGATGAGATATTTATCCCCGTTGCCAGATTAGATGCCATTATAATACTGCTTTCATTTGCATCTCACACAAATTTTAAACTTTTTCAAATGGATATTAAAAGTGCATATCTAAATGGGTAAATGAGGAAATCTATGTTGAACAACCTCCAGGTTTTAAAGATTATAAATTTCCAAATCATGTTTTTAAACTTACCAAAGCATTATATGGATTGAAACAAGATCCAAGAGCTTGATATGATAGACTTAGTGCATATTTTCTTGAAAATAGATTTTCAAAAGGGAAAGTTGACACAACTCTTTTTGTTAAGAAGAAAATGCATAACATGTTGATTGTTCAAATTTATGTTGATGACATTATATTTGGTGATACTAATGAATTTTTGTGCAAGAAATTTGCTTCTTGTATGACTAGAGAATTTAAAATGAGCATGATGGGTGAACTCAAATTCTTCCTTGGACTACATATCAAGCAATGCAAGGATGGGATCTTCATCAACTAATCCAAGTACACAAGGGAACTCCTAAAGAAGTTTGGAATGGATGGTTACAAATCAAGTAAGACTCCAATAAGCAAATCTTTGAAACTTGACAAAGATGAAAGTAGTAAGGCAGTAGATGTGAAGAAATATCGAGGTATTATCGGATCACTATTTTACTTAACTGCATCTAGACCAGATATAATGTATAGTGTATGTTTTTGTGCTAGATTTTTATCTTGTCCTAGGTAATCACATTTAAATGCAACTAAAAGAATCTTAAAATACTTAAGTGGTACATTTCATTTAGGTCTATGGTATCCTAGAAACACCTCATTTGACATATTAGGCTTTTCCGATGCGGATTTTGCCTGTAGCCTACTAGATAGGAAAAGCACCACCAGAGCATGTCATTTTCTTAGTGAATGCTTAGTTTCTTGGTTTAGCAAGAAACAAGTGTCAGTTGCTTTATCTACAACGGAAGCTGAATATGTTGCTGCATGTTTTTGTTGCACACAAGTTATTTAGATAAAACAATAATTGCTTGAATATGAAAAAATATTTGATCACATTCCTATTAAATGTGATAACACTAGTGCAATCGATTTATCCAAGAACCCCATTTAGCATTCTAGGTATAAGCATATAGACGTCAAACATCATTTCTTAAGGGATAATGTTCAAAATCACAATATAGTTTTAGAATTTGTTGAAACTCAAAATCAACTTGCGGATATTTTTACAAAACCCTTGAAAGAATGAATTTTATAAAACAAAATCTTGGCTTGATTGATGGAAAATCTCTTGCATAATCATTCTTTATTTCTCCCAAAAATGTATTTTGATCATATGCATTTAAAATTTTTCAAAACCTAAAAATGGCTCCCTTTGTGCGATCACTCAATATACTAGGGTGACCGCACATCGTCTGCTCTTCCCTAGCCAGAGCCATATAAGTGATCTTCTCTCGAGCTTTAACTTGCATTTCTATTGAGCCCAAGCTTTAAAGCGTCTCTCTTCAATAAGTGCACAATAGCTCGTGTGGTCGGTCAAAATTCAAAAATTTCAAATTTTTTCGACTGCTATACTTTCCTCAAACTTGTACGAGCATGTACAACCTAGAGAGCTCACTAGACTAAGCTGGCGATCATCCAACAGCCCAGGCGATAGCACAACCTGTGTAACCAATTTTTTTTTTTTGTCTTCGTTGGAACTTTTAAAATTTCAAATTTCTTCTACTCCAAATGGTAAAAAACGTCTAGTTTTCTAATTTTTGTCTATAAATACCCCAATTTTGCATGAAAATACATCTTTACAAACTCAAAAACACATATTCAACTAATCTTTCAAGAATTCAATCATCAAGAAGAAGATTTTGAAGTTTTTCAATCAAATTTGAAGTTTTTCAAAGCATCACTAATAATCTATCTCCTTCTACATTTCTTTCAATATTCTACATTTCTATTTTTTCTTTTACTTTGTTTTTAATTGAGGATATAACACCCAAAACCAAAATCACCAAAAAGAAAACCACAACCAAGGGAAAAGGGATTGTCATAAGTGAACCTCAACCTCAACCTTAAACTAAACCTAAACACTTCACTAGAAAGAGTGTTCAACCTTACAAACCAAAGTACAAAAATGAGGATAAGAAAACCAAGTACTACATGCTCAAGAAAAAGACCCTTGAGCTAACCAAAATGCTTGCAGAAGGGATGCTCCTAACCTTAAACATCCAAGGTGAAATCTATAGCTACCTAGATAGGATTAGGTGGAGACAATTTGCATTTCCTAATGAGCTAGGTTACTCTAGTCTCTCAAGAGAATTTTTAATGTCTATAAGGGTAGAGAAAAACCATAATGCACCTATAGGATTATATGGAGTTTATTTTAGGCTTTTTAACCAAGATTTTGCCCTTTTCTTAGAAGAATTTGGAGAAGTTTAGGGATTTCAAACTCATGGAGCTTTCTCCTACAATGATGTGGATTTTCCTTCAAAAAATTATTCATTATTTTGGAGTGAACTATCCATTGAAACCTAATAAAACAATAGGTCATCCAAAGCTATCCATTTTAGGACCCTTCTCGTTTGGCTCTTACATAGAATCATCAGTGACACCATTCACCAAATAAGTGATGGAAATGAGAAAGTTACTTGATGTAACTTATTTTTCTTATATGCCATTGTGCATAATGAGCCAATCCAAAGTGCTAGGTTTCTCATTGACACCTTTATAAATCATGGGAAATTTAAGGCGGGAACTTTCTTTCTATCCTCCCAAATTATTCAACTCGCTAGACACTTAGGACTCCTAACCCCTGAAAATCTTACAACCCTAAGTGACCTCCTTGATACGGCTACAATCTCCATCAACCTAGACTACCTTGAATATGCTAGATGTATCCAAAAGGTTGATAATCACTATGATTACATAGTTGGAAGCAAGGGAGTTATCCAAAGGGAAAGGAAGAGACCTAGGTACCACATTATGGAAGAAGAAGGTGAACCTATCCATGTTCAAATGGAACACCCCCTAGACCTTCCACCAAAGAAAAATGTGAATCATCCAAAACCCTAAAACTTATCCTTAAGGCCATATCTTCTCTTAAAAAACAATTTAAACATTTTAAGAAGGATGTCACAAAGAGAATCACAAAACTTAACAACAAGGTTGATCTCCTTTCCCATATTCATCATGATATATATGACTTCCAAGAAAAATTTGATCTTCCTCAATATGAGTTAAGTGAATGGGATGTGAGTGAACATATTGAAAGTCCTCCAACTCCTCCTCCACCTTCCTCCACCTTCAAGAAAAGGGAAAAAAGTTTTAGATTAATCATTTTCTTGTATTTTTCTTTCAATTGCTATCAAATTTATTTTTCTCATGTATTCTCATTTATTGGTATCAATGAATTTCATCTCTCTATTACTTTAATTTTATTTTTGCCATTGTTAAAGGGGGAAAATATGTATGTAATTTAATTTAAATGATTTAATTCTCAAAGGGGGAAATAAAACTAATTCTCCAAGAAGTTGAGCGAACAATTTGTGATCAAGAAAAAGCATGCATCAATTATTTAACATAAGGGGATAGAATTTATTGTCATTGCATTACTTATTTCATGCATTTGATTGTGTTTAAGTTAAATTCAACTTAATTTCCAAAGTAAAAAAGGGGGGAGATTGTTGAGATTGATGGACAATCAAACTCTATTTTGATCATTGACAATCAAATTGATAAAGAACTAATGATTTTAAATAAGTCTACTTTGTAGAGTTAGGATCCGAGCATCTTTGTCCGACCGCCTAAACTGTCGACCGAGCGACCCCATAAATGCATCACAAGCACAAAATCAAACTATTATATAGATCTGACCGAGGTAAAAAAACCGAACAGACACACTCATGCGCTGAGCAGAGAACTGAATAGACACATGGAGTGTCGAGCTGGATATAGAGCTGGGAACTGAGAGAACTGAACTAACATACTAAAAGCAGTCCATTGGAGCAACCGAGCTAAGAAAATAGTACAGCTAGAAGATTTCGTGTTGTCACTGAGTAGTGAAATCAGGATGCTTGGTAGGCGTGCGACCATATAAAAGAACCGAGCGACCATACCAAATCAAGATAAAAATTCATAAACTCGCAGAAATGATAGCAATCTCGATGAGCGGTGAAGTCAGGATGCCAGATCTTCGAGCAACCGCCTTAGACACTCGAGTGACCACCCTAGACAAAGAGCTAAAATACTAAAAAGAGTAGAAGGGATAGCAGTTAGCTCTCACAATACTTCCTCAATGTTCAAAACCTTGTGCGCCCACCTAGGAGAACTAAGCGACCACACAAGTCTGGCTGATTTAAATCTTATTTCCAAATACCTTGGACCAATGATAACCGGATACATGGATGAAGAAATTTGATTTTAATGGTAACTTTGTGCCGAGCGACTGCACGGTGAGCTAGACAACCGTACGACACAAAAGTATGGGCAAAAGAGATTCTGTCAGACACTGAGATCCGACTGTTGGAACTAGCCATTACATCGATCTTTCAAACCATGTGTGAGTGGAGATTTTCGCTCCCACTCCCGGTGAAATGGTTCTTGCGACTTCGGCACTGTTTAGGCTCGGGGCCTTAGAGAACATGGGCCTAAGCCCGGAGAAAATGGAGTCGCCACCCGGACAGGCCGGGAGAAAGAAAGGGGTGGATGACTCAATTCCTAAGGAATCCCCAACCCCGTAATGGGTTCGAACAGTTGGGTACGAGTGGGGAAGGTGAGAAATGACCCAGCACCCCCACAATGCCTGGTTCATTGGAACCGACCCCCTTTGCAGGTCTTAATATTATAAAATTCTTAAGTATAACAGTATTATCCATATTACATGCAACAATTAAAATAAAGCATAATTATATTAAAATTCAAGCAATGTCGAAACAAAACAAATAAATGGACACCCACCCGAAGATGGAAACATGTCCTTACATCATCTATGTCTAAACTAAATAGGACACCCACCGAAAGGTGGAAACATGTCCTTTATATTGTTCTAAAATATAAAAGCTATTTAAATTACATGATATTTAACCAATGAGGTGTAGACCCTTAATTTTTGACCTAGTCTTGTCCGTTATTTTTTATATAGTCCAAAATAATTTTTGTGGTATTTTAATTAAATAATATTTATTTTAGTATTTATTATTTATAATATTTAATAAAAATAAAAATGGTGAATTTAATAAAAATATAATAATAAAAAATAATAATAAAAATAAAAAATAAAAATCGGCGACTAAAAAATTTCGTTCTGCGGGCGAAATGGCCTTGGCTAATTGGACCCCAGGAAATTCCTGCGGCGAGTTGGCTGGCCGCCCAGCCAGTTCGCAATTTTCCCCCGCCAGCTCTCGCAGTGCTCGCCAACGCTCAGAGTTTTTGCCAGCGAAATTTTTTCAACGCAATTTTTTCTGAAACCAAACTCTATTTGGTTTCGGTTTCTTTTCCTAATTAATTTTAGTTTCCTTAAATAATTAGAATTAGGTTTATGATTTTTCCTATAAATAACACTTTGAAACTCAGAATTTAGGGACTTTGATTGGGGGATCGAAAATTGGACTTTTAAACTTGGATTACAGAAAACCCTAGCCAGAGAAGATTAGCAAGAAGCAAGCAACCAACAATTCATCAAAGGTAGCCAACACTGCCTTTGTTTTTGTTCATCCAGAAGTTAATTTTGGTGGAACCAACTATGCAGGTTTGATCTTTAATCATAGATTATATATTTACGTAGCTTTGTTTCTTTGATTAATAAGAACATGCACACAGTACTTTGATCCTTAAATATGTAGTAATTTGACCTTTGTTTCAATAACTTAAATTGTTCCTTCTGTTTTCAAAAACCCTAAAAAGTACTCTTCTGTTTCCAAAAACCTTAAGAACCCTAATTTATTTCTTCTGTTTCCAAAAATCTTAAAAACCCTAAATTATTTCTTCTGTTTTCCAAAACCTTAAGAACCCTAATTTATTTCTTCTGACTCCAAAAAACCCTAATTCATTTCTTCTGTTTTTAAAAACCTTAAATCGTTTCTCCTATTTCCAAAAACTTTAAAAAAACCCTAAACTATTTTCCTCTAACTTTTTTTCCAAAATTTCCAAATGTTTTCTTAAATCTGCAAACCTTAACGCACTTTACAGTTTCTAAAAATTATAATTATTTTATAAAACTCTAAACTGTTTTCTTAAATCCTAAAACCAAATATGTTTTCCAAAATACCAAAAACCCTAACTTTCTCAAAAAACTAAAACAGTAAACCCTAATTTTTTCTAAACCCTAATTTAGTGAACTTAAAATGCCAAACTAGTTTATCTAAACCCTAAAGCCATAATCTAATTAAACTAAAATCACAATCCAGTAAACAAGAATTAATAATCTAATATCTTAAGATTCTAAAACCCTAATTTTATGATGTTACCCCTAAACCCTAATTTGATTCATGAAACCCTAATCCATTCCAATTTTCCAAAACCTTTACAGTAGCCTAAACAAATAACAATAATAATAATAAAATCCCAAAACCCTAAATATTAATTAAAGAACTTTAAATAGAAACAGTAAACCCTAATTTGTATCTTTACTTGCTTTATTTAATTTTAGATATGATTATGTAGTTTATTATATGCTTTGATGGTTGATTTATTTAATTTCAATGCTTGATTTATTTAATTTATCATGGATGAATGTTTTCTTTATTGTTATTATTTATTTGTTTTAGTATTAAAATTGTAAGAGGTATGTTTCCACTTTGTGGGTACCTCATTAGTTAAATATCATGTAATTTAAATTGCTTTTATATTTTGGAGCAATGTAAAGGACATGTTTCTACCTTTTGGTGGGTGTCCTATTTAGTTTAGACATGGATGATGTAAGGACATGTTTCCATCTTCGGATGGGTGTCCATTCATTTGCTTTGTTTGGACATTGCTTTGATTTTAATATAACGATGCTTTATTTCAATTGTTGCGTGTAGTATGGATAATATTGTTATACTTAAGAATTTTATAATATTAAGACATGCAAAGGAAGCCAGTTCCAATGAACCGGGCATTGTGGGAGTACTGGGCCATTTCTCACCTTCTCCACACGTACCTAACTTTCTGAACCCATTAGGGGGTTGGGGATTCCTTAGGAATCGAGTCATCTGCCCCTTTCTTTTTCCCGGCCCGTCCGGGTGGCAATTCCATTTTCTCCGGACCTAGGTCCGTGTTCTCTAAGGAACAGTACCGAAGTCGCATGAACCATTCCACCGAGAGTGGGGGCAAAAATCCCTGCTCACAGTGGCGACTCCATTGGGGATAAGAGAAGTTGATTCCGTTGGTCTTTATATTATTCTATTCTTTCTTATAATGATATTATCCATTGCATCATATTAGATTGCATTGTGTGCGTGAGTTAGGATGCTCGTGTTTCCCGTGTTGTGTTATGTAAGGGATACCATACTTTCACTCAAGGTATGGAGATCGAGCATGACATAACCACTCATAGCCTCGTACTATTTGGTATTTCGTAATTGACCTAAATATTTATAAGCTCTTTTGGATGAAAATAATTTTGTTTCTAAGCCCATTGTAAAAAAGATTTTAGACAAAATAGATTTTGGGCTTAGTATTTAGGTCATGAGTAAAAATAATTAACCATGGGCTTGTTTTTGGCATGAATCATTAGTTACTTTTTCAAGTGAGAAATCTATCTATAATAAACCTCTTAATTTAGTTTTAATCCAATATAGCATAAAAGCTACTATAGTTGGTTGAATGGATTAAAACCTAATTAATGGGAATTATTATGAACTGATTTTTATTTTTGAAAATATAACTATTAGTTGAAACATCCAAGGAAAATATTCGAAAACAAGTTGTTAACTATATACCTAGGTGAAGAGACTTGCCATTTGTGTGTGGAAGTTATAAGGTTGGAAGGAACGTCCTATTTATCCTTGTTTGTTAATTGTTTGTGCATACATGCATACATACATACATTTGCATCTCATATCATTAATCCTCTCTGGCTCACAGCCCTAGATTACGACAGTTCAAAAACTTATGACAATCCGACCTACGCTGGAAGCGAAGAATCTAGCAACGACTCAATCACTTGCTCACCAAAAGTAATGGAGCCTGAACAAATTCAAAGAATAGTGGATGATGCCCTCAATGCCAAGATGGAAGAAAGAAAAGAGGCCCTAGCTGAGACCATGAAGAACCAATTGATTGCAATTTTAGGAAATCATGTCGAAGCATTTGCTAGCACTAAGAAGCCAAAGGACAAAGGGAAGACTAAAGTTGGTGAAGTGGTTTTTGATGATGAAAAGGTGATCATTGATGATGATGATGATTGGGCTCAATACTACCAAGATCCTCACGACAAGAAGAAAGAACCGAAGATTGTTGAAAGATTAGCTATGGAGAAAATCTAAACTTCTGAAGTTGAAAAGATGATTGCGGACTTAGAAAAGAAATTTGAGAAGAAACTTTAAACCGAAGAAATGTTCGAAGTTGACAAATTATTTGAGCTACATGAAGAAGTTCCGTACAAGTTCAAGATGCCATCTTTTGCGAAGTTTGATGGAACCGGAAATCCTCACCTCCATGTGAAACAGTATATCACTGCTATGCAGTCTGCCCGAGCTACTAAGGCTCTAACTCTAAGATACTTTATGCTGTCATTGGATCCTGTTATCCAAATTGGTTCAATACCTTAGATGATGAAACACAAAAGAGTTAGGATTTGCTATACAAGTCTTTCATCCAACAATATGGATACAATGTTGAAATGGAAGTTACCTTAATGGAAGTTGAGTCCATTAGGCAACGACCAAATGAAAATTTTGTGGACTATGTGAAAAGATGGAGAAATAAGGCCACTTTTCTCAAGAAAGGCCCGATGAATCTAATCAAATAAGGATGATTGTGGGAGGGGTGTTGCCTAGTCTTCGTGAGAGGATGTCTCATACACTCATCCGTGATTTCAAAGATCTTCTCCAAGCTGGTCTGCAAATTGAAGAATGGGAAAGAGAGAAGAACCATTTTTGAACAAGAAGGAATGAGAAAGGAAACTATCAGTCTGGTAGCCAAAGCATGCAAAAGACAGTCGGTGTTAATGCTACTAATCAAGGAACAAGAAGGCAGTTTTCAGAATTAAGAAAATCGATGTCTTGGGTTCTCAATAAGCTTCAAAGAAAGGGATTGTTACAACCCTTAAATCCTCATCATTTGCCTAAACCCCTTCCACCTAATTTTGACACTAAAGCATTTTGTCAATTTTATCAAATGCAAGGACACAATACGGATAGATGTGTGACGTTGAGGCATGAGATCCAAAATTTGATTGATAGTGGGAAGCTGCTTGAGCCAGACAAGCCCAATATCAAGAACAATCCTTTGCCTAAATTTGGAAGAGTGCCACCACCAACAACCTTCATGGTAGGAAAATGATTGGAAAAAGATTTTGTTTTATCATCCTTTCAAGATGGAAATATTGAAGATGTGAAAGGAAAAGAAGCTTAAACTCAATAAACTTTCCTTAGCTTGAATGTTGCTTTTTCAATTTTACTTTCTTTAATATTTAATTGAAACTATTGTGTTTTTCAAATTTAAATTTGTTTGAATTAATTACTTTCATCAAAATTTTTATTGGTCTTTGTTCATTTTGGTGTTCAACCAATGAGGAATCTAGCTTGATATTCATGAATTAATACATTTATGCATTATGACTTGAATAACTTTACTAGGTGAGGAAATTACTCTATAGCATTGAGTTTTGTATGCTTACTTAGAGAGGGCTCTTGCATAATTACCTTTTTCTAGGTCCTAATCAGTCTTAGAACATGCTTTGACAAACTTTCGAGGCGAAATTGAACTCTGCTTATTTAAGGGAGAGATGATCTAGGCATTGTTTGGTTAGCCAATAACTAGTATCCACCCAATTAGATGTCAATCCCTAGTTGTCCCTTTGAGACTTCATAAAATTTTAGCTTTCTTCTCATTGGCATATAACCCCAACAACCTACTCTGAGCTGTTGTGATACTTTTGACAAGTCTTATGATCACTAAGATGAAGAGGCAAGAAGATCAAAGAAAAAAATGAATAATAAAGACCATGAAGATAGTTGAAGTTCTCAAGACCATAAGGAGAGTTGAAGTTCTCAAGACCATAAGGGTAGTTGAAGTTTTTCTAATATCTCCAATATATCAAGACAACATCAGAGTAACAAATGATTTATCCCTATTAAAGAAGATTTATGTCACTCCACTCATCCATTATTGGAAACCCAAGTTGGTACAAACAAGACAACTCTGTTAGAGCTAGGAAAGAAGAAAAAAGGAAAAAAGAAAAGAAAAAAAGAGAAAAAAAAAGAGAAGAAAAAAGAGAGAAAAATAAAACCTAAAAAGGCGGTTCAGAAAGCCAACTGAGTTCTCTTTTACCTAATGCATCAAAAGGCTTCCATTTTATTTATAAGGATGGTTTGACTTGAATTGGTCCAACCCAACCAAAGATTCGATCAAAATCAAAGAAAAAGGAAAAAGACCATCCAGTTCCTGAAAGTTTTATACTTGACAGTCCTACAAGAAAAAAGGACAAAATGATAAAATGCTCAAAGAAAGGGAAGAGTAAGAAAAATAAAAAGAAATAAAAGGGAGAAGAAGAAAAGAAATAAAGACTGGCCTAATCAAGATCCAGATTAATGCCAAGAAGATAGAAGAAATTTGGAGTCTAGCAATATTACTCTCAACTGCCTAAAGTTCAAACAAGAAATTTGTAGTGTGAGGGTTTGTCCATTGTGTCACATCAGCTCCAATCTCAAAATCGCCTTCACTTTAACCCATGTCCTTTATAGACTCCATTTCAAGCCTATCAAAGACCTGTTGATCTCTCTTGGTAGGTAGAGTCTATTAGTGGAGATAGTTTGAATAAGCATGCATATGAGATAGACAATATTCAAACTCAAATAAGACCTTTGGCCAAGTAATGTGTATGTGCCTATCTGAAGTGCAACAATTCTTGCTTAAATAGAACTGATTCCCGAATTTAGTACGGTAACAAGGATTTTCATAGATATGTTAATTTGAAAAATCAAGTCCTGAGGTACATTGACATTGATTTGGCAAGACCAACATTTTATTTCAAAATAAAAAAAGAGTGAAAAGTTACAGTGAAAATGCAAATTATATATCATCATTATTATTTTTATCATTATACTTATTATACAATATTTCCTCCTCAATTGATACAATATTTATACATCTCTAAGAAGGAGGTGGTAGATCATCGAATAAAGCTCTGAAAAAATCATCGCCTGTTGGAGGAGGCAAATCACTCGTCCCGAGTCCGCCCGAAGCAGGAGCACCAGAATCCCTATTACCTTAGAGTTCTGATCTGTCACTATCCTCATCAGAAGTAGGTGAAAGGATCTCATGGTCATCAGTTTGGGGGCCTCTAGATGAAGAAGCACCAGGATCCCTCATCCCCCGAAATCGAAAGTCTCGAAAGTTTTGTTTTGATTGATGGTACAAATTTTTAAAATGAGAAAGCTGCTGATGACTAGTGGCCAACTCTTCTCAAAGTTTCTTGTTTTGTTCTTCAAGCATCCGCTATGAGCTAGAAAGAAAAAAAGTAAGAGGATACATAATCATGCATACATATAACATAAATTACCATGAAACAAGAAAACTGACCAGGTAATTGATATCAATACCCTGCGGATGAGATAGCATATTTGGGGGACTAGAATGAGCAAATGAAGGAGCAGTAAAAGAAGGTCCAGCCTCATGATCAAATGAGCCAGCAACCTACAACAATCATTAAAAAAGTTAAAACAAGTTAAGAAAGAAGCGATTGTAATGGAAAAATGGTAAAAGCTTACTTGAGAAGTGCTAGCCTCGAGATGTGGAACGAATTCTCCTCCCTCTTTATCTCTATCCTCATTTTCTTTAAAAAATTTTCGCACACCAACAAGAGATACATCAAAGTTCAAGATCCCTATTTGAATAAAATAGGTATAAGATGCACCCAGTGGATAGAGAAATATTTCAACATCATAACCATGTCGGGCCAACCACCATGCATTCTCTGACATTGATGTGATATTCAAAGTATATTCCATGCAACGCATCAGAATCCTCTGCTTCTCAAGACCAAGAAACCACTCATATACTCTCTCTCCGAGAAACCAGCTACTAGACACAGGGCCAGTGATGACTCGGCGAGTATGTTGAAAAGGCAGTGCAGCATTCATGGAGGAAGTCCAGTTTGTCCGCTCTTCTGGGTTCCACCATGCCAAATTCACCTGCAAAATGACATAAGGTAAGTAAACTTTCATATAAAATTTAAAGTATACTAATGCTATTTTACTTGGTCCCAGGTTAAATAGCTCAACACTAGCGTTGGGTATGCACATGGTGAGAGCTGAAAACTTTCACGCGATCAGACAACCAAAAATTTAATCTTGGATACCCGACTCTCTCTCGAAAAATACCAGGCACCCTCACAAGGTTGTGTTCATATGCCCATGCCTAAAACAATAATAAAAATCAAATTCATGCAAGAATAAGAATCAAATTGACATTGGTGGAAGAAGAATACCTCGACAACTGCCATAAAACCAACAAAAGACTTCTTATTTCGGCAAAATTTGTCAAGACCATGGTAAAGACAGGCAAGGCTAGCTTCACCCCAGACATAAAGTGGTACCATCCTAAAATAAGTAAGGGCCCTCAACATAGACAAATGGATGGCGAATTCAGTGCTGCCTAAAATGGTCGACCCAAGCAAATATAGCAAAAATCCTCGAGCATACTGTTGGGTTATGTCTCTATGAACCCTTCCTTCGTAGTTCGTCCAATAACTACGAATTGGCTCAATTTTTATCTTAAAAGACCCTTTATATGAAGGTTCCATACCAATTAATTGTTGAGTTTCTTCAAATGTCAGAACATCATTGGTAAGAGGAACCAAAAGACCATCATACCGAATGCCGGTTATAGCACCAAAATCGACTGGACCAATTGTCATCTCTCCAATGGGCAAATGAAAAGTATGAGTTGTGTCCAACCATCGTTCTGCAAGTGCCTGGACTACGTTCTGGTCTATCAGATACTCCTCGGATGATAATTGTAAGATGAAGCTCTCAAAGCCGCAATCTCGGATAATCTACCTTACCCGAGAAGGTGCTACATCATACCATTGTCGGGCTTTGTAGATACTCCCTCCGCCCCGAATAACGCAATGATCACTCTAACACGGAGCCAGGTAAGTTAACACCAGGTAAGTATATCATTATTCTATCTACTTAAATTCTTAAATTAATATATTTTTCCTAAATTTTCTAAAAAAAATAGAAAATATAAATAAAAAACAACAAACAAAAATAAAAAGAAAGAAAAATAGAAAAAAAAAAGAAGAAAAAAGAAAAAAAAAGAAAAAGAAAGAAAAAAATAATAAATAAGAACAAAAGAAAACAAATAAAAGAAAAAAGAGAAAAAAAAAACGAAAAAGAAAGAAAAAGAAAAAAGAAGAAAAAACACACAAAAAATAAATAATTACCTTGCTCTTTTGATTTGAACTACAATGAAGTGGCATCCCGGCTAGTAGACCTATATTTCCATCTTCATGATGCCGAATAAACTCTAATAACTCAGCATTAGAATGAGTTCCTGACCTTGAAGCATGCATTTTTTTTCAAAACTATATGCTAAATTTGAAAGAATTATAGCTATGAACGAATGAAATTAACAAGTTTGCTGTGAATGAAACGAAGAATTCGGTTGTTTATATAGAGGAACGGCAAAGCAAAAATTAAATTTAAAAAGTAAATTTCACTATTGATGAATAATAAATTACTATTTACAAATAGTAGGTTACTATTTATAATAGTAGGATACTATTTGTAAATAGTAGGTTACTATTTACGAATAGTAAATAGTGCATGAATAGTGACTACACAGTAAATAAATAGGAAACTCAATTATTCAATTTAATCATTCAAATACTTGCGTGTATATAAATATTTTTACACTTTTAAAATATTTTTACACGCAGGGGGCAAAAAGAAGATATGTGCATAAAAAATTAGCTATAAATTTTTTGCAAACAAAATTTATATACTACTGACTATAATTATTTTTTGCAGACAATTAAATCTCTCTTAGCTCGGGTCCAGAACCTAAATTATCCTTAGGTCCATAACCTAAAATCTCTTTTAAGTCCAGAACTTAGCTCGGGTCTAGAACCCAAATTATCCTTAGGTCCAGAACCTAAAATCTCTTTTAAATCCTTAAGTCCAGAACCTAAAATCTCTTTTAAGTCCAGAACTTAGCTCGAGTCCAGAACCCAAATTATCCTTAGGTCCAGAACCTAAAATATCTTTTAAATCCAGAACTTAGCTCGGGTCCAGAACCCAAATTATCCTTAGGTCCAAAACATAAAATCTCTTTTAAGTCCAGAACTTAGCTCGGGTCCAGAACCCAAATTATCCTTAGGTCCAGAACCTAAAATCTCTTTTATGTCTAGAACTTAGCTCGGGTCCAGAACCCAAATTATCCTTAGGTTCAGAACCTAAAATTTCTTTTAAGTCCAGAACTTAGCTCGGGTCCAGAACCCAAATTATCCTTAGGTCCAGAACCTTAAAAATCTCTTTTAAGTCCAGAACATAGCTCGGGTCCAGAACCCAAATTATCCTTAAATCCAGAACCAAAATCTCTTTTAAGTCCAGAACTTAGCTAGGGTCCAGAATCCAAAATTACCCTTAGGTCCAGAACCTAAATTATCCTTGAGTCCAAAACTCGAACCGGATCTGGAACCCAAAACCTCAACCATCTCAGAAAAATTAAGTCTATTGCTTTTCACTCTCTTTTGCTGTAGTCTCAGATCGTTCAAGCAGGGGGCAAATTGTAGACCCTTAATTTTTTACTCAGTCCGGTCCGTTATTTTTTATATAGTCCAAAATAATTTTTATGGTATTTTAATTAAATAATATTTATTTTAGTATTTATTATTTATAAAATATAATAATAAAAAATAATAGTAAAAATTAAAATTAAAAATTAAAAATTGGCGACGAAAAAATTTCGTCGCCGAAGGTCCAATTGGCCAATGCCAATTCGCCCGCAAGAATTTCCTGCGGGCGAAATGGCCTTGGGCCATTTTACCGGCTGGCCGCCCAGCCAGTTCACAATTTTTGCTCACCAGCTCTAGTAGTCCTCACCAACGCTCGCAGTTTTCGCCAGCGAAATTTTTTCAACATAATTTTTTCCGAAACTAAATTCTATTTTATTTCGGTTTCTTTTCCTAATTAATTTTAGTTTCCTTAAACAATTAGAATTAGGTTTATGATTTTTCCTATAAATAAGACTTGAAAACTCAGAATTAAGGGACTTTGATTGGGGAATCAAAAATTGGACTTTTAAACTTGGATTACAGAAAACCCTAGCCAGAGAAG
This sequence comes from Garcia nutans, assembly GCA_947685225.1. NCBI lineage: Eukaryota > Viridiplantae > Streptophyta > Magnoliopsida > Malpighiales > Euphorbiaceae > Garcia > Garcia nutans. Next base: position 6,996,112 of record CANTUV010000068.1, read on the forward strand.
ATTAGCAGGAAGCAAGCAACCAACAATTCATCAAAGGTAGCCAACACTGCCTTTGTTTTTTTTTTCATCCAAAAGTCAATTTTGGTGGAACCAACCACGCACTTTTGATCTTTAATCATAGATTATATATTTACGTAGCTTTATTTCTTTGATTAATAAGAACATGCACACAGTACTTTGATCCTTAAATATGTAGTAATTTGACCTTTGTTTCAATAACTTAAATTGTTCCTTCTGTTTTCAAAAACCCTAAAAAGTACTCTTCTGTTTCCAAAAACCTTAAGAACCCTAATTTATTTCTTCTATTTCCAAAAAACCTTAAAAACCCTTCTGTTTCCCAAAAACCTCCAAAACCTTAAGAACCCTAATTTATTTCTTCTGTCTCCAAAAAACCTTAATTCGTTTCTTTTGTTTTCAAAAACCTTAAATCGTTTCTCCTATTTCCAAAAACTTTAAAAAAACCCTAAACTATTTTTCTCTAACTTTTTTCCGAAATTTCCAAATGTTTTCTTAAATCTCCAAACCCTAACCTACTTTACACTTTCTAAAAATCATAATTATTTTATAAAACTCTAAACTGTTTTCTTAAATCCCAAAAACCAAATATGTTTTCCAAAATACCAAAAACCCTAACTTTCTCGAAAAACCAAAACAGTAAACCCTAAGTTTTCCTAAACCCTAATTAGTGAACTTAAAACCCCAAATTAGTTTATCTAAACCCTAAAGCCATAATCTAATAAAACTAAAATCACAATCCAGTAAACATGAATTATAAACCTAATATCTTAAGATTCTAAAACCCTAATTTTATGATGTTACCCCTAAACCCTAATTTGATTCATGAAACCCTAATCCATTCCAATTTTCCAAAACCTTTCCAGTAGCCTAAACAAATAACAATAATACTAAAATCGTAAAACCCAAATTATTAATTAAAGAACTTTAAATAGAAACAGTAAACCCTAATTTGTATCTTTACTTGCTTTATTTAATTTTAGATATGATTATGTAGTTTATTATATGCTTTGATGGTTGATTTATTTAATTTCAATACTTGATTTATTTAATTTATCATGGATGGATATTTTCTTTATCGTTATTATTTATTTGTTTTAGTATTAAAATTGTAAGAGGTATGTTTCCACTTTGTGGGTACCTCATTAGTTAAATATCATATAATTTAAATTGCTTTTATATTTTGGACCAATGTAAAGGACATGTTTCTACCTTTTGGTGAGTGTTCAATTTAGTTTAGACATGGATGATGTAAGGACATGTTTTCATCTTCAGATGGGTGTCCATTCAGTTGCTTTGTTTGGACATTGCTTTGATTTTAATATAACGATGTTTTATTTCAATTGTTGCTTGTAGTATGGATAATATTGTTATACTTAAGAATTTTATAATATTAAGACCTGCAAAGGAGGCCGGTTCCAATGAATCGGGCGTTGTGGGGGGTGTTGGGCCATTTCTCACATTCTCTACACGTACCCTACTTTTCAAACCCGTTAGGAGATTGGGGATTCCTTAGGAATCGAGTCATCAGCCCGTCCGGGTGGTGACTCCATTTTCTCCGGACCTAGGTCCGTGTTCTCTAAGGCCTTGAGCCTAAACAGTGTCGAAGTCGTAAGAACCATTCCACCGGGAGTGGGGGAAAAAATCCTTGCTCATATGAGGTACCCATAAAGTGAAAACATACCTCTTACAATTAATACTAAAAAAATAATAACAATAAAGAAAACATCCGTCCATGATAAATTAAATAAATCAAGCATTGAAATTAAATAAATAAACCATCAAAGCATATAATAGACTACATAATCAAATCTAAAATAAAGCAAGTAAAGATACAAATTGGGGCTTACTGTTTCTATTTAAAGTTCTTTAATTAACATTTAGGATTTTGGGATTTTAGTATTATTATTGTTATTTGTTTAGGCTGCTGAGAAGGTTTAAGAAAATTGGAATGGATTAGGGTTTTATGAATTTAAGAAAGTAGTAAGGTTTTTTGGTTAATCAAATTAGGATTTAGGGGTAACATTATGAAATTAGGATTTTGGAATCTTAAGACATTAGGGTTTACAATTCATGGTTACTGGATTGTGATTTTAGTTTTATTAGATTATGGCTTTAGGGTTTAGATTAACTAGTTTAGGTTTTAAGTTCACTGAATTAGGGGTTAGGAAAACTTAGGGTTTACTGTTTGATTTTTCAAAAAAGTTAGGGTTTTTGGTATTTTAGAAAACATATTTGGTTTTAAGATTTAAGAAAAAAATTTAGAGTTTTATAAAATAATTATGATTCTTAGAAAACGTAAATAGAACTAGGGTTTGGAGATTTAAGAAAACATTTGGAGATTTTGGACAAACAGTTATGGTTTAGATAAAATAGTTCGGGGAAAACAATTTATAGTTTTAAAGCTTTTGAAATAGAAGAAACAATTTAGTTTTTAAGGTTTTTGGAAACAGAAGAGTATTTTTAGGGTTTTGAAGTTTTTGGAAACGGGAGAGAAATTTAGGGTTTTTAAGGTTTTGGAAACAACAATTTAAGTATTATGGTTTTAAGGTTCATGGAAAGAGAGGAACAGTTTTAGGGTTTTAAAGTTTTAGATCATTGGCTAAGGCTACTGGAAGAATGTATGATATATTACTAATTTTATTAATTTAGATTACTTAGAAAAAACAAACGATAGAAATATTGTAAATAACATTAAACCAAAGATTTATAATCAAACCTCCGTTCGTTGGTTCCACCAAAATTTGATTTCTGGATGAACAAAGACAAAGGCAAGGTTGCTGCCTTTGATGGATTGATTGCTTCTTGTTGTTAGCTTTTTTGTCGTTTCTTGCTTCTCTCAAATCTGAAGTCCCAAGTCTAGCTTAGTAATACAAATTTTTGATCCAATCAAAAAGTCCTTTAATTCTGAGTTTTAAAGTGTTATTTATAGGAAAAATCATAAACCTAATTCTAATTGTTTAAGAAAATTAAAACAAATTAGGAAAAGAAACCAAAACCAAATAGAATTTGGTTTCGAAAAAAACTGTGTTGGAAAATTTTGCTGGCGAAAAACTTGCTGCGGGCTAGAAACTGCTATGATTTGTGAGGGGCGCTGGGCGGCCAGCCAATTCACCGCAAGAATTTCCTACGGCAAACTGGCCCAAGGCCATTTCGCCCGTAAGAAATTCCTGCAGACGAATTGGCCTTGGCCAATTCTACTTTCGTTGACGAATTTTTTCGTCGCTGATTTTTATTTTTTTATTTTTATTTTTGATTATTATTTATTTATTTTTATTATTAGAAAAATTATAAATAATAATTACTAAAATAAATATTATTTAATTAAAATAGCATAAAAATATTTTGGAGTATATAAAAAAATATCAGATCAGACTGGGTCAAAAATTAGGGGTCTACAGTTTGCTCCCTGCTTGAACAATCTGAGACTACAACAAAAGAGAGTGAGAAGCAATAAGACTGAATTTTTATGAGATGATTGAGGTTTTGAGTTCTGGACCTTGTTTGAGTTCTGGACTCAAGGATAATTTTAGGTTCTGGACCTAAGGGTAAATTGAGTTCTGGACTCGTGCTAAATTCTGGACTCAAGGAAGATTTTAGGTTATGGACTTAAGGGTAATTTGGGTTCTGGACCTGAGCTAAGTTCTGGACTTAAGAGAGATTTTAGGTTCTGGACCTAAGGGTAGTTTGGGTTCTGGACTCGAGCTAAGTTCTGGACTTAGGAGAAATTTCAGGTTCTGGACCTAAGGATAATTTAGGTTCTGGACCCGAGCTAAGTTCTGAACTTAGGAGAAATTTTAGGTTCTGGACCTAAGAGTGATTTGGGTTTTGGACCCGAGCTAAGTTCTGGACTTAAGAGAGATTTTAAGTTCGGGACCTAAGGATAATTTGGGTTCTGGACCTGAGCTAAGTTCTGGACTTAAGAGAGATTTTAGGTTCTGGACCTAAGGGTAATTTGGGTTCTGGACCCGAGCTAAGTTCTAGACTTAAGAGAGACTTTAGGTTCTGGACCTAAGGGTAATTTGGGTTCTGGACCCGAGCTAAGTTTGACTAACCTTTTATCAGTTGAGAAGTCTAACTGCTCCAGCTGTTCTATTGTGGTTCTTCACCCTCAAAATGGACCTTCATCATTAGACCTTGGATCTTCATCCTTAGCATCGAATCTTCATCTTTGAAAATGGATCTTCATCCTTGGAGATCAGGTCTTCACCCTTGTAAATGGATCTTCATCCTTAGAGATTGGGTCTTCACCTTTGTAAATGGTTCTTCATTCTTGGAGATCAGGTCTTCACCTTTGAAAATGGATCTTCATCCTTTGAGATCGGGTCTTCACCCTTGAAAATGGATTTTCATCCTTTGGACATTTGGTCTTTACCCCTTTGAAATTGGATCTTCATCCTTGGAATCAGGTCTTCACCTTTGAAATTGGATCTTCATCCTTGGAAATCTGGTCTTCACCCTTGAAAGTGGATCTTCATCCTTTTAGCTGGATCTTCATCCTTGGAAATCAGGTCTTCACCCTTTGAAATTGGATCTTCATCCTTGGAATCAGGTCTTTACCTTTGAAAGTGGATCTTCATCCTTTAAGCTGGATCTTCATCCTTGGAATTGGGTCTTCACCCTTTAAAGTGGATCTTCATCCTTTAAGCCGGATCTTCATCCATTAGAGATTAGGTCTTATATTGGCTTCAGCTTTTCTAGCTGGACTGGTCTTTTGTCATTTGCGTCTTCATTCTTTTGATAGTTCTAATGTTACATTCTTTTGTTCTTCCTTTTTGCAAAAATTTAGCTATTTTTAGTTGGCCCTCATATCTTCTCCTGCCCCCTGCGTGCAAAATATTTGCAAGTGAGTTTGAAAATATTTTTTATATAAACTCAAAAAATTAAAAAGGAGAAACTTTGCCCCCTGTGTAGGCTCAAACCAAAGATTTTTTTTTATGCAAGCTTTGATTGAAGGTTTTGTTGTTTAGTTCTTCGCACAAGCACACACTTCTTCACTTTGCAAAATTACTGGAGCCTTCTCAAGCAATGGGCTTTCGATGCCCCCCTGATTTGATATCTTCTTTTGATTCTTTACTTCATAAGGTGTTTACTGATCACTTTGATAATACAAGACAAGAAAGTGCGATGTGATATGCTCATGTATGCATGATATGCATGAATAATATTTATAATGGTTTCATCGACCCACAGACCGAGGTGATCAGCAGAAGTGTTCTCATTTTTTCCTTTTAGATGCTCGTTCAGATCTTGCATTGGAATGACAGGATGCTTCACATTTATGGCTGAGATATTGAAAACATGAATAATGGAGGCCCCAAGCAGTAGAAATACATCCATTTCAAATTACGATTCAGTATGTCAATTGGTAGCTTCATGACCTTGCCAGTAATCATTTCCTTTGTCAAATGTGTCCTTCGAGGTTCGATAGTTCAACATACTTTCCTTAACTTGAAGGCTTTGTATGACAAAAACATTTTTTTATTTTTTTTATTTTGATTTTGAAATCAAACGTTAGCTTCGCCAAATTAATGTCAATTTACCTCAGGACTTAATTTTTCCAAATTAACATATCTATAACGTGACAACCCTAGTTACCGTACTAAACTTGGGAATCATTTCTATTTAAGCAAGAATTGTTGCACTTCAGATGGGCACATACACATCACTTGGCCAAATGTCTCATTGAGTTTAAATATTGTCTATCTCATATGCATGCTTATTCAAACTAACACCACTAATAGACTTTACCTACCAAGAGAGATCAACAGGTCTTTGATAGGCTTAAAATGGGGTCTATAAGGGATATGGGTTAAATGAAGGCCATTTGTAAGTTGGTGTCGTTGTGACACATTGGACAAACCTTCACACTATAAGCTACTTGTTGGAACTTTAGGCAGCTGGGAACAATCTTGCTAGACTCCAAATTTCTTCTATCTTCTTGGCATTAATCTGGATCTTGATTAGGACAGTCTTTGCCCTTGCAAAAAGTTTGGTACCCAAATTCATTTCTTTTCTTCTTCTCCCTTTTCTTTCTTTTTATTTTTCTTACTTTTCCCTTTCTTTGAGCATTTTATCATTTTGTCTTTCTTTCCTGTAGGACTGTCAAGTACAGAACTTTCAAGAACTGGATGGCCTTTCCCTTTTCTCTAATTTTGATTGAAACTCTGGTTGGATTGGACCAATTCAAGTCAAACTGTCCTTATAAACCAAATAGAAGCTTTTTGCTGCTTTAGGTAAAAGAGAACTCAGTTGGCTTTCTGAATTGCCTTTTTAGGTTTTATTTTTCTTCTCTTTTTTTTTCATTGTTTTTTTTTGTTTTTTTCCTCTTTTTTCTCTTTTCTTTTCTTTCCCCCCTTTTTTTGGTTCTAGCTCTAAAAGAGTTGTCTTGGAGTGACAGAGATAAATCATTTGTTACTCTGATGTTATCTTGATAGATTGGAGATATTAGGTGAACTTCAACTACCCTTATGGTCTTGAGAACATCAACTATCCTTATGATCTTGACTATTCATTCCTTTCTTTGATCTTCTTGCCTCTTCATCTTATGGTCATAAGACTTGTCAAAAGTATCACAACAGCTTAAGATAGGTTTTTGGGGTTTGTAAGTTAATGAAAAGAAAGCTAAAATTTCATGAAGGCTCAAAGAGACAACTAGAGATTGATGTTTAATTGGGTGGATACTAGTTGTTGGCAAACCAAACAATGCCTAGATCATCTCTCCCTTAAATAAGTAGAGTTCAATTTCACCTCAAAAATTTTTCAAAGCATGTTTTAAGACTGACTAGGACCTAGAAAAAGGTAATTATGCAGGAGCCCTATCTAAGTAAGCATACATAACTCAATGCTATAGAGCAATTCCCTCACCTAGTAAAGTCATTCAAGTCATGATGTATAAATATATTAATTCATGAATTATCAAGCTAGATTCCTCATTGGTTTAGCACCAAAATGAACAAAGACCAACAAAATTTTTTAATGAAAGTAATTTATTCAAACAAAAATAGAAAAACATAATTGTTCCAATTAAATATTAAAGAAAGCAATATTCAAGCTAAGGAAATTTTGTTGAGTAAAGCTTCTTTTCCTTTAACATCTTTAATTTCTTCATCTTGAAATGATAATAAAACAAAATCTTCTTCCAATCCCTTTCCCATCATGAAGGTTGCCGGTGGAGGTACTCTTCCAAACTTAGGCTAATGATTGTTCTTGGTATTGAGCTTGTCCGGCTCAGGTAGCTTACTACTATCGATTAGATCTTGGATCTCATGCTTCAATCAAGTACATCTATCAGTCTCATGTCCTTGAGTCTGATGAAATTGACAAAAAGCCTTAGTATCAAATTTTGGGGGTAAAGGATTAGGCAAAGGTTGAGGGGCCAATGGTTGTAATAGTCCCTTCTTTTGTAGCTTGTTGAAGACCCAAGACAAAGGCTTCCCTAGATATGAAAACTACCTTCTATTTGCTTGACCAGTTGTATTGATATCAACTTCCTTTTGTGTACTTTGATTGCTAGGATGATAATTTTCTTTCTCATTCCTTCTTGCCGAAAAGCGGTTCTTCTCCTTTTCTCATTCTTCAATTTGCAGACCAGCTTGGAGTAGATCTTTGAAATCATGGATGAGTATATGAAACATCCTTTCATGAAGACTAGGCAACACCCCTCTCACAATCATCCTTATTTGATCAAATTCATCGGGCCTCTTCTTGAGCAAAGCAGCCTTATTTCTCCATCTTTTCACATAGTCCACAAAATTCTCATTTGGCCTTTGTCTAATGGACTCAACTTCTATTAAGGTAACTTTCAGCTCGACATTGTACCCATATTGCTGAATGAAAGCCCTGTACAACATGTCTCAATCTTTTTGAGTACTTTCCTTTAAGGTGTTGAACCAATTTTGGACAATAGGATCCAATGAGAGCATAAAATACCTCAGAGTTTGAGCTTTAGTAGCTCAGGCAGACTGCATAGCAGTGATGTACTGCTTCACATGGAGATGGTGGTTTCCAGTACCATTGTACCTAGCGAAGGAGGGCATCTTGAACTTATAAGGGACCTCCTCATCTTGTTCAAACAGTTTATCAATCTCGGACACCTCTTCGGTTTTCAGTTTCTTCTTAAATTTCTTTTCTAGGTCAGCAATCATCTTCTCAACATCAGAATTTTCAGTCTTTTCAAAAGTTGAATTCTCAACAACCTTTGGCTCCTTCTTGTCTTGAGGATCTTGGAAGTATTGAGCCCAATCGTCATCATCATCAATGATCACCTTGCCATCATCAAAAGCCACTTCACCAACTTTAGTCTTCCCCTTGCCCTTTGGCTTCTTAGTGTTAGCAGATACTTTAGCATTATTTCCTAAAATTGCAGCTAGTTGATTCTTTATAGTCTCGGCCATGGCCTCTTTTATTTTTTCTTTCTTGGCATTGAGAGCATCGTCCACCATTCATTGAATTTGTTCGGGCTCTATTGCTTTTGGTGAGCAAGTAATTGAGTTGTTACTAGATTCTTCGTCTCCGGCGTAGGTTGGATTGTCGTAAACTTTTGAACTCCGTTCGTAATCCAGAGCTGTGAACCAGAGAGGATCAATGATATGAGATGCAAATGTATGTATGCATGTATGCACAAACAAGGATAAGTAGAATGTCCCTTCTAACCTTATAACTTCCACACACGAATGGCGAGTCTCTTTTCCTAGGTATATGGTTGACAAAATACCAACATGGGGTATTTTGTTTTCAAAAAAATCCCTCGGACTTTTCAACTAATAGTTATATTTTCGAAAATGAAAATCAGTTCATGATAATTCCCATTAATTAGGCTTTAATCCATCCAACCAACTAAAGTAGCTTTTATGCTATATTGGATTAAAACTAAATTAAGAGGTTTATCATAAATAGATTTCTCACTTGAAAAAGCAACTAATGATTCATGCCAAAAATAAGCCCATGATTAATTATTCTTAGTATAAACTAGGCTCACAATTGATTTTTGGTATTTCGTAATTGACCTAAATAATTTGCAAGCTCTTTGTAAGAAAAGGTTGATAAAAATAATTTTATTTCTAAGCCCATTGTAAAAAGATTTTAGAAAAAAAAATAGATTTTGGGCTTAGTATGAGAAAAAGAATTTCTGATTTATTTTTAGGAAAGTTTTATGTCCAAAGACCATCTTGAAAATTTTTGAAAATTGCTTTGGTCTTTTGGACTTTAAAGAAAATTTTATTTGAGCTCACAATTTAATTAGGTCATATTAGAAAAATGAACAAACCAAATAAGCCATGATTTAAGCCAAGATAAATTAACCATAGTCAAACAACATGCATTTGGGGTAAGAACCTAAGGAAAGCAGCTAGGCCAATGAGGTTTAGTCTTTGGGTTAAAAAACTTAGGTTCTCATAGCAAGTATATACCAAATGGTACAAGGCTATGAGTGGTTATGCCATGCTCGATCTCCATACCTTGAGTGAAAGTATGGTATCCCTTACATAACACTACACGGGTAACATGGATGTCCTAACTCACGCACACGATGCAATCTAATATGTTGCAATGGATAATATCATTAGAAGAAAGAATAGAATAATATAAAGGCCAATGGAATCAACTTCTCTTATCCCCAGTGGAGTCGCCACTGTGAGCTGGAATTTTTGCCTCCACTCCCGGTGGAATGATTTTTGCGACTTTGGCACTGTTTAGGCTTGGGGCCTTAGTGAACACGGGCCTAAGCCCGGAGAAAATGGAGTCGCCACCCGGACAGGCTGAGAAAAAGAAAGAGGTGAATGACTCAATTCCTAAGAAATCCCCAACCCCCTAATGGGTTTAGAAAGTTGGGTACGTGTGGGGAAGGTGAGAAATGGCCCAGCACTCCCACAATGCCCGATTCATTAGAGCCGGCCTTCTTTGCACATCTTAATATTATAAAAATTTTAAGTATAACAATATTATCCATATTACATGCAACAATTAAAATAAAGCATAATTATATTAAAATCCAAGCAATGTCCAAACAAAGCAAATAAATGGACACCCACTCGAAGATGGAAACATGTCCTTACATCATCTATGTCTAAACTAAATAGGACACCCATCGAAAGGTGCAAACATGTCCTTTACATTGGTCCAAAATATAAAAGCTATTTAAATTACATGATATTTAACTAATGAGGTACCCACAAAGGGAAAACATACCTCTTACAATTTTAATACTAAAACAAACAAATAATAACAATAAAGAAAATATCCATCCATGATAAATTAAATAAATCAAGCATTGAAATTAAATAAATCAACCATCAAAGCATAAAATAAACTACATAATCAAATCTAAAAATAAAGAAAGTAAAGATACAAATTAGGGTTTACTGTTTCTATTTAAAGTTCTTTAAATATTGTTATTGTTATTTAAATAGGGTTTTGGGATTTTAGTATTATTATTGTTATTTGTTTAGGCTACTGTAATGGTTTAAGAAAATTGAAATGGATTAGGTTTTTATTAATTTAAGAAAGTAGTAAGGTTTTTTGGTTAATCAAATTAGGGTTTATAGGTAGCATTATGAAATTAGGGTTTTGGAATCTTAAGACATTAGGGTTTATAATTCATGGTTACTGGATTGTGATTTTAGTTTTATTAGATTATGGCTTTAGGATTTAGATTAACTAGTTTGGGTTTTAAGTTCATTGAATTAGGGGTTAGGAAAACTTAGGGTTTACTGTTTTGGTTTTTCGAAAAAGTTAGGGTTTTTGGTATTTTAGAAAACATATTTGGTTTTAGGATTTAAGAAAATAGTTTAGAGTTTTATAAAATAATTATGATTCTTAGAAAACATAAAGAGAACTAGGGTTTGGAGATTTAAGAAAATATTTGGAGATTTTGGACAAAAAGTTATGGTTTAGATAAAAATAGTTCGGGAAAAACAATTTATAGTTTTAAAGCTTTTGAAACAGAAGAAACAATTTAGTTTTTAAGGTTTTTGGAAACAGAAGAGTAGTTTTAGGGTTTTGAAGTTTTTGGAAAAAGGAGAGAAATTTAGGGTTTTTAAGGTTTTGGAAACAACAATTTAAGTATTAGGGTTTTAAGGTTCATGGAAAGAGAGGAACAGTTTTAGGATTTTAAAATTTTAGATCATTGGCTAAGGCTACTGGAAGAATGTATGATATATTACTAATTTTAATAATTTAGATTACTTAGAAAAAACAAATGATAGAAATATTGTAAATAACATTAAACCAAAGATTTATAATCAAACCTCCGTTCATTGGTTCCACCAAAATTTGATTTCTGGATGAACAAAGACAAAGGCAAGGTTGCTGCCTTTGATGGATTGATTGCTTCTTGTTGCTAGCTTTTTTGCCATTTCTTGCTTTTCTCAAATCTAAAGTCCTAAGTCTAGCTTAGTAACATAAATTTTCGATCCAATAAAAAAGTCCTTTAATTCTGAGTTTTAAAGTGTTATTTATAGGAAAAATCATAAACCTAATTCTAATTTTTTAAGGAAATTAAAACCAATTAGGAAAAGAAACCAAAACCAAATAGAATTTGGTTTTGAAAAAAACTACGTTGGAAAATTTCGCTGGTGAAAACTTGCTGCGGGCTGGAAACTGCGAGGATTTGCCAGGGGCGCTGGGAGGCTAGCCAGTTCCTGCGGCGAATTGGCCGAATTGGCCTTGGCCATTTTCACTTTCGGCGATGAAAAAATTCATCGCCGATTTTTCTGTTGTCGATTTTTATTTTTTATTTTTATTATTTTTTATTTATTTTTATTATTATAAAAAATTATAAATAATAAATACTAAAATAAATATTATTTAATTAAAATACCGCAAAAATTATTTTGGACTATATAAAAAAATATCAGACCAGATTGGGTAAAAAATTAAGGGTCTACACCGTGTGATAACACACCGAGCTGAGCGACCGCACACTGGCTTCAGACATAGAATTAGTGAAAGACAAACACTAAACATGTGGGAACCACTTCAAACGGCTAGTTTAAGCCAAATTGCTATAAATACAACATTAAACTTCATTTTGTGGTTAGAGAATACTTTGATTGTTATTGTAATTTCATTGAACAACATTTTTCATTATCTTGTCTAAAGATCAAAAGATCAAACATAAAAAATCTTAGAGTGTTAGGTGTTAGCATTAAACACCATATAAGCTTGAGTGTGAGCTTAGAAACACTTAGGTTATGAGAGTAAGTCTTGAAATCTCTTATAAGGGTTATGAGGATTAATCTCAAACCATTGTAACAGTTTAGTGTGAGCTAGGAAAAACACCAAGTTAGAGTTAAGCTTGTAAAGACTCAAGACTAGTGGAACCTTGACAAGTTGTTAAGGAAGTGGATGTAGGATTGAGGTAAATCCGAACCACTATATTTCTTTGTGTTCTTTCTTCTCAAACTCTACTCCATCTCCATCTACATCTTCTTCATATCTTGCTTTTAAATTTTAAATTTACCTTTACTCTTCATTTCAACCAATTCACCCTCCCTCTGGTTGCTAGTTTGGGATAACAATACATGTATAAATATAACTCATAAACTATATATACTATGTACATGTATATGTTATTATAATTGTATTTGAAAAATGATACATTTTTCTGTGATAAATGTTATCATTCTTCTTTGATATGCATTTTAATTTCTTAATTATTACTAAGGTTTAAATACTATATCATTTTAAAATTATAACTCTTTTTAAGTTTCAGGACACGGGAGTGTGGTACATTACTGCCACACCCATGAATTTCAGTTCATTAATGTCTCTCACGAGAGAAATTACTCAACATGGTTGTGTCCACAATTGGACACACATGTGTGATTATTCTGCTACTGCCATTTTTAAATAAAATTAAAAGACATGGCCATGTCAATCTATTGACATGCCCGTTCATTTCAAACTACTGCTATCTATCTATACAATCGTCATGAAAATATTCTCAAACACTCTCATATTCAATAAAAAATCATCAATTCTATATTAACTTCACTCACTCAAATCAAGCATATAATATTAATACTCCAAAAACACAATCAAATTTTGGTTTAAATTGTCATAAGTCAATCAATTAAACCAAATTCAATATTCATATATTGAATACTATATTTTCTCCTCCCTAGTTGACCTTTGTTATTTCACTTCTCTTTATGGAACTTTCATTCTTTCATTTCCTTGCATTCTTTGGCTTATGCATAATTCTATAAACACTATTATTTCATACATTACACATAGTTTACTCAACTCGGATTAGTTTACATACATAATAGTAACTTTCTTTCTCTCATTTCTTATCAACCTATAAGTAACTCATCATTATTCTATCGTTTATCGTGTCACTAACTTTATACTCATTTTTATCATTAATGAACATATAACAAAATCTCTTTACACAACCTTTACCTTTCCAACTCATCACATAGATTAAACTCATTTTTATCCTTAACAATTTGATAACAATTACATAATCTCCTAAGTTTAGATTAACAATTCGTTATTGAGTTCACTTACTATCTCAATACATAAATAATATCAAACTTTCCAAGAATAAAAACAATACATGCTTCAATTTTTATACAATGGCACTTCCATTCTACTCACTAAAGGTTATGTATCAAATTTTATCTTATAAGTTTTGCCTTCTCACTTTACTTTCTAGGATAAACTCATCTTTGTTTATAATAATCTCATAACAATTTCATATATCTCCAAGTATAGCTTATCAATTCACCACTACATTCACATGCTATTCCTGATACATAATTAAGATCGAACTCTTCAAAATATACAATCAAATCACAATTTAATCCTTATACAGTGGCACTTTCATTCCTCTCTTTCTCACTTCAACTTATTTGTACACCATTTACTCGCCTCCAAATATCCACAATCATTAAGTCTCATTTTCACTTATGATCTATGACAAGGAAGTAAATATGCCAATTTCCAACTAATACGCACTTCAAATAACCATTGGGTGTTAACCAAATAATTTATCCCACAAGGAGTTACTTAATATTATAATAACTTTAAATAATCATTTGAGCTCTTTTGATTAAGAACAAGGACTTTATCTTTTATTTAACAAATATTCCATAATCATCTAGACTATCCTCTAGCTATTTCAAAATTTCACTCCAAATTAGTTAACACGTCAATTATCACTAATTCCATCATCTATCTTATCCAATTCTTAAGACACATCATAATCTTAACTTGTCTTATATCTCTAACTTAACTCATGGAAAACTTAATAACTATATATAGAATTACTTGAATCTCTTCTAAAATCATTCAACTTGAAGTTTCTTTCATAAGTTCACAAATTATGCACTATACAACTTCTTTTACAATAAATTTTTTCACATGATAGTCAACACACAAGTTCTTTCAAAATAACTTCATCTAATCTCATTAAATAGTTATTTAAACTTTAAAATTCAAATAGAGCTCAAAGAAATAGCAAAGTATATAACACTACAAGAATGTATCAGATTACCGATAAAAATTTACCGACATAAAATTTTTTATTGATAATACTGACAGAATACCGAGAGAAATGATTAAAAAATACATCGATAGATTAGAGACAGAATACAGATAAAACAAATTTATCAACAGATATTTTATCGGCAATAATGGTGCCAGCAAATGGCGCTAACAATTACCGTTAGACTTTACCAACAAAAATATTTTTTATAGTTAAAATTACCGACAGAAATATTTTTTGTAGGTAAATTTATCGACATAATTTATTTTCTATAGGTAATACCAAGAGAATATATTTTATATCGGAAATTATCGAGAGAAAATATTTTCTGGTAAAATTATCGAGAGAAAATATTTTCTATCGGTAATATCGAGAGAATATATTTTCTGTAGGTAAAATTATAGAGAGAAAATATTTTCTGTAGGTAATATTGACCAAAAATAGTTTCTCTCAGTAATTCTCTGATAACAAAATTATTCTCTCAGTAAATAAATAGTCACAACCCAATTAATAGGTAATACCGATATAATATATTTTTTGTCGGTAAAATTACCGAGAAAAAATATTTTTTATTAGTAATACCGAGAGAATATATTTTTTATAGGTAAAATTACCGACAAAAAATATATTTTGTCGGTACTACCGACAAAAAATATATTCTGTCAATAATTTTACCGATAAAAAAATAGTTTTCTCAGTAAATAAATAGTTGCAACCCAATTAATTGAGCGAAAATTTTACCGCCATTATTTGAGACATTTACAGATAGAAAGTATTTTTTTGTTGGTAAAATTACCGAAAGAAAATATTTTCTGTCGGTAATACCGAGAGAACATATTTTCTGTAGGTAAAATTACTTATAAAAAATATATTCTGTTAGTATTACCGATAGAAAATATATTCTGTCGGTAATTTTACCGATAGAAAAGGTTATCTCGGTAAATAAATAGCTGTAATCCAATTAATTAGCGGAAATTTTATCGTCATTATTCGATATATTTACCGAAAGAAAGTATTTTTCTGTTAATAAAATTACCGAGAGAACATATTTTTTATATGTAAAATTACTGACAGAAAATATTTTCTATAGGTAATACCGATAAAATATATTTTCTCTCGGTAATTTTACCGACAGATACTTAATTCTCTCGGTTTAAAATATAATTTCTCTTGGTAATTTTACCGACAGATACTTAATTCTCTAGGTTAATTTTTTCTATAAAAATAAGTTTTTTCTCTCCTCTCTCATTTTTGTTAATCCTCTCCCATTTTTTTCATTTCTCTTCTCCTTTTATTTGTCTCTGTTCAAATTTTCAATGTATTTTTTTTTGCCTGTAGAAGAAGAAGAAGAAGAAGAAGAGGAAAAAGAAGATGAAGATGAAGAAGAATAAAGTATTTATTTTAATTTTTTAATTTTAGATAATTTTGTGTAATATATGTTAAATTTATTTATTTTTTAATTTTTATGAATTTAATATTTTATTTTGGGTTTTGTGAGTATTGTAGTTTAAGTTGATTATTTATATTTTGGTTGTGTATTGTTTGATTTTTAAAGTTATTTTAATTAATCATAATATTATTTTAGGGATTTTTAAAATTTTCATAATATATTTAGAAATATTTTTGTATTTAAAAATTTATTTAGAGTGTTAGATTTTTTTAAAAATATTTTTCCAATTTTTTAAAAAAATTTAAAAAATTATTTATTTTTATAAATTTCAAAATAAAAATTATAAAAAATTTAATTTTTTAAATTTACCTATTTAAACACAATATATTTTAAAAAAATTAAAATTTTAATTATATTTTTAGGAATTTTTTGGTAAATAAAAATACTTTAGGGTTTTTTATGATTTTTTTTTAAAAAAAATTAGCTAAAATTTATTTATTTTAATAAATTTTAGAATAAAAATAATTTTAAAAATAATTTTTTAATTTTTTAATTCAATAAAATATATTTTAAGAAATTTTAATTTTTTTATATTTTTAAAAAAATTTTGGTAAATAGAAATATTTTTGGGTGTTAGATTTTTTTAGGGTATTTTTTTAATTTTTTAAAAATTTTAGATAAATTTGATTTTAAAATTTTAATTATAAAAATAAACTTGATTTTTTGATTTATCTTTTTAATATTTTCTTTAGGTAATACCGATCGAATTTTCTTTCGATAATATACAAACATAATTTTCTGTCGGCAATTACTGACAGAATTTTCTATAGGAAATTTACCTATAGAATTTTCTGTCAGCATTACCAACAAAATTTTCTGTTGGTATTACTGATAGAAAATTTTTCTCTCGGTAATTTACCGACAGATATTTATTTTTGTCAGTATTTTCATTAACGGCAAAGAAAATAACTACAGAAATTTTCTATCGATAAATCTGTTGGTAAATCTAATTATCGATAAAAAAATAAGAATTACAGATGAATTTTTCCATCGGTAATCCAATACATTCTTGTAGTGTAATATACAAGCACTAATCTCTTTCAAGTTTCTCAACCATCATTTTCTACTTTAATTCTTTGATTTGATGATGTTTAACTTACTAAATCAAGCTTAAAGTTGTTGAAATCCACTAAAACTTGTTTAGTCTATCAATTCTCCATGACTTCTAAGGTAGAAAATGGAAGAAGAAAGAAAAAGAGATAAAAATAGTAGTGGAAGATGGAAATGGCGTTTAGAAAGGGGTGGAAGACTCTAGAGCCCACTTTTATAGCTTTTAGAATTTTATACCATATATTCACTCACACTATTACTTTGGTACATCCTACTTTCTTCATTTGTCTCTTAATTCAACTTATTAATTCCATATAATGGTATAAATAATTATTTTACACATTTTTAATATTCACTTATACCACTTATATTAGACATAAACCATTTAAAACTCAACTTATAGATTTGAATTACTAGACATGCTCGTGTCTCTTCAAAAGCACACCCATTTATTTTAACATACTTAGGAATAGACAGAATCATTCCATAAACACACGTCCGTGTCTATCCATACATATGCCCATGTGTTTTCAAACAGCTTATGCCACATTTGAAAATTTTCTTGAAACAAATCTAAATCCAATGCCATGCTCATGGAATCAAAAGCCACACTATATGTATTCATATAGTATATACACTCCAAACAATCCTATATGCACACTTAACTATAGAAAATCTACAGTGAAAATTTTTAGTCATTACGAGAAATGGTATGAAACATGGAGAAAAATGAAAAGATATTCATGGAAGTAGATGAACATGGATTCCCATGCTCAAAACAAGGAGCCACACTTGGATCCTTTCTTGGGACCATTGCTGTAAATGGAAAATATGCTCCTTTGGACATTCCAAGATGGGATGACAAGAATTTCAACTTGTTTCATAATGATATTTTAAATGTTGTTCAAGTATGTACATATTTTGCATTTTAAGTGTTAGAGTTAATTTGATTTAGATTTTTTAATTTGATTTAGATTTTACTATTGTTTTTAACCTATGTTGCTTCTTGATTTTTATGTGATTAAAAGAGAAATTCTTATTCCCGTGTGAGACTAAGGGTTGGGTACTCAAGTCAGTGAATAAAAAATGGAGAGATTTCAAATGTGTATAAAAGCTCAATATTTTGATCCTTCAAAGACAAAAGAGCAAATACAGGTTAATGTTTCTAGACAAGTTGAGGCTGCTTAATGGTGTATCTTTGTTAATGGATGATTTAGTGAGAAAAATTAGGTTGCAAACCATGATTTTTTATTAAACATTTTAAGTCTATTTAGATATGTCAAAACTCTTTTTCACTTGTTGTATAGAAAATGAGTTAAATAAATACTACAAATGCGAAGAAAAAAAAATAATGCTCATTCTTAAAGAAGAAAGAGTTATGCTAGACTTAGAAAGAAGATGATAAGTTCTTTTATGTGTTACGAAAACTCAATTTATAAATATTTAATAATATGGTTATTTGATAAATGATATAAATCTTCATAATTTTTGAAAAATGCTACTAGAAAAGCTCCTAATCGACTTACTTTTTATATAACTCATAAAAGGAAGGATGACACATATGTGGATGATAATGTAAAAGAACTAATGATAATACTTTCTACAATAATAACTAGCTTTCGAGGTGCTATTTTTTTTTTTTTTTTATGAATGATATCTTGTTTTGTAATTCTATAAAGGGGGGGGGGGGGGGGGGGGGGGGGGGGTGCTCATACATATTTATTTTATCATTAATTTGGACTTTTATCATATTTATTTTCTACTAATAATGAGTGGCAGAACCAGAAATTATATGAATGAGGGGCAAATTTTTCAAGCAAAAAATATTACAGGCAAATTGAAAATAACATTAAATATTTAATATTATAACAAAATCTAGATTTTTGTTATAAATTTCTATAAAAAAAACTTCTCTATCAAACTTTTACATTATTTATTAAATTTTAAAAATTTATTAAAATTTCTACATCTATTTTCATTTTAATTCTTAGATCTATTAATTTATTTACAGAATTTTATTAAATTAAATTTATAAAAATGCTAATTCAAATGAGAATATTAATTTCACCTAATTCATAATCAAATTGTAAAATTCTAGCATTAAAATAAATACCTAATCACAAAATCCTAAATACTTACTAATTGAAAAAATACATATAATACAAAAAACTAATTATTTATATATATAATTATAAATATATATAATTATACATAAATATATGATACATATAATTGAAAAAAAAACATAGATAATGCAAAAAGCTAGGACCCTCTTGCTTCCATCCCTACTAATAATTCATTATTTGATAGGAGAAAGTTTTTACTATAAAGTCTCAATATGCTATTAGTTTAAACACAGATTTAAATAAAGTAAATGAGCATATTTTTCAAAAATTGATGGGTCCAATGCATAATGGCTAGGTTTGAGGCTTGGGTTTATGACCTCCTCCTAAAACTTATTTTAGAGCTATCTCTCATCATGTGAGTGCAAGATGGGAAGGTTATTGTGAGCGGGAATTTTTGCCCTTACTCCCGGTGGAATGGTTCTTGCGACTTCGGTACTGTTTAAACTCGGGGCCTTAGAGAACACGGACCTAAGTCCGAAGAAAATGGAGTCGCCGCCCGGACGGGCCGGGAAAAAAAGAAAGGGGTGGATGACTCGATTCCTAAGGAATCCCCAACCCCTTAATGGGTTCGGAAAGTTGGGTACGTATGGAAAAGTTGAGAAATGACCCAGCACCCCCACAACGCCCGGTTCATTGGAACCGGCCTCCTTTACATATCTTAATATTATAAAATTCTTAAATATAACAACATTATCCATATTACACACAATAATTAAAATAAAGCATCGATATATTGAAAATCAAAACAATGTCCAAGCAAAACAAATAAATGGACACCCATCCGAGGATGGAAACATGTCCTTACATCTCATGCCTAAATAGGACACCCACCGAAGGGTAGAAACATGTCATTTACATTGGTTCTAAAATAGAAAAGCGATTTAAATTACATGATACTTAACTAATGAGGTACCCACCAAGTGGAAACATACCTCTTACAACATTTAGAAGCCTAAATAAATTGATAAAAGTAAATAACCATTCATCATAAATAAATCATTCATCAAAGGTATTAAATATCAATAGAAAGTAAACATCTATCCATGATAATTTAAATAAACCAAGCATTGAACTTAAGTAAATCAAAGCATATAAAATAAATCAAAGCATAATCAAGTATAGAATTGAATAAGGCAAATAAAAATCTAAATTATGGCTACTGTTTTCATTTAGGGTTCTTTATTTCATGTGTTTAGTGTTTTGGAATTTGTGGAATTAGGCTACTGTGAGTTTTTAAGAGAATTAAAATGAATTAAAGTTTTATGATTCAAGAAGTTGGTAAAATTCTTTGATTAACCAAATTAGGGTTTGTGGTGTAAAATCATGAATTTAAAGTTTGGGCTCTTCAAAATATTTAGATTTGTAATTTACGGTTAATGAATTGTTGTTTTGGCTCACCATATTGAATTTCAAGCTTACTGTGTAAAAATTATAACATTTATGTTTATATGGTTTTTAAAGTTTTAAAGGATTAGGGTTTAGAAAAAAAATTAGGATTTAAGGTTTTAAAGGAGCTTAAGTTTTATTGTTTAGTTTTAAGGATGAATTAGGGTTTCGGTGAATGCATGAGGTTTTTAGGGTTTGAAAATCAATTTGATAATTTTATGAAGTTTTATGAAAATAAATAAACGATTTAAAGTTTACATAAATAGAAAAGATATTTGTTAAGGTTTTTAGAAAGAAACAAAATTTAAATTATGGTTTTGAAAAGAAACATGTTAAATTAGGATTTTAAGATTTTGATGAAGCAAAAATAACAATTGTAAGTTCTTTTGGAAACAAAGCAACGAAATAAGGTTTATAAACTTTAGAAAAACTAAATTAAAGTTCTAGGGTTTTTGAATTAAAAGACACAATTGGATAGTTTATGCTACTGTGAAAAAATATAAAGAAATTAAGAATTCAAACCTTCTTGGATGAACCAAATCAAAGACAAGCTTTGCTGCCTTTAAATTGCCTGAATTATTTTTTTGTTCTCTAAAAAAAAATTGGATTGATTTACTGCATTTTTCTGTTCTCTAAAAAAAAATTGGATTGATCTTCTGGCTGGGGTGAAGCTGGTCTCGCGTGTCTTTACCATGGTCTTGATAAGCTTTGCCGAAATAAGAAGTCTTTTGTCGGCTTGATGGTGGTTGTCGAGGTATTCTTTTCCTTCACCAATGTTATTTCCACTCTTTTCTTGCATGAATTTGATCTTTACTATTATTGTTGTAGGTATGGGCATATGAACACAACATCATGAGGGTACCTGGTATTTTTCAAGAGAGAGTCGGGTATCCGAGATTAAATTTTTGGTTGTTTGATCGTGTGGACGTTCCCGGCTCTCATCATGTGCATACTCACCACTATGTGTTGAGCCGCTTAACCTGGGACCAGGTAAAATAACATTAGTATGCTTTAAATTTTATGTGAAAGTTTACTTACCTTATGTTATTTTGCAGGTGAATTTGGCCTGGCGGAGCCCATAAGAGCGAGCAAAATGGTCTCCTTTGATGAGGATTGCACTGTCTTTCCAACATTCTCGCCGAGTTATTGCTCGCCCAGTGTCTAGTGGTTGGTTTCTCGGGGAGAGAGTTTATGAATGGCTTCTCGATCTAGAGCAGTGGAGGGTTCCAATGCAAATCCTTGAATATACTTTAAATATTATGTCAATGCCGGAGGATGCATGGTAGCAGGCCCGGTATGGTTATGGTGCCGAGTCATTTCTCCATTTACCGGGTCCATTTTATGCCCATTTTTTTCAAAGAAGACTCTTGAACTTTGATGTATCTCCTATTGGTGTGCGGGAGATTTTCGAAGAAAATGAGGGTAGAGATGAAGAAGAACATCATGGAGCTACAGGAGAGTTTGCTCCACATCTCGGGACTAGTACTTATCAGGTAAAACTTTTACCACTTTTCCCTTGCAACTGCTTTTTTCTTTCTTTGATTCTTTAATGATTGTTCCAGGCTGTTGGTTCATTTGATCATGAGGCTGGACCTTCTTTTACTGCCCCTTCGTTTGCTTATTCTAGCCCACCAGATATGACATCTCATCCGCAGGGCATTGATATGAACTACCTAGTACATTTCTTATTTCATGGTAGTTTATGCTATATGTATGCATGATTATGTATACTCTTACCTTTTTTCTTTTTGGCTCACAGCGGATGCTCGAAGAACAAAATAGAAAACTTCAAGAAGAGTTGGCTGCAAGTCGTCAGCAGGCTTCTCATTTTGAAAGTTTATATCATCAATCCAAACAACATTTCCAAGACTTTTGATTTTAGGGGATGAAGGATCCCGGCGCTTCTTCATCAAGAGGCTTGAGATCCTTTCGCCTGCTTCTGATGAGGACCATGACAGATCCGAATCTTAAGGTAATAGGGATTTTGGTGTTCCCGCTTTGGGTGATCCCGAGATGAGTAAATTGCCGGGTTTTGGTGCTCCCCCTTCGGGCGGACTTGGGACGAGTGATTTGCCCCCTCCTCCAACAGGCGACGACTTTTTCAAGGCTTTATTTGATGACCTACCACCACCCTCTTAGTGATATGTAAATATTATAGCAATTGTAAAATATTGTACAATAATGAAAGAAATACAATTTCCATCTTTACTGTAATTTTTTTTTTCATTACTGCATCGCAATTGTATTTTTTTTTCTTTATCGTAGTACATCATAATTTCATAATTCACATCCACATCATTTGCTAAATCCAATCCAATGTGGTAAAGGAAATTCATTGCTAATTCCTTTCCTTATGCCATATGGTCTTATTCTTTCCCATCACCTTTTCCTTTTCACTTTTGGAAAAGGTTTGTTTCTTCTATATAAATCACCCTTCATGCCATATTTCATACAGAAACCAAAAAACAACTTTTCCATTTCAACGTGAAGACTCATTTAACAATTTTGATTTTCCTTCATTAACCCACCATGACCGAACATCATTTAAAGAAGATAAAAATTCTATTTAAGAATATGGATGTCATTCATTGGAAGCATATTTCATGGTCAAAACTTGATGTTTTAAAATTTTTTCAAAATGTTAAATTGGACTACTCTTTCTTACATGTCGTGGCTTCCTTTTGGAACACGGATTCTAGGGTATTTAAAATTAGTGGTTTTGAAATATGCCTCTTGATTGAAGAATTTGAGGCCATCCTTGGATATCCAAATAATTAACAAATGGCGTTACCCAAATTGCTTTCCAAGACTCAACAGAAGATGCAGATGTTATTTTAAATTCCAAAACCCGAAGTTCTTCGGTTGATGAGAGGTGAAAAAATTCTACTTGCTCCTTTGATTGACTTTTGTCTCTCTCATTTGGCCCCCACTAAGGCATGGGGATGCATGCTTTGTTTTTGCTTGCTTGGCCAATTCTTGCTTGTTTCTTCTGACGGCGATGTTGATCCATGAGTATTGGATATTATGGACCAAATGGAAGGAGGCTTGTAGCCGGTACCTGTGATCTTAGCCGAGACTATAGTTGGATTAGACCTATTTAAATTAGGATTATCAAAGAGATTGACCGGGAGTCCGTTGCTGCTTCAGGTAATTACCTAAACTGCCCTTTTGGGTTTTTAATTTAGGCTTTCTTTTTCTTTTTTCTTTTATTTATTGCTCTAATTTTTGCCTAGTCCGCTCATATGGGTTTTCGGAACTAGCGAGCTGTCCTAATTTTTACCTAAGTTGCCCTTGCAGGTTTTCAACTTAGCGGACTCTTTTTTTTTGTTATATATTTTTTATTGCTCTAATTTTTGCCTAGTCCGCCCATGTGGGTTTTCGGAACTAGTGAGCTGTCCTAATTTTTGCCTAAGCTGCCCTCGCGGCTTTTCAACTTAGCGGACCCTTTTTTTTATTATATATTTTATTCTTTCTTCACAGATTTGGATTCAGGAGCAGCTTTGTTTGCTTGATACTCCATCCATAGATTTTGCCAGATACCTGCCACGTCATCATTCAACTAGGAAACTACTCCATCCCGCTTCTTCATATGCTGACTGGGTTGACTGGATCCACTCATGCGCTGAAGTCAATATCCGTTGGTTGGTACCTTGGTGGAAGATTTCTCATATCACCATGCAGACATACTTGATGTATGTTCCCCTTGCTGCACTTCGTCAAGGTACTTGCTATGATCCTCGACGCCTTGGCTGTCAGTATGGAGCTGAGCCTCGTGATTCTGACTTTACTCCCGACTTAGACATGCCTTGTTTGACTGAAGCCTACTTGGATCGGCTAAGGCAAAGATGGCCTGCACGTTACATTTATCGACTGCCATAGATTTTACATTTATCAATTCAGAAAGTGTATTGTTAGGATGAAAAAATAATTAAAGTAATAAAAAGATGCTTCTTTTCCATTTATAATTTGTCATCACCTTTTGCTATTGTGTTTATTTATTTCATCCATATCTGGTCAAATACTTATAACAGTGCACATAGAACAATTTTAACATTAATCCTGTTTTATTAAATTAGTGAACAACCAAACATAAAGCCAGCATACACATGATTACTCCTATTGCCAACTAGCACTTTCGGATTTTCTAATTGACGATTTTCTCTCTTTTAGCCCTAATTGTTACCTAGTCCGCCCTTTCGGGTTTTCGGAACTTGCAGACTGCTCCAACTTTTGTCTAGGCCATCATTTTTGGGTTTTCAACCTAGCGAGCTCTTTTTTCTTTTTTTTTTTATTATATCATACATAAAACCTCTTCAACCTGTCAATATTTACTGGCTCACTAAACTCGTTTCCATCCATGTCTGATAGCTTCACTGCACCTTTGTTCATGGCTTGTTTCATGACATATGGCCCTTCCCAGCTAGGTCTAAACTTCCCTCTTGGATCATATACATTAGGCTTACATTGCTTCAACATCAAATCCCCAACCCTAAATTTTCTGATTTTAACCCTTCTATTGTAGGCCCGAGCTATCTTCTTTTGATACAGTTGGTGATGATACAGTGCCTTTAACCTTCTTTCTTCTAGTAAAGCTAACTGTGTGTATATGCTCGCTACCCATTCCGTTTCAGGCAGTTCAGCTTCCAAAACTACTCTCAATGACTTGATCTCTATTTCAATTGGTAACACTGCTTCCATCCCGTAAACCAAAGAGAACGGTGTCTTTCTAGTGGGCGTTCGCACACTTGTCCTGTATCCCCATAAAGCAAAGGGAAGCATTTCCGACTAGTCCCAGTAAGTCTTAGTCATCTTGGACAGAATTTGCTTAATTGTCTTGTTTGTTGCTTCTACTGCACCATTAGCCTTTGGTTTATAAGGAGAGGATCGATGATGATGGATGCGGTACTTTGAGAATAAATCCTTAACTACTCCTTGAAACTATACACCATTGTTTGATATCACACTGTGTGGGACCCCGTATCGGTAGATGAGGTTCTTTTCAATAAATCTAGCCATTTGACTTGCACCCAGTTTGTTGAAGGATTTGGCTTTGACCCATTTTGAAAAATAATCTACTGCTACCACAATGAAATGGTGACCGTTTGAAGCTGTCGGATGTATCTCTCCTATAATGTCGATACCCTAGGTGGCAAATGGCCAGGGTGAAGACATTGAATGCAATTCTTTAGAAGGAATGTGATTAAAATTACCATACATCTGACATTGTTGGCACTTCTTTACAAACTCAATACAATCTTTCTTCATGGTCAACCAGTAATAACCTTGTCGAATAATCTTCTTAACTAGAGCCAAACCACTCATGTGCGGACCGCAACTTCCCGCATATATTTCTGACATGATGCGCTCCACTTCAGGCTTTCTTAAACATCTCAAATGCACCCCATTAGGCCATCTTCAATATAACTCCCCATGGAAGGTGATGTATTGCAATGACCACCGCCTTATGGCTCTTCTTTCTTTCTTTGTTACCCCCAGTAGGTATTCTCTTTCTTCCAAAAATCGCCTTATAGTATCATACCACACATCATGGTCTGTATCAATTTCCATGATTGTTTCATATTCATAGCAAGGAGTTGATGATCGGTCAAGATCAGAGGCTTAAGGAATAAGCTGACGGGGTTTTCCCATACCGAAGTCAATGTGGCTAGCGCATCAGCCATCTGATTTTCTTCTCTTGATAGGTATATAAACCTACACTTCTTAAAGTTCTTCTTCATCATGGTCAGGCAATGGTGGTATGGTTTTAATTTTTCCTCTTTTAACTTCCACTCTCCATTTACTTGGGATACTACTAGCAATGAATCGCCAAAAACTTTCACCTTATCCACCTTCATAATCATTAGGGTTTCCAAACCAAAAATACAAGCTTCGAATTCCACCATATTATTGGTTGCCCTAAATTTCAACTTTTTGGCTAAAGGGATAAGTTCCCCTTTGGGCGATTCTAGTACAACTCCCAAACCTGCTCCTTTCCTATTTACTGCTCCATCAAAATACATTTTCCACCCTTGTACTTGAATTGCTTCTAAATGTTCATCTGAAAATTCCAAGATTACTTCTTCACTATCTGGTAATGGTTGTTGGGCCAGGAATTGTGCCACCGCTCTACCTTTGATCTTTTTCCTGGTTACATACTCAATCTCAAATTCTTCTAATATTATCAACCATCGACCATATTTTAGGTGTCTCCCTTAAGTACTTCATTGGATCCAACCTGGAAATTGCTTACATACTATACGATTGAAAGTAATGATGCAACATCTTAGAAGACCAAACCATGGCTATACAGGTCTTTTCAATGATACTATACTTAATTTCATAAGGTAGAAGCTTTCTACTCAAATAGTAAACTGCATGCTCAATCCCTGACTCATTTGCTTGGGCTAGCATGGCTCCTATCGACTCTTCTTCTACTGCTAAGTATAGTAATAGAGGTTTGCCGGGTTTAGGTGGTTTTAAAACAGGTAGATTCAACAAATACTCTTTTATTCGCTCAAAGGCCTTTTAACATTCTCCATTCCATATGACCGGCTGATTTTTCCTAAGCAATTTGAAGATAGGCTCACAGATTGTTGTGAGCTTTGCTATAAACCTGCTAATGAATCCCCAAACTTCTCTCTCCGTCTTAGGGGCTGGCATATCCCTGATTACTTTGACTTTGTCAGGATCAATCTCAATGCCATTCGGACCAATTACATGTCCCAATAATTTACCTGAGGTAACACCGAATACACACTTCTTCGGGTTTAATCTTAGCTTATATTTCAAAGCTCTATCGAAGAATAATTCTAAGTTTTGGAAGTGTTGCTCCCTTGTGTCCGATTTAACCATCATATCATCAACATATACTTTAACTTCTTTGTGCATCATGTCATGAAATAATGTGGTGGCCATCCTTTGATAGGTTGCTCCAGCATTCTTTAAGCCGAACGGCATTACCCTATAACAAAATATACCCCATGTAGTAATGAAGGCAGTTTTGGCTTTATCCTCTTGGGCCATTAACACTTGATTGTATTCGGAAAATTCATCTACAAACGAGTGTAGCATGCTAGAGGCTGCACTATCAATGTGAACATCTATATGAGGTAAAGGGAAATCATCTTTAGGGAAGCCTTGTTCAAATCTCTATAGTCCACACAGACCCTTATTCTCCCATCTTTCTTTGGCACGGGTACTATGTTGGCTAGCCAATCTGGATATTCTATGACTTTAAGGAACTTCACTTGTATTTTCTTAGTGACCTCTTCTTTAACCAATTCAGCCTACTCAGGTCTTAATCACCTAAGCTTTTGTTTTACAGGTTTCATGTGAGTGTGAGTTGGAATATGATGCTCGACTATGTCTCAATTTATTCCAGGCATATCCTCATAAGACCAAGCAAACACTTCTTCATATTTTTTGAATATTTTTTCAAATCTCTCTCTCTCATCAGGAGTAAGGTCGGATGCTATGCTAATATTTTTAGGATTTTCAGTTGTTCCCAAATTTAATGATTGTGTGTTAACAGAATTAATATTAAAGATGCTCATGTAATTGCTATTTGAATGTATGTAACCATCAGGAGAAACATCACACAAGTAAGCAAAATTAGACTTTATTGCATTCATTTTGGAAAAGAAAACATCATCATCTTCATACAAAGCAGACAAATTAAAATCAAAATCATAAGGTAGGATGTCTTCAAACTTTTCTTCAACTAGGGCAGTAATCTCCTCCGGAGTCTTCTTGGCTTTCAGGATAGCTTCATTCTTCTCTTTTAGATTGGATTCTTTGCTGGCTGACAGGGTGAGCTCTTTCTTCACTTGGTACACTAGCTTGGCCACATCTGCAAAAATTTTGAAACCTGGAATCAACTTACCCATGAACATGATTGGCTCGGGCATTCCTTGGAGTGGTTCCATATGTGGAGCTTTGACAAAGATCTCTTCAAGTGGTGGGAAGCTCATCTTCTCACTCTTCTTTGGTTGGACATCATATCCCAACCCCTTCTTGGAAGTTTGAGTTCTAAAATCTGGCAGCTTTGTCAAACCGGCTTTACCCTTTCCAAGACCAGCTCCGGGAAGGTAGTTCATGTTCTTTATCATATTCAAAACTTTGGAGTCCACTACTTCATCATCAGAAATTGCAGCTACTTGAAAACCATTGAGAGGCCTTTCAATCATTAGAGCATTAACAATCTCATTATCTTCAGCTTCAATGGCCACTGTCTCATTTCCGTTGGGGAACTTAATCTTTTGATGAAGGGTGGAAGGAACTCCACTAAGAGGATGAAACCATGGTCGCCCCAAGAGTAAGGCAAAGGTATCAGGTATGTCTAAAACAACAAATTCAATAATAGATTCAATTGGACCAACCTTGACAGCAGCTTTGAAAGTCCCTTCGGCATGCCTCTTAGTGTTGTCGTAAGCACGAATTGTTACCTCGGTCGGGTTTAGATCTCTTGTTGACATGGCTAGCTTTGGCAATATCTTAAGTGGGCAGACATTTATGGCGGACCCATCATCGACTATTACACAAGGAGTCATCTTCCCCTTGACTTCTACTTTGATAAAGAGAGGGCGGATGTGGTCTCTCCCTTCCTCCGGTAAGTCCGCATCCGGAAAACAAACTGCTCCCATATTAACTTCACTCTTTTCTTGAGCCTCTTCACATTTCATCACCCCTCTAATTTTTATGAAGTTGATCAGCTCCTTCGGTGTTGTGGAGGTAGAGATTGGCATGCTAGCTAAGGCTTTGGCCATAGTTTCTCGGTGCTTTTTAGAAGTAGCTAATAAGTCCCAAATGCTAACACTTGCTTGGGTTCTTTTCAATTGCTTGAGCACATCATCATCTTCTTCTTCTTTATTTTCTACTTCAACTTCCTTTCCCTTATTAGTTTTTACCTCCTTAGGTGGTGGCCTTGCATAAGGCTTACCAGATCTAGTGTTCATTACTTCATCTTCTTCGTGTTCGGACCAAGTCCACTCCTCCTTCTTGGATACAAGATCATCATCACTATCGCTTGAATCCCAAAATCCATTGACAACACAAATTGTTACCTCTTTATTCACCATAGTTTGTTTAATTTCACCAAATACCTCTTCTTCTTTGGTTGCTTCTCTACCCACATCTTGAAAAGAAGACATGACAAAATCCTCAAGCAAACCTCCTTCAATCATGAAGGTTGCGGGTGGTGGTACCCTTTTGAATTTTGGTAATGGGTTGTCTTTGGTGTTTGGCTTATTGGTTTTGGGTAGCTTCCCATTGTCAATTAGATTTTGGATCTCATGTCTCAACCTCACACATCTATCCGTGTCATGTCCTTGCATTTGGTGAAATTGACAAAAAGCTTTGGTGTCAAAATTAGGTGGGAGAGGGTTAGGCAAAGGACGAGGATTTAAGGGTTCTAGCAATCCCTTTCTTTGAAGCTTATTGAGAACCCAAGACATCGGTTTTTCCAATTCTAAAAATTTTCTCCTCGTTCCTTGGTTAGTAGCATTAACACCGACAGCCTTTTGCATGCTTTAGCTACTAGATTGATAGCTCCCTTTCTCATTCCTTTTCATTGCAAAACGGCTCTTCTCCCTTTCCCATTCTTCAATTTGCAAACTAGCTTGGAGAAGGTCTTTGAAATCACGGATGAGTGTATGAGACGAAGACTAGGCAATACCCCTCTCACAATCATCCTTATTTGATCGGATTCATCAGGGCTCTTCTTGAGCAAAGCAGCCTTGTTTCTCCATCTCTTCACATAATCCACAAAGTTCTCATTCGACCTTTTCCTAATGGACTCCACTTCCATTAAGGTAACTTCCAACACGACATTATACCCATATTGCTGGATGAAGGCCTTGTATAGTAAATCCCAATTCTTTTGTGTTCCATCATCTAAGGTATTGAACCAATTTTGGACAACAGGATCCAATGAGAGCATGAAGTACCTTAGAGTTTGAGCCTTAGTAGCTCGGGCAGACTGCATAGCAGTGATATACTGCTTCACATGGAGATGAGGATTTCCAGTACCATTGTATCTAGCAAAGGAAGGCATCTTGAACTTATAAGGGACCTCCTCATCTTGTTCAAATAGTTTGTCGATCTCGAACATTTCCTCGGTTTTCAGTTTCTTTTCAAATTTCTTTTCTAAATCAGCAATCATCTTTTCAACATCAGAAGTCTCGGTCTTTTCAATAGTTGCCTTCTCAACAACCTTTGGCTCTTTTTTCTTTTCTTGAGCATCTTGGTAGTATTGAGCCCAATCATCATCATCATCAATGATCACCTTTTCATCATCAAAAACCACTTCACCAACTTTGGTCTTCCCTTTGTCCTTTGGCTTCTTAGTGCTAGCACATGCCTCGGCATGGCTCTCTAAGATTGCAGTCAATTGGTTCTTCATGGTCTCAACTAGGGCCTCTTTTATTTCTTCCATTTTGGCATTGAGGGCTTCATCCACCATCCTTTGAATTTGTTCGGGCTCCATTATTTTTGGTGAGCAAGTGATTGAGTCGTTGCTAGATACTTCATCTCCGGCGTAGGTCAGATTTGTAACACCCCTTCCCGACCTATGAATAAGCCGAGGAGGAATGCTACATCGGAATACGAGCTCTGGTTATGTTAGCTTACTTAATGTTCCTTATAAATATTTTCCAAAAATTTTGACGGAGTCTCCCTTAAAATTCTAGGTCCCAAGTGTCGACAAAACTGATTTTTCGTATTTTTGAAAAACATTTTGTTTCACAATTCAACTCAAGCACACTCCAAATAATCCACCCTTATAACCTCAACTACAGTCCTGCAACAAGAATTCACAGTTCTATATTCACAACCCAACTCAATTTAAAACCATACAGTTATTATACATTACTAGATTTACATGCTACATCAAGTTATCTCTTTGTATTGTTCACATAAGTACATGCCAGTTTCTAATTCCAAAATACAAAATGAAGAGCACCACCTAAGTTTGTTGATGACCGAAATATAGCAGGACTTCTCTGCTCACTACTGGCTCCTTGCTAATAACCTACGAGTTTAGAAGAAACTAAACTCGCTAAGCATTGCTTAGTGGGTACTTTAACTAATTACGGAAAATAAATAATAAAAGCATAATGCACTTTTAAAAGCAATGAGTCGTATTGAAAAATAATATCACAATAAAAACAATCCATACATGTCATATATTTAGTTATTATCATTTTATCGGTTCGCTCCACAAGGTAATTTGGTAGACTAACGTATGGTAAGGAACTAACTGAAACAACTGTATATATATTCTGTGGCTGTGGCCCTAAAAAATTGCGGACCAAGCCCTATGGAATCTATGGCCGAAGCCCTCGGATCGGAGTCTTATATAACTCGGGCGATTGCCCTATATAACTCGGACCGAAGTCCTATATAGCTCGGGTCGTCATCCTATATAACTCAGACCGAAGTCCTATATTAAAGCAGCACTAGATATAGTATGATATATCATACCCTTACCCTACTCAGTACTATCCTAGATACCCAATGGAGCCAAAATTTTCATGCCATTTCTTAATCGAACATGCATTATACAATTATCGACTTATGTTTCTTATATTATTTCAACGTGAAATATCATATTTTGTCATTTTAATAAATATTATGCTCATTTATATGCATAAGGAATCAATTGGATTACTTTTGAAAAATGACCAAATGAATATTAGCAAAATGACCATATGAATAGTAAATTCTGGTTTTGGACTCAAATTGATACTTATTTTGAAAAATTGTATAAAATAATATACTTGACTAAAAACTCTAAAATTTTTACATAATTTAGTTTTATATCTTAAAATCATTCCTTTAAAATTTCAGATCAAACTGGACACAAAATCTTGGTCAACTAGTTCACCCAACCAGACTGCTCCAGTTGCCTTGCATCCTGGCAGCAGTTCTGAATTTTGTGAATTCCGTAAATTAAATTCAATCAATGTGGTTCCAAATTATTTTTCTCAAATACTAGACTCACTAAAAAAAACATATCCAAAATTCAATTGAAGATCATTTTTTCTAAATTTTATTAAAAATCCGGAAACATGGCTGTCTCAGTCAAGGTACCTCCTAGAGCATGTCTAACAGAAATAATTGTTTCATAATCCTAACCATTCCGAATTCAACTCAAAATATTTTTCAGTCATTCTAGACACATTGAGGCACAACATATCAAAAATTCACTTCAAGAAAATTTTTCTATATTTAATTAAAAATCATACAAGTAACAGCATTTCACTAATTCTAAAACAGAACAATTTCAAGAAAATGAACAAACAATTAGTTAAAGTACCAAACCTTGCTTTTCCTTGCTCTTCTTGTCTATTTCACTTCATTTACTCTCTAATCTCCTTGATTTCCTATGAATTTAACATGTCACATATACAAAGGTAAGAACCCTAGGTATAAACATAGTCTTATCTTATGATTTTTTTTCTAATGGTTGCTAGCTTATTTTCACCATTAAACACCATCATTTCTTTCATCAAATCCTTCAAATAATTATTTCTTGAATTTTCTCTAAATCTAGCTACATGAACCCTAATTTCAATCTCTTAAATTAACCATTAATCCATGAAATTAAAACTAGAGATAGGTTTCTCTTACCTTATAATCTTGTTTGTCACCAAAATCTTCAACCAAAAGCCTTAAACTTTGGAAAAATCACCTCCTTCTTCCTTCTCTTATGGTTTGGACGAGTTCACCATGTAAGAGAGGGCTTTTATATTCTTTCCTTAGCTTATTTTGATCCAAATGGCAGCCAAGAGAGGTTAAGATGTGTTGGTGTAAGTGTTGATTTCCTATTGGTACACTTAAGTGGGAAAATGGCTAATTTTCATTAGTCCAAATGTCTCTTTCTTTTATTTATTTATTTTGCAAGCCATTAGGCTTCCTTTTATTCATATTTTGACCCCCTCAACTTTCTTGTGCTATAATTTTATAGTCTAGGGTGTGAAAATATCAAAATACCCTCCAGCGATTAATCGATTCTAACTTTTAAACCGTGCGTTTTTGGAAAAAATTGAAACCTACGGTTATGACCCAATTAATCTCGAGAATATTCTTCCAGGGTCGAATATGGGCACTATTAAGAACTTTCGACACTTACTTTTTAAGTTTACATAGTTGCCCCTAACTTTTGAGAAATTTCCACTTAGGTCCTCGGCCTTTCAAAAAATTACTTTTAGGTCTCGTCGACTTCACGGGCCTCCTTTGCACACCGATTTTGTTTTTGACTATCTCGAGCCTCTATTTGACCACTTATTTATGTCCTTCTTGCCTAATACTCGACTACGTAAACTTTGGGATGTGACAAGATTGTTGTAAGCTTTTGAACTGTCGTAATTCAGGGCTGTGAGCCAGAAAGGATCAATGATATGAGATGCAAATGTATGCATGTATGCACAAACAATCGACAAAAAAGGATAATTAGGATGTTCCTTCCAACCTTATAATATTCACACACAAATGGCGATACTCTTTTCCTAGGTATATGGCTAACAAAATACCAACATGGGGTATCTTGTTTACGAATATTTCTCTCGAACGTTTCAACCAATAGTTATATTTTCGAAAATGAAAATCCATGCATGATAATTCCCATTAATTAGGTTTTAATCCATTCAACCAACTAAAGTAGCTTTTATGCTATATTGGATTAAAACTAAATTAAGAGGTTTATTATAGATAGATTTCTCACTTGAAAAAGGTAACTAATGACTCATGCCAAAAACAAGCTCATGGTTAACTTATTCTTAGTGTAAACTAGGCCCACAATTGATTTTTGGTATTTCTTAATTGACCTAAATATTTTTGCAAGCTTTTTGTAAGGAGAGGTTGGATAAAAATAATTTTGTTTCTAAGCCCATTATAAAAAGATTTTTTTAAAAAATAGATTTCGGGCTTAGTATTTGGGCCATGAGCCAATGAATTTTTGATTTATTTTTAGAAAAGTCTTATGTACAAAGACCATCTTGAAAAATTTTGAAAATAGCTTTGGTCTTTTGGATTTTAAAGAAAATGTTTATTTAGAGCTCACAAGATATTTAGGTCATATTAGAAAAAGAACAAACCAAATAAGTCCTGATTTAAGCCAAGATAAATTAACCATAGTCAAACAACATGCATATGGGGTAAAACCTAAGGATTAAACTCCTACATTTCTATGTAGTTTTTGGATCACTTAAAACCACCCCTAAAATATTTGTAGCAGTAGTTTGAGGCACCAATAAGAAACTGTCGCTATAATGCAACTTACCCTAATGGTGTCGGAAACCACCCCATGTAGTAATATCAAAATGGCGGTTTAGAGCCAATTGTTGCAATTGCCTCTACCATTTTTTAAGAGTGAGGGGGGTAAAATCAACCTACAAGGTTAAAATTGCCTCCATAACTCTGCATTGTTGCAAGAATTATAACTATTATGCCATTATATATACCTTTATTAGGGGGAAAATTTTCTAAAAATATATTTGAAAAGGCATTAAAAGTTCTATTAGTCATTATATATTTAATGGAGCATTATATTAAATATTTTTCTATAAATGAAATGTGTGAGTATATATAATATTTTCTATAAATATTTTTCTCTAGGCTAAATGCATATGCAGCCCTTAAACTTTATTCATTTTTAGTTTAGCCCCTGAATTTTCAATTTGTATAACCATATAGCCCACATATTTTTCTTAACTTATAAACATAAATTCACTGAGTCATATAAAGTCATGTTTTTCCTAACTTATAAAAATATTTTTTCTTTCTCTAAATCGCTTCTCATCCAAATCCTTTTCCATCTAAAATATAATCCTTAAAATCTAGTCCCTAAAATCTAATCTCTAAAATATATTTCCTTCGAATATTATACATTGTAAAAGAATAAATCAATTACATTTTGAGAAGAAAAATTCAAGAATAAGTTTTGATCTTTCTTTTCTTATTCCATCTCTTCTTTGATCTATCATCTTTAATTGGATGATTTTAGAGAAGAGAGATTGAAGCTTTAGAGAGAGAGAGAGAGAGAGCTATTTGAGATGGTTTTAAAGAGAGAGATTTATTTACAGAGAGAACGATCATTTTTTCCCAATATTGCATGGGAAAGATAATGTCTCAGCAAGTTTTTATTTCCATTTGAACCTGTGGACTCTATGTGGAGTCCATATGAATTCTCCTTAGTAGAAAAATAGAGCCAATGATAGTTTTAGGAAGAACTTAAAGTTAGTGGTTTCTTCAGGAAAAATCAAAATGAGAGTCAACAATGATACAATGGCATATATAAGTTCAATGACGTTCGATGAAATTAAACCAATCAAATTTCCAAAATAAAATAAATCAAAACATCTCTAAATAAAGTGCAAAATCATATAAAAAAGAAGAAGCAAACAACGCCTACAAACAAACATAGAGATGTAGAAAACAAAAAGATTGAGAAAGGCCTAATGGAAAGGAAAAATGAAAAAATAACAATGAATTTGATGCCCATGACAACGATGAATACAATAATGGAGGAAGATGTGGTACTAGAAATAGAGAAGAAGGCAACAACAATGGTGGAAAAGAAATGGAAATAGAGGAAGGGAAAATAGGAAAGATGAAAAAAAAGGATGCATAAAAAAGTCATAAATTTGAAAAAAAAAATCAAAAGATAAAAATGAAAAAAGAGTTAGAAATAAAAATTTAAGCAATGTATTTTGAAAAAAAAAACTAAAAAAAAAAAAGAAATAGTAATTCTTGTTATTTTCTCATAAAAAATACTCATTATTCACCCCTATAGCAATTGTTTGCTTTTTTTTTTTTTTCATAACTTTCCTTCTCATTTGTTCTCACCAACTAATGCTTATCTTTCATCTTCATGTAGTGGCAAAATCAAAATTTAAATGAGGATGGGAGGAGGGGGGCAAAATTTTCAAGTAAAAAAATATGGACAAATTTATTTTTAATTTTTTATATTATAAAATAAATGCAAATAGTTAGTATTAATATTTATATTTTATTTTATTTTCAAAATAAATATTTAAATGTTGAAATTTTTATCATTTCTATTCTAATATTAAATGTTACTTTGAAAAATTAGACAATATATGTTATTTTTTAAAATAATGTTTACATATATTTTTAAGATATTTTGATGAAATTGTTTAAACTAAATTTTTTTTAAAAAAAATCATGTGATAGAATAATTTTTGTAAAATAATTAATCTAATCACAAAATTTCTAAACCTCATTCATAATCAAATTGTAAAATAATTAACCTAATTATAAAATATCAAATTCTCAATCTATATTATAATCAAATTCCACAAAATTAACCAAATCATTAGAGCATTCGCAATGGATGCTCTTTTTGAGTTCCAGTCTTAAGAACTTACTCCAATGTGGAGCAAGTCCCATGGGCCTGCTTGGATTGATTGTCTCACCTTATTCTTCTTCCATTAAAAGGCTACTAAATTAAAAAAAAAATTAATTTAACAAATTTTAGTAACTTCATTGTTACCTTTGTATTTTTGTTATCATTGCTTTCAACGGTAACAAAAATTTTTAATTTATTTTTTTAATTTTTTTAATTCTTAAATTCTTACCTATAAATATAACTATTTATCATCAAATACTACTAAAATTCTACTTCTCCCTCACTCTATTAAAATTTATTTACAATCAAATTAATCTATAATTTCATAAAAAATGGATCCAAATCATTTCAATGCCAATTGTTTTTTAATTATATGCAAATTTTAAATTTTCCTCAAAATTCAATTTTCCACAACCTCAATCTACAAATCCAAACCTATCTCAAAATCCAAAATTTCAAGTTCCTTATTTTAATAATAATCAAAATCCACAAGCATTTTAGTTTTCATTTACCCCTATTTTTACCCCGTCTCCACAATTTCAAACTCAATCTCATTGTGTCGGGTCGGATTCAACCAGTATAGGGGGTTCATTTAATCGATTCCCTTAAACGTCCATCTGTTTCACTCTAAATTCACCATTTATATCATTTTCCAATAATGATGTTAAAGATGATATAAACATCAATAATAATGATATTAATGTCAAAAATGTGCATGAGAATACTAGTTAAAGGCAATGGTAAGAGGATAAACTCTTAATAAGTGCATGGTTGAATGTGTGAGTGAATCCTATTATTGGCACAAATAAAAAATGTGATGCATTTTGGACCTGAAACCATCAATACTACGAGGAAAGCAATTCCAACATCATCAAAAGAGGGTTAAATGCAATGAGAAAATGATGGTATAGGATCAACCATGAAATCAGCTTTTTGGTGGATGTTATGATCAAGCTTCTCGACAAATAGGGAGTGGTTCAAACCTGGACAATATAATGAAGTTGGCTTATCAAATCTATCTTGCTAGGGCTAAGAAGAAATATAATTTTTTGAGGCATTGGATTGAGGTACAAAAGGAACCAAAATGGAGAGCTCCTTCAACTATTAGTGGAGGTTCCAAGAGAACAAAAATAAGTGTTAGTGGGGCATACTCATCATCATCAAATCCTAAAACAGCAGTGACCGATGATGCTATAGAGTCTCTAGTTTGTCCAAAAAGCAAGAACGCATCTAAGAGGAAGAGTAAAGGCAAAAGCTAGTGATGTTAGAGCCTTTATCAAGGAAGAGATTGAAGTAATTAAATTAGATACAACAAATTAAACTATTAATATGGAGGAATAGAAGCAAACGGAGATGGACTTTAAGGAAAAGGACATGGACATGCAACTCCTTTTTGTAGCCATCTCCTTAATGAACCTAGTCAACCGAGAGATTCACGCTAAGTTCCTAGAAAAAATTAAGATAAAGTACAATACTACTTGAATTAAGGCTTATGGTTATGTAGCTTTTAAATTTTTTCCAACATTATGTAGCTTTGAAATTATGTATTATTATTTGACATTGCAATGTATTTTATTATTTGATGTAATGTTATTAGTTGTGTAAAAATATCTGTTACAAGCTAGCCATTACAAACTCATATCTCCTTGTCAATAAAATGCTTTAGTCACTTACCAATTAGACATATACTTTGGAAACATTTCTCCATCTACAACCAACGGTAAAAATGGATGTAACTCTAATAAACCAAAAAATATGTCTTTGGACCTTATTGATGATTGGATTGAAGAGTTTATACTCGATGACTGCTATTCAAATACTCTATGCATATGTAGAAATCTCTTCATCCAAATCTCATAGCAGGGTAGATAGAGATCGTGAAGTAAGACATGAATGTCTAATCAGGGACTACTTCGCAAAAAATCTGATGTACACTTTTGAGATATTCTGAGAAGGCATATCTTTCTTCGTATTACTGAATCTCTCTCCAATTTTAATCCATATTTCTAGCAGAGAGTTAATGTAGTAGGGAAAAAATGCATTTGCCTTGCAAAAATGCACAACTGATATTCAAATATTAGCATATAGTGTATCAACTGAGGCAGTTAGCGATTATGTGCGGATAGGAGAGATCACAACAATTGAACGCTTAAAGAAGTTCATTAAAGTTATGATTTTGGTATTTAAAGGTGAATATTTTTGAAAACTAACTTAGAAGATGTGCAATGGCTACTACAGATTGGGGAGGCCTATGGCTTCTCTAGTATGATGGGCAACATTAACTACATGCATTGGTAGTGGAAAAACTACCCTAAAGCTTGGAAAGGGATGTACATTAATGGTTATAAAGGGATTCCAACTATGATACTTGAAGCTGTGACTTTACTTGATTTATGGATATAACATGCATTTTTGGAGTTGCTAGTTTGAACAACGATATCAATGTGTTAGATCAGTCACCGGTGTTTGATGCAGTGCTTATAGGTCGCGCTTCATGGGTAAATGTCATGAACCTTGGGAGAACTACACATCAAAAGCTATCTCAAGGGGTTGGAGAGCCCAAAGTCTACATAAACTCCATATTGAAATCCTATACTTTCAATCTGCAATTCCCAAGTCCCATACCTTTGCCAAAAGAATCCTAACATTTCCATGCAGTTGAACAATCGACGTCCTCGACGGCTCTTACTCTGACTGACATTAGCCCGACTCAGATTTTTTTTTTTCTTAAGGCAACCAGTAATTTTAATCTAGCCTGTAGGGTACCCCTTTTTGAGTTCTCAGTGGCTCTTACTCCTACCAACACTCGTCCAGCTCAGACATTTTTTTTCTTAAGGATACTAGTAATTTTAATCTGGCCTATGGGGGTACCCCTTTTTAAGTCTCGGGTTGTTCGTGTGTGTGGATTGCTATGATACTAACAATCATGAAACTTGAGAGAACCACACCTCAAAAGCTAGCTCAAGGAGTTGGAGAGCCCAAAGTCCATATAAACTCCACATTGAAATCCCATAATTTCAATGTGGGATTCTTAAGTCCCATACCTTGTTCAATAGGATCTTAACATTAAATTACACTGTAAATGGTAATAATTACACTATCGGGTACTATTTGACAGATGGTATATATCCTGAATGGGTAACATTTGTCAAAATAATCAGTCAATCGTAATGAGATAAGAGGACTCTATTTGTGTAGTATCAAGGTCGCCGAAAGGATGTAGAGCGAGAATTTAAAGTGTTGCAGACTCGATTTGTAATAATATGTGGCCCTATATAATTTTGGTAGAAGAACGATATTGCAAGAATAATAAGAGCCTACATCATCTTGCATAATATGATTGTAAGGATGAAAGAGACATATATGCCACAGACTTTTATCAGCTCATCTCTTACGATAACATTGAGAACAATTTAACACAGCCAAAGCCAAGAGAGGAACCTTTCACTCTGCATGAGAGATATATCAAAAGAAATATCTAACTTTGCAATGGACAAAAGCATCGATAACTAGAAGCGGACTTAGTGGAACATATCTGATAATTCCACAATGCCAATTAAATCAAAACTTACGGCTATATACATGTTTTTAAATATGTAACATCATTTATCATATTAATGTATTTTATAATTTGATGTTTGAAATTATAATATGTAGTAATTTTTCATTTAGCTTGTTAATATAATGAAATTTTTATTTTATTTTACTGGCCATAAATTAATTTTCAATTAAAATAATTTAAACTTTTCTAATATTTTTACATAATTAAAACTTAACTTAATAAGTGATGGACGTCGATTTTACCAAAAATAATAACTTATTATTAGACAAAATAAAATTGTAAAAGTGGTAAACAGGGTCGAATCCTCACAGAATTAATTACTTAAATTTATTTATTTTGAAAACTTAAAGTAAAACTAAAGAAAATTAAAAAGAAAGAGGGGGGGCGGGCGGAGGTTGCAACTGAAAATTAAAATTGAAATAATTATGAAATTTTAAATCAATTAACTAAATAGGAGCAAAGTTAAATTAGAAAATAACAATAGCAAAGATTTCGGTCAAAGGGAATAATTTTGGTTTCAATGCATTGATTCGATCATTGATACAAAAATATTTTTTTTTCAGTAAATTAGTTCTAATCAGTCGAGATGCTCGCATTGACTAATCCTACTTTAGGTGATAAATTAGTTAAGAAATACTCTATAACTAATTCTTGTTATTGAATGATCCTATAAGGATGCCCTTTAGGATTTAATCCTCTAATAGCTTTAAGATTTTGAAGGACATAAATATCAACAAATTCTACCGTAAAATTTATTTAATTAGATTATATATCTTCTTAGTACTATACCTAATTGCCACAAGTATCAAAATCTTAAGAATAATTACAGATTCTAAGTTTTGAATGGCGATATATTATTCAACTAATAAAGCAATGGGCCCTATTATTTAATCAGCAAAATAATCATATAGTTGAGCTACATAAAATATACAAATACTGAAATTAAAGAAAATAAGTAACGAGTTTAATTATATCTCACAAATCTTGGCAAATTGAAAATCTTGATTACCCTTCAACTAAATTTTGAGTTTAGTTACACATGCTTTAATTGAAGAAAACTAAAATATATTCAAGGAAGTCTACCAAAATGTGAAAAAGAAAGAACAGACAAGAAGTCCTAAGGTTGCCAAAGTTTGGCCTTTTTTATCCCTCAAATAAAATACAAATAATAGAAATTAATAACTATTAAAATTCTTAAATATTATCTACTTAATATGGAAATAAATAAATCACAATACCTCTAGAAATCTGTCCAAATTTTGTATCAGACCTGCCTTGGCAGTGACATTGTCTAAGGGTTATTCCCAAGGCTCTTTTCAGCAACTTTTCATCACTTTTTCTTCAATTAGCTTCTTTTTCTTCTCAAGCTATAACCTATGCAAAAATATCTTACAATTAGTAAAATCATATAATGTAAGACTGGATTATGCATGCAAATGTTATCAAATTCTACTCATTATCAAATTCCCTTACACTTAAACTGTGTTTGTCCTCAAGCACTTTATAATTTAAAAGTACTATCCCGCATTCGCCAATTCTCAATTCAAACTATAACATTTAAATAACCTCAAAAAGAGTGGCAACTAAAGATTGAGAATTCATAGAACAAGCTTTTCACTAATTCACAAGTATACGCATCAATATAAAATGCAAGAATTTTTCTCTTATTTGATGACAATTAATTACCAAGTGAAAAGTTAGTTATATATATAAGGCAATATTTAATCCATCAAGTCATATAAAAATTAGTGTCAAGAATATTATTGTTGTTGTTGTTATTGTTGTTGTCATTGTCATCGTTGTCGTTGTCATCATTGTCACCGTCGTTGTTGTTGTTATTAATATTAA
The DNA here is from genome assembly GCA_947685225.1 of Garcia nutans. Classification (NCBI taxonomy): domain Eukaryota; kingdom Viridiplantae; phylum Streptophyta; class Magnoliopsida; order Malpighiales; family Euphorbiaceae; genus Garcia; species Garcia nutans. The sequence goes on from CANTUV010000068.1 coordinate 7,038,406, forward strand.
TATTATTATTATTATTAGAGCACCTTTTATGCTTTCCTGAAACGTCATCAGTCTTTTGACACAAGAGCTAACATTTGTGATGCCAACACCCGATTACTCAACTGGCCACGAAATCAAGTGGCTACTAGCTCTACTCGTAGTCTTTTGACTAGCGGAGTAAATTATTCATTTTTTTGAACTTTGTTTAGCCTTTTTCTTTTATTTATTCACTTAGTTCTCAATATATTTCTCATTTAAAAAAATAACTCAAGACAGATTAAATGAGCCTAACTAAATACTTCCAACAAATTAAGTTGATTAAATAAAAACATCACAGAGCAAGAGTCCTTAAAACATTATATACGAATAATATATATTAATTAAAATTGTTCATATCAGGTGAATTAACGATAATCAACCTAGAACAATTAATATTAAGATTGCCAAAGCAGTTTGAGATTCAAAATGTCACATCCAAATCAATTAAAAATAAAATAGAGCTTTGGCTAAAAAATCATAAAACGCAAGATGACAACAACAAGTTTCAAGAAAAACAAAGTGATTCAACAAAATAATTTCTAAAAATGAGTGGCATAATCTAAATTTAAATAAAAGAAGTGGTAAGGTTCAAAGATTTGAAAAGCAAAATTTGCCTCCTAAAAATTATGAACAAGATAATCAATTCCAGTAACAACCCAACAAAATTCAGCAAAAAAAAAGCTCCAAATCACAACACATCTCCCCCATTCTTAGGATCTACAGTGTCCTTAATGTAGCAAAATATTAAGCAAAAATAAATGGAAAATATAGTACTCCCCTAATGTCAGCGAGGGGGCAAACTGTTGAATTTGTCAACGACATCGAGGACATGGAACACTAAAGTCCGTGGATAAACAATGCTTTGGTCAACCTCCATGACCTGATTCGTAAATTTTTTGGTATCTTCCTCTAAATTCTCTAGTAATTTTTCAATACGATCAAGTTTATCAAGGATACATTGCAGCAATATCTGATTCGAGGAAAGAGAAGGATTGGCAGAAGCTGCAGCTTGTGAGACTTTGCGGAACACCCATTGATCTCTTGGCATAATAGGTCCTAGAAGAATCAAAGAAAAAATGCCATTCACTTTTTGCAATAGCCCCATTTCATCCAAAGTGTTAAGAGTCAAAAGGGTCGGCGTGCGAGACAAGCCCAAATCATTATTTTCAACATCAAGCAAATGTGCATTAATGGCTAGCTGAGTTATAACAATGCCTAAAATCAATAGTCTCTTAGAAGAAATAACATTAGGAAGCTAACTTACTAACCAAAAACCCAAAAATTAACCCTTTGTTTCTTAATCATACACCACAAGAAAAATAATTATGTTTTAAAAATTAGACTTGATGTATCTTTTGTACCTGAAAATCCAAATGCCAAAAGTCGATGCACATATTTCAGGCTAGGATCCTTAAAGTACACATCTTTCAACTTACTTAGGTCATAACGTGCAGGCGGGTTCTCACAAAAATTAGAATATACATCACTAGCTGTGAAACCATCAAATGGCTAACATTAAACCCCAAGTTCCTATTGAATTTATCCAAGGATAAACTGAATCATTGTCCCATTAAGAGAAATTTAACCATATTAGGGGTACTCAAATCAAATTGGTTAGTTTTGTCAAAATCAAAAGTATCACAAAATTCTTTTACCATGTCTGCATAAATGGCGTTATTCATCATGAGAAAAATTCCCAATAAATACCTCTAATTAACTTAGTGCACTCAACCATGATATTCAAAGAACCTAAAGTAAGGAAATGAGCACATTTACCTATAATGATAGAAAACTAACTAACTTTTTTAAAACTTGGCTTCTCTGTGGGATTTTCAAATACTATATTTTGATTTTGAACTGCTGCTAAATTTTCCCTCATGAACCTCCCCTTCTTGACACATGAACTTCTCTTCTTTGGTTCAGTAGAGGGTTGTTTGATTGGGTCCTGTGCTGCCCTACCATGGCTAGAAGATAGCTACTGGTGGTCAAATTATTCATTAGAAAGTTCATCTATCAGGAGAGGGCATTTGGGCAAAGGGCTCGTAGATGGTGTGCCATGCCTCGCACCTGACTTGGTCCTCATGAACGATGGTTATGGGAGGGGCTGGTATGGTTTGAGTTTTTTTATTTTTTTTCAGTTATGGTGAAGAGCGTAGAAGGAGAAGTGAAGGAGGGGGGCTGGTTGCTCGATGGACAAAGGAAGAGATAAAGAAGGGGTGCTAGAGGTTCGGTCTAAATGGAGGGGTTGGAGCACATTGAGATCGATAGGGTCACTCGATCAATGGAAAATTGATGGGTGTTGGGGTTCGATATGGTGCAAGTCACTCAAGGTGAGACTGCTCATGGTGCTGGTGATGCTTTGATCGACATGGTTACACAATTTGGTATGGCTCGGGGTGTGCTCGATGGAATAAGGCTTAGTATGGGTCGTGTATAGCCTTATGGGTCTTGCTCAATGGGGTTCGCTTAGTGGATGAAGAGAGAGGCATGGATGGCAACTAAAAAGAAAAGAGGAGGATAAAAAGAATATAGGTTTTGAATTTTTTGTAGGGTTAAGATGAAGGAGTGAGTGAAAATACCATAATACCATTTAAGTCTTTTATTACTTATTTCACTTTCATTTCTCCTTAGAGTGTCACTCAATAGCCATATAACTTCTAAAGTTATTACCACCAAGCTAAAAAATCAAGCTCACTGCTCCTTAGTCCACCATTACAGACCCAAAACATACAAAAAGAAAATGTTATACATTGCCCAAAGAGGGAGAAAATGTAACACTCTTATGCCCTATGTACATATAATACATATACCTAGTATACATAAAATTTACATATACAATATAAGAGTGACAATTTAACAATCAATATTATCCCCCCTCAATTCAATATTAAAATTAATTTAAATTTTATAAAAGACAATCTCTGGAAAAATTTTGTCAAATTTTTGTTTGTAATTTATCAAATCATCAAATGTACAAACAACACATCTTACTTTAAACAACACTCCCAAATACATATTTTTATAAAATCCACCACTTCTCTAAAAATATCATCAATTCATCTATTTGCACCAAAAAGTATCATGTACATTTATCATATTTCCCAAAACAAGTTTAATATACAAATAATGTTTGATTATTATACAAAATTCACATTACTCAATACATAAATAATATATGAATGCAACACCGTCAGGGTTGGTCTTGTGGCACCTATATCTTCAAGTCTGAATCACACTCTAGTTTACCATGGTCTACACTTATAATACCTACACGATACATCCTACCGCGCTAAGCATATAGCCTAATGGTACATACTTTAATATCATTTAAGGATTTAATATCCAATGCCATTAACACATTATTTTCATTCATTTAAATATTTCATCTATTATTTACAACACAATATAAATAAATTGCATTATGCATGATATCTCATCTTCTCATTTTTCACATATTATAGCATAATATATTTTCTCATACCAACATGACAAACATCATAATATCGTAATCATGCAATACTCATTACACATTCTTTATCTTCTTAATTTATTTATATACATGCTTATACAATTCCTTTCCATCACATAAATTCACAATATAAAAATATTCATCTCACAAACACATGCATTGGGCCCAAGAGTCCTTACACATTGCTCAAGTTCTAGAAATATTAATCTCAACACCGGGGCAAGTGTCATATAAATCACCCAAAGGCCGCGCCTATTGACACCAAGGCTAGTGTTATATAATCACCCGTAGGCCACCTTTATCACACCGAGACAAGTGTCATATAATCACCTGAAGGTTGCCCTCTCTCGACACTGGAGGCAAGTGTTATATAATTCATCCGACAGCCGCCTCCTCAATACAATATCACTCTTAATTTTCTGGAACGAGTAATTATGCAAGGCAACACACATACACATCATATTATAGCACATTTATCATATTCTCATTTAATATTCTCTTTCCACATATTTATCAACTTCCATTATCACTAATGTGTATGAACACTTTTCATCACATCATTCACAATTTCCACATCTCTTGTTATCATCACATATCATGAGCACCATTTCATGGTCTCCTTCTCTTTACACATCATTTTCATCATTTTATTCATATTATTCTATATTACCACAATATGCCATCTTATTACATATATTAATTTCCAATACATATTATACATATTCAAATTTACTATAAAATATAATTTATTTCATTTTATATCCCATACACATTCAATCAGTTTCTCACAATTATACAATCTCACATAAATACATAATATTACTTTAAAGGAAATTTAACATTCCTTTAAAGTATACCATGATGAATTATAACAACATGCATATTCAATTAGAATGTTAATTAAAGTATGCACTGACTTGAATTATACCAAGGTCCAAGACTCAATCACCTTCCAACTTTAATTTCACTAATTGCCCTTCAATACTTTGATTTCACTAATTTCCCTTCAATACTTTGATTTCACAAATTCATTTTACTCAATCCTAAATCAAATTACAAGTAAAAATAATCCATTCGGAATACATTCCAACCCATTTAAATCAATTATACACTAATTATACATATTCTTCCCAAAATTATTATAAAAACCCTAATTACCCTTACTACTTCTTTCAAACTCCCATCAACACATTCATTTCAATTATGAAACCATAAAATCATCACATACTCATGAAAGCAACATGAAAACAATTTATTTTAATAATTATAACAACCTCCATCACCAACCTAAATTTTACATAGTCACCCATAAACCCTAATCCTCACAACTTCCTTCAAACCTCACCAAACCTTAGTCATTTCCACTATACAACCATATAATCTTAACATCCACATCAAAACAACTCAAAAACAATCCATTGTATAAATTATAAATATTCCCATATCAAACTCAAAAATCACATATTCATAAAATCTAGCAATATAAGCTTAAAGTTGTGAAAACTTACATGACTCCTTGTTTAATATTCAAAATCATAAAACCCTTGGATTCCTAATGAAATTTGATGTTTTTTATGAAGAAAATATCTCACTTTCTCTCTCTAAATTCATTCAAAATGGTAAGAGAAAGAAGATGAAGACTTTTTTTTTTAAAAAAAAATTCCATCCTTATCCCTCTTCTATATTTAAATAATTAATTAATATAATATTAAAATATTTTCAATCTTCTTCCCATAATTATCTTTCTTAATTTTTAAATTTCATTTATTTAATTAATTACTTTAACTTTTAACCTAACTTTGTCTTTTAGTGAAAAAATATATGTTAGGTATATTTTAAGTATATATTCTGCACCATGTGTATATATCAAGTATATCTTGAGTATATATTATGTATACTTCAGGTATATATTATGCTCACCTCTCCCAACATATCTAATTATCCCTTCATATTAATTATTTAAATGTATATTAGGAATATGGATGTTACATAAGATGAACAGTGCACATATATATATTTTTGTTTATATATTATATATATTTTTCAATTTTTTCATTAAAAATTTTTAACAAAATAAAACGAACCAAAATTAGTGTCAAACTTAAAACTAAAGGGAACAAATTAACTTCAAATTAGCTAAGATTAAAGAAAGAGCATTAGTAGGGGAAAATGAAATAAAAAGAAAGAAATAAAAAGAATAAAGCACAGAAAAGAGAAAAGAACAGAAAATGTGTTGCCTCCCAATAACGCCTTTGTTTAAAGTTTTTGACTAGACATCATCTTGATTCAATCATCTTTTAAAGTACATTATAGTTGCATGCCCTCTACAGTAGACATAAGAAATCCTTCATAAAATGGTTTTAAACAGTGCCCATTAATCTTGAAAATCTTGCCAGTGTTTGAACTTTTGATTTCTACTACTCCATGAGGGAATAATTAGTGATAACAGAGAGTCCCATCCACCTAGTCCTCAATTTTCCAGGAAATAATTTAAGTCTTGAGTCATAGAGTAATACTTTTTGTTCCATCACGAATTGCTTCCTGGAAATCATCTGATCATGGAAAGCTTTTGTTTTTGCCTTATAAATTTTTTAATTTTGGTATGTCTCATTCCTAATTTTTTCTAACTTTTGGAGCTGTAACTTTCTCTATTCTCTTGCTGCCTCCAACTTCATGTTGCACTGTTTGATGATTAATATGCCTTATGTTCTAACTCAATAGGTAAATAACAAGGTTTTTCGAACACTAACAGATATGGAGACATACATATAGGCATCTTATAAGTAGTACTGTAAGCCCATAATGCATCATCAGAATGCATGCTCTAATTCTTTCTATTGAGATTCACTATTTTTTTCAAGGATGGACATAACCTCATAATTATATATTTTAGCTTGGTTATTGGTTTATGGATGTAGGCTATTGAAGTACGATGAATAATATTGTATTTTCGAAGAAGAGCTTCCATCACCTTGTTATAGAAATGTGTTCCTCTATCACTTGTAAGAACTCTTAGAATCCTGAACCTAACAAAAATATATGATCTAACAAAATCTATAACAACCTTAGCATTGTCAGTTTGGATAGCTTTAGATACCCATTCAAACATAATCGACAACAAGTACGATATAAGAATTGTCAAAAGAAGAAGGAAATTGACTTATAAAATCAATACCCCATACATCAAAAATTTCACAAATTAAAATAGGTGCAAGAGACATTTGATTCCTGTGACTGAGAGTGCCAGTCTTTTGACAATTCTCACAAGACTTGCAATGCACATAGGAATCATGAAATAAGAAGGGCCAAAACAAACTACAATCTAATATCTTATCGGTTGTTCTCTTGGGACCAAAATGTCCTCCACACACACATGAATGAGCAAAATTTAAAATAGAAGAAATCTCACTTTTATTGACACATCTCCTAATTATTTATCAAAGCAATACTTTCAAAAATAAGGATCATCCCAGACATAGTATCTAGCCTCTCTCTTGATTTTATCATTTTTAATTCTAGACATATCATCTTGAAAATATTAGAAGATAAAAAATTTACAATGTCAGCATACTAGGGTGTCGATTGCTGGATAGAAAAGGGATGTTCATCCAAAAATTCATCCTTAATTGGAAGAGGTCTCTCGTTTGATGATAATCGACTGAGATGTTCTACTACTGAATTTTCTAACCTCTTTTTATCCATAATTTCCAAATCAAACTCTTGTAGCAAGAGTATCAACCGAATGAGCCTTGGTTTAGCATCTTTCTTCTTGAGAAAGTATTTTAAAGTTGCATGATCAAAATAAATAATAACTTTAGTAATAAAAAGATAAGAACGTAATTTTTCTAAAGTAAAAGCTATGGCTAAAAAAGCTCCTTTTCCATAGTGGAGTAATTTGATTGGGCCTTATCAAGGGTTCTTGAAGCATAGTAAATAACACGAGGTTCCCTTCCAATTCTTTAGCCGAGCACTGCCCCCACAACATGATTGTTGGCATTACACATTATTTTAAATGGCAAATTTCAATTTGGTGGCTGTATAATTGGGGTGGAGATAAACATCTCCTTGAGTGTAAGAATCATCAAAATTAAACTCCACTTCTTTTTACAATAGCTAGCATAAAGGATGAGCGATCTTTGGAAAATCTTTGCTGAAACACCTGTAGAAATCTGCATGTCTAAGGAAAGATCAAACATCCCGCACACTTGCAAGGTAAGATAGAGATTTAATTACATCAACCTTTTTCTTATCAACTTCAATTCCTCTTCTTAACATAATATGTCCTAAAATCAATCATTGATCGACCATAAAATAACACTTTTCATAATTTAATACAAGGTTCGACTCTAAGCATCTCTCAACAATTTTAGTTAGGTTATCTAAACATTCTCCAAATAAATTTTCATACACGGTGAAATCATCCCTAAAAACTTCAATAATATTCTCAACATATTCAGAGAAAATCCTTACCATACACCTCTAAAATGCGGTTGGCACATTACAAAGACCAAATGGCATTTGTTGGTAGGCGAAGGTTTCGAATGGTCAAGTGAAAGTAGTTTTCTCTTAATCATCAGGTTCTACTGAAATCTGATAAAAGCATAAATAGCCATTAAGACAATAGTAATAGGTCTTACCAGCAAGACGCTTCAACATCTGATCAATGAATGGGAGAGGAAAATGGTCCTTTCTTATAGCTGCATTTAGCTTCCTGTAGTTGATACAAACCCTCCACCCATTTTGAACTCGAGTTGGGACCAACTTATCATCTGCATTCTTTACCACTATCAAGCCTGTCTTCTTAGGTACCACTTGCTATCTAAAATGGATAAATTAAACTAGCATCAAGAAGCTTTAAAATTTCTTTCTTCACTTCTTCCATCATTGGTGGGCTTAATCTTATGGCTTCTTTTTGGCTTTGAACTAAGCTTTGAACTTCTCTTTTTTGCTTACTATTATCTTTCATAAGAATTTTATGCATGCAAGTTGAAGGTGAAATACCCTTAATATCAACAATCATCCATCTAATGGCTTCTTTGCACTCTTTAAGCACGCAAATTAGATCTTCTTCCTCTTCTCTGCTGAGTTTGTTGGAGATTATTACTGGCAGGCTTTCTCCTTCCCCTAAAAATGCATTTTTCAAATGTATGGGCAATGGCTTCAATTACAGATTTGGCGCATGCATGATAGAATGTAAAATTTTAGTATGGGATATTGGCAACTTAGATTTGAATGTATTGTCCTTCTCTTTTTGGCTTATTATCCTCTTCCATAAGAATTTTTTGCATGCAAGTTGAAGGCAAAATATCCTTAATATCAACAATCGTCTATCTAATGGCTTCTTTGTACGCTTTAAGCAAGCGAATTAGATCTTCCTCCTCTTCCCTGCTGAGGTTGTTGGAGATTATTATTAGTAGGCTTTCTACTTCCCCTAAAAATGCATATTTCAAATGTTTGGGCAACGACTTCAATTCCATATTTGGCGCATGCATGACAGAAGGTAAAATTTTAGTATGGGATATTGGCAACTCGTATTTGAACATATTGTCCTTCAAGGTTTTAAGGGCTCCCATTTCGCACACCACATTTTGGACATCTTTACCTACAACAAACTTGTCAGCTAAACTCTTTATGCTACCAGCATCAAGACTTTTGCAAAGAACATTGTTTAAATTCTAAGTAACATTTAGCTCAAAAATTTCTTGTCTTAAATAATCAATAACATCTAATCCATACACACATGACACATCACAAGGGGTTCTTTATAACATCATAAACATTGAATTTTACAATTTTCTTATTGAACTCCATGGTGATTGTACCGTTATGGACATTAATTTTTATTCTAGCTGCATTAAGAAAAGGTCTTCCTAATAAAATATCAGAGCAATTAGAAGAATTATCCTCCTCCATCTCAAGTATATAGAAATCTGCTAGAAAAATGAGCTAATTAAATTGAACTAAAACATCTTCTAACACCACATACCTATCAGCTAGTTGAATAATTACACCAGTTTCTTTTAAGGGATCCACTTTTAAAGACGAATAAATAATAGATAGTGGCATGACATTAATGGAAGCTCTTAAATTGCATAGGGCCCTCTTTATCCCTAAATTGCCTATTTTACAAGAAATTGCGAACATTCCTTAATCTTTGCACTTTGGGGGTAATTTTCTTTTGATCACAACAAATATGTTCTCTCCTACCATTACCTTTTCATTACCACTGAGTTTCTTTTTGTTGGTACATAACTCCTTTAGGAACATAGCATATCGAGGCACTTGTTTGATGGCATCTAGCAGTGGTATATTGACCTTGAATTTGCAAAAAATCTCCAAAATTTCTTTCTCCTTCTTAGATTTAACAAGTCTTTGTAGGAAGGGAGGCGGTATTGTCAGCGGCGTAGGCTTGGCAAAGTTCTCTGAGGTGGGTGATTCCTCTTTTTGAACAGTTATCTCAGCTTATGCCCTTTTGTCTAAGCCCTGCCCAGGGTTAAGCTTCTGGTGGTTCTTGTCCATGAACTCTTTTCTAATTCTCAAAGTGATGGCACTTATATTTTGCTTCGAATTGACTAATGTTTGAAAAGGTAGTTTCCCTCAAGACTTTAGATTGTTAACTGATGTGGCTAACTGACTAATTTGGCTCTCTAAATTCTAAATACTAGAGCGAGTTTTCTATTGAAATTGCTGAGTGTTAGTCATAAAAGCTTTGAACATATCGTCAAGAGACATACCAAATTTTTATGGTGGTGGTGGCATTCTTTGCTGGAACTATTAAGAATTTGGTTCTCTTGCTCCAAAACTAAAGTTTAGATGGTCCCTCCACCTCGGATTGTAAAATTTGTATATGGATCATATCTCCTTTGGGGTTGATTAGGAAATCCACCTATAGCATTTACTTATTGTTGCTCATCTACTTAAAGCATGGGACACATATTAGTAGGATAACCTGAATATACGCAAATTTCATAAACTTTTGCTAGTTGGATATTTTCTACAGCCATATCATCAAATTTGTTAGTTAAGTTATTTTGGACTCAAGTGAAGAAATACTTACCTCGTATTTGAAGTTTCTTTCTTACTTCTAAACTGCTAGGAAGTAGCTACCGTGATGGTGATGAGGTCTCTAGCTGCTTAAGGAGTTTTGTTCACTATGGCATCCTTCGCTAGCAGCATCCAACATGCTTCTTTCTGCGGGTAATAACCCTTCAGTTTGAACACAATCATTTAAATATCTCCCAATACTCATGAAGATTTTTTGAATCATTTTACTTGACACCACATATTTTTCTTCTTATATTTGTATCCCTTGAAGCATGAAAGATATTATCCAAAAAAGCCATTACTATATCAGTATGTGTGGTTATTGATCTAGATGGTAAATCAAAAAGTCAATCTTTGGCTCGGTTATCCAAGGAAAAAGGAAAGGCTTTCAATTTAACTTGTTCCTCGTATACTCCTTGTGGTCTCATGCTTAAACATACAATATGAAATTCTTTCAAATGTTTGTGGGGATCTTTAGTTTCTAGCCCATGAAACTTGGGTAACAGATGAATTAAACCAGACTTCAACTCAAAAGAGGCTTTTAGAGCTAGATAGGTGATGCAAAGAGGCTACTAGTTAATTGGAGGGGCTGCTAATTCCCTCCAAGTCTGTTGTTTACCAACCATCTTCTCTTCTTCTTCAAATTCGCTAGATGAGGAGAAAGAATTTGAATCTTGGTTTGTATTTACGGTGTATTTTGCTGTAAATGAAGAAGTTATATCACCTTGTTTTTGCAATTTTATTTTTTCTCAACCCTTTTGCGGTCTTTATAGATCGTATAAGAGCTCTTCCTCATAATCAGATATGGTCATCAAAAGAAATAAGATGAGTTAAAATCAAATTCCTCTGCAATGGTGCCAAAATTTGATGGGCATCGAATCCACCTAAAATAATAATCTATTCTTGGGCAAAATAAAATTGTAAAAGCGGTAAATAGGGTCAAATTCTCTAGAAAATGATTACTTAAATTAATTTCTTTTAAAAACTTAAAGTAAAACTAAAGAAAATTAAAAAGAGGGGGGTGTTCAATTGAAAGTTAAAATTGAAATAATTCTGAAATATAAAATCAACTAAGTAAATAGCAGCAAAATTAAATTAGAAAATAAAATAGCAAAGATTTCAGTCAAATGGAATAATCTTGGTTTTAATCCTTAGATTTGATCATTGATATAAAAATATACATTTTTTAATTTTTCAGTAAATTAGTTCTAGCCAAGCGAGACGCTCGTATTGACCAATCATTCCTTAGGTGATAAATTAGTTAAGAAATACCATATAACTAATCATTGTTATTGAATAAACATATAGGGATGCCTTTTAGGATTTAATCCTCTAATAGCTTTAAGATTTAGAAAGGATTAATTCTAATTAACAAATTATACTACTGAATTTATTTAAATTAGATTGTATATCTTCTTAGTACTATGCCTAATTGCCACAAGTATCGAAATCTCAAGAACAATTACAAATTTTAAGTTTGGAATGGCAATATATTATTTGACCAATCAAGCAATGAGCCATATTGTTTAATTAGCAAGATAATAATATAGTTGAGCTGCATAAAATACACAAATACTGAAATTAAAGAAAATAAGTAAAGATCTTAATTAGATCTCACAAATCCTGGCTAATTAAAAACTTTGATTACCCTTCAACTGGATTTTTAGTTTAGTAACAAAGGAAACCAAAATATATTCAAGGAAGTCTGCCAAAACATGAACAAAAGAACAAAAAAGAAGTCTTAGGGTTGCCAAAGTTCGACCTTTTATATCCCTACAAATCTCCTACTCTAATTAGGAAAAAAATAAAAATAAAAATAATAGAAATTAATAACTATTAAAATTCCTAAATATTATCTACTTAATATAGAAATAAATAAATCTCAATATCTCTAAAATTCTGTCCAAAATTCGTAACTTAAGTCTTCTAAATAGATAGAAGTCCCTAGTTGTCAATTGTTTTCTTCTAGTATCAGACTTGCCTTGGGTACTAGCCTTGCCCAAGGGTTACATCCAAGGCTCTTTTCAACAACTTTTATTTATATTTTCTTCAATTAGCTTCTTTTCTTTCTCAAGCTTTAACCTATGCAAAAATGTTTTACTATCAGTAAAATCATATAGTATTAGGTTGGATTATTCATGCAAATATTATCAAATTCTGCTCACTATCAATAAGAATTAATAATTTAATTAAATAAACTATTCACATCACTAAACAATTTTATTATTCCATCATAAAATAAATTAATTATTAAAATTTAATTATTAAAAATAAAACACTAAATAATATAAATATTAAAAAAATAAGACTCACTAAAGAGGAACTTAGCCCTCACCATTAGAGGACCAAGTCCTACTTTTTTTGGAGTCCCATTTTATGCTTATGTGGCATTAATTTAGGATCCAATTTAATGAGACTTGGGACTTCCCATTGGAGATGCTCTTAAAACCTTAAATCCCAATTCATAATCAAAATCTAAAATAATTAACCTAATCAATCACAATCTTAAATCTCAATTCATAATCAAATTCAAAAATAGTTGACATAATCATCAAAATAATAAACTAAAAACTATAAATCATACTTTAAATTAAGCAATAATTATTATAATTATAATATTATCAAAATAATAAATAAAAAAATAAATTTTAAAATAATTAATATTCAAAAACTATTTATATAAACATAAACATATTTGGTTGAGTGGGGTGGAGGGGCCAATGGACCCCCCATGCCCCCTAGATCCGCACATGTCTTTATGGAGGAATTATATTATGAAACTGTGATGTTAACTAAGATTTCCTAGTTGGTACACCAAGCCAATGTTATATTGACATGTGGCAATATTTTACAGTTATTAATAGTCAATACAAATGAAGAAAGAATGAAAACCCATCTTTTTTTTTTCCTTTCTCTATACAAGATATTTCTTATAAGTCAATAAAAACAGCACGAAAAAGAATTTTCATAGAATAGATCACTGAGAAACAAAAAAAATTAATTATTAGTTTTTAAACTCTAATACCCAATTAGTTCATAATGGCTTTTCAATTTAAAAAATAAATAATATTTGCATTAAAAATAAATATATAATAAAAAAATTAGTCTATCTCTATTTTTTTTTAAATTATTCTCTCTATTTCATATTCATCTCCTTCAATAAATTCACAGAATATCATGAATCCATTATTATATTTTAAATCCAAATACCCAATTAGCTAAAAAATTTATTGCTTTTGCATGAAGAGGCAATAGCGGTAACCTCCAAATCATAGATTTAGCTCCATTAAAGATAAAATTGAAAGAGTTTGTAAAAAAGTTTTTAATGAGACACAAAAATTAAAAAAAAATAGAAACGAAGGTGTGGATATATATATACCCACACACATCAGACAATCCCTAGGATCTAAGGGTAATCAACAATCAAGAAAACACTCTTAAATATATGATGAATGCAAATGAGAGAGAAATAATAAAATATTGCAGATAAATTAAAACAATATTTCTGATACATGAGATCAACCTTAGTTGCAGGTGCAGAGTATACTTATAATGAAATTATTAGTTAAACAAAATATATGAAATTTAAATATTTAAATGAAATTGAATTGAAAATTAGAAAACTCAAAGCTCAATTTTATTTATGATCGGAGATTACAACAATATGAGTTTTTCAGAGGAATGTAGGCTAATTCTGAAATTCTTTAAAGAAAATTTGAAGGAAATAAAAACTTAGAAGAGAAGAATTCTATTTACAACTGAAATTACTTCTCTATTATGGAGAAGGAAAAGGGAAAATACAAAGAGATAATTATTAGTGAACTATTTTTTCAAACATCCAGCTGGAAAGAAGGCATCCAAGGAAGATTGTCTGAAATCTTCACATGGGTCTTTATTGTTGAAGACTTTTCTAAAGCTTTTCCTGTAGCATCACATGAGTCTTCTAGAAAGGAAATTCAATAAAGTGTTTTTTGTAGCTTTATTGAATTTTCAAATTAATGGATCATGTGATCCATTGTCACATGCGTGCCTGCATGTCTTGGGCTTAATATTCAAATTGGGCTTTTGAATATTGGGTCTTTTTCTTAGCAGAATGGCTCGAGCCAAAAGCCTCTTAAATTGCTGAAATTATTTTTAATAACAATAGAAAAAATTTGCTGATTTCTTTTTCTTTTTTTTAGAAATTTGAAATTAATTGCATGGCAGTGGTGGGAAAAAGCTAAAACAGTCATCTTCAGTTTTGTCTTTCAAATCAATGAAAGGTTCTGGTTTTGTTACTTCAGATTCTGAAGGAGTAGAATGAGTTTGCTTGACTTTGGAGATAACATCAAAGAGATCTTCTTCAATCTTTACTCCTGCTAATGCTGACATGAAGAAAGATTTTTGAGCAAGTTATGTTATCTATGGTTCTGGCTTTAAGAATCCTTGATTCTAAAGATAAGCTTGAATTGTTGGTTTTTTAATTTTATCTAGAATGGTAAAAGAATCCCACCATTTCACTTTGAATTTTTTAAATAAGTGTAACGGTGTTATCCTTTGAGGAAAATTCGAAAAACCATACAATCTGCCATTGCAAGAACCATTTTGCAGAAAAAAGAAGAAGAGAGTGAAATCTTTTTTCTTTGGTTGACAGCTGGAAATCAGTTTTGAAAAAGATGAAATGATTCATTCACCTATGGTTTCAGTATCTCAACAACTAAACCAAAGAATGACCACTATTATGTGAACCATGAAGGAAATTTTGAATGGTTGGTTTTAATATGGAAATAAAATAGCCAAGAGTGACAATTTTTTGGATTTTGGATAAGAAAAGCACTAAACCATACTTGTTGATAATCCCAATATGAATAGAATATGCAATGTTTAATTCTTGTCTCGAAATTGAGTGGAAATGAAATTGGTCTAAAAAGGTCATTTCCCCATTCTACAAGAGATATTACATTGAAAATTTTGCATGTGGAATAGGATGGTTCAAGATATTTTTGTTTATATGAAAATCAGTGAATGTTGTAGAGCCAGTGTATTCTAAAATAACTTTGTAGTATTATGTTGGCTTTGTTAAATCCCATGGTTTAAATTACCATCCACTGTGAAAATTTTTTGAAATTATTACTATAGGCGTATGGTAGTAAAATCCTTCTTCAACTGTCCAGAGAGTTTAAACTACTATCTCAGAATTTTTGGAAATCACAAGCTGTGAAGCCTGGCTTTGAGAAAGGGTTTTTTGGAAGAAAGATTCTACTTTCTCTAATTTTGAAATTGGTTTAGAAATCATACTTGATTTGACCTGGGGGTCCTAAAATTGAGAAATTATTTATCCATGAGGGGATTGAGCCTATTAAGCAAGAAAATTCTGTTGTAGAGCTATTATTGGATATGGAAATCTTTCTGAGTTGATTAGGATTCCTCTTCAATAACTATTTATGCCCAAGGTTTTATTGGTAAGGCGGATGAAAGTAGGTTAGGAGAGGATTTAGGAGGTTCTTGGTCCTTTTGGACCGTTTTTCCTTTTGATTTCTTTGGCATCAAGATCTATTTTGGAGAAACTTTCTGGTCAAGGCATCAAGAATTGAATTTTAATCTCCTTTAATAAATTCAATTTCAAAATAAAAAATACTTAAAATTTCTTGCAATATTGCAAAAAAATTGTTTTGATGCAATGTTTTGAACATCTTTTTGCAAAACTTCTTTTGCAAATTTGCAATTAATGCGAAGTAAAAATTTTTTATTTACTTAATCACTTTGAAATTTAGTGATGCACAAGAAAATAGAAACAATTTCCTTTTTTATGGTGGAATAGTTTTTCTGACAATCATTTCGATGTACAGAAGTGAATCTAATAATTTGTTCCCTATTATTATTAGTTTGTTTGAGTATACCCCTATGTTCTAAGTCAGAAGCATCTATTTCTACTATTTCAGGAGCTTGAGGATCAGCTAAATGAAGACAGGGACTGGTTTGAACCTGCTATTTAATTGACTGGACAATTTTTGTATGCTAGTCAGACCATGAAATTGGATTTTTCTTTAGACGATCATGTAAAGGTTTTGCCAACATATTTATATTGTCAATAAATTAATTAAGGCTTTATATTCCAAGAATCTCTTTAACTGTGTTTTGTCTAAGATTTTATCAAGAAATTTTTTAGTAAACTCTAATGATATCTTAACAGGGACAATTGTTCCTTGGAAAATATTGTGTCCTATGAATCTATTCCTAGTCTAGGATAATGAGATTTTTTATCTAGAAACAACAAGTCCATTCTTCTTAACAACACAAAAGAATGTTTTGAGATATTTCAAATGTTATTCTATAGAATTCGAAAAAATTAATACATCATATATATAGACAATGCAGAATATCATTCATAATTCTTTGAAATTCAGAAGGAGTATTTTTTAATCCAAAAGGCATTATTGTCCATTCATACTAGCAAAATGGAACAGTGAACCCAGTTTTATAACAATCTTTTGGTTGAATTTGAATTTGCCAAAATCTTGATTTCATATCAAATTTGAAAAAAAAAATAAAAGAGGAATGTTATTCCTATAATAAATCTATTTTATTGGGAATTGGATATCTTATCCATTTTAAAGCTTTATTAAAAGGCTTTTAATTAATTACAAGTCTAGGAGTGCCTCTTTCTATATCTAAATTTTTATTCACATAAAAATTTGTATAGCTCCAAGGAGACCTAGATTTTTTAATTAATCCTTTTGACTCAAGGTCTTGAATTTCCTTTCTGCAGTGATGAGGAATTAGGTAGTTTCTATAAATAGTTTGAATTCTCCACTACTAAGACAAACTAAGGTTGTGGCGGCAGCTATAGCGAAACCTGTCATTCTAAGCCTTCCAAGAAACCTTACCATTCAAAGAAGAGGTACTCAAAACTTTGTAAAGAAGAATTTTATAGGAAACCTTCCAAACCTTATAAAAAATTCTCTAAGAAATCCAAGCCTTTCTCTTTAAAATCAAATTTCAAAGATATCACTTGCTACAAAATGTGGCAAAAAGGACATATTTCCAAATACTGTAGAGTCAATAAGAAACTTTAGGAGCTCCAAATAGAAGAAGAACTCCTGGGAAAAATCCAAGCACTTCTTATTGAATCTATCGATAGTTATTCTAAGTTAGAACCTACTGGTAATAGTGACCCTCGCCAAATAGATGAGATAGGAACCACTAGTTCAAGTAATTCAGAATCCGATTTCAAACAAATCAATATGTTAACTAAGAACCAAGAGTTCATACTCGATATCCTTAAACATGTTGAGAATCCTGAAGTTCAAAAGCAATATTTAGAAAAGCTTATGAAAGCTTTAGGATAAAATTCCAATTCCAAATCATCAATTTCCAAGCCTGTAGTTCCTAGTAACTCTTATAATCTGACTAAGATTCTAGGAAAACTTAAAAGTACAAAATAATCACTAATAATTCAAACTCTCCAAGAAGAAATTAAATCCATAAAAATAGAATTAAAAGTACTTAAGGAGAAACAATGTGAGGATTCACAAATACTTCAAACACTACGTTCCAAAGTTTCTAAAGAAACCTTAAAAGAAGAAGAAGAAGAAGAAACTAAAAATAAAACTGAAAATGAGTAAGAGTCCAAGAAAATTGAGACGCTTGAAAATGTTCCTTCGGATTTTCTATTTCTTCTTAAGTAAGTAACCTCTAGGAAATATCTCATTACAGTTACAATTGTCTTTTATGATGATTTCAAATTAATTAAAATTTCTCTTTTTAACATAGGAGCTCATTTAAATTGTCTCAGAGAATATATTACTTTTAAAAGATTTCATGAAAAAAGTAGAGAAAAACTTATTTCTACTAATAAAACAAAAATTATAGTTACCTCAAAAATTGATGCATCCATTGCCTTAGGAAATTTCCAAATAAAAAAAATCTTTTGTTTTGGTAAAAGAAATACAACAAAGTGTTATATTAGGGACACCATTCATTAATTTGATAAGTCCCTTTATCATTGACTTTGATGGAATTTCTTTTAAAACTAAGAAAGAAAAAATAATTTTCCCTTACATTAAAAAGCCTAAAACAAAGAAATCTTAATTTCATAAAAGCTCATTCAATTTATGAAAATAAGATTAATTGTATAATTAAGGGAAAAGAAAAATAACTCTGTTTTCTAAAGCAGAAAGTTTCCTTATAGAAAATAGAGCAACAATTACAAAATTCACAAATTAAACAAAATTTTCAAAATCTTATTGAAACATAAATTTGTGATGATTTACCTAATACTTTTTGGAACAGAAAACAACATATGGTAGATCTTCCCTATGAAAATGATTTTGATGAGAAATAAAATCCCACAACAACTAGGCCTATTCAAATGAACTAAGAACTTGAAAATCACTATAGAAAAGAAATTCAAGACCTTGAGTCAAAAGGATTTATTACAAAATCTAGGTCTACTCGAAGCTGTGCAGCTTTTTATGTGAATAAAAATTTAGAAATAGAAAGAGAAACTCCCAGACTTGTAATTAATTACAAGCCTTTGAATAAATTCTTAAAATGGATAAGATATTTAATTCCCAATAAAAGAGATTTGTTACGGAAACAACATTCCTTTTTTATCTTTTTTCAAATTTGATATGAAATCAGAATTTTGGCAAATTCAAATTCAACCAAAAGACCATTATAAAACTGGTTTCATTGTTTCATTTGGCTAGTATAAAATGGACAACAATGCCTTTTGGATTAAAAAATACTCCTTCTGAATTTCAAAGAATTATGAAAGATATTTTTAATATATACTCTGGATTCTGCATTGTCTATATAGATGATGTATTAATTTTTTCCGATTCCATAGAACAACATTTGAAATATCTCAAAACATTCATTTATGTTTTTAAGAAGAATGGACTTGTCGTTTCTAAATAAAAAATTTCATTATTCCAGACTAGGATTAGATTTATATGACACCATATTTTCCAAGGAACAATTGTCCCTATTAAGATATCATTAGAGTTTACTAATAAGTTTCTTGATAAAATCTTAGACAAAACACAGTTAAAGAGATTCTTAGGATGTCTTAACTATGTCTTAGATTTTATTCCCATTATTAAATAGGTTAGCAAAACCTTTACATAATCGTTTAAAGAAAAATCCAATTACATGGTCTGACCAGCATACAAAAATTATTCAGTCAATTAAATAACAGGTTCAAACCAGTCCCTGTCTTCATTTAGCAGATTCTTAAGCTCCTAAAACAGCAGAAATAGATGTTTCTGACTTAGGATATGGGGGTATACTTAACAAGCTAAGAATAGTAGGGAATAAATTTTCAGATTCACTTCTGCACATTGGAATGATTGTTGGAAAAACTATTCCACCGTAAAAAAAGGAAATTCTTTCCATTGTTATGTTCATCACTAAATTTCAAAATGATTTAGTAAATAAAAATTTTTTACTTTGCATCGATTGCAAATTTGCAAAAGAAGTTTTGCAAAAAGATGGTTAAAACATTATACCAAAACAAATATTTGCAAGATGACAAGGAATTTTAAGTGTTTTTTATTTTGAAATTGAATTTATTAAATGACATTCAAATTCAATTCATAATTTCCTGACCAGAGAGTTTCTCCAAAACAAATCTTGATACCAAAGAAATTAAAAGGAAAAGCGGTCCAAAAATACCAAGAACCTCCTAAACCCTCTCCTAACCTACTTTCATATGCCTTACCAATAAAACCTTGGGCATAAATAGTTGCTGAAGAGGAATCCCAATCCTCTCAAAAATATTTTCAGATCCAATAATGGATCGAATCAATTTCTAAATTACCAAAGCTTGTAAAAGCTCTACAATAGAATGTCCATGCCCAACAGGCTCAGTCCCCTTTGGGATAAATAATCTCTCAATTTTAGGATCCCTAGGTCCAATCAGGTTTGATTTATAAACCAATTTCAAAATTAGAGAAAGGAGAATCTTTCTCCCAAAAAACCCTTTCTCAAAATCAGGCTTCACAGCTTGTGATTTCTAAAAATTTTGAGATAGTAGTATCTCAAAGAAAATTTCAAAAATCAAATTCTGATTTTTTGTAAAATCTAGTTTTCAAAATCTCTGGACAGTTGAAGAAGGATTTTACTACCATAAGCCTATGGTAACAATTTCAAAACATTTTCCCAATGGATGGTATTTTAAACCATGAGATTTAACAAAGCCAACATAATACTACAAAGCTATTTTAGAACACACTGGCTTTGCAGCATTCATTGATTTTTATACAGACCAAAATATCCCTGAACCACCCTATTCAACATGCAAAATTATCAAGGTAATATCTCCTGCAGAATGGGAAAATGATCTTTCTAGACCAATTTCATTTCCACGCAATTTTGAGACAAGAATTAAACATTACAAATCCTATTCATATTGGAATTATTAACAAGCATGATTTAATGCTTTTCTCATCCAAAACCGTAAAAATAGTCACTCTTGGCTATTTTATTTCCATATTAAAACCAACCCTTCAAAATTTTCTTCATGGTTCACACAATGGTGGTCATTCTTTTGTTCAGCTGTTGAGATACTGAAACCATAGGTGAATGAATCATTTCAACTTTTCAAAACTAATTTTCAGCAATCAAACAAAGAAAAAAGATTTCACCCTCTTCTTCTTTTCTCTGCAAAATGGTTCTTACCATGGCAGATTGTATGTTTTTTGGATTTTTCGCAAAGGATAACACTATTACACTTATTAGAAAATTCAAAGTGAAATGGTGTGATTCTTTTAATATGCCCGATAAAATTAAATACTCAACATCAAGCTTATCTTCAGAATTAAGGATTTTTAAAGCCAGAACAACATACAAAATAATTTTTAGCTCAAAAATCTTTCCTTATGTCAACATTAGCAGGAGTGAAGATTGAAGAAGATCTCTTCGATGTTTTCTCCCAAGCCATATATATATATATATATATATAGATATATATATATATATATATATATATATATATAGAGGTTGGGGTTAATAGAAGGTGGGGATGGATGGGTGAGATTCTTTTTTACAGAAAAAACTAGAAAGGATAGTTAAAATACAAGAATGGTTAATAATGATTGGTAAAAGGGCATATCTGGAATTTTATTAACTATGTGAAAAATGCCATGTGTTACTATTGTATTGGCTTGTTTTACCAACTAGGAAATCCTAGTTGGTGATACCATTCCATAATATAATTTCTCGTCTTTTCATGGGTGCACTAGGAATTTTAGTTGACGGAAGAAAAATATATAATATCATCTTTATAAAGGTTATACCCTAAACATTTTTTTGGTTATAAAAATTAATGAAGATTGAAGATTGAAGAATGAAAAGCAATTTAGAAGAGCTAACAATAATTGTCGTGCATAATTAAATAATGAACAACCAACAAAGAACAAACAAATTAAGGTTAGCTAGGCATGAAAGATATTGGGTATATTATGTATAATTTAAATAAAAATTTCGCTTGTTATTATGTGCAAGGATTCCACCCAATTCAATGAATAATCTCTTTAATAAAATCAAATACAACCTCTCAGATACAGCCTTAATTAATTTATAGATTTGCAATTTCATTACAACAAAGAGAAAAAAAAAAAAAAACATATATAAGCTTCAATGCATGTTAGTCCTCAATATAAGGGGAGAGCTATAGCATTTTCTTGCAATAAGCTAAACTTATAATCTTATGGTACATAGCTTCTTACCACTGATCTTACATAGCTTCTTACCGCTGATCTTACCACTGATCAGAAACAATGGGAGCAAAGGGTTTTAAACATCAGATTGGAATGCCAGGTTATGACTCATTGCAGAAAAATAATGGCTTATGCAACAGATGAAATCCTTGTTTTTCATTCACCAATTCTTTTGCAATAACATTTTTTGATATGTTAGGTGTAACACGAAGACATGTACAAGCAGCCACAGTGTATTACTAAGAAGTGCCACTTCAATCAAATTCTGTGCCCCCTAACCCAATAATTTGGTGCTTGAAATTGCTTTGCTTAGCCTTCATAAATCCCATATGTCCCTTCTCACTCTTAACTCTTTCACCCTTAAAGTGAATATACTTCCATGAAGACATGAACTTCTTGAGAACCAACGTTTGCTTGTCTTCCTGGCCTAATTTTTTGAAAGCTTGCATGACTCTTCTGATAGTATATTTTGAAAAAAAAGCATGGGAACTGATGAAACAGTTTCATGGAAAAGCATCAGAGATGTAACAGCGAAAAGAGCTGGTTTTATAAATACCTCTAGTATCTCATCTGGCATGTTATTATGATGATTGTATAGAAATTAATGGCATTATATAGACGTGTTGAAATGAATCACAACATTGAATAATAATACAAAAAGATTTATATAAGATTATAATTACGTAGGTGTTGGTACTTTAATTAATAGTTAAGTAATTATATGCTCTAATATTACTTCACATCCTAATTTGATTTTAATGCTTACGTCCTAATTTGATTTTAATGCTTTTGAACATATATGGATAACAATTTAGAATTAATTAACAATAATTATGTTGAATAAACCAGTATATTGTGGCACCATACGTTTGATCATCAACAAGTGGAATGGAAGATCAACAAGAACAAGCAGAATTGATGCAGAAGTCTCTAACTTCAATGCCAATTAATTAATTAATGTAACAATCCGCATACTAAAAGAGAAGATTGAGGAACTCATAGAAATTACAGTCTCTAGACAAACACTTTTCTTCAATAATTCAAGATCATTTGATTACTTGCATTATCAAAGCTCATTGTAGGTATTGATAGTTAAAGTTTCGCCAGCAGTTAAGAAACAAAATGAGGTTAATAGGATAGTCATTTCTCCAGTTTTCTAATCAATGTCGAGGTTAATACTGCTAAGGACGCTGTGATTCATTTGAAGCAGAAAAAAATAGAGAGGTTTGAGGTATTGAATTTGGAGTATTATTACACTTTGGACCATCATAAATTGTATGATTACAGTATATGTTAATGAGAGTTCAGAATGTGAAGTTCACTAGCACTGTGAATTAGATTTTGATTATAAGATTGCCGATGATGAATATAGTTATAACATATATCATGTATTGAGAAATCATGCTAATTTTGAATTGTCATAATACAAGAACTTTTTTCTTAGGAAAGAAAATAATTAATGAAGTGTTCATAAGATATTGATCAAATGCCAGGCAACAAGTCCTTCAAAGACCACAACACTGATCATAATGAGACAGTCCTCTTAAAACACATTTATTAATGCATCAATATAAATGCCACCCATTTTAGCTAAAATTAATTAGTTATTAAGCAAATTTAGCAACCATATATATATATATATGTATATGTATATGTATATGTATATATCAGTATCCATTGTGACTAACTGTCCCCTTAAACACATAAAGAGAATCTTCATTTTCAACACCATGCCATCGAAGACTGCAATTGTCACGCATAATCCTCTGTTTGTGTATAAACAAATAATCATCCTGGGGAAGAATTTTTCTGCTCAAGAGAAGCTGCCTTGGGTCATTAACAGTACTGGTGTCTTTCATCTCCAAAGGAATGCTAGCTGCATTAAGCAAAGATGAAGATGTCTGCACGACAATGATCAGCTTTCTTGTAGGAGGATCATTTCTTAATCGAGAAATGTTCTTAAGAAAAATGATTATCTCAGAGAATTCAACAATACCATACTCGCTTAAATTGTGAAAATCGTCATCTAGTTCTACTTCTGAAAAGAAAAGGGACATTCTTTTGATTGTTGTGCCATCAACTATATGGATTTTTTCTTTTAAGCTTCGTACAGTATCATTTTGATCCACTTCTCTATTATTCTGTCTAGCTGAAAATTTTACTATGATTTGGATTTTTCTGTTGCTCTTTGTTGTTAAAGGTAGGAGTCATAGGTTGGATAGTGAGGTCAATTCTTGTAGATTCAGTAACAATTGGATAATCTTCCATGTCTAGTCCATCCACTAACTCCCAACCAAACACAGATAGAGTTTGTGCGTCTATAGGAACCCCCAAGAGGTTTTCTATCTTTCTTTTGATTTCAAGAACAGGTTCTTCTGAACCAACTTCTAGTGGAAATTCAGAAGCCCAAGCTACAATAATATCCTTCATCTTGTCAATAAAAAATATAAAAAGTCTGTTTATTCAAATCTTCTAATGGTTTTTCCTATGTCAGTTGAATAATGGGAAAGATTAATTTAAATAGACATGACAAACTCATCAAGTTGCAGTAATACGATTTGTATGGTCAAATTCACACCAAATAGAAGCGTTTATTGTATGATATTGGAGGCATGAATTGGTTCGTGCATGAAACATTTACTACTTAAAAGAAAAGAGTGCTCTTAAAATGAATATAATTTCTTGACTGGGGCATGCATGGATTTGGTCAATGGTCAACAATAACATATAAAGTGAGAGATCCACAATGTATATCATGTGACTGCTACTTCTCTAATGGTTTATTGTAAGCCATTTTGGCCGCTTCCAACCTAATTAAGAATCAAAGTGTGATGAGGCATGAGTTTCTTCCTTATTACACATAATAATAAGCTGATCAGGAAAATACATTAACAATTTTCATGAGAGTAGCACACTACCACATAGCAGAGGCAGGGTCATTTTATTGCTAAAAGCTAATATATAATAACATGAAAATAATTGATAAAAACCTAATATACAAATATATAGTAACATAAAAAAGTTGCTGTTAAAATATTGATATAAAAATATGTTTTATGTTTTTTTTAATTGAATAAAATAAAAATTTACTCATATTATAATTTTTTAAAACAATTATGAATCATATTTATAAAAATAGACATGTCATTATTGATAATCTTTTCCCAGTAAATTAAATTTTACTGCGATAGATCTACAGTTGATACGGTACAGCAATTCATTTTTTACTATTATAAAAATATAAGAATAGTTTTTTTTGCCAAATATAATAATAGTTTTTATAATTTTTAATAACAGAAATAATAACTACAGTCTCTTCAAAAAAGAAATGATAACTACAGTATTTCTTGTATCGGACTATGGTACCGCTAGGATCTGCAAATGGTTCAATATATTATAATATAGCTTTTTCTTTTTTTATCAGAATATTATAATATAGCTAGGTAATAAATTAGGTGCACAACAATCATACAGAAATTAAGTTTGGCTTGTTCCTTCGGTGAGTTTATTTCCACTGCTACAATCAGATTGTATGGGTATCTCTTATATGAGATTGTAGATTTTTGTATCTTATTAAATAAAAAAAAATCAATAACGAAGACTTTTAAATTACCATTTCTATAAATATTTATTCTTTTTGTAATTTTTATTTATATTTGTAATTTTAAATCTGAAGCATCCAATACAACTTTAATTTTTTATAAAGCACAACAGTTAAAGTTGTGATATCCAATTTTTCTTTATCGATATCTATATATTTAAAAGGATGTTAAAAAAAAATATTTCAGAAAGTGAATTTTTTTTTAAAAAAAAAATCCACTTTTTACTTTAAATTTGTAAAATATCTATACAGGTATACATAAAAATATATTTTCAATTAAATTAAAAAAAAAAGAATATTTTTAAAAATTTTTAAAACGAGTATCTCTTTAAAAATCATTTTCATACGTACCTTAATTTTAATATTTTTTATTTTTACATTACAATGAGACTTTCGTCAAGGTTGACAACGGCTAATTTTTATTTATTTTAGAGCAATTCTTAATTTTTCTCTCTTTATACATGCATATATGCATACTTACATACATACATGCATATATATTTTCTCTCTCTTAGAGTTTAGCTTATTGAATAACTTCAACGATAGTAAATACATAATGAAAAATAAATTTAACTCTTATTTAGCCTCAAGTATAAAATAAGGTTCATTGTTTAAGAGAAGTACTTAAAGTTTTACTCACTTAATTAGTTTGCTTCTATGAGCTTTCAGTTTAATTATATAGTTCTTTAAACTCATGTTTTTCTTAATTTATAAATACAAACTCACTAAGTAATGCTGAGTTAAACTGAGTTACATTTTTCTTAACTTATAAACATATTATTTTCTCTTCTAAATCTCTTCGCATTTAAATCCTTACCCGTCTAAAATATAATTCTTAAAAATCTAATGCCTAAAATATATCTCCTTCAAATAATATACATTACAAAAGAATAAATCAATTATATTTCAAAAAGAGAGATTCAAGAAATATCAAACCAACAACAAAAGTTTCAAAAGGGTACAAAAGTATAAAGAAGAAGAAGAAGAAAACTTAGAGATTTGATTTTAAAAATTATATTTTTTAGATGCAAAGGGATTTAGATGAGAAGATATTTAGAAATAGAAAAAAAAAAGTATGCATAAATTAAGAAAAACATGACTTAACGAGTTTGTGTCTATAAGTTAAGAAAAATGTGGGTTTAGGGGATGTATGCTTAAATTGAAAGTTCATGGGGCAAACTGACCAAACGAGTAAAATTTAAAGAGTTACATATGTATTTGCCAATATAAAATGAGACATCTTCAAGAACCACTCATTGTAAGGACCCTTTAACACTTGTCTAAAATGAAGTTGTCTTTTTGAAGACACCTTATCAAGATGCTCTTTCACTAGTTGAGCCTATTTATGAGCTCTTTGATCCTCGCTCCAAGCCAACTTCACCAAGCAAGGAGATAAGAATCCTTACATGCATATACCACAATTGTTAGGAATAAGACCATATATACCACAATTATTAGGAATAAGACTATGTATACCACAATTATTGGAAATACGACCATATAAAATATTTATAAAGGTTGACAGGATGTGAATAATAAAATAGAAATTGAGAAAAATAAAAAAAGTAAAATACAACATAAAAGAGTAGATAAAAATTTAACGTGGTTTGACGTAAGCCTAGTCGACGAGTGAAGTAGAGCAAAATTTATTAATAAACTGAAAAGGTACAAGGAACAAAAGGGAACACTCAAAACCATTAACCTAATTACATCCAAAAACTTCATACAATCTTACAAAATTACAAGTTATACTATGAGTCTAAAGCAAAATCATAAGATGACCACACGTTTATACAAATAACTACACCTTGAGTCTATGTATAGTGGTGCTTAACTTGAATAGGAAGCATACAAATCTTATTTAAGAAGGATTCCTAATTACTTGATAAAAAAGAATTAAAAGTCTTATCCAACAAGTCTTCCTTAATAATAACAAATTAGGAAGATTAACTTCCAATAAAAACTAATTTCTAATAAAGAAATTCAACTTTAAAATAAGAATAATTTGAAATAACAAAACTTCTTAAATAATTCAAAGTTATCCAATAACAATACACCATTATTAGCACTCAAAGCACAGGATACATAAGCCATTGACACACTAAGATAGAACAAATCATATTATTCTGACATCCATCTAGTCCAACCTTTAACATGAGATATGCAACGTAATAGTTGGAGCTTTTGAACACATTAAGGCCTCACCTTCTCTATCTTGGTTAAGCCCTCTATGCTTGAAATTGATGGAAACACTTATATACTAATCAAGTCATTTTCCTATTGGCATGCATAATTCTAGGTGAACATTCTCACCTACCACTATTTCCACATTCTCTCAATAAGTTCTAACATCTTTTTCTAACTAAAATATTCTATCAAGATTGAACATCTTCTTCCTCGAGCACCCTAAGGATTTAAGCCACTGATTTAGGCATAAAAAAGGTCTTGCTAATTCCAAGCCAAACACTTTGATGCTAGTTTTTCATCTTGCATGTCTAAGAGGCTATCTTAAGCCCAAGCCCATGCATTAAGAGACCTGAAATCCTTTTTTGAGGATCTCTAGATCATTAAATGACATTGTCTTTATTCATCGTAAGATCTCTTCTATATTCTTTTCTTCTTGGAGGTTTGTAACATTTACAGCTCATTTCTTTCTCATATTCATTGCAAATTTTTCTTTCCATTCTAGGACCTTAAAATATTTGTCTCCATAGAATATCCAAAGAACATTCTTAAGAAAATGCTACTAATATGCCTAATAAACCCATCCTCCTGATGTCAAGCACCATTTGGGGGAAACATCAATCCTAATGGACTACATATAACTTCAGTAAAAAAGACTCTGAGTTCCTAGACTATAATCCCATTCTTAGTTCTCAACATTTGAAAACCCTATTAATGCTTAACTACTTAGCAACTTGGTTATTCAGCTTATCAACACCACCTAGACATTACAATCACTAACTCACCAGTAAACCCCTCATGCCTACAATACAAGTATATCACCTGAAACCATGAATAGATGGGAGTATAACAAGAATGGCTAGATAGAAGGGGCTATGCCAGTAGAAAAGAGAATTCAAATAGGGGAGTGAAAGGGAAGTTAAGGGAGAACTCGAAAGGGAGAACTCAAGAGAAGAATCAAATGACACTTTGAGAAGAAGAAGCAACATACATTCTCAAAAGGAGTGAGGGGGGAAAAAGAGGAGATGATAATGACCACGAAGGGAGAGATGGCGGAGAATAAGAAAAATGAAAAAAAAAAAGGTCTCGAAGATTAGAGAAAGGGTTGAATGACTAATGATGCAATATAAAATAGAGATATGCACAATAGGAGAGGAGATAAATGGGAGGAAATTGCTCATGTTGACAAACAATCGAGGAAGGGAGGAGCTAAAAGATATTAAGGTAGTCAACATAAAGCTCCACTTGTTAGATGAACTTATAGAGAGCAAAAGACATCTAGCAGGCATTGCACATGCACATGACATTAGAGCTGAATTGAAGATGATTTTGAAGGAAATTAGAGATATAGAGTGAAGAAAGGAGTAAATAGAGGCTCGTCCTTAACTCTCAAGCCACCTTTCATCAAGGAAATTCAAAAATATCAAATGTTAGACAAGTTCAAACCACCTATAGTGAAAAAATTTATTGGAGAAATAATTTTAAAAGTCCATATTTTGGACAATAAACATGCAGTTGAGCTCTAGACAACTAGTATTACAATGTTCTATAGGGCCTTTTGATGAATCCTAAGAGAAGCTACAATAAGGTAGCTTGAATGCATTCTAAAAGGGCGACTCATTGTTTCCCTCAACTAATAGAACAATTCATGAAGAGTTTCACTTCGAGCTTCCTAATAAAAAGAAGAAGACAGCTCCTCGAGATGGTGTTTAAGAAAAAGGAGCCGCTAAGAAATTACATAGCCATATTTAATAGAGAAACTTTGAAAATCACTAATTTGGACCAAGCCAAAGCAATTGAGGGCCCTTAAAATGGAATAACTCATCATTGTTATTTTGAAACCTTTTACAGACATACTCCTCACACTATGGAAGATGCATTCCTTACTAAGAAATATATTAGGCAAGACGATGCCTACGCGTTTAGTAATTCTTTAATAAAAGGAGAAGAGAGTAAGCTAGTGAGAAAAAAAAGAAGTATAAGAGGATGAAAGATGAGTAAGGAAAAAAAAAAGAAGGAAAAGAACAAGAAGGAAGACATACCTGCTCCTAAGTACCAAACACTCATATATATGCTTCACTTTATGCTAGAAAATACACATAATTAACTGCCACATGACAAAATTATTTATAGCTTTCAAAGGCTAGAGAAACCTCCGCTCTTTGTTAATGACTAAAGGAGGAATAAGGACAAAGGCTACTATTTTCATAACACTAGTAGGCCCAATACAAATACTATAACAATAGAAAATTTGAAAGATTGATCATTTGGGGTACCCATAAAATTTTTGAAAGAGGGAAGCTAGGGGGAGGAGAGTTAAGCTAGATGAGATAGAGCGAAGCTGGTTATGTATAATGGATCTACAAGGATCATTTATTGCCTTATCAATGATGCCTCACATACTTTGAGTTGTGTTTATTATTATATAATACATTTTTTTATTGAATGTCTTAATATTATTGGTGAATTATAAGAACATGAAATTGATATTATTTTAAAGGATTGCATTTATAGTATGAAGAAAAATAATTAAATAATTTTATAATTTTTTCACCAATTTATCTTTTTAAGTTAGATGGTTTAAAAGATATATAATATGTCTCTTTATCATTTATGTTTAAATATTGAAGATAATGATGATATTGATATTTCTTAGATAATTGTTGAAGTTTAAAAAATAATAATAGATTTAAATGTTGAATTTTGTACTCTTCATGGTCAAGAAATAGTTGGATAATCTTCTCAATCTAATAAAGTTAAAATGTTTTAACACCTAAAATAAAAATGGATGATCATTTTCCTATGCTAAAAAAAAGTCTAGAGGATCCATTGTTGATACTTCTGAGCTTGATATGTATGTAATATCTATTTTTAAGTTTGGTGATTATAGTGAACTTTAAGATTTTCCAATCTTTAACTGGTGGCACCATGACGTAGCGGAATGATATTGAACAAAGGGTTAAAATGCTATTGACCTGTTTAGTCTGAGAATATCCAGGTAGCAGCACAAGAAATGAGAAACTTCTTTAACGAGTTTTTTTTTATTAAAATATGAAAGTTGCTTATACTTTTCTCAAACATTACAATATATAGCATTAAAGTTACAAAAACTCTAATTCCAAATAAAGAAAGTTTTAAAAAATACAACAGATTGTCAAAATAAAAGGGATTACAAATATAGAAAGATAATATTTAACGAGACAGATAAAATGTCCAAATGACTTCTCGATCCAAGGTTTCTAAATAAGAAAAAATAATTTACCATAAGTTGTCATAACAGTCATAAGCACCTTCAAAGACCTAAACGATGAAATTTAGCCAAAAAATGACGGATCTCACTAAAAAGTAGTGAGATCGGCTCGTTGGCCATTTTTATTGGGCTAGACTCTTAGAATGCCCAGTTTACAACTTCAACTTTTAGCAGTAATTACCAAATTGCTACTAGAACAGTTTTCTGTCAAACTGCACCATAAAGGCTAAAGCTTTCTATTCCGCATGACATCAACATGCTAATACTTTCTCAACACTTGCATTAATTGTTAAAAAAAATTTAGCGACATTAGTTTCAATAGTTACTATTGGGCAAACTTTTTATTTGGAGTTAGTATATTAGATGAGACTCAGTCTAGCAAAATTCTTGAATCCTTATAAGCTCAAACATGCTTTAATATTGATTAAGGGAAAGAGAGATCATGCATGAAGCAAATAATGGTTTATATTACCTAACATTTGAAGGGACAACAACTGAAACATCTAGTAACGGAAGGGACTAAGGTAATTAGGTTAGGATATTTTATAATGCAAGAGAAGAAAATTTATAGTGCAAGAGAAGAAAATTACATGGATTTTAATTTCTTTCTAAACCCCAAGAGAATATAGAGGCAAATATTTTTTTTTAAAAAATTATGTTCAAATCTCCTTTTATTATTGTTTTTAAGAAAAATTAATTTCAATATTGTTATTTCTTTACTGGTCTTAATTCAAAATAATATCTTCTCCTGATAATTTAAGAGAAAATTACATTAATTATGGAAATTTTGCACCCGCTTTTTCAAATATACGGCAATGAAGTTTTCATTTCATTTACATGTGGTTAACTTTTTTTTTTTTCATTTTTATGACTTTTAAAGTTAATTTGTTTGTTTTATTATTTTATTTTTATTTTTTATTTAGAAATAATTTTTTAATGTCATATTCTTAATATGCAAAATATATATATACACACAACATAGATAAAATATACACATAACAAATAACAATATCTACACAATATATACCAGACATATATAGAACATTTATCAAATATCAATAAAATTTATTTAATATTTTTTAACTTTTTTTTTAATTTTATATTCATACAATATCAACATAATATATGCATAGCCTATACACAATATACGCATAGCTTCTACCAAACATCTACAATATGTATATAACATATACGCAATATTTACATAATATCTATGTAATAAAATTTACACAACATTTTTATGTCTATAATATATAAAATTTATTTTAAATAAATTTAATAATTTTTATTAATAAATTTTTATATACTTTGCTTTTTATATTATTTTTGTTAGTATTATTTATTATTTATAATAAAAAATTAAAAATTTTCCACTATAAAAGTTATTATATTTTATATGTTGAAAATATAATTTAAAATATTAGTTTTTATTATTTTATAGAAATATATCTATTTAATAGTAAAATTTGAAAAAAAAAATAAAAATTGAAGTAAAATAGTACTTATAGTGAGAGATAAGGTATTTTTGAAAAAAAAAAATTATTTTAGTAATGAGTGAGGGTATTTTTAAAAAATTTGACCCAACATTTTTTAGAAGGGTAAATATTTTTTACAGTATTTTTATAAAAAAAAAAGTTTATTTTTTGAATAATTTTGTAAAACCTCCATTATTTAATCAAAATCAACTATAAAAGCACCTTCTTGATTGCCTCTAACTGCTTCCTCAAACCAAAGTTTGAACTTTGATTTGTGTAATTAAAATCGTCCTTGAACCGTGCTATAGGTAGTTCAATCACGTTCAAGAATTTCTTAAATTTAAATCGGCGATTATTGAACTGAGCCAGGTCTATTTAAGAAAAACAAGCCGAAAGGAGAGAAGGAATAGGCAAGCTCACACTTATATTGGAAGGTCGTTTCCAAGTAAAAACTATGATACGCCTAGGCAACTTATAAGCTTGTAATAACACTAGCTAGAAGGTGCAAAATTCCCCTATACATAGAACATTTAACATTTGAAAATGTATTAGCAATGAAAATCAATGAAAACAACAAGAATTTTCTCAATTGCTGGAGTGAAGCCTATTTCTTGATGGTGTACGAGCTCAAATTCATCTTATCTATGAATTTGATATCATCTTCTTATCTATGAATTTGAGCTCATTGTGTCCTGTAGCAAGTCGGTAGTTTAATTCCTTTACTCGCCTCCAGTCTTGATGGAGTTTAATGCGTCTTGGTCATATATGAGACTATTTTGAACTCAAGCGCGTCACTTTTATGCTTGTTAACAACTTTATTCCAGAGGCCTTGCCAAAGTTTATTTTAAACTTAAACCCATGTAAAAAAGATACCCACCATCCTTTTTGAATTTCTATCATAATTTTCAAAATTTCTTTGTAATATTTTCATTACATGTTTCATTTTATAAATTATACAATTTTGAAGTTGTTCTATTTCATCATATTTCACTCATATTTTCAATTATGTTGATATTGATTTGTTTGCAACACATTGACTAATAGCAATTCATTAAAATGAATGATAATTATTAATCATCCCATGGCAGAACTTGTCCTTCCAAGACCACAAATGATCATAAATATTGTATATCTTGGTTGGATTGTCCTTCCACTAATAATATCTTTGTTGGATCAGGATACCAACTACTTTTGGTCTAAAACTCTATATATAATTAATAAAATGCCAATTTGGGATATTCAATTGAAGTAATTAACTGTGAGAATCTCTGAGCTAAGCACAAATTTGGTAGTATAATAATGTTATAATAATAAGTGTAATTAAAGGTCAACTCTTCTTACTACAGAATCATTCTATTTTCGCAAGTAGCCAGTTGCCAACGCGCAATCACATTACAAACGCTCCACTTTTGTGTGTGTGTATGTATATATAATGAAAATTATTCGCCTTTAATATGTGATGCTCAAAATTCGTTTCTAAGCAGTGGCGGAACCAGGATGATGTTAAGAGGGGGCAAAATTTTTAAGCGAACAAAAATTATAAGTAAATTTATATTTAATTTTATTTTAATATTAAAAAATTAATATAAATAGTTGATATTAATATTAATATTAATATTTTATTTTATTTTTATATTAAATATTTAAATATTAAATTTTTATCATTTTATTTTAATATTTAAATATTACTTTAAAAAATTATATAATATATATTTTTAAATAATATTTATATATTTTTAAGTTATTTAAAAAATATTTAAGCTAATTATTTTTTAATAAATTTATATGACATAATATTTTTTGCAAAATGATTAATTTTACAAAATTTTTAAATTCAATTCATAATTAAATTACAAAATAATTATTAATATCAATTTTAGAATACAAATTAAAAATAATTAAAGCTAATAAATATATAGATTTATTAATTTAATATATATTGTAAAAATTTAATATAATATATAATACATATTATATATTAGAGTATATGTATAATTATATAAATATATATAATATATATATATATATAAATAAATAAGTAATGCATAAATATATACGCACATGGAAAGGGGGGGGGGGGGGGGGAATATACACACAGAGAGCAATACACATGCAGTGTGTGTATATATATATATATTCATATATATGGCTGGGTGAAGGGGGGGCAACAGACCCCACATGCCCCTACCTACATCCGCCACTGTTTTTAAGGAAAAGAGTTTATTTAATTTAACTATTTAGAGTCATTGTTGATAACAGGTAATAGCTAGCAATTAGTATTTATTAACTAATAAAATATTAAATGTTCAATAAAATTATAAAATTGAATAGTTAAATGGTTTTGAGATATGAAATGACAATATGAATATACTTATTTTTACATAAATTCATGTCTATTACTTGAAATTTCAATGTGTTATAAAAATGAAAACTATTATTAAGAGAATTGCAAATATATATATATATATAGTTTTTTTGATATTATAAATAATATTGTAATAACTTTTTGTTATTTACTACGAAATATAACTAAATAATACGTGAAATAAAATTTTTAAAAATAATTTTATTAATTATTTTTTTTTATAATAGTATGATAGCAGCAGTATAATAAAAATATAATATAAATTATCGGTTAATATTGACAAAGCTCTAAAATTGAGTTTTTTCCATTAGTAATTGTTGGGGATATCCAACAGTATAATTTAAAGTTATCATTTACCTTCCTCAAAAAAAAAAAATAAATACAGCGATCATTTACCTCAGGATAATTAAACCCAACATTCATCAAAATTAAAAATGATCGAGCTCAAATTCAAAATAGAATTAAATATATATAAAGACTTCAATCGAATAAAATATAGATCGTTCACACTTAACTTCAAAAATTAACAAAGAAAAAAAATTAAATGAAGGTATCTCTTTTATAAAGTGTCACTCGATATCATTTATTTTAGTGAAATGTCATTTGATTTGATCCAATTTGATATTAATCAAATATGAAAAAAAAATTGACTTTTGATAGAAATTATATATATTACCATTATTATATTATATATGTGTGTATTTTTATATACAGATACTTATTATTAATATTTTAACTTATTTTGTTATGAAAAATTGAATCAAACTAAACCTTATTTTGAGATGAACTAAAGTCATAGCTTTTATTCAATCTATATATATATATATATATATATATATATAATCTTAAACATAGTGCTTACGCCAACTTGTTTGTGATTTGTGATATAGTCCTAAAATTCAAACTTTGATTAACAAAAACAAAAATAAATGCACTTGATAATCGAGCTACCATGGGTTTCTTTTCTTTCCTTTTTTTTTTTTTTAATTCTTTTAATGTTTCAAAAATCATATACACTAAAAGAAATGGAATTTCATATTATTTTTTTATTTTATTTATCAGAATTAAAAATTGAACCATAAACAATTAATGGAAAATTCAAAAGGATTTTTTTCCCTCAATTAATTATTCGAAGTCCGCTCTTAAATTATTGACCTTATCATATATATTAACAATAAGAAAACACAATTAATTAAGTGACAGTTTGTCTAAGACATTGTCAATGGTCTTAGCTTAACTATAAAAGCTGAACATATTATGCATTTCAAACCATCAAAACACATACGAAATTTAATTAATTTTCTTTTCTTTTAATTAGAGATAATAAATGGCTATGAAAAAGCTGCTTTCACCTCTCATTCCTCAAATGGTTATGTTTCTTTTGTTGTTAGATCTCAGTAACGCAAAGGGTCTGCAGCTGAAGTTCTACAGAAGCACTTGCCTTAATGCAGAGCTTATTGTCCATAAAACTGTTTACAAATACATTTCAAGGGACCCAACTCTTGCTGCTCCCTTGTTGAGAATGCTTTTCCATGATTGTTTTGTAAGGGTATGTTTCGTTTTTACTAAAATTGACGATATAGTTGCTATTCTGTTAATTTTTTTACTATGTTTATGCTTTCCTTTATTATTTATTTAATAAGTCTTGACTTTAATTGATTTACAAAGTACGTTTTACTTTGTTGTAGATAAATTACTTATATTTTAGAAAAAAATCATTTCAACCACTTGATTTCTTTGTTAAACATATAGAGTGTGTTCACTTGTGAATAACTAGAATCGTTTTCCAGAAAAATCAATTTATAAAAAATAGAAAATAAAAGTTTATGTTTATATGACATAAATTTTTTAAATTAGAAAATAGAAAATAATTTTCTAATTTTCTAATTTTAAGAATATTTTAGAAAACATATTTAAGATTACTTTCGAAAAATTTTCTTTTCATAAATAGAGTCCAATTTCCTAATATAAAAACAAAGTGTTTTTATATTGGCATCAAAAAATAATTTTCTATTTTACTAAGTGAACACATTTTAGAAATTTTCAATAAAAAAAATATTTCAATTTTCTTAAAAACCTAAAAATTGAAAACAATTTTCTACAAACTATATATTTTAGGCAAAAAATCATTTCAACCACTTGAATTCTTCATTAAACATATATATCTTTTAATAAAAAAAGCATACATATTTTTAAATTATATATTTACAATTAAATTCATAAATTTTCGGTTTAAAAAAATTAAGAATTTATTTAAAAATAAGATAAAATAAAATAAACTCGTTGTAGTGACAATAATTAAAATATTAAATTATATTACTTTCTCAAATTCACATAAAATATATTATTTTATTTGATTATATGTGTAATAAGTTATATATTATGCAGGGATGTGATGGTTCTGTATTATTAAGTTCAACAAAGAATAATTAAGCGGAGAAAGATGCAATCCCAAACCAAACATTAAGAGGCTTCAACCTAATTGATGCTGTGAAATCTGAACTAGAAAAAAAGTGTCCTGGAATTGTTTCTTGTGCTGATGTCTTGGCCTTAGCAGCTAGAGATGCTGTTTTAATGGTATATCCAATTAATTAATTGATTTCCCTGATTTTATTATTTAAATTCATTCATAAAAAGTCAATTAATTAATTAAATGTTGTAATTTGTATGTAGATTGGACCCACTGGACGCAGAGATGGGAGAGTCTCCATAGCTTTAGAAGCTTTAACCCAATTACCACCTCCTTTCGCTAACATAACTCAACTCAAACAAACTTTTGCTTCCAAGGGTTTAAGCATCAAGGACCTTGTCGTTCTCTCAGGTAAAGTTCTCCTAACGGAATTTTAACAAAGCTGCATATCCAAAATTCAAACTCGAGCATAAATGTGAGAAAAAAATTAATCTTATTACTTTTTTTCATTAACAGGTGCACATACCATTGGGATAGGGCATTGTTTTGTAATATCAAATCGTTTATATAATTTCACTGGCAAAGGCGATACAGACCCATCATTGGACCCAAATTATGCAGCTCATTTAAAGAAAAAGTGCAAGCCAGGAAATACCAAGACAATAGTAGAGATGGACCCTGGAAGTTTTAAATCATTTGATGAAGATTATTATACTATTGTAGCTAAAAGAAGAGGACTCTTCCAATCTGATGCAGCTCTTCTTGATGATATAGAAACTAAAGCTTATGTTAAATTTCAATCTTTTACCCATGGATTGACTTTTGCTCAGGATTTCTCTGAATCAATGGTGAAACTAAGTAATGTTGGAGTCCTCACCGGCAAGCAAGGTGAAATCAGGAAACGTTGTGCTTTCGTTAATTAATGGAAGCTAAAACCTTCTAGCTTTGATATATGCTGATGGTTTCTCATTTGATTTTGGCAATGCTTGGATTTCGATTTGAGCAAAATAAAATTTTCATTTGAAATATTGTAAATGGTTCGATTGCAAAAAATTGCATATGCTATGCTACCAAACCAAATTGTTTTCTGTTTTTTTTTTTTTCAGTTTCTGAAAATTTTGTTGTATTGTTATTGTACATTTGCAAGCTAAAGTGAATGCAAATTAATTTGTATAAATTTTTTCCCAAGTTATTCACTATATATATATTTACCTCACTAGATTGAGACTATTACATCTTTTATATCACTTTGATTCTATAATTCCAAGTGCAATAAATCATCATTCATGTATAAACCAAACTCTATATGTAAAATAATAAACAAACTGAACTGCTTTATACACAGATATTGTCATTGATTGTTGGTTTAGAAATGAAAAATGTTCGTGCCAACATTGAGAATTTGATGGATAGAGAAAAAATGTTTTCCCTTTATTATCAGTTTCGATTACCGAAATCAATATCTAGAAACAATCCTTTATTGCATTAGACTGCGCCTGTGGTTATTCTCTTCAACTTGGCCAAAGAGCAATTTTCAAAAGAATTATATCCCACATTGAAAGTTTAGGAGCCTTTTTTTTAAGAGAAAATTACATCATATACAATTTTTTAAGTTCTATTTTTATTTTTACTACTACTATTTTTTTTTTAACTTTTAATCTTTTGATTTTTCATTTTTACCTTTTTTTTATCTTTTCTTCTTTCAAAAATACGGCACCTCCTCTCTCAATTTCTTCTTTCACTTCTTCTTCTTTCCTTGTCCATGGACGAACAATCAGCTTTTTTTTTTCTTAGCCATAGCTTCTCTTGCAACCTGCCTCTCTTTTCCTCCATATGTCTCGCACTAGATTTCACTCTTTCATTCTCTAGATTTTCTAACCATATTTCAAATCCTACAAATAACCATGTTCCTATTTTCTTATTTTTTTTGTATAATAATCCACCATGTCAGATTTTGATACTTCTTCTATATCTCTGTCTAATATCTTGTGTCAATAAGATGAAATTTGTTGTTTAATTCAAACAAAGCGAAGAAGAAGAAGAAAATTTGCTTTGAGACCTCTATTTTTTAAATATGGATCTGATTCATTTAGAAGATCATTATCCCACTGTTGTTTATCTTCTTGAAAATGGCGCAAATCCAAATGCAACAATATCAAAGTGTTTTACTCCTCTTCACTCTGCTGCAAATAAATACTTTTCAAAAAATATGAATCTTAATTTTATGCCATGTATTTTGCAAAATTTAACTTATATTGTAATTATGATTTATTAATATAATGTGAAATTGTTTAGTAAAAATTGAAGATCAATTATTTTATTAATGTGAAGAAGTAAATTAATGATAAAATGAGAACTATTCTGTAAAGTAGCCAATTAATGGTCCATTTAGTGCAAGAAAAATAGGTCTTAAGCCATCCATTTATTTTTATTTTAATTAAAGAGTGTACTTAGTTTTTATTTAAAATACAATTATATAATATTACATATATTTTCTTTGTTTGCTTGTTTACAAGCTAAAGGTCCCTCTTGTGTTTCACACTACTCGAAGAATATCAAAACCAAACCCTTTTTTGTTTCTTTTTACTATGTTTGACCTTTTTTTTTTTCATTTTACTTTACAAATTTTATCTTTTGACAGTGATAGGCACTCTCTTCTTATTTTGTTTTTTTTTTTTTTGAATAATGATGTTAAAAATAATTAATTAACCTTTTTTTCAGTTTTCTCTATTTTGTATTCTTATATATTCTTTTTTCATCTATGACCGCCTCATTTAAATATTAATATCTAATTATTTAATTAAATTATTTTGTATCCCATTATACACATTTATTTTTATATTCCATTTAACAATAATATTAATAATATATAAATATATATAATAAAAATAAATAATATGATATGTACAATAAATTAAAAAATTTGTGTTTATTAATAATATGATTTATTAAATAAATATAGTAGGTGTGAATTGTTTAAGTAAAATAAAAATAAAAGGGTGATTAATCACTGTGAATTGAACCTAGGTCAAAAAGTAAGAATAATAATTAGTTTACCATTAGGCTAGATCTATTTTTGTATTATACAAAATAATATTTAAGTTATCAGTTAACTTATAATAATAATAATACTTATTAGTAAATAAATAAATAATTGTAATGATAATATATATATATATACTACTAATAATTAGTAACAAATATATATATAATAATTAAAGTTGGTATATTAAATTAAAAAA
The DNA here is from genome assembly GCA_947685225.1 of Garcia nutans. Lineage (NCBI taxonomy): Eukaryota > Viridiplantae > Streptophyta > Magnoliopsida > Malpighiales > Euphorbiaceae > Garcia > Garcia nutans. Next base: position 7,079,166 of record CANTUV010000068.1, read on the forward strand.
TATGATTTAAATAACAATTAAAATGACTATATTAATATAGTGACAGTAATTTTTGACCAACCAAAATAATAATAATAATAATAATAATAATAATAATAATAATAATAATGAGTGAAATAATTAGGTAAAATAGTAATATTAATAATAATATATATAGTGGAGTGTATAGTAATAAAAAATAAAAAATAATATAAATAATAATAAATAAAATAAATAATATGAATTAGGTAAAGACATAACTTTAAATCTAAATCATCAGTTGTGAAATTAGTAAAGTTTAAGTGGTCTTAGCATTAAAATTTTTTATTTCAATTTAAATGAGATATTAATTAAAGAAGAAAGAAAGAAATTTGGATAAAAAGAAAAAGAAACAGGGAAGGAAAAGAAAAGAAAAATGAGAGAGAGAGAGAGAGAGAAGTGTTCGGAACAGTAAAGAGGGAGAGGAAGAATTCTTTGAGCAGTAAATTTCATCAGCTCTGTTCTACATTTTCTGGCCACCATCAAGCAACACGTGTCGGTCATTGGAAAAGTCAACTCAGTGAGCTTTCCAATGCCATCAAAACTGCCGTGAACTGCCACTGAAAATCACCTCACACACCGCCCGAAGTACTGATTGGAGCTCTCGTCGGTGTCAACTTCGAAAGTTATTTCAGACCACTTTTTGACTATATTTTTCTTCGACACGGGTATTTTTATAATCCTCTCATCTTAAACTTTGATTCGGTATATTACTTGTGAATTATAGATAAAATTTTAAAAATTCATATATATATATGCATGTAGATATATTTTTACACAAAAATAGTAATTAAAATTTCAATTAGTTAAATTTTGGTTAAATAGAAAATTTAGGATTTGATGTAAATATTATGATAGATAAGAAATAATTAGAGGAAGATAAATTTGAATAAATAAAAATAAAAGTAGTGAAAATAATGAATAATTAGTTAAAATTTAGAAAAATAATTAAATTAGAAATTATAGTTGATTAATTATTATTGTTAAAAGGAAAATAAGATTGAAAGACAATTAATATTACTAAAATTATATAGGTAGTAAATTAAAATTAAAATATTAATATTAAATATTATGTTTTAAATATTATGTTTTAAATATTATTAATAAATTGTAGAGCAAATTAATATATAAATTGAATTAATGAGATTATGAATTAGTAATTATTTGTTAGTTAGTGAATTAAAAATTATTATCAAATTATGATTAAGAAATTTTATTAATATACATTGATTTATTAATATATATATATATATATATGTAAATGAATATTAATTTAAAATAAAAATAATTGTGATAAGATCAAAATCAATTCTTAAAGTATAAATTTTGTTAGTAAATTATAAAATTAATTTGATATATTTTAGATATAAAAATATAAATAAATATATTTATGAAATAAATAAGTAAATTGAAGGATAATAAATTAATAGTTTGTTAAAATAAATTATAGCAAATATCACTATTAAAGTATTATCTAAATAAAAATTTTATTAACATATATAATTAAGTTAAATAGATTACTTATGAATTAAATTGAGTTAATTAACTATTAAATAATTAATATTTGTGGTAAGTAAAATATAAATTGTGTAAAGTAATAATAAATTATTAACATTGTTAGTGTTGTAGTAGCAAAAGTATTATAACTAAAATTTTTTAAATATTAGTTATTTTCTAATATATAATTTAAAGTCTACTAAATATTTACTTAAATAGTTACATTGTTATTATTATTATTACTAATATAATTGAATATTAATATGTATTGGCTATTATTGAATTATAGTAGTTATTAAAACATAATATCAAATAGTAGTTAATTAAATATTAAGATTTGTTATTATTATAATAATTAAATATTATTATTAAGTTTATTATTAAATTTGTTATAATTATTATTATTAGCAAATATTAATTTTAGTATCAATATTGTTAATACTTTTACTATAATTATTTTATTATTAAAATTTAATACTACAAAGTAAGAAAAATTAAAGTAAATAATATTATTCTATTTGAAGAATATATTTAGTAAATTATATATATTATTAAATATATTTTCACTATCATTGTGATTGTAATAAGTTAATATTTTTTTAGAGTTAAAATGAATAAATTATTAATTATAAATAAAGGATCATTATAAAATTATTCTTTTAGAATTATTCAACATTAATTTAGTATACAATTTAGATATTAAATGGATAACTAGTAAGTAAACCAAATAAATATTATTAAAAGTTTAACAAAATATATTTATTAGTAACATTAATATTATAACAATTATTATTAAATTATAAGAATAAATGAATTAAATTAATTGTAGATTAAAATATTTTAAATACTTAGCATTTTTGATGAATTATGAATAAGTTAAAAAAATGCTATATGAAATAATTTGATAAATATTATCGAAATTTTATTAGAATTTAGGATTTGTTTCTATATATGTCTCATGTCATGCATATCGAAATAGTTAATAATTTTAGGATAATTTTTAGTTAATAATTATTTTTATATCACTCTAGTAGTGGATACAACAACTGAAAAAAAAATCATAAAGGTGAAACAATTGGATTTACAAATTTAGTTTTTGGCTAAGATGAGTGGGTAAATGTAACATTGTATTTTTCTTAAAGTATTATATTTATATATGATTTTGAGAAAAATATTTATTAAGTAAATTTATTCACAGTAATGATTTATTTTTGAATGTTAATTATTTTCTTATTAAGTGATGACAAATAATAGTAGTTTTAAATTTTTTTATGTGTAAATGATTGATTTTATTATATTGGTAAATTAATTTATATATATTCTTTTATAAACATGTCTGATCGCACCTTGATGATGGGTGTTTAAATTTAATGATATTATAAAATTACTCTTGGCTGGGGTAATTACTCTGCATATATGTATTGAAGTTATTTCTCCTTGGGCTTGCGAGATAAGTCATCATACTCCCTTGGATTGAAGTTAGAACAGTAAGAATTTATATTTTAGTGTATATAAAAGATAACTGAAATTAAAATTATGTTTATAATATATTTATTATTAAACTTTATTTGTTCTCCTTTGCAATATATTATAAACATAATCTCTGGATTGAAGTCTACCTATTCACTGAGTAGTTGGACTCACTCCATTATTATTAATATTTTCAGATATTTTTGAAGATAAACTTGGTAGACTTCATTAGAGCATAGACTCTTTAATTTAAAATTCTTTTACATATAAAAGAGGTTAGACTAACAGATTAGTATTTTCAGTTTTATTTTAGTTTGAGAATTATTTAAATTTTGTTTAGAATATCTTTAATGATGTAAATGATGTAATAAATATTATAAATGATCATATGCTTATGAGACACATAAATTAAATAAGTTGTGATTTGAGATTTATAGTAAGATAAGTTCACCCTAGCTTTAAAGAGTTAGGGTATGACATTTAATGATATCAGAGCATATATTATAGATTCTTTAGACTTTTAAGAATAATGTGTTAATTTTAGTTGTGTTTGTCTTATAAGATGATGTCACTAAGAGTACAAGGTAGTAGATACTATGATAATAATTATGACAAAGAAATTAAAGTTATTTAATTAGAGAATATGGGCCGACCTCAGAGAGTATTTATTCATTCATAGCATATGCATTGGTCATATATGTGGATACAAAGTTGATGTCCTTAATATTAAAAAAAAAATACAGAGATTCTAATTATCTTTAGCTGCATATGATATGAATGCAGATAAAATGGTGAAAATGATGAAGTAAAACAAAGCATTGATATATGTGAAATATAATATTAATTTGTGTGAAATTAATCAAAAATAAATAAATAAATAATAATATATATATATATAGTCAAAATTATGGAAAATAAAGCTTAAAGAATAAAATATGCATATTGAATACATGAAATATACATGCAAATGAAATAAATATTTGGTATATTTGAGATATACTTGAAAATATAATTTGTATATTTTAAACTAAAGATTTATATACCAGAGATAAACTATATAATTTATGAAATGGATATATATAGAATTAATTAAGTTAAATCTAGATACTAAGTTAAAATAAATTTCGATATGAAGATTTAGTTAAATATGGATGAAAAAGGCCAAAACTTATTATTTTTTTATTTCGAATATTTATACATGAATATAGCGGTAATGTGATGGATGAAAGGTATATGAGGTTTGACTTTGTTATTTATGAAGTAAGATGGAAATGGTTATAGGTTATTAATTTATAACGTTTAAAGAGGAAAATCTTAAAATATAAATTTTGAGGATATTCTTAGAATAGTATTGATAAATATTACATATTGAAATTTTAAGTTGAACCATGATATGTATGTATATATTTTGATGGCTAAAATATTTCTAATAAGATTAATTGAAAATTTTATAGACTTGATATTTCCTAGTTTAAAGGAATTTTTACGTGCAAATTAATTTGAGTTGATAAGTTTTTTTTTTTTTTAAATCTAGAGGGTTAAAAATTTACTTATTATAAAAAGAGCAATATGAAAAAAAATAATTCTTGAAGAATATAAGTTAAGAACATTTTTGGGATTTAGAAAAATGAGGAAATGATTAAGAATTTGGATATATATAAATGATTTATAGATTAAGAATGAAATTATATATATTGATAAAATATTTAAAATTTAGTAGCGTGACAGTAAATGAGGTAAATACAACTAAGTAAATCTATAATAATTATGACGCTAAATCTATATTAATTATGGTGGATTAATAGAAATTAGGTAGTCAAAAAAATAAATTAGTTAATAAGAAATAAAAAATTATTGGTAATATCTTATTATTAGAATATTATGGTCGTATATGCATGAAAGGTAGCATAAAAAATATTTTAATAAAATGAGAAGTAAGGAATTACGATTATTTAAGGAATAAATAAATTATAGAGTTATAATTTAAAGCCTTTAATCGAAATAAAGAAGTAAGAATAAAACTATATTAGATTTTTTAAAGAATACTTAAGAAATAACTGTGGATTTTAAGTTATTCCTTAAATTGATTCGGTAAATTTAAGAAATGAGACAGTGGAACTGAATATATGTATTAATGTAACACCCCCATATCCAATGCACACACACTACAACCACAACAATGTAGCATAAGTGCACCAAACATAGGGATGCTACGGTTCTTTTAACATTCAAAACACTTTAAACTTGATACAATACCCTTATCATTATACATTATAGAAAAGTAGATCATTTACTTATAAAACAAAACATATTAGTTTTATAAATATACATTTAAATATTACACAGCGGAAGTTATAAAATATTTACATATTTACATATTAAACATTTCTTTACAAAATATAAAGAAGTATACATGATTGGCAAGTTTGCTCTGATCTTTAAGCTCCCAAAATGGATTCTTCAAGGTCTACTCTCACTTGGTCTTGATGAACTCTCGGGTTCAACTCTATCAACTCTATTACCTGCGCGATTAAACACTATCGCGCTAAGCCAACGGCTTAGTAAGATAATCATGCAAATGATATGACTTAGTGCAATGCAATGTCATTTCTCAATCCATATTATACATGTAACATCATATATGCAAAACTAACAACATATTTTCACATTACATATCACATTTCAAAATCTTTTCATATACCTCATTAGTATTCATTTAACCATTCATAATCAACACTAAACAAAGACAAGCATGGGCCCAAGACACACTAATATGCCATTCAATTTTCAGAGTTAATGCTTTGGTTTTGTTATCACATTTATCAATATCATATACCCAACTAGGCTTCAAGGATTAAGTTCAACCAAGCTTCAAGGGGAGCAAAGCATGCTAAGCTTCTACCCAACTTGGCTTCAAGAACTAACCCAACCTAGCTTCAAGGGTGGTAACATCTCAATTAGGCTTCAAGGATTCAATCCAACCTAACTTCAAGAGATTGTTACACTTATTAGGCATGCCACCAACAACCAACTCTGAAAATGGAATAACACATTAGCCACACAATTCATTTATTATTCATTTATCATTTTCATTCTCAACTCTCAACAACATTTAGGCAAACATGCCTTATTTCTTTCAATTGCATCATCATAGCCAAACACAATGGCATTGTCTCATATCATGTCTTATTTGAATTATCATTGCATCTTTGACATACATTTCAATTTCAATGTATATTACTCATGAAACACATTACCATTCACAATGCATAACATAACATTGTTCAATCTCAACAATACAATTAGGGCAAAGAACAATTGATATGATTCATAGTTTTAGGACCTTACACATGCGTTTGATTATATCATTCATTGATTCAAGTGTGTTTAAAGTGTTTAGGGTTAGGTTTAAGGACCAACCTACCATTGGAGAACCAAAGCAATGCAAAAAGAACAAAGAATTAAAACCCTAACCCACACAATTGAGGGACACGGGCAGCCACTTGAGGGACACGGCCAAGCTTGTGGCCGTGTCACTCAACTCAATTGGACAGTAAGCAACACGGGCAAGGGACACGGCCAAGCTTGTGGCCGTGTCTCTTAAACCAAAACTCACAGTAGCTAACACGGCTTGGGAACACGGCCATGTCACCCAAAAACTAATCCAACACGCCCAAAATCCCTTGGCTTGGCCGTGTCTCACATTGCTTTTGGCCGTGTCTCCCAAAACACAAACCCTAATATGCACAACTCTCCTCCAATTGCACTCAAACTCATCAAACACCATATAACATGTTTCAAATGAATGGAATCAATGTTCTAAACACAAATTCTACATGTTTATCACAATATTCCTTATTAAAACACATCAACCAAAACATTTAAACACATACCATCTCAAACCCTAAAACCAACTTTACACTTGAACTTCCACTATCAAAATCCATTTAAACTTACAACCTTCACAACCAAACCAACCTCAATTCAATCTTTTAACTAACAATCAACTTTAACACTTATAAACACATATCAAACACACCAAATCATCAACTCAACAATTCACAATACACCTTAGCCACAACTTCAAAATTAATAAAAGAAAACAAGAAATTACTTACCTTAAATGAAGAATTTCCACAAATCTCTAACCAAACTCTTTGATTGCCTCTCCAATTTACTTCTTGCCTCAAGAACACCTCCCTTTCTCTTTGCTATTTGGAGAGCCGGCCACTTCAAGAAAGAAAGAAGAAAAATGCACAAGTCAAACACCTTTTCTTCTTTTAATCTCCACCATGCATTTCATTTCAAGCAATTACTCATATACCCCTCATCATTTAACTTAGCTTTTGTCTCTTATAAACCCAATTAAGTAATTTCACATGCCATATAAAAATCTCCTCTTGCATTGACTCTCTCTCTTTGACCATATTATATGTTATATATATCACCATATACACAATATATAAACTTGTCTCTAAACCCTAAATTTCCCAAAACACATATACATATACTTTTCTTTACTCAATTTAAACCAACAACAACAACAACAACAACATACAAAACTTCTAGGGCATGCTTAGGGATATTACAATTAATGTTTTTGGAAACTATTTTGAAAATAAGATATGCTTTTTAGATATCCTCATTTGTCTCCATCAAGCAAGTTAGTGAAAATTCGGAGATGAATTTTTTTATGGAAGGAGAATGTAATACCCGGTATTTTTTAAAATAATAATATATATAATAAAAATAAATAATATAGTTTGTACAAAAAATTAAAAAATGTGTGTTTATTAATAATATGATTTATTAAATAATAGAGAAAGTGTTGGATTATTTAAGTAAAATAAAAGTAAAAGGATAATTAACAACACTGTGAATCAAATATGGGTTAGAGAGGAAGAATAACAATTAGTTTACTATTAGGCTAGGTAGTTTGTGCCTGTTTGTGTATTATACTAAATAATGTTTAAATTATCAGTAAACTTATAATAATAATAATAATACTTATTAGTAAACAAATAAACAATTATGATGATTAATATATATACTACTAATAATGAGTAACAAATATATATATATATATAACAATTAAAGTTGGTACATTAAATTGAAAAATATGATTTAAATGATAATTAAAATGACTATATTAATATAGTGGTAGTAATTTTTGAGCAACCAAAAATAATAATGATAATAATAATAATAGTAATAATAATAATAATAATGAGTGAAATAAGTAGGTAAAATAGTAATATTAATAGTAATAATATATAGTAGAGTGTATAGTAATATCAATAAATAAAATAAATAATAAAATAAATAATAAATATATATATAATAATATAAATTAGATAAAGACACAACTTTAAATTTGGATCATCAGTTGTGAAATTAGTAAGGTTTAAGTGGTCTTAGTATTAAAAATTTTTATTTCAATTTAAATGGGTTATTAATTAAAGAAGGAAGAAAGAAATTTGGATAAAAAGAAAAAGAAACAGAGAAGGAAAAGAAAAGAAAAATGAGAGAGAGAGAGAGAGAGACAGAAGTGTTCGGAACAGTAAAGAGGGAGAGGAAAAATTCTTAGAGCAGTAAACTTCATCAGCTCCATTCGACATCTTCCAGCCACCATCAATCAACATGCACCGGCCATCGGAAAAGTTAACTCGGCGAGCTTTCCAATGCCATCAAAATCGCACGCGCTGCTAGAAGTATTGATCAGAGCTCTCGCCGGCGTCAACTTTGGAAGCTGTTTTCGATCACTTTTCGACTACATTTTTCAGCGACATGGGTATTTTTAAAATTCTCTCGTTTTAAGCTTATATTCAGTATATTACTTGCGAATTATAGGTAAAGTTTTAAAAATTCATATATATATGCTTGTAGATATATTTTTACACAAAAATAATAATTAAAACTTTTTTTTGCTAAATTTTGATTTAATAGAAAATTTAGGATTTAATGTAAATATTATGATAAATAAGAAATAATTAGAGGAAGATAAATTTTGAATAAATAAAAATAAAAGTAGTGAAAATAATGAATAGTTAGTTAAAATTTAGAAAAATTATTAAATTAGAAATTATAGTTGATTAATTATTATTGTTAAAAGAGAAATAAGAATGAAAGATAATTAATATTACTAAAATTATATAGGCAATAAATTAAATGATATTATAAATATACTTTTGGCTGGAGTAATTAATCTGCACATATGTTCTGAAGTTATTTTTTCTTGAGCTTGCGAGGTAAGTCATCATGCACCCCTGGATTGAAGTTAAAATAGTAAAAATTTATATTTTAGTGTATATAAAAGATAACTAAGTTTAGAATTATATTTATTAAGTTGATCTATAGATAATGTTTATAATATATTTATTATTAAACTTTATTTGTTCTCTCTTGTTACATATTTACTTATTCACTGTACAGTTGGACTCTCTCCATTATTATTAGTATTTTCAGATATTTTTGAATTAACTTGGTAGACTTCATTAGAGCATAGACTCTTTAATTTAAAATTCTTCTGTACATAGAAGAGGCTGGGCCAACAGATTAGTATTTTCAGTTTGATTTTAGTTTGAGAATTATTTAAATTTTGTTTAGAATATCTTTAATGAGTAAATGATGTAATAAATATTATAAATGATCATATACTTAAGAGAGACATGAATTAAATAAGTTGTAATTTGAGATTTATAGTAAGATAAGTCCACCCTTGCTTTGGAGAGTTGAGATATGACAATAAAAGTAATATATATTTAGTTATTTGTCGGTATATGTTACATATAACATCATATACGTGTTAATTTTCAAAACAATAAGAGTATAAAAAGTGATATATATTTAATTATATGTCAGTATATATTACATAAAAAAATATTTACTAGTTAAAATTTAAAAAAAATAATAATATAAAAGTGATATATATTTAGTTATATGTCAATATATTTTACATGTAATAATATATAAATTTTTAAAAAATAAGAGTATAAAACTATTATATATTTATTTATATATCAATATATATTATATATAACAGCATATGCTTGTTAAATTTTAAAAGAATAAGAGTATAAAGTGATATATATTTAGTTATATGTTGGTATATGACACATACAGTAATATATATGTTTTAAATTTTTTAAAAAATAAGAGTATAAAACTATTATATATTTAGTTATATATCGATATATATATATATATATATTACACATAACAATATATACTCATTAAAATTTAAAAAATAAAAGTATAAAAATAATATATGTTTTGTTATATATCGGTATATGGTATACACAACATATACGTGTTAAATTATAACTAAATATACATGGGTATATATTTAAATATATATGGATATATATTATATATAACTAGATATATGTGGATATATGTTACATATAATTAGATGTATGTTACATATAATATATAACTAAGCAAATATATTAAATATATATAGAATAATATATGTGGATACACGTTACAAAATAATAGTATATGTTATATATAATAATATGTACTTTTTAAATTTTAAAAGAATAAAAGTATAAAATAATTTATATTTAGTTATATATTAGTACATGACACATCAATAAAAGGTTAAATGGTGGAATATTAAAAAAAGAAAGGTAAAATTGGTTGGAGCATTAAGAAATCTATACTTGTTATATATTAAAAGTTATATATATATTATTGTTAGCCCAAATCATGGCCTAATGTAATCTTTTTTTATCTTAGGCAATCAAATTAAATGACTCTATGTTTCTATCAAGTTGTATTTTATAGGAACTTAATTTTTGGAGAATTATTATGAAGTCCGACTGGACCAGCATCAGACAGATCGGATCATTGCTATGAAAATAAAGAAATTTCATCCAGTGAAGATCACGGTCAAGAGAACTCTCGAATTTTCAGATTATCTCAAGTTTTCTTATCGGACTACCATCGGTATGACCAGACTCAAGCTATGGAAGTTAGCCATACCGAGCCAAAGTATGACCATATTGAGGATGACTTACCGAGCATGATCGAACATGGTAGTAGTCCGACCAAACCAAAAGCGAGTTAACGAGAGCACAACCATTCCAAGAACGAGCTAATAAGAGCATAAGCATTTCGAGACTGAGCTTATCAGACCTGGTATTAGTTTGACTATACTGAGCCCGAGATAAAACCTCAAAACCTCCAGTAGAGCTCACAGTCACTGGTCACTACAAGATTCATCATATATAGCTATGAAAGATATTATGGCTAAAATAATAAATTACCGTAGCTAAGTGATTTTGCCACAAAACTTTAATTTGTAGCCTGTCATAGCTAAAAGTGGCATAGCTAAAACTTAGCTACATAATTTACTTATTTCATAGCTTTTTTATTTTGTTTTAGCTACACATTAATATATAAAGTAGCTAACAAGAATTAGATATTTTGTTACTAAACTATTTCATTATAGTAAAATGCACACATCTTTTGCCACGAAAGTGAAATTGTATAGCAGATATTAATTATTGTAAATATGTCAAGCTTTTTTAGCTATAGCTCACGAAACTTGACCACCATCTCTATACTTATTCTCGTCAAACTATTAGCTTTGTTATCACTTATTGGCACCAGAGAGCTAACTTATTTGGGAGATTCTTTATGGGTCTTGTAAGGTAACACTTATTGACTTGACTCTATATTTCAAATGAAACCTTAAAGAAATAGATTTATGAGTCCTTTCTACTTATTTATCCCTCATTAAATCCAACTTTTTCCAATGTGGAATTTCTTTTACAATATTTGAATAACATCAATTAGCTATGAATAAGAAAATTTTATAGCATTATCCAATATTTTTAGCCACAAGTTAATTTTTCATGGCTAATAATGAAAATAATAGCTATGAAAATTTTACATTTATAGTTAAAATATTTGATTTGCTACTATACCAGACTAACTCAAGTCCGATCGGACTGAGCACGAGCTGACCGGACCAAAGGCAGTCCGACCATGAACTTGCTCTGAAAAGTGACTAAAGTGGAAAACAAGAATCAAACATGTTGGCACCCACTTTAAACGGCCATATGAAGTCTTGAGTGCTATAAATACCACAAGAAACCTCATTTTTCAAAAGGATATTGACTGTAATTTCCAAGATTAACAACTTTCATTTGTTTGCATCAAAATTTCTCTTTGTATTCCTTGAGTGTTGGGTGTGAGCATTAAACACCATTGTAAGTTTGAGTGTGAGCTTTGAAACACTTAAGTTTTAAAGTGGGCCTAGGAAAACTATTGTTGGGTTGTGAGGAAGTTACTCAAACCCTGTAAAAGTTTGGTGTGACCTTGTGAAAATACTAAGTTAGAACTGAGCTTGTAAAAACTCAAGATTAGTGAAACCTTAACTAGTTATTAAGGAAGTGGACGTAGGATTGAGATAATCCAAACCACTATAAACTCTTTGTGTTTGTTCTTATCTACTCTACTCCTCTCTTGCTTTATTTGTCTTTAAACTTTTAATTTTTCATCACTTTTTCAAAACAACTAATTCACACCCCCCCCCCTCCTGGTTACCATCTTAGGACAACAATTAGTATCAGAGCCTCAAAATTTTAATAAGCTTAAAATATGATCCACCATGACAACCACTCCTCCATCTACATCTAGTCATCTACTGCTCAATCTCATGGAAATCTTAATTCTTATCTTAGACCATACTTTGATGAAATGTATTATTCTTATTAGAAATAAAGACATATTTGTTTCTTGATAGTGAGGGAATTAAGCTTTGAAAATGTATACAAAATGAGTGAAAATATCCTACTCATGAGGTTGATGGAGTTCAAGTGCCTCTTCCTAGAGACAAATGGACTGATGCTCAAGAAAGGGCTCTCTACAAAAATAATAGAGCAGCCTCTATCTTAGTGAATTCCTTATCTATAGAAGAAGTTTGAAGAGTTTAACATCTTACTTGTGCGCACAGCATTTGGAAAACTCTTGAGAATTATCATGAGAGAACTACCCAAGTGAGGATCACTAAGACTCAAAATGAAGCCAAATAAAATGTCACCAAAATGACAAATCGATTACATGCTATTGTTAATGACCTGAAGAAATATGAAAAAGTCTATGATCAAGGTGATGTCAATAGCAAAATATTAAGAGCACTAAGACCTAGGAAGAACTTTGAGTCAAAATTCATCTCAATTGAAGAAGCTCATGATCTTAGCACATTAAGAATGGATGAGCTAGTTGGCAAACTCCTCACTTTTGAGTTGCATACTGGAAAAGAGGATGATGCCAATGAGAAGGATAAGAAGAAAGTCATAGCTCTCAAAACAACTCAAGAAGAAGAAAGATCAAGTGAAGATTATAGTGATGAAGATGAAGAAATGATATCAAAAAGGGTAAGTGAATGGAAAAGAAGGAGGAGACTTCTAGCTAACAAAGGTTCACACTTTAAATCCTCTCCTAAAGACAAGGAGAAAAAGAATGAAGTGAAATGTTATGAATGTAGCAAATTGGGTCAGATCAAAACTAAATGCTTTAAACTCAAGAACAAGAAGAAATGGGACAAGGAGAACAAGAAGTCTCTCAAAGCAACAAAGAATGATGACTCCTCAAGTGAAGACGAGAAAGAAGAGCAAGGAATTATAAATCTTTGTCTCATGGTCATGGGAAATGATGAACACTCCAATGAGGTATGTACTCAATCTTTAAACATTAATTTAAATTATGAAAATGTTGATGATGCATTAGATGATGATTTAGTTGAGCATATGAACCTAAAAGTTCAAAAATATTTTTCCAAGATGAAATTTTAAAAATGCTCTAAGTTAGAAAAGGATTTTGTTTCTTTAAAAAATTCTACTTTAGAATTAAAGACATCAAACAAATAATTAATGAAGTCTTTAAATGAAGTATCTAAGAATTCATCGAGCTTAGACAAAATTACTATGGAAGATAAAATTTTGAAAGAAGAAATAAATGAGCTCAAAAATTCTATTTCCAAATTTCATAAAGGAAAGGAAGTCTTAGATACATTGATTAGTATTTAACGGTCACCGTCCTCTAAATATGGCTTAAGATTCAATAGTTCAACTCATACAATATCGAATGCACCAACATTTGTCAAAGCCTCTACAACTCAAACATCTAGTGTTGAAGTTGTAAAGAACACCAATGCACACACTAAACTCAAAAGTCCCAAAAAGATTGTTCAAGGCTCATTAGGCCATAGAACTAAATTGCCAAAAGCAAATTATGCATATATGTACAAAAATCATGAGCGCAATCATAAGTATGCACAAAAAAAATTCCATATCATTCACACTTGTGTTTGTCAACATAATTCCTTAAAATTCAATAGAAAAAGGATTCAAAGATATAAAACCCTATATCAATGTCATTATTGCATGAAAGTTGGACATATAAGCACACTTTGCTATATTAGAAGGCTCATCTCAAATTAGAGGATCCTTCAATAACTAACCCTCAAGGACCCAAGTTCATTTAGGTACCTAAAAAAGATGAACCTTATTATTTTGTAGGTGTGCCAAAATCCACTATCTAAGAAAGTATTTGACTTGTGGATAGTTGATGCTCTAGACATATGACTGGAAATGCAAAACTCTTTACAACCCTTACTTACAAGCAAGGAGGTAATATGACATTTGGAAACAATGATAAAGGTAAAACATAGGTATTGGTTCTATTGGTATGCTTGGTAAAAACTTGATTGATGATGTATGGTTAGTTAACGGTTTGAAACATAATTTTTTTTAGTGTTAGTCAATTATGTGATAAGGGATACAATGTCATTTTTTATTCTAAAGAATGCAAAATTAACTTTCTTAATGATGAAATTGCATTAAAAGATATTAGAATTAGGAACACTTATAAAGTCCACCTACACTCTAACAAGGCTTTTGAATGTTTAATTACCATTAGTAATGATGCTTGACTTTGGCATAGAAGATTAGGACATGCAAATATGGACCAACTTCAATGTCTAGCAAAAGAAGAGCTTATAGATGGATTTCCTAAGATGAAATTTAATAAAGATAAAATATGTGAACAATGTCAACTTGGGAAACAGCACAAGAGCTCTTTCAAATCCAAGAATATTGTAAGTACTTCTCAACCTTTAGAATTAATTTATTTAGAATTGCTTTGACCAAATAGAGTTTCTAGTCTATGAGGTAAGATATATGCATTTGTCCTTGTTGATGATTGCTCTAGGTTTACTTGGATTAATTTTTTAGCTCATAAAAATGAAGCTTTTTACCATTTCAACATTTTTGCAAAAAGAGTCCAAAATAAAAAAGGCTATGTGATCACATCCATTAGAAGTGACCATGGCAAAGAATTTGAAAATGATCACTTTGAAATTTTTTGCAATGAACTTGGTATTTCACATAATTTCTCAGCACCTAGAACACCACAATAAAATGAGTTTAAGATAGAATCAATAGTAAAAAATTGAAATTATAAACTAGAAATAATTGTTAAATCTTGGATGAATGACTCTATATTGAAGTAGTTGAATCTTCTCCAATTCTCTAGCTCCCTCCTCTAGTTTCCTCTCTTCTTCATCTTTTATGGCTTCACTCTTGTTCTTCTTTTTGGATAGAGAAATGGAGAGAACTAAAGGTTAGGTCTAGGATTGGCTGCATCTCTCTCTTGAAAATGATGAATTTATAATGTTCTCCTAGTTTCAAAAATGTCCTTAGAGTTTTGGTGAAAAGTTCTGCCTTGAAATTTGTGTTTCCAACTTTTTCCAATTATACACGGGCGTGTGATAAAATTAACATGGATGTGTGGAAGAAGGAACTTTCAAACAAATCTGGTAGTTTTGGATGGACACACGGGCATGTGGAAGAAATCCCACACAACTGTGTGTTTGTAAATGGTTCTATCTCCTTTTCCTTTCATTTTTCAGTGGGGATTTGATTCGCACGGGCGTGTAGATTCAATAGAAACGCCTGTGTGTATCCTTTGAGAAATGCATCTTTCTCTTATAGGTCTTGTTTTGATCAAATATGTATACATGTTTAGGTTAATTTTATTAGCTTTAAATTAATTTTTCTTTTAATATGTGTTTAAAGTTTGGTTGAAGTGTTTGATTTAGATGGAAGTGCAAAAGAATCGATTGATGGATCAAAATGGTGGAAAAATATGAGACACGACCAAGACACTTCATGGCTTGGCCGTGTCCCTCACCTAAGGCAAGAGACATGAACCACTCACATAACACGGGCTGAGGCAACTTGGCTTGGCCGTGTCCTTCAGAAAAATTGGGCAGAGGCAGACACTAGCAGAAGACACGGCTAAGGCCTTGGTCGTGTCCCACTTGATGAAACCCAAGAGCAAAGCAAATGGCAAAGTCAATGGCAGAGGTGAACACAAATAGAAGACACGGCCAAGCCACTGGCTGTGTCACATGACATGGTCAGTGACTTGGCTGTGTCACACCTAGAAAAGAAGAAGAAAGATTGGGCAGCTATGGACACGACCTTAAGGCTTGGCCCTGTCCCAAGAAGAATGGGTGACACAACCAAGTCACTCAAGGCTTGCTAGTGTCTCATATGGTCCATTTGAATTATTTTGCACGAATTGAGGGATAATTAGGGGAAGTTCTTTTGTTCATCTTCTTGTTCCATAGACAAGATTCTTAACATTTTTGGCATAAAATTGGGTGAGCAAGCTCTTATGAAGGTTAGGGTTTGAAGAAAGCTTGATTGAGCAGTTGGAGGCTTAAGAGAGTTACCATCATATTCAAAGTGGAGCTAGGAGGAAGACTAGAAGTTTAACTCTTAGCATCTTCAAAAGTTTTTATATTCTCTCTTTTAATTCATTTCTAGATTATTGTTGTTTGTTAAGAACATTAATATTTCAATGGACAATTGTGATTTGATTTATATTGAGATGAATATTTTTTTTAAATTGAAGATGATGAGCTAAATTACTCATGCCTAGGGTTTGTAGTAGATTTAATTGAATGACTTGATTTGATATTTCCATTAATATACCTTGTTATTAGTTGATTATATTGGATTGAATGTTAGGTTGATAGATTAGCTACCTATTGATCTCTAGATATTGAATAAAGGACCGAAAGGTGAAATTTGATATTGGAATTATGCATTCAACTACCCTAAGAATGAGTTAGAAATATAAGTTCTAGAGTTTTATTAATTTGCAATTTCAAAATAATTGGTTGTTAATTCATGAATGTCAAAACTAATGAATTCGTAATTACTAACTAAACTCAAGGAACAAATTAAAATACAATGTTATATTAATGGATAATTTGAGAATTAAGCTTTGATTAAATTGATCTACAACCCTAGGCACCATTCCTAGAATTGAATTAATCTTGTACTATCATTACACACATTACTTTTAAATTTAAATTGCTTTTAACCATTCCAACATATCACACTCTTACTTTTCAATTTATTTGTTAATCAAACTATTGCAAAATAATTCTTTCCTTGTGAGACTACCTTGGGGCAATCACCATTGCTACAATAATCTCGTATACTTGCCAGTGTCACTTGTAGTTGTAATTAATCAAGCGCAATAAGTTTTTTCGCCATTGCCGAGGAAGGCAATTGTTGTTTGTAGTTTGATTCTTTTTTAATTGTTTAATTATTTAAAGTGTTCCTTTTTGAATTTCCTAGGTAATTTATGCAAGGATGAAAATCTCAAGGAAATGAACTTGTTTCATAAATAGACAATATTCATAAACTCTCAAGAACCGAAGGAGTAGATCCCTTAGGACAAGAAAGAGAAAAAACTGACGAGAAATTTGAGGAGGATGCAGAAGTAGAAATGGGTGATGTAGAGGAACAACCTATGAAGGAGTTTGCCTGATTGATCATTGGAGTAACCACATCATGTATCCAGTTAAGCAACGCATCAAGAAATTACGAACTCAAAAACACTCATTATAGTATGCTGCCATCCTTCCATAGATTGCAGAATGAAGATCCTCTCAACTTTATTCGAGATTTTTACACAACATTGCATACTTTCCCTTTACAAGCATTAATAGAGGATGAACTTAAAATTAGATGTTTCCTATATAGTTTGAAAGATAGGGCAAAAGCGTGGTTGATGACCTTACCAGAAAATTCCTTGACCACTTGGACCGTAGCGTATAACAAATTCATGGGAAAATTTTATTCACACCAAAAGACAAAGGAGCTTGGGGGGAGTATCGCAACTTTCGCCCAATTTGATGGGAAACAATTTAATGAGGCATGGGATCACTTCAAATCTTTACTGTTTCAATGCCCTCATCATTATTATCCACAACAATTGCTCAACAATAATTCTATGATGGGCTAACTCAACAATGTCAAAACACATTGGATAATGCTGCAGGAGGGGCAATGAGTGAGAAAACAACTATTGAAACAGTTACATTATTTAAAATATTGAGAGAAAATTCTCAACAAAAGAGTATTGGGGAAAGGAAAAGAGGAGTATATGAGCTAAATGCAAACTCAGAAATGGCAAGGCAAATTGCCGAGTTGACAAGGCAAGTTAAATTGTTGAATGCTGGAGGAAACTTGTCAGTGTCAAATCAAGAATCATGTGCATCATGTGGTGTGGTAGGCCACAATGCAAATGCATGTCCTTCAAACTTTGACCAATTCCAAGAAGGGCAAGAACAAGTGTTTGCTTTTGAAGGTTTCCAACAAAGGGGACGGAATGACCCATACTCAAATTCTTATAACCCCGATTGAAGAAATCACCCTATTTTTTCTTGGAAGAACCAACAACAAGTTCCACCTCAACATTCATTCCAACCTTATCAATGGGGACCCTAATTTTAAGGGCAAAGTTCAAATTATGAGCAAGTCAAGAAACCTTCACTTGAAGACAATTTAAATGCTTTCATTCAAATAAGCACTCAAAATTAAGAGGTGAACAACAAACTATTCGACTCTTTAGAAGCCTCACTTAAGAAGATAGAAACTCAAGTGGGTCAATTGGCTTATCAACTACAAGCTAATCAAAAAGTAAAATTTCCAAGCCAACCGGAGTAAGCCAAAGCAATCACAGTCTTAAGAAGTGTTAAGGTACTTGATAATAAAATCGGCGATAATAACATTAATGATTCTTTGGATGCAGGAACATTCGAAGAAGATAGCAAGGAAATACAAGAAGAAAAAGATCAACCATGTGAGCCGAAGGAAGATAGTGAGGAGTCATCAGTTGCACCAAAGCTGCACAAATCTTCAAATCTGTACAGACCGCCAATTTTTTTCCAAACAGGTTAAAAAATGAGAAGCATGATAAGCAATTTTCTAAAATTTATAATATGCTCTCAAAGGTAAGTATTAACCTCTCCTTACTTGAGGTGATTAAAAGCATAACATCATATGCCAAACTCTTTAAGGAGATTAACACAAAAAAAAAGTATGAGTTGAATGAGAAGGTGATAGTCTCGGATGTAATAAGTGTTGTTTTACAAGACACGTTACCTCCAAAACTAAGGATCCTGGAAGCTTTATAGTTAGCATCTCTATGGGGAATGGGAAAGAAACTATTAGTATGTGTGATTTAGGAGCAAGTACTAATTTGATGCCATACTCTATTTACTTGAAATTAGAGCTAGGGGAACTCAAATAAACTAAAATGGTTTTGAAACTTGCAGATAGAACTCTTAGATACCCTAAAGGAATCATAGAAGATGTTCTAATTAAGGTAGGTGGTTTGATTGTACCTATTGATTTCATTATCGTAGAAATGTGGGAAGAAATTCCTAGAGATTCTGAACATATAATTTTTTTATGGAGACCTTTTATGCCCACAACTAACAAATTAATTGATGCTAAAAATGGAAAATTGACCTTGACTATTTTTGGTCAAACTGTAGAATTTTCAATTTTTAAAATTTCCCTATTTCCACTACTGTTTTGTATGAGGACTACTCTTTCATTAATTTTACTGATAATGATGTTGAAGAAGTTTTCTTGTAGGAGAGTAGTGAAGACAAGTTAGAAAGGGCTCTAAATTTGGAGGAAGAAGTTATGGGTTCAAATGAGGATATTCAATCAAAGGGGGTTGAACTTAAAGAACTTCCAATGCACTTAAAGCATGTTTTTTTTTTTTTGGAGAACAACTCACAACAAGTGATAATTTCTACTACTCTTAGTAATGGGAAGGAAGATAAACTTGTAAGAATGTTGAAAAATTCAAGAGAGCTATTGGTTGGGGGTTCAGTGATATCAAGGGTATTAGTCCCTCTATGTACATGCATAAGATAGTTTTAGATGAAGGGGCTAAACCGGTGAGAGAGGCTCAAAGGAGGCTTAACCCTAATATGAGCGAAGTAGTGAAAAAGGAGGTTCTAAAATTGCTTGATGAAGAGGTAATCTACCCTATTGCTGATAGTGAATGGGTTAGTCCTGTACACGTCGTGCCAAAAAAGGCAGGTTTGATTGTGGTCTAGAATGAGAAAGGAGAGTTGGTACCTACACAAACACAAACTAGATGGAGAATGTGCATAGATTATAGGAAATTAAATAATGTCACCAAGAAAGATCAATTTCCTTTACCATTTATTGATCAAATGCTTGATTAGTTATCTGGACACGTTTTTTTTATTTTTTCATGGTCTTTCATGTTACTACCAAGTTTCGATAGCACCGGAAGATCAACCAAAGACAACTTTTACTTGTCCCTTTAGGATATTGCCTTTTGAAGGATGCCATTCAAACTTTGCAATGCATCGGGTACATTTCAAAGATGTATGCTTTCAATTTTTTTCGATATGTTGGACAAATGAATTGAGGTATTTATGGATGACTTCTCTATTTTTGGTAATTCTTTCGATGATTGTTTGCAAAAGTTAACTCTCATGCTTGAAAGATGTATTGAATATAATCTTACATTGCGTTGGGAAAAGAGTCACTTCATGGTTGATCATGGGATTATTTTGGGTCATGTTGTTTCTCACAAAGGGATTGAGGTAGACAAGGCTAAGGTTAAATTAATTATGAATCTACCTCCACCCACATCTATTAAGGGGATTAGAAGTTTTTTGGGACATGCTGGATTTTATAGGAGGTTCATAAAATATTTTTTTTTTAAAATTTCACATCCTTTGTGTCATTTGCTAGGAAAAGATATTCCATTTGTTTTTTATGACATGTGCTTAGAAGCTTTTGAAATTTTGAAAGAAAAATTAATTTTTGCTCCTATAATTGTTGCCCCAAATTAGAATTTTCCATTTGAAATCATGTGTGAAGCATCGAATTATGTCATTAGAGCTGTTTTGGGCCAAAGAGTGAATAAATTGATGTGTGTAATTTATTATGCAAGTTTATCTTTAAATGATGCACAAGTGAATTACACAACTACTAAAAAGAAAATGTTAGCTGTGGTATTTGCACTGGATAAATTTAGATCTTACTTGATAGGCTCTAAAGTCATAGTATTTTCAGACCATATGGTCTTAAAATACCTATTTACTAAACAACAAGATAAACCTAGGCTCATTAGGTGGGTATTGATGTTGCAAGAATTTGATGTTGAAATCAAAGATCAAAAGGGAAGTGAGAATGTAGTCCCCGATCATCTTTCTAGATTGAACTCTCATGATAATGATACAGAAATTGCTTTGAAAATACTTTTGAAAAATTTTCAGATGAACACTTGTTTGCTTTAACTCAAGCACCTTGGTATGTAGATATTGATAACTATCTTTCTTGTGGTGTTGTGAGAAAGGATTTGAATTTCCAGGCAAAGAAGAGGTTTCTGCATTCATGTAAGTACTATTTTTGGGATGAGCCATATTTGTTTAGAATTTGCAGGGATGAAATCATAAGAAGATGTGTACCGGAGGAAGAATAAAAAAGAAGTGTTGCAATTTTGCCACAACATATATTATGGAGGGCATTTTGGAGAAAGGAAGTCCACTGAGAAAGTTTTTCAAAGTGGTTTATATTGGCATACTCTTTTTAAGGATGCTTATAATTTCTACACAAGATGGTATAAATGCCAAAGAGTAGAGAACATTAGCAAAAGGAATGAAATGCCTCTCAATATTTTTATTGTGGTTGAAATTTTTGATGTATGGAGAATAGACTTCATGGGGTCATTTACTAAGTTCTTTAGTTTTGAATATATTCTTCTTGCAGTAGATTATGTGTCTAAGGTGGTGGAGGCTATCCCCACTAGGACTAATGATACTAATATTGTTTTGAAATTTTTGAAGGAGAATATTTTGAGCAGGTTCGAAACACCAAAGGCAATAGTGAGTGATGGAGGAAGCCACTTTTACAACAAATAGTTTGAGAAGTTGATGTCCAAGATGGGCATCAGACACAAAGTGGCAACTCCATACCACCTCAAACATCCGGATAAGTCGAGATCTCTAACAAGCAAATTAAGGGGATCTTAGAAAAGACGGTGAGCACAAGGAGAAAGGATTGGTCAATCCGACTCCCAAAAGCATTATGGGTTTATAGGACTACTTTCAAAACACCATTGGAAATTAGTCCATATAAGTTGGTCTTTGGCAAGGCTTGCCACCTACTAGTGGAATTAGAGCATAAGGCTTATTGGGCAATATAGACCACAAATATGGACATAGAAGGAGCAAGGGGCAAATAATATTGCAAATTTCTGAGCTTGATGAGCTTAGGAATGAGGCCTATGAGAGTTCAAGAATTTATAAGGAAAGGAAAAAAGCTATGCATGACAGGATGATCCTTAGAAGGACTTTCGAATCGGGAATGAAAGTCCTCCTATTCAATTCTAGAATATGATTGTTTCTAGGGAAATTGAAGTCCCATTAGAGCGGACCATTTCAAGTAATTCAAACATTCCCATATGGGGCTGTTGAGCTACTCAATTTCAAAACTAACGAGACATTTAAGGTAAATGGACAAAGGGTGAAGCCCTACTTTGAAGAAATCGATGATGCAAAAACTATTGAAAGTTTGGTGTTTATCGACAAATGATGAAACAATATCCAGCTACATGACATTAAAGAAGTGTTCAATGGGAGGCAACCCATCGGTTTATATTTCTTTTCATAGTTAAATTTTTCATGTTTTTCAATTTAAATTTCATTTTTGGTTTTAACAGAATAGAATGGGTGCTTTGATCAATTTTTGTTTTTGATGGAGTTTCAGGGTGAAGCCCGGAAGAAAAGTTTCATGTATTAGACTTGGGTGACACATTTTCATTATAAAAAAAAATTGAATAGGCAAAAATGGCAGTGACGGACACTGCCACTTGACACGGCCAAGCCACTGGACATGTCAAGCGAGCCTAGAAAATCCAGGCGTGGACACGGCCAGAAGACTTGGCCTTGTCCTTGGCCATGTCATCCAGACACGACCTAGCCGCCCAGCCTATGTCCTCATTCCTTTCCCCTATCGACAAAACTAGTAGTGGACACACCCATGGGACACGGCCAAGCCACTGGTCGTATCCCTCCTAAAGACTCAAACATGGCCAAGCCAATACGAGCTTGGCAGTGTCACCCCTTTTAAAAACTAAAATTTTATTCGATCTCATCACTTTCAAAACCCTTAACTTCATCTTCCTCTCTTCTTTCTCTCATCTCTCTCTCTAAAACCTCCATTTCCATCCCTAAAATCTTAAAATTTCACCAAATCTTTCATTCTTCTTAACCAAAAACTCAATTAAACCCATTAAATCTTCTAATTTTCTAATCAAAACTCAATAAAATCCATCAAAGCTTCACTTTCTACAAAAGAATCAAGATGCCTAAAACAAAAATGGTGTCCCACCACAAGAGGAGGCAACCTTCATCTTCCTCTTCATCATCTTCAAAGAGATTAACTCTTCTAGCACGAGGTTTCTTTCCCACGAGGTATGTAAGCGAAGAATTCCTTGATACTCTCCAAATTAGAGTAAATTTTACTAGATATGTTCAAAACCTTGGATAGGAGAAATTAGTTTCCCTTAAACCTTTGCAATTCCAAGAACTTACTATAGAATTTATAACCTCTCTTAAGGTTGAAAGAAATGAAATGAATATTTGCACTAGGTTTAGCTTTAAATTGCTTGGAAACCATGTGTTCTAGATATTGAACAATTGAATGCTATTTTTGGTTTCCATTAAGAAGGGGAAAAATGTGTTCCTAAAGGTTTTAGACAATAATTCGCATGGGGAGCAATAGGCTGGGGTGGAATGTATGTGGCCAAATCGGCCAAGGTAACAAAATTGATAAATCTCGTCTTGATGTATTTACATAGATTTGTCATGTGGGTTCTTTACAAGAAAAGAAAGTACGGGTATGGTGGAACTAAGCGAGCTCTTTTTCTTAGATTCTGCTAGCAATGCTATACCCGTGAGTACCGGGTATTAGTTAGCCGATGTTTTTTATAGCATAGCAAATCAATAAAGGGGCGCAATTTGTAAAGGTGGATTGTTTACCACCTTACCTTTGGAACTTGTTGATGGTTTTAATCCAAGTGCTTGCCATATGACTAGAATTTTTGAAAGTGATTCATTAGACCTTACTACCCTTGAGAAGATGCACATGGTTACAAAAAGGGGAAGAGCTTATGTGATGGCTTCAGATGAGCAAGTTGCTATTGATTTGTGTGAGCATCTTTGATTTATGAATTGCTAGAACTTGCTTTGAAATGTATTTTAAGACTACATAAAAATTTTAATTAGGCATCAATATGATTAAGACAATTAGGTGAACCCATTTTGGCTTAAAAAGACCAACCTTATATTCAACCTTAGTTAGCCAATTTTGAGCCTATTTCATTTCTCCTTTTATTTCTTTTCACAATACTGCTAGCTTTGAACCATGCTATTTTGTCTCTTACCTTTTCAATAGGTCGAGAGCATTTTAAGAGTGTTTATGATTGAGTGTTGTATTAAATAAAATGTGGGGTTAAATTTAGTGGGTTTAAAATTGCAAACCATTGTGTTCTTTAGTTGCAAATTATAATTTATAAAAAAAAAGAATTAAAAAGAAATAAAAATAAAATAAAAAAATAATAAATAATAAATAAATTTAAAATAAAATAAAATAAAGCAAAAAAAATTAAAAGGCAAAAATTTGTTGTCTTGCTGGAAGGGTTGAATTGAGTTTGGGAATGATTTTTGCAAATTTAATAAGTGGAGTTCCTAAAAGTTTTTTAATATCTAGTGCTAAGTGATTGGGAGGTACGTTGGGATTGCTGGTCGTACTACGCTTCTTACTTCACTCTTGAAGTACTCTTGAATTTAGTGGATAAACTCACACTCCCAAATGTCATGCCCTTACCTTAGCCCCATTACAACTAAATAAAAGACCTTATGATTGATGATTGATTGGAATTTAGTGGTGGAAGTTTGATTGATAAGCAAGCTTATGGGGATAATCTTTCATTGAATGTTATGAGTGTAAATACTACCTAATTAAACACTTCAAAGAGTTGGTGAGGGAGTGACAACATTGGTTATGCATGGAGAACCACTAAATTGCATGAGTATTGGTTTTGTTTTGTTTGATATTGATTGTAGATTTAAGAAATTGGAAGTCTTGATACATTCTTGTAACTCTTGAACTTGACTAAATTTTTTTGTTTAGTTTGTTTTAATTTTAACTTTGCTTGGGGACAAGTAAAGGATTAAGTGTGGGGTAGCTGTTTTGATAAAATATGTATGCATGTTTAGGTTAATTTTATTGGCTTTAAGTTAATTTTTCTTTTAATTTGTGTTTAAAGTTTTCTTGAAGTGTTTGATTTAGATCGAAGTGCAAAAGAATGGATTGATGGATCAAAATGGTGGAAAAACATGAGACACGACCAAGACACTTCATGGCTTGGTCATGTCACTCATCCAAGGCAAGAGAAATGAACCATTAACATGACACGAGATGAGGCAACTTGGCTTGGTCATGTCCTTCAGAAAAATTGGGCAGAGGTAGACACGGCCAAGGCCTTGGCCGTGTCCCAATTGATGAAACCAAAGAGCAAAGCAAATGGAAAAGAGAATGGCAGAGGTGAACACAAGCAAAAGACACGGCTAGTGACATGGCCGTGTCACACCTAGAAAAGAAGAAGAAAGATTGGGTAGCTATGGACACGGCCTCAAGGCTTGGACGTATCCCAAGAAGAATGGGTGACACGGCCAAGTCAATCAAGGGTTGGCCGTGTCTCGTATGGTCCCTTTGAATAATTTTGCATGAATTGAGGGACAATTGGGGGAAGTTCTTTTGTCCATCTTCTTGTTATTGGTCTTGAGAGAGACCATGAACATCACCTTCATCTTCACCTTCTATTTCTTCCATAGACAAGATTCTTAACATTTTTGGGATAAAATTAGGTGAGCAAGCTCTTGTGAAAGTTAGGGTTTGAAGAAAGCTTGATTGAGGAGTTGGAGGCTTGAGAGAGTTACCATTCCATCTTTCAAGAGGAGAGCCATTGATTGAAGAAGGCTTGTTAGTTCTTCATCATATTCAAAGTGGAGCTAGGAGGAAGACTAGAAGTTCAACTCTTAGCATCTTCAAAAGGGCTTTTTATATTCTCTCTTTTAATTCATTTTAGATTGTTGTTGTTTGTTAAGAACATTAATATTTCAATGGACAATTGTGATTTGATTTATATTAAGATGAATATTTTTTTTTTAAATTGATGATGATGAGCTAAATTACTCATGCCTAGGGTTTGTAGTAGATTTAATTGAATGACTTGATTTGATATTTCCATTAATATACCTTGTTATTAGTTTATTGTATTGGATTGAATGTTAGGTTGATAGATTAGCTACCTATTGATCTCTAGATATTGAATGAAGGACCGAGAGGTGAAATTTGATATTGGAATTATGCATTCAACTACCCTAAGAATGAGTTAGAAATATAAGTTCTAGAGTTTTATTAATTTGCAATTTCAAAACAATGTGTTATTAATTCATGAATGTCAAAACTAATGAACTGGTAATTACTAACTAAACTCAAGGAACAAATTAAAATACAAGGTTATATTAATGGATAATTTGAGAATTAAGCTTTGATTAAATTGATTTACAATCCTAGGCACCATTCCTAGAATTGAATTAATCTTGTACAACCATTACGCACATTACTTTTAAATTTAAATTGCTTTTCACCATTCCAACATATCACACTCTTGCTTTTCAATTTATTTGTTAATCAAACTATTGCAAAATAATTCCTTCCTTATGAGATGACCTTGGGGTGATCACCGTTGCTACAATAACCTCATATACTTGCGAGTGTCTCTTATAGTCATAATTAATCAAGCATAAAATATTTTTGGCACCATTGCCGGGGAAGGCAATTGTTGTTTGTAGTTTGATTCTTTTATTTTAATTGTTTAATTTTTTAAAGTGTTCCTATTTGAATTGCCTAGGTGATTTATGCAAGGATGAAGGTCTCAAGGAAATGAACTTATTCCATATATAGATGATATTTATAGACTCCCAAGAACCAAAGGAGTAGATCCCTTGGGACAAGAAGGAGAAAAAACTGACGAGCAATTTGAGGAGGACACGGAAGTAGAAATGGGTGAATTTGAGGAACCACCTATAAAGGAGTTTGCCTGACCGATCATTGGAATAACCACATCATGTATCCGGTTGAGCAACGCAACAAGAAATTATGAACTCAAAAACACTTATTATATTATGCTGCCATCCTTCCATGGATTGTAGAATGAAGATCATCTCAACTTCATTCGAGATTTTTACACAACATTGCATACTTTCCCTTTGCAAGAATTAACAGAGGATGAACTCAAAATAAGATATTTCCCATATAGTTTGAAAGAGAGGGAAAAAGCATGGTTGATGACCTTACCAAAAAATTCCTTGATCAGTTGGACAGAAGTGTATAACAAATTCATGGAAAAATTTTATTCACACCAAAAGACAAAGGAGCTTAGGGGAAGTATCATAACTTTCACCCAATTTGATGGGGAACCATTTCATGAGGCATGGGATTGCTTCAAATCTTTATTGTTTCAATTCTCTCATCATTATTATCCACAACAATTGCTCAATCAGTTCTTCTATGATGGGCTAACTCAACAATGTCAAAACACAATGGATAATACTACAGGATGGGCAATAGGTGAGAAAACAGTTGCTGAAACGGTTGCATTATTTGAAATGTTAGGAGTAAATTCTCAAAAAAAGAGTATTAGGGAAAGGAGAAGAGAAGCATATGAGCTAAATGCAAACTCAGAAATGGCAAGGTAAATTACCGAGTTGATAAGGCAAGTTAAATTGTTGAATGATAGATGAAATTTGCCGGTGAAAATCCAAGAATCATGTGCATCATATGGTGTGGTAGGCCACAATGCAAATGTATATCCTTCATAGTTTGACCAATTCCAAGAAGGGAAAGAACAAACTTTTGCTTTTAAAGGGTTCCAACAAAGGGGAAGGAATGACGCATACTCAAATTCTTATAACCCTGATTGGAGAAATCACCCTAATTTTTCATGGAAGAACCAACAAGTTCTACCTCAACTTTTATTCCAACCTTATCAAAGGGGACCCCAATTTCAAGGGTAAAGTTCAAATCATAAGAAAGTTAAGAAACCTTCACTTGAAGACAATTTCAATGCTTTCATTCAAATAAGCACTCAAAATCAAGAGGTGAACAACAAACGATTCGACTCTTTGGAAGCCTCACTTAAGAAGGTAGAAACTCACATGGGTTAATTGGCTAATTAACTACAAGCTAATAAAAAAGAAAAATTTTCAAGCCAACCGAAGTAAGCCAAAGCAATCACAGTCTTAAGAAGTGGTAAAGTACTTGATAATAAAATCGGCGATAATAACATTGATGATTCTTTGGATGCAGGAACATTCAAAGAAAATAGCGAGGAAATACAAGACAAAGCTCAACCAAGTGAGCTGAAGGAAGATAGTGAGGAGTCATTAGTCGCACCAAAGCTGCACAAATCTTTAAATTTGTACAGACCGCCAATTCCTTTTTCAAGCAGGTTAAGAAATGAGAAGCATGATAAGTAATTTTCTGAAATTTATAATATGCTCTCAAAGGTAAGTATTAACCTCCCCTTAATTGAGGTGATTAAAAACATGCCATCATATGCCAAATTCTTTAAGGAGCTTAACACAAAAAAGATAAAGTATGAGTTGAATGAGAAGGTGATAGTCTCGGATGTAACAAGTGTTGTTTTACAAGACAGGTTACCTCCAAAACTAAAGGATCCTAGAAGCTTTATAGTTAGCATCTCTATGGGGAATGGGAAAGAAACTATTAGTATGTGTGATTTAGGAGCAAGTACTAATTTGATGCCATACTCTGTTTACTTGAAATTAGAGCTAGGGGAACTCAAATCAACTAAAATGGTTTTGCAACTTGCAGATAGAACTCTTAGATACCCTAGAGGAATCATAGAAGATGTTCTAGTTAAGGCAGTTGGTTTGACTGTACCTGTTAATTTTATTATCTTAGATTTGGGGGAAGAAATTCCTAGAGATTCTAAACATACAATTTTTTTTAGGGAGACCTTTTATGGCCACAACTAACACATTAATTGATGTTGAAAATGAAAAATTGACCATAACTGTTTTAGGTCAAATTGTAGAATTTTTAATTTTTAACACTTCCTCTATTCCCACTACTGCTGTGTATGAGGACTGCTCTTTCATTAATTTTACTAATAATATTGTTGAAGAAGTTTTCTTGCAGGAGAGTGGTGAAGACAAGTTAGAAAGGGCTCTAAATTTGGAGGAAGAAGTTGAGGGTTCAAATGAGGAGATTCAATCAAAGGGGGTTGAACTTAAAGAACTTCCAAAGCACTTAAAAGCATGTTTTTCTTGGGGAGAACAACACACAACCAGTGATAATTTCTGCTACTCTTAGTAGTGAGAAGGAAGATAAACTTGTGAGAATGTTGAAAAAATTCAAGAGAGCTATTAGTTGGGGGTTGAGTGATACCAAGGGTGTAACACTCCCATACCCTATATACATACTATACACATACCCCATATATGTACAATACGCATGTATGACATAAGAATGCTACGTTACAAGTCCTTTCAAACCTTTCATTATCATATTTATACAAATACATATATATATAAGAACATAAGAACATTCTTCATTTAATTACATATATACATTTATACATTGTCTTTCCAAAAATTTACTTATGTACATACACATATGGTCAAACTACAAAATAACAAAATATACATGCATGTAACACCTTTTAGTTAGTCTCTCGCACACCCTCAGTCTTCACGTGGCACAAATATCCAACTCTTAGATCAGCAATCTACTTACCTACGTGATTCATACAACCGCGCTAAGCTTTAAAGCTTAGTAATACTTATAAACAATATTTATATACAAATACACAAATATGATATTGGGATTCAATATACACAAATGCAATATTGGGATTCACATCCCACTTGCACATCATTACACTATTGAAAATCACATTCCATATTCGTACATGACTATTGGCTTCACATCCCACTCACACATCATTGCAATTACTAAGTTCGGTTGTCACACTATCAGTTTCTCGACCCAGCTCTGCTCGGGTCCAATTTCAATTTCAATCACATAACCTAGCTATGCTTAGGTCAACCATCATCTCAAATACATGACCCAGCTTTGCTCTGGTCAAGACCTAGCTCTACTCAGGTCTATTAACATATACACCTCTAGGCCTAGCTCTGCTCAGGACCTCTCGTACATATCCAATCAATCTCAATATAATTAGACAAGTAATGATATAGGTTACATGTATATAACATCACTTTAGTTTATACTTTTCCAGTGTTCATCACCATTCTTGATCACATCATATTACTAGTTCACATCATTCATACATATGTCACATGCATTACCAATACTCATCTTCCATTTCTTTCATATTTTCTCACATTAAATTAGGCACATTGCTTTATTTCTCATTTTTCCCATTCATTTTAATATCATATAATTTCATATCATCATTTCAATGTCATATCATTTCATTCATACATTTCAATATCATATCATATCATTATTCATTTATAATTCACACTTGACATCTAACCACATTTTCCCATTTTATACTTTCATAATACAAACATGAGCCACACTCACCATATGACTCATCAACATACCAATATGTAGCATAATTAACATATTTTCTCATAATTCTTCAAGTGACACACTTAACTTCTAAAACTTTGACACTCCTAGAGACATGGACGTGTCACTACCCATGTCCTTAATACTGCCTTACAGTTGCTATGACATGCCTAGAGACATGGGTGTGTCACTGCCCATGTCATTCATTCTGCCTTATAGAAACTTTGACATGCCCAACAACACGGGCGTGTTAATGGTCCTATCAATTATACTACCTTTCAGTAGCTATGACATGCCCAGAGACATGGGCATGTCATTGCCCGTACTCTTAGTCCTGCATCACAGTAGCTATGACATGCCCAGAGACATGGGTGTGTCACTGCACATGTCTTTAATTCTATATCACAGTGACTACGACATGCCCAGGGACATGGGTGTGTCAGGCTAAATCTCCGGGTACGTCCATGATATCGCAAAAATACTCTTTCACTTCATTTCATCAATACAATACTAACATATCACATAGCAACTCCAACCCATGTTAAATCAAATATGCACAATCTCAAGATCATATATACAAACCAAAGAAGTTATATATACATATTTTTTGTTATTCCCAAGCTTACTCTTCTTTACTTATTTCTTGTTAATCTAAACACAAAATCATAATAACAATAATCATATATTTTATTCATACCATCATCCATATATCAATTCATTCAATCCCCAACTCAACTTTATCAAACCCTGGCTCTTTTACTCAATTCCAACTACTCATTATTATCCCCAACATCTAATCATATTTTCTTTATCTATTTATCAATTCAACATATATACAGACATCAATATATCATTGTCATAATATTATTCATCACTTTCTCTCACTAACTATATCATACATATATACATAAAATCCATAAATTAAGTTCGAGAAGAAGGTACTTACTTGAATTACTTTCCAAATCTTGACTATTTTCTTTAATCCCTCTTGAATCTCATGTAGTATGAAAATTTCACTCTTCCCCACTCTCTCTCTCTCTCTCTCTCTCTCTCTCTCTCTCTCTCTCTCTCTCTCTCTCTCTCTCTATCTCACATTAAAGAAGAAGAAGAAGAAGAAGAAGAAGAAGAGGAAGAAGAACACTTGTCTTCTCTTTGCCCATCCTTATCCTTATATAAATAAAATATTATATAAAATTCCCACTTAACGTCTCCACCACTCATCTTCTTTCTTCCTTTGACTTTTTAATTTCCCTTTTATTATTATTATTATTATTATTATTATTATTATTATTATTATTATTATTATTATTATTAATGAATTAAATGATTAAAATCAACTTTTCCACCACCAATGTATACCTCATGCAAATGTGTAGTATATGTTAGATATACGTATATGTCTTATATGTTATATTTATCCTTCTCATGTATCTCAAATATAAATAGTACATATATAACATCCATCAAACATTTTCTCTACCCATTACACCCATATACTCTCCCGTATTTACTATTCTAAAGTACATCAAAAATTGGGATATTACAATTCTCTCTCTTTAATTAAGTTAATCCTCGAAATTATCTATCTCAATGAATAAATCTCATTAATACAATCGCTAATCTCTACTCTCTCCCTTATGCACATCCTTAAACATTTATACCAATGTCCCAAATAAATTTAAATAATTCTCAATTCTAACAATTTCATCCAAGAAAGCACACATTCAATCATTACACATCTAATAATACTAAATAATCAAAATTTTACCTTCATATAGAATATCCTGCTCTCTACATCGCATACATCCTTTACACTGTTCTATCTCTTTATGATCTATCCACGGTCATAGACCCTTTTCTCTGTCTAAATCTTGCCCTGCCACCTCTACCACCTCTGCCTCATCTAGAACCTGGTCCAAAATCAACAGTCTCTTCATGACTGTTAGTTGGTGGCTTTGGACAATCTCTCACATAGTGCTCCTGTGATCCACATCTATAACATCCTCGATAATTGACTCTCCAAAAAACACCTCTATGAACTCTACCACACTGACTGCATGTTGATGGAGCAGGTCTTAGAGAACTAAAAGTAGGGGTAGTAGCTTCTGATGATATGGGCCTCTGCCCCGACTGAATAGTATTACTAGGCTACCCTTGACCATCACTAGCACTCTGAGGGTATTCCCCCTCGGCCTCTCTTCACTGATGAAGACTCTGCCTCACTCTAGAGTCTCCTACTTTTTCTCTCCTCTTCTCGAGCAGCTGCTGCAAGACCCTGTGTTCTCTCAACACTCCTAGCAGTTGCAACCAACTAAGAAAAATTTTGATGTCGAGAGCTTGCTATAAGACACATGATAGAGGGTCTCAACCCCTCCTCAAACCTTCGACATCTGTTAATCTCATCAACTATAATTCCTCCAGCATATTGACTCAGCTGAATGAATTCAATCTCATACTTCGTCACTGTCCTAGTATCCTGCCTCAAACTCAGAAATTCCATCTTCTTCTCATCTTTATACTCACTCAAAGTATACTTCTTCTCAAATTCTTGTAGGAAATCATCATAAGTCAGAATTGGTGGATCAGCTGTAGAATGTGAAACCATCTTCCACCACTCATAGGCATCCCTCTATAGAAGAGATCTAGCATAATCAAACTTCTCCTCTGGACTAGCCTGTAGATGGAAGAACACTCTCTGAACCCTGTCCAGCCACTGCTCTACTACAATAGGGTCTATAGTACTAATAAAATTCTCAGCTCCAACCTTTCTCAACTTGACATATTTCCTCGTCAGCAATTGTGGCTGCGGTTGCGGCTGTGGTGGCAGCGGCTGCTAAATCAGAGTTTGTCTCAACAAGTCCACCATATGTTGTACCCAGCTCGACGAAATCTCATCAACTACTGGTCTCACTAGTAAGAAAGCAGATGCCTCACCAGCAATCTCAACTCTAGCTCCATCTCTACCCTCACCAGGAGCTACACTCTTTGCGCTACTGTCAACTAGTATGCATCCTCCGGATGCCATTACAACCTATTTCTATTACAACAAATAAACACAAATAATACAACATCACAGACCAACTTAGGAGCCAATGCAAATGCATGTACTACAACTCATTTCACATTTCAACGCTTTAATTTCCTTTCTTTTCAAAAACACACTTAGGCTAAAAATCTCCAACCTAAGCTCTGCTACCAAAATAAATGCAACATCCCCATACCATATATACATACTATACACATACCCCATATATGTACAATATGCATATAAGAGATAAGAATGCTACATTACAAATCCTTTCAAACCTTTCATTATCATATTTATACAAATACATATATATATATATATGAGAACATAAGAACATTCTTCATTTAATAACATATATACATATATACATTGTCTTTCCAAAAATATATATACATTGTCTTTCCAAAAATTTACTTATATACATATACATATGGTCAAACTAAAAAATAAAAAAATGTACATGCATGTACCACCTTCTAGTTGGTCTCTGCCATACCCTTAGTCTTCATGTGGCACAAATATTCGACTCTCAGATCAGCAATCTACTTACCTACGTGATTCATACAACCGCACTATGCTTTAAAGCTTAGTGATACATATAAACAATATTTATATACAAATACACAAATACAATATTGGGATTCAATATACATAAATACAATATTGGGATTCACATCCCACTTCCATATCATTACACTATTGCAAATCACATTCCATATTCGTACATGACTATTGGCTTCACATCCCACTCACACATCATTGCGATTACTAAGTTCAGTTGTCACACTATCAGTTTCTCGACCCAGCTATGCTCGGGTTCAATTTCAATTTCAATCACATGACCTAGCTCTACTCAGGTCAACCGTCATCTCAAACACATGATCCAACTCTGCTCGGGTCAACACCTAGCTTTGCTCAGGTCAATTAACATATGCACCTCTAGGCTTAGCTCTGCTTAGGACCTCTCATGCATATCCAATCAATTTCAACACAATTAGACAAGTAATAATATAGGTTATATGTATATAACATCACTTTAGTTTATACTTTTCCAGTGATCATCACCATTCTTGATCACATCACATTACCAGTTCACATCAGTCATACATAGGTCACATGCATTACCAATACTCATCTTCCATTTCTTTCACATTTTCTCACATTCAACTAGCACATTGCTTTATTTCTCATTTTTCCCATTCATTTCAATATCATATCATTTCATATCATCATTTCAATGTCATATCATTTTATTCATACATTTCAATATCATATCATATCATTATTCATTTATAATTCACTCTTAACATCTAACCACATTTTCCCATTTTATACTTTCATAATGCAAACATGAGCCACACTCACCATATGACTCATTAACATACCAATATGTAGCATAATTAACATATTTTCTCATAATTCTTCATGTGACACATTCAACTTCTATAACTTTGACATGCCCAAGGACATGGGCATGTCACTGCCGTGTCCTTAATACTGCCTTACAGTTGCTACGATATGCCCAGAGACATGCGCGAACCACTGCCCATGTCATTCATTCTGCCTTATAGAAATTTTAACACGCGTAACAACACTGGCATGTTAATGGCCGTGTCAATTATACTACCTTTCAGTAGCTATGACTTTCCTAGAGACATGGGCATGTCATTGTCTGTACTCTTAGTCTTGCATCACAGTAGCTACGACATGCCCAGAGACATGGGTGTGTCACTACACGAGTCTTTAATTATGTATCACAGTGACTACGACACACTCAGGGACATGGGCGTGTCATTAGGAGTGTCAGGCTAAATCTCTGGGTATGCCCATGACATCGCAAAAACTCACTTTCACTCCATTTCATCAATACAATACTCACATTTCACATAGCAGCTCCAACCCATGTTAAATCCAATATGCACAATCTCAAAATCATAAATATAAACTCAAGATCATATATACAAACCAAAGAAGTTATACATACAAATCTTTGGTTATTCCCAAGCTTACTCTTCTTTACTTATTTCTTGATTATCTAAACACAAAATCATAATAATAACAATCATATATTTTATTCATACCACCATTCATATATCAATTCATTCAATTCCAAACCCTTGCTCTTTTACTCAATTCCAACTACTCATTTTTATCCCCAACATCTAATTATATTTTCTTTATCTATGTATGATATAGTTAGTGAGCGAAAGTGATGAATAATATTATGAAAATATTAGTGATGAATAATATTATGACAATATTATATTGATGTATATATATATGTTGAATTGATACATATATACATAAAATCCATAAAATAAATTCAAGAAGAAAGTACTTACTTGAATTACCTGCCAAATCTTGACTATTTTCTTTAATCCCTCTTGAATCTCATGTAGCATGAAAATTTCACTCTTCTCCACTCTCTCTTTCTATCTCACGTTGAAGAAGAAGAAGAAGACAAAGAAGAAGAAGAACACTTGTCTTCTCTTTACCCATCCTTATCCTTATATAAATAAAATATTATATAAATTTCCACTTAAATTCTCTACCACTCATCTTCTTCCTTCCTTTGACTTTTTCTATTATTATTATTATTATTATTATTATTATTATTATTATTATTATTATTATTATTATTGAATTAAATGATTAAAATCAACTTTCCCACCACCAATGTATGCCTCATGCATATGTGCAGTATATGTTAGGTGTAACACCCCCGTACCCCATATACATACACCCACACAATACGCGAGATACGTATACCGGATAAAGGGGTGCCACAGTTCATTTTAAACAAACCAAACTTTAATCTTTAACATATATGCATCATAAAGTTAGTCCGAATAAACTTAAAACATTTAACCTATATTATAAATAGTAATAGAGAAAATATTTCTTTGTTAAAATACATATATATATAACATTAGTACCCAAAAGCTTATCTAAAACAGTCTGTTCAAAATATTTGTTAATTAAGCAGCGGAAAATACGTATTTTTACATCAAAATTAATAAGTACAAAAATATGAAGTTTATACATGCTGGCAGTTCGTCTCTGATCTTGATGTCCACAACTCAACACTGCTCTCACAAACTAAAGCCTAGACTCAACTTGGTCTAGATGAGCTCTCCGGCACAACCAGATCTACCCTGTCACCTGCACGATGAACCACAATCGCGCTAAGCAGAAAGCTTAGTGGTACAAACTTTGATTCAATAAAGATCAATGTGATGCTCATGCACAATATATATATATGAATATATCAAATCATAGCATTATATCTCAACATATTAATCACTTGCATCACATTTCATAATTCACATTAAAACAAAGACAAACATGGGCCCAAAACGAAACTAATATGCTATTCAAAGTTCAGAGTTACTGCTTTGGTCCATAATCACATTTATCAAGCCCGTAGGCGATATATATATCCGTGGATAATGTAACAGACCCAGTCTCTTGGACCTCAACCCGGCTAGACCCTAGGGCCCCAGTATCTTGGTCCTTAACCCGGCTAGAGTGTTACAGTTTTTGAGGCTTACGACCCGGTCTTTTCACCTCAAAAACATCATATTTCACATTTTTCAGTTGGACTCGGCTTACGACCCGGTCTTTTCACCTGTCCAACAATTCATAGGCATGCCGCCAAACCCAGAACTCTGAAAATTGAATAACATACTAGGCACACAATTAATTCATTTATCTCATTATCAATCTCTTTCACAATTCATTTCTTATTTTATTTCTCAGAATCAAACTAGGCACAATGCCTTATAATAATATCATTTTTCTCATCTTTCTCATTCTTCTCTTTTGTACTAGTATTAATTTGTCACATTATGATTTCACATGTCTTACCACATTATTCCATATTTCTTTTCATATACAATACATTACTCAATTGCATTGATACATCAACATATTTCACATCATGCATATCACAACATATAACTCATTCATCAACAATGTATCAAGTAACTTAACACATTTTTAACTAAATGTGTTAAGTCCCAATGTCATATAAATGTATGCAATCATTCAAAGTTTGTACTTACCTCTAAGAGCAACAACACCACTCTATCAACTCTTCTTCCAAGATAACTCTAAACACTTGAATAAAGGTAGCTCAACTCTCTTTAAAGCCTAATCCAAAGGTGATCATACACACTCACTTAGAGATACACAAGAAGAAAATAAGAAAGATAACTATCTAGGGCAAACTCTACACTTGACACGCTCAACAACACGGGCGTGTCCCTGACCGTGCCCTAAACTCACAACACAAAAGCTTTGACATGCTCAGTGACATGGGCATGTCACTGGCCGTGTCAATCCTCCAACAACACAGTAGATATGACATGCTCAGTGACATGGGTGTGTCACTGGCCGTGTCAATGCTACTGCAACACTGAAGTTGTGACACACTCAGTGACATGGGCGTGTCACTGCTCGTGTCACCAATTTAGAAAATAGAACCAATGACACGCCCAAAGACATGGCTGTGCTCTTGGGCGTGTCAGGCCAAAAACCCTGAAATCGACACCAACAAAGCCACAGCCAACAATCATCTTTCAATAGCCATATCAACAACACATAACTCAACCAAAACCATCAACAACTCAAAAATACTTGAGTAAACCTTAAAAAAACTCAATCACAAACATCAAACACAAACACCACCATATTCACAACTCAAAAATCACACAATCCACACACTTGCCTCTTTCACCAAACTCATCTCTTTTCTCTCTTCAATCCAACCCCAAAATCAAAGTTAACAAAACAACATAACCCTCAAATATACCAAAAACCATCCAACAAACCCAAGAACACAAACTCAAGAGAAAACTAAGAAACAAGTTGAAAACTTACCAAAAGTGAAGAAAATCTTTAAAACTCCAACTTGATCTCTTGAAAACCTTCAATCTTTTGAGCTTGGAAGCAACAAAACCTCTTTTCCTTTGGTTGCTAAGGGTGGCCGGCCAAAGAGAAGAAAAGAAGAAGATGAAGATGAACGAGGAAGAAGAAAGAAAGAAAGAAAGTCAACCACTACAACTACTCTCTCCTCAAAATACTCTCAACTAAGCAATAAAACAATATAATATTAAATCTACTACATCATCTTCCACTAACATTAAACAAATTCATTTAATTAATCAAAATATCTCTTTTAACTTATAATACCCATTGACTTGTATATATTGTTTTTATCTCCAAATACATAACATATACACTTTAAATTATTTAATCCAAAATAACAATAAATATTCCAAAACTTTTATGGTATACTTTGGGATATTACATTAGGTATATGTATATGTCTTATATATTCTATCTATCATTCTCATGTATCTCAAATATATATAGTACATATATAACATCCATCTAATATTTTCTCTACCCATTACACCTATATGCTTTCCCGTATTTACTATTCTAAAGTACATCAAAAATTAGAATATTACAAAGGATATTAGTCCCTCTATGTGCATATACAAGATAGTTTAGATGAAGAGGCTAAACCGGTGAGAGAGGCTCAAAGGAGGCTTAACCATAATATGAGCGAAGTAGTGAAAAAGGATGTCCCATTTGTTTTTTATGACAAGTGCTTAGAAGCTTTTCAAATTTTGAAAGAAAAATTAACTTCTGCTCCTATAATTGTTGCCCCAAATTGGGATTTACCATTTGAAATCATGTGTGATGCATCAAATTATGCCATTGGAGTTGTTTTGGGCCAAAGAGTGAATAAATTAATGTGTGTAATTTATTATGCAAGTTTATCTTTAAATGATGCACAAGTGAATTACACAACCACTGAAAGGAAAATATTAGTTGTGGTATTGACACTGGACAAATTTAGATCTTACTTGATAGGTTCTAAAGTTATAGTATTTTTGGACCATATGGCCTTGAAATACCTATTGACCAAACTACAAGCTAAACCTAGGCTCATTAGGTGGGTATTAATGTTACAAGCATTCGATGTTGAAATCAAAGATCAGAAGGGAAGTGAGAATGCAGTAACCAACCATCTTTCAAGATAAAAATCTCATGATAATGATGCAGAAATTGCTTGTGAAAATTCTTTTGAAAAATTTCTGGATTAACACTTGTTTGCTTTAACTCAAGCACCTTGGTATGCAGATATTGTTAACTATCTTTCTTGTAGTGTTGTCAGAAAGGATTTGAATTTTCAGGCAAAGAAGAGGTTATTGCATTCATGCAAGTACTATTTTTGAGATGAGTCATATTTGTTTAGAATTTGTAGGGATGAAATCATAAGAAGATGTGTACTGAAGGAAGAACAAAAATAAGTGCTATAATTTTGCCACAACATGTATTATGGAGGGCATTTTGGAGGAAAAAAGACAACCGGGAAAGTTCTTCGAAGCAGTTTGTATTAGCCTACTCTTTTTAAGGATGCTTAGATGTGATAAATGCCAAAGAGTATGGAACATTAGCAAAAGGAATGAAATACCTCTCAATATTTTTATTGTGGTTGAAATTTTTGATGTATGGAGAATAGACTTCATGGGGCCATTTCCTAAGTCCTTTAGTTTTGA
Organism: Garcia nutans; assembly: GCA_947685225.1. Classification (NCBI taxonomy): domain Eukaryota; kingdom Viridiplantae; phylum Streptophyta; class Magnoliopsida; order Malpighiales; family Euphorbiaceae; genus Garcia; species Garcia nutans. The sequence continues at coordinate 7,119,815 of CANTUV010000068.1, forward strand.
ATATATTCTTCTTGCAGTAGATTATGTATCTAAGTGGGTGGAGGCTATCCCCACTAGGACTAATAATGCTAATGTTGATTTGAAATTTTTGAAGGAGAATATTTTGAGCAGGTTCGGAACCCCAAAGGCAATAGTGAGTAATGGAGGAAGCCACTTTTACAACAAATGGTTCGAGAAGTTGATGTCCAAGATGGGCATCTAACACAAAGTGGCAACTCCATACCACCCTCAAACATCCAAACAAGTCGAGAATCTCCAACAAGCAAATTAAGGGGATCTTAGAAAAGACAGAGAGCACAACGAGAAAGGAATGATCAATCCGACTCCCAGAAGCATTATGGGCTTATAGGACTTCTTTCAAAACACCATTGAGAATGAGTCCATATAGGTTAGTCTTTGGCAAGGCTTACCATCTACCGGTGAAATTGGAGCATAAGGCTTATTGGGCAATTAGACCACAAATATTGACTTAGAAGGAGCAAGGGAGCAAAGAATATTGCAAATTTCTGAGCTTGACGAGCTTACGAATGAGGCCAGTGAGAGTTCAAGAATCTATAAGGAAAGGACAAAAGCTATGCATGACAAGATGATCCTTCGAAGGACTTTCGAACCGGGAATGAAAGTCCTCCTATTGTTTCTAGGGAAATTGAAGTCCCATTGGAGCAGACCATTTCAAGTAATTCAAACATTTCCATATGGGGTTGTTGAGTTACTCAATTTGAAAACCAAAGAGACATTTAAGGTAAATGGACAAAGGGTGAAGCCCTACTTTGAAGAAATCGATGATGCAAAAACTATTGAAAGTTTGGTGTTTATCGACAAATGATGCAACAATGTCCAGCTATATGACACTAAAGAAGCGCTCAATATGAGGCAACCCATTAGTTTGTATTTCTTTTCATAGTTAAATTTTTCGTATTTTGCAATTTAAATTTCATTTTTGGTTTTAAGAGAATAGAATGGGTGCTTTGATCGATTTTTATTTTTGATGAAGTTTCAGGGTGAAGCCAGGAAGAAAAGTTTCATGTATTAGACTTGGGTGACACATTTCCATTAAAACATTATGTTTTTGGTTATTTTATATGTATTGCTTTTTAATCTTGAACAATTAATGTTTTGTGGATGAAAGGTAGAACTTGCCTCACAAAGAAAATGATGGAAATCAGGTTGTACTTTAACTCTTACTTCTTTTAAATTACCCTAGCTTTCATTGAGGACAATGTCAATCTTAAAGTGTGGGCGGTAAGTTTTTGTTCATAAATGCAAGCTTTTGTTTTTCGTAATTTAATTATTTTTAAGTCATTGTTTTAGTCATTTTTGTTAAGTGTTTTACCTTACTTTACATATTGTTTTGAAGTATATTTTTTAAGTTCAATTGTTATAAGTTTTTTGATAGATGACATTTTAATTTTTGAAGCATGGATTGGAGAATTGGATAAAATTGGTGCTTATTGTTGATTTGGTGGATATTCCTTGCATTGCCTTTCTAAACTTGTGAGAAATTGAGCCTATTAATTTCTTAGCCAACTTAATATTCTTTTTGTGTGCGAGCATCTTTGATTTATGAATTGCTAGAACTTGTTTTGACATGCATTTTAAGACTACATAAAAATTTCAACTAGGCATCAATATGATTAAGGTAATTAGATGAACCCATTTTGGCTTAAAAAGACTAATCTTATATTCAACCTTAGTTAGCCAATTTTGAGCCTATTTCATTTCTCTTTTTCTTTATTTTTCACAACAATACTAGCTTTGAAACATGCTATTTTGTATTTTACCTTTTCATTAGGTCAATAGCATTTTAAGAGCGTTTATGATTGAATGTTGTATTAAATAAAGTGTCGGGTTAAATTTAGTGGGTTTAAAATTACAAACCATTGTGTTCTTTAGTTGCAAATCATAATTTATAAAAAAAAAAGAAAATTAATAAATAAAAATAAAATAAACAATACAAAAGAAAAAAAAGAAAAAAAGAAAAATAATCAATAATAATAAATAATGTCACATCCGTAATTTTGGAGATATAAAATTTTATATATACTCAATATATATCTAGAGTATATATAACATATATATATATTATATTAATTGTATATATTGGATTAATACATTACATACTTAATATATTTAATACATATATAAAGTACATTTGATGTATATATAAGATACACATTACTTATGCATATGTATAATATTCCAAATATTTTGAAAATTTCTAATTTTTGACAATTTAATAAGATAAATTATAATTTAAATGGATAAATTAAATTAATGGCTTTAAATAAAAAATAAAAGGATTTTAAATGAAAAGTGGAATATATATGTGATATATATGTAAAATATATACAACATATAAAAGTCAACACTTTTTAAAAGAAAAGTCAGAGTAAAAGGGTATTTTGGTAATTAAATCATAGCAATTTAAAATTAATAAAATAATTCAAAAATAAATAATTTTGGATGGAAGATAATATTTTGGGGTTTTAATTAATTAAATAATTAATTAAAAATATATTAAAATAATAATATATATAAGGTTGAAAATGTGAGTGGAAGGAAAGAGAAAATTATTTTTTTTTCCATCTTCTTCTTCTTCTTTCCTTCAAGGACGACTTTCATGGCTTCAAGAGAGGGATTTTCTTCTTCCAAACTCATTTAATTAAAATATTTATAAAGTTTCAAGTGGATTTTTAAGGTTTTCCTCTTTAATTAGTAAGTTTACTCACTTTTTCTTTGGATTCTCATGAAAGTTTGAATATGTGTGTTTTGGATTTTTAAAGTTCTACGATTTAATTATCGATTTGGATATGGATGAAGTAATTTTAAGTAATTAACAATGATTTTAAGGTTAGATTTAAGAAATGGTTGAATTTAAGTTGAGTTTGGTGAAGAGAGAGAATTTAGGGTTATGGTACATTTGAGTTTTTGAAATCATAAGTTTTAATTGTGTAAATTGGTTCCAAATGTGTTGTTTTGATGCATAAACAAGGATTTTAAAATCAAATAATGGATTTAGTTAAGTTTGGATAGAGTTTGAAGATAGTAGTATTGATTTAGGGTTTTGGAAAAGTGAATTTGCAAAGAATGATTAAATGTTTGATTTTAATGCTTAAATCATGTTATTTAATGATATAAGTGGTGGAAATAAGATTGAAATGATAATTGGATTGAGTTGGAATGGAGATCCTTCAATGGTGAAGGTTATGCCATTTTAGGATTTTGAGCATAAGCATGTGGTTAATTAATGTAATTGGTTTAAACATGCTAAAACATGTTTCTAATGATATTAATAAACTTAAAACACTAATTTAAATGGCTTGATATGGTTTTTCAAAGTTAAAATGAGGTGAAGCTTAATTTTGGGATTTGGTTTAGAGCGATGTTTAATTATGGTTTGATGTTGAGAATACCTTAGAATGTGATATTAAATGATTATGTATGATCACATTTGGCATAGGCATTGAGGGAGGTTGATTTGCTTCATCGAAGTGGTGAAGGGAAAGTTGGAAGGATAGGATTGGAGGTTGTGTTAAGCTTGCTTTGGGATGCTAGTGGAGGTATGTACAAACTTTGAATATATTGTTTATATTTGCATGACATTTGGCCTTAACACATTTTGGTTGGAAAATGTGATAAGTTACTTGGTTCATTGATTGAATATGAATAATGTGCTATGACATTTGTAATGTCATATATGTGGTAAATGCATTGTGAAAAGCCATTGATAATGGCTAAATTGTGTAGAATGTGAAATATGTATATTATGTGAAAATACCCAAAGTAATTGGGTAATGTGTCGTGAATGCAAAAATGAGATATGTGGAATAATGAAATGAATTGATATTGATAAAAATGAGAAAAGTGAGAAAAGTGAGAAAAATGAGAAAGATGTGAAAAATGAGAAAAAAATGTGAAAATAAGGCAATGTGCCTAGATTGAATATGTCACAATGAGAAAGAGATTAATAATGAGAAAAAGGAATAAATAAAAAAAATGAGAAAAAGATGATATAATAAGGCAATGTGCCTAGTTTGATCATGAGAAAATGAGAAAAGTTTTGATAAAGGAATTATGAAAGAATTTGATAATGAGAAATATGAATAAATTGTGTGCCTAGTATGTTATTTAATTTTCAGAGTTTTGGATTTGGCGGAATGCCTATGATTGCCTACGAGCTAAACATTGGAATGGTGAAAAGACTAGGTCATAAGTCAGGCCAGTTGATAAATATGATGTTTTTGGGGTGAAAAGACTGGGTCGTAAGCCTCAAAAACTGTAGCAGTCTAGTCGGGTTAAGGACTAAGATATTGGGGCCTAAGAGTCTAGCCAGGTTGAGGTCCAAGAGACTGGGGCTGCTACATTATCCATGGATATATTGCCTACGGGGCTAGACACATGGTGTCATTATGGACCAAAGGCAGTAACTCTGAAATTTGAATAGCATATTAGATCCTTTTTGGGCCCTTGCTTGTCTTTGCTTTAATGTGAATTATGAATTGTGATACAATTTAGCAATATAATTCTATGAGTTGTGATTATGAAATATTTGAAAAATATAAGAAAGTAGAATGATGTGACATGCATTGTGCATTGGCATTGCATTGAGTTTTATTGTTATTATCAAAGTTTGTACCACTAGACTTCGGCTTAGCGTGATTGTAATTCATCGCGCATGTGTCATGGATGATTTGGTAGAGCCGGAGAGTTCTACTAGATCTGGTCGGGTCTAGGTTTGTATTTATTCAGCTTGAAGAGTTGTTTTTAGATACATCAAGATTAGAGCCAGTTGCCAGCATGTAGATATTTGATATTACAATGTATTTTGATATTATATTTGTTATGATATGTTTTTGGAAGTATATGATGTAAATTGTAAAGAATGTTTTGAATAATTTGTTCAGATGGGATTTTATATGTGTTGTTAATTTATATATCTATATATAAGTATTTTGAAAAAATATGAAGAAATTAAGAAGTATTGGTGAAATGGTGAATTGATTTTTATTGGGAGTGTTTGCTTTATGCAGATTGTGTTTTGCTGAATTTTGGGAATGTCCAAATTACAAACAAAACTCTGGCGAATTTTTTCCAGAGATTTTCATATAAAATATTTATTTTGGATTCCTATAACAAGTAAAGAATATTTATATGCTATTTATTTTATAAATTAGTATTTGAAATCTTAAAATAGATACGTGAAAATTTTTATTAAATCGATTTGTGACATTTTTATACCGTATATGTGTAAATGCAAAATTTTTTTTGTTCTTGCTGGAAGGGTTGAATTGAGTTTGGAAATGATCTTTGCAAATTTAATAAGTGGAGTTCCTAAAAAGTTCTTTAATATCTAGTGCTAAGTGATTGGGAGGTACGTTGGGATTGCTGGTCATACTATGTTGCTTACTTCACTCTTGAAGTGACTTGAACTTAATGGATAAACTCACACTCCCAAATGTCATGCCCTTACCTTAGCCCCCTTACAACCAAATGAAAGACCTTATGATTGATGATTGATGATTGATTGAAATTTAGTGGTGAAAGTTTGATTGATAAGAAAGCTTATGGTGATAATCTTCCATTGAATTTTATGAGTGAAGACACTACCTTATTAAACACTTCAAAGAGTTGGTGAGGGAGTGACAACATTGGTTATGCAAGTATAGCCACTAAATTGCATGAGCATTGGTTTTGTTTGGTTTGATATTAATTGCATATTTAAGAAATTGGAAGTCTTGATACATTCATATAACTCTTGAACTTGACTAAATTTTCTTGTTTAGTTTATTTTATATTTAACTTTACTTGAGGACAAGCAAATGATTAAGTGTGTGGTAGTTATATTGATTAAATATGTATACATATTTAGGTTAATTTTATTGGTTTCAAGTTAGTTTTTCTTTTAATTTATGTTTAAAGTTTGCTTGAAGTGTTTAATTTAGATGGAAGTGAAAAAGAAAGGATTTATGGATCAAAATGGTGGAAAAACATGAGACACGACCAAGACACTTCATGGCTTGGTCGTGTCCCTCATCCAAGGCAAGAGGAATGAACTACGCATATGACATGGGCTGAGGCAACTTGGCTTGGTCGTGTCCTTCAAAAAAATTGGGCAGAGGTAGACATTGGTAGAAGACACGGCAAGGCCTTAGCCATGTCCCACTTGATGAAACCAAAGAGCAACGCAAATGGCAAAGCGAATGGCAGAGGTGAATACAAGCAAAAGACATGGCCAAGCCACTGGCCATGTCACATGACACGGCCAGTGCCATGGCAGTGTCACACCTACAAAAGAAGAAGAAAGATTGGGCAGCTATGGACACGGCCTCAGGGCTTGGCCGTATCCCAAAAAGAGTGAGTGACACTGCCAAGTCACTCAAGGCTTGGTCATGTCTCATATGGTCCCTTTGAATTATTTTGCACGAATTGAGGGACAGTTGGGGGAAGTTCTTTTGTTCATTTTCTTATTCTTGGTCTTAAGAGAGACCATGAACAACACCTTCATCTTCACCTTCTATTTCTTCCATAGACAAGATTCTTAACATTTTAGGGATAAATTTGGGTGAGCAAGCTCTTGTGAAGGTTAGGGTTTGAAGAAAGCTTGATTGAGGAGTTGCAGTCTTGAGAGAGTTATCATTCCATCTTTCAACAGGAGAGCCATTGATTGAAGGCTTGTTAGTTCTTCATCACATTCAAAAGTGGAGCTAGGAGGAAGACTAGAAGTTCAACTCTTAGCATCTTCAAAAGCGTTTTTATATTCTCTCTTTTAATTCATTTTTAGATTATTGTTGTTTGTTAAGAACATTAATATTTCAATGTACAATTGTGATTTGATTTATATTGAGATGAATATTTTTTAAAATTGATGATGATGAGATAAATTACTCATGCCTAGGGTTTGTAGTAGATTTAATTGAATGACTTAATTTGATATTTCCATTTTTATACCTTATTATTAGTTGATTGTATTGGATTGAATGTTAGGTTGATAGATTAGCTACCTATTGATTTCTAGATATTGAATGAAGGACCGAGAGGCGAAATTTGATATTGAAATTATGCATTCAACTACCCTAAGAATGAGTTAGAAATATAAGTTCTAGAGTTTTATTAATTTGTAATTTCAAAACAATTGGTTGTTAATTCATGAATGTCAAAACTAATGAATTTGTAATTACTAACTAAACTCAAGGAACAAATTAAAATACAAGGTTATATTAATGGATAATTTAAGAATTAAACTTTGATTAAATTGATCTACAACCATAGGCACCATTCCTAGAATTGAATTAATCTTATACAACCATTACACATATTACTTTTAAATTAAAATTGCTTTTCACCATTCCAACATATCACACTCTTACTTTTCAATTTATTTGTTAATCAAACTATTGCAAAATAATTCCTTCCTTGTGAGACGACCTTGGGGCGATCACCGTTGCTATAATAACCTTGTATACTTGCGAGTGTCGCTTGTAGTTCTAATTAATCGAGGCAACAAGTTTTTTGTGCCATTGCTGGGGAAGGCAATTATTGTTTATAGTTTGATTCTTTTATTTTAATTGTTTAAAGTATTCCTTTTTGAATTGCCTAGGTAATTTAGGCAAGGATGAAGGTCTCAAGGAAAGGAACTTGTTCCATGCATAGACGATATTCATAGACTCCCAAGAACTGAAGGAGTAGATCCCTTAGGACAAGAAGGAGAAGAAACTGACGAGCAATTTGAGGATGACGCGGAAGTAAAAATGGGTGACATAGAGGAACTACCTATGAAGGAGTTTGCCAGACTGATCATTGAAGTAACCACATCATGTATCTGGTTGAGCAACGCAACAAGAAATTATGAACTCAAAAACACACATTATAGTATACTACCATCCTTCCATGGATTGCTGAATGAAGATCCTCTCAACTTCGTTCAAGATTTTTACACAACATTGCATACTTTTCCTTTGCAAGCATTAACAGAGGATGAACTCAAAATGAGATGTTTCTCATATAGTTTCAAAGATAGGGCAAAAGAGAGATTGATGACCTTATCGAAAAATTCCTTGACCACTTGGACCGAAGTGTATAACAAATTCATGAAAAAAATTTATTCACACCAAAAGACAAAGGAGCTTAGGGGGAGTATCGCAACTTTCACGCAATTTGATGGGGAACCATTTCACAAGGATTGGGATCGCTTCAAATCTTTATTGTTTCAATGCCCTCATCATTATTATCCTCAACAATTGCTCAATCAGTTCTTCTATGATGGGCTAACTCAACAATGTCAAAACATAGTGGATAATGCTGCAGCAGGGGCAATGGGTGAGAAAACAGTTGCTGAAACGGTTGCATTATTTGAAATATTGGGAGCAAATTCTCAACAAAAGAGCATTGGGAAAGGAGAAGAGGAGCATATGAGCTAAATGCAAGCTCAAAAATGCCAAGGCAAATTGCTGAGTTGATAAGGCAAGTTAAATTGTTGAATGCTAGAGGAAACTTGCCGGTGCCAAACTAAGAATCATATGCATCATGTGGTATGGTAGGCCACAATGCAAATCTATGTCCTTCAAACTTTGACCAATTCCAAGAAAGGCAAGAACAAGCTTTTGCTTTCGAAGGGTTCCAACAAAGGGGAAGGAATAACCCGTACTCAAATTCTTATAACCCTGATTATAGAAATCACCCAAAATTTTCATGGAAGAACCCAAACTTAGGGTTTTGCTTGTCCCCAAGCAAAGTGCTAAATTTATTTTTATGATACAAGCATGGACTTTCTTTTCTCAAATATTTGATATCAAAACCAAATTTACCATATGCACTTCAAATTTTTTAGATGATTATATATCTCCCGTTATAAATTTTTCTCTAATTTATATACCAAACACTAATGCTAAAGTGGTTGCACTTCAGATAGGCATATACTTTTGCCTGTAGCCTGAAAATAACTAATTCTTAAAGATCAAGGCTTGTCTCATATGCATGCCTATAGAGTCTTCTCCACTAATTGGTCTTGCTAATCCTGGATGAATCATTAAGTCTTTAAAAGCTTGTAACGTGGCTAAGTAGGTTCTGGTTATAGCGAAGCTTGATAATTTTCAGCAGATATAAACTTTCCGAGGATATCTCTTATCTAACTTGAGTGATCCTTCATTTAGTTTAAAATGTTGCCACTTTCTTTCTCTTCTACCCATATTAATTCTCCAAAACCTTGAATTTATTTAGAATGTGAGGTATAAAGATATTGTCTTAAATTTCTTTCCCCCAAACTTAAACTTTTGCTAATATTAGAGAGAGTTTACTTGACCTCAGCAATTTCAAAGCACATAGCAGCTTGATTATCTCTTAACTTCAGTTATATCACCAATGATCCTCAAAAATCTCACATCTACTTGGGTAGAAATTGAAGGGTTTTATATATAACAAAGAAGCACAAGCCAAAATAAAATTTAAGCTCATAAGGGTATACAAATGGACAAGTTTAAAATTTTAGGTGGATAAACAGATTTGGCTATCCAAAAAAATTGCCTAAATCATGTTCTTCTATCCTTAGCAAGAATCTTATTTCACCTCAAAGACTTTTTTAGGCATGTTCCAGGCTCAAGCTTAATATTAAGCTCTCCTAAACAAGATTATAAAAGTAAGAGCCCCCTCTAAGTAAGCATTTACCCCTAAAACCAATAGTTAAGCATACTCGAAGAGAAAATGGTAACAAAAGGCATATTCCATCCTTTGCAAAGCCATAATACACATGGAAATTTTATAAAATTTAAGCAAAATTCTCTATCATCATTGAAAGTAGTCCACATCAATCCAATAAGTCAAGATTTTAGGATAAACAAGATTGGTTAATTCACACTTACCTCCGCTAATTAAGTCATTCAACATTACTTGTTCACATTAACTCTTTTAAATCCAAGTCTAGAGCGTCCAATTAAACACGAGTATTTCTCAAAATTAAACCAAATGACCAAAATATCATTCAAAACAACATAATTGCATTCAAAATAAATTGGAATCCATGGAAATATACTTCCAACAAAATACATAACAACGATCATCAAAACATAAATATTCACCATTCATAGTTTAAGTGCAAGTATTAAAAATTATTAGCCAAAAGTAAAGAGTAAGTTTTAAAAGAAAACTTCACTTTGTGAGACTCCCCCCCAAACTTCGATCGGACATTGTCTGCAATGTCAAGGGAAGGATCATGGGTTGGCTGTTGATGGATCTTCTGGTTGTGGAGGAGGTGGTTGACCATAGTAACCCATGTAGGTGAAAAATTCTACATCTCCATTTCCATTCTGGTGAGTTGCTCGTGTGGCTGTGTTTTGATTGATATAGGCAACCCGCATATCATCAATTTTCCTATTCAAAGTGAGCCCCATATGGTCCATCCGATCAATGAGTTGTTGCATTGTGAGATGTTCTGATGCTGAAGGGGATGATGTGTTTGAAGGAGGTGTTGGCTCTCTGGGTATCCTCTCTTCTCTTTGTTTTTGCTTGATCACAATGCAATTGTGCTTCACTTGCACCATTTTCATGTTAACCAAGCTCGTCATGTCTATCCGCATAGACCCTGCTATTGGGGATCAATGTGAAACATCTATTCCTAAAGCTAACGCAATCTTAGTTATGTAACCTCCTATAACTATGGACCCTTTCTTTTGATTAGCAACAGTGCTTAACCACTTGGCAAACCAATTTCCAACATTAAAATTTTTGTTCTTTAGCATACAGAAGAAAAAATATAGCTCAAAACTCCAGTACTATCCCCTCTACCATATATAGAATGAGCAAGTACTTGATGAATGTATCTATGGACTGGGTTATTGAACTCAGAAGCCTTAGAAGCACTTGAGTTGTATTGGCTACTTCCCCCTAATTCTACCTAGGTTTCTTGCTCCTTAAAATCATTATCCCTATCTAGGGAGCTAGGATGACCCTCAACTTTAAAAATTTCATTCAGTCGATCAACAAGTAAAGTGAAATTATGGTTGGCTAGTCTAAAGGAGATGTGTCTGAAATGGGGATTCATCCCATATATACTTGTAAGAGCTAAAAAACTCATAAACTAACTCAGAATATGTGGAATAGTTTATCAAAGCAAAATTCCTTAAGTTGCATTTGGTAAAAAGTTCAATGACTTCATCATACCAGTTGAGTTTCCTTAGAGTGAGCTCATCTATGCACTTTGAGGGGATGACTTTTCTTTTCTTTCGAATCTCATATCTCTTTCATTGATCATCATTCTCAAATACAATAGGAGGGAATTGGGTTACCTGTGGAGATGGTGAGCGAGGCCTAGGAGGTGGTGTGGGAGATCTTCTTAGTGGTGATGGAGTTGGAGAGTCATCTTCAGAGGAAGAGGGTGATGGAGGAAGGATTATCTTGGCTTTCCATGGTGGAGGAGCTTGGTTCGATATAGAAGATTCTCCCTTTCTTTTAGGAATTTCTTTTTTTGTGAGCTACGATCTTTATCCTCGAAGGCATCTTAACTGATTCTGCAAAAGGTAAAAGACATTAGTGATATCAAGAATGATAATGTACTCCCTGTAGAGTTAGTACATATGCTTTGATCAAACTAAAATTCCTCAAAATCACGGATGTGGTTCGACAATAACACCATTAAAATGTCATGTAGAAGGAACAATGGTCTGATGCACAAAGAGCTATAATCACCTGTATTTTTGGTAGACTTGGATTCATGTGGTAATGATCAATAAGGTCCGGAAAAAATGCCAAAAATCATTAAAATGAAATGATATCCATCAAAGAAAGCAACAAGAGCAACCAAAAATTAACCAAAAACCAATTCGGTCCATTGAAAATGCACATAAAGGTTGCTTATACAATGAAGCATTTAAACACATTGACTAATATCATAAAGGATAGAGGCAAAACAACAAAAATCCAAATTAAATTGCACAAACAATAAGAGACTCACCAATTAAGAGAAGAAAATTGCAAAGATAATTCAAACTCTACAAAAATTCCAAATCCGACAAGCAATCTTCACAAGAAATGATGTAAATATGAAAGAATAATGGAAACAATTGAGCAATAAAACAAAAATCACAATTATCCAATCAAAATTTCGAAATTTTAAGGTATCAACCAAAAGCAGATATCCTTACCAAATTTGCTCCAAATCCTTGAAAAAAATCTAGTTTTAATCGATAAAATAGTGTTTATAGTACTTAGGTGAAGTGTTTTTATAAGAAATTTGAAGAAATTTGGTTGAAAATAAAAAAGGAAGGAGATGCGAGTGCGGGGGAGAGAAAATTTGGGCTAGAAGAGAGAGAAAATGAGAAAGAGAAAGAACACTCCCTTTTATAATGCAGACCCACACGAGCGTGTGGACCTCAGTACATACCGGTGTGTGAGTCTATTTGAATCTATTTTGTTACCGCTCAAAAGTCACAGCGAACTGATCTAACACATAAGGCATGTGTATTTCACAGCACATGGACGTGTGGGTCTATTTGAACCCATTTTTGTTGCCGGTCGAAAGTCCTAGTGAACTGATCTAACACATGGGTGTGTGTACTTGAATAGACATGCCCATATTTATGTTATTGATTTGAGCAAGCCAAGATCTCTTAAAGTACACACCCATGTGGTGAGCAGGTCGCATGCCCTTATTAATGTTATTCATTCTGCCTTCCTTGTGGTATTGAAATCAGTAGGTCTGAAATGTACACGGGTCTGTGTGTTTAACATACACACCCTTGTGGTTGATTTTAAGTTTGCTTGTCTACGTTTAGCAACTTTTAGACCCTAAAACCAAATTAAACGCATTTAAAATGTCAATGAGATTTAAGAAAAGTAAAGGAAAAATACTGAAGTAAAGGTTTAAAACCATAAAGAAATAGAAATGAATTTAATGAAAATATTGGGTTGCCTCCCAAGAGCGCTTATTTAAAGTCATTAGCTCAAATTAATCAATGAGGATCAACCGTTGAAGTAGCAAACTAATGCCTTTTCAATTGGTTCGCCAATGAAGGCTTCAATCTTTGACCATTCATAGTAAATGTTTCTTTCAAGTTATTTTGAACTTTAAACTCTCCGAATGGATATACTTTCACAACCTTAAAAGATTTGGACCATCTTAACTTGAGTTTTTCCAGAAAGAGCTTAAATCTATAGTTGAAGAGAAGTACAAGTTGTCCTTCATGAAAGTTTCATTCCCGGATATTCTTGTCATGCCATGCTTTTGTTCATTCCTTGTATAATTTGGCATTTTCATAAGAATTAAGCTGGAGCTCTTCAAGTTGGTTAAGTTGAAGAAGGCTCTTCTCTACTGCTGCTTTCATATCCATGTTCAAGTTTTGGATTGCCCAATTAGCTTGGTGTTCCAATTCAATGGGAAGGTGACAAGCTTTCCCATAAACTAACCTATATGGAGACATCCCAATGGGTATTTTAAAAGCAGAACGGTAAGCCTAGAGTGCATCATCGAGCTTCATTGCCCAATCCTTTCTAGAATTCCCTACTGTTTTCTCCAAGATCCACTTAATCTCTCTATTGGAAATCTCCACTTAGCCACTTGACTGAGGATGATATGGAGTAGCTACCTTGTGATGGACCCCATATTTCTTAAGAAGATTTTCAAAAATCTTATTGTAAAAATGAGATCAACCATCGCTAATGAGAGCTCTAGGTATACCAAACCTTGTGAAAATATTCTTTTTCACAAATCTTGTAACAACCTTTGAATCATTAGTTGGACTAGCAATAGCCTCAACCCATTTAGACACATAATCCACTACAACAAGTATATATTGGTTTCCAAAGGAAGATGGGAATGGTCCCATAAAATCAATGCCCACATATCAAACAATTCAACTTCTAAAATTGGGAGCAAAGGCATCTCATCTCTTCTAGAAATATTTCCCATCCTTTGGCAATGATCACACCTTTTAACAAACACATGTGCATCTTTATACATTTTTGGCCAAAAAAATCCCGAATGCCATATCTTAACTTTTATCTTTGAAGAACTTGAATGTCCACCACACTCTTTAAAGTGGTAAAATTCTAAAATAGTTTGAAATTCTTCCTCCAGAATACAAAGACGGATTATCTCATCGCTATAATGCTTGAACAATAATGGATCATCCTAAATATAGTGCCTGACCTCTGAGAAAAATTTCTTTTTCTGGTTTGAATTAAACTTAGAGGGAATGATTTTGCTGACTAAATAATTCACAATATCCGCATACCATGGCAGCTTGCCTTCCATTGCATATAATTGCTCATCTGAAAAAGTCTCATTAATTGGCATATCATCTTTGTCCTTATTTATCAACTCTAATCGAGAAAGATGATCTGCAAAAACATTCTCCACTCCTTTTTTATCTTTTATCTATACATCAAATTCTTGAAGCAGTAAAACCCAATGGATCAATCACTTCTTTGCCTCCTTCTTTCTCATTAAGTAATAGATAGCTGCATGATCAGTGAGGACAATTAATTTGGACCAATTATGTAGGATCAAAATTTGTCCAGTGCATATATGATTGCAAGCATCTCTTTTTGAATGGTGGCATAATTAAAATAACCAGCTTGCATAATATATAGCATGACACTTTTTGTCCTTCCTCTGACATAAAACTGCTCCAATAGCAAATTCACTAGCATTAGACATTATTTCAAACAGCTGTGACCAGTCTAGTGGAATAATAGTCGGAGCAGTAGTCAAAGCTTCCTTCAACCTATCAAAAGCAATGAGACAATCATTAGAAAAATGAAATTCAGCATCCTTAATCAACAACTCACACAAAGGTTTAGAGATTTTATAGAAATCCTTGATGAATCTCTTATAAAACCCGGCATGCCCTAGAAAACTCCTGATTCCCTTAACATTTGTTGGTGGAGGTAGTTTCTCAATCACTTCAACCTTGGCTCTATCCACTTCTATGCCTACTTGAGAAACTTTATGTCCAAGAATTACCCCTTCTTTCACCATAAAATGGCATTTCATCCAATTAAGCACAAAACTTATCTCTTCGCACCATTGAAGTACTTTTGCCAAATTCTGTAAACAAACATCAAAAGAATTACAATAAATAGTGAAATCATCCATATAAATTTCCATAAATCTTTCAACAAAATAACTAAAAATGGCTAGCATGCATCTTTGAAATGTGGCAGGTGCATTACACAAACCAAATGGCATTCTTCTATAAGCAAAAGTACCAAAAGGACAAGTAAAAGCAGTTTTATCTTGATCTTCAAAAGCAATGGGTATTTGAAAATAACCAGAATAACCATCAAGCAAACAAAAATAAGAATTTCCTGCTAAATGCTCAAGCATTTGGTCAATGAAGGGTAATAGAAAATGGTCTTTTCTAGTTGCTTTATTGAGCTTCCTGTAATCAATGTGCACTCTCCATCCTGTCACCATTCTTGAGGGAATCAACTCATTTTTCTCATTAGTAATAACTGTCACCCCTCCTTTCTTTGGTACAACATGTACCGAACTCACCCAAGGACTATCAGAGATTGGATAGATAATTCATGCATCTAATAACTTGGTTATTTCTTCTTTGACAACCTCTTTCATATTAGGATTCAACCTTCTTTGTGCATCCACAACCGGTTTACTATCATCTTCCATTAATATCCTATGCATGCACAAAGTGGGCTAATTCCCTTAATATTAGAAATGGTCTAACCAATAGCCTTTTAATTGCCTAATTACTCCTAAAGTTTATTCTAATTGATCCTTAGACAATTGAGCATTAACAATGATACGTTAGGTCCTAAAAAGGCATACTTCAAGCGAGAAGGTAGTGGTTTAAGCTCAAGAGTTGGGGAAACTTCAATGGATGGGGTACGTAATGGTGTACTTTTACTCACCTCCTCATATCCTTTGAAAGTTATCGGAGGCATCGATTGCATAGCATAAGCATATGCTACAATTTCTCTGTCTTCATCCTCAGAAGTTGCACTACTAATCAAACAAGCTTCTAAAGGGCCCTCTCTAAACTCTTTCTTAAGAACCTCTTGTACCAAATCATCAATCACATCAACCTTAAAACAATTATCCATAAAAATAGGTTCTTTCATTGATTCATTAAGGTTGAATTCTACTATCTCATCCCCTACTTTCAAAGTCAATTTTCTTCCCCTAGCATCTATCATAGCTCATGGTGTAGCTAAATGGTCTCCCCAAGATTAAGAGAATCTCAACATCTTCCTCCATCTCTAAAATCACAAAGTCTGTAGGAATGTAAAATTTATCAACCTTTACTAAAACATTCTGAACAATTGCCAAAGGCAACTTCACAGATCTATCGACCAATTATAGAGTCATCTTAGTAGGTTTCAAATCTAAAAGACCCAATTTTTTGCCAATAAAATGTGACATCAAACTCATACTTGCACCCAAAACACATAATGCTTTATTAAAATTAAAATCATTAATAGTGCAAGTTCTAGAAAAACTCTCTGGATCCTTCAATTTGGATGGAAGCTTATTTTGGATCATAGCACTACACTCCTCTGTGAGTGCAATTCTTGCATTGTCTTCAAGGGATCTCTTATTGGAGAGCAACTCTTTCAAAAACTTGACATATGTTGGCATTTGTGCAAGAGCATTCTCAAAAGGGATGTTTATCCTCAGTTGCTTGAACACTTTAAGGAACTTCTCATATTGCTTCTTTAACTTTTGCTTTTTAAGCCTTTGAGGAAATGGAATTGGAGGCACATAAGGCTTTACTTCAACCTTGGAGGCAATTGATTCACTTTCCTCCCTTTTGCTTTCTCAACTTCTTTCTCGTTCAACCCTTCTTGAGCATTTTCATCATCTTTACTTGATCCAGCTTTCCTTGGAATAGGCTCTTGCAATTGCTTACCACTTTATAGTATAACCTCCTTGTTGCAATGCTCCCTTGGATTAACTTCGGTTTTGCTAGGAAGGGAACCTTGATTTCTTGATCCGGAAGAACTAGCAATCTGCCCAATCTGCATCTTAAGACTTCTATTTTGATTGGCAATTTGATCCATCCTTATTTTTAACTGATCATATTGCTTATAAGCTTATCCAACCTCTCACTAGATACAGAAATGAATTTCTCTAAAGCACTCTCATAAGCCAGTTTATTGTCTTGATAATGAGCCTGGCCCTGATTTTAATTTGGAAATGGTGGTTGATACACTCCCTTCTGGTTGAATTGGTTCCCCTAATTGCTCTGGTTACCACCCCATGAAAGGTTTGGATGGTTTCGCCAATTAGAGTTATAGGTGTTACCATATTGAGGTTGAGGCCTACAGTGCTTATTGCCAATAAAATGAACTTGCTTGTACCCTTAGCATTCCATAGTTTGGTTGTCTCCTCCACAATTTTCATAGCTAGAAACTCTAGCAAGGTTCACATGCTCAAACTTCTTAGCTAAAGCATCAAATTTAGCTGCCAAATGAGATATCCCATCAACTTCATGAATTCCAGCTACCTCCTTCTTTCTTGTTATCGATCTCTCACTATACCAATGGTAATTGTTAGTAGCCATAGCTTCAAGAAGTTTCAAAGCTTCAACATGGCTTTTATTCATTAAAGCTTCTCTGGTAGCTATATCGATTGTGCTCCTCAAAGAACAATTAACTCTATTATAAAATGTTTGAATTATCATCCAATCTAAAATCGCATGATGTGGACACTTCCTTTGAAGTCCCTTGTATCTTTCCCAAGCTTCATACAATGGTTCGCCATCATGTTGAGAAAAATCATTAATGTCATTTCTACACTTGGCAGTTTTTCCCAGTGGAAAGTACTTAGCCAAGAAAGCTCTCGATAAAGCATCTCAATTGGTGAAAGTTCCGGCAGCATGTCCTATTAACCAACTCTTTGCTCTATCCTTCAAGGTGAATGGGAAGAGTCGAAGATGGATAGCATCATCACTAACACCATTCATCTTGATAGTATCACAAATCTCTAGAAAATTCTGCAGATGACTAATTGCATCTTCATGATCATGCCCAAAAAAAAAGAATTTATTACGTAATATTGATCAAGGGTGGCTTTAGCTCAAAGTTATTTGCATTTACTGTAGGTCTAGCTATGCTAGAGCCTACTTCTGCAATGGGCATAACATACTCCCCGAGAGCTCTATTGTTTGTACTATCTGCCATTTCTTCTTCACTATTAGTCAAAGAGTCTAAATCAATTGCTTCCTCAAGGACTTTCGTGTTTCCTTACCTTTCTCTTTCTTCTCTTTCCAAACGCAATCTTTCTCTTCTTGCTCTATTGATTACCCTACACTATCTTTCAATTTTTGGATTATAATCCTCCAAGATTTTGTGTGGATTGTGGTGCATAAATACCCTATAGAAAAGGAAACTAAAAACTATCAAATCAAAGTTCCAAATTAATGATCTCACTGAATTTTAATGTTATCAAAATTTGTTACCTTCCCTGGCAACTGTGCCAAAACCTTGTTGCAATTATTTGTAAACTGGTATATATTTTACTATGAGAAGTACTGCAAGTGCACGGTATCATATCTCATAGTAAAGTGATAGTATAAGTGTCGTACCCACAGGGAAGGTTTATTTCGATTAACTCCAATTCAGTTAAATTTTTATTTTGAAATAACCAATCTTTTTAATAATTCAACTAAATAATTAAACTAAATCAATTAATTGCTATTAAAACAAATGCTAGATTATCAATAATAATAGTGGGATTAGGTTTCATTGAAGTTTTAAAATGGGACGAATCAATTAACTCAGTGGACACTACTTCTCAATCAAGGATACCTAGTATCTCTAAGTTCATTCACTTCTCTCTCAAGCAAGTGAAATTTTATCAAGCAAAAATTAGATCTCTATTCTCATGAGAAGAAATCAAAGCTCAATCAAATCAATCAAGATACATTAATGGATCTTGAAGTAATTTTCTTATTTCTAAGTCAATCACCACAAGTTGTTGATTTCTTAATCTAAATTATAATCAACTTTCGTATTTTATATGATTCAATAGAAGTGAATGAACTTAGAGATACTAGGAAATAATCAAAACAAAATAAAAAAATCCATATGAATCAATAGAAGTGAATGACCAATCAACTGCTAATAATCAAAACAAAATAAAAAAATCCAAGATTTAGAAATACTTTAATGGATATCCATATGAATCAAATCAACCATTAATCAAAACATTCAAAACCACCTAATCCCCCAAAAGGGGATTAGCTATTCATAGCTAATGCAAATGTGAGAGAATCATAAAAAAAACAAACTAAGTGTTTTTAGCTCTAATCTTGCAATAAATGAGTATAAGAAAGAATCAATAGTAAAAAATTAAAATTATAAACCAGAAATAATTGTTAAATCTTGGATGAATGACTCTCTATTGAAGTAGTTAAATCTTCTCCAATTCTCTAGCTCCCTCCTCTATTTTTCCTCTCTTCTTCATCTTCCATGGCTTCACTCTTGTTCTTCTCTTTGGATAGAGGAATTGAGAGAACTAAAGGTTAGGTTAAGGATTGGCTGCCACTCTCTCTTGAAAATGATGAATTTATAATGTTCTCCTAGCTCCAAAAATGCCCCTAGGGTTTTGGTGAAAAGTTCTACCTTCAAATTTGCGTTTCCAGCTTTTTCCAGTTATACATGAGCGTGTGATAGAATTAACACAGGCGTGTGGAAGAAGGAACTTTCGAACAAATCTGGCAGTTTTAGATGGAAACACACGAGCATGTGGAAGAAATCCCACATGACCTTGTGTTTGTAAACAATTCTGTCTCCTTTTCCTTTCATTTTCAGTAGGGATTTGATTCACACGGGCGTGTAGATTTAGTAGACACACCCATGTGTATCATTTGAGAACTGTATCTTTCTCTTTTAGGTCTCTAAAAGCTCCATTTCAGTCAAGCAAGGCAATTGCTTGTTATTCTATGATCACAAACAAAACCACATCAAACTAGACAATATACAAACTAAAACATATCACAATTATGAGACGATCACATATAGAATATTCAATAGAAGAACTTTAGTAGTTGAAGAATCAATGCATGTTATCTTTGATGAATCTTCTAAGCTTGATCAATGGAAAGGTAGTATTCTTGATGATTTTGTAGGTACATTTGAAGAACTTGAGACAAAGATGTTCCAAAGGAAAATAATGATGAGCTAGAGCAAATTGTGGAACAAGAATAACCTAAGATAGATGAGACTCAAGAACTACCCAAAGATTGGCATTTTCAAAAGGATCATCCAAAAGAACTCATCATTGGTAATACTTTAAAGGAAGTAGCTACTAGATCAAAATCTAAACATTAGATTCTAATGTTGCTTTTGTTTCTCAAATAGAGCCAATGTAATATCCCAATGTATGCCTTAGAAGTTTTGAATATTGTTGTTGTTTTATATGGGATTGAATGTATATGTTAATTTGCAAGAGAAAAGAAATTAAAAGAAAGTGTATATGTTGTATATATGGAAGTATAAATAACATATATGCAAGTCAAATGGGTGGTCAAGGGAAGAAGATATTTTAATTTGTGATATATGAAATTACTAAAAGAGGGCAAGTGCTTTAAAGGAAATCAAAACAATTTGAAAGAGGGTGTTTAGGTAATTCTTTATTTTGGAATACTTGGTGGAGATTTAAAGAGAAGTTTGATTTTGTTTCTTCATCACCTTTTCTTCTTTTCCATGTGTGTGGCCGGCTCATCCAAAGACAAAAGAAAGCAAGAGAGCAAGAGAGGTTCTTGAAGTTCTAAGCTCAAATTGAAGGAAGATCTAAGTGATCAAGTTGGTGATTCAAGAAGTTTCATTACTTTGGTAAGTCCTCTTTTGATTTCTTTGCTTATTTGAAGTTGTGTTTGAGTTTGATAGATTTGTAAGAGTGTGTTATTTGATTGTGATATGTTTAAGAGTGTTTGATTACATTGATTATGGATTATAAGGATGGATTGAAGAAAAGAGTAAGTTGGTTGGAAGAGATGGTGTTGTATTTGTGTTTAGGGTTTTGTGATGATATTTGTGATTTGTGTTTGTTATAGATGTGGAGTTGTTTTGGGTTTTTTTTTTTAAGTTAAGATGGTTTTTGGGTATGTTTTGTTAAGTTTGTTTGAAGAGGATGTTGGTGAAAAGAAGTGTTTTGTTGGGTGTTTTGTGGTTTTGGCCGGAATCTGAGTTTTTGGCCTGACACGCCCGGGAGCACGTCTAGAGTTTTAGGCGTGTCAATTGTGTTGGAGGCAGTAGGTTTGACACGACCAGTAACACGCCCGTGTTATTGAGCGTGTCATAGCTACTGTGAGATTGGAGAGTTTACACGGCCATGAGCACGCTCACGTTGTTGGACGTGTTGATATTTTTTAGAGAGGCAGAATGTATTACACGCCCAGTGACACGCTCGTGGTTTTGAGCTTGTAAAAGCTTCTGTGTTGTGGAGTTAGGGCACGGTTAGGGACACGCCCGTGTGGTTGAGCGTGTCATGTTTAGGGTTTGCCCTAGTTAACTCTTAATTTGATTATCTCATGTGTATCCCTAAACAAGTGTATGTTATTATTTTTGGATTAGGCCTTGAAGAAAGAGATTTGTCATTGATCTAAGAAGTTAAAGAATCTTGGAAAAGGAAGTGTTTAGAGTTGTGTGAATTGTTATTGAGGTAAGTACAAATATTGCATTATTACATTGCTAATTCATATGAATATTATACTTTGTTATGTATTATCAATGATGTTACATGAATAATGTGAAAGATATGATGATGCAAATGATTATGTATTTGTAATGTGGATTGAGATGTGATGGAATGTAAAGCCATTGTGATTGGCTATAATGACTTTAATGAGGCATGTTTGCCTAATTGATAATGAGAATTGAAAATGGAATTGATGATGAGATAATAAATGAATTGTGTGTCTAATGTGTTATTCTATTTTCAGAGTTTTGTTGTTGGTGGCATGCTTTCTATTAGTAACAATCTCTTGAAGTTAGGTTGGGCTTGATCCTTGAAGCCAAGTTGGGTAGAAGTTTAACATGTTTTACTCCCCTTGAAGCTTGGTTGGGTCTAGTCCTTGAAGCCTAATTGGGATGTTACAACCCTTGAAGCTAGGTTGGGTTGGTTCTTGAAGCCAAGTTGGGTTGATACTTAGCATGCTTTGTTCCCCTTGAAGCTTGGTTGAACCTAATCCTTGAAGCCTAGTTGGGATAATGATAATGATAAATGTGATAACAAAACCAAACATTAACTCTGAAAATTTAATGACATATTAGTGTTTTTTGGGCCCATGCTTGTCTTTGTTTAAATGTGATTCATAAATGGAAAAATAATTGAATAATCAGATCCATGGAATGACTTTGAAATGTGATATGTTTATATGTGTATGATTTATGAAATATGAGGTTGTCTCTATTGTTAAATGTGTGACATTGCATTGCATTGCATTAAAGCATAATACTAGCATACTTTGTACTACTAAGCCGTTGGCTTAGCGCGATAGTGTTAATCGCGCAGGTGACAGAGTTGAACCAGAGAGTTCCTCGAGACCGAGTGAGAGTAGACATTGAAGAATTTATTTTGGGACTTAAAGATCAGAGAAGAGCTGCCAATCATGTATAACTCCTTTATATTTTGTAAAGTATTGATTTTAATGTAAATATATGTATAATTGTAAATATAGTTTTGAGAGTATTCATATATGTAAATATTTTATAAATTCCACTGCGTATTAAGTAAATGTATATATATATATCTATTTTCTTTTATATTATAAGTTAATTACTTATTTTCTATAATGTATAATGAGAAAGATTATGGTATCATTTTAAAATGATTTGAATGTTAAGGAAAACCGTAGCATCCCTATGTTCAGTGCACGAATATTACATTGTGGTGTCTGTAGTGTGCGTGTACCGGATGTAGGGGTGTTACAGCCAAGGACTATTGAAGAGGCCCTTAGTGATGAATGTTAGGTGATTGCAATACAAGATGAACTCAACCAATTTGAAAGAAATAAAGTATAGGAACTTGTTCCTAAACCTAAGGATCATCCAATTATTGGTTGTAAAGGGGTGTATAGGAATAAGCTTGATGAAGATGGTCTCATTACTAGAAACAAAAGCTAGATTGGTATCCAAAGGCTATAATCAAGAGAAAGGCATTGATTATGATTAGATGTTTGCCTCGTAGCAAGATTATTTTAAAATTTTTCAAATAGATGTCGAAAGTGCATTTTTTTAATGGTTTTATTAATGAAGAAGTCTATGTTGAGCAACCTCCTAGTTTTAAAGATTATAATTTTCAAATTATGTTTTTAATTTAAATAATGTACTATATGGATTGACCAAGAGCTTGGTATGATAGACTTAGTATATATTTATTAGAAAATAGTTGTTCTAAAGGTAAGGCTAACGCTACACTTTTTGTTAAAAAGAAATTATACAACATTCTAATTGTGCAAATTTATATTATTGACATTATATTTTGTGCTACTTATTGAATCTTTGTGCCAAGAATTTACCTCTTGTATGACTAGAAAATTTGAAATGAGTATTATGGGAGAACTAAAATGTTTTCTTGGTCTACAAATTAAGCAATGCAAGGATAGAATTTTAATCAACCAATCCAAATATACAAAGGAACTTCTTAAAAAATCTAGCATGGATAGTTGCAAGACAAGTAAAACTCTAATGAGTACATCCTTAAAGATGGACAAAGATGAAGTTGGTAAGAAAGTAGATGAGAAGAAGTATCGAGATATTATCGAATCCTTACTTTATTTAACTGCTTCTAAACCTGATATAATATATAGTGTTTAGTTGTGTGCTAGATCTCAATCATACCCTAAAGAATCACATCTGAATACTACTAAAATAATTCTAAAATATTTAAGTGAAACATTGCATTTGGGACTTTAGTATCCTAGAAATACATCATTTGACATTTTAGATTTTTTTTGATGTGGATTTTACTGGTATCCTATTAGATAGGAAAAGCATTACCGGTGTATGCCATTTTCTTGGTGATTGCCTAGTTTCTTGATTTAGCAAGAAACAAGTATCGGTTGCTCTTTCTACCACAGAAATCGAATATGTTGCGGCTTGCTTTTGTTGTACACAAGTCCTATAGATGAAGCAACAATTGCTAGATTATGGTAAGTATTTGATCACATTCCTATTAAGTGTGATAACACAAGTGCCATTAATTTATCTAAAAATCTAATCCAACATTCTAAGTCAAAATATATAGATATTCGGAATCATTTCTTAAGAGACAATGTTCAAAAACAAAATGTTATCCTAGAATTCATTGACACTCAAAATCAACTTGCAAACATCTTCAGAAAACCCTTGAATGAAGAAAGATTAAATTTTATAAAACAACACATAGGGATGATGGATGCAAGCACTTTAAATTAAAATATATTTTGTTAATTGGTTTTAATCTTCATATCAATGATGGAATTAGAATTGCTTACAAATGTATACATTTTACATGACATAATTCCTCATTCACATCTATTTTGATCATACATTCAGGCCACAAATTGAGATCTACAAACTTTTTCATTTCCTTTTGGAAAATCTCATTTAGTTCGTCTGGACTATGTGTTAGTCCACCCGGACTGTGTGTTGGTTCACCGGACTATGCTGGACTGAGCATGCTAAGACCTTGTCTGACTGAGCTTATTTAAAATTTTTTGACCATTGTGCCGAAACTTATTTTGTCTGCTCGGACTCCACAATTCATGCTCGAACTACATCAGTTTGACTGTACTAACAGAGGTCTTACCGATAAAGTTCTAAATTTTTCAAACAATTATAGCCATTTGGATAGTTTTATATTTGCATATCTTATTCACAACAGTAATAAAACAGCTAGTTTGACCCCCCAAACTCTATATAAACCTACTTAGACTCAAATTTTATGACCTTTGCAATTTACCTTCACTTTTAAACATTAAGAATACCAAAAATTATCTTAAAATCTCTTTCATTCAACTTCTCATCAGCTCCCAAAGATTGTAAGAAGAAGGCTTCAAGACAAGAGAAATGGAAAAGAGTAGCAACCTCTACCACTTTAATGGAAGAAACTCCAAGAATAAGAACTCATAGATTAAGACATCTAAGTGAAGAAGAGAAGAAAAGGTACAATCTTATTCTAGATAAGAAAACTAAAGCTAATAGGATACTCTCCTTGTTCTCTCTAGAATCTCTTTCTATAGAAAATGAAATAAGAGCCTATCTCTCTAATCTTGGGTGGGAGAAATTTGTTTTCCTTGAACAAGATTATATGGGGTGGGAATCTCTAACCAAAGAATTCCTTGTAACCTTGGTTGTTGAAAAGAAAGATGTTGAACCATTAGGTCACTATGGCATAAGCTTTAAACTATTCAATCAACAATACCAAATGACCCTAGAGGACTTTGCATCCATTTGGGGATTCAACATATAAGGTATATTTCATTCTTCTGATTCCAAAATTTCTGATAAAATTCTACTTAATGTTTAGAAAGAAATTTCAATTGAACCTGACTTTCACAAACTTTCCAATGCTAAGCACCTTAGAACTCTCTCTTCTTGGCTATTGCATAGATTTGTCACCTATACCATCAATGCTAGAGGTGAAAGTAATAAAAAGTTTACTTATAGAGATCTCATCTTTCTCTATTACCTTATAAAAGGAGAAAAGATTCAAACCGCAAAGTTCTTGATTGACTCATTTCTTACAATTAAAAACAAATCAACAGAAACCATCATGATCGCCTCCTTCATTACTCAAATTACCAAGCATGTAGAGGCATTCACTCCCTCAAATAGAGCTACTTTCTCTAATCCACTTAATCCATCCAAAAATCCTATCAACATTCAATACTTAAAAAATATCATTATGCTTTTGGAGCTCAAGGTATTAGAGCTCAACAAAAAAAGGTCAAGAATTGTTGATGAATGCCAAGAGTCATTCCAAATGGAATTTTCTAGACCCCAAACTCCTAGAGGTGAAAGTTCTATCCTCTCCATCCTTAAAGAGATTCAAGGACAAATCTCCTCTCAAACCTCTAATGTTGATACCATTTCCAAAAGACTTTCTCATCTTTACACGGATATAAGGGATATGCAAGGAGCAATGGGCTATCCTCAATGCATGTCTTGGGATGAAGATGAAGAAGCCAATATTGAAAAAGAAAAAGTTGGAAGAGGGATTATAGAGGAAGAAGTAGGAGATGGAGATGATGAGGAGGAAGGAAATGGAAATGATGATGATGATTTTGAGTTTGATTTTCCACCATATTCTCCAATACCTTGACTTATTTTTTTCCTGTTTGTTTTATTCATCTTTGTATGATCTCTATAGTTTCTTGGCTCTTAATAAAAATGATCATACATGCATGTTTACTTCTAATAAAAGTTCATATTTACTACATGCTTATTCTTCATTATTTGTTGCATTCTTTTTCCGTTTGTCAAAGGGGGAGAATTTGAACCGAATTGAATTAAACTGATCATAACATATGTTAAGGAGGAGCTATTGTCAAAGAAGAGCTAAATGAGATGGAAGAAAAATATATGGAAATATACATTAAGAGGGAGAAAACTCTTTATACATAAAAACTTTTGAAGCTTATTTTAAATCAATTTAATTTAATTACCAAAGTCAAAAAAGGGGATATTGTTAGCCAAAATACTGGCCTAATGAACTATATTTTGATCTTAGGCAATCAAATTGAATGACACTAATATTTGTATCAAGTTGCATTTTACAAGAACTTAATTTTTGGAGAATTGTTATGATATCCAACCGGACCAACATCGGACAGACCGGACCATGGCTATGAAAATAAAGAAATTTCATCCAGTGAAGATACGGTCAAGAGGACTCTTAAATTCTCAGAGTACCTCAAGTTTTCTGATTAGACTACCATCTGTATGACCAAACACAGGCTATGGAAGTTGGTCATACCAAGTCAGAGTATGATCGTATCAAGCATGACCGAACCTGATAATAATCCGATCGTACCAAGAGGGAGCTGACGGGAGCACGATTGTTCCAAGAATGAGCTGACAAGAGCATGACCGTTCTGAGCCTGAGCTTATCAAACCTGGTATTAGTCCGACCAAAACAAGCCTGAGCTAAAACCTTAAAACCTCCAGTAGATCTTACGGTCATTGGTACTCCAAAAACTTTAGCATACCACGCCTGGGATGACTAGACATGATGCAGTCCGACCGGACCTATCCAGAGCTAAAAATCCAAGGAAGTTTCAGTAGAGTTCACAGTCACTGATACTCCTAAAATCTTAGCATACCAGGATCAGACTGATCGAACCGAACTTATCCAGACCAGACTATAATAATAGATTTTCAAAATTATAACCGTTACTTATCCACTCAATTAGTGGATGCCACATGTACTAGCCGTTGAAGAATTTTTATTAGAAAAATGAATACCATGACCAGACTAACTCAAGTCCGACTGGACCGAGCACTAGCTGACCTGACCAAAGGTAGTCTAACCATGAACTTACTCTGAAAAGTGACTAAAGTGGGAAACAAGAATCAAACATGTTGGAACCCACTTCAAACTGCCATATCAAGTCTTGAATTTATAAAGCCACAAGAAACCTCATTTTTCAAAAGGATATTGATTGTAATTGCCAAGATTAGAAACTTTGATTTATTTGCATCAAAATTTCTATTTGTATTTCTTGAGTGTTGGGTGAGAGCATTAAACACTATTGTAAGTTTGAGTGTGAGATTTGAAACACGTACATTTTATAGTGGGTATGGACAAACTCTTATTAGGTTGTAAGGAAGTTATTCAAACCTTGTAAAAGTTTGGTGTGAGCTTGTGAAAATACCAAGTTAGGGTTGAGCTTGTAAAAACTCAAGATTAGTGGAACCTTAACAAGTTGTTAAGGAAGTGGACGTAGGATTGAGGTAATCCAAACCACTATAAACTCTTTGTATTTGTTCTTCTCTACTCTACTCCTCTCTTGCTTTGTTTGTCTTTAAACTTTTAATTTTCCATCACTTCTTCAAAATAAACTCACCCTCCCTCTTGGTTGTCATCTTGGGACAACAATATTCATTTATTTACTTTTGAAGAAAATATACCTACATATATAATAGTTGCATATTGATATTCTTTCTCCAATGCAATAGGTTTATATAGATATATGGTACACATACATTCGTATAATAAGATATCACAGTTGCATATTGACATTCTTTTATAAAAGATAATATATATATATATATGTAGTTATAGTTAGTATATACCTAAATATAATAAGATATAAGAGCTATATTTTGATATTCTTTCTTCAAAATAATATATATATATAGGTATGTATTACATATACTATGGAGGTATATGTTAAAGATGCCTTCATATATTAAGATATTACAACTGCATATTGACATTTCTTTTTTAAAAGATAATATATATATATATATATATATGTAGTTAAAGTTAGTATATACGTAAATATAATAAGATATAACAATTACATTCTGATATTCTTTCTTCAAGAAAATAGGTATATATAGGTATATGCTCCATATACCTTCATATACTAAGATATTATAGCTACATATTGACATTCCTTTTTAAAAGGAAATAGATATAATGTAGTTATAGTTAGTATATACCTAAATATAATAGCTACATATTGATATTCTTTCTCCAAGACAATAGATATATATAGGTATATGTTATATATATCTTTATATACTAAGATATTACTAATGCATATTGACATTCTTTTATAAAAGATAATAGATATATGTAGTTATAGTTAGTATATACATAAATATAATGAGATATAAGAGCTACATATTAATATACATTCATATACTAAGATATTACAACTGCATATTGACATTTCTTTTTTAAAAGGCAATATATATAATTATAGTTAGTATATACATACATATAATAAGATATAAACTGCATATAATAGGTATATGTATGTATATGCTACATGTACCTTCATATACCAAAATATTATAACTGCATATTGACATTTCTTTTTAAAAGGCAATAGATAGAATATAGTTATAGTTAGTATATGCCTAAATATAATAAAATATAATAGTTGCTTATTGATATTCTTTCTCCAAGATAATAGGTATATACAGGTATATGCTACATATACCTTCATATACTAAGATATTATAGTTGTATAGTTAGTAAAGAATAATTGCATTAGGTTGTATTGGTTTTTATATTTTAATACAAAATAAAATAATATATCTAATAGAACA
Source organism: Garcia nutans (assembly GCA_947685225.1). Taxonomy (NCBI): domain Eukaryota; kingdom Viridiplantae; phylum Streptophyta; class Magnoliopsida; order Malpighiales; family Euphorbiaceae; genus Garcia; species Garcia nutans. Next base: position 7,149,032 of record CANTUV010000068.1, read on the forward strand.
TATTTTTTAAATATACTAACAAAACTAATGCAATATACAAAAAAATATAAGTTACATATATGTGGGTATATGATGGTATATGTTACTCCCTCTGTCCTGCTGAAATCATCACTTTTGCAAAAAAAAAATTGTCCCTCTCAAATTGTCACTTTATAAAATCAAGAAAAATTAATTAGCTTTTTTTCAACTATACCCTTATCATTAATGACTCAGTTGATAAAGTAAGAGTATAATATTAATGAATTAATAGAGGATATTTTAGTCTATTCAAAATAATTTTGTATACTATCTAGAGAATTTAATGATTTTCTTAATAAGTGTATATTAGTGAAGGCGACGATTTCAGCGAGACAGATGGAGTACATATACTTTATGTAAAGAATCACAATATATGTCAGCATATTTAGATATATGTTTGTGTATATTATATATAACTAAATATATATGTTACATATATGTAGTTATATGCCTGTGTATATTGGTATTTATCGGTATATGTTACATATACTTCAACTAAAGAATAACAATATATATAGATGTATGTCAATATATATATATATATATGAATATATGTTAGTATATATCTATTTTATATATTTATCTATAAATGGGTATATATTATATATAACTAGATAAACCAAAAAAATAACAATATATGTTGGTATATACCAGTATATATTGATATATGTTTCATATACTTTAACTAAAGAATAACGATATATGTCAGTATTTGTCGATATATATGGATATATTGGTATATATTATATATAACTATATATATATATGTGTGTGTGTGTGTGCGCGCGCTACATATAAATAAGTATATATCGGTATATATTGGTATATGTTAAATAAATACTATAAATAATACAAACAATATAACATATATCAAAATATATCGACATATGATGCAAAAACTGAAAACTACAAAAAAGTGATATATGTTACATATAGGGAAATATATTTTAGTTATATTAGTATATATTCCATATAAATAGAAACTTATTTTAATATTTTTAATTTAATATATGTGAATATATATGAGTATATATTGTTATATGATACATATATCTAGTTATGATTAATAAGTAATGCCATTAGATATATATAACATATATTTAGTTATGATTAATGAATAACGAGTAATGAGATAGAAAAATTAATTAATTAAGCACATTTGCTATTAAATAAAAAACTTTTCTCATAAAAATCATGAAACTTATTTTAGTTTAATTTTTTTATTTTTTTTAGAAATAAAATTTTTTATTAATATTAATTAGTTGATCTATAATATTATAATTAAATTCTAAAAAATAATTTCATGAAAAAATTCTAAATGAAAAATTATGAAACTTATTTTAGTTTAAATATTTTTTTTATAAATCAAACTTTTTGTTAATATTAATTAATTGATCTATAATATTATAACTAAATGCTAAAAAATAATCTCTCAAACAAATGCTAAAAATAATTTAAAACAATTATTAAAAATTCAAAGAAAATATTTAAAAGAAAAGAAGATACATTTAGTTAGATATTTAAGCAGCCATTGAACAAGAGTCGATTAAAACCAGCATATAATTGAAGAAATATGGGTCCCGCATTTTTGTAGTTAGAAAACTATGATTCAATAAAAGTGAAAAAATTTTCTAACTAAAGTGTTTTTGAAATGTCAAATTTATTTTAAGTTATTTATATAATTTTCCCTTTCTTTAATTTATATTGACACACTACTTTAACATACCGAAAAGCAAAGGGGATGGGTTTGTGTACATAAGGTTTGAGTCCAATGCCCAAATCTAGTGTAAATTCTATTAATAAAAGTCCAGGTCAAATTGCATTTTTCTTCTATTTATTTTGTAAATTAAAACTAAATCAGGAGCTTATCCTAAACTAGTTAGAATTAAAAGCTTCAAAAGGTAAAATCTATCTAAGATTTATGTAACTCCATTAACATTAATATCTCACCATAATACTTCATTAACATTAAATATCTGTTATTAAAAACAATATCTTACAACTCTTCTTCCTTCTTCTTCTTTCCCTTCTCTGATGGATTAAGGACTAAAAAAATTAATCTAGTGATTCCTATTATAGACCCTTAATTTTAGCACGAATTAAATTCAGTCCCAATTAAAAGGGCCCGATACAATTTTAGAAGCTTAAACCTAGTCCGACATAATCTTAAAAGCTTAAACAGTTTGAATTAAGTCTAGTTTAATTTTATAAGCCCAAAATAAGGATGAACTAGTTTGGGCTAACCCAAACTAGTTTGATTCAGGCCAAACCTAGAAACCATATCGAATTGGCAAGCCAATTCAACACGAGCTAAGGTTCATGTCGAATTTAGCTCGTGTCGAATTAGCACTTGCCAATTCAACATGAGCCTTATTAGTGCCAATTTGACAAGAGCCTTATAATAAGGCTCCATGTTGAATTGGCACTAGCCAATTCGACATGAGCCTAATTCTGGCAAAGGGTTCGCCCCTATTTCAAACAAGTATAGTTTTAATTGGAAATCTGGATGGAGCTTGGTCTTAGCTTGGTATTCACTAGTTTAAACTTAATTAATATTAGACTTCGAATAGCTTTTCAATAAGCAGAGATTAGGGTTTTAATTGATATGGTCTTTGCCTATAAATATAGGATTAAAAGCATAGAAAAAGGGGGAGGAAAGAATTAACATAGAGACGGTCACAATTATCAAAGAAAAAGTAAGTTAAAACCAAAAAGCTCTCAGCCAGGATTTGGAAAAAAACCAAAAAGCTCTTGGCCAGGATTTGGAAAAACAAAAAACAAAAACAGAAGTAGAGCAAAGATCACAACCAAGGCAATATCAAAAGTCAAGCTTGGTTCAATTCTTTTAATCTGGTGGAGCTAACAAATGAAGGTTCGTGTTCTGTATTTAATTAATTTAGATTACAATAGCTATTTTTGTTATTATTTCATGCAGTAATTTGCAATTATCCAGAAGGAACTTTTATTCTTCAAAATAATGTTATTCTTCACAGTAGATACATCCATTAGCAATAAAGTTGTTAAGCCTCGAACATAAACTATACATTAAGCAAAAGCCTAAAACCCTAACTTTGCCTATAAAACCCTAAATTGCATAATTAAATCTTAGTTTTTAGAATAAAACCCTAATCCTAAACCAAAATCCTAATTTTATTTTAGAATCTATAAAACCCTAATTCCTATAAATATAGAACCCTAGCCTACATAGAAACTCTAATTCCCCAACAAAACCATATTCTATAAACCATATACCTTTCGGGGGTGCTGCCCCTTTGACCCCCGTCCACTAACAGGCTAGCGGGACCGCCGTAAGCGCGACTCTCATCGTCATGCCTTATATTTTATTAATGGGTTGATATTAAGATTTATTTATAAATTTTAATTTTTATAATTAACTTTAACTTCGTTAGTTTAGCCTTAATTTACAATTTTTTTATGGAACGATTAGTTATTTGTTTGATTACTTGCTTTACTATGGATGATTATTAAATATTTATTGATTATATTTTTAATAGGCTTGTAAAAGGCATGCTTCCACTCGTGGGTGCCTTATTTGTTTAATTTATTTATTTTTTGTAGTTTAATTGATTTAAAGACTTTGGGATAACAGTAAGGGACATGTTTCCACCAATTGGTTGGTGTCCTATTTTTATTTACTTGTACTTTGGATATTGGACATTATTGTAAGGGCATGTTTCCATTTATATGGGTGCTAACATTTTGCTGGTTTGGACTTTCTTGATTTTAATAAATATTTCTTTATTTTCATTGTATATATTATGGATGATATTTTAATAAGTTAAGAATTTAATAATATTTAGACCTGAAAAGGAAGTCAGTTCCAATGAACCGGGCTATGGGGGTGCTGGATCATTTCTCACCTTCCCCATGCATAGCCAACTTTTCAAACCCAATAGGGATTGGGGATTCCTTAGGAATCGAGTCATTCACCCCTTTATTTTTCCGGGCCCGTCCTGGTGGCGACTCTATTTTCTCCAGGTTTAGGCCCATATTCTCTGAGGCCTTAAGCCCAACAGTGACGAAGTCTCAAGAACCATTCCACATGGGAGTGGGGGAGAAAATCCCCGCTCACACCTATTATCTTATATATTCTCATACATAGAAGAGCTTATTAAAATTTGGGGGACATGATACATTCATTAATCTAATTGCTATGAGCAAATTATCCTTAAGGAAAATGTCCATGCATGCCTCAAGTTTCAATTATTTCTACCATTTTTTTTCTGAAAATATTATTAATTATCGATACTAGATTTATTCTTGCTGCTTCATTCGTCCTTACTATCGTTGTTGATAGCGTTCCTACCACTTCTGTTTTTGATGTTCCTACTAGTAGCATTAATTCTGTACCTACTACTTTTTTCTTATGTCAAACCATTCGTTGACATATCCAAATTTTAAGTACTTGAAGAGGACAATTTCAAAAGGTGGCAAGAGCTTATCTTCTCAATCCTAGACATGCATGGCATAGTATTTACAATTACGATTTATATGCCATTTGAGTCCTCCAAATCGTGAGAATTATGGAGTCATGCTAACAAAGTGTGCAGGCACACCATTATAAGCACACTTTCAAATGAATTTGATATCTATTATTTTTATAAGGAGGCAAAGAAATTTTGAATCTCTAATTACAAAATATATTGCTAAAGATGTTAGCAAATAGAAATTTGTCATCGGTACATGTGTGAGATGATTAAAGATAAAGACATCAAAGTACAAATCCATGAATGCCAAAAACTGTTAAAAGTCATCAAATAGGAAAATATCACATTGCAAGAAGGATTTATGGCTATTTTGATCATTGAAATGATCCCCCATTCATTAAGTGACTACAAACAACAACTCAAACATAAGCACGAGCAATTCTCACTTGAAAATCTTAAAGCACGCAACATAATTGAGGATACCAATAAGAAGGAATTTAAATATGCTAAAGAAAGGAATTTGCAACAATGTGAAATTGGTACAAGACAAATCAAATGCAAATTACAACCCCAATTACAAGCAAAATAATAGGTACAAAAAGAAACTTGATTATAAGCTCAAGGAAAACAACTCCAATTTCAAGAAGAAAGGCAATTGCTTTGTTTGTGGAAAATCAGACCACCAATATGTTTCCTTTGATCATGAAATACTGGATTTCTTGCCAGGGCTTGGGCAAATTTATTATCAATCATGATTTTGGTCAATTCATTTTACTCTAGGTAAAGTTCTTTTAGCAATCTTCATAACCAAATAGCATGACATAAATAAGATGTTGCTGCAATATATTCAGACTTGTAGGTTGAAATAAAATACCAAGAAATTACATTATTTCCTAGCAAGAACAAAAATCTAGTAGTACATTTTCTATCATTAACACTTCTAGCAAAATCACTTTCACAATAACCCATCAACTTGAAATCATTAGAGGATGAACAAAATATTCCAAAATCACCCGCACCTTTAAGGTAATACAAAATCCTCTTAGTCACTTTCATATGTGATATTGAGGCCTTCTCCATGAACTGACTTACCAATCCTACTTAAAATAGAATATTTGGTCTTGTGCAAGTCAAATAGCTCAAACTTCCTATAGGACTCTTAAATACTGCAGGATTCACCTTCTCCGCATCTCCTTTCATCTTGGATAGCTTTGCTCTACTCTCCATAGGAATGTTGATAAACTTGTATTCGGACAAGTTAAACTTCTTGAGTATCTCCTTTGCATAGCCTTCTTATGAGATAAATTTCCCACCTTCCATTTCTTTGCTTTCATTTCCACATAGTAAGAAATGAGACCCATGTCACTCATCTCAAATTCTTATGCCATCATTTTCTTAAAATTTTTGAACATTTTTGGATTGTTGCCTATGAATATAAGATCATCCATATAGATACAAACAAATGAAACATCTCCTCGCTCTTGCTTGACATAGAAAGCATACTCATGCCTGCATCTACGAAAACCATTATCTTGGAAGTACTTATCAATTTGGTCGGTCTATGCTCTAAGTGCTTGCTTGAGCCTATACAATTCCCTTTTAAGCTTTAGCACTTTTCTTCATGGCCTTCAATAACATACCCTCAAATTGTTCAAAATATACTTCCTCCTCAAGATAGCCTTTCAAAAAGGCTGGCTTGTCATCTAATTGGTGGATTTTTTTAGTATTTTGGGTTGCAAATGAAATCAAGAGTTTGATAGCCTCCATGTGAGCAACAGGAGAAAATATCTCTTCATAGTCGATACCTTATCTCATTTCTATCCTTTCATAATAAGTCTCATTTTATATCTCTCCACTTGACCTTTAACATCCTGCTTGGCCTTGTTTATTCACGTGACTCCAATTGGTTGATTGCCACGTGGAAGAGAAACAAGGTTCCCAATATCATTCTTTTTTATTGAATGAATCTCTTCGTTCATGGCTTTAATCTACCTATCGCCTTCGCTAGCTTCTTCAAAACTCAAAGGTTTAACATTAACAAGAAAACATAATAAGTTTGTCTCATCAACCCTCTCAATTTCATCATAGATCTCATCAAGACTCTGCTTTCTCCAAGGACTAACACTTGAACTTGATGAAAGGGAAGTTGATGATGACTATGACAAGGATGATGGAGTTGGTGAAGCTGGTGGAGTAGCTTCAACATTTTAGTCTACAAGTTCTTCATCTTTAAAACGAGGTAGGAAATCATATGATCATTCCTTTTGTGAACTCTAATCTCATGATTTTCCTTCATCAAACTCCACTTCTCCTCTAGTCACGATCATTCTATTGCTTGGATTGAATAGTTTATACTCTTTTGAAATCTCATCACAGCCAATGAAACTAAACTTCTCAATTCTATTATCAAGCTTATATCTCTCTTGCTTTGGAGCATGCACATAAGCAATAAATGCAAAACTCGCAAATGGGACATATATGGCTTCTGTCTACTCTAGGCTTCTTGTGGGTCACATCTTTCAAGCTCTTTGATGGACACCACTTTGAAAGATACATTGGCACATGTAATTGCTTCAGTCTAGAATTATTTTGGTATTTTTTTCTTAACATATCTCTTGTTATATTCAATATCGTCTGGTTCTTTCATTTAGCGACTCGATTTTGTTGAGGTGATGCCAAATTTGTTAAAAAAACACTAAATTTCATGCAACTTGTAAAAGTTTTTAAATTCATTAGAAGTAAACTCTCCTCCTCTATCATAGATTTAATCTCATACTATTTCTCCTTTTCATCAAGTGCTTTAAATCTTTTGAAAAAATCAAAAGCCTAAGATTATTTTTGAAGAAATAAACTTTAGTGTTTCTACTTGTAAACTCTTAATTTTAGTCTTCAACAAGTTTAGTCCCAATTAAAAAGGGTCAAGTCAAATTAAAAAAGCTTAAACCTAGTCCGGTCCAATTTTAGAAGCTTAAACTTAATCTGGTCAAATTTTAAAAGCCCAAACTAAGTTCGGTCCAATTTTAAAAGAACAAGCCAAGCCTATCCAGGGTTAAAAAGCCAAATTCATGACAAATTGGCCTAGCCAATTCGCCATGAGTCCCTAATCACAGCTTAATTCAGTATCCAAATTTGGTTTAAACTTAAAAATGGGCTCACATAAGCTGAAGGTTTTACAAGGCAGTTAGGACTTCTTAACCGAAAGGAAATTTGATTAACCCTAATGCTGCCTATAAGTACAAAATTAACAAACAATCAGGAGGGGATTAACAGCCAGCAATTAGGTTTGGAAATTAGAAAAATAGTGAGCAATTAATACCAATACATAGAGAAAGAAAAACACAACAACAATAAGGAGAGACAATAGCTTAAAGTAGCCCCTGTCTTTGGATTATTTCAACCAACCAAGAAACTTAATTAATCCAAGCTTGATTAAACAATTAAGGAATTCCAACCGTGAGCTTGGTTCAACAAAATAACCTTGGTGGAGCAGGTATGGTTTATTAACTAATTCTATTTAATTTCTTTTTGTCATCTTCATCTCTTAATGTTATTGAAGCTTACTATCATTTTAGACTTCTGGTTTGATTTTGAAATTACATCTAGCAAGCCATAGCTTTAGGATCTAGTTAAATTGGAACTTTAATTGCATGTTAATCTTACAATTCAAAATCCAAATTTACCACTAAAATCATAATTCTAAGATTTAAACCTTAATTTTTCTAACAAGATCTCAATTTGTACATAAAAATTCTAATTTATATTCTCAAGCCCTAGTTTTGCCTGTTTTAACCCTAGTTTAGGAATAAACCCTAGTTTCGCATATTTTAACCCTAGTTTTAGGATTAAACCTTAATTTTGCATGTTTTAACTCTAAATTCATAACAAAACCCTAATTTGCAAAATAACACCCTAATCTAGTAATTGGAACCCTAATTTAGTGACAAAAGCCCTAATTTCATTAGTTTAGCCTTAATTCACAATTGTTGGTGTGATGATTAATTGTTTGTTTGGATCACTTGTTTTCTTATTGAACCTTTAATTAATTGCTTATAGATGGTTAAAATTGTATTTATTTATTATTGTTTAGATTTAGAAGGTAATGTAAAAGGCATGTTTCCATTCGTTGGTGTCTTATTTATCAAGTTTATGTAATTTAATTTATGTTATGGACTTGGGACTATTGTAAGGGACACGTTTTCATCTTTTGGTGGGTGTCCTATTTTATTTATTTTTATGGATATTTGGATGGTTGTAAGGGTATGTTTCCATCTTATATGAGTGCCCATTTTGTTTGGTTGTTTAATTTATAATATGGTGAATATTTATTTACCTTAATTGCATATAATATAAATGATATCATAATAACTTAAGAATTTAATAATATTTAGACCTTAAAAGGAGGATGGTTCTAATCAACTGGCATTATGGGGGTGTTGGGTCATTCTCACCTTTCTCATATGTACCCAACTTTTCCAAACCCAATAGGGGTTGGGGATTCCTTAAGAGTCGAGTCATCCACCCAATTCTATCTTCCAGGCCTGTCCAGGTGGCGACTTCAATTATTCGAGCTTAGGGCCATGTTCTCTTAGGCCCAGAGCTTAACAGTGTCGAAGTCACAAGAACCTTTCCACTAGGAGTAGGGGCAAAAATTCCTACTCACAATACTATAATCATCAGTAAATAACATAAAAGTAACAACTTTTACCAAGAGATGGAGAATTAATTGGACCATAGACATCTGCATGGATAAGTAAAGTTGATTGGTAGCTCTTGAGATAGATTACTTGGGGAAGCTCTTCCTTGAATGCTTTCTAAGTAAACAACGTTCACACAACTAATTTGGATGATTAATTGTTGGAATGTCTTTCACCATGTTCTTTCCTCCTAAACCTTTCAGACTTTCAAAACTCAAGTGGAATCCCATATGCCAAATCCATGATGAATCATCCATAAAAGTCTTCAAACACACTACTTTAACTGTTTACAGGTCCAACTTAAACATCATATTTTTAGCCATGGTAACCTTGTAAGAACGCTATGATTACAATCTTTGAGCCAAAGCATATTGTCCTCTATAATGATTTTGCAACTATTCTCCATTAGTTGTCCAACACTAAAAATATTGCTCTTCAACTTGGGAATGTAATATACATCATGAAGAATCTTATGACCTTCATTTCTCATCTTAAATAAGATAGCTCAGATAACTCTATCTCCACATTTTTATTATCACTAAAGCATACATTGCCAATCACTTTGGTGGCAAGTTCTACAAACTTGCTTCTATCACCAATCATATGATTGCTGGCTCCATTATTTAGATACCATGTGTTTAGCTCTCTTATGGCTTCTTCATTGAAAGAAAGAAATAACTTTTGCTCTTCTGCATCATTGATGTGTTCCACAAGTTTTGTTTCCTTCTCAACTCCCTTTATTTAACATTTCCAAGAGCAATGGCCATACTTGCTATTAGAAAAAATTCTACTTGGGCTTTGTCATTTCTCTTATTATTGTATCTTTTATAGTTGTTTCTTCCTCTTCCTCTTTCATAATCTATTTGAAAATTTTGATCTCTATTTTCATTACAAGAGTTTTGTTCACCTCTTCTCGGGCCACATCTATGTCCACGACAACAATCTTGACCTCTTCCATGTGGTTGACCATGACCACCTTTTATGGAAGAATCTCCTTTAGATTTGGTGGATAATTTTGATATGAAGGCTTGCTCAACTTACTCTTGCTTGCTATAATTCATTATCTCCTCGTGGGCTTGTAATGATCCACTCAATTTATCAATTTTCATGGACTCCAAGTCTTTAGACTCTTTAATAATAACCACTACATGATTGAACTTTGTGTTGAGAGAGCTTAATATCTTCTTAACCACACAAACATCTTATATGATTTCTCCAAGTCTCTTTATTTAATTCACCACTGGCAATAGTCTTATAGTGTAATTTTTTACAGTTTCACTCTCTTTCATCAAGAGTGATTGTAATATCCCAAAGTATACCCTAAAAGTTTTGGAATATTTATTGTTGTATTTGGATTAAATGTATATGTTAAAGTGGAAAGAGAAAAGAGGTAAAGAGAAGAGTGTATATGTTGTATATATATATATATACAACATATACAAGTCAAAGAAATGGAAGGTCAAAAGAAGATTTATTTATTTATTTTTAAATTAAATTAATTGAAATGGAAATTAGTAGGTGGAGGAAGATTTTTTATGAATATTATATTAATAAAATTGCTTGGTTGAGAATTAAAAGAAGTTTTACTGGTTGAGAGAAGAGTTGAGTGTTGACTTTGCTTTTCTCTATTCTTCTTCTTCTTATTTTCTTTTCTCCTTGGCCGGCTAACTCCATAGCAAGAGAGAAAGTGAGATTTTGTCTTTCCAAACTCAAGATTTGAAGGTGTTTCAAGTGATCAAGTTGGAATTCTAAAGATTTTCATCACTTTTGGTAAGTTTTCCACTTGATTCTTTGATTTTTTCTAAGTTTGGTGTTTGAAGAGCAAGTGTTGTGTTTGAGTTGTGTGTATGTGATGGTTTTGAATTGGTGTTTGATGTATGTATTGAGTTGTTTTGGTGTTTTTGCAAGTTATTATGGTTTATGGGTGTGTTTAGTTAAGTTTGTTTGAAGTGAAAAATGGTGGAAGTAAGAGGTTTGTTGGATGTGATGTTATTGTTGCCTGAATCAGGATTTTTGGCCTGACACGCCCATGAACACGACCAAGTCTTTGGGCTTGTCAATGGTTCTGTTTTCTGGATGGGTCATACGACCAGTGACACGCTCATGTCATTGAGCGTGTCACAGCTTCTGTGTTGTAGTAGCATTGACACGGCCAGTGACACTCCCATGTCACTGAGCGTGTCATAGCTACTGTGATGTTGGTGGATTGACACAGCTAGTGACATGCCCATGTCACTAATCATGTCATAGCTACTGTGTTGAAGGAGGATTGACACGCCCATGTCACTGAGCGTGTCAAAGCTTCTGTGTTGTGGATTTAGGGCACGATCAGGTACACACCCGTGTTGTTGAGCGTGTCATGTATAGAGTTTGCCTTAGTTGGTTCTTAGTATTATTATCTCATGTGTATCTTTAAGTGAGTGTGTATTACCCCTTTTGGATTAGGTTTTGAAGAGATTGAGTTGCCCTAATCCAAGTGTTGAAGGATTCTTGGAAGAGGAGTTTGGTGTTGTGTGAGTTGCTCTTGAGGTAAGTACAAATCTACATTATTGCATACATTTACATGACATTGGGACTTAACACATTTGGTTGTAAATGTGTTAAGTAATCTATTACATTGTTGATATATTTGATTAATATTATGATTTGCATAATGTGAAAGATAGGATGATCATTCAAAATGTATGTTCAATGCAATTGGTTATATATACTCTAATGATGAGATGTGAAGCCATTGTTGTTGGCTATAAAATTGAGCAAATGAAATAATTGGGGCATGGTTGCCTAGATGATTATGAAGAAATGAGAATGGAATTGATAATGAAATAATAAAAGAATTGTGTGCCTAATGTGTTATTCACTTTTCAGAGTTTTGTTGTTGGTGGCATGCCTAATAGTAACAAACCCTTTAAGCTGGGTTGGGCTTGATCCTTGAAGCCAAGTTGGGTTGAAGTTTAGCATGCTTAACTCCCCTTGAAGCTTGGTTGGGTCTAGTCCTTGAAGCCTAGTTGGGATGTTACAAACCCTTGAAGTTGGGTTGGGTTTAGTCCTTGAAGCCAAGTTGGGTTGATGCTTAGTATGCTTCAGTCCCCTTGAAGCTTGGTTGGGCCTAATCCTTGAAGCCTAGTTGGGATGATAAATATGATAATTGAACCAAAACATTAACTCTGAAAGTTGAATGGCATATTAGTGTCTTTTGGGCCCATGCTTGTCTTTGTTTAAATATGAATTATGAATGGTGAAACAAATGAATAATAAGATTTAATGTAAGGTTTTGAAATATGATATTATTATGTATTATTTATAATATTTGAATGTTGGACATTGGCATTACATTAAAGCATACTATTATTGTGGTGTGTACCACTAAGCCTATGGCTTAGCGCGATTGTGGTTCGTCGCGCAGGTGATAGGGTAGAACCGGAGAGTTTAGCTAGACCGAGTCGAGTCTAGACTTTGAAGTGTTGATTGTGGGCTTAAAGATCAGAGACGAACTGCTAAACGTGTATAAACTTTATGTTTTGTAAACATTGATTTTGATGTATTTATATATGTAAATACCGCTACATTTTCCGCTGCATAATGAATAAATGTTTTACCTGTTATGTTCCATAATGTATATATATAAATATATATATATATGAAATGTTTTAAGTTTTCTTATATTAATGCAGAAGAGAAAAATTGGGTTGTCTAATATAAACCGTGGCACTCATGTATCTGGTATACATATATTACAGATGTAGTAGTATGTAGTGTGCGTATATGGGGTATAGGGGTGTTACAGTGATTTAAAATTTAGCCCTTAGAGTTTGAAGTCAAACCTTCTTTACTTTGTCAACTCCTATAATAGATTTTTGTAAAGTCTCTTATGCTTTCTTGGATGTTGTATCATTCAAAATATTTTCAAACATATCATCATCCAACCCTTGATAGATGATGGTGAGTGTATATTGAAGTTTCTTTCCTTTCTTTCTCCAATGCATCTTTTTGAACTTGATTTAGTGTTTCCTTATTTTGAGGTATTTCAAAATCTTTCTCAACTACTTCTCACACTCCTTAAGAATCAAGGATGGCCGTTATTCTAATTGACCAACTTTCATAATTAGTTTTGTTGAGTTATGGATATTGAAAGGAAAAAGAGGCTCCTTGTAGACCTTTAATTTTGACCATAGATAAATATGGTCCTAATTTAAAAAGTATGAATTAAATTTGATACAATTAGAAAGCCCAAATTGACACGGTCCTAATTAAAAAATCCTAAACTGAGTCTGGTTTCATTTAAATAAGCCAAATTATTGAAACGGCCCAAAAGTAATGACAAATTGGCAATGCTCATGGCCAATTCTCCATGAGCCTTAAGCCAAGGCTAATTAAGTTTTAAATGTCCTAATTCTAATTAAACTCAGATGGATTGGGATAAGCAGAGCTTTTCTAATAGGATTTAGATTGTTTAACCAAAAGCTTGCTGGATTGTTGCCCTAATTTTGCTTATAAATATAAAGAAATTAGGAGCAATGAGGGATGGCAACAATTAGCAATTAGTAGCAATTAAAGCACGGCAAGCTTTAACAATTAAACAGAGTAACAAAAAGCAACTAACAAAAACTCTAAAACACACAAAGAGCAAAAAGGGCAGAATCCTATTGACCCAAACTATCGGAGAATTTTCATGGCAAAATCCTAATATCGATTATTGCAAAAGGTTTATGCTAATCTAATTGCAAGGCTTGGTTTAATAACATCATTTGGTAGAGCCAACAACACAAATATGGTTTTCTATACTTTTACTTATTTAATTTAATAAATCAACAATTTTGCTTTATCTTGTTTGATCAAACACTAAAACTCTAATTGCATGCCAAGGCTGTAATTTTATAGCCAAAACCATAATTTTGTAATTAAAACTCTAAATTGATTATAAAACCCTAATTTTGTATGTTAAATCCTAGTGTTAGGATTTAAACCCTAATATTGCATGATAAACCCTAGTTTTAGGATTAAATCCTAATTTGCATGAGAAACTCTAATTTTGCATGTTAAAACCTTTCTAGGATCAAAACCTTAATTTGATAATTAAAATCCTAAATTATGATTTAAAACCCTAATTTATATTTTGGAGGCAGCAACTCATTCAACGAGTTTAGTAAATTGTTTACCTTTTGGGAGTGCTGCCCCTTTGACCCTCGCCAGCTAACTGACTAGCAAGACCGCTATGTGTGTTGCACCGTATATTTTGTTAATGAAGTTAATATTAAGATATGTTTATTAATTGCAATTTTTGTGATTAATCTTAATTTTCTTTTAATTAAACTCTAATTTTATAATTCTTTGTATGATTATTATTTATATATTTATGGATTGCAATTTTTATTATTTGGATTTTAATATTGTAAAAGGCATGTTTCTACTCTGTAGGTGCCTTATTTAATTTTCTTCTTTAATTAAATTTATTTGGAGATTAATGTAAGGGACACGTTTCACTCTTTTATAGGTGTCTCATCTTACTTGTATTATGAGTATTTGGACATTGTAAGGGCATATTTCCATCCATTCTTGTATGGATGCCCATTTGGTTGTTTGTTTGTTTGACTTATGGTATAATTATTTTTACATTATTTACCTTAAGGTGTTTGTAATATAGATAATATCATAATAATTTAATAATTTAATAATATTTTGACCTGAAAAGAAGGCGGTTCCAATAAACTAGGCATCATGGGGGTGTTGGGCCACTTCTCACCTTTCTCATGTATATCCAACTTTTCGAAAGAGATTTCCTAAGGAATCGAATCATCTATCTATTCTATTTTCTTTCTGAACTGTCCAAGTGACAATTCCTATTCTCTGGGCTTAGGCCCGAGTTCTTTAAGGTCTAGAGCCTAACAGTGCTGAAGTCGTAAAAATTATTCCACTGGGAGTGGGGGTGAAAATCCCCACACACACACTCCTTCTGATGCCATTTTTTCACTTGGCTTTGATACCACTTTATTGGAAGCGGATGGGTACTCACTAAATTTACACACAACTCAAAGTGGTTTGTATATTAAATTCTTCTACTTGCTTGATACAAATGAGATTACCATACATCCTTTTATACTAGTTTCAAAAATGAAACTTACCACTTGAATTAAACACAAAAACTAAATAAAATTTTAACTTAACTTTATTTAATACTAATTTAGTTTAATACTAATTTATTTTTGTAACTTCTTTCAAGTTTAATATCTAACATAAGCCGATAAAAATATAGCAAATAAGCATGAGACAAAGTGTATAAAAATACTTGAACAGGTGATGGAACCAATTAGAAATAAAAAAAGGAAAATATTACGGAGCAAACAAAGAATACCCCCCCCCCCCCCCCCCCCCCCACCATGGTTGGGATGGAAGCTGGCTAGTTAATTCGATTAATATGGGGGAAAAATTTGCAAAACTAAGCAACAAGTGAAGCATAACACCTAGCACTCTAAACTCTAACAAGAATTAGTTATAGGTTGGATGAAGTGGAGCTACGCATGGCCACTATCTACGCATGTCATAGCCCAAGATTAACAAGTTAAAAGAAATGGATTAAAATAAAGTTTAAACTACCATCATTTAACCAAAATTAATATCTACTACTCAACAAAAAAAATAAACTGAAATGAAAAGGGAAGCAAAAGGAGAAGTTCAAGCAGGGAAACAGAGACTTCTATCCACTGCATGAGGGGAGAGAAAGAGTAAAATATGGCATACAGTAAAACTTAATTCCCTCTCCATAATAAGAAACCAAAAGTGAGGAAAAATCTGGCACATAGTAAACTTAATTCCCATTTGTACACATAATTGAGAAGGAAACACGAACTCGGTAGCTTGCTAATAAATTGTATCAGAAAAAGGAAAATGTTAGCAAGAGAGAGAGAGTGTGTGTGTGTGTGTGTGGAGGAAGAAGAAGGATGAGGAGCTTGATTTTTAGTTGGGAGATTGTTCATTAGAAGTTTCCAAAGGTTAAGATCAAACTTTCGTTAAAAAACATGAGTGTTCCTCAACCTTATTTAGTGTAGTATATGTATATGAACATGGTGATAGCCTTTAAATATATATATATAACCAAGTTTATGACTTGAAAATTAGAGAATTTGTTGTTAAACAGTTGATTAGGTAACTAACCTAATAGGGCCTAAGTTCTAAATAATTCAAAAAATATTTATAACTCTTGGAATATAGATGAAGGGTGCCCATAAAAATTACCCTATCTGAATTCATTTAAATTTAAACTATCCAAATTCATCTCAAACCCAATTATAATTATACTTTTGCTACATGTACCCATCCCAGACCCATTAAACACTATCCGATTACTACCCGAACCCTTTTAATTACTCGTTTAAATATAAAAATTTAAAAATATTATAAAATTAAAATTATAAAATTATAATTCTCTCAATTAAATAACTACAAATAAATATTTAATACCAACATAATTTTATTAAAATAATTTCATACCACACCATTACATAGTTAAAACAAAATATAATAAATATATACCAAAAATTTAATAAAATATAATTAACATATATATCGCGTTTGGCTAGCGAATACCCAAGGATAAATATCCGAACTCGACCCAAACCCATTGTGCAAAGTAAAAATACTATATGTACCCGCCCAAACCAATTTATAAATCATCCATACTCTATATAAATATATCGAGATATATCGAATATCCCAAAATACCCAATCTATTGTCATTCCTAAACTCAAATGATCATTTCGACTTCGTGAGCGGCTAGACCTGTACTCAAGTAAGGCCTAACATATACATATAGCCTAGAGTAAAAAAATCACTACATTTTCAATCATCATCTTGATTATATGTAATAAAATATTATCAATGTAATAAAATATATACAAAATTAATAATTAATTATCCAACCAAGTCACATATAACCATACATCGAATAATTAATATATTAATATTATACATTAAGTTAGACCAAAATTCATTACACAAAATTAATTAATAAGAAAATTCATATTATATTAATTAAGAAACAAGTAAATAGCTCACAAATTAAATACTTAATAAAATTAATGAAAAATATCCACCATTTATTTTAGATATACTAAGTCCAAAAATAAACTAAAGATCAATCCATATTTTTAAAATTTTAAATACATCATGCATATTCTATAAATTCGAATCTTACAGGAATCAACTCTTCAATTTCTGCAAGTAAATTTCCTGGCATCTCATAAATCATATTCCCAATGGCGACCTTATTCACTATCAATATTCTCATTATTTACACTTCTAAGACTAGGCCTAATAACCACTTTAGCATATATAATCTTGAGAAAATTCATGACAACCATCGTATATGATTGTTATCCCATTTCCCACCAATCATTGAGTGGTTACTAAAGTTTAGGGTATATAAGCAAGCCTCATAAAGCCAAATAAAGAAACTTTTCAGGCTTTAAACCACTGCACAAAATAATTGTCTGATACATAGTATGGACGCACAAAATATGTCGCACTAGAAGGTCTATGTCATAAATTCAATCATCTCAACACATCTTCATTTTTCATAAATGGTCCCTAAGGACTCTAATTTTTGCTTTAAGCCTCACTCTATACTCAACTGTTCATGCCACTATGGAAGGCCTGACTCTTTTAACCATTTTTTATAACTCATTACAAAAAAATTAGGAGAAATATATATAAAAAATATATAATATTAAACATATATGTATAATAATATTACTTTAAGAACACATTTTTGTCCCAGTTAGGCTAGGCTATTATTTTTAATTAAATATTAAACATATATGTACAAATTTGTTTAAAGGGATTGTTTAGGTTTTCTTATTTAGGCTAGGCTATTATTTTTAATTAATTGAATTTTTATCATGGGGTGTGATACATATAGTACCCTTAGGGAAAGTGAGGAGAGAGAATAATTTCAAAAAATTAATGAAATTCCATATTCAATGAGCTAATTTTGAAATGTCATTAGTTTCTTATTTTAATTCTAATTTGAGCATATAATATGCTAATTTAAAGTTTTATACGCGTACTTTAGCATATTATATTTAAATCACATATACAATAATGAAAAACTATAGTTTTAAACATGCCAACCCCATCATATATATATATATTATTTTAATCGATTAAATCCATTCAAGTAACTCAAAAATTGGGAACATAACTATTTCAAGCTTTGATACCAATATAAGAAAATAAAAATATTTAAATATTTGCATAGAATATGTATAAATATTATTTTAATTGCGTCCTAAAAGATCCTTGATTACAAATTGTGCTGCGAGAGGGCAATCACGATATAGGAAAAGACTTCAATTTTCACAATCTAGAAGTCAAGCGAATCACACAATATGCACTCACAATACTCATAAAAAATGTAGTTTTTAGGAGAAAGGAAAATTTTCTATGTTACTTTTTCTGTATTGTTGAAATAACTAATTATTTCTACAAATAGTAATTAATTATTATTTATATCTTAACAGGAGGTCAAATTCATTGAATTTCAAACTCTTTTAAACTAATAAAAATATATTTAATTAATTAGTCGATGGGTCACTCGTCATGGGTATACCCAACCCAGTAAATTCAAGAAAATATATGTGTGTGCGTGTAATAAAGCAACTAGGCAAAACGCATAAATTAAATTTTTTTTTTTGGATAATTTTTTTACTTGGTGTTATTTTTTAATATTCAATAAGAAATAAACAATTAAAATTGAATGAATTAAGATAACTCAAATCTCAAAACTGGCTCTTATTTTAACCAACTAAATTTTAATCACAATTTAATAAAGGTGTACTATATGAATTATTTTTTTGTGACTCCAAACGATTAATGTAGGTTATATGAAATAATAATATACAATTGATCTAATGCAAGTTTATATGTAACTAGGTCTTTGCTTCAAGATTTTTTTTTATTAAACAAATAATGATATCTATTTTTTCTATGTAAGATTATTTAATTTTTTTTTTAAATTAATATCGTCCATTCTTTTTTGCTATTTATTTAATTTATTTTTTTTAAATTAATATTGATAATTAATTAGAAATATACACTTAAAAGTCATAAATTATATTAAATTGTGATAATTATTCATGTTAGGTAATAAAACATAAAGAATTAAATTGAAATAAAAATTTCATTTATTACAGAGGCAGACTATGAAAATAAAAGAAAATAAATATTATAAAAGAAATTAATTTAATATGAATATAAGCAAAAGAGTTTCAAACGAAAACAAAATTCATATTACATATATTTTCATTGAGATCACTAAATAATTTGATTAATAGATATGACATACATACTATTCATAATAAAAAAAATACATACTTAAATTTATCTAAATATTAACACATTACATAGTAAAGGCATCAGAATATTTTAGAACACTAATATGAACAGAGAAATAAGGTGATATATGAAAACATATCACCTGTTAGATACACTTATAGTATAGACTTATAGTACAAATGCATCCAACTTTAATCTATATATATATATATAATAAATGATTTTAATTTTTTAATTAAATTATAATAATTATGACATTTATATAAGTTATCAATAATCATTATATATATACTTAATGATTTAAATTGTAATAATAGTGCATTGATTTTTTTTTTTTTGCTCCAATTACAATTAATAAAATTAATCACTGAAAATAAATTTTCATACAAAATTTTTTTAATGATAGGTGATTAAATATGAAGTTAAATTATAATAATTAGCATGACTAAAATTAAATTTCAGTTTATTTAGATTACAAATTATATATAATTTTACTTTTAATATGATATTATAATAATAATAAAATCATTTTAATTATTTATATATAAAATTTTTTAATTTATAATAATAATATCAAATAATATCATACTTTTATATATTTATTTAAAATTTAAATATTATAGTAATTTGGTGGAACAATTGTAGTATAATTTATAATATATTTATTATTTACAATATATTTATTTATACATTATATATGTTAAGTTTATATATTTTTATTTTAATGAAAACTCATTACCTCTCTAATTATTTTGAATGTTGCATTCAAACTTTAATCTATATTTACTTTAATCTATATTAATTATAGATTTCGCACAAATGATATGAACTCAAATCAAATGTCATTTCACAACACTGACGTAACATGAATTATATGATAATTATCTATTGAAAAAAATCGTAAAAAGCAACAAAACTTGAGTCGTATATAGACATTTATCTTTAAGATCTTAAAATTAATAAAAAATGGCGCATATGTTATGCATGCAGGGGGGTAAATCCATCAACTTGCACTA
This sequence comes from Garcia nutans, assembly GCA_947685225.1. Classification (NCBI taxonomy): domain Eukaryota; kingdom Viridiplantae; phylum Streptophyta; class Magnoliopsida; order Malpighiales; family Euphorbiaceae; genus Garcia; species Garcia nutans. Next base: position 7,169,538 of record CANTUV010000068.1, read on the forward strand.
GATTTATATTTTTGACCTAATTTTCGGGTGTGCGAACTCATTCCGTTGACTTGCTTTTTAGTAAACGAGTATATATGTTTCAATATAATTAAGGAAAAAAGTCTTGTGAACCTCCAATCTGTGATACCTTCCTTTTGAAAAAATATATATACTTATACAACATTATCAATATATTGAAAGAGAAAAAAAAATAAATCTTAAATATTGCAAATTAAATTATGAAATTTATATCAAAATTATTATTAAAATCCACAAATTATTTCAAAATTTAAAATAACGATTAAATAAAATTAAAACAATTGCTGCTACTGCTAATTAGTAATTACTGCCTCAAGTTCAGCCTAAAAACTTGTTGGATCAACACACTGGCCATTAAAAAAAATGGATTTTTAGATAGTCAGAGTAAAATGATCATTCTTAATTAAGATTAATTAATTAATGCTTTTTAATACTGGCCATTCCTACTGTGTAATACCAAATGGCACTTCTTTGAGCTTTGGGACACAACACAAAAGAGTAATTAATTGGCCATTCATTGAAAATCCATTTATATTTTCTTTACCAAAAAGAAATGCATATAAATCTTCTGACGATACATCTTAACCATTTATAGGCATTAGTTAGAATGTATTGTTGCCAAAATGCTAATAATGATCATTCAATCTTTAGCTTTCAATTTCTAATTATGAAGGCAAAGCTAACACTAAACCATCCAACGTTTTGATAATAATTGAAAAGGAGTATGTGATTTAACATACCATCTACGAAACTCTACCAAAGTTGAGAGACTATTAATGGCTTGGTAGTAATATATAGGTGATAATACATATTAAAAAACAAGGAAATTAGAGGTCTTGCAATTAATATATATTAATTAATTTCTTATTATAATTCTAGTTTTATTATAATATTCGTGAAAAATATAAATGGTGTTTTAGTACATTGGTAAATTAAGACGATTCTAATTTTAACAGTTAAGATTATATCATTAATTAATTCTTGCATACGGTAAATAAGTTTAATATCAACGATGAAGTTTAAATCCACTAATTCTAAAGAAATATTAGTCAAAATATAAAATTTTAAGAGATTTTGAAAGCTTAAAATGTTTTAAATTTTAGTAATTTATAAATTAATAAGATAATTTTTTTATAAAATTTTATGAAGAGACGGAGACAAATAATACAGGTTGCCAATAGTATATTATAAATGATATACATATATAAAGACATACTAATAATCTAAATAATATATTATTCAAACGATTAAAAATTCATTATTCATAATATTTAAAGCTTAAATCAAATTAACCTTGTTTATTCCCTCTAAGGAGTTGCTGATGGTTGTTAGGGGGTAATAATTACAAATGGTTAAAAATATATTGACTATTCATATTAATTTCTTTTTTATTTGTTTTTTTTTATTTTGATCATTCCTACTTTGATTTAGTTTTTTTATTTAGATTTATTTATTTATATTATACTTTAAAATTTAAAAATACTTTTAGGTTGATTTTGTAATAATTTCAAATTTTATTTTATTTAAAAATACTATTTAATTATGATTTGAAATATATATATATATATATGAATAATTAAAATATGAAATTATTTATGTAATTATATTTTTGTATAAAAATAAGAAAAAAAGAAAATTATTTTAAAATGAAAATAAAAATTAAAAAGTAAGATTAAGTAAACATATTTTTCAATTTTTTAAATTTTTTATTTGAAAAATAGTTAGAAAATTAAAAAATTAAAAAATCAGAAAAAAAAAATTAAATATATATATATAAAGATTTTTCATAATTAAACAGCTCCTAATTATATAGTAAAATTTTACGAATTATTCCTCCTTAAACATTTAATGTCAATGATGTTGCAATGTTAAGTGTGAGAGTAATCCTACATCTAAAAGAGATAGATAAATGGTACATGTAATTAGGAGCTTTTATAATTTCCCACTTATCATGTTGAACATCTCTCTAAGATGTTTTTTCATTGATTGTTCAGTACATTTCTAATAAGTGTCGACCTTAATTATAAGTGAGTGTAGCTTGGTTAAAGAAATCCCTCTGAACTTCTCCTTAAGAGCATCCACTACAAGAATCCAACATATTATAGATGAAAAAATCTGTTGGTAACTCTTTTTTTAATCCATAAATAAGATTACCGAGTGATTACCGATAGAAAATTTTTATTTTCTATTGCTTTGCTGGTAATGAAATTGCCAACATAAAATGAATTGGTGTCAGCATTATCATGAGAAATAATATTTGTCAGTATCCCTGACAAACTATCCATCGGTAAAATTCATAGACTGAAATGAAAAAGTTATTATTATTGCCAACAGATACGCCATAAGTCGATATTATAGACAAAAAATATTGGTCACTGAAGTCAATAAAAAATATTTGGAAATACCAACATAGCAATATTTGTCGGTAGCGTTGACAAATATTGGTAATGCCAATACAAAGTAAATTTATCGGTATTGTCGCAAATGGGGTGACGTGGGAGTCGGCGAAATATCACTTTTAATTGTATTTTGTTGGCTTATATTTAATTATTACTATTTTAGTATGTGTTATGATCGCCATCAATCAATTATGAAGTCTAATTGAATACTTAATAATGGTCTGCGCTTCAAGATTCGAAGGTTAATTACGTGTATGGAAGGAAAAACACCCTATAATGCCCAAAAATTAGTACGATAATTATTATGATGTTTTATTATCTATTTTTATTTGCAATATGAATTAAATTCACTACCTAAATATAAATTCTAATTATATTTTCTTATTTTTTTAATTATTTAAATTTTTATATCCACTATCTAGGCACAATTAATAAATTTTGTCATTTTACTTTATTATTATTTTATGATTTTATTATTTTTGTGGGCATATATTTCATTGATTAGTTAATTATTTAATAATTGTATTCACTACTTGAATATAAAAATTTTATGGCTTAATATTTGTTAAACTTATGATTATTTTTTAAATTATGTTCACTCCCTAGGCATAACTATTCTAATTCTATATATTTTTAAATACTTTTTTATATCTTTTATTTTTGTAATTTGTTAGTATGTTTTTTTTTTAAAAAAGTATTTTTTATTAAAGTGGACTTGAATTCGAAGTTCGATTTCAATTGTTTATATATCCGCTTAACGGAATCAAAGTTCTCGTAATTTGAACTTTTTTTTTGTTACTATTGTTATTGTTGTTGTAATTAATGTTATTATTATTTTTAAGTCTACTTCCTGGACACACGAATATACTTAATTATTTTATTTTTTTTTTGTTCTTTTATTTGATATATGAATCCCATTGTACATTTTTTTTTATTTTATTCCTTTTTTTATGAACAAAAAAAAAATTTGCTAGCCAAATATAGCCACCAAATTTTATTTGATTTATATTCTTATACATTTTAAGTATTAAATTTACTTAGAAATTATTATATTCACTATTTAGATATAATAACTATTTTTTATTTTAACCTTATAGCTAATTAATTAAATAAGATATAAAAAATGGTATAAAAAAAAGATAACAATAAAATTAATATATTTCAAATTCAAAATATAACATATAAAAATTAATATAGAGTTATTTTTCATTTAGACATTTATTTAATTTTTTTATTTATTTGCTTTATTTACTTCTAAAAATGAAGATAAAAAAATATATTCTAAGATAATTTATTTTTTTTATTTTGTCCACCATCTTGGAGTTCGATTTTATTTTATTTATTTGTTGTATATGTCCTATTTTTAGTATTATTATTTTATTTAATTTTATGATTTTTTAAAGTAACAAATATATATATATATATATAAAGATTTATTTTTTATTTTTCTAATTGGATTATGTTTTCCCCTTTATTACATTTATGCTATATATTTATAGTAATGATGCAAGAGAAAAAAAAAAGAATATTGTAAAACTAGATTTTTACCATTATATTTTCTTCTGTTTATGTATATATTTATTCCTTATCTTTCAAATCCTTGCTTTTTCTTTATTTGTGATTTATTTTTGTATATGAATATATATTTTATGATATTTTATTTGAATATTTGTATATAATCTAGAATTTGGGTACTTATATTTGTAAATATTATATAATTTTATAAATTACTTAAATAGAATGTAGTCATTACCTGACTATATATTCTTTAAAAAAAATCATATAATTAAAATTACAGTAACAAATCGAAAGGTACAATATAGAGAAAAGCTTAAAGAATATTTACCTAAATTTAATATCCCCAATTGTTGAAATTGAACGTGATTTCTGTTGTTTTTCTACTTAGATCTTCAAGGTATTATTAAGTACATTTCTTGTACCTAATAAAATTCTTTTCACAATTTCTTCTACCATGGAATTTAATTACTCACAATTTTTTTTGTTAATTTACTTACTCACCATTTTTTGTTTTCTCTCTTTTTTTGTATTTTCTTGTAGATTTTTCTCTCATCTAATTTTTTATGAATTTTTTTTTTTTTGTGTTCCCTCCACTACTTCTCAATATCCTCTCCTCCTTTTATACTAAAAAAAATCTTTTTTTTCTTTTTTAATGCTTATTATTTATTTTATTAGCTATTTTCATGTTTTAGGCTATGAATTATATGAAGCTTTTTTTTATTTTTTATTTATAAAATATATTCCACTAACTATTTTTATTTCCATGTTTTAGGCTATAAATTATTGAAAGATTTTTTTTTCACTAACTCATATTTTATGCCATAAATTATGGATAATGGATTTTTTTTTTCAATTACTTGTCTTTTTTTTAGCTTTAAAAAAAATGGATTATTATAGTTGCCCCCCTTTTTGCATACTTAATTAATTAAAGTTTTGCAAAAGGTTAGTAGACAGATATATTTTAAAACTTAACTTCAACAGCACTTAAAATTTGATTTTGGATTTTTTTTTTTTTGAAACGCAATGGAACCTAAGACTCGATGTTAAAAGTATTTAAAACTTGATTTTATGATTTTTTTTATTCAGAAAAAGAAGAAAAATGTCCTAAAATTTGACCTTAGGAGCACATTAAATTGAGTCATATGAATTTGTTTTTTAGAAAACAAAGAGAAAATTAAGGCTTGACCTTAAAAATATCTTAAGCTTGATCTTAAGGGTGTTTAATGCTCATCATTATAGACTTTTTGAAAAAGATAAAAGGGAACCTAAGGTTTGACCCTAGGTATATCTAATCCTTGACAGTAGAAAAAATTTTAGAAAAATAAAAGGGAATGCTTGACATAAGGCTTGACCCTAAAGCTCGACTTTAGGGATTTTTGGAGAAAGAAAAAGGAAAACATAAGGTTTGACCCTAGAAGTACCTAACGCTTGACATTATGAACTTTTTAAAAAATAAAATGAAAACCTAAAGCTTGACCCTATGACTGCTTAATAGGAGTACTTAATGCTTGACACTAAGAACTTTTAGAAGGAACTTGAGGCTTGACTTTAGGAGTATGTAATGATCAATATTATGGATTTTTTAAGAAAATAAAAAGAAATATAAGGCTCGACCTTAGAAATATCTAAAGCTCGACTTTAGAAATTTTTAAAAAATGAAAAGAGAAACCAAGGCTTGATCTTAAGTGTATCCAATGTTTGACATTATGAACTTTTTTTTTTTGAAGAACAAAGAGAAATTCAGAGCTTGGCTCTATGATTACTAGAGAAGCGATTATTATATGCAAATTATTTTGATTGTATGTGGAAATTTAAAAATCTCTTTTTTTTTAAAGAAAAAAATTGCTTAAAACTTGTATGTCATATTTGCTTGCATGTATCTAAATGCTCAAACAAAGTATTAATTGACTTTTAAAATTGTTCTTTTGCATTAAGAATTTTTTTTATAAAAAAATATAATATTAGAACTACAACAATCCCTGAATCTTGAACAAATACGGTACTTAACTTAGTTATGTAATCCGTAAAATGTCTTTTTTTGTTCTGTTCAAGCAACAACTCGGGATCTTAGAACAATATCATCTGCCATTGCCTCTATAAACATCATGTTAGCAATTCTTTCACCCATCAAGGTGTGCCCTTTTTATTCTAAGTTTATAATTTTTTTGTCTCATATATGAATCTATTAAACTTATTTTTACCATCTTTTAGCATTATGCCCCCTTTTCAAGTATTTCAGAAATAAATTTTTAATAAAATATGTGCTTTTAAGGCATAAGGTTGACATATTCAGTTTGGTTTGCCAAATTTCTTAGTAGTTGTTTCTTCTATGGTTATTTAGTTTTTGTAGACACAAATATGTAAGAAAAAGGGAAATTTTATTAAGAAAAACTAATAAATCATACAAATCTGATGATCATAAACCTGAATTGACTTTAAATAATCCCTAACTACGCTTCTCACACCTCCTTTTCTTCTTCTCCTTGCAACTTTAGATATAATACCTTTCACAGCATCTGAGTTCACCGGATTCGGCAAATCTTCTCTATCCATATTGGTTAAAATGAGAGCTCCTCTAGAGAATACTCTCTTTACGACATACGGACCTTCATGTTTAAGAGTCTATTTTTTTCGAGGGTCTTGACGCCTAAAAATAATCTTTTTGAGCACCAAATCTCCTTCTTGAAACTCTCTTGCCTTCATCTTCTTTGCATGGGCCTTAACAAGCTGTTTCTTATATAATTGACCATGACACAAGGTTGTCAATCTTTTTTCTTCAATAAAGTTCAATTAATCATAACGCCTCTGCACCCATTCATCATCATCAAGCTTAGCTTCCATAATAATTCTTAGAGAAGGGATCTCAACTTCAATGGGCAATACTTCCTCCATACCATACACTAAAGAGAATGATGTTATCAATAGATGTCCTGACCATGGTCCTGTATCCATGAAGAGCATAAGGAAGCATCTCATGCCAATCTTTGTATGTTATTGCCATTTTCTGAATTATCTTCTTAATGTTCTTATTGGCTGCTTCAAATGTATTATTCATCTTTGGACGATATAGGAAGGAATTATGGTGCCTATTTTTAAATTTTAAGAATATATTTGTCATATCCTTATTCCTAAATTTCTTTGCATTGTCGGTGATAATATATTTGTTAAGACCATATCGACAAATGATTTTATACTTAAGGAATTTCAAGGCCATATTCTTTGACACATTGGCATAAGAGGCTGAATCTACCCATTTAGTAAAATAATCAATTGCTACTAGAATAAATCGATGTCCATTATAAGCTTTAGGTTCTATATGGCCAATCACATCTAATCTCCATATTGATAAAGGCAACGGGGAAACCATTACATGAAAGGGTGTTCATTGATATCATCAGCATATATTTAACACTAATGACATTTTCGGACATAGTTAATGCAATCTAATTCCATTTTCAGCCAAAAAAAAACATTCTTAGAATTTTACGAGATAACACATGCCCACTCGAATGTGTACCATAGAATCCTTCGTGAACTTCTTCTATCAATCTTTGAGTTTCTCTTTGATCCACACATCTAATCAATATTGTATCATAATTTCTTTTGTATAGGACATCTCCACTCAAAAAGAAATTCATTGCTAATCGCAAAATGGTTTCTTTTGTCAGTGCCTGAGACTTCTGGAGGGTATGTTCTATTTTTGAGATACTACTTGATATTATTAAACCATAGCTTACCATTACGTTCTTCTTCAAGGTTTGTACAGTAAGTTAACTTTGGTTTCAATCTTGATGGGAGGCATCTTTCCACAAGCATCCAGTCAAAACATTGCGGCTAATGTGGATAATGTAGCTGTAATTTGGTTCTCAAGTCGGAAAACATGATCGCAACTTATGAATTCAAAGCTTTGAGTTGAATCAAGAATATATTTTGTTAAGGCACCAATTTTGAATCTCTTATTTCCCATTCTCCTTTCAATTGGTTAATTACTAATGTTGAATCGCCATACACTTCTAATCTTTTGATCTTCATATCAACAGTGACTTGTATTCCTAAAGCACAAGCCTTATATTCAGCCACTTTATTACTGTATTCAAAACATAATTTAGCTGTCATAAAAAATATTTTTCTTTTGGAGATTAGAATCACTCATATCCCACTTCCTAAGGCATTTGAAGCTCCATCAAATTTCATAATCCAGTTTCTTTTTATTCTTGTTCTTCTTCCATCAATATGGTTCCTTCATTGGGGAACTCATAACTTATTGGTTGATAGTCTTCAATAGAAGTGTATGGCGAAATAATCAGCTATAACTCACTCTGCTAAATAATCAGCTATAAGACTCCCTTTTATCATCTTATGGGTAATATATATAATCTCATACTCAGTCAATAAAAATTTCCATCGAGCAGCTCTCCCAGTTAAAGCTGGCTTTTTAAAAATGTACTTAATGGGATCCATTCGAGATATCAAAAAGGCGGTATAATATAGTATGTAGTGCCTTAATCGATGAGTAGCCCATGCTAGTGCAGCACAAGTTCTTTCCAACAGAGAATATTTTGCTTCATAATCGGTGAAATTTTTACTTATGTAATATGAAACTTGCTTCTTCCATCCTGAGTCATCATGCTGCCTAAGAACACCTCCCATCGAGCTTTCAAAGACTATCAAGTGCAAAAGAAGAGGATGATCGGGTATAGGTGGTTATCGAATTAGAGGATTTTACAAATAATGTTTGATCTTATCAAAGGCCATTTAACATCCCTCATTCTATTTTCTCAGCTTATTCTTCCTCAAAAGCTTGAAGATAGGCTCACATGTAGCTGTCAATTGTAATATGAATCTAGCTATATAATTAAGCCTTTTCGAAAAGCTTTGGACCTCCTTTTTGGTTTTAGAGGCTGGCATTTCAACTATAGCCTAATCTTATCAGGATCAATCTCAATTCCCCTCCTACTAACTATAAAACCTAACAATTTCCCCGATGAAACTCCAAATATGCACTTTGCAGGATTTAATCGAAGCTGATATTTTCGTAGTCGCTTAAACAAACTTCTCAAAACTGCAACATGGTCTTCACCATATTGAGATTTTACTATCATATCATCGACATGTACTTTTATTTCTTTATGCATCATATCATGAAACAACGTAATCATTGCTCTCTAGTAAATTGCCCTTGCATTCTTCAGTCCAAAAGGCATTACTTTATAACAAAATGTTCTCCAGAGAGTAATGAAAGTTATTTTTTCCTTATCATCAGAATTCATTTTAATTTGGTTGTACCCTGAGAACCTATCCATTAATGAGAATATATGGAATCGAGTTGTATTATATACTAACACATCAATGTGCGGTAGAGGAAAATCATTTTTTGGACTTACTCGATTAAGATTTCAATAATCAAAACACATCATGACATTTCCATCCTTCTTAGGAACAAAAACAATGTTAGCCGCCCATTCTGGATTCTTGGCCACTTCTAGGAAACTTGCCTCAAACTGCTTTTTTACTTCTTCCTTTATTTTTAACAAAACATCTTGTTTCATTTTTCTCAACTTTTATTTTACAAGTTTATATTCAGGCTTTAATGGTAAAAGATGCACAACTATGTCCTTACTCAACCCCAGCATATCTTGATATGAGCATGCAAAGATATCAACAAACTCTCTTAGCAATTTAATCATCTTTTCTTTGAGTTCCAGAGGCAAGGATACACTAATCCTTATTTCCTTCTTATTTTCTTCGGTTCCTATGTTTATCATTTCTACTACTTCTTCTGAAGGTTGTATAATTTTTTTCATCATGTTCCATCATCCTAGTTATTTCAGGTGAAAAATTCTTTTCATCTTCTTCATCAGATGTGATTTTAAAGATAAGGTTTCAAAATCATACCCAGACTTAATTTCATTAAGATTTAATTCATCACTAGCATTCCTGGGTAGAATGAGCATAAAGAGAAAAAATTATCAAGATATAGAAATTAAGTAGAAAGTAAATGAATGAAAGTAGTAAGGAGAGTTCAAGAATGGAGATGAAACATACACTTTAGTTTATTAAAAATTATTTTGAAACATTTAAAAAAGGAAGCCTATGCTAAAATTTTCCTTGACTATTGGATAGAATCATAGGAAACTAATTATTTAGATTACTTTAATTGAGATGACAATTCATAAGCTTTTCAATTTTTCAGATCTTGTCCTGTTAGCAAGGGTGTAACCCATAAAGCTACTTCATCATAAGGCTCATTTTCATTCACCATAATCACCAATGAATTTTTTGATATTGCTTCCAAATCTCGTAGTTCTCATGCCATCTCTATTTCTTCATAGAAAAAATCAGCACTTCTAAATGTTTGTCTTAGGGGTGGGAATGTCACTTTTTCTATTGAAGCTTCTTGATTTGCCAATCTTGCCAGTTAACGATTCTTTTTCTTTTTCTGAATTCTTCTTCTATCTTCTCTAATAATCTTATATCCTAATCCAACTTTATTACTGGCATGATTCCTTGACTAGAGCTTCTATCTCACTCTTCATGCTTTCTGTTTTTTTTATACCCATCTAACAATTGTTGAAGTATAAATATTTCTCCTTTTAACTTATTATTTTCATGCTCTATTTTGAAAGCTCTCCTTTCGAATTCCAAGACTGTTATCTTCCTTTTCATTATGTTGGACTCTTGCATCTGGAATTTTGCTATTTCATATTTAAGTTTTTCATTTTCCCTGTGAAGCTCAAAAGTCTTCTTTTTTAGCCTCCGTAGTCTCTTGAATCCAATAGGCTACATCTCTATCATTTGTGGAAGATATTTTTCCTATGATAGCTTTATCAATAAGAACATGCTCATTTGATGTGGAAGGTTCATTGTGCATTCTTACTATTAGAGGGACGAACCATTTTCCTCTTTTCTAGTGTCATTCTAAGTAACCCTGAGTCACTGAGTCTCTATAAGCTTCGGATCTTATCTTCCTCACAATCTGCCATGCATCCAGGACTTTACCAAGCTTGGCAGATGTCTTCACATCCCTATAATCAAATTCTATGAGATCCAACCCGGTTGTTTGAAGAATAAATTATGAAGATCCCAACTATCTTCTTACCATTACCGGTGCATATGCGGTGATCCCACATATTCCTATTAAAGGCACCCATACTCATTGGTGGTATGATCACCACCATTGCAATGGCCTTGAATCATGATAGTTTTGGTAGGCCGGTTGGTAATTGCACTTTTGTTGACTTGCATGCATGTTCGTCTATGCGTATTGTTGCACCTACAGATGCTACTAACAGTTTAGATGTAGATACAGATAATGAAGAAATTGAGGGCGAGACCAGTGACGAGCAAGATGTACCACAACTTCCAGCGTCTACCACCATGGTTGTGACCAATGAGATGGTCATGCAGCGCTTGATACAAGTAGAAGAGAAGCTAGATGCATTCCGAGCAGAATTCCGCGCGTTTGTTCAGCGCCAATCTCCACCAAAAGATGGTTGATGTTTTCAGCATGTCTTCACATGCTACCAGGGGGTTTTCTATACCTTCTTTTTCTTGTTTATATATTTATGCATTGAGGACACTGCAAATTTTAAAGTTTGGGGTAGGGGGAATGTTTTTAGAATGTTTTCGTGTTTATGTTTTTATTTCGTTGTTATTGTGTTTTGTGTTATGTTAGTTTTCTTTTTAATGTATTTGGTGTTGTGTGTTTCTGATTTTGTTTCGTATTGTGTCTATGTCGTGTGAGGTATGTTTAGTATTTTTCAGTATGTGTCTAGTGTGGTTATTGCTCAATTTGTCAATTGCAAAATTCTTGGATGATGCAATCATTAAGAGATGAGATTTGAGCTTGATAATGACTGTCATTGCACTCATAGAGATTGAATAAACGTTTTTACACTTTACAGTCTATAATGTGTTTAATGTTTTATCGAGTTTCTTTCAATGCATGTTTTAGATGGTGGTTGTCAAAGATTGTTTTTGTACTTAAAATGTGAAATAGCTTCTAAGAATGCTAGAACTTTCTTGGTGTTCCCTTGAGGCGAAATCCTAGATGAATTGAGATGAAGGAAATGATCTAGGCCATCTTTTAGACGGATTACATTAGACTTTTATATATATCATACCTTTTACATTACAGTTCTTTAAACCCATTCTAGCCTACAAAGTAGGCTAAATGTGTACTTCAAAAATCTTTTCTTTAGCTCATTATAACCATATAACCTAAAAGTCTTTTGCCTACCACCCTATTTACAAGAAAATGAGTCGTTCCATTTGTTTGTTGAGCATATGCATGTCATAGTTGGGTTTATTAGTAATTGCACTTGATAAGGAAGAATAAGAGCTAATTAAAATGTTTGTTGCTTTTAAATGTTGAGCTTAATGTTAAATTTATACTTGAGGTATTATTTTACAACCCATGTGCTTCATTCATTGTTAATTGGGTTAATTTTGTGTTCTTGTGTAAATAGTTATTGGTATGAGTAGTTTGAAAAAAAAAACAAAATATATAAAAAAAAAGTGAAAATAAAAAGAAAATAAAAAAAAAGTAAGCAAGTAAATAGTTGGGTAGAGTGAAATAATTGTTTTGTTAATGTGTCTGTGATTCGAGATAGTAAGTTTTGGGAAGTTGCCTTTTGGTTAGTGCATTTTGAAGATTACAGAGTTTATTGCATTGTCATTTTTTGAGGTTTAATATAGAATGACTTGTCTTCTTGTTTCTTTATCCTTACGCTTTACCTTTCTTTTGTAATCTCACCAAGCCTACCCATAATTAAAGACCTGTTGATCCTTCATTTTGGTTTGTCTACATTAGTGGAGAGGGAATTGAAAAGAGAGCTTATGGTTGTTCTTCATATTTTGTTTTATCTTATAGAAGCTAAAAATGAATTTTTACCTCTTTGATAATTGTTTGACGAAGCGAGCATTGATTCAAATTTGACTAGCTCCGAACGCTTGTAGACTTTTTAGTGTAACCTTGTTGATTTGATTTCTATGATGATGGAATTATTTGGATTGGTTGAGTCTTTGATTAAAGCGGCTAAATTGTTTGAGAGGCTTGTGAGCGATGGATTGAGCATATTTGTTATGTGTTACATCTTTGTTTTGTTTCTGTGTTAGTTTTACTCGAGGGCGAGTAAAATCTAAAGTTTGGGGTAGTTGATATGTGTCTATTTTGTATATGTTTTAGTGTCAATTTTTATGTGTGTTTAGTATGTTTTTGTTAGGTTTTTGTTATGATATTTGTTTTACTTTTATGTTTATGTGTTTTAGTTCTTATGTGGTATTTTTGGTTGTTTTTGTAGTGTTTTTGGTGGAGAAAAGGCTTGGCAAATATTAGGAAGCAAGTGGAAGAGTTTTTCTTGAAGAGCAGAAATTTTCACACCCGCATGTGAGAGTTTTCACAGGGCTGTGAGATTTGGACGAGATTGGATCTTGGAGATCATTAATTCTAATCCAAGGGCCACGATTTAATGACAATTAAGAGGCTAAAATAGGTTATAAAAAGAGGGAATAACCGTAAAAAGAGAGGGGGACGCATATTTTGTTTACACAACACGTTTTTTTACATAGTTGGAGAGTTTCTGAAGACTTCTCTGGAAGAGGACCGAAGATTGAAGCAATTTTGGGGATTTTCAGAGTTTGAATTTCTTTTCATCTTTTTTATTTGAATTGAATAATGAATTATCTCTCAAACTTGTGTTTTCTTGATTTCTCCATGGAGGAGTAATTCTTTTTGTTAGGGAAAACATGACCCCTTGATTTGACAGGATGCAGTATTTTTAGAATTTTCTTTTCAATTTGAGATTTATGTCAGAATTAGTATTTTCTTAATGCTTGGATGAATGAATTGATTTTATTACTTGATTGTTTTTTGATAGAAGATTAGGTTTTGAAATTTAATTTATTTCATTCTTGATTTTATAATTCTGAAATAACAATTTAATTTTTCTGATAGAAGCCTAGGTTGAATTTTGGGTTTAACTTGTTTCCTGATAGGAGAGTTATTAAATTAGATTTAATTTATGCGATTCATGTTCTAATTTTCCGGATAGGAGTTAGGCATGAATTAAGAATTTATTTCCGGATAGGATAAATTGGCCTTAATTAAGAAAACCTACCAATCTCAATGTTGATGTTTTGTGATTAACTTTGCATCCTATTAAGTCAAGGGGGAGTGTGGATCCTAACCTTTTAATCATTGATGTTTCTCTCTAAAAGTTATTCGTTTGCTTATTTAATTTAATTCAGTTATTTATTTCCAATTAAATCACTTAATTTTGTTGCTCAAATAATAGTAATAGTAGTAGTGAGATTGGCTTCCAAACTTTGGTCTCTTGGGATACGATATCGGGACTCCAAGTCCTATACTACTTGATCGACTAGTACACTTGCTAGTGTTTGCTAGGACGCGTCATGTTGGTTATGATCCGATACTCCTATTATAGGCATTAAGTCTAATTATCCAAATGTGAAACAACGGTAGCATGGGTCCCAGTAATTTAGCATGACTTTTAGCATAGGCAAGAATACTGAAGAGTATATAAGGTAAATAATCCATCCAAACTACTTATTAAATTGGAGGATCATTGGTTGTGGTCTTATATTGTCCCAATTTTCTTTTAAAGCCTTAAATTATTTTGTTGGAAGTCTACTTCTCCTAATGTCAAAAGTTGGACCATGACTCCTATAGGAACACAATCTCTGTAACACCCCTATACCCCGTATACGTACACAGCATGCTAATACGATCGTAATATACGTATACTGAATATAGAAATGTCACGGTTACAAAACACACATGACATGACTCTTATATACTATGAACAAATTCAAAACCTTTAAATGAGTTTATAAAACGAAATAGATAGAAAGTTTATTTAAAACGCAGCGGAAAATATAACAAATGTTTCCCAATACATTTGCATCAAAATCAAAAGTTACAAATATAAAATATATACATGAGTGGCAGCTCTTCTCTTATCTTTAAGTCCAAAAATCAACTCTTCAACGCCTAGACTCACTAGGTCTAGAGGAACTCTCGGGTTCAATCCTGTCACCTGCGCGATGAACCACAATCGCGCTGAGCCAACAGCTCAGTAGAACAAACTATAATGATATTATGCTATGTCATACATTCAAACAATATAGATCATACTCAATACACTTTATTTTATGGATGTTACATTTCATTATTTCAATAATTGTATCATCATCCATTACTCACACATTTAACATAGACACACATGGGCCCAACAAGCATTTAATATGATATTCAAAGTTCAGAGTTACTGCTTTGGTTTATAATCACAATGATCAAGCCCGTAGGCAATATATATCATATCTCTATCCATGGATAGTGTAACAGACCCAGTCTCTTGGACCATCAACCCATTAACATGAGGAGATCCTCAACCCGGCTAGACTGTTACTAGTAACAGACCCAGTCTCTTGGACCATCAACCCGACTAATCGAGGAGATCCTCAACCCGGCTAGACTGTTACTTTTCATAAATTTCATTTTCACATTTCATTTAGTGTAACAGACCCAGTCTCTTGGATCATCAATTCAATTCAATTGAAGAGATCCTCAACCCGGCTAGACTGTTACCTTTATATAGGCATGCCACCAAAACCAGTACTCTGAAATTTGAATAAACATATTAGGCACACAACCATTTCATATATCTCTTTATAAATCTTTTTCTCAATTCATTTCTCATTCCACAATCAACTAGGCAAACATGCCTCATTTGAATCAATATAGCCAATCACAATGGCTTTACACATCATCTTATCATCACATCTTTCATTTTCATAACACATACATATACCATATTACATTTCATGAGGTTCATATTGTATAAAACATAACATTATTCAAACATATCAACAATACAATGAAATTACTTAGTACATTCACACTCAAATGTATAAGTTCCAAAATCACATGAATGTATGTTATAATGCAAGGTTTGTACTTACCTCAAAAGAAATCCACACAATTCTAAACACTTCCTCTTAACAAGTCCTTCACCAAATAATTAAGGCAATTCACCTTCTTCACAACCTAATTCAAAACAATGAGGAAACTCACATAAGATCATAAGGCTAAGAATCAATTAGGGCAAACTCTAAACTGGACACGCTCACCCACACGGGCGTGTCCCTGACCGTGCCCTAACTCCACAACACAGAAGCATTTACACGTTCAGGACCACGGGCGTGTCACTGGGCGTGTAATACCTACTGTCTCTCAGAAGTATCGACACGTCCAACATCATGAACGTGTTCCTGGCCGTGTCAATTCCCCAAAGTCACAGTAGCTATGACACGCTCACTAACACGGGCGTGTTAATGGCCATGTCACACCTACTGCCATCCAACACAATTGACACGCCTAAAGACCTGGACGTGCTCCTGAGCGTGTCAGGCCAAAAACCCAGATTCCGGCCAAAACAACAATCCAACCAACAAACAACAATCTTCCACCATCTTCCACTTCAACAAAACTCAACTAGACACACCCAAAACCATAACAACCTTGCAAAAACACCAACACAACTCAAAATACACATCCAACACCAAATCACAACATCATCAAAAACTCTAAACACAACCACAACTCAATCTTAACCAACAAACTTATTCTTCCTTTCAATCTTACTCTTTTCTTCAATCCAACCCAAGAATCAAAGATCAAGTAAACCCAACACTCTTAAACACAACACACTCAAAGAAAACAAGGGAATCAAGAGGAAACTTACCAAGAATGAAGAAAACTCTTAGATTCCTCCTTGATCTCTTGAAAACTTCTTCAATCTTGAGCTTGGAAGGTCAAATCTCTCCCTCTCTCTTGTTCTCTTGCTGCTGCCGTCCAAAGCAAAGAAAGAAGAAGAAAAGGAAAATGAGAGACAAGAGAAGAGAGGAAGAAGGAAGAAAAGGAAAAGAAAGAAAAGTCAAACATTAACCCTCTCTCTCCTCAAAACATTCTCCTCCACACAAATAAAAAATAAAATAATCTCAAACATCACCATCCACCCATCTTAATCCACTAACTCAATTTCAAAATAATTACCTTTATACCCTTCAAACAAATATTTGTATATGTTAAGTATATCACAATATATACAACATATACACATTACTCTAACCTCAACTCTCTTTCCAATAAAATAAATACACTTAATCCAATAATAACAATAATTACTCCAATACTTCTAGGGTACATTTTGGGATATTACAATTCTCCCCCTCTAAAAGAAATTTCGTCCTCGAAATTACCTGAAATCAAGTCTGAAACAACTGAGGATATTGTTCTAGCATCGTTTGCTCATTCTCCCAAGTTGATTCTTCTCTACCATGACTCTTCCAAAGAACCTTCACAATTGGCACTTTCTTATGCCTCAACTCTTTCATCCCATATGCTAAAATAGCAACCGGTTCTTCTTCAAAAGTCAGATCCGGACTCACCTCAATAGATTCCACTGATAACACATGAGATGGGTCTGACCTGTACCTCCTCAACATAGAAACATGGAAGACATTATGGATTCTGTCTAACTCTGGTGGCAAAGCAAGCCGATAAGCAACCGGTCCCAATCTTTCCAATACTTCATATGGTCCAATGAAACGAGGACTCAGCTTCCCTCTTCGACCAAATCTCAAAATCTTTTTCCAAGGAGACACTTTCAAAAATACTTTATCTCCCACATTATACTCAATGTCTCTCCTCTTCAAATCCGAATAAGATTTCTGCCGATCTGAAGCTGTTTTCAACCTATCTCGAATTATTTTCACTTTATCTTCTGTCTCTTTAACCAAATCAGGACCAATTAACTTACCTTCACCAGTCTCATTCCAACATAAAGGTGTTCTACACCTTCTTCCATACAATGCCTCAAATGGTGCCATACCAATACTGGATTGATGACTGTTGTTGTAGGCAAATTCTACAAGTGGCAAAAATCTGTCCCAACTTCCAGAGAAATCAATGACACAGCTTCTCAACATATCCTCGATGATTTGTATCACTCTCTCTGACTGCCCATCTGTCTGCGGATGGAAAGCAGTGCTAAAGTGTAATCGAGAACCCAAAGCACTATGCAAACTCTTCCAAAACCTCGATGTGAACCTCGGATCTCGATCAGACACTAAAGAAATTGGGACTCCATGCAATTTCACAATCTCACTAATATACAGCTCAGCCAATCTCTCAAGAGAATAATCCATCCGAACCGGAAGAAAATGAGCTGTCTTAGTCAACCTATCAACAATCACCCAAATGGCATCATGTTTTCTCTGTGTCAATGGTAAACCAGACACAAAGTCCATAGTCACTCTTTCCCATTTCCACTCAGGCACTGATAAAGGTTGAAGCAACCCTGTTGGGACCTGATGCTCTGCTTTAACCCTCTGACATGTGAGACATTTGGATACAAACTCTGCAATGTCTCTCTTCATACCAGACCACCAGTAATGCTGTCTCAAATCATGATACATCTTCGTACTGCCCGGATGCATAGCAAAAACTGATTGATGTGCTTCTTCTAAAATAATCCTTCTCAAACTAATATCATCTGGCACACACAGTCTACTCTTAAACCATAAGCTCCCATCACCTTTCACAAGAAAATCTCGGCTCTCCCCTTTTTGGCAATCTGAAACAATCTTCTGAATTTTCTCATCAATCAATTGAGCCTCTTTAATCTGATCTAACAACACTGGTCTCAGCTGCAATTGTGCCAACAATGCACCATCATCACAAGATATAAAGCTAGCATGCAACGCTCTCAACTCAACAAGCAACGAGAACGAATAAGCAGTCAAACCTGCTAAAGACTTCCGGCTCAAGGCATCAGCAACAACATTTGCTTTACCTGGATGATAATCAATCAAACAATCGTAGTCTTTAATCAATTCCAAACACCGTCTCTGTCGAAGATTAAGCTCTTTCTGAACCCCCAAATATTTCAAACTTTTGTGATCAGTGTAAATAAAACATTTCTCTCCATACAAGTAATGTCGCCAAATCTTCAATGCAAACACAATGGCTGCTAACTCCAAGTCATGGGTTGGATAGTTTAGCTCATGTGGCTTCAACTGTCAAGAAGCATAAGCTATCACTTTACCCTCTTGCATCAAAACACAACCCAAACCACTATGTGAAGCATCACTGTAGATCACATATGGTTTATCTTCCACAGGTAAAGTGAGAACAGGTGCTTGAGTTAACATCTCTTTCAACTGCTCAAAACTAGCTTGACACGGATCAGTCCACACAAATCTAACTCCTTTTCGAAGTAATCTGGTAAGTGGAGTAGCTATCAAAGAAAATCCTTTCACAAAGCGTCGATAATAGCCTGCCAAACCCAGAAAACTTCTAACTTCAGTCACAGACTTTGGTGGACTCCAATTCATAATAGCTTCAACTTTACTCGGATCAACTCTAATGCCATCTGCTGAAACTATATGACCAAGGAAAGTTACTTGATCTAGCCAGAACTCACATTTTGACAGCTTAGCATACAATTGCTTCTCTCTCAAGATTTGCAATACAATCGGCAGATACTTGTCATGCTCTTCTTCATTACGAGAATACACCAAAATATCATCAATGAAGACTACCACAAACTGATCCAGATAGGGCCTAAACACCCTATTCATCAAATCCATGAAAGCTGCAGGTGCATTCGTCAACCCAAAAGGCATCACTAGAAACTCATAATGCCCATACCTGGTTCGAAAAGCTGTCTTGGGCACATCCTCAGCTCTGACCCGCAACTGATGGTACCCTGATCTCAAATCAATCTTGGAAAATACCGCTGCTCCCTTCAATTGATCAAAGAGATCATCAATTCTAGGCAAAGGATATTTATTCTTGATAGTCACTTTATACAATTGCCTATAATCGATACACAATCTCATAGTACCATCCTTCTTCTTTACAAACAAAACAGGAGCTCCCCATGGCGAAACACTAGGGCGAATGAATCCTTTATCCAGCAACTCCTGCAACTGCACCTTCAACTCTCTCAATTCAACAGGTGCCATTCTATAAGGAGTAATAGAGATAGGAGTGGTACCTGGCAACAAATCAATACCAAACTCTATCTCTCTCTCAGGAGGCAATCCTGGCAACTCCTCTGGAAATACATCTGGAAACTCAGCTACTGTGGGAATGCTATCAAACTGAGAACCCTCTACCCTGGTATCCAAAACATGAGCGAGATAGGCATCACACCCTTTTCTAATCAGCTTCCTAGCTGAAACAGCTGAAATCAACAAGGATGCAAATTGTCTCTGCTCGCTAGATACCATCACAATTCTATCATCACTAGTTCTCAAAGTAACACACTTCTTCTTACAATCTACCACAGCTTCATGTCTAGACAACCAGTCCATGCCCAAAATCAAATCATACTCTTTAAATGGCATCTCAATCAAATCACCAGGAAATTCCTCTCCTTGCACAACAACTGCACTATCTCTGTGCACCTTACTAACAACCACACTATGCCCTAAAGGATTTGTCACCAAGACATCAAATCCTAGGGACTCAGAATGCAAATCAGTCACAGGCAAAATGGATGCACTTATGTATGAATGAGTAGATCCTGGATCAATTAAAGCAAGTACTGAAATGCCAAATAAAGAAAATGTACCAGCAATAACAGCTGAAGCATCTGGCTGCCTCTGCATCACATAAACTCTTTGGGAAGGTCCAGCCTCATCTGGTCTACTGTCCATAGATGAAGAGCCTCCTCTCTGACTGAACCCAGATCGACCCCCTCTATTAAAACTTCTGCCTCCTCTACCTCCTCTGCTAAAACTAGGTCGTGAAGCTGCAGTATCCACCGACCTCTGCTCCTGTACCTCAGGACATTCTCAAATGAAATGATCAGGGGATCCGCATCTGAAGCACACAGCTGGTCCCCTACTCATCCAACAAACGCCTCTATGTGACCCCCCACACTGAGCACATATAGGTGGAGTGAACCTCTGAACCGTTGGAGTCGGAGCACTCGTCACTGAAACCGTAGGTCTCGATCTCTGTCTTTGAAACTGCACTGACCTACCAACTGGCCTCTGACTCCTGCTGGTCCTAGGAACAAAGCTGCCTCTACCTCTCTTCACAGATGAAGACCCTGTCTCAAACTGGGGCCTTCTCACTCTAGTCTCCTCCTCAGAAGCAGATGCTGCAATGCCCTGG
Organism: Garcia nutans; assembly: GCA_947685225.1. Taxonomy (NCBI): domain Eukaryota; kingdom Viridiplantae; phylum Streptophyta; class Magnoliopsida; order Malpighiales; family Euphorbiaceae; genus Garcia; species Garcia nutans. The sequence goes on from CANTUV010000068.1 coordinate 7,190,682, forward strand.
GCTCTCTCTACACTCCTAGCTGCAGCAACAAGCTGGGAGAAATCCTGGTATCTGGAACCAGCCACAAGACACAAAATAGAGGGCCTCAATCCCTCCTCAAACCTTCTGCATCTGTCAATCTCATCAGATATAATACCTCCAGCATAATGACTCAATCTGATGAACTCGACCTCATACTCTGTTACTGTCCTGTGGTCTTGTTTCAAACTCAGAAACTCCATCTTTTTAACATCTTTATACTCCCTAGGAGTATACTTCATGTCACGACCCAATTTGTACATATGTACAGTACATCCATGTACAGTACATCCGCGTACAGTAACAGGAGTCGTCCCGAGTAATCACCAAAGAACAAGAAGTGAAAGGAAGCTCTATAGGACAAAAAGGACCTAATTGAAAAGATTGTAAAAGTTTTGGGGAGGTGACTGTAATTTCAAAAAGTTTTGGGGAGGTAACTGTAATTTCCAAAAGTTGTACTGGAGGTTCTTAATAGTGCATATAACAGACTCCAGAAATGGAAAGTAGAGAAAAATTGGGTCGAAACGGAACACCACGGTTTTTCCCGAAAACGCATAGTTTGAGAGATACAGTGGATTCTTGACCAAGGGTATTTTTGTCATTCTTGTAATAATAATTTATACACTGGAAAACAAGACACGTAAAGGTATCTGAAGTAAACGAAAGGACTCCGCAGTGATCGATGTTGAAGAACGAACCTAAGTGGAGACCCGAATCACGTAAGGACCTAAAGGGAATTTTTACAAAAGTCAAGGGCATGAGCGTAATTTTTATAAATTAGTTCAAAATCAAGAAGGAATGTCGGAAATGGAAACGAGAGGTTGAAAGGAAGAGAATGGTACATTTTACGCGTCATAAAACCACCCGGGTACGAAGAAAAGGCAAAACCTTCCATTGAAGGGTATTTTGGTCTTTTCACTTCCACCCATTTTCTAGAAAAGGGACACATGGCATAGTAATTTTCTAGAAAGGGACACATGGCAAAATCTTGTTTAAAGACACTTTTGGGTTGGATTAATCTTAACCCTCCATATGGCACCATCCTAGTTAAGATACTTTTGTGGTGGTTACATCTTAACCCTCCAAAATGAAATTAATTAAATAAATGAAAAATGGAAAAATATAAAAAGGGAGAGAAGGATGATTAAAGAATTAAGGACACATTTTTTTCTCCATTTTTGAGAAGTATGGCCGAAATTCTCTCCACCAAAAAAGGGAAGAAATTTTTCAAGTGTTCAAGTGGATTTTTGGAAGGAAAAGCTTAATTTTAAGGTAAGGATTCCAATTCTAGCTTTACTTTATTCATTTGATTGATAGTTTTCAAGTTATCAATGAAAGAAAAGTTATGAAAATTATAGGAAATCAAAGGGATAAAGAAGAATAAGGGAAGAAAGAATAGGACAAGCAAGGAACAAAGCAAATAAACAAGGTTTGGTACTTAAATCATTGCCTTTTCAATTAATTCACATATTTTGCATTATGGGATTTTTGAAATGGTTTTGAAATGAAGTTATTATGTGTGGTAAATATGTGGGAAAGTGCTCTTGAACCATGTGTAATCAATTGATTGTGAAAAGAATGAAAACAAAACAAACTAGCTAAATTGATGCAATTATTCATAAACTTTGATGAGTTTTTAATCACTCCTTTGGTTTGATTTTTGGAAGAGGGACCTTTAGTCCTTCAATGGTATCACAAAAGGATTCTAAAAATCAATTTTGCAAGAAAAAAATGAATTTCCCTCAAGTTTGGAAAAAATTGGGCCGAATGGTCCCTTTTGGGCACCATTCTGCAGCTTTCATTTTGGGCAGTCCGTTGAAGGGGCAAACGAAAGAATTTTTCGACGAAATTTTACATGCATTTAGTTAACTTATGAAAGTGTTTTCCTGAAAAAATTCATCCAAAAATAAGGTTGTTTACTTAGTCAAAACTGTTACCAAAGTTGACTGATTTTCAGCAGTAAAAACAGATTTTACTATTTAGTTGTCGCGCGCCATTGCGTTGCCTATTTTACGCACCGCGCTACTATTCATTTGGTCATTTTTCTAAATGTGTTAAAACTGGAATATTATGTTATGGATTGATGTTAAATCATATCAAATGACATGAAGGAGAATTGGAAATGATTAGAAAGGCATCATGACAAGCTATTCTGATAATACATGCATTATGGAAAAATCATGGCTTATTGAATATCATGATCAAATTAATTAATGAATTGTTGACGCTCTACTTGGTTATGACAGAACCCTTGAGATAAGGGTATGATGCATCATACTATTACTGCAGTACTGCTTATGACATGATATGATATTCCGGCTGAAGGCCGATGATTACAATGACATGATCAATGATGCAATGATAATGGCCATTGGCACATGTGCAAGAATTATGATGAATGATAATGAAATATGATCATGACAAGATATGTTTATCATGACCCTTCCTTATCCGCTGACGTTCTGTTAAACCAGTAAAGCAACCAAAATGATAAAAGCAAGAAAAATGATTTAAATTCAAATTATTCAGTCAAGCCTTTTTACCATCTGTGTTTTGTATTTATTCCTTTCAAGTATTTAAAGTATATAAATGTATGTTCAAATCATTCTTTCTTTTTATTTATTTATTGCAATGATTTAAGTACCCACTAAGCAATTGCTTAGCGAGTTTAGTTTCCCTCTAAACTCGTAGGTTAAACGAGGAGACGAGATTGCAGCATGTCCTGCGCAGCTGGCCTTGACTACTACTTTGGGTAGGAGTTTAGATATGATTGATTGTAGCAATATGGCATGTACATAAGCTTGTATGATCTAGCAAATAAATGTATAATAATGAAAAGCTAGAACACGTACACTGCTAGTAATCTAATAAATCTTATTTTGGTTTAGCACTTATGTATGCAAGTATAGAAGTGTGAATTCTTCTTGCAGGATTGTAGTTGAGGTTATAAGGGTGGATTATTGGGAGTGTACTTGAGTTGAATTGTGAAACAAAATGTTTTTCAAAAATTAAAGAATCAGTTTTGGCGACACTTGGGACCTCCATTTTTAGGGGAGGTTATGGCAAAATTTTTTTTAAAATCTACACTTAAAATTGGCTAAGTAAAATATTAAGACACAACCACCATGAGTTAACAGTCCATCTTGGTCTATAAACATAGGCTAAGATGGGGTGTTACATTTAGTGGTATCAGAGCACCGGTTTAGCCGGTCCTGGAAATTTCAACATAGGAGGATACACATTTTATGTTGGGAGTGGCCATTACCAATGTAAAATGGGATATCCTATAGCAGATAAGAAATGAGAGCATATATCATTTAGGTACAAAATGTCGGTATAGTAGAAAGAATATTATAAATACATAAGTATATAAGGTACATGTGATAAAGGAAAATCTAATAGTGCTTACGTACATGCCATATAGGAAAGTTAATGTGTTGAGTCAAGCCAGCTGCTAATTCTTATCACGATATATGTATACTGTATAAAGTTGCAAGAGGCAGAATCACAAAGAGTTATAGATCAAGAGAAGGAATCACACGCTTTCGTACCCATAAATGTAGAAATGGGTCTCGGACTTATGCCACGACCCGCAACGGTGGCTGTGGAAGGCGCCGAAGTTTATTTAAGATAGATGATAGTAACACTGCAATAAACGGCAAGAATGGTACATGTTGCGACCAAAAGAGAAAGGAAGTCCCCAATTGAGAAGTTAAGGAAATATGGGGCTAAAGAATTTAAGGCTAGTAGGGAAGAAGGATTTGAAGAAGTTGAGTACTGTTTGGACAGTACCAGTAGGGCATTGGAACAACTGAGATGCACACCAGATAAAAGATTCAATTATGCCATGTCCCTTTTGGTAGAAGAAACATATACTTTGTAAAACATACTTAAACGCAAGGAGAAATGAGTTTATATATCTACAGCAAGGAAGAACGACAGTATCTGAGTATGATAGAGAGATCACCCGCCTCAGTAAGTATGCAAAGAAAATGATAGAAACAAAGCAAGAAAGACGTCAAAGGTTTTGGAAGGATTAAATAATGGAATTAAAGTACAATTAGTAGTCATGGACGTGTTTGAATTTTCAAGATTAGTTGTGAAAGTTTTAGGTATTGAGAGAGTATACATGGATTAGAGAAGTAGACACCAACGCATGCAACAAAAGAGAGTACAAACTTAAAGCTTGGGAAGATTTTGACAAGTTGAGAAGAAGTTTAGAAGTGAAGATAGTTTTGCATAGTAAAGCCGGCGATCGCAAAGCCAAGGATCCGGCCGAGGTTCAAGACGCCAGACATCTGTAGCTAGTACATCGGGATCCTTATAAGGGGGTTCCAGGAGAAGGTTAGATAGGCGTATATGAATGTAAAAATGAAAATGTTTATAAGAAAATGAAATTTGAAGAATGGAATAAAAAGAGGAACAAAATAAGAGGATAAAAGAAAAGTACGTAAAATGTTATGACCAGACGGTAAGAGATAAAATAGATAGATCTTAGATAATAAAGATGAGTGAACAGAAATAAGTATATGAGAAATTCTCATGTTCGACCATTAGAGAATATGTACAGTAACCCCATGTACAATATTCATAAGCAGATGAAGTAAGCAAACTAAGAAGGTACTGCTGACCCGATACCGTCGTATTGAAATTTAGCAGGAAACCGGAGTTAAACGTGCTCGACCAATGATGATGGGAGACCATCCCGTGAAGTCTTAATAAGGTAGGTGACGGACCATATGAGTAGAAACTAGACGAAACCTAATCAAAACACTGTATTGTGATTCCTCCTGAAAATGCCCCAATGAAATCATCAAAATTAAGAAATTATAAGAAGAAGATATATGAGATTTATGAATTCAGTCAATGATGGAAAAAAAAAAAAGAAGAGAAAGAGAGAAATTGAGAACTAAAGAGGTAGAAAGTGCAAAATTAAAATTAGATCAAAAAGGAAAGAATGAAAGTAATAACAACTCAAGGACTAGGTAAAGGAAAAAGGAAAAAGTAACAATACAAAAATTACTGGAGGATTGGAAAGAAATGTAGATTTAAAGGATATATTACTCCTCTATGCAAACACTGTGGATGAAGACATAAGAGTGAATGCTGGTATTAAACAGATGGATGCTGGGAATGCGGGGGACCAGATCGTGTTAGGGTAAACTGCCAGAAAGACAAGTGAATGCACCCGCACCGACAGAAAAATCATGGCCCGCTTTTGGCCGAGGCCGAAGCAGGCGAAAGGAAAGTGATTCGAATTTTCAAAGAGCACAATCAGAGACCGTTGACTAGCTCAATTCAAGTACACCAGCCAGAGCCTACGCAATGAAAATTTAGAAGAATTACCAGTAGGATATGTTAAGTTTGAAACATTAGTTATAAATCCGATAAGAGACGAGGTAGTTAGACACAAGTGATTAAAGAATGTTCTATAGAGTTACATGAAAATGCATTTCCAGAAAATTTAATAGAGTTACCATTCTGAGAATTTGACGTAATGTTGGTATTGGATTGGCTAACAAGGTATAAAACAGTGGTCGATTATAAGAAGAAAGAGAGTAACACTTCATACTCCCCACAAGGAGGAAGTGACGGCAGTAGGAAAGAGAGCCGATTACCTAAACAACGTAACAGCAGCAGTTACAACAAGGCGTTCCATACAAACGGATGTGAGGCATACTTGGTAAGCACTATGGAAGCAAAGAAGAATGTAATAAAGATTCAAGAGGTATCTACAATGTGTGATTTTCTCGATGTTTCCTTAGACGAGCTACCCGGATTATCACCTAAGAGAAAAGTAGGATTCACTATAAATGTATATCCGGGAATTGCACCGGTGTCGGCTGCCTCATACCAAATGGTACCAACAAAACCCAGAGAAATGAAAACCCAATTATAGGAGCTACTCGACAAGGGTCTTATATGGCCAAGTATTTCTTCATGGGGCACGCCAGTACTCTTCGGCAAGAAGAAAGATAAATCCTTAAGGTCATATGTGAACTATAAGTAGTTGAATGAGCTTACGATTAAGGATAAATATCCATTACCGTCCATCGATGATGTATTTGACAACTTAAAGGAACCAAGGTCTTTTAAAAAAAAATATAGATCACCGACTGGGATATCAGCAGCTACGGATCAAAGGAAAAGACATTCCAAAGACTACATCTAGAACTCGATACGGACGTTATAAGTTCCTTGTAATGCCTTTTGAGCCCACACATGTGTTAGTAGTGTTCATGGATTTAATGAATCATATCTTTCATCCATATTTTGACCAATTTGTAAATGGTGTTCATAGATGACACCTTCGTTTATTTAAGGAACAAAGAAGAATACAATCGATACTTTTACATAGTATTGCAAATGTTGCGAGAGAAGCAGTTGTACGTCAAACATTACAAATGCAAGTTTTGATTGGAAAAAAATGACATTATTAGAACACACCATATTAGCATAAGGCATTAAAGTAGGTCTTAATAAAACAAAAGCCATTTTGGAATGGAAAACACCAAAGACAGTAATAGAAGTAAGAATCTTCTTAGGACTGGCTGGGTACTACTAATGTTTTATAAAAGGATTTTACATTATTATCATTCCAATGATAAGGTTGTTTCAAAGGAATGCCAAACTTCAATGGACTGATAAATGTTAGAGGAACTTTGAGAAACTAAAGGAAAAGTTAACGAATGCTTCAATACCCATACGGCCCGTGTCCAGCAAAGAATTTGTGATATATAGTGATGCTTCACACATCGGTTAAGGTTATATGCTTATGCAAAAAGGATAAAATAGTCGCATAAGTCTTTTGATGATTTAACCCATACGAAAAAATAATAATAATAATGATAACCCGGCACACTGTTTGGAATTAACAGTTATCGTATTGGCTTTCAAGATTTGGAGATATGATTTATATGGAGAAAAGTGTTATATTTATATAGACGCAAAAGTTTAAAATATCAGCCAACCCATGAGGATCTCAATTTATGGTAAGGAAAGTAAACCCAAGTTTTGGAAATAACAGCTAAGTTATAAATTATCATCTAGGAAAAGCTAATGTGGTGGCCGACGCACTTGGTGGAAAATTGATACCAGCCTTAGGCGCTATAAAGATCAGTTTAAGATCAATGGAAGAGGAAGTACTAGTAGTATAAATGCAAGCATAAACTATGTTTCTTTTCAAGAAATTCATCAAGTGCAAAAGGAAAACAAACAAATACAAAAATGGATCAAGCAAGTGCAAAGAGGAAAGAATATAAAATTCTAAATTTCTAAGAACAGTAGTTTGTATTATGACAATAGAGTAATGATACTAACAATGGGAGACATAAGAAAGAAAATTTTTTCGAAAAGCATATAGTAGCCTCTACACAATGCATCCAGGAGTTACAAATGTATCAATATCTAAAGAAGTTTTAATGGTAGCCTAGAATGAAGAGAGATGTTGTTGATTTTATGACCAAATGTTTAATATGTCAACAAGCAAAAGTGAAATATCAAATACTATCTGGACTGTTACAACTAATTTCCACTCTGGTATGAAAATGGGAACATATCACTATGGATTTCGTCATAGAACTACCAATGACACGAGGCTAGCATGACGTTGTTCGGATAATTGTTGACTGCCTAACTAAGTTAGCTCATTTTCTACTTTTACAAATGGATTATTCAATAGATAAATTGGTGGAAATGTACGCTAAGGAAATTATACAATTACACAGGATTCCAACGTCTATCATTTTAGGCAGAGGTCCACAGTTCATCATGAATTTATGATAGAAGTAGCAAACAGCTTCTGAAACCCAAACAAATTATAGCACTGCCTTTCACCCGTAAACTGATGGACGATTTGAAAGAGTAATCAAAATTTTGGGAGGACATATTAAGAGTATGTGTTATAGAATTTAAGGGTGGCTAGAATAGGTATTTGAGTTTAATTGAATATGCATATAACAACGACTATTAATTCAGCATAAGGTGACGCCCTATAAAGAATTATACAAAAGAAAACATGGAACACCAGAGTGTTGGACAGAATTAAGTAAAGACAAGATAAAATCATATGCGAGTAGGTAGGAGCAAAATCATATGTGGACTCGAAACGAAGGGACATAGAACTCTAAGTGGAAGACAAGGTTTTTCTTAAGACTTTTCCATGAAAGATGGTATTAAGATTTAAGCAGAAAAGTAAGTTAAGCCTTAGGCTTATTGGACTATATGAGATTATCGAACGCATAGATTAATAGCCTATCGGTTAACTCTATTACTAGAACTGAACAAAATACATAATGTTTTTCACGTTTCAATGATAAGGCAATATCGTTTGAACTTCACACACGATATAAAGACACAAACATTAGAGTCCAATCTGACCTAAATTATGAAGAAGAACCAATAGAAATTTTAGCATGAAAAGTCAAAGGATTAAGAAATAAGAGATTTCCTCCAGTTAAAGTGCGGCGAAGGAACCATAGAATGGAAGAGATATTTTGGGAAAGAGAAGGAATAATGAGGATGGAAGCCTAAATTTTACACCCGATCGGCTTCGGGACGAAGCCTAAATTTTAGAGGGGAAGAAATGTCACGACCCAATTTGTACATATGTACAGTACATCCATGTACAGTACATCCGCGTACAGTAACAGGAGCCGTCCCGAGTAATCACCAAAGAACAAGAAGTGAAAGGAAGCTCTATAGGACAAAAAGGACCTAACTGAAAAGATTGTAAAAGTTTTGGGGAGGTGACTGTAATTTCAAAAAGTTGTACTGGAGGTTCTTAATAGTGCATATAACATACTCCAGAAATGGAAAGTAGAGAAAAATTGGGTCGAAACGGAACACCACGGTTTTTCCCGAAAACGCATAGTTTGAGAGATATAGTGGATTCTTGACCAAGGGTATTTTTGTCATTCTTGTAATAATAATTTATACACTGGAAAACAAGACACGTAAAGGTATCTGAAGTAAACGAAAGGACTCCGCAGTGATCGATGTTGAAGAACGAACCTAAGTGGAGACCTGAATCACGTAAAGACCTAAAGGAAATTTTTACAAAAGTCAAGGGCATGAGCGTAATTTTTATAAATTAGTTCAAAATCAAGAAGGAATGTCGGAAATGGAAACGAGAGGTTGAAAGGAAGAGAATGGTACATTTTACGCGTCATAAAACCACCCGGGTACGAAGAAAAGGCAAAACCTTCCATTGAAGGGTATTTTGGTCTTTTCACTTCCACCCATTTTCTAGAAAAGGGACACATGGCATAGTAATTTTCTAGAAAGGGACACATGGCAAAATCTTGTTTAAAGACACTTTTGGGTTGGATTAATCTTAACCCTCCATATGGCACCATCCTAGTTAAGATACTTTTGTGGTGGTTACATCTTAACCCTCCAAAATGAAATTAATTAAATAAATGGAAAATGGAAAAATATAAAAAGGCAGAGAAGGATGATTAAAGAATTAAGGACACATTTTTTCTCCATTTTTGAGAAGTATGGCCGAAATTCTCTCCACCAAAAAAGGGAAGGAATTTTTCAAGTGTTCAAGTGGATTTTTGGAAGGAAAAGCTTAATTTTAAGGTAAGGATTCCAATTCTAGCTTTACTTTATTCATTTGATTGATAGTTTTCAAGTTATCAATGAAAGAAAAGTTATGAAAATTATAGGAAATCAAAGGGATAAAGAAGAATAAGGGAAGAAAGAATAGGACAAGCAAGGAACAAAGCAAATAAACAAGGTTTGGTACTTAAATCATTGCCTTTTCAATTAATTCACATATTTTGCATTATGGGATTTTTGAAATGGTTTTGAAATGAAGTTATTATGTGTGGTAAATATGTGGGAAAGTGCTCTTGAACCATGTGTAATCAATTGATTGTGAAAAGAATGAAAACAAAACAAACTAGCTAAATTGATGCAATTATTCATAAACTTTGATGAGTTTTTAATCACTCCTTTGGTTTGATTTTTGGAAGAAGGACCTTTAGTCCTTCAATGGTATCACAAAAGGATTCTAAAAATCAATTTTGCAAGAAAAAAATGAATTTCCCTCAAGTTTGGAAAATTGGGCCGAATGGTCCCTTTTGGGCACCATTCTGCAGCTTTCATTTTGGGCAGTCCGTTGAAGGGGCAAACGAAAGAATTTTTCGACGAAATTTTACATGCATTTAGTTAACTTATGAAAGTGTTTTCCTGCAAAAATTCATCCAAAAATAAGGTTGTTTACTTAGTCAAAACTGTTACCAAAGTTGACTGATTTTCAGCAGTAAAAACAGATTTTACTATTTAGTTGTCGCGCGCCATTGCGTTGCCGATTTTACGCACCGCGCTACTATTCATTTGGTCATTTTTCTAAATGTGTTAAAACTGGAATATTATGTTATGGATTGATGTTAAATCATATCAAATGACATGAAGGAGAATTGGAAATGATTAGAAAGGCATCATGACAAGCTATTCTGATAATACATGCATTATGGAAAAATCATGGCTTATTGAATATCATGATCAAATTAATTAATGAATTGTCGACGCTCTACTTGGTTATGACAGAACCCTTGAGATAAGGGTATGATGCATCATACTATTACTGCAGTACTGCTTATGACATGATATGATATTCCGGCTGAAGGCCGATGATTACAATGACATGATCAATGATGCAATGATAATGGCCATTGGCACATGTGCAAGAATTATGATGAATGATAATGAAATATGATCATGACAAGATATGTTTATCATGACCCTTCCTTATCCGCTGACGTTCTGTTAAACCAGTAGAGCAACCAAAATGATAAAAGCAAGAAAAATGATTTAAATTCAAATTATTCAGTCAAGCCTTTTTACCATCTGTGTTTTGTATTTATTCCTTTCAAGTATTTAAAGTATATAAATGTATGTTCAAATCATTCTTTCTTTTTATTTATTTATTGCAATGATTTAAGTACCCACTAAGCAATTGCTTAGCGAGTTTAGTTTCCCTCTAAACTCGTAGGTTAAACGAGGAGACGAGATTGCAGCATGTCCTGCGCAGCTGGCCTTGACTACTACTTTGGGTAGGAGTTTGGATATGATTGATTGTAGCAATATGGCATGTACATAAGCTTGTATGATCTAGCAAATAAATGTATAATAATGAAAAGCTAGAACACGTACACTGCTAGTAATCTAATAAATCTTATTTTGGTTTAGCACTTATGTATGCAAGTATAGAAGTGTGAATTCTTCTTGCAGGATTGTAGTTGAGGTTATAAGGGTGGATTATTGGGAGTGTACTTGAGTTGAATTGTGAAACAAAATGTTTTTCAAAAATTAAAGAATCAGTTTTGGCGACACTTGGGACCTCCATTTTTAGGGGAGGTTATGGCAAAATTTTTTTAAAAATCTACACTTAAAATTGGCTAAGTAAAATATTAAGACACAACCACCATGAGTTAACAGTCCATCTTGGTCTATAAACATAGGCTAAGATGGGGTGTTACACTTCAGCTCAAACTCTCTGAGAAAGTCAGCATAAGACAAGGTAGGTGGATCATCCATAGCGTGAGGCACTGTTTTCCACCAGTCATATGCATCCTTCTGTAATAATGACCTAGCATAATCAAATTTTTCTTCAGGCGTGGCTTGCAGCTGAATAAACACTCTCTGCACTCTATTAAGCCACTGCTCAGCTACAGCTGGATCAATAGTGCCTAGAAAATCTTCCGCCCCATACTTCCTCAACTTATCATACTGTCTCACTGATACCTGAGGCTGAGGTGGTGGTGGCGGTGGTTGCACTGGTGTTTGTCTCATCACTTCCATCATATGCCTGAACCAAGCTGGTGGAACCTCATCACCAACTGGTCTCCCTGACCCAGAAGCAGGTGCCTCACCGGCTCTATCAATTCTAACCTCATCTCTACTCTCTTCCGGAGCTACACTCTCCGCACTTCCCTCAACAAGCTGACGTGAATGAGGATCCATTACAACCTATATCTGCAAACATAGCAGAATACACCTTATTAAAGATCATAGACTGCCAATACTAAATATATATTTTATTCAAAACCAACTTTTTAAAATCAAAATATTCTTTTTCTTACAGTTTACCTAGGTTGAGAATCTCAAGCCTAGGCTCTGATACCAAAACAATTGTAACACCCCTATACCCCGTATACGTACACAGCATGCTAATACGATCGTAATATACGTATACTGAATATAGAAATGTCACGGTTACAAAACACACATGACATGACTCTTATATACTATGAACAAATTCAAAACCTTTAAATGAGTTTATAAAACGAAATAGATAGAAAGTTTATTTAAAACGCAGCGGAAAATATAACAAATGTTTCCCAATACATTTGCATCAAAATCAAAAGTTACAAATATAAAATATATACATGAGTGGCAGCTCTTCTCTTATCTTTAAGTCCAAAAATCAACTCTTCAACGCCTAGACTCACTAGGTCTAGAGGAACTCTCGGGTTCAATCCTGTCACCTGCGCGATGAACCACAATCGCGCTGAGCCAACAGCTCAGTAGAACAAACTATAATGATATTATGCTATGTCATACATTCAAACAATATAGATCATACTCAATACACTTTATTTTATGGATGTTACATTTCATTATTTCAATAATTGTATCATCATCCATTACTCACACATTTAACATAGACACACATGGGCCCAACAAGCATTTAATATGATATTCAAAGTTCAGAGTTACTGCTTTGGTTTATAATCACAATGATCAAGCCCGTAGGCAATATATATCATATCTCTATCCATGGATAGTGTAATAGACCCAGTCTCTTGGACCATCAACCCATTAACATGAGGAGATCCTCAACCCGGCTAGACTGTTACTAGTAACAGACCCAGTCTCTTGGACCATCAACCCGACTAATCGAGGAGATCCTCAACCCAGCTAGACTGTTACTTTTCATAAATTTCATTTTCACATTTCATTTAGTGTAACAGACCCAGTCTCTTGGATCATCAATTCAATTCAATTGAAGAGATCCTCAACCCGGCTAGACTGTTACCTTTATATAGGCATGCCACCAAAACCAGTACTCTGAAATTTGAATAAACATATTAGGCACACAACCATTTCATATATCTCTTTATAAATCTTTTTCTCAATTCATTTCTCATTCCACAATCAACTAGGCAAACATGCCTCATTTGAATCAATATGGCCAATCACAATGGCTTTACACATCATCTTATCATCACATCTTTCATTTTCATAACACATACATATACCATATTACATTTCATGAGGTTCATATTGTATAAAACATAACATTATTCAAACATATCAACAATACAATGAAATTACTTAGTACATTCACACTCAAATGTATAAGTTCCAAAATCACATGAATGTATGTTATAATGCAAGGTTTGTACTTACCTCAAAAGAAATCCACACAATTCTAAACACTTCCTCTTAACAAGTCCTTCACCAAATAATTAAGGCTATTCACCTTCTTCACAACCTAATTCAAAACAATGAGGAAACTCACATAAGATCATAAGGCTAAGAATCAATTAGGGCAAACTCTAAACTGGACACGCTCACCCACACGGGCGTGTCCCTGACCGTGCCCTAACTCCACAACACAGAAGCATTTACACGTTCAGGACCACGGGCGTGTCACTGGGCGTGTAATACCTACTGTCTCTCAGAAGTATCGACACGTCCAACATCATGAACGTGTTCCTGGCCGTGTCAATTCCCCAAAGTCACAGTAGCTATGACACGCTCACTAACACGGGCGTGTTAATGGCCGTGTCACACCTACTGCCATCCAACACAATTGACACGCCTAAAGACCTGGACGTGCTCCTGAGCGTGTCAGGCCAAAAACCCAGATTCCGGCCAAAACAACAATCCAACCAACAAACAACAATCTTCCACCATCTTCCACTTCAACAAAACTCAACTAGACACACCCAAAACCATAACAACCTTGCAAAAACACCAACACAACTCAAAATACACATCCAACACCAAATCACAACATCATCAAAAACTCTAAACACAACCACAACTCAATCTTAACCAACAAACTTATTCTTCCTTTCAATCTTACTCTTTTCTTCAATCCAACCCAAGAATCAAAGATCAAGTAAACCCAACACTCTTAAACACAACACACTCAAAGAAAACAAGGGAATCAAGAGGAAACTTATCAAGAATGAAGAAAACTCTTAGATTCCTCCTTGATCTCTTGAAAACTTCTTCAATCTTGAGCTTGGAAGGTCAAATCTCTCCCTCTCTCTTGTTCTCTTGCTGCTGCCGTCCAAAGCAAAGAAAGAAGAAGAAAAGGAAAATGAGAGACACGAGAAGAGAGGAAGAAGGAAGAAAAGGAAAAGAAAGAAAAGTCAAACATTAACCCTCTCTCTCCTCAAAACATTCTCCTCCACACAAATAAAAAATAAAATAATCTCAAACATCACCATCCACCCATCTTAATCCACTAACTCAATTTCAAAATAATTACCTTTATACCCTTCAAACAAATATTTGTATATGTTAAGTATATCACAATATATACAACATATACACATTACTCTAACCTCAACTCTCTTTCCAATAAAATAAATACACTTAATCCAATAATAACAATAATTACTCCAATACTTCTAGGGTACATTTTGGGATATTACAATCTCCTTCTATTTTTTGTGCCGACTCTGATTCTTTCATGGCCTCTTCTTCAGATATATCTAAGACAATCCTATTACGGTGATTCATTTTGGATGGTCACCAGAGTACAGAAATATTCCTTTTGCAATAAAAAAAATAAAACATGCTTATTAGTCATTTAATAAATCATTATACCAGTATGCAAAATCCATTTGTGATAAATGTTGAAATGTCATGTCATGCAAAACTACAATGCTATATGATCATAATGACATGTGATGTAAAAATTACACAATATTTATTAAAAATACACTTTATCATTGATCATGAGGAAGGTTTCTAAGATAAGAAAAAAATGCACCGTGACTTGAAAATTAGCGAGCAAATAGAGAAGCTTGAATATAAATTTTTTTGTTTATTAGTCCTAAACGAGTTTGGAAGAAGCAACGGTAGGTTTATCTAAAGGTGTTAATGATTGAGTTCTAATCTTAACGATATAGATTCACCTTATTTCACTGAATTTTAAGTTCTCATACTGTAGGTAATTCCACTATCATCCACAACTTGGACTAGCAGGTTCTCTCAACCAAAACATGGCTAAAAGACAGTCTGAGTAAGAATTTTTTGGAGACCTTATCCGGTTTCCCATGGAGGCAATTCTACTTAATCCTCATACTAATCTTATTAAGGTAATAGGTCACTTCCTAACATTTAAGTGAGTGTGCTATAAGAGACTTGTTGATTAAAGAACGCGAATAATATAGACATAATTAAATATTTTAGAAATATACAAAAAAAAATAATATTCAATAAATCTCAAAACACAATCAATAAATAAAATATAAATATCACAATAATATATATAGCTTAACCTCTCTATTTAGTGACTAACTATTCTCTAATGGAGTCGCCAGCTGTCACACATGAGGCAACATGGGAGCCGACGGGATATTGCTTTTAACTATTTTTTGTTGGCCTATATTTAATTGTTACTATTTTTCGTGTCTGTTAGGAGTCGCTACCAATCAATTATGATATATGATTGGATATTTAGTAACGGTCTGCGTTTCTAAGTTTGGAGAATTAATTACGTGTAGGAAAGAAAAAGCACCCTACAAGTACAATACTCAAAAATTGGTACTATAATTATTGTGATTTTTATTATCTATTTTTATTTGAAATATGAATTATATTCACTGCATGAATATAAATTCTAATTATATTTTCTTATTTTTTAATTATTTAAATTGTTATATCTACTACCTAGACACAATTAATAAATTTTATCATTTTACTTTATTATTGTTTTATGATTTTATTGCTTTTGTGCACACATATTTCATTGATTAGTTAATTATTTAATTCTTGTATTTACTACTTGAATGTAAGAATTTTATGACTTAATATTTATTAAACTTATAATTATTTTTTAAATTATATCTACTCTTTGGACATAACTATATTAATTATATATTTTTTTAAAATATTTTTTATATCTTTTATTTTTGTAATTTGTTATTATATTTTTTTAAAAAGTATTTTTTTTATTAAAGTGGATTTAAATTCGAAACTCGATTTTGATTGTCTACGTATCCGCTTGACGGAATTAAAGTCTTAGTAGTTTAAACTTTTTTTTTTGTTACTATTATTATTGTGGTTGTAATTAATGTTATTATTATTTTAAGTTCACTTCCTGGACATACTTCCTAGACATGAGTATACTTAATTATTTTATTATTTTATTTGATATATAATTCCTATTGTATATTTTTATTTATTATTTTATCCCTTTTTTTATGAACAAAAAAAATATCTGCTAGCCAAATGTAGCCACCAAATTTTATTTTATTTATACTCTTATACATTTTAAGTATTAAATTTACTTAGTGATTATTATATTCACTATATGAATATAATAACTATTTTTTATTTTATCCTTACATCTAATTAATTAAATAAGATATATAAAATGTCATGTAAAAAAAGAATAACAATAAAATTAATATATTTCAATTTCAAAGCATAACAGATAAAAATTAATATAGAGTTATTCTTCCTTTGGATATTTATTTAATTTTTTATTTATTTTCTTTATTTATTTCTAAAAAAATGAAGATAAAAAAATGCATGCTAGAATAATTTATTTTGCTATATTTTTTATCCACTATCTTGGAGTTTGATTTTATTTTATTTATTTATTGTGTATGTCGTATTTTTAGTATTATTATTTTATTTAATTTTATAATTTTTTTAAAGTAATAAATATATATATAAAGATTTATTTTTTTATTTTTATAATTGAATTATATTTTTTTTCCTTTTATTACATTTATGCTATATTTTTATAGTAATGATGCAAGAGAAAAAAAAATATTATAAAACTAGATTTTTACCATTATATTTTTTCTGTTTATGTATATATTTATTCCTTATCTTTCAAATCCTTGCTTTTCCTTTATTTATGATTTATTTTTGCATATGATTATATATTTTGTAATATTTTATTTGAATATTTGTATATAATCTAGAATTTTTGTTCTTATATTCATATTTATTATATAATTTTATAAATTACTCAAATAGAATGTAGTCATTACCTGACTATATATTTTAAAAAAAAAAGAAAAAAACATATAATTAAAACCACAGTAACAAATTGAAAGGTACAATATAGAGATTAAAACTTAAAGGATATTTACTTGAATTTAATGTCTCCAAGTGTTGAAATTGAATGTGATTTTTATTGTTTTTCTACTTAAATCTTCAATGTATTATTAAGTACACTTTTTATACCTACTAAAATTCTTTTCACAATTTCTTCTATCAGCGAATTTAATTACTCACAATTTTTTTTGTTAATTTACTTACTCGCCATTTTTCATTTCCTCTTTTTTTTTTGTATTTTCTTGTAAATTTTTCTCTCCTCTAATTTCTTATGATTTTTTTTTATGTTCCCTCCTCTATTTCTCAATCTTCCCTTCTCCTTTTATACCAAAAAAAAATATTTTTTATTCTTATTATTCATTTTACTAACCATTTCAATGTTTCAGGCAATGAATTATGCAAAAAAAAATTTATTTTTTTATAAAGTATATTCTATTAATTATTTTTATTTTCATATTTTAGGTCATAAATTATGAAAAAAAATTTCTTTTTTTCATAAAGTATATTCCACTAACCATTTTTATTTTCATATTTTATACCATAAATTATAGATAAAAAATTTTTTTAATTACTTTTCATTTTTTTTAGTTTTAAAAAAATGAATTACTACAAGTATGGCTAACGAAATTGTCTATTGATAAATTATGGGTAAATTTTTTGTAATCTATTGACGTATTTGAACTTCTATCAATAATACTAACCAATTTTCCATCGATGGTTCTAACAAGTTCAGATGAAAAGTTACCAACAAAAAATTAGTATACTCGATAACATCGACAACTCTTTCTGTCGATAGTTGATAGAGAAAATTTTTACTGTGCTAAAAAAATACTAATCTTATATAAATTAAATTAATATTTTTTAAAAATATATATATTTTAAAAAAATAATATATTTATATATTTATATTAAATTTACAATTAAATGTTGTTAATTTATATAATAAACTAGAATTTATTAACAAATAATTTATATAAGGTTTGATTACATCCCTAAAGTATAGCCAAAATTTCATATAAACACTTGATGTTTTTTTTTTTTGTCCAATCAGACACTATTTTTTGTCAAAAATGAATCATCTAACCCCTTGATGTCACGTCAGATCATTTTGCAGTTAACTCGAATACGCATGGCATTATGGTCCTTTTACACACGTGTCCTAACTTAATTGGTTTATCAAAAATAATAATAAAATAAAAAAGAAAGTTTCTTCTTCTTCTTCGACTTCTTCTTCTTCTTCGTGGAATTGAAGATCTAAAAAATCACTAATTACTTCTCATATCTAAATACACCATTAGCTTCTTGAATCTCTCCCTTTTTTATTATTTCTATGATTATTGTTGAAATTTTGTGGGCTTTCATTGAAATCTTATTCCACCATGGGAGAGCAAAGTAATAGTTAGCAATCAATAGAGATTAGTAAATCTCTCCCTCATTATTCTATGATTATTATTTAAAGTTTTACTGTTTAATTAGCTATTTCTATGATTATTGTTAAAGTCTTGTGGGGGGGTTTTTGTTGAATTCTTGTTTCATCATGGGAGAACAAAGTAACATATTACTTGTAATTTCGCATCTTTTTCTTCATGATGAAAAAGCTTCTACTGGTCTTTGATGAATTAAAATTATAAATCTGAGGTGAGACCGAGCTTCGATAGTTGGGTTCTGGGTTTCCTCAACCATGGAAAATTATTGATAATTTTATTAAAATGGAGATGAAAATAAAAGCCAAAGATTAAGAAATAAATATTAACAAGAAATAGAGTCTTTAAAGGAGCAAGCAACGAAGAAGAAGAAGAAGAAGAAAAAGACGATGAAATTTTTTTTTATTTTCACTTAAATTTCATTATTTTATTATTATTTAATTTAATTATTTTTAATTTTTTATAAATCAATAAGATTAAGACATGTGTACAAAATATGACATCCATAGAACTATATAGATGCAAGTTAACAAAAATTTGACTTCCGTCACGGCGAAGAGTTCAATTAATTCATTTATGACAAAAAAAAAATGGTCTAATTGGACAAAAAAAATCTTCAACTATGTAAGTAAAATTTTCGTTATACTTTAGGGGGTATAACAAAATGTATCCCTGAATAGAATGCATTGGACTGACCCACGTGTAGTTTGGATCACATGTCTAGGAAAGCCCAAACCAGTTACTCACTCACGCATCGCCTTGACAACCGGGATGGATCTGGTGAGGCTTTTAAGGGGTTGAGAGTCTATTTATGTAGTTAAAATTAATTAAGGAATAATGTTTTAGGTCTCATGATAAGTTAATTATAATTAATTAATTCTATAAAAAAATTGATTTCTACCAGTTTCAAGTGACCAACTTTATAAGGCTATAACTTATTCAATTTAACACTTATTTGAGCAAATAATTTTTTGTTTTAAAGCTCTAAATGCCTATTTTCTATCAATATAATAATGTTAAGCAAACAGTATCAAAAAACATAGAATTTTTCAAGTTTAAACATGTCAATATGATTATGATTAAAAACATATGATTAATCAACATATTAACAAATAATCAATCAATTACACAAAAGTAATTGATAAAACTAATGGAACACAAGTCAATGGCTCTGATACGAATGTTGAAACATACCCATATAAAAGAATAAGGGTTAAATATTACTTGTGATGATGCCTGCATAAGACTTTAACCACAGCTTATGCTATCGATTGTAAGACCAATCACCAATGAAGGGAAAAACTCTTGTATTTATAGCCTCAAGGCAAAACTATAGTGAGAAAACTAGTTTTTGTCTCCTCATTGAGATCTTTTTTACAATCATCCTTGATTATGATCCTTTTACTCCTTTTTTATAGGAGTTTATCAAGAATCAAACTCAAACAAGGAATATGATTCCTAATCTCATATATCTATACTCTATAAATATTATCTAAATATAATACTTAACTATTATTTAAATATTTTGGGCACCACGGGTTTTACTCATGGAAGATTTACAATCTACCCGGAGCACTGTACTATTTTTTCAAAAACACGGGACACGACACTTTTTTTTCAAATATACGTTTTGATGGTCTTTTTTCTTTTTTTCTGATTTTTGTAATTTTTTATTTTCTCTTTTTATTTATATTTTTATTTTTAAAAAATTTAATGTCTTATTTTTAATATATATATTAAAAATAAATATATATACAACATATACAAATATACATTCAACAATACAAACTACATTTACAACACATCTACATAATATTTTTAATATTTGTTTAATTTAAATTTTTTTATTTTTTATTCTCACAACATTGACACAATATTCATACAACATTTAACAACTTTTATATAAAATATACACAACTTAGATAATAAATATATAATATATATACAACATCTATAAAAATATTTACGAAACATATACAGAACATCTGTTAAACATCTACATAACAAAATTGTATGTATTTTTTTTATTTTTTTATGTGTATAATATTCAAAATTTATTTAAAAATAAATTTAACGATTTTTATTAATATATTTTTGTATATTTTTCTTTTTTATATATTTTTAGTATTATTTATTTTTTATAATTAAAATTAATTTTTCCTTTATAAAAAATTATGAATTTTATATGATGATAAATAATTTAAAATATTAAGTTTTATTATTTTATAGAATATTTTTATCTAATAGTGAATTTTAAAAAAATAAAAATTTAAAAATAAAATATTAATTTTAGTAAGAGAAAAGATATTTTTTAAAAAAAAAACTTTTGTTTTAGCAAGGAACGAGATATTTTTAAAATTTTATACTAATTTTTTATAAAAGTATAAATATTTTTAACTTTTATTATATTTTTAGAACAACAGTTTTTTTTATAGGTAGTTATATAAATGTCCCTTTACTCATTCTTTATGGACAAATTCAACCTACAAACCAACAAGAAATATATATTTTAATAAACTTTTAAATTATTTAAATTACATATTTTTAATATAATATGCTAAAAAGATCTTATATCTCAACCAATTTTTTTTTTATTTTGTTTCAATTTTTTTTAATTATGGTGTTATATATATATATATATATATTGTAGCATCACTTTTTTTTTCCAAATTCATTTATGATTTATTTTTTAATACTTGTATTCATAAAAGATTATATTAATATTATTTATTTTTACTATAAAAAATACTAATTATCGTTTATACACTAGCTCTTTATATATTAATATTATTTATTTATACTCTGGCTCTTTATTTTCATTGAAAATTACTAACAATATTATTATAATGAGTTACTTTATATATCAAGTATGAGTTACTAAAATGTTAAGTATACTGATTATTGACCGCGGCATGTTTATAAGTAACCATATGTGCTTGGCTGAAATAAGATAATGTTATTGTGTCATATAAGATTTGAAAAATAACCCAACAGCTATATTTTTTTAAAATTTTTATTTTTTTATAAGAGATATTTCAATATCAGTTATTTTATTATAAATTTATTATAAATTATGTAAAATTTATAAATTTATAACAAACTCATTATAAACTCATTGTAAATTCATAAAAATTTGATATTTTAGTAAATATTTTATAAATTCTGATATTTTAATAAATAATTTATAAATATAATAAATTTAAAATTATTTTTAATTTTTGTTATATAAATTGAGCTTGCTTATTATACTTCTATATATGCATTATATTGATGCTAATCCATTTATACATAAAGAGTGACAGTTGAACTTGCGCTTTTTGAAATTTTGATGTACGAGAATTTCATAAACTTCTCTATTATTTTATAATTAAGTTTTATTTTTGGTTTGAGGTTTGACTTAACCAGTGAATTTTTAGGTATGTATAGTGGCCTCACGGTTTTTTTTTTTCCAAGAATTGTTGCGTCCCTATGGATTTGGATTGTCACAATTGTAATGAAATTTATTTGCATGTCAAATGAATTTATTATTATTATTATTATTATTATTATTATTGTCTAAAGTGTATTTGCACCTTCATAATTTTTGACCACTGTATGTACTTAAATCAAATTAAATTCGAAATTATATAATAATCAATTGAAAAACTTTTATATGGATAAAAATTAAAATCAGAATAAATTTAAAATATATCAAAATTTAAAATTTAAAATTTTTAATCCAAATTATTATATAATATGGATAGGTGTATGAATCAATTGGATCTCAATATTATATTGAATTTTGTATTTTAATGTAAATTTGAGAGAGTTAATTTTGAAAACTAATTCGAAAGGTTGAAGAATTCAAATTTAACATGTTTATAACTAATTAATATAAAATTTATTTTTTTAATAATTTCTATGAATTTATTTAATAATTTGTTATTTTGTGTAAATTGAGATTGTAACAATTGATGTTATTTTATTTTAGTGTTGTTTATTTTTTAATTTTTAATTAGAATGTAATTAAAGAGGATTCTACTGATTGTAGCAAACATTAGGGCATGACAAAAGGCTTTTTTTCATGTTTAACTAAGCAGCTTAGAATCTATATGTCTATAGCCCATATTTTGAACTATATATGCTTTAGGTTAATTAATAATAATAATAAATTAAAAAAGGTATTGGCCCTCAAATTTTATGTTATTTTAGTTTGAACTCTAAATTATTGCAACTTCTTCTTCTTTTTTTTCCAAAGTCGTTGCCTTTAAATTTAACAAACCGTGCAAATAAATTAGTGAGAATATATTTAAAGATATTAATTTTGTAATGATTAGTTCTATGCCCTTAATTTCAAAAGTAAAGTTCTACTTCCGTCCTTTTGTTTTCTTTCAATCCACGGCATTAAACTTTTTATTATTAATTAAATTTTAATTAATTCATAAAAATTTTAAATTCAAAAATAATTATAATATCAATACATTTAAATCTATTGATAATATCTTAATCGTATTCTTCATAGGTGACCTTATTTGTCTGTATGGTCTAGGTTGATTTAGCTTATTTCCAATAAATATTAAACAATAAATAAATAGAATTTGTTATTAACATTTACAATATTTAAAATAATTATTACGAAATTATTTCAATTTTATTAATGAAATTAGGCTTATTTACCACTTAATTTTTCAGCGTTCTATAATTTTACAATATTCTTTGAATTAGATTATTATACTCCAAATTTTAAAAAATTTTCATAATTATATTCCTTAGTCAAAATTTACTTATTTGAATTTTTTTTCTCTCTCTCGTAGTAGCATATAATTATAATTCTTATAATAAAAATATATTTTATTATAAATAATAAAAAATATTCTCCACTATCAGAAAATACATAACCTTTTATTTTAATTATTTTGAATTGCATATATAATGTTTTTGTACTTAAAATATAGTTTTTATAATATTAGAATATTTAAAATATTTTTTAAAAGAAAAATTAGGTCCAGCTGCATAAAAACTGAAAAGATAAATTATATAATTTTGCATCTCATTAAACAAATTGAAAAAGAATCACTGATCAATTTAAATTTTTTTCTTATAATTAAGGGTATCTTAGAATTTTTATTATTAAATTTGCCATCGACTTTAAAATTTTGTTTTGAATAAAACAAAAATTATTTTGTTAATAAAAACAAATGTGATTAACTATTTATTAAGTTTTTCAAAAGTAATAGGTAAACTTGTTAATTATTAAATCTAAGAGGTTAAATAATAATTTACATTTTATATTTCAATCCATGCCACAATTGTGAGGAAAAAAAAGTTCAAAATAATAATTTTGACAAGAGGTATAATTACCAATAACTATAAAAATTTGTATTATTATACTCTAGCTAGTTTCAAATGTTAGAATAAAATTACAAAAAAAAAAAAAAACAAGATTTTTTAAACTACTAAATTTAAATTTTGGTTGAATTTTTCATACAATTTTTTCTTTAAACAGAGTCGCAAGCAAAAAATTGCTGCTTTTAGTTTTTTTTTTTTTTCAATAGATTAAATGTATTCTCATATTAATTTATATTAATTAAATTGGGCAAATGTTCAATTCATTCCATATGCTATTGATATTAAAAATATTAATTAATTAATAATATATAATATTAAAAATTAAATAATCATTAAATATATTAAAAAATTAAATTATTAATATTTATTAATATTATAAATTATAATATTAAAAAATATTTTTAATATTATAAATTTTAATATTTTTTAATATAAATTATTTATTAATATTTTTAATATTAATTTCATAATATTACAATTAATATTATATTAAAAATATTATAAAAATTATATATCTTATAAATTTTTAAAATAATAAAATTATAAAAAATATTTATTAATATTATAAATTATTATATTAGAAATTTTAATTAATAAATAATTTTTTAAAAAATTATATTAATATTTTTTTTAAAATTTAATTTAATCTATAATATTTAATTAAAGTTTAAATTAATCGCTATCATTAAATATTTAAAATTTTATAAAAAAAATTATTTAAACTAAATTTGAAAAAAATACTAATTTAACCTAAAAAAAAATTTATAATTGCTTTAAAACTCTCGCTACAATGCAGACTAAACTAAATCTTTCTCCTAATTAAATTTAATATTCTTTTAACTGAGTCCAAAAGTAAACTTTCATGGCCAAATAATAAAAAAGTTATTTTCAAAATGTCTACTCAAGTAATCGAATCTTGATGAGACGGACGAACTCCCTAAGCAATGCCCTTTGAACTTTTTTTTTTTTTTTTTTTTGAAATATGCCCTTTGAACTTTTGGATTGAAGAATAGACGACTTTTGGAACACGAAGAGCACGCAACGCATTTGCCTCGTCCAAGAAATTTTTTTCTCTCTTAATTTTGTTTTTACTTAATACGTGCTATATTCTTTTACTTTTTTTATAAAAAAAATTATAAACTAATATCAAATCAAATAGAAATTAATGAAAATAAACCATTTTATAATGATGAACAAAATTAAAAATAAATAAAAATTTATGAAAATAAATTATTTTTAACAAATTATAAGAGAGTTAACATTCAATACCATCAATAGGATTATATGATGAGAATGAGTAAATATTAATTTTTTTCTACTTAAATGAATCTATGAAGAGTGACTAAGTAAAATTTAGCAAACAACCAATCAAAAAATTGCCTCAAAATGCACAAAATCAATCACATATAAATACAATAATTTTTAACGTAGAAAACCCCTTCAATGTGAAGAATAAAAATCACGGGACCTCTCTTGATTCAAGTAAAAGTGTTCTACTATCAAAATTAATGTTTACAGTAACTAGAAGTTGCTACAACAATACTCAAGTAAAGTAACAACACCAAATCAACCAAATAACAAGAAATAAATAAGAAAATGGATAAAAATCACCCAAAATAGCAACTGTTCATGCCAATGGATGAGCTCCGGTTGTTCAAATCCGATCTCCACCGTCAGATTAAAAAACAACAAATTCTAAACGTGTTCACCAAATTTCAGCCAAATTTGACCACAAATGACCATCGATTGTCGGAGAAAGATAAACTGGTCGCTCTTGCAGAAATACATATGAACAGTAAACTTCAAGCTCCAAATGCTGAAAATCCAACCGTCAAAAATTTATCTCTACCGTTCAAAATGAAGAACGATGAGTTCTCTAACTTCTTTCCAAATTTCAACTTGATCGGAGCACAGATGACAATTCATTCGCCAAAAAATCGAGACTGCTCTGTTGACTTCTTTTGCAGAAAAAATTCTTTCTTTTCTCTCTCTCTCTCTCTTTTCTCCTTTGGTGACTGACACACTAACCCCTCTCACATGCAACATAGAGTTATTATAATTGTTAAAACATTAATAGCCTATTGGGCCAAAAGAAAATGGGCTCAAACATTGAGTTTTTCACATAGGAGGGAACCCAAAACCCTAATAATTCTCCCCCTTTTCGACTATGTGAAGGAGTTTGCCAAACCAGCAACTCTACAACATGCCTCCAACTTTCCTCTTAGTAAAGCCTTTGTGCACATATCAAAACCATTATCATCAGTATGTATCTTCTCAAGTTCAAGCTGCTTAGAATTCAAAATATCACGAATCCAATGATACCTCATATCTATGTGTTTGGATATATCGTGAAAAATATGATTCTTACTGAGATGAATAACACTCTGACTGTCACAAAATAAGACATATCTCTTTTGTATAAAGCCAAGATCATTCACAAACTTCTTCATCTAAAGCAATTATTTATATGCTTCAGTTGCTGCAATGAATTCAGCTTCTGTAGTAGACAATGCATTGTATTTCTGCAACCTAGATTGTCACCCAAAAGTAGACTTTCTTGAATCTGCATCCCCTGACAAATCAGAATCTGTATAACCACTGAGAATAGGCTTTCTAGTCCTAAAACACAACTTCAAAATAGCAGTGCCACGGAGATATCTCAAGATCCACTTCACAGCATCCCAATGCTCTTTTCCTGAATTAGACAAATATCTATTAACAGTACCAACTGCATGAGCTATGTCTGGCCTAGTGCAAACCATAGCATACATCAAGCTACCTACTGCAGAGGCATAAGAAACTTTCTGCATATATTCTTTCTCTTGCTCACTAGAAAGAAAATTGTTTGACACTCAATTTGAAAGACATGGCAAGAGGGGGTACTTATGGGTTTAGCTTTAGCCATATTAAATCGCTGTAATACTTTCTCAATATACTTTTCTTGAGATAGCCACAGCTTTTTACATTTCCTATCACGAATGATCCTCAAGCCAAGAATCTACTTTGCTAGCCCTAAATCCTTCATTACAAAGGACTTACTCAACTCTTTCTTCAAGCTATCAAATCTTGAAGAACTAGAATTCACAATGAGCATATCATCAATATATAGCAACAGAATGATAAAATCACTATTAGAAAATCTCTGCACAAAAACACAATGATCAAAAGTAGTCTTCTTGTAGCCTT
Organism: Garcia nutans; assembly: GCA_947685225.1. NCBI lineage: Eukaryota > Viridiplantae > Streptophyta > Magnoliopsida > Malpighiales > Euphorbiaceae > Garcia > Garcia nutans. The sequence continues at coordinate 7,217,963 of CANTUV010000068.1, forward strand.
GTTAAACCATAACTGACTCAAACTTCTTATACCATTGCATAGGTGCTTGTTTCAGCCCATACAAACTCTTTTTCAGTTTGCAAACATAATTTTCTTTTCCTTTTACCATAAAATTTTCAGGTTGTTTCATATAGATTTTCTCCTTTAAGTCACCATGAAGGAAGGTTGTTTTAACATCCATTTGTTCAACCTCTAAATCAAGAGTAGCAGCTAATCCCAAAATAACACGAATTGATGATATCTTAACCACTGGTGAGAAAAACTCCTCAAAGTCAACTCCCTTTTTCTGACTAAAGCCCTTGACAACTAATCTCGCTTTATATCGTAGAGATGATGAATTCTCTTCTTGCTTTATTTTATAGATCCACCTATTTTTCAATACTTTTCTATCTTTAGGAAGCTTCACCAATTTAAAGGTGTGATTATCAGCTAAAGATTACATTTTATCTTTCATAGCTGCAATCCATTTTGCCTTTTGCACACTCTCAATAGCCTCTTCATAGCATTCAGGTTCTTCTCCATCTGTCAAGAGTATATACTCATTAGGTGAATACCTAGTAGAATGTGTTCGATCTCTGGTAAACCTCCTAAGTGGAACTTTAGGTTCCTTAACATGTGGCTCTTGTTGATCATCATCTGCTTCATATTCAGGAGCACCAACCTCATCTGTATTCTGATTAACATTTTGCACATCACCATGATTCTGAACCTCAACTGCATCAGGCGTATGAATTGTAGGAGATGGGTCTAAATCAATCAAACTACTACTCTGAGGCTTTAATTTTTTCACTTTGTTAATATCTTCAATAGTTTGATCTTCTATAAATACTACATCCCTACTTCTGATAAGTTTCTTCTGAATTGGATCATAGCATCTGTAACCAAACTCATCTTGCCTATAGCCAATGAAGATACACTATCTAGTCTTGGCATTTAACTTAGACCTCTCATCTTTGGGAACATACACAAAATATTTACAACCAAACACTCGTAGGTGGTAGTAGGAAATATCTTTACCATACCAGAACCTATTTGGAATATCATTTTCCAATACAATAGTGGGAGTTAGATTAATCACATATGCAACAGTGTACAAAGCTTCACCCCAAAAGGAGTTAGGCAATTTAGCCTCTGAAAGCATACATCTGATTCTCCCCATCAATGTTCTATTCATCCTTTCTGCCAAACCATTCAGCTGAGGAGTCTTGGAAGGTATCTTCTGATGTCTGATGCCCTGTTCTCTGTAATATGTATCAAAAGGCCCACAATACTCACCACCATTATCACTACAAATATATTTCAACTTCTTTCCAATTTCTCTCTCAGCAGAAGCTTGAAATTCTTTAAATGCACCAAAAACTTAATCTTTAGACTTCAAGGTACGAACCCAAAGTCTTCTAGAATGATCATCAATAAATGTCACAGAGTAAAGTGCACCACCAAATAACTTTTTCTTCAAAGGACCATATACATCTGAATGTACCAGTTCAAGCAAATCATTTTTCCTAGAAGGAGAATGATATTTGAAAGAAATCCTCTTCTGTTTTCCAGCCAAGCAATGAACACATCTGTCTAACCTTACACCTTTCAATCCCGAAAGTAAATTCCTTTTAGCTAGATAATCTAGTTCTTTCTCACTAATATGACTCAGCCTCTTGTGCCATAATTCTAAAGAGCTATCACCTTCAACTGTATTAACAAGATCTGTAGATATTGAAGCTTGCAACCAATATAAGCCTGAAGCTTTCGTTCCTCTACCCACAATTACGGAGCCTTTGCTGATTTTATATTTTTCATCATCAAAAGTGCTGCAATAGCCATCATCATCAAGCTTACTAGTTGAAATCAAATACAACCTAATTTCAGAAGCATGTCTAACATTTTTTAGTTCTAATTTTGTTCCATTTTGGATTTTCAAATAAACAGTTTCAATGCCTATCACCTTTGACATTCCATCATTACCCATCTTTAAAACTCCAAAATCACCCGGAGTATAAGATGTGAATGTAACGACCCCACTAGCACAGTCTTACGACAGTTGGTCATATTGGCCTTTTCTCCCGTAGGTGGACCATAGTCCCAGACCTCAACCCAGCAGGTCGCCACAGTACCCGTTCACCTCACGGCTCCCGAGCAGAAATTTGTTTATTTGGCCTCGAATGAGGTCACCTCCCTCATTCTAACCCATGACCTCCTCCCTTAAGAGGAAACCATGAGATGAACGAGTACCATTTCTACCAGTATGAACGGGTACTGTGGCGACCTGCTGGGTTGAGGGCTGGGACTACGGTCCACCTACGGGAGAAAAAGGCCCAATATGATCAGCTATCATAAGACTGTGCTAGTGGGGTCATTACAGTGAAGAACTCCTTCCTTGATGTAACATGAAAGCATGCACTACTATCAAGAACCTAAGCAGTATCATCATAGGCTACATTGACCATATTCTCTTGATAAACTATAGCCAAATCATTATCTGAAGTGGTAATGGCAATATGATTAGTATTGTTATCATTGCCTCTCCTTTCTTGCTTCCCTTTATCTGCCTTGTTTTCTTTCTTCCACTTGAAATAATATTTCTTGATATGTCCTAGTTTACCACAGTAATGACATTCAATGTTCTTATACCTTAATTTTGATTTACTCTTGCTCTTGCCTCTCCTACTTTTACTTTTTTCCCCTGTTTTCAGTAACCAAAATTTCTGACTGTGAAGTAGATACCTCTTGATTTTTTCTTCTCATCTCTTCATTTGAAACACAAGTCTTTGCATACGATATGGTTACACCACTTTTAGGAGCAAAATTAGTTAAAGATACACGAAAGTTTTTCCATGATTTAGGAAGTGTATTCAACAACTAAAGTCCAATAACCTCTTCATCAAATTTGACACCCATACCAGATAATTGATCAAAGTTATCTTGAAATTCATTCAAATGATCAAGTATTGAGCTACCTTTTTCTATATTGCAAGCGTATAACTTGTTTAAACAAAAATAACTTATTTTTATCACTTTTTGAAGCATACAAAGTTTCAAGCTTTTTCCACAAGGTTTTGTTTCATTAGCAATATGATTCAACACATTATTTTCTATCCATTGCCTAATAAAACCACATACTTGCAAATGCTCAAATTTCCAATCTTCATTAGATTTAGACTTAGGTTTTTGAGAAGCAAATACAAGTAAATGTAATCTTTTCACAATAAGAAAATCTTTTATTTTTCCTTTCCACTTGTGATAATTTGTGCTATCCAAGCAAACCATTTTACTCACATTCACCTCCATCATTCAAACAAGCAAACAACCAATAAACTAATGAACTATCTCTGATACCACTTTGATGGGAAGGAGTCAAGATTAATTCTTTCCTATTTGAATGAATTTATGAGGAGTGACTAAGTAAAATTCAGCAAACAATCAATCAATAACCTACTTTAAGATGCACAAAATCAATCACACATAAATACAATAATTTTTAACGTGGAAAACCCCTTCAATGTAAAGGATAAAATCCACGTGACCTCTCTTGGTCTAAGTAAAAGAGTTTCACTATCAAAATCAATGTTTACAGCAACTACAAGCTACTATAACAACCCTCAAGTAAAGTAGCAACACTAAATCAACCAAATAAACAAGAAATAAATAAGAGAATGGAGAAAAATCATCCAAAATAGCTACTGTTCATGTCAATGGATGAGCTACGGTTGTTCAAATCAGATCTCCACTGTCCAGATTAAAGAATAACAAATTCTAAATGTTCTCACCAAATTTTAGCCAAATCCGACTATAAATGATCTTTCGATCATCGAAAAAAGACAAACTGGTTGCTGTTGCAGAAATGCACGTAAACAGTAAACTTCGAACTCCAAATGCCGGAAATTCAACCGTCGAAAATTGATCTCCACCGTTCAGAATGAAGAACGATGAGTCTTCTAACTTCTTTCCAAATTTTAGCCTGATCGAAGCAAGATGTCTGTCCAATCACCGAAAAATTCAAACTGCTCTGTTGACTTCTTTTGCAGAAAAAAAATTTCTTTTCTCTCTCTCTTTTCTCTTTCTCTCTCTCTTTTCTCTTTCTCTCTCTCTCTCTCTCTCTTTTCTCCTTTGATGGTTGACACACTAATATTAATAGTCTATTGGACCAAAAGAAAATGAACTCAAACATTAAATTTTTCATATAGAAAAAAAAATCAAAAACCTAACATAATAGGTGGCTGCAGAATATAAATACTTGCCATATTCTTTTACTTTTTTTAAAATATACATTTATATTAAATTAGTCAATAATTGATCATGAGCTATAATTCTATTTAATTTATAATTTTCATAGGATTATCATATTCTGTATATAATTTTATATGTATCGTATTATATGTAAAATTTGTTTGAAAACTAAATAATAAAATTTGTTTTTCAATAAATTAAAAATTTTAGAAATTACGTTCAAATAAAACTTGACGTGTAGCAGATGATAAATGCATATCTCAATTTTAAATTAAATATCAAGTTTAATTTCCCTTCCTCCTTGTAACAAAAAAAAATCCATCTAAAACTCTACATAAATTATATGCATTTAATTAGTTAATTTGTTGATTTTTAGTAACAAGATACTCATCTGGATTAATAAATTTCATTTTCTAGGATAATTGAATTTGATTTATTAAATGAACAAGCCAATAACAGGTAGTTAATGAGCTTTCTCTCTACTAAAACATATAATAATAATAATAATAATAATAATAATAATAATAAATCTTAATTTTATATTCATATGAAAAAACACATTCCGCTATTAAAAATTGACAAGATAATTAAATTATAATTTTAAACGGTCAATCTATAAATAAATAAATATATATATATATATAATGATTCCACCGACAATGTTTGTAATTAGTAATTGTATACGAAAACAATATCCTATTGCAGGTTTGGTTTTGGTAATTAGAATATTATCTTTAAGACTTTTGTCCAAAAAAAGGTAAAAGAAAATTATCTAAAAAATAAGAATAATAAAAAAAATTGAGAAAAGATCTGAATGACATGTGCAATTATCTCTGTCGTGTGTATGCATAATTTGTCTAACATAAAGGTCGGCAGCGGGTACGTATCCCCCAATAATTTGAGAAGACAGCTGAGTTGTAAAGCATCTTAATTTGAGCAGATCAACCCAAGATTTGCTTACTCGCTCTTCATACCCTTTTCTATCAATGCCTTTTTATTACAAATTGCAAATAAAAAAATAAAATAATTAGAATCATAACCAAATCCATTAACTTATCTTATGAAAAAAAAATATTACTATTATAAAGATATATTATTAAACTTATATTTTATTTAAAAATTATATTTAAAAAATATAGTAAATATTAAAAATTTAAATTAAAAAATTAACTTATTTAGATACAGTATAATTTTATTAAAAAATTTTAAATAATATCTAAACTATTTTTATAATATTTTTTTCATATTTATTTAAATTATATATAGAATTAGATAATTAAAATAAAAATATAATCCCTAAATTTACTTTTTTTGGTAAAATATATTTCTTTATTCTTTTTTACATAAATTTTTTATTAATTAATTGATAAAATTTAATAGAAATATTATTTTATTCTATATAGATTATTTATAAGTAAATATATAAAAAATGATATGCTAAATTTTTTAAAAATTATAGTGCAACTAAAATTATTATTAGAGTATTTTTATTTATCATACAAATTTTTATTTTTTTTAAATAAAAATTATTTTCAGTTTTTGGTTATATTTTTAAAAAACTATGTTATAATTATTAAAATTTTATTTTATTAAAAAATTAAAAAAAGATAAACATAAAAAATATTTTTTAATGAATAAAGAACAAATTTTTTTATTAATATAAAATATCTTATTAAAAAAATTTTATTAGTATAAAATATCTTCTTAAAAAATACTTAAAACTATATATATTTTATGAATTTTATATTTAGTGTTAAAATAATTTTTATTTAATTAAACAAATTTAAAAGTTGATGATATTATTATACCTTTTTTTAAAAAATATTAAAATAAAAAATAAAAATTATCCCCGACACAATCTTAACATTTCTAGCTGCTGCTTTTTCAATCACCAAATTCTTATGTTTTTTATTAATTTTTATTTTTTATTTAAAATTAAATAAATTTTATTGATTACATCCTAATCAGTTAATCAGTATTACTAAACTGATAATTAATTTTCATTTTTTAATTAATAAACATGAAATTTGAATTTTTAGTTATTTATAAATAAAATATGATACTATACTTAAATTGCATAACTATTGCATAAGATGAGTGTGGCAGAATTTAAGGAAGACTTAGATGGTATGGGCATGTTTTAAGAAGACCTCCTAATGCTGCGGTTCGTAAGTGTGAGAATTTGTTGATTGAGGGGGCTAGAGGTCGTGGCAGACCTAGAACTGTGTGGAAGGAGGTGATAGCAAGAGACTTACGTGCCTTAGATCTTGATGCAGATTTGATTAATGACAGACTTGAATGGAGATGTAAAATCCGTGTCTTGGAAGGGGCCTAAGGCTGAAGTATCTTTTTTGGTGTCTTTTGAGCTTATTTTGTTGAGAATTCATACAGCCGACCCCAACTTGTTTGGGATTAAGGCTTAGTTGTTGTTGTTGTTGTATAAATAAAATATGATACTATACTTAAATTGCATAACTAGTAATCAAAGCCAATTCATATTAACAAATTAAGTAAATATAATTTACTTTTTTTTCAACAATATTAATAAATACAACTACCAATTAAAAAAATCCATAAAACAAATGATATTCTAATTAGTTAAAAAAATGCTAAGGCAAATGAATTCATTTTTACATATATATATATATATATATATATTCGGTTAAGGAAAACTATCGCTCTACATCTATAATACTAAAGCAGAAAAAGTTAAAAAAATAATCAAAAAAATCATTTTATTTATTAGATTTATGTATTTACTAAATTATTTTTTATATTTATTTATTTTATTTCAATAAATATTTATATAATTATATATAAATCATATTTTATCTTTTTTATTTGTCTATTTCATACTTAATTGATATTTAAATAAAAATTATACTGTATATACATAATCATATATAAATCATATTTTATCTTTTTTATTTGTCTATTTCATACTTAATTGATATTTAAATAAAAATTATATTATATATACATATAAATATTTATTTAATATAAAATATATAAATATAAAATATAAAATAACCAATATATAATATAAATATCTATTAAAATAAAATAAATAAATATAAAAAATAATATAAATATAAAAATACATAAAATAAAATAATCAAAATTATTAAATTTAACAGCAAATATTTATATATTAAGGGAAAAAAACTAAAAACCAAACCGCATCATTAGATCAGCGAACCAAAACTTTCAGCTGAATTTGATAGGTTTTGATTTTATCAAATAATATTATATTATTTAGAAGTACTAATAATTATTATTATTTGCCCCACAATCAATTTTCAATTCAATGTTCCCTGAAATATTAAAAAAGTTAACAGTTAGAGTTTTAGTTGGATTGGTTGACAGCTCAAAAAAAAAACTTGGAATGGTTGGATTCTAATTAAATAAATTTAATTACGGCCAAAATATTGGTTAGTACATTTATAATTTGAGTATATTTATTAATAATTTTAAAAACTTCATAGAGAAGTACAGTTAAAAAAAAAAGACTACAGAGAAAAGTTTTATCTATAAGTATTAATAGTTAAATTTGCTGCTGGCTGCAGCTAAAATTCGAAGCTATCGACTGAAAAAAAAAAGGCAATCTTAGTAATTATTTATAATTATATGTATTATAATTGTGTCAATTTTTTTTATTAAAAAAATTACATCGCAGCATGTATTTTTGTGATGAATATTGTCAAACAAAAATATAATATAATAGAATTTTTTTTTTCAAATAATTAACCACTTAGGTTGAGGAGGATCTTTTTACACAATTTGATATAAATTACATTATAGATGAAAAAAAGATATAAAACAATCATTAACTTTGCTAAATTATAGATATATAAACGATGATATGAACAGATTTTAATTTTTAAATAAATTTTATATATTAATAAACAAAAAAATGACATTTAAATAAAAACATAAAATTTTTGAATAAAAAATATAGGAAATTTCTTTTAGGTTAATATATAATATCCAAATATAATTTAATTACTTTTGATAGAATTAAAGTTATTAGGTTCATAATACATTAATTTCTAGTAGATATAATCTATTTGCTCAAAAATTGGATTGCAAATAAGAATAAAAGAATAACTACACAACAGATGGGTTAAAAATCTTTTATATCAAACCACGACTAGGTATACTATTCTCTGGTGAAACATGCATAAGTAGTTTATGGTATAGTTAAAGCTAAAGCATATATACGTGTAAGAATTTGTGTGGTGAGATGTATATGAGTAGTTGTAACAGAGAAAAACATAACTACTTATTTATCTTATTAACGTACTATATATTAATATTATTTAAATATAGTAATAATAATAAAAGTAATTATATATATTAATTAATAGCACATGTCTGTTGGCTGAGTGGGCAATTTTTATATTTCTGGTCCTTTTCCTGCTGCGGAGATTTAAGTCCTTCAAAAATATAAATAAATCTTATTGTTGGGTATCATGGCTACGCACAATATACAAATTTAGCATCTCCCTTGGCAAGAAGTTAAAAAGCTTGTGTCGCCTGATATTATCTGATTCAAAGTTTCAACCTCCAATCCAACAAGCATGGGAGTGTTTGCTGGTCTTGGGATTTTTGTTTTTGCTATTTTAGCATATTTAGGTTCAATTAGTGCTCAACTTCAGATGGGTTTTTATTCTCAAAGCTGCCCAAAAGCTGAGCAAATTGTTCAAGATTTTGTTAACCAACATATCCATAATGCTCCATCTCTTGCAGCCACCTTTATCAGAATGCATTTCCATGATTGCTTTGTTCGGGTAAGTAATACATGATCTTTCTTGTTTCTTCTTCTTCTTTTTTAATCATAATATATGTGCGTGTGGGTTTCAGGGTTGTGATGGTTCTGTGCTTATAAACTCAACATCAAGCAATCAATCTGAAAAGGCTGCAACTCCAAACTTAACATTGAGAGGGTTTGATTTTATTGATAGAGTTAAGAGCTTGTTAGAAGCACAGTGCCCTGGTGTAGTCTCTTGCGCAGATGTTATTGCTCTTGTTGCAAGAGACTCAATTGTTGCCACAGTAAGTCCAATAATTGGTCAATATATCCCTCTGTTTTGTACATTGAAATTTCTTTATAATCGGAAGACTCAGTCACATTTAAACTCAAATTAATATCCAAAACTAATTCCAACCCACCATAGATTTTTGTTAATATTTTTATTGTACATGGCTTTACCAGGGTGGCCCATTCTGGAAAGTTCCGACTGGCCGGCGAGACGGAACAATCTCAAATTCTACAGAGGCCCTCAATAATATCCCTGCTCCAACCAGCAATTTCACCAATCTTCAGAGACTATTTGGTAATGTAGGACTGGACCTAAAAGATCTAGTCCTCCTATCAGGTAATAAAATTTAAAATTGCACAGAACTTTTCTTTTCTTTTTTTTTTTACTGTACCTCCTTTAACATTTCATTATTACTTTTATTTTAGGTGCACATACAATTGGGATATCTCATTGCCCATCATTTTCAAATCGGCTATACAATTTCACTGGAGTAGGCGATCAAGACCCAGCTCTAGATAGTGAATATGCAGCAAATCTCAAGGCAAGAAAGTGCACAACTCCTAATGATAACACCACAATTGTTGAAATGGATCCTGGAAGTAGAAAAACATTTGATCTAAGCTATTATTCAAATTTACTAAAGAGAAGAGGCCTTTTCCAATCAGATTCTGCTTTGACCACAAACTCTGCTACTTTGACTATGATTAACCAATTGCTTAGCGGTTCTGTTCAAAATTTCTTTGCTGAATTTGCTACTTCTATGGAGAAAATGGGACAAATTAATGTTAAAACTGGATCTGTTGGTGAAATTAGGATAAATTGTGCAGTGATTAATAGCTGAAGGATGTTTTGGAAGTTGGTTTCATGATCAGTTTATTAATTTAAGAGTTTTGAATGTGAGTTGATACCAATAAAATAATTACTGCAGAATTTTTCTTGTATATCAATTCAATTATTACCTTAGGATTTGAAATCAGTAATTTATATTGAGTTCTCTGAATTTGAATAATAATTTGATGTAACATAAAAGTCGTCTAGATTTTTTATGTAAGTGTGCTGGCATGTAATGTTCTCTTGTTCTTTAGTTTTCCTCTTTTCATGTATGATAAATATATGAGAAAATTATATTAATTTTTTTATTTTTAAAAAATATTTTATTATTTGCGTATGTTTTTAATGTTCTAACTAAATGTATATCAGATGTATAATTCTGAAAGTATAATAATTTGAAATTAAAAAAATGAGTATTTTTTAAAATATATTTATTTTTTAAAATATTCTTAAAGAAATATATAAAATACGCCCAGCTTCAAATAAAATAATAAACCAAATTTAACATATTAACGAGAGTAGGGTTTAGATTTTTTAATTTTTAATCAAATCAAATTCAAGATTTCTACTACTTTTTTAGACTCATTTTGACCTCGTGATATTGTTAGCTGGTATATTAATAGAATTATCAAATTGATTGACCACATTTAAAAATAGGTTTAACATTTATCAAAAATGAGTTTCATAGAACAAATTTTGTTTGAATTAGACAGTATAAATTATTATATCAATCTCGATATTTGATAGGATTAATATTTTAATCTCTACTATTTTAAAATTAACACTTTTAATTTTTGAACTAATTTTAAGGAAAATAATATTAGATTTTAAACGATCAAGAAGAATTAAAATAATATTAATTATACTTTAATATTTTTGTGAAAAATTAAAATGCAGCAAAAAAATTAATAATTTTATAAATACAGACCAAAATTATGGCCATTAACAAAAATTAAGAACTAAATATTAAGTTTGAAATAACAAGAACTAAAGTGCTAAATATGTTAAACATCATTATGATATTAAGATATTTACTCTATTGAAATTTTAATTTATTTAATTGGAACTTGTCATGTTATTGGTGTAATACATAAAGTTAAAGGTAAAAATGATACTAAGCTTAAATAAATTGTAAAATCATGAACAGTAAAAAACTAATAATGGAGTGCCTTTAATTTGTTAAAAGGATTATTTATATAATCCTTTTAACAAAGTGTTGCGTAAATCTAGTGAATAAATACAAGTTTTATTCTTTATCAAATGAAAAGGCGCGCAGAAAAATAAAAAAAAAAAAAAAGAAAAAGAAGCCTAAGCTGCCAGTTGTAAAAGGAAAGAAATTAATAGTGTTGTTGCAATGACTTCCCAAGTACAAAAGTTGAGTAAAGGTAAAAAAAAACTAAAGTCGGTCTGGTTAAAAGGTGGATTTTGACATTATGCAATTTTTCGATGGTTATGGCCTACTCTCCCTCCTTACGAGTTGAAATATCAAAATTATTATAAAAAAAAAATGAAACTTCAATTAATATCTAATAGGATGAAAGACCAAATCTTTCGGTGAGTTTTTGAACAAGTTTCAAATAAACCTCTTCTTAACCAAATAAACACTTTTTTTTTTAATTCCAATTGAGAGAAATTTCTTTTCGTTGGGTGGGTCTCCCCTATCCCATCCTTGGCAGAACACGATAAAATATATATTATATATATAATATATATTATATATGTATTATATATAAATATATATATATATATATACCGGCAGAAATTTAAATATATAAAATATTATATTATATTATATTATATATATTATATTTTAATTATTAAACATATAAAATAAATTTATTTTAATGAATTTTATTTTATAATATTTTTTAAATTTTATTATATTATTATTTTATTAAATATATAATTATAATAAATTATTATTTTTATATTTTTAAATTTAATTTAAAAAATAAATAAATTTGTGGCCGAGGCAAAGACTGGACAAATGTACACCCTTTTATGAGACAGTAATGAAAATTCTGTCATTGTGAGCATAGAGATGGAGATTGTTCCTCGGCAATGCCCCGCCTCATTAGCATCCCTATACCTTTGTGCCAAAATCCAATAATAATTTTTCTATAATTTCCCCCAAACTCATAATAATTTGGAGCTAAATTGATTACCAACTCCACACGCTAGCGGAAATAAGAGACATTAGAGATTTATCAATTTTTAACGTTATAGTCTATGAGATAGGAATTTCAATCCTGCACCTTTCAAGTTAATTATCTATGCTTGTGGAATTTCAACCCCACAAGCTAAATAATGAATTTAAGTGTAAATCAATAAAAGGTTCAGTTTTTCAAAATCATCTAATTTCAAATAAAATGTTTTAAAAATTATTTTTTTACAATGATTTTTCATTTGCAATTTATCTTTTTTTTTTTCAAAAAAATAGATTGTATTTACAAATAATCTAAACTTTTCTTTTTTATTCTTTTGCGTTAATGACTCCAATTTTTATTGTTAATATATATATATCAATATAATTATTAATTATTTTAATAAATTTTATTTTAATAAAATTATTATATTAATTAATTTAATTAATTTTAAAAAAATAATTTTAAAATTTTTATTTCAATTTAAATAATTCACTATAAATTTATAGTGCTAGGCATTTGGTCGGTTGGTTAGAACAAAAATTTGACCAATTTTTCCAATTACTTTTTTTTAATTGAATCAATCGATTTTAAATTTTAATTTGTTCAGTTAATTAATTAAATTAAATCGATTGGTTCGATTATTTATGAATTTAACTGAATTTTTTACTATTCAAATTGAAAGTTGGTTGAGGAAGTTTTCCATTAACACTTGAAGCTATAAATGCAACAATCAACAGCACATGAAGGTTCACCAGACTGTATTATTAATTATTTTCACATAAATATAACATTTTCAACAAATTAAACCATTTATAGCTACAAATGCATGCAATGAACAAAATTCAACAAATTTTAATTCTAATTAATGCTCTAGTATGGATTACACTCGCAAACGTAAAAATCTCTTTTTTGAGTATTATATTTATAAGCTATCTTGCATGCCATTTTAGGAGTTGATGTAATACTATATCAGTTTTTCATTAGATGAATGAATGAAAAATGGATAAAAGGATGACAATGTATGAGATGTGGAAATTTAAGGTGCTATAACATCATAAATTGATAATGAAGAACGGCATTGGACATTAATAATTTTGAGAGAGGATGGCTATAATTAATTTGGCCGTGATTTAGGGTTATACATTGGAATCTTCGACAAAAGATTAGTTTCTGATTTATGATTTCAAGTTGAATTTGTTAGACATAAAATATCGAAAATAACTAACTTTCAGCCATTGTAATTAAACCAAATTAATGTAAAACAAAAATCGAATCAAAGTGATAAAGAAACAAAGACTGAACCAACTATTTATTAAATAAAAATTTGACAAAAATGATGGAGAATTTTAAAACCTTCAAATTTTGAGCTAGAATATCACATTGAAATAAGGTAATTAACTAATGCTTGGGATAGGGATTCCATCTCCTCTTACTCTTATTTAAAGGAAATAAATATCTTGATTTAAACTTGTATATATGACTCTAACACCACTATGTAGACATTTGACTATTAAAGTGCTAGTTATGTTGGATTACATGCATTCTTTCATTTCATTAATTATGAAACCTTAAAATGGGCTTTCTGCTTTCATTTTTTTAAAAAAATTTAATTTATGTGGGACTTGCTAATATATTTTGATAATAAAATAAATAAGTGAAGCCCATTTATTCTTCAAAATATAATAACATTAGTTATGCCATTTATTGAGGGGACATAAACATTTTATTTAAGTAAAATTATTGTATAATTGAGTCAAAAACTAGTTTAGAGATCAATGTATCTTTTCGCATAAATTAAGAGGTAAATTTACTAAGTATATATTTACTGTTAATTATTAATTTGAATCGCAAATATCAAATAATGTTAACAGGGCAGATTTTGGAGTAAGTTCAGGGAGTCAATTGTCTAGAGCAATCCACCCAAGGGGCAACCAAAAAAAATATATATTAATTTTATGCATGAATATATATATATATATATATATATATATTAGGCAATAAAAAAATTATATATAGACAACTAGAGAATATATATAATATATTTTATATAATTTAAGTTAAAAATACAATTCAATTTAATTTTGCATAATTTTTTTTAAATTTTATGCTATTTTTTAAAATTTAATAGATAGTAGGTGAGCAATTTAAATTTGAGTTGATTAGCAATCAAAATATTCGGGATGCTAACCAATATATATATATATATATGCCAAATTTAATATTTATATTACTGTATTTAGCCACTTGTGAATGTAACCATAAATAAATTCACTGTATCACATGCAATGGTAGATATACTGTGAGAAAGAAAAGAACAGTAAGGCAATGTCATATCACATGGCTATCACATGCAATGGTAGATATACTGTGAGAAAGAAAAGAACAGTGAGGCAGTGTCATATCACATGGCGGTTCAAAAGAGCAGCTGAACAATGTATAAAATATATATATCATATACACTTCTGTTTTTGTATCTACCTTTTATATATGATTTTAGTTTATGCCAACTTAAAAGCAAATATTCTCCACCAAATCATTTACGTATGCATTATAACATGATTAATGATTTAATGCAACTATTGATTTGTCCATTAATAAGAATTGTTGTGCTTAATTGAGGTGCTAGTTGGTTACCAATATACTAATTGAATATCTATCATAAGATATATATAAATTTAAATTCGGATAAATTATATATAGTGATTGACGCAGAAAATTAATTTAAGGGAAGACTCAATTTTTATAAAAAATTACGATGATCAGTCTGTGATCAATCAAAGCTTCATCACCGGTGTTGCTTTGAATATACTCATTAAAATAAAATTTATTTAAATTCATATATATATATAAAATATATATATATATTATTTAAATTATATATATATAATTCATTTAAATTTAAATATATAAATGAATATATATAAATAAATATATAAATATAAAATTTATAAATCTATAAATGAATATGTGTATATATTTTATATAAAAAAATGGACATGTGTATATATATATATATATATGTATATAGATGGATGAGAGGGTCCAGATCCCCTCGGGACCCCCTAGATTCCCCTATATTTATATACACTACAATAATGATGACCTAAAGAGATGGTTAAAGAGCCTTGTAATATGTAGGATTGCCCCAAAAATGTCATTTTTCACACCATTTTTACTATTTAGGGGCGATTTTAAGTTTCGTTGGGGGTATAATAGCTAGTACTGGCAGCTTGTAAAGACGGTTAAAATAACTTTTATAACACCCTTATATCATACATATGTATAATATATATATTCTGTATATGTGAATACATATGTAGAATACAAGAGTGCCACAATAAATACATGTATAAAATTTTATTTTAATATAAAAAATATTTATAACTTACTTTAACATTAAAAATAATTTATAAATTTTATAAGATAAAACCTCTGAAAAAAATTCGTCAGAGTTTTATCTGTAATTTTAATAAATTCTAAAATAATCAAACATACAACCTGCATAAAATAACACTCCCAAATTATAATTCATCAAAATCACCACTTCATTAACTCACATATCAAGGTTTTATATCCAAAATATTTCTCATGATAAGTATTTGTATATATATGTATATAACATTCTCAAAATCATTTAATATACACATGTTTCGATTAAAATGTACAAAAATTCAAAGTCTATTATAATAGAAACTATACATAAATGCAATCCCAGCACGGTTGATCTCATGGCACAACTGAATCTCCAATCTCAATCTCACCTTGAGTCACTCTGCTCCGCAAATTTTTCACTTGTGCGATATATGCTACCGCTACCGCGCTAAGTTCAAAAGTCTAGTGGTACATACTTGATAATAATAGCCATTTTAAAACTAATGCATATATACCATGTCACACAAATTATCATGTCATCGTTCCACGGCACACTCCATGCAATGCATCTTTCATTTAAATGTTCATTATCTTTTAAAATATTAAAAGCTCATCCAAACACTCAATACTCAATACATACGCATGAGCATATGCTACACTCATTTCTTTATTCTTTGATTCATAATAATAACATTAGTTATGCCATTTATTGAGGGGACATAAACATTTTATTTAAGTAAAATTAGTGTATAATTGAGTCAATAACTAGTTTAGAGATTAAGAGGTAAATTTACTAGGTATATATTTACTGTTAATTATTAATTTGAATCACAAATATCAAATAATGTTAATAGGGTAGATTTTAGAGTAAGTTCAGGGAGTCCATTGTCTAGAGCAATCCATCATAGGGGCAACCAAAATAAAACAAACTTATTAATTTAATGCATGAATATATATATATATATATATTAGGCAATAAAAAAATTATATACAGACAACTAGAGAATATATATATATATATATATATATGTGCGATATATTTTATATATTAAAGTTAAAAATACAATTCAACTTAAATTTTGCATTTTTTTTAAATTTTATGTTATTTTTTTAAAAATTTAATAGATAGTAGGTGAGCAATTTAAATTTGAGTTGATTAGCAATCAAAACAACTAGAGAATATATATATATATATATAATATTTTATATAATTTAAGTTAAAAATACAATTCAACTTTAATTTTGCATAATTTTTAAAAAAAATTTTATGTTATTTTTTAAAAATTTAATAGATGGTAGGCGAGCAATTTAAATTTGGGTTGATTAGCAATCAAAATATCCGGGATGTTATATAAGCCCAATTTAATATTTATAGTACTGTATTTAGCTACTTGTTAATGTAACCATAAATAAATTCACTGTTTATCACATACAATGGTAGATATACTGTGAGAAAGAAAAGAACAATGAGGCAATGTCATATCACATGGCGATTCAAGAGAGCAGGTGAATAATATATAAAATATATATAACATATACACTTCTGTTTTTGTATCTACCTTTTATATATGATTTTAGTTTATGCCAACTTAAAAGCAAATATTCTCCACCAAATCATTTACGTATGCATTACAACATGATTAATGATTTAATGCAACTATTGATTTGTCCATTAGTAAGAATTGTTGAGCTTAATTGAGGTGCTAGTTGGTTAACAGTAGACTAATTGAATAACATTAAATTCGGGCAAATTATATACACTACAACAATGAAGACCTATAGAGATGGTTAAAGAGCCCTGTAGGGGCGGCTGTAAAATATATACAAAATAAATAAAATTATTTATAAAATATTTATAATCTTATTAATTAGACAAATATATACTAATACATAGAGACAAATAAAATTAAAACAAGGAAAACGTTATTCCTGATTTTCTGCAATGTTCTCTGCAATAATTTTTTGAGAAATACAATAAAAAAGAACTAATCAAACATAGAAATAGGAAACTCTATACTATAAAAGGAAAAGAAAAATCAAAGGAAAAGAGGGAAGAAAATAAAAACGAAAATTAGAGAGATTATTGATAAAAAAAAATTTTTGAAGATTGAAAAATATATAAAAAATATAGCAAGAAAAAATATAAAATAATTTACTGGTAAAAGAAAATTAACCAAAAATTCTAAATACTTAGTTAGTGTAAACGTTAGAGAAATTTATATCAAATCCTCAATCATCAAAGCTTAATATAAGATAAATATACTTCATCATAGTTCTTAATCTGTTTATTTAGCTATTTACTTTTATTCATTTTAATCTCTTTGTCTGCTATATGAGTATACGAAAGTCCTAAATCATCCACATAAGCACAAAATGTGTGGATAAAAATATAAAATTCACAAAAAAAAAATGCAAGAAAGGAGATATAAACACAGTTCTGAATTACTCATCACATTCACAAATTCACGACTTGATCGCAACCAAAGCATATTAATTGATATTATTAAGAAAAACAAAAAAAAAACTTAAACTAATAATAAATAAACATATACAAGAACATAATGCATAGAAATCCAATTTATATACAGATAAAAAACAATAAAAAAAAGAACAAAGTCAGCAAAATGTAGAAGATAGAAATAACAAGAAAAAATACAAATAAATGAGAGTTATAGATGTTAAAAAATTTAATAAAATATGAAAGGATAAATGATTTAGAAAATAAGTGATTCAAAACAATAATAATATAAAAATAGATTAATTTTCTTTAATCTACATTTAGTACATATATAT
This sequence comes from Garcia nutans, assembly GCA_947685225.1. Classification (NCBI taxonomy): domain Eukaryota; kingdom Viridiplantae; phylum Streptophyta; class Magnoliopsida; order Malpighiales; family Euphorbiaceae; genus Garcia; species Garcia nutans. The sequence goes on from CANTUV010000068.1 coordinate 7,236,372, forward strand.
ATATATAAAAGAAAGAGTCAAAAATAAAAAAAGAGGAATTAAAAGGTCATTTTAGTATGAAATTTCACCTTTAAGTTTACAGATGAGCAATAAAAACAAATGCTTGAAGAAAATAATAAAAAAATATGGGCTTAAATTGAGATAAGCTCTCACAAACTGACCCTGTAATTAGATATAAAAATAAAAAAAAAGAGAAAATATGGTGAAAAACATATGAGCGGCGCAAAAGACATATAAAATAAAATTATCATATATATGAGTAGGGTTAAAACTTAAGGGGCGGTTTTATGTTGCAAAAGAAAATAGAGAATTTTTTGCTTTTTTGTAAATGAAGAGATACACTTGACTTTTTTAGAATTTTTTTTCTTTTCTACTTTTTGGTATAAAATCAATTGTTGATAAAGAAATAATATATATTTATTAGTTGAGTGACTCTAAGAATGATGGTACATATGATATGTATATGTATATATATAATATGTAGAATGGATGGTCACGGTAAAACTTCTTTATCCTATTAGTGGTGGTTAAATCATTTCTATTAAATTATATGCTTACTTTGCTATTTTTATATTATTATTATTATTATTATTATTATTATTATTATTATTATTATATAGAATAATTGAATCAAATTGATGTGCAATATAATTGTATTCATAAAAAAAGTCATCTCTTTAACTTAATATTTTAATTTATAATTTATAATTTATTGTTTATCTTATTTTCTTATTTTTTAATGGAGACATTTTATTTCTTTTGTCTGCTTGTCAATTATTTGGATATAATTATAATTATATAAAAAACAAAAAGATAGCATATTAAAAATAAATTTATGAATATAAAATCAAATAATAATTATAAAATAAAATAAATAAAAATATAAAGACTATAGGTGAGATACATAAATAATAATAATAATAATAATAATAATGAACAACAATAATAACAACAACAACAACAACAACAACAACAACAAAGAATAATAGATCGAACTACGGAGACTTTAATTTCGTCAAACGAATAAGTATGCAATTGAAATCAAATTTCGAATTCTAATCCACTTTAAATAAAAAATACTTTTAAAAAGTATATTAACAAATTATAAAAATATAAAATATAAAAAAATATATTTATTAAAAATATAAAAATTTGGACAATTATATTCAAAACGTGAGCATAATTAAAAAATAATAATCATAAATTTAATAAATATTAAGCCATAAAATTCTTATATTCAGATAGTGAATGCAAATATTAAATTATTAACTGATAAAAGAAATATATGCCCACAAACGTAATAAAACCATTAAAAATAATAAAAAAATATTTATTTCCAGACAGTAAATACAATAGCTAAGAGATAAAAAATAAAAAAATATAATTAGAATTTATATTTAGACAGTGAATATAATTCTTCTTATAAATAAAAAAAAGATAATAAAATATTAAAATAATTATAGTATCAAATTTTCAGCGTTGTAGGGTGCTTTTACTTCCCTACACGTAATCAACCCCCCGAATTCAAAAACGCAGACCATAACTAGGTATTCAATCAAATCTTATAATTGATTGGTGGCGACTTCTAATATAAATGAAAAATAATAAGCTAAATATCAGTTGAAAAAAATCAAATTAAATCTAATAAATTATGTCGACTCCTCGTTGTCCAGTGTGCGACAACTGGCGACTCCACTGAGGACAACTAGTTACCAAATAGAGGGGTTAAGCTATATATATTATTGTGATATTTATATTTTATTTATTAATTGTGTTTTGATATTTATTTAATGTCATTTTTTATATATTTGTAAAATATTTAATTATGTTCATATTATCATTTGTGTATTTTAACCTCTAAGTCTCTTTTTTTTTTTAAAAGCTCAACCCCCGAAATACAGTTTTTATGGGGATCGAACCCCTGCCCTCTCAATTGAGAGTAACAACAGGTGGCCAGCTGAGCTACCCCAGCTGGTTAACCTCTAAGTCTCTTATCACACACTCACTTAAGGGTCAGAAAGTGACCTATTATCCTAATAAGCTTAGTAAGGGGATGGAGTAGGATTGCTTCCATGGGAAACCCTGTAAGGCCTTCAAAAAATTTTCACTCGGACTGTCTTTTAGCCATATAATGGTTGAGAGAGCTGGCTAGTCCAAGTTATGGACGACAGTGAGTTTACCCACAGTCTGAAAATCTCAAACCTGGAGAAATAAGGTAAATCCATTAAGAATGGAACTCAAATATTCACATTTTTAGATAAACCTGTTGTATCCTCTTCAAAACTTGTTTAGGATCAATTAATTAAGAAATCTATAATCAAGCTTCTCTATTTACTCGCTATTTTTCAAGTCACAGTGCATTTTTTTTTTTGTCTTAGAAACCTTCTTCGTAATAAATGATAATTTATCTTTTTAATAAATATTGTGTAATTTTTACATCATATACATTGTAGCTTTGTATGACATAACATTTCAATATTTATCACAAACAAATTTGCATAATGGCATAATGATATAAACATTTATCAAATGACTAATAAGCATGTTTTTTTTTTATTTGCAGAAATATTGGGTGGATTGCTTACCTTATGTATACCTCGGTATTCTTGCCCATGCTGAAGGCCATGCTAAATTATTGAGACCCATGCTACCGTTGTTTTACAATTGGACAATTAGGCTTAACACCTACAATAGAAGAGTATTAATCATAACCAATATATTAGAAAAAAAGATATTAAGCCATATGCATACAATAAGAGGGAACTAGGTAGAAGACAATTTGCCAAGATCAAGGATGTTAATGCAAGTGTGGTCGAAGGATGAGAAAGTCCACAATCTAAGGTCATTCTGGTGGAACCCTTATAGGATTTGTGAAAAATAATTTGGATCGAAATGAAGGATTTCAAATTTTGGCTCTACTCATTTATGGAATGGTCCTATTTTTGAAAGAATTGAACTTCACGGATCCCAAAGTGATCACCCTCTTTACCAGTGTAATAAGAGGGACATATCCAGTCATTATTATAGTGGCAGAAATAGTGAGGTCTTTAAGGTCTTTAAATCATTGCAGAAAACAAGGAAGTGGACGATTCACATGTTATACTATTTTGTTGAGTACGTTGGCTCTAACACATTTCAAGTGCCCTCCTCAATTTGAGTTTCATACTATTGAGTACAAGCAGGGATACAATGCTACAAAAATTATTTGGCAAGGTTTGGATTGGTAGAATGGCCTAAGATAGCCCCGAATAAAAAGTAATGGTTAAAATTTCTACAACAGATAAAAGAAGAAGATATATCCTGGTTAGCTTTTTGGAAGAATAGACAATCATTACCATACAGTTGTGACGATCTTCCATGGGTACCTTTAATAGGAATATGAGGGGTCACCGCATATACACCTGTAATGGTAAAAAGACAATTGGGATCTTCACAGTTCATTCCTCAAACAACAGGTTTGGATCATATAGACTTTGATTATGGGGATGAGAAGACATCTGCCAAACTTCCTGGATGCATGGCAGATTATGAGAAAGATAAGATCCGAAGCTTATAGAGACTCGGTGACTCAGGGTTACTTAGAATGGCACCAGAAAAGAGGAAAAGGGTTCGTCCCTTCGATAGTAAGGATGCACAATAAACCTTCCACATTAAATAAGCATGTTCTTATTGATGAAGCTGTCATGGGAAAAATATCTTCCACATATGATAAAGATGTAGCATATTGGATTTGAGAGACTGTAGAGGCTAAGAAAAGGACTTTTGAGCTTTATAGGAAAAATGAAAAGCTTAAATATGAAATAGCAAAAATTCAGATGCAAGAATCCTATACAATGAAAAGGAATATGAGAAGAGCTTTTGAAGCAGAGCAAGAAAATGATAAGTTAAAGGGGGAAATGTTTACACTCCAACAATTGCTAGAGGGGTATAGAAAAAGGGAAGAAAGCATGAAGAACAAGATAGAAGCTCTAGTTGAGGAATCATGCCAGTAAGAAACTAATGTTCAAAATTTAGTATGGAAAATCCAAGCATATCAGGACCGGATGGAGCAATTGACTACTTCTATAGATCAAATTTGCTTGAGATAAATAATTTAGCCCCACGCTTGAGAGTATATAAGGAAGACTGTCTTTTATCAAGATAATTTTATAAGTGTATGCACCCAAGCTGATCATCTCACTAAAAAATTGAAAGAACTAGCTCAACAAGCAAGCTCTATGGCCCAAGAGGTGAATCACATAAAGATAATTTATATACCATTGGGACCATATGGACAAGAGCTCTATAATTTGTTAGAAAAGATGTATGAAGAGCTTTCCTATTATGGAAGATTCAGATGAAGGTCACAAAAAGTTAACAGGATTTGATTCTTTCTGTAATTTGATAAGCAATTTTTTTTTGTTATATGTTGAAGAATGATCAATTATTTATGTTATTTTATTACTTATTAAAAAATTGAGTTTGCATAATTGTTGCATTATGATTCAAATGAAAATTGGTAAATAAAAATATTTTCTAATACAAAATAGATATACCATCAGGAAGTCAACATAGACCGGCTTTTGAAAAATAAATCTGACTTAACTAACTGTTACGGGACTCGTTCAAAGACTAGATTTATGGAAAACCAAGCCCAAAAAGAAATGAGGCGTGATATTGACTAGATAAAGGATAGGTTGGATGAAGTTTAGAAATAAGAAATCAATTGGCACAACTCATGGAATTATTCAAAGGCAAGAACACTATAGAAACTGTTCCTAATGTCTCAGGATTAGGAACCCCAATAGCCCGTTCATTTATAGATATCATTGGAGATCCAACATGCCCTCTAGGTTTTATCCCACCATCCAAGCTAGTGGAATTAGGACCAAGCAATAATGCCCATCAAAGTGAAAATATTTATGCTTCTCAACCATATCAAGGATCACCACAAGGGCCACAAATGGTTAGACCTCAAACCAATCCTAAATATCTTGTTGTTTCTGAAGAGCCTATAGTGATACCAGACTTGGATGACCTAAAGGTGCAGAGTAGTTTCAAAAGAGCCAGTCCTGAACCTGTTTCAAAAAAGATAGAATGTTTAGAGGAATGTTTAAAGGTGATTGAAGGGGTTAATATATATAGGCCTACCGATGCATCCTAATTTTACTTGGTACCTGACATGACTATACCAGTGAAATTCAAGACTCTAGATTTTGAAAAATATGATGGTCTATCTTGTCCTCATAGCCATCTATCAATGTTCTATAGTAGAATGGCAGCATATATCGGTAATGAGAAATTACTTATTCATGTTTTTCAAGAATTACTTATAGGACCAGCAACGAGGTGGTACATGAGTTTAGATTGAACACACATTCAAAGATGGAAAGATTTGGTAGATGCTTTCATGAAACAATGCAAACATAGTATGGATATAGAACCTAGCAGAGATGATCTAAGAGCTATGAAAAAGAAAAGCAATGGAACTTTTAAGGAATATGTACAAAGATGGAGAGACAAAGCATCACAAGTCAGTCCTCCTCTTATAGATAAGGAGATGATATCTAATTTCTTAGATACACTGGGACAACCATTTTAAAACATGTTGCTAGCTAACGCAATCACCAACTTTTCAGATTTGGTCATAGCTGGGGAAAGGATTGAGCAAGACATAAAAAAAAAATTGAAGAGCGAACTATTGAAGGAAATAACTCAAAATGACAATATTCAGACAAAAAGAAAGAAGGAGAAACCCACATGATAGGAGGACATCCACAGCCTAAAGAAACCTACTATCATCACCCTCCACCACATTATGTGGCTAATGTAAGGCCTGAAATGTATCAGTTCTCTTATCATGCTCTTCTATTCATGAGTTCTTAAATTGCTCTTTATTCCGCTCCACTTGATGTTCCTACGCTTGTTCAAGGATTAAATAATAGAACAAATCAACCAATCAAGGAGGACAACAAAATAATCTCCCTCGGGAAAGGAGGATAGAAACATTTGACCTTATTCCGATAACTTATGCAGAATTATTGTCTCAACTACTACAAGGACAATAAGTGTGCTTAACACCATTAGAACCAATGAAACCACCTTACCCTAAATGGTATGACTCCAATGCAAAGTCTGAGTACCGTGCAGGGGCACCTGGGCATTCTATCAAAAATTGCACTGCATTTAAAAGAAAGGTCCAGAGTCTTTTAAATGCAGGATGGTTGAAATTTAACTAAGAATCAAAGACCCTTAATGTGAATAATAATCCTCTGTTAAATCATAAGGGGGACAAGATCAATGCCATTATTGAGGATGAGGTTCGACAATATAAAGAGAAGGTAGAGGAAGTTCAAATGCCTATGGAGGAGCTTTTCCAAATTTTAATCAAAGTTGGATTAGTTCTTAAAAAACAATTGAGAGAGAAATCTCTCACTCAAGAAGAACCCTTTTGTGACTACCATGGTGAGTCATCGGATCATATAATTAATGAATGTTCACAGTTTTGGATGAAAGTTCAAGAATTAATGAATGCTAAAATTTTGGTTTTTGGAATGGAAAGAAGGAAAGGGGAAGATGTGAGTATGGTGTCTACTAATCTTTCTATTCTAGCACCCATTGTGATATCATGCCTGTCGAGAGAAATGAAAAAGGAAAAATCCGATGTCTTCACAAACCCCAAAACTTGTAATTAAAACACCAGCTCCTTTTGAATATAAAGATTCAAAAGTGTTGCCTTGGAAATATGGGTGCGAGATAGTGAGCCAAAATTCTGGTGCATGCCAAGCAAGTAATGAAATTGAATCGGTAGTCAATATTTCTGATGTGGGTGCTAAGACGAGAAGTGGGCACTACTATACACCAAAAGAAGTAGAGAATCACCGAAAAGAAGAACTAGAAAGGCATAGGAAAGGGAGATACAAAGAAGGAGAATTGGTGAAATTGATCGAGGCTAGAGAATTCCAAGACATGATCACTAAAATGATCCGCAATTGAAAGTAAAGAAGTTGGTATCTGAGCATGAGGCATGTGAATTCTTGAAGTTGGTAAAGCAAAGTGAATACAAGGTGATTAAATAGTTGAATAGAACCCCGGCTAGAGTCTCACTACTATCTTTGATCTTAAATTCAGAATCTCATCGAAATGCACTACTCAAGGTTCTAATTCAAACACATGTTTGCCACGATATCATTATAGATAGCTTGAACAACATAGTTGGGAGTGTAATGACAGCTAATTACATATCCTTCATTGATGATGAAATACCTGGAGAAGGGACTGGGCATACAAAAGCTTTACATATATCAGTCCAATGTAAAAGATACTCGGTTGTAAAGGATCTAGTGGACATTGGGTCATCTCTAAATATCTTACCTAAAATGACTTTCTCAAAGCTACCAATTGATGAGACATACATATATCCTAGCTCTATGATAGTTCGAGCCTTTGATGGGACTAGAAGAGAGGTTTTAAGGGATATCGAAATACCTATCCAAGTGGGTCCAGTCACATTTAATATCACATTTCAAGTGATGGAAATGATATCAGCTTACAATATATTATTGGGATGGCCATGGATACACTCGACAGGCGTAGTACCATCGTCTTTACATCAGAAAGTCAAATTCATCATTGTAGGAAAGATGATTGAAATTTCAGGAGAAGAGAATCTTTTAATCACTAAACCTATTGCAACCCCATATGTTGAAGCAGCACAAGAAGCCTTTGAAAGTTCTTTCCAAACCTTTGAAATAGCAAACACTTCATATGTTGGAGAAGGATTGGTCATGCCAATTCCTCGAATATTAGTTGTGACTATTATGGTGGCAAAAGAAATGTTAATGGTAAGCTATTTCCCAGGAAAAAAGGTTTAGGAAGTGATAACATGTAAATCCAACACGTTTTTATTGATTATAATATGCTGATTTTGTGTTAATTGTGCTTAAAAGAGGAGTTTTTAGTTGGATTCTTATTTTTGTGTTAGGATATACTGGATATTGTGAGAATGAAGCTAAAAGGAGTAGATTCTGAAGATGTTTTTGGGAAGCAGTAGCTGCTGGATTCTGTTTGAAAAATATGAAGCTGTCAAGTCCTTAGCCTTGGGCAAGACTAAGCAATAAGCGAACAGATGCGGACTGATTTATACGAGTTGCTGACCTGCGACTTATTGGGACTGTTTCCAGCGTGTTTTAGAGCAGAGAAAGAATACTAAACACTATTTAGTGGGCTCCTTTTATTGTATTATGTTTTGGCCCCACTTTTAGGAGTATATAAGTTAAAATTAGGTTTTTAAATGGGGACTTTTTGATTACGTGAAGGGAGATACGAATTTTAGCCTTCTTTGACATATTTTACAATGTTTTCTTCCATAGCCATGTGTGGCTAGTCGTCCTTTTCAGTTAAGGTTTAATCCAAGGAAGAAGTTTGATCATGATTGTGAGATTGAATTGAACTTAATAGAATTCTTTGATTTACATTGTATTTATATTCTTTCTGTGGTTTATTGGGAAAATATATCCCTTAGTGAAATTCTATTGAATGATTTAACAGGGCCCGTTATTTGTTTGATAGCAATTTCCATGACTATTCAATTGAATCAAATCCGCAATTGTTTGATTAGATTGATGTAGTAGTGATTGGTATAATTTAATTGGGTAGAAACTTTTAGGTTATATTAAGAAAGAATATAATCTGATTTAAATGGATGCTCGTAGTTTCTGTTAATTAGGGCAAGGTCTTACTAGATTTTAAGGCTGTTAACGGTTAAATCCTTCGTCGTACTTAGGATTTCTAGTTAATTAGGGGTTGTTATTAGATCGTATCTTAGCAACCTATTAATACGGTAGGATTGGTTGGGTCGACGTTCCTCCTGACTATAACTTGTCTGTAATCTGAATTAAAGGATTATTCTTGAATCAATGATCAATCAGTTTAAACTTCGAACCGCGGTATGCCTTGACTGAATTCTTCCCCATCGTTTCAGGTTTTATATTATTTTTTTGCTTTCGTTTTTAATTTTAATTAATCTCATTCCAATTTTAAATCCCCCGTTTTAATTTTTAGTTTTATTTTCAGTTCTGGTTAACTTTCGGCAAGCTAGTCCCTAGGGTTCGACTCTTCTCACCCTATTTACAAGTTTTCTTTTGTAGGAAGAGCAGGTTATTATTTTTGGTGGATTCGACACCCATCAAATTTTGGCGCTGTTGCCGGGGAACTAGTTAACTTTATTGTTTGTTGTCTTTTTGGATGACCAGGTCTGAAAATTTGCCTATAGAATTTGATCCAGAGATAGAAAAGACAGCCCGTGCATTAAAGAAGAAAACTAAGGAACAAAGGTGGGCAGAAGCAACTTCCACATCTGGTTTGGAAGGAGCAGCTGCTGATTTGGTTGATAATTCCACAGAAATTGAAGAAGGAAGTCTAGTGCAAGAAGATTCCTCAACAGATTCTGATAGAGAAGAAGTGATGGCTGATAACCGCACAGTTAGAGAGCTACAGGCTGCCCCTATAGACCAGCAGCCCCTGTGTATTGCTTATCCCAACTTAGATGGGCCATTTGAGCTGAAATCTGGATTGATACATCAGCTACCTACCTTCCATGGAATGAAGACCGAGAACCCACACAACTTTTTGAAAGAATTCCATGGAGTTTGCTCTAGTATGAAGCCTCAAGGGGTGACGGAAGAGCAAATTAAGTTGAGAGCATTTCCGTTTTCACTTAAAGACGCTGCTAAAGAATGGTTGCTTAACCTACCACCGGGTTCTATAACAACATGGCATGGCTCGTGTATTTTTGGAGAAGTATTTCCCCGCTTCTAGGGCTGCCATTATTCGAAGGGAAATATGTGGTATTAAGCAACGAGTTGGAGAGAGCCTTTATGATTACTGGGAGAGATTCAAGAGGTTATGTGCAGCTTGCCCGCAACACGGGATGTCAGATCAGTCTTTGATCCAGTACTTTTATGAAGGAATGGTAGATATGGAGAGGAAAATGGTTGATGCTGCAAGTGGGGGAGCAATTGTGAATAAAACTCCAGCCCAAGCTAGAGAGATCATAACTACTATGGCAGCAAATTCACAACAATTCGGGCAAACTGAAGAGCCTTCAAGGAAAGTCTACCAGGTAAGTAATTCTTCTGCAGATGACAGACTTAATGAACTAACATCTATGTTTAAAACCTTTACTGCAGGATTCAATGCTCGTGCAATTCGCCTGATCACCCGACAGACTTGTGTTATCAAATACAAGATGATCAGGAACAAGTCAATGCAATGGGTGGATTTCCCGGGCAGCCTCAAAGATCCAACTTTCCCATCTCCAACACTTTTGATGATAGTTGGAGGAGGCACCCGAATCTTAGCTATGGGAATAGGCAGCAGAATTTTCAGCAAGCTAGGTCACCTCCTCAACAAGCTTCTAATTCAAACATGTCTTTGGAAGACATAGTTAGATCCCTTGCCACTAGCACGGCTGCCTTCCAGCAAGAAGCCAGAAGAGAGATAAATGAGTTGACCTCTAATGCTAATGCCTTTCAGCAGGAAACTAGGAGGAGCATTCAGAACGTGGAAACTCAAATCAGCCAATTGGCTTCCTCTTTGAGTAGATTGGAGACACATGGGAAGCTACCAACTCAAACTGTTGTCAACCCGAGAGAGAACGTAAGTGCTATCACTTTATGTAGTGGAAAAGAGCTAAATACAACAGCTCCAAAGAAAGGCAGCAGTGGGTCTAAGAAAGAAGCTGAAAAAGAGGTAGAAATTCAGCGGAATGAACCTCCCAAGGGAGTTGAGAAGCGCCAGCCCGAGACGTTTGTTATGCCACCTCCTTTTCCCGAAAGGTTGAGGCAATGCAAGAGGGAGAAAGAAGAGAAAGATATCCTTGACATTTTTAGCAAGGTTGAGGTAAATATTCCTTTGCTCGATTTAATTAAGCAAATACCTCGATATGCAAAGATTTTGAAGGAATTTTGTGTAAGTAAGAAGAAGCAAGCTGAGTTTGAAAAGGTAAGTGTGGGGGAGAATGTCTCCGCTATTTTGCAAAGAAAACTTCCCCCAAAATGCAAGGATGAAGGTATGTTTTCTATCCTTTGTAGAATAGGCAATGTGCAAATTAAAAAAGCTATGTGTGATTTAAGCGCTTCAATTAATGTTATGCCATTGTCTATTTTCTCTTCTTTGAATATAGGTGCTTTAAAGAAAACTAGCATTTGCATTGAATTGGTGGATAAGTCCGTAATCTACCCAGAAGGGGTTTTAGAGGATGTGTTGGTGAAAGTTAATGATTTAATTTTCCTGCTGATTTTTATGTGGTTGATATGGAGGATGCTAAATCTTCAAATTCTAGTGAAATCATTTTAGGAAGACCTTTTCTTAGGATAGCTAGGACTAAAATTGATGTTTTTGATGGTATTCTTACCATGGAGCTGGATGGAGAAGTTGTCAAATTTAGCATGTATAGTGAAGTCAAAGATGCTAATATTGTGTCCAATGTGAGTGACGTGTCTGATTTTGATCCCAAAAGTGATAAATTTTCTCCAATAATTGATAAGAATGAGCTTAATGTGGTTTCTAGTAAGAATTTTGATAATGAATGCACTAACAAGTTTAAAGAGAAAATTTTGTCTGATGAAAAGTTGCAGGAAATTGAGCTGGAAAAGGCGCTGAAGTTGGGATTAAAACCGTTGCCTAGCCATTTGAGATATGTGTTCTTAGATGATGGAGATTCAATTGCATTGATAGTCTCTAACAAGCTAAGCAATGAGCAAGAAAAAAAGATGATTCGAGTGCTAAATGAGTACAAAGATAATTTTGGATGGGCGAAGAATGTTGCCTTTGGAAGCCCGACGGAATTCGGTTGAAAATTCGGGAACGTCTAGCCTAAGACGTTAAATGAGGGCGCTTTCTGGGAGGCAACCCAAGCCTAATAAATTTTGTGTTTTCTTTTTATTTGAATTTTCTGTACTTGTTATTATTTTTCAAAAAAAAAAGAACAGTATCATCTTCTTCCTATTGCCATTCTGGGTATTTTAAGTGCAAAGAGGTTTAAATGTGGTCTCTAATGGTGGTAATATTTTTTCTATTGGTTTGGCAGTTAGAGAGTTTCAAATATATTTACCTAGTATTTTTAAGCGGGTCTACTGGGTTCTCATTTTATTATTTTTACCATAGTGTTTCTTTTACTCTAATATAATTTTAATATTGTTTTTTCTTTCACAGATAGAGTAAAAGAAATTTACTTCTCTCCTCCTCTCTCTCAATTCACGAAGAGAGCTTCTCTCTCCACCTTCACCCGCCGCTTCACCACGCCGTCACCCAAATCGCCACAACCACCACCGTCCAGTCTAGCCACCTGCTGCCGGTCGTCCTACTGAACCCTCCACCAGCCACCATCTTCTCTTCCCCATCTAGCAGCCCCAACAAACCCGAAAATCCAGCAGCCCCTTTTCCCTTTCAATCGAAAATCCAGCATCTCTCTCTCCCCCTCTCTCTCAATTTTGAAATCCAGCAGCCCCTCAATCGAAAATCCAGCAGCCTCTCTAATCGAAAACCCAGGAGCCCCTTTTCCCTTTCAATTTTCGAAATCCAGCAGCACTCCCATTCCTTTGGTTACTCTCCGTTCAGCACCGGCAGTAATTTTAATTCTGAAATCGACATCATCGTAACATTCACTGCATCATCTTGAATCAGTCCAATAAGCTCAAGGTTTGCATCTCAATTCATGGATTTTCTTTGTGATTCAACTCTACAGTTCAGCCATAATTTTCCCTGATTTCTCATTAAATCTGTTGTAAACAATGCCAAATCAATTTTATTCCCTCCTGATTTTAATTAATTTATATTTTCTGATTGAATTTGGGAATGGCGTTGTTTATTTATGCTAAGATTTTGATGACATATGATGGTTATTTGGGTATTATTGGGTGTTTTGATTTTCTCTGGGATTGTGCGACAAAAGATTAAAAAGTTTTAATTGTTTCCATAGATTAGTTGCATTTCTAATTTTGATTGATTATGTCGCTCGATGCGCTTTTGAACTGTAACTATTTGCAATTGAAGGAGCTTCAAATTCTGTTCTAATATTCACTCTTCCGTGATTATATTGCAAATTGGTTGATTGATTGAGTGTTGTTGGTATGCCTTAAATTTGATTTTGAATCGAATGTTGAGTGTTGAGCAGAAAATTTAGATTGAGTTTTAGTAAGAATGATGAGATGTTAAGTCCAAGGTGCTGATGATTTATAGCTTTGAGATGCCAAATAAGTAATTTTAATTTTAATTCTCTTTAGGTTAGTACTGAACTGAATTTTTGTTTTAAAATTAAAATTACTTTTGTGATTGCTGAAAAAAAAGAAAGAAAAAAAACTTGAGAAACTTTGGCATGATAAGTTAATCTTGGTGTTAATAAAGTTCAATATTGCATCTTAGTGACAGGTTCAGTTGCAATTTGATTTTGATTGGTTATATTGCTTGGTATGGGAATTTTGAACTGTGATTATTTGCATTGGAAGAGATTCCAAAATCTGCTTTAGTCTTTGCTGCATCTTAGTGTTTTGCTTTGTGCAAGTAAAAAAATGTTGATCAAATTTTGATAATATTTTTGTCATAATTTGTTGTCAATTGCTCGTTTGCTTGTATTGTTGCCTTGGGTTGCGTTATTGGATTCTTTTGCAGGTAATGATTTTGGTAAATGGATTGGTTCAAAACCAACTCCTCACCATGCTTAAACAAGCAAGAAAAGTTTATGAGCAGATTTCTCCGAATAGGGCAGTCTTCTTATACTCACTCTCTTTAATTTTATTTGCTTGTGACCCTTTCTTTATGTTTGATTATGATTTGTCCACATTGAGGACAATGTGTGAAATAAGTGTAGGGAGGGGATTTGGTATGGGAAAATTTTTGCTGAAATTTTTAATGTTTTTACTGTAATTTTTGGAACTGATTTATGTGATTGAGCAGCTGAAATTTTGATGTTATATTGCTGAAATTTTGAGCTTGCTATTGATTAATAGCTGCTGCCATGTTGCTTGTTTGATTGTTATGCTTTATAGTTCCTTATTGTCAAGTTTTACCCTTTTTAATAATGGTATTTGATGATATTTTTGTGTGATTCTGCTGCTGCCATATGCTTAATTTTTGGTATGAGACTTGACTTTGAAAAGGTGATTTTGAGTTAGGAAGTTAGACGCTTATCCCATGATATTTTGAGTAAATTTTTTGCAATTTTGATGTGTTAAACTGATTTTGGGATTACTCATTGGGCTGTTTATGTTTTTAAACATGATTTTGAACTCTTAGGAAGTCTAGAGAGGAGAACTTTGCTATTGTTACTTGGTTTGACCGTTGTGAAAATCTTGGACGATAAGACTTAGCGAGCGGAAACCATAGCCTGAGATTGACCGTCATTGCACTCATGAGTCTTAATTTAAAATTGTTTACACTTTGAATTCTCAAAATGGTTTTCAAAACTTAGTTTCTTTGGATAGGTGTTTTTTAGAGCAATTTCCAAAGCTAAAAATTTAGAATAGCTTCCGAACACTAGAACTTTCTTTTTCGTTCCCTTGAGGCAAAATCCTAGGCGAGTCTCGACTTTGGAAATGATTTGGGCATTCTCTTGGCCGATTCATTAATCCTTTTATGTTTTTTCCACCTTTACGTTACCGTTCTCTCACCCCCTTCTAGCCTACGAAGTATGCTAAACGCGTACTCTAAATTCTTTTCATAACCCACGATATAACCATATAATCGAAAAAGCCTTCGCTTACCACCCTTTTTGCGAGAAAATAGTCTTTTCAATTATTTGTTGAGCAAGTGCATATGTTAATAATTTGGGATTGACACAATTGCATTTTATTTAGTTTTTAGAATTTGAAATCTTGCTACCCATGCTTATCAGATGTAAATTTTTCTTGGGTTCAATTATTGTTGTAAATAGATTTTAGGGTGTTCTTTATGAAAAAAAAAGAAAAAATTCAGAAAAAAAATAGAAAAAAAAATAGCAAAACAGAAAAGAAAAAAAAATGAAAAAGAAAAAAAAAGAAGAGAAAAGTTGAGTTTGTATATAGAATTTTGTAAGTCTTGTTGTTGTAGTTGTATTCGTAAAGAATTTTTATTTTGAGTCGCATTTGTAGTCATTTGAGCTTTAATTAAGGGTAAATACATTGTGCATTGCTCGTTTGAGATTTAATATTGGAGACTTATTTTCTTGTTATTCTTTATCCTTACATTATCCTTTCTTTTGTAACTGTCACCCTAGCCTAACCCGAGTAAAGACCTATTGATCCTTTGTTGAGACTTGACCTACATTAGTGGAGAGGGAATTTGGAGGAGAGCCTATGGTTGTTTATTTTTTGGTTTTCTTGAAGCTATGAAAATGTGTTTTATATGCTTTGTTAATTGCTCAATAAAATGCCTATCGATTCAAACTTCGTATGTGTGCGTGTGTGTTTTAAGAATTCTTAGTGTAACCTTTTTCGATTGAGTTCATGACGATGGAATGATATTGACGGTTTGGTATCCAATTGCGAGGTTGAGTTGTTTGCGGTTTTTGCATATGTTGGATTGGGTTTCATGGTGAAGTTGTGGTCTCCTAATAGATTTGATTTTGAGTCTTAAGTCATTCTTGAGGACAAGCATGGGATAAGTGTGGGGAAGTTTGATAACATGTAAATCCAACACGTTTTTATTGATTATAATATGCTGATTTTGTGTTAATTATGCTTAAAAGAGGAGTTTTTAGTTGGATTCTAGTTTTTGTGTTAGGATATACTGGATATGGTGAGAATGAAGCTGCTGGATTCTGTTTGGAAAATATGAAGTTGTCAAGTCCTTAGCCTTGGGCAAGACTAAGCAACAAGCGAACAGATGCGGACTGATTTATACGAGTTGCTGACCTGCGACTTATTAGGACTATTTCCAGTGTGTTTTAGAGCAGAGAAAGAATACTAAACATTGTTTAGTGGGCCCCTTTTATTGTATTATGTTTTGGCCCCACTTTTAGGAGTATATAAGTTAAAATTAGGTTTTTAAATGGGGACTTTTTGATTACGTAAAGGGAGATACGAATTTCAGCCTTCTTTGACAGATTTTACAATGTTTTCTTCCATAGCCATGTATGGCTAGTCGTCCTTTTCAGTCAAGGTTTAATCCAAGGTAGCAGTTTGATCATGATTGTGAGATTGAATTGAACTTAATAGAATTCTTTGATTTCCATTGTATTTATATTCTTTCTGTAGTTTATTGGGAAAATATATCCCTTAGTGAAATTCTATTGAATGATTTAACAGGGCCCGTTATTTGTTTGATAGCAATTTCCATGACTATTCAATTGAATCAAATCCGTAATTGTTTGATTAGATTGATGTAGTAGTGATTGGTATAATTTAATTGGGTAGAACCTTTTAGGTTATATTAAGAAAGAATATAATCTTATTTAAATGGATGCTCGTAGTTTCTGTTAATTAGGGCAAGGTCTTACTAGATTTTAAGACTGTTAACGGTTAAATCCTTCGTCGTACTTAGGATTGCTAGTTAATTAGGGGTTGTTATTAGATCGTATCTTAGCAACCTATTAATACGGTAGGATTGGTTGGGTCGACGTTCCTCCTGACTATAACTTGTCTGTAATCTGAATTAAAGGATTATTCTTGAATCAATGATCAATCAGTTTAAACTTCGAACCGCGGTGTGCCTTGACTGAATTCTTCCCCATCGTTTCAGGTTTTATATTATTTTTGTTGCTTTTGTTTTTAATTTTAATTAATCTCATTCCAATTTTAAATCCCCCGCTTTAATTTTTAGTTTTATTTTCAGTTCTGATTAACTTTCGGCAAGCTAGTCCCTAGGGTTCGACCCTTCTCACCCTATTTACAAGTTTTCTTTTGTAGGAAGAGCAGGTTATTATTTTTGGTGGATTCGACACCCATCAGGAAGATATGAACAAGGAATCAATGTCTTTCTGCTTTTTTCAATATTGACAATAGAGCTGGATTGGGATACAAGATTACTAAAGAAGACAAAAGAAGAATTTAGAAAGAGAAAAAGGATCATCGACTGGCAAGATTGACAAATCAAGAAGCTTTAATGGAGAAAATGGCATTCCCACCCCTAAGGCAAATCTTTAGAAGTGATGGTTTTTTTTTTCCTGAAGAATCAGAGACGGCAAGAGATCCACAAGGTGTGGAGGCAATATCAGAAAATTCATTGGTGACTATAATGAATGAAAATGAGCTTCATGATGAAGTAGCTTTATGGGTTACACCTTTGCTAGCAAGACAAGATCTGAAAAATTGGAAAGCTTATGAATTGCCATCTCAATCAAAGTAATCCAAATAATTATTTTTTTTATTATACCCAATATCTTAGGAAAATGTGAGCATTGACTTCCTTTTTTCAAATGTTTCAAAATAATTTTTAATAAAATAAAATGCATGTTTCATCTCCATTATTGAACTCTCCTTACTGCTTTCATTCATTTACTTTTTACTTAAACCTTGGTAATTTTTTATATTTTATTCTCATGTTACCTAGGAATGCCAATGATGAATTAAATCTTGATGAAATTAAGTCTGGGTATGATTTTGATAACCCTATCCTTGAAATCACATCTGATGAAGAAGATGAAGAGGATTTTCTACCTGAAATAGCTAAGATGATAGAATGTGATGGAAAAATTGTAAAACCTTCAGAAGAAGCAGTGGAAACAGTAAACCTAGGAACTAAAGAAAATAAGAAGGAAATAATGATTAGTACATCATTGCCTTTGGAACTCAAAGAAAGGATAATTAAATTGCTAAAAGAGTTTATCAATGTCTTTGCATGGTCATATCAGGACATGCCGGGGTTGAGTACGAACATAGTTGTGCATCGTTTACCACTGAGGCCAAAATGCAAACCCATAAAATAAAAGTTGAAAAAAAGGAAACCTGATGTCTTGTTAAAAATAAAAAAAAGAAGTAAAAAAAAAATAGTTTGAGGCAGGCTTCTTAGAAGTGGCCAAGTATCTATAATGGGTGGCTAATATTGTTACCATCCTTAAAAAAGATGAAAAAGTCAGGATGTGTGTTGATTATTGGGATCTTATTCGAGCAAGTCCAAAAGATGATTTCCCTCTGCTGCACATTGATGTGCTAGTAGATAATAAAACTCGATTCCATATATTCTCGTTAATGGATGGATTCTCAGGATACAACCAAATTAAAATGAATCCTGATGATAGGAAAAAAATAACTTTTATCACTCTATGGGGAATATTTTGTTATAAAGTAATGCCTTTTGGACTGAAAAATGCGGGAGCAGCTTACCAGAGAGCAATGGTTACCCTATTTCATGATATGATGCATAAAGAAATAGAAGTATATGTCGACGACATGATAACAAAATCTCAACATGATGAAGAGCATATTACAGTTTTGGGAAGATTATTTAAGCGGTTAAGGAGATATCAGCTCCGATTAAATCCTATAAAGTGCATATTTGGAGTTTCATCAGGGAAATTATTAGGGTTTATAGTTAGCAGGAGAGAAATTGAGATTAATCCTGATAAAATTAGGGCTATAGTTGAAATGTCAGCCCCTAAACTGAAAAAGAAGTCCGGAGCTTTCTTGGGAGGCTTAATTATATAGCTTGATTCATATTACAATTGACAGCTGCGTGTGAGCCTATCTTTAAGCTTTTGAGGAAAAATAATATAGGGAAATGGAATGAGGAATGTCAAATGGCCTTCGTAAGATCAAGCATTATTTGTAAAATCCTTCAATTCTGCAACTGCTTATACCTGGTCATCCTTTTCTTTTATACTTGACAGTCTTTGAGAGTTCGATGGGTAGTGTTCTTGGGCAACATGATCACTCAGGAAGGAAGGAGCAAGTCATATATTATATAAGTAAAATGTTCACCAATTATGAAGCAAAATATTCTTAGAAAGAACTTGTGTTGTATTAACATGAGCTACTCATCGATTAAGGCACTACATGCTATATTACACCACCTTTTTGATATCTCAAATGGATTCTATTAAGTACATTTTTGAAAAGCCAGCTTTAACTGGGAGAGTTGCTTGATGGCAATTTTTATTGACTGGGTATGAGATTATATATATCACCTAAAAGGCAATAAAATGGAGTATTATAGCTAATTATTTGGCAGATCGAGCTATTGAAGGCTATCAACCAATAAGTTATGAGTTCATCGATGGAGGAATCATGTTGATGGAAGAAGAACAAGGATAAAAAAGAAATTGGATTATGAAATTTGATGGAGCTTCAAATTTCTTAGGGAGTGGGATATGAGTGATTCTAATCTCTCCATAAGAAAAATATTTTCCTTTGATAGCCAAATTATGTTTTGAATGCACTAATAATGTGGCTAAATATTAGGCATGTACTTTAGGAATACAAGCCGTGATTAATATGAAGATCAAAAGATTGGAAGTATATGGCGATTCAGCATTGGTAATTAACCAGTTGAAAAGAGAATGGGAAACTAGAGATTCAAAATTGGTCCCTTATCAAGAATCTATTCTTGATTCAGCTCAAAGCTTTGAATTCTTAAGTTTTGATCATGTTTCCAGAATTGAGAATAAAATTGCAGATGCATTAGCCACATTAGCTGCAATGTTTTGACTGGATGCTTATGGAAAGATGCCCCCATTAAGATTGAAACTAGAGGGGTCAATGCTTATTGTACAAATCTTGAAGAAGAACGTGATGGTAAGCCATGGTTTCATGATATCAAGCAGTATCTCAAAAATAGGACATACGCTCCAAAAGCTTCAAACACTCATAAAAGAACCATTCGGTGACTTACATGAATTTCTTTTTGAGTGGCGATATCCTATACAAAAGAAATTATGCTACAATGCTGATTAGATGTATGGATGAAAGGAAAGCTTAAAGATTGATAGAAGAAGTTCATAAAGGATTTTGTGGCACACATTCGAGTGGGCATGTATCGGGTCATAAAATTATAAGAATGGGTTATTTGTGGCTAAAAATGGAAGCAGAATGCATTAACTATGTTCAAAAATATCATAAATGTCAAATATATGCTGATGATATCAACGCTCCTCCACCCTTGCATGTAATGGTTTTTTCGTGGCCTTTTTCAATATGGGGATTGGATGTTATTGGGCCAATAGAACCTAAAGCTTCTAATAGACATCAATTCATTGTAGTAGTAAATGATTATCTAACCAAATGGGTAGAAGCAACCTCTTATGCCAATGTGACAAAGAATGTGGTCTTGAAATTCCTTAAGAAAAATATCATATGTCGATATGATCTTCTTGAGCGTATCATCACTGACAATGCCAAGAATTTCAGAAATAAAGATATGATAGAAATGTGCTCAAAATTCAAAATTAAGCATCATAATTCCTCCTCATATCGTCGAATGATGAATGGTACAGTTGAAGTAGCCAATAAGAATATCAAAAAGATAATTCAAAAATGGCAATCACATATAAGGATTGATATGAAACGCTTCCTTACACTCTTCATGGTTATAAGATCACAATCAGAACATATACCGGGGCAACACCATTTTCTTTAGTATATGGCATGGAGGTAGTACTGCCTATTGAAATTGAGATTCCTTCTCTCATAGTTATTACAGAAGCCAAGCTTGATGATGTTGAATGGGCATAGAGTCGTTATGATCAGTTAAACTTTATTGAAGAAAAAAGGTTGACAGCCTTGTGTCATGGTTAGTTGTATCAGAAAAGACTTATCAAGGCCCATACAAAGAAGATGAAGGCAAGAGAATTTAAAGAAGGACATTTGGTGCTCAAAAAGATTTTTTTTAGGCATCAAGACCCTCGGAGAAAATGGACTCCTAAATATGAAGGTCCATACATCGTTAAGAGAGCATTTTTTGGCGGAGCACTTATTTTAATCAATATGGATAGAGACGAGTTGCCGAATCCAATGAACTCAGATGCCGTGAAAAGGTATTATGCCTAAAGTTGCAATGAGAAGAAGAAAAGAAGACGTGAAAAGCATAGTTAGAGATTATTAAAGTCAATTCAGGTTTATGATCATTAGATTTGTATGATTTATTGGTTTTCCTTAATAAATTTTTTCCTTTTTCTTATATATTTGTAGCTTCCAAAAAATAAATAACCTTTGAGAAAATAACTACCAAGAAATTTGGCAAACCAAACTAAATATGTCCAATTTATGCCTTAAAAGCATATATTTTATTAAATTTATTTTTGAAATACTTGAAAAAGGGGGCACAATACTAAAAGATGGTAAAAATAAAGCTTAGCAGATCTATATGTGAGATAAAAAAAATTATAAACTTGGAATGAAAAGGGTATGCCCTGATGGTGAAAGAAGTGCTAATAAGATACTTATAAAGGCAACAACAGACGATATTATTCTAAGATCTATAGTTGTTGCTTAAACAAAACCCAAGAAGACATTTCAAAGATCACATAACTAAACGTTAAGTATCAGATTTGTTTCAGATCAAGGGATTGTTGTAGTTCCGATGTTATATTTTTCTTTCAAAAACAAAAATTCTTAATGTAAAAAGACGATTTTAAAAGTAAATTAACACTTTGTTTGAGCATTTATATACATATAAGAAAATATAGTATGTAAGTTTTAAGCATTTTAAAAAAAAAGGTTTTCAAAGTCCAAATACAATCAAAAGAGTCTACATATAATAATCCATGAATTAAGCTCTAAATTTCTTTTTGTTTTTCAAAAGAAAAAAAAGGATTCCCTAATGTCAAGCATTAAGCACACCTAGGGCTAAGCCTTGAGTTCTTTTTTTTTATTTCATTTTTTAAAAATTTCTAAAGTTGAGCTTTAGGTATATTTAAGGTCGAGCCTTATATTCCATTTCACTTGCTTTAAAAAAAATGATCCCTAATGTTGAACATTAGTATGGACCCTTGATTTTGGCCCTAGCTAGTCCGATGTTAATTAAAGAAAGGCCTAAGTCAGAATCGGTTCATTCTTAATAGGCCTAAACCTATTTTAAGCTTTTGGTCAGATTGGTCCAATTCCATAAAGCCTAAAATAAGCTAGTTCAACATTTAAAACCCTAAATAGGTATGATTCGAAGGTTTGGTTGGATTTAATTCGATGTGGGCCTGGTATTGCACTTCAAATTTGATATGGGTTTACCCATGTCAAATTGGGATGCCCTAAATCGACATGGGGAAGTCCCATATCGCCCCCAATTCAATATGGAGAAGTCCCATATCGAATTAGGGTAATCCTAATTCAATATGGAGATTGTCCAAGTCTAATTAGGATTCCCAATTTGATATGGACTTTGATTCCATGCCGGATTAAAATTATTTTAGTTCGAAATGACCTTGGTTTTCCTCGAATCGAATTAGTTTTAATCCGATATGATCACGGTTTCTCTCGAATTAAAAATGATCTAATTCAATATGCCTTAGGAAAACCATTTCTAAATAGTAAATTAAAAGCCCAATCATAAGGTTTTAACCTAATGTATTTACTATAAATACTTGAAGAGAAAAACATATAGAGGGGGAGTAACATCTTAATAGATAGAGAGTAATAAAGCAACTAAAAAATTATCTAACAGGAAAAAACAAGTCATCAAACACAGAGAGAGCATTATCAAACAAGGCAGTAGTTACTGTCTTGATTTTATTCAACCAAGAAGTGTAAGATTGGTGCAAGCAAGAGTACTATATCAATGTTTAATTTTGGTGGAATCTATAAATGGAGGTGTGTCTTTCTAATTCATTTAAATTTATAGTGAGTTAACTTATTATTTCATCAGTCCAAATTGTCTTTGTTTAAGCTAGTTCATCCTTTTAACTTTTAATTTATATACAAACATACAGTAGCATAGTAGTTTCTTTTCATTGCTTGCATATCCAGTATTTTTTCTCATTAAATCACCGTCGCAATAGATTATCCAAAATATGTTTTAAACATCCAATAGCTTGTTTCAATGACGAGTAAACTACTTAATTTAATATCACACCAGCTTGTTCAATCCAATTGGCATTAAAATTTTAACATTCCAGTACCATTAAACAGCTTATCTCATTATAATATTAATTTGAATCCAATAGACTCAAAGTTTATTAATAATATCTCAGTAGCTAAGTTTTCTATCTAAATGTCCAGAATCCTAAACATATTTTTCTAAAATCATAAAACCCTAGACACCTAACTTTGGTTTTTTTAAGATCTTAATTTCCAAAACCATACTTTCTCAGACGTAAACTTCAAAACCTTAAATCTGTTTTTATAAAATCTTAAAAACCCTAATTGTATTTTACCAAAAACCCTAATCTATTTTTCCAAATTTCTAAAAACCCTAAAACCTTGATTGTTTTTACCCAAAACCCTAAAAAAAATCCTAATTTCATCCAAAAACCCTAATTTTGTACATTTAATTTTCTATTTAAGGTTGAACCCTAGTTTTGATTATTTAATTTGATATGTGCCTATGATTGATGATTCCTTTATTTGATGGATGATTTATAATGAATGGTTTACTTTTGCTCATGATGAATGATTGAATGATTTAATTTATTTGGTTAATTGTTTTAGTATTTAAGGATGTAAGAGGTGTGTTTCCACTTTGTGGGTACCTCATTAGTTAAGTTTAGTGCAATTTTATTTACTTTAAGTTTTGAATTAATTTAAAGGGCAAGTTTTCACCAAATGGTAGGTGTCTTATTTTATTTAGTTTTGCAACATTAGACAATTGTTGTAAAGACATGTTTCCATCCTTGAACGGGTACCTATTTTGATTGCTTTATTTTAATAAAGGTGATAGATAATTATTTATTTTGATAATTGCATGTAATATTGATGATATTTTAATAAGTTAAGAATTTATAAGGGGTGTTGGGTCATTCTCACTTTCCACATACGTACCTAACTGCCCGAACCCATTAGAGGGTTGGGAATACCTTAGGAATTGAGTTATTCACCCCTTTTTATTTTTTCGGCCCATCCGGGTGGTGACTCCATTTTCTCCGAGTTTAGGCTCGTGTTCTCTAAGGGCCTGAGCCTAACAAAGTCATAAGAACCATTCCACATGGGAGTGGGGGTAAATATTTTTGCTCACAGTGGCGACTCCACTAGGGATAAGAGAAGTTGATTCCATTGGTCTTTATATTATTTTATTCTTTCTTATTATGATATTATCCATTGCATTATTTAGATTACATTGTGTGCGTGAGTTAGGACATCCGTGTAACCCGTGTTGTGTTATGTAAGGGATACCATACTTTTACTCAAGGTATGGAGATCGAGCATGGCATAACCACTCATAGCCTTGTACCTTTTGGTATATACTTGCTATGAGAGCCTAAACTTCTCAACCTAAATACTAAAGCTTATGTAATTAGCCTAGAAACTTTCCTTAGATTTTTACCTAAATACTTGTTGTTTGACTGTGATCAATATATCTTGGTTTGAACTATGGCTTGTTTGATTTGTTTTTTTTTCTAATATAACCTACCTATGTTGTAAGCTCAAAATAGTTTTATTCTTTTAAGCTCCAAAAAAATTAAAATTATTTTCAAAACTTTTCAAGATGGTCTTTAAAAATTCTTCTACCTCATGGCCCAAATACAAAGCCCTAAAATCCATTTTTTTCTAAAGTCTTTTTACAATGGGCTTTGAAACAAAACTAGTTTTTCACTTCATCCAAATTAAAACCTTTTTTTAATGAGCTTACAATTATTTAAGTCAATTATGAAATATTAAAAATCAATTGTGGGCCTAATTTATACTAAGAATTATTAATTATGGGCTTATTTTTGGCATGAATCATTAGTTATTTTTTCAAATGGAAAATCTATTTATGATAAACCTCTTAATTTTATTTTAATCCAATATAGCATAAAAGCTATTTTTAGTTGATTCAATGGATTGAAACTTGATTAATAGAAATTATCATGAATTGACCTCTATGTTTGAAAATACAATTATTGGTTAAAATCATCTGAGGGAATTTTTTGAAAATAAAATATCCCATATTAATATTTTATTGACCATATACTTAGGAAAAGAGACTTGCCATTCATGAGTGGAAGTTATAAGGGTGGAAGGAACATCTTAATTATCTTTGTTTGTTTGTTACTTATGCATACATGCATACACATATTATATTACATGGCATTGATCCTTTCTGGCTTACAGACATGAAGTACAATAATTCAAGAGTGTACAACAACCCAACCTATGCCAGTGATGTAGAATCTAGTAGCGACTCAATTAGCTTCTCACCAAGAGCAATGGAACCTGAACAAATTCAAAGGATGGTGGACGATGCCCTCAATGCCAAGATGGAAGAACTAAAGGAGGCCCTGGCCGAGACTATGAAGGGCCAACTGGCTACACTTTTGGGGAACACTGTTGAGGCATCTGCTAGTACTAAGAAGCAAAAGGACAAAGGAAAGGCTAAGGTTGGTAAAGTAGCCTTTGATGATGACAAAGTAGTTGTTGATGACGATGATGACTGGGCTCAATACTTCCAAGATCCTCAAGATAAGAAGAAAGAGCCGAAGGTTATGGAAAGATCAACTATAGAAAAGATCAAAACTTCAGATGTAGAGAAGATGATTACTGATTTAGAAAAGAAGTTTGAAAAGAAGTTGAAAACTGAAGAGATGTCAGAGGTAGACAAGTTGTTTGAACAAGATGATGAAATCCCGTAAAATTTCAAGATGCCTTCCTTTGCCAACTTTGATGAAACTGTGAATCATCATCTCCATGTGAAGCAATACATTACTGCTATGCAGTTTGCCTGAGCTATTAAGGCTCAAACTCTAAGGTGCTTCATGCTTTCGTTGCATCCTGTTGTCCGGAATTGGTTCAATACCTTAGAGGATGGTACTAAAAAGAATTGGGATTTACTATATAAAGCCTTCATCCAATAGTATGGGTATAATGCTGAGTTAGAAGTTACTTTGATAGAAGTTGAGTCAATCAGGAAGAAACAAAATGAGAATTTTGTTGACTATGTGAAAAGGTGGAGAAACAAAGCTGCATTGTTCAAGAGAAGGCTCGATGAATCAGGTAAGATTATGATGATTATGAGAGGCGTCATGTCCAACCTCCATGAAAGGCTATCTCACACTCTTACAGGGGATTTTAAAGATCTTCTCTAAGCCAGTTTGCAAATAGAAGAATGGGAAAGAGAGAAGAATTATTTTTCTAGAAGAAAAAGTGATAGGGGAAGTTATCAGTCTGGTAGTCAGGGTACACAGAAGTCAGTAGATGTCAATGCAACAACTAGTTAAGCAAATAGAAGATAGTTTTCAGAATTGGGAAACCCTTTGACTTGGGTTTTCAATAAGTTGCAAAAGAATGGGCTATTACAGCCATTGGCTCCCCGAACTTTGCCAAATTCTCTGCCATCAAGCTTTGATGCCAAGGTTTTTTGTCAATTCCATTAAGTCCAAGATTTGATTGATTAATACCAAGAGCAATCCTTTGCCTAACTTTGGCAGAATACCTCCACAAGCAACCTTTATGGTAGGGGGAGGATTGAAGGAAGATTTTATTTTATCCTATTTTCAAGATGAAAATGAAGGAGATATGAAGTAAGGAGAAACTCCACTCAACAAACTTCCCCTTGGCTTATTTGGCTTTTGTTTCATTTTTTTTAGTGTTTTTTGGAACAATTATATTTTTCAAATTAAGATTGTTTGAATAAATTATTTTCATTAATTTTTCATTGGTCTTTGTTCATTTTGGTGCTGAACCGATGACGAGTCTACCTTGATATTCATAAATTACTGTATCTATGCATCATGATCTAAATGACTTTACTAGGTAAGGGAGTTGTTCTATAACATTGAGTTGTGTATGCTTACTTAGAGAGGGCTCATGCACAATTATGAGTGTCTAGGTCCTAGTCATAATTAAAACATGCTTTGATGAACTTTCGAGGTGAAATTAAACTTTGCTTATTTAAGGAAGAGATGATCTAGGCATTGTTTGATAAGCAAACAACTAGTATCCGTCCTATTAACATCAAACCCTAGTTTGTCCCTTTGAGCCTTTATAAGATTTTAGCTTACTTTTCATTGGCTTATAAATTCAATAACCTACCCTGAGCTGTTGTGATACTTATGGTAAGTCTGATGATCACCAAGGAATAAAAGGAGAAAGAAGATCAAAGAAAAGTATATATTATCAAGATCATAAGAATAGTTAAATTTTACCTAAACTAGACTTAATATCTCAGATTTATTTCATTATTAAGATGTTATTTGGGCAATGAAAGAATTTATCCTTATAGAAGCAGACTCGTGTTACTCCATAGTTAGAAGCATGAGATGGTACAAACAAGAAAACTCTTTTAGAGCTAGGATCTAAAAAAGAAGAAGAAAAAGAAGTCAAAGTACAAAAAGCAAAAAGAAAAAAAGAAAAAAAAAAGAAAAGAAGAAGAAGAGGGAAGAATAATAGGATTTTAAACTTTTTCCAAAAGAAAAGGTCAGCATAATCAAATCTAGATTTCTACCAAGAAGATAAGCTCTATCTTTTTATGAAGCAATATTTCAAGTTCTATTTTTCATGAAACAAGATAACAAAATTCCTAGAAAATTAAAGTGATGCCCTGAGTTTAAGAATACTCCTTACAACATATGGTTTCAACAAGAAGATTGTAGCGCGAAGGTTTGTCAGTAGTGTCACATCAACTCCAATCTAAAAATGGTATTCATTTAACCTATGTCCCTTATAAACACCGTTTCAAGCCTATTAAAGACTAGTTGATCTCTCTTGGAAGGTAGAGTCTATCAGTTGAGATAGTTTGAATAAGCATGTATATGAGATAGATAATATTTAAACTTAATGAGACATTTGGCCAAGTAATGTATATGTGCCTATCTGAAGTGCAACAGTTCTTGCTCAAATGAAAATGATACCCAAGTTTAGTATGGGAACTAGAGTTGTCATGTTATAGATATGTTAATTTGGAAAATTGGGTCCTTCTGAGATATAATGACACTGATTTGACAAAGCCAAAATATGGTTTTAAGATTAAAAAATATTTTTATCATACAAAGCCTTCAAGTTTAGGGAAGTACGTTATATTGCTGAACCTTAACGGATATATTGGGCGAAAGTGGGCAAATAAAAGGATCACCTATAAGGTCATATCATGAAGAAGTTTCTAACCAAAATGTGTTGAAACAGATATCTCCCATGTCTTTGGCTATCATGCTTGGGCCCGCACTACTCATGTTTTCAATATTCTAGAAATAAAGCAATATATGTGAAGACTTATGTTGCTCTAATGCAAGACCTGAACGAGCATTTGGAAAGAACCAATGAGAGTGCTTTGGCTTACCATCTCGGTCTATGAGTCAATAGAACCACTATAAATTTTATTCATGCATATCATGCATACATGAGCATATCACATTGTATTTTGCTATCTTGTGTTACCTATTCTTTGTCAAAGTGAATAGCAAACACCATGTGAAGTAAATAATCAAAAGTGGATATGGAATATGAGGGCATGAAAGGGCCATTGTAAAAGAAAAATGAGATGCATGCTTGTGCAAGGAACTAGACAAAACAAAAACATCAATCAGAACCTGCATGGAAACAAAATCATTGGTTTGAGCCTACACATGGAGCAAAACTTCCTCTTTTCAATTTTTGAGTTTATACATATACAAAAAATTTTTAGACTCATTTTCAATATAAGGACTATCTAAAAAATAGATGAATTTTTTGCAAAAAGAAGAACAAAAAGAATAGAACAAGAAGAAAATCAGAACTCTCAGACAAATGAAGATACAAAAGATAAAAGATTAGGACAAAGGCCTAAGATAAAGATCATATCAATCCAGCTAGAAGAGCTGAAGTTGAGGTAAGACAAAGGCCCATCCCCAAGAAAAGAGAATCAAGATGAAGATTCATTTCTGTCAAGGCAAACATTTTCAAGCGAATTTGTTGAAGCATCCACTACCCAGCGTATATTGGATTTTTTTAAAGTATCCTGACAGCACAATCTCTGGCCTATATTGGATTTGTTAATCCTGATGGCATAGCTTTCCTTGATATGTTGAAAAATATTGAAGTTTGTTTTAGTGAGATATTAGAGTCGCTCACTATCCTACCAAGATATTAGACTCGCTTAGTGGTTGTTATCGGGATATTAGAGTCACTCGATGATCGTTTTGATTTACCAAGATATTAGAGTTGCTTGGTGGATTACATCAGGATATTAGAATCACTTGATGGATTTTTTCACTCATGAAGATATTAGAATCGCTTGATGATTCTATCAAGATATTGGATTCACTCGATAGACCCATTGGGATATTAGAGTTTCCCAATGACTCTTTAAGATATGAGAGTCGCTCAACAAGTTTTGGTACAAAATTCAGAAGCCGTATCATTGCTTTTCACTCTCTTCTACTAAAGTCTCAGATTGTTTAAGCAGGGAGCAAAACTGTAGACCCTTGATTTTGACTCAAGCTACTCCGATGTTTATTAAAGAAAGGCCTAAGTCATAATCGGTTCATTCTTAATAGGCTTAAACCCATTTTAAGCTTTGGATCAGATTTATACAATTCCATGAAGCCTAAAATAAGCTAGTTCAACCTTTAGAACCCTAAATAAGTTTGATTTGAATGTTTGATTGGATTTAATTCAATGTGGGCCTTGTATTGCACTTCAAATTCAATATGGGTGTACCCGTATAGAATTGGGAAGCCTCAATTCGATATGGGGAGGTCCCCATATCAATTTAGGGCAATCCTAATTCGATGTGGAAACTCCATATCGAATTAGGATTGCCAATTCGATATGGACTTTGAAATGGTCTTAGTTTTGAAATGGAGTTTGTCCATATAAAATTATTTTAGTTCTATATGGTCTTAGTTTGCCTCAAATTGAATTAGTTTTAATCCGACATGGTCACGGTTTCTCTCGAATTAAAAATGATCTAATTCAATATGCCTCACGGAAATCATTTCTAAACAGGAAATTAAAAGCATGGTCATAAGGTTTTAACCTAATGTATTTATTATAAATACAGGAGGAGAAGAACGGATAGAGAGGGAGCAACATCCTGATAGACAGAGCAACAAAGCAACTAAAAAATATCAAACATGAAAGAACAAGCCATCAAACATAGAGAGAGCATTATCAAACAATGTTGTAGTTACTGTCTTGATTTTATTCAACCAAGAAGTGCAAGATTGGTGTAAGAAAAAGTATTGTATCAACGTTTAATTATGGTGAAATATACAAATGGAGGTGAGTCTTTCTAATTTATTTAAATTTACAGTGAGTTAACTTATTATTTCATCTATCAAATTGTCTTTGTTTAAGCTAGTTCATCCTTTTAACTTTTAATTTATATACAAACATACAGTAGCATAGTAGATTCTTTTCATTGCTTGCATATCTAATAATTTATCTCATTAAATCACCGTAGTATTATATTATTCAAACTATATTTTAAACATCCAGTAGCTTGTTTCAATACCTAATAAACTACTTAATTTAATATCACACCAGCTTGTTCAATCCAATTGGCATTAAAATTTTAACATCCAAGTAGCATTAAACAACTTATCTCATTATAATATTAATTTGAATCTAGTATACTCAAAGTTTATTAATAATATCTCAGTAGATAAGTTTTCTTTCTAGATGTCCAGAATCCTAAACACATTTTTCTAAAACCACAAAACCCTAGATACCTAACTTTGGTTTTTTTAAGATCTTAATTTCCAAAATCATTCTTTCTCATAACATAAACTTCAAAACCTTAAATCTATTTTTATAAAATCTTAAAAACCCTAATTGTATTTTACCAGAAACCCTAATCTATTTCCCAAACCCTAATCTATTTTTCCAAATTTCTAAAAAGCTGAAAACCTTATTTTTTTTCCCAAAACCCTAAAAAATCCTAATTTCATCCAAAAACCATAATTTTCAATCAAAATCCTAATTTCATCCAAAAACCTTAATTTTGTACATTTACTTTTCTATTTAAGGTCCTAGTTTTGATTATTTAATTCGATATGTGCTTATGATTGATGATTCCTTTATTTGATGGATGATTTAGAATGAATGGTTTACTTTTGCTCATGGTGAATGATTGAATGATTTAATTTATTTGGTTAATTATTTTAGTATTTAAGGATGTAAGAGATATGTTTCCACTTTGTGGGTACCTCATTAGTTAAGTTAAATGCAATTTTATTTACTTTAAGTTTTGGATTAATGTAAAGGGCATGTTTCCACCAAATGGTGGGTGTTCTATTTTATTTAGTTTTGGGACATTAGACAATTGTTGCAAAGATATGTTTTCATCCTTGGTTGGGTGTCTATTTTGATTGTTTTATTTTTATAAAGGTGATGGATGATCATTTATTTTGATAATTACATGGGGTCTGAATAATTTTATAATATTCAAGAATTTAATAATATTTAGACCTAAAAAAGAGGCTGGTTCTAATGAACAGGGCAATGTGGGGGTGCTGAGTCATTCTCACATTCCCCACATGTACCCAACTTTCCGAACCTATTAGGGGGTTAGGGATTCCTTAGGAATCGAGTCATCCACCCCTTTCTTTTTTCGGCCCGTCAGGGTGGCAACTCCATTTTCTCTGAATTTAGGCTCGTGCTCTCTAAGGCCGTGAGCCTAACAATACCAAAGTTGCAAGAACCATTCCATATGAAAGTGGGGCAAAAATCCCTACTCACAATGGTAACTCCCTTTCTTAATGATTTTTTATTGCTTTGTTGCTCTCTGTCTATTACATGGCATTAATCCTTTCTGGCTCACAGACCTGGAGTACAACAGTTTAAGAATATACGACAATCCGATCTATGTCAGTGACTCATAATTCAGTGAAGATATAGTTAATTTCACTCCCAGAACCATGAATCTCTATCAAGTTTAGAATATGATAAATGAAGCTCTTTCATCCAAGATGGAAGAGTTAAAGGGGGTCCTAGCTGAGACCGTGAGAAATCAACTGGCCGTACTGTTAGAAGGAAATATTATTGAAGCATCTGCTAGTACTAAGAAGTAGAAGAATGTGGAAAATGCTAAGGTAGGTGAGGTAGCCTTTGATGATGATAAGGTGATAATTAATGATGATGATTGGGCTCAGTATTTCCAAGATCCTCAAGATAAGAAGAAAGAGCCGAAGGTTAAGGTGAAGAATTTTTGGGATATTAGAGTTGCCCAATGACTCGTTAATATCTCAAATTTATTTCATTATTGATATGTCATTTGGGCAATGAAAGAATTTATCCTCATTGAAGTAAACTTGTGTTACTCCATAGTTAGAAGTATGAGATGGTGCAAACAAGACAACTCTTTTAGAGTTAGGATCTAAAAAAAAGAAGAAAAATAAGTCAAAGTAAGCAAAAAACCAAAAAAAGCAAAAAAAAAAAAAAAGAGAAATGAAAAATAAAAGAAGAAGAAGAGGGAAGAATAATAGGGTTTTAAACTTTTTGCAAAAGCAAAGGTCATCATAATCAAATCCAAATTTCTACCAAGAAGATAAGCTCTATCTTTTCATGAAGCAAGATTTCAAGTTCTATTTTTCATGAAGCAAGATAACAAAATACCTAGAAAATCAAAGTGATGCCCAGAGTTTAAGAATGCCTCTAACAACATATGGTTCTATTATAAAGTTTACAATGTGAAGGTTTGTCCATAATGTTATATCAATTCTAATAAAAATGGCCTTCGCTTAACCCATGTCCCTTATAGACCACATTTCAAGTCTATTAAAGACCTGTTGATCTCTCTTGGTAGGTAGAGTCTATTAGTGGAAATTGATTGAATAAGCATATATATGAGATATACAATATTTAAACTTAATGAGACTTTTGGCCAAGTAATGTGTATGTGCCTATCTAAAGTGCAACAATTAAAATAGAGATGATTTTCAAATTTAGTATGGTAACTAGGGTTGTCATGTTATAGATATTTTAATTTGAAAAATTGAGTCCTGAAGTACAATGACCCTGATTTGACAAAGCCAAAATTTGATTTTAAGATTTAAAAATATTTTTATCATACAAAGCCTTCAAGTTTAGGGAATTATATTATATTATTGAACATCAACGGACATATTGGATGAAAGTGGGCTAATAAAAGGATCACTTGTAAGTTCATATCATGAAGAAGTTGTTAGCCAAATGTGTTGAAACGGATATCTCCCATGTCTTTTGCTACTATGCTTGGGCCTCCACTACTCATGTTTCCAACATTCTAGAAATAAAGCCATAAATGTGAAGACTTCTGCTGTTTTAATGCAAGACCTGAATGAGCATCTAGAAAGAACCAATGAGAGTGCTTTAACTTACTACCTTAGTCTGTGAGTTAGTAGAACCACTGTAAGTATCACCCATGCATATCATGCATACATGAACATATCACACTGTATTTTTGTCTTGCATTGCCTATTGTTTGTTAAAGTGAATAGTAGATGCATTGAACTAAACAATTAGAAGCGGATATGGAATTAGGAGGCATGAAAGGGCCATTGCAAAAGAAAGAAGAGATGCATACTTATGTAAGGAACTAGACAAAATGCAAACATCAATCAGAGCCTGCATGGGAAAAATCATTGGTTTGAGCCTACACAGGGGGAAAACTTCCTCTTTTCAATTTTTGAGTTTATGCGTGTACAAAGTATTTTCAAACTCACTTTCAATATTTTTCCATGCAAGGGGCAAAGAGAGGATGTGAGGATTAGCTAAAAAATAGCTGATTTTTTTGAAAAAGGAAGAATAAAAAAGAATAGAGCAAGAATAAAATCAGAACTCTCACACGAATAAAGATACAAAAGTTAAAAGATCAGGACAAAGGCCTAAGATAAAGATCAAATCAATCCATCTAGAATAGTTGACCTTGAGGCAAGACAAAGGCTCACCCCAAGAATAGAGAATCAAGATGAAGATTCATTTCTATCAAGGCAGGCATTTTCAAGTGGATTGGTTAAAGCATCCACTACTCAGCCTATATTGGATTTGTTGATGTATCATGACGACATAATCTCTAGCTATATTGGATTTGTTAAAGTATCCAGATGACATAACTTTCCTTGATATGTTGAAATATCCAAGTTTGTTTCTAGTGAGATATTAGTCACCCACTATTCTACCAAGATATTAAAGCCACTTAGTGGTTGTCATCAGAATATTAGAGTCACTTGATGACTTTTTGATTTATCAAGATATTAGAGTCGCTTGGTGGATTTTATCGGGATATTAGAATCGCTCGATGGCTGTTTTCACTCACCAAGATATTATAATCGCTTCGTGATTTTATCAAGATGTTAGATTTGCTCGATAGACCCATTAAGATATTAGAGTTGCCCAATGGCCCGTTAAGTTATTAGAGTCACTCAATGGTTTTGGCACTTCATCATTTCATCAGGATATTAGAGTCCCCTGATGAACTTATTGGGATATTAGAGTAGTCTAAATCTAGTCTCGGGCCTAGAACCCAACTAATCTTGGATCCAGAATCCAACCAATCTAGTATCAGATCGAGAATCCAAATCTAACATTGGGTTCAAAATCCAAACCAATTCAAGTTCATTAAAACTAAGATATTAGAGTCGCTTGGTGGTTTTCATTGGTCGGATGGCAATACTCAATAGTTCCTCACCATAGGGTATCCATCCTTTGGATTTTTGTTAATTTGTCTCTATATTTTTTTTTCAGATGCTTGGTACATAATTTAGAAGCTGTATTATTACTTTTCACTCTCTTTTACTAAAGTCTCAGATCGTTCAAGCAAGGGGCAAAACTGTAGACCTTTAACTTTGGCTTAATATGGATTTTATTCTAATTAAAAATGTTGAATCAAGTTGCATTTCAATCTTAAGGCCCCTAGTTAAATTTAATTCAATTTTAGAGGCCCAATCAAGTCTGGACCCAATTAAAAAGACAAAACCAATTTTGGTTTGATTTAGGCGCTAAACCAACACAAAATGAAAGATGATTGGCCATTTTTATGTCTATTTCGTTATGAGCATGGCTCATAACAAATTTATTCAAGTTAAATTCGATATGAGCCACCTCATATCGAATTTAACTGCTCATATCAAATTTAACTTGATTAAATTTGTTATGAGGCTTGGCCATATCGAATTGGAGCCCCTTAAATTCATCTTGTTTTGGTATCCTAAATGGTTTTGGTATTGAATTAGGTCAATTCTAATTTGATATGAAGCTTTTACATATCGAATTAGGGTTACTAATTTGATATGGACTTTAGTCCATGTCAGATTAAACTTGTTTTAATCCGATATGGTCATGGTTTCCCTCTAATTCTAAACATTTTAATTCGATTTGCTTCAGAAGGGAGCTGTGCTTAGATAGGAAGCTAAGACTCAATTACAAGAGTTTAACCTAACGTATTTACTATAAATACATGATGAAAAGAATAGGCAGCTAATTAACAAAGAGCAACAAATCAACTAACAAAGATTATCAAACAGAGAAGAAAGCCATCAAACACAGAGAACATTATCCAACAAGGCAGCAACTACTGTCTTGATTTTATTCAACCAAGCAGTGCAAGATTGATGCAAGCAAAATTATTGTATCAATGTTTAATTTTGGTGGAATCTATAAATGGAGGTTTGTCCTTCTAACTTAATTCATTTTAAATTTACAGTGAGTTAACTTAGTATTTCATCTATCAAATTGTCTTTGTTTAAGCCAGTTCATTCTTTTAACTTTTAATTTATATATAAACATACATTAAGCATAGTAGCCTTTTTTTATTTGCATATTCAGTAGCTCATTTCATTAAATCACCTATGCATTAGATTATTTAAACAATGTTTTAAATATCTAGTAGCTTAGAATTTAATTTAAACATTTGGTTTAATCATGTAAAACCCTAATTTACTTTATAATTTATAAAACCTTAGTTTATATATTCTAAAACCCTAGTTTATATTCTAAAACCCTAATTTTTAAGTTTCTAAAAACTCTAATTTCCAAAATTAAAACCCTAAAACCCTGAGTTTGTATATTTGATGCTTAATTTAAATATTAAAACCTAGATTCAATTATTTCATGTTTATGATGAATGATTTATTGATGTTTTATTTGTTATGGATGATTTATTTTATTTTTTCTTGTGGAGAGTGTTTGAATGATTTAAATTTCATTTCGTTAATTATTTAGTGCTTCAAAGATATAAGAGGCATGTTTCCACTTTGTGGATACTTCATTAGTTAAGTTTAATGTAATTTTATTTACTTTAAGTTTTGGATTAATGTAAAGGGCATGTTTCCACCAAATGGTGGGTATTCTATTTTATTTAGTTTTGGGGTATTAGACAATAACTGTAAAGGTATGTTTTCATCCTTGGATGGGTACCTATTTTAATTGCTTTATTTTAATAAAGGTGAGGAATGATTATTTATTTTGATAATTGCATGTAGCATAGATAATTTTATAATATTTAAGAATTTATTAATATTTAGACATAAAAAGAAGGATGGTTCTAATAAACCAGGCGCTATGGGGGTGCTGAGTCATTCTCACCTTCCCCATGTGTATCCAACTTTCTGAACCCATTAGGGGGTTGAGAATTTCTTAGGAATCGAGTAATCTGCCCCTTTTTTTTCCCGGCTTGTCTGGGTGGCGACTCCATTTTCTCCGAATTTAGGCTCGTGTTCTCTAAGTACTTGAGTCTAACAGTGCCAAAGTCACAAAAACCATTCCATATGGGAGTGGGGGCAAAAATCCTAAATAGGTCTGGTTTAAAGGTTTGATTAGATTTAATTCAATGTAGGCCTTGTATTGCACTTAAAATTCGATATGGGTATACCGATGTCGAATTGGGATGCTCCAATTCGACATGGGGAAGTCTCATATCGAATTAGGGCTTCTCCAATTCAATATGGGGACCTCCCCATATCGAATTGGTGCCCGAATTCTATGTGGGGAAGTCTCATATCAAATTGAGGCTTCCCCAATTCGATATGGGGACCTCCCCATATCGAATTAGGGAAGCTCGAATTTGATATGGACTCCATATTGAATTAGGGTAATCTTAATTCGGTATGGAGTTTGTCCATGTCAAATTAGGATTGCTAATTCGATATGGACTTTAATTCCATGTTAGATTAAAATTATTTTAGTTTGATATGGTCTTAGTTTACCTCTAATCAAATTAGTTTTAATCCAACATGGTCACAATTCCTCTTGAATTAAAAACAATTTAATTCAATATATCTTAGGGAAACTATTTCTAAATAGGAAATTAAAAGCCCATTCATAAGGTTTTAACCTAATGTATTTACTATAAATACAGGAGGAGAAGAACGGATAAAGGGGAGAAACATCTTA
Organism: Garcia nutans; assembly: GCA_947685225.1. Lineage (NCBI taxonomy): Eukaryota > Viridiplantae > Streptophyta > Magnoliopsida > Malpighiales > Euphorbiaceae > Garcia > Garcia nutans. The sequence goes on from CANTUV010000068.1 coordinate 7,273,673, forward strand.
ATAGACAGAGAGCAACAAAGCAACTAAAAAATTATCAAAAAAGAAAGAACAAGCCATTAAACACAGAGAGAGTATTATCAAACAAGACAGTAGTTACTGTCTTGATTTTTTTCAACCAAGAAGTGCAAGATTCATGCAAGCAAGAGTACTATATCAATGTTTACTTTTTTGGTGGAATCTACAAATGGAGATTTGTCTTTCTATTTCATTTTAATTTACAGTGAGTTAACTTATTATTTCATCTATCAAATTGTCTTTGTTTAAGCTAGTTCATCCTTTTAACTTTTAATTTATATACAAACATACAGTAACATAGTAGCTTTTTTTCATTGCTTGCATATCCAATAATTTGTCTTATTAAATCACCGTAGCATTAGATTATTCAAACTATATTTTAAACATCTAGTAGCTTGTTTCAATGCCCAGTAAACTACGTAATTTAATATAATTTAATATCACACCAGCTTGTTCAATCCAATTAGCATTAAAATTTTAACATCCCAGTAGCATTAAACAGCTTATCTCATTATAATATTAATTTGAATCCAATAGACTATCTCAGTAGCTAAGTTTTCTTTCTAAATGTCCAGAATCCTAAACATGTTTTTCTAAAATCATAAAACCCTAGACACCTAACTTTGGTTTTTTTAAGATCTTAATTTCTAAAACCATACTTTCTCAGAACGTAACTTCAAAACCTTAAATTTGTTTTTATAAATCTTAAAAACCTTAATTGTATTTTACCATAAACCCTAATCTATTTTCCAAACCCTAATCTATTTTTCCAAATTTCTAAAAACCCTAAAACCTTGATTGTTTTTACCCAAAACCCTAAAAAGAACCTAATTTCATCCAAAAACCATAATTGTCAATCAAAACCCTAATTTAATCCAAAAATCCTAATTTTGTACATTTAATTTTCTATTTAAGGTTGAACCCAAGTTTTGATTATTTAATTTGATATGTGCTTATGATTGATGATTACTTTATTTGATGGATGGTTTATAATGAATGGTTTACTTTTGCTTATGGTGAATGATTTAATGATTTAATTTATTTGGTTAATTATTTTAGTTTTCAAGGATGTAAGAGGTATATTTTCACTTTGTGGGTACTTCATTAGTTATGTTTAATGTAATTTTATTTACTTTAAATTTTGGATTAATATAAAGCGAATATTTTCAACAAATGGTGGGTGTTCTATTTTATTTAGTTTCAGGACATTAGACAATTGTTATTAAGGCATGTTTCTATCGTTGGATGTGTGCTTATTTTGATTGCTTTTATTTTAATAAAGGTGATGGATAATTATTTATTTTGATAGTTGCATATAATATGGATGATATTTCAATAAATTAAAATTTTAATAATCTTTACACCTGAAAAGGTGGCTGATTCCAGTGAACCGGGCGTTGTAGGGGTTCTGGTCATTCTCACCTTCCCCATATGTACCTAACTTTTCAAACACATTAGGGGGTTGGAAATTCCTTAGGAATTAATTTATCCACCCCTTTCTATTTTCTTGGCCCGTCCAGGTGGTGACTCCATTTTTTTCAGGTTTGGGCTCGTGTTCTCTAAGGCCCTGAGCCTAATAGTGTCAAAGTCGTAAGAACCATTCCACATAGGAGTGGGGTGCAAAAATCCCACTCACAATTAGATACTCATAGGATCAAGTCTTAAGTTTTCTTTTTCTCTTTTTAAAAAGTTCTTAATGTCGAACATTAAGCACTACTAGGGTCATGTAACACCCCTACATCCCGTACACGCACACTACATAGCACCACAGTGTAGTATACGCACACCGAACATAGAGATGCTACGGTTTCCTTTAACACTTGAATCATTTTAAAACATAAGACATTCTTTCTCATTATACAATATAGAAAATAAAGTAGTTTACTTGTATTATAAAACAAAGTAGATATAAACTTTTACTTAATACGCAGTGAAAATTTTAAATATATTTACATATGTGAATACATTCAAGTCCATGTTTACAGTTTTACCTAAAATTTACATTAAAGTCAATACTTTACAAAACATGAAGAAATTATACATGATTGGCAACTTTTCTCTGATCTTTAAGTCCCAAAATAAATTCTTCCATGCCTAGACTCACTCGGTCTCGAGGAACTCTCGGGTTCAACTCTGTCACCTGCGCGATGAATCACAATCGCGCTGAGCCAACGGCTCAGTAGTACAAACGATACTAACAATATGCTTTAATGCAATGTAATGCCACACATTTCAATGACTTTCCATAGATTTCATTATTCAATCATTCAATCATTATTGAATCACAATTACACAAAGACAAGCATGGGCCCAAAAGACACTAATATGCCATTCAATTTTCAGAGTTAATGCCTTGGTTCAATTATCACATTTATCATTATCATTATCCCAACTAGGCTTCAAGGATTAGGTTCAACCAAGCTTCAAGGGGAACAAAGCATGCTAAGTATCAACCCAACTTGGCTTCAAGAACAAAACCCAACCTAGCTTCAAGGGTTGTAACATCTCAATTAGGCTTCAAGGATTAGACCCAACCAAGCTTCAAGGGAAGTAAAACATGTTTAACTTCAACCCAACTTGGCTTCAAGGATCAAATCTAACCTAACTTCAAGAGATTGTTACTAATAGGCATGCCACCAACAACAAAACTCTGAAAATGGAATAACACATTAGACACACAATTCATTCATTATTTCATTATCAATTCCATTCTCAATTCTCATCATCAATTTGGCAAACATGCCTCATTAAAGTCATTATAGCCAACCACAATGGCTTTACATTCCATCACATCTCAATACCCATCTTAGCAATTCATCTTTCAAATGTACAATCATCTGCATCATCATATCATTCATATAATACATATATATGTCATCATTGATATAAGCATAACAAAGTACATTCTTCACAATAATCAACAATGCAATAATGCAAGATGTGTACTTACCTCAAAAGCAATTCACACAACTCAAAACACTCCCTTTCCCAAGGTTCTTATGCTTCTTAAATCAATGAAAAATCACCTTCTTCAAGACTTAATCCAAGAATAATAACATATACTTGCTTAGGGATACACAAGAGGTAATCAAGTTAAGAGTTAACTAAGGCAATCTCTACACATGACACGCTCAACCACACGGGCGTGTTCCTGACCGTGCCCTAACTCCACAACACAGAAGCTATTACACGCTCATGACCACGGGCGTGTCACTGGGCGTGTAATACATACTGCCTCCCAGAAAAATATCGACACATCCAACAACCTGAACGTGCTCCTGGCCATGTCAATTCTCCATTCTCACAGTAGCTATGACATGCTCAATAACACGGGTGTGTTACTGGCCGTGTCAAACCTACTACCACACAGAACAATTGACACGCCTAAGGACCCTGGACGTGCTCATGGGCGTGTCAGGTCAAAAACCCAGATTCCGGCCAAAACAACACCACAACTAACAAATCACTTCTATCCACCAACATCCACTTCAACCAAACTTAACAAAACATACCCAAAAACTATCTCAAACTTGCAACAACACCAAAACAAGCCAAAACACACATCAAGCACAAATCACAAACATCATCAAAAACTCTAAACACAACCACAACTTAATCAATACCAACCAACTTACTCTTTTCTTCAATCCAACCCTAAAAATCCAAAATCAAATTAACCAAATACTCTTAAACACCACACAATCTAACCAAACATATATCCAACACAACTCCAACTCACAAACCCAAATAAATCAAAGAATCAAGTGGAAAAGACTTACCAATGATGAAGAACTCTCAACCCTCCAACTTGATCTCTTGAAAACTCTCTTCAATCTTGAACTTGGAAGAACAAATCTCTATCTTGCTCTCTTTCTTCTTGATGGCCGGACAACACAGAAAAGCAAAGAGAAGAGAAGGAAAGAAAATGGTCCACGGCAAAGGAAGAAAGAAAGAAGAAAAGATAGTAAGCAAAAAGTCAAATCATCTCCTCAAAACCCTCTCCTCCAAGCAAAATAATATTAAAATATTAAAATATCTTCTTCCACTTACTCTAACCCAAATACAACTAATTAAATAATCCCTTAAACACAATTAATCAATAATTAATCTCTTCCTTTGACTTTCCCATTGACTTGTGTATATGTTATATATATTTACATATATACAACATATAAACTCTCTCTTCACTTATTTTCCTCTTCCAATTAAACACAAATACACTTACTTCAATTACAACAATTATTACACCAAACTTCTAGGGTATATTTTGGGATATTACAGGTCAAGCCTTAATTTTTCTTTTATTTTATATAAAAATGTGCCTAATGTTGAGTATTAAGTACTTCTAGGGTCAAACCTTAGATTTTTCTTTTTCATTTTTAAAATTTCCTAATGTTGAGCATTAAATGCTCCTAAGGCAGAGCCTTAGTTTTTTTTTTTATTTGAAAAAAAGTAATAAAAAAAATTCTTCTAGGGTCAAGACTCATATTCCCTTTTCTAAAAAATATACCTAATGTTGAGCGTTAGGTATAAGGTGAAGCCTTAGATTCCCTTTTCATAAATTCATAAGCCTTTTGCCTCTTTAAACTTTTTTTCTAAAAATACCTAAAATCAAACTTTAGGCACTTTGAAGGTCAAGCCTTAAGTTCATCGCTTAAGTTCATCGCTTTTCTAATGCTTGTCAGGAATAATACTTAAAGCTTAATTTTTGAAATTTTACTTAAAGCTTAATTTTTGAAATTTTTTTTAGAAAAGCGATGAACTTAAGGCTTGACCTTCAAAGTGCCTAAAGTTTAAGTATTATTCCTGACAAGCATTAGAAAATAACTAGTTACTAATCTTTTATATAATTTTAATCAATTAAAGTATGCAAAAGAGGGGGGGGGGGGGGGGGGGGCAACTGTATTAATTCACTTCTTTTAAAAAAATAATAAAATTAAAACAGTAATTAAAAATAACAAATAAACAAAATTATTAATAAAATATTTATAATCTTATTAATTAGAAAAATATACACTAATACATAGAGACAAATAAAATTAAATTAAGAAAAAAGTTATTCCTGATTTCCTACAATGTTCTCTGCAGTAATTCCTGGAGAAATACAATACAAAAAGAACTAATCAAACATAGGAATAAGAAAATCTCTAGTATAAAAGGAGAAGAAAATCAAAGGAAAAGAGGGAAGAAAAAAATGAAAATTAGAGAGATTATTGATCAAATTCTTTTTAGAGATTGGAAAATATATAAAAAATACATCAAGGAAAAGTATAAAATAATTTCCTGGTAAGAGGAAATTGACCAAAAATTCTAAATACAAGACATCACAAATTTACTGCGTATAGGTAGTGTAATAAGCAAACATTAGAGAAATTTACATCAAATTCTCAATCATCAAAGCTCAATATCGGGTAAATATACTTTATTATAGTTCTTAATCTGTTTATTTAGCTATATTTATTTTTACTTTTATTCATTTTAATCTCTTTGTCTGTTGTATGAGTATACAAAAGTTCTAAATCATCCACATAATCACAAAATGTGTTGATAAAAATACAAAATTCACAAAAAAAAAATGCAAGAAAGGAGACACAAACACAATTATGAATTACTCATCACATCTGCGAATTCACGATTTGATCGCAACCAAAACATATTAATTGGTATTATTAAGAAAAACAATAAAAAAAATACTTAAACTAATAATAAATAAACATATACAAGAACAGAACGCATAGAAATCTAATTTATATGTAGATAAAAAAAAAAAAAGAAAGAACAAAATCAGCAAAATGTAGAAGATAGAAATAACAGGGAAAATACAAATAAATGAGAGTTATAAATGTTAAAAAATTAATAAAATATGAAAGGATAAATGATTTAGAAAATAAATTATTCAAAACAATAATAATATAAAAATAGATTAATTTTATTTAATCTACATTTAGTATATATATATATATAAAAGAAAGAATCAAAAATAAAAAAAGAGGAATTAAAAGGGGATTTCAGTATGAAATTTCACCTTTGAGTTTATTGATGAGCAATAAAAAACAAATGCTTGAAGAAAATAATAAAAAATTTGGGCTTAAATTGGGGGTAAGCTCTTACAAACTGACTCTATAATTAGATATAAAAAGAAAAAGAAGAGAAAATATGGTGAGAAACATATGAGCAGTGCAAAAGACATATGAAATAAAATTATCGTGTATATGAGTAGGGTTAAGACTTAAGGGCTGATTTTGTGTTGCAAAAGAAAATAGAGAATCTTTTGCTCTTCTGTAAATGAAGAGATACACGTGACTTTTTTAGAATTTTTTTCTTTTTTACTATTTGGTATAAAATACAATTGTTGATAAAGAAATAGTATATATTTATTAGTTGAGTGACTATATGAATGATGGTACATTTGATATATATATATATATATATATATAATATGTAGAATGGATGGTCATGATAAAACTTCTTTATCCCATTAATGGTGGTCAAATCATTTCTATTAAATTATCTGCTCACTTTAATATTATTATTATTATTATTATTATTATTATTATTATTATTATTATTATTATTATTATTATATAGAATAATTGAATTAAATTGATGTGTAATATAATTGTATTCATAAAAGAAGTCAGCTCCTTAACTTAATGTTTTAATTTATAATTTATTGTTTATCTTATTTTATTTTATTTTCTTATTCTTTTTAATGGAGACATTTTATTTCTTTTGTCTGCTGGTCAATTATTTAGATATAATTATAATTATAAAAAAAACAAAAAGATAACATAATTTACGAATATAAAACAAAATAATAATTATAAAATAAAAAAAATAAAAATTAAAGACTATAATTGAGAGACATAAATAATAATAATGATAATAACAATAAAGAATAATAGATCAAACTACGAAATTTTGATTCCATCAAGCGGATACATAGGCAATCGAAATCAAGTTTCGAATTCAAGTCCACTTTAAATTAAAAAAATACTTTTTAAAAAGTATATTAACAAATTATAAAAATATAAAATATAAAAATATATATTTAATAAAAATACAAAAATTTGGACAATTATGCTCAGAGAGCGAGTATAATTAAAAAATAATAATTATAAATTTAATAAATATTAGGCCATAAAATTCTTATATTTAGGTAGTGAATGCAAATATTAAATTATTAACTAATAAATGAAATATATGACCACAAACGTAATAAAACCATTAAAAATAATTAAAAAAATATTTATTTCCAGACAATGGATACAATAGCAGAGAGATAAAAAATAAAAAATATAATTAGGATTTATATTCAGGCAGTGAATATAATTTTTCTTATAAATAAAAAAAATAGATAATAAAACATCACAATAATTATAGTATCAATTTTTAGGCATTTTAGGGTGCTTTCTCTTCCTTACATGTAATCAACCTTCCGAACTTAGAAACGAAGACCATAACTAGGTATTTAATCAAACCTTATAATTGATTGGTGGCAACTCCTAATATACTTAAAAAATAATAAACTAAATATCAGTCGATAAAAATCAAATTAAATCTACTAAATTATGTTGGCTCCCCGTCGCCCCGTGTGCGACATACTGTTTAGGAGTGGTTTTAAGTTTCTTCGGAGTATAATAGCTAGCAGCAGCAGCTTGTAGAGACGGTTAAAACCACCTTTACATGTGAAATAGGGGCAGTTTTCAACGCCTCAAAACATGTGGGAGGATTATGAGTTTAATTTGTAAGGGGCGGTTTGCTGTTTTAGTTTTTTTTTGGCCAATTTTGGCACCAAACTTTTTTGTTATAAGGGTAGTTTAAAGCGCTTCTATACTGTCTTTAATATTTTTTGCCAAATTTTGGCGCCAAAATTTTGTATTATAAATAGTCCATATGAGATTTTTCACATTAATTCATATTATATATTTTTTATTCTATCTATTCAATTTTATTTGCTTGAAACACATTATATTATATTCTTTTGATCATATCTACTCAATTCTATTTACTCCAAACATATAATTCAATAGAATTTTATATTACCAAAAGCAAAATTAATAGAATTGTAATATCTAAAATTATAACTAAAACTAGTCATTATAATATTGTACTAACTTTTATTGTCATGGACTCATAAAATCCCAATAATCACAATAGCCTAAAAAAAGCATACAAATTGATAACTAATTATTTCCTTGAGAATTGTAGTTCGAATCAGAAGAATTAATATTAGGAGAAGGTGCTTCTTGGTGATCATTTGGTACACTAGCCTGTCAAAATTGCAAAAGTAAAATATTAAAATTTATAATGTAAGAATATTTAAATTAAACAAGTAATAATTTATTGATTATATCTCATAATTATTAACATTCGTTGTCATCCACTATTAATCAGGGTACATTTTACTAATAAATATACTCAAAGCTTGCTATGAACCAGACACTTCATCATATTTAGATGTCATAATTCCCAAATGATCTTTCAATTGTTTAATCTCTTTTACTTGGTTTGAATTTATAGAACCTACCCATCTTGCACCCACACTATAAGAGGTAGCTCCAAAACAGGTTCTAGGAGTATATCCTAAACCCCCGACCATTATGTTCTGGACCCATCAATTCCTGAAAAATTTTCTCATTTCTTTGTCCAAATCTGTGTTTGAACTAGCAACACTCTAAGATTGTATAGCAAAAGCTTTCTCCTATAAAATAATGAACTATTAGTACAAAATAAGAATAAGTTCTAAGAAAATACAAATTTTGTAGTTTTTATAACCAATAATAGAACAAAAACAAGATATTAATAAAACAAATTATATATATACAAAGACTAGTGATCAAAAAGTTATATAACCATATTTGGTATTCTTTAAGATGAAACTTATCACATACATATATTTGTTAGCAAACCACATCAAAAGCTAGTTATACTTGAAGAAAATATTACCATTAGTTCTTATATATTATTATCCACCATATTTTCTATCCTTCTTTCTATGAGTTGCATAAAAAAAAAGTAAGTCGATAAAGTACTTTTTCAGTATCATTTTCTTAATATTATGAAAATTTACATCACTTATCAAACAATCATATGATTAAATGTTTATAAATTAAGTTTTTGTAATATACAAAAATACTTACCATTTCCTTTCTAAGCCTCGCATAACTTTTTCTTCCTAAAGTATGTGCATTCTTTTTATTCTATGCATTTGCAGTGTTTATCTAACTCATTTTCTATAGAAAAAGTTCAATTCTATTTTGACATATTTAAATAGACAAAAAAAAAAGTTCAATAAAAAAAACCTAGTTGCTAACCTAGTTTTGCTCACTAAACCATCCATTAACTAAGATATGCCATTGAGTAGCCTCAACTTGTTCAGGAATATTAACTTGGATTTGCTCCTTTGTCTTTGAAGGGTCAAAATATTGAGCTTTTAAATCACATTTAAAATCTCTTCATTTTTGTTCACTGACTTGAGAATCCAACCCTTAGTCTCAGGTGGGAAAAGAAATTTCTCCTTTAATCACATGTAATTAAGGAAGTAACATAAGTTAAAAACAAGATTAAAATCTACAGAAATAAAATGTAACCCTTTACAAATACAAAATGTGTTCATACCTAAACAATGTTTAAAATGTCATTATGAAATGACTTAAAATTTTTATTATCCCATCTAGGAATGTTCAAAGGAGCATATTTTCCATTTACTACAATTGTCCCAAGAAATAATCCAAGTGTAGCACCTTATTTTGAGCATGGGACTCCATGTTCATCTACTTCCATGAATATCTTTTCACTTTTAACCATATTTCATACCGCTGCCATTATAGTTCTTTTGCGCTTCTTAAATCGCCTTCCATTGTTATCTAATAATCATACAAGTAGTTAAACATATATAAATAAAATATGAATTAAATTGAATTAAATGTTAAAAATAAATATTACAAATCATTTATTTGTAATTCACATCATTAACTTGATGAATTCCTTGACTAGGTTGTGATTGTGAAGATGACAAATTGTTGTGGCATTCAAAATTTGAAGTGGGATGAGTTTCACTCTAGGTATTGAGTTTTTCTTGGACTGAATCTTCTCTTGATTCAGAATTGTTGTTCACAATCCTTAGGCCACGCAAATTTCTTGATCTTTGAGACATTATAAATGTTGCATTTTATACTCATTAGGATTAAATCAACATAATAATAAGAAATATTACAAATAATATAAAACTTAAATGAAGTTTAAATTTATTACATTAGAAACTCTTAAAAAAGTCACAAATAATCTTCATCTTCTACATCAACTCTAACGCAACATGGCAATTGCCTATCCAAACTTTAGCTATTACCCAACATAATGCAATTAAGATCATCTAATATTTCCCTATTTCCTACATCAAATGCATCTTTAGGTTTAACACTTATAGCCACATGCCAATTTGGATTACTTGGATTTTTCACATAAAACACTTGTTCAACTTGAAAGGAAAATACAAATGCATCATCATTTGCTTTATCAACTGTGTCTATCAACCTAGAAAAGTTAACAAGAGTAAACCCAAAACCATCTTGCTTGATGCCCATGGTACTATGAACATTAACTCAATCACATCTAAATAACACAACTTGAAAACTATCATAGTAGTTAAGTTCAATAATATCTCTTAATCTTCCACAGTAATTGCTCCTCCCACTTCAGATGTGTTAAATACACCACAATTTTGAGTCAATCTTTTCTCTTCGTGGCCTATAGTATGAAATCTCATTCCACTTATAACAAAACCAGAAAATCTCTTTGCAGCTTTATTGAGACCCCTTTGCAAGTGCTATAATATGTTCTACAATGTTCATATCACAAGTTGCACATAAAACCTATTACATTACAAAAAAGAAAAAAAGAAAAGTAATCAAAACAAATGATGTTCTATAACACAATGTACCACACTTACCTTATTTTGAAACCATCCACTAAATTTTTCATTTATTAAATTATCTAACTCATTTTGATCTAAATGAGTATGTCGACGCTGCCTTGTCCTTTCGAAACTAAGGAATTCTCTGAAAAATATAAAATTTAGAATAAACAATAATTTACTCTTATAAGTCTTAGTTTAAATCAATATCAATATTGCAAAATACTTAGTAACGAAATTGTTCAATCTCATTATAATGGCGTAGTACATAACGATGTGCTTGAACTAATAATTGATCACTTAGAATAACGTCTTCAACCTTGCCTATACTCTGACCAACACTTGAAAATAGATATTTCATATTTTCATTTGAAGGAGGGTCAGGATTGCGTAAGGGTCTATTGAATTTTGTCTCAACCCCATCAACGTATCTTAAACAAAATGCTAAGCATTCATTAGCTATATACCATTTTGCAATTGACCCTTATGGGTGAGCCTTATTTCTAACATATGACTTATAATGAACAAAAGACCTGCAATCATTTTAAAAAAGATATACTTTTCAATCTAAGTATATCAGTTCAATTCATGGAAAACTTTCATAAAAACATGCTATTAAATAGTGATATCTCCATTGGATACATCCTTCTATAATATACTGGTCCTCCAAGTTTTATTTCCTCAACTAGATGGAACATCAAATGCACCATTATGGTGAAAAAATAAGGAAGAAATATCATCTCCATATTACAAAGAGTTAAGAAAATGCGGTCTTGAAGCTTGTCCAATTTACTATGATCTAAAACTTTCGAGCATATAGACTTAAAAAAAAGAAGCCAACTCAATCGTAATTGAAGTAACTTCTTTAGATAGACTACAAGCTCTTCATGCTAGAGGAATAAGATTCTCAATCAAAATATGACAATCATGACTTTTTAGACCACTAATGTTATGCTCCTTCAAGTTTACACACCTGGAAATATTTGATGCATATCCATCTGGCATTTTCACATCTTTCAACACTTGACAAAATATGTCTTTCTTTTTTGTGACTAAAGAAAAGCATGCTGTTGGTTTTTTTTTTTTACCACTTCCATCTATAATAAGATGCAATTCAGATTTGATACCCAATTCTACTGAATCAAGTCAAGCTTTCTCGTTGTCTTTTGACTTATTATCCAAGTTCAATAAAGTGATAATAATATTGTCACATATATATTTTTTTCTATATGCATTACATCAAGATTGTGACGCAATAGATTATGTTCCGAATAAGGGAGCATGAAAAATATACTTCTCTTTTTCTACCAATCCATAGGATATTTTTTTCTTTTGTTGTTTAGATTTTGAATGTTTACATAAAATGAAGTGGACTCCATCTAATTTCCCTAAGATATCATTTCCCTAAGCTCATGTGAGAGCTCTATCTAGCTCTTTAATACCATAGGAGGATTGCTTCTTCACACGAAATGGGTGCTCATTTGGTAACCACCGATGATGACCCATATAACATGATTTTTTTTTATCATTATTTAACCATCTTGAGTTTGTAAACTCAGCAGAATAAGGACATGCACATTTTCCCTTAGTTTTCCAACCAGACAAATAGGTATAAGCAAGAAAGTTATTTATAGGACCCTTTGAACTTGGAATTATCATTGAAAAAATAAATGATGATTGCTTTATGCAAGTCCATGGAGACATATTTATGTTATAAGCACAACAAGCCAAGTGTTATAACTAGTGTTCATGTTTCTGAATGGATTAAAACCATCACTTGCAAGTTGGAGCCTAACATTGCACGAATCAAAGGAAAACTCAGGAAAGCATCAAATGCTTTCCATGCTTCTCCATTATTGGGATGTCTAAGCATACCATCTTCTATATGACCTTTATCATGGCATCTCATATCATAAGATGTTTTCTTTGAGATGAACAACCTTTGCAGCCTAGGAATTAAAGGAAAATATCGTAGGATTTTAACTAGCCTTTTATCACCTAAAGTAGAACTGCCACTCAAATTATTGTTAGAGTTTCCTTGATCTCCTTTCCATCTTGAAGAACTACAAGTATGGCAATTATCATCATTTGATCGATCCCCTCTAAATAACATACAATCATACTGATAAGCATGGATTTTTTCATAATTTAGACCCAAAACTAGTATAATTTTTTGGCCTCCTAATAAGATTTAGGTAATGATACCCCCTTCAGGAAGAACATAAAGCAACAACTCAAGAAGCATTGTAAATGATTTCCTGTCCACCCATTCAAACATTTCAAATGGTATAATTTTAAGAGAAAAAATAATTTGGAAAAATTTCTGCATCCTGGATATAACTCCTAAATGACATCTTCTAGTAACTTAAAAAATTTTTTACACTCTTCTACGTTTGCTACCCTAGGTTGTTTTGTCTTTGTCCCTTCATTATACATATTCACCTCTTCATTACCTAATACCTCCATAGTTTTTAGTTAAGGCATCCTCTAATAACCCAACTATATCATTTGATCTCTATAAATTTGATTGAATATGATTTTGTTGATGACAAACATGTTCCACTCTAAGAGAATGTAATGCCTCTAAAGAGGTCGAAGATGTAGAATGATTAACAAAAATCTCTCCATGACAAATCCACCAACTATACCCCTTAAAAACCCATCACATATTAAATGCTCCCTCCATTCCTCATACATGTGTAGATAGCGACTGACACAATTAACACAAGGTCATAATAACTTCCAATATGTGATGAATTAAGAAATGCAAAATCAATAAAATTCTTAACCCCTTGTTTATACATGACATTAACTCTAGGCTCATTCATCTAATTCTTACCCATAAGAAATTTTCACGAAAATTCAATGAATTCCGGGTAATATGAAAAAAGACTAATAAATTATGGGTCTACTTCCTGGATGATCACAAAATAAAATATAAATTTAGTTATCCAATAAAGAAATAGTCATACATTTATCATAATAATTAATAGACTTAAGTCCTTTATATGAAAACATAAAGCAATTAATAGTTGTCCTAAAGAAAAAAAAATCATTTTTATCATATACAGACATACCAAATTTGTATGAAATATTCCAGCAAAGATTTAATTTAATTTATGATGGGTGTCGAAGCCACCAAAAATAAATTTTTATTTGTAAACAAATTAAATTGTAGTATTGGTGAATGTGGTCGAATCCACAGTGAATTGACTACTTATTTAAATCTATTTTGAAAATCAAAATAAAAATAATAAAAATTAAAAAGGGGATTTATAAATTAAGAACTAAAATTAAATAAAATAAAATTGAAAATTAAACTAGTAAATTAAATAATAACAAAACTAAATTGGGAAATTCCATGGAAAAAGACTTAGTTGAAGGAATAATTTTAGTTCAATTCTTGAATTGATCATAGATTCAAAGATAGCTCTTTTTAATTCTTCAATAAATCAGTTATAGTATTGGACAAACTCTCAATATCAATTCTTCCTTAGATTATAAATTAACTAGGAAACGTTCTCTAATTAACTCTTGTAAATAATCTATCCTATAGGAATGTCCTCAGAATCTAATTATTGACAACCTTACGAACTAGAAGAATTTGATTCTAACCAATAAATCTAACTTTGAGATTTATTTAATTATTTTATATAATCTCTTAGGATACTCCTAATTGCTACCTAAATCAAAACGTCAATAATACTTACGCATTCAAACACTTTGAATAGTGTTATGTTATTTAAATAATCAAGCAATGAGCCCTATCAATTAATTAGCAAAATAATAATTAAATTAAACCATAGAGAATTATATAAATAATGAATATTAAAGAAGAGAAGAGATAGAGTTGTTTAGATCTCATAATTCGCGAATATGAACTTCAATTACCCTTCAACCAAGTAAAGATTTAATTGCTCCTTGTTTGAATAAAGAAAATCTATGTAAATTAAAAATATTCAACAGCCAAAATTTAGAACAATTGATGGCTAGGGTTGCTAGAACCTCTAGCTTATATAGTCCCTCTTAATCAAACCAAAAACTCTCTCCATGTCGAGAATTCTCTCTCTCTTATTTTCATAACAAGTCTTTCTCTTCAAGTCTTCTTTTCTTTATCTTTCTTTCTATTCTATTCTATAAGTTTGTTCTAAATTTTATTCATGGCTAATGTGACAGAAGAAGATCATCTTGTTAAGGAGGTTTATAAAAGTTTGAATGTTGGAGATACCGAAGGAGCGATTGAATATGTGGATGACGAGTCGGCGGCGGAGGTGGATGAGGTTGATAATGACTTGCAAAATTGTGTTGTTGGTTGATTATTAACGGAGAAGACAATTAATTTCTCCATTTTTAAATAGATTATTGCGAGTATATGGCGACCAGTGAAGGGTGTTATGATCAAAGAACTGGGAAATAATGTCTATATTTTCCAATTTTTTCATTGGCTTGATGTAGAGAAGTTGATTAATGGGGGTGTCTGGAATTATCAGCAAGTGCCTCTTTTGTTACGTGTTTTAAAATCTACTGCAAATCCTAGGAAAGTTGAGCTCTTTCAACTTGATTTGTGGGTTCAAATCTCAAATGTCCCAGATGGTTTTATGTCGGAGAGAGTAGCAAGGGATGCAGGTAACTACATTGGTGAATTTATTGATTCTGAACCGAGAAATTTCTCTAAAGTATGGCGAGACTTCATGTGTATTCGAGTATCTATGGATGTGTGCAAACCGCTCAAATGACAGCTGGTAATCAAAAGGCCAAAGGAATCAGCCACTTTGGATTTCTCTTATGAAAATATCAATACATTTTGCTTTTTTTGTGGTATTATCGGTCATACAGTTCGCCATTGTTGTCTACTATATGATCTACCTAAGATACCAAAGGAAAAGTATCCATATGGTCCTTGGTTGAGAGCAGAGCCAAGGAAAAATAGTCTTGTTGGTGAACGGTGGTTATGGTCGAAAAAAGACTTCGTCTCTGAATATAGCAAACATCCGATTATCGGTGATGATTATCCAAAGCAAGGTGATAGTAGTGCTTATCAAGATAAGGTAACAGATGCTAGCCAATTTCAAATTCGAAATGCTACTCCCTTGAATATGTGAAGGGATAAACCACAAGATGAGAATGTGCATGGTACACAACTAAATACTCAACAGTTTTCGACTGGTGAGGTGGACTCTATTTTTGTAGGGGACCCAAAGAGAAGAAGAGTAGCTGATGAGGTGGCAGTTTGTGAGGATGAGATGGTAGATGATGTAGTTCCTGAAACTAATAAAGTATTCTCAAAAAATGAATATGATGCGGGTTCTGGTTCCTAGGCCTACCAAGAGCTATAAGTATAATTAGTTGGAACTGTCGGGGGCTTGGGAACCAATAGACAGTTCGAGCATTGAAGGATCTTGTATCCACTAAGAAACCCAATTTTGTCTTTTTAATTGAGATAAAAATAAAAAAAATAAAAAATATTTGAAATAAAGAAAATATTGGGCTTTATGGGAGC
The DNA here is from genome assembly GCA_947685225.1 of Garcia nutans. Lineage (NCBI taxonomy): Eukaryota > Viridiplantae > Streptophyta > Magnoliopsida > Malpighiales > Euphorbiaceae > Garcia > Garcia nutans. The sequence continues at coordinate 7,290,103 of CANTUV010000068.1, forward strand.
TTTTGTTATGGATCTAGCAGGGTTGGTAGGAGGTATTACATTATTTTGGAAGGAGGCAAGTGGAGCTTCATTAATAAGTTACTCACAACATCACATTGATGTACAAGTGACAATAGAAGGAATGAGGCAATGGAGATTAATAGGTTTTTATGGGTTTTCATATAGAGCAAATAGAAGTATGGGTTGGAATTTACTTCTATCAATCTGTTATAAATCGGCACTGCCCTGGTGTGTAATCGGAGATTTTAATGGCATTCTATTTATCATGGAGAAATAAGGGCAATCTAATCACCCAAGATGGCTACTTGATGGCTTTAAACAAACACTTATAGATTGTCAATTACAAGACCTGGGTTACGAAGGCCCTCGATTCACTTGGGACAATGGAAGAGAGAATGAACATTTAACTTGGGAAAGGTTGGATAGAGCAGTGGTGAGTTCGGGTTGGAACTTACTATTTCCGACAGCGAAGGTGCAAGTTTTAGAAATAGAAAGTTCAGATCATCTCTTCCACATTTTTTAGCCTTGGGTGTCTAGTTGAAAAGATATATTTATAAGAGATTTCATTTTGAGAATGTATGGAATTTTGAAGTTGATTGTCGAGCTATGGTGCAACAGGGATGGACTCAAGGTAATTTTGTTTCACTAGAGGACATAATTTTATCTTGTGCAAAACATCTTGATAAGTGGGCCCGTTCTCATCATGGAGACTACAAACAGAAGTTAGCAGAAGTAAAGCAAAGGTCATGTTTTCTACGTATGCAACCGTACTATAATAGGGATGAGTTGAAATCAGTTGAGAAACAATATAGTGAGCTTCTATTACAAAATGAGTTATACTAGAAACAAAGGTCCAAGCAACATTGGTTAAAGGCAGGTGATTGTAATTCAAAATATTTTCATGTTATGGCATCCAATAGACAACAAAAAAATTATATCACAAGGTTGAAAGATTCTAGTGGTATGTGGCAGACATGGGAAACAAGTTTGGCTTCTTCGATTTTGACTTTCTATAAAATTCTTTTTACATCATGTGCAGGAGATCATAATCCAATTTTGCATCATGTTGATAAAAAGATTACTATGGAACAAAATGAATTTCTTCAACAGCCATATACAGAAGATGATATACGTCAAGCTCTTTTCTCTATGCACCCTGACAAATCATCTAGACCTAATGGATTAAATCCTGGTTTTTTTTTCCAAACATATTGGAGTATAGTGAAGAAGGAGGTAGTGGAAGCATGTTTGAAGTGCCTTAATAGCAATAAACAAATGTCTGGTTTGAATAGAACAAATATAATCTTAATACCAAAGAAGAAGACCCCTGAGGTGATTAGAGATTTACAGCCAATGTCATTGAGCAATGTTGTTGATCGCATTATCTATAAAGTTCTTGCTAATAGATTAAAAAAGGTACTCCCGCAGGTGATTTCACAATTTCAGAGTGCTTTTATTCCTAATCGTTTAATTACAAATAATAGTATTGTGACCTATGAACTGTTTCATAATTTTAAAAGGAAGACTCGGGGTAAATCAGGCATTTTAGCATTAAAGACCGATATGAACAAAGCTTATGATTGGGTCGAATGGGGATATTTGAAATTGTTGCTGATAAAGATGGGTTTTGCAGAAAATTTGGTACAATAGATACTGAGGGTTATCTCAACTGTGAATTAATTTTTTATAAGGGGAAACGAAGAATATAGACCACTCATTCCAGAAAGGGGATTGCGACAGGGTGACCCGCTCTCACCTTATTTATTCATTTTATGTGTGGAAGGTTTATCAGCAATTCTATCAAAATGAAGGTCCAAGGGCGAATTCATGGTGCGAAAGTAGCTCAAGGTGCTCCAATGGTTTCACATTTATTTTTTTTGACGATGCATTATTTTTTGCTAGGGCCACAGTTGAAGAAGCAACTCAATTGAAGTATTGTTTAAATCTATATGAGACAGCTTCTGGATAAAAAATAAATCTACAAAAATTGGGAGTCTCTTTCACACAAAATACGGAAGTTTCTGTTCGTCTTGTTGTATGCCAAGCCTTAGGTGTATGTGAGGCACATAATTAGGGTATGCCTTGGTAATTGGAGGAGATAAGAAGCAGATATGGAAAATGAAAATGTTATCAATAGCCGAAAAAAGATATTTTACTGCGAACAGTGGCGCAAGCAATGATGAATTACATTATTTCACTTTTCTTTTTCTTACTACCTGTCTACATTTGTAAAGATATTGAGATTCTTATGAATGGGTTCTTTTGGGGTAATGGTAATGTGGATAGTTCTGGTATAAGGTGAATGCGATGGCAGCGAATGGCAATTCCAAAGATAAATGGTGGAATGGGATATAGAGATATTCGGCAATTTAATTTAGCTCTTCTGGCCAAGCAATGTTGGTAGATCTTACAAAGCCCGGGTTCTCTAGCAGCTACATGTTTAAAAGCCAGATATTTTCCAATGAAACATTTTTTGGAAGTAGAAATTGGTAACAATCCAAGTCAGGTATGGAGAAGTATTTTACAATCCCGTTTTATTATTCAACATGGCTGTTGTAGAAGAATTGGTTCTGGAAATTTAACAAAGATATGGAAACATCCATGGTTACTTGATAGGGTGAATCCATATATTCAAATTGAATTTCAAGATTTTTTAAACATTTCTTCAGTTTCTGATCTTATCATCGACGGGCATTGGAATGTGTAGCTTGTAGAGCAGAATTTTACCCCTCGTGATGTGCAGAAAATTTTAAAAATTCCTCTAAGCCATATAGTTTGCACAGATGCATGGTTTTGGAATTTAAATTGTAGTGGAATATATACTGTTAAAGAAGGATATAAGGTGGTTGTGGATATCAATATGGATTGATATGAAAATATCATCTTTCCATTGGGACAAGCTATGGAAGTCAAAGTTCCTGGGAAAGTATCTATTCTAGTATGGCGGACCATTCAACATGTTCTTCCATGCAATAGAACTCTCCAATGTAGACATGTAAGGGACAATTCAATTTGTCCAGTGTGTGGTCTTGATGATGAAATCGTGGGCCATGTGCTATATAATTGCAATTTTGCACAATCAGTTTGGTTACTTTCTACTATCGGGTGGCAACATATTGTGTCTTTTAATGAATGGCTTGCAAATATTCTAATGGGTGAGTCTATGGAAAAGAAATAGGACGCTTTTATGATTATGTGGAGCATTTAGACTAGTAGAAATGATATTCTATGAAATGATAAACGGAAAACTCACTATTTTGCAGTTTACAAGAATTGATACAAGCAAGAATAGAAGGCAATAAAGTGACGGATCAAAGACATCAATCAGTTTGGAAGGCACCCATAAACGGATCATTTATTTTTAATGTTGATGTGACAATATTACAAAATGACTCTTTTGAATGTGAAATGTTGATTCGTAATTCACAAGGTCTTTATTGTGTTGGAAGGTTGGTTGTTTATTTAGATATGTCAGATCCACAGATTAGTAAGGCAATGTGTTTTTGGGAGACTTTGAGCTGGTTAAAGGGACTTACTTATTTTCCAATAATAATTCAAACAGATTGCCAGGTTCTTGTAAATGAATTAGACTCTAGTCAAGAGGCTTATTCATATTTATCATTAATAGTTTCATATTGCATGACTCTTTTGGAAGACTTCCTTTGGTTAATTATGATTTTGTCAGGTGGTCAGCGAATCGGGAGGCTCATACCGTTGCACAAGCAGCTCATTCTATGTCTGCCTTTGAATGGAGGGAATGCCCTCCTTTTTTCTTGTATGATGTTATTCAAGATATTATAATATGCGCTGAGCGCGACTCCAATTTTAAAAAAAAATATTTAGTCCCTCTTAAAAAATTTCCTAAACTAAGTCTAAATAGAAATATTATAATTTAAAATAAATAAAATAATAATAATATTCTAAATCAAGTTTCTAACTAATAAAGAATTACAAAATCAGATTTATCTCCCTAGATCCTATCAAAATCGGATTTCCAAAGATCAAAACATAGTAAGTGCAAGCTGTCAAAATTATCCATAATATATCAAGTCAAATACGTTATTAACCTTGCCCAAGGCTCCTTTCTGAGGCTCCAGTCTGCACATTCTCTCTTTTTTATGCTTTAATTCATATTTATTCACTTAACTCTCTGCCCTCCTTTATCTACTTTATCTGTAAAAAATACTTCAAAAATCAGTATAATAATTTAATAATAAGCCCAAATAATATCTTAAATATGTGTATATTTTACTTGTTATCAATTTACAATTTCTGAGAAAAGAAAGAAAGAAAAGAAATTAATTGAATAAGATCCACCATCATATTCCAATTAAAAAGATCATTACAATTAAATAAAAAATACCTGATATCCAAATATAGACGACAAGCTAGAAGAAGTTCATGTCAACTTGAACTGGCAAGTTGAAACTCTGATTGCCTCCAAATGTCTTAGACTAGCTTTGGCTTCAGAATTGCATTGCAAAAAAAATAAAAACAAAACAAAATAATCAATACCCATTAATTAGAATTTACGTATATATATATGCATGAATAATATATATTATTATGATATAATAGAAGAAGGGGACTTGACCAGCTATAGAATTAGAAATCTAATGGAAGATTCTATGGATTTAATTTTGCTAATTCATTATCTGTCAACATAAATTATACAATTAAAAAACCAAATAAAATTTAGTGATAATTCTTTAAATTTGGCTCAGGAGATCTGTTTCCCACTTGCCCATATTATGTTTTGACTAATTCATTCACACTTCCTGTGGGAAAAGAACCAATATTTATTTTACTACTTTAAGATAATATTATATGTAGATTAACAAATGTGAGTGTGGTCCCTTAAATGCTCCAAATTTTTGAATTTAATATCTTACTCACATAACAAAACTATAAGGTAATTAAAATAACTTCTGCTTCTATATGCTTGAAAAGATTAATAGCAAGCAACATTGTAAAAATAGAAAACCAGAGAAATCCTTGAGTAGAATTAACTAGTCAACTAAAACATTATCCAAAGAATAGTCCTTTACTAAAATTTAGGCATAGAAACTGTCACAAAAACACATAAATATGTACTAATTTAAAGTCTAGATACTCATTCATTTTCATAATGTGCTTGTCAGTGTAATACATGAGTAGGTTGTGAAGATACTTTACATCTGGCAACAACTCCTCAAAATAAGGAGATATTTTTGTGGGAAACAAAGGCTTGCAATATGTGCCAGAATTTAGATTATTTGTTGAGAAAGAAGAGACTTCAGGTTTACAGTTTACCACCAGAAATTGTAATATCCAATAGATTTACAAACTGCATTTGAGAAAACAACACTTACAGTCTTCTCTTATTTACTACAATACAAGTATAAAAGGACACTATAAATAAATTACATTCTACACTGACCAGAACAGAAAATAGACAATATCCATTAATCCATTGATATTCATGCTTATCTGTAGCTACATTTATGTCGTTGAATTAGTTAAATATATACATTTGAAATCTCAAAAGAATGAAAGTGAAAGCAGTCATGAAAGAAACTAAAACATACTACTTATATATAAATATAAATATAAATATGAACATTGGTTAAGGCCAATTTTATTTGGTTAATTTCTGAGATTAAAACTGACTGAAATAGAAAAAAGAAAAGAGAGAAAACAAAAGGCATTGTACTCTATTTTGGATTATCAAACTTGAACAAATCTAACAGTAGAGTTCTTTTACAAGAGTAATCTTGAAAGATCAGCAAATATAGCAGAGAAAAAAACCAATGTCTAAAATGGATTTCTTTTCAACGTAGAATCAAAAGAAAATATAGTCAAAACAAACATCTGACATATTCAAATTATTCTCATTGTATGAGCAAAAACATAGTATAACCAAACATAAGAGCCTGACTTAAAATGATATTATATTATTTCATCTATAGACAAGATAAATTCACATCAGCTTCAACAAAATTCTAACCAAAATATACTAGCAATCAATTGGGACACCTAACATGGCAAAGAGATTAACATTACCAAACAACAAATTGCTATGCCCATTGAGTTTATTTTTGCTACTAAACTTTAAGCAATTCAAGATATTTGCCAAAAGAAACCCACAAAGAAACCAAGAAATAAAACAATCAATTAAAAACAACTAGATCATGGCCATAGGAGTTGCGGATAGCAAGATAATGCTGAAATTAAGAAACCCGTATAGAAACCCAGAAATAGAACAATTAATTAAAAACAATCAATTAAAACAAGCAATTAAGCTTTAAGATTTAAGCACTTCTAGATAATCATATAACAATTGAAAACAAACCTCACAATTGCCGTAACAAGATAATCAAATAAAAAACCAAAAGAATGAAAAGGAGTTATTGTCGTTTAGGTCGATCGAAGATAGAAAATCCATACGATTCACACTTAATAGCAAATAGAGAGAAGCGGCGAAACTTTGGGGGTTTAGGGATTATTAAAAAATATGATAAATTTTGGAATGGAAAATCATCAAAACAAAAGCCACAAGTTAAAACTAAAACTTTTTTTTTTTTTTTGCGTGCGTCTGGGAGGGCTCCAAAATTTTGCCTCAATGTAGCAGTGAAAATTATAATTGCCTCTCTTGTAATATTCTATTTTATTTTTGGTATTTAGAGGCGGCTTTATGAATTCGCTGCCAAAGGTTCCTATTGTTATGGTGATATTCTTTTTATAATACATTTCTTATGCGCTTTAAATTTTGAATTAATTTAATTAGCTTATGACTCCATTTATAATAAAAGAATGAATAAAATTTTGTGATGTATTTGGATGGCCAACTATTAAATTATATGGAAATGCTACACAAGATTGGCACATGTTTCTTAGCTAAATTGTACATTTTTATCATTTATCTTCTTATCTTGTAGCTCTACAAATTTGATTAGCTTCCACTAATTAATAATAACATCCATCCTCTATATAGAAATCAAGAGAAGAGAAATTTCTTCCAACCAATCAAAGATGGGAGGAATTAGCTATTTTGGTGAATAATAATATTTGGTCTCTTATCATTTGTAGGATCAAGTGAAGCTCAATTGCAGATGGGTTTTTATTCGAAGAGCTGCCTAAATGCTGAGAAGATTGTGTTTGATTTTGTTAATGAACACATTCACAATCATCCATTTTTAGCAGCATCCTTCATTAGAATGCATTTCCGTAATTGTTTTGTCAGGGTTTGTCTCCTTATTCTTATTTTCTTTTTATTTTCTATTATATATATTAAATTCTTAAACAAAGTGATAATTAGAATTTAAATTCTTAACACCTTATTCTCTAATATTGTTGGGTTTTGGAAGTCTATTTACTTGAGAGATTTTTTTGAGATTTTTTTTTATGAGTTTAGTAAGAGTACATTTGTGGATCGCATTAAATGTATTCTTTCCATTTATATACATTTCTTACTGCTTTTCATCATTAATTGACATAATATATTTTTTTTTACATCTATTATAACAAAAGTTATATTATTAGTGATATTATATGTGTCAGTAGTGCGATGCTTCTACGTTGTTGAACTCATCATCAACTTCTCCAAATCTAACATTGAGAGGCTTTAATTTCATTGATAGAGTGAAGAGTCTACTTGAAGCTGAATGTCCAGGCATTTTGTCCTGTGCTGATGTTCTTTCTTTGGTTCCAAGGGACTCTATATTTGCTGCAGTATGTAACTCAACCATCATTCATTAATAAATAAATTCTTGAAAAATCAATTTTTTTTATTTTTATAATTGTTTGTATCAAACTATATTTGTTATTATTAAAGTTAAATTTCAAGCAAAATTCGAATTTAATATTTTATAGATATGAAAAGACTCATATAATTAATTAATTTAGTATTGTTACAAATGGTGTATAGCGAGGTCCATTTTGAAAAGTTCCAACAGGTAGAAGAGATGCAGTGACATCAAGAGAATCAGAAGCATTGGCAAATATTCCACTTTTCTTTGCCAACTTCACTACTCTACAAACACTTTTTGCTAATCAAAGACTTGATTTAAAAAACCTGGTTCTGCTCTCTGGTAAGCTTACAAGACTAAGAATTTGACAGTTTAAAAACAAAATTTTCTGTTTCTAAAATGAAAAATTCCGTTTCTATTACAATTTTGAAACGAGTTTGAAATGGAAATTTTCCGTTCCTAAAAGTCTCGTTTCTAATCAGTTTGAAACGGAAAAAAAAAATTGCATTTCTAATTTGGAACATATTTTAAACAGAAATTCCATTTTTATTTTGAAACGGAAAATAAACTTCGTTCCTATTTCAGAACTATATTGATAACCAATTTTAAACGGTTTTCATTTCTATTAGAAATGGACATAAATCCATTTTTGCTAGAAATAAAAAATTTGTTTCTATTTGTTGATAAAATTTACTTATGTTAGAAACAAACTGAAAAATTTAGAAATAGAAATATCCGTTTCTAAACTTTATTGTTTAATTTTTTTAACTTAATTTATATATTTTTTATTTTTTTTTGTAAACATTATTTATATTTTTTATTGATATTAGTTATATATTTTTTTATTTATGAATTTAAGTAAAAATTGAAAAAATAAAATTAGATGAAAAATATTAATATATATATATATAATATAACATAATTATATTTACATAACATAATTGAAATAATATGCATAAATATAAATATCAAATTATCTATAAAATAGTTAGTGTACATAATTAAAAAAAATTAAAAAGAAACTACCTATAGATCTAGGGTTTGATAATAAAAAAAAAATATGGTCCTAATCAGAAGCATCATCATTTATAGGAGGACGAGTAAATGATGAATACTGGAATCATCTCATCAATGCATCCATTCGATCCATCAGTTGGTGATACGCATGCTCGTAGTGCTTAACTTAAAATAAATACAAATAATAAGTACATTTTATCGATATAATTTCTCACATTTTTTAAAAATTCTTTTATAGATTTTTGGCATAAACTGGAGCATATCCGACCTAAAATTTAGATCTCATATATTATTATATTTTTAATTAAACAAAAATCAACATAACACATATAATGCAAAGTTATAGAATAAGTAGCATATATTACTATCTAAATAAAATTTTATTATCTAATAGTGAAATTTTCATTTTCACAAAAAGATTTCAAACTTTTCCAATTTTATTTTGCAACACTTCATCTTATAAATAAGTCAAAATGTTTGCAATTATTAGTGTAAAGATGATTACAATAATTAAAATTTTTTAACAAACACAAAAAAACAAACAACAAATAAAATAAGATATTAACAATGGCTTAATAGTTTTAGGCGCACACACCATAGGGATAGTTAATTGGTCATCATTTTCGGAGCGATTATACAATTTCAATGGAAGTGGCAATCCATATCCAAGTCTAGTCAGTGAATATGCTGCAAATCTAAGAGCAAGAAAGTGCAAAACTCCAAGTGATAATACAACAAAAGTAGAAATGGATCCCAGCAGTCGCAATACATTTGATCTTATTTGCTATTCCCTCTTACTTAAAAGAAGAGTTCTATCTGAATCTGATGATGCCCTAACCACAAATTCTGATTCTTTATCTTTTATCAATGAACTCCTCACTTGCACATTTCTTTGCTCAATTTTCTGCTTCCATGGAGAAAATGGGTTGTATCAATGTTCAATTTGGATTCCCTTGTCAAATTAGGAATCATTGTGTTGTGGTCAATAGTTAAATAAGGAAATTAAAGGGGTATTGGGTTTTTATTTAGTAATTAGAATTATTTTTTCAATTGTTTTAATAGAATTGTTTGGGCTACTTGAATAATTGAGAGGTGCATATGAGATTTTGATCTTTGGGGTTAATTTTTATTTTTCTTTTGCCTAATTTTGTAATAAAACTTGTCATGATGTATTTTTTCAAGTGCCAACTGCTAAGCTACTTTAAATAATATAACTATCATAAATTAAAATTGGAATCGTGAAAATAGCCTCTTGTAACTATAAGAGAAGGCTGCATACAATAGACTCCTTGGGGTCTGATCCTTTCCAGAATTTAGATATTGCGGGAATATTTGTGGACTGAGCTACTCTTTATTTGATTGAAAATGTGTCTATTAGTTGGAGTGTTCATATTTAAAATATGTTTGCTGTTGTCCTAGTTTCAAATAAATTAACAGATAATTATAACATCCAATTATCGTAACAATGGCTTTATTGTTTCAGGCACACACATGATAGGGATAGCTCATTGTTCATCATTTTCGGAGCGACTATACAATTTCAATGGAAGTGGCAAGCTAGATCCAAGTCTAGACAGTGAATATGCAACAAATTTAAGAGCAAGAAAGTGCAAAATTCCAAATGATAATACAACAAAAAGTAGAAATGAATCCAAGCTGTCGCAATACATCTGATCATAGTTACTATTCCCTTGTACCTAAAAGAAGAGATCTATTTGAATATGATGCTACCTTTGCCACAAATTTTGATTCTTTATCTTTTATCAATAAACTCCTCACTTGAACATTTCTTTGCTCAATTTGCTGCTTCCATAGAGAAAATGAGTTGTATCAATGTTCAATTTGGATCCGTTGGTCAAATTAGGAAGCATTGGGCTGTGGTCAATAGTTAAATAAGAAAATTGATAAGAAAATTAAAAGGATATTGTATAACATTCTTACACTCTATATACATATAATACATATATATAATACAAGAGAGCTACTGTAGTAAACTATAGAATCACTCTCATTTAATAGCAAAAATAACAGTTTTTTTTGTAACAAAATTTAATATTATAAGCATATTAATATGAATTTATATACTAATTAAATATATCAACTTGAAATATAGTTTGATTAATTTATATAAAAATATCTAAAAAATTTTACAAATTTTTACCTGTAATTTCATAAAATTCCAAAATCATAATAACTCAACTTGCATTGAAAACACTCCCAAAATTCGTAATTTCTCAAAATCCACCCTTTTCTTCAAATCATTTTCAAACTTTTAACAAGTACAAATAATGTACAATATATAAAGTTACAAAACTTTAGAAAACCTTAAATATTAAACATGTTTATGAAATATTATAATATACATATCTATAATGCATTAGAACAAAATATATATACATATTATGCAATGTAGCACTGTTAAAATAGGTCTTATGGCAAATGACTTTAATTTTAATAGCTGCCTCATTCTTATACTTGTTTTGATCTATCAGGCTTTCTTTCTCTACCATGTCACATGTGCGATGTAATTTAGTTGCGCTAAGCTAAAAATTTAATGATATATAATTTGATAACATAAAAAAGAAACCCAAATCAAAACGAATGAAGCCCAAATCAAAAATAAAAACACTAAATAAAAAAAAAACTCTCAATCAACAAATATAAACAAAATATTTAAAAGGATTATCATGGGTTGTTCATGAGTTAAAAAGCAAACAGAAAAAAAAAATTCTATATTCCATTATCTACACATTGGCACCCAAGCTTGTAAATGTCAGCCAATACCACTAGAATGAAGCCCATGCCTCTCAGCGCCCAAGAGAATAAACTTACACTTAGAATGATGGAACAAAAAACACAAATATAAACAAAATATTTTTATAAAACTCAACCCTAAAATAAATTTTAAAAACAAACAGAAAACAAAAACTAAAATCTTTAAGTCCGAATAAAACTAAAACTCATAAAGTCTAAAAGAAACCTAAAGAACTCACAAAAACAATTTCAAATCAATGGAGGAATCATATTTTTAGTTTAATCGACATAGAAATTGAGTCAAAGAAATATATTGAGAATGAAAGAAATTAGAGAGAAGTGAAAGAAGTTTGAGAAAAGTGAGAGAAGATCTATGAAGAGAAAGATAAAAATGGGAGTGTGTCCCAATAAACGTTATGGTTCTTATATGCATCATAAAGTGTGCCGGCTGATGATGTATAAATATATGTGTGCTTTTATAATTGGCCGGGTGCGGGTTTATATTTGAAACCATGCAGTTCGGTCAGGTTCGGTTAATTTTAATATTTTTACATAGCTCTAGTTTTGAACTAATTTTGTTAATGCTTTGAGAAGAATGGGTTATTGATTGTTGATTTTAGCTAGCAGTAGTTGTTATCTCAATCTTCTATAATGCTTTTTTTTTTAATTAACGGATCAAGATATTGATTCAACTTATAACTTACACGGAGACATTTTTTTTATATCAATCTTTTGTAATTTTTAATTTCTTATATTATTGTAAGCAATATATAAATATACAAATTACCTTAACTTTTTTTATTAAATTTGCAGTAACGTTTATATAGTAATAAAGTTGATGATAAATTTAAATTTTGATGAATCTTTATAATAAATCATTAATTAGTAGCAACATTCTTATCTATTTGAAAAGGACTAAGGTTTCTACTTGAAAAAGACTAAGGTTAAAAAATTTTAAAAAAATATATCAAACATGTTGGCCCATTTAGTCTGGCTAGGCTAATTAGCCCAAATTGGCCTAGTCTGACTGGGCTTAAGATTGGGTCACATGCTTATTTCTTGAGCTCAATCAAAACTTGAGTTGGGCTTAGCCCGAGTACACCACTAATTTAAAATGTGCTCAGGATAATTTAGTGGACTTTTTTGCATATTTACCAAAAAAAAAAGATTACAACATTGTCAATTTATTAATTCAAAAAAATAACATTAGGTTCATCAATTTTTTTATCAAACCATAGATTTACCAATTTATTATTAATTAATAATTCCAAATAAAATATGATAATTTGTGTAAATTCATTAATAAATTATTATATAAGTTTACTATATATTTTTATAAATAATAAAAAAATATTTGATAAAAAGTAAAAATTTTGAAAAATACAGTAAAAGGCATAATTTTCTCTACTTTATTTGAGAGGACGGTATTTATTTTTAAAATTTATTTTTAGAAGTATCTCACAGATTTAATGAGAATATTATTTAGGGATTTTTTTTTCAAAAATATTCTCAAAAATTAAATTATTTAAAAAAAATTAAATTTTCCTTTTCTCTTTTAAAAATACCAATTCTTCAACTTTTAATTTTAAAAATATCCTTTTTAAGCAATTTATTTTTGATATATATATATATATATTATTTTGAGAAATATATTGAATATACTTTGAATATATATTAAAAATATACTAAAAAGTAGGACATTTTTTAAAAAGAAAAATTAAAAATAATATTATATTATATAATTTTGAGCAAATTACACAAAAAAAAACCCTCATTGTTTCCTAAAAACTTACTTTAGACCCTAGTAACCTTAAGTAGATCGAAAAATACTTTATTACCCTTTGCTGAAAAAAAAGCGCCAATGTGCACGTATATCTCCCTTCCTTAAATATACTTTTACTCTTCTACTCATAATATTATTTAGATTGATCAGCAAGCCCTAAACTCCAACAAGTTAGTGATTCTTTGAAGGGAATGATTAGACATTGCAATTTCATGGGTGGAAAACTCATATTTGGCTAAGTCTTGATATGGTTTGCATGTTTATTTGAGCACTTGTGATGGAAACTACTATTGGAAATGAGTTTTCTAGCAACATGATGTTGTTAATGAATACGTTTATTTTATTTTAGTTGTACAATAAGTAATAATTGTGATTGTATTTGGTTTAAAAAGAAGCTGGTGGGGATGAGATTTTAAAAATTAATTTTTTTTGGTAACTCTATATGGTAACTCTATATAGTTTGTTTTTATATCATTATCTTTGCGATGATTGAATTTATAAAAAGAGTACCTGTAATGGGTTTAACTAGAATGAGTTTCAATGCATTGCAATTTAATGCGAGAAATGTCAAAATTATACATGTATAATACAATAGTTTTCTAAAAAAAGCATAATAACTTTGTAATATTGACTTAATGATTTCATGACAAGGAGATCAAACAATATAATATGATTAAATGACAAAGTCAATGACATAGAATATAATATTATTTGTAAATATACATAAATTATTGGATCAAAGTAATTGTTATGTTAAAAAATTAATGTAATATTAGAGAATTGACAAAGTATGTTGTGTATAGGACTATAATTTTTGTATATTCAAATTTACTTTGATTACTTAAATTATCACGTCATTTGAGTAAATGTTTTCCAATTAATTCAAATAATATAGCATCTGAATCAATTCAGTCAGCTACAAGTGAGAACTCTCTTATATCAGAGAAGCATCTCAAGGAGAAGCTACATAAGATTAAGATTCAAAGTCCTGGAGCTATGCCAACCAATGATAAGAAAGGTCGTAATAAAAAGAGGAAGTATGACTCTCAATAAACCAAGGGCAGAAGAAAGTCCAAAAAGGCTGTGAGAAGTGTTAAATTTACATATGAGAAGGAGGATGTAATTAAGAAGGATGATATAAAAAATGAGGAGGATGTAAAAAATGATGAAGTTCATGATGGTGATGGTGATGCTACTGCAATGGAGACTGAAACGGCTTCGAAGGTCAGCATGGTTATTGTCAACATTATTATATGTTTCATAAGATTCCCTAGTTTTATTATATTGCTGACTTAATCATTTATTTTGGGGTTCTCCAGAAAGATAATTATGTAATAATCAAGGATATGTGGCGGTATCTTCAAATTAACCTTATCAAAATTGGGTGCAAAATTATAAAAGTAATTCAAAAAGCATTGAGAAAATATGGAACTAAGGTCTTATTCTTATATTACCTGATAAATTAAAAGTACATCATATATATATATATATACATGCTTATACTTATGATTTTTTTCTAATGAAGATTGAATCATTTGAGGTATATAATGTAGGCCACCTTCTACGGATGGAGGATACTGGTCTCTAGCCTAGACTTACCAACAGTGTGATCCTACATTCAGTTGATAACCCGGATGATGATGTACTATCATTTAAATTCAAAGAAAAGGTTTAAATTATTTAACCTGGATGATGTACTATATAAGATGATGCTTTATGATAAAATTGGGCTCATTACTAGAGCAAAGTTGGTTGAAAATTTTCAAGATTATAAAGACACAAAGTTAAGGACAAAATTAGGTATTGTATGCCTAGTTGAGCTTCTTATATTCGACAAATCCATTCAATCTAAGGTAAATTAAAAGGTTCTAATGGTTATTGATAACGTGGATGCATTCAACAAAATTGCATAGAAATATCTTGTTCAAAAAATAAGGGATTTGCTGGATGAGAAGAGGAAAAACACATAGGATGGATACTCATTGTCTAGATTTTTTGACATTTTCTCAATTTTTGAGCGAAAGTTATCCCTCAGCTAAAAAATTTTGGTGTAATTAGATGCAGAAGTGGTTTCCCAAGGCTTGTAAACTTGAAGATGGGACCTAAGCTTTATTATAACTCTCTAATAGAAATGGTTTTTAATTAGGTACTTCCTATTCCATTTTTTGTACCAAGGTATTATATTATTTTGGTATATATAACATTTTAGTTTGCAAATTTTTTATAGGAGATGACCCCATTGTCCATTAAAATGACAAAAGATGAAGCTGATATCCCACATTTTAAGGGAATGGATTTAAAAGTCAATGAAGGGGAAAAGAATATAGAGAGCTTTTCTCACTCCATAGTTCATTGTGACTTTAATTCTCCTCTTCATCTACCACTAGAATGCCTTATCCTCTTCAAAGAAAGAACCAAAAGTTAGGTAAATATAAAATATACTTGCCATGAACTTGTGGTATGATGAAAAATTAAATAGAACATTAATGTATGATAATTATGTATTGAAACCTTTGAAGGATTTTAATAAAGACGATGCTTTGCAATGGCTCAATGTTTTACAGAGAAAATACAATGATCTTCATTCTGTCATTGAAGCACGCGCAAAGATTTTTAAAGAACAACTTAAAGTTCTTAAAAATAAAAATATTGAGCTTCTACAATAAAATTTTGATCTTGTAAAAGGTTGCAATGAACTTGTAAAAAAAAATTGAAACTTGAGGAAAGTGATAAAGAACTGGAAGCAAGAATTGATGCATACAATTGCTGAAGTTGTCACCCCACAACATGCATTTGTTTAAGTGTATGCATTCCAATTTAAAATATATTTTGTACTTTATCATTTATATTCTTACCCAATTATGTATGCTTCTAAACTTTCTTGCCAATATAATTTGTTATTGTTTCAGAAAGATAGAAAAAGAATCTCCTAAGAAAGTTGTGCCTATAATAAAAAATGACAAGACTAGTGTTTCAATTGTCAATCTAAATAGAATCAAGTATAAGGTAGAACTTGGTAAGAGGGAGCATGTTCCAAATTCAAAATACTATGGCAGCCCGTGGACACTTAATCCTTTAAGTAGGCAAAAGAGAATGAGTAAGTCTCAGTATCATGTCAGAAGCTTAGGGAGTTCCAAAGGATATTGTCTTAGTCTTCCTATGGATCCAATTAATGTCCCAATTGACCTTGATTTGAAGTTATTTAAAGAATGGTGGAACACCTACATCTCAGATGTAACATTGTAAGCATCTCTTTATATCAACATGCTTATTTATAAAAATATTTTATATGATCTCATATTACTAGAGCTATAATTCATGATTTAAACAATGCATTTTAGGAAAAATTGTAAGCAAGTTTTCCACATGTTGCTAGAGGATGAACAAGTTGATTTCATAGTGCAATGGGCACAGACAGTAGAGTTTTAGTTTCATATTCAAATGCCAGATACTTAAATGCACGACATTATGCATAATCATTATTATATGAACTACATATTTTGATTAAGAATAGAAATAATGTTATTTACTTTGATTGCATGAGATGAATATTACATTACACTACATTAGACAAAAGTAGGCCTTCTATGAATTGGAGATGGATCAATGAGCGACATGTGCATATTGCAACATTGGATGAGTGTTCCAAGAAGATTATGACACCTATAAAAATGATATTGATTCTGGCAATGTATAGATCCCTCTTGAGACTATTACCAAATTTCTTAATAGTGATCTCAAATATGGGCAGGTTGCAGCTACCATTGAAAAATATATATATCCTTTCTAATGAGATGAATTTTCATTGGTTCCTGTTAAGAGTAAACTTTACAGGATGAAAAATTGAAGTGATTGACTCTTTGTACAATGCTATGCCTAAACAAACGAGGCTTAGGATGGCACAAAATGTTATGGAAATGCTTCCTAAAGCACTGCCGTACATTAATTTTTTTATGATAGAACAGAGATTGAAAAATATAGAGGAAGGAATATGAAAGTATCTTACTCCAAGGATTCTTGTCTTCAACAGTCAGGGTAAGAAGACATAGTCCTCATTCTGCATTTCTTTCATTGTAATACTTACAGGAATTCAACTGATGAATGTCTTTGTCTAGAATGCAGTTGGGATTGTGGAATGTTTGTTTTGAAGTTGATAGAGTGATCCTTGACACATGACCTTTCTGTCCGTAGTGTGAAGCAAGTGTTCATGAAGGAAATGCATACTCAGCGTATGCTTCCATCTATGGAATCTTGGTTTGCAAAAGAGGATCGGTGTGTATGAGAGTGACGATGAAGTTTAACATGGGGTTGGACTATTTTGTATTATTTCTTTTGAAATATTATAACAATTTGGGCTAATTATGCTACGTTAATATAGTAAGGAAATTGTAAGTTGCTTTATATTTATAAATTTATGTATGTAGTGAAAATATGGCATACTAAAGATTTGATAAATAATTATGTATTTCATGCAAAAAATTTTATAATGTGATGTTTACACATATTTATTTATATATATAATGAAGTACTTACATAATTGTATATGTGTTGTTTAATAATAACAATGTTATATAGGTGCTAATATTGTGTACTTGGCATCTTACATTATTATTTCTATGATGTTTTTTAGAATATTGTATATAATAACATTATACATAACTCGATGGAGTATACATATATTATTATAATCCATAGAACATTACCAATATCGTAATAATTCACACTAAGTAATGATATACTTATAATGATATATAGATACTAATCCAATTAATAATTTGATGCTTTCCATTATTCTATTATATATATAGACGTATTTACAGTCACTTAAAATTAACTATGAATAAGATAAGTGCTACGTTGAAAATTTCATAAATAATTATGTATGTCGTGCAAATAATTCTATAATATGATAATTGGACATGTTTATTTATAAACAAAATGAAATACTTGACTAAATGTATATGTCTTGTTTAAGAATTACATCGTTATGTAGGTACAAATATTGTGTACCTCAACTTTTCATTATTATTTTCATGACGTTATTAGGAGGAAAATAATATTGTACACAGCTCGATGAGATATGTGCATATTATTATAATCCATACAACTTTACCAATATCATAATCATTCACCATAGGAAATGATATACTTACAACGATATGTAGATGTTGATCCAATTAATAATTTGAAGCTTTCCATTATTCCATTGTATATATATATATATACGTATATACAATCACTTAAAAATTAGCTATGAATAAGACAAGCACTACGTCGAAAATTTTATAAATAATACTGTATGACGTGCAAATAATTCTATTTGTGATAATTAGACATGTTTATTTATAAATAAAATGAAGTACTTGACTAAATATATATGTCCTACTTAAGAATTACATCGTTATGTAGGTACTAATATCGTATATCTCGCCTTTTCATTATTATTTTCATGATGTTATTAAGACATGGTAGGAAAATAATATTGTATACAACTCGATGAAATATGCCCATATTTTTATAATCCACAAAACTTTACCAATATCATAATAATTCACCCGAGGAAATGATATACTTACAACGACATGTAGACATTGATCCAAATAATAATTTGATGCTTTCCATTTTTCCATTATGTATATATATACAATCACTTAAAAATTAGCTATGAATAAGAAAAGAGCTACGTCAAAAATTTTATAAGTAATACTATTTGTCAAGCAAATAATTCTATAATGTGATAATTGAACATGTTTATTTATAAATAGAATGAAGTACTTGACTAAATGTATATGTAACACCCTTACAGTCTATATACATATTATATATATACTTCATGTATATAAAATACATATTTAGGATACAAAGGTACTACAACAAATATCTAAAAAATTACCATTTAGTAATAAAAAAATTTATTATTAAAAATTTAACTTCAGTTGAATGTAAAATTTCTAGAAAAAATTTACCAGATTTTTATCTGTAATTTTAATAAATCTCCAAAAATCATTAAATCTTAGCCTGCAAGAAACATAAATTGCCAAAGTATAAATACTCCAAAATCCTTTATTTCATCATTTCACATCCAGATATTTACAAAAGTAATTAATGTATAATATACGCATTTACAAAACTTCATTTGATACAACAAGGTTACATTTGATATTTATAACTTACAAACCAATATGTCTTAACCAGAGTTATACATGTATGCATCATCATTCAAGTTGGTCTCGTGGAAAAATTCTATCTTTCAGGTCAATCTCAAATCTTAGACCTATCTAGGTACATTAGCACTTCCTTGCTTGGCACTTTTATCACCCGTGTGATACACATTACCGCGCTAAGCCCGAAAGCTTAATGGTACATATTTTGATAATATAAACAATTTGAAAATCAATGCATACCACCATGATTCACTTACAACATACCAACCACGAACACAACTCTCATTATATATTCTTTGTCTCATAAACTGTAACACTCGTAGTCTTACTAAAATTAATTAAGCAAGGCATATGGAGGATAAATAACGTGTTGTATGAAGGATACGCAAGGTATATATCTAATGTACATACAATATATTTATAGCATATACATGATATATACCTAACATATACATAATATACACACTTTTACAAAAAGATAAAAAGTCAATACTAAATAGTAAAAGTCAAAATGGAAAAATGTAAAAAAAATAATGAAATAAATAAAAATTAAAATAATTTTTTTGGTAGAAGAGATTAAAAGTTAAATATTAATTATTAATTACTTAATTAAGTAAGTAAGTATTTATATATATGTGTGTGGTTAAGGAAAGAAAGACAAAAAAAAATAAAACACTTCTTCTTCTTCCTCTCTTCCTTTGGCTGAAATTCATGGTGATTAAAGAGGGATTTAAACCCTTCCAAATACATAAAATTTCATCAAGATTTTAAAGATTAAGGGTGATTTTGAAAGATTTCCAAGTTAGAGGTGAGGATTCTTTGGGTTTTTTCTAGATTTTCTTTGATATATTATTATGTAAAATTTTGATTTTTGATGGAGTGTGTGATAATTGTTTAAATGGTATGGGATAATATTATTTTGATGCATAAGCAAAGATTCTAAGGTTGGAAGATTTAAAAAGATGGATTTGGTTAGAATTTGGAAGAAATAGTATGGTAATTAGGGTTTTTAGTGAAAATTATAAAGAATGGATGTAAATAGCATTTGAATAATTAAATGTGTTAGAATATTATTCTAATGATATAATTTAGCTTAAAACTTGATTTGGAATTTGATTGAGTAAAATTCAAAAATTAAAGAATGTTAAGGCAAAAGTTGGAAATTTGAAAGAAATGTGATAAATGAAGTTTGAATTGTTAAAGTGAGTATAATTATGCTTCTAATGAATTATTTAAACTTATAATGTGGTTAGGAGTTGAGTAGTGTGGGATTGCCCAATCTAATAGGTGAAAATCATTTTAGTAAGGTGAAGGAAAGGGAGTGAACTTAGCTTGGAAGTTGCCTTAAATGAAGATTAGTATATACTTTGGTAATTATGTATTAAATTACATTGAATTGGCATGCTATAATGTATGTTGATGATTTGTCCCAAGCTATTTTGATGTGAGTGTTCATGTGTAAAGTGTATGGATATGTGTTAAAATATGTGAAATGCATAAAGTGTGAGTTATTAAGCCATTATTGTCACGACCTAAACTCAAGGGCACGTGACTGGCACTAGAAAATAGGAAAGCACGTGGCTTCTGGAATCGGTAATCAACTTGATAACTCATTTTTCGAGAATCTAAATTAAGACAGTTGTCACTATCTCAAAATTGGTCCTATTAGTTATGCATGATCAATACAACTTCACATCATCTTCATTGAATATTAGTTAATAAATGTATATAACTAAACAGGGGGACTAAATAAAAAGATAGACAAGGAAAGAAATACCATAAGGAGTTCTAGAAAATAGTTGTAACATAATTATATAATAAAATATATACAAATAACACTCTTGCCGATAAATAAAAGGCAGGATGACTCGATAAAATATTTCTTTCATGCTCAACCTACAACCTAAGGAAAAATGGTGAACAAGAATGAGCATCCAACTCAATAAACTATATAGTAATTAATATAATACAATCATCATATGCATAAAGTGCTCATACAAATGCCGGTCAATCAAACAAATCATATAAGCAAACAATGATAGAAGTCAGTCAATGGGGCCATACAAAACCCAAACTGGGGAGTTGATTCCTCTATTTGGCTCTCTTAGTCCACATGTTTCTTTTCAAATCCAATACATAGGATTGACCATTACAGCTATAGCCAAGCAGCACTACTCGACTGACAAGCAGTGTTGAGCATGAAAATAGCTCTGCCATCACGCTAGTACTAATCTCATCATCATATAGTATCTTCATATCATAACCTGTATCCCTTATCATTAGTGGTCCCATATCATCCTAACTCTATCAGGCAAACACATATTTTATGCATCAAAGACCATCAACTTATGCACCGACATACATTATGTTTCTATAATCTAATATTGATAATAATATGTTCGTATGTACTACATAACAATAAAATGTTTGTATACAAATGTAGTTATTAATATAAATTAGAGGAGCGGGATATTATATCAATCTATATAACTCAGATAAACATAAATTACTGAAATTTAACTACTCTCCACAAAGCTTTGGGTTGGAATTGAAAATGCACCTGAAAATAATAACTTTGGGCAACAAATAAGAATTTATTATAATGTGAACGGACGAATGATTTTAAAGATTCTGGCGAAGTTTCAGTAGAGTCTTTCCTAATAACTAGAACATTCCCTCTGAAAAAAATGAGAAAACACTTCTAAATAATTCACAACAGTCAACGTCAATCCAATTGCCCTATCTGGGCCACCATCATAATTCTCAATAACTCAAACATAATTTGGATGTCAGATATTACTAAGTATTGTAAAATATCACAACACACAATTAATTGACATTAATTTAATTCATTTATTCTAATAGTTTAATTGCAACATCCCCTGATAATCCTATATTAGAGACTATCAGAAGATGCTACTCTAAATGCTCATGTTGTTCTAGATCTAATTCAACATGTTACATCTCAATAAATATGGATAACACTTAGATAAAAGATCGAAACAATTACTTCTGTACTTTTCATTACTTAAAAATTTCAAACATTAATTACAATAATCTTAAAGTTCTCTCTGAATTTTCTATTATTCAATCAAATCTTAATAACTTCAATAAAACTTCATTAAATAAATATCATCCAATCACTATGAACAAATTTATGCAATCTCCAAATGTTTTGAATGAATTATACAACCTTTAGATGTATCAGAAATATTCGAACAGTTCACATCTATAGTTTTCTCGAAAGCTTCGCTTCTTTCTTAATCTTTCTCTAATCCACTATACATGGCATGTTAGAAAGCCCAAGACATCTAAGCTCATCGCTTAGTGGTGCTTGTATAAATATATTTTACCACTTAATATTAAAGAAAATGTTTATAAAATATAGTAATAAAACTCAATTTTAACAAAACATTTCAATATATCAAGTATTCTCAATAATAAACTAATGCAATATTTGATTACACAAAATAATAATTTTAATTTTATAAAAACCAATCATATTACACTACACTTTCGGAATTGCAACTTTTACTCTTATTAAGCTATTTCATTTAAGACTTGCTTTCACATCTGTTAATATTGCTCATATTACCACTTATTATATTTTCAGTAAGTCTCATTTTTCAAATTTATATATAGAACATTTTCGTTCAATTTTTTATAACTTTAGCATTTTGATTTATTGCCATATTTTGAAACATTTTATTTCAAATATCACTATATGCACTTTTCATTCGAAATACTATTATATACACTATCACTCACTTTCATATTGCAACACTGTAAGTCAATTTTAAACAATTGACTTATAATCTTATTTTACATTTCTTTTCCAAATTCAAAACAACATTTTCATATATTTTCTGCTCTCATATACTGAATTGAAAATCCTAGGTCTGGATAATGAGTTATTAATGGAAAATAAATGTCCACTGTAAGTATATGGTTAAAGGCCCAGCTATAGAGAAAGAGACCAAAGATCCTCTATGACGCAAAACGTCCATTGATGACATAAATACCAATAACACTAGGAACACAAAGATGTCCTCTATGGCACAAAGTGCCCACTAATCACTATGGTCGTCCACCCTCTGGCTAGCCATCCAACCCAGAAACTAGATTTAATATCAGTATAATCGGGCTATATATTATTTCACTGTTCCAAGTTAATCCATTAATTATAATATTTATTGTCATAAAACACTTCCTCTTTAAATTATTTTTTATCACAATTAAGTTATAGGATATAAATATTTTATTTTGAATAAATTTACCATATGATCTCCAATTAATTTGACTAATCTTATTTATTTCTTAATCATTATCTTTCAATTCACTTTCACATTATCACTATAATAATGAAATCTAAATAGATTCCTAGCTTCTATTTATTTAGTTATTCATTTAATATAGTAAGAATTCATGAATTATTATTTCACCTTACCTTAAGATTTTGTGTAAATATATATAATGTATTCGTCACATTTAATACACACATATACATCAATATTTATGTATTTTTATATATACATATATAGATGTATTTCACTAGCAATGCATTTCTATGTTAAAAACTCTTTATTAATTTCTTGTAACAGAACATTTATTTTCTTAAATATATATTACTAATTTAATCTTTGAGATATAATTTCAATAGAAGGATTAAACTACTTTTGAATCTCACTAGGTTCTTTCTTTTTATATTAACAATTCCTTTCTTTCTATTATAATTAATCAATACAATTTAACCTTCTGAACACTTATATATATAATCAATGAATAGTCTTAAATGATCAAACAGTATTGTTGTCAACAATACACAAGGTATATGACTTGGGTACTTCTACCTCATGTATTCCTACTATAAAACTAATTACTTTATTCTTCTCTTTACTTTCCTTAATTCGTTGTCCAAACTATTTAAAATCAGCTATAGTCTTTTAATATATCAATCTTTTTATCTTATTTCATAATATATAATGCACAATTCACTAATCTCATACATTTATCTAATATTCATTCTCTAACTATACACTTATACTTTCCAAATCCATCTTCTATTAGAAACATATTTATTTGACTTACTGTAAATAATCACTTTCCTCCAATCCTTACACTCTTTATCCAATACTAACTTTCCACATTGATAATCTTGCATATTTATGAGATAAATATGTGTTATTATGATTAATTGGAAATAAAATTATATTAAAGAAAAGGAATGAATTATTTTAAGGTTAAAAAAGAGGAAAATATGTGAAACAAGATAGACATGGGTGTGTCTAATGGATCCACACACCCTTGCATATAAAAACTTTACTGAAAATGAAATTACAGAAGTTGAAAAATCCACACAGCTGTGTGGAAATATCCACATGCCCATGTGTTTCAAAACTATGCTAGAAATTAAATTTACAGAGGCTGAAAGATCTACACAGCTATATGGAATGATCCACACACCCATGTGACTTTTCTAAACTCCTCTAATCCTAAAAATCCACTTTTTAACAAGCTAAAAAACCACTTCAAACTTTATTTTTAGCACAAATCGACAACAACACACTTATACAAATCAAAGTTAGCTAGAAAGCTAACTCTTCTCATTATGTTAAATAACCGTCCTTAGCATAAAACCACAATCAATCAATTCTCTGTTACTCAATTCAATCAAAATTATTCAATGAACTTGTTAAATCTTCAAAATTCATGAAAATTTTACAATTATAGATTATTGATATATAAGCACTCACAAAGAAACTTTTCTCAATAATTACTTTTAATAAGTTTCTTTCGTAAATAATCGCTTTAAATCAAGATATAAACATTATTTAGTGATCAAAATCATAATAGAATCATTCAATAGCAAAATATATAATATACAAGTACTAACCTCTTTTTAGATGCTCTTCCATCATTCCCTCCTTCAATCCTTGATTTAATCATACTTTCTTGATGAATCTAGCTTAGAATAGCTAAAATCCATCAAGAATTGATTTTTCTATGAAATCTCCATGATTTCTAAGCTAGAGAATGGAAGAAGAAGAAGAATGAAAGAGATGAGGATTGCGTTGGATGATGAGAATGACGGTTTTGGAAGAGGGTAGAAGACTCTAGACCCTCTTTATATAGTTTTTTAGGATTTCAAATCATGTATTCACTCACACCATTACTTTGGTACACCCCACTTTCTCGTTTGTCTCTTAATTAAACTTATTAATTCCTTATAATGATATAAATTAATATTTTACTCATTTTGAAACCCTATTATTCAATTATACCATTTATATTGGATATAAATTATTTAAAACTCAACTTCCAGATTAAATTTTCCAAACATGCCCGTGTCTCTCCAAATACACGCCCGTATGTTTTAACCAACTTAGCCATAGACAGAATCATTTCATAAACACACACCCGTGTTTATCCATACACATGCCCGTGTGTTTCAAACATCTTCTGCCACATTTAAAAATTTTCTCAAAACAAGTCTAACACCAATACATTGCTCATGAAATTCAAAAGTCTCACTATACACTTACATATACTGTATACACTCCAAACTCATATACTCCAAACAATCCAACATATTACATATACACTTAAAATAGGAAAATCTATACTTAAAATTTCTAGGGCATTACATTAATAATAATAATAATAATAATAATAATAATAATAACAACAACAACAACAACAACAACTTAATTATTCTAATTATAATAATACTAATTTTAATTAATTAATTAGTTATAAATTTTTAAACATGATACATTAACTATTTAGTTTAAATCATTTTATAATCAAATAATAAATCAACTTATTTAATAATTAACTCAATTTAACTTATAAATATTAATACCTACTTTAATAACAATATTATTTAATAATAGTTATTATTATACTTGACCCAATAACAAACTTAATAATAATAACTAAGAATTATAACTAATTTACTTGTTGTAATAAATTAATTTATAAGATAATATATTGTTCAATTACCTTTAATTCAAATTATTATTTATAATAATAATAATAATAATCGCTATATTAATAATAATTAAATAGGAATGATAATAATTATTATTGTTAATTAATTTTTCCAATTTATATTCATGATTTGGTTCTCCTAATTAGTAATTAGTTGCAACTAATTAATTAATTCTATAAATTTTAAATAAAAATTCAATTAGTCCAATTAATTTTATCAAATAATTAAAAATTATATTTTAACCCATAATCTAATAACTAATTGTTAAATTTATAAATTCCTAAACATTGTTAATTGATTTGTTTTATAAATTACTAAATAATTATTATAATTCACATACTTAGTTAAATTTTAATCAAATATTATGTTAATACTTTTATTTTAAACTTTCTATATGTATATTTACTATCTATTTATTTTTCATTATTTATTTAATTTTTATTCATATTTTCTTTTAAATACTATTAATAAAATTATATTATTATTTTTTTCCTTGCCAAAAAATTCATCAAAGGTCGGCCGGTCTCCGAATTTCGGCTAAATACAAAAGTGGTCTAAAATTTACAAATTATATACCAAAACGAAGCTTGAGAAGAGAGTCTTAAAAATACCAGTTTCGTCAAAAAAGAAGACTGAAAAACTGTCAAAAACCTAGTCGAAAGCAGCTACCGGTTGAAAAACAGTGGCCGGACAGCGATAAATTGGAGCAAAACGTCGCTTGACCTCTCTCTCTCTCTCTCTCCCCCTTTCAGACTTTTTCTCTCTCCTCCATTAATATCTTCTCCCTCTCATTAATTACCAATACATATACACACACATCTATATATACATATATTCTTTTCTTTTCTTTTCTTTTTCCTTTTTTAAATTAGTAGTAACATTTTTATTTTTATTTCCAAAAATTTAAGTAGTAGATTACTAAATAATATAAATTTAACTATTATATTATTAAAATATCATTTAAAAATAATTTAAAAAACAAGTTATTACAATTATAGAATGGTTAGTGGATTCTTATGTGTAATTTGTGAAAATTATATCATGTAAATTAAATGGAAGGAATCGGCCACATTGTAAATGTGGTAAGAAAATATGCTCTTATGATTGAAAAATATGAAAAATGAGCATGAAATGTGAAACATGAGGTAAATGTGTCAATGTAATTGAAATATGGAAAATGTGAGGAGAAAATGGATAAGAAAAGATGATATATATATAAAATATGCGTTTACCTTGTATAATATTTTATTCCAGAGAATTGAATTTGGTGTTATTGACATGGCATGCCTACGATATGATTTGCCTACGGAGCTAGATACTAGGTGTCACTATTGATGAAATTATTTTCCTTGAGACTAGATGTTGGGCGTCACTTATGATATTATTTACCTTCAGGGCTAGACACAAAGGTGTTAACTGTTACGATAAACCAAATTAATATCTCTGAAATCTGAATATTGTATATGGTTATTTAGGCCCAATATATATGATTGTGATAAATAGATGTTGTATATGATTAATGTATGTTCTAGTGTATAATTCATTACATGTTTGGAAAGAAAGCATAAAGAACTATTTTAAAATTATTTTTATTATCAAAGTTTGTACCGCTAAATTAATAGCTTAGCATAATTGAATTTTATCACGCATGTGACAGGTTAGAGACGGATAGTTATGCTAGACCAGACCATGTCTAAATTTTGGTCTTTTACTTGAAGTCTGCTAGGTTGTGCCACCAGACCAGAGGCCACTACTTAATATGTAAATATTTGATTTTGGTTAATCACATTATGTTTTGTATAAATTATGGGTTATATAAAAATGTTATAAACTTGAAGTTTATTTAAGTAATGTAAATATTTGAACACTTTTCATATATATATATATATATATGTATGTATGAGATTTTGAGATGTAAGATCAGGATGGAAATATGATGGAGTTTGGGTTTGAGTTTATTATTGGGAGTGTATCTTCATGCAGGTTGTGATATTTAATTTTTGGGAGACGCTCGATTTACAGATAAAACTATGGTGAAATTTATTTACAAATTTTCTTTTAATTTTATATATTTGTAACATTTAATTACTAATGTATCATAATTATTTTCCTAAAAAATATATTTTATAAAGAGAAAAAAATTATTTTGTTATAAGTGTGGTAAATTTTACAAGGATAAGGATGGTAGCATTCTTGTATTCTGTATATATATTTTATATATAGTAGGTGTATGTATTATACGTATATATGGTATAAGGGTGTTACATAAAGACATCTAATACTATTGCCACATTATAACTATTAAATATATTTACACAATTATTATCTTGTAATTTGTTTAATATTGTTAGTCTGTAATATTCACTTAACACCCATTTACATATCATATACCATATCACATAGCCAATCATACTATCATCACAATATAACATTCATTTGTACACTTTCATGTTGCATAATTCATCATATACATACCAATATTTCACAATCACACATGTTGGGCCCAACAAGTCCCTACACAATATCCAAGTTTCAGAATAGTCGATTTGGCCTATCACGATATCGGGGGATCTAAGTGTTATATCATACCACCCATAGGCACGTCCCCAAAGGCACAGTGATAACAGTGACACCAGCGTGTCTGACCCGAAAGCATAATAATAATAGTGACACCAACATTTCTATCCTGAAGGCAATGGCATGCCATATCCATAGTATATTATATTTAATTTTTAACTTTTTACTTTTTAACTTTTTATCTTTTGACTTTTTATCTTTTATAAAAGTGTATATATTAGGTATATACTATCTATACACTATGTATGTCGTAATGCATATCTTATATATATCTTGTGTATACATTAAGTATATACTATACATATCCTTCCTCCATCACTCCAATCATCCCTTCTTATTAATTATTTAATTATATTTAAAATTATGGATATTACAATATATGTCCTGTTTAAGAATTACATCATTATGTATGTGCTAATATCGTATACCTCGCCTTTCTATTATTATTTTCATGATGTTATTACGACATTGTAGGGAAATAATATTGTACACAACTTGATCAAATATGTGCATATACATATACAATTAGTTAATTATTAGCTATGAATAAAATAACCACTATGTCAAAAATTACTATAATATTCCTCCCACATTATAAGTATGTTCATCATAGGGATTATGATTAAGTAATCAATATATATTTTTTTAATATATCGAATACTCTAAGATTTTAATCAATATAATTAGAACGGTGTCATTTCGTATAAATACGTCCATACATAAAGGGAATAAAAGCTAAAATGATTTCGTCATACACACTAATCAGTTTTAGTTGTCTTGATAAATAAACCTCAGGATTGGTGATGGAACGGTGTCATTTGCAAGCATCTATTAAAATAAAGGACATAATTTTAGATGTGCTTACTAGCTAAACAATAATTGTGAAGTGGATGATAATTTTGTTAATAGCGTTCTTTGGGTTCATCTAGACACTATGGACTGGAACCATAAAGTGGTATGTTATTTCTGTTATTCTGTTACTCATTTTTTTTTATTTTCTTTCACTTTATAAGTAATTTTAATTCCTCTTTCTGTGTGGAACTAGAACTTACAACTTCTGTTATACGTCAGAATATTTCGATTTCATTTTTTCACCAAAATCTAAAACAAATACTTAGAGATAGTAACCAGGCCACAATTGATGCAATAACTTTTGCCTTGTTTCCTTATTCCACTTTTTACGAGTGGATATTGTTGTGAGATATCACATGGTGTACACTAGAGCAAAGTTAGAAATAAAATGGAATGAGGTATGCCACTTTTTGGAGCTCAAGAAGTACGATGAAGTTTTTCTCACTATAGGCCAGTCGCCTAAACCCCACATAATAATTATCATTAATAGGGCAGATTGATCGGCTTAGTCTCGGTTGTATTAGATATATTTGGCCTATTATGTTTACTTTTTGTTTGTATGTAACGAAGAACTATCATATTTGCATGGTATTGCACTTTATTTTAGATGTAAATAATATTGTTAGTTGCTCATATAATTTATTTCTTTTATAGAATTATTAATTAACTAAGGTTAGATAGAAGACCATGCACTTACTTCGGTGTTTAATGTAGAGTAACTATCATAATTTTTTTAATGTCAAAAATTAAATATTACACATGTCAATCACTATCGTCGCTACTATTAATTCAGCAGTTAAAATCAAAATATTAAATATAAATAAAATTTTCCAATAATTTACATCATTGCACTGCATTCTTTTTCCACTAACATGATCGATGTGTATTGGTAACATTTAATACAATTACACATATGTCCCCATTTAATCAAAAAATTTTGCAACCATTAAAAAGTAACTACCCATTATAATATATTTAAACGATTCTTTTTTATATTTAGGAAAAATGTATTTTTTAAAATATGGATATTATTTTTTAAAAGCAATATGAATGTTATTTACCATTTATTAAAAAATATCTAGAAAAACCTGATAAAGTTAATTTAAACATTTGTTTGTCTTAATCAAATTTATTGAATAACACATCCTATTATGTCTTCAAAAAATATTGTTATATATGGAAATAATGGAATCTTTTAAGTAAAATGCAGAGCTATATGTCAAAATGGCATTGAACTTTCAAGAAAATACAATTCATTATAATACATAACAATTGTACTTGGATTAAATAGATTGTATAAGATATGATATCTGCTAAGTCTAATTAACGCTAGTCAAATCTATGATATGAACAATGAAATAATTAATTATTCTAGAATATCGATAGTAGTTAATTAAAAAACTCATTTCCAATGTCATGAGTTCTTGGCAGCGTTTCATATTCATTGAATAAATTGCTATTAAGTGGGTATATATGTATATCCCTATATCAAATACATTCTCTTCATCACTCAGATTGAACCCTTATTCGCAAACTTTTTTTTTTATACAAATTGCTCAACTCTTTAACTACTTTATTAGAAACATATATATATATATATATATATATATATATTTGAATGGCTTCATCTGCAGAATCCATGGGCTCCAATTTATCAATATCAGAATATCCCTTTTCTTTCTCTGATGAATCTGAAGTTGATTTTATCATACTCGATAGTGAATATTGAAACCATGTTTTGGTATGTATATAATCTTGTAACCTTAATTTCTTCCAATTAATTCACACTTATCTCGTATTAAATATATATATATATATGTATTATTTGTTTCCTTTATATGTAGTTATTCAACCAAAATTTTGGAAGAATCATATATAAACAGTAAAAGATGGTGACAATAAAGAAATAATACTTGGATCATCAATTTTGAAGACGACATCAGCTTCTTTGACATTCAAGTGAATGTCAATGTTGGAGAAAAAGGCGACATCTTAGGCACCTGGATTGGAAGAGGGTGGTCCAAAGTTTGTACCAAAATTAATTTAAAAGTGTCTAACATGGTTGTTCTAGAAGTCATGGATAAGCGTTTAGGTTTATTTCATTACTAAGTCAACCCACAGCCAAAAGTTGAATCCGACTGATATATTACTTTTATTTATAAATAATGTAAATTTAATAAATTTATAATATAATGTTAAACTTATGCTAAATAATTATGTCTTTTTTTTGTATCCTTTTTTTTTATTTTGCTCCAAGTAATATTATATAAGCACTTGTTCATTCACACTTAATTAATTATAGTTATGGTAGTTGATCAATGTGAGTGGAAAAATCATTATGCAAATTAATTCTTATTTTAAATGGCATGATCAATGATTGTGTGTGCAATCCCTATTTTTGCTCATTGAAATTCTTATTATGAATCATAGGTTCGGGTCCATTCAAGAATCTTGTGCAGTTAGTCAAGAATATGCTTCGTCAAAGACCGAGTAAAGCAAATGCAGACTAAAGTAAAGGAGATGCAGAGTAGTTTGAGGATTTTCAAGGCTGTAATTATTTCTATTGTAATTGTTATAGATTGTATTTTGTTGAAATAATTAATAGTATTATAGCACAGAATGTACAATGTTGCATTAATATTAAGAATCTTATGTTATATTGTCAAGAATTAGTATTGTTTTTTATGATAATAATTTCCTTGAATAATTAAATTTCACTTTTATTTTTCAAAAATCACATTAAATTTTAAAGATAATACACTATAAGTGAGGAAAAAAATTGATTGAAATGAGGAAAAACAAAGGTAGTTTGGAAAAAAATTGATTGAAATGGTATTATTGCTAAGCCATATTATAATAATGAGTATATATACACGTATACATGCGTCGAATGTTACTCTTAAATAGAGTCCAGACGTATTTATATAAAATGAGACCGTATTTAGAAATAAGATATTGATTATAATAGAAAGCATCAAATATATAATGGAATAATGGAAAGCATCAAATTATTAATGGAAAGCATCTACATATCGTTATAAGTATATCGTTACTTATGGTGAATTATTGTGATATTGGTAATGTTATATGGATTATAACAATATGTGCATATTTCATTGAGTTGTGTGTAATGTCATTTCCCTACAATGTCCTAACAATGTCATGAAAATAATAATAGAAAGGTGAGGTACACGATATTAGAACCTACATAATGATTTAATTCTTAAAAAAAACATATAGAATTAGTCAAGTATTTCATTCTATTTATAAATAAACATATCCAATTATAACATTATAAAATTATTTGCACATCATACATAATAATTTATAAAATTTTCGAAGTAACGCTTATCTTATTTATAGCTAACATTCAAGTGATTGTATATATGTCTATATATATATAATGGAATAATGGAAAGCATCAAAATATTAATTGGATCAACATCTACATATCATTTTAACTATATCATTTCCTAGGGTGAATTATTATGATATTGATAAAGTTCTATGGATTATAACAAATATGCGCATATTTCATCGAGTTGTGTATAGTGTTATTTCCCTACAATATCCTAACAATGTCATGAAAATAATAATGAAAAGGCGAGGTACACAATATTAGTACCTATATAACGATGTAATTCTTAAATAGGACATATGTATTTAGTCAAGTACTTTGGTCTATTTATAAATAAACATGGCTAATTATAACATTATAGAATTATTTGCATGACATACATAATTATTTATAAAATTTTCGACATAGCGCTTATCTTTTTCATAGCTAACATTCAAGTGATTGTATATATGTCTATATATATATATATATTAGAATAATGGAAAGCATCAAATTATTAATTGGATCAACATCTATATATCGTTGTAAGTATATCCTTTCCTATGGTGAATTATTATGATATTGGTTAAGTTCTATGGATTATAATAATATGCGCATATTTTATCGAGTTGTGTACAATGTTATTTTCTTACAATGTCCTAATAACATCTTGAAAATAATAATGAAAAGGTGAGGTACACGATATTAGCACCCACATAACGATGTAATTATTAAGTAGGATATATACATTTAGTCAAGTACTTCATTCTATGTATAAATAAACATGTCCAATTATAAAAATTAAAAAATTATTTACATGACATACAAAATTATTTATAAAATTTTCAATGTAGCACTTATCTTATTCATAGCTAATTTTTAAGTAATTGTATATATGTTTATATATATAATGGAATAATGGAAAGTATCAAATTATTAATTGGATCAACATCTACATATCGTTATAAGTATATCATTACTTAGGGTGAATTATAAGATATTGGTAAAGTTCTATAGATTATAATAATATGCGCATATTTCATCAAGTCGTATACAATGTTATTTCCTTGTAATATGCAAAAATTTCATAAAACTCAAATGTAAGATGAATTTCTAAAAGTATTACCAGCTAATACACAATGTTATTGTCTCCCATTCGAACAAGATTTTAATATCGAAATAATGATGCTATCAAATATCAATGTAGTTTACATATTTATCAACGTCCAAATAATAAGAAAGAGAACATATATAAGGTAATAATAGGTATCTGGTTAACAAAAGCAAAATTCATTGGTAGGCATGGCCACGGTCTGGTTTTAAACCAGAATTGAACAGGTCAAAATCGGACTGAAACCGGTTAAAACCTTAACTGTAATAAAACCGAAACCTAAACCTTAATATATGTTTGGTTCAGATTTTAATTTTTAATGAATCGTCGAACCGAAAGTTCAAAATGATTAAAATCTCTGGTTTGAACCGCTGATTTGATTTTATGCAGCAGTCCATGTGGGCTGCTACTTCTTGGAAAGACCAACCAACGGTCAATTTAACCGTTGGTTGGCCTCATGCATGTGCAACAACCATTTTAGCCGTTGCACATTTAAAATAGTGTTTTTTTTAATTTTAAAAATCTTATTAAATTTATTTTAATTTTAAAAATTTTATTAAACTAACTTTATAAATATCACACATTTTAAATTTTTTTACACTTTCAAATTTTCTCTTCATTCTTCTAAATTTCAAATTCTAAATTTTTCTTCATTTTTCAATCTACAATCTAAGATTTTCTATATTATATTACAATATTTAATATTCAATCTTCATTTACAATTTTTTTAATATTCAATCTTCATTTACAATCTTCAATTTACAATATATTATATTACAATCTTCAATATTCTTTTTAATATTTTATTTTTATTTTATAATTTTTAATATTTTATTTTTATTTTATAAATAAATATATTTCTATTTTATTTTTATTATTTCCATTTCATTTTCATTATTTTAATTTTTTATACCATATATTATATTTTATTTCAAATTTTATTAAATTATATTTCTATTTCTATTTTATTTTATTTCAAATTTTATTATACTATATTTCTAAAAAAATGTCAAATGGCCAAGGTTCAAATTTTGAATCAAATAAGAGAAAAAATATAGTTGATGATTATCTTAAACCAATTGATCTAGAAAATATAATTGATGAAATTGAAAATGATGATGATATTCAACAATTATATCAATTTTTCAATTAAGAAAGTCAACAAGTTGATCAAGAAGAAAAGAAAAAATTATTAACTTTTGATATATTCAAGATTCATTTTACAAAAAAAAGAAAAATCTAAAAATTTATTTAACGTGATTTGCAATTATTGTGGACTGATATATAAATTTAAGACTGGAGATGAATATAACACATTCAAGAGGTATTTGGAGCAAAAACATCCTATTAAAATCGGACTTGACAAGACACAAATATAAATTTTCGGGTTTGCATCTTCTAAACCTTCATCTCAATCATTATTTAATTATTCTGATAATAAAAATAAAGAAGAAATGGCAAAAATGATTTCAGATGAGCATTTAATATTTAATTTTGGTCAAAATTTTGGTTTTGTTAGATATTATCAAAATGCTTTAAATCCTAGTGCAAAACGTATTCCTAAAAATACTTTAAAATGTTCACTTTTTTTATATAAAAAGAAAAAAAAAAGATTTACAAAATTTATTTTTAAATATGAATGGACGTATTTTTATCTGTAGTGATATTTGGAGTGATCATTGGCAAATGTATACTTACATGGGCATAACATGTCATTAGATTGATGATGAATGAAAAATTCAAAAGAGATTAATTGCATTTCGTATTTTTAATGATAGACATACTGCTGATAATATTTATAGAATAATTAAAAATATTTTAGAAGAATATAGATAATTTAATAAAAAAATTTCAATTTCATTTGATGATGCATTTGCAAACACTGCATTAATTAGTAAGCTTCAAAAAATTTGCCAGCCTAATCGTGGAGGTAAATTTTTTTATATTAGATGCACATGTCACGTTTTAAATTTATGTAAGATTGTTTGAGAACTCTTGATAATTTTATATCTGCTATTAAAAATACGATTAGATATTTATGGGCATATCTTCAAATAATGAAATAATGAGCTAAATTTTGTAAAATTGATAATAAAAAGATTTTCAAGAGATGTTTCAACTAGTTGGAATTCAACGTATGAATTACTAAAAGAGTCTTATGAATATAAAGATTTATTGTGCACATTTATTAGTAATAATGTATCACAAGTGACATTATATCCACATACATGGGATATTTGTACAAAAGTTTTAGATGTTTTAAAAGTTTTTAATGATGCTACATATACTTTAAGTGGTATTTATTATCCTATTGCTCTTTTATTTTTAATTAAATGTTTAAATATCGTTGGTGAAATAAAAAAATATATGAAAGTACTAGTGTTTTAAAAGATTGTATTCATAACATGAAGAAAAAATTGTTAAATTATTTTTAAAATATTCCACCAATTTATCTTGTTTCTATTGTTTTGATCCTAGATTTAAATTAGATGGTTTAAATGATTATTCATGACTCTCTATTATTCATTTCTAAATCTTGATGATGGGAAAAATATTGATGTTTCTAAAATAATTATTGAAGTTTGAAAAATAATAGTATATTTATATGCTAAATTTTGTGTTCTTCATGGTCACCAAGTAGCAGTTAGTCAATCTTCTCAATCTAGTGATCAAGCACAAAGAATAAACTGGGGTGATAATTTAATTACATAAAGGCAAAAAAGACCTGAAGGATCCATTGGTGATAGTTCTGAATTTGATATATATCTAACATCTGTTTTTGAGTTTGGTGATAGTAATGAAGGTAAAGATTTTCCTGTTCTTGAGTGGTGGCATCGGTATACAAATACTTTTCCAACACTCTCACTAATTGCTAAATAAATTTTAGCAACACCAGTTTCAACTGTTGCAGTTGAACAAATTTTTAGTGAGGAAGGTAGTATATTAGATGAGAGACGATTTAGAATGACTCCTGAATCTTTAGAAGCTCAAGCATGTGCTAATTGGACCAAGGCAAGCTTAAGAGAACAAGATATTAATGAACCAAGTGATGAAGATTTATATGATATAGAAACCGAAAGGACAACTGGAACATCCAATGGTAAAAGCAACTGAGGTAAGAGGGTTCTACTTGTACAACATGAGGTAAGAGAACTACGTAGACTTTGATTCCTCTTTTAACCCCAAGAGGATATGTATGCAACTTAATTTTTTTAAAAAGGAATATTAAGTTCAAGTTCTTTTTTTAGTAAATTAATTTCAATATTTTTATTTTTTATTGATCTTAATTTTAAATATTTTTTCTAATTTTTAATTACAATCACATGTAAACTTTTTTCTGAACCGACCCAACTCACCTTTGAATCGTCTTAAATTGCTCCTTTGAACCATTTATTTGAATCGCCTTTTAAACCGCCTTCAAACTGTCTTTAAACCATCCTGTAGGCGGTTTGATTCAGGTTTAAAAATTTTCTAAACTGAAACCGGCAGTTCTTGAATCGTGGCCATGCCTATTCATTGGCAGGACAAAGGGATAGGATTTTAACATGTTTATCTTTTATGCCATCGCTGACTACAACGACTGCATTTAACATGAGTTGGTTGCTCAACAGATGGTAGCATATGTTTCCTCCTCCAGCCTATCGACGTAAGAAAATCCTGTGGTTTTAAATTATACTTGAAACATAATCTGGTAATGACCATTTTGTGATGTCTGGCATAGGATTAATGATGCCTTTGTATAATTCATACCAATATTCCTTCGAGTAGTATGGCGAGCACAAATCGTAAATGTTGCATTAAATGTTGCTTTCACTTCGTAGAATTGCCATCACATGTTCACAAGGTAATTGGTCTAACTAGGACTTTCTACAACTGCATGTCCACAACAACATATGGACAATATAATTTTGATATACATCGACCACATCATATTTATGTTTACTTGCAGGCGTCACTTGTATTCTATAAAATATGTTCACAAAATCCGTTCACAAATGTCATTATTAGGTACAGAAGCTAGTTAAAAGGAATGGATAAATTACATGCATTTGTTGTGCTTTCTACATTCATTTGTACAGGTTATTTCAACATCAGTTAACAGTTTCATTTTGCATTACTCTACCTTGCATCGTCGTTGATAAAACTTGCTTTGACAAATAATTATGATCTCATTTACCAGTGGAGTTATGGAAAACTCTTTTGTCTTTACCAATGTAGCATTCATTGATTCTGAAATGTTGGTGGCCATGATGTTGTACATTCAGCCACTAGTATAAGCACGCATCCACTTATACAATCCAACTTCCTTCAAGAATTTTTTTTCTACCAAGAACCGATCTTTCTAATAATAAAAATAACTCATGAAACTCTTTTATTTTATAGTCTTTTACTATCACATAATATTGCTTGTCCAAGGCCTTTGTTCTGCTATTGTATTTGTTTTTCAGATTATTCAGAAGATGGTACATGCAAAACCCATAGAATGTATTACGAAAAACTTTCGACACTGCCTGAATGATATTACAGTGCCTGTCAAAAATAATAACAACCTCGACCCTTTCACCAAAAGCTTGCTTCAACCTCTTTAGAAAATATGTCCATGATGCCTCTTTTTTGGAATCACTAACCCCAAATGCCAATCGAAAAATTTGTTGGTTAGCATTATGACACACACCCGTAAATAGCACAACATGGTACTTAGACTTCAAGTGAGCAACATCAATTGTAATTACTGGTCAATAGTAATGAAAACCTTTGATTAGAGTTTCAAAAGCATGAAAAGATAGACAAAACGGTCTTCGGTTGTATGATGGAGATTGACAAAAGTACTTGGGTTAGATTATGTCATCACAGAGACATATCCATGAAGAATTCCATAAGATTATTCTAGATTTTCTAGTCTTAGGTTCTTGTAAGCATACTCCTTCCCCTCCAAGTAACCATATTACTAATATCAACTCCAAATTCTCTTTTCATGTCATATATAATATCTTTGGGTTTAAAAATCCTTCTAGGACTTATCAATCTCTTTGT
This sequence comes from Garcia nutans, assembly GCA_947685225.1. Lineage (NCBI taxonomy): Eukaryota > Viridiplantae > Streptophyta > Magnoliopsida > Malpighiales > Euphorbiaceae > Garcia > Garcia nutans. The sequence continues at coordinate 7,329,450 of CANTUV010000068.1, forward strand.
AACACATTCCTCGACTACTCAACTAGTTGCTTGCCTATGTCTTTTTTGAACAAAATCAGTTGGACATGTGTGTTCAAACACATATTTAGTACCGTCCAGTGAGGACAACCTGGAAGCCTTTTAGCCCTTAATCTCCAAGAACAACTCTTATCATTGCAATGTACAACAGTGAATTCTTTATTTAACTTGAAGACTTTGTATTGAAACCATTGCAATGAAAGACAAGGTAATCGTTAAATCCCTCTTTGATTTGAATAATTGTAACTCTTTAATTGAATTTGTTATCGAATACATGACTACTCTTTCAATCCTAGACTGATATAAATCTGTGGTCTTCTCTTCATCAGAATCTGTATTAACATGAGTGGCTGGAATACATTGAATAGAGATGGGCAAAATTCGGTTCGGTTAACCGAATTTAAAAAAATTTGATCGATTTAGTCGAAGAATTTATATAAATTTGATTTTCAGTTTGGTTAGCGGTTAACCGATTTGGTTCGGTTGGTTAACCGTTAACCGAATCTCATTTTTTTTAAATTTATTTAGTTATTATTTTTTGTTTAATTTTTTAATTATATTAATTTTTTTACTATATAAATATAAACTTTTATTGCAAAATAAATTTATTTTTTAGTTTTTTAATAAGTTTTATTTAGTTATTTAATTATATTAATTATTTTCTAAATAAAATTTTTATTATAAAATTTTAAAAAAAATTGATCGGTTCGGTTAATTAATTAAACCGACCGATTTGGTTTGATTAATTAATTGAACTGACTAAAATAAAAATTCGATCAATTTGGTTAAAAGATTTTAGAAAATTTTGATAGGTTAACCGGTCGATTCGAACGATTAATTAATCAAACCGACCAATGTCCACCCCTAACATTGATTGAAATTCGTAGCCTGAGATGGTGTCGCATGATTCTGTACATCCTCATCCTCATTTTTCATCAGGTGTCGTGTCAAAACACAATCATGTTCATAAGCTTCATAGATGCATTCATTAATTAGATCAACATCTACATAAACATATGTATTAACATTCTCATCATAAGGGTTTTGATCTTTTGCGACACATTTATGTCTATTAAATCCTTTTTCTTATATATGGATTTTACAACATCAGGCTCCCATGGCCAGGTTTATTACTTGTCAAAATAGATTTATGCTGTAGATGTTCCAAGGAAACTATCACAAGATGCTCTATATAGCTATCCTGAGCCATTACAATAAATGCACCAAATGTCCTATCATTTATAATATCATACAGAGGCTGCCTGCAACTACTAGTGATAATGCTCATTTTACCTTAAATTCTTTATTGTCAACATTCTACAACTCGCATATAGAATCCTTTAGACCTTTATAACCAGTTCTTTTATCCAAAACAATAAACTCATTCTCCCCACCAAACAAATTCACGAAGTTCATAATCAAAACTTCCACTATGATACATGAAAATTAACACGTCATCCATTCCTACAAAAAGTAAAAAACTTAAATAAAATATTGTGAGACAAACATGAACTTATTATTTATATGTCCAATATTATTACTATTACACGCGACATTATTATGGAAACAAAAAACTGTGGTCTACTGTCAAATAATAATATACTCAGTTCATAAAATAATATTATGAAATAAATAATGTTGATAATTTACACATAAATATGGTATGTATTACTACCATATTTAATGTCACTATTACAATATTCAACTTCTACTAATATTGTTATGTTACAGTCACATTTTATTCTTTATGGAATATAGTAAGAATATACCATAGAGCGAGTTAGATTATCCATGACTATAATTAAAACATGTGATAAGAGCAAAACAACTTGCTATAGCTTAGGCAATGATGTAAGATGAAATTAACAACTGAGCTGACATATATTTATGCCATTCGAGCTTCACACATTGAAGTTTATAGATCTTTTCCGAGCAGATGTGAACTTTTCATATTAGATGCTTCTCTACATTATAAGAAAAAAGGGTGGGAGCCTTAAGATTTTTGGATAGGAGGAAAAGAAATGTATTTCCATGTTTTATGATGTTTTTCTTGTGTTTGATGAGTGAATTAAAATTTTAAGGGCAAAAAGGTCCAAAAAAACTATTTAAGGAAAACATTGTCTCTTAAGAGTTAAGAGCAAATAAGAGGGTATTTTATGAGGGTTCTCCTTATAATTTTCTTAATTAATTACATGAGTGAGAGTAGGATGTCAAAACGGGTCATAACGCGCGAACACGATATGTAAAACACGTAAAATTAGTATGTAAGTGTTAACATTAAACTTGTTAGTATCATAAACGGGTTAATTTATTTATGACAACTTTAAATGAGTCGTATAACGAGTTGATACGTGAACCCGCTATAACTCGTTTAACTAAAACGATGTAGTTTTATACAACTCAAAACTACATCATTTTATTATTATTTACTTTAAGAAAATAAAAATAAGTGTTATATATTTATTATAGAGAAATGCTAATTACAGTCACTTTGAAGAGTGGTTGTTCAACAATTTTCCTCCCATTGGTTAGAAAATATTTATTATAATTATAATAAATATTTTCTAACCAATGAAAGAGAAATTATTGAATAGACACTCTCTGAAATGACTGTAATTAACATTCCTCTTTATTATATTATTATAATTTTATTATTATATAATATATTATTATTTATTTAGAAATAGTTTATTTAATTTTTTAATTATTCTTATTAACAATGTATTAATTTTATCTAATTACTATTTTTTTTAATTTTAATTATTAATTAATTTAAATTTAATTCTTTATGAATTTTAGAAATAATTTTCTTTAATCAAATGTTAAAAATTAAATAATTTTATAATTTAAATAATCTAATATTTTATATTTTATATCAAATAACTTTTTTTTAATTTAAATTAGAATAGAATTTATAAAAGAAAATAGAATAAAAAAATAAATAGAAAATAAAATAAAATATTAAAATTTTTTACTATATATTATCTCATTAATTTTTTTTTCTTACAAGTACTAAAACTAAAATATAATACACACTCATTATTTATTTCATATTAATTATATTATATATTTTATTTTTTTGTATATTTTTAAGATTTTTTAATATATTTATATTTTAAAATTGTTTTAATCATAATTTTATTATATAAATAAATTTTTAATGTATTATTTAAGAATATTAAATTATTTTAAAATAAAAATACTATATAGATTAAATATGTGTGTTGAGTTATATGGCTCATATAAAATTTATTTAAGTAAATATATTATATATATTGTATTCATATAATTCATTTAATTTTTATACCATATTTATATTGACACAATTAATAAATATGTCATATTTATATTTGCCTCGATAATATCATCATAATAGATTAATTGGATACAAATATAATCAAATACTTAGTATTAGAATTTGCAAAGACAAGCAAAGCAGCGCAGAATGTAGCCCAACCTTCAAACCCAAGCCCAATTTTCATCCCTCTTTTTCTCGCTGTCTATTTTCCCTCGCTTTCTCCTCTTTCTATTTTCCCTCGCTTTCTCTCCAATACTGCGCCAACGACAGCCATGAACCGAAATGCCAACACCAGAAAGCGGCCGCCGCCGACATCACAACCGCCGCAACCTCCACCAGCGGCGAAGCAACAAGTCACCACACCTACTGTGGACGAAGAATTCATGGACGAGGATGTCTTCCTTGACGAAACCCTTATTGCCGAAGACGAGGAGAATCTCATTCTCCGTGACCTCGAGGAGCGTCAGGTCTTCGCTTCTCGTCTCTCCAAGTGGGCTCGCCCGGCTCTCTCTCAAGCATACTTGTCCCAATCTCAGAGCATCAGTGAGTTACTTCAGTCTGTCTTTCTCAATTATGAAGCTGATTGTTCTAAATTACTTTTTTGTTCTGGATTTTTTTGTTGCTCAGTATTTCAGCAATTGGAGATTGATTATGTTATTGGAGAGTGTGACAAGGAACTCTTGCCTGATAGGTCTGGGCTCGCAGCTATTATCAGAATTTTCGGTGTCACAAGGGAAGGTTCGGTCTTTTTTTTTTCTTCTATAGATAAATTAATTAATAAAGGAAGAAAATTTCAAGTTATATTTTTTGTTCAATTTGTTGAATTTGGGGTGTATTTTTATGAGCGTAAAAGCCTTCTCAAAAAGTTTTGCGGGTTTGTCAGAATGTAGGTTCTGATTTCATATTGTCCCAAAATTTTATTTTGAAAAATTTAAATGATAAATATTTCGTGAATTTGTTGGTAATAAATCCACCCATGTAAACTTCATGGTTTCTCATTTGGAGCTCGTTCTCACTGTGCAGTATCATCAACAATAATCATATAGTTAATTTTTTTTTTATAATTTTGTCTAATATGAATATATTAAATGTATAAGGCAGCCCGGTGCACAAACACTCTCGCAATGCGTGGAATTCGGGAAAGAGTCGGACCTATTGGGTCTTTATACGCGACCTTTTCTTGTAATTGCCAGATGCCCTTTTCACGACTCGAACGTATGACCTTAGGTTACAAGGCGACAACGCTTACCGTTGCGCCAAGGTCCCTTCGAATATATTAAACGTATAAATAGTGTTTTTTTTTTCCTGTTAGGACATAGTGTTTGCTGCAATGTACATGGATTCGAGCCATATTTTTATATCAGTTGCCCTCCTGGAATGGGTCCTGATGACATTTCTCGTTTTCAACAAGTTCTCGAGGTATTTGTTTTTACCATTTGTGCAGCCTCTGTAATTACCATTGCAGATATAAACAAATGCGTGCTTAAATATATTTTTTAATATCTCGAGCTACTATAGTGGTCTCATTTGGCATCTATAGTGGTCTCATTTGGCTCTTTGTTACTTGGTGCTCAAGGGGAGGATGAGAGAGATGAATAGGAACAGTAAAGTTCCCAAATTTGTCAGGCGTATAGAAATGGTACAGAAAAGGAGCATTATGTATTACCAGCAACAGCCTTCGCATCCTTTTCTGAAGATTATAGTTGCATTACCGACAATGGTGGCCAACTGTCGTGGTAAATTTCTTGATTTTTGGAATAGATGTTTAGACTACAAGTTGCTGACAATTGATTTCTTATAGTTGTGTTTAGTCCTTTCTTTCTTTTAACAGTCCCAATCATTTTCAGGTATTCTTGACAAAGGCATACACATTGATGGCATTGGTATGAAGAGCTTCATGACATATGAAAGCAATGTCCTCTTTGCCCTCCGCTTCATGATTGATTGCAACGTTGTTGGTGGAAATTGGATTGAAGTACCTGCTGGAAAATATAAGAAGACATCAAAGAACTTGTCCTATTGCCAATTAGAGTTGGATTGCTTGTATCCTTATGTGCGGAGGATCATTTTTTCCTTTGGAAAATGTTTGAATTCCCCATCCATTATAAGTTCTTTTCAAGATTAATTCCTTAACTGCAATTACCAGGTATTCAGAATTGGTCAGCCATGCCCCAGAAGGTGAATTCTCAAAAATGGCTCCATTCCGCATTTTGAGTTTTGATATTGAGTGTGCTGGTCGGAAAGGTCATTTTCCTGAGCCTGGACATGATCCTGTTATTCAGGTGTGCTCCAGCTTTTGATTCTTGTTTATTTCAGTCAAGCAATCTGTTGGGTGGATTATTTTTTTTTTGTACTGCTGCTGAAATCAAATTGTTTGTTTCAATATAGGTGGCCAATCTAGTTACTTTGCAGGGAGAGGACCAACCATTTATTCGCAATGTCATGACCTTAAACTCATGCTCTTCAATAGTTGGTGTGGATGTGATGTCGTTTGATACTGAGAGAGACATCCTACTGGCTTGGAGGGTATGAAGTTCTCTCTCCATCTCTGTTTTTTTGTAGTTGCTTTTTTGCTCTACAGTAGGCTGTTTTAGTTTTGAGGCATGTTTATTGTTCGGCTTCTTGTCAGTGTATGTATGTCAGTATATATATTCTTAATATTTTTCTTTTGCTAATCAATGGTCATGCTAAAACAATTTTACCTAGAGGTCTGCAATTGATAAGGACTCAAAAATGGAAGTGTTCAAGTGAATCCATTTCCTGCAGTTGTCTAATAACTGATTTGCTTGTGGATGAAAGAAGAAGGTCCACATGATAAACACTAACTAAAGTCGGGCAGCAGTAGTTGTAGGATTATATGTTTATGCATTTCCTTTCTTGTTGTGGTTAGTTATGTTTGACTTTATTTTAGCAGGTCACATTTCTTTTTATGGGTTAAATTGTGGGAAATAATGCTTAGTGGGGCATTAGTTACTTGATCAGTTATTTATCTATGTATATAAAGTGTTGGAGAGAATGCTCTCTATATTATTGTTCTTTTCTAAGGAAGAATACAAGATATATATATACATTAGGTCAAACAATTAACAAAAGACCTAACTACCCTTACAAACTAAATAGCACATTCACAACATAAAGTTTTAGAAGATGGATGAAAAAGGTTAAGCAATATTTTCTCAAAATTTAAGTTACTGCAGAAGAGATTGAAGGGTCCTTTCACAACAAGCCCTTTAATTCTCATTGTAAAAAATCAGTAAAACGAGAAGGAAATCTACCAAACACCTAGCTTTAGAGGATCCCGTTCTAGATCATCCGGAAGAAGAAGAACCTGTAACTCTCTCCCAATTGAAGGGCTGAACAGCAGTCTGGTATGGCTGTTTGAGACGATTTTGGACAATGTCAAATACCAAAAACAGATGCTTTTTATGAACTTCTCAAACAAAAATAGACAATCTTTCAATAGAGAACTCAAACTAATCAAGGTGACAGTTTACAGATTGGTTTGACAGATAAATGGTTTTGGCTAAGAACATCGCCACCCCTCTTTTTTCTCTATTCTATGATGGCAATTCCATTTATCAAACACTCAGCTCATGATTGCATTAAAGGTTGAAGATCATTTCTGTATATATGCAGTTTTAAACTGAATGACACACAACAATACATAAGGCTTTGGCTTAGTTGTATTAGTAACAGATGATTAATTATTGTATCAACTTTATTTCAGGCCTGCTCTTTCATCTAGCAAGAGGATGTTTACTGCATTTATAGTAGTATATTAAGTAGGTTTTTCTTTCAGGATTTTATCCGTGAAGTGGACCCAGATATTATAATTGGATACAATATCTGCAAATTTGACTTGCCGTATCTCATTGAGGTAATTAGAACTTTCCTTTATCAATGTGCATTTTTCTAGTGGAAAATTTTGGTTTTGCTTGTTAGCTTTTCTTCGAGAGGTATTTTGTTTTTTAGGCAGGATTTTCTTAAGTTCTCATTTACTCTACATCTTGTAGAAGTTTATTATTTACTCAAATTCTTAGTTGAGGTAGTTGATGGAATGCTAATTCTTGTATTTGCTATTGCATTTATGGTTGAGTAAATCTGACATACTATTTTATCTTGGTTAACAGAGAGCTGAAACTTTGGGAATATCAGAATTTCCTATATTGGGTCGCATCAGGAATAGCAGGGTCCGGGTCAAAGATACGACTTTTTCGTCAAGGTAGTGCTATATAACTGGAACATGTACATTCAGAAACATATTCTTTGGTTTAATACTTTTCAGTTCACGGGTTGTATTTTTTTTTCCTTAATTTTAAATTTTTAGTTCTTTTATCATTTAGCACCTGAGGTTTTCATCCATCATCATTTTAGTACAATTGTCAATAATATTGTTAGAATTATGTTTATGTAATACCCATAATACCTATCATTTTAGCACGTGGCATAACATAAGAAGTAGAAAATGAAATGCTTTATTAATGATATTTGCATGTGCCTAGAAGGAAAGAAGAATCTTTTGTGCATGCTATGTTCTCCCATGATCAAGTATAATTTTAGAATAACACAAAATTGCTAAAATGTTATTAACATCATATTATGTGACAATAAAATTATTAACTAGAATGCTTATTCTCCAAAACTTAGGCTTCCAATTTAGAATTTTATCAAGCAGTCGATTTCATCACGTCCCCTTCTTTGTGAGGCACTTCCAAAACTAATATATCAGAATCTCCTTAACTTTCCATGTTGTCATCCAAGAGTTTTTTTGGAATTATAGAGGAACAATTCCTAGTAATTACAACCAGATTTGAGCTTGATCATAGGAGATTTGTCGGCTTAATCTTAGGAGTATTGTCTGCTTCCATATGCATTTTTTTTTCTTTTCTCTAGCTAAATTGATGTGTATAAATAGCTCTTTATACAAAGATCAATACACATAGTAAAAAAAAGTAGTTCTTTAATCTTTATGGTATCAGAGTCAAGCTATTCTTTTTTGGCTTGAATTTTTTCCAAGCCATTCTTGGCATGATTTTTTTTTCTTCTTTTGTTGTTTTTTTCTGCTGCAAATGGTGTGGGGTTCTATGGTTTACACTTATAGGCAGAATCTAAGGAGGGTGGTGACATACAAAACTAGTACAGGAAGACCGTCTGCTGACTGATTTCCTAGAAGCCCACCAGCTTTCGGCACCATTGGTGGCCTCATGTGCCTCTAGAAGATTTTGGCACCAACTCCATGTGCCAGGGTGTGGACCAAATTCTATTGGTTGTTTTCAGCTGCCGTCCTTTTTGACGGGATTCCTTGGTTGTCATGCCTCTACCTAGATTAATTTAATCTTCCAGTTTTCATCTTTTTTATTATTAGTATTTTTTCCTCCATTGTCCATTTTGTTTTTTGGCACCTTTATTCTTTTTTTTTTTGGGCTTTGGAATTTTCTGCTGCTACTGACCGCACCTTTTTTGTGCCTTTGTTATTTTTTATACCCTGTTCTTTTTCTACTACTGCTTCCTCATTTTGGTTTCATTTAATTGTATTTTCTTTCCTTTGTTTTAGTCATTAAATATGATTGGTGCAAAGAAGGAAGAACTGAAACAAGAATGAGTCCTTTGAGTGACAATATCTCCCTATTAGTTAGCTCCTTAATGCTTGATGGCACTATCTATCTTGCATGGTCAAGATCATGTTTGTTGTTTATCTAGGTTAGGACTACAAGGATATTTTACCACGGACAAAATCAAACCAGAAGTTGCTGGAGTATGCATGGCATAACAATAGGGCGAACAGAATTTGAGGGTGCATGTTTGAAGGCTTTATTGGACAATTGTCTTGCTTGCTCTTCTAATTATCTTAATGGAATTTCCTCATTTATAAAGTAGATGCTTGGTATGAGTATGACTTGATCATGAGCTAAAAGCTCAAAGAAAATTTGAGATTAGTTTCTTCAATCTATTCCTACCCTAAAACACACCCACCCTGTCAATTCCTTTATTGTTCAATCCACATGCCTAATTAGCCTTTTTCCTCTTATTTCAGTAAAGGCCTTTAGATATCTTTAATGAGTGTATTCATATTATCTCCATTTTTTTGCTAAGCATTGAACATGTAATAGTTTCTTCTCTAAAAAACTAGTTTGATCAAGATTATCTTGTCTTCCGTTCTCTTATTTGAAACTACTTCATCTTTCAAACTTGTCTATGATAATCTCCATTTTATTTATTTCCCTTATCATTCATGTCTACCAAAGTTTATGGCTTGTGTTCCTAAAGTCAGCACATTTCTCTTCCATTTTGGCTCCCTGTGTGCTTACAAAATCTTGTATGACATCCACTATTTCTATCTAGTATCCTGCTAGCATCTCATGTTCCATGTCTCTCAACATATCCTTCATGTTCTATCTGCTAACATATCCTACTCTCATGTACTAGCTTCCTTACCTGCAGCCATTCACTGGGATTAAGCCCTTACCTGTGTATCACATATCTACGTGCATACCATACTTCTGCTTCCTGTCTTGGCTTCTTTTTTATGAACTGGTTATTACTTTCCATGAAATTTCATAAGAACAGTTGCTGTCTTTTTGTTTCTAAGAATTCATGGAATACGAGTTCTGCAGATATATTTCTCTTATCTGACCCAAAAATAAGCTATTAATTCTTGTTTCTTTTTCTAGTTTTTAGTTGAAAACCTGTTTAATTGCAAAACTATGGTATTAGTATTAACACCGAATTGCTTTGAATTCAACTGTCTAGGTCATCATTAACTTGAGAGTTAATTTAATAAAATATGTATCTAAAGTGTTCTGTCCTTAGATATAGTGTTCAACTATTTGGTCTTATGATGTATTAAAAACCTGTGTTTTCATGCAGTTTGGTGCATGATGGATGATAATATCAATATCAATCCAATATCTTTTGTGCAATGACTTTAGGCTTGCTTGCTTGTTCTTACTCAGTATTTTCAAATTGAAATATTGGCCCATTAATCTTTTTGTGTTGCAGACAGTACGGAACAAGGGAAAGTAAAGAAGTTACACTGGAAGGAAGAGTTCAATTTGATTTGCTTCAGGTTTGTGCAAATTTTCTTTGCTTTCCATTTTCCCTGATTATGTATTTGGTTTTATGAGATAAAAAGTTCAGATAATTATGCCCTTTTCTTTTTATTGTAGGCAATGCAACGAGATTATAAATTAAGTTCTTACTCCTTAAATTCTGTCTCAGCACACTTTCTCTCTGAGCAGGTAAGCTATTTTTTGAGGTAGCTCAAGTGACCTTTTTCTTGTTGGTTCAGCGTGCATATGATAGGCCTGATTGTTAGTTCATGTCTTAATTTGCTAATAATACATCATCCAGGAGTATTTCAGCCAGAATAAAATATTAGTTAATTTTCCTTCCTATGAGTTGTGACCGTTTTCCACTTTCTGTTTACTTTTTTGCTGTCCCATGTGAGTTTTGACCGTAACTGCTTGTTTATAAGACTGGCAATGAAGGCATTGATTGCAATGAGAAACAAATGTATTATTTCTATTGCACTTTACTATTTTAGGCCCTTTTTGAGTCTGAACTTTAATGTATTATTTCGCTCTGTCATTTTCTATTTAATCTTTTCTTTGTTATATTTTGTTATGGAGAATTAGTATCTGGTGTTGATGTTGCTGACTGACCATTTATCTTGTGTAGAAAGAGGACGTCCACCATTCAATAATAACTGATCTTCAGAATGGGAATGCAGAAACTAGGAGGCGGCTTGCTGTATATTGTTTGAAGGTGCATGGTTTAGTTTGATTATAGCTTCTATTGCTCTGTTTCCCTCCATTTGCCTGACTAGAGTACCTGCCACTTGTTCATTAATATTTAGTCCTATTATATTGATTGCAAATCACGTGCAGGACAATCAATTCTTTTATTTATTTATTTTCTGGAATTGCAGGATGCTTATCTCCCACAACGGCTCTTGGACAAGCTGATGTATATTTATAACTATGTAGAAATGGCTCGTGTTACAGGTGTCCCAATGTCTTTTCTTCTTTCTAGGGGACAGAGTATCAAGGTTAACAAAATTTCATTGTGCATGAGCCATTGATTGGTATCTTAATTGATCAACCTAATTGAATCTAGGATGTTAACCTCTTGTTTTCAGGTGCTTTCCCAACTCTTGAGGAAGGCTAAACAAAAGAACCTTGTTATTCCCAATGTCAAGCAGGCAGGATCTGAACAAGGAACATATGAAGGTGCCACTGTGAGTTCATACATCAACATGGCCTTGTTTATTTATTTCTTTGCTGTTTTAAGTACTATAATGATTTTGAATGGATTTTGTTCGTATGTTTACCTAGGTTTTTTACTTATGATGTAGCTTACAATTTTATTAAACAGTTTTTGGCGGTTGATGTAGAGTGGGATTTTACAAATGCCACTGCTTTAAATATTAAGTGAAATTATAGATCAAATTGCTGACTCACTGAATCTTGAGTTTTATTACGAAGAAATTGTTTCAATTTTTTAAGAGATTTTCTTGTTTATGGATGCCTTTGTGCAAGCATTTAGGTGTAACATGCACCTGTGTCCTTTCCTTCTTCGTCTCTTCTTTTCCCTTCTTATTTGGTTGAGGGAAGGCAGTTGAAAGACCAATGGAATTTGTTGTTCAGGTATTACTATGCTTGTTAACTGCACCACCATGAAGACATAGAAGCTAATTCTATTCAAAACTTAGTAGTTTGTAAGCTAACTGCACCACCATGAAGACAGAGAAGCTAACTGTATTCAAAACTTTGTAGTTTGTAAGGAATTATGTTCATGAGCATGAAATTCTGAGGGTTTTTTTTTGTTTCTACTCCACTTTGCTGTGTTATTTTTAGAATTCTAATGTTTTTTTCATTTTTAGCTCACCAGCTTGCCGTAATGGCAACCTGGATTTGCAATAATTGAGTGCACATTCAGAAGATACCATGACTATTTCTAGCTTACCAAGACATTAACTCTTTATTTTGGTGGCCTCCCCACTTCTCCCCTCCTAACGTCATCATTAATAGAATGTGAGCTTGGGACTCCTATATGCAATTTGTGTAGACCACCTTGAGAGTGAAGTAGGTGTTATAAGTTATCAGGAAGATGGGATAGTGATGGTTCTAAGTTTATGAATAAGAATTTAAATGCTACAACTGATATTTATGAAAATAGCGATTCACTTTGAAAGACTTAATAAATTTTGACCAAATGAGTTTTGTCTGATTTAATTTGTCTTGGTAATTGTTTTCAACTTTTCCCGTTAAAGAGTTCAGTCATCTTTGCCAACTGTTTCAGGTTTTGGAGGCAAGAGCAGGATTCTATGAAAAGCCAATTGCAACACTGGATTTTGCCTCTCTGTATCCTTCTATAATGATGGCATATAATCTATGTTACTGCACTCTGGTAATTATTTTGACCGTTGACTCTTATCTGTTGGCATAATAAATGTCTTATGTAATTTAGGAGCAAAATATGTTTTTAGATGAGAAGCTTTTGTGCAAAAAGTTTCAAACTAATTGTTATTTGTGAAGGTGACTCCTGAAGATGCTCGCAAGCTCAACCTTCCACCTGAATGTGTCAACAAAACTCCATCTGGTGAAACATTTGTCAAATCAAATTTGCAAAAGGTGAAATCATTATCATTGATGTGTAATTCCCTTTTGCCAATATTATCATCATCTTGACCATAATTATTAATTAAAACTATACTTCCAGGGAGTTCTTCCTGAAATTCTTGAAGAACTATTAGCTGCTCGAAGAAGAGCAAAAGCAGATTTGAAGGTAATTTGTATTTCTAGTTGGGCTTTTGCTTAACTACTTATGTTAAATCTCTATCTTTATTATGCCTTTCTATAATGCCAGTTGTTTACTCTATATTATCCATGTTATCACTAGGCTTCAAGGCCTTTACGTCTTATTATGATTTGGTCTTTTAGGAAGCCAAGGATCCACTTGAGAAGGCTGTTCTAGATGGTCGACAACTGGCCCTGAAGGTAGAGTTATTACCTCTTAGTCTGTAGACACTCATTTTTGGTCTTGACAGTTTAGGTGTATGGTTGTCCAGGATTCTTACTGTTTTCCGTTGGTTTGTGAATAATGTCTTATGTTATTGCAGATAAGTGCAAATTCTGTTTATGGGTTTACAGGAGCTACAGTTGGCCAATTGCCGTGTTTAGGGATATCATCAAGTGTTACAAGCTATGGTACCTCTAATACAAAATGCTCTCAAACTTTGAAAATTTATTTTGATAAACAATGTAGTCTTATCTATTTTTATTGATGCAATTTGTTGCTTTGTAAGGTCGACAAATGATAGAACACACCAAAAAACTTGTCGAAGACAAATTTACTATAATTGGGGGCTATGAACACAACGCTGAGGTATTCCATCTGGAACTTAAATCAGTAAAGCAATGTGGTATGTTAAATTTGTGTCTAAGTGTTGGTTAGAAGTATTTGTGAAGTATCTATTCTTTTCTTTCATTATTATAGTTACCTCTGTATTGGTCTTTACACTTCCTGTTGCTGTAGAGCTTAGCCAAAAATAGTAATTCTATTGCTGAATCAGTCTGGATCATTCTGAATTCAGTGAATTGGTCACTGTAGCTGTAACTTCTTAAAGTCGTGGAAAAATACTCAAATCAACATAGAACAAGAATTTTAATAAAGTATAACTTCTGAAAAAGACTTAAATGAAATGTGCAAGATATTCAAGTCAAGAATCAGATTGAACATCTGAAATATCAATTTCTCACATTTTGCGTACTGTTTCCAGCTGATTGGCAATAACGCTGTGAAACCACTGTTATTAAAACCTTGCTATCATGTGAATACTTTGCATTTTTCTCTGTTTGGAAATGGGAAGTTTGAAATATGAATTCCACCTTTTTTAGGCTTTCTTATTTTAATTTTTTTATATATCTTTTGAATTCAATATAGATCAAAAGTGTTGTTTTGCAATTGTAATAGCTTGACACGATCAAAGTGATAATAATTTCAGGTTATATATGGGGACACAGATTCAGTTATGGTACAATTTGGCGTGCCTACTGTTGAAGAAGCGATGAAGTTGGGAAGAGAAGCTGCAGAATATATCAGTGGAACATTCATAAAAGTAAATTTTTTTTTTCACTATTTTTTGTTGCTAATTGAGATGCAAAAAAAAAAATCTTATTATTTGAACATTATAGCAAAATGTGTACTACAATACTAGCTGAATACGAAACTAAATCAAGTCCCATGATTTCTGAGACAACTGTATGAACCTAATTTAAAGGATAAAATCTGCTAGAAAGGAATTTCCTAAAATAGCTAACTAATTATATATGGTTTTCCCACACTCCTCAAGTTGGTGAATAAATATTCTCCATTCCTAGCTTGGACACAATAGTTTGGAAAACTGAACTACTCAACCCTTTGGTAAGAACATCGGCAAGTTGACCGTGTTGATAAAGTGTTTGTTGACTTAAATGTGCTTTATCCGATCATGTTGTATTGAGTTGTGAGCAATGGTGATTGTTGATTTTCGCAAGAAAGTCCTATTGGGCCATCCCATTTAATCTTCAAATATTCAGGAATGATTGTTTACCAAAGTAGTTCACATTGACCTGGAGCAATTGCCCGAAATTTAGGTTTTGCATCGGACAAAGCAACTACACTTTGTTTTTTTTTTACTTCTCTTCTTCACAAGTTCCCATCAAAGAAGGTGCAATATCTTGAGGCTTATCTTCTATCAACAATTGATCCAGTCTTCTGTGTATGCTTCAAGTGCCAATCCTCCATTTCTTCTGAACAAGATACCTTTTTCTGGTATTCCCTTGAGGTGATGTAGTACTTTATGAGCTGATTGTTGATATCTTCCTTTAGGCTATGCCTAAATTGACTAATCACATTTGTTGCATATGCTATTTTTGGTCATGTGTGGGACAAATAAATGATCTTTTTGTTAGACAATGCATTTCTTCTTCTATTGCAGCTTTCTCCGCTGCTTTTTTCAAGTTTAAGATTGGGATCCATGGGAGTACTTGCTAGTTTGCCTGCTATTTTCCTAGTTTCATTGAGAAGATCCATGATATACTTTTGGTGAAAGATGAAAATTCCTTGTTTAGAGTGAGCAACCTCAATCCCATGAAAATACTTCAATTTCCCTAATGCCTTAATCCCAAACTCCTTAGCCAAATATTGACTCAAGTCTTATTTCTCTTTAACATCATCTGCTGTTACTATTATATCATCAATATACGCTGAAAGAGTTGTATGAAAGAGTTGTAACTCCTCCTAAAGAGGAGTGTTTAATAAACAATGTATGATCTCATTGGCTTTGGTTGTATCCCATAGCCAACAAACTCTTGCATATCTCCCAAAATAGGTCCCGTGGTGATTGTTTAAGCGCATACAATGCCTTTTTCAATTTATACGCAATATTATCAGCTAAGTTCTACCTATATCCTAGTGAAACCTCCATATAAATCTCTTTCCCTAGTCCCCCATGTAAGAAAGCATTCTTGATATCAAAATAATGTTGCAAATTCCAACAATAATTAGCTGTAAGTGATAACAATACTCAAATTATATTCGTCTTTGCAATAATAGCAAAAGTCTCTAGATAATCAAGTCCATAGATTTGAGTATACCCTTGACTACTAGATGTGCTTTGTATCTCTCAATCGATCCATCTACCCTATACTTAATTGTATACACCCATTTATAGCCCACCGATTTCTTTTTTGTTGGTAACTTCACCAATTTCCAAGTCTTATTCTTTTCTAATGCATCTATTTCCACATTCATAGCTTGTTTCCACTTCTCATTGGACAAAGCCTCAAATAAGGTGGCAGGAATAGAGATGGTATTTATGTTTACAATTAAAGCTCTATGGAATGGTGAAAATTTCTTAGATGACAAGATATGCAAGAGGGTACAATGGTTGATTTCGTGCATTTTCTAGTTCCTTTTCTAATGGTAATTGGAAGGTCTTGGTAATTACTATCCACTTGAAATTTAGTTTCATCTTGCAATGAAAGGTTAGAAATTGTTATCTCATTCAAAGGATATGAGAAGGACTATTGGACTTGCTAGGTTCAAGAATAACCATCTTCCTCCTTGTGAACATTTTGCCTTTGCCAAATCTCACATTTCCTAGAGTAGAATTAGTCTTTTCATGTCTATCATTTGATGTTTTAGACGCAAGATCAGGATTGGATACAGTTTCAAGTTTGGATCCAAATATGGATATGGGTTGTTCAAGTCTTGATACAAGTTCAAATGTGGTTCAAGCACAAGTTTAGGTCTAAATACATATTTAGGTCTGGGTTCAAGTCTGGTTGCAGGATATGAGATTTGAGAAATAGGATTCAATGACAAATCATGCAAAAAATCTTCATTACCTTCCCTAGTTGAACTCTCCCCCTGAAGATAAGGATTGATGAAATAAGATTCTTATTCATTGAATGTAACATCAATCAAGACCCAAAATTTCTTTGACGGAGGATGATGATACTTGTACCCTTTTTGAGTTAAAGAATAACCCATAAAGACACATTTTAGAGCCCTTGGATCTAACTTTCCCCCTATTTTGACTATGAACATGGACAAATGACACTAGAAAATTCTAGAAATAAGATTCTTTTTAGTGTTCAAGTTCAGGTAAAAGGTTGACAATATGTCTATAGGACTATTAAAATCTAAGACTCTTAAAGGCAACTGATTCATCAAATGAGTGATTGTAAGAATTGCTTCTCCCCAAAAGGCTTTAGGTACATTTTTCTGAAATAACAAGGCTCGAGTTTTTTCAAAGAGACGGCCATTTTTTCTCTTTGCTACCCAATTTTGCTATGGAGTATTGATACAAGATGACTTATGTACTGCTCCTTTTTTCTGAAAATATGGAGTAAGAGTTTGATTAAAATAATCTTTGGCATTATCTGACCTCAACCTTTTTATATTGACACCATGTTTTCTATTTTGGAACAAAAATTCGAAACTCAGTACTACAAATATCACTGTGAATGAGATAGAATGAAACAAAGCTCCTTTTATTACTAATTGAAAACAGGAGCTTATGCTTCGCAAAATTGCACACAACTCAAACTGAAAATTTTCAGCGTCTAAATCTTTAAACAAAGAAAGAAACATAATTTTAATTATTCTAGGTGATGGATGTCCAAATCTATAATGGTGAAGGAAAATTTTCTCTTTGTTGGATAAGTCAAACTTTGATATGAAGGAAGAGGTAATCTACCCTTAGTCATGTCCAATTGACTTTGTTCCTTTCTTAGCAGACCCAATTATTCTCCCTGAATTCTTGTAATGAAATATACAATTATTACTGCGAAAAATCACACCACATGTTGATTCTAATGAAAACAATCAGAAAATATACTAATTCTGATTATATTTCTGTATATTTATCTCTCCAAATACAATAGGTATTTGTACACCCGAAAAATGAATAGCTAGCTACTATTATATAGTTCTACGACTAGCCCACTAATTCTTACACCTAATAGTTCCACTTAGATAGCTAATTATTCTTTGTACAACTATTAACAACTAGCTATTATCTGTCAATACTCTCCCTCAAGTTGGTGCAAAAATATCGCACATGCCCAATTTGCAAATTAAAATGTGAAAGTTTCTATTGCATAGCCCTTTGGTAAACACATCAACCAGTTGTCCATCTGATAATATATGAAATAGACTTAGAGAACCACCAGCCAAATTTTCTTTTATGAAGTGTCGATCTATTTCAATTTGTTTTGTGCGATTATGTTGAACTGGATTATGAGCTATGCTGATGGTAGCCTTATTGTCACAAAACATGGACAAATTGTCTTCACTCAACAATTTTAATTCATTTAGTAACTTCTGCAGCCATAGTAGTTCACAAACACCTTGTGTTATAGCTCTATACTCTGTTTCTGCACTTGATCGAGAAATCACACTTTGCTTTTTACTCCTCTAAGTAACTAAGTTTTCAACCACAAGAGCACTGTAGCTAAAGGTTGATCTTCTATCATCAAGAGATCCAGTCCAATCTGTATCTGTGAAGGCTTCAATTTGAAGGTGACCATGTTTGGAGAAAAGAAGACCTTTTCCAGGAGCCGACTTAAGATATCGTAGAATCCATATGACTGGTGTAAATGGGATTCACGAGGATCATGTATATATTGGCTGATCACACTAACTGCATAGTCTATATCCGGTTTAGTGTGATAGATAAATTAATCTTCCTACCAATCTTTGATATTTCCCTATGTCAACTGAAGTCCTTATTTCTGCTTGTAGCTTATGATTACTTTCAATATGAGAATCTGCTGGCTTACAACCCAGCATATCTGTTTCTTGCAGAAACCCAGGATATATTTCCTTTGTGAGATAAAAATTCCCTTTTTTAATATAGCTACTTCAATTCCTAAGAAATATTGTAGTTTCTTAAGATCCTTGATCTCAAATTCCTGAGTCAAGAGTTTCCTTAGTTGAGCTACTTCTCTATCATCTCCAGTTACCACAATATCATCAACGTAGACAATAAGTAGAGTAATCTTGCCTTTTGAGTACTTAATGAACAAGGTATAATCAACATTACTCTGTTGATACCCAAAGGAGATCATGGCTTTATTGAATATGTCAAACCATGCTTTAGGAGACTATTTTAGTCCATGCAGAATCTTCTTTAGTCTGCATACCTTTCCTTCTGTTTCTTTACTCTAAAAAACAAGAGGGATTTCCATAGACACTTCTTCTTCTAGATCTCCATGAAGAAAAACATTTTTTACATTAAATTGTTGTAGGTCCCAAACAAGATTAGCTGCACAAGTCAACAATATTCTGATGGTATTCATTTTAGCAATAGGAGCAAATGTCTCCTGATAGTCGACTTCATATGTTTGAGTGAACTCTTTAGCCACAAGTCTAGCCTTATATCTTTCAATTGAATCGTCAGCTTTGTATTTTACAGTAAATATCCACTTGCAGCCAACAAATTTCTTTCCAAAAGGAAAAGTGACAAGTTCCTAAGTTCCATTCTTAATAAGGGCATTCATTTCTTCAACCATTGCTTTTTTCCATTTTGGATCATTAAAAGCCTCTCTCCAATCCTGGAGAATAGACACGGAAGAAACAGACAAGACAAATGCTCTATAGGAAGAAGATAATGAGTTATATGAAACAAAATTAGATATAGTACAAGACCTAGTTCCTTTCCTATGGGCGATGGGCTTATCTAAATCATCAATTGAATAAGAAAGTTGAGAAGACTCACCAGAGGGTTCAGAAGAGTTTTCAGGATGTGGGAGTAATTCTTGACGTGGTATAGACTGCATGATGACATTCTCTGTGTTATTTTTCCTTGAATATCTCTTCAAATCAGATTTATCCAAACGCCTAACATTTTCCTTCTGAACCAAATTCCCCCTCTCCCCTCCCCCTCAATAAGACTCTTCCCCTGAATGGGATTACTCTCCACAGTGAGGTCATTGAGACTCTTTTCCTGAATAGGATTATCAATATCAAGAATTACCAAACTCGGAATCTCCTCTTCTCTCTCACTCTCCCCCTGAAGAGGAGATCGGAAAGAAGTAAAGTAGAGCACAGATTCTCTAAAAGTAACATCCATACTGACAAAATATTTTTTAGACAGAGAATGATAACATTTATACCACTTTTGAGTTGGAGAGTAACCAACAAACACACATTTAAGAGCCCTAGGATCTAATTTTCTAATATTTCGAGTATGCACAAAACAAACACATCCAAATACTTCAGGAGAAATAGTATAAGAATTTTTATCTTGCAGAACTTCAAGAGAACTCTTAAAATTGAGGGTTTTAAGGGGCATCCTATTAATAAGATAAGTAGCGGTTAGGACTGCATCTCCCCAATATGGTTTGGGTAGGCTCATGGTGAACATGAGAGATCGAGCGACCTCTAAGATGTGCCAATTCTTTTTTTTCAACAACTCCATTTTGAGCACTAGTATAAGCACAACTAGCTTAATGTTTATTCCATTAGACTCTAGATAAACATGAAAACCACCATCCATGTATTATTTACCATTATTCGTTTTTAGGATTTTAATTTTAGTATCAAACTGTGTACTAATCATTTTGTGAAAGGATTGAAAGCAAGAAAACACTTCGCTTTTTGCCTTTAATAAATATATCCAAGGTATTCTGGTACAACAATCAATAAAAGTAACAAACTATCTATGACCAGACAATGAAGTGTTCTGAGTAAGTCCCCAAATATCAGAATTTATAGTCATAAAGAGAACTATACTCCTATTATTATTCAAAGGATAGGAGTTCTTTGTATGCTTAGCAAATTCACAAGCATTACAAAACAAGGAGTCAAATGAAATCCTTTTAAACAAATTGGGATATTTCTTTTCTAAGATAAAGAATGATGGATGTCCCAATTGTCTATGCAAATGTGTTCTCTTGTTTTATATCCTTATTTCTATCAAAAAGAGCTTGATTATTACCAGAAATATGGTTTTAACTTCCATCCAAAATGTATAAGCCATCTTGCAATCTACCACTGTCAATTATCTTCCCCGTTTGCAAATCCTGAAAAACACAATGATCTGAAAAAAAAATTCAATTTTACAATTAAGAGCTTTGGTAAGGGAACTAACAGACAAGAGGTTAAATAGGAAAACAAGGTACATGAAGAACTGAGGATAGTTTAATATTTGGAGTACAGACAACAGAACCTGATCCGGATACAAGGGAAGAAGACCCATCTGCTGTTTGAACAATATTTCCTTTTGGACATGGAGAATATGTTAGGAACCCTTTAGAAGAGCTTTTCATGTGTATGTTTGCTTCTGAACCTATAATCCAAGAACGAGCATTAAGTTTAGAAAGAAAGGCATTACTTGTTTGCACAAAATTGGAAGCACCATTTTCCATTTTTTTTTAATTGCCACAATCTTGAAAGAAACAAGAAAGCCTTGAAAGACCAGCAAGAGAAAAAAAAAATTCCAAAAGCAATTTCGCCCGTATGCAACCAATGAACCAAAAAATAAAGAAAATACCAAAAGGAGTTTGGTAATTTGTTTTCAGTCACCTAGTAGTTGATGTAAAACCACTTAAGAGACTCTTAACAAAGGTAAAAAACACTGCTTTTAGAAATGGTGAATACTAAGAATCGTGAGTCACCACGGGAACTTGGGTGAACAACAGCAATCAATGTGGTTAAACCAAAGAGCCTGCACTATCAATACAAACAAAGCTCACACAAACAGAAATCCTAAGAATAGTTTCTAACATGGTGGTTGTTTTTCAAGTGCCAAAACTTGTCCTTGAATAAACACCCACGCCCGAACGGATTTCCAAAACGGCGAGCATAAATTCAGGATATACAGAGTCAGGAGACTCGACGCAGGAGACTGATGAGACTTTTGAAAGTGGACGAGCTTTCACTTATCGGCGCGTGGGATTTTGGCAGGGACTTGTGGATGGCGCGTGCGACTCACGCTCTGATCTCCCGGTCACCGGATTCTAGATAACAGTCGGTCGGCAGATGGCGCTTCTTCCTAGGCAGGTGGTGTCACCGGACTATTACTTCAAATGAAAACCCAAGAGTTATAGACCACCCAAAGCCAATTTTGAATAGAAATAACACCCAACGCAAATTTTGAATAGAAATGAGGTTATCCTAGGTTTAAAGGCTCTGATACCATGTTGATTCTAATGAAAACAATCGGAAAACACACTAATTCTGATTATATTTTTGTATATTTATCTCTCCAAATGCAATAGGTATTTGTACACCAAAAAAATGAACAGCTAGCTATAATTATATAGTTCTACAGCTAGCCCGCTAATTCTTACACCTAATAGATCCACTTAGATACCTAATTATTCTTTGTACAACTATTAACAACTAGCTATTGTCTGCCAACACCACACATAAATCTTGAGCGATTTTTTGTATAGAGACTAAATTTGTGGACAATTCAAGAACGTGGAGGACAGTTTTTAAAGTCATTGATGGGTTTATTTTGAGATCCCCCAAACATGCTACAGTAATCAAGGATCTATCGACTATGGTTATTTTCCTAATGCTTGGACATGGAGAGTAGGTTGAAAATATATTAGATGGGTGGGTCATATGATTGATTGCTTCTGAGTCCATGACCTAGAAGTTGGTAAAGGTTGTACCTGAGACATTTAATCAAATAGAAGATGGAAACTCATTTAAATATGCCAAAGAACAAACACCCGGTGATCCTTCAGGTTTTCCAAGACCATTAAGTGATTTCACCTTTTCAATCTCTTCTTGGTTGAGGCTGCTCAGCCCCTTTTATGTTGATTCACCTTGTGATACTGCAACAATGTGAACTTGTCCATTGTTTTGTGGTTGAAATTCTTCCTAACCCCATTCTCGGCTTGGGGCTTTCCTTGAAGATTCCAACTTTTTTCACGAGTGTGGTGAGGCTTTTTGTAGTATGTGCACTGCAATCCATCATGGTGTTGGTTTTTTTGGCTGGCCTCCTTCTTCTTCTTCACGCTTAATCCTTTCTCCAGAGATTTGTTGTTACCACTAGCCTCCATAAGCTGAACTATCAGTGCGTTGGGGTTCCAGCATCAACCCTCTTCTATTTTCTTCACTTCTGACTAGGGCCACTACATTAAAATATGAAACCTCAGATTTCCAAAGAATCTGTATTCTTGGTCAAATTATGGGTTAAGTTCAACCAAAAAATCATATATCCTATCTTGTTCAATAAAGTCCTTTATAACTACTGCATCATTGGGGCATTTGGTTTTTATCACCCTGTAGTTATCCAATTCTTGCCACAAGGATTTCAATTGATTTGCATATTCAGTGACTGCTTTATTTCCTTGTTTTTTAGCCATAGTTTTCACTTTGACCTCGTACACTTGAGTTGCATCTCTAGCTTTGGAATAGGCTCGTTGAATTGCATCCCTGATGTCTTTGGCAATAGGCAAAAATATGCAGGCGTCCCTTCTGGAATCATATAATTGCACAACCATGCTATGATCATAGAATATTTTTTATCCCATGCTTCAAACTTCAGATCACCTGGTTTAGGACCAGTACCTACAAGGTGGCTAATCTTCCCCCTTTTCCTTCAACAATGTACAGATGAGTTTGACCACTTGAGATAATTTTCCCATCTAACCTGTAGGTAGCCAGAATGTTCTGCAATTTGCTAGGTTTGAGTCAGATTACCCCATCCTGTTTGAATGGAACAATCAGCTTCTCTGTTTCTGGCATATCGAATTGGAGCGAGATAATAACAGTGGCTAGAGATAAAAATAGTGATGCCAATAAAGGTTGAAAGCTTCACAAGGTGTATGGCAATTAAAGCCCAAAAAGGAAAAATGGCAATTTCAGCAATAAAGGCTGAACAAAAGAGGTACATATACTCTATTTTTGAACTAAAAAACAGGGTAGAATAGAGTGTAAGAAGACAGCAGTATGGTCTCCACAGTAAAGGCCTGTGTCGAGATTTCTGATCCCAGAAAAGAGCCTACATCACTGATACCGTGTTGCTAGTTAGACTAGTTAGAATCAGATCCCATGATTTATGGGACAGCTATATAAACCTAATTTTACGGATAAAATCTGCTACAAAGGAATTTCCTAAAATAGCTAATTAATTATATATAGTTTTCCCACATTTTTATACTTTCTAATTCTAGAATTAGGTGTTCAATAGCCTCTTTGGAAATTCATTTTTTAGTTAAAGCAAGCCATGATAGATTGACTATTAGAATAATTGATAAGCTTTCAATGGTTAAAAGGCTTGCCATCTTGCGTTGCCAATTTAAATTGACTTGGCAATGCAAAAGATTTTTGCACGGCAAATGGGCGAAGTTGAAATTTGCTAATTGAATAATTTATTTCCTGAATGCTGGTTAATTCTGGGGTTTTATGCCTTAGATTAGCAGCCTCTTTCTATCTTACACGTACTCACGTTTGACCCATTTTTTAAAGTTTTTCTAATATATACAGTTTATCCTACTTGAATTCTAATTTTGATGCTTGCTTGCTGTTTTTGTTTTCTAAATCAAATTTTGACCTTTTCTTTTTTGTTATATTTTTTTGACATTTTACATGGTTAATCATAACTAATTCATTGTGTTTTATTTATTGGATGTTTGCATGTAAAGCCTATCAAGCTAGAATTTGAAAAGGTTTATTATCCATATCTGTTGATTAGCAAGAAGAGATATGCTGGTTTATTCTGGACAAATGCAAACAAATTTGACAAAATGGATACTAAAGGTGAATTAACTTCTTGACAATTTGAGCTTCTGGATATTATATGAAAGTTGCCTACTGATTAGTCATATTTCATGGGCAGGCATTGAAACAGTTCGAAGAGACAATTGTTTACTGGTCAAAAACCTGGTAAATGAGTGCCTTCACAAAATATTAATAGACAGAGATGTGCCTGGTGCAGTTCAATATGCCAAGAATACCATATCTGATCTTCTCATGAACCGTATGGATTTGTCACTTCTTGTTATTACTAAGGTGAATTTTGTTGGTGAATGGATCTTCACATGCTGTCCTTAAAGAGCCTCTAAAATCTCGTGTCATCAACATTAATGGTTTTTTACCTGTATTAATTTAATTGGTTTAACAGGGTCTGACAAAGACTGGAGATGATTATGAAGTCAAGGCTGCTCATGTAGAACTTGCTGAACGTATGCGCAAGGTATGTTATTGATTTCTTTATCTACTTAATGTATTTTCCCATATTATGCATCTAGTGCTTTTCCCTTTTTTGCAAGGGCTTTGTTTCCTAGGAGTTTATAGAGTAGAATTGAAGTCTTGAGGCTTAAAAAAGTTCTGTTGTTCTTTAGAAGGATTAATTTGACACTTCAAATTCCATAAAAATTTAAATGAGGCAGGGAAAATTTTTGAATTTTGATCTGAAAGGAAGTCTTGATTTGAAGTGGATAACTGATAAGAAATTTGGAAATGAACTGCAAATCTAAGTGGGAGGTTTTTTTCCCGTAAAAATTTGAATACATTCTGATAAATCATGTGGTTTCTGTGAAATGGTGTGTACCCTATTACAGCTATTTTGTAATTCTTTTTAGTCCTTCGAAATCACAGGTAAATAGCTCTCTTCCTTTCAAATCTTGCAAGTTAGGTGAGTGATTAACTCTTTTTATCATAATTTATGCAAAATATGTAACTTAATCATCTCAACTTGCCATACAATCCTTTTGCAATTCCAAATGTAAAACAGTAATCCCATTTCTTGAGGAAGTGGACATCTGAAATTTTAAATAATATACTTCCAAATCTGACAACAATAACAAAGATTTGTAGGTTCTGAAACTTATAATTCTTAGGATTTCAAAATATATGAAAAAAGTAATAAACCCAAATACTGTTAAAAAGCATCTACAAAATAATAGACCCCCATTAAGTACTGATAGAAACGTGAAGCTCAAGGAAAACAAGTTTGAAAACTTGAGAAATTTAGAACTTGTGGTGTAGGTTTTACCATTTGTAACTGAAAGAATGAATTCCTTAATGAAATTGAATTTACAGCAATATTCAACCTCTATTTATACAAGAGAATATCTAATTTATTGTCTAAATTAAGGAGAAAATTAATGAAGAATCTTAGGAGAAAATTAAGGAAGAATATAAGGAAGAATTTAAGGAAAGAAGACGAAAGCCATAATTTAAGGAAGACTTTAAGGAAAAGGAAAAAGTAGATGTCTTTTTCACACTCCTCCTCAAGCTGGTAAATGGATATCATCCATTTCAAGTTTGCGTATCATTCGTCGAAATACTATTCCAGTCAAACCTTTAGTGAGCACATTGGCCAGCTGATCTTTAGTGGAAATAAAGGGAATACAAATCATACCACTATCAAGCTTTTCTTTAATAAAATGCCTGTCAACTTCAATAGGTTTCGTACGATCGTGTTGTACTGGATTGTGAGCAATGTTGATGGCAGATTTGTTATCACAATAGAGCTTCATAGGGTCTTCCCATTTAATTTTAAGATCATTTAGTATGATCTTTAGCCACAAGAGTTCACATATCCCGAGAGCCATAGCTCTAAATTTAGCTTCAGCACTAGACATGGCAACTACATTTTGCTTCTTGTTTCTCCAAGTTGTAAGGTTACCTCCTATGAAGTTACAATATCCCAAAGTAGACCGCCTATCAACTGGAGAACATGCATAATCTGCATTTATATAACATTTTAGAATCAACCTTTCTTCCTTTTTAAACATAATTCATTTTCCAGGAGAACCTTTCAAATATTGCAAGATTCTATTTACAGCTTTGAGATGTGTTTCTTTTGAATTATGCATAAACTGACTTACAACATTAACAGCATATGCAATGTCAGGCTTGGTCTGAGATAAATATATGAGTCTACCAACAAGCCTTTGGTAAGACCCTTTATCAACCGCTATATCTTCTGAAAAATATCCCAATCTATGATTTTGTTCTATAGGTGTGTTCACAAGCTTACAACCCAACATACTAGTATCATTCGAAAGATCTAACACATACTTCTATTGAGAGATGAAAATCCCTTTCTTAGAGTGAGCTACTTCAATATCCAAGAAATATTTAAGTTTTCCAAGTTCTTTGATCTCAAATTCTTTCAGTAATTGTTGCTTCAAGTTATCCATTTCCTCAAGATTATCTCATGTGACTATAATGTCATACACATACACAAGAAGTACACACACTCCCCCTGAAGTAGAATGCCTTACAAATAAAGTGTGATCGCTTTGACTTTGTTTATAGCCTAACGAAAGCATCACTTTAGTAAATTTACCAAACCAAGCTCATGGAGATTGTTTGAGCTTGTATAATGCCTTCTTCAATTTGCAAATCATGTTTTTGGTTGTTGAACAAACAAACCCCGGAGGAATTTTCATGTATATTTCTTCTTCGGGATCACCATGATGAAAAACATTTTTGACATCGAACTGTTGTAGTGGCCTAGAGTAATGAGCAGCTAGAGTCAATAAAATTTTGATTGTATTCATTTTAGCCACTGGAGCAAATGTCTCCAAATAATCAACACCATAGGTTTGAGTGTATCCTTTAGCAACCAACCTCGCCTTATATCGTTCTAAGGTACCATCAGAGTTATACTTCACAGTAAATACCCATCTGCATCCAACTGGCTTCTTTCCACTAGGTAGTTGTACTAGATCCCAAGTGTTCTTCTTAAGTGCATCCATCTCAACCTGTATAGCCTTTTTCCAATTTTTATTTCCTAATGCTTCATATAATGTGTTTGGAATAGGAATGGATTGGAGGTTAGCTAGAAATGTTCTATGGGGAGTAAAGAAAGAGTTATAGGACACATATAAATTGATTGGATATTTAGTGCAAGTTCGTTTACCTTTTCTAATAGCAATAGGAATATCTAAATCATTAATGGTGGAATTACTTACAGTGGTAGGATAAGGGACAGATTCAGTTGATGGAACGTGCTCAGGTCTAAGTAATGGTTTCATCCTTCTTGAATATACCTGTAATGGACGAACAAATTTTTGGGTTTGGTTCCCATGTAATTCATTTTGTAAAACTGGAGAATTTTTAGACTCATCTATAGATATGGGAGTAGTGACTGTAGGTGAATTTATAGGATTTTTAAACACAGGGCTGGGATCTGACATCTCAGGAAGAAAGAAATCTCCATCCTCATCAATACTTAAAGTTTTTCCCTCTATTGTAGAAGGGTTTGGAAAGTAAGATTTCTGCTCAACAAATGTAACATCAGCAGATACATATACCTTTTTAGTATGAGGATGATAACACTTATAACCCTTTTGAGTAGAAAAATAACCAATGAAAACACATTTTTGAGCTTTTGGATCAAGTTTATTTCTATTTTAAGTATGTAAATGAACAAATGACACACATCCAAAAATCCTTGGAGTTAAATTGTTTGAGAAAGTATAAAAAAAGGCAGCCCGGTGCACGAATGCTCCCGCAATGAGCGGGGTCTGGGGAAGGGTTGGACCCATTGGGTCTTTGTACGCGGCCTTCCCTTGCAATTAATTGCAAGAGGCCGTTTCCACGACTCGAACCCGTGACCTCAGGTCACACGGCGACAGCACTTACCGCTTCGCCAAGGCTCTCCTTCTATTTGAGAAAGTATAGTTAGAAAAAAACTGTGAAAGAATTTGCATTTTAATTTTAAAATCAAGAACTTTTGTAGGAAGCCTATTAATAAGATAAGCTGCTGGTAAAACTGCTTCACCCCAAAAATATTTTGGGACATTGTTTTGAAACAAAAAAGCTCTTGTGACAGAGAGAAGATAACTATTTTTTCTTTCAGCTACCCCATTTTGTTGGGGTGTATAGACACAAGATGATTCATGTATAATGCTTTGTTTTTGAAGATAAGAAGATAGTGTATGATTGAAAAAGTCTTTTGCATTGTCTGAACAAAATCTTTTTATTCATACTCCAAATTGTCATAAAAGATAGGAAAGATGTGACTTACATCAGACTTATATTTTATAAGAAAAATCCAAGTAACCAGAGTGCAATCATCAATAAAAGACAAACCATTTTGCTCCTGAAATATTAGCAATAGTAGATGGTTCCCAAATATCACTATGAATAAGGGCAAAAGGAGTCACAGTTTTATTATTACTTATTGGAAAAGAGACTTGTTTGTGTTTAGCCAATTCACATACATCACAATGAAAACATTCAATAGGAAGTCCTTTAAAAAGAGAAGGAAACATAACTTTCAAAACACTAAAAGAAGGATGTCCAAGACAAGAATTTTTCTATACTCTTAACATATCAGAAAGAAAGGCAGTAGGTGACAAACTCAAATTTCCATTTCGGCTGTTTGGATTTTTAAGATAGTAGAGACCATCCCTTTTCTTAGCACGTCCAATCATCCTCTTCGTGTCTTTGTCCTGAAAAACACAGTAAGAATGATAGAAAGATGCACTACAATTAGAATCAGTGGTTAACTTATGGATAGAAATAAGATTGGTACACAATTTTGGAACATGGAGAACATCTTTTAGACATAGAGATTCATTCAAATAGATATCTCCTTGACCAGATACGGTAGTAACTGATCCATCAGCTGTGGTTATTTTTCTATTGCTTGGGCAAGCGGTCTATGAAGTGAATTTATGAGAGGAGTTGGTCATGTGATTAGTAGCTCTTGAATCATCAATTCAAGATGTGGGAAATACATTATCTGAAGTGTTAGAAGAACTAGAAAAGGAAATAGGGTTCTGGTGAGAAGATGTACCTGAAAATACCAATGCACTTGTGCCTGTTGAAGGTTGTGGTTTTTGTTTATGTAGGATCTCCAGTAAACCTTTGAGCTTTTCTACTTTTTCAATGCTAAAAGCATCATGAGAACCAAAACTCTCCATATTAGAAGCTGCAATATGTGCTTGTCCCTTTCCTCTTGATTGGCCTTCTTTAAAGTTTTGAGGTTTACCATGAAGCTTCTAACAATTTTCTCTAGTATGGCGGGCCTTTTTGCAGAAAGTACAACATATAGAGTTTTTGGCATTTTTAGAGACATCTTCATGTTCATCTTGACCAATGTGTTGCTCTATGTTGGAATTTTTGATGGTTTTGGACAATAGAGCAGAACTTTCTACAAGTGTTGTTTCAAGCATAATGTCTCTCCTACCTTCTCAGATAAAACAATTACAATTGTTTCATTCAATGAAGGTAATTCCTCCTTTCCAAGGATCTGTATTCTTACTGCATCAAATTCCACGTTCAAGCCAGCTAGGATAAAAGGATAACATCTTCACTGCACTTCATCTGAATGTACTGATAATGATCTACTTCTTGCCATAGGCCCTTCAAAAAGTTGGAACATTCTGTGATAGAGCGACTTCCTTGCTTGGCATTTGAGATCTTTGTTTTGATTTCATAAATTTGAGCAGCATCATGAACCTTCAAATAAGTCTGTTTAACAACCTTCTATATGTCTTTGGCTGTGCCAAGAAACATGCAAGTATCACTTATTTCAGGTAGCATGGAATTCCATAGCCAAGACATCATCATAGAGTCTTCCTCATCCCATGTATCAAATTTGGGGTCTCTTATTTTAAAAGGTTTGATTGAAATTTGTGTAAATAAAGGTTTTCAAATGGGTTGGCCTGGCTCAAAATTTTTTGGGTGGCCCAACACAGCCGAGAAATTTCACACTCTTGGCTTGTTACAGCCCAAAAGCCAAAAATGGGTTTGGCAAAAGAATAGCAAGAATAATTCTAAAAATGTAAACCATCGAAACCACTTGAAAAGGAATGAGGAGGAGTGTAAATTATCTTGTTTGGGAAGAGCGTAGATTAAGGTTCATAAGGTTAATGAAGGGAGTGTTATTTTTTTACAGAAATCTTAACACTTCATTTTGAGGTGAGGTGTTAGAAGGTGTTATAATTTTTATTTTTCATTTTTATCCTTGTAATAAATATCTTATTACGCAAATACTTGTTATGTATTCATTTTTTATTGAGTAAGAATTTTTTTTTAATAATTTTAAAAAAATATTATTATAATTGCACTATTTCTAAAATAACATCATAATAAAAAAATTAATTTTAATTAAATTTATAATTATAATAACTAATTTTATTTATAAGAGGATATTTTAGTTAATTAATATTAAATTTCACCTCCACTTACTTTCCACCCAAGCAAGATAAGAGTACAAATTCCTCACTTTACTTTATTTAACATTACTTTTTTTCCAAATATAAAAAAATAAATACTCTACCTCACTTTACTGTAACCTACTTTACTCTACCTTACTTTACTTTATTTAATCTCTTACACCCCATCCAAACATACCATAAGCTGTAATTTTTCATCAATGGCCAATTTTTTGGTTATTGTGAACAATATCACCTTTAAATCCAACTGTATATTTTTTTGTCTGTTGACTGAAAAATTATGATTTAGTCCCTCTATTCAATTTTCTTAACCTAAGTCTTTGGTGGTTAAAGAGAGGGGAAATGCAGGCCAAAATGGGATGTTTTGGACCAATTTGAGTGCTTCAGGCCTAACTGGTTTGAATTAGGCCACACACTGGGAAGCCCAATGAGCTGCAAAATGTCAACCTAGTCCAATTCATAAAATCTTATGGGCTGGGCCTTGCCCAGCACTATTACTGTGTGGCAGATTGGCATTTTGGACCTTCAAAGCATCTTGCTAAATCTTTACAGTACATAAACATTTCCGCTGTAGGAACATACTCTAGAAGCTTATATTGAATTCTTTCCTTTTTTCATATGTACATATTTATAATTTTTTTATAGTCCAAAATATAAATACAAGTAAGAAGAGAGATACTAGTTCAAAAAAGGGTAAAGGCTTTTATAGAAAGAGATATAAGAGAGAACAAGTGAAAAGTAAAATCAGAATAGGAATTTGGAATATTGGATCTCTTACAGGTAAATTGAGAGAATTTGTTGATACTATGGAGAGAAGGAAAATTAGTGTTGCTTGCATTCAAGAGACTAAATGGGTTGGAGGAAAGAGTAAAGAAGTTGAGAATACAGAATATAAGTTGTGGTATACAGGATTTGACAAAAATAAGAATGGTGTCGGTATAATTTTAGATCGGAATCTAAAGGAGAGGGTTGTAGCGGTGAAAAGAGTAGGTGATAGGATCATTTCAGTTAAACTTGTGCTATAAAATGAGACTATTAACATAGTTAGTGCTTATGTCCCTCAAGTTGGACTAGATGGGGAGAGCAAAAATTCTGGGAGGATATGGATGAGCTTATGCAAGAGATCTCGAATGATGAGAATATCTTTATAGGAGGAGACTTAAATGGACACGTAGGAAAAGATAGAGTATGTTTTGAGGATGTACATGGAGGTTGTGGTTTTGGAACTAGAAATGAAGAAAGCAAGAATATACTTGATTTTGCTATAGCTTACAATTTGATTCTAGCAAACATATATTTTATAAAAAGAAAATTACATCTAGTAACCTTTAAAAGTAGACAAAATAGAAGTCAGATTAACTTCATACTCACAAGAAAAACTAATCAAACTAGATGTAAGGATTGCAAGGTTATTTTTGGTGAGGCATTAACTACTCAACATAGGTTAGTGGTGTTGGATGTCAAGATTAAGAGTTGGACCAATAGGCCTAGGAGAAAAGGAATTCCTAAGATTAGGTGGTGGACTTTAAAAGGTATAAAATAGTTGATGTTTAAGGATGAGTTGGTTAAAGCCGGAGGTTGGGAGGTGGATATGACTATGTTAGCAAATGATTTATGGGTGGGCATGTCTACAATAATTAAAGGAGTAGCTAAAAAGGTACTTGGAGAGTCTAAAGGATGTGGACATCCCTCGAAGTAGTCTTGGTGGTGGAGTGAGGAAGTGCAAAAAGCAGTAAAAAGTAAAATGAAATGGCATAAGAGTTTGCTAAAGTATAGTGATAATGAGGCTTTTGAGCATTACAAACAAGCAAAAAATGATATTAAAAAGACAGTTAGACAAGCAAGAGCACAATCTCTGGAGAGTTTGTATGAAAAACTTGGAACAAAGGAAGGAGAAAAGGCTATTTATAAATTGGCTAAGATAAGGGAAAGAAAATGTCGAGATTTGAACCAAGTTAAGAACATCAAGGATGAAAAGAATAGAGTCTTGGTTCAAGAACAAGACATTAAGGAAAGATGGAGAAGTTATTTTGAGGAGCTTTTTAGTGGTAACTGTAATGAAATCATTGATGGTTTGGACAGCATAGCCGAGAAAAGTGTAAAGAATACTAGACGGATTAGGTTCTCCGAAGTAAAGGAAGCTTTGAAGAGAATGAAAATCGGTAAAGCATGTGGACTGGATAGAATACCTATTGAAGTTTGGAAAAGTTTGGAAGATATAGGAATTGTGTGGTTGACGGCTTTGTTTAATAAGATCTTAGGTACAAAGAAAATGCCTAATGAATGAAGACAAAGCAGTTTGATACATATTTTTGAGAATAAATGAGATATTCAAAATTGCTCAAATTACAGAGGTATTAAGTTTATGAACCACACCATGAAATTATGGGAGAGAGTTGTGGAACACCGTTTACGTTTGGACATTCATATCTCCCCAAACTAGTTTGGTTTTATGCCTGGTCGATCCACTATGGAAGCTATCTTTCTTATTAAAGATGTGATGAAAAAGTATAAAGACATGAAAAAGGATTTACATATGGTTTTTATTGACTTGGAGAAGGCGTATGATAAAGTTCCTAGAGAAATTTTATGGTGGATCCTAGAGCGTAGAGGGATTTCTATAAGATATATCCAAGTCTTGAAGGATATGTATGATGGAGCTATCATTAGTATTCGCACAGTTGGAGGGGATATTAAGGATTTTTCTGTTTCTATTGGGTTACATCAAGGTTCAGCTTTGAGCCCTTATCTATTTGTCTTGGTCATGAATAAGCTAACAAGGCATATACAAGATGATATTCCTTGGTGTATGATGTTTGCAGATGATATTGTGTTGATAGATGAGATCCAAGCAGGTATAAGTCAAAAGTTGGAATTATGGAGAAGTACTTTGGAATCAAAGGGTTTTAAGCTTGTTAGAACTAAGACTGAGTATATGCATTATAGATTTAATAATGCGAGAAGTACTTTGAAATCAAAGGGCTTTAAGCTTATTAGAACTAAGACTGAATATATACATTGTAGATTTAATAATGCAAATAGAGAAGGAGGCGAAGTTATTTTAGACGGAGAAGCAGTACCTCATAGTACTCATTTTAAATACCTTGGTTCTATTATTCAAGCGAATGGTGGTTGTAAAAAAGATGTAAGTCACGAGATTAAAACTGATTGGATAAAGTGGAGGAGTATCAATAGGTATTTTCTTAAAGTAAAGGAAGCTTTGAAGAGAATGAAAATCGGTAAAGCATGTGGACTGGATAGAATACCTATTGAAGTTTGGAAAAGTTTGGAAGATATAGGAATTGTGATTTAAGAAAATGTTGCTAATTTACAGTTCGGCTCCGATGAATATAACTTACAAATTAGCAGGGATTTTGGGACCTAAGTCCCTAATGTAGCAAATTACGAGTCCTAGGTATGGCATGTATCAAAAAACAATAACTAATCCTTAAATCCCAAGCTACTTTAGGTCAGCTACATGGATTAGTTTTAATACTTATTTAAATTTAGCTGCTACCCAGTGTTCTATAATTTTAAGTTTTGGGGGTTTTATGTTTTAAAGTCTAATAAAGGACTAATTAGTCTAATAAACATAGGGCTTGAAATTCATATGAGGAGCTCAAGAAGGCTTAGTTGAAATAAGATATCCTCCGAGATCTTAAAGGTAATGAGATTGCAAAGTGGAGGATGAGGTCTTCTGGTTTAACAAAAAAGAAACAAAGGAAAGAAACAAATAATACCCTCCAATCATGTTGATTAATGTTCCACAATACTCTTCTAAAAGCCTCTCTAGCACCTGGCTTTTAAAAATGTTGTTTCTCCAACAAAACTTTTGATGCGGAAAAAAGCAGCACAATTCCAAAGAATAGTTGGATTAGGCAACTGATGATAATTTTTCAGAGCATAAGAAAATTTTTGCATGTTTGTGGTTGACAGAGAGATGCTGCTACTGCTCCAAATGTTGGGGATCGAGTACCATATGTCATCATAAAAGCTGCGAAAGGTGCCAAGGTAATTTTTGTAGAGGATTCTTGTGTTTTATTTTTCTTTCCCATGGAAATTATGTAGTATTATATTCTGGTCATTAAAGTTGTATGCTGCTGAACATTCAGGCTTATGAGAGATCCGAGGATCCTATATATGTTCTGGAAAATAACATACCAATAGACCCTCATTATTATCTTGAAAACCAAATTAGCAAGGTTAGTTTTGTATATGGTTATGCAGCCAATAATGGTTGATGTCTTCATCCATTGTATGTTAATCAGAGGTGTTTACACTGCAGCCACTTCTAAGAATTTTTGAGCCCATTTTGAAGAATGCCAGCAAGGAACTGCTTCATGGAAGTCATACAAGATCCATTTCCATCTCCACTCCTTCAACTGGTGGCATTATGAAATTTGCTAAGAAACAACTCAGTTGCATTGGCTGCAAAGCCCTAATTAGGTATGGTTTAATTGCATTCCACTTTTCCATAAAACAGGAAAGTTTGTTCCACTAAAATGGTAACTTTTACTTAATTTCTCTTGAATTCTTATTATCAAGAAGATGCTTAAGATTCTTTGTTTTGATGGCTTCTGTTAATTTGAATAGCCATCACTAATCTAGTACTACTAGCTTCTTTCTGCATTGCCAAAATAAGTGCCTAAATCTTTTGCTTTATTTTTTTTTTATCTTGGTGATATTTTTTTCCTAATGCATAAATTAAGGTAAACTGTTGTTGCCAAATAGTATTCCCACCAAATGAAGATATTTGATGTTGCAGCTGTGGCAAGAGTACCTGCAATCACATAAATTTATAGTTTTACTGTATATCAGTACAACTCTATTTATAGTCTATCAGTAATAAATAAAATGTTAACTACTAACTACTACTAGTATTTTGCATTGAATTATCTACTACTAACATATTAACTATTGACTACAACATATATACAACTAGATATCTTAACACTCCCCCTCAAGCTGGACCATGCAGATAATAGGCTCTAAGCTTGCCATAAATATATTTGATTCTTTGACCCTTTGAGAGATTTAGTGAGCATATCTGCTAATTGATCATTAGAATTGATAAAATCCGTAACAATATACCCTGACTGACTGTCTGACAAAATGACAGTCAACCTCTATATGTTTAGTTCTTTTATGAAAAAGTGGATTAGAGGCCATGTGAAGTGCAACTTGATTGTCACAAATTAGTTTCATGCTTTTGATTTCTTTCCATCTTAATTCTTGGAGTTGTTTTAACTAGATAAGTTCACATATTACAAGAGCTATAGCTCGATACTCTGCTTCAGCACTTGATCTAGCAATTACTTCTTGTTTTTTGCTTTTCCAACAAATCAAATTACCTCCAATCATGATATAATATCCTGAAGTGACAGCCTATTTAAGGGAGAGCTTGCCTAATCAACATCAGAGTACCCAATGATATAGTGGTGACCCTTATCTTCATACAATAATTCTTGTGTTGGTGTTCTTTTAAGGTATTTAAGGATTTGAATCACTACATCTCAATGATCATTACAAGTTTGAAGAAACTAACTTACTACACTAATTGCAAATGAAATATCAGATCGTGTGAGTGTTAAATAGTTTAATCTTTCAACTAACTTCTGATATCTTCCAAGGTCTTTTAATGGCTCCTTTGTTTAGGAACCAGCTTAATATTGGGATCCATAGGAGTATCCACATGCTTACAATCTAGCATACTTGTTTCTTCTAGTAAATCCATGACATACTTCTTTTAGGAGATAACAATTTCTGCTTTTGACTATGCCACCTCAATGTTTTCAAATTTTCTAGGTCTTTGGTTTTAAAGTGATTGCAAAGATGTTTCTTCAATTGACAAATTTTATCATGATCATTGCCTATTATGACCATGTTATCTACATACACAACTAGATAGATACATTTATGGTCCCGAATGTCATGTCTGAAGAATATTGAATGATCATATTGACATCGAGTGATTTCAAATTCTTGAATCACTGAACTGAGCCTTCTAAACCAAGCTCTTAGAGACTGCTTCAAACTATATAATGACCACCGTAATCGACATACCAATTGAGACTCCACCGAAGCAACAAATCCAAGAGGTTGCTCCATGTATACTTCTTTAATTAATTCTCCATGAAGAAATACATTTTTAACATCAAGTTAATAGAGTCCAATGGGGCATGGTTGGCATAGAAATAAGAATTCGAACAGAAGTAATTTTAGCCACTGGAGAAAAAGTATCATTGTAATCAATGCCATAAACCTGAGTGTATCTTTTAGCAACAAAATGTACTTTCAGTCGATCAATTTGCCCATCAGGTCCAACTTTCACAATAAACACTCATTTGCATCCAATCGTAGTTTTTCCTTTTGGTAATGGAACTAACTTCCAAGTTTTATTACTGTGTAATGCTGTCATTTCCTCAATGATTGTATCTTGCCATCCCAGATGCTGTAATGCTTCATTCACATTCTTAGGTATAGTGACATTAGACGTGTTAGAAACAAAAGCATTATACGAGAGTGATAAGCGATGGTAGCTGAGAATTATATATCGGATGTGGGTTACGAGTGGAACGGTTACCTTTGCGAATGGCAATAGGTGTTTTTGCTTCTGCCACTAGCATGAGTGGAGTAAGTGACGATGGAGCATAAGAGTTACCGGGATTTGGCACTGCACCCGTATGATACGAAGGACCGGTATTATTAGCAGGGAGATAAGGTTGTCTTGAGTAAACTCGGAGGGATGAGTTCTGTGTTGTCAAATCTGTTTGTGGAGAAGGGAGACTTGAAATTGGAAGAACATTGGAGATGAATTTTGTGTTTTTAGTAATTGATGAGAAATATAATGATGACTCAAAGAAGGTTACATCAGCAGAAATCTAATAATTCTTTGTTGTTGTATCATTGCATTTGTAGCCTTTTTGAAGTCGCGAGTATTCCAAGAACACACTTTTGATGGATTTGGGCTTGAGTTTGTTCTTTCTTGGAGTGTGATCATGAACAAAATTAGTACAATCAAGCACTTGTAATGGTAAGTGATAAGGATCTTCTCCTTGAAATAAAATAGAATGAGGGATTCGACATTGTAACACTGAAGAAGACATTCTATTGATTAAATAACAAGTAGTAAGAAGAATATCACCCTAAAAATGTAGTGGGACATTGTGATGAATAAGAAGAGTATGGGTTGTTTCAATAAGATGTCAGTTTTTACGTTCTGCGATCTCATTTTGTTGAGGAGTGTAAACATAGGAGGTTTGATGAGTGATCCCTTGTCAAAATAAAAAAAAAATAAAGACGGAAGAAGACAAATATTTCCTACTATTATCACTATGTAAAATTTTTATTGAAGCATTAAATTGATTTTGGATTTGTGCAAAGAATTTTTGAAATATAGGAAAAGTTCAAATTGATTTTTCATTAAATATACCCAAGTGCAACTGGAATAATCATCAATAAATGCAACAAAATATTGAAATCTCATAGTTGTATTGACTCGACTTGGAGCCTATATGATTTGAGTGTACTAACTCAAACGGACATGTAATCCTATTATTGACTCGCTTAGGAAAAGAACTACGAGTCTGTTTCCTAAGTTAACATGACACACACTCCAAGAAAGACAAAGTTGACAGACCAGAAGCAAGTTTCTTAAGTTTGTAAAGACTTGGATGATCAAAGCGGTGATGAAGAAGGTTGGCAGCCGGTGAGTTTGGGTTGTAAAGATGATACAGACCTTGTGATTCATGTCCTGTTCCAATCTTCTTTCCATACTCCAATCCTGCACAATAATAGAATCAGCCACAAAAGCAATAGAACAATACTCTGTCAATTTGCTGATAGAGACAAGATTATAAAAACATGCAGGAGCAAACAAGACATTATTCAAGGAGATGGAAGGTAATTGAATATTTTTAATTCCCTTAATTGTTGTTTGTGAACCATTAGCAAGAGTAACATTAGATGAAATAGAAGTAAGAGTACTAAAATGATTTTGTATTACTAGAGATATGATCAATATTACCAGAGTCTAGTATCCAAGGGTCATGGGGAGGACTCTTAGTAAGCCAAGCAAATGATTTACCAGATTGTGAACTGCAATTCTATTTTGTAGCTTAATATTGCATATACTCATTGTAATTTGCCCCAGTTAATATAATGGGGTTTGATTGTTGGGTATTTGCATCAGGTAAAGGAAGTAAGTTTGAACAATGAACTGTAGGTCGATTAGTATTGGAATAGTTGTTTTGTGGTGGCTTGCCATACATGGCCCAACAAGTTTCCCGAGTATGCCCATTTTTGTCACAATGAGTGAAGTGGACTCTTGAACCTTGTTCTTTGCTTCTATGTGGGCCTCCATGTTTAGTCTGAACAATTAAAATAGATGATTCTATCTTGCCATTTAATGCTACGGTTGAGGAAATCCTCATGAGCTAGGCGAAGACATCCTCTAATGAGGGAATAGTGGGACTCGTTAAAATTTGATCTCGAACAGAACTCAAGTCAGGTTTGTAAAAATAGAGTTTCTATGTTTCTCAAGATTAAGTATTGATGGGTTTATATACACTAAGAAATGTTGACAATCAAACACGAACCTACCGTTCCACTCTCACCTAACATCTCATTCTCACCAATAATTATACTCCTTCTTTAACAAAAATAAAACATATCTTTACAACTATCAAATCTCTAAATTTGTGTAATAAAATCTGATTTTATATAGCTAACTCCTTTGACAATGTTTTAGTCAGATCAATGTGAAGACCATAAAAAATTTATTTCTTTGTTCTTCTTGTTCAATAACCTTTACAAAAAACGGCATAAGAGAATTAAATTCGTCTTTTAAAGTTTCAACTTGTCTCAAATGACTAGCCATATCCTGAGAACTTTATTGCAGATAGACAAGATCAGACGCAATTTTATAAATACATTGAATATCATTGGTGTATAGTGTCTTTGCTTTAGTCCAAATTTTATAACATGCTTTACAAGATTGAAATAATATAAGTAATTTAGGTTCAAGAGAGTGCCACAACAAAAATACATAATTGAGCATCAATTCTAGTCCATGATGTTCTATCTTTATCATCTATTTCAGTATTGTTTTTCTAGATGATCAATAGAGCCTTGAACCATAAACCATAATTCAACAGAAGCAGTCCATGATACATAATTATCACTACTACATGATTTAACAGTAGCACTAGCTGCAGTACCAGAAATGGAAGATAAAAGTGGTTTGATCAAACCTAAAGCTTCTGACATTGTAAATTACTGAATAGGCCTTTTGTTTAAATTGAACAAAGAACACTTGATGGCAAAAAAATCTCCCTAATTCAGTTACTGCCAACCAGGAACATCAATTAATTGGCGTTGAAAAATCAAAAGCACACCACCAATGGATCCAGAATGAAGAGTCAACTTTATTGGATGAGTCATGTCGGAAAAAGGTCACCGGAAAATGTTCAAGTGCCTACGCGTGGATCGTCGGTCAGTCGCTTCTGGCAGCGCGTGAGGTTCCATGCGCAAGATTCCGGCGAAGAGACTTCAAGGAACAACTGATCGGAGTCTGGTGCTTCCAAGGAAAGGGGCAGTGAATGGAAAAAGCACACCACCAATGGATCCAGAATGAAGAGTCGACTTTATTGGATGAGTCGCGTCGGAAAAAGGTCACCGGAAAATGTTCAAGTGCCTACGCGTGGATTGTCGGTCAGTTGCTTATGGTGGCGAGTGTGGTTCCATGCGCATGATTCCGGCAACGAGACTTCAAGGAACGACTGATCGGAGTCTGGTGCTTCCAAGGAAAGGGGCGGTGAATGGAAAAAGTTGGGTCGGATAGGTTTGAATTACTGTCCACCCAGACTGCCGAGATAAGAAA
Source organism: Garcia nutans (assembly GCA_947685225.1). Classification (NCBI taxonomy): domain Eukaryota; kingdom Viridiplantae; phylum Streptophyta; class Magnoliopsida; order Malpighiales; family Euphorbiaceae; genus Garcia; species Garcia nutans. Next base: position 7,370,296 of record CANTUV010000068.1, read on the forward strand.
AAGAAGAAGAGGAGCACTATGGCTTTGATACCATAAGAAAAGAGAGAGTGAAGAGAAAGAGCTACTTTTCTTAATTTTTCATTTTTTTTAACAACCATATACAACTCTATTTATAGCCTATCAGTAATTAATAAAACTACTAACTACTACTAGTATTTTGCGTTGAATTATCTACTACTAACCTACTAACTATTAACTTTTATACAACTAGGTATCTCAACAATAGGTTAAACCACTTCTAAGATCATGATATCCCACTAGGCCTCTGTCTTAAATTTGTAGTCTGCTAAGCATGGTGTTGGGTCTTTTTGGGGTTCATATTCTGATTCTCTGAAGAATAGAGGGTTATTGTTGAGAGCCTGCTGGAATTTCAAGCTTTTTTGAAAATATTTTATCATGGAAATTCGTTCAAGGACTATGTCTAATTGCCTAGGCAAGGTCCATAAATGTTGAACCATTTCCAAAAAAAAACAGTAAAGTATAATAGCTCACTGGCTATCTTTTCCGAGGCCTTTTAAAGATTCCTTGGGTATTAAAGAGTTCCACAGTGAGTTGATGCATCCTCTTCTAGGTTATGTGTGGATGCTGGGAGACAGGATTATTCGCCGTACCTTTCCTGTTTCATTTAGAACTTTAAATGGTGTGAAGCACTTGTGGAATCGAGAGAAAGTTGGGTCTTTTGTGGTCAAGTCCTTTATGGATTGGGTGCTGGAAAGATTTCTTTTAATCCTTCAAGATAACTAACCTTAGGGTGCACTCATTCAATTTTCAGTAAATATTAAGTTCAAATGATTTGAGCAATTCTTTTCTTTTCTTTCTTTCCTTTTTTTTTTTTTTGGAGCTTTTGGAGAAGATTATATTTCCAACTGTTCTGTATGATTCATCAAGTTCAATGGTCACTTCAAGTGCACATGCAACATTCTGCCTCTTTGTAAAATTTTTTACAATTTCCTTGTCAGAAAAAAATAAAGTAATGCTTTCACTTCTCTATCAAGGAGACCTTTATCTCTAGACATTATTGCTTTCACAAATTCCAGTAATGCTTGAATGTAATAAGCAACATTCCATCTCTCTTTATTTGCTGAGAATTTTCCCTCTTGGTTACTGGATTTTATCCATTTTCACTGGCCACTCGAATACAGACATCATACTTTTACGAAGAGCCTAATAACTAATAATTGTATTTTGGACCAGTAATTCAGATCGAACTCTCTGCTCACACTGTAAAGGAAGAGAAGCAGAGCTATACTGCAAAACAGTTTCTCAAGGTAGGCATCTCTTTTGAATTGTTTGTTATGGGATAACTTGAGTATATTGGAATTTGTTTAATGGAATATGTGGATTGATTGCAGTTTCTGAGCTAGAGTTGCTTTTTGGGAGGTTGTGGACTCAGTGCCAAGAGTGCCAAGGCTCTCTTCATCAGGATGTTCTTTGCACTAGGTTTTGTAGTCTTCTTTTAAATCATTAAACGAGTATTTTATTCTTTTGCTAGGAATTTCTGGTTGGTCGTCAGATGACTGTCATTTCATAAAGAAATAATAATAACAACGACCACCACCACAGATCATGCATTCTGTTGAAGAGCATGTTTTCCCTTTTACTTTCTAATCGCTGTTTTATTCGTTCCATTTTTCTTTTATACTTTTGCTTGCTTTGGTTGTAACAAGTACTGCTTGTTCACAGTCGAGATTGTCCAATATTTTATCGAAGAAAGAAGGCACAGAAAGACATGGCAGAAGCCAAACGGCAGTTAGATAGGTGGAATTTCTAATACAGTACAAGGTTAGTACCTTACTCAGCTCCCCTCTGTTATTCATCCAAGCAATTGAATTTTTGGCATATTTACGAATATGAAAATAGGACGTTCTTCTCAATTCACCAGGGAAATGCAAAATCCACTTGCCAAAGCAGTTTTTAGTATTCCAAGGACCAAATGAATTGACAGGTTTTTCCTTAGCGAGATATTTAAAGCAGATAGTTCCGAAGTGTAGAAATGGTAGTGTCTGAGTTGTGTAATTAGCTTTTCTAGGTTAATCTCGAGTGCAAGTCTTTTCCAGGGTGGAGCATTACATTTTCTAAGAGTTAATGGATAAATTTCGATCTCAACCTGTGCTTCCTATCCGCTGTATATGTTAGTAGATAGTGTGTGTTGTTTTGTTTTTATTTTTATTTTTATTTTTTATTTTTTATTTTTTTCACATTGATATTGCTTCTCAATGCCGATGAATATTTAACTATACTGCTACTAGTCGCTGTGAGGTTAAAATTTTGTTTGTTTCCAACATGTGGCTTCACTCGATCAACTTCTCGCACTAATAATCATCGTATAAGGTGAACTAATATTTATCTTTTCTTTTTCTCTCGCTCTAATCTCCATTCACTTTTATCATGAGAGAAACATATGAAAGTAAAATACAGTTTCCTGAGAGAGAGAAGTAGAAGTTTAGATGATGTATAACAACTCGGAGTACAAATGGGCAGATGTTTTGACTAGAGGAATTCCTAAAAAGTATAAGCTAATCGAAATGCTAAGATTGTATGTTGTAGTTTGCTGCCATCCCTAGTGGCAAGGGGTAAAGATGTGCAATGATGACACTTGCAGGTTGTCACCTTAAGTTTTTTTTTATTATTCTTATTATTTAACAAATATCCTATTCTGGAAGTTGAATTGGTTTGCAATGTAGCTCAACCTAATTTGAAAGCATGGGGCCATATTGATTTGAAGATTTTCATGAGGGATGATTGGGAAATATTCAAAGTAGATAATAAATTTATAAATTTTCTAAATTAATTTTTTTTAAAATAGATTATATCATAAAAACAAAAGAAAAAGATTCAGTTAAGTAAATTTTTTGAAAAAATTACTCTTATCTTCTAAAATCTTATAACAATATAAATATATATATATATATGTATGTATGGATATATCCATATATGATTAAATTTAAATGTATAAACGTTTATATGGGTTTGCCATATTTTTATTATAATTAATAAAAATTGCAGTGGTACCGTCCACTTTTACAAAAAAAAATGATTAAATTCAAATTGGAATAAAATTTTTAATTAGAGAATGATTAAATATAAGTATATTAGTTATTGTTAGAGATACATGATTTGTAAATTTTCAGGATTCTCTCTTAAGATATATAGAAGTTAGAGATGCACGATTTGTAAATTTTTAGAATTCTCTCTTAAGATCTATAGAAACTAGCCTGCCTTAGTGAAGGTCTCATTTTCTTTTATTTCCATTCTAAAATTATAGTATTTCTAAATAATGCTAATATATTAAAAAGTATAATATTAGAAATAAAAATTTATAATTATAAAATATTAAAATGATTTATTCCTGTAGTAATATATAAAATATATTATAAAGCTATAGTTTCAGTTTTTGCATCCAAATATAAAATACAGTCTAAAATAGGAGAAATCATATTTTTTCAAACAGACCTTAATAAAGCTAACACAATTATTTTTAAAATTAGACAGTGGAATGACATAACACTTTTCGATGAATGGACTTTGGAAAGAGTTGTTCCTCCTTCAGAATCAGAGAAAATAGTAAAATCAACTGTAAATATTAGTAAAATTGAACAATATGAATATGGTAAAGTAAAATTAAAATTTAGTAGATATAGTATAAGTAACGTGTATTTTGAAACTTTTTCCTCTACATCAACTGTAGATTTAGGAAGAGCATCTTAATTGCCTTCAGTAATATATGTTTTGTATAATGAAACAAATCCTAAACTAGTATTATAAACTTTTGTCAAATTTAGGTATTCTATTTTTGTCAAATAATAGTAAAAATTATAGTACAGAAGTACCACATCTTTTGTATAATGATTTAAATAACTTAAATCTTATAGATCATATAAATCAATATAGAGAACAATCACTCTTTCCACCTATGTCTCTTACAACCTTAGCTATAACCGGAAATGTAGCAAATATGGATAGAAAAATAAATGTTATTACTAAAAATTAACTTTTAATAAAAATAAATTTTATAAAGAAATAACTTCAATAAATAATATAAAAAAGTTAAATATAGTGATTAATAAAGTAAACAATTTTGAAACTGTAAAACATGAATATATTAATTTTGTAAAAACATACGAAGTTAATATAAAATTCTTTGATTAGTTCAAAAGAATTTATACATTACAAAATAAATTAGATAATAGACAATCTAGTAAATCCATAAAACCTATAACCAACAGAAATAAAGAAATAAAAATGAAAGGTAAATGATAAAATAATAGAAAGTGAGCATCCATCTAAAGCTACTAGTACATATATACATGGAGAACATGAAATAAAAGTTGCACATTATAAAATTATTCTTGATGATGACCCTATTAGAAAAATATTGGAACAAAATAATTTTTGTAATGTATATTTATATAGTATAGGTAAACAATTAACAAGAATTGAAAATTCTATAAAAGAAAAAGAAATGGTAAAATCTATAGAAAAACCTTCTGAGAAAAAAATTAAAAAATCTTATTTTAGAATCTTTCCATATATCCAAAATAGGACAATAGAAAATTAAACAATCTAAAGATTTTGATTTTATAAAAGCATTTAAAGATCAGTTAAGTAAAGTAGAGTCAACTTCTTAATCCAAGCAAATTGTCCAAAATACTCCTCAATCTAAAATCATTAGTATTGTAACTCAAGATTAAGAATCAGAAGAGGAATCCTCTCCTAACAGGGAAGATCTTGAAATCTCTTAATAAAAAATAATAATCATCAAATAAATTGTATTACACATAGTCAATCAATAATACATAGGTTGATTGCACCTAACCTTGATATTATAAATAGACTAAATACTTAATCACAATATAAATATAATACTTCTTTAGTATATAAACGGAACATTGATTGCTTATCAAAGTATGATATTCTTAATCTCTAACAATAGATGTCAATACTTATAGAACTCAAACTGATAATTCTGATAAAACTATAGTTGAACTAATTATAGCTGATTTTACAGGCCAATTAAAATTTTAATGGGATAATCATCTCACTGAACAACAACATTTTGAGATCTTAAATACTATAAAGATGACTGAGGAAAGAACCCTTATATTAAATGAATATAGTGATACTATCCAAAATATTTTAGCAACACTCATCTTAATTATATCACTTCACTTTATAGAAGATCATACTCATTTAAAAGATAAAAATGTTGAATTACTAAGTAACCTTAGGTGTAAAAAATATAGTGATTTTCAATTCTATAAAATAACTTTTTTAACTAGAATAATGTTAAGATGAAATTCTAACCAAGCTTTCTAGAAAAAAAAAATTTAGCAGGATTGTCAATCTTCCCAGGTGAAAATGTTAGAAATATATAAAACAGGACTATAAAAATCCAATTTCTTATAATAATTTAATGTATGGTCAACTAATTAATATTGTTCAAAAGGAAGGATTAAAACTCTGTTAAGATATCAAACTACAGAAATCCTTAAATTTTAAAATGAGAAAAACTAAACAAGAACTATGATTATTTTGTAAACAATTTGATTATAGTATAGCCCAAACTTATAAAGATTGTCAAGGACAATGTTCTACGAAAAATAAAAAACCTTATAAAAAGAATTATAAAAGAAAATTTAGCAAAGATGATTATGACAAAAGTTCTAAAACTCATAATAAACCTAGAAAAATAAGTAATAAAAAATTCTTTAAAAAGAAAAATATATAAACTAAAACAACATATAAAAATTTAAAATGTTATAATTATGGTAAAAAAAACATACCTCTAGATTTTATATGTTTAATAAAAAAAACTCCAAGAACTAAATCTAGAATAATCATTATTAAATAAAATCCATAAACTATATCTGGAAAGTACATAGATTCTAAAAAATTTTCAGATTATGAGGAAGAAAACTAGATAGATGAATTAAATTTAGAGTCTACTAACTCTGAAACAAGTCACAAATCAATAAATATTTTAACTAAAGAATAAGAATCTATTTTAGAAGTTGTAAAACACATAAATAATCCTAAAATTTAAAAAAAAATTAAATAAATTATTAGATAGTTTTAATGATATACATGATAGACAAAAATTTTCATTATTACCCAGTACTAGCAAAGCAACTTATGATTTAACATCAATTTTAAATAAAAATAAACATATAAAAATTAAACTAACAATTAATGATTTGCAAAAGGAAATTAAAGAAATAAAAATAGAATTAAAAAATTAAAACTTAAACAACGAAATAATTCTGAATTAATAAAATTTTTATTAAATAATAAAAAATCTACTTCTTCTAAAAGTTCCTCTAAAGAAGAAGAAAAAGATAAAATTAATAATAATGAGATTAGTATAATAGATAAAGATAATATATCTGATAATCTAATATTTATATTCCAAGAAATAACATCAAGAAAATATTAAATTTCGTTAAAATTAAAATTCTCTGAAAATTATATTACAAATACTATAGCTCTATTTTATACATGAGTAGATTTAAATTGTATAAATTATAGTTTAGTTCCTAAAAAATTCTGGCAAGATACTAAAAAAAATTGTCTATTGCTAATAAATTTAAATTAAAAATCATTGATAAAACGAAATCTTTAATCATTAATAACAATTTAGAATTAGAAAGTATATTTATTTTAACTAAAGAAATTCATTATATGGTAATTTTAGAAATACTATTTATGAATTTAATTACTCCTTATTCAGTAAGGTATGTCAATATAACTTTTAAAATAAAAAAAATTGAATTTCCTATCATAGAAAAGCCTAAAAGAGAGAATTTCAATTTTCTTAAAGCATGGTCTATTTATAAATTAGAAATTAATGCCTTAATTAAAGAAAAATAAGTACCACTTTATAATTTAAAAAATAACCTTCAATTACAAAAAATAAATAAATAATTACAGACATATAGAGTACAACATAAAATAGATAAAATAAAAACTCAAATTGAAAATGAATTGTGTGCATATCTTCCTAATGCATTTTGAAACAGAAAACAGTATATGGTTGATCTCCCATATTGAAAAGACTTTGATGAAAAGTCTATTACAATTAATTCTCGGTCTATACAAATAGCTTCAGATATAATAAAATTTTATAAAAAAGAAATATCATATTTAGAAAATAAAAAATTAAATTATAAACCTCGTAGCCCATAATATTATGTTGTCTTTTATGTTAACAAGGCTTCTAAAATAGAAAGAGAAGTCTCAAAATTGGTTATAAATTATAAGATATCCCATTCCAAAAAAAAATTTATTAAATAGATTGTATGAAGCCAATATTTTTTTTAAAAATTTGATATGAAATCTGAATTTTGACAAATTTATATTCACCCTAAAGATAGATATAAAACTGCATTTGCAGTTTTATTTAGTTAATATAAATGGAATGTGATGCCATTTAGACTTAAAAATGCACCCTCTGAATTTCAGATAATTATGAACGATATTTTTAATCTTTTCATAAATTTTTTTTATTATTTATATAGATGATGTTTTAATCTTTAGTAAAATCATAAATAAACATTTTAAACATCTAAAGACATTTTTTACGATCGTACGAAAAAATGGATTAGTTCTTTGTAAAATAAAAATGTCTTTATTTCAAATTAAAATAAGATTTTTTAGGACATTATATAAACAATGTATTATAGAACCTATAGAACGAAATATGCATTTGGTGATAAGTTTCTTGATAAAATCCTTAATAAAGCCCGATTACAAAAATTTTTAGAATATTTAAATTATGTTATAGATTTTTACATAAATCTAAATAGATTAATAAAACTATAGCCTCAAGAAAAATTCTAGTCCATGGGCTGAAGCCAAACTAATATAGCCTAACAAATTAAAGCTTTGGTAAAAGTCATTTCTTATCTTCATATACTTGATCCATTAGCATTAAAAATTGTAGAATTGATGCCTCAAATATAGGGTATGATGGTATATTAAAATAACAATATCAGAGTAGAGAAATTATAGTCCAATTTATCTCAGGACATTGGAATCCAACTTAATTAAATTATTTTACTATTAAAAAAAATTTAAGTGTTGTTCTTTGCATTTCAAAATTCCAACCTAATTTATTAAATTAAAATTTTTACTTCATATTAATTTCAAATCTGCTAAAGAATTTTTACAAAAAGATGTTAAAAAATTTATCTCCAAATAAATTTTTGCAAGATGGTAAGATATTTTAGGTATTTTTCATTTTGATATAGAATATATTAGGGGAGACAACAATAGTATACCTGATTTTTTAACTCGAGAGTTCCTTTATAGGAACCATGGAGAATAAAAAACAAAAATCCAAGAAAAATAAAGAAACCTATAAAACATATTCAAGCCCTTTTCTTAAAGGCCTATCTGATCATTCTAATACAATCCTAAAAGCAGGATCTAAAGAAATTAAATTGTGGGCCTCAATAATCGAAAAAGAAGACTTTAAAGCCTAACAAGAAGCTGTAAAATATCGGGTATCACAATTAACCTAATCTCCAGAGGTGCTCTAAGTACTTTAAAAAATGGGCTTCCCACAACAATCAACAAAGGCTATAGAAGCCTCAGGTAAATATCTTAAACTATTTGTAAAACCTGAGATAGGAGAATCTTCATCTTTAAAAATCCTGTCTCAAAATATTTTAAAATCTGAGTTAGAAATTTTAAAACCTTCGACTCAAATAAAATCCAAACGGTTTACTAAATCGCTTATAGATACAGAACTAATAATGGAAGATGGATTCTCCTATCATAATCTATGTGAAATTATTAAATATGTATATCCAAGTAATTGGTTTTTTAAACCTTTTGATTTGTCAAAATCTCAAGAATACTATTTAGTTATCCTTGAGGATACTCAGTCTGTAAAAATCAAGCATAATTATGATAAAGCCAATAAAATATTTATAGCCTATTCCTCCCTTCAAATTAAAAACATTCTTTATCATTCTTATTGGGAAAAACCTCCACATATCCTTGTTTCATTTAAAGTCAATTTCCTTACTTATAAAACTGTTTGTCCCGCCCATACTTATTGGGATTGCATTAATGCCTTGACCAATATTTTGTATGTCCAAAACCATACTAATACCCATCATGGTTAATATATTTTGATACTAATATAAAATTGATAAAATCACAATGTGGTTTGTTGAGTGGTGGTGCTATTGTGGTAACAATGATAATATATTATCATAGGAAGTACTCTTAGCCTATCAATACTTTAAAACCAATTAAAACCCCACTTCTTATGAGAAGAGAATTCCCCCTCTTCTGCTCTTTTGTATGAATTTCTTCATGCCATGGGTATATTAATGGTATTTTGACATAGCTTACCAGTCATGAACCAATATACCCCTTGCATTAAGAAAACATAAGATCAAATAGTAGAATGCCTTCAAAAATTTCACTAATGAAATGACTATAAAAGAATGGATTTTCAAGAAAAATAACAGTGGTATTGACCTTAGGCTGGCCAGTTCCATTGGAGCCCAAAAAACCTATTGTCATGCCCTTTTTACAGCTGCAAAAATTGCAAATGAATAAAAACTGATTTGCCAACAGCTGGTTGATTCCATCCCTTCCACTTCTGAGCCCTTAAAGCCTTGTTTTTCTGGATCTTCAAGTAAGACCCATTCTAAAAAATCTAAAGCCCAATCAAAATCTAAGGCGTATTTCAGAAGAAGAAAATCTATCTCATTTTCTTCTGCCTCTACGTCATCCATGATGTTATCATTCATTGATCAAATATCTGAATCTGATTTAGATTATCTCTCCAGCAATAAAGATGAATGTTATAGTATTTTATCATATGTTAAAAGAAAAAATAAGTAAAAATAATAAAATAATAAAATGTATGAAAAACAGAAGGAACCTTATTTCTTCAGGCATGTGAAAAAAATAATAAAAAAATACTGATAAAGTACTATTCATCTACAATATAAAAGCAGCTGCAGTGTTGTTGTTGTCGTGGTGAATGTGTGCGTTCAACAAAGACTAACACCGCAAGTGCACGATATCGTTTCTTGTAGTAAAGTAGTAGAGTGAGTGGCGTATCGACAAGAAAGGAAAATTTTGAGTAACTTGAATTCAATTTAACTATTATTTGAAAATTAAGAACTTGCACAATTAAAATTATCTAATTAATTTAAATCTAACTTAATTAATTACTCTAAACTAGGCGTTCGAACAATCAATAATAAATGCGTAGGATTAGGTTTCATTAGAGTTTATGGGTCTAATTAATGAAGTATTAAAGTCCTATTCTTGAATTCAAGATATCTAATATTATTTAATTCATCCACTTCTCTCTCAAGTAAAGAAAATTTAATTGGAAAATAATTAAATTACTATTTTCATGTCAAATAACCAATGTCTAATATAATTAAATCAAGATATTATTCCTAGATCCTTAAGCAATTAAGCTATCTCTAAGATAATCACTTAAGGTTGATGATTCCACATCAAAAACCACATTCAACTCTCGTATTTCATATGATTTTTTAGGTTTAACAATTGGTGGCCAAACAATTGTTAATCAATTAAACCAAAATCATCAAATCAAGGATAAAAAAAAATAAATCGATGTGTATTAATTAATAATAATCAAACTCATAGTTCAAACATCCAAATCCACCTAATCCCACAAGGGGATTAGTTACCGGTTAACAAAATGAAACAAATTGTAAAATATCCATTAACTATAACCAAAATATCAATTAATCTAACTAAAACAAAGTTTAAGCAATAAATACAATGAAAATAGAAAGAATAAACTAAAGATGCTCTTCTAATCTTGCTATAAATGTCTTCAAATCTCAGAGAATCTGTCAAATCTGCAGATTTTTCTCTTAGATGATTGATTTCTTCTCTTCCTTTGGTTAGATTCCCAAAATTTTCTAAGAAAGGTAAAAAATGAGGTAAGCTCCCTTAAAAATTCTGAAAAGTTATATTTACAGTCTGTTTCATAAGTGTCCTTGGATGCCCTAGGGTAGAGAGAGAAAATTCCTCCACAATTTTTGCCAAATAGATGGGTATAGTTATGCACGAGGGTGTGGGAAATGAGACACTGGCGTGTGGCACTGTAGCTCTTCAAAATCTTGAGTTGAGAAATTTTTGGCAGAATCTAAAAAATCCACATGGGTGTGTGGATTAGGGTGTGTAAATTCCATACGGGCGTGTACATAAAATCCACACGGATGTGTAGATATTTTAGCTTTTGTCTCTTTTTTCTTGATATATACAGGTGTGTGAAATTGCTAGACACGCCCGTGTATATGTTTTTTCTTTTATTTCCTCTTCTTTTTAACATCAAATTGCTCCATTTTCCTTCTTTAAGGAATTTTCTCCATCAATCTACAAACAAAACACAAAATTCTATAAAGAGAGGTAAAATATCCATCAAAACAATCAACAAATGAGCAATTTTTCATTTCAGTTAGAAGTATACACAAGATGATCAACTCTCCCAAACTTAGGATATTGTTTGTCCTCAAGCAATGTGCAAGACTCAATTTAAAGAAAACTATGGACTCTTTTCTCAGATTTTTTATTCAAAAAGAAATTTCATGGTATGCATTCAACATCCATTCCTTAATTCAGTAAGTCACACATTCCTCATTAAGATTTTTCTCCAATAGTATTTACAATTCAAAGATAAAGACGTTGCACTTCAAATAAGCATGTACTCTCACATTTTACTATGAATTCCTAGTGCTTAGAGAACTAAACCTGTCTCATATGCATGCTTATTTAGTTTTCTCCACTAATTTATTTTGCTAATTTAAGAAGAATCAGTAGGTCTTTAAAAGCTTGTAACGTGGCTAAATAGGGTTTTGGCAAAAGTGAAGCTAAGATTTTTCAATGGACATGAACTTCTAAGAAAACCAGATATTTAACTTGAGTGAGCTTCCATTTACTTCACAATTTACTGCACTATTCCTCCAACATTTTTGAACTCGATTTGAGTTGGGGTAATAAGATATTATTTTTGATTTTTCCTCAAACTCAATTTTTGACAATAGGAGGATATCACTTAGCTTTAAGCAGCCATAACAACTTAATTAACTTCATCACTCTTTAATTTACCATATACTAAGTTTCCTTAAAAGAAAATTCACTTCCAATAGGGTTGAAATTTACGGCTTCAAATATATCAAAGAAAAGCAAGCCAAAAACATAATTTAAAGCTCAAAAGGGGTGACTAGTGGTAGATTTTAAAATTTGGTGGATGTATGGATTGAGCTAGCCAAAAATACCAAAATCAATTTCTCTTATTCTTAGCAAAAATCTCATTTCGCCTCAAACACTAAACTAAGCATGTTCTAGGCTCAGGCAAAAATGGAAGTTTTATAGTAAAAATATAAGGAGCAAGAGCCCTCTCTAAGTAAGCATTTACCTCAAAAAAATCTAAACTAAATATACTAAAGGAGAAAATTCTAATGAACAATGAATTTCTAACATCTTCAAGGTCTATTAATCAAATACAAATAGAAATTTATACAATTTAAGCAAAATGTTAATCATCATTGAAAAATAGTCCAAAATGAAATCAAATCATGCACAAGACTCTTTTAGACAAGCAATTGACATTTCATTACCTAATAAAAAAGCTTTTAGCAAAGTTAAAATTAACTCAAGAACCAATTCAATTCTACCACACTTTCATTAAATTCAACTCCCATTAGCAAACATCCCCAACATGTACATTGTAATGATCAATCAATATATTATCCAAGCAAATCAACAAAACTATCATAAATTTCAAAATAAACCTCCAAAATCCAAAAGCGCCCAATTCAATAAAAACATTCATCATAACTAAACCAACCAAGCAAGTCACAAAATGTGAATATCCAAAGTACACTGGAAATTAGAATTAACAAAATAAAAACATAAAAGATTTCAAAGTTGACAAAAGAAACTTCACTATGTGAATCCCCCCCCCCCCCCCCCCCCAAACTTAGAGTGGACATTGTTCCCAATGTCTAGAGGGAATCACAAATCTGCTTGGTGATAATGTGGTGCAGGAGGATCGTTGGACTAGGATGGAGCATTCGGATTGTGGGAGGAGGAAGGAACACTCGGATCTACTGAACCATGTTGAGCAAATGGATGATATGGAGCTGGTGGGTTCTGAAATCCCATATAAGCCATAAAGCCTTGCATATTTCGCTCCATCTGATCCATATGGCTATGCATTGTTGTTCTGAGATCGATCATATATGTCTCCATGATGTTAACCTTTTCAGTCAAGTTGATTTCTACAGCGTCCATTCTTGCAATCAATTGCTCTAAACTTGGATTGTTTGATGGTGGTGGGGCTGATCGATCTTGAGGTATTTGCTCTTCTAGGGACTATTCTCTTGATACTCTCTTCTCTACTTACTTTTGCTTGATGATGTATCTTGTTCGTTGATACACCATTTTCATGGCAATTAAGCTATTCATATCTATCCTCACTGAATCTACAACTGGCACTAGAGGTGAAATATCAATGCCCAAAGCCAAAGAAATTTTTGTTATGTATCCTCCTATCACTATAGCACCTATAACACCTTTTTGTTGTTTGGCCATAGTGTTCAACTTCCTTGCAAACTAGTTTTCCACATTGTATCTCCTTTTATGGATCATGCAAAAGAAAAGATGAGTTCATAACTGTTCACTACTCTTATACTATCCCCTCTCCTAAATACCGAATGTGCTAGCACTTGAAGAATGTATTTATGTATTGGGTTATTAAATTCAGTAGACTTTGAAACACTGGAATTACATTGATTACTGCCCCTAATTCTACCCAAGTTTCCTGCTCTTTACAGTCTATATCTTTTTTTCAATCTCCCGGGTGATCCTCAACCTCAAAAATTTCACACAATCTATCAATATGTAAGGTGAAATTGTGATTTGCTAGTCTAAATGCATTTGACCTTGATTTTCTAAATTTTGTGTCTTGATTGATATATTGGAATGAACTCAAAAATTCATAAACTAATTCAGAATATGTGGGGCAAGCAAACAAAACAAAGTTTCCCAAATTGCATCTATTAAAATTTTCTAGAACCTCATCATACCATCTCAATTTTCTCAATGTAAGTTCATCAATATATCGAGAAGGTACAATTTTTCTTCTAGTTAGAATGTCATATCTCTTTCTTTGAGCATCATTTTTGAAAATAATGGGAGGAAACTGATTTACCGAAGGTGATGGTTGCCTTGGTAGAGGAGATGGTGTTGGAGATCTTCTAAGCGGTGATGGTGATGGCAATGAAAATGGAGAGCCTTCTTCAGATGAAGAAGTTGGTGGAAGGACGATCTATGCTTTTCTTAGTGGTGATTGCCTTGAAGAAGAGAAGTCTCCTTTTCTCTTTGAAACTCTCTTGTGAGCAAGTATCTTAGTTCTTGTTCTTAGTGGCATTTTGTCAAACACTTGGTGGGTATTTTGTTTTCTCAAGGTAACAACAAATGTTCTTCAAAAATCTTCTCAATCTCTTACAAAGCTTGCTTTTCTTGTACTTGAAACCTTTGAAAACCCAATTTATCCTCCAAAGAGATTGATGTTCTTTGAAAAATCCATAAACCTTTTGGGTTCAAATTTTAAAGAAATTAAAATCAAAAGATTTGTAGTTCAAAATTTGAAATTTGGAAGCTAAATGGATATATGGGGATAAGATTTGATGGATTTTGAAAGAAAGTTATTTTTATGGAGATTCAGTGAGTTTTGGAGGATGAAAATGGAGGATGTTGTCCCAAGATGGCAACCAAGAGGGGGGGTGAATTGGTTTCCTCAAGAAATGATGGCAAATTAAAAACTCAACAAACAAGAAATGCAAAATAGAGAAATGATTAAGTAGTGAGTAGAAGAAAGAATGTACAAGATTTATAGTGGTTCGGATTTTCTTCAATCCTACATCCACGTCCTTAACAATTTGTTAAGGTTTCACTAATCTTTGAAGTTTTACAAGCTCACTTCCAACTTTGGTGTTTTCACAAGTTCACACCTAACTTGACAAGTGTTTTACTAAGGCTAACACTTAAACCACTTACAAGAGTTTTACTAAGCTTACTCTTACAACATTTACAAGAGCTTTTCTAGGCTTACTCTCACAAACTTTACAAGAGTTTTTCTAGGCTTACTCTCACAACCTTTACAAGAGTTTTTCTAGGCTTACTCTCACAAACTAAGTGTTTTTCAAGCTCACACTCAAACTTTTACAACGGTGTTTTCAATGCTTACACCTAACATTCATTACAATTCAAATGTAAATTTAGAGTAAAAGAAAATATGTTGCTTGACTATAAAATTTAGAATCTCTTTTTTCCTTAACAGAATAATAATGTATTTATAGCCAATGTGGTCTGACTAGCCGTTATAGATAATGAGAATTAAGTCTTGGCTGTTGAAACCATTTTCAATAGACTGTTCGACGCATTTCGCGGTCGTCCTTAATACAAGGATGGTCGCGTTCATGACTCACGCGGTCGCCCTTGGACAAGGTGCGATCGCTGCATTCAAATTTGCTTCAATGGTCGAATTTGAGTGCTCTGCAGCAGGAATCTTGCCCATGCTGTGGTTGTCGGGACGGTCGTGCATAGTATAAGTGCGGTCGCCCTTTTTGAATGCTGAAGTGCGTTTATAACGGTCATCACAAGTGGCATTTTTTGACTGGGCAAAATGAAAGTCCGCCTAAATATTAATGTCGCGGTCGCTCTAGGTGCAATCTCGCGGTCGAGTTAAGATACTCGCGTCGAACTTCTGGACGCATCTTAGGATGCGAACACTACTGTCAGTTTAAGCAGATTTCTCCTGAATCATCGGTGCGGTTGCGGATATTAAAGGGCGATCGCTAAAGTGATAAGCGACACCGTATCCTTCACCGTTCTTGTCATCGCGAACCTTACTGTAATTTGGATGATTTGGGTTTCTAATGTGGCGGTCGTCCATTATTGTAGGAAGGTCGCTCTTGTGTAAGTGCGGTCACGACTGAGGTCTGGTTTCTGACCATGAAACCTACTGTGATATGGTTTCATCCTGCAATTGAGTGGGGGGCGGTCGTCTTCATGTCTCGTGCTACCGCTAAATATGCTCTGTTCAAATAAAGCTAATCCTGCAACAAAGTTCTTTAAACACATGTTAAATAAGTCATTCAATTTGAGTTTGTCAATGATCAAAATTGAGATCATTTGTCTAACAATCTCCCCCATTTTGACTTTGACAATCAAATGGAATGATGATATAGTTTGAAAAAAAATATATAAATTAGATTGACTAACAATCTCTCTTAATTTAAAATGCTCATGTGTTGAATGTTAATAAATTTTTACAATGCTCCCCCTAAACATATGCATGAATCATGTTTATGTTGGAGTACAACCAGGTGCATTAGTATAATACCATTCAAATGTATAACTTGGTTATTTTATATCTCTCCCTCTTTGTCTATCTCTTATTTTGTATCTGTCTTTCTCTCCCCCTTTGTCATAGGCAAAAGGCATGATATAAGAGACAATGAGAAGATTATGTATATAAAACATAATGTTATTAGATAGAGGGCAGTACAAAGATAGTGCAAAAAAAAGAAAGTAGAGAAAAGAAAACAAAATAAAAACAATAAGACATAGCCAAAAACAGGAAAAATAAATTAATCAGAATCTTCATCCTCATCTAGCTCTTCTTCTTCTAAAGGAACTTTTCCCTTATCAAGAGGGACATTGCTGGTAGAGCTAGTGCTGATTGATTCTTCTTCTTCAGGGAGACTTTCTATATGATCACTTATATCCCAATCCTCAAGATTGCATTGAGGCAAGTCCAGTTTGCCTTGCATGTCATTTAGATCATGATGCATGTGAGATATAAGGCCAATCCTTTTGTTCAAGTGATGGAATCTCTTGGAGATACTTTTCTTGAACCGAGAGAGTTTTCTTGAGAGTGATTTGATAGCTTTTAGAATGAGTTTTGTGGGAGAGCTGGTTTGAGTAGGTTTAAATGAGGAAGCTTTTAGAGGTAGTTCAACAGCAACTTCCAAGGAGTCTTCTTCTTTCTCAATGGTGTACCTTAGTCTTTTCTTTTGTCTATCCACAACACCTCGTTTGCCAAAGTAATATACATATGTACCCTCAATCTTCCTTACATAGCCAGCATGTTCTAGATAGTCAATGGTAATGACACTTGAGGCAAGATTGAAAGGGTTTCTCAAGGTAGCTAAGTTGAGATCATTTAGTAAGTTCATGTGCCTAGCTATTTAAGTTATTTGTGAGGACAAGAAGAAAGTTCCAGTTCTTGTGACAGCATGGTGATACAATGTGTCAATCAAGAACTTTATTGTGTTCATTTGGATGTTGTGGGTGAAAGCATATAAGAAGATGAGATCTCTTTTTGTTATCTTTTCATTCCCATCAGCCCTTTGATGAATGGTGTAGGTGATGATCCTATGAAGCATCCAATGGGTGAGGAATTTGATGTGTCTAGCTTTTGTCTCTTTTTCAAATGAAGTTTCCACAGAAATTTCTTGCCAAAAGGTAGAGAGTGTTTGATTGGAGAAGGCTAAATCATTGTAGGAGGTTACTCCATCAACAGGAAAGTCCCAGATTTTGCCAAAGTCTTCTAATGTTAAGGCTAGGTATTGGTCAAATAACTTAAATCTAACCCCATACCACCCTAGTGCAGAATTTGCACTCTTTTCAATCTGAAAGGACATGAGAAATTCCTTACTTAAACTAGAGTAGCCTACCTCTTCAGGAAATACGAATTTCCTCCAGCCAAGAACATCAAGTAAACTTTCAATCTCATCTTTAATATTGAGGGCAGAGAGCATCCCACCAAATGGAGATTTGGTTCCTTAAAATTTCTTTCTTTTTAGCATGGCATATCTCACATCTTCCTCAGGGGTTTGGTGGTGAGGTTAATGAATTTTCTCACCTCTTTTAGACTGTGGAGGAGATGGAGGAGCATCTATTGGTTCTATTATGATGATTCCTGAAGGTTTCTTTCCTTTCCCTTTCCCTTTGGAGGTAATTTTCTTTTTGGGGGCCATTAGAGTTGAAGAACAAGAAGAAAACTGGAAAACAGAGAGTGTTTGAGAAAGAGATGATCTTGAGAGGGTTTTAGAGATTTGGAGGGAAGTTTGTATGTTATAAGAAGTAAAAGATCCAAGTAACTGATGTATAATGCTCTTAAATAGAAGAAATTAAGAAAGTAGCCGTTTATGACTGTTGAGAGTTGAAAATCGCGACATGTCATACATCCAACGGTTACAAAATTTCGAGCAGAGTGTACAGAGTGCGGTCGCCTATTTGTATAGGTACGATCGCGAAGGACACTCTAGCGACCAGTAAGAAAATTGGTGCTCTCACGAATGCAGAGAATGTCTGCAACGGTCGAAATTGTTTAAATCTTAGCCACCGCGCACAAAGTTTCCCGACTGCTCATAGAGGTATCAATTTAGATGAATCTTTCTCTCAAGATAGCGATCGCTAGAGGCATTGGAGCCAACGCGAGTAGCTTAAAAATGAAAGAGACATGAAAGATGATGAATTTGTGTAGTTAAAAAAATCTATGCGTTGAGATGTTTAAGAAATTTTTATTGATAGCCAATCTTTTATCCATTCAGGGAAGTTCCATCAATCATACCTAAATTTAGTTTAATGAAGTTAAGCCTATCTTCATTCAAAGGTTTTGTAAAGATATCAACAAGTTGATTATGTGTATCTATAAACTCTAAGACAATATTCTGGTTTTGTACATTATCTCTCAAAAAATGATGTCTAATATCTATATGTTTAGATCTAGAGTGTGGGATAGGATTTTTAGACAAATTGATAGCACTAGTGTTGTCACATTTAATGGAGATGCTGTTAAATACTTTGATATAGTCAAGCAGTTGTTGTTTCATCCATAATACTTGTGTGCAACAAAAACATGCTGCAACGTATTCAGCTTCCGCCGTAGATAAAGCAACCGATGTTTGTTTCTTACTATGCCAAGAAACTAGACAATTGCTAAGAAAGTGACATGCTCCTGTTGTGCTTTTTCCATCTAAGATGCTACCAGCATAATCCGCATCCGAAAAACCTAAGATATGAAATGATGTGTTTTTAGGATACCAAAGACCTAAATGCATTGTACCACTTAAATATTTCAAAATTCTCTTAGTAGCATTCAAGTGTGATTCTTTAGGACAAGTTTGAAATCTAGCATAAAGACATACACCATACATTATATCAGGTCTAGAAGTGGTTAAGTAAAGTAGTGATCCGATAATACCTCGGTATTTCTTTTCATCTACTGCTTTACCATTTTCATCTTTACCCAATTTCAAGGATATGCTCATAGGAGTCTTGCTAGTTTTGCAGCCATCCATTTCAAATTTCTTGATGAGTTATATTGTATATTTGGATTGGTTAATGAAGATCCCATCTTTATATTGCTTGATTTGCAGTCCAAGGAAGAACTTGAGTTCACCCATCATGCTCATTTCAAATTCTCTAGTCATACAACAAGCAAATTCTTTGCACAAGGTTTCATTAGTAGCTCCAAATATTATGTCATCCACATAAATTTGTATAATTAAAATGTTATGTTTGTCCTTTTTAACAAAGAGAGTTGTATCTACTTTTCCTTTTGAAAAACCATTTTCAAGCAAATATACACTTAGTCTATCATACCAAGCTCTTGGTGCTTGTTTCAATCCATATAAAGCCTTGGTAAGTTTGAAAACATGATTAGGAAATTTATAGTTTTCAAAATCCGGAGGTTGTTCTACATAAACTTCTTCGCTTATAAGTCCATTTAGAAATACACTTTTAACATCCATTTGAAAGAGTTTAAAGTTCATGTGACATGCAAAAGCAAGTAATATTCTAATATCTTCTAATCTAGCTACCGGAGTAAATGTTTCATCATAGTCAATATCTTCTTCTTGTTTATAGCCTTTGGTTACCAACCTTGCTTTATTCCTAACAATGTGACCATTTTCATCAAGCTTATTTCTATAGACCCATTTGCATCCTATGATAGAATGATCTGTAGGTCTTGGAGTGAGTTGCCAAACATTATTTCTTTCAAATTGATTAAGTTCATCTTGCATTGCAATCATACAACTTTCATCGTTTAGAGCCTCTTCAATGATCTTTGGCTCAATTTGAGAAACAAAAGCAAAATTAATATCTATATGATTAATTTTAGATCTAGTAATTACTCCCTTAGATGTTTCACCAATGATGAGTTCCTTAGGATGATCTTTCTTGTATTGCCAATCCTTAGGTAGATCTTGAGTCTTTTCTTCAAGTTCATGCTGATTGATCTTTGAAGCATCAATAGTTTCATGAGGTTCAAGAGTACCTGCAGCGTCATTGAAAGTACTACCTTTCTTTTGATCAAGTTTAGATGATTCATCAAATACAACATGCATTGTTTCTTCAACAACTACAGTTTTCATGTTAAATGCTCTATATGCTTTGCTATATGATGAGTATCCTAGGAATATGCCTTTATCTGATTTGGATGAAAATTTTTCAAGATTTTTTTGGTGTTCAATATAAAGCATTTGCATCCAAATACTCTAAAATATCCAATTCTGGGAATTCTTCCATTCCATAGCTCATAAGAAGTTTTATTAGTTAAATGCCTTTTGTAAACATGATTTGCAATGTAACAAGCTGCATTAACGGCTTCTGCCCAAAAATAAGATGGTAGTTTATATTCATTGAGCATTGTTCTAGCCATTTCAACTAAGGTTCTATTTTTCCTCTCAACCACACCATTTTGTTGTGGAGTTCTAGGAGCAGAAAAATTATGTGAAATGCCAAGTTCATTACAAAAACTTTCAAAATTTTCATTCTCAAATTCTTTGCCATGATCACTTCTAATAGATGTGGTCACATATCCTTTTTCATTTTGAACTCTTTTTGCAAACGTTTTGAAGTAATTAAAAGCTTCATTCTTTTGAGCTAAGAAATTAACCCATGTGAATCTAGAGTAATCATCAACGAGAACAAATGCATATAATTTGCCTCCTAAGCTTGTAACTCTATTTGGTCCAAACAAATCCAAATGAATGAGCTCTAAAGGTCTAGAGGTACTTATAACATTCTTTGATTTAAATGAGCTCTTATGTTGCTTACCATGTTGACAAGGTTCACAAATTCTATCTTTGTCATATTTTATCTTAGGGAGACCATCAACTAGGTTTTCATTATAAATATATTTTAATTGATCCATACCAGCATGTCCTAGTCTTCTATGCCATAACCATGCATCATTATTAGTAGACATTAGACATTTAAATGCATGAATTGAATGTATGTTAATATTATAAGTGTTGTTTGTCCTAGTACCCTTAAATATGATAACACCATTTGAATTTGTGATCTTGCATCCTTTGGAATCAAAATTAACAATGTATGCTCTATCGCATAATTGACTAATACTTAGCAAATTATGTTTCAACCCATCAACAAGCCATACATCTTCTATTAAATCTTTACCAATTGATCCAATGGAGCCAACACCAATAATTTTACCTTTAGCATTATTTCCAAAAGTAACATTACCTCCATGTTTGTAGGTAATACTTGTAAAGAGCTTTGCATTCCCGGTCATATGCCTTGAGCACCCACTATCCATAAGCCATGTGCTTTCGTTAATAGTAGATTTCAGGCATACCTACAAGGTAATAGTGGTTATCTTTTCTTAGGTGCCCAAATGAAGTTGGGTCCTTGATGATTAGTAATAGAGGTGTCTCCTAGCTTGAGATGAGCTTTTCTAATATGACAAAAGAAACTTTTATGTCCAAATTTCATGCAATATGTGCATTGCCATAGTGTTTTATATTTTTGCATTTTTCTATTCATATTCCAAGTATTATGCATACAACTACAAATATGTGATTGCTTTTGTGCAAGTTTAGTGTACATAAATGCATGATTACTTTTTGAGAACTTAGCTTTATTTCCTAGTGAGCCATAAGAAGTTCTTTTGGTACTTTTAGACTTGGCGCAAGCATCTTTGTTCTTTACAATATCAACATTAGAAATTTTAGTTTTATATGTTTTTACAAATGTTGGTGTGCTTGGTGCAATGTTGGTTGAGCCATTGAATCCTAATCCATATTTTAAGGAGGGTGATCTTTGGTTACCAATTAATGTATCTAAGGCTTCCTTTCCTTTATGAAATCTTGAGATTGATTCATTTAGATCTTTTAGTTCATGCTTCAAAGTTTCATTCTCTTTAATATTTTTTTTCTAAATCATGTGAGTTTTTATTTAATTCTTCTATTGAATTCAACAAGTGTTCATTTGAGGTTTTCGATTCTAAGGTAGAATTCTTTAAGCATATAAAATCCTTTTCTAACTTAGAGCTTTTTTCTTTATAGAGCATCATTTTAGAAAAATATTTTTCTATTTTAAAGTTCATGTGCTCAATCAAATCACTATTATCTATATCATTAATATCATCATGTGCTACTAGATGAAAGGATTGAGCACTTGCCTCATTGGAGTCATCCTCAATAACCATGAGACATAGGTTTGCAATTCCTTCTTCTTCTTCTTCTTCTTCACTCGAAGAGGAGTCATCCCATGTGGCTTTGAGAGACTTTTTCTTTTTCTTTGTCCCATTTCCTTCTGTTCTTTACTTTGAAGCAATCCAATTTGATGTGGTCAGTTTTTCCATATTCATAGCACTTTACCTCATTTTTCTTTTCTTTATCTTTGAAGGAGGATTTAGGAAGTGTACCTTTATTTTCTTGTAATCTTTTCTTCCTTTTCCATTCATTAATTCTTTTTTAGAACATTGTCATTTCATCTTCATCATCAGTACCTTCGTTGCTTGAGCTCTCAACTTCTTTGATTGCTTTGAGAGCAATTGGTTTTCTCTTTTCTTTCTCACCTTGATCTTCTTCTTTTTCACTGTGCAGCTCAAATGTGAGTAGTTTTCCCACAAGCTCGTCGGTTCTCAATGTGCTAAGATCATGAGCTTCTTCGATGGATGATACTTTTGATTCAAAGTTCTTTCTAGCTCTTAGGGCTCTCAAGATTTTACTGTTTACATCACCTTGATCATATACCTTGCCATACTTCTTTAGTTCATTGACAATAGCAAGCAAGCGATTTGTCATGTCGGTGACATTTTCATTTGATTTCATCTCGAATAGCTCATACTTATGAACATACATTTGTTTCTTGATGAATCTCACTTGAGTCGTACCTACATGGTAGTTTTCGAGTGTCTTCCAAATGCAATGTGCACAAGTTAAATGTTGAACTCTTCCACCTTCTTCTCTTGAGATGGAATTCATCAAGATGGAAGCGGCTCTATTGTTCTTGAATCGATCTTTGACATTGATAGTTGACCATTGTGCTTTGGGAAGAGGAACTTGAATACCATCAACTTCATAAGTGGGAGGTTTCCACTCACTTTCCATAAAATCCCATAGTTCAATCCCTTTACTGTCTAGAAACAAATACATTTTGTGTTTTCAGTAGGAATAATTAGTTCCATCAAAGTAGGGTCTAAGAATAGTGTTAAGATTTCCATGAGAGATAGAGTTTGATGAAGAAGAAGTTGCCATAGTGGATCAAATTTCATAATTAAGTTTAAGAAATTTCAAGCTCTGATACCAATTGTTGTCCCAAGATGGCAACCAAAAGAGGGGGTGAATTGGTTTCCTCAAGAAATGATTGCAAATTAAAAACTCAACAAACAAGAAATACAGAATAGAGAAATGGTTGAGTAGTGAGTAGAAGAAAGAACGCACAAGATTTATAGTGGTTCGGATTTTCTTCAATCCTACATCCACTTTCTTAATAATTTGTTAAGGTTTCACTAATCTTTGAAGTTTTACAAGCTCACTTCCAACTTCACACCTAGCTTGACAAGTGTTTTACTAAGGCTAACACTCAAACCACTTACAGGAGTTTTACTAGGCTCACTCTCACAACCTTTGCAAGAGTTTTTCTAGGCTTACTCTCACAACCTGTACAAGAGTTTTTCTAGGCTTACTCTCACAACCTAAGTGTTTTTCAAGCTCACACTCAAACTTTTACAATGGTGTTTTCAATGCTTACACCTAACATTCATTACAATTCAAATGTAAATTTGGAGTAAAAGAAAATATGTTACTTGGCTATAAAATTTAGAATCTCTTTTTTCCTTAACAGAATAATAATGTATTTATAGCCAATGTGGTCTGACTAGCCGTTATAGATAATGAGAATTAAGTCTTGACAGTTGAGACCAATTTCAATAGACTGTTCGACGCATTTCGCTGTCGTCCTTGATACAAGGATGGTCGCGTTCATGACTCATGCGGTCGCCCTTGGACAATGTGCGGTCGCTGCATTTAAATTTGCTTCAACGGTCGAATTTGAGTGCTCTGCAGTAGGAATCTTGCACATGTTGTGGTTGTCGGGATGGTCGCGCATAGGATAGGTGCGGTCGCCCTTTTTGAATGCTGAAGTGCGTTTATACAGTTATCACACGTGGCATTCTTGGATTGGGCAAAATGAAAGTCCGCCTAAATATGAATGTCGCGGTCGCTCTAGGTGCAATCTCGCGATCGAGTTGAGACACTCGCGTCGAACTTCTGGACGCACCTTAGGACGCGAACACTATTGTCAGTTTAAGCAGATTTTTCTTGAATCATCAGTGCGGTCGCGGATATTAAAGGGTGGTCGCTAAAGTGATAAGCGAGATCGTATCCTTCACCGTTCTTGTCATCGCGAACCTTACTGTAATTTGGATGATTTGGGTTTCTAATGTGGCTGTCGTCCATTATTGTAGGATGGTCGCTCTTGTGTAAGTGTGGTCGCGATTGAGGTCGGGTTTCTGACAGCAAAACCTACTGTGATATGGTTTAATCCTGCAATTGAGTAGGGGCGGTCGTCTTCATGTCTCGTGCGACCGCTAAATATGCTCTGTTCAAATAAATCTAATCCTGCAACAAAGTTCTTTAAACACATGTTAAATAAGTCATTCAATTTGAGTTTGTCAATGATCAAAATTGAGATCATTTTTCTAACAGAGGATGGAGAGAAAAAGGGAAGGGCGGCAGTTGAGAGAGTTTGGGAAAATGGGTGTGGCGGCTAGGGTTTGAAGAAATAAAGAAAATGAGACTTTTATAGTAGTAGAGCAACACGGTCATGTGTGACTAGAGTCATACGCCCGTGTGTCATGTTTGAAATTTGCAAGTTTTGTGCCCCCATCAATATACAATGACTATCCAGTGAATCGTTGAGATACACAGGCGTGTGTAAGTTTTTGCACACGCCTGTGTGTATGATTTCAATTCTCCCCCCTCCCCCCCTCCCTTTTTTAGAAAATTCTCACCAATGGGCAATGGCTCTCAATTGTACATGGGCATGTGAACTGAATTATACATGCCCGTAGGAATGACTTTGAATCTGTTTTCTTTATACTATTAGGACACAGTGACAATTTGAGATACATGGGCGTGTGGACTTAATTTGACATGCCCATGTGAATGCTTCCATGACTGATTTCTTTAATTTAGCACCTTGAAGATCCTAAAAATACAATTAATCAACCCATCAGTTCAGGAAATCAAACAAATGCAATAAGAATAGGGAAAAAATATTAAATTAAAATGAAAACTCAAAAATATTAAAAAAGATAAAATTAAGCAAAGAAACACTTGGGTTTCCTCCCAAAAGTGCTTGTTTAAAGTCATTAGTTCGACTTAATAAATGAGGATCAACCGTTGAAGTAGCAAACTGATGCCTTTTCAATTAGTTCACCAATCAAGTAAGGCTTCAATCATTGACCATTCACAGCAAATATTTCTTTCAAGTCATTTTAAACTTCAACTGTTTCGGATGGATATACTTTCACAACCTTGAAAGGTCCGGACCACCTAGACTTAAGTTTTCCCGGAAAGAGCTTAAATCTAGAGTTGAAAAGAAGTACAAGTTATCCTTCATGAAAAGTTCTTTCCCAGATATTCTTATCATGCTATGCTTTTGTTCGTTCCTTGTATAATTTAGCATTTTCATAAGAATTATGTCGCACTTCTTCAAGTTGGTTGAGTTGAAGAAGCCTTTTCTCTCCTACTGCTTTCATAGCCATGTTCAAATTTTGGATTAACCAATAAACTCGGTGTTTCAATTCAACCGGAAGGTGACAAGCTTTCTCATAAACTAACCTATACGGAAATATCCCAATGGGTGTTTTAAAAGCAGTCTGGTAAGCCTATAATGCATCATCAAGCTTCATTGCCCAATCCTTTCTAAAATTTCCCACTGCTTTCTCCAAGATCCACTTAATCTCTCTATTGAAAATCTCCACTTGGCCAAGTGTTTCAAAAATCTTATTGCAAAAATGAGATCTACCATCACTAATGAGAGCTTTAAGTACACCAAACCTTGTGAAAATATTCTTTTTCACAAATCTTGTCACTACCTTGGAGTCATTGATTGGACTAGCAATAGCCTCAACCCATTTGGAAATATAATCCACTGCAACAAGTATATATTGGTTTCCAAAGGAAGATGGGAATGGTCCTATAAAATCGATGCCCCACACATCAAACAACTCAACCTCTAAAATTAGGTGCAAAGGCATATCATCTCTTCTAGAAATACTTCCCATCCTTTGGCAACGATCACACCTTTTAACAAACTCATATGCATCCTTATACATCATTGGCCAAAAGAATCTCGATTGCCATATCTTAGCTTTTTTCTTTGAAGAACTTGAATGTCCACCACACTCTTTAGAATGACAAAATTCTAAAATAGCTTAGAATTCTTCTTTCGAAATACAACGATGGACTATTCCATAGCTACAATTCTTGAACAACAATGGATCATCCCATATATAGTGCTTGACCTTTGAGAAAAATTTCTTTTTCTGATTTGAATTAAACTCAAAGGGAATGAGATTGCCTACCAAATAATTCACAATATCTGCATACCATGGCAACTTGCCTTCCATTGCATACAATTGCTCATCTGAAAAAGTCTCATTAATTGGCACATTCTCTTTATCCTTATTTATCAACTCTAATTGAGAAAGATGGTCTGCAATAATATTCTCCACTCCTTTCTTATCTTTTATCTCTACATCAAATTCTTGAAGCAGTAAAGCCCAATGGATCAAGTGCTGCTTTGCCTCCTTTTTGCTCATTAAGTAACGGATAGTTGCATGATCAGTGAACACAATCACTTTGAACCCGATGATGTAAGACTTAAAATTATCCAATGCATATACCACTGCTAGCATCTCTTTTTCAGTAGTGGCATAATTGATTTGTGCTTCATCTAGCAACCGGCTTGTATAGTATATAGCATGACATTTTTTGTCCTTCCTTTGACATAAAATCTCTCCGATAGCAAATTCACTGGCATCGCACATAATTTCAAATGGCAATGACCAGTCTGTTGGAACAATCATTGGAGCAGTAGTCAAGACTTCCTTCAACCTATCAAAAGCAATGAGACAATCATTAGAAAAATAAAATTCAACATCCTTACTCAACAACTCACATAAGAGTTTAGAAATTTTAGAGAAATCATTGATGAATCTCTTATAAAACCCGGCATAGCCTAGAAAACTTCTGATTCCCTTAACATTTATTGGTAGAGGTAGTTTCTCAGTCATTCCAACTTTGGCTCTATCCACTTATATGCCTGCTTTAGAAACTTTGTGTCTAAGGATTATCACTTCTTCTACCATAAAATGATATTTTTTTCAATTAAGCACAAGACTTGTCTCTTCACACCTTTGAAGCACTTTTGCTAAATTCTGCAAACAAACATCAAAAGAATTACCATAAATAGTGAAGTCATCCATAAAAATTTTCATAATATTTCAACAAAATCACTAAAAATGACTAGCATACATCTTTGAAATGTGGCAGGTGCATTACACAAATCAAATGGTATTCTTCTATAAGCAAAAGTACCAAAAGAACAAGTAAAAGTAGTTTTATCTTGATCTTCAAGAGCAATGGGCATTTGAAAATACCCGAAATAACCATCGAGCAAGCAAAAATAAGAATTACCCGCTAAACACTCAAACATTTGGTTAATAAAGGGCAATAGAAAATGATCTTTTCTAGTTGCTTTATTGAGCTTCCTATAATCAATGCACACTCTCCATCATGTCACCGCTCTTGAGGAAATCAACTCATTTTTCTCATCAGTAATAACTGTCATCCCTCCTTTCTTTGGTACAACATGTACCGGACTCATCCAAGGACTATCAAAGATTAGATAGATAATTTCTACATTTAATAACTTGATTATTTCTGCTTTGACAACCTCTTTCATATTAGGATTCAACCTCCTTTGTGCATCCACAACTGGTTTACTATCATCTTCCATTAATACCCTATGCATGCATAAAGATGGGCTAATTCTCCTAATATCAGAAGTGGTCTAACCAATAGTCTTTTTGAATTACCTAATCACTCCAAAAGTTTATTCTAATTGATCCTTAGACAATTGAGCATTAACAATGATAGGAAGGCTTTCATTAGGTCCTAAAAAGGCATACTTCAAGTGGGAAGGTAATGGTTTAAGCTCAAGGGTTGGGAGAACTTCAATGGATGGGGAAGGTAATGGTGTACTTTTACTTATCTCCTCACATCCTTTGAAAGCTATAGGAGGCATTGATTGCATAGCATAAGCATATGCTTCAATTTCTCGATTGTCATCCTCAAAAGTTGCATTACTAATCAAACAAGCTTCTAAAGGATTCTCTCTAAACTCTTTCTCAAGAACCTCTTGTACCAATTTATCAATCACATCAACCCTAAAACAATTATCCATAAAACTAGGCTCTTTCATCAATTCATTAAGGTTGAATTCTACCATCTCATCCCTAACATGCAAAGTCAATTTTCCTCCCCTAACATCTATCATAGCTCCTGCAGTAGTTAAAAATGGTCTCCTCAAGATAAGGGAATATCTCAACATCTTCCTCCATCTTTAAAATCACAAAGTCTGCAGGAATATAAAATTTATCAATCTTCACTAAAACATTCTCTATAATTTTCAAAGGCAACTTCATAGATCTATCGGCCAATTGTAGAGTCATCCTAGTAGGTTTCAAATCTAAAAGTCCTAATTTTTTACAAATAGAATGTGGCATCAGACTCACATTTGCTCCCAAATCACACGAAGCTTTGTTAAAATTAAAATCACTAATAGTGCAGGGTATAGAAAAACTCCCTGGATCTTTCAATTTTGATAGAAGCTTATTTTGAATTACTGCACTACACTCCTCTGTGAGTGTAATTCTTGTATTGTCTTCAAGGGATCTCTTATTGGAAAGTAACTCATTCAAAAACTTGACATATGTTGGCATTTGTATAAAAGCATCCGTAAAAGGAATGTTTATCCTCAGTTGCTTGAATACTTCAAGAAATTTCTCATATTGCTTCTCTAACTTTTACTTTTTAAGCCTTTGAGGAAATGGAATTGAAGGCACATAAGGCTTCACTTCAACCTTGGAGGGAATTGGTTCACTTTCCTCCTTTGTCTTCTCAACTTCTTTTTTATTCAACCCTTCTTGAACATTCTCATTTTCTTCACTTGATTCAACTTTCTTTGGAATAGACTCTTGTAATTGCTTATCACTTCTTAGCATAACCGATTTGCAATACTCCCTTAGGTTAACTTCAATTTTGCCAGGAAGAGAATCTTGATTCCTTGATCCGGAAGAACTAGCAATCTGCCCAATTTGCATCTCAAGACTTCTATTTTGACTGGCAATTTGGTCCATCCTTGATTCTAACCGATCATATTGCTTATCTAGCTTATCAAACCTCTCACTAGATACAAAAATGAATTTCTCTAAAGTACTTTCATTAGCCGGTTTGTTGTCTTGATAATGAGCTTGGCCTTGATTATGATTTGTAAATGGTGGTTGATACACTCCCCTTTGGTTGAATTGGTTTCCTTTATTGCCTTGGTTATCACCCTATTAAAGATTTGGATAGTTGTGCCAATTGGAGTTATAGGTGTTACCATATTGAGGTTGAGGTGCCCGATTTTGATTGCCAATAAACTAAACTTGTTCATACCCTTGGCATTCCTTCGTTTGGTGGCCTCCTCCACAATTTTCACAACTAGCAACATTAGCAAGGTTCACATGCTCAAACTTCTTAGCTAAAGCATCAACTTTAGCCGCCAAAAGAGATATCCCATCAACTTCATGAATCACAGCTACCTCCTTCTTCTTTGGTACCGATCTCTTACTATACCAATGGTAATTATTAGCAGCCATAGCTTCAGAAGTTCCAAAGCTTCAATAGGACTTTTATTCATTAAAGCTCCACCAGCAGCTGCATCTATTGTGCTTCTCAAAGAACCATTAACTCCATTATATAATGTTTGAATTGTCATCTAATCTGGAATCCCATGATGTGGACACTTCCTTTGAAGTTCCTTGTATCTTTCTCAAGCTTCATATAATGATTCACCATCATATTAAGAGAAACTAGTAATGTCATTTTTGCACTTGGCAGTTTTTCCGAGTGGAAAGTACTTAGCCAAGAAAGCTTTTGATAAACCATCTCAAGTAGTAAAAGTTCCGGCAGCATGTCCCAATAGCCAACTCTTTGCTCTATCCTTTAAGGTGAATGGGAAGAGTCGAAGACGGATAGCATCATCACTAACACCATTCATCTTAGTAGTATCACAAATCTCAAGAAAACTTTGCAAATGACTAATTGTATCTCCATGATCATGCCTAAAAAATAGGATTTGTTGTGCAATATTAATAAAGGCTGGTTTTAACTCAAAGTTGTTTGCATTTACTATGGGTCTAGCTATGTTAGAGCCTACTTCTGCAGTGGGTATAGCATACTCTCCAAGAGCTCAATTATTTAGACCTTCTGCCATTTCTTCTTCATTATCAGTTACAAAGTCTAAATCAATTGCTTCCTCAAAATCTTCAATGTTTCCTTGTCTTTCTCTTTCTTCTCTTTCCAAATGCAATATTTCTCTTCTTGCTCTATTGTTTGCCCTACATTGTCTTTCAATTTCTGGATTATAATCTTCTAAGATTGTGTGTGGATTATGGCGCATAAATATACTATAGAAAAGGAAATTAAAAACAATCAAAATAAAGCTCCAAATTAATAATCTTATTGAATTTTAATGTTATCAAAATTGTTACCTTCCCCGGCAACGGTGCCAAAAATTATTATTGTCGTGGTGAATATGTGTGTTCTACAAAGACTAATACTGCAAGTGCACAATATCGTTTCTCATAGTAAAGTGGTAGAGTGAGTGTAGTATCCACAGGGAAGGTAAATTTTGAATAACTTGAATTTAATTTAACTATTATCTAGAAATTAACAATTTGCACAATTAAAATTATCTAATTAATTTAAATCTAACTTAATTAATTACTCTAAATGAGACATTCAAACAATCAATGATAAAAGAGTAGGATTAAGTTTCATTAGAGTTTTTACTATGGGTCTAATTAATGAAGCATTAAAGTCCTATTCTTAAATCTAAGATATCTAATATCACTTAATTCATCCACTTCTCTCTCAAGCAAATGGAATTTAATTGGATAATGATTAAATTACTATTCTCATGTCAAATAACCAATGTCCAATACAATTAAATGAAGATATCATCAATCCTAGATCCTTAAGCAATTAAGTTATCTCTAAGATAATCACTTAAAGTTGATGATTCCACATCAAAAATTGCATTCAACTCTCATATTTCATATGATTCTTTAGGTTTAACAATTGGTGGCCAAACAATTGCTAATTAATTAAACCAAGATCTTCAAATCAATGATAAAAGAAAATAAATCAATGTGTATTAATTGATAATAATCAAACTCATAGTTCAAATATCCAAATTCATCTAATCCCACAAGGGGATTAGTTACCCATTAACAAAATGAAACAAAATGCAAAATATCCATTAACTATAATCAAAATATCCATTAATCTAACTAAAACAAAGTTTAAGCAGTAAATACAATGAAAATAGAAAGAATAAACTAAAGAGACTCTCCTAATCTTGCTATAAATGTCTTCAAATCTCAGAGAATATGTCAAATCCGCAGATTTTCCTCTTTGATAATTGATTTCTTCTCTTCCTTTGGTTAGATTCCCAAAATTTTCCAAGAAATGTAAAGAATAAGGTAAGCTCCCTTAAAAACTCTGAAAAAATATATTTATAGTTTGTTTCAAAAGTGTTCTTGGATGCCCTAGGATAAAGATAAAAAATTTCTCCAAAAATTTTGCCAAACAGATGAGTACAGTTATACACAGGCGTGTGAGCAATGAGACAGACATATGGCACTGTAACTCTTCAAAATCTTGAGTTGAGAAATGTTTGGCAGAATCTGAAAATTCACATGGGTGTGTAAATTTCACACAGGCATGTGGATAAAATTCACACAGGTGTATAGATTTTTTATCTTCTCTCTTTTTTTCTTTTCTTTCTCTAGTAGGGGTTTGATATACATAGGTGTGTGGAGCTGCTAGACACGCTCGTGTATTTGCTTTTTCTTTTGTTTTCTCTTCTTAAAAACATCAAATTGCTCAATTTTTCTTCTTTAAGGAATTTTCTCCATCAATTTACAATCAAAATATAAAATTTCATAAAGATGGGTAAAATATCCATCAAAATAATCAACAAATGAGCAATTTCTCATTTCAATTAGAGGTATGCACAAGATTATCTAGTGTAAAAGCAAATAGTATCCCCGACAATGTATTATTCATCTACAATCCTATAACGTGAAATGCACAATATAAAAGTAAATATTACTGATAAGGTACTATTTATCCACAGTACCGAACGCATGAAGGAACAGTATAAAGCTTACAATAGTAAAACCCTCTGCTTATTTAAAGAAGCCTTTCCCATATCATAAGGCAAAGTTTTTCTTTCATAACATTTTTCTAGAGCGATTTTAGTTTTTCCTTCCAACCTCTCTCCCTCTCAAAACAGCCTCTTCTTTTCCTAATTGTTGTATATCTCCTGTAAGTTATTTTCTTTTGCATAATTATTTTGATATTGTAACATTGCATTTGATTTTGTATTTTATATTTTGTATCAAATATGCTCTACATCTGCAATTTAATCTAATCTGGTGCATAAAAAATCTGTTTATAAAATTATTTAAAAATCGACTCTTTTATTATATATTCTGAAAGTTTTTGCTAATCTATTTGTAAAATTATTTAAAAATCTAGTCTTCTATAAAATTATTTTCTAAAAGTTTTTATATTCTATAAAACTATATTATCAGTAAACTTTTTAATTCACCGTAACTATCACAAACAACAAATCATATAAAAAAAATTCCGCTCAACAAGCTAACCTTAAAAAGAAGAGTCTTAACAATGGCTCAATTAAATGCAAGTCAAATAAAAACAGTTAATTGCATCGCTGGTAATTCAAATTTAAAGATACCTCAAATCTAAGAAAAAATTGGTAATCAAATCGACAGATGTACACTATATACCTTATAATTAACAAATTTTGTCAATTCAATTGTATTGAATTGCACGTAAAGTATCATATTGATAATGCTTTCATAAATCCATTCTATAATTAGCTTGTGCGTGTCATAAAATTATATTAAATTATAAAATCATTACTAGTAGTAGGTTTTACAATTTTATTAATATGGGAAAACATTGAAACCTATTAAGTATAGACATAAACATGACATGATATGTATATATCATCATAATAATTTTTAAAAAATAAGAACATGATACGTTACATATATATATTAATGAATGATAAACATATATTAAAAACAAATATATAATAGTTCACTTATATATCATTATAATTATACACATGTACATATATATATTTTAAATTATAAAAATATAATGAGAGAAATAGATATATTCAAAATAAATATATATTAATTCATTTATATAGATATATAATTATACAAGTAAAAATAAATAAATTTGTTGTGATAAAAAAAAAAGAAACTTTATAAATAAGATTGATTATAATTATTTAGTTAATAATTTATCAATATTATCTAAATAAATTTTTTTTACAAAATATATTCTAAAATATTTTAAAATGTATTTTCACCGTTTTTTGTGTGCCTCATAGTCATATATTTCGTGTGTCTCTATGTGTTTAATAAATATAAAATATTAAAATAATAAGACACATATAAATATTTGTCCGACATGGATCAAGTGCGTGTCAAACGCATATTTGTATTTCTACCATATCAGACATCGATATTTTACTTTGTTTGATATGTTAGTACTTTATAGATTGCCAAAGCAGGCTTTCAAAATATAATATTTTAATATTAAATAATAATCAAAATTTAAAAAGAAAAAAACAAATTAAAAACAAAACATAGACATGCTCAAATAAAAAGTCAAAAATAAAGTCTCCAAATGAAAACACAAACAAATAAAACTAAAATTAAATCACAGTGTTCAAAAATTGGACATTACCATAATATGATCTAAAAGCATTTGATATTTAAACAAAGTAAAAATTATCAATAAATTGAAAAAAATTATGTAGAACTTAAGTTACAAAATTAAGTTAAAATTAATGAAGTGTAAAATTAATTTAAAATTAAGTTACAAAATTAATGAAGTGTAGATTAAAAGGAAAACCTTCTTAAGGTTGAAATTTAAAGCCACACATAACAGACAAAATTAAGAAGCATGGTTAGAGAGTTTTGGTTAGAGGTGCTAAGGAGTATACTATATATTTTAAGTATTTATAATTATGCTTTGAAGAATTTATTATGTTATTAAATGTAAAAAATAAATTTATTTTATCAATTGTAATATAATTTTAAAAATTAAGATATTAAATATAAATTAATTATAATAATATATCATATTTTATTTAAGATAAATAAAAATGATAAATGCTATTTTATTTTGTGGACCTAATCAATTTCAATAGGGTTAAAGCCTTACAGGCTCAGTCCATTAAACACCAATGGTTTTGATTTTTAAAATGGACCTGAGTAATGGGCTGTAATTAATTTAACACTATAAATCCAAATACAGCGGCAAAACTAAATACAACCCCCTTTTTTTCAAGCTAAAACCCTAACTGGCTTCAGTTTGCTATATATATACACACAGAAATCACATCGCTTTTGAATCTCTCATTGCATGTTTCTATTCCTTGGTTTCTCTGATAATCAAATCTCTTCTCTTTCAATTAGGTTTCCAAAATCAAATTTCCAAAATCAAATTTGAAAATTAATAACTTTAGCAAAGAAGAAGTGCAGTGATGAAGCAATTTGTGGACTAGAGTTTCGGATCTGGGACTCTTCTTTCCAGAAGTTGAAGACTAACCCTTGGCTGTCTGAGCACTCTTTTGCTTCCATCTTTTTCTATTATATATATATATATTCAATTAAACTGAGGCTAATGATGAAAATAAAAAATTATCTTAGCGGATTTCAGTGAGATAAATTTTTATTTGTTTACCAATGATCTGATTGTTACACACACTGAAGCCTATTTATTTTTATTTTATTTTAGTGAAAAGGGATTTTGGATGGCTGTGATGAGGTTAAGCACTATATGTGTTTGAAGGGCAGTGGACGGGTTCCTTCATTTTGGGACTCGCCGTGAGCTCACTTATTGACGACTTCTCCTTCCGCTGAGCCCTAATCCCAATTTTTTTTATTTGGGTTAATTAAGATTAAGATTAGTAATTGCGCCCATTACCAATTCTGGGGGATTATTAGTTCCTCTTGGTATAATGGCTCGGGTGCTATACCTAATTTTGTGGTCTATCCTGATTAATGGCTTTTTTTCTTATGTCATCTAATCCTGGAAACACCACATACATTTGTCAGATTATTCAACCATAATTTTATTTCTGTTTTAGCTTTTAATTGTTTAAATTATTTTTCCCTAATTTTTTTTCAAATTTTGGTCGGATAATTGTAGTTGTGTACAACTCATTCCATTGGAAGATAATTAGAACAATGTGGAATAATTAGTCTTAATCCTAACAGTAAAAAAAGCTGGATTTGTAATTAACTAATGAAATGGAGTATCGTAATCAATCTTGTTCTGGTTCTTAAACAAATTAGAAAAATATACAAGGTTAAAATTGCCATAAAATACAAAATTGAAATTTTACAAAAATAATTGAACAATTAGTATTTCTCTGTTAGAAGAGAGAATGATACAGTATATCATTTTTTTAATTTTTTTTAATCAAAAATATTTTAATTATTTTATTATAATCTCTTTATAAATTTATTATAAATTAAATTATATAAAATTTACGGGTGAGCATAAAAATTTACTTCTAATTATTTTATTATAATCTTTTAATAAATTTATAATAAATTTATTATAAATTAAACTATATAAAATTTAAAGATGAGCATAAAAATTTAGGAGTGAACATGATTTGAAGTAATATGAAAATTTTTAAAATGTTCTCTAGAATTGTTTTAAAATTAAAAAATTTTCGGATTTTATTATTTCAGTTTTTTTTTCAAAGAAATTCGGTTTTAGTTTGAGTTTTGGTTAGATATTTAGAGATTTAACTTTATTTTTTATTTTTTTATAATAAATTAAAATTATTATATAATATAAAATATTTAAAATATAAATAATAAAATTATTATAGCTATTTAACATTCATTATCCATTATAAAATAAAAATACTAATATCTATAATTAAAGTAGTAATATTCAATATTTATAATTAAAATGTCATTATTTAATATCCATAATTAAAATATTAATATTTATATTCATATTAAAATATCAATATTTATAATCAAAATATCAATATCAATAATTAAAATGTCAATATTTAAAATTTATAGCTAAAATACCAATATCCAACATTAACTTATTATAAATTTTAAATAAAACAACTTAAATGCATAAAAAAAAAATTAATAATTTAAAATTTGCAAAACACTAAATTTTTTTTTTAACTTCACTTTTAATAATTTAACAAAGAAAAATATAATTATTGGGTGAAATATTTTTAAAATAATTAAAATGAACTCTAATTTAAATAAAATAATAATAATAAATAAATAAATTTTTATCTAAACCAATTCAATCCAATAAATATTTAAATTCTAATTAAATTCAATAAAAAAATAATTTATGAAAAAGTTTAACAATAACATTACTTTTATTGAGCCATATATCTTTACATTAGCTTTGACACAAAATATAAAATAAGATTGATCATAATATTTAATTTAAAATATTATTTAACTTATATTTTATTAATTTATTTATATAGTAAAACATGTAAATCAATATTAATTAGCTAATAAATTAAAAAATATATATATAATTATTATTATTATTTATATTTATATTTAATTTATTTTTTAATTAAATTAGAAATTACTATAATTTAATTATATATAATATTAAATGTTAAATAATAAATCAAAATAATAAAATATATTTTTATATTATTAGTAATAAATCAATTCTTATTTCGGTTATTCGGTTTAGTATAATTTAGTTCGGTATAATTCGATTCCAGATTCAGATATAATTTAATCTTTAGAATCATTCCATATTATAAAAATCACTACAATTTGATTCGAAAAAAGTCAAAAGCAATGAATTTTTTCTATTCTAGATATTTTCGATTCGATTATTTAAAACGATTTGAAAATCTCTGTCTTAATAAAATTATTCGATTCGATTATTAGTTCGTACTCAGCCCTAATAAAATTTATAAATTCATAATAAATCTATAATAAATTCATTATAAACTAATAATAAACCCATTATAAATTAATAAATATGTAATATTTTGATAAATAATTTATAAATTTTGATATTTTATAAATTTAAAAAAAAAAATTATCTTTGTCAAAAGCTCTTTTTAAAATAGTAACTAATATTTTCAAAATAATAATTACCAAAATTGAATTGGATTTGTTAAGCATTGTGGCCATGGAAGAGCTAATGCATTGGAAGTCTGATGCCATTTGCCCGGCCAACAGGATTTACCCTTTGCTTAGTTCAGACTACAAAACCAATGCCAAGGGTAATTATGATAAATTAATAATGCGTATTTGCAATGTCATAATGGATATCAAATTTTTAATATCGACCAGCTCCCAACATCTATCGTGTGTCTGTGTCCTTTTATTTTAAAAGGTTCCAAACCCCCCCTCCCCCCCCCCCCCCCCCCCCTCAAAAAAATATATTTATGATGTTTTGAACCCGCGACCTTTCACTAGTGAGTTGAGTCGCTGGCCCGCTAAACTAACCCCAGCGAATTGTGTGTATATATATATAAGAGATACTAATTATAATCACTTTAAAGAGTAATTATTCAATAATTTTTTTATTGACTAAAAAATATTTATTATCTCTTTTAAATATTCTCTTTTAAAATATTTATAATAATTATAAGAGAGATTATTAAACAGTTATTCTCTAAAGGGACTATAATTAACATTTCTCATATATATATATATATATATATATATATATACAAATTTTTAATATTGGCATCTAACTAGAAACTACAAAGTTTAAAGCTTGAGAACTTTCAGTTAACTTCGAATGATAAAAAAACAACCATTACAAGCTCCCAATTTCCAACCACAACCCATTAATTTCAAACCATTTTCATGCATCGAGCTCAATTTGCATGGATTTATAGCCCTACAAACCTTAATTGTGAAATCCAACTATTTAACGTTTACAAAGCAACAAGCTAACGTTGTATTTCCTATTCAACTCTTCACAATCATATATTGCACTAGTAGAACAGGGATAAAAAAAAGTGTAAAAAAAAATAGAAATAAGCTTGCTTTTAATAAATAAGCAACATACAAAAATTACCAAAAAGGGGGGAGATTTAGCTTCTGAAGAAATATAAGGAAAAAAAAAAGCTAGAAATTATACATAAGAACAATGCCCCATTATTTATTAGTAGCAAATAGGATATGATATAAATACAGACAAATTTTTTAGTCATTAGTTAAATAAGAAAAGCTTGCTTGACCAAGCACAAATTACAAATATAGGAAAAAATTTAAATATGATCAGATGTAAATTGTTGTTCCTCCCCTTTCTATCAACCATAAAGCCAACCATAACTAAAACTAATTTGCACTCATTTCCAAAACTTCACAAATAAAATTATCAAGGTGTTTAGAAATCAATCCAATAACCTGCATCAATAAGGAAAGAAGAAAGAAAAAGGAAAATTAAACCTACTTATTATTTAGTAGCAAAGCCTTCATTATCTCAGTTTAAAATGAGTATTATTGAATTCAACTATTTTAACCTCATATTTGGACAGATGACAGTGCATTCTCTTTATATGACTTCAGTCAAAAGCATAAGAGAGAAAAATATGAAAAAAATACTTAGC
This sequence comes from Garcia nutans, assembly GCA_947685225.1. Lineage (NCBI taxonomy): Eukaryota > Viridiplantae > Streptophyta > Magnoliopsida > Malpighiales > Euphorbiaceae > Garcia > Garcia nutans. The sequence goes on from CANTUV010000068.1 coordinate 7,409,662, forward strand.
AAAAAAATAAAGCATAAGCTGAAATAAGCTGAAAAATACCAGTAACACTTTATGCTTCTTATACAAATTGCAATATTTCAGTTAAAAAGAATTCGAGGCAATTGATCTTACACTTGTTTATCAAAATTCAGACCAATAAAGAGTCTAACTCCATCTCAGAATATCATGGAAGAATGAAACATATGCTTATATAGATAAGAAAAATTATGGTAATACTTCTTCTATTGCTGGTTAACGCTTTCAAAGTCGATCGCTTTTGATCTTTCCTAAAACTCTATTACATTTCTAAATTTAGCATTCACTAGTTGAAATCAGCAAATAAAAAGAGCGTAGTTATTTTCATTCAAATAGCAATAGAGAGTAGTTCTTTTTCAAATAGCAATTAGATTTAGAAAGATTGACCAGTAAGCAAATTGTACTAGAATGCTGAAAAATTGACTTCCTATCAGTTCACCTTATCCACTTGGTAAGCATAAGCAGCAATGCAACAAGAAGTTTGAATTTCTCAGAGCTTGTTGCACTGACCCATACAACTACTCAAGAGTAGTAACAGAAAAGTGATGAAAAAAATATAGATTGAATAAACAATATCCACCCTCATCCAGCTACATTTCTCCAACCAATAATGGAGGGGTATCAATGGTATCAAATCCTTCACTGACCTTCCAGTAGTCAAACCATAGAATGGATACTTGGCCAATGGTTTAAAAGCTGACACCTAAAACTAAGCATTGTCAAGGTTGGACACATAGGAAGTATATACTTGGAATATCATGGAAGAATGAAACATAAGAAAAGCTATTATTCTTAAAAAGTTTTAAGCACCCAATAATTTTTCAAAGCAAATAAATTTCAGTAAAATTGCATGTGACGCTACAAATTCAATATAAATCAAGATATAGTGTCCGTTGTTCTCAAAAACTAAAGCATAAGCTGAATATTGTTTTGTGAACTGAAATGTACGATGACTCTAAACTAATGTTGAGAATCTAAATTGGTACAAAACACGGAGAAATTTGTTTCAAAACCAATCTCTTAAATACAATCTCTTTAGATGCTATAGATTAATCAAAACTAATTCAACTAATTATAAATTGGAAATACAAAAGAAAAAATGAAATTGAGGTACTTATACTGGCAAGCTCTGAAATATGATCAGCTGTAACATGGTCTCCATCCCATCCCTTTTTGTCAACCAATGAGGGTTATCCATACCAATTGCCATTCATTCTCTCCCAAATTTTCGTAAGTGAATTCCTGATAGATATGAATACATGCTTTAGAAACTACACCTTGTAATAAATAAAAAAATAAATTAATAAAAACTGGCAATCATAAAATAATCGGAAATTTTTGAGGAGGAAAAAAAAAAACAATGAACCTTAAAGAGGGAGAGATCCAGTAAATGGCAAGGAAGCAACTTAAACACATTGTTGAACATGACAGATTTGCTAGAGGCAGACAGTCGTTCAGAATAAAAGAGTTGAATGTTATGACTGTGATTAAGGCTCTCAGGGTGGAAATAGGAATTTACTATTCATAATGAAAAAATAATCTTGTAGCTTCTTTTCATATAGATAATAGCTAATAAGTAGTATGATGTAAGCAACAAAAGAATAATAGTGTCCGAGTACTAGAGAATAGAGTCCAAAATGTCAGTTTGTTAGCTACATTGGTTTGTTGTGACAAACCAGCATTAGCAGTTACAAATTATGATGGGAAATCCTGAAAGCATCTATGACTAATATTCCATGATTCCCTCATGTACCAGGGGCACCAGAGCATTGTAACATTGAAAAATAGTTATTCCAGCATGTCTTGCTATTCTTTCTTTTTTTTTTATTGAACAGGCTAGCCTTTGCTGGTTGGGTATAATTTCCTTCTAAATAGCATGACCTCTTTTGCTTCTATTACTATGCGGAAGAAATACTAGGCGTTCTCCTACAAATAACATATTATTGGTTCTGTGAGAAAATCCAAAGCTTTGTGATGTGGAATAAAGAGCTTTGACTTTCATTGAGTCGTTTGACCAAAAACTGCCATAGTGGCAGTTTGATAATTACTGTCAAAATTGATGTTGCAAACTGGACGTTCTAAGGGTCTAGCCCAATGGAAAATGGGCCAGCAAGTCAAAGTCACTGCTTCGCAGTGAGGTCCGTCAATTTTAGACAAATTTCATCGTTTATGCCTCCGAAAATGTGTTTTACTTTTATAGCAGCTTAGGGCATATTTTTATTTTTTTATTTAGAATCCTTGGATCGAGATGTCATTTGAACATTTTGTCTACCTCGTTAAATAATATCTTTCTATACTTGTAATTCTTTTATTTTGGCAATCTGTTACATTTTGAAAACTTTCCTTATTTGAATTAGAGTTTTCTGTAACCCTAAAACTTTATAATGTAATGTTTGAAGAAGTGGAAGAGAGTTTTTGAGGGTTTAATAATAATTCAGTTGAGAAGTTTTTCTCTCATTTTGTGTTTATTGCCTAGGAACTCTTAGACTAAACAGGAATAACACCTTTGTTTATTACTTCCGCTACATCAGTTGGTATCAGAGACGTGTTCGTTCTTGGACAACGATGGCACCGCGAAGACAACCACAACAACGCTTAGAGGAGGTGTATGAGCGTGAACACATGGCTCATCAACGAATAGGACAGATGATGGATGAACGAATGAAACAAATGATGGACCGGTTAACAGAACGAATGGCTCATCTCATGGGGGGTCAGAATAGGGCAAACCCACACCAGCAGGGGAACCCTAGTGTAGATGGATTCGATGGGGGTTCTGATATTGAAGGAGGAGCTTATGATGAAGAAGAGTCGCGCAGATAATATAGAGCTCCTATTGAAGATAGGCGCTGAAAATCTGGAATGAGAACAGAAATACCAAAATTCCATGGCGGCCTTAAACCAAAATAAATTTTGGATTGGTTGGCTACAACAGAAGAGATCATGGAATTTAAAGGAGTGTCTGATAATAAACGTGTCTCCTTAGTTGCAACAAGGTTGCGGGATAGGGTAGCGGCCTGGTGGCAGCAATCTAAATTAATAAGGAACAGGCAAGGCAAGGCTAAGATCGTCAGTTGAAAAAAGATGAGGAAGCATTTGCGATCTGAGTTTTTGCCTCACAACTTTCAGAGGTTAATGTATCAGAGGTTGCAGAATCTGAGGCAGGGAGCTAGGTCAGTGGACGACTACACCACTGAATTCTACCAGTTGATAGCTAGAAATGACATACACGAGACAGAGGATCAGTTGGTGACAAGATATATTGGCGGTCTTAGGAGGCATATTCAGGATACTGTCAATTTGTTTGATCCCGTCTCAATCTCTGCTGCTCATCAAAAGACCTTACAAGTGGAGAAACACTCCAGGCGAACAGGTACTTATGTGTCCTCTGCCAATATGGGAGGTAGAGGCAGTGGCGCTGGTAGCAGTAGTGCAGCCAACCGAGTAGGAGGGGTGATTAACAATCAAAACCAGCACAACAGAACAACTGGTTGTGGTTTGAAGTGTTTCAAATGTGGTGAGATTGGGCATAGGCAGTCTGAATGTAAGAAAACAGCAGGAAAGAAAGCACTCTTTGTAGAAGCAGATGATTATGAAGATGGTGTAGACATTATAGGAGAGCCAGTGTTTGATGACGAAGAGGTGGTTGATGAGGAGGTGGTAGTAGGAAATACAGGCGTTACTTTGGTCGTCAGGAGATTTTGTCTGACCCCTAAGGCTGTTGAAGAAAATTGGCTACAGAATAATATTTTCCAATCAACCTGCACCATTCTCGGTAAAGTATGTCGCTTTGTCATTGATTCTGGTAGTTGTGAGAATATTATTGCAGCTGAGGCACTGCAGAAATTGGGAATGAAGACTGAGAAGTATCCTAGGCCCTACAAACTGGCTTGGTTAAAGAAGGGCGGTGAGGTTCACGCAGGTGAAAGAACAGATTTCTTGTTGCATGATGGGTTCTTATTCAAAGGGAACCAATTATGTATTCAAGATTGCAGTTTGTGCCTCAAGATCATTCAGGAGTCACATGGCGAAGGGCATGTCGGTCGCGACAGGACCTTGCAGCTGGTTTAAGCTTCCTATTCCTGGCATACTATGAGAAGAGAAGTGGACAAGTATGTGTAGCGATGTCGAATTTGTCAAGTTTCTAAGGGTACAGCCACTAAAGCTGGCCTATACATGCCCCTGCCAGTACCTACTCAGCCTTGGGTGGACATCAGTATGGAATTTGTATTGGGCTTGCCTCGCACGCAACGTGGTAATGATTTCATCTTTGTTGTTGTTCATCGTTTTTCTAAGATGGATCATTTTATTCCATGCAAGAGAACATCAGATGTTCTCAACATAGCCCAATTGTATTTTTGTAAAGTGCATCGCCTTCATGGCCTGCCTACATCTATTGTGTCTGATAGAGATACCCGCTTCATAAGTCACTTTTGGCGCAGTTTATGAAAAATAGTTAATACACAACTAAATTTTAGCAGTGCTTATCACCCACAGACTGATAGTCAAACTGAAGTGGTGAATAGATCCTTGGGCAATCTACTTCGTAGTTTGATTGGTGATAATGTGAAGTGTTGGGACCATAAGTTGTCAGGCTGAGTTTGCTCATAATCATGCTGTCAACAGACGTTCAGGTTTCAGCCCTTTTCAGGTTGTGTATTAAGTTGTGCCCAGGGGACCCTTAGATCTTTTCCCTCTGCCTGAAAAGACCAGAGTTCATAGCAAAGCAGCAGATTTTGTGGCTAATCTCCAGGACGTTCATAAGGCAGTGCACGCCAACTTACTGCAAGCCAACTCCAAGTATGAGCAAGCTGCAGACCGCAAGCGCGCCATGTTGAATTTGAGGTGGGTTATTTTATATAGGTTGTTCTCACTAAAAAGCGCTTCTCAGCTGGAGAATATAATAAGCTTTCTGCTAAGAAGATTGGTCTTGTGAAAATCATTGAAAAGATTAATCCTAATGCCTGCTAAGAAGATTGGTCTTGTGCCAACTTACTGCAAGCCAACTCCAAGTATAAGCAAGCTGCAGACCGCAAGCGCGCCATGTTGAATTTGAGGTGGGTTATTTTATATAGGCTGTTCTCACTAAAAAGCGCTTCTCAGCTGGAGAATATAATAAGCTTTCTGCTAAGAAGATTGGTCTTGTGGAAATCATTGAAAAGATTAATCCTAATGCCTACCGCCTCAAATTGCCCAGCCACATCCGTACTGTTGATGTATTTAATGTGAAGCATTTGATTCCTTTTCAAGGGGACTCCTCTGATGATGATACTGTTGATAATTCGAGGGCGAATTTCTATCCTGGGGGGAATGATGTGGAACAAAGAGCTTTGACTTTCATGGAGTAGTTTAATCGAAAACTGCTATAGTGGCAGTTTGGTAATTGCTACCAAAAGCTGATATTGCAAACTGGACGTTCTAAGGGCCTAGCCCAATGAAAAATGGGCCAGCGAATCAAAGTCACTGCTTCGCGGTAAGGTCCGTCAGTTTTTGGCCAAATTCCATCGTTTAGGCCTCTAAAAAAGCATTTTACTTTTATGGCAGCTTAGAGCATATTTTTATTTTCTTATTTAGAACCCTTTGATCGAGGCGTCATTTGGGCATTTTGTCTGTCTCGTTAAATAATATCTTTCTATATTTGTAATTCTTTTATTTTGGCAATTTGTTATATTTTGAAAACTTTCTTTATTTAGAATTAGGGTTCGCTTAAACCCTAAAGCTTTATAATGTAATGTTTGAAGAAGTGGAAGCAGTGTTGTTAAGGCGAAAGGCGACACTGAGGCGAGAGGGCCTCGCCTTGCCTTTAAGGCGAGAAGCGAGCGCCTGGCATTGCCTTTTTAAAAAAGGCGACGCAACATACAGTTGAATATATATAACCATAGAACTCATGCATAAACTTCAAATATTGTTCATTAATCTTAAAAAGCATGAAAGTAAATATCAAATATTGTTCATTAAGCTAAAAAGCATGAAAGTAAAATTAAAAGCCTTAAAATTACTACTAGATAAGTAGTAATCTACTCGGAATCGGACTCTAATGGTCCTAACTCATCATCATCATCATCATCATCACTCTTATTAGCTTCCACCTCATGCTCTTCCTCATCTTCATCAATTAGATGCAATCCTACACTTGGCCTAGAAGTAGAACCTCCAATATGATAAGGATTAGATCTTGGTGCTTGTGATCTAGACCTTGATTCATAACGAGCTTCATTTACCCCGGATGCCCTACTAACATCATTCCAAGTCAAATCATTATCCGGAAATACATAATCATCAAAATCAGCTTCTCCCTCCAATTCACCAAGTAGCCACTCGTTAGACTCATCAATATTTGATAAATCTATTGGAGTGGTGGTATCTTCAATTGTGTATCGGCGTAACAATGCCCTGTTGTATTTTACATAAACCAACTGATCCAATTTTTGTTGTGCTAGCCGATTTCTCTTCTTGCTATGGAGCTGTGATGTGAAAGTGAGTTAGTCACAATGTAGTGAATTATGTTTTACTATTATTTAAGTCTAGTTGAATTACTTACATGCTCAAATATACTCCAATTCCTCTCACATCCACTTGCACTACATGTGAGACTAAGAACCTTCATAGCAAACTTTTGTAATTGTGGAGCACATGAGCCAAATGTACTCCACCATGAAGCTAGAAAAATAAATTTAAAATTTCAATCATTAATTGTGAATTTATCAAAAAAAAAAAAAGCAAAGGTGATGAATTAGAGGGGAAAAAATTAACCTGGAGAAGTAGTTGTTCTTGAAGTTCTAGCCATTTCCATTCCAAACATACCCGCAGCTTCCTTATACTTTTCAAGTTGTTGTATCATAGCTTGCCTAGTTTTTTGATCACTCACCATTTTTTCTATGCATTTAAGCAAGCCATCATTACCTCCTCATCACTAATGATTTGATCTTTATTTGGATAAAACAATTCAGGATTTAAGAAGTATCCTGCAGCATGCAAAGGGCGATGCAACTGATCATTCCACCTTCTATCAATTATATCTTCAATTTTCTTATATTTTTCCTCATTCTTTAAATCTCGAGAAATGGTTTCCTTTGCCTTATCCATTGCTTCATAGATATATCCCATAGAGGGTTTTCTCTCATTATCAACTAAGCGAAGCACCTTGACAAGAGGTCCCGAAACTTTAAGAGCATGAGTCACCTCATTCCATAATGTGGTACTCAAAACGGTTCTTTCACACTTTTTCCCTTTCATCTCTTTAGCCCATTTGCTATTAACCCATTTTTCTGAAGTAAACATTGTTCTAAGATTTCTCTTTTGTTGATGAATACGACCAAGTGTGAGGAATGAAGTGGCAAACCTAGTGGCTCCTGGCCTTAGCAACTCTCTATTTTTTGTAAACTCCCGCAACATATTCAAAACTCCTGAAGATCCATAAATGAAGCCAGTGAGCTCCACTGCTTTGCGGAAGGTTTCTTTAAAAGTATACAACTTGAAAATATCTTCTAAGATCAAATCCAAACAATGAGTTGCACATGGAGTCCAATATAAGTGGGGGAAGGTAGCTTCCAATAATTTTCCTACAATTAACAAATAATGTAGTTATTAACATGCCTTTTACGTTAAAAAGTAAGTACTCATTTTGAAAATAAAGTATTGATTTTTAAATGCTTACCAGCTGCGACATTATTTGCGGCATTATCTGTAACCACTTGAACCACTCTGTTTTCTCCAATTGCTCTAATTTCCTTCTCAAGTAATTCAGCTAACATGTACCCTGTCTTTGAGGCGTCAGATGCATCGACTGATTTAATAAACACACTTCCTTTAAGACCATTAACTAAGAAATTAATCAAAGTTCGCCCTTTCCTATCGGTCCACCCATCACACATCAATGAGCATCCAAGTCTATCCCAATCTTCTTCATGTCTTTGAAAAAGATACTTTGTGAGGTCCACTTCTTGTTGCAACAATCTTACTCTAACTTCATGATAGCTTGGAGGTTTCATTTCTCTACCATAATTTCCTATTGCACGAATCATTTCTCCAAAGCTATCATAATTCACCGCATTGAATGCAATTCCAGCATCATACATCCACCTAGCAATAGCCACACATGCACGTTCTCGCAACTCTTTCTTAGCCGGAGTGTTCTCATCAATTGTTGGTTATCTTTTGCCTTTTCCTAAAACAGCCGGTTTGGGAGAAAAGAACACATCCAGTGGCCCTCTACTAACATTACTTTTCTTTCTTTTTCCTCCTTCAACTTCTTGCACTTCTTCCTCTTCTTCCTCAACTCTCATGATTTCAATCTCATTATCAAATTCCATATTCGTTGTTTGCTTTTTCCGCTTTCTTCCCTTCCATAAATTGTTTAATCTCATCTTTCACCTCTTTAGGACAACATTTACAAGAAGTTACATTTGTAGAACTCCCAACTAGATGTTGTTTTATTCTATTAACTCCTCCTTTCACTACTTTCTCACAATAAATGCATCGGAGATCATTGGTGTTGTTTTCAACAACTTGCGTACAATGATTCCATGCAATATCGGTTCTTCTACTATTAACCGAAGAACCGGTTGCATCACTTCTTGGAGTTGGAGTACTCATCTACATAATTTTGACAATATATGAAAAATAATAATTAGAATTGGGAAACAATGCACAAATTCCTTATAAATCAAAAGACTAATAAGGTCAAGATAATAATCTTAAATGAGAAACATTTTGACTATTTAGATAACATTTTGTTAACTAATTACTAAATAAAATAATTCTATCTAATTTATTTAATTCGTTTAATGCTCCATTTTAATTTGGATAAATGTTCAAAATAAAAATAAACGAAAATTGGATAATTATATCTTTTGAAATCAAAGTTAATTGATAACTAAATTCTAATTAGTTAAATTATAATTGCATAAATCAAACTCTAATACTATAGTCTACAGCTGTCCAAATTTGTGAAAAAAAATATAACACTTGTCATCAACAAATCAACTCAACATTACTAAAGTCCACAAACAGTCCAAGCAAATTGAAAAGCAATATTCAGTACGAAAAAAGTGGTAGCTGCAGAAAATTGGGCAGAAGACAGGAGCAAAATATGAGAAACGAAAGAAAGCTCACCTGTAAGTGCAGTCTGCTTCTTCTTCTTCTTCTTCTTCTTCTTCTTCTGTTTTTTTATTTTATTCTTCTGATTCTTCTTTACCTGCAAGTGCAGTCTTCTTCTTTGTCATCAAGAGATCAACTCAACATTACTAAAGTCTACAAACAGTCCAAGCAAATTGAAAAGCAATATTCATACGAAAACAGTGGTGGTTGCAGAAAATTTGGCAGCATAACAACTTATAAACCAACAAATTTTTAATATGTAGGAGAAGATTTCAAAATCTGAAAGAAAAAAAAAAAAAAAAAAAAGAAGACGGGAGCAAAATATGAGAAACGAAAGAAAGCTCACCTGTAAGTGCAGTGTTCTTCTTCTTCTTCTTCTTCTTCTTCTTCTTCTTCTGTTTTTTGATTTTATTCTTCTTCTTCTTCTTCTTCTTCTTCTTCTTCTAGGGTTTTTTCTTTTAAATTGTGGCTGTTCTCCATCTATCTCCCGTTTTCTTCTTCATCTTACCTTATATTCTTTTTTTTTATTAACGTTACTGCACAGCTGGAATAAGAAATAAAAAAAAAAAAGGAATTACAGAGAGGCGAGCGCCTCTCCGCCCCGACGCCTCGCGCCTAGGCAAGCGCCTCCCTCGCCTCACGGAGAAAGTCGAGTCGGCCGGCAGAAAGGCGGTGACCCCTCGCCTCGCCTCGCCTGGTCGCCTAGGCGGTCGCCTGGCTCGCCTTTAACAACACTGAGTGGAAGGGAGTTTTTGAGGGTTTAATAATAATTCAGTAGATAAATTTTTCTCTCATTTTGAGTTTATTACCTGGGCATTCTTAGACAAAACAGGAATAGCACCTTTGTTTATTACTTCCGCTACATCACTTTGCTAGCTTTACAAATGTTGTTCTATAAGTATAAATCTGGAAATATGCCAAGTCCAACCATTAACAGTGTATTGGCAGGCAACACAATCATTTCTTTCCAACACAAGAACATTTGCTCATATAGATAAAAAATTGTGGTAATACTTCTTTAATTGATGGTTAACACCTTCAAACTTGATCACTTTTGGTCTTGCCTAGAACTCTATTACATTTCTAAAATTAGATGTCAAATTAATTTAAACCAGCAAATAAAAAGAGCCTCAAAGAAAAGAGTATTTCTTATTCAAATAGCAATTAAGTTTAGAAATATTGTCATTACCAGTAAGCAAATTGTACTCGAATGCTGAAAAATGGACTTCCTAATAGTTTGCCTTATCCAGTTTGTAAGCAAATCAACAAGAAGTTTGAATTTCTTAGAGCTTGACATACTGACCCATCCAACTACCCCAGAATAGTTACATAAAAGTGATGGAAAAAATGTAGATTGAATAAACAAAATCTACCCTCATCCAGCTATATTTCTCCAACTAACAATGGAGGGGTATCAATGGGATCCTCACCTTTTGGTATTCAATATCAAAGCATAGAACGTATATTTGCCCAGTAGTTTAAAAGCGAATGCCTAAAACTAAGCATCGTCAAGATTGGCCACAAGGGAAGTATACATTCTATCATCAGGGGCAAGGCCTGCTTCTACCATCTCCTTGTACAATCTAAAAGCTTCTTCTGATCTTCCCACCTTGGACAAGCTAGATATCATTGTTGTGTAAGTGACAACATTGACAGCTAAACCTTTTAAATGCATTTCATTAAACAAATTTAAAGCCTTGTCTATCTTCCCAAATAAGCATTCCCCATACACAAGTGAAGTGTATGTATAGATGTCTGTAATCATTCCCCTTGTTTCCATTTCATCTTTTAGCTTGTAAGCTTCCTTCAACTTCCCCTTCTTGCCATACCCATCAATTAGAGCATTATACGAAACAATAGTAGGCTTCTCTCCCTTTTTCTTCATCTCCTGAAAAGCGTCTCTGCTTCCACCAAGTTCCCTTCCTTGCAATAAATATCAATCAAAGTAGTAAAACTTAAAGCATTAGGATCAACACCTTTCTCTACCATTGTAAACAGCCATTTCTTTGCTTCATCAAACCTATTCAATTTACACAATCCATTAGCAATGGTGTTATAAGTGAATATATCATTTTTAAACCCTTTCTTCTCCATTGCGTCTTGAACCCTTAAAGCCTCATCTATCATTCCTCTTTTGCAATATCCATTTATAAGCGTGTTAAATATCACCCGATTCACATCAAATCCTTGGCTTTGCATTTCAGTCACCAAAATACCCACTGCATCCATTTTCCCAGACTTGAAAACACCATAAATTAAAGCTCCATAAGTATGAGCATTCGCGACGAGGCCTCTTTCAGTCAACTCATCAAATAACATAAATGCCCTTTTTATGTTTCCCAACTTACAATGCCAGCTAATTATCGAAGTATACACATGAATATCAGCTTCTATGCCTCTCTCCTGCATTTCCTCTAACAGGTTCTCAGCTTCATTGATGTTGCGAGAACTAGCATACCATTCTATCAGCATTGTATATGTAGCTGCATTATAAACAATTTCATCCATCTTCATTGACCTCAGCATCTCTTCAACCCCTTGAAAATCTATTCTTTTAATGTAGGCATACAGAAGTGTATTATATGTGACAACATTTGGTTTAATGCCTTTACCAGACATTTCAATCATCAAATTCTTAGCCCTCTTAACCTTGCCTTTCTTACACAATCCATCAATCACAATTGTCAAAGAATAAACAGAAATATCCACCTTAAACTCAACCGTTTTTTTAAAGAAACCCAAACACATCACCATTTTATCACATCTCTTCAATGCAAGCAAATAAACTATGCACGACCTATCATCAATCTTCAGCCCATTACTCACCATATAATCAAAGACATGTAAACCCTCTTCAAACATGTTACTATCTGCATAAACTCTGAACAACATATCACACAACTTTTCAACAAATGTTGGCTAGCGAAATCCACTATCAATCAGATAAACCAAGTCCGAAACTGAGCACCGAAGATTGTTATCCATAACAATACAATTCAAAATATTCTTCATTTATGCAAATTTTCTAGCACGGAATAATCTACAAATAAGGATTATGTGGGTTCGAAGATCAGGTTTATGACAAATGAGGGACTGGTTTTTTTGAAGAAAGTTGAAGAAAGTCAAGCAAGCATGAGCTGGGAGACTTGGGTTCAAGAGAACAAGATTAGCAATATGAGAATCAAGTTTAGAAATCAGAGATGGTACTGTTTCAAGGGGTTTTAGGCCTGATTTCATTGTAATATTAGCAATCCTTTCTGCAATTTCTTGCTTGGATATTGAAGTGGGGATTGAGGGATTGGATAACTTGAATGCTTGCAAAAGTTTCTGAATTGCCATTAGAGGTTATAGAGAAACTCACCACTGTCAGCTTTAGGAAAGAAACCTCTAGACAGTTTATATAGTTTTTGGAGGTAGGGTTAAAGATAGATAAATCTGTACTCTTGTACAATCAAAGTCTTTCAGCTGCCTAAATTGTAGAATTTAATCATATAAACATATCCAATAGCATTTCCATGTTAAACAGCAACCTCTAAATAAATTGAAATTAAAGTGGGACATCATCATTTGCAGGTGTACTCCCTATCAAAACAAAAAACACAGTCACTAACTTGAAAGTATATAATATTAATGGCAAGTATATGAAATAACGCAAAGTAACAAGACCTTTAAGACCATTAACCATTATATTTGGTAAATCAGTTGGACGCATGGCCAAGAACAATGGAGACAAAGAGTATTGTGTTACATACCAGAGAAGGAAAAGCAGTAATACTTGAGTAATTGATGATTAAGCATGAAGAATGAATAATGTTTAAGAGTAGGCTCAGAATAATTAGAATGAACCGGTAACAGAATGGTAGGATCAGCTGCATTATATAAATATTCTCTAGTGAGTGTTTGTCAATTTGTGTGAGGATGGTTATTTGTACAGAGGGAATATTCAGAAAAGGCAATCAGTAATAAAACCAAAAGTTTCCTCCTCTCTCTCTCTCTCTTCTTTAATCATTCTCCATTTCTCCCCTGCATTCTCATCTAAATCAGATATTGTGTGGATTTACTCTGTTAATTGATTAATCCATTACAAACTGGTATCAAAGCAGTGAGAACTGGGTATTCATATTTGCTCATAAGCAAGGAAACCAAGAAACCACGAAAACCCAATATGGGAAACACAACAGGATCTGATGAAACCGAAGAAATAGATAGGATTACCTCGCAGCAAAACGATATTAATATGCAATTCAAGGCTCTCCAGAAGGAACAACAAGCTCAACGTACCTATGATCAAGTAAGGAATGAACAATTAAAATTTGGAGCTCGTCTAGACCAAATGGTACACCTACTACAGAATCTGAACAAAAGGAAAGAAACAGTAGAAGAAGAACCCACCTCGGACAGAAGAGGGATTTTACCCACTCCAAACGTTCGACCGAGAGAGGTTGATGATTTGTTTGTTGGTCACGGCGATGGGAATAGAGGCCACCTCAACAGACTCCTTCCAAAGATGGACTTACCCATGTTTGATGGGAGTGGCGAACCCCAATCCTGGGTGTGGAAGTCCCATAAATACTTCCAAATCTAGAAAATTCCGGAAGAAAGGAAGGTTGAGTTGGCTTTGGCTACTTTGTATCTGTCGGGGCTGGCTGAGCACTAGTTTTGGTGGTGGATAAGCACCCATGAGAACTGTACGTGGATGGAGTTCTCAAACGCAGTGGTGGTGCGATTTAGGGACTCCCCTGAGGAAGATGTAGTAGCCGACTTCAATAAACTCCGACAGACAGGAACGGTGAAAGGATTTCAGGAGCTATTCGAAGAAAGAAGGCAAAAATTTCCAGTTTAATTTTCAGTTTTTGGGCGGATTGAAAAAAAGAATCAGGGGAACGTTAAAAGCATCTCAAATTAGGGATGTCAGGGATAGTATGAGTTTATACGGAGTATAAATAATTTATAAATAAATTTAGATGCGTGTAGATATTATTTTTATTATTTATAATAAATTTGGATTGAATTTGAATTTAAGTTTTTAAATTTTTTTTTAAAATTTGATTATATATTAATTATATTTTATTAAAATTTTAATTATATATTAATTATATTTTATTTTAAATATAAAATTATGTGATATAAATTATTTTTAATAAAATTATGTTAATATTAAATTTTTATTTATAATTATTTAATTAAAAAAGAATAATTTATATTTTAAATTTTATAATATTTTTATATTTTTATATTTAAATGGGTAATTAAACGGGTTCGGATAATAAACAGATAGTATTAAACAAATTTAGGACGGATATTGATATAACTATAATCGAGTTTAATAGGTTTGGGTAATTTAAAAATTGAATGGGTCCGTACTCGGATAGGATAAATTTCACATATACCTTACCTGTTGTCAATCCTATCCCAACGAGGAGGGACAAGACTAGGGCTGAGCACTGTTCGAAGCAGTTCGAAGATTGAAAAATCTCCAGCTCCGAATCGAATTTCGAAGATCTTGAAAATAAAATCTTCAGAACCGAACAATGGCAAAGGAATCTCCGAATTGAATTGCTCCAATTTTTTGGAGCAATTTGGTTCGGAGATTCAGTTCCTATGGTTCAGATCCGGGTTTATTTAGATACGAAAATTCAGAGATTATCTCCATTTTTAAAACTCTAAATAAAAAATATTATTTAACTATTTTAGCAATAAAAAATATTCAACTTAAATAATTATAATCCAAAACATAGATGATAAAATTATTATAAATAATCAATATTCAATATCCATAATAAAATTAAAATATCTAATATTCAATATTAAATTATTGCAAATTCAAAATAAAAAACTTAAATACATAAAAATGAGTAAATAAACAAATCAAAAGTTGTTAAACTTCATATGCTTGAATTTCATTCCTTGCAATTTAATAAAGAAAAATATAATAATTTGCTCAAATATTTTTAAAATAATCCACAATAAATTCAAATTTAAATAAAAATAAGTATAAAATAGAAACAATAAAGTCCAATAAATAAATAATTCTTGTTCAATCAAATTCAATCCAAAAAATAATTTGTAAAATAACAAACACAATAACACAACTTATTTCGAGTTTCAAATCTCCCACTTTCATACACAATATCAAACACAATAATACAATTTTCATACACATATATATAATTTAACAATAATACTACTAATATTAGATTTTAAATCTCCACATTAATCTTTGACATAATATTTTTTAAAATTTTAAATTCTTGAGTAATATCTATCTCATTGGAAAATGACATCGGAGTTAGTTGACGTTGGGAGTTCCCGGTGGAGTACTCTTTGTTCGATGTTTGTGCCTTCATATGGTGGTCATTGACAATGTAACAGACAGGGATGCTTACGGTTTGGTTAACATAACCTCTAGCTATAGTCTAATGAGAAGAAATTACAAATCGTGAAAAAGTCACAAAATTCTATATGTTTTATATGCTTAAACGGCAACTCATTCATTATGATCATTCTACTAAGTGATAAAGCAGTAGCCTTATCTGCTATATCTTGTTGAGGTTTAAAGACTAAGGTGCTTTGATTACTATCTAAATTATATGGATATAATAAATACCTAGATAAATGATTGCTCAAACAACTAACACTACTAGTAGATGGACATGCAAGATATTTACTATAATATTTATATTTAGCTTTTTTTTTCTTGAGGATTTTCATTATTTTTTTAGTCAAAATACTCTCAACTAAGATCTTTTTCTTTACTACTCACCTTGGGTGATTTTATAGCATTTTCAAAAACACTTGCCTTCGTATTATTATTCCTAAATTCAAACAAAATTCATAAAATTTAATTAATTAAAATTAACTCATATAATTACAATTATTATATACCAAAATTAACTAATTAATTAAAATTAACTAATATAATTAAAATTATTATATACCAAAATTAATTAATTAATTAAAATCAACTAAGATAATTAAAATTAGTTGTATTATTATTCCTAAATTCAAATAAAATTCATAAAATTTAATTAATTAAAATTAACTAATATATGTAAAATTATTATTAACTAATATAATTAAAATTAACTAATTAATTAAAATTAACTAATCAGTTAAAAAATTATAGGTAAAATCGAATTCACAATCTTATATACATATTAAAAAATTATAACTTACTAAAATAATTTTAATAATTTAGTAAAATAAATTAAATAATCAATTAAACATATAAAATTAAATTCCTTTGAAATTATCTGTATACATATTAAACAATATTATATTATATAATAAAAAATTTAATATTTTAAATAAAATAAAGTATTTATAAATTATACAGGTCTACACATTTAACAAACAAATCAGATAACAAAAAATTTAAATAGTAAATACACATGAACAGATGCTCACAAACATACAAAATATATTATTAACCTTAACATAGTAACCATAAATACATCTAACATATAAATCACTAATAGATCAATCGGTAAAATACCCAAATATACACTGATTTATAAAAGAAAAATTATATTTTTATAAAATCTAAATATTATTAAAACAAAAACATCATACATGATTTAAAACTCAAATAAACACAACAAATTAATAATTTTAAGCACAAAAAAAAATCAGTTTAAAACAAAACTTCACCTAGTAAGTACTGAAAAGCTGTCGAAAAACCATGATGGCAACGATTCCAGCGGCGGTCAACTCGTCGTTGAGCGGCAGTTCACTTGATATGCCTCGTGTCACGAGGCGACGAGCGGTCGCCGATAGATTAGATAGAAATTGATTCGACTGCTCTCTCTCTCTCCTCTCCCTTCTCTTTCTCTGACACTCTCTCTCCTCTCTTCTCTCGCCCGTTTTTCTTTCTTTCTTTTCTTTCTTTTATATATAATATATATCATTATTTTATTTAAATTTATTATTATTGTATATATATTATAAACTAATAGTATAATATGTATATGTGTGTGTTATAGTATGTACTATGCTATATACTACATAGTATATATTTATATTATAGCATATATAATATTATATATAGTATATAATGTAGTATATATGTATTATGTATATATACTATAACGTAATATATTACTATAACATAGTATATAACATATAATAATATATATACCATAGTATTGTTATAAAAAAGAAATTCTCAATAAAAACAAACATACACAAAGCAAAAGTAACTTATTGTTATATTAGTTAAATTTTAGTAACTAGTTAAATTCTAACTAGTTTACTATATATATATTTTATTATTTTACATATATATCTAAATAATATTTTAAAACATAAAAAAATCAGGCTATTATATATATATATATATCTTATATTGATGTTGTTATATTAAACATAACAAACTTGATAATATTAACTACTTATAAAACATTTTAAGTTAATATTTATGAATGAAAATAAAGATTATAGTTTATAAATGAATATTGTAGAAATATTTTAGTAAGACATGTATATTTATTTAATAAAATATAAAATAAAGGAATTAAGGTGTGTATACACACACACACATATAATATGATAAAAATATTAAAGTGAATATATTACATGATATAGTATGAAAAATTTAGTAGTTGATCATACTTATTACTTATATCTAAATTATTATTTATATTATTCATATTACTCTCAAATCTATCATTTATTTATCTCTATTATCACTAGTACTATTAATTATTGTTAATATACAAACTCAATATTTTTTTTATTGAAAACTGATATTATTATAAAAAAATTACTTGGTAGCAATAATTTATATAACCATATTGAATATGAATTTAATTTAAAATATTCAATAAATAATTTATTGACAATCAAAATCTTTTACATGTAATTTATATTTTATTAATTTAATAATATTATAAAACAAATAAATCAATATTAATTAGGTGACAAATTAAAAATTATACATGACCATTAATTATATTTTTATTTTTATATATTTTATTTTTAGTTAAATTAGAAAAGTTCTTTAATTTAATTATATATAATATTAAATGTTAAAAATAAATCAATATAATAAAATATAATAAAATGTTATTATTAATTAATCGAATATTATTTTGGATATTCTATTAGGTCTGATTCGGTTCAGTTCGATCCGATTCTCGGTTTAAATATGACCTAATTTCCAGAACCACACCATATTATAAAAATCAGAATAATTTGATTCGGGAAAAGTCAAAAGTCAACAAAGTTTTTTTGTTTTGAATATTTTCAATCCGGTTATTCGGATCAGTTTGAATATCTTCAAGATCCGTATTCAGTCCTAGATGAGACACATTAAATCGGTCCCTTTAAAATATCAAATAAGCATATAATGGGACAAAAAATAGGTGAGATTTATTTATATTATTTATCATTTTATTTTTAATAATTAAATTTTAAATATTAATTTATTTTAGGATGAAGTAATAAAATTATTTAGTTCAATGAATAATTTGATTAATTAATTAATTAATTAATTAATTCTTATTAAATTAATTTTTAATTATGTAAAAATATTAGAAAATTTTAAATTATTTTATTTAAAATTAAATTAGTAAAAATTAAGTTAATTTTAAATAAGTAAAAATGTTTTTTTTAATAAAGGGTTGCGTGGTAAAATTATAAGGTGAGACGGTTTCTCCAAATGTCCCGTGAGATTGGAACTGGAAAAGAGCACCCATAATAACTGGAAAAGAGCACCCGTTATGGGTGCTCTAAGGATGTTTCGACCGGTGACCTTGAATCAAAGTTTTGAACAGACACACTTTCAATAAGTGGTGGTAAAAGCTTCTCAAAAGCTTAGTTGCACTTCAATCTTATCCTAAAATAAAATACCCAGATAATCCGACCTAAGACCAAAAACCCAAACACAATAACACATCCAATAACCCAGCTATTCTCAACCCAAAACCCATAAGCACCTTCTCCCCTAAATTGCAACACAATACGAACACTAAAGCTCTAACCCCTTATAACCAGCTGCCCGAAAAACACCAAACCCTTGTTTACTTTGTGGGGAAAAGTATTTCCCTAGTCATTGGCATGCCACAAGCGGCTGAAGAAGACTTATATGCCAAAGAGGGTTGGCAAGGAGAAGAGGAAGTTGAAGAGGAAGAAGGAGTTGAGATAGCTCAAATTTCTCTCAACGCCATTGATGACTATATAGCTGATAATATAATCAAATTAAAGGGCCAAATTAAGAATAAAATGGTGGTCATCTTGATAGATAGTGAGAGTACACATAGCTTCATCGACTCAAAGCTGATTGTTGAACTGAAACTTCCCACATGTTAAGTCTATCACAGTAACAATAGCGGATGGTTGGAAATTAATGGCGAGGGCGAAGTGTTTTGGTTGCAATTGGACTATGCAAGGGTATAAATTCCAATTTGGTGTTTGAGTTCTAGATATCAGAGATTATGATATGGTGTTAGGAGTTTATTGGATAAAGACCTACATACCAGTAACTTTTGATTTTGAAGGGTACAGATTATTATTCAAGAAAGATTGGAAAATGATAGAACTCAAGGGAATCACAGAGCAGTGTTGAAGATGATGAGTGGCAATGAGCGTGGCAAATTATTTCAACAAGGGTGGAATGGAATATCTACTAAGTTGTTATCACTTCATGTTACTACTATCTTCCGTTCACTAATAGACCTAACCAAAGAAAACTTATAGAGCTCCTTTTAATATTTTTTAACAAAGTACCAAGCCATTTTCCAAACACCGACCCAGCTTCCTCCTTATCGTGTCATCAACCATTCCATTCCTTTACGGCCTAACACAAACCCAATAAATTCAGCTTTATAGGCACCCACATCTTCATAAGAATGAAATTGAGAAATTAACTCAAGAGATGTTGGATTCTAGATTAATACATATAAGCAAAAAAGCCCATATTCTTCCCTTGCCTTGTTAGTGCACAAAAAGGACAATAATTAGCGATTTTATATGGACTACTGCCAATTGAATGATAAAATAATTAAAAACAAATTCCTAATCCTTATTATTAAAGACTTGTTAGATGAATTAAATTGAGCAATGGTATTTTCTAAAGTAGACCTACGGGCTAGCTATCATCAAGTTCTTATGGCACCTGATGATATATATAAAACAACATTCAAAACTCATATGAGGCACTATGAATTCAAAGTAATGCCCTTTGGGCTTGCAAATGATCCAGCAACATTTCAAGCATTGATGAACAAGTTACTTTAGTCGTATTTACAGAGGTTTCTTATTGTTTTCTTTGATGATATATTAATATACAATGAATCCTTAGGATCCCACTTGGTGCACTTGGGACTGGTACTTGAAATATTATTGACTGAGCACTTGTTTGTTATATAGGAAAAGTGTAGTTTTGAAAGATCTTTCGTAAAGTATTTGGGTTATATCATCTTGGCCAAGGGTATAGCAATTGATGAGTTCAAAATACAAGCAATATTAGAGTGGCCTTGCCAAACACCTTGAAGAAATTAAGAGGTTTTTTAGAGTTGATGGATTATAACAGAAGGTTTATTAGTGGATATGGGGTAATTACCAAGCCTCTAAAAGATCTTCTAAAAAAGGAATCTTTTCATTGGACTCCAATAGCATAGCAAGCTTTCACTAAACTAAAGGAAGCCATGACCTCTGTACCGGTGCTTACTGTACCAAATTTAACTAAATCTTTCATTTTCAAATGTGATGCCAATGGAAACAACATTGGAGCAGTGTTAATGTAAGAAGAAAGGTCCATTGCCTACATCTCTAAACCTCTTTCAACAAAAAAATCAAGCCTTGTCCGCATATAAAAGGGAATTATTGGCCATTATATTCATTGTGTTGCAGTGGAGGCATCATTTAGAGTAAGGACAATGTTTTATAAAAACGGATCATAAAAGTATAAAACACTTATTAGAGCAATGATTACACCCATATATATAGTAGAAAGGCATCACCAAGCTCTTGGGTTTGGACTATAAAATTATTTATAAAAGAGGCAAATAAAATACAACAACAAATGTCTTATCAAGAAGAACAGATAATGGAGAAACAACGGCTCTACTCACTTCTGCAATTATGCCTAATTAGGTGAATGAGGTGAAAAATTCTTACAGAAATGATTCACAAGTGCAAGATATCATTATAGTTGTTGCTATATGCTCAACACAAGCTGCTAATTATACCTATAAAGGAGGAATACTCAGATATAAAGGGTGGGTCTTTATTAAAGCAAATACTAACTTAAAAAGGCAACTACTATCTCAACTTCATGACTCTCTACTAAGAGGTCATTCGAGAATTCAGGCCACCTACATTAAGCTAAAGGAGCATTTCTACTAGCCAAATTTAAAGAGTTTTATGGTGGAATGGATTAAGTAATGTGATGTCTGTTGTAAGTGTAAATCTGAAAGTTGTTCATATCTAGGTTTATTTCAACCATTACATATTCCTACCTTTGCTTAGTCCACCATCAGTATGGACTTTATTGAAGGTTGCCAAAATCGAAAGGGTATGACTCTATTCTTGTGGATATTGATAGTTTCACCAAGGTTGGACATTTTGTTCCCTTATCACACCCTTTCTTTGTTGCCACAATGGCTCACCAATTTCTCAACCATATTTGCAAGCTCCATGGCTTATCTAAGATCATTATTTCTGACTGAGACAAATTAGTCACTAACCAATTTTGGACTGAATTATTCAAATTATTGGGTATTAAGCTACACATAAGCACCGCATATCACCAACAAACATATGGACACACCAAGTGCCTCAACAAAACTCTAAAAAATTATTTAAGATATATATGTCACTTGCATCCTAATAGGTGGGTTGAGCAGCTAGGGCTGGCTGAATGATGGAATAACACAGCCCACCATTCTTGCATCAACATGACACCCTTCAAAGCCTTATATGGCTATAATCCTACTCCACTATCTCTGTTGGATGTATCTACTCCAGTAGCAGCAGTAGAAGATCTCTTTTAGGAAAGAGAATAAATACAAAGCCTGCCAAAAGAAAATTTACAAGCTACCAAAGACTAGAGAAAATTTTATGCAGATAAAAGGAGTGAAAGGAAATTCCAGGTAGGAGACATAATATACCTAAAATCACAGCTCTATAGATAAGCTTCTTTAGTTGTGAGAAGACATTTGAAGCTGGCCGCAAGGTATTATAGACCATATGAGATTTTGGAGAAGATTGCGATAATAGTTTACAAGCTCAAATTTCTCCCTAACTCAAAGCTACACCCTATTGTCCACTTGTCTATGTTAAGAAAGAAGATAGGCTTCAATAAGGTACCAATGTCCCAGCTCCCAATTATATATGATGTGTGGTGGAACATTGGCCGCCCAAGGTTCCATGCGACCACTCCATATGTTGAGTGATGGCACAAATCTAAAGTAGAATGTCTAAACAACATAGAACATATAGCGGTGAGTTTGCAGTGAGAAATTTGATTTGTGCGACCGCATAAAATTAAGAAAATTTTAATTTTAGTGCTAACATCATGGATTAATAATATGTAGACACGTGGAAGAAGTATTGTTGTTCATATGGTCATTTAAATGTTAAGTGATTATACAAATACATTGTGCTACTGCGAGATATGACAGGCTGGCAAAATATGGAACATAATGCTCCTGTTGAACAACTGTTGAAAAGATCCGTTGGACAAAATTCAAAATGAGCGACCGCACAAGGAATATGGCTACAGCTAGACATATTTTTACTGAGAATTAAAAAATTTATCCACTAAAATTATGTTAAATTCCACTAGAACTTTAATGTAATGGCTAGGTGGATTTAAGATGATTGTAAATAAGATAAGAAACATCAATTTCAAGGAGAGAATAACATTATATAGCCAAGTTGAAAAACTTAATTTACTTTGCATAAAATTTATAATTGTATTCTTTGAGTGTTGGGTGTGAGCATTAAACATAATTGTATAAGTTTGACTGTGAGCTTTAAAACACTTAGATTTTAGAGTAAGCCTAGAAAAACTTTTATTGGTTGTGAGAAAATTACTCACACCTTGTGAAAGTTTTCAAATATTGTGAAAGTTTGGTGTGAGCTTGTAAAAATACCAAAGTTAGAGTTGAGCTTGTAAAAACTCATTGATAGTAGAAACTCAACAAGTTGTTGAGGAAGTGGATGTAGGATTGAGGAATTTGAACTACTATAAATTTTTTGTATTCATTCTTCTCACTTTCTTTTTACTTTACTCATTTCTTCTTATCTTGCTTTTAAATTTTTTTTTTAAATTTACCATCACTTCTTTAAAATAACCAATTCACCCCCTCACCCATCTTGGTTGGGACAATAATTAATATTAGAGTCTCAAAATTTCTAGAAGTTTAATTATGAAATTTGATCCGTAATGGCAGTTATTCCACCATCTGGCTCTATTACTTCAACTTCTTCATCTACCTCCACAACTCAGTCTCATTAAAATCTCAATTCTTATCTTAGACCTTAATTTGATGGAACCGATTACTCTTGTTGGAAACACAAGATGTACTTGCTCCTTGATGGTGAGGGAATTGAGCTTTGAAAAATTATGCAAAATGAGTGGAAACCTCTTACTCATGAAGTTGATGAAACTCAAGTACCTCTTTCTAGAGAATAATGGACGGAAGCTTAAGAAAGGACTCTCTATAAGAATAATAGATCAAACTCCATTTTGGTGAATTCCATGACTAAATAAGAAATTGGAAGAGTCTAACATCTTACTAGTGCATATAGCATTTAAAAACTCTTGAGAATTATCATAAAAGTACCACCCAAGTGAGGTTCACCAAAACCCAAATGATTGTGCATGAGTATGAACTCTTCAAAATGAAGCTAAATGAGAATGTCACTGAAATGACAAATTGATTGCTTATTATCATAAATGACTTAAAGAAAAATGGAAAAGTATATGATCCAGGTGATGTCAATAGCAAGATATTGAGAGCACTTAGATCTAAAGTGAACTTTGAGTTAAAGGTTTCTTCAATTAAAGAAGCTCATGACCTTAGCACTTTAAGGACCGATGAGCTAGTTGGAATACTCCTTACCTTTGAATTGCATACTGAAAAAGAAGATGATAAAGGTGAGAAAGATAAGAGGAAAGCTATAGCTCTCAAAGCAACTAAAGAAGTTGAGAGCTCAAGTGAAGAAGATAGCGATGATGATGAAAAAAATGGTCATGCTATCTAGAAGAGTAAGTGAATGGAAAAAGAAAGAGGAGAATGCAATCACATAAAGGCAATCTTTCCAAATATTCTTTCAAAGAAAAGAAGAATAAAATAAAATATTATGAATACGGCAAGACGGGTCACATCAAAACATATTATTTTGAATTGAAAAAATAAAAAGAAATGGGACAAGGAAAATAAGAAGTCTCTTAAAGCCATATGAGATGATGATTCTTCAAGTGAAGAAGAGGAGGAAGAGTAAGAAATTGTAAATCTTTGTCTCATGGCTATAAAAGATGATGACAATCACACTAATAAGGTTGGTACTCAATCCTTAAGCTTTAATGTAAATAGTGACAATGTTGAGAATTCCTTAGATGATAGTGATTTAATTAAGCATATGAACCTAAGAGTACAAAAAATATTTTTCTAAAATAAAATTTTATAAAGAGAAATAATTTAAGCTAGAAAAAGACTTTATTTCTTCAAAAAATTCCACCCTAGAATTAAAAATCTCAAATGAACAATTAATGAAGTCTTTTGATGAAATGTCTAAAAATTCATATAGCTTAGAAAACATAACTAAGGAAAACAAAATCTTGAAAGAAGAAATAAATTAACTCAAAAACTCCATTTCAAAATTTCACAAAGGCAAAGAGGCCTTAGATATATTGATTAGTGTTCAAAAGTCACCTTCCTCCAAATATGATTTAGGGTTCAATGGTTCAATTACTATCACATCTAATGAACCAACATTTGTTAAAGCTTATACAACTCAAACTTCTAGTGTTGAAGTTATAAAGAATATAATGTATACACAAAGCCTAAAAGTCCCAAAAAAATCACTCAAGGCTCACTAAGCTTTAGAACTAAGATTACCAAGAGCAAATTATGCAAACATGTACACAAAGCATGAACACAAGAACAAGTATGCACATAAACAATTCTATTCCATACACACTTGTGATTATCAATATAATTCTTCAAAGTTCAATAGACAAAGATGCAAAAATATAAAAACTTGTATCAATGTCATTATTGAATGAAACTTAGCCATATAAGTACATTTTGTTATATTAGAAAAATTCATCTAAAATTGGAGGATCATTCAACAACTAACCCTCAAGGACCCAAGTTCATTTGAGTACATAAAAGGAGATGAACATCATTCTCTTGTAGGTGTGCCTAACAACTATAATCAATGAAAGTATTTGGTTTGTGGATAGTGGATGCTCAAGGCATATGACCGGTAATGCAAAACTCTTCACAACTCTTACAAGCAAGGAGGTAGTGTAATATTTAGAAATAATGCAAAAGGTAAAATTATAGGTATTAGTTCTATTAGTATGTTTGGTAAGAATATGAATGATGATGTATGTTTAGTTAATGGGTTGAAACACAATTTGCTTTGTGTTTAGTCAACTATATGATAAAGGATACAATGTCAATTTTAAATCTAAAGGATGTAAAATTACCTCTTTTAATGGTGAACTTGCATTCAAAGGAGGTAAAATTGACAACACCTATAAAATTGGCATACATTCTAACAATACAATAACACGATCAACTCAAGCACTAACACACATTATGTTCCTATAATCTAGTATTGATAATAATATTTATATATGCCTACTGCACAAGCACTTAATGCAATTATGCAAATGTAACTATTATCGTAAATTAGCAGAATGGAGTATTATATTAATCTATATAACTTACAATAGACAAAACCAATAACTTTCCTCAAAGCATCAAACTGAAGATGAAAAAATACTAGGAAATTATTTTTAAACTACAAACGGAAACTATTAGACTATAGACCAATAAACGACTCTAAATATTTTTCTAAATTTCAACAGAGTCTTCCCTATAACTAGTACATTTTCCCTTGAAACAAAATAAAAAAAAATAACATTTCCAAATATCTCACAAAAATCAACTTCTAAATAGCTCACAATAGTCAACTTCTCCACTTGGGCCTCCATCAATATTCTCAACAATAACTCAATAATAATTTCGCAAAACTAATTATTGTTAAACATTTAGAAATATCACTATATACCATTAATTTAATTTCATTCATTTGTTTCAATAAGTTAATAATGATAATACATTAATAATAAATTTGTTCAATAGAATTTTGAATATTTTTTACACAATCTCTATCATAAACTAATTACTTAATATTTTGAATAAATCACAACCTTGAGATCCCTCTAACAACATTTAATGTAAGAGATTCGGTTTATGAGGACCATATCTTTCTCTACACAACTCCAATGGGCCAGAGGAGTTATGAAAATTATAAATACCTCACCAAATATTATTTATTATAACTTTTAAGCATTTACTTGATGAAGATATTGAAAATTTATTTTTCAATTGCCTTTTAATCAAATTTTCATTTATAAACCTTGAGTGTTGAGTGTGAGCACTTAAAACAGTAAGAGTAGGTGTGAGTTGAAAATACAACGTAAAGTATGAACCTGAGAAAACACTTATAAGGACTACAATTGAACCATAAACTCATGATAAAAGTTCAGTGTGAGCTTGCTAAAATACCAAGTTAGAGTTTAACTTGTAAAAATTCAACTATAGTGAAATACTCAACTTGAAAGTTAAGGGGTGAATATAGGAATATTTGTAACACCCCTTCCCAACCTACATGTGTAAGCTGAGTAGAGGTGCCACACTATCCTAATTGTTGCTACCAATTTACTTAGTCAAATTTTAGTTCAGATTTTTACAGAAATTTTGCCATAGTTCCGCCTAGAAATTTGGATCCCAAGTGTCGTCAAAACTTGTTTTTCTGATTTTTGAAAACATTTTACACATACCAATGTGAATAAGAATACCATCAAATTTAATGCACTCCCAATGAATCCACCTTATACCCTCAACTACAAACCTGCACGAAGAGTTCACACTTCTAATATAACATAAAATAAAGATTTATGATTATTACATACTACTAACATACAATTATAACATAGAAAATCTCTTTTATATTTATTCATATACATGCCACAACTATCAACTCATAATGGAACTAAAAGATCTACCCCTGAGATTTGCTGTGGTCTGGTCGTTGCTTCCCCAAGATTTATCTACTGCTCCGAACCTACGAGTCAAGGAAAACTTAACTCGCTGAGCGTTGTCGCTCAGTGGGTACTTTACCAATAAAAATAAAAGTAGTATATGAAAGTATTCAAAATCAAAGGAAATAATGAAATCATAATTTAACCAACCTTAAACCAATAGAAATTATTGTACATTCAGGGTAATATGCTTTCAATAATGTAAAATCATAATTCAAACTCATTGGCATTATATAGTTTAACGAAAAATAATATGTCTTTGATTCAGGCTCTACTGGTATATAGGGAACCATAGTGATAAGGCAGTGGCCCTCACCACTGTAACATAGGTGGCCCTCACCACCGATATCAGATCACAGGAATGGCCCTCACCATCCTGGTTATAACCAATGGCCCTCACCATTGGCCCCCAATGGCCCTCACCATTGAGTTCAGATCATATCAATTCAATCATAATATCAAGCAGTACTGCATAAGTTAGTATAGTGCACCATACCCTTATCTACCACTCCCACTATCCAGTAGAGCAAAAAGATTTAAATGATTCAATTTAAGTCTCAACTTCATTTTAGAATGATTCAAGAAATCAATTTAATTCCCATCGCACTTTGCCATTTATGCCGCGCAACACATTCTTCAGTCAAACCATTACTCTTTTTCACATATTTAACATCCACAATAAACACATCAAACATTTCAAAGCATTCCTCAAAATATCACAAATTGACCAAATGAATAGTGTTGCGGCGAGACAAATCGGCAACGCAAAATGGCATGACCAAATGAATAGTAAAATCTGGGTTTTCGTCAAAATTTTAGTCCACTTCAGTCATGTATTTGACCAAGTAAATGATCTTATTTTTGGCTGAAATTTTACAGAAAACTTATTTCATATGTTGACTAATTGCATGTAAAATTTCGTTGAAAAATTCCTTCGTTTGCTGCCCCAAACAATTTCCACAAAAATAGTCCAGAAGCTGTCACTTTGGGACCATTTCGGCCCAAACATTTGAAATGCATAGGATAGTTTATTTTTCTTTTGCAAATCAATATTAAGGCTTCTTTAATAGTAAAGTGAAGATTCAAACACTTCCCTTTGACAACTTTTGCATATTTAACTCAAATCAAACTAATTAAAGTCATGAACATCAAAAATTCCATAAACCAAAGTTTGTAAGAAAAATAGAATTTCTTTTATGGTAAAGCACCAAACCTTATTCTTGTACTTTCCCTTTTTCTTTTCCTCCTTCTCCTTCCTTAATCTTTGTTTTTCCTTCAAGAAATTCAAGAACACACCCTTAAACATAAACCTTAGCAATTTAGATTAATAAGCTATCCTCCATTTCTTTTCAAACTAAACCCTAATCTAACCTTATTAAACCTTAGAAACCTTGATTCTTTCATTTAATTGATTAATATCATAACTACTTAAAATTTCCAAATCCACCATAAGAACCCTAATTTCCAATCTTCCAATAGTTATATAACTACCTAAAACTAAAAATTAAAGTCTACATACTAGAAAACCTTAAAAAAACTCACCTTAAAAATCAACTTTTGAAGAAACTTGGAAGTCTTTTGGGTGTTTCCCTTGTTGGCCGAATTTGGTGAGTGGAAAAAGAGAATTTGCTCTTCATATCACATATTTTTATATACAAAGGAAGTGATGATCACCTTGACCACTTGTCCCCTTTTTCTCTTTCTTCATTTATTACACATTTATTACACATGCTAAATGTTTTCTTTTGATTGGCCAACCTTTGATTTTTATAACTTCCTTTTTCCTTTACTTCTTTCCACTTGTCTCTCTTCCCATTGGATCTCATAAAGTTGTCCCGGGTTACCCATCCGGTCCCGACACGAAACCGAGCCACATTTCGTTCCGGCGATTAATCGATCATATCTTTTAAACCGTATAGCTCCACGAGTCAAACTATATATGGTTTTGATCCTCTCGACCTCTACTTTCTATTTATAAGGTCTATTTTAGGTTTCCAAGTCATTTTGAAAAATTACCGATAAGCCCTCAACTTTTTACAAAATTCCCTTTAGGTCCTATTTTTGCTCGGGTTTTCTCCGGCTTCGTTTCCACTGACGATCGTTTCATATTTAACCTCTCGCCATTCTCTACGTACTCACGTCTTTATTTCCTACCCTAAATTCATGTATAACTTTAATTGATAATGACCAAAATGCCCTTAGGCAACATTTCTTCGTTTTTCTTTAACGGGACATTTCCTGGAAAAACCGTTACACGTCGTTGCGATCCGGTTTTTCTCTACATTCCATTTTTGAAATCTATTATATGCACTATTAAGAACATCCGGTGTAACTTTCTTTGAAATTACATCTACGTCCCCAACTTTATTAAAAATTACAATTATGTCCCTTTTGTCATACAACCTTATCTAGGGCTGTTATCAAGAATTATCTTCTCCTTTTCCCTACTCTCGCTATGCACGTGTCTACACTGCATAAATGCAGTAGGCGGATGTGACAGTTCCTTCCTCGTTAATTTAAGCTTCGTCCCGAAGCTCATCAAGTGAAAACAAATATGGGTATTGCTTCTTCATAGTTTCTTCGCGTTCCCATGTAGCTTCTTCTACTTTGTGATTTCTCCAAAGCACTTTGACCAATGGAATCTTCTTATTTCGCAACTCTTTGATTTCCCATGCTAGGATCTCTACCGGCTCTTCCTCATATGTCAGTTCAGGCTGAATCTCAATATCTTGAACTTGTATGACGTGGGTTGGATCTGAACGATACCTCCTTAGCATCGAAACATGGAAAACATCATGTATTTTATTTAATTCAGGTGGTAACGCCAACTGGTAAGCTACCGGACCTACCCGTTTAATAATTTCATATGGTCCGATGAATCTAGGGCTTAGCTTGCCTTTTTGTTTAAATCGTAACACTTTCTTCTAAGGAGAGACTTTGAGGAACACTCTGTCACCTACCTCAAACTGTATGTCTTTCCTTTTTAGATCCGCGTATGATTTTTGCCGGTCCGCTGCTGCTTTTAATCGGTCTCGAATTATTTCTACCTTCTCTTCAGTTTCCTTAACTATGTCTGGCCCCAACATCTTTTCCTCACTCAATTCTGTCCAGTAAACTAGAGTTCTGCATTTTCGACCATACAGTGCTTCGTAAGGTGCCATTTGTATGCTGGATTGATAACTGTTGTTGTACGCGAATTCCATTAAGCTTAGGTGTTTGTCCCAACTACCTTTAAATTCTCAAACGCACGCCCTCAGCATATCTTCTAAAATTTGAATCACTCTTTCCGACTGTCCGTCTGTCTGGGGATGAAATGCTGTGCTGTGGTAAGTTCGAGTTCCAAGGGCTGTTTGTAACTTCTGCCAAAAATTTGACGTAAAACGTGGGTCTCGATCGGATATGATCGAAGTTGGAACTCCGTGGAGACGTATAATCTCTTTGATATACAAGTCTGCCAACTTGTCTAGCGAGTAATCCACACGTACTGGTATGAAATGAGCGGACTTAGTAAGCCGGTCTACGATTACCCAAATCGCGTCATGTTTGTCTCTTGTTATAGGCAATCCTGTGACAAAATCCATAGTAATACGATCCCATTTCTAGGTTGGAATCGTAATAGGTTGTAGTAGCCCTGAGGGTAGTTGATGTTCCGCTTTCACTTGCTGACAGGTTAGACACTTCGTTACGTGATCAACGATATCCTTTTTCATTCCTGGCCACCAATAATACTCCTTCAAGTCCCGATACATTTTCGTTACTCCTGGATGCATTGTATAAGGACTGTTATGAGCTTCTTGCAAAATCTGCTTCTTCAGCTCCTTGGACTTAGGTACCACCATTCTCCTCTTGTAGTAGAGAATACCATCAGGATGAATTTGATAGTCTCCTGAAGAGTTCTCCTGTGCCTGTTGACTCCACTTCTTCACTTGTTCATCTTCCTTCTGAGCCTCACGTATTTGTTGATGTAAGTTAGGTCGCACGTGCATTTCTGCAAAGATAGCTCCATCTTCTGTAGGTTTTAACGTTACTCTCATAGCACTTAGCGCTTGCATTGACTTCCTACTAAGTGCATCTGCTACGACATTCGCTTTGCCCGGGTGATAATTAATCGTATAGTCGTAGTTGGCTAACCATTGCATCCATTTTCGCTGTCGCAGGTTTAAATTTTTCTGCGTGGGCAAATATTTCAGGCTTTGATGATCCGTAAAGATGTAACATTTTTCCCCATATAAGTAGTGCCTCCATGTCTTGAAAGCCAAAACAATCGCTGCTAGCTCTAAGTCATGCGTAGGATAATTCTTTTCATGTGGCTTGAGTTGTCGAGAGACATACACAATGACTTTGCCTTCTTGCATCAATACACAACCTAACCCGATATGGGATGCATCGCTATAAATCACAAAATCTTTTCCTGATTCTGGTTGTGTAAGAATAGGTGCTTCAGTAAGTTTTTGTTTCAGCTTTTCAAAGCTCCTTTGACAAGCGTCGGTCCACTGGAATTTGGCATTCTTCTAAAGTAGCTTGGTCATAGGTACGGCGATCATGGAAAACCCTTTAACGAATCTCCGATAATATCCTGCTAATCCCAAGAAACTACGGACTTCCGTTACTGTCTTAGGTGACTTCCATTCCAATACTGCTTCTATTTTCTTGGGATCGACCCTTATTCCTTCTGCCGATACAATATGTCCCAAGAAAGCTACTTCTTCCAACCAAAATTCGCATTTGCTGAATTTAGCGTATAACTGCTTCTCACGCAGGGTTTGCAAAACAATTCTAAGGTGACGATCATGATCCTCTCGATTCTTTGAATACACCAATATGTCGTCAATAAATACCACCACGAACTGATCCAAATACGGGTGAAAGATTCTATTCATCAGATCCATGAATACTGTAGGTGCGTTCGTTAATCCGAAAGGCATAACAATGAATTCATAATGTCCATAGCGAGTTCTGAATGCGGTTTTTGATATGTCTTCATCTTTAATTCTCAATTGATGATAACCCGATCGTAGATCAATTTTTGAAAAGACTCCAGCACCTTTGAGTTGATCAAACAGATCATCTATGCGAGGTAACGGATACTTGTTTTTGATGGTCAGCTTATTAAGTTGACGGTAATCTACACACAACCTTAAGGATCCGTCTTTCTTTTTCACGAACAATACTGGTGCTCCCCATGGTGACACACTTGGCCTTATGAACCCCTTGTCTAAAAGTTCTTGTAGCTGTACCTTTAATTCTTTTAGCTCCGCTGGCGCCATTCGGTAAGGTGCGATAGATACTGGTGCAGCTCCCGGGTACACATCTATGGTGAATTCCACCTCTCGTTTAGGTGGTAATCCGGGTAAATCATCAGGAAATACGTCGGGAAAATCGCATACAGTAGGTATATCTTGTAACTTTGGTGCCTCTTCTTTCGCTACTAATGCACATACCAGGTATGCCTCGCAACCTTTTTGCACTAACCTCTTAGCCGTCATGGCAGAAATAATGTTAGTTAGATAGTCCTTCCTTGTCCTCTTCCGGATCGTCCCGTACTAGCGACTGAGGTAGTTTGACTTAAGCCACCGCGAATCGATCCCTGGCTATAACCTCGACATTGACCGCCTCCCATGGAACCACTGCCGCGGAATCATTTCCTTGATGATTGGTAGTTTCCCGAATAGTTCTGGGTACCTCTCTTCTGTTTCATCTTCTGTCGTCTATTCTGTTCATCAGACTGGCATTGCTCTACTTCTAGAGCCCTATTGACCAACTCGGAAAATTCTTTGATATTAGCAGCAATTAGCTGCATCCTAATCTCATTATTCAATCCATCCTGGAACTGCTTACATCTATCATGTTCGTCTTCAATTGTCTTCTTGGCATACCTACTCAGCCTAGTAAATTCCCTCTCGTACTCAGCAACGGTCAGTCGACCTTGCTTTAAGTGTAGAAACTCCTTTTTCTTGGCATCTAGGTATGCCTCCGATATAAACTTCCTCTTGAACTCATTCACAAAGAAATCCCATGTTCTCTGTTCCGGTGAAACTCGTTGGTGAACTGTGTCCCACCATATATATGCTTCTTCCACTAATAAGGAAGTAGCACATATCACTCGCTCTTCTGGCGTACACTGTAACTGATCTAAGGCTCGTATTGTTCCTTCCAGCCAATACTCGGCTGTTGAAGAATCATCGTCCCTTCGAGCCTTAAACTCCTTCGCACCATACTTTCTTATCTTTTCTATCGGGGGTTTCCTTTCCCCTCCTACAGCAGGTACTGGTACGGGTGCTGGCGCTGGGGGTGGTGCTGGGGCAACGCCGGCTATCTGCCGAAATACGGCAGCCATTTGTTGCAACATATCATTGGGAATAGGAGCATCAGCGGGTGGTTGCTCCGACGCTGATGTCTCAGATACACGCATTTCTACAATTCGGGAGGCCTGAGATTCGACCTCCTCCTCTATATCACGCTGCGCTGCTTGCGACATCTAAAGAGTAAACATATACCATCCCATCATTATTAACGACCCAGACCAACAGCATTATCTTACCCTAGGTGGCATGTATATAAATATAAAATTCTTAATTAACACATATACAACACAACTTTTATTTATTTCCAAACACAAAGTTTTACAATATTAAGAAGCCCTTATATACATTGCAAAATTTAGGACTCCATGAAATCGTACAATCTCTTATTTACTACAGGATATCTCGTTTTACGTCGGTAATGGCCACTCCCGACATAAAACGTACATCCTCCTATGTTGGATTACCCAGAAGCGGCTAAACCTTAGCTCTGATACCACTAATTGTAACACCCCTTCCCAACCTACATGTGTAAGCTGAGTAGAGGTGCCACACTATCCTAATTGTTGCTACCAATTTACTTAGTCAAATTTTAGTTCAGATTTTTACAGAAATTTTGCCATAGTTCCGCCTAGAAATTTGGATCCCAAGTGTCGTCAAAACTTATTTTTCTGATTTTTGAAAACATTTTACACATACCAATGTGAATAAGAATACCATCAAATTTAATGCACTCCCAATGAATCCACCTTATACCCTCAACTACAAACCTGCACGAAGAGTTCACACTTCTAATATAACATAAAATAAAGATTTATGATTATTACATACTACTAACTTACAATTATAACATAAAAAATCTCTTTTATATTTATTCATATACATGCCACAACTATCAACTCATAATGGAACTAAAAGATCTACCCCTGAGATTTGCTGTGGTCTGGTCGTTGCTTCCCCAAGATTTATCTACTGCTCCGAACCTACGAGTCAAGGAAAACTTAACTCGCTGAGCGTTGTCGCTCAGTGGGTACTTTACCAATAAAAATAAAAGTAGTATATGAAAGTATTCAAAATCAAAGGAAATAATGAAATCATAATTTAACCAACCTTAAACCAATAGAAATTATTGTACATTCAGGGTAATATGCTTTCAATAATGTAAAATCATAATTCAAACTCATTGGCATTATATAGTTTAACGAAAAATAATATGTCTTTGATTCAGGCTCTACTGGTATATAGGGAACCATAGTGATAAGGCAGTGGCCCTCACCACTGTAACATAGATGGCCCTCACCACTGATATCAGATCACAGGAATGGCCCTCACCATCCTGGTTATAACCAATGGCCCTCACCATTGGCCCCCAATGGCCCTCACCATTGAGTTCAGATCATATCAATTCAATCACAATATCAAGCAGTACTGCATAAGTTAGTATAGTGCACCATACCCTTATCTACCACTCCCACTATCCAGTAAAGCAAAAAGATTTAAATGATTCAATTTAAGTCTCAACTTCATTTTAGAATGATTCAAGAAATCAATTTAATTCCCATCGCACTTTGCCATTTATGCCGCGCAACACATTCTTCAGTCAAACCATTACTCTTTTTCACATATTTAACATCCACAATAAACACATCAAACATTTCAAAGCATTCCTCAAAATATCACAAATTGACCAAATGAATAGTGTTGCGGCGAGACAAATCGGCAACGCAAAATGGCATGACCAAATGAATAGTAAAATCTGGGTTTTCGTCAAAATTTCAGTCCACTTCAGTCATGTATTTGACCAAGTAAATGATCTTATTTTTGGCTGAAATTTTACAGAAAACTTATTTCATATGTTGACTAATTGCATGTAAAATTTCGTTGAAAAATTCCTTCGTTTGCTGCCCCAAACAATTTCTACAAAAATAGTCCAGAAGCTGTCACTTTGGGACCATTTCGGCCCAAACATTTGAAATGCATAGGATAGTTTATTTTTCTTTTGCAAATCAATATTAAGGCTTCTTTAATAGTAAAGTGAAGATTCAAACACTTCCCTTTGACAACTTTTGCATATTTAACTCAAATCAAACTAATTAAAGTCATGAACATCAAAAATTCCATAAACCAAAGTTTGTAAGAAAAATAGAATTTCTTTTATGGTAAAGCACCAAACCTTATTCTTGTACTTCCCCTTTTTCTTTTCCTCCTTTTCCTTCCTTAATCTTTGTTTTTCCTTCAAGAAATTCAAGAACACACCCTTAAACATAAACCTTAGCAATTTAGATTAATAAGCTATCCTCCATTTCTTTTCAAACTAAACCCTAATCTAACCTTATTAAACCTTAGAAACCTTGATTCTTTCATTTAATTGATTAATATCATAACTACTTAAAATTTCCAAATCCACCATAAGAACCCTAATTTCCAATCTTCCAATAGTTATATAACTACCTAAAACTAAAAATTAAAGTCTACATACTAGATAACCTTAAAAAAACTCACCTTAAAAATCAACTTTTGAAGAAACTTGGAAGTCTTTTGGGTGTTTCCCTTGTTGGCCGAATTTGGTGAGTGGAAAAAGAGAATTTGCTCTTCATATCACATATTTTTATATACAAAGGAAGTGATGATCACCTTGACCACTTGTCCCCTTTTTCTCTTTCTTCATTTATTACACATTTATTACACATGCTAAATGTTTTCTTTTGATTGGCCAACCTTTGATTTTTATAACTTCCTTTTTCCTTTACTTCTTTCCACTTGTCTCTCTTCCCATTGGATCTCATAAAGTTGTCCCGGGTTACCCATCCGGTCCCGACACGAAACCGAGCCACATTACGTTCCGGCGATTAATCAATCATATCTTTTAAACCGTATAGCTCCACGAGTCAAACTATATATGGTTTTGATCCTCTCGACCTCTACTTTCTATTTATAAGGTCTATTTTAGGTTTCCAAGTCATTTTGAAAAATTACCGATAAGCCCTCAACTTTTTACAAAATTCCCTTTAGGTCCTATTTTTGCTCGGGTTTTCTCCGGCTTCGTTTCCACTGACGATCGTTTCATATTTAACCTCTCGCCATTCTCTACGTACTCACGTCTTTATTTCCTACCCTAAATTCATGTATAACTTTAATTGATAATGACCAAAATGCCCTTAGGCAACATTTCTTCGTTTTTCTTTAACGGGACATTTCCTGGAAAAACCGTTACACGTCGTTGCGATCCGGTTTTTCTCTACATTCCATTTTTGAAATCTATTATATGCACTATTAAGAACATCCGGTGCAACTTTCTTTGAAATTACATCTACATCCCCAACTTTATTAAAAATTACAATTATGTCCCTTTTGTCATACAACCTTATCTAGGGCTGTTATCAAGAATTATCTTCTCCTTTTCCCTACTCTCGCTATGCACGTGTCTACACTGCATAAATGCAGAAGGCGGATGTGACAATATTCTTATTCCAACCATAAATAATTATGTTCTTTATTCTTCCTTAAACTTTATTTATTTACCAAAAAATATTTTAAATTTCCCTCTAATCTCCATAAATACAAATTCACTCATCTTTTGATGGTTTAAAGGACAATATCGTATTTAGCGTATAATAATTTTTATTTAATTAGAAAAATCTAAAATGTAATGACATTACCAAATGTATTTTATTTTTTCCTAAAAAGAAACTAAAATTAAAGGCAAAATGCATAATTTGGCTCGTATACTTTAATGTTTTTTTCTATTGAGCTCCTATAATTGTGACTAACTGAGCCCATATACTTAGTTGTCTTATATTATTTTGGCCCTTTGTTAACAGACTGCTAGCGCATATATTAGATGCACCGTGAATATTGCATGACCTTAATTAACATTATTAACAGATGATAATTTTTGTTAAACGCATCATTTTTTTCTCCCTTCAAACATTGTGTTTAACACAACAACAGCAAATCCAACATTATATTTGACATCAAAGAAGGAAATCAAAATCCCTAAGTGCTTTAAATCGTAATTTTGTGGTGGACAATTTGAAGGAGTGAATTGCGATTGAAGGAGAGAGTTAGGTATTTTTAGTTTTGCATCCTTTCTTGCTTTAGGGATTGGGTTTGTCCTAGTTTATTGTGTTTTGTTGTTTTAGATTGGTAAAATTAATTTTTGAGTTTGTGTTATGTTGTTTCAACTTTAGGATTTTATAGGTGTGTTGGCTAAAAGTGTAAAGAAGAGCATAATGGCTATGAATTCATACAATTCACCTTCAAGTGGGGTACATGGATTTGAGGATTGTGAGGAGCACATGTCTTTATTGAGCTTGCACAAGTGCTTCTGTGGGAAAAATGCCAGGCTTTTCATTTCTAAGTCTGAGAATAATCCAAGTCGTAAATTTTGGTCCTACGCTGGAAAGGTAATGTTAAACAATTCATAAAATTTTAGTATTTGTAGTATAAAATGAATGATGTTGATTGATGAATTTTTGTTCTTGATTGATGCCAATTGATAATTAGTGAGTGATTTGTTGTTATTGTATGAAGGAAAGCCACCGCAAGTATTTTAAATGGTATGATGAGTAGCTTTATAAACAATCATTGATTCTGCTTAATGAAATTTGAACCATTAACAACAAATTGAGGAGGAATTCTATGCATTGAAGTTAGAACATGCATATCTAAAGACAGAGATAAAGCAAGCCGTTAGTGAAATGAGAGAAATGCAGAAAATGTAACAGCCTCATTTTTGGCTAAAATTAAATTTAAAATTAAATTAAATATTTTGAAGAATATATGAAGATTTAGAAATGAGAAAAAAATAAAATGTATATGTATTATATATATGGAATATAAGTAACATATAAGAATCAAAGGGTAATTTAATAAAAAGTTAAAAATATTAATATTAATTATTATAAAAAAATTAAGTTAATTAATTAAATAAATAAAAATTAAAATAATTTTTGGTGGATGATAGAAAATAGGATTTTTGAAATAAATAAATAAATAAATAATTAAAATAATATATATATATATATGTATGGTTAGGAAATTAAGTAAAATGTAAAAAATCATTAAACTTATCTCTTTCTCTTCTTCTTCCTCTTCCCACCCAATTTTTTCATGGCCAAGGAAGGGAGATTTTGCTTATCAATTCAAGCAAGTTTTGAAGGATTTTAAAGGTAAGAGCGGTTTTGGTGCTTTTCCATTAAGTAAGTAAGCTTTCTTACCTAATTTTTGAGTTTTATGAAGTTTTTGGATTATGTGTAATATGAGATATTGATGAAGTATTTTAAAATTATTCTAATACATATTGAACATGTTATTTTGATGAGTAAGCAAAGATTTCATGGTTGGTTGGTTGATTAGTTTGGGTTAAGTTGAAGTTTAGGTTAGTTAGTAAGGATTTTAGGGTTTTGGTTAGGGTTTTATTTAAGAATACTAGTTCATTGGGTTTTATCATTTGAATCATGTTCTAGTATAGTTTTAATGATGTAAATGAACTTAAATTAACACTTGGAATTGGTTGTAATAAAATTCCAAAGTTGGAGCGGTTTAGAGCAAAATTTTAAAATTTTGAGGGAAATATTATGCATTATATTTTAATTCTTGAAATGTGTTAAAATATAAAGTTAAAAATATTTTTAAGCTTAAAATTCCATTTGGAATTAGTGAGATTGGTTTTTGAAAGTTAAAGTCCATTATAGCTAAAGAATGGGAAATTAAAGGATTATGCTTTAATTGATGTTTAGTAGCTTAAATATATTAAAATCTGATCCTAATGTATAGTCTATATTCATATTTTGGTTAGGTGTTAAATAAGTTGTTGTTCCAACAATAGTAGTGAAAGGATTTTTGGTGAAGTTGTGGAGAGTTGTACTTTTTGGCTTAGAAGTGCTCTTATAAAGAGGTAAGTACATACTTTGAATAAAATATATTAGTTTGCATTTGTTGGCATACTATTTTAATGTGTTTTTTGATGAGTATGCTACTTTGACTTGAGAATTCACATAAAAAGTGCATAGATGTATATATATTTAAGGTTTAAAAATGCAAAATGTGTGATTAAATGAGCTATCTTAAGGTGATTAAAAGCATTAAAATATGTGTTTGTGAAAATATATGAATATTCTTGAGAAATGTATAATTCGGGCACATTGAATATGTAGCTAAAAAATTTATGAAACTAATGAAAATTTGTGAAAACAATGAAAAATAGTGAAAATTGGCATAATTGCCGAAGAATGAGAAAATATGTGATTGTTTAAAGAATGCGTGTGTAATCTTATGTAACATCAATTTCCAGAGTATTATATTTGGTGTTATACGATATATTGATTATTTGTCTTCGAGCCAGACGTTGGGCGTTATTATTATTGCCTTCGGGTCAGATGTTGAGCATCACTTTTATTTACCTTCTGGCCAGACGCTGAGCGTCAATATTATTTGCCTTCGGGCCAAACACTAGGTGTCAAATGTTAGTCCAAAGTAATATCTCTGAAACTTAAATATTATATATGGTCAATTGGGCCTAATGTGTGTGAATGTGTAATGTGATGGATTAAAATTGATAATTGTTTGTATTAGTACATAATAATGCATGTTACTTCATAAACTTAAAAAGAAATGCATTTTTGCATCATTCCTACATTCTTATTTATATCATAGTATGTTCTACTAAGCAATATTGCTTAGTGTGACTTGCTTATTGTGCAGGTGACAAAGTTGATTCTGAGAGCCCTGCGAGACCAGGGCAGGTGTAGATTGTTTTTGCTCTTTTTGGAGTTTTTCTTCTACCGCTTGAGATCAGGACCAATAGCTAGCATATATTAGTTCATTTTGAAAAACTTATCTTTTAATTATGTACATTAAATGTGTAAATATGAAATTGTTGTAAATTATTAAAGGTTGGTTATGATTTTGGGAGTTATGGATATGCATTTGTATATATGTGTGTTTGAATATCTTGAAGAAGTGAAGGGATTTTTGAAAGTATGAAATGGTTGAAAATAATTGGGAGTGTGTTTTCTTACAGGTTGTGAAAATTATTATTTTTGGAAATATCCGTAATACAGACAAAACTCTGGTAAATTTTTTTCAGAGATTTTTGTATAAAAATATTTATTTTGACACCTAGAATTATTGTAAAATGTTTTTATTTACTTTTTAAAATGTATTAGAAGTCTGTGAATAGGTATTATGGAAATATGAAAATTTTTAAAAAGAATGAATTATGATATTCTAGTACTGTATATGCATATTTTACGTATACTGAGTATATGTATTATACATATATAAGGTAATAGGGTATTACAGAAAAGCTTAAAGTTATACAAGGCTACAGTAATTTCATTCTTGGTGGTTATGATATGTGTTTTATTAAAGTGAGTTGGTTGTAACAGACCTAACATATATTATTAAGTTATTAGGATTTAGTTTGTGTTAATGGGTTAATGAAGTAGGAGTTGACATGAATTTAGCAGGTAATGAATTTTGTATGATCTCCAGTTGGGGTGATACCAATTTCTGAAGCAACAATCTATAATTTTGCAATACTAGAATTAAATGGTAGATAATCGTTTTTCATCTTAACCTTTCTCAATTTGTTGGTTGTATGTTTGTTGGGTTAATTAGCTATAATGGTGTTAATGATCTTATAGAGAGTTTGTTGGTTGCTCTAATGCTTGCAACAACTATCCAAGCTTTACTTGTTGAACCCATTTTTTTTTCTACCTAATTATTTTCAGACTTGAGACACTCTCAAAATAAGCTCTCTATATAAAATAATTCATTAGTTTGATCTAAAGACGATATTTATAAAGAATGAGTCTTTATTAATCAACATTTAGTAAAAAACAATAGCTTTCTCACTTTTAAAGCTAATCCATTAGACCCTTTTTTAGTAGAATAATATAATGACTTGCTTGCTCATGCTAAACCATCATATCTAATTAATTATTTGAGGGTAAAATTTTGATAAAAATTTAGTGCCACAATCATTGGATAAGTTAAAAAAAGAATGGGCACAAGATTATGGGACCTAATCCGAACTAGTTGTTTTTCTACTCAAAAGTCTAAACCTGTTGTTTTCTTGACTTCATTATTTAGAATCTTAAATTTACATCACCACTTGCACATCAACAATCTCCATCACCAGCAACTGCACATTAATAGCTGCACAACACTACCACCTGCATAGATGCAGTAGCAACATGAGGTTCACAACAGCAGTAGCAGCAGTAGCTACACAACACCAGTAGCTGCACATCACGAAGGCCTGCATAACAGCAAGACCTGCATAGTTGCATCTGTATAACACCATCTGCATAAAACCCCCACACCAACAGCAACACTTGCACAATACATGTATATTAGCAGCAACACGTACATGCACATCAACATAAGCATTACTCTACCCTCACACCATCCCAAGTACCCTCACACAAGTAGATTAATCAATCATTATTAATTAGTCAACTCCAAAAGCAGAAATATAGTTATAGTATTAACTATATATATATTAGATAAAATACCAAATAAGTAAGGTTACACCATAAATATTCCAAACTTAATTAAGCAAAATAAATGCTTCTACATGTTGAGTTACATCATAACCCTACAAAATATTTTAGATCCCAAAAGAATAAGCTTTACAAAAAAGTAAAAATTTATCGCTATCTGCATTTTGATCTTGGTTGTCCTTTCTCTTTTCTCCTAAGATGAAATGTACTTATTCCTAGCCTCTTGCAATTGTCTTTTTGTTATTGTTGCCTTTCCTTTCCATTACATGCCTATTTGTTTGAATCACATATCATGAAGCAATTGATCGCTCCTATTGGCAAGATGTTTTTTCCATGCATCCCTATCATGTTTCTTTTGGTTTTCAGCTGGTTGATGTGAACTTTGTTGTTGGATCTTAGTTGCTGCCTATTATGGGTTCGGCTGAGATGCAGATATATCGGATGAAGAAATTGCAACATTTTTATTCCTCTTACAACCTATTAAGATGTTCCACATATTAGCATGCATCCAAGCTCATTAAAATGATTTTTGTAAATACTTTGGTATGCCATACTACCTTATTGATGAGGCAAATGTTTCTGCATTTTTTTAGGATTGAGATGATGGGCAGGATTGTGTAGTTGCATTTCTCTTTTACTTTCTTGATGATGAAGGCTTCAAAAAATAAATAGTAATTTAGTAAGCTAAATTTATAAAACTAAGTTGAAATTCTCCCAACTTTCTTTAGTTCATCTTTATCCTTTCTTCTAGCCTTTCTTAGCCTTCCAGGTATCTTTCGATAAGTATGTGGAATAATTGCTTCTCTACCCAACTTCTTCCATACATTTCTACCTCTAACAGGCTAAAGAGAATATGTATAAGTCATCATGTATCTGTTTTTTCTATAACAGTGAGCAATGTAATCTTCTAGATTTTTATTGATGCTGTCAATGGCAGATATGGTGTATGGCCATAGAATCCCAATTAGGTCCCATTCTTTACAAGTGCATGTCTCATTATCTGAATGCACCGTGTGTCTATTCATCGAATTAAAAATGCTTGTGATCTCAAATCCTTCATCACCATTAAATTCTAAGAACCAATTAAAACTTTGCTCTTTGTTCTTCTCAAGCTTCTGTATTGCCCTAGGACTTATGTCACAAATCCATGTGTCTGCTTCCATTCTCTTCTTCCACATCCAAGTCATGACTTGTTATCTTACTTCATTGAGAATGGTAATAATCGATTTGCATCTTGCATCTAAGACCTATCCATTGATTGTCTCTGATAGATTGTTATCCATAACATTACATTTAGATTCACCAGTGAAAAAGTGCTTGCACCATGTTTGTAGTGGATAAGTAAGTACACCATCAATAATTCCTTCTCCTAAATCTTATAGCTTTTGCAAATTGCTCTTCAATAACTATTCATATGTAGACTTAGCACAAGTCCAAAAAGCTTTCTTCCTTTCTTCCTCTCTCCATTTTTTTGCCCAATTAGCATAAACATGCCTAACACACATTCCATGGTATGCATTAGGCAATAACTCTTTAATGGCTACATCCAAACCGTACATAAACAAAAGCACATAATTATATCATTACATTGCTAAATAAAAGAATATTTAGTAATTTCTTAATTTGCGTACCTTTTGCATATCTAATATCAGTACATATCCATCCCCATCTCCTAAAGGCAAGTCATGCTTTAAACACCTAAAAAACCACTCCTAATTTAACTTATTCTCTATCTCAACAATCTCCTAAGCAAGTGGAAACATTTGGTTATTTCCATCTTTACCAACGACATATAATAATTGCCCCTTGCATAATCATTTTATAAAGCATTTGTCAAGCCCAATTATTGGCCTACATGCCTCAATCCAACCTTTCTACACCCATCAAACATCACGTAGAAACGACTAAAAATACGTGGACCGTCTTTAGATTATTTATAACTCTTTACCACACATGTTGATCAAGGATTAGACACCTTTATCTCCTCCACATAATCTTCAAGGTCGGCATATTGATCTTTGAAATCTCTGATTATAGAATTTATCACCTTCAACTTAGCTCTCCCGTGTACAAATATGGAAGTATTAATCTTGTACTCACTTTTGCACAATGCGTTCATTGTCTTCAATTTAATATCTGGTTATGTCATCACTCTTTCCCTAAATAGAGTTACCAAAAAGTTATTATTGGCCATCCTATTTTTGTTGACCCTATAACACTTGTGTTGGGGTAAGTATGTTTTAACAATCAAGATTTCATCATCCTTGCTTTGGTTGCTAGCAAACAAGATGCATGGACACCCATCAAAATAATGTACTCCTACCCTTTTTGCCTCATTCTTAACAAATTTTACTCATAATCCCTTCATCACTGCATATTTCGCTGGTGCATATCTAAATTATTGAACATTCTCAAAAACTATACCTAAATAGAAAACCAATATCTTAGCAACAGGATCAAAAATAATTTTGGTTCTTGGTCTTCTCAATGCATCGTTAAGGCATTCCTCATC
Source organism: Garcia nutans (assembly GCA_947685225.1). Classification (NCBI taxonomy): domain Eukaryota; kingdom Viridiplantae; phylum Streptophyta; class Magnoliopsida; order Malpighiales; family Euphorbiaceae; genus Garcia; species Garcia nutans. The sequence goes on from CANTUV010000068.1 coordinate 7,454,386, forward strand.
AGAATCTGAATAATAGCTTCCTAGATCATCTGAATCAAAGTAAACAAAGTTGCTATCATTTGATTCAGATCCATAATCAACCAACATGTCATCACTCCAACCTTTTTCCTCTCATCAGCATTCTTATCACCTTCATCTGCAACCCTCCCTAAACATCTAGTTCTCTCATTAAAATCCTTTACCTTCTCTCTAGCAGCTTCGTATTCCTTATCTTCATCATCTGTTAGTATACCAATAGCCATATCAAACTCATAATCATTACTTTCATCATCTGCATCAATATTATATCCACAATCATCATCTATCATTCTCATAGTCTTCCTGACTAATGTTTTTAACATTACCACAAACCTTGACAAATGGTTGTATCTGTGGTCTTTGAGGTTCTTCTTGTCGAGCTTGATGGTCAATAAATAACTTAACGACATCTCCATTCACCAATCCTTTCGCAATTTCACACACACGTTTATCATAATAAAGCAATGTAAATATAAAATTATCATTTTCTCATTTCTTATAATACAAACCCTTATACTTGTATACCCTACCTCCTTCACATAGCTTAACAAGTTAGGATACGAGAGTAAATCAACATCTAAGCTTTGGTCAACCATGTTTATCTCACCCCTAATGTAATATACTTTATCCTTCACAAATCGTCCCCGTGATGTAAAATCAAACAAATGTATGTGTCTCCCATTCTAAAAAAAACCACGCATAACGAATTAATAAGGGACAACAAATATTAAAACAATATAAAAAATAAGAGAACAGACAAACAATACGTTTATGGTCCCTCAACAAATGATGTAGCACCCACATGTATCCATTATAAAAATATACAAAATTGTACACAAAAAACTTGTTTCTGTAACACCCCTTCCCGGCCTACATGTGTAAGCCGAGCAGAGGTGCTATACTATCCTAATGTTGCTACCAATTTTACTTAGTCAAATTTTAGTTCCGATTTTACAGAAATTTTGCCAGAGTTTCGCCTAGAAATTTGGGTCCCAAGTATCGACAAAACTGGTTTTTTTGGTTTTTGAAAATATTTTTACATAAACCAATGTGAATATAAACAAATTCAATACACTCCCAATGATTCCACCTTATACCCACAACTACAACCTGTAAGAAAAATTCACACTTCTAATCCAGAATAAAGTAGAGATTTATTATTATTACATACCAATAACATACAGTATCACATACTGATTCTCAATCTTATATATATATATACATGCCACAACTAGCTAACTCATAATGGAATCTAAAAGATCTACCCTGAGATATGCTGTGGGTCTGGTCTTCGCTTTCCAAGAATTTGCTACTGCTCCGAACCTATGAGTCAAGGAAAACTTAACTCGCCGAGCGTTGTCGCTCAGTGGGTACTTTACTAATAAAAATAAAAAGTAACATATGAAAGTATTTGAAATAAAAGGAAATAATTAAATCATAGTTTAACCAACCTTAAACCAATAGAAATTATTGTACATTCAGTGTAATATGCTTTTAACAATTGTAAAAACCATAAATCAACTCATTTTGCATTACGTAGTTTAAAAGAAACACAGGACTTTGGCTCAGGCTCTACTGGTATATAGGGAACCATAGTGATAAGGCAGTGGCCCTCACTACTGTAACATAGGTGGCCCTCACCACCGATATCAGATCACAAGAATGGCCCTCACCATCCTGGTTATAACCAATGGGCCTCCCCATTGGCTTCAGTGGCCTCACCACTGAATAAAATATCATATCACAATAATGAGCAGTACTGCATGCGTTAGTATAGTGCACCATACCCTTATCTACCACTCCCACTATCTAGTAGAGCATAAAGATTAAAATGATTTACTTTAAGTCTCACACTTCATTTTAGAATGATTCGAGAAATCATTTTAATTTCCATCGCACTTTGCCATTTATGCCGCGCACCACATTCTTTAGTCAAACCATTACCCTTTTTCACATATTTAATATCCACAATAAACATATTAAGCAGTTCAATGCATTCCTCAAAAGATCACAAATTGACCAAATGAATAGTGTCGCGGCCCGAAAAATCGGCAACGCAAAATGGCATGACCAAATGAATAGTAAAATCTGGATTTTCGTCAAAATTTTAGTTCGTTTCAGTCATGCATTTGACCAGATAAATGATCTTATTTTTGGCTGAAATTTTACAAGAAACTTATTTCATATGTTGACTAATTACACGTAAAATTTCGTTGAAAAATTCATTCATTTGCTACCTCAAACAATTGCCACAAAAATAGTCCAGAAAGCTGTCACTTTGGGACCATTTCGGCCCAAACATATGAAATACATGGAATAGTTTATTTTTCTTTTTCAAATCAATATGAAGTCTTCTTTAATGATAAAGTGAAGATTCAAACTCTTCCTTTTGATAACTTTTGCATGTTTAACTTAAATCAACTAATTAAAGTTCATCAACATCAAAAATTCCATAAACCAAAGTTTGTAAGAAAAATAAAATTTCTTTTATGGTAAAGTACCAAACCTTGTTCTTTTACTTCTCCTTTGCTTTTCCTTCTTCTCCTTCCTTAATCTTTGTTTCTCCTTCAAGAAATTCAAGAACACACCCTTAAACATAAACCTTAACAATTTAGAATAATAAGCTATCCTCCATTTCTTTTCAAACTAAACCCTAATATAACCTTATTAAACCTTAGAAACCTTGATTCTTTCATTTAATTGATTAATATCATAACTACTTAAAATTTTCCCAAATCCACCATAAGAACCCTAATCTCCAATCTCCCAATAGTTATATAAATACCTAAAATTGATACTAGAATTAAATTCTACATACTTGAAAACCTTAAAACTTACCTTGAAAATCAAACTTGGTAAAACTTGGAAATCTTTTGATATTTTCCTATGGTGGCCGAATTTGGAAGTGGGAGAGAGAGAGAGAGAGTTTGTTCTTCATCTCATTATATATTATATATAAGGAAAATGATGATCACTTTTGAATGAATGAGTGTTTTCAAACCAAATGTCCACACTTTTCTCTTTCTTCTTTATTATAACTTTTAAATGTCCACTTTTCATTAGCCCAAATGTCTCATACTTTTATTTTTTTAAAAACCCAAGTCCTTAAACTTTCTTTTAATTATATTTTGGCCCCTCCGCCATCTTGTGTTGAAATATCTATGGTCTAAGGTGTGAAAAGACCAAAATACCCTCTGGCAATTATTTATTCGTAACTTTTAACCCGTACAATTCCACGAGGCAAACTATGTATAGTTTTGATCCTCTTGACCTCTACTTTCTATTTTTAAAGTCTATTTTAAGTTTCCAAGTCGTTTTAAAAAATTACCAATAAGCCCTCGACTTTTTACAAAATTTCCTTTAGGTCATTTCTTTGCTCGGGTGTTACCCAGGCCCCGTTTCTACTGACGATCATTTCATATTTGCCCTCTTGACGTCCTCTACTCACTCTTGTGTTTATTTCCTACTTCGGATTCATGTATAATGACCAAAATGTCCCTAGTCAAAATCCCCTATATCTTCCAAACCGTGCGTTTTCTGAACAAACCGTTACACGTCGTTGTTACCCCGGTTTTTCTCTATTTTCCACTTTTGGAATCTGTTATGTGCACTATTAAGAACATCCAGTACGACTTTTGGAAATTACATTTACCTCCCCAAAACTTTTGAAAATTACAGTCACCTCCCCAAAACTTTTTGAAATTACAATCACCTCCCTAACACTTTTGCATTTTTCTTCAATTAGGTCCCAGTGGTCCTATAGCCTTATCTAGGGCCGTTGTCAGGAATTATCTTCTCCTTTTCTCTTCTCTCGCTGTGCACGTGACTACTATGCATAAATGCGGTAGGCGGATGTGACAGTTTCTCACCTTTATTATCATACTTTTTGCCTTACCACCAATAAAGACAACATTGGATAGTCCCTCAATAACAATACAAATGCAGCAATTGCATTCTTTGAATCAACAGATGAAGTCAAAGTTATGCAGGGATTCATTACACATAACTCCTTCAATCGCAATTCACTCCTTCAAATTGCACACCATGAAAATTGCGATTTGATGCACTTAAGGATTTCGATTTCCTTCGAATCAGCAGATGAAGGAAAAGTTGTTTTGGGTTTGCTAGTATTGTGTTAAACGCAATGTTTGAAGGGAGAGAAAAATGATGCGTTTAACAAAAATTATCATACTTTAATAATGTCAATTAAGGTCACGCAATATTCACGGCGCGTTTAATGTACACACTAATGGTCTGCTAACAAAGGGCCAAGATATTATAAGATAACTAAATATAGGGGCTCAATCAGACGCAATTAAAATATAAGGGCTCAATAGAAAATATTACTAAAGTACAGGAGGCCAAATTATGTATTTTACCAAAATTAAAAAACAAAACCTTTTCCAAACACCAGTTAAAATTTTAAATAATTTAACAATTTTTAAATTCAAATATTACGAAAGTTCTAAATTCACATATGACATTGTGCAACACATCACCATGCCTAGGGGTGGGCATTAACGACAGACTGAATTTAACTTTGATCGAATTTTTTGAATACTAAATTTATTGACTGAATCGACTGATTTTCGATTTTGATTGGTTCGATTAATTAACCGAATCAAATCGACCAGTTCAGTTAATTAACTGAATCAAATTGATCAATTCGGTTAATTAATCGAGCCAACCAAATTTTTTTATTTTATAAGAAAAAATTGTATTTACAATAAAATATTAATATAATTAATTAACTAAACAAAATTTATTAAAAAAATAAATAAAACATAACTTTATTTTGTAATAAAAAATATATTTATAATAAAAATTTATATAAATAAAGAATTAAACAAAAAATTAATAAATAACTAAATAAAAATTATTTTTTAAAATTTTCATTTAACAGTTAACCGATTGAACCGAATCAGTTAAATATTAAGAAAACTAAAAATTAAATTTAGATTTATCGGGCCAAAATTTTTATTTTATAATAAAAAAATTATATTTGCAATAAAAATATTAATATAATTAAATAACTAAATAAAGTTTATAAAAAATAAATAAAACATAATTTTATTTTGTAATAAAAATTATATTTATAATAAAAATTTATATAATTGATGAATTAAATAAAAAATTAATAAATAAATAACTAAATAAATAATATTTTTTAATTTTTTAATTAATTATTAACTGATAAATTAAATTGATTAATTATTAATATAATAAAAAATTAAATTAATTTAAATTTTTTAATTAAATAAATAAAATTAATTTACGATTAATTAATGGAACTAAATTTTAAATTAGTCGATCAAAAATTGAATAAGTTAGCCAAATTTTGCTCACCGTTGGCAGTGCCATGTGCCGCATCAACGTGAAGGAGGGATGCTCTGTTCATTTGTCGAATGGAGTGATACAGCATTGGTCCATGGTCATGCATATATATATATATATATATATATATATATCCATCAGAATGTATAGATCCACGTCGTTCTAGTGCAGTTTATTCTTTAGACGGGCTCAAGGATAGCTTCCTTTATAAGTTGTTTTGTTGCCTCTGCGAACCTGGTGCTCGATTTATGAATCGCTCGACTCGCTTTCTCACTCAATTGAACTCGCCCGAGTTACAACGATTCTTCACCGGCTCCATCACATTTCCTCGCCTTCATATCCATAAACACATAAAATTTCCTCCTCACAGTCTAATCTCGCCCCCTAAATTCACAAAAATCACCTCATTTGCAACCAAAACCGGAAGTCCACTTAGACCCGACCCTAACACTCCGGCGATGGATCCGTACCTGGAAGAATTTTCGGAGCCGGCTCCTGCTGCCGAGGACTTTGTTCACATTGAAAACCCTATCCCGAACATCGAGCCTTTGAGTGACAGCATTGTTGATGTTGCTGATGAGTTGAGGGAGGAAACCGGCACCGCAGTAGGGAGTGGTCGTGGTGGTGATGAGCCTGAAAGGAGAGAGCTTCCGGAGGAACTTTCTAGAAGCGTGGTGGTTCTTACTTGCGAGTCGATGGCTGAGGGTGGGTCGTGCGACGTGTACTTGGTTGGCACAGCTCACGTTTCAAAGGTGAATTAATATTTTTCCTCTCTTTGTTCAATTTCGATTTGATTTTCTGTTTGGTTGCTGATAATTGAAAGGAATAGGGAGAAAAATTAGGTTTTGACGCCTTTGATCTTTGTGTCATTTGAGATTGGAGGAGAGAACATGATTTATGTTTAGTTTTCGAAACTCGTAAAATCCAATCTTTCAACTGATATAAGTCAGGTAATGGATGGGAAATTTGATTGTGAATCTCTAGTTCTAGTGGGTTGAAGATTTTTTTTCCTTCTAACATGAAGACAGAGACCGAAATTGTTTATAGTGGAAACAAAGAATTCATGTGGCTGACCAAAGTTAATTTTGGGATTAAGGCAGAATTGGGTTGAGTAACGTGAAAAGGAATTACCTTGACTTAAGCTATGATCGTATTAGGCTAACAGAGAGGGTTATGGAAGGATCTGTTATGTAAGATTTCAATAAATAACATAAGCTTGTGGTTACATGTTACATCACTTTCCTTTCCAACATTTGATTATTGGATGATAAAGTGAAAACAGAATGTGGATTATCAATTGAAAAATGTAAACTATAGATTTTCTGTCAAATTTTGATTTGACTTATTTTCTCAATATTCAACTGCTATTTTGAAGAGTGCTAATACTTGTTTATTGTTTAATGCACTAATACTATTGTTTATTGTGTTTTGAAGGAATCATGCGAAGAAGTTCAAGCTGTAATCCGCTACTTGAAACCACAGGTGCTTTTCCTCTTTGATACTTCTAAAATTGTATCAAATGTATGGGTGGTTTGGTAGATTAGCTGTTTCCTTTTTTTCTGGTTGTTTTAGTTATTCTTAGGAATCTTCTATAAAGTTATTGTCTTTTGGCTGCAGGTTGTATTTTTGGAGCTGTGTTCTAGTCGAGTGGCTGTACTAACCCCTCGGAATTTAAAGGTTTGTTCCAAAAGTTTCTTGGTTTCCCCCCTGACTTTGTATGCATAAATTCTGAAGAACCACTACTCTTGTCTCTCTCCAAACTGGAGCCTTAACGCCACTCTGCAGAGTAGTTGACGTCAAGCTGTTAATTTAGGTGCTGCTGTATGATTTTGTAGAAGATGATGGTTCCTGACGTTTGATTTTCTTGCCCTGAGGCATAATTGTTGGGATGGGATAAATCGTCATATCATGTCTCACCTTTATAGATTTGTTAGAATCGCAAAAATTAACCTTAATATCAGCTTTGGTTCTGCAGATACCAACTATGGGAGAAATGATAGATATGTGGAAGAAAAAACATAACCTGTTTGGGATACTTTATAGCTGGTTTCTTGCCAAGGCATGTATGGCATGTTTGTCTCTATTTCAATTTTTTTTAATATAGTTGTCATCAAAACTAGAACATAATAATTTGGTATTATTTAAGTTATTTATGTGTGAAACCAATTGCAGGTCGCAAATAAGCTTGAGGTTTTTCCTGGTTCTGAATTTCGTGTTGCTTTTGAAGAAGCCAGAACGTATGGTGGCAAGGTGATACTTGGTGACCGTCCTGTGCAGGTAAGATACTTTTACTGATTTCTGTCCAGAACTGCTGTGCTTATTTTCAGATCAGTGCACTAGGTAGACGAGCTGTCCCATGGATCAAATGCATTAATCTTTTTTTAAGGTTGAGGCTCAATTTGTATCAAGCTTGGCCTGAGCGCGGAAATTTTTTTTCAAAGCAGTGCAAGTTCCATTGAGCTTGTGTGAGCTTGAGTGTACTTAAAATTAAGGAAAGCAAGCCTGAAAACCATAACTGTGGCTTGGATTAGCTTATTTACACTCATAACAAAAATATTCGTTGGTTTGCTAATCATGTAGTTATTCTATAGGAGGTTAGTTAACTGCTACAATATCCTTAGAGGTTGATTGTGGGATTGTGCTGGAAAAGTGGCCTAATACAATGTCCTTGGATGTTGATTATGAGATTCAATCCCATGCATGGTATCCAGTTGGTTGCAATTGCTAGTTGCTGCCCATGTTTAATTAGCATTTCCAATCCAAATCTTGGTCATAAGCATTTAATTTATTGCAATCATGTTCAATTCCCTTGTATGCAAGAAATCAAGCAGTCAACTACCTGTCATGGCTGATATGGTGAGATTTAATTCCATAAGATGCATTATTAGATATTATTGCTTTGTGCTTGCTAATAACCCTGTTTGGATGGCATTTCCCAGTTCCAATCTAGGACAACAATTATGTATCCAAATACATGCCTTTCTCGTCCATCTCTCACTATCTTAAATTTCATTATCACATTTATGAATTTGAATAGTTTAATCATAAATATGACGGTGTTAAATGAAATAGATCACATTACGAAGGACATGGGGGAAAATGCCTCTTTGGCATAAGACAAAATTATTGTACTCCCTGCTTTTTCAAGCATTCTTTTTACCAAGCCCTGAGGACCTTAACAAAATGGTAAGCTCTTAAGCTAAGATTTCAAAATTATGCTTGCTTGCAGTGGGTGGACTTCAGAAAGAGAAATTCATCCTGTTACTAAGCTTTTTAGTTGATCGTAACTTCATTTGGCTAAATTTTCAGCTGAAAGAAATGGATGATGTGGACATGTTGACTCTTGTGATACAAGAGATGAGTAAGAAATTTCCCACTCTAACAGAAACCCTTGTGCATGAAAGAGACCAGTTAGTATTCCATTGCTCACCTCTTTATTTGCAATTTGTATTTTGTTGTACAAATATACTTCCTGTTGTTATTTGCAAACTTCCTACATCTTGTCATCATATGAAGAATAAACTGTAAGCTAATGTGATTACTTTGTGTTTCATCATATTCTAACTTGATGTTGGCTAATAAAGTAAAGTTGCTAGATGTTTTATGTTTGATAATTTTTGTTACGGTTACGTATACTATACGATGCATTTAGAGCACTTGCAAAGATTCAACTTTCTTTATTTATTTATTCTTAAATTTTGAATTGACCTGTAATGTGTAGGTGAGTTCTATCACTGTGGAGCGTAGTGTAGATGTCTTTATATATGGCACTCTGACATAAGGGCAAACATACAGATTTATCTCATGATTACTTCCAACTCTAATTAAAGAGCTATAATTTGGCTGTTCTCTGTAGCTTTTTGAGTACAATATGTCTGATAGCCCTGTTACTAATTCTTATATACTTGATCCCTAGTTGATTATCCCTTATCCAGAATTCTTAAAGCCTATCAATTCTTGCATTCTTGGAGAGCATAATTCTTGCTGTTTTATCCCTCTTTGCTCGTCTATGCTTCTTTTCTTCCTTGTTTGTTTCAACTTCTGTGATAGTGTATCCCCTTTTCTTAATTACTGAGAGAGGGGTTACTTTTCCTTTTCCTGATGTTTTAATGCTGCCTGGTCTCTCCTATTATGGTCTTCTTTATTTGTACCCCTTTGGAAAGAACATCTGGATCTTGAGGTGCACAAATATGTTTAAATGCTGAATAAGTCCTGCATGTGCAAAGTATTGCTCAATGGTTTACTAATTTATAATTTCATTTGTATTTTGTAGATTGCCGTGAACTGAACTTGTCTTATATTTGTTGTCTTCGTCATATATTTGGCACATAGTTTCTTATGATTTTGCTGGAAAATTTTCTTTCACCGGTGCACTTTCTTTCTTTCTTTTTTTTTTTTTTTCTGTTCTATTTATTAAAATATGAAGCGCATGAGCTGAGTGCTAAAGAATCTATATAACTAGCACCAGTCAATTTTGGGATTAAGGCTGTTAAATTATGTATTAGAATATGAGAGAGTTTATTTTGAGTTGGAAGAGTGACTGTTTCATGTGATAATGTTCTATGATGGGACCTGTTTAAATCCTCTCCAAGACCCAACTTTGGTGGGATCATAATTGGGTAACAGCTCATCTTATCTTAAATAAAAAAAAAGATAAATTTAATGCAGACTAGGCTATCAAGAAATTTTATTTTTCATGGGCGAGTAAAGTTATAATTGTTATGGTGTATTTTGTTAATGCACCATATCATATGGTTCAGGTTCAGCCAGCCAACTAGTGTTCTTTCTTAGAGATTCATAGGGCAGGCTCCTGTAGTTGGCATCACACAACACAAGTTTAATCTTTGAAATCATATTTGCACTCTTCGCTCAAAAGAAAGGGAATTTGACTTGAAGCTCTGCTCATCTTATACCTGCAAACAAACAAATTTTGATTAATCTATAATTATTTCTGTCAAAAAAAAATGCTATAAGGTTTCGGGGTCATCCAAGCACTCTAAAGCGAACTTATTGTTCATGATTAATTCATTATCTAATTGTATGTTGTTCATGATTTGTAGCCTCTTTATTTGTAGCGTCTTTATCTAACTTGTAGGTACATGTCTTCCAAGTTACTGAGAGTTGCTAGTGAACATACATCAGTTGTTGCAGTGGTTGGGAAGGGACACTTGCAGGGAATTAAGAAGCACTGGAAGCAGCCAGTTCCGGTCGGTGACATTTTTTTTTTTTGTTTTTGGTATTATTCTCTTTAAGTGATAGATTCTAAACTTTAACATCCATTGATGAACAATTAAATTGAAGGTGAAGGTGCTTCGTTATTGTAAACTTCTCTTTCCCTCTATATATACTTAAGAATAACTAGCATCTGCTTTGTACTTTCCCTTCTCACTGATGGCTTCTTGTGACATTTACCTAGCAAAAGATGAAGCTTACGTCGTGCAATTTTGTCTATAATTTGTTTTATCTCACAAGTATTATGTTCCCTGTACTGCAGATGAATGAGCTTCTGGAAATGCCTTCGCAGAAACCAGCCGTTTCAACCGTCAAGGTTCTTACATCTATTGGTGTGGCAGTTGCTGGTGTAGCTATTATTTCAGGCATTTATCTAGGACGGAGGAAATAGTTCACCAGTGTTTTCTCATTTGCTATTTCATAGTCATATGCGACAAACGCGAGTCAGTTTTTTTCTTCACAATTTTATTGACTTCTGAAATTTGTTTGTCAGCCATAGAATGAATGAGAAATTTTCCTTCTTCGTACCTGTACATTTGAAAGCCTTAATGAGTAAAATGCCAAAAGTGAAGTGTTCATGAGAAGAGCTGTTTAATATCTTTTTTTTTTCAAATTCTGAAATTCCGGTAACTTGCTATTGGATGCACATAAATTCATCTAGGCCTTGCTTAATTCAGGGGACAGGACGTCAAGCACCTATGAGGTTTGTTTGGCTTTGCCTTTCCTGAGTGAATTGAGTTTTGGACTTTCTGAAGTCAGTGACGGGTTTATTCTCTGATTTTTAGTCAAGAACAAGTGAGTTGAGTTGACCCAAGTTGATGCAAAGTTGGAGGCCTTTTTCATTTCCTTTGAAATCTTAGTGAACTCTAATGTAGGCATGACAACGGTTCAAATTAGTGATTTTTAAATTGCTAGTTTTGGTTAAAAAAATACTTAACTAGACAGTTTAGGGATTGTCAGTTTTAGTTTGAAAGCGGTTCGAGAAAGTGTTTGAGGAGCGAGATCAAAAACGGTTTTCAGCAATTTAAAATGGCTTAGAATAATTTATAAAGTGGTTTATATGTTATTCTAATTAAAAATTTTAAAAAAATTATTTTAGATTAAGATTAATAAAAAATAAAAATATTAAAATCAATTTACTAAAAAAAATAAAAAAGATATATATGCAACTTAAAAAATTTAAGTTGCTCATGTATTCGTTTGAACTTCGAAGAGAAATCAATATTCATGTATTTTTTTTATTTTATATTTTATGCAATTGTTAAATATTATTATTATCAACTTAATTTTTTCAATTTTATTTTCTACATTAATTGCTCTAGAATATTTATTGACTATATTATATTCTTTCTTGATTTAAAATTTAAGTTTTGACTATTTATCTTTTTTTTTATAGAAATAGTAATGTAATAAAATTTAAAATAAAAAAATAAAATAAAGAAATAATGATATACGAGATAAAAAAATTAAAAATAGTAGAAATAAAATAAAAATAATAGAAATAACTTTTGAATATAAAATAAAGTGATTAAGATTATAATGTAGATAATAAAAAATGAGTATAGATTGTAGAAAGCATTAGAGAGTAAAATAAAAATATAAATTGGAGAGAATATTGAAGATTATAATGTATATATAGATTGAAGAATGAAGAGAAAAATAAGAGAGATTAAAATCCAAAAATGTGAAAAAATTTGAAATATATATTGTATTTATAGGATAAGTAAAAAATTTAAAATTAAAAAATAAAAGATAAATAAAACAAGTGCAATAACATAAATAAAATATACTAATTTAATTGTTTGAATCGATGGTTTCAAACGTGAAAACTGCCTGGTCAATAATTTTTAAAAATCAAGAGCCTGAACTAAATCATGAATAAGGTTCGGATTTTGGTTTAGTCACTATTTCAGTTTTGACTAGTTTCAATTTTAATTTTCATCGGTTCGGTTTCGGTTTAGTTTTGATTTCAAACTGAACCATGACCATATCTACTCTAATGGGTTAATTGTTTGGTTTGGGTGCGTAGGTCTAGGTTGGCTTTTCTTAAATCGTCCAACTCTTGTTAGAGTTTTAGGAATAACGAGTTTGGATGAATATTTATTCTGATATTTTTATATAGAATATAAATAATTTATAAATGAATTTAAATAAATATGGGTGATATTTTTACTACCCATAACAGGTATGAGTCTGGTTTGGATATATATTTTTGAATACTCATTATCCAAATCCAATTATATATTATTTATATTTTATTAAAGTTTAATTATATATCTATTGTATTTTGTTTTAGTTATATAATTGTGTGGTGTAGAATAATTTAAATAAAATTATATTATTATTAAATTTTTATTTATAATTATTTAATTGAGAAAATTATAATTTTATAATTTAAATTTTATAATATTTTTAAGCTTTGAGATTTCTACAGAAATAACTAAAAAACTATAAATTATTATAAAAATACGAATAATATTAAAAATATTTACATATATTGAAAAGTAATCCACAAAATAACAAAAATACTGAAAAGTTAACACTGTCATTGGTACAAACTTCCTAATTTACAAATATTAAAATTGATATTTTCTCCATCAAATCCCATAAAATTCGAAAAATCTTAAAAAAAAAAATAAAATAGATCGAGAAAAAATGAAAACAAAAACTCAAGAAATCGAGAAGAGTTACTACTAATATATCTAAGAAAAGGTTGCTTAACATTAAATCTACAAAAAAGAAAAAAGGTACGGAAAAACAAAACTATAAAACAATATGAATTCCTTTGAAAACAAACATATTTTTCTATTTATGATGATTTTATTGATTTAGATCATATATATATATTTAGTTCAGATGTTTTGTAGGTGTTATACATTAATGTGTAGATGTTTGCTGCATAAAAAACCACAACATTTTGAAAATAAATTAAAATATTAGATATTTCACAGATGTATAGTAGATATTATCCGAATGTATCATAAATGCTATCTAAAAATAGTTGAATTCATTGTAAATATTATAAAAAAAGTGTAGATGCTTGGTTAATACTCATTCTGAAAATAGTTTAAAACAATAGATTTTTATAAATAGATGATATATACTATGCAAATGAGTAATAAATAGAATTTAAAAAAAGGGAGAATATATTATAGATATTTTTTATATATTATTCATAAAATGTTGATGCTTTTTTATACAAAATCAACTCATTCTAAAAAAAAATATGCAAAAGTGTATATATTTTATAGATACATCGTAGATATTATGCAAATGAGTAATAAATGCATTATGAAAAAAAGTGAATGTATTGTAGATATTTTGTACATATTATACATTAAATGTAGATGCTTTGTGCAAAGAAAAATAAATATTTTGGAAAATAATTTAAAATAGTAGATGTTTTGTAAAAAACTTAGTAGATATTAAGAAGATGTTATGTTGATGTCTGACTTGATTTTTCTTAAAATAGAAAATTATGGAAACAATAACAATATTGGTTTAGCACAGAGGGGAAATGGGATAAGAATATGAGTTATATAGGTTTTGAAGTGAATGGAATAATACTTCTAACTACATGCAAGTATATGGAACTATTATATCTAGTGTCTGACAAACTGAAAATAAACCTAGAGATTTCAAGAATACAATTGCATTACCAAATTGCAAATGGCTACCCACTAATCAACATATAAGATGATACAAGTTTTTATTTCTACATCCAAATAAAGATGAAGGAAGAACATAGAATGAACTACTCTCTCTACGCTACTTTGGAATAAGGATACTATCATAGCAACATCAACTAAGCATTTATATTACAACTACAAAATAAAAAATCTTCAAGGACATATTCTGCACAAAACTCAACACAATCATATCAAACTAATAAAATCCAAAATATAGTTGAATATGCAAATATGATCAACAAAAACATAATTGAAGCAAAAGAACAAGAAGAAGAAGGGGAATCTGATAACACTTCATCAACAATCATCATGAACACAACATAAACAAAAATTGAGAAGAATCAATTATACAAGGACAAAGATACATTCAAGACTATATTGATTTTATACTCCATAAAAAGTCACTTTCAATACAAGGTAAAAAAATCATGCAACAAAGAATATATTGCTATTTGCTATGATGATCAATGCAAATGAAAAATAAGCACAACGAGAATCAATAAGACAAGCCTCTTCAAAATTACAAAATTTGAAAATAATCACAGTTGTCCATTAGAAGTGTAAATATGTTGTCTCAAGATGACAACCAAGAGGAAGGTGAATTGGTTATTTGATGTAGTGATGAAAATCAAAAAAAAAAATTAAAACAAATAAGAAAAATATAGAGTAGAGAAGATTGAATACAAAAAATTTTATTGTGGTTTGGATTCTTCAATCCTATGTCCACTTTCTCAATAACTAGTTGAGTTTCTAATATTAATGAGTTTTTACAAGCTCAACTTTAACTTGTGCTTTCAAAAGCTCATATTGAACTATTACAATGGATTTAAGTATTACTCATAATCTGACAAGAGTTTTACACTAACTCACCCTAAAATCTAGTGTCTCAAAGCTCACTCCAAACTTGAGCAATGGTGTTTAATGCTCACACCCAATACTCAATTACAATATATATATTTTTGATACAAAGCAAGTGTTTAACTTGGCTATTCAATACTCAGTTATTCTTAGAAATGAAGTTTCTTGAGCCATTTATAGCCTTCAAATATTTAACTAGCCACTTAAAAAGTGAATTGGTGGGTGACAACATGTTAAAGTCTTGTCTCTCACTACAATTATTGTTCAGAGAAAAATCATGGTCGGACCATCATTGGTCCGGTCGGACTAGTCTTGGTATTGTTGAAATTCTGCTAGTCTAATCGATATATTTGATTTTCTATCAGGCACTCCTCTAATGGCTAGTACACATGATATCCACTGATTGAGTAGAAATATAACAGTTATAATTTTTGAATCCAATTGCACTGGTCTAGTCGATTTGCTATGGTTTTTTTGGACCATAAGTGGTATGCTGAGAAAATGACCGTGCCACAGACTATGAGCTTCTCTGGAACTTTTTAAGTTTCTATTTCTAGCTTGGTCTAGTAAGACTAGATCAAGGTCCAATCGGGATGGTAACACACTGAGAATCTGAGAGTGTTGTCTAGCCATGATCTCTTCTAAATATTTGGAGTGAAATTGCCATGCTTAATCTAGTCGGACTTCTAGTGGTTTGGATAGACCATCCATGGTATGCTGAGTCCGATCAGACTCCCTATGGTCTGGAAGGACCATCTATGTTATGCTGACATTTTGAGAGTGCTAATGACTATGATCTCTACTTGATGAATTTTCTTGAAAGTTTAATCTTTGGTCCGGTCGTCGGACTAGTCACTGGTCCAATCAGGCCTAATGTAAGTTCTCCAAAATCTTAAATTTCTGCAAAATTTAACTTGATACAATCATTAATACTATTTAATTTGATTGCCTAAGATAAAAAAATTTATTAAGATAAGGATTTGTCTAACAAAAAGAATAATCAAAGACAAACAACTTCATCAGTCATTGTTGAATATATTAAGAACAGATATGAAAACATCAAAATGACATATAAACTAGCAGATATAATGAAAGACATGAAAGATGAGCATGGTGTGAGCTTGAAATATATGAAATCATGGAGATCAAAAGAAAAAGCAATAGAAAAAATAAGAGGCGAACCAGATGCTTCCTATCAAATAATTCATAGCTTTTTACACATGTTAAATACTGCTACCTAGGCTCATTTGTTGAACTACATCAGAAAGAAAATGAAAAGATTCCTATATATTTTTATGGCACTAGATGCATCAATAAAAGAATGAAAACATTGTAGACCTATTATGGTTGTTGATGGGACTTTTTTGAAAAGAACATATGGTGGAACACTACTTTCTGTAGTTGGTAAAATATTTCCACTTGCCTTCAATAGTTGATTCAGAAAATGATAAATCATGCGAATGATTCTTCTTGAATATTAAACTTACCTTTTGTTCAAGAAATGGAATGTGCATCATCTTTAATTGTCATGAAAGTATAATAATAACAGTAAAAAAATGTATATCTTGAAACCAATCATGGATACTACATCTTCAACATAAGTGAACAACGTCAAGACAAACATAAAAAAAAGTCAAAAGAAAGATAAAAAATTTATTCTTTGGGGCTATAACATCATACACAAATGAAGACTTTAATGAAAACATGAAAGAGATTTAATAAACTTGATGAAAGGGCTATATTGTAGAACATAAGCTATGACAAATGGTAAATGATTCATTCAAAAACCAATAGGTATTGGATGATGATGTCAAAAATTGCTGAGTCACTAAATGCAACTAACAAAATTGTCGAAGAATTGCCAATAATAACTCTACTTGAATATCTATGATCCATAGTATAAGAATGGATATGGAAAAATAGAAACAATGCAAGGCCAACATTCACAATATTAACAAGAAAATTAGAAGATATACTGACAGAAAACATCATACACTCATTCAAACTCTAGGCACGAAACAAAATTTTAATAGAATTCTATTAAAAATAAAATAAATGTATTAATGAAATTCAATACAATGATTGCAGGTAAAACCAACAAATGATGAACTATTCAAAGTTTTTGACAATCAAAAGGAATATATTGTGAACTTAAAAGAAAAAAAAATACAGCTGCAACAAGTTTCAAATAGATGAAATCCCATGCAATTATATTGTTACAATAATGGTAGAGATGCATCAAGACTCATTACAATATGAAGCAACTGTTTATCCAATTGGCAACCAAAACACATGGAATGTGCCAACTGAGATTGCAAATATGATTGTATTACCACAAGAAGGAAAAGCTAAAACTAGAAGGCCAAAAAAAGAAGAAGATTCAAAGGTGCATGGGAAACAAAAACCCAAGGCAAATAAATGAGGAAGATGTGGACAATAAAGTCATAACAAAAAGACATGCAAAAATGTACCTAAAAAACAAAAAATTAATCAAGATTTTTTGTAATAAAAATTTAAACAAAATATATGTAGTACTAATTTCATTTTATGATATAAGAATTTACTGAATATCATAAATTTTCTATTGGATAAACATATACAATATGATATTTTAAAATATAGATGTATTTTGTATATATTGTAGATATCCCTTAAAAATCCAAAATAATAGATAGAAATTATAATTTAATAAAATATTAAATAAATATTAACAATAAATTTTGCATAGAATTAGCATTTTAGATAAAAAATATTGTTTAGTTTAATTGTTCTTAGTTAAAAAATAATTATTTTTGTGGGTCTTTCATGATTGAAAAAATATACTCATTTGATAAAATTTTATTGTGGTAATTACTGTCTGAATGTTAAATTATAATTCAAATATAACGTTTTTTTTTAAATATAATAAGTTATATTATTTTTTTAATGTATGCTATAAATTGCAAAAAGAATAATGAGATTATAAGTTAAAAAGTGCAATGATTATTTTATATTTTAATTATGTATATAATAATTTTACAAATGTTATTCGTAATATTTTACTAATTATTTATTGTTATTATAGTTATATATAATTTATTTAAAAAAATTTTCTTAATAATAATAACTTTTGCAAGAGAGAGATTGTTTAAATTTAGATCAATATAAGAAAAAAAAAATCGAGTTTGAGTTTTTCAAAACAACATACTGAACTCCTAAACACTATTGAAGGCTGTTTTTTTTTTCTTTTTTTTTTCTTAATTTTTTTTGTCAAGCCGGCTGATGCTTGATATAGCTTTTAAGAGTAAAAAAAATCCAACAACTAATTAAATTAAGCACTCATTTAATTAGGGAAAGCTTGGAATCTATATGGTGCTGACTTAAAATAAATCTCTATGAAATTCATTTTATTTATAGATAAAATTATTACAAAAATTCATCTATAAAATGTTCAAATTAAAAATTGATTTTAAAGATGATTCTATTTTAAGAGTGGGTACGAAATTGATTTATTCAAGTTCTACTAATAAATAATGATAAATTGTTTTATGCGAGATTTCAAGAGTGCGCGCGTTAAATTTGTTTGGGGTAATTAGCTGTTTTAATGCAAGGTTGATTATGATAACTTCATTTCTCTAATTTAATGAAAGACAAATTTATAGGTCAAAGTGAGATATTTAAAAAAAAATTGAAGAATTCTCCTTGGATTTCTATTTGGAAAATACTGATTCCCGCCAAAAGTGGATATGTCATGCATGAAGACAATAATAAATTGACAAACCATATGAGATTTTTCGTCGATTTGGCTTCAATTAAAATTGATTTTAAATGCAATTAAAACTAGAAATCCCCGTCAATATATATATCTTTGTCGATTTAAAATTCTATAGTGGACGAAGACTTTTGACATTAATTTGCAATGCTTTACTATTCTACTTAGTGAGTGCCCACTAATCACGGCAATGACATGTTCATCATCGCGTGTTTGCTTGGTAGAGTAAATGCAGGGCAGAGACATAACTCAGTTTTGAAGTAGAGCTGAGTAAGTGGGAGGAGATAAAAATTTGAATTCTACTAAATGTATTCTTGAGGATAGGCAAATGAGTCTTAATTTGTAAGTTACACTCCAGACATGATTAGTTTTACATCTGTACCGTTAAACTGATAAGAGACGTATAAGAGCGGAGAAACCTATGGAATAAGAGAAAAAAAAAAAGTAAATGCAGGGCAGATCAATTAATTACAATTCCAAAATCTTTTTTGGAGAATATAAGACTTTCTGGAAAAAGACTTCTTCTCTTCTTCTTCTTCTTCTTTTTATATATTTTATAGAGGATGTCGATATCGCTAAAATAAATGGTCATTGATATACTTCTTTACAAGCAAATATATATATCTCCATTTCCTTCATATTCTTCCAAGTTTTTCCTAAAATCCATCAATAATGAGGCGAATAGTTCTGGTCTTCTTTTTTTCTCAAGTTTTTGGTTTCTGTTTTAAATGTCTTTGCTTTCACTTCTTTTGGTGCTACTTCAAATGTAGTAACAACAGAACAAAGAAAGGAAGCAGAGGGTCTTCTGAGTTGGAAAGCCACTCTTGATAATCAAAGCCAATCTTTCCTGTCATCTTGGACTGGAGCAATCTCATGCAATTGGTCTGGAATCTATTGCAATAAAGAAGGAAGTGTAGCCAATATAAGCCTTACCAATTCAGGTTTGAAAGGTACACTACAGAGTCGTGTTTTCTCATCCTTTCCAAATCTTATCAAGCTTAATCTTCATAACAACTCTCTTTATGGGACTATTCCATCACATATTGCTAATCTTTCCAAACTCATAATTCTTGACTTGTCTTACAATAATATCTGCGGGAAAATTCCATCTCAAATAAGCTCATTGACAAGTCTTAGAATATTTTCCTCAGCTAAGAACCATATCAGTGGCACCATCCCTATTTCCTTTGGAAATCTGGGCAACTTAACTGAGCTATACCTTAGTGGTAATAGATTATCTGGTCCCATACCATCAAAAGTTGGAAAAATGAGATCTCTTAGTTTTCTTGACCTTTTAAATAACCATTTTAGTGGTTCAATTCCTCCATCTATAGCAAACTTAACCAATTTGGTGCATCTTTATCTTTACCGCAATAAACTTTCTGGTTCCATACCTGAAGAGATGGGAATGTTAAGATCTATCACTGACCTTGACTTGGCAATCAATCATCTTACTGGTTTGATCCCAAATTCAAAGGAAACTTGACAAATTTATTATATCTGTACCTTTCTCGAAATCGACTTTCTGGTTCCATTCCAGCTTCTTTAGGTAACTTGACAAAGCTATCCTATCTTTATCTTTCTAAAAACCAACTTTCTGGTTCCTTACCCAAGGAAATTGGAATGTTGAGGTCTCTTACTGATCTTAAATTGGCTCAAAACCAACTTATTGGTTCAATCCCAGCTTCAATAAGAAACTTGACTAAATTGGCTTATATTTCTCTTTCAAGAAACCAGCTCTCTAATGCCATACCTCAAGAAATTGGATTATTGAGATCTCTCATTGAACTTAGATTGCTTGAAAATAATCTCACTGGTTCTATTCCAACCTCAATACGAAACTTGACAAACTTACAAAATCTTTATCTTTCTAGGAACCAACTTTCAGGTTCTTTACCAAAAGAAGTTGGAATTTTGGATTCCCTCTCTATTCTTGAATTGTCCAACAATCATTTCTCTGGTCTGCCCCCTTTAGAGATGAACAATCTTACTTCTTTGACGAGCTCACTACTATCTTCTAATGCTTTCATTGGCCATTGACCACAAGACATTTGCCTCGGTGGTTTGCTCATGTACTTGAGTGCTTACAATAATCATTTTACGGGTCATGTGCCGAAAAGCTTGAGAAATTGCAGTAGCTTGTTGAGAATTAGGCTTGAGAGAAATCAACTAATCGAAAATATCAATGAAGAATTTGGTATATATCCACATCTGAGCTACATAGATTTGAGTTATAACAAATTCTATGGTGACCTTTCATGGAAATGGAAGCATTTCCAAAATTTGTCAACCTTGAAAATCTCAAACAATAATATCACTGGCACTATACCATTTAAACTTAAAGATGCAGCTACGCTGCAATCACTTGACCTGTCTTCAAACCACCTTGTTGGAGAGATTCCAAAGGAATTAGGGGATTTAATGTTGTTTGAACTTTCTCTTGATGGTAATGAGCTTTCAGGTGGAATTCCTGAAGAACTAGACCGTTTATTTGGTCTTGAACGTCTCAACTTGGCAGCAAACAATCTAAGTGGAGAAATTCCCAAACAAATCGGAGATTGATTGAAACTGTGGTTCTTGAATCTTAGCAAGAATCAGTTATCGGAGAGTATTCCACCAGAAATGAGAAATTTACACTCTCTTCAAAGTCATGATCTCAGTAATAATTTATTGATGAATGAGATACCACAACGGTTTGGAGAATTACAGACTAGAAATATTGAACCTCTCCCACAATAGATTGTCCAGTTCCATACCAACCAGTCTTCAAAATTTGTTTAGTTTAACAACTGTGGATATATCTTTCAACGACTTAGAAGGCCCTGCTCCTGACATTAAAGCCTTTCAGAAAGCTCCTTTTGAGGCACTCATGAACTTTACCAACCTTTGTGGCAACAATATTTTTTTGAAGCCTTGTGTAGTCTCTCTTACAAGAAAGAAAATGGGAACCAAAAATGTGAAATTGATTGTTCTTCCTCTCTTGGGTTGTCTATTTTTGTTTTTTGTGTTAGTTGGAGGTTCATTCTTTCTTTGTCGAAGACTTAAAAGCAGAAAGGCGAAGTTAATGGAGACAACTTGTGAAGAAATTTATGCAATAGGGAAGAAAGATAATGAAATCAAATATGAAAACATTATTGAGGCCACAGAGGAGTTTGACTCCAAGTATTGCATTGGGGAAGGAGGGTCAGGAATTGCTTATAAAGCTGTGCTGCCAAGGGGTAAAGTTTATGCTGTGAAGAAACTTCACGAGTCACAACATGCGAAAGCATTTGCAAGTGAGGTTGCTGCATTGACAAGTATAAGACACCGAAACATTGTGCAATTATATGGTTTTTGTTGGCACCACAAGCACTCATTTTTGGTTTATGAGTTCATAGAAAGAGGAAGTTTAAGAACAATTTTAACAAGTGAGAAACATGCAATGGAATTTGATTGGACTAAAAGACTTGATGCTGTTAAAGGAATTGCTAATGCATTTTCTTACATGCATCATGACTGTTTGCTTCCAATTATTCATCGAGACATCTCCAGCAGTAATATACTATTGGATTTGGATTATAAGGCTTATGTTTCTGACTTTGGTACTACAAAATTCTTGATGCCTGGCTCTTCGAATTGGACTTCATTTGCAGGCACATTTGGTTATACAGCTCCAGATACGCATCTTTATATACCTTTATTTTCATTAATAATTAAAAGAATAATTATAAAGTTTATATATGAAGCATGTCAAGTTTTTGTTTTAGTTTTTGTCAAATCAAGTATTTAAATGTCTAATGCATTTTTTTTTAAAAATCAAATGGAATGATGAAGCAAGCAAGAAATTAATTCTAAGGTAGAGTTGGCTTAGTAAATAATCTATTTATTTGTTCAATAAGAAATTCTAACGTTTATTAATACTTTGAAAGAATGTTGTATGTTTTTTTTTCAATTATAATCATACCTTTGTAAGTTAAAGAATGTGATATTTTTTTTAATGTTTTAATGTAGAGTTGGCTTCCACAATGGAAGTAAATGAAAAATGCGATGTTTATAGGTTTAGAGTGGTGACACTTGAATTAATTATGGGAAGACATCCGGGCGATCTTATTTCATCTCGTTCACAAAAAACTTCAACTTCTTCTACGTTTAATGCAAATGTATCATTGAAGGACGTGATAGATCAATGCCTTGAATTACCAGAAAATAAAGTTGCTGAGGGAGTAGTTTATATTATGAAACTTGCATTTGCTAGCTTAAATTCCAATCCCCATGCTAGGCCAACTATGCAACAAGTATCTTCAGCCCTTGTAACTTCACTATGGCCTCTATTGACAAAATCATTCACTGTAATAAATTTAGGAGAAATAATTAATAATTGTCGATGGAGGTGTCTCTAGCCTTAAAGTTTTGAAAAACATTTCTATAATTTAGGTATGATCAACTGCATTTTGTGTTGTTACTTTTCATCCATTTTTATTATTTTTCTTTGACTTATAATTTGCATCAAAATTATTAGAAATCAAGAAACTTTATGTTGATCATATTTTCTTCTATTGCATTATTTTTCTCTGGCTTAATTTTGAGTTTTTGTCTCATGAAAAATGATTGCAATAGGACTACTTTGAACATTTTTGGACCCAATAAACTTTAGCATGCATGAGCTCAATTAATGAGAGTATTGGCTTTCACATGATCATAGACTCTAATATTGACAACTTAACTCTAATCCGTCAAGAATAAAAATAGTAAAAAACATGTTTTGATCTCACTATTATGCATTTGTACTCATGATATATCTAATATATTTCTGATATACTAAACTCACCACATTCTTGTAATCACATTGAAAATATTTAGAAAGAAAAAATGCATTAAATAATAAGAAGTCATCTTTCTAACTGCATAGTGTGTTGAATCCAAATATGTCAAATTTTGGAGGAGGGTTAATAAGATTTTAAAAGACTAAAAATAAAATATTTCAAATAATCAAAGAAATTTTTAAAAGATGGAAAATATGAGAAAAATTTATTCAGCCAACTGAGTAAAAATTATAGAAAATGAGCCTTTAATACTTGATGCAAAATGACTAAATAACCCTCAACAATGAGCCTATACTACCGTTAACCTTATACACAAAAGATGTAAAGTACAGAAAAGTATACAAGCTTTATAAAGAACAGATACTCATGTGCAAATACATAACCATTCCCCCCTCAAGATAGAGAATGATGAATCAATCTTATAACAGCCTCATATTCTATATATATAGTATGTATATCCTGTATACATAGAATATAAATATATAATACAAAGATGCTGCGATAATTCACTGTAAAATCATTTTTTATAAGTTAAACTATAATTAAATAAATTTATAAAGGAAAAATCTCTGAAAAAATTCATCAGAATTTTATCTGTAATTTGAACATTCCTAAAACAACGAACACATATAACCTGCGAAAAAAAATTTAACATTCCTAATAATCAATTTCATTCACAAATCTTCTAAATTTTCCAAAACATAATCAAAATATATAAAAATTATTTATTTTAATCAAATACATACTTATAAATATACATCACAATCCCAATTCCTCATCCAATACACAACAGTGGAGAGTCAATAATCATAAACTAAAATACTTATAAACCACAATGTACATGTATGCATTTGGCACTGTTGATCTGGCGGTACTCTAGATCACCAAGTATTTATCATAGTCTGGATTTCTCTATTCGACAACTCTCTTACCTGCGCGATTCTCACAATCTCGCTAAGCCTACAACTTAATGATACATATTTAAAAACAACAATACATAATACACACACATTTAATATGCTTTTCCTCATGTTATAATTTTACAATATTTATAAAACTTTTGTTAATTTTTACTCCATACATCATATGTAAATATATCACCAAGTCCAACATACACAGTATCAATTCCATGACTCAACTTTGCTTGGGTTATCTCAGTCTCTATACCCAGCTCTGCTCAGGTCTAACAGCACATGCACTATCAATCTCATAATATAGTCACAATCCATCACCATACATTATTCATCATTTACTTATTAGTTCATCTCACATACTTTATCATATCATAACAAAATCATCATATACCATTATCCACATAATAAACTCAATCACACCATTCAACTTACAACATGACACATATATACACATAAAAATATCACAAGTGTACACATATTGGGCCCAAGAGTCCTTTTATATTGGCCTAGTTCCAAAAATATTTTCTTGGGCTATCTCAAACATCTAAGATACTAGCGTGTCTCACTAGAAAGCATAATAATTGCTAAGATTGTTGGACAATCAAACTCTATTTTGATCATTGACAATCAAATTAGTAAATAATTAATGATTTCAAACAAGTCTATTTTTCAGAGTTAGAAATCGAGCACTATTTGCGATTGCCCGTGCGATCGCACAAGTATAGTATGAGGACAGAACCAAACTGCATTCAGACTTGCCGAGCAAAGATCGAATGGCTATATAGAATGCCGAGCCAGATATAGAACTGTCGAGTTAAAAGTAGCTCGATGAGTCAACCGAGCTAAGCAAGCTGTGCAGCTCGATACCGAGCTAGACAAGCCAACTGCAACAACTAAGCTAAGTCCATAATTTTCATAGAAGAGTTTACATTCTCAGTGAGCAGTGAAGTTAGGATGCCCAGTAGGCGTGCGACCGTACGCGAGTACTGAGCGATCGCACCAAATCAAGATAAAAATTCATAAATTCACAAAAAAGGATATTAGTCTTAGTGAACAGTGAAGTCAGGATGCAAGAACTTCATGCGACCGCCCAAGCCGACCAAGCGACCGCTCGTAACAAAGACCTAAAAGTATAAAATGGATAGAAGAGATAGCAGTCAACTCTCGCAGTGCTTCCTCGATGCTCAAAACCTTGTGCAACTGCCTAGAGAACCGAGCGAACATACAAGTCCGGCAGATTTAAATTTTAGAGCCAAATACCTCGGACCAATTATAACCGAATATGTGGATGAAGAAATTTAAATTCAATGGTAACCTTGTGCTGAGCGACCGCATGCCTAGCTGGGCGACTACACGACACAAAGTTATGGGCAAGCAAGATTCTGTCAGACAATGAAATTCGACCATTAAAACTAGTCGTTACACATAACTTTTAAACCCTGCGACCACCCACCAAGCCGAACGACCGCACACCGAGTTTCAGTCATATAATTAGTGGAAGACAAGCGTTAAACATGTAGGAACCACATCAAATGGCTAGTTTAAGCCAAGTGGCTATAAATACCACACTAAACTTTATTTTTGTGGTAAGAGAATACTTTGATTGTTATTATAATTTCATTGAATAATATTTTTTCATTATCTTGTCTAAAGATCAGAATCAAAATCTTGGAGTGTTAGGTGTGAGCATTAAACATCATCAAAAGTTTGAGTGTGAGCTTAGAAACACTTAGGTTATGAGAGTGAGCCTGGGAAAACTCTTGTAAGGTTATGAAGATTGATCTCAACCATTGAAATAATTTGGTGAGAGCTAGAAAAAAAACCAAGTTAGAGTTAAGCTTGTAAAAATTCAAGACTAGTGGAACCTTAACAAGTTCTTAAGGAAGTGGATTTATGATTAAGGTAAATCCGAACCACTATATCTCTTTGTTTTCTTTTTTCTCTACTCTACTCAATCTTCATCTATATTTTCTCCATCTCCTGTTTTTGAATTTTAAATTTACCATCACTCTTCATATCAACAAATTCACCCCCTTCTTGGTTGCTAGTTTGGGACAATAATTGATATTAAAGCTTGGTTAATTTCTTCAAACTTAATTATGAAATTTGATCCAAAATGGTAGCCATTCCACGAACAAATAACTTCACTCATGGAAACCTAAATTCATTCCTTAAACCCTAATTCGATGGAACAAATTACTCTTATTGGAAACACAAGATGTTCTTGTTCCTAGATAGTGAAGGAATTGAGCTTGGGGATTTTGTTGAAAATGAGTGAAAATCTCCTAGTCATGAAGTTAATAGTGTCCAAGTTTCTCTTTTTAAATCACAATGGTCAAGTGCCAATGTGAGAGATCGATTCAAGAATAATAGGGCATCCTCTATCTTGATGAATTCAATATCAAGAGAAGAAGGTGGGAGAGTCCAACATTTAACCTGTGCACATTACATTTGAAAAACTCTTGAGAAATATCATGAGGGTACTACCCAAATGAGGCTCACCAAGAAGCAAATGTATGTATATGAGTATGAGCTATTCAAGATGAAGCCCAACAAAAATGTCACCGACATGATAAACCGCTTGCTTGCCATTGTCAACAAATTAGAGAAAAATGGTAAGATATATGATCAAGATGATGTTAATAGCAAAATCTTGAGAGCACTTAGAGCAAAGAAGAACTTTGACTCTAAAGTTTCTTCAAGCGAAGAAACTCATGACCTTAGCTCTTTGAGAACCAATGAACTAGTAAAAAACTACTCACCTTCGAATTGCACACTGAAAAAGAAGAAGAACAAGGTGAAAAAGAGAAAAGGAAAGCAATAGCTCTCAAAGCCATCAAAGAAGTTGAGAGCTCAAGTGATGAAGATAGTAACGATGAAGAAGAGTTGGTTATGCTATCCAAAAGGATAAGTTATTAGAAGAGAAAGAGAAGACTACAAGCTAACAAAGGTACATTTCCTAAATCCTCCTTCAAAGATAAAGATAAAAAGAATGAAGTGAAATGTTATAAATGTGGCAAATCTGATCACATCAAGTCGGATTGCTTCAAATTGAAAAGCTAAAAGAAGTGAGATAAGGAAAAGAAGAGATAACTCAAAGCTACATGGGATGATGACTTTTCAAGTGAAGAAGAGGAAGAAATTGCAAATCTATGTCTCAAGGCTATTGAAGATGATAATAACTCCAATGAGGTAAGTACTTCATCTTTAAACTTAATTGGATATGATGATGATGTTGATGATACTTTAGATGAAAATGATTTGATTGAACATATGAACCTTAGAATAGAAAAGTATTCCTCTAAGATTGAATTTTATAAAAACAAATGTTCCAACTTAGAAAAGAATTTGGTGTTTTTGAAAAACTCTATATTAGAATTGAAGACCTCAAATGAAAATTTGTTGAAATGACTAAAAATTTCATATAGCTTAGAAAATATGACCAAGGAAAATAAAGCATCAAAGGATGAAATAAATAAGTTAAAAGAGTCAATTTCAAAATTGCATGAGGGAAAAGAGGCCTTAGATATATTGATCAATAATTAAAGACCACCTTCCTTGAAACATGGTTTAGGGTTCATTGGTTCATCTAATACTTCATCTAATGCACCAATATTTATTAGAGCTTCTACAACACAAACATCTAGTGTTGATGTTGTGAAGAATACTAATACACAAACCAAGCCTAAAAGCCCTAAAAGGATTACATTGGATTCACAAAGCTCTAGAACTAAAGTTTCAAGAGCAAATCATGCATTCATGTATACAAGGCGTGTACATAAAACAAAAATGCACAAAAACAATCTCATTTAACACACACTTGTAATTATGTGCATGGTTTATTGAATTTCAATAAGAAAGTGCATAAGTATAGAACCTTATTTCAATGCACTTATTGTATGAAATTTGGACACAAGAGCACATTTTGTTATATTAGGAAGGCTCATATTAAGTTAGAGAATTCTTCTATTACTAACCTCCAAGGACCCAACTTCATTTGGGCACCTAAAAGAAGATGAACATTGTTATTCTGTAGGTATGCCTAAAATCCACTATCAATGAAAATGTTTAACTTGTGGATAGTGGATGCTCAAGACATATGACAGGTAATACAAAACTTTTTACAACACTCACTTACAAGCATGGAGGTAATGTAACTTTTGGTAATAATGCTAAAGGTAAAATCATTGGCATTGGTTCCATTGGCATGCTTGGTAAGAATATGATTGATAATGTTTGGCTTATTGATGGATTGAAATATAATTTTCTTAGTGTAAGTCAATTATATGATAAATGATATGATGTAAGTTTTGACTCTAAAGGATGCAAAGTTACTAATTCAAATGGTGAACTTGTATTCAAAGGAGTTAGAATTTGCAATACTTATAAAATTGACTTATATTCAAATAGTGCATTTGAATGTTTGATTACCATTAGTAATAATTCTTGATTGTGGCATAGAAGACTAGGACATGCTAGTATGGATCAATTACAATGCATTAGTAAAGAAGAACTAGTTAATGGTCTCCCTAAAGTAAAATTTGATAAAGATAGGACTTGAGAACCTTGTCAATTTGGTAAGAAACATAAAAGTTTATTCAAATCTAAAAAGTTTGTAAGCACTTTTAGACCCTTAGAACTCATTCACTTGGATTTATTTGGACCAAATAGATTTGCTAGCATATGTGGCAAGTTATATGTATTTGTACTTGTTGATGACTACTCAAGATTTATATGAGTTAATTTCTTAGTTTAAAAGAATGAAGCTTTCAATCATTTTAAAATATTTACAAAAAATTTCAAAATAAAAAAGACTATGTAATCACATCTATTAAAAGTGATCATAGCAAAAAATTTGAAAATGAGAATTTTGAAAATTTTTGCAATGAGCTTGGTATTTCACACAACTTTTAAGCTCCTAGAACACCACAATAAAATGGTATGGTTAAAAGAAAAAATAGAACTTTAATTGAAATGGCTAGGACAATGTTCAATAAGTATGAGTTACCATCTTACTTTTAGGCGAAAGCCGTTAATACCGCATGTTATATTTCAAATCGTGTTTACAAAAAGCTTTTGATAAATAAAAATTTTTATGAGCTATGGAATGGAAGAATACCCAAAATCTCATACCTTAGAGTATTTGAATGCAAATACTTTATATTGAATACCAAGGACAATCTTAAAAAATTCTCATCAAAATCGGATGAAGGCATATTTTTAGGATATTCATCATCTAACAAAGCATATAGAGTATTTAATAAGAGAACACTAGTAGTTGAAGAATCAATGCATATTATTTTTGATAAATCATCTAAACTTGATAAAAGAAAAGGTAGTATTCTTGATGATTTTATTGGTACATTTGAACAATAAGAAACAATAAATACTCTAAAGAACAATCTTGATGAACAAGAAGAAGAGTCTCAAGAGCTACCAAAAGATTGGGATTACAAGAAGGATCATTCAAAAGAACTAATTATTGGTAACACCTCAAAGGGAGTAACTACTAGATCTCAATTTAAATACTTAGATTCTAATATTGCTTTTATTTCTCAAATTGAGCCAATAACCATTGAGCAGGCTCTTAGTGATGAGTGTTGGGTGATTGTTATGCAGGATGAACTCAACCAATTTGAGAGAAATAAAGTATCAAAACTTTTTCCTCAACCTAAAGATCATCCAATTATAGGATATAAATGAGTCTATACGAATAAGCTTGATGAAAATGGTCTCATTACTAGAAACAAAGCTAGATTGGTAGCCAAAGGCTATAACTAAGAAGAAGTCATTGATTATGATGAGACATTTGCATACGTTGCTAGATTAGAATCCATTAGAATATTACTTGCATTTGAATGTCACATGAACTTTAAACATTTTCAAATGGATGTGAAAAGTGTATTTTTAAATGGGTTTATAAATGAGGAAGTTTATGTTGAATAACCTCCCGGTTTTGAAGATTATAAATTTTTAAATCATATTTTTAAACTTACCAAAGCACTATATGGATTGAAACAAGCCCTAAGAGCTTAGTATGATAGACTTAGTGCATATTTGCTTGAAAATGAATTTTCAAAGGGTAAAGTTGACACAACTCTTTTTGTTAAAAAAAATGCATAACATTTTGATTGTGTAAATTTATGTTGATGATATTATATTTGATGCTACTAATGAATCTTTGTGTAAGGAATTTACTTCATGTATGACTAGAAAATCTGAAATGAGCATGATGGGCAAACTCAAATTCTTCCTTGGACTATAAATCAAGTAATGCAAGGATGAGATCTTCATCAACCAATCCAAGTACACTAAGAAACTCCTAAAGAAGTTTGGAATGGATGGTTGCAAAATTAGCAAGACTTCGATAAGCACATCCTTGAAACTTGAAAAAAATGAAAGTGGTAAAGCAGTAGATAAGAAAAAATATCGAGGTATTATCAGATTACTACTTTACTTAACCGCTCTAGACCAGATATAATGTATGGTGTATTTTTGTGTGCTAGATTTCAATCTTATCATAGGGAATCACATTTAAATGCAACTAAATTTTTTTTAAAATACTTGAGTGGTACATTGCATTTAGGTGTATGGTATCTTAGAAATACATCATTTGACATATTAGGCTTTTCTGATGCGGATTTTGCCGATAGCCTACTAGATAGGAAAAGCACTACCGGAGCATGTCATTTTCTTGATGAATGCTTAGTTTCTTGGTTTGACAAAAAATAAGTGTCGGTTGCTTTATCTACAGTGGAAGCCGAATATGTTGTTGCACACAAGTGTTTTGGATGAAACAATAATTGCTTGACTATAAAAAAAATATTTGATATAATTCCTATTAAATGTGATAACACTAGTGCAATTAATTTATCCAAGAACCCAATTTAGCATTCTAAGTCTAAGCATATAGACATCAAACATCATTTCTTAAGGTATAATGTTCAAAATCACAATATAGTTTTAGAATTTGTTGAAACATAAAATCAACTTGCGGATATTTTTATAAAACTTAAATGAAGAAAGAATGAATTTTATAAAACAAAATATTGGCATGATTGATGGAAAATTCCTTGCACAATCATTCGTTATTTCTCCCTAATTTTGTTTTGATCATGTGCACTTAAAAAATTTTTTAGACAAAAAAATGGCTCACTTTGTGTGATCACTCGGTATGCTGGGGCGTTCGCACATCATCTGCTCTTTCCGAGCCTGAGCCATACAAGTCATCATCTCCCGAGCCTTAACATGTATCTCCCGAGCTTTAACATGTTTCTTTACCAAGCTTGAGTTTCAAAGTGTTTCTCTCCAGTAAGCGCACAACTGCTCGTGCGGTAGGTCAAATTCAAGAATTTTAAAATTTTCTCGATCGTTACACTCTTCTCAAGCTTGTACAAGCACACACTGCCATGAGAGCTCACCAGATAGAGTTGGTAGTGGCCCAACAGGTCGAGCGACTGAACAAAATGTGTAACTGAAATTTTTTTAAAGCGTTGGAACTCTAAAAATTCAAATTTTCTACTCCCTAAACAGTTAAAAATAGCTAGTTTTCTAAATTTTATTTATAAATATCTCTATTTTGCATGAAAATACATCTTTGCAAACTCAAAAACACATATTCAAACAATCTTCCAAGAATTTAATCATCAAAGAGAAGATTTTGAAGCTTTTGTTTTGAAGTTGTTTGTTCAAAGCATCACCAACAATCTATTTCTTTCTATATTTCTTTCAATCTTTTACATTTCTATGTTTTTTTCTTTTGTTTTTTTATTGAGGATATGGCACCTAAAACCAAAACCTCAAAAAAGAAAGATACAACCAAAGGTAAAGGGATTGTTATTAGAGAAACCCAACCTCAAGCTCAGCCCAAACTTAAACACTTCACTAGGAAAAGTGTCTAACCTCATAAACCCAAATACAAAAATGAGGATGAGAAATCCAAGTATTATATACTTAAGAAAAAGACCATTGAACCAACCAAAATGCTTAAGAAAGGGATGCTCCTAACTTTAAACATCCAAGGTGAAATCTATAGCTACCTTGATAGAATTGGGTGGAGGCATTTTACATTTTCTAATGAGTTATGTTACCCTAGCCTCTCAAGGAAATTTCTAATGTCTCTAAGAGTAGAGAAAAACCACAATGCACTTATAGGATGTTATGGAGTTTATTTTAGGCTCTTTGACCAAGATTTTTTTTCTTTTCTTAGAAGAATTTAGTGAAGTTTGAGGATTCCAAACTCATTGAGCTTTCTCCTACAACGATACAAATTTTTGTTTAAAACATTATTCATCTTTTTGGAGTGAACTATCCATTGAAACTCAATACAACAATAGGTCATCCAAAGCCATCCACTTTAGGACCCTTCTCTTTTGGCTCTTACATAGAATCATCACTTACACCATCCACCAAAGAAGTGATAGAAATAAAAATGTTACTCAATGTGACTTATTTTTCTTATATGCCATTGGGCATAATGAGCCAATCCAAAGTGCTAGGTTTCTCATTGACACAATTATACATCATGGATAATTTAAGGCAGAACTTTCTTTCTATCCTCTCAAATTACCCAAATTGCTAGACACTTAGGACTCCTAACTCCTAAAAATCTTGCAACCCTAAGTGATCCCCTTGATCCAGCCACAAACTCCATCAATCTAGACTACCTTAAGCATGCTAGATGTATTCAAAAGGTTGATAATCACTATGAGTACATATTTGGTAGAAAGGGAGTTATCCGAAGGGAAAAAAAAGAGACCTAGGTACCATATTATAGAAGAAGAAAGTGACCCTATCCATGTTCAAGTAGAGCACCCCCCTAGACCTTCTACCAAAGAAAAAGGTGAATAATCTAAAACCCTAAAACTTATTGTCAAGGTCATATCTTCTCTACAAAAATAATTTATTTATTTTAAGTAGAATGTCATAAAGAGAATCACAAAACTCAATAAAAAAGTTGATCTAATTTTCCACATTCATCATGACATATATGACTTACAAGAAAAATTTGATCTTCCTCAATGTGAGTTAAGTGAATGGGATGTGAGTGAACATATTGAAAGTCCTTATGAAAGATTCTCACCATCCTTACATGCCTCTTCTCCAACTCCTTCTCTCGGTGATAATGATGAAAGAATTACAACTCCTCCTCTACCATCAAGAAAAGGAAAAGAAAAAGCTTTAGATTAATCATTTTCTTGTATTTTCTTTCAATTGGCATTAAATTTATTTGTCTTATATTCACATTTATTAATATCAATTAACTTCATCTTTCTTTTTGATTAATTGTCTTTTTGCCTTTGTCAAAGGGGGAGAAAGATATATGTAATTAAATTTAAATGATTTAATTGTCAAAGTAGGAGAAAAGAAGATAAGAGAATCATGAAAAATATGCATCGATTATTCAACATAGGGGGAGAAAATTTATTAATTGCTTCATGCACTTGATTATTTTTTAACTTAAATTCAATTTGATTGACAAAATAAAAAAAAGGGAGATTATAGAGATTGTTGGACAATCAAACTCTATTTTGATAATTGATAATCAAATTGGTAAAGAACTAATGATTTCAAATAAGTTTGTTTTGCAGAGTTAGAAACCAAGCACTTTGTACAACTGCCCATGTGACCGTACAAATACAGCACCAGCACAGAATCGAACTGACATTCAGATTTACCGGGCAAAGAACCAAATGAACATATAGAATGTCAAGCTAGATACAGAACTATCGAGCAAAAAGTAGCCCGATGGGTTAATCAAGCTAAGCAAGCTGTGCAGCTCGATACCGAGCTAGACAAGCCAACTACGACAACTGAACTAAGTCCATAATTTCCACAAAAGAGTTCATGTTCTCAGTGAGCGGTGAAGTTAGGACATCCAGTAGGCATGTATCCACACTAAATCAAGGTAAAAATTCATAAAATCACAAAAAGGATAACGTCTCAGTGAGCGGTGAAGTCAGGATGCAAGAACTTCATACAACCATCCAAGCAGACCAAGCGACCGCTCATAACAAAGATCTAAAAATCTAAAATGGACAAAAGAGATAACGGCAAGCTCTCGTAGTGCTTTCTCGATGCTCAAAACCTTGTGCAACAACCCAGAAGAATCGAGCGACCACACAAGTCCTGCAAATTTGAATCTTAGTACCAAATACCTCGGACCAATTATAACCGAACACGTGGATGAAGAAATTTAAATTCAATAGTAACCTTATGCTGAGCGACCGCACGCCTAGTCGGGCGACCGCAAGACACAAAAGTATGGGCAAGCAAAATTATGTCAGACAACAAATTCCGATGGGTGGAACTAGCTATTACACATAGCTTTTAAACCATACGACTGCCCACCGAGCTAAGCGACTGTACATCAAGCTCCAACCACAGAATTAGTGAAAGACAAGCACTAAACATGTGGGACCACCTCAAATGGCTAGTTTAAGCCAAATGACTATAAATACCATACTAAACTTTATTTTTGTGGTAAGAGAATACTTTGATTGTTATTGTAATTTCATTAAACAATATTTTTTCATTATCTTGTCTAAAGATCAAAATCAAAATCTTAGAGTTTTTTTGTGAGAGCATTAAACGCTATTAAATGTTTGAGTGTGAGCTTAGAAATACTTAGGTTGTGAGAGTGAGCTTGGAAAAACTCTTATAAGAGTTGTGAGGATTGATCTCAACCACTGAAATAGTTTGGTGTGAGCTAGGAAAAAATACCAAGTTAGAGTTTAGCTTGTAAAATCTTAAGACTATTGGAACCTTAACAAGTTGTTAAGGAAGTGGATGTAGGATTGAGGTAAATCTGAACCACTATAACTCTTTGTGTTTATTCTTCTCTACTCTACTCAATCTTCATCTATATCTTCTTCATCTCTTGTTTTTGAATTTTAAATTTATAATCACTCTTCATATCAACCAATTTACTCCCCCTATTGGTTGCTAGTTTGGGATAACAATAATATCTGTGATATCAGCGTGTCTCACCCCAAGGAGTAATAATATTTGTGATACCAGTGTATCTCACTCGAAGACGTAATAATATCTGCGACATTAGCATATCTCACCCGAATGCATAATAATATCCAATAATAATATTCTGGAACTAAACTCTATATAAGGTAAATATGCAAACACATTTCTCATATTCCATTTTTCTCATATTTACTCCCATTTCATAATCTTTTTCAATTTTTTTTTCTCTTAATCAACATCATTATTACATATAATGTAAATGTCGCTTACTTCCACAATTTAATACAATATTTGCACTTTTCACATTTTGTATAAATATCACATTTTTAGCCACATTTACATGGCTTAACATGCCATAAACAATTCAAATCAAGCTTTGTTACTTCAAACAATGCTTCACACACACATGAACAAATATCCAAGTAACATAACACATTCACTCATATGTAATCTGTTATGTTTCAAGTAATGCAATTAATCGAATAAGTTCCAAAATATGTTCTAACCTTATTTCTTTTTCCAAGCCAACCTTAAATTCCACCTCTTTAATCACTTTAGCCTACACATTTACACAATCCAACAATAAGCAATATTATCCATTTGAAATCTCTTACATACTCATTATATATCAAATTACCATTATTTAAATAATTCCCATCAAAATTTCATTAAAACCCTAAATTCACCACTTAATACTTTATTTAAACTTCATCCAATCTAACTCATTTTCAACTTGTAACAATAAAATTATTACTTATATATCAAAATAACAACAAAACACTTCAATTCAATAATTATAAACATCCCCTTCACAAACCCTAATTTCATATACACTTGCCATAAGCCCTAACTCTCTTTAATTTTGAAACAATATTCCAATGAATTCCAAATGGCATTATAAGTTTATTTCCATCATTAAAATTATTTTATAATATGATATAAACAATATAATCCAATGAACACCAATTCTTTAACAAAATCTTCCAAAACCCTAAATTTACTACTAACCCGTTCAAACTTCATCCAAACTTAAACAAATTAACTATCTAACTACAAAATTCTTGTTTCTTCATCAAAATAACTTTATCTATACCCATCTAACACATTAAATAACACCCCATCAAAATTTCATATTTCACATAATCAAAATTCCAAAGAAACTTCAAAATTTTGAAAGAAAGCTTACCAATTTATTGAAAATCCACTAAAATTCTCTTTAATACTTGAAAATCCTTCTAAAGTTTAGTATTTGGATAAGAAAAAATCATCCTTAGCTATAGTGGAATCTCGGGTAAGAGAAAAGAACAAGAAAAAAATGGGATTCTTTTAAAAAAAAATTAACTTTTCTTTTTCTTTCAACTCCAACCATATATATATATATTTTAATTAATTACTTAATTATTTTAAAATCTTAATTTTCTTTCTTCCACTCATAATTAGTTTAATTTAATATTTAAATTTCTTCCACTATCCAAAAATATTCTAATTTTGAATTATTTATTATTATTATTATTATTATATATATATATTAACTTTTACTTCTATTTTACCACTTTATCCTTGTTGCTATTTAACGTTTGTCTTCTAGTGATTTTTTTTATTTACGTTAGGTATATTTCTCTTATACCTAACATATACATATCATGCTTTCTCACTTCCAACACTTCATTTAGCGAATTTACGGATGTTACAAATCTCATCTTGAACAACAAAAAGTAATGAGCTTTTGTACTAAAGACCTTTGCTAACATGTACGTAACTTGTTGCTTTGAAGGCACATGAGCAGTAGTTAATTTGTTCCTCACTATGTTGCAACCTATATCTAAGTGTTTAATCATCTCATGAAACATTGGATTGGCAACTATGTGTAAAGCAGCTTGGTTGTCACAATGCAATGGAATAGGAAGCTTAACAAGCAATAAGAAATCTCTCATCAAATGTGTAAGAAATTGTAGCTCACATATGTCATACTTTTATATTCTACTTTTACAAATGATTTAGAAAAGATAAACTATCTCTTAATTATCCAAGATACCAAAGAAGATCTCAAGAAAACATAATATCCATCAATAAGTTTCTATCAATGGACATGTGCCCCAATGTGCATCACAATATGCATTAAGGCCTAATGAGAATTTTTGGCAAAAAAAAGACCAGATGATGGGGTTCCTTTTAAGTATTTCTGTAACACCCCTATATCCGTATACGTACACAGCATGCTTTTACGATCGTAATATACGTATACTAAATATAGAAATGCCACACTTTGCAAATACTCAAATCACATTTAAGATAAAATGAAAACTTAAGAAATACCAAATGTTTAAATGAAAATCATAAGACACAGTAGATAAAAACGTTTATTTAATACGCAATGGAAGTTATATTCAAAATGTACAAATACAAATACATTAAACCTCAAAAATTACAAAATATGAAATATATATACATGATTGGCAGCTTGACTCTCTGATCTTTAAGCTTTAATCCAACTCTTCACAATCAAAACAACCTCAACTCGGTCTAGAGGAATCCTCCACCTCAATTCTATCACTTCTATCACCTGCGCGATGAATCCCAATTGCGCTGAGCCAACAACTCAGTAGTACAAACCATAATGCTATTATGCTTAATCAATAACAATGATATACATTCAAACAATAAAGGTCATACTCAATATACAATATTTCATGAATATTACGTATCATCATTTAAGTACTACTAACATTTCATTACAACATATCATCATTCATGACATCAATATGATATAGACACCTATGGGCCCAACAAATATTTAATACGATATTCAGAATTCAAAGTTACTGCTTTGGTTCATAATCACAATAATCAAGCCCGTAGGCAACATATATATATTTCTATCCATGGATAGTGTAACAGACCCAGTCTCTTGGACCATCAACTCAACAAGCTTGAGGAGATCCTCAACCCGGCAAGACTGTTACCAATCATATATCTCATAATCACAATTTCTCATAATGTAACAGACCTAGTCTCTTGGACCTCAATTCAACTCAAATTGAAGAGATCCTCAACTCGGCAAGACTGTTACTATTCATAATTTCATAGGCATGCCATCCAAATCCAGAACTCTGAAACTGAATAACATATTAAACATACAATTATATCATTCTCTTTCTCAATTTGTATCTCAATATCAAATAGGCAATCATGCCTCAACAATTTCATTTGTATAACCATAGCCACTCACAAGGGCTTCTCATCACATTTGAATCATCATGTCTCAATTCACAATATCATACATCATCTTTCACATATTCATAACCAATTACATTAAACATAATCATATATGCATACATACCTCAATTATCTCATTTCACATTATACATATAGTACATTTCACAAGATTCACAATGTGCAAGACATAACATTATATATATATATATATCAACAATGCCATATCAAGTGAATGTATGCAACAATGCAAGGTTTGTACTTACTTCAAAAGCAATCCACACAATTCTAAACACTTTCTTTATCCAAAAGTCCTTCACCAAATGAATTAAGGCAATTCACTTTCTTCACAACCTAAACCAAAACAATAATGAACCACATCAATTCCAATACAATCAATCACTTATTAACCTTATACAAAACCCATATACCACTATTACAAACCAACAACTCAACCTCAAAGCCCACGGTCGTGGCCACCCAAAACCCCCACGGGCGTGGGTTAAGAATTGCTTCTGCCCAAAAATTGCCCAACACCCCACGGCCATGGCATCAAAAGGCCACGGGCGTGGCATCCAAGATGCTACTGCCTCTCACCAAAACATGTATTCCAAGCTTCTAATTCCAACAAACCCAAAAATCATGAAAACCAACAAAAATAAACAACCAAACTTAACATTAACAACACTTACCAACTCAAAACCCTAATACAATTTCAACACAACTACTTTCAAAACCAACATCAACTTAACTTACTTCCTTCCAACCAAAACCAACACCATACTTAAACAAATCAAACATACTTTAACATACTACAACCAACACACTCCTATTTCAAACATCTACCATCAAACTCAAACCCTACTTCAAGAAAACAAAAGAAATTAAGATAGAGAACTTACCAAAATAATAAGACTTCTTGGACTTTCACTTAATCACTTGAAAACCCCTTCAATTTTGAGCTTGAACATCAAAACACAACTCTCTCTCTCTTGCTATAGAGTGGCCGGCCATGGAAGGAGAAAGGAAAGAAGAAGAAATGAGAAAAGTCAACTTCCTCTTCTCTTTAAATCTCCACCAAGCAATTCAAAATGAAAATGACTAAAATACCCTCTTTAAAACATGCTAACTCCTTTATCATTCATTTGCCCTTTTTAGTAACTTCACACTTCACAAATTAAATATCTTCTTACCTTGACCCACCATTTTGACCAACATATATGTTACATATATTACCATATATACAACATATACATTTTCTCTAAACTATCTTTTCCTTTTCAATAACACATATACATTAGATTCAAATGAAATAACAATTATATCAATACTTCTAGGGCACATTTTGGGATATTACAATTTCATCACATGCAATGTTGCATCCTAGTGGCACTGCTTTAGAGCATTCATGAATTAGCTAACAACCTTCCAATAAGCCTCCTATATTGATCTGGTTAAGGAAATAAGGAATTGAATCTTCATATAATTTCAAACTAGTTAGAATTGAATTACCTTTAATTGAAAAATCAATGCTGTTTCTATTTCTGTTTAAGTGTCTATATTTTCTTCCAACTATTCCATTCTACTTGGGTATATAATGTGAGATCTTTTGATGTAATATTCCAGAAGCAAAAAATAACTATTGACATTGAGTGTTTAGGAACTCAATTCCATTATCTCTTTTGATTTGCTAGATGGTTTTAAAGAATTGTGTTTTGGTCATGTTTATGAATTGTTATAAGGAGTGATTTTGTAACACCCCTATACCCCGTATACGCACACTACATACACCTGTAATATACGTATACCGAATATGGGTGTGCTACAGTTTATAATAAGCAAACCAATCTTTCAATTTAACAACATTATAAGAAAACTTAAAAACATTCAAATCATATTATAACTTTCAATAGATAAAACATTTATTTGATACGCAGCGGAAAATATAGCGGTATTTACAAGTACATATACATCAAAATCCATGTTTTACAAAACATAAAAGTTATACATGTTTGGCAGTTTGTCTTTGATCTTTAAGCCCTCTATCAACGCTTCAGAATCTAGACTCAACTCGGTCTAGCTGAACTCTCTGGTTCTACTCTGTCACCTGCGCGATGAACCACAATCGCGCTAAGCCAACGGTTTAGTGGTACAAACCATGATAACAATATGCTTTAATGCAATGTTAATGTCATACATTCAAGCAATAGAGATCATATTCAAAAATGCTATATTTCATAACAATACATTTCATTATCTTATTCAATTGTTTCACCATTCATGAATCACATTGAAACAAAGACAAGCATGGGCCCAAAAGACTCTAATATGTTATTCAAAGTTCGAGTTACTGCTTTGGTCCATAATCACAATCATCAAGCCCGTAGGCGATACATATATATCTCTATCCATGGATAGTGTAACAGACCTAGTCTCTTGGACCTCAACCCGGCTAGACCCTAGGGCCCCAGTATCTTGGTTCTCAACCCTGCTAGACTGTTACTGTTTTTGAGGCTTACGACCCAGTCTTTTCACCCCAAAAACATCATATTTCACATTTTTCAGCTGGACTCAGCTTACGACCCGGTCTTTTCACCTATCCAGCGATTCTTAGGCATGCCGCCAAACTCAGAACTCTAAAAATTGAATAACATATTAAACACACAATTGTTTCATTTATCTCTTTATCATTCTCTTTCTCAATTCATTTCTCATTTCATATTCCATAATCAAATAGGCAACCATGCCCCAAATATTTCATTTGCACTATCATAGCCAACAATAATGGCTTCACATCTCATCATATTTCAATTCATATTAAAGCAATTCATCATTAAAGTATACATAACCAAATGCATTGAACATACATTTTAAATGATCATCATATCTTCCACATTATACAATCATAACATTAATCCAATATATTAACAATATAATAAATTACTTAACACATTTACAACCAAATGTGTTAAGTCTCAAAATCATGTAAATGTATGCAACCATGTAAGTTTGTACTTACCTCAAGAACAACTCACACCAATCTATACACTTCCTCTTCCAAGAATTCTCAACACTTAGGTTAGGGCAACTCAACTTCTTCACAACCTAATGCAAAAAGAATAATACACACTTATTTAACAATACACATGAATTCCAATACAATTATTCACCTATTAGTCTTATACTAGACCCATAGATCATAAATTATAAGCCAACACAACTATCTAGGACCCACGGTCGTGGCCTCACACCCCCACGGTCGTGGCTTCAAAACCCCACGGTCGTGGTCTCACAAACCCCCACGGGCTTGGGTTAGCAAACGAATCTGTCCAATTGCTTAACACCCCCACGGTCGTGGCATCTAAGGGCCACGGGCGTGGCATCCAAAATGCTTCTGTTTCGAACCAAACTCATGTATTCTATGCTTTCAACTCCATTAAACACAAACACATAGAAAATCTAAGATAATAATTGCTCAAACTCACAACATACATCAATTACCAAGTCACAACTCTTACTCTTTCAACACCAACCTAATTCCTTTTCTTCCATTCAACCCCAAAATTAAAATCAATTATACCCAACATTCTCAAACACACCACAATCAAACATAATCATACTCTCAACAATCAACTATCAAACTCAAATACAACTTAAAATAAAACAAGAGAATCAAGAGGAAACTTACCAAAGTTAATGAAACTTCTTAAATTTCCAACTTGATCACTTGAAATCTTCTTCAATCACAAGCTTGGAAAACTCAAAAACTCTCCTCCTCTCTTGCTTAGGTGATGCCCGGCCAACAAGGAAAAGAAAAGAGAAAGAAGAAGAAAAATGAAGAGACAAAGAGGCAAAGTCAAACACTCTTCTCCACTTAAACCTCCACCAAGCAAATTAAATAATATAATAATCAAATATATCCTTTTCCACTCACTTATTTTCTATTTTTCACTAATTAATTAAAATCAATTATTTCTTCTTTTGACCATATAATAATTTGACTTGTATATGTTGTATATATCTCTATATATACAACATATACACATCTCTCTTCTCATCTTTAATCTTCCCACTTAAACATATGCATTAAATCCAAATACAACAATAATGCCAAAACTTTTAGGGTATACTTTGGGATATTACATGTTTCAGTTTTATGTTTGAGCAAGAAGGTCCAGGTTGCTTTGCTAAAATCATCAACTAATGTTAGAATATAGTGTGTCCCTATAGTAAAGATATTTTGTAGGGTCCCCAAAGAATTACATGAACTAAGTAAAAAATCCCTTCTATTTGACTATTACTATTACTAAATTAGAGTCTATGCTAGTTTGCAAGTGAACGGATATCGCAAAATTGTGGTTGAGTACTATTATGTAGAATTGGAAGTGGTAATGAATTTTCTTGTGAGAAGCATGCCCAAATGTTAATGTAACAAATTATATGAAATGAAACTATCAGTTTTATTGAAGGAATGAGTATTATAAGAACTAGAACTTTTTTTCTATAGCATTTAGAATTACAGAATATTTATTTTGAAAAGAACTAATGGTACTAATAAGAAAGCTGGTTTTGATCAAGTATATACGATCCAACTCTTATTATTCTTATCCTTATTATTTTTTTAGTCAATAGGTCCTAAAAAACATGGTGGGTTTTGCAGAAAATTATTCTAATGTTAAGGTCTTTTGCAATTTGGCTAATTGAAAGTAATTTATATTTGAAAGTAGGCATAACAACATTTTATGAAGAATCAGTTTAGGGTGCAATGTTGTAGTTCCTAGGTGGTGCACATAATTGTTGTTTTTATCAAGAAAATGTATGATGGAGGTTGGTTTAATTTCTAAAATTTGGATAGTATGTTTTCTAGTAAAGCTCATATGTTTCATAGCCATAAATCTATTATCCAATAGTTATGCTCATTACAATCAAACAATCTATTATAATAGGATTGAGTTATACTACAAAGCTAGCAAAATTCATTGCAGTAGTAGGCTCAGCTAGTCTCTTTTATTTGAGGCACCTTTGGACCTCCTTTTCCACCATTGAAGTAATGGTGGTGGCCCACTTATTTTTTTTTGGCTAGTCTATTCTTAGGTTCTCCTCATCCATAATTCACTCCACCTAAGCAACAAACTTATTTTGACCATTTCCACCCCTCTG
The DNA here is from genome assembly GCA_947685225.1 of Garcia nutans. Taxonomy (NCBI): domain Eukaryota; kingdom Viridiplantae; phylum Streptophyta; class Magnoliopsida; order Malpighiales; family Euphorbiaceae; genus Garcia; species Garcia nutans. The sequence continues at coordinate 7,498,334 of CANTUV010000068.1, forward strand.
TTTTCTCACTTAAAAAAATCAATTTGAATAGTCTATAAGTTTGAAACACCTGCCTTCTAATTTTTATTTTTTGTTTTTTGTTTTATATTTTTATTTTTGTTTTAGGTTACACTTGGATCAATATTAGCTGTTGATGAACTTTTCTTGCAAAAGATAGAATCAAATTCAAGGAAAGGTATTCACATTCTCTCTACCACCCAATCTCTAAACCACTGAGAAAAGTGACAAAATTCAATAAAGTATTATATTCCCTTTTGAAATTATTTAGTTTTCATAAATTTTAGGACATTTATTGAAATTTTTTTTAAGGTATGGTGGATAATTTTAAAATTTTTCTTTCTTGAAAACATGTACCTGAATGGTTGATTTTATGATAGGCTAATGTTTAATTAGTGATGCTAATTATGTTAATATTAATTAAATTTATCTCTTATATTGAGATGAAGATTTTGTGAAATGTTATACTTGATAGAATGAGTTCATGATTTTAGTTATAACTGGTCAATTGTATATGTTTACTTAGAAAGGGCTTATACTCTTTTGTCATTTATTTTTTTTTTATTATCTTATGCCTAAGCCTAGAACATGTTTAAGAGAACTTTTGAAGCGAAATTGAACCTTGCTAAGTAAGAAAAAAGATAATTTAGGCATTGTTTGTTGAGCCATTTTCTTATATCCATCAAATTGAAACATTACCGCTAGTTATCCCCCTTGAGCAAAATTGAATATTTTAACTTGCGGTTCTTTGATTAAAGTAACCTTAATAACAACCCTTATAAGGTTGATTGTCTTTTGAAATATTTTCTTGTTGTAAAATATAGATAAGATCAAATTAGAGAATAAAATTAAGAATATTATAGCTCCTATAAATAAACCTCCTAGATAAAGTTCAAGTTTGGGAGTAGGGGAATAAAGAAACTAATAAAAATAAAAGGGAAAAAGAAAATTTAAAAAAAAAAAAGAAAAGAAAAAATTGAGAATATACCCCTACAAGTATAGTATTTTAAAGCAAATGAGGACAAACCAAATCAAGGAGCCAAGCAAAGATCTCTCTAACGACATGAAGAAAGAGATGTAATCAAAGAAACTTATAATTGGAAGGCATTCAAAAGATGAAAGACCAAGTTATTTAGCGTCACTTTAGCCTCAATCTTTTTAGACTATATTGTAAGCTTTAAAAGACTTTGATTTTCCTTAAGTTAGTGAGGTCTATTAGTAGAGAAAGCTTGATTAAACATACATATGAGAAAGGCAAGTTCTTTGAACTCTATCAAAATTTTTAATGAATGCAGAGGGTATGTGCCTATCTAAAGTACAATATTTGGTCGCAATTGACTAAAATAGTTTCAAATTTTGAAATTTTAAATGTTTAAATTTTTGTATATCAAAATCTTGAGAATATTTAACATGTAATGACACCTATTGTGAAAGAGATTGTTCTTGTTGCTTGAGAAAAAAATAATGATTTAAGTTTAAGGGAGTTTGATAAAGCCATTTTATACATATATTTTTATGATTATTCTATTTATATTTTTATCTTAACCAATTGAATTTAATAATTTTTATTTTAAAAACTAGAATAATAATAATTTGATGTTTGGCTTAACAAAACATGAGTTTGGGATATAAATTGATAAAAATATGATGGAAGATAAAGAAAATACAAATCAAAATAAAAAGGAGGCAAGATAAGTTCAAAACAAAAGGAAAAACATTCACATGGCCGTGTAAATCACATTCCATGTCTATGAAAATCAATTTGAAATTGTCCAAAGAAAAGGAAAAGGAGATGAGAATTCCAAAGTGAAGATGAAGTATACGGTCGTGCACTTCTGAACTACATATTCGTGCTTGTTGAAATGCTACTGTCCTCTGAAGAAATTTTCAAGTTGCAGTGCAATACAATTATGCATGCCCATAGGACCCAAAGGCATGATCGTGCAAACCCTAAAGTGGCTGAAACTCCTCTTTTTATAGAATTTCATCCTGAAAATAATTCATAATCAAGAAAGAAGTTCTAAAGTTTGTTCTAATTGTATTCCTAATTAAATTAGGAGTCTTCCTATTTACCTTATATTTATTCTTAATCAGTTTAGAAGTCTCCAACTTCTATTCCTAATCAATTTAGGAGTCCTGAAGACTAATATATAAGCAAGTCTTCACCATTATTCTCAATCATCTTTTGTTCTATGTCAGCTTTTCAATTCTTCAATTCTTTCAAGATTTTCTTTGGAGAGAAGAAGAATGGAGCCTAGCTATTAAAGAGGTTTATGCAAAGTTCAAGAGCTTCATTCAATCCAAGTTCTATTTTTCTTATTTCTACCTTTATTTTCTTGTCAAGTCATTTTAGATTTAACGTTTCAACTCAATTTATTTTATTTCTTTGTTCTTTTAATTTCAATTATGTTTAAATAAACCTTAATTAGGGTTAGATTATTCTTTTGGTTATTTTATGAAAAATTTCATGCATATTTAATTCAATAATTACTCTCTTAATTATTTTATTATCTTTGTGCTTAAGCCTATGTTTGGATGGAGGTAAGTTAGAGGTGAAATTGAATTTACTTTAATGAAGGAAAGAGAAGTAATGTAAAAGAAATATACTTTAAATTCCTTTATATTATTTGTTAATTTAAATAAATGGGAGAGTAATTCAAAATTTTTTCTTTTTTTTAATGGAGGAAATGAGGGTTAAAATAGTCATTTTACCTATTTAAAATATTATTTACTCCCATTTACACTCCTTTCTCTCCAATTTGGAGAGAAATATTTTGGAGGTTGGAGAGTAAATTGGAAAAATAAATTTTCTTCCCATTACTCTTATTTACTCTTACTTTTTCTTACACTAAACAAGAGAAAGTAAAGTAAATTTTATTAATCTTCTCATCCTTTACCTCTAATTGCCCCCATCCAAACATAGCATAAAACTACAATGATTTAGCCAGTAATTATTTGATATAAGATATTATGTGATAGAGCGACAGTGGAAGTATAATATTAGTTGAAGGAGATAATGACCTTAAGTAGCTTTAGCTTAGAGATAATAAAAACACTTAAGGAGTTATTTAAAGATTCTCACTAAACTTAATGAGCTGAATTAATTCTTGTAATTACGAGAGTAGATATAGGAAGTAATCTCAATATTAATTTTAGATCTTGAGAGAGACTAGAACTTAAATTAGGAGTATTCAACCAATAATAAAAAAAAGAATAAAATTGAGATAATGCCTTAGAAAAATCATAAATAACCAATTAAAGAAGTCTAACCCTAAGTCTAGAAATTTAGAAGTTATATTTAACTAGTTTTTAGTTTAATCAATTTAGCTTAATTAAATTTTAAATTAATTACTTTTCCAAATAATAAATAATTTAATTATTTGGTATTTGGAATTAACCCTTCTTTGTGAAAATGATACTCTACTCACCACTATATTACTTTATTGTGATGATGTGTATTTAAAGGAATAAAGCTAACTACAATGCAACAACCACTATTAGTATAATTACCATGAAACTCCCTTTGTTTTTCAACCTTCAAAACCATTGAATAAGCCTTGTTAACAAAAGGCAAAGGCTCACTTAGTAAGATATGATCCCTAACATAATCATATTGATCATTCATCCCCCGTAAGGAATTACTTCAGCCTATTTAGGTTGCTTAAATCTACATTCTCTCTCGCAGCTCAACAAGTGTGCTCAAGTGCTTGAACAAAACATGTAAGCTCATCCCAAAGATTCTTCAACCTAGTATAATCTCTAATAATAGTCAAGCCCTCTTGAGAAATTGAGGTAATTTCTCTTTGAATTCTATATGTCATAAGTCCATTACACTTCCTATAGCTCCCCTCAAGTTCATTCCACTACTCCTTAACAATATTAACATATACAAATTCTTCCACTAACTCTATTGAGATAGAACTAAGGATCCAAAAGATGGCCATATAGCGAGCTCATTTCCAGACCTTGTAATCAATCAAGTCCTCTTCTGATTTCACATATTTACCAATAAGAAAGCCAAGTATCATTTCAGCTCAGTGAGCTATCTTAACAACCTTACTCCAAAAACAGAAAATTGCTTTCAGTAAGTAAACTACTCACCAAGACCATCCCAGGATGGTTAAAGTTATACAGGTGTAATGGATCACTAATTTCTCGGCCACCAGTCCTTAGATTCCTTACATGCATTGAACAACCAATGCATGTGAGGTTTCTACTTCATCTGGGATCTCTAAAATATTAAGACTCAACTTATGTAAACATATTTCTACGTTTCAAAAGATATTTTGGCTGAACATTAGAGTTTTGGTAGGTTTTTTTTCAATTTGTCTCTCTCGATTAGGGTTTCATTTTCATTAAATGCTAAGATCTATTGGATTTGAAGCTTGATTAAGGTTTCATTTGGTTTAAGTCAAGGCTAGGGTTTCCAAATCTACAAATTCATTTAGGGTTTTAGGATTTTACGATGTTTGATTTTTGGATCTACCACTTCTTTATGGTTTCAAAGAAAAATCTAGGTTTTTTGTGTTTGAAGAGAGGATCAAAGTGATTCCAGGACAAATCAACAAGGAACTTTAGGGTTTCAAGAGATCTAAAAGAAAAAAAAAGAGGATTTTTTTTCAATTATGTGATTTTAGAATGAAACAGCATTTTAACTTGAATATACACAATTTCTAGGTTCCTTCTGAAAGATTTAGCGTGATTTCACATACCAGATTACTCCGATACCATGTAAAAATCAATAAATATAGGTTTTATACTTTAGATTCTAGGAGAGAGAAAGGAAAATGAGGGAAAATTTGAGAAAATTCTATTCAACAATTGAGTAAAATGTACAGAAAATGAGCCTTTTATGCTCGATCCAATTTGACTAAAAAATCCTTAATTATAAGCCTACATAAAGTAACCACCTTTAACCTTACATGGAAAAGATACAAAATACAGAAAAGAATATAGAAGTTGTACAAAGGATAGGTAAAAGTGTGAAAATACATAATTTAACGGTTTCAAATAATCAAAATAAAAAATTCATAGAGAATAACAGGGATAAAGAACTTTGTACAACTTTTAGTAAGTTTTTATAGTGTTTTGAAGTAAACTCTTCTCCTATATCCACTTTTTCTAAATCTGTGACTTAAGGTACTACCATGTTATACAATAGGATTGCAAAGTACAAGTCAAGATAAATCTCACTAACATATCACTTTTTCTAAATTTTCTCTAAATTTCTACTTAGATTAAATTTAACATACACATTACTTAGCTTCTAGATTCATCTGCAGAAAAATTATCATGATAAGAACAAAGAAGTTATTGTGACAACCTAGGTGTCACAGCTTCTAACACTCATCCTTGACATTTGGGCTAGAAATTTTCTTTTGGAGGGCTTCAAATCATTAATCTTATCCTTAACACAAAAACACTCCTTGACACTTGAATTGAAAATTTTTCTTTCTGAGTGCCTTAAATAATTAATCTCCTCATTAACATAAACTCTTCTCATATTTTTCAAATTTCATAACAAATTTGTAGCTTCTTTTAAATCCTCTTTTTATTCAACAACAAAAGCAATAATAAATTTCATAATAAATTTGCAACTTCATTTACATCTTCTTTTTCTTTTTGAAAGTTAGACTTTTTCTCTTATTTAGGAAGAAATGTACAAATTAAATGAAAGGAAAGAGAGGGAAGCCTTGTCCTTTCTTACCCTTTAAATCGTAAATATTTCTTACACCCTAGATGGGGTGTAAGAGAAGGGAAAAAAGTAATAAGTTATAAAAATACTGATTTGACTTTTTTATATTTTTAAATTAGATTCTTAATTTATAACATGACAAACATTTTTTATAATTTCAATATTTCTTATCATTCCTTGAATGAATATATATTTATATTCTTTCCAAATAAGGTTAAGTGATTAACTTATCTCCATCTCTTTTTCTATTCTTACATTGTCCTTTCCTCCTTGAATGAAATTTCAACTCATCTCATCCAAACATATTATTAGGACTTAGAATTGTAAGCTCTCAAATAGACATTTTCTCGTATTTACTAAACAAAATAACATTATTCATATATTGAAGTGTAGTCTGATCGACAACAACTCGCATTCGAGTATCTGTGTCCTCTGCCACGTGTAATTAATAAAAAAAATAAAAATACCGCTGTTTATATGGAGAAAGATGACATTCTGACAAAAAAAAAGCAACAAATCCACCGAATGGTTTCGTTTACTGTGATTCAGTGCTAGGGCTTTCTATATTATCCTTTCAACGATTCGCTTGATCGTTTAATCCTTCTATACTCTAACAAGGTACGTTCGCTGAGGAGTGTTCAGATCTGAAATTTTGTGCTCCTCTTCTCTGTAACTCACAATCTATAGCTTTTCAAACCTGCAGGAATCTTTTATATCTTTATGGTTGGATCGATATGAGTACTGGTTTCTTCTCATATTATTTATCTTCATAATTTGTTTCTCTATCGTTCTTGGAAGATTTATTTACTTTTGTATTTGGTTCAATAAAAAAAAATGGTTGAAAGGAAGCTTTTCAAAACGAAGTTATGTGTATTGTATCAAAAGGGTCATTGTCGGCGTCAGAATTGCTCCTTCGCCCATGGAAATGCTGAGCTTCGACAATTTTCGGCTTCTTATAATGGTAAATTAGCTTCTTCTTGCGTTATTTGTATTATAGTTGATAATTTTATGCATGTTGTTGGATTATTAATTTTTATGCATATAGTTTGATTGTTTTTTATTATTTTTCAATATGGTTTAGGGATTTTGATGAGTTTTGAAGGTGGGAAAAGATTTTCGCAAACAATGTAGTCTTCAATATGGATTAATCTTTAATTTTGTGTTTGTGCTTGTATGCAATGGCGAGTAATACTGTTGGCTGTTGACTTTTTTTTTTTTCACTTTTCTCTGTAAACTCTGTATCAAAATGTCTGCAATGTAGGTCCACATGAAATGTTTCCTGGTTCTTTTGTTTTTTCATTTGTTCATTAGAATCTTCATCATTCAACTAGGTCAGTATGATGATTACTTCTTGTTTGTCACTTGGATCTCCCTGCTTCCTTTTTTCGTGCTTTTATATTTGCCATTGCTAGAGCATTTTATCAAACAAAGCTCCTATCTTGCTGTTCATCTATTATATATATGGAGATTCATGGATTTATTGGTTTAGTGATTGAAGATGCAAAATGCATATGGAGACATGAGTTGCATTATATCAGCAAAGTGGCTTCCTAATTTATGAATGAAGAAGAAATCTATTGGCAGGGTTGATACTTTATAATGGTGGTTTTGGTGTTTATGCTGGCAATCTTTATAGTCATTTATCTAAGTGCATCTGCCAACTGCAGCTAGTTGATGATCCATAATATGTTTCTTGGAGTTCACGTTCTTTGATGATATTGAAATCATGGGCAAATGTTATCTAATATATCAACAAATATATACTGGTGGAGGCCATGTGTTCACGTTATTTATCACTTCTCCTTGAATGACATTGTGGACAGATTTTCTAAATGGAGGAATTACGCAGTTTTTATGCAATTCTTGAAGAAACCAATTCTTTTTGTATATTATGTCGCATTATGGCACAATGGAGAAATCATTAATATTCGATTGTATTACCTGTCATTTCTCAACGAGAAGATGGAGTTATCAACTATTCTTTATTCCATTCTACTTTGATATTGGAATGGTTCTCTCAGTGATATATGGTGAAGTTTCTGTTTCTATTCCTTACATGAGGTGATAGTTTGATGGCCCCTTTGGAATTGGCAAGCAGGCAAAATTACTGTTAATTATTATGTTACTCTTTTTGTGCCATGTGATGGTAAGCTTAGCCTCATTACCATTTATGGGTTCTCTGCTTGCTGTTATGGGAAGATAGAAGCACAATATCTGCTGTACTGGAAATTTTTTTTTTCTTTTTGCAGGTAGGCAGGACCATCGCGGTGGTGACTTGAGGGATAAGCTTGATAAAAGACTTTCTCCACGGCGGAGATATTCTCCAGGAAGATATGCAAGAGGACGACACACATTTCGTGGTCAGAAATTGCATCCACAATGCTTGGCTACATATTAAATCATATAGTTTTCTCATTTTCTTTTTTTGGCTATAGATTAACTAAGTGGTGCACTGGCATTCATGGTTATGTGTACTTTTCATCTCTTCAAAATTTTTGTATGCGTTTAGGTAAACAAGTAATGGATAGGTTGAATGAATCAAATACAAGGTTGTGTTTTTGTTTTATTGTAAATTTGTTCCCTTATGTTTACCTCTGGTTTTCTGTATGGCATTTCAGGATCTAGCCCTTCCAGGTCTATTGAGAAAACGAGGCAAGTTAAATGAATATATCTTTTACTGTTATCTATTTATTTGAGATTTTTTGGGTATAATACCCTTCCCTAAAATCTGTTTTGTGGCTATATGAGCTTTTTTTATTGCTTTGTATTCATTCCTTTTGTGCATTCATGCATGATATACAAGTCTAACCTAAAATTTAATGGTGTGTCTAGATCTCCAGCGATATTTTTGTAATAGTTGTATTTTGTGCAGCAGAAGTTCAAAATATTGAGATTAAATTTCCTTACCTTGCCTATCACATTGTTGTTAACAAGGCCCTAGTGCCTCAATCATTGAAATGTTGGGAATCTCAAATGCCTGGGCACAGCTCCCCAACATTCCACTGAATTTTTTAACTGGAATCTCTGCTTTTTCTCTCCATTATTTCTGAGAGACTGATTTCTATAGGAATGTACACGAGATTTAACTTATTACAATGAATTTTTTGTTTTTCTTAGATGCATTTTTGCTTAATTGTCATATAATAATCTGCTGCCAGTTGATCTAGCTTGCATGATGTTGAGTTGTTAATTTGACTATAAGTAATCTGCAAGTAGGGGAAAATACAAGGTTAAACTGACAGCAGATAGAATGTTTTCCTCTATCAGTTTGAAGGAGATTTTGTTACTATTGATTGAGTAGTTTTCTTATTGTTGTTCTTGAGATTATTGCTTTTTAGTGGGAAAGTAGATTATGGTCTAGGACTTCTTAACATCTGCAGTTTTATCCTTATTTTTATTTTAAACGTTGATGCTAGAATTCTAATTGTTTTATATTATTAGTATGAGTAGTTGTCTTGTACAGAATGTGGTTGTCTTTACTTCTTGATACCTCACCTCGTTTGGGTTTGCCTCAGGACCACTTTTCGCTACTTAATATGTTTTGAGCTTTAGTAGCTATAATCTTTCTAATTTTGTGAGAAACTGACCAGTTCCATGCTGGAGATTTCTATCTGGACTATGGTAGACAAATTTACTTACAGGCACATTAACAATTTAAAAATCTAAAGGAAGCAAACGTTGGTTTCAAAAACAATTCTAAATGTATTTATCAACAATCTGATGGGGTGAATTGACTGGCATGTGAATGATCTCCATCCCAAGAGCATGGTTATTTGTTAATCAGTGCTCTGTAGCATCAAAATGTGTCATTAGGTAGTAGTGTGCTGCATTTTGGCATTCAAATCTGGAAGCATGGTGTTATTGCTATGCATGCTCACGGCAAGTTGATTGTGTTTTGATTTTTGAAAAAAGGTTTGGAAATAAAGAGATTCAGGTTTTTCTTTGAGGTTAATTACGATTAAATAAGCATTTATTCTCCACGTGTGATAATTGAATTTTTTTTTCTTTGTTTTCATCTTCATGTTGTGCATTTTGGGATTCTAAAACAACTCTCTTCTATAACAGTGATAGAAAGCGCAGGAAAAGACATCATTTTGATGGCCAAAGTGATTTTTCTGGAAGTCTGAAAAGCTCAGATGGGCCAGAAGATCAAGCTAAAAGAAGAAAAAGTACATCAGTTGACTCTAGAATTGTTCTTAAGGAGCAGGTTAGAGAGTTCAGTGTCTTAAATTGTTAGAAGGGTTCAAGTTAGAAGACATTCAGTCTTCATTAATTTCTTTCTTATTTTTATTTTTTTTTCTTTCGAAATGTGCAGCTGATAGAAGTACAAGCAGAGATCAACATGCTTGAGCAACGGAAATCTCAATTAAGGGTCAGTCTTGTTATTGTTTTTATTATTGCTCTACCTTGCTTTTTTTCCCCCTTAATATATTTTGTTAGTTTATATATCTTCAACCTATCAATTTTTTGTTTATATGCGAATCACTAGGTTAAATTATTCTATATTCTCTTTCATTTTTGTCATGCTATCATCTGTTGCAAATGGTTTTTTTGAGGCATGTATTCTTTTTAAAATTTTTCTTGCCATATTGGTGTTAACGCCTTTAGTGTCAATATTGCCATGAAACTGATGCATATATATTTTGTTTGGTGGATATTTTTTTTCTGAAGGTTGCAGTGGGAGAGAAAGTTGAAGAAGCAGATATTCTTATGTCTAGAATTCGGGAGCTTGATTCTCAATTGTCTAAAGAGAAAGAGGAAAGCAAAAGGTTGGTACAAATTTGATTGCATAATTTTACCTTTTTTGTTTGTCAGTGAGTTATCAATTTAGTATTCTCTGCTGATGGAAGATCTTTATTTTCTTCAACCACTTCACTCTTATGATTTAAATTTCCAGGATCATTTCAAAAATCAAGAAGTTTGTCAAAGCACATAAGCGCTATGTGCGGGTACAGGAGGAACTAAAAAGGCAAGTTCTTGTTTTAACACTTCATTGGTTCCTTGCACATATATTATCTGTTTTCATTCATTATTACTTTCTGTCACATTCTCTGATTGGAGGATGTTGCATTCAGCAATTTTTCATAATTCAATTTATCCACGGATACATAGGTCACAAGTTCGACTTCAGAAGTTGGTAGATCAGCTTGGCCCTGGCACTACTACAACTGGTGGCAATGAAGTAGATTCGAGCATCAATATTATTAGTGATGGAGAGGCTCCTGCTTATCATGCTATGAGCCTGCCAAATGAGGTGCAGAATAATTCTTCTCCTGAGAAGAAAGGTCTGGATGTGAACTGTGATACTGCAGAACAATTGACAAAAGGTGATAATTTCTTGGACATGCATTCTGGAACATGTGGAATGTGCATCATTTGGTCAGTCCCCAGATTATGTGTTTTATTTGTTAGCCATGCGGTAAATGGAGATTGAAATGTCTACAGTATGATATACAGTAGTGCCTACAAATTATGGGCAATGCCTTGCGGTTTCTCTCAATATATGAAACAATGCCTCTTACCCAACGACCCCCACCCCCCCACAACCACCAAAAATTTGCATTGTAAACTAACAAATGCACCGGTGTGGAAGTTTGTATGCACTGAAGTTGTGGAAGATAAGAAGCAAGAAGCAATCCTAGGACGACATGGAGAAAAATAATGAGAAATGATTTAATGGTTCTGGATGTAGCTCTAGACTAGTGTAATTGAGAGAGCACATCTAGATTTCTGACCCAATTAGTTTGGGATTAGGGTTTAGTTGAGTTATGTGTGCAATTTGTTGATATATAAGCTTTTCTGGACTACTATGATTTTGTTCTTGTTAATGATTTTCCTATTGCATACGGGTTGGTCACCCCTCTCTGTCCTTTTAAGATTTTTGTATTTGCCTCGTCAGAAACTGTTTACCAATCATGGTCTAGATTTGCAGTTTGGTCATAGTTGGTCTAACTTAATATAATCTATTCTGGTCATTGTTGAGTCGTATGTTCAACTTTAGGTTATTTACTAGAAGTGTTTATTGGTTTACTTCTGATTTTTATTTCTCTGAAAATTTCATCTTACCGTTCAAGGTCATATTAGTTGCAAGAGAATTAGAAATTTCTGATCTCTGCCTCCTCTTGAATCAGGAAATAATGAGCTTCCTATCTTTATTTATTGACATTACATTCGTGGTTAGCTCATTAAACCTTCTTGCATAAGATCTAGATATTTGTAGAAAGGTTATCTTTGTAAAACGTCTCAATTCTCCCTTTGTCCAAAATCAAACTAAACTACCTTCCTTTGTGAGAGAATTGTGGTATGAAGCCTATAACAATCGATGAATTTGAAACACTGGAAAGATAGTAACTCTGATTATGGTCAGGTAATTCTAGATTTTAAAGGTTTTAATTGGTGGATAATGGAAATTATTCTCATCAGCAGAATAAAAAAAGGTTGAAGAAATAGTCTAATTATATTTTTTCCAGCTCTATAAAACCTTTCACAAAATATCTGTCAATATAAAAAATGAGAGTTTCTATTTCATCAACAAAAATAGGATCACTTACTCTCATGCTTAGCCCTGTGAAGGCAATTATCATACTCTTATTACTTTAAAATTTTCGAAAAATATAATTATCATTCACTAAATTATACGTGGTAAGAGTACAAGCTTATGTGTTTACTCTCAACACATCCCCAATTAGGCTATGGACTTCCAATAATGTGTTAGAAACTCTACTGCTTTGAGTTTTGAAATGCCTTGCACAATCAAGAAGTAATAAGAGGCATAACTTGAAGAAGACCTATGGCTGCTAGTGGCCAGTAATAGTTTTGGCACTGAGGAATGCCCTGAAAGAGATGGGACAAACAGCTAAATAACATAAATGTGCGGCTCATCTTTGCTTAGCGAAGACTTATGATCTTGCTTTTACTCGAGTCTATTATTTTCTTCATGCAGATAATTGGTTAATACATCATCCCATGTTTTGCTATCATACCATTAGAAATTCACTTCAATATCTGATCATCATCACTAATTTCTGCTTCAAAATGGTCTATGCCTTTCTGTGGCTGACACACCTTTTGTGAATTTTAGCAAATTTGAGTGGAGGAGGGTATCATGGTGAAACTATCGGACTGGCGAAGCTTTCTCATTTGAGTGCTGATCCTGCACAATTGAATCTTAACAAGGAATTTGAGTTTGCGGACAATAGGGATGGTGCTCATCAACCTAGAGGAAATGAAAGCAAACAAAAGAGAGGAAAGAGTGGTCCTGCCAGCATCTCCTCTGCAGAGAAGGTTCTCTCTCTCCTTCCACCTTTCTTCATTTGCCTTCCTTTTGTGGGGAATTTTGTTTTGTTCTGTTATCTGGTAATGGTGCATATTTTCAGTAGTTTGTGGTTTGGATACCAGTTTTCTGAATAAATACTTTCATAATAACATGAGGACCATGTCAGTTAAAAAGATTATAATAGTAATTTGAAGAATTCAGTAATACAAGCAACAAGTGAGAACTGTTGCTAGGGGATTGGAATGGGAAGTTTTGGGTCACATTTCAGCGTCTTGTATTGTTGTCAACACAAAACAAGGATTCTTTGGACGTGCACTGTGGTGTTAGGGGATGTATAGTTGGCTGCTCTAGAACTCAGCAAAAGGACATCATAGCAACATCTAGTCCTAGGGATTGATAGCTTCTCATTTCTCTTCCCCTCATTTACCTCGTAACAGGGACTATTTATATTGCTTGCTCTGACCTGTTAAATATCTGAGGAGCTTTTTAAGGTTCTGGTGTCATGACAGTGACTGTATAACATTAGAAAAATAGCAAGAGGCATGGTTGCATTTCTATTATTCGCCATGTGCATGGAGTTGTTGAAAACCAATTTGGGAAAGTATTCAGCAGTTTGATAATTTATTGTTCAGCAAAAGGGTTCCGGATTGGGGCTTCTGGCACCATCAACTAGCATGGCTGCTCATGCAATTGATCAATTAGTTGACATTGAACTGGAGGAGAATATTGAGGTGGTTGAAACTGCTTCAGCAGAAATTGACAAAGAAGCCACCGCATATGGAGTCAGACGGTTGCCGGTGCTGCTTCCTCCTCCTCCAGTCGCTCAGAATACTTATTCTCAGGTTGGTTCAGTTATTTTATCATAGTTTTCTTGTAGGTTATTGCTGGCATGCTGAATACTCATTTGTAACTGAAATGACATGGATATGTGTATGGTGTTGAAGCTATCTATTCTACATATGAAAGTTTTAGTATGGTTGGGGAACATTTTAGTGGACCAAAAAAAAAATACAGAGCTTAAGGTAATACTAGGAAAAATTTCTAAGTAATTCTAATCCTAAATGAAAACGTATTCAGATACAAAGGGCTGATCTTTGAATAGGAAAAAGAGAGGATACCAAAGAATTAATCTTGCTTTTAGTTGTTGAATCTTTCTTAGGGATTTTATCAATAGGTAATTTTGGTTCACTGCCTCCTATATTTGTATGTATTTCCTATATATGATATCCAACAAATTTTAATCTTAGCCCTGCAGTAGTGAAAAAATAAAGTTCCAAACATGAATGTCAGGGAGTTTAAGAAATGAGGAGGTAGCAGACAGTATTATTGTGTTAACAATAGTTCCGTGATGGAAACTAGTACTTTTTTTTTTATTATGTGATCTTTTAGCAAGTAACTATTGATGTCAAAAGTGAAAACACCTAGTTAATTACCAAACGATCTATCAATCAACAACTATTACTGTTCTCTTTTCATGGTAATCAACTTGATCAGATGTAGGCTTGCCATCAGAATGCTTTATTTTTATTGTGATCGTTACACTATTATCATGTAAAAAATATAATCAGCAAATGATGAGTTCAAGTGTTCAACTGTAACCCTTTTTATAAAATTGAAAAGATAATTTTGCATTTTGAATGTAAAAGAAATATCACTTTAATTAACTCAGTTATATTCTGTAACTAACTCTAATGAGACAAATTGCTTCTCATTTAATTGAAAAACTAGATCTTTAAATGAAGTGTAGATATATTGGAGATGAAATGGTATCTAAGTATAAATATGGTTTTGAAGTTAAATTATATTAATTATTGAATTTGATTTTCTATCGGAAGATATAGGTCTAAATCGCATTGAGTGGAAAAAGAGAATTCATGTAGCCGACCCTAATTAACTTGGTGTTAAGGCTTTGTTGAGTTAAGTATTGAATTTGACTTTCTGCTACTGCCTTCATCAATAACTGGATGCAGTAAATATGGTATAAATATGCTTTATAAATATGGTTTTGAAGTTAAATTATATTAATTTATTGAATTTGATGATTCTGGTACTACCTTTATCAACAACTGGATGTAGATTATGCAAATTAGATTCAGTAATAGCTTATCATCTTAGCTATGAATCAGTATCAAACTATGAAGTGAGTATTTTTGGTTAATGATGATTGGATTTTACATGCCAAAATTTTATGCAAACGGTGGGTGACAAAATAATAAAAAAAGATTGGTCTTTTGATAAATTAGATTATTTATGATATAAAACTATAATTTAGAAGTTCATGTATACTGTGTGTGTGAAGTCACAAAATCATGCCACTCATGCTGGTATATATCAAAATGAGGCCTGCCATTGTGTGAGAAATTGTGCACATAATATGTTATGTATAAGGTTGGCAAATTACAATGCATTAGGTTTTTTTTCCCCTTTGTCTGATGTTTATTTGTTCTTTGCCATGATTATCAGTACAAAGGCAAAGACGAGAATAAGGATGTGGGAGGACTGGAGGAGGAGATGGTGGATGTTGACATTGTTTGATGCCAGTACTGGTGCTGACTTGCTGCAAAGGATAAAATCTTTTATTATGGCTCAGAGATGGTGGAGCTTCGTGGACAGTTTTGGGTTCTGAACAGGGACTATTTCTATGTTTCAGTTTTGTCTTTTGTCTGTAGGAAAATTCTTATTTAGAAATGCTTCCGGCCAATAAGATTATTTATTTTACTTATAAACAATCACTTTTTAATAGTTTTTTATTGGGTGTAAGTATTCCTCTGGTCTGTAAGGAGTTAGATCTATAAATCTGTTAGTTATTAACGTATGTGATTAATAGAGACTAGCTAGAAACTCTTATTCCTGACAGTCCTTTTCGTTGCACGGTATGTCAGGTAGATGGTGATGTGCAAATGCAGGTAATACCTCTGGGTCTTGTCTTGTCAAACATTGTACTCATCAAGCATGCAACTAAAGGTTTGAGTCCTTGTATATAATTAGATTGACTTTCTACATGCATCATCTCTTGTTACCTAATCCATGTGCATCATTTAGGATTTTTGTTTTTTACTTCTATGAAAAGAAAGTCATTCTAAGCTTTTATTTTTCTACATTGAGCTTTTTTTTTTCAGATTTGTTTATAGTAAAATTCGTAAGGAATTTTGTGCTTTACTCTAATTCCAATTAATTATGAAAAGGGCAAATGTAAATGTCCACGCATTTTGTTTTGTTTGATTTTATTAATGTAATTCTTAGTTAATCGTTTTAACTTGTTAAATGGTTAATTATAATTGCCATCGACAATTTTACTTGTTTGGTACTCGCTGAATCAATGCTAGACTAACTTAAAGCATGCGTTATATGTTAGTCCATAATGACTATTTTTTGGCATTGACTAATTAGATCAAGACTTCTATTCAGGGACTACCAAGAAGAAAAAATGTACATACATATATCCACCTCAAAATGATTAGCATTAGCGGTGGACTAGGGAGTAAAAATGGATTAAGTGCAACATATTCAGGCAGTTTGTATAGAATTAAAAAGCCAATTTAAGACAATTGCTACATATCAATTTCCAAAGAATAAATCTACATAATACATATTAAGCATAACACCATCATTTTGTGATAGCAATTGGGCAGATGGTGAATAAATGTGCAAAGATCCATTTCAAGTTAGATGAGCATTAAAATTGTGATCTCTGTTTCTGTTTCTGTTTCTTCTCCCTCCTCTAATCCCAAATTTTCTACGAATCCTAATCCTGATAATGGCATCTTTTTCATAGCCTCTTAACTGGAAATAAGTTATCTTTTTCTGCACACTTGGCACAACTGCATCTAAAACCATAGTCTGCAAGTAATGCTTGTCTCTCTTGAAGCGGAAGGTCCTCTTCTATATACGAAATGGTAATCTGAAAATGTAAAAAGTTTTCAATAAGATGAAGTTCCAATCTGAGAGTGAAAACCACAAGCGATGAATAAATAAATCACCTCTTCTCCATCAGAAATGGATTTGAGTGCAATGATTGTTGCTTGGCCATCCCTGTCCTACAATTGATGACAAATACAAATGAGCAGACACATACTAGCAAAAGAACCTGAATGACTGAAAAATGTGTTGCTTTCTCTCGTGAGAAGAATACAAACGAAAACATTCTAAACATACTTCTTCTCTTTTGAAAGCTCTTGCATTCGGCTGACACGAGTGGTTCATACAACTCTGCAGAGGATAGAATGCAGTACCTAATGCAAAATAAAGTTTTAATCATAGCTACGTAAAGCAATACGTACAATGCAAAAACTTAATAAAATTGAAACAATAGGCTAAACTAATTTAGGAAAAAGAACTTCGCATCATGCATTGAAAGATATAATTTACAATACCTGATCATTCAAATGCGCAACAAGAATCAGACATAATAAAACATAGAACAACGTAGTGCCACAGTCAGAGAAATGATTACATGAAGTAACCCAACCTACTCTCTATCGGTTGGCACTCAATGACAAAGCAGTTGCAGTCAATATAAATCATACCTTGACAACAGACTGAATAGCTATCACCAAGAGCATCTAGGACTGGTTGTGTAATTTCCTCAGCATTTTTCTGTGATGCATGAGTTCAGAAGTGGCACTAGAATTCAATAATCTATTGAAAAAAATATCCAGGAAATTTTGGAGGATAAGCACACTAACCTTTTCTGCATATGGAAGATCATCAATGTACAAAAAGTAATCCTCCACTGGAGACGCTACAACTAAGTCACTGTCAGAAATTGAACTTCAAATTACTACTTAAGAACTCAAGCAAATCATACATGGGCAAATTTAATCCACTTGGAGAAGCATTTATATCTTACTTCAATGCTAAACCATGTCCATTGCAATTATCATCATTAGTGCCCAAAATATTAACAAGGTTGAGTGGTAAAACAATGAGACCTAAAAAATTGTAATTCTTACAGATTATTCAGCTCAAACATGCCAATTATATTCCCATAGATTTCAAGGGAGAACACTTTGTTGAGTCAAGGACTTCAGCAACTAGAGGTCAGAACAGCGACAATAACTATTTTTTTGAAAGAGGATAAATGTGAAACAGCACTTGCAAGAGGATACATGGCTCACATTGCCGGTCGAATATGGCAGCCTTAAGGAGCTGTAATGACTGCAAAAATCAAACAGAATTATTTAGACCAAGTATATCAAAAGGCAGACCCACAAAAAAAAAAGGAAGCAATATCAGAACAACTTTCTTCTAAAACCAAAGTGGTCTCATGAAGACAGATATTCTGAAAAGTGACATCAATTAGTTAAGTTCGCAAAAACTATAAAACTTTTCAACAAGATTCTGTCATTCTAAATCCAAATCCGCCTAAGAACAGTTGCGTCCAAAAAGAGTAGAAATAGATGAAACTTAGTGCGTGCACATGGAAAAGGTTCAAATAAAGAATGAAGACGGATAAAATACTTTCATATTTGACTTGGCATATTTGCAAGTCCCACATTTTAGAAAGATGATAGTTCCAGACCATTTGCTAGATATTAGAAAATTTAAAGAAGCCACATTATTTCTTTCACAATTTCTCAAATATCTACTAGCTTTTTTTTTTGGAAAAGCAATGAATTAAAGATAAGGCACAAGGTTTGCCACCCAAGTTCTGGCGGACTCGGAGTACAGAGAAGCCCAAAAGCAAAAAGATATGCGAGGTCAGAATTTAAAGCCATCCAGAAGTCATAACGAATCCAGAAACAAGTTTTTTTTCCCTCAATATTTCAGATTTAAGCAGCTGCTAATCTTCTTTAGCTAATTACAATCAATCATTATGAATGACTGTAAGAGATGTATGCATATCTTGGTGGATTCAATTTGGAAGATCGCAATTCTTAGTATATGCAAACAGCTGAAAGAAGATGCTAGATAGAAACTTGAATCAATGCAAGAACTATGAATTCTCAAAGAGAATTCACCTATAAACTGGGAGGAATTGTTGTTGGACCATATATGAACATGCATCAGGAAAAAATGAGCGGCTTCAAGACTGCAAAATTACAATGAAATCTCACCGTAAATGCAAGATCCCTTATTTCCATCCTAAATGCAGTTTCATCAGAAGGGTCAACATCATCTGGCAATGAAACACATTCCCACCACCTACAAAAGAAAAATGGCAAATGCAGTTTGAGCTTCTGTTTGCTTAAAACTATAAATTTCTTCCTATTTGTGCACATATCATTCACTGCCACATCAAAATATAGTCGCCAAAAAGTCTCTTTTAAGAGAAATAAAACTTCATCTGCCAATATTTGAAACCTTCTTCACAGACTTACGAACATGAGAAAATACCCATAAATTAGAAAAGATTTTGTTTCAAAAAGCAAGGATAGGTAGCATAAAATTAATCATCTACCTTCTCTTGTATCCAATTGATACAGGCTTCCATGCCTCCAAAAGTAAAAAGACGTCAGGGCATTCCAGATCAACAGGATCAGTATGTTTGTTTTGTTCTTCTAAATGAGCAACTTTTAGCCTTCTGTATCTTAGGATGATGAAAGAAATTGTCTGCAAAGAGAACATAAAAACTTTTGTCATTCACAAGTAGGTTCCTGCTTGTTTTGCCCTTCTGTTGCATACAATTTGTGTAGCTGCAATTCACTTTCTGATACAACATCGTCAATCAAAATCTTGTCAAAACAGTAGCATACAGAATTAGATCCGGTGAAATTGGATAATTTTGAAAGCATTAATCTTCCTTTATATGTATGACAAGGCATGACAGTTGCATGCAAACAGAAATTCCATCAATTACTTAGTTTTACTGTACATAGCTAGAATAATGCATTGCAAACAAGAGGAGCTTTTGATAGAGGCAATAGTCTTATCTTCAATCTTGTGCAAAATTTCAATTTTATCCAATTTTTTTGTTTTATCAATTTCATCCCAAGAATTATATTTGATAGTGATTGTACCATGTGGTAGGAATCATGACATGTAACGTTTCCATAATAAATCAGCATGTTAGCATAGCTAAGTTGCATAGGATTTCACTTATTAGAGTATGGTCTCCATGAAAATCTCTAACTACATTGGTTCTTCTCTCTCTTGCTCAAAAATTTATAGAACTACAATATTTTAGGGGTTAGATAACTTTTAGTAGCTCTAGTACAATAATTTAGATCTTACTCATCCTTCCAAACCAAGTTAGCATGTAACTCATATAGATTCATGCCTCATGGCCCTAAACCCAAGATACATTGTGGACAAATATTTACTACGGATAAAATTAACAGAGAAAGAGAGAGAGAATTGAAAATTCATGCAAACTAAAATCATAAGACTATTATCCCTAGCTGACATGATAAAAAGTTTGAAATGCCTACTTGCTACTTCTTTATGCAACCCACTCTCCACCAATGCCAACAAGGAGGAAAAAAGCACAAAATTGACAGTTTTCATTTGATGGCAAGAAAAAAAAAAGTGAAATACAACATTTTCACTAAAAAATCTCTAAGTTCCTATGCCAAAGAACACTTAGGTGAACCTGGTTTACCATGAACCAAACCATAGACATAAGAACTTGCAGACCCAAATGTGGATCCACCTCTTGTCTCTACGGTTCAAAATGAACCAAGTCCACCAAAAATTTTTCCCTAGATCAAGGCTATATCATGAGCTATGGCTTTCTGAAAAAAGGAACTAATCAAGAAAAGGTAAAAGATTTCATAGTTGATGGAGATCTAATGAATATGTACCAAGTAATAGATCTATTTATGTGGATGAATTCAAAATACATTGAAGCTTGTGGCATATCATCTCTGACCAATGCATAATCATTTGAAAACAATAACAAATGGAAATAGAAAGTTGACAAAAAAATTTAAAATAGCATATACCTTGGCTGCAAGGAAAAATATGTCATTCGTTTCTGTGAAATCAAAGAACATAAAAGAGGAAGAAAAAAATTAGGAAAGATAAAGAAATTAATTGTATTTGAACAAACAATCAATAACAATGGCCTTGTATGTTAGACCTTACCGTCAGCATGTTGTGTAAATTTCAAAAGCGCCTCCCTAGATAGTGATTCTGACCTCTCCCCAGTGCAAAGCAAAGAATGAGAAGATTCCCAATCTGCCTCTGCACATATTTTGCTAGAACAATATTGGCAGTGTCAAACAGGGAATAGGATCATGCCAGATGCCTAATAAAGAAAAGTGGAAAAGGCAGATTTTTTTGAAAAATTCCAGTGACAGAGGAGAAACCACACTTGAAAGTTTCCCGAAAACAAGAATCAGTAGGCTCAGGGGTCTTTCTTCCCTCCACAAATTAACAATATTCCTGCATAAACCTTGAAAATTTGTTCATTGCATAAGAGAACAGTTGCAGCATCCTCTCTTAAGACTTAGAGCCTTTTGGGAGAGTTCAAGGACATCGTTAAACTCACTTCTCCTTTTTAACATAGAAATAACAAAGCCAAGACCATTTGCAATGATAGACATCAAGTATCTAATTGCATCATATGAGCTAGCTAAACAACACGTCTTTTTTTTTCTTTTTTTTTGAGGGGTGAAAAACATAGATTGAGTTTGGCTATGTGAAATGAAAACTTCGCGAAGCACCGGTCAGAAAAACTGAACAAATCAAAGTAGATATAACTAGGAGAGACAATGGTAGACCTAAACTAATTTGGATAAGAGTGGTCCAAAATAATCTTATTGTTTTATATTTGTCGAAAGAGGTTGTCTTAAATCGAACTGAGTGAAAAAAAGAATCCATATAGCCGACCCCAATTAACTTGGGATTAAGGCTTTGTTGTTGTTGTTGAGGGGTGGAAAACAGTATAGCTGCTGGTTAAATTAAAGAGGAAAATTTTCTAGAAGCCCCTAAAGTGCTCATCCAGAGCTGCATATATTTCCAGTTGCTGCTATTCACAATGCAACATGCTTCACAGCACACAAGGACACACACAGAAGAGTAGAGATTCAAAATGAACGATTAGTTTAACAAGAAAATGAATAGTTAAAGAAAAATACTAAACTGACTTACCTACAGTAGTAAGCTTCTCTACATCCTCCAGGACAGGAAATGGCTGAAGGCAAGGGAAATTCGTCGGAGTATGGCAATAACAATTCCCCATTCATTAATGATTCCACATCCACTTTAGGCAAAGAACCTTTCCCGTTGGAACTGCTGGATGCACATTTCATAGTTTTACGATCTTTCATGTGACAATCATCTTCTTCATTAGATGAATTTGTGTCACCAAAATCTTTTGAAATATGTGAAGTTACTTCCTTATCACATATATTTCTTGCTGACAAACCTAGACTTTGCAAATAGAGCTTCCTCCCAATCTGTTGCTCTATTGAGCCAATAAATTGAAAACAGAAGCTACAAACCAGACAGTCAATCTGCACAATAAAGAATGTAATG
Source organism: Garcia nutans (assembly GCA_947685225.1). NCBI lineage: Eukaryota > Viridiplantae > Streptophyta > Magnoliopsida > Malpighiales > Euphorbiaceae > Garcia > Garcia nutans. Next base: position 7,520,722 of record CANTUV010000068.1, read on the forward strand.
CGAAAATTTAAAAAAAAATTGCAATCTTTTAGACAAGATATTGACAAGAAAATAGCAAAGGTAAAAAATATATAAATTTCATATTTCCAAGACCTTGTTTAAAGAATGCTGAACACCCACAAGCATTGGGTCCTTCAGAATTAGTTCCCCTTCTTTAAAGTCCAACTCAGCATAGACCCCTGAAATACACTATATACAGCCGTAAAATTTTGAAATGTACACATAAAGACCAATAATGGTATCCCTAATAAACATATAAATAGATAAAGAACACAACTATTTTCTAATTTTTCAAAATAAAATTTTCATACTTAACAGTTGATGTATTACACAAATCCTCTTCCTCAAACCCTATGTAATTTATGATGCAAAACATATACATAAAAAATTTATATATAATACAATCATGAAAGGCCACATTCTGCATATTTTGAAACAATGCTAAGGCTGCTTAGTCAGAGTAAGAAGTGAGGAATTGGAAAGAGCAAATCAGGGAAACTTTTGAGGGAAACTCCTAATTAATTACTAGAATGTGTTTATCATTGATTGTTTTAACTTGGGCAGTTAAAATTTTTCACTTTTTCAAATTTTCATGTCAAAAACTTAGGACCTAACTGTTTCTTGTCCAATGCACACACATAATTCATATGAAGACTTAATCTTTTCTTTCAAAATCAATTCTACCCAAAATTACAACTATCATAAACAATCACTTACTGAAAAATAGCAATTATTTTGTCCATCGCCAACAGAAACTCAACAGGATAAAGCTAAGTATGATATTACTAACGAATAAGCAAGTAAAAGAAACAAAGTTAGCAATAACTATACCCTTCCCAAACTGGCCATTCTGTTTCACTTTGATTCCGCAGCATTTCCTGCTCGATATAATCTCCTTAAAATACTCCTAAAACATAACAGAAATATAATCACAGTTCAAAGAAACCATAAAAAAGAAAAAGAATTACAGAGCTTAGTTTAGAAAGAGAGAGCAAGAGAAAGAGTACCTGGACTTGCAGAGGAGGAAGAGGATGGAGAAGAGCGGAGATTTGAGAAGCGCATTTGGTATCTATTGGGCAAATCGTCTCCATTACAAGCCCACAAGCTGTGGAATAGTTTAAGCTTTGTATTGACTGATAAGGGAAAACTTCTTAGTATGAGCTCTCAAGCAAACGAAGATTGTAACGGCGCTATAAAATCAGGTGATGATCGCCTTGAATGCTACAGATGCTGCTTTGCCGTTTGCACTTGCCAAATGGCTAGTTTGTAATTTGCTTAAATTATTTTTAATTTTTAAAATTATTTTGAATATTATATAAAAAAATTAATTTAAATTAGAAATAGGCCCTCTATTTATGATTTTATATTTATTTTAAATGAAAAATTAATTTATGTATTAATATAATTGATATTAAGAGGTGTTATTTTTATATATACACATAATATTAAAATTTTGTATATTTGTATATTCTAAAAATATTTAAAATAAGATATATTTAATGTACTATGGTATTTTTTTAAATTGATTTAAGATCTTTTATTTAAAATTATTAATAACTGAAATTAATAATTTGAATAAAAAATAAGAAAAATTTATTAGTTGAGAGAGAAGGAAAAAATTATAAGTTTATTTAAAATAATATGAATGAATAGAAATATAAAATGAAATAAAAATAAATAAATATATCGAAACTTAAACTAAATTGATATAATAAAATATTTTTTAAGTGGATAAAAATTATTAAAAATAAAGTAAATAATAAAAAGTTATAAATACTATTGTTAATCAATAAAGACAATAAAATCTATATTATGTATTTAAATATAAAATAATTAAATAATAAAAATTTTGAAGAGTTATTATTCTAAGAATTGCAAATATAAGGAATTGGGTCCGGCATTGGAAACTCTCATTCCATACGAGTTCCTTCATCTTGTCTCTTTGACGAGATTTCTAGTTTTTGTAATACTTTTTTTTTTCTATATACAGGGGCTGTGAGTGGTGTTCTGGGATTAGGATGGATGACATTGGGGAGGCTAATATTTCATCTCCACTTACTGGGGTGTCGTTGAAGGATGTAGGGGGAGATGGTTTGGTTTATTGACAGATCCGAGAGAGGAGGGGATGGATCAGATCTCTCTTTTTGTCTTGTTGGTTGTTTTTTAACTGATAAACATATAAACTTTAATGCAATGCAGCATACTTTGGCAGCATTATGGAGACCTAGAAAGGGGATGTGTGTGAAGGATTTAGGAAACAATCTATATATGTTTCAATTCTTCCATGAGTTTTATTTGACGAGGATTGTGGATTCAGGTCTTTGGATGTTTGATCAGCATTTGCTCCTTTTAGAGAGGCTGCCTAGTGATATCCAACCGGCAAGTGTGCTTCAGCATGTTCTTTTCTAGGTTCAAATTCATGATCTGCCATACGGGTTTATGTGTGAGGATGTAGCTGCACAAATCGAGAATTACGTAGGAGAATTTGTTGAGGCTGATTCTAATGATTTCTTTGGAATCTGGAAGCCTTTCATGCTTATTCATATCAAATTGGATGTAAATGTCCCATTGAAAGAGAAAATGCGGATGAAGCAAGCGGGGGGGGGGGGGGGGGGTGAGTGGTTCTGGGTCAATTTTAAATACGAACTCTTACCTTACCTATGTTTCATTTGTGGGAAATTGGGGCATGTTGAGCATTTTTGCTCTCAACAATTCAAAAATGGTTTAAGATCACAGTGCATTCCTTTGGTCCTTGGCTCAAAGCCACTAATCGTCGCTCTAGGACATCTATTGGTAGTCGTTGGCTCCGTGATTCTGAAATTGAGGTCAAGGGGCCAAAGGTTCAGGAGGAGGAAGGCGCAAAAGGGAAGGGGGAGATGACCGTTGCGATGGGCAAGACAGTTACTCATCTCTCAAAGGCAGTTATGCATAGTAGTCTTGGTGTTTTGATGGTGAAAGTGAGGAACGTGATTTCAGTTAATGACAGTAATGAGAAACAATACAACAAACTTAACATGTCAGTTCTTAGAAAAGAGAATAGGGCAGGTAATGTCAAGATTGTTTTCACTAAGTCAAAATGTCATCGTTGTGAGGATGATTCCCAAACTTCCTCCTCATCTGAGGTAGTGCTTGATATGCTGCAAACAAATTAAAACTTGGTAGGTCCTGGGCTCCAGGCCTGCCTAGAGACATGAGTCTAATAAGTTGGAATTGTCGTAGGCTTAGGAACCCACGGTCAGTTTAATTCCTTATGAATTTAGTCCATAAAAAGAAGCCCATTTTAGTGATTCTAATGGAAAAACTGGTTCGATGAGAAAGAATGGAAACTGTTAGGAGACAACTGGGTTTTGAGGAAATGTTTTTGGTGGATAGTAGGGGTCACAGTGGAGGTCTAGCTTTTTTTTTCGAGATCAACGTGCTCAGTCTCTTTGATAAGTTATTCCTTTAATCACATTGATGTTCAAATCTCTCAGCAACAGACTATGCCTTGGAGATTAACAAGGTTTTATGGTCATCCTAGTCGTAATCAGAGGAGAGAATCTTGGGGCCTGCTCTGCTCTTTAGCTCTATGCTCTGCCCTTCCTTGGTGCTGTTTTAGAGATTTTAACGATCTAATGCTCTCTTCGGAGAAATGTGGCAGAGCTCCCCAACCCCAATGGTTACTAGATGGTTTTCGGGATGCAATTTCAAACTCAAACCTTATGAACCTTCCTTTAGCTGGTTACCCATTCACTTGGGAAAGGGGAAGGGGGATAATAAATTGGCTAGAGGAGAAGCTTGATAGAGTATTAGTCTCCTCTAGCTGGCAGAATACGTTCACTAATGCTTGGGCCACAGTATTGGAAATGTCGACATCAGATCATCTCCCCATTCTTGTAGTAGTACACTTTGTTCTTTCCTCTGTAAGATCATCCAATTTTTGCTTTGAAAATCATTGGCTCAAGGAGGTAGAGTGCATGGGAGTTATTTCTCAATCATGGGCTAAAGGCAGTTTTGGGGATCTTTTACAAAAGATCAAGATATATAGCTCGGATTTGATGTAATGGAATGGGGTTCTCAAATCCAAAGTGAAGAAGGAACTTAATAGTTGTATCACTCAAATTATGGCTCTCAGAATTTCTTGTAACCCTTCTGATGTTGAAGAGTTCCATCGTTTACATTGCAGGCATGAGGAGATTTTATCTCGACAAGAGATTTATTGGAAGCAGAGAGTGAAGCAACACTGGCTGCGAGAGGGTGATGCAAATATCAAATTTTTTCATAGTATTGCTTCTTCACGAAAAAAGATGGAACTCAGTACTACGGCTTAAAAACCAGGAAGGTTAAAGGTGTGAATGGCCTGAGGGGCTAGCTTCTCACATGCTTGATTATTTTCAGTCTATCTTTCATTCGGCGGTGGGAGGTATGGTAGAGTTCTTGAGTGTGTAAGCACTAGTGTTTCTCCTGAACAGAATGCCTTATTACTAGAACCTTTTACAGAAGTAGAGGTAAAATTTGTAATTTTTGGAATGCATCCTGACAAGTCTCCTGAACCAGATGGTTTAAATCCAGCCTTCTTTCAGCAAAGTTGGAGCATTGTTGGTAAGGATGTTACTTCTTTTTGTTTACATTGCCTCAACTCTTACAACCTTCCTGAATGGGTGAACAAGACTAATATTATCCCGATTCCTAAGAACCAGTATCCTCTTACAATGGGTGATCTTCGACCGATTTCTTTATGTAATGTCCTTTACAAGATTGTGGCTAAAATCCTTGCAAATCATCTAAAAAAGATACTACCAGGTCTGATTTCTCAGTCTCAATGTGCCTTTGTTCCGGGTAGAAGTATCATAGATAATGTGTTAGTGGCCTTTAAAAAGATTCATTTTATGAAAAGGAAAACATCAGGAAAGGAAGGATATACAGCTAAGAAGCTCGATATGAGCAAAGCATATGACCGAGTAGAATGGTCTTTCCTAGAGGCAATGATGAGGCGAATGGGTTTTAGCGATCAGTGGATGAGATTAATTATACTGTGTGTAACCTTGGTTGAATATATGATATGTCATAATGGATCCTCTTTTGGTCCTATTATCCCAGAATGAGGTATTCGTCAAGGATGCCTTTTGTCGCCTTACTTATTTCTTATTTGTGCAGAAGGCTTTTCATCTATTATTTGATCACGAGTTGGTTCTGGTTTGCTACATGGGTGTAGTGTGGCGCGCGGCGCTCCTTCGGTATTACATTTATTTGTTTGCAGATGGTAGTATTTTTTCTTTCTAGCTAATAGTCAGGAAGTAACAAGGATTAAGGAGCTATTGCATCTGTATTCATAAGCATCAAGACAACTGATAAATGTGTCAAAGTCTTCAGTTTATTTCAACCCAAATATCAGTTATTTTTCTAGGTCTGCAGTATGTATAATCTTGGGAGTGGACGAAATAGATAATCTTAGGATATACTTGGGCATGCTTTCCCTGGTTTGTAGGAAAAAAGAAGGAAATATTCTATTATGTTAAAGATAGAGTTTGGCAGAAGGTTAATTCTTGGAATAGAAAGCTGCTTTCCCAAGATGGAAAGGAAGTTTTAATCAAATCTGCAACGCAAGTTGTTCCTAACTACATTATGAGTGCCTCTCTCCTTCATCTCTCACTTTGCTCGGAGATTGAGAGAATGCTTAACTCATTATGGTGGGGATCTTATAAATCAAATCATAGAAGGATAAATTGGATGGCATGGGTAAGACTGTGTAAGCCAAAGGAGGTAGGAGATATGGGATTCAAAAGTCTTCATGAATTTAATTTAGCTATGCTTGTTAAACAAGCATGGAAACTTCTGTCTGATCCAGATTCTTTAGTGGCCAAATTTATGAAGGCTTGTTATTTCCCTTATTGATCCTTTCTTGATGTAGAACTGGGAAGTTCTCCAAGCCTAACGTGACACAGCTTATGGGCAACCAGGGATTTGATTCATAAGGGCTGTCGTTAGATGGTGGACACAAGGAAATTGATTCCCATTTGGTCAGAGCCTTGGCTTCCTATTGTGGACTCTCTGTTTATTCCAATGGGTTGAAATTCTAGGAGTGAAGTGTATCAAGTCTTTGACTTAATTACTAGGAATCAGTGGAATGTCTCTCTTTGGGAATCATTGTTTGATGCTTGTGTTGTTGATACGATTCTAACTATCCCTATGAGTATGCAGCATCACGAGGACATGATGATGCGGCTTCCAAACATTAGAGGTGACTACACTGTCAAGAGTGCTTATCGACTGTTAATGGATAAGAATTTTTTGGTTGAGCACGCTGAAAGCTGCTTTTGGAGAAATTATGGAAGATCCTTGTTCCTCCCAACATTAAGAATTTAATTTGGAGAGCATCTCATAACGTTTTACCCACATCAAATAATCATCTTAGGAAGCAAAGTTGATGTTTCCCCTTTTTATCTTGTTTGCAAAGAGACTGATGAGTCGGTTCTACATAATTTCATAGCTTGCCCTTTTGCTCGGCACTGTTGGAGTTCAATTGGGCTTGGATTGCCAGTGAAGAATATTGATTCCTTTAAGGTATGGTTGTTGTCACTGGTTAGTACTTCTTCTACTGATGTTAATACTCTTGCTGCAGTGATATGTTGGTTGCTCTGGAAGCATCATAATTTTATTGTCTTGGAACAATCCAAATGGTCAGTCTCACATCTGGTACAGAGAGCCAAGGCATACCTTTAAGATTTTGAACTTGCTCGCTTACAGGGAACCAGTGATACTCATGCAATAGACGTGTTTGAAAAATGGTCTTGCCCTGCCAATGGTTGGCTGAAAGTAAATGTTGATGTGCAGTGGTAGTGAATGGCATCAATATAGGTATTGGGATGGTTGTTCATGATCACCTTGGTGCGTTGAAGGCTGCATCTTCTTTCACAGTGCTTGGCAAGTTTGATCCTCTTATATCTGAAGCAATTGGTCTTAAGGAGGCCCTCAACTGGATTAAGGTGCGGGGATGGACGGATGTTATTGTAGAAGTCGACTCTCAAATAGTGATTTCAGAATTATCTACTTTTGCTCCATCAATTTCTTATTTATGAGTCATTTTAGAAGAATGTCATTCAATTCTAGGTAGTATTTCTAGTATTTCTATTTCTCATGTTCATCGATTTGCTAACGAAGTCGCTCACACTTTAGTTAGAGCGACTCATTTTATGGCTAGTCTAAGAGAATAGGAGTCTGTCCCCCTCCTTTTATTGCTTCTGTATTGTTAAATGATCTTTAATGAATTCCCTTTCAGTTAAAAAAAAGAATTGTGAATATAACTTTCAGAGAAATTTACACTCTTTATATTTTTTTTGTGATGACTTTGCAAATATATGGGCTAGATGATTTTTTTAGAAATATAATTTTTATTTTTTTAAATTAACTTTTTAACGTTAATTTTTCTTTTTTTCTTTTTGTATTTTTTTGTATTTTCCTTTTTTTGCAATGTTATTTTATTTATATTTTTTATTTAAAAATTATTTAATATCATATTTTTAATATACATATAATATATATATATAATATATACATAATATATATAAAATGCACATTCAATAATATAAACTACATCTATAACATTTATAATACATCTACATAATATTTTTAATATTTGTTTAATTTTATTTTTTTTTAATTTTTTTATCTACACAATATTTACACAAATATTCACACAAGATTCAATAATTTTTACATAAAATATACATAACTTAAATAATAAAAATATATTATACACACAATATCTAATATACATGTACATAATGAAATTGTGTGTATTTTTTTTATTTTTTCATGTATATAATATATAAAATTTATTTAAAAATAAATTTAATTATTTTTATTAATATATTTTTGTATATTTTACTTTTTTATTTTTTTGTTATTTATTTTTTATAATTAAAATTAGAATTTTTTCTTTAGAAAGAATTATAATTTTTATATGATGAAAAATAATTTAAAATATTAATTTTTATTATTTTATTAGAATATTTTTTATTCAATAATGAAGTTTAAAAAAAATGAAAATTTAAAGTGAGATATTAATTGTAAGGAGGAAATAGACATTTAAAAAAAAAAATTTGTTTTAATAAAGAATAAGATATTTTTGAAATTTTGTACAAACCTTTTTTTTTATAAAAGCGTAAATATTTTTAACTTTTATAGCATTTTTGAAATAATTTTTTTTTGGTATTTATGTAAATGTCCTTACTTTTTTTTTTTATTGAAATATGTTTTTTGAAAATTGGAAATTTTATATAGCTACCCTTAAAAACAAAACAGTTTTCAAAAATATTGCAGCAATTCTTTTTTCACTTTTACAAAAACAATATGTCAAACTTTCAAAAAATACCACTTCTTTTGTGTTCTCCATGAATGTTATTTAAATATTATGTAGATATTGATCAAGAAAATTAATATATTTTGCTATCTAATAATTCTCTTATAATTTAAATCTATAATTTTACTATTTAAAAATAAAAAAATATATAATTCATCAGTTAAAATATACTATATATATAAAAAAAAATCTACACATCATACACAAAATATCAAAAGAAATATTAAAAGAAGATAATACTTCTTACTAATTACAAATCAACATATATTAATATAAATACACACATTAAAAATGTTATATGATTTAGAAATTAAAATACAATATAAAAACGAAAAATAAAAATAAAATATCTACAAAATATCTGCACATCATCTATAAAATACAAAAAGAGAATTATGCTTCTTATCAATTAAAATTCAACATATATTAATACAAATACACAATATATTCATCATAGTAAAAAATATTACATGATTTAATACTACAAATAGACCATACATAACATATACACACACACACACAATATCTACAAAATAGTAAAAAAAGATTATACTTCTTACTAATTATAATTCAACATATATTAATATAAAATATACAACATATACATCACACTAAAAATATTATATGATTTAAAAGTTAAAATACAACATAAAAAAATCTACATAACAATATAACATATACACATTATATATTCATATATATTGTATAAATATTGTGCATATCATAAATAAATTCAGTGTTTATTATGAATATATCTCTTGTATTGTTTGTATATTGAAAAAATTAAACACACACATTAAAATAAAAAAAAATTAACTTAAACAAATATTAAAATAAAACAAAAACAACTTAAAAAAAGATATAACAACATCCAAAAAATACATATTAAAAAGGAATTAAAAAATTAACAAAAAATTTTCATTTTAAAATATTTTATCAAATATGTAAAATACATTACTATTAAAAACAACAAAATCTTTAATATTAAAATTGAAAAATAATAAGAAATATAAATATAACAATAACAACAAAAAAGCTTTAATTATGAATTAATTAGAATTGAATATATTAAATAATATAATATAAAAGATCAAATTAATTTTCTACGAATAGAAACGAAAATAAAAGGACAAAAGAAGAAGAAGAGGGAGGATAATAGAAGAGAAAAAGAAAAGAAAGGAGATGAGGAAAGAAAAGAAAAATATTGGAGGAAAAAAAGGGAAAAATGTATATTTGAAAAAAGAAGAAGGTAAAATTGAAAAAAGAAAATAAACCATCGTATGTATGGAAATAAAATAAAGATACATCATGTAATTTCCTCTTGAAAATTTGTGTAAAATGTAGATGACTCCAAATAGTAGACTGACTAAAGAAAAAGAATGCTAGAAAAAAAAATGCCACCAAAATAAGGCGTAAAATATTTGTTAATGATACAAAATTATGAAATTATAACGTACGTAAAATGAAAACTAGATTTTACATGTAGAAGAGAATAGAATTTGCTTGATATCAATAATTTTCATCAATTTTATAAAATTTATTTATAAATTAAAATTCTCATGTTTCATATAAATGAGAACGGCCAAAAATAACTAGTTCCCATACATCAGAACAAAATGAACAAATAATCAATCTTTATATTAGTACAAATACAGAACTCACTGCTTAGTTCCATGCCGATTATACTTATCATGAGCCAGTGAAACCACCATCCAGTAGTTCATTATGAGCTTCCAAATATGTGAATCTGATGTAGTGCATCTAAAATTGTCAATATGTTATTTGATCAGAAGCTGGCATCAATAATAATAATAAACAAGAAAAAGCCCATTAACTTATGGGTTACAAATACTATTTCACTTGAAAATAGTAACACCAAAATTATTGAGAATGATTACATATCCTGTAACTGATACAAATTACATACAATCAATCCATTTAGTGAAATTTCCAGTCGAAAAAAAAAAGTTCAGATGTGACCAAATCTAATGCACAAATTTCAAACAAAATAAAGGAATTCATGGCCACTTCTCAACCACTGAAGAAGAGTTCCTAGACAACAATGAGCTGTGATCAGGTTGAACATAAAAGAACAACCTATTTTTTTTGGTTTATATTCAGATGTTTTAACCCTGAAGCATCAATCAAACACATCCAAAGAACTGCTCCAAGGATGGGGAGCTGAACACATTTGCAGCAGATCGTTCGGGTTTAATAGGAGAAATGTGAAGCTGATATTTTATAAACCTCTGTAGCAAAGAAGAAAAGTGAAAAAAAAAAGCAAGTAGACAAATTAAAATCAGTAGTCGGTAAATGCAGAATGGTTATTTGAAAGAAGGCAAGCAATTGATGCATACAGCTAACAGAGAAACAATTTCGGGATTTGTGTCAATATGCCAATCTGGTTCTAGCTGCCGTACAAAAGATGACCGTCCATTTTCTATGCTACAAAAGAGAACCTGCGGACAAAATTAGAGACTACAAAGATCAATTCTATATTTAAATTCCTGTGAATCATATCTGTTAACACTCAACATCCTTATGAGTTATGAAAGCAATTGCTTTCACATACCATATGGTAGCCAAGAACTAATATCAACATCATTTGACAAAAATATGCACTCAAGATTGCTAATTTGCTATCCCATGACCAAGCACCAATAATCCTGTGTCATAATCTTGCATTGTATTTCATAACATATCAAGAAAAAAACCTATGATCATGTTTGGAACATGAAATGAACTGAAACAGAGTGGAGAACATAGTAAAACAGACAATCGAATGGACTATGATAACATTGTTGATTCGAAACTTAGGTTGCAAGGATATTTGTAAATTGAAAGAATATTCAAAGCTGAATTTTACTAATTCATAATTTTTGTATAAAACTAGCACCTACTAAAAGATGCTACATACCATACCAAAAAAGAAAGAAGTTAAAAGACAATGGAACTCGTGAGATCAAAATTTACATTTTCACTATTTAGTACAAGAATAAATATGAGAAATGTGATCATGAAATCTCAAATGAAATTTTTGCACTTGGGATTAGTTTTCAATACAATGACCATTACAATGTCAAGGTTATTATCACACTCATTATAGTTCCATTGTTATCATTATAATTTCACTAATAGTCCTACTAATATAATGGGTATTACATTGTAGTCATCCGCTTCATTTTATTACATGTGGAAAAAGTGATAAGCAACACCAATATATTATGTCTGAGAATAACAAACAAATGCATCCTGGGCATGGAAATATATTTGTGACGACTAGTACATGATACTTCAGTATGAATATATGTTTTAACCTTCTTTCTTAGGCCATCTAAAAGGGTAAAGGCCATATCCAGTCTTGTTATATTTCCAAGATTCAAATCTTAAAATTTGTGGAACTCATCCAAAATACCTTCAGAATTTGGCTGTGGAGAGTTCTATTAAGAAAATTAAATAAATTCATGAAGACTAGTTACGGTACATACAAAATAAACTATGAAATGGATGTCAAGGAATTGACATCTATCACATTAGGGAATACTATAATGACTTGTTTATATGAACGGGTAATAACCCAGATAAAACAACTTAAAATAGATTGATTGAATGAATAACAATTCCTAAAAGAGGAATTTTGATAGTTATGGAGGATGGAGACTATAATTCAGAAGCACTTTTAATTACCTTGTCTTTGACTAAACCACCAGGCGTGAAAATCCCTGCATTCTCCAGAGCTGCAAGAACCTTTTGCTGCAGAAAATTATGCATCATATGAAAAATGAGAGAAATGTTGAGTAAGTAATTGACAAGTACGTCAAAACCAGCAAAACAGCTTGCAGGCAAATTAAGTAATTGACAGTGCAGCAACCACGAAATCCTTTAACTAAACAATGATGGTAAAAACAAACACTTGATTGGCCAACTAATATAAGCCAATTAATAAGAAAACATCCCAAAAAATTTTCTTCCGTGTAAGACATATAGACAATGCAACAGTATGTGCAGATGTGAGGAGCACATGAATCAAATAGAACATTTAGAAAATAAAAAAACCACAGAAAAAAAAGGGGTATCGCAATAACTCCGGTATCTAATCTCAGAACAGAACAAACTTACATGTTATATTACCTATATGACCAATGAAAAACCAAAAAGTTAAAGCTAATTGTTCTAAGTTAACATCATCCATCACCTTAGGCTTTAAAAAATTTCTAAGAATGATATCTTGAACATATTGGTGACAACCATATGATAAGAAGTCCTTGTAATATTTTGACTGGTATCCTGTTACTATAAAGATCTCTAAGCATAGGAAGGATGGAATACTAATCCAGGTATTTGAAAAATCCAGCTTACTTTTTAAAATATTTAACTAGTCATTTTGTAAAACTGACGAGAGTGGAAGAATTAGATCCATATAGCCAACTCCAACTAGCTTGGGATTAAAACTTGTTATTGTTGTTTATGCATTAAGTAAATTTTAGAGAAAATATAGCACAATTTTCACATGTTAAATATGGACGTGTAAAATATCATAGGCAGGCATTATGCACATGCAAACATGTACACTAGACTTAAACCCTAAACACATAAAATGCAGCATGGTAGGGCAAAATTGATAATCTTCAGTAATTTGACAAGATTTTATTGTACACAACATATTTTGCACGCACTTCACTCTCATCATCCAGAACTCTTTCCATGAGATAAAGGTCACAAAATTTAGTTATTTCCAACAGCACTTCCAGCACAGAGGACCTCACAGTAGCTTGTTTCTGCCCATAAGGAAAGAAATCAAGTTAACCTTTCATGGATTGTTGTTAAAAGTGCAAATTTTACTACAAAAAGCACTTCACCACCTGAAGCTCCTCTGGACTAGTTTCCTCAAGAATAACTCCGAGTAAACGACATGTAACCTGCATAGTATGAGCGGTCAGATCCGAAATCCATAAATAGAATGACTTTTTCTATGAAAAAAAAATCTGGTTTGTTACTTCAAAGCATGTTAAATAATGGGCAGAGCACAAGAATTACAGGATTTTATCAAAACAAAGCAATTTATATCCAAAACACAGTTAAAACAGAAGCCAGGAAAATAAGTCGTGCAGGTACATGCTATGGCACATACTGTAAAACCACATAGCATGCTCTGGCCACTGAGAATTTGAGAACAACTAGAAATTATCATTCACAGACAGCAAAGGCTAAATTGAACCTGATAGATTCCAGATGATTAGAAATTATAATTTGACAGGTAATCAAAAGCTAACTTGAGACAAATGCTTTTAGATGCAAGGTTGGTATATAGGAAACACAGAACTAACCTAATGGAGATACTATCCTTAGCACATATGAGAGGCAAGAAAGTATTTACCTTTCTTCCTTCACTCAATTTCTGTCTAACTATTTGACCCAAGGTTGGCTGAAAAAGCAGACAAAAACACAATAGGAATTAGCAAAGCCTGCACAAATAACAAATACAGTTCAGTTGTTGAGAAAAATATTGATGCTTACCTTTATTGGCTGGAAAAATTCATCAACAACATTTTGTGCTCTCAAATCATCCGTAGACGAACAAACTCCAGAAGAAGTGAATGTTGGATTTGATTGAGTACCGTCAACAGAACTACTAGTAGTAGGAGCTTGCCGTTTTGGTTGCCTTTGTTGAGTTCCACTTGGTGATCTTAAAAGCCTCCAGGTAAAGACTATTGCAACAGCAAGCCCCGCAATAGCCCCTACAGATCGAGAATCCTGATACCAATTTCAAAGTGGTGTGAACTCCTAAATATCCCAAACGACAACAAGATTCTCTATCTTGAAATAGCACATGCCATGATATTTGCAATCCACAAACCAACATCCATTTTGATTTAAAACATCCATTTGCACTTAAGACCTACAATTTTGGAAATATACTTATAGGACTTTTTTGCAGCTTAAAGAATGGTTTGACCTTATACAGTCTTCCTAAGGAAGACAAAATTAAAAAGCACTTAAGAACATCTAACCTTTTTAAGCTGGAATTTTTTTAAAAGTCCCAAAATATGGTAATCATTGGGACTGGAAAGACACGATTAACACATTAAATTTTCTTTCCGTTGTTACCCCATTTGTTTATTTATTGCAGCAGAAAACAGAAAACCTCGAATCTTAGCCATGCCAAGATCATTGACTCAACTCAGGTAACCTTCTTTACTTTTTCATACTTTCCTTTTTCTGTTCTCTTTTTCATTAACAGAGATTGGCCAAACCTTTATTCACATGTTTATCTATAGACAAAAGCACTCCCATCTATTGTCCATGGGAAGGTTCAAGTAAGGATATCTTCATACGAGGAACTTCCTTACCTTGTATTATATCTTTTTTCCAGAGAAAATAATTCTCTTGCTCTTTTCCTCTGTTTTTTAAGCAAACAAAGAGCTAATATAAGCTATGGTTAAATAATCTACTTTTTAATTTTTCAGGCTGCAGAACCACAAATCAATAAGCAGTTAATTTATGTAGTTATTCCAATACATCTCTTCCAGGATGAGGCAGGGTATTGCCCAGCCCAAGGTGACATCCAACACAGAGGCTAGGTATCTTTTTAGCACCTTAATCTTTGTAAATCTGGAAGTTTTCTCAGATCTATATAGTGCAACTATGGTACTGTATATATGTACATATATTCAACCTTTTTTAGAGTAACAATAAAAATTTTGTTTGCCAAATTACCAAAGGTAATATATACAAGTAAATTAATATCTTATAATTGAATTTATCACAGAAAATACATGAAAATTTCATTTATTTATCTCTTTAGGTGAAATAGAAAAAAATTGATATATACGTTTAAATCAATGTCTATTTTCAGTAAATTGGCATGAATTTTACAGGGAATACTCAAACAACGAATTACACTTTGTTTTAAATACATTCAACATTTTAAGAAATTTAAAGTAAATTTCTACTATTGACATCAAAAACTAATAAGACTTATCTATTACTTTTCAAATCTAAACTATGAACTTAAAAAATAATCCAAAGAGTTTCCAATGCTAATAAATAAATTGACGGATCTTATATCATGTTTTGTCAAGCTCAATAACTTAGGGGGAATAATATATGTGGCAAATATTTCCTCCTAATTATCCAAACACCAACTCCCTTAAAACTAGTTGTGTAGCTGCTCAAAACCATAACCCAAAAAGACGGCTAGCACCCCTTCCAGAGACTTAAGGCTACGCAAGCACGTCCACAATCTGACAGCTGAACCTCAGCTAGAATATAAATTTTGGGGGCTACCCATCGAAGGAAAGCAAGAACCTTTTCCAAGGGTGATTCCAAAATGGCAGCCAGCCTCACCCAGAACACAAATTTGGAAGACTACACATTAAAGGAAAGAAAGAACCTTTTCCAAGGATGACTCCACAATGGAAGCCAACCTTACCCATATCAATAACGTACTTAAGTTATTTCTAAAACAGCAAAAACTCCATATCCTTAGAGCCCACGAACCAATAAGAGCTAAACTTAACAAGCTATAAAATATTCAAGAAAACTACTTCAATAACTCAAGACAAAAGATTAATAATTAATCCACCATTCCAGAAAAAAATCTGACTTAGAAAATGAAAAGCCTTCAATGACTAATAAATACATAAAAATATATACGCCAAATTTGGTAATGCTTAATTGAAATGATTTCTATGAAAGAACAAAAAACAAATCTAAATACTAAATCAATATACACTAAACTTCATTTAAAAAAATGCCGAAAACAAAAATACATGCATTAATGAT
Source organism: Garcia nutans (assembly GCA_947685225.1). Classification (NCBI taxonomy): domain Eukaryota; kingdom Viridiplantae; phylum Streptophyta; class Magnoliopsida; order Malpighiales; family Euphorbiaceae; genus Garcia; species Garcia nutans. The sequence goes on from CANTUV010000068.1 coordinate 7,536,848, forward strand.
CTAGTAAACTGAAACAATGGGAATTGAAAAGAAAATTGATTTCAGATCGAGACAAAAGAAAAATAAAATTAAAAAAAAAAAAAAAAAGAGGGATAAGAAAATTACCAAATTATGAAAAGAGATCGAGAAGAGATTAGACATCTTGAAGGATATGTAAGCACCGAAGCGCTTGATCAGCTGAACCAGCTCTTCCTTTGATGATGATGACTCTGCAGCCATATGACCTAACAAATTCCCCAATCTTTTTCTCTCAATTTTATTTAGGTATACAGGATACAAAACGCCTTGCCGTTTAGGAAAACAATAAAGCAAAAAGATGCTTAGATTATGAGGCGTTCTTCCATTAACTTTGAGAAACAGAGACTCTGCGCTTATAATTCTTGTGAGAAAAGCAGAGAGGCAGAGAGAGAAAGAGAATGTTTTTTTAATTTATTTTTTTTACTTCTTCTTTTTTTAATTTCTATTTATAATTATTAATTTTCTTTTTTATTATGAATATAAGGAAAAAAATAGATAGAAAATAAAAAATAAAAAATATCTCTTTTATAATTAATTATATCTAATAAACAATCTATAATTGGGGTATATATATTGATATAAATAAAATTTTAAACTTTTTATAAGAAAAAAATTATAAATTTAATCCTAATATGAATAGAATAAAGTTAATTATAATCATGATAGGATGAGATTAATCTAATTAAGTAGTCATTCACATATTTTCTAATATTTTTCTTTGAATGACTACCCTATGAATATGTCTCATTAAAATCTTGCTAAAAAAATTCAATAGGATAAAAATTTAGAGAAGGAAAAAAAAGTATAATATTTATAGGTAACTTGCATTAAAAAATATAACTAACTAAGAAATATCTTTAAGTAAATGCATTCTAATATTGTATACATGCTTCGAAAGTTAATGTCGGCAATGCCTTTGTGAACAAATCTGCTGGATTATCACTTGAACGAACTTTACAAATATTGATTTTTTCTTTCTTCAAAAGTTCATGAGTGTAGAAGAACTTTGGTAATATATGTTTATCTTATCACCTTTTATGTAGCCTCCTTTGATTTATGTAATACACGCTGCATTATCTTTATATAATATTGTCGGTTTGTTACTTTCTATAAGTAATCCATGCATTCATCTAATAAGTTTAATCATGCTTCTCAACCATACACATTCATGACTAGTTTCATGAATAGCTAATAACTCTGAATGATTTGATAAAGTAGTAGTAATTGTTTGCTTCACAGATCACTAAGAAATAACAGTATTGTCATATGTGAAGACATAACTTATTTGAGATTAGCTTTATGAGGATCAGAAAGATATCCAGCATCAACATATCCAGTTAATTTATACTTTATTCCTTTTAGAAAAAATAAACCCATATCGGATGTGTCACGTAGGTAGCAAAACATATATTTCACTCAATTCCAATGTCTTCCAGTTGGTGCAGAACTAAATCTTGTAAGCAAATTAACTGCAAAAATAATATCTGGTCTTATGTTATTAGCAAGATATAAGAGCGCCCCTATTGCAATGAGATATGGTACTTCGGAACTAAGAATCTCTTCATTATCTTCTCGATGTGCGAAAGGGATCTCCTTTTACATCAAGAGAATGGACAATCATTAGAGTGCTTAATGGATAAGATTTATCCATATTTCAAAATTTTTTCGATATATGATGTTTAAAGGAGAAGAATTCCATTTGACAGATACTCAACTTGAAATCTAAGATAAAATTTTATTTTTCCATGATCATTTATTTCAAATTCCTTCCTCAAATAGTTTGCAATCATTAAGAACTCTTTTAGAGTTCTCACTATATTTAAATCATTAATATAAACTACAACTATAATAAATTCAGAATTTATCCTTTTGATAAAAATACAAGGACAAAGAGGATTATTTTTATATCTATTATTCACTGAGTATTTAGTGAGGCAATTGTATTACATTCACCCATATTGCTTTAGCTCATACAAGGATCTTTGGAGTTTAATAGAATACACTTGTCTAGATTTTAAATTATATGCTTCACACATCTTAATTCCTTCTAGGATTTTCATATATATGTTATTATTTAATGAACCATATAAGTAAGCTGTCACAACATCCATCAAATATATGTCAAGCCCTTTCAGAGGCTGCCAAACTGATAAAAAAAATCTAAAAGTAATAGAATCCTTGTAATGTTTGAAATTTTAAATAATGATTTTCTGTTAATTATTGATAATTGATTGTGTATAGTGATGAAAGTGATTTGGATAATTGAAATAAAGAGGAAAGTAGGATGAATCAGCCTTTAAAAAATAGAAAGTTTGATCCGGGTATGGACGAAATTGGTATTTTTAAAAAAGAATCCTAAAGTGATAGAAATTTATGAAAATGCCCTTAACTCTAAAAGTAAATTATAACGAGTTAAACTATGAAATATAAATTGTAGGACTTTAAATTAACTAAAAAAATTATTTTTACGGTTTTGTGGAACTCAAAATACGATTAGAATTAAATTTAAAGAAGTGAGTGCACCAAAGCTATAAATAATAAGCACACCTTATCCAACCAAAATCCTAAATACTATATATAGGATAGACTAGAAATTTCTCCTCTCTTCTACCATCATCTTCATGCTAAATACCTCTTCATCATCACCATCTCTCTATTTTCTTGTATATTCTTCCATTATCATACATCAAAACATGAAAATCTTTAATTATAACTCTAAATTTTCATAGGAATCCACTATTTTATGAGAAAAATAAATAAGATTATCACCAAAAATCAAAAAGTGGTAAAGAGAAAAGAGAAAGAGAGGAGTTCTTGAAATAAGCATGTGCTTGTGTATGAGTAATTTGTAAATAGTTGGTTTTCTTTGCATTTTAATGCTTGAATAAGTTAATTGGATCATTTTAATTGAGTTATTTGCTAAAGAATTGAATAAATGAAATATTGTGCAAGGAAAGATGGAAGAACCTCTATATGAATTTTACTTCAATTTTGTAGGAAATAAGTGTGATGATATTGTTTTTGGTTAAAGAGTGATGGTTATGGAGTGTTGATAACTAAATTTATTGCTAAAGATTTGATTAATTGAGAATTGAGTAAAGTGTTTGATTTGGATTCTTTTTATTTGAAAGTTTGATTTTTGGTTCATTTTTATCATGGTTATTAAATGTGTTTAGGTTGTTTTAACTTAAAATGCAAGTTAGGACAACTTTGGCTCACAAAAAAGTAAAATTTTAAGTTTGGCAGATGCTGAAAAATCCACACGGGCATGTGGCTTTGATCCACACAGCCGTGTGAATTATTCAGCTTCTGTAACTCTACTTTCAGTAATATTTTGGTACACACGGGCGTGTGGACTTCTTAAGCATGCCCATGTCCACTCTGTAACCCTAATTTTCTTCTTTTTCAACCTCAAAACACTTCATTTCTTATGGTAATATAATTTTCTTATTCAATTAACATTTATAACATAATTATTACTTTAAAAAAAATGCAAATTTGTCAAATTAAAGGTTAAAATTTTAAAAATGTCTACAAGTTAGTTTGCAAAGAAGCCTTGGAATTTTGTAAGTATTAAATAAGGATTATAGTATCATTTTATTGATGTGATATGTAATTAAATGTTATTAGAGGTGAAAAATTAATAAATTGCCCAAATCATACTGATGTTAAACCTAGCTTAGGGTTGAATGGCTAGCCAGAGGGTGGATATCCATAATGAAATGGGCACTTTGTGCCATTTGTGGACACATCATGTCACCAGTGATAGTGGACATATTTGCCAAAAGTGAATACACTTGACAGTGGGCCTTTTTTCATATTTTTAAAATTAGGCATTAAATTACCGACAATGACCCATTATCCGAATCTAAGGTCTAAATTCAGTGTGTATGGGCAAAGTAAAAGAATTGCATTTGATGTGAACAATTTGCCTTTTTTTGACTAATTTATTAAAATTTTTGAACGTTGAGTTTTCTTGTGTTGAGTATATCGAATATCCAAATTTATCAAATTTCTATTAAAGTACCAAAGTGATGATTTTATTAATTTTTATGAATAATAATTCAAAGTTATCTTTCTTAATATTTTCTTGCATATTATGAATATACAAGCACCACTAAGCTTTGTTTAGTGTGGCAGATTTGTTTATGACACGCAAATCAAATGAGATAAGAAGAACCTATTGAGTGAGATTTATGGAGAACCAAATCAACTGCATCACAAAAAGGTCTTCTAAGAAATATTCTGTATAAAGAGTTTTAGACTGTTCACATGGCAAAGATATATATTTTAAATGACAGTTGTATAAGTTTATGGGTAGTATGTTATATATACATATATATATATATATATGGGTGTATGTCTAGTTTTTACGGACTAGCATGAGAGTTTTGTAAATTACAATAATTTCAAGTGTCTATATATATATATATTATGTTTGTTCATATTAATTTATGTTGAGGTTTTGCTTGGATTTGTATGGTGTAATAGAAATGGATGGTTTGAGGAATGAATGTATGAAAAATTTAAGAAATGGAAATTTTCTTTGAAAGACAGATTTAAAATAAAATGCATAGATGTGTCGTTCTATCAGACACGACCATGTTGCTTATTTTTGTTTAAAGAGGCAGTGTTGATTTAAAACACTTGGGCATGTCAGCCTTGGTTGACATGGGCCTATTCCTATCTTAAGTAAGAAAATACTTTTTAAGATCTATCAAATTGAGTGTTTTGACAACATCTCTACGTAGTCAAGTGTATGAACTATTTAGGGGTGTTACATTTAGTGGTATCAGAGCCTAGTTCATGCGGTTCTAAGTTTGTGGGTTACGGGAAAAGTGAAATACAACTATCATTGCTATGTGAAAGTGAATATGTATTTTAATGCTGTTGATCTCTAAATGTTTTTAGGTATAGATGGCTTCTGGATCACGTTAGGGTGTGGAGGAACATGCCTCATCCTCACATAGTTAGGCAAGTGTGAGGAACAAGCAATTGTCTGGGCCTTCCGCAGAACAAGTACCGTTGGACCCCTAGTTTGTGAGAAACATGGGGGAAGTTGTTGCGTTGGATTAATTATTACTACAAAGTGACACTTGCAAGTATACGAGGTAATAGTAGCAACGGTGATCACCCCAAGGTCGTCTCACAAGGAAAAAATTATTTTACAATAGTTTGATTTAAACAAAATAAATGAAATTGAGTGTGTGTTGTTGAATTGGTGAGTTTTAATTAAAATTTGAAAGTAAAAATGAGTAGTAGCTGTGTAAGATTAATTCAATTCTAGGAATGGTGCCTAGGGTTGTAGATCAATTTAATTAAATCTTGATTATCAAATTTTTCATTAATATAACCTTGTATTTTAATTTATCCCTTGAGTTCAATTAGTAATTGCCAATTCATTAGTTTTCACATTCATGAATTAACAATAACCAATTGTTTTGAAATTGCAAATTAAATAAACCCTAGAATTTATATTTCTAATTCATTCTTAGGGTGGTTGATTACATAGTTCCGATATCGAATTTTATCTCTCGGTCTATTGTTCAATATTAAGTGATTAATAGGTGGCCAATCTATCAAACTAACTTTAATTCTGATGCAATCAACCAATAACAAAGTATACTAATGGAATTATTAAATCAAGTCATTTAATCAAATCTACTACAACCCAAGACATAAGTAAATTAGCTCATCATCAATTTAAAACAAATATCCATCTCAATATTCATCAAATCAAAATTATACATTGTAATATTAATGTTCATAATAAAACAACAACAATCTAGACTTTAATTAAAAGAGAAAAATATGAAAAACTCCTTGTAGACGCCAAGAGTTGAACTACTTGTCTTCCTCCTAGCTTCCACCTTGTTGTATGATGAACAACTTCTAAGCCCTCTTCAATCAATGAGTCTCTTCTTGAAAGGTGAAATTGTCACATCCGTGATTTTAGAAATATAAAGTTGTATATGTTGGATTAATACATTACATACTTAATATATTTAATACACATATAAGGTACATTTAATGTATATATAAGATACACATTACTTGTGCATATATGTAATATCTCAAATTTTTAAAAAGTTCTAATTTTTGAAAATTTAATAAAATAAATTATAATTTAAATGGATAAATTAAATTAATGGTTTTAAATAAAAAATGAAGAGATTTTAAAAGAAAAAATGAAATATATATGTGATATATATGTAAAATATATAAAACATATAAAAGTCAACACCTTTTAAAAGAAAAGTCAAAGTAAAAAGGTATTTTGGTAATTAAATCTTAAAAATTGAAAATTAATAAAATAATTCAAAAATAAATAATTTTTGAATGAAAGAGGGATTTTGGACTTTTAATTTATTAAATAAATAATTAAATAATTAATTATTAAAATATTAAATAATATATATATATATGGTTATAATTAAAGGATGAAAGGAAAGAGAAATAAAAATAAAGTCTTCTTTTTCTTCTTCTTCTTCTTCTTCATCTTCTTGGACAAAATTACCATGGGAGAGTAAAAGAAGTTTTTCTTCTTCCAAGCACTAAGAATTGAAGATATTTTAAAGATTCAAGTGGAGTTTTAGAAGTTTCTTCATCAATTGGTAAGCTTTCTTACCAAAATTTTAAATTCTATGGAAAAGTGTGTTATGTAAATTTTGGAATTTTATAATAGCATGATTTAATTGCTTAATTGGATATAAATGAAGTTGTTTTGATTGGTTATTAATGATTTTAAGGTTAAATTGAAGAAATGATTGAATTTAAGTTGAGTTTGGTGAAGAGAGAGAATTTAGGGTTATGAAACTTTTGGGTTTGTGGAAACATAAGCTTTAATTGTGAAAATTGGTTCCAAATGTGTTGTTTTGATTCATAAACAAGTATTTTAAAGTCAAATATTAGATTTGGTTATGTTTGGTTAGAGTTTGAGAATGGAAGTGGAGATTTAGGGTTTTGGAAAAGTGATTTTCCAAAGTGGTTGAATTGTTTGATTTTATTTGTTTAAGCATGTTGTTTAGTGTAAAAAGTGATGAATATAAGCTTGAAATGATTAATGGATTGTGTTGGAATGGAAAACCTTCAATGGGGGAAGGTTATGCCATTTTATGATTTTGTATATAAGAGTGTATTTTTGTAATGTAAATGGTTCAAATGTATTAAAATATGTTTCTAATGATATAAATAAACATAATATATTATAATGAATGGCCTAGTATGAGAATCCAAAGTTAAAGTGAGGTTAGCCTTAATGCTTAGATGGGGTTTAATTATAGTTTAATATTGGAAATGCCATTAAATGTGATACTAAATGATTATTTGCTATCACATTTGGTTTAGGCATTGAGGGAGATTGATTTGCTTCATCCAAGTAGTGAAGGGCAAGTTCGAAGGATAGGATTGGAGGTTGTTTTAAGCTTATTTTGGGTTGCTATTTGAGGTAAGTACAAACTTTGAATACATTGGTTATGTTTGCATGACATTTGGGCTTAACTCATTTTGGTTGAAAAATGTGTTAAGCTACTTGGTACATTGATTGTGTATGAATAATGTGCTATGACATTTGTAATGTCATGTTTGTGTTAAATGCATTGTGAAAAGCCATTGATAATGGATAAATTGTGTAAAATGCGAAATATGCATATTATGTGGAAATACCCAAAGTAATTGGGCAATGTGTTGTGAATGCAAAAATGAGATATGTGGTATAATGAAATGAATTGATATTGATAAAAATGAGAAAAGTGAAAAAAGTGAGAAAAATGAGAAAGATGTGAAAAATGAGAAAAATGAGAAAAAAAGTAAAAATAAGGCAATGTGCCTAGATTGAATATGTGAAAATGAGAAAAAGATTAATAATGAAAAATATGAATAAATTATGTGTCTAGTATGTTATTCAATTTTTAGAGTTCTATGTTTGGCGGCATGCCTATGATTGCCTACGTGCTAAACGCTGGGATGGTGAAAAGACCGGGTCGTAAGCCAGGACCAGCTGATAAATCTGATATTTTTGGGGTGAAAAGATCGGGTCGTAAGCCTCAAAAACAAATCCTTGAAGCTAGACTGAGTGAAAAGACTGGGTCGTAAGCTCAGATCTATTTGGATTATCCATAGATATATTGCCCACGGGACTAGACACATGGTGTCATTATAGACCAAAATAGTAACTCTGGAATTTGAATAGCATATTGTTGTCTTTGGGCCCATGTTTGTGTTTGTTTATATGTGAATTGTGGATTGTGAAATAATTGAAGAGTATGAGAAAGTGGAATGATGTGATGTTCATAAGTATTTTGCATTGACATTACTTTGCATTTTTATTATTATCAAAGTTTGTACCACTGGGCTTCGGCTTAGCGTGATTGTAATTCATCGCGCAGGTGACATGGACATTTTGGTAGAGTCGGAGAGTTCTACTATACCTGGTTGGGTCTAGGTTTGTAGTTTTTGAGCTTGAAAAGTTTTTCAATACATCAGGATCAGAGCCAGTTGCCAGCATGTAGATATTTGATATTACAGTATATTTTGATATTATATATATTATGATATGTTTTTGAAGTATATAATGTAAATTGTAAAGAATGTAATTTAGTTAGGATGTGATCTTATATGTGTTATTAATATATATACCTATATATAAGTATTTTGAGAAAATATGGAGAAATTGATAAGTATTGGTGAAATGGTGAATTGATTTTATTGGGAGTGTTTGTTTTATGCATGTTGTGTTTTGCTAAATTTTGGGAATGTCCAAATTACGGATAAAACTCTGGTGAATTTTTTCCAGAGATTTTCATATAAAATATTATTTCGGGTTACTATAGCAAATAAATAATATTTATATACTATTTAATTTTATATATTTAGTATTTGAATTTTTAAAAATGTGTAAATTTTTATTGAACCGGTCTATGATATTTTTGTACCGTATATGCATATTTTACATATGCTGGTAATATGTATTGTACGTATATAGGGTATAAAGGTGTTACATTTATTTTGGTAACTCTCTCAAGCTTACAACTGCAATTAAGCTTTCTTCAAACCGTAATCTTCTAAAGAGCTTGCTCACTTAATTTAATCCCCAACCTTGATTAAGTTTTGTCTATGGAAGAAATGAAAGATGAATGGAAATGAAGATAAAGAGAGAATGATGTCTCCCTCTCCAAAACAAGAACCAAAAAAACTAAGAACTAGATAGCCCTCAAGCCAAACATGCATCTCTCTTTTCATCCCCCTCCACTTCCAATTCCTTTTAATTTTTTAAGACACCAAGCTTGTCTTGCCAACTCAGACACCACTCTTTGTCTCCTTCTTTTTCTTTGTTTAATATTTTTTCCCATAAATCCATCCACCTTTTACTCATTTTTAATATTTCTTTTTTAAAAGAAAGAGTCTTTTGTCCCCTATTTGTCCCTCACTTCGTGCAAAATAATTCAAAGGGACCATATGAGACACAACCAAGCTTTGAGTGACTTGGCCGTGTCACTCATTCTTCTTGGGACACTGCTAAGCCTTGAGGCTGTGTCCATAGCTGCCCATATTTCTTCTTCTTTTCCAGGTGTGACACGACCAAGTCACTGGTCGTGTTATATGACACGGCCAGTGGCTTGACCGTGTCTTCTGCTTGTGTTCACCTCTGCCATTCGCTTTGCCATTTGCTTTGTTCTTTGGTTTCATCAAGTGGGACACGGCCAAGGCCTTAGCCGTGTCATGTGACACGGCCAATGGCTTGGCTGTGTCTCTTGCCAGTGTCTATCTCTACCGAACTTTCCTAAAAGACACGACCAAGCCAAGTTGCCTCAGCCCGTATCTTACTTCTTCTTTGCTTTTGATGAGTGACACAGCCAAGCTAAGTGGTGTCTTCCCATGTCTCTTGATTTTCCATAAACTTTGATCCATCACTCTATTATTTTGTACTTCAACCTAAATCAAATACTTCAAACAATTTTTAAACACAAATTAAAAGAAAAATTAACTAAAAACCAATAAAATTACCCTAAAAATATAAACATAAATGATTGAAACAAATACCCCACACTTAATTCTTTGCTTGTCCCCAAGCAATGTTAAAATTAAAATAAACTAAACAAGAAAATTTAGTCAAGTTTAAGAGTTATAAGAATGTATCAAGACTTCCAATTTCTTAAATCCGCAATCAATATTTAACCAAACAAAACCAATACTCATGTAATTTAGTGGTTCTCTATACATAACCAATATTGTTACTTCCTCACCAACTCTTTGGAGTGTTTAATAAGGTAGTGTTTACACTCATAACATTTAATGAAAGATTATCACCATAAGCTTGCTTATTAGTCAAACTTCCACTACTAAATTCCAATCAATCATCAATCATAAGGTCTTTCATTTGGTTGTAACGGGGCTAAGGTAAGGGCATGACATTTGGGAGTGTGAGTTTATACACTAAGTTCAAGAGCACTTCAAGAATGAAGTAAGCAACGTAGTATGACCAGCAATCCCAACGTACCTCCCAATCACTTAGCACTAGACATTAAAGAACTTTTTAGGAACTCCACTTATTAAATTTGCAAAAATCATTCCTAAATTCATTTCAACCCTTTCAACAAGAAGAATAATTTTTTATTTTTCTTATACCATTATTTATTTTAGTAAATTATGGTTTGCAACTAAAGAATACAATGGTTTGCAATCTTAAATCCACTAAATTTTACCCCACACTTATTTAACACAATACTCAATCATTAACGCTCTTCAAATGCTCTTAACTTAATGAAAGGATAAGAGACAAAATAGCATGGTTCAAAGCTAGTAGTGTTATGAAAAAGAAAGAAAAGAAGAAATGAAATAGGCTCAAAATTGGCTAACTAAGATTGAATATAAGGTTGGTCTTTTTAAGCTAAAATAGGTTCACCTAATTGCCTCAATCATATTAATGTCTAATTAAAATTTTTAAGTAGTTTTAAAATGCATGTTAAAGCAAGTTCTAGCAATTCATCAATCAAAGATGCCCTCACATAAAAAGAATATTAAGTTGGCTAAGAAATTAATAGACTCAATTTCTCACAAGTTTAAAAAGGCAATGCAAGGAATATCCACCAAATCAACAATAAGCACCAATTTTATCCAATTCTCCAATTAATGCTTCAAAAATTAAAAGGTCATCTACCAAGAAAATTATAACAATTGAACTTAAAAAAATATATACTTCAAAACAATATGTAAAGTAAGGCAAATCACTTAAAAAAAATGACTAAAACAAAGACTTAAAAATAACAACTAAATTACGAAAAACAAAAAGTTAGCATTTATGAACAAAAACTTAGCACCCCACACTTTATGATTGACATTGTCCTCAATGGAAACTAGGATAATTTAAAAGAAGTAAGAGTTAAAGTATAACCTGATTTCCATCATTTTCTTTGTGAGGCAAGTGTTATCTTTCATCCACAAAATATTAATTGTTCAAGATCAAAAAGCAATAAATATAAAATAACCAAAAACATAAAGTTTTAATAATAAACAACGATAACTAAAAATAGCAACTAAAATATTCAACAACTGAAAATAAGAAAAATAAGAAGTGTTCTCAAAAGGCAGAAGCTGATATGATCTATAGTGATGGAGGATGTGACGATGATGCTGCTGAAGGGTGGAGGCTAAGGCTCTTGTCAAGGCTGTTATTGATTTGTTCCAACTACTAAAGGACTTCAGCATGATTACGATCTACCTTGCTTTCCAATCCTTCAATCCTACTAATAATCTCCTAATTTTTTGGAGTCGGAGCATCTTCATCCAAACTGAGTGAATCCGAGTCGGACTCCTCATCAACTCGTGGTCGCTTTTACCGGTCCCCTGGTGCAACTTGCTCATCTGAAGCCATCACATAAGCCCCTCCCCTTTTTGTAACCATGTGCATCTTCTTAAGGGTAACAAGGTTTAATGAATCACTTCCAAAAATTCTAGTCATATGGCAAGCGCTCAGGTTAAAACCATCAATAAGTGTCATAGCTAAGGTGGTCACTAATTCACCTATACAAATTGCACCCCTTTTTCTATTTGTTACGCTATAAAAAACATCAGCTAACCAATAGCCAGTACTCACGGTATAGCATTGCTAGCACAATCTAAGAAAAATAGCTCGCTTAGTTCCACAACACCCATACTTTCTTTTTGTGCAAAGAACCCACATGACATAAACCTATGTAAATACCTTAAGGCGAGATTTATCAATTTCATTGCCTTGGCAGATTTGGCCACATATATTCCACTTGAGCTTATTGCTCCCCATGCGAATTGTTGTCTAAAATCTTTAGGCACACATTTTTTCCCTTCTTGATAGAAACCAAAAATAGCATTCAATTGTTCAATATCAAGAACACATAGTTTTCCAAGCAATTTAAAGCTAAATCTAGTGCAAATCTTCTTTTCATCTCTTTTAACCTTAAGAGAGGTTAGAAATTCTATGGTAAGTTCTTGGAATTATAAAGGTTTAAGAGAAACTAATTTCTTCCATCCAAGGTTTTGAACATATTTAGTAAAATTTTCTCTAATTTGGAGAGTATCAAGGGATTCTTCACTTACATACCTCATTGGAAAGAAACCCCATGCTAGAAGAGTCAATCTCTTTGAAGATGATGAAGAGGATGATAAAGGTTACCACCCCTTGTGATGGGACACCATTTTTGTTCTAGGCATCTTGATTCTTTGGTGAAAAGTGAAGCTTTGATGGATTTTATTAATTTTTGATTAGAAAATTGGAAGATTTAAGGGGTTTAATTGAGTTTTTGGTTAAAAATAATGGAAGATTTGATGAAATTTTGAGGTTTTTAGGGATGAGAATGGAGGTTTTAAGGAGAGAGATGAGAGAAAGAAGAAAGGAAAATGGAGGTAAGGGTTTTGAAAATGGACCAGATCGGGTCAATTTGGATTTTAAAAAGGGGTGACACTACCAAGCTAGGAATGGCTTGGCCATGTTTGATTCTTTAGGAGGGACACGACCAGTGGCTTGGGCGTGTCCCATGGGTGTGTCCACCGCTGGATTTTATCTGCAGGGGAAAGAAATGGGGACACGAGCTGGGCAGCTTGGTCATGTCCGGGTGACACTGCTAAGGACACGGCCAAGCCTTCTGGCCATGTCCATGTCTGGATTTTCTAGGCTCGCTTGACACAGCCAGTAGCTTGGCCGTATCAAGTGGCAGTGTCATTCACTGCCATTTTTACCCCTTTTTTGTTTTTGTATTTTTTTTGTGGTAAGTGTGTCACCCAAGTCTTGCTTCTTGGCTTCACCCTGAAACTCCATCAAAAAAATCAAAGCACCCATTCTATTCTCTTAAAACCAAAAACAAAATTTAAATTGCAAAACACGAAAATTTAACTATGAAAATAAATACAAACCGATGGCTTTCCTACCATTGAGCGCTTCTTCAATGTCGTGTAGCTGGACATTGTTGCATCATTTATCGATAAACACCAAACTTTTAACAGTTTTTGCAACATCGATTTCTTCAAAGTAGAGCTTCACCCTTTGTCTATTTACCTTAAATATATCATTGGTTTTCAAATTGAGTAACTCAACAACCCCATATGGGAATATTTGAATTACTTGAAATGGTCTGCTTAAATGGGACTTCAATTTCCCTAGAAATAATCGCATTCTGGAATTGAATAGGAGGACTTTCATTCCCGGTTCGAAAGTCTTTCGAAGGATCATCCTGTCATGCATAGCTTTTGTCCTTTCCTTATAGATTCTTGAACTCTCATAGGCTTCATTCCTAAGTTCATCAAGCTTAGAAATTTGTAATATTCTTTGCTCCCTTGCTCCTCCTCAGTCCATATTTGTAGTCTTAATTGCCCAATAAGTCTTATGCTCCAATTCCACCGGTAGGTGGCAAGCCTTGCCAAAGACCAACCTATATCAACTCATTCCTAATAGTGTCTTAAAAGCAGTTCTATAAGCCCATAATGCTTCTGGGAGTCGGATTAACCAATCCTTTCTCGTTGTGCTCACCATCTTTTCCAATATCCCCTTAATTTGCTTATTGGAGATCTCGGCTTGTCCAGATGTTTGAGGGTGGTATGGAGTTGCCACTTTGTGTCGAATACCCATCTTGGACATCAACTTCTCAAACCATTTGTTGCAAAAGTGGCTTCCTCCATCACTCACTATTGCCTTTGGAGTTCCGAACTTGCTCAAAACATTCTCCTTCAAAAATTTCAAAACAATATTAGCATCATTAGTCCTAGTGGGGATAGCCTCCACCCACTTAGACACATAATCCACTGCAAGAAAAATATATTCAAAACTAAAGGACTTGGGAAATGGCCCCATGAAGTCTATTCCCCATACATCAAAAATTTCAACCACAATATAAATATTGAGAGGCATTGTAACACCCCTTCCCGACCTACATGTGTAAGCCGAGTAGAGGCGCCACACTATCCAAATGTTGCTACCAATTTTACTTAGTCAAATTTTTGTTCCGATTTTACAGAAATTTTGCCAGAGTTCGCCTAGAAATTTGGATCCCAAGTGTCGACAAAACTTGTTTTTCTGATTTTTGAAAACATTTTACACAGACCAATGTGAATACAATCAGTTTCCAATATACTCCCAATGAATCCACCTTATACCCTCAACTACAACCTGCAAGAAAAATTCACACTTCTAATCCAGAATAAAGTAGAGATTTATTATTATTACATACCAATAACGTACAATATCACATACTGACTCTCAATCTTATATACATATACATGCCACAACTAGTTAACTCATAATGGAAACTAAAGGCTACTCTGAGGTGCTGCGCTGTGTTGTGCTGCTCGATGCTAATCACCGAAATCTACTGTTCCAAACCTACGAGTCAAGAAAACTCAACTCGCTGAGTGTTGTCACTCAGTGGGTACTTTACCAATAAAAATAAAAGTAGTATATGAAAGTATTCGAAATCATAGGAAATAATTAAATCCACAATCAACCAACTTTATACCAATAGAAATTGTGATACATTCAGTGTGATATGCTTTCAATAATGTAAAATCATAATTCAAACTCATTGGCATTATATAGTTTAACGAAAAATAATATGTCTTTGATTCAGGCTCTACTGGTATATAGGGAACCATAGTGATAAGGCAGTGGGCCTCCCCACTGTAACATAGGTGACCCTCACCACCAATATCAGATCACAGGAATGAGCCTCCCCATCCTGGTTAACCAATGGGCCTCCCCATTGGCTTCAGTGGCCTCACCACTGAATAAAATATCATATCACAATAATGAGCAGTACTGCATGCGTTAGTATAGTGCACCATACCCTTATCTACCACTCCCACTATCCAGTAGAGCAAAAAGGTTAAAATGATTCAATTTAAGTCTCAAACCTCATTTTAGAATGACTCGCGAAATCATTTTAAATTCCCATCGCACTTTGCCATTTATGCCGCGCAACACATTCTTTAGTCAAACCGTTACTCTTTTTCACATATTTAACATCCACAATAAACACATCAAACATTTCAAAGTATTCCTCAAAAGATCACAAATTGACCAAATGAATAGTGTTGCGGCGAGAAAAATCGGCAACGCAAAATGGCATGACCAAATGAATAGTAAAATCTGGGTTTTCGTCAAAATTTCAGTCCACTTCAGTCATGCATTTGACCAAGTAAATGATCTTATTTTTTGCTAAAATTTTACAGAAAACTTATTTCATATGTTGACTAATTGCATGTAAAATTTCGTTGAAAAATTCATTCGTTTGCTGCCCCAAACAATTTCCACAAAAATAGTCCAGAAGCTGTCACTTTGGGACCATTTCGGCCCAAACATTTGAAATGCATAGGATAGTTTATTTTTCTTTTGCAAATCAATATTAAGGCTTCTTTAATAGTAAAGTGAAGATTCAAACACTTCCTTTTAGTAATTTTTGCAAGTTTAACTCAAATCAAACTAATTAAAATCCAAACAACTTACCAAATCAACTTTCTAAATTTTCTCAAAACATTTGGTTTCAATTAAATTTTACAACCCAAATTGCCATAAGAAAACAAGAACATAACTCAAATATTTAATTTAAACTCAATCAATATATTTAAACATCAACTTCAAAACTTTCATAAACCAAAGTTTGTAAGCAAATAGAGTTTCTTTTATGGTAAAGCACCAAATCAAAAGTAATTATTCAAAGGTAAAGTACCAAATCAAAAGTAACTATTCAAAGGTAAAGTACCAAATTAAAAGTAACTATTCAAAGGTAAAGTACCAAACCTTATTCTTGTACTTCCCCTTAGCTTTTCCTTCTTCTCCTTCTTTAATTCTTTATTTCTCCTTCAATAAATTCAAGATACAACATAAACCTTAGAAATTCAAAATAATAAGTTATCCTCCATTTCTTTTCCAACCGAAACCCTAATCCAACCTTATTAATCTTTATACATCTTGATTCTTCCATTTAATCAATTAATCTCATCACTTATTTAAAATTTTTCCAATTCCACATAAAGGCTCTAATCTCCAATCTCCCAATAAATATATAAATACCTAAAATTAATACTAAAATTAAAGTCTACATACTTGAAAACCTTAAACACTTACCTTGAAAATCAAATTTGGAGAAACTTGGAAGTCCTTTGGTGTTTCCCTTTGTTGGCCGAAATTTGTAAGTGGAAAAGAGAGAAATTGGTTCTTCATTTCACACATATTTATATACAAAGGAAATGATGATCACCTTATGTGTTGGTTGAACCCTTTAAGACCACTTGTCCACCTTTCTCTTTCTTCATTTATTACACATGCTAAATGTTACTTTTGATTCGCCAACATTAGATTTTTATAGTTTTCTTTTCCTTTACTTCTTTTCACTTGTCCCTCATCCCATAGGATATCATAAAGTTGTCCCGGGTTACCCATCCGGTCCCGAAACGAAACCGGGCCCACTTTACGTTCCGGCGATTAATCGATCATATCTTTTAAACCGTACAGTTCCACGAGTCAAACTACATATAGTTTTGATCCTTTCGACCTCTACTTTCTATTTATAAGGTCTATTTTAGGTTTCCAAGTCATTTGGAAAAATTACCAATAAGCCCTCGACTTTTTATTAAATTCCCTTTAGGTCCTATTTTTGCTCGGGTTTTCTCCAGCTCCGTTTCTATTGACGATCATTTCATATTTAACCCCTCGCCATTCTCTACATACTCACGTTTTTATTTCCTACCTTAAATTCATGTATAACTTTAATTGATAATGACCAAAATGCCCCTAGTCAACATTTCTTCGTTTTTCTTTAACGGGACATTTCCTGGAAAAACCGTTACACGTCATTGCGATCCGATTTTTCTCTACACTCCATTTTTGGAATCTGTTATATGCACTATTAAGAACATCCGATGCAACTTTTTTTTTGAAATTACATCTATGTCCCCAAACTTTTGAAAATTACAATTAGGTCCCTTTGGTCATACAACCTTATCTAGGCTGTTATCAAGAATTATCTTCTCCTTTCCCCTTCTCTCGCTATGCACGTGACTACTCTGCATAATTGCGGTAGGCGGATGTGACAGGCATTTCATTCATTTTGCTAATGTTCCCTACTCATTGGCATTTATAACATCTTGTACATAAATTATAAGCATCCTTAAAAAGAGTAAGCCAATACAAACCGCTTTGAAGAACTTTCTCGGTAGTCTTCTTTCCTCCAAAATGCCCTCCACAATACATGTTGTGGCAAAACTGCAGCACTTATTTTTATTCTTCCTCCGGTACACATCTTCTTATGATTTCATCCCTGCAAATTCTAAACAAATATGGCTCATCCCAAAAATAGTACTTACATGAATGCAGGAACCTCTTTTTTGCCTGAAAATTCAAATGCTTTCTCACAACACCACTTGAAAGATAGTTAACAATATCTGCATACCAAGGTGCTTGAGTTAAAGCAAACAAGTGTTCATATGAAAATTTTTCAAAAGCATTTTTACAATCAATTTCTACATCATTATCATGAAAGTTTAATCTATAAAGATGGTCGGCTACTACATTCTCACTTCCCTTCCAATCTTTGATTTTAACATCGAATTCTTGCAACATCAATACCCACCTAATGAGCCTAGGTTTAGCTTGTGATTTGGTGAATAGGTATTTTGAAGGCCGTATGGTCCGAAAATACTATAACTTTAGAACCTATCAAGTAAGATCTAAATTTGTCCAGTACAAATACCACAACTAACATTTCCCTTTTAGTGGTTGTGTAATTCACTTGTGCATCATTTAAAGATAAACTTGCATAATAAATTACACACATCAATTTATTCACTCTTTGGCCCAAAACAGCTCCAATGACATAATTCAATGCATCACACATTATTTCAAATGGCAAATCCTAATTTGCGGCAACAATTATAGGAGCAGAAGTTAGTTTTTCTTTCAAAATTTCAAAAGCTTCTAAGCATTTGTCATAAAAAATAAATGGGACATCTTTTCTTAGCAAATGACACAAAGGACGTAAAATTTTTGAAAAATCTTTTATAAACCACCTATAAAACCCAGCATGTCCCAAAAAACTTCTAATCCCCTTAACAGATGTGGGTGGAGGTAGATTCATGATTAATTAAACCTTAGCCTTGTCTACCTCAATCCTTTTGTGAGAAACAACATGACCCAAAATAATCCCATGATCAACCATGAAGTGACTCTTTTCCCAACTCAAGGTAAGATTATATTCAATACATCTTTCAAGCACGAGAGTCAATTTTTGCAAACAATCATTAAAAGAATTACCAAAAATAGAGAAGTCATCTATAAATACCTCAACGCATTTTGTCCAACACATTAGAAAACATCGAAAGCATACATCTTTGAAATGTACCCAGTGCATTGCAAAGTCCAAATGTCATCATTCGAAAGGCAATTGTGCCAAAGGGACAAGTAAAAGTTGTCTTTGATTGATCTTCCGGTGCTATTGGGATTTGGTAGTAACCTGGAAGACCATCAAGAAAATAATAAAAAGCGTGTCCAAATAACCTATCCAGCATTTGATCAATAAATGGTAAAGGAAAGTGATCTTTCTTGGTGACATTATTTAATTTCCTATAATCTATGCACATTCGCCACCCGGTGTATGTTCATGTAGGTACCAACTCTCCTTTCTCATTCTGGACTATAATCAAACCTGCTTTCTTTGGCATGATATGTACGGGACTAACCCATTCACTATCAACAATGGGGTAGATTACCCCTTCATCAAGCAATTTTAGAACCTTCTTTTTCGCTACTTCGCTCATATTAGGGTTAAGCCTCCTTTGAGCCTCTCTCACCGATTTAGCCCCTTCCTCTAAAACTATCTTGTGCATGCACATAGAGGGACTAATACCCTTGATATCACTTAACCTCCAACCAATAGCTCTCTCAAATTTTTTCAACATTCTCACAAGTTTATCTTCCTTCTCACTACTAAGAGTAGCAAAAATTATCACTGGTTGTGAGTTGTTCTCCCCAAGAAAAATATCTTTAAGTGCTTTGGAAGTTCTTTAAGTTCAACCCCTTTTGGTTAAATCTCCTCATTTGAACCCTCAACTACTTTCTCCAAATTTAAAACCCTTTCTAACTTGTCTTCACCACTCTCCTGCAAGAAAACTTCTTCAACAACATTATCAGTAAAATCAATGAAAGAGCAGTCCTCATACAAAGTAGTAGTGGGAATAAGAGAGGTGTTAAAAATTAAAAAAATTCTACAGTTTGACTTAAAACAGTCATGGTCAGTTTCACATTTTTAACATCAATTAATGTGTTAGTTGTGGCCATAAAGGGTCTCCCTAATAAAATTGTATGTTCAGAATCTCTAGAAATTTCTTCCCACATAACTAAGATAATAAAATCAACGGGTACAATCAAACTACCTACCTTAACTAGAACATATTCTATGATTCCCTTAGGGTATCTAAGAGTTCTATCCGCAAGTTGCAAAACCATTTTAGTTGATTTGAATTTCCCTAGCTCTAATTTCATGTAAACAGAGTATGGCATCAAATTAATGCTTGCTCTTAAATCGCACATACCAATATTTTCTTTCCCATTTCCCATAGAGATGCTAACTATAAAGCTTCCAGGATCCTTTAGTTTTGGAGGTAACCTATGTTGTAAAATAACACTTGTTACTTTCGAGACTATCACCTTCTTCAACTTATATTTTTTCTTTTTTGTGTTAAGCTCCTTAAAGAATTTGGTATATGATGGCATATTTTTAATCACCTCAAGTAAGGGGAGGTTAATACTTACCTTTGAGAACATATTATAAATTTTAGAAAATTACTTATCATGCTTCTCATTTTTTAACCTGCATAGAAAAGGAATTGGTGGTCTGTACGAATTTGGAGATTTATGCATCTTTGGTGCAATTGATGACTCCTTAGTATCTTCCTTCAGCTCACTTGGTTGAGCTTTACCTTCTTGTATTTCCTCGCCATTCTCTTGCATTATGTCTGCATCCAAAGGATCATCAATTTTATTATCACCGATTTTATTATCAAGTACCTTACCACTTCTTAAAACTATGATTGCTTTGGCTTGCTCCGGTTGGCTTGGAAATTTTCCTTTTTGATTAGCTTGCAGTTGATTAGCCAATTGACCCACTTAAGTTTATACCTTCTTAAGTGAGGCTTCCAATGAGTCAAATCATTTATTGTTCATCTCTTGATTTTGAGTGCTTATTTGAATGAAAGCATTCAAATTGTCTTCAAGTGAAGGTTTCTTGACTTGCTCATGATTTGAACTTTACCCTTGAAATTGGGGTCCCCTTTGATAAGGTTGAAATGAATGTTGAGGTGGAACTTGTTGTTGGTTCTTCTATGAAAAATTAGGGTGATTTCTCCAATCGGGGTTATAAGAATTTGAGTACGGGTCTGTAGACCCTTAATTTTGACCCCAATTTGATATGGTCCTAATCAAAGAATGCCAAAATAAATTCGATCAGATTTACAACTTCTAATAAGTCAATTTCATTTTAAAAGTCACAAACTCAACTACAAAACCCTAAACCAAATCTTTTTTAGACAGTCCGATCCAAAAAATTAAAAATGCGAAATTAGTTCAAGTTGGAAGGGCCTAGGTGATATCAGCTTTGGCTCATGTCAACCTGGATGCCCCAGGTAGACATGACTTTGGTCCATGTCGATCTGGTTGTCCAGATCAACATGGTTTCAATTGTTTTTTTTAAATTAGTTTTTGAATTAAATTAAAAGTTGTTTTATGGACAAATTAATATTAGGGTTAGGGATTCTGAGTGAGGTTTTTGCCTATAAATAATAACGTTTTAGACTTTAGCAAGGGTCCGTAATTTTTATCAACGGGGTTAGCAATTTTTATCAACGGGATCGGCAATTAACTTTAAGAGGATTAAACAACAAAGCAAGAGATGGCAAAAGGGAATTAGTAATAAATAGCACTCATCAATCATCAATCCATTAAAGGCAGCAACACTGCCTTTGTTCTTGTTCAACCAGAGTCAATTGTGGTGGAACCAATGATGCAGGTTTGATTATAAATCTTTGATTTGTTTATATTTACAGCGTTCTTACATTTTTGATTCATGAATTGTTTAAGTATACGATAGTATTGCCATATTTTCTTTTATATGTTTATGTTATTTATTTTGATATTGAATCTTTTAGTAACCTAAATTATTAAATCTTAATCTATGTTTTATAAATTGGATTTTCCATTCATCCAGTAGCCTAAATTGTTGATTAAATTATCAAAACCCTAAACTGTTCTTTTGTTTCCAAAACTTTAAACCCTAAATTATTCAAGATCCTAATTGTTTTCCAAAATCTTAATTTATTTTCAGAATCAATGTTTCTTCTAAAATGATAAATCAAAATCTTAAATTATTTTAAAGCTTGTCACCCCGTAACCCTTTCCCCAAACTATTCTACCTAAAGCCACAAAAACCCTAATTGCAAAACTCTAGTTTCCAAAACCCTAATCTAAGAAAACCTTAATTTATTTCCGAAATTCCAAAACCTCATTTTTTCAAACCCCCATCCGGTTCATTGGGACCGCCGTATGGGCTCATCAAAGGGGTCAATATTCATTTGTGTATTATGAGTTCGTGTATTTAACTTTCCTTTTTCCAAAGCCCTAATTTAGTAGTTAAAATTCTAAAACCCTATTTTAAGATGCGAACCCTAAATTTATATATTTATTGCATTATTTAATTTTAGATTTGATTATGTAGTTTATTATATGTTT
Source organism: Garcia nutans (assembly GCA_947685225.1). Classification (NCBI taxonomy): domain Eukaryota; kingdom Viridiplantae; phylum Streptophyta; class Magnoliopsida; order Malpighiales; family Euphorbiaceae; genus Garcia; species Garcia nutans. The sequence continues at coordinate 7,559,106 of CANTUV010000068.1, forward strand.
TGATGGTTGATTTATTTAATTTCAATGCTTGATTTATTTAATTTATCATGGATGGATATTTTCTTTATTGTTATGATTATTATTTATTTATTTTGGTATTAAAATTATAAGAGGTATTTTTCCATTATTGGGTACCTCATTAATTAATTTTCATGTAATTTAAATTATTTTTTTATATTTTGGAATTAATGTAAAGGACACATTTCCACCTTTTGGTGGGTGTCCTATTTAGTTTTATACATGGACAATGTAAGGACATGTTTTCATCCTCGGATGGGTGTCTATTTATTTGCTTTTGTTTGGACATTGCTTTGATTTTAATATAATGATGCTTTATTTTAATTGTTGCATGTATTATAGATAATATTGTTATATTTAAGAATTTTATAATATTAAGACCTGCAAAGAAGGCCGATTCCAATGAACTGGGCATTATGGGGGTGCTGGGCCATTTCTCACCTTCCTCACACGTACCCAACTTTTTGAACCCATTAGGGGATTGGGGATTCCTTAGGAATTGAGTCATCCACCCCTTTCTTTTTCCCAACTCGTCCGGATGGCAACTCCATTTTCTCCGGGCTTAGGCCCGTGTTCTCTAAGGCCCCAAGTCTAAACAGTGCCGAAATTGCAAGAACCATTTCACCGGGAGTGGGGGCAAAAATCCCCGCTCATAGGGTCATTCCTTCTCCTTTGTTGGAACTGTTAGTGTATGTGCCCTAGGCCATTCATTTGGATCTTTATGTTATACATTCATTATTAATAAATGAGGTTTTATTATCATTATTGTTTGTTTGCATGTTACACAATTTTGATATTTGTCCCTGGTTTATTATTGTTATAGAGATAAAAAAAAATTCTTAACCAGTATGAACATTGATTTGATAATCATCAGATGGTTATGTGTATAGTGATACAAATCAATTTCATAGATTCTTGTTAGAGAACAATGTATTGGATAGACCCATCATGAGATTACTACATGGGTTAGTGTCATAAGTAAATCTCATGATAGTTATGTATTAATTCTTTGACTTGAGATTGTCATAGTTTCCAATATAAGGACTATTATATTTTGACATGATCAAACATTATCCGTAACTGGATAGTAATAAAGGTTATGATCATATATGATAGAAATTATGTAGAGGATAATGAACAATCAAGATAGAATTTATCCCTCTCTTTGAGAGAGATATCTTTTGGGCCCCTCGATAAGTGAGACTGTGAAATGCATGGCCGTGCTCAAATGAATTGATAGTGTGATCAATTTCATTTGTTTTTATCAGTCTACTTAGAGATCGAGTAATCATAAGTTTGGACAATATAAGTATGACATTGACCTTGACTTATGTTCAAGCTAGATATCGTGTGACAAAAGGATTAATGCATGTACTATTATTAGGCAAATTGGACATTCCTTATATTGATTGGGTAGTTGTAACGCCTTGCTAGAGGCCAATTATGACTTGTTGGTTTAATAGAGATTAAATTGACTGCCAATTAATATGGGCCTATCGGGTCACACACAATAATGCGCTTTGGGCTGGATATAATATTAATAATATTAATATTAGATATTAATATTTATTATTATTATTATTATTTTCATTATATATATATATTATTAGATAATATATTCAGAATCCTAATTAGATTTGGATTCTGAATTTGACTTGCCTTATCCAATTATATATATTATTAGATAATATATTCAGAATCCTAATTAGATTTGGATTCTGAATTTGACTGACCTTATCCAATTTTGAATTGGATTCTGGAGTGATTATATTCTCTCTAGAAGTTAAGTCTTCTTATAGGTAACATTAGAAAATTAAAAGAGAACGAAAAAAGAAACCCTAATATGTTTTAGAGAAAATGTTTTTCAGCCTTCGCCGTTGCAGAGAGCTAGCACTCCAGATGGTAGCATTCGTGTGGATACGCGATAGAGGGTGTTTTGCGATCGAGGCATCTATTCCAAAACTGTGATTTTGAATCATCAACAGGTTAGTTCTTTGTACACTTTCATCGAATTAAATGAACAGCATGGATCCTGGTAGGAAATCAGAGATCAAAAATTTTTTTCCCGCTGCGTTTTTTGTTTGCAGTGATCTCCTTGATTTCCTAACAGGAACCCTTCAAAAGCAAAAGCTTGCTCTTTCCCTTCTTAGAATTGGTCAAAGTTTGAAGGACATACATTTGCATTGTGGCCTACCACACCACATAATGCACATGATTCTTGGCTTGGCACTGGCAAGTTTCCTTTAGCATTCAACAATTTAACTTACTTTGTCAACTCGGTAATTTGCCTTGCAATTTTTAAATTTGCATTCAGCTCATATGCTCCTCTTCTCTTTTCCACAATACTTCTTTGTTGAGAATTTTCTCCCAATATTTCAAATATTGCAACCATTTCAGCAGCTGTTTTCTTACCCATTGCCCCTCTTGCAACATTATCCACTATGTTTTGACATTGTTGAGTTAGCCCATCATAGAAGAACTGATTGAATAATTATTGTGGATAACAATGATGAGGGCATTAAAATAATAAAGATTTGAAGTGATCCGATGCCTTATGAAATGGTTCCCCTTCAAATTGGGTGAAAGTTGCAATACTGCCCCCAGCTCCTTTGTCTTTTGGTGTGAATAAAATTTTCCCATGAATTTGTTATACACTTCGATCTAAGTGGTCAAGGAATTTTCCGGTAAGGTCATCAACCACGCTTTTGCCCAATCTTTCAAACTATATGGGAAACATCTCATTTTGAGTTCATCCTCTATTAATGCTTACAAAAGAAAAGTATGCAATGTTGTGTAAAAATCTCGAATGAAGTTGAGAGAATCTTCATTCGACAATCAATGAAAGGATGGCAGCATATTATAATGAGTATTTTTGAGTTCATAATTTCTTGCTGCGTTGCTTAACCCGATACATGATATGGTTACTCCAATGATCGGTCAGGAAAACTTCTTCATAGGTGGTTCCTGTACGTCAGCCATTTCTACTTCCGTGTTCTCCTCAAATTGCTCGTCGGTTTCTTCTCCTTCTTGTCCCAAGGGATCTACTCCTTCAGCTCTTGGAAGTCTATGAATATCATCTATATATGGAACAAGATCATTTTCTTGAGACCTTTGTCCTTGCATAAATCACCTAGGCAATTCAAAAAGGAACACTTTAAATAATTAAACAATTAAAATAAAAGAATTAAACTACAAACAACAATTGCCTTCCCCGGCAGTGGGGCCAAAAACTTATTGCGCTCAATTAATTACTACTACAAAGCGACACTTGCAAGTATACGAGGTAATTATAGCAATGGTGATTGCCCCAAGGTCGTCTCACAAGGAAGGAATTATTTTACAATAGTTTGATTTAAACAAAAATAAATTAAATTGAGTGTGTGTTGTTGAATTGGTGAGTTGTAATTAAAATTTGAAAGTAAAAATGAGTAGTAGTTGTGTATGATTAATTCAATTCTAGGAATGGTGCCTAGGGTTATAGATCAATTTAATTAAATCTTGATTCTCAAATTTTCCATTATTATAACCTTGTATTTTAATTTATCCCTTGAGTTCAATCAGTAATTACCAATTCATTAGTTTTCACATTCATGAATTAACAACCAATTGTTTTGAAATTTCAAATTAAATAAACCCTAGAACTTATATTTCTAATTCATTCTTAGGGTAGTTGATTACATAGTTCCAATATCGAATTTCACCTCTCAGTCCATCGTTCAATATTAAGTGATTAATAGGTGGCCAATCTATCAAACTAACTTCAAGTCTAATGCAATCAACCAATAACAAGGTATACTAATAGAATTATCAAATCAAGTCATTTAATCAAATCTACTACAACCCAAGGCATGAGTAAATTAGCTCATCATCAATTTAAAACAAATATCCATCTCAATATTCATCAAATCAAAATTATACGTTGTAATATTAATGTTCATAATAAAATAAAAACAATCTAGAAATGAATTAAAAGAGAGAATATAAAAACCCCTTGTAGACGCCAAGAGTTAAACTACTTGTCTTCCTCCTAGCTTCCATTTTGATGTATGATGAACAACTTCCAAGCCCTCTTCAAGCAATGGCCCTCTTCTTAAAAGGTGGAATGGTAACTCTCTGAAGCTTACAACTCCAATCAAGCTTTCTTCAAACCCTAATCTTCTAAGGAGCTTGCTCTCTCAATTTAATCCCCAAACTTGATTAAGTCTTGTCTATGGAAGAAATGAAAGATGAATGGAAATGAAGATGAAGAGAGAATGGTGTCTCCCTCTCCAAAATAAGAACCAAAAAAACTAAGAACTAGATAGCCCTCAAGCCAAACGTGTATCTCTCTTTTCATCCCCCTCCACTTCCAATTCCTTTCAATTTTTTAAGACACCAAGCATGTCTTGCCAACTCACACACTACTCTTTGTCTCCTTATTTTTCTTTGTTTAATATTTCTTCCCATAAATCCATCCACCTTTTACTCATTTTTAATATTTTTTTAAAAAGAAAGAGTCTTTTGTCCCTTATTTGTCCCTCACTTCGTGCATAATAATTCAAAGGGACCATATGAGATAAGGCCAAGCCTTGAGTGACTTGAGTGTGTCATTCATTCTTCTTGGGACATGGCCAAGACTTGAGGCCATGTCCATAGCTGCCCATATTTCTTCTTCTTTTTCAGGTGTGACACGGCTAAGTCATTGGCCGTGTCATATGACACGGCCAGTGGCTTGGCCGTGTCTTCTGCTTGTGTTCACCTCTGTCATTTGCTTTTCCATTTACTTTTTTCTTTGGTTTCATAAAGTGGGACACGGCTAAGGCCACATGACACGGCCAATGGCTTGGCCATGTCTCTTGCCAGTGTCTACCTCTACCCAACTTTCCTGAAGGACACGGCCAAGCCAAGTTGTCTCAGCACGTGTCCTACTTCTTCTTTGCTTTTGATGAGTGACACGGCCAAGATAAGTGGTGTCTTGGCCGTGTCTCTTGATTTTCCACAAACTTTGATCCATCACTCCATTGTTTTGCACTTCAACCTAAATCAAATACTTCAAACAATTTTTAAACCCAAATTAAAAGAAAAATTAACTAAAAGCCAATAAAATTATCCTAAAAATATAAACATAAATGATTGAAATAGAAGTTCTTAATCAGATTGTAGGAGTAGCTCCTCCTGCATAGCCACCACCACCCGTGCCCCATAGAACACCATTGGAGAGAATTAGAAAATTGGGAGCAGAAGATTTCAAAGCAAATGATACTGATGAGTCTTCAGTGCAAGAGTATTGGTTGGAACAGATTGTAAGAGCTTTTGATCTTTTGCACTATATGGATGAGGAGAGATTAGAGTGTACAATTTCTTTATTACATGAATAAGCTTATAGTTGGTGGGATACAAAGTGAAAATCCATTCCTATAGATAGACTCACCTGGGCATTTTTCCAGGAAGAGTTTAAGAAGAAATATATTAGTGAGATTTACATAGAAGAGAAGCGAAGGGAGTTTTTATCTTTGAAGCAAAGGCAATCATCTGTGTCCGAGTATGAGAGGCAGTTCATTCACCTCAGCAAATATTTTCCTAAGTTGGTTTCAACTGAAGAAGAGAAGTGTAAGCGATTTAAGCAGGGTTTGAATAGTCAAATTCTGGTATACTTAGTGGCGATGAGAATCAAAGAGTTTTCTACTCTTGTCAATGTAGTAATTTCCATTGAAAATGAAACTAAACAAGAGCAAGGAAGAAGACAACAACAACGTAAGGGATTTTCTAGTGAACAACAACAGGGTGGTTAGAAGAGATAGAGGGGTACTCAAGTAAAAACCCAGACTTAGGGATCTGGTAGAGGAAGTGGAACTAGTTTTCAAAGTTTCGTAGGGGGTAAGTTTGGTGTTGCTACAGGCTCGTCTTCATGAGCAGTTTCCACACCTTGCTAACATTGTGGCAAGGGACATGCAAATGATGATTGTTGGTATCTAAGTGGGGCTTGTTTGAAATGTGCTTCTAAAGAGCCAAAAATAAGAGATTGTCCCATGATAAAAGAACCTGAAGTTGCTGAAGGACAGAGTTTAGTACAGAGGTCTCAAATAGGCTATAAATCAGGTAGAGGAGGTTGAGCCAGCACTAGTCAACAGAGAGGATATGAAACAGTGGATAGACCTTAGACTTAAGGTAGTGCTCTAGCCATGACTTATACTATGAGAGCAGTGGAGGACCAAGATGCTCCAGATGTTGTAGTTGGTAAATTCTCTTTACTTGGTCTTGATGTATATGCATTATTAGATCCTGGTTCTACACATTCTTATATATGCACAACTATAGCCTCAGAGAAGAATATGTATGCTGATAAACTTTACTTTGAGATAGAGGTTACCAATCCCTTAGGCCATAATATGAGAGTAAACAAAATATATTAGAATTGTCCAATTAGAGTTCATAATGTCAAACTTTCTACTGATTTAATTGATCTACCATTCCATGATTTTGATGTAATTTTGGGAATGGGTTGGTTATTTCGGCATCAAACAATTATGGATTGTCATAATAAAGTTGTGACCTTTAAGATTCTAGGACATCATGAAATTGTTGTTCGAGGAGAGAAATAATTCTATCCTTCTAGTTTGATTTCAACTGCCAAAGCTAAAAAGTTAGTTAGGAAGAAATGTGAAGCTTATCTTGCTTATTGATGCTCGACATTCAAGCAAAACTTTGGAAGACATACCCACAGTGTGTGAATTTTTGGATGTCTTCCTAGTAGAGTTACCAGGGGTATCGCTAGAAAGAGAAGTAGAATTTGCTATTGATGTAATTCCGGGTATGACACCAATATCTATTGCACCTTATAGAATGGCATCTCTGGAATCAAAGGAGTTAAAGGGCTAACTCCAAGAATTGCTTGATAAAGGATTCATAAGACCTAGTGTGTCACCTTGGGGTGCACTAGTTTTATTTTTGAAGAAGAAAGATGGTACCCTAAGATTGTGTATAGATTATCGGCAGTTGAATAGGGTGACGGCTAAGAATAAATATCCATTATCTCGGATAGATGATTTGTTCGACTAGTTGAAGGGAGCAAGTGTTTTCTCCAAGATTGATCTTAAATCAGGTTACTATCAGATGAAAGTTAAGGAAGCTGATGTTCCAAAAATAGCTTTTAGAACGCGATATGGACATTATGAATTTCTTGTTATGCCATTTGGTTTGACTAATGCTCCAGCAGCTTTCATGGACTTGATGAATCAAGCCTTTAAACCTTATTTAGATCAGTTTGTAGTTGTTTTTATTGATGATATACTAGTTTATTCCAAGAGTAGAGAGGAGCATGATAAACACTTGAGAGTGGTGCTACAAACATTGAAGGAGAATCAATTGTATGCTAAGTTGTTAAAATGTGATTTCTGGATGACATAAGTGACATTCTTAGGACACGTGGTATCAACTGAGTGTATCCGTGTAGATCCTAGTAAAATTGAGACTATTTTGAATTGGCAGCCACTAAAGAATGTAATAGAAGTTCAAAGTTTTCTTGGTTTAGCTGGATACTATAGAAGATTTGTGCAAGGGTTCTCAAAAATAACACTTCCTTTGACTAAACTTCTTAAAAAGGAAAATAAATTTGAGTGGGATGATCAATGTCAATATAGTTTTAAGCAATTGAAGACTATGTTGACATAATCACTTATTTTGACACAACCGACTCTAGGTAAAGACTAAGTGATTTATAGTGATGTCTCTCATCAAGGACTTGGTTGTGTATTGATGCAAGAAGGTAAAGTAATTGCTTATGCTTCTAGGCAATTGAAACCTCATGAACTGAATTATCCCACACATAATTTAGAACTGGTAGTAATTGTGTTTCCTCTAAAACTTTGGCAGCATTATCTGTATGGTGAAAGGTGTATATCTTTCCTGATCATAAAAGTTTGAAGTATTTGACAACACAAAAAGAGCTCAACTTAAGGCAGAGGGGATGGATGGAACTAATCAAAGATTATGATTGTATCATCGACTACCATCCTGGGAAAGCTAAAGTGGTAGCTGATGCACTAAGCCAAAAAACTTTAGCAGGTATGTTATAGATATAAATTGTAGAAATATATGTGTGTGCATTAAATAACTAAAATGATATAGTATGTTATGATAGAAAAAATTAAGAGTAGAACTAAATTTAAGGCAGAAAGTTATAAAAGCTTAGAAATAAAGTCAAAAGCTATTGGAAGTGATGGAACAAATGCACAAGGGTGAAAAGTCAGATTATGTTGTTCTAAAAGATAGTAGTTTGCATTTTAGAGGTCGATTGTGTGTTCCGGATGTTAAGAAGCTAAAGGAGAATATTCTTAATAAAGCACACAAAACAACTTATACTGTACATCCTGGAAGTAATAAGATGTATCAGGATTTAAAGCCTTTTTATTGGTGGCCTGGCATGAAAAAGGATATCACTGAATATGTTACTCGATGTTTGATATGTCAGTAAGTCAAAGTAGAACACCAAGTTCCATTGGGTCTTTTACAGCCCATCTCAATACCAGAGTGGAAGTGGGATAGAGTCACAAAGAATTTTGTGACTGGTCTTCTGAACACCCAGAAGAAACATGATGTAATATGGGTGATTATTGATAGACTAATTAAATCAGTTCATTTTCTTCCAATACGGACTGACTACTCTTTGAATAAACTTACTGACTTGTATATTAATGAGATAGTCAGGCTTCATGGAGTGCAAATGTCTATTATTTCAGATCGAGATCTGCGATTTACTTTGAGATTTAGGGAAAGTTTTTAAAAAATGTTGGATACTCAACTTCATTTCAGTACTGCATTTCATTCCCAGACCGATGGTCAATCAGAAAGGGTGATACAGATGCTTGAAGATATGCTAAGAAGTTTTATAATTGATTTTGAAGGTAGTTGGGGCAGACATTTACCTTTAGTGGAATTTGCTTATAGTAACGGTTACCAGACGAGCATAGGCATGGCACCATATGAAGCACTATATGTAAGAAAATCTAGAACTCCACTTTGTTGGATAGAATTAAGTGAGAGCAAGCTTGTGGGACCTGATTTTCTGGCAAATTGAGGATAAAATCAAGATTACAAAGAATTGGTTGAAGGTCGTAATGGATAGGCAAAATTGTATGCAGACTTGAAGCGACGAGATATTGAGTATAATGTGGGAGATAGGGTATTCTTAAAATTATCTCCATGGAAGAAAGTTCTCCATTTTGGAAAGAGAGGGAAACTAAGTCCTAGATTTATGAGACCATATGAAGTACTTGAGTGTGTGGGTCCAATAGCCTATCGACTAGCTTTACCTCCAGAACTAGCAAAGATTCATAATGTATTCCATGTGTCGATGCTTAGAAGATATAGATTGGATCCTTTGTGTGTGATACAAGCAGAGTCTATTGAAGTCCAGCTAGATTTGAGTTATGAAGAAGAAGCAGTTGCTATTTTAGCTCGTGAGATAAAGGAGTTACAAAATAAATGTATTCCTTTAGGAAAAGTATTGTGGCGGAATCATTCGACTGAGGAAGCCACATAGGAAAGTGAGGCAATGATGAGAAAACAATATCCTCAATTATTTCAAACGTCCGAGACAGGTAAATTTTGAGGACGAAATTTCTTAAGTGGGGGAGAATTGTAATATTTGAAATTTTAAATAGTGATTTTTTGTTAACCATTGATAATGAATTGTGTATAGTGATAAAAGTGACTTGGATAATTGAAATAAGTGAGAAAGTAGGATGGATCGGGCTTTAAAAAAATAGAAAGTTTGATCCAGGTATGGACGAAATTAGTATTTCTAAAATAGAATCTTAAAGTGATAGAAATTTATGAAAATGCCCTTAACTCTATAAGTGAATTATACCAAGTTAGACTATGAAATATAAATTATAGGACTTTAAATTAACTAAAAAAATTATTTTCACGGTTTTGTGGAGCTCAAAATACGATTAGAAATAAATTTAAAGAAGTTAGTGCTATAATACCCTTGTACCCCATATACATACACCACATACACCCACATATGTAATATACGTATATCGGATACAAGAATGTCACAATCCATTTTTTTTACAACCAATCTTTAACTTTAACATCATATCATCATTTCTACAATTTGAGTAAAATTAAAACATTTAACTTATATTATAGAAAGTAATAGATAAAACATTCCTTGTTAAAATACATATATATATATCTTCTTTACCCAAATGTTTATCCAAAATATTTGTTTAATAAGCAGCGAAATATACATATGTATACATCAAAATCAATATTTACAAAAAATATAGAATTTATACATGCTGACAGTTCGTCTCTGATCTTGATGTCCAAATCAACACTGCTCCCACAATCTCAAGCCTAGACTCGACTCGGTCTAGCAGAACTCTCCGGCCCAACCAGATCTACCATGTCACCTGTGCGATAAATCACAATCGCACTAAGCCAGAAGCTTAGTGGTACAAACCTTGATAACAAGATTATTCAATTGCAATGCAAATGTACAACACAAATGGATACCACAACTTATAATATTATATCTCATTATATTACTCAATTATTTTATAATTCATATTTCACATTGAAGCAAAGACAAGTATGGGCCTAAAGAGATCTAATATGCCATTCAAATTCCAGAGTTACTGCTTTGGTCCAATAATCACATTTATCTAGCCCGAAGGTGAATCATAATCACAATGAGGATTACCTCATATGTAACATCCAAACTAGGCTTCAAGGACTAGGCCCAACTCAGCTTCAAGGGTCTGTTATATCATGTAACACCCAACTAGGCTTCAAGGACCAAGCCCAACCCAGCTTCAAGGGACTATTACTTCATAGGCATGCCACCAAATGTAAAACTCTGAAAATTGAATAACATACTAGGCACACAATTCTTTCATAATTTCATTATCAAATCCTTTTTCATTTTCTCATGATCATTATAAGCGCAATGCCTCAAATATCCCCTTTATATCAATATAGCCATCACCAATGGCTTCACACACTATCATTAGTGTATACATAACAAATTGCATTATCCATACATTTTGAATCATCATTATATATATTTCATATAGTTCACATTATGCAAATCATAGCACTATTCTCATACACCAACAATATAGTAGGTAACTTAACACATTTTCCAACCAAATGTGTTAAGTCCCAAAGTCATGTAAATGTATGCAATCATTTAAGGTTTGTACTTACCTCTAAGAGCAACAAACACCAATTCCAATCTCCTCTTCCAAGATATCCTTCAACACTTGGATTGGGGTAACTCAAATCTCTTCAAAAACTACTCCAAATGGGATTACACATACTCACTTAGTGATACACATAAAAAAATAAGGAAGAGAACTATCTAGGGAAAACTCTACACATGACACGCTAAAAAACATGGGCGTGTCCCTGAACGTTCCCTAAACCCACAACACAGAAGCTTTGACGCACTCAGTGACATGGGCGTGTCACTGCACGTGTCAATCCTCCTCCAACACAGAAGCTATGACACGCTTAGTGACATGGGCGTATCACTGGACGTGTCAATTCTCTAACACCGCAGTAGCTATGACACGCTCAGTGACATGGGCGTGTCACTGGACGTATCACTAGCCCTGAAAACAGAACCATCGACATAAAAATGCCATATCCAACAAACATCTTTCATCAACCCCTTTCAAATCCACACAACTCAACCAAAACCATCATAATACCATAATAAACTTGCATAACATCAAAACAACTCAATTACAAGCATCAAAACACAATCACAACCATATTTCACAACTCAAAACTTACACAATCCACAACTCTTATTTTCTTCACCAAACTTAACCTTTTCTTCAATCCAACCCCGAAATCAAAGTTAACTAAACAAAACAACCTCAAACATACCAAAATCAACCATAAACACAACTACACCAAACATCCAACAAACTCATAAGCACATACTCAAAGCAAATCAAAGAAACAAGTTGGAAACTTACCAAATATGAAGAAAAATCCTTAAAACTCCAGCTTGATCACTTGAAATCTTTCAATTGCTTGAGTTAGCAAGAAACAAAACCTCTTTTCCCTTTGATAATGGTGATGGTTGGCCCTCTTAGAGTAGAAAGAAGAAGATGAAGATGGTTAGCAACAAGTCAAACCAACCACTACTCTTAACCACTTAAATCCCCTCTTTTAATCACCACCAAGATATACACACTTTCCTTTTTCCTTTCTATCCACTTAATCATATATACACTTAAAATCATTTAATTCAATTTCAACAATTAGCATTTTTATAAAATTTTAGGATATCATTTGGGATATTACAAGTGCACCAAAGCTATAAATAATAAGCACACCTTATCCAACCAAAAGCCTAAATACTATATATAGGATAGACTAGAAATTTCTCCTCTCTTCTACCATCATCTTCACGCCAAATACCTCTTCACCATCACCATCTCTCTATTTTCTTCTATCTTCTTCCATTATCATACATCAAAACATGAAAATCTTTAATTATAACTCCAAATTTTCATAGGAATCCACTATTTTATGAGAAAAATCAATAAGATTATCACCAAAAATCAAAAAGTGGTAAAGAGAAAAGAGAAAGAGAGGAGTTCTTGAAATAAGTATGTGCTTGTGTATGAGTAATTTGTAAATAGTTGGTTTTCTTTGCATTTTAATGCTTGAATAAGTTAATTGGATAATTTTAATTGAGTTATTTGCTAAAGAATTGAATAAATGATATATTGTGCAAGGAAAGATGGAAGAAGCTCTATATGAATTTTACTTCAATTTTGTAGGAAATAAGTGTGATGATATTGTTTTTGGTTAAAGAGTGATGGTTATGGAGTGATGATAACTAACTTTATTGCTAAAGATTTGATTAATTGAGAATTGAGTAAAGTGTTTGATTTGGATTCTTTTTATTTGAAAGTTTGATTTTTGGTTCATTTTTATCATGGTTATTAAATGTGTTTAGGTTGTTTTAACTTAAAATGCAAATTGGAACAACTTTGGCTCTTAAAAAAGTAAAATTTTAAGTTTGGCAGATGCTGAAAAATCCACACGAGCATGTGGCTTTGATCCACATGGCCGTGTGAATTATTCAGCTTCTGTAACTCTACTTTTAGTAACATTTTGGTACACACAGGTGTGTGGACTTCTTAGGCACGCCCATGTCCACTCTGTAACCCTAATTTTCTTCCTTTTAAACCTCAAAACACTTCATTTCTTATGTTAATATAATTTTCTTGTTCAATTAACATTTATAACATAATTATTACTTAAAAAAAAATGCAAATTTGTCAAATTAAAGGTTAAAATTTTAAAAATGTCTACAAGTTAGTTTGCAAAGAAGCCTTGAAATTTTGTAAGTATTAGATAAGGATTATAGTATCATTTTATTGACATGATATGTAATTAAATGTTATTAGAGGTGAATAAGTAATAAATTGTCCAAACCATACCGATGTTAGACCTAGCTTAGAGTTGAATGGCTAGCCAAAGGGTGGATATCCATAATGAAATAGTGGACACATCGTGTCACCAGTGGTAATGGGCATATTTGCCAAAAGTGAATACACTTGACAGTGGGCCTTTGGCCATATTGTAGACCCTTAATTTTTGACCCAGTCTGGTCCAATATATTTTATATAGTCCAAAATAATTTTTGTGTTATTTTAATTAAATAATATTTATTTTAGTATTTATTTTTTATTATAATTTTTTTAAAAATAAAAATGATAAAAAATAATAATAAATAAAAATAAAAATAAAAATCGGCCTTGGGCCATTCCTACGGCAAAATTAGCTGGCCGCACCAATTCTCGCTCGTAGCTCGTAAGTTCCTCGCAGGCCGTCGCAGTATTCGCCAGCGAAATTTTTCCAACGCAATTTTTTTCGAAACTAAATTCTATTTGGTTTCGGTTTTCTTTTCCTAATTAATCTTAGTTTCCTTAAATAATTAGAATGAATCTTATAACTTTTCCTATAAATAACACTTTAAAAGACAGAGAAAAGGGAGGAGAAAAAAAACTTGGGACTGGAACTTGGTGATCGAAATTTGGATTACAGAAAACCCTAGCAATAAGCAAGCAATCAAGAATTCATCAAAGGCAGCAACCTTGCCATTGTCCTTGTTCATCTAGAAAACAATTTTTGGTGGAACCAACAAATAGAGGTTTGAATCTCTAGTTTCCTTATTTATTTCTTCATTGAAATTGAAAATTACTTTTCTGTTTCTTCTAAACCTTAGAACCCTAATTGATTTCTTCTAAACCTTAAAACCCTAATTCGTTTCTTTTGGTTTCCAAAAACCTTAAATCATTTATTCTATTTCTAAAAACCCTAAAAATTACTTTTCTGTTTCATCTAAAACTTAAGAACCCTAATTTATTTCTTCTAAAACTTAAGAATCCTAATTTATTTCTTCTAAACCTTAAAACCCTAAACTGTTTTCCTCTAACTTTTTCCAAAATTTCTATATGTTTTGTTAAATCTCCAAACTCTAACTTACTTTAACAATTTCTAAAAATCACAATTACTTTTATAAAACTCTAAATTGTTTTCTCAAATCCTAAAACCAAACATATTTTTTGAAACACCAAAAACCTTAATTCGCTCAAAACCAAAACAGTAAACCCTAAATTTTCCTAAACCCTAATTCATTGAAATTAAAACCCCAATCTAGTTAATTTAAACCCTAAAGCCATAATCTAATAAAACCAAAACAACAATCCAGTTAACATAAATTATAAACCTAATATCTTAAAATGTCAAAACCCTAATTTCATAATTTTACCCCTCAAACCCTAATTTGATCAATCAAAGAACCTTACTAATTTCTTAAATTATAAAACCCTAATCCATTTCAATTCTCTTAAAACTTACAGTAGCCTAAACAAATAACAATAATAATATATTAAGATTCCAAAACCCTAAATATTAATTAAAGAACTTTAAATGGAAACAGTAAACCTCAATTTGTATCTTTACTTGCTTTATTTTTAGATTTGATTATGTAGTTTATTATATGTTATGATGGTTGATTTATTTAATTTCAATGCTTGATTTATTTAATTTATCATGGATGAATTTTTATTGTATATTTTGATTGATATTTTATATCTTTGATGAATGATTTATTTATTATGAATGGTTATTTACTTTTATCGATTTATTTTGATTTTCCAAATGTTGTAAGAGGTATGTTTCCACTTTGTGGGAACCTCATTAATTAATTTCTATGTAATTTAAATTGCTTTTATATTTTGGACCAATGTAAAGGACATGTTTCTACCGTTTGGTGGGTGTCCTATTTAGTTTAGACATGAACGACGTAAGGACATGTTTCCATCCTTGGATGGATGTCCATTTATTTGCTTTGTTTGGACATTGCTTTGATTTTTAATATAATGATGCTTTATTTCAATTGTTGCGTGTAATATGGATAATATTGTTATATTTAAGAATTTTATAATATTAAGACCTGTAAAGGAGGCCGGTTCCAATGAACCGGGCGTTGTGGGGGTGTTGGGCCATTTCTCACCTTCCCCACACATACCCAACTTTCCGAACCCATTAGGGGGTTGGGGATTCCTTAGGAATCGATTCATCCACCCCTTTCTTTGTCCCGGCCCGTTCGGGTGGCGACTCCATTTTCTGCGGACCTAGGTACATGTTCTCTAAGGCCCCGAGCCTAAACAGTGCCGAAGTCTCAAGAACCATTCCACCGGGAGTGGGGGCGAAAATCCCCGCTCACAGTGGCGACTCCGCTGGGGATAAGAGAAGTTGATTCCATTGGTCTTTATATTATTCTATTCTTTCTTATAATGATATTAACCATTGCATCATATTAGATCGCATCGTGTGCGTGAGTTAGGACACCCGTGTTACCCGTGTTGTGTTATGTAAGGGATACCATACTTTCACTCAAGGTATGGAGATCGAGTATGGCATAACCACTTATAGCCTCGTACCATTTGGTATATACTTGTTATGGGAACCTAAGCCTTTTTACCCAAAGACTAAAGCTCATGTAATTAGCCTAGTTACTTTCCTTAGGTTTTACCCCAAATGCATGTTGTTCGACTATGGTTAATTTATCTTGGCTTAAATCATGGCTTATTTGGTTTGCTCTTTTTCTAATATGACCTAAGTACATTGTAATCTCAAAATAAAATTTTCTGTAAAGTCCAAAAGACCAAAGTAATTTTAAAAACTTTTCAAGATGGTCTTTTGATATAAGACTTTTCTAAAAATAAATCAAAAATTCTTTTGCTCATAACCCAAATACAAAGCCCAAGAACCATTTTTTCTAAAATCTTTTTACAATGGGCTTAGAAACAAAATTAATTTTATACAAAGAGCTTGCAAATTATTTAGGTCAATTACGAAATACCAAAAATCAATTGTGAGCCTAGTTTATACTAAGAAATAATTAATCATGGGCTTGTTTTTGGCATGAATCATTAGTTGCTTTTTCAAGTGAGAAATCTATTTATAATAAACCTCTTAATTTAGTATTAATCTAATATAGCATAAAAGTCACTTTAGTTGGTTGAATGGATTAAAACCTAATTAATGGGAATTATTATGAACTGATTTTCATTTTTGAAAATATAACTATTAGTTGAAACGTCCGAGGGAAATATTCGAAAATAAGATACCCCATGTTGGTATTTTGTTAACCATATACCTAGGAAAAGAGACTCGTCATTCGTGTGTAGATGTTATAAGGTTGGAAGGAGCATCCTATTGATCCTTGTTTGTTGATTGTTTGTGCATACATGCATACATACATTTGCATCTCATATCATTGATCCTTTCTGGCTCATAGCCTTGGATTACGACAGTTCAAAAGCTTACGACAATCCGACCTACGTCGGAAGGGAAGAATCTAGCAATGACTCAATCACTTGCTCACCAAAAATAATGGAGCCCAAACAAATTCAAAGAATGGTGGATGATGCCCTCAATGCCAAGATGGAAGAAATAAAAGAGGCCCTAGCTGAGACCATGAATAACCAATTGACTGTAATTTTAGGAAATCATGCCGAAGCATCTGCTAGCACTAAGAAGCCAAAAGACAAAGGGAAGACCAAAGTTGGTGAAGTGGATTTTGATGATGAAAAGGTGATCATTGATGATCATGATGATTGGGCTCAATACTACCAAGATCCTCAAGACAAGAAGAATGAACCAAGGATTGTTGAAAGATCAGCTATGGAGAAAACCCAGACTTTTGATGTTGAGCATATGATTGCGGACTTAGAAAATAAATTTGAGAAGAAGCTGAAGACCGAAGAAATGTCCGAATTTGACAAATTATTTGAGCTAGATGAAGAAGTTCCATACAAGTTCAAGATGCCATCTTTCGTGAAGTTTGATGGAACCGGAAATCCTCATCTCCATGTGAAACAGTATATCACTGCCATGTAGTCTGCCGAGCTACTAAGGCTCAAACTCTAAGGTACTTTATGCTCTCATTGGATCCTGTTGTCAAAAATTGGTTCAATACCTTAGATGATAGAACAAAAAAGAGTTGGGATTTGCTATACAAGGCCTTCATCCAACAATATGGATACAATGTCGAGATGGAAGTTACTTTAATGGAAGTGGAGTCCATTAGGCAAAGGCCAAATGAAAATTTTGTGGACTATGTGAAAAGGTGGAGAAATAAGGCCGCTTTGCTCAAGAAAAGGCCCGACGAGTCTGATCAAATAAGGATGATTGTGAGAGGGGTGTTACCTAGTCTTCGTGAAAGGATGTCTCATACACTTATCCGTGATTTCAAAGATCTTCTCTAAGTTGGTCTGCAATTGAAGAATGGAAAAAAGAAAAGAACCATTTTTCAACAAGAAGGAACGAGAAAGGAAACTATCAATCTGGTAGCCAAAGCATGCAAAAGGCAGTCGGTGTTAATGCTACTATCCAAGGAACAAGGAGGTAGTTTTCAAAATTGGAGAAACTGATGTCTTGGGTTCTTATTAAGCTTCAAAGAAAGGGATTGTTACAACCATTAAATACTCGTTCTTTGCCTAATCCTCTCCCACCTAATTTTGACATTAAAGCATTTTGTCAGTTTCATCAAATGCAAAAGCATGATACGGATAGATGTGTGAGGTTGAGGCACGAGATCCAAAATTTAATTGATAGTGGGAAGCTGCCTGAGCCCAACAAGCCAAATACTAAAGATAACCCATTACCAAGGTTCAATAGAGTATCACCACCGGCAACCTTCATGATTGGAAGGGGTTTGCATGAAGATTTTGTCATGTCTTCTTTCCAAGATGTGGGTGGAGAAGCAACCAACGAAGAAGAGATATTTGGTGAAATTAAACAAACTATGGTGGGTAAAGAAGTAGTAATTTGTGCTGTCAATGGGTTTTGGGATTCAAACGATAGTGATGATGATCTGGTATCCAAGAAGGAGGAATAGACCTGGTCCGAGCCCGAAAAAGATGAAGTAATGAACACTAGATCCGGTAAGCCTTATGCAAGGCCACCGCCTAAGGAGGTAGAAATTAATAAGGGAAAGGAAGTTGAAGTAGGGAATAAAGAAGAGGAAGATGATACCGTGTTTAAGCAATTGAAAAGAACCCAAGCAAGTGTTAGCATTTGGGACTTATTGGCTACTTCTAAAAAGCACCGAGAAACTATGGCTAAGGCCTTAGCTAGCATGCCAATTTCTACCTCCACAACACCATATGAGCTGATCAACTTCATAAAAATTGGAGGAGTAATGAAATGTAAAGATATTCAAGAGAAGAGTGAAGTTAATATGAGAGCGGTTTCTTTCTCAGATGCGGATTTACTGGAAGAGGGGAGAGATCACATCCACCCTCTCTTTATCAAAATAGAAATCAAAGGGAAAAAGACTCAATGTGTAATAGTCGATGATGGGTCCGCCATAAATATTTGTCCACTTAAAATATTGCCAAAGCTAGCCATGTCAACAAGGGATCTAAACCCGACTGAGATAACATTCGGACTTATGGCAACACTAAGAGACATGCCGAAGGAACTTTCAAAGCTGCTGTCAAGGTGGGCCCAATTGAATCTATTGTTGAATTTTTTGTTTTGGACATACTTGTTACATTCTCCTTACTCTTGGGATGACCATGGTTTCATCCTCTTGGTGGAGTTCCTTCCACCCTTCATCAAAAGATCAAGTTCCCTGACGGAGATGAGATAATGGTCATCGAGGCCGAAGATAATAAGGTTGTTAACGCTCTAATGATCGAGAGGCCTCTCAATGGTTTCCAAGTAGCTGCAATTTTTGATAATGAAGTAGTGGACTCCAAAGTCTTGAATATGATGAAGAGCATGAACTACCTTCCCGGTGCTAGTCTTGGAAAGGGATAGGCCGGTTTGACAAAGCTGCCGAATTTTAAAACTCAAACTTCCAAGAAGGGGTTGGGGTATGATGAAGACAACAATGTCCAGCCAAAGAAGAGTGAGAAGATGAGCTTCCCACCACTTGAAGAGATCTTTGTCAAAGCTCCAGACATGGGACCACTCCAAGGAAAGCCCGAGCCAATCATGTTCATGGGAAAGTTGATCCCAGGTTTTGAAATTTTTGCAGATGTTGCCGAGCTAGTGGAGCAAGTGAAGAAAGAGCTCACTCTTCCAGCCAACAAAGAATCCAATCCGAAAGAGAAGAAGGAAGTTGTCCTAAATGCTAAGAAGACTCCAGAGGAGATTGCTGCCCTGATTGAAGAAAAGTTTGAAGACATCTTGCCTTATGATTTTTAGAACAATGATTTTGATTTTGATTTTAATTTGTTTGCAATGAGGATGATGATGTTTTCTTTTCCAAAATGAATGCAATAAAGTCTGATTTTGCTTACTTGTGTGATGTTTCTCCTGATGGTTGCATACATTCAAATAGCAGTTACATGAGCATCTTTAATATTAATTCTGTTAACACACAATCATTAAATTTGGGAACAATCAAAAATCCTAAAAACATTAGCATAGAATCCGACCTTACTCCTGATGAGAGAGAGAGATTTGAAAAAATATTCAAAAAATATGAGGAAGTATTTGCTTGGTCTTATGAGGTTATGCCTGGAATAGATCGAGACATAGCCGAATATCTTATTCCTACTTACACTCACATGAAACCTATCAAACAAAAGCTTAGGCTATTAAGACCTGAGTGGGCTGAATTGGTTAAAGAAGAGGTCACTAAATAGATACAAGTAAAGTTCCTTGAAGTGATAGAATATCCAGATTGGCTAGCCAACATAGTACCCATGACAAAGAAAGATGGAAGAATAAGGGTCTGTGTGGACTATAGAGATTTAAACAAGGCTTCCCCTAAAGATGATTTTTCTTTACCCCATATAGATGT
The DNA here is from genome assembly GCA_947685225.1 of Garcia nutans. NCBI lineage: Eukaryota > Viridiplantae > Streptophyta > Magnoliopsida > Malpighiales > Euphorbiaceae > Garcia > Garcia nutans. The sequence continues at coordinate 7,579,468 of CANTUV010000068.1, forward strand.
TCTCATTGATAGTGCAGCCTCTAGCGTGCTACACTCATTTGTAGATGGATTTTTCGGATACAACCAAGTGTTAATGGCTCAAGAGGATAAAGCCAAAACTACTTTCATTACTATGTGGGGTATATTTTTTTATAGGGTGATGCCGTTCGGCTTAAAGAATGCTGGAGCAACCTACCAAAGGATGGCCACCACACTATTTCATGACATGATGCATAAAGAAGTTGAAGTATATGTTGATGATATGATGGTGAAATCGGATACAAGGGAACAACACTTCCAAAACTTAGAATTATTCTTCGATAGAGCTTTGAAATATAAGCTAAGATTAAACCCGAAGAAGTGTATGTTCGGGGTTACCTCAGGCAAATTATTGGGACATGTGATTGGTCCGAATGGCATTGAGATTGATCCTGATAAAGTTAAAGCAATCAGGGATATGCCAGCCCCGAAGACGGAGAGAGAAGTCCTGGGATTCATTGGAAAATTACAATACATTAGCAGATTTATAGCAAAACTTACAACAATCTGTGAGCCTATCTTCAAATTGCTTAAAAAGAATCAGCCGGTCATATGGAATGAAGAGTGTCAAAGGGCTTTTGAATGAATAAAAGAGTATTTGCTGAATCCACCTGTCTTAAAACCACCTAAACCCGGCAAACCTCTATCACTATACTTAGCAGTAGAAGAAGAGCCAATAGGAGCCATGCTAGCCCAAGCAGATGAGTGAGGGATTGAGCATGCAGTTTACTATTTAAGTAGAAAGCTCCTACCTTATGAAATTAAGTATAGTATCATTGAAAAGACCTGTATAGTCATGGTTTGGTCTTCTAAGAAGTTGCGGCATTACTTTCAATCGTATAGTGTGCAAGCAATTTCCAGGTTGGATCCAATGAAAAACTTAAAGGAGACACCCTCTTTGATTGGGAAGTATGGTCGATGGTTGATAATATTAGAAGAATTTGAGATTGAGTATGCAACCAGGAAAATAATCAAAGGTAGAGCAGTGGCAGAATTCCTGGCCCAACAACCATTACTAGATAGCGAAGAGGTAATCTTGGAATTTTCGGATGAACATTTAAAGGCAATTGAAGTACAAGGGTGGAAAATGTATTTTGATGGAGCAGCAAACAGGAAAGGAGCAGGTTTGGGAGTCATACTAGAATCACCCGAAGGGAAACTTATCCCTTTAGCCAAAAAGTTGAAATTCAGGGCAACGAATAATATGGTGGAGTACAAAGCTTGTATTTTTGGTTTGGAAACCCTAATGATTATAGAGGTGGATAAGGTAGAAGTTTTGGCGACTCATTGCTAGTAGTATCCCAAGTAAATGGAGAGTGGGAGTTTAAAGAAGAAAAATTAAAAAAACCATACCACCATTACTTGACTATGATGAAGAAGAACTTTAAGGAGTGTAAGTTTATACACCTATCAAGAGAAGAAAATCAGATGGCTGATGCCCTAGCCACATTGGCTTCGATATGTGAAAATCCTGTCAGTTTATTCCTTAAGCCTTTGATTTTGACCAGTTCATCAACTCCTTGCTATGATTATGAGATAATCATGGAAAATGATACAGACCATGATGCGTGGTATGATACTTTAAGACGATTTTTGGAGGAAAGGGAATACCCGTTGGGGACAACAAAGAAAGAAAGAAGAGCCATAAGGTGGTGGTCTTTGCAATACATCACCTTCCATGGAGAGTTATATCAAAGATGGCCTGATGGGGTGCATTTAAGATGCTTTAGGAAGCCTGAAGTGGAGCATATCATGTCAGAAATACATGCGAGAAGTTGCGGTCCACACATGAGTGGTTTGACCCTAGTTAAGAAGATTATTCGATAAGGTTACTACTGGTTGACCATGGAGAGAGATTGTATTGAGTTTGTAAAGAAGTGCCAACAATGTCAGATGTATGGTAACTTGAATCACCTGCCTCCTGAAGAATTGCATTCTATGTCTTCACCCTGGCCCTTTGCCACTTGGGGTATCGACATTATAGGAGAGATACATCCGACAGCCTCAAACGGTCACCATTTCATTGTAGTAGCGGTAGATTATTTTTCAAAATGGGTCAAAGCTGAATCCTTCAACAAACTGGGCGCAAGTCAAATGGCTAGATTTATTGAAAAGAACCTCATCTGCAGATATGGGGTCTCGCACAGTGTGATATCAGACAATGGGGTACAATTTCAAGGATTAGTTAAGGACTTATTCTCGAAGTACCGAATCCATCATCATTGATCCTCTCCTTATAGACCAAAGGCTAATGGTGTAGTAGAAGCAACAAACAAGACAAGTAAGCAAATTCTATCCAAGATGACCAAGACTTACAGGGATTGGTTAGAGATGCTTCCCTTTGCTTTGTGGGTATATAGAATAAGTGTACGAACACCGACTGGAATGACACCATTCTCCTTAGTTTATGGGATGGAAGCAATGTTGCCAATTGAAATTGAGATCAAGTCATTGAGAGTAGTCTTGGAAGCTGAACTGCCTGGAACAGAAGGGGTAGCGAGCAGATACATGTAGTTAGCTTTACTAGAAGAGAGAAGGTTAAAGGCGCTATATCATCATCAACTGTATCAAAAGAAGATAGCTCGGGCCTACAATAGAAGGGCTAAAATCAGAAAACTCAAAGTCAGGGATTTAGTATTGAAACAATGTAAGCCTAATGTACCTGACCCAAGAGGCAAGTTTAGGCCTAGCTGGGAAGGGCCATATGTCGTGAAACAAGTCATGAACAAGGGTGCGGTGAAGCTATCAGACATGGATGGGAACGAGTTTAGTGAGCCAGTGAACATCGACAGATTGAAGAGGTTTTATGTATAAAAGAAAAAAAAGAAAAAGAAAAGAGCTCGCTAGGTTGAAAACCCAAAAAGGGTGGCCTAGGCAAAAGTTAGAGCACTCCGCTAGTTTCAAAACCCGAAAGGGTTGGCTAGGCAACAATTAGGGCTAAAAGAGAGAAAATCGTCAATTAGAAAACCTGAAAGGGCTAGTTGGCAACAGGAGTGATCTTGTGTATGCTGGCTTTATGTTTGGTTGTTCCCCAATTTAATAAAATAGAATTAATGTTAAAATTATTCTATGTGCACTATTATAAGTATTTGCCAAATATGGGTGAAATAAATAAACACAATAGCAAAAGATGATGAAAAATTATAAAAGGAAAAGAAGCATCTTTTATTACTTTTATTATTTTTTCATCCTAACAATACACTTTTTGAATTGACAAATGTAAAATCTATGGTAGACGATAAGTGTAACGTGCAGGCCAGCTTTGCCTCAGCCAATCCAAGTAAGCTTCAGTCAAGCAAGGCGTGCCTAAATCAGGAGTGAATTTAGAATCGCGAGGCTCAGCTCCGTTCTGACGGCTAAGTCGATGAGGATCATAGCAAGTACCTTGACGAAGGGCAGCAAGAGGAACATACATCAAGTATGTCTACATGGTGACACGAGAAATCTTCTACCAAGGTACCAACCAATTGATGTTGACTTCAGTGCGTGAGTGGATCCAGTCAACCCAATCAGCATATGAAGAAGCAGGATGGAGTAGCTTCCTAGCAGAATGATGCCGTGGCAGATATCTGGAAAAATCCATGGATGGAGTATCAAGAAAGCAGAGACTCTCATGAAGCCAAATCTGTGAGGAAAATTAAATTAAAAAAAAGAAGAGTCTGCTAAGTTGAAAACCCACAAAGGCGACTTAGGCAAAAATCAGGACAGCTCGCTAGTTCTGAAAACCCACATGGGCGGACTAGGCAAAAATTTGAGCAATATATAAAAAAATATATAATAAAAGAGGTCCGCTAAGTTGAAAACCCGCAAGGGCAGCTTAGGCAAAAATTAGGACAGCTCGCTAGTTTCGAAAATCCGCATGGGCGGACTAGGCAAAAATTAGAGCAATAAAATAAAAAAGAGAAGAAGAAAAAGAAAACCTAAATTGAAAACCTAAAAGGGCAGTTTAGGTAATTACCTGAAGCAGCAATGGACTCCCGGTCAGTCTCTTTGACAACCTTGATTTAAGTTGGTCTAATCCAACTAAAGTCTGGGCTAAGATTATAGGTATTGGCAACAAGCCTCCTTCCATTTGGTCCATGATATCCAATACTCGAGAATCAATATTGCTGTCAGAAGAAACAAGCAAGAACTGGCCAAGCAAGCAAAGACAAAACATGCATCCCCATGCCTTAGTAGGAGCCAAATGAGAGAGACAAAAATCAATCAAGGGAGCAAGCAGAATTTTCTCACCCCTTATCAACTGAAGAACTTCTAGCTTTGAAATTTGAAATAACATCTGCATCTTCTGTTGAGTCTTGGAAATCAATGTGGGTAATGCCATTTGTTGATTATTTGGATATCCGATGATGGCCTCAAATTCTTCAATCAAGGGACATATTTCAAAGCTATTAATTTTAAATGTCCTAGAATCCATATTCCAAAAAGAAGCCATGGCATGTAAAAAGGGATGGTCCAATTTAACATTTTGAAAACACTTTAAAATATCAAGTTTTGACCAAGAAATTTGCTTCCAGTGAATGGCATCCATATTCTTAAATAGAATTTTTATCTTCTTTAAATGAAGTTCGATCATTGTTGATTAATGAAGGAAAATCAAAATTGTTAAAAAGAGTTTTCACATTGAAGTAGAAAATATCTTGGTTTCTGTATGAAATTATGGCGTGAAAGGTGAGTTATATAGAGGAAACAAGCTTTTTCAAAATTGATAAGGAAAAGATGATAGGAAAGAGTGAGATTGTGTTGCATGAGGAAAGGAATTGGTGACGAAAGTTTTTTTTGCCGTATTGCATTTGGCTTTGTAGTGGTGCTGTGTAAATGTTAAAATATGGATAGAAAAGTATAATAATTGTGGCGCAGTAATGATGATAAAAAATAATAATGACAAAAAGAAAAAAAGAAAAAAAGAGTTACAGTAAAGATAGAAATTATTTATTGTCATTATTATTTTTATTGTACAATGTTTATACAATTGATATAATATTTATACATCACTAAGAAGGTGGTGGTAGGTCATCAAATAAAGCCCTGAAAAAAATCATCGCCTGTTGGAGGAGGAGGTAAATTACCCGTCTCGAGTCTGCCCAAAGCAGGAGCACCAAAATTCCTATTACCTTGGAGATCTGATCTGTCACGGTCCTCATCAGAAGTAGATGAAAGGATCTCATGGTCATCAGTTTGGGGGCCTTTAGATGAAGAAGCACCAAGATCCCTCATCCCCTGAAATCGGAAGTTTCAGAAATTTTGTTCTGATTGATGATATAAATTTTTAAAATGAGAAGCCTGCTGACGACTAGCGGCCAACTCTTCTTGAAGTTTCTTATTTTGTTCTTCAAGCATCTGCTGTGAGCCAAAAAGGAAAAAAGTAAGAGCATACATAATCATGCATACATATGGCATAAATTACCATGAAACAAGAAAACTTACCAGGTAATTCATATCAATGCCCTGCAGATGAGATGGCATATCTGGCAGACTAGAATGAGCAAATGAAGGAGCAGTAAAAGAAGGTCCAACCTCATGATCAAATGAGCCAACAGCTTGCAACAATCATTAAAGAATCAAAATAAGATAAGAAAGAAGCGATTGCAAAGGAAAAATGGTAAAAGTTTTACCTTAGAAGTGCTAGCCCCGAGATGTGGAACGAATTCTCCTGCTTCTCCATGATGTTCCTCTTCATCTCTACCCTCATTTTCTTCGAGAATTTCCCGTACACCAACAGGAGATGCATCAAAGTTCAAGAGCCTTATTTGAAAAAAATGGGCATAAGATGCACTCGGTGGATAGAGAAATGTTTCAACACCATAACTGTGCCGGGCCAACCATCATGCATCCTCTGGCATTGATGTAATATTTAAAGTATATTCCGGACAACACATTGGGACCCTCTACTGCTCTGGACTAAGAAACCACTCATAAACTCTCTCTCCGAGAAACCAGCCACTAGACACTGGGCCAGTGATGACTCGGCGAGTATGTTGGAAAGATAGTGCAACATTCATGGAGGAAGTCCAGTTTGTCCGCTCTTCTGGGTTCCACCAGGCCAAATTCACCTGCAAAATGACATAAAGTAAGTATACCTAGTCTCAGGTTAAGCGGCTCAACACGAAGCATTGGGTATGCACATGGTGAGAGCCGAAAACTTATACACGATCAAACAATCAGAAATTTAATCTCGGATACCCGACTCTCTCTCAAGAAATACCAGGCATCCTCACAAGGTTGTGCTCATATGCCCATGCCTACAATAACAATGAGATCAAATTCATACAAGATAAGAATGGAATTGACATTGGTGGAAGAAGAGTACCTCGACAACCGCCATAAAGCCGACAAAAGACTTCTTATTTCGGCAAATTTTGTCAAGAACATGGTAAAGACAGGCGAGACTAGCTTCACCCCAGCCATAAAGTGGTACCGTCCTAAAATAAGAAAGGGCCTTCAACACTGACAAATGGATGGCGGATTCAATGCTGCCTAAGATGGTCGACCCAAGCAAATATAACAAAAATCCTCGAGCATACTGTTGGGCCGTGTCTCTGTGAAACCGTCCTTCATAGTTCATCCAATAACTACGAATTGGCTCAATTTTTATCTTAAAAGGCCCTTTATATGATGGTTTCATACTAATTAATTGTTGAATTTCTTCAAATGTCAAAATATCGTTGGTAAGAGGAACCGGAACACCATCATACAAAATGCTGGTTATAGCAGCAAAGTCGATTGGACTAATTGTCATCTCTCCAATAGGCAAGTGAAAGGTATGAGTTGTGTCCAACCATCGTTCTGCGAGTGCCTGGACTACGCTCTGGTCTATCAGATATTCCTCGGATGGTAATTGTAAGATGAAGCTCTCAAAGCCGCAATATCGGATAATCTGCCTTACCCTAGAAGACGCTACATCATACCACTATCGGGCTTTGTAGATACACCCTCCGGCCCAAATAACGCAATGATCATGCTAACACCGAGCCAGGTAAGTTAATACCAGGTAAGTGTATCATTAGTCTATCTACTTATTTTCTTAAATTAATATATTTTTCCTAAATTTTCTAAAAAATAAAAATATATATAGAAAATAAAGAAAAACATAATAAATAAATAAATAATAAAAATAAGAATAAGAATAAGAATAAAATAAAAAAATAATAAAATAATAAAATCAACAGAAAAAACGAAAAAAAAGAAAAGAAGAAAAAATAATTACCTGGCTCTTTTGATTTGAATTATGATGAAGCGGCATCCCGGCTAGTAGACCTATATTTCCATCTTCATAATGCCGAGTAAACTCCAATAACTCAGCATTAGAATGAGTTTTTGATATTGAAGAATGCATTTAAAAAAAAAACTGTATGCTAAATTTGAGAGAATTATAGCTATTAACGAAAGGAATGAAAATTTGCTATGAATGAAATGAAGAAATTTGTTCATTTATATAGAGGAATGGTAAAGAAAAAAATAAAATTCAAAAAGTAGATTTTACTATTGATAAATAGTAAATTTTGCTATTGATGAATAGTAAATTACTATTGACAAATAGTATATTACTATTTACAAATAGTAGGTTACTATTTATAATAGTAAATTACTATTTACAAATAGTAGTTACTATTTATGAATAGTAAAATAGTACATAAACAGTGACTACACAGTAATAAATAGGAAACTCAATTATTCAGTTTAATTATTCAAATACTTGCGTGTATATAAATATTTTTTGCACTTTTAAAATATTTTTACACGCAGGGGGCAAGAAGAAGAAGATATGTGCATAAAAAATTAGCTAAAATTATTTGCAAACAAAATTTATATGCTACTCACTATAATTAATTTTTTTTACAGATAATTAAATCTCATTTGGCTAGGGTCCAGAACCCAAATTATCCTTTAAATCTCATTTGGCTAGGGTCCAGAACCCAAATTATCCTTAGGTCCAGAACCTAAAATCTCTTTTAAGTCCAGAACTTAGCTTGGGTCCAGAACCCAAATTAACCTTAGGTCTAGAACCTAAAATTTCTTTTAAGTCCAGAACTTAGGTTTGATCCAGAATCCAAATTATCCTTAGATCTAGAACCTAAAGTCTCTTTTAAGTCCAGAACATAGCTCGGGTCCAGAACCCAAATTTTCCTTAGGTCCAGAACCTAAAATCTCTTTTAAGTCCAGAACTTAGCTCGGGTCCAGAACCCAAATTTTTCTTAGGTCCAGAACCTAAAATCTCTTTTAAGTCCAGAACTTAGCTCGGGTCCAGAATCCAAATTACCATTAGGTCCAGAACCTAAAATCTCTTTTAAGTCCAGAACTTAGCTTAGGTCGAGAACCTAAAATCTCTTTTAATTCTAGAACTTAGTTTGGATCCAGAACCCATAATTACCCTTAGGTCCAGAACCTAAAATTATCCTTGAGTCCAGAACTCAATCTGGGTCCAGAACCCAAAACCTCAACCATCTAAAAAAAAAATAAGTCTTATTGCTTTTCACTCTGTTTCACTAAAGTCTTAGATCATTCAAGCAGTGGGCAAACTATAGACCCTTAATTTTTTATCAAGTCCGGTCCAATATATTTTATATAGTCTAAAATAATTTTTGTGTCATTTTAATTAATTAATATTTATTATAGTATTTATTTTTTATTATAATCTTTTTTAAAAAATAAAAATGATAAATAATAATAATAAATAAATAAAAATAAAAATAAAAATCGGCGACGAAAAAATTCATCGCCCAAAGTAATTGGCCAAGGCCAATTTGGCTGCAGGAAATTCCTGCGGAGAAATTAGCTGGCCAAGCCAATTCTCGCTCGCAGCTCGCAATTTCCTCGCAGCCCGTCGGAGTTTTCACCAGTGAAATTTTTCCAATGCATTTTTTTCCGAAACTAAATTATATTTGGTTTCAGTTTTCTTTTCCTAATTAATCTTAGTTTCCTTAAATAATTAGAATGAATCTTATAAATTTTTCTATAAATAACACTTTAAAAGACAGAGAGAAGGGAGGAGCAAAAAAACTTGGGACTGGAACTTGGTGATTGAAATTTGGATTACAGAAAACCCTATCAATATGCAAGCAATTAAGAATTCATCAAAGGCAGCAGCCTTGCCTTTGTCCTTGTCCATCCAGAAAATAATTTTTGGTGGAACCAACAAACGGAGGTTTGAATCTCTAGTTTCTTTATTTATTTCTTCACTAAAATTTAAAATTACTTTTTTGTTTCTTTTAAACCTTAGAACCCTAATTGATTTCTTCTAAACCTTAAAACCCTAATTCGTTTCTTTTGGTTTCTAAAAACCTTAAATCGTTTCTTCTATTTTCAAAAACCCTAAATTTTTTTTTCTGTTTCTTCTAAAACTTAAGAACCCTAATTTATTTCTTCTAAAACTTAAGAATCCTAATTTATTTCTTCTAAACCTTAAAATCCTAAACTGTTTTCCTCTAACTTTTTTTCCAAAATTTCCAAATATTTTGTTAAATCTCCAAACTCTAACTTACTTTAACAGTTTCTAAAAATCACAATTACTTATATAAAACTCTAAATTGTTTTCTCAAATCCTAAAACCAAACATATTTTCCAAAACACCAAAAACCCTACTTCTCTCAAAACCAAAACAGTAAATCCTAAATTTTCCTAAACTCTAATTCATTGAATTTAAAACCCCAAACTAGTTAATTTAAACCCTAAAGCCATAATCTAATAAAACCAAAACAATAATCTAGTTAACATAAATTATAAACCTAATATCTTAAAATGTCAAAACCCTAATTTCATAATTTTACCCCTCAAACCCTAATTTGATCAATCAAAGAACCTTACTAATTTCTTAAATTATAAAACCCTAATCCATTTCAATTCTCTTAAAACTTACAGTAGCCTAAATAAATAACAATAATAACATCTTAAGATTCCAAAACCCTAAATATTAATTAAAGAACTTTAAATGGAAACAGTAAACCTCAATTTGTATCTTTACTTGCTTTATTTTTAGATTTGATTATGTAGTCTATTATATGTTATTATGGTTGATTTATTTAATTTCAATGCTTGATTTATTTAATTTATCATGGATGAATGTTTATTATATATTTTGATTGATGTTTAATATCTTTGATGAATGATTTATATATTATGAATGGTTATTTACTTTTATTGATTTATTTTGATTTCCCAAATGTTGTAAGAGGTATGTTTCCACTTTATGGGCGCCTCATTAATTAATTTCTATGTAATTTAAATTGCTTTTATATTTTGGACCAATGAAAAGGACATGTTTCTACCTTTCAGTGAGTGTCCTATTTAGTTTAGACATGAACGATGTAAGGACATGTTTCCATCCTCGGATGTGTATCCATTTAATTACTTTGTTTGGACATTGCTTTAATTTTTAATATAATGATGCTTTATTTCAATTGTTGCATGTAATATGGATAATATTGTTATATTTAAAAATTTTATAATATTAAGACCTGTAAAGGAGGCCGGTTCCAATGAACTGGGCGTTGTGGGGGTGCTGGGCCATTTCTCACCTTCCCCACACGTACTCAACTTTTCGAACCCATTAGGGGGTTGGGGATTCCTTAGGAATCAAGTCATCCACTCCTTTCTTTTTCCCGGTCCGTCCAGGTGGCGACTCCATTTTCTCCGGACCTAGGTTCGTGTTCTCTAAGGCCCCGAGCCTAAACAGTGCCAAAGTCGCAAGAACCATTCCACCAGGAGCGGGGGTGAAAATCCCCGCTCACATATATTTTTGATATTAGGCATTAAATAGTTGACAGTGACCCATTATCTAAATCTAAGGTATAAATTCAGTATGTATGAGCAAAGTAAAAGAATTGCATTTGACATGAATAATTTGCCTTGTGACTGATTTATTAACATTTTTGAACATTGAGTTTCCTTGTGTTGAGTATATCGAATATACAAATTTATGAAATTTCTATTAAAGTACCAAAGTAATTATTTTATTATTTTTCATGAATAATAATTCAAAGTTATCTTTTTAATATTTTATTGCATATTATGAATACACTAGCACCACTAAGCTTTGCTTAGCGTGTTATATTTGTTTATGATGTGCAGATTAAACGAGACGAGAAGAACCCATTGAGTGAAATTTATAGAGAACCAAATCAACTACATCACAAAAAGGTCTTCTAAGAAATATTCTTTATAAAGAGTTTTAGACTGTTTACATGCCAGAGATATATATTTTAAATGACAATTGTATAAGTTTATGGATAGTATGTCATATATATATGGGTGTATGCCTAGTTTTGTGGACTAGCATGAGAGTTTTGTAAATTACAATAATTTTAATTTTGTATATATATTATGTTTGTTCATATTAATTTATTTTGAGGTTTTGCTTGGATTTGTATGTTGTATAATAGAAATTGATGGTTTGAGGAATGAATGTATGAAAAATTTAAGAAATGGAAATTTTCTTTGAAAGGCATATTTAAAATAAAATGCATGGGCGTGTCGTTTTATCAGACACGGCCGTGTTGCTTTTTTTATTTAAAGATGTAGTGTTGATTTAAAATACACGGGCATGTCAGCCTTGGTTGACATGTGCCTATTCCTATCTTAAGTAAGAAAATACTTTTTTCGAACTATCAAATTGAGTGTTTTGACAACATCTCTTTATAGTCAAGTATACGAACTATTTAGGGGTGTTAAAATCCTTGTGCCACAAGTCATTCCTTGTATCTCACAATTTCATTTAATTTATTTCTCTTATGGATAAATACCCATTTATATCTAATAAGCTTGTCATCTTCTGGTGTCAAAACTATTTCCACAAATACTTTACGCTTAGCTAATGAATCTAGCTCACCTTAAATAAGTTCTTTCCATTTTGGCCAATCATTTTTATGTTGACATTCTTCAATATTTTTAGGCTTAGGCTCATCATCATTAATTATTTCATAATCAACATCATATGTAAATATATAATCAATAACAATGTCATCTCTTTCCCACATATTTCTAGATTTCAATGAGATCTCACAATTTTTTAGTACCAGAACCACTTCTGGGGTTACTTTTCTAGAAATATGAAGTTGTTGATCTATGTTAGTTTTGACCTCTTCAAGAGTATCATTTTGTAAAATTTTCATTTACCTTCTTTTCCAAGGAAAAATATCTTTTGAACTAAGTGGTCTACCACGCTTCAGGCGTATGTTAGATTCATTGGTTGCCATACTAATAGAATGTCCTGTAGGGAAAATTAATCGAGTAGGAGTATTAACAACTAGAACATGTGATTTACACATCTTCTGGGTATCTGTAAAGATATCTGGTAATTGGTTTGCAGCATTCTGTAAATGAATTATTCTTTGAACTTCTAGTTCACATTGATTAGTGCGTGTATCAAAATAAGACAAAGTTGGTATATTCAAGCTAATCTCTTGTACTTTTAACCCTTTACTTTTATCTTTCCCTAATGGTGACAAAACTGACTCATCAAATTGACAATCTAAAAATCTTACTGTAAAAAGATCACCTGTTAAAGGTTCAAGATATCTAATGATAGAAGGAGAATGAAAACCCACATAGATACCAAGATGACATTGGGGATCCATTTTTGTTCTTTGGGGAAGTGCTATGGGTATATGTACTGCACAACAAAAAATTTTAAGATGAGATATATTAGCTTGTTGGTCAAACACAATTTGTAAAGGTAAAAATTTATGATATGCAGATAGTTGAATACGAACTAAAGATGTAGTATGAACTATAACATGTTCCCAAGTAGATGCTGGAAGTTTTGATTTCAGAAGCATAGGTCTAGCAATTAATTGCAAATACTTTATAAAAGATTTAACTAAACCATTTTGAGTATGAACATGTGCAATAGAGTATTCAATATTAATTCCAATTGGCATGCAATAACCATAAAATGCTGTTGAAGTGAACTCACATGCATTATCTAGATGAACTGTCTGAATAAGATAATTAGGAAACATTGACTTTAACTTTATAATTTGAGCAAGAAATTTAGCAAAAGTAATATTATGTGTTGGCAATAGACAAACATGTGGCCATCGAGTTAAAGCATCAATTAAAACCATAAAGTATCTAAATGGTCCATAAGATGGATGAATAAGGCCACAAATATCCCCATGTATTCTTTGTACAAATTTAGAGGACTCCAAATGTAATTTAAATGATGAAAGTCTCACAATTAATTTACCTTGAACACAAGAAGTACAAAAGTAATCATTAAACAAAAGAATTTTTTGATTTTTCAATGGATGTCCATTTGTATTCTCAATAATACGTCGCATCATGTTTGAACCTGGATAACCAAGACAATCATGCCAAAGTATAAAAATTTTAGGATCTGTGTACTTCTGGTGCATATAGGACATCTCAACCATCTTTATTTTTGTGTAATATAATCCAGTTGATAAACTTGAAAATTTTTCTAATATGAAATTCTGGTTCAAATTAGTAGTAGTGATATAAAAAAATTCAATATCACCCTCATTCTTTGTTTGAATATGATATCTATTGTGACATAGATCTTTAAAACTTACTAAATTTCTTCAGGATCTACTAGAATACAATGCATAATCAATATATAACTTTGTTCCATTTGGAAACATAAGATGAACTCTTTCAGAGCCTTCAACTATATTTGCAATACCATATATTGTATTAACATTAATTTCAACTAATGTTAATTGTAAAAAAATATTTCTTATCTCGAAGAATTATATGAGTTGTGCCATTTTCAACCAAGCATATGTCGTTCTCTATAATATCAAGTTTATTATGCTTAATCTAGTAAATAAAATAATTATATTAAAAATAAAGTCTAATTTTATTATAAATTTTTGAGAAAATAACATGACTGTAAAAGAAAAATAACATAACTATAAAAAATATATTCTAATAGTTAACATTTCCATCTCCTTCAAATGATCAATTTTGCCATCCTTGTCTTAAAAAAAATCAGAAACATCAAAATCAATATTTAAAGGATGCCCATCTTTATTAGCAGGGTGTATAGCTTCAGAAAAATTCATTTCAACATCTTTTCCCTTCTCTTTTAGTGATGATTTGTAAAGGTCGACTAAATATTTTGGAGTACGACATAGTCTTAACCAATGACCCTTTGTTCCACATCTATAATAAGTAGTGTCATTGTTTTGCATCTTCCTTTCAGGAAGTTCTTCATTCTTGACCCACTTCATTTTATTCTTTTTAGCACCTTTGCTTTCATAATTAGTCGAGAAATTTCTTCTACCACGACCCTGCCCATGACCTTGAGAAAATGCCACATTCACTTTAGGAAATGGTGTTGAGCCAATAGGATGAGTTTGATGGTTTTTCATCAAAAGCTCATTTTTTTTGTTCAGCCACAAGCAAATAAGAAATTAGCTTGGAATATTTTTTAAATCGACACTCTCGATATTGATGCTATAAGAGCACATTTGAGGCATGAAAGGTTGAATATATTTTTTCTAACATATTCTCATTAATGATTTTTTCCCATATAAGTTTAATTGAGAGCTAATCTTAAATAAGGTTGAATTATATTCACTTACAGTTTTAAAATCCTGCAATTGTAAGTGAATCTATTTATATCTAGCTTTTGGAAGAATCACCATTTTTTGATATTCATATCTTTCTTTTAAAGAATTCCAAAGGACTAATGGGTCCTTAATAGTAAGGTACTCAGTTTTCAATTCTTCATATAAATGATGTCGAAGAAAAATCATTACTTTTATGCAATCCTGCAGGGATGCTGTTTTCTTCCAAATAAATATATGAACACATACATAGAAATATAAAAGAAAATTAGAATAATTACCTTGAACTTGAATATTTAGAATAAATAAATTAACTAGAGTTTCGTGCTGATAACGTATTATGAGTATAAAGAAGAAAAATAGGTAGAGAATGAGAAATATGAAAGATCTCTTTTATAATCAATTATATCTAATACACCACCCATAACAAGGTATATATTGTAGTGTAAGTAGACTTTTAATAAGAAAAAAAATTATAAAGTTAATCTTAATTTAAATAGGATAATGTCAATTATAATCCTGATAGGATAAGATTAATCTAATTAAGTAGTCATTTACATATTTTCTATCACTTTTATAGTTTTTACATTTTTTAGTTTTAGTTATAGGTTTGATTCGGTGTGCCTAATCTCAATGTCATACTTCAACAAGGTAAGTCCTTTAAACGACAGCTTTGCCATTAGAGCCATTTTTTATTTTGGGACAAACTGATTAAAACAAATTCAATTAAATTGAATCGCGCAATTTAATTTATTTTGATTATTTTTTTTAAAAAAATGACTTCTAATTTTTATAAATAATATATTTTGGTTTTAGTTTTTTTCTCTAAAATAAAAAAAGTCATTATTTTAGAAATATTATTAAAATATTATCTTAAAAAATATTACATTATATTTATTTTAATTTAAAATTTTAAAATATTATTTTTTATTCTTTTATTCTATAAATGCTTGGCAAATTCTTTTTTTAATTAAAAAACATGAAGTTTAATTTATTTTTCTTTTCAATTTTATTTTAAACTTTCCAAGACGTCAGAAGAGTATCTGTTTTTATTGCTGACATATTTGAACTTTGGTAGATAGAAAAATTAAATTAATTAGAATTATAAAGAAATGCATGAACTTTAACATATTTTTCATTTTTATAATGATTTTTTCAAAAATATCAAAATAGTAAACAAACTATATATTCTATTTCAAATCTTTTATTTTTATCGAGAGAGATTATTTTATTTGGTAAAATATTGATATATTGATTTTTATAAATTATTTGAGTTGGAAAATATTTCTAGCGTATTGTATTATATTTCTTTAAAAACAATTCCCAAATTGAGGAAAACAAATCAAGAAATATAATTTTTTTAACTAATGTGATGTAGGTTTCCTCTTTAACACAAATAAATTCTTTTTACAAATAAATTTTGATATTAGATTTTAAGTAATATACTCTTTTTTTGCATTACTGAAATAGAATTTGAGTTTTTTTTTTATATAATTGGTATTTTATTTTTGAATTGTTTTAAATGTGACTTTAGCAGTGGGTTATTAAGAAGTTAATTTTGTGCTGTTGGAGTTGATTTTGTAATTGTATTTAATGACACTCACATTTTGAATCACTTTCAATTGAAAAATTAAGATCTTGATTTTTTTAAAAAAATTTAGAATTCAGGGATTATTTTTGAAGAAATACTGTATAATCCGTGAGCAATATTTTTCAACTCAGATAATTTACAAAAATTGACACGTCAACATTTTGTCAGGTAAAATAATTTCTCTTGATAAAAATAAAGCATTTGAAATAGTTCATGCACTTATTTGATATTTTTAAAATGTTCATGATAAAAAAATGAAAAACATGTTAAAGTTCATGCATTTTTTAACTAACCTTTTTTTTATCCACGTCAGCGATCCAAATCAGCAACAAAAACTGAAACGTCAACAATTTTACAGATCAAATGTTAAATAATGGCTCAAAATCAAAATCATTTTTGTATAGGAGTTCCAACAAAAAGAAGGATTATCAATTTTATAATAGAATTTGAATAGGAAAAGAGGTTAGAATAGAAAAATGACTTTCTTGTATATTTAGGATAAAGAAAATAATATATATATATAGAGCACCCTAGATAGTAAACATCTGTTGTATTCTATCTCTAAGAAATAAAGTGAGAAGTCTCCCCATGGACGTAAGCAAATTGCCGAACTACGTAAATCTTTGTATCTTGTGTGATTATTTCTCTTATTCTTCTCCTTAATTTTTCTATTCATAGATTGATCCCTTATTTTACATGTTCTACAAACACAAAATTTTTCTAACAATTGGTGTCAAAGGATCTAGTTAGGATGAGTAGTTTTGGAACACATGATAATTTCGACAAGTTCTATAAAAAGGGAAATTTCTCTCTATGGTAGATGAGAGTGAATGATTTGTTAACACAGATGAAGGTTCACAAGGCTTAAAGGGAAACAAATTCGGCAAACATGGATGAAAAGAATTAGCAAGATATCGAGTAAATTGCCTTTAATTCAATCTATATGTGTTTGGCGGATTTAGTAATATATGACGTAATCAACGAGAAGACAACTAAAGGTTTATGGACAAAGTTGGAGAATTTGTTCATATCCAAGAATGTCACCAATAAATTGTTCATGAAGTGCGATCTATTCTAGTTTAGAGTGGAAGAAGGTGGAGATTTAGGAAATCAAATAGCCCAGTTCAATCAAAAGGTTAGTGATTTATTATATATGGATGTTAAATTGGATGATAAGGACAAGGAGTTGATGCTCTTACATTCATTGCCACTATCTTTCAATCAATTCAACATGACATTGTTATATGACAAGGAGACGCTAGACTACAAAGAAGTGGTGACATCTCTAAGGTCTCATATTTCAATGCAGAAGTTGGAGATGGAAAATACATAAGCTGAGGGTTCATTAGTCAGTCAGAATGTGAAAGGGGCAGTGAAAGGAGCAAGGAGTAGAAGAGAGGGAAACCAATAGAAAAGTTAAAGTTAAGAGTGTCAAAGGAAGAATATTTCAAGTGTCGTCAAAAGGGCCACTAGAAGAAATATTGTCCATTAGGGGCTGATAAGAAAGAATTAGCTTTAAGTTTGACCAGTGTAGTTGCTAATACTTCAGAAGAGGAAGATCTCTTAGTAGCCTTGATGACAAGCAATGATTTGAAAATTAGACACATGGACTTTAGATTCATCATACTCATCACATTATATTGCTTACAAAGATTGGTTCCATAGTTATAAGGCATGTGATTCTAGTAGTGTGACTTTTGGTGACAATTATACTTGCAAGGATGTAGGGATTGGAACTATTAAAATCAAAATGTTTGATAGAAACATTGGAGGATGTCAAACACGTTCCTGCATTGAAAAAGAATATGATATCTTTGGGCCTATTTAAGAAGAATTTATGTGAATTTTAGTAGCTCCAGGTAGTGGAGTTCTTAAGGTTTCCATAGGTGCTATGACTGTGATCAAGGGGAGGAGAATATGAAACAATTTGTACATGCTAGAAGGTAGTATAATTGTGAACAACAATTCTGAATATTCATCAACAAAAGATAGTTTGGATGCATCAAAGCTTTAGCCTGTGCAATTAGTTCATATAAGTGGGCAAGGTTTACAAGAACTTCATAAAGGGAAATTTCAGAATGGGATAACACGATGTGAAGTTGGATTCTGTGAATTTTGTATCCATGGAAAACAAAATAAAGTTCAATTCAAGACTTCCTCACAGAAAATCAAGCAATTATTGCATTATATTAGCTTAGATGTTTGGGCTCCATCACAAGTTGTAGCAAAAGGTGGAGCCATATATTTTATAACATTCATTGATGATTTCTCTTGAAAAGTTTAGGCATATTTCATGAAGGAAAAAGGCAAAGTATTCTCAAGGTTCAAGGAGTAGAAAGCCAATGTTGAGAAATGGATAGGAAAGAGCGTGAAGTGCTTAAGGTCTGACAATGGGATGGGTACACATATAAAGAGTTCATAAATTTTTGCAAAAAAGAAGGGATTGAGTGACACTTCACAGTTTCTAAGACACCTCAGCGGAATGGGATAGCATAAAGGATGAGTAAGACATTACTAGAAAGAGTTAGAGCAACCCAAATAATTTTGGGCAGAAGTAGTGAATGTTGCTTGTTTCATTTTAAATAGGTCACCTTGAAGTATATTAGAGGGGAAGTCTGCATAATAGGTTTGGACAATTAAAGACATTGACTACTCTATACTTAAAGTATTTGGATGTCTAGCCTACACATTAAGGTTCCTTTGATTACCATATGAACTTGCTCTTTCTCAAATGGTTTACTTTGCACCTTAGAAGTTTTTTCTCTCTCATGCTCATGAGATAATGGATGATTCATTTTGCTTTTGTTTTATGTCTATATGTCATAAAATAATGTTTGACAATATGTTATAAGCATATTCGACTAAGAGCTTAGAGAAAAATTCCTAATTAGGCTTAAGACATTTATTTAAATTACAATACCACTTATTTGGCTCTTCTATAAGTATTAAGGAAAACAACCTAACGACTTGAGTCTTGGTCAAACTCAGTGCTAATAATGGTGATATATTGCTCCAATGGACCTTTAGATCTCTAGGGCTATTAAATTTAACCAAGTCAATATTAAGATTGGAAGTCATTTCCTAATCCTTTCAATAACTATTGATAATAATTCAAAAATAAGAAGGAAGTGAAGATGAAAAGTAGATAGACATTTAAGGAGAGAATGACATAAGAGACGGAGGAATTTGTAATTAACTAACCATTAATGTTGTTACAATATAATTAGAATTTATTAATATACTTCATATGACTTTAACTTCTTCTAACTCAACATTAACAAATGTATGCCAACTCAACAATTTTTATTCATCAATTGCAAAATTATCCAATCAAATGCCATAACCTAATTAGCTAATGTAACCACCTATCAATTTCTCTTCCATTTATATAAATGAATTATCTCCTTGCTGCTAGATTTCTTATCACAAACTTAACCTCCATTATCTTATACCCTCCCCTAACGGAACATCTTTATCCTTAAGGATGTAGTTTTGGACTTGGTATTGGTTAAAAGTCTTATTCTAAAGTTGTTCACTCATACTCAAATGAGACCATTGAATTAAGAGTTGATCAACATGTTTTATTCCCTTCGTGAATCACTATAGTTTGCAGGACTGTCATAAGTTGGACTTGCAAGTGATGTTACACATTGCTAGATGAGATAGATTGAGCCACTATAGGTGTATCCCTATATTGTCTCTTGAGTAATTAGACATGGAAAACATGGTGAATAACACACTCTTGGTAATTGTAAAGGATAAGCTACAAGACCCATTTTATCCAATATAACATATGGCCTATAATATATTGCAGATAGTTTAGGCACTTCCTTTGGGCAATAAAGACTTGTCTATAAGGGTTCAGTTTAAAAAAAGATTTCATCTCCAACTTCAAATGAGCTTTTGTAAATTAGTTTGTTGTTTCATTCTATTGCTAGCTTGATGAATTTAATTTTGGAGATGTTCAGTCATCACATGTCTTCTAGTAAAAAAAAGTCTCTCGCAGGTGCCACAACAGTAGATGTGGTGGTCAATGAATTTAAGGAGGAGGGTTCTACATGAAGCTTGCATTTGAGTCATCCTCAAGTGTGTGAGTTAGAGTTATACAACCATTGAGCAAGGCAAAGCCACTTACACTAGCTAGTAGGCTTTTGAAAAACCATACCTTGTAAATAATTAAATTTTCAGACATTGATTTAACTTATCAATTTGCTCATCAGATTGTGGGTGAAAAACATTTGTGAGATTGAGCTTAATTCCAAGTGATTTGAAAAGTTCCTATCAAAACAAGCTTGTAAAAACCTTATATTGATTTGAAACTACCAAAATAGGAACACCATATACTGAGACAATAATATCAAGGAAAAGTTTTGCAACTTTTGTAAATGGATGAGAATGGTGCAATTTAAGATAAATCATTGTTTCAAATTTGCATCACTAAGGAATTTCATTAATATATGTGTGTTGCTATTTTAATATGATTAAAGTTCAATGAATAGATAAATCAACTTTATGTCATTAAGTATGTGACTTGATAGTAAAACTTTAAGTTAATACTGAATACTATTCTAATTGTTCCTAGTCGATCATTACTGATGGAATAATAATGAATAAAAACTAGTATGTTGATAAGGCTATATTTTGTGCATAATTTAGCAATTATTCTAGTTATATTTTTATTGTTATCAATTGAATTTGATATGCTTTTATTGTAAAGCTAGAATAATTGTTATTTTGAAGTTTAACTTTACAAGCATGAGTTTAGAGTACAAAATTGATTAAAATATGATAAAAGATGAAGAAAGTGGATATGCAAAACAAAAAAAGAAGCAAAAACATCTCAAAACAGAAGGAAAATCATCTCTGCGGCAATGCAAAACCATTTCCCACGATCATGGAAAACAACATGAAGTTGTCTGAAAAGAAATAAAAGAAGATAAAGAGTCCATATTGAAGATGAAATCCATGGCCATGCAAATTAAAAGTGCATGATCATGCATGTCAAAAGGCGTTTGCCTAATAGAGAAAAATTCAAGCTTAAGTACGGTACAATTATTCATGGGCATGACATCCATTATGCATGCCTATGAGAATCCTATGGTAGCTGAGAGACTCATCTTTTTTGCAAAATTTCATCCTAAAAACAATTCATATTCAAGAAAGGAGTTTCCAATTTTTTTCCCAATTATATTCCAAAATAGATTAGGAGTCTTCAGATTTGCCCTATATTTTTTCCTAAAAAAATTTAGAAGTCTCCTAATTCTATTCCTAATCAGTTTAGGAATTTCTAAGCTCTTATATAAAGAAGCATTCACCCTTATTCTCAACCATCCTTAATTCTCTACAAGTTCTTCAATTCTTTCAAGTTTTTCTTTGGAGAGAAGGCAAATGAGGCTTAGCTACTGAAGAGATTCAAGTAAAGTTCAAGAGCTCCATTTAATCCAAGTCATATTTTTCTTATTTTTAATTTTCTTTTTTAAAGTTAATTTAGATTTAATGTTTTGATTCCATTTATTTTATTTCTATGTTATTTTATTTGCAACTATGAGTAACTAAATCCTAATTTAGGGTTAGATTATTCTTTTGGTTATTTTATGGAACTTCATGCATATTTAATTCAATAATTATTCTCTTTTGATTATTTATTATCTTTGTGCTTAAAGCTACAATTATCTGGCCAATAATTATTAAATTTAAGATATTATGTGATTGAGTGAAAGTGGAAGTATAATATTAGTTCAAGAAAATAATAATCTTAAGTAATTTTTTCTTAGAGATAAGAAAACTATTTATGAGGTTATTTAAAGATTCTCACAAATCTTAATGAATTGAATTAATTCTTATGATTACAAGAGTAGACAAAAAAATTAATCTCAATATTAGTTTTAAATATTGAAAGAGATTATAACTTAAATTAGGAGACCAATAATAAAAGAAAAATAAAATTAAGTTAATATCTTAGAAAAATTATAAAATAACCAATTGAAGAAATCTAACCCTATGGTAAAAAATATAAGAGTTAAGTTTAATTAGTTTTTAGTTTAATCTATTTAACTTATTTAAATTTAAAATCAATTTTATTTTCCAAATAAAAAATAATTTTGATATTTGGTACTAATAATACTCTTTGCTCGTGGAAACAATACTCACTCACTACTATATATTGCTTGTTGTCATATGGCCTTTATATGTTGTACAACTTTTATATGTTACTTATAATATATATATTACAGATATATTATTTTTTATCCTTTATCGACAAACAAACAAGACAAATACAAAATCAAAATGAAGCAAATATAATTTAAAAGAAATGACATATATCAATTCATGAAATATAAATTAAGAAAACTAAAAAAAATTTATGAAAGAAAAAAATTGCTTTGAAGCATTTTATCAAATATTTAAAAGGAAATACAGTTCAAGAAAAAAAAAAAACTCTAACATTACAGTTGAAGAACACCAAAATTAAAATTTAAAAAAATTGCAAACACAATAAGGCAATCAATTTTCTATATCCAACTTATAAATTTTGCTTAACATGTTTAAGATTATAGATATTAAGGTTCGTTTTACAACTTTCAAGCAGATGCACAATCTTAGATTTATCAAAATCTACAACAGTGGGAAATAATCTTGAAGAGCAAACAATAAAATAACAAAAAGAAATAAAAAGGAACAACAAATTAAGCAAAAAGCAAAATACACGAGAAGAAGAAAACGTGAAATATAAGAAGAAGAACAAAAGAATGCAAAGACTTGTGAAAGAACGATGTTAAAAAATATATATTTGGAAAAAAATATAGAATGGAAAATAAGGAAGTTAAAAATGAAAAAAAGGAAATATGTACAATATTTTTGAAAACAAAACTTAAAAAATAGTAATCCATGTAATTTCATCTAGGACAATTTTATTAGCTATTCTATCTCTTATAATCCCTAAAGTAGTGTAGGTCACATTGCGCCTTTAGCAGTTCCCAAAGCTGGGGGAAGAAGCAGCAGGCATTAGGCTCATACCAGGTTGCTAAACTTTCAAATCACCAAGTTTGAAATGCAAAAAATCTTCGAAACTATCTAACATTATTTTGTTTTATTTTTTTTATGACTAAACATATTTAACACAATTATATGGAACTAATTCATTCTTAACTTTAAATGTGAGAATAAGATAGCTTGCCTAGTAATATATTATAATACATATTTAACACACTTAATTATATTATATTAATGGCTTCAATGTATGATAATACATGACTTTAGCGTGCTTTACATATCTAACATGATCTTTTTTTGGAAAATAAATACGTGACCTTTGAAGTATTAATAATCCATTAATTGTACTATAACCATGCTGATATGACAAATGGCTTATTAGTATGATCACTCAAATAAAAGACATGGCATTCCATGTCAAGATGATATTTAATGTATTTTGTATATTTAATATGACCTTTTATTTTTTGTAAATAAATATATGATCTTTAAAATGTTGACAATTCGATACATTCGTTAGCTGCACTATACATGTATTGATGTGATAAATAACTCATTAGTATAAGTCAATAAATAAAAGACATGGAAATTAAAACAATATTGTTTTACGACATTATCTTCTTACCGAGTATAAATCCTATTTTTTTTCATTTAATTAGTTTCATGTCTCTCTAACTCCAACTTATCTTCATTTCCCTCTAACCCCAACTTATCTTCCTTTCTAATCAATCAAAATGAGTTCAAGGATAGGGTCTTCATCTTCTTACAACAGTTCTTTTATTCTTATGATATGCAACCATGGAATCTTCTTCAACATATAATTCTTCTTCAAATTGAAATTGATTCAATTAAAAATATTAGTATTTATACTAAAGATATTCAAGGAAGAAAATAATGTCATTTTGACATGGATTATCACAACTTTTATTTGACTAACTCATATTAATGAGTAGTTTATTACATCAATATCCATTATAGTGTAGCTAATGGATGTATCGAATTGTCAATACTTCAAAATTTATGCATTTATTTGGCAAAATAAAAAAAATAAAAAGATTGTGTTAAATATACAAAACATAATAAAAGTTATTTTAATGGAGAATATCACATCTTTATTTGGGTGACGCATTTTAATGAGCTGTTTGGTATATTACGTTATAAGAGCATCTCCAATCCATAACACTAAAATAGTATAAACTTTTACACTAAAATAGTATAAAAGTTAGAATTTTTCTCCAACTTATTATACCATTTTCTACACTAAAATAGCATATTCTTTAAAATATTCTTTTTTATCTATTTTTTATATATTTTACAAATTATCCACATAACTTTTTATTTACCAATCACCACACATAATTTTTTATTCTCATATTGATCCAATAATATATTTTAGTATTTAAATATTAAGTAGAAATTAATATATTATTAATTTTAAATTTATTAATTAATAAAATAATAAACAGAAACTAATATATTAATAATTTTAATTTTATTAATTAATAAAAATAAAACATTGATATATTATTAGAATACAAAGTAAAAAATAAAAATAATTAAACATTGACGAAAAATATAAAAATAAATATTAATGTTAAGTTAATCATCTGAACTAGTATATTCCTTCTACAAATGATCAATTAATATATTACGAAGAACAATATGAGCATTTTTATTATTGATTTGCATAAAACGGGTAATAAATTGATTAAATATTATACTTTCATCTACTACCCTTTCAACTTTTAGTGTAGGCGCTTCTCTCGCATCGTGAATTGGTGTATTAAGATCACGTTCATCCTCGATTATCAGGTTATGCATAATAATACATATTCTCATTATATCATGTAACACATACGTAGCCTCACATTCCAATAATTTGCAGTTACATCGAGCAAAATTGCTATTAATGAAAGAATCAAAGTACAAAAAAAAGCTTCATATCTGATCATATTTGGAATATAGTTAAGGATTTTGAAAAATTTAAAGATGGTGTCCCTAGTGCAGGACAAATTGCTCGAAGCCAAAGTCATAATATGAATTTCGACTTGTTACAATCAAATAATTCTACTCCTGAATCTCCAATACCATCATCTCCTTCACTGTCATCACCTTTTTTCAATTTAGATGATGAAACTGTTGGCACTACTCCATTTCAACGTCCTGTTGGGATGAAAAAATCAAAATTAAAAAGAAAACTGATGAACAAGTAAGATCTACAATGACCACCTTAAAAGAAGAAAATCGGCAACTTATTGAGGTATTAAAAAAGACAATTTTGGATAGGCAAAAACAAATAGATATCCTGTAATATCCTCATTTATGCCCTAGAAGTTTTGAGTATGTTGTTGTTATTGTGGTTGTTGATATATATATATTGGGAAGTGAATGTTTGTGCATATATGTGTTAAATTGTAAGAGAAAAGAAATGGGAAGAGAATGTATATGTATATGTGTTTTGGAGAAGAAATTTAGGGTTTAGAGACAAATGTATATGTTGTTTATATGATGATATAATTAACATATACATTGGTCAAATGAAGAGTCAAGGTGATGGTTAAGTGGAAGAAGATATTTTTGGTTGTTAATGAAATTACTATAAAGGGCTTATATGAGACAAAGAGTTAGTTATATGGTTAAGGGTGTTTTGGTAATTTTCCTTGTAAGATGCATGGTGGAGATTAAAAGAAGAAAAGGTGTTTGACTTGTGCATTTTCTTCTTTCTTTCTTGAAGTGGCCGGATTCTCCATAGACAAAGAGAGAAAGAGAGGTGATCTTGAGGTTTGAAGCATTTTGAAGAAGGAAGCAAGGGTTTTGGTTAAAGATTTGTGGATTTCTTCATTTGAGGTAAGATCTTTTCTTTAATTTCTTCAATTCTTTTGAAGTGGTGTGAGAAAGGAATTAGGGTTTGTTGGTTTGATGATGAGAAGTTGAGTTGGTGAAGGTGTTGGAAGTGATTGTGTTGAGTAAGAGTTGTGTTTAGTGAAATTGTTTCTGTTTTACAATTAGTAAAGGCTGTGATTTGTATGATTTTTAATTAATTATAGAAAAATGTTCTTGAAGTGAATTTTTGATATGTTGTGCCTCTATGAGTGTAGAATGACTGAAAAATATGTTGATTCGATTTTGGAATGGTTATGAGTTTAGAAAGATTATTTTTATTAGACCTGTTCCAGCAGGTACCTTAACTGAGACAGCTATACTTCGGGATTTTTAATAAAATGTAGAAAAATCATATCCAATCGAATTTTGGATATGTTGTTGCTTAGTGAGTCTAGTATTTGAGAAAAATAATTTGGAACCACGTTGATTGAATTTGATTTATGGAATTCACAAAGTTCAGAACTGCTGCCAGGATGCAGGGCAATTGGGGCAGTCTGGTTAGGTGAACTATTTGACCAAGATTTTGTGTTCAATTTGATCTGAAATTTTAAAGGAATGATTTTTAGATACAAAACTAAATTCTGTAAAAATTTTAGAATTTTTAGTCAAGTAGATTATTTTATACAATTTTTCAAAATAAGTATAAAATGGAGTTTAAAACCAAAATGTACTATTCATATGAATCATATCAATTGTTCTTTGCCCTAATTGCATTGTTGAGATTGAACAATGTTATGTTATGCATTGTGAATGGTTATGTGTTTCATGAATAATATACATTGAAATTGAAATGATAATTCAAATAAGACATGATATGAGGCAATGCCATTGTGATTGGCTATGATGATGATATTGAAAGAAAGAAGGCATGTTTGCCTAAATGTGATGAGAATTTGAGAATGGAAATGGTAACTATATAATAAATGAATTGTTTGTTTAATATGTTATTCAGTTTCAGAGTTTTGGATTTGGGTGGCATGCCTAAGAAATGATAAAAGGTAACAGTCTTGCCGGGTTGAGGATCTCCTCATATGTGTTGAGTTGATGATCCAAGAGACTGGGTCTGTTACACTATGAGATATATGATTTGTAACAGTCTTGCCGGGTTGAGGATCTCCTCATATGTGTTGAGTTGATGATCCAAGAGACTGGGTCTGTTACACTATCCATGGATAGAGATACATGTATATACATTGCCTACGGGCGTGATTATTGTGACTATGAACCAAAGCAGTAACTCTGAACTCTGAATATCATATTAAATACTTGTTGGGCCCATAGGTGTCAGGGTTATATGAATGTCCTAAATAATGTTATGAGTTAATGAAATGAGATGTTGGTTATTGAGTATGATTGATTAATGTTGAATGTGGAAAGATGTTGAAATGTGGTATGCTCATATGACTATGATTTGTGAAATGCATAATTATGTGGTTAACTTTATATTTATGATATTGATCTTATCAATAACATATGTGGCATTGCATTACATTAAAGCATACCATTAGCATGTTTTATCTTACTAAGCCGTTGGCTTAGCGCGAATGTGATTCTTCGCGCAGGTGACAAGGAAGAACCAGAGAGTTCCTCTAGGCCGAGTCGAGCCTAGATTTTGAAGAGTGAATAGTGGGCTTTAAGATCGAAGACTGACTGCCAAACATGTATAAATTTTATGTGTTGTAAAACTTGAGTTTTGATGTATATGAATTTGTAAATATTGTTACTTTCCGTTGCATAGTGAACAAAGATTTTATCTGCTGTATTTCATAATAAACCTTTACTTTATTTTGTACTAGAAGTGTAAATCCTTTTTGCAGGTTGTAGTTGAGGTTATAAGGGGGATTTATTGGAAGTGTACTGAGAATGATTTTGTTTGCATTGGTTTGTGTAAAAATGTTTTCAAAAATTAGAAAAAAACCAGTTTTGTCGACACTTGGGATTGAATTTTTAGGCAAAACTATGGCAAAATTTCTATAAAAATCGGAACAAAAATTTGACTAAGTAAAAGTGGTAGCAACATTAGGATAGGGTGGCGCCTCTACTCAGCTTACACACGTAGGTTGGGAAGGGGTGTTACAATTTTTGGTATCAGAGCCTAGGTTTGAGATTCTCAACCTAGATCAATTGTAAGAAAAAGAATATTTTGATTTTTAAAGTGGGTTTTTGAGTAAAATACATGTTTTGGTATGGCAGTCTTTGATCTTTAATGAGGAATATTCTGCTGTGTTTGCAGATATAGGTAGAGATGGCATCTCATTCGCGACAATCTGTTGAGGGTAGTGCCGAGAGTATTGCTCCTGCTGAGGGAGCTAGGGTTGAAAGTGTTGAGGAGGCACCTGCTTCGGTGTCGGGTAGACCAGCTGGGGAGGAGGTTCCGCCAGCCTGGTTTAGGCCTATGTTGGAAGCTATGAGACAAGCACCTGTGCAACCACAGCCACCGCCACCACCCCCTCAGCCTTCAGTACCAGTAAGGCACTATGATAAGCTAAGGAAATATGGAGCAGAGGATTTCTTTGGTACAGTTGATCCGGTTGTAGCAGAACAGTGGCTTGATAGAGTTCAGAGGGTATTTGTGCAGTTGCAAGCCACTTCAGAGGAGAAGTTTGACTATGCAAGATCTTTGCTACAGAAGGATGCCTACGACTGGTGGAAGACAGTGCCCCATTCTATGGATGATCCACCAACCTTGTCTTATGCGGATTTTCTGAGAGAATTTGAGTTGAAGTATACTCCTAGGGAGTATAAAGATGGGAAGAAAAGAGAGTTTCTAGATTTGAAGCAAGATCATCGGACCGTAACTGAGTATGAAGTTGAGTTTATTCGACTGAGTCAGTATGCTGGGGGTATCATTACTGATGAGATTGATAGATGTCGGCGATTTGAGGAGGGATTGAGGCCCTCGATCATGTGCTTAGTGGCTGGATCCAGATATCAGGATTTCTCACAGCTTGTGGCAGCAGCTCGAAGTGTAGAGCGAGCTCAAGTTATTGCAGCTGCTTCAGAGGAAGAGGTTAGGGTTAGAAGGCCCCAGTTCGAGGCAGGGTCTTCTTCTGCGAAGAGGGGTAGAGGAAGTTTTGTTCCTCGGAGTAGTAGGAGCCAGAGACCAGTGGGTAGGTCAGTGCAGTTCCAGAGGCAGAGATTTAGACCTGCAGCTTCAGTAGCGAGTGCTCCTACTCCTGGAGTTCAGAGATCCACCTTACCTGTGTGTAACCAGTGTGGTGGAAGACATGGGGGCGTTTGTTGGAGGCATAGTAGATCAGGGGTATGCTTCAGGTGTGGATCACCTGACCACTTTGTGAGAGACTGTCCTGAGAGGCAGGAGCAGATGCCAGTTGATTCTGCTGCTTCTCGAGCTAGTGTGAGGGGAGGCAGAGGAGGCAGAGGTGCCAGCCGGGGAGGTAGACCAGGATTCAGTTCTAGAGGAGGTGCTACATCCAGGGAGGGTAGACCAGAGGAGGTTGGATCTTCCCAGAGGATGTATGTTATGCAGAGACAGCCAGATACATCGGCAGTCATAGCTGGTACTTTTTCTTTATTTAATACTCCAGTACTTGCTTTGATTGATCCGGGTTCCACACATTCATATATTAGTGCATCTGTTTTGCCTGTATCTGATTTGCATGCTGAGTCCCTAGGATTTGATGTGTTGGTAACAAATCCGTTAGGGCATAGTGTGGTTGTGAGTAAGGTGCATAGAGATAGTGCAGTAGTGGTGCAGGGTGAGGAGTTCCTTGGGGATTTGATTGAGATGCCATTTAAGGAATATGACGTGATCTTAGGTATGGATTGGCTATCTCGACATGAAGCTGTGGTGGATTGTAAAAAGAAAATTGTTTCTTTGAGAACGGGTGATTGTAGAGAGGTGATAGTATCTAATGAGCAGGAACAGCTAGCCTCCTTATTTGTTTCAGCTGTTGCAGCCAGGAGGTTGATTAGAAAGGGGTGTGAAGCCTATCTTGCTCATGTGGTGGATACTAGAGTGAAGGGTTCCCCTATTGATAGCATTGCCACAGTTGCTGAGTTCCCGGATGTGTTTCCAGAGGAGTTGCCAGGGTTGCCTCCTGAGAGAGAGGTGGAGTTCGGTATTGAATTGTTGCCTGGTACCACTCCTATCTCTATTACTCCTTATAGAATGGCACCAGCAGAATTGAGGGAGTTGAAAGTGCAATTACAGGAGTTGTTGGACAAAGGATTCATTCGCCCCAGTGTTTCTCCTTGGGGAGCTCCTGTGCTATTTGTGAAGAAGAAAGATGGTACTATGAGGTTGTGTATCGATTATAGGCAATTGAACAAGGTGACTATTAAAAATAAATATCCTTTGCCTAGAATCGATGATCTCTTTGATCAGTTGAAGGGAGCGTCAGTGTTCTCCAAAATTGATTTGAGATCTGGGTACCATCAGCTGAGGGTAAGAAGTGAAGATGTTCCTAAGACTGCTTTTCGGACCAGGTATGGGCATTATGAGTTTTTAGTTATGCCTTTTGGTCTAACGAATGCACCTGCAGCTTTTATGGATTTGATGAATAGGGTGTTTAGGCCCTATTTGGATCAGTTTGTAGTGGTCTTCATTGATGATATACTGGTGTATTCGCGGAATGAAGAGGAGCATGATATGCATCTGCGGATTGTGTTGCAGATTTTGAGAGAGAATCAGTTATTTGCCAAATTGTCGAAGTGTGAGTTCTGGTTGGATCAAGTTGCTTTTCTCGGACATATTGTTTCTGCAGAAGGCATCAGAGTTGATCCGAGCAAAGTTGAAGCCATTTTAAATTGGAGTCCACCCAAGTCTGTGACAGAGATTAGAAGTTTTCTGGGTTTGGCAGGCTATTACCGACGGTTTGTGAAAGGGTTTTCTTTGATAGCTACTCCACTCACCAGATTACTTCGAAAGGGAGTGAGATTTGTGTGGACAGATCAGTGTCAGGCTAGTTTTGAGCAGTTGAGAGAGTTGTTGACTCAAGCGCCTGTTCTTACTTTACCTGTTGAAGGCAAACCATATGTGATCTACAGTGATGCTTCACATAGAGGTTTGGGGTGTGTATTGATGCAGGAAGGGAAAGTTATAGCTTATGCATCTCGACAGTTGAAACCGCATGAGCTTAACTATCCGACCCATGATTTAGAATTGGCTGCCATTGTGTTTGCATTAAAGATTTGGCGCCACTATCTGTTTGGGGAGAAGTGTTTCATCTACACTGATCACAAGAGTTTGAAGTATTTGGGTGTCCAGAAAGAACTCAATCTTCGTCAGAGGAGATGGTTAGAATTGATTAAAGACTACGACTGCTTGATTGACTATCATCCAGGTAAAGCAAATGTTGTTGCTGATGCCTTGAGTCGGAAGTCTTTAGCTGGTTTAACTGTTTACTCGCTCTCGTTGCTTGTTGAGTTGAGAGCATTGCATGCCAGTTTTGTACCTTGTGTTGATGGTGCATTATTGGCACAGTTGCAATTAAAGCCGATTTTGTTAGATCAGATCAAAGAAGCTCAGTTGGCCGATAAGAAGATTCAGAAGATTTTTTCAGATTGCAAGAATGGGAAGACTAGAGATTTTGTTGTGAAAGATGATGGGAGTCTCTGGTTTAAGAACCGATTGTGTGTACCCGATGATGCTGATTTGAAAAGAGTCATTTTAGAAGAAGCTCATCATTCAATGTTTGCTATGCATCCGGGTAATACGAAGATGTATCATGATTTGAGACAGCATTATTGGTGGATTGGTTTGAAGAGAGACATTGCTGAGTTTGTATCGAAATGTCTCACTTGTCAGAAGGTTAAAGCAGAGCATCAAGTTCCAACCGGGTTGCTTCAACCATTGTCAGTGCCAGAATGGAAGTGGGAAAGAGTGACAATGGATTTTGTGTCTGGTTTGCCATTGACACAAAAGAAGCATGATGCTATATGGGTGATTGTGGATAGATTGACTAAGACAGCTCATTTCCTTCCGGTTCGAATGGATTACTCTTTGGAGAGATTGGCTGAGCTGTATATCCATGAGATTGTGAAACTGCATGGTGTTCCAACTTCTTTAGTGTCTGATCGAGATCCCAGGTTTACTTCCAGATTTTGGAAGAGTTTGCATAGTGCTTTAGGTTCTCGACTGCACTTCAGCACTGCTTTTCATCCACAGACGGATGGACAGTCAGAGAGGGTGATACAGATTATTGAGGACATGTTGAGAAGCTGTGTCATCGATTTCTCTGGAAGTTGGGATAGGTTTTTACCTCTTGTGGAGTTTGCTTACAACAACAGTCACCAATCCAGCATTGGTATGCCACCGTTTGAAGCATTGTATGGCAGACGGTGTAGGACACCTCTTTGTTGGAATGAGCTTGGAGATAATAAGTTGGTTGGTCCTGATTTGATTCAAGAAACTGAAGATAAAGTAAAGTTGATTCGAGGCAGGTTAAAAGCAGCTTCAGACCGACAGAAGTCTTATGCAGATCTAAAAAGGAGAGATATAGAGTTAGATGTTGGAGATAAGGTATTTCTGAAAGTGTCTCCTTGGAAGAAAATTTTGAGGTTCGGTCGGAAAGGAAAATTGAGTCCTCGTTTCATTGGGCCGTATGAAGTGTTAGAAAGAGTTGGGCCAGTGGCGTATCGACTTGCTTTGCCACCTGAGTTGGATCGTATTCATAATGTATTCCATGTTTCTATGTTGAGGAGATATAGGTCGGATCCATCTCATGTGTTGCCATTTGAGTCTATTGAAGTGAGCCCAGATTTGACATTTGAAGAGGAACCAGTTGCTATCTTGGCACGAGAAGTGAAAGAGTTAAGGAACAAGAGAGTGCCATTGGTGAAGATTCTTTGGAAGAATCATGCAAAAGAAGAAGCGACTTGGGAAAGTGAGCATACCATGCGAGAGCAGTATCCGCAATTGTTTCAGCTTTGATATCAGGTAATTTCGAGGACGAAATTTTCTTTTTAGAGGGGGAGAATTGTAATATCCTCATTTATGCCCTAGAAGTTTTGAGTATGTTGTTGTTATTGTGGTTGTTGATATATATATATTGGGAAGTGAATGTTTGTGCATATATGTGTTAAATTGTAAGAGAAAAGAAATGGGAAGAGAATGTATATGTATATGTGTTTTGGAGAAGAAATTTAGGGTTTAGAGACAAATGTATATGTTGTTTATATGATGATATAATTAACATATACATTGGTCAAATGAAGAGTCAAGGTGATGGTTAAGTGGAAGAAGATATTTTTGGTTGTTAATGAAATTACTATAAAGGGCTTATATGAGACAAAGAGTTAGTTATATGGTTAAGGGTGTTTTGGTAATTTTCCTTGTAAGATGCATGGTGGAGATTAAAAGAAGAAAAGGTGTTTGACTTGTGCATTTTCTTCTTTCTTTCTTGAAGTGGCCGGATTCTCCATAGACAAAGAGAGAAAGAGAGGTGATCTTGAGGTTTGAAGCATTTTGAAGAAGGAAGCAAGGGTTTTGGTTAAAGATTTGTGGATTTCTTCATTTGAGGTAAGATCTTTTCTTTAATTTCTTCAATTCTTTTGAAGTGGTGTGAGAAAGGAATTAGGGTTTGTTGGTTTGATGATGAGAAGTTGAGTTGGTGAAGGTGTTGGAAGTGATTGTGTTGAGTAAGAGTTGTGTTTAGTGAAATTGTTTCTGTTTTACAATTAGTAAAGGCTGTGATTTGTATGATTTTTAATTAATTATAGAAAAATGTTCTTGAAGTGAATTTTTGATATGTTGTGCCTCTATGAGTGTAGAATGACTGAAAAATATGTTGATTCGATTTTGGAATGGTTATGAGTTTAGAAAGATTATTTTTATTAGACCTGTTCCAGCAGGTACCTTAACTGAGACAGCTATACTTCGGGATTTTTAATAAAATGTAGAAAAATCATATCCAATCGAATTTTGGATATGTTGTTGCTTAGTGAGTCTAGTATTTGAGAAAAATAATTTGGAACCACGTTGATTGAATTTGATTTATGGAATTCACAAAGTTCAGAACTGCTGCCAGGATGCAGGGCAATTGGGGCAGTCTGGTTAGGTGAACTATTTGACCAAGATTTTGTGTTCAATTTGATCTGAAATTTTAAAGGAATGATTTTTAGATACAAAACTAAATTCTGTAAAAATTTTAGAATTTTTAGTCAAGTAGATTATTTTATACAATTTTTCAAAATAAGTATAAAATGGAGTTTAAAACCAAAATGTACTATTCATATGAATCATATCAATTGTTCTTTGCCCTAATTGCATTGTTGAGATTGAACAATGTTATGTTATGCATTGTGAATGGTTATGTGTTTCATGAATAATATACATTGAAATTGAAATGATAATTCAAATAAGACATGATATGAGGCAATGCCATTGTGATTGGCTATGATGATGATATTGAAAGAAAGAAGGCATGTTTGCCTAAATGTGATGAGAATTTGAGAATGGAAATGGTAACTATATAATAAATGAATTGTTTGTTTAATATGTTATTCAGTTTCAGAGTTTTGGATTTGGGTGGCATGCCTAAGAAATGATAAAAGGTAACAGTCTTGCCGGGTTGAGGATCTCCTCATA
This sequence comes from Garcia nutans, assembly GCA_947685225.1. Taxonomy (NCBI): domain Eukaryota; kingdom Viridiplantae; phylum Streptophyta; class Magnoliopsida; order Malpighiales; family Euphorbiaceae; genus Garcia; species Garcia nutans. The sequence goes on from CANTUV010000068.1 coordinate 7,614,032, forward strand.
TGTGTTGAGTTGATGATCCAAGAGACTGGGTCTGTTACACTATGAGATATATGATTTGTAACAGTCTTGCCGGGTTGAGGATCTCCTCATATGTGTTGAGTTGATGATCCAAGAGACTGGGTCTGTTACACTATCCATGGATAGAGATACATGTATATACATTGCCTACGGGCGTGATTATTGTGACTATGAACCAAAGCAGTAACTCTGAACTCTGAATATCATATTAAATACTTGTTGGGCCCATAGGTGTCAGGGTTATATGAATGTCCTAAATAATGTTATGAGTTAATGAAATGAGATGTTGGTTATTGAGTATGATTGATTAATGTTGAATGTGGAAAGATGTTGAAATGTGGTATGCTCATATGACTATGATTTGTGAAATGCATAATTATGTGGTTAACTTTATATTTATGATATTGATCTTATCAATAACATATGTGGCATTGCATTACATTAAAGCATACCATTAGCATGTTTTATCTTACTAAGCCGTTGGCTTAGCGCGAATGTGATTCTTCGCGCAGGTGACAAGGAAGAACCAGAGAGTTCCTCTAGGCCGAGTCGAGCCTAGATTTTGAAGAGTGAATAGTGGGCTTTAAGATCGAAGACTGACTGCCAAACATGTATAAATTTTATGTGTTGTAAAACTTGAGTTTTGATGTATATGAATTTGTAAATATTGTTACTTTCCGTTGCATAGTGAACAAAGATTTTATCTGCTGTATTTCATAATAAACCTTTACTTTATTTTGTACTAGAAGTGTAAATCCTTTTTGCAGGTTGTAGTTGAGGTTATAAGGGGGATTTATTGGAAGTGTACTGAGAATGATTTTGTTTGCATTGGTTTGTGTAAAAATGTTTTCAAAAATTAGAAAAAAACCAGTTTTGTCGACACTTGGGATTGAATTTTTAGGCAAAACTATGGCAAAATTTCTATAAAAATCGGAACAAAAATTTGACTAAGTAAAAGTGGTAGCAACATTAGGATAGGGTGGCGCCTCTACTCAGCTTACACACGTAGGTTGGGAAGGGGTGTTACATATCCAGGTGTAAAATTTGGCCTTCAAAGAAAGGAGAGAAGAAAACAAAATTTTATTGAAGAATTTAAATTCCATCACTGATCCAAATATACGCGAGTATTTTCGAATTGAACAAGTAAGAACTATATAAAAAAGAAATCAACAACAAGTATCTTCCTTTGGTTCAAATTCTTTTGCCCAATATTTTGATGATATTGGAGGATCCAGATCCGGTCTACCGGAATATTAAATTAAAGGTCCAAGTTATTTAATATTCTCTATTATATATTATTTTTTAATTTATTTTGTTATGTTAGGCTTTGTGTCTTATTTAATATTTATTGTTATATGTTGTTTTTATAATTTGCTTTGCAATGTTTGTTTTTATATCTTTAAATTTATATGTAATTTGTATTAGGTTAGTGTAATATCCCAAAGTATACTCTAAAAGTTTTGGTATTATTGTTGTATTTGGATTTAATGTATATGTTTAATGGAAAGAGAAAAGAAGTAAAGAGTGTATATGTTGTATATATAGTGATATATACAACATATACAAGTTAAAGTGTGGAAGTCAAAAGAAGAGTAATTAATGATTTTAAGTTAATTAAATTAATTAAAAGGAAATTAAGTTAGTGGAAGAGGATATTTTATAACATTATTTTAATTTAAAATTGCTTAGTGAAGGTTTAAAGAGAAAGAGTTGACTTAGTTCTTTGCCATTCATTTTGTTCTTTGCTTTCTTTTCTCTTTGGGTTGGCCGGCCATCAAAGAAGCAAGAGAGAAAGAGAGTTTTTGTTTTCTAAGATCAAAATTGAAGGAAGTTTCAAGTGATCAAGTTGGAAATCTAAGAAGTTTCATCATTTTTGGTAAGTTTCCACTTGATTCCCTTGTTTTATTTTAAGTTGTATTTGAGTATGTTTGATTGTGATGTGTTTGAGAGTGTTGGGTTTAATTGATTGTGATTTTGGGGTTGAATTGAAGAGATGGAGTTAGGTTTGGTGTTGGAAGAGTAAGGGTTGTGTTTATGTTATGGTTGTGAATTGGTAATTGATGTATGTTGTGAGTTTGAGCAATTATTATCTTAGATTTTCAATGTGTTTGTGTTTAATGAAGTTGAAAGCATAGAATACATGAGTGTGATCCGAAACAGAAGCATTTTGGATGCCACGATCGTGGCTCTTGGATGCCACGACCGTGGGGATGTTGGGCAAATTGGACAGGTTCATTTGCTAAGCCACGACCGTGGGGCCCTAGATTGAGGTTTTGGCTTGTAATTTGTGATATATGGGTCTAGTATGAGACTAATAGGTGAATAATTGTATTGAAATTCATGTGTATTTGTAAATAAGTGTGTATTATTCCTTTTGGATTAGGTTGTGAAGAGGTTGAGTTACCATAATCTAAGTGGTGAAGAATTCTTAGAAGAGGAAGTGTATAGATTGGTGTGAGTTGCTATTGAGGTAAGTACAAACCTACATGGTTGCATTCTTTTACATGATTTTGAGACTTAACACATTTGGTTATAAATGTGTTAAGTAATTGATGATCATTCAAAATGTATGTGCAATGCAATTGGTTATGATGAATACTTTAATGATGAATTGCTTTAATGTGAATTGAGATATGATGAGATGTGATGCCATTGTGGTTGGCTATAATGATTCAAATGAAATAAGTGGAGCATGTTTGCCTAGATGATGATGAATTCAAAATTTATGTCCAATGCAATTGGTTATGTATACTCTATTGATGAGATGTGAAGCCATTGTTGTTGGCTATAATGATGCAAATGAGATAATTGAGGCATGGTTGCCTAATGATTATGAGAAAATGAGAATGGAATTGATAATGAAATAATGAATGAATTGTGTGTCTAATGTGTTATTCCATTTTCAGAGTTTTGTTGTTGGTGGCATGCCTAATAGTAACACTCTCTTGAAGCTAGGTTGGATTTGATCCTTGAAGCCAAGTTGGGTTGAAGTTTAGCATGCTTAACTCCCCTTGAAGCTTGGTTGGGTCTAGTCCTTGAAGCCTAGTTGAGATGTTACAACCCTTGAAGCTAGGTTGAGTTTGGTTCTTGAAGCTAAGTTGGGTTGATACTTAGCATGCTTTGTTCCCCTTAAAGCTTGGTTGAGCCTAATCCTTGAAGCCTAGTTGGGATAATGATAAATGTGATAATTGAACCAAAACATTAACTCTGAAAGTTGAATGGCATATTAGTGTCTTTTGGGCCCATGCTTGTCTTTGTTTCAATGTAAATCATAAATGATGAAACAATTGAATAAAATAATGAAATGTAGTGTTATGAAAAATATAAAGATATCATTTATGAATATTGTCTTATTGGTGAAATGTGTGACATTGGCATTGCATTGAAGCATATTATTATTGTGGTTTGTACCACTAAGCCGTTGGCTTAGCGCGATTGTGGTTCATCTCGCAGGTGACAGGGTAGAGCCAGAGAGTTCATCTAGACCGAGTCGAGTCTAGACTCTGAAGTGTTGATTGTGGGCTTAAAGATCAGAGACGAACTACCAAACATGTATAAACTTTATGTTTTGTAAACATTAACTTTGATATATATATATATATTTATGTAAATACCGCTGCATTTTTCGCTGCTTAATAAATAAACGTTTTATCTATTGTGTTTTATAATATAACTTGAATGTTTTAAGTTTGCTCATATTATTGTTAAAAGGAATGATTTGTTTGTTTAGTAAACCGTGGCATTCCTATATTCAATATATGTATATTACGATTGTGGTAGTATGTAGTATGCGTATATGGGGTATAGGGGTGTTACAATTGTTTTGGTATCAGAGCCTAGGTTTGAGATTCTCAACCTAGGTAAATTGTAAGAAAAAGAAAATTTTGATTTTAAAATATGGTTTTTAAATAAGATATATGCTTTGGTATTGGCAGTCTTTGATCTTTGATGAGGTATATTCTGCTGTGTTTGCAGATATAGGTAGTGATGGCGTCTCAGTCACGTCAGTCTATAGAAGGTAGTGCTGAGAGTGTAGCTCCTGAAGAGGGTAGAGATGGAGCTAGGGTTGAGAGAGCTAGTGAGGCACCTGATCTTGTACCAGAGAGATCAGCTGCTGATGAGGTTCCGCCGGTTTGGTTACGGCATGTGGTAGAATTGTTGAGGCAAGCTCCAGTGCAGCCGCCACTGCCACCACAGCCACCAGTACCGGTGAGACATTATGATAAATTGAGAAAGTTTGGGGCTGAGGATTTTCTTGGTACTACAGATCCTGCAGTAGCTGAGCAGTGGTTGGATAGAGTGCAGAGGGTATTTATTCAGTTGCAAGCCACTCCTGAAGAGAAATTTGATTATGCTAGATCCCTTCTACAGAAAGATGCTTATGATTGGTGGAAGATAGTTCCTCATGCCATGGATGATCCACCAAGAAGATGGAGTATAAGGATGTTTATTCTGAGTGAGTTTGAGCAGAAATATACTCCGAGGGAGTATAAGGATGTCAAGAAGATGGAATTTCTGAATTTGAGATAAGAAAATCGGACTGTGACAAAGTATGAGGTAGAGTTCATCCGGTTGAGTCACTATGCCGGTGGGATTATTGCAGATGAGATTGACCGGTGTAGGAGATTTGAGGAGGGATTGAGGCCCTCTATTATGTGTATTGTTGCTGGTTCCCGGTACCAAGACTTTTCTCAATTGGTTGTAGCAGCCAGAAGTGTTGAGAGAGCACAAGCTATTGCAACAACTGCTACCGAGGAGGAGACCAGAGTTAGGAGATCCCAGTTTGAGGCAGGGTCTTCATCTATGAAGAGAGGCCGAGGAAGTTTTGTTCCGAGAATTAGTAGGAGTCAAAGGCAGTCAGGTAGGTCAGTTCAGTTTTAGAGGCAGATATTGAGACCTACAGTTTCTGTAGCGAGTGCTCAGACTCCAGTGGTTCAGAGATCTACTCCACTTACATGTGTTCATTGTGGTAGGACCCATGGGGGTGCTTGTTGGAAGACGGGTGGATCGGGAGTATGCTTTAGATGTGGGTCACCAGCTCATTTTATTAAAGATTGCCCTGAGCTACAGGATAATAGACAGACTGATACTGCAGCTTCTCGACCTAGTTTTAGCAGAGGTGGTCGAGGGGGCAGAGGTTTCAGCAGAGGCGATCGACCTGGAATCAGTCAGAGAGGAGGCTCTATATCCAGAGGCAGTAGGCCAGATGAGGCTGGGTCTTCTCAGAGAGTGTATGTGATACAGAGACAGCCGGATGCTTCAGCAGTTATTGCGGGTACATTCTCTTTATTTGGTATTTCAGTTCTTGCTTTGATTGATCCAGGATCTACTCATTCATACATAAGTGCATCTATCTTGCCTATGTCTGAATTGCATTCCGAGTCCTTAGAATTTGATGTGTTGGTGACAAATCCTTTAGGATATAGTGTTGTGGTGAGTAAGGTGCATCGTGATAGTGCAGTTATGGTGCAAGGTGAGGAGTTTTTAGGTGATTTGATTGAAATGCCTTTTAAGGAATATGATTTGATTTTAGGTATGGATTGGTTGTTTAAGCATGGAGCTATGGTAGACTGTCAAAAGAAGTGTGTTACTTTGAGAACCGGTGATGGTAGAAGTGTGTTGGTATCTAGTGAGCAGAGACAACTTGCATCCTTGTTTGTGTCAGCTTTTGCATTTGGATACCAGAACAGTGGGTTCTCAACTTGATAGTATACCCACAGTTGCAAAATTTCCAGACGTTTTTCCTGAGGAGATGCTAGGGTTACCCCCTGAAAGAGAGGTTGAGTTTGGTATTGATTTGTTGCCTGGTACCACTCCCATCTCTATTACTCCTTATCGAATGGCACCTGCTGAGTTGAGAGAGTTGAAGGTGCAGTTGCAGGAGTTGTCGGATAAAGGGTTTGTTCGCCCTAGTGTTTCTCCGTGGGGAGCTCCTGTTTTGTTTGTGAAGAAGAAGGATGGTACTTTGAGGTTGTGCATCGATTATAGGCAATTGAATAAGGTGACTATCAAGAATAAGTATCCTTTGCCTAGGATTGATGATCTCTTTGATCAGTTGAAGGGAGCAGCAGTGTTTTCCAAGATTGATTTGAGATCAGGGTACCATCAGTTGAGAGTCAGAGAGGAAGATGTTCCTAAAACAGCTTTCTGCACAAGGTATGGGCATTATGAGTTTTTAGTGATGCCTTTTGGATTGACGAATGCACCTGCAACTTTCATGGATTTGATGAATAGGGTGTTTAGGCCCTATCTAGATCAGTTTGTGGTGATTTTCATTGATGATATTTTGGTGTATTCGCATAATAAAGAGGAGCATGACAAACATTTGCGGATTGTGTTGCAGACTTTGAGAAAGAAGCAATTGTATGCTAAGCTGTTGAAGTGTGAGTTTTGGCTTGATCAAGTGACTTTTCTCGGTTATATAGTTTCAACAGATGGTATAAGAGTTGATCCGAGTAAAGTTGAGGCCATTTTGAATTGGAGTCCACCGAAGTCAGTAACTGAAGTTAGAAGTTTTCTAGGTTTGGCAGGCTATTATCGACGCTTTGTGAAAGGTTTTTCTTTGATAGCTACTCCACTCACCAGATTACTTTGAAAGGGAGTTAGATTTGTGTGGACAGATCAGTGTCAAGCTAGCTTTGAACAGTTGAAGGAAATGTTGACTCAAGCTCCTGTTCTTACTTTGCCTGTGGAAGATAAACCATATGTGATTTACAGTGATGCTTCACATAATGGTTTAGGTTGTGTTTTGATGCAAGAGGGTAAAGTAATAGCTTATGCTTCTCTGCAGTTGAAGCCGCATGAGCTTAATTATCCGACGCATGATTTGGAGTTGGCAGCTATAGTGTTTGCTTTGAAGATTTGGCGACACTATTTGTATGGGGAGAAGTGTTTCATTTATACAGATCATAAGAGTTTGAAATATTTGGGTATTCAGAGGGAGCTGAATCTTCAGCAAAGACGATGGTTGGAGTTGATCAAAGACTACGACTGTTTGATTGATTATCATCCTGGTAAGACAAATGTTGTTGCTGATGCTTTGAGTCGGAAGTCTTTGGCAGGTTTGACTGCTTATTCGCTCTTGTTGCTTGTTGAGTTGAGAGCGTTGCATGCTAGTTTTGAATCATGTGATGATGGAGCCTTGTTAGCTCAGTTGCATTTGAGACCAGTGTTGTTAGATCAGATTAAAGAAGCTTAATTAATTGATGAGAAAATTTAGAAGATTGTTTCAGATTGCCAAAATAGGGAGAACCGAGATTTTCTTGTAAAAAATGATGGTAGCCTTTGGTTTAAAGATAGGTTGTGTGTTCCTGATGATGCTAGTTTAAGAAAGATTATTTTGGAAGAAGCACATCAGTCGATTTTTACTATGCACCTTGGGAGTACTAAGATGTATCAGGATTTGAAGCAACATTATTGGTGGTTAGGTATGAAAAGAGACATAGCGGAGTTTGTATCTAAATGTCTCACTTGTCAGAGGGTGAAAGCTGAGCATCAAGTTCCTTCAGGGTTGCTTCAACCTTTATCAGTGCCTGAATGGAAATGGGAACGTGTGACAATGGATTTTGTGTCTGGTTTGCCATTGACTCAGAAGAAGCATGATGCTATTTGGGTGATTGTTGATCGGTTGACAAAGACAGCTCATTTTCTTCCAGTTATAATGGACTATTCTCTTGAGAAGTTGGTTGAATTGTTTATCAGTGAGATAGTGAAGTTGCATGGAGTCCCAATTTCTTTAGTGTCTGATCGAGATCCCTGGTTTACTTCAAGATTTTGGAAAAGTTTACATGGTGCTTTGGGTTCTCGATTGCACTTTAGCACTGCTTTTCATTTTCAGTCAGATGGGCAGTCGGAGAGAGTGATACAGATTATAGAGAATATGTTGAGAAGCTGTGTTATTGATTTCTCTGGAAGTTGGGACAGATTTTTGCCACTTGTGGAATTTGCTTATAACAACAGTCATCAATCCAGTATTGGAATGGCACCTTATGAGGCATTATATGGAAGAAGATGCAGAACGCCTCTGTGTTGGAATGAAGTTGGAGAAGGCAAGTTGGTTGGTAATGATTTGATTAAAGAAACGGAAGAGAAAGTGAAGATAATTCGGGATCAATTGAAAGCAGCCTCAGATCGGCAGAAGTCATATTCAGATTTGAAAAGGAGGGACATAGAGTTTGATGTTGGAGATAAAGTTCTTCTGAAAGTGTCTCCTTGGAAAAAGATTTTGAGATTTGGTCACAAAGGAAAACTAAGTCCTCGTTTTATTGGACCTTATGAGGTATTGGAAAAAGTTGGACCAGTTGCTTATCGACTCGCTTTGCCGCCTAAGTTGGATAGAATCCATAATGTCTTCCATGTTTCTATGCTGCGGAGGTACAGATCAGACCCATCTCATATTTTGCCAGTTGAATCTATTGAGGTGAGTTAGGATCTGACATTTGAAGAAGAACCAATTGCTATTGTGGCACATGAAGTAAAAGAGTTGAGAAATAAGAAAGTGCCACTTGTGAAGGTTCTTTGGAAGAATCATGCAAAGGAAGAGGCAACTTGGGAGAGTGAGCAAGCGATGCGAGATCAGTATCCTCAGTTGTTTCAGATTTGATATCAGGTAATTTCGAGGACGAAATTTCTTTTTAGAGGGGGAGAATTATAATATCCCAAAGTATACTCTAAAAGTTTTGGTATTATTGTTGTATTTGGATTTAATGTATATGTTTAATGGAAAGAGAAAAGAAGTAAAGAGAGAGTGTATATGTTGTATATATAGTGATATATACAACATATACAAGTTAAAGTGTGGAAGTCAAAAGAAGAGTAATTAATGATTTTAAGTTAATTAAATTAATTAAAAGGAAATTAAGTTAGTGGAAGAGGATATTTTATAATATTATTTTAATTTAAAATTGCTTGGTGGAGGTTTAAAGAGAAAGAGTTGACTTGGTTCTTTGCCATTCATTTTGTTCTTTGTTTTCTTTTCTCTTTGGGTTGGCCGGCCATCAAAGAAGCAAGAGAGAAAGAGAGTTTTTGTTTTCTAAGATCAAAATTGAAGGAAGTTTCAAGTGATCAAGATGGAAATCTAAGAAGTTTCATCATTTTTGGTAAGTTTCCACTTGATTCCCTTGTTTTATTTTAAGTTGTATTTGAGTATGTTTGATTGTGGTGTGTTTGAGAGTGTTGGGTTTAATTAATTGTGATTTTGGGGTTGAATTGAAGAGATGGAGTTAGGTTTGGTGTTGGAAGAGTAAGGGTTGTGTTTATGTTATGGTTGTGAATTGGTAATTGATGTATGTTGTGAGTTTGAGTAATTATTATCTTAGATTTTCAATGTGTTTATGTTTAATGAAGTTGAAAGCATAGAATACATGAGTGTGATCCGAAACAGAAGCATTTTGGATGCCACGACCGTGGCTCTTGGATGCCACGATCGTGGGGGTGTTGGGCAAATTGGACAGGTTCATTTGCTAAGCCACGACCGTGGGGGTTGTGAGGCCACGACCGTGGGGCCCTAGATTGAGGTTTTGGCTTGTAATTTGTGATCTATGGGTCTAGTATGAGACTAATAGGTGAATAATTGTATTGGAATTCATGTGTATTTGTAAATAAGTGTGTATTATTCCTTTTGGATTAGGTTGTGAAGAGGTTGAGATACCCTAATCTAAGTGGTGAAGAATTCTTGGAAGAGGAAGTGTATAGATTGGTGTGAGTTGCTATTGAGGTAAGTACAAACCTACATGGTTGCATTCTTTTACATAATTTTGAGACTTAACACATTTGGTTATAAATGTGTTAAGTAATTTACTATATTGTTAATACAATTTGATTAATGTTATGAATTGTATAATGTGAAAGATATGATGATCATTCAAAATGTATGTGCAATGCAATTGGTTATGATGAATACTTTAATGATGAATTGCTTTAATGTGAATTGAGATATGATGAGATGTGATGCCATTGTGGTTGGCTATAATGATTCAAATGAAATAAGTGGGGCATGTTTGCCTAGTGATGATAAATTCAAAATTTATGTCCAATGCAATTGGTTATGTATACTCTATTGATGAGATGTGAAGCCATTGTTGTTGGCTATAATGATGCAAATGAGATAATTGAGGCATGGTTGCCTAATGATTATGAGAAAATGAGAATGGAATTGATAATGAAATAATGAATGAATTGTGTGTTTAATGTGTTATTCCATTTTCAGAGTTTTGTTGTTGGTGGCATGCCTAATAGTAACACTCTCTTGAAGCTAGGTTGGATTTGATCCTTGAAGCCAAGTTGGGTTGAAGTTTAGCATGCTTAACTCCCCTTGAAGCTTGGTTGGGTCTAGTCCTTGAAGCCTAGTTGAGATGTTACAACCCTTGAAGCTAGGTTGAGTTTGGTTCTTGAAGCTAAGTTGGGTTGATACTTAGCATGCTTTGTTCCCCTTGAAGCTTGGTTGAGCTTAATCCTTGAAGCCTAGTTGGGATAATGATAAATGTGATAATTGAACCAAAATATTAACTCTGAAAGTTGAATGACATATTAGTGTCTTTTGGGCCCATGCTTGTCTTTGTTTCAATGTAAATCATAAATGATGAAACAATTGAATAAAATAATGAAATGTAGTGTTATGAAAATATAAAGATATCATTTATGAATATTGTCTTATTGGTGAAATGTGTGACATTGGCATTGCATTGAAGCATATTATTATTGTGGTTTGTACCACTAAGCCATTGGCTTAGCGCGATTGTGGTTCATCGCGTAGGTGACAGGGTAGAGCCAGAGAGTTCATCTAGACCGAGTCGAGTCTAGACTCTGAAGTGTTGATTGTGGGCTTAAAGATCAGAGACGAACTGCCAAATATGTATAAACTTTATGTTTTGTAAACATTAACTTTATATATATATATATATTTATGTAAATACCGCTACATTTTCCGTTGCTTAATAAATAAACGTTTTATCTATTGTTTTTTATAATATAACTTGAATGTTTTAAGTTTGCTCATATTATTGTTAAAAGAAATGATTTGTTTGTTTAGTAAACCGTGACATTCCTATATTCAGTATACGTATATTACGATTGTGGTAGTATGTAGTATGCGTATATGGGGTATAGGGGTGTTACAGTTAGGATGTAAGTTTAATTTATTTTTATGTCATTTTAATTAATCTTTATTATAAATTTTAATTTTGACGTTTTATATTGTAATTAATTTTTAACATTGTTTACATATTAATTATACTTCATAAAAAATTAATAATAAAATAGTAATATTTTAATATAAAAAATATTTGATTTTGTTAAATTAATGAGAATTAAACTAAAAATTAAAAAGAAAATAAATACAAGGGCTAAAGTATAAAAATTTAAAAATTAGTGGACTTAAAAAAATTTGTGTGTGAACAGTGTAACACCAAATTTGGTGTTGCACTGTTCACTTTCCCTATTTTTAAAGCTATTTTGGCATTGGATTGGAGAGAAAATCAAGCACTATTTTGGTGTTTGCTTGGTTGGAGATGATCTAATGCAGTTAATATATGTATCAAATTGCTAACACTTCCAGAGATCATGCATTTGTTTGCCAAAAAAAATAATATCATATTAAATATGCAAGACCCTGAAGGTTATGCATTATTATGCATTTAATCCTATATTAATTATTTATTCAACTCACATAAACTTTATTTTATTAATTGGAATTTTAAAGTCATTATGCAAGATAGAATTTTTAATGTACAAATATAAAATGGTCCCTAAACTCATGTGAATTAATATATAACTTAATTAGTTGAGAGAGAACTTTTGAATGTGAAAATATAGGATGGTCCTTAAACTAGTCTAGATTAACATATATAAATTAATTTGATAATTAAACTAGTCTAGATTAACATATATAAATTAATTTGATAATTGCCTAATTGACTAGATTTTTAAAAATAAAATTTGTAAGGTACCAAGAAAATGTTGAAATCAATGGAAAGAACTAAAAAGAATCGCGTACACAAACTCAGTGCAAATTTTACTTGATCATTAAAAAAACAAGAATTTGGATTCAATAACAAATTGAATATTGTTGAAGTGAAGCTCTGGCAAATCATTTACTTCTTTTTCCTTTCTTATGTTTTGCTTATATACATACATAAATATATATGAAGCAGACAGGAAAAGAGTCTTCAAAGTTACAAGAATTAATTAATAATAAGCCGAACAAGAAAAAGAAATAAGAAAGTGCAGAGAAATTTACTGAAGAAGAGTCAGTCCACTACTTGAGGTGGTGAAGAATTTTGAGTATCTTCTACTGAAATTTCAGTGACATGATCATCTAAGGAAATGGAGGGTATTGGCCTTTCAATTTTCTGTATTGCACCATTCAACAACATTTCTTTTTCCAAGTGCAAGCAACAGCTTTCAAAGACTCTTGAACTCACCATTACTCCAAAATCTAATAGGAAAAGAAGTTCAATTTCTAGTCTGTTCAATTCTGCATTGCTCACTCCGCCAACTCTTGCACAAAATGCATTGTTATAGTGCCTATATAATTGCAAATCAAGGAAATATTATTCTTATTAGATTATTTTAATTCAATTTTTCATACAACAAATTTTATAGAAAGTTGTCCCAAACAATAGCCTATATAAAATAATACCATCGCTGAACATTTTGACACATTATGATAGACTATACCTTACTATAAATGACTTTCACTAAGATTGTCTTTTTACAAATCAAGCATTTGACAATTCAAAAAGAAATTATTAATTCAATTATTACTTCTTAAAAAAAGGATTTTGTCTGTTCAATAGAAAGATAGTTAGCAGAATAAATTATGGCTTATAAATTCAATTATTACTTTTTCTTTCTTTAAATCAAGATGGTCGGTTGAAGCAAAAAGCACTAACAGGCGAAATTAATAATAATAATAATAATAATAATAATAATAATAATAATAATAATAATAATAATAATTATTATTATTATTATTATTATTATTATTATTATTGGATAGGAGGATTTAATATATATTTTTTAAAAGAGCTAATAAAACTCACAACGAGAATACTCTAAAAGGTATAGAAAATTTTATAAATATCATGAAGAAATTACAAATTGAAGTCGACTGAATAGTGCTTTACAACAATAGTTCTAACATCAAAGAGGAGTTTAACCTTTTAATGATATTTAAATCCTAATTAATATATATACTTCTAACAAAATAGTTTGACCTTTATCACTAGAAGAAAGTTTATTTAAACTATTTATCACTGACAAATACTAAAAACATAACCATTACCTCTGAAACAAAAACCCATATGAAGGCTTGAAAATTAAAGAATTTAATTAGAAGGATAAAAAAAAGAATTGCATATATAGCAGTAAATACATCAAATCCTAACCCAAATAAATAAATAATTGAGAGAGAGAGAGAGAGAGAGAGAGAGAGAGAGAGAGGACTCACACATCATCCAGCATCTTAGAAGCAACCATGACACATGTAACCAGCAATCTATGCACATTCAATGATAGAACGAGAGAGTCAAGGTGCTTATGAACCAACCTGTCTATATACACATATCCAACCACAAAACAAGATGGGCTGCAGTTTGTGTATTTATATAGCCTTTCTATGTACTTAGGAATGCTTATATTTGGTGCCCTTATCCCATGAAATGCATTTAAGCTTTTTCCAAGCCTAATATTAGTAATCGTTAACCCATCTACAAGCCTGTCATTTCTAGCGACTAGCTTCTCTATAACAGTAGATAATATGGTCAACACTTTTGGTGTAGTTTGCTCTGCTCGACTCGGCTCTGGCTGCCGGCTCCTGTCAACGGTGAGCTCGCCGGTAGCTAACATTTAGAAGCAGCCATCAGTTGGAAAGTGGGCGAAGATGAGAGTTCTTGACACATTTTTTAGTGGTTTAACAATGTATCAACTCTTCAAGTGTGCACATGTCATGTGGCTTAGCGGGGGATCATGAAGTGGGTCCCTGACACGTGTACATTGTTGATCTGTCAGTGCAATTACAATCGATGATGCAATTTTATGATGTTAATGTATGGAAGAAATGGAGGTGTGGATTAAGTTTAGGTGTCAAATGGGTTTTTGACACGTGTATTTTGCTAATGAATTTTAGATGAATTATTATTGGACAACAATGATTCACGAACGAGTGGTTCATCTTGTCTAGGCAAACCAGAAAATAGGGCAATGACTGCGAAAACGAATGGTTTGGCAGTTCTTGATTAGATGTCAAAATGGATTAGTTGATTATATTCATATGAACGTTTCACTCTAATAATATAATTAAAATCAATATAAATATAATTTATTTATTAATTATATTAATATAAATAATATATATAATTAAATAAAATATATAAATATAATATGTATAATATATTTATTTAAATGAGTTATATATATGTCATATAATGCGATATGATCTGTTTAACTCATATAATATTTATAATATAAAATAATTTTATATTCTTAAAATTAATTAAAAAATTATTCATATAATAAAATTATAATTAAAATAATTTTAAAATATAAATATATTAAAAAATTTCTTAAAAATATATAAAAAATAAAAAATATAATTCAATAAATGATGTGTGCATATTATGCATTACTATTAGACTTAGTAATAAAGAAAAAAAAGTTGAAATAATTTACAATTGACAATATTAATTTAGCAATAAAAATTTTGAAAATTTTATTTTTATTTTCTATTTATTTTTCTATTCTAATTTCTTTTTATAAATTCTAATCTAAATTTTAAATAAAAAATTATTTGATATAAAATATAAAAGATTAGATTATTTAAATTATAAAATTATTTAATTTTTAATATTTGATTTAGAAAATAATTTCTAAAAATTCATAAAATATTAAATTTAAATTAAAAAATAATTAAAAAAATAAAATAATTAAAAATAATTTAGTAATTCAATAAAATTAATAAAATTTTAATAAAAATAATTAAAATTTAAATAAACTATTGTTAAATAAAATAATAATATATTATACAATAATATAATTATAATAATATATTAAAATATAAAATTTTTTATATTTATTCTCTTAGAGAAAATAATAATAAATGGATAATAGCATGTTCATATGTCAACTTGCTACACAACCCATTTAAAATCATACCATAAATAAATTGACCTATTTCTAATACTAACCTATTAAAGATCAATCTTATCTACTAATTTTATATATCATATTCGCACGTCATAATCTATTTTCACTCCTCTATCAAATTGGACTAGCTAAAATACTGAAATCATCTATAAATATCTAATTAAGTTTTCCTAGCAAGATATAAAAATAAAATTTATTAAAATATTGAAATTATTTTTTCTTTTTCACTGATAAGACATATCAACCCATGAATGCAGGTTTGAAATGAGAGAAAATTTATAACAAAATTAATAATGTTTATTTATAATTCAAATTATGAAGAAAAAAACAAAAGTTCAAAATTTTTTTTCCTTAGTATAACACTTTTTTAAGACTTAATATTTTGAGATTTGTAAATATTATTTTCAACATCTTGGAATTCATTGTCTTTCTCAATATAAATAATCAAATAATTATTGGACAAAGATCAAATTTATACCTTGTACTATAGCGTGAAGTTAAGATTTGACTTTAAAATTTTTTTTAGACTAAATTGAAACTGTTTCTTTTAAATTTGGGCTAAATTAAAACTTTTTCTTTTAAATTTAGGCCAAATTAGAACTTTTTGAATGGAATTGTTAAATTGAGTTAACGGTAGAGTCTAATTTAGATTTTAATTAAATATCAGGGTTCAATTTGAACTTAGGTTAAATATTAGGGTTCAAGTTAAACAAATCTAATAAATAATCTTTTTAATTATTAATAATTTGTAATATTTTAATTTGTAATAATTTATAATTTTAATAAATAATAATCAATAAATAATTTATAATATTATAATATTATAATTTATTAATTTTATAAATTATAATATTAAAGAATTACAAAAAATAAATTAATTAAACATAAAAATAAAGAATCTCTTCTTTGTGGATATTTCATTCCAAACCCCATCACCATCATCATTGAACTGCATGCCTGCCATTATCATTAGCCTCAAATTTTATTGTCACACTCAATCTGTAATATTCCAATGTGTATCCTAGAAGTTTGGATATAATTGTTGTTTGTTTGAATTATGTGTATATGTTATATTGATAAGAAAAGAAATGGAAAAGAGAATGTTTAGGTATTGTTTAAAAAGGAAAGTAATGTGTAGAGAGAAAGTGTATATGTTGGGTATATGGTAATATATATAACATATATGTTGGTCAAAATGAGGAGTCAAGGGAAGAAGATATTTTATTTGTGATATGTGAAATTGTAACACCCCTATCTCCGGTACATGCACACTACAAACACCACAATGTAATATACATGCACTGAACATAGGGACGCTACGGATTTTCTTCAACATTCAAAACGTTTAAAAAAAATGATTCCATAATCGTTCTCATTATACATTATAGAAAATAAGTCATTAACTTGTAATATAAAACAACATAGATATATATATTTATACATTACTTAATATGCAGCGGAATTTAAAAAAATATTTACGTATATAAAAACATTTAAATCCATACTTACAAATATACATATATTTACACTAAAAATCAATTCTTTACAAAACATAAAGTAATTTACATGATTGGCAGCTTTTCTCTGATCTTTAAGTCCCACAATAAACACTTCAGTATCTACTCTCACTCGGTCTTGAAGAACTTTCAGGTTCAACCTGATCACCTGCGCGATTAACACTATCGCGCTAAGCCAACGGCTTAGTAATACAAAACATGCTATTATCATGCTTTAAATGCAATGCAATGTCACACATCTTAATAATAGAGACAACCTCATACCTTTGCATTACACCATTCATGATCATATAAACATATCACATTTCACAAGTTCTTCTATATCTCATTATTCAATCAATTCATCTTAATAAATCACATTTAAACAAAGACACACATGTGCCCAAAACACACTAATATGCTATTCAATTTTCAGAGTTAATGCTTTGGTTTTGTTTTCACATTCATCATTATCATAAACCCAACTAGGCTTCAAGGATTAGGCTCAACCAAGCTTCAAGGGGAGCAAAGCATGCTAAGCTTCAACCCAACTTGGCTTCAAGAACCAATCCAACCTAGCTTCAAGGGTGGTAACATCTCAATTAGGCTTCAAGGACCAAGTCCAACCTAACTTCAAGAGATTGTTACTCATATTAGGCATGCCACCAACAACAAACTCTGAAAATGGAATAACACATTAGCCACACAACTCATTTATTATTTCATTATCATTTCCATTCTCAATTCTCATCATCATAGCCAAATACAATGGCTTCATATCTCATTAAATCATATTAGCCAATCACAATGGCCTCATATCTCATCATGTTTCACTTCACATTATCATATTTTATTTTTTTCAAGTATACATAGCCAAATACATTAAACATTATCACATAGGCATACATGCCTCAATTATCTCAATTTACATTATACATATGGCATCATGGATATAAACATAACAAAGGACATTATTCATATGAGTCAACCATATCATCCAATGAATATATGCAACAATGACATGTTTGTACTTACCTCAATAACAATTTATACAACTCTTAACACTTCCTTGTCCAAGATCCTTTCATTTAGATCAATGATCAATCCCTCTCTTCAAACCCTAATCCAAAAATAATAACATATACTTACTTAGGGATACACAAGAGATAAACAATTTAAGAGTGAACTAGGGCAAACCCTAAACTTGACACGTTCACCCATACGAGCGTGTCCATGACCGTGCCCTAACTCCACAACACAGAAGCATTTACACGCTCAACAACATGGGCGTGTTCCTGGGCGTGCAAATTCTCAAATCTTACAGTAGCTATGACACGCTTAATAACACGGGCGTGCTACTGGTCGTGTTACATCTACTGCCTCCAACACAATTGACACGCCTAAAGACCCTGGACGTGCTCATGGGCGTGTCCGGCCACAAATCAAGATTCCGACCAAAACAACCAAACACTCAACAAAACACTTTTATCCATCAACATCCACTTCACACCATCTTAACAAAACATACTCAAAACTCATCTAAAACTTGCAACACACCAAAACAAGCCAAAACACACATCAAACCCAAAACACAAAATCATCTCAAAACCCTCACCACATATACAACATCATCTCTTCCAACCACTTACTCTTTTCTTCAATCCATACTCAAAATCCATCATCAAATCACTCAAACACTTCTCACATCTCAAAATCAACCAACACACTCTTAAAAATCTATCAAACTCAAATATCATTTCAAATAAGCACAAAGATCACAAGAGAACTTACCAAAGTTATAAGACTTCTTGTATCATCCGTTAGATCACTTCAATCTTCCTTCAATTTGAGTTAAACACCTCAAGATCTTCACTTTGTCTTTTGCTTTCCTTTGTCCATGGAAGAGCCGGCCAAGATGAAGGAGAAAGAAGAAGAAAACACAAAGAACAATCAAGAAGCCCAAAGTCAACTCATCTTTAAATCTCCACCAAGTATTTCAATTCAAGCAATTACCAAAACACCCTATAACCACATGTTTTGATTTCCTTACAATCACTTGTCCTTTTAAGTCATTTCACAAATCTCAACTAAAAATATCTTCTTCCCTTGACCACATATTTGACCAACTTATATGTTATATATATATATATCATATAAACAACATATACACTCCTCTCTAAACCCTCTTTTCTTTCCCAAAACACATATATATAAACATTCTTTTCCAAATTCTTTTCTTATCACATACATATACATCCAATCCAATATAATACAACAACATAATAAAAAATTTTAGGGCATGCATTGGGATGTTACAGAAATTACTTAAATGGGCATATAAGTGAAAGAAGCTAAGTTAAATGGATGAGGGCATTTAGGTAATTGCTTGGTTAGAATTGCTTGGTGGAGATTTAAAGAAGAAAAGAAGTTTGACTTTTTTTCATTTTCTTTTCTTCTCATATGTGTGGCCGGCTACCAAAGGAAAGAGAGAGCAAGAGAGGTGTTCTAAATTCTATAATCAAATTGAAGGAAGAATTAAAGGATTAAGTTGAAGATTTGTGGAATTTCCTTAATTTTGGTAAGTACTCTCTTGTTTTCCTTTGTTATTTTGAAGTTGTGTTTGAGGTGAGTTATGATTTGTTGATATTATGATTTAGTGTGTTTGAGATGTGTTTATAAGTGTTGAAATTGAGTGTAAGTTAAAAAGATTGAATTGGTGTTGGTTTTGGATTGAAGATGGTAAGTTAAGTGGATGTTGATATTGAAAGAATAAGAGTGATGTTGATTTTAGGGTTTTGAAATGGTAAGTGATTAAATGTATTGTTAATGTGAATATTGTGATGAATATGTAAAATAAGTGTTAATGACATTGATTATATCCATTTGAATGAGGTTATGTTGTGCATAATGTGTTTTAATTCAATAAAAAGAGACTTGGCCATGTTTAGGGTTTTCATTCATGAGAGACACGGCCAAACTAAAGAAGAGACACGGGCAAGACTAAAGATTTTTGGGAGACACGGCCAAGTTTAAGGAAATTTGGCCGTGTTGGATCAATTTTGGGGAGACACGGCCACTGGCTCGGCCGTTTCCCTTGACTGTGTCTGCCACTGCCTATTATGGTTAAGAGACACGGCCAAGCTAGGGGAGTCTTGGCCATGTTGGAGCTTTTGGTTGAGAGACACGGCCACAAGCTTGGCCGTGTCCCTTGAATGTGTTAGCTACTGTGATTGTTCTTTGCTCTTCTTGCATTGTTTTGATTCTTCAAAGGTCTTCTTGCACCTAAACATAAAAATAAACACTCTAAACTCATTTAATACAAAGAATGATCTAAACAAATATATGTGGAAGATTCTAAATCTATGAATAATGTTATATTGTGTATAATGTGGGATACAATGTGAGTATTGATGATGTATATGAATTGCTTTAATAAGAATGGAAATATTATAATATGAATTGAGACATGATATGATATGATGCCATTGTGATTGGCTATGATAACTCAAATGTGATGTGAAGCCATTGTGATTGGCTATGATGATTCAATTGAAAGAAATAAGGCATGTTTGCCTAGATGATGATGAGAATTGAGAATGGAAAGGATAATTAAATAATAAATGAATTGTGTGGCTAATGTGTTATTCCATTTTCAGAGTTTGTTGTTGGTGGCATGCCTAATATTAGTAACAATCTCTTGAAGTTAGGTTGGATTTGATCCTTGAAGCCTAATTGAGATGTTACAACCCTTGAAGCTAGGTTGGGTTGGTTCTTGAAGCCAAGTTGGGTTGATACTTAGCATGCTTTGTTCCCCTTGAAGCTTGGTTGAACCTAAATCCTTTAAGCCTAGTTGGGATAATGATAAATGTGATAATTTAACCAAAACACTAACTCTGAAAGTTGAATGGCATATTAGTGTTCTTGGGCCCATACTTGTCTTTGTATTTAATGTGATTCTTGAATGGTGAAATTAATGGAATTAGGAAGATATAATATGAATGTTGTTATGACATTAATCAAAGTATGATGTGGAATTGTGATATTCTTTTAAATGATGTATGAGATTAATTGTGATATTATATCATGTTAAAGCATAATGTTAGTATACTTTGTACTACTAAGCCATTGGCTTAGCGCGATAGTGTTGATCACGCAGGTGACAGAGTTGAACCTGAGAGTTCCTCGAGACCGAGTGAGAGTAGACATTAAAGAATCTATTTTGGGACTTAAAGATCAGAGAAGAGCTGCCAATCATGTGTAACTTCTTTATATTTTGTAAAGTATTGTTTATAATGTGAATATATGTATATTTGTAAATATGGATTTAAATGTTTTCATATATGTAACTATTTTATAAATTCCGCTGCGTATTAAGTAAATGTATTTATATCTATTTTGTTTTATATTACAAGTTAATTTACTTATTTTCTATAATGTATAATGATAAAGATTATGGTATCTTTTAAAATGATTTGATGGTTAAAGAAAACCGTAGCATCCCTACGTTCAGTGCACGTATATTATAATGTGGTGTTTGTAGTGTGCGTGTACCGGATGTGGGGTGTTACAATTGTTTTGGTATCAGAGCCTAGGTTTGAGATTCTCAACCTAGGTGAAGTGTAAGAAAAAGAGTATTTTGACTTAAAAAGTTAATTTTTGAATAATATACATGTTTGGGATTGGCAGTCTCTGATCTTTAATAAGATGTATTCTGCTGTGTTTACAGACATAGGTTGTGATGGATTCTCACTTACGTCAGTCCGTTGAGGGTAGTGCAGAAAGCGTAGCTCCTGATGAGGTTAGAGAGGGAGCTAGAGTGGATAGTGCTGGAGAGGTACCTGTTTCTGTGTCGGGGAGACCAGCTGGTGAGGAGGTTCCACCAGTTTGGCTTAGGCATGTGGTAGTGGCTTTGAGGCCAGCACCAGTGCAACCACCGCCACCACCCGCACAGCCTTTGGT
Source organism: Garcia nutans (assembly GCA_947685225.1). Taxonomy (NCBI): domain Eukaryota; kingdom Viridiplantae; phylum Streptophyta; class Magnoliopsida; order Malpighiales; family Euphorbiaceae; genus Garcia; species Garcia nutans. The sequence goes on from CANTUV010000068.1 coordinate 7,635,646, forward strand.
ATCAGTGAGGCATTATGACAAATTACGAAAGTATGGAGCAGAAGATTTCTTGGGTACTATTGATCCAGCTGTAGCTGAGCAGTGGCTAGATAAAGTACAGAGAATATTTGTTCAGTTGCAAGCCACTCCAGAGGAAAGATTTGATTATGCAAGATCATTGTTGCAGAAGGACGCATATGATTGGTGGAAGATAGTGTCTCATGCTATGGATGATCCACCAACATTGTCCTATGCTGATTTTCTAAGAGAGTTTGAATTGAAGTATACTCCGAGGGAGTATAAAGATGTGAAGAAAATGGAGTTTCTAAGCTTGAAGCAAGATCACCGGACCGTAACGGAATATGAGGTTGAGTTTATACGGTTGAGCCATTATGCTGGGGGTATTATATCTGATGAGATTGATAGATGCAGGAGATTTGAGGAGGGATTGAGGCCCTCTATTATGTGTCTTGTGGCTGGATCTAGATATCATGATTTTTCCCAGCTTGTGGCAGCAGCTCGGAGTGTGGAGAGAGCTCAGAATATTGCAGTGGCTGCTTCTGAGGAAGAGATCAGGGTGAGAAGACCCCAGTTTGAGGCAAGGTCTTCATCTGTAAAGAGAGGTAAAGGAAGCTTCATTCCTCGGGTTAGTAGGAGTCAGAGGCCAGCTGGTAGGTCAGTACAGTTTCAGAGACAGAGATCTAGACCTACAGTTTCAGTGGTGAGTGCTCCGACCCCAGTGACTCAGAGATCCACTCTACCCATATGCATTCATTGTGGCAGGCCACATGGTGGTACTTGTTGGAGGATGGGTGTGGCAGGAGTATGTTTCAGATGTGGATCGCCTGATCATTTTGTTAGAGATTGTCCTGGCAGGCAGGAGCAAATGCCGGTTGATTCTGCAGCTTCTCGATCTAGTGTGAGGGGAGGTCGAGGAGGCAGGAGTTTCAGTAGAGGAGGTAGATCTGGGTTCAGTTCTAGAGGAGGTTCTACATCCAGAGAAAGTAGACCAGAGGAGGCTGGATCTTCTCAGAGGATTTATGTGATGCAGAGGCAACCAGATGCTTCGGTAGTCATAGCTGGTACTTTTTCTTTATTTGGTATTTCAGTACTTGCTTTGATTGATCCCGGATCCACACATTCATATATTTGTGCATCTATTTTGCCTGTGTCTGATGTACATGCTGAATCCCTAGGATTTGATGTATTGGTGACAAATCCTTTAGGGCATAGTGTGATTGTTAGTAAGGTGCACCGAGATAGTGCAGTAGTGGTGCAAGGTGAGGAGTTCCTTGGAGATCTAATTGAAATGCCATTTAAGGAATATGATGTGATCCTAGGCATGGACTGGTTATCTAGACATGGAGATGTGGTAGATTGTAAAAAGAAAATTGTTGCTTTGAGAACTGGTGATGGAAGAGAGGTGATAGTATCTAGTGAGCAGGGACAGTTAGCATCCTTGTTTGTTTCAGCTGTTGCAGCTAGGAGATTGATTAGAAAGGGGTGTGACGCTTATCTTGCTCATGTGATGGATACTAGAGTAAAGGGTTCTCAACTTGATAGTATAACCACAATTGCAGAGTTTACAGATGTGTTTCCAGAGGAGTTGCCAGGGTTGCCTCCTGAGAGAGAGGTGGAGTTTGGTATTGAATTATTACCTGGTACCACTCCTATCTCTATTACTCCTTATAGAATGGCACCAGTTGAACTGAGAGAGTTAAAGGTGCAGTTGCAGGATTTGTTGGATAAAGGGTTTGTTCGCCCTAGTGTTTCACCGTGGGGAGCTCCTGTTTTGTTTGTGAAAAAGAAAGATGGTACTATGAGATTGTGTATCGATTATAGGCAATTGAACAAGGTGACTATTAAAAATAAATATCCTTTGCCTAGAATTGATGATCTCTTTGATCAATTGAAGGGTGCAGCAGTGTTTTCCAAGATCGATTTGAGATTAGGGTACCATCAGTTGAGGGCTAGAGCTGAAGATGTTCCTAAAACAGCCTTTCGTACAAGGTATGGGCATTATGAGTTTCTAGTTATGCCTTTTGGTATGACGAATGCACCTGCAGCTTTTATGGATTTGATGAATAGGGTGTTTAGGCCCTATCTGGATCAGTTTGTGGTAGTTTTTATTGATGATATTTTGGTGTATTCGCGTAATGAAGAGGAGCATGACAGGCATCTGCGAATTGTGTTGCAAATTTTGAGAGAGAAGCAATTGTTTGCTAAACTGTCGAAGTGTGAGTTTTGGCTTAACCAAGTAACTTTTCTCGGTCATATAGTTTCAGCAGAGGGTATTAGAGTTGATCCGAGTAAAGTTAAAGCTATTTTGAATTGGAGTCTACCAAAGTCTGTGACTGAAGTTAGAAGTTTTCTGGGTTTGGCAGGCTATTACCGACGGTTTGTGAAAGGATTTTCTTTGATAGCTACTCCACTTACCAGATTACTTCGAAAGGGAGTTAGATTTGTGTGGACAGATCAGTGTCAGGCTAGCTTTGAACAGTTGAGAGAAATGTTGACTCAAGCGCCTGTTCTTACTTTACCTGTGGAAGGCAAACCATATGTGATTTACAGTGATGCTTCACATAATGGTTTGGGTTGTGTTTTGATGCAAGAGGGTAAAATTATAGCTTATGCTTCTCGACAATTGAAACCGCATGAACTCAATTATCCAACCCATGATTTAGAGTTGGCAGCCATTGTGTTTGCATTGAAGATTTGGCGACATTATCTGTATGGGGAGAAGTGTTTTATCTATACAGACCATAAAAGTTTGAAATATTTGGGTGTCCAAAAAGAGCTCAATCTTCGACAGAGGAGATGGTTGGAGTTGATTAAAGACTATGACTGTTTGATTGATTATCATCCTGGTAAGGCAAATGTTGTTGCTGATGCCTTGAGTCGGAAGTCTTTAGCAGGTTTGATTGTGTATTCGCTCTCGTTGCTTGTTGAGTTGAGAGCATTGCATGCTAGTTTTGTATCTTGTGATGATGGTGCATTGTTGGCACAGTTGCAATTGAAACCGGTATTGTTGGATCAGATTAAAGAAGCTCAATTGGCTGATGAGAAGATTCAAAAGATTATTTCATATTGCCAAAATGGAAAGAGTCGAGATTTTATTGTGAGAAGTGATGGGAGTCTTTGGTTTAAGAACAGATTATGTGTACCTGATGATGCTAATTTGAGAAGGATCATTTTAGAAGAAGCACATCAGTCAGTATTTGCTATGCATCCAAGCAATACAAAGATGTATCATGATTTGAAGCTATATTACTGGTGGTCCGGTATGAAGAGAGACATAGCGGAGTTTGTATCCAAATGTCTCACATGTCAGAGGGTAAAAGCGGAGCATCAAGTTCCAACCGGGTTGCTTCAACCTTTAGCAGTGCCTGAATGGAAATGGGATAGAGTAACCATGGATTTTGTATCTGGTCTACCATTGACACAAAGGAAGCATGATGCTATTTGGGTGATTGTTGATAGGTTGACTAAGACAGCTCATTTTCTTCCGGTTCGGATGGATTATTCTCTGGAGAGGTTAGCTGAGCTGTATATTCATGAGATTGTGAAGTTGCATGGTGTCCCAATTTCTATAGTGTCTGATCGAGATCCCCGATTTACTTCAAGATTTTGGAACAGTTTACATGGTGCTTTGGGTTCTCGATTACACTTCAGTACTGCTTTCTATCCGCAGACAGATGGACAGTCAGAGAGAGTGATACAGATTGTCGAGGATATGTTGAGAAGCTGTGTCATTGATTTCTCTGGAGGTTGGGATAGATTTTTGCCACTTGTGAAATTTGCTTACAATAACAGTCATCAATCCAGCATTGGTATGGCACCTTTCGAAGCATTATATGGTAGACGGTGTAGGACACCTCTATGTTGGAATGAACTTGGAGAAGGTAGATTAATTGGTCCTGATTTGGTTAAAGAAACTGAAGAGAAAGTGAAAGTGATTCGAGATAGGTTGAAAACAGCTTCAGACCGACAGAAATCTTATTCAGATTTGAAGAGGAGAGACATTGAGTATAGTGTGGGAGATAAGGTATTTTTGAAAGTGTCTCCTTGGAAGAAGATTTTAAGGTTTGGTCGGAAAGGGAAATTGAGTCCTCATTTCATTGGATCGTATGAAGTTTTGGAAAGAGTTGGGCCAGTTGCTTATCGGCTTGCTTTGCCACCTGAGTTGGACAGGATCCATAATGTATTCCATGTTTCTATGTTGAGGAGATACAGGTCGGATCCATCTCATGTTTTACCAATTGAATCTATCGAAGTGAGTCCAGATCTGACATTTGAAGAAGAACCAATTGCTATTTTGGCAAGTGATGTGAAAGAATTAAGAAATAAGAAAGTGCCACTTGTGAAGATTTTGTGGAGGAATCATGCAAAAGAAGAGGCAACTTGGGAAAGTGAACAAACCGTGCGAGATCAGTATCCTCAGTTGTTTCGGACTTGATATCAGGTAATTTCGAGGACGAAATTTCTTTTTAGAGGGGGAGAATTGCAATATCCCAATGTGTGCCCTAGAAGTTTGGATATAATTGTTGTTTGTTTGAATTATGTGTATATGTTATGTTGATAAGAAAAGAAATGGAAAAGAGAATGTTTAGGTATTGTTTAAAAAGGAAAGTAATGTGTAGAGAGAAAGTGTATATGTTGGGTATATGGTAATATATATAACATATATGTTGGTCAAAATGAGGAGTCAAGGGAAGAAGATATTTTATTTGTGATATGTGAAATTACTTAAATGGGCATATAAGTGAAAGAAGCTAAGTTAAATGGATGAGGGCATTTAGGTAATTGCTTGGTTAGAATTGCTCGGTGGAGATTTAAAGAAGAAAAGAAGTTTGACTTGTTTTCATTTTCTTTTCTTCTCATGTGTGTGGCCGGCTACCAAAGGAAAGAGAGAGCAAGAGAGGTGTTCTAAATTCTATAATCAAATTGAAGGAAGAATTAAAGGATTAAGTTGAAGATTTGTGGAATTTCCTCAATTTTGGTAAGTACTCTCTTGTTTTCCTTTGTTATTTTGAAGTTGTGTTTGAGGTGAGTTATGATTTGTTGATATTATGATTTGGTGTGTTTGAGATGTGTTTATAAGTGTTGAAATTGAGTGTAAGTTAAAAAGATTGAATTGGTGTTGGTTTTGGTTTGAAGATGGTAAGTTAAGTGGATGTTGATATTGAAAGAATAAGAGTGATGTTGATTTTAGGGTTTTGAAATGGTAAGTGATTAAATGTATTGTTAATGTGAATATTGTGATGAATATGTAAAATAAGTGTTAATGACATTGATTATATCCATTTGAATGAGGTTATGTTGTGCATAATGTGTTTTAATTCAATAAAAAGAGACTTGGCCATGTTTAGGGTTTTCATTCATGAGAGACACGGCCAAACTAAAGAAGAGACACGGGCAAGACTAAAGATTTTTGGGAGACACGGCCAAGTTTAAGGAAATTTGGCCGTGTTGGATCAATTTTGGAGAGACACGGCCACTGGCTCGGCCGTGTCCCTTGACTGTGTCTACCACTGCCTATTGTGGTTGAGAGACACGGCCAAGCTAGGGGAGTCTTGGCCGTGTTGGAGCTTTTGGTTGAGAGACACGGCCACAAGCTTGGCCGTGTCCCTTGAATGTGTTAGCTACTGTGATTGTTCTTTGCTCTTCTTGCATTGTTTTGATTCTTCAAAGGTCTTCTTGCACCTAAACATAAAAATAAACACTCTAAACGCATTTAATACAAAGAATGATCTAAACAAATATATGTGGAAGATTCTAAATCTATGAATAATGTTATATTGTGTATAATGTGGGATACAATGTGAGTATTGATGATGTATATGAATTGCTTTAATAAGAATGGAAATATTATAATATGAATTGAGACATGATATGATATGATGCCATTGTGATTGGCTATGATAACTCAAATGTGATGTGAAGCCATTGTGATTGGCTATGATGATTCAATTGAAAGAAATAAGGCATGTTTGCCTAGATGATGATGAGAATTGAGAATGGAAAGGATAATTAAATAATAAATGAATTGTGTGGCTAATGTGTTATTCCATTTTCAGAGTTTGTTGTTGGTGGCATGCCTAATATTAGTAACAATATCTTGAAGTTAGGTTGGATTTGATCCTTGAAGTCTAATTGAGATGTTACAACCCTTAAAGCTAGGTTGGGTTGGTTCTTAAAGCCAAGTTGGGTTGATACTTAGCATGCTTTGTTCCCCTTGAAGCTTGGTTGAACCTAAATCCTTGAAGCCTAGTTGGGATAATGATAAATGTGATAATTTAACCAAAACACTAACTCTGAAAGTTGAATGGCATATTAGTGTTCTTGGGCCCATGCTTGTCTTTGTATTTAATGTGATTCTTGAATGGTGAAATTAATGGAATTAGGAAGATATAATATGAATGTTGTTATGACATTAATCAAAGTATGATGTGGAATTGTGATATTCTTTTAAATGATGTATGAGATTAATTGTGATATTATATCATGTTAAAGCATAATGTTAGTATACTTTGTACTACTAAGCCGTTGGCTTAGCGCGATAGTGTTGATCACGCAGGTGACAGAGTTAAACCCGAGAGTTCCTCGAGACTGAGTGAGAGTAGACATTAAAGAATCTATTTTGGGACTTAAAGATCAGAGAAGAGCTGCCAATCATGTATAACTTCTTTATATTTTGTAAAGTATTGTTTATAATGTGAATATATGTATATTTGTAAATATGGATTTAAATGTTTTCATATATGTAACTATTTTATAAATTCCGCTTCGTATTAAGTAAATGTATTTATATCTATTTTGTTTTATATTACAAGTTAATTTACTTATTTTCTATAATGTATAATGATAAAGATTATGGTATCTTTTAAAATGATTTGATGGTTAAAGAAAACAGTAGCATCCCTACGTTCAGTGCATGTATATTATAATGTGGTATTTGTAGTGTGCGTGTACCGGATGTGGGGTGTTACACAATCATCCACTAGTAGTTATCTGTTAGAAAGAACTTTATGCTAATAAAGTATTGCAATAACCTTATGATCTTGAGTAAATCGCTAGACAACCATATAAAGATTGAAAACAAATATGGAAGCATACCTGATTCTATGTTAATTAATCGCTTAGAGTTGATACTTTTGAGTTTTGATTTATCGTCTTACAATATTTGCTCAGAATATGGGCAAACAAAATAAACAACTCAAATCGAACTCAGGGAGCACAACTCTTATAATATCTTTTATATACTAGGTCAATTAGATTTTCATAAAACTCTAACTACTTGTATTGAGCTTCTACACATATATAGTCTATGCCAAATTAATTATTTATAGAGCTCCAAAAAAAAATTAGATCACTTTATTGGCTCTTTAAATTAGATAGCCTATAATATAATTATATTAAAATGAAAACCCAAAGTAAGATTAAAATCTAATAATCTCCCACTTGGGTTTCATACTATACATTAATAATTATATTATATTTTATGCGTGCAAAATTGGCTATCATATCTTGAAACATTTCCTTAGTTACAATTTGATCCATCGACCATTTTGATATAGAACCAGAAGCCTTTGTTATATTAATTCGTAACTCAACTCATTAATGATCACAATACCAACATATTTAATGACATAGATCAAGTATGAATGTGTAACATATAAATTACATGTAATGCGATCTAATATGCCTATTTCCAACTTGTCCTGCTTTAAACTATAAGTGAGATCAAACATAATAGAACAAAATGCCAATAAACTGAATACTTTATTTCTGCAGAATATATCCAAATACACAAAAGTGTCCAAAACACATTATAGAGTAACTAATAAGACTCACTCTAAATCCTAACATCCTTATGTAACACAACACTCATATGAGCAATGTTCTCATTAAATACCTTGGGTGTTAATCCCTTAGTAATCAAATATACAATTATGGAGCCTTTCCCAATGTACTCTATGAAAATTTGTCCACCCTGTACTCTTTCCTTAACACCAAAAATTTTTATGTCTATGTGCTTAGACTTAGACGAGCTCAGACTTAAACGAACTCTTATTGTTATTGAAATATAAGACTTGAATTATTGTCACATATGACTTTAGTGGTCTTTCAATACTATTTAAAATGTACAATCTAGTGACAAAATTCTATAGTCCTAATCCTTAGTTAGATGTCTCATAACATAACATACATTATGCTCTGATGGTGGAAGAATCTAGGAGTGTTTGCTTAGCACTCTTCCAGAACGTAGCTCCTCTAGCCAAGAGATAAATGTAGCATAATGTAGATCTTTTGCTATTTTTCCATCCAACAAAATCAAAATCAGAATACCTTATGATCTCCAATTGATCTGATTCGTTGCAAGTGAGCATGTAATCCTTAGCTCCCTGTAACTACCTTATAACTTGTTTAGGTGCTTTCTAATGATCCACAATAAGGTTCCTTAAATATTTGCCTTGCATTCCAACAATGGACGTTATATAAACCTAAGCATACATCAAACTCCCAATAGCTAATATATATAAAGAATTTTTTGCATTTTCGTCGCCTCAAGGTCATTCTTTGGGGATTGACTGAGACTAAACTTGTCTCCTTTAGCAACTAGGATATCTCTTGATTTGCAGTTTTGCATACCAAACCTCTTGAGCACTTTTTCTACATAGTTCTTTTGTGATAATATAAGAATACCTCGAGAGCAATCTTAAGGTCTTTGAATTCCAAATACAAAAGAAGCTTCCCTAAGATCTTTCAGCTCAAATTTACTTGAGATAAATTCTCTGGTTTCATATAACACTTCCTTATGATTGGTTGCAAGAAGTATGTCATCAATATATAAAACCAGGAAAATGAACTTACTCACACTAAACTTGTGGTACACACAATCTTCAACAACATTTGTCTCAAAACCAAATGATCCAATTCTTGATAAATTTTATTGTTATGCTTTAGGTCTCCTGACACAAAGTTTTCTAGCTACACCATATAAATGGTTCCATCAATATCTCCATTGAGAAATGTAGTTTTAACATCCATTTGATATAACTCAAGATCAATATGTGCAACAAGAGCTATGATTGTCCTAAAAGAGTCTTTTGAAGAAACTGGAGAGAATGTCTCTTTGTAGTCAATCCCTTCCTTTTGAGTAAAGCCTTTAGCTACAAGATGTCCCTTATACCTCTCTACATTACCTTTTGAATCCCTTTTTATCTTAAATATGCATTTGTAGCACCCCTATACCCCATATACGTACACCATATAAACCCACATATGTAATAAACGTATACTGCATACAAGAATGTCACAGTTTGTTTGAAGCAAACCCATCCTTAAAACCTTAACATCAAATGATCATTATAAATAGTAATAGATAAAACATTCCTTTATTAAAATACATTTACATATATCTTCATTACCTTAAAAGTTTATCCAAAACATATGTTTAATAAGCAGCGAAATATACATATGTATACATCCAAATCAATATTTACAAAAATATAGAGTTTATACATGCTTGGCAGTTCATCTCTGATCTTGAAGTCCAAAAATAAACACTTCACAAGAAATCTCAAGTCTAGACTCAACTCGGTCTAGCTGAACTCTCCGGCTCAACCGGATCTACCCTGTCACCTGCACGATAAATCACAATCGCGCTAAGCCAAAGGCTTAGTGGTACAAACCATGATAACAATATGATTCAATGTAATGCCAATGTCAAACTTTCAGGAATTAGAAATAGTATACAAGGATATCATATTTCATAACATTACCATTCATTATATTGTTCAATTGTTTCATCATTCATGATTCACATTTAAGCAAAGACAAGCATGGGCCCAAAAGAAACTAATATGCCATTCAAATTTTAGAGTTACTATTTTGGTCTAATAATCACATTTATCAAGCCCATAGGTGAATCATTATCACAATGAGAAACATCTCATATGTAACATCCCAACTAGGCTACAAGGACTAGGCCTAACCAAGCTTCAAGGGGAGCTCAGTATCAACCCAACTTGGCTTCAAGGACCAAGCCTAACCTAGCTTCAAGGGATTGTTACTCTTAGGCATGCCATCAACAACAAAACTCTGAAAATTGAATAACATACTAGGCACACAATTCTTTCATTATTTCATTATCAAATCCATTCTCATTTTCTCATGATCATCTAGGCGTAATACCCCAATTATTTCATTTACATCATTATAGCCATCACCAATGGCTTCACATATCATCATTAGGGTATACATAACAAATTACATTGTACATACATTTTAGATGATCATTATATATTTCACATAGTTCACATTATGCAAATCATAGCATTATTCAAATGTATCAACAATGTAGTAGATTACTTAACACATTTAAAACCAAATGTGTTAAGTCACAAAGTCATGTAAATGTATGCAACCATGTAAGGTTTATAATTACCTCAAAAGAAATAACACCAATACCAAACTCCTCTTCCAAGATTCCTCGACACTTGGATTGTTACAACTTGGGAGTAATAGAGATGGGAGTGGTACCAGGCAACAAATCGATATCAAACTCAACCTCTCTCTCAGGGGGTATCCCTGGCAATTACGCAGGAAAAACATCTGGGAATTCAACAACTGTGGGTATGCTATCAAGTTGAGAACCCACTACTCTGGTATCTACCACATGAGTAAGATAAGCCTCACCTCCTTTCCTAATCATCCTCCCAACTACAACGGCTGAAACAAACAAGGATGCAAGTTATCTCTGCTCACTAGATACCATCACACTCCTACCATCACCGGTTCTAAGGATAACACACTTATTCTGACAATCTACTATAGCCCTATGCTTAGACAACCAATCCATGGCTAAAATTAGATCATACTCCTTAAAAAGGCATTTCAATCAAATCACCAAGAAATTCCTCATCCTGAGCAACCACTGGGCTATCTCAGTGCACCTTACTCACCACAATACTATGGCCTAAAGGATTTGTCACCAAGACATCAAATCCTAGGGACTCAGAATGTAATTTAGACACAGGCAAGATGGATGCACTTATATATGAATGCATAGATCCTGGATCAATCAAAGCAAGAACTGAAATGCCAAATAAAGAGAATGTACCCGCAATGATGGCTGAAGCATCTTGCTGCCTCTGCATCACATACACTCGCTGAGATGGCCCAGCCTCATCTGGCCTACTACCTCCGGATGTAGAGCCTCCTCTCTGCCTATCCTCCTGTAGCTCAGGACAATCTCTGATGAAATGGTTAGGCGACCCGCATCTAAAACACACAGCTGGTCCACCTATCTTCCAGCAAACACCCCCATGTATCCTACCACAATGGACACATGTAGGTGGAGTAGATCTCTGATTCATTGGGATCAGTGCACTAGCCACAGAAACTGTAGGTCTCGATTATTGCCTCAGATGTGGTACTGACCTACCAGGCTGCCTTTGGCCCCTACTGAACCTCTAAAAATGACCTCCTCAGCCTCTCTTTGTAGATGAAGACCCTACCTCAAACTGGGGTCTCCTAACTCTGGTCTCCTCCTCAGTAGCAGCCGCTGCAATACTCTGTGCTCTCTCAACACTCCTGGCTGTTGCAACTAGCTGGGAAAGATCCTGATATCGAGAACCAACAACAATACACATAATAAAAGGCCTCAAGCCCTCCTCAAATCTCCTGCACCAATCTATCTAATATGAAATAATCCCACCGGCATAATGACTTAACTGGATGAACTCTACCTCATACTCTGTCACTGTCCGGTTATCCTATCTCAGACTCAGAAATTTCATCTTTTTGGCATCCTTATACTCCCTCAGAGTATACATCTACTCAAACTCTCGCGGAAAATCACCATAAGTCAAGGTCAGTGGATCATCCATTGCATGTGGAACCGTCTTCCACCAATCATAAGCATCTCTCTGTAGAAGGGATCTAGCATAATCAAACTTCTCTTCAGGAGTAGCTTTGTAGCTGAATGAATACCCTCTGAACTCTATCCAACCATTGCTCAACTACTGCAGGATCTGTAGTACCAAAGAAATCCTCTGCTCCGAATTTCCTCAATTTATCATACTACCTCACCAGTACTTGTGGCTATGGTTGCGATGGAGGTTGCTGTACTGGAGCCTGCCTCAATAACTCTACCATATACCGTAACCAAACCGGCAGAATTTTATCAGCAGCTGGTCTCTCTGACACAGGAGCAGGTGCCTCTCCATCTCTCTTAACCCTAGCTCCAACTCTACCCTCTTCAGGAGCAACACTCTCAGCACTACCTTCTACAGACTGATGTGACTGAGACGTCATCACTACCTATATCTGCAAACACAGCAGAAATACCTCATCAAAGATCAAAAACTGCCAATGCTAATGCATGTATCTTATTTAAAAACCATATTTTAAAAATCAAAATTTTCTTTTTCTTACAATTTACCTAGGTTGAGAACCTCAAACCTAGGCTATGATACCAAAACATTTGTAACACCCCTATACCCCATATACGTACACCACATAAACCCACATATGTAATATATGTATACTGGATACAAGAATGTCACAGTCTATTTGAAGCAAACCCATCCTTAAAACTTTAACATCAAACGATCATTATAAATAGTAATAGATAAAACATTCCTTTGTTAAAATACATTTACATATATCTTCATTACCTTAAAAGTTTATCCTGCGAAAAATGCATATGTATACATCAAAATCAATATTTCAAAAATATAGAGTTTATACATGCTAGGCAGTTCATCTCTAATCTTGAAGTCCAAAAATCAACACTTCACAAGAAATTGCAAGTCTAGACTCAACTCAGTCTAGCTGAACTCTCCGGCTCAAAAAGATCTACCCTATCACCTGCGCGATAAATCACAATCATGCTAAGCCAAAGGCTTAGTGGTACAAACCATGATAACAATATGATTCAATGTAATGGCAATGTCAAACTTTCAGGAATTAGAAACAGTATACAAGGACATCATATTTCATAACATTACCATTCATTATATTGTTCAATTGTTTCATCATTCATGATTCACATTTAAGCAAAGACAAACATGGGCCCAAAAGAAACTAATATGCCATTCAAATTTCAGAGTTACTATTTTGGTCTAATAATCACATTTATCAAGCCCGTAGGCGAATCATTATCACAATGAGAAACATCTCATATGTAACATCCCAACTAGGCTTCAAGGACTAGGCCCAACCAAGCTTCAAGGGGAGCTCAGCATCAACCCAACTTGGCTTCAAGGACCAAGCCCATCCTAGCTTCAAGGGATTGTTACTCTTAGGCATGCCACCAACAACAAAACTCTGAAAATTGAATAACATACCAGGCACACAATTCTTTCATTATTTCATTATCAAATCCATTCTCATTTTTTCATGATCATCTAGGCACAATGCCCCAATTATTTCATTTACATCATTATAGCCATCACCAATGGCTTCACATATCATCATTAGGGTATACATAACAAATTGCAATGTACATACATTTTAGATGATCATTATATATTTCACATAGTTCACATTATGCAAATCATAGCATTATTCAAATGTATCAACAATGTAGTAGATTACTTAACACATTTACAACCAAATGTGTTAAGTCACAAAGTCATGTAAATGTATGCAACCATGTAAGGTTTATACTGACCTCAACATTTGGATTGGAACAACTCAATTCTCTCCAAAACCTAATTCAAAGGTGATTATACACAATCACTTAGTGATATACACATAAAAATAAGAATAATAACTATCTAGGGCAAACTCTACACATGACACGCTCAACAACACGGGCGTGTCCCTGATCGTGCCCTAAACCCACATCACAGAAGCTTTAACACACTTAGTGACATGTGTGTGTCACTTCACGTGTCAATTCTCCTCCAACACAAAAGCTATGGCACACTCAGTGACATGGGCATGTCACTGGACGTATCAATTCATCAACAACACAGTAGCTATGACACGCTCAGTGACATGGGCGTATCACTGGACGTGTCAATACTGCTCCAACATAGATGCTGTGACACGCTCAGTGACATGGATGTGTCACTGCTCGTGTCACCCACACTAAAAATAGAACCAATGACACACCCAAAGATATGGCCGTGCTAATGGGCGTGTCAGGCCAAAAACCCTAAAATCGACACCAAAACGCCACATCCAACAAACATCTTCCTTTTACCCTTTTTCCACTCCAAACAAACTTAACCAAAACCATCAATAAACCATAATAAACTTGCATAACATCAAAATGACTCAATAACATGCATCAAAACACAATCACAACCATACTTTACAACTCAACACATACACAATCCACAACTCTTGTTTTCTTCACCAAACTTAACATTTTCTCCAAACCAACCCCAAAATCAAAGTTAATTAGACCAAATAACCTCAAACACACCACAATCAACCATACACACAACTACACCAAGCATTCTCCAAACTCAAATACACAAACTCCAAAAGAACACAAAGAAACAAGTTGGAAACTTACCAAAAGTGAAGAAAATCCTTAAAACTCCAACTTGATCTCATGAAACACCCTTTAATTTTGAGTTAGGAATCAACAAAACCTCTATTTCCCTTAACAATGGTGGTGGCAGGCTCTCAAGAAGAAAGAAGAAGATGATAGAAAATGATTATCTCAAGTCAACACAAGCCACCCCTCTTAACCACAAAATCCTCTTTTAATATCCACCAAGCAAAATACATTATTATAATAATATAATCCCAAATATCAACCTCCACCATCACTTAATTTCTAATTTAATAATCAAAATATCATTTGACCATTAAATAAAAGTTGACTTGTATATGTTGTATATATCTTCATATATATAACATATACACACTTTCCTTTCTTATCTTTCCACTTAATCATATATATACACCTTAAATCATTTAATCCAATTACAACAATTAACATTTCCAAAATTTTAGGGTATTATTTAGGATATTACAACATTTGCAACCAATGGAGTTTTTTCCTTCAAGTAATGGGAAAAGGTCCCAAACTATGGACTTATACTCTTTATTCATTACCTCAATTCACTTTTAAGAGTTGGAATCCTACATGGCTTGATAGAAGTTAATTGGATAATCTCCCACCAATCCTTCAGTGTCCTTATGTTCTTGAAGGAATACTATGTAATCATCCATAATAACATTTCTCCTCTCTCTAGTGGATCTCATTAGTGGCCCAGGATGTTGAGTTTGTTCTTGAGGAATAACTTCCTCAACTTGATTAGGAAGTTATTTAACATCATCTTGTATTGGGTCTAAATATGCTTCTTGAGTAATGATAGGTATAGAAACATGTACACTATTAGAAGCAGTAGTAGGAATAAAAGTAGAGTTTTCCTAAGTCTATTCCTGTTCAAAGATAAAGTGTCTGACTTTATTCTCCCCCCAAACTTAATATCCTCAAAGAAGTGTTGCATTCCCAAATGGACCTTTTTGTAGGATTATGAAACTTATAGCTCTTTGATTGCTTAGACTTTCCAGTAAAGTTGTAATATCCTGGAATAGACCCTAAGAGTTTTGGAGTTATTGTTGTTGTATTTGGATTTAATGTATATGTGTATATGTGAAATATAAGGATAATATATGTAAGACATATACATATACATCACATATACATGGGATATATATAATGGTGAAGGATAAGTGAGTTGTATATATATTTGTATAACTAAATAATAATAATAATAATAAAGACAAAAAGAAAAGAGAAGAAGAAAATCAAAGAAAGAATATGTGGTGGAGATTTAAAGTATTATTATTGTTATTATTATTATTATTATTACTACTACTATTGTTATTGTTATTGTTATTATTATTATTATTATTATTATTATATATATATATATATGGATAAGGACAAAGGAAAGAAGTAGAAACTTCTTCTTCCTTCTACTCCTTCTTCGTCTTCTTCGTTCTTCTTGGCCGAGAGAGAGAGAGAGAGAGAGAGAGAGAGAGAGAGAGAGAGAGAAAGAGAGAAAGATGTGATTTTCTTACCAAATTTCTTAAGGAATTCAAGAGATTTGATGATAGAGATGAAGATTTGATAAAGGATTCAAGTAAGTAATTATTTCTTTAAATTGATTTTCATTGTTTGAGTTGGGTTTGGTATGGTTGATGTGTGATGATGATGATATTGAAAGATTTAAGTATATATATGTGTTGATTTGGTATTTGGATGATGATAATATGATTATTTGTGAAGATGATGATGAATTGTTGAATAAGGGTTGAGTTTAATGAAATTTGGGGATTTGATAAATTGGTATATGAATGATGTTTATAATGATGATTGGTGTGTGTTTTGAGTGTTGTTGATGTTTTGGTAAGTTTGTTATGGTTTTTGGGTGTGTTTGATGAAGATTGTTTGAAGTGAGTAATGATAAAAAGATGAGTATTGTTGGATGTTGTTGTGTGTTGACCGGAATCTGGGTTTTTAGCCGGACACGCCCAGAGACACGGCCAGTTTGTTAGGCGTGTCGTTGGTTCTGTTTTCTGGAGTTGGTAGCACGAGCAGTGACACGCCCGTGTTATTGAGCGTGTCATAAGTTCTGTGTGGCAGTAGAATTGACACGACCAGTAACACGCCCGTGTTATTGAGCGTGTCATAGCTACTGTGAGTTTGGAGAATTGACACGGCCATGAGCACGCTCTTGTTGATTGGACGTGTTGATGTTTTTGAGATACAGAATGTATTACACGCCCAGTGACACGCCCGTGGTTATGAGCATGTCAATGTTTCTGTGTTGTGGAGTTAGGGCACGATCAGGGACACTCCCGTGTTGATGAGCGTGTCATGTGTTGAGTTTGCCCTAATTGATTCTTATTTGTATTATCTCATGTGTATTTCTAAGTGAGTGTATATGATTACTTTTGGATTAGGTTTTAAGAGATGGAATTGCCCCTAATCCAAGTATTGAAAGATCTATGGAAGAGAAGTTATATGGGAGTGAGTTCTTTAGAGGTAAGTACAAAACCCTATTGGATTGCATATAAGTATATTGTTAAAATAAATATTAATATTGTATATGCAATGAAAAGATAAGAGATATGATAATACATTAATACATATAAGATGTGAAGGCATTCAATATATATATGTTATGAAATGCGAAAGATGTGAGGATATGATTTGTATGATGTGTATTCCAATTTATATGGTAATGCAATTGATTGTGCATACTTGAGTAATGAATGATTATGTATATAAATATCAATGATGAACTATGAAATGTGATAATGTGATATTGTGATGAACTATGAAATGTGATAATGTGATATTGTGATGAACTATGAAATGTGATAATGTGATATTGTGATGAACTATGAAATGTGATAATGTGATATAGTGGTGAATTATGAAATGTGATATTGTGATGGAATATGAAATGTAAATTGAGAGGTGATGATGTATAAAGCCATTGTGGTTGGCTGTGATATTGAGAATGAGATAAATGAGGCATGTTTTGCCTAAATGATGCCATTGTGGTTGGCTATGATGATGTAAATGATGATGAGAATGAGAATGAAATTGATAATGAAATAATAAATGAATTTTGTGGCTAATGTGTTATTCATTTTCAGAGTTTTGTTGTTGGTGGCATGCCTAATAAGTGTAACAATCTCTTGAAGTTAGGTTGGATTGAATCCTTGAAGCCTAATTGAGATGTTACCACCCTTGAAGCTAGGTTGGGTTAGTTCTTGAAGCCAAGTTGGGTAGAAGCTTAGCATGCTTTGCTCCCCTTGAAGCTTGGTTGAACTTAATCCTTGAAGCCTAGTTGGGTATATGATATTGATAAATGTGATAACAAAACCAAAGCATTAACTCTGAACTTTGAATGACATATTAGTGTCTTTTGGGCCCGAGTCTGTCTTTGTTGTTAATGTGAAGTATATACAAGTTGAAATAAATGAGTAATGGGATCTATGTTGCCTTTGTTGGAAATGTGAGTTGTGAATGATGAATTGTGGTTAATGATATGATTATATAACATACATGAATTATTGAAAGGAGATATGGTTTGTGAAGTTATATGCAATATGCGATTATAAAGTATAAAATGATATATATATGATATGTATGAGGTGAAATTGGTAAGTATCATAATATGAAGGTTCTATCAATTTATTGAATTATGTTTGATGGTTATGTTATATGTGTATATGTATATCCTCTATAAGGTTAATAGGATTATATGAAGAATGCATTGAAAAAGGGGAAAACGGAGTAAGAAAATGTTAAAACATGAGACTAAACATATGAGGTATGTTTCCTTTATATTGTATATTTTAATGGTTACTTGTACTACTAAGCTTTCGAGCTTAGCGCGGTTATCTTAATCGCGCAGGTATATAGGTGATGAAGCTGGAGTTAAGCTACT
The DNA here is from genome assembly GCA_947685225.1 of Garcia nutans. Taxonomy (NCBI): domain Eukaryota; kingdom Viridiplantae; phylum Streptophyta; class Magnoliopsida; order Malpighiales; family Euphorbiaceae; genus Garcia; species Garcia nutans. The sequence goes on from CANTUV010000068.1 coordinate 7,654,068, forward strand.
ATGTCACAACGAGGACAAGTATAGTTCGAGACCAACTAGATGGTGGTGCATGCATGTAATTATACTGTATTTTCATAAGAATGTATTCATTTGTATAAATGAATCTTTGGAAGAAACAATGTAACTTATATTTATGTATTACCATGATAAGAATAACCATTTTGTAAATACTTTCATATGATTAAAATGTATTATGGTTTTAAAAATTAAAGTAAAGAGTTATAATGGTGATGGAAAGTGACATTCTTATACTCTATATACATATTGTATGTGTACCTGGTATATGTACAGTATTTATATGGGGTATCGGGGTGTTACAAAAGTAGTTGTTTATTGCTTCAAGATATGACTTAAGTGCTTATGCCATAGTTTTGCTAAATTGTCATTGTTTCCTGTGAATCCACATGCAATGTTTTATTATATGATACAATAGTATCAAGCAAATATAGGTTAGTATATGCACTTAATGAACCATTACCAATTATATTGGAATTTAATGAGAAATTGAATTGACTATTTCAAAAAGAATAATAATAACCAAAATTGTCTAATGAGGAAATAGAAATTATATTCCATCCAAATGATGGTATAATAAAATGTCTTTCAAATCCAATAAAAAAACATTTCCTAATGATAACTTAAAATGCCCTATCACCAACTTCCACTGATTAGACACCGTCTATATTGATGTTTCTTTCAAAATCAATTGGATTTTTGTAGCTCAGGCAACCCTACATATAAACACTTAAGTGAGTAGCAGCACCAAAATCTAACCACTAACTATTTATGAGTACTGAAGCTAAATCAACCTCATAATAGAACTAAGTAAGAAATGTACTTTTTTTTACACGCCAACCATGATATTTGGGGTATTCCTTCTTTACATATCTAGATTCCTTGCAAAAGAAACATGCCTCAATGTCTTTCAGTTTCCTTTCTTCTAGACCCTCAGCAGCCTTTATTATTTTTCTTTCTTATCTTACCCTTATATGCTGAGGTACTAGCTAGATGAGCACTCAAAAATTTCTCCAACTTCATTCTACCTTTCTTTTGTACACAATGTGCAATGATCTCATTAAGAGTCCATTTCTACATTGGCAATTGCAAATGACCTTAAATTGTATGGAGGAAGAGAGTTCAAGACCAAGTGCGTAATCAACTCATTTGGTAAATCCAGCTTAAGTGCCTTTAGTCTTTCAGAGATGTTAGGCATGCTCATAATTATTCCCTAATATTTTTATTGCCTTATACCACATTAAAGTTAGTTTCGTTAGAAGCATTCCTATTTAGATTCGCTAGAAGCATTCCTATTTTCGCCTTATCATTTTTCTTATATATTTTCTCATTTTCGGTAAGGAAATCACTAGCCTTAGTAATCTCTCAAAAGTCATCTGGAATGCCGCACTTGATGATTATCAAACTCAGGCAAATGAAGTGTTCACACCTCTCAAAGTTTGATTTCACCTCAGTGGAACTTTTAGTTGTAAGAGGGGTGGCCTGCTCTACCCTTAATGCTAGGTCTAGATCCATGCAACCAAGATAAATTAGTATATTCTCCTTCCAATCCTTAAAGTTTGAACCGGTAAGCAATGGAATACTGCTCATATTGAGTGGCATATTGGCAGACATATTAACTGAATCCAAAGAATAAAGTAATAAATATCAAGCTCACATTCTTTATGCATAATAAATCATAATCAATGAGTTCAAATATATGTAAGCCCCAAACAAGATACCAAGCACAACATTGAAATTTTCATCTTTGGACAAAAATAATCAATTGTAATTGGTACTCTCATTCCAAGAATCAAATATTGACAATTAATCATGATCAATTAATAAGTCTGTCTTTGGACTGATTTACTATTCACATGGAAAACTTGACAATTGTCACATATTTATTCCCACAAGTGCATTTGCTATTTGGCCAAATAACATCCTTCCTTTGAGTTGGTCACTATTTGCAGAAATAATAAATACACACACCCAATATTCAAAACAAATTAATTTTACACAATAGAGGTTACTTTGACAACATATTGCTTTAAGTAATCTATTTTAAAATATTAGGCAATATAAAAATATAGTAATACCAAAAATTTGAACTCAATTTCAAAAAATTGAACATGAGATGGCAGAGACTTGTATGGGCAGCTGCATGATCATCGTAGACCCTTGATTTTGGCACTAAGCTAGTTCGATCCTAATTAAGGAAGGCCTAGTCAAGTTCGATCCATTCTTAATGGCTTAAACCTATTTTAAAGTCTTTAATTAGATTGGTTCAATTTTATTAGGCCTAAAATAAGCTGGTTAAATTTTGAATGCCCTAAAAATGGTTCGATTAGAAGTTAGAAGGATTGGGTGTTGATCCAAGTTGATATGGGACATGTCCATATTGAATTGGTTAGCTACCAATTCTATAAGGACCATTCCATATCGATTTGGTAGCACCAAATCGATATGGAATGGAGTCCATATTGAATTGGTTGGCTACCAATTCGATATAGACCATTCTATATCGAATTGGTCCACCAATTAGATATGGATTTGGGTCCATATTGAATTGGTTGGCTAACAATTCTATATGGACCATTTTATATTGAATTTGGAATCTTAATTCTAGTCCATATTGAATTAATCTAATTTTAATTTGACATGGATACAGTTTTATGAGATTGATCCAGATTAAGCTCGGTTTGAATCTATTTTAACCAAGCTATTTTTCTATAAATAGGTGATTAATAAGATAAACACGGAGGGATAAAACAGTAAGAGATGAACTTTTATTAAGGAACTAAGATTAAAAAAAAAAGATAGAAACAAAAGCAACACAAAAGCAGTAGCAGAAAAGATTGAAAAACAAAACTCCAGCACTGAGGAGAGACGATATCTTTGATTAACAAATAGGCAGTAAATAAAAACAAAGCAATGCAGAGAGAAGGAGAAATAAATAGGAAAGGAGGAAACAACTGATAACTAAAAAAGAGAAATAAAGCAACACGGAAGAAAAAGGGACAGAGGAACGAAAAATATCCCAAAGGCAGTAACATACTGTCTTTGGTTTTACCCGGCCAGAATTGTAAATCGTTGCAAGCAAAAGTTTGGTCGACGTTTAAATTTTGGTGGAGCCTTCAATGCAGGTTTGGATTTCTAAATTCTATTTATTTTCATATTCAGTAGCTATACCTCTATTAATAAACATTAAACATTAATTCATCCAGTAGCTAATTAATTCATCATTGCAACTTTGCATAAACTTTAATATTAATGGCTAAGTTGATATGTTCTTTCATCCAATAGTTATGTTTGAGTTTTCCTACATGTTTCAACACTTTAAAATTATGAATCCAACCTAAAATACAATTTAGTTAAACCCTAATTTGAATATTTAAAACCCTAACTTGCATGCTAAAACCCTAGTTTGTATATTTCAAACCAAAATTGCATGATATAGACCCTAAACCCTAATTTAGTAATCTAAACTTTAAGAAACACTAATTCATATGTTAGAACCCTAGTTTGTATATTTATTATTTAACATGATATTTGAATATAGTCTTGAATATTACTATATGTTTGCTTATTGTATGTCTTGATGTATGACTTATTTTATTTTGATTTATGATGAATGATTTATTTTTATTGATTATCAGAAAAAATTTGAATGCTTAAATTCATTTCATTAACTATTTTAATATTGATTATTTTAGTTTTCAAGATGTAAGAGATATATTTCCGCTTTGTGGGTGCCTCATTAGTTAGGTTGAATATAATTTAATTTATTTTGGATTTTAGGATTAATATAAGGGCATGTTTCCATCCTGTATGGGTGCCCATTTATTTTATTTGAACTTGTTGTGATTTTAATAAAGTGATTACTTATTTTTATGATCGCATGTAATAAGGATGATGCTATAATAAGTTAAGAATTTAATAATATTTAGACCTAAAAAGGAGGCTGGTTCTAATAAACCGGGCACTGTGGGGGTGCTGGGTCATTCTCACCTTACCCATGCATATCCAACTTTTCAAACCTATTAGGGGGGTTGGAGATTCCTTAGGATTCGAGTCAGCCACCCCTTTCCATTTTTTGGGTCCGTTATGATGGCGACTCCATTTTTTCCGGGTTTAGGCCGGTATTTTCTAAGATCCTAAGAATAATAGTATCAAAGTCGCAAGACCCATTACATATGGGAGTAGGGGCGAAAATTTCCGCTCACAGTGGTGACTCCATTGGGGATAAGAGAAGTTGATCTGTTGGTCTTTATATTATTTTATTCTTTCTTATTATAATATTGTCCATTACATCATTTAGATTGCATTGTGTGTGTGAGTTAGGACGCCTGTATAACCCGTGTTGTGTCATGTAAGGGATACCATATTTTCACTCAAGGTAAGGAGATCGAGCATGGCATAACCACTCATAGCCTTGTACCATTTGGTATATACTTGCTATGGGAGCCTAAACTTTTCAACCCAAAGACTAAAGCTCATGTAATTGATCTAGTTATTTTTCTTAGGTTTTTACCCCAAATGATTGTTGTTTGACTATGATTAATTTTTCTTGGTATGAACCATGGCTTATTTAGTTTTTTCTTTTTCTAATATGACCTACCTATGTTGTAAGCTCGAAATAGTTTTATTCTTTTAAGCTGAATGACCAAAAATATTTTTAAAAAATCTTTTTCAAGAAGGTCTTTGGACACAAAAAATCTTTCAAGATGGGTCAAAAATCTTTTCCACTTTATGGCCCAAACTTAAGAGCCCAAGAGATTTGAAACAAAGTTATCCTTCACTTCATCTAAAACTACAACCTTTTCTTAAAAGAGCTTACAAATATTTAAGTCAATTATGTAATACCAAAAATCAATTATGGGCCTAGCTTATACCAAAAATCATTAATCATGGGCTTATTTTTTGCATGAATCATTAGTTACTTTTTCAAATGGAAAATCCATTTATGATACACCTCTTAATTTAGTCTTAATCCAATATAACATAAAAGCCATTTTAGTTGATATTTAATGGGTTAAAACCTAAACTAGTGGAAATTATCATGGACTGACTTCCTTGTTTGAAAATATAACTATTAGTTAAAATTGTCCGAGGGAATTTTTTTCGAAAGCAAAATATCCTATGTTGATATTTTGTTGGCCATATACCTAAAAAAAGAGACTCGCCATTCGTATGTGGAAGTTATAAGGTTGGAAGAAACTTCCTAATACTTTGTTTGTTTGTTAATTGTGCATACATGCATACACGCATTGCATTACATGGCATTGATCCTTTCTAACTCATAGACCTAGAGTACAGCTGTTCAAGAGCATCTAATGACACCAATTATAACGGTGATTTTGATTCAAGTGCTTCATTGGAGGATGGATACAAACCAGCTAAGGGATATAGTCGATGAAGTTGTCAAAGGCAGTAACATACTGTCTTTGGTTTTACTCGGCCAGAATTGTAAATCGTTGCAAGCAAAAGTTTGGTCGGCGTTTAAATTTTGGTGGAGCCTTTAACGCAGGTTTGGATTTTTAAATTCTATTTATTTTCATATTCTGTAGCTATACCTCTATTAATAAACATTAAACATTAATTCAAGTAGCTAATTAATTCATTACTGCAACTTTGCTTAAACTTTAATATTAATGGCTAAGTTTATATGTTCTTTCTTCCAATAGTTATGGTTGAGTTTTCCTACATATTTCAGAACTTTTAAATTATGAATCCAACCTAAAATACAATTTAGTTAAACCCTAGTTTGAATATTTAAAACCCTAACTTGCATGCTAAAACCCTAGTTTGTATATTTCAAACCAAAATTGCATGATATAAACCCTAAACCCTAATTTAGTAATCTAAACTTTAAGAAACCCTAATTCATATGTTAGAACCCTAGTTTGTACATTTATTATTTAACATGATATTTAAATATAGTATCGATTATTAATATATGTTTGCTTATTATATGTTTTGATGTATGACTTATTTTATTTTGATTTGTGATGAATGATTTATTTTTATTGATTATCAGAAATATTTGAATGGTTTAATTCATTTCATTAACTATTTTAATATTGATTATTTTAGTTTTCTAGATGTAAGAGGTATGTTTCTGCTTTGTGGGTATCTCATTAGTTAGGTTTAATGTAATTTAATTTATTTTGGATTTTAGGATTAATATAAAGGCATGTTTCCATCATGTATGGGTGTTCATTTCTTTTTTTGAACTTGTTGTGATTTTAATAAAGTGATTACTTATTTTTATGATCGCATGTAGTATGGATGATGCTATAATAAGTTAAAAATTTAATAATATTTAGACCTAAAAAGGAGGTCAGTTCCAATAAACCGGGCGCTGTGAGGGTACTAGGTCATTCTCACCTTCCTCACGCGTATCCAACTTTCCAAACCCAATAGGGGGTTGGGGATTCCTTAAGAATTGAGTCATCCACCCCTTTTTTTTTCTAGCCCGTTTGGGTGTCGACTTCATTTTCTCCTGCTTTAGACCCGTGTTCTCTAAGGCCTTGAGCCTAGCAGTGCCGAAGTCGCGAGAACCATTTCATATGGGAGTGGGCGTGAAAATCTCCGCTCTTAATCATACAAGTGGTCATCCGCATTTCTGCCAAAATTCTTCTCATGCACTATTTAAAATCTTATCAGTAATGATCATATATATTTTCATCTATAACGAAAATATATATTATCAGGAATTCCATTGTGCTAATCACAGTAACTATGCATTCAAAATGATTGGGCCATAAACATTACCAATTGTATGCATCCAAAAATTGCCACGAATCAACAAAACATGAATTATAATGTCCATTGAGTAAACTTATTATTATATTAATCTTTTTAATTTCACAATGCTCAAGAAAATCTTATGGCCAAAGTTCTCCAAAACCATATGTAGACAAATAGTACAAATTCAATCCATATGTTGATGACATCACAAAAAAAAATAGATATCAAAGAATTGATTGATTTTACTTATATATTTGGCATCTGAAATTAGTCAATATTTCCAAAAACCAAACAATTAGCACATAAATTATTTCAATTGTATAAAACCCTAGGATTAGAACAATCCAAATAAAAATCTAACGATTTTAAACATGATCGGTCCTTATACCACTTGTTAGAAAAACTTTATGCAAATAAAGTATTGCAATAATCCTAAGATCTCATGTAAATCGCTAAACAACCATAGAAAAATTAAAATTAAATTCAGAAGCGTACATGATTCCATGTTAATTGATCGCCTAAAGTTGGATAGTTTTGAGTTTTGATTTGTTGTCTTAGAGTATTTGCCCTGAATATGGGGCAGACAAAATAGACAACTCAAATCTAACTCAGGGACCACAACTCTTATAATATTTTTTATATAATAGGTCAATTAGGTTCCCATAAAACTCTAACTACTAGTATTCAGTTTCTACATATATATGACCCATACCAAATTAAATATTTCTAGAGCTCAAAAAATTATATCACTTTATTTACTCTATTAAATTAGATAGCCTAAAATATAATTATATTAATTTGAAAATCCAAATTAAGATTAAAATTCAACACTATTAGCCCCTTTAACACCACACCCTATTGATGTTTAGCCATATAACATAAACTAACTCAGTAAATCACTCTCATTATCAAACTATATGTTACTAGTTGTTGGTGTGATATGCTAGTGTGATTTTTTTTTATTTTTTGTAATTTTTATATTTTATATTTTTTAATATTAATAATATTATAAAAATTTTTCTTTTTATTTTTTTATGTATTTTGTAATTTTCTTTAATTTTTATATTTTATATTTTAATATTAATTTATAATATTAATAGTATTATAAAAATTATTTATTAATATGATAAATTATTAATATAAAAAATTATTGGCCTTCATATTAAAATATTTTTATGTTATAATATATAGTATTAATAAATTATAATAATTTTTAAAATTTTAAATTATTAAATACTTGTTGAAAGTATAAATTATTAAAATTATTTATTTAAAATTATTTATTAATATTATAAATTATTAATAATTTAAAAGTTATTTATTAAAAATTAGGCTGTACCATGAAATTTAATTAAAATCCAAATTGAATTTTAATATTTAACTAAAGTTTAAAATAGACACTGCCATTAACTCAATTTAATGATTCTATTAAAAAAATTATTGGCGTAAATTTGAAAGAAAAAATTTCAATTTTGACTAACTTTGAAATAAAAATTTCCAATTTGATCTAAAAAAAAGTTTAAGGTCTAATTTTAACTTTACACTATAGTACACTGTCTAAATTGGATATTTATAAAATAATTATTTGTAAACTCATCTTTTAAGCTTTTTTTATAATGAATTTTTGACAAGTTTCATCGAAGAGAAGATTCTTTCAGCAATTATTATTGACATATCAAGTCAGAGTTAGAGAGTGTTTCTTAAAACTAGAGTTTTTCAGCTTATTGTGAATAAGTGATTTTTAGATTATAATCAGATTAAAAATAAGTAGTTAAGCGTTTCTGTAAACTAGTTAATAATCAGCTGATAATCAATTTATAATCAGTTAAGTGTTTCTGTAAAATCAGCTTATAATCAGTTTATAATCAGTTAAGTGTTTCTGTAAAATCAGCTTATAATCAGTTTTTAATTACAGAAATTATCAAAATGACCAAACTGTCCCTGAGTTTATTTATTGTATAAAAATAATTTTTAAAAAAATTTATTTTGCAATAATAATAATAATAAAATTTATTTAATAATAATAATAATAATAATAATAATAATAATAATAATAAATGTAAAAGAATTTTGATGGAAACTAAAGTGTATAGGGTGGGCAAATTTGAAATATTGAAGATTTAGTATGTAATATCCTTAATCATGCCCTAGTAGTCTTGGTGTTATTGTTGTTGCACTTGAATTATGTATATATTGAAATAAGTTGATAAGAAATTGGAAGAGAATGTTTATGTATGGTGATTGGGAAAGGAAATAGGGTTTAGAGACAAGTTTATATGTTGTGTATATGGTGATATATATAACATATAAAGTGGTCAAAATGGAAAGTCAAGGTGTTGGATAGTGGAGGAAGATATTTCTTTTATTAGTGAGTAATTACATAATTGGGCACATAAGAGACAAAATGTTAGTTATATAGTTAAGGGTATTTTGGTAATTGTTTGAATTGGAATACTTGGTGGAGATTAAAGAAGAGTTGACTTTGTTTCTTGTGGTTGATATTTCTTCTTTCTTCTTGGTGTGGCCGGCTGAACAAAGGGACAAGGAGAGCAAGAGGATAATTGAAGGTTTTGATGATTTTAAACTTGGATTGGAAGGAGTTTTCAAGTTTACAAGTTGGAATTTCAAGGAATTTCATTAATTGGTAAGTTTTCTCTTGTTTGCCTTTGTTATTTTTGAAGCTTGGTTTGAGTTGAGTTGTGTTTTGATGATGGTGTGATTCATTGGGTTATGGTGTGATTTTAAGTGTTGATTTTGCTTGTTAGATGAGAAGTTGAGTTGGTGTTGGTATTGGAAGTGGTTGTGTTGAGTTTGTGTTAGGGTTTGAGTTTGTAAGTGTTGTCAATGTTATAGAAATTGATGTATTATATTATTGTTTGGATTAGGTTTTGGAAGAAGTGGTTTATCTTAATTGTAAAGTGAACAATCTTTGGAAGAGAAGATTTCTTGGAGTTGTTTGAGTGTTTATAAGGTAAGTACAACTATTTGTTTACAAACATGCATATAATGTGTAAGCTTAACATTCTTTTGGTTGTAAATGTGTTGTGGTATCAAATGTGTTATTAATGTGTTTTGATGATGTAAATAAGTATTGAGGATGTTGATTGTGTCCATTCTAAATGAGGTTATGTTGTGTATAATGTGTTTGATGTTAAACAAAAGAAAGTTTGTTAAAGTTAGTGTTTATGCATGAGACACGTGAATTGGGGCGGTCGCGATTATTGAAGTGCGGTCGCGACTTAGATCGAACTTCTGACCGCGAAACCTACTGTGTTAAGGTTTCATCTTTGATTGTGAAGTGCGGTCGCGACTCAGATCGGATTTCTGACCGCGAAACCTACTGTGATAAATTTTATCTTTTGATTGTGTAGAACGGTCGCGACTTAGCTTGGTGCGACCGCGATAGTCGTTCTGTTCTGTTTTATTTGAAGTAAGTAAAGAATGTAAAGCATGTTGCTTATATGATAATGTAATGTGAATTGTGATTGATTATGATAATTAAGATGATATGTGAGGCCATTGTGTTTTGGGCCAAGATGATTCAAATGAAATGGTTGAGGCATGATTGCCTAATAAATTATGAATTGTGAAATGAATTGAGAAAGAATAAATGAAATGTTAGTATGCCTAATGTGTTGATTCAACTTTCAGAGTCCTGTATTTGATGGCATGCCTATAACTCATTGGATAGGCGAAATGGGAGGCCCGTAAGCCGAGTCCAATTTGAGTAATGTTTATGAATCACTGGATAGGTGAAATGGGAGGCCCGTAAACCGATTCCAGTTGTAAAATGTGAATATGAAATGATGGTGAAATGGGAGACCCGTAAACCACTTCCATTTGAGAATTTGTAACAGTCTAGCCAGGTTGAGGATCTCCTCATGTTAATGGGTTGATGGTCCAAGAGACTGGGTCTGTTACGCTATCCATGGATAGAGATATGATATATTTTGCCTACGGGCTTGATGATTGTGATATTGAATCAAACACAGGGACTCTGAACTTTGAATAACATATTAGGGTGTTTTGGGCCAGATATGTCTTAGGTTTAATGTAATTTAGGATTTATGAATCGTGATCATTGCCTAATGAAATTGATGCGTAATGATATATTATAATGTTCTGAAATGTAATTATGGTATGATAATTTATGATGAATAAGTTATGACTTGCTATGTATTATTTACTTGATTGAGTGTCATGAGCATTGCATCAAGCATTTTGATAGTGTAGTTGTTTTACTAAGCCGTTGGCTTAGCGCGATTGTGTTCATCGCGCAGGTGTTAGAGAAGAACCCGAGAGATCCACTAGACCGAGTGAGTCTAGGAATTGAAGAGTTGAGTAGGACTTAAAGATCAAAGAGAAAGCTGCCAATCATGTATAGACTCTTTATGTTTTGTAAAGTATTGGATTTAATGTATATGTATATAATTTTGTAAACTTGTACTTGGACATATTTATATATGCAAATACATTTGATAAATTCCGCTGCGTATTAAATCAAATGTTTATATTTATTTTGTTTTATTTTAATAGTAAATACCATTATACTATATATATATATAATGCAAATTGTTTATGGAAGAATGTAGCATTCTTAGGTTCTATGTATGTTCATTACATGGTGGTGATATGTAGTGAACGTATTTGGAATTTAGGGGTGTTACAATTGTTTTGGTATCAGAGCCTAGGTTTGAGATTCTCAACCTAGGTAAAATGTAATAAAAAGAATAATTTGATTTTAAAAGTTGATTTTGAATAAAATATATGTTGGTATTGGCAGCCTTTGATCTTTAATAAGGTGTATTTGGTCGTGTTTGCAGAGATAGGTAGTAATGGATCCCCATTCACGGCAGTCTGTTGAGGGAAGTGCAGAGAGTATAGCTCCTGTTGAGAGTAGGGAGGGAGCTAGAGTTGAGGTAGCCAGTGAGGTACCTGCTTCAGTGTCGGGGAGACCAGCAGGTGATGAGGTTCCACCAGCCTGGTTTAGACATATGATGGAAGTTATGAGGCAAGCACCAGTGCAACCTACACCACCACCTCAGCCTCAGGTACCAGTGAGACAATATGATAAACTGAGGAAGTTTGGGGCAGAGGATTTTCTGGGTACGATAGATCCAGCTATGGCAGAACAGTGGCTTGATAAAGTTCAGAGAATTTTTATTCAGTTGCAAGCCACATCAGAGGAGAAGTTTGATTATGCTAGGTCATTATTACAGAAGGACGCTTATGACTGGTGGAAGACCGTACCACATGCCATGGATGATCCACCCACATTGACCTATGCTGATTTCCATAGGGAATTTGAATTGAAGTATACTCCTAGGGAGTATAAGGATGTGAAGAAAATGGAGTTCTTGAGTTTGAAACAAGATCATCGTACAATAACTGAATATGAAGTGGAGTTTATTCGATTAAGTCATTATGCGGGAGGCATTATATCAGATGAAATTGACAGATGTAGGAGATTCGAAGAGGGGTTGAGGCCTTCTCTTGTATGTCATGTGGCTGGATCCAGATATACTGATTTCTCTCAGCTTGTGGCAGCAGCACGGAGTGTGGAAAGAGTTCAAAGCATTGCAGCTGCATCTGAGGAAGAGACTAGAGTGAGAAGACCCCAGTTTGAGGCAGGGTCTTCATCAGTGAAGAGGGGCAGAGGGAGCTTTGTTCCTAGAGTGGGAAGGAGTCAGAGGCCGATGAGTAGGTCAGGGCAGTTTCATAGACAGAGATCAAGACCTGCAGCTTCTGTGGCTAGTGCACCGACTTCCTTTATTCAGAGATCCACTCCGCTGGCATGTGAGCAATGTGGGAAGATTCATGTGGGTGCTTGTAGGAGGATTGGTGGACCGGGTGTGTGCTTCCATTGTGGGTCGCCTGACCATTTCATTAGAGAGTGTCCTGAGATGCAGGACCAGAGGTCATTGGAATCTGCAGCTTCTCGGCAGAGTTTTAGCAGAGGAGGTCGAGGAAGCAGGGGTTTCAGCCGAGGGGGTAGATCTGGGTATAGTCAGAGAGGAGGATCTGCACCCAGGGATGGCAGACCAGATGAGGCTGGGCCTTCTCAGCGGGTTTATGTGATGCAAAGACAACCTGATGCTTCTGCAGTCATAGCTGGTACTTTTTCTTTATTTGGCATATCTGTACTTGCTTTGATTGACCCTGGATCCACACATTCTTACATAAGTGCATCCGTATTGCCTGTGTCTGAAATGCATGCTGAGTCCCTAGGATTTGATGTGTTGGTGACAAATCCTTTAGGGCATAGCGTAATTGTTAGTAAGGTGCATAGAGATTGTGCGGTAGTGGTGCAGGGTGAGAAGTTTTGTGGTGATTTGATTGAGATGCCATTTAAAGAATTTGATTTGATTCTTGGCATGGATTGGCTGTCTAGGCATGGAGCTGTGGTAGATTGTAAGAAGAAGTGTGTTACTTTGAGAACTAGTGATGATAGAGTAGTGTTGGTATCTAGTGAGCAGAGACAGCTTGCATCTTTGTTTGTTTCAGCTGTTGCAGCTAGGAAGATGATCAGAAAAGGGTGTGAAGCTTATCTTGCTCATGTGTTGGATACCAGAGTGGTAGGGTCTCAATTGGATAGCATTCCCACAGTTTCAGAATTCCCAGATGTTTTTCCAGAGGAGTTGCCAGGATTGCCTCCTTAGAGAGAGGTGGAGTTTGGTATTGAGTTGTTACCAGGTACCACTCCTATCTCTATTACTCCTTATAGAATGGCACCTGTCGAATTAAGAGAATTGAAGGTGCAGTTGCAAGAGTTGCTGGATAAGGGTTTTATTCGACCTAGTGTGTCGCCATGGGGAGCTCCTATTTTGTTTGTTAAGAAAAAGGATGGTACTATGAGGTTGTGTATCGATTATAGGCAATTGAACAAGATAACTATTAAGAATAAATACCCTTTGCCTAGAATCGATGATCTCTTTGATCAATTGAAGGGAGCAGCTGTGTTTTCTAAAATTGATTTGAGATCGGGGTACCATCAATTGCGGGTTAGAGCTGAGGATGTGCCAAAAACAGCTTTTCGAACCAGATATGGGCATTATGAGTTTTTGGTAATGCCATTTGGTTTGACGAATGCACCTGCCGCTTTTATGGACTTGATAAATAGGGTGTTTAGGCCCTATTTGGATCAGTTTGTGGTAGTGTTTATAGATGATATCTTGGTGTATTCGCGAAATGAAGAGGAGCATAGTGAGCATCTTCGGATAGTGTTACAAATCTTGAGAGAGAAGCAGTTGTTTGCCAAATTATCGAAGTGTGAGTTCTGGTTGAACCAAGTAGCTTTTCCCGGTCATATTGTGTCAGCAGATGGCATTAGGGTTGACCCGAGTAAAGTTGAAGCTATTCTAAATTGGAGTCCACCGAAGACTGTGACTGAAGTTAGAAGTTTTCTGGGATTGGCCGGCTATTATCGACGTTTTGTGAAAGGATTTTCTTTAATAGCTACTCCACTCACCAGATTGCTTCGGAAGGGAGTTAAATTTGTGTGGACTGATCAATGCCAGACCAGTTTTGAGCAGTTGAAAGAGATGTTGACTCAAGCACCTGTTCTCACTTTACCTGTGGAAGATAAACCATATGTGATCTACAGTGATGCTTCACATAATGGTTTGGGTTGTGTGTTGATGCAAGAGGGTAAAGTGATAGCTTATGCTTCTCGACAGTTGAAACCGCATGAGCTCAATTATCCGACTCATGATTTGGAGCTAGCAGCCATTGTGTTTGCTTTGAAGATTTGGCGTCATTATCTATTTGGAGAGAAGTGTTTCATCTATACTGATCACAAAAGTTTGAAGTATTTGGGTGTTCAGAAGGAGCTAAATCTTCGGCAGAGGAGATGGTTGGAATTGATTAAAGACTACGACTGTTTGATTGACTATCATCCAGGTAAAGCAAATGTTGTTGCTGATGCCTTGAGTCGGAAGTCTTTAGCTGGTTTAACAGTTTACTCGCTCTCGTTGCTTGTTGAGTTGAGAGCATTGTGTGCTAGCTTTGTACCTTGTGATGATGGTGCATTGTTGGCACAATTGCAAGTGAGACCAGTTTTGTTGGACCAGATCAAAGAAGCTCAGTTGACTGATGAGAAAATTCAGAGGATTGTGTCAGTTTGTCAACAGGGAGAGAGCCGAGATTTTGTTGTGAGAGATGATGGGAGCTTATGGTTTAAGAGTAGACTGTGTATGCCTGATGATGATAATTTAAGAAAAATTATTTTAGAAGAAGCACACCAATCAACTTTTGCTATGCATCCGGGTAGTACCAAGATGTATCATGATTTGAGACAACATTATTGGTGGTCCGGTATGAAGAGAGACATTGCAGAGTTTGTGTCTAAATGTCTCACTTGTCAGAGGGTGAAAGCCGAGCATCAAGTTCCAACTGGGTTGCTTCAACCTTTGTCAGTGCCTGAGTGGAAGTGGGATAGAGTAACTATGGACTTTGTGTCTGGTTTGCCTTTGACACAAAGGAAGCATGATGCCATATGGGTGATTGTGGATAGATTGACTAAGACAGCTCATTTCCTTCCGGTGCGGATGGATTACTCTTTGGAGAAGTTGGCTGAGCTGTATATCCATGAGATTGTGAAATTGCATGGTGTCCCAATTTCTTTAGTGTCTGATCGAGATCCTAGATTCACCTCGAGATTTTGGAAGAGTTTGCATGGAGCTTTAGGTTCTCGATTGCATTTCAGTACTGCTTTCCATCCCCAGACAGATGGACAGTCAGAGAGAGTGATACAGATCATTGAGGATATGTTGAGAAGCTGTGTCATTGATTTCTCTGGAAGTTGGGACGGATTTTTGCCACTTGTGGAATTTGCCTATAATAACAGTCATCAATCGAGCATTGGTATGGCACCATTTGAGGCACTGTATGGTAGACGGTGCAGAACACCTCTTTGTTGGAGTGAACTTAGTGAAGGTAAAATAATTGGCCCTGATTTGATTCAAGAAACGGAAGAGAAAGTGAAGTTGATTCGAGGCAGGTTAAAAGCAGCTTCAGACCGACATAAGTCTTATGCAGATCTGAAAAGGAGAGACATAAAATTTGATGTTGGAGATAAGGTATTTTTGAAAGTATCTCCTTGGAAGAAGATTTTGAGGTTCGGTCGGAAAGGAAAATTGAGTCCTCGTTTCATTGGGCCGTATGAAGTGTTAGAAAGAGTTGGGCCAGTGGCGTATCGACTTGCTTTGCCACCTGAGTTGGATCGTATTCATAATTTGTTTCATGTTTCTATGTTGAGGAGATATAGGTCGGATCCATCTCATGTGTTGTCAGTTGAATCTATTGAGGTAAGTCCAGATCTGACATTTGAAGAGGAACCAGTTGCTATTTTGGCACATGAAGTGAAAGAGTTGAGGAACAAGAGAGTGCCACTTGTGAAAGTGTTATGGAAGAATCATGGAAGAGAAGAGGCAACTTGGGAAAGTGAACAATTCATGCAAGAACAATATCCTCAGTTGTTTCAGAGTTGATTTCAGGTAATTTCGAGGACGAAATTTCTTTTTAGAGGGGGAGAATTGTAATATCCTTAATCATGCCCTAGTAGTCTTGGTGTTATTGTTGTTGCACTTGAATTATGTATATATTGTAATAAGTTGATAAGAAATTGGAAGAGAATGTTTATGTATGGTGATTGGGAAAGGAAATAGGGTTTAGAGACAAGTTTATATGTTGTGTATATGGTGATATATATAACATATAAAGTGGTCAAAATGGAAAGTCAAGGTGTTGGATAGTGGAGGAAGATATTTCTTTTATTAGTGAGTAATTACATAATTGGGCACATAAGAGACAAAATGTTAGTTATATAGTTAAGGGTATTTTGGTAATTGTTTGAATTGGAATACTTGGTGGAGATTAAAGAAGAGTTGACTTTGTTTCTTGTGGTTGATATTTCTTCTTTCTTCTTGGTGTGGCCGGCTGAACAAAGGGACAAGGAGAGCAAGAGGATAATTGAAGGTTTTGATGATTTTAAACTTGGATTGGAAGGAGTTTTCAAGTTTACAATTTGGAATTTCAAGGAATTTCATTAATTGGTAAGTTTTCTCTTGTTTGCCTTTGTTATTTTTGAAGCTTGGTTTGAGTTGAGTTGTGTTTTGATGATGGTGTGATTCATTGGGTTATGGTGTGATTTTAAGTGTTGATTTTGCTTGTTAGATGAGAAGTTGAGTTGGTGTTGGTATTGGAAGTGGTTGTGTTGAGTTTGTGTTAGGGTTTGAGTTTGTAAGTGTTGTCAATGTTATAGAAATTGATGTATTATATTATTGTTTGGATTAGGTTTTGGAAGAAGTGGTTTATCTTAATTGTAAAGTGAACAATCTTTGGAAGAGAAGATTTCTTGGAGTTGTTTGAGTGTTTATAAGGTAAGTACAACTATTTGTTTACAAACATGCATATAATGTGTAAGCTTAACATTCTTTTGGTTGTAAATGTGTTGTGGTATCAAATGTGTTATTAATGTGTTTTGATGATGTAAATAAGTATTGAGGATGTTGATTGTGTCCATTCTAAATGAGGTTATGTTGTGTATAATGTGTTTGATGTTAAACAAAAGAAAGTTTGTTAAAGTTAGGGTTTATGCATGAGACACGTGAATTGGGGCGGTCGCGATTATTGAAGTGCGGTCGCGACTTAGATCGAACTTCTGACCGCGAAACCTACTATGTTAAGGTTTCATCTTTGATTGTGAAGTGCGGTCGCGACTCAGATCGGATTTCTGACCGCGAAACCTACTGTGATAAATTTTATCTTTTGATTGTGTAGAACGGTCGCGACTTAGCTTGGTGCGACCGCGATAGTCGTTCTGTTCTGTTTTATTTGAAGTAAGTAAAGAATGTAAAGCATGTTGCTTATATGATAATGTAATGTGAATTGTGATTGATTATGATAATTAAGATGATATGTGAGGCCATTGTGTTTTGGGCCAAGATGATTCAAATGAAATGGTTGAGGCATGATTGCCTAATAAATTATGAATTGTGAAATGAATTGAGAAAGAATAAATGAAATGTTAGTATGCCTAATGTGTTGATTCAACTTTCAGAGTCCTGTATTTGATGGCATGCCTATAACTCATTGGATAGGCGAAATGGGAGGCCCGTAAGCCGAGTCCAATTTGAGTAATGTTTATGAATCACTGGATAGGTGAAATGGGAGGCCCGTAAACCGATTCCAGTTGTAAAATGTGAATATGAAATGATGGTGAAATGGGAGACCCGTAAACCACTTCCATTTGAGAATTTGTAACAGTCTAGCCAGGTTGAGGATCTCCTCATGTTAATGGGTTGATGGTCCAAGAGACTGGGTCTGTTACGCTATCCATGGATAGAGATATGATATATTTTGCCTACGGGCTTGATGATTGTGATATTGAATCAAACACAGGGACTCTGAACTTTGAATAACATATTAGGGTGTTTTGGGCCAGATATGTCTTAGGTTTAATGTAATTTAGGATTTATGAATCGTGATCATTGCCTAATGAAATTGATGCGTAATGATATATTATAATGTTCTGAAATGTAATTATGGTATGATAATTTATGATGAATAAGTTATGACTTGCTATGTATTATTTACTTGATTGAGTGTCATGAGCATTGCATCAAGCATTTTGATAGTGTAGTTGTTTTACTAAGCCGTTGGCTTAGCGCGATTGTGTTCATCGCGCAGGTGTTAGAGAAGAACCCGAGAGATCCACTAGACCGAGTGAGTCTAGGAATTGAAGAGTTGAGTAGGACTTAAAGATCAAAGAGAAAGCTGCCAATCATGTATAGACTCTTTATGTTTTGTAAAGTATTGGATTTAATGTATATGTATATAATTTTGTAAACTTGTACTTGGACATATTTATATATGCAAATACA
This sequence comes from Garcia nutans, assembly GCA_947685225.1. Taxonomy (NCBI): domain Eukaryota; kingdom Viridiplantae; phylum Streptophyta; class Magnoliopsida; order Malpighiales; family Euphorbiaceae; genus Garcia; species Garcia nutans. The sequence continues at coordinate 7,672,697 of CANTUV010000068.1, forward strand.
TTTGATAAATTCCGCTGCGTATTAAATCAAATGTTTATATTTATTTTGTTTTATTTTAATAGTAAATACCATTATACTATATATATATATATAATGCAAATTGTTTATGGAAGAATGTAGCATTCTTAGGTTCTATGTATGTTCATTACATGGTGGTGATATGTAGTGAACGTATTTGGAATTTAGGGGTGTTACATAGTAGGGATAATATGGTCTTTTAATTGGTCAAAACTGCTTAAAAAATAAGTGCTTAGAAAAATAGCAAAACCCAACTTTTAAAAAAATGATTAAAATCAAATTATAATCTACTATTTAAGTTTTCAGAAACACTTAAATAAACAACTTATAATCTAAAAACTGCTTATAATCAGTTTTGACCAGCTTTTAAGTTTTTAGAAACACCCTCTTAATCCCGTTAACAAATATATCTAAGAATAGACCCAAGACGACACCTTGAGGGGGGCCAAAACATATATTAATAATATAAAATTTTTAATAAATTTTTACAATAAAATTTTTTTAATTTCATTAAAAATTTCATAGAACAAAATAGTTTTAATAAAATAAATTCTAAATTATTATTATTTTTTATTCATTTATTTGCAAATATAACATAGAATTCAAGTTTATATTACAATTAATCTCATTTTGTTCCATTCTAAATTTTCAGCCAATCTTCTAAAATTACCATAATTAATTAAAAATTCATACTTAGATAATTAATTACAACCTTTAGAATGTATAACTAAAAAAAATCCAATAAAGGTGAAAAAATTATTTAAGAACTTAATATTGAAAATTTAGAGTTTTAAATAGGAATTTTGATAATAAAATAAAACTTTTAGTAAAATTTGTTATTTAGAATATTGATTTACCTTTACTAAAACTCAATTTTATAAATAAAACTGAGAAAAATCATATTTCAATCAAATAGAAGCTCAAGATTTTGAAAGAAAAAATAAAAATAAATCAAAGTAATTCATTTACTAATTATAGACTCATTGATCATATCTATTTAATGTCTAAAAATCTTATCTTTTAAAAGAATTATCTTCAAATTTAACAGAAAAAGAAAAAAAATCTAAAAAAAGGAAAGAAGTGGGACAAAATGAGAAAAAATGAAACAATAGAATGATAGAGGGGCCAAAAACCTATTTACTTTAAATAATAATTTATAAAATAAATATACTATACATAAACTAAAAAATTTGAAGGGAACGTGTTGGTTATAGTTAATGAGCAAATAAAAGGAAGATAATGTGTAAATTTATTCTTCATTAATATCAAATTTTTAAGACCATCAAAGTTCCCATGCATGCTTCACGACTACCTTGCCCACATAAACTTGAAATATTTGAATGATAATCTAAAAAAAAAAGTCAATTTTTATTTTCAGTGATAAAATATTAGTGTTATTAACATGCATAATACTAAGAAAATATTTAATAACACAATTTGTTTCATCCGTAAACAGTAAAACAACCGCAATTTATTATTTTACAAATATATCATAAGTTTCATAAACTAAGAAAATATTTTATCTCAAGCCTCTTTAATTATTGTATGTCTTGTCTCAATTGTAGTCGCATTAAATATCTTTTTGAATTTTAGGTGATGTAAGTTTCAAAATTTTCAAGTGCATTACTCAAAACAATTCTTTTTATTTCATCGTTAGAGCTAATAAGAAATTGTAAAAGTTATAAAAAGTATCCTAGATTACTTAATTCATTAGATTCACCATATGATTATAAAAAGCCAATCCCTAATAAAATAGAAGTCTAATTGGTGGAAAACAGACAACCCCTAGCTTTTATAAAGCGATTTGATAGAAAATTATTCTAACAATAGTTTGGTAATTATAGTTAAAAGTTGATGTTATAATTTGAGCATTTTTTTGGGCCTAGCCCAATAGGTGAGCCAATGAGTTAAACTCACGGCTTTGCAGTGGAGTCCATTATTTTTCAACTAAATTCTAATAAAAGAAATTGCATGGCATAATACATTTTAAGTTTCATTTTCATTTTTACTGCCATTACTTTTGTTTTTCACTTTTAGCTTTTCTTCTTTTCAATTTTAACTTTTTTTTAATCTTTCAATAATATGGAAGTTATTCTAGATAAATTTGCGAAGTGGATGGTAAAGGGGAGGTTACGTGCACCGGGCCATATAAAGAGTGTAGCAAACCACAAAGGATCATCTGCATCTACAACTGTAGTAGCCACTTGATTTTTTTTTTAATTTTTGAAATTTTATTTTGCTGGACTTCTTTGTCATTAAAGAAATCCTTAAATTCTTTGATGTTCGATGATTCATTAAGATGATAAAGTTTTTCTTAATTCGTGAAATTAATTTCTAGTCATCTTCCGATTTTGTCTTGTTTTTACTATTCACATTTACCAGTGTATATTTTTATTAAGTAATAATGTAAATCAACAAGTTAATTAAGATTATATGTAGGTATATGTTATATATAGTTTAGGTATATGCTGTATATAGTTTAACTAAAGAATAACAATATATATGAATAAATGTTATATATATATTTAACTAAGGAATAATAATATATGTGTGTATACGTTTATATATTTGGTGTATATTACATATACTTTAAGAAAGAATAAGACTATATGTGGGTATATGTAGGTATATATGGGTATGTATTTTAATTTAAGAATGATAGTATATATGGGTATTTATTTAAGAGTATAAAAGTAATATATGTTTAATTATTTATTGGTATATATTACATATAACAACATATACGTCTTAAATTTTAAAGAATAAAAATATAAAAATGATATATATTTATTTATATTTCAATATATGTTACAGTATATGTTGGTATACATTGATATATGCTACATATAGTAAAAACTCATTATAAACATTTTTAATTTAATATTTTTAGCAAAATAATTTGAAACTTGTCTTAAAAAATTAAAAAATAAGCTGCATAAATAATATAAACAATACAAAAAAAAACAAATAGACTAATAAATAAATAAATATCACAAAAAACAAATACACAACAAAAGAAGATAAAAAAATATAAAAACCATAAAAAATAAATTTAAAAAAAAAACAATGGCAACATAACTAAAAATATAAAATAAAAAATATTATAATTATATAATGAAATTAAAAAAAATATTGTTATATATTAATATATATATATATTTACATGAAACCAACTATATTTTTAATTATTTTGTTATAATGTTAATTAAATATAAGGGTTTGAAGCTGCTGAAGAAATTATTGCAGTGTAAGAATTTGTTGGTCAAGGGTCTTTAAAAATAAGGGACTATTTAAGACCACTTTATTTTTGCAAAGAAATAGAGTTAATTGAGTAAAACCGAAATTTTTTTTTTTTGCACTGTAAAATTTAAAATGGAATTAATTTTTAGGTTATTTTTGTAAATAACCTATTCTAATATTTAGGCTTCTAGAAATACGTTTTTTTTCCTGCTTATAGCAACTTTTGGAAGATTTATCTTTTCGTAGTTTTATTAGATTAATGTGCCATTTGTGGCATTTTGTCTATCTCGTTGAATATTTTCTTTCTTTATATGTATTTCATTTTTTTTTCTATTTGGTACTTGTTGCATTTTTAGTAGTTTGCTTATTTGTGCTATCAGGATTCCTGAATACTTTAAACCTTATATATATATTGTAAACTTTTAAAATGTGATGACAAATTTTCAAAATTCAATAAAGAAGTTTTCTCTCTTCGTCTATTTTTCTAGGAATTCATAGACTAAATAGGTTAATAGCAATTTGATTTCATTTATTCTTAACTTCTGTTATGTCGTTAATGCAATCAATTGGTGCAACCAATCAAATATAATAATCTACTTGACTTTGTTCAAAATAATTATGTAACACCCATAATTTTAAAATGTATAAAAATAATTAATGTGAGGGAGTAACTAAGTATGTTAGAAGAGATATATATAGTATATACATAGAGTATATATGATATATACACATATACACATATACATATTTAAGTTAAAAAATGATAATAAAAAAGTGAAAGTCAAAGTGAGAAAGAAAATATTTATGGATGGGAATTAAAAGAAATAAAATATATAATATTTAATAATTTAATTAATTAAGTATATAAGGATAAGAATGGAAAATTAAAAAATGAAAGTCTTCTCTTCCTCTTCCTTCATCACCATGGTCGTATTTCTCATGTAAGAAAGGGGAGAGTTTTCTTTTCTTAATTACTCCAATTTTCACTAAAAATCAAAGGAATTCAAGTGGATTTTGAAGAAATATCAAGGATTTAAGTAAGTGCTCCTCCTTTTAAACTTGTAATATTTAGTTTTTAGATTATGTAAATATATGGTTAGAGAGAGAATTGATTTTAATTGAGAAAGAGGATAGTTATGAAGTCAATATGATGTTTTTATGTTGAATTAGTGGTTAATTAGTTAAAGTGAGCTTGATTGGTGAAGTTTGTAATATGGAAGTGTAGAATTTAGGGTTTTTGGAGGATTTTAGTTAGGAATAGTACAATGAATGACTAATTTGGGTAGTTTAAGTGTGAATATGATTTTAATAGAAAGAATTGAACTTTTGTGGGATTAGGGGTGGCTAGGCCAAGTGGTGAAGCTTAGGGCATTTTGAATTTGAAGCTTGGAAAGTGGGATTGGTTGGATTTTAGCAAAGGGAGGTTTGTACATACTTTGATAGCATTTACTTAAGGTGTTTTTGTTTTGGTATAACTATATTGGTACATTGAAAGGTTGTTGCTTTACTTTTAAAATGACATAATTTATAAATCCTATGCATTTTAACAAAATGCGATTTTAGATTTGCTTTGAATTTATATACCGTTATGTTAAGGTGTTGTGAAACATTTTTAAAGAGGCACATTACTGTAATAGGAAATAATGTGCATTGTAAAAGTAATTATTGAATATGGTGGATTATGGGAAAATATGGAAAATTGATAAGTGAGATGAGAATGTGAAAATGAGATGTAGCATTGTTATGAATGGTTGCCCTACACAATCTTATTTTAAAATATTGAATTTAGTATTATTGAGTTGACATGCCAACGATACATCATAATATTTTATATGCCTTCGGGCTAGATATACCTGTATCACTTCTATTATGATGCCTTTGGATGAGATATACTGGTATCGGATACTTCAATGTCGAGTAGACGACCTCTCGGTGAGATACACTAGCATCACATGACACTTAATCTCCGATGTAAGACTTTTGGGTTGCGATAGATCAAATCAATATTTCTGGAACCTGAATATTATTTAGGGATTTATTGGGCGTAATGTGTGCTAATGTGTTATGTTTATAAGATTTATGAGATAATAAATTGTTAATTGAGCATTGCATTTTAATTGAAGATAAATGTATTTTTGTGCCATAAAAAGAAATATTTGTTAAAATATATATTATGTTATTAGAATATATACTACTAAGCTTTTATCTTAAGGCGGATAAATTTTATCATTCAGATAACAGAGTTACAGAGAAGAAATGTAATATCCCAAACTTTACCCTAAAATTTTAGAGTGTTAATTGTTGTATTGGATTAAATAATTTAAAGTGTATATGTTATGTATATGGAGATAAAAACAATATATACAAGTCAATGGGTCTTACAAGTCAAAAGAGATATTTTGATTAATTAAATGGGTTTGTTTAATGTTAGTGGAAGATGATATAGTGGATTTAATATTATATTATTTTAAATGCTTGGTGGAGAGTGTTTTGAGGAGAGAGTAGTTGTTAAGTGCTTTACTTACTTACTTACTTTCTTCTTCTTCGTTCATCTTCATCTTCATCTTTTCTTCTCTTTGGCCGGCCACCCTTAGCAATGTTGCGCTCGAATTAAGTACTACTACAAGCGTCACTCGCAAGTATACGAGGTAGCTGTAGCAAAGGTGATCGCCCCAAGGTCGTTTCCCCAAGAAGGTGTGGTTCGTAATAGCTTGATTGACAAATTATTTAAAAGAGAAAGTTTGTTGTTTGGAATTGTAAAAGAACAATTTAAACCTAAGATTAAAGAATGTAGGGTTGAACTATGAAGGTTGTACAAGATCAAATCGATTCTTGGGAAAGTGCCTAGGGTTATAGGTCCATTCAATCAAAGCTCAATTCTCAATTATCCATTAACATAACCTTGTAAAATAATTTGTTCCTTAAGGTTAATTAGTCAATTACCAATTCATTAGTTCTCACATTCATGAAATAGCAGTAACCAATTATTTTACATTTGCAAATTAATGAAACCCTAGAACTTATATTTCTAATTCATTCATAGGGTAGTCGATTGCATAATTTCGATATCAAATTTCACCTCTCGGTCCTTCATTCAATATCTAGAGATCAATAGGTAGCTAATCTATTAACCTAGCATACAATCCAATGCAATCAACCAACCACAAGGTACATCAATGGAGATATCAAATCAAAGCATTCAATCAAATATACTAAAAACCCTAAGCATGGGTTTTTAGCTCAACATCATCAATTTAAAACATTTATTCAACTCAATATAAATTAAAAACAAATTGTTCATTGTAATATCAATTCTCTTAATACGACAAAAACAATATTGAAATGAATTAAAAGAGGGAATAGAAAAACCCCTTGTGAAGATGCCAAGAGTAGGATTACTAGTCTTCCTCCTAGCTCCACTTGATGTATGATGAAGAACTCAAGCCCTCGTCAATTGTTGATTCCCCTTTTGCAATATGGAATGGAGCTTTCTCAAGTCTCCAAACCTTTGGATGATTATGCCTTTGGAAGATGGAATGGAGTTTTGTCAAGTCACCCAACCTTTCAATGAAGCTTCTTCAACCCTCAAGAGCTTGTTAACCCAACTTATCCCAAAGAACCAAATTGAAGCTTGTTAATGGAAGATGTAGAAGATGAAGAGGATAGGAATGGAGGTTGAAGATGAAGGACCAAGGAGAGTGTCCTCTCTCCCTAGCCCTAGCAGTCCAAGCCAAAAGAAAAGTGCCCTTTCTTATTTCGTGCAACGAATTTATATAAATTTAGGGTGACACGGCCAAGCCAAGAGTGGCTTGGCCGTGTTCTTGCTTTCCTTTGGGACACGGCCAAGCCATCTGGCCGTGTCCCTCACTGCTTCTTTTTTTTTCTTTTCTTTCTTTTCTTTGGTTTCAAGGGGTGACACGGCCAAGCCAAGAGTGGCTTGGCCGTGTCTCATGTGACAATGCCACAAGCTTGGCCGTGTCTCATGTGACACGGCCACAAGCTTGGCCGTGTTACATGAGTGTGTCCACTTCTGTTCTTATTTTTGCTTCTTTTCTTGGATTCTTTGGTTTTGTTCTTTAGGTGAGACACGGCCAGTGGCTTGGCCGTGTATCTTGGGTGTGTCAGCTACTGTCTTTTTCCATTCTTGAGGGACACGGCCAAGCTTCATTTGGCTTGGCCATGTCATGCTTGATTCTTGCTCTTTTTCCTTTGTTTTGATCTTCCAAGGGTGTTTTTGCTCCTAAACCGAAAAACAACACTTTAAACAAACTTTAAACAAAAATTAATCAAAACAATAACTAAAAATGCACTCTAAAAACTAGTATAAAAATGAACTAAACAACTACCCCACACTTCATTCCTTGCTTGTCCCCAAGCAAGGCTAAAATCAAAACACACTAACAAGATAGTTTTATTAAGATCAAGAGTTATTAAGATACACCAAGAATTCCCTATCCTTAAATCCGCAATCAATATTAAATCGAACAAAATCGATACTCATGCAATTAAGTGGCTTTCGATGCATAACCAATGTTGTCGCTCCCTCACCAACTCTTACAAGTATTTGATCATGGTGGTGTTTACACTCATAATAATCAATGAAAGATTATTACCATAGGCTTGCTTATCGATCAAATCTCCACCACCAAATTTCAATCAAGCATCAATCAAAAGGTCTTTCTTTTGGTTGTAATGGGGCTAAGGTAAAGGCATGACATTTAGGAAATGTAAGCTTAATCATTAAGTTCAAGAACACTTCAAGAGTGAAGTAACTGATCATATGTAAAACTAACAATCCCAAAACACCTTCCTCTCATATACCCATTGACATTAAAGAGCTTTTCAAGGGAACTCACTTATTACATTTTGCAATGATTATTCCCAAACAAATTCCAACCCTGTCAACAAGAACAACAATTATTTTTATTTTTATTTTTTTCTTCTTTTTTTTATTTTTTTATTTTTTTATTTTTTTATTTTCTATATTTTTATTTTTAGGGTTTGCAACTAAATAACATAATAGTTTGCAATCTCAAACCTACTAAATTTAACCCCACACTTAATTCAACATAACACTCGGTCATAAACGCTTTTAAAATGCTCTTGACCTAATGAAAGGGTAAGAGTTAAACAACAAGTTTCAAGCTAATGGTGTTGTGAAAAAGAAAGAAAAGGAAAAATAAAATAAGCTCAAAATTGGCTAAATAAAGTTAAAAATAGGGTTGGTCTTTTTAAGTCAAAGTGGGTTCACCTAATTGCCTTAATCATCTTGATGCCTAATTAAAAATTTTTATATAGTCTTAAAATGCACGTCAAAGCAAGTTCTAGCAATTCATCAATCAATGATGTTCACCCACAAAAAGAATAATAAGTTGATGGCTCAATTCCTCACAAGGTTAATGGCAATGTAAGGAAAAACCAACAAAATTGACAATAAGCACCAAATCTACTCAATTCTCCAAATCATGCTTCAAAAATTCAAAGGTCATCTATCAGCAATGTTTAAAACAATTGAACTTCTCAAAATTCATTTATTCAACGAAAAACATTAAAAACATTAACTAAACTTAAACAAAATTAACTCAAAAGTAAAAACACAAAAACATAAAATGCAAAATGCACCCCACACTTAAAGATTCACATTGTCCTAAATGTGAGCATGCATAAACTAAAGAGAGTTCAGATAAAACCTGATTTTCATCATTCCCATATACGATGTGTAGGGCTCCTTCCACCCATAATGCAATTGGAGCCCATGACTGAGAAGATGAACAACATGCAACCTTAAAGTGTACCCGATGTATGGCAACCCTTAAATAATATTCCTTGAAGAGAACCTGTCTCAAAGGGACATGTGAAGGTCACCTCGGGGTGGTCCTCCAGTGCAATAGGAACGTGGTAATAATCTTTGTCTTTGTGCAACATGGGCATATCAGATTTCTATTCTTCCTTACCACCAAGAGTAGAAGAGAAGAATTTTGGAGACTCTTTAAGTTCAACCAAGGTTGGTTGAATCACTTCTTCATCCACTTTAACAATGTCAAGTCCCCTCTCAACAACCTCGGCATCTTGCCCCTCATCCTTCAAGCTACTTGGAAATGGATTTGATGGCCTAACAGGATTGAAAGATTCATGTAACTTTGGTGAGGTTGATGCCTCCAAATTCTCCTTCTCGTTTGATTGGCTCAACTCCTCAATGTTGGTTTGTATCTCCTCACCATTATCTTCTTGATTAGTGCCTGCATCCAAAGAATCACAAAATTTGTTATATATTACCTGTTCACTCCTCAAATTTGTGATTACCTTGACTTGCTCCAATTGGCTAGGAAATTCCTCTTCTTGGTGTGCTTGGAGTTGATGTGCTAGTTGCCTAACTTGAATTTCCACCCTCTTCAATGATTCGTCCAAAGAATCAACCCTCTCATTGATCCCTTCCTGATTTTGTGTGCTAATTTGAATGTAAGCATTCAAATCATCTTCCACTGTGGATTTCTTGCATTGATCTTGGTGCTAGTACCTGATTTTGTGTGCTAATTAAAAAACTTGTTGCGCTCGAATTAAGTACTACTACAAGCGTCACTCGCAAGTATACGAGGTAGCTGTAGCAAAGGTGATCGCCCCAAGGTCGTTTCCCCAAGAAGGTGTGGTTCGTAATAGCTTGATTGACAAATTATTTAAAAAAGAAATTTGTAGTTTGGAATTGTAAAAGAACAATTTAAACCTAAGATTAAGGAGTGTAGGGTTGAAGTATGAAGGTTGTACAAGATCAAATCGATTCTTGGGAAAGTGCCTAGGGTTATAGGTCCATTCAATCAAAGCTCAATTCTCAATTATCCATTAACATAACCTTGTAAAATAATTTGTTCCTTAAGGTTAATTAGTCAATTACCAATTCATTAGTTCTCACATTCATGAAATAGCAATAACCAATTATTTTACATTTGCAAATTAATGAAACCCTAGAACTTATATTTCTAATTCATTCATAGGGTAGTCGATTGCATAATTCCGATATCAAATTTCACCTCTCGGTCCTTCATTCAATATCTAGAGATCAATAGGTAGCTAATCTATTAACCTAGCATACAATCCAATGCAATCAACCAACCACAAGGTACATCAATGGAAATATCAAATCAAAGCATTCAATCAAATATACTACAAACCCTAAGCATGGGTTTTTAGCTCAACATCATCAATTTAAAACATTCATTCAACTCAATATAAATCAAATACAAATTGTTCATTGTAATATCAATTCTCTTAATACGACAAAAACAATATTGAAATGAATTAAAAGAGAGAATAGAAAAACCCCTTGTGAAGATGCCAAGAGTAGGATTACTAGTCTTCCTCCTAGCTCCACTTGATGTATGATGAAGAACTCAAGCCCTCTTCAATGGTTGATTTCCCTTTTGCAATAAGGAATGGAGCTTTCTAAAGTCACCAAACCTTTGGATGATTATGCCTTTGGAAGATGGAATGGAGCTTTCTCAAGTCACCCAACCTTTCAAAGAAGCTTCTTCAACCCTCAAGAGCTTGTTAACCCAACTTATCCCAAAGAACCAAATTGAAGCTTGTCAATGGAAGATGTAGAAGATGAAGAGGATAGGAATGGAGGTTGAAGATGAAGGACCAATAAGAGTGTCCTCTCTCCCAAGCCCTAGCCATCCAAGCCAAAAGAAAAGTCCCCTTTCTTATTTCGTGCAATGAATTTATATAAATTTAGGATGACACGGCCAAGCCAAGAGTGGCTTGGCCGTGTTCTTGCTTTCCTTTGGGAAACGGCCAAGCCATCTGGCCGTGTCCCTCACTGCTTCTTTTTTTTCTTTTTTTTTCTTTTCTTTCTTTTCTTTGGTTTCAAGGGGTGACACGGCCAAGCCAAGAGTGGCTTGGCCGTGTCTCATGTGACACGGCCACAAGCTTGGCCGTGTCACATGAGTGTGTCCACTTCTGTTCTTATTTTTGCTTCTTTTCTTGGATTCTTTGGTTTTGTTCTTTAGGTGAGACACGGCCAGTGGCTTGGCCGTGTCTCTTGGGTGTGTCAACTACTGTCTTTTTCCATTCTTGAGGGACACGGCCAAGCTTCATTTGGCTTGGCCATGTCATGCTTGATTCTTGCTCTTTTTCCTTTGTTTTGATCTTCCAAGGGTGTTTTTGCTCCTAAACCTAAAAACAACACTTTAAACAAACTTTAAACAAAAATCAATCAAAATAATAACTAAAAACACATAAAACACACTCTAAAAACTAGTATAAAAATGAACTAAACAAGCAACCAAAGGAAAAGATGTTTTGTTGCTTCCAAGCTCAAAAGATTGAAGGTTTTCAATAGATCAAGTTGGAGTTTTAAGGATTTTCTTCACTTTTAGTAAGTTTCCAACTTGTTTCTTGGTTTTCTCTTGAGTTTGTGTTCTTGGGCTTGTTGGATGGTTGTTTTGGTATATTTGAGGGTTGTGTTGTTTTGTTAACTTTGATTTTGGGGTTGGATTGAAAAGAGAAAAGGGATGAGTTTGGTGAAAGAGGCAAGTGTGTGGATTGTGTGATTTTTGAGTTGTGAATATGGTGATGTTTGTGTTTGATGTTTGTAATTGAGTTGTTTTAAGGTTTACTCAAGTATTTTTGAGTTGTTGATGGTTTTGGTTAAGTTATGTGTTGTTGATGTGGCTATTGGAAGATGATTATTTGTTGTGGCTTTGTTGGTGTCGATTTCAGGGATTTTGGCCTGACACGCCCAGTAGCACGGCCATGTCTTTGGGTGTGTCGTTGGTTCTATTTTCTGGGTTGGTGACACGAGCAGTGACACTCCCATGTCACTGAGCGTGTCACAGCTTCTGTGTAGTAGTAGCATTGACACGGCCAGTGACATGCCTATGTCACTGAGCATGTCAAAGCTACTGTTTTGTTAGAGGATTGACATGGCCAGTGACATGCCCACGTCACTGAGTGTGTCAAAGCTTCTGTGTTGTGGGTTTAGGGCACGGTCAGGGACACGCCCGTGTTGTTGAGCGTGTCAAGTGTAGAGTTTGTCCTAGATAGTTCTCTTTCTTATTTTCTTCTTGTTTATCTCTAAGTAAGTGTGTATAATCACCTTTGGATTAGGTTTTGATGAGAGTTGAGCTACCTTTATTCAAGTGTTGAGAGTTATCTTGGAAGAGGAGTTGATAGAGTGGTGTTGTTACTCTTAGAGGTAAGTACAAACTTTGATTGATTGCATACATTTATATGACATTGAGACTTAACACATTTAGTTAAGAAATGTGTTAAGTTACTTGATACATTGTTGATGAATGAGTTATCTGTTATGATATGCATAATGTGAATTATGTTGATGTATCAATGCAATTAAGTATTGTATATGAAAAGAAATGTGGAAATATGTGATATGAGATGTGAAAACATAATGTAACCAATCGATATTGAGATTAAATAGAAGAATGAGAAAAGATGATATATTAGGGCAATGAGCCTAGTTTGATTATGAGAAATGAAATGAGAAATGAATTGTGAAAGAGATTGATAATGAGATAAATGAATTAATTGTGTGCCTAGTATGTTATTCAATTTTCAGAGTTCTGGGTTTGGCGGCATGCCTATGAATCGCTTGGCAGGTGAAAAGACTGGGTCATAAGCCGAGCCCAGCTGAAAAATGTGAAATATGATTTTTTGAGGTGAAAAGACCGGGTCGTAAGCCTAAAAAACTGTAACAGTCTAGCCGGGTTGAGGACCAAGATACTGGGGCCCTAGGGTCTAGCCGGGTTGAGGTCCAAGAGACTTGGTTTGTTATATTATCCATGGATATATATATATATATCGCCTACGGGCTTGATAAATGTGATTATGGACCAAAGCAGTAACTCTGAACTTTGAATAGCATATTAGATCCTTTTTGGGCCCATGCTTGTCTTTTCTTTAATGTGAATTATGAAATATGATGCAAATGATTAATATGTTGAGATATAATGCTATGAGTTGATATATTCATATATATATATTATGCATGAGCATTGCATTGATCTTTATGGAATCAAAGTTTGTACCACTAAGCTTTCTACTTAGTGCGATTGTGGTTCATCGCGCAGGTGACAAGGTAGATCCGGTTGTGTCGGAGAGCTCATCTAAACCAAGTTGAGTCTAGGCTTGAGTTTGTGAGAGCAGTGTTGAGTTGTGGACATCAAGATCAGAGACGAACTGCCAGCATGTATAAACTTCATATTTTTGTACTTATTGATTTTTATGTAAACATACGTATTTTTTGCTACTTAATTAACAAATATTTTGAACATACTGTTTTAGATAAGCTTTTGGGTACTAATGTTATATATATATATGTATTTTAATGAAGAAATATTTTCTCTATTACTATTTATAATATAGGTTAAATGTTTTAAGTTTATTCGGACTAACTTATGATGCTTATATGTTAAAGATTAAAGTTTGGTTTGTTTAGAAATGAACCGTAGCACCCCTTTATCCGGTATGTGTGTATTGCTTGTTGTGCGGGTGTATGCGGTGTGTGTATATTGGGTGTGGGGTTGTTACAACTATTTTGGTATCAGAGCCTAGGTTTAAGGTTCTCAACCTAAGTGAATTGTAAGAAAAAGAAAATTTTGATTTTAAAATATTGTTTTTAAATAAGATACATGCATTGGCATTGGCAGTTTCTGATCTGTGATGAGGTATTTTCTGCTGAGTTTGCAGATATAGGTAGTGATGGCGTCTCAGTCATGTCATTCTGTAGAAGGTAGTACTGAGAGTGTAGCTCCTGTTAAGGGTAGAGATGGAGCTAGGGTTGAGTTAACTGGTGAGGTACCTGCTCTTGTGCCAAAGAGACCCGCTGCTGATGAGATTTCGCCAGTTTGGTTACGACATATGGTAGATTTATTGAGGCAGGCTCTAGTACAGCAGCCGCCACCGCCACCACAGCTTTAAGTACCAGTGAGACAATATGATAAATTAAGAAAATTCAGAGCTGAGGACTTCTTTGGTACTACAGATCCTGTTGTAGCTGAGCAGTGGTTGGATAGAGTTCAGAGGGTATTTATCCAGTTGCAATCCACTTTTGAAGAGAAGTTTGATTATGCTAGATCTCTTCTATAGAGAGATGCATATGATTGGTGGAAGATGGTTCCCCATGCCATGGATGATCCACCGACCTTGTCTTATGGTGATTTTCTGCGGGAGTTTGAACAGAAGTATACTCCGAGGGAGTATAAGGATGCTAAGAAGATGGAGTTTTTGAATTTGAGGCTGGATAACCGGATGGTGACAGAGTATGAGATAGAGTTCATCCGATTGAGTCATTATGCAGGTGGAATTATTTCAGATGAGATTGATCGGTGCAGGAGATTTGAGGAGGGGTTGAGGCCCTCTATTATGTGTATTGTTGCTGGTTCCCGGTATCAGGATCTTTCCCAGCTTGTTGCAGTGGCCTGGAGTGTTGAGAGAGCACAGGCTATTGCAGCAGCTGCTACTGAGGAAGAGACCAGAGTTAGGAGACCCCAGTTTGAGGCAGGGTCTTCATCTGCAAAGAAAGGCCAAGGAGGTCATTTTCAGAGGTTCAGTAGGGGCCAGAGGCAGCCTATTAGGTCAGTACCATATCAGAGGCAAAGATTGAGACCTACAGTTTCTGTGGCTAGAGCACCGACCCCAGTGGCTCAGAGGTCTACTTCACCTACATGTGTCCATTGCTGTAGGATACATGGGGGTGTTTGTTGGAAAATTGGTGGACCAGCTGTGTGTTTTAGATGTGGATCATCTGACCATTTCATCAGAGATTGTCCTGAGCTGCAGAAGGATAGGCAGACAGATTCTACAGTTTCTCGACCTAGTGTGAGAGGAGGTCGAAATGGTAGAGATTTCAGTAGAGGTGGTAGACCTGGGTTCAGTCAGAGAGGAGGCTCTACATCTGGAGGTAGTAGGCCAGATGAGGTTGGGCCATCTCAGCAAGTGTATGTGATGCAGAGGCAGCCGGATGCTTCAGCCATCATTGCGGGTACATTCTCTTTATTTGGTATTTCAATTCTTGCTTTGATTAATCCGGGATCTACTCATTAATAAATAAGTGCATCCATCTTGCCTGTGTCTGAATTGCATTATGAGATTTGATGTTTTGGTGACAAATCCTTTAGGGCATAGTGTTGTGGTGAGTAAGGTGCACCGAGATAGTCCAGTGGTTGTTCAAGATGAGGAGTTTCTTGGTGATTTGATTGAAATGCCTTTTAAGGAGTATGATTTGATCTTAGACATGGATTGGTTGTCTAAGCATGGGGCTATAGTAGATTGTCAGAAGAAGAGTGTTACCCTAAGAATCGGTGATGGTAGAGATGTGATGGTATCTAGTGAGTAGAGACAACTTGCATCCATGTTTGTTTCAGCTGTTGCAGCTAGGAGGATGATTCAGAAAGGATGTGATGCTTATCTTGCTCATGTTGTAGATACCAGAGTGGTGGGTTCCCAGCTTGATAGTATATCCACAGTTGCTGAATTCGCAGATGTGTTTCCTGAGGAGTTGCCAGGGTTACCCCCTGAGAGAGAGGTTGAGTTTAGTATCGATTTGTTGCCTGGTACCACTCCCACATCTATTACTCCATATCGAATGGCACCTACTGAGTTGAGAGAGTTGAAGGTGCAGTTGCAGGAGTTGTTGGATAAAGGGTTTGTTCACCCTAGTGTGTCTCCGTGGGGAGCTCCTATTTTATTTGTGAAGAAGAAGGATGGTACTTTAAGATTATGCATTGATTATAGGCAGTTGAATAAGGTGACCATCAAGAATAAGTATCCTTTGCCTAGAATAGATGATCTCTTTGATTAGTTGAAGGGAGCAGTAGTTTTCTCCAAGATTGATTTGAGATCAGGGTACCATCAGTTGAGAATCAGAGAGGAAGATGTTCCTAAGACAGCTTTCAGCACAAGGTATGGGCATTATGAGTTTTTGGTAATGCCTTTTGGATTGATGAATGCACCTGCAGCTTTTATGGATTTGATGAACAGGGTGTTTAGACCCTATCTAGATTAGTTTGTGGTGGTCTTTATTGATGATATTTTGGTGTATTCACGTAATAAAGAGGAACATGATAAGCACTTGCAGATTGTATTGCAGACCTTGAGAGAGAAGCAGTTGTATGCTAAGCTGTCGAAGTGTGAATTTTGGCTTGATCAAGTGACTTTTCTCGATCATATAGTTTCAGCAGATTGTATAAGAGTTGATCCGAGTAAAGTTGAGGCTATTTTGAATTGGAGTCCACCAAAGTCATTGACTAAAGTTAGAATTTTTCTGGGTTTGGCAGGCTATTATCGACGGTTTGTGAAGGGTTTTTCTTTGATAGCTACTCCACTCACCATATTACTTAGGAAGGGAGTTAGATTTGTGTGGACAAATCAGTGTCAAGCAAGCTTTGAGCAGTTGAAGGAGATGTTGACTCAAGCTCCTGTTCTTACCTTGCCTGTGGAAGATAAACCATATGTGATTTACAGTGATGCTTCACATAATGGTTTAGGATGTGTTTTGATGCAAGAGGGTAGAGTCATAGCTTATGCTTCTCGGCAGTTGAAGCCACATGAGTTGAATTTCTCGACGCATAATTTGGAGTTAGCAGCCATAGTTTTTGCTTTGAAGATTTGGCGACACTATGTATGGGGAGAAGTGTTTTATCTATACAGATCATAAGAGTTTGAAATACTTGGGTGTTCAGAGAGAGCTGAATCTTCGGCAGAGACGGTGGTTAGAGTTGATCAAAGACTATGACTGTTTGATTGATTAACATCCTGGTAAGGCAAATGTTATTGCTGATGCCTTGAGTCGGAAGTCTTTAGCAGGTTTGACTGCTTATTCGATCTCGTTGCTTGTTGAGTTGAGAGCGTTTCATGCTAGTTTTGAATCATGTGATGATGGTGCGTTGTTGGCTCAGTTGCAGTTGAGACCGGTGTTGTTGGATCAGATTAAAGAGGCTCAATTGGCTGATGAGAAAATTCAGAAAGTTGTGTCAGAATGCCAAAAAGGAGAGAGCCGAGATTTTCTTGTGAGAGATGATGGCAGCCTTTGGTTTAAAGATAGATTGTGTTTTCCTAATGATGCAAGATTGAGAAAGATTATTTTGGAAGAAGCACGTCAATCAATTTTTGCTATGCACCCTAGGAGTACTAAGATGTATCATGATTTGAAGCAACTTTATTGGTGTTCAGGTATGAAGAGGGACATAGCGGAGTTTGTATCCAAGTGTCTCACTTGTCAGAGAGTGAAGGCCGAGCACCAAGTTCCAACAGGGTTGCTTCAACCTTTATCAGTGCCTGAATGGAAGTGGGAGCGTGTAACAATGGATTTTGTGACTGGTTTGCCGTTGACTCAGAAGAAGCATGATGCAATTTGGGTGATTGTTCATCGGTTGACGAAAGCAGCTCATTTCCTTCCAGCTCGGATGGACTATTCTCTTGAGAAGTTGGCTGAGCTGTATATCAGTGAGATAGTGAGATTGCATGGAGTCCTAATTTCTTTAATGTCTGATCGAGATCCTCAGTTTACTTTAAGGTTTTGGAAGAGTTTGCATGCTGCTTTGGGTTCTCAATTGCACTTTAGCTTTGCTTTTGATCCACAGACAGATGGACAGTCAGAGAGAGTGATACATATTTTAGAGGACATGTTGAGAAGCTGTATCATTGATTTCTCTGGAAGTTGGGACAAATTCTTGCCATTGATGGAATTTGCTTACAACAACAGTCATCAATCTAGTATTAGAATGGCACCTTATGAGGCATTGTATGGTAGAAGATGCAGGACGCCTCTATGTTGGGATGAAGTTGGAGAAGGCAAATTGGTTGGTCCCTATTTGATTAATGAGTTAGAAGAGAAAGTGAAAATAATTCGGGATCGTTTGAAAGTAGCCTCAGATCGGCAGAAATCCTATTCAGATTTGAAGAGGAGAGATATAGAGTTTGATGTTGGAGATAAAGTATTTTTAAAAGTGTCTCCTTGGAAGAGAATTTTGAGATTTGGCTGCAAAGGGAAGTTAAGTCCTCGTTTCATTGGACCTTACGAGGTACTGGAGAGAGTTGGACCAGTGGCTTATCGACTAGCTTTGCCTTCTAAGTTGGATAAAATTCACAATGTCTTCCATGTATCTATGCTACGAAGGTACAGGTCAGACCCATCTCATGTTTTGTTAGTGGAATCCATTGAGGTGAGTCCGGATCTGACATTTGAAGAAGAACCAGTGGTCATTTTAGCACATGGAGTGAAAGAGTTGAGACATAAGAAAGTGCCAATTGTGAAGGTTCTTTGGAAGAATCATGGTAGAGAAGAGGCAACTTGAGAGAATGAGCAAGCGATGTGAGTTTAGTATCCTCAATTATTCCAGACTTGAGAGCAGGTAATTTCGAGGACGAAATTATTTTGTAGAGGGGAAGAATTGTAATATCCCAAACTTTACCCTAAAATTTTGGAGTGTTAATTGTTGTATTGGATTAAATAATTTAAAGTGTATATGTTATGTATATGGAGATAAAAACAATATATACAAGTCAATGGTTCTTATAAGTCAAAAGAGATATTTTGATTAATTAAATGGATTTGTTTAATGTTAGTGGAAGATGATGTAGTGGATTTAATATTTTATTGTTTTAAATGCTTGGTTGAGAGTGTTTTGAGGAGAGAGTAGTTGTTAAGTGGTTGACTTTCTTTCTTTCTTTCTTTCTTTCTTCTTCTTCGTTCATCTTCATCTTCTTCTTTTCTTCTCTTTGGCCGGCCACCCTTAGCAACCAAAGGAAAAGAGGTTTTGTTGCTTCCAAGCTCAAAAGATTGAAGGTTTTCAAGATATCAAGTTGGAGTTTTAAGGATTTTCTTCACTTTTCGTAAGTTTCCAACTTGTTTCTTGGTTTTCTCTTGAGTTTGTGTTCTTGGGCTTGTTGGATGGTTGTTTTGGTATATTTGAGGGTTGTGTTGTTTTGTTAACTTTGATTTTGGGGTTGGATTGAAAAGAGAAAAGGGATGAGTTTGGTGAAAGAGGCAAGTGTGTGGATTGTGTGATTTTTGAGTTATGAATATGGTGGTGTTTGTGTTTGATGTTTGTAATTGAGTAGTTTTAAGGTTTACTCAAGTATTTTTGAGTTGTTGATGGTTTTGGTTGAGTTATGTGTTGTTGATATGGCTATTGGAAGATGATTGTTGGTTGTGGCTTTGTTGGTGTCGATTTTAGGGTTTTTAGCCTGACACGCCCAGGCGCACGGCCATGTCTTTGGGCGTGTCATTGGTTCTGTTTTATGGTTTGGTGACATGAGCAGTGACACGCCCATGTCACTAAGCGTGTCACAGCTTCTGTGTAGTAGTAGCATTGACATGGCCAGTGACACGCCCATGTCACTGAGCGTGTCATAGCTACTGTGTTGTTGGAGGATTGACACGGCCAGCGACACGCCCATGTCATTGAGCGTGTCAAAGGTTCTGTGTTGTGAGTTTAGGGCACGGTCAGGGACACGCCCGTGTTATTGAGCGTGTCAAGTGTAGAGTTTGCCCTAGATAGTTCTCTTTCTTATTTTCTTCTTGTGTATCTCTAAGTGAGTGTGTATGATCACCTTTGGATTAGGTTTTGAAGAGAGTTAAGCTACCTTTATTCAAGTGTTGAGAGTTATCTTGGAAGAGGAGTTGATAGAGTGGTGTTGTTGCTCTTAGAGGTAAGTACAAACTTTGATTGATTGCATACATTTATATGACATTGGGACTTAACACATTTAGTTGAGAAATGTGTTAAGTTACTTGATACATTGTTGATGAATGAGTTATATGTTATGATATGCATAATGTGAATTATGTTGATGTATCAATGCAATTGAGTAAAGTATTGTATATGAAAAGAAATGTGGAAATATGTGATATGAGATGTGAAAACATAATGTAACCAATCGATATTGAGATTAAATAGAAGAATGAGAAAAGATGATATATTAGGGCAATGAGCCTAGTTTGATTATGAGAAATGAATTGTGAAAGAGATTGATAATGAGATAAATGAATTAATTATGTGCCTAGTATGTTATTCAATTTTCAGAGTTTTGGGTTTGGCGGCATGCCTATGTATCGCTGGGCAGGTGAAAAGACCGGGTCGTAAGCCGAGCCCAGCTGAAAAATGTGAAATATGATGTTTTTGAGGTGAAAAGACCATGTCGTAAGCCTCAAAAACTGTAACAGTCTAGCCGGGTTGAGGACCAAGATACTGGGGCCCTAGGGTCTAGCCGGGTTGAGGTCCAAGAGACTGGGTCTGTTACATTATCCATGGATATATATATATATATATATATATATCCTACGAGCTTGATTAATGTGATTATGGACCAAAGCAGTAACTTTGAACTTTGAATAGCATATTAGATCCTTTTTGGGCCCATGCTTGTCTTTGCTTTAATGTGAATTATAAAATATGATGCAAATGATTAATATGTTGAGATATAATGCTATGAGTTGATATATTCATATATATATTGTGCATGAGCATCACATTGGTCTTTATGGAATCAAAGTTTATACCACTAAGCTTTCTGCTTAGCGCGATTGTGGTTCATCGTGCAGGTGACAAGGTAGATCCGGTTGTGTCGGAGAGCTCATCTAAACCAAGTCGAGTATAGGCTTGAGTTTGTGAGAGCAGTGTTGAGTTGTGGACATCAAGATCAGAGATGAACTGCCAGCATGTATAAACTTCATATTTTTGTACTTATTGATTTTGATGTATACATATGTATTTTTCGCTGCTTAATTAACAAATATTTTGAACAGACTGTTTTAGATAAGCTTTTGGGTACTAATGTTATATATATATATATGTATTTTAACGAAGAAATATTTTCTCTATTACTATTTATAATATAGGTTAAATGTTTTAAGTTTATTCGGACTGACTTATGATGCTTATATGTTAAAGATTAAAGTTTGGTTTGTTTAGAAATGAACCGTAACACCCCTTTATCCGGTATGCGTATATCGGTTGTTGTGCGAGCATATGTGGTGTGCGTATATTGGGTGTGGGGGTGTTACAAGAAAAGCCCTGATAAATCTGATTAGGTCTATGGTTAAGACTAATATTGGAGCTGGTGTCTTGCCATGAGACCCATCTTACTAGTGCTGCATTGCATGTATACTTTTGTATCCTTCATATTTTTGGTTTTTTTACATTATAAACATTATATATATAAATGTGTTATGGAAACAAAGTTTTTTAATTTTATGTAAATATATAAATTATGCATTATTTATGTGTTATAAACTTAGATCTGAACTAGAATAATGGTGGATTTTGAGAAATTGAAATTTCATGAGTACTTTTAATGCAGGTTGTGCATTTTATAAATTTGGGAATTTATGAACTTATAGACGAAACTTTGGTTAAATTTTGCTTATATTTTTTTACTTAAATTAATAAAAGATATTTTATGCTTAGTAAATATATATTTATAATATTTAAACTTTTATTTTGTTATTAAATGCGAGATTCTACAGTTAATTACCGTAGCACTCTTATATAGAGTATAAGGGTGTTACAAATTAGACATTCAAACTTCAATACATTGTTGACCTTGCATTATATCTTTGCAAACATGCAAGCATATATTATAAGTACTATTTTATATCCAAAATGAATGTCAAATGATTTATCACCAACTTGACTCCCATGATTAGGTTTAAAAAGATAGCAAAGTAAGAAAAATGTAGCATCTTTTGATATATTATACTACAACTAAGAACTATAATCATTGAACCAATAGAAATAAACTTGCGTTGTGGTCCAAATAACATATAAAGAAAATCATGACTTCTAAGTTGATGCAACCCACACCCCCTGAATGTAATAAATAAGTATGTGTAAGAGAATTACAAAGGGATAAGTAGGGGTGTTTAGCTTGAAAACCCTTGAATTGGAAACCTAATTGGAATTTTAAAACAAGTTGAGAAGAAAAATGTGGGTAAATATATTATAAACACATATAAGTATGTAAAAATATATATGTACGAGTAATCACTGGTAGACCCTTAATTCTGGTCCCTGAATATGTATGTAGACCATAGCTCTATATCGAATTGGCCATAGCTCATGACCAATTCATCATGAGCCATGGCCAATTCATTTGAGACCCATTGCCTTCATTTTTCCTAATACGTGCAGAATTTTAGGTTTCTTAGGATAACTATTTAGCTTTCTAGCTAAATCAGACTATGATGACCTCATTAACCCTAGATGCCTCTTATATAAAGGGATAGAATTAATAAGAATGGGGGCGACAATAGAGACTAAAGAAAAATAAAACACATAGAAAGAGAAAAAGGCAACGAATAATAAAGAGAGACAAAAAAAATCTAAGATCCTAGACTAAACTAAATAGTTATTTTATTTCACCGTGTAACACCCCTTCCCGACCTACATGTGTAAGCCGAGTAGAGGTGCCACACTATCCAAATGTTGCTACCAATTTTACTTAGTCAAATTTTTGTTCCGATTTTACAAAAATTTTGCCAGAGGTTCGCCTAGAGATTTGGATCCCAAGTGTCGACAAAACTTGTTTTTCTGATTTTTGAAAACATTTTACACAGACCAATGTGAATACAATCAGTTTCCAATACACTCCCAATGAATCCACCTTATACCCTCAACTACAACCTGCAAGAAAAATTCACACTTCTAATCCAGAATAAAGTAGAGACTTATTATTATTACATACCAATAACATATAGTATCACATACTGACTCTCAATCTTATATACATATACATGCCACAACTAGTTAACTCATAATGGAAACTAAAGGCTACTCTGAGGTGCTGCGCTGTGTTGTGCTGCTCGATGCTAATCACCGAAATCTACTGCTCCAAACCTACGAGTCAAGAAAACTCAACTCGCAGAGCGTTGTCGCTCAGTGGGTACTTTACCAATAAAAATAAAAGTAGTATATGAAAGTATTTGAAATCAAAGGAAATAATTAAATCAACAATCAACCCACTTTATACCAATAGAAATCATGATACATTCAATGTGATATTCTTTCAATAATGTAAAATCATAATTCAAACTCATTTGCATTATATAGTTCAACGAAAAATAATATGTCTTTGATTCAGGCTCTACTGGTATATAGGGAACCATAGTGATAAGGCAGTGGGCCTCCCCACTGTAACATAGGTGGCCCTCACCACCGATATCAGATAACAGGAATGGGCCTCCCCATCCTGGTTAACCAATGGGCCTCCCCATTGGCTTTAGTGGCCTCACCACTAAATAAAATATCATATCACAATAATGAGCAGTACTGCATGCGTTAGTATAGTGCACCATACCCTTATCTACCACTCCCACTATCCAGTAGAGCATAAAGATTAAAATGATTCACTTTAAGTCTCAAACTTCATTTTAGAATGATTTGAGAAATCATTTTAATTCCCATCGCGCTTTGCCATTTATGCCGCGCACCACATTCTTTAGTCAAACCATTACCCTTTTTCACATATTTAACATCCATAATAAACATATAAAAATTTCAAAGCATTCCTCAAAAGATCACAAATTGACCAAATGAATAGTGTCATGGCACGAAAAATCGGCAACACAAAATGGCATGACCAAATGAATAGTAAAATTTGGGTTTTCGTCAAAATTTCAGTCCACTTCAGTCATGTATTTGACCAGGTAAATGATCTTATTTTTAGCTGAAATTTTACAGAAAACTTATTTCATATGTTAACTACTTACACGTAAAATTTCGTTGAAAAATTCATTCATTTTCTGCCTCAAACAATTGTCACAAAAAGATCTAGAAAGCTGTCTTTTTGGGACCATTTCGGCCCAAACATATGAAATACATGGAATAGTTTATTTTTCTTTTGCAAATCAATATGAAGGTTTCTTTAATAGTAAAGTGAAGATTCAAACACTTCCCTTTAATAACTTTTGCATGTTTAACTCAAATCAAACTAATTAAAGTTCATCAACATAAAAAATTCCATAAACCAAAGTTTGTAAGAAAAATAAAATTTCTTTTATGGTAAAGCACCAAATCAAAAGTAATTATTCAAAGGTAAAGTACCAAACCTTATTCTTGTACTTCCCCTTAGCTTTTCCTTCTTCTCCTTCCTTAATTCATTATTTCTCCTTCAATCAATTCAAGATACAACATAAACCTTAGAAATTCAAAATAATAAGTTATCCTCCATTTCTTTTCCAACCGAAACCCTAATCCAACCTTATTAATCTTTATACATCTTTATTCTTCCATTTAATCAATTAATCTCATCACTTACTTAATAATTTTTTCCAATTCCACATAAATATTCTAATCTCCAATCTCCCAATAAATATATAAATACCTAAAATTAATACTAAAATTAAAGTCTACATACTTGAAAACCTTAAACGCTTACCTTGAAAATCAAATTTGGAGAAACTTGGAAGTCCTTTGGTATTTCCTATTGTTGGCCAAAATTTGTAAGTGGAAAAAGAGAGAGTTTGTTCTTCACATCACATATATTTATATACAAAGGAAATGATGATCACCTTATGTGTTGGTTGAACCCTTTAAGACCACTTGTCCACCTTTCTCTTTCTTCATTTATTACACATGCTAAATGGTTACTTTTGATTGGCCAACATTAGATTTTCATAGTTTTCTTTTCCTTTACTTCTTTCCACTTGTCCCTCTTCCCATAGGATATCATAAAGTTGTCCCGGGTTACCCATCCGGTCCCGACACGAAACCGGGCCCACTTTACGTTCCGGTGATTAATCGATCATATCTTTTAAACCGTATAGTTCCACGAGTCAAACTACATATAGTTTTGATCCTCTTGACCTCTACTTTCTATTTTTAAAGTCTATTTTAGGTTTCCAAGTCATTTTGAAAAATTACCAATAAGCCCTCGACTCTTTACAAAATTTCCTTTAGGTCCTTTCTTTGCTCGGGTGTTGCCCGGGCCCCGTTTTTACTGACGATCATTTCATATTTACCCCCTTAACTTCCTCTACCCACTCTTGTTTTTATTTCATACTTCGGATTCATGTATAATGACCAAAATGTCCCTAGTCAAAATCCCCTATATCTTCTAAACCGTGCGTTTTCTGGAAAAACTGTTACGCATCATTGTGACCCGGTTTTTCTCTATTTTCCATTTTTGGAATCTGTTATGTGCACTATTAAGAACATCCGATATGACTTTTGGAAATTACATTTACCTCCCCAAAACTTTTAAAAATTACAACTAGGTCCCTTTGGTCATACAACCTTATCTAGGGCTGTTATCAAAAATTATCTTCTCCTTTCCCCTACTCTCGCTATGCACGTGACTACACTGCATAATTGAGGTAGGCGGATGTGACACACCGGGTGTAGGAGCAAAAATCTCTATTCACAATGGTGACTCCATTGGAGATAAGAGAAGTTAATTCCGTTGATCTTTATATTATTTTGTTTTTCATTATTATGATATTATTCATTGCATCATTTAGAATTACATTGAGTGTGCATGAGTTAGGATGCCTTATGAAACTTGTGTTATGTATGTGTAAGTGATACCATGCTTTCATTCAAAATATAGAGATTGAGCACTGCATAACCACTCACAACCTTGTACCTCTTGGCCTATACTTATTGTGGGAACTTGAGCCTTTTACCCTAAAGACTAAAGCTCATATAATTGGCCTAGTAATTTTCCTTAGGTTTATTCGAAATGCTTGCTGCTTGACTATGATTAACATATCTTGGCTTGAGTTACGGTCCATTTGGTTTGTCTTTTCCTAATATGACCTAATTATGGTGTAAGCCCAAAATCATTTTATGGATGAAACATTCTTTTAAGCCCAAAGCCTAAATCATTTTCCAAACTTTTTAAAATAAGTTTAAAACCCTTTCAACAGAGATTGGTGAAAAATTATATTCTGCCTTATGACCCAAGTACGAAGCCCAAAATTAATAAACCTTTTTACAATGGGCTTTGAAATATTTTCAAAGATGGACTTACAACTATTTTTCACTTTATTAACCATTTTTAAAAGTAAGCTTTCATTAGGCTTTGAAATTAAAATTTTCCACAATGGGTCTAATTTTTAGAAATGGGCTTGCAATTAATTGTGTCAATTATGGAATACTAAAATTAATTATGGGTCTTATTTATGTCAAGACTTGTTATGGCATGGATCATTAGTTGCTTTTCTAAATAAGAAGTCTATATATAATAAACCTATTAATTTAGTTTTAATCTAAAATATATCAAACATGTTGCTAAATTTTTTAGTGTATCCAAATGATTAAGGCTTAATTAGTGGAGATTATCATAGACTAACTTTTATATTTGAAAACAAAAATATTGATTATTTCATCCGAGATATTCTTTTGAAAATATAAATATCCCCCATTAATATTTTTTGTTAACCATAACACCTAGAAAAGAGACTCACCACTCGTTTCTGGGAAGAAATAAGGTTGGAAGGAATGTTTTGACTCTATTTGTTTGTTGTTACACATGCTTACATGCATTGTATTGAATAACATTGATCATTTATGGCTCATAGACTTGGAGCATAATAGTTCAAGAGCATATGACAACCTGACCTATGTCGAGTTCATTGAGGATTCAGTCAAGTTTGCACCAAAAGTAATGGATCATGAGCAAGTTCAAAACCTGGTAAATAAAGCTCCTGCATCCAAGATAGAGGAATTGAAGGAAAATAACACTATTGATGCATCTGCTAGTTCTAAGAAGCTGAGAGACATGGAGAAGGCTAAGGTAGCAGAGGAAGCCATTGATAAAGAAAAGATGGTGATTAATGATGATGTCTGGGATAAGTATCTCCAACAGAAAGAAGAGAAAAAGGCTATAGAAAAGACTGAATTTACTGATGTCGAAAAGCTAATCGCTGATTTAGAAAAGAAGTTTAAAACTAGACAGAAATTTGAGAAGGTCTCGGAAGTGGACAAGCTATTGAAAGAAGATGATAATCACCCCATACAAATTCAAAATGCTTACTTTTTCTAAGTATAGTGGTATAGAAAAATCCTCATGTGCATATCAAGTCATACATTACTACTATGCAGTTTACTAGAGCCACTAAGGCTAAAACATTAAGGTACTTTATGCTCTCTTTGAATCCAATAGTGCAAAACTGATATAACACTTTAGAGGAGAGTGCTAAAAAAAACTGGCATTTACTGTACAAAACTTTCATCTAACAAAATGGGTACAATATTAAATTAGAGGTAACCTTGATGGAGATTTAGTCTATCAGGCAGAGACACAATGAGAGTTTTATTGATTATATAAAGAGATGGAGGAATAAGTCAACTCTCCTCAAGAAAAGACCAGATGACTCAGACAAAATACAAATGATAATCAAGGGTACTTTTCCCCTCACCTCCAAGATAGAATGGCTTAGGCCCTTATAAGGGATTTCAAGGATCTTCTACAAGCAGATCTTTAGCTAGAAGAATAGGATGGATAAAAGAATATATATAATGGCAAAGGGAGCAATAAGGGTGGCTACCAATCTTGTGGACAAAGTCAAGAGGGACAGAAAGATGTTGAGGTAAATGCAATAACTGAGCCAACAAAGAAGTTTTAATTCTTAGAAATGAGGAAGTCATTGTCTTGGATCGTCAACAAATTATAGAAGAATAGGTTATTACAACCTCTAGCCCCTTGACGTTTGTTGGATTTTTTGCCTTCCAATTTGAATATAGAGGTTTTATATTATTTCCATCAGGTGTCTGGTCATAAAACAAATCAATGTACATGGTTAAGACATGAAATACAAAACCTTATCAGTGATGGAAAGATCCTCATCCCTGCCATGTCTAAGTAGATAAGGCATTTTCAACTCAAACTTAACAAACTTCCCTAGGCTTGAGCACTGCTTATCTTATTTTTCTTTTTTGGTATTTTACTGGCATAATTATGTTTTCAAATTAAAATTATTTTAATAAATTACTTTTGTTACATTTATAATTTTGTAGGCTTTTGTTCATTCTGGTCCTTAACCGATGAGGAATCTAACCTGTTATTCATAAATTAGCATATCTATGCATCATGATGCGATTGACTTTACTAGGTGAAGGAATTATTTTTATAGCATTATGCTGTGTATGCTTACTTAGAGAGGGTTCTTGCATAATTACTTATGTCTAGTCAATCTTTGAACATGCATTGATGAACTTTTGACAAAAAATAAACTCTGCTTATTTAAGAGAGAAATGATATAGGTATTATTTACTAAGCCAACAACTAATATCCACCGTGTTATATCAATCCATAATTTGTCCCTTTGAGCCTTCATCAGATTTTAGCTTGCTTTTTATTGGCTTGCAAACCCGATAACCTACCCTATGTTATTGTGACACTTATGGAAAGTCTAATGATTATTGAGCTATAAAGAAGCAAGAAGATCAAAGAAAGGAATCCTTAATCAAGACCATGAACATGGTCAAATTTTACCTAAATTAGATATGATGTCTCAAAACTGATCCGTCTATAAATGGCATCAAAATTTCATAGGATTCATTCTTATTAAATCAGACTCATGCTACTCCACTCATCTATAATTAGAAGGATAAAATGGTACAAACAAGATAATTCTCTTAGAGTTAGAACCCAAAACAAAAACAACAGCAACAAAAACAAAAAAAAAGAAAAGAAAAATATCAAAACCACAAAAAAAAGAGAAAAAGGAAAAAAAGGAAAAAGTCAAAACCGCAACAAAAAAAAGAAAAAAGGAAAAAAGAAAAAGAAGAAAAGGAAAGAAGAATAAGGGGGGTCTTGAACTTTTTGCAAAAGCAAAGATTGAAGTCATCTTAATCAGATTTAGAAATCTGCCAAGAAGATGGAAAAAAACTTAAGCTCTATCTTTTCATGACACTTAGAAGGTGGAAATGATGCCCATAGTTTAAGAATGTTTCCAATAGTATATGGTTCCAAAAAAAAGTTTGTAGTGTGAAGGTTTGTCATTCGTGTCACATCAACTCTAATTTAAGAAATGGCCTTCACCTAGCTAATATCCCTTATAGACCCATTTCAAGCCTATTAAAGACCCGTTGATCTCTTTTAGTAGTTAAAGTCTATTAAGGGAGATTGTTTGAAAATAATATGATGAGATCAATTTTGTACTTGTTTTTAGTATTATTTGTATGTGTTTTTAGTTAATGTTTCATTTGATTTTTGTTTAAAGTTTGTTTTAAGTGTTTGTTTTAGGTTAAAGTGCAAAAACTCCCTTGGATGATCAAAACAGTGAAGAAAGAGCATGAATAAAGCAAGAAATGGCCAAGCCAAATCAAGCTTGGGTGTGTCCCCTCAAGAAAATCAAGGCAGAGAGTGACACACCCAAGAGACATGGCCAAGCCAGTGGCCGTGTCTCACCCAAGGAACAAAACCAAGAAAGAGAGGAAAATCTGGTAGTAACTGACACTGGCAGGTGACATGGCCAATGACACGGCCACAAGCTTGGCCGTGTCCCATCTTAAGCCAATAAATAAAGGACCAAAAGAAATGAAGCAAAATGAAGAAGCAGTAGGTGACACACCCACGTGACAAGGCCACAAGCTTGGCAGTGTCACCTCTTGAGAACAAAGAAAAGAAAGAAAGAAAGAAGGGCATTGGCCATGTCCCAAAGAAAAATGAGAGACACAGCCAAGCCATTCATGGCTTAGCCGTGTCACCTATGAAATCTTGAATTCTTTTGCAAACAAGTGGAGGACAAACAACTTGCTTTTGCCAAAAGAAAGATTAAAGAAAAGAAAAGCTTGCCTAATTGATGGAAAGAAAGATTAAACAAAGAGAATGTGGGAGACAAGGGAGAGTGGTGTGAGTTGGAAGGTATGGGTTTGAGCTTTGAATGAAATAAAAAGAGAAGGAAATGGAAGAAAGGGACACATTTTGGGTGAGGGAGAGAGTGACACTCTCCTTAGCTCTTCATCTTCATCCTCTATTTCTATCCTCTCCATCTTCTCCATCTTCCATTGGCAAGCTCTTGAAGGTTGAAGAAGCTTCATTGAAGGGTTTGTGACTTGAGAAAGCTCCATCCCAAGGTTTGGTGACTTGAGAAAGCTCCATTCCATATTGCAAAGGGGAATCAACAATTGAAGAGGGCTTGAGTTCTTCATCATACACCCAAGTGGAGCTAGGAGGAAGACTAGTAATCCTACTCTTGGCATCTTCACAAGGATTTTTCTAATTTCTCTTTTAATTCATTTCAATATTGTTGTTGTTGTATTAAGAGTATTGAACATGGACTAACTCATTCTCTATCTAGATATTGATGAACCCTAGCTTATTTGTATGGATTGAATAATTTTATTTGATGGAGTTGTTTTATTCTTATGATGCTTAATGGTTTATTTCCAATTGATAATAGCATTCTTATTGATTGGTTGCAATTTTCATATTATTGACTTGAGAAAGCTTGATATGAATTGAATACTTATTAGGGTTGAGGATTGATTAGAGTGCTAGAGATATACTTACAAGATCTTTTGGTCTATGATTCCTTGTTCTTAATGCAAGATCTACTTAATTATGTTTGAGAAGAGATTCCAACATTCTACTTAGTGATTAGGGATTAATTCACTCGAGAGAGGTTTTAGTCTAAATTAGAGGAATGCCAATTCAACTCTATTATACGATTTAATTAAATTGATTTTCATAAATATAATTGTGGCTGGGGGGATTCAATATCTGGATAGTATTATTACTATCAATCCTTTTTGCACAATACTCAATTTATCTTTACTTTCATTTATTTAAGTTAATTGTCTTTAATTATAAAACATCACAAAAACTATTGATTTGCTAAACAATAGTTAAGATTTGCACTAATACTTGACCTTGTCCCTAGAAGAATTATAACTCACTCACTACTTTATTACTTGGGCGACCCATACACTTGCGGTATTGCTATAGCATTAGGCGCACATGCATCATAATACATATGAGATAGATAATATCTAAACTCAATGAGTCCTTTCGCCTAGTAATGTCTATGTGCCTATCTAAAGTGTAATAGTTCATATTCAAATGGAAATGATTCCTAAGTTTAGTATGGTCACTAGGGTTATGATGTTATAGATGTGTTAATTTAAAAGACTGAGCCCTGAGGTATATTGACACTGATTTGACAAAACTGACATGTGATTTTAAAAATAAAAAAGTATTTTCTTGTTATATGAGCGTTCAAGCTTAGAGAAGTTTATTACACTGTCAAACATTAAAGGACATATTGGGCAAAGGTGGGCTAACGAAAGGATCATTTGCAAGGTCATAGAGAAGTTATTAACTATTGTGTTAAAGCGGGTATCTCTTGAATCTCTGACTACCCTACTTAGGTTACCCTTATTATTTATGTTTTCTACAGCCATAGATGTGATATCTTCTATTAGTCTAATGTAAGACCTGAACAAACATCTCAAAGGTACCAATAGGAATGCTTTGGTCTATCACCTCGGTTTGTGAGTCAATACAACCACCATAAGTATCACTCATGCATATCATACATACATACATGAACATGTTTGCACTTTTGTTGTCTTATGTTGCCTATCCCTTAGTCAAAGTGAGCAGTCGATACTCTATGAAGTAAATGATGAGAAATAAGCATGGAATTAAGGGTCTTAAAGGCCCATTGCAAAAGTTAGAAGGAATTTATGCTTGTAAAAACATTGAGTGGAGCCTACTTAGGAGGCATAAATGCCAATTGGAGCTACACAGGGGGCAAAGATAAAGTATCTTACAGAAAAAATAGCTAAATTTTGAAAAGTAGAATCCATTAAGGGATGGAACAAGTGGCTAGAAGAAACCCAGAACTCTCAAATGAATGAAGATATAAACAAATGAATTTTGTAATGTTTAAAATTTTAAATAGTAAACTTTTAATTTAATATTTATAATTGATAGTAAATAGTGATAAAAGTGGCATGGATAAATAATGTAAGTAATGGATCTTAAAATTTACTGAAGAAAGTATTTTTACGGTTTTACAAGAATAAAAATTGAATTAGAATCAAAGGATAAGAAAGAGGGTGCACTATAGTTAAAATGAGATTGGCCACATTAGATTAAACTATATATATAAGTGGACATATATGTGTGTAGAGTCTTTTCCTTTCTTCTTTCATCTTCATCAATGCCTATCATCACCCTTAACACAAAAAATCCTCCTTTCTCCTTCTTTTAAAATTCTAGCAAAAAATTTAAAAGGAAATCACATCTAGTTATAATTTTTAAGAGAATAAGCTAGGAAAGGTGAGATTATCAATAAGTGATCAAAGAAGAAGAGGGATTTTGAAAGAGATATGTACTTATGCATTTTAGTTTGCAAATATTTGACTTTCTATGAATTTTATTGTTTGAATTGGTTAATTGAGTCATCTATAATGAATTATTACTGAAAAGTATTTGATATAGACTCTTTCTATGTCAAAGAAACTAGTTTTTGATTCATTTTTATCATAGATCTTAAATATATTGTGTTTAAGTGGTTGAGTGTGTGAAATATAGAATTTTGCTTGACACTGCCAGTGACATGCCCATGTCACTAGGCTTGTCAATGATGTTGTATTTCAACATTGATGACACGGCCAATGACATGGCCATGTCTCTGGGTGTGTCGTAGCTACTGTAATGCAATATAAATGACACGTCCAGTGACACACCCATGTCGTTGGGTGTGTCAATGCTTCTATATTGCAGGAGTAATGACACGGGCAGTGACATGCCCATATCGTTGGGCGTGTCAAAGCTTCTATAAGGATAGAAAAATGACACAGTCATTGACATGCCCATGTCATTGGAAGTGTCACGTGAAGAAGTGCCAAAATGACTATAAGGCCTCAAAATATAAAGGATTTTTGAATTCAACCCTAACAAGTAGTGTAATAACTTTTGAATATATGATAAATATGTGATATGAAGTGTTGATCAAAGAATTGTTCCATTGAAGTACCATACATAATTTAATGTTAATTACAAACTAATGCCTTGCCCAAATCATACCAATTTTAGATCTAGTTTGGGATTGAATGACTAGCCAAAGGAAGGATATCTAAAGTGATAGTGGGCACACTGTGCCATCAATGGACACTCTGTGTCACCATATTCAGTGGGCATTCGTGCTATAGTGGGCCATTAGCCAAATTTTATATAGTAGGTATTAAATTGCCAACAGAGACCCGTTATCCAAATTTAGGATATGAGTTCAGTATGTATGGGCATAATTAATGAAGTTATCTTTATTGAAAACAATGTGTTAAATGGTTGTTGTTAAATTAACCGATTATGAATTTAATCATGTTTAGTATTTTGAAGTTTTAATGAATTTATTAATTTCTTCATTTAATGTTCTAAAAGTGATTATTTCTTTTGTTTCTAAATCATATTATGTATAGTTCTATTTTCTTAAAAATTTCTTGCATATTGTAAATACATAAGCACCACTAAGCTTTGTGTATCGATAAAGTTAATATTAAAGATACTCATGTAACCACTATTTGAATGTATGCAACCATCAGTAGAAACATCGCACAAGTAAACAAAATCAGACTTTATTGCATTCATTTTGGAAAAGAAAACATCATCATCCTCATACAAAGTAGATGGCGCGCGCGAGCTGTGCTATAGCAATACCGCAAGTGCACAGGTCACCCAAGTAATAAAGTAGTGAGTGAGTTATCGTTCCACTGGGGACAAGGCCAAGTACTAGTGCAAACCTTAACCATTGTTTAGCAAATTAATAGTTGTATGATGCTTTGTAATTAAAAACAACTAATTTAATACTGAAAGTAAAGGGAAATTAAAGGTGATTGATAATAACAAAACTATCCAGATATTGAATCCCCCTAGCCTCAATGATATTTATGAGTAATCAATTCAACTGAATCATTCAATAGAGTTGAGTTGGCATTCCTCTAAATTAGACTAAAACCTTTCTCGAGTAGATTAATCCCTAATTACTAAGTAGAGTGCCGGAATCTCTTCTCAAACACAATTAAATAGATCTTGCATTAAGAACAAGGAACTATAAACCAAAGGATCTTGTAGGTCTATCTCTAGCACCCCAATCAATCCTCAACCCTTATGAGTATGCAATTCATATCAAGCTTTTTCAAGTCAATAATATGAAAATGATAACCAATCAATAAGCATGCTATTATCAATTGGAAATAAATCATTAAGCATCATAAGAATAAAACAACTCAATCAAATGATTCAACTAAATATAATTATTCAATTCATACAAATAAGCTAGGGTTCATCAATATCTAGATAGTAAAGGAATTAGTTCATGTTCAAAACCAGAAAAACAACAACAACAACAACAATAACATTAAAATACATAAAAGGAGAAAATAGAAAAACCCCTTTTAATGTAGCTTTTTGAATCTCCAGGAGCTGCCAATGGAAGATGGAGATAGTGGAGAGGATGGAAATGGAGGATGAAGATGAAGAGTCAAGGAAAAGGTCACTCCCTCCTTGCCCAAAACGTGTATGCCCAGCCTCCTCCTCTCAAACCTCTCTTCTTTGCCTCTGTTCTCTGTTTCCTGCACAAACCTCCAGCTAGCACCCTCTGCAGAAGCTCCCTTGCTCAAGCCTCTTCTTCTCTTTTTATTTCCCTCCAAAACTCAAGCCTATGCTTCCCAACTCACACCAGCTCACACCACTCTCTCTTGTTCCCCACTCTCTCTTTGTTTTGTATTTCTTTTGGCAAAAGTAATTGGTTTGTCTCTCACTTGTCCCTCAATTCATGCAGAAGAATTCAAGTTTTTATAGGGTGACACGGCCAAGCCATGAGTGGCTTGGCCGTGTCTCTTGTTTTGCTTTGGGACATGGCCAAGCTTGCTGGCCGTGTCACCTTCTGCCCCTCTTCCTTTCTTTCTTTTCTCTTTGTTTCATGAGGTGACACGGCCAAGCTCCTAGCCGTGTCACTTGGGTGTGTCACCTTCTGTTTCTTCATTTTGCCAATTCTCTTCTTTGCTTCCAATGGGTGACACGGCCAAGCTTGTGGCCGTGTCATGTGACACGGCCACTGGCTTGGGCATGTCACCTGGGTGTGTCAGTTACTGCTTCTCTTCTTTCCTTCTTTGCTTGGTTTTGTTCCTTGGGTGAGACACGGCCAGTGGCTTGGCCGTATCTCCTGCCCGTGTCAGCCACTGTCTTGAGATTATTTTGAGGGACACGGCCAAGCTTGCTTTGGCTTGTTGACTTGGCCATGTCTTGCTTGATTCAAGCTCTTTCTTGATGTTTTGATCCTCCAAGGGAGTTTTTCCACTTTAACCTAAAACAAACACTTAAAACACACTTTAAACCAAAATCAAATGAAACATTAACTAAAACACATTAAAATCATACTAAAAACAAGTATAAAAATACTCTTATCAGTAGACAAATTAAAATCAAAATCAAAATCAAAATCATTGTTCTTAAAATCATAAAGCAGAACATCTTCAAACTTCTCTTCAACTAGAGCAGCAATCTCCTCTGGAGTCTTCTTAGCTTTCAGGGCAGCTTCCTTCTCCCCTTTTGGATTGGGCTTCTTGTTGGCTAGCAGGGTGAGCTCTTTCTTCACTTGCTCCACTAGCTCGGCAACATCAACAAAAATTTTAAAACCCGGGATCAACTTTCCCATGAACATGATCTGCTCAGGCTTTCCTTCGAGTGGTCCTATGTTTGGAGCTTTGAAAAAGATCTCTTCAAGTGGTGGGAAGCTCATATTCTCATTCTTCTTTGGATGAACATCTTTGCTAGCTTCTTCATACCCTAACCCTTTCTTAGAAGTTTGATTCTTGAAATTTGGAATCTTTGTCATACTAGTCTTGCCCTTTCCAAGACCAGCACTAGGAAGGTATCTCATGTTTTCATCATGTTCAAGACCTTGGAGTCCACTACTTCATCATCCAAAATTGCAGCTACTTGGAAACCATTGTGAGGCCTCTCAATTATTAGAGCATTGACCACCTCATTATCTTCGGCCTTGATGACCACTGTCTCTTCTTCGTTAGGGAATTTGATCTTTTGATGAAGGGTGAAAGGAACTCCACCAAGAGGATGAAAGCATGGTCGTCCCAAAAGTAGAGCAAAAGTAACAGGTATGTCCAAAACCATAAATTAAACAATAGATTCAATTGGACCAACCTTCATAACAACTTTGAATGTCCCTTCGGCATGCCTTTTGGTATTTTCATAAGCCCTAATGGTTACCTTGGTTGGGCTTAGATCCCTTGTTGACATAGCTAGCTTTGGCAAAATTTTAAGTGGACAAACATTTATGGTGGACCTATTATCAACCATTACACATGGGGTCCTTTTTCCTTTGACTTCTACTTTGATAAAGAGAGGGTGGATGTGATCTCTCCCCTCTTTTGGTAAATCTGCATCTGAGAAAAATACCATTCCCATATTAACTTTTCTCTTCTTTTGAATATCTTCACACTTCATCACTCCTTCAACCTTCACAAAGTTAATCAGCTCCTCCGGTGTTATAGAGGTGGAAATTGGCATGCTAGCCAAGGCCTTGTCCATAGTTTCATGGTGCTTCTTGGAAGTGGCCAATAAGTCCCAAATACTGACGCTTGCTTAGGTTCTCCTTAACTGCTTAAGCACAGTGCCATCTTCCTGTTCTTTGTTCCCAACTTCAGATTCCTTTCCTTTATTAGCTTCTACTTCCTTAGGTGGTGGCCTTGCATAAGGCTTACCATATTTAGTGTTCATCACTTCATCTTCTTCAGGCTCGGAACATGTCCATTCTTCCTTCTTGGGTTCATTATCATCATCGCTATTGCTTGAATCCCAAAATTTGTTCACAACACAGAATGCTACTTCTTTTCCAACCATAGTTTGTTCAATTTTGTTAAACACCACTTCTTCATTGCTTGCTTCTCCATCCACATCTTGGAAAGAGGATATGATAAAATTTTCATGCAAACCTCCTCCAACCATGAAGGTCGCTGGTGGTGGTACTCTATTGAACCTTGGCAGTGGATTGTCTTTGGTGTTTGGCTTGTTGGGCTCGGGCAGCTTCCTACTATTAATTAAATTTTGGATCTCATGCCTCAACCTCACACATCTATCCTTGTCGTGCCCTTGTATTTGATAGAATTGACAAAATGTCTTAGTGTCAAAATTAGGTGGGAGAGGATTAGGCAAAGGACGAGGATTTAATGGTTGTAACAATCCCTTTCTTTATAGCTTATTGAGGACCCAAGACAGCGGCTTCCCCAATTCTAAAAACTGCCTTCTTCCTCCTTGGCCAGTAGCATTAACATTAACTACCTTTTGCATGCCTTGTTTACCAGACTGGTAGTTTCCTTTCTCATTTCTTCCTGCTGAAAAGTGGTTCTTTTCTCTTTCCACTCTTCCATTTATAGACCAGCTTGCAAAAGGTCCTTGAAATCATGAATGAGTGTATGGGACATCCTTCCACAAAGGCTAGGTAACACTCCTCTCAGGATCATTCTAATTTGATCGGATTCATCAGTCCATCTCTTAAGCAATGCGACCTTATTCCTTCACCTCTTCATATAATCCACAATGTTCTCGTTCAGCGTTTGTCTAATGGATTCCACCTCCATTAGAGTAACTTCCAATTCAGAATTGTATCCATATTATTGGATGAAGGCCTTGTATAGCAGATCCTAGCATTTTTGAGTGCTATGATCTAAGGTATTAAACCAATTTTGGATAATAGGATCCAATGATAGCATGAAGTACCTTAGAGTTTGAGCCTTAGTAGCTTGGGCAGACTGCATAGCAATGATATACTACTTCACATGGAGGTGAGAATTTTCTGTTCCATCAAACTTTGCAAAGGATGGCATCTTAAACTTGTACGAAACCTATTCATCTAGCTCAAACAATTTATCGACCTTAGACATTTCTTTAGTTTTCAGCTATTCAAATTTCTTTTCCAAGTCGGCAATTAGCTTCTCAACATCTGAAGTTTCAGTTTTCTCCACAGCTGATCTTTCAACAACCTTTGGTTCCTTCTTCTTGTCTTGAGGATCTTAGAAGTATTGAGCCCCATCGTCATCATCGTCGATGACTACCTTATCATCATCAAAAACCACCTCACCAACCTTAGCCTTTCCCTTATCTTTCTTGGTGCTTGTGGATGCTTCAGCGGTGTTTCCAAACATTGTAGCCATGTGATTCTTCATGATCTTAGCTAGGGCCCCATTTAGTTCTTCCATTTTAGCATTTAGGGTATTGTCCACCATTCTTTGAATTTGTTTGGGCTCTGTTAGACAAATGATCTCAATTTTTATCCTTGACAACTCAAATTGAATGACTTATTTAACATGTGTTTAAATAACTTTGTTGCAGGATTAGATTTATTTGAATAGAGCCTATTTAGCGGTCACACGAGACATGAAGACGACCGCCCCCACTCAATTGCAGGATGAAACCATATCACAGTAGGTTTAGCGGTCAGAAACCCGACCTCAGTGGCGACTGCACTTACACAAGAGCGACCGTCCTACAATCATGGACGACCGCAACACAAGAAACCCAATCATCCAAATTACCATAAGGTTTGCGGTGACTAGAACGGTGAAGGATACGGTCTCGCTTATCACTGTAGCGACCGCCCTTTAATATCCGCGGCCGCACTGATGTTTCAGGAGAAATCTGCTTAAACTGATAGTAGTGTTCGCGTCCTAAGGTGCATCTAGAAGTTCAACGCGAGTGTCTCAACTCGACCGCAAGATTGCACCTAGAGCGACCGTGACATTTATATTTAGGCAAACTTTCATTTTTTCCAGTCAAAGAATGCCACGTGTGATGACCGTTATAAACCCACTTCAACATTCAAAAAGGGTGACCGCACCTATCCTATGCGCACCCGTCCCGACAACCACAGCATGGGCAAGATTCCTACTGCAGAGCACTCAAATTCGACCGTTGAAGCAAATTTGAATGCAGCGACCGCACCTTGTCCAAGGGTTACCGTGTGAGTCATGAACGCGACCATCCTTGTATCAAGGACGACCGCGAAATGCGTCGAACAGTCTATTGAAAATGGTCTCAACTGCCAAGACTTAATTCTCATTATCTATAACGGCTAGTCAGACCACATTGGCTATAAATACACTATTATTCTGTTAAGGAAATAAGAGATTCTGAATTTTATAGCCAAGCAACATATTTTCTTTTACTCCAACTTATATTTGAATTGTAATGAATGTTAGGTGTAAGTATTGAAAACACCATTGTAAAAGTTTGAGTGTGAGCTTGAAAAACACTTAGGTTGTGAGAGTGAGCCTGGTAAAACTCTTGTAAAGGTTGTGAGAGTAAGCCTAGAAAAACTCTTGTAAAGGTTGTGAGAGTGAGCCTAGTAAAACTCTTGTAAGTGGTTTGAGTGTTAGCCTTAGTAAAACACTTGTCAAGTTAGGTGTGAACTTATGAAAACACCAAAGTTGGAAGTGAGCTTGTGAAACTTCAAAGATTAGTGATACCTTAACAAGTTGTTATGGAAGTGGATGTAGGATTGAAGAAAATCTGAACCACTATAAATATTGTGCGCTCTTTCTTCTTCTCACTACTCAACCAATTCTCTATTCCGCATTTCTTGTTTGTTGAGTTTTTAAATTTGCCATCATTTCTTGAGGAAACCAATCCACCCCCCCCCCCCCAATCTCTTGGTTGCCATCTTGGGACAACAATTGGTATCAGAGCTTGAAATTTC
Organism: Garcia nutans; assembly: GCA_947685225.1. Lineage (NCBI taxonomy): Eukaryota > Viridiplantae > Streptophyta > Magnoliopsida > Malpighiales > Euphorbiaceae > Garcia > Garcia nutans. The sequence continues at coordinate 7,712,634 of CANTUV010000068.1, forward strand.
TTAAACTTAATTGTGAAATTTGATCCACTATGGAAACTTCTTCTTCATCAAACTCTATCTCTCATGGAAATCTTAACACTATTCTTAGACCCTACTTTGATGGAACTGATTATTCCTACTGGAAACACAAAATGTATTTGTTTCTAGACAGTGAAGGGATTGAACTATGGGATTTTGTGGAAAGCGAGTGGAAACCTCCCACTTATGAAGTTGATGGTATTCAAGTTCCTCTTCCCAAAGCACAATGGTCAACTATCAATGTCAAAGATCGATTCAAGAATAATAGAGCCACTTCCATCTTGATGAATTCCATCTCAAGAGAAGAAGGTGGAAGAATTCAACATTTAACTTGTGCACATTGCATTTGGAAGACACTCGAAAACTACCATGAAGGTACGACTCAAGTGAGATTCACCAAGAAACAAATGCATGTTCATGAATATGAGCTATTCAAGATGAAATCAAATGAAAACATCATCGACATGACAAATCACTTGCTTGCTATTGTCAATGAACTAAAGAAGTATGGCAAGGCATATGATCAAGGTGATGTAAACAGTAAAATCTTGAGAGCCCTATGAGCTAGAAAGAACTTTGAATCAAATGTATCATCCATCGAAGAAGCTCATGATCTCAGCACATTGAGAACCAACGAGCTTGTGGGAAAATTACTCACATTTGAGCTACACAGTGAAAAAGAAGAAGATCAAGGTGAAAAAGAAAAGAGAAAACCAATTGCTCTTAAAGCAATCAAAGAAGTTGAGAGCTCAAGCAACGAAGGTACTGATGATGAAGACGAAATGGCAATGTTCTAAAAAAGAATTAATGAATGGAAAAGGAAGAAAAGATTACAAGAAAATATAGGTACACTTCCTAAATCCTCCTTCAAAGATAAAGAAAAGAAAAAGTCTCTCAAAGCCACATGGGATGACTCCTCTTCAAGTGAAGAAGAAGAAGAAGAAGGAATTGCAAACCTATGTCTCATGGCTATTAAAGATGACTCCAATGAGGTAAGTACTCAATCCTTTGATCTAGTAGCATATGATGATATTGATGATCTAGATGATAGTGATTTGATTGAGCACATGAACTTTAAAATAGAAAAATATTTTTCTAAAATGATGCTTTATAAAGAAAAAAGCTCTAAATTAGAAAAGGATTTTTTATGCTTAAAGAACTCTGCCTTAGAATTGAAAACCTCAAATGAACACTTGATGAATTCAATAGAAGAGTTAAATAAAAACTCACATGATTTAGAAAAAATTGTTAAAGAGAATGAAATTATGAAGCATGAACTAAAAGAACTAAAAGAATCAATTTCAAAATTTCATAAAGGAAAGGAAGCCTTAGACACATTAATTGGTAACCAAAAATCACCCTCCTTAAAATATGGATTAGGATTCAATGGCTCAACCAACATTGCACCAAGCACACCAACATTCGTAAAAGCATCTACAACTAAAATTTCTAATGTTATTGAAAAGAACAAAGATGCTCACACCAAGTCTAAAAGTTCCAAAAGAACTTTTCATGGCTCACTAGGAAATAGATCTAAGTTCTCAAAAAGTAATCATGCAGTTATGTACACTAAACTTGCACAAAAGCAATCACATATTTGTAGTTGTATGCATAATACTTGGAATATGAATAGAAAAATGCAAAAATATAAAACACTATGGCAATGCACATATTGCATGAAATTTGGACATAAAAGTTTCTTTTGTCATATTAGAAAGGCTCATCTTAAGCTAGGAGACACCTCTATTACTAACCATCAAGGACCCAACTTCATTTGGGTACCTAAGAAAAGATAACCACTATTACCTTGTAGGTATGCCTAAAATCTACTATCAACCAAAACACATGGCTTGTGGATAGTGGGTGCTCAAGGCATATGACCGGGAATGCAAAGCTCTTTACAAGTATTACCTACAAACATGGAGGTAATGTTACTTTTGGAAATGATGCTAAAGGCAAAATTATTGGTGTTGGCTCCATTGGATCAATTGGTAAAGATTTAATAGAAGATGTATGGCTTGTTGATGGGTTGAAACATAATTTGCTAAGTGTTAGTCAATTATACGATAGAGCATACATTGTTAATTTTGATTCCAAAGGATGCAAGATCACAAATTCAAATGGTGTTATCATATTTAAGGGTACTAGGACAAACAACACTTGTAATATTAACATACATTCAACTCATGCATTTAAATGTCTAATGTCTACTAATAATTATGCATGGTTATGGCATAGAAGACTAGAACATGCTGGTATGGATCAATTAAAATATATTTGTAATGAAAACCTAGTTGATGGTCTCCCTAAGATAAAATATGACAAAGATAGAATTTGTGAACCTTATCAACATGGCAAGCAACATAAGAGCTCATTTAAATTAAAAAAATGTTATAAGTACCTCTAGACCTTTAGAGCTCATTCATTTGGATTTGTTTGGACCAAATAGAGTTACAAGCTTAGGAGGCAAATTATATGCATTTGTTCTTGTTGATGATTACTCTAGATTCACATGGGTTAATTTCTTAGCTCAAAAGAATGAAGCTTTTAATTACTTCAAAATGTTTGCAAAAAGAGTTCAAAATGAAAAAGGATATGTGATCACATCTATTAGAAGTTATCATGGCAAAGAATTTGAGAATGAAAATTTTGAAAGTTTTTGTAATGAACTTGGCATTTCACATAATTTTTCTGCTCCTAGAACTCCACAACAAAATGGTGTGGTTGAGAGGAAAAATAGAACCTTGGTTGAAATGGCTAGAACAATGCTCAATGAATATGAATTACCATCTTATTTTTGGGCGGAAGTCGTTAATACAGCTTGTTACATTGCAAATCATGTTTATAAAAGGCATTTAACTAATAAAACTTCTTATGAGCTATCGAATGGAAGAATTCCCAGAATTGGATATTTTAGAGTATTTGGATGCAAATGCTTTATATTGAACACCAAGGAAAATCTTGAAAAATTTTCATCCAAATCAGATGAAGGCATATTCCTAGGATACTCATCATATAGCAAATCATATAGAGCATTTAACATGAAAACTCCATTTGTTGAAGAAACAATGCATGTTGTATTTGATGAATCATCTAAACTCGATCAAAAGAAAGGTAGTACTTTCAATGACCCTGCAGGTACTCTTGAACCTCTTGAAACTATTGATGCTCTAAAGATTAATCAGCATGAACTTGAAGAAAAGACTCAAGATCTACCTAAGGATTGGCAATACAAGAAAGATCATCCTAAGGAACTCATCATTGGTGAAACATTTAAGGGAGTGATTACTAGATCTAAAATTAATCATATAGATGTTAATTTTGCTTTTGTTTCTCAAATTGAGCCAAAGACCATTGAGGAGGCTCTAAATGATGAAAGTTGGATGATTGCAATGCAAGATGAACTTAATCAATTTGAAAGAAATAATGTTTGGCAACTCACTCCTAGACTTAAAGATCATTCAATCATATGATGCAAATGGGTCTATAGAAATAAGCTTGATGAAAATGGTCACATTGTTAGGAATAAAGCAAGGTTGGTAGCCAAAGGCTACTATAATCAAGAAGAAGGTATTGACTATGATGAAACATTTGCTCCGGTAGCTAGATTAGAAGCTATTAGAATATTACTTGCTTTTGCATGTCACATGAACTTTAAACTCTTTCAAATGGATGTTAAAAGTGCATTTATAAATGGACTTATAAGAGAAGAAGTTTATGTAGAACAACCTCCTGGTTTTGAAAACTACAAATTTCCTAATCATGTTTTCAAACTTACCAAGGCTTTATATGGATTGAAACAAGCACCAAGAGCTTGGTATGATAGTCTAAGTGCATATTTGCTTGAAAATGGTTTTTCAAAAGGAAAATTAGATACAACTCTCTTTGTTAAAAAGGGCAAACATAACATTTTAATTGTACAAAGTTATGTGGAAGACATAATATTTGGAGCTACTAATGAAACCTTGTGCAAAGAATTTGCTTGTTGTATGACTAGGGAATTTGAAATGAGCATGATGGGTGAACTCAAGTTCTTCCTTGGACTGCAAATCAAGCAATGTAAAGATGGGATCTTCATCAATCAATCCAAATATACAAATGAACTCATCAAGAAATTTGGAATGGATGGCTGCAAAACTAGCAAGACTCCTATAAGCACATCCTTAAAATTGGGTAAAGATGAAAATGGTAAAGCAGTAGATGAAAAGAAATATCGAGGTATTATCAGATCACTACTTTACTTAACCACTTCTAGACCTGATATAATGTATGGTGTATGTCTTTGTGCTAGATTTCAAACTTGTCCTAAAGAATCACACTTGAATGCTGCTAAGAGAATTTTGAAATATTTAAGTGGTACAATGCATTTAGGACTTTGGTATCCTAAAAACACATCATTTCATATCTTAGGTTTTTTGGATGCGGATTATGCTGGTAGCATCTTAGATAGAAAAAGCACAACAGGAGCATGTCATTTTCTTGGAAATTGTCTAGTTTTTTGGCATAGTAAGAAACAAGCATCGATTGCTTTATCTATGGCAGAAGCCGAATACGTTGTAGCATGTTTTTGTTGCACACAAGTATTATGGATGAAACAACAACTGCTTGACTATGGCAAAGTATTTAACAGCATCTCCATTAAATGTGACAACACTAGTGCTATCAATTTGTCTAAAAATCCTATCCAACACTTTAGATCTAAACATATAGATATTAGACATCATTTTTTGAGAGATAATGTACAAAACCAGAATATTGTCTTAGAGTTTATAGATACACATAATCAACTTACTGATATCTTTACAAAACCTTTGAATGAAGATAGGCTTAATTTCATTAAACTAAATTTAGGTATGATTGATGGAACTTCCCTGAATGGATAAAAGATTGGCTATCTATAAAAATTTCTTAAACATCTCAAAGCATAGTTTTTTTGTAATTAAAAAAAAGTCATCTTTCATGTCTCTTTCATTTTTAAGCTACTCGCGTTCACTCCAATGCCTCTAGCGATCTCTATCTTGAGAGAAATATTCATCTAAATTGATACCTCTGCGAGCGGTCGGGAAACTTTGTGTGTGGTCACTAAGATTTAAATAGTTTTGATCATTGCAAACATTATCTACATTCGCGAGCGCACCCATTTTCTTACTGGTTGCTAGAGTGCCCTTCGCGATCGCACCTATACATATAGCGACTGCACTCTGTACACTCTGCTCGAAATTTTGTAACCGTTGGCTGTATGACAGGTCACGATTTTCAACTCTCATCAGTCATAAATGGCTACTTTCTTAATTTCTTCTATTTAAGAGCATTATACATCAGTTACTTGGATCTTTTACTTCTTATAACATACAAACTTCCCTCCAAATCTCCAAAACCCTCTCAAGATCATCTCATTCTCAAAAACTCTCTGTTTTCCAGTTTTCTTCTTGTTCTTCAACTCTAATGGCCCCCAAAAAGAAAATTACCTACAAAGGGAAAGGGAAAGGAAAGAAACCTTCAGGAATCATCATAAGAGAACCAACAGTTGTTCCTCCATCTCCTCCACAGTCTAGAAGAGGTGAGAAAATTATAAACCTTACCACCAGATATGCCATGCTAAAAAGAAAGAAAATTGAAGGAACCAAATCTCCATTTGGTGGGATGCTCTCTGCCCTCAACATTAAAGATGAGATTGAAAGTTTACTTGATGTTCTTGGCTGGAGGAAATTCGTATTTCCTAAAGAGGTAGGCTACTCTAGTTTAAGTAAGGAATTTCTCATGTTCTTTCAGATTGAAAAGAGTGCAAGTTCTGCACTAAGGTGGTATGGGGTTAGATTTAAGTTATTTGACCAATACCTTGTAACACCCCTATACCCCGTATACGTACACAGTATGCTTATACGATCGTAATATACGTATACTGAATATAGAAATGCCACGGTTAACAAAACACACAAATCATTCCCCGGATGAATTATGAATAAATTTAAAACGTTTAAGGGAATTTATAAAACACAATAAATAAACATAATTATTCAAAACGCAGCGGAAAATATAACAAATATTTTCAAGTACATATACATTAAGATCAAAATTTACAAAACATGAAATATATACATGATTGGCAGCTTGACTCTCTGATCTTTAAGCTCGAAACTAACTCTTCAAAACCTCAACTCAACTAGGTCTAGTAGAATTCTCCGGCTCACACCTATCACCTGCGCGATGAAACACAATCGCGCTAAGCCCACAGCTTAGTGGTACAAACCATAACAATGATATGCTTCGATGCCTTGTCAATGTCATACATTCAAACAATAGAGATCATACTCATAATGTTACATTTCATTATTTCAATAATTGTATCATCATCCATCACACACATTCAACATAGACACACATGGGCCCAACAAGTATTTAATATGATATTCAAAGTTCAGAGTTACTGCTTTGGTCCATAATCACAATGATCAAGCCCGTAGGCAATATATATACATCTCTATCTATGGATAGTGTAACAGACCCAGTCTCTTGGACCATCAACCCAATAAACTTTAGGAGATCCTCAACCCGGCAAGACTGTTACCTGTAACAGACCCAGTCTCTTGGACCATCAACCCGACTGAAATCGAGGAGATCCTCAACCCGGCAAGACTGTTACTTATCATATATTTCATATTCATAATTCATATAGTGTAACAGACCCAGTCTCTTGGACCTCAATTCAACTCAAATTGAAGAGATCCTCAACCCGGCAAGACTGTTACCTTTTTACATTTTATAGGCATGCCGCCAAATCCAGAACTCTGAAATTGAATAACATATTAAACATACAATCAATTCATTCACTTCTTTACCATTCTCTTTCTCAATTCATATCTCATAAATACATAGGCAATCATGCCTTAATAATTTCATTTTGCATAACCATAGCCAACAACAATGGCTTCATTATATCTCAACTCACATTTCATATATCATCATCAATATACATATAACACATTACATTTCACAAGGTTAACATTAATCATATATATATATATCAATAATGCAATAAGATTTCTTAGTACATTCATATCCAAATGTGTAAGTTCCAAAATCACATGAATGTATGCAAAAATGCAAGGTTTGTACTTACTTCAAAAGTAACCCACACAACTCTAAACACTTCCTCTTCCAAGAATCTTTCACCACTTGAATTAGGGCAATTCACCTTCTTCACAACCTATTCCAAAAGAATGATGAAACCCACATGAGATCATAAGGCTAAAACCAACTAGGGCAACCTCTAAACATGACACGCTCAACAACACGGGCGTGTCCCTGACCGTTCCCTAACTCCACAATACAGAAGCTTTTACACGCTCAGAACCACGGGCGTGTCACTGGGCGTGTAATACATTCTGCCTCTCTAAAAAATTGACACGTCCAACAACATGAGCGTGCTCATGGCCGTGTTAATTCCCCAATAACACAGTGGCTATGACACGTTCAATAACACGGGAGTGTTACTGGCCGTGTCAATCCTACTGCCACACAGAACCATTGACACACCTAAAGATCTAGACGTGCTCGTGGGCGTGTCAGGCCAAAAACCCAGATTCCGGCCAAAACAACAAAACACCCAACAAATCACTTCTTCCACCAACATCCACTTCAAACAAACTTAACTACACACATCCAAAAACCATCTCAAACTTGCAAAAACATCAAAAGAAGACAAAATATACTTTAACCACAAATCATCAATATCATCACAAACCCTAAACACCACTACAACACTATCTTCACCAACAAACTTACTCTTTCCTTTAATCCAACCTCAAAAATCCAAAATCAATTAAACCAAATACTCTTAAACACAACACAATCAAACCAAACACCTATCCATCACAACTTCAACTCACAAACCCAAAGAAATCAAAGAATCAAGTGGAAGGACTTACCAAGGATGAAGAAACTCTTAAATCTCTAACTTGATCTCTTGAAAACTTCCTTCAATCTTGAACTTGCAAGATCAAATCTCTCTCTTGCCCTCTTGTTTCTTTGATGGCCGGACAACAAAAAGGAAAGGAAAAGAGAAGGAAAAGAAATGAAAGAAAGCCACGAAAGAAGAAGAAAAGAAAGAAAACCAAAGAAAGCAAAGTCAACTCTTTTTCCTTAAAACCCTCTCATCCAAGCATTTAATATAAAATAATCAAAATATCATCTTCCACTTCCACTAACTCTAAACCCACTTAATATTAATTAATTCTTTAAACACAATTAATAATAATTAATCTCTTCCTTTGACTTTCTCATTGACTTGTGTATATGTTGTATATATTTTCATATACACAACATATACACTCTCTTCACTTCTTTTCTCTATTCTTTACAAATTAACATATACACATAATCCAAATAAAACAACAATTATATCAGAACTTCTAGGGCACACTTTGGGATATTACATACCTAGCCTTAACATTAGAGGACTTTGGAAAAATATGGGATTTTCCTGTTGATGGAATAACCTCCTACAATGATTTAGCCTTCTCCAATCAAACACTCTCTACCTTTTGGCAAGAAATTTCTGTGGAAACCTCATTTGAAAAAGAGTCAAAAGCTAGACACATCAAATCGCTCACCCATTGGATACTTCATAGGATCATCACCTACACCATTCATCAAAGAGCTGATGGGAACAAAAAGGTAACAAAAAGAGATCTCATTTTCTTATATGCTTTCACCCACAACATCCAAATGAACACAACAAAGTTCTTGATTGACACATTGTATCACCATGCAGTCATAAGAACTGGAACTTTCTTCTTGTCCTCACAAATAACTCAAATAGCTAGGCACATGAACTTACTAAATGATCTGAACTTAGCTACCTTGAGAAACCCTTTCAATCTTGCCTCAAGTGCCATCACCATTGACTATCTAGAATATGCTGGCTGTGTAAGGAAGATTGAGGGTACATATGTATATTACTTTGGCAAACGAGGTGTTATGGATAGACAAAAGAAAAGACCAAGGTACACCATTTAGGAAGAAGGAGATTCCTTGGAAGTTGCTATTGAACTACCTCCAAAAGCTTCCTCATCTAAACCTACTCAAACCAGCTCTCCCACAAAACTCATTCTAAAAGCTATCAAATCACTCTCAAGAAAACTCTTTCGGTTCAAGAAAAGTGTCTCTAAGAGATTCCATCACTTGAATAAAAGGATTGACCTTATATCTCACATGCATCATGATCTATATGACATGCAAGGCAAACTGGACTTGCCTCAATGCAATCTTGAGGATTGGGATATAAGTGATCATATAGAAAGTCTCCCTGAAGAAGAAGAATCAATCAACACTAGCTCTACCAGCAATGTCCCTCTTGATAAGGGAAAAGCTCCTTTAGAAGAAGAAGAGCTAGATGAGGATGAAGATTCTGATTAGTTTATTTTTCCTGTTTTTGGCTATGTCTTATTATTTTGATTTTCTTTTCTTTTCTCTGCTTTCTATTTTGCACTATCTTTGTACTGCCCTCTATCTAATAACATTGTGTTTTATATACATAATCTTCTCATTGTCTCTTATATCATGCATTTTGCCTATGACAAAGGGGGAGAGAAAGATAGAAAGACAGATATAAAATAAGAGATAGACAAAGAGGGAGAGATATAAAATGAGAATGATATTTTACTAATGAACCAAGTCATACATTTGAATGGTATTATACTAATGCACCTAGTTGTACTCCAACATAAACATGCATATGTTTAGGGGGAGCATTGTAAAAATTTATTAACATTCAACACATGAGCATTTTAAATTAAGAGAGATTGTTAGTCAATCTAATTTACATTTTTTTCAAAATTATATCATCATTCCATTTGATTGTCAAAGTCAAAATGGGGGAGATTGTTAGACAAATGATCTCAATTTTGATCTTTGACAACTCAAATTGAATGACTTATTTAACATGTGTTTAAAGAACTTTGTTGCAGGATTAGATTTATTTGAACAGAGCATATTCAGTGCTCGCACGAGACATGAAGATGACCGCCCCCACTCAATTGCAGGATGAAACCATATCACAGTAGGTTTCGCGGTCAGAAACCCGACCTCAGTCGCGACCGCACTTACACAAGGGCGACTATCCTACAATCATGGACGACCGCAACACAAGAAACCCAAATCATCCAAATTACAGTAAGGTTCACGGTGACTAGAATGGTGAAGGATATGGTCTCGCTTATCACTGTAGCGACCGCCCTTTAATATCCTTGACCGCACTGATGATTTAGGAGAAATCTGCTTAAATTGACAGTAGCGTTCGCGTCCTAAGGTGAGTCCAGAAGTTTGACACGAGTGTCTCAACTCGACCGCGAGATTGCACCTAGATCGACCGCAACATTCATATATAGGCGAACTTTCATTTTTCCCAGTCAAAGAATGCCACGTGTGATGACCGTTATAAACCCACTTCAACATTCAAAAAGAGCGACCGCACCTATTCTATGCGCGACCATCCTGACAACCACAGCATGGGCAAGATTCCTGCTGCAAAGCACTCAAATTCGACCGTTGAAGCAAATTTGAATGCAGCGATCGCACCTTGTCCAAGGGCGACAGCGTGAGTCATGAACGCCACCATCCTTGTATCAAGGACGACCGCAAAATGCGTCAAACAGTCTATTGAAAATGGTCTCAACTACCAAGACTTAATTCTCATTATCTATAACGGCTAGTCAGACCACATTGGCTATAAATACACTATTATTCAATTAAGGAAACAAGAGATTCTAAATTTTATAGCCAAGCAACATATTTTCTTTTACTTCAACTTATATTTGAATTGTAATGAATGTTAGGTGTAAGCATTGAAAACACCATTGTAAAAGTTTGAGTGTGAGCTTGAAAAACACTTAGGTTTTGAGAGTGAGTCTGGTAAAACTCTTGTAAAGGTTGTGAGAGTAAGCCTAGAAAATCTCTTATAAAGGTTGTGAGAGTGAGCCTAGTAAAACTCTTGTAAGTGGTTTGAGTGTTAGCCTTAGTAAAACACTTGTCAAGTTAGGTGTGAACTTGTGAAAACACCAAAGTTGGAAGTGAGCTTGTGAAACTTCAAAGATTAGTGATACCTTAACAAGTTGTTAAGGAAGTGGATGTAGGATTGAAGAAAATCCGAACCACTATAAATCTTGTGCATTCTTTCTTCTTCTCACTACTCAACCAATTCTCTATTCCGCATTTCTTTTTTGTTGAGTTTTTAAATTTGCCATAATTTCTTGAGGAAACCAATTCACCTCCCCCCCCCCCCTCTTGGTTGCCATCTTGGGACAACAGGCTCCATTGCCTTTGGTGAAAAAGTGATTGAGTTACTGCTGGATTCTTCGTCTCCGGTGTAGGTTGGATTGTCATAGGCTTTTGAACTGTTGTAATCCAGGGCTGTGAGCCAGAAAGGATTAATGATATGTGATGCAAATGTATATATGCATGTATGCACGAATAACTAACAAATAAAGATAATTAGGACGTTCCTTGTAACCTTATAACTTTCATACACGAATGGCGAGTCTCTTTTCCTAGGTATATGGTTAACAAAATACCAACATGGGATATCTTATTTTTGAAAAATTCTCTCAGATGTTTCAACCAATAGTTATATTTTAAAAATGGAAATCAATTCATGATAATTCCCATTAATTAGATTTTAATCCATTCAACCAACTAAAGTAGCTTTTATGCTATATTGGATTAAAACCAAATTAAGAGGTTTATTATAAATAGATTTCTCACTTGAAAAAGAAACTAATGATTCATGCAAAAAACAAGCTCATGATTAATAATTCTTAGTATAAACTAGGCTCACAATTGATTTTTGGTATTTCCTAATTGACCTAAATAATTTGTAAGCTCTTTGTAAGAAAAGGTTGGATGAAATGCAAAAATAGTTTTGTTTGAAAAACCCATTGTAAGAAGATTTTTAGAAAAAATGGATTTTTGACTTTGTATTTGAGTCATGAGAAAAGAAAGTTTTATGTCCAAAGACCATCTTGGAAAGTTTTAAAAATAACTTTGGTCTGTTGGACTTTTAAAGAAAAATTTATTTTGAGCTTACAATGTACTTAGGTCATATTAAAAAAAGAACAAACCAAATAAGCCATGATTTAAACCAATATAAATTAACCATAGTCAAACAACAAGCATTTGGGGTAAAAATCTAAGAAAAGTAATTAGGCCAATTACATGAGCTTTAGTCTTTGGATTAAAAGGCTTAGGTTCCCATAGCAAGAATATACCAAATGGTACAAGGCTATCAGTGGTTATTGTAACACCCCATCTTAGCCTACGTTTATAGACCAAGATGGACTGTTATCTCATGGTGATTGTGTCTTAATATTTTACTAATTGTAAAACAGAAAACTTTCAAAAGGAGTTCAATGGTTAAAGTACCAAACCTTGCTCTTTAATTCCCTTTTGCTTTTCCTATTGTGGCCGAAATTTGTAAGTGGAAAAGAGAGAAATTGGTTCTTCATATCATGATATATGTATATATATAAGGGAAAAATGATGTTCACATTATGTGTTGGATAAATCCTTAAAGACCACTTGTCCACCTTTCTCTTTCTTCATTTAATACTCATGCTAAATGGTTACTTTTGATTGGCCAACAAGAGATTTTTATAGTTTTCTTTCCCATTACTTCTTCCCACTTGTCCCTCTTTCCATTGGATACCCTAAAGTTGTCCCGTGTTACCCATACGGTCCCGACACGAAACCGGGCCCACTTTACATTCCGGCGATTAATCGATTGTAACTTTTAAACCGTGGGTTTCAATTTTTCCCGAAAACGCACGGTTTAAAAGTTACAATCGATTAATCGCCGGAACGTAAAGTGGGGCCGGTTTCGTGTCGAGACCGTATGGGTAACACGGGACAACTTTAGGGTATCCAATGGAAAGAGGGACAAGTGGGAAGAAGTAATGGGAAAGAAAACTATAAAAATCTCTTGTTGGCCAATCAAAAGTAACCATGTAGCATGAGTATTAAATGAAGAAAGAGAAAGGTGGACAAGTGGTCTTTAAGGATTTATCCAACACATAAGGTGATCATCATTTTTTCCCTTATATATATACATATATCATGATATGAAGAACCAATTTCTCTCTTTTCCACTTACAAATTTCGGCCACAATAGGAAAAGCAAAAGGGAATTAAAGAGCAAGGTTTGGTACTTTAACCATTGAACTCCTTTTGAAAGTTTTCTGTTTTACAATTAGTAAAATATTAAGACACAATCACCATGAGATAACAGTCCATCTTGGTCTATAAACGTAGGCTAAGATGGGGTGTTACAGTTATGCCATGCTTGATCTCCATACCTTGAGTGAAAGTATGGTATCCCTTACATAACACAACATGAGTTACACGGGCATCCTAAGTCACGCACATGATACAATCTAATATGATGCAATGGATAATATCATGATAAGAAAGAATAGAATAATATAAAGACCAACGAAATCAATTTCTCTTATCCCCAGTGGAGTCGCCACTGCGAACGGGGATTTTTGCCCTCACTTCTGGTGGAATGGTTCTTGCGACTTCCGCACTATTAGGCTAAAGCCCGAAGAAAATGGAGTCGCCACCCGAATGGGTAGGGAAAAAGAAAGGGGTAGATGACTCGATTCTTAAGGAATCCCCAACCCCCTAATGGGTTCGAAAAGTTGGGTACGTGTGGGGAAGGTGAGAAACGGCCCATCACCCCCACAATGCCCGGTTCATTGGAACCGGCCTCCTTTTCAGGTCTCAATATTTTAAAATTTTTAAATATAACAATATTATCCATACTACATGCAATAATTAAAATAAAAACATCATTGTATTAAAATCAAAGCAATGTTAAAACAAAATAAATAAATGGACACCCATCCGAGGATGGAAACGTGTCCTTACATCATTCATGTCTAAAACTAAATAAGACACCCATCGAAAGGTGGAAACGTGTTCTTTACATAAATTCCAAAATATGAAAAATAAATTAAATTACATGATGATCACAATATGAGGCACCCAAAACATGGGAAACATACATCTTACAATGTTTTGAAACCAAAGCAAATCAATAAAAATAACCAACCATTCATCATAAGTAAATTATTCATCAAGGACATGAAACATCAATCAAAGTATATAATAAACATACATCTAATTTAAATAAAGCAGTAAGTATATGAATTTAGGGTTTATGCATCAATTAGGGTTTCTTGAATAAAATTAGGGTTTTGTAGGTTTTATATTTAACAATTGGGGGATTAGTTAACTAAGAAATATTTAATATAAAAGAAATAACATAGCTACTAGATGTACAAATAGGTTGAATTAAAGAATAAGTTTTGAAATAAATTAGGGTTTGAATCTAAAGAATGGATATTTTGGATTTAAGGTTTCAGAAGTTGTATAAAAATTATTAAGATTTAGGGTTTAATTAAATAAAATTGGAGATCATGAAAATAGGATTAAAAGTTAAGTATTTGGAAAAAATAGGCTAGTGTGATTATTAAAAAAAATAGAATTGATTATGGTTTTGAGAAAATAGATTATTGTTTTGTGGTATTAGAAAAGTGTAATTAGGGTTTATTTTTCAAAAATTAGTTTAATAGGTATTAAGATATTAGGGTTTTGAAAAATAATTTTTACAGTTTTAGATAGAGACTAGATAATAAATAAAAAAATAATTGATAAAAAAAACCATCTATTGTATGCTCAAATAATTGATCAAATTGAATAATGAGGCTACTGTAAGTATAAAAAGTTTATAGAAACTCAAACCTCCGTTGTTGGTTCCACCACAATTTTAATTCTGGTTGAACAATAACAAAGACAATGTGTGCTGCCTTTTTGTGGATTGTTTGTTTGTTGCTTGCTTCCTCTTGCTTCTTCCTTCACAAGTCTAAGATTCTGAGTAATCCGAATAATCCTTGAGTCCAAAATCCCCAATCCCCTTCTGTTTGTTTTTAATGTGGTATTTATAGGCAATTAAAATAACAAAACCTAGTATGTTAAGGAAATTAAAAACTGTTTTGAAAATAAAATAAAAAATCAAGTAAAATAAGGCTACGACAAAAATTGCTCGCTGGGCCTAGCGAGACTGGCTTTGAGCGAGCTAGGGGCAAAATTGCGGGCTGGGGGTTGGCATTTGCCTGCGACAAATTGGCCCATGGCCAATTCACTGCAGGCAACACCTGCGGTGAATTGTCCTGTGGCCAATTCGTCGCAGGTAAAACCTACAGTGAATTAGCCCAAGCCAATTCGTCGCTAGCGACTTTCGTCGCCGATTTTTTATTTTTTAAAATTATATATATATATATTTAAAAAAATAAATAAATAATAAATGAAAAGTAAAATAAATATTATATTAAAATAAATAAATAATTAGTAAAATAAATAAATAAATAATAAGTAAAATAAATCAAAATAAATATACCACAAAAATTATTTCAGATTGTTTTAGAATCTTTGGACTGATATGAGTCAAAAATTAAGGGTCTACAGAGTGAGAGATATATGTTCATAGTCAACTGCATCACAAAGGTTCAAAGAGAATATTATAAATATTATATTCTTTATAGGTCACATGGCAATACTTTATAATTCTGTATGACAGTTGTATAAGTTTGAGAGTAGTAATAGAACTATAATAATGTGTATAATGCAAGTTACTAATATGAGTTCTTTGTAAAGTAAACAGATATATATTTGTAATATAGGCAAGATCACAGTATTTCTTTTGAAAGTTTAATAATTTTTTTAATGTATAGAAGCATTTTGATTTTATTTACTATATTACATATAATGAAAAATATGGGTATTTAGGTGATATCGCCTATGTAGTTAAGTGTATAGTCTATGTAGGGGGTGTTACAAATCTAGCTAGAAAAGTTGAAGTTGATGTAGGACAAATGTCCATTCCCAAGAATAAAGAATCAAGATGAAGATCTTTTTATGCAAAGGCAGACATTTTTCTACATTTGTTGAAGTACCCATAATCAAGTTTTAATCTATTTAAAACATTAGTGGATTTGCTGAAGCATTGACAACCAAGTCTACTTAGATTTTGATGAACTATTTGAATTCATTGAAGCATCCAAATCTCTAGCCTATACTACAAGTATCCTAACGGTGCAGCTTTGGGGATTTGTTGAAGTATCTTTAAGGGAAATCTAGATTTGTTCAAGTATCTAGAGAAAAATTTGGATTTTTCAAAGTGTCCAAATGAGAGTCTGACGGGATTTATTAAAACATCCTCAGACAAAGATGGGTTTATTGAAGCACTCATATTTTGAACTTGGGTTTATTGAATTACCCAGATTGGTAGCATTTTTTTGAAGCATCCTAAAATGACTTGGGTTTATTTGAAGCATCCAGGGAAGTTGGGATTTATTGAAGCATCCACTTGAAGGTCCTAGGTTTATTTGAAGCACCTAGGTTAGCTTGGATTTATTGAAGCATCTCCTTGAAGGTCTCAGGTTTATTTGAAGCACCAAAATCAACTCCAATTTATTAAAGCATCCATTAGAAGACCCTATGTTCATTAAAGTACTTAGACTAGTTCAAATTTATTGAAGCATCCACTTGAAGATCCTGGGTTTGCTAAAGTATCCAGACTAGCGCAAATTTATTGAAGCATCTGTTAAAAGACCCTAGGTTTACTAAAGCACCCAAACTAGCTCGGATTTATTGACGCATCTGTTAGAAGACCTTGGGCTTAATGAAGCACCCACTTCACCTTAGCTTTATTGAAGTATCCATCGAAAGATCCCGAGTTCATAGGAGCACTCGAATTAATACAAATTTATTGAAGCATCCATTGGAAGACACTAAGATCATTCCATATTTATTGAAGCATCTAGAAAATCAAATTGCTTTTCACTCTCTTTGAACAAATTCAAGATAATTCAAGCAGGAAAAAAACTATAGACCATTAATTCTAGTCCCTAAATAAACCTAGACTCATTTCAAAAAGCCTAAGAAAGAAAAAACCCTAAAAATCCAAAATTACTTGACCGACCATTCCTATAGCTCTATAGTTAATTAGCCATGAGCCCATGAGCTATGGCGAATTGGCCATAGCTCATGATCAATTCGTCATGAGCCATGGCCAATTTGTCTGAGACCCACTATTTTAATTTTTCCTAATATATGCAGAATTTTGGGTTTCTTAGGATAACTATTTAGTTTCCTAGCTAAATCAGACTATGATGACCTAATTAACCCTAGATGTGTAGACCCTTAATTTTGAAACTGGTCCAAATATATAATTTTCATTTGAAGACTAGATCAAGTCTAAATCTAATAACAAGGCCCAAAATAAAAATATTATAATTATTTAATATTTGGATTGTGTAGATTCAGTTCTATTATGTCTGTTGTGATTAACATGTGATTCAGTCAAACCATTTTGCTTAGCCCATGCCAAATTTGACATGAGTAAGCTCATGTCAAATTGGCATACACTCATATCTAATTGGCATTGGCCATGCTAATTCAATATGAGCAGCTCATATCGAATTGGCATGAGCCAATTTTATATGACCAAGTTGCTCATGTCGAATTGGCCCATGCCAATTCGACATGAGCAGTTGCTCATGCCAAATTGGCCAATGCCAATTTAACATGAGCAGTTGCTCGTGCCAAATTGGTAGGAGGGGCTAACATTAACTTGATTGTGTGCGATTTTCATACTCGGACTCTCCAAGGTATGGAGGTTTGAAACATCCGAAGTTAAGAAGGATTATGGGATGCTCTAATGTGCAATTAATTATTTATTGAGAGGGGGATTTGAGAATTAAGAGCTTGGAGTAAGAAAAAGAAAAGATAATTAAAAGATAACAACCAAAGAGGTAGTAAGGATTGTCTCAAGTTTGCTTCCTTCATCTAAGATCAAGTTGATAAGGCAGTAGCACAGATTGGATTCAAGATATTGATATTAGAGGAACCAATGAACATAGGTTTGAATTCTTAAATTTAATATGTTTTAATATTATATTATTTCTTCATTCCATAAGATGATCCAACAAAAGTTAATTAAAATTGATGGTTTGTAGTTTAAGCTCATTCAGTAGGTAATAATTTGAGTTTAATGTGGCTAGGATCTAATTTTATACATGTAAAGTCCTGGTCTATTAATTAGCATTAATTTAAATGTTTAATCTATGAAGTTAAACCATAACCGTGCATGTTTTGATCACAGAAACCTTATTTTGCATTTCAACGATCTAAAAGTCTTGATTTCCAAACCCTAATTCTCAAAAAGCCCTGACCCCAATCATATTTTTCTAAAACCAAAAATCCTAATTTTGTTTCTCTAAAAAATCAAAAAACCCCTAGCTTCTAAACCCTAATATCCATAAAAACCCTAATCCCAAGCACTCAGTCCTAATCTGCAATACCTTAACCCTAAATTCAAAACCCAAAGTCAAAACCCTAAATCCTAATCTGTGAAATCAAAACCATAATCTTAAATCCAAAGCATTGATTATTATTTTCCAAAACCCTAAGAAACCCTAATCTTGTAACATCCCTAATTTTTGAATTTTTATAAAATAAAATAAATTTTAAAAATTTAAATAAATTAAATTTCAAAAATTAGGGATGTTACAATTCTCTTCCCCTAAAGAAAAATTTTGTCTGAAAAATTATTTGCTATCAACTCTGGAACAACTGGGGATACTGACTCTGTATCATTTGCTCACTCTCCCATGTCGCCTCATCAATGGCATGTTTCCTCCAAAAGACTTTCATAAGTGGCACCTTCTTGTTCCTCAACTCTTTTACCTATCATGCCAAAATTGCCACTGGTTCTTCTTCGTAAGTCAGATATGGGCTCACCTCAATAAACTTCACTAATAAGATAAGAGATGGGTTTGACCTATACCTCCAAAGCATAGAGACATGGAAGACATTATGTATCCGATCTAACTCAGGTGGCAGAGCCAATCTATAAGCCACTGGACCAACTCTCATCAATATCTCATATGGTCCTATAAAACAAGGACTCAACTTCCTTTTATGATTGAATCTCAAAATCTTCTTCCACGGAGACACCTTCAGGAAAACTTTATCTCCCATAGTAACCTCTATATCCTTCCTCTTCAAATCTGTATAGGATTTCTATCTATCTGAAGCTGCTTTCAGATGACCCCTAATCAATTTCACTTTCTCTTATGTTTCTTTAATCAAATAAGGACCAGCCAGTTTACCTTCTTCAACCTCATCCCAACCCAAAGGTGTCCTGCATCTCCTACCAGACAAGGCCTTAAAAGGTGCTATCTCAATACTGAAATGATGACTGTTGTTATATGCAAACTCAATCTCATACTCTGTCACTGTCCTTGTGTCCTGCCTCAAACTCAAGCACTCGATCTTCTTTACATCCTTATACTCCCTCGAAGAATATTTCTTCTCAAATTCCCTCAGGAAATCGGCATAAGTTAGAACTGGTGGATCAGCTGTACCATGGGAACTTTCTTGTACCACTCATAGACATCCCCTACAGAAGTGATCTAGCATAATCAAACTTCTCCTCTTGACTAGCCTCTAGCCGAATGAATACCCTCTAGACCTGTCCAGCCACTGTTCTACTATAGCAAAGTCTGTAGTGCCAGCAAAGTCTGTGCCTTCAAAATAAATGTAACACCCTTATATTCTATATACGTATAATACATACACCAGTATATATAAAATACACGTATACAATATAAAAATGTCACAACCCAGTTTAATAAAAATTTTCATATTTCTAATTTAAATTCCATACACTTTAAAAAGTATAATTAAATAGTAAACAAAATATTCTTTATTAATTATAGGAACCTAAAATAAATATTTCATATAAAAATCTCGAGGAAAATTCACTAGAGTTTTATCTGTAATTTGGACATCCCAAAAATTCAACAATTTCACAACCTGCATAAAAACACTCCTAATAAAAGAATTCACACATTTCCACCCTAACTTCACAAATCCTATATATTTCTCAAAACATTTACATTTATATACATATATACATATACATCAAAACACTGCACACAACCCACATTTTACAATTATTCAAAATATTCTTTATAATTTACAATATATATACTCTAAAAACATAATATAATATACATAATATCAAAATATACTATAATATAAAATTTATACATGCCAGCAAAGTGGCTCTGATCTTGATGTATCCAAAATCAGCTCAACAAGCAGTCTCTAATCTAGACCCGACTTGGTCTAGAAGAACTCTCAGGCTCAATCGGATCTCCCCTGTCACTTGCACGATGAAATGCAATCATGTTAAGCTAAAAGCCTAGTAATATAAACTTTAAAATAATGCCAATGCAAAAATGCTTTTATGCCATGTCACAATGTGGCATCCAAGCACACTTTTAAATATATTCTTTCATCATTTAATAATTCACACAAACACATACACAAGCATGGGCCCAAATAACTAATACATTATTCAAATCCCAGAGTTATTATTTTGGTCCATAATGACACCAAGTGTCTTGCCCCGAAGGCAAATCAAGTAATGCTCAAAAGCTAGCCCCGAAGGCAAATCATATCACTGTGACGCTAAGCGTCTAGTCTCGAAGGCAAATAATGAGGATAACATTATAGGCATGCCGCCAAACACAAAACTCTAGAAATTGAATAACATACTAGGCACACAATTATTTCATATTTTTCATAATCAATTTCTTTCTCATTTTTCCATTTTCAATTAGGCACATTGCCTTATTTTCTCATTTTCTAATTCATATCAATGTCATTTCATTTAAATTCATCATATTTCATCACAATGTACCTCATTTCCCATTAAAATCACATTACCCAAATATTTTGGGTAATTCTCACATAATACAAATAAATCACATTTTATTCAATTTAGCCATTAAGAATGGCTTTTCATAATGCATATAATGCACATACAATAATTTACAAGTCATAGCACAATGTTCATGAATGTTTAATATATCAAGTAGTTTAACATATTTTTCCATTCAAAATGTGTTAAGCCCAATTTAATGCCAACTTATCTAATTTAATTTTACTTCCATCACTTATATCCTCAAAGAACATGATTAAAACAATAAAACCAAACAATTCACCATACTTGAAAAATCCCTTTTCCAAAACCCTAAATCACCACTACCATTTACAAACTCTATCCAAACTTAACCAAATCCATCATTTGACTTTAAATTCATTGTTTATGCATCAAAACAACACATTTGGAACCAATTTGCACAATTAAAGCTCATGTTTCCACAAACACAAAAGTTCCATAACCTTAAATTCTCTCTCTTCACCAAACTTAACTTAAATTCAACCATTTCTTCAATCTAACCATAAAATCATAACCAATCAAAATAACTTCATTAATATCCAATTAAGCAATTAAATCATGCTACTATAAAATCCCAAAATTTATATATCATACTTTTCCATAGAATTAGGAAAATTGGTAAAGAAGCTTACCAATTGATGAAGAAACTTCTAAAACTCCACTTAAATCCTTGAAATCTCTTCAATTATGGATGCTTGGAAGAAGAAAAAAACTTGGCTTAGTGGTTATGGAGGATCAGCTTCACCTTGAAGAAGAAGAAGAAGAAGAAGAAGAAGAAGACTAATTTTTTAATTTTCTCTTTCTTTCCACTTTCAAAATATAGCCTTATATATATAGATATTATTTTATTTTTAATAATTAATTAATTAATTAATTATCATATTTTTAAATTTAAATAAATTAAGGATGTTACAAATATCAATCGAAAATAATAGTCTAAAATCTTATTCCCAAATGTCTAGAACCTTTAATCCATAAAAAACTTATTTCCTAAATTTCCTAATCCTAATCTAGTAGCCATAACTTTAAAACCAAAGGTCTTATTTCCCAAATTTCCTAACCATAATCCTAAAGCCCCAAAACCCTAATTTCCAACCTAAAAGCCTACTTTCCAAATTAAAACCCTAATTGAAAAATTAAAACATTAGTTTTTTAGAAACCCTAATTCATATTAATAAAACCCAAGTTTTGTATATTTATTGTTTAATATAATAATATTTAAATGTAGGTTTTGAGTATTTACCTTATCAATGTATGTTTATGATGGATGATTTATTTTTGTTGATTTACTTTTAATTATTATGAATGTTTGAATGGTTTGATTTATTTGGTGAAAAAATCTTAATTGGTTTATTTTGGTTTTAAGTTGTATGAGGTACGTTTCCACTTTGTGAGTGCCTCAATTTTTATTATGTAATTTAATTTATCTTTTAAGGATTTTGACCATTGTAAGAGATATGTTTTCACCTATGGTAGGTGTCCCATTTTATTTATTTTATTTTTATTTTTTTGGACATTGGACATTTGTAAAGGTATATTTCCATCCATAGATGGGAGCTGTTTTGATTGCTTTACTTTAATAAAGGTGACGGATGTTTAGTTCTTTTAAATTATGTGTAGTATGCATATTATCATAATAATCAATAATTTAATAATATTTAGACCTAAAAAGGAGGCCTGTTCTAATGAACCAGGCATTATGGGGGTGCTGGGTCATTCTCACCTTCCCATACATACCCAACTATTCAAACCCATTAGGGGTTTGGGGATTCCTTAAGAATCTAATTGTCCACCCCTTTCTTTTTCCCATCCCATTTGGGTGACGACTCCATTTTCTCCAAGTTTAGGCTCGTGTTCTCTAAGGCCCTCGGCTGAACAGTACCGAAGTCGTAAGAACCATTCCACATGAGAGTGGGGGCGAAAATCCCCGTTCATAGTGGCAACTCCACTGAGGAGTAAGAGAAGTTGATTCCATTGATCTTTATATTATTTTTTTCTTTCTTATTATGATATTGTCCATTGCATCATTTAGATTGCATTCTGTGTGAGTTAGGACGTCCGTGTAACTTGTGTTGTATTATATAAGGGATACCATACTTTCACTCAAGGTATGGAGATCAAGCATGGCATAACCACTCATAGCCTTGTACCATTTAGCATATACTTGCTATGGAAGACTAAACTTTTCAACCCAAAGACTAAAGCTCATAAAATTGACCTAGTTATACTTTTCTTAGGTTTTTACCCAAATGCTTGTTGTTTGACTATGAATAATTTATCTTAGTTTGAACCAAGGTGCAGACCCTTAATTTTTGACCAAGTCCAGTCCAAAGATTTTAAAACAGTCTGAAATAATTTTTGTGGTATATATTTATTATTTATTTATTTTAATATTTACTATGTATTTTAATATTTATTTCAATAATATAATTTTTATTTTATTTTATTTATTATTGATAATATTTATTATTTATTTTTAATAATATAATAATATTTATTGCTAATAAAAAATAAAATAAAAAGTAAAAAATTAAAAATCGGACGGATCGGCGAGCGATGCGAGGCGGCCCTACTGCGCGGTCCGCAGCAATTTTTGCCAGCGCAATTCTCGCCCCGCAGCAATTTTTACCAGCACAATTCTAGCTCTAGCAGCCAGTTCGTCCAACAAAATTTCGACCCAGTAGCTTGTTCCTTGCCAGCCCATGCCCGTGCCCGTGCCCAATTTTTGACGAATTAGTGTTTTATTCGGTTTTAAAGTTTTATTTCCTAAATAATTTTATTTCCTTAAGCAATTTTATTTCCTTAACCAATTAGTATTATATTTTTTTTTATTTTATTTTTATAAATACCACAGTAAAAGAATTACAAAAAGAGGTTTTTTATTCAGCCAGGAGGATTTTTTGGAGAGAAATTACTGGGACTTTTTCTTTTCTTCAGGCAGAAACACCAAAAATAAAAAGATACAGAGAAGACTTTTGGACTTTTAATCTTTAGCAATTTTTAGCTTTGAAATTGTCAACAACAAGGAATTAAGGACTTGGACTTTGAATTTTTAGAACTTAGCACTTTTTTGGGACGAACTTTTGGAAGCTTTTAAGGTGATTTTTTCGGCAGAAGCTTGGAACTCTAAAACCATAGCAATTTTGCAAGAAGATTAAGGCAGCAAACAAGCAAGCAGTGACTGCCTAGGTTTTAGCTCATCCCAAATTTTCATTCAATAATTTTGCTGGATCCTTCAAACATAGGTATTTATATCTAATTTTATTTATCAAAAATCATCTTCATCCATTAATCATTGATCAATTAAAATTGATGAATTATAACTTTCAAAACTCATGTAATAAGTAACTATGAACATCAACGGACAAATTTATTTATTTCTTTTAAAGAAAACAGTAGCCATTAGTTAGTTTTTATTAAAAAGAAAAGTTTTATGCAGTAGCTATTTTGTTGTTATAATTACTACCGTAGCTTAGTTTCTTGTTAATCAAAACCATAAATCACTCAAAATTATAAAACCCTAATTAAATTAATTTTCCAAAATCTTTACAATAGCCTCTTCTTTCAAACATAAATATGCTAGTATTAGTTTTCTTATAAATCCAAACCCTAATTTGAATTAAACCCTAACCCATTTTGTTAAAACCTTAATCAATTTTTATTTTATTAGCACAGTAGCTATTTCTTTTTAAATATTTAATTCTTAATCTTATTTTCATAGGTTTGTATCTTATTCACTTAAATTCCAAATTATAATTTTAATCACACAGTAGCATAATCCTTCTAAAATAATAAACCTAACAATAATACTAGTTCTTTAAGATTCCAAAACCCTAGCTTTTAGACATAAATTTCAAAACCCTATATGTTATCTAAGAAACCCTAAGTTGATACATAAACTTACATTTGCATCTTTATTTGTTTCATTATTAATTGAGTATTTATTGTATAGTTTGATTAATAATTTATTTATATATTCAATTTATGTCTTCAATGAATGATTTATTTATGATGAATGGTTAGTTGGTTGTTTTTATTGATTTTCTTTGATTTTAAAACATTGTAAGAGCTATGTTTTCATATTTTGGGTACCTTATGTATTAAGCATCATGTAATTTAACTTATGTTCTAGTTTTGGGATTAATGTAAAGGACACGTTTCCACCTTTTGGTGGGTGTCCTATTTAGTTTTAGGCATTGGATGATATAAGGACACATTTCCATCCTCGGATGGGTGTCTATTTATTTTTTTTTTTTAACATTGCTTTGATTTTAATATAATGATGCTTTATTTTAATTATTGTATGTAGCATGGATAATATCATTATATTTAAGAATTTTATAATATTAAGACCTGCAAAGGAGGCCGGTTCCAACGAACGGGGCATTGTGGGGGTGCTGGGCCATTTCTCACATTCCCCACACGTACCCAACTTTCTGAACCTATTAGGGGATTGGAGATTACTTAGGAATCGAGTCATCCACCCCTTTCTTTTTTTTTGCCCGTCCGAATGGCGACTCCATTTTCTCCAGGCTTAGGCCTGTGTTCTCTAAGGTCTTGAGCCTAACAGTGCCGAAGTTGAAAGAACTATTCCACCGGGAGTGGGGGCAAAAATATCCGCTCACAGTGGCGACTCCACTGGGAATAAGAGAAGTTGATTTCGATGGTCTTTATATTATTCTATTCTTTCTTATCATGATATTATCCATTGTATCATTTAGATTGCATAGTGTGCATGAGTTAGGATGCCCGTGTTACTCGTGTTGTGTTATGTAAGGGATACCATACTTTCACTCAAGGTATTGAGACCGAGCATGGCATAACCACTCATAGCCTTATACCATTTATTATATACTTGATATGGGAACCTAAGCCTTTTAACCCAAAGACTAAAGCTCATGTAATTGGCCTAGTTACTTTTCTTAGGTTTTACCCCAAATGCTTGTTGTTTGACTATGGTTAATTTATCTTGGTTTAAATCATGGCTTATTTGGTTTGTTCTTTTTCTAATATGACCTAAGTACATTGTAAGCTCAAAATAAAATTTTCTTTAAAGTACAAAAGACCAAATCTATTTTTAAAACTTTTTGAAATGGTCTTTTGACATAAAACTTTTCTAAAAACAAGTCCAAAAATATTTTCTCATGACCAAAATACAAAGCCCAAAATCCATTTTTCTTAAATCTTTTTATGGGCTTTAAAACAAAACTATATTTCACTTCATTACGACTTTTTGAGCTTACAAATATTTAGGTCAATTATGGAAATACCAAAAATCAATTGTGAGCCTAGTTTATACTAAGAATTATTAATCATGGGCTTGTTTTTGGTATGAACCATTAGTTACTTTTTCAAATGAGAAATCTATTTATAATAAACCTCTTAATTTAGTTTTAATCAAATATAGCATAAAAGTTATTTTAGTTGGTTGAATGGATTAAAACCTTATTAATGGGAATTATCATGAACTGATTTCCATTTTTAAAAATATAACTATTGGTTGAAACATCAGAGGGAATTATTCAAAAATAAGATACCCCATGTTGGTATTTTGTTAACTATATTTGTAGGAAAAGAGACTCGCTATTCGTGTGTGGATGTTATAAGGTTGGAAGGAACATCCTATTTATCCTTGTTTGTTTGTTATTTGTGTATACATGCATACATGCATACATACATTTGCATCTCATTAATCCTTTCTGGCTCACAGCCCTAGATTACAATAGTTCAAAAGCCTACGACAATCCAACCTACGCCGATGATGAAAAATCCAACAGGAACTCAGTTAGCTTCTTACCAAAAGCAATGGAACCAGAACAAATTCAAAAGATGTTAGATGATGCCCTTGAAGTCAATATGGAAGAACTAAAGGGGGCCCTAACTAAGATCATGAAGAATCAAATGGCTATAATGTTTGGAAACACTGTTGAAGCATCTGCAAGCACCAAGAAAGACAAGGGAATGGCTAAAGCTGGTGAAGTAGCTTTTGATGATGATAAGGTAGTCATTGATAATGATGATGATTGGGCTTAATACTTTTAAGATCCTTAAGACAAAAAGAAGGAGCCATAGGATGTTGAAAGATTAGCCATAGAAAAGACTGAAACTTCAGATGTTGAGAAGTTGATTGCTGACTTAGAAAAGAAGTTTGAAAAGAAGCTGAAAACTGAGGAGATGTCTGAAGTCAAAAATTTGTTCGTGTTGGATGAAGAAGTTCCATACAAGTTCAATATGCCATCCTTTGCAAAGTTTGATGGAATTGGAAACCCTCATCTCCATGTGAAGTAGTACATCACTACTATGCAGCCTGCCCGAGCTACTAAGACTCAAACCCTGAGGTATTTCATGCTTTCATTAGATCCTGTTATCCAAAATTGGTTCAATACCTTAGATGATGGAACTCAAAAAAGTTGGAATTTGTTATACAAGGCTTTCATTTAACAATATGGGTACAATCTCGAGTTGGAAGTTACCTTAATGGAAGTTGAGTCCATTAGACAAAGGCCAAATGAGAATTTTGTGGACTACATGAAAAGATGGAGGAATAAGGCTGCTTTGCTCAAGAAGAGGCCTGATGAGTCAGACCAAATCAGGATAATAGTCAAAGGCATCCTGCCCAACCTCCGTGAAAGGCTGTCTCACACCCTTATAAGGGACTTTAAAGACCTTCTGCAAGCTGGCTTACAAATCAAAGAGTGGAAAAGGGAGAAGAACTGCTTTTCTGCAAGAAGGAATGAGAAAGGAAACTACCAGTTGGATAATCAAAGCACGCAAAAGGAAGTTAATGTTAATGCGACTGGTCAAGAAAATAGAAGATAGTTCTCAGAATTGGGGAAATCGCTGTCTTGGGTTCTCAATAAGCTATAAAAGAAGGGATTGTTACAACCCTTGACTCCTCATCCTTTGCCTAATCCTCTTCCACCTAACTTTGATGTTAAGGCATTTTAACAATTCCATCAAAGGTCTGGACACAAAACGAACAACTGTATGAAGTTGAGACATGAGATCCAGAATTTAATTGATAGTGGAAAGTTGCCTGAGCTTGATAAGCCCAATACCAAGAGCAATCCTTTGCCTAAATTTGGAAGAATGCCACCACTACCAACCTTCATGGTAGGAGGAGGAGTGGAGGAAGATTCTGTCTTTCAAGACTGGGATATTAAAGATGTGAAATGAGGAGCAATTTTATCCAACAAACTTCACATAGCTTGGAATGTTGCTCTATTTATTTTGCTTTCTTTAATATTTAATTTTAGCAATTATATTTTTAAAATTATGTTTATTTGAATAAATTATTTTCATCAAATTTTTCATGGTCTTTGTTCATTTTGGTGCTCAACCAATGAGGAATCTAGCTTGATGTTCATAAATTAATGTATCTAGGCATCATGATTTGAATGACTTTACTAGATGAGGGAATTGTTCTATAACATTGAGTTGTGTATGCTTACTTAGAGAGAGCTCCTGCATAATTACCTTTGTCTAATTCCTAGTCAGTCTTAGAACATGCTTTGACAAACTTTCAAAGTAAAATTAAACTCTGCTTATTTAAGGGAGAGATTATCTAGGCATTGTTTGACGAGCCAACAACTAGTATCCACCCAATTAAATATCAATCCCTAGTTGTCCCTTTGAGCCTTCATAAAATTTTAGCTTTCTTTTCATTGGCTTACAAACCCCAACAACCTACCCTGAGCCGTTCTGATACTTTTGACAAGTCTTATGATCACTAAGGTGAAGAGGCAAGAAGATCAAGTTCTTAAGACCATAAGGGTAGTTGAAGTTCACCTGAATTAGACCAAATATCACAAATAAATACCTCTCCACTCATCCATTACCAAAAATACAAGTTGGTACAAACAAGACAATTCTTTTGGAGCTAGGACCAAAAAAAAAAGGAAAAGAGAAAAAACAAAGAAAAAAAGTAGAAGAAAAAAGAGGAAAGAAGAAAGAAAAAGAAAAGGGAAAGAAAATAAAATCCAAAACAGTTCAGAAATCCAACCGAGTTCTCTTTTACCTAAGGCAGCAAAAGACTTCTATTTGGTTTATGAGGACAATTTGACTAGAATTAGTCCAGCCCAATAAAAGATTCGATCAAAATCAGAGAAAAAGGGAAAAAACCATCTAGTTTTTGAAAGTCCTATACTTAACAATCCTACAGAGAAAAAGGACAAAATGATAAACTGCTCAAAGAAAGGAAAGAGTAAGAAAAATAAAGAGAAAGAACAGGGAAAAGAAGAAAAGAAATAAATTTGGGTACCAAACTTTTTACTAGGGAAAAGAATGTCCCAATCAAGATCTAGATTAATGCCAAGATGGGAGAACACTCAAAGCTCTATCTCTTCATGCTCCCAACTATCTAAAGTTCCAACAAGCAGTTTGTAGTTTGAAGGTTTGTCCATTGTCTCACATCAGCTCCAATTTACAATTGGCCTCCACTTAATCCATGTCCCTTATAGATCCCATTTCAAGCCTATTAAAGACCTGTTGATCTCTCTTGGTAGGTAAAGTATATTAATGGAGATAGGTTGGATAAGCATGCATATGAGATAGACAATATTCAAACTCAAATCAGACCTTTGACCAAGTAATGTGTATGTGCCTATCTGAAGTGCAACAGTTCTTTAAATAGAAATGATTCCTGAGTTTAGTACGGTAACTAGGGTTGTCATATTATAGATATGTTAATTTGGGAAATCGAGTCCTGAGGTACAATGACACTGATTTGACAAAGCCAAAATATGATTTTAAGGTTTAAAAAAATTGTTTTCTTATTGTAAAAAGCCTTTAAGTTAAGGGAAATATGTTGAATAGTAGAATCTCAAAGGACACATTGGGCAAAGGAAATGATTATTGGAGAGGTTATGAAGAAGCTACCAATTGACATACTAAATCATAATTTGAAATAGATGTATCTCTACTGCTTGGGGCCTCCATTATTCATGTTTTCAACATCTTTAAAATAAAAGCCACAAAGCGAAGCCTTCTGTCATTCCAATGTAAGACCTAAACGGGCATCTGGAAGGAATCTGTGAGAACATTTCAGCTGATCCCCTTGGTTTGTAAGTCAACGGAACCACTATAAGTATTATCCATGCATATCATTCATAAATGAGCATATCACACTCTTTTTTTCTTTGTCAAAAGTAAACAGTAATATTCTATGAAGCAACCATAAAGCGGATATGGAATCTGGGGGCATGGAAAGCCCATTGCATGAGGAAGCTCCAGTAATTTTGCAAAAGAAAGAAGAAATGCATGCTTGTTTGAAGAAATATATAATCTACAAACATCAACCAAAACCACATAAAAAATCATAGGTTTGAGCCTACACAGGGGGTAAAGCTTCTCCTTTCAATCTTTTTGAGTTTATGCATGTACAAAACATTTTGAGACTCACTTCCAATATTTTGCCATGCAAGGGGCAAGGAGAAGATATGAGGGCTAGCTAAAAATATGGCTGAATTTTTTGCAAAAGTGCAAAGGAAGAACAAAGAGAATGGAAAAAGAAGAAAATTAGAACTCTCAAAAGAATGAAGATGCAAAAGACAAAAGATCAGTCCACCTAAAAGAGCTGAAGTGAGGGTAAAGACTTGATCTCCAATGGAAAAATATCCATGTTTCAAGGGTAAAGACCCAATTTCCAATGGATAAAGATAAAGATCCATGTTTTAAGTATAAAGATTCGATCTCCAATGGATAAAGATCCATTTTTGGTGGGCAAAGACCCGCAATCCATTAAAGAATGGAACAACCAGTTAAGCCAGAATTCTCAATTGATAAAAGGTCAGTCAAATCCAAAGTCTCATATCAAAGTACCCAGTCTTGGGTCTAAGTACCCAAATCCATTTCAATCTCGGGTCCAAGTACCCAAATATTTTTTTAGTCCAAGTACCCAATTCAATCTCGGGTAAAAGTACCCAAATACTTTTCAGGTCCAAGTACCCAATCTCAGGTCCAAGCACCCAAATATTTTTCAGGTCCAAGTACCCAATCTCGGGTTCAAGTACCTAAACTTAATTTAGTCATGGGTCTAAGTACTCAATCTCAGGTCCAAGTACCCAATCTCATGTTCAAGTACCCAATTTCGGGTCCATGTACCTAAACTCAATTCAGTCTCGGATCCAAGTACCCAATCACGGGTCCAAGTATCCAATCTAGGGTCCAAGTACCTAATCTCAGGTCTAAGTATCCAGTCTCACATCCAAGTACCCAAACTCAATTCAGTCACAGGTCTAGGTACCCAGTCTCGGGTCCAAGCACCCAAAATTCAGTCTCGGGTCCAAGTACCCAAATCAATCTCGAGTCCAAGTACCCAATTCAATTTCGGATCCAAGTATCCAATCTAAGGTCTAAGTACCCAAACAAAATTCAGTTTCAAGTCCAAGTACTCAGTCTTGGGTCTAAGTACCCAAATCCAATTCAGTCTCGGGTCCAAGTACCCAGTCCCGGGTCCAAGTACCCAAATCTTTTTCATAAATCTATCATAACCAAAAATCTGCTCAAAGTCATGTTGCTTTTCACTCTCTTTAACTAAAAGTCTCAGATCGTTCAAGTAGGAGGCAAACTATAGACCCTTAATTTTTTACCAAGTCCAGTCCAAAGATTTTAAAATAATCCCAAATAATTTTTATGGTATTTATTATTTATTTTAATATTTATTTTAATAATATAATATAATATTTATTTTATTTATTATTTATAATATTTATTATTTATTTTTAATAATATAATAATATTTATTTTTAATAAAAAAATAAAAAGTAAAAAGTAAAAAATCGGACGGATCGACGAGCGACGTGGGGCAGGCAGCAATTGGCCTGTTGCAGGCCAATTTGCCGCAGGCTCTGCCCCGCAGAAATTTTTGCCAGCGTAATTCTCGCCCCACAACAATTTTTGCCAGTGCAATTCTAGCCCCAGCAGCCAGTTTGCCCTACGAAATTGTGTCTGTAGACCCTTAATTTTTTACCCAGTCTGGTCCAATATTTTTTATAATCCAAAATAATTTTTGTGATATTTTAATTAAATAATATTTATTTTAGTATTTATTATTTATTATTTTTAATAAAAATAAAAAAGGTAATATTAGTAAAGTTAAAAAAAATAAAATAATAAATAAATAAAAATCGGCGACGAAAAATTTTTATCGCCGAAATTGAATTGGTTGGCCCACGCCCCATCTCGTCTGCTCGCACGCAATTCTCGCTGGCTTGCCCGTAGCCCGCAGCAACTTTTGCCAGCGTAATTTTTTCCAAAACCGAATTCTATTTTGTTTTAATTTCTATTCCTAAATGGTTTTAATTTCCTTAGACAATTAGAAGTAGGTTTGGATTTTTTCCTATAAATACCACATTAAAATACTTCAAAAAGGCATCTGGACTTGGGAAGACGAAACTTAGATCTTTCAAAATCAAAAGAACCCTAAAATTCTTTCGGCCATAAGAAAATCTTAGCAAGCAAGGAGAAATTCAATAGTCAGCAACCAAAGGAGGCAATCAGTCATCTCGAGATTGCTTTACTAAACCAAAATCAAATCTGAAGTAGGCAATAGCTTAGTTCAATTTCTTTAAATTTGGTAGAGCTTTCAAATGTAGGTAAATTGCTCTAAATTCAGTTTATTGAATCATTAACCATCTTCATCTTTTAAGCCATCATCACATTGCTTTAGTTGTTTAATTCTTCCTTCAATTTAGTTTAGGCAGTAGCATAAGTTAATTCATACAATACCTAAGATCTTAATTAAAGTAAATAATATAATCATTCAACACAAATCTAATTTCATAAACCTTAAGTTATTCAAACCCTATTTCTTAATTAATTATGTTTTCAAACCTTCACAGTAGCTATTTAGTTATAACTTTATTCAATGAGTTATTTTAATCTTTCAACAATAAATTTGGCTTTCAATGATGATTTCACCTAAAAAATACATAAGTAGTTTTTACAATCAATATTAAAAGCACACTCAACTTTGATCACAGAAAAGCATCAAATTCTAAATTCTAAATCATAATCTATAGAATCAAGATTTCAAACCATAAAACCCTAATATTATAACCGTAAAACCCTAAAATTGTAATAGCCATTAAAACATGTTTTTCAAATCTAAAATCCTAATTACACTTTTCTAAAAACCAAAACAACAATCTGTTTTCTTAAAACCCAATCCACTAGTTTTCCTAAACCCTAATTCTTAAAACATCAAAACTTTATGACAAGTTCATCAACACCCTAAAGCCCTAATCCGATGAACCTAAAACCCAATCTAGTAAATATAAATCGCAATTCTTAACTCAGTAACCATAATCCAGTAAACCTAAAACCCAATCTTTTAAAATTATAAACCCTAATGTCTTAAGGTTCCAAAACCCTAATTTTATGATGTTAGCCCCAAACCCTAATTTGATTAACTAAAAACCTTACTATTTTCTTAAATTTATAAAACCCTAATCCATTCCATTTTTTCCAAAAATTCTCATAGTAGCCTAAATAATAAATATAATAATTTCAAAATCCCAAAATCCTAAATGTTAATTAAAGAACCCTAAATTGAGACATAAACCTAAATTTGTATCTTTATTTGCTTTATTTAATTTTAGATTTGATTATGTAGTTTATTATATGTTTTGATGGTTGATTTATTTAATTTCAATGCTTAATTTATTTAATTTATCATGGATGGATATTTTCTTTATTATTATGATTATTATTTGTTTGTTTTGGTATTAAAATTGTAAGAGGTATGTTTCTACTTTGTGGGTACCTCATTAATTAATTTTCATGTAATTTAAATTGCTTTTATGTTTTAGACCAATGTAAAGGACACGTTTCCATCTTTCAGTGGGTGTCTTATTTAGTTTTAGACATGGACGATGTAAGAACATATTTCCATCCTCGGATGGGTGTTCATTTATTTGTTTTGATTGGACATTGCTTTGATTTTAATATAATGATACTTTATTTTAATTATTGCATGTAATATGGATAATGTTGTTATATTTAAGAATTTTATAATATTAAGACTTACAAAAGAGGCCGGTTCCAATGAACCGGGCATTGTGGGGGTGCTGGGCCATTTCTCACATTCCCCACACGTACCCAACTTTCCGAACCCATTAGGGGGTTGGGGATTCCTTAGGAATCGAGTCATCCACCCCTTTCTTTTTCCCAGCCTGTCCGAGTGGTTACTCCATTTTCTCTGGTTTTAGGCCCGTGTTCTCTAAGACCCTGAGCCTAAATAGTGCTGAAGTCGCAAGAACCATTCCACCAAGAGTGGGGGCAAAAATCCCTGCTCACAGTGGTGACTCCACTAGGGATAAGAGAAGTTGATTCCGTTGGTCTTTTTATTATTCTATTCTTTCTTATCATGATATTATCCATTTCATCATATTAGATTGCATCGTGTGCGTGAGTTAGGACGCCCGTGTTACCCGTGTTGTGTTATGTAAGGGATACCATACTTTCACTCAAGGTATGAAGATCAAGCATGGCATAACCACTCATAGCCTTGTACCATTTGGTATATACTTGCTATGGGAACCTAAGCCTTTCAACCTAAAGACT
The DNA here is from genome assembly GCA_947685225.1 of Garcia nutans. Classification (NCBI taxonomy): domain Eukaryota; kingdom Viridiplantae; phylum Streptophyta; class Magnoliopsida; order Malpighiales; family Euphorbiaceae; genus Garcia; species Garcia nutans. The sequence continues at coordinate 7,747,081 of CANTUV010000068.1, forward strand.
AAAGCTCATGTAATTGGCCTAGTTACTTTCCTTAGGTTTTACCCTAAATGCTTGTTATTTGACTATGGTTAGTTAATCTTGATTTAAATCATGGCTTATTTGGTTTGTTCCTTTTCTAATATGACCTAAATACATTGTGAGTTCAAATAAATTTTTCTTTAAAATCCAAAAGACCAAAGCTATTTTCAAAACTTTTCAAGATGGTCTTTGGACACAAAACTTTTCTAAAAACAAATCAAAAATTCTTTTCTAATGACTCAAATACAAAGCCCAAAATCCATTCTTTCTAAAATCTTTTTACAATGGGATTAGAAACAAAATTATTTTCATCTAACCTTTTCTTACAAAGAGCTTGAAAATTATTTAGGTCAATTACGAAATACTAAAAATCAATTGTGAGCCTAGTTTATACTAAGAATAATTAATCATGGACTTGTTCTTCGCATAAATCATTAGTTATTTTTTCAAGAGAGAAATCTATTTATAATAAACCTCTTAATTTAGTTTTAATCCATTATAGCATAAAAGCTACTTTAGTTGGTTAAATGGATTAAAAACTAATTAATGGGAATTATCATGAACTGATTTTCATTTTTGAAAATATAACTATTGGTTGAAACGTTCGAGGGAATTATTCAAAAAATAAGATATCCCATGTTGGTATTTTGTTAACCATATTACCTAGGAAAAGAGACTCGTCATTCGTGTGTGGATGTTATAAGATTGGAAGGGACGTTCTACTTATCTTTGTTTATTGTTTGTGCATACATGCATACATACATTTGCATCTCATATCATTGATCCTCTCTAGCTCACAGCCCTGGATTATGACATTTTAAAAGCTTACGATAATTCAACCTACGCCGGAGATGAAGAATCTAGTAGCAACTCAATCACTTGCTCACCAAAAGCAATAGAGCTCGAACAAATTTAAAAAATGGTGGACAATGCCCTCAATGCCAAGATGAAAGAAATAAAAGAGGCCCTAGCTGAGACCATGAAGAACCAATTGGCTACAATTTTAGGAAACAATGCTGAAGCATCTGCTAGCACTAAGATGCCAAAGGACAAAGGGAAGGCTAAAGTTGGCGAAGTGGTTTTCGATGATGATAAGGTGATCATTGATGATGATGATGATGATTGGGCTCAATACTTTCAAGATCCTCAAGACAAGAAGAAAGAACCGAAGATTATTGAAAGATCAACTATGGAGAAAACTGAAACTTCTGATGTTGAAAAGATGATTGCGAACTTGGAAAAGAAATTTGAGAAGAAGTTGAAAATCGAAGAAATGTCCGAAGTTGACAAATTATTTGAGCTGGACGAAGAAGTTGCGGACAAATTCAAGATGCCATATTTTGCAAAGTTTGATAAAACTGAAAATCCTCACCTCCATGTGAAGCAGTATATCACTGCTATGCAGTCTGCCCGAGCTACTAAGGCTCAACTCTAAGGTACTTTATGCTCTCATTGGATCCTATTATACAAAACTGGTTCAATACCTTAGATGACGGCACACAAAAGAGTTGGGATATGCTACACAAGGCCTTCATCCAATAATATGGATACAATGTCAAGATGGAAGTTACCTTAATGGAAGTTGAGTCCATTTAACAAAGGCCAAATGAGAATTTTATGGACTATGTGAAAAGATAGAGAAATAAGGCTGCTTTGCTCAAGAAGAGGTTCGATGAATATGATCAAATAAGAATGATTGTGAGAGGGGTGTTGCCTAGTCTTCGTGAAAGGATGTCTCATACACTCATCCGTGATTTCAAAGATCTCCTCCAGGCTGGTCTGCAAATTGAAGAATGGGAAAGAGAGAAGAACCATTTTTCAACAAGAAGGAATGAGAAAGAAAACTATCAGTCTGGTAACCAAGGCATGCAAAAGGCAGTTGGTGTTAATGCTACTAGCCAAGGAACAAGAAGACAGTTTTCAAAATTGGGGAAACCGCTGTCTTGGGTTCTAAATAAGCTTCAAAAGAAGGGATTGTTACAACCCTTAAATCCTTGTCATTTGCCTAACCCTCTCCCACCTAACTTGGACACTAAGGCATTTTATCAATTTCATCAAATGCAAGGACACAACACGGATAGATGTGTGAGGTTGAGGAAATAGATCTAAAATTTAATTGATAGTGGAAAGCTACCCGAGCCCAACAAGCAGAACACCAAAGAAAATCCATTACCAAGGTTCAATAGAGTACCACCACCGGCAACCTTCATGATTGGAGGAGGTTCCCATAAAAGTTTTGTCATGTCTTCTTTCCAAGATATGGGTGGAGAAGCAACCAAAGAAGAAGAGGTATTTAGCAAAATTGAACAAGCTATGGTGGGTAAAGAAGTAGCAATTTGTGTTGTGAATGGGTTTTGGGATTCAAGCGATAGTGATGACAATCTTGTACCCAAGAAGGAGGAATGTCCCTGGTCCGAGCTCGAAGAAGATGAAGTAATGAACACTAGGTTCGGTAAGCCTTATGCAAGGCCATCGCCTAAGGAGGTAGAAGTTAATAAAGGAAAGGAAACTGAAGTAGGGAACAAAGAAGAGGAAGATGATACCATGCTCAAGCAATTGAAAAGAACCCAAGCAAGTGTTAGCATTTGAGACTTATTGGCTACTTCTAAAAAGCACCGTGAAAATATGGCCAAGGCCTTGGCCAGCATGCCAATTTCCACCTCCATAACACTGGAGGAGCTGATCAACTTCATAAAAATTGAAGTAGTAATGAAATATGAAGTTATTCAAGAGAAAAGAGAAGTTAATATGGGAGCGGTATCTTTCTCAGATGCGAATTTACCGAAAGAGGGGAGAGATCACATCTGCCCTCTCTTTATCAAAATAGAAATCAAAAGGAAAAGGACTCCATGCGTAATGGTTGATGATGGGTCCACCATAAATGTTTGCCCACTTAAAATATTGCCAAAGCTAGCAATGTCAACAACGGATCTAAACCCAACTGAGGTAACCATTCGGGCTTATGAGAACACCAAGAGACATGCCAAAGGAACTTTCAAAGCTGCTATCAAGGTTGGTCCAATTGAATTTATTGTTGAATTTGTTGTTTTGGACATACCTGTTACCTTTGCCTTACTCTTGGGATGACCATGGTTTCATCCTCTTGGTGGAGTTCCTTCCACCCTTCATCAAAAGATCAAGTTTCCTAATGGAGATGAGACAGTGGTCATCGAGGCCGAAGATAATGAGGTTGTTAATGCTCTAACGGTGGAGAGGCCCCTCAATGGTTTCCATGTAGCTATAATTTCTAATGATGAAGTAGTGGACTCTAAGGTCTTGAACATGATGAAGAACATAAGCTACCTTCCTAGAGTTGGTCTTGGAAAGGGCAAAGCCGGTGTAACAAAGCTTCCAGATTTTAAAACTCAAACTTCCAAGAAAGGGTTAGGGTATGAAGAAGCCAACAAAGATGTCCAGCCAAAGAAGAATGAGAAGAAGAGCTTCCCGCCACTTGAAAAAATCTTTGTCAAAGCTCCAGACATGGGACCACTCCAAGGAAAGCCCGAGCCAATCATGTTCATGGGAAAGTTGATCCCAGGTTTTAAAATTTTTGCTGATGTTGCAGAGTTAGTGGAACAAGTGAAGAAAGAGCTCACCTTGCCAGCCGATAAGGAGCCCAATCTAGAAGAAAAGAAGGAAGCTGTCCTGAAAGCCAAGAAGACTTCAAAGGAGATTGCTGCCCTGGTTAAAGAGAAGTTTGAAGATATTCTGCTTTATGATTTTGAGAATAATGATTTTGTTTTTTATTTTAATTTGTCTGCTTTGTATGAGGATGATGATGTTTTCTTTTCCAAGATGAATGCAATAAAGTCTGATTTTGCTTACTTGTGTGATGTTTCTCCTGATGGTTGCATACATTCAAATAGTGGTTACATGAACATCTTTAATATTAACTCTGTTGATACACAATCATTAAATTTGGGAACAATTGAAAATCCTAAAAATATTAGCATAGCATCCAACCTTACTCCTGATGAGAGAGAGAGATTTAAAAAAATATTCAAAAAATATGAAGAAGTATTTGCTTGGTCTTGTGAGGATATGCCCGGAATAGATTGAGACATAGCCAAACATCTTATTCCTACTTACACTCACATGAAACCTGCCAAACAAAAGCTTAGGCGATTAAGACCTGAGTGGGCTGAATTGGTTAAAGAAGAGGTCACTAAACAAATACAAGTAAAGTTCCATAAAGTGATAGAATATCCAAATTGGCTAGCCAATCTAGTACCCATGCCAAAGAAAGATGGAAGAATAAGGGTCTGTGTGGACTATAGAGATTTAAACAAGGCTTCCCCTAAAGGATGCTGGAGTAACCTACCAAAGGATGGCCACCACATTATTTCATGACATGATGCACAAAGAAGTCAAAGTATATGTTGATGATATGATGGTGAAATCAGATACAAGGGAACAACACTCCTAAAACTTAGAATTATTCTTCGATAGAGCATTGAAATATAAGCTAAGATTAAACTTGAAGAAGTGTGTGTTCGGGGTTACCTCAGGCAAATTGATAGGACATGTGATTGGTCCAAATGGCATTGAGATTGACCCTGACAAAGTTAAAGCAATAAGAGATGTGCTAGCCCCTAAGACAGAGAAAAAAGTTTGGGGATTCATTGGTAAATTACAATACATTAGCAGGTTTATAGCAAAGCTCACAACAATCTGTGAGCCTATCTTCAAGTTGCTTAAGAAGAATCAGCCGGTCCTGTGGGATGAAGAGTGTCAAAAGGCCTTTGAGTAAATAACGGAGTATCTACTAAATCCACCTGTTTTGAAACCACCTAAACTCGGTAAACCCTTGTTACTATACTTAGTAGTAGAAGAAGAGTCAATAGGAGCCATGCTAGCCCAAGCAGATGAGTCAGAGATTAAGCATGCAATTTACTATTTCAGTAGAAAGCTCCTACCTTATGAAATTAAGTATAGTATCATTGAAAAAACCTGCATAGCTGTGGCTTGGTCATCTAAGAAGTTGCGGCATTACTTTCAATCTTATAGTGTGCAAGCAATTTCTAGGTTGGATCCAATGAAGTACTTAAGGGAGATACCCTCTTTGATTGGGAAGTATGGGTGATGGTTGATAATATTGGAAGAATTTGAGATTAAGTATGTAACTAGGAAAATAATCAAAGGTAGAGCAGTGGCAGAATTCCTGGCCCAACAACCATTACCGGATAGCGAAGAGGTAGTCCTGGAATTTCTGAATGAACATTTAGAGGCTATTGAAGTATAAGGATGGAAAATGTATTTTGACAGAATAATGAATAGGAAAGGAGCAGGTTTGGGAGTCATATTAGAATTGCCAGAAGGGGAACTTATCCCTTTAGCCAAAAAGTTGAAATTCAGGACAACCAATAATATGGTGGAGTACAAAGCATGTATCTTTGGTTTGGAAACCCTAATGATTATGAAGGTTGATAAGGTGGAAGTTTTTGGCGATTCATTGCTAGTAGTATCCCAAGTAAATGGAGAGTAGGAGTTGAAAGAAGAGAAATTAAAACCATACCACCATTACTTGACCATGATGAAGAAGAACTTTAAGGAGTGTAGGTTTATACACCTACCAAGGGAAGAAAACTAGATGGCTGATGCCCTAAACACATTAGCTTCGATATGGAAAAATCTTGTCAACTTATTCCTCAAGCCTCTAGTTTTGAATAGTTTATCAACTCCTTGTTATGAATATGAGACAATCATGGAAACTGATACAGACCATGATGCATGGTATGATACTATAGACGATTTTTGGAGAAAAGGGAATACCCATTGGGGGCATAAGGCGGTGGTCCTTACAATACATCACCTTCCATGGAGAGTTATATCGAAGATGGCCTGATGGGGTGCATTTGAGATGCTTGAGGAAGCCTGAAGTGGAGCATATCATGTTAGAAATACATGCGGGAAGTTGCGGTCCACACATGAGTGGTTTGGCCCTAGTTAAGAAGATAATTCGACAAGGTTACTACTGGTTAACCATGGAGAGAGATTGTATTGAGTTTGTAAATAAGTGCCAGCAATGTCAGATGTATGGTAATTTGAATCACATGCCTTCTGAAGAATTGCAATCTATGTCTTCTCCCTGGCCCTTTGCCACTTGGGGTATCAACATTATAGGAGAGATATATCCGACAGCCTCAAACGGTCACCATTTTATTGTAGTAGCGATAGATTATTTTTTAAAATGGTCAAAGCCAAATCCTTCAACAAATTGGGGGAAAGTCAAATGGCTAGATTTATTGAAAAGAACCTCATCTGCAGGTATGGGATCCCGCACAGTGTGATATCAGACAATGGGGTACAGTTTCAAGGAGCAGTTAAGAACTTATTCTCGAAGTACCAAATCCATCATCACCGATCTTCTCTTTATAGACCAAAGGCTAATAGTGCAGTAGAAGCAACAAACAAGACAATTAAGGAGATCCTATCTGAGATGACCAAGACATACAGGGATTGATCGGAGATGCTTCCTTTTGCTTTGTGGGGATATAGAACAAGTGTGCGAACACCGACTGGAATGACACCATTCTCTTTGGTTTACGGGATGGAAGCAGTGTTGCTAATTGAAATTGAGATCAAGTTATTAAGAGTGGTCTTGAAAGCTGAACGGCCTGAAACAAAATGGGTAGTGAGCAGATACACGCAGTTAGCTTTACTAGAAGAGAGAAGGTTACAAGCACTGTATCATCATCAACTGTATCAAAGGAAGATAGCTCGGGCCTATAATAGAAGGGCTAAGATCAGAAAACTCAAAATCAGGGATTTAGTGTTGAAACAATGTAAGCCTAATGTATCTTATCCACGAGGAAAATTTAGGCCTAGCTGGGAAGGGCCATATATTGTAAAATAAGTCATGAATAAGGGTGTAGTGAAGTTATCAGATATGGACAAGAAAGAGTTTAGTGAGCCAGTGAACATTGACAAGTTGAAGATGTTTTATGTATAAAAAAAAAGAAAAAGAAAAAAGAGCTTGCTAGGTTGAAAACCCAAAAAGGGCGGCTTAGGTAAAATTTAGAGCAGTCCGCTAATTTCAAAAACCCGAAAGGGCAGGCTAGGCAACAATTAGGGCTAAATGAGAGAAAATTATCAATTAGAAAATCCAAAAGGGCTAGTTGACAGCAAGAATGATCTTGTGTATGCTGGCTTTATGTTTGGTTGTTCCCCAATTTAATAAAACAGAATTAATATTAAAAATATTCTAGGTGCACTGTTATAAGTATTTGACCAGATATGGATGAAATAAATAAACACAATAGCAAAAGGTGATGACAAATTATAAAAGGAAAAGAAGCATCTCTTATTGCTTTTACTATTTTTTCGTCCTAACAATACACTTTCTAAAGAAATCGACAAATGTAAAATCTATGGTAGACAATAAGCATAACGTGGAGGCCAGCTTTGCTTCAGCCAATCCAAGCAGGCTTCAGTCAGGCAAGGCATGTCTAAATCAGGAGTGAATTTAGAACCTCGAGGCTCAGCACCATACTGACGGTCAAGCAGGCGAGGATCATAGCAAGTACCTCGATGAAGAGCAGCAAGAGGAACATACATCAAGTATGTCCGCATGGTGATACAAGAAATCTTCCACCAAGGTATTAACCAATGGATATTGACTTCAGCACGTGAGTGGATCCAGTCAACCCAATCAGCATATGAATGAGTAGGGTGGAGTAGTTTTATAGTAGAATAATGTCACGGAAAATATCTGACAAAATTCATAGATGGAGTATCAAGCAAGCAAAGACACTCCTGAAGCCAAATCTATGAGGAAAAATTAAAAATTAAAAAAAAAGGTCTGCTAAGTTGAAAACCCGCAAGGGCAGCTTAGGCAAAAATTAGGACAGCTTGCTAGTTCCGAAAACCCACAGGGGCGGACTAGGCAAAAATTAGAGCAATATAAAATAAAAAAAATAGGGTCCGCTAAGTTGAAAACCCACAAGGGCAGCTGAGGCAAAAATTAGGACATCTCGCTAGTTCCAAAAACTCGCATGGGCAGACTAGGCAAAAATTAGAGCAATAAAAAATAATAATAAAAATAATAAAAATAATAAAAAAGAAGAAAAAAGAAGAAAAACCTAAATTGAAAACCCAAAAGGGCAGTTTAGGTAATTACCTGAAGCAACAATGGACTCCCGGTCAGTTTCTTCGACAATCCTGATTTAAGTTGGTCTAATCTAACTAAAGTCTCAGCTAAGATCATGGGTATCGGTGACAAGCCTCCTTCCATTTGGTCCATGATATCTAATGCTCGTGGATCAATATCTCCATCAGAAGAAACAAGCAAGCATTGGCCAAGCAAGCATAGACAAAGCATACGTCCCAATGCCTTAGTAGGAGCCAAATGAGAAAGGCAAAAGTTAATTAAGGGACCAAGCAAAATTTTCTCACCTCTCATCAATTGTAGAACTTCGGGCTTTGAAATTTGAAATAACATTTGCATCTTTTGTTAAGTCTTGGAAATCAATATAGTTAACGCCATTTATTGATTGCTTGGATATCCAAGGATGGCCTCAAATTCTTCAATCAAGGGATACATTTCAAAGCCAATAATTTTAAATTTCCTAGAATTCACATTCCAAAAAGAAGCCATGGCATGTAAAAAAGAATGGTCCAATTTAACATTTTGAAAATACTTCAAAATATCAATTTTTAACCAAGATATTTGTTTCCAACGAATGGCATTCATATTTTTAAATAGAACTTTTATTTTCTTCAAATTGAGTTAGGTCATTGTTGACAACTGAAGGAAAATTGGAAATGTTAAAAGGAATTTTTACGATGAAGTAGAAAATCTCTTGGCTTATGTATAAAATCATGCGTGAAAAAAGATTTATATGGGATGATTGTGCTATTCCAAAATTGACAAGGAAAAGTGTGAAACCGAGATGCGTGAGGATAGGAAATTGGCAATGAAAGGATCTTGAATTGCCGCGTTGCCTTTGGTTTTGAAGGTTAGTGATACTGTGGAAATATTAAATGTGAAGAGGAAATGCCAATATTTGTATCGTAGTAATAATGATAATAAAAAAAAAGAAGAAAGGGGAAAAGTTGCAGTAAAAATGAAAATTACATATCATCATTATTATTTTTATACTTATTATATAATATTTCATCAATTGATACAATACTGATACATCACTAAGAATGAGGTGGTGGATCATGATCAAACAAAGCCTTAAAAAAATCATTGTTTATTGAAGAAAGAGGCATATCACCCATCCCGAGTCTGCCCGAAGTAGGAGCCCCTGAATATCTATTGCCCTAGAATTTAGATCTGTAACGGTCCTCATTCGAGGTAGATAAAAGGATCTCATGGTCATCAGCTTGGGGTCCTCTAGATGAAGAAGCACCAGGATCTCTCATCCCCTGAAACTGGAAGTCTCAAAATCTTACTCTGACTGGTGATACAATTTCTCAAAATGGGCAACCTGTTGACAACTAGCATCCAATTCTTCTTAAAGTTTCTTGCTTTGTTCCTCAAGCATCCACTGTGAGCTAGAAAGGAAAAGAGTAAGAGCATACATAATCATGCATACATATAGCATAAATTATCATGGAATAAGAAAACCTACTAGGTAATTCATATCAATGCCCTGTGGATAAGATGGGATCTCCGGTTGATTAGAATGAGCAAATGGAGGAGCAGTAAAAGAAGGTCCAGCCTCATGACTAAATGAGCCAGTAGCCTGCAATACTCATTAAAAAAGTCAAAACAAGTTAAGAAAGAAGCGATTGCAATGGAAAAATGGTAAAAGTTTACCTGAGAAGTGCTAGCCCCGAGATGTGAGACAGACTCTCTTCCCTCTCCATGATACTCATTTCATCTCTATCCTCATTTTCCTTAGGAATCTCCCGTACACCAATAAGGGATACATCAAAGTTTAAAAGTCCTACTTGAATAAACTAGATATAAGATGCACTCGGTGGATAGAGAAAGGTTTCATCATCATAACCATTCCAAGCCAACCACCATGCATTCTCTGGCAATGATATGATATTTAAAGTATACTCTGGACAATGCATCGGGATCCTCCGCTGCTTGGGACCAAGAAACCAATCATACACTCTGTCTTTAAGAAACCAGCCACTAGACACAGGGTCAGCAATGACTCGAAGAGTATGTTGAAAGGGTAAGCGGCATTCATGGAGGAAGTCCAGTTCATCCGCTCTTCTGTGTTCCACCAGGCCAAATTGACCTATAAAATGCCATAAGGTAAGTGGACTTTTATATAAATTTTAAAGTATACTAATGCTATTTTACCTGGCCCCAGGTTAAGCAACTCAAGAGATAGCATTAGGTGTGCACATGGTGAGAGCCGTGAACTTCTACATGATCTGACAACCAAAAATTCAATCTCTCTCTCAAAAAATGCCAGGCACCCTCACAAGATTATGCTTATATGCCCATATCTACAACAATAATAAAAATCAAATTCATGCAAGAATAAGAATGGAATTGACAATGGTGGAAGAAGAGTACCTCAACAACCACCATAAAACCAACAAAAGACTTCTTATTTCTGCAAATCTTATTAAGTCCATGGTAAAGACAGGTAAGGCTAGCTTCACCCCAGCCGTAAAGCGGTACCATACTCATATCAGTAAGGACCCTCAAAGCCGACAAATGGATAGCAGATTTGGTGCTGCCTAAAATGGTCGACCCAAGCAAATACATTAAAAATCCTCAAGCATATTGTTTGGTTGTTTCCCTACAAACCCGTCCTTCGTAGTTCATCCAATAACTCCGAATCGGCTCAATTTTTATCTTGAAAGGCCCTTTAAATGATTGTTCCATACCGATTAACTGTTGGACTTCTTCGAATGTTAGAATATCATCGGTAAGAGGGACCGGAAGGCCATAGTACCGGATACCAGTTATGGCTTTATAATCGACAGGGCCAATGGTCATTTCTCCTATATGTAGGTGAAAAGTATGGGTCGTGTCCATCCACCGTTCTGACAATGCTTAAACTAAACTCCTGTCTATCGGACACTCCCCGGATGGTAATTGCAAGATAAAGCTTTCAAAACTGCAATCTCAGATAATCCGTTTTACCCAAGAAGATGCTACATCATACCATTGTCGGGCTTAATAGACACACCCTTCACCCCGGATAACGAAACGATCACGCTAAGACGGAGCAAGGTAAGTTAACACAAGGTAAGTATATCATGATATCAATACCACTGATTTTTAGGCTAAATTTATTCATGTTCTATTTTTAGTCTATCTATTTACTTATTTGTTAAATTCTTAAATATATTCATCTAATTAATTTATTCTTCCTAAATTAAAAAAACACACAAAACTGCAAAAATGAAAAAATGATTTGCTGTTAAAATAAATAATTAAATTATTACCTTGGTCTTTTGATTTGAACTGCGATGAAGCTGCATCCCAGCTAGTAGACTTATATTTTCATTTTCATGCTGCCGAATAAACTCCAATAACTCAGCATTAGAACGAGTTCCTAATCTTGAAGAATGCATTTTCTCCTCAACTCTATACTAAACTCTCTAAACCCTTTGAATTCAAAATTTATATGAGTATGGATGAAATGAAGAAATGAGCCGACGTTTATATAGATAAATTACAAAGGAAAAAGACAAATAAAAAGAGAAAAATAGTATTCTCTTGAAAAAAAATAAATGTTACTATTTATAAATAGTAAATGAATAGTTGGTGAATAATGTATAAATAGTAACTACACAGTGAATAAATAGGAAACTCAATTATTCAATTCAATCATCCAGATATTTGCGTGTATATAAATATTTTTGCACTTTTAAAATATTTTTACACGCAGGGGGAAAGAAATATGGGCATGGTAAAAATTAGCAAAATTTTTGGCAAATTTCTTTAGTATCCTACTGACTACAATTATTTTTCACAAATAATCAAATTATTTTTAAGTCCAAAATTTAGCTTAGGTCTAGAACCTAAAATCTCTCTTAAGTCTAGAATTTAGCTTAGGTCCAGAACCTAAAAATCACCCTTAAAACCAGAACTTAGCTCGGATCCAGAACCCAAATTATTTTTAAGTCCAGAACTTAGGTTGGGTCCAGAACCCAAATTATTTTTAAGTCCAGAACTTAGCTCGGGTCCAAAACCCAAATCTCTCTTAAGTCCAGAACTTATCTCGGGTCCAGAACCCAAATTACCCTTAAGTCCAAAACTTAGCTCGAGTCCAGAACCCAAATCTCCCTTAAGTCTAGAACTTAGCTCGAGTCCAGAACCCAAATTACCTTTAAGTCCAAAACTTAGCTCAGGTCCAGAACCCAAATTACCCTTAAGTCCAAAACTTAGCTCGGGTCCAAAACTCAAAATACCCTTAAGTTCAGAACTTATCCCGGGTCCAAAACCCAAATCCTAAATCTAGCTCGGGTCTAGAACCCAAATTATTTTTGAGTCCAGAGCTTAAACCAACCTTGGGAGTCCAGTATGGCTCCAAACCCAGTCAAAAATCATATTGCTTTTCATTCTCTTTTGTCGTAGTCTCAGATTGCTCAAGTAGAGGGCAAACTGTAGACCTTTAATTTTTTACCCAGTCTGGTCCAATATTCTTTATAGTCCAAAATAGTTTTTATAGTATTTTAATTAAATAATATTTATTTTAGTATTTATTATTTATAATTTTTAATAAAAATAAAAAAGGTAATATTAGTAAATGTAAAAAATAAATAAATAAATCAATAAAATTCGACGATGAAAAATTTTTCGTCAGCGAAAGTGAATTGGCTTGGGCCAATTTGCTGTAGGAATTTCCTGTGGTGAATTGGCTAGCTAGCACCCCAGCTCGCCCTCTCACACGCAATTCTCGCTGGCCCGCTCGTAGCCTGCAGCAACTTTCGCCAGCGCATTTTTTTCCGAAACCGAATTCTATTTGGTTTTAAATTCTTTTCCTAAATGGTTTTAATTTCCTTAGATAATTAGAATTAGGCTTGGATTTTTTTTTATAATTACCACATTAAAACACTTCATAAAGGGATCTGGACTTGGGAAGATGAAACTTAGATCTTTAAAAATCAAAAGAAATTTTGAACCAAACTTGGAACCCTAAAATTCTTTCAGCCAAAAGAAAACCCTAGCAAGTAAGGAGAAATTCAAGAGTCAGCAACCAAAGGAGGAAATCAGTCATCTCAAGATTGCTTTGCTCAATAAAAATCAAATATGAAGCAGGCAACAACTTGGTTCAATTTCTTCAACTTTGGTGGAACCTTCAAACGTAGGTAAATTGCTCTAACTTCAGTTTATTGAATCATTAACCATCTTCATCTTTTAAGCCATCATCACATTGCCTTAGTTGTTTAATTATTCCTTCAATTTAGTTTAGACAGTAGCATAACTTAATTCATAAAATGCCTAAGATGTTAATTAAAGTAAATAATATAATCATTCAACATAAATCTAATTTCGCGAACCTCATGTGAGCGGGGATTTTTACCCCCACTCCCGGTGGAATGGTTCTTGCGACTTCGGCACTGTTTAGGCTCGGGGCCTTAGAGAGCACGGACCTAAGTCCGGAAAAAAATGGAGTCGCCACCCAGACGGGCCGGAAAAAAGAAAGGGGTGGATGATTCGATTCCTAAGGAATCCCCAACCCCCTAATGGGTTTGGAAAGTTGGGTACGTGGGGAAGGTGAGAAATGGCCCAGCACCCCCAAAACACCCGGTTCATTGAAACCGGCCTCCTTTACAGGTTTTAATATTATAAAATTCTTAAATATAACAACATTATCCATATTACACACAATAATTAAAAGAATGCATCATTATATTAAAATCAAAGCAATGTCCAAACAAAGCAAATAAATGGACACCCATCCAAGGATGGAAACATGTCCTTACATCACGTGCCTAAATAGGACACCCACCAAAAGGTAGACACATGCCCTTTACATAGGTTCTAAAATAGAAAAGCAAATTAAATTACATGATGTTTAACTAATGAGGTACCCATCAAGTGGAAACATACCTCTTACAACTTTTGGAAATCTAAATTAATTGATAAAAGTAAATAATCATTCATCATAAATAAATCATTCATTCAAAGCTATTAATCAAAATATAAAATAAACATCCATCCATGATAAATTAAATAAATCAAGTATTGAAATTAAATAAATTAAAGCATAAGAGATAAATCAAAATATAATCAAGTATGGAAATGAATAAAGCAAATAAAAGTTCAATTATAGCTACTGTGACTTTTTATGGAATTAAAATAGATTAGGGTTTTATGTTTTAAAAGGTTGGTAAGACTCTTTGATTAACAAAATTAAGGTTTGAATAGTGAAATCATGAAACTAGGGTTTTAGACACTTTAAAATACTTTGATTTGTGATTTTTTGGTTATTGGGTTTCTAAGCTACTATGTAAAATTTATGTTTTTATGTTTTTTAATGTTTTCAAAGGATTAGGGTTCATAAAAATTAGGGTTTAAGGTTTTAAAAGTATTAGGGTTCATTATTTTAGGTTTAAAAGTTGAATTTTGGATTTTAGGATTTAGAATTAGGGTCACGGGTGGTGAATTAATTTTGGGAATTTGGAAATCAATTTGATAATTTCATGAAGTTTTATGAATTTAAACAAACAAATTAAAGTTTTTATAAGAAGAAAAGATGTTTTTTAAGGTTTTTTGAATGAAATAGAACCTACTTTAAAATTTTAAAAGAAACAGAATTTAAATCTTAGTTTTGTTGAAAAATATGTTCAATTTGAGTTTTAAGATTTTTAAGAAGTAAAAATAACAATTTTAAGCCTTTTGGAAGATAAACTAACGAAATAAGGTTTTTTGGCTTTAGAAAAACTAAATTAAAGTTCTAAGATTTTAACTTTTGAAAAACACAAAAATCCTAGTTTTTAGCTACTGTGTAAAAATAATTGAAGAAAATCAATTAACACATACCTTCTTTTGATGATTCCTCCAAAAATAATTCTTCTTGGATGAACTAGCTCCAAAGACAAGCTTTTTTTGCCTTTGAATTCTTTAAATCGTGCTGCTGCTCCTTTAAAAATCAATTGAATTGAATTATTGTTTTTCCTTCCTTGATTTGGTTTCCAATTTTCCAAGCTACTGCCAATTTTTTGCCACCTTAATTTGGTTGCCTTTGGTTCTTATTTATAAGGGTTTAATGTAGTTTAATCCTAATTAGCTAAGGTAAGTAATATTAATAAAAAAAAAGAAACCAAAACGTAATTGGATTAGGTTTCAAAAAATTTGCGTCAAAAAATTTGCTCTGCTGAAAAAAAACTGCTACGGAAAAACTGCTCTGGCAAAAAAATCTGCCGTAGCTGGCTGCAGCAGCGGGCGCAGAGCGGGCCCTTAAGCTATTTCGCAGGTAGAAAATTTATGCATGCGAAATAGCACAATGATTTCTCCCGCAGGAATTTCCTGCAGGCGAAATGCCCACGGGTCAATGCGACAATTTTTTCGTCGCCTTTTTTTCACTCCAATTTTTATTTTTATTTTTGACTTATATTTGTTTATTTCTATTTTTTATTAATAAAAATTAGATACTAAAGCAAAAATTATTTAATAAAAATTATTTTAGACCAATTAGACAACAAAAATCATTTTAGACTAAATAAAACATATTGGACTGGATTGGGTCAAAAATTAAGGGTCTACAGTTTGCCCCCTTCTTGAATGATCTGAAACCTTAGTGAAAGAGAGTGAAAAGCAATAAGACTTAATTTTTGATGAAACGGTTGAGGTTTTGGGTTCTAGACCCGGTTCGAGTTCTGGACTCAAGGATAATTCTTGGTTCTGGACCTAAGGAAAATTTGGGTTCTGGACCCGGTTCGAGTTCTGGACTCAAGGATAATTCTAGGTTCTCGACCTAAAGAAAATTTGTGTTCTGGACCCGGTTTGAGTTCTGGACTCAAGGATAATTCTAGGTTCTGGACCTAAGGAAAATTTGAGTTCTGAACCCAGTTCAAGTTCTGGACTCAAGGGAGATTCTAGGTTCTGGACCTAAGAAAAATTTGGTTTCTGGACCTGGTTCGAGTTCTGGACTCAAGGATAATTCTAGATTTTGGACCTAAGGAAAATTTAGGTTCTGGACCCGGTTCGAGTTCTGGACTCAAGGGAGATTCTAGGTTCTGGACCTAAGGAAAATTTTGGGTTCTGGACCCGAGAGATTTGGATACTCGATCCTAAACTAGACTCGGATACTCGATCCTATCTGGATTCGGATACTCGATCCTAAACTGGATTTGGATACTTGATCCTAACTGGATTTGGACACTCGATCCTAAACTGGATTGGGATACTAGATCCTAACTGTATTGGGATACTCGGCCCTAAATTGATTTGATTTAGGTACTTGGACCCAAGATTGGGCACTTGGATCCGAGATTGGGCACTTTGACCCAAGATTGGGCACTTGGACCCGAGCTTGAATTGATTTGGGTACTTGGACCCAGGATTGATTTGATTTGGGTACTTGGACCCAATATTGGGCACTTGGACCCAGGATTGAGCACTTGGACCCAAGATTGGGTACTTGGACCCGAGCTTGAATTGATTTGGGTACTTGGACCCGAGCTTGGGTTGAATTCGATTTGGGTACTTGGACCCGAGATTGGGTACTTGGACCCGAGAATGAATTTGACTAACCTTTTATTAGTTGAGAAGTCTGACTGCTCCGGATGTTCTATGCATTGTGATTCTTCACCCTTAAAATGGATCTTCACCCTCGGAGATTGGGTCTTCACCCTTGAAAATGGATCTTCATCCTTGGAGAACGGGGTCTTCTTTGTTCTTTGAAGATGGGAGTGACACGGCCAGTGGCTTGGCCGTGTCTCCTGGGTGTGTCAGCTTCTGTGTCTTTTCCTTGGTTTTTCTTTGTTCTAGGCTTAGGATGGGACACAGCCAGTGGCTTGGCCGTGTTGCTTGCCAGTGTCACCTACTATTCTTTTCTTTCTTTGCTTGGTCCTTCTTAACTTTGTCCTTTAGGTGAGACACAACCAGTGGCTTGGTCGTGTCTTGCTTGATTCATGCTCTTCTTTTCTTGTTTTGATCTTACAAGGGAGTTTTTGCACTTTAACCACTTTTCTCTTGCAACTGCTTTGCCTTTCTTTGATTCTTAATGATTGTTGCAAGTTGTTGGCTCATTTGATCATGAAGCTGGACCTTCTTTCACTGCCCCTTCGTTTGCTCATTCTAGCCCGCCGGATACACCATCTCATCCGCAGGGTATTAATATGAACTACCTGGTACGTTCCTCATTTCATAATAGTTTACGCTATATGTATGCATGATTATGTATGCTCTTACCTTTTCTCTTCTTAGCTCACAGCGGATGCTCGAAGAACAAAATAAGAAACTTCAAGAAGAGTTGGCTGCAAGTCATCAACAAGCTTCTCATTTTGAAAGTTTATATCATCAATCCGAACAAAATTTTCGTGACTTCCGATTTCAAGGAATGAGGGATCCCGGTGCTTCTTCATCGAGAGGCCCCCAGACTGCTTCGGATTTAGTGCTTCTGCTTCGGATGATCCCAGGATGTGTAATTTCCCCCTCCTCTAACAGGCGACAACTTTTTCAAGTCTCTATTTGGTGACCTACCACCACCCTCTTAGTGATATGTAAATATTGTAGCAATTGTAAAACATTGTACAATAATGAAAAACATACAATTTTCCTCTTTATTGTAACCTTCTTCTTCTTTTTTTTTATCGCTCTAACTTTTGCCTAGTCCGCCCATTTGGGTTTTCGGAACTAGCGAGCTGTCCTAATTTTTGCCTAAGCTGCCCTTGCGGGTTTTCAACTTAGCGGACCTCTTTTTTTTTAATTCTTTCTTCACAGATTTGGCTTCAGGAGTGTCTCTGTTTGCTTGATACTCTTTCCATGGATTTTGCCAGATACCTGCCACGTCATCATTCTGCTAGGAAGCTACTCCATCCTGCTTCTTCATATGCTGACTGGGTTGACTGGATCCACTCATGCTCTGAAGTCAATATCCATTGGTTGGTACCTTGGTGGAAGATTTCTTGTATCACCATGAGGACATACTTGATGTACGTTCCTCTTGCTGCTCTTCGTCAAGGTACATGCTATGATCCTCACCGACTTGGGCTTCAGTATGGAGCTGAGCCTCGTGATTCTGACTTTGCTCCTAACCTAGACATGCCTTGCTTGACTGAAGCCTACTTGGATCGGTTAAGGCAAAGCTGGCCTGCATGTGACACTTATCGACTGCCATAGATTTTACATTTGTCAATTCAGAAAGTGTTTTGTTAGGATGAAAAATAACTAAAGTAATAAAAGATGCTTCTTTTCCATTGATAATTTGTCATCACCTTTTGCAATTATGATTATTTATTTCATCCGTATCTGGTCAAATACTTATAACAGTGCACATAGACCAAATTTAATCATTAATTCTATTTTATTAAATTGGGAAACAACCAAACATAAAGCCAGCATACACAAGATCACTCATGTTGCCAATTAGCCCTTTTGGGTTTTCTAATTGACAATTTTCTCTCATTAGCCCTAATTGTTGCCTAGCCCGCCCTTTCGGGTTTTCGAAACTAGTGGACTGCTCTAACTTTTGCCTAGGCCTCCCTTTTTGGGTTTTCAACCTAGCGAGCTCTTTTTTTTTTATTTTTCATACATAAAACTTCTTCAACCTGTCAATATTTATTGACTCACTAAATTCATTCCCATCCATGTCTGATAACTTCACCGCACCTTTGCTCATGACCTGTTTCACGACATATGGCCCTTCCCAGCTAGGTCTGAACTTCCCTCTTGGATCAGATACATTAGGCTTACATTGCTTCAACACCAAATCCCCAACTCTGAATTTTCTGACCTTGACCCTTCTATTGTAGGCCTGAGCTATCTTCTTTTGATACAGTTGGTGATGATACAGTGCCTTAACCTTCTCTCTTCTAGTAGAGCTAACTGTGTGTATCTGCTTGTTACCCATTCCATTTCAGGTAGCTCCGCTTCCAAGACTACTCTCAATGACTTGATCTCAATTTCAATTGGCAATACCGCTTCCATCCCATAAACCAAAGAGAACGGTGTCATCCCAGTAGGTGTTCGCATACTTGTCCTATATCCCCATAAAGCAAAGGGAAGCATTTTCGACCAGTCCATGTAAGTATTGGTCATCTTGGACAGAATTTGCTTAATTGTCTTGTTTGTTGCATCCACGACACCATTGGCCTTTGGTCTATAAGGAGAGGATCGATGATGATGGATTTGGTACTTGGAGAATAAATCCTTAACTACTCCTTGAAACTGTACTCTGTTGTCTGATATCACACTGTACGGGACCCCATATCTACATATGAGATTCTTTTCGATAAACCTAGCCATTTGACTTGCACCCAGCTTGTTCAAGGATTCAGCTTCGACCCATTTTGAAAAATAATCAACTGTTACTACAATGAAACGGTGACCGTTTGAGGCTGTCGGATGTATCTCTCCTATAATGTCGATACCCCAGGTGACAAATGGCTAGGGTGAAGACATTGAATGCATTTCTTCAGGAGGCATATGATTCAAGTTACCATACATCTGACATTGCTGGCACTTCTTTACAAATTCATTACATTCTTTCTCCATGGTCAACCAATAGTAACCTTGTCGGATAATCTTCTTAACTAGGGCCAAATCACTCATGTGCGGACTGCAACCTCCCGCATGTATTTTAGAGATGATGCGCTCCACTTCAGGCTTTCTTAAACATCTCAAATGCACTCCATCAGGCCATCTTCGGTATAACTCTCCATGGAAGGTGATATATTGCAATGACCACCTCCTTATGGCTCTTCTCTCTTTCTTTGTTGCCCCCGGCGGGTATTCTCTTTCCTCCAAAAATCGCCTTATAGTATCATACCATGCATCATGGTCCATATCAACTTCCATGATTGTCTCATATTCATAGCAAGGAGTTGATGAACTGGTCAAGATCAGAGGCTTAAGGAATAGGCTGGCAGGATTTTCCCATACCGAAGCCAATGTGGCTAGGGCATCAGCCATCTGATTTTCTTCTCTTGACAGGTGTATAAACCTACACTCCTTAAAATTCTTCTTCATCATGATCAGGTAATGGTGGTATGTTTCAATTTTTCTTCTTTCAACTCCCACTCTCCATTTACTTGGGATACTACTAGCAACGAATCACCATAAACTTCCACCTTATCCACCTTCATAATTATTAGGGTTTCTAAACCGAAAAATACAAGCTTCGTACTCCACCATATTATTGGTTGCCCTAAATTTCAGCTTTTTGGCTAAAGGGATGAGTTCCCCTTCAGGCGATTCTAGTATAACTCCCAAACATGCTCCTTTCCTGTTTACCACTCCATCAAAATACATTTTCCACCCTTGTACTTCAATTACTTCTAAATGTTCATCTAGAAATTCCAAGATTACCTCTTCATTTTCTGGTAATGGTTGTTGAGCCAGGAATTCTGCCACCGTTCTACCCTTGATTGTTTTCCTGGTTACATACTCGATCTCAAATTCTTCTAATATTATCAACCATCGACCATATTTCCCAATTAAAGAGGGTGTCTCCCTTAAGTACTTCATTGGATCTAACCTGGAAATTGTTTGCACACTATACGATTGAAAGTAATGCCACAACTTCTTAGAAAACCAAACCACGGCTATACATGTCTTTTCGATGATACTATACTTAATTTCATAAGGTAGGAGCTTTCTACTCAAATAGTAAACGGCATGCTCAATCCTCGACTCATCTGCTTGGGCTAGCATGGCTCCTATTGACTCTTCTTCTACTGCTAAGTATATTAATAGAGGTTTTCTGGGTTTAGGTGGTTTCAAAACAGGTGGATTCAACAAATACTCTTTTATTCGGTCAAAGACCTTTTGACATTCTTCATTCCATACGACCGGCTGATTCTTTCTAAGCAACTTGAAGATAGTCTCACAGATTGTTGTGAGCTTTGCTATAAATCTGCTAATGTACTGCAGTTTACCAATGAATCCCAGAACTTTTCTCTTTGTCTTTGGGGCTGGCATATCCCTGATTGCTTTGACTTTGTCAGGATCAATCTCAATACCATTTAGACCAATTACATGTCCCAACAATTTGCCTAAAGTAACACCGAATACACACTTCTTCGGGTTTAATCTTAGCTTATACTTCAAAGCTCTATCGAAGAATAATTCTAAGTTTTGGAAGTGTTGCTCCCTTGTATCCGACTTCACGATCATATCATCGACATATACTTCAACTTCTTTGTGCATCATGTCATGAAATAGTGTGGTGGCCATCCTTTGGTAGGTTGCTCCAGCATTCTTTAAGCCGAAAGGCATCACTCTATAACAAAATATACTCCATGTAGTAGTGAAGGCAGTTTTGGCTTTATCCTCTTAGGCCATTAACACTTGATTGTATCCAGAAAATCCATCTACAAACGAGTGTAGCATGCTAGAGGCCGCACTATCAATGAGAACATCTATATGAGGTAAAGGAAAATCATCCTTAGGGGAAGCTTTGTTTAAATCTCTATAGTCCACGCAGACCCTTATCCTTCCATCTTTCTTTGGCACGGGTACTATGTTGGCTAACCAATCTGGATATTCTATCACTTCAAGGAACTTCACTTGTATTTGCTTAGTGACCTCTTCTTTAACCAATTCAGCCCACTCAAGTCTTATTCACCTAAACTTTTGTTTGATAGGTTTAATGTGAGTGTAAGTAGGAATATGATGCTCGGCTATGTCTCGATCTATCCCAGGCATATCCTTATAAGACCAAGCAAACACTTCTTCATATTTTTTGAATATTTTTTCAAATCTCTCTCTCTCTCATCATGAGTAAGGTCGGATGCTATGCTAATGTTTTTAGGATTTCAATTGTTCCCAAATTTAATGATTGTGTGTTAACAGAATAAATATTAAAGATACTTATGTAACTGCTATTTTAATGTATGCAACCATCAGGAGAAATATCACACAAGTAAGCAAAATTAGACTTTATTGCATTCATTTTGGAAAAGAAAACATCATCATCCTCATACAAAGCAGACAAATTAAAATCAAAATCAAAATCATTGTTCTCATAATCATAAAGCAGGATGTCTTCAAACTTTTCTTCAACAAGGGAAGCAATCTCTTCTGGAGTCTTCTCGGCTTTTAGAGAAGCTTTATTCTTCTCTTTTGGATTGGATTCTTTGTTGGTTGACAAGGTGAGCTCTTTCTTCACTTGCTCCACTAGCTCAGCAACATCTGCAAAAATTTCAAAACTTGGAATTAACTTACCCATGAACATGATCGGCTCGGGCTTTCCTTGGAGTGGTCCCATATCTGGAGCTTTGACAAAGATCTCTTCAAGTGGTGGGAAGCTCATCTTCTCACTCTTCTTTGGCAAGACACCATTGGCTTCATCATATCCCAACCCCTTCTTGGAAGCTTGAGTTCTAAAATCTGTCAATTTTGTCAAACCGACCTTACCCTTTCCAAGACCAGCTCCGGGAAGGTAGTTCATACTGTTCATCATATTCAAAACTTTGGAGTTCACTACTTCATCATCAGAAATTGCAGCCACTTGAAAACCATTGAGAGGCCTCTCAACCATTAGAGCATTAACAATCTCATTATCTTCAGCTTCAATGACCACTGTCTCATTTCCGTTGGGGAATTTAATCTTTTGATGAAGGGTGGAAGGAACTCCACCAAGAGGATGAAACCATGGTTGCCCCAAGAGTAAGGCAAAGGTAACTGGTATGTCTAAAACAACAAACTCAACAATATATTCAATTGGACCAACCTTGATAGCCTCTTTGAAACTCCCTTCAGCATGCCTCTTAGTGTTGTCATAAGCACAAATTGTCACCTCGGTTGGGTTTAGATCTCTTGTTGACATGGCTAGCTTTGGCAATATTTTAAGTGGACAAACATTTATGGTGGACCTATCATCGACCATTACACATGGAGTCCTCTTCCCCTTAACTTCTATTTTGATAAAGAGAGGGAGGATGTGGTCTCTTCCCATCTCCGGTAAGTCCGCATCAGAAAAAGAAACTGCTCCCATATTAACTTCACTCTTTTCTTGGACCTCTTCACATTTCATTACTTCCCCAATTTTTATAAAGTTGATTAACTCCTCCGGTGTTGTGGAGGTAGAAATGGGCATGCTAGCTAAGGCTTTGGCCATAGTTTCTCGGTGCTTTTTAGAAGTAGCTAACAAGTCCCAAATGCTAACACTTGCTTGGGTTCTTTTCAATTGCTTAAGCCCAACATCATCTTCTTCCACTTCAACTTCCTTCCCCTTATTAGTTTCTATCTCCTTTGGTGGTGGCCTTGTGTAAGGCTTACCAGATCTAGTGTTCATCACCTCATCTTCTTCGGGCTCGGACCAAGTCAACTCCTCCTTCTTGGGTATGATATCATCATCACTATCACTTGAATCCCAAAACTCATTGACAACACAAATTGCTACTTCTCCACCCATCATAGCTTGTTCAATTTTGACAAATGCCTCTTCTTCTTTGATTGCTTTTTCATCCACATCTTGAAAAGAAGACATGACAAAGTCCTCATGCAAACCTCCTCCAATCATAAAGGTTGCCGACAGTGGTACCCTATTGAATTTTGGCAATGGATTATCTTTGGTGTTTGGCTTATTGGGCTTGGGTAGCTTCCCATTATCAATTAGGTTTTCGATCTCATGTCTCAACCTCACACATCTATCCATGTCATGTCCTTGCATTTGGTGAAATTGACAAAATGTTTTGGTGTCAAAGTTAGGTGGGAGATGGTTAGGCAAAGGATGAGGATTTAAGGGTTGTAGCAATCCTTTTCTTTGAAGCTTGTTGAGAACCCAAGATATCGATTTTCCCAATTCTGAAAATTGTCTCCTTGTTCCTTGGTTAGTAGCATTAACACTAACGGCCTTTTGTATGCTTTGGCTACCAGGTTGATAGCTCCCTTTCTTGTTCCTTTTTGTTGCAAAGCGGCTCTTCTCCCTTTCCCATTCTTCAATTTGCAAAGCGGCTCGGAGAAGGTCTTTGAAATCATGGATGAGTGTATGAGACATCCTCTCACGAAGTCTAGGCAACACCCCTCTCACAATCATCCTTATTTGATCAGATTCATCGGGCCTCTTCTTGAGTAAAGCGGCCTTGTTTCTCCATCTTTTCACATAGTCCAAAAAATTCTCATTTGGCCTTTGCCTAATGGACTCCACTTCCATTAAAGTAACTTCTAACTCAACATTATATCCATATTGTTGGATGAAGGCTTTGTAAAGTAGATCCCAACTCTTTTGTGTTTCATCATCCAAGGTATTGAACCAATTTTGGATGACGGGGTCCAATGAGAGCATAAAGTGGCAGACTGCATGGTAGTGATGTACTATTTCACATGAAGATGAGGATTTCCGATGACATTGTACTTAGCAAAGGAAGGCATCTTGAATTTATAAGGGACCTCTTCATCTTGTTCAAATAGTTTGTCGATCTCAGACATCTCTTCGGTTTTCAACATCTTCTCAAATTTCTTTTCTAAATCAGCAATCATCTTTTCAACATCGGATGTCTCGGTCTTTTCAATAGTTGCCTTCTCAACAGCCTTCGGTTCTTTCTTCTTTTCTTGAACCTCTTGGTAATATTGAGCCCAATCATCATCATCATTAATGATCACTTTTCATCATCAAAAACCACTTCATTAACTTTAGTCTTCCCTTTGTCCTTTGGTTTCTTAGTGCTAGCAGATGCCTTGGCATGATTCTCTAAGATTGCAGTCAATTAGTTCTTCATGGTCTCAGCTAGGGCCTCTTTGATTTCTTCCATCTTGGCATTAAGGGCTTCATCCACCATCCTTTGAATTTGTTCGGGCTCCATCGTTTTAGGTGAGCAAGTGATTGAGTCGTTGCTAGATACTTCATCTCCGGCATAGGTCGAATTGTTGTAAGCTTTTGAACTATCATAATCTAGGGCTATGAGCCAGAGAGGATCAATGATATGAGATGGAAATGTATGCATGTATGCATGTATGCACAAACAATCAACAAATAAGGATAAATAGGACGTTCCTTCCAACCTTATAACATTCACACACGAATGGCGAGTCTCTTTTCCTAAGTATATGGTTAACAAAATAGCAACATGGGGTATCTTGCTTTCAAATAATTCCCTCGGACGTTTCAACCAATAGTTATATTTTCAAAAATGGGAATCAATCCATGATAATTCCTATTAATTAGGTTTTAATCCATTCAACCAACTATAATAGCTTTTATGCTATATTGGATTAAAACAAAATTAAGAGGTTTATTATAGATAGATTTCTCACTTGAAAAAAGTAACTAATGATTCATGCCAAAAACAAGCCCATGGTTAATTTGTTCTTAGTGTAAACTAGGCCCACAATTGATTTTTGGTATTTCATAATTGACCTAAATATTTTTGCAAGCTCTTTGTAAAAAATGGTTGGGTGAAAATAGTTTTGTTTCTAAGCCTATTGTAAAAGATTTTAGAAAAATGGATTTTGGGCTTAGTATTTGGGCCATGGGCCAAAAAGATTTTTGACTTGTTTTTAGAAAAAATCTTATGTTCAAAGACCATCTTGAAAAAATTTTGAAAATATCTTTGGTCTTTTGGATTTTAAAGAAAAATTTATTTTGAGCTTACAATATACTTAGGTCATATTAGAAAAAGAACAAACCAAATAGGCCATGATTTAGACTAAGATAAACTAACCATAGTCAAACAACATGCATTTGGGGTAAAACCTAAGGAAAGTAACTAGGCCAATTACATTAGTCTTTGGGTTAAAAGGCTTAGGTTCACATAGCAAGTATATACCAAATGGTATGAGGCTATGAGTGGTTATGCCATGCTCGATCTCCATGCCTTGAGTGAAAGTATGGTATCCCTTACATAACATAACACAGGTAACATGGGCATCCTAACTCACACACACAATGCAATCTAAAATGATGCAATGGATAATGTTATTATAAGAAAGAATAGAATAATAAAAAGACCAACGGAATCAACTTCTCCTATCCCCAGTGGTGTCGCCACTGTGAGTGGGGATTTTCGCCCCCACTCCCGGTGGAATGGTTCTTACGACTTCGGCACTGTTTAGGCTCGGGGCCTCAGAGAACACGGACCTAATTCCGAAGAAAAATGGAGTCGCCACCCAAACAGGCCGGGAAAAAGAAAGGGGTGGATGACTCGATTCCTAAGGAATCCCCAACCCCCTAATGGTTTCGGAAAGTTGGGTACGTGTGGGGAAGGTGAGAAATGGCCCAGCACCCCCACAACGCCTGGTTCATTGGAACCGGCCTCCTTTACATGTCTTAATATTATAAAATACTTAAATATAACAATATTATCCATATTACACACAATAATTAAAAGAAAGCATCATTATATTAAAATCAAAGCAATGTCCAAACAAAGCAAATAAATGGACACTCATCCAAGGATGGAAACATGTCCTTACATCACATGCCTAAATAGGACACCCACCAAAAGGTAGACACATGCCCTTTACATAGGTTCTAAAATAGAAAAGCAAATTAAATTACATGATGTTTAACTAATGAGGTACCCATCAAGTGAAAACATACCTCTTACAACTTTTGAAAAATCTAAATTAATTGATAAAAGTAAATAATCATTCATCATAAATAAATCATTCATTCAAAGTATTAATCAAAATATAAAATAAACATCCATCCATGATAAATTAAATAAATCAAGTATTGAAATTAAATAAATTAAAGCATAAGAGATAAATCAAAGTATAATCAAGTATGGAATTGAATAAAGCAAACAAAAGTTCAATTATAGCTACTGTGACTTTTTATGGCATTAAAATAGATTAGGGTTTTATGTTTTAAAAGGTTGGTAAGATTCTCTGATTAACAAAATTAAGGTTTGAATAGTGAAATCATGAAACTAGGGTTTTAGACACTTTAAAGTACTTTGATTTGTGATTTTTGGTTATTGGGTTTCTAAGCTACTATGTAAAATTTATGTTTTTATGTTTTTTAATGTTTTAAAAGGATTAGGGTTCATAAAAATTAGGGTTTAAGGTTTTAAAAGGATTAGGGTTCATTATTTTAGGTTTAAAAGTTGAATTTTGGATTTTAGGATTTAGAATTAGGGTCACGGGTGGTGAATTAATTTTGTGAATTTGGAAATCAATTTGATAATTTCATGAAGTTTTATGAATTTAAACAAACAAATTAAAGTTTTTATAAGTAGAAAAGATGTTTTTAAAGGTTTTTTGAATGAAATAGAACCTACTTTAAAATTTTAAAAGAAACAGAATTTAAATCTTAGTTTTGTTGAAAAATATGTTCAATTTGAGTTTTAAGATTTTTAAGAAGTAAAAATAACAATTTTAAGCATTTTGGAAGATAAACTAACGAAATAAGGTTTTTTGGCTTTAGAAAAACTAAATTAAATTTCTAAGATTTTAACTTTTGCAAAATACAAAAATCCTAGTTTTTAGCTACTGTGTAAAAACAATTGAAGAAAATCAATTAACACATACCTTCTTTTGATGATTCCTCCAAAAACAATTCTTCTTTGATGAACTAGCTCCAAAGACAAGCTTTTTTTACCTTTGAATTCTTTAAATCGTGCTGTTGCTCCTTTAAAAATCAATTGAATTGAATTATTGCTTTTCCTTCTTTGATTTGGTTTCCAATTTTCCAAGCTACTGCCAATTTTTTGCCACCTTAATTTGGTTGCCTTTGGTCCTTATTTATAAGGGTTTGATGTAGTTTAATTATAATTAGCTAAGGTAAGTAATATTAATAAAAAAAAAGAAACCAAAACCTAATTGGATTAGGTTTCAAAAAATTTACGTCGGAAAATTTGTGCTACCGAAAAAAAATTGCTGCGGAAAAACTGCGCTGGCGAAAAAATCTGCCTCAGCCAACTCACGGAGCGGGCCCGTAAGCTATTTCGCAGGCAGAAAATTTCTGCGTGCGAAATAGCATAGTGATTTCGCCCGAAGGAAGATTTCGCCCGCAGGAATTTCCTGCGGGCGAAATGCCCACGGGCCCGCGCGACGATTTTTTCGACTCTGACTTTTATTTTTATTTTTAGTTTTTGACTTTTATTTGTTTATTTCTATTTTTTATTAATAAAAATTAGATACTAAAGCAAAAATTATTTAATAAAAATTATTTTGGACCAATTAGACAACAAAAATTATTTTAGACTAAATAAAACATGTTGGACCGAATTGGGT
This sequence comes from Garcia nutans, assembly GCA_947685225.1. Taxonomy (NCBI): domain Eukaryota; kingdom Viridiplantae; phylum Streptophyta; class Magnoliopsida; order Malpighiales; family Euphorbiaceae; genus Garcia; species Garcia nutans. Next base: position 7,775,315 of record CANTUV010000068.1, read on the forward strand.
CAAAAATTAAGGGTCTACACTTAAGTTATTCAAACCCTATTTCTTAATTAATTATGTTTTCAAACCTTCATAGTAGCTATTTAGTTATAACTTTATTCAATGAGTTATTTTAATCTTTCAATAATAAATTTGGCTTTCAATGATTATTTCACCTAAAAAATACGCAAGTAGTTTTTACAATCAATATTAAAAGCAAACTCAACTTTGATCACAGAAAAGCATCAAATTCTAAATTCAAAATCATAATCTATAGAATCAAGATTTCGAACCATAAAATCCTAATATTTTAACCGTAAAACCTTAAAATTTTAATAGCCATTAAAACATGTTTTTCAAATCTAAAATCCTAATTACACCTTTCTAAAACCAAAACAATAATCTGTTTTTTAAAATCTAATCTAGTAAACCCTAGTTTCCCTAAACCCTAATTATTAAAATATCAAAACTTTATGACAAGTTCATCAACATCCTAAAGCCCTAATCCAATGAGCCTAAAACCCAATCTAGTAAATCTAAATCCCAATTCTTAACTCAGTAACCATAATCCAGTAAACCTAAAACCCAATCTTTTAAAATTATAAACCCTAATGTCTTAAGGTTAAACTAAATAGGACACCCACCAAAAGGTGGAAACATGTCCTTTACATTGGTCTAAAATATAAAAGTGATTTAATTCGCATAGTACTGAACTAATAAGGTACCCACAAAGTGGAAACATACCTCTTACAACTTCAATACCAAAATAAATAAATAATAATCATAATAATAAAAAAAATATCCATCCACGATAAATTAAATAAATCAAACTTTGAAATTAAATAAATCAACCATCAAGACATATAATAAACTACATAATCAAATTTAAAATTAAATAAAGCAAATAAAGACATAAATTTAGGTTTATGTCTCAATTTAGAGTTCTTTAATTAACATTTAGGGTTTTGGTATTTTAGAATTATTAGGGTTTATAATTGGATTGTGATTTTAAGTTTATTATATTAGGGCGTTAGGGTTTAGATTTATTTGTCATAAAGTTTTATGTTTGCTGGATTAGGGTTTAGGGTGTTATTGAATTTGTCATAAAGTTTTGATGCTTTAAAAATTAGGGTTTAGAAAAACTAGGGTTTACTATATTAGGCTTTTAGGGTTTTTGATATTTTGGAAAGCATATTTGATCTTAGGACTTAATAAAACAGTTTAGAGTTTTATAAAAATAATTATGATTTTTAGAAACTGTAAAGAAGATTAAGGTTTGGAGATTTAAGAAAGCATTTGGAAATTTTGGACAAAAAGCTAGGGTTTAGATGAAAATAGTTTAGGGAAAATAATTTATAATTTTTAAAGTTTTTGGAAACGGAAGAAACAATTTAGGATTTTTAAGGCTTTTGGAAACAAAAGAAACAATTTAGGGTTTTTTAAGGTTTTTAGAAATAGAAGAAACAATTTAGGGTTTTTGGAAATAGAAGAAACAATTTAGGGTTGTTAAGGTTTTAGAAATAGAATAAACAATTTAGGGGTTTTTAAGGTTTTAGAAACAGAAGAAATAATTAGTGTTTTTAAGGTTTTAGAAATGGAAGAAATAATTTAGGGTTTTTAAGGTTTTAGAAACGGAAGAGACAATTTAGGGTTTTTAAGGTTTTTTTTTTAGTTTTTATAAAACATGGAAGTAGAGTTTTGAAAACCAACTAATTAATGTATTAACCAAAGTAGACAATTAAAGTTATTGAAATAAAAATCCAATTACTACATATTTAAAGGTCAAGGTACTGCATGCATGCTCTTATTAATCAAAGAAACAAAGCTACTGTAAATATATATTTTATGATTAAAGATCAAACCTGCGTTCGTTGGTTCCTCCACAATTTACTACTGGATGAACAATGACAAAGGCAATGTTGCTGCCTTTGATGGATTGTTGATTGCTTCTTGTTGCTAATGTCTCTTGCTTGCTAGGGTTTTCTGTCTCTTTTTTTCCTCAGTTAGAAGTCCAAAGTTTCATCCAAAAAAAAGTCCTCTAATTCTGTGTTTTAATGTCATATTTATAGGAAAAATAATAAACTACTTCTAATTTCTTAAGGAAATTAAAACCAATTAGGAAAGGAAACCAAAACCAAATAGAATTTGGTCTCGGAAAAACTGCGTTGGAAAATTGCGCTGACAAAAAACTTGTTGCCGGATGGAATTGCGAGAGCTGCGAGGGAAAATTGCAAGCTGCTATGGGCGAGCGCCAATTCGCCGTAGGAAATGGCCCAAGGCCATTTCGCCTGCAGGAAATTCCTACGGGTGAATTGGCCTGTGGCCGATTCACCTTCGGTGATGAATTTTTTCGTTGCCGATTTTTCCGTCGTCGAGTTTTATTTATTTATTTAACTTTACAATTTTTATTAAAAATTATAAATAATAAATATTATTTAATTGAAATACCATAAAAATTATTTTGGACTATATAAAAAATATCGGACCAGACTAAGTAAAAAATTAAGGGTCTACAAACATTCAAATGCATTGTTGGAATTTATGTCAATTCTATATGTGTTATTGATTCTAGCTACTTTGAATGCAATTTCACCATTTAAATTTGTAACTTTGCAACCTTTGGAGCCAAAATTTACATTATATCCTTTATCACACAATTGACTTACACTAAGCAAATTGTGTTTTAACCCATCAACAAGCCAAACATTTTCAATCAAATTTTTACCAAGCATGCCAATGGAGCCAATGCCAATTATTTTACATTTAGCATTGTTTCCAAAAGTAACATTACCTACATACTTGTAAGTGAGAGTTGTAAAAAGCTTTGCATTCCCGTCATATGCCTTGAACATCCACTATCGATAAACTAAGAACTCTCATTGATAGTAGATTTTAGACACACCTATAAAAGCAATAATGTTTATCTTCTTTTAGGTACCCAAATGAAGTTGGGTCCTTGGGGGTTAATAGTAGAAGGATCTTCTAATTTGAGATGAGCCTTTCTAATATAGCAAAATGTGCTCTTATGACAAAATTTCATACAATATGTGTATTAATAGAATGCTTTATACTTATGCACTTTTCTATTGAAATTCAATGAATTATACACACAATTACATTTATGAGTTGGTTTTTGTGCATTTTTGTGCTTGTGTTCATGCCTAGTGTACATGACTACATGATTTGCTGTTAGAACCTTAGTTCTAGAGTTTTGTGTGCCCAATGTAATCCTTTTAGGATTTTTAGGCTTAGTTTGTGCATTGGTGTTCTTTACAACTTCAACACTAGATGTTTTAGTTGTAGATGCTTTTATAAATATGGGTGTTCTAGATGTAGTATTGAATGATCCATTGAAGCCTAAACCATATTTCAAGGAAGGTGACCTTTGATTATTAATTAATGTATCTAATGCTTCTTTTCCTTTATGAAAATTTGAAATTGATTCCTTAAGTTCCTTTAGTTCATGCTTCAAAGTTTCATTTTCCTTGATCACATTTTCTAAGTTATGTGATTGTTAAAATCATTGTATCAAGTGATTTCAACAATTGTTCATTTGAGGTCTTCAATTCTAAGGTAGAATTTTTTAAGCTAACAAAGTCTTTTTCTAGCTTAGAGCATTTATCCTTATAAAATTTCATCTTAGAAAAATATTTTTCTATCCTAAGATTCATATGTTCAATCATATCATTATCATCAAAAGCATTATCATCATATTCAATTAAATTCAAGGGTTGAGTACCTACCTCCTTGAAGTCTTTTTCATCCTCAATAGCCATAAGACATATATTAGCAATTTCTTCCTCTTCTTCTTCTTCTTCGTCACTTGAGAAAGAGTCATCCCATGTAGCTTTGAGTGATTTCTTATTTTCTTTATCCCACTTCTTTTTGTTCTTTAATTTGAAGCAATCCGACTTGATATGCCCGAATTTACCACATTCATAGCATTTTACTTCATTCTTTTTATCTTTGAAGGAAGTTTTAAAAAGTGTACATTTTTTAGTTTGCAATGTTCTCTTTCTCTTCCAATCATTCATCCTTTTAGAAAACATTGTCATTTCTTCTTCATCATCACTATCTTCAATGCTTGAGTTCTCAACTTCTTTGATTGCTTTAAGAGATATTGCTTTCCTCTTTTCCTTCTCACCTTGTTCTTCATCTCTTTTGGTGTGCAGGTGAGTAGTTTTCCAGCAAGTCTATCAGCTCTGAAGGAACTTAGATCATGAGCTTCTTCTATTGAAGAAACCTTAGACTCAAAGCTCTTTTTGCCTCTAAGTGCTCTCAAGATTTTGCTATTGACTTCATCTTGATCTTATAGTTTGCCATATTTCTTTAATTCGTTGACGATGGCAAGCAATCAATTTGTCATGTTGGTTGAATAGCTCATACTTATATATATACATTTGCTTCTTGGTGAGCCTCACTTAGGTAGTACCCTCATAATAGTTCTTAACAGTTTTCCAAATGCAATGAGCACAAGTGATATGTTCAACTCTCCCACCTTCTTCTCTTGAAATAGAATTTAATAAGATGGAGGCTGCCCTATGGTTTTTGAATCTATCTTTTATGTTGGCATTTGACCATTGTGATTTGGGAAGAGGAACTTGGACACACCTAACTTCATGAGTAGGAGGCTTCCACTCACTTTCAACATAATCCCAAAGCTCTATTCTCTCACTATCTAAAAACAAAAACATTTTGTATTTCCAGTAGGAATAATCAATTCCATCAAAGTATGGTCTGAGAAGAGTGTTAAGATTTTCAAGAGAGGATGAAGAAGAGGTTGCCATTTTGGATCAAATTTTACAATTAAGTTTAAGAAATTGACAAGCTCTGATACCAATTGTTGTCCCAAGATAGCAACCAAAAGAGGGGATAAATTGGTTTGGCTTAAGAAAAGATGGTTAATTTTAAAAATTCAAAGATTAAAAAGAAATGTAGAAGATGTGGAAGAAAATTAAGTAGAAGATGGATCACAAAGATTTTTAGTGGTTCAGATGTACCTTAATCTTACATCCACTTCCTTAACAACTTGTTAAGGTTCCACTAGCTTTGAGTTTTTACAAGCTTAACTCTAACTTGGTGTTTTCTCTAGCTCACACCAAACTACTTATAATGGTTTGAAATTACTTCCTCACAACCCTTACAATAGTTTTTCCAGGCTCACACTCACAATCTAAGTGTTTCCAAGCTCACACTCAAACTTAAGATGGTGTTTAATGCTCACAACCAACACTCAATTAGTACAAAAAGTGATTTTGATGCAAAAGAAAGAAAGATGTTCAAGAAGGCTATTAAAAATCAAAAACTTCTTAAACATGAAGTTACATAAGGTATTTATAGTCTTCAATCAAGAATTAGCCATTTAAAGTTGGGACCAACATGTTTTACTCTTGTCTTCCACTAATTTCTCTGCCAGAGCAATTTTATGGTCAGACTTATAAAGGTTCGGTTGAAAGTAGTGTGGTCCGGTCGAAATTATGCATGGTCCGGTAAGAGTAATTGAAATTCTGCTTAATGCTTTTCCAACGGTTGGTCCACATGGCTTCCACTTATTGAGTGGAGACCCAATGGCTTCTGACTTGAGTAATTTTTAAATTGTTTGATCAGTCTTGCATCAAGTCTGGTCAAACTTTTCTTGGTCCATCTAATTTTTGGGTGTACCGTTGATTGGGAAACCTATTGGATATTTTGGAGAAATTTGGCTTGTATGGTCTTGTCGAAATATCATTGAGTCCGGTTGGACTTATGTGGTACTCAGAAAAAATAGGAGTACTTTTGACCATGAATCCTTCTGTGTGATTTAGCTCTTTTCTCATTCAAGGGTCCGGTCGGTATGACATTTGTTTCGATCGGACTTTACATGATATGGTGAGATTTTAGGAGTACTCTCCACTGTGAAACCTTCTGTCTTTTCGGGTCATTTGGTCATCAATGGTCCGGTCGGTCTTCTATATGGTCCGATCGGACTTTTCATATTTCCTTCAAAGGAAATAACTTGTAACACCCTTAAACCCTATATATGCATAATACATATTTTCAGCATATGTAAAATATGCATATAAGGTATAAAAATGTCATAGACCGGTTTAATAAAAAATTTTCACATTTCCAATTTCAAATTTCAAATTCTAAATATATAAAATTAAATAACATATAAATATTCTTTACTTGTTATAGGAACCCAAAATAAATATTATATATGAAAACCTTAGGGAAAAATTCGCCAGAGTTTTGTCTGTAATTTGGACATTTCCAAAATTCAGCAAAACACAACCTTCAGAAAGAAAACACTCCCAAATAATTTCAAATCACCATCTCAACCATACTTCTCAATTTCACCAAGTTTCTCAAACATTTATATATATATATATAATTTAAAATACATTTACTCTTCCATTTCAAATACATTGACCGAAATGTTCTTTATAATATATAATACGTAAAATTCAAAACATAGTATATTATGCATAATACTTAAAATGTACAATAACATAAAAATATATGTATGCTGCTGACAGTGTTTCTGATCTCGATAACAACTCAATAAGCTCAACAGCAAGTCTAGACCCAACTTGGTCTAGAAGAACTCTTTAGCTTAGCTGAGTCTACCCTGTCACCTGTGCAATGGAAACAATTGCGCTAAGCCGAAGCCTAGTGGTACAAACTTTGATAATAACAATAAAACTCAATGCAATGCCTATCCACAATGCATATAAATGTCACATCATTCCACTTTCTTATATTTTTCAAATATTTCATAATCACAACTCATAACATTATATTGCTCAATTGTATCACAATTCATAATTCACATTAAAGCAAAGACAAGCATGAGCCCAAAAGGATCTAATATGCTATTCAAATTTCAGAGTTACTGCTTTGGTCCATAATGACACCATGTGTCTAGCCCCGTAGGCAATATATCCATGGATAATCCAACTAGATCTGAGCTTACGACCTAGTCTTTTCGCTCAGTCTAGCTTTAAGGATTTGTTTTTGAGGCTTACGACCTAGTCTTTTCACACCAAAAATATAATATTTATCAGCTGGACCTAGCTTACGACCCGCTCTTTTCACCAGCCCAGCTTTTAGCCCGTAGGCAATCATAGGCATGCTGCGAAACCCAGAACTCTGAAAATTGAATAACATACTAGACACATAATTTATTCATATTTCTCATTATTAATCTCTTTCTCATTTTCACATTTTCAATCTAGGCACATTGCATTATTTTCACATTTTTTCTCACTTTTCTCATTTTTCACATTTTTCTTATTTTTCTGACTTTTCTCATTTTTCTCATTTTTATCAATATCAATTCATTTCATTATACTACATATCTCATTTTTGCATTCACAACACATTACCCAATTACTTTGGGTATTTCCACATAATATGCATATTTCACATTTTACACAATTTAGCCATTATCAATGGCTTTTGACAATGCATTTAACACATATATGACATTACAAATGTCATAGCACATTATTCATACACAATCAATGAACCAAGTAGCTTAACATATTTTTCAACCAAAATGTGTTAAGTCCAAATGTCATGCAAATATAAACATTATATTCAAAGTTTGTACATACCTCCAATCCTATCTTTCCAACTTGCTCTTCACCACTTGGATGAAGCAAATCACCCTCCCTCAATGCCTAAACCAAATGTGATAGCAAATAATCATTTAGTATCACATGTAATGGCATTTCTAACATTTAACCATAATTAAACACCACTCCTACAAATTTTCAAAAATTTAGTCTTTCCTTCAATATTGGAATTCCATTATACTACAATTAAATTAGTGTTTTATGTTTATTTATATTATTAAAAATATATTTTAATTCATTTAAATCATTTACATTATAAAAATACACAAAATCTCAAAAATGGCATAACCTTCCCCCATTAAAGGTTTTCCATTCCAACACAATCCATTACTCATTTCAAGCTTATTTTCATCACTTTTAACACTAAACAACATGCTTAAACAAATAAAATCACACAATTCAATAACTTTGGAAAATCACTTTTCCAAAACCTTAAATCTCCATTTCCATTCTCAAACTCCAACCCAACACCACCAAATCCAATATTTGACTTTAAAATATTTGTTTATGAATAAGAAAAACTCATTTGGATTTAATTTGCACAATTAAAACTCATATTTTCAAAACCCCAAAAATCTATAACCCTAAATTCTCTCTCTTCACCATTCTTTATCCAAACTCCATCATCTCTTCAATCTAACCTTAAAATTATTATTAACTACCCAAAATAACATCATACACACCAATTCCAATAATTATCACATACTACTACAAAAATCCAAAACTTACATAATTTAATATTCCATGGAATTCAAAGAAAAGATATGGAAACTTAGTAATTGATGAAGAAACTTCTAAAACTCCACTTGAATCCTTAAAATTCTTTCAATCCTTGGTGTATGGAAGAATCAAAATCTTGGTTTAGACTCCCATGGAGTTTCGGCCCTTGTGGAAAAGAAGAAGAAGAAGACTTTTTAATTTTCTTTTTTCCTTTCATCTTTATTTTAAACCATATATATATATATATATATTAAAATAATTTAATAATTAATTATTCAATTATTTATTTAATAAATTAAAAGTCCTAATTTCCCTCTTCCATTGAAAAATAATTTATTTTTGAATTAATTTAATAATTTTAAATTTATAAGATTTAATTACCAAAATACCCTTTTCTTTTAAAAAGTGTTGACTTTTATATGTTATGTATATTTTTCATATATATCACATATATATTCCACTTTTTCATTTAAAATCCCTTAATTTAATTTATCCTTTTAAATTATAATTTATTTTATCAAATTTTCTAAAAATTTAAAATTTTAAAAAATTTTAGAATGTTACAATTCTCTCCCCCTAAAACAAATTTCATCCTCGAAATTACCTGTCCTCAAGTCTAGAACAATTGGGAAAATTGACTCTGCATCGCCTGCTCACTTTCCCATGTCGCCTCCTTAGTAGCATGATTCCTTCAAAGGACTTTCACAAGTGGCACCCTCTTATTTCTCAATTCTTTAACCTCTCGTGCCAAAATCGCCACTGATTCTTCCTCGTAAGTTAGATATGGACTCACCACAATGGACTCCACTGACAAGTTATGAGATGGGTCAGACCTGTATCTTCAAAGCATCGAGACATGGAAAACATTATGTATTCGATCCAACTCAGGCGGCAAAGCTAGTCTATAAGCCACTGGACCAACTCTCTTCAACACCTCATATGGTCCTATGAATCGAGGACTCAACTTCCCTTTGCGACCAAATCTCAAAATCTTCTTCCATGGAGAAACCTTCAGAAACACTTTATCTCCCACACTGAACTCTATGTCTCTTCTCTTTAAATCTGAATAGGATTTCTATCGGTCTGAAGTTGCTTTCAAATGACCCCGAATCACCTTCACTTTCTCCTCTGTTTCCTTAATCAAATCGGGACCAACCAGTTTACCTTCTCCAACCTCATCCCAATAGAAAGGTGTCATACATCTCCTTCCATATAAGGCCTCATAAGGAGTCATCCCAATACTGGACCGATGACTGTTATTATAAGCAAACTCAATTAGTGACAAAAATTTGTCCCAATTCCCGGTAAAATCAATGATACAGCTCCTCAACATATCCTCCAAAATCTATATCACTCTCTCTGACTACCCATCTGTCTGAGGATGGAAAGCAGTACTAAAATGCAATCGAGAACCCAAAGCATCATGCAAACTCTTCCAAAACCTTGAAGTAAACAGGGGATCTCGATCCGACGCCAAAGAAACTGGGATTCCATGCAACCTGACTATCTCATTAATATACATCTCAACTAACCTCTCAAGAGAATAATGGAAGAAAATGAGTTGTCTTCGTCATTCGATCAACTATCACCCAGATTGCATCATGCTTCTTCTGGGTCAAAGGCAGTCCAGTCACAAAACCCATTATCGCTCGCTCCCATTTCCACTCTGGCACTGATAAAGGTTGGAGCAACCCTGAAAGAACTTGGTGCTCAGCCTTCAATTTCTAGCAAGTGAGACATCTGGATACAAACTCTGCTATGTCTCTCTTCATACCTGACCACCAATAATGTCACTTCAAGTCCTGATATATTTTGGTACTCCCAGGGTGCATAGGAAAAAGTGACTGATGTGCTTCCTCTAGTATCATTCTTTTTAATTCTGCATCATCAGGAATATACAATCTATCTCTGTACCATAGACTGCCATCATCCCTCACATAAAAGTCTCGACTCTCCCCATTTTGACAAACCAATACAATTTTTTAAATTTTCTCATCTGCCAACTGAGCCTCCCTAATATGATCCAACAAGACTGGCCTCAACTACAGCTGAGCCATCAAAGCACCATCATCAGAAGACTCAAATCTAGCATGCAATGCTCTCAACTCAACAACCAACAAGAGCAAATAAGCAGTCAAACCTACCAAAGACTTTCGACTCAAGGCATCAGCAACAAGATTTGCCTTACCAGGATGATAATTAATCAAATAGTCATAGACTTTAATCAACTATAAACATCGTCTCTACCAAAGATTCAGCTCTCTCTGAACACCCAGGTATTTCAACTTTTGTGATCCATATAAATAAAACATTTCTCCCCATACAAGTAATGCCGTCAAATCTTTAAGGCAAAAACTATTCATGCTAATTCCAAATCATGCGTCGGGTAATTCATCTCATGTGGTTTTAACTATCAAGAGGCATAAGCAATGACTCTACCCTCTTGCATCAGAAAACAACCTAAACTACTATGTGAAGCATCACTGTAAATCACATATGGTTTACCTTCCACAGGCAGGGTAAGGACAGGAGCCTAAGTCAACATCTCCCTCAGCTGCTCAAACTCGCCTGACACCGATCTGTCCACACAAATCTAACTCCTTTCCAAAGTAATCTGGTGAGTGGTGTAGTTATCATAGAAAAACCTTTCACAAACCGATGATAATAGCCTGCCAATCCCAGAAAACTTCTAACCTCTGTCACAGTCTTTGGTGGACTCCAATTCAAGATGGCCTCAACTTTACTTGAATCAACTCTAATACCCTCTACTGAAACCACATGACCAAGAAAAGCTACCTGATCGAGCAAGAACTCACACTAAGACAACTTAGAATATAACTGCTTCTCTCTCAAAGTCTACAATACAATCTGCAAATGTCTATCATGATCCTCCTCATTATGCGAATACACCAAGATGTCATCAATGAAGACTACCACAAACTGATCCAAAAATGGTCTGCATACCTTGTTCATCAAATCCATAAAAGCTACTGGGACATTCATCAATCCAAAGGGCATCACCAAAAACTCATAATGTCCATACCTCATGCGAAAAGCTATCTTGGGTACATCCACATCTCTGATTCTCAAATGATGGTACCCTAATCTCAGATCAATCTTAAAGAATAGTGCTGGTCCCTTCAACTGATCAAAGAGATCATCTATCCGAGGCAAAAGATACTTGTTCTTGATGGTCACCTTATTCAACTACCTAAAATCAATTCATAATATCATGGTGCCATCCTTCTTCTTCACAAACAACACAGGCGCTCCCCACGGGGACACACTAGGACGGATGAACCCTTTATCCAATAACTCCTGCAACTACACCTTCAACTCTCTCAACTCAGCACGTGCCATCTGATAAGGGATGATCTAGGTAGGAGTGGTACCAACAACAAATAGATACCAAACTCCACTTCTCTCTCAGGAGATACCCCTAGCAACTCATCAGGGAAAACATCTGGAAACTTGGCAACTATGGGTATACTTTCAAGCAGGGATCCCACTACTCTGGTATCTACAACATGAGCAAGATAAGCCTCACATCCCTTTCGAATCATCCTCCCAGCTAAAACAGCTGAAACAAACATGGATGAAAGATACCTTTGCTCACTAGATACCATCACATCCCTACCATCACGTGTTCTCAATGTAACACATTTCTTCTGACAGTCTACCATAGCCCCATGCTTGGATAACCAATCCATGCCTAAAATCATATCAAACTCTTTGAAAGGCATCTCAATCAGGTCACCGAGAAACTCCTCATCCTGAACAACAACTGGACTATCTCGGTGCACCCTACTCACCACAACACTATGCCCTAAAGGATTTGTGACCAAAACATCAAATTCTAAGGACTCAGAATGCAAATCACTCACAGGTAAGATGGATGCACTGATGTAAGAATGAGTTGACCCAGGGTCTAATAATGCAAGAACTGAAGTACCAAATAATGTAAAATTACCAGTAATAATAGTTGAAGCATCTGGCTGCCTCTGCATCACATAAACCTGCTGTGATGGTCCTACCTCATCTGGTCTACTACATCCAGCTGTAGAACCTCCACTCATATTAGACCCAGATCGATCACCTCTACCAAAACCTCTGCCACCACTCCAAAATGGTCTGATGACCCACATCTAAAACACACTCTCAAAGCACCTCTCCACCAGCAGACACCTCCATGTACTCTACCATAATAAACACAAGTAGGTGGAGCAGGTCTCTGAGCCACTGAAACTGCAGGTCTTTGTCTCAGTCTCTGCTACTATACTGACCTGCCAAATTGCCCTTGAATCCTACTAAATCTTTGAAAATATCCCCACGACCTCTCTTCACTGATGAAGACCCTGCCTCACTCTGGAGTCTCCTAGCTCTGATCTCCTTAACCCTGGTAGCTGCTGCAAGACTCTATGCTCCCTCTACACTCTTGGCAGCTGCAACTAATTGGGAAAAATTTTAATACCGAGGGCCTGCAATAATGCACATGATAGAGGGTCTTAGTCCCTCCTCAAACCTCCTGCATCTTTCAAACTCATCAGAAATGATACCACCAGCATAGTGACTCAACCGGATAAACTCGATCTCATACTCAGTCACTGTCCTAGTATCCTATCTTAGACTCAGGAACTCAATCTTCTTTGCATCCTTATACTCCCTCAGAGCATACTTCTGCTCAAATTCCCACATGAAATCATCATAGGTCAGGACTGGTGGATCATCTAGAGCATGTGAAACCGTCTTCCACCAATCATATGCATCTCTCTATAGAAGAGATCTGGCATAATCAAACTTCTCTTTTGGACTAGCCTGTAACTGAATGAATACCCTCTAAACCCAGTCTAGCCACTACTCTGCTACACCAGGGTCTGTAGTACCAAAAAGTCCTCAGCTCCATACTTTCTCAATTTATCATACTGCTGCGACTGCGGCTGCGGCTGTGGCGGCTACAGAACTGGAGCATGCCTCAACAAATCTACCATATGCCATACCCATCTAGGTGAAATCTCATCAGCTGCTGGTCTCATAGGCACAGAAATAGACGCCTCACCAGCAGACACAACTCTAGCTCCATCTCTACCCTCATCTGGAGCGACACTCTCTGCACTACCCTCAGCAGCTTGATGCGTCCAAGATGCCATAACTACATATATCTGCAAACATAGCAAAAAAAAAATACTATATCAGAGATCAGAAACTTTCAGTGCCAATGCATGTATTATAATGAAAAACTATTTTCAAATCTCCCATTTTCTCTCTCTATCATCCCACCTAGGTCGAGAACCTCAAACCTAGGCTCTGATACCAAAACAAATGTAACACCCTTAAACCCTATATACGTACAATACATATTTTCAGCATATGTAAAATATGCATATACGGTATAAAAATATCACAGACCGATTTAATAAAAAATTTTCACATTTCTAATTTAAAATTTCAAATTCTAAATATATAAAATTAAATAACATATAAATATTCTTTACTTGTTATAGGAACCCAAAATAAATATTATATATGAAAATCTCTGGAAAAAATTCGCCAGAGTTTTATCTGTAATTTGGACATTCCCAAATTCAGCAAAACACAACCTGTAAAAAGAAAACACTCCCAAATAATTTCAAATCACCATCTCAACCATACTTCTCAATTTCACCAAGTTTCTCAAACATTTATATATATAGATATATATAATTTAAAACAAATTTACTCTCCCATTTCAAATACATTGACCAAAACGTTCTTTATAATATATAATACGTAAAATCCAAAACATAATATATTATGCATAATACTTAAAATGTACAATAACATAAAAGTATATACATGCTGCTGACAGTGTTTCTAATCTCGATAACAACTCAACAAGCTCAACAAGTCTAGACCCGACTTGGTCTAGAAGAACTCTCTGGCTCAGCTGAGTTTACCCTGTCACCTGTGCGATGGAAACAATCGTGCTAAGCCAAAGCCTAGTGGTACAAACTTTGATAATAACAATAAAACTCAATACAATGCCTATGCACAATGCATATATATGACACATCATTCCACTTTCTTATATTTTTCAAATATTTCATAATCACAACTCATAACATTATATTGCTCAATTGTATCACAATTCATAATTCACATTAAAGCAAAGGCAAGCATGGGCCCAAAAGGATCTAATATGCTATTCAAATTTCAGAGTTACTGCTTTGGTCCATAATGATACAATGTGTCTAGCCCCATAGGCAATATATCCATGGATAATCCAACTAGATATGAGCTTACAACCTAGTCTTTTCACTCAGTCTAGCTTTAAGGATTTATTTTTGAGGCTTACAACCCAGTTTTTTAACCCCAAAAATATCATATTTATCAGCTGGACCTAGCTTACGACCTGATTTTTTCACCAACCCAGCTTTTAGCCCATAGGCATGCCATGAAACCCAAAACTCTGAAAATTGAATTACATACTAGACACACAATTTATTCATATTTCTCATTATTAATCTCTTTCTCATTTTTTCACATTTTCAATCTAGGCACATTGCCTTATTTTCACATTTTTTTTCTCACTTTTCTCACTTTTCTTATTTTTCTCACTTTTCTCATTTTTCTCATTTTTATCAATATCAATTCATTTCATTATACCACATATCTCATTTTTACATTCACAACACATTACCCATTTACTTTGGATATTGTGAGCGGGGATTTTCGCTCCCACTCCCGGTGAAATGGTTCTTGCGACTTCGGCACTGTTTAGGCTCGGGGCCTTAGAGAACACGGACCTAAGTCAGGAGAAAAATGGAGTCACCACCCAGACGGGCTGGGAAAAAGAAAGGGGTGGATGACTCGATTCCTAAGGAATCCCCAACCCCCTAATGGGTTCGGAAAGTTAGGTACGTATGGGGAAGGTGAGAAATGGCCCAACACCCCCACAACGCCCGGTTCATTGGAACCGGCCTCCTTTACAGGTCTTAATATTATAAAATTCTTAAATATAACAATATTATCCATATTACACATAATAATTAAAAAGAAAGCATCATTATATTAAAATCAAAGCAATGTCCAAACAAAGCAAATAAATAGACACCCATCCAAGGATGGAAACATGTCCTTACATCACATGCCTAAATAGGAAACCCACCAAAAGGTAGAAACATGCCCTTTACATAGGTTCTAAAATTGAAAAGCAAATTAAATTACATGATGTTTAACTAATGAGGTACCCACCAAGTGGAAACATACCTCTTACAACTTTTGGAAATCTAAATTAATTGATAAAAGTAAATAATCATTCATCATAAATAAATCATTCATCAAAGCTATTAATCAAAATATAAAATAAACATCCATCCATGATAAATTAAATAAATCAAGTATTGAAATTAAATAAATTAAAGCATAAGAGATAAATCAAAGTATAATCAAGTATGGAATTGAATAAAGCAAATAAAAGTTCAATTATAGCTACTGTGACTTTTTATGGAATTAAAATAGATTAGGGTTTTATGTTTTAAAAGGTTGGTAAGACTTTTTGATAAACAAAATTAAGGTTTGAATGATGAAATCATGAAACTAGGGTTTTAGATACTTTAAAATACTTTTGATTTGTGATTTTTGAATGATGATTTCAAGCTACTGTGTAAATTTAGAATATTTGTAAAATTATAGTTTATTAATGTTTTAAAGGATTAAAGCTTAGAAAAAGTTAGGGTTTAAGGTTTTAAAGGGTTAGGGTTTACTATTTTAGGTTTAAAAGTTGAATTAGGGTTTAGTGTTTTTAGAATTTATGGTTACGGGTGATTTGTTAATTTTAAAGTTTGGAAAAATAATTTGATAATTTTATGAAGTTTTATGAATTTAAACAAATGTATTGAAGTTTTTATAAGTAGAAAAGATGATTTTTAAGGCTTTTTGAATGAAATAGAACCTAGTTTAAAGTTTTGAAATAAACAGAATCAAATTTTGGTTTTGTTGAAGAATATGTTCAATTAGGGTTTTGAGACTTTGAAGAGGCAAAAAATAACAATTTTAAGTCTTTTTGGAAAATAAAGTAACGTATTAGTGTTTTTGATTTGGGAAAACTAAATTAAAGTTCTAAGATTTTAACTTTTGAAAAACACAAAAATCCTAGTTTTAGCTACTGTGTAAAAAAAAATTAAAGAAAATCAATTAACACATACCTTCTTTTGATGATTCCTCCAAAAACAATTCTTCTTGGATGAACTAGCTTCAAAGACAAGCCTTTTTTGCCTTTTCTCTCTTTAAATCGTGCTGCTTCTCCTTTAAAAATCAATTGGATTGAATTATTGCTTTTCCTTCCTTGATTTGGTTTCTAATTTTCCAAGCTACTGCCAATTTTTTGCTACCCCCAATTTGGTTGCCTTTGGTCCTTATTTATAAGGGTTTGATGTAGTTTAATTCGCATTAGCTAAGGCAAGTAATATTAATAAAAAAAGAAACCAAAACCTAATTGGATTAGGTTTTGAAAAATTTGCGTCAGAAAATTTGCGCTGTCGAAAAAAAACTGCTGCGCAAAAACTGCGCTGCCGAAAAAAAACTGCTGCGGAGCGGGCCTGTAAGCTATTTCGCAGGCAGAAAATTTCTGCGTGCGAAAAAGCTAGGCGAAGCTATTTCGCCTGCAGGAATTTCCTGCGGACGAAATGCCCATAGGTCCGCGCGACGATTTTTTCGTCGCCGATTTTTCCGACTCTGATTTTTATTTTTATTTTTATTTTTTTGACTTTTATTTGTTTATTTCTATTTTTTATTAATAAAAATTAGATACTAAAGCAAAAATTATTTAATAAAAATTATTTTAGACCAATTAGACAACAAAAATCATTTTAGACTAAATAAAACATATTGGACCGGAATGGGTCAAAAATTAAGGGTCTATAGGTATTTCCACATAATATGCATATTTCACATTTTACACAATTTAGCCATTATCAATGGCTTTTGACAATGCATTTAACACATATATGACATTACAAATGTCATAGCACATTATTCATACAAAATCAATGAACCAAGTAGCTTAACACATTTTTCAACCAAAATGTATTAAGTCCAAATGTCATGCAAATATAAACATTATATTCAAAATTTGTACATACCTCCAATCCTATCTTTCCAACTTTCCCTTCACCACTTGGATGAAGCAAATCAACCTTGCTCAATGCCTAAACCAAATGTGATAGCAAATAATCATTTATTATCACATTTAATGGCATTTTCAACATTTAACCATAATTAAACACCACTCCTACAAATTTTCAAAAATTTAGCCCTTCCTTAATTCAACATTGGAATTCCATTCTACTACGATTAAATTAGTGTTTTAAGTTTATTTATATTATTGAAAACATATTTTAACATTTTTAAATCATTTACATTATAAAAATACACAAAATCTCAAAAATGGCATAACCTTCCTTCATTGAAGGTTTTCCATTCCACCACAATCCATTACTAATTTCAAGCTTATTTTCATCACTTTTAACACTAAACAACATGCTTAAACAAATAAAATCACACAATTCAACAACTTTGGAAAATGACTTTTCTAAAACCCTAAATCTCCACTTCCATTCTCAAACTCCAACCCAACACCACCAAATCCAATATTTGACTTTAAAATACTTGTTTATGAATCAAAACAACTCATTTGAAATCAATTTGCACAATTAAAGCTGATATTTTGAAAACCCCAAAAATTCATAACCCTAAATTCTCACTCTTCACCATTCTTTATCCAAACTCCATCATCTCTTCAATCTAACATTAAAATCATTGTTAACTACCCAAAATAACATCATACACACCAATTCCAATAATTATAACATACTACTTCAAAAATCCAAAACTTACATAATTCAATATTCCATGGAATTCAAAGAAAAGAGATGGAAACTTACTAATTGATGAGGAAACTTCTAAAACTCCACTTGAATCCTTAAAATTCTTTCAATTCTTAGTGTATGGAAGAATCAAAATCTTAATTTAGACTCCCATGGAGTTTTTGGCCCTTGTGGAAAAGAAGAAGAAGAAGAAGACTTTTTAATTTTCTTTTTTTCCTTTCATCTTTATTTTAAACCATATATATATTAAAATAATTTAATAATTAATTATTTTATTATTTATTTAATAAATTAAAAGTCATAATTTTTCTCTTCCATTAAAAAATAATTTATTTTTAAATTAATTTAATAATTTTGAATTTATAAGATTTAATTACCAAAATACCATTTTCTTTTAAAAAGTGTTGACTTTTATATATTATGTATATTTTTCATATATATCACATATATTCTACTTTTTTTTTATTTAAAATCCCTTAATTTAATTTATCCTTTTAAATTATAATTTATTTTATCAAATTTTTCAAAAATTTAAAATTTTTAAAAATTTTAGGATGTTACATAACTTCCTACAAAATGAAACTTGTGCAAGTGTTAGGTAAATTCAATTTGATTGCCTAAGATAAAAAATAGGAAGGTTTAGTTAACATTATTGATATTGGAGGAACCAACAAATGCAGGTTTGAATTCTTAAATTTAATATGTTTTAATATTATATTATGTCTTCATTCCATAAGATGATCCAGCAAAAGTTAATTAAAATTGATGGTTTATAGTTTAAGTTTATATAGTAGGTAATAATTTGAGTTTAATGTGGTTCGAATCTAATTTTATACATGTAAAGTCCTCGTCTATTAATTAGTATTAATTTAAATGTTTAATCTATGAAGTTAAACCATACTGGTGCATGTTTTGATCATAGAAACCTTAGTTTGCATCTCAAAGATCTAAAAATCTTGATTTCCAATCCTTAATTCTGAAAAAGCCCTAACCCCAATCATATTTTTCTAAAACCAAAAACCCTAATTATGTTTCTCCAAAAATTTCAAAAACCCCTAAATCCTAAACCCTAATATCCATAAAAACCGTAATCCCAAACACTTTTCCCTAATTTGCAAAACCTTAACCCTAAATTACAAATGCAAAGCCAAAAACCCTAAATCCTAATATGTGAATCAAAAGCCTAATCTTAAATCCAAAGCCTTGATCATTATTTTCCAAAACCCTAAGAAACCCTAATCTCAACCAAAAACCGTAGTCTAAAATCTTATTCCCAAATGTCTAGAACCTTTAATCCATAAAAAACCTTATTTTCCAAATTTCCTAATCCTAATCCAGTAGCCATAATTTTAAAACCAAAAGTCTTATTTGCCAAATTTCCTAACCATAATCCAAAAAACCCAATTTCTAACCTAAAACCCTATTTTCCAAATTAAAGCCCTATTTGAATAATTAAAACCTTAATTTTTAGAAACCCTAATTCATATTAATAAAACCCTAGTTTTGTATATTTATTGTTTAACATAATAATATTTTAATGTAAGTTTTGATTATTTAACTTATCAATGTATGTTTGTGATGGATGATTTATTTTTGGTAATTTAATTTTAATTATTATGAATGATTGAATGGTTTGATTTATTTGGTTAAATATCTTTATTGGTGGTTTTAAGATGTATAAGGTACGTTTTCACTTTGTGGGTACCTCAGTTTATTATGTAATTTAATTTATCTTTTAAGAATTTTGACTATTGTAAGGGATATGTTTCCACCTATAGTAGGTGTCCCATTTTATTTATTTTGTTTTCATTTTTTTGGACATTGGACATTTGTAAAGGCATGTTTCCATCCATAGATGGGTACATGTTTTGATTACTTTACTTTAATAATGGTGATGGATGTTTATTTCTTTTAAATTGTGTATAGTATGGATAACATCATAATAACCAAGAATTTAATAATATTTAGACCTGAAAAGGAGGCAGATATGAACTGGGCGTTATAGGGGTGCTGGGTTATTCTCACTTTCCCCATACATAGCCAACTTTCTAAACCCATTAGGGGGTTAAGGATTCCTTAGGAATGGAGTCATCCACCCCTTTCTTTTTCTAGGCCCTTTCAGGTGGCAACTCCATTTTCTCTGAGTTTAGGCCCGTGTCCTCTAAGGCACTGAGCCTAACAGAACTATTCTACATAGGAGTGTGGGCAAAAATCCCCGCTCATAAGATGCCTTTTATATAAAGGGATAGAATTAATAAGAACTGGGGCATCAATAGAGACTAAAGAAAATAAAGCACATAGAAAGAAAGAAAGAAAGGCAATGAATAATAAAGAGACATAGAAAACAAATCTAAGATTCTAGACTAAGCCAGAACCTTGATTGATCCAAACTAATTAGAACAATTCAAACAGAAGGAACTATATGATTCAACTAGCAAGGCTTGGTTTAATATTTAATATGTGGTGGAGTCAACAATGCAGGTATAAATCTATAAACTCATTGGTTCCTTTTAGATTAATTTATGAGTTTTCTCTGTGTCATTTGTTCCATTGAGATTTTATATTAATCATATATGGCCATTGAAATACACTGATAAGCATTATGTTAAATATGGTGTTAGCTAATTCTGTGTTTAGATTGCATTTTACTTATAGTTTCTTTAATAAATAATTAAGAAGAGTTTTATCTTCACATTTTCAAAATTGATAAAACTAAATGATGAGATTACATTTAGCTTTATGTTGCCCTATTTGTTACTCTCTTGTATTTTGTGTTTATGTGCTACTTCTTTGTTATTTTTATGAATCTTTTTAATTGTGATTTTTATGTTTGGTGTTTAATTTTTAATGCTTATCTATTTTATTTTGAGGAAAGATGTAAAAGGCGTGTCTTCACTTATGGATGCCTTACTTATTTAGTTTATTTTATTTAATTTATTTTAAGTATTTTGGGATATTTATAAGGGTACATTTCCACTCTGTGTGTGCCTAATTTTATGGACGTTGGACATTGTAAGGGCATGTTTCCTCTTATATGGGTGTCCATTTTTATTATTTGATTATTTAATTTATGATATGACTTTATTTTCATTTTATTTTTATTATATGTATTATGAATAATATTATAATAATTTAAAATTTTAAAAAATATTTAGACATGAAAAAGAGGCTGGTTCCAATAAGCTGGGCATTATGGATGTGCTAGATCATTTCTTACCTTCCTTATGCATAACTAACTTTTCAAACCTAATATGGGTTAAAGATTCCTTAGAAACTGAGTCATTCACCCCTTCTATTTTCTTTTTAGCAAGTTCGGGTGGTGACTCTTATTTCTTTGGGTTTAGGCTTATGTTCTCTGAGACCTAGAGCCTAACAGTGTCGAAATCGCAAGAACCAAATCCCTGCTCACAACACAAAGGCACAAGTCTGTAGTGATCATTTCATAAGCATTCAAAAAATATTATCGAAAGGGACTTTACATTCCATTGCATAATCACACATATGATAACATGGATCAAGTGCACCGAAGTGTTTATAAGTGTGTATATATGTATAAATAAAATAAAATGTAATAACAAAAAATGGCACAAAAATGATAAGTTTTATGGTTAGGGATAGAATACAAATCAATGTTAAATAAGTATATGTAGACCTTTGATTTTGGTCCTAGCTAATCCGATCCTAATTAAAGAAGGCCTAGTCAAGTTTGGTCCACTTTTAATGGCTTAAACTTGTTTTAAAGCCTTCAATTTGATAGGTACAATTTTATGAGGCATAAAATAAGCTAGTTAAAATTCTAAAACCCCAAATAGGTTAAGGTTTGGTTAGATTTAATTTGATATTGGCCTTGTATTGGACTCAAAATTCAGTATGGGTATCTCCATGTTGAATTAGGACACCCAATTTGATATGGGGCAGCCCCATTTTGAAATGGGGCTTCCCCATATTGAATTGGGGCTTCCCTAATTTGATATGGGGCTTTCCTCATATCGAATTGGAATCCTAGTTTGATATGGGGCCAACCAGAGGACTCCATATATAATTAGGGCAATCCTAATTTGATATAGAGTTGTCCATGTCGAATTAGGATTGCCAATTCTATATGGAATTTATTCCATGTTGGATTAGGATTGTTTTAATTTGACATAGTATTGGTTTTCATCGAAAAAAAGGAGTTTTAATTGGACATGCTCAGGGTTTTTTAAAATTAATTCGATATGCCTCAGTAAACTTGTCTAAATAGGAAGTTAAATACAGATTTGACGTAATACATTCTTCTATAAATAGGTTTAAAAATAACAAGGAATGGGAACAACACGAGGTAATTTGGCACAGAGCAAGATTAGCAAACAACACTGTAGGAACATCTGAATTAACATAGATAGAGCAACAAAGCAATTAAAGGAGGATTGTCAAAGAGAACAACAATGATCAAGCATATAAATTATAAAAAACCAAGAGGCAGTAGTATACTATCTTCACTTAGTTCAACCAAGATTCTACAATTGGTTCAAACACAAAGCTTGAATCTACATGAAATATCGGTGGTATGAACAAACGAAGGTTTGAAATTCATTATCTAATCTATTTTAAAATTCTAGTAGCTCATTCATCATTATTTCATTGAATTATTTTACTTCATTCTTCTGTTCTTTTTATACAACATCCAGCAAACTATTTTGAAAAACTATGTCTACAAAACTTATTTTGAAAGTCTAGTAAATTACTTTATCCATGGTAATTTGTTTAACTTTGATTCAATATCACAGTAACCTTAGTTCAAATATCATAGTAGCAATAGCAATTGATTTCATGCATTATTAATTTGAATTAAAACATAATCCAATAATCCAAAATTTATAAATATAGTTACAAAGATTAAGTTCTTCTAAAACCACAACCCTAGTTCCATTTTTTAGAACCGAAACCCTATTTTTATTCTTTAAAATCAAAACCTTAACTTTATTTTTCAAAACCCTAAAACCCTAATCATATTTTCCTAAAACCATAATTTATAAATTAAAACCCTCATTTTGTACATTTGTTATTCAATGTGACATCAAAACCTAGATTTTGTGATTTATTATATGTGTTAATGGATGATTTATTTTATTTGAATTGTCATGGATGATTTACTTTTTAATTGTGGAGAGTGTTTAAATGATTTAATTTCATTTGGTTAATTATTTAGTGCTTCAAAAATATAAGAGGTATGTTTCCACTCTGTGGGTACCTCATTAGTTAAGTTTAATGTAATTTAATTTATTTAAGTTTTGGATTAATGTAAAGGGCATGTTTCCACCAAATGGTGGGTGTCCTATTTTATTTTGTTTTGGGACATTAGACAATTATTGTAAAGGCATGTTTCCATCCTTGGATGAATGCCTATTTTGATTGCTTTATTTTAATAAAGGTGATGGATGATTATTTATTTTGATAATTGCATGTAATATGAATGATATTCCAATAAGTTAAGAATTTAATAATATTTAGACCTGAAAAGGAGGTCGATTCTAATGAACCGGGTGTTATGGGAGTACTATGTCATTCTTACCATCCCCATACGTACCCAACTTTTCAAACTCATTAGGTGGTTGGGGATTCCTTAGGAATCAAGTCATCCATCCCTTTCTATTTTTCTGTCCCATTCGGGTGACAACTCCATTTTATCCTGGTTTAGGCCTGTGTTCTCTAAGCCTCTGAGCCTAACAGTGTTAAAGTTGCAAGAACCATTCCACATGGGAGTAAGGATGAAAATCTCCGTTCACAGTGGAGACTCCACTGGGGATAAGAGAAGTTGATTCCATTGGTCTTTATATTATTTTATTTTTTCTTATTATGATATTGTCCATTGCATCATTTAGATTGCATTGTGTGCGTAAGTTAGGACGCCCGTGTAATCTGTGTTGTGTTATGTAAGGGATACCATACTTTCACTCAAGGTATGGAGATTGAGCATAGCATAACCACTCATAGCCTTGTTCCTTTTGGTATATACTTTCTATGGAAGCCTAAAGCTTTTCAACCTAAAGACTAAAGCTCATGTAACTGGCCTAGCTACTTTTCTTAGGTTTTTAACCCAAATGCTTATTATTTGACTATGATTAATTCATGTTGGTTTGAACCATGGCTTATTTGGTTTGATCCTTTTCTAATATGACCTAATTATATTGTAAGCTCAAAATAATTTTTTCTTCAAATCCAAAAGACCAAAACAAATTTTTAAGATAGTCTTTAGACATAAAACTTTTCAAGATGGGTCAAAAATATTCTTCCACCTTATGGCCCAAACTTAAAACCCCAAAGGATTTGAAACAAAATTATTTTCACTTCAAAAATTACAAAGTTTTTCTTAAAAAGAGTTTACAAATTATTTAAGTCAATTATGAAATACCAAAAAATAATTGTAGGCCTTGTTTATACTAAGAATTATTAATCATGGGCTTATTTTTGGCATGAATCATTAGTTGTTTTTTCAAATGGAAAATGTATTTATGATAAGCTTCTTAATTTAGTTTTAATCCAATATAGCATAAAAGATATTTTAGTTGAGATTTAATGGATTAAAGCCTAATTAATGGGAATTATAATAGACTAACTTCTAAATTTGAAAATACAACTATTGGTTAAATTGTCCAAGGGAAATTTTTAAGAACATGATATCCCATGTTGGTATTTTGTTGACCATATACCTAGAAAAAGAGACTCATCGTTCATGTGTGGAAGTTATAAGGTTGGAAGGAATGTCCTAATTGTTTTTTATTATTTGATTACTTGTACATACATGCGCACATGCATACACACATTGCATCACATGTCATTGATCCTTTCTGGCTCACAGACCTAGAGTACAGCAGTTCAAGAGCATACCATAACCCAACCTATGCTAGCGACATAGAATCCAATAGCAACTCAGTTACCTTCTCACCAAAAGCAATGGAGCCTGAACATATTCAAAGGATGGTGGACGACGCCCTAAATGCCAAGATGGAAGAACTAAAGGAGGCCCTGACTGAGACTATAAAGACCCAACTGGCTGTACTTTTGTGTAATATTGTTGAGGCATCTGCCAGCACTAAGAAGCAGAAGGACAAAGGAAAGGCTAAGGTTGGTGATGTAGCCTTCGATGATGACAAGGTAGTCACCGATGATGATAATGAATGGGCTCAATATTTTCAAAATCCTCAAGATAAGAAGAAAGATCAGCCGTGGAAAAGATTGAAACTTTAAATGTTGAGAAGCCGATTGTCAATCTGGAAAAGAAGTTTGAAAAGAAGCTGAAAACTGAAGAGATGTCAGAGGTGGACATGTTTTTTGAACAAGATGAGGAAATCCCATACAAATTCAAGATGCCTTCTTTTGCTAAGTTTGATAGATCTAGCAATCCTCATCTTGTGTCAAGCAATACATTACTGCTATGTTGTCTACTCGAGCTACTAAGGCTCAAACTCTAAGGTACTTTATGCTCTCATTGGCCATATTGTGCAAAACTGGTTCAATACCTTAGAGGAGAACACCCAAAAAGATTGGGATTTTCTGTACAAAGCCTTCATCCAACAGTATGGGTATAATGTAGAAAAAGAAGTGACCCTAATGGAGGTAGAGACTATCAAGAAAAAACAAAATGAAAGTTTTATTGATTATGTGAAGAGATGGAGAAATGAGGTTGCACTTCTTTAAAGGAGGCCTGATGAGTCTGACCAGATCAAGATGATAGTCAAGAGTGTCCTACCTAGCCTACATGAACGGATGTCTCACACACTTATAAGGGATTTCAAAGATCTTCTCCAAGCTGGTTTTCAAATAGAAGAATAAGAAAGAGAGAAAAGCCATTTTTCTGGAAGAAATAATTACAGGGGGAATTATCAGTCTGGAGGTCAGGGTACATAGAATGTAGTAGATATCAATACAACTGGTCAAGAAAATAGAAGGCAGTTTTCAAACTTAGGAAAACCTTTGTCTTGGGTTTGCAACAAGCTGCAGAAGAAAGGGTTGTTACAACCATTGGCTCTTCGACCCTTGCTGATTCCTTTACCTCCAAACTTTGATACCAAAGCTTTTTGTCAATTTCATCAGACACAAGGACATGAGACAGATAGATGTACTCAATTGAAGCATGAGATCCAAGATCTAATCAATAGTGGCCAGTTGCCCGAGCGCGAAAGCCTAATACCAAGAATAATTCTTTGCCTAAATTTGGAAGGTACCACCGCCAACAACTTTCCTGATAGAGGGAGGATTGTAATATCCCAAATTGTACCCTAGGAGAATTGGATTAATTGTTGATATTAATTGGATTATGTGTATAAGCTTAATGGTAAGAGAATAAGGAATATGAGAAAGTGTATATGTGGTGTATATGAGTTATATATGGTTGCAAGTCAAAGGAAGAGATTATTGTTATTATTTAATTGTGTTTAAGAATTATTTAAGTGAGTTTTGTGTAGTGGGAAAAGATATTTTATTTGTTTAATATTAAATGAAAGGTGGAGAGGATTTTAAGGAAAGTTGTTGGAGAGAGAAGGTTTGAATTTGTCTTTGGCTTCTCTTCTTTCCTTTCTTACGTGACAACCCATTTCTTTCTTTCCTTTTTCCATTTCTTTTCCTTTGTTCTTCGGCTAGCAGAAACAAGAGAGAGAGGAAGAGATTTATCCTTGCAAGATCAAGAGTAGAAGAGTTTTCAAGAGAACAAGTTGAAGGTTTAAGAGTTCTCCATCCTTGGTAAGTTCTTTCTTGACTCTTTGTGTTGTTTTGAGTTGATTGGATATTTGATGGTTTGAGTTGTGTGTTTGAGATGTGTTTTTGAGTGCTTGGTTCTTTGGTTTTTGGATTTTGGGGTTTGATTGAAGGAAAGAGTAAGGTTGTTGGTGGTAGAGATGTGTTGGTGTTATGGGTTTGAAATAATGAGTATGGTTTGTGATTTGTGTTTAATGTGTGTGTTTTGAGTTGTTTTGATGTTCTTGGCAAGTTCATTATGGTTTTGGGTGTGTCTAGTTGAGTTATGTTGAAGTGAAAGATGATGAAAGAGTGTTGTTTGTTGGTTTGATTGTGGTTTGGCCGGAATCTGGGTTTTTGGTCGGACACGCCCATGGGCACGTCCAGGATTGTTAGGCGTGTCAATTGTGTTTGAGGCAGTAGGTGAGACACGGCCATGAGCACGCCCGTGTTAGTTAGCGTGTCATAGCTACTGTGATTTTGGAGAAATTACACGGCCAGGAGCACGTGCATGATGTTGGACGTGTCAATACTTTTGAGAGACATAATGTATTACACGCCGATGAACACGCCCGTGGTGTTGAGCGTGTAAATGTTTCTGTGTTGAAGAGTTAGGGCACGGTCAGGAACACGGTCGTGTGGGTGAGCGTGTCCAGTTTAGGGTTTTGCCTTAGTTGGTTCTAAACCTCATGAGCTTAAGAGGGTTTCTTTATTCTTTTGGAATAGGTTGTGAAGAAGGTGAATTTACCCATATTCAAGAGGTGATAGATTTTTGAAGAAAGAAGTGTTTAGAGTTGTGAGGGTTGTTGTTAAGGTAAGTACAAGTTATTCATTAATGCATATACATGTTGAGACTCAATGCATATGAATGTAAATGTGTTGAGTATTGCATTATATTGTTCATACATATAAATAATGTTATTTTGTGTATAATGTGAATTGTTAAGTATATGCCATGTTGAGATATGATGAAATGTGAAATCAATGTGGTTGATAATAATGATGTGAATGAAAAGGTTGAGGTATGCTTGCTTATATGAGATATGAAGCCATGATGATTGGCTAAGAAATGTTAAATGAGAAATGAATTGAAATATGAAACTAAATAAAATGATTGTGTGTATAATATGTTGATTCAATTTTCAGAGTACTGTATTTGGCGGCATGCCTATGAATCATTGGATTGGTGAAATGGGATGGCCCGTAAACCGATGCCAATTGAAAATGTGAAATGAATCACTGGATAGGCGAAATGGGATGGCCCGTAAGCTGGTTCCAGTTGAAAAATGTGAAATGAATCATTGGATAGGCGAAATGGGATGGCCCGTAAGCTATTTTCCAATTGAAATTTAGTAACAGTCTAGCCGGGTTGAGGATCTCCTCATGTTTATGAGTTGATGGTCCAAGAGACTGGGTCTGTTACGCTATCCATGGATAGAGATATGATATATATTGCCTACGGGCTTGATGAGTTGTGATATTGGACCAAAACAGTTACTCTGAACCTTGAATAACATATTAGTGTCATTTTGGGCCCATGCTTGTGTTTGTTATAATGTGATTAGGAATTGGAGAAATTGATGAGAAATGAGATAATGTTATGATATATGAACATAATTTGATTGTATGACTTGAACATTGCACCATGGCATATTGATATTATAGCTTGTATTACTAAGCCGTAGGCTTAGCGCGATTGTGGTTCTTCGCGCAGGTGTCAGAGAAGAACCTGAGAGTTCCACTAGACCGAGTGAGTCTAGACATTGAGTAGTTATTCTTGGACTTAAAGATCAGAGATCAAGCTGCCACTTATGTATATATTTTATATTTGTAACTTTGATTTCAATGTTTATGTCATTGTGAATATTTCTACCATTTCCGCTGCGGAGTAATTAAATGTTTTTAACTATTGTGTTTTATAAATACTCTCGTGAATTTGGATCTCTTTTATTTGTTTTAAAAGGTATGTTTTGTGTATTTTATAAACAGTGGCAACCTATATTCAGTATACGTATATTACGATCGTATCAGCATGCTGTATACGTATACGGTATATAGGGGTGTTACAATTATTTTGGTATCAGAGCCTAGGTTTGAGATTCTCAACCTAGGTAAACTGTAAGAAAAAGAGTATTTTGATTTGAAAAGTTGGTTTTTGAGTAAAATATATACTTAGTATTGGCAGACTCTGATCTTTAATAAGGTGTATTCTGCTATATTTGCAGATTTAGGTTGTGATGGATCCTCATTCGTGTCAGTCTGTTGAGGGAAGTGCGGAGAGTATAGCTCCGGATGAGTATAGAGATGAGGTTAGAATTGATAGAGCCGGGGAGGCACCTGCTTCTGGGGCAGGGGGACCAGTTGGTGATGAGGTTCCACCAGCTTGGTTCAGGAATATGATGGAAGTAATGAGACAAGCTCCAGTGCAACCACCGCCACCACCACCTCAGCCTCAGGTATCAGTCAGACAGTATGATAAATTGAGGAAGTTTGGAGCAGAAGATTTTCTGGGTACTATAGACCCGGCAGTGGCTGAACAATGGTTAGACAAAGTACAGAGGATCTTTATTCAGTTGCAAGCCACACCTGAAGAAAAATTTGATTATATCAGGTCATTACTGCAGAAGGACGCCTATGACTGGTGGAAGACTGTGCCTCATGCCATAGATGATCCACCTACCCTATCTTATGCTGATTTTCTCAGGGAGTTTGAGCGGAAGTATACTCCAAGGGAGTATAAAGATATGAAGAAAATGGAGTTTCTGAGTTTGAGACAGGATCACCGGACAGTAACAGAGTATGAGGTTGAATTTATCCGGTTGAGCCATTATGCAGGTGGTATTATATCTGATGAGATTGACAGATGCAGGAGATTTGAAGGGGGATTGAGGCCCTCTATTATGTGTCTTGTGGCTGGTTCCAGATGTCAGGATTTCTCCCAGCTTGTTGCTGCAGCTAGGAGTGTGGAGAGAGCCCAGGACATTGCAGCATCTGCTTCTGAAGAGGAGGTTAGAGTGAGAAGGCCCCAGTTTGAGGCAGGGTCTTCATCTGTTAAGAGGGGTAGAGGCAGCTTTGTTCCCAGAGTTGGGAGGAGTCAGAGGCCGACTGGTAGGTCAATACAGTATTCGAGACAGAGATCACGATCTACAGCTTCTGTAGCTAGTGCTCCTACCCCAGTGATTCAGAGATCTTCTCCACGGGTATGTGAGCTTTGTGGTAAGATCCATGTGGGTGGTTGTCAGAGGATTGGTGGATCAGGTGTGTGTTTTCGTTGTGGATCGCCTGATCATTTCATTAGAGAGTGTCCTGAGATGCAGGAACAGAGGTCAGTGGATTCTGTAGTTTCTCGACCCAGTTTTGGCAGAGGAGGTAGAGGAGGCAGGAGTTTTGGCAGAGGGGGTAGATCTGGGTTCAGTCAGAGGGGAGGATCTTCATTTAGAGACAGTAGACCTGATGAGGCCGGACCATCCCAGAGAGTTTATGTAATGCAGAGACAGCCAGATGCTTCAGCTGTCATTGCTGGTACTTTCTCTTTATTTGGCATCTCTGTTATTGCTTTAATTGACCCTGGATCCACTCATTCATATATTAGTGCATCTATATTGCCTATGTCTGAATTGCATGCTGAATCCTTAGGATTCGATGTTTTGGTGACAAATCCGTTAGGGCATAGTATGATTGTTAGTAAGGTGCACCGAGAGTGTGCAATTGTGGTTCAGGGTGAAAAATTTCTTGGTGATTTGATTGAGATTCCATTTAAGGAGTATGATTTGATTTTGGGTATGGATTGGTTATCTAGACATGGAGCTGTGGTAGATTGTAAGAGGAAGAATGTTACTTTGAGAACTAGTGATGATAGAATTGTGATGGTATCTAGCGAGCAGAAGCAACTTGCATCCTCGTTGATTTCAGCTGTTTCAGCTAGGAGGTTGATCAGAAAAGGGTGTGATGCCTATCTTGCTCATGTCTTAGATACCAGGGTGGTAGGTTCTCAACTTGATAGCATAGCCACAGTTGCTGAGTTTCCGGATGTTTTCCCAGAGGAGTTGCCAGGATTGCCTCCTGAGAGAGAGGTGGAGTTTGGTATTGATTTGTTGCCGGGTACCACTCCTATCTCTATTACTCCTTATAGAATGGCACCTGTTGAACTGAGAGAATTGAAGGTGCAATTACAGGAGTTGTTAGATAAAGGATTCATTCACCCTAGTGTTTCACCATGGGGAGCTCCTGTGTTGTTTGTAAAGAAGAAGGATGGTACTATGAGATTGTGTATCGATTATAGGCAATTGAATAAAGTGACTATCAAGAATAAGTATCCTTTGCCTAGAATTGATGATCTCTTTGATCAGTTGAAGGGAGCAGCAGTATTCTCTAAGATTGATTTGAGAATTGTGTTGCAAATCTTGAGAGAGAAGCATTTGTATGCTAAGCTGTCGAAGTGTGAATTCTAGCTTGATCAAGTAGCTTTTCTCGGTCACATTGTTTCAGCTGATGGCATTAGAGTTGATCCGAGTAATGTTGAAGCTATTTTGAATTGGAGTCCACCGAAGTCTGTGACGGAAGTTAGAAGTTTTCTGGGTTTGGCAGGCTATTATCGGCGATTTGTAAAGGGTTTTTCTTTGATAGCTACTCCACTTACCAGATTTCTTCGGAAGGGAGTGAGATTTGTGTGGACTGATCAGTGTCAAGCTAGCTTTGAGCAGTTGAAGAAGATGTTAACTCAAGCTCCTGTTCTCACTTTGCCTATAGAAGATAAACCATATGTGATTTATAGTGATGCTTCACATAGTGGTTTGGGTTGTGTGCTGATGCAAGAGGGTAAAGTGGTAGCTTATGCTTCTCGTCAGTTGAAGCCGCATGAGCTCAATTATCCGACTCATGATTTGGAATTGGCGGCTATTGTGTTTGCTTTGAAGATATGGCGACATTATTTGTACGGAGAGAAATGCTTTATCTATACCGACCATAAAAGTTTGAAATATTTGGGAGTTCAGAAGGAACTTAATCTTCGTCAGAGAAGATGGTTGGAACTGATTAAAGACTACGACTGTTTGATTGATTATCATCCAGGTAAAGCAAATGTTGTTGCTGAGGCCTTGAGTCGGAAGTCTTTAGCAGGTTTGACTGTGTTTTCGCTCTCGTTGCTTGTTGAGTTGAGGGCTTTGCATGCTAGTTTCATATCTTGTGATGATGGTGCATTGTTGGCACAATTACAATTGAGACCAGTGTTGTTAGATCAGATTAAGGAGGCTCAGTTGGCTGATAAGAAAATTCAGAAGGTTGTTTCTGATTGCCAAAAAGGAGAGAGCCGAGATTTTGTTGTGAGAGATGATGGTAGTTTGTGGTTGAAGAATAGATTGTGTGTTCCTGAGGATGATAACTTGAGGAAGATTATTTTAGTAGAAGCACACCAATCAGTGTTTGCTATGCATCCGGGCAGTACGAAGATGTACCATGATTTGAGACAGCATTATTGGTGGTCTGGTATGAAGAGAGACATTGCGGAGTTTGTGTCTAGATGTCTCACATGTCAGAGGGTTATAGCAGAGCATCAAGTTCCAACTGGGTTGCTTCAACCTTTGTCAGTGCCTGAATGGAAATGGGACAGAGTAACAATGGATTTTGTTTCAGGGTTACCTTTGACCCAAAGGAAACAAGATGCTATTTGGGTGATTGTTGACAGGTTGACTAAGACAGCTCATTTTCTTCCAGTTCGGATGGATTACTCTCTTGAGAGATTAGCTGAGCTGTATATCCATGAGATTGTGAGATTGCATGGAATCCCAATTTCTTTAGTGTCTGATCGAGATCCGAGGTTTACTTTGAGGTTTTGGAAGAGTTTGCATAGAGCTTTGGGTTCTCGACTGCACTTTAGTACTGCTTTCCATCCGCAGACGGATGGCAGTCAGAGAGAGTGATACAGATCATTGAAGATATGTTAAGAAGCTGTGTCATTAATTTCTCTGGAAGTTGGGATATATTTTTGCCTCTTGTGGAATTTGCTTACAATAACAGTCATCAATCGAGTATTGGGATGGCACCATTCGAAGTATTGTATGGAAGAAGGTGTAGGACACCTTTGTGTTGGAATGAAATTGGTGAAGGTAAGTTAATTGGTCCTGATTTGGTTAAAGAGACTGAGGAAAAAGTAAAGATCATTCGAGATAGATTGAAATCAGCTTCAGACCGATAGAAGTCTTATTCGGATTTGAAGAGGAGAGACATTGAGTATAGTGTAGGAGAGAAAGTATTTTTGAAAGTATCTCCTTGGAAAAAGATCTTGAGGTTTGGTCATAAAGGAAAATTGAATCCTCGTTTCATTGGACCGTATGAGATATTGGAAAGAGTAGGACCAGTTGCTTATCGACTTGCTTTGCCACCTGAGTTGGATAGGATCCATAATGTATTCCATGTTTCTATGTTGAGGAGGTACAGGTCGGATCCATCTCATGTGTTGTCAATTGAATCTGTTATAGTTAGTTCAGATCTAACATTTGAAGAAGAACCAATTGCTATCTTGGCACATGAAGTGAAAGAATTGAGAAACAAGAAAGTGCCATTGGTAAAAGTTCTATGGAAGAACCATGCAAAAGAAGAGGCTACTTGGGAAAGTGAGCAAACTATGCGAGACCAGTATCCTCATTTGTTTCGGACTTGATTTCAGGTAATTTCGAGGACGAAATTTCTTTTAAGAGGGGAAGAATTGTAATATCCCAAATTGTACCCTAGGAGAATTGGATTAATTGTTGATATTAATTGGATTATGTGTATAAGCTTAATGGTAAGAGAATAAGGAATATGAGAAAGTGTATATGTGGTGTATATGAGTTATATATGGTTGCAAGTCAAAGGAAGAGATTATTGTTATTATTTAATTGTGTTTAAGAATTATTTAAGTGAGTTTTGTGTAGTGGGAAAAGATATTTTATTTGTTTAATATTAAATGAAAGGTGGAGAGGATTTTAAGGAAAGTTGTTGGAGAGAGAAGGTTTGAATTTGTCTTTGGCTTCTCTTCTTTCCTTTCTTACGTGACAACCCATTTCTTTCTTTCCTTTTTCCATTTCTTTTCCTTTGTTCTTCGGCTAGCAGAAACAAGAGAGAGAGGAAGAGATTTATCCTTGCAAGATCAAGAGTAGAAGAGTTTTCAAGAGAACAAGTTGAAGGTTTAAGAGTTCTCCATCCTTGGTAAGTTCTTTCTTGACTCTTTGTGTTGTTTTGAGTTGATTGGATATTTGATGGTTTGAGTTGTGTGTTTGAGATGTGTTTTTGAGTGCTTGGTTCTTTGGTTTTTGGATTTTGGGGTTTGATTGAAGGAAAGAGTAAGGTTGTTGGTGGTAGAGATGTGTTGGTGTTATGGGTTTGAAATAATGAGTATGGTTTGTGATTTGTGTTTAATGTGTGTGTTTTGAGTTGTTTTGATGTTCTTGGCAAGTTCATTATGGTTTTGGGTGTGTCTAGTTGAGTTATGTTGAAGTGAAAGATGATGAAAGAGTGTTGTTTGTTGGTTTGATTGTGGTTTGGCCGGAATCTGGGTTTTTGGTCGGACACGCCCATGGGCACGTCCAGGATTGTTAGGCGTGTCAATTGTGTTTGAGGCAGTAGGTGAGACACGGCCATGAGCACGCCCGTGTTAGTTAGCGTGTCATAGCTACTGTGATTTTGGAGAAATTACACGGCCAGGAGCACGTGCATGATGTTGGACGTGTCAATACTTTTGAGAGACATAATGTATTACACGCCGATGAACACGCCCGTGGTGTTGAGCGTGTAAATGTTTCTGTGTTGAAGAGTTAGGGCACGGTCAGGAACACGGTCGTGTGGGTGAGCGTGTCCAGTTTAGGGTTTTGCCTTAGTTGGTTCTAAACCTCATGAGCTTAAGAGGGTTTCTTTATTCTTTTGGAATAGGTTGTGAAGAAGGTGAATTTACCCATATTCAAGAGGTGATAGATTTTTGAAGAAAGAAGTGTTTAGAGTTGTGAGGGTTGTTGTTAAGGTAAGTACAAGTTATTCATTAATGCATATACATGTTGAGACTCAATGCATATGAATGTAAATGTGTTGAGTATTGCATTATATTGTTCATACATATAAATAATGTTATTTTGTGTATAATGTGAATTGTTAAGTATATGCCATGTTGAGATATGATGAAATGTGAAATCAATGTGGTTGATAATAATGATGTGAATGAAAAGGTTGAGGTATGCTTGCTTATATGAGATATGAAGCCATGATGATTGGCTAAGAAATGTTAAATGAGAAATGAATTGAAATATGAAACTAAATAAAATGATTGTGTGTATAATATGTTGATTCAATTTTCAGAGTACTGTATTTGGCGGCATGCCTATGAATCATTGGATTGGTGAAATGGGATGGCCCG
Source organism: Garcia nutans (assembly GCA_947685225.1). Classification (NCBI taxonomy): domain Eukaryota; kingdom Viridiplantae; phylum Streptophyta; class Magnoliopsida; order Malpighiales; family Euphorbiaceae; genus Garcia; species Garcia nutans. The sequence goes on from CANTUV010000068.1 coordinate 7,810,591, forward strand.
TAAACCGATGCCAATTGAAAATGTGAAATGAATCACTGGATAGGCGAAATGGGATGGCCCGTAAGCTGGTTCCAGTTGAAAAATGTGAAATGAATCATTGGATAGGCGAAATGGGATGGCCCGTAAGCTATTTTCCAATTGAAATTTAGTAACAGTCTAGCCGGGTTGAGGATCTCCTCATGTTTATGAGTTGATGGTCCAAGAGACTGGGTCTGTTACGCTATCCATGGATAGAGATATGATATATATTGCCTACGGGCTTGATGAGTTGTGATATTGGACCAAAACAGTTACTCTGAACCTTGAATAACATATTAGTGTCATTTTGGGCCCATGCTTGTGTTTGTTATAATGTGATTAGGAATTGGAGAAATTGATGAGAAATGAGATAATGTTATGATATATGAACATAATTTGATTGTATGACTTGAACATTGCACCATGGCATATTGATATTATAGCTTGTATTACTAAGCCGTAGGCTTAGCGCGATTGTGGTTCTTCGCGCAGGTGTCAGAGAAGAACCTGAGAGTTCCACTAGACCGAGTGAGTCTAGACATTGAGTAGTTATTCTTGGACTTAAAGATCAGAGATCAAGCTGCCACTTATGTATATATTTTATATTTGTAACTTTGATTTCAATGTTTATGTCATTGTGAATATTTCTACCATTTCCGCTGCGGAGTAATTAAATGTTTTTAACTATTGTGTTTTATAAATACTCTCGTGAATTTGGATCTCTTTTATTTGTTTTAAAAGGTATGTTTTGTGTATTTTATAAACAGTGGCAACCTATATTCAGTATACGTATATTACGATCGTATCAGCATGCTGTATACGTATACGGTATATAGGGGTGTTACAAGGATTAAAGGAAAGTTCTATCTTATCAACTTTTTAAGACACAAATGAAGGGACTGCATATGAGTAGGTGATGACCATTGTCCTTGATACGTTTAAATAAATGAAGCATCTTTGACTTCATTCAACAAACCTCTATTAGCTTGAAGTGCTGCTTATTTTAATTTGCTTTCTTTAGTACTTATTTAGAACAATTATGTTTTTCAAATTAAGATGGTTTAAATAAATTACTTTTTTTACATTTATAATTTGTTAGCTTTTGACATTTTGGTGCTCAACTGATGATGAGTCTACCTTGATATTCATAAATTAGTATATCTATGCATTATAGTTCGAATGACTTTACTAGGTGAGGAAATTATTCTATAGCATTGAGCTGTGAATGCTTACTTAGAGAGGGCTCCTATATAATCACTTTTGTCTAGGTCCTAGTCAATCTTAAAACATGCTTTGATGAACTTTCAAGGTAAAATTGAACTCTATTTATTTAAGAGAGAGATGATCTAGGCATTATTTGATAATCCAATAACTAGTATCCACCTAATTAAATACCAATCTCTAGTTGTCCCTTTGAGCCTTCATAAAATTTTAGCTTACTTTTCATTGGCTTGCAAACCTAATATGACCTACCCTGAGCTGTTGTTACACTTTTGACAAGTCTTATGATCACTAAGGAACAAAAGGGAAAGAAGCTCAAAAGAAGGATATATAGTCAATACTATAATGATAGTTGAAGGACACCTGAATTAGACCTAGTATCATAGACTTATTGAGATAAAGTCAGGACTAAAGCAGATTTATACTGCTCATCCATTATAAAAAACACTTGTTGGTACAAACGAGACAATTCTCTTAGAGCTAGAACCTAAAAAAAGGGAAAAAAAGAAGAAAAAAAGAAAAAGGAAAAAAAAGATAATAAATAATAAATAATAAAAAAAGAAAGACGAAAAAAAAGGAAAGAAAAGAAGGAAAAGAAAAATAAAACCCTAAATGACAGTTCAGAAAGCCAACCGAGTTCCTTTTTACCTAAAGCGGCAGAAGATTCCCACTTAGTTTACGAGGACGATTGATTTGAATTGGTCTAGTTCAGCCAAAGACTCAAATACATAGGGGAAAGATCATTTTTCATTTTATCCAACATAGCTCCAGGTCAACAATCTTGAAAGCCTTAGACTTGATATTCCAAAAGGAAAAGGATGAAAAAGATAAAGGAAGAAAAATGGTGGTTTAAAGATCAAGATAGTACGAATTTGATCCATATTTCTATAAAGAAGAAAGAAAGACATTCAAGCTTTGTATTTTCATGAAGTCATAAGATAAAAGTGATGCCTAGAAGGTGAAAATAGTTCCAATAAGAAGATTATAATGTGAAGGTTTGTCAGCAGTGTCACATCAACTCCAATCTAAAAATGGCCTTCATTTAACTGGTATCCCCTATAGACCCTGTTTCAAGTAAAGACCTATTGATCTTTCCTGGTAGGTAGAGTCTATTAGTGGAGATAGTTTGAATAAGCATGCATATGAGATAGACAATATTTAAACTCAATGGCCAAGTAATGTGTATGTGCCTATCTGAAGTGCAGAAGTTTTTTTTACTTAAATGGAAGTGATTCCCAAGTTTAGTATGGTAACTAGGGTTGTTATGTTATAGATATGTTAATTTGAAAAATCGAGTTCTGAGGTACAATGACACTGATTTAACAAATTTAACATTTGATTAAAAAAATAAAACTATTTTCTTGTTGCATAAACCTTCAAGTTAAGGAAAGTATGTTGCACCGTCAAACCTCGAAGGACACATTGAGCAAAATAAATGATTATAGGCAATTTTATGAAGAAGCTACCAATTGACGTGATGAATCATATTTTGAAATGGATGTATCTCTAGCTACCATGCTTGGGCCTCCACTACTCATGTTTCCAAGATTCTAGAATTAAATCCATAGATGTGAAGGCTTCTGCTATTCTAATGCAAGACCTAAAAAAATGCTTTGGCTTATCACCTTGATCTGTGAGTCAATGGAATCACTGTAAGTATTATTCATCATATCACACATACATAAGCATATCACACTATATTTTTTGTCTTGTGTTGTCTATTCTTTGTTAAAGTGAACAATTGATACTCTATGAAGGAAACATGAAGCATATATGGAATCAGAGGGCATGGAAGGCCCAATTCTTGAGGAAGATCCAGTCACTTTACAAAATTAAGATGCATGCTTGTGCAAAGAACCAGACAAAATATGAACATCAATCAAAGCTTATATGGGAACAAAATCAATGGTTTGAGCCTACACAGGGGAAAAAGTTTCTCCTTTTGATTTTTGAGTTTAAGTGTGTATACAATATTTTCAGACTCGCTTTTAAATATTTTGCCACGTAGGGAACAAAGAGAGGATATGAGGACTAGGTAAAAAATAGCTAAATTTTTTATAAAAGAAAGAATAGAACAGGAAGAAAAAAGAACCCCAGAAGAATGAAGAACAAAAGATCAACCCAGCTAGAAGAGCTGAAGTCAATGCAGGACAAATGTCCTAGGATGAAGATCCATTTTGAATGTCCAAAAGATGAAGATCCAATTTGAAGGGTGAAGACCTGATGTCTAAAGGATGAAGATTCAATTTGAAGGGTGAAGATCCAATTTCAAGGATGAAGATACATTTTGAAATGTGAAGACCCGATGTCTAAAGGATGAAGATCCAATTTGAAGGGTGAAGACCCAATTTCCAAGGATAAAGATCCATTTTAAAGGATGAAGACCGGATGTCCAAAGGATGAAGATCCATTTTGAAGGGTGAAGACCTAATTTCCAAGGATGAAGATCCATTTTGAAGGGTGAAGGCCCGATGTCTAAAGGATAAAGATCCAATTTGAAGGGTGAAGACCCAATTTCCAAAGATGAAGATCCATTTTAAAGGGTGAAGACCCAATGTCCAAAGGATAAAGATCTATTTTGAAGGGTGAAGACCCGATATCAAAGGATGAATATGCATTTTGAAGGGTGAAAACTCGATGTCGAAAGATGAAGATCCATTTTTAAAGGGTGAAGATCCGATGTCCAATGATGAAGATCCATTTTTAAAGGTTGAAGACCCGATGTCTAAAGGATGAAGATCCATTTTGAAGGGTGAAGACCCAATGTCCAAAGGATGAAGATCCATTTTTAAAGGGTGAAGACCTGATGTCCAAAGTATAAAGATCCATTTTGAAGGGTGAAGACTCGATGCCCAAGGATAAAGATCCATTTTGAGGGTGAAGACCCAAAATCCATTGAAGAATGGAATATTTGGCTAGAAGACGGCCAAAACTCTCAACTGATAGAAAGTCACCTAACCAACCCTGGGTCCAAAACCTAACTAATCAAACATCGAGTCCATAACCCAACCAATCTAGTTTTAGGTCCAGAACCCAAACCAATCTCGGTTCCAAAACCCAAACTAGGTCCCCGGGTCTAAAATCAGATCCTTATCCAAAATCAGCTCTAAGTCATGTTGATTTTCACTCTCTGAATAAATTCTAGATCGTTCAAGCAGAGGGGGAAACTGTAGACATTTGATTTTGGCCCTAGCTAATATGATCCTAATAAAATAAGACCTAGTCAAGTTCGGCCCACTTTTAATATCTTAAACCTATTTTAAAGCCTTCAATTGATTGGTACAAATAAGCTAGTTAAACTTCTAAAACCCTAAATAGGTAAAGGTTTGGTTAGATTTAATTTGATATTGGCCTTCTATTAGACTCAAAATTTGGTATGGGTGTCTCCATGTTGAATTGGGACACCTAATTCGACATGGGGTAGCCCCATTTCAATATGGGGCTTCCCCATTTTGATATAGGGCTTCTCCATATCGAATTGGGTGCCCCATTTTGATATGGAGCAGCCTCATATCAAATTGGGGCTTCCCCAATTCAATTTAAGGCTTTCCCCATATCGAATTGGAACCCAAGTTCAATATAGGGCCAACCAAAGGACTCCATATCGAATTAGGGCAATCTTAATTTGATATGGAGTTGTCCATGTCGAATTAGGATTGCCAATTTGATATGGAATTTATTCCATGTCGGATTAGGATTGTTTTAATTCGACATGGTATTGGTTTCCCTCGAATAAAAGGAGTTTTAATTTGACATGCTCAGGGTTTTTAAATTTAATTTGATATGCCTCATTAACTTGTCTAAATAGGAAGTTAAATACAGATTTAACCTAATACATTCTTCTATAAATAGGTTTAAAAATAACAAGGAATGAGAACAACACGGGGTAATTTGACAATAGCAAGATTAGCAAATAACACGGTAGGAACATCTGAATTAACACATAGAGAGCAAAGAAGCAATTAAAGGAGGATTTTCAAAGAGAACAACAATGATCAAGCATAGAAAATATTAAAAAACCAGGAGGTAATAGCATACTATCTTCACTTCGTTCAACCGACATTCTACAATTTGTGCAAATACAAAGCTTGAATCAACGTGAAATATCAGTGGAACCAACAAATGAAGGTTTGAAATTCCTTATCTAATTTGTTTTAAAAATTCCAGTAGCTCATCCATCATTATTTCATTGAATTATTTTACTTCATTTTTCTGTTCTTTTTATACAACATCCAGCAAACTATTTTGAAAAACTATGTCTACAAAACTTATTTTGAAAGTCCAGTAAATTACTTTATCCATGGTAATTTGTTTAACTTTCATTCAATATCATAGTAACCTTAGTTCAAATATCATAGTAGCAATAGCAATTGATTTCATGCAATATTAATTTGAATTAAAACATAATCCAATAATCCAAAATTTATAAATATAGTTACAGAGATTAAGTTCTTCTAAAACCACAACAACCCTAGTGTAGACCCTTAATTTTTGACCCAGTCCGGTCCAATATATTTTAATTAGTCCAAAATAATTTTGTGTTGTCCAATATATTTTAATTAGTCCAAAACAATTTTTGTTATCTTAATTAAATAATACTTGCTTTAGTATCTAATTTTTATTAATAAAAAATAATAAAAATAAACAAAAAATAAAAATAAAAATCAGTGACAGAAAAATCGGAGACGAAAAAATCGTCGCCAAAAATCAGTGAGGGGCGAAATGGCCCGCAGGCCAATTTTCGCTCGCTGCCGCAGCTGTTTTTTTCGCCAGTGCATTTTTTCCGCAACAGTTTTTTTTTGCCAGCGTAATTTTTTCGACGCAAATTTTTCCAAAACCAAATACAATTAGGTTTCGATTTCCTTTTCTTAATTAATGTTATATTCCGTGAATAACTAGAATTAATAAAAAAAATCTTCTATAAATAAGACCAAAAATAATATAAAAAGGATCTGAAATTGGGAGGAGAAATTGAGACCGAAATTGAGGAGGAAAACCTTGAATCAATCGGACTATTTTGAGAGAGCAAACAAGCAATTCAATCCATCAAAGGCAGCAAAGCTTGTCTTTGTTCTTGTTCATCCAAGAAGTGATTTTTGGTGGAACCAACAAATGAAGGTATGAATTTCTTTATTTGTTTCATGAATTCACAGTAGCTTCATCACTATAGATCAAAAATAATTGTTTCTGTTTCTTCAAAATAAAAAAAAAACCCTAAGAACTTTAATTTACCTTTTCTAAAGCTTAAAAACCTTAATTCATTTATTTGTTTTCCAAAAATCTTAAAATTGTTACTTTTGCTTCTTCAAAATCTTAAAACCCTAATTGAACTTATTTCTTTTCAAAATCCTAAATTTGAGTCTTTTCTTTCCACAAACCCTAAAAACATCTTTTCTGTTTATATAAACCTTAAATCATTTTGTTTATTTTCATAAAACTTCATAAAATTATCAATTGATTTCTAAATTTTAAAACCTAATGCATTCTCCGAAACCCTAACTCTAAAATTCTAAAACCCTAATTCAACTCCAAAACCCAAAACAGTAAACCCTAAACTAACTAACCTAAACCCTAATTTTTAAAACCTTAAAACCATATAAATCTAAATGTTATAATTCAAACACAGTAAGCTTAAAACCATAATTTAGTAATCGCAAATTATAAATCTAAATGTTTTAAAGTGTCCAAACCCCAGTCTCATGATTTCACTTCTCGAACATTAATTTGGTTAATCAAAGAACTTTATCAACCTCTTAAATTCTAAAACTTTGCTCCATTTCAATTCCATTAAAACTCACAATAGCTTAAACCCATAAATTCCAAAACCCTAAACACATTAAATAAAGAATCTTAAATAGAAACGGTAGCTCTAATTTGAATCTTTATTTACTTTATTCAATTTTATATTTGATTATGCTTTGATTATGTGGTCTATTATATGCTTTAATTTATTTTAATGCTTTGATGCTTTATTTAAGTTCAATGCTTGATTTATTTAGTTTATCATGGATGGATGTTTATATTTTGATTGATATCTTTGATGAATGATTTATTTATGATTATTGGTTATTTACTTTTATCAATTTATTTAGATTTCCAAATGTTGTATGAGGTATGCTTCCACTTGTTGGGTACCTCATTAATTAAACATCATGTAATTTAAATTACTTTTCTATTTTAGAACCAATATAAAGGACATGTTTCTACCATTAGGTAGATGTCCATTTATTTGCTTTGTTTGGACATTGCTTTGATTCTTTTAATATAACGATGCTTTATTTTAATTATGGTGTGTAATATGGATAATATTGTTATATTTAAGAATTTTATAATATCAAGACCTGTAAAGGAGGTCGGTTCCAATGAACCGAGCGTTGTGGGGGTGCTGGGCCATTTCTCACCTTCCCCACACGTACCCAACTTTCCAAACCCATTAGTGGGTTGGGGATTCCTTAGGAATCAAGTCATCCACCCCTTTCTTTTTCTTGGCCCATCCGGGTGGCGACTCCATTTTCTCCGGACTTAGGTCCGTGTTCTCTAAGGCCCTGAGCATAAACAGTGCCGAAGTCGCAAGAACCATTCCACCGGGAATGAGGGCGAAAATCCCCGCTCATAGCGGCAACTCCACTAGGGATAAGAGAAGTTGATTTTGTTGGTCTTTATATTATTCTATTCTTTCTTATAATGATATTATCCATTGCATCATATTAGATTGCATCGTGTGCATGAGTTAGGATGCCCATGTTACCCGTGTTATGTTATGTAAGGGATACCATACTTTCACTCAAGGTATGGAGATCGAGCATCGCATAACCACTCATAGCCTCGTACCTTTTGGTATATACTTGCTATGGGAACCTAAGCCTTTTTACCCAAAGACTAAAGCTCATATAATTGTCCTAGTTACTTTCCTTAGGTTTTTACCCCAAATGCATGTTGTTTGACTATGGCTAATTTATCTTGGCTTAAATCATGGCTTATTTGGTTTTTTCTTTTTCTAATATGACCTAAGTACATTGTAAGTCCAAAAGACCAAAACTATTTTCAAAAATTTTCAAGATGGTCTTTGGACATAAGACTTTTCTAAAAATAAATCCAAAATTCTTTTGCTCATGGCCCAAATACTAAGCCCAAAATCTATTTTTTCTAAAATCTTTTTACAATGGGCTTAGAAACAAAATTGTTTTTATCCAACCTTTTCTTACAAAGAGCTTGCAAATTATTTAGGTCAATTAAGAAATACTAAAAAGCAATTGTGAGCCTAGTTTATACTAAGAGTTATTAATCATGGGCTTGTTTTTGGCACGAATCATTAGTTACTTTTTCAAATGAGAAATCTATTTATAATAAACCTCTTAATTTAGTTTTAATCCAATATAGCATAAAAGCTACTATAGTTGGTTGAATTGATTAAAACCTAATTAATGGGAGTTATCATGGATTGATTTTCATTTTTGAAAATATAACTATTGGTTAAAACGTATGAGGGAATTATTCGAAAATAAGATTCCCCATGTTGGTATTTTGTTAACCATATACCTAGGAAAAGAGACTCGCCATTCGTGTGTGGATATTATAAGGTTGGAAGGAGCATCCTAATTATCTTTCTTTGTTAATTGTTTGTGCATACATGCATACATGCATACATTTGTATCTTATATCATTAATCCTTTCTGGCTCACAGCCCTGGATTACGATAGTTCAAAAGCTTACGACAATTCGACCTATGCCGGAGACAAAGTATCTAGCAACAACTCAATCACTTGCTCACCAAAAATAATGGATCCGGAACAAATTCAAAGAATGGTGGACGATGCCCTCAACGCCAAGATGGGAGAAATAAAAGAGGCCCTAGCTAAGACCATGAAGAACCAATTGACTGCAATCTTAGAAAATCATGTCGAGGCATCTGCTAGCACTAAGAAGCCAATGGACAAAGGGAAGACTAAAGTTGATTTTGATGATGAAAAGGTGATCATTGATGATGATGATGATTGGGCTCAATACTACCAAGATGCTCAAGAGAAGAAAAAAGAACCGAAGATTGTTGAAAGATCAAATATGGAGAAGACCGAAACTTCTGATATTGAAAAGATGATTACTGATTTAGAAAAGAAATTTGAGAAGAAATTAAAAATCGAGGAAATGTCCGAAGTTGACAAATTATTTGAGCTAGATGAAGAAGTTTCGTACAAGTTCAAGATGCCATCTTTTGCAAAGTTTGATGGAACCAGAAATCCTCATCTCCATGTGAAGCAATATATCACTGCTATACAGTCTGCCCAAGCTACTAAGGCTCAAACTCTAAGGTACTTTATGCTCTCATTGGACCCTGTTGTCCAAAATTGGTTCAATACCTTAGATGATGGAACACAAAAGAGTTGGGATCTGTTTTACAAAGCCTTCATCCAACAATATGGATATAATGTCGAGATGAAAGTTACCTTGATGGAAGTGGAATCCATTAGGAAAAGGTCGAATGAGAATTTTTTGGATTATGTGAAGATATGGAGAAACAAGGCTGCTTTACTCAAGAAGAGGCCTGATGAATCCGATCAAATAAGGATGATTGTGAGAGGGGTGTTGCCTAGTCTTCGTCAGAGGATGTCTCATACACTCATCCGTGATTTCAAAGATCTTCTTCAAGATGGTTTGCAAATTGAAGAATGGGAAAGAGAGAAGAATCATTTTTCAACAAAAAGGAATGAGAAAGGAAACTACCAATCTGGTAGCCAAAGCATGCAAAAGGCAATTGGTGTCAATGCTACTAACCAAGGAACAAGGAGACAATTTTTGAAATTGGGGAAACTGATATCTTGGGTTCTCAATAAGCTTCAAAGGAAGGGATTGCTACAACCCTTAAATCCTCGCCTTTGCCTAACCCTCTCCCACCTAATTTTGACTCTAAAGCATTTTGTCAATTTCACAAAATGCAAGGGCATGACACGGATAGATGTGTGAGGTTGAGACATGAGATCTAAAATCTAATTGATAATGGGAAGCTACCCGAGCCCAATAAGCCAAACACCAAAGACAACCCATTACCAAAGTTCAATAGAGTACCACCGCCGGTAACCTTCATGATTGGAGGAGGTTTGCATGAAGATTTTGTCATGTCTTCTTTTCAGGATGTGGGTGGAAAAGCAACCAAAGAAGAAGAGGCATTTGGCAAAACTAAACAAGCTATGGTGGGTAAAGAAGTAACAATTTGTGTCGTCAATGGGTTTTGGGATTCAAGCGATAATGATGATGATCTTGTATCCAAGAAGGAGGAATGGACTTGGTCCGAGCCTGAAGAAGATGAAGTAATGAACACTAGATTCGGTAAGCCTTATGCAAGGCTACCACCTAAGGAGGTAGAAACTAATAAGAGTAAGGAAGTTGAAGTAAGAAATAAAGAAGAAGAAGATGATGTTGTGCTTAAGCAATTAAAAAGAACCCAAGTAAGTGTTAGCATTTGGGACTTATTAGCTACTTCTAAAAAGCACCGAGAAACTATGGCCAAAGCCTTAACTAGCATGCCAATTTCTACCTCCACAACACTGGAGGAGCTGATCAACTTAATAAAAATTGGAGGGGTAATGAAATGTGAAGAGGTTCAAGAGAATAGCGAAGTTAATATGGGAGCAGTTTCTTTCTTAGATACGGATTTACCGAAGGAGGGGAGAGATCACATTTGCCCTCTCTTTATCAAAATAGAAGTCAAGGGGAAGAGGACTCCATGTGTAATGGTCAATGATGGGTTCGCCATAAATGTTTGCCCACTTAAGATATTGCCAAAGCTAGCCATGTCAACAAGGGATCTAAACCCGACTGAGGTAACAATTCGGACTTATGACAACACTACGAGACACGCCGAAGGGACTTTCAAAGCTGCTGTCAAGGTTGGTCCAATTGAATCTATTGTTGAGTTTGTTGTTTTAGACATACCGGTTACCTTCGCCTTGCTCTTAGGATGACCATGGTTTCATCCTGTTCATGGAGCTCCTTCCACCCTTCATCAAAAGATCAAGTTCCCCAACGGAGATGAGACAGTGGTCATCAAAGCTGAAGATAATGAGATTGTCGATGCTCTAATGATTGAGAGGCCTCTCAATGGTTTTCAAGTAGCTGCAATTTCTGATGATGAAGTAGTAGACTCCAAAGTCTTGAATATGATGAAGAATATGAAATACCTTCCTAGAGCTGGTCTTGGAAAGGGTAAAGCCAGTTTGACAAAGCTGCCAGACTTTAGAACTCAAACTTCTAAGAAAGGGTTGGGATATGATGAAAACAATGATGTCCAGCCAAAGAAGAGTGAGAAGATAAGCTTCCCACCACTTGAAGAGATTTTTGTCAAAGCTCCAGATATGGGACCACTCCAAGGAAAACCCGAGCCAATTATGTTCATGGGTAAGTTAATCCCAGGTTTTAAAATTTTTGCAGATGTGGCCGAGCTAGTCGACCAAGTGAAGAAAGAGCTCACCTTGTCAGCCAACAAAGAATCCAACCAAAAGAGAAGAATGAAGTTGTCCTGAAAGCCAAGAAGACTCCAAAGGAGATTGCTGCCCTGGTTGAAGAAAAGTTTGAAGACATCCTGCCTTATGATTTTGAGAATAATGATTTTGATTTTGATTTTAATTTGTCTGCTTTGTATGAGGATGATGGTGTTTTCTTTTCCAAAATGAATGCAATAAAGTCTGATTTTGCTTACTTGTGTGATGTTTCTCCTGATGGTTGCATACATTCAAATAGCAGTTACATGAGTATCTTTAATATTAATTTTGTTAACACGCAATCATTAAATTTGGGAACAACTGAAAATCCTAAAAACATTAGCATAACATCTGACCTTACTCCTGATGAGAGAGAAAGATTTAAAAAAATATTCAAAAAATATGAAGAAGTGTTTGCTTGGTCTTATGAGGATATGCCTGGAATAGATCGAGACATAGCCGAGCATCATATTCCTACTTACACTCACATGAAACCTGTCAAACAAAAGCTTAGGTGATTAAGACCTGAGTGGGCTGAATTGGATCAAGAAGAGGTCACTAAGAAAATACAAGTGAAATTCCTCGAAGTGATAGAATATCCAAATTGGCTAGCCAACATAGTACCTGTGCCAAAGAAAGATGGAAGGATAAGGGTCTGTGTGGACTATAGAGATTTGAACAAGGCTTCCCCTAAAGATGATTTTCCTTTACCTCATATAGATGTCCTCATTGATAGTGCAGCCTTTAGCGTGCTACACTCATTTGTAGATGGATTTTCTGAATACAATCAAGTGTTAATGGCCCAAGAGGATAAAGCCAAAACTGCTTTCATTACTGCATGGGGTATATTTTGTTATAGGGTGATGCCATTCGGTTTAAAGAATGCTGGGGCAACCTACCAAAGGATGGCCACCACACTATGTCATGACATGATGCACAAAGAAGTTGAAGTATATGTTGATGATATGATGGTTAAATCAGATATAAGGGAACAACACTTCCAAATCTTGGAATTATTTTTTGATAGAGCTTTGAAATATAAGCTAAGATTGAACCCGAAGAAGTGTGTGTTCAGTGTTACTTCAAGCAAATTATTAGGACATGTGATTGGTCCAAATGGCATTGAGATTGATCCTGACAAAGTTGAAGCAATCAGGGATATGCCAACCCCTAAGACGGAGAGAGAAGTTCTGGGATTTATTTGTAAATTACAATACATTAGCAGATTCATAGCAAAACTCACAACAATTTGTGAGCCTATTTTCAAATTGCTTAAAAAGAATTAGCCGGTCATATGGAATGGAGAATGTCAAAAGGCCTTTGAGCGAATAAAAGAGTATTTGTTGAATCCATCTGTTTTAAAACCACCTAAACCCGGCAAACCTCTATTACTATACTTAGCAGTAGAAGAAGAGTCAATAGGAGCCATGCTAGCCCAAGCAGATGAATCAGAGATTGAGCATGCAGTTTATTATTTGAGTAGAAAGCTCCTACCTTATAAAATTAAGTATAGTAGCATTGAAAAGACCTGTATATCCGTGGTTTGGTCTTCTAAGAAATTGCGGCATTACTTTCAATCTTATAGTGTGCAAGCAATTTCCAGGTTGGATCCAATGAAGTACTTAAGGGAGACACCCTCTTTGATCGGGAAGTATAGTCGATGGTTGATAATATTAGAAGAATTTAAGATTGAGTATGTAACTAGGAAAATAATCAAAGGTAGAGCAGTGGCAGAATTCCTGGCCCAACAACCATTACCAGAAAGCGAAGAGGTAATCTTTGAATTTTCGGATGAACATTTAGAAGCAATTGAACTACAAGGGTGGAAAATGTATTTTGATGGAGCAGTAAATAGGAAAGGAGCAGGTTTGGGAGTTATACTAGAATTGCCCGAAGGGGAACTTATCCCTTTAGCCAAAAAGTTGAAATTTAGGGCAACCAATAATATGGTGGAGTACGAAGCTTGTATTTTCGGTTTGGAAACCCTAATGATTATGAAGGTGGATAAGGTGGGAGTTTTTGGTGATTCATTGCTAGTAGTATCCCAAGTAAATAGACAGTGGGAGTTGAAAGAAGAAAAATTAAAACCATACCACCATTACCTGACCATGATGAAGAAGAACTTTAAGGAGTGTAGGTTTATACACCTATCAAGAGAAGAAAATCAAATGGCCGATGCCCTAGCCACATTGGCTTCGGTATGGGAAAATCCTGTCAGCTTATTTCTTAAGCCTCTGATTTTAACCAGTTCATCAACTCCTTGCTATGAATATGAGACAATCATGGAAATTGATACAGATCATGATACGTGGTATGATACTATAAGGCAATTTTTGGAAGAAAGAGAATACCCGCCGGGGGCAACAAAGAAAGAGAGAAGAGCCATAAGGCTGTGGTCATTGCAATACATCACGTTCCATGGAGAGTTATATCAAAGATGGCCTGATTAGGTGCATTTAAGATGTTTAAGAAAGCCTGAAGTGGAGCGTATCATGTCAGAAATACATGCGGAAAGTTACAGTCCGCACATGAGTGGTTTGGCCCTAGTTAAGAAGATTATTCGACAAGGTTACTACTAGTTGACCATGGTGAAAGATTGTATTGAGTTCGTAAAGAAGTGCCAACAATGTTAGATGTATGGTAATTTGAATCACATGCCTCCTAAAGAATTGCATTCTATGTCTTCACCCTGGCCCTTTGCCTCCTGGGGTATCGACATTATAGGAGAGATACATCCGACAGCCTCAAACGGTCATCGTTTCATAGTTGTAGCAGTAGATTATTTTTTAAAATGGGTCAAAGCTGAATCCTTTAACAAACTGGGTGTAAGTCAAATGGCTAGATTTATTGAGAAGAACCTCATCTGCCAGTACGGGGTCCCGCACAGTGTGATATCAGACAACGGGGTACAGTTTCAAGGAGCAGTTAAGGATTTATTCTCAAAGTACCAAATCCATCATCATAGATCCTCTCCTTATAGACCAAAGGCTAATGGTGCAGTAGAAGCAAACAAGACAATTAAGCAAATTCTGTCCAAAATGACCAAGACTTACAGGGAATGGTCAGAGATGCTTCCCTTTGCTTTATGGGGATATAGGACAAGTGTGCAAACACCTACTGAAATGACACCGTTCTCTTTGGTTTACGGGATGGAAGTAGTGTTACCAATTGAAATTGAGATCAAGTCATTGAGAGTAGTCTTGGAAGCTAAGCTGCCTGAAATGGAATGGGTAGCGAGCAGATACACACAATTAGCTTTACTAGAAGAGAGAAGGTTAAAGGCACTGTATCATCACCAACTGTATCAAAAGAAGATAGCTCAGGCCTACAATAGAAGGGTTAAGGTCAAAAAACTCAGAGTCGGGGATTTGGTGTTGAAGCAATGTAAGCCTAATGTATCTGATCCAAGGGGGAAGTTCAGGCCTAGCTGGGAAGGGCCATATGTCGTGAAACAAGTCATGAACAAAGATGCGGTGAAGTTATCAGACATGGACGGGAATGAGTTTAGTGAGCCAGTAAACATTGACAGGTTGAAGAGGTTTTATGTATGATTAAAAAAGAGAAAAGAGAGCTCGCTAGGTTGAAAACCCAAAAAGGGCAGCCTAGGCAAAAGTTAGAGCAGTTCGCTAGTTCTGAAAACCCAAGATTAGGGCTAGTTGACAACAGGAGTAATCTTGTGTATGTTGGCTTTATGTTTGGTTGTTCCTCAATTTAATAAAATAGAATTAATGTTGAAATTATTCTATGTGCACTGTTATAAGTATTTGACCAGATATGGATGAAATAAATAAACACAATAGCAAAAGGTGATGACAATTTTTAAATGGAAAAGAAACATCTTTTATTACTTTAATTATTTTTCATCCTAACAATACACTTTCTGAATTGATAAATGTAAAATCTATGGCAGTCGATAAATATAACGTGCGGGCCAGCTTTGCATCAGCCGATCCAAGTAGGCTTCAGTCAAGCAAGGCATGTCTAAATTAGGAGTAAAGTCAGAACCACGAGGCTCAGCTTTGTACTGGCGGCCAAGTTGGCGAGGATCATACCTTGACAAAGAGCAGCAAGGGGAACATACATCAAGTATGTCCGCATGGTGATACGAGATATCTTCCACCAAAGTACCAACCAATGGATATTGACTTCAGCACGTGATTGGATCCAGTCAACCCAGTCATCATATGAAGAAGCAGGATGGCATAGTTTCCTAGCAGAATGATGATGTGGTAGATATCTGGAAAAATCCATGGATGGAGTATCGAGCAAACAAAGACTCTCCTGAAGCCAAATATGTGAAGAAAGAATTAAATTAAAAAAAAAGTCCGCTAAGTTGAAAACCTGCAAGGGCAGCTTAGGCAAAAATTAGGACAGCTAGCTAGTTCGGAAAACCCATATGGGCAGACTAGGCAAAAATTAGAGCAATAAAAAGAAGAGAAAAAAAAAAGAAAACCTAAATTGAAAACCTAAAAGGGCAGTTTAGGTAATTACCTAAAGCAGCAATGGACTCCCAGTCAGTCTCTTTGTCAATCCTGATTTAAATCGTTCTAATCCAACTAAGGTCTCAGCTAAGATCACAAGTACCGGCGACAAGCCTCCTTCCATTTAGTCCATAATATCCAATACTTGTGGATCAATATCACCGTCAGAAGATACAAGAAACAATTGGCCGAGCAAGCAAAGACAAAGCATGTGTCCCCATGCCTTAGTAGGAGCCTAATGAGAGAGACAAAAATCAATCAAGGGAGCAAGTAAAATTTTTTCACCTCTCATCAACCGAAGAACTTCGGGTTTTGGAATTTGAAATAACATCTGCATCTTCTGTTGAGTTTTGGAAACCAATGCGGGTAGCGCCATTTGTTGATTATTTGAATATCCAAGGATGGCCACAAATTCTTCAATCAAGGGACATATTTCAAAACCATTAATTTTAAATACCCTAGAATCCATATTCCAAAAGGAAGACATGGCATGTAAGAAGGAGTGATCCAATATAACATTTTAAAAACATTTTAAAACATCACGTTTTAACCATGAAATTTTCTTTCAATGAATGGCATCCATATTCTTAAATAGAATTTTTATCTTCTTTAAATGATGTTCGATCATGGTGGATGAATGAAGGAAAATCAAAATTGTTAAAGGGAGTTCTTTACGTTGGAATGGAAAGAATTTTGGATTCTGCATGAAATATGTCATGAAAGGTGATTTATATAGAGGAAATAACCTTTCCCAAAATTGATTTGGTAAAGGTGATGGAAAAGGACGAAACCATGTTGTGTAAGGAAAGGAATTGGCGACGAATTTACTTTACCATGTTGCATTTGGTTTTTTCGATGGTGACTGTATAAATATCGAAATATGAAAAGAAAGTTTAATAATGGAGATGCAGTAACGATAAAAAAAAAACTAAAAAAAAGTGAAAAAAGTTATAGTAAAGATGGAAATTATATTTTTCATTATTATGCTTATTGTACAATGTTTATACAATTGATACAATATTTATACATCACTAAGAGGGTGGTGGTAGGTCATCAAATAAAGCCCTAAAAAATTCATCGCCTGTTGGAGGAGGGGGCAAATCACTCGTCCCAAGTCCGCCCCAAGCTGGAGCACCAAAATTCCACAAATTACTCATCCCAGGATCGCCCGAAGCGGGAGCACCAAAATCCCTATTACTTTGGGGTTTCAATCTGTCATGGTCCTCATCAGAAGCAGATGAAAGGATCTCATGGTCATCAGTCTGGGGGCCTCTTGATGAAGAAGCGCCAAGATCCCTCATCCCCTAAAATTGGAAGTCTCAAAAATTTTATTTAGATTGATGATATAAATTTTCAAAATGAGAAGCCTGCTGACGACTTGCAGCCAACTCTTCTTGAAGTTTCCTATTTTGTCCTTCGAGCATCTGCTGTGAGCCAAAAAGGAAAAAGGTAAGAGCATACATATAGCATAAATTACCATGAAATAAGGAACTTACCAGGTAATTCATATCAATACCCTGCGGATGAGATGGCATATCTGGCGGGCTAGAATGAGAAGGGGCAATAAAAGAAGGTCCAGCCTCATGATCAAATGAGCCAACAGCCTGCAACAATCATCAAAAAGTCAAAATAAGAAAGAAGCAATTACAATGGAAAATGGTAAAAGTCTTACCTGAGAAGTACTAGCCCCGAGATGTGGAGCGAACTCCCCTACATCTCCATCTCCACCCTCATTTTCCTCGGGAATCTCTCGTATGCCAACAGAAGATACATCAAAGTTCAAAAGCCTTCTTTGAATAAAATGGGCATAAAATGCAATTAGTAGATGGAGAAATGCTTCAATACCATAACCGTACCAAGCCAGCCACCATGCATCCTTCGGCATCGACATAATATTTAAAGTATATTTCAGGATATGCATCAGGACCCGCAGCTGCTCTGGACCGAGGAACCACTCATAAACTCTTTCTCAGAGAAACTAGCCACTAGACACCGGGCCAGCGATGACTCGGCGAGAATGTTGGAAAGATAGCATAGCCTTCATGAAGGGAGACCAGTTGGTCCGCTTTTCTGGGTTCCACCAGGGCAAATTCACCTGCAAAATAACATAAGATAAGTAAACTTTCACATAAAATTTAAAGCATACTAATATTATTTTACCTGGTCCCAGGTTAAACAGCTCAACATAAAGCGGTGAGTATGCACATGATGAGAGCCGGGAACAACCAGAAATTTAATCTCGGATACCCGATTCTCTCTTTGGAAATACTGGGTACCCTCACGAGGTTGTGTTCATATGCCCATGCCTACAACAATAATAGTAAAGATCAAATTCATGCAAGAAAAGAGTGGAATTGACATTGGTAGAAGAAGAATACCTCAACAACCACCATCAAGCCGACAAAAGACTTCTTATTTCGGCAAAGTTTATCAAGACCATGGTAAAGACAGGCGAGACCAGCTTCACCCCAGCCAGAAGATGGTATTGTCCTAAAGTAAGAAAGGGCATTCAACACTGACAAGTGGATGGAGGATTCAGTGCCGCCTAAGATAGTCGACCCAAGCAAATATAACAAAAATCCTCGAGCATACTGTTGGGCCATGTCTCTGTGAATCTGTCCTTCGTAGTTCATCCAATAGCTACGAATCGGTTCAATTTTTATCTTAAAAGGCCCTTTATATGATGGTTCCATACCAATTAATTCCTGAATTTTTTCAAATGTTAAAATATCATTGGTCAGAGGAATCAGAACAGCATCATATCGAAGGCCGGTTATAGCAGTAAAATCGACTGGACCAATTGTCATCTCTCCAATGGGCAAGTGAAAAGTGTGGGTTGTGTCCAACCATCGTTCTACAAACGCCTGGACTACGTTCCGGTCTATCTGATACTCCTCGAATGGCAATTGTAAGATGAAGCTCTCAAAGCTGCAATCTTAGATAATTCGCCTTACCCGAGATGGCACTACGTCATACCATTGCCGGGCTTTGTAGATACACCCTCCGGCCCGAACAACGCAATGATCACGCTAACACAGAGCCAGGTAAGTTAATACAAGGTAAGTACATATTATCTTATCTGCTTAAATTAATATTTTTTTCCTAAATTTTCTAAAAAAGAGTATAATATAAAACATAAATAAAAAGTATAAGCAAATAACAAAAAAAAGAAAGAAAAATAAATAACAGAAAAAAAACAGAAAGACGAAAAATCAAGAAAAAAGAAAAAGAAAAATAATTATCGTGCTCTTTTGGTTGGAACTACGATGAAACGGCATCCCGGCTAGCATATCTATATTTTCATCTTCATGATGTCGAATAAACTCCAATAACTCGGCATTAGAATGAGTCTGTGACATTGAAGCATGCATTTTTTTTTAAAAACTATGTGCTAAATTTGAAAGAATTTGAGAGAATTATAGAAATTGAGAAATCTTGCTGTGAATCGAATGAAAGAATTAGCTCGTTTATATAGAGAAACGGCAAGGAAAAAAATAAAATTCAAAAAGTAAACTTTACTATTCATGAATAGTAAATTTACTATTTATGAATAGTAAATACTATTTACTACTATTTACGAGTAGTAAGTTAATATTTATGAGTAAATAGTGCATAAATAATGACTACACAGTAAATAAACAGTAAATTCAATTATTCACTTTAATCATTCAAATACTTACATGTGTATAAATATTTTTACACGCAAGGGGAAAAAAAGAGAAGAAGACATGTGCATAAAAATTAGCCAAACTTTTTGAAATCAAAAAATTATTAGCTCGGGTCCAGAACCCAAATTTTTCTTAGGTCCAGAACCTAGAATCTCTCCTAAGTCCAGAACTTAACTCGGGTCCAAAATCCAAATTTTTCTTAGGTCCAGAACCTAATATCTCTTTTAAGTCCAGAACTTAGCTCGGGTCCAAAACCCAAATTTTCCTTATGTCCAGAACCTAGAATCTCTTTTAAGTCCAGAACTTAGCTCGGGTCCAAAACCCAAATCTTCCTTAGGTCCAGAACCTAGAATCTTTTCTAAGTCCAGAACGTAGCTCGGGTCCAGAACCCAAATTTTTCTTAGGTCCAGAACCTAAAATTACGCTTAGGCCAAGAACCTAAAATTATCCTTGAGTCCAGAACTCGAACCGGGTCTAGAACCCAAAACCTCAACCATCTCAATAATTAAGTTTTATTGTTTTTCACTCTCTTTCACTAAAGTCTCAGATCATTTAAGCAGGGGACAAACTGTAGACCCTTAATTTTTGACCCAATCCGGTCCAATATATTTTAATTAGTCCAAAATAATTTTTGTGTTGTCCAATATATTTTAATTAGTCCAAAACAATTTTTGTTATCTTAATTAAATAATACTTGCTTAAGTATCTAATTTTTATTAATAAAAAATAAATAATAATAATAATAATAAACAAAAAATAAAAATAAAAATAAAAATCGGCGACAAAAAAATCATTGCCGAAAATCAGCGCTGGGCGAAATGGCCCGCAGGCCAATTCTTGCCCGCTACCGCAGCCAGCTGCGACAGTTTTTTTTGCCAGCGCATTTTTTTGCAGCAGTTTTTTTTTGCCAGTGCAATTTTTTTGACGCAAATTTTTTCAAAACCAAATACAATTAGGTTTCAATTTCCTTTTCTTAATGAATGTTATATTCCGTGAATAACTAGAATTAATAAAAAAAATCTACTATAAATAAGACCAAAACAATACAAAAAGGATCGGAAATTGGGAGGAGAAATTGAGACCGAAATTGAGGAGGAAAACCTTGAATCAATCGGATTGTTTTGAGAGAGCAAATAAGCAATTCAATCCAGCAAAGCATGTCTTTGTTCTTGTTCATCCAAGAAGTGATTTTTGGTGGAACCAACAAACGAAGGTATGAATTTCTTTATTTGTTTCATGAATTCACAGTAGCTTCATCACTATAGATCAAAAATAATTGTTTCTATTTCTTCAAAATAAAAAAAACCCTAAGAACTTTAATTTACCTTTTCTAAAGCTTAAAAACCTTAATTCGTTTATTTATTTTCCAAAAATCTTAAAATTGTTACTTTTGCTTCTTCAAAATCTTAAAACCCTAATTGAACCTATTTCTTTTCAAAATCCAAAATTTGAGTCTGTTTCTTTCCATAAACCCTAAAAACATCTTTTCTGTTTATATAAACCTTAAATCGTTTTGTTTGTTTTCATAAAACTTCATAAAATTATCAATTGATTTCCAAATTTTAAAACCTAATGCATTCTCCGAAACCCTAACTCTAAAATTCTAAAACCCTAATTCAACTCCAAAACCCAAAACAGTAAACCCTAAACTAACTAACCTAAACCCTAATTTTTAAAACCTTAAAACCATATAAATCTAAATGTTATAATTCAAACACAGTAAGCTTTAAACCATAATTCACTAACCGCAAATCATAAATCTAAATGTTTTAAAGTGTCCAAACCCTAGTTTCATGATTTCACTTCTCGAACACTAATTTGGTTAATCAAAGAACTTTATCAACCTCTTAAATTCTAAAACTTTGCTCCATTTCAATTCCATTAAAACTCACAATAGCTTAAATCCATAAATTCCAAAACCCTAAACACATTAAATAAAGAATTTTAAATAGAAACAGTATCCCTAATTTGAATCTTTATTTACTTTATTCAATTTTATATTTGATTATGCTTTGATTATGTGGTCTATTATATGCTTTAATTTATTTTCAATGCTTTGTTGCTTTATTTAAGTTCAATGCTTGATTTATTTAGTTTATCATAGATGTTTATATTTTTATTAATATCTTTGATGAATGATTTATTTATGATGAATGGTTATTTACTTTTATCAATTTATTTAGATTTCCAAATGTTGTAAGAGGTATGTTTCCACTTGTTGGGTACCTCATTAATTAAACATCATGTAATTTAAATTTCTTTTCTATTTTAGAACCAATGTAAAGGACATGTTTTTACCTTTCGGTGGGTGTGCTATTTAGGCATGGGATGTAAGGATATGTTTCCATCCTCGGATGGGTTTTCATTTATTTGCTTTGTTTGGACATTGCTTTGATTCTTTTAATATAACGATGCTTTATTTTAATTATTGTGTGTAATATGGATAATATTGATATATTTAAGAATTTTATAATATCAAGACCTATAAAGGAGGCCGGTTCCAATGAACCGGGCATTGTGGGGGTGCTGGGCCATTTTTCACCTTCCCCACACGTACCCAACTTTTCAAACCCATTAGGGGGGTTTGAGATTCCTTAGGAATCAAGTCATCCACCCCTTTCTTTTTCCCGGCCCATCCGGGTGGCGACTCCATTTTCTCCAAACTTAGGTTCGTGTTCTCTAAGGCCCCGAGCCTAAACTGTGCCGAATTTGTAAGAACCATTCCACCGGGAGTGGGGGCGAAAATCCCCGCTCACACCTAGTTCCATTTTTTAGAACCAAAACCCTAATTTTATTCTTTAAAATCAAAACCTTAACTTTATTTTTCAAAACCCCAAAACCCTAGTCATATTTTCCTAAAATCCTAATTCATAAATTAAAACCCTTATTTTGTAAATTTATTTTTCAATATGACATTAAAACCTAGATTTTGTGATTTATTATATGTGTTGATGGATGCTTTATTTTATTTGATTTGTCATGGATGATTTACTTTTTAATTGTGGAGAGTGTTTAAATGATTTAATTTCATTTGATTAATTATTTAGTGCTTCAAAAATATAAGAGGCATGTTTTTCACTCTATGGGTACATCATTAGTTAAGTTTAATGTAATTTAATATATTTAAGCTTTATATTAATGTAAAGGGCATGTTTCCACCAAATGGTGGGTGTTATATTTTATTTAGTTTTGGGATATTAGACGATTGTTGTAAAGGCATGTTTCCATCCTTGGATGGGTGCCTATTTTGATTGCTATATTTTAATAAAGGTGATGGATGATTATTTATTTTGATAATTGCATGTAATATGGATGATATTTCAATAAGTTAAGAATTTCATAATATTTAGACCTGAAAAGGAGGTCGATTCCAATGAACCGGGCATTATGGGGTTGTTGGATCATTCTCACCTTCCTCATACGTACCCAACTTTCTGAACTCATTAGGGGGCTGGGGATTCCTTAGTGTTGTCCTAAGATAATAACCAAGAGGGGGTGAATTGGTTAGGTTTAAAAAATGATGACAAATTTAAAATTAAAAAGGACAAGAAATATAGAAGATGTATAAGAATATTAAGTAGAAGATGGAATAATGAACACAAAGATTTTTAGTTGTTCGGATTTACCTTGATCCTACATCCACTTCCTTAACAAATTGTTAAGGTTCCACTAGCTTTGAGTTTTTAGAAGCTTAACTTTAACCTGGTGTTTTCTCTAGCTCACACCAAACTAGTACAATGGTTTGAGATCA
Organism: Garcia nutans; assembly: GCA_947685225.1. Classification (NCBI taxonomy): domain Eukaryota; kingdom Viridiplantae; phylum Streptophyta; class Magnoliopsida; order Malpighiales; family Euphorbiaceae; genus Garcia; species Garcia nutans. The sequence continues at coordinate 7,834,205 of CANTUV010000068.1, forward strand.
CTCCTCACAACCCTTGCAAGAGTTCTTCCAGGCTCACTCTCACAGCCTAAGTGTTTCCAAGTTCACACTTAAACTTAAGATGGTGTTTAATGCTTATAGCCAATACTCAATTAATACAAAAAGTGATTTTCATGCAAAGGAAAGAAATATGTTAAAGTAGGCTATAATAATCACAATCTTACATAAAAATGAAGTTACTTATGGTTTTTATAGCCTTCAAGCTAAGAAATAGCCGTTTGATGTTGGGACCAACATGTTTTATTCTTATCTTCCATTAATTTCTCTACTAGAGCAATTTCATGGTCAGACTCATCAAGTTCCGGTCAGAGATTAGTGATGCCGGTCAAATTTTGCATTGTCCGATCGGAGTAATTGAAATTTTACTTAATGTTCTTCCAATAGTTGGTCCACATAGCTTCCACTTATTGAGTGGAGATGCAATGGCTTTTGACTTGTGTAATTTTTAAATAGTCCGGTCGAACTTGCATAGGGTTCGGCTGGACTATCCTTGGTCTATCTAATTTTTAGGTGTACCCTTGGTCATGAACCCTACTGGATAACTTGGAGAAAATTGGCTTCACTGGTCCGGTCAAAATTTCTTGAAGTTCGGTCAGACTTCTGTGTTACTCTAAGTGGGAGTACTTCAGACCATGAATCCTTCTGTGTGTTTTTTTCTCTTTTCTCACTCAAAGGTTTGGTCGGTATAACATGTGGTCCTGTCAGACATGATGTGGTATGGTGAGATTTCTGGAGTACTTTCCACCATGAAACCTTCTGTGTCTTTTGGTTCGTTTGGTCATCAATGGTCCGGTCAGGCTTCTAGGTGGTCCAATCAGACTTGTCATGGTTTCTTCAAAAGAAATAACTTCCTGCAAAATATAACTTGGTGTTAGTTAAATTTAATTTGATTGTCTAAGATCAAAAATAGGAGGGTTAACAATCTCCCTCTTTTTTACTTTAGCAATTAAATTGAATTTAAAAGTGTCAAAAGTGTTCAATATGCTCCCCCTTAATGAATGCTTCATTTGAATTGATTATTTATAATGTCTTTGTTTAATTTTCCAATTCAAATGTAATTATTTATTCAATTTTCAAGCTTTTCTCCCCCTTTGACAAAGGCAAAAAAAAAAAGAAAAGGAAAACATACAATTTGAATGCAATGTCATTAATGAGAAACCAAAACCAATTTCATTAAACATAAATCAATAACAATTTCATAGATTAAACAAACACAAGTAAAATGTGATAACAAACAAGAATCCTAAAGTCTAATCATCAATTTAACTTTCTACATCCTCCTCTTCTTCATCTCCCTCTTCTTCTTCTTCATGTTCCTCTTCTCCATGCTCCCTTTCCTCTACTTTCCTTGGTTGAGAGGCAGCAGCTTCTCCTTCTTCTTCTTGAGGATAGGAGCCATGAATGAAGGGGGACAAACTTGGTTCATCTTCAAAGCATTTTCGTAACCCTAAAGCTTCTTGGATGGTTTGAATATTAAGGTGAAGATAAGAGATATCATTGGTAATTTTCCCTATTTTTGAGCTTTGTGAGTCCATTTGTCCTTGAATGTCTTGAAGAAGTTGGAGGAGGAGGATTGAGGACTTGGAGTTCAGGTTCTTGGGAATTCCATTTGGAAAGTCTCTTCACCTTTCTCTACAATCCTTGGTCTTTTTCTTTATTGAGCCCTAACACCTAATGCTCGTAAGATGTAGACATAGTTTCCATCATCATCCCTAATACATTTGGCATGTTTGAGATAGCCTATGTTTATGGATTTTTTGGTGCTATCTAGAGGATTGGAGAGTGTTGTTTTGTTTGTTGGTGTAAGTGCACCAGCATATTTGGCTATTTGTGTGATTTGTGAAGAGAGAAGGATAAGCCCTTATCTTCTTTTCCTAATATGTAGGAAGGTGTCAATTAGGATTTTTCCCATTTGGATTGGTTGACCTCTAATCAAGCAAAAAGAAAGAGTAAGTCTTTTTGGATGACTTTCTCATTGCTCTCACCCCTAGCACTTTTAGTGTAAGTGATAATCCTATGTAACATCCAATAAGTGAGAGTCCTTAGGTTCTTGGCATTGGATTGTTTGTGAAGAGAAGTTTCAATTGAAATTTCTTTCCAAAACTCCAATTGAACTTCAGGAGCTAGAGGAGAGGTTGATATGTGAGAGGTACCTTCTAGTTGAAATCCCCAAATGGATGAGAAATCTTCTAAGGTAAGGCCATATTCTTGGTTGAATAATGTAAAGGAGATACCATAAAAGCCTAAAGGATTTGTGCTCTTCTTTTTAACAACCAAGGTTGTGAGAAATTCCTTTGTCAAGGTCTTCTAACCAAGGTCATCATGCTCCAAGATCACAAACTTTTCCCATCCCAAGATTCTAAGACAACCCCTAATGTCATTTTCAATGCCTAATGATTCTAGAATGAGGGTAGAGAAGAGACAGTTTGGTTCTAGGAGTTTATCTTTGAGAATTGCATACCTTTGCCTTTCTTCCTCATCTCTAAATCTAATTTATGGCTTCTTCTAGGAGGCTCTTCTTGTTGAGAAGTGGTAGAACACCCTTACCTTTCTCGGCTCTTGAACCCTTCTTCTTATGTTCTTTAGGTTCCATTGTTTAGTTTAAGAGAAATAAATGAAGAAGAGAGTTTGATTTTAAGAGTTCGGTGCAGAAATAAATGAAGAAAGTTTGATTTATGTTATTATGTTCTTTAGGTGCCATTGTTTCAAATTGTTTAATTTGAGTGCTTTTAGTGTTTAAGTGTTTATATTTTGATAAAGGGATGTAAAAATTGATATTAGAGGGTATTTACAGTGTTTAGGATGAAAGTAGCCATTTATAGCTGTTGGAGATAAAATATGAACGTTTTGATTGAGTTCCAATGGCTAAAAATTTTTGAATTTAAAGGGAAAGTATAGTGTATGTTTGGGTCTAGATGCGGTTAAGTAAAGTAGAGATTCAATGATACCTCGATATTTCTTCTCATCTACTACCTTACCACTTTCATCCTTGTCAAGATATTGGGATGTGCTCATGGGAGTCTTGCTAGACTTGCAACCATCCATTTCAAATTTCTTGAGGAGTTCCTTTATGTACTTGGATTGGTTGATGAAAATCCCATCATTGCATTGCTAGATTTGTAGTCCAAGGAAGAATTTGAGTTCACCCATCATGCTCATTTCAAATTACCTAGTCATACAAGAAGTGAATTCTTTGCATAAGGATTCATTAGCAACACCAAATATAATGTCATCAGTATAAATTTGCACAATCAATATGTTATGCCTATTCTTTTTAACAAAAAGAGTTATGTCAACTTTGCCTTTTGAAAAACCATTTTTCAATCAAATATGCACTAAGTCTATCATACTAAGCTCTTAGAGTTTGTTTCAATCCATATAGTGCTTTGGTAAGTTTAAAGACATGATTTGGAAGTTTATAATCTTCAAAATCAGGAGGTTGTTCAACTTAAACTTCTTCATTGATAAATACATTTATAAATGCACTTTTAACATCCATTTGAAAAATTTTAAAATCCATGTGACATGCAAATGCAAGTAGTATCCTAATAGCTTCTAATCTAGCAATGGGGGCAAATATCTCATCATAGTCTACGTCTTCCTCTTGGTTATACCCTTTGGCTACTATTCTAACTTTATTTCCAGTAATGAGACCATTTTCATCAAGTTTATTCCTATACACCCATTTAAATCCTATAATTGGATGGTCTTTAGGTTTAGGAACAAATTCCCACACATTATTTCTCTCAAATTGGTTGAGTTCATCTAGCATAGCAATCACCCAACATTCATCACTAAAAGCATCACCAATGGTCCTTGGCTCAATTTGAGAAATAAATGCAAAATTAATATTTAAGTGTTTAAATTTGGATATAGTTGTTACTCCCTTTGATGTTTAACCAATAATGAGTTCTTTTGGATGATCCTTCTTGTATTCCCAATCCTTAGGTAGCTCTTGAATCTCCTCTTCTTGCTCATCATGATTGTTCTTTGAAGCATCAATTTGTTCAAGTGTACCTATAAAATCATCAAAAATACTACCTTTCCATTGATCAATTTTAGAAGATTCATCGAAAACAACATGCATTGATTCTTCAACTACTAGAGTTCTTTTGTTAAATACTCTATATGCTTTATTAGATGATGAATATCCTAAAAATATGCTTTCATCCGATTTAGATGAGAATTTTTCCATGATTGTCCTTGGTGTTTAATATAAAGCATTTACATCCAAATACTCTAAGGTATGAAATTTTAGGTATTCTTCCATTCCATAGCTCATAAGAAGTTTTATTTATCAATGGCCTTTTATAAACACGATTTGAAATGTAACAAGCGGTATTAATGGCTTTCGCCCAAAAGTAAGATGGTAAGTCACACTCAATGAGCATTATTCTAGCCATTTCAATCAAGCTTCTATTTTTCCTTTCTACCACACCATTTTTTTATGGTGTTCTAGGAGCTGAAAAGTCATGTGAAATACCAAGTTCATTGCAAAAATTTTCAAATTTCTCATTTTCAAATTCTTTGCCATGATCACTTCTAATATATGTGATCACATAGCCTTTTTCATTTTGTACTCTTTTTGCAAATGTCTTAAAATGATTAAAATTTTCATTCTTTGAAGCTAAGAAATTTACCCATGTAAATCTTGAGTAGTCATCAACAAGTACAAATGCAAATAGTTTGCCACTTAGGCTAGCAACTCTATTTGGTCCAAACAAATCCAACTGAATAAGTTCTAAAGGTCTAGATGTACTTACAACATTTTTGGATTTAAATGAACTTTTATGTTGCTTACCAAATTGACACGGTTCACATGTTCTATCTTTGTCAAATTTAACTTTAGGAAGACCATCAACTAGTTCTTCTTTACTAATGTATTTCAAATGATTCATACTAGCATGTTCTAGTCTTCTATGCCATAACTAAGCATCATTACTAATAGAGATCAAACATTCAAATGCATTGTTGGAATATATGTCAATTTTATATGTGTTGCTAACTCTAGCTCCTTTGAATACAATTTCACCAATTGAATTGTAAACTTTGCATCCTTTGGAGTCAAAACTTACATCATATCCTTTATCATACAAATGACTTACACTAAGAAAATTTTGTTTCAACCCATCAACAAGCCAAACATTTTCAATAAAATTTTTACCAAGCATGCCAATGGTGCCAATGCCAATTATTTTACATTTAGCATTATTTCCAAAAGTAACTTTACCTCCATGATTGCAAGTGAGAGATGTAAACATTTTTGCATTTCCCATCATATGCCTTGAACATTCACTATCCACAAACCAAGAACTCTCATTGATAGTAGATTTTAGGTATACCTACAAAAACAACAGTGTTCATCTTCTTTTAGGTACCTAAATAAAGTTGGGTCCTTGGGGATTAGTAGTAGAATGATCCTCTAACTTGAGATGAGCCTTCCTAATATAGCAAAATGTGCTCTTATGCCCAAATTTCATACAATATGTGCATTGATATAATGTTCTATACTTATGCACTTTCCTATTGAAATTTAATGAACTATGCACACAATTACAAGTATGTGTTGAATGAGTTTGTTTTTGTGCATTTTTGTGTTTGTGTTCATACCTAGTGTACATGAATGCATGATTTGCTCTTGGAATTTTAGTTCTAGAGTTTTGTATACCCATTGTAATCCTTTTAGCATTTTTAGGCTTAATATGTGCATTTGTGTTCTTTACAACCTCAGCACTAGAGTTCGAGTTGTAGATGCTTTTACAAATACCGGTGTACTAGATGTAGGTTTGGATGATCTATTGAATTCTATACCATGTTTCAAGGAAGGTGACCTTTGATTATCAATTATTGTATCTAATGCTTCTTTTCCTTTATGAAATTTTGAAATTGATTCCTTAAGTTCCTTTAGTTCATGCTTCAAAATTTCATTTTTCTTGATCACATTTTCTAAGCTACGTGAATTCTTATTCTTTGCATCAATGGATTTCAACAATTGTTAATTTAAGGTTTTTAATTCTAAGGTTGATTTTTTTTTAAGCTCACAAAGTTCTTTTCTAGCTTAGAACATTTATCCTTATAAAATTTCATTTTAGAAAAGTATTTTTCTATTCTAAGATTCATATGTTCAATCATATCACTATCATTCAAAGCATCAATATCATTATCATCATATACAATTAAATTTAAGGGTTGAGTACCTACCTCATTGGAGTCTTTTTCATCCTCAATAACCATGAGACATGGATTGGCAATTTCTTCCTCTTCTTCTTCTTCTTCATTTGAGGAAGAGTCATCCCATGTAGCTTTAAGTGATTTCTTCTTTTCTTTATCCCACTTCTTTTTGTTCTTTAATTTGAAGCAATCCGACTTGATATGACCAGATTTGCCACATTCATAGCATTTTACTTCATTATTTTTATCTTTGAAGGAAGTTTTAGAAAGTGTACCTTTGTTAGCTTGCAATCTTCTGTTTCTCTTCCAATCATTCATTCTTTTTGAAAACATTGCCATATCTTCTTCATCATCACTATCTTCATTGCTTGAGCTCTCAACTTCTTTGATTGCTTTGAGAGATATTGCTTTCCTCTTATCCTTCTCACCTTGTTCTTCATCTCTTTTGGTGTGCAATTTAAATTTGAGTAGTTTTCAGACAAGTTCATCGATTCTCAAGGAGCTTAGATCATGAGCTTCTTCAATTGAAGAAACCTTACACTCAAAGTTCTTCTTGGCTCTAAGTGCTCTCAAGATTTTTCTATTGACTTCATCTTGATCATATATCTTACCATATTTCTATAATTCATTGATGATGGCAATCAAATGATTCATCATGTCGGTAACATTTTCATTGGGCTTCATCTTGAATAGCTCATACTCATGTATATACATTTGCTTCTTGGTGAGCCTCACTTGGGTAGTACCCTCATGATAGTTCACAAGTGTTTTCCAAATGCAATAAGAACAAATATGTTGGACTCTCCCACCTTCTTCTCTTGAAATAGAATTCATCAAGATGGAGGCTGCCCTATGGATTTTTAATCGATATTTTATGTTGGCATTTGACCATTGTAGTTTGAAAAGAGGAACTTGGACACCCTCAACTTCATAAGTAGGAGGTTTCCACTCACTTTCAACATAATCCCAAATCTTTATTCCCTCACTATCTAGAAACAAAAACATTTTGTGTTTCCAATAGGAATAATCGATCCCATCAAGGTATGGTCTAAGAAGAGAGTTAAGATTTTCATGAGAGGATGAAGAAGAGGTTGCCATTTTGGATCAAATTTCACAATTAAGTTTAAGAAATTAACAAGCTCTGATACCAATTGTTGTCCCAAGGTAGCAACTAAGAGGGGGATGAATTGGTTGGGTTTAAAAATGATGGCAAATTCAAAATAAAAAAGGATAAGAAATGTAGAAGATGTACAAAAAGATTAAGTAGAAGATGTAACAATGAACATAAAGATTTATAATTGTTCAAATTTACCTTTATCCTACATCCACTTTCTTAACTACTTGTTAAGTTCCACTAGCTTTAAGTTTTTACAAGCTTAACTCTAACTTGATGTTTTCTCTAACTCATACCAAACTAATACAATGGTTTGAGATCACTCCTCACAACCCTTACAAGAGTTTTCCCATTATCACTTTCATAACCTAAGTGTTTCCAAGCTCACACTCAAACTTAAGATGGTGTTTGATGCTCAAACCCAACACTCAATTAATACAAAAAATTGATTTTGATGCAAAGGAAAGAAAGGTGCTAAAGTTGGCTATTACATTCACAATCTTACATAAAAATAAAGTTACTTATGGTTTTTATAGCCTCCAAGCTAAGAAATAGTCATTTGATGTTGGGGCCAACATGTTTTATTCTTGTCTTCCACTAATTTCTCTGCCAGAGCAATTTTATGGTCAGACTCATCAAGGTTCTACCAGAGATTAGTTTGAGCGGGAATTTTCGCTCCCACTCCCATGTGGAATAGTTCTTGTGACTTTGGCACTGTTAGGCTCAAGACCTGAGAGAACATGGGCTTAACCCGGAGAAAATGGAGTCACCACCCGAATAGGCCGGAAAAAAGAAAGGGGTGAAAGACTTGGTTTCTAAGGAATCCCTAATCCCCCTATTGGGTTCGAAAAGTTGGATACGCGTGGGGAAGGTGAGAATGACCAAGCACCCCCACAGCACTCGATTCATTGGAACCGGCCTTTTTTTCTAGCCTAACTATTATTAAATTCTCAATTTATTATAGCATCATCCATATTACACACATATTAAAGAAAATAAATATTCATTGTATTAAAATCAAAGAAGGTCCAAAAAAATTAATAAATAGGCACCCATTCAATATGGAAACATGCCTTACAATGTCCATTATCCAAAACTAAATAAAATAGGACACTGACCATTTAGTGAAAATGTGTCCTTTACATTAATCCCAAAGTCTTTAAATAAATTAAACCACAGAAAATAAATAAATCAAACAAATAAGGCACCCACGAGTGGAAACATCCCTTTTACAAGTCTATTTAAAAATAGATATAGATCTGTTGCGCTCGAATTAACTCTACCACAAAGCGTCACTCGCAAGTATACGAGGTAGCTGTAGCAAAGGTGATCACCCCAAGGTCGTCTCACAAGGAAGCTAAAGTGGCTAATTGATTATCAGATTATAAATAATAAGTAATGAATAAATTTAAATCGCTAACTAATGAAGAAGATTGATTGAAGTTTAAAACAAATAAAAGTAAACTAAACTGATGTTTTAATTCACTTAATAGAAAGGTCTAGGGTTTGCACTTCTCTGCTACTTATATGTATGAACGGTTATTCCTCTTAACCAATTTAATTTCAAAGATTAAATCTCAAGCAACTTAATTAATTGAATAAAGGAAATAAGCTCTCGCATTCAAACCTCTCTCAAATAATCTTGTTCCAATTGAAATAATCTTTTCCTAGGTTATATCTCTAATTCACCTAAGTCCTTAATTGAATTGTTCCAGCATTAGACTTCATCTCTCAATCCATCATCTAATACCTAAAACACATAATTGGTGGCCAATCAATTATATATTAACAATATTTCATTCAATAAAGGCTTAAAGAAATAATTGAGTTAAGAGTAATAACCAATTCATACAATCATAGCAAATCCATACAAACCCTAGACTACATCAAATTAGTTCATATTGCTATCAAACATACTCATCTCATTAATATTCAAAGAAATCAATTTAGACATGATAGTATCCATAAATACAATTCCAATGAAAATAAAGAGATAAAGTTCAAGAACAAAACCAAATTACAAACTCCTTGAAACTTCTGAAGAATCTCTTGTTCAAATCTTGCAAGAAGGATCTATCAATGGCTATAACAATTCTAATCTAGCTAGTTTAATCAAAGTGTAATCAAAATCAAAGAAAACAAGATATCAAAACCCTAAGTTCTTCTCTTTGACAGCTCAATCTCAGCTCCCAAAATCTCAACACCTCTTAAGAAAACCCTAGCTTCTTTTTCTCTTTTATATGAATTCTCCACTTTAAAAAAATTCGCTACGTCTTTGGTTCATGAGAGACACGGCCAAGTTGGATGAGACTTGGCCGTGTTGGTGGTCTTTGGAGGGACACGGCCAATGACTTGGCCGTGTCCCTTGCCTGTGTTTGCTTCTGTTTAATTTTAATCTTCTTTTCCTTTGGAACTAAGTGAGACACGGCCAAGTTGGAGTGACTTGGCCGTGTTGGAGCCTTTTTGGAGGGACACGGCCACAAGCTTGGCCGTGTCCCTTGCCTGTGTCCTTCTCTGTGACTTGCTCTTCTTCTTTAACTTGGTATGGGACACGGCCAGTGACTTGGCCGTGTCCTCTGCCTATGTCAGCTACTGTCCATTTTTCCTTCAGTCTTGGTTCCTTGGCTTTTTAACCTAAAACAAAACTTCAAACAAACTTTAAACAAGAAGTAAATAAACAATAACTAACAAAACATAAACACCATACTAAAAACTAGATCAAAAACAACATAAACACTGAAATAAACTAAAACTACCAAAATTAATGAAAACACTAAACAAACCGATAAACAACTAACAAAATACCTAAATAAAATAATAATTATTATAATAAACAAGACACAAATCTATAACAAAAACTAATAAAACAAAATCTAAGGAAAAGAATAAAAGCAAAGGAAAATAATATAATGTTTATGAAAATAATTGGGTAATTAAAAAGAAAATAAACAAACACATCTTAATATTATCCTTTAAAGAAATATAAGGTGCGACGACGAGGGTCACGCTTACAGCGGTCCTTCTAGCCGGTTAGCGGGTGGGGGTCAAAGGGCAGCGTCCCCGAAAGGTAAACGGTTTACATGATATAGTTTTATTGGGGAATTAGGGTTTCTATGTAAGGTAGGGTTTTATATTTATACAAATTAGGGTTTTTCCTAAATTAGGGTTTTAAGGTAAAAATTAGGGTTTAGGTTTGGTATTTTTCAAACATGCAGCTCAAGTTTTGAATATTAAAAACTTAACCACTGTAAACAAATTCATAAATTGATGATCATTGCATTATTGACTTTGCTAAATTATTGTCTGGATTATTAAAGTTGCAATTGTAAATCTTAACACATAAATTGCTACGGGATAAAGTATTAAAGATATCTACTGGGCATTTTAAAGAAGAAAAAATTGATTAACTAAAAAACATTTGATGAGTAAATCAACGAGTAAGCTACTGTAAATTTAAAGTAGATGAAATAAAGAATTTCAAACCTTCGTTTGTTGGTTCCACCAATATTTTACTTTGATCCAAACTTTTATATTTGTACCAGTGTTGAATCTCAGTTGAATGGAATGAAGACAGTTGTTGACTGACTTCTTGGTTTGATGTTCTGTGTCTCTCCTCGCTCAACTACTTATTGCTTGTAATTTTCTTTTTTTTTTTTGTGCTGCTAATCCTTGTTTGAAGGTTGTTCAATCGTTGCTCCCTACTGAAGGTTGCTTGAGTTTTAAAAGTTAAAGTTTTAGCCCACCAAAACCCCTTCTGAAGTTTAAAAAGTCTGTATTTATATGAGAGTGTTAGGTTGAAACATTGTGGAAGCTTGATTTTCAAAAATAGATTACTGATGCATATCAAATTGATGAATTCGACACAAATTGTGACCATATCGAGTTTGAACCATTTCAATTTGAGGCAAACTGAGACTATATCAAAGTAAAACAATTTTAATTCGACAAAATATGGGGCCATATTGAATTGGGGAGGGCCTAATTTGATATGGGAACTATCCCATATCAAAATGGGGCTTCCAATTTGATATAAAACCTTAACTTAAGGTCCCATATCGAATTGGGAAAGTCCTAATTAGATATGGGACTATCCCATATCGAAATGGGGCTTCCAATTCGATATGGGACCTTAACTTAAGGTCCCATATCAAATTGGAAAGGTCCCAATTTGATATGGGCTATCCCATATTGAATTGGGAGGCCTGGTTTGACTCGGACACACCCCTGAATGCCGTAATATCGAATCAAACCCAACTGAATCTTCAAAATAAACCTCTTTAGGGTTTTAAAGGTTCAACCATTATACCATCTTATCAAAAGGTTTATGACTCAGGTAACAAACTAGTCATGGCCAAAATCAAGGGTCTACAGTTTGCCCTCTGCTTGAATTATTTGAGACTTTAGTAGAAGAGAGTGAAAAGCAATATGATTTTGAGCATATTTTTTTATGAGGATGGGTTCTCGATTTAAGGTTGAAGTTGGTTTTGATTCTGGACCAGGAATGAGTTCTAGACTAGAAAAAGATTTGGGTTCTGGACCCGGATAGGTTTGATTGGGTTCTCAACCCAAGATTAGATTTGGGTTCTCGACCTAAAACTGAATTTTTGGATTCTAAACACTAAATTAGATTTGGGTTCTCACCTCAAGGCTAGATTTTGGGTTCTCGATCCTAAATTGGATTTGAGTTCTCGACCCGAGATTAGATTTTAGGTTCTCAACCCTAAACTGGATTTGGATTCTCAACCCGAGACTGAATTTTAGGTTCTCGATCCTAAACTAGATTTGGGTTCTCAACCTGAAACTAGATTTGGATTTTAGGTTCTGGACCCTAAATTGGATTTGGGTTCTCGACCCAAAACTAGATTTTGGGTTTTCGACTCGAAACTGAATTTTGGATGCTCGATCTAATACGGGATTTGAATTCTCGACCCAAAACTAGATTTTAGGTGCTCGACCCAATAATGGATTTGGGTTCTCAACCCGAAACTAGATTTTGGATGCTTGACCCAATATTGGATTTGGGTTCTCGATCCGAAATGGGATTTGACTTACCTTTTATTAGTTGAGAGTTTTGGCTTCCTTCTAACCAGTTGTTCCATTCTTTAATGGATTATGGGTCTTTAGCCACCAAAAATGGATCTTTATGCATTGGAGATCCGGTCAGTACCCTTCAAAATGGATCTTTATCCATTAGAGATCAGGTCTTGACCTTTAAAACATGGATCTTTATCCATTAGAGATCGAGTCTTTACCCTTAAAATATGGATCTTTATCCATTGGAGATCGGGTCTTTACCCTTAAACATGGATCTTTATCCATTGGAGATTAGGTCTTTACCTTTAAAACATGGATCTTTATCCATTGAAAATCAGGTCTTTACCATTAAAACATGGATCTTTATCCATTGGAGATTGGGTCTTTACCCTTAAAACATGGATCTTTATCCATTAGAAATTGAGTCTTTACCCTTAAAACATGGATCTTTATCCATTGGAGATCGAGTCTTTCCCCTAGCTTCAGCTCTTCTAACTGGACTGATCTTTTATCTTTTGTAACTTCATTCTTTTGAGAGTTTTAATCTTCTTCTTATTCCATTCTTTTTATTCTTCCTTTTACAAAAAATTCAGTTATTTTTTAGTTGTTCCTCATATCCTCTCGTTGCCCCCTACGTGGTAAAATATTAAAAGTGAGTCTAAAAATATTTTGTACACGCATAAACTCAAAAAATTGAAAGGATAAACTTTGTCCCCTGTGTGGTCTCAAACCAATAATTTTTTTCCATGCAGGCTCATATTAATGTGTGTGTATTGTCTGGTTCCTCGCACAAGCATGAATTTTGATGCGTCATGCCTAGTGCTATAGCAATACCGCAAGTGCACGAGTTGCCCAAGTAATAAAGTAGTCAGTGAGTTATCATTCCACTGGGGACAAGGCCAAGTACTAGTGCAAATCTTAACTGTTGTTTAGCAATTCAATAGTTGTTGTGATGTTTTGTAATTAAAACAATTAATTTAATAACTAGAAGTAAAGGGAAATTGAATGTTGTGCAAAAAGGATTGATGATAATAATACTATCCAGATATTTATGAACATCAATTCAGTTAATTCATTTAATAGAGTTGAGTTGGCATTCCTCTAACTTAGACTAAAACCTCTCTCGAGTGAATTAATCCCTAATCACTAAGTAGAGTGCCGGAATCTCTTCTCAAACACAATTAAATAGATCTTGCATTAATAACAAGGAACTGTAAACCAAAGGATCTTGTAAGTCTATCTCTAGTACTCCAATCAATCCTCAACTCTTATGAGTATTCAATTCATATCAAGCTTTCTCAAGTCAATAATATGAAAATTGCAACCAATCAATAAGCATGCTATTATCAATTAGAAATAGATCATTAGGCATCATAAGAATAAAAAAAACTAAATCAAATGATTCAACTAAATATAATTATTCAATCCATACAAATAAGCTAGGGTTCATCAATATCTAGATAGAGAATGAATTAGTTCATATTCAAGACCAGAAAAATAGAACAAGAGAGATGAATAAAAGAAACCAAACAATCCATGGCGAATAATTTGTATTTCTTCACTTCAACCCTTGATTCTTGGTTTAGATATTGTATGGAATGTATCTCCTTCTTCAAACTCAGCTCAAGACTCTCCTCTTTGCTCCAGCAGTTGGCTCCTTCTTCCTTCGTTCCAGCCTTCTCCAAAAACTCTCTAAAAACCTCCAAGAACTTCTCCTTTTAACTCTCTTCAAAGCTCTCAGCCCATACCTTCCAACTCACACCACTCTCCCTTGTTTCCCACATTTCTTTTGTTTTATCTTTCTTTTCCTCAAATTAGGTAAGCTTTTTTTTTTAATATTACTTTTGAAAAAAGCTAGTCTTTGTTCCCCCACTTGTCTGCAAAAGAAATTCAATTATTCAAAGTTGCCCTAGGTGACACGGCAAAGCTTGCTGGCCGTGTCTCTCACTTTGCTTGGGACACGGCCAAGCTTGCTAGCCGTGTCTCCTTCTGCCATTTCTTTCCTTCTTTTCTTCTAGGTGACACGGCCAAGCTCCTGGCCATGTCATGTGACACGGCTAGTGGCTTGGCCGTGTCATGTGGGTGTGTCACTTTCTGCTTTTAGCTTTGCTCTTCATTTGATCTTTGGCTTAGGTTGGGACACGGCCAAGCTTGTGGCAGTGTCATGTGACACGGCCACTGGCTTGGGCGTGTGTAACACCCCTTCCCGACCTACCTGTGTAAGCTGAGTAAAGGCGCCACACTATCCAAAAATTTCTACCAATTTTACTTAGTCAAATTTTAGTTCCGATTTTTACATAAATTTTGCCATAGTTTCGCCTAGAAATTGAGTCCCAAGTGTCGACAAAACTGGTTTTTTTTTTCTGATTTTTGAAAACATTTTTACACAAACCAATGCAAACAAAATCATTCTCAGTACACTCCCAATAAATCCCCCTTATAACCTCAACTATAACCTGCAAAAAGGATTTACACTTCTAGTACAGAATAAAGTAAAGGTTTATTATGAAACACAGTAGATAAAATATTTGTTCACTATACAGCGGAAAGTAACAATATTTACAAATTCATATACATCAAAACTCAAGTTTTACAAAACATAAAGTTTATACATGTTTGGCAGTCAGTCTTTGATCTTTAAGCCCACTATTCACACTTCAGAATCTAAACTCTACTCGGCCTAGAGGAACTCCCCGGTTCCACCCTGTCACCTGCGCGATAAACCACAATCGCGCTAAGCCAATGGCTTAGTGGTACAAACAACTATATTATTATGCCTCAATCCAATGCCAATGTCACACAATCAAGTTTCATAAACAATTCAAAAGAATATTATATTTCACAATCTTACATTATTTAATAATTAATCAAAACATTCATGATTCACATTGAAAACAAAGACAAGCATGGGCCCAAAATACACTAATATGTTATTCAAAGTTCAGAGTTCCTGCTTTGGTCCATAATCACAATCATCAAGCCCGTAGGCAATATATATATATATCTATATCCATGGATAGCATAACAGATCCAGTCTCTTGTTCCTCAACCCGGTTAGAACCGAGGAAATCCTCAACCCGGCTAGACTGTTACTGTTTTTGAGGCTTACGACCCAGTCTTTTCACCCCAAAAAATCATATTTCACATTTATCATTTCACATTTTTCAACTGGAATCGGCTTACGACTCGGTCTTTTCACCTATCCAATGATTCATAGGCATGCCGCCAAACCCAGAACTCTGAAAATTGAATTAACATATTAGGCACACAATCATCATATCTCTCACATTTCATATTTCATATTTCATTTCATCATCATGTAGGCAAATATGCTTCAACCATCTTATTTACATCATTATAACCAAACACATTGGTTTTACATCTCATTATATCTCAAATCACATTAATCAATTCATCACTCAAGTGTATATAACCAATGGCATTAACACACATTTTACATGCTCATCACAACATTCACATTATCCCAAACATACATTATTAATATGCATTAACAATGCATTAGATTTCTTAACACATTTACAATCAAATGTATGTTAAGTCTCAACATCATATGAATGTATGCAATAATGTAGTATGTACTTACCTTAAAACCAACTCACACCAATCTATGCACTTACTCTTCCAAGAATCCTCAACACTTAGGTTAGGGCAATTCAACCTCTTCACAACCTAATCCAAAAGGAATATTAGCAAAATGACCATATGAATAGTAAATTCTGGTTTTAATCCTTATTTTGAAAAATTGCATAAAATAATCTACTTTACTAAAAACTCTAAAATTTTTATAGAATTTATTTTTACATCTTAAAATAATTCCTTTAAAATTTCAGATCAAACTGAACACAAAATCTTGGTCAAATAGTTCACTCAACCCGACAGCTCCAATTGCCCTGCATCCTGGCAGCAATTATGAACTTTGCGAATTCCATAAATTAAATTCAATCAACGTGGTTCCAAATTATTTTTCTCAAATACTAGACTCACTAAGAAACAACATATCCAAAATTCAATTGGATATTATTTTTCTACATTTTATTAAAAATCCCGAAAGATAGCTGTCTCAGTCAAGGTACTTGCTGGAACAGGTCTAATAAAAATAATCTTTCCAAAATCATAACCATTCCAAAATCAAATCAACATATTTTTCAGTCATTCTAGACTCATAGAGGCAATACATATCAAAAATTCACTTTAAGAACGTTTTTCTATATTTAATTAAAAATCATACAAGTCACAGCATTTACTAATTGTAAAACAGAAAAATTTCAAAAAGGAGTTCAATGGTTAAAGTACCAAACTCATGTATTCTATGCTTTCAACTTCACTGAACACAACTCTTACTCTTCCATCACCAACACAGACCTAACTTCTTATCTTTAATTTAATTTCAACACTTTTACACACACCATACACAAACACACTCCAACCACCAACAACACTCCATCAAACTCAAGCAAAATTCCAAATAGAACAAGAGAAATCAAGAGAAAACTTACCAAAAATGATGAACTTCTTGAATTTCTAGCTTGTTTTCTTGAAATCTTCCTTCAATTTGATCCTAGAAATCAAAACCTCTCTTGCTCTCTTGTGTCTTTGGTGTGCCGGCCAACCCAAAAGAAAAAGAAGAAAATGAAGAGTAAAATAAATCAAGGTCAAATATTTAGTCTCCTCACAATTCTCCACCAAGTATTTTTAATATTAAAATAATCCATCTTCTCTCTTCCACTCATCTAAATTTCTATTTTCCATTAATTAATTAATTCAACAATAATAAACATAAATATCTTCTTCTTTTGACTTTCTTATTTGACTTGTGTATATGTTATATATATTTCCATATATACAACATATACACTCTCTCTTAAATTCTTTTCTCTTTCAAATTTAACATATACATTCAATCCAAATAAAACAACAATTATCAAAACTTCTAGGGCACACTTTGGGATATTACAATTCTCCCCCTCTAAAAAGAAATTTCGTCCTCGAAATTACCTGATATCAAGTCTGAAACAGTTGAGGATACTGATCTCACATCACTTGCTCACTCTCCCAAGTTGCCTCTTCTCTACCATGATTCTTCCAAAGAATCTTTACAAGTGGCACTTTCTTATTTCTCAACTCTTTCACTTCATGTGCCAAAATAGCAATTGGTTCTTCTTCAAAAGTTAGATCCGGACTCACCTCAATAGATTCAACTGGTAAAACATGAGATGAGTCAGATTTATACCTTCGCAACACAGAAACATGAAAGACATTATGGATTCTATCCAACTCAGGAGGCAAAGCAAAATGATAAGCAACTGGTCCAACTCTTTCTAATATCTCATACGGTCCAATGAAACGAGGACTCAGCTTCCCTTTTCAACCAAATCTCAATATCTTTTTCCAATGAGACACTTTCAAAAATACTTTATCTCCAACATCAAACTCTATGTCTCTCCTCTTCAAATCTGAATAAGACTTCTGTCGGTCTAAAGCTGCTTTCAACCTATCCCGAATCATCTTCACTTTTTCTTCAGTCTCTTTAATCATATCAGGACCAATTAACTTGCCCTCTCCAATTTCATTCCAACATAAAGTCATTCTACATCTTCTTCCATACAATGCCTCAAATGGTGCCATTCCAATACTGGATTGATGACTGTTGTTGTAAGAAAATTCTACAAGTGGCAAAAATCTGTCCCAACTTCCAGAGAAATCAATGAAACAGCTTCTCAACATATCCTCGATAATCTGTATCACTCTCTCTGACTGCCCAACTGTCTGCGAATGAAAAGCAGTGCTAAAGTGCAATCGAGAACCCAAAGCACCATGTAAACTCTTCCAAAACCTCGAAGTAAATCTAGGATCTCGATCAGACACTAAAGAAATTGGAACTCCATGCAACTTCACTATCTTACTAATATACAGCTCAGCCAACTTCTCAAGTGAATAGTCCATCCGAACCGAAAGAAAATGAGCTGTCTTTGTCAATCTATCAACAATCACCCAAATAGCATCATGCTTCCTCTGTGTCAATGGTAAACCAGACACAAAATCCATTGTCACTCTCTCCCATTTCCATTCAGGCACTGATAAAGGTTGAAGCAACCCTGTTGGAACTTGATGCTCAGCTTTCACCCTCTGACAAGTGAGACACTTGGATACAAACTCCGCTATGTCTCTTTTCATACCTGACCACCAATAATGTTGTTTCAAATCATGGTACATCTTTGTATTTCCCGGATGTATAGCAAAAACCGACTGATGTGCTTCTTCTAAAATAACCTTTTTCAAACTATCATTATCAGGAACACACAATCTATCCTTAAACCAAAGGCGACCATCACTTCTCACAAAGAAATCTCGGCTCTCCCCGTTTTGGCAATCTGAAACAATCTTCTGAATTTTCTCATCTGTCAATTGAGCCTCCTTAATCTGATCCAACAATACTGGTCTCAATTGCAACTGAGCCAACAATGCACCATCATCACATGCTTCAAAACTAGCATGTAACGCTCTCAACTCAACAAGCAACGAGAGCGAATAAACAGCCAAACCTGCCAGAGACTTCCGACTCAAGGCATCAGCAACTACATTTGCCTTACCAGGATGATAATCAATCAAACAGTCGTAGTCTTTGATCAGCTCTAACCATCGCCTTTACCTAAGATTCAGCTCCCTCTGGACACCCAAATATTTTAAACTTTTATGATCCGTATAGATAAAACATTTCTCCCCATACAAGTAGTGTCGCCAAATCTTCAAGGCAAACACTATGGCTGCCAACTCTAAATCATGCGTCGGATAATTAAGCTCATGCGGCTTCAACTTCCGAGAAGCATAAGCTATAACTTTACCCTCTTGCATTAAAACACATCCTAAACCATTATGTGAAGCATCACTGTAAATCACATATGGTTTATCTTCCACAGGCAAAGTAAGAACAGGAGCTTGAGACAACATTTCTTTCAACTGATCAAAACTAGCTTGACACTGATCTGTCCACACAAATCTAACTCCCTTTCGAAGCAATCTGGTGAGTGGAGTAGCTATCAAAGAAAAACCTTTCACAAACCTTCGATAATAGCCTGCCAAACCCAGAAAACTTCTAACTTCAGTCACTGACTTTGGTGGACTCCAATTCAAAATAGCTTCAACTTTACTTGGATCGACTCTTATACCATCTGCTGAAACTATATGACCGAGAAAAGTTACTTGGTCAAGCCAAAACTCACACTTTGACAGCTTAGCATACAACTGCTTCTCTCTCAAGATCTGTAACACAATTCGCAGATGCTTGTCATGTTCTTCCTCATTACGTGAATACACCAAAATATCATCGATGAAAACCACCACAAACTGATCCAGATAGGGCCTAAACACCCTATTCATCAAATCCATGAAAGCTGCAGGTGCATTCGTCAATCCAAAAGGCATTACTAAAAACTCATAATGCCCATACCTTGTACGAAAAGCTGTCTTAGGAACATCTTCAGCTCTGACTCTCAACTGATGGTACCCTGATCTCAAATCAATCTTGGAAAACACTGCTGCTCCCTTCAGCTGATCAAAGAGATCATCAATTCGGGGCAAAGGATACTTATTCTTGATAGTCACCTTATTCAATTGCCTATAATCAATGCATAACCTCATAGTACCATCCTTCTTCTTCACAAATAAAACAGGAGCTCCCCATGGTGAAACACTAGGGCGAACAAATCCTCTCTCCAACAACTCCTGCAACAGCACTTTCAACTCTCTCAATTCAGCAGGTGCCATTCGATATGGAGTAATAGAGATGGGAGTGGTACCAGGCAACAACTCGATACCAAACTCAACCTCTCTCTCAGGGGGTAACCTTGGCAACTCCTCAGGAAAAACATCTGGAAACTCCGCAACTGTGGGTATACTATCAAGTTGAGAACCCACTACTCTGGTATCCACAACATGAGCAAGATAAGCATCACACCCTTTTCTAATCAACTTTCTAGCTGTTACAGCTGATACAAACAAGGATGCAAGTTGTCTCTGCTCACTAGATACTAATATACTTCTACCATCACCAGTTCTCAAAGTAACACATTTCTTTTGACAATCCACCACAGCTCCATGCTTAGACAACCAATCCATGCCTAAGATCAAATCATACTCTTTAAAAGGCATTTCAATTAAATCTCCAAGAAACTCTTCACCTTGCACCACTACAGCACTATCTCGGTGCACCTTGCTAACAACCACACTATGCCCTAAAGGATTTGTCACCAAAACATCAAATCCTAAGGACTCAGAATGCAATTCAGACACAGGCAAGATAGATGCACTTATGTATGAATGAGTAGATCCTGGATCAATCAAAGCAAGTACTGAAATGTCAAATAAAGAAAATGTACCCGCTATAACTGCTGAAGCATTCGGCTGCCTCTGCATCACATATACTCTCTGAGAAGATCCGGCCTCATCTGGCCTGCTGCCCCTGGATGAAGATCCTCCTCTCTGACTAAACCCAGGTCTACCACCTCTACTGAAACCTCTGCCCGCTCGACCACCTCTGCTAACACTAGGTCGAGAAGCTGCAGTATCAGCCTGCCTATACTCCTGCATCTCAGGACAATCTTTAACAAAATGAGCTGGTGACCCATTTCTAAAACACCCAGCTGATCCACCAATCTTCCAACAAACACCCCCATGGGTCTTACCACAATGCTCACATACAGGTGGAGTAGACCTCTGAATCACTGGAGTCGGGGCACTAGCTACAGAAACTGTCGGTCTTGGCCTCTGCCTCTGATACTGAACTGATCTGCCCGACTGTCTCTGGCTTCTATTGGTTCTCAGAACAAAACCTCCTCGACCCCTCTTCATAGATGAAGACCCTGCCTCAAACTGGGGTCTCCTTACCCTGGTCTCTTCCTCAGTAGCAGCTGCTGCAATACCCTGTGCTCTCTCAACACTTCTAGCAGCTGCAATAAGCTGAGAAAAATCCTGGTACAGGGAACCAGCCATAATCCACATTATAGAGGGCCTCAATCCCTCCTCAAATCTTCGGCAACGGTCTATTTCATCGGAAATAATTTCCCCGGCATATCGACTCAACCGGATATACTCAATCTCATACTCTGTTACCGTCCGGTTGTCTTGCCTCAAATTCAGGAATTCCATCTTCTTAATATCTTTATACTCCCTCGGAGTATATTTCTGCTTGAACTCCCTCAGAAAATCACCATAGGATAATGTAGGTGGATCATCCATGGCATGAGGAATCGTCTTCCACCAGTCATAGGCATCTTTCTGTAGGAGGGACCTAGCATAGTCAAATTTTTCATCTGAAGTAGCTTGCAACTGGATGAATATTCTCTGCACTTTATCCAACCACTGCTCAGCCACTGCAGGATCGGTAGTGCCCAAGAAATCTTCAGCCCCATATTTTCTCAACTTATCATAATGTCTTACCGGCACCTGAGGCTGTGGTGGTGGGGGCTGCACTGGAGCTGGCCTCAATAGTTCTATCACATGCCTTAGCCAACCCAGCGGAACCTCCTCTGCAGCTAATCCCTCTAGCACAGAAACAGGTGCCTCATTAACCCTCTCAACTCTAGCTCCATCTCTACTCTCTCCTGGAGTTACACTCTCAGCACTTCCTTCTACAGTCTGACGTGAATGGGACTCCATTACTACCTATATCTGCAAACACAGCAGAATATTCCTCATTAAAGATCAAAGACTGTCATACCAAGATATGTGTTTTATTCAAAAACCAACTTTTAAAATCAAAATATTCTTTTTCTTACAATTCACCTAGGTTGAGAATCTCAAACCTTGGCTTTGATGCCAAAAATTGTAACACCCCTTTCTGACCTACCTGTGTAAGCTGAGTAGAGGCGCCACACTATCCAAAAACTGCTACCAATTTTACTTAGTCAAATTTTAGTTCCGATTTTTACATAAACTTTGCCATAGTTTCGCTTAGAAATTGAGTCCCAAGTGTCGACAAAACTGGTTTTTTTTCTGATTTTTGAAAACATTTTTACACAAACCAATGCAAACAAAATTATTCTCAGTACACTCCCAATAAATCCCCCTTATAACCTCAACTACAACCTGCAAAAAGGATTTACACTTCTAGTATAGAATAAAGTAAAGGTTTATTATGAAACACAGTAGATAAAATATTTGTTCACTATACAGCGGAAAGTAACAATATTTACAAATTCATATATATCAAAACTCAAATTTTACAAAACATAAAGTTTATACATGTTTGGCAGTCAGTCTTTGATCTTTAAGCCCACTATTCACACTTCAGAATCTAAACTCTACTCGGCCTAGAGGAACTCCCCGGTTCCACCCTGTCACCTGCGCGATAAACCACAATCGCGCTAAGCCAATGGCTTAGTGGTACAAACAACTATATTATTATGCCTCAATCCAATGCCAATGTCACACAATCAAGTTTCATAAACAATTCAAAAGAATATTATATTTCACAATCTTACATTATTTAATAATTAATCAAAACATTCATGATTCACATTGAAAACAAAGACAAGCATGGGCCCAAAATACACTAATATGTTATTCAAAGTTCAGAGTTCCTGCTTTGGTCCATAATCACAATCATCAAGCCCGTAGGCAATATATATATATATATCTATATCCATGGATAGCATAACAGATCCAGTCTCTTGTTCCTCAACCCGGTTAGAACCGAGGAAATCCTCAACCCGGCTAGACTGTTACTGTTTTTGAGGCTTACGACCCAGTCTTTTCACCCCAAAAAATCATATTTCACATTTATCATTTCACATTTTTCAACTGGAATCGGCTTACGACTCGGTCTTTTCACCTATCCAATGATTCATAGGCATGCCGCCAAACCCAGAACTTTGAAAATTGAATTAACATATCAGGCACACAATCATCATATCTTTCACATTTCATATTCCATATTTCATTTCATCATCATATAGGCAAATATGCTTCAACCATCTTATTCACATCATTATAACCAAACACATTGGTTTTACATCTCATTATATCTCAAATCACATTAATCAATTCATCACTCAAGTGTATATAACCAATGGCATTAACACACATTTTACATGCTCATCACAACATTCACATTATACCAAACATACATTATTAATATGCATTAACAATGCATTAGATTTCTTAACACATTTACAATCAAATGTATGTTAAGTCTCAACATCATATGAATGTATGCAATAATGTAGTTTGTACTTACCTTAAAACCAACTCACACCAATCTATACACTTACTCTTCCAAGAATCCTCAACACTTAGGTTAGGGCAATTCAACCTCTTCACAACCTAATCCAAAAGGAATATTAGCAAAATGACCATATGAATAGTAAATTCTGGTTTTGGACTCAACTTAATCCTTATTTTGAAAAATTGCATAAAATAATCTACTTGACTAAAAACTATAAAATTTTTATAGAATTTAGTTTTAAATCTTAAAATAATTCATTTAAAATTTCAGATCAAACTGAACACAAAATCTTGGTCAAATAGTTCACTTAACCTGACTGCTCCAATTGCCCTGCATCCTGGCAGCAGTTCTGAACTTTGTGAATTCCGTAAATTAAATTCAATCAACGTGGTTCCAAATTATTTTTCTCAAATACTAGACTCACTAAGAAACAACATATCCAAAATTCAATTGGATATTATTTTTCTACATTTTATTAAAAATCTCGAAAGGTAGCTGTCTCAGTCAAGGTACCTGCTGGAACAGGTCTAATAAAAATAATCTTTCCAAAATCATAACCATTCTAAAATCAAATCAACATATTTTTCAGTCATTCTAGACTCATAGAGGCAAAACATATCAAAAATTCACTTCAAGAACGTTTTTCTATATTTAATTAAAAATCATACAAGTCACAGCATTTACTAATTGTAAAACAGAAAAATTTCAAAAAGGAGTTCAATGGTTAAAGTACCAAACTCATGTATTCTATGCTTTCAACTTCACTAAACACAACTCTTACTCTTCCATCACCAACACCAACCTAACTTCTTATCTTTAATTTAATTTCAACACTTTTACACACAGCATACACAAACACACTCCAACCACCAACAACACTCCATCAAACTCAAGCAAAATTCCAAATAGAACAAGAGAAATCAAGAGAAAACTTACCAAAAATGATGAACTTCTTGAATTTCTAGCTTGTTTTCTTGAAATCTTCCTTCAATTTGATCCTAGAAATCAAAACCTCTCTTGCTCTCTTGTGTCTTTGGTGTGCCGGCCAACCCAAAAGAAAAAGAAGAAAATGAAGAGTAAAATAAATCAAGGTCAAATATTTAGTCTCCTCACAATTCTCCACCAAGTATTTTTAATATTAAAATAATCCATCTTCTCTCTTCCACTCATCTAAATTTCTATTTTCCATTAATTAATTAATTCAACAATAATAAACATAAATATCTTCTTCTTTTGACTTTCTTATTTGACTTGTGTATATGTTATATATATTTCCATATATACAACATATACACTCTCTCTTAAATTCTTTTCTCTTTCAAATTTAACATATACATTCAATCCAAATAAAACAACAATTATCAAAACTTCTAGGGCACACTTTGGGATATTACAATTCTCCCCCTCTAAAAAGAAATTTCGTCCTCGAAATTACCTGATATCAAGTCTGAAACAGTTGAGGATACTGATCTCGCATCGCTTGCTCACTCTCCCAAGTTGCCTCTTCTCTACCATGATTCTTCCAAAGAATCTTTACAAGTGGCACTTTCTTATTTCTCAACTCTTTCACTTCATGTGCCAAAATAGCAATTGGTTCTTCTTCAAAAGTTAGATCCGGACTCACCTCAATAGATTCAACTGGTAAAACATGAGATGAGTCAGATTTATACCTTCGCAACACAGAAACATGAAAGACATTATGGATTCTATCCAACTCAGGAGGCAAAGCAAAATGATAAGCAACTGGTCCAACTCTTTCTAATATCTCATACGGTCCAATGAAACGAGGACTCAGCTTCCCTTTTCAACCAAATCTCAATATCTTTTTCCAATGAGACACTTTCAAAAATACTTTATCTCCAACATCAAACTCTATGTCTCTCCTCTTCAAATCTGAATAAGACTTCTGTCGGTCTAAAGCTGCTTTCAACCTATCCCGAATCATCTTCACTTTTTCTTCAGTCTCTTTAATCATATCAGGACCAATTAACTTGCCCTCTCCAATTTCATTCCAACATAAAGTCATTCTACATCTTCTTCCATACAATGCCTCAAATGGTGCCATTCCAATACTGGATTGATGACTGTTGTTGTAAGCAAATTCTACAAGTGGCAAAAATCTGTCCCAACTTTCAGAGAAATCAATGAAACAGCTTCTCAACATATCCTCGATAATCTGTATCACTCTCTCTGACTGCCCAACTGTCTGCGAATGAAAAGCAGTGCTAAAGTGCAATCGAGAACCCAAAGCACCATGTAAACTCTTCCAAAACCTCGAAGTAAATCTAGGATCTCGATCAGACACTAAAGAAATTGGAACTCCATGCAACTTCACTATCTTACTAATATACAGCTCAGCCAACTTCTCAAGTGAATAGTCCATCCGAACCGAAAGAAAATGAGCTGTCTTTGTCAATCTATCAACAATCACCCAAATAGCATCATGCTTCCTCTGTGTCAATGGTAAACCAGACACAAAATCCATTGTCACTCTCTCCCATTTCCATTCAGGCACTGATAAAGGTTGAAGCAACCCTGTTGGAACTTGATGCTCAGCTTTCACCCTCTGACAAGTGAGACACTTGGATACAAACTCCGCTATGTCTCTTTTCATACCTGACCACCAATAATGTTGTTTCAAATCATGGTACATCTTTGTATTTCCCGGATGTATAGCAAAAACCGACTGATGTGCTTCTTCTAAAATAACCTTTTTCAAACTATCATTATCAGGAACACACAATCTATCCTTAAACCAAAGGCGACCATCACTTCTCACAAAGAAATCTCGGCTCTCCCCGTTTTGGCAATCTGAAACAATCTTCTGAATTTTCTCATCTGTCAATTGAGCCTCCTTAATCTGATCCAACAATACTGGTCTCAATTGCAACTGAGCCAACAATGCACCATCATCACATGCTTCAAAACTAGCATGTAACGCTCTCAACTCAACAAGCAACGAGAGCGAATAAACAGCCAAACCTGCCAGAGACTTCCGACTCAAGGCATCAGCAACTACATTTGCCTTACCAGGATGATAATCAATCAAACAGTCGTAGTCTTTGATCAGCTCTAACCATCGCCTTTACCTAAGATTCAGCTCCCTCTGGACACCCAAATATTTTAAACTTTTATGATCCGTATAGATAAAACATTTCTCCCCATACAAGTAGTGTCGCCAAATCTTCAAGGCAAACACTATGGCTGCCAACTCTAAATCATGCGTCGGATAATTAAGCTCATGCGGCTTCAACTTCCGAGAAGCATAAGCTATAACTTTACCCTCTTGCATTAAAACACATCCTAAACCATTATGTGAAGCATCACTGTAAATCACATATGGTTTATCTTCCACAGGCAAAGTAAGAACAGGAGCTTGAGACAACATTTCTTTCAACTGATCAAAACTAGCTTGACACTGATCTGTCCACACAAATCTAACTCCCTTTCGAAGCAATCTGGTGAGTGGAGTAGCTATCAAAGAAAAACCTTTCACAAACCTTCGATAATAGCCTGCCAAACCCAGAAAACTTCTAACTTCAGTCACTGACTTTGGTGGACTCCAATTCAAAATAGCTTCAACTTTACTTGGATCGACTCTTATACCATCTGCTGAAACTATATGACCGAGAAAAGTTACTTGGTCAAGCCAAAACTCACACTTTGACAGCTTAGCATACAACTGCTTCTCTCTCAAGATCTGTAACACAATTCGCAGATGCTTGTCATGTTCTTCCTCATTACGTGAATACACCAAAATATCATCGATGAAAACCACCACAAACTGATCCAGATAGGGCCTAAACACCCTATTCATCAAATCCATGAAAGCTGCAGGTGCATTCGTCAATCCAAAAGGCATTACTAAAAACTCATAATGCCCATACCTTGTACGAAAAGCTGTCTTAGGAACATCTTCAGCTCTGACTCTCAACTGATGGTACCCTGATCTCAAATCAATCTTGGAAAACACTGCTGCTCCCTTCAGCTGATCAAAGAGATCATCAATTCGGGGCAAAGGATACTTATTCTTGATAGTCACCTTATTCAATTGCCTATAATCAATGCATAACCTCATAGTACCATCCTTCTTCTTCACAAATAAAACAGGAGCTCCCCACGGTGAAACACTAGGGCGAACAAATCCTCTCACCAACAACTCCTGCAACTGCACTTTCAACTCTCTTAATTCAGCAGGTGCCATTCGATATGGAGTAATAGAGATGGGAGTGGTACCAGGCAACAACTCGATACCAAACTCAACCTCTCTCTCAGGGGGTAACCTTGGCAACTCCTCAGGAAAAACATCTGGAAACTCCGCAACTGTGGGTATACTATCAAGTTGAGAACCCACTACTCTGGTATCCACAACATGAGCAAGATAAGCATCACACCCTTTTCTAATCAACTTTCTAGCTGTTACAGCTGATACAAACAAGGATGCAAGTTGTCTCTGCTCACTAGATACTAATATACTTCTACCATCACCAGTTCTCAAAGTAACACATTTCTTTTGACAATCCACCACAGCTCCATGCTTAGACAACCAATCCATGCCTAAGATCAAATCATACTCTTTAAAAGGCATTTCAATTAAATCTCCAAGAAACTCTTCACCTTGCACCACTACAGCACTATCTCGGTGCACCTCGCTAACAACCACACTATGCCCTAAAGGATTTGTCACCAAAACATCAAATCCTAAGGAATCAGAATGCAATTGAGACACAGGCAAGATAGATGCACTTATGTATGAATGAGTAGATCCTGGATCAATCAAAGCAAGTACTGAAATGTCAAATAAAGAAAATGTACCCGCTATAACTGCTGAAGCATTCGGCTGCCTCTGCATCACATATACTCTCTGAGAAGATCCGGCCTCATCTGGCCTGCTGCCCCTGGATGAAGATCCTCCTCTCTGACTAAACCCAGGTCTACCACCTCTACTGAAACCTCTGCCCCCTCTACCACCTCTGCTAACACTAGGTCGAGAAGCTGCAGTATCAGCCTGCCTATACTCCTGCATCTCAGGACAATCTTTAACAAAATGAGCTGGTGACCCACATCTAAAACACCCAGCTGATCCACCAATCTTCCAACAAACACCCCCATGGGTCTTACCACAATGCTCACATACAGGTGGAGTAGACCTCTGAATCACTGGAGTCGGGGCACTAGCTACAGAAACTGTCGGTCTTGGCCTCTGCCTCTGATACTGAACTGATCTGCCCGACTGTCTCTGGCTTCTACTGGTTCTTAGAACAAAACCTCCTCGACCCCTCTTCATAGATGAAGACCCTGCCTCAAACTGGGGTCTCCTTACCCTGGTCTCTTCCTCAGTAGCAGCTGTTGCAATGCCCTGTGCTCTCTCAACACTTCTAGTAGCTGCAACAAGCTGAGAAAAATCCTGGTACCGGGAACCAGCCATAATGCACATGATAGAGGGCCTCAATCCCTCCTCAAATCTTCGGCACCGATCTATTTCATCGGAAATAATTCCCCCGGCATATCGACTCAACCGGATATACTCAATCTCATGCTCTGTTACCGTCCAGTTGTCTTGCCTCAAATTCAGGAATTCCATCTTCTTAATATCTTTATACTCCCTCGGAGTATATTTCTGCTCGAACTCCCTCAGAAAATCACCATAGGATAATGTAGGTGGATCATCCATGGCATGAGGAACCGTCTTCCACCAGTCATAGGCATCTTTCTGTAGGAGGGACCTGGCATAGTCAAATTTTTCATCTGAAGTAGCTTGCAACTGGATGAATATTCTCTGCACTTTATCCAACCACTGCTCAGCCACTGCAGGATCGGTAGTGCCCAAGAAATCTTCAGCCCCATATTTTCTCAACTTATCATAATGTCTTACCGGCACCTGAGGCTGTGGTGGTGGGGGCTGCACTGGAGCTGGCCTCAATAGTTCTATCACATGCCTTAGCCAACCCGGCGGAACCTCCTCTGCAGCTGATCTCTCTGGCACAGAAACAGGTGCCTCACTAACCCCCTCTCAACTCTAGCTCCATCTCTACTCTCTCCTAGAGCTACACTCTCAGCACTTCCTTCTACAGTCTGACGTGAATGGGACTCCATTACTACCTATATCTGCAAACACAGCAGAATATTCCTCATTAAAGATCAAAGACTGCCATACCAAGATATGTATTTTATTCAAAAACCAACTTTTAAAATCAAAATATTCTTTTTCTTACAATTCACCTAGGTTGAGAATCTCAAACCTTGGCTCTGATGCCAAAAATTGTAACACCCCTTTCTGACCTACCTGTGTAAGATGAGTAGAGGTGCCACACTATCCAAAAATTGCTACCAATTTTACTTAGTCAAATTTTAGTTCCGATTTTTACATAAACTTTGCCATAGTTTCGCCTAGAAATTGAGTCCCAAGTGTAGACAAAACTGGTTTTTTTCTGATTTTTGAAAACATTTTTACACAAACCAATGCAAACAAAATCATTCTCAGTACACTCCCAATAAATCCCCCTTATAACCTCAACTACAACCTGCAAAAAGGATTTACACTTCTAGTACAGAATAAAGTAAAGGTTTATTATGAAACACAGTAGATAAAATATTTGTTCACTATACAGCGGAAAGTAACAATATTTACAAATTCATATACATCAAAACTCAAGTTTTACAAAACATAAAGTTTATACATGTTTGGCAGTCAGTCTTTGATCTTTAAACCCACTATTCACACTTCAGAATCTAAACTCTACTCGGCCTAGAGGAACTCCCCGGTTCCACCCTGTCACCTGCGCGATAAACTACAATCGCGCTAAGCCAACAGCTTAGTGGTACAAACAACTATATTATTATGCCTCAATGCAATACCAATGTCACACAATCAAGTTTCATAAACAATTCAAAAGAATATTATATTTCACAATCTTATATTATTTAATAATTAATCAAAACATTCATGATTCACATTGAAAACAAATACAAGCATGGGCCCAAAATACACTAATATGTTATTCAAAGTTCAGAGTTACTGCTTTGGTCCATAATCACAATCATCAAGCTCGTTGGCAATATATATATATCTCTATCAATGGATAGCGTAACAGACCCAGTCTCTTGGACCTCAACCCGGTTAGAACCGAGGAAATCCTCAACCCGGCTAGACTGTTACTGTTTTTGAGGCTTACGACCCAGTCCCCAAAATCATCATATTTCACATTTATCATTTCACATTTTTCAACTGGAATCGGCTTACGACCAGGTCTTTTCACCTATCCAGTGATTCATAGGCGTGCCGCCAAACCCAGAACTTTGAAAATTGAATTAACATATCAGGCACACAATCATCATATCTTTCACATTTCATATTCCATATTTCATTTCATCATCATATAGGCAAATATGCTTCAACCATCTTATTTACATCATTATAACCAAACACATTGGTTTTACATCTCATTATATCTCAAATCACATTAATCAATTCATCACTCAAGTGTATATAACCAATGGAATTAACACACATTTTACATGCTCATCACAACATTCACATTATACCAAACATACATTATTAATATGCATTAACAATGCATTAGATTTCTTAACACATTTACAATCAAATGTATGTTAAGTCTCAACATCATATGAATGTATGCAATAATGTAGTTTGTACTTACCTTAAAACCAACTCACACCAATCTATACACTTACTCTTCCAAGAATCCTCAACACTTAGGTTAGGACAATTCAACCTCTTCACAACCTAATCCAAAAGGAATATTAGCAAAATGACCATATGAATAGTAAATTCTGGTTTTGGACTCAACTTAATCCTTATTTTGAAAAATTGCATAAAATAATCTACTTGACTAAAAACTCTAAAATTTTTAAAGAATTTAGTTGTACATCTTAAAATCATTCCTTTAAAATTTCAGATCAAACTGAACACAAAATCTTGGTCAAATAGTTCACTCAACCCGACTGCTCCAATTGCCCTGCATCCTGGCAGCAGTTCTGAACTTTGTGAATTTCGTAAATTAAATTCAATCAACGTGGTTCCAAATTATTTTTCTCAAATACTAGACTCACTAAGAAAAAACATATCCAAAATTCAATTGGATATTATTTTTCCACATTTTATTAAAAATTCCGAAAGATAGCTGTCTTAGTCGAGGTACCTGCTGAAACAGGTCTAATAAAAATAATCTTTCCAAACTCATAACCATTCCAAAATCAAATCAACATATTTTTCAGTCATTCTAGACTCATAGAGGCACAACATATCAAAAATTCAATTCAAGAACATTTTTCTATATTTAATTAAAATTCATACAAGTCACAGCATTTACTAATTGTAAAACAGAAAATTTTCAAAAAGGAGTTCAATGGTTAAAGTACCAAACTCATGTATTCTATGCTTTCAACTTCACTAAACACAACTCTTACTCTTCCATCACCAACACCAACCTCACTTCTTATCTTTAATTCAAATTCAACACTTTTACACACACCATACACAAACACACTCCTACCATCAACAACACTCCATCAAACTCAAACAAAATTCCAAATAGAACAAGAGAAATCAAGAGAAAACTTACCAAAAATGATGAACTTCTTGAATTTCTAGCTTGTTTTCTTGAAATCATCCTTCAATTTGATCCTAGAAATCAAAACCTCTCTTGCTCTCTTGTGTCTTTGGTGTGCCGGCCAACCCAAAAGAAAATGAAGAAAATGAAGAGTAAAATAAATCAAAGTCAAATATTTAGTCTCCTCTCAATTCTCCACCAAGTATTTTTAATATTAAAATAATCCATCTTCTCTCTTCCACTCATCTAAATTTCTATTTTCCATTAATTAATTAATTCAACAATAATAAACATAAATATCTTCTTCTTTTGACTTTCTTATTTGACTTGTGTATATGTTATATATATTTCCATATATACAACATATACACTCTCTCTTAAATTCTTTTCTCTTTCAAATTTAACATATACATTCAATCCAAATAAAACAACAATTATCAAAACTTCTAGGGCACACTTTGGGATATTACAGCGTGTTACCTGCCAGTGTCAGCTTTTGCCTTCGTTTCTTTCCTTTCTTGGTTTTGTTCCTTGGGTGAGACATGGCCACTGGCTTGGCCGTGTCTCTTGGGTGTGTCAGCTACTGTCTTGGAATTCATTTGAGGGACACGACCAAGCTTGCTTTGGCTTGGCCATGTCTTACTTGATTCATGCTCTTTCTTCATTGTTTTGATCATCCAAGGGAGTTTTTTGCACTTTGACCTAAAACAAACTTTAAACCAAAATCAAATGAAACATTAACTAAAAACACAAAGAAATCATACTAAAAACAAGCATAAAAATGCTCTTATTAAATACCCCACACTTAATTCCTTGCTTGTCCCCAAGCAAGGCTAAAATCAAAACAAACTAAACAAGAAAAATTTGTCAAGTTCAAGAGTTATAAAAATTGCATCAAGACTTCCCTATCCCTAAATCCGCAATCAATATCAAATCGAACAAAATCGATACCAATGCAATTAAGTGGCTTTCCATACATAACCTATGTTGTCACTCCCTCACCAACTCTTAAAACATGTTTGATTAAGGTGGTGTTTACACTCATAACAATCAATGAAAGATTATCGCCATAGGCTTGCTTATCTATCAAATCTCCACCACTTAATTACAATCAAGCATCAATCAAAAGGTCTTTCTTTGAGTTGTAATGGGGTTAAGGTAAAGGCATGGCATTTTGGAAATGTGAGCTAAACCATTAAGTTCAAGAGCACTTCAAGAATGAAGTAACCGATCATATATATAACCCAATGATCCCAAAACATCTTCCTCTTATCTTCCCCTTGACATTGAAAGAACTTTTCAAGGGAACTCACTTATTACATC
This sequence comes from Garcia nutans, assembly GCA_947685225.1. Lineage (NCBI taxonomy): Eukaryota > Viridiplantae > Streptophyta > Magnoliopsida > Malpighiales > Euphorbiaceae > Garcia > Garcia nutans. The sequence goes on from CANTUV010000068.1 coordinate 7,867,683, forward strand.
TTGTAATGATTATTTCCACACATATTCCAACCCTTTCAACAAGAACAACAATTATTCTTATTATTTTTCTTCTTTTTATTTGATTTTTTTTATTTTGCTTTGCAATCTTAAACCTACTAAATTTAATCCCACACTTAATTTAACACAACACTTGGTCATAAACGCTCTTAAAATGCTCTTGACCTAATGAAAGGGTAAGAGTTAAAACAACAAGGTTCAAGCTAGTGATGTTGTGAAAAAGAAAGAAAAGGAAAAATGAAATAGGCTCAAAATTGTCTAACTAAGGTTAAAAATAGGGTTGGTCTTTTTAAGCCAAAGTGGGTTCACCTAATTGCCTTAATCATCTTGATGCCAAATTGAAATTTTTATGTAGTCTTAAAATATATGTCAAAGCAAGTTCTAGCAAGTTATCAATTTAAGATGTCCACACACAAAAAGAATAATAAGTTGATGGCTCAATTTCTCACTAGGTTAATGGTGATGCAAAGAAAAACCAACAAAATTGACAATAAGCACCAATTCTACTCGATTCTCAAATTCATGCTTCTAGAATTCAAAGGTCATCAATCAACAATTTATAACAATTGAACTTTCCAAACTTCATTTATTCAAAGAAAAACAAGAAAAACATTAACTAAACTTAAACTAAAAGTAAAAACACAAAATGCACCCCACACTTAAAAATTCACATTGTCCTCAATGTGAGCATACATAAACTAAGAATTAAAGACATAAAAATTAAAGAACGAATAAAATGGTGGGTTGCCTCCCACCTAGCACTTCTTTAACGTCGTATTAGCTGGACGTTCAGGGCAAATATCCCTAGTCTTAGAGGTGTAAAACCTCCTTTAAGTCCTGTATTTCCCCTCCAAAATAAAATTTGAGCCTGTGCCCATTGACTTTAAAATCTCCTTTTTCCGGGTGAGTTATTTCAACCACTCCGTAGGGAAAACTTCCTTGACAGTAAAAGGACCAGACCATTGAGATTTCAACTTACCTGGAAAGAGTCGAAGCCTTGAATTGTACAGTAATACCTGATCTCCCACTTGAAACTCTTTCCATGTAACACCCCAATACTCCATATAAATACTATACATATACCTAGTATACATACAGTAAGTATTTAAAGTATAAGGATGCCACTTTTCTTTTTACCTTTCAATACCTGTAACAAAATTCAAACCATAATAGGTCAATTTAAAGAACACTTACAAATTATTGTCTTTATCAAAACTTCATTTATACATATAATATAACATACTTAAAGTGGATACATATATGCATTACCCTCTAGTTGGTCTCGACAAAATCTTACTCTTCTCGTGGCATACCAAAAGACTTCATGTCTTCCACCAAGCTACCTGCGCGATAATACATCCGCGCTAAGCTCGAAAGCTTAGTAGTACAAATATAAAATACAAACATATATCATGGAAACACTAACATATAAAGATATCTCAATTCCATATATTTTTAGTTCTTATTAAGTTTATCCCTATTCATTTGCACCTTTCATATCTTTCAACTAATCTCACATCTTATACACATATAAACATAGCATTTCTACCAAGTCCAACCCATCACTAATATTCACAATCAACATCTCAATACACACATTATACATCATACCTATCACAAGTCACATTTCCAATTAAGACAATCATTGTCATCAACCACAATTCATCAATTGAATTTACAATCAATGCTAATACACACATTGTACATCATACCAATCATAACATTTCTTTATTCACAATTCAACATTAATGATTCATCACTAGTGCTCATAATCAATATTTCAACGCACATATTACATATCATCAATCACATGTCCAATGAAATATACCAAAGATTTCATTATCCATTTCTTTCAACATTTGTATATCACATTGACAACAAAGACAGACTCGGGCCCAACAGACACCACTATGTTATTCAGAGTTCAGAGTTACTGCTTTGGTCTATAATCATAATCATCAAGCCCGTAGGCATCATATATCAATATTTCTATCCATGGATAGTGTAACAGACCCAGTCTCTTGGACCATCAACTCATCATGAGAAGATCCTCAACCCGGCAAGACTGTTACCAATCATATATTTCATATTCACAATTCTCATAGTGTAACAGACCCAGTCTCTTGGACCTCAATTCAACTCAATTTGAAGAGATCCTCAACCCGGCAAGACTGTTACCTTTTTCATTTTATAGGCATGCCTCCAAACCCAGAACTCTGAAAACTGAATAACACATTAAACACATATTTCACTTATTGTTTCATTATCAATTTCAATCTCAATGTTCATTATCATCTAGGCAAACATGCCTTATTTCTTTCAATTAGATCATCATAGCCAATCACAATGGCTTCACAACATATCATATCTCAATCCATATGATACATATAACATCAGTGCTATAACATTACAAAGTACCTTATTCATATAGCACAATACAATTCACAAGATTCATAATACACAAATCATAGTATTGTTCATATAGTATCATGTGCATCATCATTATAATACTCAACATCAATTACATTAACCAAATGAACATATCATTATTCAATCACATGATTCACATTATACATATAGCATCATTGCTATAACATTACAAAGTACATTAAAGTAATTCTTCATAAAAATGTTTATCATAATAAATTTGCATAGCTCATACCTTGTTGAATGATCCTCTTCTCTTTCACACTATACAAGTCACATTAGATTAACAATGTAATAATTTACCTAATATTATTTAATTATACTCAATCAATTGTATTCTCATACATTAATATTCATCAAATCATTCACATCTTTCATTTTCCCATAACACAATTATATATATATACATATCATTAATGATATAAACACATCAAAATACATTAGTGATATGCATTAACAATGCAATCATGCAACATTGGTACTTACCTTAATAACATTTCACACCACTCTAAACTCTTCTCCACTCAATAGTTCTTCACTTCACAAATTAGGGCAATTCAACCTCTTCACAACCTAATCCAAAAGGAATATTAGCAAAATGACCATATGAATAGTACATTCTGGTTTTAGACTCCATTTTATCCTTATTTTGAAAAATTGTATAAAATAATCTACTTGACTAAAAATTCTAAAATTTTTACAGAATTTAGTTTTGTATCTTAAAATCATTCCTTTAAAATTTTAGATCAAACTGAACACAAAATCTTGGTCAAATAGTTCACCTAACCAGACTGCCCCAATTGCCCTGCATCCTGGCAGCAGTTCTGAACTTTGTGAATTCCATAAATCAAATTCAATCAACGTGGTTCCAAATTATTTTTCTCAAATACTAGACTCACTAATCAACAACATATCCAAAATTCAATTGGATATGATTTTTCTACATTTTATTAAAAATCCCAAAATATAGCTGTCTCAATTAAGGTACCTGCTGGAACAGGTCTAATAAAAATAATCTTTCTAAACTCATAACCATTCCAAAATTGAATCAACATATTTTTCAGTCATTCTAGACTCATAGAGGCACAACATATCAAAAATTCACTTCAAGAACATTTTTCTATAATTAATTAAAAATCATACAAGTCACAGCCTTTACTAATTGTAAAACAGAAAAATATTCACTAAACACAACTCTTACTCTTCCATCACCAACACCAATTTACTTCTCCTTTTCAAATCTATTTCAACTCTTCTCAACAAATTACAAACATACTTAATCATACTATTACTAAACATAACTCAATCCAAACACAACTTCAAAAAGAATCAAGGTAAACAAGAGAAAACTTACCAAGATGATAAAATTCCTTGAAATCCAACTTAGCTACTTGAAATCTCTCTCAACTTTGGAGCTTAAAATCATCAAAACCTTTCTTTGTTCTTTTGTTTTTCTTTGCCAATGAAGGAGCCGGCCAACACAAGGAGAAGAAGAAGAAATGATGAAGAAAACACAAAGTCCACATGCATTAAATACTCATCCAAAAGAAAATTACTATAATGCCCTCATCCATTTAACTAAACTTTTGTCACATATATACCCATATAGGTAATTTCACAAATCACAAATAAAATATCTTCTTCCCTTGACCAAGCCCTTTGACCAACTTATATGTTATATATATCACCATATACACTACATATACACTTCTCTCTACACAATGCATTCCTTCCAACTACACACATATACATTATTTTCTCAACTTCTATTATCCTCCAAATAAATCATACACAATTACCACTTATCAATCACACATTCAATTCACTAATAACAATATTATCACAACTTCTAGGCACACTTAGGGATATTACATTCCATTCCTTAATGTGAGCATCATGCCATCTCTTGGTATGTTCCTTATACATTTTTGCATTGTCATAAGCTTGCAATCTCCACTCGTCTAACTCGTTTACCTGTAATTTTCGCCTTTCACCTGCACAAGCTAGATCAAGGTTAATCTATTTTATGGCCCAATATGCATTATGCTCTATTTCAACAGGTAAATGGCAAGCTTTTCCATATACCAACCTAAATGGTGTAGTGCCCAAGGGAGATTTGAATGCAGTCCTAAAAGCCCATAGAGCATTATCCAATTTCTCGGACCAATCTCCCTATTCGTGTTCTCAACTTGGCCACTAGTTTGGGGATGATAGGGAGTAGCAAACCTATGTGTAATTCCTAATCTTTTGAAATCTTTCGCAAGCTGAAAGTTATAAAAGTGAGTACCCCTATCACTTATAATTGCTTTTGGTGTACCAAATCGAGAAAACAACTTCTTCAAAAAATTTACCACAACCCTAGCATCATTGGTTGCCAAGGCTTGGGCTTCAGGCCATTTAGATACATAGTCTATAGCTACAAGAATGTATTTGTTACCAAGGGAATTTGGAAAGGGTCCCATAAAATCGATCCCCCATACATCAAAGATTTCACAAACTAAAATCCCATTTTGGGGCATCTCATCACTAGATGAAATGTTTCCAGTCCTTTGGCATCGATCACAGCAGTTTATAAATTCGTAGCTATCCCTAAACAAAGTGGGCCAATAAAATCCTGATTCTAGTACCTTTTGAGCAGTCCTATTGGCTCCCATATGACCACCAGCTGGTCCAGCATGGCATTAACTAAGAATGTTCATTGTTTCGGGCCATGCCATACATCATTGGATCATGTGATCCTTATATAGTCTAAACAAAAAGGGATCCTCCCAAAAATAATATTTTAAATCAGAAATTTCTTCTTTGCTTGATAAGTTAAGTCCTTAGGAAGCTCCCTAATAGCTAAATAGTTAGCAAAATCTGCAAACCAAGTGTTTCAAAATTTAAGTTACTTACCTCACTTACCATGGCATATAGCTGCTCATCGGGGAAGTGATCATCAATGTCCCCTTCTTCAAACCTCTCCAAGGTTGGATTCTCCAAGCGAGAAAGATGATCTGCTGCAAGATTTTCAACTCCCTTCTTGGCTTGAATCGTCAAGTCAAATTCCTGCAACAACAAAACCCAACGGATTAGCCTAGGCTTAGCATCAATTTTCACAAATAAATACCTTAAAGCCGAATGGTCTATATAAACAATCACTTTTGACAAGATTAGATATGATTTAAACTTGTCAAAAGCAAAAACACAGCTAGCAGCTCTTTCTCTGTAGTTGTGTAATTAGCTTGAGCTGTGTTCAAGGTCTTGCTTGCATAGTAGATAGGCTGGAAATATTTCTCCTTGCGTTGACCCAAGACTGCTCCCACTGCAAAGTCACTTGCATCGTACATTAGTTCAAATGGTATATTCCAATTAGGAGCTAACATGATTGGAGCATGGGTCAATTTCTCCTTAAGAGTTGTGAATGCTCTCAAACATTCCTCATCAAAAACAAAATCCACATCTTTCTCAAGGAGTCTTGTCAATGGACGGGCTATCTTAGAAAAATCTCAAATGAACCTCCGAAAAAAACCTGCATGTCCTAGAAAACCTCTGATGGCCTTCACAGATGTGGGTAGTGGTAACTTCTCTATGGCGTCTACCTTAGCCCTATCCACCTCAATGCCCTTGTTTGAAATTTTGTGTCCCAACACAATTCCTTCTTGAACCATGAAATGACATTTTTCCCAATTAAGCACTAAGTTGGTTTCCTCACATCTTATCAAGACTCTTTCAAGATTTTCCAAACATCTGTCAAATGAGCTACCATAGACTAAGAAATCATCCATAAACACCTCCATAATATCCTCAACAAGTTCATCAAAGATTGCCACCATGCACCTTTGAAAAGTCACAGGTGCATTGCACAACCCGAATGGCATTCTTCAATATGCGAATGTCCCATATAGGCAAGTGAATGTAGTCTTCTCTTGGTCTTCCGGGGCAATAGGAATTTGGAAATAGCCTGAAAGACCATCCAAAAAATAGTAACACTCATGCCTGGATAACCTCTCCAACATCTGATCAATGAAGGGTAAAGGAAAATGGTCCTTCCTAGTTGCATCATTCAATTTTCTGTAATCTATGTAAACTCTCCAACCGGTAACTGTTCTTGTTGGAATCAGCTCATCATTTTCATTAGGGACCGCCATCATCCCTCCTTTCTTTGGTACTACCTGGACTGGGCTCACCCAAGAACTATCCGAGATCGGATATATAATCCCTGCATCCAACAGTTTTATCACTTCAGCCTTCACTACATCTTTCATCTTTGGGTTTAGTCTTCTTTGTGGTTGCACTACCGGCTTGAATTCATCCTCCATCAGTATCTTATGAGTGCAATAGGATGGACTGATACCCTTGATGTCTGCTATCTTCCAAGCTATCACTTTCTTATGTTTCTGTAACAACTGAATAAGCTTTTCCTTCTGCTCAGAAGATAGGTGGGAACTCAGAATTATTGGTAATTTCTTATTTTCTGCTAGAAATACATACTCAAGGTGATCTGGAAGGGGCTTTAGTTCCAAGTTGGGTGGATCAACCATCGATGGTTTTGGCTTCTCTTCCTTTGGCATCTCAATAGTCTCATATGCCCTGCATTTGAACAAACTGCTTGCTTCAAGGAAAGCAAGCTGCTCCATTGCTTCTTGACCCTTAACATTTTCCTGCAATAAACACAACTCAAGGGGATCCTTGGAAACAATGTTAGTAACACAATTTACGGTCTCATGCTCAACAACATCATTGCATGATTCCACCTCATCAAGTGAAAGTGAATGTTTCATAGCATCATGTATCCTAAAAATAACTTTCTCATCACCCACTCTGAAAGTTAATGTGCCATCATGAACATCGATAAGGGCACGGGCTATATTTAAAAATGGCCTACCAAGAATAAGTGAAACATCTGCATCCTCATCAATATCAATTACAACAAAATCATTGGGAAAAATAAAATTCCCGACTTTTACCAACACATCTTCTATAATGGCATGAGGGTGGACTACTGACTTATCAGCAATTTGGATGGTCATAAGTGTTGGTTTAGGTTTACCAATGCCTAACTCTTTAAACATTTTATAGGGTATAACACTTATGCTAGCCTCCAAATCAGCTAATGCACTCTTGACCTCAAGGTTACCTATTAAACATGGAATGGTAAAACTACCTGGATCTTTTAACTTCTTAGGTAACCTCCTTTGCAAAATTACCAAACTCTTTTCAGATAAATGCACTAAAGATACTTCCTCAAGTTTCCTTTTGTTAGAAAGGATATCTTTCAAAAATTTAGCATATTTAGGCATCTGTGACAGAGCTTCAGCAAGTGGAATATTAATGTGCAATTGTTTAAAAAGTTCAAGAAACTTACCGAATTGAGCATCAATCTTGCCCTTGTTCAACCTTGCCGGATAGGGTACTCTAGGTCGGTATTCCTTCAATATGGGGCTACTTTCTTGCGACTGCTTCTCTTTCTCACTTTCCAGTGCAGTTTTCTCTCTCGAAGTGACAGGAGGATCGTCTTCTTTTTCTTTTTCTTGTACTTCAGCCCTTTTCTCTGCCGCTTCTCCTCTTTTCTCATCCACATTACCTTTGATCTCTTTTCCACTCCTTAGTGTAATTGCCTTAAGCTGCTCTTTAGGATTTGCCTCAGTGTTGCTAGGCAAACTTCCTTGTGGTCTCTCACTGAGCAACTTGGCAATTTGCCCCACCTGATTTTCCAAATTATGAATGGAGGCTTGTTGATTTCTTAGGGTGGTTTCAGTTGATTGAAACCTAGTTTCAGAAGCTGCTATAAATTTCTCCATCATGTCCTCCAAATTACTCTTTCTTAGAGGGGAGCCTGTTGATGTTGGGGTTGCTGGAATCCAGGGGGAGATCTTGGATTATTTTGATTATTCCATGAGAAATTTGGATGATTTCTCCACCCCGAATTGTATGTATTGCTGTAGGGGTTATTCTGCTGTTGCCTTGGCATATTTCCAACATAGTCTACTTGCTCTTACCTAGCAAACATATTGCCAATTTGGCAATCTTGACTTTGATTTCCATCCCCACACCATTCACAAGACATCACCTGCATTACTTTCCCAGAAGGAGAGGCCAAAGAATTAAATTTTTTATTCAATGCTTCCAATTGGGCTTTCAAAGCCACCACAGGATCTAATTGGTGTGAACCCATGGCCTTCAGCTTTCCTTGCTCCCTTGGGGCTTGCCACTGATAATTGGTGATAGCCATGTCTTCAATTAAATCCCTTGCTTGTTCAGGTGTCTTGTTGTTTATGGTGCCACCAGCTGTTGCATTAATGGTTTGCTTACTTACATAATTCAACCCATTGTAAAATATTTGAATTTGAAGCCATAGTGGAAGTCCATGACGAGGACACCTTCTCAACAAATCTTTAAATCTTTCCCAGGCATCATAAAGGGTCTCACCATCTTGCTGCAGAAAGGAGGAGATATCATTCCTCAACTTAGTGGTTTTGGATGGTGGGAAGTATTTTTCTAGGAATTTCTCTGCCAACTGACCCCATGTGGTGAAGGTTCCCTGAGAAAAAGATTTTAGCCACTTCTTTGGTCTATCTCTAAGGGAAAATGGGAACAACCTCAGCCTAATTGCATCATCTGAGACATTATTTATCTTGAATGTGTCACATATTTTCAGAAAATTCTCAATATGTGCATTAGGATCTTCATCAGGAAACCCATCGAACTGACAAGTCTGCTGCACCATTTGAATTACATTTGCCTTTATTTTGAACTTGATCGCAGCAACTGTCGGCCTCCAGATACTAGATTCAACTCCATTGAGATTGGGCTTAGCAAACTCCTGCATTGTCCTTGGCCCAGCTCCTTCCATCGCTTCAAACTCTTCTTCTTTGTCTATTTCCAGATTTATTTTTGTTTCTGCGTCTTCCAAAACTACCTCCTCTTCTTCCTTTCGCTTTCTTCTTAATGTTCTTTCTAGCTCTGGGTCTAACTCAAACAGTAGGGATGAGTTACCTCTGGTCATAAATGGGAGGAAATACCTAAAAATAAGCAAGAACCAATTTTAAAAACAAATAAAACTAAAACTAAATCAACAGTCTTAATTATATTACTAATATTGAAATAGTTGTTCCCCGACAGCGGCGCTAAAAACTTGATGCGTCACGCCTAGTGCTATAGCAATACCGCAAGTGCACTGGTCACCCAAGTAATAAAGTAGTGAGTGAGTTATCGTTCCACTGGGGATAAGTCCAAGTACTAGTGTAAATCTTAATTGTTGTTTAGCAATTCAATAGTTGTTGTGATGTTTTGTAATTAAAACAATTAATTTAATAACTGGAAGTAAAGGGAAATTGAATGTTGTGCAAAAAGGATTGATGATAATAATATTATCCGGATATTGAATCCCCCTAGCCTCAATGATATTTATGAACATCTATTCAGTTAATTCATTTAATAGAGTTGAGTTGGCATTCCTCTAACTTAGACTAAAATCTCTCTCGAGTGAATTAATCCCTAATCACTAAGTAGAGTGCCGAAATCTCTTCTCAAACATAATTAGTTAGATCTTGCATTAAGAACAAGGAACTGTAAACCAAAGGATCTTGTAAGTCTATCTCTAGTACTCCAATCAATCCTCAACTCTTATGAGTATTCAATTCATATCAAGCTTTCTCAAGTCAATAATATGAAAATTGCAACCAATCAATAAGCATGCTATTATCAATTAGAAATAGATCATTAGGCATCATAAGAATAAAATAACTAAATCAAATGATTCAACTAAATATAATTATTCAATCTATACAAATAAGCTAGGGTTCATCAATATCTAGATAGAGAATGAATTAGTTCATATTCAAGACCAAAAAAATAGAACAAGAGAGATGAATAAAAGAAACTAAACAATCCATGGCGAATAATTTGTATTTCTTCACTTCAACCCTTGATTCTTGGTTTAGATCTTGTATGGAATGTATCTCCTTCTTCAAACTCAGCTCAAGACTCTCCTCTTTGCTCCAGTAGTTGGCTCCTTCTTCCTTTGTTCTAGCCTTCTCCAAAAACTCTCTAAAAACCTCCAAGAACTTCTCCTTTTAACTCTCTTCAAAGCTCTCAGCCCATACCTTCCAACTCACACCACTCTTCCTTGTTTCCCACATTTCCTTTGTTTTATTTTTCTTTTCCTCAAATTAGGTAAGCTTTTCTTTTGTTTAATATTACTTTTGACAAAAGCTAGTCTTTGTTTCCCCACTTGTCTACAAAAGAAATTCAATTATTCAAAGTTGCCCTAGGTGAAACGGCCAAGCTTGCTGGTCGTGTCTCTCACTTTGCTTGGGACACGGCCAAGCTTGCTGGCCGTGTCTCCTTCTGCCCTTTCTTTCCTTCTTTTCTTCTAGGTGACATGGCCAAGCTCCTGGCCGTGTCATGTGACACGGCTAGTGGCTTGGCCGTTTCATGTGGGTGTGTCACTTTCTGCTTTTAGCTTTGCTCTTCACTTGTTCTTTGGCTTAGGTTGGGACACTGCTAAGCTTGTGGCCGTGTCATGTGACACGACTACTGGCTTAGGTGTGTCACCTGCCAGTGTCAACTTCTGCCTTCGTTTCTTTCCTTTCTTGGTTTTATTCCTTGGGTGAGATACGTCCACTGGCTTGGCCGTGTCTCTTGGGTGTGTCAGCTACTGTCTTGGAATTCATTTGAGGGACACGGCTTGGCCATGTCTTGCTTGATTCATGCTCTTTCTTCATTGTTTTGATCATCCAAGGGAGTTTTTTGCACTTTGACCTAAAACAAACACTTAAAACAAACTTTAAACCAAAATTAAATGAAACATTAACTAAAAACACATAGAAATCATACTAAAAACAAGTATAAAAATGCTCTTATCAAATTTCTTCTTTTTCAAAATGACTAGATCTCTCTCAAGCAATGGGCCTTCTATGCCCCTGAGTCCATATCCACTTCATCTTTGCTTCATAGAGTATATGTTGTTTACTTTGACAAAGAATAGGAACACAAGACAAAAAATGTAGTGTGATATGCTGATGTATGCATGATATGCATGAATGATACTTATAGTCATTCCATGGACTCACGGATTGAGGTGCTCAGCTAAAGTGTTCTCATTGGTTCCTTTCAAATGCTAGTTCAGGTCTTGAATTGGAATGACAGAAGGCTTCGCATTTATGGCTTTCATCTTCCAGATGTTGAAAACATGAGTGGTGAGGCCCAAACAGTATAGTCAGGGATACATCCATTCCAAACTATGATTCAGCATGTCAATTGGTAGCTAAAGACATGGGAGATATTCGTTTCAACACATTTGGTTAGCAACTTCTTCATGATATGACCTTGCAAGCAATCCATTATTTTAAATTTTTTTTTTACTTAAATGTGTCCTTCGAGGTTCGACGATGCAACATACTTCCCTTAACTTGAAGGTTTATGCAATAAGAAAATAGTTTTTTTTTGCTTTGTCAAATCAATGTCATTGTACCTCAGGACTCGATTTTCTGAATTAACACATCTATAAAATGACAACCCTAGTTACTATACTAAACTCAAAAATCATTTCAATTTAAGCAAGAACTATTGCACTTTAGATAGATACATATACCTTACTTGGCCAAAGATCTCATCCAGTGCATGCTTATCTGAACTATCTCCACTAATAGACTCTACCTACCAAGAGAGATCAACATGTCTTTAATGGGCATGAAATGGGATCTATAAGGGATATGGTTTAAATGAAGGTCATTTGTAAGTTGGAGCCAATGTGACACTATGGGCAAACCCTCACACTACAAATTTTTTGTTTGAGCCATAGGCAGCTTGGAGCAATCTTGCTAGACTCCAATTTCCTTTTATCTCCTTAGAAAAAATATAGAACTGATGAAGATGATCTTCATCTTTTCCTTTTGGTTTTGCACAAACTTAGGACCCATTTTTTCTTCTTTTTTTGGCCCTAGCTCCAAAAGAATTATCTTCACTATGGATGAGTGGAGTAGAGTGAGTCTTATTTCAACAAGGATAAATTATTTGTTATCCTGATGTCATCTTAATGAATTGGGGATATCAGGTCTAATATCAGGTGAACTTCAACTACCCATATGGTCTTGAGAACTTCAATTGTACTTATGGTCTTGACTATGCATTCATTTCTTTGATCTTCCTGTATGTTCCCCTTAGTGATCATCAGATTTATCATAAGAGTTATAACAGCTCAGGGTAGGTTATTGGGTTTACCAGCCAATGAAGAGTAAGCTAAAATTTATGAAGGCTCAAAGGGAAAAACTAGGGATTAATGTTAATAGGGCAGATAATAGTTGTTGGCTAACCAAACAATGCCTAGATCATCTCTCCCTTAAATAAGCAGAGTTCAATTTCACCTCAAGAGTTCGTCAAAGCATGCTCTAAGATGGACTAACCCCTAGACACTCATAATTATGCAGAAGCCCTCTTTAAGTAAACATAGCTCAATGCTATAGAATAATCCCCTCACCTAGTAACATCATTCAAATCATGATGCACATATACGTTAATTTATAAATATTTAGCTAGATTCATCATTGGTTGGGCACCAAAATGAACAAAGACCATGAAAAATTTAATGAAAATAATTTATTCAAATAAACATAATTTGACAAAACATAATTATTACAATTAAAGACTAAAGAAAAGAAAATGAAACAAAAGCCAAACAAGCTAAGGGAAATTTGTTGAGTGGAATCGAAGATGCTTCATTTATTTAGGTATATCAAGGGCAAGGTTTTTTCCATCATCAAGGATCATTGATTCATTATCCACGGTTAGTCCAAGCTTACTTAGTAGCACATCCTCTTTAGCAGCTTCTCCATCCATATCATGATAAGATGACAAGATAAAACTCTCCTCCTTCATGAAGGTTGCAAGCAGTGGCACCCATCCAAATTGAGGCAGAGGATTATTCTTAGTGTTGGGCTTATCAGGCTCAGGCAGCTTTTCACTGTCAATCAAATCTTGGATCTCATGCCTTAATCAAACACATTCATCTGTCTCATGCCCTTGAGTGTGATGAAATTGATAAAAAGCTTTGGTATCAAAGTTTGGAGGTAAAGAATTTGGCAAGGGTCGACGAGCCAATGGTTGTAGCAAATCCATCTTCATTAGATTCTCTAACATTTTTGACAAAGGTTCTCCTAAGTCTGAAAATTTACGCTTCTTTGCTGGTTCAGTTGTTGCATTTTTCTCAACACCTCTTCTTTCCCTTTGACTTTGCCTACTGGGTGGTATCTACCCTTATTGCTCCATTTAGACAACACATGGTTCAACTGGTCTTGTAGAATAGGGATTGACCCCTCATTTTTTATTTGATCTGTATCAGTGGACTTGTTCCTTGTTAATTTTGCCTTTCCCTTCTTCTTTACATCAATGGTGGATGCCTCATTAGCATTGTTGATGATCTCTAGAATTACAATCAACTAGGTCTTCATAATTTCAGCCAATTGATCCCACAGCTCAGCCATTCTAGCTTTGACAACCTCATCGACTATATCCCTTAGCTGGCTCATATTCATCCTCCCAATGAAGCACTTGAATCAAAATCACTGTTGTAGGTAGTGTCATTGTATGCTCTTGAATTGCTATACTCCAAGTCTGTGAGCCAGAAGGGATCAATGATATGCAATACATTTATGCATGTATGCACAAACAATAAGCAAACAAAGGTAATTAGGATGTTCATTCCAGCCTTATAACTTCCATACACGAATGGCGAGTCTCTTTTCCTAGGTATATAGTCAACAAAATACCAATATGGGATATTTTGTTTCTCAAAAAATTCCCTCAGACAGTTTAACCAATAGTTGCATTTTCTAATATAAAAGTTGGTCCATGATAATTCCCATTAATTAGGTTTTAATCCATTGAATCTCAATTAAAATAGCTTTTATGCTACATTAGATTAAAACTAAATTAAGAGGTTTATCATAAATATATTTCTTATTTGAAAAAGTAACTAGTGATTCATGCCAAAAATAAGCCCATGATTAATAGTTCTTGGTATAAGCTAGGCTCATAATTAATTTTTGGTATTCCATAATTGACGTTAATAATTTGTAAGCTCATTTAAGAAAGGGTTTTAACAAATTTTTTTAAAAGCCCACTCAAAAGGTTTGTTAAAAATGATTTTTGGGCTTTGTATTTGGGTCTGTTAGTGTATATGCCCTAGGCCATTGATTTGGACCTTAATGTTATTCATTTTGTTATTAATAAAGAAGTTTTTTATTATCATTGTTATGTTTGCATGTTATATATAATAATGATTATATCCCTGGTTTATTATTGTTATGGAGATAATAATAAATATAACTAGTGTAATATTAATTTGATAATCATAAGATGATTATAGGTATGAAGATACAAATCAATATTATGGATACATGTTAGAGAACAGTGTATTGGATAGACCCACATAGATATCACTTCATGGTTTAATGTCATAAGTGTATCTCATAATAGTTTTCATTTAATCCTTTGACTTGAGATTGTCATAGTTTCCAACATAAGGAATATTATGTTTTGACATGATCAAACGTTATCTGTAACTAGATAATTATAAAGGTTATGCTTGAACATGATATAAATTATGTAGAGGAAAATGAACAATCAAGATGGAATTTGTCCCTCTCTATGAGAGAGATATCTTCTGGGCCCCTCGATAAGTGTAACTGAGAAATGCATGGCCATGCTCAAATAAGTTGATATAAGATCAATCTTATTTGTTTATCAGTTAACTTGGAGATCGAGTAATCATAAGTTTGGACAATATAAGTATGACATTTACTATGACTTATGTTCAAACTAGATATCGTGTGACAAAGGGATTAATGCATGTACTATTTCAGGTTTTTCATTTATGATGATTCTCATGATTAATTGGGTAGTCGTAATGTCTTGCTAGAGGCCAATTATGATTTGTGCATTTCAATA
The DNA here is from genome assembly GCA_947685225.1 of Garcia nutans. Lineage (NCBI taxonomy): Eukaryota > Viridiplantae > Streptophyta > Magnoliopsida > Malpighiales > Euphorbiaceae > Garcia > Garcia nutans. The sequence goes on from CANTUV010000068.1 coordinate 7,883,058, forward strand.
GAGATTGAAATACACTACCAATTAATATGAGCCTATCGGGTCACACACATAGAACGTAGGCTGTACTTAAATAATAATAATTATATTTAATTATTGTTGTTAGTATTATTATTATTATTAGATATTAATAATAATATTGTTATAATAATTATTATTAGATAATAATTATTAAAACGTGGGTCCATATGGGATATGGAAAGTTAGGGTTTTGATAAAAAGAAGTCTTTTAAAACGGTTTTAAAAAGGACTGGAGGTTTAATGATCTTATAATTTCGTTTTGCAAAAGAAAACGTAAGAAGAGAAAAAAAACCTAAAAAACCCTAGTTTCGTTTTGAAAAGGTTCAGCCACTGCCGTTGGTGAGCTAGCACTCAGACCGGCGTACGTTTGTGTGGATTTCGTTAGAGGGTGTTCGTCTTCAGAAGGCAGCATCTGTTAATCGTTTTGAAGCTACACAAAAAGGTTAGTTTCGAATCTCTTTTATCGAATTGAATGGATCACATGGATCCTGTGAGTAAATCGAAAGAATTTTTTGTTTTCCGCTGCGGCAAGGGTTGCAGATTCTTCACGATTTACTAACAGTGGTATCAGAGCCTCTTGTTGATTCCATTTATTTCGAAATATACCATGTTGATGTGTTGATATGATCTATTGTTTTTCGAATGGCATGATTGGATTCGTTTTATCATTTGATGATGATTCGAATCTGTTATATGAGATATAACATAAATTGTTGTTGATATATGATGTCAAAGATGACCAATTGTATAAGATACAATTCTGTGAAATCAAATTGGGGTTGGTATACGATCTGTTATGGTTTCGAATTAGGGTTAATATGATTAATTCAATTCGTTTATTCATATTGAATGTATACATAGATTTCGATTTTGATTAATATGATTATTGAGTAAATCGTTTCTAAGGTTTCTGGTAATAGTTCTCTGTTAATATGATTAATAGATTACTATTATATTATGTTTAATATGATTAACAGAATAAGGGTTTTGACAGAAAATAATTAATTGGATTAATGATTCTGTTTAGCTTCGAGGGACCGCCGTATGTTCGCGCCCTATAGTTCGTTACCGCGACATTAAGAATGTCAGTATATTTATTTCTATTTAACATGTTAGTGATGAATATGTTATGTTTGTTTGATGTCTTGGCATGGTGCATAGCATGGCCTTATGACCTATGTGATTGGTTTATTTATATCTTAATTTTTATATATATACGGCCTGCGTGTCGTTTATTTTTGTAACTTTATAATTACTAGTTTAGTAGTTAGTTTTTATTATTAATGTAATAATGAAGACTCAAGCTTGGAGAAGAAGATGAAAATTCCATGGAGATGAAGTTGCCTTTCAAGATATGAAGAAATGTACTATTGTAAATGTTGTAATAGATAGGTTTTCTTTTCACCTAGGGTTGCCTATATGATCTTCATTTGGTCTCATGAAGATCATATCTAGTTTGGCCATGCTATGTCACGTTTATTTTTATCAAATATGTATGAGATGCCATGTTTGATAGTTTATGTATGCATATAGGATATGATATATAAATGTCAATTTTAACATGTTTTCAAAAAAAAAATTAAATGGAATGAACCCTCACTATTAATCTAAGTTTTAATGCCATCCATGTCTTAAACACTTATCAAGGCTAAGATCACCTAAATGTAGATTTTGCCAAAGCAAAGTACTTTAGGTTATCCTAGCAAGATATGATGAGTAATGGTGCTGCTCATGCGTTTAAAATTGGTTAGACTTAATTAGGCTATCAAAATGGTTTTGGGCCTAAGGCATTAGATGGGGTATAACATGCTATGACATATGATGTCATGATCCCATATTATCTAAGAGTTACATATGATGTAATTGGTAATGGGTTACCTACCATAATAACTTGATTTTAAGTGTCATGCCAAAGCTGACTTAATATTAAGTAAAATTGGATCTTAGCCCACTAAAATGTCATTGTGATGATTGAGGGTTATATTTTAGTGGGAGTTTAATTACTTATCACCTTTTATTAATTAAAATTTGCATATTTTGTAGATTGAAATGGCTACCAACAATAACTCCACTTTATCACTGCGATCCATCCTTGAGAAGGAAAAACTGAAAGAGAATGGGACTAATTTTGTTGATTGGTTTAGGAACCTGAGAATTGTTCTCAAACAAGAAAAGAAGTCCTATGTGCTTGATGAAGCTGTCCCTGAGCCACCTCCTGCTAATGCTTCTAATGCTGATAAGAACAAGCATAAGAAGCATATGGATGATTCCAATGACATTGGATGTCTTATGCTTGCTACTATGTGTCCAGAACTTCAGAAGGATCTGGAACACTTGGAGGCTTATGAGATGAGTGTCCATCTCAAACAAGCTTTCCAACAGCAAGCTAGGCAGGATAGATTCGACACTGCTGTTGCATTATTTGACTGCAAGATGTCAGAGGGCGAATCGGTTAGCGCTCATGTTTTGAAAATGAAGGGCTACATTGATCACCTTGCCCGACTTGGATATCCCTTGAGTTTAGAACTCTCCACGGATTTGATCCTTCATTCTTTGCCCAGCAGTTTTTCACATTTTGTTATGAACTATAATATGAACAACATGGAAAAGTCCATTCCTGAGCTACATGGTATGCTCAAAACTGCTGAAGGGAATATCAAAAGGCCCACTAAGGCTACCCATGTATTGAATGTCAATAAGGGTAAGCCTATGAAGAAAAAAGGCAAGGCAAAGGGTAAAGCAACAGTTGCTACAAAGCCTAAGGGACAGCCCAAGCCAAAAGAACGCAAGGCACCTGTTCCTAAGGAAGGAACTTGTCACCATTGCAAGGAGCCTGGGCATTGGAAAAGAAATTGCCCACTTTATTTGGCTGAATTGAAGAAATCGAAGGGTAGTGCGACTACGTCTTCAGGTATATATGTTATAGAAATTAACTTATCTGCTTCTACTTCATGGGTATTGGATACTGCATGTGGTTCTCACATTTGTACAAATGTGCAGGGACTCAAAAGGAGTAGATCACTGAAAAGGGGCGAAGTTGACCTACGAGTTGGGAATAAAGCAAGAGTTGCTGCACTAGCTGTAGGATCTTATGAACTTCATATGCCTAATGGCTTTTTGTTAAATTTGAACAATTGCTATTATGTTCCTACTCTGAGTAGGAATCTTATTTCAGTTTCAGTTTTGGATGATGAAGGTTTTTCATTTTTAATTAAAAATAAGACCTGTTCTATTTTTGATAAAGATGATTTGCTTTATGGTATTGCAAGATCTTTTAATGGCCTTTATGTCCTTGACTTAGATGATTCTAGGGAGAATCATATTTATAACATAAACTCTAAGAGAATTAAGCCAAATGACCTAAACCCTACATTTTTATGGCATTGTCGTCTTAGCCATATAAATGAGAGACGCATTTCTAAACTCCATCAAGATGGATTATTAGATTCATTTGATTTTGAATCATTTGATAAATGTGAATCTTGTTTACTTGGCAAAATGACAAAGAATCCTTTCACCGGACAAGGTGAAAGGGCTAATGACTTGCTAGGACTAGTACATACAGATGTATGTGGCCCGTTAAGCATTAGTGCCAGAGGAGGATATAATTACTTCATTACTTTTACTGATGATTTCAGTAGGTATGGCTATGTCTACCTAATGAAACATAAGCATGAGGCTTTTGAAATGTTCAAAACTTTTCAAAATGAAGTACAAAATCAACTTGGTAAAACTATTAAGGCACTTCGATCTGATCGAGGTGGTGAATTTTTGAGCCAAGAGTTTGACGAACATCTAAGAAATTATGGAATTGTTTCACAATTAACTCCTCCAGGAACTCCACAGTGGAATGGTGTTTCTGAAAGAAGAAATCGAACTTTATTAGATATGGTTCGATCTATGATGAGTCAAGCAGATCTTCCATTATCGTTTTGGGGTTATGCCTTGGAGACAGCTGCTTTTGTTTTAAACCGTGTACCATCTAAAGCGGTTGAAAAGACACCATATGAGATATGGACTGGCAAAACACCTAGTTTGTCTTTTCTTAAGATTTGGGGTTGTGAGGCTTATGTGAAAAGACCAGTTTCAGATAAGTTAGCTCCAAAATCTGCTAAATGTATCTTTGTGGGATATCCTAAGGAAACTAAAGGATATTATTTCTATATTCCATCTGAGAACAAAGTGTTTGTTGCTCGAAATGGAACCTTCTTGGAAAAGGAATTCATTTCTAAAAGAACTAGTGGGAGCACAGTTCAATTAGATGAATTTATAGAACCACAAGAAGATATTGAACCGCCTGTAGAAACAGTTTCAGAACCACAAGTCATTGTGGAAACTGAAAATGTTACACAAGTTCTGCGCAGATCTGATAGACCACGTCATCAGCCTGAGAGATATGGATTTCTCATGACTGAAAGTCGTGAAGTTTTGCTCATAGATCAAGATGAGCCAACTACCTATCTTGAAGCTGTGTCAGGTCCAGATTCAGAGAAATGGCTTGGAGCCATGAACTCTGAGATGCAGTCCATGTTTGACAACCAAGTTTGGGCCTTAATTGATCCTCCCGAAGGTATTAAGACTATTGGTTGCAAATGGGTTTTCAAGAAGAAAATTGACATTAATGGAAATGTGCAAACCTATAAAGCAAGGTTGGTTGCTAAAGGTTTCAAACAAACACATGGTATAGACTATGATGAAACTTTTTCTCCAGTTGCTATGATTAAATCTATTAGGATTCTCCTTGCCATTGCTGCATACTATGATTATGTGATATGGCAAATGGATGTCAAAACCGCTTTCCTTAATGGAAATTTACTCGAGGATGTGTACATGACACAACGTGAGGGTTTTGTAAATCCTGAGAATTCTGGGAAGGTTTGCAAGCTTCAAAGGTCCATTTATGGATTGAAGCAAGCATCTCGAAGCTGGAATCTTTGTTTTGATGAAACAGTTAAGAACTTTGGTTTCATTCAAAATGAAGATGAACCATGTGTTTACAAGATGGTTAGTGGGAGTGCTATCGTGTTCTTAGTCCTATATGTAGATGACATATTGATCATTGGAAATGATGTCCCCACTTTACAAAAGGTTAAAGATTGGTTAGGGAATTCTTTTTCAATGAAGGACTTGGGAGAGGCTGCATATATCCTTGGTATAAGGATCTATAGAGATAGATCTAGAAGGATAATTGGCTTAAGTCAAAGTACATACATTGACAAAGTGTTGAAGAGGTTCAGTATGCAAGATTCCAAGAAAGGATTCTTGCCTATGTCACATGGTATTCATCTTGGCAAGAATCAATGTCCTAAGACATCTGAGGAGCGAGATAGAATGAATAAGATCCCTTATGCTTCTGCTATTGGATCTATTATGTATGCCATGCTATGTACTAGACCTGATGTCTCATATTCTTTAAGCACAACAAGTAGATATCAAGCTGATCCTGGTGAGGGTCACTGGACAGCTGTTAAGAACATTCTTAAGTATCTAAGAAGAACTAAGAATGTTTTCTTAGTTTATGGAGGTTTGGAAGATGAACTAGTTGTAAATGGTTACACAGATGCTAGTTTCCAAACTGATATAGATGATTACAAATCGCAGTCAGGTTTTGTATTCACATTGAATGGTGGAGCCATTACTTGGAAAAGTTCCAAGCAAAGCACAGTAGCAGATTCTACAACAGAAGCTGAGTATATAGCAGCATCAGATGCTGCTAAGGAAGCAGTTTGGCTGAAGAAATTCATCACTGAGCTTGGAGTGGTGCCTAGCATTGCTAATCCTATGGCTATCTATTGTGACAACAATGGTGCCATAGCGCAAGCAAAAGAGCCAAGGTCCCATCAAAAATCTAAGCACATACTCAGGCGATTTCACCTCATTCGAGACATCATTGATAGAGGTGATATCAAGATATGCAAAGTTGACACAAATGACAACATAGCAGATCCATTGACAAAGCCTCTCTCGCGGGTCAAGCATGATCAGCACACTAGGTCTATGGGCATGAGATATTTGTTAGACTAGGCCTAGTGCAAGTGGGAGACTGTTAGTGTATATGCCCTAGGCCATTGATTTGGACCTTAATGTTATTCATTTTGTTATTAATAAAGAAGTTTTTATTATCATTGTTATGTTTGCATGTTATATATAATAATGATTATATCCCTGGTTTATTATTGTTATGGAGATAATAATAAATATAACTAGTGTAATATTAATTTGATAATCATAAGATGATTATAGGTATGAAGATACAAATCAATATTATGGATACATGTTAGAGAACAGTGTATTGGATAGACCCACATAGATATCACTTCATGGTTTAATGTCATAAGTGTATCTCATAATAGTTTTCATTTAATCCTTTGACTTGAGATTGTCATAGTTTCCAACATAAGGAATATTATGTTTTGACATGATCAAACGTTATCTGTAACTAGATAATTATAAAGGTTATGCTTGAACATGATATAAATTATGTAGAGGAAAATGAACAATCAAGATGGAATTTGTCCCTCTCTATGAGAGATATATCTTCTGGGCCCCTCGATAAGTGTAACTGAGAAATGCATGGCCATGCTCAAATAAGTTGATATAAGATCAATCTTATTTGTTTATCAGTTAACTTGGAGATCGAGTAATCATAAGTTTGGACAATATAAGTATGACATTTACTATGACTTATGTTCAAACTAGATATCGTGTGACAAAGGGATTAATGCATGTACTATTTCAGGTTTTTCATTTATGATGATTCTCATGATTAATTGGGTAGTCGTAATGTCTTGCTAGAGGCCAATTATGATTTGTGCATTTCAATAGAGATTGAAATACACTACCAATTAATATGAGCCTATCGGGTCACACACATAGAACGTAGGCTGTACTTAAATAATAATAATTATATTTAATTATTGTTGTTAGTATTATTATTATTATTAGATATTAATAATAATATTGTTATAATAATTATTATTAGATAATAATTATTAAAACGTGGGTCCATATGGGATATGGACAGTTAGGGTTTTGATAAAAAGAAGTCTTTTAAAACGGTTTTAAAAAGGACTGGAGGTTTAATGATCTTATAATTTCGTTTTGCAAAAGAAAACGTAAGAAGAGAAAAAAAACCTAAAAAACCCTAGTTTCGTTTTGAAAAGGTTCAGCCACTGCCGTTGGTGAGCTAGCACTCAGACCGGCGTACGTTTGTGTGGATTTCGTTAGAGGGTGTTCGTCTTCAGAAGGCAGCATCTGTTAATCGTTTTGAAGCTACACAAAAAGGTTAGTTTCGAATCTCTTTTATCGAATTGAATGGATCACATGGATCCTGTGAGTAAATCGAAAGAATTTTTTGTTTTCCGCTGCGGCAAGGGTTGCAGATTCTTCACGATTTACTAACAGGGTCATGAGGTAGAAAGGAATTTTTTGACCCGTTTAGAAGAAGTTTTATATCTAAAGGCCATCTTGAAACCTTTGAAAATAGTTTTGGTCTTTTAGATTTAAAGGCAAAAATTACTTTGAGCTTACAATATAATTAGGTCATATTAAAAAAAGAGAAAACCAAATAAGCCATGTTTTAAACCAAGATAAATTAATCATAGTCAAACAACAAGTATTCGGAGTAAAAACCTAAGGAAAATAACTAGGCCAATTATATGAGCTTTAGTCTTTGGGTTGAAAGGCTTAAGTTCCAATAGCAAGTATATACCAAAAGGTACAAGGTTATGAGTGGTTATGCCATGCTCAAACTCCATACCTTGAGTGAAAAGTATGGTATCCCTTACATAACACAACTCGGGTAACTCGGGCATCCTAACTCACACACACAATGCAATCTAAATGATGCAATGGATAATATCATAATAAGAAAGAATAAAATAATACAAAGACCAATGGAATCAACTTCTCTTATCTCCAGTGGAGTCGCGACTGTGAGCAGGAATTTTCGCTCCCACTCCTATGTGGAATGGTTCTTGCGACTTTGGCACTGTTAGGCTCAGGGCCTTAGAGAACACAAGCCTAAACCTAGAGAAAATAGAGTCATCACTCGGATGGGCCGGGAAAAAGAATAGAGTGAATGACTCAATTTCTAAGGAATCCCCAACCCCCCTATTGGGTTTAAAAAGTTGGGTATGCGTGGGGAATGTGAGAATGACCCAGCATCCCTACAGTGCCCAATTCATTGGAACCGGCCTCCTTTTTAGGTCTAAATATTATTAAATTTTTAATTTATTATAGAATCATCCATATTACACACATATTAAAATAAATAAATATTCATTATATTAAAATCAAAGAAGGTCCAAGCAAAACTATAAATGGGCACCCATACAATATGGAAATATGACCTTACAATGTCCAATATCTAAAACTAAATAAAATAGGACACCCACCATTTGGTGAAAATGTGTCCTTTACATTAATCGTAAAGTCTTTAAATAAGCTAAACCATAGAAATTAAATAAATCAAACAAATAAGGCACCCACGAGTAGAAACATGTCTTTTACAAGTCTATTTAAAAATGCATATAAATCTAAGGAAAAGAATAAAGCAAAGAAAAATAATACAACGTATATGAAAATAATTGAATAATTAAAAAGAAAAAAAAAACAAACATATCATAATATTATCCATTAAAGAAATATAGAGTGTGACGACAAGGGTTGCATTTACGGCGGTCCCGCTAGCCGATTAGCGGGAGGGGGTCAAGGGGCAGCGCCCCCGAAAGGTAAATGGCTTACATGATTGTGAGCGGGGATTTTTGCCCCCACTCCCGGTGGAATGGTTCTTGCGACTTCGGCACTGTTTAGGCTCGGGGCCTTAGAGAACACGGACCTAAGTCCTAAGAAAATGGAGTCGCCACCCGGACGGGCCGGGAAAAAGAAAGGGGTGGATGACTCGATTCCTAAGGAATCCCCAACCCCCTAATGGGTTCAAAAAGTTGGATACGTGTGGGGAAGGTGAGAAATGGCCCAGCACCCCCACAATGCCCGGTTCATTGAAACCGGCCTCCTTTACAGGTCTTAATATTATAAAATTCTTAAGTATAATAATATTATCCATATTACACATAATAATTGAAATAAAGCATCGATATATTAAAAATCAAAATAATGTCCAAACAAAGCAAATAAATGGACACCCATCCAAAGATGGAAACATGTCCTTACATCACATGCCTAAATAGGACACCCACCGAAAGGTAGAAACATACCCTTTACATTGGTTCTAAAATAGAAAAGCAAATTAAATTACATGATATTTAACTAATGAGGTACCCACCAAGTGGAAACATACCTTTTACAACTTTTGGAAATCTAAATTAATTGATAAAAGTAAATAATCATTCTTCATAAATAAATCATTCATCAAAGGTATTAAATATCAATAGAAAGTAAACATCCATCCATGATAAATAAAATAAACCAAGCATTGAACTTACATAAATTAAAGCATATAAAATAAATCAAAATATAATCAAATATGGAATTGAATAAAGCAAATAAAAGTCCAAATATAGCTACTATGACTTTTTATGGAATTAAAATAGATTAGGATTTTATGTTTTAAAAGGTTGGTAAGACTCTTTGATTAACTAAATTAATATTTGAATAGTGAAATCATGAAACTAGGGTTTTAGACACTTTAAAATACTTTTGATTTGTGGTTTTAAATGATAATTTCAAGCTTCTGTGTAAATTTAAAATATTTATGTTTTTATGGTTTTTAATGTTTTTAAGGATTAGGGCTTAGAAAAAAATTTGGGTTTAAAGTTTTAAAGGGTTAGAGTTCAATATTTTAAGTTTGGAAGTTGAATTAGGGTTTTAGGATTTAAAATTAGGGTCTTGGGTGATGAATTTGAATTAGGATTTAGAAAGACAATTTGATGTTTTAATGAGGTTTTATGAATTTAAACAAACGGATTAAAGTTTTTATAAATAGAAAAGATTTTTTTTATGGTTTTTGAAGAAACATAACCTAGTTTAAACTTTTGAAGAAAAAGAATCAAATTTTGTTTTTATTGAAAAATATGTTTATTTAAGGTTTTAAGATTTGAAGAGGTAAAAATAACAATTTTAAGTCTTTTTGGAAAATAAAGTAACGTATTAGTGCTTTTAACTTTGGTAAAACTAAATTAAAGTTCTAAGGTTTTTGATTTAAAAAATAAAACTTCATAGATTATGCTACTGTGAAAAAATAAAAAAAAATTAACATACCTCCTTTTGTTGATTTTCCAAAAATAATTCTTCTTGGATGAACAAGAACAAAGACAATTGCTGCCTTTGAATTGCTTAAATCTTGTCCCTGCTATTCCAGAAAAAAAAAAGAAATTGAATTGCTCCTTTTCCTTCACTGATTTGGTTTCAAATTTTCAAGTCTCTGTTGCTTTCGGCCTCCCCCCAATTTAATTGCCTTTGGTCCTTATTTATAGTGGTTTGATGTGGTTTGTTCCAAATTAACCACGGCAACTAATATTAATAAAAAAAGAAACCGAAACCTAATTGAATTAGGTTTCAAAAAATTAGCGTCGAAAAATTATGCTGCCGAAAAAAATTGCCGCAGGAAAAATTGCGGCAGTTGGCGAGCTGCGGGCGACCATTTTGCCCGCAGGATTTTCCTACAGGCGAAATGGAAAAGCTATTTCTCCCTCAGATTTTTTCTGCAGGCGAAATGCCCACAGGCCCGTGCGACGATTTTTTCGTTGCCGATTTTTCCGACTCCGATTTTTATTTTTATTTTTATTTTTTAACTTTTATTTGTTTATTTTTATTTTTTATTAATAAAAATTAGATACTAAAGCAAAAAATTATTTAACAAAAATATTTTGGACCTATTAGACAACAAAAATCATTTTGGACTAAATAAAACATATTGGACCGGATTGGGTCAAAAATTAAGGGTCTACAGTTTGCCCCCTGCTTGAAAAATCTGAAACTTTAGTGAAAGAGAGTGAAAAGCAATAAGACTTAATTTTTGAGATAGTTGAGGTTTTGGGTTCTAGACTCGGTTTGAGTTCTGGACTCAAGGATAAATTCTAGGTTCTAGACCTAAGGAAAATTTGGGTTCTGGACCCAATTCGAGTTCTGGATTCAAGGATAATTCTAGGTTCTCGACCTAAGGAAAATTTGGGTTTTGGACCCGGTTCGAGTTCTGGACTCAAGGATAATTCTAGGTTCTGGACCTAAGAAAAATTTGGATTCTGGACCCGGTTCGAGTTCTGGACTCAAGGATAATTCTAGGTTCTCGACCTAAGGAAATTTTGGGTTCTGGACCCGGTTCGAGTTCTGGACTCAAGGATAATTCTAGGTTCTGGACCTAAGAAAAATTTGGGTTCTGGACCCGGTTCGAGTTCTGGACTCAAGGATAATTCTAGGTTCTGGACCTAAAGAAAATTTGGGTTCTGGACCCGGTTCGAGTTCTGGACTCAAGGATGTTCTAGGTTCTGGATCTAAGGGAAATTTGGGTTCTGGACCCGAGATAAGTTCTGGACTTAGAAATAATTCTAGGTTCTGGACCCGGTTCGAGTTCTGGACTCAATGGATGATTCTAGGTTCTGGACCTAAGGAAAATTTGGGTTCTGGACCAAATTCGAATTCTGGACTCAAGGATGTTCTAGGTTCTGGACCTAAAGAAAATTTGGGTTCTGAACCCGAGCTAATAATTTTTTATTTCAAAAAGTTTGGCTAATTTTTGTGCATATATCTTTTTCTATGCGTGTAAAAATATTTATATACACGCAATTATTTGAATGATTAAAGTGAATAATTGAATTTACTGTTTATTTACTGTGTAGTCACTGTTCATGCACTATTTACTATTCATAAATAGTAAATTTACTATTCGCAAATAGTGTCAAATAGTATTTACTATTGGACAAAGTAATTTTACTATTCACTAATAGTAATACTATTTATAAATAGTAAAATTTACTATTCATCAATAGTAATACTATTTATAAATAGTAATATTTATTATTTATCAATAGTAATACTATTCATGAATAGTAAAATTTACTATTTATGAACAGTTTTGAGTTTGTTTTCTTTTGCTTGCCGTTCCTCTATAAAAGGCCATCGATCCTTCATTTCATTTCACAATTTCAATTTCAATTTTGTAATCCTCTCAAATTTCTTTTCAATTTTAGCATATATTTTTCAAAAACAATGCATGTTTCGAGGTCGTGGACTCATTCTAATGCCGAGTTATTGGAGTTTATTCGGCATCATGAAGACGAAAATCTAGATATACTGGCCGGGATGCCGCTCCATCGCAGTTCCAACCAAAAGAGCGAGGTAATTACTTTTCTTTTTCTTTTTCTTTTTTTTCTTTTTTTTTCTCTTGATTGATTTGATTTTATATATATATATATATATGTTTTTATACTTTGTTGTTATTATTTGTTACCGTGAAAAATAAATTAATTTAAATAGATAGAATAACACGTACTTACCTGGTATTAACTTACCTGGATCTGTGTTAGCATAATCGTTGTGTCGTTCGAGCCGGAGGGTGTATTTATAAAGCCCGACAATGGTATGATGTAGTGCCTTCTTGGGTAAGGCGGATTATCCGAGATTACGGCTTTGAGCAGTTCATCTTACAATTGTCGTCCGAAGAATATCATATAGACGGAAGCGTAGTCCAGGCGCTTACAGAGCGATGGCTGGATACAACTCACACTTTCCATTTGGCCATTGGGGAGATGATAATTTGTCCGGTCGATTTTACTGCCATAACCGGCCTTCGATATGATGGTGTTCCGGTTCCTCTAACCAATGAAATTTTAACATTTGAAGAAATTCAAGAATTAATTGGTATGGAACTGTCATATAAAGGGCCTTTTAAGATAAAAATCAAGCCAATTCGTAGTTATTGGATTAACTACGAAGGTCGGATTGGCAGAAAAGGGCCAAACAGTATGCTCGAGGATTTTTCTTATATCTGCTCGGGTCGACCATTTTAGGCAGTACTGAATCATCCATTCACTTGTCAGTGTTGAGTGCCCTTTCTTATCTCAGAATGGTACCATCTTCTGGCTGGGGTGAAGCTGGTCTCGCATGTCTTTACCATGGCCTTGATAAGCTTTGCTGAAACAAGAATTCTTTTGTCGGCTTGATGGCAGTTGTTGAGGTATTCTTTCTTCCACCAATGTCTTTTCCACTCTTTTCTTGCATGAATGTGATCTTTATTGTTATTGTAGATATGGGCATATGAAGACAACCTCGTGAGGGTACCCGACATTTTTTGAGAGAGAATCGAGTATCCGAGATTAAATTACTGGTTTTTTGATCGTGTGGATGTTCCCGGCTCTCATCATGTGCATACTCATCGCTTTGTGTTGAGCCGTTTAACCTGGGATCAGGTAAAATAACATTAGTATGCTTTAAATTTTATGTGAAAGTTTTACTTACCTTATGTTATCCTGCAGGTGAATTTGGCCTGGTGGAATCCAGAGGAGCGAGCAAATTGGTCTCCTTTGATGAGGGCTGCACTGTCTTTCTAACATTCTCACCGAATTATTGTTGGCCCAGTATCTAGTGGCTGGTTTCTCGAGGAGAGAGTACGAATGGTTTCTCGGTCCAGAGCAGCAGAGGTTTCGGATGCAAATCTCGGAATATACTTCAAATATTATATCGATGCCGGAGGATGCATGGTGGTCAGCCCGATATGGTTATAATGCCGAGTCATTTCTCCATTTACCAGGTCCATTTTATGCCCATTTTATTCAAATGAGACTCTTGCACTTTGATGTATCTCCTGTCGGTGTGCGGGAGATTTTTGATGAAAATGAGGGTAAAGATGAGGAGGAGCATCACGGAGATGCAGGAGAGTTTGTTCCACATCTCAGGGCTAGTACTTCTCAGGTAAAACTTTTACCACTTTTCCCTTGCAACTGCTTTTTCTTTCTTTGATTTCTTAATGATAGTTGCAAGCTGTTGGCTCGTTTGATCATGAGGCTGGACCTTCTTTCACTGCCCCTTTGTTTGCTCATTCTAGCACATCGGATATGCCATCTCATCCGCAGGGTATTGATATGAACTACCTGGTACGTTCCTTATTTCATAATAGTTTATGCTATATGTATGCATGATTATGTATGCTCTTACCTTTTTCCTTCTTGGCTCACGGCGGATGCTCGAAGAACAAAATAAGAAACTTCAAGAAGAGTTGGCTGCAAGTCGTCAGCAGGCTTCTCATTTTGAAAGTTTATATCATCAATCCGAACAAAATTTCTGAGATTTCTGATTTCAAGGAATGAGGGATCCCGGTGCTTCTTCATCGAGAGCCCCCCAGACTGAGGAACATGAGATCCTTTCGTCTGCTTCTGACGAAGACCATGACAGATCAAAACTCCCAGGCAATAGGGATTTTAGTGCTTCTGCTTCAGACGGACTTGGGACGAGTGATTTGCCCTCTCCTCCAACATGCGATGATTTTTTCAAGTCTTTATTTGGTGACCTACCGCCACCCTCTTAGTGATATGTAAATATTATAGCAATTGTAAAACATTGTACAATAATGAAAAATATACAATTTTCCTCTTTACTATAAACCTTTCTTTTTTTTTGCATATTTTTTCGTTACTGACAATTTTTTTTTATACAGTACATTAATTTACATCCACTTCTTTTGTTAAACCAAATTCAATATGGTAAAGGAAATTCATTGCCACTTCCTTTCCTTATGCCATATGGTCTTATCCTTTCCCATCATATTTTCCATTTCACTTTTGGAAAAGGTTTGTTTCCTCTATATAAATCACCCTTCATGCCATATTTTAATTCATAAACCAAAAATCTATCTCTTTCAACGTGAAGACTCTCTTTAGCAATTTTGGTTCTCCTTTATTCATCAACCATGACCAAGCACCATTTAAAGAAAATAAAAATTCTATTTAAGAATATGGATGCCATCCATTGGAAGCAAATTTCATGGTCAAAGCTTGATGTTGTAAAATGTTTTCAAAATGTCAAATTGAACCATTCCTTTTTACATGTCGTGGCTTCCTTTTGGGATACGGATTCTAGAGTATTTAGAATTAATGGCTTTGAAATATGTCCCTTGATTGAAGAATTTGAGGCCATCCTTGGAAATCCCAATAATCAATAAATGGCATTACCTATATTGATTTCCAAGACTCAACAGAAGATGCAGATGTTATTTCAAATTCCAAAACCCGAAGTTCTTCGGTTGATGAGAGGTGAAAAACTTCTACTTGCTCCTTTGATTGACTTTTGTTTCTCTCATTTGGCTCCTACTAAGGCATGGGGACTCATGCTTTGTCTTTACTTGCTTGGCCAATTCTTGCTTGTTTCTTCTGACGATGATATTGCTCCATGAGTATTGGATATTATGGACCAAATGGAAGGAGGCTTGTCGCCGGTACCTATGATCTTAGCCGAGACCTTAGTTGGACTAGACCGATTTAAATCAGGATTGTCAAAGAGACTGACTGGGAGTCCATTGCTGCTCCAGGTAATTACCTAAACTGCCCTTTCAGGTTTTCAATTTAGGTTTTCTTTTTTCTTTTATTGCTCTAACTTTTTCCTAGTCCGCCCATGTGGGTTTTCGGAACTAGCGAGTTGTCCTAATTTTTGCCTAAGCTCCCCTTGCGGGTTTTCAACTTAGTGGACTTCCTTTTTTTTAACTTAATTCTTTCTTCACATATTTGGCTTCAGGAGCATCTTTGTTTGCTTGATACTCCCTCCATGAATTTTGCCAGATACTTGCCATGTCATCATTCTGCTAGGATGCTACTCCATCCTGTTTCTTCATATGCTGACTGGGTTGACTGGATCCACTCACTCTCCGCCGTTGGTTGGTACCTTGGTGGAAGATTTCTCATATCACCATGCGAACATACTTGATGTACGTTCCCCTTGTTGCTCTTCGTCAAGGTAAATGCTATGATCCTCGCCGAATTGGCCGTCAGTATGGAGCTAAGCCTCGTGATTCTGACTTTGCTCCTGACCTAGACATGCCTTGCTTGACAGAAGCCTACTTGGATCAGCTGAGGCAAAGCTGGCCTGCACGTTACACTTATCGACTGCCATAGATTTTGCATTTGTCAATTCAAAAAGTGTATTGTTAGGATGAAAAAATAATTAGAGTAATAAAAGATGCTTCTTTTCCATTTATAATTTGTCATCACCTTTTGCAATTATGATTATTTATTTCATTCATATCTGGTCAAATACATATAACAGTGCACATAGAATAACTTTAACATTAATTCTGTTTTATTAAATTAGGGAACAACCAAACATAAAGCCAGCATACATAAGATTACTCATGTTGCCAATTAGCCCTTTCGGGTTTTCTAATTGACGTTTTTCTCTCATTTAGCCCTAATTATTGCCTAGCCCGCCCTTTCGGGTTTTCAAAACTAGCGGACTGCTTTAACTTTTGCCTAGGCTACCCTTTTTGGGTTTTCAACCTAGCGAGCTTCTTTTTTCTTTTTTCTATCATACATAAAACCTCTTCAACCTGTCAATGTTTACTGGCTCACTAAATTCATTCCCATCCATGTCTAATAACTTCACCGCACCTTTGTTCATGACTTGTTTCACCACATATGGCCCTTCCCAGCTAGGTCTAAACTTCCCTCTTGGATCAGATACATTAGGCTTACATTGCTTCAACACCAAATCCCCAACTCTGAATTTTCTAATTTTAACTCTTCTATTGTAGGCCGAGCTATCTTTTTTTGATATAGTTGGTGATGATACAGTGCCTTTAACCTTCTCTCTTCTAGTAGAGCTAACTGACTGTATCTGCTTGCTACCCATTCTGCTTCAGGCAATTCAGCTTCCAAGACCACTCTTAACGACTTGATCTCAATTTCAATTGGCAATACCGCTTCCATCCCATAAACCAAAGAGAACGGTGTCATCCCAGTAGGTGTTCGCACACTTGTCCTATATCCCCATAAAGCAAAGGGAAGCATTTCTGACCAATCCCTGTAAGTCTTCGTCATCTTGGACAGAATTTGCTTAATTGTCTTATTTGTTGCTTCCACGGCACCATTAGCCTTTGGTCTATAAGGAGAGGACCGATGATGATGGATTTGGTACTTCGAGAATAAATCCTTAACTGCTCCTTGAAACTGTACCCCATTGTCTGATATCACACTGTGTGGGACCCCATATCTGCAGATGAGATTCTTTTTGATAAACCTAGCCATTTGACTTGCACCCAGCTTGTTGAAGGATTCGGCTTCGACCCATTTTGAAAAATAATCAACTGCTACTATAATGAAACGGTGACCGTTTGAGGCTATCGGATGTATCTCTCCTATAATGTCGATACCCCAGGTGGCAAATGACCAAGGTGAAGACATTGAATGCAGTTCTTCAGGAGGCATATGATTCAAGTTACCATACATCTGACATTACTGACACTTCTTTACAAACTCAATACAGTCTTTCTCCATGGTCAACCAATAGTAACCTTGTCGAATAATCTTCTTAACTAGGGCCAAACCACTCATGTGCGGAACGCAACTTCCCGCATGTATTTCTGACATGATGCGCTCCACTTCAAGCTTTCTTAAACATCTCAAATGCACTCCATCAGGACATCTTCGATATAACTCTCCATGGAAGGTGATGTATTGCAATGACCACCTCCTTATGGCTCTTCTCTCTTTCTTTGTTGCTCCCGGCGGGTATTCTCTTTCTTCCAAAAATCGTCTTATAGTATCATACCACGCATCATGGTCTGTATCAATTTCCATGATTGTTTCATATTCTTAGCAAGGAGTTGATGAACTGGTCAAGATCAGAGGCTTAAGGAATAGGCTAACAGGGTTTACCCATACCGAAGCCAATGTGGCTAGGGCATCAGCCATCTGATTTTCTTCTCTTGACAGGTGTATAAACCTACACTCCTTAAAATTCTTCTTCATCATGGTCAGGTAATGGTGGTATGGTTTCAATTTTTCTTCTTTCAACTCCCACTCTCCATTTACTTGGGATACTACTAGTAATGAATCGTCATAAACTTCCACCTTATCCACCTTCATAATCATTAGGGTTTCCAAACTGAAAATACAAGCTTTGTACTCCACCATATTATTGGTTGCCCTAAATTTCAACTTCTTTGCTAAGGGGATAAGTTCCCCTTCAGGCGATTCTAGTATAACTCCCAAACCTGCTCCTTTCCTG
Organism: Garcia nutans; assembly: GCA_947685225.1. NCBI lineage: Eukaryota > Viridiplantae > Streptophyta > Magnoliopsida > Malpighiales > Euphorbiaceae > Garcia > Garcia nutans. The sequence continues at coordinate 7,901,247 of CANTUV010000068.1, forward strand.
TTTACTGCTCCATCAAAATACATTTTCCATCCTTGTACTTCAATTGCTTCTAAATGTTCATATGGAAATTCTAAGATTACCTCTTCACTTTCTGGTAATGGTTGTTGAGCCAAGAATTCTGCCACCGCTCTACCTTTGATTATTTTTCTTGTTACATACTTAATCTCAAATTCCTCTAATATTATCAACCATCGACCATATTTCCCAATTAAAGAGGGTGTCTCCCTTAAGTACTTCATTGGATCCAGCCTGGAAATTGCTTGCAAAGTATATGACTGAAAGTAATGCCGCAACTTCTTAGAAGACCAAACCATGACTATACAGGTCTTTTCGATGATACTATACTTAATTTCATAAGGTAGGAGCTTTCTACTCAAATTGTAAACAGCATGCTCAACCCCCGACTCATCTGCTTGGGCTAGCATGGCTCCTATCGACTCTTCTTCTACTGCTAAGTATAGTAATAAAGGTTTGCCGAGTTTAGGTGGTTTCAAAATAGGTGGATTCAACAAATACTCCTTTATTCGATCAAAGGCCTTTTGACATTCTTCATTCCATACCACCGGCTGATTCTTTCTAAGCAACTTGAAGATAGGCTCACAGATTGTCGTGAGCTTTGCTATAAATCTGCTAATGTACTGTAGTTTACCAATGAATCCCCGAACTTCTCTCTTTGTCTTTGGGGCTGGCATATCCCTGATTGCTTTAACTCTGTCAGAATCAATCTCAATGCCATTCGGACCAATTACATGTCCCAATAATTTGCCTGAAGTAACACCGAATACACACTTCTTCGGGTTTAATCTTAGCTTATATTTTAAAGCTCTATCGAAGAATAATTCTAAATTCTAGAAGTGTTGCTCCCTTGTATCTGACTTCACCATCATATCATCAACATATAATTCAACTTCTTTGTGCATCATGTCATGAAATAGTGTGGTGGCCATCCTTTGGTAGGTTGCTCCAGCATTCTTTAAGCCGAAAGGCATCACCCTATAACAAAATATACCCCATGCAGTAATGAAGGCAGTTTTGGCTTTATCCTCTTGGGCCATTAACACTTGATTGTATCCCGAAAATCCATCTACAAATGAGTGTAGCACACTAGAGGCTGCACTATCAATGAGAACATCTATATGAGGCAACGGAAAATCATCCTTAGGGGAAGCCTTGTTTAGATCTCTATAGTCCACGCAGACCCTTATCCTCCCATCTTTCTTTGGTACAGGTACTATGTTAGCTAGCCAATCTGGGTATTCTATCACTTTAAGGAACTTCACTTGTATTTGCTAGGTGACCTCTTCTTTAACCAATTCAGCCCACTCAGGTCTTAATCGCCTAAGCTTTTGTTTGACAAGTTTTATGTGAGTGTAAGTAGGAATATGATGCTCAGCTATGTCTCGATCTATCCCCGGCATATCTTCATAAGACCAAGCAAACACTTCTTCATATTTTTTGAATATTTTTTCAAATCTCTCTCTCTCATCAGGAGTAAGGTCGGATGCTATGCTAATGTTTTTAGGATTTTTGGTTGTTCCTAAATTTAATGATTGTGTGTTAACAGAATTAATATTAAAGATGCTCATGTAACTGTTATTTGAATGTATGGAACCATCAGGAGAAATATCACACAAGTAAGCAAAATCAGACTTTATTGCATTCATTTTAGAAAAGAAAACATCATCACCCTCATACAAAGCAGACAAATTAAAATCAAAATCAAAATCATTATTCTCAGAATCATAAAGCAGGATGTCTTCAAACTTTTCTTCAACCAGGGCAGCAATCTCTTCCGGAGTCTTCTCGGCTTTCAAGACAGCTTCATTCTTCTCTTTTGGATTGGATTCTTTGTTGGTTGACAAGGTGAGCTCTTTCTTCACTTGCTCCAATAGCTCAGCAACATCTGCAAAAATTTCAAAACCTGGGATTAACGTACCCATGAACATGATTGGCTCGGGCTTTCCTTTGAGTGGTCCCATATCTGGGGCTTTGACAAAAATCTCTTCAAGTGGAGGGAAGCTCATCTTCTCACTCTTCTTTGGCTGGACATCATTGTCTTCATTATATCCTAACCCCTTCTTGGATGTTTGAGTTCTAAAATCTGGCAACTTTGTCAAACCGGCCTTTCCCTTTCCAAGACCAGCTCCGAGAAGGTAGTTCATGTTCTTCATCATATTCAAGACTTTGGAGTCCACTACTTCATCATCAGAAATTGCAGCCACTTGAAAACCATTGAGAGGCCTTTCAACCATTAGAGCGTTAACAATCTCATTATCTTCAGCTTCAATGACCATTGTCTCATTTCCATTGGGGAATTTGATCTTTTGATGAAGGGTGGAAGGAACTCCTCCAAGAGGGTGAAACCATGGTCATCCCAAGAGTAAGGCGAAGGTAACCGGTATGTCTAAAATAACAAATTCAACAATAGATTCAATTGGCCCAACCTTGACGGCCGCTTTGAAAGTCCCTTCGGCATGCCTCTTAGTGTTGTCATAAGCACGAATTGTCACCTCGGTTGGGTTTAGATCTCTTGTTGACATGGCTAGCTTTGGCAATATCTTAAGTGGACAAACATTTATGGCATACCCATCATCAACCATTACACATGGAGTCCTCTTCCCCTTGACTTCTATTTTGATAAAGAGAGGGCGAATTTGGTCTCTCCCCTCCTCCAGTAAGTCTGCATCTGAAAAAGAAACTGCTTCCATATTAACTTCACTCTTTTCTTGGACCTCTTCACATTTCATTACTTCCCCAATTTTTATGAAGTTGATCAACTCCTCCGGTGTTGTGGAGGTAGAAATTGGCTTGCTAGCTAAGGCTTTGGCCATAGTTTCTCGGTGCTTTTTAGAAGTAGCTAACATGTCCCAAATGCTAATACTTGCTTGGGTTCTTTTCAATTGCTTGAGCACGGCATCATCTTCTTCTATTTCGACTTCCTTCCCCTTATTAGTTTCTATCTCCTTAGGTGGTGGCCTTGCATAAGGCTTACCGGATCTAGTATTCATTACCTCATCTTCTTCATGCTCGGACCAAGTCCACTCCTCCTTCTTGGGTACAATATCATCATCACTATCACTTAAATCCCAAAACCCATTGACAACACAAATTGCTACTTCTCCACCCATCATAGCTTGTTCAATTTTGACAAATGCTTCTTCTTCTTTTGGTTTCTTTTTCATTCACATCTTGAAAAGAAGACATGACAAAGTCCTCATGCAAACCTCCTCCAATCATGAAGGTTGCCGGTGGTGGTACCCTATTGAATTTTGTGTAACACCCCTTCCTGACCTACATATGTAAGCCGAGTAGAGGTGCCACACTATCCTAATGTTGCTACCAATTTTACTCAGTCAATTTTTTTTTAGTTCCGATTTTTACAGAAATTTTGCCATAGTTTTGCCTAAAAATTGAGTCCCAAGTGTCAACAAAACTAGTTTTTTTCTGATTTTTAAAACATTTTACACAAACCAATGTAAACAAAATCATTCTCAGTACACTCCCAATAAATCCCCCTTATAACCTCAACTACAACCTGCAAAAAGGATTTACACTTCTAGTACAACATAAAGTAAAGGTTTATTATGAAATACAGTAAATAAAATATTTGTTCACTATGCAGCGGAAAATAACAATATTTACAAATTCATATATATATCCAAACTCAAGTTTTACAACCCATAAAATTTATACATTTCTTTGGCGGTCAGTCTTTGATCTTTAAGCCCACTATCAACACCTCAAAATCTAAACTCGACTCGGCCTAGAGGAACTCTCTGGTTCTTCCCTATCACCTGCGCGAAGAATCACATTCGCGCTAAGCCATCGGCTTAGTGGTACAAATTACAATGCTATGATGCTTTAATGCCATGCTAATGTCACACAATCAAGATTCAAGATCAATTCAAGAGAATATTATATTTCAAATCTTACCGGTTTCAATAATGTATGTATAGTAGTCATCTCATTATTCATTTGTTTCACCATTCAATAGTCACATTTAAACAAACACAAGCATGGGCCTAAAAATAATCTAATATGCTATTCAAAGTTCAGAGTTACTGTTTTGGTCTATAATCATAATCATCAATACATTTATCCATGGATATTCAACTAGATTTGAGTTTACGACCAAGTCATTTCACCCAATCTAGTTTTGAATAATTTGTTTTTTGAGGTTTACGACCCGGTCATTTCACCCCAAAAACATCACATTTCACATTTTTCAACTAGAATCGGCTTACGACCCGGTCATTTCACCTATCCAGTTATTTATAGGCATGCCGCCAAAACCAGAACTCTGAAAATTGAATAAACATATTAGGCACACAATAAATTCATTTATCTCATTATCAATTTCTTTTCATTTCATTTCTCATAATTAATTAGGCAACCATGCCTCATATCTCATATGATCTCAAATCACAATAGGGCAATTCTTCATAATATCATATCTTTCACATTTCATTTCATCATCACATCTTTTACATTTCATATTCCCTATTTCATTTCATCATTCAAATGGATATAATCAATGGCATTAACACATATTTTACATACTCATCACAACATTCACATCATACCAAACATACATTATTAATATGCATTAACAATGCATTAGATTTCTTAACACATTTACAATCAAATGTATGTTAAATCTCAACATCATATGAATTTATGAAATAATGTAATTTGTACTTACCTTAAAACCAACTCACACCAATCTATACACTTACTCTTCCAAGAATCCTCAACACTTAGGTTAGGGCAATTCAACCTCTTCACAACCTAATCCAAAAGGAGTATTAGCAAAATGACCATATGAATAGTACATTCTGGTTTTAGACTCCACTCTATCCTTATTTTGAAACATTTTATAAAATAATCTACTTGACTAAAAATTCTAAAATTTTTACAGAACTAAATTTTACATCTTAAAATCATCCCTTTAAAATTTCAGATCAAACTGAACACAAAATCTTGGTCAAATAGTTCACCCAACCAGACTGCCCCAATTGCCCTGCATCCTGGCAGCAGTTCTGAACTTTGTGAATTCCATAAATTAAATTCAATCAACGTGGTTCCAAATTATTTTTCTCAAATACTAGACTCACTAAGAAACAACATATCCAAAATTCAATTGAATATGATTTTTCTACATTTTATTAAAAATCCCGAAATATAGCTGTCTCAGTTAAGGTACCTGCTGGAACAGGTTTAGTAAAAATAATCTTTCCAAAATCATAACCATTCCAAAATCGAATCAACATATTTTTCAGTCATTCTAGACTCATAGAGGCACAACATATCAAACATTCACTTCAAGAACATTTTTCTATATTTAATTAAAAATCATACAAGTCACAGCCTTTACTAATTGTAAAACAGAAAAAAAATTCCACTAAACACAACTCTTACTCTTCCATCACCAACACCAACCTAACTTCTTATCTTTAATTCCATTTCAACACTTTTACACACACCATACACAAACACACTCCAACCATCAGCAACACTCCATCAAACTCAAACAAAATTCCAAATAGAACAAGAGAAATCAAGAAAAAAACTTACCAAAAATGATGAACTTCTTGAATTTCTAACTTGTTTTCTTCTTTCAATTAGCTCTTAAAATTCAAAAACCCTCACTTGCTCTCTTGTTTCCTTGAGGTCCGGCCAACACAAAGAGAAAAGGAAAAAAAATGACAAAGTGAAGAGACAAAGTCAAATTTCCCCTCTCTTTAAACCTCCACCAAGCAATTTAAAAAGAAAATTACCTAAATACCCTCTTCTATACAATTAAACTCCCTTTCACTTACTTGCCCTTTTTAGTAATTTCATACATAACCAAAATAAATATCCTCTTCCTTTGACCATCCATTTGACTTGTGTATATGTTATATATATGTCCATATATACAACATATACACTCCTCTTTAAATTATTTTCTCTTTCCAATAACATATACATTTTAATTCAAATAAAACAACAATTATACTAAAACTTCTAGGGCACATTTTGGGATATTACATTTTGGCAATGGGTTGTCTTTGGTGTTTGGCTTGTTGGGCTCAGGTAGCTTCCCATTATCAATTAGATTTTGAATCTCATGTCTCAACCTTACACATCTATCCGTGTCATGTCCTTGCATTTGGTGGAATTGACAAAATGCTTTGGTGTCAAAGTTAGGTGGGAGAGGATTAGGCAAAGGACGAGGATTTAAGGGTTGTAGCAATCCTTTTCTTTGAAGCTTGTTGAGAACCCAAGACATAGGTTTTCCCAATTCTGAAAATTGTCTCCTTGTTCCTTGGTTAGTAGAATTAATACCGACATCCTTTTGCATGCTTTGGCCACCATGTTGATAGCTCCTTTTCTCGTTCCTTTTTGCTGCAAAGCGACTCTTCTCCCTTTCCCATTCTTCAATTTGCAAACCAGCTTGGAGAAGGTCTTTGAAATCACGGATGAGTGTATGAGACATCCTCTCACAAAGACTAGGCAACACCCCTCTCATAATCATCCTTATTTGATCGTATTCATCGGGCCTCTTCTTGAGTAAAGCGGCCTTGTTTCTCCATCTCTTGACATAATCTAAAAATTCTCATTCGACCTTTGCCTAATGGACTCCACTTCCATCAAGGTAACTTCCAATTCAACTTTATATCAATATTGTTGGACGAAGGCTTTGTAAAGTAGATCTCAACTCTTTTGTATTCCATCATCTAAGGTATTGAACCAATTTTGGACAACAGGGTCCAATGAGAGCATAAAGTACCTTAGGGTTTGAGCCTTAGTAGCTTGGACAGATTGCATGGCAGTGATGTATTGCTTCACGTGAAGATGAAGATTTCTGGTGCCATTGTACTTAGCAAAGGAAGGCATCTTGAATTTATAAGGGACCTCTTCATCTTGTTCAAATAGTTTGTCCATCTCAGACATCTCTTCGATTTTCAGCTTCTTCTCAAATTTCTTTTCTAAATCAGTAATCATCTTTTCAATATCAGATGTCTCAGTTTTTTCAATAGTTGTTTTCTCAGCAACCTTCGGTTCTTTCTTCTTCTCTTGAATATCTTGGTAGTATTGAGCCAAATCATCATCATCATCAATGATCACCTTTTCATCATCAAAAACCACTTCACTAACTTTGGTCTTCCCTTTGTCCTTTGGTTTCTTAGTGCTAGCAGATGCCTCAGCATGATTTTCTAAGATCGCAGTCAACTGGTTCTTCATGGTCTCAGCTAGGGCCTCTTTGATTTCTTCCATCTTGGCATTGAGGGCCTCATCCACCATCCTTTGAATTTGTTCGGGCTCCATTGTTTTAGGTGAGCAAGTGATTGAGTCGTTGCTAGATACTTCATCTCTGGCATAGGTTGGATTATTGTAAGCTTTAGAACTATCGTAATCCAGGGCTGTGAGCCAGAGAGGATCAATGATATGAGATGCAATTGTATGCATGTATGCAAGTATGCACAAACAATCAACAAATAAGGATAAATAGGACGTTCCTTCCTACCTTATAACATCCACACATGAATGGCGAGTCTCTTTTTCTAGGTATATGGTTAACAAAATACCAACATGGGGCATCTTACTTTCGAATAATTCCCTCGGACGTTTCAACCAATAGTTATATTTTCGAAAATGGAAATCAATCCATGATAATTCCCATTAATTAGGTTTTAATTCATTCAACCAACTATAGTAGCTTTTATGCTATATTGGATTAAAATGAAATTAAGAGGTTTATTATAAATAGATTTCTCACTTGAAAAGAGTAACTAATGGTTCATGCCAAAAACAAGCCCATGGTTAATTTATTCTTAGTGTAAACTAGGCCCACAATTGATTTTTGGTATTTCATAATTGAACTAAATATTTTTGGAAGCTCTTTGTAAGAAAAGATTGGGTGAAAAATATTTTTGTTTCAAAGCCCATTGTAAAAGATTTTTGAAAAATGGATTTTGGGCTTAGTATTTGAGCCATGGGCCAAAGAATTTTTGGATTTATTTTTAGAAAAGTCTTATGTCCAAAGACCATCTTGAAAAATTTTGAAAATAGCTTTGGTCTTTTGGACTTTAAAGAAAAATTTATTTTAAGCTTACAATATACTTAGGTCATATTAGAAAAAGAACAAACCAAATAAGCCATGATTTAGACTAAGATAAACTAACCATAGTCAAACAACATGCATTTGGGGTAAAACCTAAGGAAAGCAACTAGGCCAATTACATGAGCTTTAGTCTTTGGGTAAAAAGGCTTAGGTTCACATAGCAAGTATATACCAAATGGTACGAGGCTATGAGTGGTTATGCCATGCTCGATCTCCATACCTTGAGTGAAAGTATGGTATCCCTTAAATAACATAACACGGGTAACACGGGCGTCTTAACTCACGTACACGATGCAATCTAATATGATGCAATGGATAATATCATTATAAGAAAGAATAGAATAATAAAAAGACTAACGGAATCAACTTCTCTTGTCCCCAGTGGAGTCGCCACTTTGAGCAGGGATTTTCGCCCCCACTCCCGGTGGAATGATTCTTGCGACTTCGGCACTATTTAGGCTCGGGGCCTTAGAGAACACGTACCTAAGTCCGGAGAAAATGGAGTCGCCACCCGGACAGGCCGGGAAAAAGAAAGGGGTGGATGACTCAATTCCTAAGGAATCCTCAACCCCCTAATGGGTTCAAAAAGTTGGGTACGTGAGGGGAAGGTGAGAAATGGCCCAGCACCCCCCACAACGCCCGGTTCATTGGAACCGGCCTCCTTTACAGGTCTTAATATTATAAAATTCTTAAGTATAATAATATTATCTATATTACACACAATAATTGAAATAAAGCATCGATATATTAAAAATCAAAATAAATTCCAAACAAAGCAAATAAATGGACACCCATCCGAAGATGGAAACATGTCCTTACATCATATGCCTAAATAGGACACCCACCGAAAGGTAGAAACATGCCCTTTACATTGGTTCTAAAATAGAAAAAGCAAATTAAATTACATGATATTTAACTAATGAGGTACCCACCAAGTGGAAACATACCTCTTACAACTTTTGGAAATCTAAATTAATTGATAAAAGTAAATAATCATTCTTCATAAATAAATCATTCATTAAAGGTATTAAATATCAATAGAAAGTAAACATCCATCCATGATAAATAAAATAAACCAAGCATTGAACTTACATAAATTAAAGCATATAAAATAAATCAAAACATAATCAAATATGGAATTGAATAAAGCAAATGAAAGTCCAATTATAGCTACTGTGACTTTTTATGGAATTAAAATAGATTAGAGTTTTATGTTTTAAAAGGTTGGTAAGACTCTTTGATTAACTAAATTAATATTTGAATGGTGAAATCATGAAACTGGGGTTTTAGACACTTTAAAATACTTTTGATTTGTGGTTTTAAATGATGATTTCAAGCTTCTGTGTAAATTTAAAATATTTATTTTTTTATGGTTTTTAATGTTTTAAAGGATTAGGGCTTAGAAAAAAGTTAGGGTTTAAAGTTTTAAAGGGTTAGAGTTCAATAATTTAAGTTTGGAAGTTGAATTAGGGTTTTAGGATTTAAAATTAGGGTCTCAGGTGATGAATTTGAATTAGGATTTAGAAAGACAATTTGATGATTTCATGAGGTTTTATGAATTTAAACAAACGGATTAAAGTTTTTATAAATAGAAAAGATGTTTTTTATGGTTTTTTGGAAGAAACAGAACCTAGTTTAAACTTTTGAAGAAAAAGAATCAAATTTTGTTTTTGTTGAAAAATATGTTTATTTAAGGTTTTAAGATTTTGAAGAGGTAAAAATAACAATTTTAAGTCTTTTTGGAAAATAAAGTAACGTATTAGTGCTTTTAACTTTGGAAAAACTAAATTAAAGTTCTAAGGTTTTTTATTTAAAAAATAAAACTTCATAGATTATGCTACTGTGAAAAAATAAAAAGAATTTAACATAAGGCGAAGGCGACTCCATTGGGAGCCAAATAAACAAATCCTGCTGGAGGTCCGTAAGGGTAGTCCAGTACTGTAGCGGCCTGCTGGGTTGAGGGCTGGGACTTCTGTCCACCTACGGGAAAAAGGCCCAATAGACCAGCTGTCGTAAGACCATGCAGGTGGGGTCGTTACAGGAACTATCCAATATTGAAATGGGGCTTCCAATTTGATATGGGACCTTAACTTAAGGTCCCATATTGAATTGGGAAAGTCCCAATTAGATATGGGACTATCCCATATCGAAATGGGGCTTCCAATTCAATATGGGACCTTAACTTAAGGTCCCATATCAAATTGGGACTTCCAATTCGATATGGGACTTTATGGTCCCAATTCAATATGGGACTATCCCATATGGATTGTGGCATCCCAATTTGATATGGGTTGTCCCATATTGAATTGGGAGGCCCGAATTGACTCGGACACACCCCTAAATGCCCTAATATCAAATTAAACCCGACTGAATCTTCAAAACAAACCTCTTTAGGGTTTAAAGGTTCAACCATTATACCATCTAATCAAAAGGTTTATGACTCAGGCAACAGACTAATCATGACCAAAATAAAGGGTCTACAATTCTTTTCGAAACCTAATCCAAAGGTGATCATACACACTCACTTAGTGATACACATAAAAGAATAAGGAAAAGAACTATCTAGGGCAAACTCTACACTTGACACGCTCAACAACACGGGCGTGTCCCTAACCGTGTCCTAAACCCACAATATAGAAGCTTTGACATGCTTAGTAACATGGGCGTGTCACTGCACGTGTCAATTCTCCTCCAACATAGAAGCTATGACACGCTCAGTGACATGGGCATGTCACTGGACTTGTCAATCAACCAACAACACAGTAGCTATGGCACGCTCAGTGACATAGGCGTATCACTGGCTGTGTCAATGCTACTACAGCATAGAAGCTGTGACATGCTCAGTGACATGGGCATGTCACTGCTCATGTCAACAACCCAGAAAATAGAACCAATGACATGCCCAAAGACATAGCCGTGCTCCTGGGCGTGTCAGGCCAAAAACCCTGAAATCGACACCCACAACTCTTGTCTCTTTCACCAAACTTAACACTTTTCTCTTCAATCCAAACCCAAAAATCAAAGTTACTAAGACAAAACACTTCTAGCACACCAAAAAATCATAAACACATCTACAACAACCAACCAACAAACCCAAAAACACAAACTCAAAAGAAACAAAGAAACAAATTGGAAACTTACCAAAAGTGAAGAAAATCCTTAAAACTCCAACTTGATCTCTTGAAAACCTTCAATCTCTTGAGTTTGGAAGCAACAAAATCTCTTTTCCTTTGGTTGATAAGGGTGACTGGCCAAAGAGAAGAAAGAAGAAGAAGATGAAAGAAGAAGAAAGAAAATGCAAAGTCAACACACTCTTCTCTTTTAACCAAACCTCTTTTCTCCAACTCACTCTCCACCATACAATTAAACAATATAATATTCACCCACTAACATCATCTTCCACTAACTTTAAACAAATCTATTTAAATACAAAATATTTTTTGACCAAAAAGACATAATCTTGTATATATTATTTTTATCTCCATAAACCTAACATATACACTTCTTCTTCCTCTTATCTTTTCACTTAATCAAATATACACTTAAAATCATTTAATCCAATTTCAACAATCAACATTCCAAAATTTTAGGGTATCATTTGGGATATTACAATTCTCCCCCTCTATAAAATAATTTCATCCTCGAAATTACCTGTTCTCAAATCTAAAATAACTGAGGATACTGATCTCACATCAATTGCTCATTCTCCCAAGTTGCCTCTTCCTTAGCATGATTCTTCCAAAGAACCTTCACAATTGGCACTTTCTTATTTCTCAACTCTTTCATTTCATGTGCCAAAATAGCCACTAGTTCTTCCTCATAAGTCAGATCCGGAGTCACCTCAATAGATTCCACTGACAAAACGTGAGATGGGTCTAACCTGTACCTCCGTAGCATGGAAAAATGGAAGATATTGTGAATTATATCCAACTCAGGTGGCAAAGTGAGTCGATAGGCCACTGGTCCAACTCTTTCCAGTACCTCATAAGGTCCAATGAAACGAGGACTCAGCTTCCCTTTGAGGCCAAATCTCAAAATTCTCTTCCAAGGAGACACCTTCAGAAATACTTTATCTTCAACACTGAACTCTATATCTCTCCTCTTCAAATCTGAATAGGACTTCTGTCGATCTGAAGCTGCTTTCAAATGATCCCGAATTATCTTCACTTTCTCTTTCGTTTCTTTAATCAAATCAGAACCAACCAACTTACCTTCTCCAACTTCATCCCAACGTAGAGGCGTTATACATCTTCTACCATACAATGCCTCATAAGGTGCCATTCTAATGTTGGACTGATGACTATTGTTATAAACAAATTCCATCAATGAAAAAGATCTGTCCCAACTCCCAGAGAAATCAATGACAACTTTTCAACATGTCCTCTAAAATTTGAATCACTCTCTCTGACTGCCCATCTGTCTGAGGATGAAAAGAAGTGCTAAAATGTAACCGAGATCCCAAAGCATTATGCAAACTCTTCCAAAACCTTGAAGTAAACCGAGGATATCGATCAGATACTAAAGAAATTGGGACTCCATGTAATCTCACTATCTCACTGATATACAGCTCAGCTAAATTCTCAAGAGAATAGTCCATCTGAACTGGAAGAAAATGAGCTGTCTTCATCAACCGATCAACAATCACCCAATTGCATCATGCTTCTTCTGAGTCAACAGCAAATCAGTCACAAAATCCATCGTCACTCGCTCCCATTTCCATTCTGGCACCGTTAAAGGTTGGAGCAACCCCGAAGGAACTTGGTGCTCGGCCTTCACCCTCTGACAAGAGAGACACTTGGATACAAACTCCGCTATGTCCCTCTTCATACCTGACCACCAATAATGTAGCTTCAAATCATGATACATCTTAGTACTCCTAGGGTGCTTAGCAAAAACCGACTGATGTGCTTCCTTCAAAATAATCTTTTTCAAACTTGCCTTATCAGGAACACACAATCTATCTTTGTACCAAAGGCCACCATCGTCTCTCACATGAAAATCTCTACTCTCTCCTTTTTGACAATCCAAAATAATCTTCTGAATTTTCTCATCTACCAACTGAGTCTCTCTAATATGATCCAATAGCACCGGTCTCAAATGCAATTGAGCTAACAAAGCACCATCATTGCATGCTTCAAAACTAGTATGCAATGCTCTCAACTCAACAAGCAACAAGAGCGAAAAAGCAGTCAAAACTCAAGGCATCAGCAACAACATTTGCTTTACCACGATGATAGTCAATCAAATAGTCATAGTCTTTAATTAACTCCAACCACCGTCTCTGCCGAAGATTCAACTCTCTCTGTACCCCCCAAATATTTCAAACTCTTATGATCCGTATAAATGAAACACTTCTCCCCATAAAGGTAATGTTGCCAAATCTTCAAAGCAAACACTATGGTTGCTAACTCCAAATCATACGTCGGGTAATTCAACTTATGCGGCTTCAACTGTCGAGAAGCATAAGCTATGAATCTACCTTCTTGCATCAAAACACAACCTAAACCACTATGTAAAGCATCACTGTAAATCACATATGGTTTATCTTCCACAGGCAAGGTAAGAACAGGAGCTTGAGTCAACATCTCTTTCAACTGCTCAAAGCTTGCTTGACATTGATCTGTCCACATGAATCTAACTCCCTTTCGAAGTAATCTGGTGAGTGGAGTAGCTATCAAAGAAAAACCCTTCACAAATTGTCTATAATAGCCTGCCAAACCTAGAAAATTTCTAACCTCTGTCACTAATTTCGGTGGACTCCAATTCAAAATGGCCTCAACTTTACTCGGATCAACTCTTATACCATCTGTTGAAACCATATGACCAAGAAAAGTTACTTGATCAAGCCAAAACTCACACTTAGATAGCTTAGCATACAACTGCTTCTCTCTTAAGGTCTGCAAAACAATCTGCAAATGCTCGTCATGCTCCTCCTTATTATGCGAATATACCAAAATATCATCGATAAAGACCACCACAAACTGATCTAAATAGGGTCTAAACACCTTGTTATTCAAATCCATAAAAGCTACTGGTGCATTCATCAATCCAAAAGGCATCACCAAAAACTCATAATGCCCATACCTTGTGCGGAAAGCTGTCTTAGACACATCTTCAGCTCTGACTCTCAACTGATGGTACCCTGATCTCAGATCAATCTTAGAGAAAACCGATGCTCCCGTCAACTTATCAAAAAGATCATATATCCTAGGAAAGGGATACTTATTCTTGATAGTCACCTTATTCAACTGTCTATAATCAATACACAGTCTTAAAGTATCATCCTTCTTCTTCACAAACAAAACAGGTGCTCCCCACAGAGACACACTAGGGCTAACAAACCCTTTATCTAACAACTCCTGCAACTGCACCTTCAATTCTCTCAACTCAGCAGGTGCCATTCGATAAGGAGTAATAGAGATGGGAGTGGTACCAGGCAACAAATCGATACCAAACTCAACCTCTCTCAGGGGGTAACCCTGGCAACTCCTCGGGAAACACATTTGGGAATTCAGCAACTGCGGGTATACTATCAAGCTGAGAACCCACTACTTTAGTATCCACAACATGAGCAAGATAAGCATCACACCCTCTCCGAATCAACCTCCTAGCTACACCAGCTAAAAAAAAAACATGAATGCAAGTTGTCTCTGCTCACTAGATACCATCACACTCCTACCATCACCAATTCTCAAGGTAACACACTTATTCTGACAATCTGCTACAGCTCCATGCTTAGACAACCAATCCATGCCTAGAATCAAATCATACTCCTTAAAAGGCATTTCAATCAAATCACCCAAGAACTCCTCATCTTGCACCACAACTGAACTATCTCGGTGCACCTTGCTAACTACCACTCTATGCTCTAAAGGATTTGTCACCAAGACATCAAATCCTAGGGACTCAGAATGCAATTCAGACACAGGCAAGATAGATGCACTTATATATGAATGAGTAGATCATGGATCAATCAAATCAAGAACTGAAATGCCAAATAAAGATAATGTACCCACAATGATGGCTGAAGCATCCGGTTGCCTCTGCATCACATACACTCGCTGTGATGGCCCAGCCTCATCTGGCCTACTGCCTCCGGATGTAGAGCCTCCTCTTTGACTAATCCAAGGTCGACTACCTCTACTGAAACCTCTGCCCCCCTTGACCTCCTCTGCTGACACTAGGTCGATAAGCTGCAGAATCAGTCTGTCTATCCTCCGGTAGCTCAGGACAATCTCTGATGAAATGGTCTGGCGGCTGGCATCTAAAACACACAGCTGATCCACCTATCTTCCAACAACACCCCCATGTATCCTACCATAATGGAAACATGTAGGTGGAGTAGACCTCTGAGCCACTAGGGTCGATGCACTAGCTACAAAAAACTGTAGGTCTCGATCTCTGCCTCTAATACTGAACTAACCTACCAGGCTGCCTCTAGCTCCTACTAAACCTCGGAACAAAACTTCCTCTACCCCTCTTCATAGATGAAGACCCTGCCTCAAACTGGGGTCTCCTAACTCTAGTCTCCTCCTCAGTAGCAGCTGCTGTAATACCCTGTGCTCTCTCAACACTTCTGTCAGCTGCAACCAACTGAGAAAAATCTTGGTATCGGGAACCAACAATAATACATATAATAGAGGGCCTCAATCCCTCCTCAAATCTCTTGCACCGACCTATCTCATCTGAAATAATCCTATCGGCATAATGACTCAACCAGATAAACTCAATCTCATATTCTGTCACTGTCTGATTATCCTGTCTCAAATTTAAAAACTCCATCTTCTTTGTGTAACACCCCATCTTAGCCTATTTTTATAGACCAAGATGGACTGTTAACTCATGGTGGTTGTGTCTTAATATTTTACTTAGCCAATTTTAAGTGTAGATTTTAAAAAAAAAATTGCCATAACCTCCCCTAAAAATGGAGGTCCCAAGTGTCTCCAAAACTGATTCTTTAATTTTTGAAAAACATTTTGTTTCACAATTCAACTCAAGTACACTCCCAATAATCCACCCTTATAACCTCAACTACAATCCTGCAAGAAGAATTCACACTTCTATACTTGCATACATAAGTGCTAAACCAAAATAAGATTTATTAGATTACTAGCAGTGTACGTGTTCTAGCTTTTCATTATTATACATTTATTTGCTAGATCATACAAGCTTATGTACATGCCATATTGCTACAATCAATCATATCCAAACTCCTACCCAAAGTAGTAGTCAAGGCCAGCTGCGCAGGACATGCTGCAATCTCGTCTCCTCGTTTAACCTACGAGTTTAGAGGGAAACTAAACTCGCTAAGCAATTGCTTAGTGGGTACTTAAATCATTGCAATAAATAAATAAAAAGAAAGAATGATTTGAACATACATTTATATACTTTAAATACTTGAAAGGAATAAATACAAAACACAGATGGTAAAAAGGCTTGACTGAATAATTTGAATTTAAATCATTTTTCTTGCTTTTATCATTTTGGTTGCTCTACTGGTTTAACAGAACGTCAGCGGATAAGGAAGGGTCATGATAAACATATCTTGTCATGATCATATTTCATTATCATTCATCATAATTCTTGCACATGTGCCAATGGCCATTATCATTGCATCATTGATCATGTCATTGTAATCATCGGCCTTCAGCCGGAATATCATATCATGTCATAAGCAGTACTGCAGTAATAGTATGATGCATCATACCCTTATCTCAAGGGTTCTGTCATAACCAAGTAGAGCGTCAACAATTCATTAATTAATTTGATCATGATATTCAATAAGCCATGATTTTTCCATAATGCATGTATTATCAGAATAGCTTGTCATGATGCCTTTCTGATCATTTTCAATTCTCCTTCATGTCATTTGATATGATTTAACATCAATCCATAACATAATATTCCAGTTTTAACACATTTAGAAAAATGACCAAATGAATAGTAGCGCGGTGCGTAAAATCGGCAACGCAATGGCGCGCGACAACTAAATAGTAAAATCTGTTTTTACTGCTGAAAATCAGTCAACTTTGGTAACAGTTTTGACTAAGTAAACAACCTTATTTTTGGATGAATTTTTGCAGCAAAACACTTTCATAAGTTAACTAAATGCATGTAAAATTTCGTCGAAAAATTCTTTCGTTTGCCCCTTCAACGGACTGCCCAAAATGAAAGCTGCAGAATGGTGCCCAAAAGGGACCATTCGGCCCAATTTTCCAAACTTGAGGGAAATTCATTTTTTTCTTGCAAAATTAATTTTTAGAACCCTTTTGTGATACCATTTAAGGACTAAAGGTCCCTCTTCCAAAAATCAAACCAAAGGAGTGATTAAAAACTCATCAAAGTTTATGAATAATTGCATCAATTTAGCTAGTTTGTTTTGTTTTCATTCTTTTCACAATCAATTGATTACAAATGGTTCAAGAGCACTTTCCCACATATTTACCACACATAATAACATCATTTCAAAACCATTTCAAAAATCCCATAATGCAAAATATGTGAATTAATTGAAAAGGCAATGATTTAAGTACCAAACCTTGTTTATTTGCTTTGTTCCTTGCTTGTCCTATTCTTTCTTCCCTTATTCTTCTTTATCCCTTTGATTTCCTATAATTTTCATAACTTTTCTTTCATTGATAACTTGAAAACTATCAATCAAATGAATAAAGTAAAGCTAGAATTGGAATCCTTACCTTAAAATTAAGCTTTTCCTTCCAAAAATCCACTTGAACACTTGAAAAATTCCTTCCCTTTTTTGGTGGAGAGAATTTCGGCCATACTTCTCAAAAATGGAGAAAAAATGTGTCCTTAATTCTTTAATCATCCTTCTCTCCCTTTTTATATTTTTCCATTTTCCATTTATTTAATTAATTTCATTTTGGAGGGTTAAGATATAACCACCACAAAAGTATCTTAACTAGGATGGTGCCATATGGAGGGTTAAGATTAATCCAACCCAAAAGTGTCTTTAAACAAGATTTTGCCATGTGTCCCTTTCTAGAAAATTACTATGCCATGTGTCCCTTTTCTAGAAAATGGGTGGAAGTGAAAAGACCAAAATACCCTTCAATGGAAGGTTTTGCCTTTTCTTCATACCCGGGTGGTTTTACGACGCGTAAAATGTACCATTCTCTTCCTTTCAACCTCTCGTTTCCATTTCCGACATTCCTTCTTGATTTTGAACTAATTTATAAAAATTACGCTCATGCCCTTGACTTTTGTAAAAATTCCCTTTAGGTCCTTACGTGATTCGGGTCTCCACTTAGGTTCGTTCTTCAACATCGATCACTGCGGAGTCCTTTCGTTTACTTCAGATACCTTTACGTGTCTTGTTTTCCAGTGTATAAATTATTATTACAAGAATGACGAAAATACCCTTGGTCAAGAATCCACTGTATCTCTCAAACTATGCGTTTTCGGGAAAAATCGTGGTGTTCCGTTTCGACCCAATTTTTCTCTACTTTCCATTTCTGGAGTCTGTTATATGCACTATTAAGAACCTCAAGTACAACTTTTGGAAATTACAGTTACCTCCCCAAAACTTTTTGAAATTACAGTCACCTCCCCAAAACTTTTACAATCTTTTCAGTTAGGTCCTTTTTGTCCTATAGAGCTTCCTTTCACTTCTTGTTCTTTGGTGATTACTCGGGACGGCTCTTGTTACTGTACGCGGATGTACTGTACATGGATGTACTGTACATATGTACAAATTGGGTCCTGACACTTTGCATCCTTATACTCCCTCGGAGTATAATTCTACTCAAACTCCCGCAGAAAATCACAATAATTCAAGGTCGGTGGAACATCCATCGCATGCGAAACTGTCTTCAACTAATCATATGCATCTCTCTGCAGCAAGGATCTAGCATAATCAAATTTCTCCTCAAAAGTAGCCTGCAGCTGAATGAATACCCTCTGAACTCTATCCAACCACTGCTCAGCTACTGCAGGATCTGTATTACTAAAGAAATCTTCAGCCCTAAACTTTCTCAATTTATCATACTACCTCACCGGTACTTGCGGCTATGTTGAGGTGGCGGCTGTTGCACTGGAGCTTGTCTCAACAATTCTACCACATGCCTTAACCAAACCGGCAGAATCTCATCAGCTGCTGGTCTCTCTGGCACAGCAGCAGGTGCCTCTCCAGCTATCTCAATCCTAGCTCCATCTCTACCCTCAAAAGGAGCTACACTCTCAGCACTACCTTCTATGGACTGACGTGACTAAGACACCATCACTACCTATATCTGCAAACACAGTAGAAATACCTCATCAAAGATCAGAAACTGCCAATACCAATGCATGTATCTTATTTAAAATTCATATTTAAAAAAAATCAAAATTTTCTTTTTCTTACAATTTACCTAGGTTGAGAACCTCAAACCTAGGCTCTGATACCAAAATAGTTGTAACACCCCCGTACCTCATATACGCACACCGCATACAAACACATATGCAATATACGTATACCAGATACAAGGATGTCACGGTTTATTTTAAAATAAACAGAACTTTAATCTTTAACATATAGTCATCATAAGTCAGTCCAAGTAAACTTAAAACATTTAAGTTGGATTATAAATAGTAATAGATAAAACATTCCTTCGTTAAGATACATATATAACATTAGTACCCAAAAGTTTATCCAAAATATTTGTTTAAAAAGCAGTGGAAAATAAATATGTGTATATATATATATATCAAAATCAATAAGTACAAAATATGAAATTTATACATGCTGGCAGTTCGTCTCTAATCTTGATGTCCACACTCAACACTACTCTCACAAACTCAAGCCTAGACTCGACTCGGTCTAGATGAGCTCTCCGGCATAACCGGATCTACCCTGTCACCTGCGCGATGAACCACAATCGAGCTAAGCAGAAAGCTTAGTTGTACAAACATTGATTCAACAAAGATCAATGCGATGCTCATACACAATACATATGAATATATATCAAGTCATTACATTATATCTCAACATATTAATCATTTGCATCACATTTCATAATTTACATTAAAACAACGACAAGCATGGGCCCAAAAGAATCTAATATGCTATTCAAAGTTCAGAATTACTGCTTTGGTCAATAATCACATTTATCAAGCCCGTAGGCGATATATATATCCATGGATAATGTAACAGACCCAGTCTCTTAGACCTCAACACGGCTAGACCCTAGGGCCCCAGTATCTTGGTCCTCAACCCGGCTAGACTGTTACTGTTTTTGAGGCTTACGACCCGGTCTTTTTACCTCAAAAATGTCATATTTCACATTTATCAGCTGGGCTCGGCTTACGACGCGGTCTTTTCACCTACCCAGCAATTCATAGGCATGCCGCCAAACCTAGAACTCTAAAAAATGAATAACATACTAGGCACACAATTAATTCATTTATCTCATTATCATTTTCTTTCACAATTCATTTCTCATAATCAACTAGGCTCATTGCCTTATTATATCCTCATTTTCTCATCTTTTCTCATTCTTCTCTTTTATATCAATATCAATTTGTTACATTATGTTTTCACATATCATATCACTTTATTCAACATTTCTTTTCATGTACAACACATTACTCAATTGCATTGATACATCAACATAATTCACATCATGCATATCATAATTTATAACACATTCATCAACAATATATGAATTAACTTAACACAATTCTCCACTAAATGTGTTAAGTCCCATTGTCATGTAAATGTATGCAATCATTCAAAGTTTGTACTCACTTCTTAAAGCAACAACACCACTCTATCAACTTCCTCTTCCAAGATATCCCTCAAACCTTGGCTAGGGTAACTCAATTCTCTTCAAAACCTAATCCAAAGGTGATCATACACACTCACTTAGTGATACACATAAGAGAATAAGGAAGAGAACTATCTAGGGAAAACTCTACACTTGACATGCTCAACAACACGGGCGTGTCCCTGACCGTGCCCTAAACCCACATCACAGAAGCTTTGACACGCTCAGTGACATGGGTGTGTCACTGCACGTGTCAATTCTTCTCCAACACAGAAGCTATGGCACGCTCAGTGACATGGGCGTGCCACTGGACATGTCAATCAACCAACAATATAGTAGCTATGACAAGCTCAATGACATGGGTGTGTCACTGGCTGTGTCAATGCTACTACAACACAGAAGTTGTGACACGCTCAGTGACATGGGTGTGTCACTGCTCGTGTCAATAACCTAGAAAATAAAACCAACGACACGCCCAAAGACATGGTCGTGCTCCTTGTCTTGTCAGGCCAAAAACCCTAAAATCGACACCCACAACTCTTGTCTCTTTCACCAAACTTAACCCTTTTCTCTTCAATCCATACCCAAAAATCAAAGTTACTAAGACAAAACACTTCTAACACACCAAAATAACCATAAACACATCTACAACAACCAACCAACAAACCCAAAAAAAAAAAACTCAAAAGAAACAAAGAAATAAGTTGGAAACTTACCAAAAGTGAAGAAAATCCTTAAAACTCCAACTTGATCTCTTAAAAACCCTCAATCTCTTGAGTTTAGAAGCAATAAAATCTCTTTTCCTTTGGTTGATAAGGGTGGCCGGCCAAAGAGAAGAAAGAAGATGAAGATGAAAGAAGAAGAAAGAAAATGCAAAGTCAACACACTCTTCTCTTTTAACCAAACCTCTTTTCCCCAAATCACTCTCCACCATACAATTAAACAATATAATATTCACCCACTAACATCATCTTCCACTAACTTTAAACAAATCTATTTAAATACAAAATATCTTTTGACCAAAAAGACATAATCTTGTATATATTGTTTTTATCTCCATAAACCTAACATATACACTTCTTCCTCTTATCTTTTCACTTAATCAAATATACACTTAAAATCATTTAATCCAATTTCAACAATCAACATTCCAAAATTTTAAGGTATCATTTGGGATATTACAATTCTCCCCCTCTATAAAATAATTTCATCTTCGAAATTACCTGTTCTCAAATCTAAAATGACTGAGGATACTAATCTCGCATCAATTGCTCATTCTCCCAAGTTGCCTCTTCCTTAGCATGATTCTTCCAAATAATCTTCACAATTGGCACTTTCTTATTTCTCAACTCTTTCACTTCATGTGCCAAAATAGCCACTAGTTCTTCCTCATAAGTCAAATCCGGACTCACCTCAATAGATTTCACTGACAAAACGTGAGATGGGTCGGACCTATACCTCCGTAGCATGGAAAAATGGAAGACATTGTGAATTTTATCCAACTCAGGCGGCAAAGCGAGTCGATAGGCCATTGGTCCAACTCTTTCCAGTACCTCATAAGGTCTAATGAACTGAGGACTCAGCTTCCCTTTGCGGCTAAATCTCAAAATTCTCTTCCAAGAAGACACCTTCAGAAAAACTTTATCTCCAACACTAAACTCTATATCTCTCCTCTTCAAATCTGAATAGGTAGAATTTTATTTGCTAACTCCAACAGTCTTAAGAATAAGGTCTATAGAAAAAGATTAAAAACTGAGATATTCGATAAATAGGCTTGCTAATTATAACATGAAATCTTATAACAATATTGTTGAGCATATTAGAATAGTAAATTGAATGATTCAAAAGATTTTAAATCATGGTGTTGAGTGGATTAAGTTTAATAAATATCATGTTTTACGCTCAACTTTACCAGAGTCCTAGCAAGGAAATTAGATAGTTTTTGGATAAGTAAATGGATAAAAATTTTAATTATAATTTTAATTATTCAAAAGATAGTTTTTAGATATTTTAGTTTTAAAGAATCTATCCCAAAGAGAGTTAGGACAAAGTATTATTGATTTACTTTATATTATATGTCCTATTTATTATTGTATTTTATGATTTATAATGAATATACTCAATACATGTTTATTGTAGAAATATTATCATTGAGTTGTTAGTTACTTTACAATTATGGGTAAATAGAGATATTAAATTGGTGCAATTTAAATTAAATTGAAGAAAGATTTTATATTGGATTTGGATGATGATTGGGAATATAATGAACTTTCTTGTCTACTTTCAATAGAAAATTTTTCTTTAATTTAGTTTGATATTGCAACTAGTGAAATGTATATGAGCATAATAATTGATACTTGCATTTAAATGTCTATTGTAGTTTGTGATTAATAATGGCAACAAAGAATATAATAGCATAACTAAATAAGGGAGAAAAGCTAAATGGTGATAATTACAACATTTGGCATCTTAAAATGCATTATGTCCTTGAGGAGTAAGAAGCTTTAGAGGCTATTAATAGTGTTATGGAAGAGCCTAAAGCTGATGAGGGAAATGTCAATAATGTGCAATTCAGGCATAATATGGCAGCTTATAATGCCTGGAAAAAGAAAGATTCAACTGCAAAAGGAATCTTAATTAGTTCCTTGAATGATGACCTTGTTTATGAATATCAACAGTATAAAATTGCTCATGTAATGTGGGTTGCTTTAAAAGAAAAGTTTGGAGGAACTTATGTCTTAGAACTTAGACAATTGACCATTAAGTTTGAAACTTATAAGAAGGTCCCAAATAAGTCTATGAAACAACATTTAAGGGACATGTCAAACATGATAATGGAATTAAAATCCGTTGGGCATAACCTCACTGACGAACAGCAACTTCAAGTTGTAATTCGGTCTCTACCTGCCAGTTGGGAGCATATGAAAGTCAATATGACTCATTATAAGAACATCAAAACTTTTGTTGATATTGCACGACATTTGGAACTAGAAGATGAGCACCTAGAGGCAGCTAAGCCTGATGCACATCCATATATGGTTGCATTTAATTATAAATAATCATCTAGTTTTAAGCGCAAAAAGAACTTTGGAAAATGGAAAGGCATTTGAGACTAATTAGGGACTAAAACAAGAAAGAAAGCAATTTAAGCACCAAGGGAAGTGCGGTGGGAAGAAAGACAATACAAAATTGACCTGTTACAATTGCAGTAACAACGGTCATTATGCTCGTGAGTGCACTGAGCCTAAAAAGGTTTTGTATTTTACAAATTCTTCAAATAATTGCTTTATTTTTGAAATTTGTGTTTCTAATACTGTATTGCTTGCTGAATGTCCTCCTATGTGGACTGTAGACTCAGGAGCAACGGACCACATAGCTAGAGACAGAACTGCTTTTGCTGATTTTCATCGAATTCCTAGTGGAACAAAACGGATATATGTAGGTATAAATGATAAAGCTAAAGTTAAAGGGATTGACACATGCAAATTGGATTTGCAAGAGGGCCGCATCATATACCTACATGATGTTCTCTATGATACAAGTATTCGGCGAAATTTGGTCTTCATTCTTGCTTTATTAAGATTAGGATATAATTTGTATTTTAATGATAATTATGTAATAATTTCTAATGGTACTACAATATATAGTAGTGGACAATTAGTAGATGATTTTATTGTTTTAAACACAAAATATAATAATAATAATAATAATAATAATAATAATAATAATAATAATAATGTTTATTTTTTCTTAATTTCTAAATCTAACGATAAAGATATGGATGTTTTTTATGGCATGCTAGATTAGGGCATGTTGGACAAGATAGAATGAATAGACTTGTTCATGATGGTCTATTAAGATCAAACACAAAATTTATATTGCCTACTTGTGAATTTTTTTTACAAGGAAAAACAATTAGAAAACCATTTGGAAAAGGCACAAGAGTTGAATTTCCTTTGTAACTTATACACTAAGATATTTGTAGACCAATGAGCATTAAAGCAGGGAATGGTGTTTCATATTTTATTATCTTCATAGATGACTACACTCGATATAGTCATGTTATTTGATAACTCACAAATCTAAAGCATTAGATTACTTTATTAAATATTTAAATGAAGTTAAGAATCAATTAGATAAGAAAGTAAAAGTTTTAAGGACTGATGGAGGAAGAGAGTACCTCTATGAACAATTTAAGAAATTGTGTGAAGATAAAGGTATTATGAAACAATTGACTACTCCTAGAAATCCACAATAAAATGGTGTTGCTGAGAGACAAAATAGAACCTTGCTTGAAATGGTTAGGTCAATGATGGCACAAGCTAATCTACCAATACAATTTTGGGGTGACGCTTTGTTAACTGCTACCTATATACTAAATTGTGTTCCTTCTAAGTCAGTCCTTCTACACCTTATAAATTATGGTCGGGTAGAAAACCCAACCTGAATGAGTTGCATCCTTAGGGCTTCGCAGCATACATTCAGGACACTTCCCATAAGTTTGGTAAACTAAGACCAAGAGGGAAGAAATGTATGTTTATACAATACTTTAAACATTCAAAAGGTTATGTATTCATTGGTGAGGATTCTTATGGAAGGATAACAAAGATTGAGTCCTGAGATGTCACCTGCCTTGAAGATACTTTTTCATTCAAGGATGACATATACAAAAATTTTCATTTGTATGAGATGGAAGAACAAGACAAAACTATTTCAAGTCAACCAATAATTGTACCTAGTCCTGTTCTTGACAGTGGGAGCATACCAGATTTGTTTCACCTATCTCAATTGAGTGGGACAGATAAGACCAAGTCTGATCCAATTTCAATTGGTGAAGAAAATAATCCTCAATTATGAAGAAGTAAACATTCAAAAGCTCCTAAAAGACATTTTTCAATACAAAATGAAGTTTATATAGTTACTCCTAATGATGATGATGAACCTAAAATAGTGAAAGCAACACTTTAGTGTCCTGTAAAAGGAAAGTGGAAAGTTGCATTAGAAGAGGAAATGGAATCTATGAAGGTAAATCAAGTTTGGAATTTGGTTGATTTACCGCCTAGATGAAAAGCAATTGGGAATAAATGGATTCTTAAGATAAAATGTAAGGCAGATGGATCCATTGATAGATATAAAGCTCATTTAGTGGAAAAGGGTTATACTCAACAAGAGGGTATAGATTATAAGGAAATGTTTTCTCTCGTTATAAGGTTTACCTCTATTCGCCTAATTCTAGCTATCGTGGCATATTTAGTTATAGAATTGCACCAAATAGATGTCAAAACAACTTTTCTTAATGGGGAGCTAGAAGAAGAAATCTACATGGAACAACCTATAGGTTTTGTTATCAAAGGCCAAGAGCGCAAAGTATGCAAGCTTAAAAGATCTATATATGGCCTTAAACAATCATCCAGGCAGTGGTATCTCGTCTTATGATTTTAAGACGATTGATGAGGATCACTGTGTTTATGTCAAAAGTTTTGATGATAAATTTGCAATTATATCTCTTTATGTTGATGACATTTTGATAGCTAGAAATGACAAGGAGTTTGTTATGACCATCAAAAGATGGTTATGACAAGGAGTTTGTTATGACCATCAAAAGATGGTTATCCACTAATTTTGATATAAGAGATATGGGTGAAGCAGACTACATATTGGGAGTAAAAATTAAAAAAGATCGTTCAAAGAAACTTTTGGCTTTATCACAAGAGAATTATATTCAAAAGATTCTTGAACGTTTTCATATGAGTGTTTGCAAACCTATAGATACTCCTGTGTCAAAAGGAGAGGCTTTAAGTCTTCATATGTGCCCTCAAAATCCACAAGAAAAAAGAGAAATGTCCACTATACCATATTCTAGTGTTATTGGAAGTCTTATGTATGTTGTGTTGTGTAATTGCCTAGATATTTATTTTGTTGTTGGCCTAGTTAGTCGGTATCAATTTAATCCTGGAAAAGAGCATTAGAAAGCTATGAAAAAGATACTAAGATATCTAGGCACTATGGATTATTGCTTATGTTATCAAGGGTCGGATTTGCATCTAGTTGGTTATTCAAATGCTAATTGGGGAGGAGACCTAGATCAACGCAAATCCACTTTAGGATTTATCTTCTTACTTAATAAAGGTGCTATATCTTAGAGTAGTAAGAAGCAAACTTGCATAGCTTTATCAACAATGGATGGTGAATTTATAGCATGTTCATCTGCTGTGTAGGAAGCTATTTGGTTAAGAAGATTCTTTATGAGTTTGGGAGTTCAAAATGATCATCCAGCTGTTACAATCTTTTGTGATAACCAAGCAATGATAGCTTTCACAAAAGAACCCAAATTTCATAGTAGAACCAAACACATTTATACTAAATATAACTATGTTAGAGACATTATTGCTAGAAGTTAAATAGTTATAAGATATGTATCTACACATCACATGGTGGCATATCCCCTTACAAAGCCTATTCCGAGGGATGTTTTCCTTACCCATGTGAATTCACTTGGATTGCATAAAATATAAAATATTGTTGAGTATGTATATCATATTATTTTGAATAAATACAAGTAACTATTAAATCTTTTTAATTATTAGTTATTATGTTCGTGACACATACATATCACTTATATAATTATTGAAAGCTCATCAAAAGATATCATACATGTTTTTTATTGGCTCACTCACACGTGTAATTGCCTCTACTGCTTGAATAGCGAGTTGAAATGAGATAATGTTAGGATTATCGCCTCATATGAAATGAGATGAAGTTGTATTTATGAATAACAACTAATCTGGATTGCCCATATCCAAAATAACCTATGACAAGCGAGATGTGAGTTCTCGGTTACAACCTGCCAATTAGAAAATAACTTGGAGAACTCAAGTTAAGTGCTAGGTAGTGACTGAACTTAGATTTATACAATGTTTCAAAATGACATAAAAGAAATATAGACATTGTAACACCTGATTCATACCATGTGCGCTTTTTCGATCAAGAAGGTAGTGGAAGAATGGATCCCTGCTTCTTCACCATGTGAGACCTCGAGGTTAAAAATGTTTTCTCATAATAGTATCCTTATACTTTTTCTTATTGTTTGTTATTTGTACTGAGTGTTTGCTATCTTAGTATGTTACCTATGATTATGGATTATTTGGTCTATGGAACATGACTAGAAAAGCAGCTAAGTGCAAATTATGAACTCTGAATGAAATAGAAAGACTTTGTCAAATGTGTCCATTGGCCAGCCAATCTCGTCGCTTGAAAGTAGTTTGACTTGATTATTGATACATATTGTTTATCATGTTTTTGAGGGATTATAGATGTCATGTTGAAGAGACAAGTCTAGGATACTATGAGTATTATGAATTACTAACTTTATAATCTTATTTAGATTAAAGCTACTATGTTATTCCTGACATATGCATAGTATAAGCTCCAAAAGTGCAGGTTTACTTGCTGGGTCACACGATCTATTTATTAGTATGAAAATGTTGTATGGATTATAGAATTTCTCATAATATAGGTCTTATCCATCATGTGTGAGTGGGAGATGTTGAAATTATTTGATAAACCATGTCACCCATGACGATTGACCTGAACCTCTTGGAAGAGTCACAACTCTTACTCTTAGAAAAGTTGCAATGATTGAAGAGTTACAACTCTTAGAAGAGTTGCAATCATTGGAAGAGTTACAACTATTAAAAAGGTTGAAACCTTTGGAAAGTGACTCTTGGGATTTATAAATATACCAAGAGAAAGAAGTTAAAGGTGATTATGAAGTTATAAAAGTACTCTCTGAAAATTCCAGTAATTAATATACAACATTCTAGAGTAAATAAGATTGTGGAAATATAGTGTATTTCTAATTTGGGAGTTGCATTTGACTTAGTAAATAATTGAATCAAAATCATAGTGGAATCATCAAGAGGTATGTATTCGATCTGAATTCTATTTATTTCCGCATTTTGTTACAGCATGATACAAGATTCATTTGCATTGAAGAAATGCTTGCAATATTTTTACTCGTCGTTGGGCAAAATTCTCGATATCATATGACTCGAGAGACATTCAGTCAATCACATTTTACAGTGAGCCAAAATTTTAACAAAATCTTGAAAGCTCTTAACACAATAGCACCAGATATGATGGTTAAACCAAAATCTATAGTGCCAAGTAAAATAAGAGAAAGTACAAGATTCTACCCTTATTTTAAGGTAAATAATGAATATTTTACCATTTATTTTTATTTTCTTTGTTTTTATAGTAGTAACAATGATAATCATATATTTTATGTTATTATTAGTATTATAATTATTATTTCAATATTTCATATTTTATGTTAATTATAAACTCTATTATTTATTCTAGGATTGCATTGGTGCTATTGATGGCACATATATACCGGCAATAATAAATGGTCGTGAAGTGAGTAGTTATCGTAATTGCCATGGAAAATTATTACAATATGTATTATCAGCTTGTAACTTTGATTTAGAGTTCATATGTGTGCTTAGTGGATGGGAGGGTTCAGTTCATGATTCAAAATTGTTAAATGATGCTTTATCAAGAAGGAACGTACTTAAAATGCCATAAGGTATATATATAAATATTATATATATACATATATATATTTTTAATACACATTAATTTTTGCAAAAATAATTTTTTTATAAATTATTATTACCATATATATTTAGGTAAATACTTTCTTGTGGATTATTGATTTTCTAATCGTCGACAATTTCTCCCTCCATTTTGAGGGGTTCGATACCATTTACAAAATTTTTTAGGTCAAGATCATCATCCCGAAAGTGCAGCTGAATTGAACAATCTTTTTCACTCTTCCTTAAGAAACACAATTAAGAGGATATTTGGTATATTCAAATCTAGATTCATAATTTTTAAATCTGCACCTCCATTTCCATTTGACACACGAGCAGAGTTAGTTTTAGCATGTGCAGCATATAGTCAAATGATGAATATACATCATCATTATTAATGCAAGAAACTAAAGAGATTGATTTTCCAGAAGTGTTTGAAAGCCAAGAGCAACAATGAGAGAATGCTAATGCATGGAGAAACATAATATCTTCAAATATGTGGAGAGATGTCCAAAATGATAGAAATCAAAACAATCAACAATGAGTTTATAATTTATTTCGTATATAATAATAAATGTTGGATATGATATAGTACTTTGCTATATTTATTTAATGTTATTTTATAATTAAATGTATCTTTGCATTTTACATTTTATAATTTTTTAATATTACAATAATAATATTGAAAAAACTTTATATATATATTTATTTATTTATTTGTTTATTATAAAATTTTATAATATTTATTTATTTGTCCAATATCATAAAAATTATTTTTATGGTATAATATTTATAATAAAATATATTATATTTTTTAAAAATATTAATTACATAAAAAATTAGAATTCCATCAAATCTATTAAAGTCTATAATAAAAATTAAATAAACTCCATTAAAATCTATATAGGATTCTAACAGAATCTATCAAATTCTATTAAAATCAACAATTCCTTTAAAATCCATTAAATTCCCAATTCAATACACCCTCCTAAGTCTAAGATTGGTGTTAGGTTTTAACTATTTAAAACCTAAGTTTAAGATTGATATTAGATTTTAGCTCTTTAGAACCTAAGTCCAAGATTGATTTTAGGTTTTAAAGTTTAACTCTTTAAAACCTTAGTTCAATTTCAAAGCCTAAAGGATGGTCTTTGAAGTTCAAATGGTTGGTCCAATGCTAAAGTCCAATTTCAAAGGCCAAAGGATGTCTTTGAAGTTCAAAAAGGTCAATTCACTCACCAAAATTAATTTTAAAAGAAAAAAAGGATTTAAAAATTAGGGTTTTACTTTTTTTTTGGCACCTTTTATGGTGGAGGCTTGAGTTTATGGCCGGATTGAAGTTCCACAATTGCTAGCATTTATTACTTGCTGAGAAAGCAACTCACTTGAGGTCCCTTAAGGGAAACGGACAATGAACTGACCACCAAAATTTGCCACAGAAATAAATTTTAGACTGTTTGTACTAAGAAAGTTTGAACCATTTTTCTTTAAAAGAAGAAAAAGATGGAGAAAGATTAAACAAGTAGCAAATAGAGATTGTTTAATTGAGTGATGTGTGTGAAAATGATATTTGAGAGTCTATTTGTAGAAGTTTTAAAGGTTAGATTTGACAAAAGTCGGAAAGAAATCAGTTTAATGTGCGGCGGAATGAAAAATCCCTTTTGTGGCAGCAAAATTGCCTGTGGCTGCAAGGATTCACACTTTGCTACTTGATATTTGGGGATCAAGCCCCAATTTTATAATTGCAAATTCTTATACACTTTCCTAATTCTCCTGCCTCACTCTCATCTCTAAAATATCTATAGCAAACATTCTTTGTTTAGCAATCAAAGATTACCTCTTAACTGCTTCTTAAGATCATTTCGACTATTAATGTTCCAAGTGCATATTAT
Organism: Garcia nutans; assembly: GCA_947685225.1. Classification (NCBI taxonomy): domain Eukaryota; kingdom Viridiplantae; phylum Streptophyta; class Magnoliopsida; order Malpighiales; family Euphorbiaceae; genus Garcia; species Garcia nutans. The sequence goes on from CANTUV010000068.1 coordinate 7,932,598, forward strand.
TTTCCCTTATCATGAGGGTTTCATGAGCTTCTCCAAATATTCACTATCACCAATGACCACCACACAGTCTTGCTTGTTTGGACATAGGGAGAATTTATCTATCTTCATTTCATTACTGAATCCAACTTCAATTCTTCCTAAATGAAACATTTTTATATATAGATTGCCTTATGAGAAGAATAGATTTGAATTGAACTAACAAATGAAATTATTTTTTTACTACATCAAGTGATAAAATTGCATTGCAATTATATATGATGATTGTTATAAATATGATGATTGCTATAAATGATATGTTTACATCTACTAGATAGAGATGATAGCTAAGATTGTCCTCAATAAAGATTTAAAGTAGTTTCCAATGTGATTGATTTATAATGATCCAATATCATGTCCTCAAACAAACACAAACCTAGCATATGTCAATCATAAAGGGCAAGTTATAGCTAGATTTCAAAAGAACATCTTAAATTTTGTTGGACCCAATTAGAAAGTAGTTAAAAATTAGTCAGACTCAAACCCAAAAATTGAACTTTAGTTTAATCACAAATTCTTGTGTCACACAAATTGGGCCAATGAATCATAACTAAAGAGAAAATTATGTGATTTACTCCTAAAGCAGGTTTCCTTTTCAAATATATTGTGCTTTTTTCCATTTTTCAATTATGTTTTTTTTTTTTCAAATATACATGTCCATTAACTATTTTCTTTTCTTTCCTCTATTTCCTTTCTTCTTTTTTTTTTTTTCTCTCTTCTATCCCTCTTCCCCTTCTTCCTTCATTTCTTTAATTTTTTTTTCTAGTTGCAGAAAATTATTTGATCTTTCATAGTATTTATTCTTTGTAAACATATATGTATTTTCTATTTATTGTTTTGTTTTTCAATTGTAATATTAAAGGTTTTGCTGTTCGTTAATGGTAATGTATTCTACATAAAATATTTCAAAGAAAATTTTCTTTTATTTCTTATTTTTTTTTCATTTATTCCTCTTCAATTTGTATTTTATAATTATTGCTATATTTTTTTTTTGTATTTATTTTATTTTAATGTTTGTTTGAATTAACTTTATATTTTCAATGCATGTGTTTATTTTTTTTTTAGTATATACACATCATATATAGATAAATTTACATCATACACTCAATATATATATGACAAACATAATACACACGCAATATTCGCATAATATATATATATATAATATTTACACAATATATATAGATATATAATGTATATACATATTGTGCAGATATTTTTTTTATTTTTTATATTATATTTTAACTTATAAATCATATAATATTTTTAATATTATGCATAATTGTATGTTTATGTTGATATATGTTAAATTATACTCTCTCCGTATCATTTAGATAGAAAAAATTTCATTTTTTGGTGTATCTTTTATATAGAAAATATGCCATTTTAGGTAAATTTTGGGAAGTGGAATGAGACAAAATACCATTTATACCCTTGCTTTAAAAGTTTAATTTGAGGGATATTTTTTTAGGGGCATTTAAGTAAATAGAGATGGAAAAAGTAAAATTTCCTTAATTTTCGTATCCATTTTACTTTTTCTATGTAAATGATACGGAGGGAGTATTTAATAAGAAATATAATTTTTATTGTTTTATAGAAGTGTAGATGTTATACCAATATTTTATTTTTTTTATATTTTTATCTATTTCAATTATTGAATAATATAATTTTCTAATTTAAAATTATAAAATTATAAATATAAAATATAAAAAAATAATTTAAATAATAAAATATGGATATATTAATGAGCTAATTATAAAACTAACCTAAAATAAAATTTTATTTTCAAAAGTACAGAGCCATTTTTTTTTCAATTTTATAAAAATAAAGTTTCTAAATTACAAATGTACTACTATAAAAGAGACCACATATTTTTTCTTCAGTGCGCGAAAAGGGACCACATACTTTTTCTTTAATACACAAAAAAGAAGCACATACACACAAATAAACACACAGCCACATATGCATATATATAAAACGCAGATATTTAAACACATAATTAATATTTTTATTAATTATATATAACAGTAAAATAAATAATTTAATATTTATATTTTATTATCTCAATTCATTTTTATATAGATTAGTTACCATAAATTAATTAATATATTTTTATATAAATTAATTAAGATAAAATATAACAATCAAATAACTATTAATTCAAAATAACTTTAATATTATAAAATTTTCATTATTTAGTTAAAGCATATAAAGTATATATCACTATATATTCATATATATGTCAAAAATATAAAGTCTATATTTATAAAAATATTATTTTTAATTTAGTATATATAATATATACCGATATATATTTATATATATCCACATATACCATCATATACCAACGTATACTCACATATAATATATTTCTTTAGTTAAATATATATAACATATATAATCATATACTCACATATATTATCGTATACTCACATATATTAACATATACTGATATATATCTACATATATTATTATTCTTTAGTTAAAGTATGTATTTCATCATATATTCATATATAATATATACTAACATTAAATCACATATATTATTATTTTTTAATTAAAATATATGTGATATATATCTATATATATTTATATATATACATATATATTATTATTTTTAGTTAATATATACTAATATATAATTACATATATATTATTTTTCATTAGTTATTTATTTATAAATTATGCCCACATATAAGTGATATAATTCATTAAATTTGTTGAAAATCTAAAAAATTAAAAAACTATTTCAGTCATTTTCACATGCAACTTGCCTCATGCTTTTCTTCAATGAAAATAAAAAACGATTAAACAATTAAATAAGGTGAAATGATGCTTCTATGTCAGAGTTCAAATTAAGAAAACAGGAGAAAAAAATGGATAAAACAAATATACAGGAGTTTCAAATTTAAAATGAAAATAAAATAAAAATAAAAGACAGCAGCAGAAGTAGGAAAAAAAAAAAGAGTGGATTATTCAATGAAAGTGAAATACACTATAAATCTGTCTTTTCCAATTTTCTCTGATCTACATCTTTACTTTATTTCTTTATCTTCCACGTAGAGGCGGAAATAAAGGGGGTCCCATGGGGCCCTGTTCCCCCCTCAGTTAAAAATAAAAAATTTTTAGGTATATTTGAGAATGAATATTACATTGGTTGAGATGGAACAGCTTGGCCTTACTATGTGAGAGCACGCAACTTTGATCCACGCTCCCAACATTTTTCATCCTTTTTTTTCCAATCTTTAAAACTGGGCCTTTTAATCAAGCCCATTACAAACAAACAAGATTTGTCAATGACTCTGCCCATTACAAACAAACAAGAATAACTTAATTGTGACTCTTTCTCTTCTTTCTCACGTTTCTTCTTCGTTAATTCCTTTTTTTTTTCAGATAACAGTTTCTTCCTTTTTCAATTTCATTCTTTCACCGATTGGCACCAGCAAGGCAGCGGCAACAAGTTAAGAATAGGTACACCACTTATTTTTAATCTCATATTTATTTTGTTGCAATTTTTTTATCTTGCTAAAATGAATTGAAATTTGAAAAATAATGAATTAAGAAATTGGCTTGAATACTTGAGGACATTATAAATTTGAAATGTTTAATTTGATTTTGTAGTATGAAGTTTTTTTTTTTGAGAAAAGTAGTATAAAGTTAAATTGAAATTATTATTTTTTTGTAGTTTATAATCTGAAATTTTTTTATTTCTTTTATAATTTGATATTTTTAATGTTTAGTATTTAAGTTGAATTGGACCCCTCTTATCTAAAATCCTGGCTACGCTCCACGGCTCTATTACTATAATATATATTCAAGTCTTTCTCCTATAGATGCGTGCTGCATATAATATATTTTTTCAAGAACAAATTCTCCCATTCCGCGGCAAATTAAAAAATAACTCTACAGCCTCAAAAAGTCCCAAAAGAGTACAGTCAAATTTACAAAAATGAACTAATTACAAATTTTGTCAAGTAAAAGTTGAGTAAGAAGACAAAAAGAAATGCAATATTTTTCGTTGCTTCCATTACTTCATTATTTTCTCCAATTATTCATAGCTTTACAGTTGAACTCTTTAGAGCTTTCTCTAATTATTTATGGTTTCACAGTTGTTGAACGCTTACTGAATTCTCCAATCATTCGTGTTTTTACAGTTGATGCGTATGTAACACCGTAGAAAATAAAACCATATATTTGAAAAAATAGAATTTAAAAAAAATATAAAAACGAAAAAGTAAAAGATTAAAAATGAAAAAACAAATTAAGAGTAGTAAAATTAAAAAAGGAAATTAAAATGCAGTACATTGTGTAATTTCCTCTATGTTAATTCTATAAATCAATGTCTATGTAGCATATATAGAAAGTTAAGCTATAGGAGAAGGTATTTTTGAAAGTTTAATGCGATGTTTTAAAAAACCAAATAAAATGATTCAGTATTATACTTTGGAAAAAAAAAATTATTTTTAGAAGTAGTTTTGTGAAAATCCCAGTAAACCTACCCCAATTACATGGCTACTTGACAAATTTATCGAACTTAATGAAAAAATTCAATTCCTAGCATTGGCGAACCTACATTGTTGAGAAGGTGCAGTTTTCCTCTATCCCAACCCCCTTCTATTTAAAAATTTATATATTATATAATATTTTTAAAAAAATTTTAAATTATTTATTATTTTTTAAAAAATTTTAAATTATCCTTCTTTTTTTTAATTTTTATAAGAAGTAAAAAAAATTATAATAAATTATTTATTCTGTATGCGATAATTCTCTTTTAAAAAATTGATAAAATATTAATAATATATAAATACAAAAAAAATAAATAAATAAATTTTTAAACTAAATTAATTTGAACTCATTTAATAAATTAAAGTACTCATTTATTTTAATTATTTTTTAAAAAATTATATTTATTATTTAATTTTTTTCTCTTTATTTTATTTTTATTATGAATAATCTTATAAATTTAAAATTCTTTACACATATATATTAATATTTTTTATTAATTAATTTTTTAATAATAAAAATATATTATTAATAAATTTATAAAATACTATTAAAATAAAAAAAGAGATAAATAATTATGAAAAAACTAAAATTTATAAAAAAAAATTTACCCTCCTTTATTTTAAAACCTAACTTCACCCCTGATTCTTAGAAAAGATCATTTTCAGAAGATGAAATCGATTGTCTTGGACCAAAAATATTATTTTACTAGAACCAGTTCCGAAACACTAAAATTGAACATATTCAACTCCTGATGCCTAAATTCCTTGGCCTGAAATACACCAAAAGGTGCGGTACAACATCCTTCACAAGCCAATGTAATCTATGACCGTAACTTAAAAACTGAAGCTCTTGTATATGCCGAACGTAATACAATCAGATTACACATCTGGCTTTGTAAAAAGGTTAAATAGCCTATTTCTCTATGAACAAAATGAGGCAAATTAAAATAAAAAAAAAATTGAATGAATTAACACTTTCAGCAAAAAAAATATAGAGGCCATTGTTCAAAGCCTCCAAGATGCTGCCAGCAAGACATAATCATCAGTTGTCTATACATTATGATTACTGGAATCTAGTAACTTAGCCTCCTCATTTGAGATATCATTAACTGACAGCTGAATATTTGACTTTGAACTCATTTTATTCCACTCGTTTTCAACACGGAAAAAAACCCACTGGAAACGCCGTACCATCTCCAAGGTAGTGATTGTGAACACAGTAATGTATTTATGACGGAGATGTGCAGATAGTTTGTATGTCCATGTGCAACGGAGAATCAAATTGCTTCCTATCATCCAAAAATATACCTGCAACTCATAAATTTATGGAAGTTGCAACACAGAAATGAGAACAACTTGGCCAGCCACCAAAAAATTCAGAAGAGGGAAGTTATCTAATCCGTTTGTCTGTCCGAACATAGTAATACTTTGAAAACTAATAAATGTGTTAAATCAAAATGAAAGATCTTTTGAACAAAAGAATATTGGATGGTACAGTGAATATATATTTTTACCCATTTTCGTCCATATAGCAATTGTGAACAGAGACTTGGTTTGTTGAATTTGAAAATTCGAGTGAAGAAACTGGCGAAAAAAAAAATAATTAATTCATGAACATAGTTGAAGATATGTGATAATTTATAGACCTTGCAGCAAAAGATTCAGGTGAGGAATATCAATGTCAGGTGACATTGATCCAGATTAAGTGGAAATGGTCTTCTTAGCTTCTAAGACTAGGGGAATCACTATGTAGCAATTGTCTATACTTGTGAAAATTAAATGAGCAAACATACCTCATGTCCCAATCCCGAGTGACATCCCAGTAGAATGAATACAATGAGTTCAAAACGCTTGATAGAAGCCAGAGAGGCCTATAAAAACTTGTCCACCTATCAGGGAGGACATGATATTTAAGGGCTGAAAGAAATATCACTGGCACCGCGGTCGAATATTTTAAAGCTGAAACCATAAACAAATAAAGTTACTGCAGTTTTGAAGCAACAAAAACCCATCGTAAAGCCCAAACATCAAAAGGGAAAAAAAAAAGTCCAAGCTTGTAGTTTTTGGTACAGGCCTAACAAAATAAACTATTTGTTGGAGAGAATGCTCTCTATATTGTTCTTATTTTCTAAGGAAGAATACAAGATATATATATACATTAAGTCAAACAATTAACAAAAGACCTAACTACCCTTACAAACTAAATAACACATTCACAACACTCCCCCTCAAGTTGGTACATAGATATTACACATGTCTAACTTGCACAATAAGGTTTGGAAGAGCTTAGAATTTAATCCTTTAGTGAGCACATCAGCAACTTGATTGCTCGAGATCACATGAGTGAGTTTCAATAAACCTTGAATGATTTTTTCCTTTATGAAATATCGGTCAATCTCAATGTGTTTCGTCCTGTCATGTTGAACAGGATTTTGAGCAATACTAATAGCAGCCTTGTTGTCACAAAACAAGGTAGAAGTTCCAAGCTTGGAAATGGCCAACTCATCCATTAGCTTCCTTAGCCATAATACTTCACACTCTCCTTGTGCCATAGCTCTAAACTCAGCTTCAGCACTTGAACGGGCAACCACAGTTTGTTTTTTACTCCTCCATGTAACCAAATTACCTCCAACAAATGTACAATAGTCTGTGGTTGACCTACGATCATCTAGTGATCCAGCCCAATCTGCATCTGTATAAGCTTCATCAAGGTGCCCATGTTTTAAGAAAAGTAACTCTCTCCCAGGGGCAGATTTAAGATACCTTAAAATGCGTAAGGCAGCTTCAAGATGGCAATCACGAGGGTCATGCATATACTGGCTAACTCGACTGACTGCAAATGCAATGTCCGGTCTGGTATGAGACAGATAGATTAATCGATTAACCAATCTTTGATATTGGCCAATGTCAACTGGTTCTCCTACTCCTGCCTGGAGTTTGCAATTGACTTCCACGGGAGAGTAACTAGGTTTACAACCCAACATACCAGTTTCTTTCAAGAGATCTAGGATATATTTCCTTTGGAAAATAAAAATTCCTCTTTCGGATCTGGCCACTTCTATTCCAAGAAAGTATCGTAGGTCTCCAAGGTCTTTAATCTCAAATTCTCTTGCTAACAACTTCTTTAAGCAACGAACCTCCTCAATATCATCTCCAGTCACCACCATATCATCGACATAAACTACAAGCAACGTGATCCTTCCATTGTGGTGCCTAAAGAACAAAGTATGATCAGCATCACTTTGTGCATAGCCAAAAGAAACCATGGCTTTACTCAATCTGTCAAACCACGCTCTCGGGGATTGTTTCAAACCGTATAGGGCCTTCTTCAATTTGCAGATCTTTCCCTTTGTATCCTTATCCTCAAATCCAGGAGGTATATCCATATACACTTCTTCTTCTAGGTCCCCATGTAGAAATGCATTTTTCACATCAAATTGATGCAAATTCCAATTAAGGTTGGCAGCACATGACAAGAGAATTCTTACTGTATTCAACTTTGCAACAGGAGCAAATGTTTCCTGGTAATCCACCCCATATGTCTGGGTGTACCCTTTTGCCACCAATCGTGCCTTGTGCCTTTCTACGGTGCCATCAACTTTATTTTTTACCGTGAATACCCATTTGCATCCAACTGTTTTCTTATCTTTCAAAGAATCAACAAGTTCCCATGTTCCATTTTTCTTCAAAGCCTTCATCTCTTCAATCATTGCTTCCTTCCATTTTGAGTCTCGATATGCTTCTTGCCAATTCTGTGGAATAGAAACAGAAGAAACAGACAAGACAAAGGCTCTATAGGATGGAGATAAATTATCATATGAAACAAATTTTGAGATTGGATGTTGAGTGCATGATCTCACACCTTTCCTTAGGGCAATAGGAACATATGAATCATCAAGATTAGAATCACTGACAAGGTCAGGAGAATCAATAACTGGATCAGGATCAGAAGTACTTACATTGAGAGGTGTCTCTGCTGAATCAGGAACTGATGGCAGGGGCAATGATTGGTAACTAGAATCATGCATAATGGTCTTACCTTTTTCCTTTTTAGTGTATCTTTGCAGATCAGGTCTATCTAATCTACCCTTCCTTCTCTCATCAAGATCAATTTGGTTGTCCTGTTCACCATCAACAATCACCAAGTTCCTGAATTGCTCAGGTACAGAAACAGACAAGTGAATTGGGTTTAGTTTATTAACTTCCTCTTCTACTCCAGTTACTACAGTCTCCCCCTGAAGAGGAGTTGGGAAAAAATAAGGTTCAAACTCCCGAAAAGTCACATCCATACTCACAAAATATTTTCTGGATGGCGGATGGTAACACCGATAGCCCTTTTGAGTTGCCGAATAACCAATAAACACAAATTTCAAAGCCCTAGGATCAAGTTTACTCCCATATCTATGATGAACAAAGCACACACAACCGAAAATTTTGGGTGGAACAGTATAAGAGGTGTGACCCCGTAAAACTTCTATGAGACTCTTAAAATTAAATGTTCGAAGGTAATTAGATATGCAGCCGAAAGGACGGTATCTCCCCAAAACTGTTTAGGAACATTCATAGTAAGCAAGAGAGACCTAGCAACTTCTAACAAGTGTCTATTTTTCCGTTCAGCAACCCCATTTTGAGCACTAGTATTGACACAACTAGTTTGATGAATAATGCCTCTAGCATCTAAGTAAGATTGAAACATGCTATCCATATATTCAGTCTCATTATCAGATCTTAAGATTTTCACCTTAGCATCAAACTGCGTGCAAATCATTTGGTGAAAAGATTGAAAACATGAAAACACTTCATTCTTCGTTTTTAACAAATACACCCATGTTAATCTAGTACAATCACCAATAAAGGTGACAAACCATCGATAGCCAGACAATGAAACAATAGGACTAGGTCCCCATACATCAGAATGAATTGTCATAAAAGGAATAGAACTTTTATTATCATGAGAAACATAAGTATTCCTCGAATGTTTTGCTAGTTCACAAGCATCACAAGCTAAAGTTTCAAATGAACACCTACTAAATAGATTAGGATACAACCGTTTAAGAACAACAAAAAATGGATGTCCTAACCGTCTATGCCACATAATAATTTCTTGACTCACATCCCCACTCTTTCCTAACAAGGCTTGGGAATTCTTCTCAAGAAGGTACAAACCATTGTGCACTCTACCATGACCAATCATTTCTCCTGACTTCAGATCCTGCAAAAAGCAATGAGTCGGGTAAAAAACAGCTCGACATTGAAGGTCATTGGTAATAGCAAGCACAGATAAGAGATTAACGGGAAAGCTAGGAATATGAAGAACAGATTTCAGGTCAATGTCAGGTGTACACTTAACAGAACCTGTACCAGAAATTGGCGCTAAAGAGCCATTTGCAATGCGAACATTTTCCTGACTAGAGCATGGTGAGTAATCTATAAATTTCTCTAAAGAGCCTGTCATATGTTTGTTTGCTCCTGAGTCTATAATCCAAAAATCATCAATAGAATTGACTAGAAATGCCATACCTGACTGCGAAAAATGAGAGGTAGAATTGGATGAGGATGGTGTACCCTGTCGAAAGAGATTTCTCAAAGCTTGCAACTCTTCAGCAGATAAGTCACCTGTAGAGAGAGCATCAGAACCAGGAATAGAACTGGAGCTAGCCACCTCAGCTTGATTTGCTACACTTTGAGATGGCCCTGATCTTCCTCTACCGCGACCGCGCCCCCTTCCACGGCCACTACCATGACCACCAATATAAGTTGGTCGTCCAATCAATTCCCAACATTTTTCCTTGAGGTGCCCAGGAGTTTTACAGTGATCACAAAAACGAGTATCCTCTTTAGAGATGGTGCGAGTAGCTGGTGATGCTACAAGTCCGGGTGATGCTACTAACCCAGCTTTTTCAATTATAGGAGTTTTCATCATAGTTCTCCTCCTACTCTCTACCTGCTGAATGTAAGCATGAGTTTCTTCTAAGGATAACATAGGGTTTCTACCCAACACTTGAACTCGAACAGGATCATATTCAGGATTCAATCCTGCTAGAAATTTGAATATACGCCCAGTCTAACCTTCTTGTGATACTGAACCGCATCGTCTTCACATTTAGCATGAAAGTCATCATAGTAGTCTAGTTGTCTCCACACCTCATTTAAGGCGGTATAATAATCATCCACAGTCATCTCCCCTTGTTTCAAACCTTCAACCTTAAGACAAAGTTCAAACACCAAGGCAGCATTTCCTTGTCCAGAATAAGTCTTCCTAGCAGAATCCCATACCATTTTTGCCGTATCAAGCATTATGAAACTAGCCGCAATCCTCGGTTCCATTGAATTCAAAAACCATGACATAATGAGAGAATTTTCAGATTCCCACACATTGTATTGAGTGTCAGTTTTCGCCGGATGAAGTTTAGAGCCGTTGAGATAGCCCGTATAACCTCTTGCATTAATAAATAGATAGCACGACCTTGACCAAGCAAGATAGTTTCCGGCACCGTCCAACTTGAACTGACTGATTTGTAACGAAAGATTGTCGTTATTTGGGGGAATCACCTTACTTTCAGCGATCTCTTCTAGGGAAAAAAAAAAACTATGACCAAACTAAACCAAGGATGGAAAGAGGCAAGCAGCGACAATGTAGTTTCTGTGACACCCAAAATGGAGCGAAAGCAGCCTGTTGGAGTGGCAAAACAAGGAGCAGAATCTTGGGGAACAAAACACAGCCAAGCAGAGAAAAAAAATCCGACAAAATGAGGAACTGACCAGATACCAAGAGTCGCACGGCAAGGGTGATCACGGCGGAGCAAGACCGGCCGGAGGTGGCGGCACGCGCCTACACGCGCCGGCGTGTGGAGAAATGTCTGGAACTTCTGGCGGCGCGTGGGCTTCACGCGCTGGGTTTCCGGCGACGGGGCTTCTGGCGAAGGCTGGTCGGAGGCCAGGCAATCGGCTGAGGGAGGCTGTGTCGCTACTGGACGCCTGCAATACCTCAGAACAGAAATGGCAGCCCCTAAAACTAGCCCCCAGCCGGGAAAAAACAGCCCCTGTCGGAAAAAAAAACACAGCCCTCTCACCAAATTTTCTCTCCCATTTGCTCTGATACCATGTTGGAGAGAATGCTCTCTATATTGTTCTTATTTTCTAAGGAAGAATACAAGATATATATATACATTAGGTCAAACAATTAACAAAAGACCTAACTACCTTTACAAACTAAATAGCACATTCACAACACTGTTCAATATTCATAATGAATAAATGCATCAGGAATTTTGACCCCAAAAAAAAAAGAAAAAATAGTATCAGATGGTCAGAAAATGCTATTTAGTTTTGCTTCTGCCCAATGAAAATCTTAAAACAAAAATATTACTATTGACTTGGGGTAAGATTCTCAAGATGGTAAAAAATATACACAAATGGCATGAGATGAGAACTTTATAAATGCAGGCTAAAATGAAGAAATGGACCAAAAGCCAGAGAACAAATAACCAGACAATAACTCTCAAAAGATTAGTATCACTTTTCATGTAAACTTTGAGTTCCTCAAAACCAACCCACTCTAATTTTCTAAATTTTTCATTGCAAAGATAATCACTGACAGGAGTTGGAGCAATATTCATTATCACAAACTGAATTCAACAATCGGTTTCAACCTAGAAATGTGATTGCATTGAAGGTCATTTATGTCAGCAGAACAAATATAAATGACGAACAGCTACTTTAAATGCAGGAAAACAAACTCTGCAAGTGCCTTCTGGCAGTATTTGAAAATAAGGGAAACAAAAAGATGTTTGATAATTATAAAAATCAGATACATATATATACTAGGGAGAATTTCGAAGTGAATGTACCATTAAAGAGAGATGTTTTCTCCCTAGTATCCTTGTATTGTCGAAGACATTGGAACAATCGAAAAATGTAAGGTGAAACAAGGACTAAGGGAATTGCAATAGAGTGACTTCCACAAACAGAATCAGCTTCAAGCCATGCAATTGTGGCAACCTGCATGCATTTAAACAAAATTATTTCAATTATTTCTTTCAGACAGAAGTACAGACCACTAATTGTAGGAAGCTACATTCACAAAAGTAGGTACATTTGTTTAATATGAGAGTGAAATCAACAAGACGTGATTTAACAAATATAGCAGTCAAAAGGCCACTGATTGTACTGCCACACAAGTAAAGCCTTTATAGCTCTTTAAGATGAATAATCCCTCTGTCTAATCATTTCCACATCAAGAATTCTTTGCAGATTAAAGCATGTCAGAAGGACGGCTTCTTACTTCCCAAATCCCAAATAGAACCTCCTACATCTTTGCATAATGCTGGTTATCAAGAATATGCAAGAGATGCACTTTGAAGAGCTTAATTTTGCACTACAACAGAACACTAACCTGCCGATGAACCATTCGACATACTGAACGCTCCAAATCTGAAAATACCTGGCACATAATTGACATATATGAGAACTTCAGGCAACAGCAGTGATAGAATATATAAGAACTATCAAGAAGTGTATTCTGATTTCTAACCCTGAAAAGTTAATAGTTGTTATATCATAATTAATAGCTCAAGCCATTTCATAAACTTTCAATACGCCTTTAAATTGATAAAACTACCAAAAGATGAACAGTAAGCCAGACAGAATATGATGCATTAAAGAGCATATACATGACACCAAGCAGTAAAGGGAATAAAACTGCATTCACAACCTATTTTCATGTATGTTTTTAGCCAATTAGGAGACCGGTTTTCCAGCAATAAGAAGCCATCAGTATAGCTAAATTTTCAGACCAATAACAATAGTTCAACTACTAGAACCGTCAATCAGTTAAAAATTTGTCCCATTTTGAAAGCAACCACATTAGGCAACTAGAATCATTTACAGGTTAACAAAAGGAACCGAAAATTTTACTTTTTAGATACAGAACAAATCTCTTAAAGGTATTAATGTCACACAATGTTTAGAAATTCAAAAATAAGAAAGGAAAGGCAGAGGGATGACGCACCATTACATTTGCAATTTCTTATTTGTGTATGACGCAGCAGATATGCATTTGAACAAGAATTAAACACCGTTAATTCTTAATAAGTTTCAATCACAAGAAACTTAGGAGAAAATTGCAAATTGCAATATACCTTATTGAAGTAAAAAAGAGTATCTCTTCAAACAATGAAAGCCTTGGCTATTTATAGCCTTTCAAAAGAAATCCTATTTTAGCTAGGAAACCTAACAGAAATAAAAGTTCTAGTAGATAGAAATCCAAACTAAGCTAGGAAAATAAAGTTCTAGTCCTCTAAGGAAACAAATGAACAAGATCATAACTCAACTGGGAAAAGGAATCAAATAAACAAAGTCCAAAATCAACTAGAAAAGGAATATTTAATTAGGCTGTCCAAATTGCACCACATCAGAGTAAGCATTAAAAAACAAAATGGTGAAAACTAGATGATAGGATATATACCTTTGACATGGAGGTTAAAATATCAGCCAAGAAAAAGTCAGAAAATGTAATTGCCTGAAACAATAATATAAACTTAAAATCAAATACAATGGAGCCAGTCTGGTATAAATGACACAAATTCAAAATATATAAATAAAATAGGTAGGACAACAATACAAAATCCTCTCCCAACACTGAACAAAAGGTCTATTGGTCCAATGACGCACATACAAGTCACTCATGTTCATTGATGGGAGTCAGTTACCCATCTATAGCATATGCCAATGGCCTCAATAGTATATTTTCTATACATCATTATGTGATATAACAAAATCAAGTGACATGTCCTGCCAAGCTGCCACCTCAGTTGATTATGCACCTTACTTGCAACATGCTTGGCAGTATTTTGTTTCAAATCTGCTTGCAGTATATTGACTTGTTATACAGCTGTTTTTTAACGGAAATATATTGACTAATATATGTTTCAGAGCAAGTTACAAAATATTTACCACTCAACCTGGTTAGTCACATTCATAGATGTCCAAACCAACTAGAATCAGGGAAAGACCTAGCAAAACCTGAACTTTTTGGGTAATAAGATAGATGAGACCTAAATTTTAAAATTATCATTCACTTTGCTTTTTTAAGACCCTGATTAGGCTATTCAGAAGTCCATTCAACAGGTCAGAAAGTTGACAAAGTGAATGAATTAACTATAACAGTAAATAACCAAACTTGCCTGTAATGGGAAAACTATCCGCCAAAGCGTCTTCAACAAATAGTAGCGAGATGACAAATAAAAAATATCAAAGGGGAATATCAAAACCATCACAACAGCAAAGTATAAGAGGACCTGCAAAAGAGAGAGTGTGTTAATTGAATACATTTCCAACATCATAACAGTGGTTAAGAGTTACTTTTGTCCACACTATATATGGTTAAATAATCATGATATTTTGGTAACATCATACTTTTCATTAAAAATGAACATATATTCATTCCTAAAAATTCTTCATATGCAATTTTCGTTATCATCATATCAGCTTCAAAAGTAGAGCTCAAATGATAGAGCACAGTCAACAATTTCCAGCATCCTTTCCAAAAGTAAAACATACTTCACACTATAATATAGCAAAATGAAACACTCACTAGGAGATCTTCTAGAGTTAAGTACTGAAATACAAATTTTCTCAGACCAGGCTTCTTAAAATATGCACATCAGAATTGTTAGAATATGATTCGCAATTCAAATTTTTGAATCTATGTTTTGAACAAGAAATATACATAAACTGTTAGCAAATCAAGTAAATTGATTGCAAATTGGGTGAATCAATATAAATCATGGAATTTGGCCAATTCCATTCTTATCAGGTCAAAAGGTTTAAAGTTCAAAATTTAACATTAATTCACGAAAGAAAACAATCTAATTGCTTAAAAGAGGCATTTCACATACCTAAACTAGTGGATAGGCGCTAGATGGCAGCCCAAGGATACTTGCTATTCTTTAATTGTACTCCTTTTATGATATTCTCTCAATATTTGGGTGCTCTTCTCAAGCTTATAATGAACTTACAAAAACCAAAAAAGGTGCTTTCCTTGCTCCAATGTCCTTTTTATTTCTTTTCTTGTATTTGATCTTTCTCTATTGGTGTGCCGTGTAAGTTTTTGACTTTTCTATACCATGTGACAATGCCTGTTTTTCGCATTTTTATGTCAATGAAGGACTCAGTATTTCTTCGAGAGTAATTTGTAATATTTTTATGTGTTTCATTTGTTTTACATAAATATATTTTGCATATATCCTTAACCACTATGAATTTTGTTTGAAAATTCATATCAAATTTTATTTTTCAATTTGATTCAGAATTCACAATTCACAAAATGAAGATTTTGATTCCCTATTCAAATCTTGATTTAAGAACTATGATGCACATATAATCAATGCAACTCGTTCTCTATCCTTAACCACTATGAACCCTTCAAAGCTTGACTTGTTTAAGAAACTCCCAGTCAAAGAGATTAGTGTTTGCACTGTTTTTGTAACAACTATGAAGTGGCAATAGCAATATACTTTAGCATCACTATATTAGGAAACCAGCTACAAAACCAGCAAGTCACTAAGTCCATGAATTATGAAAGGATTCTAATTTTTCCCCATTAATAACAAATACCATCAATTAAAATTCTAAACTCAAGGGAGGAGAAAAACACATAACCCCTCGGATATAATAAAAAGTTGTTTTATTAAACTTTTTAATTGTGACAGAAACTGAAGTAAAACCAATAGAGAATAAGAACTTGAATATTAATAAGAGCATCTATTACACTGGTTGTGACGCCGCTAATGATACTTCTCCATGAGAATAAAGGTAAAGATATGCAGTCATGCTAGTTGGGACAACAATGGTCATCCATGTAGCAACCTGCAGATATCAAAACAAGCAGTTACCTCTCATGCAAAGATAAAACAAAAACACTAATAAATAGTTTAATGGAAACTTTTAAAACTAATACCCAAATTAATTTCTAGATCAAGAATGAATTGAGATCATCTAAAACAAAAACTGAAATAGATTATCTATGAAAGTCAGCATTTTGCTTTATAACATCTTGTTAACAAATGCGCAGAAAAGCATTCATCACTTTACTTGTTTGTTCCATGTGTAGAGCTTAACTTTACATCCTTCATCTAACAGTAAAACCTTTCCAGAAATTAACTATATCCTGCCATGATCTTCCTATGAAAGTGCCTTTCCCTCTCTCATCAGTTGTGATAATTAATTTGGTGATGATTGCTAAAATTCTAACTCAAAAAACATTAAATTGCCATACTCATCCTTATTTTCAGATGACTTGCATTTCAATTGTCATAAATTTTCTAACAGTAGCATTAAGCATTTTCAATAATTCTATCAAATATCTCCTCAAAAAATAATAATAATAAAAAATAATCCAATCAGATATAGAAAATATGAAATGGAAATATGGAATTCATTACAGCATCCTTTAAATTCATAAGTATAGAACATTCAACATTTTTAAATTGGACATCTCCCGTTTCAACTGACATGCATGAAGTAATGATGGAATTATATTTTTAGGAGTTAGATCAAATATATCAGTTACAAAATTATTCTCATCATTAAAATCTAACAGGCCTGTCAGAGTGCAAGCCCTGAATCATATTATTAACCAACTGAAAAGGCTTAAAAGATGGCAAGCAAGGATAACGTAACAATAATGATAATAGGGGAAAACAAGGAAGCAACACAGATAAGTAAGCCACAATAAAACTTTTTTATATGTCCTAAAACTAATGGTTACTGTCCCCAAGGGTGTAATATAAAGAACAAGTAAACCACAATATCAATATTGTATTAGTTCTAAAATACAATACAAACCTTCCATATTTCTCTGTGGGTAAGATGATTTTGATCAAGATCAAAAACCTTTGCATAACTGACAGTCGACTGGGCAAAAACCCATAAATTAATTCCCCATAACCAAACCATCATAGTCTACAATATGAAAACCAGAAGAAACCATTCTCATTGGCCAATGAAAAGATTATGAGAATCAGATTAAACTTGTCTCATATGGATCCCAATAACAAAAAACCATCACTAACCACAAGAAGAAGAGGATTGTAATACAAAAATGCCTCATATAGAAAGAGGTCCCGCAAATCCAGACTCATTCGCATTACAGAATCCCATCCAATCTGCAATTTTCACACGTTCCCATTAAGGAGATCCAATACAAGAAACATGATGAAACTGAATGGTAATTCAGATGTTATCTATACGGCCATCAAATCCAAAATATTCAAATGCACAGATAATAATAACCATGGGCAACAAATGACCGAACATACACTCACCTTGCAGCAAATGAAACCCCAGAGAAAGAACAACAGTACCTGGACATTAAACCCTTAGAGGATCACCAAAAATGAACAGAAAAGAAAAAAAGATAATGATGGGTTCAAATTTAGAGTGAAATCAGAATACAACCCGCCATGCTCAGGGGACATATTCCTAGGAGTAATGGAATAACGTGTAGCAGTCAATCAATGTATATTGACTTATGATGGTAGCTACCTAAAAGCTAATGGACCTTAGTTCATAGTCAGATAGCCAATATATTTACATAAAAGAAATACTAATTATAATCTCTTTAAAGAGTGACTTCTTTGAAGAGTAACTGTTCAACTATCTTTTTTCTATTAGTTAGAAAATATTATTATAGATTTATTTATTAAGAGAAATACTATAATAAATATTTTTAATCAATAGTAGAAAATTATTGAACAGTCTTCCTCTAAAATAACTGTAATTAATATTTCTCATGTGCATAAATTTAATAAACAAATCATAAAGCAAATTATGAAATAATTTTCAGAAGAAATCATAGTTATTAGTACATCATTAGCAACAAAACCTTGAATCTCCATAAAAATATTGGAGATGGCATTATTGCAGCAGTGCTAATTGGTGTAATCGTACTCTTCAAATCATTTGACTCCATTAAATGCAAGAAACCTTCTTCTGCACCATTTCCCTGCTCACCAGCTGACAAATATTCCACATGTATAAGCTCCATAATCAGACACCGACCAGAAACAACAAATAAATAATAGCGCAAACCACAGATACACAATACATCCAATAAAAGCTTATAATACTCTTGTTCTACCAAGATCAAAGACAACAGATCGGCTACCAGACTTCCTCAAATGCGGACTATTGCCAGGCGCTATCACTTGACCTCCAAACATAGATGTAAATGGCTGATAATACGCGTGTTAAACACCACCTACTCTACGCTAATGACCTGAGAATTTCAAATTACAGACTACGATCAAGCGATACCAAAAACAAAAATTCTTAAATCACATTACCATAACACCAATCAATATTACAAATTTAAGAATTGGAAAATTTCCGCCAAAATTAGGAGATCTATAACTCAAATTTTCACAATTATACAAAAAGGAAAAAACTAAAACCAAATTAAGTGAAAACAATCTGAAATATAATACTCAAATCAAGCGATAAATGGATAGAAGATCAAATTTGAACAAAAGAAAATGGGATCAGAGAGACTTACAACGAAAGGTAAGATTGGCAGTTGAATTAGGTGCTTAGATTAATAGATTCAATGCATGTTTATAGAGATTCGAACAACTTTCGAGGTTCTCTAGATCACTCAGTCTCTATCTCTCACCCACCTGAGATCTCTCTGGCGGAAAAACGGAAATACTGGAGAAATTTTGAGTGACAGCCAAGGAAGGGGGAGGGAAGTTGTAAAAGTTCATTTTTAAAGGACTGATTTGTAAATTTCTCTTTATTTTAAGGGCGCGTTTGTCATCAGATTAAAAAAGTAAAAAAAAATGTCAGCTTTTATTGGTTGATTTTACTTACAAGGTTATGGTTTTCCTAACTTATCAGTTGTCGCTAGTTGATGATTGAGAAGCGACGTCGTTCTCTCCATCATTAACGCGCAGCTACGGCCGTGATTGACTCCTCGAAGGGTAAATCCAGATCAAATAAATTCTCAAGCGAAAAAAAATATATAAGTATCAGTTTGCTCTCTGATACTTCAAATTCCTAACCCAAAATCTTTGTGATAAAATAGTCCAGTAAGAGCTCTTGAACTCAATTTAAATTTATATTGAGTTTAAATTTATATTGAGCCAACTTATTTATTATATATTTTAAATTTAAACTCAAATTTAATTTAAATAAATTTAACAAACTAATAATTTTATTTTTATTTTTATTTTTTATTCACTATTTTATATTTTTATAAAAAATATATTAAAATTAATATTTTTTTTATAAAAGATAGACAATATAATTATATATTAATAAAAATAAAATATTAAATTATTATAATATTATATTTTACTATAAATTATTAATCTATTTTATATTATATATTATTTAATTTTTTATCATATACATCATATATTAATAAATTATATAAATTAAATTAGTTAAAAAAATTAATATATTTACATACATAATTTAATATATATAAATTAAATTATATATTTTTTTAATTAAATACATTAAATAAGCTAGTTTACGAACTTAACTCGTAAGCTTTTTAAATGAATCAGCTCACGAGTTAACAAGTCGAATATTTCTTAATTTGAGCTCGGTTCATTTAACAAATGAGTAGTTCGAGTTTGAATCTGAACGAAATTTTACTAAGCTAAAATTCAAGTCGAACTCAAATAACTTAACTCATTTATAATTTTAAATATGATGAAAAATGGATGAGTAGAGTTAAAAGAAGAAGGGATTAGTAAATTATCTTATTTAGGATAATGACAGATTAAAGGAGGGAGTTTTATAAGGATAATGAAAGGTGAAGGAGTGCAAATTTTTTTATAGAAATCTTAACAATTGAATGTTAGGGAGTGTTATAAATTTTATTTTTCATTGTTATCCTTAAAATAAATATTTTATTATAAAAATATACTCCCTCCGTATCATTTACATAGAAAAAGTAAAATGGACACAAAAATTAAGAAAATTTCACTTTTTCCATCTCTATTTACTTAAATACCCTTAAAAAAAATATCTCTCAAAACCTACTTTTAAGGCAAGGGTATAAATAGTATTTTGTCTCATTCCACTCCCCAAAATTTACCTAAAATGGCATATTTTCTATATAAAAGATACACCAAAAAAGGAAATTTTCCCTATATAAATGATACGGAGGGAGTATGTTATATATTCATCTTTTTTATTGAAAAAGAAATAAATATTTTAATAATTTTAAAAAATATTATTATAATTACACTATATCTAAAGTAATATTATAAAAAATAATTTTAATCAATTTTATAACTATAATAAATAATTTCATATATAAAAATATATTTTAATCAATTAATATTAAATTTTACCTTCACTTACCTTTCACCCAATAATTTGAGAGTACAAACCCTTAGCTTTGCTTTATTTAATTTTATTTTCTTTTTTGGTGCAAAAAAATAAATAAATTAATAAATATTTTATTTTATTTTATCATACTTTACTTTATTTGACCTTATTTTACTTTACATTATTTAATAAATAAATAATCGCTCCGTCCAAAAGAATTCATTTCAAAGGATTAAACTTTTTTGTAAAAATTATTTCAAATTTTTACATAGATAATAAATTTATTTTAAAAAAAAAAATCTCTACAAGTAGAGTCTTTTCTCTACCTACTTAGTTGGATTCTCACTGAACTAATTTTCCTAGTTAATCTACATGTATTTGGTTGAATTTATTGTGACTTTTATTGTGATTCTACGGCTTAATCTCCCTTTTTAGCCTCTTTGCCTTGTGAAGTTCTATCTTTGCTAACCTCTTAATTTCCGTTCTTCTTTCTACCTCACCTTCCTTCTTTTCAAGTTTCACCTTTGGCTCTATTCTTTATAGTAATCAATTCCCCTGTATTTTATACCTTTTACCTTTTTACTCAATTACTCTCATGATCACGGATGCCATTCATGAAGAGATTGAAGATATTATTTTCAAACCAACAATCTAGCCTACTCAGATATAACATAACATTAGATTTGCAACCAAACCAAGGTGATTCTCATGACTCATCTCATGCAGTATATGTAGGTAAGCTATTCAGCCAAAAATCATTCACTGCTTATATGCTCAAGTCATTTATGAATTTGATTATTATTCTATTCTTTCTTTGTTTGATTGTTAATTGAGAGAACTTCGGGGTCAATATTTATGAATTTAGGGTGCATGTAGGTGACCTCAAATATTTTAGATATTGTTTTTGTTATTGGTGCTGTTATAGGTAATCATGATGACTCGTATTCTGTTAAAGAAGACATGTTCATGATTATTTCTTAAACTTTTGGACATTATACTTAAATATTCTGTGAGTTCTTCTTGCTTCTTGTATAGTAGCAATCTCAAAAGTTATGTTTAGGCAACATGAAATTATTTGAGATCTTAAATCTAAAGATGTAATTCATGCCACAAAATGCAGTTAGATTGAAGAGTAGATTTTGAAATGCTAAAAGAGAGAGAAACTTGCATTTTTTTTTTATTCATACTCAATGAGCTTCTCATCAATATAACCTTATATATTGAATCATTTTAAATGTCAATTTCTTCTCATGTTAAACTCGATAATATGTTAGATATTCTCATTAGAAGCAAAGATTTTTCAATCTTGCAAGATTTTTTTTTTCATTTCCATTTATTTGCTAAATCTTAGAAAGGCCTAACCCTACAAAAATCCCCTAGAATAAGCATTTTTCAGTTTAAACCTTTTTTTAATCATTTAATGTAAGAAGTTGCTATTTGCTTCAGTTCTATCCTAGATTAGCTTTGGAATTTTTTCGAGCCTACATGGATCTAATGTGGCAAATTCGGCAAAGACTGGTTCATTTGCACAAAATGCAACGTTTAAAGAACCAAAATTAAAAAAATTAAAACCCTTTAACCAGCATCCTTCTTGGGCATTTCCTCAAACACAGTATGTGCTTTAATCAAATCACAAAACCTTGCATATAGTAGGGGAAACTAATCAATTTGGTGCCTGAGTTTTTCTAATATCCACATAGAAATCAATTTGGAGAAGTTAAAATCATTGCTGACCTTTCTTTCATCGTTTTTCTGATATCCCCATAGATATCGATTTAGAGAAGTAGAGGTGTTGTCAGAAAGTTTGCCGGCAGGGAATTCATGCAGCAATGGAGACAGAGGTGCCGATCGAGCTCAGAAAATTCGCCATTTCTCATAACCTTCACTCTCCACCAATCTTTGAAGCTCCTCCAAACATCTATTGTTGTTAGGTAGAATTTGGGATACATAATTTATCCTACTCTATTTATATAAAATATGAATAATTTATAAATAAATTTAAATGGATATAAAAAATATTTTTATTTTTTGTGATGTATTTTAAATTTAGATTAAATATTTATTATTTGATATTTGTTATTCAAATCTAATTATATATTTTAATTAAATTTTAATATTTTTTAATTATAATATTATGTGGTATAAAATTAATTTAATAAAATTATATTAATATTAAATATTTATTTATAATTATTTAATTTAAATTAAGTATAATTTTATAATTTAAATTTTATAATATTTTTATATTTTTATATTTAAATAAGTAATTAAATAGATTGGGATAATAAATGAGTAGTATTAAATAAATATGAATATAAATATAATTGAATTTAAATATAATAGGATAATTTAAAAATTAAAAGAATTCTTATTTAGATTACACAATTTTTATCAATACTCTACCTATTACTGCTCCTACTATCGGGCTTTCCATCATATCAGCCATGTCAAAGCGGCCACCAAGACCAGATGCATAAAGCCCCATTTTTTTTATCTCAAGCATTTTATCAAACATCTTGTACACGTTATCCTGACTCTGCTACTATTTACCAAAATATCACAAGAAAAACCAAATCCGGATGAAATTGATTCAAATCAATCGCCGACAGTGAGTAAAATTCATTATATCATATTAAAAATTAAATTACTTAACAAAATAATCCATCAATCCACAAAACGAAAAAAAAAATGATCTTAAAATAAGTATAAATTACTCAATAAAATAATTCATCAATCCACAATCCACAAATAAACCAATTCGTGCTTATGATGCTACTGTTCGTAAGTTATGAAACTTCATAAAGTAGTTGGTGTTGCTCAGTGGCGGATCTATTTAGAGGCCAACCCCGCGTGAGCCCCGGTCACCCTCCGTCAGAAGTGTGATATGAGGTGCGGTGGTGGTGCAACTGAAAATAGTAGATCGGCGACCGCTGAAGTTTAAAAATAAAGAAAGCAACACGTGAATTATTAAGCATCTCTATTTTTTTTATATATTTATAAGGACCCTAGAAACGCGTGGACCCACCCTCTCTCTGCATCACTTCATTATTACATAGTCCATGTGTGGCTTTTGTGATCTACCATTTCATTTGTTTTGCCAAAGTTTTTTTTTTAACAACTGCATAATAATAATAATAATAATAATAATAATTTATTATTTATTATTTATATTTCTAAAACATTACTATATATATATATATCACAATTCACCATTTGAAAGGTAAAAAAGTTAAATTAATTATTTATATACTTCTAATATAAATACACTAAATCAATAAAAATATAAAAAACAACTAAATAAGGATATAAGATAATACAATGAAAGAATATTAAAATAATTCAAAACTTTAAAAGAACATCATCATCATTCTTATTATTATTATTATTATTATTATTATTTAGCTCAATTTTGAAAAATAATATTAAATTAGGGGCAAAATGAGAAATATATATTTTGTCCAAATTTTAGGGTTTGGATTAGTTTATTTATTAGATGTTAGCTACTTAGGTTAGATTTATTATAACTAGAGAATTTAATTAATTAATTAGGTTAAGATTTATTATAATTGGAGAATTTAATTAATTAATTAGGTTATGGTTTATTTAAATTGAAAATTTTCATTATTTGAAAATTTGAATTGTGAATTGAATTTATTTGTGAGATTGATTTGAAATTGGGTGATTGAATTGATTTAATTTTTACATTCATTTGAATTGTAGATTGAATTTATTTGTGAGATTGATTTAAATTTGGATAGTTGAATTGATTTAATTTTTACATTCATTTAAATTGTGGATTGAATGACATAATGACGGTATACACTAAGAGATAAATCTTCAAAATAATTGATAATGAGACTATTTTATAACGGTTTTAAAAGATTGCAACACGTCACAAACAATTATCTATTAGCTATAATTTCTCTAAAAAAGTGTAAAGACATTATAATTTAAATAATTAAATATTTTGATTAACTTCATTTGTAAATGTGATTTGTTAAAATATATATTTTGTTATTAAAGTTGAATGTGTTGGAAGTCTTTGCCTAAAGTCCTCGCCGAAAGTCGGTGTCTGATCAAGTCAGCACCGGCTATAAATATTTTCTGATTCCGCCACTAGTGTTGCTGCTTCACCACCGCTCCCACCACAACAGATATTTAAAAGTTTCAAGGGTGATGAACTGTACACAATAAAACAGATGTGCATAATTTGAAAGGGGGATTCAAGCAAAGCTAGAAAGAATGTTGATGGGAAGCCAAAAGTGGGATTTGAACAATTGGTGAAGGTGATGGTAGATGAAGATACTGAGTTCACTACTAGGCGAGTTTTAACATGTTTCCTTCTTCAATTTTTTTTTAATTTTTAAGTTTTTATATTTTTTAATTTGTATTTTAAAAATTTTTAATATGATTTTTATTTTAATATTTTATTATTTAATTCTGTAATTTTTATTAGTTTTACTATTTTTTTGTTATTTAAATCATTTTATGTTTTCCCCTAAAAAATAATTATATGTTTAAAAATCATGAGATTGGTATGGATTTTTCAGTAAAAATGAGTTTTAATTTTAGTATTTTAAATTTAATCATAATAAAAAAGAATTTGACTTTAATAACTCCACGTGGCAATTATAAAATCACAAAAAAAAGTTAATTGACTTTAATATTATTGACTTTAACAGAGAAATAATTTCAATAATAAACGATGCTTTTTGATTTTAAATAAATAATAACCGAGCCTGCCACATTATATCTACATGGGATTGGCAAAATTTCTAATATGGGATAAAACTGATATGATGCAAAATAATAACTTGTGAAATTAAATTACAAAAAAAAAATTGTGCTTATTCTAAAAAGACACATTTATAGGGATTAAAAAGTAAGGTAACTCTTAGAAATCATTCTTTATTTGAAACACTCTCTCATATAAATATTTATATGCCAACATGATCTTAAAAAAAAGGACCAAATTACTTTTGCTTTTATTATTGCCTTTTGAGGTATTTGGTAATTTTACTTTACACTTTATTTGCACTTTTCTTTCCATGTACATGTGTTTTCTTATTATTCTTGTTGTTTTGATGCATAATATAGTCATTTTAGGATAATGTGCACTCAATTTTTTGTGCAAACTAATAGCTTATAGAATCAAATGACAAGAAAGAAAAATAATATGTTTATTCCAAGAAGACGCTTATTCGTATGGATTAAAAAGTAGGTTAACTCTTTTAGAAATCATTACTTATTCAAAACACTCTCTCATAGAAATATTTATATGTCAACATGATCTAAAAAAAATGACCAAATTGCTTTTGATTTTATTATTACCTTTTGAGATATTCGGTAATTTTTCTTTACACTTTATTTGCATTTTTCTTTTCCATGTATATGTGTTTACTTGTCATTCTTGTTGTTTTGATGCATAGTATAGTCATTTTATTTTAGGATAATATGCACTCAATTTTTTTGTGCAAACTGATATTGTGGGTTTACATGGGTAGTTAGGAATGTGATAATGGGATCCATGAGAGCACTATGATGTAATTTTCATTTTTCATTCTTATGAATCAGACCTTTAATTCAATCATTTAATTTTATTATTATTGCATATTTGTGGGAATTCTTAGATTATCAAGAAAGCTTGCTAAGGAGTTGGACTATTTTTATTTTTAAAAATTTAGTTGCATTAGCAATTAATAAGTGAAAAATGTTATTGTTTATGTATTAAAAGAATTTATTATTTTAGTATTGAATAATATTATTCGATTTTAATCATTTGAATAAAAATGTACTTTATTTATTTTTGACTTTTTATATATCTTTAATTTTCTTGTGTCATTTTTATTATGTTCAATTAATAAAAGATTACCATAAAATTTTCTCATTTAGAACTATATGTTAAAATAAATTTGTTCTTATAATTTGTGTATTACTAACATGACTAAATGTGTAGAATTTAAAATTTTGATATTTTATCATTTAAAATTTGAAAATGAAAAAATATTATAATATATTATGTTTATGGTAATGAAAATGTTTTAGTTATAAGTTTGTTACACATGTAGATATTATTTTTTCAAATTAGTCATGAATTAATATCACTTGTAGCTAAAATATATTGAGCTTCTGTGATGAAGGAACATATTTTATAGCTTATACATTTATTTTTTAGCTACGGATTTATATTAGCTATAAAATTTAATTTTATAGTAAAAAATTTTTCTTTTGTTACAATAAAATATTTTAGTAACAAAATATTTAATGTTTTTAACTAGGTTATAACTCATTTGTTGCCGTGGGATTCATTTTTTTTTTCTAAATATTTTTATCTTAGTATATTATATTAAAATTTTATATTTATAATTTCAAAAATTTTGTGCAAAAGCAGAAAATGAACATCTTAAAACCGTGATAGCATTAGAGAGAAATGTTAATTCTTATATCACTGACACTTTATACTATTGATGCAAGTTCCTGAATTCATACTTAGTATTTTTTGGCTTTTTTTAAACTATTATTATTTATAATAATGGTAAATATATTTACACAACCCATATATTCTTATATTGTTTTAAGCATATTAATTTTCAAACAGATTTTGTTCAAAAATATTCATAATACATATTTTTAATTGAAACTACTAATATATATATAAATACAAAGTCATATATTTAATAACATTATAAAATTACAAAGTATATCATTTATTATTATGATATACGTGACATTATGATAATTCTCACTTCGTATCCAAATTCATTCTACTTTATTATAAAATTACTCATTGATTTTCATGATGCACAAATATAATTTTTTTATCACGTTGAAATAATATTATAAAAATTATTGAAATTAAATATATAATCTTACTATTAATATGAAGTTTAAAACTTTTTATTGTCAATCATTTATATCACTTAATAATTTCAAACAATAAATTTATTATATACAGAACCTTTTTATGTGCATATATTAATAGTTTATTAAATATAATATATTTCATATTTATATATTAATAGTTTCAGTTAATCAATTTTAGATTTTATATAATTAAAAATAATAAGTATAGTTATGAAACCTAAGTCAACTTTTTTTTTTATATATATATTAATAGTTTTGATTGACCAATTATTTCATACACAAATAGAAAAGTAAATAACTATGACATATGTCTTTTTGTATTATATATATACATTATGTGATAACTTATATTTTTTCAATTTTTCAAATTCAATCAAAATATTTATCCTTAAGATATTTAATATATATATATTAATAATTTATTAAATATATGATTTTGTATTTTCATATATTAATAGTTTCAGTTAAAAAAATTTATTAATAATTATTTATTATCAATTTATTAATAATTTATTAAAAATATGATCTTTTATCTTCATATATTAATAATTTTAATTACCAAATGGTATAATAAAAAATAATTAATAGTTTTAGTTAAAATTTTATTAAAAAGTACTAATTTATTAATAATTTATTAAGTTTATTAAATATATAGCCTTTGATATTCATTTATTAATATTTTTAGTTAATAAATTTGTATTAATAATATATTAAATTTATTAAATATATAACCTTTCATTTTTATGTATTAATAGTTTAGTTAATAAATTTTGAAAAAATAGCCATAACACATGACATTTTAATATTATATATAAATTATGTGTTAGCTTATATTTCTTACATTTTTCTCAGCTTATATATATATATATATATTAGATATAATATATATATTAGGAATTTAAAGAGATTTATCTTTAATTAATAAAAAATAGAAACAAATAATAATTAGTCATTTTTTATCTTTTTAAATTTTGTACATTTTAGATTCTCAATTTGTATAAACCTATAAAAATATGTTATAATCATTTTTGTCTTTTTAATAAATTTCAAATAGTATTTAATGTGAATAAGAAATGATTTATTGACTTTTTAAATTCTTTACATTTTAGATTCCTAATTTAATAAATAAAAACACAAAAATATATTACTTTTTTCTTTTAATAGTTATCAATAAATACTTTTTTTTTCTTTTTACAATATGCATGATGTGACATTTTACAAATCTTCTATTTTTCTTTGTTTATAATAGATGACTAAAATACTAATATATTAAAATTAGTCTTATATTTCTCACATAATTATGCATGAAAATTGAATCACGCAACATATAGGGCGCAATTGGTTTTGGATCGTGCCTGGCATAGCCTAAGTATTAGGCACGACCCATTTTGTTTGGCACACTTAAGTGCTCTAGGCTGCATTAGGTTAGGACATTTAGTCTATTGGGCCATGATAACCTAATATGCAAGTGGCTCAGTTCAGCACAGGCTTGTCAAGCCAAGCAAAAACATTTAGGACATTTATAATACTACTTAAAAAATAATTTTATTTTAAAAATACTATAAAAATTAAAAATATTTATATTTTTATAAAAATTTAGAGCAAAATTTTAAAAATACTTCACTCTTCACTAAAATAATTTTTTTTTCAAAAATATCTCTTTACTCACTGCAATCAATAATTTAGTTTAATTTTTATCTTTTCTTAAATTCACTATTAAATAAAAATATTTTAATTAAATAATAAAAAAGTTAATATTTTAAATTATTTTTCATCATATAAAAATCATAATTTTTATAAAAGATAAAATTTTAATGTTAATTTTAAAATATAAATAATACTCACAAAAAATAAAAAGTAAAATATACAAAAATATTAATAAAAATTATTAAATTTATTTTTAAATAAATTTTACATATTATACACATAAAAAATAAAAAAAATATACACAATTTTATTATATAGATATATTATATATATTATATATGTGTTATAGATATTGTGTATATTTTATGTAAAAGTTGTTGAATATTATATGAATGTTACGTAGATATTGTGATAATAACAAAATTTTAAAAAAATAAAATTAAACAAATATTAAAAATATTATGTGGATGTGTTGTAGTTGTATTTTATATGTATTTTAAATATATTGTAGATGTGCTATAAATATATTTTGTATTGTTGAGTATATATTTTATATATGTTGTATATATATATTATGTACATATTATATATATTATGTATATATTTATTTTTTATGTGTATATTAAAAATATGACATTAATTTTTTTAAATAAAAAATATAAATTAAATAATTAAAAAAATAAAAAAAAATTATAAAAAAACGAAAAACAACGTTTTTTACATAAAATTGAAAAAAAAAACACATGTTTTATGAAAAGTGAAAATATTTATTGGCCTCTGTATTCATGTAAAACAAACAGTGACGACATGTATACCGTGTAAACATCCCAATATATTTTATATTTATACCTATTTCAATAAAATTGCATATATAATTTTTGTAATAAATAATAAATGGATGATGAATTAATGATAAAGTAATAAGTTCAATGAGTATTATTTTTTATCAAATAAATAATTTTAATTTTAATTTTAAATTTAAATTTTATTTTAAAAATAGCCATTATTAAATTAATAATTTTTCACCACGTTAAATTATGAGATTCTAAATGAAATTGCACTTTTAATTTTTAAAATTAATTTTTTTAATGTTTAATATTAAAAATTTTCAAATAATTTAATTTCTTAAAAATTTTGAAATTTTTTATATTTTTAATTGAAATTATATATATAAATTAAATTATTGATCTGTAAATTAAAATTTTTATATAATTTTAAAAAAATCGGGCTTAAAATTAATAGTAAAATTCATATAAAAATAATTGCGGCCCACATATTGGCATAATACGATACAATTCAACATAACATGACACTATTATATAAAGGCAAATGGATCGTATTAGGCTGTTACTTTTGAAGTTTTGGCATACCACAACATGACACAACTATATTTTTTTGGCTAGCATGACACGACATAAAAAAATCATAAGCGCAATGAATTTGGGCTAGGTTGGCAAGGCAAGAACCAATTGCTATGTATATCCCATAGCCATTCTTAATTTGTGATTAAAATTACCCATGTTTATGAAAAAGAGAAAGTTTTATTTTTTTTTTAATCATAGTCAAATTTTAAAGTTCATGAGAAATGTTTTTTTTTAAGTTTTTTTTGTCCAAGACCAACTTAAGAACTCTTTATTTTATAGCCCAAATATTTTTTTTCTCCAATAATAATTTTTTTTTGTTTATACTGGTTGCATTGGGCTTGTATTCCTTATATTTTTATTATTTTTTTCAAAGTTTTAACACAACTGCTATATACAAATTAGACAATATAATATTAAAGTAAAATTTCTAAGAGTTTAAAACTGTTGGATTTTAGATCGGATTTGCCCATAACATATGTCTAAGACCTATGAGCCCAAAATATTCACAATATTAATTATATATATAATATAATAGAAAATATTTGGATAATAAAGAGATTTTATTAAGTTTCCAATTTAAAATTTGATTTTATTTATAATAAAATCTTAATTATCTAAAAGATGGTTGGAAAAAGATTTTTAACCGGCTAAAAAATATTATTAGAGAAAAAAAAAAGGAGGAAAAAGAACATTTTTCTTGTAGTTTTTCTCTAAAAAACTCTTCTCCTTCTTCTCCCAAAAAGAAATACTCTCTCCGTGAGATTAGAGTGCGTACTGTGGAGTTGTTTTAATTCTTAGACTATGAAAATCAAGAATTTTTTTCATCTCTTGTGATGGCTCAAGCTAATTTACTCATTGCCTTTTTGGGGTGATACATTATTAACAACCACTTATGTACTTAATCGTGTGCCTTTTAAGTTTATTCCAACCAGTCTATATGAATTATGGATAGGTTGCGAGCCTAATCTCAACATCCTAAAATCTCAGGGATGTGCCGCCTAGGTACATGATACTGCACATTAAATATGAAAAAATAGGCCTAAGAGGTAAAAAGAGTATTTTCGTGAGATATTCTGAACTATCCAAAGGATGCATTTTCATATGTGAGCAAGACAATAGGAGAATAACCAAATTTGAATCACAGGACATCACATTTTTAAAGAATGATTTTCCTTAGTAAAGTGAATTAAATAAAAAATTCTCCTTATTCGAGACTGAGGATCAATGTTCACAATGACCACTTCATTTGAGTGGAAGGAATTTATTGGAATTAACTTCATCAACTGGTCTAGATGAGAGTGATCATAGTCCAAGTGGGAGGATGGATCCTAATTCTAGTGGAAGCCTTATGGATCTTGATCTAGTATATGTACCTATACAATTTGATGAACATGTTTCTCAAGATTATGATCCAAGGAGGAGCAACCGTGGAACTATCCCTCGCCGTCCTTTTGAAATTGAAGGCAGAGATGAGATATTCATACTTGTGTCTCAAAATGATGATGAGCTAAAGAATTTTCAAGAGGCTCTCAAATGCGTTCCTAAGGATAAATGGGTAAAAGGAATAAGAAAAGAGCTAGATTCTATGAGATCAAACTGAGTCTGGGAATTGCTTGATCTTCTAAAAGGATGCAAAGCCATTGGAAACAAATGAATTCTCAAAATCAAGCGAAAAGATATATGGTAGCATTGAGAGGTATAAGGCACGTCTCTTTGCAAAAGGGTATACATAATAAGAATGTAAAGCTGTATGACAACATCTAGATGTATAAGGTTGATTTTAGCAATTGTGGTGAACCTTAATTTTGAGTTGCATTAAATGAATATGAAAATTTCCTTTTTTAATGGAGAATTGGATAAAGAGATTTACATCGAACATCTTGTAGGCTTCATTAAGGCCAAGAAAATAAAGTTTGTAGGTTGAAAAGGCAATCTATGACCTCAAGTAGTCTTTAAGATAATGGTATATTTGCTTTCATAATACTATATCATAAAATGATTTTACCATAATAGATGATGTAATATCCCAAGGTACACCCTAAAAGTTTTGAAATAATTATTATGCTATTTGGATTTAAGGAGTATGTTTAATAGAAGGAGAAGAGAAGTGAAGGTATATATAACATATATAAGTTAAACTAATGAAAGTCAAAAGAAGATAAATGAATTAATTTAATACCCGATTTTGGTGTACATTGGAATGGTAGTTGTGAGAAGATATGTTGGTAAAATATGTAAGGAAAATATTATAAGAAATAGGTGTATATGAGGGATGATATATATTTATGTGGTATTTAAAAAATATGAAAAATATAAAGGAAATATAGAAGAGATATACATATACCAACATATATATTACATATACATAATGTATAAAGTGGTGTAGGAAAAGTAAGTTTATATAATTAATTAATTAATAATAATAATAATAATAATAATAATAAAAGAAAAAGAAGAAAGAAAAGTCAAAGGGAGAAAAGTGTGTGGTGGAGGTTTTTAAAAATAATTTATTTTATTATAATTATTATATATATATATATATATATGATAAACATGAAAAGAAGAAGGGAAAAATATATTTTTCTTCTTCTTCTTCTTCTTCTTCTTATACGAGAGAGAGAGAGAGAGAGAGAGAGAGAGAGAGAGAGAGAGATGTGATTTTACTTATATACACATCAAATTCATAGGGATTTTGAGAGAATTAAAGATGGATGTTGAAGATTTGGCATAATATTCAAGTAAGTTTTCTTTTGATTTCTCTTGTTCTATTTGGAATTTTGTTTGAGTTTGATGGAGTGTTGTTGATGGTTGGAGTGTGTTTATGTATGGTGTGTGTAAAAGTGTGTTTATGTATGGTGTGTGTAAAAGTGTTGAAATGAAACTAAAGATAAGAAGTTAGGTTGGTGTTGGTGATGGAAGAGTAAGAGTTGTGGTTAGTGAAATTTTTCTGTTTTACAATTAGTAAAGGCTGTGACTTATATGATTTTTAATTAAATATAGAAAAATTTTCTTGAAGTGAATTTTTGATATGTTGTGCCTCTATGAGTCTAGAATGACTAAAAAATATGTTGATTCGATTTTGGAATGGTTATGATTTTGGAAAGATTATTTTTATTAGACCTGTTCCAGCAGGTACCTTAACTGAGACAGCCATTTTCGGGATTTTTAATAAAATGTAGAAAAATCATATCCAATTGAATTTTGGATATGTTGTTTCTTAGTGAGTCTAGTATTTGAGAAAAATAATTTGGAACCACGTTGATTGAATTTAATTTATGGAATTCACAAAGTTCAGAACTGCTGCTAGGATGCAGGGCAATTGGAGCAGTCTGGTTGGGTGAACTATTTGACCAAGCTTTTGTGTTCATTTTGATCTGAAATTTTAAAGGAATGATTTTAAGATGTAAAACTAAATTCTGTAAAAATTTTAGAGTTTTTTGTCAAGTAAATTATTTTATACAATTTTTCAAAATAAGGATTAAGTTGAGTCCAAAACCAGAATTTTACTATTCATATGGTCATTTTGCTAATATTCCTTTTGGATTAGGTTGTGAAGAGGTTGAATTGCCCTAATATAAGTGTTGAGGATTCTTGGAAGAGTAAGTGTATAGATTGGTGTGAGTTGGTTTTAAGGTAAGTACAAACTACATTATTGCATAAATGCATATGACTTTGAGACTTGATACACATTTGGTTGTAAATGTGTTAGGAAATGTAATGCATTGTTGATGTATATTAATATTAGGAAATGTAATGCATTGTTGATGTATATTAATAATGTTATGTTTGGTATAATATGAATGTTGTGATGAGTATGTAAAATGTGTGTTAATGCCATTGATTATATACATTTGAATTGATTAAGGTGATTTGAGATCATATGAGATATGAGGCCATGGTTGTTGGCTATGATAATGCAAATAAAATATATAATTGAGGCATGGTTGTCTAATTAATTATGAGAAATGAAATGAAAAGAGATTGATAAAGAGATAAATGAAATGATTGTGTGCCTAATGTGTTAATTCAATTTTCAGAGTTCTGTTTTTGGCGGCATGCCTATGAATCACTGGATAGGTGAAATGACCGGGTCGTAAGCCGATTCCAGTTGGAAAATGTGAAATGTGATGTTTTTGGGGTGAAATGACCGGGTCGTAAACCTCAAAAACAAATTATTGAAACTAGATTGTGTGAAATGACTGGGTCGTAAACTCAAATCTAGTTGAATATCCAGGGATAAATGTATTGATGATTATGATTATAGACCAAAACAGTAACTCTGAACTTTGAATAGCATATTAGTGTCTTTTGGGCCCATGCTTGTCTTTGTTTAAATGTGATTCATGAAATGTGAAATGAATGAATAATGAGACCAATGATTATTTTTGTTTAAATGTGAATTATGGAATAAGATGTAATGTTATGAGATATATGATGATAATTATGAAATGAGATGATTACAATGTATAAGTAAATTATTGAAGGTGAATGTGGATTGAAAAATTATGTTGAATGATGAGATCTGAAGGTACTACATGAAAATACAATATGATGTATAATATGGATGTGGTTGTGGACATTGTGAGTATTATTTTATGAATTTTTTAATAAGTCATGGAATTGTGGGTTGTATTAATGAAATACGTGCATATGTATATAATTATGAGATTAGTAGAAATATATATAAGGTGTAATTGAAATGGGAAAATATGATAAGAAAATAATAATATATGAAGTTAACATATAAGTATGATTGTCTGTTATGTATGTTTATAATATTTATTTGTACTACTAAGCTTTCGGGCTTAGCGCGGTTGTATAAATCGCGCAGGTGAGTAGGTGGTTGATCTGGAAGTCAAACTGTTATGCCACGAGAAGGGTAAGAGTATTTCGAGACCAACTAGAAGGTGATGCATATATGTATAATTTCGTTATGTTGTATTTTCTGACAAGAATGTATTCATAAGTATAAAAGAAATTTTGGTAAAGACAAGATTATCATATATATGTAAGATTATTGAAAGTATAATGATTTTGTAAATGTTCTATATTTAAATTAATGTAATATTATTTGAACTCAGATATAGGTTTTTAAACTGTAACAAAAAGTGACATTCTTATACTTTATATACGTACTGTATGTATACCCGATATATGTATAGTACTTATATAGAGTATGGGGGTGTTACAGTTATACTGTACGTTAGTAGTATGTGATAATAATAAACCTCTACTTATTTTGTATTAGAAGTGTGAACTCTTCTTGCAGGTTTGTAGTTGAGGGTATAAGGTGGATTCATTGGGAGTGTATTGAAACTGATTGCATTGGTTTGTGTAAAAATGTTTTCAAAAATCAGAAAAAAACCAGTTTTGTCGACACTTGGGATCCAATTTCTAGGCGAACCTCTGGCAAAATTTCTGTAAAACCGGAACTAAAATTCGAATTAAGTAAAATTGGTAACAACATTAGGATAGTGTGGCGCCTCTACTCGGCTTACACATGTAGGCTGGGAAGGGGTGTTACAATTTTTGGTATCAGAGCTTAGGTTCGAGATTCTCGGCCTAAGTAGAATTAAAAAAGAAAGTTTTGAAAAGCTTAAAGAGAATTAAAAAGAAAAGTTTTGAAATGAAATTTGTAATACATGCATATGCATTAACACCTAGGTTGGTCTCGGATGTGGCATTATGTGAATTGTAATGTATTTGAATTAGATGAGATGGATGATAGTATGTGGATGAAGTTCTACATGAAAGGAAAAAAAATGAAAAATGATATGGAAACATTCATATGAGTTTAATTGATAAATTAAAGAATGGAAATTTTTAACTTGAAGGAAATATGGTGGAACATTGAGTGAGTTGACTGGTATAGACAAAATGTGATCATTTAAGGTTTGGGTGTATAAAGTTAAAGTTTTGTTTAAAAGAAAAAGAGATGATGTTGGTTAAGTAAAAAGATATATTGGTATTGTTTGTATTGTTATTTTAATGCAACATTGTGATTTCAATGTTAGAAATGTGATATGTTTGAATATTGTGAAAGCTCATGTTAATGGTGGTAATATGTGACATTTGGATTTTTGAAATGAGCTTAATAATTGTGAAAATTATATGTTTGGATGTTGCTTTGTGGTATATATATAAGATGTTTTTAAAGTTGATATTAAGAAAAGATGAGAATTGTAAGTTGAAGTTTAGGTGAAATAGTGATTTGAGAATTTAGAATTTTAATGGAATGTTGATAAAGATTATTTAGATATTAAACATATGAGCTATTTGCAATGAATATTCTTGCATATGAGAATACTACGAATTGGGTAATGAGATTGATAGTATGAGAATTTGTTTTGAAATAAAAAAAAAGTGATTGAGCGAGTGAAAATGAGTTACTTAAAGTCATTTGACTGGAAAGGGTGAAAATGGATATGAAGGTACATTAAATGCTTTAAAAAAATGAGAGAGATGTCACATTAGAAATGTGACTTGAATATATGTGAAGTGTTATTATGGTTAGAATGTATATATTTGTTGTGTTGATGAATAATTTAAATCATGTCAAAAGAATGAGTATGATAATGTTCAAAGAAAAATGATAAACATTAAATTTGTACAGATTGTATGCAAAAGAGAAATTAAATAAAAGTACCTGATTAAGTGTATACATGCATAGGATATGTGAGATGAGTTTTTCGATATGAATGTAATTGTATTATGTAAGAAATGTGGGAAGTGAGTCACATTATGGATGTTGTCACGACCCAATTTGTACATATGTACGGTACAACCATGTACAGTACATCCGCGTACAGTAAGAGGAGCCATCCCGAGTAACCACCAAAGAACACGAAGTGAAAGGAAGCTCTATAGGACAAAAAGGACCTAACTGAAAAGATTGTAAAGTTTTGTGGAGGTGGCCGTAATTAACAAAAATTATTCCAGAGGTCCTTAATAGTGCACATAACAGACTCCAGAAATGGAAAGTAGAGAAAAATCGGGTAGTAACGGTGTGACACGGTTTTTCCCGAAAACGCACGGTTTTGAAGATATAGGGGATTTTGACCAGGGGCATCATGATCATTTTTAAAAGTGTCTCGAAAGTAATAATGGATCTCAAAAATGAAAAGTAGAGGAAAAACTGAGTCAAAAAGTGTACCACAGCATTCGGCAGAAGTGCGCGGTTTAAAAGTTACGAACGAGTAACCGCCGGAGGGTATTTTGGTCTTTTCACATCTTAGACCATAAAATTACAGCACAAGGAGGTTGAGGGGCCAAAATATAATTAAAATGAAGTCCAAGGGCTTGGGTTGTGAAAAAACAAAAGAAGGAGACATTTGGACCAATGGGAAATAGCCATTTTCCCACATATGTGTACCAATGGGAAATCAACATTTACACCATGACATATTACCCTTTCTTGGCTGCCATTTGGAGGAGAGAACACCACAAAAATAAAGCAAAGAACTCCCTTTGTTCTTGCTTGGCCGAAAATAAGAGAAAGGGAAAAGAGAGAGAGATTGTTTTTTTTTAAGTAGCTAAATTTGGAGAATAAAGAGAGGTTGCAAACTTGGGTGGAGACTAAGATTTTAAGGTAAGGAAATTCATCTATGGTTCTATTTCTTTCATTGGTTATAGTATTTGTAAGATAAAAATAAAAGAATAAATATGATGATTATAGAAAATTTAAGAAGTTGAAGAAAAGTGAAAGAGATGATTTGCACATATAAGATTAAGGATAAAAAGGATGACTAGTAGTATTAGTTAGCAAAATAAGGCATGAAGCACTTAAATTTTATTATGTTCTTGACATGGATGTTATGAAAATTATAGGAAATCAAGAAGTGAGAGAGAAGGAAGTAAAGAAGACATAAAAGAACTAGAAACAAGTGAAAAGAATTAAGGTTTGGTACTTAAATCATTGCCTTGTCAATTAATTCACATATGTTGCATTATGGGACTTTGGAAATGGTTTTGAAATAATGTTATTATGTGTGGTAAATATGTGGGAAAGTGCTCTTGAACCATTTGTAATCAATTGATTTTGAAAAGAATGAAAACAAAACAAACTAGATAAACTTTGCTCAATTATCCATAAACTTTGATGAACTTTTAATCACTCCTTTGGTTTGATTTTTGAAAGAGGGACCCTTAGTCTTTCAATGGTATCACAAAAGGAGTCTAAAAATAAATTTTGCAAGAAAAAAATGAATTTCCCTCAAGTTTTGAAAATTGGGCCGAATGGTCCCTTTTGGGCACCATTCTGCAGCTTTCATTTTGTGCAGTCCGTTGAAGGGGCAAACAAAAGAATTTTTCGACGAAATTTTACATGCATTTAGTTAACTTATGAAAGTGTTTTCCTGCAAAAATTCATCCAAAAATAAGTATGTTTACTTGGTCAAAACTGTTGCCAAAGTTGACTGATTTTCAGCAGTAAAAACAGATTTTACTATTTAGTTGTCGCGCGCCATTGCGTTGCCGATTTTACGCACCGCGCTACTATTCATTTGGTCATTTTTCTAATTGTGTTAAAACTTGAATATTATGATATATATTGATGTTAAATCATATAAAATGACACGAAGGAGAATTGGGAATGATCAGAAAGACATCATGACAAGCTATTTTGACAATACATGCATTATGGAAAAATCATGGCTTATTGAATATAATGATCAAATTAATTAATGAATAGTTTATGCTCTACTTGGTTATGACAGAACCCTTGAGATAAGGGTATGATGCATCATACTATTACTACAGTACTGCTTATGACATGATATGATATTCCGGCTGAAGGCCGATGATTACAATGACATGATCAATGATGCAATGATAATGGCCATTGGCACATGTGCAAGAATTATGATGAAAGATAATGAAATATGATCATGACGAAATATGTTTATCATGACCCTTCCTTATCCGCTAATGTTCTGTTAAACCAGTAGAGCAACCAAAATGATAAAAGCAAGAAAAATGATTTAAATTCAAATTATTCAGTCCAGCCTTTTTACCTTCTGTGTTTTTTATTTATTCCTTTCAATTGTTTAAAGTATATAAATATATGTTCAAATCATTCTTTCATTTTATTGCAATGATTTAAGTACCCACTAAGCAATTTCTTAGCGAGTTTAGTTTCCCTCTAAACTCATAAGTTAAACAAGGAGACGAGATTGCAGCATGTCCTGCGCAGCTGGCCTTGACTACTACTTTGGGTAGGAGTTTGGATATGATTGATTATAGCAATATGGCATGTACATAAGCTTGTATGATCTAGCAAATAAATGTATTATACTGAAAAGCTAGAACACGTACAATGCTAGTAATCTAATAAATCTTATTTGGGTTTAGCACTTATGTATGCAAGTATAGAAGTGTGAATTCTTCTTGCAGGATTGTAGTTGAGGTTATAAGGGTGGATTATTGGGAGTGTGCTTGAGTTGAATTGTGAAACAAAATGTTTTTCAAAAATTAAAGAATTAGTTTTGGCGACACTTGGGACCTCCATTTTTAGGGGAGGTTATGGCAAAATTTTTTAAAATCTGCACTTAAAATTGGCTAAGTAAAATATTAAGACACAACCACCATGAGTTAACAGTCCATCTTGGTCTATAAACGTAGGCTAAGATGGGGTGTTACATTTAGTGGTATCAGAGCACCGGTTTAGCCGGTCCTGGAAAATTCAACATAGGAGGATACACATTTTATGTTGGGAGTGGCCATTACCAATGTAAAATGGGATATCCTATAGCAGATAAGAAATGAGAGCATCTATCATTTAGGTACGAAATGTCGGTATAGTAGAAAGAATATTATAAATACATAAGTATATGAGGTACATGTGATAAAGGAAAATCTAATAGTGATTACGTACATGCCATATAGGAAAGTTAATGTGTTGAGTCAAGCCAGCTGCTAATCCTTATCACGATATATGTATACGGTATAAGGTTGCAAGAGGCAGAATCACAAAGAATTATAGATCAAGAAAAGGAATCACACGCTTTTCGTACCCATAAATGTAGAAATGGGTCTCGAACTTATGTCATGACCCGCAACGGTGGCTGTGGAAGGCCCCAAAGTTTATTTAAGATAGATGATAGTACCATTGCAATAAACGGCAAGAATGGTACCTGTTGCTACCAAAAGAGAAAGGAAGTCCCCAATCGAGAAGTTAAGGAAATATGGGGTTAAAGAATTTAAGGCTAGTAAAGAAGAAGGATTTGAAGAAGTTGAGTACTGTTTGGACAGTACCAGTAGGGCATTGGAACAACTGAGATGCACACCAGATAAAAGATTTAATTATGCCATGTCCCTTTTGGTAGAAGAAACATACACTTGGTAAAACATACTTAAACGCAAGGAGAAATGAGTTTATATATCTACAGCAAGGAAGAATGACAGTATCTGAGTATGATAGAGAGTTCAACCGTCTCAGTAAGTATGCAAAGAAAATGATAGAAACAAAGCAAGAAAGACGTTAAAGGTTTTGGAAGGATAAAATAATGAAATTAAAGTACAATTAGTAGTCATGGACGTGTTTGAATTTTCAAGATTAGTTGTGAAAGTTTTAGGTATAGAGAGGGTATACATAGATTAGAGAAGTAGACACCAACGTATGCAACAAAAGAGAGTACAAACTTAAAGCTTGGGAAGATTTTGACAAGTTGAGAAGAAGTTTAGAAGTGAAGATAGTTTTGCACAGTAAAGCCAGAGATCGCAAAGTCAAGGATCTGGCCGAGGTTCAAGGCGCCAGACATCCGTAGCTAGTATACCGGGGTCCTTATAAGGGGGTTCCAGGAGAAGGTTAGATAGGCGTATATGGATGCAAAAATGAAAATGTTTATAAGAAAATGAAATTTGAAGAATGGAATAAAAAGAGGAATAGAATAAGAGGATAAAAGAAAAGTATGTAAAATGTTAAGACCAGACGGTAAGAGATAAAATAGATAGATCTTAGATAACAAAGATGAGTGAACAGAAATAAGTATATGAGAAATTCTCATGTTCGGCCATTAGAGAATATGTACAGTAACCCATGTACAATATTCACATAAGCAGATGAAGTAAGCGAACTAAGAAGATACTGCTGACCCGACACTGTCGTGTTGAAATTTAGCAGGAAACCGGAGTTAACCGTGCTCAACCAATGATGATGGGTGACCATCCCGTGAGTCTTAATAAGGTAGGTGACGTACCATATGAGTAGAAACTAGACGAAATCTAATCAAAACACTGTATTGTGATTCCTCCTGAAAATGCCCCAATGAAATCATCAAAATTAAGAAATTATAAGAAGAAGATATATGAGATTATGAATTCAGGAACTGATGAAAAAAAAAAGGAGAGAGAAGAGAAAGAGAGAAATTAAGAACCAAAGAGGTAGAAAGTGCAGATTTAAAATTAGATAAAAAAGGAAAGAATGAACGTAATAACAACCCAAGGACTAGGTAAAGGAAAAAGGAAAAAGTAACAATTCAAAAATTACTGGAGGATTGGAAAGAAATATAGATTTGAAGGATATATTACTCCTCTATGCAAACACTGTGGATGAAAATATAAGAGTGAATGCTGGTATTTAACAGATGGATGCTGGGAATGCGGGCACCAGATCGTGTTAGGGTAAACTGCCAGAAAGACAAGTGAATGCACCCGCACCAACAGAAGAATCATGGCCCGCTTTTGGCCGAGGCCTAAGCAAGGGAAAGGAAAGTGATTCAAATTTTCAAAGAGCACAATCAAAGACCGTTGACTAGCTCAATTCAAGTACACCGGCCAGAGCCTACGTGATGAAAACTTAGAATAATTACCAATAGGATATGTTAAGTTTGAAACATTAGTTATAAATCCGATAAGAGACGAGGTAGTTACACACAAGTGATTAAAAAAAAATTTTCTATAGAGTTACATGAAAATGCATTTCCAGAAAATTTAATAGAGTTACCATTCCGAGAATTTGACGTAATGTTGGTATTGGATTGGCTAACAAGGCATAAAATAGTGGTCGATTATAAGAAGAAAGAGAGTAACACTTCATACTCCCCACAAGGAGGAAGTGACGGCAGTAGGAAAGAGAGTCGATTATCTAAACAATGTAACAGCAGCAGTTACAACAAGGCATTCCATACAAACGGATGTGAGGCACACTTGGTAAGCACTATGGAAGCAAAGAAGAATGTGATAAAGATTCAAGAGGTATCAACAATGTGTGATTTTCTTGATGTTTCTTTAGACGAGCTACCCGGATTATCACCTAAGAGAAAAGTAGGATTCACTATAAATGTATATCCGGGAATTGCACCAGTGTTGGTTGCCTCATACCGAATGGTACCAGCGGAACCCAAAGAAATGAAAATGCAATTATAGGAACTACTCGACAATGGTCTTATACGGCCAAATATTTCTTCATGGGGCACGCCAGTACTCTTCGTCAAGAAGAAAGATAAATCCTTAAGGTCATATGTGAACTATAAGTAGTTGAATGAGCTTACGATTAAGGATAAATATCCATTACTGTCCATCAACGATGTATTCGACCAACTTAAGGGAACCAAGGTCCTTTCAAAAAAAAAATAATAATAATAGATCACCGACTGGGATATCAGCAGCTATGGATCAAAGGATAAGACATTCCAAAGACTACATCTAGAACTCGATACGGTCATTATAAGTTCCTTGTAATGCCTTTTGAGACCACAAATGTGTCAGCAGTATTCATGGATTTAATGAATCATATCTTTCATCCATACTTTGACCAATTTGTAAATGGTGTTCATAGATGACACCTTCATTTATTTAAGGAACAAAGAAGAATAGGATCAATACTTTTGCATAGTATTGCAAATGTTGCGAGAGAAGCAGTTGTACGTCAAACATGACAAATGCGAGTTTTGATTGGAAAAAGTGACATTCTTAGAACACACCATATTAGCATAAGGCATTAAAGTAGGTCTTAAGAAAATAAAAGCCATTTTGGAATGGAAAACACCAAAGACAGTAATAGAAGTAAGAATCTTTTTAGGACTGGATGGGTACTATTAATGTTTTATAAAAGGGTTTTCCATTATTATCATCCCAATGACAAGGTTGTTTCAAAGGAATGCCAAACTCCAATGGATTGATAAATGTTAGAGGAACGTTGAGAAACTAAAGGAAAAGTTAACAAATGCTTCAATACCCATACGGCCCGTGTCCAACAAAGAATTTGTGATATATAGTGATGCTTCACACATCGGTTAAGGTTATATGCTTATGCAAAAAGATAAAATAGTCGCATAAGTCTTTTGATGATTTAAACCATACAAAAAAAAAAATAATAATAACCCGGCACACTGTTTGGAATTAATAGTTATCGTATTGGCTTTCAAGATTTGGAGATATGATTTATATGGAGAAAAGTGTTAAAAGTTTAAAATATCCGCCAACTCAAGAGGATCTCAATTTATGGTAAGGAAAGTAAACCCAAGTTTTGGAAACAACAGCTAAGTTATAAAGTATCATCTAGGAAAAGCTAACGTGGTGGCCGATGCACTTGGTAGAAAATCGATACCAGCCTTAGGCGCTATAAAGATCAGTTTAAGACCAATGGAAGAGGAAGTACTAGTAGTAGAAATGCAAGCA
Organism: Garcia nutans; assembly: GCA_947685225.1. NCBI lineage: Eukaryota > Viridiplantae > Streptophyta > Magnoliopsida > Malpighiales > Euphorbiaceae > Garcia > Garcia nutans. The sequence goes on from CANTUV010000068.1 coordinate 7,976,972, forward strand.
TAAACTATGTTTCTTTTCAAGAAATTCATTAAGTACAAAAGGAAAATGAACAAATACAAAAATGGATCAAGCAAGCGCAAGGAGGAAAGGATATAAAATTCTAAATTTCTAAGAACAGTAGTTTGTATTATGACAATAGAGTAATGATACTAACAATGGAAACATAAGAAAGAAAATTTTTTGAAAAGCATATAGTAGTCTCTACGCAATGCATCCAGGAGTTACAAATGTATCGATATCTAAAGAAGTTTTAATGGTAGCCTGGAATGAAGAGAGGTATTGTTGATTTTATGATCAAATCTTTAATATGTCAACAAGCAAAAGCGAAATATCAAATACTATCGGGACTGTTACAACTAATTCCCACTCTAGTATGGAAATGGGAACATATCACTATGAATTTTGTCATAGAATTACCAATGACACGAGGCTGGCATAACGTTGTTCGGATAATCGTTGACTGCCTAACTAAGTTAGCTCATTTTCTACTTTTACTAATGGATTATTCAATAGATAAGTTGGTGGAAATGTACGCTAAGGAAATTGTACGATTACACAGGATTCCAATGTCTATCATTTTAGGCAAAGGTCCACAGTTCACCATGAATTTATGGAAGAAGTCGCAAACAGCTTCTGAAACCCAAACAAATGATAGCACTGCTTTTCACCCGTAAACAGATGGACGATTTGAAAGAGTAATCCAAATTTTTGGAGGACATATTAAGAGTATGTGTTATAGAATTTAAGGGTGGCTAGAATAGGTATTTGAGTTTAATTGAATATGCATATAACAACGACTATTAATTCAGCATACGATGATGCTTTATACGAAAGAATAAAATCATATGCGGGTAGGTAGGAGCAAAATCATATGCGGACTCGAAACGAAGGGACATAGAACTCTAAGTGGAAGACAAGGTTTTTCTTAAGACTTTCCCATGAAAGAAGGTATTAAGATTTAAGCAGAAAAGTAAGTTAAGCCTTAGGCTTATTGGACTATACGAGATCATCGAACGCATAGATCAATAGCCTATTGGTTAACTCTATTACCAGAACTGAACAAAATACATAATGTTTTTCACGTTTCAATGATAAGGCAAATCGTTGAACTTCACACACGATATAAAGACACAAAACATCAGAGTCCAATCTGACCTAAATTATGAAGAAGAACTAATAGAAATTTTAGCACGAAAAGTCAAAGGATTAAGAAATAAGAGAAATTCCTCCAGTTAAAGTGCAGCGAAGGAACCATAGAATGGAAGAGATAATTTGGGAAAGAGAAAGAATAATGAGGATGGAAGCCTAAATTTTACACCCGATCGGCTTCGGGACGAAGCCTAAATTTTAGAGGGGAAGAAATGTCACGACCCAATTTGTACATATGTACGGTACAACCATGTACAGTACATCCGCGTACAGTAAGAGGAGCCATCCCGAGTAACCACCAAAGAACACGAAGTGAAAGGAAGCTCTATAGGACAAAAATGACCTAACTGAAAAGATTGTAAAGTTTTGTGGAGGTGGCCGTAATTAACAAAAATTATTCCAGAGGTCCTTAATAGTGCACATAACAGACTCCAGAAATGGAAAGTAGAGAAAAATCGGGTAGTAACGGTGTGACACGGTTTTTCCCGAAAACGCACGGTTTGGAAGATATAGGGGATTTTGACCAGGGGCATCATGATCATTTTTAAAAGTGTCTCTAAAGTAATAATGGATCTCAAAAATGAAAAGTAGAGGAAAAACTGAGTCAAAAAGTGTACCACAGCATTCGGCGGAAGTGCGCGGTTTAAAAGTTACGAACGAGTAACCGCCGGAGGGTATTTTGGTCTTTTCACATCTTAGACCATAATATTACAGCACAAGGAGGTTGAGGGGCCAAAATATAATTAAAATGAAGTCCAAGGGATTGGGTTGTGAAAAAACAAAAGAAGGAGAGATTTGGACCAATGGGAATTAGCCATTTTCCCACATATGTGTACCAATGGGAAATCAACATTTACACCATGACATATTACCCTTTCTTGGCTGCCATTTGGAGGAGAGAACACCACAAAAATAAAGCAAAGAACTCCCTTTGTTCTTGCTTGGCCGAAAATAAGAGAAAGGGAAAAGAGAGAGAGATTGTTTTTTTTTTAAGTAGCTAAATTTGGAGAATAAAGAGAGGTTGCAAACTTGGGTGGAGACTAAGATTTTAAGGTAAGGAAATTCATCTATGGTTCTATTTCTTTCATTGGTTATAGTATTTGTAAGATAAAAATAAAAGAATAAATATGATGATTATAGAAAATTTAAGAAGTTGAAGAAAAGTGAAAGAGATGATTTGCACATATAAGATTAAGGATAAAAAGGATGACTAGTAGTATTAGTTAGCAAAATAAGGCATGAAGCACTTAAATTTTATTATGTTCTTGACATGGATGTTATGAAAATTATAGGAAATCAAGAAGTGAGAGAGAAGGAAGCAAAGAAGACATAAAAGAACTAGAAACAAGTGAAAAGAATTAAGGTTTGGTACTTAAATCATTGCCTTGTCAATTAATTCACATATTTTGCATTATGGGACTTTGGAAATGGTTTTGAAATAATGTTATTATGTGTGGTAAATATGTGGGAAAGTGCTCTTGAACCATTTGTAATCAATTGATTTTGAAAAGAATGAAAACAAAACAAACTAGATAAACTTTGCTCAATTATCCATAAACTTTGATGAACTTTTAATCACTCCTTTGGTTTGATTTTTGAAAGAGGGACTCTTAGTCTTTCAATGGTATCACAAAAGGAGTCTAAAAATAAATTTTGCAAGAAAAAAATGAATTTCCCTCAAGTTTTGAAAATTGGGCCGAATGGTCCCTTTTGGGCACCATTCTGCAGCTTTCATTTTGTGCAGTCCGTTGAAGGGGCAAACGAAATAATTTTTCGACGAAATTTTACATGCATTTAGTTAACTTATGAAAGTGTTTTCCTGCAAAAATTCATCCAAAAATAAGTATGTTTACTTGGTCAAAACTGTTGCCAAAGTTGACTAATTTTCAGCAGTAAAAACAGATTTTACTATTTAGTTGTCGCGCGCCATTGCGTTGCCGATTTTACGCACCGCGCTACTATTCATTTGGTCATTTTTCTAATTGTGTTAAAACTTGAATATTATGATATAGATTGATGTTAAATCATATAAAATGACACGAAGGAGAATTGGGAATGATCAGAAAGACATCATGACAAGCTATTCTGACAATACATGCATTATGGAAAAATCATGGCTTATTGAATATCATGATCAAATTAATTAATGAATAGTTTATGCTCTACTTGGTTATGACAGAACCCTTGAGATAAGGGTATGATGCATCATACTATTACTGCAGTACTGCTTATGACATGATATGATATTCCGGCTGAAGGCCGATGATTACAATGACATGATCAATGATGCAATGATAATGGCCATTGGCACATGTGCAAGAATTATGATGAAAGATAATGAAATATGATCATGACAAAATATGTTTATCATGACCCTTCCTTATCCGCTGATGTTCTGTTAAACCAGTAGAGCAACCAAAATGATAAAAGCAAGAAAAATGATTTAAATTCAAATTATTCAGTCCAGCCTTTTTACCTTCTGTGTTTTTTATTTATTCCTTTCAATTGTTTAAAGTATATAAATATATGTTCAAATCATTCTTTCATTTTATTGCAATGATTTAAGTACCCACTAAGCAATTGCTTAGCGAGTTTAGTTTCCCTCTAAAATCGTAGGTTAAACAAGGAGACGAGATTGCAGCATGTCCTGCGCAGCTGGCCTTGACTACTACTTTGGGTAGGAGTTTGGATATGATTGATTATAGCAATATGGCATGTACATAAGCTTGTATGATCTAGCAAATAAATGTATTATACTGAAAAGCTAGAACACGTACAATGCTAGTAATCTAATAAATCTTATTTGGGTTTAGCACTTATGTATGCAAGTATAGAAGTGTGAATTCTTCTTGCAGGATTGTAGTTGAGGTTATAAGGGTGGATTATTGGGAGTGTGCTTGAGTTGAATTGTGAAACAAAATGTTTTTCAAAAATTAAAGAATTAGTTTTGGCGACACTTGGGACCTCCATTTTTAGGGGAGGTTATGGCAAATTTTTTTAAAATCTGTACTTAAAATTGGCTAAGTAAAATATTAAGACACAACCACCATGAGTTAACAGTCCATCTTGGTCTATAAACGTAGGCTAAGATGGGGTGTTACAGATGTGGCCTATGAATATGTAGATGGTATAATTACTGGTATAATGATATTAAGAATGATATTGCATGTATTAGTGGACCTAAGAGAGATTAGGTCTTGAACTGTGCAAAGCTAGATGGATTATGTAACGAAATTAAGAGTGAGAATGGACTCGAGTAATATTGGATGGTGAAATTGTTATGGTAATCACTGAACCTGATGATTATATAATATTTTGAGTCCCAAGGTATCCACATGTGGGAAGGTTTTATGTATATGTGTATAATAAGAGATTGTAAATGGATTAGAAATAGATTCGAAATGGAGTAACAAAAGGGAAATTGTGTAAGAATTGCATATGATTGAATATGTATACATAAGAGATGTTAATAATAATATTGTTGAACATGAGTTAGGCTAATGATGAACATAATCGAGTGCAAATTGTTTTGAGATAGAGTTGAAATGTGTTAACTCTTGGTGTAGCAAAAGTTTAGAGAATGAATATGCAATTCTTGTGATATGATTTAGCATTGTAATTAGAAAGGTTGGAAGTTGAATAATAAAGGAACATTATGGATTTATAAGCTTCAGGCATGACCATTAATCTCCTATAATTCTATGATTTGTTTAGTATATTTTGGTCGATTAATTTTGTTATCCACAGATTTGGAACTGAGATAACATGACTGTAGTGCAGCTTTGGTGAGATTGATAATTATGTTTCTAGAAACATGGTCAAGAATTATGACTGGTAAAGTTATACTTTATCATTTTTTTGTTAGAAATTTGGTTATAATTATGAAAAGTAAGGAAAGAAAAGAGAAATGTAAAAAGTTTTGAGTTATGGCTAATGTGATAGAAAGCTGATTATATAAAGATCGTAATGGTATGAAATGTGAGGAGATATTAAAAAGGGGAAATTACAAAATGTGACTGAAAGTTATACTAAATATGTTTATGGTATAAAGTGAATAAGTGAATGGATTTAAGGTTTAAGTGAGTGAACTATGGATAGGAAGTATGGTATGAGATTATCATGAGAATTGGTGGAAATTATACTAAGATAGTAGAAAATAAACTATGTGTATATTGAAAGATAATTTAAAGTGATTTGTAATCATGATAATTTTACTGAATATGGATATGAAGAGATCAGGATTTGAATATAAGTTTGCTCTAATGGAATTAAGTTATATATATATATTGTGAAATTTCATGATAAGTTTAAATAAATTAATTGTTGATTTGAATTAAACAAGATTGAAACATGGGTATATTATGACAGATAGATCAATTGATCTAGATTCTATGAAGATTATGAATCATTATTGAAATTTAATGTGTACAGTTGTACTAGGAGCATAAGATTTAAGTGATAATGTATATGATGTAATATTCTAATAAATAAATGAACGTGAATGTATTGAGTTAAATCAGTTGTAAATGATGAAAAAAAAGTGTAGGAAAAATAAGGATATTGTTATCAATTAAGGTGTGATAAATGTCTATTCTGGAAGTGATTTTAATGATGGGATAATCAATGATTTTTAAGGTTGAAGTTAAGAGAGTAATTATAAAGAGATGAAGTAATAAAATATCTTGAATATAATAATTAGACAAAGTACATGTATAATATAAGATGATCTGATTCTTGCATCAAGATAAATTAATTGGGAATGTAATGAGATATTTTGAATGTTTGGATAAAAAAGTAATAAGATATATAAATAGATCTAATGATGAGTTATGAAATTTAGAGAAGATGATTGACTCTAAGGGAGAGAGTAAAAGTTATATGATGTGATGACATAATAACTTAAGAATATAATTAACTTCATATGAAAGTTAAGATGGTATTATGTTAAGAATGGATTGCTATTGTACTAGATAATTTCGAGGACGAAATTATTTAAGGGGGAGAGAATTGTAATATCCCAAGGTACACCCTAAAAGTTTTGAAATAATTATTAAGCTATTTGGATTTAAGGAGTATGTTTAATAGAAGGAGAAGAGAAGTGAAGGTATATATAACATATATAAGTTAAACTAATGAAAGTCAAAAGAAGATAAATGAATTAATTTAATACCCGATTTTGGTGTACATTGGAATGGTAGTTGTGAGAAGATATGTTGGTAAAATATGTAAGGAAAATATTATAAGAAATAGGTGTATATGAGGGATGATATATATTTATGTGGTATTTGAAAAATATGGAAAATATAAAGGAAATATAAAAGAGATATACATATACCAACATATATATTACATATACATAATGTATAAAGTGGTGTAGGAAAAGTAAGTTTATATAATAATAATAATAATAATAATAATAATAATAATAATAATAATAATAATAATAATAATAAAAGAAAAAGAAGAAAGAAAAGTCAAAGGGAGAAAAGTGTGTGGTGGAGGTTTTTAGAAATAATTTATTTTATTATAATTATTATATATATATATATGATAAATTATACGAGAGAGAGAGAGAGAGAGAGAGAGAGAGAGAGAGAGAGAGAGAGAGAGAGAGAGAGAGAGAGAGAGAGAGAGAGATGTGATTTTACTTATATACACATCAAATTCATAGGGATTTTGAGAGAATTAAAGATGGATGTTGAAGATTTGGCATAATATTCAAGTAAGTTTTCTTTTGATTTCTCTTGTTCTATTTGGAATTTTGTTTGAGTTTGATGGAGTGTTGTTGATGGTTGGAGTGTGTTTATGTATGGTGTGTGTAAAAGTGTGTTTATGTATGGTGTGTGTAAAAGTGTTGAAATGAAACTAAAGATAAGAAGTTAGGTTGGTGTTGGTGATGGAAGAGTAAGAGTTGTGGTTAGTGAAATTTTTCTGTTTTACAATTAGTAAAGGCTGTGACTTGTATGATTTTTAATTAAATATAGAAAAATTTTCTTGAAGTGAATTTTTGATATGTTGTGCCTCTATGAGTCTAGAATGACTGAAAAATATGTTGATTCGATTTTGGAATGGTTATGATTTTGGAAAGATTATTTTTATTAGACCTGTTCCAGCAGGTACCTTAACTGAGACAGCCATTTTCGGGATTTTTAATAAAATGTAGAAAAATCATATCCAATTGAATTTTGGATATGTTGTTTCTTAGTGAGTCTAGTATTTGATAAAAATAATTTGGAACCACGTTGATTGAATTTAATTTATGGAATTCACAAAGTTCAGAACTGCTGCTAGGATGCAGGGCAATTGGAGCAGTCTGGTTGGGTGAACTATTTGACCAAGCTTTTGTGTTCATTTTGATCTGAAATTTTAAAGGAATGATTTTAAGATGTAAAACTAAATTCTGTAAAAATTTTAGAGTTTTTTGTCAAGTAAATTATTTTATACAATTTTTCAAAATAAGGATTAAGTTGAGTCCAAAACCAGAATTTTACTATTCATATGGTCATTTTGCTAATATTCCTTTTGGATTAGGTTGTGAAGAGGTTGAATTGCCCTAATATAAGTGTTGAGGATTCTTGGAAGAGTAAGTGTATAGATTGGTGTGAGTTGGTTTTAAGGTAAGTACAAACTACATTATTGCATAAATGCATATGACTTTGAGACTTGATACACATTTGGTTGTAAATGTGTTAGGAAATGTAATGCATTGTTGATGTATATTAATATTAGGAAATGTAATGCATTGTTGATGTATATTAATAATGTTATGTTTGGTATAATATGAATGTTGTGATGAGTATGTAAAATGTGTGTTAATGCCATTGATTATATACATTTGAATTGATTAAGGTGATTTGAGATCATATGAGATATGAGGCCATGGTTGTTGGCTATGATAATGCAAATAAAATATATAATTGAGGCATGGTTGTCTAATTAATTATGAGAAATGAAATGAAAAGAGATTGATAAAGAGATAAATGAAATGATTGTGTGCCTAATGTGTTAATTCAATTTTCAGAGTTCTGTTTTTGGCGGCATGCCTATGAATCACTGGATAGGTGAAATGACCGGGTCGTAAGCCGATTCCAGTTGGAAAATGTGAAATGTGATGTTTTTGGGGTGAAATGACCGGGTCGTAAACCTCAAAAACAAATTATTGAAACTAGATTGTGTGAAATGACTGGGTCGTAAACTCAAATCTAGTTGAATATCCAGGGATAAATGTATTGATGATTATGATTATAGACCAAAACAGTAACTCTGAACTTTGAATAGCATATTAGTGTCTTTTGGGCCCATGCTTGTCTTTGTTTAAATGTGATTCATGAAATGTGAAATGAATGAATAATGAGACCAATGATTATTTTTGTTTAAATGTGAATTATGGAATAAGATGTAATGTTATGAGATATATGATGATAATTATGAAATGAGATGATTACAATGTATAAGTAAATTATTGAAGGTGAATGTGGATTGAAAAATTATGTTGAATGATGAGATCTGAAGGTACTACATGAAAATACAATATGATGTATAATATGGATGTGGTTGTGGACATTGTGAGTATTATTTTATGAATTTTTTAATAAGTCATGGAATTGTGGGTTGTATTAATGAAATACGTGCATATGTATATAATTATGAGATTAGTAGAAATATATATAAGGTGTAATTGAAATGGGAAAATATGATAAGAAAATAATAATATATGAAGTTAACATATAAGTATGATTGTCTGTTATGTATGTTTATAATATTTATTTGTACTACTAAGCTTTCGGGCTTAGCGCGGTTGTATAAATCGCGCAGGTGAGTAGGTGGTTGATCTGGAAGTCAAACTGTTATGCCACGAGAAGGGTAAGAGTATTTCGAGACCAACTAGAAGGTGATGCATATATGTATAATTTCGTTATGTTGTATTTTCTGACAAGAATGTATTCATAATTATAAAAGAAATTTTGGTAAAGACAAGATTATCATATATATGTAAGATTATTGAAAGTATAATGATTTTGTAAATGTTCTATATTTAAATTAATGTAATATTATTTGAACTCAGATATAGGTTTTTAAACTGTAACAAAAAGTGACATTCTTATACTTTATATACGTACTGTATGTATACCCAGTATATGTATAGTACTTATATAGAGTATGGGGGTGTTACAGTTATACTGTACGTTAGTAGTATGTGATAATAATAAACCTCTACTTATTTTGTATTAGAAGTGTGAACTCTTCTTGCAGGTTTGTAGTTGAGGGTATAAGGTGGATTCATTGGGAGTATATTGAAACTGATTGCATTGGTTTGTGTAAAAATATTTTCAAAAATCAGAAAAAAACCAGTTTTGTTGACACTTGGGATCCAATTTCTAGGCGAACCTCTGGCAAAATTTCTGTAAAACCGGAACTAAAATTCGAATTAAGTAAAATTGGTAACAACATTAGGATAGTGTGGCGCCTCTACTCGGCTTACACATGTAGGCTGGGAAGGGGTGTTACAGATGAGGACCATTGTGTCTATATCAAATGAGTGAAAGTAAAGTTCGTCATATTGTCATTAAATGTTGATAACATTCTAATTGCTAAAAAATGACAAAGTGTTTCTTAACCAGATTAAAGAATGGTTATCAACCAATTTTAAAATGAAAGACACAGGTGAGATTGCATATATTTTTGGAGTAAAAATTTTGAGAGATAGATTGAGGAAATTGTTTTCTCTTTCTTAAGAGGCATAATAATGAAAGTACTTAAATGATTCAATATGCATGATTGTAAACCAGTGGATACCTCTATAGCAAAACGCGAGAGCTTGAGTCAAAGGCGATGTCCAAAACTCTAAAAGAAGTGAAACGTATGGAAAATGTAACTTATGTAAGTGATGTTACAAGCCTAATGTATTGTAAGCATATTTCAATCCAACCCAGGTCTAACACATTGGCAAGCAATTAAGAGAATATTAAGATATCTAAAAGGTATTGCCAATTATTTATTGTGATATCAAGATGGATGTTTAAGTTTGAAAGGTTATATGAACGTTGACTAGGCAGGAGATGTCGATGAAACAAATTCTACTTCGAGATTTGTCTTCTTACTAAATAATGTTGTTATCTTAAGGACTAGCAAGAAAAAAAATCTTGTATGGCCTTTTTCACAATGGAAGCTAAATTTGTAGCATTTTTATATGTGGTAAAGGAAAGGGTCTGACTTAAAAGATTCTTAGAACATTTGGGGTTTAAGTGCTGCTAACAAGTTAGTCACCATGCATTATTGTGAGCAAGGATTTTTGCCCCCACTCCCAAGTGGAATTGTTCTTACGACTTCGGCACTGTTAGGGTCAGGGCCTTAGAGAACACTGGCCTAAACCCAGAGAAAATGGAGTCGCCACCCAGATGGGCCAAAAAAAAGGGGTAGATGACTCGATTCCTAAGGAATCTCCAATCCTGAATTGGGTTTGAAAAGTTGGGTACGCGTGGAAAATGTGAGAAATGGCCCAACACCCTCGGTTCATTAGAACTAGCCTCCTTTTTAGGTCTTAATATTATAAAATTCTTAAATATAATGATATTATCCATATTACATGCAATCATAAGAATAAATAAATACTTTATTAAAAATCATAACAATGTTCAAACAAAACAAATAAATGAACACTTATCCGAGGATGAAAATATGTTCTTACATCGTCCAATGTCTAAAAATAAATAGGACACCTACCAAAAGGTGAAAATGTATCCTTTACATTAATCCCGAAATATGAAAATAATTTAAATTACATGAAGTTTAACTAATGAGGTATCCACAAAGTGAAACATACCTCCTACATTATTAATACCAAGATAATCAAATAATAATAATAATAAAGAAAACATCTATCCATGATAAATTAAATAAATCAAACATCAAAATAAAATAAATCAATCATTAAAATATATAATAAACAATGTAATCAAATCTAAAACTAAATAAAGCAATAAATGTATAAGTTTAGGGTTTACATCTTAAATTATGGTTTTAGAATTTTAATTACTAAATTAGGATTTTAAATAAAGAAAGTTAAACACAAAGACTCATAATACACAAATAAATATTAACCCCTTCGATGAGCCCATACGGCGGTCCAACTAGCCGATTAGCGATGAGGTCAAGGGGCGGTGCCTTTTGCAGGGTCGGGGGCAGCGCCCTAGAAAATTTTGAAAACTAGTTTTTAGGGTTATAGGTTTTGGTGCTGAAAAAACTATTTTAGGTTTTTAGGAAAGTATGATTAGGCTTTCGAAAACAAGGCAATAACTACTGGATATTTTAATCAACAAAACAATCAAAGCAAATAATGAAACAAAAACGAAAATAAAACAATGAAAAGGAATAATTGAATTACTGTAAAAAAATAATTAGATCAAAGTTGTAAACCTTCGTTGTAGGTTCCACCAATATTTTACGTTGATCAAACTATATAAAATCTTTGGTTGAAACAAATTGAAGACAGCTGCATTCTGTCTTCTAGTTGATGGTCTCAAGCTTTTGATCTCTTTCTTGCTCTCTGTCTCTATTACTTTTTCCCTTACTGGAGTCGGCTGAAGTTCTAAACTAAAAGTCTTCTGCTCAAGGCTACTAAAGGTCACTGAATTTCCTCAAAGTTGTTCAAGTTCCAAGTTTAATTGCTAAGGTTTCTGCCATTCCAAAAGAATTGTCTCATCCCCAAAATCTCAAAAAACTGAAAAGTCCCCAGTTCTCCATAATTGCCAAAGTCCCCAAAGTCCTCCCAAAAATCAAAAGTCTCTGAATAATTTGCCAAAGTTCCTTTTCCTGTGTTTAAATCCTGTTATGTATAGGCAATCAATTAAAAAAATTTAATACTTATTTGTTAAGGAAATAAAATAAAATAGTCTGAGTTAAAATAGGTTTAGACGAAATTGTCGTTGGGCGCAGGCCACTATAAGGATTGGGGCATTGCGCGGGGCCACTATGAGGTGCATCGGGCTGCTGCGTTGCGAGGATCGGCGTGGGCATGGGGCTTGCGGGCTAGCCACAAGCCTATGGCTAATTGCTTACCGTGCGGCAGCATTGCTGCTCATCGTTATCCCGATTAGTCCAATTTTATTTTTATTTTTATTATTAAAAACAAATATTTAAAATTTCTTTTTTCTTCTTTTTTCTTCTTTTAATATATTAAATAATAAATAATAAATATTATAAAAATTATTTCGGAATATTTTAAAATTTTGGACTGGACTTGGTAAAAAAATAAGGGTCTACAGTTTGCCTCCGCTTGAACGGTCTGAGACTTCAGCAGAAGAGAGTGAAAAACAATATGACTTTGAGCAGATTTTAGATGAGGATGGGTTCTCAACCCGAAATTGGCAACGGTTTGGGTTATGGACCCGATGTTAGGTTCTCGACCCTAAGGTGGATTTGGATTCTTGATCCAAGACTAGATTTTAGATCACTACAAAAAAAACAGCAATCTGCGACACAATCTGCGACACCATTAACGACGAAATCAACGACCAAAATACGATAACGACAATATCAGCGACGAACAACGAGAAAAATCGAGCAGACGGTAATGTCCTGGTCGCTAAAAAATCAACGACAAATCAGCGACCAATTGTGCGTGTCACTGTTTAGTGACAAATCAGCGACAAAACAGAGACAAATTCAACGACATTTTCATTTTTGGCGGGAATTATTTATTCCCGCTGAAAGTCGTCGCTGATTTAGCTTTGGTCGTTGAATTCATCGCTATTTGGGTCGTTAATTTAGTCGCTGAATTTGTCGCTAATTTGCTCGCTAAATTTTGTCGCTGATGTGTCGCAGAATATGTCGCAATATTTTCCTCGTTGTTTCAGTCGTTGATTTGTCGCAGAATTCAATATTTTTTTTGTCACCTTTGGTCGCTGATTTTGTCGCAATTTTGTCGCAATTTTGTAATTATTTGGCTATATTTTTCCAGTATTCCAATTTTTTTTGTCTACACATTTTCAAGAACCTGTTGAATTTCAAATATAATAACCAAACCTGTTTATAAAATAGTCATTCATTACAATAATAATCAAATAACACAACATTCATAATTAAGTTATTAGTGGCAATAAGTATACATAAACAATTCGAACACAAACACCAACTTAAGAAAACACCAACTTTGATAATCCTACACTCCAAACACAAACAAAGAGAACACCAACTATCAAGTATATCCTACATACGAACATCATCTTCCTCCACATTGTCATTTGCCGGAGCAGGAGGAGCATTTGTTTTCATTCATTGATGCTATAACCTTGGCTTGCTCTTCTACCTTTTGTTGTAATACTTTCATAGTTTCCAATACCTCAGAGTCATTGCGATTAGCAGACGTTGCAGAAAATGATGACCCAGATGGTTCATAGCATGAATAATGGGATGAGGAAGAACCCAGCCCATAAATACGAGATGTCTTACCGGTGCCACCAGCAGCCTCCACAAACACGCGTCGCTCAAGTGTCTTCGTCGGGCGCCATATCATCCTCCTCAGCCTCAAGTGTCTGCAACTCAGGCTCGGCATTCTTAAGTTCTTGGTATTTCTCCTGCCAAAGATATATGCAAATCAAATTACATTTTTAACTATTTAATCTAAAATAGGATAAAAAAATTAAATTAACTTGAGAAGAAACAAAGTCATACATAAACTAACTCGGAGCGCTTATCAATGAAGACTTTCATAAGTCAAGGCGTGCAAAAGCATGTGCAATTCAATTTTAAGCAAATTCAGAAATAAACAACCTAGTAAGTTCTCTATTAAATAAATTGGAACAAAATCAATAGCTTCCCACGATTCACTTAACATGCACTTAACATTTTAACATAATTTAATTATAGAGAACTTAACATTTTGACTTATATATTAATTAGTAATTAGTTAACATGCACTTAACATTTTAACATAATTTAATTATAAAAAAAATTAATATACCATGTAGATTATAGAAGTCAAAATATCTAGCAATCCACTTCAGTTATTGGAATAATATTCTCCAAAACTTCAGAATAATTTCTAATCTCTAAACATATTGAAATTGCAAAAAAAATTACATAAGTGTTTATTAACAGAAAAAGGAGGGGAAGTTAACTATATTAAATCAAACTTGGCTATATTAAATCAAACTTGGCCACATTAGGAGAAAAAGAGTGCATATAACAGCCTACTTGAAAATTTCCAAGAAACTTGAAACACTTGAAAACCAAATTTTCATCGTACACAAGGCATCAAATTGATAACTATACATTAGCTAACCCTCATTTTGTTACTTTTGTAGTCTCGAAAAGAAAAAGAATCCCTAAATTGGGTTTCGCTAAGATAATTAATATTGGGATTCACTAAGATAAATCTTAATAATTTTTATTATTAACCATTATCTAATAGAAGTCCAACAGAATACAAATATCATCTTTGTAACATTACAATAAAATCAACAGAGTGATATCGTACATGTAATGGAGAGACAAGATTCAATGAGATGAATAGTGATTCATCTGACCTGAATTCTGAACTCTTAAAAGCATACCAATGCAAAGGAAAGAGACCCTATACAGACGAAATTTGTACAGAAAGTTTAGTACTTTACCAAGAACAGAATTTGGACTTACCTAAAGCTTAGTACTTTGTCAAAAGAAGCTTGAAGCTATTCCCTAGAAACAGAAAAGTAAGAAACCTATCGAATGAATAAGCTTATAGTCATCTCAATAAGAGAATTTGAAACCTATGAAGAAAGAGACTGCTGGACTAATCATCTGGCATAGTCTACACGATCTTGTAGTAACAATCTCTCCCAGAGAGAAGAATCTGATAGCCTTTGCCACAAGGACACTTAAAGCGGACAACCAAACATTCCCCAATTCTCTCTACAGAAACAGCTTCTTCACATTCTATCTCTGAACCAGCCTGCAACAAACAGAGGAATAAATACAATCAACACCACACTGTCAACTACACAACAAAGACTACACATTTATGGTTAACATATCAAAATTCTGAATTCTAGTGTTTTCTGTAACTTGTGAATTCCAAACTCATAAATGTAATAAAGCAGAATCGAACATGAGATTCAAATTTTCTTTTCACCTTTACCCAGTTTTGTTGGCAAATAAATAAGTGATACATACACATACATAAATACATACATGTATACCTTCACAGCATTGGCAATGTTGTCTTCATTGGGTTTATCTCCTTCTTCCCCTTCACCCATCATTACATCAGGCATTAATTCATCCCACCACTGATTCATTTCCTTCATGCTATCCCTCATCCTCTTCAGCCACTGCCATTATCCCAAGAATTCCAGAACGTATTAATTAAATATCAGTTATCCAAACGAACCAAAAATATCCACTTTAATCAAACAGATTTAAAAAATCTGAAATCCCAACAAATCTAAAACAATCATAATCATATCACAGGTATTAATACGAAAAGACAGCATCTTTAGCCTCAAATATCAATAACTATTAGAAAAGAAAATAAAATGTTAAGCCTATAAATCCAGGAAGCCATTTCTTAATTACAGAACCCAAAGAATCCCCAAGACTCGTTAGAACTTAAAACCCCAATGCCACCAGTACAAACCTTAAAATGCAGACTCCCATCAGCAGTAATATCATTGCAACTCGATGATTTGAAAAGCTCTTGTTAGGTGATGGTTCAGACGCGCTCCTTCTTAGCATCCGCGGCCTTGGTGGCAGAGAAATAGTTGTCTTTGAGGCAGGCGTAGTCACAACGATCTCCCCCACCATCTTGGAGTTATCTGGCGGTGATTGCGGTGCCAAGTTTGAAGCAAAACCCATACCCGAACCAGAAAGAGAGTCAGATCCTGTCACGGATGGGTTGTAGGGATCAGAATGGCAGCGGCGGAAGGGAATCGGGTTTGTGGTGCTGGTTTGAGTGTTTATGTCAGACGGGTTGGTGGATCCAGAACCAAAGCCCAATGAGGCACAGGGGAGAGTAATATTGGAGAAATCATGGGGAGTGGCGTTTTCCTGGGGTTCAGGGAAGAGTTTCTTGGGCCTTTTAGGGATTTGATCTTGAGAGTCTAATTTGGAAGCAGTGAGGTCAGGAGAGCTGCGTTTGTTGGATGAAGAAGAGTTGATGGTGGCGAGAGCAGATGAGCCAGAGCAGCCACAGGCGTTGCAAGGAGATTATCAATAATGAAATCGCAACAAATTAACACAAATTAAACCTTGAAAGACAAGAAGGAAATCGGAAAAATACCTAGAAATGCGGCTGTGCTGGTCTTCTGTGTTTTCGGCGTTGGGACTTGGCAATGGCGTTTCTGCAAGGCTGGTGACTTGTGAATTGCAAGGGAGAGTGTAAGTGTGAGTGACTGTGACTGTAGGTTCAGTAGATTAGGGAAATATATTTCATTTGCGCGGTGCGGTTTTTGCTTTCAACATGTATAGAAAATATAAATTAATAAGTATAATCTTATTCATGTTTGAAGATTAACAAATAATTAAATTTGATTTAGTGTGTATGACTGGTCCTATAGAGTGGGGGTCAATGTTCTGCCCTCTATTATTGATGTTTTATTCGTTGATTCAGAATAATATCATATTTAATTTTTTTAAAGCATATTATGGTTAAAAAAAATATTAATTTTGGTTTAAAAAAAAACACTTCCGAAAAGCCAAATATTAATTCTGGTTAAAAAAAATAAGATGGTTCGTTACAAGCAAAATCAGGCCTATTTATATCGGCCAAAACCCTAATCCGAAATAAAAAATAAAGAATCCGAAATTAAACTCTTGAAAATAATAAAGAAAAATTACAAAATAGTCCCTGAAAACTTAAAACGCGATTTTGAGGCCCTAAACAGCAAAATTTAACCCCCAAACTTTGCCACCGTTGTCCAAAGGACACGGTGACACTTTTCAAAATTGTCCGGCTAGAGAAAATGCTTCCGGAAAGCTATCGTGGGTTCAATTCGGACCTCTTGGGCAAAAGTTATGCCTATTTTCGCAAACGGCCGCTAATCTTGCCGCTATCCAAATTCTCCATGTACTGCAATTCAATCTGCTCCGCATCATTAATAATAAAAATTCCATATCGTCTCACTCTAAAATAGAAAATAAAATTAATTTCTCACTAATCCGTCGCAATATTCTCGCAAATTAGCGACTAATCTGCGACCAACTCTTTTTCTCGCAAATCAGCGACACATTCAGCGACGGATTAGAGACCAATAACTCTAAAATAGAAAATAAAATTAATTTCTCGCTAATCCGTCGCAATATTCTCGCAAATTAGAGACTAATCTGCGACCAACTCTTTTTCTCGCAAATCAGCGACACATTCAGCGACGGATTAGCGACCAATAACTCTAAAATAGAAAATAAAATTAATTTCTCGCTAATCCGTCGCAATATTCTCGCAAATTAGCGACTAATCTGCGACCAACTCTTTTTCTCGCAAATCAGCGACACATTCAGCGACGGATTAGCGACCAATAACTCTAAAATAGAAAATAAAATTAATTTCTCGCTAATCCGTCGCAATATTCTCGCAAATTAGCGACTAATCTATGACCAACTATTTTTCTCGCAAATCAGCGACACATTCAGCGACGGATTAGCGACCAATAACTTTCCAATAAAAAAATACACACATTCTTTGCTAATTTTTCGTAAATTAGTCGTAACGTCGTCGCTGATTGTTGGCGCCAAAATTTGGCGCAAAACTCAGCGACACATTCAGCGAGAAACGACCTTTTATCGCTATTCAGTGACAGATTCTACGACCATTGTTTTTGTCGTTAATCAGCGACGCATTTAGCGATGCATTCAGCGACGAAATGTTGGAAAGACGCTTATCTTGATTCTTTGTCGTAAAGTTGTCATTGATAAAGTCACTAATCAGCGACGAAATAAGAGTTGTCGCAGAATGCGTCGCTGATTGGGCTTTTTTTGTAGTGGATTCTCGACCCGACACTAGACTTTAGATTCTCGACTAGAGACTGGATTTTAGGTTCTCAATCTTGGATACTCAACCCAAAACTGGATTTGAGTTCTCAATCTGAAACTAAATTCTCGATCCTAAACTGGATTTTGGATTCTCGACCCTAAACTGGATTTGGGTTCTCGACCTGAGCCTAATTTGGGTTCTCGACTCAAAACTGAATTCTAAATTCTAAACTGGATTTGGGTGCTCGACCTAAAACTGGATTCTCGATCCTAGATTGGGTTTTGCATTCTCGATCCTAAACTAGATTTGGGTGCTCGATCCTAAACTGAATTTGGGTTCTCAACCCAAAACTGGATTTGGATACTCGATCCTAAATTGGATTTTGGGTTCTCGACCCGAAATTGGATTTGGGTTCTTTATCCAAAACTGGATTTGGGTGCTCGACCTAAAACTGGATTCTCGATCCTAAACTGGAATTGACTGACCTTTTATCAGTTGAGAATTCTGGCTAAACCGACGGTTGAAAGTGTGAAAAGATAGAGCTTTGAACATCCTTTTTTCTTCTTGATATGAGTCTGGATCTTGATTAGGACAGTTTTTGCCTTTACAAAAGTTTGGTACCCATATTCCTTTCCTTTTCTTCTTTTCCCTTTCTCTCTCTCTCTCTCTTTTAGCATTTTATCATTTTGTCCTTCTTCCATGTAGGACTGTCAAGTATAGGACTTTTAATCACCAGATGAACTTTCTTCTATCTCTCTAATTTTGGTTGAATTTCTGGTTGGGTTGGACCAATTTAAGTTAAGCTGTCTTTGTCTTCTATTGCTTTAGGTAAAGGAAAACTCGGTTGGCTTTCTGAATTGCCTTTTGTATTTTATTTTCTTTTCCTTTCCTTTTTCATTCTTCTCTTCTTCTTTTTTCTTCTCTTTTCTCTTTTTTTTTCCTTTTCTTCTTTTTCTTTTTGTTTCTTTTCTTTTTGTTCCTTAGTGATCATAAGACTTGCTAAAAGTGTAACAATAGCTCAAGGTAGGTCATTAGATTTACTAGCCAATGAAGAGAAAGCTAAAATCTTATGAAGGCTCAAAGAGACAAACTAGGGATTGGCGTTAATAGGGCAGATACTAGTTGTTGGATTACCAAATAATGCCTAGATCATCTCTCCCTTAAATAATCAGAGTTTAATTTCGCCTCAAAAGTCTGTCAAAGCATGTTCTAAGACTGGCTTGGACCTAGACAAAAGTAATTATATAGGAGCCCTCTCTAAGCAAGCATACACAACTCAATGCTATAGAGAAATTTCCTCACCTAGTAAAGTCATTCAAATTATAATGCATAGATATACTAATTTATGATTATCAAGCTAGACTCATCATTGGTTGGTCACAGAAATGAACAAAGACCATGAAAATTTTGATGAAAATAATTTATTCAAACAAACATAATTTTAAAAAATAATTCTTCCAATTAAAGAAAGCAAAATAAATAGAGAAACACTCCAAGCTAAGGAAAGTTTGTTCAATATAATTTCATCTCATTCCACGTCTTCAATACTCCCATCTTGAAAAGAGGATAAGATAAAATCTTCCTCTAATCCTCTTCCTTCCATGAAGGTTGCTGGTGGAGGTACTCTTTCAAATTTAGAAAAAGGATTGCTCTTGATATTGGGCATATCAGGCTCAGATAACTTTTCACTATCAATTAAATCTTGAATCTCATACCTTAAACGAGCTCATTTATCCATCTCATGCCCTTGCATTTGATGAAATTGACAGAAGGCCTTGGCATCAAAGTTTGGCGGCAGAGGATTATATAGCGGTCGAGGAGCCAACGGTTGTAACAACCCTTTCTTTTGTAGCTTGTTGAAAACCCAAGACAGAGGTTTCCCCATCTCTAAGAACTGTCTTCTATTTCCTTGACCAATTGTATTAATATCAACTTTCCTTCTAGGTGCTTTGATAATCCGACTGATAGTTTCCTTTCTCATTTATTCTTGCCAAAAAGCAGTTCTTCTCCCTTTTCCACTTTTTGATTTGCAAACCATGTAATATCCCAAATAATACCCTAAAATTTTTGGAAATATTAATTGTTGAAATTGAATTAAATGATTTATAAGTGTATATATATTTAATTAAGTGAAAAGAAAGGAAAAAGGAATATGTGTATATGTTATGTATATGAAGATATATACAATATAAACAAATTAAGGTCTTAATATGGTCTAAAGATATTTTTAGTATTTAAATAGATTTAATTGAGGATAGTGGAAGATGACATACTTGAATTTAATATTATATTATTAAATACTTGTTGGAGAGTAATTTGGGGAAAAAGTGTTTGGTTAAAAGAGAAGAGTGTGGTTTGACTTTCTTCTTCATTTTCTTCTTTCTTCTTTGGCCAGCCACCATTATCAACCAAAGTAAAAGAGATTTTGTTGCTTCCAAACTCAAGAAATTGAAGGATTTCAAATGATCAAGTTGGAGTTTTAAGAATTTTCTTCACTTTTGGTAAGTTTCCAACTTGTATCTTTGATTTCTTTTGAGTTATGTTTATGAGTTTGGTAAATGGTTGTTGTAGATGTGTTTATGGTTGATTTGGTATGTTTGAAGTGTTTTGTCTTGTTAACTTTGATATTTGGGGTTGGATTGAAGAGAAAAGGGGTAAGTTTGGTGAATGAGACAAGAGTTGTGGATTGTGTGACTTTGAGTTGTGAAATATGATTGTGATTGTGTTTTGATGTTTGTAATTGAGTTGTTTTAATGTTTACTCAAGTATTATATGGTATGTTGATGGATTTGGTTGAGTTTGTGTGGTGTTGATAAAGTTAATGAAAGATGTTTGTTGGATGTGGCATTTTTTGTGTCGATTTTAGGTTTTTGGCCTAACAAGCCTAGTAGCACGGTCATGTCTTTAGGCGCGTCGTTGGTTCTATTTTCTGGGTTGGTGACACGTCTAGTGATACGCTCATGTCACTAAGCGTGTCATAGCTTCTGTGTTGTTGTAGGATTGACACGTCCAGTGACACGCCCATGTCACTGAGCTTGTCATAGCTTTTGTATTGGAGGAGAATTTGTTAGTGTATATGCCCTAGGCCATCGATTTGGACCTTAATGTTATTCATTTTGTTATTAATAAAGAAGTTTTTATTATCATTGTTATGTTTGCATGTTATATATAATAATGATTATATCCCTGGTTTATTATTGTTATGGAGATAATAATAAATATAACTAGTGTAATATTGATTTGATAATCATAAGATGATTATAGGTATGAAGATACAAATCAATATTATGGATACATGTTAGAGAACAGTGTATTGGATAGACCCACATAGATATCACTTCATGGTTTAATGTCATAAGTGTATCTCATAATAGTTTTCATTTAATCCTTTGACTTGAGATTGTCATAGTTTCCAACATAAGGAATATTATGTTTTGACATGATCAAACGTTATCTGTAACTAGATAATTATAAAGGTTATGCTTGAACATGATATAAATTATGTAGAGGAAAATGAACAATCAAGATGGAATTTGTCCCTCTCTATGAGAGAGATATCTTCTGGGCCCCTCGATAAGTGTAACTGAGAAATGCATGGCCATGCTCAAATAAGTTGATATAAGATCAATCTTATTTGTTTATCAGTTAACTTGGAGATCGAGTAATCATAAGTTTGGACAATATAAGTATGACATTTACTATGACTTATGTTCAAACTAGATATCGTGTGACAAAGGGATTAATGCATGTACTATTTCAGGTTTTTCATTTATAATGATTCTCATGATTAATTGGGTAGTCGTAATGTCTTGCTAGAGGCCAATTATGATTTGTGCATTTCAATAGAGATTGAAATACACTACCAATTAATATGAGCCTATCGGGTCACACACATAGAACGTAGGCTGAACTTAAATAATAATAATTATATTTAATTATTATTGTTAGTATTATTATTATTATTAGATATTAATAATAATATTGTTATAATAATTATTATTAGATAATAATTATTAAAACGTGGGTCCATATGGGATATGGACAGTTAGGGTTTTGATAAAAAGAAGTCTTTTAAAACGGTTTTAAAAGGACTGGAGGTTTAATGATCTTATTATTCGTTTTGCAAAAGAAAACGTAAGAAGAAAAAAAAACCTAAAAAAACCCTAGTTTCGTTTTGAAAAGGTTCAGCCACTGCCGTTGGTGAGCTAGCACTCAGACCGGCATACGTTTGTGTGGATTTCGTTAGAGGGTGTTCGTCTTCAGAAGGCAGCATCTGTTAATCATTTTTGAAGCTACACAAAAAGGTTAGTTTCGAATCTCTTTTATCGAACTGAATGGATCACATGGATCCTGTGAGTAAATCGAAAGAATTTTTGTTTTTCCGCTGCGGCAAGGGTTGCAGATTCTTAACGATTTACTAACAGTGGTATCAGAGCCTCTTGTTGATTCCATTTAATTCGAAATATACCATGTTGATGTGTTGATATGATCTATTGTTTTTCGAATGGCATGATTAAATTCGTTTTATCATTTGATGATGATTCGAATCTGTTATATGAGATATAACATAAATTGTTGTTGATATATGATGTCAAAGATGACCAATTGTATAAGATACAATTCTGTGAAATCAAATTGGGGTTGGTATACGATCTGTTATGTTTTCGAATTAGGGTTAATATGATTAATTCAATTCGTTTATTCATATTGAATGTATACATAGATTTCGATTTTGATTAATATGATTATTGAGTAAATCGTTTCTAAGGTTTCTGGTAATAGTTCTCTGTTAATATGATTAATAGATTACTATTATATTCTGTTTAATATGATTAACAGAATAAGGGTTTTGACAGAAAATAATTAATTGGATTAATGATTCTGTTTAGCTTCGAGGGGCGCTGCCCCTCGACCCCGCCCAGGGGCGCTGCCCCTTCGGAACCCCGCCCGCTGACCGGCCAGCGGGAGCCCCGCCCGCTAATCGGCTAGCGGGACCGCCGTATGTTCGCGCCCTATAGTTCGTTACCGCGACATTAAGAATGTCAATATATTTGTTTCTATTTAACATGTTAGTGATGAAATATGTTATGTTTGTTTGATGTCTTGGCATGGTGCATAGCATGGCCTTATGACCTATGTGATTGGTTTATTTATATCTTAATTTTTTATAAATACGGCCTGCGTGTCGTTTATTTTTGTAACTTTATAATTACTAGTTTAGTAGTTAGTTTTTATTATTAATGTAATAATGAAGACTCAAGCTTGGAGAAGAAGATGAAAATTCCATGGAGATGAAGTTGCCTTTCAAGATATGAAGAAATGTACTATTGCAAATGTTGTAATAGATAGGTTTTCTTTTCACCTAGGGTTGCCTATATGATCTTCATTTGGTCTCATGAAGATCATATCTAGTTTGGCCATGCTATGTCACGTTTATTTTTATCAAATATGTATGAGATGCCATGTTTGATAGTTTATGTATGCATATAGGATATGATATATAAATGTCAATTTTAACATGTTTTCAAAAAAAAAAAATTAAATGGAATGAACCCTCACTATTAATCTAAGTTTTAATGCCATCCATGTCTTAAACACTTATCAAGGCTAAGATCACCTAAATGTAGATTTTGCCAAAGCAAAGTACTTTAGGTTATCCTAGCAAGATATGATGAGTAATGGTGCTGCTCATGCGTTTAAAATTGGTTAGACTTAATTAGGCTATCAAAATGGTTTTGGGCCTAAGGCATTAGATGGGGTATAACATGCTATGACATATGATGTCATGATCCCATATTATCTAAGAGTTACATCTGATGTAATTGGTAATGGGTTACCTACCATAATAACTTGATTTTAAGTGTCATGCCAAAGCTGACTTAATATTAAGTAAAATTGGATCTTAGCCCACTAAAATGTCATTGTGATGATTGAGGGTTATATTTTAGTGGGAGTTTAATTACTTATCACCTTTTATTAATTAAAATTTGCATATTTTGTAGATTGAAATGGCTACCAACAATAACTCCACTTTATCACTGCGATCCATCCTTGAGAAGGAAAAACTGAAAGAGAATGGGACTAATTTTGTTGATTGGTTTAGGAACCTGAGAATTGTTCTCAAACAAGAAAAGAAGTCCTATGTGCTTGATGAAGCTGTCCCTGAGCCACCTCCTGCTAATGCTTCTAATGCTGATAAGAACAAGCATAAGAAGCATATGGATGATTCCAATGACATTGGATGTCTTATGCTCGCTACTATGTGTCCAGAACTTCAGAAGGATCTGGAACACTTGGAGGCTTATGAGATGAGTGTCCATCTCAAACAAGCTTTCCAACAGCAAGCTAGGCAGGAT
This sequence comes from Garcia nutans, assembly GCA_947685225.1. Lineage (NCBI taxonomy): Eukaryota > Viridiplantae > Streptophyta > Magnoliopsida > Malpighiales > Euphorbiaceae > Garcia > Garcia nutans. The sequence goes on from CANTUV010000068.1 coordinate 8,001,422, forward strand.
AGATTCGACACTGCTGTTGCATTATTTGACTGCAAGATGTCAGAGGGCGAATCGGTTAGCGCTCATGTTTTAAAAATGAAGGGCTACATTGATCACCTTGCCCGACTTGGATATCCCTTGAGTCTAGAACTCTCCACGGATTTGATCCTTCATTCTTTGCCCAGCAGTTTTTCACATTTTGTTATGAACTATAATATGAACAACATGGAAAAGTCCATTCCTGAGCTACATGGTATGCTCAAAACTGCTGAAGGGAATATCAAAAGGCCCACTAAGGCTACCCATGTATTGAATGTCAATAAGGGTAAGCCTATGAAGAAAAAAGGCAAGGCAAAGGGTAAAGCAACAGTTGCTACAAAGCCTAAGGGACAGCCCAAGCCAAAAGAACGCAAGGCACCTGTTCCTAAGGAAGGAACTTGTCACCATTGCAAGGAGCCTGGGCATTGGAAAAGAAATTGCCCACTTTATTTGGCTGAATTGAAGAAATCGAAGGGTAGTGCGACTACGTCTTCAGGTATATATGTTATAGAAATTAACTTATCTGCTTCTACTTCATGGGTATTGGATACTGCATGTGGTTCTCACATTTGTACAAATGTGCAGGGACTCAAAAGGAGTAGATCACTGAAAAGGGGCGAAGTTGACCTACGAGTTGGGAATAAAGCAAGAGTTGCTGCACTAGCTGTAGGATCTTATGAACTTCATATGCCTAATGGCTTTTTGTTAAATTTGAACAATTGCTATTATGTTCCTACTCTGAGTAGGAATCTTATTTCAGTTTCAGTTTTGGATGATGAAGGTTTTTCATTTTTAATTAAAAATAAGACCTGTTCTATTTTTGATAAAGATGATTTGCTTTATGGTATTGCAAGATCTTTTAATGGCCTTTATGTCCTTGACTTAGATGATTCTAGGGAGAATCATATTTATAACATAAACTCTAAGAGAATTAAGCCAAATGACCTAAACCCTACATTTTTATGGCATTGTCGTCTTAGCCATATAAATGAGAGACGCATTTCTAAACTCCATCAAGATGGATTATTAGATTCATTTGATTTTGAATCATTTGATAAATGTGAATCTTGTTTACTTGGCAAAATGACAAAGAATCCTTTCACCGGACAAGGTGAAAGGGCTAATGACTTGCTAGGACTAGTACATACAGATGTATGTGGCCCGTTAAGCATTAGTGCCAGAGGAGGATATAATTACTTCATTACTTTTACTGATGATTTCAGTAGGTATGGCTATGTCTACCTAATGAAACATAAGCATGAGGCTTTTGAAATGTTCAAAACTTTTCAAAATGAAGTACAAAATCAACTTGGTAAAACTATTAAGGCACTTCGATCTGATCGAGGTGGTGAATTTTTGAGCCAAGAGTTTGACGAACATCTAAGAAATTATGGAATTGTTTCACAATTAACTCCTCCAGGAACTCCACAGTGGAATGGTGTTTCTGAAAGAAGAAATCGAACTTTATTAGATATGGTTCGATCTATGATGAGTCAAGCAGATCTTCCATTATCGTTTTGGGGTTATGCCTTGGAGATAGCTGCTTTTGTTTTAAACCGTGTACCATCTAAAGCGGTTGAAAAGACACCATATGAGATATGGACTGGCAAAACACCTAGTTTGTCTTTTCTTAAGATTTGGGGTTGTGAGGCTTATGTGAAAAGACCAGTTTCAGATAAGTTAGCTCCAAAATCTGCTAAATGTATCTTTGTGGGATATCCTAAGGAAACTAAAGGATATTATTTCTATATTCCATCTGAGAACAAAGTGTTTGTTGCTCGAAATGGAACCTTCTTGGAAAAGGAATTCATTTCTAAAAGAACTAGTGGGAGCACAGTTCAATTAGATGAATTTATAGAACCACAAGAGGATATTGAACCGCCTGTAGAAATAGTTTCAGAACCACAAGTCATTGTGGAAACTGAAAATGTTACACAAGTTCTGCGCAGATCTGATAGACCACGTCATCAGCCTGAGAGATATGGATTTCTCATGACTGAAAGTCGTGAAGTTTTGCTCATAGATCAAGATGAGCCAACTACCTATCTTGAAGCTGTGTCAGGTCCAGATTCAGAGAAATGGCTTGGAGCCATGAAATCTGAGATGCAGTCCATGTTTGACAACCAAGTTTGGGCCTTAATTGATCCTCCCGAAGGTATTAAGACTATTGGTTGCAAATGGGTTTTCAAGAAGAAAATTGACATTAATGGAAATGTGCAAACCTATAAAGCAAGGTTGGTTGCTAAAGGTTTCAAACAAACACATGGTATAGACTATGATGAAACTTTTTCTCCAGTTGCTATGATTAAATCTATTAGGATTCTCCTTGCCATTGCTGCATACTATGATTATGTGATATGGCAAATGGATGTCAAAACCGCTTTCCTTAATGGAAATTTACTCGAGGATGTGTACATGACACAACCTGAGGGTTTTGTAAATCCTGAGAATTCTGGGAAGGTTTGCAAGCTTCAAAGGTCCATTTATGGATTGAAGCAAGCATCTCGAAGCTGGAATCTTTGTTTTGATGAAACAGTTAAGAACTTTGGTTTCATTCAAAATGAAGATGAACCATGTGTTTACAAGATGGTTAGTGGGAGTGCTATCGTGTTCTTAGTCCTATATGTAGATGACATATTGATCATTGGAAATGATGTCCCCACTTTACAAAAGGTTAAAGATTGGTTAGGGAATTCTTTTTCAATGAAGGACTTGAGAGAGGCTGCATATATCCTTGGTATAAGGATCTATAGAGATAGATCTAGAAGGATAATTGGCTTAAGTCAAAGTACATACATTGACAAAGTGTTGAAGAGGTTCAGTATGCAAGATTCCAAGAAAGGATTCTTGCCTATGTCACATGGTATTCATCTTGGCAAGAATCAATGTCCTAAGACATCTGAGGAGCGAGATAGAATGAATAAGATCCCTTATGCTTCTGCTATTGGATCTATTATGTATGCCATGCTATGTACTAGACCTGATGTCTCATATTCTTTAAGCACAACAAGTAGATATCAAGCTGATCCTGGTGAGGGTCACTGGACAGCTGTTAAGAACATTCTTAAGTATCTAAGAAGAACTAAGAATGTTTTCTTAGTTTATGGAGGTTTGGAAGATGAACTAGTTGTAAATGGTTACACAGATGCTAGTTTCCAAACTGATATAGATGATTACAAATCGCAGTCAGGTTTTGTATTCACATTGAATGGTGGAGCCATTACTTGGAAAAGTTCCAAGCAAAGCACAGTAGCAGATTCTACAACAGAAGCTGAGTATATAGCAGCATCAGATGCTGCTAAGGAAGCAGTTTGGCTGAAGAAATTCATCACTGAGCTTGGAGTGGTGCCTAGCATTGCTAATCCTATGGCTATCTATTGTGACAACAATGGTGCCATAGCGCAAGCAAAAGAGCCAAGGTCCCATCAAAAATCTAAGCACATACTCAGGCGATTTCACCTCATTCGAGACATCATTGATAGAGGTGATATCAAGATATGCAAAGTTGACACAAATGACAACATAGCAGATCCATTGACAAAGCCTCTCTCGCGGGTCAAGCATGATCAGCACACTAGGTCTATGGGCATGAGATATTTGTTAGACTAGGCCTAGTGCAAGTGGGAGACTGTTAGTGTATATGCCCTAGGCCATCGATTTGGACCTTAATGTTATTCATTTTGTTATTAATAAAGAAGTTTTTATTATCATTGTTATGTTTTCATGTTATATATAATAATGATTATATCCCTGGTTTATTATTGTTATGGAGATAATAATAAATATAACTAGTGTAATATTGATTTGATAATCATAAGATGATTATAGGTATGAAGATACAAATCAATATTATGGATACATGTTAGAGAACAGTGTATTGGATAGACCCACATAGATATCACTTCATGGTTTAATGTCATAAGTGTATCTCATAATAGTTTTCATTTAATCCTTTGACTTGAGATTGTCATAGTTTCCAACATAAGGAATATTATGTTTTGACATGATCAAACGTTATCTGTAACTAGATAATTATAAAGGTTATGCTTGAACATGATATAAATTATGTAGAGGAAAATGAACAATCAAGATGGAATTTGTCCCTCTCTATGAGAGAGATATCTTTTGGGCCCCTTGATAAGTGTAACTGAGAAATGCATGGCCATGCTCAAATAAGTTGATATAAGATCAATCTTATTTGTTTATCAGTTAACTTGGAGATCGAGTAATCATAAGTTTGGACAATATAAGTATGACATTTACTATGACTTATGTTCAAACTAGATATCGTGTGACAAAGGGATTAATGCATGTACTATTTCAGGTTTTTCATTTATAATGATTCTCATGATTAATTGGGTAGTCGTAATGTCTTGCTAGAGGCCAATTATGATTTGTGCATTTCAATAGAGATTGAAATACACTACCAATTAATATGAGCCTATCGGGTCACACACATAGAACGTAGGCTGTACTTAAATAATAATAATTATATTTAATTATTATTGTTAGTATTATTATTATTATTAGATATTAATAATAATATTGTTATAATAATTATTATTAGATAATAATTATTAAAACGTGGGTCCATATGGGATATGGACAGTTAGGGTTTTGATAAAAAGAAGTCTTTTAAAACGGTTTTAAAAGGACTGGAGGTTTAATGATCTTATTATTCGTTTTGCAAAAGAAAACGTAAGAAGAAAAAAAAACCTAAAAAAACCCTAGTTTCGTTTTGAAAAGGTTCAGCCACTGCCGTTGGTGAGCTAGCACTCAGACCGGCATACGTTTGTGTGGATTTCGTTAGAGGGTGTTCGTCTTCAGAAGGCAGCATCTGTTAATCATTTTTGAAGCTACACAAAAAGGTTAGTTTCGAATCTCTTTTATCGAACTGAATGGATCACATGGATCCTGTGAGTAAATCGAAAGAATTTTTGTTTTTCCGCTGCGGCAAGGGTTGCAGATTCTTAACGATTTACTAACAGAATTGACATGTGAAGTGACACGCCCATGTCATTGAGCATGTCAAAGCTTCTGTGTTGTGGGTTTAGGGCACGTCCATGAACACGCTCGTGTTGTTGAGCGTGTTAAGTGTATAGTTTGCCCTAGATAGTTCTTATTCTTATTTTCTTATGTTTATCACTAAGTGAGTATGTATAATCAACTTTGGATTAGGTTTTGAAGAGAATTGAGTTACCCAAGCCAAGGTTTGAGGGATATCTTGGAAGAGGAGGTTGATAGAGTGGTGTTGTTGATTTTAGAGGTAAGTACAAGCTTTGAATGATTACATACATTTACATGACATTGGGACTTAACACATTTAGTTGAGAAATGTGTTAAGTTACTTGATATATTATTGATGAATGAGTTATATGTTATGATATGCATAATGTGAATTATGATGATGTATCAAAGTAATTGAGTAATGTGTTATAAATGAAAAGAAATGTGGAATAATGTGATAAGATATGTGAAATCATAATGTAACAAATTGATATTGATACAAAAGAGAAAAATGAGAAAGGTGAGAAAATGATGATATATTAAGGCAATGTGCCTAATTTGATAATGAGAAAATGAGAATGGAATTATGAAAGTATTTGATATTGAGATAAATGAATAAATTGTGTGCTTAGTATGTATTCAATTTTCAGCGTTCTGGGTTTGGTGGCATGCTTATGAATTGCTGGGCAGGTAAAAAGATCGGGTCGTAAGCCGGGCCCAGCTGATAAATGTGATATTTTGGGGGTGAAAAGACCGGGTCGTAAGTCTCAAAAATAAATCCTTGAAGTTAGACTAAGTGAAAAGACCGGGTCGTAAGCTTAGATCTAGTTGGACTATCCATGGATATATATATTGCCTACGGGCTAGACACAAGGTGTCATTATGGACCAAAGCAGTAACTCTGAAATTTGAATAGCATATTAGATCCTGTTTGGGCCCATGCTTGTCTTTGCTTTAATGTGAATTATGAAATGTGATACAAATGATTAATATATTGAGATATATATTTGTGATGAGTTGTTATATTCAAATGTGTTGTGCATTAGCATCGCATTGATCTATATTGAATCAAAGTTTGTACCACTAAGCTTTTTGCTTAGCACGATTGTGGTTCATCGCGCAGGTGATAGGGTAGATCCGGTTGTGCCGGAGAGCTCTTCTAGACCGAGTCGAGTCTAGGCTTAAGACTTTGAGATCAGAGTTGTTAGTGGATATCAAGATCAGAGATGAACTGCCAGCATGTATAAATTTCATATTTTTGTATTTATTGATTTTGATGTAAACATATGTATATTCCGCTGCTTATTAAACAAAAATTTTTTGGATAAACTTATGAGTAATGAAGATATATATATATATATGTGTGTTTTAACAAGGAATGTTTTATCTATTGATTTCTATAATACAAGTTTAAAGATTGGTTTGGTTTAAGGAAAATGGACTGTGACACTCTTGTATCCGGTGTACGTACATTACACATGTGGGCGTATGTGGTGTACGTATATGGGGGTGCATGGGTGTTACAATTGTTTTGGTATCAGAGCCTAGGTTTGAGATTCTCAACCTAGGTGAACTGTAAGAAAAAGAAAATTTTAATTTTTAAAATATGTTTAAAAATAAGATACATGCATTGGCACTGGCAGTTTCTGATCATTGATGAAGTATATTCTGCTGTGTTTGTAGATATAAGTAGTGATGACATCTCAGAAACGTCAGTCTGTAGAGGGTAGTATTGAGAGTGTAGCTCCTATTGAGGGTAGAGATGGAGCTAGGGTTGAGATAGCTGGAGAGGCACCTGCTTCTATGCCAGAGAGACCAGCTATTGATGAGATTTCGCCGGTTTGGTTACGACATATGATAGAGTTGTTGAGGCAGGCTCCAGTGCAGCAACCGCCACCGCAACTGCAGCCGTAAGTACCGATGAGGCAATATGATAAATTGAGGAAGTTCAGAACTGAGGACTTCTTTGGTACTATAGATCTTGCAGTAGCTGAGCAATGGTTAGATAGAGTTCAGAGGGTATTCATCCAGCTGCAAGCTACTTCTGAGGAGAAGTTTGATTATGCAGATCTCTTCTGCAGAGAGATGCATATGACTGGTGAAAGACGGTTCCACATGCTATGGATGATCCAACAACTTTGACTTATGGTGATTTTCTATGGGAGTTTGAGCAGAAGTATACTCCGAGGGAGTATAAAGATGCAAAGAAGATGGAGTTTTTAAGTCTGAGACAGGATAACCGGACAATGACAGAGTATGAGATTGAGTTTATCCGGTTGAGTCATGAAAAAGGTTACATCAAAGAAGATGCAAAGAAGATGGAGTTTTTGCGTGCTTATGCAAAGAACTAGACAAGAAAAACATCAATCAAAGCTGGCATGAAAGAAAAATCCTTAGGGGGCAAGGAGAGGATATAAGATCAAATCAAAATTGGAGAAGAAAGGAAAAAGCACTTGCAAGGGAAAAGTGGCTAAAAAAAACTCCCTTGAAAGATCAAAACAAGAAAAGAAGAACATGGATCAAGCCAAATCAAGCTTGGCCGTGTCACCTCAAAAGAAATTTTGACAGAACATGACATGGGCAGGCGACACGACCAAGCCACTGGCCGTGTCTCACCTAAAGGGCAAAGCAAAGAAAGAATAAGCAAAGAGAGAAAAGAAGTAGTAGGTGACACTGGCAGGAGACACGGCCAAGCCACTGGCCGTGTCCCATCCTAAGCCAAGAACAAAGAAGAACCAAAGAAAAAATGCAGAAGCTGACACACCCAGAAGACACTGCCAAGCCACTGGCCGTGTCACTCCCATCTTCAAAGAACAAAGAAGAATCAATCTCCAAGGATGAAGATCCATTTACAAAAGTGAAGACCCCGATTTTCAAGGATGAAGATCCACTCTGAGGGTGAAGAATCACAATGCATAAAACAGCCGGAGCAGTCAGACTTCTCAACTGATAAAAGGTTAGTCAAATTTATTCTTGGGTCCAAGTACCCACTCTCGGGTCCAAGTACCCAAATTGAATCTAAATCAAATCAATCTCGGGTCCTAGTACCCAATCCTGGGTCCAAGTACCCAAATCAATTCAATCTCGGGTCCAAGTACCCAAATTAAAATCAAAATCAATTCAAGCTTGGGTCCAAGTACCCAAATCAATCCAATTTAGGATCGAGTATTCCAATCCAGTTAGGATAGAGTATCCAAAGCCAATTTAGGATCGAGTATCCCAATCCAATTTAGGATCGAGTATCCAAAGCCAATTTAAGATCGAATATCCCAAATCCAAAATCAAGTTTAGGATCGAGTATCCAAAGCTAATTTAGGATCGAGTATCCAAATCTAGTTAGGATCGAGTATCCAAATCCAATTAGGATCGAGCATCTAAAGCCAATCCCAATCGAGTTTAGGATCGAGTATCCAAAGCCAGTTTAGGATCGAGTATCCAAACACTAGTTTAGGATCGAGTATCCAAATCTCTTGTGTCCAGAAACCAAATTTTCCTTAGGTCCAGAACCTAGAATTATCCTTGAGTCCAAAACTCAAACCGAGTCCAAAACCCAAATTTTTCCTTAGGTCCAGAACCTAGAATTATCCTTGAGTCCAAAACTCGAACCGGGTCCAGAACCCAAATTTTTCCTTAGGTCGAGAACCTAGAATCATCCTTGAGTCCAGAACTCGAACCGGGTCCAGAACCCAAATTTTCCTTAGGTCTAAAACCTAGAATCATCAATTGAGTCCAGAACCTAAATTTTCCTTATGTTCAGAACCTAGAATTATCCTTGAGTCTAGAACTTGAACAGGGTCCAGAACCCAAATTTTTCCTTAGGTCGAGAACCTAGAATCATCCTTGAGTCCATAACTCGAACCGGGTCCAGAACACAAATTTTTCTTTAGGTCCAGAACCTAGAATCATCCTTGATTCCAGAACTTGAACTGGGTCCAGAACCCAAATTTTTCTTTAGGTCCAAAACCTAGAATCATCCTTGAGTCCAGAACTCGAACAGGGTCTAGAAACCAAATTTTCCTTAGGTCCAGAACCTAGAATCATCCATTGAGTCCAGAACTCGAACCGGGTCTAGAACCCAAATTTTTCTTAGGTCCAAAACCTAGAATCATCCATTGGGTCTAGAATTCGAACCGGGTCCAGAATCCAAATTTTTCTTAGGTTGAGAACCTAGAATTTATCTCTGAGTCCAGAACTCGAACTGGGTCCAGAACCCAAAACCTCAACCATCTCAAAAATTAAGTTTTATTGCTTTTCACTCACTTTCACTAAAGTTTCAGATCATTCAAGCAGGGGGCAAACTGTAGTCCCCTAATTTTTGACCCAATCCGGTCCAATATGTTTTATTTAGTCCAAAATGATTTTTGTTGTCTAATTGGTCCAAAATAATTTTTATTAAATAATTTTTGCTTTAGTATCTAATTTTTATTAATAAAAAATAAAAATAAACAAATAAAAGTCAAAAAATAAAAATAAAAATCAGAGTCGGAGTCAAAAAATCCAGCGGGCGAAATAGCTCGCCTGCATGCCCACTCGGTTCCTCGCTGCCGCAGATTCCTATGGTAGAATTTTTGAACATATTTTTCAACAAAACTAAGATTTAAATTCTGTTTCTTTTAAAATTTTAAAGTAGGTTCTATTTCATTCAAAAAGCCTTAAAAAAAATCTTTTCTACTTATAAAAACTTTAATTTGTTTGTTTAAATTCATAAAACTTCATGAAATTATCAAATTGATTTCCAAATTCCTAAAAATTAATTCACCACCCGTGACCCTAAATTCTAAAAATACTAAACCCAAATTCAACTTCCAAAATTCAAAATAATGAACCCTAATCCTTTTAAAACTTTAAACCCTAATTTTTATGAACCCTAATCCTTTTAAAACATTAAAAACCATAAAACCATAAATAGATTTATACAGTAGCTTAGAAACCCAATAACAGAAAATCATAAATCAAAGTATTTTAAAGTGTCTAAAACCCTAGTTTCATGATTTCACTATTCAAACCTTAATTTAGTTAATCAAAGAGTCTTACCAACCTTTTAAAATATAAAACCCTAATTTATTTTAATTCCATAAAAAGTCACAGTAGCTATAATTGGACTTTTATTTGCTTTATTTAATTCTATACTTGATTATGCTTTGATTTATCTCTTATGCTTTAATTTATTTAATTTCAATACTTGATTTATTTAATTTATCATGGATGGATGTTTATTTTCTATTTTGATTAATAGCTTTGATGAATGATTTATCTATGATGAATGATTATTTACTTTTATCAATTAATTTAGATTTCCAAAAGTTGTAAGAGGTATGTTTCCACTTGTGGGTACCTCATTAGTTAAACATCATGTAATTTAATTATCTTTTCTATTTTAGAACCTATGTAAAGGGCATGTTTCTACCTTTTGGTGGGTGTCCTATCTAGGCATGTGATGTAAGGACATGTTTCCATCCTTCGATGGGTGTCCATTTATTTGCTTTGTTTAGACATTGCTTTGATTTTAATATAATGATGCTTTCTTTTAATTATTGTGTGTAATATGGATAATGTTGTTATACTTAAGAATTTTATAATATTAAGACCTGTAAAGGAGGCCGGTTCCAATAAACCGGGCGTTGTGGGGGTGCTGGGTCATTTCTCACCTTCCCCACTCGTACCCAACTTTCCGAACCCATTAGGGGGGTTAGGAATTCCTTAGGAATTGAGTCATCCACCCCTTTCTTTTTCCCTGCCCGTCTGGGTGGCAACTCCATTTTCTCTGGACTTAGGTTCGTGTTCTCTAAGGTCCCGAGCCTAAACAGTGCCAAAGTCGCAAGAACCATTCCACCGGGAGTGGGGGTAAAAATCCCCGCTCACACTTATTCTAATCAACCGGAGATTCCATCTCATCCATAAGGCATTGATATAAATTACCTGGTAGGTTTTCTTATTCCATGATAATTTATGCTATATGTATGTATGATTATGTATGCTCTTACTCTTTTCCTTTCTGGCTCACAGCGGATGCTTGAGGAACAGAATAAAAAACTTCAAAAAGAGTTGGCTGCTAGTCGTCAACAGGTTGCCCATTTTGAAAAATTATATCACCAATCAGAGCAAGATTTTTAAGACTTTTGGTTTCAAGGGATGAGAGATCCTGGTACTTCATCATCTAGAGGCCCCCAAGCTGATGACCATGAGATTTAAAGATTTGAATTCCAGGGTAATAGAGATTCAGGTGCTCCTACTTTGGGCAGACTCAGGATGGGTGATATGCCTCCTTCTTCAATAGGCGATGACTTTTTTAAGGCTTTGTTTGATCATGATCCACCACCCCATCCTTAGTGATCTATTATTATTGTATCAATTAACAAAATATTGTATAATAAAAATGAATATAAAAATAATAATGATGATATATAATTTTTACTTTTACTGCACTCTTTTTTTTTTATGTTTTTATCATCATTATTATTAATACACTACAATTATTTGTCTTTCCTTTTCATATTCAATATTTTTACAGTAGTACCAATTTACAAAACCAAAGGCAATGTGGCAACTCAAGATCCTTTCGTCGCCAATTCCCTATCCTTGTGCATCTCGGTCTCACACTTTTCCTTGTCAATTTTGGAATTGCCAATCATCCCATATAAATTTCTTTTCACACCATGATTTCATACGGAAGCCAAGAGATTTCCTACCTCAACGTAAAAATTCCTTTTAACAATTCCAATTTTCCTTCAATTATTAATAATGACCAAACTCAATTTGAAGAAAATAAAAGTTCTATTTAAAAATATGAATGCCATTCATTGGAAATAAATATCTTGGTCAAAAATTGAAACTTTGAAATGTTTTCAGAATATTAAATTGGACCATTCTTTTTTACATGCCATGGCTTCTTTTTGGAATGTGAATTCTAGGACATTTACAATTAATGGCTTTGAAATATGTCCTTTGATTGAAGAATTTGAGGCCATCCTTGGATATCCAAGCAATCAACAAATGGCATTACCTATATTGATTTCCAAGACTCAACAAAAGATGTAGATGCTATTTCAACTTTCAAAGCCCGAAGTTCTACAGTTGATGAAAGGTGAGAAAATTTTGCTTGGTCCCTTAATTGACTTTTTCCTTTCCCATTTGGCTCATAGTAAGGCATGGCGATGTATGCTTTGTCTATGATTGCTTGGCCAATTCTTGCTTATTTCTTCTGATGGATATATTGATCCACGAGTATTGGATATCATGGACCAAATGGAAGGAGGCTTGTCGCCGATATCCGTGATCTTAGCTGAGACTTTAGTTGGATTCGACCAACTTAAATCAGGATTATCGAAGAAACTGACCGGGAGTCCATTGTTGCTTTAGGTAATTACCTAAATTGCCCTTTCAGGTTTTCAATTTAGGTTTTTCTTCTTTTTTATAATTTTATTATTTTTTATTGCTCTAATTTTTGCCTAGTCCTCCCATGCGGGTTTTCGGAACTAGCGAGTTGTCCTAATTTTTGCCTAATCTGCCCTTGCAGGTTTTCAACTTAGCAGACCCCTTTTTTTTATTATAATTTATATTGCTCTAATTTTTGCAAAGTCTGCCTATGTGGGCTTTCAGAACTAGCGAGCTGTCCTAATTTTTGCCTAAGCTGCCCTTGCGGGTTTTCAACTTAGCAGACCCCTTCTTTTTTTTAATTTTTTAATTTTTCCTCATAGATTTGGCTTCAGGAGCGTCTCTGCTTGCTTGATACTCCATGTATGGATTTTACTAGATATCTACCACGACATCATTCTGCTAGGAAACTACTCAATCCTGCTTCTTCATATGTTGACTGGGTTGACTGGATCCACTCACGCGCTGAAGTCAACATCCATTGGTTAGTACCTTGGTGGAAGGTTTCTCGTATCACTATACAGACATACTTGATGTATGTTCCTCTTGCTGCTCTTCATCGAGGTACTTGCTATGATACTCACCGGGTTGACCATCAGTATGGAACTAAGCCTCGAGGTTATGAATTCCTTCTTGATTTAGACATGTCTTGTCTGACTAAAGCCAACTTGGATCGGCTGAAGCAAAGTTGGCTTGCACATTACACTTATCGTATGCCATAGATTTTACATTTGTCAATTTCTTTAGAAAATGTATTGTTAGGACAAAAAAAATAATAAAAGTAATAAGAGATGCTTCTTTTCCTTTTATAATATGTCATCACCTTTTGCTATTGTGTTTATTTATTTCATCCATATCTGATCAAATACTTATAACAGTGCACATAGAATAATTTTAATATTAATTTTATTTTATTAAATTAGGGAACAATCGAACATAAAGATAGCATACACAAGATCACTCATGTTGGCAACTAGCCCTTTTGGGTTTTTTAATTGATGATTTTCTCTCCTTTAGTTGCCTAGCCCGCCCTTTCAAGTTTTTGAAACTAGTGGACTGCTCTAACTTTTGCCTAAGCCGCCCTTTTGGGTTTTCAACCTAGCAAGCTTTTTCTCTTTTTTATACATAAAACCTATTCAACCTGTCAATGTTAACCACCTCACTAAACTCATTTCCGTCCATGTCTGATAACTTCATTGCACCCTTGTTCATGACTTGTTTCACAACATATGGCCCTTCCCAGCTAGGCCTAAATTTTCCTCTTGTATTAGATACATTAGGCTTACATTATTTCAACACCAAATCCCTGACTCTGAGTTTTCTGATCTTAACTCTTCTATTGTAGACCCGAGCTATCTTCCTTTGATACAGTTGATGATGATATAGTGATTTTAACCTTCTCTCCTCTAGTAAAGCCAACTGCGTGTGTCTGCTCACTACCTATTCTGTTTCAGGCAGTTCAGCTTCCAAGACCACTCTTAACTACTTGATCTCAATTTCAATTGGCAACACTGCTTCCATCCAGTAAACCAAAGAGAACGATGTCATTCCAGTTGGTGTTCGCACACTTATTCTATATCCTTATAAAGCAAAAGGAAGCATCTCTGACCAATCCCTGTATGTCTTTGTCATCTTGGACAAAATTTGCTTAATTGTCTTATTTGATGCTTCTACTGCACCATTAGCCTTTGGTCTATAAGGAGAGGATCGATGATGATGGATTTGGTACTTTGAGAATAAGTCCTTAAATACTTCTTGAAACTGTACCCCATTGTCTGATATCTCACTGTGCAGGACCCCACACCTGCAGATGAGGTTCTTTTTAATAAATCTAGCTATTTGACTTGCCCCTAATTTTTTGAAGGATTCATCTTTGAGCCATTTTGAAAAATAATCTACCGCTACTACAATAAAATGGTGACCGATTGAGGCTGTCGGATGTATCTTTCCTATAATGTCGATACCCTAAGTGGCAAAGGGCCAAGGTGAAGACATAGAATGAAATTCTTTAGGAGGCATGTGATTCAAATTACCATACATCTGACATTGTTGGCACTTCTTTACAAACTCAATACAATCTCTCTCCATGGTAAGCCAGTAGTAACCTTGTCGAATTATCTTCTTAACTAATGCTAAACAACTCATGTGTGGACCGTAACTTCCTGTGTGTATTTCTGACATGATATGCTCCACTTCAGTCTTCCTCAAACACCTCAAGTGCACCCCATCAGGCCATCTTCGATATAACTCTCCATGGAAGGTGATGTATTGCAAGGACCACCACCTTATGGCTTTTCTTTCTTTCTTTGTTTTCTACAATGGGTATTCCCTTTCCTCTAAAAATCATCTTCTAGTATCATACCATGCATCATGGTCTGTATCAGTTTCCATGATTGTCTCACATTCATAGCAAGGGGTTGATGAACTGGTCAAAATTAGAGGCTTAAGGAATAAGTTGACAGGATTTTTCCATACCGAAGACAATGTGGCTAGGGCATCAGCCATCTGGTTTTCTTCTCTTGGTAGGTGTATAAACCTACGCTCCTTAAAGTTCTTCTTTATCATGGTCAAGTAATGGTGGTATGGTTTTAATTTTTCTTCTTTCAACTCCCACTTTCCCCTTACTTGGGATACTACTAGCAATGAATAGCCAAAAACTTCCACTTTATCCACCTTCATAATCGTTAGGGTTTCAAAACCAAAGATACACGCTTCGTACTCCACCATATTATTGGTTGTCCCGAATTTCAACTTTTTGGCTGAGGGGATAAGTTCCCCTTTGGTTGATTCTAGTATGACTCCCAAACCTGCTCCTTTCCTATTCACTGCTTCATCAAAATACATTTTCCATCCTTGTACTTCAATGGCCTCTAAATGTTCATCCGAAAATTCCAAGACTACCTCTTCGCTATCCGGTAATGGTTATTGGGCTAAGAATTCTGCCACTACTCTACCTTTGATTATTTTCCTGGTTACATACTCAATCTCAAATTCTTCCAATATTATCAACCATCACCCATACTTCCCAATCAATGAGGGTGTCTCCCTTAAGTACTTCATTGGATCCAACCTGGAAATTGTTTACACACTATAAGATTGAAAGTAATGCCGCAACTTCTTAGAAGACCAAACCATAATTATACAGGTCTTTTCAATGATACTATACTTAATTTCATAAGGTAGGAGCTTTCTACTCAAATAGTAGACTGCATACTCAATCCCTGACTCATTTGCTTGGGCTAGCATGGCTCCTATTGACTCTTCTTCTACTGCTAAGTATAATAACAAGGGTTTACTGGGTTTAGGTGGTTTCAAAATAGGTGGATTTAGTAGATATTCCTTTATTCGCTCAAAGGCCTTTTAACACTCTTCATTCCATAGGACTGGCTGATTCTTTTTAAGCAATTTGAAGATAGGTTCACAGATTGTGGTAGAGCTTTGCTATAAACCTGCTAATGTACTATAATTTACCAATAAATCCTCGAACTTCTCTCTCTGTCTTAGGGGTTGGCATATTCCTGATTGCTTTAACTTTGTCAGGGTCAATCTTAATGCCATTTGGACCAATTACATGTCCCAATAATTTGCCTGAGGTAACCCCGAACACACACTTCTTCAGGTTTAATCTTAGCTTATATTTTAATGCTCTATCAAAGAATAATTCTAAGTTTTGGAAGTGTTGTTCCCTTGTATCTCATTTCACCTTCATATCATCAACATATACTTCGACTTCTTTGTTCATCATGTCATGAAATAATGTGGTGGCCATCCTTTGGTAGGTTGCTCCAGCATTCTTTAATCCGAATGGCATCACCCTATAACAAAATATACCCCATGTAGTAATGAAAGCAGTTTTGGCAGTATAAGAATAAGCAGGGATTGTTGGATGAAGGTGAGCGGAATTTTTGCCCCCCCTCCCAGTGAAATGGTTCTTGCAGCTTTGGCACTGTTTAGGCTCAGGCCCTTAGAGAACACGGGCCTATGCCCGAGGAAAATGGAGTCGCCACCTGGACCGGTCGAGAAAAAGAAAGGGGTGGATGAATCGATTCCTAAGGAATTCCCAACCCCCTAATGGGTTCGGAAAGTTGGGTACGTGTGGGGAAGGTGAGAAATGGCCCAGCACCCCCACAATGCTCGGTTCATTGGAACCAGCCTCCTTTGCAAATCTTAATATTATAAAATTCTTAAGTATAACAATATTATCCATATTATATGCAACAATTAAAATAATGCATCATTATTTAAAAAATCAAGGCAATGTCCAAACAAAGCAAATAAATGGACACCCAATCGAGGATGGAAACATGTCCTTACATTGTCCATGTCTAAAACTAAATAGAACACCCATCGAAAGGTGAAAATGTATCCTTTACATTGGTCCAAAAACTTTAAAATAAAATAAATTACATGATGCTCACGACATGAGGTACCCAAAAATATGGAAACATACCTCTTACAATATTTAGAAATCAAAATAAATCAATAGAAGTAAAAATCCATTCATCATAAATAAATCATTCATCAAAGATATCAAACATCAATCAAAATATATAATAAACATTCATCCAATTTAAATAAAATAGTAAGTATATTAACCTTAGGGATTCATGCATCAATTGAGGGTTTCTAAGGTTTTATGTTTAACAACTAGGGTTTCGCATATACTAGTTTAATTAGTTGAGAAATATTTTAAAGAAATAACATAGCTACTGGATGTTTTTAGAGATTTAGGGTTTTGGATGTTTTTATGAAAATAATGCTACTGTGATTTAAAAAATAGGTTTGGTTAGGGTTTTAAGTAAACAGATTGTTGTTTTGGTTTTTTGAAAGGTGTAATTAGGATTTTAGATTTGAAAAACATGTTTTAAGGCTATTAAGGTTTTAGGGTTTTACGGTTAAGATATTAGGGTTTTATGGTTTGAAACCTTGATTCTATAGATTATGATCTTAAATTTAGAATTTGATGCTTTTCTGTGATCAAAGTTGAATGTGCTTTTAATATTGACTATAATAACTAATTAAGTATTTTTTTAGGTGAAACAATCATTGAAAGCTAAATTAATTATCAAAAGATTAAAAATAACTCAATGAATAAAATTATTAAAACTACTGTGAAGGTTTGAGAATAGAATTAATTCAGATTTAGGGTTTAAATAACTTAGGGTTTAGGAAATTAGATTTGTGTTTTGAATGATTGTATTATTTACTTTAATTAAAATCTTAGGTATTGTGTGAATTAATTTATGCTACTGCATAAACTAAATTAAAGGAAGAATTAAATAACTTAGGTAGTGTGATGATGGCTTAAAAGATGAAGATGATTAATTATTTAATAAACTTGATTTAGAGCAATTTACCTACGTTTGATGGCTCCACCAAATTAAAGAAATTGAACCAAGCTGTTGCCTGCTTCAGATTTTGTTTTGGTTGAGCAAAGCAATCCGGAGACGATTGCTTGTTGCCTCCTTTCATTGCCGTGTCTTAGATCTTCTTGCTTGCTAGGGTTTTCTTTTGGCTGCAAGAATTTAAGAGTCCCAAGTTCAATTCAAAATTTCAGTTCAAGAGATCCAAGTTTCGTCCCCTTTTGATTGTATATTTTAATGTGGTATTTATAGGAAAAAAAATCAAAACCTAATTCTTATTGTCTAAGGACATCAAAACCATTTAGGAAAAGAAATAAAAACCAAGTAGAATTCAGTTTCGAAAGAAACTACGCTGGCAAAAACTGCTGCGGGCTACGGGCGGCCAGCAAGAGAATTGCGAGAGTTACACGTGAGCTAGGGCGTGGGCTAGCCAATTCCTATGGCGAATTGGCCCAAGGCCATTTTGTCGTAAGAATTTCCTGTGGTGAATTAGCTTGTGCGACGAATTGGCCCAAGCCAATTTTGCCAGCGATGAAATTTTTCATCGCTGATTATTTATTTTTTTAACTTTACTAATATTACCTTTTGATTTTTATTAAAAATTAAAAATTAAAAATATTAAAATAAATATTATTTAATTAAAATACCATAAAAAAATTTTTAGACTATAAAAAATATTGGAACAGACAGGGTAAAAAATTAAGGGTCTACAGGATTGATATTTAATAGGGCGGATAATAGTTGTTGGTTAACCAAACAATGCCTAGATCATCTCTCCCTTAAATAATCAGAGTTCAATTTTGCCTCAAAAGTTTGTCAAAGTATGTTCTAAGATCGGCTAGGACCTAGACAAAGGTAATTATGCAGGAGCTCTCTCTAAGTAAGCATACACAGCTCAATGTTATAGAATAGTTCTCTCACCTAGTAAAGTCATTCAGATCATAATGCATAGATACATTAATTCACAAGTATCAAGGTAGACTCATCATCGATTGAGCACCAAAATAAACAAAGACCAAAATAAATTTAATGAAAGTAATTTATTCAAACAATCTTAATTTGAAAAACATAATTGTTCTAATAAAATACCAAAGAAAGAAAAATAAAATGAGCAACAGTCAAGCCAAGGGAAGTTTATTGAGTTGAACTTCTTCTCTCTTCACATCTTAAATACTCTCATCTTGAAAAGAGGATAAGACAAAATCTTCCTCCAATCCTCTTCCTACCATGGAGGTTGCTGGTGGAGGTACTCTTTCAAATTTAGGTAAAGGATTGCTCTTGGTATTGGCTTATCAGACTCAGGCAACTTTTCACTGTTAATCAAATCTTTGATCTCATGCCTTAAATGATTGCATTTATCTACCTCATGCCCTTGCATTTGATGAAATTGACCGAAGGCCTTAGCATCGAAGTTTGATGGCAAAGTATCATGTAGCAATTGAGGAGCCAACAGTTGTAATAACCCTTTATTTCGTAGCTTGTTGAAAACCCAAGATGGAGGTTTTTCCAATTCTGAAAATTGTCTTCTACTTCCTTGACCAGTGAAATTAGCATCAACTTCCTTATGTGTACTTTGATTGCTAGACTGATAATTCCATTTTGTAAAAAATGGTTCTTCTCTCTTTCTCACTCTTCTATTTGTAAGCCAACTTGAAGAAGTTCTTTGAAATCCCTTATAAGAGTGTGAGATAGCCTTTCATGGAGGTAGGATGCCACTGACTATCATCCTGATCTGGCCCGACTCACCAGGCCTCCTTTTGAGAAGTCCAACCTCATTTCTCCATCTCTTTACATAATCAACAAAACTTTCATTCTGTTTTTCCCTGAAAGTCTCCACCTCCATCAAGGTAACTTCCAGCCCAACATTGTATCCATACTGTTGAATGAAGGCTTTGTACAACATATCCCAATCTTTTTGGGTACCTTCCTTTATGTTGAACCAATTTTGTACAATAGGATCCAATGAGAGAATGAAATACCTTAGAGTTTGAGCCTTGGTAGCTCTAGCAGATTGCATAACAGTGATGTACTGCTTAACATGCAAGTGAGGATTCCCTTTACCATTGTACCTAGCGAAAGAGGTCTTCTTGAACTTATAAGGAATTTCTTCATCTTTCTCAAATAACTTGTCCACCTCTTACATCTCTTTAGTTTTCAGCTACTTTTCAAACTTCTTTTCTAAATCAGCAATCATCTTTTCAAAACAAGCAGACTCAGTCTTCTCTCCAGTTGATCTTTCCATCACCTTGGTTCTTTCATCTTATCTTGAGGATCTTGGAAGTAATGAGCCCAGTCATCATTGTCATTAACAACCACTTTATCATCATCAATGGCTTTCGCCAACCTTAGCCTTTCCTTTATCCCTCTACTTCTTGGTGCTGGCAGATGCCTCAACAGTGTTTCCCAAAAGTGCAGCCAATTGGCTTTTCATAGTCTCAGCCATGGCCTCCTTCAATTCTTCCATCTTGGCATTGAGGGTGTCATCCACCATCTTTTGAATCTGCTAAGGTTCCATTGCTCTTGGTGAGAAGCTGACCGAGTTGCTACTGAAGTCTACATCACTGGCATAGGTTGGGTTGTCGTACGCTCTCGAACTGTTGTATTCTAGGTCTGTGAGCTAGAAAGGATTAATGATATGTAATGCAATGTGTGTATGCGTTTATGCATGTATGCACAAGTAATCAAACAATCAAAGATAATTAGGATGTTCCTTCCAACCTTATAACTTTCACACACGAATGGAAAGTCTCTTTTCTTAGGTATATGGTTAACAAGATATCAACATGGGATATTCTGTTTTCAAAAAATTCACTCGGAAGATTTTAACCAATAGTTATATTTTCAAACATAGAAGTCAGTCCATGATAATTTCCATTAATTAAGTCTTAATCCATTGGGCCAGCAAAAAGGATAGCATTTATGCTATATTGGATCAAAACTAAATCAAAAGATTTATCATAAATAAGTTTCCCATTTGAAAAAGTAACTAATAATTCATGCCAAAAACAAGCCCATGATTTATGGTTCTTGGTATAAATTAGGCCCACGGTTGATTTTTGGCTTTCTATAATTGATCTAAATTTTTGTAAGCTCTTTTTGTATTCTTTAGATGAAGAGAAAAATAATTTTGTTTTAAAGCCCTTGGGCTTTGAAAGTTTTGGGCCATAAGGTGGAAGAAGAATTTTTTGACCCATCTTGAAACATTTTATGTTGAAAGACCCTCTTGAAAATTTTAAAAATAGTTTCGGTCTTTAAGATTTAAAGGAAAAAACTATTTTTAAGCTTCAAATATAGGTAGGTCATATTAGAAAAAGAACAAACCAAATAAGCTAGGGTTTAAACCAAGATAAATTAATCATAGTCAAACAACAAGCATTTGGGGTAAAAACCTAAGGAAAATAACTAGGCCAATTACATAAGCTTTAGTCTTTTGGGTTAAAAGCTTAGGTCCCATAGCAAGTGTATACCAAAAGGTACAAGGCTATAAGTGGTTAATCCATGCTCGATCTCCATGCCTTGAGTGAAAGTATGGTATCCCTCACATAACATAACACGGGTTACACGGGCATCCTAACTCACGAACACAATACAATCTATATGATGCAACTGATAATATTATGCAATCTAATATGATGCAATCTATATGATGCAATGGATAATATCATGATAAGAAAGAATAGAATAATATAAAGACCAACGTAATCAACTGCTCTTATCCCCAGTGGAGTCTCCACTGTGAGCGGGGATTTTTTCCCCCACTACCATATGGAATGGTTCTTGTAACTTCGACACTGTTAGACTCAGGGCCTTAGAGAGCAAGGACCTAAATTCAGAGAAAATGGAGTTGCAACCCAGACGGGCGGGAAAAATAGAAAGGGGTAGATGACTTGATTTCGAAGGAATCCCCAACTCCCGGATGGGTTCAAAAAGTTGTGTACGCGTGGTGAAGGTGAGAATGACCCAGCACCCCCACAATGCCAGGTTCATTGGAACCGACATCCTTTTCAAGTCTTAATATTATTAAATTCTTAAATATTATAAAACCATCCATACCCCATGCAATTATTGAAACTAAATATTCATTGAATTAAAATAAAAACAAGATCAATCAAAATAATAAATGGACACCCATGCAAGATGGAAACATGCCCTTACAATATCGAATGTCTAAAACTAAATAAAATAGAAGACTCACCATTTAGTGAAAACATGCCCCCTTACATTGATCCAAAATTTAAAATAAATTAAATTACATTAATCCAAAATAATGAGGTACCCACATAGTAAAAATATACCCCTTACATCATTGGAGCTAAAATAAAAAAATAAAAGAAATCCAACTATTCATCACAAAAGTAAACCATTCATCATAAATCTAAATGAAATAAGTCATATTTCAAATCAAGTAATAAGTGAACATATATTAATAATCAAGTCTATATTTAAATATCATGTTAAATAATAAATGTACAAACTAGGGTAAATCAGGGTTTCTTAATGTTTAGATTACTAAATTAGGGTTTAGGGTTTATATCATGCAATTAGGGTTTTATACGCAAAGTTTAGTTTGTATCCAAAGCTAATAATTTTATTGCTAATGGATTAATTGTATACTGAATTAAAATTAATCATAACGTTCAAATCAAGCAATCAATATGTTTAATGTTACTGGATGTTTAAATTGTTGCAAAACACTATCTAAGATAACAATAAAAGAAAAACAATTACTGCAAACTTAGATGAAGTAAACATAGAAGAACTCACCTTTGTTTGTTAGCTCCACCGAATTGTATGTTGATCCAAACCTCCTGCCTACACTAGTATTGAGTCTCAGTTGAGAAAAGTGAAGACAGTGCCTACTTCCTTTTTGCTGTGTATATGTTTATTCCTCAGTAGTAATTGTTATTTGTTCCTAAATGTTGCTATTGCTTGCTTTTACTTTTCTTTCCTGCTGTGTCTCTTGTTAGTTATCAATTGCTGGTTGCTCTCCGTGTGTTCCCTTTTTGGTTTTTGTATCTCCTTCTCTATGTTCCTTTTGATAATTATTTTCTTGTTTGATAATTATCACCTCCTTCTCTGCATTTCTTTCCCTCTATTTGATCACTTTGGCTGCCAGTTTTTTACCAGTTTTCCCCCCTTGCGATCCTTTTTAAACCTATATTTATATGAACGAAATAGGTTAAAGCTTATGTGGCAAAGCTTAATCCGAGTTTAATTATGATTCCTAATTAAGCGTGGCTAGGATTAAAGTATATCAAATTAAAGCATTCATGAAATGGAAGATTTAATTCGATATGGTATTCATTCCAATTCGATATGAAAGCCTCCATATTGTCCAATTCGATATGGAGCCATCCATATCAAATTGGATGGCTCCAATTCAATATGGATGCTGCCCATATCCAAATGGCCTTGCCCAAACCCAAATAAACCCAATCAAATTCTGAATTTTAGGGTTTTAAAAATTGAACCAGACTTATTTTAGGCCTTATAAACTGGACCAATTTAATTAAAAGCTTAAAGTAGGTTTAAGCTTATTAAAAATGGACTGATCATGACTTGGCCTTCTTTAATTAGGATCAGACTAGCTTAGGTCTAAAATCAAGGGTCTACATGATCCAAGTAGGCTTCTATCAAACGGGGCATGTCCAAATCAGGAGTAAACTCAGAACCTAGTAGTTCAGCGCTATACTAGCAGCCAAGTCGATGAGGATTATAACAAGTGCCTTAATGAAGAGTAGTAAGAGGAACATACATCAAATACATCTGAATGATGACATGGGTAATCTTCCACGTAGCTACCAATAAACAAATGTTAACAACAGCTCGTGAGCATATCCAATCAACCCATTTGGTATATGAGGTAGCAGGATGAAGCAATTTCCTTGTAGAATGATATCATGGTAAATATTTGGTAAAGCCCATAGAAGCAAACAAAGATGCTCCTATAGCCAGATCTATAAAGGCAAGCAATAATTCAATTAAAAAATAAAAATAAATAAAAATAAAAAAGGCAAAAGCCCGTTAGGTTAAAAACCCGCAAGTGCAGCCTAAGTAAAAATTAGGGCAGTTTGCTAGCTCTGAAAGCCTATAAGGGCTATTTAGGTAATTACTTGAAGCAACAAGGTACTTCCAGCCAACCTGCTTGAAGAATTTTTCTTGAATTGGTCACAACCAAATAGGGTTTCGGCCAAACTCATGGGTACTGATGAAAATCCTCCCAACCATTTTGTCCATAATATCCAGTACTCGTGTATCAATGTCACCGTCAGGAGAAACAAGCAAGAATTGACCTAGCATGTAACACCCTTATATCCTATATACATACAATGCATATTTTTAGCATATGTAAAATACGCATATACGGTATAAAAATGTCACAGATCGATTTAATAAAAATTTTCACATTTTTGTTTTAAAATTTCAAATACTAATATATATAAAATAAATAGTAGATAAATATTCTTTGCTTGTTATAGGAATCCAAAATAAATATTTTATATGAAAATCTCTGGAAAAAATTTGCCAGAGTTTTGTTTGTAATTTGGACGTTCCTAAAATTCAGCAAAACATAACCTGCATAAAACAAACACTCCCAATATAATCAATTCACCGTTTCACCAATACTTCTCAATTTCTCCATATTTTCTCAAAATACTTATATATAGGTATATATATGAACAATACATATAAAATCCCATCCAAGCTAAATTATTCAAAACATTCTTTACAATTTACATTAAATACTTCAAAAGCATATCATAACATATATAATATCAAAATATACTGTAATATTAAATATCTACATGCTGGCAACTGGTTCTAATCTTGATTTACTGAAAAACTCTTCAAGCTCAAAAACTACAAACCTAGACCCGACCAGGTCTAGTAGAACTCTCCGGCTCTACCAAAACGTCCATGTCACCTATACGACGAATTACGATCGCACTAAGTCGAAGCCTAGTGGTACAAACTTTGATAATAATAAAAATGTAAAGTAATGCCAATGCACAATGCATATAAAGGTCACATCATTCCACTTTCTTATATTTTTCAAATATTTCATAATCATAACTTATAACATTATATTGCTCAATTGTATCACAATTCATAATTCACATTAAAGCAAAGACAAGCATGTGCCTAAAAGGATCTAATATGCTATTCAAATTTGAGAGTTACTGCTTTGGTCCATAATGACACCATGTGTCTAGCCCCATAAGCATTATATCCATGGAAAATTTAACAGCCCCAGTCTCTTGGACCTCAACCCGGCTAGACCTTAGGCCCCAGTATCTTGGTCCTCAACCTGGCTAGACTGCTACAGTTTTTGAGGCTTACGACCCATCCTTTTCACCCCAAAAATATCATATTTATCAGCTGGCCTGGCTTACGACCCAGTCTTTTCACCATTCCAGCATTTAGCCCATAGGCAATCATAGGCATGCCGCCAAACCCAGAACTCTGAAAATTGAATGACATACTAGGCACACAATTTATTCATATTTCTCATTATCAAATTCTTTCATAATTCCTTTATCAAAACTTTTCTCATTTTCTCATGATTAAACTAGGCACATTGCCTTATTATATAATCTTTTTCTCATTTTTTTTTGCATTTATTCATTTTTCTCATTATTAATCTCTTTCTCATTGTCACATATTCAATCTAGGCACATTGCCTTATTTTTACATTTTTTTCTCATTTTGCTCATTTTTCACATCTTTCTCATTTTTCTCACTTTTCTCATTTTTCTCATTTTTATCAATATCAATTCATTTCATTATTCCACATATCTCATTTTTACATTCACAACACATTACCCAATTACTTTGGGTATTTTCACATAATATACATATTTCACATTCTACACAATTTAGCCATTATCAATGGCTTTTCACATTGCATTTAACACATATATGACATTACAAATGTCATAGCACATTATTCATACTCAATCAATGAACCAAGTAACTTAACATATTTTTCAACCAAAATGTGTTAAGCCCAAATGTCATGCAAATATAAACAATATATTCAAAGTTTGTACATACCTCCACTAGCAACCCAAAGCAAGCTTAACACAACCTCCAATCCTATCCTTCCAACTTGCCCTTCACCACTTGGATGAAGCAAATCAACCCCCCTCAATGCCTATACCAAATGTGATTATACATAATCATTTAATATCACATTCTAAGGTATTCTCAACATCAAACCATAATTAAACATCACTCTAAATAAAATCCCAAAATTAAGCTTCACCTCACTTTAACTTTGAAAAACCATATCAAGCCATTTAAATTAGTGTTTTAAGTTTATTAATATCATTAGAAACATGTTTTAGCATGTTTAAACCAATTACATTAATTAACCACATGTTTATGCTCAAAACCCTAAAATGGCATAACCTTCACCATTGAAGGATCTCCATTCCAACTCAATCCAATTATCATTTCAAGCTTATATTCATCACTTTTAACACTAAACAACATGCTTAAACAAATAAAATCAAACAATTCAACCACTTTGGAAAATCACTTTTTCAAAACCCTAAATCTCCACTTCCATTCTCAAGCTCCAACCAAACACAACCAAATATAATATGTGACTTTAAAATACTTATTTATGAATGAAAACAACACATTTGGAACCAATTTGCACAATTAAAGGTCATGTTTCCACAAACCCAAAAGTTCCATAACCCTAAATTCTCTCTCTTCACTAAACTCAACTTAAATTCAATCATTTCTTCAATCTAACCTTAAAATCATTAATAACCAATCAAAACAACTTCATTCATATCCAATTAAGTAATTAAATCATGCTACTATAAAATTTCAAAATTTTCATAACACACTTTTCCATAGAATTTGAAAATTTGGTAAGAAAGCTTACTAATTGATGAAGAAACTTCTAAAACTCCACTTGAATCCTTAAAATCTCTTCAATTCTTAGTGCTTGGAAGAAGAAAAACTTCTTTTACTCTCCCATGGTGATTTTGGCCAAGAAGATGAAGAAGAAGAAGAAGACTTTATTTTTCTATTTCTCTTTCCTTTCACCCTTTAATTTTAAACCATATATATATATATATTAAAATAATTTAATAATTAATTATTTAATTACTTATTTAATAAATTAAAAGTCTTAAATTTCCTCTTCCATTCAAAAATAATTTATTTTTTAATTTTAAATTTCTAAGATTTAATTACCAAAATACACTTTTTACATTGACTTTTGACTTTTCTTTTAAAAAGTGTTGACTTTTATATGTTGTATATATTTTACATATATATCACGTATATATTCCACTTTTTCATTTAAAACCCCTTCATTTTTCATTTAAAACCATTAATTTAATTTATCCAATTTAATTATAATATATTTTATTAAATTTCCAAAAATTAAAACTTTTCAAAAATTTGGGATATTACACATATGCACAAGTAATGTGTATCCTATATACACCTCAAATGTACCTTATATGTGTATTAAATATATTAAGTATGTAATGTATTAGTCCAACATATACAAATAATATACCATAGGTATATGTTATATGTACACTAGGTATATATGGGTTATATACAATTTTTATATTTTCAAAATTACGGATGTGACATAGTAAGCACACAAAAAACATATGACCCCATGCTTTGGTGGAAACCAAATGGGAAGTACAAAAATTGATCAATGGACCAAGCAAGGTTTTTTCACCTCTGGTCAATTGCAGAACTTCAGATTTCGAGATTTGAAACAACATTTGCATCTTTTGATGAGTCTTGGAAGTTAGTATAGGCAATGCTATTGGTTGATTATTTGGATATTTGAGAATACCTTCAAATTCTTCGATCATTGGACATATTTCAAAGTTATTTATCTTGAAAATCCTAGTCTTCACATCTTAAAAAGAGGCCATGGAATGTAAAAAGGAATGGTCTAATTTGACATTTTGAAAGCACTTCCAAGTATTAATTTGAAACCAAGATATTTGTTCCCAATGTGTAGCTTTGATGGTCTTGAATAAACCTTTGATTTTCTTTCAATTAATCTTGGTCATTCTTAGGATTTGAAAGAATTGAAGCTATTTGAATTGTTTGTGCTAGATCTATTTCTGCCACGATAGATAAAATCGGGAAAAAAGGGGTGGTGGCTAGAATTACAAGTTCACTTATTTTGATAATGTTAAAAAGAAGAATGCAAAAATTGCCTTGGATTATGGAGCAGAACTAATTTAAATAGATAATGGCTTATTGGCTAAAGTGCACAAGCATTAAGCAATGACTTAAAACCAAGACGCACAAGGAAAAGTGTTTACGTCTAGTAGTTGTTGGACAACCGTGTTCATCTTTGTTTTATAAATTTAAGTCCATGACAAATTCAGACTTGTGAATTCAACGTGGACAGTTTGAATGAATATATATTTAAAAAAATATGATGATGATGATACAAATTGTTTTAAAAAAAGTGAAAAGTCAAAGTTATAGAAAA
Source organism: Garcia nutans (assembly GCA_947685225.1). Classification (NCBI taxonomy): domain Eukaryota; kingdom Viridiplantae; phylum Streptophyta; class Magnoliopsida; order Malpighiales; family Euphorbiaceae; genus Garcia; species Garcia nutans. Next base: position 8,029,676 of record CANTUV010000068.1, read on the forward strand.
AGTAAATCTCATATTATTATTATTATTATTATTATTATTATTATTATTATTAATATAATATGTTTATTTTAATACAAGTTGATTACTGAGAAGGGGGAGGCAATCTAAAATCGAATAAATCCCTAAACAAATTATCACCTGGTAGAGGATGAGGTATGTCATCCACCTGGAATCCACTCAAAGCACCTGAGTCCATATCACCTTGAAAGTCGGGTCTATAATAGTCATTACCTTGAAAAGAAGGAGGCACATCATGGTCATCAGTCTGGGGCCCCTTTAAAGAAGAAGCACCAGAATCCCTGTAGCCCTGAAACTGAAAGTCCAGAAAGTTTTGTTCTGACTGATGGTAAAGATCTTAAAAATGAGCAGTATCTTTTCGGTTGGTGTCCAACTCCCGATGATTAGCAGCTAACCCCTCTTGCAGCTTTCTATTTTGTTCCTCAAGCATTTGATGTGAGCTAAAAAAGGAAGAACCTAAAAGCGTACATAATCATGCATACATATAGTGTAATATCCCAAAATGTGCCCTAGAAGTTTTAATACAATTGTTGCTTTATTTGGATCAAGTGTATTTGGGTTTAATTGGAAAAGAGAAAATAAATGAAGAGAGTGTATATGTTGTGTATATGAAAATATATACAACATATACACAAGTCAATGAGAAAGTCAAAGGAATAGATTAATTATTGATTAATTATGTTTAAAGGATTAATTAATTATTTGTAAGTGGGATTAGAGTTAGTGGAGTGGAAGAAGATATTTTTAGTATTTTATATTATTTTGCTTAGAGGAGAGGGTTTTGAGGAGATGATTTAACTTTTGCTTTCTATCTTTTCTTCTTTCTTTCTTCCCTTGCCGTGGACCATTTTCTTTCCTTCTCTTCTCTTTGCTTTTCTGTGTTGTCCGGACATCAAGAAGAAAGAGAGCAAGATAGAGATTTGTTCTTTCAAGTTCAAGATTGAAGAGAGTTTTCAAGAGATCAAATTGGAGGTTTAAGAGTTCTCCATCTTTGGTAAGTTCTCTCTTGATTTCTTGTGTTGTTTTTGAAGTTATGTGGGTTTGTGAGTTGAAGTTGTGTTTGAGAATGTGTTTGGTTTGATTGCATTGGGTTTAAGAGTATTTGGTTAATTTGATTTTGGATTTTGGGGTTGGATTGAAGAAAAGAGTAAGTTGGTTGGTATAGATTGAGTTGTGGTTATGTTTAGAGTTTTTGATGATGTTTGTGATTTGTGTTTGATGTGTGTTTTGCCTTGTTTTGGTGTTGTTGCAAGTTTGAGATGGTTTTTGGGTATGTTTTGTTAAGTTTGTTTGAAGAGGATGTTGGTGAAAAGAAGTGTTTTGTTAGGTGTTTTGTGGTTTTGGCAGGAATCTGAATTTTTGGCCTGACACGCCCGGGAGCACGTCCAGAGTTTTAGGTGTGTCAATTGTGTTGGAGGCAGTAGGTTTGACACGACCAGTAACACGCCCGTGTTATTGAGAGTGTCATAGCTACTGTGAGATTGGAGAGTTTACACGACCATGAGCACGCTCACGTTGTTAGACGTGTTGATATTTTTAAGAGAGGCAGAATGTATTACACGCCCAGTGACACGCCCGTGGTTCTGAGCGTGTAAAAGCTTCTGTGTTGTGGAGTTAGGGCACGGTCAGAGACATGCCCGTGTGGTTGAGCGTGTCATGTTTAGAGTTTGCCCTAGTTAACTCTTAACTTGATTATCTCATGTGTATCCTTAAGTAAGTGTATGTTATATTTGTTGGATTAGGTCTTGAAGAAGGTGATTTGTCGTTGATTTAAGAAGTAAAGAATCTTGGGAAAGGGAGTGTTTAGAGTTGTGTGAATTGTTATTGAGGTAAGTACAAATATTGCATTATTACATTGCTAATTCATATGAATATTATACTTTGTTATGTATTATCAATGACGTTACATGAATAATGTGAAAGATATGATGATGCAAATGATTATGTATTTGTAATGTGGATTGAGATGTGATGGAATGTAAAGCCATTATGATTGGCTATAATGACTTTAATGAGGCATGTTTGCCTAATTGATAATGAGAATTGAAAATGGAATTGATGATGAGATAATAAATGAATTGTGTGTCTAATATGTTATTCTATTTTCAGAGTTTTGTTGTTGGTGGCATGCCTTCTATTAGTAACAATCTCTTGAAGTTGGGTTGGGCTTGATCCTTGAAGCCAAGTTGGGTAGAAGTTTAACATGTTTTACTCCCCTTGAAGCTTGGTTGGGTCTAGTCCTTGAAGCCTAATTGGGATGTTACAACCCTTGAAGCTAGGTTGGGTTGTTTCTTGAAGCCAAGTTGGGTTGATACTTAGCATGCTTTGTTCCCCTTGAAGCTTGGTTGAACCTAATCCTTGAAGCCTAGTTGGGATAATGATAATGATAAATGTGATAACAAAACCAAAGCATTAACTCTAAAAATTGAATGGCATATTAGTGTATTTTGGGCCCATGCTTGTCTTTGTTTAAATATGATTCATTGATGGTAAAATAATTGAATAATGAGACTTATGAAGGACTTTGGAAATGTAATATGTTGATATGTGTATGATTTATGAAATACAAAGGTGTGATATTATCGTTCCATCTATAAAGTTGTATTGATTATTAAAATGTATGACATTGCATTGCATTAAAGCATAATGCTAGCATACTTTGTACTACTAAGCCGTTGGCTTAGCGCGATAGTGTTAATCGCGTAGGTGACAGAGTTGAACCCGAGAAGTTCCGCGAGACCGAGTGAGAGTAGACATTGAAGAATTTATTTTTGGACTTAAAGATCAGAGAAGAGCTGCCAATCATGTATAACTTTATATTTTGCAAAATATTGTTTATAAAGTAAATATTTTGTAATTCCGCTACGTATTAAGTAAACATATATATATATTTTGTTTTATATTATAAGTTAAGTACTTATTTTCTATAATGTATAATGAGAAAAAATATGGTATCAATTTAAAATGATTTGAAGGTTAAGGAAAAACCGTATTAAAATGATTCTAGTGTTAAAGGAAACCGTAGCATCTCTATGTTCGGTGCACGAATATTACATTGTGGTGTTTGTAGTGTGCGTGTACTGGATGTAGGGGTGTTACAATTGTTTTGGTATCAGAGCCTAGGTTTGAGATTCTCAACCTAGGTAAAATTGTAAGAAAAAGAATATTTTGACTTTAAAAGTTAGCTTTTAAATAATATACATGTTTGGTATTGGCAGTCTCTGATCTTTAATAAGATGTATTCTGCTGTGTTTGCAGATATAGGTTGTGATGGATTCTCATTTACGTCAGTCAGTAGAGGCTAGTGCTGAGAGTGTAGCTCCAGATGAGGTTAGAGAGGGAGCTAGAGTGGATAGTGCTGGTGAGGTACCTGCTTCTGTGTCGGGGAGACCAGCTGGTGAGGAGGTTCCGCCAGTTTGGCTTAGACATATGGTAGAATTGATGAGGCAAGCACCATTGCAACCACCGCCACCACCCCCACAGCCTTTGGTATTAGTGAGACAGTACGATAAATTAAGGAAGTATGGAACAGAAGATTTTCTAGGTACTACTGACCCAGCTGTAGCTGAGCAGTGGCTAGATAAAGTACAGAGAATATTTATTCAGTTGCAAGCCACTCCAGAAGAAAAATTTGATTATGCAAGATCTTTGTTGCAGAAGGACGCATATGACTGGTGGAAGACAGTACCCCATGCTATGGATGATCCACCTACATTATCCTATGCTGATTTTTTAAGAGAGTTTGAATTAAAGTATACCCCGAGGGAGTACAAAGATGTGAAGAAAATGGAGTTTCTAAGCTTGAAGCAAGATCACCGGACTGTGACAGAATATGAGCTAGAGTTTATCCGGTTGAGCCAGTATGCTGGGGGTATTATATCTGATGAGATAGATAGATGCAGGAGATTTGAGGAGGGATTGAGGCCCTCTATCATGTGTCTTGTGGCTGGGTCTAGATATCATGATTTTTCCCAGCTTGTTGCAGCAACTAGGAGTGTGGAGAGAGCTCAGGGTATTGCAGCAGCTGCTATAGAGGAAGAGACCAGGGTTAGGAGACCCTAGTTTGAGGTAGGGTCTTCATCTGTGAAGAGAGGTAAAGGAAGTTTTGTTCCTAGGGTTAGTAGGAGTCAGAGGCCAGCTGGAAGGTCAGTACAGTTTCAGAGACAGAGATCAAGACCTACAGTTTCAGTGGCGAGTGCTCCGACCCCAGTGATTCAGAGATCCACTTTACCCATATGTATTCATTATGGTAGGCCACATGGTGGTACTTGTTGGAAGATTGGTATAGCAGGGGTATGTTTCAGATGTGGATCACCTGATCATTTTGTTAGAGATTGTCCTGAGAGGCAGGAGCAGATGTTAATAGATTCTACAGCTTCTCGACCTAGTGTGAGGGGAGGTCGCGGAGGCAGAAATGTCAGTAGAGGAGGTAGATCTGGGTTCAGTTCTAGAGGAGGTTCTTCTTCCAGGGAGAGTAGACCAGAGGAGGCTGGATCTTCTCAGAGGATTTATGTGATGCAGAGGCAGCCAGATGCAGAGGCAGTCATAGCGGGTACTTTCTCTTTATTTGGTATTTCAGTACTTGCATTGATTGATCCTGGATCCACACATTCATATATTAGTGCATCTGTTTTGCCTGTGTCTGAACTGCATGCTGAATCCCTAGGATTTGATGTATTGGTGACAAATCCTTTAGGGCATAGTGTGGTTGTTAGCAAGGTGCACAGAGATAGTGCGGTAGTGGTGCAAGGTGAGGAGTTTTGTGGAGATTTGATTGAAATGCCTTTTAAGGAATATGATTTGATCCCAGGCATGGACTGGTTATCTAGACATGGAGCTGTGGTAGACTGTCAAAAGAAAGTTGTTACCTTGAAAACGAATGATGGTAGAGATGTGATGGTATCTAGTGAGCAAGGACAGTTAGCATCCTTGTTTGTTTCAGCTGTTGCAGCTAGGAGGTTGATTAGAAAAGGGTGTGATGCATATCTTGCTCATGTTGTGGATACTAGAGTAAGGGGTTCTCCAATTGATAGTATACCCACAGTTGCAGAGTTTGCAGATGTGTTTCCAGAAGAGTTGCCAGGGTTACCTCCTGAGAGAGAGGTGGAGTTTGGTATTAAATTATTGCCTGGTACCACTCCTATCTCTATTACTCCTTATAGAATGGCACCTGTTGAATTGAGAGAGTTAAAGGTGCAGTTGCAGGAGTTGTTAGATAAAGGGTTTGTTCGCCCTAGTGTTTCACCGTGGGGAGGTCCTGTTTTGTTTGTGAAGAAGAAGGATGGTACTATGAGATTGTGTATTGATTATAGGCAATTGAACAAGGTGACTATTAAAAATAAATATCCGTTACCTAGAATTGATGATCTTTTTGATCAATTGAAGGGTGCATCAGTGTTTTCCAAGATTGATTTGAGATCAGGGTACCATCAGTTGAAGGTCAGAGCTGAAGATGTTCCTAAAACAGCTTTTCGTACAAGGTATGGGCATTATGAGTTTCTACTTATGCCTTTTGGTTTGACGAATGCACCTGCAGTTTTTATGGACTTGATGAATAGGGTGTTTAGGCCCTATCTGGATCAGTTTGTGGTGGTCTTCATCGATGATATTTTGGTGTATTTGCGCAATGAGGAGGAGCATGACAAGCATCTGCGGATTGTGTTGCAGATCTTGAGAGAGAAATAGTAATTTGCTAAACTGTCGAAGTGTGAGTTTTGGCTTGACCAAGTGACTTTTCTCGGTCATATAGTTTCAGCAGAGGGTATTAGAGTTGATCCGAGTAAAGTTGAAGCTATTTTGAATTGGAGTCCACCAAAGTCTGTGACTGAAGTTAGAAGTTTTCTGGGTTTGGCAGGCTATTACTGATGGTTTGTGAAATGATTTTCTTTGATAGCTACTCCACTTACCAGATTACTTCGAAAGGGAGTTAGATTTGTGTGGACGGATCAGTGTCAAGCTAGCTTCGAGCAGTTGAAAGAGATGTTGACTAAAGCGCCTGTTCTTACTTTACCTGTGGAAGATAAACCATATGTGATTTACAGTGATGCTTCACATAATGGTTTGGGTTGTGTTTTGATGCAAGAGGGTAAAGTTATAGCTTATGCTTCTCGGCAGTTGAAACCGCATGAGCTCAACTATCCGACTCATGATTTAGAATTGGCAGCTATAGCGTTTGCTTTGAAGATTTGGCGACATTACTTATATGGGGAGAAATGTTTTATCTATACAGATCATAAAAGTTTGAAATATTTGGGTGTTCAGAAGGAGCTGAATCTTCGACAAAGATGATGGTTGGAGTTAATCAAAGACTACGACTGCCTGATTGACTATCATCCTGGTAAGGCAAATGTTGTTGCTAATGCCTTAAGTCGGAAGTCTTTAGCAGTTTTGACTGTTTATTCGCTCTCGTTGCTTGTTGAGTTGAGAGCGTTGCATGCTAGTATTGTATCTTGTTGTAATATCCCAATGTATGCCCTAGAAGTTTTAATACAATTGTTGTTTGATTTGAATTTAATGTACATATGTTTTGCAAAGGAAAGTTATGTGAAGAAAGGAAATGTATATGTTGTATATATGTTAATATAAATAACATATACATAAGTCAAATGGAGAGTCAATGGAAGAAGATATTTTTATGTGTGATATGTGAAATTACTTAAATGGGCATATAAGTGACAAAGGTTAAGTTAAATGGGTGAGGGCATTTAGGTAATTGCTTTGTTAGAATTGCTTGGTGGATATTTAAAGAAGAAGAGAAGTTTGACTTGTGATTATTTTCTTTTCTTCTCCTTTGTGTGCCGGCTATTCAAGAGAGGAGAGAGCAAGAGAGGTGTTCTTGATGCTAGAATCAAATTGAAGGAGAAATCAAAGGAGTTGGTTGGAGATTTGTGTAATTTCTTCATTTAAGGTAAGTACTCTCTTGTTTATCTTTGTTATTTTTGAAGTTATGTTTGAGTTGGGTTGTGATGTGCTAAGATTATGAATAGGTGTGTTTGAGATGAGTTTATAAGTGTTGAGATTGATTATAAGTTAAAAAGGTTGGATTGATGTTGTTTTTGGTTGGAAGATGATAAGTTAAGGGTGATGTTTGGTTTTAGGGTTTTGAAATGGTAGATGATTAAATGGATTGTTGATGTATGGTTATTGTGAATATTGTGTTAAACATGCAAAATAAGTGTTAATGATTTTGATTACATCCATTTGAATGAGTTTATGTTGTGTGTATTGTGTTTTTATTCAATCAAAAGAGAGTTGGCCATAGTTAGGGTTTGTATACATGAGAGACACGGCCAAACCAAGGAAGAGACACGGCCAACCTAAGGTATTTTTGAGAGACACGGCCAAGTCCATGGAAATTTGGCCGTGTTGGGTGATTTTTGGAGAGGACACGGCCGTGTCCCTTGCCCATGTCTGCTTCTGTTGCTTTTGGTTGAGAGACAATGCCACAAGCTTGGCCATGTCCCTTGAGGGTGTCCCTTACTGTGATTTGTTTCTTGCTTTTCTCACATTGTTGAATCCTTCCAAGGTCTTTTGTATTTATACTTTGAACATATTTAAAACAAAGATGACCTAAACAAATGTGTATTGAGGATTCTAAATTTAAGAGTAAGGTGAATTATATATGTGTACATATATCAATGATGATCATTTTAATGGATGTTTAATGTGTTTGATTATGTACATTTCAATAATAATGTACTTTGAAATGTTGTATCAATGATGCTATATGAATAAAATGATTTGAGATGTAATATGATATGAGGCCATTGTAATTGGCTATGATAACTCAAATGTAATTTGAAGCCATTGTGTTTGGCTATGATGATTCTCTTGGAAGAACATAAGGCATGTTTGCCTAATTGATGATGAGATGTGAGAATGAAATAATAAATGAATTGTGTGTCTAATGTGTTATTCATTTTCAGAGTTTTGTTATTGGTGGCATGCCTATTGGTAACATTCTCTTGAAGTTAGGTTGGATTGGATCCTTGAAGCCTAATTGAGATGTTACAACCCTTGAAGCTAGGTTGGATTGGTTCTTGAAGCCATGTTGGGTTGATACTTAGCATGCTTTGTTCCCCTTGAAGCTTGGTTGAATCTAAATCCTTGAAGCCTAGTTGGGTTTATGATAATGGTAAATGTGATAACAAAACCAAGGCATTAACTCTGAAAATTGAATGGCATATTAGAGTGTTTTGGGCCCATGCTTGTCTTTGTATATAATGTGATTCTTGAATGGTAAAAACTATGAAACTATGAAGAAGTAATATGAATATTGTTATGACATTAAATGTAGTATGATGTGGTAATGTGATGTGCTTCTATGTGTGTGGTTTATGAAATATATAGGTGTGATGTTAGCTTTTCACTTATGATGTTCACTTTATGATTTAGATGTGTGACATTACATTGCCTTAAAATATTATGTTGGTATATTTTGTACTACTAAGCCGATGGCTTAGCGCGATAGTGTTTGATCGCGCAGGTGATAGAGTTGAACCTGAGAGCTCCTCGAGACCCAGTGAGACTAGACATTGAGGATTTCCTTTTTGGGACTTAAAGATCAGAGAAGGGCTGCCAATCATGTATATATTCTATGTTTTGTAAATTTTGATTTATATCATATTTGTAATAACTTCCGCTGTGAATTAATAAATGTTTTTATATATATATGGTGTCTTTTGGATTTCTTTTAAATGTTTAAGATTGGTTTCACTTATTTATAAAAATAATTGTTGTGTCTTTTTAAACTGTGGCATTTTCTATATTCAGTATACGTATTTTACGATCGTTTAAGCATGCTTGGTACGTATACGGGATATAGGGGTGTTTCAATTGTTTTGGTATCAGAGCCTAGGTTTGAGATTCTCAACCTAGGTCAAGTGTAAGAAAAACAGTGTTTTGATTTTAAAACGTGGATTTTTGAATAACATACATGTTTGGCATTGGCAGTCTCTGATCTTTAATGAGAGGTATTCTGCTGTGTTTGCAGATATAGGTTGTGATGGATTCTCACTTACGTTAGTCAGTCGAGGGTAGTGCTGAGAGTATAGCTCCTGATGAGATTAGAGAGGGAGCTAGAGTTGATAGTGCTGGTGAGGCACCTGCTTCTGTGTTGGGGAGACCAGCTGGTGAGGAGATTCCGCTAGGTTAGTTTAGGCAGGTGATTGATTTGTTGAGGCAAGCACCAGTGCAACCACCACCACCACCCCCACAGCCTTTGGTATCAGTGAGACAGTATGATAAATTAAGGAAATATGGAGCAGAAGACTTCTTGGGTACTATTGATCCAGCTGTAGCTGAGCAGTGGCTAGATAAAGTACAGAGAATATTTGTTCAGTTGCAAGCCACTCCAGAGGAAAAGTTTGATTATGCAAGATCATTGTTGCAAAAGGACGCATATGACTGGTGAAAGACAGTGCCCCATGCTATGGATGATCCACCAACATTGTCCTATGCTGATTTTCTAAGAGAGTTTGAATTGAAGTATACTCCTAGGGAGTACAAAGATGTGAAGAAGATGGAGTTTTTGAGCTTGAAGCAAGATCACCGGACTGTGACGGAATATGAGTTAGAGTTTATCCGGTTGAGCCAGTATGCTGGGGGTATTATATCTGATGAGATAGATAGATGTAGGAGATTTGAGGAGGGATTGAGGCCCTCTATCATGTGTCATGTGGCTGGATCTAGATATCATGATTTTTCCCAGCTTGTTGCAGCAGCTCGGAGTGTGGAGAGAGCTCAGATTATTGCAGCTGCTTCAGAGGAAGAGATCAGGGTTAGAAGGCCCCAGTTTGAGGCAGGGTCTTCATCTATGAAAAGAGGTAAAGGAAGTTTTGTTCCTCGGGTTAGTAGGAGTCAGAGGCCAGCGGGTAGGTTAGTACAGTTTCAGAGACATAGATCTAGACCTACAGTTTCAGTGGCGAGTGCTCCGACCCCAATGATGCAGAGATCCACCTTACCCATATGCATTCATTGTGGTAGACCACATGGTGGTCCTTGTTGGAGGACTGGGGTGATAGGGGTATGTTTCAGATGTGGGTCACCTGATCACTTTGTTAGAGATTGTCCTGAGAGACAGGAGCGGATGTCAGTGGATACTGCAGCTTCCCGACCTAGTGTGAGGGGAGGTCGTGGAGGCAGAGGTTTCAGCAGAGGAGGTAGATCTGGGTTCAGTTCTAGAGGAGGTTCTACATCCAGGGAGAGTAGACCAGAGGAGGCTGGATCTTCTCAGAGGATTTATGTGATGCAGAGACAACCAGATGCTTCGGCAGTCATAGCTGATACTTTTTCTTTATTTGGTATTTCAGTACTTGCTTTGATTGATCCGGGTTCCACACATTCATATATTAGTGCATCTGTTTTGCCTGTGTCTGATGTGCATGCTGAATCCCTAGGATTTGATGTATTGGTGACAAATCCGTTAGGGCATAGTGTGATTGTTAGCAAAGTGCACCGAGATAGTGCAGTAGTGGTTCAAGGTGAGGAGTTTCTTGGAGATTTTATTGAGATGCCTTTTAAAGAATATGATGTGATCCTAGGTATGGACTGGTTATTTAAGCATGGAGCTGTGGTAGATTGTAAAAAGAAAATTGTTACTTTGAGAACTAGTGATGGAAGAGAGGTGATAGTATCTAATGAGCAGGAACAGCTAGCATCCTTGTTTGTTTCAGCTGTTGCAGCTAGGAGATTGATTAAAAAAGGATGTGATGCTTATCTTGCTCATGTGTTGGATACTAGAGTAAGGGGTTCTCAAATTGATAATATACCCACAGTTGCAGAGTTTCCAGATGTGTTTCCAGAGGAGTTGCCAGGGTTGCCTCCTGAGAGAGAGGTGGAGTTTGGTATTGAATTATTGCCTGGTACCACTCCTATCTCTATTACTCCTTATAGAATGGCACCTGCTGACCTGAGAGAATTGAAGGTGTAGTTGCAGGAGTTGTTGGATAGAGGGTTTGTTCGCCCTAGTGTTTCACCTTGGGGAGCTCCTGTTTTGTTTGTAAAGAAGAAGGATGGTACTATGAGATTGTGTATCGATTATAGGCAATTGAACAAGGTGACTATTAAAAATAAATATCCTTTGCCTAGAACTGATGATCTCTTTGATCAGTTGAAGGGTGCAACAGTGTTTTCCAAAATTGATTTGAGATCAGGGTATCATCAGTTGAGGGTCAGAGTTGAAGATGTTCCTAAGACTGCTTTTCGGACCAGGTATGGGCATTATGAGTTTCTAGTTATGCCTTTTGGTTTGACGAATGCACCTGCAGTTTTTATGGACTTGATGAATAGGGTGTTTAGGCCCTATTTGGATTAGTTTGTAGTGGTCTTTATTGATGACATTCTGGTGTATTCGCGTAATGAGGAGGAACATGATAAGCATTTGCGGATTGTGCTGCAGATTTTGAGAGAGAAGCAATTGTTTGCTAAACTGTCGAAGTGTGAGTTTTGGCTGGACCAAGTTACTTTTCTCGGTCATATAGTTTCAGCAGAGGGTATTAGAGTTGATCCGAGTAAATTTGAAGCTATTTTGAATTGGAGTCCACCAAAGTCTGTGACTGAAGTTAGAAGTTTTCTGGGTTTGGCAGGCTATTATCGACAGTTTGTGAAAGGATTTTCTTTGATAGCTACTCCACTTACCAGATTACTTCAAAAGGGAGTTAGATTTGTGTGGATAGATCAGTGTCAGGCTAGTTTCGAACAGTTGAGAGATATGTTGACTCGAGCGCCTGTTCTTACTTTACCTGTGGAAGATAAACCATATGTGATTTACAGTGATGCTTCACATAGTGGTTTGGGTTGTGTTCTGATGCAAGAAGGTAAAGTGATAGCTTATGCTTCTCAGCAGTTGAAACCGCATGAGCTCAATTATCCGACACATGATTTAGAGTTGGTAGCCATTGTGTTTGCATTGAAGATTTGGCGACATTATCTGTATGGGGAAAAGTGTTTTATCTATACTGATCATAAAAGTTTAAAATATTTGGGTGTCCAAAAAGAGCTTAATCTTCGACAAATGAGATGGTTGGAGTTGATTAAGGACTACGACTGTTTGATTGATTATCATCCTGGTAAGGCAAATGTTGTTGCTGATGCCTTGAGTCGGAAGTCTTTAGCTGGTTTAACTGTTTATTCGCTCTCGTTACTTGTTGAGTTGAGAGCATTGCATGCTAGTTTTGTAGCTTGTGATGATGGTGCATCGTTGGCACAGTTGCAGTTAAAACCAGTGTTGTTGGATCAGATCAAAAAGCTCAATTGGCTGATGATAAGATTCAGAAGATTGTTTCAGATTGTCGGAATGGAAAGAGTCGAGATTTCATTGTGAAAAGTGATGGAAGTCTTTGGTTTAAGAACAGATTGTGTGTACCTGATGATACTAATTTGAGAAGGATCATTTTAGAAGAAGCACATCAATCAGTATTTGCTATGCATCCGGGCAGTACAAAGATGTATCATGATATGAGACAGCATTATTGGTGGTCCGGTATGAAGAGAGACATTGCAGATTTTGTGTCTAAATGTCTCACATGTCAGAAGGTTAAAGCTGAGCATCAAGTTCCAATAGGGTTACTCCAGCCTTTATCAGTGCCTGAATGGAAATGGGATAGAGTAACCATGGATTTCGTATCTGGTTTGCCATTGAACAAAGAAAGCATGATGCTATTTGGGTGATTGTTGACAGGTTGACTAAGACAGCTCATTTTCTTCCGGTTCGGATGGATTACTCTTTGGAGAGGTTAGCTGAGCTGTATATCTATGAGATTGTGAAGCTACATGGTGTTCCAACTTCTATAGTGTCTGATCGAGATCCCCGATTTACTTCAAGGTTTTGGAAGAGTTTACATGGTGCTTTGGGTTCTCGGTTACATTTCAGCACTGCTTTTCATCCTCAGACAGATGGGCAGTCTGAGAGGGTGATACAGATTATTGAGGATATGTTGAGAAGCTGTGTCATTGATTTCTCTAGAAGTTGGGATGGATTCTTACCACTTGTTGAATTTGCTTACAATAACAGTCATCAATCCAGCATTGGTATGGCCCCATTCGAAGCATTGTATGGTAGACGGTGCAGGACACCTCTATGTTGGAATGAACTTGGTGAAGGTAAGTTAATTGGTCCTGATTTGGTTAAAGAAACTGAAGAGAAAGTGAAAATGATTCGAGATAGGTTGAAAACAGCTTCGGACCGACAGAAATCTTATTCAGATTTGAAGAGGAGAGACATTGAGTATAATGTGGGAGATAAAGTATTTTTGAAGGTGTCTCCTTGGAAAAAGATCTTGAGGTTTGGTCGGAAAGGGAAATTGAGTCCTCGTTTCATTGGACCGTATGAAGTTTTGGAAAGAGTTGGACCAGTTGCTTATCGGCTTGCTTTGCCACCTGAGTTGGATAAGATACATAATGTATTTCATGTTTCTATGTTGAGGAGATACAGGTCGGATCCATCTCATGTATTGCCAATAGAATCTATCGAACTAAATCCAGATCTGACATTTGAAGAGGAACCAGTTGCTATCTTGGCACGTGATGTAAAAGAGTTGAGAAATAAGAAAGTGCCTTTGGTAAAGGTTCTGTGGAAGAATCATGCAAAGGAAGAGGCAACTTGGGAAAGTGAGAAATCAGTGCAAGATCAATATCCTCAACTATTTCAGACTTGATATCAGGTAATTTCGAGGGCGAAATTTCTTTTTAGAGGGGGAGAATTGTAATATCCCAATGTATGCCCTAGAAGTTTTAATACAATTGTTGTTTGATTTGAATTTAATGTACATATGTTTTGCAAAGGAAAGTTATGTGAAGAAAGGAAATGTATATGTTGTATATATGTTAATATAAATAACATATACATAAGTCAAATGGAGAGTCAATGGAAGAAGATATTTTTATGTGTGATATGTGAAATTACTTAAATGGGCATATAAGTGACAAAGGTTAAGTTAAATGGGTGAGGGCATTTAGGTAATTGCTTTGTTAGAATTGCTTGGTGGATATTTAAAGAAGAAGAGAAGTTTGACTTGTGATTATTTTCTTTTCTTCTCCTTTGTGTGCCGGCTATTCAAGAGAGGAGAGAGCAAGAGAGGTGTTCTTGATGCTAGAATCAAATTGAAGGAGAAATCAAAGGAGTTGGTTGGAGATTTGTGTAATTTCTTCATTTAAGGTAAGTACTCTCTTGTTTATCTTTGTTATTTTTGAAGTTATGTTTGAGTTGGGTTGTGATGTGCTAAGATTATGAATAGGTGTGTTTGAGATGAGTTTATAAGTGTTGAGATTGATTATAAGTTAAAAAGGTTGGATTGATGTTGTTTTTGGTTGGAAGATGATAAGTTAAGGGTGATGTTTGGTTTTAGGGTTTTGAAATGGTAGATGATTAAATGGATTGTTGATGTATGGTTATTGTGAATATTGTGTTAAACATGCAAAATAAGTGTTAATGATTTTGATTACATCCATTTGAATGAGTTTATGTTGTGTGTATTGTGTTTTTATTCAATCAAAAGAGAGTTGGCCATAGTTAGGGTTTGTATACATGAGAGACACGGCCAAACCAAGGAAGAGACACGGCCAACCTAAGGTATTTTTGAGAGACACGGCCAAGTCCATGGAAATTTGGCCGTGTTGGGTGATTTTTGGAGAGGACACGGCCGTGTCCCTTGCCCATGTCTGCTTCTGTTGCTTTTGGTTGAGAGACATGGCCACAAGCTTGGCCGTGTCCCTTGAGGGTGTCCCTTACTGTGATTTGTTTCTTGCTTTTCTCACATTGTTGAATCCTTCCAAGGTCTTTTGTATTTATACTTTGAACATACTTAAAACAAAGATGACCTAAACAAATGTGTATTGAGGATTCTAAATTTAAAAGTAATGTGAATTATATATGTGTACATATATTAATGATGATCATTTTAATGGATGTTTAATGTGTTTGATTATGTACATTTCAATAATAATGTACTTTGAAATGTTGTATCAATGATGCTATATGAATAAAATGATTTGAGATGTAATATGATATGAGGCCATTGTAATTGGCTATGATAACTCAAATGTAATTTGAAGCCATTGTGTTTGGCTATGATGATTCTATTGGAAGAACATAAGGCATGTTTGCCTAATTGATGATGAGATGTGAGAATGAAATAATAAACGAATTGTGTGTCTAATGTGTTATTCATTTTTAGAGTTTTGTTATTGGTGGCATGCCTATTGGTAACATTCTCTTGAAGTTAGGTTGGATTGGATCCTTGAAGCCTAATTGAGATGTTACAACCCTTGAAGCTAGGTTGGATTGGTTCTTGAAGCCAAGTTGGGTTGATACTTAGCATGCTTTGTTCCCCTTGAAGCTTGGTTGAATCTAAATCCTTGAAGCCTAGTTGGGTTTATGATAATGATAAATGTGATAACAAAACCAAGGCATTAACTCTAAAAATTGAATGGCATATTAGAGTGTTTTGGGCCCATGCTTGTCTTTGTATATAATGTGATTCTTGAATGGTAAAAACTATGAAACTATGAAGAAGTAATATGAATATTGTTATGACATTAAATGTAGTATGATGTGGTAATGTGATGTGCTTCTATGTGTGTGGTTTATGAAATATATAGGTGTGATGTTAGCTTTTCACTTATGATGTTCACTTTATGATTTAGATGTGTGACATTACATTGCCTTAAAATATTATGTTGGTATATTTTGTACTACTAAGCTGATGGCTTAGCGCGATAGTGTTTGATCGCGCAGGTGACAGAGTTGAACCTGAGAGCTCCTCGAGACCCAGTGAGACTAGACATTGAGGATTTCCTTTTTGGGACTTAAAGATCAGAGAAGGGCTGCCAATCATGTATATATTCTATGTTTTGTAAATTTTGATTTATATCATATTTGTAATAACTTCCGCTGTGAATTAATAAATGTTTTTATATATATATGGTGTCTTTTGGATTTCTTTTAAATGTTTGAGATTGGTTTCACTTATTTATAAAAATAATTGTTGTGTCTTTTTAAACTGTGGCATTTTCTATATTCAGTATACGTATTTTACGATCGTTTAAGCATGCTTGGTACGTATACGAGATATAGGGGTGTTTCACTTGTGATGATGGTGCATTGATGGCACAGTTGCAATTGAAACCGGTATTGTTGGATCAGATTAAAGAAGCTCAATTGGCTGATGAGAAGATTCAAAAGATTGTTTCAGATTGCCAGAATGGAAAGAGTCAAGATTTTATTGTGAGAAGTGATGGGAGTCTTTGGTTTAAGAACAAATTGTGTGTACCTGATGATGCTAATTTGAGAAGAATTATTTTAGAAGAAGCGCATCAGTCAGTATTTGCTATGCATCCGGGCAATACAAAGATGTATCATGATTTGAAACAGTATTAGTGGTGGTCTGGGTTGAAGGGAGACATTGCAGATTTTGTATCCAAATGTCTCACATGTCAGAGAGTAAAGACTGAGCATCAAGTTCCAACAGGGTTACTTCAACCTTTATCAGTGCCTGAATGGAAATGGGAAAGAGTGACAATGGATTTTGTGTCTGGTCTACCATTGACACAAAGGAAGTATGATGCTATTTGGGTGATTGTTGACAGGTTGACTAAGACAGCTCATTTTCTTCTGGTTCGGATGGATTATTCTCTGGAGAGGTTAGCTGAGCTGTATATCCATGAAATTGTAAAGTTGCACGGTGTCCCAATTTCTATAGTGTCTGATCGAGATCCCCGGTTTACTTCAAGGTTTTAGAAGAGTTTACATGGTGCTTTGGGTTCTCGACTGCACTTTAGCACTGCTTTTCATCCACAGACAGATGGGCAGTCAGAGAGAGTGATACAGATTATCGAGGACATGTTGAGAAGCTGTGTCATTGATTTCTCTGGAAGTTGGGATAGATTCTTGCCACTTGTGGAATTTGCATACAATAACAGTCATCAATCCAGCATTGGTATGGCACCATTCGAAGCGTTGTATGGTAGATGGTGTAGGACACCTCTATGTTGGAGTGAACTTGGTGAAGGTAAGTTAATTGGTCCTGATTTGGTTAAAGAAACCGAAGAAAAAGTAAAAATGATTCGAGATAGGTTGAAAGCAGCTTCAGACCGACAGAAGTCTTATTCAGATTTGAAGAGGAGAGACATAGAGTTTAATGTGGGAGATAAAGTATTTTTGAAAGTGTCTCCTTGGAAAAAGATTTTGAGGTTTGGTCGTAAAGGGAAGCTGAGTCCTCGTTTCATTGGACCTTATGAAGTATTGGAAAGAGTTGGGCCAGTTGCTTATAGGCTTGCTTTGCCACTTGAGTTGGATAGGATCCATAATGTTTTCCATGTATCTATGTTGAGGAGGTACAGGTCGGATCCATCTCATGTATTGCCAATTGAATCTATTGAAGTGAGTCCAGATCTGACATTTGAAGAAGAACCAATTGCCGTTTTGGCACGTGAAGTGAAAGAATTGAGAAATAAGAAAGTGCCACTTGTGAAGGTTTTGTGAAAGAATCATGGAAAAGAAGAAGCAACTTGGGAGAGTAAGCAAGCAATGCGAGATCAATATCCTCAGTTGTTTCGGACTTGATGACAGGTAATTTCGAGGACGAAATTTCTTTTTAGAGGGAGAGAATTGTAATATCCCAAAATGTGCCCTAGAAGTTTTAATACAATTGTTGCTTTATTTGGATCAAGTGTATTTGGGTTTAATTGGAAAAGAGAAAATAAATGAAGAGAGTGTATATGTTGTGTATATGAAAATATATACAACATATACACAAGTCAATGAGAAAGTCAAAGGAATAGATTAATTATTGATTAATTATGTTTAAAGGATTAATTAATTATTTGTAAGTGGGATTAGAGTTAGTGGAGTGGAAGAAGATATTTGTAGTATTTTATATTATTTTGCTTGGAGGAGAGGGTTTTGAGGAGATGATTTGACTTTTGCTTTCTATCTTTTCTTCTTTCTTTCTTCCCTTGCCGTGGACCATTTTCTTTCCTTCTCTTCTCTTTGCTTTTCTGTGTTGTCCGGCCATCAAGAAGAAAGAGAGCAAGATAGAGATTTGTTCTTTCAAGTTCAAGATTGAAGAGAGTTTTCAAGAGATCAAATTGGAGGTTTAAGAGTTCTCCATCTTTGGTAAGTTCTCTCTTGATTTCTTGTGTTGTTTTTGAATTTATGTGGGTTTGTGAGTTGAAGTTGTGTTTGAGAATGTGTTTGGTTTGATTGCATTGGGTTTAAGAGTATTTGGTTAA
The DNA here is from genome assembly GCA_947685225.1 of Garcia nutans. Taxonomy (NCBI): domain Eukaryota; kingdom Viridiplantae; phylum Streptophyta; class Magnoliopsida; order Malpighiales; family Euphorbiaceae; genus Garcia; species Garcia nutans. The sequence continues at coordinate 8,047,922 of CANTUV010000068.1, forward strand.
TTTGATTTTGGATTTTGGGGTTGGATTGAAGAAAAGAGTAAGTTGGTTGGTATAGATTGAGTTGTGGTTATGTTTAGAGTTTTTGATGATGTTTGTGATTTGTGTTTGATGTGTGTTTTGCCTTGTTTTGGTGTTGTTGCAAGTTTGAGATGGTTTTTGGGTATGTTTTGTTAAGTTTGTTTGAAGAGGATGTTGGTGAAAAGAAGTGTTTTGTTGGGTGTTTTGTGGTTTTGGCCGAAATCTGAGTTTTTGGCCTGACACGCCCGGGAGCACGTCCAGAGTTTTAGGCGTGTCAATTGTGTTGGAGGCAGTAGGTTTGACACGACCAGTAACACGCCCGTGTTATTGAGCGTGTCATAGCTACTGTGAGATTGGAGAGTTTACACGACCATGAGCACGCTCACGTTGTTGGACGTGTTGATATTTTTAAGAGAGGCAGAATGTATTACACGCCCAGTGACACGCCCGTGGTTCTGAGCATGTAAAAGCTTCTGTGTTGTGGAGTTAGGGCACGGTCAGAGACACGCCCGTGTGGTTGAGCGTGTCATGTTTAGAGTTTGCCCTAATTAACTCTTAACTTGATTATCTCATGTGTATCCTTAAGTAAGTGTATGTTATATTTGTTGGATTAGGTCTTGAAGAAGGTGATTTGTCGTTGATTTAAGAAGTAAAGAATCTTGGGAAAGGGAGTGTTTAGAGTTGTGTGAATTGTTATTGAGGTAAGTACAAATATTGCATTATTACATTGCTAATTCATATGAATATTATACTTTTTTATGTATTATCAATGACGTTACATGAATAATGTGAAAGATATGATGATGCAAATGATTATGTATTTGTAATGTGGATTGAGATGTGATGGAATGTAAAGCCATTATGATTGGCTATAATGACTTTAATGAGGCATGTTTGCCTAATTGATAATGAGAATTGAAAATGGAATTGATGATGAGATAATAAATGAATTGTGTGTCTAATATGTTATTCTATTTTCAGAGTTTTGTTGTTGGTGGCATGCCTTCTATTAGTAACAATCTCTTGAAGTTGGGTTGGGCTTGATCCTTGAAGCCAAGTTGGGTAGAAGTTTAACATGTTTTACTCCCCTTGAAGCTTGGTTGGGTCTAGTCCTTGAAGCCTAATTGGGATGTTACAACCCTTGAAGCTAGGTTGGGTTGGTTCTTGAAGCCAAGTTGGGTTGATACTTAGCATGCTTTGTTCCCCTTGAAGCTTGGTTGAACCTAATCCTTGAAGCCTAGTTGGGATAATGATAATGATAAATTTGATAACAAAACCAAAGCATTAACTCTGAAAATTGAATGGCATATTAGTGTATTTTGGGCCCATGCTTGTCTTTGTTTAAATATGATTCATTGATGGTAAAATAATTGAATAATGAGACTTATGAAGGACTTTGGAAATGTAATATGTTGATATGTGTATGATTTATGAAATACAAAGGTGTGATATTATCTTTCCATCTATAAAGTTGCATTGATTATTAAAATGTATGACATTGCATTGCATTAAAGCATAATGCTAGCATACTTTGTACTACTAAGCCGTTGGCTTAGCGCGATAGTGTTAATCGAGCAGGTGACAGAGTTGAACCCGAGAGTTACGCGAGACCGAGTGAGAGTAGACATTGAAGAATTTATTTTTGGACTTAAAGATCAGAGAAGAGCTGCCAATCATGTATAACTCCTTTATATTTTGCAAAATATTGTTTATAAAGTAAATATTTTGTAATTTCGCTGCTTATTAAGTAAACATATATATATCTATTTTGTTTTATATTATAAGTTAATTACTTATTTTCTATAATGTATAATGAGAAAAACTATGGTATCAATTTAAAATGATTTGAAGGTTAAGGGAAAACCGTATTAAAATGATTCAAGTGTTAAAGGAAACCGTAGCATCTCTATGTTCGGTGCACGAATATTACATTGTGGTGTTTGTAGTGTGCGTGTACCGGATGTAGGGGTGTTACATATAGCATACATCAATATCGAAATAGGATGGCATACTAGGTAACTTTGATCGAAGCCTTGAGAATAAGATGGCATATTTGGCAAGAAGAAGGAGCCAATGGAGAAAATTGCTGCTGAATTGGAGAAAATTGCTTCTAAACTAGAGAAAATTATCACTGAACTGGAGCAACAAAGGAAGGTCTAGCTTCATGATCAAATGAACTAGTAACCTGCAAAGATCATAGAAAAAGTTAGAAGAAATTAAAGTGGTTATGCTGGACAACATATTAAGCATTCACCAGAGAAATGGCAACCCTAGGGTCACCATGAGAATGGGAAGAAGACCCTTTTTCCTCATCGTCATCTTCATCCTCCTCTTCATACTCATCATTCTCCCCCTCATCACCATCTTCCTCATCATACTCATCCTCATTTTCCTCATCACCTTCTTCCCCCATACTTTCATCACTTTCTCCCTCTTCTTCTTCTTCATCTTCCTGTATCTCTATAATTTCAACACTATCAGGAGAGACTATAAAATGCAAAAGCTAGTCCCGTATGAACTCAATATATGTCAAATCTGGTCGGAGCAAGAAAGCATTGGCATCAAATCCAGTCTTGGCACATCTCTAGGAATCTTCCAGCATAGACATACAAGTCAGCACAAATACCGAAATATTAGCTTGCACCTACCTCTAATATGGGCCAAGGAATAAATTATGTACCCTCTTACTAAGGAACCAGCAACTAAAAATCGGTCTGGCAATAATCCGACGGGAAATCTGTAAGGGTAACGCATCGTTCATGATGGTGGTCCAACTCACCCTCTCATATGCTTTCCACCAAGCAATGTCCACCTACAAACGGCAAGATAGTTAGGTTATTTCTCTCATGAATGTTAACAATTACACTCATTCCATCTTTTCACCTAATCCCAGTTCAGGCAGCTTAGTTGATGGCACCGGGTGTGCACATTGTAGACCTTTTATTTTTTACCCAGTCTGGTTAAATATATTTTATTTAGTTCAAAATAATTTTTGTTACCCTAATTAAATAATTTTTATTTTAGTATTTATTTTTTATAATTTTAAAAAATTATTATTATAATAAAAAATAATAATAATAAATAAATAAATAAAAATAAAAATAAAAATCCATGACGAAAAAATCAGCGATGGAAAAATTCATCGCCGAAAGCGTTGGACGAAATGGCCTTGGGCCATTTTGCCTGCAGGAACTTCCTGCGGGCAAAATGGTCTGCAGCCAATTTTGCTCACTCCCCTCACAATTTTCCATGCCAGCGCTCGTAGCTCTCGCATCCCGTTGTAGTTTTTGCCAGCGAATTTGGTTTCCAACACAATTTTTTCCGAAACCAAATTCTATTTGGTTTTGGTTTCCTTTTCCTAATTAACGATAATTTTCTTAAACAATTAAGATTAATCATCAAAATTTATATAAATAAGACTAAAAAAACAACACAGAGAAGGGGACTGGAATTTGTGGGAAAAAAAAGCTTTTGGAGAGAAACTTTTGGAGGAAAGAAAACTTTGAACTAAGATCGGACTTAGGAGGGAGGAACGATCGAACTTTTGAGAGGAATAAGCAAGCAATCAATCCATCAAAGGCAGCCATCTTGCCTTTGTCCTTGTTCATCCAAGAAGCAATTTTTGGTGGAACCAACAAACGAAGGTTTGAGTTTCTAATCTCTTTTTGTTTTATTTTCTTACAGTACCTTCAATCATCAAATTGTTTCTTTTGATTTTAAAAACCTTAATTCGTTTCTCTATTTTCAAAAACCCTAAAATTACTTTTTTGTTTCTTCTAAAACCTAAGAACCCTAATCTATTTCTTCAAAATCTTAAAACCCTAATCTACTTTCCAACTTTTCAAAACCTTAAATCGTTTTATTAATTCCCAAAACCCTAATCTGCTTTCCAATTTTCCAAAACCTTAAAATACTAAATTGATCCTTCTATTTCAAAAAAACCCTAAAAATTATTTTCTGTTTCCAAAAACCTTAAATCGTCTTGCCTATTTCCAAAAACTTTATAAAACTCTAAACTGTTTTCTCAAATCCTAAAACCAAAACATGTTTTCCAAAACACCAAAAACCCTAATTCTCCCAAAACCAAAACCGTAAACCCTAATTTTCCTAAACCCTAATCCTTAAAACCTTATGAATCTAAATATTAAAATTCAACACAGTAAGCCTAAAACAACAATCCAGTAGTTAATAATCATAAACCTAATGTTTTAAAGTATCCAAACCCTAATTTCATGATTTTACCCCTCAAACCCTAATTTGGTTAATCAAAGAACCTTATCAATCTCTTAAATTATAAGTTCTTAATCCATTTCAATTCCCATAAAACTTACAGTAGCCTAAACCAATAAATTCCAAAACCCTAAATATTAATTAAAGAACTTTAAATGAGAAACAATAACCCTAATTTGTATCTAGACTTACCTTATTTTTAGATTTAATTATGTTGTTTATTATATGCTTTGATTTATTTAAGTTCAATGCTTAGTTTATTTAAATCATCATGGATGAATGTTTATATTTTATTGATGTTTAATATCTTTGATGAATGATTTATTTATGATGAGTGGCTATTTACTTTTATCGACTTATTTTGATTTTCAAATGTTGTAAGAGGTATGTTTCCACTTTGTGGGTACCTCATTAGTTAAATATCATGTAATTTAAATTGCTTTTATATTTTAGACCAATGTAAAGGACATGTTTTCACCTTTTGGTGGGTGTCCTATTAGTTTAGACATGAATGATGTAAGGGCATGTTTCCATTTTTGGATGGGTGTCCATTTATTTGCTTTGTTTGGACATTGCTTTGATTTTAATATAATGATGCTTTCTTTCAATTGTTGCGTGTAATATGGATAAATATTGTTATATTTAAGAATTTTATAATATTAAGAAATGTGAAGGAGGCCGGTTCTAATGAACCGGGCGTTGTGGGTGTGCTGGGCCATTTCTCACCTTCCCCACACGTACCCAACTTTTTGAACCCATTAGGGGGTTGGGGATTCCTTAGAAATTGAGTCATCCACCCCTTTCTTTTTCCAGGCCAGTACGGGTGGCGATTCCATTTTTTCTGGACTTAGGTCCGTGTTCTCTAAGGCCCTGAGCCTAAATAGTACCGAAATCGCAAGAACCATTCCACCGAGAGTGGGGGCAAAAATCCCCACTCACAGTGGCTACTCCACTGGGGATAAGAGAAGTTGATTCCATTGGTCTTTATATTATTCTATTCTTTCTTATAATGATATTATCCATTGCATCTTATTAGATTGCATCGTGTGCGTGAGTTAGGACGCCCGTATTACCCGTTGTTGTGCTCGAATTAACTCTACTACAAAGCGTCACTCGCAAGTATACGAGGTAGCTGTAGCAAAGGTGATCGCCCCAAGGTCGTCTCTCAAGGAAGCTAAAGTGGCTAATTGATTATCAAATTATAATTAACAAGTAATGAAGAAATTTAAATTATTAACTAATGAAAAAGATTGATTGAAGTTTAAAACGAATAAAAGTAAATTAAACTGATGTTTTGATTCACTTGATAGAAAGGTCTAGGGTTTGCACTTCTCTGCTACTTATATGTATGAACGGTTATTCCTCTTAACTAATTTAATTTCAAAGATTAAATCTCAAACAACTCAATTAATCAAGTCAAGGAAATAAGCTCTCGCATTCAAACCTTATTCAACTAATCTTATTACAATTGAAATAATCTTTTTAATAGGTTATATCTCTAATTCACCTAAGTCTTTAATTGAATTGTTCCAGTATTAGACTTCATCTCTCAATCCATCATCTAATACCTAAAACACATAATTGGTGGCCAATCAATTATATATTAACAATATTTCATTCAATCAAGGCTAAAGAAATTATTAGCTAAGAGAATAACCAATTCATACAATCATAGCAGATCCATACAAACCCTAGACTAGATCAAATTAGTTCATAATGCAATCAAACATACTCATCTCATTAATATTCAAAGAAATCAATTTAGACATGATAATATCCATTAATACAATGTCAATGAAAATAAAGAGAATAAGTTCGAGAATAAAACCAAGTTACAAACACCTTAAAGCTTCTGAAGAATCTCTTGATCAAATCTTGCAAGAAGGATGTATCAATAGCATGAACAATCTAATCTAGCTAATTCAATCCAAAGTGTAATTAAAAATCAAAGAAAACAAAGTTATCAAAATCCTAATCTCTTTGACTGCTCAATCTGCTTTCAAAATCATCCACACCCAAAACCCTACCTTTTCTTTTCCTTTTATATGAAACGTCCGCTTTAAAAATTTGCTACGACTTTGATTCATGAGAGACACGGGCAAGTTGGATGTGACTTGGCCGTGTGGGTGCTCTTTGGAGGGACACAGCCAGTGACTTGGCCGCGTCCCTTGCATGTGTTCACTTCTGCTTGCTTTCCTTCTTTTCTTCTTTGGTTGAGTGACACGGTCATGTTAGAGGTGACTTGGCCATGTTGGACCCTTTTGGAGGGACACGGCCACTGACTTGGCCGTGTCCCTTGCTTGTGTTTGCTTCTGTGAGATTTTAGTCTTCTTTGCTTTGGATGTAGGTGAGACACGGCCAAGTCAACCAATCCTGGCCGTGTCTGAGCTTCTTTGGAGGGACACGGCTACTGACTTGGCCGTGTCCCTTGCCTATGTCCTCTTCTGTGCCTTGAACTTCCTTTTAACTTGGTATGGGACACGGCCAGTGACTTGGCCGTGTCCTCTGCCCGTGTCAGCTACTGTCCATTTTTCCTTCAGTCTTGGTTCCTTGGCTTTTTAACCTAAAACAAAACTTCAAACAAACTTTAAACAAAAAGTAAATAGACAATAGCCAACAAAACATAAACACAATACTAAAAACTAGATCAAAAATGACATAAACACTGAAATAAACTAAAACTACCAAAATTAATGAAAACACTAAACAAACCGATTAAAACTAACAAAACACCTAAACAAAACAATAATTATCATAATAAACAAGACACAAATCTATAACAAAAACTAATAAAACAACTACCCCACACTTAAAACTTTGCTTGTCCTCAAGCAAATTCACATGGCATAAATTAAAAACTCAAACAACCTTAACTATAATTCCAGCATATAAAATGAAATCCTTTAAGACACATCATAAATAATTTGCAATTTACTTCAATCAAGGATTTTCTTAACTCATTCATTAACCCAGACATACAAATCTTATCTCTCATCTAAGTGTTTCACTCGATTTCAAAGGTTAATCACTCAAACCACTCATGACTGCATACTGCCATAAACTTGCTTAATTATCCAATCTCCCTCACTGATTTTCTCAAGAAATAATCTGAAGGTCTTTCATTTGGATGTAATGGGGCTAAGGTAAAGGTGTGAGAAAAGACATTTAAGCTGGACCATCAAGAAATGGAGTATCTAAATTAGACACTACTCTTGCTAAGAAACTCATAACTTCTTCAAATAGCATACTCACCAACCCTTGATACTTTCATACACTTGCATACTTAAAGAAAAATACATGAGTCGACATTCTCCAATGCTAGAAAATATATAGATTTTGCATATATATATCTTTTTCTTTTTCTTTTTTTTTATTTTCTCTTTCTCTTTTTCTTTTATTTTTTTATCATTTATTCTTTTTTTTAATATATATATATATATACAAAACATAAACTTGCATGGAACATCTAGCTTAAAATGTAGAGGAAAAGAATAATCAACTCTTAATCAAATACAATGTGCAAAGTATGCATTTCAATCCCCAAATAGCAATATCATTCTCTCTTTTTTTTTTACTTGCTTACCCCACACTTTGAAATAAACCACCCTATTGTCATATAATAAGAACTCCATTCCTTAATGCAGGTAAGATGATAATAAGAGAAAGTTGAGCTATGAATTGTGTTGATCAAACAAGAAAAGGTCAAAGGCTCAACTTGGCTCACTAAGGGATTCAATATTAAGGGAGGTCTTTTTAAGCTAAAGGGCTAACCTAATTTGCCTTCATCATTTTAAAACTTGAGATTAAATCATAATGTGAGTTCAATTAGTATGCAAAAGCAAACTCTAGAGATGCAAAATCATGAAGGTGCACACTTAAGAAAAGAAAATCAACTGATAATAATAACAAACTATGAGGCTCAAAACTCACACAGTTGGGTTCTCAAAAATTTATATGTCATGAATTGCAGAATGTGAAAATTGATCCTGAATGAATTCAAATGCTAATTTCTATACTGATACTAAAGTCTCAACTATAATGCTAAAATCACAGAAAAGATCAATAAGATTTCAACAATTATGCCATGCACAACAAACACAATAAACAAAACAAAACAAAAATTAACGAAAATTTAAAGAGTACCCCACACTTTGGAATTTACATTGTCCTCAATGGAAAACAAGAATAATAAAGAAAAAGAGTTAAAGGACAACCTGTCTTCCATCGTACCCTGGTGAGGCAAAACCCTAACTTTCCATCACAAACACAAAAGTTCAAAAACAAAAGTACAATATATAGAAATAAAATAGCCAAATATAAAATGTTAACATGAAAACAAAAACAAAAAATAAAAACAAAATGCACTAAAAAAAATAAAGCAAGGAACTCAAAATCTATGGAAAAGGCTGGCGTAAAGATGATGCAGCCGAGGGATGGAGACTCAAGATCTTCGCAAGGTTGCTGTTAATCTGTTCCAACTGCTGCAAGACCTCAGCATGGTTATGGTCCACCTTGCCCTCCAGTCTATCTACCTTGCCCTCCAGGGCCTCAATCCTAAGAAGTACCTCTTGACTTTCCGAGACCGGAGCATCCTCATCTAGATCTAGAGAATCCGAGTTGGACTCCTCTTCGACCCGTGCTCTCTTCTGCCTGTCCCCCGGTGCTTCAGGCTCATCTGAAGGCATCACATAAGTCCCTCTCCTATGCACCACCATGTGCATCTTCTCAAGTGTAGCTAAATCCAAAGAGTCATTACCCGAAATTCTAGTCATGCGACTAGTACTCGGGTAAAAATCCTCAACAAGGGCTACTGCTAATGTGGTAATCAATCCTCCAACACAAATTGCCCCCTTTCTTTTATTAGCCACAGTATAAAAAATATCGGCTAACCAATAGCCGGCACTAACATGCATTGAATTACAAGCACAATCAAGGAAAAATAGCTCACTTAATTCAACCACACCCGAGCTCTCCTTCCGAGCAAAGAAACCGCAAGACATGAAACGATGTAAATACCTCAAAGCGAAATTTCTTAATTTAGATGCATTGGCCGATTTGGCCACATAGGTCCCCGAGCCTAATGCTCCCCAAGCAAATTGCTATTTAAATTCCTTAGGTACTGACCTTTCCCCATGCTGATGGAAACCATATATAGCATTTAACTGTTCAATATTCAGCACAAATGATTTACTCAGCAATTTAAAACTCATTCTAGTGCAGATTTTCTTATCATCTCTTTCAACCTTAAGAGATGTCAGAAATTCCAAAGTCAGCTCCTCAAACTGCAAAGGTCTCAAAGAGACTAGAGTCTCCCATCCAAGAAATTGCAAATATCTATAAAAGTTAGTCCTAATTTGCAGAGCATCAAGTGATTCGTCATTAACATACCTTGTCGAGAAAAAACCCCGAGCCAAAAGACTTGCTCTCTTCAAAGATAAAGTTGATGAAGAGGAAGAAGCTCCCTCGGTTGTAGGCCTCTTCTTCTTGCGGTGTGAAACAATTTTTGTTCTTGGCATCTTTAGAAATCTGAAAAATTCAAACCAAAACTTGATGAAATCAAAATTTTATGAGAAAAGAAGAAGTTTTAATGGATTATTTCTAGTTTTGGTGAAGAGATTTGAGGATTAAAGGAAGATTTGAAGCTTGGAATAAAAAGAATGGAGTTTTTGATACAGAGAGCGAGAGAGCGAGAGAGATGAATAAACAGGGATTTAGTGATTTAATGGAACATCTGTACAAAAATCATGGCTTTTTAAAGTGAAAAAGTGAGAGACACGGCCAAGTTAGGGTGAACACGGCCGTGTCTAGTGTGTGAAAGTGAAGAGACACGGCCAAGTCTAGGTGACACGGCTGTGTCTGATGCTCATGGAGGGACACGGCCAGTGACTTGGCCGTGTCCCATGGGTGTGTCCTCTTCTGTACAAAAATTTGCAAAAATCGAAAGAAAATTGAGTTCCTGGTGAAGCTTGGCCGTGTCCAAGTGACACTGCCAAGGGACATGGCCAAGTCCTTTGGCCGTGTCACTCACTGTGACTAAGTGCATATTAAAAAATTTAGGCTTGGCCGTGTCCAAGTGACACTGCCAAGGGACATGGCCAAGTCCTTTGGCCGTGTCACTCACTGTGACTAAGTGCATATTAAAAAATTTAGGCTTGGCCGTGTCCAAGTGACACGGCCAAGTCCTTTGGCCGTGTCTCCTTCTGCTATTTCAACTCTTTTTATTTATTTAATTCTTAAAGATTTTGCAAATTCTTCTTTAAACCACCTTGAAACAAAAAATAAAAATCGATCAAAGCACCATTCCATTTATTTAAACTGAACAAAAAAAAATCAAAACTTGCTAAATTTAAAATTACAACTATGAAAAATAAATCCAAACCGATGGGTTGCCTCCCATTAAGCGCTTCTTTAATGTCATAAAGCTGGACATCATGTAAAGTCTAGGGATCATGGATCAAAGTGCTGTCAATGACCCTCACTTCTTGAAATCCTTCATTGTATGGTTTAAATCTCTGTCCATTCACTTTAAAAGTCTCACTTGTTCGAGAGTTAAGTAATTCAATGGCATCAGAAGGATACACTTGAGTTATCTCGAAAGGACCACTCCATCGAGACTTCAGTTTACCTAGAAAAAGATGGAGTCGAGAGTTAAAAAGTAAAACTTTCATACCTGGACTCAATGTCTTTCGCACTATAATTCTATCATGAAGTGCTTTAGTGCGATCCTTGTAAATTCTTGAGCTCTCATATGCCTCATTTCGCAGCTCATCTAACTCTGAAATTTGCAGAAATCGTTCTCTCTTCGCTTTGTCCAAATCCAAATTCAGAGTCTTGATTGCCCAATACGCTCTATGCTCCAACTCCACTGGTAAGTGACAAGCTTTTTCAAACACCAATCGGTATGGACTCATACCTAGAGGAGTCTTGAAAGTAGTCCGATATGCCCATAGTGCATCATGCAACCTGTTTGCCCAATCCTTCCTTGATGTGTTGACTGTTTTCACCAGAATTCCTTTTAGCTGTTTGTTTGATGTTTCAACTTGCCCAGAAGTCTGTGGATGGTATGGGGTTGCCACCTTGTGCTTCACACCAGATTTGTGCATTAACTTTTCAAAAAGTCTGTTACAGAAATGGCTTCCCCCATCACTGACTATTACCCTTGGCGTACCAAATCTGCTAAGAATATTTTCCTTCACAAATTTAACAACTACATTAGCATCATTAGTACGGGTGGGGATTGCCTCCACCCATTTGGAAACATAGTCAATAGCAACTAAAATATATTCAAAACCAAAAGACTTGGGAAAAGGACCCATGAAGTCAATTCCCCACACATCAAACAGTTCAACAACAATATATGATTGAAGGGGCATTTCATTCCTCCTCCCAATGTTACCTACTCTTTGGCAACGATCACAGTGCTTACAATACTCTTGAGCATCTTTAAATAAGGTAGGCCAGTAAAAACCGCTTTGTAGCACCTTTTCTGCAGTCTTTCTTCCTCCAAAATGACCCCCACAGTGAAGGTCATGACAAAATTGAAGAACACTTAGTTGTTCTTCCTCAGATACACACCTGCGAACTATCTCATCTTTGCATATTCGGAATAGATAAGGTTCATCCCAAAAATAAAACTTACTCAAGTGTAAAAACCTTTTCTTTTTCTGAAATGACATGTTAGTACGCAATATACCAAAAGCAAGATAGTTAGCAATATCTGCAAACCAAGGTGCATCAAATACCACAAAAAGCTGCTCATCAGGAAATGCTTCTAAATTTTTATGAATGCTATCAGATGCAAGATTTTCACTAAAGAAGGGTAATCTGGATAAATGATCAGCAACAACATTCTCACTACCCTTAGTATCCTTGATTTGGAAATCAAATTCTTGCAATAACAACACCCATATAATTAAGCGCGGTTTAGCATGTTGTTTTGTTAACAGATATTTAAGAGCTGCATGATCAGAATGCACAATAATTTTTGACCCAATTAAATATGCTCTAAATTTGTCTAAAGCAAAAACAACAGCTAACATTTCCTTTTCAATTGTGGTGTAGTTCATTTGTGCACTATTCAGGGTTAAACTAGCATAATATATTACTCTCAAGTATTTATCAACCCTTTGCCCAAGAACAGCTCCTACTGCATGATTAGAGGCATCACACATGATTTCAAAAGGTAAGGACAAAACAGGAGCTACTATTACTGGTGCGCTAGTCAATTTTTCCTTAAGGGAATTAAAAGCTTGCATGCATTGTGCTGTAAATTCAAATGGAACATCTTTCCCTAGCAAATGGCACAATGGTTGGCTTATTTTGGAAAAATCCTTAATAAACCTCCTGTAAAATCCTGCATGCCCTAGGAAACTTCTTATTCCCTTAACAGAGGTAGGTGGGGGTAACTTAGCAATTAATTCAACTTTAGCCTTATCTACCTCAATCCCTTTACTTGACGCCACATGACCTAAGACAATGCCCTGAGTAACCATAAAATGACTCTTTTCCCAACTTAAAGTGAGGTTACATTCAATGTATCTCTCAAGCACACGAACAAGTTTATTGAGGCAATTATCAAAAGAATTACCAAAAACCGAAAAGTCATCCATAAATACCTCAATAAAATCATCTATCATGTCAGAGAAGACAAACATCATGCATCTCTGAAAAGCTGCAGGTGCATTGCACAAGCCAAAGGGCATACGTCGAAATGCATAAGTCCCAAAAGGACAAGTAAAGGTTGTCTTGGACTGATCCTCTGGAGATATTGGCACCTGATAGTAACCTGAAAGGCCATCCAGAAAACAATAATGTGAGTGTCCAGAAAGTTTATCTAACATCTGATCAATAAAAGGAAGAGGGAAATGATCTTTCTTTATAGCATTGTTCAACTTCCTATAATCGATGCACATTCTCCACCCAGTAGTAGTCCTAGTAGGAACCAATTCATTATTCTCATTTCTCACCACAGTGATTCTAGCTTTCTTAGGAACTACATGTACTGGGCTCACCCACTCACTATTAACAATTGGATATATTACTCCTTCATCCAGCAATTTGAGCACTTCCTTCTTAACCACTTCACTCATATTTGGGTTAAGGCGTCTTTGAGTCTCCCTCACAGGTTTAGCTCCCTCTTCTAAAATGATTCTATGCATGCACATTGAAGGGCTAATTCCCTTGATGTCACTCAATCCCCATCCTATTGCTTTTTTCAATCTTTTAAGCTCACTCACTAACCTCATCTCCTCCTCTTCACTAAGTTCACTAGATATTATCACAGGTAAGGTATTGTGATCTCCTAAAAACACATATTTCAGATTATTAGGTAACTCTTTCAGCTCTAACTCAAGCGAGGGGTTCTTCTCTTCTTTTTGAATGGAGGGAATCTCACAAACTGGGTCTTCCTTAAATGCATCTATTTCAGCACTTTCTAAGGTCTTAAGGCAACTGGCTATTTCTGCATCAAAAAATATCCACATCACTCTCTAAGGTCAAAGCCAGCTCCAATTTATCAGAGGAACCTGTCTGCATGAAAACATCTGAAACAACTGCATCAACACAATCAATAAAAGAACAATCCTCATATAAAGCAGTTGTAGGAATAGGAGAAGTGTTAAAAATAGAAAATTCCACAGTTTGTCCCAAAACAGTCATTGATAATTTACCATTTTTAACATCTATCAAAGTGTAGGTAGTTGCCATAAAAGGCCTACCCAGCAGAATGGTGTGTGCAGATGGTGAAGAATTACTTACTTCCATGTCAAGAATAATGAAATCCACAGGTACTATCAAACCACCAACTTTAACTAACAAATCTTCTATAACCACTTTCGGGAATCTAAGAGATCTATCAGCTAATTGCAACACCATTTTTGTTGGTTTAAGTTCCCCTAGTTCTAAATCAAGGTACACAGAATAAGGCATTAAATTCACACTGGCTCCTAAATCACACATGCCATCAATACCTTTTCCATTCCCCATAGTAATTTGAATGATAAAACTTCCAGGAGCCTTTAGCTTAGGAGGTAGTTTATGTTGCAAAACAGCACTAGCTACCTCAGAAACTATCACCTTTTCATTCGGCTCATGCCTCTTTTTCTTGGTATTCAGTTCTTTGAAGAATTTAGCATAAGCGGGCATGTTCTTAATTGCTTCAAGTAAGGGTAAGTTAATACTTACCTTAGACAGCATGTTGAAGATATCTGAAAATTGCTTATCTTTTTTATTATCCTTCAACCTGCTGGGGAATGGTATAGGTGGCTGGTATGGATTGCTTGCCTTGTGAAAATCTGCTATAGGGGACTTCTCCATTGATCTTTCTTCAGCACCTTTGTTCTCTAGTTCTCCTTCCTTTTTATTCTCTTGCTCACCTGCATTCACAGAATTATTTTCAACATTATTATTAATTACCTTGCCAATCTTAAGAACAGTCACTGATTGTGCCTGCTCAGGTTGACTTGGGAACTTCCCCCTTTGTTGAATCTGCATCTGTTGAGCAAGTTGCCCCACTTGGGTCTCCACCTTCTTAAAAGATGCTTCTAGTGAATCCAGCCTCTTGTTGTTCATCTCTTGATTTTTAGCACTGACTTGGATAAAAGCCTGTAAACTTTCCTCCAAACTCTCTCTCTTAGGCTGTCCTTGATTTGAGGATTGGCCCTGCTGTTGGTTCTGTCTCTGAAGCAAATGGAAAGGCTGTTGAGCATTATTTGTTGTCCAGGAAAAATTTGGGTGACTCCTCCAACCAGGATTGTAAGTATTGGAGTAAGGATCATTCCTGGCTCTTGGTTGAAATCCCCCCATAGCATTAACTTGCTCAGCTTCATTCCCATAAGACTCATATGCAGAGGGGCATATATTTACTCCATGCCCGAATGTCCCGCAGATTCCACACTTCTTGAGTAGATGAAGAAATATTGTTCTTCATGTTCAGCATATGCACCTGTCTTGTCAATTCAGCTATTTGACTAACCATTTCACTATTAGCTTCCAATTGATTCACCCCTTTAATTCTTCCCCTTACACTCTTTTGTTGAGAATTAGCTCCCAACATCTCAAAGATCTCATAAGTCTCATCAGCTGTCTTTTCTCCCATGGCTCCACCAGCTGCATTGTCAACAGTGTTCTGAAATTGCTGGGTTAGACCATCATAGAAAAACTGATTAAGGAGTTGAAGTGGGTAGTGATGATGTGGACACTAGATCAATAGCATCTTGAATCTGTCCCAAGCCTCATGAAATGGCTCTCCTTCAAATTGAGAGAATGTAGTAATCTTTCCTCTCAACTCAGCTGTCTTTTGATTTGAATAGAACTTGCCCATGAACTTGTTATAAACTTGCTCCCATGTTGTCAGTGAGTTTTCGAGCAACATCATAAGCCAGCTCTTTGCCCTATCCTTCAAAGTATAAGGGAAACATCTCATCCTCAACTGATCCTCTGTTAATCCTCCCAATGGAAAAGTGTTGAGGGTGGAGTAGAAATCCCTAATAAAGTTCAAAGGATCTTCATTTGGAACTCCATAGAATGATGGCAGCATATTGTAATGGATGTTCTTCAATTCATAGTTTCTTGCTGCATCTGTCAATCTTATGCAAGAAGTGGAAGTTCCAATGACAGGTCTAGCAAAGTCTCCCATGGTTCTTTGTCTTTCTTCTCCCATGTTAACTGATTATGCAGTATCTGACTCAAATTCAGAAGTGTCCTCCTCTGTATCAAATCCTGTGTAGAGCTCAAACTCTTCTCTGCTCCTTTTCACTCTCTGAATTTCTGGAATGAATGGATGTAGCTCTCCTTCGAGTGATCTCCTGCCTTGCATAAACAGAATTTTTCTAGAAAAAGAAATTATTAAAAGCAAAAGAAAAAAAATAAAATCAAAAGTAAACACTGAAAAATAATCTAAAATTTCTAAAACTAATAAACAATTACGCCAATTAGCTTCCCCGGCAGCGGCGCCAAAAACTTGTTGCGCTCGAATTAACTCTAGTACAAGCGTCACTCGCAAGTATACGAGGTAGCTGAGCAAAGGTGATCGCCCCAAGGTCGTCTCTCAAGGAAGCTAAAGTGGCTAATTGATTATCAAATTATAATTAACAAGTAATGAAGAAATTTAAATTATTAACTAATGAAAAAGATTGATTGAAGTTTAAAACGAATAAAAGTAAATTAAACTGATGTTTTGATTCACTTGATAGAAAGGTCTAGGGTTTGCACTTCTCTGCTACTTATATGTATGAATGGTTATTCCTCTTAACTAATTTAATTTCAAAGATTAAATCTCAAACAACTCAACTAATCAAGTCAAGGAAATAAGCTCTCGCATTCAAACCTCATTCAACTAATCTTGTTACAATTGAAATAATCTTTTTAATAGGTTATATCTCTAATTCATCTAAGTCCTTAATTGAATTGTTCCAGTATTAGACTTCATCTCTCAATCCATCATCTAATACCTAAAACACATAATTGGTGGCCAATCAATTATATATTAACAATATTTCATTCAATCAAGGCTAAAGAAATTATTACCTAAGAGAATAACCAATTCATACAATCATAGCAGATCCATACAAACCCTAGACTAGATCAAATTAGTTCATAATGCAATCAAACATACTCATCTCATTAATATTCAAAGAAATCAATTCAGACATGATAATATCCATTAATACAATGTCAATGAAAATAAAGAGAATAAGTTCGAGAACAAAACCAAGTTACAAACTCCTTGAAGCTTCTGAAGAATCTCTTGATCAAATCTTGCAAGAAGGATGTATCAATAGCATGAACAATCTAATCTAGCTAATTCAATCCGAAGTGTAATTAAAAATTAAAGAAAACAAAGTTATCAAAATCCTAATCTCTTTGACGGCTCAATCTGCTCTCAAAATCATCCACACCCCAAACCCTAGCTTTTCTTTTCCTTTCATATGAAACGTCCACTTTAAAAATTCACTACGGCTTTGATTCATGAGAGACACGGGCAAGTTGGATGTGACTTGGCTGTGTGGGTGCTCTTTGGAGGGACACAGCCAGTGACTTGGCCGTGTCCCTTGCATGTGTTCACTTCTGCTTGCTTTCCTTCTTTTCTTCTTTGGTTGAGTGACAAGGCCATGTTAGAGGTGACTTGGCCGTGTTGGACCCTTTTGGAGGGACACGGCCACTGACTTGGCCGTGTCCCTTGCTTGTGTTTGCTTCTGTGAGATTTTAGTCTTCTTTGCTTTTGATGTAGGTGAGACACAGCCAAGTCAACCAATCCGTGCCGTGTCTGAGCTTCTTTGGAGGGACACGGCCACTGACTTGGCCGTGTCCCTTGCCTGTGTCCTCTTCTGTGCCTTGAACTTCCTTTTAACTTGGTATGGGACATGGCCAGTGACTTGGCCGTGTCCTTTGCCCATGTCAGCTACTGTCCATTTTTCCTTCAGTCTTGGTTCCTTGGCTTTTTAACCTAAAACAAAACTTCAAACAAACTTTAAACAAAAAGTAAATAGACAATAACCAACAAAACATAAACACAATACTAAAAACTAGATCAAAAACGACATAAACACTGAAATAAACTAAAACTACCAAAATTAATGAAAACACTAAACAAACCGATTAAAACTAACAAAATACCTAAATAAAACAATAATTATCATAATAAACAAGACACAAATCTATAACAAAAACTAATAAAACACCCGTGTTGTGTTATGTAAGGGATACCATACTTTCACTCAAGGTATGGAGATCAAGCATGGCACAACTACTGATAGCATCGTACCATTTGGTATATATTTGTTATGGAAACCTCAGCCTTTTAACCCAAAGACTAAAGCTCATGTAATTGGCCTAGTTACATTCATTAGGTTTTACCTCAAATGCATATTGTTTGACTATGGTTAATTTATCTTGGCTTAAATCGTGGCTTATTTGGTTTGTTCTTTTTTTAATATGACTTAAGTACATTGTAAGCTCAAAATAAAATTTTCTTTTAAATCCAAAAAGATCAAAATTATTTTCAAAACTTTTCAAAATGGTCTTTGGACATAAAACTTTTCTAAAAACGTAATTTTTTCTAAAATCTTTTTACAGTGGGCTTAGAAAAAAAATTATTTTCATCCAACCTTTTCTT
Organism: Garcia nutans; assembly: GCA_947685225.1. Taxonomy (NCBI): domain Eukaryota; kingdom Viridiplantae; phylum Streptophyta; class Magnoliopsida; order Malpighiales; family Euphorbiaceae; genus Garcia; species Garcia nutans. The sequence continues at coordinate 8,066,283 of CANTUV010000068.1, forward strand.
AGAAAGAGCTTGCAAATTATTTAGGTCAATTACGAAATACCAAAAATCAATTGTGAGCCTAGTTTATACTAAGATTAATTAATCATGGGCTTGCTTTTGGCATGAATTATTAGTTACTTTTTCAAGTGAGAAATCTATTTATAATCAACCTATTAATTTAGTTTTAATCCAATATAGCATAAAGGCTACTTTAGCTGGATGGATTAAAGCCTAATTAATGGGAAATTATTATGAATTTATTTCCATTTTTGAAAGTATAACTATTGGTTGAAACGTCCGAGGGAATTATTCGAAAACAAGATGCCCCATGTTGGTATTTTGTTAACCATATACCTAGGAAGAGAGACTCGCCATTTGTGTGTGGATGTTATAAGGTTGAAAGGAACGTCCTATTTGTCCTTGTTTGTTCATGCATACATTTGCATCTCATATCATTGATCCTTTCTGGCTCTCAGCCGTAGATTACGACAGTTCAAAAGCTTACGACAATCCGACCTACTCCGGAAGTGAAGAAGCTAGCAACAACTCAATCACATGCTCACCAAAAGCAATGGAGCCCGAGCAAATTCAAAGAATGGTGGATGAAGCCCTCAATGCTAAAATGGGAGAAATAAAAGAGGCCCTAGCTGAGATCATGAAAAACCAATTGACTGCAATTGTAGAAAATCATGCCGAAACATCTGCTAGCACTAAGAAGCCAAGGGACAAAGGGAAAACTAAAGTTGGTGAAGTGGTTTTTAATGTTGAAAAGGTTATCATTGATGATGATGATGATTGGGCTCAATACTACCAAGATGCTCAAGACAAGAAGAAAGAAGCGAAGATTGTTGAAAGGTCAACCTTGGAGAAGACCGAAACTTCTGATGTTGAAAAGATGATTGCGGACTTAGAAAAGAAATTTGAGAAGAAACTGAAAACCAAGGAAATGTCCGAAGTTGACAAATTATTTGAGCTATATGAAGAAGTTCCATACAAGTTCAAGATGCCATCTTTCGCAAAGTTTGATGGAACCGAAAATCCTCATCTCCATGTGAAGCAGTATATCACTGCTATGCAGTCAGCCAGAGCTACTAAGGCTCAAACTCTAAGTTACTTTATGCTATAATTGGACCTGGTTGTCCAAAATTGGTTCAATACCTTAGATGATGGAACACAAAAGAGTTAGGATTTGCTATACAAGGTCTTCATCTAGCAATATGGATATAATGTTGAGATGGAAGTTACCTTAATGGAAGTGAAGTCCATTAGGCAAAGGTCGAATGAGAATTTTGTGGATTATGTAAAGAGATGGAGAAACAAGGCCGCTTTGCTCAAGAAGAGGCCCGATGAATCCGATCAAATAAGGTTGATTATGAGAGGGGTGTTGCCTAGTCTTTGTGAGAGGATGTCTCATACACTCATCCGTGATTTCAAAGATCTTCTCCAAGATGGTCTGCTGTTGCACTCAAATTAACTCTACCACAAAGCGTCACTCGCAAGTATACGAGGTAGTTGTAGCAAAGGTGATCGCCCCAAGGTCGTCTCACAAGGAAGCTAAAGTGACTAATTGATTATCAGATTTTAAATAACAAGTAATGAAGAAATTTAAATTGCTAACAATTAAAGAAAACAGATTGATTAAAGTTTAAAACAAATAAAAGTAAATTGAATTGATGATTTGATTCACTTAATAGAATGGTCTAGGGTTTGCACTTCTCTACTACTGATATGTATGAACGGTTATTCCACTTAACTAATTTAATTTCAAAGATTAAATCTCAAACAACTTAATTAAATGAGTCAAGGAAATAAGCTCTTGCATTCAAATCTCTTACAACTAATCTTGTTATGATTGAAACAATCTTTTTAATAGGTTATATCTCTAATTCATCTAAGTCCTTAATTGAATTGTTCCAGCATTAGACTTCATCTCTCAATCCATCATCTAATACCTAAAACACACAATTGGTGGCCAATCAACTATATGTTAATAATATTTCATTCAATCAAGGCTAAAGAAATTATTAGCTAAGAGAATAACCAATTCATACAATCATAGCAGATCCATACAAACCCTAGACTAGATCAAATTAGTTCATATTGCAATCAAACATATTCATCTCATTAATGTTCAAAGAAATCAAAATAGACATGATAATATCCATTCAATGAAAATAAAGAGAATAAGTTAGAGAACAAAACGAAGTTACAACTCCTTGAAGCTTTTGAAGAATCTCTTGTTCAAATCTTGCAAGAAGGATATATCAATGGCATGAACAATCTAATCTAGCTAGTTTTAATCCAAAGTGTAATTGAAATGAAAGAAAAACAAAGTTAACAAAAACCCTAATCTCTTTGACGGGTCTATTCTCTCTCAAAATCGCCAACAGTCCCCCAAAACCTAGCTTCCTTTTCCTTTTATATGAATCGTCCATTTAAAATCCGCTGCGTGCTTGGTTTATGAGGGACACGGCCAAGTTGCATGTGACTTGGCTGTGTGAGTGCTCTTGGGAGGGACACGGCCACTGACTTGGCCGTGTCCCTTGCATGTGTTCACTTCTGTCTGCTTTCGATCCTTTTTCTTCTTTGGTTGAGTGACACGGCCAAGTCAGAGGTGACTTGGCCGTGTTGCACCATTTTGGAGGGACACGGCCACAAGACTTGGCCGTGTCCCTTACCTGTATCTTCCATTGGAGATTTGCAATTTCTTTCCCTTTGGAACTAAGAGAGACACGGCTAGGTTGGATTGACTTGGCCGTGTCTGGGCTTCATTGGAGGGACACGGCCACTGACTTGGCCGTGTCCCTTGCTTGTGTCGTCTACTGTGACTTGCTCTTCCTTTTTAGCTTGGTATGGGACACGACCAGTGACTTAGCCGTGTCCGCTGCCTGTGTCAGCCACTACCCCTTTCTCCTTCAATTTGTTTCCTTGCCTGTTTTAACCTAAAACAAAACTCAAAACAAACTTTAAACAAGAAGTAAATAGACAATAAGCAACAAAACATAAACACAATACTAAAAACTAGATCAAAAACGACATAAACACTGAAAGAACTAAAACTACCAAAATTAATGGAAACACTAAGCAAACCAATTAAAACTAACAAAATACCTAAAGAAAACAATAATTATCATACTAAATAAGACACAAATCTATAACAAAAACTAATAAAACAACTACCCCACACTTAAAACTTTGCTTGTCCTCAAGCAAATTCACATGGCATAAATTAAAAACTCAAACAACATTAACTATAATTCCAGTACATTGATGAAATACTTTAAGAGTCAGACATAAATAATTGCAATTTCCTTCAATCAAGATTTTCTTAACTCATTCATTAATCCAGACATACAAATCTTATCTCTCATCTAAGTGTTTCACTCGATTTCAAAAGTTAATCACTCAAACCACTCATGATTGCATACTACCATAAACTTGCTTAATTATCCAATCTCCCTCACTGATTTTCTCAAGAAATAATCCGAAGGTCTTTTATTTGGATGCAATGGGGCTAAGGTGAAGGTGTGAGAAAAGACATTTAAGCTGGAGCATCAAGAAATGGAGTATCTAAATTAGACACTACTCTTGCTAAGGCACTCATAACTCCCTCAAATGGCATACTCACAATCCATTAATACTTCACATACTTGCATACTCAAAGAAAAATACACGAGCCAACATTCCTCTTTTGCAAACCAATGCTAGAACATATGTAAATTTTGTATACATATATATACTCTTTTATTTTCTTTTTTTTATTATTTATTTTCTCTTTTTCTTTTTCTTTTATTTTTATAATTATTTTTTTATACATATATATACAAAATATAACATTGCATAAATCATCTAGCTTAACATGTAGAGGAAAAGAATAGTCAACTCTTAATCAAATACAAAGCGCAAAGTATGCATTTCACTCCAAATAGCAATACCATATTTTTATAATATTTTTTTTATTTGCTTACCCCACACTTTGAAATAAACCACCCTATTGTCATATAATACGAACTCCATTCCTTAATGCAGGCATGATGATAATAAGAGAAAGCTGAGCTGTGAATTGTGTTGATCAAACAAGAAAAGGTCAAAGGCTCAACTTGGCTCACTAAGGAATTTAATATTAAGGGAGGTCTTTTTAAGCTAAAGGGCTAACCTAATTTGCCTTCATCACTTTAAACCTTAAGATTAAATCATAATGTGAGTTCAATTAGTATGCAAAAGCAAACTCTAGAGATGCAAAATCATGAAGGTGAACACTTAAGAAAAGAAAATCAACTGATAAAAATATCAAATTATGAGGCTCAAAACTCACATAGGTGGGTTTACAAAGATTTATATGTCATAAATTGCAGAATGTGAAAATTGATCCTGAATGAATTCAAATGCTAATCTCTATGCTGATACTAAAGTCTCAACTACAATGCTAAAATCACAGAAAAGATCAATAAGATTTCAATAATTATGCCATGCACAACAAACACAATAAGCAAAACAAGACAAACAAAACAAAAATTAAAGGAAAGCTTAAAGAGTACCCCACACTTAAAATTTACATTGTCCTCAATGTAAAACAAGAATAATAAATAAAAAGAGTTAAAGGACAACCTGTCTTCCAACGTACCTGGTGAGGCAAAATCCTAGCTTTCCATCACAAACACAAAAGTTCAAAAACAAAAGTACAATATATAAAAATAAAATATCCAAATATAAAAACGTTAACATGAAAACAAAAACAAAAAATAAAAACAAAAATACACTAAACAAAATAAAAACAAGGAACTCAAAATCTATGGAAAAAGCTGGCGTGAAGATGATGCAGCTGAGGGATGGAGACTCAAGATCTTCACAAGGTTGCTATTAATTTGTTCCAACTGCTGCAATACCTCAGCATGGTTACGGTCCACCTTGCCATCCAGTCGATCCACTTTGCCCTCGAGGGCCTCAATCCTCAGAAGTACCTCTTGATGTTCCGAGACCGGAGCATCCTCATCTAGGTCAAGAGAATCCGAGTCGGACTCCTCTTGGACCCGTGCTCTCTTCTGCCTGTCCCCCGGTGCTGCAGGCTCATCTGAAGGCATCACATAAGTCCCTCTCCTATGCACCACCATGTGCATCTTCTCAAGTGTAGCTAAATCCAAAGAGTCATTACCCAAAATTCTAGTCATGCGACTAGTACTCGGGTCAAAATCCTCAACAAGGGCTACTGCTAATGTGGTAACCAACCCCCCAACACAAATTGCCCCCTTTCTTTTGTTAGCCACAGAATAAAAAATATCGGCTAACCAATAGCCGGCACTGACATGCATTGCATTAAAAGCACAATCCAGGAAAAATAGTTCACTCACTTCAACCACACCCGGGCTCTCCTTCCGAGCAAAGAATCCGCAAGCCATAAACCTATGCAAATATCTCAAAGCGGAATTTCTTAACTTAGATGCCTTGGCTGATTTGGCCACATAAGTACCCGAGTCTAAAGCTCCCCAAGCAAATTGTTGTTTAAATTCTTTGGGTACCGACCTTTCCCCGTGCTGATGAAAACCATATATATCTTTTAACTGGTCAATATTGAGCACATAAGATTTACCCAGCAATTTAAACATCAATCTAGTGCAGATTTTTTTATCATCTCTTTCAACCTTGAGAGATGTCAAAAATTCTAAAGTAAGTTCCTCAAACTGCAAAGGTCTCAAGGTGACTAGAGTTTCCCATCCAAGAAATTGCACATATCACTAAAAATAGTCCTAATTTGCAAGGCATCAAGAGATTCATCGTTAACATACCTTGTCGGGAAAAAACCCCGAGCCAAAAGACTTGGTCTCTTCCAAGATAAAGTTGATGAAGAGGAAGAAGCTCCTTCGGTTGTAGGCCTCTTTGTCTTGCGGTGTGAAACAGTCTTAGTTCTCGGCATCCTTAGAAATCTGAAAATTCAAACCAAAACTTGATCAAATCAAAATTATATGAGCAAAGAAGAAGTTTTAAGTGATTATCTCTAGTTTTGGTGAAGAAATTTGATGTTTAAAGGAAGATTTGGAGTTTTGAAATCAAAAACTATGGTTTTGGCGATACAGAGAGCAAGATAGCGAGAAAGATGAAGAACAGGAGATTAGGGATTTAATGGAAAGAAACTGGGCCAAAATCGGGTTTTTAAAAATCTAAAATTGAGGGACACGGCCGTGTTGGTGTGGACTTGGCCGTGTCCATGTGTGAAATTGGAGAGACACGGCCAAGTCTAGGTGACACGGCCATGTCTAATGCAATTGGAGGTACACGGCCACTAACTTGGCCGTGTCCCTTGCCTGTATTCGTCTCTGTGAAGAAAAGGTGCAAAATAAAAATCAAGAACAATTTTGGTAAAGTCTTGGCCGTGTGTGGCACGGCCAAGTCCTTTGGCCGTGTCACTCACTGTGACAACATGCAAAAATAACAAATCGGTGAAGTCTTGTCCGTGTGTGACATGGCCAAGGGACATGGCCAAGTCCTTTGGCCGTGTCTCCTTCTGCCACTTTTTAACTTTAACTTTTTTTTTATATCACCAAATATTAAAGATTTTGCAAACCTTCTTCTTCAAACACCCTGAAACACAAAATAAAGAAAAACCGATCAAAGCACCAATTCCATTTATTTAGACTAAACATAAAATCAAAACTTGCTAAAATTAAAATTACAACTATCAAAAATAAATGCCAACCGATGGGTTGCCTCCCATTAAGCGCTTCTTTAATGTCATATAGCTAGACATCGTGCAAGGCCTAGGGATCATGAATCAAAGTGCTGTCAATGACCCTCACTTCCTGAAATCCTTCATTGTATGGCTTAACTCTCTGTCCATTCACTTTAAAAGTCTCACTTGTTTGAGAGTTAAGTAATTCAAAAGCACCAGAAGGATACACCTGAGTTATCTCGAAAGGACCACTCCATCGAGACTTGAGTTTACCTGGAAAAAGACGGAGTCGTGAGTTAAAAAGTAAAACCTTCATACCTGGACTCAATGTCTTTCGCACTATAATTCTGTCATGAAGTGCTTTAGTGCGATCCTTGTAAATTCTCGAGCTCTCATACGCCTCATTTCTCAGCTCATCTAACTCTGAAATTTGCAGAAATCGTTCTCTCTTCGCTTTGTCCAAGTCCAAATTCAGAGTCTTGATTGCCCAATATGCTTTGTGCTCTAACTCCACTGGTAAGTGACAAGCTTTTCCAAAAACCAATCGATATGGACTCATACCTAGAGGAGTTTTAAAAGCAGTCTGATATGCCCATAGTGCATCATGCAATCTGTTTTCCCAATCCTTCCTTGACGTGTTGACTGTTTTCTCCATAATTCCCTTAATGTGCTTGTTGGATGTTTCCACTTGTCCAGAAGTCTGTGGATGATATGGGGTTGCCACCTTGTGCTTCACACAAGATTTGTGCATTAACTTCTCAAAAAGCCTGTTGCAAAAATGGCTCCCCCCGTCACTGACTATCACCCTTGGCGTACCAAATCTGCTAAGAATATTTTCCTTCACAAATTTCACAACTACATTAGCATCATTAGTACGGGTGGGGATTGCCTCCACCCATTTGGAAACATAGTCAACAGCAACTAAAATATACTCATATCCAAAAGACTTAGGGAAAGGACCCATGAAGTCTATTCCCCACACATCAAACAGTTCAACAACAATATATGATTGAAGGGGCATTTCATTCCTCCTCCCAATGTTACCTACTCTTTGGCAACGATCACAGTGCTTACAATACTCTTGAGCATCTTTAAATAAGGTAGGCCAGTAAAATCCACTTTGAAGAACCTTTTTCGCAGTCTTTCTTCCTCCAAAATGACCCCCACAGTGAACGTCATGACAAAATTGAAGAACACTCAGTTGTTCTTCCTCAGATACACACTTGCGAACTATCTCATCTTTGCATATCCGGAATAGATAAGGTTCATCCCAAAAATAAAAACTTACTCAAGTGTAAAAACCTTTTCTTTTCCTGAAATGACATGTTAGTACGCAATATACCACAGGCAAGATAGTTAGCAATATCTGCAAACCAAGGTGCATCAAATACCACAAAAAGCTGCTCATCAGGAAATGCTTCTAAATTTTTATGAATGCTATCAGATGCAAGATTTTCACTAAAGAAGGGTAATCTGGATAAATGATCAGCAACAACATTCTCACTACCCTTAGATCTTTGATTTGGAAATCAAATTCTTGCAATAACAACACCCATCTAATTAAGCGTGGTTTAGCATGTTGTTTTGTTAAAAGATATTTTAGAGCTGCATGGTTAGAATGCACAATAATTCTTGACCCAATTAAATATGCTCTAAATTTGTCTAAAGCGAAAACAACAGCTAACATTTCCTTTTCAGTTGTGGTGTAGTTCATTTGTGCACTATTCAGGGTCAAACTGGCATAATATATTACTCTCAAGTATTTATCAACCCTTTGCCCAAGAACAGCTCCTACTGCATGATTAGAGGCATCACACATGATTTCAAAAGGTAAAGACCAAACAGGAGCTACAATCACTGGTGCACTAGTTAATTTTTCCTTAAGGGAATTAAAAGCTTGCATGCATTGTGCTGTAAATTCAAATGGAACATCTTTCCCCAATAAATGGCACAATGGTTGGCTTATTTTGGAAAAATCCTTAATAAACCTCCTGTAAAATCCTGCATGCCCTAGAAAACTTCTTATTCCCTTAACAGAGGTAGGTGGGGGTAACTTAGCAATCAATTCAATTTTAGCCTTATCAACCTCAATCCCTTTACTTGACACTGCATGACCTAAGACAATGCCCTGAGTAACCATAAAATGACTCTTTTTCCAACTTAAAGTGAGGTTACATTCAATGCATCTCTCAAGCACACGAACAAGTTTATTGAGGCAATTATCAAAAGAATTACCAAAAACAGAAAAATCATCCATAAATACCTCAATAAAATCATCTATCATGTCAGAGAAGACAGACATCATGCATCTCTAAAAAGGTGCAGGTGCATTGCACAAACCAAAGGGCATACGTCGAAATGCATAAGTCCCAAAAGGACAAGTAAAGGTTGTCTTGGACTGATCCTCTGGAGCTATTGGCACCTGATAGTAACTTGAAAAGCCATCCAGAAAACAATAATGTGAGTGCCCAGAAAGTTTATCTAACATCTGATCAATAAAAGGAAGAGGGAAATGATCTTTCTTTGTAGCATTGTTCAACTTCCTATAATCGATGCACATTCTCCACCCAGTAGTAGTCCTAGTAGGAACCAATTCATTATTCTCATTTCTCACCACAGTTATTCCAGATTTCTTAGGAACTACATGTACTGGGCTCACCCACTCACTATTAGCAATTGGATAAATTACTCCTTCATCCAGCAATTTGAGCACTTCCTTCTTAACCACTTCACTCATATTTGGGTTAAGGCGCCTTTGAGTCTCCCTCACAGGTTTAGCTCCCTCTTCTAAAGTGATTCTATGCATGCACATTGAAGGGCTAATAGCCTTGATGTCACTCAACCCCCATCCTATTACTTTCTTTAATCTTTTAAGCTCACTCACCAACCTCATCTCCTCCCCTTCACTAGATATTATCACAGGTAAAGTGTTGTTATCTCCTAAAAACACATATTTCAGGTTCTTAGGTAACTCTTTCAGCTCTAATTCTAGTGAGGGGTTCTTCTCTTCTTTCTCAATGGGGGGAAGCTCACAAACTGGATCCTCCTTAAGTTCCTCTATTTCAGCACTTTCTAAGGTCTCAAGGCAACTGGCTATTTCTACATCAAAAATTTCCAAATCACTATCCAAGGTCAAAGCCAGCTCCAATTTATTAGAAGAACCTGTCTGCAAGAAAGGATTTGAAACAACTGCATCAACACACTCAATGAAAGAACAATCCTCATATAAAGCAGTTGTAGGAATAGGAGAAGTGTTAAAAATAGAAAATTCCACAGTTTGTCCTAAAACAATCATTGATAATTTTCCATTCTTAACATCTATCAAAGTGTTGGAAGTAGCCATAAAAGGCCTACCCAGCAGAATGGTGTGTGCAGATGGTGAAGAATTACCTACTTCCATGTCAAGAACAATGAAATCCACAGGTACTATCAAATCGCCAACTTTAACTAACACATCTTCTATAACCCCTTTCGGGAATCTAAGAGATCTATTAGCTAATTGTAACACCATTTTTGTTGGTTTAAGTTCCCCTAGTTCTAAATCAAGGTACACATAATAAGGCATTAAATTCACACTGGCTCCTAAATCACACATTCCATCAGTACCCTTTCCATTCCCTATAGTAATTTGAATAATAAAACTTCCAGGATCCTTTAGCTTAGGAGGTAGTTTAAGCTATAAAACAGCACTAGCTACCTCAGAAACTATCACCTTTTCATTCGGCTCATACCTTTTTTTCTTGGTATTCAGTTCTTTGAAGAATTTAGCATAAGCCAGCATGTTCTTAATTGCTTCAAGTAAGGGTAAGTTAATACTTACCTTAGATAGCATGTTGAAGATATCTGAAAATTGCTTATCTTTTTTATCATTCTTCAACCTACTGGGGAATGGTATAGGTGGCCAGTATGGATTGCTTACCTTGTGCAAATCTGTTGTAGGGGACTTCTCCCTTGATCTTTCTTCAACACCTTTGTTCTCTTGTTCTCCTTCCTTTTTATTCTCTTGCTCACCTGCATTCACAGAATTATTTTCAACATTGTTATTAATTACCTTGCCACTCCTAAGAACAGTCACTGCTTGTGCCTGCTCAGGTTGACTTGGGAACTTCCCCTTTTGTTGAATCTGCATTTGTTGAGCAAGTTGCCCCACTTGGGTCTCCACCTTCTTAAAAGATGCTTCCAAGGAATCCAGCCTCTTGTTGTTCATCTACTGATTTTTAGCACTGACTTGGATAAAAGCCTATAAACTTTCCTCCAAACTCTCTCTCTTAGGCTGACCTTGATTTGAGGATTGGCCCTGCTGTTGGTTCTGTCTCTGGAGCAAATGGAAAGGCTGTTGAGCATTATTTGTTGTCCAGGAAAAATTGGGGTGACTCCTCCAACCAGGATTGTAAGTGTTGGAGTAAGGATCATTCCTTGCTCTTGGTTGAAATCCCCCCATAGCATTAACTTGCTCAGCTTCATTCCCAAAAGACTTATATGCAGAGGGGCATATATTTGCTCCATACCCAAATGTCCCACAGATTCCACACACTTCTTGAGTAGATGAAGAAATGTTGTTCTTCATGTTTAGCATCTGAACCTGCCTTGTCAACTCAGCTATTTGACTAACCATTTCAGTATTGGCTTCCAATTGATTCACCCCTTTACTTCTTCCCCTTACACTCTTTTGTTGAGAATTAGCTCCCAACATCTCAAAGATCTCATAAGTCTCATCAGCTGTCTTTTCTCCCATGGCTCCCACAGCTGCATTGTCAATAGTGTTCTGAAATTGCTGGGTTAGACCATCATAGAAAAACTGATTAAGGAGTTGAAGTGGGTAGTGATGATGTGGACACTGGATCAATAGCATCTTGAATCTGTCCCAAGCCTCATGAAATGGCTCTCCTTCAAATTGAGAGAATGTAGCAATCTTCCCTCTCAACTCAGCTGTCTTTTGGTGTGAATAGAACTTGCCCATGAACTTGTTATAAACTTGCTCCCAAGTTGTCAGTGAATTTTCAGGCAACATCATGAGCCAGCTCTTTGCCCTATCCTTCAAAGTATAAGGGAAACATCTCATCCTCAACTGATCTTCTATTAGTCCTCCCAAAGGAAAAGTATTGAGGGTGGAGTAGAAATCCCGAATAAAGTTCAAAGGATCTTCATTTGTAACTCCATAGAATGATGGCAGAATATTGTAGTGAATGTTCTTCAACTCATAATTCCTTGCTGCATCTGTCAGTCTTATGCAAGAAGTGGAAGTTCCAATGACAGGTCTAGCAAAGTCTCTCATCGTTCTTTTCCTTTCTTCAGCCATTTTAACAGATTGTTCAGATTCTGATTCAAATTCAGAAGTGTCCTCCTCTGTATCAAATCCAGTGTAGAGCTCAAACTCTTCTCTGCTCCTTTTCACTCTCTGAATTTCTGGAATGAATGGATGTAGCTCTCCTTCGAGTGATCTCCTGCCTTGCATAAACAGAAATTTTCTAGAAAAAGAAACAATTAAAAGCAAAAGACAAAATAAAATAAAATGAAAATAGTGAGAAATAATCTAAAATATATATATATATATTTAAATAAACAATTACGCCAATTAGCCTCCCCGGCAGCGGCGCCAAAAACTTGTTGCGCTCAAATTAACTCTACCACAAAGCGTCACTCGCAAGTATACGAGGTAGCTGTAGCAAAGGTGATCGCCCCAAGGTCGTCTCACAAGGAAGCTAAAGTGACTAATTGATTATCAGATTTTAAATAACAAGTAATGAAGAAATTTAAATTGCTAACAATTAAAGAAAACAGATTGATTAAAGTTTAAAACAAATAAAAGTAAATTGAATTGATTATTTGATTCACTTAATAGAATGGTATAGGGTTTGCACTTCTCTACTACTAATATGTATGAACGGTTATTCCACTTAACTAATTTAATTTTAAAGATTAAATCTCAAACAACTTAATTAATTGAGTCAAGGAAATAAGCTCTCGCATTCAAACCTCTTACAACTAATCTTGTTATGATTGAAACAATCTTTTTAATAGGTTATATCTCTAATTCACCTAAGTCCTTAATTGAATTGTTCCAGCATTAGACTTCATCTCTCAATCCATCATCTAATACCTAAAACACGCAATTGGTGGCCAATCAACTATATGTTAATAATATTTCATTCAATCAAGGCTAAAGAAATTATTAGCTAAGAGAATAACCAATTCATACAATCATAGCAGATCCATACAAACCCTAGACTAGATCAAATTAGTTCATAATGCAATCAAACATATTCATCTCATTAATGTTCAAAGAAATCAAAATAGACATGATAATATCCATTCAATGAAAATAAAGAGAATAAGTTCGAGAACAAAACCAAGTTACAACTCTTTGAAGCTTCTGAAGAATCTCTTGTTCAAATCTTGCAAGAAGGATATATCAATGGCATGAACAATCTAATCTAGCTAGTTTTAATCCAAAGTGTAATTGAAATCAAAGAAAAACAAAGTTAACAAAAACCCTAATCTCTTTGACGGCTCTATTCTCTCTCAAAATCGCCAACAGTCCCCCAAACCCTAGCTTCCTTTTCCTTTTATATGAATCATCCATTTAAAATCCGCTGCGTGCTTGGTTTATGAGGGACACTGCCAAGTTGCATGTGACTTGGCCGTGTGAGTGCTCTTGGGAGGGACACGGCCACTGACTTGGCCATGTCCCTTGCATGTGTTCACTTCTGTTTGCTTTCGATCCTTTTTCTTCTTTGGTTGAATGACACAGCCAAGTCAGAGGTGACTTGGCTGTGTTGCACCATTTTGGAGGGACACAGCCACAAGACTTGGCCGTGTCCCTTGTCTGTGTCTTCCATTGGAGATTTGCAATTTCTTTCCCTTTGGAACTAAGTGCGACACGGCCAGGTTGGATTGACTTGGCAGTGTCTGGGCTTCATTGGAGGGACACGGCCACTGACTTGGCCGTGTCCCTTGCTTGTGTCATCTACTGTGACTTGCTCTTCCTTTTTATCTTGGTATGGGACACGGCCAGTGACTTGGCTGTGTCCGCTGCCTGTGTCAGCCACTGCCCCTTTCCCTTCAATTTGTTTCCTTGCCTGTTTTAACCTAACACAAAACTCAAAATAAACTTTAAACAAGAAGTAAATAGACAATAACCAACAAAACATAAACACAATACTAAAAACTAGATCAAAAACGACATAAACACTGAAAGAACTAAAACTACCAAAATTAATGAAAACACTAAACAAACCAATTAAAACTAACAAAATACCTAAAGAAAACAATAATTATCATACTAAACAAGACACAAATCTATAAACAAAAACTAATAAAGCATCTGCAAATTGAAGAATGGGAAAGAGAGAAGAACCGTTTTTCAACAAGAAGGAACGAGAAAGGAAACTATCAATCTGGTAGCCAAACATGCAAAAGGTGGTAGGTGTTAACGCTACTAGCCAAGGAACAAGGAGACGGTTTTTGAATTAGGGAAACCGATGTCTTGGGTTCTTAATAAGCTCCAAAGAAAGGGATTGTTACAACCCTTAAATCCTCATCCTTTGCCTAACCCTTTCCCACCTAATTTTGACACTAAAGTATTTTGTTAGTTTCATCAAATACAAGGGCATGACACGGATTGATGTGTGAGATTGAGGCATGAAATCCAAAATCTAATTGATAGTGGGAAGCTACCTGAGCCCAATAAGCCAAACACTAAAGACAACCCATTACCAAAATTCAATAGGGTACCACCACCGGCAACTTTCATGATTGGAGGGGGTTTGCATGAAGATTTTGTCATGTCTTCCTTCCAAGATGTGGGTAGAGAAGCAACCCAAGAAGAAGGGGTACTTGGTGAAATTAAACAAGCTATGGCGAGTAAAGAAGTAGCAATTTATGTTGTCAATGGGTTTTGGGACTCAAGAGATAGCGATGATGATCTTGTGACCAAGAAGGAGGAATGGACTTGGTCTGAGCCTAAAGAAGATGAAGTAATGAACACTAGATCTGGTAAGCCTTATGCAAGGCCACCACCTAAAGAGGTACAAACTAATAAGGGGAAGGAAGTTGAAGTAGGAAATAAAGAAGAGGAAGATGATGTTGTACTCAAACAATCGAAAAGAACCCAAGCAAGTATTAGCATGTGGGACTTATTGGCTACTTCTAAAAAGCACCGAGAAACTATGGCCAAGGCCTAGCTAGCATGCCAATATCTACCTCCACAGCACCAGAGGAGCTGATCAACTCCATAAAAATTGGAGGAGTAATGAAATGTGAAGATATTCAAGAGAAGAGTGGAGTTAATATGGGAGCTATTTCTTTCTCAGATGCGGATTTACCAGAAGAGGGGAGAGATCACATCCGCCCTCTCTTTATCAAAATAGAAATCAAAGGGAAAAGGACTCCATTTGTGATGGTCTGTAATATCCCGAAATAGACCCTAAGAGTTTTGGAGTTATTGTTGTTGTATTTGGATTTAATGTATATGTGTATATGGGTAATATAAAGATAATATATATAAGACATATACATATACATCATATATATATACATGGGATATAAAATTGGTGTAGGGAAAGTGAATTGTATATATATTTGTATAATTAAGTAATAATAATGATAATAAGAACAAAAAGAAAAGAGAAGAAGAAAGTCAAAGAAAGAATATGTGGTGGAGATTTAAAGTTTTAGTATTAGTATTATTATTATTATTATTATTATTATCATTATTGTTATTGTTATTGTTATTGTTATTATTATTATTATTATTATTATTATTATTATTATTATTATTATTATTATTATTATTATTATTATATAAGATAAGAACGGAAGAAGCAAGAAGTTTCTTGTTTCTTCTGCTTCTTCTTCTTTGTGGCCGAGAGAGAGAGAGAGAGAGAGAGAGGATGATTTTGAGAAGATTGAAGATTTTTATTCAAGATTTGGCAAATAACCAAGTAAGTATTCATTCCTTTACATTGATTTCTATGGTTTGAGTTTGAATTTGATGTGGGTAGTTATGAGGATGATGATGAATTGTTGAGATTTGAGGTAGTTAATATGTTAAGATGATGATAGTGAAAGATTGAAAGATATATATAGATTTAAATGGTTTTTTGTGAAGATGATGAAGGATTAGTGAAATTGGTGGGTAAGGATTTAATATGTATTAGTTGGAGAATTGAATAATTGATGTATGATTGATGTATGTTTGTGTTTAATGGAGTTTAAAACATAGAATACATGTGTTTGGTCTGGGAACATAGGTATTTTGGGTGCCACGCCCGTGGCCATTGGCTGCCACGACCGTGGCCATTGGAAGCCATGGCCGTGGAGGTGTTGAACACAAGAAACATATTCACTTTATATGCCACGGCCGTGGGGATTGGAAGGCCACGACCGTGGCCATTTTAGAGCATTTGGGCAGAATTGGTTGTTAAGCCACGCCTGTGGGGGAATGGTAGGCCACGGCCGTGGGGCCCTAGAGAGAGAAGTCGGTTTGTAATTTGTGATCTAAAGGTCTAGTATGTGATTAATCTAAGAATAATTGTATTGAGATTCATATATTTTATTATTTGAATGGAATAGGTTGTGAAGAAAATGGATGGCTCTAATTCAAGTGGTGAAGAGTAATTGAAAAAGGAAGTGTGTAGTTTGGTGTAAGTGGTACATAAGGTAAGTACAAACCCTATTTGATTGAGTATGTTTATATATTCTTAGATCTTAACACATTTAGCTATAAATGTGTTAAGTAATCTATTATATTGTTGATGCTTATGAATAATGTAAATTGCTATGTATATATATATATATTATTAATGAAATATAAAATGTGAAAGAGGTGCTGATATGAGGAAATATGGCAAGTGAAAGATATGAGGATCATTAAAAGGTATGTGCAATATAATTGATTATAAATTGTAATACAATTGAGATATAAGGAGATGTGTGAAATTAATGTTATAAGCTATAATGATGTAAATGATATGATTGAAGCATGTTTATATGATATGTTTGTTTAATTGATATTCAATATCATTGATGATATATATATATACTTGAATAGTGAAGTGTTATATTGTGAAATGAAATGTGAAGCCATTGTGATTGGCTATGATGATTCAAATGAGATATGAAGCCATTGTGATTGGCTATGATGGTTCAATTGAGATAAATGGGGCATGTTTGCCTATATTATGATGAGAATTGGAAATGGAATTGAGAATGAAATAATAAATGAATTGTGTGTGTCTAATATGTTGATTCAATCTTCAGAGTTCTGGATTTGGCGGCATGCCTAGAAAATGTGAAAATGTAATAGTCTTGCTGGGTTGAGGATCTCTTTGAATTGAGATCCAAGAGACTGGGTCTGTTACTTGATAAAATGTGAAATGTGAATTGTAGTAACAGTCTAGCCGGGTTGAGGATCTCCTCGAGTTTAGCCGAGTTGATGATCCAAGAGACTGGGTCTGTTACGCTATCCATGGATAGAGATATGAGATATATTGCCTACGGGCTTGATCATTGTGATTATGGACCAATGCAGTAACTCTGAACTTTGAATAACATATTAGTGTCTTTTGGGCCCGAGTCTGTCTTTGTTGTCAATGTGATATTTAAATGTTGAAATAAATGAGTAATGAGATCTATGGCTGCCTTTATTGGTAGTGTGATTCATGATTGATGAATTGTGAATAAAATGATGTTGTGAAGTATGATTTTGTAATATGTGTATTAATATATTGAGGAGCTTTGTTGAGATATGAGTTTATGAAAATGTTGTATGATGTGTAACATGTATATGAATGTGGAATTTGTGAGGTTTGTTTTTATAAAGGTTTGAATAAGTCATTGAATAATGATTTGTTAAAATGATGTATATGTATATGTATATGAGATAGAAATAGTAAGTATCGTATTATGAATGTTCTATGTAAATATGTATATAATTAATGAGACTAGTGGGGAACATATGAAGAATGCATTGAGAAAGGAAAATGTGGTAAAAGAATAATAAAACATGATGCTAAAAATATGAGGTATGATTCTTTTGTAAAGTATATTTTAATATTTATTTGTACTACTAAGCTCTCGGGCTTAGCGCGGATTTTTAATCGCGCAGGTGGCTATGCGGTTGATTCGAAAGTTAAGTTGTTATGGCACGAGAAGGGTAAGAGTGTTTCGAGACCAACTAGAAGGTGATGCATACATGTAAAGTTTAATTCTGTTATATTATTCACAATCATATATTCATATGTATAATGATTTATTAAATGTTATTAAAATCTAAAGATAGTAATGTTTGAACTTGGATAAGATTTTTTTAAAAAAAATTAAAACTAGGAGTGACATTCTTACACTCTATATACGTATTGTATGTATACTAGGTATATGTATAGTACCTATATAGAATATGGGGATGTTACAATTATTTTGGTATCAGAGCTTAGGTTCGAGATTCTCGACCTAAGTAGAATTAAAAAGAGAAAGTTTTGAAAAGCTTAAAGAGAAGTAAAAAGAAAAGTTTTGAATTGAAGTTTGTAATACATGCATATGCATTCACATCTAGGTTGGTCTCGAACGTGGCATTATGTGATTTGTGATGTATTTGAATTACATGAGATATATGATAATGTGTAAATGAGGTTTTATATGAAAGCAAAATTTGAAATGTTGATAATTGAGAGATGATGGTGATATAAAGAAATGATATGGAAGGTATAGGTAAAAAGTTTGATTATTGATATATGTTTGACATATAAAGGAATGGCTAGAAGAATAAAGTTGGAAATGAGTTAGAAACAAATTAAGATTAAAGTATGTAATCTTTCCTCTAATATTTGAATCTCTTTCCAATAAACTTTATGTTTGGATTTCTATAAAGAGGAAATATTGTTGGATGGGTAATATGAAAAGATATGTTATTTTAATGAAAAATATAATACAGTGAAATATTGAATGAGTTGATTGGTGCAAGTTGAGTGTGATAATTTAAGGTGTGTATATGTAAAGTTAAGGTTTTGTTAAAAAAAAAAAGAAATAATGTTGGTTAAGTATGAAGATATATTGGTGTTGTTTGTATTGTTAAATACAAACATGGTGATTTCAATGTTAGAAATGCGATATGGTTGAATATTGTGAAAGCTCATGTTAATGGTGGTAATATGAGACATTTAGATTTTTGGAATGAGCTTAATAATTGTGAAACATATATGTTTTGATGTTGCTTTGTGGTATATACATATAAGATGTTTTAAAGTTGATATTAAGAGAATGAGATGAATAAGTTGAAAGTTTATAGTTTTAATGGAATGTGGATAAAGATCATTTAAATATTGATAGTTTAATGTATTTAATATATGAGATATATGAAATATATATTAGTGCACATGAAAGTATTATGAAATGGGGAATGAGACTGATAGTAGGAAAATTTGGTTTGAAATAAAAGAAAAGGAATTGATCAAATGGGAAATGAGTTACTTTAAGTAATTTGATTGGAAAGGATGAAAATGAATATGGAAGATATGTTAAAGGTATTTAAAAGCAAATGTGAGAGAGATATCACATTGGAAATGTGATTAAGTTCTTTGTGAAATAATATTATAAGTAGAGTGTATATATTTATTGAAGTTAATGAATAACTTAAGTTATGTTCAAAGAATGAGAATGATAAGAGTTAAAGGAAAGTGATAAATCTTATATTTGTATAAACTATATGCAAAAGAAAAATTTAATAAATTGCATAATTATGTGTATATGTAAAGAGGATATGTGAAATGAACTTTTCGACATGAATGTAATGGTTATATGTAAGAAAGGTGGGAAGTGAGTCACATTATAAACATGACCTATGAATGTGTATATGATACGTTTATTATATTATACCATTGCATGTTTAATGGTATTAGAAATGAGATTGCATATAGTAGTGGAATTAATAAGGATTAAATCTTAATTTATGCAGAATAGAGTATGTGATGAAATAGAAAATGAAAATGGATTTGGGTAATATTGGATAGTGATATTGTGATGGTAATAACTAAATGAGACTACCATAAGATGTTTTGGAACTCAAAGTATTTGTGTGGAAATGTTTTATGTATAAGTGTATAATAAGAAATTGTAATGAAAGAATTGTATATTTGGAATTTTTAGAAGAGATGGATTGGAAACGAAGTAATAAATGGAACTTATGTAAGATTTGTATCTGATTGAAGGATGGGCATAGAAAATGTTAACGATAACACTATTGCATATGAGTTAGGTTAATGATTATTAAATAGTCAAAAGCAAACTGTTTTGAGATGGAATTAAAATGTGTTAATTCTTGGTGTAATAAAAGTTTAGAGGATAAATATATAATTTTTGTGATACAATCTAGCATTATAGTCGTAAAGACTGGAATTCGAATGATAGAAGAATGATATTGATTTACAAATCTCAAGTGTGATTGTTAATATATCATGGTCATATGATTTGGTTAGTGTGATTAGTTGGTTAGTTTTATTATCTTTAGATTTAGAGCTGAGATGATATACCTATAGTACAGTTTTGGTGAGATTGATAACTATGTTTCTAGACATATTGGTTAAAAGATATGATTGAATACTGAGATGATCTATATAGTTGATGATATATGTGTATACTATTTTGATGTGATGAGAAACCATGATGGTTGAAAATGAATTATAATTGAGGTACAGTGCCTAATTGATTTTGAGAAATGAATTGTGAAAAGATAAATGAACGGACCTATCTGCCTCCTGCGGACCCCTGGGATTGGCAGTGGCCTGAGGCCCAATGGGCAACCGACCTGGTTGGGGAAAGTTCGTTTATGAGGTTATAGTTATTGGCTATATTGATAAATTTGGTATGAGTATGAGAAATGATGATATAATTTTTGAAGTAATGAAATGTATATTTGTAAGCATAATTCTTATTGAGTGAATATATGAAATTGCAAAGACAAGAATTTGAATATAAGTTTGACCTAATGGAAATTAGGTTATATATATAGGTATATATTGTAAAATCCAATGAAAAATTTCGATAAGTTAATTGTTGATTTGAATCAAATAAGGTTGAAATGTTAGTATATTGATAGATAGATCGATTGATTTAGATTTCGCTAAAGTTGCAAGTCAATATTGAGATTTAATATGTACAGTTGTACTAAGAGTGTAAAATTGAATTATATAAATTGTACATGGTGAGAAAAAGAGAAATGTTGTTCACCTGTTAAGTAAGTTTAAAAGCATTATGTTAACATTTATATTAAGTGAGAAGCAAGCTAAAAAAAAAAGTAAGGATATTGTTATCCATTGAGGTTTGGTAAATGTTATTTTGAAGGTGATTGTAAGAATGGAATAATCAATGTTAAGATATTAATTAATGACTTTTGAGGTTAAAGTTAAGAGATTATTTATAAAGAGATGAAGTGATATATATATATTTTGAATGTAATAGATGTATGGAATATATAGATTATAAGATGAATTGATTATTGTGTAGAAGAACATTTTTGGGAATGTAATGAGCTATCTGGGTGATTCTGTTGAGAAAGTTATAAGATAAATATAGATTGATAATGGTGAGTTATGATTTACTTAAAAGGGGGAGAGTAAAAGTTGAGTGATTTGATAAATTATAATGTAGGATATGATTATCTTCATATGAAATTAAAGGTTTTAATATGTTAAGAATGGGTTGTTATGGTGTTAGATAATTTCGAGGACGAAATTTCTTAAGGGGGAGAGAATTGTAATATCCTGAAATAGACCCTAAGAGTTTTGGAGTTATTGTTATTGTATTTGGATTTAATGTATATGTGTATATGGGTAATATAAAGATAATATATATAAGACATATACATATACATCATATATATATACATGGGATATAAAATTGGTGTAGGGAAAGTGAATTGTATATATATTTGTATAATTAAGTAATAATAATGATAATAAGGACAAAAAGAAAAGAGAAGAAGAAAGTCAAAGAAAGAATATGTGGTGGAGATTTAAAGTTTTAGTATTAGTATTATTATTATTATTATTGTTATTGTTATTGTTATTGTTATTATTATTATTATTATTATTATTATTATTATTATTATATATATATATAAGATAAGAACGGAAGAAGCAAGAAGTTTCTTGTTTCTTCTGCTTCTTCTTCTTTGTGGTCGAGAGAGAGAGAGAGAGAGAGAGAGAGAGAGAGAGAGAGAGGATGATTTTGAGAGGATTGAAGATTTTTATTCAAGATTTGGCAAATAACCAAGTAAGTATTCATTCCTTTACATTGATTTCTATGGTTTGAGTTTGAATTTGATGTGGGTAGTTATGAGGATGATGATGAATTGTTGAGATTTGAGGTAGTTAATATGTTAAGATGATGATAGTGAAAGATTGAAAGATATATATAGATTTAAATGGTTTTTTGTGAAGATGATGAAGGATTAGTGAAATTGGTGGGTAAGGATTTAATATGTATTAGTTGGAGAATTGAATAATTGATGTGTGTTTGTGTTTAATGGAGTTTAAAACATAGAATACATGTGTTTGGTCCGGGAACAGAGGTATTTTGGGTGCCACGCCCGTGGCCATTGGCTGCCACGACCGTGGCCATTGGAAGCCATGGCCGTGGAGGTGTTGAACACAAGAAACAGATTCACTTTATATGCCACGGCCGTGGGGATTGGAAGGCCACGACCGTGGCCATTTTAGAGCATTTGGGCAGAATTGGTTGTTAAGCCACGCCTGTGGGGGAATGGTAGGCCACGGCCGTGGGGCCCTAGAGAGAGAAGTCGGTTTGTAATTTGTGATCTAAAGGTCTAGTATGTGATTAATCTAAGAATAATTGTATTGAGATTCATATATTTTATTATTTGAATGGAATAGGTTGTGAAGAAAATGGATGGCTCTAATTCAAGTGGTGAAGAGTAATTGAAAAAGGAAGTGTGTAGTTTGGTGTAAGTGGTACATAAGGTAAGTACAAACCCTATTTGATTGAGTATGTTTATATATTCTTAGATCTTAACACATTTAGCTATAAATGTGTTAAGTAATCTATTATATTGTTGATGCTTATGAATAATGTAAATTGCTATGTATATATATATATATTATTAATGAAATATAAAATGTGAAAGAGGTGCTGATATGAGGAAATATGGCAAGTGAAAGATATGAGGATCATTAAAAGGTATGTGCAATATAATTGATTATAAATTGTAATACAATTGAGATATAAGGAGATGTGTGAAATTAATGTTATAAGCTATAATGATGTAAATGATATGATTGAAGCATGTTTATATGATATGTTTGTTTAATTGATATTCAATATCATTGATGATATATATATATACTTGAATAGTGAAGTGTTATATTGTGAAATGAAATGTGAAGCCATTGTGATTGGCTATGATGATTCAAATGAGATATGAAGCCATTGTGATTGGCTATGATGGTTCAATTGAGATAAATGGGGCATGTTTGCCTATATTATGATGAGAATTGGAAATGGAATTGAGAATGAAATAATAAATGAATTGTGTGTGTCTAATATGTTGATTCAATCTTCAGAGTTCTGGATTTGGCGGCATGCCTAGAAAATGTGAAAATGTAACAGTCTTGCCGGGTTGAGGATCTCTTTGAATTGAGATCCAAGAGATTGGGTCTGTTACTTGATAAAATGTGAAATGTGAATTGTAGTAACAGTCTAGCCGGGTTGAGGATCTCCTCGAGTTTAGCCGAGTTGATGATCCAAGAGACTGGGTCTGTTACGCTATCCATGGATAGAGATATGAGATATATTGCCTACGGGCTTGATCATTGTGATTATGGACCAATGCAGTAACTCTGAACTTTGAATAACATATTAGTGTCTTTTGGGCCCGAGTCTGTCTTTGTTGTCAATGTGATATTTAAATGTTGAAATAAATGAGTAATGAGATCTATTGCTGCCTTTATTGGTAGTGTGATTCATGATTGATGAATTGTGAATAAAATGATGTTGTGAAGTATGATTTTGTAATATGTGTATTAATATATTGAGGAGCTTTGTTGAGATATGAGTTTATGAAAATGTTGTATGATGTGTAACATGTATATGAATGTGGAATTTGTGAGGTTTGTTTTTATAAAGGTTTGAATAAGTCATTGAATGATGATTTGTTAAAATGATGTATATGTATATGTATATGAGATAGAAATAGTAAGTATCGTATTATGAATGTTCTATGTAAATATGTAAATAATTAATGAGACTAGTGGACAACATATGAAGAATGCATTGAGAAAGGAAAACGTGGTAAAAGAACAATAAAACATGATGCTAAAAATATGAGGTATGATTCTTTTGTAAAGTATATTTTAATATTTATTTGTACTACTAAGCTCTCGGGCTTAGCGCGATTTTTAATCGCGCAGGTGGCTATGCGGTTGATTCGGAAGTTAAGCTGTTATGCCACGAGAAGGGTAAGAGTGTTTCGAGACCAACTAGAAGGTGATGCATACATGTAAAGTTTAATTCTGTTATATTATTCACAATCATATATTCATATGTATAATGATTTATTAAATGTTATTAAAATCTAAAGATAGTAATGTTTGAACTTGGATAAGATTTTTTTTTAAAAAAATTAAAACTAGGAGTGACATTCTTACACTCTATATACGTATTGTATGTATACTAGGTATATGTATAGTACCTATATAGAATATGGGGATGTTACATGGTCAATGATGGGTTCACCATAAAAGTTTTTCCACTTAAAATATAGCCAAAGCTAGCTATGTCAACAAGGGATCTAAACCCGACCGAGGTAACCATTCGGGCTTATGACAACACTAAGAGACATGCCGGAGGAACTTTCAAAGTTGCTGTCAAGGTTGGTCCAATTAAATCTATTGTTGAATTTGTGGTTTTGGACATACCTGTTACCTTTGCCTTACTCTTAGGATGACCATGGTTTCATCCTCTTGGTGGATTTCCTTCCCCCCTTCATCAAAATATCAAGTTCCCTAACGGTGATAAGACAGTGGTCATCGAGGCCGAAGATAATGAGATTGTTAATGCACTAATGATTGAGAGGCCTCTCAATGGTTTCCAAGTATCTGTGATTTTTAATGATTAAGTGGTGGATTCCAAAGTCTTGAATATGATGAAGAGCATGAACTACCTTCCCGGAGCTGGTCTTGGAAAGGGTAAGGCCGGTTTGACCAAGTTGCCAGATTTTAAAACTCAAACTTCCAATAAGGGGTTGGGATATGATGAAGCCAACAATGCCCAGCTAAAAGAAGAATGAGAAGATGAATTTCACACCAATCGAAGAAATCTTTGTCAAAGCTCCAGATATGGGACCACTCCAGGGAAAGCCTGAGCCTATCATGTTCATGGAAAAGTTTATCCCAAGTTTTGAAATTTTTGCAGATGTTGCCGAGCTAGTGGAGCAAGTGAAGAAAGAGCTCACCCTGCCAGCCAACAAAGAACCCAATTTGGAAGAGAAGAGTGAAGCTGTCCTGAAAGCCGAGATGACTCTAGAGGAGATTGCTGCCCTGGTTGAAGAAAAGTTTGAAGACATCCTGCCTTTTGATTTTGAGAACAATGATTTTGATTTTGATTTTAATTTTTCTACTTTGTATGAGGATGAAGATGTTTTCTTTTCCAAAATGAATGCAATAAAGTCTAACTTTGCTTACTTGTGTGATGCTTCTCCTAATGGTTGCATACATTCAAATAGCTGTTACATGAGCATCTTTAATATTAATTCTATTAACACACAATCATTAAATTTAGGAACAATCAAAAATCCTAAAAACATTAGCATAGCATCCGACCTTACTCTTGATGAGAGAGAGAGATTTGAAAAAATATTCAAAAAATATGAAGAAGTGTTTGCTTGGTCTTATGAGGATATGCCTGGAATAGATCGAGACATAGCCGAACATCTTATTCCTACTTACACTCAGGTGAAACCTGTCAAACAAAAGCTTAGGCAATTAAGACCTGAGTGGGCTGAATTGGTCAAAGAAGAGGTCATCAAACAAATACAAGTGAAGTTCCTTGAAGTAATAGAATATCTAGATTGGCTACCCAACATAGTACCCGTGCCAAAGAAAGATGGAAGAATAAGGGTCTGTGTGGACTATAGAGATTTGAACAAGGCTTCCCCTAAAGATGATTTTCCTTTACCCCATATAGATGTTCTCATTGACAGTGCAGTCTCTAGCGTGCTACACTCGTTTGTACATGGATTTTTCGGATACAACCAAGTGTTAATGGCCCAAGAGGATAAAGCCAAAACTGCTTTCATTACTACATGGGATATATTTTGTAATAGGGTGATGCCGTTCGGCTTAAAGAATGCTAGAGCAACCTACCAAAGGATGGCCACCACATTATTTCAGGACACGATGCACAAAGAAGTTAAAGTATATGTTGATGATATGATGGTGAAATCGGACACAAGGGAACAACACTTCCAAAACTTAGAATTATTCTTTGATAGAACATTGAAATATAAACTAAGATTGAACCCGAAGAAGTGTGTGTTCGGTGTTACTTCAGGTAAATTATTGGGTCATGTGATTGGTCTGAATGGCATTGAGATTGATCCTGACAAAGTTAAAGCAATCAGGGATATGCCATCCCCGAAGATGAAGAGAGAGTTTAGGGATTCATCAGTAAATTACAATAAATTAGCAGATTTATAGCAAAGCTCACAACAATCTGTGAGCCTAACTTCAAATTGCTTAAAAAGAATTAGCCAGTAATATGGAATGAAAAGTGTCAAAAGGCCGTTGAGCTAATAAAAGAGTATTTGTTGAATCCACCTGTTTTAAAACCACCGAAACCCAAAAAACCTCTATTACTATACTTAGCAGTAGAAGAAGAGTCAATAGGAGTCATGCTAGCCTAAGCAGATGAGTCAAGGATTGAGCATGCAGTTTACTATTTGAGTAGAAAGCTCCTACCTTATGAAATTAAGTATAGTATCATTGAAAAGACCTGTATAGTCGTGGTTTGGTCTTCTAAGAAGTTGCGAAATTACTTTCAATCTTACAGTGTGCAAGCAATTTTCAGGTTGGATCCAATGAAATACTTAAGGGAGACACCCTCTTTGATTAGGAAGTATGGTCGATGGTTAATAATATTAGAAGAATTTGAGATTGAGTATGTAACCAGGAAAACAATCAAAGGTAGAGCGGTAGCAGAATTCCTGGCCCAACAACCATTACCAGATAGCGAAGATTTAGTCTTGGAATTTTTAGATGAACATTTAAAGGCAATTGAAGTACAAGGGTGGAAAATATATTTTGATGAAGCAGTAAATAGGAAAGGAGTAGGTTTTGGAGTCATACTAGAATCACCCAAAGGGGGAACTTATCCCTTTAGCCAAAAAGTTGAAATTAAGGGCAACCAATAATATGGTAGTGTACGAAGCTTATATTTTTGGTTTGGAAGTCCTAATGATTATGGAGGTGGATAAGGTGGAAGTTTTTGGTAATTCATTTCTAGTAGTATCCTACGTAAATGGAGAGTGGGAATTGAAAGAAGAAAAATTAAAACCATACCACCATTACTTGACCATGATGAAGAAGTTAAGAAGATTATTCGGCAAGGTTACTACTGGTTGACCATAGAGAGAGATTGTATTGAGTTCATAGAGAAGTGCCAACAATGTCAAATGTATCATAACTTGAATCACATGCCTCCTGAAGAATTGCATTCTTTGTCTTCACCCTGGCCATTTGCCACATGGGGTATCGACATTATAGGAGAGATACATCCAATAGCCTCAAATGGTCACCGTTTCATTGTAGTAGCGGTAGATTATTTTTCAAAATGGGCCGAAGCTGAATCTTTCAACAAACTGGGCGCAAGTCAAATGGCTAGATTTATTGAAAAGAACCTCATCTGTAGATACGGGGTCCCGCACAGTGTGATATCAGACAATGGGGTATAGTTTGAAGGAGCAGTTAAGGATTTATTCTCGAAGAATTGAATCAATCATCACCGATCCTCTCCTTATAGATCAAAGGATAATGGTGCAGTAGAAGCAACAAACAATACAATTAAGCAAATTCTATCCAAGATGACCAAGACTTATAGAGATTGGTAGGAGATTCTTTCCTTTGCTTTATGGGGATATAGGACAAGTGTGCGAACACCTACTGGAATGACACCATTCTCTTTGGTTTACGGGATGGAAGCAGTGTTGCCAATTGAAATAGAAATCAAGTCGTTGAGAGTAGTTTTGGAAGCCGAACTGCCTGAAACAGAATGGGTAGCGAGTAGATACACACAATTAGCTTTACTAGAAGAGAGAAGGTTAAAGGCACTATATCATCACCAACTGTATCAAAAGAAGATAGCTCAGGCCGGTAATAGAAGGGTTAAGATAAAAAAAACTCAGAGTCGGGCATTTGGTATTGAAGCAATGTAAGCCTAATGTATCTAATCCGAGAGGGAAATTTAGGCCTAGTTGGGAAGGGCCATATGTCATGAAAAAAGTCATGAACAAGGAAGCAGTGAAGCTATCAGACATGGATGGGAACAAGTTTAGTGAGCTAGTGAACATTGACAGGTTGAAGAGGTTTTATGTATATAAAAAAAGAGGAGCTCGCTAGGTTGAAAACCCAAAAAGGGCGGCCTAGGCAAAAGTTAGAACAGTCCGCTAGTTTCGAAAACCCGAAAGGGCGGGCTAGGCAACAATTAGGGTTAATTGAGAGAAAATCATCAATTAGAAACCCTAAAGGGCTAGTTGGCAATAGGAGTGATCTTGTGTATGCTGGCTTTATGTTTGGTTGTTCCCCAATTTAATAAAATAGAATTAATGTTAAAGTTGTTCTATGTGCACTATTATAAGTATTTGACCAGATATGGATGAAATAAATAAACACAATAGCAAAAGGTGATGACAGATTATAAATGGAAAAGAAGCATCTTTTATTACTTTAATTATTTTTCATCCTAACATTACACTTTTTGAATTGACAAATGTAAAATCTTTGGCAGATGATAAGTGTAACGTGCAGGCCAGCTTTGCCTCAGCCGATCCAAGTAGGCTTCAGTCAAGCAAGGCATGTCTAAATCAGGAGTAAAGTCAGAATCGCGAGGTTCAGCTCCGTGTTGACGGCCAAGTCGACAAGGATCATAGCATGTACCTGGACGAAGAGCAGCAAGGGGAACATACATCAAGTATGTTCGCATGGTGATACAAGAAATCTTCCACCAAGGTACCAACCAACGGATGTTAACTTCAGCGCTTGAGTGGATCCAGTCAACCCAGTCAACATATGAAGAAGCAGGATGGGCAGAATGATGCCGTGGCAGATATCTGGCAAAATTCGTGGATGGAGTATCAAGCAAACAGAGACGCTCCTAAAGCCAAATCTGTGAGGAAAGAATTAAATTTAAAAAAAAAAAGAGTCCGCTAAGTTGAAAACCCGCAAGGGCAGCTTAGGCAAAAATCAGGACAGCTCGCTAGTTTTGAAAACCCATATGGGCAGACTAGGCAAAAATTAGAGTAATTTAAAAAAAAAAAGTCCGCTAAGTTGAAAACCCGCAAGGGCAGCTTAGGCAAAAATCAGGACAGCTCGCTAGTTCCGAAAACTCACATGGGTGGACTAGGCAAAAATTAGAGCAATAAAATAAAGAAAAGAAGAAAAAGAAAACCTAAATTGAAAACCCGAAAGGGCAGTTTAGGTAATTACATGAAGCAGCAATGGACTCCCAGTCAGTCTCTTTGACAATCCTGACTTAAGTTGGTTTAATCCAACTAAAGTCTCGGCTAAGACCATAGGTATCGGCGACAAGCCTCCTTCCATTTGGTCCATGATATCCAATACTCGTGGATCAATATCACCATCAGAAGAAATGAGCAAGAATTGGCCAAGCAAGAAAAGACAGAGCATGTGCCCCTAAGCCTTAGTAGGAGCCAAATGAGAGAGACAAAAATTGATCAAGTGAGCAAGTAGAATTTTCTCACCTCTCATTAGCCGAAGAACTTCAAGCTTTGAAATTTGAAATAACATCTACATCTTCTGATGAGTCTTGGAAATCAGTATGGGTAACGCCATTTGTTGATTATTTGGATATCCAAGGATGGCCTTAAATTCTTCAATCAAGGGACATATTTCAAAGCCATTAATTTTAAATGTCCTAGAATCCACATTCCAAAAGGAAGCCATGGCATGTAAAAAGAAGTGGTCCAATTTAACATTTTGAAAACACTTTAAAATATCAAGTTTTGACCATGAAATTTGCTTCCAGTGAATGGCATCCATATTCTTAAATAAAGTTCGGTCATGGTTGATGAATGAAGGAAAATCAAAATTGTTAAAGAGAGTTTTTTACGTTGAAATGGAAAGTCTTTTGGCTTCTATATGAAATTAGGCGTAAAAGATGATTTATATAGAGGAAACAAGCTTTTCCAAAATTGATAAGGAAAAGGTGATGGGAAAAGGGCGACACCGTGTGGTATAAGGAAAAGAATTAGCAACGAATTTACTTTACCGTGTTGCATTTGGCCTTTGTGGTGATGCTGTGTAACTGTGTATATATGAAAAAGAAAACGTAATAATTATGGTGCAGAAATGAAAAAAAAAAGTTAGTTACAGTAAAGGCGGAAATTATGTATTATTATTTTTATGCTTATTGTACAATATTTATACAATTGATACAATATTTATACATCACTAAGAGGGTAGTGGTAGGCCATCAAATAAAGCCTTGAAAAAATCATCGCTTGTTGGAGGAGGAGGCAAATTACTCGTCACGAGTTCACCCGAAGCATGAACAACGAAATCCCTATTACCTCAAAGTTTCGATCTATCATTGTAATATCCCAAAATATGCCCTAGAAGTTTTGTATAATAATTGTTGTAATTGGATTAATTGTATATGTGTTTAATTGGAAAAAGAAAGGAAGTGAAGAGAGAGTGTATATGTTGTATATATAGTGATATATATAACATATACAAGTCAAATGTAAAGTCAAAAGATGATTAGTTAATGATTTTAAATTAATTAAGTTAATTAAGTGGGATTTGAGTGAGTGGAAGTGGATGGAGATATTTAAAGTATTTTAATATTAAATGCTTGGAGGAGAGGGTTTTGAGGAAAGAGAAGGCTGAGTGTTTGACTTTATTTTCTTTCTTTTCTTCTTCTTCTTTGTGTGCCTTCATTTCCTTTCCTTTCCTTTTCTTTGTTTTGGCCGGTACTCCCTAGCAAGAGAGCAAGAGAGAGATTTGATCTTTCATACTCAAGATTGAAGGAAGTATTCAAGTATTCAAGTTGGAAATTTAAGAGTTTCTTCATCCTTCGTAAGTTTTCCACTTGATTCTTTGATTTCTTTGAGTTTGTGAGTTAAGATTGGGGTTGATATGTGTTTGTTTGATTGTGTGTGTGTTTAAGAGTGTTTGGTTCAAGTGATTTTGGATTTTGGGGTTTGATTGAAGGAAAGAGTAAGTTTGTTGGAAGTGAAGGTGTTGTGGTTGTGTTTTGGGGTTTGAGGTGATAATTATGATTTGTGTTTGATGTATGTTTTGAGTTGATTTGGTATTTTTGCAAGTTTGTTATGGTTTTTGGGTGAGTTTAATTAAGGTTGTTTGAAGTGGAAAATGGTGGAAAGAAGATATTTGTTAGAGGCAGTGTTGTTGTGGCCAGAATCTGCATTTTTGGCCTGACACGCCCATGAACACGTCCAGGTTTTTAGGCGTGTCATTAGGTTTGTGTTCTTGGATGGGTGACACGAGCAGTGACACGCCCATGTCACTGGGCGTGTCATAGCTACTGTGATGTTGGAGAATTGACACGGCCATGAACACGCTCGTGTTGTTGGGCGTGTCAATGTTTCTGTGAGACAGAAGGTATTACACGTCCAGTGACACGCCCGTGGTTCTGAGCGTGTCAAAGCTTTTGTGTTGTGGAGTTAGGGCACGGTCAGGGACACGCCCTTGTTGTTGAGCATGTCATGTGTAGAGTTTGCCCTAGTTGGTTCTTAGTCTTATTATCTTATGTGTATCATTCCTTTGGTTTAGATTTTGAAGAGGGTTGAGTTGCCTTAATCCAAGTGTTGTGGATTCTTGGAAGAGGAGTTTGGTGAGAGTTGTCCTTGAGGTAAGTACAAACCATACATTATTGCATATATTATATGATTAAATGTGTTAAGTAACTTATTGCATTGTTGATGCATATGAATAATGTTATGTTTTGGCATAATGTGAACTTGGTGGAGTGTATCTTGAAGATTTTAAATATATAATGATATGATTGAATATGAAATGTGAAAGCTATGATAATCATTCAAAATGTATGTTCAATGCAATTGATTATGAATACTTTAATGATGAATTGCCTTAATGTGAATTGAGATATGATGTGACATGAAGCCATTGTGGTTGGCTATGATAATGTAAATGAAATAATTGGGGCATGGTTGCCTATTTGATTATGGAATATGAAATGCGAAATGAATTGAGAAATGAATTGAGAAAGAGATTGATAAAGAGATAAATGAAATAATTGTGTGATTAATATGTTATTCAATTTTCAGAGTTCTGAGTTTGGCGGCATGCCTATGAATCACTGGATAGGTGAAATGACCGGGTCGTAAGCCGATTCCAGTTGAAAAATGTGAAATGTGATGTTTTTGGGGTGAAAAGACTGGGTCGTAAGCCTTAAAAATAGTAACAGTCTAGCCGGGTTGAGGATTTCCTCGGTTCTAACCGGGTTGAGGTCCAAGAGACTGGATCTGTTACACTATCCATGGATAGAGATATATATATATATATATTGCCTACGGGCTTGATGATTGTAATTATGGACCAAAGCAGTAACTCTGAACTTTGAATAACATATTAGATTTCTTTTTGGGCCCATGCTTGTCTTTGTTTATATATATATTTGTCTTTGCTTTAATTTGTTTATCGATGTGGAAATTATGAATAGTACTTCATGAATTGCTTATGAAACTTGATTGAGTGACATTGGCATTGCATCAAAGCATAATATTACTGTAGTTTGTACCACTAAGCCGTTGGCTTAGCGCGAGTGTGATTCATTGCACAGGTGACAGGGAAGAACCGGAGAGTTCCTCTAGACCGAGTAGAGTCTAGATTTTTGAGGTGTTGATAGTGGAGCTTAAAGATCAAAGACATACTGCTAATCATGTATTCTTATTTTATATATTGTAAAACTCTAGTTTTGAAGTATATGTACTTGAAAATATTTGTTATGTTTTCCGTTGCGTTTTGAGTAAACTTTTTGTCTATTGTGTTTTATAAATTCCTTTAAATGTTTTAAAATTGTTCATATTATATTAAAGGGATGATTTGTGTGTTTTGTAAACCGTGTCATTTCTATATTCAGTATACGTATATTACAATCGTATAAGCATGCTGTGTATGTATACGGGGTATAGGGGTGTTACAATCATGGTCCTCATCAAAAGTAGACGAAAGGATCTCATGGTCATCAGTCTGGGGGTCTCTAGATGAAGAAGCACCAGGATTTCTCATCCCCTAAAATCGAAAGTCTCAAAATTTTATTCTGATTGATGATACAAATTTTCAAAATAAGAAGCCTGCTGACGACTAGCGGCTAACTCTTCTTGAAGTTTCTTATTTTGTTCTTTAAGCATCCGCTGTGAGCCAGAAAGGAAGAAGGTAAGAGCATACATAATCATGCATACATGTAGCATAAATTACCATGAAACAAGAAAACTTGCCAGGTAACTCATATCAATGCCCTGTGGATGAGATGACATATCGGGCAGGCTAGAATGAGCAAATGAAGGAGCAGTAGAAGAAGGTCTAGCCCCATGATCAAATGAGCCAATAGCCTACAACAATCATCAAAAAGTCAAAATAAGAAAGAAGCGATTGTAAAGGAAAAATAGTAAAAGTTTTACCTGAGAAGTGCTAGCCCCAAGATGTGGAATGAATTCTCCTACCTCTCCATGATGTTCCTCTTCATCTCTACTGTCATTTTCTTTAGGAATTTCCCATACACCAACAGGAGATACATCAAAGTTTAAGAGCCTCATTTGAATAAAATGGGCATAAAATGCACCCGATGGATGGAGCAATGTCTCAACATCATGACCGTGCCGGGCCAACCCCCATGTATCCTCCGGCATTGATATAGTATTTAAAGTATATTTCGGGCAATGCATCGGGGCCCTCCGCTGCTCTGGACCAAGAAACCACTCATAAACTCTCTCTCCGAGAAACCAAACACTAGACACTGGGCCAGCGATGACTCGGCGAGTATGTTGGAAAGATAGTGCAGCATTCATGAAGGGAGACCAGTTTGTCTTTTCTTCTGGGTTCCACCAGGCCAAATTCACCTGCAAAATGACATAAGGTAAGTAAACTTTCACATAAATTTTAAAGTATACTAATGCTGTTCTACCTAGTCCCAGGTTAAGCGGCTCAACACAAAGCGTTGGGTATGCACATGGTGAGAGTCGAGAACGTCCACACGATCAGACAACCAAAAATTTAATCTCGGATATCCGACTCTCTCTTGGGAAATACTAGGTACCCTCACAAGGTTGTGCTCATATGCCCATGCCTACAATAACAGTAAAGATGAAATTCATACAAGAAAAGAATGAAATTGACATTGGTGGAAGAAGAGTACCTCAACAACCACCATCAAGCCGACAAAAGACTTCTTGTTTCAGCAAATTTTGTCAAGACCAGGGTAAAGATAGGCGAGACCAGCTTCACCCCATCCATAAAGTGGTACCGTCCTAAAATAAGAAAGGGCCCTCAACATTGACAAATGAATGGAGGATTCAGTGCTGCCTAAGATGGTCGACCCAAGCAAATATAACAAAAATCCTCGAGCATACTGTTGGGTCGTGTCTCTGTGAACCCGTCCTTCGTAGTTCATCCAATAACTACGAATTGGCTCAATTTTTATCTTAAAAGGCCCCTTATATGATTGTTCCATACCAATTAATTGTTGAATTTTTTCAAATGTCAAAATATCATTGGTTAGAGAAACCGAAACACCATCATACCGAAGGCCAGTTATAGCAGCAAAGTCGACCGGACCAATTGTCATCTCTCCAATGGGCAAGTGAAAAGTATGAGTTATGTCCAACCATCATTCTGCAAGCGCCTAGACTACACTCCGGTCTATCAGATACTCCTCGGATGGTAGTTATAAGATGAAGCTCTCAAAGCCGCAATCTCGGATAATCCGCCTTACCCGAGAAGGCGCTACATCATACCATTGTCGGGCTTTGTAGATACACCCTCCAGTCCGAACAACGGAACGATCACGCTAACACGGAGCCAGATGAATTAATACCAAGTAAGTACATATTACTCTATCTGCTTAAATTTATTTTTCATAAATTTTCTAAAATATATATATATATAACAAAAAAAAACAACAAGAAAATAAAACAAAAAAAAAAGAAAAAGAAAAAGAAAAAAAATCAAAGGGAAAAGAGAAGAAGAAAAAATTACTGTGCTCTTTTGGTTTGAATTACGATGAAGCAGCATACCGGCTAATAGATCTATATTCCCATCTTCATAATGCTGAATAAACTCTAATAACTCAGCATTAGAATGGGTTCCTGACCTTAAAACATGCATTTTTTTCAAAATTATATGCTAAATTTGAAAGAATTACAGTAATGGATGAAATTAAGGATTATGCTGTGAATGAAATGAAGGAATTCCTTCATTTATATAGAGTAACGGCAAGGGAAAAAATAAAATTCAAAAAGTAAATTTTACTATTGATGAATAGTAAACTTTACTATTTATAAATAGTAAATTACTATTGATGAATAGTAAATTTTACTATTTATGAATGACAAATTACTATTGAGGAATAGTAAATTACTATTTTAAATAGTAAACTACTATTTACAAATAGTAGGTTACTATTTACGAATAGTAAATAGTGCATAAATAGTGACCACACAGTAAATTCAATCATTCGATTTAATCATTCAAATACTTGCGTATATGTAAAATATTTTTGCACGCATGGGGCAAGGAGAAGATATGTGCATAAAAATTAGCTAAATATTTTACAAACAAAATTTAGATGCTACCCACTATGATTATTTTTTTATAGAACCTAAAATCTCTTCTAAGTCCAGAACTTAGCTCGGGTCCAGAACCCAAATTATCCTTAGGTTAGGAACCTAGAATCTTTTCTAAGTCCAGAACTTAGCTCGAGTCCAGAACCCAAATTATCCTTAGGTCCATAACCTAGAATATTTTCTATGTCCAGAACTTAGCTTGGGTCCAGAACCTAAATTATCCTTAGGTCCAAAACCTAAAATCTTTTTTAACTCCAGAACTTAGCTCGGGTCTAGAACCCAAATTATCCTTAAGTCCAAAACCTAGAATCTCTTCTAAGTCCAGAACTTAGCTCGGGTCCAGAACCCAAATTATCCTTAGGTCCAGAACCTAGAATCTCTTCTAAGTCCAGAACTTAGCTCGGGTCCAGAACCTAAAATATCTTCTAGGTCCATAACCAAAATTATCCTTAGGTCCATAACCTAAAATCTCTTTTAAGTCCAGAACATAGTTTGGGTATAGAACGCAAAATTACCCTTAGGTCCAAAACCTAAAATTATCCTTGAGTCTAGAGCTCGAACCGGGTCCAGAATCTAAAACCTGAACCATCTTTGAAAAATTAAGTCTTATTGCTTTTCACTCTCTTTTACTAAAGTCTCAGATCGTTCAAGCAGAGGGCAAACTGTAGACCATTTATTTTTAACCCAGTCAGGTCCAATATATTTTATTTAGTCCAAAATAATTTTTTTGTTACCTTAATTAAATAATTTTTGTTTTAGCATTTATTTTTTATAATTTAAAAAACATTATAATAATAATAATAATAATAAAAATAATAAACAAATAAATAAAAATAAAAATCTGCGACAAAAAAATCCATCGCCGAAAGCGTTGGACGAAATGGCCTTGGGCCATTTCACCCGCAGGAGTTTCCTGCGGGTGAAATGGCCAGCAGCCAATTTTGCTCGCACCTGTTTCAATTTTCCACGCCAGTGCTCGCAGCTCTAACAGCCCGTCGCAGTTTTGGCTAGCGAATTTGGTTTCCAACGCTTTTTTTTCTGAAACCAAATTCTATTTGGTTTCGGTTTCCTTTTCCTAATTAATGATAATTTCCTTAAACAATTAAGATTAATCATCGAAATTTTATATAAGTAAGACTAAAAAAACAACACGGAGAAGGGGACTGGAATTTGGGGAAAAATAGCTTTTGGAGAGAAACTTTTGGAGGAAAGAAAACTTTGAACTAAGATCGGACTTGGCAGGGAGGAACGATCGGACTTTTGAGAGGAATAAGCAAGCAATCAATCCATCAAAGGCAAGCATCTTATAACACCCTTATACCCTATATATGTACAATACATATTTTTAGCATATGTAAAATACGCATATACGGTATAAAAATGTCACAGACCGATTTAATAAAAATTTTCACATTTCTATTTTAAGATTTCAAATACTAATATATAAAATAAATAGTATATAAATATTCTTTGCTTGTTATAGGGATCCAAAATAAATATTTTATATGAAAATCTCTGGCAAAAATTCACCAGAGTTTTGTTTGTAATTTGAACGTTTCCAAAATTCAACAAAACACAACATGCATAAAACAAACACTCCAAATAAAATCAATTCACCAATACTTCTCAATTTATCCATATTTTCTCAAAATACTTATATATAGTTATATATATATCAACATTATATATAAAATCCCATCTTAAACAAAATTATTCAAATCATTCTTTACAATTTACAATATATGCTTCAAAAACATATCATAACATACATAATATAAAAAATGTACATGCTGGCAACTGGCTCTGATCTTGATGTACCCAAAACAACTCTTCAAGCTCAATAAATACAAACCTAGACCCAACCAGGTCTAGTAAAACTCTTCGACTCTACCAAAACATCCATGACACCTGCGCGACGAATTACAATCGTGCTAAGCCGAAGCCTAGTGGTATAAACTTTGATAATAATAAAAATGTAAAGTAATGCCAATGCACAATGCATATAGAGGTCACATCATTTCACTTTCTTATATTTTTCAAATATTTCATACTCACAACTCATAACATTATATTGCTCAATTGTATCACAATTCATAATTCACATTAAAGCAAAGACAAGCATGGGCCCAAAAAAGGATCAAATATGCTATTCAAATTTCAGAGCTACTATTTTGGTCAATAATGACACCATGTGTCTAGCCTGTAGGCAATATATATATATCCATGGATAATGTAACAGCCCCAGTCTCTTAGACCTCAACCCAGCTAGACCCTTAGGCCCCAGTATCTTGGTCCTCAACCCGGCTAGACTGCTATGATTTTTAAGACTTACGACCCAGTCTTTTCACCCCCAAAACATAATATTTATCATTTATCAGCTAGGCTCGGCTTATGACCCGGTCTTTTTACCTGCCCAGCAATTCATAGGCATGCCGCCAAACCCAAAACTCTGAAAATTGAAAAACATACTAGGCACACAAATAATTCATTTATCTCATTATCAAATACTTTCACAATTCATTTCTCGTTTTATTTCTCATAATCAAACTAGGTTCATTGCCTTATTTTCACAATTTTTTTTCTCATTTTGCTCATTTTTCTCATTTTTCTCATTTTTATCAATATCAATTCATTTCATTATTCCACATATCTCATTTTTGCATTCACAACACATTACCCAATTACTTTGGGTATTTTTACATAATATGCATATTTCACACTTTACACAGTTTAGCCATTATCAATGGCTTTTCACAATGCATTTAACACATATATGACATTACAAATGCCATAGCACATTATTCATACTCAATCAATGAACCAAGTAGCTTAACACATTTTTCAACCAAAATGTGTTAAGTCCAAATGTCATGCAAATATAAACATTATACTCAAAGTTTGTACATACCTCTACTAGCAACCCAAAACAAGCTTAATACAACCTCTAATCCTATCCTTCAAACTTGCCCTTCACCACTTGGATGAAGCAAATCAACCTCCCTCAATGCCTATACCAAATGTGATCATACATAATCATTTAATATCATATTCTAAGGTATTCTCAACATCAAACCATAATTAAACACCACTCTAAACCAAATTCCAAAATTAAGCTTCACCTCACTTTAACTTTGAAAAACCATATCAAGCCATTTAAATTAGTGTTTTAAGTTTATTAATATCATTTAAAACATATTTTAATACATTTAAATCATTTACATTATAACAATACACTCTTATACACAAAATCTCAAAAATTGCATAACCTTCCCCCATTGAAGGTTTTCCATTCCAACACAATCCATTAGTCATTTCAAGCTTATATTCATCACTTTTAACATAACATGCTTAAACAAATAAAATCACACAATTCAACCACTTTGGAAAATCACTTTTCCAAAACCCTAAATCTCCATTTCCATTCTCAAACTCCAACCAAACACAACCAAATCCAATATTTGACTTTAAAATACTTGTTTATGTATCAAAACAACTCATTTGGAATCAATTTACACAATTAAAGACCATGATTTCAAAACCCCAAAAATTACATAACCCTAATTTCTCTCTCTTCACCAATCTTACCCAAACTCAACCATTTCTTTAATACAACCATAAAATCATTAATAACCAATCAAAACAACTTCATTCATATCCAATTAAGCAATTAAATCATGCTACTATAGAATTCCAAAATTTACATAACACACTTTTCCATAGAATTTGAAAATTTGGTAAGAAAGCTTACCAATTGATGAAGAAACTTCTAAAACTCCACTTGAATCCTTAAAATCTCTTCAATTTTTTGGAGTATGGAAGAAGCAAATCCCTCTCTTGAAGCCATGAAATTTGACCTTGAAGGAAAGAAGAAGAAGAAAACTTTATTTTTTTTATTTCTCTTTCCTTTCACCCCTTAATTTTAAACCACATATATATATATTAAAATAATTTAATAATTAATTAATTATTTAATAAATTAAAAGTCCTAAATTTCTTCTTCCATTCAAAAATAATTTATTTTTTAATTATTTTATTAATTTTAAATTTCTAAGATTTAATTACCAAAATACCCTTTTACTTTGACTTTTCTTTTAAAAAGTGTTG
The DNA here is from genome assembly GCA_947685225.1 of Garcia nutans. Taxonomy (NCBI): domain Eukaryota; kingdom Viridiplantae; phylum Streptophyta; class Magnoliopsida; order Malpighiales; family Euphorbiaceae; genus Garcia; species Garcia nutans. The sequence goes on from CANTUV010000068.1 coordinate 8,106,098, forward strand.
ACTTTTATATGTTATGTATATTTTACATATATATCACATATATTATCCACTAATTTAAAACCCCTTCATTTTTCATTTAAAACCATTAATTTAATTTATCCATTTAAATTATAATTTATTTTATCAAATTTCCAAAAATTAGAACTTTTCAAAAATTTAGGATATTACACATATGCACAAGTAATGTGTATCTTATATACACGTCAAATATACCTTATATGTGTATTAAATATTAAGTATGTAATGTATTAATCCCCAATGGCTAAGTGAAAGGTACAATACACATCCCATTGCATTTTAAGCTCGTTATTACAGTAAAATCTACTGGATCGAAGCTCATCTCCCTAATGGCCAAGTGAAATGTGTGGGTGGTGTCCATCCATCATTCAGCAAGTACATGAATTACATTTCTATCAATTTGATATCCCTTTATTGGCAGCTGCAATACAAATTCTTCAAAGCCACACTCTCGAATCATTCTCCGGACTGGAGGTGGTACTCGCTCATACCACTGGCTGGCCTTATGGACATTCCTAGCGCTATGGATCACACAGCTAACATACTGCCATAATAAAGGTAAGTCCATTAGATAAGTATCTTAGCCCTACTAATAAAAATAAATTGCTGCACTTATTTTCCTTTTGAATAAACTTCAAAAAGGAAAATAACCCAACCAATCTAGTTTCAGGTCCATAACCAAAACAACATCAGGTCCAGAACCCAAACAATCCAATCTCGCCATTTGGTTGAAAACCTGTAAGGACGGCCTAAGCAAAAATTAGAGCAGTTCGTTAGTTTTAAAAACTTGCAAGGGTGATCTAGGCAAAATTAGAACTAATAAATAAAAAAAGGGTCCACTAAGTTGAAAACCTGCAAGGATGGCATAGGAAAAAATTAGGACAACTCGCTAGTTCCAAAAACTCACAAGGGCAGACTAGACAAAAATAAGAGCAATAAAAAAAGGCCTAAATTGAAAACTCAAAGGACCATTTAAGTACCTATAGTAGTAGAGGACTTTCAACAAATCTCCTTGAAGATTCTTGTGAGCGAGGATTTTCGCCCCCACTCCCAGTGGAATGGTTCTTGCGACTTCGGCACTGTTTAAGCTCGGGGCCTTAGAGAACACAGACCTAAGTAAAGAGAAAATGGAGTCGCCACCCGGACGGGCAGGGAAAAAGAAAGGGGTGGATGACTTGATTCATAAGGAATCCCCAACCCCCTAATGGGTTTGAAAAGTTGGGTACGTGTGGAGAAGGTGAGAAATGGCCCAGCACCCCCACAAAGCCCGGTTCATTGGAACCGGCCTCCTTTACAGGTCTTAATATTATAAAATTCTTAAATATAACAACATTATCCATATTACACACAATAATTAAAAGAAAGCATCAATATATTAAAATCAAAGCAAAGTCCAAGTAAAACAAATAAATGGACACCCATCCAGACATGGAAACATGTCCTTACATCACATGCCTAAATAGGACACCCGCCGAAAGGTAGAAACATGCCCTTTACATTGGTTCTAAAATAGAAAATTGTTGTGCTCGAATTAAGTACTACTACAAAGTGTCACTCGCAAGTATATGAGGTAGCTGTAGCAATGGTGATCGCCCCAAGGTCGTCTCCCTAAGAAGGTGTGGTTCGTAATAGCTTGATTAAAGCAGTTAAATTAAAAGTGAAAGTTTGTTGTTTGGAATGCAAAATAACAATTTAAACCTAAAATTAACATGCGTAGGGTTGAAGTGTGTGATGAGTGTACAAGATCAAATCGATTCTTGGGAAAGTTCCTAGGGATATAGGTCCATTCAATCAAAGTTCAATTCTCAATTATCCATTAACATAACCTTGTAAATTAATTTGTTCCTTAAGGTTAATTAGTCAATTACCAATTCATTAGTTCTCACATTCATGAAATAACAATAGCCAATTATTTTACATTTGCAAATTAATGAAACCCTAGAACTTATATTTCTAATTCATTCATAGGGTAGTCGATTGCATAATTCTGATATCGAACTTCACCTCTCGGTTCTTCATTCAATATCTAGAGATCAATAGGTAGCTAATCTATCAACCTAGCATACAATCCAATGCAATCAACCAACACAAGGTACATCAATGGAAATATCAAATCAAAGCATTCAATCAAATATAATACAAATCCTAGGCATGGGTATTTAGCTCAACATCATCAATTTGAAACATTCATTAAACTCAATATAAATCAAATACAAATTGTTCATTGCAATATCAATTCTCTTAATACAACAAAAAATAATATTGAAATGAATTAAAAGAGAGAATAGAAAAACCCCTTGTGAAGATGCCAAGAGTAGGATTGCTAGTCTTCCTCCTAGCTCCACTTTGATGTTTGATAAAGAACTCAAGCCCTCTTCAATGGTTGATTCCCCTTTTGCAATATGGAATGGAGCTTTCTTAAGTCTCCAAACCTTGGAATGGATCTTGCCTTTGGTAGATGGAATGGAGCTTTCTCAAGTCACCAAACCTTTCAATGAATCTTCTTCAACCTTCAAGAGCTTGTAACCCAATTTATCCCAAAGAACCTCAAAGATCTTTTCAATGGAAGATGGAGGATGAAGATGAGGGACAAGGAGAGTGTCACTCTCTCCTCATCCCAAATTGTGTTTGCCCCCTCCTTCTCTTTTCTTTTCTCTCACTCAAAACCCTAGCCGTCTCCTCTCTTTCTGTCGTGCGAAAGAGCTTAAATAGATTTTAAGAGTGACATGGCCAAGCTTGATTTGGCTTGGCCGTGTCCTTCACTTCCTTTTTCTTTGTTTCTTTCTTTTCTTTGCTCTTTTGGTGAGACACGGCCAGTGGCTTGGCCGTGTCTCATAACCGTGTTCGCTTCCGAACTTGATTTCTTGAGGGACACGACCAAGACATGTGGAGCTTGGCCGTGTCACTTGTTTTTCTTCAATTTCTTCACTTTTGATGAGAGACACGGCCAAGACATTCTAGCTTGGCCGTGTCACATAATTTTATTTGGTTTCTTCTTCTTTTGATGAGGGACACGGCCAAGACAATGAGACATGGCCAAGCTTCAAGTGACATGGCCATGTCGATCAGACACACTCACAGACATGGCCATGTCTGTGAGTGTGTCAAGCTATTTAGGATGAAACACGGCCAAGACCTCTATTTTACAATGAAACACGGCCAAGACATTGAGACATGGCCAAGCTTCAAGTGACATGGCCATGTCGATCAGACACACTCACAGACATGGCCATGTCTGTGAGTGTGTCAAGCACTGCCTCTATTTTATTTCTTTCTTGGTTTTTTTTCCTTGGGTGAGACACGGCCAGTGGCTTGGCCGTGTCTCTTGGGTGTGTCAGCTACTGTCTTGGAATTCTTTTGAAGGACATGGCCAAGATTGCTTTGGCTTGGCCATGTCTTGCTTGATTCATGCTCTTTCTTCATTTTTCTTGATTGTTTTGATCATCCAAGGGAGTTTTGCACTTAAACCTAAAACAAATAATTTAAACAAACTTAAAACAAAAATCAATCAAAACATTAACTAAAACACACATAAAATCATACTAAAAACAAGTACAAAAATGATCTGAACAACTACCCCACACTTAACTCCTTGCTTGTCCCCAAGCAAGGCTAAAATCAAAACATACTAACAAGATAAATTTTGTTAAGTTCAAGAGTTATAAAGATGCATCAAGACTTCCTTATCCCTAAATCCGCAATCAATATCAAATCAAACAAAATCGACACCCATGCAATTAAATGGTTTTCCATGCATAACCTATGTTATCGCTCCCTCACCAACTCTTACAAGTGCTTGATAATGGTGGTTTTTACACTCATAACAATCAATGAAAAATTATTACCATAGGCTTGCTTATCAATCAAATCTCCACCACAAATAACAATCAAGCATCAATCAAAAGGTCTTTATTGGGTTGTAATGGGGCTAAGGTAAAGGCATGGTATTTAGGAAATGTGAGCTTAATCATTAAGTTCAAGAGCATTTTAAGAATGAAGTACCCGATCATATACATAACCCAACAATCCCAAAACACCTTCCTCTCATCTACCCCTTGACATTAAAGAGCTTTTCAAGGGAACTCACTTATTAAATCTTGCAATGATACATTCCAACCCTTTCAACAAGAACAACAATTATTCTTATTATTATATATATATTTTTTTCTTTTTCTTTTTTTTTATTTTGCTTTGCAATCTTAAACCTACTAAATTCAACCCCACACATAATTCAACACAACACTCGGTTATAAACGCTCTTAAAATGCTCTTGACCTAATGAAAGGGTAAGAGTTAAACAACAAGGTTCAAGCTAATGGTGTTGTGAAAAAGAAAGAAAAGGAAAAATAAAATAAGCCCAAAATTGGCTAACTAAGGTTGAATATAGGGTTGGTCTTTTTAAGCCAAAGTGGTTCACCTAATTGCCTTAATCATCTTGATGCCAAATTGAAATTTTTATGTAATCTTAAAATGCATTTCAAAGCAAGTTCTAGTAATTCATCAATCAAAGATGTTCACCCACAACAAGAATGATAAGTTGATAGCTCAATTCCTCACTAGGTTAATGGCAATGCAAGGAAAAACCAACAAAATTGACAATAAGCACCAATTCTACTCAATTCTCCAATTCATGCTTCAAAAATTCAAAGGTCATCTATCAACAATTTTATAACAATTGAACTTTCTAAAATTCAATTATTCAATAAAAAACATTAAGTAAACTTAAACAAAAACAAATTAAAGGTAAAAACACAAAAACACAAAATGCAATTAAAAGTAAAGACATAAAACGCAAAATGCACCCCACACTTAAAAATTCATATTGTCCTCAATGTGAGCATGCATACTACAGAGAGAGTTTAGATGATACCTGATTTCCATCGCTCCCATATACGATGTGTGGGGCTCCTTCCACCCATAATGCAATTGGAGCCCATGACCGAGAGGATGAACACCATGCAACTTTGAAAAGTGCCCAATGTATTGAAAAGCCTAGGTAACATTCTTAGGGGAGCAATTGTCTAAAAAGAACATGTGAGGGTTGTCTTAGCTTGATTTTTTAATGCTATAGGGACGTAGTAAGAACCTTTTTCAGTTTGTAACATGGTTTTATATGGTTTTTGCTCGTTCTCACCACCAAGAGTGGGAGAGATGATAATTTGTTGCATACTGTATTCCCCAACCAAAACATCTTTCAAAATTCCTGGGGTCTGTTTAAGATCAACCAAGTTTGGTTGAATGTGTTCTACATTCTCTTTAGCAATTTGAAGTTCTCCCTCAACAATCTCATTATTCACTAGTAAATTGCTCTCATCAATTTCTAATTTGGAAGAATTAGGCTCTACTTTTATGGTCATGGCCACCTCAAACTTATTTACACTATCTTCACTATAGGGCATGTCATGGAGTTCAGAAAGTTGCATACCTTGTTTCTCTGCATTCAGCTTACTTGGGAATGGCATTGGTGGCATACAAGGATTTGGAGGTTCATGCAATTTTGTCGAATTCGATGCTTCCAAATTCTCCTCCTCCTTTGATTGAATTAACTCCTCTATGTTTAATTGTATTTCCTCGCCATCTTCTTCTTTGTTAGTTCCTATATCAAAGGAATCACAAAAATCATTATATATCACCTGTTCATTCTTAAAATTTGTGATTACCTCTATTTGCTCCAATTGGCTAGGAAATTCCTCCTCTTGGTGATCTTGGAGTTGATGTGCCAGTTGCCCAAGTTGCATTTCCACTCTCTTCAATGATTCCTCTAAAGAATCAAACCTCTCATTGCTTCCTTCCTGAATTTCTGTGCTAATTTGAAGGTAAGCATTCAAATCATCTTCCACTGTGGATTTCTCAAATTTATCATGGTTTTGTGAGCTAATTTGAATGAAGGCATTCAAACTATCTTCCAAAGTGGGTTCCTTAAGTTTACTTTGATTTTGCGCGCTAATTTGAATGAAGGCATTCAAACTATCTTCTAAGGTGGGTTGCTTAAGGTAATTTTGATTTGAATATTGCACTTGAGACTAAGAGTTTCTTTAGTAATGTTGAAAAAAATTTGGAGGTGGAATGTGCTATTGGTTTTTCCAAGAAAAATTTGGATGGCTTCCCCATCTTGAATTATAAGGTCTAGGATATGGGTCATTTCAACCCATTTGCTGGAAACTTTCATAGGCATATTCTTCCTCTTGCCTCTCTTGGTATTGTCCATATCCAAATGAACACATGTTTGCGCTATGTCCTGCAATGCCACATGCTGAACATACTTCACGAGTAAGCATTGGTGTTTGTCCTCTTGCATTTAGCATCTTAAGTTGGTTTGTTAATTCTGCTAATTGCCATGCCATGTCAGAATCAGGGTTATCGTCATAAACCCTTGCATACCTTGAAAATTGCATATTTACACAAGGCACTTAGCAACTTAAATAAAACAAACAAATAATTAAATTGAAAGAAAGATAAAACTAACAAACAATTCACAGAAAATAAACAAACAATGAAAAGAAAAATCAAACTATTACTATTGCGACAACCTTCCCCGGCAGTGGCGCAAAAAACTTGTTGCGCTCAAATTAAGTACTACTACAAAGCGTCACTCGCAAGTATACGAGGTAGCTGTAGCAATGGTGATTGCCCCAAGGTCGTTTCCCTAAGAAGGTGTGGTTAATAGCTTGATTAATGTAGTCAAATTAAAAGCGAGAGTTTGTTGTTTGGAATGCAAAATAACAATTTAAACCTAAAATTAACGTGCGTAGGGTTGAAGTGTGTGATGACTGTACAAGATCAAATCGATTCTTGGGAAAGTTCCTAGGGATATAGGTCCATTCAATCAAAGTTCAATTCTCAATTATCCATTAACATAACCTTGTAAATTAATTTGTTCCTTAAGGTTAATTAGTCAATTACCAATTCATTAGTTCTCACATTCATGAAATAACAATAACCAATTATTTTACATTTGCAAATTAATGAAACCCTAGAACTTATATTTCTAATTCATTCATAGGGTAGTCGATTGCATAATTCTGATATCGAACTTCACCTCTCGGTTCTTCATTCAATATCTAGAGATCAATAGGTAGCTAATCTATCAACCTAGCATACAATCCAATGCAATCAACCAACACAAGGTACATCAATGGAAATATCAAATCAAAGCATTCAATCAAATATAATACAAATCCTAGGCATGGGTATTTAGCTCAACATCATCAATTTGAAACATTCATTCAACTCAATATAAATCAAATACAAATTGTTCATTGTATTATCAATTCTCTTAATACAACAAAAAACAATATTGAAATGAATTAAAAGAGAGAATAGAAAAACCCCTTGTGAAGATGCCAAGAGTAGGATTGCTAGTCTTCCTCCTAGCTCCACTTTGATGTTTGATGAAGAACTCAAGCCCTCTTCAATGGTTGATTCCCCTTTTGCAATATGGAATGGAGCTTTCTCAAGTCTCCAAACCTTGGAATGGATCTTGCCTTTGGTAGATGGAATGGAGCTTTCTCAAGTCACCAAACCTTTCAATGAAGCTTCTTCAACCTTCAAGAGCTTAAAACCAAATTTATCCCAAAGAACCTCAAAGATTTTTCAATGGAAGATGGAGAAGATGAAGATGGAGGATGAAGATGAGGGACAAGGAGAGTGTCACTCTCTCCTCATCCCAAATTGTGTTTGCCCCCTCCTTCTCTTTTCTTTTCTCTCACTCAAAACCCTAGCCATCTCCTCTCTTTCTGTCATGCGAAAGAGCTTAAATAGATTTTAAGAGTGACACGGCCAAGCTTGATTTGGCTTGGCCGTGTCTCTCATTTTACTTTAGGACACGGCCAAGCTTGCTGGCCGTGTCCTTCACTGCTTTTTCTTTGTTTCTTTCTTTTCTTTGTTCTTTTGGTGAGACACGGCCAGTGGCTTGGCCGTGTCTCATAACCGTGTTCACTTCCGGACTTGATTTCTTGAGGGACACGGCCAAGACATGTGGAGCTTGGCCGTGTCACTTGTTTTTCTTCAATTTCTTCACTTTTAATGAGAGACATGGCCAAGACATGTCTAGCTTGGCCGTGTCACATAATTTTCTTTGGTTTCTTCTTCTTTTGATGAGGGACACGGCCAAGACAATGAGACATGGCCAAGCTTCAAGTGACATGGCCATGTCGATCAGACACACTCACAGACATGGCCATGTCTGTGAGTGTATCAAGCTATTTAGGATGAAACACGGCCAAGACCTCTATTTTAGGATAAAACATGGCCAAGACATTGAGACATGGCCAAGATTCAAGTGACATGGCCATGTCGATCAGACACACTCACTGACATGGCCATGTCTGTGAGTGTGTCAAGCACTGCCTCTATTTTATTTCTTTCTTGGTTTCTTTTCCTTGGGTGAGACACGGCCAGTGGCTTGGCCGTGTCTCTTGGGTGTGTCAGCTACTGTCTTGGAATTCTTTTGAGGGACATGGCCAAGATTGCTTTGGCTTGGCCATGTCTTGCTTGATTCATGCTCTTTCTTCATTTTTCTTGATTGTTTTGATCATCCAAGGGAGTTTTTGCACTTAAACCTAAAACAAACAATTTAAACAAACTTAAAACAAAAATCAATCAAAACATTAACTAAAACACACATAAAATCATACTAAAAACAAGTACAAAAATGATCTAAACAAAAAGCAATTTAAATTACATGACATTTAACAAATGAGGTACCCAACAAGTGGAAACATACCTCTTACAACATTTGGAAATCTAAATAAATTGATAAAAGTAAATAACCATTCATAATAAACAAATCATTCATCAAAGCTATTAAACATCAATAGAAAGTAAATATCCATCCATGATAAATTAAATAAATCAAGTATTGAACTTAAATAAATTAAAGCATATAAAATAAATCAAAGCATAATCAAATATGGAATTCAATAGGGCAAATAAAAATCCAAACTATAGCTATTGTTTCCATTTAGGGCTCCTTATTTCATGTGTTTAGGGTTTTGAAATTTATGGAATTAGGTTACTGTGACTTTAAGAGAATTGAAATAGATTAAGGATTTTATGTTTTAAAAGGTTGGTAAGATTCTTTGATTAACCAAACTAGGGTTTGTTATGTAAAATCATGAAACTAGGATTTGGACTCTTTAAAATATTTTTGATTTATGGTTTCAAGTTTACTGTGTGAAATTAAAATATTTATTTTTTTTATTGTTTTTTAAAGTTTTAAGGGATTTAAGGTTTAGAAAAAATTAGGGTTTAAGGTTTTAGGGGGTTAGGGTTTACTATTTTGTGTTTTGGAATTAAATTAGGGTTTTAGGATTTTTGAATTTAGGGTTTCGGTGAATGTTTAGATTTTTTAGAATTTGGAAAAAAATAATTGGTAATTTCATGAAGTTTTATGAATTTAAATAAACGATTTAAGGTTTACATAAATAGAAAAGATATTTGTTAAGGTGTTTAGAAAGAAACAGAATCAAATTTTGGTTTTGAAGAAAAACATGTTCAATTAGGGTTTTAAGATTTTGAAGAAGTAAAAATAACAATTTTAAGCCTTTTTGGAAAATAAAGCAACGAATTAGTGTTTTTAACTTTAGAAAAGGGTAATTAAGGTTCTGGGATTTTTAAATTAAAAGAAGCAACTAGATGAATTCAGCTACTTTTGGAAAAACAAAAAGAATTTAAGAGCTCAAACCTTGGTTCGTGAGTTACACCCAAAAAATTGCTTCTTGGATGAATAAAAACAAATGCCGTTGCTGCCTTTGATGAATTGTTAATGACTTGTTTGCTCCCTCCCATTTCGATTTAATTTACTGCCAGGAGAAATTTAAAGTTTCCAAGTTTTCCTCCTTCCTCTCGGTCATCAATTTCTCCTCCTTTTTGTATTGTAATTATACTTATTTATAGAAGTTTCTTTATGGTTTTTTCCTAGTTGCTTATGGCATATATTATTTATTAAGAAAAGAAAACCGAAACCTAATTGTATTAGGTTTTGAAAAATTTGCGTTGGAAAATTTCGTTGACGAAAAAAACTGCTGCGGAAAAATTACGCTGGCGAAAAAAATTGCCACAGGAAAAATTGCACTAGTGAAAAAGCTGCGGCAGTTGAGGGCGAAATGGGCCTGCGGACCATTTTATCCGCAGGAAATTCCTGCAGGCGAAATGCCCATGGGCCCACGCTGACTTTCGGCGATGATTTTTTCATCGCCGATTTTTCTCTCACCGATTTATTATTATTATTATTATTTATTATTTTTGATTTTTTATTCATTTCTCCATTTTTACTAAAATAAATATTAAAATTAATCAAGATACCATAAAAATTATTTTGGACTAACTAAAATATATTGGACCGGACTGTGTCAAAAATTAAGGGTCTATAGTTTGCCCCCTTCTTGAACGATCTGAAACTTTAGAGAGTGAAAAGCAACAAGACTTAATTTTTTATGAGATGGTTATTAGAATTTGTTTTGGGTACTTGGACCCGAGATTGAATTTGATTTGAGTACTTGGACCCGAGATTGAATTTGATTTGGGTACTTGGACCTGAGATTGGGTACTTGGACCCGAGCTTGAATTGATTTTGGGTACTTGGACCCGAGATTGATTTGATTTGGGTACTTGGACCCAAGATTGGGTACTTAGACTTGAGATTGGGTACTTGGACCCGAGCTTGAATTGATTTTGGGTACTTGGACCCAGGATTGGGTACTTGGACCCGAGATTGATTTGATTTGGGTACTTGGACTCGAGATTGGGTACTTGAACCCGAGACTGATTTGATTTGGGTACTTGGACCCGAGATTGATTGGAATTTGGGTACTTGGACCTGAGATTGATTTGATTTGGGTACTTGGACCCGAGATTGGGTATTTAGACCCGAGATTGAATTGATTTGGTTTGAATTTGGGTACTTGGACCCGAGATTGGATTGAATTTGGGTACTTGGACCCGAGATTGGATTGAATTTGGGTACTTGGACCCAGGATTGGATACTTAGACCCGAGGTTGATTTGATTTGGGTATTTGGACTCGAGATTAGGTACTTGGACCCGAGATTGATTTAATTTGGGTACTTGGACCCGGGATTGATTTGATTTGGGTACTTGGACTCGAAATTTATTTGATTTGGGTACTTGGACCCAAGATTGATTTGATTTGGGTACTTGGACCCGAGATTGAGTTTGACTGACCTTTTATCATTTGAGAAATTTGATTGCTCCGGTTATTCTATGCATTGTGGTTTTCACCATCAAAATGGATCTTCATCCTCTGAGATCGGGTCTTCACCCTTGAAATTGGATCTTCATCCTTTAAATTGGGTCTTTTCCCTGGCTTTAGCTCTTTTAGCTTACTGATTTTTTGTCTCTTGTATCTTCATTCTTATAAGAATTCTAATTTTCTTCTTTTTTCATTCTGTCTTATTCTTCCTTTGCACTTTTGCAAAAAAATTCAGCCCTTTTTACTTAGCCTTCATACCTTCTCCTTGCCCCCCTGCGTGGCAAAGATTTTTTTATATATAGACTCAAAAAATTAAAAAGAGAAACTTTGCCCCCTGTGTAGGCTCAAACCCATGATTTTTCTATGCGGGCTCTAATTGATGTTTTTTCCATCTAGTTCGTCGCACAAGCACGTATTTCTTCTTTTGTAAAATGATTGGAGCTTCCACAAGCAAATAGGCTTTCCGTGCCCTCTTGATTCAATATCTTCTTTTGATTCTTTACTTCGCAAGGTGTTTGCTGTTCATTTTGACAAGGAATAGACAACACAAGACAAGAAAGTACTATGTGATATGCTCATGTATGCATGATATGTATGATAATACTCACAGCAGTTTCATTGACTCACAGATCGAGGTGATTAGCAGAAGTATTTTCATTGACTCCTTTTCGACGCTCATTCAAGTTTTGCATTGGAACGATAGAAAGCTTTACATTTATGGCTTTTATCTTCAAGATGTTGAAAATATGAATAATGGAGACCCCAAGCAGCAGAGTCAGGGATTCATCTATTTCAAACTATGTTTTAGTATTTCAGTTGATAGCTTATTTATAACTGTGCCAATAATCATTCCTTTTGCCCAATGTATCCTTTGAAGGTTCAACACACTTCCCTTAACTTGAAGGTTTTGTATGACAAAACACTTTTTTTGATTTTTTTTTGAACATTGATTTTGAAATCAAATGTTGGCTTTGCCAAATTAATGTTAATGCACCTCATGACTTGATTTTCCAAATTAACATATCTATAACATGACAACCCTAGTTACCGTACTAAACTCGGGAATTATTTAAGCAAGAATTGTTGCACTTCAGATAGGCACATACACATTACTTGGCCAAAGGTCTCATTTGAGTTTAAATATTGTCTGTCTCGTATGCATGCTTATCCAAACTATCTCCACTAATAGACTCTACCTACCAAGGGAGATCAATAGGTCTTTGATAGGCTTGAAATGGGGTCTATAAGGGACACGGGCTTAAGTGAAGGCCATTTTGAGATAGAAGATGATGTGACACAATGGATAAACCCTCACACTATAAATTTCTTATTTGAATTTTAGGCAGCTTAGAGGCAATCTTGCTAGACTCCAAATTCCTTCTATCTTCTTGGCATTAATCTGGATCTTGATTAGGATAGTTTTTGCCCTTGCAAAAAGTTTAAGACCCAAATTTGTTTCTTTCCTTCTTTTCCCTTTTCTTTCCTCTTTATTTTTCTTACTCTTCCCTTTTATTTCTATTCCTTACTCTTCCCTTTCTTTTATCATTTTGTCCTTCTTTCTTGTAGGACTATTAGGTACAGAACTTTCAAGAACTGGATGGTCTTTCTCCTTTTCCTTTAATTTTGATCAAATCTTTGGTTGGGTTGGACCAATTCAAGTCAATCCGTCCTTATAAACCAAATGGAAGCCTTTTGTTGTCTTAGGTAAAAGAAAACTCAGTTGGTTTTTTAAACCGCCTTTTTAGGTTTTCTTTTCTTCTTTCTTTTCTTTTCTTTTCTTTTTCTCTTTTTTCCTTTTCTTTTTCTTTTCTTTTGTCTTTTTTTTTTGTTTTCTTTTCTTCTCTCTATTTTTTTTGTTAGGTTTGTTTGTTTGTTTTTTTTATTCTAGCTCTAAAAGAGTTGTCTTGTTTGTACTAAACTTGAGCTTCCAATAATGGATGAGTGAAGTGACATAAATTTTCTTTAACAGGGATAAATCATTTGTTACTCTGATGTTGATGTTGTCTTGATATATTGGAGTATGTGAACTTCAGCTACCCTTATGGTTTTGAGAACATCAACTACCTTATGGTCTTGAAAACATCAACTACCCTTATGGTCTTGAGAACTTCAATTATCTTCATTATCTTGACTATTCATTTCTTTCTTTGATCTTCTTACCTCTTCACCTTAGTGATCATAAGACTTGCCAAAAATATCACAACAGCTCAGGGTAGGTTGTTAGGGTTATATGCTAATGAAAAGAAAGCTAAAATTTTATGAAGGGACAACTAGGGTGTGATGTTTAATTGGGTTGATACTAGTTGTTGGCTAACCAAACAATGTCTTGATCATTTCTCTCTTAAATAAGCAAAGTTCAATTTCGCCTCGAAAGTTTGTCAAAGCATGTTCTAAGACTGACTAGGACCTAGACAAAGGTAATTATGCAGGAGCCCTCTCTAAGTAAGCATACAAAACTCAATGCTATAGAGCAATTCCCTCACCTAGTAAATTCATTCAAGTCATGATGCCTAGACATATTAATTTATAAAAATCAAGCTAAATTCCTCATTGGTTGAACACCAAAATGAACAAAAACCAACAAAAATTTTGATGAAAGTAATTTATTCAAAAAAAATTAAATTTGGGAAACAAGATTGTTCCAATTAAATATTAAAGAAAGTAAAATTGAAAAGCAACATTCAAGCTAAGGAAAGTTTGTTGAGTTTAAGCTTCTTTTCCTTTCATGTCTTCAATATCCCCATCTTAAAAGGACGATAAAATAAAATCTTCTTCTAATCCTTTTCCTACCATGAAGGTTACGGGTGGTGGCACCTTGTTGAACCTTGGAAATGGATTACCTTTGGTATTGGGCTTATCCGGTTCAGGCAACTTGCCATTATCAATTAAATTCTGGATCTCATGTCTCAACTTCATACAATTGTCTGTTTTGTGTCTAGGCCTGTGATGGAATTGGCAAAATGCATTAGTATCAAAATTAGGTGGAAGAGGATTAGGAAAAGGATGAGAATTCAAGGGTTGTAACAATCCCTTCTTTTGTAGCTTATTGAGAACCCAAGACAGTGGCTTCCCTAATTCTGAAAACTGCCTTATTCCTCCTTGACTAGTGATATTAACATCAGCTTCCTTTTGTGTACTTTGATTGCTAGGCTGATAATTCCATTTCTCATTCCTTTTGATTGAAAAGTGATTCTTCTCCCTTTCCCACTCTTCAATTTGCAAACCCGCTTGGAGAAGGTCTTTGAAATCATGGATGAGTGTATAAGACATCCTCTCACAAAGACTAGGCAACACCCCTCTCACAATCATCCTTATTTGATCGGATTCATCAGGCCTCTTCTTGAGTAAAGCAGCCTTGTTTCTCCATCTCTTCACATAATCTACAAAATTCTCATTTGGCCTTTGCCTTTGCCTAATGGACTCCACTTCCATTAAGGTAACTTCCATCTCGACCTTATGCCCATATTGTTGGTTGAAGGCTTTGTAAAGCAGATCCCAACTCTTTTGTGTTCCATCATCTAAGGTATTGAACCAATTTTGGATAATAGGGTCCAACGAGAGTATGAAGTACCTTAGAGTTTGAGCCTTAGTAGCTCGAGCAGACTGCATAGCAGTGATATACTGCTTCACATGGAGATGAGGATTTCCGGTGCCATTGTACTTTGCAAAAGATGGAAACTTGAAGTTGTACCGGACTTCTTCATCTAGCTCAAATAGTTTATCAATCTCAAACATCTCCTCGGTTTTCAGCTTCTTCTCAAATTTCTTTTCTAAATCAGCAATCATCTTTTCAACATTGGACATCTTGGTCTTTTCAATAGTTGCTTTCTCAACAACCTTTGGCTCCTTTTTGTCTTGAAGATCTTGTTAGAATTGAGCCCAATCATCATCATCAATGAACACTTTTTCATCATTAAAAACCACTTCACCAACTTCAGTCTTCCCTTTGTCCTTTGGCTTTTTAGTGCTAGTAGATGTCTCGGCATCATTCTCTAAGATTGCAATCAATTGGTTCTTCATGGTCTCAGCTAGGGCCTCTTTTATTTCTTCCATCTTGGCATTGAGGGCCTCATCCACCATCCTTTGATTTGTTCGGGCTCCATTATTTTAGGTGAGCAAGTGATTGAGTTGTTGCTAGATACTTCATCTCCGACGTAGGTCGGATTGTTGTAAGCTTTTGAACTATCGTAATCCAGGGCTGTGAGCTAGAAAGGATTAATGACATGAGATGCAAATGTATGCATGTATGTATGTATGCACAAACAACAAGCAAGGATAATTAGGATGTTCCTTCCAACCTTATAACATCCACACACGAATGGCGAGTCTCTTTCCCTAGGTATATGGTTAACAAAATACCAACATGGGGTGTCTTGTTTTCGAATAATTCCCTCGGACGTTTCAACCAATAGTTATATTTTCAAAAATGGAAATCCATCCATGATAACTCCCGTTAATTAGGTTTCAATCCATTCAACCAACTAAAGTAGCTTTTATTCTATATTGGATTAAAACTAAATTAAGAGGTTTATTATAGATAGATTTCTCACTTGAAAAAGGTAACTAATGATTCATGCCAAAAACAAACCCATGGTTAATTTATTCTTAGTATAAACTAGGACCACAATTAATTTTTGGTATTTCATAATTGACCTAAATATTTTTGCAAGCTCTTTGTAAGAAATAATTTTATTTCTAAGCCCATTGTAAAAAGATTTTAGAAAAGATGGATTTTGGGCTTAGTATTTGGGCTATGAGCAAAAGAGTTTTTAGAAAAGTCTTATGTCCGGAGACCATCTTGAAAAATTTTGAAAATAGCTTTGGTATTTTGGATTTTAAAGAAAAATTTATTTTGAGCTTACAATGTACTTAGGTCATATTAGAAAAAGAACAAACCAAATAAGCCATCATTTAAGCCAAGATAAATTAACCATAGTCAAACAACATGCATTTGGGGTAAAACCTAAGGAAAGTAACTAGGCTAATTACATGAGCTTTAGTCTTTGGGTTAAAAGGCTTAGGTTCCCATATCATGTATATACCAAAAAGTACGAGGCTATGAGTGGTTATGCCATGCTCGATCTCTATACCTTGAGTGAAAGTATGGTATCCCTTACATAACACAACACGGGTAACACGGGTGTCCTAACTCACGCACACAATGCAATCTAATATGATGCAATGGATAATATCATTATAAGAAAGAATAGAATAATATAAAGACCAACAGAATCAACTTCTCTTATCCCCAGTGGAGTCGCCACTGTGAGCGGGGATTTTCGCCCCCACTCTCAGTGGAATGGTTCTTGTGACTTCAGCACTGTTTAGGCTCGGGGCCTTAGAGAACACGGACCTAAGTCTGGAGAAAATGGAGACACCACCCGGACAGGCAGAGAAAAAGAAAGGGGTGGATGACTCAATTCCTAAGGAATCCCCAACCCCCTAATGGGTTTGAAAAGTTGGGTATGTGTGGGGAAGGTGAGAAATGGCCCAGCACCCCCACAATGCCTGGTTCATTGGAACTGGCCTCCTTTATTGGTCTTAATATTATAAAATTCTTAAATATAACAACATTATCCATATTACACACAATAATTAAAAGAAAGCATAAATATATTAAAATCAAAGCAAAGTCCAAGCAAAACAAATAAATTGACACCCATCCGGAGATGGAAACATGTCCTTACATCACATGCCTAAATAGGACACCCACCGAAAGGTAGAAACATGCCCTTCACATTGGTTCTAAAATAGAAAAGCAATTTAAATTACATGACATTTAACTAATGATGTACTCAACAAGTGGAAACATACCTCTTATAACATTTGGAAATATAAATAAATTGATAAAAGTAAATAACCATTCATAATAAATAAATCATTCATCAAAGGTATTAAACATCAATAGAAAGTAAACATCCATCCATGATAAATTAAATAAACCAAGTATTGAACTTAAATAAATTAAAACATATAAAATAAATCAAAGCATAATCAAATATGGAATTGAATAATGCAAATAAAAATCCAAACTATAGCTATTGTTTCCATTTAGGGCTCCTTATTTCATGTATTTAGGGTTTTGAAATTTGTGGAATTAGGTTACTGTGACTTTAAGAGAATTGAAATAGATTAAGGATTTTATGTTTTAAAAGGTTGGTAAGATTCTTTGATTAACCAAACTAGGGTTTGTTATGTAAAATCATGAAACTAGGATTTGGACTCTTTAAAATATTTTTGATTTATGGTTTCAAGTTTACAGTGTGAAATTAAAATTTTTTTTTATGGTTTTTTAAAGTTTTAAATGATTTAAGGTTTAGAAAAAATTAGGGTTTAAGGTTTTAGGGGGTTAGGGTTTACTATTTTGAGTTTTGGAATTAAATTAGGTTTTTAGGATTTTTGAATTTAGAGTTTCGGTGAATGTTTAGATTTTTTAGAATTTGGAAAAAAATAATTGATAATTTCATGAAGTTTTATGAATTTAAACAAACGATTTAAAGTTTACATAAATAGAAAAGATATTTGTTAAGGTGTTTAGAAAGAAACAAAATCAAATTTTGGTTTTGAAGAAAAACATGTTCAATTAGGGTTTTAAGATTTTGAAGAAGTAAAAATAACAATTTTAAGCCTTTTTGGAAAATAAAGCAACGACTTAGTGTTTTTAACTTTAGAAAAGGGTAATTAAGGTTCTGTGATTTTTGAATTAAAAGAAGCAACTGGATGAATTCAGCTACTGTAAAAAAAAAAGAATTTAAGAGCTCAAACCTTGGTTCGTGAGTTAAACCCTAAAAGTTGCTTTCGAAATGAATAAAAATAAAGGCCGTTGCTGCCTTTGATGAATTGTTAATTACTTGTTTGCTCCCTCCCAGTCCAATTCAATTTACTGCCAGAAGAAATTTAAAGTTTCTAAGTTTTGCTCCTTCCTCTCGGTCATCAATTTCTCCTCCTTTTTGTGTTGTAATTACACTTATTTATAAAAGTTTTTTTTATGGTTTTTTCCTAGTTGCTTATGGCATACATTATTTATAAAGAAAAGGAAACTGAAACCTAATTGTATTAGGTTTAGGAAAATTTGCATCGGAAAATTTCGCTGGCGAAAAAAACTGCTGCGGAAAAATTGAGCTGGCAAAAAAAATTGCAGCAGGAAAAATTGCGCTGGCAAAAAAGCTGCAGCAGTCAGCGGGCAAAATGGGCCTGCGGGCCATTTTGCCCGCATGAAATTCCTGCAGGAGAAATGCCCATAGGCCCGCGCTGACTTTCGGCGATGATTTTTTTATCGCCGATTTTATTATTATTATTATTATTTTTTTATTCATTTCACCATTTTTTACTAAAATAAATATTAAAATTAATCAAGATACCTTAAAAATTATTTTGGACTAACTAAAATATATTGGACCGGACTGGGTCAAAAATTAAGGGTCTACAATTCTATCATGAATTGATCCAATCCGATTAGGGTTTCAGCCAAGATCACAACAATCGGTGATAATTCTTCTTCCATTTGGTCCATGATATCCAGTGTTCTTGGATTGATGTCGCTGGTAGGAGAAACAAGTAAGAATTGAATAAGCAAGCAAAGATAGAACATGTGTGTAATATCCTCATATATGCCCTAGAAGTCTTGGTTATGATGTTTTTATTGTTGTTGTTGTTATATTGGATTGTATATATATGATAATTGCAAGAGAAAAGAAATTGAGAAAGAAAATAGGGTTTAGAGAGAATGGTATATGTTGTGTATATGTTGATATATATAACATATAAATGGGTCAAAGGAAGAGTCAAAGGAAAAGAGATATTTTTGTGTTGAGTGTGTAATTACTTAAATGGGCTTATATGAGACAAAAGGTGAGTTATATGGTTAAGGGTATTGAGGTAATTTACCTTTAGAAATCTCTTGGTGGAGATTAAAAGATGGAAAAGTGTTTGACTTGTGGCTATTTTGTTTTCTTTTCATTTTGGATGCCGGTGATTGAAGGAGAGAAAGAGGAAGAGAAGTGTTCTTGATGCTAGAGTTCAATTGAAGAGGCAATCAAAGAGTTTGGTTAGAGATTTGTGAAATTTCTTCATCTAAGGTAAGAAATCTCTTGTTTTTCCTTTGTAAATTTTGAAGTTATGTTTAAAGTGAAGTGTGATTTGTTGATGTAATGATTTGGTGTATTTGATATGTGTTTGCAAGTGTTAGAATTGATTTAAAGTAAAAAAATTGGAATTGGTATTGGTTTGGTTGTGATTATGGAAAAATAAGTGAAGATTGATAGTGGAAAATCAAGAGTAAAGTTTGAGTTAGGATTTTGAGATGGTTTGTGTTCAAATGTGTTGTTTAAGTGGTTATTGTGATGAATATGTGTTATGACATGAGTTATATCCATTTGAGTGAGTTTGTGTTGGGAATTATATGTTAAAATGCATTTGGAAGAGGGTTGGTTACATTTAGGGTTTATGCATGAGAGACACGTAATTTGGGGCGGTCGCTATTATTCAAGTGCGGTCGTGACTTAGGTCGGGCTTCTGGCCGCGAAACCTACTGTAATAATGTTTTATCTTTTGATTGTGAGGTGCGGTCGCGACTTAGGTCGGGCTTCTGGCCGCGAAACCTACTGTAATAATGTTTTATCTTTTGATTGTGAGGTGCGGTCGCGACTTAGGTCGGGCTTCTGGCCGCGAAACCTACTGTAATAATGTTTTATCTTGTAATTGTATGGGGCGGTCGTATTCAGGTGAGGCGCGACCGTTAGAAAGGTTCTGTTCACCTTATTGGAAGCAATCTAATCCTACCACAAGATTTTCATATACATGTTAAAATAGATCATCCATTTGAGTTGTCAAGGATCAAAATAGATATCATTTGTCTAACATCATTGTTGAATCATGAAATGTGAGATGATATGGATTTGATAATGCATATGATATTACATGAATAAGGTTATGTATTGTGTATTGTGAGGCTTGTGAATGGTGATGTGTATTATGAATAATGTACTTTGAAATGTGATACTAATAATGCTATATACACAATATGAATTGAGATATGAAATGCTATAAAGCCATTGTGATTGGCTATGATGATATAATTGAATGATGTATGGCATGTTTGCCTAATTGATGAGAAAGATTGATAAAGAGTTTGAAATAAGTGTATGTTTAATATGATATTCAGTTTCAGAGTTCTGGTTTTTTTTGGAGGCATGCCTATTTAATGAAAGTTAACAGTCTTGCCGGGTTGAGGATCTCTTCAAATTGAGTTGAATTGAGGTCCAAGAGACTGGGTCTGTTACACTATGATAATTGATATTATGAAATATTAGATTTGTAACAGTCTTGCCGGGTTGAGGATCTCCTCGAGTTAGATGAGTTGATGATCCAAGAGACTGGGTCTGTTACACTATCCATGGATAGAGATATATATGTATATGTTGCCTACGGGCGTGATAATGGTGTTTATGAACTGAAGCAGTAACTCTGAATTCTGAATATCGTATTAAATACTTGATGGGCCCATAGGTGTCTAGGTTTTATATATAACATAAATGTTGTTCTAATGTAATGAAATGTTAATATTACTTATATGATGAAACGGACTATTCACGGAATATTGTTTATTGAGTATGATCTTTACTAATTGTGTGTGTATCATTGATGTTGATTTATTAATACTAATGTGAAACATTGCATTGCACTAAAGCATAACATTAGAATGAATTGTCTTACTAAGCCCTTGGCTTAGCGCGATAGTGTTTAATCGCGCAGGTTATAGAGTTGAACCCGAGAGCTCTTCTAGACCGAGTGAGAGTAGACATTGAAGAGTTGATTTTGGGAACTTAAAGATCAGAGGAGATTTGCCAATCATGTATAACTCTTTTATATTTTGTAAAGATTTTGTTTATATTGTAAATATATATATGTAATGATAAATAAGTACTCAAATGTTTTCATATGTGTAAATATTTTATAACTTCCGCTATGTACTACTTAAATGTATTAACATATCTATAATGTATATTGAGAAAGATGATGGTATTATATAAAAATGTTTTGAATGTTGATGAAAAGCCGTAGCACTCCTATATTCGGTGCACATATGCTACATTGTGGTGTTGTAGTGTGTGTGTACTGAATGTGGGGGTGTTACAATTGTTTTGGTATCAGAGCCTAGGTTTGAGATTCTTAACCTAGGTAAAATGTAAGAAAAAGACTATTTTGACTTTAAAAGTGGTTTTGAATAACATATATATTTGGGATTGGCAACCTCTGATCTTTAATAAGATGTAGTATGCTGTGTTTGCAGTGTTAGGTTGTGATGGATTCTCACTCACGTCAGTCGATTGAGGGTAGTGCCGAGAGTATTGCTCCTGCTGAGGGAGCTAGAGTTGATAGTGTTGAGGAGGCACCTGCTTCGGTGTCGGGTAGACCAGCTGGAGAGGAGGTTCCGCCAGCCTGGTTTAGACATATGATGGAAGTTATGAGGCAAGCACCAGTGCAACCAGTGCCACCACCCCCTCAGCCTGTGGTACCAGTAAGGCACTATGATAAACTAAGGAAGTATGGAGCGGAGGATTTCCTTGGTACTACTGATCCAGCTGTAGCAGAACAGTGGCTTGACAAAGTACAGAGGATTTTTATTCAGTTGCAAGCCACATCGGAGGAAAAGTTTGATTATGTAAGATCTTTGCTACAGAAGGATGCATACGACTGGTGGAGGACAGTGCCCCATTCTATGGATGATCCACCAACCTTGTCATATGCGGATTTTCTGAGAGAGTTTGAATTGAAGTATACTCCTAGGGAGTACAAAGACATGAAGAAGATGGAGTTCTTAAGCTTGAAGCAAGATAGCAAGACGGTAACTGAGTATGAGGTTGAGTTTATCCGATTGAGCCAGCATGCTGGGGGCATTATAGCTGATGAGATAGATAGATGCAGGAGATTTGAGGAGGGATTGAGGCCCTCTATCATGTGTCTAGTGGCTGGATCTAGATATCACGATTTCTCCCAACTAGTGGCAGCAGCTCGGAGTGTGGAGCGAGCTCAAGTTATTGCAGCTGCTTCAGAGGAAGAGGTTAGGGTTAGGAGGCCCCACTTTGAGGCAGGGTCTTCTTCTGTTAAGAGAGGTAAAGGAAGCTTTGTTCCTAGAGTTAGTAGGAGTCAGAGGTCAACTGGTAGGTCAGTGCAGTTCCAGAGGCAGAGATTTAGACCTGCAGCTTCAGCGGCGAGTGCTCCAACCCCAGTGACTCAGAGATCCGCTCTACCTGTGTGTGCTCAGTGTGGTGGATCACATAGGGGTGCTTGTTGGAGGTATAGTGGGTCAGCTGTGTGCTTCAGATGTGGATCTCCTGAGCATTTTATTAGAGATTGTCCAGAGAGACAGGAGCGGATGTCAGTTGATACTGCAGCTTCTCGACCTAGTGTGAGGGGAGGTCGAGCAGGCAGAGGTAGCAGCCGGGGAGGCAGATCTGGGTTCAGTGTTAGAGGAGGTGCTACATCCAGAGAGAGTAGACTAGAGGAGGTTGGGTCTTCCCAGAGGATGTATGTTATGCAGAGGCAGCCAGATGCTTCGGTAGTCATAGCTGGTACTTTTTCTTTATTTGATACTTCAGTACTTGCTTTGATTGATCCGGGTTCCACACATTCTTATATTAGTGCATCTGTTTTGCCTGTGTCTGATATGCATGCTGAGTCCCTAGGATTTGATGTTTTGGTGACAAATCCGTTAGGGCATAGTGTGATTGTGAGTAAGGTGCACCGAGACAGTGCAGTGAGGGTGCAAGGTGAGGAGTTCCTTGGAGATTTGATTGAGATGCCATTTAAGGAATATGATGTGATCCTAGGTATGGATTGGCTATCTAGACATGGAGCTGTGGTAGACTGTAAAAGGAAAATTGTTTCTTTGAGAACTGCTGATAGTAGAGAGGTGATAGTATCTAATGAGCAGGAACAGCTAGCCTCCTTATTTGTGTCAGCTGTTGCAGCCAGGAGGTTGATTAGAAAGGGGTGTGAAGCTTATCTTGCTCATGTGATAGATACTAGAGTGAAGGGTTCTCCCATTGATAGTATTGCCACAGTTGCAGAGTTCCCAGATGTATTCCCAGAGGAGTTGCCAGGATTGCCTCCTGAGAGAGAGGTGGAGTTTGGTATTGAATTGTTGCCTGGTACCACTCCTATCTCTATTACTCCTTATAGAATGGCACCAGCAGAATTGAGGGAATTGAAAGTGCAATTACAGGAGTTGTTGGATAAAGGATTTATTCGCCCCAATGTTTCTCCTTGGGGAGCTCCTGTGCTATTTGTGAAAAAGAAAGATGGTACTATGAGGTTGTGTATCGATTATAGGCAATTGAACAAGGTGACTATTAAAAATAAATATCCTTTGCCTAGAATCGATGATCTCTTTAATCAATTGAAGGGTGCAGCTGTGTTTTCTAAAATTGATTTGAGATCTGGATACCATCAATTGAGAGTTAAAGCTGAAGACATTTCCAAGACCGCCTTTCGGACCAGGTATGGACATTATGAGTTTCTAGTTATGCCTTTTGGCTTGACGAATGCACCTGCAGCTTTTATGGATTTGATGAATAGGGTATTCAGGCCCTATCTGGATCAGTTTGTAGTGGTCTTCATCGATGACATTCTGGTGTATTCACGGAATGAAGAGGAACATGACAAGCATTTGCGGATTGTGTTGCAGATTTTGAGAGAGAAGCAGTTGTTTGCCAAATTGTCGAAGTGTGAGTTCTGGTTGGATCAAGTCGCTTTTCTCGGACATATTGTCTCAGCTGAAGGCATTAGAGTTGATCCGAGTAAAGTTGAAGCCATTTTAAATTGGAGTCCACCCAAGTCTGTGACAGAGGTTAGAAGTTTTCTGGGTTTGGCAGGCTATTACCGGCGGTTTGTGAAAGGGTTTTCTTTGATAGCTACTCCACTCACCAGATTGCTTCGTAAGGGAGTGAGATTTGTGTGGACAGATCAGTGTCAGGCTAGCTTTGAGTAGTTGAGAGATATGTTGACTCAAGCGCCTGTTCTTACTTTACCTGTTGAAAGCAAACCATATGTGATCTACAGTGATGCTTCACATAGTGGTTTGGGGTGTGTTCTGATGCAAGAAGGTAAAGTTATAGCTTATGCATCTCGACAGTTGAAACCGCATGAGCTTAACTATCCGACCCATGATTTGGAGCTAGCAGCCATTGTGTTTGCATTGAAGATTTGGCGACACTATCTGTTTGGGGAGAAATGTTTTATCTACACTGATCACAAAAGTTTGAAATATTTGGGTGTTCAAAAAGAGGCTCAGTTGATTGATATGAAGATTCAGAAGATTATTTCAGATTGCAAGAATGGGAAGACTAGAGATTTTATTGTGAAAGGTGATGGGAGTCTCTGGTTTAAGAACCGATTGTGTGTACCCGATGATGCTGATTTGAAAAGAGTCATTTTAGAAGAAGCACATCAGTCAGTGTTTGCTATGCATCCGGGTAATACAAAGATGTATCATGATTTGAGACAATATTACTGGTGGATTGGTTTGAAGAGAGATATTGCAGATTTTGTGTCGAAATGTCTCACCTGTCAGAAGGTTAAAGCAGAGCATCAAGTTCCAACTGGATTACTACAACCATTATCAGTACCAGAATGGAAGTGGGATAGAGTGACGATGGATTTTGTGTCTGGGTTGCCTTTGACACAAAAGAAGCATGATGCTATATGGGTGATTGTGGATAGATTGACTAAGATAGCTCATTTCCTTCCGGTTCGGATGGATTATTCTTTGGAAAGGTTAGCTGAGCTGTATATCCATGAGATTGTGAAGTTGCATGGGGTTCCAACTTCTTTAGTGTCTGATCGAGATCCCAGGTTTACTTCAAGATTTTGGAAGAGTTTGCATAGTGCTTTGGGTTCTTGATTACACTTCAGCACTGCTTTTCATCCACAGACGGATGGACAGTCAGAGAGGGTGATACAGATTATTGAAGATATGTTGAGAAGTTGTGTCATTGATTTCTCTAGAAGTTGGGATAGATTTTTACCTCTTGTGGAGTTTGCTTACAACAACAGTCACCAATCTAGCATTGGTATGGCACCATTCGAAGCATTGTATGGCAGACGGTGTAGGACACCTCTTTGTTGGAATGAGCTTGGAGATAATAAGTTGATTGGTCCTGATTTGATTCAAGAAACTGAAGAGAAAGTAAAAGTGATACGAGGCAGGTTGAAAACAGCTTCAGACCGACAGAAGTCTTATGCAGATCTGAAAAGGAGAGACATAGAGTTTAATGTTGGGGATAAGGTATTTCTGAAAGTTTCTCCTTGGAAGAAGATTTTGAGGTTCGGTCGGAAAGGGAAATTGAGTCCTCGTTTCATTGGACCGTATGAAGTTTTGGAAAGAGTTGGGCCAGTTGCGTATCGACTTGCTTTGCCACCTGAGTTGGATCGTATTCATAATGTATTTCATGTTTCTATGTTGAGGAGGTACAGATCGGATCCATCTCATGTATTGCAAATTGAATCAATCGAAGTAAGCCCAGATTTGACTTTTGAAGAGGAACCATTTGCTATCTTGGCACATGATGTGAAAGAGCTGAGAAACAAGAGAGTGCCATTGGTGAAGGTTCTATGGAAGAATCATGCAAAAGAAGAAGCAACTTGGGAAAGTGAACAATCCATGCGAGAGCAATATCCTCAGTTGTTTCAGAGTTGATATCAAGTAATTTCGAGGATGAAATTTTCTTTTTAGAGGGGGAGAATTGTAATATCCTCATATATGCCCTAGAAGTCTTGGTTATGATGTTTTTATTGTTGTTGTTGTTATATTGGATTGTATATATATGATAATTGCAAGAGAAAAGAAATTGGGAAAGAAAATAGGGTTTAGAGAGAATGGTATATGTTATGTATATGTTGATATATATAACATATAAATGGGTCAAAGGAAGAGTCAAAGGAAAAGAGATATTTTTGTGTTGAGTGTGTAATTACTTAAATGGGCTTATATGAGACAAAAGGTGAGTTATATGGTTAAGGGTATTGAGGTAATTTACCTTTAGAAATCTCTTGGTGGAGATTAAAAGATGGAAAAGTGTTTGACTTGTGGCTATTTTGTTTTCTTTTCATTTTGGATGCCGGTGATTGAAGGAGAGAAAGAGGAAGAGAAGTGTTCTTGATGCTAGAGTTCAATTGAAGAGGCAATCAAAGAGTTTGGTTAGAGATTTGTGAAATTTCTTCATCTAAGGTAAGAAATCTCTTGTTTTTCCTTTGTAAATTTTGAAGTTATGTTTAAAGTGAAGTGTGATTTGTTGATGTAATGATTTGGTGTATTTGATATGTGTTTGCAAGTGTTAGAATTGATTTAAAGTAAAAAAATTGGAATTGGTGTTGGTTTGGTTGTGATTATGGAAAAATAAGTGAAGATTGATAGTGGAAAATCAAGAGTAAAGTTTGAGTTAGGATTTTGAGATGGTTTGTGTTCAAATGTGTTGTTTAAGTGGTTATTGTGATGAATATGTGTTATGACATGAGTTATATCCATTTGAGTGAGTTTGTGTTGGGAATTATATGTTAAAATGCATTTGGAAGAGGGTTGGTTACATTTAGGGTTTATGCATGAGAGACACGTAATTTGGGGCGGTCGCTATTATTCAAGTGCGGTCGCGACTTAGGTCGGGCTTCTGGCCGCGAAACCTACTGTAATAATGTTTTATCTTTTGATTGTGAGGTGCGGTCGCGACTTAGGTCGGGCTTCTGGCCGCGAAACCTACTGTAATAATGTTTTATCTTGTAATTGTATGGGGCGGTCGTATTCAGGTGAGGCGCGACCGTTAGAAAGGTTCTGTTCACCTTATTGGAAGCAATCTAATCCTACCACAAGATTTTCATATACATGTTAAAATAGATCATCCATTTGAGTTGTCAAGGATCAAAATAGATATCATTTGTCTAACATCATTGTTGAATCATGAAATGTGAGATGATATGGATTTGATAATGCATATGATATTACATGAATAAGGTTATGTATTGTGTATTGTGAGGCTTGTGAATGGTGATGTGTATTATGAATAATGTACTTTGAAATGTGATACTAATAATGCTATATACACAATATGAATTGAGATATGAAATGCTATAAAGCCATTGTGATTGGCTATGATGATATAATTGAATGATGTATGGCATGTTTGCCTAATTGATGAGAAAGATTGATAAAGAGTTTGAAATAAGTGTATGTTTAATATGATATTCAGTTTCAGAGTTCTGGTTTTTTTTGGAGGCATGCCTATTTAATGAAAGTTAACAGTCTTGCCGGGTTGAGGATCTCTTCAAATTGAGTTGAATTGAGGTCCAAGAGACTGGGTCTGTTACACTATGATAATTGATATTATGAAATATTAGATTTGTAACATTCTTGCCGGGTTGAGGATCTCCTCGAGTTAGATGAGTTGATGATCCAAGAGACTGGGTCTGTTACACTATCCATGGATAGAGATATATATGTATATGTTGCCTACGGGCGTGATAATGGTGTTTATGAACTGAAGCAGTAACTCTGAATTCTGAATATCGTATTAAATACTTGATGGGCCCATAGGTGTCTAGGTTTTATGTATAACATAAATGTTGTTCTAATGTAATGAAATGTTAATATTACTTATATGATGAAATGGACTATTCACGGAATATTGTTTATTGAGTATGATCTTTACTAATTGTGTGTGTATCATTGATGTTGATTTATTAATACTAATGTGAAACATTGCATTGCACTAAAGCATAACATTAGAATGAATTGTCTTACTAAGCCCTTGGCTTAGCGCGATAGTGTTTAATCGCGCAGGTTATAGAGTTGAACCCGAGAGCTCTTCTAGACCGAGTGAGAGTAGACATTGAAGAGTTGATTTTGGGAACTTAAAGATTAGAGGAGATTTGCCAATCATGTATAACTCTTTTATATTTTGTAAAGATTTTGTTTATATTGTAAATATATATATGTAATGATAAATAAGTACTCAAATGTTTTCATATGTGTAAATATTTTATAACTTCCGCTGTGTACTACTTAAATGTATTAACATATCTATAATGTATATTGAGAAAGATGATGGTATTATATAAAAATGTTTTGAATGTTGATGAAAAGCCGTAGCACTCCTATATTCGGTGCACATATGCTACATTGTGGTGTTGTAGTGTGTGTGTACTGAATGTGGGGGTGTTACAATGTGCCCCTAAGTTTTGGTGGGAGCTAAATGAGAAGCGCAAAAGTCAATAAAAGGACCAAGCAGAATTTTCTCACCTCTCGTCAACTGTAAAACTTCGGGCTTGGAAAGTTGAAATAACATCTGTATCTTTTGATGAGTTTTGGAAATCAATATGGGCAATACCATTGGTTGATTGCTTGGATATCAAAGGTTGACCTCAAATTCTTTGATCATAGGACATATCTCGAAGTTGTTTATCTTGAAAGTCCTAGTTTTCACATCTCAAAAGGAAGCCATGGCACATAAGAATGGTTGGTCTAATTTGACATTTTGAAAGTACTTCAAGACATTAAGTTGAGACTATGATACATGTTCCTAGTGTGTTGTCTTGATACTTTTAAATAAATTCTTGATCTTTTTTTAATTAGACTTAGTCATCGTGAGAGTGTGACAATTGTTGTTAACTTTATAAAGAAGAATTGATAATGGCAGACGCTGAATTAAATATATGAGCTTATGCAAGATGAAATTACCTTGGTTTTATTGGAGCCTTATTTCTTTGTATATAGAAGAAAAGAAAGTGATTTATGGATTTATATAGTCGAAGTCCAGAATGCTAAAGGCAAAGAAAGTACATGTCGAGTTTGGTGAAAATTTTAATCCATGTTGAAATAGGTTTGGGCATCTTGAGTTCACTGCGAACTGTGAAATTTTTAAAACATAATCCGTATGGGTATTAGCTTCATTAATTAGTCCATGTGAAATTCATTTAAAATGAATTCGACATGGTATGCTTCTGTATATAGGTATATATAAAAAGAAAAGAAAAAAGTCAAAGTGTCATTCAAAGTTAAAAAGTCCAAATAAAAAATAGGAGTTAGAAAAGTCAACATATCATATTTTAGCATGTGTATATGTATATAAGTTATTCCATTTATTACAAACATTTATTTATTTATGCGTAACAAATTTTATACATAGTTTTGATACACCCTATTTACTGAGAGGGAGGTGATGGTCTGTGGCTAAATAAATCTTTGAGGAAATAATCATCTGTTGGCAGTGGCAACACATTGTTTATCCAGTTTCCCCCTGAAGAAAAAACATACAGATTCTGACTATCTTGCAAATCAGCCCTATCATAGTCAGTGCTCGAGATAGAAGGTGGCACATCATAGTCATTGGTCCAGGGCCTCCTTGAGGAAGATGCACAAGAGTTCCTATAGCCCTAAAATATGAATTCCTAAAAATTTTGTTCAAGATGATTATCATACCAACGGCTGGCAGCCAATTGTTCCTAAAGTTTTTGGTTATGCTTCTCAAACATTTATTGTGAGCCAGATTAGGATAAATTAGATTTATACATTTTCATGCATATATTCAGCATATATGAATATGAAACAAGGATTACAAACCAAATAGCTCAAATTGAAGCCCTTAGGCCTAAAAAATTGCTCAGCATAAGGAAATGGTTATGGTGGAGTTTTACTACCTAGACCAGCTTCATCATGCCTAGCAACGTCCGAGTGTTCAGTCGCCCACAAAAATTCATCAAAGTTAGTCACATGCAAGTGAAGAATAAAAAATATTTCTGATTAACTTAAGAAAGAGGAAACCATAGAATCATTATGGGTAGTAGGATCCCTTGTGATGTCATGTTCCTCATTCTCCTCTTCCTCTTCTTCATCCTCATTATCCCTCTCTCCATCATCATTCTCCTCATCTTCATCCTCATTCTCATTACCTTCCTCATCCATGACTTCATCACCTTCTCTTCTCCTTCTCCCTCTTCACCCCCTTGTTCCTCCAAATGTTCAACACCATTAGGGGAGACATCAAAGTGCAAAAGTTGATCCCATATGAAATCATTATACGACAAGTCTGGTCGAAGCAACAATAAATCAACATTGAATCAGTTATGGGCACTCCTCCAGGAGTTCTCAGACATAGACTTGCAAGTCAACATAGATGTTGGGACATTAGTTGACACTCGCCTCTAATCAGGGCTAAGAAACTAGTTCTACACCCTCTCACCTAGAAACCATCTGTTTGAAACCAGCCCAACGATTATTTGATGGGAATTCTATAGGGGCAATGCATTAATCATGGCAGTAGTCCAGTTCACCCTTTCATTAGCTCTCCACTAGGCAAAATTCACCTACAACACAACACTATTAGTAAGTCATTTTTTTAATTCCATGATATTACTAATTTTGTCTTTGGCTTGATCCCAGGTCAGACCACTTAACTGATAACATCGGGAATGCACATGATGACCGCCAGGCACTTCTCTGCTAGTCTACAACTAGAAGCTCAATCTCAGGCATCCCACTCATCTCCCAGAAATACCCGATGCTCTCATGAGATTATGTTCATAGGCCCAAACCTGTCATGGTCCAAAAGGGCCTAATTTCGATCATAAATCATTTTTTCTGCTCAATTAAAAAAAAAGAAGAGATGAACTCATACCTCAGTAATGGCCATCAAACCTGTAAACAATATATTATTTCTACTAATTTTATTAAAACCATGATAGAGACAGGCAAGGCTAACCTCTCCCCAAGCATAAAAAAGGACAAGATCAGAATCTGCCAGAGCATGCAAAATCGATAGGTGAATTGCCGCCTCAATGATGCATAAGATTATCATAGCTAACATGTACAGCAAAAAGCCGCGAGTGTATCTTTCTGCCCTCTTTCCATGCGCCGGTCAGGTCTACCTCATCCAATACTCCCTGGTGTATCATACTTTATTTTACACACTCCTCTATATTTGGGACGCAGATAAATTAATATGTAAATTTCATCCTCAGTTAGTCTATTTTTTGTCAAAGGGAAGGGGATGTTGTCGCATTGCAAGCCTGTTATTGCAGTAGAATCCACTAGGCCAATCGTCATCTTCCCAACAGGCAAGTGAAAGGTGTGAGTGGTGTCCATCCACCACTTGACAAGCTCCTGTATTACACTTCTATCAATTTGATATCCCTTGTTAGGCAACTGCAGCACAAATTCGTCAAAATAACATTCATTGATCATCCTCTGGTCTGGAGACGAAACTCGATCATACCACTCACTAGCTTTATGGATGTTCCCGCTGCCATAAATCACACATCTATCAAACTGCCATGATAAAGGTAAGTCTAATCAAGTAAGTATATCATACCACTCATGAGCTTTATGGATGTTCCTTATCTAATTTTTTGCTTCATTTATTTTTGTATAAAATTTTTTACAGCCTTTTATATTTGTTAGCATTATTTATACATATTTTTCCTAAATAAATTTTTATTTTTTACATGCTATAAATATGTATTTTTCCTTTCAACATATGTTTAAAATTAAATTCTTCATGTATAAACTCATTATTTTTAGAATTCATTATCTTATTTTTCTACTACAAATAATAAATTAACAATGTAAATATATAAAAAAAATCATCATAAAAGTCATAACATAAAATGTTTGTAAGGAAAAAATATCTTGTAGACAATAATAAATACTTGTGTTTTCTCTTGTGAGCTTCGGTGGAGGTGCATTCTTGCTAGAATTGGAGTCCACTCCTGCATGCTATCTCTGAAGTAAGCACGTAATTCAACATCCATATGTGGTCAAGTTCTAGACATATGTTGAGTGATTGCCATTTCCTTTTTCTTTTGAAATCTTGAAAAATTTTGAAAATAAAACAAGCAGCTTGAATTTATAAGATTTGGCAAAGGTCTGGTAGAAATGAATGAAGCATTCCCACTCAATTTGTAGACAGGGAGTTTGAAGGATAAGTCTCCAATTTTCTTCAATTCAAAAAAAGGGTTAAAAGTTAAAACATGATCACATGCTTGGTCAAAGAAAGTGATAATACATTATTCATGTCCTATGTCTTATTTGTTTAAATAATTCATGACCCTGCAATTTACTTTATCAATAATTTTTTCAAAGCGCACGAGCACATAGTAATAAATATTTATTATGGCTATATTTTTTATGTGTTTAAAAATATTTTTATACTCATAAATTTTTTTTCACGCAGGGGGCAAGAGTATATAGGCATTCGGATTAAGTAAAAAATAGCCAAATTTTTTGCAAAATTCTTTACTGACTACAATTAATTTTTGTAGATACCTCAGGTCCAGAATTCAAATCATTTTTTTAGTTTAGAACTCAATCTGCATCCAGAACCCAAACCAATCCAAGTTCAGAACCCAAATTATTTTTTAGTCCAAAACTCAATTCGGGTCTAAAACCCAAACCAATTTGGGTCCAGAACCTAAATCACTTTTTTTAAGTCCAGAACTTAATCCAGGTCCATAACCTAAATCACTTTTTCTTTTAAGTCCAGAACTCAATCTGGGTCCATAACCCAAACCAATCCGAGTCCAGAACTTAAATCTTTTTTTTAGTCCATAACTTAATTCGAGTCCAAAACCAAAACCAATCAGGGTCCACATCCAAAACCAATCCGGGTCTAGAACTCAAATCATTTTTGAGTTCAGAACTTAATTAGGGTCTAGAACCCAAATAAATCTGGGCCCAAACCAATCCTCATTGAAAACCCAAACCAACTCAAATATCGAGTCCAGAGCGATCTGTGTCCAAAATCAACTTAAACTTATATTGCTTTTCACTCTCTGAATAAATCCAAGATCGTTCAAGCAGGAGGCAAACTATAGACTGTTGGTTTTGGCCAAAGTACTTAACGATCCATTCTTAATGGCATAAATCTATTTAAAGCTTTTATCTTGATTGATCCAATTTTTATAAAGACCCAATTGATTTCAATTTCGTTTCTAAAACTTTAAAATAGTAACAAAGTGAGTTTTAAAACCTAAAAATGGTTTGCAAGTCATTTTAGTTTGATATTGGATCATGTATGCTGAATTGGGCCTGTCTAGTTCGATATGGATTGTCCATATCGAACTAGGACAAACCTAGTTCAATATTGGCATCCATATCGAACTGTGAAGTGTAACACCCTTATACCCAATATACGCACACTACATATACCCGCTATATGTAATATACATATAGAGGATACAAGAATATCACAACGATTTTAAACAAAACAAAACTTCACTTTTAAAAACCTATATAAAGTTAAAACATTCAATTGATATCATATAAATAGTAAATGAATTATTAATTGTTAAAACATATATATTACTTCATTACCAAAGATTAATCCAAAACATTTTTGCTAGTTTGAGGATTATACATATTTAAATACATCAAAATCAATATGTATAAAAATATGAAATATATACATGCTGGCAGTTTGTCTCTGATCTTGATGTTCCACAATCAACACTGCACTCAAAATCTCAAACCTTGAATTGACTCGGTCTAGCTAAACTCCCTGGTTCAGCCGTATCTACCCTGTCACCAGCGCAATGAACCATATTCGTGCTAAGCAAGAAGCTTAGTGGTACAAACTTTGATAGCAATATTATTCAATTGTAATGCTAATGCACAACGCATAAGAATATCTGTAGACCCTTAATTTTTGACCTAGTCCGGTCCAATATATTTTAATTAGTCCAAAACAATTTTTGTGTTGTCCAACATATTTTAGTTAGTCCAAAATAATTTTTATGGTATCTTGATTAATTTTAATATTTATTTTAGTAAAAAATGGTGAAATGAATAAAAATTAAAAAATAAAAAATAACAAGAAAAATCGTCGCCGAAAGTCAGCGCGGGCCCGTGGCCATTTCGCCCATAGAATTTTTCTGTGGGCGAAATGGCTCGTGGACCCGTTCCACCCGTGCTGCTGCAGCTTTTTTTTTTTGCCAGCGCAGTTTTTTTTCGCCAGCAAAATTTTTCCGACGTAAATTTTTTGAAACCTAATGCAATTAGGTTTTGGTTTCCTTTTCTTATTGAATATTGTATGCCATGAATAATTAGAATTACCATAGAATTCTTCTATAAATATGGACTAAACAACATAAAAAAAGGGGGAGGAAAAAAGGAAGAAAATTGGACAGAAACTTGGGAGAGTTTGAAACTGTAACTGAATAGGAATGCAATGGAACGAAGCTAATTTTTTTAGAGAGCCGAAAAACAATTCAAGAAATTCAAAGGCAAAAAGCTTGTTTTTGACTTTGTTCATCCAATAAATAATTTTTGTTGAATCTTACAAAATAAGGTTTGAATTCTTAATTTCTTTTTATCTTTTCACAGTAGCTAAATTATCCCTTGGTTTCTTTTAATTCAAAAAAACTTTATAACCTCAATTCACTTTTTCTAAGGTTTGAAAATCTTAAATTGTGGATTTATTTTTTCAAAAGTTTAAAGCTATTAGTTTTATTTCTTCAAAACCCCAAAACCAAAATTTGCTTTCCAAATTATCAAAACTTTAAATTGTGTTATGTTTCCTTCCAAAAGCCTTAAAAATATCTTTTTGCTCTTATAAACTTTAAATTGTTTGTTTAAATTCATAAAACTTCACGAAAAT
Source organism: Garcia nutans (assembly GCA_947685225.1). NCBI lineage: Eukaryota > Viridiplantae > Streptophyta > Magnoliopsida > Malpighiales > Euphorbiaceae > Garcia > Garcia nutans. The sequence continues at coordinate 8,140,966 of CANTUV010000068.1, forward strand.
TGTCAATTGTCTTTCCAAATCCTAAAATAAATTCATTCACTGAAACCTTAATTCTAAAACACTAAATCCAAATGCAACTTCCAAACCTAAAATAGTAAAACCCTAACCCCTTTAAAGTCTTAAACCCTAATTTTTTTCTAAATCCTAATCCTTTAAAATTTTAAAAACCATAAAAAAACAAATATTTTAATTTCACACAGTAAGCTTGAAACCATAAATTAAAAGTGTTTTAAAGAGTCCAAATTTTAGTTTCACGATTTTACATCATAAACCTTAGTTTGGTTAATCAAAGAGTCTTACCAACCTTTTAAAACATAAAATCCTTAATCTATTTTATTTCTTTTAAAGTCACAGTAGCCTAATTCTATAAAATCTGAAACCCTAAACACATGAAATAAAGGACCCGAAATAGAAATAGTAGCTATAATTTAGATTTTTATTTGCCTTATCCAATTTTATATTTGATTATGCTTTGATTTATTTTATATGCTTTAATTTATTTAAGTTCAATGCTTGGTTTATTTAATTTGTCATGGATGGATGTTTACTTTCTATTGATGTTTAATACCTTTGATGAATGATTTATTTATTATGAATGGTTATTTACTTTTATCAATTTATTTAGATTTCCAAATGTTGTAAGAGGTATGTTTCCACTTGGTGGGTACCTCATTAGTTAAATATCATGTAATTTAAATTACTTTTCTATTTTAGAACCAATTAAAGGACATGTTTCTACCTTTCGGTAGGTGTCCTATTTAGGCATGGGATGTAAGGACATGATTCCATCCTTGGATGGGTGTCCATTTAATTATTTTGTTTGGACATTGTTTTAATTTTCAATATAATGATGCTTTCTTTTAATTATTGTGTATAATATGGATAATATTGTTATATTTAAGAATTTTATAATATTAAGACCTGTAAAGGAGGTCGGTTCCAATGAACCGGGTGTTGTGGCGGGTGCTGGGCCATTTCTCACCTTCCCCACACATACCTAACTTTCTGAACCCATTAGGGGGTTGGGGATTCCTTAGTAATCGAGTCATCCACCCCTTTCTTTTTCTCGGGCCCATCCGGGTGGCGACTTCATTTTCTCCGGACTTAGGTCCGTGTTCTCTAAGGCCCCGAGCCTAAACAGTGCCGAAGTCGCAAAAATCATTCCACCGGGAGTGGGGGCGAAAATCCCCGCCCACAGTGGCTACTCCACTGGGGATAAGAGAAGTTGATTCCGTTGGTCTTTATATTATTCTATTCTTTCTTATAATGATATTATCCATTGCATCATATTAGATTGCATTGTGTGCGTGAGTTAGGATGCCCGTGTTACCCGTGTTATGTTATGTAAGGGATACCATACTTTCACTCAATGTATGGAGATCAAGCATGACATAACCACTCAAAGCCTCATACCGTTTGGTATATACTTGCTATGGGAACCTAAGCCTTTTAACCCAAAGACTAAAGCTCATGTAATTGGCCTAGTTACTTTCCTTAGGTTTTTACCCCAAATGCATGTTATTTGACTATGGTTAATTTATCTTGGCTTAAATCATGGCTTATTTGGTTTGTTCTTTTTCTAATATGACCTAAGTGTATTGTAAGCTCAAAATAAATTTTTCTTTAAAATCCAAAAGACCAAAGCTATTTTCAAAATTTTTCAAGATGGTCTTTGGACTTGAGACTTTTCTAAAAATAAGTAAAAATTTCTTTTGCTCATGGCCCAAATACTAAGCTCAAAATCCATTTTTTCTAAAATCTTTTTACAATGGGCTCTGAAACAAAATTATTTTCATCCAACCTTTTTCATAAAGAGCTTGCAAATTATTTAGGTCAATTATGAAATACCAAAAATCAATTGTGGGCCTAGTTTACACTAAGAATAAATTAACCATGGACTTGTTTTTGGCATGAATCATTAGATACCTTTTCCAAGTGAGAAATCTATTTATAATAAACCTCTTAATTTAGTTTTAATCCAATATAGCATAAAAGCTACTATAGTTGGTTGAATGGATTAAAACCTAATTAATGGGAATTATTATAAGCTGATTTCCATTTTCAAAAATATAACTATTGGTTGAAACGTTTGAGGGAAATATTCAAAAACAAGATATCCCATGTTGGTATTTTGTTAACCATATACCTAGAAAAAGAGACTCACCATTCATGTGTGGATGTTATAAGGTTGGAAGGAATACCCTATTCGTCCTTGTTTGTCTATTATTTGTGCATACATACATACGTGCATACATTTGCATCTCATATCATTAATCCTCTCTGGCTCACAGCCTTGGATTATGAAAGTTCAAAAGCCTACAACAATCCGACCTACGTTGGAGATGTAGTATCTAGCAATGACTCAATCACTTGCTCACCAAAAACAATGGATCCTGAACAAATTCAAAGAATGGTGGATGAAGCCCTCAATGCCAAAATGGAAGAAATAAAAGAGGCCCTAGCTGAGACCATGAAGAACCAACTAGCTGCAATTTTAGAAAATCATGCTGAAGCATCTGCTAGCTCCAAGAAGCCAAAGGACAATGGGAAGGCTAAAATTGGTGAAGTGGCTTTTGATGATGATAAGGTGATCATTGATGATGATGATTGGGCTCAATACTACCAAGATCCTCAAGACAAAAAGGAGCCGAAGGTTGTTGAGAAGGCAACTATTGAAAAGACCGAGATATCTGATGTTGAGAAGATGATTGCTGATTTAAAAAAGAAATTTGAGAAGAAACTGAAAACTGAAGAAATGTCCGAAGTCGACAAACTATTTGAGCTAGATGAAGAAGTTCCGTACAAGTTCAAGATGCCATCTTTTATGAAGTTTGATGGAACCAGAAATCCTCATCTTCATGTGAAGCAGTATATCATTGCTATACAGTCTGCCCGAGCTACTAAGGCTCAAACTCTAAGGTACTTCATGCTCTCATTGGATCCTGCCGTCCAAAATGTAATATCCCAAAATATACCCTAAAAGTTTTAGAGTTATTGTTGTATTTGGATTAAATGTATATGTTTGATGAAAAGAGAAAAGAAATGAAGAGGTAGATGTATTTGAGGGATGAGATGTATATTTGGTATTTGGAAAATATATGGGAAATATAAAAGGAATATACATATACCCACATATACACCACATATACATAATGTATAAAGTGGTGTAGGAAAAGTGAATATATATATATATATAATATTAATTAATTAATAATAATGATAATAATATTTATAAAAGAGAAAGAAGAAAAGAAAGTCAAAGGGTTGAATGAAGGTTGTGGTGGAGAATTTTTAGAAATAATTAATATTATTATTATTATATATATATATATATATAGGATAAGTATGAAGAAAAGAAGAAAAATCTTCTTGTCTCCTTCTTCTTCTTCTTCTTACGAGAGAGAGAGAGAGAGAAAGAGAGAAAGGAGATTTTAATTATGCACATCAAAATTTTTAAGGGCTTAAAGAGAATTGAAGTGAAGATTGAAGATTTGGCAAAGACTACTCAAGTAAGTATTCATTTCTTTGAATTGATTTCCATTGATTGTATTGATATGGGATGTAGTTAGTATGTTAAGATGATAATAGTGAAAGATTGAAAGATATGTGTAGATTTAAATGGTTATTTGTGAGGATGATGATGGATTATTAAATTGGTTAGTAAGGGTTTGATATATATATGAGTTGGAAAATGGAATAATTGATGTATGTTTGTGTTTAGTGAAATTGTTTCTGTTTTACAATTAGTAAAGGCTGTGATTTGTATGATTTTTAATTAATTATAGAAAAATGTTCTTGAAGTGAATTTTTGATATGTTGTGCCTCTATGAGTCTAGAATGACTGAAAAATATGTTGATTCGATTTTGGATAGGTTATGAGTTTAGAAAGATTATTTTTATTAGATCTGTTCCAGCAGGTACCTTAACTGAGACAGCTATATTTCGGGATTTTTAATAAAATGTAGAAAAATTATATTCAATTGAATTTTGGATATGTTGTTGCTTAATGAGTCTAGTATTTGAGAAAAATAATTTGGAACCAAGTTGATTGAATTTAAGTTATGGAATTCACAAAGTTTAGAACTGCTGCCAGGATGCAGGGCAATTGGGGCAGTCTGTTTGGGTGAACTATTTGACCAAGATTTTGTATTCAGTTTGATCTGAAATTTTAAAGGAATGATTTTAAGATGTAAAATTAAGTTCTGTAAAAATTTTAGAGTTTTTAGTCAAGTATATTATTTTATACAAATTTTCAAAATAAGGATAAAATTTAGTCTAAAACCAGAATTTACTATTCATATGGTCATTTTGCTAATATTCCTTTTGGATTAGGTTGTGAAGAGGTTGAATTGCCCTAATCTAAGTGTTGAGGATTCTTGGAAGAGTAGGTGTATAGAGTGGTGTAAGTTGGTTTTAAGGTAAGTACAAAGTTTATATGATTGCACTTATTTACATGAATTAAGACTTAACACATTTGTTTGTAAATGTGTTAAGTGAATTACTATATTGTCAATATAATTTGATTAAGGTTATGATTGGATGATGTGAAAGATATGAAGATCATTCAAATAGGTAAGTACAATGCAATTTGTTATGATAAATATTGTAATGATGAATTGTGCTAATGTGTTTTGAGAAATGAAATAAATAGACATGTTGATTATATGATGATGAATTTAAGATATATGCTCAATATAATTGTTTATGTATACTTGAATGATGAAGTGCTATAACGTGAATTGAAATATGATAAGAGGTGAAGCCATTGAGATTGGCTATGATGAATCAAATGAGATGTGAAGCCATTGTGTTGGCTACGAGAATGTAAATGAATTATAATTGAGGCATGGTTGCCTGTTATGAAAATGAAATGAATTGAGAAAGAAATGTACAACGATATAAATGAAAAGAGTTGTGTCTAATATGTTAATTCAACTTTCAGAGTTCTGGATTTGACGGCATGCCTATAACATATGAAATGTAACAGTCTAGCCGGGTTGAGGATCTCCTCAAGTTGTTGAGTTGATGGTCCAAGAGACTGGGTCTGTTACACTATATGAATTATAAATGTGAAATATATGAAAAGTAACAGTCTTGCCGGGTTGAGGATCTTCTCGATTAGTCGGGTGGATGGTCCAAGAGACTGGGTCTGTTACACTCTCCATGGATAGAGATATGATATATGTTGCCTACGGGCTTGATTATTGTGATTATGGATCAAAGCAGTAACTCTGAACTTTGAATAACATATTAGTGTTTTGGGCCCGAGTCTGTCTTTATTGTCAATGTGAAATGCAAGTATTGAAATATTGATTGTGAGTATTAATAATGAATTATGCTTGGTGGATTGTGAATAATATAATGTTATTAAGTGTAATAGGAAAATGAATTGTGGTTGATGATAAAGGTTGTCTTTATTGGAAATATGATTTATGATTTATATGATATGTAGATTGTGTATTGCAATAATGAGTGATATGATGTGTAATGTGTGTATTGCAATAATGGTTGGTATGGTATATATATAATGTAGGGGTATTAATATATTGGTTTTGAGTATTGGTGATGCATTGGGGTTGGTGATAATATTATATATATATATACATCTTATATGAAATTAGCTAGGATTTATTAAAGATAAAGTTAAAAAGAAAAGAAGATATGATAAGAACTAATTATATATTGAATCGATGTATCATTACATATCAATACTTCTATACTATATGTTTATATTTTATATTTGGACTACTAAGCTCTCGGGCTTAGCGCGGGTGTTTATTCGCGCAGGTTTTTAGATGGAAGATATGAAGTCTTTTGTTATGCCACAAGAAGAGTAAAGTTTGTCGAGACCAACTAGAGGGTTATGCATACATGTATAAATTTTAATTATGATGTATTTCTGACGAGAGAGTATTTATATGTATAAATCTAGTAAGTATAATAACTGTATGGTTTTAAATTGAGTCGGATTGTGAATATAGAAGTGTGAATTCTTCTTGCAGGATTGTAGTTGAGGTTATAAGGGTGGATTATTGGGAGTGTACTTGAGTTGAATTGTGAAACAAAATGTTTTTTTCAAATATAAGAAAAATCAATTTTGTCGACACTTGGGACCTAGAATTTTAAGGGAGACTCCGTCAAAATTTTTTTTTGAAAAATTTTTATAAGGAACATTAAGTAATCTGACATAACCAGAGCTCGTATCTTGATGTAGCATTCCTCCTCGGCTTATTATAGGTCGGAAAGGGGTGTTACAATTATTTTGGTATCAGAGCTTAGGTTCGAGATTCTCGGCCTAAGTAAATTTAAAAAGGAAATGTTTTAAAAAGAAAAATGATGATGAATGAAAATGAAAAGAATGAAATTTTTGATACATGCATATGCATTAACATCTAGGTTGGTCTCGAATGTGGTATTATATGAATTGAAATGTATTGAATTGTATGAAATGGATAATAATGTGTGGATGAAGTTCTATATGAATGGAAATTTAAAGAAAGCAATGAGATGGAAAAATTTATGTAAGTTTAAGTGATAAATTAAAGAATGGTAGTTTCCTTGAGGAAAGAAAATGTGAAATATGATTATAATATAAAGAAATGATCAGGAAAAATAAAGTTAAAAAAAAAATGAATTAAAAACAAAATCAAAATCAAAGTATGTAATCTTTCCTCTACTATTTGAATCTCTTTCTAATAAAGCTTATGTTTGGATTGCAAGGGAGAGGAAATATTGTTGATGGATAATATGGATGGATATGTAATTATAATGAAGAGAATATGGTGGAATATTGAATGAGTTGATTGATATAGACAAAGTGTGATAACTTAAGGTTTGAATATGTAAAGTTAAGATTAAAAAAAAAATGATAGGGGTTAAGCAAGGAGATAAAATGGTGTTGTTAGTATTGTTAATTTAATGTAAACATTGTGGTTTGAATGGTAGGAATATAATATGCTTGAGTATTGTTAAAGCTCATGTTAATGGTGATAATGTGTAATATTTGGATTTTTGAAATGAGCTTTAATGATTGTAAAAAGGATATATTTTGATGTTGCTTTGTAGTATGTATATATAAGATGTTTACTTAAGTTTATATTAATAAAACGAGATGAGTAAATTGAAGTTTAAGCAAAGTAGTAAGAGGAGAATTTATAATGTTAACGGAATTTGGATAAAGATTATTTAAATATCGAAAATTTAATGTATAGTACGTATATGAGTTAAGTGGAATGAAAATTTTTGCATATTAAGAATGACTTACAGATATGTAATTTGATGAACTAAAAGTTGGCAAGTGATGAAGTAATCATGATAAGGTTGACTACTTGGAAGGTGATAATGGGATGTAAGATGCTAGTGATCAAGGATTGAGTTGATCACTTGAAAGTGTAATGTACGCATAGTATTGCGTGTTTGTAACCTATACAACTACATATCTATTAGTGTTGAGAATGAGTACTCTTGCATTGATAAACTTGTGCAAAGTTAGGTCATGTGATAATATTAATAGTGAGAATTGGATTGAGCAATGTTAGTTCAAGAAATTGAGATTTGTGATAACGAAATTTGGAAATTTTATAGGGATTAATGGGCGATGTGTATATGATTGGATGTAAGGGACATATGTATAAATATGTGAGATATATATAAATAATTTAAGTCATGTAAAAAAAAAAAAAAAAAAAAAAGATGAAAATGGTGTTGTTCAATGAAAAATAATAAATGTTAAATGTGTATTGATGGTATGAAAAAGAGGAATTAAATATAATTGTAAAGTGTAAGAAATATGAAAGCAAGTCACATTGTGAACGTGACCTATGTATGTGAATGTGGTATAATTATTTGTATAGTGGTATGAAGAATGATATGGCATGTATTAGTGGATCTATGAGAAATTAAGTTTTGATTTATGAAGAGTTAGACTATGGATTGTAATGGAAAGTGAAAAAGGACTCGAGTAACAATGGACGATGAAATTGTTATGATAATAACTGAGCTAGACTATCATATAATGCTTTCTGGTTGAAGGATTATGCTTGTGGAAATATATTATATGTATATGTGTTTAATAAAGATGGAAAGTATAATGTATGAAAAGTTTTATAAGAGATAGGTTAGAAATGGAAGTTGTATAAAGTTTGTATATGATTGAATGTTGTACACATAAGTGTTATAAGAAATATTGTTGATGTGAGTTAGGCTAATGATAATCATATGATCAAGAACAAATTGTTTTGGAGACAAAGTTGAATTATGTCAACTTTTGAGATAGTTGGAAATGTTTGAAGAAGAATAATAGAGGAACAATATTGATTTATAAACTACATATGTGACTATTAATATACTCTGGCTATATAATTTGTTTAGTGTAATTGGCTGGTTAAGTTTGTTATCAGCAGATTTGGGCCTAAGGTGATATGATTGTAGTATTATGTGGGTGAGATTGATAATTTTGTTTCAAGAAATATGGTTAGGAGTTGTGATTGGTAAAGTGGTATCTTATCAATTCTATGTTAGAAATTTGTTTATAATTATGAAAAATATGAATAGAGAAGAGAACCGTGTAAATGTCTTGAATTGTGAAGAATGAATAAAAAGTGATTATGTAATCATAGTAATGGTATGATAATGTGAGAATATGATAAATGGGAGAAATTTATGAAATGTGATTGAAAATGATACTGAATATATTTTTGTTATAAGATAAATTAATTGATGGAAACAATGTTAAGTGAATGAACTATGGGTAATAATTATAGTATGGGAAAAATTATGAGAATTATGGGAGATTGCACTGCTATTATTGAAAGCAGAAGATATATATGAATATTGAAAGATAATTTGAAGTAATTTGTTAGTAAGGAGTCGAACAGATGGATCCTAAGGGATTAGAAGTTGAGAATGAGTTTGACCTAATAGAATTGTGTTATGTATATTGATATGTGATGATAAACTTAAATAAGTTAATGGTTGGTTTGAATGGAATAAGATTGAAATGTTGTTATTTTATGACAGCTAGATCAATTGATCTAGAATTCATTAAGATTGTGAATTATTATCGAGATTTAATATGTATAGTTATGCTAAGAGTATAAGATATATATGATCATGTATATATGAAGTGATATGCTGATACATGAATGAATTATGATATATCAGTTATTAAAGATAATGAAAGGAAAAAGGTTGATTATCTGTAAAGTAAATTTATAAAGATTGTATCGATATTAATATTAAGTGAAAAACATGGTAAAGAGGGATTTAAGTATAAGAAATGAAAATATTGTTATCAATCAAGGTTTGATAAGTGGTTATTTTCAAAAGTGATTGTAATAACAGGATAATCTATAGTAAGATTTAATTCAATAATTTCCAAGATTAAAGTTAAAAGATTGCCTATAAAAAGATGAAGTGATAAATATCTTGAATGTAATAGATGAATGGTATATTTATAGATTATAAGATGATTTGATTATTGTATAAAAGAAAATTTCTTTGAAATGTAATGAGTTATTTTGGGTGTTTTGTTGAAAAAGTAATAAGATAAATATAGCTATATAATGATGAGTTGTGAATTGGGAAAAGATGATTGACTAAAGGTGGAAGAGTAAAAGTTATGTAATTTGATGAAATCATAATATAAGAATACGATTACCTTCATATGAATTAAGATGGTGTTTTATTATAAATGAATTGTTATTGTGCTGGATAATTTCGAGGACGAAATTATTTAAGGGGGAGAGAATTGTAATATCCCAAAATATACCCTAAAAGTTTTAGAGTTATTGTTGTATTTGGATTAAATGTATATGTTTGATGAAAAGAGAAAAGAAATGAAGAGGTAGATGTATTTGAGGGATGAGATGTATATTTGGTATTTGGAAAATATATGGGAAATATAAAAGGAATATACATATACCCACATATACACCACATATACATAATGTATAAAGTGGTGTAGGAAAAGTGAATATATATATATATATATAATATTAATTAATTAATAATAATGATAATAATATTTATAAAAGAGAAAGAAGAAAAGAAAGTCAAAGGGTTGAATGAAGGTTGTGGTGGAGAATTTTTAGAAATAATTAATATTATTATTATTATATATATATATATATATAGGATAAGTATGAAGAAAAGAAGAAAAATCTTCTTGTCTCCTTCTTCTTCTTCTTCTTACGAGAGAGAGAGAGAGAGAAAGAGAGAAAGGAGATTTTAATTATGCACATCAAAATTTTTAAGGGCTTAAAGAGAATTGAAGTGAAGATTGAAGATTTGGCAAAGACTACTCAAGTAAGTATTCATTTCTTTGAATTGATTTCCATTGATTGTATTGATATGGGATGTAGTTAGTATGTTAAGATGATAATAGTGAAAGATTGAAAGATATGTGTAGATTTAAATGGTTATTTGTGAGGATGATGATGGATTATTAAATTGGTTAGTAAGGGTTTGATATATATATGAGTTGGAAAATGGAATAATTGATGTATGTTTGTGTTTAGTGAAATTGTTTCTGTTTTACAATTAGTAAAGGCTGTGATTTGTATGATTTTTAATTAATTATAGAAAAATGTTCTTGAAGTGAATTTTTGATATGTTGTGCCTCTATGAGTCTAGAATGACTGAAAAATATGTTGATTCGATTTTGGATAGGTTATGAGTTTAGAAAGATTATTTTTATTAGATCTGTTCCAGCAGGTACCTTAACTGAGACAGCTATATTTCGGGATTTTTAATAAAATGTAGAAAAATTATATTCAATTGAATTTTGGATATGTTGTTGCTTAATGAGTCTAGTATTTGAGAAAAATAATTTGGAACCAAGTTGATTGAATTTAAGTTATGGAATTCACAAAGTTTAGAACTGCTGCCAGGATGCAGGGCAATTGGGGCAGTCTGTTTGGGTGAACTATTTGACCAAGATTTTGTATTCAGTTTGATCTGAAATTTTAAAGGAATGATTTTAAGATGTAAAATTAAGTTCTGTAAAAATTTTAGAGTTTTTAGTCAAGTATATTATTTTATACAAATTTTCAAAATAAGGATAAAATTTAGTCTAAAACCAGAATTTACTATTCATATGGTCATTTTGCTAATATTCCTTTTGGATTAGGTTGTGAAGAGGTTGAATTGCCCTAATCTAAGTGTTGAGGATTCTTGGAAGAGTAGGTGTATAGAGTGGTGTAAGTTGGTTTTAAGGTAAGTACAAAGTTTATATGATTGCACTTATTTACATGAATTAAGACTTAACACATTTGTTTGTAAATGTGTTAAGTGAATTACTATATTGTCAATATAATTTGATTAAGGTTATGATTGGATGATGTGAAAGATATGAAGATCATTCAAATAGGTAAGTACAATGCAATTTGTTATGATAAATATTGTAATGATGAATTGTGCTAATGTGTTTTGAGAAATGAAATAAATAGACATGTTGATTATATGATGATGAATTTAAGATATATGCTCAATATAATTGTTTATGTATACTTGAATGATGAAGTGCTATAACGTGAATTGAAATATGATAAGAGGTGAAGCCATTGAGATTGGCTATGATGAATCAAATGAGATGTGAAGCCATTGTGTTGGCTACGAGAATGTAAATGAATTATAATTGAGGCATGGTTGCCTGTTATGAAAATGAAATGAATTGAGAAAGAAATGTACAACGATATAAATGAAAAGAGTTGTGTCTAATATGTTAATTCAACTTTCAGAGTTCTGGATTTGACGGCATGCCTATAACATATGAAATGTAACAGTCTAGCCGGGTTGAGGATCTCCTCAAGTTGTTGAGTTGATGGTCCAAGAGACTGGGTCTGTTACACTATATGAATTATAAATGTGAAATATATGAAAAGTAACAGTCTTGCCGGGTTGAGGATCTTCTCGATTAGTCGGGTGGATGGTCCAAGAGACTGGGTCTGTTACACTCTCCATGGATAGAGATATGATATATGTTGCCTACGGGCTTGATTATTGTGATTATGGATCAAAGCAGTAACTCTGAACTTTGAATAACATATTAGTGTTTTGGGCCCGAGTCTGTCTTTATTGTCAATGTGAAATGCAAGTATTGAAATATTGATTGTGAGTATTAATAATGAATTATGCTTGGTGGATTGTGAATAATATAATGTTATTAAGTGTAATAGGAAAATGAATTGTGGTTGATGATAAAGGTTGTCTTTATTGGAAATATGATTTATGATTTATATGATATGTAGATTGTGTATTGCAATAATGAGTGATATGATGTGTAATGTGTGTATTGCAATAATGGTTGGTATGGTATATATATAATGTAGGGGTATTAATATATTGGTTTTGAGTATTGGTGATGCATTGGGGTTGGTGATAATATTATATATATATATACATCTTATATGAAATTAGCTAGGATTTATTAAAGATAAAGTTAAAAAGAAAAGAAGATATGATAAGAACTAATTATATATTGAATCGATGTATCATTACATATCAATACTTCTATACTATATGTTTATATTTTATATTTGGACTACTAAGCTCTCGGGCTTAGCGCGGGTGTTTATTCGCGCAGGTTTTTAGATGGAAGATATGAAGTCTTTTGTTATGCCACAAGAAGAGTAAAGTTTGTCGAGACCAACTAGAGGGTTATGCATACATGTATAAATTTTAATTATGATGTATTTCTGACGAGAGAGTATTTATATGTATAAATCTAGTAAGTATAATAACTGTATGGTTTTAAATTGAGTCGGATTGTGAATATAGAAGTGTGAATTCTTCTTGCAGGATTGTAGTTGAGGTTATAAGGGTGGATTATTGGGAGTGTACTTGAGTTGAATTGTGAAACAAAATGTTTTTTTCAAATATAAGAAAAATCAATTTTGTCGACACTTGGGACCTAGAATTTTAAGGGAGACTCCGTCAAAATTTTTTTTTGAAAAATTTTTATAAGGAACATTAAGTAATCTGACATAACCAGAGCTCGTATCTTGATGTAGCATTCCTCCTCGGCTTATTATAGGTCGGAAAGGGGTGTTACACAAAATTCGTTCAATACCTTAGATGATGGAACACAAAAGAATTGGGATCTGCTATACAAAGCCTTCATCCAACAATATGGGTATAATGTCGAGATGTAAGTTACCTTTATAGAAGTGGAGTCCATTAGACAAAGGCCAAATGAAAATTTTGTGGACTATGTGAAACGATGGAGAAATAAGGCCCAATCTCCGTGAAAGGATGTCTCACACCCTTATAAGGGATTTCAAAGATCTTCTCCAAGTTGGTCTACAAATTGAAGAGTGGGAAAGGGAGAAGAATCGCTTTTCAATTAAAAGGAATGAGAAAGGGAACTATTAGTCGGGCAATCAAAGGATGCAAAAAGAAGTTGATGTTAATGCCACAAGTCAAGGAGGAATGAGGCAGTTCTCAGAATTAGGGAAGCCACTGTCTTGGGTTCTCAATAAGCTACAAAAGAAGGGATTGTTACAACCCTTGACTCCTCATCCTTTGCCTAATCCTATTCCACCTAACTTTGATACTAATGTATTTTGCCAATTCCATCAAAGGCCTGGACACTAAACGGACAATTGCATGAAGTTGAGGCATGAGATCCAAAATTTAATTCATAATGGCAAGTTGCCTGAACCAGACAAGCCCAATACAATAGGTAATCCATTTCCAAGGTTCAACAGGGTGCCACCACCAGCAACCTTCATGGTAGGAAAAGGATTAGAAGAGGATTTTGTTTTATCATCCTTTCAAGATGGGGATATTGAAGATGTGAAAGGAAAAGAGGCTTAAATTGAACAAACTTTCCTTAGCTTAAATGTTGCTTTTCAATTTTACTTTCTTTAATATTTAATTGGAACTATCGTGTTTTTCAAATTTAAATTTGTTTGAATAAATTACTTTCATCAAAAATTTTGTTGGTCTTTATTCATCTTAGTGTTCAACCAATGAGGAATCTAGCTTGATAATTCATGAATTAATATATTTATGCATCATGACTCGAATGACTTTACTAGATAAGGGAATTGCTCTATAGCATTGAGTTATGTATGCTTACTTAGAGAGGGCTCCTGCATAATTATCTTTGTCTAGGTCTTAGTCAGTCTTAGAACATTCTTTGACAAACTTTTGAGATGAAATTGAACTCTGCTTATTTAAGGGAGAGATGATCTAGGCATTGTTTGATGAGCCAACAACTATTATCCACCCTATTAAATATTAATCCCTAGTTGTCCCTTTGAGCCTTTATAAAATTTTAGCTTTCTTTTCATTGGCTTAAAAAAATCCTAATAATCTATCCTGAGCTATTGCGATACTTTTGACAAGTCTTATGATCACTAAGATAAAGAGGTAAGAAGATCAAGGAAAGCAATGATTGGTCAAGATCATGAAGATAGTTAAAGTTCTCAATACCGTAAGGGTAGTTAAAGTTTTTCTAATATCTCCAATATATCAAGACAACATCAGAGTAACAAATGATTTATCCCTGTTAAAGGAGATTTATGTTACTCCACTCATCCATTATTGGAAGCCCAAGTTGGTACAAACAAGACAACTCTTTTAGAGCTAGAACCAAAAAAAAAAAAGAAGAAGAAAAAAGAGAAAAAAAGAAAACAAAAAAGACAAAAGAAAAGAAAAAAAGAAAAAAAGAGAAAAAAGAAAAGAAAACCCAAAATGGTTCAAAAAGCCAACTGAGTTCTCTTTTACCTAAGACAACAAAAGGCTTCCATTTGGTTTATAAGGACGGTTTGACTTGAATTGGTCCAACCCAACCAAAGATTCAATCAAAACCAAAGAAAAAGGAGAAAGACCATTCAGTTATTGAAAATTCTGTACTTGATAGTCCTATAAGAAGGAAGGACAAAATGATAAAAGAAATGGAAGAGTAAGGAAAGAGAAAGAAAAGGGAAGAGTAAGAAAAATAAGAGGAAAGAAAAGGGAAAAGAAGAAAAGAAACGAATTTGGGTCTTAAACTTTTTGCAAGGGCAAAGACTATCCTAATCAAGATCCAGATTAATTTGGAGTTTAGCAAGATTGCCTCCAAGCTGCCTAAAATTCAAACAAGAAATTTGTAGTGTGAGGGTTTGTCCATTGTGTCACACCAGCTCCAATCTCAAATTGGCCTTCACTTTAACCCATGTCCCTTATAGACCCCATTTCAAGCCTATCAAAGACCTGTTGATCTCTCTTGGTAGGTAAAGTCTATTAGTGGAGACAGTTTGGATAAGCATACATATGAGATAGACAATATTTAAACTCAAATGAGACCTTTGGCCAAGTAATGTGTATGTGCCTATCTGAAGTGCAACAATTCTTGCTTAAATAGAAATGATTCCCGAGTTTAGTACGGTAACTAGGATTGTCATGTTATAGATATGTTAATTTGGAAAAATCAAGTCCTAAGGTACATTGACATTAATTTGGCAAAGCCAATATTTGATCTCAAAATCAAAATCAAAAATAAAAAAAAAATTGTGTTTTGTCATACAAAGCCTTCGAGTTAAGGGAAGTATGTTGAACTGTCGAACTCCAAAGGACACAATGGGCAAAGGAAATGATTATTGGCAAGGTCATGAAGAAGCTATCAATTGACATGCTGAGACATAGTTTGTAAAGGATGTATCCTTGACTCTGCTGGTTAGACCACTCATGTTTTCAACATCTTGAAGATAAAGGCCACAAATGCAAAGCTTTCGATCATTCCAATGCAAGACTTGAACAAGCGTCAAAAGGGAACCAATGAGAACACTTCTGCTGATCACCTCGGTCTGTGAGTCAATAAAACCGTTGTAAGTATCATTCATGCATATCATGCATACATGAGCGTATCACATCGCACTTTCTTGTCTTGTGTTGTCTATTCCTTGTCAAAATGAACAGCAAGCAATGAAAAGAAGATATCAAATCAGGGGGGGTATAGAAAGCCCATTGCTTGAGAAAGCTATAGTAATTTTACAAAGAGAAGAAATGCGTGCTTGTGCGAAGAACTAGACAACAACAACATCAATCAGAGTCCGCATAGAAAAATTATGGGTTTGAGCCTACGCAGGGGGCAAAGTTTCTCCTTTTCAATTTTTTGAGTTTATATATAAAACATTTTCAAACTCACTTGCAAATATCTCGCCACGCAGGGGAAAAAGGAGAGGATAAGAAGGCTAACTAAAAAGGGCTGAATTTTTTGCAAAAGTGCAAAGGAAGAACAAAAAAGAATGGAATAAAAAAAGAAAATTAGAATTCTCAAAAGAATGAAGATGCAAAAGATAAAAGATCAATTCAGCTAAAAGAGCTGAAGCCAGGGTGAAGACCATATCTCAAAGGATGAGGATCCACTTACAAGGGTGAAGACCCAATCTCAAAGGATGAAGATCCACTCACAAGGGTGAAGACCCGATCTCAAAGGATGAAGATCCATATTTTCAAGGGTGAAGACCTGATCTCAAAGGATGAAGATCCATTTATAAAGGGTGAAGACTCGATCACCAAGGAAGAAGATCCATTTGCAAGGTGAAGACACGATCTCAGAGGATGAAGATCCATTTGCAAGGGTGAAGACCTAATCTCAAAGGATGAAGATCCATTTTTCAAGGATAAAGACCCGATGTCAAAAGATGAAGATTCATTTTCAAGGATGAAGGCCCGATCTCAAAGGATGAAGATCCATTTTGAGGGTGAAAAACCACAATGCATAGAATAACTAGAGCAGTTAGATTTCTCAAATGATAAAAGGTCAGTCAAACTCAATCTCGGGTCCAAGCAACCAAATTCAATTCAATCTCGGGTCCAAGCACCCAAATTCAATTCAGTCTCTGGTCCAAGTACCCATTCTCGGGTCCAGGTACCCAAATCAAATAAATTTCAAGTCCAAGTACCCAAATCAAATCAATCTCGGGTCCAAGCACCCATTCTCGGGTCCAAGTACCCAAATCAAATCAATTTCGGGTCCAAGTACCCAAATCTAATCTAATCTCGGATCCAAGTACTCAAATCAAATCAATCTCGGGTCTTGGGTCCAAGTACCCAAATTCAATCCAATCTTGGGTCCAAGTACCCAAATCAAATTCAATCTAATATTGGGTCCAAGTACCCAATTTCGGGTCCAAGCACCCAATCTCGGGTCCAAGTGCCCAAATAAATTCAAGCTCGGGTCCAAGTACTCAATCTCAGGTCCAAGCACCCATTCTCGGGTCCAAGTACCCAAATCAATTCAAGCTCGGGTCCAAGTACCCAATCTCGGGTCCAAGTATCCCATCTTGGGTCTAAGTACCCAAATCAAATCCAATCTTGAGTCCAAGTGCCTTATCTCGGGTCCAAGTACCCAATCTCAGATCCAAGTACCCAAATCAAATCAATCTCGGGTCCAAGCACCAATTCTTGGATCCAAGTACCCAAATCAATTGAATCTCGGGTCCAAGTACCCAATCTCGGGTCCAAGCACCCATCTTGGGTCCAAGTAACCAAATCATTTCAAGCTCGAGTCCAAGTACCCAATCTTGGGTCCATGTACCCAATCTCTGGTCCATGTATCCAACTCAAATCCAATCTCGGGTCCAAGTACCCAAATCAAATCAATTTCGTGTCCAAGTACCCAATCCTAAGTCTAAGTACCCAAATTCAATCAATCTCGGGTCCAAGTACCCAAATCAAATTCAATCTGGGGTCCAAGTACCCAATCTTAGGTCCAAGTACCCAAATTCAATCCATTCTCAGGTCCAAGTACGTACCCAAATCAAATCTAATCTCGGGTCCAAGTACCCAATCCCGAGTCTAAGTACCCAAATCAAGTTCAGTCTCGGGTCTAAGTACACAAAACAAATTTAAATAACCATCTCAAAAATTAAGTCTTATTGCTTTTTACTCTCTTTCACTTAAGTCTCAGATCGCTCAAGCAGGGGGCAAACTGTAGACTCTTAATTTTTGACCTAGTCCAGTCCAATATATTTTAATTAGTCCAAAATAATTTTTGTGTTGTCCAACATATTTTAGTTAGTCCAAAATAATTTTTATGGTATCTTGATTAATTTTAATATTTATTTTAGTAAAAAATGGTGAAATGAATAAAAGTTCAAAATAATAAAAAAAAATAACAAAAAAAATCGGCGACGGAAAAATCGGCAATTAAAAAATCATCGCAGAAAGTCAGCGCGGGCCCGTGGGCATTTCGCCCGTAGGAAACTCCTGCGGGCGAAATGGCCCGTGGGCCCATTCCACCGGCACTGCGCAGCCAATTGCGGCAGTTTTTTTTGCCAGTGCAGTTTTTCCGCAGCAGTTTGTTTTGCCAGCGAAATTTTTTCGACGCAAATTTTCTAAAACCTAATGCAATTAGGTTTTGGTTTCCTTTCCTTATTGAATATAGTATGCCATGAATAATTAGAATTACCCATAGAATTCTTCCATAAATATGGACTAAACAACACAAAAAAAGGGGGAGGAAAAAAGGAAGAAAATTGGATAGAAACTTGGGAGAGTTTGAAACCGTAATTGAGTAGGAAAGCAGTGGAACCAAGCTGATTGTTTGAGAGAGCCGAAAAACAATTCAAGAAATTCAAAGGCAAAAAGCTTTTCTTTGACCTTGTTCATCCAAGAAACAATTTTTGGTGAAACTTACAAAATAAGGTTTTAATTCTTAATTTCTTTTTATCTTTTCACAGTAGCTAAATTATCCCTTTGTTTCTTTTAATTCAAAAAAACTTTATAACCTCAATTCACTTTTTCTAAGATTTGAAAATCTTAAATCGTGGCTTTATTTTTTCAAAAGCTTAAAGCTATTAGTTTTATTTCTTCAAAACCCCAAAACTAAAATTTGCTTTCCAAATTATCAAAAGTTTAATTTGGGTTCTGTTTCCTTCCAAAAGCCTTAAAAATATCTTTTTGCTCTTATAAACTTTAAATCATTTGTTTAAATTCATAAAACTTCATGAAAATTGTCAATTGTCTTTCCAAATCCTAAAATAAATTCATTCACTGAAACCTTAATTCTAAAACACTAAATCCAAATGCAACTTCCAAACCTAAAAGAGTAAAACCCTAACCCTTTTAAAACCTTAAACCCTAATTTTTTTCTAAACCCTAATCCTTTAAAATTTTAAAAACCATAAAAACACAAATATTTTAATTTCACACAGTAAACTTGAAACCATAAATTAAAAGTGTTTTAAAGAGTCCAAATTTTAGTTTCAGGATTTTACATCATAAACCTTAGTTTGTTTAATCAAAGAATCTTACCAACCTTTTAAAACATAAAATCCTTAATCTATTTTATTTCTTTTAAAGTCACAGTAGCCTAATTCTATAAAATCCAAAACCCTAAACACATGAAATAAAGGAACCAAAATGGAAACAGTAGCTATAATTTAGATTTTTATTTGCCTTATTCAATTTTATATTTGATTATGCTTTGATTTATTTTATATGCTTTAATTTATTTAAGTTCAATGCTTGGTTTATTTAATTTATCATGGATGGATGTTTACTTTCTATTGATGTTTAATACCTTTGATGAATGATTTATTTATCATGAATGGTTATTTACTTTTATCAATTTATTTAGATTTCCAAATGTTGTAAGAGGTATGTTTCCACTTGGCGGGTACCTCATTAGTTAAATATCATGTAATTTAAATTGCTTTTCTATTTTAGAACCAATGTAAAGGACATGTTTCTACCTTTCGGTGGGTGTCCTATTTAGGCATGAGATGTAAGGACATGTTTCCATCCTTGGATGGGTGTCCATTTAATTGTTTTGTTTGGACATTGTTTTAATTTTCAATATAATGATGCTTTCTTTTAATTATTGTGTGTAATATGGATAACATTGTTATATTTAAGAATTTTATAATATTAAAACCTGTAAAGGAGGCCGGTTCCAATGAACTGGGCGTTGTGGAGGTGCTGGACCATTTCTCACCTTCCCCATACGTACCCAACTTTCTAAACCCATTAGGGTGTTAGGGATTCCTTAGGAATTGAGTCATCCACCCCTTTCTTTTTTCCTGGCCCGTCCGGGTGGCTACTGCATTTTCTTCAGGCTTAGGTCCGTGTTCTCTAAGGTCCCGAGCCTAAACAGTACCGAAGTCGCAAAAACCATTCCACCGGGAGTGGGGGCGAAAATCCCACTCACAATATCATATCTTCTAACATTACATCTCATTATATTGTACAATTGTTCCACAATTCATAAGGATATCATATCTCATAGCATTACATCATTATATCTTAATAAATTGTTCAATTATTAAACAGTTCATAATTCACATTAAAGCAAAGACAAGCATGGGCCCAAAAAGGATCTAATATGTCATTCAAATTTTAGAGTTACTGCTTTGGTCTATAATGACACCTTGTGTCAAGCCCCGTAGGAAATATATCCATGGATTAATCCAATTGGGACTGAGTTTACGACCCGGTCATTTCACCCAGCCTAGCTTCAAGGATTTGTTTATGAGGCTTACGACTTGGTCATTTCACCTCAAAAACATTTTCACATTGACGCCCAACGTCTAGCCCATAGGCAATTCATAGGCATGCCGCCAAACCCAGAACACTGAAAATTGAATAACATACTAGGCACACAATATATTCTTATTTCTCATTATCAATTTCTTTCTCATTGTCACATAATCAAGCCAGGCACATTGCCTTATTTTCTCATCTTTTCTCACTTTTCTCATTTATATCAATATCAATTCATTACATCATGTTTCCACATATCTCATCAAATTATACCACCTTGGGTATTTCAACATAATTTACAATATACAATTCATAGCATATTATTCATGTATCAATCATGTAGTAACTTAACACATTTATCAACCAAATGTGTTAAGTCTCAATGCCATGTAAATATAAACAATTATTCAAATTTTGTACTTACCTCTAAAAGCAACAAACACCACTTCCAACCTCCTCTTCTAAGATATCCCTCAATACTTGGATTAGGGTAGCTTAAATCTCTTCAAAGCCTAAACCAAATGTGATTATAAATAATCACTAAGTGATCCATAAATAAAAATAAGGAAAAGAACCATCTAGGGCAAACACTACACATGGCATACTCAACAACATGGGCATGTCCATGACCGTGCCCTAAACCCACAACACAGAAGCTTTGACATGCTCAGTAACATGGGCGTGTCAGTGCATGTGTTAATTCTTCAACAACACATAAGCTATGACATGCTCAGTGACACGAGCGTGTCACTTCAGGTGTCAATTATGCTCCAACACAGTAGCTATGACACGTTTAGTGACATAGGCGTGTCACTGCTCATGTCAATTTTCCTCCAACACAGTAGCTATGACACGCTTAGTGACATGGGCGTGTCACTGGTCGTGTCACCAACACTGAAAACAAAACCATTGACACGACCAAAGACATGGCCGTGCCAACGGGTGTGTCAGGCCAAAAATGTGATATCGACACAATATCACCACATCCAACTATTATCTTTCATAAACCTTTTCAACTTATACAAACTCAGCCAAACCATTAACACAACTCAATCACAAGCAAAAATACTCAATCACAATCAACAATACACAATCATAACCATATTTCACAACCCAAAAGTCACACAATCCAAAACTCTTATTCTTTTCACTAAACTTAACCTTTTTCTTCAATCCAACCCCAAATTCATAGCAAACTAGGCAAATGAACTTCAAACATACCAAAGATCAACCATAGACACAAACTACATCAAACATCCAATTCACACATACAAACTTCCAAAAGAAATCAAAGGAAAAAGTTGGAAACTTACCAAATATGAAGAAAATCCTTAAAACTCCAACTTGAACACTTGAAATCCTTCAATTTCTTGAGTTAGCAAGAAGCAAAATCTCTTTCCCTTTGATGATGGTGGTGGTCGGGCTCAAAGGAGGAAGAAGAGGAAGAAGAAAATAGTCATCATCCACTCAAACCAACCACTTCACTATTAATCACACACTTTTTCCTCTTTTAATCTCCGCTAAGCAATATATTATTATTATAATTAATCCCAAATATGTCATCTTCCACTATCATAATTAATATCTATTTTAAATAATTAAAATATCATTTGACCAAGTTTAAATGTTGATTTGTATATATTGTATATATCTTCATATATACAACATATACACACTTCCCTTTTTCCTTTCTTTTCACTTAATCAAATATATATACACTTTTAAATAATTTAATTAATTTTTAAAATTCTGGGATATTACATGAATTCCCAGTTTGATTTGGACAAGGAATGGACATCTATATGGAACTAGGACAACCCCAGTTCGATATGGAGCCTAGTCCATGTCAGCTTAAGATGTTTTCCATTCTATATGGTCAGGTTTAGCTTCAAATTTAGTGGGTTTTAGTTCGATATGGTGATGGTTTATCTAAAATTCAAATTGTTTTAATTTGATATGCCCTAGAAAACCATGCTTAATCAGGAAACTAATACTGGTTTAACCTAATCCTTTCTTATAAATATAGGTGGGAAGAGCCAGCAGCAGAGAAGAGGAAAAACTGGTAAAAAAACTCAGAGTAAAGAGATTATCAATCAGAAAGAAAAAAGGAACACACAAAAGGAGATAAGTAGCAGTAAAAAAAGAGTAGTTAACAATTAATATTGAGCAATCAATGCACAATATAAGGCAGTAGGCATTGTCTACACCTTGCTAAGCCAAAACTTTAAATTGGTACAGACAGTGGCTTGGATCAACATTCTTTAAATTTGGTGCAGGCAATGGCTTGGATTAACGTTCTTTAAATTTGGTGGAGCCAACAATCGAAGGTTTAGTTTCCTTAACTCTTTAAATTTACACTATGCTTCTATTATTAATATTTCAACCATTGCGTTGCAATTATTCAAACCATCAGTAAGCAGGTTTTGTTTCGATAAGAAAATAATATCATCATGCAGTAGCTACTTTCATATTTTTTCATAGTTACAAACTCAATCAATATAATCTCATATAATAAATATGAAAGGCTTTGCATTTATGGCCTTTATCTTTAAGATGTTGAAAACATGAGTGGTCTAACCAGCAGAGTCAAGGATACATCCTTTACAAACTATGTCTCAGCATGTCAATTGATAGCTTCTAAACAGATATCTCCCCCACTAAAGGCTTTGCATTTATGGCCTTTATCTTTAAGATGTTGAAAACATGAGTAGTGGAGGCTCCAAGCATGGTAGCCAAAGACATGGGAGATATCTGTTTGGTTGATAACTACTTCATGACATGACCTTGCAATTGATTCTTTTATTAGCCCTCTTTTGCCCATTGTTTCCTTCGAGGCTTGACCATGCAACATACTTCTCTTAACTTGAAGGCTTTGTATGACAAAAACACATTTTTTTTAAAATCTTAAAATCATATTTTGGCTTTGTTAAATCAGTGTCATTGAACATTAGGACTCAATTTTACAAATTAACATATCTATAACATGACAACCCTAGTTTATGTACTAAACTCGGGAATCATTTCTATTTAAGCAAGAACTATCGCACTTCCAATAGGCACATAGACATTACTTAGTCAAAGGTTTCATCGAGTTTAAATATTGTCTATCTCATATGGATGCTTGTTCAAACTATCTCAACTAATAGACTCTACCTACCAAGAGAGATCAACAGGCCTTTAATAAGCTTGATATGGGGTCTATAAGGGACACATGTTAAATGAAAGCTATATTTGAGTTGGGGCTGATGTGGCACTGCTGATAAATCTTCACACTATAATCTTTGTTTTTCTCTCTTTTTTTCCTCTTTTTTTCCTCTTTTTTTTGTTTATTTTTTTGTTGGGTCCTTGCTCCAAAAGAATTGTCTTCCTTGTACCATTGTATACTTCTGTCTATGGATGAGTAGAGTAGAGTGAGTCTATTTCAACAAGGATAAATCATTTTTTGCTTTGATGTCATCTTAGTGAATTGGAGATATTAGGTCTTGTATTAGGTGAACTTCAACTATCCTTGTGGTCTTGACTAGGATCTTCTTTCCTTTTTATTCCTTAGTGATTATAAGACTTATCAAAAGTGTAACAATAGCTCAGGGTAGGTGTGAGCAGGGATTTTTGCCCCCACTCCCGGTGGAATGGTTCTTGCAACTTTGGCACTATTTAGGCTCGGGGCCTTGGAGAACATGGGCCTAAGCCCAGAGAAAATAGAGTCGCCACCCGGATGGGCTGGGAAAAATAAAGGGGTGGATGACTCGATCCCTAATGAATCCCCAACCCCCTAATGGGTTCAAAAAGTTAGGTACGTGTGGGGAAGGTGAGAAACGGCCTAGCACCCCCATAACGCCCGGTTCATTGGAACCGGCCTCCTTTGCAGGTCTTAATATTATAAAATTCTTAAATATAACAATATTATCCATATTGCATGCAACAATTAAAATAAAAGCATCATTATATTAAAATCAAAGCAATGTCCAAACAAAAGCAAATAAATGGACATTGCATTGCTTTTGACTTAAACAAAGCAATTAATTAAAAATAATTTTTTTAATTATTTTTTTAATAAATTAAAAGTCCTAATTTTCCTCTTCTATTAAAAAATAATTTGCTTTTGAATTATTTTATTAATTTTGAATTTATAAGATTTAATTACCAAAATACCCTTTTCTTTTAAAAAGTGTTGACTTTTATATATGTTATATATTTTTTGCATATATATCACATATATATTCCACTTTTTCATTTAAAATCCCTTCATTTTTCATTTAAAACCATTAATTTAATTTATCCTTTTAAATTATAATTTATTTTGTCTAATTTTCTAAAAATTAGAAATTTTCAAAAATTTTAGGATGTTACACTTCCAATATTATCAACCATCGCTCATACTTCCTAATCAAAGAGGGTGTCTCCCTTAAGTACTTCATTGGATCCAACCTGGAAATTGCATGCACACTATAAGATTGAAAGTAATGTCACAACTTCTTAGAAGACCAAACCACAGCTATACAGGTCTTTTCAATGATACTATAATTAATTTCATAAGGTAGGAGCTTTCTACTCAATTAGTAGACTGTATGCTCAATCCCTGACTCATCTGCT
Organism: Garcia nutans; assembly: GCA_947685225.1. Lineage (NCBI taxonomy): Eukaryota > Viridiplantae > Streptophyta > Magnoliopsida > Malpighiales > Euphorbiaceae > Garcia > Garcia nutans. The sequence goes on from CANTUV010000068.1 coordinate 8,166,031, forward strand.
TGGGCTAGCATGGCTCCTATTGACTCTTCTTCTACTGCTAAGTATAGTAACAAGGGTTTACTAGGTTTAGGTGGTTTCAAAATAGGTGGATTTAATAGATATTCCTTTATTTGCTCAAAGGCCTTTTAACACTCTTCATTCCATAGGACTGGCTGATTCTTTTTAAGCAATTTGAAGATAGGTTCACAGATTGTGGTGAGCTTTGCTATAAACCTATTAATTTTCTATAATTTACCAATAAATCTTCAAACTTCTCTCTCCGTCTTAGGGGCTGGCATATCCCTGATTGCTTTAACTTTGTCAAGGTCAATCTTAATGCCATTTGGACCAATTACATGTCCCAATAATTTGCCTGAGCTAACCCCAAACACACACTTCTTCGGGTTTAATTTTAGCTTATATTTTAATGCTCTATCGAAGAATAATTCTAAGTTTTGGAAGTGTTGTTCCATTGTATCTCATTTCACCATCATATCATCAACATATACTTTGACTTCTTTGTGCATCATGTCATGAAATAATGTGGTGGCCATTCTTTGGTAGGTTGCTCCAGTATTCTTTAATCCGAAAGGCATCACCCTATAACAAAATATACCCCACGTAGTAATGAAAGCAGTTTTGGCAGTATAAGAATAAGCAGGGATTGTTGGATGAAGGTGAGCAGGATTTTTGCCCCCACTCCCAGTGGAATGGTTCTTGCGACTTCGGAATTGTTTAGGCTTGGGCCCTTAGAGAACACGGGCCTAAGCCCGAAGAAAATGGAGTCGCCACCCGGACTGGCCGGGAAAAAGAAAGGGATGGATGACTCGATTGCTAAGGAATCCCCAACCCCCTAATGGGTTCGAAAAATTGGGTACGTATGAGGAAGGTGAGAAATGGCCCAGCACCCCCACAATGCCTGGTTCATTGGAACCAGCCTCCTTTGCAGGTCTTAATATTATAAAATTCTTAAGTATAACAATATTATCCATATTACATGCAACAATTAAAATAAAGCATCATTATTTAAAAAATCAAGGCAATGTCCAAACAAAGCAAATAAATGGACATCCATCCGAGGATGGAAACATGTCCTTACATTGTCCATGTCTAAAACTAAATAGGACACCCATCGAAAGGTGAAAATCCAAAAACTTTAAAATAAAATAAATTATATGATGCTCACGACATGAGGTACCCAAAAATATAGAAACATACCTCTTACAATATTTAGAAATCAAAATAAATCAATAGAAGTAAAAATCCATTCATCATAAATAAATCATTCATCAAAGACATCAAACATCAATCAAAATATATAATAAACATTCATCCAATTTAAATAAAATAGTAAGTATATTAACCTTAGGGGTTCATGCATCAATTGAAGGTTTTTAAGGTTTTATGTTTAACAACTAGGGTTTTGCATATACTAGTTTAATTAGTTGATAAATATTTTAAAGAAATAACATAGCTACTGGATGTTTTTAAAGATTTAGGCTTTTGGATGTTTTTATGAAAATAATGCTACTGTGATTTAAAAAATAGGTTTGGTTAGGGTTTTAAGCAAACAGATTGTTGTTTTGGTTTTTTGAAAGGTGTAATTTGGATTTTAGATTTGAAAAACATGTTTTAAGGCTATTAAGGTTTTAGGGTTTTACGGTTAAGATATTAGGGTTTTATGGTTTGAAATCTTGATTCTGTAGATTATGATCTTGAATTTAGAATTTGATGCTTTTTCGTGATCAAAGTTGAATGTGCTTTTAATATTGACTATAATAACTATTTAAATATTTTTTTAGGTGAAACAATCATTGAAAGCTAAATTAATTATCGAAAGATTAAAAATAACTCAATGAATAAAATTATTAAAACTATGTGAAGATTTGAAAACATAATTAATTAAGATTTAGGGTTTAAATAATTTAGGGTTTAGGAAATTAGATTTGTGTTTTGAATGATTATATTATTTACTTTAATTAAAACCTTAGGTATTGTGTGAATTAATTTATGCTACTGCATAAACTAAATTAAAGGAAGAATTAAATAACTAAGGCAGTGTGATGATGGCTTAAAAGATGAAGATGATTAATGATTTAATAAACTTAATTTAGAGCAATTTACCAACGTTTGAAGGCTCCACCAAATTAAAGAAATTGAACCAAGTTGTTGCCTGCTTCAAATTTGGTTTTGGTTGAGCAAAGCAATCTGGAGACGATTGCTTGTTGCCTCCTTTTATTGCCTTGTCTTGGATCTTCTTGCTTGCTAGGGTTTTCTTTTGGCTACAAGAATTTAAGAGTCCCAAGTTCAATTCAAAATTTGAGTTCAAGAGATCCAAGTTTCGTCCCCCTTTTGATTGTATGTTTTAATATGGTATTTATAGGGAAAAAAATCAAAACCTAATTCTAATTGTCTAAGGACATCAAAACCATTTAGGAAAAGAAATAAAAACCAAGTAGAATTCGGTTTCGAAAAAAACTACGCTGGCAAAAATTACGCTGGCAAAAACTACTGTGGGCTACGGGTGGGCTAGCACGAGAATTGCGAGAGTTGCACGCGAGCTAGGGCATGGGCCAGCCAATTCCTATGGAGAATTGGCCCAAGGCCATTTTGTCGCAAGAATTTCCTGTGGCGAATTGGCTTGTGGCCAATTCGTCGTAGGTTTTTCCTGCGGCGAATTGGCCCAAGCCAATTTTCCCAGCGACAAAATTTTTCGTCGCCGATTATTTATTTATTTTTTTAACTTTACTAATATTACCTTTTTATTTTTATTAAAAATTATAAATAATAAATATTAAAATAAATATTATTTAATTGAAATACCATAAAAAAATTTTTAGACTATAAAAAATATTGGACCAGAATGGGTCAAAAATTAAGAGTCTACAGGATTGATATTTAATAGGGCGGATAATAGTTGTTGGTTAACCAAACAATGCCTAGATCATCTCTCACTTAAATAAGTAGAGTTCAATTTTGCCTTGAAAGTTTGTCAAAGTATGTTTTAAGATCGATTAGGACCTAGACAAAGGTAATTATGCAGGAGCTCTCTCTAAGTAAGCATACACAGCTCAATGCTATATAATAGTTCTCTCACATAGTAAAGTCATTTAGATCATAAAGCATAGATACACTAATTCACGAGTATCAAGGTAGACTCATCATTGGTTAAGCACCAAAATGAACAAAGACCAAAATAAATTTAATGAAAGTAATTTATTCAAACAATCTTAATTTTAAAAACATAATTATTCTAATAAAATACCTAAGAAAGCAAAATAAAATGAGCAACACTCAAGCCAAGGGAAGTTTGTTGAGTCGAGCTTCTTCTCTCTTCACATCTTAAATACTCTCATCTTGAAAAGAGGATAAGACAAAATCTTCAACCAATCCTCTTCCTACCATGGAGGTTGCTGGTGGAGGTACTCTTCCAAATTTAGGCAAAGGATTGCTCTTGGTATTGGGCTTATCAGACTCAGACAACTTTTCACTGTCAATCAAATCTTTAATCTCGTGCCTTAAATGAGTGCATTTATCTGCTTCATGGCCTTGCATTTGATGAAATTGACCGAAGGCCTTGGCATCGAAGCTTGATGGAAAAGGATCGTGTAGCAATTGAAGAGCCAACAGTTGCAATAACCCCTTTTTTTTAGCTTGTTGAAAACCTAAGACGAAGGTTTTTCCAATTTTGAAAATTGTCTTCTACTTCCTTGACCAGTGAAATTAGCATCAACTTCCTTATGTGTACTTTGATTGCTAGACTGATAATTTCATTTTTTAAAAAATGGTTCTTCTCTCTTTTTCACTCTTCTATTTGTAAGCCAACTTGAAGAAGTTCTTTGAAATCCCTTATAAGACTGTGAGATAGCCTTTCATGGAGGTTGGGTAGGATGCCTCTAACTATCATCCTGATCTGGCCCGACTCATTAGGCCTCCTTTTGAGAAGTCCAACCTCATTTCTCCATCTATTTACATAATCAACAAAACTTTCATTTTGTTTTTCCCTGATAGTCTCCACCTCCATCAATGTAACTTCCAGCCCAACATTGTATCCATACTGCTGAATGAAGGCTTTGTACAACATATTCCAATCTTTTTGAGTACCTTCCTTTAAGATGTTTAACCAATTTTGTACAATAGGATCTAATGAGAGAATGAAATACATTAGAGTTTGAGCCTTGGTAGCTCTAGCAGATTGCATAGCAGTGATGTACTGTTTAACATGCAAATGAGGATTCCCTTTACCATTGTACCTAGCGAAAGTGGTCTTCTTAAACTTGTAAGGAACTTCTTCATCTTTCTCAAATAGCTTGTCCACCTCCGACATCTCTTTAGTTTTCAGCTGATTTTTAAACTTCTTTTCTAAATTAGCAATCATCTTTTCAAAACCAGCAGACTCAGTCTTCTCTCCAGTTGATCTTTCCATTTCCTTAGTTTTTTCCTTTTATCTTAAGGATCTTGGAAGTATTGAGCCTAGTCATCATTGTCATCAACAGCCACTTTATCATCATCAATGGCTACTTCGCCAACCTTAGCCTTTCTTTTGTCCTTCTACTTCTTAGTGCTGGCAGATGCCTCAACAGTGTTTCCCATAAATACAGCCAATTGGCTTTTCATAGTCTCAGCCATGGCCTCCTTCAATTCTTCCATCTTTGCATTGAGGGTGTCATCCACCATCTTTTGAATCTATTAAGGTTCCATTGCTCTTATTGAGAAGCTGATCGAGTTGCTACTGAAGTCTACGTCACTGGCATAGGTGGGTTGTTGTAAGCTCTCGAACTGTTGTATTCTAGGTCTGTGAGCTAGAAAGGATTAATGATATGTAATGCAATGTGTGTATGCATGTATGTACAAGTAATCAAACAATCAAAGATAGTTAGGATGTTCCTTCCAACCTTATAACTTTCACACATGAATGGAAAGTCTCTTTTCTTAGGTATATAGTCAACAAGATATCAACATGGGATATTTTGTTTTCAAAAAATTCACTCGAACGATTTTAACCAACAGTTATATTTTCAAACATAGAAGTCAGACCATGATAATTTCCATTAATTAAGTCTTAATCCATTGGGCCAGCAAAAAGGATAGCATTTATGCTATATTGGATCAAAACTAAATCAAAAGGTTTATCATAAATAAGTTTCCAATTTGAAAAAGTAACTAATGATTCATGCCAAAAACAAGCCCATGATTAACGGTTCTTGGTATAAATTAGGCCCACGATTGATTTTTGGCTTTCTATAATTGATCTAAATTTTTGTAAGCTCTTTTTGTAATCTTTAGATGAAGAGAAAAATAATTTTGTTTCAAAGCCCTTGGGCTTTGAAAGTTTTGGGCCATAACGTGGAAAAAGATTTTTTTGACCCATCTTGAAAGATTTTATGTTGAAAGACCCTCTTGAAAATTTTAAAAATAGTTTTGGTCTTTAAGATTTAAAGGAAAAATTTATTTTTGAGCTTCAAATATAGGTAGGTCATATTAGAAAAAGAACAAACCAAATAAGACAGGGTTTAAACCAAGATAAATTAATCATAGTCAAACAGCAAGCATTTGGGGTAAAACCTAAGGAAAATAACTAGGCCAATTACATAAGCTTTAGTCTTTTGGGTTAAAAGCTTAGGTCCCATAGCAAGTATATACCAAAAGATACAAGGCTATGAGTGGTTAATCCATGCTAGATCTCCATGCCTTGAGTAAAAGTATGGTATCCCTCACATAACACAACACGGGTTACACGGGCGTCCTAATTCATGCACACAATACAATCTATATGATGCAACTGATAATATGATGCAATTTGTATGATGCAATGGATAATATCATGATAAGAAAGAATAGAATAATATAAAGACTAATGTAATCAACTTCTCTTGTCCCCAGTGGAGTCTCCACTGTGAGCGGGGATTTTTCCCCTACTACCATATGGAATGGTTCTTGTAACTTCGGCACTGTTAGACTAAGGGCCTTAGAGAGCAAGAGCCTAAATTCAGAGAAAATGGAGTCACTGCCCAGATGGGCGAGGAAAATAGAAAGAGGTAGATGACTTGATTTCTAAGGAATCCCTAACCCCCTGATGGGTTCAAAAAGTTGTGTACGCGTGGGGAAGGTTAGAATGACCCAGCACCCCCACAGCGCCCGGCTCATTGGAACCGGCATCCTTTCAAGTCTTAATATTATTAAATTCTTAAATATTATAAAACCATCCATACCCCCATGCAATTATTGAAACTAAATATTCATTGTATTAAAATCAAAATAAGTTCAATCAAAATAATAAATGGGCACCCATGCAAGATGGAAACATGCCTTTACAATATCCAATGTCTAAAACTAAATAAAATAGGAGACTCACCATTTAGTGAAAACATACCCCCTTACATTGATCCAAAATTTAAAATAAATTAAATTACATTAATCCAAAATAATGAGGTACCCACATAGTGAAAATATACCCCTTACATCATTGGAGCTAAAATAAAAAAAATAAAAGAAATCCAACCATTCATCACAAAAGTAAACCATTCATCATAAATCGAAATGAAATAAGTCATACATCAAATCAAGCAATAAGTGAACATATATTAATAATTCAGTCTATATTTAAATATCATGTTAAATAATAAATGTACAAACTAGGGTAAATCAGGGTTTCTTAAAGTTTAGATTACTAAATTAGGGTTTAGGGTTTATATCATGCAATTAGAGTTTTATATGCAATGTTTAGTTTGTATCCAAAGCTAATAATTTTATTGCCAATGGATTAATTGTCTACTGAATTAAAATTAATCATAACGTTCAAATCAAGCAATCAATATGTTTAATGTTACTGGACGTTTAAACTGTTGCAAAACACTATCTAAGATAACAATAAAAGAAAAACAGTTACTGCAAACTTAGATGAAGTAAACATAGAAGAACTCACCTTTGTTTGTTAGCTCCACCGAATTGTATGTTGATCCAAACCTCCTGCCTACACTAGTATTGAGTCTCAGTTGAGAAAAGTGAAGACAGTGCCTACAGCCTTTTTGCTGTGTATGTGTTTATTCCTCAGTATTAATTGTTATTTGTTCTTGAATGTTGCTACTGCTTGCTTTTACTTTTCCTGTGTCTCTTGTTAGTTATCAATTGCTGGTTGCTCTCTGTGTGTTCCCTTTTTGGTTTTTTGTATCTCCTTCTCTATGTTTCTTCCTTTTTGATAATTATTTTCTTGTTTGATAATTATCACCTCCTTCTCTGCATTTCTTTCCCTCTGTTTGATAACTTTGGCTGCCCGTTTTTTACCAGTTTTTCCCCCCTTGCGATCCTTTTTAAACCTATATTTATACGAATGAAATAGGTTAAAGATTATGTGACAGAGCTTAATCCGAGTTTAATTATGATTCCTAATTAAGTGTGGCTAGGATTAAAGCATATCAAATTAAAGCATTCATGAAATGGAGGAGTTAATTCGATATGGCATTCATTCCAATTTGATATGGAAGCCTTTATATTGTCCAATTTGATATGGAGGCCTCCATATTGAATTGGGTGGCTCCAATTCAATATGGATGCTGCCCATATCCAAATGGCCTTGCCCAAACCCAAATAAACCCAATCAAATTCTGAATTTCAGGGTTTTAAAATTTGAACCAGACTTATTTTAGGCCTTATAAATTGGACCAATTTAATTAAAAGCTTAAAGTAGGTTTAAGCTTATTAAAAATGGACCGATCATGACTTGGCCTTCTTTAATTAGGATCGGACTAGCTTAGGTCCAAAATCAAGGGTCTACATGATCCAAGTAGGCTTCTATCAAACGGGGCTTGTCCAAATCAAGAGTAAACTCAGAACCTAGTAGTTCAGTGCTATACTAGCTGCCAAGTCGATGAGGATTATAACAAGTGCCTTAATGAAGAGTAGTAAGAGGAACATACATCAAATACATCTGAATGATGACGTGGATAATCTTCCACCTACCTACCAACAAACAAATGTTAACAACAGCTCGTGAGCATATCCAATCAACACATTCGGCATATGAGGCAGCAGGAGGAAGCAATTTTCTTGTAGAATGATATCATGGTAAATATTTGGTAATGTCCATAGAAGCAAACAGAGATGCTCCTATAGCCAGATCTATAAAGGCAAGCAATAATTCATATAAAAAATAAAAATAAATTAAAAATAAAAAGGCCAAAGCCCGTTAGGTTAAAAACCTGCAAGTGTATCCTAAGTAAAAATTAGGGCAGTTTGCTAGCTCTGAAAGCCTGTAAGGGCTATTTAGGTAATTACTTGAAGCAACAAGGTACTTCCAACCAACTTGCTTGAAGAATGTTTCTTGAATTGGTCACAACCAAATAGGGTTTCAGCTAAAATCATGGGTACTGATGAAAATCCTCCCAACCATTTTGTCCATAATATCCAGTACTCGTGTATCAATGTCACCATCAGGAGAAACAAGCAAGAATTGACCTAGCATGTAACACCCTTATGCCCTATATACATACATTACATATTTTCAGCATATGTAAAATACGCATATACGGTATAAAAATGTCACAGATTGATTTAATAAAAATTTTCACATTTCTGTTTTAAAATTTCAAATGCTAATATATATAAAATAAATAGTATATAAATATTCTTTGCTTGTTATAGGAATCCAAAATAAATATTTTATATGAAAATCTCTGGAAAAAATTAGCCAAAGTTTTGTTTGTAATTTGGACGTTTCCAAAATTCAGCAAAACACAACTTGCATAAAACAGACACTCCCAATATAATCAATTCACCATTTCACCAATACTTCTCAATTTCTCCATATTTTCTCAAAATGCTTATATATAGATATATGAACAATACATATAAAATCCCATCCAAGCTAAATTATTCAAAACATTCTTTACAATTTACATTATATACTTCAAAAGCATATCATAACATATATAATATCAAAATATATTGTAATATTAAATATCTACATGCTAGCAACTAGTTCTGATCTTGATGTACTGAAAAACTCTTCAAGCTCAAAAACTACAAACTTAGACCCGACCAGGTCTAGTCGAACTCTCTGGCTCTACCAAAACGTCCATGTCACCTGCGCGACGAATTACAATCGCGCTAAGCCGAAGCCTAGTGATACAAACTTTGATAATAATAAAAATGTAAAGTAATGCCAATGCACAGTGCATATAGAGGTCACATCATTCCACTTTCTTATATTTTTCAAATATTTCATAATCACAACTCATAACATTATATTGCTCAATTGTATCACAATTCATAATTCACATTAAAGCAAAGACAAGCATGGGCCTAAAAGGATCTAATATGCTATTCAAATTTCAAAGTTACTACTTTGGTTCATAATGACACCATGTGTCTAGCCCCATAGGCAATATACACAAGGATAATGTAACAGCCCCAGTCTCTTGGACCTCAACCCGGCTATACCCTTAGGCCCCAGTATCTTGGTCCTCAACCCGGCTCGACTGCTACAGGTTTTGAGGCTTACAACCCAGTCTTTTCACCCCAAAAACATCATATTTAGCAGCTAGCCTGGCTTACGACCCAGTCTTTTTACCATTCCAGCGTTTTGCCCGTAGGCAATCATAGGCATGCCGCCAAACCCAGAACTTTGAAAATTGAATGATATACTAGGCACACAATTTATTCATATTTCTCATTATCAAATTCTTTCATAATTCCTTTATCAAAACTTTTCTCATTTTCTCCTGATCAAACTAGGCACATTGCCTTATTATATAATATTTTTCTCATTTTTTTTCATTTATTCATTTTTCTCATTATTAATCTCTTTCTCATTGTCACATATTCAATCTAGGCACATTGCCTTATTTTCACATTTTTTTCTCATTTTTCTCACTTTTCTCCTTTTTATCAATATCAATTCATTTCATTATTCCACATATCTCATTTTTGCATTCACAACACATTATCCAATTACTTTGGGTATTTTCACATAATATACATATTTCACATTCTACACAATTTAGCCATTATCAATGGCTTTTCATAATGCATTTAACACATATATGACATTACAAATGTCATAGCACATTATTCATACTCAATCAATAAACCAAGTAACTTAACACATTTTTCAGCTAAAATGTGTTAAGCCCAAATGTCATGCAAATATAAACAATATATTCAAAGTTTGTACATATCTCCACTAGCAACCCAAAGAAAGCTTAACACAACCTCCAATCCTATCCTTCCGACATGCCATTCACCACTTGAATGAAACAAATCAACCTTCCTCAATGCCTATACCAAATGTGATCATACATAATCATTTAATATCACATTCTAAGGTATTCTCAACATCAAACCATAATTAAATATCATTCTAAACAAAATCCCAAAATTAAGCTTCACCTCACTTTAACTTTGAAAAACCATATCAAGACATTTAAATTAGTGTTTTAAGTTTATTAATATCATTAGAAACATGTTTTAGTATGTTTAAACCAATTACATTAATTAACCACATGCTTATGCTCAAAACTCTAAAATGGCATAACCTTCACCATTGAAGGATCTCCTTTCCAACTCAATCCAATTATCATTTCAAGCTTATATTCATCACTTTTAACACTAAACAACATGCTTAAACAAATAAAATCAAACAATTCAACCACTTTGGAAAATCGCTTTTTCAAGACCCTAAATCTCCACTTCCATTCTCAAGCTCCAACCAAACACAACCAAATCTAATATTTGACTTTAAAATACTTATTTATGAATCAAAACAACACATTTGGAACAAATTTGCACAATTAAAGATCATGTTTGCACAAACCCAAAAGTTCCATAACCCTAAATTCTCTCTCTTCACCAAACTCAACCTAAATTCAATCATTTCTTCAATCTAACCTTAAAATCATTAATAACCAATAAAAACAACTTCATTCATATCCAATTAAGTAATTAAATCATGCTACTATAAAATTCAATAATTTACATAACACACTTTTCCATAGAATTTGAAATTTTGATAAGAAAGCTTACCAATTGATGAAAAAACTTCTAAAACTCCACTCAAATCCTTAAAATCTCTTCAATTCTTAGTGCTTGGAAGAAGAAAAACTTCTCTTACTCTCCCATGGTGATTTTGGCCAAGAAGATGAAGAAGAAGAAGAAGACTTTATTTTTTTATTTATCTTTCCTTTCACCCTTTAATTTTAAACCATATATATATTAAAATAATTTAATAATTAATTATTTAATTACTTATTTAATAAATTAAAAGTCCTAAATTTTCTCTTCCATTCAAAAATAATTTATTTTTTTAATTTTAAATTTCTAAGATTTAATTACCAAAATACCCTTTTTACATTGACTTTTGACTTTTCTTTTAAAAAGTGTTGACTTTTATATATTGTATATATTTTACATATATATCACATATATATTCCACTTTTTCATTTAAAACCCCTTCATTTTTTATTTAAAACCATTAATTTAATTTATCCAATTTAATTATAATATATTTTATCAAATTTTCAAAAATTAAAACTTTTCAAAAATTTGGGATATTACACATATGCACAAGTAATGTGTATCTTATATACACATCAAATGTACATTATATGTGTATTACATATATTAAGTATGTAATGTATCAGTCCAACATATATAATTAATATGCCATAGTTATATGTTATATATGCACTAGGTATAATATATGGGTTATATACAATTTTTATATTTTCAAAATTATGGATGTGACATAGCAAGCGCAGAAAAAACATATGACCCCATGCGTTGGTGGGAACCAAATGGGAAGTACAAAAATTGATCAATGGACCAAGCAAGGTTTTCTCACCTCTGGTCAATTGCAGAACTTCAGGTTTCAAGATTTGAAATAACATTTGCATCTTTTGATGAGTCTTGGAAGTTAGTATGGGCAATGTCATCGGTTGATTATTTGGATATCTGAGAATACCTTCAAATTCTTTGATCATAGGACATGTTTCAAAGTTATTTATCTTGAAAATCCTAGTCTTCACATCTCAAAAAGAGGCCATGGAATGTAAAAAGGAATGGTCTAATTTGACATTTTGAAAGCACTTCCAAGTATTAATTTGAGATTAAGATATTTGTTCCCAATGTGTAGCTTTGATGTTCTTGAATAAACCTTTGATTTTCTTTCAATTAATCTTGGTCATTATTAGGATTTGAAAGAATTGAAGCTATCTGAATTGTTTGTGCAAGATTTATTTCTGCCACGGTAGCTAAAATAGGGAAAAAGGGGTGGTGGCTAGAATTGCAAGTTCACTTATTTTGATAATGGTAAATAGCAGATTGCAAAGATTGCCTTGGATTGAGGAGCACAACTAATTTAAATAGATAATGGCTTATAGGCTGAAGTGCACAAGGATTAAGCAATGACTTAAAACAAAGACGCACAAGGAAAAGTGTTTACATCCAGTAGTTTTTGGACAACTATGTTCATCTTTGTTTTATAAATTTAAGTCCATGACAAATTCAGACTTGTGAATTCAACATGGACAGTTTGGATAAATATATATTTAAAAAAAATATGATGATGATACAAAATTTTTTTAAAAAAAGTGAAAAGTCAAAGTTATAGAAAAATTAAATCTCATATTATTATTATTATTATTAATATAATTTGTTTATTTTAATACAAGTTGATTACTGAGAAGGGGGAGGCAATCTAAAATTGAATAAAGCCCTAAACAAATCATCACCTGGTAGAGGATGAGGTATGTCATCCACCTGGAATCCACTCAAAGCAGCTAAGTCCATATCACCCTGAAAGTTGGGTCTATAATAGTCATCACCTTGAAAAGAAGGAGGCACATCATGGTCATCAGTCCGGGGCCCCCTTAAAGAAGAGGCACCAGGATCCCTGTAGCCCCTGAAATTGAAAGTCCAGAAAGCTTTGTTCTGACTGATGGTACCGATCTTGAAAATGAGCAGTATCTTGTCGGTTGGTGTCCAACTCCTAAAGATTAGCAGCTAACCCCTCTTGCAGCTTTCTATTTTGTTCCTCTAGCATTTGATGCTAGCTAAAAAAGGATGAAGCTAAAAGTGTACATAATCATGGATACATATAGCATACATCAATATCGAAATAGGATGGCATACTAGGTAACTTTGATCGAAGCCTTGAGAATAAGATGGTATATTTGGCAAGAAGGAGCAAATGGAGAAAATTGCCCTGAATTGGAGAAAATTGCTTCTAAACTAGAGAAAATTATCGTTGAACTGGAGCAATAGAGGAAGGTCTAGCTTCATGATCAAATGAACTAGTAACCTGCAATGATCATAGAAAAAGTTAGAAGAAATTAAAGTGGTTATGATGGACAACATATTAAGCATTCACCAGAGAAATGCCAACCCTAGGGTCACCACGAGAATGGGAAGAAGACCCTTTTTCCTCATTGTCATCTTCATCCTCCTCTTCATCCTCATCATTCGCCCCCTCATCACCATCTTCCTCATCATACTGATCCTCATTTTCCTCATCACCTTCTTCCCCCATACTTTCATAACTTTCTCCTTCTTCTTCTTCTTCATCTTTCTGTATCTCTATAATTTCCACACTATCAGGAGAGACTATAAAATGCAAAAGCTGGTCCCGTATGAACTCAATATATGTCAACTCTGGCTGGAGCGAGAAAGCATTGGCATCAAATCTAGTCTTGGCATATCTCCAGGAATCTTCCAGCATAGACATACAAGTCAGCATAAATACCAAAATATTAGCTAGGACCTACCTCTAATATGGGCCAAGGAATAAATTATGTACCCTCTTACTAAGGAACCAGCAGCTAAAAATCGGTCTGGCAATAATCCGATTGGAAATCTGTAAGGGTAACGCATCATTCATGATGGTGGTTCAACTCACCCTCTCATGCGCTTTCCACCAAGCAATGTCCACCTACAAACGGCAAGATAGGTAGGTTATTTCTCTCATGAATGTTAACAATTACACTAATTCCATCTTTTTACCTAATCCCAGGTCAAGCAGCTTAGTTGATAGCACCGGGTGTACACATTGTAGACCCTTTATTTTTTACCCAGTCCGGTCCAATATATTTTATTTAGTAAAAAAAATTTTTTGAGTTACTTTAATTAAATAATTTTTGTTTTAATATTTATTTTTTATAATTTAAAAAAATTATTATAATAATAAATAATAATAATAAATAAATAAATAAAAATCCGCGACAGAAAAAACGACGACGAAAAAATTCATCGCCAAAAGCGTTGGACGAAATGGCCCACAGCCAATTTTGCTCATGCCCTTCGCAATTTTCCACACCAACACTCGCAGCTCTTGTAGCCCGTCGCAGTTTTTGCCAGCAAATTTGGTTTCCAGCGTAATTTTTTTCGAAACCAATTTCTATTTGGTTTCGGTTTTCTTTTCCTAATTAACGATAATTTCCTTAAATAATTAAGATTAATCATCGAAATTTATATAAATAAGACTAAAAAAACAAGACAGAGAAGGGGGCTGGAATTTTTGGAAAAAAAAAGCTTTTGGAGAGAAACTTTTGGAGGAAAGAAAACTTTGAACTAAGATTGGACTTGGCAGGGAGGAACGATCGGACTTTTGAGAGGAATAAAGCAAGCAATCAATCCATGAAAGGCAGCCATCTTGCCTTTGTCCTTGTTCATCCAAGAAGCAATTTTTGGTGGAACCAATAAATGAAGGTTTGAGTTTCTAATCTCCTTTTGTTTTATTTTCTTACAGTAGCCTCAATCATCAAATTGTTTCTTTTGATTTTAAAAACCTTAATTCGTTTCTCTACTTTCAAAAATTCTAAAATTAATTTTTTGTTTCTTCTAAAACCTAAGAACCCTAATCTATTTCTTCAAAATCTTAAAACCCTAATCTACTTTCCAACTTTTCAAAACCTTAAATCGTTTTATTAATTCCCAAAACCCTAATCTGCTTTTCAATTTTCCAAAACCTTAAAAATACTAAATTGATCCTTTTATTTCCAAAAACCATAAAAATTATTTTTTGTTTCCAAAATCCTTAAATCGTCTTGCCTATTTCCAAAAACTTTATAAAACTTTAAACTGTTTTCTTGAATCCTAAAACCAAAACAAGTTTTCCAAAACACCAAAAACCCTAATTCTCCCAAAACCAAAACCGTAAACCCTAATTTTCCTAAACCCTAATCTTTAAAACCTTAAAACCTTATGAATCTAAATATTAAAATTCAACCCAATAAGCCTAAAAACAACAATCCAATAGCTAATAATCATAAACCTAATGTTTTAAAGTATCCAAACCGTAATTTCATGATTTTACCCCTCAAACCCTAATTTGGTTAATCAAAAAACCTTATCAACATCATAAATTATAAAACCTTAATCCATTTCAATTCCCTTAAAACTTACAGTAGCCTAAACCAATAAATTCCAAAACCCTAAATATTAATTAAAGAACTTTAAATGAAAAACAGTAACCCTAATTTGTATCTAGACTTACTTTATTTTTAGATTTAATAATTTTGTTTATTAAATGCTTTGATTTATTTAAGTTCAATGCTTAGTTTATTTAAATCATCATGGATGAATGTTTATATTTATATTGATGTTTAATATCTTTGATGAATGATTTATTTATGATGAGTGGTCATTTACTTTTATCGATTTATTTTGATTTTCAAATGTTGTGAGAGGTATGTTTCCACTTTGTGGGTACCTCATTAGTTAAATATCATGTAATTTAAATTGCTTTTATATTTTAGACCAATGTAAAGGACATGTTTCTACCTTTTGGTGGGTGTCCTATTAGTTTAGACATGAATGATGTAAGGGCATGTTTCCATCTTTTGATGGGTGTCCATTTATTTGCTTTGTTTGGACATTGGTTTGATTTTAATATAATGATGCTTTCTATCAATTTTTGCTTGTAATATGGATAATATTGTTATATTTAAGAATTTTATAATATTAAGACCTATAAAGGAGGCCGGTTCTAATGAACCGGGCATTGTGCGGGTGCTGGGCCATTTCTCACATTTCCCACACGTACCCAACTTTCCGAACCCATTAGGGGGTTGGGGATTCCTTAGGAATCGAGTCATCCACCCCTTTCTTTTTTCCCGGGCCATTCGGGTGGCGACTCCATTTTCTCCGGACTTAGGTCCGTGTTCTCTAAGGCCTCGAGCCTAAACAGTGCCAAAGTCGCAAGAACCATTTCACCGGGAGTGGGGGCAAAAATCCCCGCTCACAGTGGCGACTCCACTGGGGATAAGAGAAGTTGTTTCCATTGGTCTTTATATTATTCTATTCTTTCTTATAATCATATTATCCATTGCATCATATTAGATTGCATCATGTGCGTGAGTTAGGATGTCCGTATTTCCCATGTTGTGTTATGTATGGGATACCATATTTTCACTCAAGGTATGGAGATCGAGCATGGCATAACCACTCATAGCCTCGTACCATTTGGTATATACTTGCTATGGGAACCTCAGACTTTTAACCCAAAGACTAAAGCTCATGTAATTGGCCTAGTTACTTTCCTTAGGTTTTACCCCAAATGCATGTTGTTTGACTATGGTTAATTTATCTTGGCTTAAATCATGGCTTATTTGGTTTATTCTTTTTCTAATATGACTTAAGTACATTGTAAGCTCAAAATAAAATTTTCTTTTAAATCCAAAAAGACCAAAACTTTTTTCAAAACTTTTCAAAATGTTCTTTGGACATAAAACTTTTCTAAAAAAGTAATTTTTTCAAAAATCTTTTTACAATGGCTTAGAAACAAAATTATTTTCATCCAACCTTTTCTTGCAAAGAGCTTGCAAATTATTTAGGTCAATTATGAAATACCAAAAATCAATTGTGAGCCTAGTTTATACTAAGATTAATTAATCATGGGCTTGTTTTTGGCATGAATTATTAGTTACTTTTTCAAGTGAGAAATCTATTTATAATCAACCTCTTAATTTAGTTTTAATCCAATATAGCATAAAGGCTACTTTAGTTGGATGGATTAAAGCCTAATTAATGGGAAATTATTATGAATTGATTTCCATTTTTGAAAATATAACTATTGGTTGAAACATCCGAGGAAATTATTTGAAAACAAGATGCCCCATGTTGGTATTTTGTTAAGCATATACCTAGGAAAAGAGACTCGCCATTCTTGTGTAGATGTTATAAGGTTGGAAGGAAAGTTCTATTTGTCCTTGTTTGTTAATTGTTCATGCATACATGCATACATTTGCATCTCATATCATTGATCCTTTTTGGCTCTTAGCCCTAGATTACGACAGTTCAAAAGCTTACGATAATCCAACCTACGCCAGAAGCGAAGAAGCTAGCAACAACTCAATCACTTGCTCACCAAAAGCAATGGAGCCCGAGCAAATTCAAAGAATGGTGGATGAAGCCCTCAATGCTAAAATGGGAGAAATAAAAGAGGCTGTAGCTGAGATCATGAAGAACCAATTGACTGCAATTTTAGAAAATCATGCTGAAAAATCTGCTAGCACTAAGAAGCCAAGGAACAAAAGGAAAACTAAAGTTGGTGAAGTGGTTTTTGATGATGAAAAGGTGATCATTGATGATGATGAGATTGGGCTCAATACTACCAAGATGCTCAAGACAAGAAGAAAGAACCGAAGATTGTTGAAAGGTCAACTATGGAGAAGACTGAAACTTCTGATGTTGAAAAGATAATTGCGGACTTAGAAAAGAAATTTGAGAAGAAATTGAAAACCGAGGAAATGTTTAAAGTTGACAAATTATTTGAGCTAGATGAAGAAGTTTCGTACAAGTTCAAGATGCCATCTTTAGAAAAGTTTGATGGAACCAGAAATCCTCATCTCCATGTGAAGCAATATAACACTGCTATGCAGTTAGCCCGAGCTACTAAGGCTCAAACTCTAAGGTACTTTATGCTCTCATTGGACCCTGTTGTCCAAAATTGGTTCAATACCTTAGATGATGGAACACAAAAGAGTTGGAATTTGATATACAAGGCTTCATCTAGCAATATGGATATAATGTCGAGATGGAAGTTACCTTAATGGAAGTGGAGTCTGTTAGGCTAAGGTCGAATGATAATTTTTTGGATTATGTGAAGAGATGGAGAAACAAGGCCGCTTTGCTCAAGAAGAGGCCTGATGAATCCGATAAAATAAGGATGATTGTGAGAGGGGTGTTGCCTAGTCTTCGTGAGAGGATGACTCATACACTCATCCATGATTTCAAAGATCTTCTCTAAGCTGGTCTGCAAATTGAAGAATGGGAAAGACAGAAGAACTGTTTTTCAACAAGAAGGAACGAGAAAGGAAACTATCAGTCTGGTAGCCAAAGCATGCAAAAGGCGGTAGGTGTTAACACTACTAGCCAAGGAACAAGGAGACAGTTTTCAGAATTGGGAAAACCGATGTCTTAGGTCCTTAATAAGCTCCAAAGAAAGGGATTGTTACAACCCTTAAATCCTCGTCCTTTGCCTAACCCTCTCCCACCTAATTTTGACACTAAAGCATTTTGTCAGTTTCATCAAATTCAAGGGCATGACATGGATAGATGTGTGAGATTGAGGCATGAAATCCAAAATCTAATTGATAGTAGGAAGCTACCCGAGTCCAACAAGCCAAACACTAAAGACAACCCATTACCAAAGTTCAATAGGGTACCACCACCGGCAACTTTCATGATTGGAGGGGGTTTGCATGAAGATTTTGTCTTGTCTTCTTTCCAAGATATGGGTAGAGAAGCAACTCAAGAAGAAGGGGTACTTGGTGAAATTAAACAAGCTATGGCGGGTAAAGAAGTAGAAATTTATGTTGTTAATGGGTTTTGGGACTCAAGTGATAGTGATGATGATCTTGTGACCAAAAAGGAGGAATGGACTTGTTCCGAGTCTGAAGAAGATGAAGTAATGAACACTAGATCCGATAAGCCTTATGCAAGGCCCCCACCTAAAGAGGTAGAAACTAATAAGGGGAAGGAAGTTGAAGTAGGGAATAAAGAAGAGGAAGATGATGCTGTACTCAAACAATTGAAAAGAACCCAAGCAAGTATTAGCATGTGGGACTTATTGGCTACTTCTAAAAAGTACCGAGAAACTATGGCCAAGCCTAGCTAGCATGCCAATCTCTACCTCCATAGCACCGAAGGAGCTGATCAACTCCATAAAAATTTGAGGAGTAATGAAATGTGAAGATATTCAAGAGAAGAGCGGAGTTAATATGGGAGCGGTTTCTTTCTCAGATGCGAATTTACCGGAAGAGGGGAGAGATCACATCCGCCCTCTCTTTATCAAAATAGAAATCAAAGGGAAAAGGACTCCATGTGTGATGGTCGATGATTGGTCTGCCATAAATGTTTGTCCACTTAAAATATTGCCAAAGCTAGCCATGTCAACAAGGGATATAAACCTGACCGAGGTAACCACTCGGGCTTATGACAACACTAAGAGACATGCCGAAGGAACTTTTAAAGCTATTGTCAAGGTTGGTCCAATTGAATCTATTATTGAATTTGTGGTTTTGGACATATCTGTTACCTTCACATTACTCTTAGGATGACCATGGTTTCATCCTCTTGGTGGAGTTCCTTCCACCCTTCATCAAAATATCAAGTTCCCTAACGGAGATGAGACAGTGGTCATCGAGGCCGAAGATAATGAGATTGTTAATGCACTAATGATTGAGTGACCTCTCAATGGTTTCTACGTAGCTGCGATTTCTGATGATGAAGTGGTGGACTCCAAAGTCTTAAATATGATGAAGAACATGAACTACCTTCCTAGAGCTGGTATTGGAAAGGGTAAGGCCGGTTTGACAAAGTTGCTAGATTTTAAAACTCAAACTTCCAAGAAGGGGTTGGGATATGATGAAGCCAACAATGCCCAGCCAAAGAAGAATGAGAAGATGAATTTCCCACCACTCGAAGAAATCTTTGTCAAAGCTCCAGATATGGGACCGCTCCAGATATGGGACCACTCCAGGGAAAGCCCGAGCCTATCATGTTCAATGGAAAGTTAATCCCAGGTTTTAAAATTTTTGCAGACGTTGCCGAGCTAGTAGAGCAAGTGAAGAAAGAGCTCACCCTGCCAGCCAACAAAGAACCCAATTCAGAAGAAAAGAATGAAGCTGTCCTGAAAGCCGAGAAGACTCCTGAGGAGATTACTGCCCTGGTTGAAGAAAAGTTTGAAGACATCTTGCCTTTTGATTTTGAGAACAATGATTTTGATTTTGATTTTGATTTGTCTGCTTTGTATGAGGATGATGATGTTTTCTTTTCCAAAATGAATGCAATAAAGTCTGATTTTGCTTACTTGTGTGATATTTAACCTGATGGTTGCATACATTCAAATAGCAGTTACATGAGCATCTTTAATAATAATTCTGTTAACATACAATCATTAAATTTGGGAATAATAAAAAATCCTAAAAACATTAGCATAGCATCTGACCTTACTCCTAATGAGAGAGAGAGATTTATTCTTCGATAGAGCATTGAAATATAAACTAAGATTGAACTCAAAGAAGTGTGTGTTCGGTGTTACTTCAGGTAAATTATTGGGACATGTGATTGGTCCGAATGGCATTGAGATTGATCCTGACAAAGTTAAAGCAATCAGGGATATGCCATCCCTGAAGACAGAGAGAGAAGTTTGGGGATTCATCAGTAAATTACAATACATTAGCAGATTTATAGCAAAGCTCACAACAATCTGTGAGCCTATCTTCAAATTGCTTAAAAAGAATCAGCCAGTCATATGGAATGAAGAGTGTCAAAAGGCCTTTGAGCGAATAAAAGAGTATTTGTTGAATCCACTTATTTTAAAACCACCTAAACCCGGCAAACCTCTATGACTATACTTAGCAGAAGAAGAAGAGTCAATAGGAGCCATGCTAGCCCAAGCAAATGAGTCAGGGATTGAGCATGCATTTTTCTATTTGAGTAGAAAGCTCCTACCTTATGAAATTAAGTATAGTATCATTGAAAAGACCTATATAGTCGTGGTTTGGTCTTCTAAGAAGTTGCGGCATTACTTTCAATCTTATAGTGTGCAAGCAATTTCCAGGTTGGATCCAATGAAATACTTAAGGGAGACACCCTCTTTGATTGGGAAGTATGGTCGATGGTTAATAATATTAGAAGAATTTGAGATTGAGTACGTAACCAGGAAAATAATTAAAGGTAGAGCGGTGGCAGGAAAATAATTAAAGGTAGAGCGGTGGAGTCATACTAGAATCACCCGAAGGGAAACTTATCCCTTTACAAAAAGTTGAAATTAAGGGCAACCAATAATATGGTGGAGTACGAAGCTTGTATTTTTGGTTTGGAAGCCCTAATGATTATGAAGGTGGATAAGGTGGAAGTTTTGGATGATTCATTGTTAGTAGTATCCCAGGTAAATGGAGAGTGGGAATTGAAAGAAGAAAAATTAAAACCATACCACCATTACTTGACCATGATGAAGAAGTTAAGAAGATTATTCGGCAAGGTTACTACTGGTTAACCATGAAGAGACATTGTATTGAGTTCGTAAAGAAGTGCCAACAATGTTAGATGTATGGTAACTTGAATCACATGCCTCCTAAAGAATTGCATTCTATGTCTTCACCCTGGCCATTTGCCACATGGGGTATCGGCATTATAGGAGAGATACATCCGACAGCCTCAAACGGTCACCGTTTCATTGTAGTAGCGGTAGATTATTTTTCAAAATGGGTCGAAGCTGAATCTTTCAACAAACTGGGCATAAGTCAAATGGCTAGATTTATTGAAAATAACCTCATCTGTAGATAGGGGTCCCGCATAGTGTGATATCAGACAATGGGATACAGTTTCAAGGAGCAGTTAAGGATTTATTCTTGAAGTACCGAATCCATCATCACCGGTCCTCTCCTTATAGACCAAAGGCTAATGGTACAGTAGAAGCAACAAATAAGACAATTAAGCAAATTCTATCCAAGATGACCAAGACTTATAGGGATTGGTCAGAGATGCTTCCCTTTGCTTTATGGGGATATAGGACAAGTCTGCGAACACCTACTGGAATGACACCATTCTCTTTGGTTTATGGGATGGAAGCAGTGTTGACAATTGAAATAGAGATCAAGTCATTGAGAGTAGTTTTGGAAGCCAAACTGCCTGAAACGGAATGGGTAGCGAGTAGATACACACAGTTAGCTTTAATAGAAGAGAGAAGGTTAAAGGAACTATATCATCACAAACTATATCAAAAGAAGATAGCTCGGGCCTACAATAGAAGTGTTAAGATCAGAAAACTTAGAGTCGGGGATTTGGTGTTGAAGCAATGTAAGCCTAATGTATCTGATCCAAGAGGAAAGTTTACGCCTAGCTGGGAAGGGCCATATGTCATGAAACAAGTCGTGAACAAGGGATCAATGAAGCTATCAGACATGGATGGGAACGAGTTTAGTGAGCCGGTGAATATTGACAGGTTGAAGAGGTTTTATGTATAAAAAAAAGAGGAGCTCGCTAGGTTGAAAATCCAAAAAGGGCGGCCTAGACAAAAGTTAGAGCAGTCTGCTAGTTCCGAAAACCCGAAAGGGCGGGCTAGGCAACAATTAGGGCTAAAAGAGAGAAAATCGTCAATTAGAAAACCCGAAAGGGCTAGTTAGCAATAGGAGTGATCTTGTGTATGCTGGTTTTATGTTTGGTTGTTTCCCAATTTAATAAAACATAATTAATGTTAAAGTTGTTTTATGTGCACTATTATAAGTATTTGACCAGATATGGATGAAATAAATAAACACAATAGCAAAATGTGATGACAAATTATAAATGGAAAAGAAGCATTATTTATTACGTTAATTATTTTTCATACTAACAATACACTTTTTGAATTGACAAATGTAAAATCTATGTCAGATGATAAGTGTAACGTGTAGGCCAGCTTTGCTTCAGCTGATCCAAGTAGGCTTCAGTCAAGCAAGGTATGTCTAAATCGGGAGTAAAGTTAGAATCGTGAGGTTCATCTCTATACTGAAGGCCAAGTCGGCGAGGATCATAGCATGTACCTTGATGAAGAGCAGTGAGGGGAACATACATCAAGTATGTCCGCATGGTGATACAAGAAATCTTCCACCAAGGTACCAACCAACGGATGTTGACTTCAGCGCATGAGTGGATCCAGTCAACCCAGTCAGCATATGAAGAAGCAGGATAGAGTAGTTTCCTAGCAGAATGATGCCATGGCAGATATTTGGCAAAATGCATGGATGGAGTATCAAGCAAATAGAGACGCTCCTGAAGGCAAATCTGTGAGGAAAGAATTAAATTAAAAAAAAAAGAGAGTCCGCTAAGTTAAAACCCCACAAGGGCAGCTTAGGAGAAAATCAGGACAGCTCGCTAGTTCCGAAAACCCAGATGGGTAGACTAGGCAAAAATTAGAGTAATTTAAAAAAAAAAGTCTACTAAGTTGAAAACTTGCAAGGGTAGCTTAGGCAAAAATCAAGACAGCTCGCTAGTTCTGAAAACTCACATGGGTGGACTAGGCAAAAATTAGAGCAATAAAATAAAGAAAAGAAGGGAAAAAAACCTAAATTGAAAACCCGAAAGGGTAGTTTAGGTAATTACCTGAAATAGTAATGGACTCCCAGTCAGTCTCTTTGACAATCCTGACTTAAGTTGGTCTAATCCAACTAAAGTCTCGGCAAAGACCACAGGTATTGGCGACAAGCCTCATTCCATTTATTCCATGATATCCAATACTCGTGGATCAATATCGCCGTCGGAAGAAACAAGCAAGAATTGGCCAAGCAAGCAAAGATAGAGCATGCGCCCCCAAGCCTTAGTAGGAGCCAAATGAGAGAGACAAAAATCGATCAAGGGAGCAAGTAGAATTTTCTCACCTCTCATCAGCTAAAGAACTTCAGGCTTTGAAATTTGAAATAACATCTATATCTTCTGTTGAGTCTTGGAAATCAGTATGGGTAATGCCATTTGTTGATTATTTGGATATCCAAGGATGGCCTCAAATTTTTCAATCAAGGGACATATTTCAAAGCCATTAATTTTAAATGTCCTAGAATCCACATTCCAAAAGGAAGCCATGGCATGTAAAAAGGAGTGGTCCAATTTAACATTTTAAAAACACTTTAAAATATCAAATTTTGACCACAAAATTTGCTTCCAGTGAATGGCATCCATATTCTTAAATAAATTTTTTATCTTCTTTAAATAAAGTTCGGTCATGGTTGATGAATGAAGGAAAATCAAAATTGCTAAAGAAAGTTTTTTTACAATGAAATGGAAAGTCTTTTGGCTTATGTATGAAATTAGGCGTAAAAGGTGATGGGAAAAGGGAGAGACCGTGTGGTATAAGGAAAAGAATTAGCGATGAAATTACTTTACCATGTTGCATTTGGCTTTTGTGGTGATGTTGTGTAAATGTGTATATATGAAAAAGAAAACGTAATAATTATGGTGCAGTAATGAAAAAAAAAAGTTAGTTACAGTAAAGGCAGAAATTATGTATTATTATTTTTATGCTTAGTGTACAATGTTTATACAATTGATACAATATTTATACATCACTAAGAGGGTGGTGGTAGGTTATAAAATAAAGCCTTGAAAAAATCATCGCTTGTTGGAGGAGGAGGCAAATTACTCGTCCCGAGTTCACCCGAAGCAGGAACACCGAAATCCCTATTAACTCGGAGTTCTGATCTATCATGGTCCTCATCAAAAGTAGATCAAAAGATCTCATGGTCATCAGTCTGGGGGCCTCTAGATGAAGAAGCACCAAGATCCCTCATCCCCTGAAATCGAAAGTCTCAGAAATTTTATTCTGATTAATGATACAAATTTTTAAAATAAGAAGCCTGCTGACGACTAGCAGCCAACTCTTCTTGAAGTTTCTTATTTTGTTCTTCAAGCATCCACTGTAAGCCAAAAAGGAAGAAGGTAAGAGCATACATAATCATGCATACATGTAGCATAAATTACCATGAAACAAGAAAACTTGCCAGGTAATTCATATCAATGCCCTGTGGATGAGATGGCATATCGGGCAGACTAGAATGAGCAAATGAAGGAGCAGTAGAAGAAGATCCAGCCTCATGATCAAATGAGCCAACAGTCTACAACAATCATCAAAAAGTCTAAAAAAGAAAGAAGTGATTGTAAAGGAAAAATAGTAAAAGTTTTACCTGAGAAGTGCTAGACCCAAGATGTGGAATGAATTCTCCTGCCTCTCCATGATGTTCCTCTTGATCTCTACCGTCATTTTCTTTGGGAATTTTCCGTACACCAACATGAGATACATCAAAGTTCAAGAGCCTCATTTGAATAAAATGGGCATAAAATGCAATCTCGGATACTCCTTGGATGGTAGTTGTAAGATGAAGCTCTCAAAGCCGCAATCTCGGATAATCCGCCTTACCCGAGAAGGTGCTACATCATACCATTGTCAGGCTTTGTAGATACACCCTCTGGTTCGAACAACGCAACGATCACGCTAACACGCAGCCGGGTAAGTTAATACCGGGTAAGTACATATTATTCTATCTGCTTAAATTTATTTTTCATAAATTTTCTAAAATATATATATATATATAAACAACAAGGAAATAAAAAAAAGAAAAAGAAAAAGAAAAAAAATCAAAAAGAAAAGAGAAGAAGAAAAAATTACCGTGCTCTTTTGGTTTGAACTACGATGAAGCGGCATCCCGGCTAGTAGATCTATATTCCCATCATCATGATGCCGAATAAACTCTAAGAACTCAGCGTTAGAATGAGTTCCTGACCTTGAAGCATGCATTTTTTTTTTCAAAATTTTATGCTAAATTTGAAAGAATTACAGTAATGGATGAAATTAAGGATTATGCCGTGAATGAAATGAAGGAAATCTTTTGTTTATATATAGTAACGGCAAGAGAAAAAACAAAATTCAAAAAGTAAATTTTACTATTGATGAATAGTAAATTACTATTTTAAATACTAAATTACTATTTATAAATAGTAGGTTACTATTTACGAATATTAAATAGTGCATGAACAGTGACTACACAGTAAATAAACAGTAAATTCAATCATTCGATTTAATCATTCAAATACTTGCGTGTATGTAAAATATTTTGCACGCAGGGGGCAAGGAGAAGATATGTGCATAAAAATTAGCTAAATTTTTTACAAACAAAATTTAGATGCTACCCACTATGATTATTTTTTTGTAGAACCTAAAATCTCTTCTAAGTCTAGAACTTAGCTCGGGTCCATAACCTAAATTATCCTTAGGTCCAGAACCTAAAATCTTTTCTAAGTCCAGAACTTAGCTCGGGTCTAGAACCCAAATTATCTTTAGGTCCAGAACCTAAAATCTCATTTTAGTCCAGAACTTAGCTCGGGTCCAGAACCCAAATTATCCTTTGGTCCAGAACCTAGAATCTCTTCTAAGTCCATAACTTATCTCAGTTCCCGAACTCGAATTACCTCTAGATCCATAACCTAAAAACTCTTCTAAGTCCAGAACTTAGCTCAGGTCCAGAACCTAAAATCTCTTCTAAGTCCAGAACTTAACTCGGGTCCTGAACCCGAATTACCTATAGGTCCAGAACCTAAAAATAAGTCCAGAACATAGCTCGGGTATAGAACCCAAATTATCTTTAGGTCCAAAACTTAAAATCTCTTTTAAGTCCAGAGCCCAAATTATCCTTAGGTCCAGAACCTAAAATCTTTTTTAAGTCCAGAAATTAGTTCGGGTCCATAACCCAAAATTACCCTTTGGTCTAGAACCTAAAATTATCCTTGAGTCCAGAACTCAAACTGGGTCCAGAATCCAAAACCTCAACCATCTCAGAAAAATTAAGTCTTATTGCTTTTCACTTCTCTTTTACTAAAGTCTTAGATCGTTCAAGCAGGGAGCAAACTGTAGACCCTTTATTTTTCACCCAGTCCGGTCCAATATATTTTATTTAGTCCAAAATAATTTTTGTGTTACCTTAATTAAATAATTTTTGTTTTAATATTTATTTTTTATAATTTAAAAAAATTATTATAATAATAAAATAATAATAATAAACAAATAAATAAAAATAAAAATAAAAATAAAAATCCGCGATGAAAAAATCGGTAATGAAAAAATTCATCGCCGTAAGCGTTGGATGAAATGGCCCACAGCCAATTCCGCTCACGCCCCTCGTAATTTTGCATGCCAGCACTCGCAGCTCTCGCAGCCCGTCGCAGTTTTTGCCAGCGAATTTGGTTTCCAAAGCAATTTTTTTCGAAACCAAATTCTATTTGGTTTCGGTTTCCTTTTCCTAATTAACGATAATTTCCTTAAATAATTAGGATTAATCATCGAAATTTATATAAATAAGACTAAAAAAACAACATAGAGAAGGGAACTGGAAGTTTTGGAAAAAAAGCTTTTGGGGAGAAACTTTTGGAGGAAAGAAAACTTTGAACTAAGATCGGACTTGGCAGGGAGGAACGATCGGACTTTTGAGAGGAATAAGCAAGCAATCAATCCATCAAAGGCAGCCATCTTGCCTTTGTCCTTGTTCATCCAAGAAGCAATTTTTGGTGGAACCAACAAACGAAGGTTTGAGTTTCTAATCTCCTTTTGTTTTATTTTCTTACAGTAGCTTCAATCATCAAATTGTTTCTTTTGATTTTAAAAACCTTAATTTGTTTCTCTATTTTCAAAAATCCTAAAATTAATTTTCTGTTTCTTCTAAAACCTAAGAACCCAAATCTATTTCTTCAAAATCTTAAAACCCTAATCTACTTTCCAACTTTTCAAAACCTTAAATCGTTTTATTAATTCCCAAAACCCTAATCTGCTTTCCAATTTTCCAAAACCTTAAAAATACTAAATTGATCCTTTTATTTTCAAAAACCATAAAAATTATTTTCTGTTTCCAAAAACCTTAAATTGTCTTGCCTATTTCCAAAAACTTTATAAAACTTTAAACTATTTTCTCAAATCCTAAAACCAAAACAAGTTTTCCAAAACACCAAAAACCCTAATTCTCCCAAAACCAAAACTGTAAACCCTAATTTTCCTAAACCCTAATACTTAAAACCTTAAAACCTTATGAATCTAAATATTAAAATTCAATGCAGTAAGCCTAAAAACAACAATCCAGTAGCTAATAATCATAAACCTAATGTTTTAAAGAATCCAAACCCTAATTTCATGATTTTACCCCCCTCAAACCCTAATTTAGTTAATCAAAGAACCTTATCAATCTCTTAAATTATAAAACCTTAATCCATTTCAATTCCCTTAAAACTTACAGTAGCCTAAACGAATAAAATCTAAAACCCTAAATATTAATTAAAGAACTTTAAATGAGAAACAGTAACCCGAATTTGTATCTAGACATAATTTATTTTTAGATTTAATAATGTAGTTTATAATATGCTTTGATTTATGTAAGTTCAATTCTTAGTTTATTTAAATCATCATGGATGAATGTTTATATTTTTATTGATGTTTAATATCTTTGATGAATGATTTACTTATGATGAGTGGTTATTTACTTTTATCGATTTATTTTGATTTTCAAATGTTGTAAGAGGTATGTTTCCACTTTGTGGGTACCTCATTAGTTAAATATCATGTAATTCAAATTGCTTTTATATTTTAGACTAATGTAAAGGAAATGTTTCTACCATTTGGTGGGTGTCCTATTAGTTTAGACATGAATGATGTAAGGGCATGTTTCCATCTTTTGATGGATGTCCATTTATTTGCTTTGTTTGGACATTGCTTTGATTTTAATATAATGATGCTTTCTTTCAACTGTTGCGTGTAATATGGATAATATTATTATATTTAAGAATTTTATAATATTAAGATCTGTAATGGAGGCTGATTCCAATGAACCAGGCATTGTGGGGGTGCTGGGCCATTTCTCACATTCCCCGCACGTACCTAACTTTCCGAACCCATAAGGGGTTTGGGATTCCTTAGGAATAGTGTCATCCACCCCTTTCTTTTTCCTGACCCATCTAGATGGCGACTCCATTTTCTCCAGAGTTAGGTCCGTGTTCTCTAAGGCTCCAAGCCTAAACAGTACCGAAGTCGCAAGAACCATTCCACCGGGAGTGGGGGCAAAAGTCCCCGCTCACACACATGATGACTACCAGATACCTCTGTATGTGTCAATAGCCAATGACTAAGTCTTGGGTATATAACCCATCTCACAGATATGCTAGAGTCCTTCACAAGATTATGTTCGTATGCCCACACCTATCATGGTCCAAAAGGGTAAAGTTTGTTCATATACATTATTTGAATAAACAAAAGGGAAGAACTCATACGTTGGCTACGACCATAAAGCCAATAAACAATCTCTTGTTCCTACAAATTTTGTCAAAGTCATGATAGAGGAAGACGAGGCCAGCCTCTCCCTATGCATAAAATGGCAGGAGATGAAAATCAGCCAGAGAATTCAAAATCAACAGGTGAATTGCTGCCTCATTACTGCATAAGATCATCATGGCTAACATATATAACATGAATCCATAGGTGTATTTTTTTACCCGTTCACCATGTGCTGGTCCAGTCTGCCTCATCTAGTACTATCGGATATACTCACTTTTTATTTTGCATGCTCCATTCTAACCTGGGCCTTAAATCGATTCATTGGCGAATCTTGTCCTCGGTCAATATGTCATTGGTCAAAGGGATGGGGATCCCATTGCATTTTAAGCTCATTATTGCAGTAAAATCTACTGGATCGATGGTCATCACCCCAATGGCCAAGTGAAAGGTGTGGGTGGTGTCCATCCATCATTCAGCAAGCGCATGAATTACATTTCTATCAATTTGATATCCCTTTATTGGCAGCTGCAATACAAATTCTTGAAAGTCACACTCTCGAATCATTCTCCGGACTGGAGGTGGTACTCGCTCATACTACTGGCTGGCCTTATGGACGTTCCTGCCACTATGGATCACACAGCTAACATACTTCCACAATAAAGGTAAGTCCATTAGATAAGTATCTCATCCCTACTAATAAAAATAAATTACAGCACTTATTTTCCTTTTTAATAAACATCAAAATTTTATTTTTGACAGGTTTTGCATCATGACTAATATTTTGTTTACTTTATTTTGTCTTCAAGTATAAAGTCATTTTATTAATTTGTCTACTACTAATATTAAATTTTTTAAAAAAATAATAATAAATATCATATATTTTTTTCTAAATACAATTTTTACTAAAGTCATACCAAAAATTAATTTCTATGTACGTACTTATTTTCTAATTTCATGTTACTTTAAGTCCTATATTATTTTGATATTTTATTATTTCGATTACATTAATTTGCCCATTTTTACTACTACTATAAATAATAAATTGCAGTAAAAGATATATATAATAAAAATTCTATAGAAAGAAACATTAAAATAAAAATAAAAATAAAAGTATATACTTGTGTTTTTCTTTGCAAACTTCGATGGAGGTGCATTCCCGCTAAGATGGGAACTCAACCCAACCCGCTACTTCTGGGATAAGTGCACAATTCATGATCCATACGAGGTCCAGTCCTAGATGCCTATTGGTTTACCGCCACTATATATGCTAAAAGTTGAAACTTATCAAATAAATAAGGAAATGAAATTGTTTGCTCGAATGCTTGTAACTTTGCCTAAAGTTTGAATTACCTTCTTAGAATGAAATGCTTCGTATTTATAAAGAATGAGTTTGCAAGATAAGTTCAAAGCTACAACACAATTCACATGCCTTACCTCAAAGTCAGAGAAGGGACATTTACAACATAAAACAAATTTGAAAATGGAAAAGGCAACAAAGACAAAGTCACTGCATCATTCATGTCTCCTTTCATATTTCATGTCTCCTTTAAATAATTCATGTTTTAACCCACATATAACACACGACCACACAATAAGTTACTTTCAATGATTCATCTATAGCACACGAGCACAGTAAATTGATATTTATTATGGGTTTATAATTTTTGTGTCTAAAAAATATTATTTGTACTCACAAAATATTTTTTCCACGCAGGGGAAGAGTATATAGGTATTCATATACCGTAAAAAATATCCAATTTTTTTGTAAATCCTCTACTGACTATTGAAATTAATTTTTGCAGGTACCTCAGGTCTAGAACCCAACCAACCTTAGGTCCAAAATTCAACCAATCCTGTCTCAGGTTTAGAACCCAACCAATCCAATTTCATGTCCATAACCCAAACAACATCAGGTCCAGAACCCAAACAATCCAATCTCGGGTCTAAAACTCAACCAATCTAGTTTCTGGTCTAGAACCTAACCAACCTCTGGTCTAGAACCAAACCAATCTAGTTTCGGGTCCAGAACCCAATCAATCTAGTTTTTGGTCCAAAACTCAACCAATCCAGTCTTGGGTCTATAACCCAACTAACCTCGGGTTCAGAACCCAACCAACCTCGGATCTAGAACCCAACCAATCCAGTTTTAGGTCTAGAACCTAATCAATCTAGTTTTGGGTCTAAAACCCAACTAACCTCGTGTCCAGAACCCAATAAATCAATTCTCAGGGTCCAAAACCCATCCCTATCCAAACTTGCCCTGAAGTCATGTTGCTTCTCACTCTCTAAATTAATTTAAGATCGTTCAAGCAGGGGCAAACTATAGACCTCTGATTTTGGCACTAGCTAGTCCGATCCTAATTAAAGAATGCCTAAATCATGATTGGTCCATTCTTAATAGCTTAAATATTTTTTAAGCCTTAAATTGGTTTAATTTTTACAAGGCCTAAAATAAGTCAGATCAACTTTAAAAACCCTAAAATAGTCTGATTCAAAATTTGATTGAGTTTATTTAGGTTTGGGTCAGACCATTTTGATATGGGCAGCATCCATATCAATTTGGAGCCACCCAATTTTATATGGATGGCCTCTATATCGAATTGGAGGCCTCCTATTCTATATGGACCACCCAATTCGATATGGATGGCCTCCATATCAAATTGGAGCCACCCAATTTGATATGGATGCTGCCCATATCAAAATGGTCGGACACAAACCCAAACAAGCCAAATCAAATTCTGAATAAGACAGTTTTAGTGTTTTTAAAGCTGAACTGACTTATTTTAGGCCTTATGAAAATTGAACCAATCTAATTAAAGACTTTAAAATAGATTCAAGCTATTAAGAATGGACAAATAATGATTTAGGCCTTCTATAATTAGGACCAGACTAGTTAGGGCCAAAATCAGGTGTCTACAATATACTTGTCACTTTTGCATTACTTTGGGTCAACCTTGGTTCCATCCTCTTAGTAGAGTTCCTTTTATGCTACATCAGAAGATCAACTTCCCAAATGGAGATGAGACAATGGTTATCAATGTTGAAGATAATGAAGTGGTAAATGTTTTGATGATTGAGAGGCCTTTCAATGGATTTCATGTGGCTGTTGTTTCTGATAATGATATAATGGGCTCTTGAATTTTTGCTATGATAAAGACAATGAACTATCTACCCAGTACTGGCCTTGGGAAGGGGAAGGCAGGTATAACAGAGCTCTCAGATTTCAGAACTCAAACTTCCAAGATAGGGTTGGGATATGATGAAGCAAATATAGATGTTCTACTAAAAAAGAATGAGAAGATGATTTTTCCTTCACTTAGAGAAATATTTGTCAAAGCACCAAATATGGGACCACTCCAAGGGAAGCCGAAGCCAATCATGTTCATGGGGAAGCTAATTTCAGGTTTTGAGATCTTTGTTGATGTTGTTGAGTTGGTGGAATATAGGGAGAAAAAGCTTGTCTTGCTAGCTGACAAGGAATTTGGCCCAAAATAAAAGAAAGAAGCAACCCTAAAGATCCAGAAGACTCCAGAGAAAATTGATGGTCTCTTCGAAGAAAAATTTGAGAACCTTATAGTTTATGATGATGAGAACAATGATGTTGATTCTAATTTTGTTTTTAATTTGTCTGCTCTATATGATGATGATGATGTTATGTTTTCCAACATGAATGTAATAACGTCTGATTTTGCTTACTTGTGTGATGTTTTTCGTGATGGTTGCATACATTCAAGTAGTGATTACATGAGCATTTTTAATATTAACTCTGTTGATACACAATCATCAAAATTTGGGAAAAATTGGTAATCATAAAAATAATAACATAACAACTGACCTTACTCCTAAAGAGAGATAGAGAGAGATTGAAAAAATATTTAAAAAATATGAAGAAGTCTTTGCTTGGTCTTATAAGGATATGCTTGGAATTGATCGAGATATAGCCAATCACATGATTCCCAGTTACACTCATATGAAACCTGTCAAATAAAAGCTTAGATGGTTAAGGCTAGAATGGGTAGAATTGATCAAAGAAGAAGTCACTACGCAAATATAAGCGAAGTTTATTGAAGTGATAGATTATCCAGACTGGTTAGCTAACATAGTTCCTGTGCCAATGAAAGATGGAAGAATTATGATTTGTGTGTACTATAGAGACTTGAACAAAGCTTCACCTAAGGATGACTTTTCTTTACCCGATATAGATGTCCTTATTGATAGTGCAGCTTCTAACGTGTTACACTCATTCATAGATGGATTTTTCGGATACAATCAAGTGTTAATGACCTAAGAGAATAAAGCTAAAACTGCCTTCATTACTGCATAGGGTATATTTTGTTATAGAGTGATGACGTTTGGGTTAAAAAATGTTGGAGCAACCTACTAGAGGATGGTCACCACATTGTTCCATGACATGATGCATAAGGAAGTTAAGGTCTATATTGATGATATGATGGTGAAGTTAGATACAAGACAGCAACATTAGAAAATGTAGAGATATTCTTTAAGGGAGCAGTAAAGTATAATCTAAGGTTGAACCTAAAGAAGTGTATGTTGGGAGTTACTTCAGGTAAAATACTGGGGCATGTGAATGGCCAAAATGGCATTGAGATTGACCCTAATAAGGTTAAGGCAATCAAGGATATTCCATCCCCTAAGATGAAGAAGGAAGTTCGGGGGTTCATCAGAAGGTTACAATACATTAACAGGTTCATAAGAAAGCTTACCACAATTTGTGAACTTGTATTTAAATTGCCTAAAAAGAACTAAACGATTAAGTGGAATGAAGAATGTCAAAAGGCCTTTGAGCATATAAAAGAATATTTGCTAAATCCACCTGTTTTGAAACCACATAAACCCGGTAAATCATTGTTACTATACTTAGCAATATAAGAAGAGTTGATAGGAGCAATGCTAGCCCAAAAAAATTAATCAAGGGTTAAGTATGCAATCTACTATTACGGTAGAAAGCTCCTACCGTATGAGGTTAAGTATTGTATCATTAAAAAAAACCTATATAGTTGTGGTTTAGTTGTTTAAGAAGTTGTGTCATTACCTTCAGTCTTATAGTGTGCAAGCAATTTTCAGGTTGGATCCAGTGAAATATTTAAGGGAGACATCCTCATTGATTGGGAAGTATGTAGATGGTTGATAATTTTAGAAGAATTTGAGATTGAGTATATAACTAGAAAAACCATCAAAGGTAGAGTTGTAGCATAATTTCTGGCACAACAACCATTGCTGGACAATGAGGAAGTGGTTTTGGAATTTCCTAATGAGCATTTAGAGGCCATAAAAGTACAAGGATGCAAAATGTATTTTAACGGAGTAGTAAATAGAAAGGGGGATGGCCTAGAAGTAATTTTGGAATTGCCAGAAGGAGAGCTTATTCCTTTGGCTAAGAAGTTGAAGTTCAGGGCAACCAATAATATGGTGGAATATGAAGCATGCATTTTTAGTTTTGAAACATTGATAATTATGAAGGTGGATATAGTGCAAGTTTTTGGTGACTCATTATTAGTAGTATGACAAGTAAATGGAGAATGGGAGTTGAAAGAAGAAGAAGTTAAAGCCATACCATGATTATTTGACTATGATGAAGAAGAATTTTAAGGAGTGCAAATTTATACACTTACCGAGAGAAGAAAACTAGATGGCCGATGCCCTAGCCACATTAGCTTCAGTGTGGGAGAATCCTGTCAACTTGTTTCTTAAGCCTCTAGTTTTGACCAAGTTCATCAACTCCTTCCTATGAGTATGAAATAGCCATGAAAACTAATATGGACCATGATGCGTGGTATGACACCATAAAGCTGTTCTTAGAAAGTTGGGATACCCACTAGGGGCAACAAGGGAAGAGAGGAGAGCCATAAGGCAATGGTCCTTGCTATACATCACCTTTCATGGAGAGTTGTATCGAAGATGGCCCACTTGAGATACTTGAGGAAATCTTAAGTTGAGCGAATCATCTCAGAAATACATGCAGAAAGTTATGGACCCCACATGAATGGATTGGCCTTGGTTAAGAAGATAATTCGACAAGGTTACTATTGGTTGACCATGGAGAAATATTGTATTGATTAAATTATTAAAGAGGTGTCCACAATGCCAGATCTATGGAAACCTAAATCACCTACCTCCCGAAGAATTAAATTTTATGACTTCACCCTGGCCTTTTGCAACTTGGGAGATTGACATTATTAGAGAGATCCAGTGACTTCAAATGGCCATTGATTTATTGTAGTGGCAGTGGATTAATTTTCAAAATGGGTTGAAGCCAAATCTTTCAACAAGCTATGGGAAAAGCAAATAGATTGAGTTATTGAAAAAAATCTCATACGCAGGTACGGGATCCCATATAGTGTAATATCAGACAATGGGGTGAAGTTTCAAGAAGCAGTCAAGAACTTATTCTTGAAGTACCAGATCTAACATCACCAGTCCTCCCCTTATAGACCAAAGGCCTATGGTGTTATGGAAGCAACGAACAGGACAATTAAGCAGATTTTATCCAAGGTGACCAAGACATACTAGGATTTGTCGAAAATGCTTCCTTTTGCTTTATGGGGGTATAGAATAAGCGTACGAACCCAAAAGGAATGACTCTATTTTCTTTGGTTTATGGAATGGAAGCAGTGTTGCCAATTGAGATTGGGATAAAGTCAATAAATAAGGGTGATCTTAGAATCTAAGTTTCCTTAGATAGAATGGGTAGTAAGTAGATACACGCAGCTAGCCTTGTTAGAAGAGAGAAGGTAAAGGCACTATATCATTATTATCTGTATCAAAGAAGGATAGCATGAGCTTATAACAAGAGGGTTATGATCAGAAAGCTTAAAGTCGGTGGCTTGGTGTTAAAAAAATGCAAGCCCAATGTTCCTAATCCGAGAGGAAAGTTTAGACAAATTGGGAAGGGTTTTATATCTTGAAGCAAGTCATGAACAAGGGTGCAGTCAAGTTATTAGACATGGATGGGAACGAGTTTAAAGAGCCAGTAAAGATTGACGAGTTGAAGAGGTTTTATATTAAAAAAAAAGGAGCTCACTAGTTTGATAACCCAAAAAGGGTGGATTAGGCAAAAGAATAGTCTGCTAGTTACGAAAACTAGAAAGGGCTGGCTAGGCAATAATTAGAGCTAAAATTAGAGAAAATTGTCAATTAGAAAACCAGCAAGAGCTAGTTGGTAATAAGAATAATCTTATGTATGCTGGCTTTATGTCTTATGCTATTTTCCAATTTAATAAAATAAAGTTAACATTAAAATTATTCAATGTGTAGTATTTTGAATAAGCTAACCATTAAGGTAAAAATAAAAAACACAATCGTGAAAAGTGATGAAAAATATTAAAAGGAAAGAAAATATCATGTATTATTATTATTATTATTCATCCTAACATCAATTTATAAAGAACTGACAAATGTAGAATTATGGCAGGCGATAAGTGCAACGTGCAAGCCAGCTTTCCCTCAGTCGATCCAAGTAGGCTTCTATCATATGAGGCATTTCCAAATCAGGAATAAACTCAGAACCTCAAGGCTAGGCACCATTGTAACATCCTAAAATTTTTTAAATTTTGATAAAATAAATTATAATTTAAAAGGATAAATTAAATTAATGGTTTTAAATGAAAAATGAAAGGATTTTCAATGAAAAAGTGGAATATATATATGTGATATATATGTAAAATATACATAACATATAAAAGTCAACACTTTTTAAAAGAAAAGGGTATTTTGGTAATTAAATCTTATAAATTCAAAATCAATAAAATAATTCAAAAACAAATTATTTTTAAATGGAAGAGGGAAATTAGGACTTTTAATTTATTAAAAAATAATTAAATATTAAATTATTTTAATATATATATATGTGGTTAAAAAAAGATGAAAGAAAAAGAAATATAAAAGTCTTCATCTTCTTCTTCTTCTTCTTTTTCAAGGACGTTTCCATGGGAGCTTGAAGACCAAGGATTTTGCTTCTTCCATACTCCATAAATTGAAGGAATTAACAAGTTTCAAGTGGATTTTTGGTGATTTCCATGTTTTATTAGTTTTTGTCATAAAATTGCTATTTATTTATTATGATAATTATTGTTTTCTTCATGCATTTTGGTAGTTTTAATCTGTTTGTTTAGTGATTTTAGCAATTTGGTAGTTTTTAATTTATCCTAGTGTTTAGATCATTTTTGTACTAGTTTTTAGTGTGATGTTTATGTGTTTTTAGTTAATGTTTCATTTGATTCTTGTTTAAAGTTGTTTTGAGAGTTTGTTTTAGGTTAAAGTGCAAAAATTCCCTTGGAAGATCAAAACAAAGAAAGAAGAGAATGAATCAAGCAAGACATGGCCAAGCCAAATCAAACTTGGCTGTGTCACCTCAAGGAGATTTTGGCAGAACTTGACACGGCCAGGAGAGACAGCCAAGCCACTGGCTGTGTCTCACCTAGAGGGCAAAACCAAAGAAACCAAGAAAGAAAGGAAAATTTGGCAGAAGCTGACACTGGCAGGTGACATGGCCAAGCCACTGGCCATGTCACATGACACGGCCACAAGCTTGGCTGTGTCCCATCCTAAGCCAAAGAACAAGGAAGAATCAAAGGAAAGAAACAGAAGCTGACACACCGAGGAGACACGGCCAAGCAATTGGCCATGTCACATAACACGGCCATAGGCTTGGCCGTGTCACTCCCATCTCCAAAGAACAAAGAAGAACCTAAGGAGAAACAGAAGCTGACACACCCACATGACAAAGCCAAGCTACTGGCCGTGTCACATGACACGGCCACATGCTTGGCCATGTCACTCCATGAGACCAAAGAAAGAAAGAAAGCGCGGTTTTTTAGCAAGGGATTTGTATAAATAAGAAGATTAGGGCAAGAGAAAAGGGGTCACACACTTCCAGCCGTCATATACTTCTCTTTCAGCTGTTCTTCACTTTTCTCTGAGAGTTTTTTCTCTGAAACAAAAAAGTTATCAAGTATTAATTTCACTTTCATTCAAACACTCTAGATCAAATTAGTTTTAGCCATTGCATTATTCTTTTAGCAAAAATATGAGCAAGAGATTCTTCAGAAGCCAAAGGAAGTTTGTAATTTGGTTTTGTTCTTAAACTCTATCTCTTAAGTTTCATTGAAACTGTATTTATGAAATCTCTAATGTCTAAATTAAGTTTTTTGAATTTTAATGAGATGAACTTGTTTGATAGCATCACTATGAACTAATTTTGATCTAGTCTAGGGTTTGTATTGATCTACTATGATTTTATGAAATGGTTATTGCTCTTAATTGATTTATTTCTTTTATCCCTAATTGAATGGATTAATGTTAATATATAATTGATTGGCCACCAATTATGTATTTTAGGTATTTAGATAAAGGATTGAGAAATGAAATCAAATACTGGAATAATTCAATTAGGGACTTAGGTGAATTAGAAATATAAACCTAAGGAAAAGATCATTTTGATTGTAGTAAGATTAATTGAAAAAGGTTTGAATGCGAGAGCTTATTTCCTTAATTTGATTAATTAAGTTGCATGAAATCTGATGTTTGAAATTAAATTAGTTGAGAGGAATAGCCGTTCATACATATAAATTAGTAGAGAAGTGCAAACCCTAGGCTTTTCTATTAAGTGAATCAATATATTTGTTCAGTTTTCTTTCATTGTCTTAAATTCAATTCCTTTTTGTTTTCATTAGTTGTTCAGCAATTTAATTTTATAAATCAAAGACTATTAATTTATAATTTGTTTATTATGATTTGATATATAATTAGCTTATTTAGCTTCCTTATGAGATGACCTTGAGGTTTTCACCGAAATATTACATCAGCCTCGTATACGTGCGAGTGTAGCTTTAGTAGTGTTTACCAGAGCGCAACAAGTTTTTGGCGTCGCTGCTGGGGAAGCTAATTGGCGTAAATTTTTATTAGTCAAATATATATTTTAAATTATTTTTCATTATTTATATTATATTTTATTTTTCTTTTGCTTTAAATAATTCCTTCTTCCAGAAATTTTATTTATACAAGGCAGGAGATCACTCGGAGGAGAGCTTTGCCAATTTATTTTAGAAATTCAAAGAGTGAAAAGGAGCAGAGAAGAGTTTGAACTGTATACCGGGTTTCATACAGAGGAGGAAATTTTTGATTTTGAGTTGGATACTGTGCAATCTACCAATATGGGAGACGAGAGGCAAAGAACTATGAGGGATTTTTCCAGACCTGTCATTGAGACTTCCACCTCATGTATAAGATTGACAGATGCAGCAAGAAAATACGAGTTAAAGAATATCCAATACAAAATGCTGCCATCATTTTATGGAGGATCCTTTGAATTTTATCCGGGATTTCTACTCCACTCTCAACACATTTCCATTGGGAGGACTAACAGAAGACCAGTTGAGGATGAGGTTTTTTCCGTACACATTAAAGGATAGGGAAAAAAGCTGGCTTATGATGATGCCTGAAAATTCTTTGACAACTTGGGAGCAAGTATATAACAAGTTTATGGGCAAATTTTACTCACATCAGAAGACAGCTGAATTAAGAGGAAAAATAGCTACATTTGCTCAAATGGATGTAGAGCCATTTCATGTGGCTTGGGACAGGTTTAAGATGTTGTTAATCTAGTGTCCACACCATCATTACTCACTTCAACTGCTTAATCAATTTTTTCTATGATTGTCTAACCCAGCAATTTCATGATACTGTTGATAATGTAGTTGGGAGAGCTATGGGAGAAAAGACACCAGAAGAGACTTATGAAATCTTTGAAATCTTGGGAGCTAATTCCCAACAAAAAAGTGTAAGAGGAAGAAGTAAAGGGGTAAATAAAGTGGAAGCCAACAGTGAGATGGTCAATCAGATAGCTGAATTGACAAGACAAGTGCAGATGCTGAACATGAAGAATAATGCTTTTCCATCCACTCAAGAAGTGTGTGGAATTTGTGGAACTTTTGGGCATGGAGCAAATATATGCCCCTCTGCGTACGAGTCTTATGGAAATGAGGCTAAGCAAGTTAACGCTATGGAGGGATATCAACCAAGAGCCCGGAATGATCCTTTCTAAAAACCTTACAATCCTGGTTGGCGGAATCATCTAAACTTTTCATGGGCAACAAATAATTCCCAACAACCTTTCCATTTGCTCCAAAGATAGAATCAACCACCGGGGCAATCTTCAAATCAAGGGCAACCTAAGAGAGAATGTTTGGAGGATAGCTTACATTCGTTTATCCAAGTCAGTACCAAGAATCAAGAGATGAATAACAAAAGGTTGGATTCATTGGAAGCGTCTTTCAAGAAAGTAGAGACCCAAGTGGGACAACTTGCACAACAGATGCAGATTCAACAAAAAGGAAAATTTCTGAGTCAACCAGAGCAAGCACAAGCAGTGACTATTCTTAGAAGTGACAAGGTAATAAATAATGGTGTTGATGATAATTCTGTGAATGCAGGTGATCATGAAAAGAAACAGGAAGGAGAACCAGAGGACAAGGGTGATGGAGAAAAATCAATGGAGCAATCTTTTTCAGCAGATTTACAAAAGGCAAGTAATCCTTACCAGCCACCTATTCCATTCCACAGTAGATTGAAGAATGATAAACAAAATAAGCAATTTTCAGATATCTTCAACATGTTGTCTAAGGTAAGTATTAACTTACCTTTACTTGAAGCAATAAAGAATATGCCGGCTTATGCCAAATTCTTCAAGGAATTGAACACCAAGAAAAAGAGGTATGAGCCAAATGAAAAGGTGATAATATCAGAGGTAGCTAGTGCTGTTTTGCAACATAAACTACCTCCGAAGCTAAAGAATCCTGGCAGCTTCATAATTAAAATTACAATGGGTAATGGAAAGGGGACTGATGGCATGTGTGATCTAGGAGCTAGTGTTAATTTGATGCCTTACTCTGTGTATCTTGAGTTAAAACTTGGGGAACTTAAACCTACTAAAATGGTCTTGCAATTAGCTCACAGATCTCTTAGATTTCCAAAAGGAATTATAAAAGATGTGTTAGTTAAGGTTGGTGGGTTGATAGTGCCAGTGGACTTTATAGTCCTTGATAAGGAAGGTGATAACCCTACACTATCCTCACACACTATTTTACTGGTAGGCCATTTATGGCTACAACCAACACCTTGATTGTTATTAAAAATGGTAAATTGTCAATGACTATCTTGGGACAAAAGGTTGAATTTTCTATCTTTAACACTTCTCCTATTCCTACAACTTCATTATATGAGAATTGCGCTTTAATTGATTGTATTAACGCAGTTGTTTCAGATGTGTTCTTACAAATAGGTTCTTCGGAAAAATTGGAGCTTTCACTGGCCTTAGATCGTGACTTGGATATTCTTGACTCAGAAGTAGCCAGTTGCATTGATACATTAGAAAGTGCTTAAATAAAGGAATTCAAAGAGGAACCATCATTTGAGCTCCCCTCTATCCGAAAAGAAGAGAAAAATCCTTCACTTGAGTTAGAGCTAAAAGAGTTGCCTAAAAACCTAAAATATGTGTTTTTAGGAGATCACGACACTTTACATGTGATAATTTCTAGCGAACTTAGTGAAAGGGAAGAGATGAGGTTGGTGAGTGAATTAAAAATATTGAAAAGAGCTATAGGATGGGGGTTGAGCGATATCAAAGGTATTAGCCCTTCAATGTGGATGCATAGAATTATCTTAGAAGAAGGAACCAAACAAGTAAGAGAGACCCAAAGGCGCCTTAACCCAAACATGAGTGAAGTAGTTAAGAAGGAAGTGCTTAAATTGCTTGATGAAGGAGTGATATACCCAATAGCCAATAGTGAGTGGGTTAGCCCAGTACATATAGTGCCTAAGAAATCAGGAATCACTGTGGTAAAAAATGAAAAGGATGAATTGATTCCTACTAGGACTACCACTGGGTGGAGAATGTGTATAGACTATAGGAAGTTAAATAATGCCAAAAACAAAGATCATTTTCCTCTTCCTTTTATTGATCAAATGCTGGATAAACTTTCTGGACACTCACACTATTGCTTTTTGGATGGACTTTCAGGTTATTATCAGGTGTCGATTGCACCAGAGGATCAATCCAAGACCACTTTTACTTGCACTTTTGGGACTTATGCATTTCGACGTATGCCCTTTGGCTTATGCAATGTGCCTGCAACTTTTCAAAGATGCATGATGTCTGTTTTCACAAACATGATAGATGACTTTATTGAGGAAAAGAAAAGGTTTTTGCACATGAGTAAATTCTATTTCTTGGATGAACCTTACCAATTCTGGATATGCAAAGATAAGATAGCTCGCAGGTGTGTATCTGAGGAAGAACAACTGAGTGTTCTTCAATTTTGTCATGACCTTCACTCCGGTGGTCATTTTGGAGGGAGAAAGACTGCCAAAAAAGTGCTTCAAAGTGGATTTTATTGGCCTACCCTATTCAAAGATGCTTAAGAATATTGTAAGCATTGTGACCGTTGTCAAAGAGTAGGTAATATTGGTAGGAGGAATGAAATGCCCCTTCAATCTTATATTGTAGTTGAACTATTTGATATTTGGGGAATAGACTTCATGGGTCTTTTTCCCAAATCTTTTAGTTATGAATACATATTGGTCGTTGTTGATTATGTTTCAAAATGGGCGGAGGCAATCCCCACCCGAACTAATGATGCTAATGTGGTTGTTAAATTTGTGAAGGAATACATTCTTAGCAGATTTGGCATGCCAAGAGTGATAGTCAGTGATGGGGGAAGTCATTTCTGCAACAAACTTTTCGAGAAGGTAATGCATAAGTCAGTTGTGAAACACAAGGTGGCGACCACATACCATCCACAGACTTCAGGATAAGTTGAGACATCCAACAAGCAAATCAAAGGAATTCTAGAAAAAATAGTCAACTCATCAAGGAAGGATTGGGCAAGTATATTGAATGATGCATTGTGGGCATATCAAACTGTTTTCAAGAATCCCTTGGGAATGAGTCCATACCGATTGGTTTTCGGTAAGACTTGTCATTTACCAGTGGAGTTAGAGCATAAGGTGTATTGGGCAATTAAGACTCTAAAATTGGATTTGGACAAGGCAAAGAGAGAACATTTTTTTAAAATTTCAGAGTTAGATGAACTAAGGAACGAGGCATATGAGAGTTTGAGGATTTATAAGGATCGTACTAAAGCACTGCATGACCAAATTTTAGTACGAAAGACATTGAGCACAGGTATGAAGGTCTTGCTTTTCAATTCTCATCTCCGACTATTTCTAGGAAAACTTAACTCTTGATGGAGCTGTCCTTTTGAGATAACTCAGGTATATCCTTCTGGTGCTATAGAATTACTTAACTCTCGAATGAATGAAACTTTTAAAGTAAATGGACAGAGAGTTAAACCATATAATGAGGGGTTCCAAGAAGTAAGGATTGTCAAAAGCACTTTGATCTACGATCCTTAATTCTTGCTCTAACTTCCAGCTAAGACGATGTTAAAGAAGCGCTTGATGGGAGGAAACCCATTGTTATTGTTTTTAGCATTTTAGTTTAGTATATTCAGTTTATTTATTTATTTTCCCTTCTATTTTTCTTTAAGGCTTGATGGTTTGGAGATTGGAAGTGTTTTTATTCTAGCAGAGAACAGGCCAGGAGCATTGAGTTTAATTGAGAAAAGGAGGGCCAGCCAGTTCAAACTTTCCTTGATTGCATGTTTATGCTAAAGTCGCGGTATTTGCTTTAGTTGTTTTCTTTCATGTTGATTATTTGTACAAAAGCTTCACTATGCG
Organism: Garcia nutans; assembly: GCA_947685225.1. Taxonomy (NCBI): domain Eukaryota; kingdom Viridiplantae; phylum Streptophyta; class Magnoliopsida; order Malpighiales; family Euphorbiaceae; genus Garcia; species Garcia nutans. The sequence goes on from CANTUV010000068.1 coordinate 8,210,042, forward strand.
CGACACAAAAGAGGTTCTTTCTATCTTTTCTTTTGTTTACATTGAGGACAATGTAACTCATAAGTGTGGGGTAATTTTTAAGCTTTTCTTTAATTTTTGTTTTGTTTTCTTTGTGAGTTATATAGTGCTTTTTTCATGGCATAATTGTTGGAAACTTATTTTCATGGCATAATTGTTGAAAACTTATTGACTTTTCTATAATTCTAGCATTACATTTGAGCCTTCAGTATCAGCATAGAGATTAGCATTTGAATTCATTCAGGATCAATTTTCACATTATGTAATTCATGACATATAAATCTTTGAGAATCCACCCTTTGTGAGTTTTGAGCCTCATAGATTGAATATTATTGTCAATCAATTTTCTTTTCTTAAGTGTGTACCTTCATGATTTTGCATCTCTAGAGCTTGCTTTTGCATACTAATTGAACTCACATTATTATTTCATCTCAAGTTTTAAAATGATGAAGGCAAATTAGGATTACCCCCCTTTTAGCTTAAAAAGACCTCCCTTAATTATGAATTCCTTAGTGAGCTAAGTTGAGTCTTTGACCTTTTCTTGATTGATCAACATAGTTCACAACTCAACATTTTCCTGTTATTGTCATACCTTCATTAAGGAATGGAGTTTCTTATGATATGACAATAGGAGTGGTGTAACTCATAAGTGTGGGGTAAACAAAAAAAAAAGAAATAGTATTGTTTTAGTAAGATTTGGGGCTAAAATGCATACTTTTCATATTGTATTTGACTAAGAGTCGATTATTCTTTTCTTCTACAATTGAGCTAGATGTTCAATGCAATTTTATATTTTGTATATATATATATATAAAAAATAATGAATAAAAATAAAAAGAGAAGATATATATATATATATACAAAATTCACATATTTTCTAGCATTATTCATCAAAGAGGAATTTCGACTCATTTACTTTTCTTTAGGTATGCAAATATTTGAGACTATTAAGGGTTGGTGAATATGCTATTTGAGGGAGTTACGAGTTTCTACGCAAGATTATTGTCTAATTTAGATACTCTATTTCTTAATGTTCCAACTTAAATGTTTTTTCTCACACCTTCGCCTTAGCCCCATTACATCTAAATGAAAAGACCTTCGTATTATTTCTTAAGAAAAATCAGTGAGAGAGATTGGATAATTAAGCAAGTTTATGGCAGTACAAAGTCATAATTGGTTTGAGTGAATTAACCTTTGAAATTGAGAGAAACACTTAGATGAGAGATGAGATTTGTTATGTCTGAATTAATGAATGAGTTAAGAAAATCTTGATTGAAGTAAATTGTATTTATTTATTGCTGAGTATTAAAGGATTTCATCTTATATACTTGAATTATAGTTAGAGTTAATTGAGTTTTTAATTTATGCTATGTAAATTTGCTTGAGGACAAACAAAGTTTTAAGTGTGGGGTAGTTGTTTTATTAGTTTTTGTCATAAAATTGCTATTTATTTATTATGATAATTATTGTTTTCTTCATGCATTTTGGTAGTTTTAATCTGTTTGTTTAGTGATTTCAGCAATTTGGTAGTTTTAAATTTATCCCAGATCATTTTTGTACTAGTTTTTAGCGTGATGTTTATGTGTTTTTAGTTAATGTTTCATTTGATTCTTGTTGAAAGTTTGTTTTAGGTTAAAGTGCAAAAACTCCCTTGGAAGATCAAAACAAAGAAAGAAGAGCATGAATCAAGCAAGACATGGCAAAGCCAAATCAAACTTGGCTGTGTCACCTCAAGGAGATTTTGGTAGAACTTGACATGTCCAGGAGAGACGGCCAATCCACTGGCCGTGTCTCACCTAAAAGGAAAAACCAAAGAAACCAAGAAAGAAAGGAAAATTTGGCAGAAGCTGACACTGGCAGGTGACACGGCCACAAGCTTGGCCGTGTCACATCCTAAGCCAAAGAACAAGGAAGAATCAAAGGAAAGAAACAGAAGCTAACACACCCAGGAGACACGGCCAAGCCACTGGCAGTGTCACTCCCATCTCCAAAGAATAAAAACTCCCTTGGAAAAACAGAAGCTGACACACCCACATGACACGGCCACAAGCTTGGCTATGTCACTCCATGAGACCAAAGAAAGAAAGAAAGCACGGATTTTTAGGAAGGGAGTTGTACAAATAAGAAGATTAGGGTAAGAGAAAAGGGGACACACACTTCCAGTCATCATATACTTCTCTTTCTGTCATTCTTCACTTTTCTCTGAGAGTTTTTTCTCTGAAACAAAAAAGTTATCATGGATTGATTTCACTTTAATTCAAACACTCTAGATCAAATTAGTTTTAGCCATTGCATTATTCTTTTAGCAAAAATCTGAGTAAGAGATTCTTCAAAAGCCAAAGGAAATTTGTAATTTGGTTTTGTTCTTAAACTCTATCTCTTAAGTTTAATTGAAACGTATTTATGAATTCGCTAATGTCTAAATTAATTTTTTTGAATTTTAATGAGATGAAATTGCTTGATAGAATCACTATGAACTAATTTTGATCTAGTCTAGGGTTTGTACTGATCTACTATGATTTTATGAAATGGTTATTGCTCTTAACTGATTTATTTCTTTTATCCCTAATTGAATGGATTAATGTTAATATATAATTGATTGGCCACCAATTATGTATTTTAGGTATTTAGATGAAGGATTGAGAAATGAAATCTAATACTGGAATAATTCAATTAGGGACTTAGGTGAATTAGAAATATAAACCTAAGGAAAAGATCATTTTGATTGTAGTATGATTAATTGAAAAAGGTTTGAATGCGAGAGCTTATTTCCTTAATTTGATTAATTAAGTTGCATGAAATCTGATGTTTGAAATTAAATTAGTTGAGAGGAATAGCCGTTCATACATATAAATTAGTAGAGAAGTGCAAACCCTAGGCTTTTCTATTAAGTGAATCAATATATTTGTTCAGTTTTCTTTCATTGTCTTAAATTCAATTCCTTTTTGTTTTCATTAGTTGTTCATCAATTTAATTTTATAAATCAAAGACTATTATTTATAATTTGTTTATTATGATTTGATATATAATTAGCTTATTTAGCTTCCTTATGAGATGACCTTGAGGTTTTCACCGAAATACTATAGCAGCCTCGTATACGTGCGAGTATAGCTTTAGTAGTGTTTACCAGAGCATAAAAGTTTTTGGCGTCGCTGCTGGGGAAGCTAATTGGCGTAAATTTTTATTAGTCATATATATGTTTTAAATTTTTATTAGTCATATATATGTTTTAAATTTTTTTTCATTGTTTATATTTTATTTTATTTTTCTTTTGCTTTAAATAATTCCTTCTTCCAAAAATTTTGTTTATACAAGGCAGGAGATCACTTGGAGGAGAGCTTTGCCAATTTATTTTAGAAATTAAACGAGTGAAAAGGAGCAGAGAAGAGTTTGAACTGTATACCGGGTTTGATACAGAGGAGGAAATTTCTGATTTTGAGTCGGATACTGCGCAATCTACCAATATGGGAGATGAGAGGCAAAGAACTATGAGGGATTTTTCCAGACCTATCATTGAGACTTCCACCTCATGTATAAGATTGACAGATGCAGCAAGAAATTATGAGTTAAAGAATATCCATTACAAAATGCTGCCATCATTTTATGGAGTTCCGAATGAGGATCCTTTGAATTTTATCTGGGATTTCTACTCCACCCTCATCACATTTCCATTGGGAGGACTAACAGAAGACCAGTTGAGGATGATGTGTTTTCCATTCACATTAAAGTATAGGGCAAAAAGCTGGCTTATGATGATGCCTGAAAATTATTTCACAACTTGGGAGCAAGTATATAACAAGTTTATGGGCAAATTTTACTCACATCAGAAGATAGCTGAATTAAGAGAAAAAATAGCTACATTTGCTCAAATGGATGGAGAGCCATTTCATGAGGCTTGGGACAGGTTTAAGATGTTGTTAATCCAGTGTCCACACCATCATTACCCACTTTAACTGCTTAATCAATTTTTTCTATGATGGTCTAACCCAGCAATTTCAGGATACTGTTGATAATGCAGTTGGGGGAGCTATGGGAGAAAAGACAGCAGAAGAGACTTATGAAATCTTTGAAATCTTGGGAGCTAATTCCCAACAAAAAAGTGTAAGAGGAAGAAGTAAAGGGGTAAATCAAGTGGAAACCAACAGTGAGATGGTCAATCAGATAGCTGAATTGACAAGACAAGTGCAGATGCTGAACATGAAGAATAATGCTTTTTCATCATCCACTCAAGAAGTGTGTGGAATTTGTGGAACTTTTGGGCATGGAGCAAATATATGCCCCTCTGCGTATGAGTCTTATGGAAATGAGGCTAAGCAAGTTAACACTATGGATGGATATCAACCAAGAGCCCAGAATGATCCTTTCTCAAAAACTTACAATCCTGATTGGCAGAATCATCTAAACTTTTCATGGGAAACAAATAATTCCCAACAACCTTTCCATTTGCTCCAAAGATAGAATCAACCACCGGGGCAATCTTCAAAACAAGGGCAACCTAAGAGAGACAGTTTGGAGGATAGTTTACATGCTTTTATCCAAGTCAGTACCAAGAATCAAGAGATGAATAACAAAAGGTTGGATTCATTGGAAGCATCTTTCAAGAAAGTGGAGACCCAAGTGGGACAACTTGCACAACAGATGTAGATTTACCAAAAAGGAAAATTTCTGAGTCAACCTGAGCAAGCACAAGCAGTGACTGTTCTTAGAAGTGACAAGGTAATAAATAATGGTGTTGAAGATAATTCTATGCATGCAGGTGATCGGGAAAATAGAAAGGAAGGAGAACCAGAGGACAAGGGTGATGGAGAAAAATCAATAGAGCAATCTTCTTTAGCAGATTTATACAAGGTAAGTAATCCTTACCAGCCACCTATACCATTCCATAGTAGATTGAAGAATGATAAACAAAATAAGCAATTTTTCAGATATCTTCAACATGTTGTCTAAGGTAAGTATTAACTTACCTTTACTTGAAGCAATAAAGAATATGCCAACTTATGCCAAATTCTTCAAGGAATTGAACACCAAGAAAAAGGGATATGAGCCAAATGAAAAGGTGATAATATCAGAGGTAGCTAGTGCTGTTTTGTAACATAAACTACCTCCGAAGCTAAAAGATCCTGGCAGCTTCATAATTAAAATTACAATGGGCAATGGAAAGGGGAATGATGGCATGTGTTATCTAGGAGCTAGTGTTAATTTGATGCCTTACTCTGTGTATCTTGAGTTAAAACTTAGGGAACTTAAACCTACTAAAATGGTCTTGCAATTAGCTGACAAATCTCTTAGATTTCCAAAAGGAATTATAGAAGATGTGTTAGTTAAGGTTGGTGGGTTGATAGTGCCCGTGGACTTTATAGTCCTTGACATGGAAGGTGATAACCCTACACCATCCGCACACACTATTTTACTAGGTAGGCCATTTATGGCTACAACCAACACCTTGATTGATGTTAAAAATGGTAAATTGTCAATGACTATCTTGGGACAAAAGGTTGAATTTTCTATCTTTAACAGTTCTCCTATTCCTACAACTGCATTATATGAGAATTGCTCTTTAATTGATTGTATTGACGCAGTTGTTTCAGATGTGTTCTTACAAACAGGTTCTTCGGATAAATTGTAGCTGTCACTGATCTTAGATCGTGACTTGGATATTCTTGACTCAGAAGTAGCCAGTTGCATTGATACATTAGAAAGTGCTTAAATAAAGGAATTCAAAGAGGAACCATCATTTGAGCTCCCCTCTATCCAAAAAGAAGAGAAAAATCCTTCACTTGAGTTAGAGCTAAAAGAGTTGCCTAAAAACCTAAAATATGTGTTTTTAGGAGATCATGACACTTTACCTGTGATAATTTCTAGCAAACTTAGTGAAAGGGAAGAGATGAGGTTGGTGAGTGAATTAAAAAGATTGAAAAGAGCTAGAGGATGGGGGTTGAGTGATATCAAAGGTATTAGCCCTTCAATGTGCATGCATAGAATTATCTTAGAAGAAGGAACCAAACCAGTAAGAGAGACCCAAAGGCGCCTTAACCCAAACATGAGTGAGGTACTTAAGAAGGAAGTGCTTAAATTGCTTGATGAAGGAGTGATATACCCAATAGCCAATAGTGAGTGGGTTAGCCCAGTACATGTAGTACCTAAGAAATCAGGAATCACTGTGGTAAAAAGTGAAAAGGATGAATTGATTCCTACTAGGACTACCACTGGGTGGAGAATGTGTATAGACTATAGGAAGTTAAATAATGCCACAAACAAAGATCATTTTCCTCTTCCTTTTATTGATCAAATGCTGGATAAACTTTCTGGACACTCACACTATTGCTTTTTGGATGGACTTTCAGGTTATTATCAGGTGTCGATAGCACTAGAGGATCAATCCAAGACCACTTTTACTTGCACTTTTGGGACTTATGCATTTCGACGTATGCCCTTTGGCTTGTGCAATGCGCCTGCAACTTTTCAGAGATGCATGATGTCTGTTTTCACGGACATGATAGATGACTTTATTGAGGAAAATAAAAGGTTTTTGCACATGAGTAAATTCTATTTCTTGGATGAGCCTTACCTATTCTGGATATGCAAAGATGAGATAGTTCGCAGGTGTGTATCTATGGAAGAACAACTGAGTGTTCTTCAATTTTGTCATGACCTTCACTCCGGTGGTCATTTTGGAGGGAGAAAGACTGCCGAAAAAGTGCTTCAAAGTGTATTTTATTGGCCTACCCTATTCAAAGATGCTTAAGAATATTGTAAGCATTGTGACCGTTGTCAAAGAGTAGGTAATATTGGTAGGAGGAATGAAATGCCCCTTCAATCTTATATTGTAGTTGAACTGTTTGATGTTTGGGGAATAGACTTCATGGGTCCTTTTCCCAAATCTTTTGGTTTATGGTTGTCAAATTCGTGAAGGAATACATTCTTAGCAGATTTGGCATGCCAAGAGTGATAGTCAGTGATGGGGGGAAGTCATTTCTGCAACAAACTTTTCGAAAAGTTAATGCATAAGACGGGTGTGAAACACAAGGTGGCGACCCCATACCATCCACAGACTTTAGGACAAGTTGAGATATCCAACAAGCAAATCAAAGGAGTTCTGGAAAAAATAGTCAACTCATCAAGGAGGGATTGGGCAAGTAGATTGAATGATGCATTGTGGGCATATCGAATTGCTTTCAAGACTCCCTTGGGTATGAGTCCATACCGATTGGTTTTTAGTAAGGCTTGTCATTTACTAGTGGAGTTAGAGCACAAGGTGTATTGGGCAATTAAGACTCTAAAATTAGATTTGGACAAGGTAAAGAGAGAACGTTTTTTGCAAATTTCAGAGTTAGATGAACTAAGGAACGAGGCATATGAGAGTTTGAGGATTTATAAGGACCGTACTAAAGGACTTCTTGACCGAATTTTAGTACGAAAGACATTGAGCCCAGGTATGAAGGTCTTGCTTTTCAATTCTCATCTCTGACTATTTCCAGGAAACTCAAGTCTTGATGGAGTGGTCCTTTTGAGATAACTCAGGTATATCCTTCTGGTGCTATAGAATTACTTAACTCTTGAATGAATGAAACAATTAAAGTAAATGGACAGAGAGTTAAACCATATAATGAGGGGTTCCAAGAAGTAAGGATTGTCAAAAGCACTTTGATCTACGATCCTTAATTCTTGCTGTAACGTCCAGCTAAGACGATGTTAAAGAAGCGCTCGATGGGAAGAAACCCATTGTTATTGTTTTTAGCATTTTAGTTTAGTATATTCCGTTTATTTATTTATTTTCCCTTCTATTTTTATTTAAAGCTTGATGGTTTGGAGATTGGAAGTGTTTTTATTCTTGTAGAGAACATGCCAGGAGCATTGAGTTTAATGGAGAAAAGGAGGGCCAGCCAGTTCAAACTTTCCTTGATTGCATGTTTATGCTAAAGTCGCGGTATTTGCTTTAGTTGTTTTCTTTCATGTTGATTATTTGTACGAAAGCTTCACTATGCGCAACACAAAAAGAGGTTCTTTCTATCTTTTCTTTTGTTTACATTGAGGACAATGTAACTCATAAGTGTGGGGTAATTTTTAAGCTTTTCTTTAATTTTTGTTTTGTTTTCTTTGTGAGTTATATAGTGTTTTTTTCATGGCATAATTGTTGGAAACTTATTTTCATGGCATAATTGTTGAAAACTTATTGACTTTTCTATAATTCTAGCATTACATTTGAGCCTTCAGTATCAGCATAGAGATTAGCATTTGAATTCATTCAGGATCAATTTTCTCATTATGCAATTCATGACATATAAATCTTTGAGAACCCACCCTTTGTGAGTTTTGAGCCTCATAGATTGAATATTATTGTCAATCGATTTTCTTTTCTTAAGTGTGCACCTTCATGATTTTGCATCTCTAGAGCTTGCTTTTGCATACTAATTGAACTCACATTATTATTTCATCTCAAGTTTTAAAATGATGAAGGCAAATTAGGATTACCCCCCTTTTAGCTTAAAAAGACCTCCCTTAATTATGAATTCCTTAGTGAGCCAAGTTGAGCCTTTGACCTTTTCTTGATTGACCAACATAGTTCACAACTCAACATTTTCCTATTGTTATCATACCTTCATTAAAGAATGGAGTTTCTTATGATATGACAATAGGAGTGGTGTAACTCATAAGTGTGGAGTAAACAAAAACAAAAAAAAAATAGTTTTGTTTTAGTAAGATTTGGGGCTGAAATGCATACTTTGCATATTGTATTTGACTAAGAGTCGATTATTCTTTTCTTCTACAATTGAGCTAGATGTTCAATGCAATTTTATATTTTGTATATATATATAAACTAATGAATAAAAATAAAAAGAGAAGATATATATATACAAAATTCACACATTTTCTAGCATTATTCATCAAAGAGGAATTTCGACTCATTTACTTTTCTTTAAGTATGCAAATACTTGAGACTATTAAGGGTTGGCGAATATGCTATTTGAGGGAGTTACGAGTTTCTACGCAAGATTATTGTCTAATTTTGATACTCCATTTCTTAATGTTCCAACTTAAATGTCTTTTCTCACACCTTCTCCTTAGCCCCATTACATCCAAATGAAAAGACCTTCGGATTATTTCTTGAGAAAAATCAGTGAGAGAGATTGGATAATTAAGCAAGTTTATGGCAATATACAGTCATGATTTGTTTGAGTGAATTAACCTTTGAAATTGAGAGAAACACTTAGATGAGAGATGAGATTTGTTATGTCCGAATTAATGAATGAGTTAAGAAAATCTTGATTGAAGTAAATTGCATTTATTTATTGCTGAGTATTAAAGGATTTCATCTTATATACTTGAATTATAGTTAGAGTTAATTGAGTTTTTAATTTATGCTATGTAAATTTGCTTGAGGACAAACAAAGTTTTAAGTGTGGGGTAGTTGTTTTATTAGTTTTTGTCATAAAATTGCTATTTATTTATTATGATAATTATTGTTTTCTTCATGCATTTTGGTAGTTTTAATCTGTTTGTTTAGTGATTTCTGCAATTTGGTAGTTTTAAATTTATCCCAGTGTTTAGATCATTTTTGTACTAGTTTTTATTGTGATGTTTATGTGTTTTTAGTTAATGTTTTATTTGATTCTTGTTTAAAGTTTTTTTTGAGTGTTTGTTTTAGGTTAAAGTGCAAAAACTCCCTTGGAAGATCAAAACAAAGAAAGAAGAGCATGAATCAAGCAAGACATGGCCAAGCCAAATCAAACTTGGCCGTGTCACCTCAAGGAGATTTTGGCAGAACTTGACATGTCTAGCAGAGACGGCCAAGCCACTGGCCGTGTCTCACCTAAAAGGAAAAACCAAAGAAACCAAGAAAGAAAGGAAAATTTGGCAGAAGCTAACACTGGCCGTGTCTCACTTAAAAGGAAAAACCAAAGAAACCAAGAAAGAAAGGAAAATTTGGCAAAAGCTGACACTGGCAGGTGACACGGCCACAAGCTTAGCCATGTCACATCCTAAGCCAAAGAACAAGGAAGAATCAAAGGAAAGAAACAGAAGCTGGCACACCACTCCCATCTCTAAAGAACACAGAAGAACCAAAGGAGAAACAGAAGCTGACACACCCACATGACACGGCCACAAGCTTGGCTGTGTCACTCCATAAGACCAAAGAAAGAAAGAAAGCACAGATTTTTAGGAAGGAATTTGTATAAATAAGAAGATTAGGGTAAGAGAAAAGGGGATGTACACTTCCAGTCATCGTATACTTCTCTTTCAGCCGTTCTTCACTTTTCTCTGAGAGTTTTTTCTCTGAAACAAAAAATTTATCAAGGATTGATTTCACTTTAATTCAAACACTCTAGATCAAATTAGTTTTAGCCATTGCATTATTCTTTTAGCAAAAGTCTGAGCAAGAGATTCTTCAGAAGCCAAAGAAAGTTTGTAATTTGGTTTTGTTCTTAAACTCTATCTCTTTAGTTTCATTGAAATTGTATTTATGAATTCTCTAATGTCTAAATTAATTTCTTTGAATTTTAATGAGATGAATTTGTTTGATAGCATCACTATGAACTAATTTTGATCTAGTCTAGGGTTTGAATGGATCTACTATGATTTTATGAAATGGTTATTGCTCTTAACTGATTTATTTCTTTTATCCTTATTTGAACGGATTAATGTTAATATATAATTGATTGGCCACCAATTATGTATTTTAGGTATTTAGATGAAGGATTGAGAAATGAAATCTAATCCTGGAATAATTCAATTAGGGACTTAGGTGAATTAGAAATATAAACCTAAGGAAAAGATCATTTTGATTGTAGTAAGATTAATTGAAAAAGGTTTGAATGCGGGAGCTTATTTCCTTAATTTGATTAATTAAGTTGCATGAAATCTGATCTTTGAAATTAAATCAGTTGAGAGGAATAGCTGTTCATACATATAAATTAGTAGAGAAGTGCAAACCCTAGGCTTTTCTATTAAGTGAATCAATATATTTGTTCAGTTTTCTTTCATTGTCTTAAATTCAATTCCTTTCTGTTTTCATTAGTTGTTCAGCAATTTAATTTTATAAATCGAAGACTATTAATTGATAATTTGTTTATTATGATTTGATAAATAATTAGCTTATTTAGCTTCCTTGTGAGACGACCTTGAGGTGTTCACCGAAATACTACAGCAGCCTCGTATACTTGCGAGTGTAGCTTTAGTAGTGTTTACCAGAGCGCAACAAAATTAGTAAGTTTCCATCTCTTTTCTTTGAATTCCTTGGAAATTTGGATTATTTGAGAATTTTGATTTTTATGTAGTATGTTATAATTGTTGAAATTGGTGTGTATGATGTTATTTTGGGTAGTTAACAATGATTCTAAGGTTAGATTGAAGAGATGATGGAGTTTGGTTAAAGAATGGTGAAGAGAGAGAATTTAGGATTACGGATTTTTGGGGTTTTGAAAACATGAACTTTAATTGTGCAAATTGTTTCCAAATGAGTTGTTTTGATTCATAAACAAGTTTTTTAAAGTCAAATATTGGATTTGTTAGTGTTGGGTTAGAGTTTGAGAATGGAAGTGGAAATTTAGTGTTTTGGAAAAGTGATTTTCCAAAGTGGTTGAATTGTGTGATTTTATTTGTTTAAGCATGTTGTTTAGTGTTAAAAGTGATGAATATAAGCTTGGAATGAGTAATGGATTGTGTTGGAGTGGAAAACCTTCAATGGGGGATGGTTATGCCATTTTTGAGATTTTGTGTATAAGAGTGTATTTTTATAATGTAAATGATTTAAATGTATTAAAATATGTTTTTAATAATATAAATAAACTTAAAACACTAATTTAATTGTAGTAGAATGGAATTCCAATATTGAAGTAAGGAAAGGCTAAATTTTTGAAAATTTATAGGAGTGATGTGTAATTATGGTTTAATGTTGGAAATGCCATTAAATGTGGTACTAAATGATTATTTGCTATCACATTTGGTTTAGGCTTTGAGGAAAGTTGATTTGTTTCATCCAAGTGGTGAAGGGCAAGTTGGAAAGATTGGATTGAAGGTTGTTTTTAGCTTGATTTGGGTTGCTAGTGGAGGTATGTACAAACTTTGAATATAATGTTTATATTTGCATAACATTTGGGCTTAACATATTTTGGTTGGAAAATGTGTTAAGCTACTTGCTTCATTGATTGTGTATGAATAATGTGCTATGACATTTGTAATGTCGTATATGTGTTAAATGCATTGTGAAAAGCCATTGATAATGGCTAAATTGTGTAAAATGTGAAATATGCATATTATGTGAAAATACCCAAAGTAATTGGGTAATGTGTTGTGAATGCAAAAATGAGATATGTGTAATAATGAAATGAATTGATATTGATAAAAATGAGAAAAGTGAGAAAAGTGAGAAAAATGAGAAAGATGCGAAAAATGAGAAAAGTGAAAAAAAATGTGAAAATAAGGCAATGTGCCTAGATTGAATATGTTGAAATGAGAAAGAGATTAATAATGAGAAATATGAATAATTGTGTGCCTAGTATGTTATTCAATTTTCAGAGTTCTAGGTTTGGCGGCTTGCCTATGATTGCCTACGGGCTAAACACTGGAATGCTGAAAAGACTGGGTCGTAAGCCAGGCCAGCTGATAAATTTGATGTTTTTGGGTGAAAACATTGGGTCGTAAGCCTAAAAAACTGTAGTAGTCTAGCCGGGTTAAGAACCAAGATATTGGGCCTAAGGGTCTAGCCAGGTTGAGGTCCAAGAGACTGGAGCTGTTACATTATCCATGGATATATTGCCTACGGGGCTAGACACATGGTGTCATTATGGACCAAAGCAGTAACTCTGAAATTTGAATAGCATATTAGATCCTTTTTGGGCCCATGCTTGTCTTTGTTTTAATGTGAATTATGAAATATTTGAAAAATATAAGAAAGTGGAATAATGTGACATCTAAATGCATTGTGCATTGGTATTGCATTGAGTTATATTGTTATTATCAAAGTTTGTACCACTAGGCTTCGCCTTAGCGCGATTGTTTCCTTCGCGTAGGTGACAGGGTAGATCCAGCTGAGCCAGAGAGTTCCTCTAGACCAGGTCAGGTCTAGACTTGTAGTTGAGCTTGTTGAGTTGCTATCGAGATTAGAAACACTGCCAGCAGCATGTATATATTTTTATGTTATTGTATATTATTGAGTTTTATGCATAATATATTATGTTTTGGATTTTACGTATTGTATATTATAAAGAATGTTTGGGTCAATGTATTTGAAATGAGAGTGTAAGTGTGATTTAAATTATATATATCTATATATATATATATAAATATTAGAGAAACTTGGTGAAGTTAAGAAGTATGGTTGAGATGGTGATTGGAAATTAATGGGAGTGTTTTCTTTTTTGCAGGTTGAGTAATTGCTAAATTTTGGGATATCCAAATTACAGACAAAACTCTGGCGAATTTTTCCCAGAGATTTTTATATATATTATTTATTTTGGTTCTTATAACAAGTAAAGAATATTTATATTCTATTTAATTTTTATATATTTAGAATTTGAAATTTAAAATTGGAAATGTGAAAATTTTTTATTAAACAGGTCTGTGTCATTTTTGTATCGTATATGCATATTTTACATATGCTGAAAATATATATTGTACGTATATAGGGTATAAGGGTGTTACATCCATACTGGCGATCAAGTCAATGAGGATCATAACAAGTGCCTCGATGAAGAGCAGCAAGAGGAACATACATCAAATACGACCGAATGGTGACATATGTAATCTTCCACCAAGGTAACAACAAACGGATGTTAACCACAACTCCTGAGCAGATTCGATCAAGCCATTCGACATATGAGGCAGCAAGATGAAACACTTTCCTTACAGAATGATGTCGTGGTAAATATCTAGTAAAGTGCATAGAGAGGGTGTCAAGCAAGTAGAGGCACTCTTGTAGCCAGATTTGTAAAGACAAGTAATAATTAAAAAAACCCATTAGGTTGAAAACCGGCAAGGGCAAACTAAACAAAAATTAGGGCGGTTCGCTAGCTCCGAAAATCCGTGAGGGTGGTATAGGCAAAAATTAGAACCAGTATAAAGGAAGGGTCCGCTAGGTTGAAAACCCGAAAGGATGGCTTAGGAAAAAAATAGGACAACTTACTATTTTTAAAAACATGCAAGGGTAGACTAGGCAAAAATTGAAAACCCAAAAGGGGAATTTAGGTAATTACCTAAAGCAACAAAAGACTTCCAGCTAACCTCCTCAAAGAATCTTACTTGAATTTGTCTAATCAAACTAGGGTTTCAGCCACGATCACGGGTACTAGTAAAAATCCTCTGTTCATCTGGTATGTATTATCCACTACTTGAGGATCAATTTTGCCATCAGAAGAAACAAGCAGGAATTGACTAAGCAAGCATAGACAAAACATGCGTCCCCACACTTTGGTGGGAGCCAAATGGGAAGTACAAAAATCAATCAATGGACTAAGCATGATTTTCTCACCTTTGGTCAGTTGCAGAACTTTAGGTTTTGAGAGTTGAAACAACATCTGCATCTTTTGATGAGTCTTTGACATCAGTATGGGTAATACCATTAGTTGATTGCTTGGGGTATCTAAGAATGGCTTTAAATTCTTCAATCATAGGACATATTTCAAAGTTGTTTATCTTGAAAGTCCTAGTTTTCATATCCCAAAAGGAAGCCATGGTGTGATGGTCCAACTTGACATTGTGAAAGTAATTTCGATCATTGAGTTGAGAACATGATATTTGTTCCCAATATGTAGGCTTGATTTTCTTGAATAAATTCTTTATCTCCTTTAAATTAGCTTTGGTTATTGTAGGGAGCATGAAAATTACAGCTAATTTTAATTTATGGGGTTGTGAGACTTGCAATTGCTTTGAATTTATGTGAGCATTACTACTTTCAATGATGAAGAAAAGAACATTGTTTATTGATTTATATACTATTAAGCCAAAGCCAAGTTGTTTTATGCAAAAGGAATCCATGTTGAATTAGGTTTGAATTTTAAGCACTGAATTTGGAAACTTTTAAACCTAATCCGCGTGGGTATTGGTTCTCTTGATTTAATTAATCCTTGTTGAATTCATTTTGAATGAATTCAACATGGTAAGAGATTTAAGTATATATATGTAAAAGAAAAAAGTCAAAGTGATTTAAAAAAAGGTGCAGAAGAAAAAAGGTTTAAAAGTTTAAATATTTAATTTTATTATGTACATTTAATACAAGCTTTATTATGTGTAAAATAAGTCTAATACAAATTTTCTAAATATTGTATAAGTCGAATTACTATGAAGGAGGAGGTGGTCTATAATCAAACAAAGCCCTCAGAAATTCATCGCCAGTCGAAGGTGAAGGTACATCATCTGCCCAGTTTCCTCCCAAGGAAGAAGCGCCTAGATCATGGTTATCCTGAAAATTGGTCTTATCATAGTCAATGCCTGAGAAGGGAAGAGGACCATCATGGTCATCAGCTTAGGGCCTCCTTAATGAAGACACACCAGGATCCCTATAGTCTTGAAATCTAAAGTCCCAAAAGTTTCGTTCAAGGTAATCCACACGTAAATGACTCACGGCTAATTCCTCTTGCATCTTCTGGTTCTGTTCTTCAAGCATTCACTGTGAACCAGAAAAGGAAAAATTTGTTTCATACATTTTCATGCATACATTCAACATATATCAATATGAAACAAGGATTACAAACCAGGTAGTTCAGATCAAAGCCTTGAAACCTGGAAGATTGTTCAACATAGGGCGATATGGGTGGCACGTCTGACTGCAGTGCAGCTGCATGAGATGGACCAGCTCCATCATGACTAGAACCACTTGGTTGTTCCATTGCCTATAAAATTCAAGTTAAATGAGTACAATAAAAATGCAAGTCAAGGATACACAAAAGATTATCTCTGATCAACCTGAAATGAGACAACCATAGCACATTATGGGCAGCATCCCTTGTACCATCCTCCTCTTCATCCTCATCAGCATCCCCCTCATCACCATCTTCCTCATCATACTCATCCCCATTTTCCTCATCACCTTCTTCCCCCATACTTTAATAACCTTCTCCCTTTTCCTCTTCTTCATCTCCAGATACCTCAATACCTTCAACACCATTAGGAGAGACTATAAAGTGCAAAAGCTGGTACCACACGAACTCAGCATATGTCAACTCCAGCCAGAGCAAAAAAGCATTAACATTAAATCCATTTCTAGAATGTCTCCAGTAGTCCTTCTAGATAGACATACAAGTCAGCACATATGCTAGTATATTAGCTAGTTTTTACCTCTGATTAGGGCCAAGGAAATAGTTATGTACCCTCTCATTAAGGAACTAGCTACTGGAAACCAGCTTGGCAATGATTCGATGGGAATTCTGCAGGGGTAATGCATCATTCATGGCAGTGGTCTAATTTGCCCTCTCATACGCTCTCCACCAAGCAATATCCACCTGTAAATTTCAAGACAGGTAAGTTAATTCTCTCATAAATTTTAACAATTACACTAAATCCATCTTTTTACTTGATCCCAAGTCATACAACTCAATTGATAGTGCCGTGTGTGCACATGATGGCTACCGGGCACCTCTGTACATTTTGATAGCCAAGGGCTAAGTCTCAGGTATCCAACCCTTTTCCCAGATATGCCAGGGGCCTTCACAAGGTTATTTTCATATGCCCACACCTGTCATGTTCGAAAAAGGGTTAAGCTTGCTCATATACATTATTTGAATAAACAAAGGGAAGAACTCATACCTCAGCTACGACCATAAAGCCTGTAAATGATCTCTTGTTCTTGCACATTTTATCAAAGCTGTGATAGAGGCAATTGAGGCCAGACTCTACCCAAGCATAAAATTGCAAGAGATCAAAATCAGCTAGAGCACACAAAATCGATAGGTGTATTGTTACCTCAGTGCTGCATAAGATCTTCGTGGCTAATAGATATAACAGGAATCCATGGGTATATTTTCTGCCCATTCACCATGTACTGGTCGGTCTGCCTCATCCAATACTATCGGATATATTCATTTTTTATTTTGCATGTTCCCTTATACCTGGGCCTTAAACTAATTAAATGGCGAATCTCATCCTCAGTCAATATGTCGTTGCTCAAAAGAATGGGGATCTCGTAACATTTTAAGCCTGTTACTGTAGTAAAATCCACTGGAGCGATAGTCATCTCACTAATGGGTAAGTGAAAGGTGTGGGTGGTATCCATCCACCATTCAGCAAGTGCCTGAATTATGCTTCTATCAATCTGGTATCCCATTGTTGGCAGTCATGGTACAAATTCTTCAAAACCACAGTCTCGGATCATTCTCCAGATAGGAGGTGGTAATCGCTCATACGACTAGCGGGCCTTATGTACATTCCCACCACCATGGATCATACAGTTATCATACTACCATCACAAAGGTAAGTCAAGCCAGGTAAGTCTGCCCTACTGATAATTTTAAAATAATAATAATAATAGCAAAAAAATATAAAATGTAACATATAATTATTTTCAACACCCCGTTAATTTTGTTATTTTACTTTGTTTATTTCCTTTTTCCCATAGACTTTAAAATTTTATTTTTAACATGCTTTACATCATGACTAACACTTTGTTTATTTTATTTTTTTCATGCATTAAGCCATTTTTTTTTCTAAGTCAGTAAATAATAAAAATAGCTTTTGTGCATATAGATATTTTTTACATTAATTTGTCTATTTTAACACTAGTATTATTTTTTTTATCTATACATTTTTGCTAAAGCCATCCCAAAAATTAATTTTTATGTATATAATGATTTTCTACTTTCTTCTTACTTGGTCACAAATGTTTAAGTCCTCCATCACTTTGTTATTCTATTATTAAGATTATATTAATTTGCTTATTTTTACTACTATAAATAATAAAATTATTGTAGACCCTTGATTTTGGTTCTGACTTGTCCGTTGCCTGAGTTATAATCCTTTTGATTATATGGTACAATGGTTGAGCCTTTAAAACCCTAAAGAGGTTTGTTTTGAAGATTCAATTGGATCTAATTTGATGTTAGGGCTTTTGGGGGTGTGTTGAAGTCAAACTGAATCTTCCAATTCAATATGGGATAGCCCATATCGAATTGGGATGCCCCAATTTGATATGGGATAGTCCCATATCAAATTGGGACTTTCAATTCAATATTGGACCTTAAGTTAAGGTCCTATATCAAGTTGCAAGTTCCAATTTGATATGGGATAAGTCCTATATCGAATTGGACTTCCAATTCGATATGGAACCTTAACTAAAGGTCCCCATATCAAATTGGAAGCCAATTTTGATATGGGGATAGGCTCCATATCGAATTGGGGCTTTCCTAATTGGTTTTGTCTCGATTTGGCAGGTTTGAGTCTGATATGTGCTCAATTTGCTATGAATTCAAATGGGTTTTAATTCGATATGCATAAGAGTCCAATTGGAAAATGGAAAGCTTCCACCATTTAGCCTAATAAACATTTATAAATATAGACTTTAGAAACCTAAAGCAGGACTTTTTTCGACTGGGAACTGGAGTAGACTTTTAAAACTTGAGAAAACCTTCAGCAAAAGGAAGCAGCAAGGAGGAATGATGAACTTCAACAAACTTTGGCAACCTTCAGAAGAAAGCAGCCTTCAAGAATTATTAGCAACCTTCAGCAGTGACTAATAAACTTTTAGAAATAGAGAAGCTTCAAACAACGAACGAACAATTTTATAAAGGCAGTAGCATACTGCCTTTATTTCTGCTCAGCCAGAATTTTAACAGTGTAATTGTGGTGGAGCCAACAAACGAAGGTACCTCGTCTAAATTAAATTCATTTAAATTCAATATATTAAGCTTCAACGATGCCGTTTATCATTCATACAAAGTGATCCCAGTAACCTTTAGTTCCAATAATCTAAGCATGCTTAACTGTCATTCTCTAGAGTATGGTTATTTAGTTTACAAATATCACAGTAACTATATTTTTCTTACGTCAATAACTTTAATCCTATTTTCATATACTTTAAATTTTCTTAAACCCTGAAAACCCTATTTTCTAAACTTAATCCCTAAAACCCTATTTTTTAAACCTAAACCCTCTAAATCCTAATTTCATTCAGGAAACCCTAAGTCAAGATGTAAACCTAAATTTATATTTTTATTGCTTTATTTAAGTTTAGATGTATGATTTATTATATGTCTTAATTAATAGTTTATTTTTATTTGATTTATGATGAATGCTAGAATATTTGTTATTTGATTTATTTTTAGTTTCAAGGAATTGTAAGAGGTATACTTGCATGTTTGGGTACCTCAATTAATTAAACTTATGCAATAAATGTAAAGGATATGTTCCCACCAATTAATGTAAAGGATATGTAAAAGATATTGAACAATTGTAAAGGCATGTTTCCATCCATGGATGGGTGCCTATTCATTTATCTTGTTTGAACTCATTGTGAATTTAATAAAATATTTATTTATTCTTGTGATCACATGTAGTATGGATAACGTCATTATATTTAATAATTTAATAATATTAAGATCTGAAAAGGAGGCCGGTTCCAATAGACCGAGCGTTGTGGGGGTGCTGAGTCATTCTCACCTTCCCTATGCGTACCTAACTTTTCGAACCTAATAGGGGGTTGGGGATTCCTCAGGAATCGAGTCATCCACCCCTTTCTATTTTCCCAGCCCTGTGTGGCGATTCCATTTTCTTCGAATTTAGGCTCGTGTTCTCAAGGCCCAAAGCCTAACAGTGCCGAAGTCGCAAGAACCATTCCACATGGGAGTGGGGGTAAAAATCCCCGCTTGCAGTGGCAACTCTACTAGGAATAAGAGAAGTTGATTCTATTGGTCTTTATATTATTTTATTCTTTCTTATTATGATATCGTCTATTGCATCATTTAGATTGTATTGTGTGTGTGAGTTAGGACGCCCGTGTAAGCCGTGTTGTGTTATGTAAGGGATACCATACTTTCACTCAAGGCATGGAGATCGAGCATGACATAACCACTCATAGCCTTGTACCTTTTTGGTATATAATCGTTATGGGAGCCTAAAACCTTTCAACCTTAAGACTAAAGTTTATGTAATTGGCCTAGTTACTTTCCTCAGGTTTTTACCCTAAATGCTTGTTGTTTGACTTTAATTTATCTATTTTAAATCATGGCTTATTTAGTTTGTTCTTTTTCTAATATGATCTACCTATGTTGTAAGACCAAAATAATTTTTATCCTTTTAAGCTATAAGACCAAAAATATTTTTAATCCCTTTTTCAAGAAGGTCTTTCGACATGAAAATCTTTTAAGATGGGTAAAAACTCTTTTTCCTCATAACCCATTAACAAAGCCCAAAATTCATTTTTAAACAAATCTTTTTACAATGTGCTTTCAAACAAAACTATTTTTTCAATTCATCCAAGTTAAAACCTTTTTCTTTAATGAGCTTACAACTATTTAGGTCAATTATGGAATACAAAAATGAAGTGTGGGCCTAATTTATACAAAGAATCATTATTCATAGGCTTATTTTTTTCATGAATCATTAGTTACTTTTTCAAATAAGAAATCTATTTATGATAAACCTCTTAATTTAGTTTTAATCCAATATAGCATAAAAGCTCTTTTGATTGATTGGATGTATTAAAGCCTAATTAATAATGGACTGGCTTTTATGTTTGAAAATATAACTATTGGTTAAATCATTCGAGGGAATTTTTGCAAAAATAAAATATCCCATATTGATATTTTGTTGACTGTGTACCTAGGAAAAGAGATCGTCATCTGTGTATAGAAGTTATAAGGTTGGAAATAACATCCTAATTACCTTTGTTTGCTTGGTGTTTGTGCATACATGAATACATGCATTGCATAACATGTCATTGATCCTTTCTGGCTCACAGACCTGGAGTATAGCTATTCAAGAGCATACAATGACACCACCTACAACTGTGATTTTGATTGGACTGCTTCATTGGAAAGATGGATTCAAACAATCAAAGAGATATAGTCGATGAGGTTTTCAAAGATAGGATGGCCGATCTACGAGATCAATTGGATGAAATTATAAAGACCATGTTAATTGAAATTCTACAAATCATTAACAATGCTAATGAGGCATCTCCTATTGACATAAAGAAGAAGGGAAAGGCAACAATTACAAGGAATAGGTCCACTGATAGAGATCAAATGAAAAATGAAGGGTCAATTCCTATTCTATAAGACCAGTCGGACCATGTGCTGTCTAAGTGGAGCAATAAGGGTGGATACCACCCCAGTGTGTAAAGTCAAAGGGAAAGAAGAGGTGTTGATAAAAATGCAACAACTAAACCAGCAAAGAAGCATAAATTTTCATACTTGGGGGAAACTTTGTCAAAGGCATTGGAGAATCTAATGAAGATGGATTTGCTACAACCATTAGCTACTCGAACCTTGCTGAATTCTTTACCTCCAAAATTTGATACCAAAGCTTTTTGCTAATTTCATCAGACTCAAGGGCACGAGGTAGATAAATGCGTTTGATTAAGGTATGAGATCCAATATTTGATTGATAGTGGAAAGCTGCCTGAGCCTGACAAGCCCATCACTAAAAATAATCCTCTACCTAAATTTGGAAGGGTGCCACTGTTTGCAACCTTCATCAAGGAGGAGAGTTTTTTCTTGTCATCTTGTCAAAATATGGATGGAAAAGCTGCTAAAGAGGATGTGCTACTAAGCAAGCTTAGACTAACTATGGATGATGAAAAAATGATCCTTGATGATGGGAAAAATCCTTGCCTTTGATATGTCTAAATAAATGAAGTATCTTTAACTCTAACTTAATGAACTTCCCTTAGCTTGAATGTTGCTCTTCCATTTTGCTTTCTTTAATATTTAATTGGAACAATTATGTTCTTCAAATATAAAGTTGTTTGAATAAATTATTTTCATTAAATTTTTCATAGTCATTTTTTATTTTGGCGCTCAACCAATAACGAATCTAGCTTTGATATTCACGAATTAGTATATCTATGCATTATAATTCAAATAACTTTACTAGATGAAGAAATTATTCTATAGCATTGAGTTGTGTGTGCTTACTTAGAGAGGGCTTCTACATAATTATCTTTGCCTAGGTCCTACTCAGTCTTAGAACATGCTTTAACAAACTTTCGAGGCAAAATTTAACTTTGCTTATTTAAGGGAGAGATGATCTAGGCATTGTTTGGTAAGCCAACAACTAGAATCCACCCAATTAAATATTAATCTGTAGTTGTCCCTTTGAGCCTTCATAAAATTTTAGCTTACTCTTCATTGGCTAGTAAACCCAATGACCTATCCTAAGATGTTTTTACACTTTTGACAAATTTTATGATCACTAAGAAATAAAGGGAAACATGATCAAGGAAAAGATGCATAGTCAAGACCACAAGGATAGTTAAAGATTACTTAAACTAGATTTAATATTTTTGATCTCTTTCATCATTGAGATAAAGTAAGGATGATGAAGTATTTATCCTCACTGAAGTAGACTCACTCTACCCCACTCATCCATAGTCAAGACAATTCTTTTAGAGCTAGGACCTAATAAAAAAAAGAGAGAAAAAACAAAAATAAAAAGAGCAAAAATAAAAAGAGAACAAAAAAAAGAAAAAATACAAAAAAAAAAAACAAGTCCTGAGTTTGTGCAAAAGCAAAAGGAAAAGATGAAGATCATTTTAATCAGTTATACATTTCTTCTAAGGAGATAAAAGGAAATTGGAGTCTAGAAATATTGCTCCTAGTTGCCTATGACTCCAACAAAAGATTTTGGTGTGAAGGTTTGTTAGTAGTATCACATCAGCTCCAATCTCAAAATGGTCTTCACTTAACCCGTGTCCCTTATAGACCCTGTTTCGCTTATTAAAGACCTATTGATCTCTCTTGATAGATAGAGTCTATTATTGGAGATAGTTTGAATAAGCGTGCATATGAGATAGACAATATTCAAACTCAATGAGGCCTTTGGCCAAATAATATGTATGTGCCTATCTGAAGTGCAATAGTTCTTGCTTAAATTGAAATGATTCCCAAGTTTAGTACGGTAACTAGGGTTGTCATTCTATAGATATGTTAATTTGAAAAATCTAGTCCCGAGGTATAATGACACTAATTTGACAAAGCCAAAGTATGATTTTAAGATTTAAAAAAAGTGTTTTTTGTCGTGATTAGCCTTCAAGTTAAGGGAAGTATGTTGCATTGTCAAAACTCGAAGGACAAATTGGGAAAAAAAGGATTATTTAGGAGGTTGTGAAGAAGTTATCAACTGGAGTGCTGAATCCTAATTTGAAATGGATGTATCTCTGCTGCTTGGGCCTCCACTACTCATGTTTTCAACATCTTGAAGAAAAAAGCCATAAATGTGAAGCCTTTTGTCATTCCAATGCAAGACTTGAATGAGCATCTGAAAGGAGCCAATGAGAACACTTCAGCTAAGCACCGCAGTTTGTGAGTCAATAGAACAACTGCAAGTGTCATTCATGCATATCATGTGTACATAAGCATATTACACTGCATTTTTTTCTTGTGTTCCTATTCATTATCAAAGTGAACAATAGAAACTCTATGAAGTAAATAACATGAAGCAGATATGGAATTAGGGGCCATGGAAGGCCTACTACTTAAGAAAGATCCAGTCATTTTGCAAAAGAAGAAATGCATGCTTGTATGAGGAACCAGACAATACACAAACATCAATTAGATCCTGCATGGGAAAAATCGTTGGCTTGAGCCTACACAGGAGTCAAAGTTTCTCCTTTCAATTTTTTGAGTTTATGCATGTAAAAAATATTTTCAGATTCACTTTCAATTTTTTTCCACGTAGGGTGTAAGGAGAGGAAATAAAGGCTAGAGCTAAAAAAATAGCTGAATTTTTTACTAAAAGAAGAGCAAAAAGAACATAAGAACCCTAAAAGGATGAATATCCAATTTAAGGGTGAATACCCGAAGTCCAGGGGATGAAGATCCATTTTAAAGGGTGAAGACCCAAAGTCCAAAAGGATAAAGATCCAATTTAAAGGGTGAGGACCCGAAGTCCAAAGGATGAAGATCCAATTTAAAGGGTGAAGACCCAAAGTCCAAAGGATGAAGATCCATGTTTTAAGGGTAAAGACCCGATTTCCAATGGATAAAGATCCATTTTTGAAGGGTAAAAGACCTGACTTCAATGGATAAAGATCCATTTTTAAAGGGTAAAAGACCCAACTTCCAATGGATAAAGATCAATTTTTAAAGGGTAAAAGAGCTGACTTCCAATGGATAAATATCCATTTTTGAAGGGTAAAAGACCTGATTTCCAATGGACAGAGATCCATTTTTAAAGGGTAAAAGACTCAATTTTCAATGGATAAAGATAATTTTTTGTAGGGTAAAGACCCGATTTTCAATGGATAAAGATCCATTTTGAAGGGTAAAGACCTGATATCTGTTGCGCTTAAATCAACACTATCACAAAGCGGCACTCGCAAGTATACGAGGCTATTGTAGTGACGGTGATCGCCCCAAGGTCATTTCCCAAGGAAGGACTTGCAAGTAATAGTTCGATTAGCATGGAATAATAAATTCGATTTTGTGATTGAATTGGTGGACCGTAATTATCCTTAGAAATTAAAACGAGTGATTTTATGCAAGAGAATTTCAATTATGGAAATGATGCCAAGGGTTGTAGGTCTATTTAATCAAATGTTCAATTATCCGATTATCTATTAATATAACCTTGAATCTTAATTTGTTTCTTAAGATTAATTAGCCAATTATCAATTCACTAGTTCTCACATTTATGAATTAACAACAACCAATTGTTTAACATCATCAAATTAATAAACCCTTGAACTTATATTTCTAATTCATTCTTAGGGTAGTCAATTGCATAGTTCCGATATTAAACTTCTCCTCTCGGTTCGTCATTCAATATTAAGTAATCAATAGGTGGCCATTCTATCAATTTACCTTTAATTCAATGCAATCAACAAATAACAAGGTATATCAATGGAATCATCAAATCAAATCATTTAATCAAATATACTACAACCCCAAGCATGAGTAATTTAGCTCATCATATGTTTTAAATAAATATTCAATTCAATATAAACCAAATCAAAATTATACATTGCAATATTAATGTTCTTAATACACAATAACAAATAAGAAATGGAATACAAGGAAAAGTTAGGAAAACCCCTTTTTGAAGATGCTAACAATCGGACTCTCGTCTCTTTCGTGGCTCCTTCTTGGTGTGTAATGATGAACTTCCAGCTCTCTTGAACAATTGGTTCTCTTCTTGAAGGAATGGATGATAGCTTTCTCAAATTCTCAACCCTCCAATCAAGCCTCTTAAAACCCTAATTCTTAAGAACTAATAACTCGCTTCAAAACCAACAATTGATTTTGCTCTTGGTGTGTGTGAAGGAGTGGTAAATGGAAATGGTGAATGGTCTTCCTCTCTCAAGCCAAGAACCAAGGAAGAAGATGATGAAGATCCAGCCCCCCCCGTGGGAAGTGTAGAGAATGTCCACTAAAAATATTCAAAATCCTTCTCTCTCCTCCCCATGCTCTTCCACTTTTAATTGTTTAAGACACCCATCATGCCTTGTCTCCCACTTACTAATTTCTTTATACCTTTCTTCCATAAAATCCTCCCACTTTTCACTCTTTTTTTTTTTGTTCTTTTGTCTCCCACTAAAAACACACCAGCTCATTTCTCGTGCAAATCAGCTAAGGGCCCAGGGTGACACGGCCAAGCCAAATGGAACTTGGCCGTGTCTAGTGACTTTCTTACTTGGGGACACGGCCAAGCTCCTGGCCGTGTCCCATTCTGTGTGCTTGTCCTTGTGAGACACGGCCAAAGACTTGGCCGTGTCTCCTGGCCGTGTTCGCTACTGGACTTGTTTCCTTGAGGGACACGGCCAAGCCATGTTAGTCCTGGCCGTGTCTCATGTTTGTCCTTGATTCTTCTTCTTCTGATGAGGGACACGGCCAAGCCTTGGCAAGCTTGGCCGTGTCACTTGTTTTCTTCAACAAGTTCACCCATTTTTTATTCCTTAGCTCCATCAAGTGTACTTCAACCTAAATCAACAACTTCAAACATATTTAAGTACAATTAAACATGAAAATTAACTTAAAACCAACGAAAACATCATAGAAAATGTATACAAAATTGATCTAAACAATTACCCCACACTTAATCCTTTGCTTGTCCCCAAGCAAAGTTAGAATCAAAACAAATAAAACAAGATGATATTGTCAAGTTCAAGAGTTATAAGGATGCATTAAGACTCCCATCTTATTAAATCCGCAATCATAATCGAATCGAGAATAATCGGTACTCAAGTAACTTAATGGGCAATCAATGCATACCAAAATTGTCACTCCCTTACAAACCTCTCAAGTGTTTAATTGGGTAGTGTTTAAGCTCTCAACATTCAATGAAAGATTAGGACTATAGGCTTGCTTATCAATCAATTCTCCACCACCTAATCACAATCAAGCATCAATCATAAGGTCTTTTAATTGGTTGTAATGGGGCTAAGGGAAAGGTATGACATTTGGGAGAGTGATTTAGTTCATTTAGGTCAAGAGTACTTCAAGAGTGAAGTAAGCAATGTTGCATGATCAACACTCCCATTTGTTTAATTTGCAAAGATGATTTCCAAACTCAATACAACCCTTCCCACAAGAACAACAACTATTATTTTGATTTTCTTTATTTATTTCATCAATTATTTATTTATATATATATATATATATTTTTATATATAGGGTATCCAACTAAAGAGTACAATAATTTGCAATTTAGAGCCTATTGAGTTCAACCCCACACTTTATTAAGCACAACACTCCATTAATGCTCTTGAAATGCTCTTGATCTAATGAACGGGTAAAGTTAAATTATAATGGTTCAAGCCGACGGTGTTGTGAAAAAGAAAGAAGGGAAAATGAAATAAGCTCAAAGTTGGTGAACTAAGGTCGGATGTAAGGTTGGTCTTTTTAAGCCAAAATGGGTTGCCCTAAATTGCCTTAATCATGTTGATGCTTAATTGAAATTTTTATGTAGTCTCAAAATGCATGTCAAAGCAAGTTCTAGTAATTCATCAATCAAAGATGTTCACACATAAAGAGAATGATAAGTTGATGGCTCAATTCCTCTCTAGTTAATGGCAATGCAAAGAATAACCATCAAAATTGACAATAAGTACTAACTCTAATCAATCCTCAAATTCATGCTTCAAAAATTTAAAAGTCATCTATCAACATTCTTATAACAATTGAACTTATTAATATACATCAAAATCAATTATAAAACAAAAGAAGAAACTTAACAAAGCAAGAACACTTACGAAAATAACAAAACAAAAACATTTACGAAAATAGACAATTTATATTCATGAACAAAAGGCTTAGCACACACCCCACACTTAAGTTTTACATTGTCCTCAATGGAAACAATGATATGTAAAGTAAAAAGTTAAGGTACAACCTATTTTTCCATCGATCCTTTGTGACGCAAGTGCTACCTTTTCATCCACAAACAACCATTGTTCAAGAGCAAAATACAATATATAAAATAAACATAATATAAAGAGTTAACATTAGAATCCGAAACAACAAAAACATGAAATAACTACAAATAAGAAAATAACAAGTGATGTCAAAAGGTTGGAGCTGGTAGGATCTACGGTGGTGGAGGATAGGACGATGATGCTGCTGATGGGTGAAGGCTCAGAATTTTAGCGAGGTTGCTGTTGATTAGGTCCATTTGTTCCATGACTGCAGTATGATTACGGTCAATTTGTTCCATGGCTGCAGCATGGTTTCGGTCAACCCTGCTTTCCAATGCTTCAATCCTATGAAGGAGCTCCTGATTGTTCGGTATTGGAGCATCTTCATCTAAATTTAGAGAATCCGAGTCGGAATCCTCCTCGACTCGTGCTCTCTTTTGGCGGCCCTCTGGGACCTCAGTCTCAACTGAACCCATAACATACGCTCCTCCTTTTCTTGAAACCATGCGCATTTTCTCTAGGGTGGCAAGATCTAATGAATCATTCCCCGATATCTTAGTCAGTCGGCAATTGCTCGGGTCAAAATCATCAAGGAGTGCCATTGCTAAAACTGTAACTAATCCTCCGATACAAATGGCACCCCGCTTTATATGTCCCACACTGTCAAATACATCGGCTAACCAATAGACGGTACAAACGGGTACGTTATTGCTAGCACAGTCTAAAAAGTATAGTTCGCTTAGTTCTACAACCCCTGTGCTTTCTTTTCTTGCAAAAAATCCACACGACATAAACCGGTGTAAGTACCTTAGGGCTGGATTTTTCAATTTCGTAGCCTTGGCCGATTTAGCCACATAGGTACCCGAGCCCAAAGCTCCCCATGCGAATTGTTGTCGAAAACTCTTAGGCACACATTGTTCCCCTTGTTGGTGAAAACCAAATATATCGCTCAATTGATCAATTTTTAGCACAAATTGTCTCCCCAGCAGTTTAAAGTGTAACCTAATGCAAATTCTTTGATCATTTTTTTCAACCTTAAGTGTGGTTAAAAATTCCAATGTAAGCTCCTCAAATTGCAAAGGTTTAAGGGAAACAAATCTATCCCACCCAAGATTATGAACAAATCCATAGAAATTATTTCGAATATTAAGAGCATCGAGGGATTCTTCGTTAACATACCTCGTCGGAAAGAAACCCCGAGCTAGAAGAGTTGCTTTCCTTGGTGCTGACGATGATGAAGATGGAGCTGAAGGTGGAAGTCGCGTCCTTTTATGGTGAGACACCGTTTTTGTTCTTGTCATTTTGATGATTTGGTGAAAATGAAAATTTCTCAAATTTAATTGGTTTTAATGAGAAAAGAAAAGAAGTAGATGGGTTAAAATCAGTTTTGGTGAAGAAAAGTGAAAGATTTACTTTGATTTTGAAACTTGAAGATGGTGGCTATGGAGGTTTTTAGAGAGAGATCGAGAGAGGGAGCGAGAGAGAACGAGAGAGGAGAGAGAGAGATTTAGGGATTTAGAATGAACAGCTGGGCAAAAATCGTGATTTTAAAACAAAAAGTTTAGGTGACACGGCCAAGCTTGGTGAATCTTGGCCGTGTCTGATGGTTTTTGAGGGACACGGCCATGGACACGGCCGTGTCCCTTGAATGTGTTTGTTTCTGGATTAAAAAAATTGAAGGGCAATATGAGTGACACGGGGAGAGGCTTGGCCGTGTCTGTGTGACACGGCCAAGGACACGGCCAGGACCTCTGGCCGTGTCTGCCTCTGTGACTTTGATGCTTGTTGGACATGGGCAAAGACACGGCCAAGACCTATGGCCGTGTCTGCTTCTGTGTCATTTGGTATTTCTTGACACGGGCAAGGACACGGCCAGGACCTCTGGCCATGTCTGCTTCTGCCAAAATGGTTTTGAAATTTTTTTTTATTTGGTTTATTTGTGTCACCAAATCACCAAAGATGCAGTCTTCTTCTTGATTTAACCCTGAAACACATTCAAGAAAAATAAAAACTCATCAAAGTACCTATTCTATTTTATTTAACTCAACATGAAATTAAAATTGCAACATATAAGATTATAATAGCGAAAAGAAATGCAAACCGATGGGTTGCCTCCCATTCAGCGCTTCTTTAATGTCGTATAGCTGGACATTGTTGCATCATTCGTCAATGAACACCATGCTTTCTACCATTTTTGCAACTTCGATGTCTTCCAAGTAGGGCTTTACCCTTTGTCCATTGACCTTGAACGTCTCGTTGGTCTTTAAATTAAGTAACTCAACAACCCCATATGGAAATGTTTGAGTAACTTGAAAGGGTCCACTCCAACGTGACTTCAATTTCCCGGGAAACAACCGCATTCTTGAATTGAAGAGAAGGACTTTCATTCCCGGTTCAAAAGTCCTTCGAAGAATCATCCTGTCATGAATAGCTTTGGTCTTTTCCTTGAAGATCCTCGAACTCTCATAGGCTTCAGTCCGAAGCTCATCAAGCTCGGAAATTTGCAGCATTCTTTGCTCCCTTGCTTCACCTAAGTCCATATTAGTGGTCTTTATTGCCCAATAAGCCTTGTGCTCCAATTCCACCGGGAGGTGGCATGCCTTGCCAAAGACCAACCTATAGGGACTCATTCCCAATGGGGTTTTATAAGCAGTCCTATAAGCCCACAATGCTTCCGAGAGTCGGATTGACCAGTCCTTCCGACTTGTGCTCACTGTCTTTTCTAAAATCCCCTTGATCTGCTTGTTTGAAATCTCAGCTTGCCCGGATGTTTGGGGATGATATGGAGTTGCCACCTTGTGTCGGATGCCCATCTTGGTCATCAACTTTTCAAACCATTTGTTGCAAAAATGGCTTCCTCCATCACTAACTATCGCCTTGGGGGTTCCAAACCTGCTCAAAATATTCTCCTTCACAAATTTTAACACAATGTTAGCATCATTTGTCCTAGTGGGGATTGCCTCAACCCACTTAGACACATAATCCACTGCTAGAAGAATATATTCAAAACCATTGATTTGGGAAATGGCCCCATGAAATCAATTCCCCACACATCGAAAATATCAACCACAATAAAAATATTAAGGGGCATTTCATTCCGTTTGCTAATGTTCCCTACTCTTTGGCATTGATCACATCTTATACAAAAATGATAAGCATCTTTAAAAAGAGTAGGCCAATACAAACCGCTTTGAAGAATTTTTTCGGCTGTCTTCTTTCCTCCAAAATGTCCCCCGCAATACAAATTGTGGCAATATTGTAGCACTTGTTTTTGTTCCTCTTCCGGCACACATCTTCTTATCACTTCATCCCTGCAAATTCTAAACAAGTAAGGTTCATCCCAAAAATAATACTTACATGTATGCAGGAATCTCTTCTTTGCTTGGAAGCTCAAATCCTTTCTCACTACACCACAAGAAAGGTAATTAGCAATATCAGCATACCATGGTGCTTGAGTTAAGGAAAACAAGTATTCATCCGGGAATTTCTCAAAAGCATTTTCACAAGCGATTTCAGCATTATTTTCACACGAGTTAAGTCTAGAAAGATGGTCGGCCACTACATTTTCGCTTCCCTTCCTATCTTTGATTTCTACATCGAATTCTTGTAACATTAACACCCATCTAATGAGCCTAGGTTTAGCTTGTGGTTTGGTCAATAGGTATTTCAAGGCTGTATGATCAGAGAATACTATGACCTTAGAACCTATCAAGTAAGATCTAAATTTGTCTAGTGCAAATACCACAGCTAACATTTCTCTCTCAGTGGTTGTGTAATTTACTTGTGCATCATTTAAAGATAAACTTGCATAATAAATTACACACATCAACTTATTCACTCTTTGGCCCAAAACAGCTCCAATGGCAAAATTCGATGCATCGCACATAATTTCAAATGGCAAATCCCAATTTGGGGCAACAATTATAGGGGCAGAAGTTAGTTTTTCTTTCAAAATTTTAAAAGCCTCTAAGCACTTTTCATCAAAAACAAATGGGACATCTTTTCCTAACAAATGACACAAAGGACGTGAAATTTTGGAAAAATCTTTTATGAACCTCCTATAAAATCCTGCATGTCCCAAAAAACTTCTAATTCCCTTAACTGATGTGGGTGGAGGTAGGTTCACAATTAATTCAACTTTAGCCTTGTCTACCTCAATCCCTTCATGGGAAATTACATGCCCTAAAACAATTCCATGATCAACCATAAAGTGACTCTTTTCCCAACTTAATGTAAGATTACATTCAATACACCTTTTAAGTACTAGAGTCAACTTTTCCAAACAGTCATCAAAGGAGTTACCAAAAACGGAAAAGTCATCCATGAATACCTCAATGCACTTGTCCAACATATCAGAAAATATGGAAAGCATACACCTTTGAAATGTTCTCGGTGCATTGCAAAGTCCGAATGGCATCCTTCGAAATGCAAACGTCCCAAAGGGACAAGTAAATGTAGTCTTTGGTTGATCTTCCGGTGCTATCGGGACTTGGTAGTAACCTGAAAGACCATCAAGGAAACAGTAAAAAGAATGTCCAGATAATCTATCAAGCATTTGATCAATAAATGGCAAAGGAAAGTGATCTTTCTTGTTGACTTTATTTAATTTCCTATAATCTATGCACATCCGCCACCCAGTTTGTGTTCGTGTTGGTACCAACTCTCCTTTTTCATTCTGGACCACTGTCAACCCTGTTTTCTTTGGCACAACATGAACGGGACTAACCCATTCACTATCAGCAATAGGGTAAATTACCCCTTCATCCAATAATTTAAGGACCTCCTTCTTAACAACCTCGCTCATGTTAGGGTTTAGTCTCCTTTGAGATTCTCTCACCGGTTTAGCCCCTTCCTCTAAAATGATCTTATGCATGCACATAGAGGGACTAATACCCTTAATGTCACTCAACCCCCAACCTATAGCCTTCTTGAATTTTTTTAACATTGTTACAAGCTTATTTTCTTCATCACGGGTAAGGGTAGCAGAAATTATGACTGGTTGAGAATTATTTTCCCCAAGAAAAATATATTTCAAATGCTTGGGGAGTTCCTTAAGCTCAACCCCTTGTAGTTGAACTTGCCCTTTTTCAACTTCAACTTCCTCCTCAACACTCTCATCGTCCAAAATGGATTTGTCTTCTTCATTCTCCTCATTGGAAATCTCTGCTTCTTCTTGCAATTTTAGAGCCTTTTCTAGCTTGTGTTCACCATTTTCCTGCAAGAAAACTTCTTGGACAACACTATCAGTAATATCAATGAAAGAGCAATCTTCATATAAAGCACTAGTGGGAATGGGGGAAGTGTTAAAAATTGAAAATTCTACAGTTTGTCCCAAAACGGTCATGGTTAATTTTCCATTTTTAACATCAATTAAAGTGTTAGTTGTGGCCATAAAAGGCCTCCCTAACAAAATTGCATGCTCGGCATCCCGTGGGATTTCTCCCCCCGTGTCTAAGACAATGAAATCGACGGGTACAATCAAACCTCCTACTTTTACTAGAACATCTTCTATGATTCCCTTAGGGTATCTAAGAGTTCTATCTGCTAATTGTAAAACCATTTTGGTCGGTTTGAGTTCCCCTAGCTCTAGATTCAGATAAATTGAGTATGGCATCAAATTAATACTAGCTCCAAGATCACACATGCCAATGGTCTCTTTCCCATTCCCCATAGAGATTTTAACAATAAAGCTTCCAGGATCTTTTAGTTTAGGAGGTAACTTATGTTGTAAAACAGCACTTGTTACTTCTGAAACTATCACCTTCTCATCCAACTCATACCTTATCTTCTTAGTGTTAAGCTCTTTTAAGAATTTGGCATAAGATGGCATATTCTTTATCACTTCTAGTAAGGGTAGGTTGATACTTACCTTCGAAAGCATGTTGTAAATTTCAGAAAATTGCTTATCATGCTTTTCATTTTTTAACCTGCTGGGAAATGGAATTGGTGGTCTGTACGGATTTGGAGATTTGTGCAGTTTTGGTGCAACTGATGCCTCCTCTTTGTCCTCCTCAAGCTCATTTGGTTCAGCTTCTTCTTCTTGCATTTCCTTGCCATTATCCTGTGTTGTACCTGCAACAAAAGAATTATCAATGTTATTATCACCAATTTTATTATCAAGTACCTTGCCGCTTCTCAAAACGGTGATTGCTTTGGCTTGCTCCGGTTGGCTTGGAAATTTCCCTTTTTGATTGGCTTGAAGTTGATTAGCCAATTGGCCCACTTGAGTTTCAACCTTCTTAAGCGATGCTTCTAAAGAGTCAAACCGCTTATTGTTCAATTCTTGATTTTGAGTGCTTACTTGAATGAAAGCATTCAAGTTGTCTTCAAATGAAGGTTTCTTGACTTGCTCTTGATTTGAGGTTTGCCCTTGAAATTGGGGACCTCTTTGATATGGTTGGAAGGGTTGTTGAGGTGGAGCATGTTGTTGATTTTTCCATGAAAAATTGGGGTGATTCCTCCAGCCGGGGTTATAAGAATTTGAATATGGGTCATTCCTACCCCTTTGTTGGAACCCTTCAAAAGCAAAGGCTTGCTCTTGCTCCTCTTGAAATCAGTCAAAATTTGAGGGGCACACATTTGCTTGATGGCCTACAAGACCGCATGATGCGCATGACTCTTGGCTTGGTCCCGACAAGTTCCCTTTTGCATTCAACAATTTCACTTGCCTTGTCAGTTCTGCAATTTGCCTAGCCATTTCTGAGTTTGCACTTATCTCATGTGCTCCTCTTCTTCTTTCTCCAATGCTCTTTTGTTGGGAATTTGCCCCCAACATTTCGAACAATGCAACTGTTTCTGCAGCTGTTCTTTCACCCATTGCACCCCCTGCTGCATTATCCACTGTATTTTGAGATTGTTGAGTTAGCCCATCATAGAAAAATTGATTGAGCAACTATTGTGGATAGTAGTGGTGAGGACACTGAAATAGTAATGATTTGAAGCGATCCCACGCCTCGTGAAATGGTTCCCCGTCAAATTGGGTGAAAGTTGCAATACTCCCCCTAAGCTCCTTGGTCTTTTGATGAGAGTAAAACTTTCCCATAAATTTGTTGTAGACTTCAGTCCATGTGGTTAACAAATTCTCTGGTAGGGTCATTAACCATGCTTTTGCCCTGTCCTTTAAACTGTATGGGAAACATCTCAGCTTCAGTTCATCTTCCGTTAATGTTTGCAAAGGGAACGTATGCAATGTTGAATAAAAATCTCGAATGAAGTTGAGAGGATCTTCATTCGGCAGTCCGTGGAAGGATGGCAGCATACTATAATGAGTATTTCTAAGTTCATAGTTTCTTGCTGCGTTGCTCAACCGGATACAAGATGTGGTCACTCCAATGATCGGTCGAGCAAACTCCTTCATGGGTGGCTCTTGTGCATCACCCATCTCTGTTTCTGTGTTCTCCTCAAATTGCTCTTCGGTATTTTCTTCTTCTTGCTCAAAAGGATTTGGTCTCTCTGATCTTGACCGTCTATGGATATTGTCAATAAATGGAACAAGTTCGTTTCCTTGAGACCGTCGTCCGTGCATAAAGTACCTAAGCAATTCAAAAAGAACACTTTAAACAATTTAAAAATAAAAAATAAAATAAAAAATCAAACTATCACAAATTGCCTTCCCCGGCAGCGGCGCCAAAAACTTGTTGCGCTTAAATCAACACTATCACAAAGCGGCACTCGCAAGTATACGAGGCTATTGTAGTGACGGTGATCGCCCCAAGGTCATTTCCCAAGGAAGGACTTGCAAGTAATAGTTCGATTAGCATGGAATAATAAATTCGATTTTGTGATTGAATTGGTGGACCGTAATTATCCTTAGAAATTAAAACGAGTGATTTTATGCAAGAGAATTTCAATTATGGAAATGATGCCAAGGGTTGTAGGTCTATTTAATCAAATGTTCAATTATCCGATTATCTATTAATATAACCTTGAATCTTAATTTGTTTCTTAAGATTAATTAGCCAATTATCAATTCACTAGTTCTCACATTTATGAATTAACAACAACCAATTGTTTAACATCATCAAATTAATAAACCCTTGAACTTATATTTCTAATTCATTCTTAGGGTAGTCAATTGCATAGTTCCGATATTAAACTTCTCCTCTCGGTTCGTCATTCAATATTAAGTAATCAATAGGTGGCCATTCTATCAATTTACCTTTAATTCAATGCAATCAACAAATAACAAGGTATATCAATGGAATCATCAAATCAAATCATTTAATCAAATATACTACAACCCCAAGCATGAGTAATTTAGCTCATCATATGTTTTAAATAAATATTCAATTCAATATAAACCAAATCAAAATTATACATTGCAATATTAATGTTCTTAATACACAATAACAAATAAGAAATGGAATACAAGGAAAAGTTAGGAAAACCCCTTTTTGAAGATGCTAACAATCGGACTCTCGTCTCTTTCGTGGCTCCTTCTTGGTGTGTAATGATGAACTTCCAGCTCTCTTGAACAATTGGTTCTCTTCTTGAAGGAATGGATGATAGCTTTCTCAAATTCTCAACCCTCCAATCAAGCCTCTTAAAACCCTAATTCTTAAGAACTAATAACTCGCTTCAAAACCAACAATTGATTTTGCTCTTGGTGTGTGTGAAGGAGTGGTAAATGGAAATGGTGAATGGTCTTCCTCTCTCAAGCCAAGAACCAAGGAAGAAGAAGATGAAGATCCAGCCCCCCCCCCGTGGGAAGTGTAGAGAATGTCCACTAAAAATATTCAAAATCCTTCTCTCTCCTCCCCATGCTCTTCCACTTTTAATTGTTTAAGACACCCATCATGCCTTGTCTCCCACTTACTAATTTCTTTATACCTTTCTTCCATAAAATCCTCCCACTTTTCACTCTTTTTTTTTGTTCTTTTGTCTCCCACTAAAAACACACCAGCTCATTTCTCGTGCAAATCAGCTAAGGGCCCAGGGTGACACGGCCAAGCCAAATGGAACTTGGCCGTGTCTAGTGACTTTCTTACTTGGGGACACGGCCAAGCTCCTGGCCGTGTCCCATTCTGTGTGCTTGTCCTTGTGAGACACGGCCAAAGACTTGGCCGTGTCTCCTGGCCGTGTTCGCTACTGGACTTGTTTCCTTGAGGGACACGGCCAAGCCATGTTAGTCCTGGCCGTGTCTCATGTTTGTCCTTGATTCTTCTTCTTCTGATGAGGGACACGGCCAAGCCTTGGCAAGCTTGGCCGTGTCACTTGTTTTCTTCAACAAGTTCACCCATTTTTGATTCCTTAGCTCCATCAAGTGTACTTCAACCTAAATCAACAACTTCAAACATATTTAAGTACAATTAAACATGAAAATTAACTTAAAACCAACGAAAACATCATAGAAAATGTATACAAAATTGATCTAAACAATATCCAATGGATAAAGATCCATTTTTGGTGGGTAAAGACCTACAATCCATTAAAGAATGGAACAACCAATTAAGCCAGAATTCTCAACTAATAAAAGGTCAGTCAAAATTATATCTCAGGTCCAGAACCCAATCCAGTCTTGGATCAAGAATTCAAATCTAGTTTTAGGTCGAGCACCCAAAATCTAGTTTAGGGTCAAGAACCTACAATCAAATCTTAGATCAAGAATCCAAATCATGTTTTGGGTCGAGCACACAAAATCTAGTTTCGAGTTGAGCAACCAAAATTTAGTCTTGGGTTGAGCATCCAAATTCAGTTTAGAATTGAGCAACCAAATCCAGTTTCGAGTCGAGAACCCAAATTTAGTTTTGGGTCGAGAACCTAAAATCCAATTTATGATCGAGCATTCAAATCCAGTTTTGGATTGAGAATCAAAAATTCAGTCTTGGGTCAAGAACTCAAATTTAATCTCGAGTCGAGAACCCAAGTCCAGTCTCAGATCCAGAACCTAAAATCCAGTCTTGAGTTGAGAACCGAAAATCTAGTCTCGGGTTGAGAACCCAAAATACAGTCTCTAGTAGAGAACCTAAAATTCAATCTCGGGTCTAGAATCCAAAATCTAGTTTAGGGTTGAGAATCCAATAATTCAGTCTGAGTCCAAGCACCCAGTCTCTGATTCAAGTATCCAAATCAAATTATTTTTTAGTCCAAAACTCATCCAGGTCCAGAACCCAAATCAAATTATTTTCGAGTCCAGAACTCACACGGGTCTAGAACCCAAATCATTTTCGAGTCCTGAACTCATTTCGGGTCTAGACCCTAAATCTTTTTCGAGTCCAAAACTCATTTTAGGACTAGAAAACAAATGAACTTCAACCTCAGGTCGAAAACCCATACTCATCCAAAATATGCTCAAAATCATGATGCTTTTCACTCTCTTCTACTAAAGTCTCAGATCGTTCAAGCTGGGGACAAACTATAGGCTCTTGATTTTAGTCCTAACTTTGTCCGTTGCCTGAGTTATAAACCTTTTGATTATATAGTACAATGGTTGAACCTTTAAAACACTAAAGAGGTTTGTTTTGAAGATGCAGTTGGATCTAATTCGATGTTAGGGCTTTCAGGGGTGTGTTGAAGTCAAACAGCCCCTTCCAATTCAATATGGGATAACCTATATCGAATTGGAATGCCAATTTTGAATTGGATATAATTGGGGCTTTCCCAATTCGATATGGACCTATATTTTGATGGATTAAAATTGTTTTGTCTTGGTTTGGCTGGTTTGAGTCTGATATGGGCTCAGATTGTTACGAAATTAAGTAATTTATACTTCGATATGCATCAAAGTCCAATTGGAAAATAGAAAGCTTCCACCATTTAACCTAATAGACTCTTATAAATATAGACTTTAAAAACCTAAAGCGGACTTTTTCGACTGAGAACTAGAGCAGACTTTTAAAACTTGAGAAAACTTTCAGCAAAAGGAAGCAGTAATGAGGAAGGGTGAACTTTAGCAGACTTTGGCAACCTTCAACAGAAAGCAGCCTATAAGAATGATCAGCAACCTTTAGCGGTGATGAATAAACTTTGAGAAACAAAGAAACTTCAAATGACAAATGAACAATCTTATAAAGGTAGCAGCATACTGCCTTTATTTCTGCTCATCCAGAATTTGAACGGTATAATTATGGTGGAGCCAACAAATGAAGGTACCTCATCTAAATTAAATACATTTAAATTCTATATATTACGTTTCATTGATGTCATTTATCCTTCATGCAAAGTGATCCTAGTAACCTTTATTTCCAGTAATCTAAACATGCTTAATTGTCATTCTCTAGTGCATGATTATTCAGTTTACAAATATCATAATAAC
Source organism: Garcia nutans (assembly GCA_947685225.1). Taxonomy (NCBI): domain Eukaryota; kingdom Viridiplantae; phylum Streptophyta; class Magnoliopsida; order Malpighiales; family Euphorbiaceae; genus Garcia; species Garcia nutans. Next base: position 8,248,810 of record CANTUV010000068.1, read on the forward strand.
TATATTTTTCCAATGTCAATAACTTTAATCTTATTTTCATATACCTTAATCTTTTCTTAAATGCTAAAAACCCTATTTTCTATACTTAAACCCTAAAGCCCTATTTTTAAACCTAAACCCTCTAAACCTTAATTTCATTCGAGAAACCCTAATTCAAGATGTAAACCTAAATTTATATTTTTATTGCTTTATTTAAGTTTAGATGCATGATTTCTTATATGCCTTAATAAATAGTTTATTTTTATTTGATTTTATAATGAATGCTCGAATATTTGTTATTTGATTTATTTATAGTTTCAAGGAATTGTAAGAGGTATGTTTCCATGATTGGGTACCACAATTGATTAAGCTTCATGCAATTAATGTAAAGGATATGTTCCCACCAATTGGCGAGTATCCTATTTTATTTGTTTTATTTTGGACATTAAACAATTGTAAAGGTATGTTTCCATCCATGGATGGGTGCCTATTCATTTATCAGGTTTGAACTCATTGTGAATTTAATAAAGTATTTATTTATTTTTGTGGTCGCATGTAGTATGACGAATGCCATTATATTTAAGAATTTTATAATATTAAGACCTGAAAAGGAGGTCGATTCCAAAGAACTGGGCGCTGTGGGGGTGTTGGGCCATTCTCACCTTCCCCACGCATACCCATCTTTTTGAACCTAATAAGAGGTTAGAGATTCCTTGGTAATCGAGTCATCCGCCCCTTTTTATTTTTTTGGCTTGTTCGAGTGGCAACTCCATTTTCTCTGGGTTTAGGCCCGTATTCTCTTAGGCCCAGAGCCTAATAGTATCGAAGTCACAAGAACCATTCCACATGGGAGTGGGGGCAAAAATCCCTAGTCACAATTGCAGTAAATAGTATATATAATAAAAATTATGCAGAAAGAAAACATTGCAATAAAAATAAAAAGTATATACTTATGTTTTTCCTTGCGAACTTCGGTGGAGGTGCATTCCCGTTAAGACGAGAACTTGATCCAACCCGCTACTTCTGAGGTAAGCGTGCAATTCTAGATCTATAAGAGGTCCAGTCCTAGATGCATGCTGGTTTACCACCATTTATATATGTTAAAATTGGAAAATTATCAAATCAACAAAGAAATTGAAATATTTTGCTCAGAAGATTGTAATTTTACCTGTAGTTTTGAATAAGCTTCTCGGAATGAAATGCTATATATTTATAAATAATGGGCTTGCAAGATTAGATCAAGGCTACAACACCATTTTGATGCTTTACTTTAAAGTTAGAGAAGGGATGTGTGAGTAAGGATTTTTGCCCTCACTCCCATATGGAATGGTTCTTGCCACTTCGGCACTGTTAGGCTCAGCGCCTTAGAGAACACAAGCCTAAACCCAGAGAAAATAGAGTCGCCAACCGAACGGGCCAGGAAAAAGAAAGGGGTGGATGACTCAATTCCTACAGAATCTCTAACCCCCTATTGGGTTCGAAAAGTTAGGTACTCGTGGGGAAGGTGAGAATGACCTAGCACCCCCACAGCACCCGATTCATTGGAACTGGCCTCCTACTCAGGTCTTAATATTATAGAGTTCTTAATTATAATGATATTATCCATTCTACATGTAATCATAAGAATAAATAATCATTTTATTAAAATCACAACAACTTCAAACAAAATAAATAGGCATCCTTCAATGGATGGAAACATGCCTTTACAATCATTCAATGTCCAAAAGAAAATAAGTAAAATAGGACACCCACACAAAGGTTAAAACATATCCCTTACAATTGTCCCAAAGTCTTTAAATAAAAATAAATAAATAAATCAAACAAATAAGGCACCCATGAGTGGAAACATGCCTTTTACAAGTCTATTTAAAAAATACATATAAATCTCAGAAAAATAATAAAGCAATGGAAAAATAATACAACATATATGAAAATAATTAAATAATAAAAAAGAAGATAAAAACATATAAATATTATCCATTAAAGAAATATAGGGCGTGAACTAGGGTAGGGGTTAAGGGGGCAGCGCCCTGTAAGGTAAATTTTTTTCATGGTACGGTTTTGTTGAATTAGGATTTCTATGTAAACTAGGGTTTTATGTTTATAGAAATTAGGTTTTTATATTTTAGTTAAATTAAGGTTTAGGGTTTGGAAGTTTTATGAAAACATTACTAGGGTTTAGGGGTCTTCTAAAAAAGAATTAGGGTTTATGATGTTGAAAAAATAAAGCTGCTGTGATTGTTTGAATATTGGACGAATATTGTGGATGTCTACTCGACGAAATAAATCCAAACCTACTGTAAATTATGAATCAATTTAACCTAGTGGAATTAATCTAAACAAAGAACAAACATATTCAATATTTAAAACTATCAAGGCATGTTATATTGAATTAATTTAGAGTGTACCATCATTTGTTGGCTCCACCATAATTGCACATTGAAATTCTAGTTGAGTAGGTCTAAGGCAGTAGGTAACTACCTTTGTATCATTCTATCTTTGATCATCTTATTATTATTTTTTTGCTTGCTAGGATTCCTCCTATTACTGTTACTTGCTTCTCAATTTTTAATGGTTCTGAAGGTTGCTCTTTGCTGAAGTTTCAAAGTTGAAAAGTCCCTTGCTGAAGGTTCCTATCATTCTGAAGGTTCTAAAAAATAGTCCTCCAAAGGTTTAAAACCAACATTTTATATAAGAGTGCATTAGGTCAAACATGAAAGCTTTCCATTTTAAAAATGGAACTCTAAGGCAAATCGAATTGGTGAATTTCCTAATTTGACACAAACTGTGACCATATCGGGTTTAAACCAATTTATTTCGAGGCAAACCAAGGCTACGTTGAAGTAAAAAAATTTTAATCCGACAAAATATGGGTCCATATTGAATTAGAAAGGGCCCAATTCAATATGGGAATTATCCCATATCGAAATGGGGCTTCCAATTCGATATGGGAGCTTAACTTAAGGTCCTATATCGAATTGGAAGCATCATTTCGATATGGGATAGTTCCCATATCAAATTGGGACTTCCAATTCGATATGGGACCTTAAATTAAGGTCCCATATTGAATTGGGGCATCCCAATTCGATATGGGATATCCCATATGGAATTGGAAGGCCTGATTTGACTTGGACACACCCCTAAATGTCCTAACATAGAATTAAACCCGACCAAATTTTCAAAACAAACCTCTTTAGGGTTTTAAAGGTTCAACCATTATACCATCTAACCAAAATATGTATGACTTAGGAAATTAACTAGTCAGGGCAAAAATTAAGGGTCTACAGTTTGCCCCCTACTTGAACGATTTGAGACTTTAGTGGAAGAGAGTGAAAAGCAATATGATTTTGAGCTTAATTGGATAAGGATGGGTTCTTGAACCAAGATTGGAAATGGTTCTTGATTCAAAAAAGATTTGGGTTCTAGACCCGGATAGGTTGGATTGCATTCTCAACCCGAGACTTAATTTGAGTTCTTGACTCAAAACTGGACTTGCGTTCTCAACCCTAGACTGGATTGGGTTCTCAACCCAAAACTAGATTTTGGGTTCTCAACCCGAGACTAAATTTAGTTTGGGTACTTGGACTCAAGGCTGATTTTGATTTGGGTACTTAGACTTGAGATTGGGTACTTGGACCCGAGACTGAATTGGATTAGAGTACTTGGACCTGAAACTGAAATTGATTTGGGTACTTGGACCTAAGACTAGATTTGACTGACCTTTCATCAGTTGAGAATTTTGGCTTCCTTCTAACCAGCTCTTTCATTTTTAATGGATTGTGGGTCCTTACCCACCAAAAATGGATCTTCATCCTTGGACCTTGGATCTTCATCCATTGTCATTGGGTCTTCACCCTTTTCAAAAAGGATCTTTATCCATTGGACCTTGGATCTTCATCCTTGGTTATCGGCTCTTCACCCTTCAAAATGGATCTTCATCCTTGGGACTATGGGTCTTCACCCTTTAAATTGGATCTTCATCCTTTAAACTTCGGGTCTTCATCCTTTAAATTGGATCTTCATCCTTGGGACTTTTGGTATTCACCCTTTAAATTCGATCTTCATTCTTGGGACTTCGAGTCTTCACCCTTTAAATTGGATCTTCATCCTTTTGCAATTCGAGTCTTCACCCTTTAAATTGGATCTTCATCCTTTGGACTTTGGGTCTTCACCCTTTAAATTGATCTTCATCCTCTAGACTTTAGCTCTTCACCATTTAAATTGGATCTTCATCCTTGGGAATTTGGGTCTTCACTCTTTTAATTTGATCTTTATCATTTGGACTTTGGGTCTTCACCCTTTAAATTGGATCTTCATCCTTTTGGACTTCGGGTCTTCACCCTTTAAATTGAATCTTTATCCTTTTGGACTTCGGATCTTCACCCTTTAAATTGGATCTTCATCCTTTAGACTTCAGATCTTCACCTTTTAAATTGGATCTTCATCTAGGAACTTCAGATCTTCACCCTTTAAATTGGATCTTCATCCTTTTGGACTTCGGGTCTTCACCCTTTAAATTTGATATTCATCCTTTTGGACTTCGGGTATGCACCCCTTGAATTGGATCTTCATCTTTTGGACTTCGAGTCTTCACCCATTAAATTGGATCTTCATCCTTTGGACTTTGGGTCTTCACCCTTTAAATTGGATCTTCATCCTTCTGGACATTTGTCCTGTATTGGCTTCAGCTCTTCAAGCTGGATTGATCTCTTATCTTTTACATCTTCATTTCTTTTGGGGTTTTTATGTTATTTTTGTTCTTCTTTTAGCAAAAAATTTAGCTATTTTTTAGTTGGTCTTTATATCCTTTCTTTGCCCCCTGCGTGGCAAAATATTTGATAGTGAGTCTAAAAATATTTTATACACATATAAACTTAATAAATTGAAAGGAGAAAATTTGCCCCCTGTGCTGGCTCAAACAAAAGATTTTTTCATGCAAGCTTTGATTGATGTTTTTGTATTTCTGGTTCCTTAACTAAGTATGCATTTGTTCTTTCTTTGGCAAAATGATTGGATCTTTATCAAGTAATGGGCCTTCCACGCCCCCTGATTCCACATCTGCTTTAGAGTGTCTGTTATTCACTTTAACAAAGAATAGGCAATACAAGACAACAAAATGTAGTGTAATATGCTTATGTATGCATGATATGCATGGAAAATACTTAGAGTGGTTCCATCGACTCACATACAAAGGTGATCAGCTGAAATGTTTGTTTTATTAATTTTTGTTATAGATTTGTGTCTTGTTTATTATGATAATTATTGTTTTATTTAGGTATTTTGTTAGTTTTAATCGGTTTGTTTAGTGTTTTCATTAATTTTGGTAGTTTTAGTTTATTTTAATGTTTATGTCGTTTTTGATCTAGTCTTTAGTAATGTGTTTATGTTTTGTTGGTTTTTGTCTATTTACTTCTTGTTTAAAGTTTGTTATTGTCTATTTACTTCTTGTTTAAAGTTTGTTTTGAGTTTTGTTTAGGTTAAAAAAGGCAAGGAAGCAAATTGAAGGAGAAAAGGGGCAGTAGCTGACACAGGCAGAGGACACGGCCAAGTCACTGGCCGTGTCCCATACCAAGCTAAAGAGGAAGAGCAAGTCACAGTAGAAGACACAAGCAAGGGACACGGCCAAGTCAGTGGCCGTGTCCCTCCAAAGAAGCCCAGACATGGCCAAGTTGATCCAACCTGGCTGTGTCTCACTTGCATCCTAGGCAAAGAAGATCAATTCTCACAGAAGCAGACACAGGCAAGGGACATGGCCAAGTCAGTGGTCGTGTCCCTCCAAAAAGCTCCAACATGGCCAAGTCACCTCTAACATGGTCGTGTCACTCAACCAAAGAAGAAAAAGAAGAAAAAGCAAGCAGAAGTGAACACATGCAAGGGAAACAGCCAAGTCACTGGTCGTGTCCCTCCAAAGAGCACCCACACGGCCAAGTCACATCCAACTTGGCCGTGTCTCTCATGAACCAAAACCGTAGCGGATTTTAAAGCAGACGATTCATATAAAAGGAAAGAGAAGCTAAGGTTTTGGGGGGAGGGGTGTTGATGATTTTGAGAGCAGATTGAGCCGTCAAAGAGATTAGGGTTTTGATAACTTTGTTTTCTTTGATTTTTAATTACACTTTGGATTGAACTAGCTAGATTAGATTGTTCATGCTATTGATACATCCTTCTTGCAAGATTTGATCAAGAGATTCTTCAAAAGCTTCAAGGAGCTTGTAACTTGGTTTTGTTCTCGAACTTATTCTCTTTATTTTCATTGACATTGTATTAATGGATATTATCATATCTGAATTGATTTCTTTGAATATTAATGAGATGAGTATGTTTGATTGCATTATGAACTAATTTGATCTAGTCTAGGGTTTGTATGGATCTGCTATGATTGTATGAATTGGTTATTCTCTTAGCTAATAATTTCTTTAGCCTTTATTGAATGGAATATTGTTAATATATAATTGATTGGACACCAATTATGTGTTTTAGGTATTAGATGATGGATTGAGAGATGAAGTCTAATGCTGGAACAATTCAATTAAGGACTTAGGTGAATTAGAGATATAACCTATTAAAAAGATTATTTTAATTGTAACAAGATTAGTTGAATGAGGTTTGAATGCGAGAGCTTATTTCCTTGACTTGATTAATTGAGTTGTTTAAGATTTAATCTTTGAAATTAAATTAGTTAAGAGGAATAACCGTTCATACATATAAGTAGCAGAGAAGTGCAAACCCTAGACCTTTCTATCAAGTGAATCAAAACATCAGTTTAATTTACTTTTCTTCGTTTTAAACTTCAATCAATCTTTTTCATTAGTTAATAATTTAAATTTCTTCATTACTTGTTAATTATAATTTGATAATCAATTAGCCACTTTAGCTTCCTTGTGAGACGACCTTGGGGCGATCACCTTTGCTACAGCTACCTTGTATACTTACGAGTGACTCTTTGTAGTAGAGTTAATTCGAGCGCAACAATGTTCTCATTGGTTCTTTCCAGATGCTCGTTCAGGTCTTGCATTGGAATGACATAAGGCCTCACATTTATTGCTTTTATCTTCAAGATTTTGAAAACATGAGTAGTGGAGGCCCTAGCAGTAGAGATACATCAATTTCAAATTATGATTTAGCATGCCAGTTGGTAACTTCTTCATAACCTTGCTAATAATAATTTACTTTGCCCAATGTGTCCTTCGAGTTTCGACGGTGCAATATACTTCCCTTAACTTTAAGGTTTATGCAATTAGAAATTGGTTTTTTTCCTTTTTTTTTCTTTTTTAAATGTTGACTTTGTCAAATCAGTGTCACTGTACCTCAAGACTCAATTTTCCAAATTAACATATCTATAACATGACAACCCTAGTTACCATACTAAATTCGGGAATCATTTTATAGACCCTTAATTTTTGACCCAGTCCGGTCCAATATGTTTTATTTAGTCCAAAATGATTTTTGTTGTCTAATTGGTCGAAAATAATTTTTGTTAAATAATTTTTGCTTTAGTATCTAATTTTTATTAATAAAAAATAAAAATAAACAAATAAAAATCAAAAAATAAAAATCGGCGTCGGAAAAATCGGTGACGAAAAAATCGTGGCATGGGCCCGTGGGCATTTCGCCCGTAGAAGATGGTCGCATGCCATTTCGCCCGTATGAAAATCCTACGGGTGACCCCCGCTCCTCTCCCACTGCCGCAGTTGACTGCGGCAGATTTTTTACCAGCCCATTTTTTCCTGCGGCAATTTTTTTCGACAATGCAATTTTTCCGTTGCAAATTTTTTGAAACCTAATTCAATTAGGTTTCGGTTTCCTTTTCTTACCAATATTACTTGCCGTGATTAATAAGGAATAAATCATATGAAACATCTATAAATAAGGACCAAAGGCAATCAAACAAAAAGAGGCCGAAGGGGGGAAAATTGGACACTAGAGGGAAAATCCAAATCCGTGAAGGAAAAGCTTGAATTCAATTGATTTTAAAAGTAGCAGAAACACGATTTAAGGGATTCACAAGGCAAAAAGGCTTGTCTTTAGAGCTTGCTCATCCAAGAAGCAATTTTGGTGCAACTTACAAAATAAGGTATGAAATTCTAATTTCTTTATATTTTACACAGTAGCATAAACTAATAAATGATGTCTTTTTATTCAAAAACCCTAAAACATTAATTCCCTTTGTTCAAAGTTTAAAAACACTAATACGTTACTTTATTTTCCAAAAAGACTTAAAATTGTTATTTTTACCTCTTCAAAAATCTTAAAACCTTAATTGAACATGTTTTTCAATAAAACCAAAATTTGATTATGTTTCTTTCAAAATTTTAAATTAGGTTCTGTTTCTTTAAAAAAGCTTTAAAAAAACATTTTTTCTATTTATAAAAACTTTAATTGATTTGTTTAAATTCATAAAACTTCATAAAATTATCAAATTAATTTTTAAATTCTAAAAGCCAATTCATCACCCGAAACCCTAATTTTAAATCCCAAAACCCTAATTCAACTTCCAAACTTAAAATAGTAAACTTTAACCCCTTTAAAACCTTAAACCCTAACTTTTTCTAAACCTTAATCCTTTAAAACATTAAAAACCATTAAAACATAAATATTTTAAATTTACACAGTAAGCCTGAAATCACCATTTAAAACTACAAATCAAAAATATTTTAAAATGTCTAAAACCCTAGTTTCATGATTTAACCATTCAAATATTAATTTAGTTAATCAAAGAGTCTTACCAAACTTTTAAAACATAAAACCTCAATCTATTTTAATTCCATAAAAAAGTCACAGTAGCTTAATTTTATGAATTCCAAAACCTTAACACATGAGATAAAGAACCCTAAATGGAAATAGTAGCTATAATTTGGATTTTTATTTACCTTATTCAATTCCATATTTGATCATGCTTTGTTTTATTTCTTATGCTTTAATTTATTTAAATTCAATGCATGGTTTATTTTATTTATCATGGATGGATGTTTACTTTTTATTGATATTTAATATCGTTGATGAATGATTTATTTTTTATGAATGGTTTTATACTTTTATCAATTTATTTAGATTTCCAAATGTTGCAAGAGGTATGTTTCCACTTGGTGGGTATGTCATTAATTAAATATCATGTAATTTAATTTGCTTTTCTTTTTTAGAACCAATGTAAAGGGCATGTTTCTACCTTTCGGTGGGTGTCCTATTTAGGCATGCAATGTAAGGACATGTTTCCATCCTTGGATGGGAGTCCATTTATTTGCTTTGTTTGGACATTACTTTGATTTTAATATAATGATGCTTTCTTTTAATTATTGTGTGTAATATGGATAATGTTGTTATATTTAAGAATTTTATAATATTAAGACTTGTAAAGGAGGTCGGTTCCAATGAACCGGACGTTGTGGAGGTGCTGGGCCATTTCTCACCTTCCCCACACGTACCCAACTTTCCAAACCCATTAGGGGGTTGGAGATTCCTTAGGAATCGAGTCATGCACCCCTTTCTTTTTCTCGGCTCGTCCGGGTGGCGACTCCATTTTCTCCGAACTTAGGTTCATGTTCTCTAAGGCCCCAAGCCTAAACAGTGCTAAAGTCGCAAGAACCATTCCACCGGGAGTGGGGGCAAAAATCTCCGCTCACAGTGGTGACTCCATTGGGGATAAGAGAAGTTGATTCCGTTGGTCTTTATATTATTCTATTCTTTATTATAATGATATTATCCATTGCATCATCTTAGATTGCATCGTGTGCGTGAGTTAGGACGCCCGTGTTACCCGTGTTATGTTCTGTAAGGGATACCATACTTTCACTCAAGGTACGGAGATCGAGAATGTCATAACCACTCATAGCCTAGTACCATTTGGTATATACTTGCTATGGGAACCTAAGCCTTTTAACCCAAAGGCTAAAGCTCATGTAATTGGCCTAGTTACTTTTCTTAGTTTTTACCCCAAATGCATGTTGTTTGACTATGGTTAATTTATCTTGGCTTAAATCATGGCTTATTTGGTTTCTTCTTTTTCTAATATGACCTAAGTATATTGTAAGCTCAAAAGAAATTTTTCTTTAAATTCCAAAAGACCAAAGCTATTTTCAAAATTTTTCAAGATGGTCTTTGGACATAAGACTTTTCTAAAAATAATTAAAAAATTCTTTTGCTGATGGCCCAAATACTAAGTCCAAAATCCATTTTTTCCTAAAATCTTTTTACAATGGGCTTAGAAACAAAATTATTTTTATCCAACCTTTTCTTACAAAGAGCTTGCAAAATATTTAGGTCAATTATGAAATACCAAAAATCAATTGTGGGTCAAGTTTATACTAAGAATAAATTAACCATGGGCTTGTTTTTGGCATGAACCATTAGTTACTCTTTTCAAGTGAGAAATCTGTTATAAGGTTGGAACGAACGTCCTATTTATCCTTATTTGTTGATTGTTTGTGCATACATGCACACATGCATACATTTGCATCTCATATCATTGATCTCTTTGGCTCACAGCCCTAGATTACTATAGTTCTAAAGCTTACAACAATCAGACCTACGCCGAAGATGAAGTATCTAGCAACGACTCAATCACTTGCTTACCTAAAATAATGGAGCCCGAACAAATTCAAAGGATGGTGGATGAGGCCCTCAATGCCAAGATGGAAGAAATCAAAGAGGTCCTAGCTGAGACCATGAAGAACCAGTTGACTGCAATCTTAGAAAACCATGCCGAGGCATCTGCTAGCACTAAGAAACCAAAAAACAAAGGGAAGACCAAAGTTAGTGAAGTGGTTTTTGATGATGAAAAGGTGATCATTGATGACGATGATGAATGGGCTCAATACTACCAAGATGTTAAAGAGAAGAAGAAAGAACCAAAGGTTGGTGAGAAAGCAACTATCAAAAAGATCGAGACATCCGATGTTGAAAAGATGATTGCTGACTTAGAAAAGAAATTTTAGAAGAAGCTGAAAACCGAAGAGATGTCTAAGATCGACAAACTATTCGAACAAGATGAAGAGGTCCCTTATAAATTCAAGATGCCTTCCTTTGCTAAGTACAATGGGACAGAAAATCCTTATCTTCACGTGAAGCAATACATCACTGCCATGCAGTCTGCCCGAGCTACTAAGGCTCAAACCCTAAGGTACTTTATGCTCTCATTGGACCCTGTTGTCCAAAATTGGTTCAATACCTTAGATGATGGAACACAAAAGAGTTGGGATCTACTTTACAAAGCCTTCATCCAATAATATGGATATAATGTTGAGTTGGAAGTTACCTTGATGGAAGTGGAGGCCATTAGGCAAAGGCTGAATGAGAATTTTGTAGATTATGTCAAGAGATGGAGAAATAAGGCCGCTTTACTCAAGAAGAGGCCCGATGAATCCGATCAAATAAGGATGATTGTGAGAGGGGTGTTGCCTAATCTTTGTAAGAGGATGTCTCATACACTCATCTGTGATTTCAAAGACCTTCTCCTAGCTAGTTTGCAAATTGAAGAATGGGAAAGGGAGAAAAGATGTTTTGCAGCAAAAAGGAACGAGAAAGGGAGCTATCAACCTGGTAGCCAAAGCATGCAAAAGGTCATCGGTGTTAATGCTACTAACCAAGGAACAAGGGGACAATTTTCAGAATTGGGAAAATCGATGTCTTGGGTTCTCAACAAGCTTCAAAGAAAAGAATTGCTACAACCCTTAAATCCTCATCCTTTGCCTAACCCTCTTCCACCTAATTTTGACACCAAAGCATTTTGTCAATTTCACCAAATGCAAGGACATGACATGGATAGATGTGTGAGGTTGAGACATGAGATCCAAAATCTAATTGATAATGGGAAGCTACCCGAGCCTAATAAGCCAAACACCAAAGACAACCCATTACCAAAATTTAATAGGGTACAACCACTGGCAACCTTCATGACTGGAGGAGGTTTACATGAGGCCTTTGTCATGTCTTCTTTTCAAGATGTGGCTGGAGAAGCGACCAAAAAAGAAGAAGAGGCATTTGTCAAAATTGAAAAAGCTATGATGGGTGGAGAAGTAGCAATTTGTGTTGTTAACAGATTTTGGGATTCAAGTGATAGTGATGATGATACTATATCCAAGAAGGAGGAGTGGACTTGGTCCGAGCCCGAAGAAGATGAGGTGATGAATACTAGATTCGGTAAGCCTTACGCAAGGCCACCACCTAAGGAGATAGAAACTAATAAGGGGAAGGAAGTCGAAATAGAAGAAGATGATACTATGCTCAAGCAATTGAAAAGAACCCAAGCAAGCGTTAGCATTTGGAACTTGTTGGCTACTTCTAAAAAGCACCGAGAAACTATGGCCAAAGCCTTAGCTAGCATGCCAATTTCTACCTCCACAACACCAGAGGAGTTAATCAACTTCATAAAAATTGGGGAAGTAATGAAATGTGAAGAAGTCCAAGAAAAGACTGAAGTTAATATGGGAGCAGTTTCTTTTTCAGATGCGGACTTATCGGAGGAGGGGAGAGACCACATCCGTCCTCTCTTTATCAAAATAGAAGTCAAGGGGAAGAGGACTCCATGTGTAATGGTCGATGATGGGTCCGCCATAAATGTTTGTCCACTTAAGATATTGCCAAAGCTAGCCATGTCGACAAGAGATCTCAACCCAACCGAGGTGACAATTCGTGCTTATGACAACACTAAGAGGCATGCCGAAGGGACTTTCAAAACGGCTGTCAAGGTTGGGCCAATTGAATCTATTATTGAATTTGTTGTTTTAGACATACCAGTTACCTTTGTCTTGCTCTTGGGGCGACCATGGTTTCACCCTCTTGGTGGAGTTCCTTCCACCCTTCATCAAAAAAATAAAATTCCCCAACAGAAATGAGACAGTGGTCATTGAAGCTGCAGATAATGAGATTGTTAACGCTCTAATGGTTGAGAGGCCTCTCAATGGTTTTTAAGTAGCTGCAATTTTTGATGATGAAGTAGTGGACTCTAAAGTCTTGAATATGATGAAGAACATGAACTACCTTCCTGGAGCTGGTCTTGGAAAGGGTAAGGCCGGTTTGACAAAGTTGCCAGATTTTAGAACTCAAGCTTCCAAGAAGTGGTTGGGATATGATGAAGCCAATGATGTCCAGCCAAAGAAGAATGAGAAGATGAGCTTCCCACCACTTGAAGGAATCTTTGTCAAGGCTCCAGATATGGGACCACTCTAAGGAAAGCCTGAGCCAATCATGTTCATGGGTAAGTTAATCCTAGGTTTTGAAATTTTTGCAGATGTTGCCGAGTTAGTGGAGCAAGTGAAGAAAGAGCTCACCTGTCAACCAACAAAGAATCTAATCCAAAAGAGAAGAATGAAGCTGCCCTGAAAGCCGAGAAGACTCCGGAGGAGATTGCCACCTTGGTTGAAGAAAAGTTTGAAGTCATCCTGCTTTATGATTCTGAGGACAATGATTTTGATTTTGATTTTAATTTGTCTGCTTTGTATGAGGATGATGATGTTTTCTTTTCCAAAATGAATGCAATAAAATCTGATTTTGCTTACTTGTGTGATGTTTCCCTGATGGTTGCATACATTCAAATAGAAGTTACATGAGCATCTTTAATATTAATTATGTTAACACACAATCATTAAATTTGGGAACAACTGAAAATCCTAAAAACATTAGCATAGCATCCGACCTTACTCCTGATGAGAGAGAGATTTGAAAAAATATTCAAAAAATATGAAGTATTTGTTTGGTCTTATGAAGATATGTTGGGGATAGATCGAGACATAGCCTAGCATCACATTCTTACTTACACTCACATAAAACTTGTCAAACAAAAGCTTAGGCGATTAAGACCTGAGTGGGCTGAATTGGTTAAAGAAAAGGTCACCAAGCAAATACAAGTGAAGTTCCTTGAAGTGATAAAATACCCAGATTGGCTAGCCAACATAGTACCTATGCCAAAGAAAGATGGGAGGATAAGGGTTTGCGTGGACTATAGAGATCTAAACAAGGCTTCCCTTAAGGATGATTTTCCTTTACCTCATATAGATGTTCTCATTGATAGTGTAGCCTCTAGCGTGCTACACTCGTTTGTAGATGGATTTTCCGGATACAATAAAGTGTTAATGGCCCAAGAGGATAAAGCCAAAACTGCCTTCATTACTACATGGGGTATATTCTATTATAGGGTGATGCCATTCGGCTTAAAGAATGCTGGAGCAACCTACCAAAGGATGGCCACCACACTATTTCATGACATGATGCACAAAGAAGTTGAAGTATATGTTGATGATATGATGGTCAAGTCGGATACAAGGGAGCAACATTTCCAAAACTTAGAATTATTCTTCAATAGAGCTTTGAAATATAAGCTAAGATTAAACCCGAAGAAGTGTGTATTCGGTGTTACTTCAGGCAAATTATTGGGACATGTAATTGGTCCGAATGGCATTGAGATTGATCCTGACAAAGTTAAAGCAATCAGGGATATGCCAGCCCCAAAGACGGAGAGAGAAGTTCAGGGATTCATTGGTAAACTGCAGTACATTAGCAAATTTATAGCAAAGCTCACAACAATCTGTGATCCTATCTTCAAGTTGCTTAGAAAGAATCAGCCGGTCGTATGAAATGAAGAATGTCAAAAGGCCTTTGATCGAATAAAAGAGTATTTATTAAATCCACCTGTTTTGAAACCAGATAAACCCGGCAAACCTCTATTACTATGCTTAGCAGTAGAAGAAGAGTCGATAGGAGCTATGCTAGTCCAAGCAGATGAGTCGAGGAGTGAGCATGCCGTTTACTATTTTAGTAGAAAGCTCCTACCTTATGAAATTAAGTATAGTATCATCGAAAAGACATGTATAGCTGGGATTTGGTCTTCTAAGAAGTTGCGGCATTACTTTCAATCATATAGTGTGCAAGCAATTTCCAGGCTGGATCCAATGAACTACTTAAGGGAGACACCCTTTTTGATTGGGAAATATGGTAGATGGTTGATAATATTAGAAGAATTCGAGATCGAATATGTAATCAGGAAAACGATCAACGGTAGAGCGGTAGCAGAATTCCTGGCTCAACAATCATTACCAGAAAGTGAAGAGGTAATCTTTGATTTCCAGATGAACATTTAGAAGCAACTGAAGTACAAGGGTGGAAAATGTATTTTAATGGAGCAGTAAACAGGAAAGGAGCAGGTTTGAGAGTTATATAGAATCACTTGAAGGGAAACTTATCCCTTTAGCAAAGAAATTGAAAATTAGGGCAACCAATAATATGGTGGAGTACGAAGCTTGTATTTTTGGTTTGGAAACCCTAATGATTATGAAGGTGGATAAGGTGGAAGTGTATGGTGATTTGTTGCTAGTTGTATCCCAAATAAATGGAGAATGGGAGTTGAAAGAAGAAAAATTGAAACCATACCACCATTACTTGACCATGATGAAGAAGAATTTTAAGGAGTGTAGGTTTATACACCTGTCAAGAGAAGAAAATCAAATGGCTGATGCCCTGGCCACATTGGCTTCGGTATGGGAAATTCCTGCCAGCCTATTCCTTAAGCCTCTAATCTTGACCAGCTCATCAACTCCTTACTGTGAATATGAGACAATCATGGAAGTTGATACAGACCATGATGCATGGTATGATACTATAAGATGATTTTTAGAGGAAAGAGAATACCCGCCGGGGGTAACAAAGAAAGAGAGAAGAGCCATAAGGAGATGGTCATTGCAATACATCACCTTCCATGGAGAGTTATATCGAAGATGGCCTGATGGAGTGCATTTGAAATGTTTAAGAAAGTCTAAAGTGGAGCACATCATGTCAGAAATACATGTGGGAAGTTGCGGTCTGCACATGAGTGGTTTGGCCCTAGTTAAGAAGATTATTCGACAAGGTTACTATTGGTTAACCATGGAGAAAGACTGTATTGAGTTTGTAAAGAAGTGCTAGCAATGTCAGATGTATGGTAACTTGAATCATATGCCTCCTGAAGAACTACATTCAATGTCTTCACCCTAGCCATTTGCCACCTGGGGTATCGACATTATAGGAGAGATACATCCGACAGCCTCAAACGGTCACCGTTTCATTGTAGTAGCAGCTGATTATTTTTCAAAATGGGTCGAAGCTGAATCCTTCAACAAGCTGGATGCAAGTCAAATGGCTAGGTTTATTGAAAAGAACCTCATCTGTAGATATGGGGTCCCACACAGTGTGCTATCAGACTATGGGATACAGTTTCAAAGAGCGATTAAAGGTTTATTTTCAAAGTACCAAATCCATCATCATCGATCCTCTCCTTATAGACCAAAGGCTAATGGTGTCGTGGAAGCAACAAACAATACAATTAAGCAAATCTTGTCCAAAATGACCAAGACTTACAGGGATTGGTCAGAGATGCTTCCCTTTGCTTTATGGGGATATAGGACAAGTGTGCGAACACCTATTGGGATGACACTATTCTCTTTGGTTTATGGAATGGAAGCAGTGTTGCCTATTGAAATTGAGATCAAGTCGTTAAGATTAGTCTTGGAAGCTGAATTGCCTGAAATGAAATGGGTAGGAAGTAGATACACTCAGTTCGCTCTACTGGAAGAGAGAAGGTTAAAGGCATTGTATCATCACCAACTGTATCAAAAGAAGATAGCTCAGGCCTACAATAGAAGGGTTAAAATCAGAAAATTCAGAGTTGGGGATTTGGTTTTGAAGCAATGTAAGCCTAATTTATCTGATCCAAGAGGAAAGTTCAGACCTAGTTGGGAAGGGCCATATGTCGTGAAACAAGTCATGAGCAAAGGTGCGGTGAAGTTATCAGACATGGATGGGAACGAATTTAGTGAGCCAGTAAACATTGACAGGTTGAAAAGGTTTTATGTATGATAGAAAAAAGGGAAAAAAGGAGCTTGCTAGGTTGAAAACACAAAAAGAGCAGCCTAGGTAAAAGTTAGAGCAATCCGCTAGTCCCGAAAACCCAAAAGGGTGGGCTAGGCAACAATTAGGGCTAAAAGAGAGAAAATAGTCAATTAAAAAACCCGAAAGGGCTAGTTGGCAATAGGAGTGATCTTGTGTATGCTAGCTTTATGTTTGGTTGTTCCCCAATTCAATAAAACAGAATTGATGTTAAAATTGTTCCGTGTGCACTGTTATAAGTATTCGACCATATATGAATGAAATAAATAAACACAATAGCAAAAGATGATGAAAAATTATAAATGGAAAAGAAGCATCCTTTATTACTTTAGTTATTATTTCATCCTAACAATACACTTTCTGAATTGACAAATGTAAAATCTATGGCAGTCAATAAGTGTAACGTGCAGGCCAGCTTTACCTTAATAGATCCAAGTAGGCTTCAGTCAAGCAAGGCATGTCTAAGTTGAAAGCAAAGTCAGAATCACGAGGCTCAGCTCCATACTGACTCCCAAGTCGACGAGGATCATAGCATGTACCTTGACGAAGAGCAGCAAGGGGAACGTACATCAAGTATGTCCGCATGGTGATATGAGAAATCTTCCACCGAGGTACCAACCAACGGATATTGACTTCAGAGCGTGAGTGGATCCAGTCAACCCAATCAGTATATGAAGAAGCAAGATGGAGTAGCTTCCTAGTAGAATGATGACATGGCAGGTATCTGGTAAAATCCATGGAGGGAGTATCAAGCGAACAAAGACGTTCCTGAAGCCAAATCCGTGAAGAAAGAATTAAATAAAAAAAAAGAAGAAGAAAAGAAAAAAGAGTCTGCTAAGTTGAAAACCCGCAAGGGCAGCTTAGGCAAAAACAAACCTTTTCCAAAAGTGAAATGGAAAAGATGAGATGATGGGAAAAGATAAGACCATATGGCATAAGGAAAGGAAGTGGCAATGAATTTCCTTTACCACGTTGGATTTGGTTTAACAAAAGAAGTGGATGTAAATTAATGGTGTACTGTAATAAATAAAAAAAAAGTGGTGCAGTAACATAAAAAAAATGAAGGATTACAGTAAAGAGGAAAATTGTATATTTTTCATTATTGTAAAATGTTTTACAATTGCTACAATATTTACATATCACTAAGAGGGTGGTGGTAGGTCACCAAATAAAGACTTGAAAAAATCGTCGCCTGCTGGAGGAGGGGGCAAATTACTCATCCCGGGATCACCCGAAGTAAAAGCACTAAAATCCCTATTGCCTTGGAGTTCCGATCTATCATGGTCTTCATCAGAAGTAGATGAAAGGATCTCATGTACATCAGTCTGGGGGCCTCTTGATGAAGAAGCGTCGGGATCCATCATCCCCCAAAATTAGAAGTTATGGAACATTTGTTCGGATTGATTATATAAGCTTTCAAAATGAGAAGCCTGCTGACGACTTGCAGCCAACTCTTCTTGAAATTTCCTTTTTTGTTCTTCGAGCATCTGCTGTGAGCCAAAAAGGAAAAAAAGGTAAGAGCATATATAATCATGCATACATATAGCATAAATTACCATGAAATTGGGAACGTACCAGGTAATTCAAATATATACCCTGCGAAGTAAAGAATCAAAAAGAAGATATCAAATCAACGGGGCATGGAAAGCCTATTCGCTTGTGGAAGCCCCAGTCACTTTGCAAAGAGAAGAAATGCGTGCTTATGCAAACAACTAGACAAGAAAAACATCAATCAAAGCTGGCATGAAAGAAAAAAATCCTTGGGGGGGGAGGCAAGGAGAGGATACGAGGTCCAATTAAAGATAGCTGAATTTTTACAAAAAGGAAGAACAAAAGAATGGAACATTAGAACTCTCAAAAGATTGAAGATGCAAAAGACAAAAGATCAGTTCAGCTAAGAGAGTTGAAGCCAGGGTAAAGACCCGACCTCCAAAGGATGAAGATCCATTCTGAGGGTTAAGAACCACCATGCATAGAACAGCCAGAGCAGTCAGACTTTTTAATTAAAAAGTTAGTCAAATTCATTCTCGGGTCCAAGTACCCAAATAAAATCAATCTCGGGTACAAGTACCCAAATTAGATCAAAATCAATTTGAATCGGGCCCTTAGGTCCAGAACCTAGAATTATCCTTGAGTCCAGAACTCGAATCGGGTCTAGAACCCAAATTTTTCCCTTAGGTCCAGAACCTAGAATCTCTTCTAAATCTAGAACTTAGCTCGGGTCCAAAACCCAAATTTTTGTTAGGTCCAGAACCTAGAATTATTCTTGAGTCCAGAACTTGAACCGGGTCCAGAACCCAAATTTTCCCATAGGTCCAGAACCTAGAATTATCCTTGAGTCCAAAACTCGAATCGGGTCCAGAACTCAAATTTTCCTTAGGTCCAGAACCTAGAATCATCCTTGAGTCTAGAATTCGAACCGGGTCTAGAACCAAAATTTTTCTTTAGGTCTAGAACCTAGAATCATCCTTGAGTCCAGAACTCGAACCGGGTCCAGAACCCAAATTTTTCTTTAGGTCCAGAACCTAGAATTATACTTAAGTCCAGAACTCGAATCGGGTCCAGAACCCAAATTTTTCTTAGGTCTAGAACCTAAAATCATCTTTGAGTCCAAAACTCGAAGGGTCCAGAACCCAAATTTTGCTTAGGTTTAGAACGTAGAATTATCCTTGAGTCCAGAACTCGAACCGGGTCCAAAACCCAAATTTTTCCTTAGGTCTAGAACCTAGAATTTATCCTTGAGTCCAAAACTCGAACCGGGTCCAGAACTCAAATTTTCCTTAGGTCCAGAACCTAGAATCATCCTTGAGTCCAGAATTCGAACCGGGTCTAGAACCAAAATTTTTCTTTAGGTCTAGAACCTAGAATCATCCTTGAGTTCAGAACTCGAACCGGGTCCAGAACCCAAATTTTTCTTTAGGTCCAGAACCTAGAATTATACTTATGTCCAGAACTCGAACTGGGTCCAGAACCCAAATTTTTCTTAGGTCTAGAACCTAAAATCATCTTTGAGTCCAAAACTCGAAGGGTCCAGAACCCAAATTTTGCTTAGGTTTAGAACGTAGAATTATACTTGAGTCCAGAACTCGAACCGGGTCCAAAACCCAAATTTTTCCTTAGGTCTAGAACCTAGAATTTATCCTTGAGTCCAGAACTCAAACTGGGTCCAAAACCCAAAATCTCAACCATCTCAAAAATTAAGTCTTATTGCTTTTCACTCTCTTTCACTAAAGTTTCAGATCATTCAAGCAGGGGGCAAACTGTAGACCCTTAATTTTTGACCCAGTCCGGTCCAATATGTTTTATTTAGTCCAAAATGATTTTTGTTGTCTAATTTGTCCAAAATAAATTTTGTTAAATAAAAAAAAACAAATAAAGTCAAAAATAAAAATAAAAATAAAAATTGGCGTCAGAAAAATCGGTGACTTAAAAATCGGAGTCAGAAGATGCTTGCGGGCGAAATGGCACACGCCATTTCGTCCGCAGGAATTTCCTGCCGCAACGCCCGCTCCTCGCCCACTGCCGTAGTTAACTGCAGCAGATTTATTCGCCAGTGCAAATTTTTTGAAACCTAATTCAATTAGGTTTCAGTTTCCTTTTCTTATCAATATTACATTCCGTGATTAATTAGGAATAAATCATATGAAACCTCTATAAATAAGGACCAAAGGCAATCAAATAAAAAGAGGCCGAAGGGGAGAAAATTGGACAGTAGAGGGAAAATCCAAATCTGTGAAGGAAAAGCTTCAATTCAATTGATTTTTAAAGTAGCAGAAACATGATTTAAGGGATTCAAAAGGCAAAAAGCCTTGTCTTTGGAGCTTGTTCATCCAAGAAGCAATTTTGGTGCAACTTACAAAATAAGGTATGAAATTCTAATTTCTTTATATTTTACATAGTAGCATAAACTAATAAATGATGTCTTTTAATTCAAAAACTCTAAAACCTTAATTCCCTTTGTTCAAAGTTTAAAAACACTAATACGTTACTTTATTTTCCAAAAAGACTTAAAATTGTTATTTTTACCTCTTCAAAATCTTAAAACCTTAATTGAACATATTTTTCAATAAAACCAAAATTTGATTCTGTTTCTTTCAAAAATTTAAACTAGGTTCTGTTTCTTTAAAAAAGCTTTAAAAAAACATTTTTTCTATTTATAAAAACTTTAATCCATTTGTTTAAATTCATAAAACTTCATAAAATTATCAAATTTATTTCTAAATTCTAAAAGCCAATTCATCACCCGAGACCCTAATTTTAAATCCCAAAACCCTAATTCAACTTCCAAACTTAAAATAGTAAACTTTAACCTCTTTAAAACCTTAAACCCTAACTTTTTCTAAACCTTAATCCTTTAAAACATTAAAAATCATAAAAACATAAATATTTTAAATTTACAGAGTAAGCTTGAAATCACCATTTAAAACCACAAATCAAAAATATTTTAAAATGTCTAAAACCCTAGTTTCATGATTTCACCATTCAAATATTAATTTAGTTAATCAAAGAGTCTTACCAACCTTTTAAAGCATAAAAACTCAATCTATTTTATTTCCATAAAAAAGTCAAAGTAGCTTAATTTTATGAATTTCAAAACCTTAACACATGAGATAAAGAACCCTAAATGGAAATAGTAGCTATAATTTGGATTTTATTTACCTTATTCAATTCCATATTTGATCATGCTTTGTTTTATTTCTTATGATTTAATTTATTTAAATTCAATGCTTGGTTTATTTTATTTATCATGGATGGATGTTTACTTTTTATTGATATTTATTATCTTTGATGAATGATTTATTTATTATGAATGGTTATTTACTTTTATCAATTTATTTAGATTTCCAAATGTTGTAAGAGGTATGTTTCCACTTGGTGGGTATCTCATTAGTTAAATATCATGTAATTTAATTTGCTTTTCTATTTTAGAACCAATGTAAAGGGCATATTTCTACCTTTCGGTGGGTGTCCTATTTAGGCATGCGATGTAAGGACATGTTTCCATCCTTGGATGGGAGTTCATTTATTTGCTTTGTTTGGACATTGCTTTGATTTTAATATAATGATGATTTCTTTTAATTATTGTGTGTAATATGGATAATGTTGTTATATTTAAGAATTTTATAATATTAAGACTTGTAAAGGAGGCCGGTTCCAATGAATCGGGCGTTGTGGGGGTGCTGGGCCATTTCTCACCTTCCCCACACGCACCCAACTTATCGAACCCATTAGGGGGTTGGGGATTCCTTAGGAATTAAGTCATCCACCCCTTTCTTTTTCTCGGCCCGTCCGGTGGCGACTCCATTTTCTCTGAACTTCGGTTTGTGTTCTCTAAGGCCCCGAGCCTAAACAGTGCCGAAGGAGTAAGAACCATTCCACCGGGAGTGGGGGCAAAAATCCCCGCTCACACATTTCCATTTAAGCAAGGACTATTGCACTTTAGATAGGCACATACACTTTACTTGGACAAGGTCTCATTGAGTTTAAATATTGTCTATCTCATATGCATGCTTATCCAAACTATCTCCACTAATAGACTCTACCTACCAAGAGAGATCAACAGGTCTTTAATAGGCTTAGAATGGAGTCTATAGGGGACACGGGTTAAATGAAGGCTATATTTGAGCTGGGGCAGATGTGACATTAATTACAAATCTTTACACCACAAACTTCTTGATGGAACCTTAGACAGCTGGGAGCAATCTTGCTAGACTCCAATTTCCTTTTATCTCCTTGAAAAAAATATAGAACTGATTAAGACGATCTTCATCTTTTCCTATTGCTTTTGCACAAACTCAGGACCAATTTTTTTTTCATTTTTCTCTTTTTTACTTTCTTTTTATTTTTTCCTTTCTTTTCTTCTTCTTCTTCTTCTTCTTCTTCTTTTTTTTTTGTCTTAGCTCTAAAAGAATTGTCTTGATTATGGATGAGTGGGGTAGAGTGAGTCTACTTTAATGAGGATAAATACTTCATTATCCTAATGTCATATTAATAAATTAGAGATATTAGGTCTAATATCAAGTGACCTTCAACTACTCATATGCTCTTTGGAACTTTAACTGTCCTTATGGTCTTGACTATCCATGTGAGTGATTTGCATTCTGAGTCCCTAGGATTTAATGTTTTTGTTACAAATCCTTCAGAGCATAGTGTTGTAGTTAGCAGGGTGTACTGAGATAGTCCATTTGTTATTTAGGATGAGGAGTTTTTTGGTGTCCTAATTGAGATGCCTTTTAGAGAGTATGATCTGATTCTAGGCATGGATTTGTTATCCAGGTATGGGGCCGTGGTAGATTGTCAGCGAAAATGTGTTACCCTAAGAACACATGATGGTAGAGATGTGGTGGTATCTGGTGAGCAGAGATATCTTTTATCCATGTTTATTTCAGTTGTATAAACTAGGAGGATGATTGGGAAAGGATGTGAGACATATCTTGCTCATGTTATAGATACCAGAGTGATGGGGTCATAGCTTGACAGTATACCTACAGTTGCTGAGTTTCCAAATGTTTTCCCTAATAAGTTGCCAGAGGTATCTCCTGAGAGAGGTGAAATTTGGTATTGATTCGATGCCTGGTATCACTCCAATTTCTATTACCCCTTATCGGATGGAACCTGTAGAATTAAAGGAGTTGAAGGTGCAGTTGCAAGAGTTGCTTGATAAAGAGTTTATCCGCCCTAGTGTGTTTTCGTGGGGAGCACTAGTTTTGTTTGTGAAGAAGGATGGCACCTTGAGATTATGTATTGATTATAAGCAGTTGTATAAGGTGTCCATCAAGAACAAGTATCCATTACCTTGGATAGATGATCTCTTTGATTAGTTTAAAGGAGCAACAATATTCTTTAAGATTGATCTAAGATCAAGATACCATCAATTGAGAGTTAGAGATGTATATGTACCCAAGACAGCTTTTCGCACGAGGTATGGGTATTATGAGTTTTTGGTGATGCCCTTTGGATTGAAAAATGCATTAGCAGCATTTATGGATTTGATGAATAGGGTGTTTAGGCCATATTGTAGACCCTTAATTTTTAATCAAGTCCAGTCCAAAGATTTTAAAACAGTCTGAAATAATTTTTATGGTATTTATTATTTATTTAAATATTTATTATTTATTTATTTTAATATTTATTTCAATTATATAATATTTATTTTATTTTATTTATTACTCATTATTTAAAATATTTATTATTTATTTTTAATAATATATAATACTTGTTTTAAATAAAAAATAAAATAAAAAGTAAAAAATCAAAAATTGGACGAATCGGCAAACGACGCGCTACGCAGCAATTTTTGCCAGCACAATTCTCGCCCCGCAGCAATTTTTGCTAGCATAATTCTAGCCCCAGCAGCCAGTTTGCCTAGCAAAAAATACTCCCACAGCTTTTTCCTAGCCAGTTTGGGCCCGTGCCTAATTTTTGACGAATCAGTGTTTTACTTGGTTTTAAAGTTTTATTTCCTTAAACAATTAGTATTATATTTTTTTTTATTTTTTCTTATAAATACCACATGGAAAGAATTACAAAAGGGGAAGGATTTTTTGGAGAGCGATTACTGGGACTTTTTCTTTTCTTCGGGCAGAAACACCAAAAATAAAAAGATACAGAGAAGACTTTTGGACCTTTAATCTTTGGCAATTTTTAGCTTTGAAATTGTGAACTTTTGAACTCTGAGAATTCTTAGAAATAAGGAATAAAAGACTTGGAACTTTAGTGAGCTTGAGCAAGGGAAAAGCAACAGAAACAAGAGAGGATCCATAATCAAGGCAACAAATCAGTATTGTCTTGGTGAATTATTCTGCTAGAATTTTATTCCATAAATTATGGAGGAACAAACAATGAAGTTGCATTCTTCATTAAATTAATATAACATGCTTTGATTATTTCAAGTATTGAATATGTTCTTTCTCTACTTAAATTAATTCGTAATAGATTATATATTTGAATTTTAATCCATTTAGTAATATATTAGCCTAATCTCTTTCAAGTGCATTTAATTAATATACCACAGTACCTTTATTTAATTTTATTAAATATTATCATAGTAAGTGTTTTAATTTCAAAAACTTTAATTCTGTTTTCATAAAAGTCCCAACCTAAATTTATTCAAAATCTGAAAATCCTAATTGCATGATATTAACCCTAATTTAATTAACCTAAACCCCATTATTTTTTTAGAATTACAAAACCCTAATCAATTTTTATTTTTACAAAAAACCTTCACAGTAGCCTAAATATTCTAAATAATATTTATATTAATTCCAAAACCCTAATTTAAAATGTAAGCTCTAGACTAATACATTTATTGCTTTATTTAGTTCTACATTTAATTATGTAGTTTATTATATGTCTTGATGATCAATTTATTTTCAATGTTTGATTTGTTTATCGTGGATGAATATTTTCTTTATTATTATTTGTTTATTAATAATGTAAGAGGTATGTTTCCATAATTGGGTACCTTATTATCTAAGCTTCACGTAATTTAATTTATGTTCTAATTTTAGGACTAATGCAAAGGACATGTTTCCACCTTTTGGTGGGTGTCCTATTTAGTTTTAGACATTGGACGATGTAAGGACACGTTTCCATCCTCGAATAGGTGTCCATTTATTTATTTTGTTTGCACATTATTTTAATTTTAGTATAATGATGCTTTATTTTAATTATTGCATGTAGTATGGATAATAGCATTATATTTAAGAATTCTATAATATTAAGACCTAAAAAGAAGGTCGGTTCCAATGAACTGGGCGTGTGAGGGTGCTGGGCCATTTCTCACCTTCCCTACACATACCCAACTTTCCATTAGGGATTCCTTAGGAATTGAGTCATCCACCCCTTTCTATTTTCCCAACCCGTCCGGGTGGTGACTCCATTTTCTCCGGGGTTAGGCCCGTGTTCTCTAAGGCACTAAGTCTAAATAGTGCCGAAGTCGTAAGAACCATTCCACCGGGAGAGTGAGACAAAAATCCCCACTCACACATACTTAGATTAGTTTGTGGTGGTCTTCATTGATGATATTCTAGTGTATTCATGTAATAAGGATGATATTCATTGATGATATTCTGGTGTATTCGTGTATTCATTGATTATACTGCAGACTTTAAGAGATAAGTAGTTATATGCTAAGCTATCTAAGTGTGAGTTCTGGTTTGATTAGGTAACTGTTGTCCCAAGATGGCAACCAAGAGGGGGGGGTGAATTGGTTTCCACAAGAAGTAATAACAATTTAAAAAACTCAACAAACAAGAAGTGCGGAATATGAAGATTGTTGAGTGATGAAGGAAGAAAGAACACACAAGATTTATAGTGGTTCGGATTTACTTCAATCCTACATCCACTTCCTTAACAACTTGTTAAGGTTCCACTAGACTTTGAAGTTTTTACAAGCTCACTTCCAACTTTGGTGTTTTTACAAGTTCACACCTAACTTTACAAGTGTTTTTCTAAGGCTCACACTTACAACCCACACAAGAGTTTTACAAGGCTCACTCTCTCAACCTAAGTGTTTCCCAAGCTTACACTCAAACTTATACAATGGTGTTTTCAATGCTAACACCTAACATTCATAACAATTCAAATACAAGTTTAAGCAAAAGGAAATTTGTTGCTTGGCTATGAAAATCTTTTCTTAATAATGTTATTCTTTTGTTTTCTCATGGAAACATTGTATTTATAGCCAATGTGGTCTTACTAGCCGTTATTGCTGTTTAGAATAAAGTCTTGGTAGAATAGACCTTCTTTACTTAAACTGTCCGAAGCATTTCGCGGTCGCCCTTCATGCAAGGATGGTCGCGCTCATGCTTCTCGCGGTCGTCCTTTAACAAGGGACGGTCGCTGCTTTTGAAAAAGCTACAACGGTCGAATTTTAGTGCTCTGCAGCTGGAATCTTGTCCATGCTGTGTTTGTCGGACCGTTTCTTGCCCATGCTTTGTTTGACGGGACGGTCGCGCCAAGCAGAGGTGCGGTCGCCCTTTTTGAATCTTCAAGTGGGTTTACAACGGTCATATTACGTGTCATTCTCTGACAGAGCAAAACTGAATGTCCGCCATAATTTGAATCTCGCGGTCGCCCTTAGTAGTTTTTCGCGGTCGCACTCATATTCTCGCGTCGAACTTCTGGACGCACCTGAGGACGCGAACACTACTGTTTCTTTGAGCAATTTCTTCTTGAATTGTTGGGCGGTCGCGACTATAAATGAGCGGTCGCTAAATTGGTAAGCGAGGTCGAATCATTCACCGTTCTTGTCACCGCGAACCTTACTGTGATTGTAATGATTTAAGTTCCTTGAGTAGCGGTCGGACAAATATTAGGACGGTCGCTATTATGTATGAGCGGTCGCGACTATGGTTGAACTTCTGACCGCGAAACCTACTGTGACAAGGTTTCATTCTGTAATTGCATGGAGCGGTCGTATTTAGGTGATGTGCGACCGCGAGAATTGTTCTGTTCACCTTTAATTGAAGCAACCTAATCCTGCAACAAGCTTTCTCAAACACAAGTTAAATAGATCATCCATTTGAGTTGTCAAGGATCAAAATTAAGATCATTTGTCTAACAATCTCCCCCATTTTGACTTTGACAATTCAAATGGAATGATGAAAAAATAATAAGTTTAAAATGCTCCCCCTTAATTTATGCATAAGTCATGATTAAGAGCATTGTGATAATCTTGGTGCATTAGGTTATGTATAAACAGTTTAAACAATTCATTGTACTATTTTCTCCCCCATTGTTTCTCCCTTATTATGTTTACTGAGTTTCATTCCTTTGTGTTGTTATTTTCTCCCCCATAATTTTATTGACATTCCATTTATACCACATTCCATTTTGGTATTTTCTCTCCCCCATTGGCATAGGCAAAATGAAATAAATGTTAAGCAAAAATATTAACAAAGCAAATGAAAGGAAATATAAACATTATATAGTTTGAAGTGGAGGAAAATACAAAACAGAAAGTAAATTAGCAAACATATGAAAATGCAAGCAAAAACAGACTAAAGCTAAGCTATTCTGAGTCATCATCTAACTCTAACTCTTCTTCAACTAAAGGAGCTTTCCCCTTATCTTGAGGTGCAACAGAGGCAGAGCTAGTGCTAATGGACTCTTCTTCTTCAGCAACGCTTTGGGTGTGATCACTTATATCCCAATCTTCAAGATTGCATTGAGGCAAGTCCAATTTGCCTTGCATGTCATAAAGATCATGGTGCATGTGGGATATAAGGTCTATCCTTTTGTTCAAGTGCTGGAATCTCTTGGAGACACTCTTCTTGAACTTAGAGAGTTTCCTTGAGAGAGTCTTGATAGCTTGGAGGATGAGTTGTGTGGAGGATGAAGCAGTTTCTTTAGCAGCTTTTGATGAAGTTGCTTTTGAAGGTAGTTCTACTGCAACTTCTACAGAATCTCCCTCTTCCTCAATTGTATACCTTGGCCTTTTCTTTTGTCTATCCATAACTCCTTTCTTGCCATAGCAGTATACATATGACCCTTCTATCTTCCTTACACAACCAGCATGCTCTAAGTAATCCATTGTGATAGCATTGGAGGCTAGAGTGAAAGGGTTCCTCAAAGTGGCTAAGTTCAGATCATTCAGAAGGTTTAGGTGCCTAGCTATTTGAGTAACTTGAGAGGATAGGAAGAAGGTACCAGTTCTTGTAACAGCATGATGATAAAAGGTATCAATCAAGAACTTGGTTGTGTTCATTTTGATGTTGTGGGTGAAAGCATAGAGAAAGATAAGGTCTCTCTTGGTTACTTTCTCATTCCCATCTGCTCTTTGGTGAATGGTATAGGTGATAATCCTATGGAGCATCCAGTGGGTGAGAGATTTGATGTGCTTGGCTTTAGATTCCTTTTCAAAGGAAGTTTCAATGGAAATTTCTCGCCAGAAATCAGAAAGGGTTGGGTTTGAGAAGATTTGGTCATTGTAGGAGGTTATACCTTCAGAAGGGAAGTTCCAAATTCTGCCAAAATCTTCAAGGGTTAAGAATTGATACTGATCAAAGAGTTTGAACCTAACCCCATACCACCCTAGTGCAGAGTTTGCACTCTTCTCTATCTGGAATGACATTAGAAACTCCTTACTTAGACTAGAGTAACCTACCTCTTCGGGAAAGACAAAATTTCTCCATCCAAGGACATCCAACAATCCTTCAATTTCGTCCTTGATGCCCAAGGCAGACAGCATCCCACCAAAAGGTGATTTGGTGCCTTCAACCTTCTTCTTCTTTAGCATGGCATACCTAATGTCTTCCTCAGTGGTTTGGTGATGAGGTTTGTGAATTTTCTCACCCCTTTTTGATTGTGGAGGAGATGGAGGTTCAACAACAGGTTCTCTAATGGTGATTCCTGGAACTCTCTTAGCTTGACCCTTAATTTTGGAAGTGGTTTTTCTTTTGGGAGCCATTGAAACAGAAAGAACAGATGAGAGCAGGAAAACAGAGGTTCAATTGAATGACAGATGATGATGAGTAGATTTTAGGGTTTCAGAAAGTTTTCAGAAGCAAAATATCAAAGAAAATGATTTATTATGCTCTTAAATAAATGAAATAACGAAAATAGCCGTTTAAGACTGTTGAAAATCAAGAATTGCGACCTGTCACACAGCCAACGGTTATAAATTTTCGAGTAGAGTGTACAGGGTGCGGTCGCAGATTTAATAAGGTGCGATCGCGACATGGGGTACAGCGTCCATTATTATGATCAGTACGCTCGCGAGTGAAGAATAACATCTGTAACGGTCGAAACTATTCAAATTGGTGCGATCGCGCACAAATTTTCTCGACCGCGCTCAGAGAATTTTATTGATTGAAACTAGCAGACGAAGTAGCGAGCGCGAAAGAACACTGGAGCGACCGCTACATACTCAAAAATAAAAGATTCAAGGAAAGATGGAAGATATTCTAAGTGTGTTAAGAAAAATTAATTTCATGCACATAGAAACTTTATTTTAAGGCAAAAAAAAATTCTAATTAACTCAAAGTGATTCCATCAATCATTCCTAAATTGAGTTTGATGAAGTTAAGTCTATCTTCATTCAAGGGTTTTGTAAAGACATCAGCAAGTTGATTTTCTGTATCTATGAATTCTAAGATTATGTTCTGATTTTGTACATTTTCCCTCAAAAAATGATGTCTAATATCTATATGCTTGGATCTAGAATGTTGGATAGGATTTTTAGATAAATTGATAGCACTAGTGTTGTCACATTTAATGGAAATATTGTTAAAAACCTTACCATAGTCAAGCAATTGTTGTTTCATCCATAATACTTGTGTGCAACAAAAACATGCTGCAACATACTCAGCTTCCGTTGTGGATAAAGCAACTGATGCTTGTTTCTTACTATGCCAAGAAACTAGACAATTACCAAGAAAGTGACATGCTCCTGTTGTGCTTTTCCTATCTAATATACTACCAGCATAATCTGCATCTGAAAATCCTATAATATGAAATGATGTGTTTTTAGGATACCAAAGTCCTAAATGTATTGTACCGCTCAAATATTTCAAGATTCTCTTAGTGGCATTCAAGTGTGATTCTTTAGGACTAGTTTGAAATCTAGCACAAAGACATACACTATACATTATATCAGGCCTAGAAGCAGTTAAGTAAAGTAGTGATCCGATGATACCTCGATATTTCTTCTCATCTACTGCTTTACCATTATCATCTTTACCTAATTTCAATGATGTGCTCATAGGAGTTTTGCTAGTTTTGCAGCCATCCATTCCAAATTTCTTGATGAGTTCTTTTGTATATTTGGATTGGTTGATGAAGATCCCATCTTTACATTGCTTGACTTGCAGTCCAAGGAAAAACTTGAGTTCACCCATCATGCTCATTTCAAATTCCCTAGTCATACAAGAAGCAAATTCTTTGCACAGGGCTTCATTAGTAGCTCCAAATATTATGTCATCCACATAAATTTGTACAATCAAAATGTTGTGCTTATTCTTTTTAACAAAAAGAGTTGTGTCTACTTTTCCTTTTGAAAAACCATTTTCAAGCAAATATGCACTAAGTTTATCATACCAAGCTCTAGGTGCTTGCTTTAATCCATATAAAGCTTTGGTAAGTTTGAAAACATGATCAGGAAATTTGTAGTTTTCAAAACCAGGAGGTTGTTCAACATAAACTTCTTCATTTATGAGTCCGTTTAGAAATGCACTTTTAACATCCATTTGATAAAGCTTAAAATTCATATGACATGCAAAAGCAAGTAATATTCTAATAGCTTCCAATCTAGCTACAGGGGCAAAGGTTTCATCATAGTCAATACCTTCTTCTTGATTATAACCTTTGGCTACCAATCTTGCTTTATTTCTAATGATGTGACCATTTTCATCAAGCTTATTCCTATAAACCCATTTGCATCCTATTATAGAATGATCTATAGGTCTAGGAGTAAGTTGCCAAACATTATTTCTTTCAAATTGATTAAGTTCATCTTGCATTGCAATTATCCAATTTTCATCATTTAAAGCTTCCTCAATAGTTTTTGGTTCAATTTGAGAAACAAAAGCAACATTAACATCAACATGATTAATTTTAGATCTAGTAGTTACTCCCTTTGATGTTTCTCCAATGATGAGTTCCTTTGGATGATCTTTCTTGTATTGCCAATCCTTAGGTAGATCTTGAGCCTTTTCTTCAAGTTGATTGATCTTTGGAGTATCAATAGATTCAAGAGGTTCAAGAGTGCCTGCAGGGTCATTGAAAGTAATACCTTTCTTTTGATCAAGTTTAGATGATTCATCAAATACAACATGCATTGATTCTTCTATAACTAGAGTTTTCATATTAAATACTCTATATGCTTTGCTATATGATGAATATCCTAAGAATATGCCTTCATCTGATTTGGATGAGAATTTTCCAAGATTATCCTTGGTATTCAATATGAAGCATTTGCATCCAAATACTCTAAAATATCCAATTCTGGGTATTCTTCCATTCCATAGCTCATAAGAAGTTTTATTAGTTAAATGCCTTTTATAAACACGATTTGCAATGTAACAAGCTGTATTAACGGCTTCCGCCCAAAAATAAGATGGTAAATCATATTCATTGAGCATTGTTCTAGCCATTTCAATTAAAGTTCTATTTTTCCTTTCAACTACACCATTTTGCTGTGGAGTTCTAGGAGCAGAAAAATTGTGTGAAATGCCAATTTCATTGCAAAAGTTTTCAAAGTTTTCATTTTCAAATTCTTTGCCATGATCACTTCTAATAGATGTGATCACGTATCCTTTTTCATTTTGAACTCTTTTTGCAAAGGTTTTGAAGTAATTAAAGGCTTCATTCTTTTGAGCTAAGAAATTAACCCATGTGAATCTAGAGTAGTCATCAACAAGAACAAATGCATATGATTTGCCTCCTAAGCTTGTAACTCTATTTGGTCCAAACAAGTCTAAATGAATGAGCTCTAAAGGTCTAGAGGTGCTTATAACATTCTTTGTTTTAAATGAGCTTTTATGTTGCTTACCATGTTGACAAGGTTCACAAATCCTATCTTTATCATATTTTATCTTAGGTAAGCCATCAACTAAATTCTCATTACAAATATATTTCAATTGATCCATACCAGCATGTCCTAGTCTTCTATGCCATAACCATGCATCATTATTAGTGGACATTAAACATGTATGATCAGAATGTATGCTTACATTGTAAGTGTTGTTTGTTCTAGTACCCTTAAATATGATAACATCATTTGAATTTGTGATTTTGCATTCCTTGGAATCAAACTTAACAAAGTATGCTTTATCACAAAGTTGACTAACACTTAGCAAGTTATGTTTCAAACCATCAACAAGCCATACATCTTCAATTAAATCCTTACCAATAGAACCAATGGAGCCAACACCAAGAATTTTACCTTTAGCATTGTTTCCAAAAGTTACGTTACCTCCATGTTTATAGGTAATACTTGTAAAGAGCTTTGCATTTCCAGTCATATGCCTTGAGCATCCACTATCCACAAGCCATGTGCTTTCATTGGTAGTAGATTTTAGGCATACCTGCAAGCCAATTGTGGTCATCCTTTTTTAGGTACCCACATATAGTTGGGTCCTTGATGGTTAGTAGAAAGAGTGCCTTCTAAATTTAGATGAGCTTTTCTTATATAACAATAGAAATTTTTGTGACCAAATTTCATGCAATATGTGCATTGCCATGGTATCCTATGCTTCTGCATTTTTCTTTTTGCATTATACATACAACTACAAGTATGTGATTTCTTTTGTACAAGTTTAGTAAACAACAATGCATAATTGTTTTTGGCTTTATCTCCTAGTGAACCGTAAGAAGTTCTTTTAGTCTTGGTGCAAGCATCTTTGATATGAACATCAGAAATTTTAGTTGTAGATGCTTTCACAAAAGTTGGTTTACTAGGTGCAATGTTGGTTGAGCCATTGAATCCTAATCCATATTTCAAGGAAGGTGATCTTTGATTATTAATTAATGTGTTCAATGCTTCCTTTCCTTTATGAAATCTGGAAATTGATTCTTTTAGTTCTTTTAGTTCATGCTTCAATGCCTCATTCTCTTTAATCACTTTTTCTAAGTCATGTGAGCTTTTATTTAATTCTCCTATTGTATTCATCAAATGTTCATTTGAGGTTTTCAATTCTAAGGTAGAGTTCTTTAAGCATATAAAATCCTTTTCTAACTTAGAGTTTTTTTCTTTATAGAGCATCATTTTGGAGAAATATTTTTCTATTTTAGAATTCATGTGCTCAATCAAATCACTATCATCTATATCACTTATATCATCATGTGCTACAAGATCAAAAGATTGAGTACTTACCTCATTGGAGTCATCTTCAATAGCCATGAGACAAAGATTTGCAATTCCTTCCTCTTCTTCTTCTTCACTTGAGGAAGAGTCATCCCATGTGGCTTTGAGAGACTTTTTCTTTTCTTTATCCCATTTCCTTTTGTTCTTTAATTTGTAGCAATCCGACTTGATGTGACCGGTTTTTCCACATTCATAGCATTTTACCTCATTTTTCTTTTCTTTATCTTTGAAGGAGAATTTAGGAGGTGTACCTTTGTTTGCTTGTAATCTTTTCTTCCTTTTCCATTCATTCATTCTTTTTGAGAACATTGCCATTTCATCTTCATCATCAGTACCTTCATTGCTTGAGCTCTCAACTTCTTTGATTGCTTTGAGTGCAATTGGTTTTCTCTTTTCTTTCTCACCTTGATCTTCTTCTTTTTCACTGTGCAGCTCAAAAGTGAGTAATTTACCAACTAGCTCGTCGGTTCTTAATGTGCTGAGATCATGAGCTTCTTCTATGGATGATACTTTGGATTCAAAGTTCTTTCTAGCTCTTAGGGCTCTCAAGATTTTACTGTTTACATCACCTTGATCATATACCTTGCCATACTTCTTTAGTTCATTGACAATAGCAAGCAAGCGATTTGTCATGTCGGTGACGTTTTCATTTGGTTTCATCTTGAATAGCTCATACTCATGAACATGCATTTGTTTTTTGGTGAATCTTACTTGAGTCGTACCTTCATGGTAGTTTTCAAGTGTTTTCCAAATGCAATGTGCACAAGTTAAATGTTGAACTCTTCCACCTTCTTCTCTTGAAATGGAGTTCATCAAGATGGAAGCAGCTCTATTGTTCTTGAATCGATCTCTGATATTGCTAGTTGACCATTGAGCTTTGGGAAGAGGAACTTGAATACCGTCAACTTCATGAGTAGGAGATTTCCACTCATTTTCCACGAAATCCCATAGTTCAATCCCTTCACTGTCTAGAAACAAATACATTTTGTGTTTCCAGTATGAGTAATCCGTTCCATCAAAGTAAGGTCTAAGAATAGAGTTAAGATTTCCATGAGAGCTTGATGAAGAAGAAGTTGCCATTGTGGATCAGATTTCACAATTAAGCTTAAGAAATCTCAGGGCTCTGATACCAATTGTTGTCCCAAGATGGCAACCAAGAGGGGGGGGTGAATTGGTTTCCACAAGAAGTAATAACAATTTAAAAAACTCAACAAACAAGAAGTGCGGAATATGAAGATTGTTGAGTGATGAAGGAAGAAAGAACACACAAGATTTATAGTGGTTCGGATTTACTTCAATCCTACATCCACTTCCTTAACAACTTGTTAAGGTTCCACTAGACTTTGAAGTTTTTACAAGCTCACTTCCAACTTTGGTGTTTTTACAAGTTCACACCTAACTTTACAAGTGTTTTTCTAAGGCTCACACTTACAACCCACACAAGAGTTTTACAAGGCTCACTCTCTCAACCTAAGTGTTTCCCAAGCTTACACTCAAACTTATACAATGGTGTTTTCAATGCTAACACCTAACATTCATAACAATTCAAATACAAGTTTAAGCAAAAGGAAATTTGTTGCTTGGCTATGAAAATCTTTTCTTAATAATGTTATTCTTTTGTTTTCTCATGGAAACATTGTATTTATAGCCAATGTGGTCTTACTAGCCGTTATTGCTGTTTAGAATAAAGTCTTGGTAGAATAGACCTTCTTTACTTAAACTGTCCGAAGCATTTCGCGGTCGCCCTTCATGCAAGGATGGTCGCGCTCATGCTTCTCGCGGTCGTCCTTTAACAAGGGACGGTCGCTGCTTTTGAAAAAGCTACAACGGTCGAATTTTAGTGCTCTGCAGCTGGAATCTTGTCCATGCTGTGTTTGTCGGACCGTTTCTTGCCCATGCTTTGTTTGACGGGACGGTCGCGCCAAGCAGAGGTGCGGTCGCCCTTTTTGAATCTTCAAGTGGGTTTACAACGGTCATATTACGTGTCATTCTCTGACAGAGCAAAACTGAATGTCCGCCATAATTTGAATCTCGCGGTCGCCCTTAGTAGTTTTTCGCGGTCGCACTCATATTCTCGCGTCGAACTTCTGGACGCACCTGAGGACGCGAACACTACTGTTTCTTTGAGCAATTTCTTCTTGAATTGTTGGGCGGTCGCGACTATAAATGAGCGGTCGCTAAATTGGTAAGCGAGGTCGAATCATTCACCGTTCTTGTCACCGCGAACCTTACTGTGATTGTAATGATTTAAGTTCCTTGAGTAGCGGTCGGACAAATATTAGGACGGTCGCTATTATGTATGAGCGGTCGCGACTATGGTTGAACTTCTGACCGCGAAACCTACTGTGACAAGGTTTCATTCTGTAATTGCATGGAGCGGTCGTATTTAGGTGATGTGCGACCGCGAGAATTGTTCTGTTCACCTTTAATTGAAGCAACCTAATCCTGCAACAAGCTTTCTCAAACACAAGTTAAATAGATCATCCATTTGAGTTGTCAAGGATCAAAATTAAGATCATTTGTCTAACAGTAACTTTTCTTTGTCATGTGGTATCAACAGAGGGTATTAGAGTTGATCCTAGTAAAGTCGAAGCTATCTTGAACTGGAGTTCACTAAAGACTGTGACTGTGGTTAGAAGTTTTCTAAGTTTGGCAGGCTCGCCTGTTTGTGAAGGGTTTTTCTATGCTAGCTACACCACTCACTAGATTACTTTGAAAAGGTGTTAAATTTGAGTGGACAGATCGGTGTCATGAGAGTTTTGAGCAGCTGAAGGAGATGTTCACTCAGGTTCCTGTCCTTACCCTGCATGTGGAAGGTAAATCTTATGTGATATACAATGATGCTTCACACAGTGGCTTAGGTTTTGTTTTAATGTAGGAGGGTAGAGTAATTGCTTATGCATCTCAACAGTTGAAGCCATATGAGTTGAATTACCCAACTCATGATTTAGAGTTAGCAGCCACAATTTTTGCATTGAAGATTTGGGGACATTACTTGTATGGAGAGAAGTGTTTCATTTATGTTAATCATAAGAGTTTGAAGTATTTAGGGTGCTTAGAAAGAGCTAAATCTTAGGTAGAGATGATGGTTAGAATTGATTAAAGACTATGATTGTTTCATTGATTATCATCTTGGCAAGACAAATGTTATTGCTGATGTCTTAAGTTAGAAGACTTTGGCAAGTTTGACTGTATTTTCGCTCTCATTGCTTGTTAAGTTGAGAGCATTACATGCTAGATTTGAGTATTGTGATGATGGTGCATTGATGGCTCAGTTATAATTGAGGCCAGTGTCGTTGGACCAAGTTAGGGAAGCACAGTTTGCAAATGAGAAGATCCATAAGATTGTGTTAGATTGCCAAAAGGGGGAGAGACGAGACTTTCAGGTGAGAAATGATGGTAGTCTATGGTACAGAGATAGGTTGTGCATTCCTAATGATGCAGGATTGAAGAGGATGATATTAGAGGAAGCACATCAGTCAGTTTATGTTATGCACCCTGGTAGTACCAAGATGTATCAAGGTTTGAAGCAGCATTACTAGCGGTCAGGTATGAAGAGGGACATAGAAGAATTTGTGTCCAGATGTCTCACATGACATAGAGTGAAGGCTAAGAACCAAGTTCCTTCAGGGTTGCTTCTACCATTATCAATACTAGAGTGGAAATAGGAGCAAATAATGATGGATTTTGTGACTTGACTGCCTTTGACCCAGAAGAAGCATGATGCAATCTGGGTTATTGTTGATCGAATGATGAAGACAACTCATTTTCTTCCAGTTCGGAGGGACTTTTCACTTGAGAGGTTGGCTGAGTTGTATATCAGTGAGATAGTGAGGTTGTATGGAGTCCAGTTTCTTTGTTGTCAAATTGAGATCCCTAATTTACATCATGATTTTTGAGGAGTTTGCATGATGCATTGGGTTCTCAATTGCATTTTAGTACTACTTTCCATCCTCAGACAAATGGGCAGTTATAGAGAGTGATATTGATTCTAAAGAATATGTTGAGGAGTTGTATCATTAATTTTACAGGGAGTTGGGACAAATTCTTGCCACTGATTGAGTTTACATATAACAATAGTCATCAATCTAGTATTGGGATGGCACCTTATGAGGCCTTGTATGGCAGGAGATGCAGGACACCTTTGTGTTGGGATGAGGTTGGAGAAAGTAAACTATTTGGTCCTGATTTGAGTAAGGAAACAGAAGAGAAAATGAAAATTGATTCAGGGTCATCTAAAAGCAACTTCAGATAGACAAAAATTTTATACGGATTTGAAGAGGAAGGATATAGAGTTCACTATAGGAGATAAACTGTTCCTGAAGGTGTCTCCGTGGAAGAAGATTTTGAGATTCGGTCATAAAGAGAAGTTAAGTCCTCA
Source organism: Garcia nutans (assembly GCA_947685225.1). Lineage (NCBI taxonomy): Eukaryota > Viridiplantae > Streptophyta > Magnoliopsida > Malpighiales > Euphorbiaceae > Garcia > Garcia nutans. The sequence continues at coordinate 8,286,828 of CANTUV010000068.1, forward strand.
TTTCACAGGACCATATGAGATTCTAGAGAGAGTTGGTCCAATGGCTTATAGGTTGGCTCTACCACTTGAGTTCGATTAGACACATAATGTCTTCCATGTCTCTATGCTTTGGAGGTACATGTCATATCCATCTCATATTTTGCCAATGGAGTCCATTGAGGTGAGTTCGGATCTGACTTACGAAGAAGAATCAGTGGCAATTTTGACATGAGAGATAAAAGAGTTGAGAAATAAGAAGGTGCCACTTGTGAAAGTCCTTTGAAGGAATCATGCTTGTAATATCCCAAATTTTTTGAAAATTTCTAATTTTTAAAAATTTAATAAAATATATTATAATTAAATTGATAAATTAAATTAATGGTTTTAAATGAAAAACAAAGGGATTTTAAATGAAAAAGTGGAATATATATGTGATATATATGTAAAATATACATAACATATAAAAGTCAACATTTTTTAGAAGAAAAGTCAAAGTAAAAAGGGTATTTTGGTAATTAAATCTTAAAAATTCAAAATTATTAAATTAATTCAAAAATAAATAATTTTTGAATGGAAGAGAAATTTTTAGACTTTTAATTTATTAAATAAATAATTATTAAATTATTATAATATATATATGGTTATAATTAAAGGATGAAAGGAAAGAGAAAATTAAAATTAGTCTTCTTCTTCTTCTTCTTCAAAAAAACGAAATTCCATGGCCATGGGAGTGATTTTTCTTCATCCAAATACTCATTTTGACAAGAATTTTCAAGAATTAATTGAAGTTTTGGTGGATTTCCAATATGTTAGTAAGCTTCTTTTCTTAATTTTTGATTTTCTATGAAAGTATGAATATATGGATTTTGGGATTTTCTATTAGCATGATTTAATTGTTTAATTGTGTATGAATGGAGTTATTTTGATTAATTATTAATGATTTTCAACTTAAATGGAAGAAAGAATTAAGTTTGGAATGAGTTGGGTGAAGAGAGAATTTAGGGTTATAAAAAATTTGGATTCTTGGAATCATGTGTTTTAATTGTGCAAATTAATTCCAAATGTGTTGTTTTGGTGCATAAACAAGGATTTTAAAGTCAAATGGTAGATTTGGTTAAGTTTGGTTGGAGTTTGAGAATGGAAGTGTGATTTAGGGTTTTGAAAAATGATTTTTCCAAAGTTGTTGAATTGTATAATTTTATTGGTTTAATCTTGTTGTTTGGTGATATAAGTGATGTATATAAGCTTAAAATGATTAATGAATTGTGTTGGAATGGAAAACCTTCAATGGGTGAAGGTTATGCCATTTTAGGATTTTGTGTATAAGAGTGTGTTTTTGTAATGTAAATGGTTTAAATGTATTAAAATATGTTTCTAATAATATAAATAAACTTAATATATTAAAATGAATGGCCTAGTATGAGAATCCAAAGTTAAAGTGAGGATAGCCTTAAATTTTAGATTTTTGCTTGGATGGGGTTTAATTATAGTTTAATATTGGAAATGCCATTAAATGTGATACTAAATGATTATTTGCTATCACATTTGGTTTAGACATTGAGGGAGGTTGATTTGCTTCATCCAAGTGGTGATGGGCAAGTTGGAAGGATAGGATTGGAGGTTGTTTTAAGCTTGTTTTGGTTGCTATTTGAGGTAAGTACAAACTTTGAATACATTGGTTATGTTTGCATGACATTTGGGCTTAACACATTTTGGTTGAAAAATGTGTTAAGCTACTTGATACATTGGTTATGCATGAATAATGTGCTAAGACATTGTAATGTCATATATGTGTTAAATGCATTGTCAAAAGCCATTGATAATGGGTAAATTGTGTAAAATGTGAAATATGTGTATTATGTGAAAATGTCCCAAAGTGTTTGGGTAATGCCATTTGTTGTGTATGCATTAAGTGCATTGTTAAAAAGCCATGGGTATTGGCTAGATTACATTAAATATGATTAATATGCGAATTATGTGGAAATACCCAATGTAATTGGGTAATGTGTTGTAAATGAAAAAATGTGGTATAATGTAATGATATATGTGGAAACATAATGAAATGAATTGATATCGATATAAATGAGAAATATGAATAAATTATGTGCCTTGTATGTTATTCAATTTTCAGAGCTCTGTATTTGGAGGCATGCCTATGATTTGCCTATGGGCTAGACGCTGGGCGTCACTATGAAAATATTTTTGAGGTGAAATGACCGGGTCATAAGCCTCAAAAATATGTCCTTGAAGCTAGGCTGGGTTAAATGACCGGGTCGTAAGCTTAGACCTAGTTGGACTATTACATTGATATTTTGCCTATGGGGCTAGACACATGGTGTCATTATAGACCAAAATAGTAACTCTGAAATTTAAATAGCATATTAGTTATTTTAAGTCCCATGCTTCTATTTTTATGCGAATTGTGGTTTGTGAAACATTTGAAAAATATGAGAAAATGGAATGATGTGATATCAATATGCATTTTCCATTGGCATTGCATTTGAGTTTTCTTGTTATCAAGTTTGTATTACTAGGCTTTTGGCTTAGCACGATTGTTGACATCTCGCAGGTGACAGGGTAGATTCATCTGAGCCGGAGAGTTCTTCTAGACCAAGTCGGGTCTAGACTTGTGATTGTGTTTGTAGAGTTGATATCAAGATCAGAAACACTATCAACAACATGTATATATTTTATGTTATTGTATATTTTGAGTATTATACATATTATAACATGTTTTTGGATTTTATGTATTGTAAACTAAAAAGAATGTTTGGGTTAAGTTATTTGAAATGGGGGTTTAAATGTGTTCTAAATTATATATATATATAAATGTTTGAGAAACTTGGTGAAATTGAGAAGTATGGATGAAATGGTGATTTGAAATTATTTGGGAGTGTTTTCTGATGCAGGTTGTATAATTGCTAAATTTTAGGATGTTCAAACTACAGACAAAACTCTGGCGAATAAATTTTCTCAGAAATTTTCATATAAAATATTTATTTTGGGTTCCTATAACAAGTAAAGAATATTTATATACTATTTAATTTTATATATTTAGTATTTAAAATTTTAAATCAGAAATATGAAAATTTTTATTAAACCGGTCTATGATATTTTGTACCGTATATGCATATTTTGCATATAATGGAAATATGCATTGTACATATATAAGGTATAAGGGTATTACAATGCCACTGAGGAGGCAACATGGGAGAGTGAGCAGTCGATGCAGAGTCAGTATCCCCAGCTGTTCCAGAGTTGATAGCAGGTAATTTCGAGGGCGAAATTTTCTTAAGGTGGGAGAGAATTGTAATATCACAATTTTGGATGCACTTTGGAATAGTAATTATGGGAGAGTAAATAGTTGTGATGGGTAGAGAAAATTTAAGATGAATATGTATAATAGATGTAATATATATGTATATGTTATATATATTTTGAAATATATTTGAAATAAACATGACATATATAAGACATATACATATACCTAAGATATACATCGCATATATATATATATATATTATACATAATTATTTATAGGGAAAGTTGATTTTAATTAATAATAATAAAAAGAAAGAAGTGGTGAAAGTCAAAAGAAGGGAGAAAGAGATGGGTGGATAGTAACTATTTTATATTATATATATAAGGATGGAATTAAAAGGAAGAGATTTTTCTTTTTCTTTCTTCTTCCTCTTTGGACATGAGTTAGAGAGAGAGGTGAAAAGAGAGTGAGTTTTTCATATATACACAAAATTTACAAGGGATTTCAAAAGATTTAAAGGTGGATATTGAAGATTTAGTAAGAACTCAAGTATATATTTATCTCTAAGCTCGCTTTTATCTGATCTCATATAGATATGTATAATATGGTTAATGAGTGAAAGTGATGATTTATTGAATAAGATGATAGTTATGAGATGTTAAAGTTATATATGTGTTGAATTGATGGGTAAATCATGGATATAAACTGAAGTGATGAATAAGAGTATTATAGAGTTAAGTTTGGAATGGTTGTGTTTAAGTGGTTGAGTGTACAAAATGCAGAAATTTTGCCTGACACGGTCAGTGATACGGCCATGTCATAGGCGTGTCAATGATGTTGTGTTTCAACATTGATGACATAGCCAGTGACATGTCCTTATCTCTGAGTGTGTCGTAGCTACTGTAATGCAAGATAAATGACACGACCAGTGACACGCTGTTTAGATCATTTTTGTACTAGTTTTTAGTATGATTTTTATGTGTTTTTAGTTAATGTTTTGATTGATTTTGTTTTAAGTTTGTTTAAAGTGTTTGTTTTAGGTTTAAGTGCAAAAACTCCCTTGGAAGATCAAAACAGTGCAGGAAAAACATGAACCAAGCAAGACATGGCCAAGCCAAATCAAGCTTGGCCGTGTCCCTCAAAGAATGATGATGGCAGAGCTTGACACGGCCATGAGACATGGCCAAGCCACTGGCCGTGTCTCATTCAAGGAGCAAAACAAAGACCAAAGCAAAGAAAGAGCAAAAATGAAGAAGCAGGAAAGGACACACTTATTCACATGGCCAAGCCACTGGCCGTGTCACATGACACGGCCACTAGCTTGGCCATGCCACCCCTTGAGACCAAAAGAAAAGAAAGAAAGAAAGAGGGCAGTGAAGGACACGACCAGCAAGCTTGGCCGTGTCCCAAGGGAAAATGAGAGACAAGGCCAAGCTACTCTTGGCTTGGCCGTGTGACACCTAAAAGATTTGAATTCTTTTACATGAAGTGGAGGACAAAGTGGGGAAGAAAGCCTTGTGTTTGCCAAAAGAAATATTAAACAAAGAAAAAGTGGGGAACAAGGTGAAGTGGTGTGAGTTGGAAGGCATGGGTTGTGTTTTTGAATGAATTAAAAAGAGAAGAAGAGGAAAATTGGAGGGGAGTCTTTTTTGGGACAATTTCTGCATACACGTTGGGAGAGGGAGAGAGTGACACTCTCCCTTAGCTCTTCATCTTTAACCTCCATTTCTATCCTCTCCACCTTCTCCATCTTCCATTGACAAGATCTTTGAGATTCTTTGGGATAAATTGGGTTAAACAAGCTCTTGAAGGTTGAAGAAGCTTCATTGAAAGGTTTGGTGACTTGAGAAAGCTCCATTCCATCTTCCAAAGGCATTATCAATTGAAGGGTTGGTGACTTGAGAAAGCTCCATCCAAAGGTTTGATGACTTGAGAAAGCTCCATTCCACATTGCCAGGGGAATCAACCATTGAAGAGGGCTTGAGTTCTTCATCATACATTAAGTGGAGCTAGGAGGAAGACTAGTAATCCTACTCTTGGCATCTTCACAAGGGGTTTTTCTATTCTCTCTTTTCATTCATTTCTATATTGTTGTTGTTGTATTAAGAGAATTGATATTTCAATTGACAATTGTGATTTGATTTGTATTGAGTCGAATGAGTGTTATAAATTGATGATGTTGAGCTAAATACTCATGCCTAGGGTTTGTAGTAGATTTGATTGAATGCTTTGATTTGATATTTACATTGATGTACCTTATTGTTGGTTGATTGTATTGTATTAAATGCTAGGTTGATAGATTAGCTACCTATTAATCTTTAAGTATTGGATGATGGACCGAGAGGTGAAATCCGATATCGAAACTATATAATCGACTACCCTTTGAATGAATTAGAAATATAAGTTCTAGGGTTTTGTTAATTTGAAAAAGTAAAATAATTGGTTATTGCTATTTCATGAATGTGAGAAATAAGAATTGGTAATTGACTAATTAACCTTAAGGAACAAATTAATTACAAGGTTATATTAATGGATAATTGAGAATTGAGCTTTGATTGAATGGACCTATAACCCTAGGCACCTTCCCAAGAATCGATTTGATCTTGAACAACCATCACACACATCAACCCTACACTCCTTAATCTTATGTTTAAATTATTCTTGCACCATTTCAAAACAACAAATTCGCTTTTAATTTAATTGTTTTAATCAAGCTATTATGAACTACACCTTCTTTGGGAAATGACCTTGGGGCGATCACCTTTGCTACTATTACCTCGTATACTTGCAAGTGACGCTTGTAGTAGTACTTAATTCAAGCGCAACAAGTTTTTGGCGCCGCTGCCGGGGAAGGCTATTTAAGTAGTGATAGTTTGCTTTTTCTTTTCAATTTAATTGTTTGTTTGTTTTCTTTGAATTGTTTGTTTGTTTTGTTTGATTTTCTTTAAATTTAATTATTTGTTTGTTTTCTTTAAGTTGCTTAGTGCCTTTTGTAAATATGTAGTTTTCAAGGTACGTAGGGGTTTATGATGATAACCCTGACTCTAAAATGGCATGGCAATTAGCAGAATTAATGAATCAACTTAAGATGCTAAATGCAAGAGGATGAGCACCTATGCCTACTCGTGAAGTATGTTCAGCATGTGGCATTCCAGGACATAGTGCAAACATGTGTTCATTTGGTTATGGACAATACCAAGAGAGGCAAGAGGAAGAATATGCCTATGAAAGTTTCCAGCAAATGGGTGGAAATGACCCATATCCCAGACCTTGTAATTCAAACTAGAAGCCACCCAAAATTTTCTTGGGAAAACCAGTAGCAAATTCCACCTCAAAATTTTTTTCAACCTTACCAAAGAAACCCTTACTCTCAAGAACAATATTCAAATCAAGATCACCTTAAGAAACCCACATTGGAGGATAGTTTGAATGCCTTCATTTAAACTAGCGCACAAAATCAAGATCGACTTAAGGAGCCCACTTTGGAAGATAGTTTGAATGCCTTCATTCAAATTAGTGCACAAAATCAGGATCAATGCAAGAAATCCACAGTGTAAGATGATTTGAATGCTTACCTTCAAATTAGCACACAAAATCAGGAAGGGAGCAATGAGAGGTTTGATTCTTTGGAGGAATCATTGAAGAGGGTGGAAATTCAAGTTGGGCAACTGGCACATCAACTCCAAGCACACCAAGAAGAGGAATTTCCTAGACAACTGGAGCAAGTCAAGGTAATCACAAATTTGAGGAGTGAACAGGTGACATATAACAGTTTTTGTGATTCCTTTGATGCAGGAACTAATCAAGAAGAAGATGGCAAGGAAATACAACTAAACATAGAGGAGTTAATTCAATCAAAGGAGGAGAAGAATTTGGAAGCATCAACTTCGACAAAATTGCATTAACCTCCAAATCCTTGTATGCCACCAATCCCATTCCCAAGCAGGCTGAATGAAGAGAAACAAGGTATGCAACTTTCTAAACTTTATGACATGCCCTATAGTGAAGATAGTGAAGATAAGCTTGAGGTGGCTGTGATCTTAGAAGTAGAGCCTAATTTTTCCAATTTAGAAATTGAGGAGAGCAATTTACTATTAAATAATGAGAGTGTTGAGGGGGAGGTTCAAATTGCTAAAGAGGATGAAGAAGTGATTCAACCAAACTTGGTTGAACTTAAAAAGTCCCTAAGAATTTTGAAAGATGTTTTGCTTGGAGAGTACAGTATGCAACAAATTATCATCTCTCCCACTCTTGGTGGTGAGAACAAGCAAAAATCATATATAACCATGTTGCAAACTGAAAAAGGTTCTTACCACGTCCCTATAGCATTAGAGAATCAACCTAAGACAACCCTCACATGTTCTTTTTGGACAATTGCTCTTCCAAGGATGCAACCTAGGCTTTTTAATACATTGGGCACATTTCAAAGTTGCATTTTGTTCATCCTCTCACACATGGGCTCCAATTGCATTATGGGTGGAAGGAGCCCTACACATCGTATATGGGAACGATGGAAATCTGGTATCATCTAAACTCTCTTTTAGTTTATGCATGCTCACATTGAGGACAATGTGAATCTTTAAGTGTGGGGTGCATTTTATGTTTTGTGTTTTTACTTTTAATTGCATTATGTGTTTTTGTGTTTTTACTTTTAACTTGTTTTTGTTTACGTTTTAGTTAATGTTTTTCATGTTTTTCTTTGAATAAATGAATTCTGGAAAGTTCAATTGTTATAAATTGTTGATTGATGACCTTTGAATTTTTGAAGCATGAATTGGAGAATTGAGTAGAATTGGTGCTTATTGTAACTTTTGTTGGTTTTTCCCTTGCATTACCATTAACCTAGTGAGGAATTGAGCCATCAACTTATCATTATTATTGTGGGTGAACATCTTTGATTGATGAATTGCTAGAACTTGCTTTGACAAGCATTTTAAGATTACATAAAAATTTCAATTTGGCATCAAAATGATTAAGGCAATTAGGTGAACCCACTTTGGCTTAAAAATACCAACCCTATATTCAACCTTAGTTAGCCAATTTTGAGCTTATTTTATTTTTCCTTTTCTTTCTTTTTCACAACACCATTAGCTTGAACCTTGTTGTTTAACTCTTACCCTTTCATTAGGTCAAAAGCATTTTAAGAGCATTTATGACTGAGTGTTGTGTTGAATTAAGTGTGGGGTTAAATTTAGTAGGTTTAAGATTGCAAAGCAAAATAATAAAAATAAAAAAATAAAGAAAAAGAGAAAAATAAAATATATATATATATAATAAGAATAATTGTTGTTCTTGTTGAAAGGGTTGGAATGTATCATTGCAAGATCTAATAAGTGAGTTCCGTTGAAAAACTCTTTAATGTCAAGGGGTAGATGAGAGGAAGGTGTTTTGGGATTGTTGGGTTATGTATATGATTGGGTACTTCATTCTTAAAGTGCTCTTGAACTTAATGATCAAGCTCACATTTCCTAAATGACATGCCTTTACCTTAGCCCCATTACAACCCAATAAAGACCTTTTGATTGATGCTTGATTGTAATTTTGTGGTGGAGATTTGATTGATAAGCAAGCTTATGGCAATAATCTTTCATTGATTGTTATGAGTGTAAACACACCATGATCAAACACTTGAAAGAGTTGGTGAGGGAGTGACAACATTGGTTATGCATGGAAAACCACTTAATTGCATGGGTTTCGATTTTGTTTGATTCGATATTGATTACGGATTTAGGGATAAGGAAGTCTTGATGCATCTTTATAACTCTTGAACTTAACAAAATTTATGTTGTTTAGTGTTTTGATTTTAGCCTTGCTTGGGGACAAGCAAGGAATTAAGTGTGGGATAGTTGTTTATATCATTTTTGTACTAGTTTTTAGTATGGTTTTTATGTGTTTTTATTTAATGTTTTGATTGATTTTGTCTTAAGTTTGTTTAAAGTGTTTGTTTTAGGTTTAAGCGCAAAAACTCCCTTGGAAGTTCAAAACAGTGCAGGAAAAGCATGAACCAAGCAAGAAATGGTCAAGCCAAATCAAGCTTGGCCGTGTACCTCAAAGAATGATGATGGCAAAGCTTGACACGGCCAAGCCACTGGCCGTGTCTCATTCAAGGAGCAAAATAAAGACCAAAGCAAAGAAAGAGCAAAAATGCGGAAGCAGGAAAGGACACACTTAATGACACGGCCAAGCCACTAGCCGTGTCACATGACACGGCCAGCAAGCTTGGTCATGTCCCATTTCATGCCAAAGAACACTTGGAGCAAGCAAAGAAGGAAAGAAAAGAAACAGAAGTGGACACACCCATATGACACGACCAAGCTTATGGCCGTGTCACATGACACGGCCACTAGCTTGGCCATGTCACCCCTTGAGACCAAAAGAAAAGAAAGAAAAGAAAGAAAGAAAGTGGGCATTGAAGGACACGGCCAGCAAGCTTGGCCGTGTCCTAAGGGAAAATGAGAGACACGGCTAAGCTACTCTTGGCGTGGTCATGTCACACCTAAAAGATTTTAATTATTTTACATGAAGTGGGGGACAAAGTGTGGAACAAAGCCTTGTGGGGGAACAAGGTGAAGTGGTGTGAGTTGGAAGGCATGGGTTGTGTTTTTGAATAAATTAAAAAGAGAAGAAGAGGAAAATTGGAGGGGAGTCTTTGTTAGGGCAATTTCTGCATACACGTTGGGAGAGGGAGAGAGTGACACTCTCCCTTAGCTCTTCATCTTCAACCTCCATTTCTATCCTCTCCACCTTCTCCATCTTCCATTGACAAGATCTTTGAAATTCTTTGGGATAAATTGGGTTAAACAAGCTCTTGAAGGTTGAAGAAGCTTCATTGAAAGGTTTGGTGACTTGAGAAAGCTCCATTCCATCTTCCAAAGGCATAATCAATTGAAGGGTTGGTGACTTGAGAAAGCTCCATCCAAAGGTTTGGTGACTTGAGAAAGCTCCATTCCACATTGCAAGGGGAATCAACCATTGAAGAGGGCTTGAGTTCTTCATCATACATCAAGTGGAGCTAGGAGGAAGACTAGTAATCCTACTCTTGGCATCTTCACAAGGGGTTTTTCTATTCTCTCTTTTAATTCATTTCTATATTATTGTTGTTGTATTAAGAGAATTGATATTTCAATTGGCAATTGTGATTTGATTTGTATTGAGTTGAATGAGTGTTATAAATTGATGATGTTTAGCTAAATACCCATGCCTAGGGTTTGTAGTAGATTTGATTGAATGCTTTGATTTGATATTACATTAATGTACCTTGTTGTTGGTTGATTGTATTGTATTAAATGATAGGTTGATAGATTAGCTACCTATTAATCTTTGAATATTGGATGACGGACCGAGAGGTGAAATTCGATATCGGAACTATACAATCGACTACCCTATGAATGAATTAGAAATATAAGTTCTAGGGTTTTGTTAATTTGAAAATGTAAAATAATTGGCTATTGCTATTTCATGAATGTGAGAACTAATGAATTGGTAATTGACTAATTAACATTAAGGAACAAATTAATTACAAGGTTATATTAATGTATAATTGAGAATTGAGCTTTGATTGAATGGACCTATAACCCTAGGCACCTTCCTAAGAATCGATTTGATCTTGAACAACCATCACACACATCAACCCTACACTCCTTAATCTTAGGTTTAAATTATTCTCACACCATTTCAAAACAACAAACTCGCTTTTAATTTAATTGCTTTAATCAAGCTATTACAAACTACACCTTCTTTGGGAAACAAACTTGGGGCGATCACCTTTGCTACAATTACCTCGTATACTTGTGAGTGACGCTTGTAGTAGTACTTAATTCGAGTGCAACACACGCCCCTATTTTTAGGCATGTCAAAGTTTGTATAATGCAAGAGTAATGACAAGCTTCTATAAGAATGGACAAATGACACGGTCATTGACACGCCCATGTTGTTGGGCATGTCACTTGAGGAAATTGCCTAAAATAACTCTTTTCTCTGTCTTTCATTTGTAATTCCTAGTTAAATGACTATAAGACCTCAATGTGTAATGGATTTTTGAAATCAACCCTAACAAGTAATGTAATTGATTTAAACATTTTAAAATATGTTTTTAGTGATATTAATAAACTTAAAACACTAATTTAAATGCCTTAGAATGCCTTAGATGGTTTGATGTTGAGAATGCCTTAGAATGTGATGTTAAATGATTATTTATAATTACATTTTGTTTAGGCATTGAGAGGAAGTATTTTTCCCAACCCTAGTGTTGAAGGGCAACTTGGAAGAGAAGGTTGGAGGGAGTTTTGAAGGTTGTTTTGGAGTGCTTTCTAAGGTAAGTACAAACTTTTGATAAATTAGATATGTTGGCATAAATTTGGGCTTAACACATTTTAGATGAAAAATGTGTTAAGCTACTTCGTATATTGAATGCTCATGAATATTGTGCTATAACATGTAAATTTTTATGCATGCATTATTAGCATTATGAAAAGCCATTATTAATGGCTAGATTGAATAACATGTGAATTATGTGCAAAATGTGAAAATGACCCAGAGTGTTTTGGTAATGTTGTTTTATTATGAAATATCCTATATTGTGATGAAATGTTGAAGGGAAATGACATTGATATGAATGAGAAAAATGAGGAAATGGGATAATGTTTCTAATTGGTTATGGGAAAAGAAAAAGAGATTGATGATGGAAAATATGAAATAATTGTATGCCTAGTATGTTAATAAATTTCCAATGTTTTTTATTTGGCAGCATGCCTATGAGGTTATCCTCATTATTTGTTTTTGGGGCTAGACGCTTGGTGTCACTGTGATATGATTTGCCTTCGGGGCTAGCTTTTGAGCATTACTTGATTTACCTTCGGGGCTAGACACTTGGTGTCATTATGGACTAAAATAGTAACTCTGGGATTTGAATAATGTATTAGTTTGTTTGGGCTCATGTTTACGTATGAGTTTGTGTGAATTATTAAATGACAAAAGAATATGTTTAAAAGTGAGCTTGGATGCCACATTGTGACATAGCATGTGAGCATTTGCATTGGCATTGTTTTAAAGTTTTATTATTATCAAAGTTTCTTCCACTAGGTTTTTAGCCTAGTGCGATTGTAATTCATCACGCAGGTGACAGGGGTAATCCGGTAGAGCCTAAGAGTTCTACTAGACCTGGTCAGGTCTAGGCTTGTGTTGGTTGAGCCTAAAGTGTTTTGCTACATCAAGATCATAGCCATTTTTCCAGCATGTATATATTTTATATTATACTTCATTTTGAAATTATGTATATTATATTATGTTTTTGGAGTATATATATATTGTAAATTATAAAGAATATTTTGAATAATTGAGTAATGCGAGGTTTTTATGTGTTTTAATATATATATATATATGTATATGTATAAATATTTTGAGGAATTGGGAATATGAAAATTTTTATTAAATCGAGTTGTGATATTTTTATACCGTATATGTGCATTTTACATATAATGGGTATGTGTATTATATGTATATATGGTATAAGGGTGTTTCAAGTTTGACCTCCAAAATCTTTATAAATCCCCCTTATAGTAAAAGTTCATGATACTTTACACTTGATTTCACTTATAAACACTTAAAATATGCATTTCTCATTCAATCTCATCATCATCATCTTCATGGCTCCTAAAACTTCCAAGAAGAAACCTTTAAGACTTTAGATGGGCAATTGAATTGCCACTTCTTCCATCCCTATGGATGAGTCTAGGCCAAGAACTCACATACCTAGGCACATAAATGAAGAAGAAAAGCAAAGGTATGACATCATACAAAATAAGAAGTGAGATCCAAACAAAATTTCTTCATCTTTCACTCTAGAATCCTTAGGCATTGAATCCTACATTCATGAATCCTTGTCCTATCTTAGGTGAGAAAATCTTGTATTCTTATAAAATGATGATCTTGGTTGAGAATCTCTAACCAAAGAATTTCTCATCACATTGGTTGTTGAGAAAAGAGACTTGGAACCGTAAGCACACTGTTCTATTGCATTTAAACTTTTCAATGTGTCCTATCAACTTTCTTTCCAAGAATTTTCATCCATTTGATTTTTGGAAAGAAATTTCCTTAGAAACTAATTTTCACAAGCTTTCCTATGCTAAACACCTTAGAACCTTACCTCTTTGGATTCTCTACAGAATCATCACCTATACCTGTAGACCGTTAATTTTGGCCCTGTGATAGTCTGATCCAAATTAAAGAAGCTTTTAGATAAGTCGGTCCAATTTTGAAAGGCCTAAAATAAGTGGGTTTGATTTTTTAAGCCCTAAACCTCGTTTGATTTATTATTTACAGATTAAAATTATTATTTAAAAATTAAAACTGGTTTGATTAAATTTAAAAATACAAAATTAAGCCGGACCGGACTGTAAAAGTAAAACCATGACAAATTGGCATGCCAATTTGCCATGGCCATTGATTCATGGCGAATGGCTCAAGGTGAAATGGGGATTCCTAATTCACCATGAGCCAATGGCCATGGCGAATTAGGGATTTCTGATTCGCCATGGTCTTTAAAATTTTATTTTTAACTATTATTACCTAGCCTTAACTCGGTTTATTAAGTTTTCTAATTAAGATTGGACTTGGTTTGACCGTTGGATTAGCATATTAGGATTTTGTTTTAAATTTTCTTTGCCAATAAATAATAAGGATTAATATTGAAACAATGATCAACAAGATTTAACATGAAGGCGATAAGAATTAAAAATGAGGTAGTAGTAACAATTAAGGAAGAAATCAGTACCTAACATTTATTTTTGCAATTGTTTCACTTAACCAAAACTACAATTGAGCCAGGCAGGCCCGAAGTTTAGATCAACATTCAACTTTGGTGGAGTCTTCAAATGCAAGTTTAGTTTTCTAATTCAATTTATTCAACTAGTAGTTGCAACCATTTCTTAAAGCATCATCACAGTAGCTTGTTTCATTGGTTTCTTCATGTCCAGTAGCTTGTTTCATTAATTTTAAAATTACCATAGCTTAGACTATTCAAACATTGTTTCAAATATCAAGTAGGTAAGGATTTAATTTAAACACCTAATTTAATCATCTAAAACCCTAATATTATTTCCTAAATCTTAAACCCTAATTTTGTTTTCAAAATCCTAAAACCATATTTTTAACCCCTATTAATCCAAATTTAATATATGAACCTTAATCTTGTATACTTGATTCTAAAACCTTAGTTTTGAATATTTAATTTATTATATACTTATGATGGATGATTTATTTTATTTGTTTTATATTGATTTACTTACTTTTAATTATTGTGAATATTTGAATGGTTTAATTTATTTAATTAATTATTTTAATATTGATTATTTTGATTTCAAGAGTGTAAGAGGTATATTTTCACGTTGTGGATACCTCATTTAGTTAAGCTCAATGTAATTTAATTTATTTTGAGCATTTGGATTAATGTAAAGGATATGTTTTCACCAAACGGTGGGTATCCTATTTTATTTAGTTTTGGACATTGGACAATTGTTGTAAGGGCATGTTTCCATCTTATATGGATGCCTATTTTTATTTGTTTGGACTTTTTTTTATTTTAATGCAATGAATATTTATTTATTTTAAGTTGCATGTAATATGGATGATGTTTTAATAAGTTAATGAATTTAATAATGTTTAGACCTGAAAAAGAGGTGGGTTCCAATGAACCGGTCGTTATGGGGGTGCTGGGTCATTCTCACCTTCCCCATACGTACCCAATTTTTTAAACCCAGTAGGGGGTTGGGGATTCCTTAGAAATCCAGTCAACCACCCCTTTCTATTTTCCCGGCTCATCCGAGTGGTGACTCTTTTTTCTCTAGGTTTAGGCTCTTGTTCTTTAGGGCCATGAGCCTAACAGTGTCGAAGTCTCAAGAACCATTTGTAAGCGGGGATTTTTCCCTCCACTCCAGGTGGAATGGTTCTTGCGACTTCGATATTGTTTAGATTCGGGGCCTTAGAGAACACAGACCTAAGCCTGGAGAAAATGGAGTTACCACTCGGATGGGCCGAGAAAAAGAAAGGGGTGGATGACTTGATTCCTAAGGAATCCCCAGCCTCTTAATGGGTTCGGAAAGTTGGGTACATGTGGGGAAGGTGAGAAATGGCCCAGCACCCCCATAATGCTCGGTTCATTGGAACCGGCCTCCTTTACGGTCTTAATATTATAAAATTCTTAAATATAACAATATTATCCATATTACATGCAACAATTAAAATAAAGCATCATCATATTAAAATCAATGCAATGTCCAAACAAAGCAAATAAATGGACACCCATCGGAGGATGGAAATATGTCCTTACATCGTCCATGTCTAAAACAAAAGGGGACACCCACCAAAAGGTGGAAACATGTCCTTTACATTAATACCAAAATATAAAAGCAATTTAAATTACATGAAAAATTACTTAATGAGGTACCCAATAATGGAAACATACCTCTTACAATTTTAATACTAAGACAAACTAATAATAATCATAATAATAATTTAATCCATGATAAATTAAATAAATCAAAACATATAATAACTACATAATCAAATCTAAAATTTAATAAAGCAAATAAAGATACAAATTTAGGTTTATGTCTCAATTTAGGGTTCTTTAATTAACATTTAGGGTTTTGGGATTTTGAAATTATTATTATTATCTTTTAGGCTACTGTGAGAATTTTTGAAAAAATGGAATGGATTAGGGTTTTATAAATTTAAGAAAATAGTAAGGTTTTTGGTTAATCAAATTAAGGTTTAGGGCTAACATCATGAAATTAGGGTTTTGGAACCTTAAGACACTAGGGTTTAGAACTCACGATTATGATATTAGGGTTTTATGGTTTGAAACTTTGATTTTGCAGAGTATGATTTTGAATTTAAGATTTGATGCTTTACCATGATCAAAGTTAAGTATGGTTTTAATATTGACTATAACAACTACTTATGTATTTTTAGGTGAAACAAATATAGAAAGCCAAATTTATTATTGAAAGATTAAAATAACTCAATGAATAAAATTATAACAAAATAGCTACTGAGAAGGTTTGAAAACAAAATTAATTAAGAAACAAGGTTTGAATTAATTAGGGTTTAAGAAATTAGATTTGAGTTTTGAATGATTATATTATTCGCTTTAATTAAAACTTTAGCTACTATATGAATTGAATTAAAAAAGAAATTGAATAATCAGTATGTTGTGATGAGAGTTTGAAAGTGGAAGTGATTTTTTATTTAATAAACAGAATTTAGAGAACTTACCTACGTTTAAAGGCTCCACCAAATTGAAGAGATTGATCCAAGCTTCTGCCAGCCTCAATGCTTAATTTCTGGCCGAGCAATATCAAGACTTTGTTGCCTTGTGAATTGGACAGTGTTTGATTTTTTGATTGCTCAATTGTTGTTGGTGGTTTAAAGGTTTTAGCTTCTTGATTGTAAGCTTTAAAAATTCTCGTCCGTTGCTAGGGTTTTTCTCTCCATCCCCCTTGTGTCTCTAGGGTTTTCTTTCTTTTTTTCCCATCCATAGGGTTTTCTCCGTTCCCTTCTGTCTCTAGGGTTTTCTCTCTCCATTTTTCTCCCCCTTCTCCTCGTATTTTAATGTGGTATTTATCAGAAAAAAAGACCTAATCCTATTTTAATAAGGAAATCCTAACTATTTAGGAAAAACTACAAAATCGGATAAAATAAGGTGTGGTCAAAAAATCGGCAGCGCACACGGGCTGCCGGGCCTACGGGCTGAGCTAGCAAAAATTGCTATGAGGATCGGTTGCGGGCTACCTGGGAAAACTAGTTCATCACAAAACTGGGCAAGCCCAGCTGCGGGGAATTGGGCAATGCCCAATTTGCCGCTGATAGTCATCTGCGGCGAATTGGGTAGTGCCCAATTTGCCACTGGCACTTTCTTCAGCGAAACGCTGTCGCACAGCAGCGTTGCCATGTGTCGCTCGCTGATCCGTCCGATTTTTATTTTTTTATTTTTTTATTTTTATTAAAAATAACTATTAAATATTATAAGTAATTAAAATATTATTAAAATAATTAAAATATCAGAAAAACTATTTTGGACAATCGAATTGGACTATGTCAAAAATTAAGGGTCTAAAGTTTGCCCCCTGCTTGAATGATCCGAGACTTTCAGTAGAAGAGAGTGAAAATGCAACATGACTTTGAGTAGATTTTAGATTATGATGGATACTTGGATTTGATTTGGGTACTTAGACCGGAGACTGGGTAATTGGACCCGAGATTGAATTTGATTTGATTAACCTTTTATCAGTTGAGAATTCTACCTAGACTAGTTGTTCCATTTTTTTATGGATTGTGGGTCTTTATCCACCA
This sequence comes from Garcia nutans, assembly GCA_947685225.1. Classification (NCBI taxonomy): domain Eukaryota; kingdom Viridiplantae; phylum Streptophyta; class Magnoliopsida; order Malpighiales; family Euphorbiaceae; genus Garcia; species Garcia nutans. The sequence goes on from CANTUV010000068.1 coordinate 8,304,418, forward strand.
AAAATGGATCTTTATCTATTAGAAATTGGGTATTTACCCTTTAAACATGGATCTTTATCCATTAGAGATTAGGTCTTTACCCTTGAAACATGGATCTTTATCCATCGAAGATCGGGTCTTTACCCTTGAAACTTGGATCTTTATCCATTGGAGATTGGATTTTTACCCTTGAAACATGGATCTTTATCCATAGGAGATCGGGTCTTTACTCTTGAAACATGGATCTTTATCCATTGGACATCAGGTCGTTACCCTTGAAACATGAATCTTTATTCATTGGAGATTGGGTCTTTACCCTTGAAACATGAATATTTATCCATTGGAAGTCGGGTCTTTACCCTTCAAACATTGATCTTTATCCATTGGAGGTCGAGTCTTTACCCTTGAAACATGGATCTTTATCAATTGAAGGTCGGGTCTTTACCCTTGAAATAATGGATCTTTATCCATTGGAGGTCGGGTCTTTATCCTTGATACATGGATCTTTATCAATTGGAGGCTGGGACTTTACCCTTGAAACATGGATCTTTATCCATTGGAGGTTGGGTCTTTATCCTTGGAACATGGATCTTTATCCATTGGAGGTCAGGTCTTTACCCTTAAAACATGGATCTTTATCCATTGGAGGTCGGGTCTTTACCCTTGAAACAGGGATCTTTATCAATTCGAGGTCGGGTCTTTACCCTTGAAACATGGATCTTTATCAATTGGAGGTCGGGTCTTTATCCTTGAAACATGGATCTTTATCAATTGGAGGTCAGGTCTTTTCCTTTGAAACATGGATCTTTATCCATTGGAGGTCTGGTCTTTACCCTTGTAACATGGATCTTTATCCATTGGAGGTCGGGTCTTTACCCTTGAAATATGGATCTTTATCCATTGAGTTTGGGTCTTTACCCTTGAAACATGGATCTTTATCCATTGAAGATCGGGTTTTTACCCTTGAAACATGGATCTTTATCTATTAGAGATTGAGTCTTTACCCTGGCTTCAACTCTTTTAGTTTGACTGATATTTTGTTTTTTTTGCATCTTCATTCTTTTGAGAGTTCTAATTTTCTTCTTTTTTCATTCTCTTTGTTCTTCCTTTGCACTTTTTGCAAAGTAAAAAAATTCTACCATTTTTTTGGCTAGCCTTCTTATCTTCTCCTTGCCCCTTGCGTGGCATGATATTTGAAAGTGAGATTGAAAATACTTTGTACATGCATAAACTCAAAAATTGAAAAGGAGAAACTTTTCCCCCTGTGTAGGCTCAAACCCATGATTTTTCTATGCGGGCTCGAATTGATGTTTGTCTTGTCTAGCTCTTGACACAAACGCATATTTCTTCTTTTGCAAAATGACTAGAGCTTCCTCAAGCAATAGGCTTTCCATGCCCCCTTGATTCACTATCTTCTTTTGATTCTTTACTTCATAGGGTGTTTGCTGATCACTTTGACAAAGAATAGACAATACAAGACAAGAAAGTGCGATGTGATATGCTCATGTATGCATGATATGCATGAATAATACTTACAAAGGTTCCATCGACTCATAGACTGAGGTTATCAACTGAAATGTTCTCATGGATTTCTTTCAGATGCCCATTCAGGTCTTGCATTGGAATGATAGGATGCTTCACATTTATGGCTTTTATCTTAAAGATGATGAAAACATGAATAACGGAGACCCCAAGTGGCAGAAATACATCCATTTCAAATTATGATTCAGTATGTCAATTGGTAGCTTCATAACCTTGCCAGTAATCATTTCCTTTGCCCAATGTGTCCTTCGAGGTTCGATAGTTCAACATTCTCCCCTTAACTTGAAGGCTTTGTATATATATATATTTTTGAATTTTGAATTTTGAATTTTGATTTTGAAATCAAATGTTTACTTTGCCAAATTAATGTCAATTTACCTCAAGACTTAATTTTTCAAATTAACATATCTATAACATGACATACCTAGTTACCGTACTAAATTCGATAATCATTTCTATTTAAGCAAGAACTGTTATACTTCAGATAGGCATATACACATTACTTAGCCAAAGGTCTCATTGAGCTTAAATATTGTCTATTTCATATGTATGCTTATTCAAACTATCTCCACTAATAGACTCTACCTACCAAGAGAGATTAATAGGTCTTTGATAGGCTTAAAATGTGGTCTATGAGGGACATGGGTTAAATGAAGTCCTTTTGTAAGTTGGAACCGTTGTGACACTATGGCCAAATCCTCACACTACAAATTCTTGTTTGAACTTTAGGCAGCTGGTAGCAATCTTGCTAGACTCCAAATTCCTTCTATCTTCTTGGTAATAATCTGGATCTTGATTAGGACAGTCTTTGCCCTTGCAAAAAGTTTGGTACCCAAATTTATTTTTTTTTCTTCTTCTCCCTTTTCTTTCTTTTTATTTTTCTTATTCTCCCCTTTCTTTGAGCATTCTATCATTTTGTTCTTCTTCCTTGTAGGACTGTTAAGTATAGAACTTTCAAAAACGGGGTGACCTTTCTCCTTTTTCTTTAATTTTGATCGAATCTTTGGTTGACTTGGACCAATTCAAGCCAAACTATCCTTATAAACCAAATGGAAGCCTTTTGCTGCCTTAGGTAAAAGAGAACTCAGTTGGCTTTTTGAACCATGTTTGGGTTTTATTTTATTTTCTTTTTCTTTTTATTTTATTTTCTTATTTTTTTTCTTTTCTTTCTTTTTTTCTTTCTTTTTTTTGGTTCTAGCTCTAAAAGAGTTGTTTTGTTTGTACTAACTTGGGTTTCTAATAATGGATGAGTGGAGTGACATAATGCTTCTTTAATAGGGATAAATCATTTGTTACTCTAATGTTGTCTTGATAGATTGGAGATATTAGGTGAACTTCAACTACCCTTATGGTCCTGAGAACTTTAACTATCCTTATAGTTTTGGCTATGTATTCCTTTCTTTGATCTTCTTGCCTCTTCACCTTAGTTATCATAAGACTTGTCAAAAGTGTAACAGTAGCTCAAGGTAGGTTGTTGAGGTTTGTAAGCCAATGAAAAGAAAGCTAAAATTTTGCGAAGGCTCAAAAGGACAACTAGGGATTGATATTTAATAGGGTAGATACTAGTTATTGGCTTATCAAATAATGCTTAGATCATTTCTCTCTTAAAATAAGCAAAGTTCAATTTCACCTCAAAAGTTTGTCAAAGCATGTTCTAAGACTGACTAGGACCTAGACAAAGGTACTTATGCAGGAGCCCTCTCTAAGTAAGCATACACAACTCAATGCTATAAAGCAATTCCCTCACTTAGTAAAGTCGTTCAAATCATGATGCCTAGATACATTAATTTATGAATACCAAGCTAGATTCCTCATTGGTTGAGCACCAAAATGAATAAAGACCAACAAAATTTTTTATGAAAGTAATTTATTCAAACAAAAATAGAAAAACATAATTGTTCCAATTAAATATTAAAGAAAGAAAAATTGGAAAACAACATTCAAGCTAAGGAAAGTTTGTTGAGTTAAGCTCCTTCTCCTTTCACATCTACAACATTCCCATCTTGAAAAGAGGATAAGATAAAATCTTCTTCCAATCCTTTTCCCGCCATGAAGGTTGCTGGTGGTGGCACACTGTTGAACCTTGGCAAAGGATTGTCTTTTGTGCTGGGCTTATCAGGCTCAGGCAGCTTACCACTATCAATTAAATTTTAGATCTCATGTTTTAGTCGCAAGCATTTGTTTATCTCATGTCCTTGTGTCTGATGAAACTCACAATAGGCTTTAGTATCAAATTTTGGTGGTAAAGGATTCGGCAAAGGTCGAGGGGCCAATGGCTATAATAGTCCCTTCTTTTGTAGCTTGTTAAAGACATAAGACAAAGGTTTCCCCATATTTGAAAATTACCTTATACTGGCTTGACTAGTTATATTAACATAAACTTCTTTTTGCGTGCATTGATTTTCTAACTGTTAGTTCCCTTTCACATTCCTTCTTATTGAAAAGAGATTCTTCTCCCTTTCCAATTCTTCAATTTGCAGACCAGCTTGGAGAAGATCTTTGAAATCATGGATGAGTGCATGAGACAACCTTTCACGAAGACAAGGCAACACCCCTCTTACAATCATCCTTATTTGATCACATTCATCGGGCCTTTTCTTGAGTAAAGCAGCCTTATTTCTCCATCTTTTCACATAGTCCACAAAATTCTCATTTGGCCTTTGTCTAATGGACTCAACTTCCATCAAGGTAACTTTCAACTCAACATTATACCCATATTACTGAATGAAAGCCTTGTACAACATGTCCCAATCTTTTTGAGTACTTTCCTCTAAGGTGTTGAACCAATTTTGGACAATAGGGTACAATGAGAGCATAAAATACCTCAGATTTTGAGCTTTAGCAGCTCGGGCAGACTGCATAGTAGTGATGTTCTAATTCACATGGAGATGAGGATTTTCAGTACCCTTGTACCTAGCAAAGGAAGGCATCTTGAACTTATAAGGGACCTCCTCATCTTGTTCAAATAGTTTGTTGATCTCGGACATCTCTTCAGTTTTCAGCTTCTTCTCAAATTTCTTTTCTAAATCAACAATCATCTTCTCAACATCAGATGTCTCGGTCTTTTCAATAGTTATCTTCTCAACAATCTTCGGCTCATTTTTGTCTTGAGGATCTTAGGAGTATTGAGCCCAGTCATCATCATCATCAAGGACTACCTTACCATCATCAAAAGCCACTTCACTAACCTTAGCCTTCCACTACAAAAAAAAGCGCAATCAGCGACGCATTCTGCGACAACTCTTATTTCATCGCTGATTAGCGACTTTATCAATGACAACTTTACGACAAAGAATTAAGATAAGTGTCTTTCCAACATTCCGTCGCTGAATGGGTCGCTAAATGTGTCGCTGATTAACGACAAAAAAAATGGTCGTAGAATCTGTCGCTGAATAGCGATAAAAGGTCGTTTCTCGCTGAATGTGTCGCTGAATTTTGCGCCAGATTTTGGCGCCAACAATGAGCGACGATGTTACGACTAATTTACAATAAATCAGCGAGAAATTAATTTTATTTTCTATTTTAAAGTAATTGGTCGCTAATTAGTCGCTAAATGGCTCGCTGATTTGCGAGAAAAATAGTTCGTCGCAGATTAGTCACTAATTTGCGAGAATATAGCGACGGATCAGCGAGAAATTAATTTTATTTTCTATTTTAAAGTAATTGGTCGCTAATTGGTCGCTAAATGGCTCGCTGATTTGCAAGAAAAATAGTTCGTCGCAGATTAGTCGCTAATTTGCGAGAATATAGAGACGGATCAGCGAGAAATTAATTTTATTTTCTATTTTAAAGTAATTGGTCGCTAATTGGTTGCTAAATGGCTAGCTGATTTGCGAGAAAAATAGTTCGTCGCAGATTAGTCGCTAATTTGCGAGAATATAGAGACCAATCAGCGAGAAATTAATTTTATTTTCTATTTTAAAGTAATTGGTCGCTAATTGGTCGCTAAATGGCTCGCTGATTTGCGAGAAAAATAGTTCGTCGCAGATTAGTCGCTAATTTGCTAGAATATAGCGACGGATTAGCGAGAAATTAATTTTATTTTCTATTTTAAAGTAATTGGTCGCTAAATGGCTCGCTAATTTGCGAGAAAAATAGTTAGTCGCAGATTAGTCGCTAATTTGCGAGAATATAGCGACGGATCAGCGAGAAATTAATTTTATTTTCTATTTTAAAGTAATTGGTCGCTAATTGGTTGCTAAATGGCTCGCTGATTTGCGAGAAAAATAGTTCATCGCAGATTAGTCGCTAATTTGCGAGAATATAGAGACCAATCAGCGAGAAATTAATTTTATTTTCTATTTTGAAATAATTGGTTGCTAATTGGTCGCTAAATGGCTCGCTGATTTGCGAGAAAAATAGTTCGTCGCAGATTAGTCGCTAATTTGCGAGAATATAGCGACGGATTAGCGAAAAATTAATTTTATTTTCTATTTTAAAGTAATTGGTCGCTAAATGGCTCGCTAATTTGCGAGAATATAGCGACGGATCAGCGAGAAATTAAATTTATTTTCTATTTTAAAGTAATTGGTCACTAAATGGCTCGCTGATTTGCGAGAAAAATAGTTCGTCGCAGATTAGTCGATAATTTGCGAGAATATAGCGACGGATTAGCGAGAAATTAATTTTATTTTCTATTTTGGTATAATTTTGATTTAACTCCTATATCTTCTCTTCTTCCCCTCAATAAAATACCACTTCTCTCTCTTTTTGGCAACTCTTTGATCAGTGAAAGAGTGATGATTTATGGATACTTATTAATATTTGTTTTTGTTCACAATCGGGTCCAAAACTCCAGCTAAAAACGAGCTCTTTTGTTTTAAAAATCAGCGAAACAAGGGGAAAGAAAGAAAGAAAGAGTATTACATTATTCATTTCCCTTTCCCTTATAAATCTGAATCTCAAAATAAATAATGAAGAACCCCAAGCCTACAGTCAATTATTTTTTGAGGTTAGCTTTAATTTTACTTGCTTTTTATGAAATTTGTTTACTTATCTGCAAATAAAAATTTTGATGTTATTGAAGAGATTAATTTTTGCATGAATATAATTTGAATTGTCTTTAAATGCATGAGACTCTATGTGAACATAATTGAAAAAATAATTAGCCATTTTATCTTTAAAAATCTATATTATTTATGTTGAGCTGTTTATTATTTTATTTTAACAATATTTTTTTTAGTTATTTTGCTGGTATAGACTCTATGTAGTTATATTTATCTAATATTATACCTAAAAAATATAATAAAGTTTAGCTTAATTTCTATACTTAAGTAAAATATTTTTATATATTTTATACTATTTGTATATTTTAATAGTTTTCTTAATATGATTTAAAGAATTGAATATGGTTATGATAATAAAAATATATATAGTATGATAAAGTTATATATGCCAATTTTTAGAAATATAAAATAAAAAATTAAAAAATAATAAAAAGCTTATGAGTAAGTTATTAAAATTAGATATCAATAATTTGAAAGTAACGCCAAAGTTTTCTTCTAGTATAATAACGGAAAAAAAAACCAAATATTTTTTTATTGATATTTTTTTATTTTTTGATTGGGCAAGTTGCAGCATACAAATACAACTTCGCTAGGGCTTGTTTTTGGGTAAAATGGATCGGATTAACTTGTGGTTTTGGCGGGAATAGCTTTGGTCCCTCCTCCTGAAATCCCCAAATCACACTTACCCATCCACATGCCCAATTTCACACCGCACCCGAAACCCTAGCTATTACTCTGTAGCGGATTAAATTGAATCAAAAATTGGAGAAGAATAATGGGGAAAGACGAAGCTGAAATGAGAGAGGAAATAGAGGAAAGACTCATAAATGAAGAATACAAAATATGGAAAAAGAATACTCCTTTTCTTTACGATCTGGTCATCACCCATGCCCTTGAGTGGCCCTCCCTTACAGTTGAGTGGTTACCTGACCGCGAGGAGCCTCCTGGCAAGGACTACTCCATCCAGAAAATGATTCTCGGCACCCACACCTCCGAAAACGAGCCCAACTACCTCATGCTTGCCCAAGTCCAGCTTCCGTTTGATGATGCCGAGAACGATGCCAGCCACTACGATGACGATCGCTCTGATTTTGGTGGTTTTGGAGCTGCCAACGGCAAGGTTTCTTTCTTTTAAATTTTCTTTACCGCTTTCTCTTTCTAAAAATTTATTATTTTTTCTGTGAAATTGTTGTGTTTTGTAGGTCCAAATAATTCAGCAAATCAATCACGAGGGAGAAGTTAACAGAGCTCGTTATCTGCCTCAAAATCCTTTTATTATTGCCACCAAGACTGTTAGTGCTGAAGTTTATGTCTTTGACTACAGCAAGCACCCATCTAAGCCCCCTCTTGACGGCTCTTGTACTCCCGATTTGAGGTTGAGGGCCACAGCACTGAAGGCTATGGTTTGTCTTGGAGTAAGTTTAAACAGGGTCACTAGCTTAGCGGTTCTGATGATGCTCAAATTTGTTTGTGGGACATCAATTCTACTCCTAAGAATAAGGCCCTTGACGCTATGCAAATTTTTAAGGTCTGTTTCGCTGCTTATACTTTCACTTCACTTGATCTGCTTGCTCCTCTCAATAATAGTACTTTTTTTTTGCAATTCTAAAAAGAATTGGAAAAAAATCATTAACTTTACTTGTTCATATTAAAATGACTGCTAGGTTTTGTGCATCATTTGTAAATTGTGGTAATGTTTTCAAATTTATGCTTAATAGGTTCATGAAGGCGTTGTAGAAGATGTAGCATGGCATCTTAGGCATGAATACTTATTTGGCTCTGTTGGGGATGATCAATACTTATTTTTTTAAAGAAGTTTTAATGATGAAATCAAGAAATTTGTGTTGATTACTGTTGTCATTTCATTGTTTTTGTGTTGCAAATGAAAATGTGATTTGTATGAATTACTTCCCAAAAATCAGAGGAATGGGAAGTTTATATGATAACTCCAATTTAATCCCAATCAAGTTTCTTCCAACTATAGAAAATGAGGGGCTTCACTGTGTATGATGAGTTAGTTATTTACTATGTAGCAGGTTAATATAATGGACACACTAAGCAGACTCAGCTATGATACAGATTCAGAAGTTGCAATGGTGAGATGGAGTTGGTTTGGGTCTAATTTATTTTTTATCCCCTTAGATCTTTCTGTATAAAGGCTGTAATGTTTGTTTAAATGCTGCAGGCTGCAATTATTTCCTTAGGTTTGATAGCTGCAAGGACCAATAATGCTAGAATTACCTGCACGCTTAATGCTAGAATTACTGGCATGCTTCGCAATCTTTCAAGCTATTAATACAAAGATGCTAGCCTCTGAAACTGGGATATTTGTATGCAGGTATCAAGGGATGATTAAGGGTTATAGTGGAGTTTTCCGATTAGGAGAGGCGACTTCAACTTTGGATGCTGATTCCCCGGTGTGTTTTTATATTTTGAATAACATCTGGTGATTGTTATTTTATAGTTAAATGCTTTGCGATAATTGGATCATGAATGTACTTCTTATCCCTTACTTTGAAGCTTTAATAACCAAGACATTTGCAAATTATACTGCTTTCTTGTCCTACAATGAATTTTAGGAGATAAATGACTTAATATTTTGCTCGTGCTAATATTTTGCTCCTGCTCTATAAGCTTACCGAGAGTTCTTTCATTGAACAGCTATCAGTGTCAGTGAAAAAGTGTTGAAGTCTCAGGTATGATGGAGAAGAACAAGTGAATTCTGTTGATCAGTGCTTGAGAATATGCTCTACACTTAAAATATTGCAAACTAGAAATGTCTATATTGGACTTTGAAATTTGTATTGTGATAATCTGAGAATTTGTTTTAGGAAAATGAGACCACTTTAAAATAGTGGATTGTGGCGGCACATAAAAGAATGGGACCCATCTTCATTTTCATTTTTATATATTATTTTTTTATTAGAAACATTTTTATATTCTTTGTTTTTGGCATTTTTTTTAATAATTGTGCTTTACTATTTGTTATTGCTCTTGTTCTCTTTCTCTCTTTGCAAATAAAAAAAATGATAGTAAAAAAGTAAAATAATAATAAACCACAGTGGCTCTTAGTTTGCTTCCTTACAAGTTATACCACCACACAACATGCAATTCCTATTATAACATATCTATAAAACACAACTCCTTTAGCTTGTTTCTTTTATGTTCTCAATTCTTTATTACATATATTACCATTTTCTCTTTTTTTTTATTTTTTTAATTTGGTTTAACCCTATCTTTTTTTCATAACTTTACTGTTTCAAATTTACACTTATTTCAATATTATTAAGTAAAATTTATTAAGAAATTAATAAAAGTTTAGTATATTTATTGCCACTAATAATTTAATTATGAATGTTGTGTTATTTGATTATTATTGTAATGAATGACTATTTTATAAACATGTTTGGTTATTATATTTGAAATTCAATAGGTTCTTGAAAATGTGTAGACAAAAAAAAATGGAATACTGGAAAAATATAGCCAAACAATTATAAAATTGCGATAAAATTGCGACAAAATCAATGACCAAAGGTGACAAAAAAAATATTGAATTCTGCGACAAATCAACGACTGAAACAACGAGAAAAATATTGCGACATATTTTGAGACACATCAGCGACAAAATTTAGCGAGCAAATTAGCGACAAATTCAGCGACTAAATTAACGACCCAAATAGCGATGAATTCAACGACTAAAGCTAAATCAGGGACGACTTTCAGCGGGAATAAATAATTCCCGCCAAAAATGAAAATGTCGTTGAATTTGTCTCTGTTTTGTCGCTGATTTGTCACTAATCAACGACACGTACAATTGGTCGCTGATTTGTCGTTGATTTTTTAGCGACCAGGACATTACCGTCCGCTCGATTTTTCTCGCTGTTCGTCACTGATATTGTCGCTATCGTATTTTGGTCGTTGATTTCGTCGTTAATGGTGTCGCAGATTGATTCGCAGATTGCTGTTTTTTTTTTGTAGTGTTCCCTTTGTCCTTTGGCTTCTTGGTGCTAGCAGATGCTTCGGCATTGTTCCCTAAAATTGTAGCTAATTGATTCTTCATGGTCTCGGCTAGGGACTCTTTTATTTCTTCCATCTTGGCATTGAGGGTGCCATCCACCATTCTTTGAATTTGTTCGAGCTCCATTGCTTTTGGTGAGAAAGTGATTGAGTCGTTGCTAGATTCTTCATCTCCGGCATAGGTCGGATTGTCGTAAGCTTTTGAACTGTCGTAATCCATGGCTATGAGCCAGAAGGGATTAATGATATGTCATGTGATGCATGTATGCATGTATGCACAAACAATAAACAAACAAGGATAAATAGGACGTTCCTTATAACATCCACACACAAATGGCAAGTCTCTTTTCCTCTGTAATATTTTTAACAAAATACCAACATGGGGTATTTTATTTTTGAAAAGTTACCTCAAACTTTTCAACCAATACTATATTTTAAAAATGGAAATCAATTCATGATAATTCCCATTAATTAAGTTTTAATCCATTGAATCTCAACTAAAATAGCTTTGATGCTATATTGGATTAAAACTAAATTAAGATGTTTATTACAAATAGATTTCTCACTTGAAAAAGTAACTAATGATTCATACCAAAAATAAGCCCATGATTAATTACTCTTAGTATAAACTAGGCTCACTATTGATTTTTGGTATTCCATAATTGACCTAAATAATTTGTAAGCTTTTTGTAAGAAAAAGTTGGATGAAATGCAAAATTAGTTTTGTTTGAAAAACCCATTGTAAAAAGATTTTTGAAAAAATGAATTTTGGGCTTTGTATTTGAGTCATGAGAAAATAATTTTTGATTTGTTTTTAGAAAAAGTTTTATATCGAAAGACCACCTTGAAAAGTTTTGAAAATAGCTTTGGTCTTTTGGATTTAGAGAAAATTTTAGTTTGAGCTTAAAAAATTACTTGGATCATATTAGAAAAAGAACAAACCAAATAAGTCGTGATTTAAATCAAGATAAACTAACCATAATCAAACAACAAGCATTTGGGGTAAAAACCTAAGGAAAGTAACTAGGCCAATTACATGAGCTTTAGTCATTTGGGTTAAAAGGCTTAGGTTCCCATAGCAAGTATATACCAAAAGGTACAATGCTATGAGTGGTTATACTATGCTCGATCTCCATACCTTGAGTGAAAGTATGGTATCCCTTACATAACTTAACACAAGTAACATGAGCGTCCTAACTCACGCACACGATGCAATCTAATATGATGCAATGGATAGTATCATGATAAGAAAGAATAGAAAAATAAAAGACCAACGGAATCAACTTCTCTTATCCCCAGTGGAGTAGTCACCACTCTGAGCGGGGATTTTCGTCCCCACTCCTGGTGGAATGGTTATTACAACTTCAATATTGTTTACGCTTGGGGCCTTAGAGAACACAGGTGTAGACCCTTAATTTTTGACCCAGTCTGGTCCGATATTTTTATATAGTCCAAAATAATTTTTGTGGTATTTTAATTAAATAATATTTATTTTAGTATTTAATATTTATAATTTTTTATAATAAAAAATAAATAAATAATAAATAAAATAATAAAAATTAAACAAAAATAAAAAATAATAATGAAAATAAAAAATAAAAATAATAATTGGCGATGGAAAGTGGAATTGGCCAAGGCCAATTCGCCCGCAGGAATTTCCTGCAGGAGAAATGCCCTAGGCCATTTTGCCACAGGAAATTCCTGCGGTGAATTGGCTAGCCGCCCCAGCCAGCGCTCGAAAATCTCGCAGTCTCTGCAGCAATTTTTTGCCAGCGCAATTTTCCAACACAGTTTTTTTCCAAAACCAAATTCTATTTGGTTTTGGTTTCTTTTCCTAATTAATTTTAGTTTCCTTAAACAAATAGAATTAGGTTTATGATTTTTCCTATAAATAACACTTTAAAACTCAGAATTAAGGGACTTGAATTTGGGGGAATCGAAAATTGGTTTTACTAAGCCAAACTTTGGTACTTTGATCGATCGAAAATTGGACTTCTGACTGAGGAAAAAAGACAAAAAAAACCTTAGCAAGTCACATTAGCAACAAGCAAGCAATCAACAATTCATCAATGGTAGCAACACTGCCTTTCTTATTGTTCATCTAGAAAGCAATTTTTGATGGAACCAACGAACGAATGTTTGAATCTCTATTTTATTTATTTCTTTACAATAGCTTCATCATTCAAATTGGATTAATTGTTTCATCATACAATTTAATCAAAAATCTTGGAAACCCAAACTACTCTTCTTTTTCCAAAAATCTTTAAAACCCTAAATTAATCTTCTGTTTCCAAAAATCTTAAAAACCCTAAACTACTCTTCTGCTTCCAAAAATCTTAAAAACCCTAAACTACTATTCTGCTTCCAAAAACTTCACAAATCCTAAATTACTCTTCTGTTTCCAAAAACCTTAAAAACTATTTTCTTCTGTTTCCAAAAGCTTTAAAACCCTAAATTGTTTTTTCCAACTATTTTCATCTACACCATAACTTTTTGTTCAAAATCTCCAAATGTTTTCTTAAATCTTCAAACCCTAGTTCTCTTTACGATTTTTAAAAAATCATAATTATTTTATAAAGCTCTAAACTATTTTCTTAAATCCTAAAACCAAATATGTTTTGTAAAATATCAAAAAACCCTAATTCTCTCAAAACTAATACGATAAACCCTAGTTTTCCTAAACCCTAATTATTAAAACCTTAAAATCTTATGATAAATAAATCTAAACCCAAAAACCCAAGATATTTATTCCCAATGTGTAGCTTTAATGGTCTTAAATAAAATTTTGATTTTCTTTAAATTTAGCTCAATCATTGATGGGGATTGAGAAAAGTCTAAACTATTTGAGTTAATGATTAAAAATTTGTTTCTGTTTCTATAACAAAATTTTTGAGAAAAGGTGGTGGTTGGAATGGCAGGTTCACTTGTTTTGATTTGAAAATTGTAACGAGTAGATTGCTAGGGTTGTTGTGGATTGGGAATCATTACTTATTTAAATAGAAAAAAGGTTTGAAACCAAGTCGCATAAGGAAAAGGGTGTACACATGGAATGTGTGCCGAATCTATCTTGGTTTTATAAATCTAAATCCTAGTCCATGATGAATTCAAACTTGGGAATTCATCATGGTCATTCTGTGTGTTTTATGTTGAAAAAATACAAAAAAAAGATACAAAGAAAAAGTTAAATTGTTACTATTATTATTATGATGTACATTTTCTTTTAATATAATACTAGTTGATCACTGAGAATTCAAAACTAAAATTTAATATATGAACCTTAATCTTGTATACTTGATCCTAAAACCTTAGTTTTGATTATTCAATTTTTATATACTTGTGATGGATGATTTATTTTATTTGTTTTATAATGAATGACTTGCTTTTAACTATTGTGAATGTTTGAATGATTTAATTTATTTAATTAATTGTTTTAGCATTAATTATTTTTATTTCAAGAGTGTAAGAGGTATGTTTCCACTTTGTGGGTACCTTATTTAGTTATGTTCAATGTAATTTAATTTATTTTGAGCATTTGGAATAATATAAAGGACACGTTTTCACCAAACGGTGGGTGTCCTATTTTATTTAGTTTTGGACATTGGATTGTAAGGGCATGTTTCCATATTGTATGGGTGCCTATTTTTATTTGTTTCAACTTTTTTTTATTTTAATATAATGAATATTTATTTATTTTAAATTGCATGTAGTATGGATGATGTTTTAATAAGTTAAAGAATTTAATAATGTTTAGACCTGAAAAGGAGGGCAGATCCAATGAACCGGGCGTTATAGGGGTGCTGGGTCATTCTCACCTTCCCCATACATACTCAACTTTCCAAACCCAATAAGAGTTGGGGATTCCTTAGGAATCAAGTCATCCATCCCTTTCTATTTTTCCGGTTTGTCCGGGTGGTGACTCCATTTTCTCCGAGTTTATGCCCTTGTTCTCTAAGGCTCTGAGCCTAATAGTGTCGATGATCTTACCAAGAGAGTCTCTCACCTTTTTATGGACCTTAGGGATATGCAAGAGTTCATGGGCATTTCTTGATGTCCCCCATCATTTGAAGAAGAAGAAGAAGGAGAGCAACTAGATTCTTTGATGAAGGGGATAAAGAAGAGGAAGAGGGACATGGAAATAGTGATTATGATTTTGATTTTCCACCTCATACTTGTGTACCTTAACTTTTTTTTTTCTTTTAATCTCTTGTTTGGTCTCTATATATCTTATTGGCCCTTAGATGAAAATGATCATACATGAATGTTTTTGGCTTAATTTTAATAAAATGATCTTATTACTTAACGTTTGCATTATTTTTGTCTTTGTCAAAGGGGGAGAGATAATTGTTTGTATCATTGCTTGAATTGCATTGAATTTTATAGCATATGCTAAGGGGGAGAATTTATTGAGGGGGAGCATAGCATATGTTATTTGCTTAGCATATTTACTCTTTAGACATCAAAACTTTTATTGTTCATTTTAAATCAATTCAATTAATTGCCAAAGTAAAAAAAGAGGCAGATTGTTAGCCAACTTATTGGCCTCTATTTTGATCTTAGGCAATTAAATTGAATATGACCAATATTTGTACCAAGCTATATTTTGCAGGACTTGAAATTTATTGAAGATTTCTCTAGAGCCCGACTAGACCAACAACTAGGCCAATCGGACTAAGAGAAATAGTTTGCCAAAGCAAGAAATGATAATACCAAGCTAAGCTTGTGTGAGCGGGGATTTTTGCCCCCACTCCCGGTGGAATGGTTCTTGCGACTTCGGCACTGTTTAGGCTTGGGGCCTTAGAGAACACGGACCTAAGTCCAGAGAAAATGGAGTCGCCACCCGGACGGGCTGGGAAAAAAAAGGAGTGGATGACTCGATTCCTAAGGAATCCCCAACCCCCTAATGGATTCGAAAAGTTGGGTACGTGTGGGGAAGGTGAGAAATGGCCCAACACCCCCACAACGCCCGGTTCATTGGAACCGGCCTCCTTTACAGGTCTTAATATTATAAAATTCTTAAATATAACAATATTATCCATATTACACACAAATAATTAAAATAAAGCATCGATATATTGAAAATTAAAACAATGTCCAAGCAAAACAAATAAATGGACACCCATCCGAAGATGAAAACATGCCCTTACATAATCCATGCCTAAATAGGACACCCACCGAAAGGCAGAAACATGTCATTTATGTTGGCTATAAAATAGAAAAGCAATTAAAATTACATAATATTAAACTAATGAGGTACCCACTAAGTGGAAACATACCTTTTACAACATTTGGAAATCTAAATAAATCGATAAAAGTAAATAACCATTCATCATAAATAAATCATTCATCAAAGATATTAAACATTAATAGAATATAAACATCCATCCATGATAAACTAAATAAATCAAGCATTGAACTTAAATAAACTAACAAAGCATTGAAATAAATTAAAGCATATAATAGACTACATAATCAAATATAAAATTAAATGAAGCAAGTAAATATTCAAATTAGGGCTACTGTTTCTATTTAAGATTCTTTATTTAACATGTTTAGGGTTTCAAAATTTATGGGTTAGGGCTACTGTAAGTTTTAAATGAATTGAAATGGATTAAAGTTTTATAATTTAAGAGGTTGATAAAGTTCTTTGATTAACCAAATTAGTGTTTGAGAAGTGAAATCATAAAACTAGGGTTTGAATACTTTAAAACATTAGATTATATTATTATTAGCTATTGACTGTGTTGAATTTTAGGCTTACTGTGTTTGAATTTTAATATTTCTATTTATAAGGTTTTAAGGTTTAAAGGATTAGGGTTTAGAGAAATTAGGGTTTAAGGTTTTAAGGGAGTTAGGGTTTACTATTTTGGGTTTTGGAGTTGAATTAGGGTTTTAGAATTTTAGAATTAGGGTTTCGGTGAATGCATTAGATTTTAGAATTTGGAAAAACAATTGATAATTTTATGAAACTTTATGAAAACAAAGAAAACAATTTAAAGTTTATAGAAACAGAAAAGATGTTTTTTAGGGTTTTTGAAAAGAAAAAGATTCAATTTATGGTTTTGAAAATTTGGAAAGCAAATTAGGGTTTTAAGATTTTGAAGAAACAAAAACAACTATTTTAAGATTTTTGAAAAATAAAGAGACGAATTAAGGTTTTTAAACTTTAGAAAAGGTGAATTGAGGTTCTAGGGTTTTTGATTTTGAAGTAACAGAAACAATTTTTTTAAGATTTTTGAATGATGAAGCTACTGTGGATTAATGAAACAAGTAAAGAAATCCATACCTTCGTTTGTTGGTTCCACCAAAAATCACTTCTTGGATGAACAAGAACAAAGACAAGCTTTGCTGCCTTTGATGGATTGAATTGCTTGTTTGCTCTCTCAAAAAAGTCCAATTGTTTCAAAGTTTTCCTCCTCAATTCGGTCTCAATTTCTCCTCCCAAAATTCGATCCCTTTTTGTGTTATTATTGTCCTTATTTATAGAAGAATTTTGTGGTTAATTCTAGTTATTCATGGAATCTAATATTAATTAAGAAAAGGAAACCGAAACTTAATTGTATTTGGTTTTGAAAAAATTTCGCTGGAGAAAATAAACTGCTGCGGAAAAATTACGCTGGCGAAAAAAAACTGCTGTGGAAAAATTACGCTGGCAAAAAAGCTGCCGCAGCTGGCTGCGACAGCGGGCAAAAATTGGCCTGTGGGCCATTTTGCCCGCAGAAATATTGTCACATCCGCCTACTGCATTTATGCAGTGTAGACACGTGCATAGCAAGAGTAGGGAAAAGGAGAAGATAATTCTTGATAACAGCCCTAGATAAGGTTGTATGACAAAAGGGACATAATTGTAATTTTTAATAAAGTTGGGGACGTAGATGTAATTTCAAAGAAAGTTGCACCGGATGTTTTTAATAGTGCATATAACAGATTTCAAAAATGGAATGTAGAGAAAAACCGGATCGCAACGACGTGTAACGGTTTTTCCAGGAAATGTCCCGTTAAAGAAAAATGAAGAAATGTTGACTAAGGGCATTTTGGTCATTACCAATTAAAGTTATACATGAATTTAGTGTAATATCCTCATTTATGCCCTAGAAGTTTTGCATATTGTTATTGTTGTTGTTGTTATAAATTGAATTGTTTGTATATGATGGGATAAGAAAAGAAATTGGAAGGAGAATGCTTGTGTATAAGTGTTTTGGGAAAGAATTAGGGTTTAGAGAGAATGGTATATATTGTGTATATGAGGATATATATAACATATAAATGGGTCAAAGGATGAGTCAAAGGAAGAGAGATATTTTTGTGTTAAGTGTGTAATTACATATAAGGGCTTATATGAGACAAGAAGTTAGTTAATTGAGTGAGGGCATTTTGGTAATTGCTTGGATAAGAACACTTGGTGGAGATTAAAAGCAAAATTTGACTTGGTGTCTTCATCTTTTCTTCTTTCTTTCAAGAGGTGGCCGGCTCTCCATTAGCAAAAGGGAAGGAGAAGTGTTCTTGATACTAAGATCAAATTGAAGAAGGAATTGAGAGCTTTGGTGAAAGAATTGTGGAATTTCTTCATCTAAGGTAAGTATTCTTTTGTTTCCTTTACTTATTTTGTAGTAGTGTTGAAGTTATGATTAGGGTGATTTGTGATTTGTTGGTTTGATGATTAGATGTGTTTGTGTTGTGTTCTCAAGTGTTGAATTGGTTTTAAGTTAAGAGTTTAAATAGGTGTTGTTGTTGGAAGTGGTGGATGTTGATTTTGAAAGATGGTGATTTTAGGGTTTTGAGATGATTTGTGTTTAAGTGTAATATTAATGTGTTATGAGGTGATTTTTATGATGAATATGTGTTTAAAACATTGTTTATGTTCATTTGAAACATGTGGTATGATGTATATTAAGTTTAAATGCAATTGGGAAAGTGTTGGCTTTGGTTAGGGTTTTGGTTATGGGTGACACGGCCAAAAAGCTATGGGAAACACGGCCAAGACATGAAATTTTGAAGGTGTTGGATTGATTTTTGGGAGACACGGCCGTGTCCCCAAGCCATGTTTGCTACTGCCAAAGTTTGGTTGAGAGACACGGCCACAAGCTTGGCCGTGTCCCTTGCCCGTGTTGCTTACTGTCCAATTGGGTTGAGTGACACGGCCATAAGCTTGGCCGTGTCCCTCATGTGTGCTGCCCGTGTCCCTCATATGGGTTAGGTAAGTTTTGTTTTCCTTGACCTAGTTGCAATGTTTTGGTTCTTCATAGGTAGGTTGGTTCCTAAACCTAAACTTAAACACTTTAAACATACTTTAAACTATGAATGAGCTAATCAAATGCATATGAAAGATCCTAAAGCTATGAATCATATAAATTGTTCTTTGCCCTAATTGTATTGTTGAGATTTAAACAAGGTTATGTTATGCATTGTGAAAGGTAATGTGTTTTGTGAGTAATGTACCTTGAAATGTTTTATCAAAGATGTGATATCAATGATGCTTTATGCATAATATGAATTGAAATGTGATACAAAGCCATTGTTATTGGCTATGATGATGATATTGAGAGAAAGAAGGCATGTATGCCTAAATGTTGATGATAATTGGAAATGGAAATGATAATTGAATAATAAATGAATTGTGTGGCTAATGTGTTATTCTATTTTCAGAGTTTGTTGTTGGTGGCATGCCTAGTAAGTGTAACAATCTCTTGAAGTTAGGTTGGATTGAATCCTTGAAGCCTAATTGAGATGTTACCACCCTTGAAGCTAGGTTGGGTTGGTTCTTGAAGCCAAGTTGGGTTGAAGCTTAGCATGCTTTGCTCCCCTTGAAGCTTGGTTGAACCTAATCCTTGAAGCCTAGTTGGGTATATGATATTGATAAATGTGATGATAGAACCAAAACATTAACTCTGAAAATTGAATGGCATATTAGTGTGTCTTGGGCCCATGCTTGTCTATGGTTAATGTGAGTCATGAATGATGCTTGCCTTAGCTTATTGTTGATGATGAATGATTAAATGAATATAAATGAGGTCTATGATAATATGCCTATATATATATAAATGTTGAGTTATAAAATGGAAAGCTATGTTATCAACTTGGCATATATGATGTTACATGCATAATATGGATTGAGAATTGGTACTGCATTGCATTAAAGCATAACATTAGCATGATTATCTTACTAAGCCGTTGGCTTAGCGCGATAGTGTTTAATCGCGCAGGTAATAGAGTTGATAGAGTTGATCCCGAAAGCTCTTCGAAACCGACCGAGGGTAGACAGTGAAGAGTTGATTTTGGAGACTTAAAGATCAAAGAAAACTTGCCAATCATGTATAACTCTTTTATATTTTGTAAAGTATTGATTAAATGTACATATATGTATATTTGTAAATATGGAATTAAGTGTTTTCAAATATGTAAATATGTAAATATTTTATGACTTCCGCTGTGTAATAACTATATGTATGTATATATATATATATCTAATGTGTTTTATTTTAAAAGTAAATGATCTACTTTCCTATAATATATAATGATAATAGTATTGTATCTATTTAAATGTTTTGAATGTTGAAGAAAATCGTAGCATCCCTATGTTTGGTGCACTTATGCTACATTGTTGTGGTTGTAGTGTGTGTGCATTGGATGTGGGGGTGTTACAATAGTTTTGGTATCAGAGCCTAGGTTTGAGATTCTCAACCTAGGCAATATGTTATAAAAAGAATATTTTGAATTAAAAAGTGAGTTTTTGAAATAAAATACATGTTTGGGATTGGCAATCTTTGATCTTTAATAAGGTGTGTCCTGTTGTGTTTGCAGTGTTAGGTGTTGATGGATTCTCATTTGAGACAGTCAGTTGAGGGCAGTGAGGAGAGTGTTGCTCCTGATGAGGGAGTTAGAGTTGAGAGTGCTGGGGAGGCACCTGCTTCTGGGTCGGGGAGACCAACTGGTGAGGAGGTTCCACCAGCTTGGTTTGTGAATATGATGAAGACTTTCAGGCAAGCGCCAGTACAACCAGTGCCACCACCCCCTCAGCCTTTGGTGCCAGTGATGCACTATGACAAGTTAAGGAAGTATGGAGCTGAGGATTTTATTGGTACCACTGATCCAGCTGTAGCAGAACAGTGGCTTGACAAAGTTCAGAGGATCTTTATTCAGTTGCAAGCCACCCCTGAGGAAAAGTTTGATTATGCAAGATCCTTGTTGCAGAAGGATGCATATAGTTGGTGGAAGACAGTGCCCCATTCTATGGATGATCCATCAACCTTGTCATATGCTGACTTTCTGAGAGAATTTGAATTGAAGTATACTCCAAGGGAGTATAAAGATGGGAAGAAAAGAGAATTTTTAGATTTGAAGCAAGATCACCGAACCGTAACTGAATATGAGGTTGAGTTTATTCGATTAAGTCAGTATGCTGGGGGCATAATATCAGATGAGGTAGATAGATGTAGGAGGTTTGAAGAGGGATTGAGGCCCTCTATCATGTGTCATGTGGCTGGATCTAGATATCAAGATTTTTCCCAGCTAGTGGCAGCAGCTCGGAGTGTGGAGCGAGCTCAGGGTATTGTAGCTGCTTCAGAGGATGAGGTTAGGGTGAGAAGGCCCCAGTTTGAGGCAGGGTCTTCTTCAGTGAAGAGGGGTAGAGGAAGCTTTGTTCCTCGGAGTATTAGGAGTCTGAGACCAGCAGGTAGATCAGTGCAGTTCCAGAGACAAAGATTTAGACCTGCAGCTTCAGTGGCAAGTGCTCTAACCCCTATGGTTCAGAGATCCACCTTACCTATCTGCATCCATTGTGGGAGGCCCCATAGTGGTCCTTGTTGGAAGGCTGGTGTTGCAGGGGTATGTTTCAGGTGTGGGTCACCTGACCATTTTGTGAAAGATTGCCCTGAGAGGCAAAGGCAGATGCCAGTTGATTCTGCCGCTTCTCGAGCCAGTGTGAGGGGAGGCAGAGGTGCCAGCCGAGGAGGTAGACCGGGGTTCATTTCTAGAGGTGGTGCTACATCCAGGGAGACTAGACCGGAGGAGGTTGGTTCTTCCCAGAGGATGTATGTTATGCAGAGGCAGCCGGATGCATCGGCGGTCATAGCTGGTACTTTTTCTTTATTTAATACTGCAGTACTTGCATTAATTGACACTGGATCCACACACTCTTACATTAGTGCATCTGTGTTACCTGTATCTGATATGCATGCTGAGTCCCTAGGATTTGATGTTTTGGTAACAAATCCGTTAGGGCATAGTGTGATAGTTAGTAAAGTGCACAAAGATAGTGCAGTAGTGGTGCAGGGTGAGCAATTCCCTGGGGATTTGATTGAGATGCCATTTAAGGAATATGATGTGATCCTAGGCATGGATTGGCTATCTCGACATGGAGCTGTGGTGGATTGTAAAAAGAAAATTGTTTCTTTGAGAACTGGTGATGGTAGGGAGGTGATAGTATCTAATGAGCAGGAACAGTTAGCCTCCTTATTTGTTTCAGCTGTTGCAGCTAGGAGGTTGATTAGGAAAGGATGTGAAGCCTATCTTGCTCATGTGGTAGATACTAGAGTAAGAGGTTCACCTATTGATAACATTGCCACAGTTGCAGAGTTCCCAGATGTATTTCCAGAGGAGCTGCCAGGATTGCCTCCTGAGAGAGAGGTGGAGTTTGGTATTGAATTGTTGCCTGGTACCACTCCTATCTCTATTACTCCTTACAGAATGGCACCAGCAGAATTGAGGGAGTTGAAAGTACAATTACAGGAGCTGTTGGATAAAGGATTCATTCGCCCCAGTGTTTCTCCTTGGGGAGCTCCTGTGTTATTTGTAAAGAAGAAAGATGGTACTATGAGGTTGTGCATCGATTATAGGCAATTGAACAAGGTGACCATTAAAAATAAGTATCCTTTGCCTAGAATCGATGATCTCTTTGATCAGTTGAAGGGAGCGTCAGTATTCTCTAAGATTGATCTGAGATCGGGGTATCATCAGCTGAGAGTCAGAGCTGAGGATGTTCCGAAGACCGCATTTCGGACCAGGTATGGGCATTATGAATTTTTAGTTATGCCTTTTGGTCTGACAAATGCACCTGCAGCTTTCATGGATTTGATGAATAGGGTGTTTAGGCCCTATTTGGATCAGTTTGTAGTGGTCTTCATCGATGATATTCTGGTGTATTCGAGGAATGAAGAGGAACATGATAAGCATCTGCGGATTGTGTTGCAGATTTTGAGAGAGAAGCAATTATTTGCCAAATTGTCGAAGTGTGAGTTTTGGTTGGATCAAATAGCTTTTCTTGGACATATAGTTTCAGCAGAGGGTATTAGAGTTGATCCGAGCAAAGTTGAAGCTATTTTGAATTGGAGTCCACCCAAGTCTGTGACTGAGATTAGAGGTTTTCTGGGTTTGGCAGGCTATTACCGGCGGTTTGTGAAAGGGTTTTCTTTGATAGCTACTCCACTCACCAGATTACTTCGTAAGGGAGTTAAATTTGTGTGGACTGATCAGTGTCAGGCGAGCTTTGAGCAGTTGAGAGATATGTTGACTCAAGCGCCTGTTCTTACTTTACCTATTGAAGGCAAACCATATGTGATCTTCAGTGATGCTTCACATAGAGGTTTGGGGTGTGTGCTGATGCAAGAAGGTAAAGTGATAGCTTATGCATCTAGACAGTTGAAATCACATGAGCTTAATTATCCTACCCATGATTTGGAGTTAGCAGCCATTGTATTTGCATTGAAAATTTGGCGTCACTATCTGTTTGGGGAGAAGTGTTTTATCTACACTGATCACAAGAGTTTGAAGTATTTGGGTGTCCAGAAAGAACTCAATCTTCGCCAGAGGAGATGGTTAGAATTGATTAAAGACTACGACTGCTTGATAGATTATCATCCAGGTAAAGCAAATGTTGTTGCTGATGCCTTGAGTCGAAAGTCTTTAGCTGGTTTAACTTTTTACTCGCTCTCGTTGCTTGTTGAGTTGAGAGCATTGTGTGCTAGTTTTGTACCTTGTGATGATGGTGCATTGTTAGCACAGTTGCATGTGAAACCAGTTTTGTTGGATCAGATCAAAGAAGCTCAGTTGGCTGATAAGAAGATACAGAAGATTGTTTCGGATTGTCAGAGTGGAAAAGGTGGAGATTTTATTGTGAAGAGTGATGGGAGTCTATGGTTCAAGAACAGATTGTGTGTACCCGATGATGCTGTTTTGAAAAAGGTCATTTTGGAAGAAGCTCATCAGTCAGTGTTTGCTATGCATCCAGGCAATACAAAGATGTATCATGACTTGAGACAGCATTATTGGTGGATTGGGTTGAAAAGACACATTGCTGAGTTTGTATCGAAATGTCTCACTTGTCAGAAGGTTAAAGCAGAGCATCAAGTTCCCACTGGGTTGCTTCAACCGTTGTCAGTGCCAGAATGGAAGTGGGAAAGAGTGACAATGGACTTTGTGTCTGGATTGCCTTTGACACAAAGGAAACATGATGCCATATGGGTGATTGTGGATAGATTGACTAAGACAGCTCATTTCCTTCCGATTCGGATGGATTACTCTTTGGAGAGGTTGGCTGAGCTGTACATCCATGAGATTGTGAGATTGCATGGTGTTCCAACTTTTTTAGTGTCTGATCGAGATCCCAGGTTTACTTCGAGATTTTGGAAGAGTTTGCATAGTGCTTTGGGTTCTCGACTGCATTTCAGCACTGCTTTTCATCCACAGACGGATGGACAGTCTGAGAGGGTGATACAGATCATTGAGGATATGTTGAGAAGCTGTGTCATCGATTTCACTGGAAGTTGGGATAGATTTTTACCTCTTGTAGAGTTTGCTTACAACAACAGTCACCAATCCAGCATTGGTATGGCACCATTCGAAGCACTGTATGGTAGACGGTGTAGGACACCGCTGTGTTGGAATGAACTTGGGGAAAGTAAGTTAATTGGGCCTGATTTGATTAAAGAAACTGAGGAGAAAGTGAAGTTGATTCGGGGCAGGTTAAAAGCAGCTTCAGACCGACAGAAGTCCTATGCAGATCTGAAGAGGAGAGACATTCAGTTTGATGTTAGGGATAAGATATTCTTGAAGGTATCTCCTTGGAAGAAGATTTTGAGGTTTGGTCGGAAAGGGAAATTGAGTCCTCGTTTCATCGGACCGTATGAAGTGTTAGAAAGAGTTGGGCCAGTGGCGTATAGACTTGCTTTGCCACCTGAGTTGGATCGTATTCATAATGTGTTCCATGTATCTATGTTGAGGAGGTACAGGTCGGATCCATCTCATGTGTTGCCATTTGAATCTATCGAAGTGAGCCCAGATTTGACATTTGACGAGGAACCAGTTGCTATCTTGGCACGGGAAGTGAAAGAATTGAGGAACAAGAGAGTGCCATTGGTGAAGATTCTTTGGAAGAATCATGCAAAAGAAGAAGCAACTTGGGAAAGTGAGCAGACTATGCGAGAGCAATATCCTCAGTTGTTTCAGAATTGATTTCAGGTAATTTCGAGGACGAAATTTCTTTTTTAGAGGGGGAGAATTGTAATATCCTCATTTATGCCCTAGAAGTTTTGCATATTGTTATTGTTGTTGTTGTTATAAATTGAATTGTTTGTATATGATGGGATAAGAAAAGAAATTGGAAGGAGAATGCTTGTGTATAAGTGTTTTGGGAAAGAATTAGGGTTTAGAGAGAATGGTATATATTGTGTATATGAGGATATATATAACATATAAATGGGTCAAAGGATGAGTCAAAGGAAGAGAGATATTTTTGTGTTAAGTGTGTAATTACATATAAGGGCTTATATGAGACAAGAAGTTAGTTAATTGAGTGAGGGCATTTTGGTAATTGCTTGGATAAGAACACTTGGTGGAGATTAAAAGCAAAATTTGACTTGGTGTCTTCATCTTTTCTTCTTTCTTTCAAGAGGTGGCCGGCTCTCCATTAGCAAAAGGGAAGGAGAAGTGTTCTTGATACTAAGATCAAATTGAAGAAGGAATTGAGAGCTTTGGTGAAAGAATTGTGGAATTTCTTCATCTAAGGTAAGTATTCTTTTGTTTCCTTTACTTATTTTGTAGTAGTGTTGAAGTTATGATTAGGGTGATTTGTGATTTGTTGGTTTGATGATTAGATGTGTTTGTGTTGTGTTCTCAAGTGTTGAATTGGTTTTAAGTTAAGAGTTTAAATAGGTGTTGTTGTTGGAAGTGGTGGATGTTGATTTTGAAAGATGGTGATTTTAGGGTTTTGAGATGATTTGTGTTTAAGTGTAATATTAATGTGTTATGAGGTGATTTTTATGATGAATATGTGTTTAAAACATTGTTTATGTTCATTTGAAACATGTGGTATGATGTATATTAAGTTTAAATGCAATTGGGAAAGTGTTGGCTTTGGTTAGGGTTTTGGTTATGGGTGACACGACCAAAAAGCTATGGGAAACACGGCCAAGACATGAAATTTTGAAGGTGTTGGATTGATTTTTGGGAGACACGGCCGTGTCCCCAAGCCATGTTTGCTACTGCCAAAGTTTGGTTGAGAGACACGGCCACAAGCTTGGCCGTGTCCCTTGCCCGTGTTGCTTACTGTCCAATTGGGTTGAGTGACACGGCCACAAGCTTGGCCGTGTCCCTCATGTGTGCTGCCCGTGTCCCTCATATGGGTTAGGTAAGTTTTGTTTTCCTTGACCTAGTTGCAATGTTTTGGTTCTTCATAGGTAGGTTGGTTCCTAAACCTAAACTTAAACACTTTAAACATACTTTAAACTATGAATGAGCTAATCAAATGCATATGAAAGATCCTAAAGCTATGAATCATATAAATTGTTCTTTGCCCTAATTGCATTGTTGAGATTTAAACAAGGTTATGTTATGCATTGTGAAAGGTAATGTGTTTTGTGAGTAATGTACCTTGAAATGTTTTATCAAAGATGTGATATCAATGATGCTTTATGCATAATATGAATTGAAATGTGAAATGTGATACAAAGCCATTGTTATTGGCTATGATGATGATATTGAGAGAAAGAAGGCATGTATGCCTAAATGTTGATGATAATTGGAAATGGAAATGATAATTGAATAATAAATGAATTGTGTGGCTAATGTGTTATTCTATTTTCAGAGTTTGTTGTTGGTGGCATGCCTAGTAAGTGTAACAATCTCTTGAAGTTAGGTTGGATTGAATCCTTGAAGCCTAATTGAGATGTTACCACCCTTGAAGCTAGGTTGGGTTAGTTCTTGAAGCCAAGTTGGGTTGAAGCTTAGCATGCTTTGCTCCCCTTGAAGCTTGGTTGAACCTAATCCTTGAAGCCTAGTTGGGTATATGATATTGATAAATGTGATGATAGAACCAAAACATTAACTCTGAAAATTGAATGGCATATTAGTGTGTCTTGGGCCCATGCTTGTCTATGGTTAATGTGAGTCATGAATGATGCTTGCCTTAGCTTATTGTTGATGATGAATGATTAAATGAATATAAATGAGGTCTATGATAATATGCCTATATATATATAAATGTTGAGTTATAAAATGGAAAGCTATGTTATCAACTTGGCATATATGATGTTACATGCATAATATGGATTGAGAATTGGTACTGCATTGCATTAAAGCATAACATTAGCATGATTATCTTACTAAGCCGTTGGCTTAGCGCGATAGTGTTTAATCGCGCAGGTAATAGAGTTGATAGAGTTGATCTCGAAAGCTCTTCGAAACCGACCGAGGGTAGACAGTGAAGAGTTGATTTTGGAGACTTAAAGATCAAAGAAAACTTGCCAATCATGTATAACTCTTTTATATTTTGTAAAGTATTGATTAAATGTACATATATGTATATTTGTAAATATGGAATTAAGTGTTTTCAAATATGTAAATATGTAAATATTTTATGACTTCCGCTGTGTAATAACTATATGTATGTATATATATATATCTAATGTGTTTTATTTTAAAAGTAAATGATCTACTTTCCTATAATATATAATGATAATAGTATTGTATCTATTTAAATGTTTTGAATGTTGAAGAAAATCGTAGCATCCCTATGTTTGGTGCACTTATGCTACATTGTTGTGGTTGTAGTGTGTGTGCATTGGATGTGGGGGTGTTACATTTAGGGTAGGAAATAAAGACATGAGTACGTAGAGAATGGCGAGAGGTTAAATATGAAATGATCGTCAGTAGAAACGAAGCCGGAGAAAACCCGAGCAAAAATAGGACCAAAAGGGAATTTTGTAAAAAGTTGAGGGCTTACCGGTAATTTTTCAAAATGACTTAGAAACCTAAAATAGATCTTATAAATAGAAAGTAGAGGTCGAGAGGATCAAAACTATATATAGTTTGACTCATGGAACTATACGGTTTAAAAGATATGATCGATTAATCGCCGGAACGTAATGTGGCTCGGTTTCGTGTCGGGACCGGATGGGTAACCCGGGACAACTTTATGAGATCCAATGGGAAGAGAGACAAGTGGAAAGAAGTAAAGGAAAAAGGAAGTTATAAAAATCTAAGGTTGGCCAATCAAAAGAAAACATTTAGCATGTGTAATAAATGAAGAAAGAGAAAAAGAGGACAAGTGGGCAACGTGATCATCATTTCTTTTGTATATAAATATATGTGATATGAAGAACCAATTTCTCTCTTTTCCACTTGCAAATTTCGGCCAACAAAGGGAAACACCAAAGGACTTCTAAGTTTCTCCAAATTTGATTTTTAAGGTATGTTTTTAAGGTTTTCTAGTAAGTAGACTTTGATTTTAGTATTAATTTTAGGTAGTTATATATTTATTAGAAGATTGGAAATTAGAGTCTTTATGTGGAATTGGAAAAATATTAAGTAAGTGAGGATATTAATTGATTAAATGGAAGAATCAAGATGTAGAAAGATTAATAAGGTTGGATTAGGGGTTTCGGTTGGAAAAGAAATAGAGGATAATTTATTATTTTGAAATTCTAAGGTTTATGTTGTATCTTGAATTGATTGAAGGAGAAATAAAGAATTAAAGAAGGAGAAGAAGGAAAAGCCAAGAGGAGTTAAAGAAATAAGGTTTGGTACTTTACTTTTGAATAATAAATTTTGGTTTGATGCTTTACAAACTTTGGTTTATGAAAGTTTTGTTGTTGATGCTTAAATATATTGATTTGAGTTAAACATGTAAAAGTTGTCAAAGGGAAGTGTTTGAATCTTCACTTTACCATTAAAGAAGCCTTAATATTGATTTGCAAAAGAAAAGTAAACTATCCTATGCATTTTATGTGTTTGGGCCGAAATGGTCCCAAAAAGACAGCTTTCTGGACCTTTTTGTGGAAATCGTTTGAGGCAGCAAATGAATGAATTTTTCAACGAAATTTTACATGCAATTAGTCAACATATGAAATAAGTTTTCTGTAAAATTTCAGCTAAAAATAAGATCATTTACTTGGTCAAATGCATGACTGAAGTGGACTGAAATTTTGACGAAAACCCAGATTTTACTATTCATTTGGTCATGCCATTTTGCGTTGCCAATTTGTCTCGCCGCAACACTATTCATTTGGTCAATTTGTGATATTTTGAGAAATGCTTTGAAATGTTTGATGTGTTTATTGTGGATGTTAAATATGCGAAAAAGGGGAATGGTTTGACTAAAGAATGTGTTGCGCGGCATAAATGGCAAAGTGCGATGGGAATTTAAAATGATTTCGCGAGTCATCCTAAAATGAGGTTTGAGACTTAAATTGAATCATTTAAAGCTTTTTGCTCTACTGGATAGTGGGAGTGGTAGATAAGGGTATGGTGCACTATACTAACTTATGCAGTACTGCTTGATATTGTGATTGAATTGATATGATCTGAACTCAATGGTGAGGGCCATTGGGGGCCAATGGTGAGGGCCATTGGTTATAACCAGGATGGTGAGGGCCATTCCTGTGATCTGATATCGGTGGTGAGGGCCACCTATGTTACAGTGGTGAGGGCCACTGCCTTATCACTATGGTTCCCTATATCCCAGTAGAGCCTGGATCAAAGACATATTATTTTTCGTTGAACTATATAATGCAAATGAATTTGAATTATGATTTTACATTATTGAAAACATATCATACTGAATGTATCACGATTTTTATTGGTATAATGTTGGTTGATTGTTGATTTTATTATTTCCTTTTTACTTCGAATACTTTCATGCACTACTTTTATTTTTATTGGTAAAGTACCCACTGAGCGACAACGCTCAGCGAGTTAAGTTTTCCTTGACTCGTAGGTTCGGAGCAGTAGATAAATCTTGGGGAAGCAACGACCGGACCACAGCAAATCTCAGGGGTAGATCTTTTAGTTTCATTATGAGTCGATAGTTGTGGCATGTATATGAATAAATATAAAAGAGATTTTCTATGTTATAATTGTATGTTAGTAGTATGTAATAATCATAAATCTTTACTTTATGTTATATTAGAAGTGTGAACTCTTCGTGCAGGTTTGTAGTTGAGGGTATAAGGTGGATTCATTGGGAGTGCATTAAATTTGATGGTATTCTTATTCACATTGGTATGTGTAAAATGTTTTCAAAAATCAGAAAAACAAGTTTTGACGACACTTGGGATCCAAATTTCTAGGCGGAACTATGGCAAAATTTCTGTAAAAATCATAACTAAAATTTGACTAAGTAAATTGGTAGCAACAATTAGGATAGTGTGGCACCTCTACTCAGCTTACACATGTAGGTTGGGAAGGGGTGTTACAATTAGTGGTATCAGAGCTAAGGTTTAGCCGCTTCTGGGTAATCCAACATAGGAGGATGTACGTTTTATGTTAGGAGTGGCCATTACCGACGTAAAACGAGATATCCTGTAGTAAATAAGAGATTGTACGATTTCATGGAGTCCTAAATTTTGCAATGTATATAAGGGCTTCCTAATATTGTAAAACTTTGTGTTTGGAAATAAATAAAAGTTGTGTTGTATATGTGTTAATTAAGAATTTTATATTTATATACATGCCACCTAGGGTAAGATAATGCTGTTGGTCTGGGTCGTTAGTAATGATGGGATGGTATATGTTTACTCTTTAGATGTCGCAAGCAGCGCAGCGTGATATAGAGGAGGAGGTCGAGTCTCAGGCCTCCCGAGTTGTAGAAATGCGTGTATCTGAGACATCAGCGTCGGAGCAACCACCCGCTGATGCTCCTATTCCCAATGATATGTTGCAACAAATGGCTGCCGTATTTCGGCAGATAGCCGGCGTTGCCCCAGCACCACCCCTAGCGCCAGCACCCGTACCAGTACCTGCTGTAGGAGGGGAAAGGAAACCCCCAATAGAAAAGATAAGAAAGTATGGTGCGAAGGAGTTTAAGGCTCGAAGGGACGATGATTCTTCAACAGCCGAGTATTGGCTGGAAGGAACAATACGAGCCTTAGATCAGTTACAGTGTACGCCAGAAGAGCGAGTGATATGTGCTACTTCCTTATTAGTGGAAGAAGCATATATATGGTGGGACACAGTTCACCAACGAGTTTCACCGGAACAGAGAACATGGGATTTCTTTGTGAATGAGTTCAAGAGGAAGTTTATATCGGAGGCATATCTAGATGCCAAGAAAAAGGAGTTTCTACACTTAAAGCAAGGTCGACTGACCGTTGCTGAATACGAGAGGGAATTTACTAGGTTGAGTAGGTATGCCAAGAAGACAATTGAAGACGAACATGATAGATGTAAGCAGTTCCAGGATGGATTGAATAATGAGATTAGGATGCAGCTAATTGCTTCTAATATCAAAGAATTTTCCGAGTTGGTCAATAGGGCTCTAGAAGTAGAGCAATGCCAGTCTGATGAACAGAATAGACGACAGAAGATGAAACAGAAGAGAGGTACCCAGAACTATTCGGAAAAACTACCAATCATCAGGGAAACGATTCCGAGGCAGTGGTTCCACGGGAGGCGGTCAACGTCGAGGTTATAGCCAGGGATCGATTCACCGTGGCTTAAGTTAAACTACCTCAGTCGCTAGTACGGGATGATCTGGAAGAGGATTCAGCCGAAGCGGAGGTAACTTCTTTATCAGTCCAAGAGGTAATGAAGGTGAAAATAATAATCCACGCTGTGATCAATGCGGACGCCGTCACACGGGAGAATGTTGGGGTCAGACATTTGCATGTTATATATGTGGATCTTTAGACCACCTTATGCGAGAGTGTCCCCAGCGAATACAGAATCTACCTAGGGATACTGAGAGATTGCAAGCGGCAGCAGGTCGAGGCCGAGGCAGAGGAAGGGGCGAAAATCCGTCGCGTGTGCAATCTGAAACAGTGAATCGACCAGAAGCAAGGGCTCCTGCTAGAATGTATGCTATGAGGGGGCGAGAAGATGAAGAAGCGCTAGACGTGATTGCAGGTCAGTTGTCTATGTTTGGGGTTCCGCTTTACATTTTAATAGATCCAGGTTCTTCACACTCATATATATGCACGAAAAATGAAAAACTTGAGGACCTAAAGGTAGAACTAGAGAAAGAGGGAATATTAGTTACTAACCCATTAGGAAATGAGGTGATTACTAGGAAGGTAGTGAAAGATTGCCCCGTAGAGATACACGGACATATCTTTTGGGGAGATTTATTTGAACTACCATTTCAAGAATTTGATGCTATTCTTGGGATGGATTGGTTGGCCAAGCACGATGCACTAGTTGACTGTAAACGGAAGAGAGTTACCTTGTATACTGCAGACGGTGACGAAGTGACCCTAGTAGGAAAAAGGAAGGATTATCTAACTAACATCATTTCTGCCATGACGGCTAAGAGGTTAGTGCAAAAAGGTTGCGAGGCATACCTGGTACGTGCATTAGTAGCGAAAGAAGAGGCACCAAAGTTACAAGATATACCTACTGTATGCGATTTTTCCGACGTATTTCTTGATGATTTACCCAGATTACCACCTAAACGAGAGGTGGAATTCATCATAGACGTGTACCCGGGAGCTGCACCAGTATCCATCGCACCTTACCGAATGGCGCCAGCGGAGCTAAAAGAATTAAAGGTACAGCTACAAGAACTTTTAGACAAGGGGTTCATAAGGCCAAGTGTGTCACCATGGGGAGCACCAGTATTGTTCGTGAAAAAGAAAGACGGATCCTTAAGGTTGTGTGTAGATTACCGTCAACTTAATAAGCTGACCATCAAAAACAAGTATCCGTTACCTCGCATAGATGATCTGTTTGATCAACTCAAAGGTGCTGGAGTCTTTTCAAAAATTGATCTACGATCGGGTTATCATCAATTGAGAATTAAAGATTAAGACATATCAAAAACCGCATTCAGAACTCGCTATGGACATTATGAATTCATTGTTATGCCTTTCGGATTAACGAATGCACCTACAGTATTCATGGATCTGATGAATAGAATCTTCCACCCGTATTTGGATCAGTTCGTGGTGGTATTTATTGACGACATATTGGTGTATTTAAAGAATCGAGAGGATCATGATCGTCACCTTAGAATTGTTTTGCAAACCCTGCGTGAGAAGCAGTTATACGCTAAGTTCAGCAAATGTGAATTTTGGTTAGAAGAAGTGGCCTTTTTGGGACATATTGTATCGGCAGAAGGAATAAGGGTCGATCCCAAGAAAATAGAAGCAGTATTGGAATGGAAGTCACCTAAGACAGTAACAGAAGTCCGTAGTTTCTTGGGATTAGCAGGATATTATCGGAGATTCGTTAAAGGGTTTTCCATGATCGCCGTACCTATGACCAAGCTACTTCAGAAGAATGCCAAATTCCAGTGGACCGACGCTTGTCAAAGGAGCTTTGAAAAGCTGAAACAAAAACTTACTGAAGCACCTATTCTTACACAACCAGAATCAGGAAAAGATTTTGTGATTTATAGCGATACATCCCATATCGGGTTAGGTTGTGTATTGATGCAGGAAGGCAAAGTCATTGCGTATGTCTCTCGACAGCTCAAGCCATATGAAAAGAATTATCCTACGCATGACTTAGAGCTAGCAGCGATTGTTTTGGCTTTCAAGACGTGGAGGCATTACTTATACGGGGAAAAATGTTACATCTTTACGGATCATCAAAGCCTGAAATATTTGCCCACGCAGAAAGATTTAAACCTGCGACAGCGAAAATGGATGCAATGGTTAGCCAACTACAACTATACGATTAATTATCACCCGGGCAAAGCAAATGTCGTAGCAGATGCACTTAGTAGGAAGTCAATGCAAGCGCTAAGTGCTATGAGGGTAACGTTAAAACCTACAGAAGATGGAGCTATCTTTGCAGAAATGCACGTGCGACCTAATTTACATCAACAAATACGTGAGGCTCAGAAGGAAGATGAACAAGTGAAGAAGTGGAGTCAACAGGCGCAGGAGAACTGTTCAGGAGACTATCAAATTCGTCCTGATGGTATTCTCTACTACAAGAAGAGAATGGTGGTACCTAAGTCCAAGGAGCTGAAGAAACAGATTTTGCAAGAAGCTCATAACAGTTCTTATACAATGCATCCAGGAGTAACGAAAATGTATCGGGACTTGAAGGAGTATTATTGGTGGCCAGGAATGAAAAGGGATATCGTTGATCATGTAACGAAGTGTCTAACCTGTCAGCAAGTGAAGGCGGAACATCAACTACCCTCAGGGCTACTACAACCTATTACGATTCCAACCTGGAAATGGGATCGTATTACTATGGATTTTGTCACAGGATTGCCTATGACAAGGGACAAACATGACGCGATTTGGGTAATCGTAGACTGGCTTACTAAGTCCGCTCATTTCATACCAGTACGTGTGGATTACTCGCTAGACAAGTTGGCAGACTTGTATATCAAAGAGATTATACGTCTCCACGGAGTTCCAACTTCGATCATATCCGATCGAGACCCACGTTTTACGTCAAATTTTTGGCAGAAGTTACAAACAGCCCTTGGAACTCGAACTTACCACAGCACAACATTTCATCCCCAGACAGACGGACAGTCGGAAAGAGTGATTCAAATTTTAGAAGATATGCTGAGGGCGTGCGTTTTAGAATTTAAAGGTAGTTGGGACAAACACCTAAGCTTAATGGAATTCGCGTACAACAACAGTTATCAATCCAGCATACAAATGGCACCTTACGAAGCACTGTATGGTCAAAAATGCAGAACTCCAGTTTGCTGGACAGAATTGAGTGAGGAAAAGATGTTGGGGCCAGACATAGTTAAGGAAACTATGAAGAAGCAATACCCATATTTGTTTTCACTTGATGAGCTTCGGGACGAAGCTTAAATTAACGAGGAAGGAACTGTCACATCCGCCTACTGCATTTATGCAGTGTAGACACGTGCATAGCAAGAGTAGGGAAAAGGAGAAGATAATTCTTGATAACAGCCCTAGATAAGGTTGTATGACAAAAGGGACATAATTGTAATTTTTAATAAAGTTGGGGACGTAGATGTAATTTCAAAGAAAGTTGCACCGGATGTTTTTAATAGTGCATATAACAGATTTCAAAAATGGAATGTAGAGAAAAACCGGATCGCAACGACGTGTAACGATTTTTCCAGGAAATGTCCCGTTAAAGAAAAATGAAGAAATGTTGACTAAGGGCATTTTGGTCATTACCAATTAAAGTTATACATGAATTTAGGGTAGGAAATAAAGACGTGAGTACGTAGAGAATGGCGAGAGGTTAAATATGAAATGATCGTCAGTAGAAACGAAGCCGGAGAAAACCCGAGCAAAAATAGGACCAAAAGGGAATTTTGTAAAAAGTTGAGGGCTTACCGGTAATTTTTCAAAATGACTTAGAAACCTAAAATAGATCTTATAAATAGAAAGTAGAGGTCGAGAGGATCAAAACTATATATAGTTTGACTCATGGAACTATACGGTTTAAAAGATATGATCGATTAATCGCCGGAACGTAATGTGGCTCGGTTTCGTGTCGGGACCGGATGGGTAACCCGGGACAACTTTATGAGATCCAATGGGAAGAGAGACAAGTGGAAAGAAGTAAAGGAAAAAGGAAGTTATAAAAATCAAAGGTTGGCCAATCAAAAGAAAACATTTAGCATGTGTAATAAATGTGTAATAAATGAAGAAAGAGAAAAAGTGGACAAGTGGGCAAGGTGATCATCATTTCTTTTGTATATAAATATATGTGATATGAAGAACCAATTTCTCTCTTTTCCACTTGCAAATTTCGGCCAACAAAGGGAAACACCAAAGGACTTCTAAGTTTCTCCAAATTTGATTTTTAAGGTATGTTTTTAAGGTTTTCTAGTAAGTAGACTTTGATTTTAGTATTAATTTTAGGTAGTTATATATTTATTAGAAGATTGGAAATTAGAGTCTTTATGTGGAATTGGAAAAATATTAAGTAAGTGAGGATATTAATTGATTAAATGGAAGAATCAAGATGTAGAAAGATTAATAAGGTGGGATTAGGGGTTTCGGTTGGAAAAGAAATAGAGGATAATTTATTATTTTGAAATTCTAAGGTTTATGTTGTATCTTGAATTGATTGAAGGAGAAATAAAGAATTAAAGAAGGAGAAGAAGGAAAAGCCAAGAGGAGTTAAAGAAATAAGGTTTGGTACTTTACTTTTGAATAATAAATTTTGGTTTGATGCTTTACAAACTTTGGTTTATGAAAGTTTTGTTGTTGATGCTTAAATATATTGATTTGAGTTAAACATGTAAAAGTTGTCAAAGGGAAGTGTTTGAATCTTCACTTTACCATTAAAGAAGCCTTAATATTGATTTGCAAAAGAAAAATAAACTATCCTATGCATTTTATGTGTTTGGGCCGAAATGGTCCAAAAAAGACAGCTTTCTGGACCTTTTTGTGGAAATCGTTTGAGGCAGCAAATGAATGAATTTTTTAACGAAATTTTACATGCAATTATTCAACATATGAAATAAGTTTTCTGTAAAATTTCAGCTAAAAATAAGATCATTTACTTGGTCAAATGCATGACTGAAGTGGACTGAAATTTTGACGAAAACCCAGATTTTACTATTCATTTGGTCATGCCATTTTGCGTTGCCGATTTGTCTCGCCGCAACACTATTCATTTGGTCAATTTGTGATATTTTGAGAAATGCTTTGAAATGTTTGATGTGTTTATTGTGGATGTTAAATATGCGAAAAAGGGGAATGGTTTGACTAAAGAATGTGTTGCGCGGCATAAATGGCAAAGTGCGATGGGAATTTAAAATGATTTCGCGAGTCATCCTAAAATGAGGTTTGAGACTTAAATTGAATCATTTAAAGCTTTTTGCTCTACTGGATAGTGGGAGTGGTAGATAAGGGTATGGTGCACTATACTAACTTATGCAGTACTGCTTGATATTGTGATTGAATTGATATGATCTGAACTCAATGGTGAGGGCCATTGGGGGCCAATGGTGAGGGCCATTGGTTATAACCAGGATGGTGAGGGCCATTCCTGTGATCTGATATCGGTGGTGAGGGCCACCTATGTTACAGTGGTGAGGGCCACTGCCTTATCACTATGGTTCCCTATATCCCAGTAGAGCCTGGATCAAAGACATATTATTTTTCGTTGAACTATATAATGCAAATGAATTTGAATTATGATTTTACATTATTGAAAACATATCATACTGAATGTATCACGATTTCTATTGGTATAATGTTGGTTGATTGTTGATTTTATTATTTCCTTTTTACTTCGAATACTTTCATGTACTACTTTTATTTTTATTGGTAAAGTACCCACTGAGCGACAACGCTCAGCGAGTTAAGTTTTCCTTGACTCGTAGGTTCGGAGCAGTAGATAAATCTTGGGGAAGCAACGACCGGACCACAGCAAATCTCAGGGGTAGATCTTTTAGTTTCATTATGAGTCGATAGTTGTGGCATGTATATGAATAAATATAAAAGAGATTTTCTATGTTATAATTGTATGTTAGTAGTATGTAATAATCATAAATCTTTACTTTATGTTATATTAGAAGTGTGAACTCTTCGTGCAGGTTTGTAGTTGAGGGTATAAGGTGGATTCATTGGGAGTGCATTAAATTTGATGGTATTCTTATTCACATTGGTATGTGTAAAATGTTTTCAAAAATCAGAAAAACAAGTTTTGACGACACTTGGGATCCAAATTTCTAAGCGGAACTATGGCAAAATTTCTGTAAAAATCAGAACTAAAATTTGACTAAGTAAATTGGTAGCAACAATTAGGATAGTGTGGCACCTCTACTCAGCTTACACATGTAGGTTGGGAAGGGGTGTTACAAATATACTGCTGGCAAAATGGCCTAAGGTTGATTTTTTATTATTATTTTTTATTTTTTTATTAATAAAAATTAGATACTAAAGCAAATATTATTTAATTAAGATAACAAAAATTGTTTTGGACTAATTAAAATATATTGGACAACACAAAAATTATTTTGGAATAATTAAAATATATTGGACCGGACTGGGTCAAAAATTAAGGGTCTACAGTTTGCCCCCTGCTTGAACGATCTGAGACTTTAGTAAAAGAGAGTGAAAAGCAATAAGACTTAATTTTAATGAGATGGTTATTTGAATTTGTTTTGGGTACTTGGACCTGAGACTGAACTTGATTTGGGTACTTGGACCCGAGATTGGGTTGAATTTGGGTACTTGGACCGAGATTGATTAGATTTGGATACTTGGACCTGAGATTGGGTACTTGGACCTGAGATTGGGTACTTGGACCCAAGATTGGATTGAATTTGGGTACTTGGACCCGAGATCGATTTGATTTGGGTACTTGGACCCGAGATTGGGTACTTGGACCCAAGATTGGATTGAATTTGGGTACTTGGACCCGAGATTGATTTGATTTGGGTACTTGGACCTGAGATTTTGTACTTGGACCTGAGACTGAACTTGACTTGGGTACTTGGGCCCGAGACTATTTTGAATTTGGGTTTGGACCCAAGATTAGACTGAATTTGGGTACTTGGACTCGGGATTGGGTACTTGGACCCAAGATTGATTTGATTGGGGTACTTGGACCCGAGAATGAATTTGATTTGGATATTTGGACCCGGGATTGAATTTGATTTGGGTACTTGGACCCGAGATTGGATTGAATTTGGGTACTTGGACTCGAGATTGATTTGATTTGGGTACTTGGACCCGAGATTGATTTGATTGGGTACTTAGACCCGGGATTGGGCACTTGGACTCGAGCTAAGTTCTGGACGTAAAAGAGATTCTAGGTTTTGGACCTAAGGATAATTTGGGTTCTAGACCCGAGCTAAGTTCTATACTTAAAAGAGATCCTAGGTTCTGGACCTAAGTAAAATTTGGGTTCTGGACCCGATATTGAATTTAACTTGGTTGCTTGGACCCGAGACTGAGTTTAACTGACCTTTTATCATTTGAGAAGTCTGACTGCTCCAGTTATTCTATGCATTGTGGTTTTTCACCCTAAAAATGGATCTTCATCCTTTGAGATCGGGTCTTCACACTTGAAAATGGATCTTCATCCTTTGAGATCGAGTCTTCACCCTTGCAAATGGATCTTCATCCTTGGAGATTGGGTCTTCACCCTTGAAAATGGATCTTTATCCTTTGAGATCGGGTCTTCACCCTTGAAAATGGATCTTCATCCTTGGAAATTGGGTCTTCACCTTTGAAAGTGGATCTTCAACCTTAGAGATTTGTACTATATTGGCTTCAACTCTTCTAGCTGGACTACTCTTTTGTCATTTGCATCTTCATTCTTTTGAGAGTTCTAATGTTCCATTCTTTTGTTCTTCCTTTTTGTAAAAATTCAGCTATTTTTAGTTGGCTTTCATATCCTCTCCTTGCCCTCCAAGGATTTTTTTTATGCAAGCTTTGATTGATGATTTTCTTGTCTAGTTCTTTGCATAAGCATGCATTTCTTCTCTTTGCAAAATTACTGGAGCTTTCTCAAGCAATGGGCTTTCCATGCCCCCCTGATTTGACATCTTCTTTTGACTCTTTACTTCACAGAATGTTTGCTGTTCACTTTGATAAAGAATTGACAATACAAGACAAGAAAGCATGATGTGATATGCTCATGTATGCATGATATGCATGATAAAACTCACAGCGGTTTCATTGACTCACAGACTGAGGTGATCAGCAGAAGTATTCTCATTGACTCCTTTTCGATGCTCGTTCAAGTCTTGCATTGGAATGATCAAAAGCTTTGCATTTGTGGCTTTTATCTTCAAGATGTTGAAAACACGAATGGTGGAGGCCCCAAGCACCAGAGTCAGGGATGCATCCATTTCAAACTATGTTTCAGCATGTCAGTTGATAGCTTCTTCATGACCTTGCCAATAATCATTTCTTTTGCCCAATGTGTTCTTCAAGGTTTGATAGTTCAACATACTCCCCTTAACTTGAAGGCTTCGTGTGACAAAACTCTTTTTTTTTTTTGAATTTTATTTTGAAATCAAATGTTGGCTTTGCCAAATTAATGTCAATGTACCTTAGGACTTGATTTTCCAAATTAACATATCTATAACATGACAACCCTAGTTACCGTACTAAACTCGGGAATGATTTCTATTTAAGCAAGAATTATTGCACTTCAGATAGGCATAGACACATTACTTGGCCAAAGGTCTCATCCTTTGAGTTTAAATATTGTCTATTTCATATGCTTGCTTATCCAAACTATCTCCATTAATAGACTATACCTACCAAGAGAGATCAACAAGTCTTTGATAGGCTTGAAATGGGGTCTATGAGGGACATAGGTTAAATGAATGCCATTTTGAGATAGGAGCTGATGTGACACAATGGACAAACCCTCACACTATAAATTTCTTGTTTGAATTTTAGGCAGCTTGGAGGCAATCTTGATAGACTCCAAATTCCTTCTATCTTCTTCGCATTAATCTGGATCTTGATTAAGACAGTTTTTGCCCTTGCAAAAAGTTTGTTACCCAAATTTGTTTCTTTTCTTCTTCTTCCTTTTCTTTCTTTTTATTTTTCTTACTCTTTCCTTTCTTTGAGCATTTTATAATTTTGTCCTTCTTCTTTGTAGACTGTCAAGTACAAAACTTTCAAGAACTGAATGGTCTTTCTCCTTTTTCTTTGATTTTGATTGAATCATTGGTTGGGTTGGACCAATTCAAGTAAAAATGTCTTTATGAACCAAATGGAAGCTTTTTGCTGCTTTAGGTAAAAGAGAACTCGGTTGGCTTTCTGAACCACCTTTTTAGGTTTTATTTTTTTTTCTTTTCCTTTTTCCTTCTTCTTTTTTTTTCTTCTTTTTTTTGTTTTCTTCTTTTCTTCTTCTCTTTCTTTTTGTTTGGTTCTGGCTCAAAAAGAGTTGTGTTGTTTGTACCAACTTGGGCTTCCAATAATAGATGAGTGGACTAATATAAATCTTCTTTAACAGGGATAAATCATTTGTTACTCTGATGCTGATGTTGTCTTGATATATTGGAGATAGTAAGTGAACTTCAACTACCCTTATGGTTTTGAGAACATCGTCTTGAGAACTTCAACTATCCTTATGGTCTTGAGAACTTCAATTATCTTCATGGTCTCGACTATTCATTTTTTTCTTTGATCTTCTTACCTCTTCATCTTAGTGATCATAAGACTTGTCAAAAGTATCACAACAGCTCAGGGTAGGTTGTTCATGAAAAGAAAGCTAAAATTTTATGAAGGCTTGAAGGAACAATTAGGGATTGATATTTAATTGGGTGGATACTAGTTGTTGGCTCGTCAAACAATGCCTAGATCATTTCTCTCTTAAATAAGTAGAGTTCAATTCCACCTCGAAAGCATGTTCTAAGACTGACTAGGACCTAGACAAAGGTAATTATGCAGGAGCCCTCTCTAAGTAAGCATACACAACTCAATGCTATAGAGCAATTCCCTCACGTAGTAAAGTCATTCGAGTCATGATGTATAAATATATTAATTCATGAATCATCAAGCTAGATTCCTCATTGGTTGAGCACCAAAATGAACAAAGACAAACAAAATTTTTGATAAAAGTAATTTATTCAAACAAATTTAAATTTGAAAAACACGATAGTTCCAAAAAAGAAAGTAAAATTGAAAAGCAACATTCAAGCTAAGGAAAGTTCATTGAGTTGGAGTCGAAGATACTTCATTTATTTTGACATCTCAAGGGCAAGGATTTTCTCCATCATCAAGGATCATTGCTTCATCATCATCTTTAGCAGCTTCTCTATCCATATCATGACAAGGTGACAAGATTAAACTGTTCATGAAGGTTGTAAGCAATGATGCCATTCCAAATTCAGGCAGAGGATTATTCTTAGTGTTGGGCTTATCAGGCTCAGGCAACTTTCCACTGTAAATCAAATCTTGGATTTTGTGCCTTAATCAAACACATTTATCAGTCTCATACTCTTGCATTTGATGAAATTGACAGAAAACCTTGGCATTAAAATTTGGTGGTAGAGGCTTATGTAGAGGCCGAGGTGCCAGTGGTTGTAGCAAATCCATTTTCATTAGATTTTCTAACATCTTTTAAAAAGGCTCCCTTAAGTCTGAAAATTTACGCTTCTTTGTTGGCTTAGTTGTTGCATCTTTCTCAACACCTCATCTTTCCCTTTGACTTTGCCCAGTAGGGTGATAGTCGCTCTTATTGCTCCACTTAGATAGCACATGGTTCGGTTGGTCTTGTAGAATAGGGATTGATCTCTCATTTTTCATTCAATCTCTATCATTAGACATGTTCCTTGTTAATGCTGCCTTTTCCTTCTTTCTTATGTCAATGGGAGATGCCTCATTAGAATTATTGATGATTTCTATAATTTGAATCAACTGGGTCCTCATAATTTTAACCAATTGATCTCATAGCTTGGCCATCCTAGCTTTGACAACTTCATCGACTATCACTACAAAAAAAAACGCTATCTGCAACGGACAGAATCCGTCGCAGATCCGTCGCAGATCTATATTTGCGACCGATCTGCGACCGATCTGCGACGGATACGATCCGTTAATAAAAAAGGCGTCGCAAATTTCAATTGGTCGCAGATCGGTCGCAGATTTGCGACCGATTTGCTACCACTAGGCGGTTGCAAATTTGCCGCTCAAATTTTCGCGAGCAAACAGTATCCGTCGCAAATCCGTCGCAGAAACCGTCGCAGATTGTCGTTGTAGATTTTCCGTCGCAGATTTCGTCGCAAAACTCGTCGCAAATCCGTCACAAAAGCCGTCGCAGATTGTTCTGGAGTATACATGCCGTGGTGTTTTCCGTCGCAGATGCCGTCGCAGATTCCGTCGCAGATGTTCTGGAGTATATATGCCGTGGTAATTTCCGTCGCAAATTCCGTCGCAGATGCTGTCGCAGATCCGTCTCAGAAAACCGTCGCAGATCCGTCTCAGAAAACCGTCGCAGATTTTCCGTCGCAGATTTCGTCGCAGAACCGTCATAAAAGCCGTCGCAGATGTTCTGGAGTATACATTCCGTCGCAAATTCCGTCGCAGATGCCGCTGCAGATGTTATGCCGTGGTAATTTCCGTCGCAAATTCCGTCGCAGATGCAATGAATTTACAATTTTTGTGTCATTATATGGATTTTTAATATAAAATACACACCTGTAGTAATAATATTTACAATTTAATTACATAAATCTAAATTTATATCAATTTTCATTTATATAAAATGCAATAGTTAGTTAAACTAACATAATTCAAAAGTCATTACAATATATAAGTTTTAAACATTTCAAAGTATTAAACAAAAAACACTGTCAAAAGTAAAAACTAAGCCGAAGGCATACACTAGTCATCATCTGGATGTTCTGCTGTTACTTGATCTTCTGCTGGTGGGGTTGGTTCTGTTGGAGCCCATCTAGGAGGTTCAGTTGGCCGTCCTAGTAACATATTCTGAATCCAAGTCTGGTTCTCAACCAAAAATCGAGTCATATCTGCAATTTTGGTCTCTAATTTGCTCTCTATATGACTGACTTTATTGCTTATCTCATCACGTATCTCAGTTAACATATTTTCATTCACTTGTTGAG
This sequence comes from Garcia nutans, assembly GCA_947685225.1. Classification (NCBI taxonomy): domain Eukaryota; kingdom Viridiplantae; phylum Streptophyta; class Magnoliopsida; order Malpighiales; family Euphorbiaceae; genus Garcia; species Garcia nutans. The sequence continues at coordinate 8,347,885 of CANTUV010000068.1, forward strand.
ATGTACTTCCACTGCCCTTAGAGATGTGAGAAATTGCTAAATTTCCCAACCCATATAATCTGGCCTTCTTTGTTCCTCCTGCCGCTTCAACAAATAAATCATCATCATCCTTAGTACAAGATTGAACTTCCTCTCCATTTGCCTCTTCTGTAGACTGTGATGCTTTCAATTTCTGAAAGCTTTCCTAAAAAAGAAAATCAAAACAACGTTAGAGTCAAAAGAATCCAGTAACCAATACACATAATTCACAAGCAATATTCATAAAAAAGCATGTTAACAAACCAAGCATGTTAAAAGTATGTTCTTAATAAAAAAATATAGTACTAATAAAAAAACACTTGCTGCACCAACGTTTCTAGAATTACAGCAGAAACAATCTTTTTTTGTTACAATCAAATTGCTCCTATTCACAGCAGAAACAATCTTGTAAGCGCAATAGAATTACAGATATATTATGCCAAAATAGATGTCCTCAGAATATTGTATAATAACTGCCTAAAACATTTCAATACTACCCAATTATACATTCATATTTAAAATAATTTATTATTATAATAATAAATATAATAAAAACAATTTACACTTACTAACCTATTCAACTATAAAATCAATGAATTTTTTTGAAGAGTGTTCTTCTTACAACCCTGCCTCTATGCTTTTGATGCAGAATTTGTTCAAAGTTTTTCATTCAGACTTTTTTTTATAGACCTTTTAATTATGTATTTATAGTTACTTTATAGTTTAGGGTTCTTTCTTATTTGCTTTGAGGTTCAGATGTAAAAGGAGAAATAAGTAATTCTAATATAAAATTCTATATCCCATTTATTCTTAAATGAAATTTCAAAATTAATAAAAAAAAATTCCTATAATGATGTACCTTAGCCAAAAAATCCGAAGTGGTATTGTCCACTAATCATGAGCTTCAGAATTTTCTCCAACAATTGTTTAATTATTCATTAATTTACTATTTAATTACACAGGATACTAAACTTTTTGAAAATTAAAAAAAAAAAAAGTTCCTAAATGGTGAGTAGTGTTGTCCGCTGTGATCACATATGGTCATAGTCCTGATGTGATCACATACAACTCATTAATCTCAGGATATGCAAATGCAGGAAATGCCACAAGATGTCTCGAGCTATATGAAACCATGAAAAAGTTAATTTCCTATTTTTACACACAAAGCAGTAATTTTACTACTATTTTTACACACAAAGCAGTAATTTTACTACTATTTATCTCGTAATATTAATGAGAAAGAAACCTACACATGTCAATACCACTATTTTTACACACAAAGCAGTAACTATTATTTTTTGATCTGTATAAGAAAGAAACCTACACATGTCAATACCATTAACAATAGCAAATGCAAGAAAATATCAAAATAAATAAAGTGACAAGAAGCTTAATGTTTGTCCATGTGAAGACATACCTAATAAATAGTTTTCTTCAATAAAATATGTTCAATTCTCTTTCTCGGCAAGCAAATTTTCTTCACTTATATATATATATATATATATATATATATTATACATGTGATCCAAATTATTGGGTTTTCTTTCTTTCTAAATTTTTCATTGTTAATGTTTTTACAACTTGTTAATGTTTTTACAACTATGAAATCAAATTGCCTATATTAATTGAAATCAACACATTTGAAAGAGGGTGTATACATTCTGCAATACCAAGTAAACCACACACCATATCAATCATATTTTCAACAAAAACATTATAAACTCATCCATAAAATAATGTAAATACAATATATTAACTTACATGAACAAGTTCCGATCTCTTATCTATAAACTTCCCCCGATCTTTTTTACTTGTATGGCTATGCTTGAACAATTCATAGTTTCCAGGAAACTTTCCTCCATTTGCTGCAGCCTGTTTAAATCAATATGAAACACAAACATATGATAAAAAAAATAGTCAATTTATTTAACAAAATAAGATAAAAAATATATGATAAAAAAAATAGTCAATTTTAGGGCTTAAAATCTATGCTCGAGCCCTAGTGCTTTGAGAAAATTTCTGCAGTAGTAGGTCCAGTGGCCATGGTATTTGCACCACAATTTTCTTTGCGCCAGTTTTGCCTCGCAAGAATTTTTCAAACAAAATTTTATTAAGAAAATGGATTTTTATTTATTTAAATCTAGAAATATATGACACATAATGACTTCCCAGAACAATTAAATAAGTACCTGATTTCTTAAAAAAAATGAAAAATTGCTTCTTTTAATAATACAAGTAACTTATTTTTCGATGCACATATACCCGATTTAAATAAGAATTTATTCTTACTTTATGAAAAATATTTACCTAGTCTAAATATATATACACACAGCTAATAAAATTATATAGTTTTTCTATAATTACTCTCTTAGTGAATAAGATAATTTTTTATAAAGAGATTTTTACAAATGAAAAAAAATTACGGTAAATTAAGACATAATTTAGCGATAAGTGCATATTCTTTCTTATTTACCTTCCTATACTAGTTATAAAACAAAAAAAGGGATTAAAGTAAAAAGATAGAGAAGGTTTTGCATGCAGAAACTGACTCAATGTGCAACTAACAAAGCCGTATTCATTAGCAAATAAATAGAATCATCAAAACCTAATTTAGGCCAAATTTGAATAGAATAGAAAAATAATTACTTCCATCCAGAATTTTTAATGGCTTTCTTATAACTGAATCAGTGTTGATATTGACGACAGATATGGAATCTATCTATCCTTTGCATTATGTGTCCATTAGTTTATTTCAATTTAACCTAAAAAAAACAAACACAAAATCAAATCATTCTTCAAGTAGGATCTCAAAGTTGGGCAAGTGGGTATCACAATATCAATTTGTAAGAGCATGAGTACAAGCAAATATTTCAAAGATTAAACAGAACCCTATTTGGGCCCCTCTGCCTTCCCTGGGGTAGGGATGGTGGAGACAATTGTATGCTTACCACTAGCATGTGTACCTTTGTTCATTGACAAATTCTCACTGAGTGACTCCAAGTCAATCCTCTTCATCCAGCTCAGTGACCAGAAGTGACCTATAAATACAGACAAACATTTGTATTTGTTTTTTTTTAAAAAATAATACCGGTAAGGTTCTAATTTTTTAAGAAATGAAATATTATATACTGCAGCTACAGGACTAGGAAATGGGAAATATCAAGAGCAACTTGATGAAGTGTTGCAGTGAATTTTCTTTAAAACTATTATCAAAATTGTTAACTGTATCTTTTGCTAATTTAATATTTTGTAATAGCATATCAAAAAGAGATAAGCTCAAAATTTTTAAAAAAGAAAAAAAAATGAAGAATGTAGAGAACATATGTGGTGTTCCATGACATATCAGAAAAGTGATTAGCACTCAAATATTGACTCAGCTATCAAATTTGAGATTTATTGAATTCAGTAGAGTGTTTGATATAAATTTGTCTATTTTCTGCTGATCTCTGGTTGTGAAATTTATTTATTTTTGTCATTCAGTCCTTCCATTGTACAGTTCAACAGATATTATATCTTAAAACCATTAAGATTGCGCATGCTGAAAGGAATAAAAAAATAGATATACAAAATGTTCAATTAAGCAATAAGATATCTGCAAAATGATTGAATCCAAGATTTATATATATATATATATATATATATTGCAAGTTGGAAACTGATGGACAGGCTACTCCCAATGGCTTCTGCAAATATTAAGGCAAGGACATATAAAGCAAAAGTGGATTGCTTCCCTTAATAATGATATTACCTGAAGAGATTCCCACTCACCATCCAAAAATCATTAGTGGATGCCTGACATGAATGTTATCTGTGTCTCTTGTTAAAGCAACTACTCCCCTTAAAGGGCTTTTCTAATAGGAAAAAGAGGGAACCTCAATAAAAGAGTGTAAATAGATTAATGATAAGATAATGATACTAATATGTACCTGTTCGATTCTGGTCCAGCAAGATGACATGCTGTGGATTTTTACTCATCTGCTTTACAAACTTTCACTGCATGACTTGAACACGTCCCATAACTTTTAGCATCCTATATAAAGCGGTAAATTCAAAGCAATCAAAAGGTACAGACTCAGGAAATCTTAGACATGCTTAAGTTTCATACCTGGTTATTCTACATTCTGTTCAATTCTGCTTCAGACCTTGAAAATCAGAATTTCTTTAAATATCTCATGCAGAATAACTATGAATCAGATCCTAGAAAAAATCATGTTTCATGGTCTGATAGATAGCATGAGGTTAGGAAAATATCATAGATCAATTTTGCTGTTGGGTTAGGCAAACAAACAAAGGGGGTGAGTTAAGGGAGAACATTGCCAGCCAAGCCCATGGAAGTTGCACCAACTGAAGCATTCCAATCTTAGGGAAATAGTGTCAAATTTGGAAACTACAATGATGCTGCCTTCTCTCATTTCATACAGAAGTAGTTTCTCAGGAAATTAATAGACCTTAAGGAGAGGCTTTCAAGGCCAGGAGTATGTTCATAACAAAGAAATGCAATGTAGGAGCGAGCAGGACAATCAGTTCCTGTCTTGAAACTTTAGATCCACATGTATTATTCCGAAGTGCATTTACAGTCAACAATTTGGAATAAGATTATAGGGGCATTTACTTGCAAATTATTTTTACATTGCTTCTTGTATTTCCCACTCCTCAATCATTTAAATGCTTTTGCAACCAACATCAGATTAAGAAGGAAACAATAGGAAAGCAAGAAAAACGGGATTTTAGTGAAAATGATGACATCATAATGCACATATTTTCATTAACATCAATATGTCCTCTGGCCAAGACCATCTGGGAGATACAGAGCAATAAACACTTACAAACATCCTATTGCTAGAACCAAAAATACAAACTCATTCCAAAAACATATAACAAATTAAAAACAAAGATCAAAACAAAGATCTAAGAAAACAAAGATCTAAGAAAACATTAAGGCTATACATAATCAAAACAAATTAAAAACGAGAAACCCAGATCAAATTTCTAATACAAAGTGAAAAATGATTTACAAAGAGGTTAATTCATACCAATTACATCACCAACTTGGAAAGTTTTAGTAGCTGCCCACTGTTTTAGTCAATATTACCAATGGTGGTCCAACCAGCAGAATCGCCAACCTTGTAAACAACAGTATCGAACACCTGAGACATTAATGACATTATTAATAGCGTTAGCAGAACCAGAGCTCTCTTCACCAATTTCATGGCTACCAAACACTGAATGGAGGAGTTAATTTGGGGTCTGAGAACTGGAGGAGTAATAGCCAAGGTTGATTCGAAATGGAGATTTGTACTGCTAATAAAGAGTCAGATTCGAAATGGAGATGGTGTGTGGAGGACATACCAGCAGGCTGAGATGAAGATGGAGGTGCCGATGACGGTGGTGACCTCTCTGTGAAGGCGAGAGGAGGCTGAGATGAAGATGGCGAGCTGCGATGGTGGGCGGAGATGAAGATGATGGCTCACTGCAGAGAGGAGAAGTGAGGGAGCGGCGCAAATGGGAGAGTGAGGATTCTGAGATTAGGTTAGGCAGTAAAAGCTTTCATACATTAACCCTTCGAAAATATATCAAAAATTCAATTTTCTTTGTAAACTTTAAAAATATCATTTTTTTCAAATATTTATTTAATTTATTAAAAAATATATTTTATTTTTAAATAGACATAGATTATATATTTAGTATATCAAGTGCATTTCCAAAAATAATATTATTTTAAAAAAAATATAAATTGTGTTATACAATATAGTTTCTTAAAAAAATCAAAATTATCTATATTTATATTTATTTTATTTTGAAGTTAAATTAAAATATATTTTAATTATTTATATGATGATAAATATTAGACCGTAAATTAGTATAATAAAATATAATTTTATACTATTAATATGTTATACTATTAATTTTACTATTTTAATTTACAAAACACAATTCATTATATTATTAGTACTATTAATACTGTTTATTGCTTAATAACTAATAAGTATTTATTATAACCACTAAATACGTAGATCACTTAATAAAAATATCATTTTAATTTAATAAAATAATTCGTAAATTTGAATTACGAATATGATTCTATCATACTCCACTTTAAGATAATGAATTGCACAAAAAAAAAATTAAATACTAATTTAAAATTTTATATTAGTGATAATAACAAGTAAATTTAATTTGTCATTATAAATTATTAAATTAATATCAATGTAATATATAAAATATTTAAATGAAGCTATACAAATAAATCGAATTGTTGAAATCAAAATATGCTTTAAAATAATTAAACATATATACTCAAATATATCATTTATGCTATACGATAAATGCAGAGAAATGAGATAAAATAAAATGCCTATAACGAAATTATATAAAAAACAAAAATTAGTATTTTTTTTATATAAAATAAGTCTTCTAACTTATTTCAATTAATTATAATTTCTTTTTTGGGCTCCCACTAAAAATTTCCTTTTAGATTTACGACCAAAATTTTTTACGGCTATTTTCTGTCGCAAATTTGCTACAGATTTGCCATCGATTTGCGACGGATACATATATATAGTCAAATTTTATTTTCGTCGCAAATCCGTAGCAAATGGGTAGCAAATTTGTAACGAATCTGCGACCAATCTGCGACGGTACAAATTTTCAACGAAAATTCTCGGAGGGAATAATCCCGCCAACTTTAGCGACGAAATTTGTGATGAACAAAATTCCGTCCCAGATTTATTACGGATTTGCAACCGATTTGCGACGGATTTTGCAACGGATTTGCGACCAATTGCTCAAAATTCCTCTGACTTGTCCTTCCGTCGCAGATACGTAGCAAATTTGCGACGGAAACGTGTCCGTCGCAGATTTCCGTCGCAAATGGTGTTGATATTTTTATAGTGAAATTTGCGACGGTAATAAACGGTAGCAGATCTCCGTTGCAAATTGCTTCTTTAGTGTTTTCTCTTTCGCGCCAAGTTTCCGCGCCAACTTTTGCGACGGAAATCTGCGACGGAATGATTTTCGTCGCAGATCTGCGACGGATTTGCAACGGATTTGCGACCAAGTGCTCAAAATTCCTCTAACTTGTCCTTTCGTCGCAAATCCGTCGCAGATCCGTAGCAAATTTGCGACGGACACGTGTCCGTCGCAGATTTCTGTCGCAAATAGTGTTGATATTTTTATAGTGAAATTTGCGACGGTAATACACGGTAGCAGATCTCCGTTGCAAATTGCTTCTTTAGTGTTTTCTCTTTCGCGCGCCAACTTTTGCGACGAAAATCTGCGACGGAATGATTTTCGTCGCAGATCTGCGACGGATTTGCAACGGATTTGCGCCAATTGCTCAAAATTCCTCTGACTTGTCCTTCCGTCGCAAATCCGTCGCAGATCCGTAGCAAATTTGCGACGAAACGTGTCCGTCGCAGATTTCCGTCGCAAATGGTGTTGATATTTTTATAGTGAAATTTGCGACGGTAATAAACGGTAGCAGATCTCCGTTGCAAATTGCTTCTTTAGTGTTTTCTCATTCGCGCCAAGTTTCCGCGCCAACTTTCGCGACGGAAATCTGCGACGGAATGATTTTCGTCGCAGATCTGCGACGGATTTGCAACGGATTTGCGACCAATTGCTCAAAATTCCTCTAACTTGTCCTTCCGTCGCAAATCCGTCGCAGATCCGTAGCAAATTTGCGACGAAAATGTGTCCGTCGCAGATTTTCGTCGCAAATAGTGTTGATATTTTTATAGTGAAATTTGCGACGGTAATAGACGGTAGCAGATCTCCGTTGCAAATTGCTTCTTTAGTGTTTTCTCTTTCGCGCGCCAACTTTTGCGACGGAATGAGTTTCGTCGCAGATCTGCGACGGATTTGCAACGGATTTGCGACCAATTGCTCAAAATTCCTCTGACTTGTCCTTCCGTCGCAAATCCGTCGCAGATCCGTAGCAAATTTGCGACGAAAACGTGTCCGTCGCAGATTTCCGTCGCAAATGCCGAATATTTTTGTAGTGTATGTCCCTTAGCTGGTTTGCATCCATCCTTCCAATGAAGTGCTTGAATCAAAATCAATGTTGTAGGTAGTATCGTTGTATGCTCTTGAATTGCGGTACTTCAAGTCTATGAGCCATAAAGGATCAATGATATGGGATGCAAATGTATATATGCATACATGTATGCACAAATAATCAACAAAGAAAGATAATTGGGATATTCCTTCCAACCTTATAACACCCTCACACGAATGGCGAGTCTCTTTTCCTAGGTATATGGTAACAAAATGCCAACATGGGGTACCTTGTTTTCAAATATTTCCCTCGGACGTTTCAACCAATAGTTATATTTTCAAAAAATGAAAATCAATCCATGATAATTCCCATTAATTAGGTTTTAATCCATTTAACCAACTAATATAGCTTTTATGATATATTGGATTAAAATAAAATTAAGAGGTTTATTATAAATAGATTTCTCACTTGAAAAAGTAACTAATGATTCATGCCAAAAACAAGCTCTTGATTAATTACTCTTAGTATAAACTAGGCTCACAATTGATTTTTGGTATTTTGCAATTGACCTAAATATTTTGCAAGCTCTTTGTAAGAAAAAATTGGATGAAAATAATTTTGTTTCTAAGCCCATTGTAAAAAGATTTTAGGAAAAATGGATTTTGGGCTTAGTATTTGGGCCATGAGTAAAAGAATTTTTTATTTATTTTTAGAAAAAGTCTTATGTCCAAAGACCATCTTGAAAAGTTTTGAAAATAGCTTTGGTCTTTTGGATTTTAAAGAAAAATTTATTTTGAGCTTACAATATACTCAGGTCATATTAGAAAAAGAACAAACCAAATAAGCCATGATTTAAGCCAAGATAAATTAACCATAGTCAAACAACATGCATTTGGGGTAAAAACCTAAGGAAAGTAACTATGATTTAACCTAGGAAAAACCTAAGGAAAAAGAACAAACCAAATAAGCCATGATTTAACCTAAGGATAAATTAACCATAGTCAAACAACATGCATTTACAACATTTGGAAATCTAAATAAATCGATAAAAGTAAATAACCATTCATCATAAATAAATCATTCATCAAAGATGTTAAACATTAATAGAATATAAACATCGATCCATGATAAACTAAATAAATCAAGCATTGAACTTAAATAAACTAACAAAGCATTGAAAATAAATTAAAGCATATAATAGACTACATAATCAAATATAAAATTAAATAAAGCAAGTAAATATTCAAATTAGGGCTACTGTTTCTATTTAAGATTCTTTATTTAACATGTTTAGGGTTTTGGAATTTATGGGTTAGGGCTACTGTAAGTTTTAAATGAATTGAAATGGATTAAAGTTTTATAATTTAAGAGATCGATAAAGTTCTTTGATTAACCAAATTAGTATTTGAGAAGTGGAATCATAAAACTAGGGTTTGAATACTTTAAAACATTAGATTATATGAATATTAGCTGTTGACTGTGTTGAATTTTAGGCTTACTGTGTTTGAATTTTAAAATTTATGTTTATAAGGTTTTAAGGTTTAAAGGATTAGGGTTTAGAGAAATTAGGTTTTAAGGTTTTAAGGGAGTTAGGGTTTACTATTTTGTGTTTTGGAGTTGAATTAGGGTTTTAGAATTTTAGAATTAGGGTTTCGGTGAATGCATTAGATTTTAGAATTTGGAAAAACAATTGATAATTTTATGAAACTTTATGAAAACAAACAAAACTATTTAAAGTTTGTAGAAACAAAAAAGATGTTTTTTAGGGGTTTTGAAAAGAAATAGATTCAATTTAGGGTTTTGAAAATTTGGAAAGCAAATTAGGGTTTTAAGATTTTGAAGAAACAAAAACAATTATTTTAAGATTTTTGAAAAATAAAGAGACGAATCAAGGTTTTTAAACTTTAGAAAAGGTTAATTGAGGTTCTAGGGTTTTTGATTTTGAAGTAACATAAACAATTTTTTAAGATTTTTGAATGATGAAGTTACTGTGGATTAATGAAACAAATAAAGAAATTCATACTTTCGTTTGTTGGTTCCACCAAAAATCACTTCTTGGATGGACAAGAACAAAGACAAGCTTTGCTGCCTTTGATGGATTGAATTGCTTGTTTTCTCTCTCAAAAAAGTCCGATTGTTTCAAAGTTTTCTCCTCAATTTCGGTCTCAATTTCTCCTCCCAAAATCGATCCCTTTTTGTGTTATTATTGTCCTTATGTATAGAAGAATTTTATGGTTAATTATAGATATACATGGAATCTAATATTAATTAAGAAAAGAAAACCGAAACCTAATTGTATTTGGTTTTGGAAAAATTTGCGTTAGAAAAATTTTGCCGGCGAAAAAAAACTGTTGTGAAAAAATTACGCTGGCGAAAAAGCTACTGCAGTGGGCAAAAAATGGCCTACGGGCCATTTCTCCCGCAGGCCCAAGGCTATTTCGCCGCATGCTGATTTATTTTTATTATTTTTTATTAATAAAAATTAGCTACTAAAGCAAATATTATTTAATTAAGATAACAAAAATTGTTTTGGATTAATTAAAATATATTGGACAACACATTATTTTGGAGTAATTAAAATATATTGGACCGGACTGGGTCAAAAATTAAGGGTCTACAACTTGTTATTCCTAACCGTACCCACTTAAAGTCTACCAAACTAATGAGCAACGAATTAACGAGCATGAACACTCATAAGTTGAGTTGATCGAACTAGAGAATGCACCAAGAATGAGTTGATAAAATAAAGTATGAGCTGATCAGACAGAGCACGAGTTGAGCAAAGAACTAAGCATATTGAGCATTAAACTGATTAAACCAAGACAAAGTATCCAGAAGAGTGTAAACCCTTAAATTTGGTTTGGTTTAAATTTTAAAAAGCTTAAGTTTTTCCATTATAAATTTAAATTTCTTAAATCTAATTTTAGAATTCAATTGGAGGTTATATCAAAATTACAAAAGTTAGTACTGAAAAAATTAATAATAATCTTGGATCGGTTCGAGTTGAGTGGTTCAAATCAACATGTATCATATCGACTTTGGCATCCAAACTTGATATGAGGTTGCCTCATATCGATTTGGGCAGCCTAAATTAATATGTGGGAGGCCTCATATCAATTTTAGCCTCTCAAATTGATATGGGGCTGCCTAATATTGATTTGGGCAGCCTAAATTGATATGAGGGAGGTTAATTTTTAGCCCTGACTAATCCGTGTTCTAAATAATTTTGACCGAGCAATATAATTTTCTAATTCATTTAAGACTCAAATTAGGGAGTTTAGGTTTAGCTTTAAAGGTTGGTTTCCTAATAAATATAGGATTAACACACAGAGATCAGGGATGAGCAACAGAGATGAGAACTGATAATTAAAAAAAAGGTAGCAACAAAAATCAGCAAAGCAATAAGAAAAAGATCAAATAAAACAAAAAGGATCAGTAATCATAATCAAGGCATTGTCGAGGCAATTGCCAAATTGCCAAAGTTCAAGCAAAGAAGTAAATTGATTTAGGCAGTAACAAAAATCAAACAAATCTTGATTCAAACTCTTTAAATTTGGTGGTGCCAATAAATAAAGGTTAGTTTGTTATGTTTAATTCATTTAAATCATAATAGCTACTTTATTGTTATCTCATGCAGTAATTTACAAGATATTTAATCTTGTAATCATAGGTTAGTAGAAATGTTCATAGTTACTTTATATATCACAGTAGCTTGTATTAAACTTTAATCTCTTTTGGCAAATATCCATTGAATCCTATTTTCATAAACCCTAATCTTTTTTTTAGAAAATCCTAAACCCTAATATTGTTTTCATAAAAATTCCAAACCCTAATTGAAGAAACCCTAATTGTACATTAGTTAAATTCTATTTCTCTAAAAATTTAAAACCCTAGCTTGTAAATATATTGTTTAAATAAGATACTTAAATATAGGATTGATTACTAATGCATGTGTATTTATTATATGTCTTATTGGATGGTTTATTTGGTCTATGATGAATTATTTATTTAAAATGAATGATTTTTTTTATTAGTTTATTTTTGTTTCAAGATTTGTATGATGTATGTTTCCATATTATGAGTACCTCATTTATTGAGTATCATACAATATAATTTATTTAAGTTTTGGATTAATGTAAAGGATATGTTACCTTCAGTTCGTGGGTATCCTATTTTATTTGTTTTCTTTTGAACATTGGATGATTGTAAATGCATGTTTCCATCCATGGATGGGTGCCTATTTATTTGTTTTGTTTGGACTTGTTTTGATTTTAATAAAGTGATTATTTATTCTTACGATTGCATGTAGTACGGATAATATCATTATAATTAAGAATTTTATAATATTAGGACTTAAAAAGGACGCCGGTTCCAATGAACCGGGCACTGTGGGGGTGTTAGGTCATTCTCACCTTCCTCACACGTACCCAACTTTTCAAACCCAATAGGGGGTAGGGGATTCCTTAGGAATAGAGCCATCCATCCCTTTCTATTTTTCTAGCCCGTCCGGGTAGAGACTCCATTTTCTCCGGGTTTAGGCCCGTGTTCTCTAAGGCCCTGAGCCTAATAGTACCTAAGTCGTAAGAACCATGCCACATGGGAGTGGGGGCGAAAAACCCTGCTTACATGGATAAGAGAAGTTGATTCCATTGGTCTTTATGTTATTTTATTCTTTATTATTGTGATATTGTCCATTGCATCATTTAGATTACATTGTGTGCGTCAGTTAGGACGCCCGTGTTACCCATGTTGTGTTATGTAAGGGATACTATACTTTCACTCAAGGTATGGAGATCGAGCATGGCATAACCACTCATAGCCTTGTAGCTTTTGGTATATACTCGCTATGGGAATCTAAACTTTTCAACCCAAAGACTAAAGCTCATGTAATTAGCCTAGTTACTTTCTTTAGGTTTTTATCCTAAATGTTTGCTGTTTGACTATAGTTAATTTATCTTGTTTTAAATCATGAATTATTTTATTTGTTCTTTTTCTAATATGGCCTACCTATATTGTAAGCTCAAAAATAATTTTTTTTTCCTTTGAAAGACCAAAATCTCAAATTTTCAAATCTTTCAAAATGGGTCAAAAAATTTTTTCCACCTTATTGCCCAAGGGTTTTGCAATAAAATTATTATTTTTTTATCAAAGATTATAAAGGGAGCTTCAAACTATTTAGGTCAATTACAAAATGCCAAAACTTAATTGTGAGTCTAATTTATACCAATGAATTATTAATCATGGGCTTATTTTTTGCATGAATCACAATTTACATCTTCAAATAAGAAATATATTTATGATAAACCTCTTACTTTAGTTTTAATCTACTATAGCATAAGAGCTATTTTAATTCAATGGATTAAGACCTAATTAATGAAAATTATCATGGACCAATTTCTATATTAGAAAATTAAACTATTGGTTAAATCGTCTGAGGGAATTTTTTGAGAACAAAATATCCCGTGTTGGTATTTTGTTGACCATGTACCTAGGAAAAGAGACTCGCTATTCGTGTATGGAAGTTATAAGATAGGAAGGAACGTCCTAATTATCCTTGACTATTTTTTATTTATGCATACATGCATACACATTTTGCATAATATATCATTGATCTTTTCTAGCTCACAGACCTAGATTATAGCAGTTCAAAAGATTACGACAACCCAACTTACGCTAGTGATGTAGAATCCAGCACTGACTCAATTAGCATCTCACCAAGAGTAATGGATCCCGAAAAAATTCAAAAGATGGTGGACGATGCCCTCAATGCCAAGATGGAAGAATTAAAGGAGGCCCTGGCTGAGACTATGAGGAGCCAACTAGCTGCACTTTTGGGGAGCACCGCTAAGGCAACTGCCAGCACTAAGAAACCAAAAGATGAGGGAAAGGCTACGATAATCAAAGTAGCCTTTGATGAAGACAAAGAAGATATGGACGATGATGACTGGGAACAATACTATTGTTGCGCTCAAATTAAGTACTACTACAAGCGACACTCGCAAGTATACGAGGCAATTGCAGCAAAGGTGATTGCCCCAAGTTCATCTCACAAGGAAGGTGTTGTTCATAATAGCTTGATTAGCAAGTAATTTAAAAGCAAGTTCGTGTGTTGTGTTTAGAATGGTGCAAGAACAATTTAAACCTAAAATTAACGTGCGTAATCGTTAATGTGTGTGATGGTTTTACAAGATCAATACAATTTTAGGGATGGTGCCTAGGGTTGTAGGTCAACTTAATCAAAGCTCAATTCTCAAATTATCCATTAATATAATCTTATAAATTAATTTGTTCCTTGAGTTAATTAGTCAATTACCAACTCATTAGTTTTTACATTCATGAATTAACAACAACCAATTATTTTACATTAGTAAATTAATAAAACCCTATAACTTATATTTCTAATTCATTCATAGGGCAATTGATTATATAGTTCTGATATCAAATTTCACCTCTCAGTCCATCATCCATTATTAAAAGATTAATAGGCAGCTAATCTATCAACCTAACATTCAATATAATACAATCAACCAACAACAAGGTACATTAATGGAAATATCAAATCAAGGCATTCAATCAAATCTACTACAAACCCTAGGCATGGATAATTTAGCTCAACATCATCAATTTAAAATAATTATTCATCTCAATATAAATCAAATACAAATTATTCATTGTAATATCAATTTTCTTAATAAAACAACAACAATATCGAAATGAATTAAAAGAGAGAATAGAAAAACCGCTTGCGAAGATGCCAAGAGTAGACTACTAGTCTTCCTCCTAGCTCCACTTTGATGTATGAGGAAGAACTCAAGCCCTCCTCAATTGATTATTCTCCCTTTGAAATATGGAATGGAGCTTTCTCAAGTCACCAAACCTTTAATTGATTATACCTTCGGAAGATGGAATGGAGGTTCCTTAAGTCACCAAACCTTCAATGAAGCTTTCTTCAAACCTTCAAGAGCTTATTTAACCCAATTTATCCCAAGGAACCAAATTGAAGCTTGTCTATGGAAGATGGAGAAGATGGAAATGGAGAATGGTGATGGTGGTGGAGTCTTCTCCTCCAAGAAGGAGAAGAGTGGAATTGGAATGGAGAGTGTCACCCTGTCCAATGTGTGTCCCTTCTTTCCTTTCCTTCTCTTTTTAAATTCATTCAAAACTCAACCCATGCCTTCCAACTCACACCAATCTCTCTTGTCTCCCACTCTTTTCTTTGTTTAATATTACTTTTTGGCAAAAATAAGACCTTTGTCCCCCACTTATCCTCCACTTTGTGCAAATAATTCAAATATTAAAGGTTGACCAAGGGTGACACAGCCAAGCTAGTGGTCGTGTCTCTCACTTTGCTTGGGACACGGCCAAGCTTTTTGGACATGTCACTTGCTGCCATTACTTTCCTTCTTTTCTTGTAGGTGACACGGCCAAGCTCCTGGCCGTGTCATGTGACAAGGCCAGTGACTTGGCCATGTCACTTGCCTGTGTCAAGTTCTGCCTTCTTTTCTTTTCTTTCTTTGGATTTTGCTCTTTAAGTGAGACACGGTCAATGACTTAGCCATGTCTCTTGCCTGTGTCAGTCTCTGCATCAATTTCTTTGAGGGACATGGCCAAGATAAGGGTGACTTGGGCATGTCTACCAATTTTTCCTTAGACATGGCCAAGTCACTTGGATGTGTTCTTTACTGCTTGAATGTATGTTTTGTTTCCTTCAGGTGTGACATGGTCAGCGACATGGCCAAGCTTCAAACGACATGGCCAAGCTTCAAGTGACATGGCCAAGTTTCAAGCAACATGGGCAGAGACATGGCCAAGATGTTGCTTGTGTTAAGCACTACTTCTATTTTCATATGATTTTATTTTCTTAGGATGAATCATGGCCAAGACAATGAGACATGGCCAAGCTTCAAGCAACATGGCCAAGATGATCAGACATGGGCAAAGACATGGGCAAGCTTCAAGCGACATGGCCATGTCATGTGAATGTGTCAAGTACTGCATAAACTTTATAATTTTATAATGGTGGAGCCATGGACAAGTTTGAACCATCTTTGTTGTGTTCAATATTTTCCCTTCCAAAATAACTTCATCAAGTGAATTTAGCTCCATTTTGCACATGTTCATCTACATCATCAAACTTCAAGTAAACTTGAACACACATATTAGAAAAATAACTAAGAAGCAAATAAAATTATCCTAAAAACATATATAAAATTGATCATAACAACTATCAAGACCAACAAGAGGACAAGAAAGCAAAGTAGATTATAGAAAAGAAAGCTAAATCCACCGATGTCGAAAAGATGATAGCTGATCTGGAAAAGAAATTTGAAAAGAAGCTAAAAACTGAAGAAATGTTGGAGGTCAAAAAGTTATTTGAGCTAGATGAAGAGGTACCATACAACTTCAAGATTCCTTCCTTTGCTAAGTTCGATTGAACTGGAAATCCTCATCTCCATGTGAACTAGTACATCACTGCTATGCAGTCTGCCGAAACTACTAAGGCTCAAACTCTAAGGTACTTCATTCTCTTATTGGACCTTGTTGTCAAGAACTGGTTCAACACCTTGAAGTATAGTACTCAAAAGAGTTGGATCTACTATGCAAGGCCTTCATCCAACAATATGGGTATAATGCTGAATTGGAGGTTACTTTAATGGAAGTTGAGTCCATTAAACAAAGGCCAAATGAGAACTTTGTGGACTGTGTGAAGAGGTTGAGAAATAAGGCCGCATTACTCAACAAGAGGCCTGATTAATCAGATCAAATTAGGATGATTGTGAGAGGGGTGTTGCCAAGTCTTCAAGAAAGGATGTCTAAAACACTCATCCTGGACTTCGAGGACTGTAACACCCCTTCCCAACCTACATATGTAAGCTGAGTAGAGGCGCCACACTAACCTAATGTTGCTACCAATTTTACTTAGTCAAATTTTAGTTCCAATTTTTACAAAATTTTTGCCATAGTTTCGCCTAAAAATTGAGTCCCAAGTGTCGACAAAACCGATTTTTTTCTTATTTTTAAAAACATTTTACACAAACCAATGCAAACAAAATCATTCTCAGTACACTCCCAATAAATCCCCCTTGTAACCTCAACTACAACCTGCAAAAAGGATTTACACTTCTAGTACAACATAAAATAAAGGTTTTGTGACAACCCCCATATTTAAATATTACACAGCGGAAGTTATAAAATATTTACATATTTACAAATTCATATACATCAAAACTCAAGTTTTACAACACATAAAATTTATACATGATTGGCAAGTCTGCTCTGATCTTTAAGCTCCCAAAATGGATTCTTCAAGGTCTACTCTCACTAGGTCTTGATGAACTCTCGGGTTCAACTCTATCCACTCTACTACCTGCGCGATTAAACACTATCGCGCTAAGCCAACGGCTTAGTAAGATAAAACATGCTAACGGTATGCTTTAATGAAATGCAATGCCACATATGTTATTGATAAGATCAACATCATAAATATAAAGTTAACCACACAATTATGCATTTCACAAATCATAGTCATATGAGCATACCACATTTCAACATCTTTTCACATTCAACATTAATCAATCATACTCCATAACCAACATCTCATTTCATTAAACTCATAACATTATTTAGGACATTCATATAACCTTCAAACCTATGGGCCCAACAAGTATTTAATACGATATTCAGAGTTCAGAGTTACTGCTTTGGTTCATAGTCACAATAATCACGCCCATAGGCAATGTATATACATGTATCTCTATCCATGGATAGTGTAACAGACCCAGTCTCTTGGATCATCAACTCAACACATATGAGGAGATCCTCAACCCGGCAAGACTGTTACAAATCATATATCTCATAGTGTAACAGACCCAGTCTCTTGGACCATCAACTCAACACCTATGAGGAGGTCCTCAACCCGGCAAGACTGTTACCTTTCATCATTTCTTAGGCATGCCACCCAAATCCAGAACTCTGAAACTGAATAACATATTAAACAAACAATTCATTTCCATTCTCAATTCTCATCACATTTAGGCAAACATGCCTTCTTTCTTTCAATTACATCATCTTAGCCAATAACAATGGCTTCACATTTCATTTCACAATATAACATCTCATTATTCAAGTATATATATATATATATCTCATCCATGATCACATTATATCTCACATAGCATCATTCATAAATATCAACATTTCATTCCACATTACTCATGAAACACATTACCATTCACAATGCACAACATAACATTGTTCAATCTCAACAATGCAATTAGGGCAAAGAACAATTGATTATAACATTCATTGATTCAAGTGTGTTTAAAGTGTTTAGGGTTAGGTTTAAGGACCAACCTACCTTTGGAGAACCAAAGCAATGCAAGAAGAACAAAGAATTAAAACCCTAACCATAAATAGTACATTCTGGTTTTAAACTCCATTTTATCCTTATTTTGAAAAATTGTATAAAATAATATACTTGACTAAAAATTCTAAAATTTTTACAGAATTTAGTTTTGTATCTTAAAATCATCCCTGTAAAATTTCAGATCAAACTGAACACAAAATCTTGGTCAAATAGTTCACCTAACCAGACTGCCCCAATTGCCCTGCATCCTGGCAGCAGTTCTGAACTTTGTGAATTCCATAAATCAAATTCAATCAACGTCATTCCAAATTATTTTTCTCAAATACTAAACTCACTAAGCAACAACATATCCAAAATTCGATTGGATATGATTATTCTACATTTTATTAAAAATCCCGAAATATAGCTGTCTCAGTTAAGGTACCTGCTGGAACAGGTCTAATAAAAATAATCTTTCTAAACTCATAACCATTCCAAAATCGAATCAACATATTTTTCAGTCATTCTAGACTCATAGAGGCACAACATATCAAAAATTCACTTCAAGAACATTTTTCTATAATTAATTAAAAATCATACAAATCACAGCCTTTACTAATTGTAAAACAGAAACAATTTCACTAAACACAACTCTTACTCTTCCATCACCAACACCAACCTAGCTTCTTATCTTTAATTCCATTTCAACACTTTTACACACACCATACACAAACACACTCCATCAAACCCAAACAAAATTCCAAATAGAACAAGAGAAAACTTACCTTAAATGAAGAAATCCACAAATCTCTAACCAAAACCCTTGCTTCCTTCTTCAAATTGCTTCAAACCTCAAGATCACCTCTCTTTCTCTCTTTGTCTATGGAGAATCCGGCCACACATGAAGAGAAGAAGAAAATATGAAGAGCAAAGTCAAATTTGGCTTCTTATATCCATCAAGTGTTTTTAACCTTGCAAATACTAAAACACCCTTCACCATTTAACTAACCTTTTGTCTCATCTAAGCCCTTATATGTAATTTCATTAACAACCAAAAATATCTTCTTCCACTTAACCATCACCTTGACTCTTCATTTGACCAATGTATATGTTAATTATATCATCATATAAACAACATATACATTTGTCTCTAAACCCTAAATTTCTTCTCCAAAACACATATACATATACATTCTCTTCCCATTTCTTTTCTCTTACAATTTAACACATATATTCAATCCAATATATAACAACAACAACACTAACAACAACATCAACCATAACAACCACATAACCAAGACTTCTAGGGCATACATGAGGATATTACAATTCTCCCCCTCTAAAAAGAAATTTCGTCCTCGAAATTACCTGATATCAACTCTGAAATAGTTGAGGATATTGCTCTCGCATAGTTTGCTCACTTTCCCAAGTTGCTTCTTCTTTTGCATGATTCTTCCAAAGAATCTTCACCAATGGCACTTTCTTGTTCCTCAATTCTTTCACATCACGTGCCAAGATAGCAACTGGTTCTTCTTCAAATGTCAAATCTGGGCTCACTTCGATAGACTCAAATGGCAACACATGAGATGGATCTGACCTGTACCTCCTCAACATAGAAACATGGAATACATTATGAATACGATCCAACTCAGGTGGCAAAGCAAGTCGATATGCAACTGGCCCAACTCTTTCTAACACTTCATACGGCCCAATGAAACGAGGACTCAATTTTCCTTTCCGACCGAACCTCAAAATCTTCTTCCAAGGAGATACTTTCAAAAACACCTTATCTCCAACATCAAACTGAATGTCTCTCCTCTTCAGATCTGCATAAGACTTCTGTCGGTCTGAAGCTGCTTTTAACCTACCTCGGATCAACTTCACTTTTTCCTCAGTTTCTTGAATCAAATCAGGTCCAATTATTTTACCTTCACCAAGTTCACTCCAACAAAGAGGTGTTCTGCACCGTCTACCATACAATGCCTCGAACGGTGCCATACCAATGCTAGATTGGTGACTGTTGTTGTAAGCAAACTCCACAAGAGGTAAGAATCTATCCCAACTTCCAGTGAAATCGATGACACAGCTTCTCAACATATCCTCAATAATCTGTATCACCCTCTCTGACTGTCCATCCGTCTGTGGATGAAAAGCAGTACTGAAGTGTAGTCGAGAACCCAAAGCACTATGCAAACTCTTCCAAAATCTTGAAGTAAACCGGGGATCTCGATCAGACACTAAAGAAGTTGGAACACCATGCAATTTCACAATCTCCTGAATATACAGCTCAGCCAATCTCTCCAAAGAGTAATCCATCCGCACCGGAAGGAAATGAGCTGTCTTCGTCAATCTATCCACAATCACCCATATAGCATCATGCTTCTTTTGTGTCAATGGCAAACCAGACACAAAATCCATTGTCACTCTTTCCCATTTCCATTCTGGCACTGACAATGGTTGAAGCAACCCGGTTGGAACTTGATGCTCTGCTTTAACCTTCTGACAAGTGAGACATTTAGATACAAACTCAGCAATGTCTCTCTTCAACCCAATCCACCAATAATGCTGTCTCAAATCATGATACATCTTGGTATTATCCGGATGCATAGCAAACATCGACTGATGTGCTTCTTCTAAAATAACTCTCTTCAAATCAGCATCATCGGGTACACACAATCTGCTCTTGAACCAGAGACTCCCATCATCTCTCACAACAAAATCTCTAGTCTTTCCATCGTGACAATCTGAAATAATCTTCTGAATCTTCTTATCCATCAACTGAGCTTCTTTGATCTGATCTAACAAAACTGGTTTCAAAAGCAACTGTGCCAACAATGCACCATCAACACAAGGTACAAAACTGGCATGCAAAGCTCTCAACTCAACAAGCAACGAGAGTGAGTAAACAGTTAAACCAGCTAAAGACTTCCGACTCAAGGCATCAGCAACAACATTTGCTTTACCTGGATGATAGTCAATCAAGCAGTCGTAGTCTTTAATCAATTCTAACCATCTCCTCTGACGAAGATTGAGTTCTTTCTGGACACCCAAATACTTCAAACTCTTGTGATCAGTGTAGATGAAACATTTCTCCCCAAACAGATAGTGGCGCCAAATCTTCAATGCAAACACAATGGCAGCCAATTCTAAATCATGGGTCGGATAATTAAGCTCATGCGGTTTCAACTGTCTAGATGCATAAGCTATAACTTTCCCTTCCTGCATCAATACACACCCCAAACCTCTATGTGAAGCATCACTGTAGATCACATATGGTTTTCCTTCAACAGGTAAAGTAAGAACAGGCGCTTGAGTCAACAACTCTCTCAACTGCTCAAAACTAGCCTGACACTGATCTGTCCACACAAATCTCACTCCCTTTCGAAGTAATCTGGTGAGTGGAGTAGCTATCAAAGAAAACCCTTTCACAAACCGTCGGTAATAGCCTGCCAAACCCAGAAAACTTCTAATCTCTGTCACAGACTTGGGTGGACTCCAATTCAGAATAGCTTCAACTTTACTTGGATCAACTCTAATGCCTTCTGCAGAAACAATATGTCCGAGAAAAGCAACTTGATCCAACCAGAACTCACACTTCGACAATTTGGCAAATAACTGATTCTCTCTCAAAATCTGCAACACAATCCGCAGATGCATATCATGTTCCTCTTCATTCCGCGAATACACTAGTATATCATCAATGAAGACCACTACAAACTGATCCAAATAGGGCCTAAACACCCTATTCATCAAATCCATAAAAGCTGCAGGTGCATTCGTCAGACCAAAAGGCATAACTAGAAATTCATAATGCCCATACCTGGTCCGAAAAGCAGTCTTAGGAACATCTTCACTTCTTACCCTCAGCTGATGGTACCCAGATCTCAAATCAATTTTGGAGAACACTGACGCTCCCTTCAACTGATCAAAGAGATCATCGATTCTAGGCAAAGGATATTTATTCTTAATGGTCACCTTGTTCAATTGCCTATAATCGATACACAACCTCATAGTACCATCTTTCTTCTTCACAAAAAGCACAGGAGCTCCCCAAGGAGAAACACTGGGGCGAATAAATCCTTTGTCCAACAACTCCTGTAATTGCACTTTCAACTCCCTCAATTCTGCTGGTGCCATTCTATAAGGAGTAATGGAGATAGGAGCGGTACCAGGCAACAATTCAATACCAAACTCCACGTCTCTTTCAGGAGGCAATCCTGGCAACTCCTCTGGAAAAACATCTGGGAACTCTGCCACTGTGGCAATGCTATCAATTTGAGAACCTTTTACTCTAGTATCTACCACATGAGCAAGATAGGCATCACACCCCTTCCTAATCAATCTCCTGGCTGCAACAGCTGAAACAAATAAGGAAGCTAGCTGTTCTTGCTCATTAGATACTATTACCTCTCTGCCATCACCAGTTCTCAAAGAAACAATTTTCTTTTTACAATCCACCACAGCTCCATGTCGAGATAGCCAATCCATGCCTAAGATCACATCATATTCCTTAAATGGCATCTCAATCAAATCTCCAAGGAACTCCTCACCCTGCACCCTCACTACACTATCCCGGTGCACCTTACTCACAACCACACTATGCCCTAACGGATTTGTCACTAACACATCAAATCCTAGGGACTCAGCATGCATATCATACACAGGCAAAACAGATGCACTAATATATGAATGCGTGGAACCCGGATCAATCAAAGCAAGTACTGGAGTATTAAATAAAGAAAAAGTACCAGCTATGACTGCCGATGCATCTGGCTGCCTCTGCATAACATACATCCTCTGGGAAGATCCAACCTCCTCTGGTCTACCCTCCCTGGATGTAGCACCTCCTCTAGAACTGAATCCTGGTCTACCTCCCCGGCTGGCACCTCTGCCTCCCCTCACACTAGCTCGAGAAGCAGCAGAATCAACTGGCATCTGCTCCTGCCTCTCAGGACAGTCTCTCACAAAGTGGTCAGGTGATCCACACCTGAAGCATACCCCTGATCTACTATGCCTCCAACAAACGCCCCCATGTCTTCCACCACACTGGTTACACATAGGTAAGGTGGATCTCTGAACTCCAGGAGTAGGAGCACTCGCTACTGAAGCTGCAGGTCTAAATCTCTGCCTCTGGAACTGCACTGACCTACCCACTGGTCTCTGGCTCCTACTACTCCGAGGAACAAAACTTCCTCTACCCCTCTTTGCAGAAGAAGACCCTGCCTCAAACTGGGGCCTCCTAACCCTAACCTCTTCCTCTGAAGCAGCTGCAATAACTTGAACTCGCTCTACACTTCGAGCTGCTGCCACAAGCTGTGAGAAATCCTGATATCTGGATCCAGCCACTAAGCACATGATCGAGGGCCTCAATCCCTCCTCAAATCGCCGACATCTATCAATCTCATCAGCAATGATACCTCCAGCATACTGGCTCAGTCGAATAAACTCAACCTCATACTCAGTTACGGTCCGATGATCTTGCTTCAAATCTAGAAACTCTCTTTTCTTCACATCTTTATACTCCCTAGGAGTATACTTCAACTCAAATTCTCTCAGAAAATCCGCATAAGATAGGGTTGGTGGATCATCCATCGAATGTGGCACCGTCTTCCACCAATCGTAGGCGTCCTTCTGTAGCAAAGATCTTGCATAGTCAAACTTTTCCTCTGAAGTGGCTTGTAACTGAACAAATACCCTCTGTACTCTGTCAAGCCACTGCTCTGCCACAGCTGGATCAGTAGTGCCTACAAAATCTTCAGCTCCATACTTCCTCAGTTTGTCATAATGCCTCACAGAAACTAAAGGCTGAGGGGGTGGTGGCTGTGGTTGCACAGGTGCTGGTCTCATAGCTTCCATCATATTCCTAAACCAGGCTGGCGGAACCTCCTCCCCAGCTGGTCTACCCGACACCGAAACAGGTGCCTCCTCAACACTATCAACTCTAGCTCCCTCAGCAGGAGCAATACTCTCGGCACTACCCTCAATCGACTGACGAGAGTGAGAATCCATCACAACCTAAGTCTGCAAATACAACAGAATACCTCTTATTAAAGATCAGAGACTGCCAATCCCAAACATGTATTTTTGTTCAAAAACTCACTTTTTAAGTAAAAATAGTCTTTTTCTTACATTTTACCTAGGTTGAGAATCTCAAACCTAGGCTCTGATACCAAAACAATTGTAACACCCCTTCCCAACCTACATATGTAAGCTGAGTAGAGGCGCCACACTAACCTAATGTTGCTACCAATTTTACTTAGTCAAATTTTAGTTCCAATTTTTACAAAATTTTTGCCATAGTTTCGCCTAAAAATTGAGTCCCAAGTGTCGACAAAACCGATTTTTTTCTTATTTTTAAAAACATTTTACACAAACCAATGCAAACAAAATCATTCTCAGTACACTCCCAATAAATCCCCCTTGTAACCTCAACTACAACCTGCAAAAAGGATTTACACTTCTAGTACAACATAAAATAAAGGTTTTGTGACAACCCCCATATTTAAATATTACACAGCGGAAGTTATAAAATATTTACATATTTACAAATTCATATACATCAAAACTCAAGTTTTACAACACATAAAATTTATACATGATTGGCAAGTCTGCTCTGATCTTTAAGCTCCCAAAATGGATTCTTCAAGGTCTACTCTCACTAGGTCTTGATGAACTCTCGGGTTCAACTCTATCCACTCTACTACCTGCGCGATTAAACACTATCGCGCTAAGCCAACGGCTTAGTAAGATAAAACATGCTAACGGTATGCTTTAATGAAATGCAATGCCACATATGTTATTGATAAGATCAACATCATAAATATAAAGTTAACCACACAATTATGCATTTCACAAATCATAGTCATATGAGCATACCACATTTCAACATCTTTTCACATTCAACATTAATCAATCATACTCCATAACCAACATCTCATTTCATTAAACTCATAACATTATTTAGGACATTCATATAACCTTCAAACCTATGGGCCCAACAAGTATTTAATACGATATTCAGAGTTCAGAATTACTGCTTTGGTTCATAGTCACAATAATCACGCCCATAGGCAATGTATATACATGTATCTCTATCCATGGATAGTGTAACAGACCCAGTCTCTTGGATCATCAACTCAACACATATGAGGAGATCCTCAACCCGGCAAGACTGTTACAAATCATATATCTCATAGTGTAACAGACCCAGTCTCTTGGACCATCAACTCAACACCTATGAGGAGGTCCTCAACCCGGCAAGACTGTTACCTTTCATCATTTCTTAGGCATGCCACCCAAATCCAGAACTCTGAAACTGAATAACATATTAAACAAACAATTCATTTCCATTCTCAATTCTCATCACATTTAGGCAAACATGCCTTCTTTCTTTCAATTACATCATCTTAGCCAATAACAATGGCTTCACATTTCATTTCACAATATAACATCTCATTATTCAAGTATATATATATATATATCTCATCCATGATCACATTATATCTCACATAGCATCATTCATAAATATCAACATTTCATTCCACATTACTCATGAAACACATTACCATTCACAATGCACAACATAACATTGTTCAATCTCAACAATGCAATTAGGGCAAAGAACAATTGATTATAACATTCATTGATTCAAGTGTGTTTAAAGTGTTTAGGGTTAGGTTTAAGGACCAACCTACCTTTGGAGAACCAAAGCAATGCAAGAAGAACAAAGAATTAAAACCCTAACCATAAATAGTACATTCTGGTTTTAAACTCCATTTTATCCTTATTTTGAAAAATTGTATAAAATAATATACTTGACTAAAAATTCTAAAATTTTTACAGAATTTAGTTTTGTATCTTAAAATCATCCCTGTAAAATTTCAGATCAAACTGAACACAAAATCTTGGTCAAATAGTTCACCTAACCAGACTGCCCCAATTGCCCTGCATCCTGGCAGCAGTTCTGAACTTTGTGAATTCCATAAATCAAATTCAATCAACGTGATTCCAAATTATTTTTCTCAAATACTAAACTCACTAAGCAACAACATATCCAAAATTCGATTGGATATGATTATTCTACATTTTATTAAAAATCCCGAAATATAGCTGTCTCAGTTAAGGTACCTGCTGGAACAGGTCTAATAAAAATAATCTTTCTAAACTCATAACCATTCCAAAATCGAATCAACATATTTTTCAGTCATTCTAGACTCATAGAGGCACAACATATCAAAAATTCACTTCAAGAACATTTTTCTATAATTAATTAAAAATCATACAAATCACAGCCTTTACTAATTGTAAAACAGAAACAATTTCACTAAACACAACTCTTACTCTTCCATCACCAACACCAACCTAGCTTCTTATCTTTAATTCCATTTCAACACTTTTACACACACCATACACAAACACACTCCATCAAACCCAAACAAAATTCCAAATAGAACAAGAGAAAACTTACCTTAAATGAAGAAATCCACAAATCTCTAACCAAAACCCTTGCTTCCTTCTTCAAATTGCTTCAAACCTCAAGATCACCTCTCTTTCTCTCTTTGTCTATGGAGAATCCGGCCACACATGAAGAGAAGAAGAAAATATGAAGAGCAAAGTCAAATTTGGCTTCTTATATCCATCAAGTGTTTTTAACCTTGCAAATACTAAAACACCCTTCACCATTTAACTAACCTTTTGTCTCATCTAAGCCCTTATATGTAATTTCATTAACAACCAAAAATATCTTCTTCCACTTAACCATCACCTTGACTCTTCATTTGACCAATGTATATGTTAATTATATCATCATATAAACAACATATACATTTGTCTCTAAACCCTAAATTTCTTCTCCAAAACACATATACATATACATTCTCTTCCCATTTCTTTTCTCTTACAATTTAACACATATATTCAATCCAATATATAACAACAACAACACTAACAACAACATCAACCATAACAACCACATAACCAAGACTTCTAGGGCATACATGAGGATATTACAAGGACCTTCTGCAAGCTGGTTTGCAAATTGAGTGAGAAAGGGAGAAGAATCACTTTTCTGCAAGAAGGAATGAGAAAGGGAAATACCAGTTTGGTAACCAGGGCACACAAAAGGTAGTTGATGTTAATGCAACAGGTCAAGAAGGAAGAAGGCAGTTTTCAGAATTGGGGAAGCTGCTGTCTTGGGTACTCAATAAGCTACAAAAGAAGGGATTGTTACAACCCTTGACACCTCATCCCTTGCATAATCCTCATCCACCTAATTTTGATGCTAAGGCATTCTACTAATTCCATCAAATGCAAGGGCACGAGACATACAAGTGTTTGAGGTTGAGGCATGAGATTAAGAATTTGATTGATAGTGGGAAGCTGGCCAAGCCCAACGAGCCTAGCACCAAGGACAATCCATTGCCAAGGTTCAATAGGGTGCCACCAGCAGCAACATTCATGGTGGGTGGAAGATTGGAGGAAGGTTTTATCTTATCCTCCTTTCAAGATGGGAATATTGAAGATGCAAAGTAAGGAGAATTTTCATTCAACACACTTCCATTATCGTGAAAATGTTGCTCATTTTATTTTGTTTTCTTTAATATTTAATTGGAACAATTATGTTTTTTTTTCAAATTAAAATTATATGAATAAATTGCTTTTATTAAATTTATATTTTTATTGCCTTTTGGCATTATAGTGTTCAACCAATGATGAGTCTACCTTGATATTCATAAATTAGGGTATCTATGCATCATGATCCAAATGATTTTACTATGTGAGGGAATTGATCAATAGAATTGAATCATGTATGCTTACTTAGAGAGGGCTCCTGCATAATTACCCATATCTAGATTCTAGTTAGCCTTCGAACATGTGTTGATAAACTTTTGAGGAGAAATTGAACTCCATTTATTTAAAGAAGAAATGATCTAGGCATTATTTGATAAGTCAACAACTGAAATCTACCTTGTTAACATTGATCCATAGTTTGTCCTATTGAGCCTTCATAAGATTTTAGCTTGCTTTTTGTTGGCTTACAAGCTTAATAACCTACCCTGTGTTGTTGTAACACTTATGACAAGTCTGATGATCACTAAGATGAATGGACAAGAAGATCAAGGAAAAGGATGCTTAGTGGAGACCATAAGGATTGTTAAAATTTTATCCAAACCAAATCTAAATTATTAGATCTATTTCATCTTTAAGGTGGAATTAGGGCAACAAAGTGATCCATCCTCGTTAAGGCAAATTCATGCTATTTAATAATTAGAGGTATAGGATAGCATAAACAACGTGACTTTCTTACAGCTATAACAAAAAAATGGGTCTTGAGGTTGTGCAAAAGCAAACAGAAAAGATGATGATCGCCCTAAATTAGATCTAGATTTCTTTCAAGAAGTTATAATCAAATTGAAGTCTATGATCCATGGTTTAAAATGCCTAAAGTTTAAGATTGCTCCTAGTTGCTCTTCATTCCAACGGAAAGTTTATAGTGTGAAGATTTGTTAACAGTATTACATTAACTTAAATTTGTAAATGGCCTATTAGTGGAGATTTTTGGTAGGTAGAGTCTATTAGTGGAGATTATTTGAATAAGCATGCATATGAGATAGACATTATATAAACTCAATGATACCTTCTGACCTAAGTAATGTGTATGTGCCTATCTGAAGTGCAATGGTTCTTTTTCAAACAGAATTAATTCCTGAGTTTTGTACAGTAAGTAGGATTATGATACTATAGATATGATTATTTAAAAAGACCAAGCCCTGAGGTATATCGACACTAATTTGACAAAGCCAACATTTGATTTTAAAAAACAAAAAGAGAGAGGGAGAGAAAAAAAAAGTCCATGTTGCGAAAGTAAATACTTCTTATTTATATTACATGACTGGTCAATACGTTTTCGTTCACTGAGATGGGGGTGGTCCATAATCAAACAAAGCCCTAAAAAAGTCATCACCTATTGGAGGAGGAGGCATATCATCTATCCCAAGTCCACCCAAAGATGAAGCACTTGAACCTCTATTACCCTGGGAGTCAGTTCTGTAATAATCATCACTTGAAAATTTAGGAGGTGCACCATGGTCGTCAGTCCGGGGCCTTCTTGAAGGAGAAGCATGTGGATCCCTCATACCTTGAAATAAAAAATCCTAGATGTTTTGTGCCTCCTGATGCTATAATCCTTCAAAATGGGCATCATGTTGATGACTGGCTGCTAACTCTTCCAGTAGTATTTTTATTTTGTTCTTCAAGCATCCGCTGTAAGCCAGACAAGGAAAAGGTAAGATCATACATTTTCATGCATGCATGCAAGCATATACCATTATGCGATAGGATGATAGACCAAGTAACTTAGATCAAATCCTTGCGGATAAGATGGCACTTTCGGCTGAAAAGAAGGAGCAAATGGATGTTGAAATGATGGAAATTGTCGCTACATGGGAACAAAAGAGGAAGGTCTAGCCTCATGACCAAACGAACCGACAGCCTATAGTACTCATGAAAATAATCAGAACAAGTTAAAGAAGAAATAGTTGCAATAACAAAATGGTAAATGTTTACTTAAGAAGTGCCAGCCCCAAAATCACCACGAGAGTGGGAAGGAGGCTTACCCTCCTCCTCCTTATCTTTGACCTCTCTTCATACTCTTCTTCCTCTCCTTCATCCACTTTTATTTCTCATGCTTCACCTCTGGGAAGCCCCTGAATGCCATGAGGTGACACCTTAAACTTTAGTTATTAATCCTGAAAGAATTAGACATATGACACATTTGGTGAAAGCATAATGTGAGTGGGGATTTTCTCCCCCACTCCCGGTGGAATGGTTCTTGTAACTTCGGCACTGTTTAGGCTCAGGGCCTTAGAGAATACGGACCTAAGTCCGGAGAAAATGTAGTCGCCACCCGGACGGGCCAGGAAAAATAAAGGGGTGGATGACTCAATTCCTAAGAAATCCCTAACCTCCTAATGGGTTCGGAAAGTTGGGTACGTGTGGGGAAGGTGAGAAATGGCCCAACACCCCCACAACGCCCGGTTCATTGGAACCAGCCTCCTTTACAGGTCTTAATATTATAAAATTCTTAAGTATAATAATAATATTATCCATATTACACACAATAATTAAAAGAAAGCATCATAATATTAAAATCAAAGTAATGTCCAATCAAAGCAAATAAATGGATACCCATCCAAGGATGGAAACATGTCCTTACATCACATGCCTAAATAGGACACCCACCGAAAGGTAGAAACATGCCCTTTACATAGGTTCTAAAATATAAAAGCAAATTAAATTACATGATGTTTAACTAATGAGGTACCTACCAAGTGGAAATATACCTCTTACAACTTTTGGAAATCTAAATTAATTGATAAGAATAAATATTAATCAAAACATAAAATAAACATCCATCCATGATAAATTAAATAAATCAAGTATTGAAATTAAATAAATTAAAGCATAAGAGATAAATCAAAGCATAATCAAGTATAGAATTAAATAAAGCAAATAAAAGTCCAATTATAGCTACTGTAACTTTTTATGGAATTAAAATAGATTAGGGGTTTATGTTTTAAAAGGTTGGTAAGACTCTTTGATTAACTAAATAAATATTTGAATGGTGAAATCATGAAACTAGGGTTTTAGATACTTTGAAATACTTTTGATTTGTGGTTTTAAATGGTGATTCATTGTGTTTTTAAGCTACTGTCTAAAGTTGTAAAATTTGTATTTTTATGGTTTTTAATGTTTTAAAAGATTAAAGTTTAGAAAAAGTTAGGGTTTAAGGTTTTAAAGGGTTTAGAGTTTATTATTTTAGGTTTAGAAGTTGAATTTGGATTTAGTGTTTTTAGAATTTATGGTTACTGGTGATGCATGGAACTTTTAGGATTAAAAATCAATTTGATACTTTTATGTGATTTTATGAAATAGACCAAACAAATTAAAGTTTTTATAAATAGAAAAGATTTATATAATTGGAAAAAGTGTTTTTAGGTTTTTTTTGTGAGAAACAGAACATGTTTTAAGATTTTATATATTTAGAAAACAAATTTTTGTTTTGGGGTTTTGAAGAAATAAAACTAATAACTTTAAATTCTTTGGGAAATAAAGCAACGGATTAATGTTTTTAACTTTATAAAAACTAAATTAAAGTTCAAAGGTTTTTAATTTTGAATAACACAATTTCCTAATTTTAGCTACTGTGTAAAAACTATTAAAGAAAATCAATTAACACATACCTTCTTTTGATGATTCCTCCAAAAACAATTCTTTTTGGATGAACTAGCTCCAAAGACAAACCTTTTTTGCCTTTGAATTGCTTAAATTGTGATGCTGCTCCTTTAAAAATCAATTGAATTGAATTTATTACTTTTCCTCACTGATTTAGTTTTCCAATTACCAAGCTACTGCCAAAAATTCCCACCCCCCTAATTTGGCTGCCTTTGATCCTTATTATAGAGGTCTTTCTATGTATAATCCTAATTAATCACAGCAAATAATCTAAATAAGAAAAGGAAACAAAAACCTAACTAAATTATGTTTCAGAAATTTTGCATCGGAAAAAATCGCGCTGCCGAAAAAATTGCCGCAGGAAAAAATGAGCTGGAGAAAAAAAACTGCCTCAGAAAACTGCGGCAGTGGGCGGGCTGGGGAGTCGCCCGCAGGAAAAATCCTGCAAGCGAAATAGAACAGTTATTTCGCCAGCAGGAATTTTGTGCGGTAGAAATAGCCCACGGGCCCGCGCGACTATTTTTTCGTCGCTGATTTTTCCGACTCCGATTTTTATTTTTATTTTTATTTTTTGATTTTTATTTTTTATTAATAAAAATTAGATAATAAAGTAAAAATTATTTAATTAAAATTATTTTGGACCAATTGGACAACAAAAATCATTATGGACTAAATAAAACATATTGAACCGGATTGGGTCAAAATTAATGGTCTACAGTTTGCCTCCTGCTTGAAAAATCTGAAACTTTAATGAAAGAGAGTGAAAAGCAATAAGACTTAATTTTTGAGATTGAGGTTTTGGGTTCTGGACCCGGTTTGAGTTCTGGACTCAATGATAAATTCTAGGTTCTAGACTAAAGGAAAATTTAGGTTTTAGACCCGGTTTGAGTTCTGGACTCAAGGATAATTCTAAGTTCTTGACCTAAGGAAAAATTTGGGTTCTGGACCCTGTTCGAGTTCTGGACTAATGGATGATTCTAGATTCTGGACCTAAAGAAAAATATGGGTTATGGACCCGGTTCGAGTTCTGGACTCAAGGATAATTATACGTTCTGGACCTAAGGAAAATTTGGGTTCTGGACCCGGTTCGAGTTCTGGACTCAAGGATAATTCTAGGTTTTGGACCTAAGGAAAATTTGGGTTCTGGACCCGGTTCGAGTTCTGGACTCAAGGATAATTCTAGGTTCTCGATCTAAGAAAAAATTTGGGTTCTGGACCCGGTTCGAGTTCTGGACTCAAGGATGATTCTAGGTTCTGGACCTAAGGAAAAATTTGTTTAGACATGTGTCTTCTTATTGCCCCCTGGGTGAAAAAATATTTATATACCTGCAATTATTTGAATGATTAAAGTAGATAATTGAATTTACTGTTTATTTACTGTGTAGTCACTGTTCATGCACTATTTACTATTCATAAATAGTAAATTTACTATTTACAAATAGTATCAAATAATATTTACTATTGGAAAAAGGAATTTTACTATTCACCAATAGTAATACTATTTATAAATAGTAATATTTACTAATAATCAATAGTAATACTATTTATAAATAGTGACATTTACTATTTATCAATAGTAAACTATTTATAAATAGTGATATTTACTATTCATCAATAGTAAAATTTAGTATTCATAAACAGTTTTGAGTTTGTTTTGTTTTGCTTGTCGTTCCTCTAAAGGCCATCAATTCTTCACTTCATTTCACAATTTCAATTTCAATTTTGTAATTCTCTCAATTTTCTTTTCAATTTCAGCATATATTTTTCAAAAACAATGCATGCTTCGAGGTCGTGAACTCATTCTAATGCCGAGTTATTGGAGTTTATTCGGCATCATTAAGACGGAAATCTAGATATACTAGTCGGGATACCGCTCCATCGCAGTTCCAACCAAAAGAGTGAGGTAATTACTTTTCCCTTTCTCTCTTTTATATATATATATATATTTATTTTTTTATTTTTATTTTTTATCTTTTTATTATTATAATTTTTTATTTTTAATTTATTTTTTTGTTATTGTGAAAAATAAATTAATTTAAATAGATAGAATAACACGTACTTACTTGGTATTAACTTACCTGGGTCTGTGTTAGCATGATCGTTGTGTCGTTCAGGCCGGAGGGTGTATTTATAAAGCCCGACAATGGTATGATATAGTGCCTTCTCTGGTAAGGCGGATTATCCGAGATTGCGCTTTGAGCAGTTTGTCTTACAATTGCCGTCCGAAGAATATCAGATAGACCGAAGCGTAGTCCAGGCGCTGGCAGAGAGATGACTGGATACAACTCACACTTTTCACTTGCCCATTGGGGAGATGACAATTGGTCTGGTCGATTTTACTGCCATAACCGGCCTTCGATATGATGGTGCTCCGGTTCCTCTGACCAATGAAATTTTAACATTTGAAGAAATTCAGGAATTAATTGGTATGGAATCGTCATATAAAGGGCCTTTTAAGATAAAAATAGAACCGATTCGCAGTTATTGGATTAACTACGAAGGTTGGATTGGCAGAAACAGAGCCAAACAGTATGCTCGAGGATTTTTGTTATATCTGCTCGGATCGACCATCTTTGTCAACACTGAATTGTCCATTCACTTATCAGTGTTGAGTTCCCTTTCTTATCCCAGAATGGTACCATCTTCTGGCTGAGGTGAAGCTGGTCTCGCATGTCTTTACCATGTCCTTGATAAGCTTTGCCGAAACAAGAATTCTTTCGTCGGCTTGATGGCGGTTGTTGAGGTATTCTTTCTTCCATTAATGTCTTTTCCCCTTTTCTCTTGCATGAATGTGATCTTTATTGTTATTGTAGATATGGGCATATGAACACAACCTCATGAGGGTACCCGGCATTTCCCGAGAGAGAATCGAGTATCTGAGATTAAATTACTGGTTGTCCAATCATGTGGATGTTCCTGGCTCTCATCATGTGCATACTCATCGCTTTATGTTGAGCCGCTTAACCTGGGATCAAGTAAAATAACATTAGTATGCTTTAAATTTTATGTGAAAGTTTTACTTACCTTATGTAATCTCGCAGGTAAATTTGGCCTGGTGGAATCCAGAGGAGCGAGCAAATTGGTCTCCTTTGATGAGGGCTGCACTATCTTTCCAACATTCTCGCCGAATTATTGTTGGCCCCGTGTCCAGTGGCTGGTTTCTCGAGGAGAGAGTTTACGAATGGTTTCTCGGTCCATGGCAGCGGAGGTTTCCGATGCAAATCCTGAAATATACTTTAAATATTATATCGATGCCGGAGGATGCATGGTGGTCGGCCCAGTATGGTTATGATGCCGAGTCATTTCTCCATTTACCGGGTCCATTTTATGCTCGTTTTATTCAAATGAGACCCTTGCACTTTGATGTATCTCCCGTCGGTGTGCGGGAGATTTTCGATAGAAATGAGGGTAGAGATGAGGAGGAGCATCACCGAGATGTAGGAGAGTCTGTTCCACACCCCGGGGCTAGTACTTCTCAGGTAAAATTTTTACCACTTTTCCCTTGCAACTGCTTTTCCTTTCTTTGATTCTTTAATGATTGTTGTTGGCTGTTGGCTCGTTTGATCATGAGGTTGGACCTTCTTCTACTACCCCTTCATTTGTTCATTCTAGCATGCCGGATACGCCATCTCATCCGCATGGTATTGATATGAACTACCTAGTACGTTCCTCATTTCATAATAGTTTATGCTATATGTATGCATGATTATGTATGCTCTCACCTTTTTCCTTCTTGGCTCACAGCGGATGTAACACCCCTTCCCAATACATGTGTAAGCCGAGTAGAGGCGCCACACTATCCTAACGTTGCTACCAATTTACTTTGTCAAATTTTAGTTCCGATTTTTACAGAAATTTTGCCATAGTTTCGCCTAGAAATTTGGATCCCAAGTGTCGACAAAACTTGTTTTTCTGATTTTTGAAAACACTTTACACAGACCAATGTGAATACCATCAAATTTAATGCACTCCCAATGAATTCACCTTATACCCTCAACTACAAATCTGCAAGAAGAGTTCACACTTCTAATACAACATAAAGTAAAGGTTTATGATTATTACACACTACTAACATACCATTGTAACATAGAAATTCTCTTTTATATTTATTCATATACATGCCACAACTAGCTAACTCATAATGGATCTAAAAGATCTACCCCTGAGATTTGCTGTGGTCTGGTCGTTGCTTCCCCAAGATTTATCTACTACTCCGAACCTACGAGTCAAGGAAAACTTAACTCGCTGAGCGTTGTCGCTCAGTGGGTACTTTACCAATAAAAATAAAACTAGTATATGAAAGTATTCGAAATAAAAGGAAATGATTAAATCATAATTCAACCAACCTTAAACCAATGGAAGTTTCTGTACATTCAGTGTAAATATGCTTCCAACAAATGTAAAAACCATAAACAAACTCATTTTGCATTACGTAGTTTAAAAGAAACAAGACTTTGGCTCAGGCTCTAGCTTTAGCTCTACTGGTATATAGGGAACCATAGTGATAAGGCAGTGGGCCTCCCCACTGTAACATAGGTGGGCCTCCCCACCGATATCAAATCACAAGAATGGGCCTCCCCATCCTGGTTAACCAATGGGCCTCCCCATTGGCTTCAGTGGCCACCGATATCAGATCACAGGAATGGGCCTCCCCATCCTGGTTAACCAATGGGCCTCCCCATTGGCTTCAGTGGCCTCACCACTGAATAAAATATCATATCACAATAATGAGTAGTACTGCATGCGTTAGTATAGTGCACCATACCCTTATCTACCACTCCCACTATCCAGTAGAGCAAAAAGATTTAAATGATTCAATTTAAGTCTCAACTTCATTTTAGAATGATTCAAGAAATCAATTTAATTCCCATCGCACTTTGCCATTTATGTCGCGCAACACATTCTTTAGTCAAACCATTCCCCTTTTTCACATATTTAATATCCACAATAAACATATTAAACATTTCAAAGGATTCCTCAAAAGATCACAATTTGACCAAATGAATAGTGTTGCGGCGAGAAAAATCGGCAACGCAAAATGGCATGACCAAATGAATAGTAAAATCTGGGTTTTCGTCAAAACTTCAGTCCACTTCAGTTATGCATTTGACCAAGTAAATGTTCTTATTTTTGGCTGAAATTTTACAGAAAACTTATTTCATATATTGACTAATTGCATGTAAAATTTCGTTGAAAAATTCATTCGTCTGCTACCTCAAACAGTTGGCACAAAAAGATCCAGAAAGCTGTCACTTTGGGACCATTTCGGCCCAAACATATGAAATACATAGGATAGTTTATTTTTCTTTTGCAAATCAATATGAAGGCTTCTTTAATGGTAAAGTGAAGATTCAAACACTTCCCTTTAATAACTTTTGCATGTTTAACTCAAATCAAACTAATTAAAGTTCATCAACATCAAAAATTCCATAAACCAAAGTTTGTAAGAAAAATAAAATTTCTTTTATGGTAAAACACCAAATAAAAAGTAATTATTCAAAGGTAAAGTACCAAACCTTATTTCTTTAACTCCTCTTAGCTTTTCCTTCTTCTCCTTCTTTAATTCTTTATTTCTCCTTCAATCAATTCAGGATACAACATAACCCTTAGAATTTCAAAATAATAAGTTATCCTCCATTTCTTTTCCAACCGAAACCCTAATCCAACCTTATTAATCTTTATACATCTTGATTCTTCCATTTAATCAATTAATCTCATTTCTTACTTAATATTTTTCCAATTCCACATAAAGACTCTAATTTCCAATCTTCTAATAAATATATAACTACCTAAAATTAATACTAAAATCAAAGTCTACTTACTAGAAAACCTTAAAAACTTACCTTAAAAATCAAATTTGGAGAAACTTGGAAGTCCTTTGGTGTTTCCCTTTGTTGGCCGAAATTTGCTAGTGGAAAAGAGAGAAATTGGTTCTTCATATCACATATATTTATATACAAAAGAAATGATGATCACCTTATGTGTTGGTTAAACCCTTTAAGACCACTTGTCACCTTTCTCTTTCTTCATTTATTACACATTTATTACACATGCTAAATGCTTTCTTTTGATTGGCCAACATTAGATTTTTATTAGTTTTCTTTTCCTTTACTTCTTTCCACTTGTCCCTCTTCCCATTGGATCTCATAAAGTTGTCCCGGGTTACTCATCCGGTCCTGACACGAAACCGGGCCCACTTTACGTTCCGGCGATTAATCGATCATATCTTTTAAACCGTATAGTTCCACGAGTCAAACTATATATAGTTTTGATCCTCTCGACCTCTACTTTCTATTTATAAGGTCTATTTTAGGTTTCCAAGTCATTTTGAAAAATTACCGATAAGCCCTCAACTTTTTACAAAATTCCCTTTAGGTCCTATTTTTGCTCGAGTTTTCTCCGGCTTCGTTTCTACTGGCGATCGTTTCATATTTAACTTCTCGCCATTCTCTACGTACTCCTTTTTTTTTATTTCCTACTTTAAATTCATGTATAACTTTAATTGATAATGACCAAAATGCCCCTAGTCAAAATGTCTTCGTTTTTCTTTAACGGGACATTTCCTGGAAAAAATGTTACACGTCGTTGCGACCCGATTAATCTCTAGAATATTCTTCCGGGGTCGGATATGGGCACTATTAAGAACTTCCGACTCTTAATTTTTAAGTTTACATAGTTACCCCTAACTTTTGAGAAATTTTCACTTAGGTCCTTTTGATATCCCTTCCTGACCTTGCTGTTTTTCTTTATTAATATCTTTTTATTCACAACTTCAAATTAAGTAATTCTTATTCCCACTGAAACTAGACATCCGGGGCTACATTGTGTCAAAATTTCAGGTTGATCCGAGCTATATCTGATTTTTGACGGTCCTTTGACTTCAAGCCTACTATGCTGTCCTGACGCAGCTTGCACATTGTCTACTAAATCCATCATATCTTATTCTGTACAACTCCAAATTGAGTAATTTCAAGTTATAAATCTAGCTAAGACACAAATAAACAATTAAGTCTTCTTTGAGACTCTCTAATTCTGTCATTAACTTGGATGAAATTCGAGCTCAAGTTATAGGTCACGTTCTAAACTCCTTTGTTCTAAGCCTAAATCATATCCTCTATGTCTGTTTCTTACCAATCTGGGATTTGGGATGTTACAATTCTATCCCCCTTCATTTAAGTTTTGCCCCGAAACTTACTCATTCTATATACTTGACCTTATTCACTTGATTGCTCTCTGTCATCTCTCTATATTGTTTACGCATTGCCTTATTTAGACACTTATTCATTTACTAGGATTAACTATTTTAAGATTCAACATGTTTTACCTTTTGTATTCTGTTTTCTTCCCATATCTGTTCACTTGCTGTTTATTATTCTACAAGATTATGCAATAGACTATTATGTGGTTCAACATGCTTTGACTTTTGTCACGATTTCTCATTTGAAACATCTCTATTACTTCTCTTGTATTTCCTTCAACTTTGATTCATGTTTGTTCTTTCTTATTCCTTCTTGTACGTTTTTCACTTTCTAATGTATTCATTTCTAAGCTTCCTTCTCTTTGCATTGTGGTTATTCTTTATTTACTTCTTACTGAATTTGTATGTCCTATGTATATTCGTGCAGTGTGGTAGCATTCCTTAAGTATCAACTCATCTGACTTTCCTTGTGTTGTCATATATACATCTCAAATAATAGCTCATGGGTGATCAGTCCATGATACCATTATTCTCGAAGTACTATTTATTTCATTACATGTCTCGCTCTATGCTGGTTACGGCCGATCCCAACATAAGGTGAGAACATCTTTTTTTTTTATTACATTTTAAACTCTTTCTTTCCTTTCTTTTCCGAATATGTTTCAATTCAGTTTCTGTTTATTTTCATATATACTTTTTTTTATCTATATATTATCACATATTTTTCTTACTTAGCTCCTCAAGGTAATAATAGTAGAATCAAAGTGGGATGAGACAATACCATATAGAACCAGCATGGCATGGGTGGCCCTCACCACCATTTTATTTTCATGGCACAGGTGGCCCTCACCACCTTTTTCATCAAACCAATGGCCCTCACCATTGGCCCCCAGTGGCCCTCACCACTGAGTATATATATCGGTGCCAGATAAATATCAAACCAGTGGCCCTCACCACTGGCCTCAATGGCCCTCACCATTGAGTATAATGTTAATGCCATATAAATACACTCATCCCAACTCTGATTCAAACTGAATTACCAAGGTAAGCATATCTTTCTAATATTTTATTCTCTTTCCTTCATTCATATCAATGCACCCATAGGTACAAAAATTCTCAAGTTGTCAGAACACATTACCAAACATTTCCAACACAAGTATAAATAGTTCATTATATAAGAAACACATTATTTCAACCAGGTAAAGCATCAATCCTGGAGAATCTAACTAGTTTTGCTTCCTTTTCTTAGTTCTAAATTTAATTTTCTATGATCTTTTTTCTTGCCGTACTATTATTCTTCACTCTTTCAATTTTAGACTCTTGTATTATGGTCGGTATTCTATTCGTTATTATTCTTTCGGTGCTTTTACTACTTACCTCTCATAATTGCCTTAACCTTTATTGCATATATTTCTCAATTTTTTTTTCGTGCATATATATGAGTGTGAAGAACCCGAATCTATTAAAATGTAAAGCAGAACTCCAAACATAGACAACTGACCTGCAATCACGTCTAGCGCTTCTTGCGACATCTAAAGAACAGAGCAAAACGTATACAATCCCATCATACGTAACGACCCCGACCAACAGCATTATCTTATCCTAGGTGGCACGTATATAAAGATCCCATCATCAACTAATTACCCAGAACCGGCTAAACCTTTGCTCTGATACCACTAATTGTAACACCCCTTCCCAATACATGTGTAAGCCGAGTAGAGGCGCCACACTATCCTAACGTTGCTACCAATTTACTTTGTCAAATTTTAGTTCCGATTTTTACAGAAATTTTGCCATAGTTTCGACTAGAAATTTGGATCCCAAGTGACGACAAAACTTGTTTTTTTGATTTTTGAAAACACTTTACATAGACCAATGTGAATACAATCAAATTTAATGCACTCCCAATGAATTCACCTTATACCCTCAACTACAAATCTGCAAGAAGAGTTCACACTTCTAATACAACATAAAGTAAAGGTTTATGATTATTACACACTACTAACATACCATTGTAACATAGAAATTCTCTTTTATATTTATTCATATACATGCCACAACTAGCTAACTCATAATGGATCTAAAAGATCTACCCCTGAGATTTGCTGTGGTCTGGTCGTTGCTTCCCCAAGATTTATCTACTGCTCCGAACCTACGAGTCAAGGAAAACTTAACTCGCTGAGCGTTGTCGCTCAGTGGGTACTTTACCAATAAAAATAAAAGTAGTATATGAAAGTATTCGAAATAAAAGGAAATGATTAAATCATAATTCAACCAACCTTAAACCAATGGAAGTTTCTTTACATTCAGTGTAAATATGCTTCCAACAAATGTAAAAACCATAAACAAACTCATTTTGCATTACGTAGTTTAAAAGAAACAAGACTTTGGCTCAGGCTCTAGCTTTAGCTCTACTGGTATATAGGGAACCATAGTGATAAGGCAGTGGGCCTCCCCACTGTAACATAGGTGGGCCTCCCCACCGATATCAGATCACAGGAATGGGCCTCCCCATCCTGGTTAACCAATGGGCCTCCCCATTGGCTTCAGTGGCCTCACCACTGAATAAAATATCATATCACAATAATGAGCAATACTGCTTGCGTTAGTATAGTGCGCCATACCCTTATCTACCACTCCCACTATCTAGTAGAGCAAAAAGATTTAAATGATTCAATTTAAGTCTCAACTTCATTTTAGAATGATTCAAGAAATCAATTTAATTCCCATCGCACTTTGCCATTTATGCCGCGCAACACATTCTTTAGTCAAACCATTCCCCTTTTTCACATATTTAATATCCACAATAAACATATTAAACATTTCAAAGGATTCCTCAAAAGATCACAATTTGACCAAATGAATAGTGTTGCGGCGAGAAAAATTGGCAACGCAAAATGGCATGACCAAATGAATAGTAAAATCTGGGTTTTCGTCAAAACTTCAGTCCACTTCAGTCATGCATTTGACCAAGTAAATGTTCTTATTTTTGGCTGAAATTTTACAGAAAACTTATTTCATATGTTGACTAATTGCATGTAAAATTTCATTGAAAAATTCATTCGTTTGCTACCTCAAACATTTGGCACAAAAAGATCCAGAAAGCTGTCACTTTGGGACCATTTCGGCCCAAACATATGAAATACATAGGATAGTTTATTTTTCTTTTGCAAATCAATATGAAGGCTTCTTTAATGGTAAAGTGAAGATTCAAACACTTCCCTTTAATAACTTTTGCATGTTTAACTCAAATCAAACTAATTAAAGTTCATCAACATCAAAAATTCCATAAACCAAAGTTTGTAAGAAAAATAAAATTTCTTTTATGGTAAAGCACCAAATAAAAAGTAATTATTCAAAGGTAAAGTACCAAACCTTATTTCTTTAACTCCTCTTAGCTTTTCCTTCTTCTCCTTCTTTAATTCTTTATTTCTCCTTCAATCAATTCAAGATACAACATAACCCTTAGAATTTCAAAATAATAAGTTATCCTCCATTTCTTTTCCAACCGAAACCCTAATCCAACCTTATTAATCTTTATACATCTTGATTCTTCCATTTAATCAATTAATCTCATCAATTACTTAATATTTTTCCAATTCCACATAAAGACTCTAATTTCCAATCTTCTAATAAATATATAACTACCTAAAATTAATACTAAAATCAAAGTCTACTTACTAGAAAACCTAAAAAATCAAATTTGGAGAAACTTGGAAGTCCTTTGGTGTTTCCCTTTGTTGGCCGAAATTTGCAAGTGGAAAAGAGAGAAATTGGTTCTTCATATCACATATATTTATATACAAAAGAAATGATGATCACCTTATGTGTTGGTTAAACCCTTTAAGACCACTTGTCACCTTTCTCTTTCTTCATTTATTACACATTTATTACACATGCTAAATGCTTTCTTTTGATTGGCCAACATTAGATTTTTATTAGTTTTCTTTTCCTTTACTTCTTTCCACTTGTCCCTCTTCCCATTGGATCTCATAAAGTTGTCCCGGGTTACTCATCCGGTCCTGACACGAAACCGGACCCACTTTACGTTCCGGCGATTAATCGATCATATCTTTTAAACCGTATAGTTCCACGAGTCAAACTATATATAGTTTTGATCCTTTCGACCTCTACTTTCTATTTATAAGGTCTATTTTAGGTTTCCAAGTCATTTTGAAAAATTACCGATAAGCCCTCAACTTTTTACAAAATTCCCTTTAGGTCCTATTTTTGCTCGGGTTTTCTCCGGCTTCGTTTCTACTGGCGATCGTTTCATATTTAACCTCTCGCCATTCTCTACGTACTCCTTTTTTTTTATTTCCTACTTTAAATTCATGTATAACTTTAATTGATAATGACCAAAATGCCCCTAGTCAAAATGTCTTCGTTTTTCTTTAACGGGACATTACTGGAAAAACCGTTACACGTCGTTGCGACCCGATTAATCTCTAGAATATTCTTCTGGGGTCGGATATGGGCACTATTAAGAACTTCCGACTCTTAATTTTTAAGTTTACATAGTTACCCCTAACTTTTGAGAAAATTTCACTTAGGTCCTTTTGATATCCCTTCCTGACCTTGCTATTTTTCTTTATTAATATCTTTTTATTCAAAACTCCAAATTAAGTAATTCTTATTCCCACTGAAACTAGACATCCGGGGCTACATTGTGTCAAAATTTCAGGTTGATCCGAGCTATATCTGATTTTTGACGGTCCTTTGACGTCAAGCCTACTATGCTGTCCTGAGGCAGCTTGCACATTGTCTACTAAATCCATCATATCTTATTTTGTACAACTCTAAATTGAGTAATTTCAAGTTATAAATCTAGATAAGACACAAATAAACAATTAAGTCTTCTTTGAGACTCTCTAATTCTGTCATTAACTTGGATGATATTCGAGCTCAAGTTATAGGTCACGTTCTGAACTCCTTTGTTCTAAGCCTAAATCATATCCTCTATGTCTGTTTCTTACCAATCTGGGATTTGGGATGTTACAGTGGATGCTCGAAGAACAAAATAAGAAACTTCAAGAAGAATTGGCTGCAAGTCGTCAGCAAGCTTCTCATTTTGAAAGTTTATACCATCAATCCGAACAAAATTTCCGTGACTTCCGATTTTAAGGAATGAGGGATCCCGGTGCTTCTTCATCGAGAGGCCCCCAGACTGATGACCATGAGATCCTTTCGTCTGCTTCTGATGAGGACCATGACAAATCGAAACTCCAAGGTAATAGGGATTTTAGTGCTTCTGCTTCGGATGATCCCAGGATGAGTAATTTGCCCCCTCCTCCAACAGCGATGAATTCTTCAAGTCTTTATTTGGTGACCTACCACCACTCTCTTATTGATATGTAAATATTGTAGCAATTGTAAAACATTGTACATTAATGAAAAATATACAATTTTCCTCTTTACTGTAATCCTCTCTTTTCCTTTTTTTTTAAATTATTTTTCGCTACTGCAAAATTATTTTTTTTTATAGTACATCATAATTAATATCCACTTCTTTTGTTAAACCAAATCCAAAGTGGAAAAAGAAATTGTGACCACTTCCTTTCCTTAGACCATATGGTCTTATCTTTTATCATCATCTTTTCCATTTCACTTTTGGAAAAGGTTTATTTTCTTCTATAAAAATCACCTTGCATGCCATA
The DNA here is from genome assembly GCA_947685225.1 of Garcia nutans. Lineage (NCBI taxonomy): Eukaryota > Viridiplantae > Streptophyta > Magnoliopsida > Malpighiales > Euphorbiaceae > Garcia > Garcia nutans. The sequence continues at coordinate 8,392,332 of CANTUV010000068.1, forward strand.
TTTTAATTCATAAACCAAAAATCTCTCTTTCAACGTGAAGACTCCTTTTAGCAAATTTAATTCTCCTTTATTCATCAACCATGACCGAGCACCATTTAAGGAAAATAAAAATTCTATTTAAGAATATGGATGCCATCCATTGGAAGCAAATTTCATGGTCAAAGCTTGATGTTCTAAAATGTTTTCAAAATGTCAAATTGGACCACTCCTTTTTACATGCCGTGGCTTCCTTCTGGGATACGGATTCTAGGGTATTTAGAATTAATGGCCTTGAAATATGTCTCTTGATTGAAGAATTTGAGGCCATCCTTTGACATCCCAATAATCAACAAATGGCGTTACCCACATTGATTTCCAAGACTCAACAGAAGATGCAGATGTTATTTCAAATTCCAAAACCCGAAATTCTTCAGTTGATGAGAGGTGAAAAATTTCTACTTGCTCCTTTGATTAACTTTTGTTTCTCTCATTTGGCTCCTACTAAGGCATGGGGGTGCATGCTTTGTCTTTGCTTGCTCGGCCAATTCTTGCTTGTTTCTTCTGACGGTGATATTGATCCACGAGTATTGGATATTATAGACCAAATGGAAGGAGGCTTGTCGCCGGTACCTGTGATTTTAGCCGAGACCTTAGTCGGATTAGACCGATTTAAATCAGGACTGTCAAAGAAACTGATTGGGAGTCTGTTGCTGCTTCAGGTAATTACCTAAACTGCCCTTTCGGGTTTTCAATTTTTTTTTATCGCTCTAACTTTTGCCTAGTCCTTCCATACGGGTTTTTGGAACTAACGAGCTGTCCTAAGTTTTGCCTAAGCAGCCCTTGCAGGTGTTCAACTTAGCGGACTCTTTTTTTTTCTATTTTTCATACATAAAACTTCTTCAACCTGTCAATATTTACTGGCTCACTAAATTCATTCCCATCCATGTCTGATAACTTTACTACACCTTTGTTCATGACTTGTTTTACGACATATGGCCCTTCCCAGCTAGGCTTGAACTTCCCTTTTGGGTCAGACACATTAGGCTTACATTGCTTCAACACCAAATCCCCAACTCTAAATTTTCTGACCTTGACCCTTTTATTGTAGGCCCGAGCTATCTTCCTTTGATACAGTTGGTGATGATACAATGCCTTTAATCTTCTCTCTTCCAGTAGAGCTAATTGTGTGTATCTGCTTGTTACCCATTCCATTTTAGGTAGCTCCACTTCCAAGACTACTCTTAATGACTTGATCTCAATTTCAATTGGCAATACCGATTCCATCCCATAAACCAAATAGAATGGTGTCATTCCAGTAGGTGTCATTCAGGTGGTTCAAATCAACATGTTTCATATCAACTTTGGCATCCAGAATCGATATGAGGCTACCTCTTATCGATTTGGGTAGCCAAAATCCATATGAGGGAGGACTCATATCAAGTTTAGCCTCCCAAATCGATATGACGCTGCCTCATATCAATTTGGGCAGCCCAAATCGATATGAGGGAGGTCGATTTTTAGCCCTGACTAATCCAGGTTCTAAACAATTTTGACCAAGCAATTTGATTTCCTAATTCATTTAAGATTCGGATTAAGGAGTTTAGGTTTAGGTTTAAGGGTTGGTTTTCCAATAAATATAGGATTAACACACAGAGAGCAGGGATGACCAACAGTGACGAGAACTTATAATTAAAAAAAGGCAGCAACAAAAATCAACAAGGCAATAAAAAAAGATAAATTAAATAAAAAGGGTTAGTAATCATAATCGAGGCATTGTCAAGGCAATTGCCAAATTGCCAAAGTTCAACTGAAGAAGTAAATTGATTCAGGTAGTAGCAAATATCAAACAAAGCTTGATTCAAACTCTTTAAATTCAGTGGAACCAACAAAAGAAGGATAGTTTGTTATTTTTAATTCATTTAAATCATAATAGCTACATTATTATTTATCTTAAGCAATAATTTACAAGATATTTAAACAATTTAGTAGTAATTTTCATGGTTACTTTATTTATCACAGTAGCTTGTATTAAACTTTAATCTCTTTGCCAAATATCCATTTAATCCTATTTTCATAAACTCTAATTCTTTTTTAGAAAATCCTAAACCCTAATATTGTTTTCATAAAAATTCCAAACCTAATTGTATAGTAGTTAAATTCTATTTCTATAAAAATTAAAAATTCTAGCTTGTAAATCTATTGTTTAAATATGATACTTAAATGTAGGATTGATTATTAATGAATGTGTATTTATGATATGTCTTGTTGGATGGTTTATTTAGTCTATGATGAATTATTAATTCATGATTAATGATTGATTATTTTTTATTAGTTTATTTTGGTTTCAAGAATTGTATAAGGTATGTTTTCATATTATGGGTACCTCATTTGATGAGTATCATGTAATATAATTTATTTAATTTTTTGATTAATGTAAATGATACGTTTCCATCAATTGGTGGGTACCCTATTTTATTTATTTTCTTTTGGACATTGGATGATTGTAAAGACATGTTTTCATCCATGGATGGGTGCCTATTTATTTATTTTGTTCGGACTTATTGTGTAACACCCTTATACCCTATATTCGTACAATACATATTTCCAGCATATTTAAATTATGCATATGCGGTACAAAAATATCCCAGACTGGTTTAATAAAAAATTTTACATTTATGATTTAAAATTTCAAATACTAAATATATAAAATTAAATAGTATATAAATATTCTTTACTTGTTATAGGAACTCAAAATAAACATTTTATATGAAAATCTCTAGAAAAAATTCGTCAGAGTTTTGTCTGTAATTTGGAAATCCCAAAATTTATCAATTACACAACCTGCATCACAAAACACTCCCAAATAATTTCAAATCACCATTTCACCCATACTCCTCAATTTCACCAAGTTTCTCAAATATTTATATATATAATTTAGAACACATTTAAACTCCCATTTCAAATAACTTAACCCAAACATTCTTTATATTTTACAATACATAAAATCTAAAAACATGATATAATATGCATAATACCCAAAATATACAATAACATAAAATATATACAGGATACTGATAGTGTTCTGATCTTGATATCAATTGTACAAGCACAACCACAAGTCTAGACCCGATATGGTCTAAAAGAACTCTCCGGCTCAGCCGAATCTATCCTGTAACCTACACGATGTAAACAATCACACTAAGCCAAAAGTCTAGTAATACAAACTTTGATAATAATAAAACTCAAATGGAATGCCAATGCACAATGCATATGGATATCACATCATTCCATTTTCTCATACTTTTCAAATATTTCACAATCCACAATTCTTATAAAACAAACACAAGCATGGGCCCAAAGATAACTAATATGCTATTCAAATTCCAGAGTTACTGTTTTGGCCTATAATGACACCATGTGTCTAGCCCGTAGGCAATATATCAATGTAATAATCCAACTAGGTTTGAGCTTACGACCTGGTCATTTCACCCAGCCTAGCTTCAAGGACTTATTTTTGAGGCTTATGACCCGGTCATTTCACCTCAAAAATATTTTCACAGTGATGCCCAACGTTTAGCCTGTAGGCAAATCATAGGCATGCCGCCAAACACAGAACTCTGAAAATTGAATAACATACTAGGCACACAATTTATTCATATTTCTTATTTATATTGATATCAATTCATTTCATTATGTTTCCACATATCTCATTACATTATACCACATTTTTGCATTTACAACACATTACCCAATTACTTAGGGTATTTCCACATAATTCACATATTAATCACATTTAATGTAATCTAGCCAATACCAATGGCTTTTTAACAATGCATTTAATGCATACACAACAAATGGCATTACTCAAACACTTTGGGCCATTTTCACATAATGCACATATTTCACATTTTACACAATTTAGCCATTATCAATGGCTTTTCAAAATGTATTTAACACATATATGACATTACAAATGTCATAGCGCATTATTCATGCATAACAAATGTATCAAGTAGCTTAACACATTTTCCAACCAAAATGTGTTACGCCCAAATGTTATGCAAACACAACCAATGTATTCAAAGTTTGTACTTACCTCAAATAGCAACCAAAACAAGCTTAAAACAACCTCCAATCTTATCCTTCCAACTTGCCCTTCACCACTTGGATGAAGCAAATCAACCTCCCTCAATTCCTAAACCAAATGTGATAGCAAATAATCATTTAGTATCACATTTAATGATATTTTCAATATTAAACCATAATTAAATCCCATCCAAGCAAAAATCCAAAATTTAAGGCTAACCTCACTTTAACTTTGGATTCTCATATTAGGCCATTCATTTTAATATATTAAGTTTATTTATATTATTAGAAACATATTTTAATACATTTAAACCATTTACATTACAAAAACACACTCTTATACACAAAATCCTAAAATGGCATAACCTTCCCCATTGAAGGTTTTCCATTCCAACACAATCCATTAATCATTTTAAGCTTATATTCATCACTTATATCACCAAACAACACACTTAAGCCAATAAAATCAAACAATTCTACAACTTTGGAAAAATCACTTTTCCAAAACCCTAAATCACACTTCCATTCTCAAACTCCAACCAAACACAACAAAATCCAATATTTGACTTTAAAATACTTGTTTATGGACCAAAAAAACTCATATAGAACCAATTTGCACAATTAAAAACCATGATTTCTGAAACCCTAAAAGTCCATAACCCTAAATTCTCTCTCTTCACCATTCTTACCCAAACTCAACCATTTCTTCAATCCATCCTTAAAATCATTGTTAAGTACCCAAAATAACATCATACACACCAATTCCAATAATTATAACATACTACTTAAAATTCAAAATCACAAATAATAAAAATTTCCATGGAATTCAAAGAAAGAAGTTTGAAACTTACCAAATTTGGTGAAAATTACAAAAAATCCACTTTAAACTTGTTAAATCCTTCAATTTGTGGAGTATGGAAGAATCAAAACCTTGGTCTAAGCTCTCATGATTGTTCGGCCCTTGTGAGAAGAAGAAGAAGATGAAAAACTTTTTAATTTTTTCTTTCCTTTCATCTTTTATTTTAAACCATATATATATTATTTAATATTTTAATAATTAATTAATTATTTAATAAATTAAAAGTCCAAAATTCATCTCCCATAAAAAAATTATTTATTTTTGAATTAATTTAATAATTTTAAATTTTTAAGATTTAAGTACAAAAATACTCTTTTTACTTTGACTTTTGACTTTTCTTTTAAAAAGTATTGACTTTTATATGTTCTATATATTTTGTATATATGTCACATATATATCCCACTTTTTCCATTTAAAATCCCTTCATTTTTATTTAAAATATTAATTTAATTTATCCAATTTAATTATAATTTATTTTATTAAATTTCCAAAAATTAGAAATTTTCAAAATTTTGGGATATTACATATTGTGATTTTAATAAAGTGATTATTTATTCTTATAATTGCATGTAGTATGGATAATATCATTATAATTATGAATTTTATAATATTAATTCCTAGAAAGGAGGTCGGTTCCAATAAACCGGGCTCTGTGGGGGTGCTGGATCATTCTCACCTTCCCCATGTGTGCCCAACTTTTCAAACCTAATAGGGGGTTGGGGATTCCTTAGGAATCGAGTCATCCACCCCTTTCTATTTTCTCGGCCAGTCCGAGTCTCAACTCCATTTTCTCCGAGTTTAGGCTTGTGTTCTCTAAGGCCCTGAGCCTAACAATGTCAAAGTCGCAAGAGCCATTTCACATGGGAGTGGGGGCAAAAATCCCCGCTCGCAAAGAGTTCACACTCAACATCACTCCCCCTTGATGAATAGACTACATGTACTGATCGAACTATTGCAAAGTCTAATCATACCAAGCTCATGATAAATCTTCATAACATCCGGTAGAGCTCACAGTCACTAAATACTCTAAAAACTTCAGCAAACCACGGCAGGCACGATCGCACTTGATGCAATCCGACCACACTAAGCTGGAGAGGAAAATCTAAGAGTTTTAGTAGTGCGCACGGTCATCAATACTCTCAAAATCTCAGCATAGTTGATGAAGTCTGACCGGACCAAACTTGTCCCGAGCATACCACTAGGACAGAGTTTAAAAAATATAGTTGTTGTTTATCCACTCAATTAGTGGATGCCATGTGTACTAGTTGTTGAACAACTTTTTTCAAAAAATATAAAGAGCATGACCGGACCGAGCTCAGTCAAACCATGTAGAGCTTGAGCTCATAGTTTGACCCTGTTGATCTTGAACTGATCGAAGTGAAGCCAATCTAACTATGAACTTGCTCAGAAAATAAAAAAGGGCGAGACAATTATCAAACACGTTGCCCCCCACTCCAAATGGTTAGTTAAAGACTTAAAGGCTATAAATACCAGAAGAAATCACATTTTTTTTGTATGGTTGTGATTGTAATAGCCAAGTTTAACATCCTTCATTTCTTTGCATCAAAATTTATACTTGTATTCTTTGAGTGTTGGGTGTGAGCATTGAAACACCATTGTAAGTTTGAGTGTGAGTTTTGAAACACTTAGGTTTTAGAGTGAGCCTTAAAAAACTCTTGTTGGGTTATGAGGAAGATTCTCAAACCTTGTAAAAGTTCGGGGTGAGCTAATGAAAGCACCAAGTTATAGTTGAGCTTGTAAAAACTCAAGATTAGCAAATCTTAACAAGTTGTTAAGGAAGTGGATGTAGGATTGAGGTAATCCGAACCACTATAAACTCCTTGTGCTCATTCTTCTCTACTTTACTCTTTTCTTACTTTGTTTGATCTTAAATTTTCAATTTACCATCATTTCTTCAAATTAACCAATTCATCCCTCTCTTGGTTGCCATATTGGGATGATAACCCAAACCAATTCGCGGGTCAAAAACCTAAATGATTTTGGGTCTAGAACACAATCCAATTCATGGGTTCATAACCCAAAACTAATCTCACTCCAGAACCCAAATGTATCCAAGTTCAGAACCCAAACCAATTCTTGGGTCCAAAAGCCAAACCATTTTGATTCCAAAACCCAAACCAATTCATGAGTCCAGAACATAAAACAAATTTGGGTGTAGAACCAAAACCATTTCTGGTCCAGAATACAAACCAATTTGGGTTTAGAACCTAAACTAATTTGGGTATAAAACTAAACCATTTCGGGTCCATAACCCAAACCATTATGGTTCCAAAACCCAAACCAATTTGAGTATAGAACCTAAACCAATTTGGGTCCAGAACCTAAACCAATTTGAGTCCAGAACCCAAACCAATCCAAGCACAGAACCTAAACTATTTTGGTTCTAGAACCCAAACTGATCTGGATCTAGAACTAAAACCAATCTGTGTCCATAACCTAAATCAATTTGGGTCCATAACCCAAACCAATCTGGGTCCAGAACCTATCCCATCAAGGGGCTTGAGTTTGCTTTCCAAAATACAAAATTGCCTTTCATTCTTAAAAATAAATTCAAGATCATTCAAGTAGGTGGCAATAATTTAGACCCCTAATTTTTTTCCTAAATAAGTTCAGCCTAAATTGAGAAGGCCAAACTAGGTCTGATCTAACATTTAGGGGCTTAAACCTAGTATAGTCTAATCTAAAAAGCTTAAATCTTATCTTATACAATTTCTAGATGCTTGAATATGGTCTGGTCCAATTTTAAAAGCCTTAAGCAGGTCTGGTCTGATCTTAGAAGGCTAAACCAAGTTGGTCCATTATCAAAGCCATTTCGTCATTAGCCTTAATGTGGACCAATTTTGTCTTTAATTCCTTAATCCTACTGAAAATCAAACTTTATTCAGATAAGCAGGTAGTTTCCTAATAAGATTGAACTTTAAAGAGGGTTTGTGTTGGTTTTAAACCCTAATTAATCATTATATAAGGGGGACCTTTAGTAAACAAGAAGGAAGAACAGAAATGAGATAGAGAGAAATTGATCCAAATTAAATAGAGGCAACAAAACTAGAAGATAATAACCATGAAGGAGAAGCAATAGCTTAATCCAATCACTGTCTTCAAATTGCCTCACTCAACCAAGATTATAATTGATCCAGACACTTTAAACAATTGCAGACAGCAGGCTTGGTTCAATAGAATCACCTTGGTGGACCCAACAACATAGGTATGGTCTCTTAACTAATTCAATTTAATTTCCTTTGCTTATCTTCATCTTTCAATGTTGTTAGAGTTTATTATTATTTTAGATTAATCGGTTTGATTTCAAAAATATGTACTATAAGCCATAAATTTAGATTCAAGTTAAAATGGTAACTTCAATTGGATGTTTCTGGCCCTAATCAACAAAGTTAAATCCTAATTTTAGTAAAAATCTAGTCTATTTTCTAAAACCCTAATCTACATGTTTTAATTTACTCTGAAACCTAATAATGTAAGTTTGATCTTAGTTAGATAATCCAAAACCTAAAATTATATTAAACCCTAATCATGCATTGTTTTAATTCTACTTTGCATATCAAGCCCTAGCTTGTGTGCCCCAAGCCCTAAAATGTATATTTTAGCTTTAGTTTACCTTCTGAAAACCCTAATTAGCATGTTAATCTTTAGTTATTTTTTAAAACAATAGTTTTCATATTGAAGCCTTAGTTTGCATATTAAACCCTAAAATTGCATATTAAACCTATTTCAATGGTTAAACCCTAACTTTAGTTATTTTGATTTATTTCTATTCTTTTATATTTGACAATGTGATTTGTTTTATTTTATTGATTATCATGGATGATTAAGTGGCATTATTTATTATTGGTTGGATTTTTTTTAAAGACAATGTAAAGGGCATATTTCTACTTTGTGAGTGCCTTATTTATTTTAATCGCTTAATTTATTTTAAGGAATTTTGAACATTGTAAATCATACATTTCAACTAATTAGTGGGTGTCCTATTTTATTTATTTTTATTGGACATTGGACATTGTAAGGGCATGTTTCCATCTTGTATGTGCCCGTTTTATTTGTTTGTTTGACTTATTTATAATACAATTTATTTTACCTAATCACATGTAATATGGATAATATTATAATAATATAAGAATTTAATAATATTTAGACCTAAAAAGAAAGCTGGTTCCAATGTACCGGGCATTATGGGGGTGTTGGGTCATTCTTACCTCCCCCATATGTAACCAACTTTTGACAAGTAGGGGGTTGGGATTCCTTAGGAATCGAGTCATCCATCCCTTTCTATTTTCCCAGGCCATCCGGGTGGCGACTCCAAGTTCACCAGATTTAGGACCATGCACTCTAAGGCCAAGAGCTAAACAATGTTGAAGTCGTAAGAACCATTCCACAAGGAGTGGGGGTGAAAATCCCTAATCACAATTAGATTATTTAAACACTAATTAATATGATTTTTTTGTTCATAAAATAATTAGATTAAATTATTTTGATGTAATATTTAAGGAAATTGATCCTCTAGAGATTCATGAGTATAATCTTCCTTAAATTTTTTTATTTTCAATTATGTTTATTTTCTCATTTTCTTCCTTAATTATTGTCACTTAAATTTTTTCAAAAAATGGATCTTGAATTTCTTAAATGTTTGAAGAGAAGTTCTAAATCCAAGGGATTTCTCTTTCTCTAATCTATTGCTTACTGAGTATTTCTTGGCTCATTACTTGTTCTTAGATTTTTGGGAATCATAATTTGAAATCTAATATAGTTATAATTAAAAATATTTATATATTTTTTGTTATAGATATAATTCGCATGTTTGTATATTGTGAATTTGTGTATATAGTTTATGATAGCAATACTGAATGTGTATTTATAATATGTATATGCGTATTCATTTGTGTATATATTGAATAAATAAGTGTATATTCTTATTTAAAATATTTTTCTGAGGGAAATAAAAGTATTAATTTTTTTATATTATTTGATGATTCATTAGGTCAATTATGTAGCAGCTGAGATTTATTTTTATTTTTATTTTCTTGTTTTACAATATTATTGTTTTTTTACTATTTTAGTTCAATGGTATATTTTGTTCAACAATTTCTGACTTAAATTTTATGGGTTTATATATATTTTTTTTCTAAGGTAATGTTTAGGATAAGAGTACTTCAAATTGGAATAGCCTAAATCAAGATCAGGAAGAAAGGATCAAAGAAAATCAAAATTTATTATTAGGTGAAATTATCATTTTCTTTTGGGGTATGAAATGTCTATTTGTAATATTGAATGGTGGTTCTTAACTAACCAAATAGAATATATGAATTTCTAAGAACTCATTTAGATGAGTTTGAAGTTAAAGAATTTATCTGAATATTTAGTTGAAATTGTTTAACTTAAAATTTATGGATGAAGTAGATTTTTCTAGCTTATAATTTAACAAAAAAAATTAAGGAAAAATATTTGATTATCTTACTTGATGATGTGAGTGGGGATTTTCACCCCAACTCTAATGTGGAATGGTTCTTGCAACTTCAGCACTGTTAGGCTCGGGGCCTTAGAGAACACGGGCCTAAACCTGGAGAAAATGGAGTCACCATCAGGACGGGCCAAAAAATAGAAAGGGGTGGATGACTCGATTCCTAAGGAATCCACAATCCCCAAATGGGTTCAGAAAGTTTGGTACGTGTGGCGGGGGGGGGGGGTGAGAATGACCCTGCACCCCCCATAACTTCCGGTTCATTGGAACCGGCTTCCTTTTCAAGTCTAAATATTATTGAATCCTTAAATAATATAATATCACCAATAATACATGCAATTATCAAAAGAAATAAATATTCATCACTTTATGAAAATGAAATAAACAAATCAAGAACCCATCCATAGATGAAAACATGCCTTTTACAAAGTCCAATGTCTAAAACTAAATAAATTAGGACACCCACCATTTGGTGGAAACATGCCCTTTACATTAATCTAAAACTCAAAATAAATTAAATTACATTAAATTTAAGTAATGAAGTGCCCACAAAGTGGAAACATACCTCTTACATTTTTGAAGCACTAAATGACTAACTAAATGAAATTAAATTAATCAAACACTCTCCATAAGTAAAAATAAAATAAATCATCCATAACAAATAAAACATTAATAAATGATTCATCATAAACATGAAATAATTGAATTTAGGTTTTAATATTTAAATTAAGCATTAAATATACAAATTTAGGGTTTACATCTTAAATTAGGGTTTTAGATGCAAAATTAGAATTTTTTTAATCTAAAACTAGGTTTTATTTATCCACCTAGGGTTTTATGATACCATTAGGGTTTTGATTTGGAAAGTGTTGTTTTTGGTTGGAAATTAGGGTTTTAGTTTTATAATTTAAAGTTTTGTAAATTAGGGTTAAGGATTAGGGTTTTAAAAACTAACCTTGTTAAATTAGGGTTTTGGATGTACAAATCAAGATTAAAATATGTAGATTGAAGGTTAATGTATAACTATAGGATTTTAGATCAAAATATACAAACTAAGATTAAAGACATGAAAATTTAAAGTTTAATCCTAGATTAGATATGCAAAGCTAAGGTTTAATATTGATTATTTGAGATTAGGTTATAGAAATAAGCTACTCAAAATTAAATATGGAACAATTGCTTAGCATTGTTTGAATAAGCTACTGGATGAAATAATTTTGTTAAAAGAACAAGAGCAGTTACTGAATTAAAATCGAACCTTCATTTGTTGGCTTTACCAAGTTAAATGTATTTGAATCAAGCCTTTTGTCTTGCTTATTGCTTGAGTCAATCTTTATTGGCTAGAGGTTTAATTGCAACAGTAGTCGCCACTGTGAGCGGGAATTTTCTTCCCCACTCCCGGTGGAATGGTTCTTGTGACTTCTGCACTGTTTAGGCTCGGGGCCTTAGAGAACACGGACCTAAGTCCGGAGAAAATGGAGTCGCCGCCCGGACGGGTTGGGAAAAAGAAAAGGGGTGGATGACTCGATTCCTAAGGAATCCCCAACCCCCTAATGGGTTCGGAAAGTTGGGTACGTCTGGGGAAGGTGAGAAATGGCCCAGCACCCCACAATGCCCGGTTCATTGAAACCGGCCTCCTTTACAGGTCTTAATATTATAAAATTCTTAAGTATAACAACATTATCCATATTACATATAATAATTAAAAGAAAGCATCAATATATTAAAATTAAAGCAAGGTCCAAGCAAAACAAATAAATGGACACCTATCCGAAAATGGAAACATGTCCTTACATCACATGCCTAAATAGGACTCCCACCGAAAGGTAGAAACATGTCCTTTACATTGGTTCTAAAATATAAAAGCAATTTAAATTACATGATATTTAACTAATGAGGTATCCAACAAGCGGAAACATACCTCTTACAACATTTGGAAATCTAAATAAATTGATAAAAGTAAATAATCATTCATCATAAATAAATCATTCATCAAAGATATTAAATATCAATAGAAAGTAAACATCCATCCATGATAAATTAAATGAACCAAGCATTGAACTTAAATAAATTAAAGCATAAGAAATAAATCAAAGCATAATCAAATATAGAATTGAATAAGGCAAATAAAATTCCAATTATAGTTACTGTTTGCATTTAGGGCTATTTATTTCATGTGTTTAGGGTTTTGGAATTAATAGAATTTGGCTACTGTGACTTTAAGAGAATTAAAATAGATTAAGGATTTTATGTTTTAAAAGGTTGATAAAATTCTTTGACTAACCAAACTAGGGTTTGTTATGTAAAATCATGAAACTAGGATTTGGACTCTTTAAAATGCTTTTGATTTATGGTTTCAAGTTTACTGTGTGAAATTAAAATATTTGTGTTTTTATGGTTTTTAAAGTTTTAAAGGATTAGGGTTTAGAAAAAAATTAGGGTTTAAGGTTTTAAAGGGGTAAGGGTTTACTATTTTAGGTTTGGAAGTTACATTTGGGTTTAGTGTTTTAGAATTAGGGTTTCGGTGGATGCTTAGGTTTGTTAGGATTTGGAAAAAAAATAGCAATTGAGAATTTTATGAAAGTAGACCAACGATTTAAGGTTTATATAAATAGAAAAGGTGTTTTTAGGGTTTGTTGTAAGAAACATAATCAAATTTTGGTTTTGTTGAAAAACATGTTCAATTAAGATTTTAAGATTTTGAAGAAGTAAAAATAACAATTTTAAGCCCTTTTGGAATATAAAGAAACGAATTAGTGTTTTTAACTTTAGAAAAACTAAATTAAAGTTCTAGGGTTTTTGATTTTGAAAGACACAATTTCATAATCTTAGCTACTGTGAAAAAAAATAACAATTAATACATACCTCCTTTTGATGGTTTCTCCAAAAATAATTCTTCTTGGATGAACAAAAAACAAAGGCAGTTGCTGCCTTTAATTAACTCTTAATGTCTTTTCTTCTTCGTCTCTCAAAAAGTTAGATTTGATTTCACTGCTTTCCCACTTAATTTCGGTTTCAAACTCTCCCAATTTTCGTCCCCAATTTCTGCTTCTTTTTTTATGTTGTTTAGTCCATTTTTATAGAAGAATTCTATGGGTAATTCTAATTATTCACGGCATACAATATTCAATAAGAAAAGGAAACCGAAACCTAATTGTATTAGGTTTCGAAAAATTTGCGTCGAAAAATTTGCTGGTAAAAAAAAATTACTGCGGAAAAATTGCACTGGTAAAAAAAAGCTGCTGCAGGAAAAATTGCACTGGCAAAAAAGCTGCTGCAGGAAAAATTGTGTTGGCAAAAAAGCTGCCGCAGCCAGGCGAAAAAGGCCTGAGGGCCATTTCGCCTGCAGGAAAATCCTGCGGGAGAAATGGCCATTTCCCAGCAATCCGACCCCTTTTTTTATTTATTCTTATTTATATTTTTTTGTTTATTATCATTTTTTAAAAGCAAATATTACTTAAAATAACAAAAATTGTTTTGGACTAAAAAAATATATTGGACAATAAAAAATAAATTGGATCGGACCTGGTTAAAATTTAAGGGTCTACACAATCGAGGATCGTTCATCTTCCTGCCTCTCTGTTACTGTGTATGTTTAAATTGTTGCTTTGTTTCCATGTTAATTACTGCCAATAGGATTTGTTGCTCCCTCTATGTTAATTGAGATCTCTTGACAATTTTTGCCTGCTAATCGTTGCTTTCCTCCTATATTTCTAGAAGAATCCATTAGGTTAAAAGCTTGAAACTTCTAGTTTTGAAACTCTTTCTTGAGCCATATCAAATTAGGCTATTATTAATTTGACACAAACTGTGAGCATGTTAGATTAAAACCACTTTAATTTGATGCAAACCAATACCATCCCGAAATTCTAATCCGACATGGAATCAATGTCCATATCAAATTGCTAATATTAATTTGACATGGAGTCCTCTAAGATTGCTTCATATCAAAATGGGAGAGCCCCAATTCGATATGGGACTTCCCTATGTCGAATTGGGTGTCCCAATTTGACATGGAGACACTCATACTCAAATTGAAGTGCACCCACAATAAAATAAAAATGACCTTGTGAGAGGGGATTTTCTCCCCCACTCCCGGTGGAATGGTTCTTGTGACTTCGATACTATTTAGGCTCGGGACCTTAGAGAACATGTGCCAAAGCCCAGAGAAAATAGAGTCGCCACTCGGACGGGCCAGAAAAAAAAAGGGGTGGATGACTCGATTCCTAAGGAATCCCCAACCCCTTAATGGGTTCAAAAAGTTGGGTACGTGTGGGGAAGGTGAGAAATGGCCCAGCACCCCCACAACGCCTGGTTCATTGGAACCGACCTCCTTTACAAGTCTTAATATTATAAAATTCTTAAATATAATAATATTATCCATACTACATGCAACAATTAAAATAAAGCATCATTATATTAAAATCAAAGGAATGTCCAAACAAAATAAATAAATGGACACCCATCCTAGGATGAAAACATGTCCTTACATCGTCCATGTCTAAAACTAAATAGAACACCCACCAAAATGTGAAAATGTGTCCTTTACATTGGTCCAAAATATAAAAGCAATTTAAATTACATGATGCCTAATACATGAGGTACCCAACATATGGAAACATATGTCTTACAAAGTTTTGAATCAAAACAAATCAATAAAAGCAAACATCCATTCATGACAAACAAATCAATCATCAAAGACATCAAGCATCAATCAAAATATATAATAAACATTCATCCAATTTAAATAAAATAGTAAGTATATAACTTTAGGGTTCATGTATCAATTAGGGTTTCTTGGGTTTTATGTTTAACAATTAGGGTTTAAGTAAATAAGGTTGAAGCTTATGAAAATAAAATAAAATCTTTAGATATTTGAAAGGAACAAGCAAATGTGATGATTTGGAAAATAGAATTAATTAAGATTTATGGTTTGAATAAATTAGGGTTTAGGTTTGTATTTTGAATAAATCTACTGTATTTTGAATAATCATAATAAAGGAAGTTAAACGTAAAGACTTATAATACGCAAATAAATATTGACTCCTTCTAAGCTACTGTAAATCTTAGAAAAATTTAATTGATTATGATTTTGAGAAAACAGATTATTGTTTTGTGGTTTTAAAAAAGTGTAATTAGGGTTTTAGATTTTAAAAATATGTTTTACGGGTACTAAGGTATTAGTGTTTTGAAAATAGTTTTTTAGGGTTTCAAATAGAGTTTGGATGGTAAGTAGAACAATTGATCATCTATTGCACGTTTAAACAATTAATCCAATTTGAATGATGAAGCTACTGTAAAGATAAGTAAAGAAATAGAGATTCAAACCTCCGTTGTTAGTTTCACCATAATCTTTTGAATTCTGGTTGAACAATAATAAAGACAGTGTAGGCTACCTTTGATGGATTATTGTTGCTTGCTCACTGCCTCTTGCTCCTTCAAGGTTCTTTTTTTTTTGGCAAAGAAAATCCAAAAGTCCAAAGTCCAATAAAAAATTTTAGATCTAAAAATTTTGAGCCCCCTTAATTTGTGTCTTTAATGTGGTATTTATAAGAAAAAATAAAAAACTAATACTAATTGGCTAAGGAAAAAAAATGTATTATGAAACAAAATTAAAAACCAAGTAGAATAGGATTTTGGTAAAACCATGAGCGGGTCGGGCGTGCAAAAGTGCACTGGAGAAGTAAATCTATGGGCGCTGGGCTTTGGTGTTGCTGGCTCTGGTGCGGGCCAGGCCAATTCGCCGTAGGATTTTCCTACAGTGAATTGGCCTATGGCCATTTCACTGCATAAAAATCTATGGTGAATTGACTTGTGGCCAATTTGTTGTCGATTCTTTCATCGCCAATTTTTATTATTTTTTATTTTTTATCCTTTTTATTATTACTTTTTTTATTTTATTAAAAACAAATATTGTAAATAATTATTAAAATAAATATTATTTAATTAAAACACCATAAATATTATTTTGGACTGTTTAAAAATATCGAATTGGACTAGGTAAAAAATTAAGGGTCTACAAACCTGTTAACCAAACCATCCTATTTTTTATCTTAGGAAATCAAGTTTCATTTTGCAGGAAGTTATTTCTTTTGAAGGAATTATAAAATGTCTATCGGACCACCTTGAAGACCGATCGGACCATTGAAGTCGAAATTAGCCAAAAGACACAGAAGGTCTCATGGTGGAGAGTACTCCCAAAATCTCACCATACCACATGAAGTCCAACTGGACCACATCCTACTGACTGGACCCTTAAATGATAAAAATGCCAAAACACATAGAAGGATTCACGGTCAGAAGTACTCCTATTTTCTTAGAGTACCACATAAGACCAACTAGACTCCATGATATTCCTACCAGACCATAGAAGCCAATTTTCTTTAAAATATCCAGTAGGTTTCTTAGTGGAAGGTACGCCTAAAAACTGGATGGACCAAGACAAGTCCGACCGGATCTGATGCAAGCCCGATCGGACTATTTAAAAATTAGTCAAATCAGAAGTCGTTGCATCTCCACTCAATAAGTGGAAGCCATGTGGACCAATAGTTGAAAAAGCATTAAGCAGAATTTTAATTACTCCGACCGAACCATGCATAATTCTGACCGGACCACACTCCTTACCTTAGGAGTTCGACCAGAAAATTACTCTAACAGAGAAATTAGTGGAAGACAAGAATCAAACACGTAGGCCCCATCCTCAATTGTCTAATTCTTGACCTGAAGGTTGTAAATGCGTTAAGTTACTTCATTTTTATGTAAGTTTGTGATTATAATAGCCTTCTTGAACATCTTTCTTTCTTTTGCATCAAAATTACTTTTTGTATTAATTGAGTGTTGGGTGTGAGCATTAAACACCACCTTACATTTAAGTGTGAGCTCGGAAATACTTAGGTTGTGAGAGTGAGCTTGGGAAAATTCTTATAAGGGTTATGAGGAAGTGATCTCAAACCATTGTAAGTAGTTTGGTGTGAGCTATAGAAAACACCAAGTTAAAGTTAAGCTTGTAAAAACTCAACGCTAGTGGAACTATAACAAGTTGTTAAAGAAGTTGATGTGGGATCAAGGTAAATCCGAAGCACTATAAACCTTTGTGTTCCATCTTCTACTTGATCTTCTTCTACATCTTCTATACTTCTTTTTAACCTTTGAATTTTTGAATTAACCATCATTTTTTAAACCAAACCAATTCACCCCCCATCTTGGTTGCTATCTTGGGACAACACAACCAAACCTTCAAATAAGACATATTTAGGGTTTTAAAGGTTTAACTAGTTTATTTTAGGCCTCATAAAAATATATCAATCTAATCAAAAGTTTATAATAGGTTTAAGCTTATTAAAAATGGACTGAACTTGACTAGGCCTTCTTTAATTACGATCGAACTAGCTTAGGAACAAAATCAAGGGTCTATAGTTTGCCCCCTGCTTGAACGATCTGAGACTTCAGTAGAAGAGAGTAAAAAGCAACATGACTTTGAGCTGATTTCGGATAAGGATGGGTTATGGACCTGAGGTTGCATTAAGTTCTTGACTCAAAAATGATTTTGGGTTTTATACCCGAGTTAGTTTTTGTTTTGGACAGAGATTGAGTTCTAAACTGCAAAATGATTTGGGTTCCTAACCCAGATTAAATTCTAGACTCGAATGTGATTTAGGTTTTGGACCCGAGTTGGTTTGGTTGGGTTCTAGACCCAAGAAATGATTGGTTTGGGTTCTAGACCCGATATTGGATTTGGGTTCTAGACCTATGATATGATTTGATTTGGGTACAATACTTGGAACAGAGAGTGAATTTGATTTGGGTACTTGGAACTGAGACTGGGTACTTTGACCCTAGACTAGATTTGATTTGGGTACTTGGGCCCAAGACTGGATATTTAGACCCGAGACATGGTACTTAGACTCGAGACTAGATTTGATTTGGGTACTTGGACCTGAGACTGGGTACTTGGACCCGAGACTTGATTTGATTTTGGTACATAGACTCGAGACTAGGTACTTAGACCCTAGATTGAATTTGATTTGGGTACTTGGGCCCGAGACTAGGTACTTGGACCCAAGATTGAATTTGATTTGGGTACTTGGGCCCGAGACTATGTACTTGGACCCAAGACTGAATTTGATTTGGGTGACATTCTATCAGGTGAGAGTTTTGGATGTCTTATAGCCAATTAATTTTAGCTCTTCTAGCTGATTGATCTTCTATCATGGCTTTCTTCTAGCCACTTGCTCAATTCTTCAATGGATTGACTCCAGCTCTTCTAGCTGGACATACCTTCCGTCATTTGGGAATTTTAGCTTTCTTCTAGCCAGTTATTCCATTATTCAATGAATTCTGCTGACCTTCTATCATTTGAGAATTTTCACTTTCTTCTAGTCGATTGTTCCATTCTTCAATGGATTGCGGGTCTTCACCCATCTTCATCCTTGGAGCTCAAGTCTTCACCCCTCAAAATGGATCATCATCCTTACACATCGGGCCTTCACCCTTCAAAATGGATCTTCATCATTGGACATCGGGTCTTCACCCTTCAAAATGGATCTTTATCCTTTAGAAATTTGTCCTAAATATTGACTTTTGCTCTTCTAGCTAGATTGATCTTTTATCTTTTGGATCTTCATTATTTTGAGTGTTCAAATTTTCTTCTTGTTCCATTCTTAAAAGATCTTTTGCAAAAAATTCAGCTATTTTAGCTAGTCCTTATATCCTCTCTTTGCCCCATGCATGGTAAAATATTGAAAGTGAGTCTACAAATATTTTGCATATGCATAAACTAAAAAATTAAAAGGAGAAACTTTCCCCCCTGTGTGGGCTCAAACCAATGGTTTTTCCCATGCAGGCTCATATTGATGTTTGTGTTGTCTAGTTCTTTGCAGAAGCATACATCTCTTCTTTCTTTTGCAATAGCCTTTTCATGCACCTTGATTCAATATCTTCTTTTGATTCTTTACTTCACAGGGTGTTTGATGTTAACTTTGACAAATAATAGGTAATACAAGATAACAAAATGTAATATGATATGCTCATGTATGAATGATATACATGGATTATACTTACAGTTGTTTAAATTACTCACAGACCGAGATGGTAAACCAAAGCAATTTCATTGGTTCTTTCCAGATGCTTATTCAGGTCTTTCATTGGAATGGCAGAATCCTTCACATCTATGGCTTTTATTTTCCAAGATGAAATCATGACTAGTGGGGTCCCAGCAAGATAGTCAGAGATACATCCATTTCAAACTATGGTTCAATACGTCAGTTGGTAGCTTCTTCATAACCTTGAAAATAATCATTTATTATGCCCAATGTGTCCTTCGAGGTTCGACAGTTCTACATACTTTCCTTAACTTGAAGGTTTATGTGACAAGAAAATAATTTTTTTTTAAAAAATCTTGAATTTTTAGTTTTGAAATAAAATGTTGGATTTTCTAAATCAGTGTCAATTTACCTCATGAGTCGACTTTTCCAAATTAACACATCCATTACATCATAACCCTAGCTACCGTACTAAACTTGGGAATCATTTCCATTTGAGCAAGAACTGTTGCACTTAAGATGGGCATATACATATTACTTGGTCAAAGGTCTCATCGAGTTTAAATACTGTCTATCTTATAAGCATACTTATCCAAACTATCTACACTAATAGACTCTACCTACCAAGAGAGGTCAACAGGTCTTTAATAAGCTTGAAATGAGATCTATAAGGGACATGGTTTATGTAAAGGCCATTTTGAGATTGTGGCTGAAGTAACATTATGGACAAACCTTCACATAAAAAACTTCTCATTAGAACTGTATACTATTAGAGGTTCCATTTTCACCATATGGGCAACATTTCCTTCTGACTTCATGAAAAAACAAATCTTGAATATCTTTCTTTCCTCTTTCTAGATCTAATCAGTACCCTTTTTCTTCCTCTTTCATTTCATCCTTTTCCCTTTTGGAATATCAAGTCTAAGACTTTTAATATTGCTAACTTGGAGTTATGTTGGATGAAACAAAAGATGGTCTTCGCCCTAATTCTCTAATTTTATTTGAATCTTTGACTGGACTAGACCAATTCAAGTCAATTTGTCCTTGTAAACTAAATAGAAGTCTTTTGATACTTTAGGTAAGAAGAACTTTGTTGACTTTCTAAACAAGCCTTTTGGGTTAGCTGCCCTTTTTTGGGGTTTTTTTTTCTTCATTTCTTTTTTCTTCTTTATTTTTTCTTCTTCTTTTCTTTTCTTTTCTTTTTTTTTCTTTTTCTTTCTTTTAGACTTTAAGAAAGTTATTTTGTTTGCACCATTCTGTGCTTCTGACTATCGATGAGTGGAGTATAGTGAGTTTGCTTCAATAAGGATAAATTATTTGTTGCCCTAATGTCATCTTAATGAATTGTAGATATTAGGTCTAGTATCAGGTGAACTTCAACTACCCTTATGGTCTTGAGAACTTCAACTATCCTTATGTTCTTGACTAGGCATTCCTTTCTTCTATCTTCTTACCTCTTCACCTTAGAGATCATTAGATTTTTCATAAGAGTCACAACAACTCAGGGTAGGCTATCAGGCTTACAAGCCAATAAAGAGCAAGATAAAATCTCATGAAGGCTCAAAGGGACAACTAGGGATTGGCATTTAATTGGGTGGATTCTAGTTGTTGCCATACCAAACAATGCCTAGATCATCTCTCCCTTAAATAAATAAATTTCAGTTTCACCTTGAAAGTTCATCAAAGCATGTTCTAAGATTGACTAGGACCTAGACAAAGGTCATTATGCAGGAGCTCTCTTTAAGTAAGCATACACAACTCAATGTTATAGAACAATTCCCTCATCTAGTAAAGTCTTTCAAATCATGATACATAGATATTTTAATTTATGAACATCAAGCTAGATTCATCATCGGTTGAGTACCAAGATGAAAAAAAAATTAATGAATGAAATTCATTCAAACAATCTTAATTTGAAAATTATAATTGTTCTAGGTAATATCAAAGAAACAAATAACCAAATAAGCTAAGAGAAGTTTGTTGAGTTGGAGTCGAAATATGCATTGTTTATTTAGACATATCAAGGGCAAGGATTTTTCCATCATCAAGGATTATTACTTCATCATCCATAGTTAGTCCAAGCTTGCTTAGTAGCTTCTCCTCTTTTGCAGCTTCTCCGTCCATATCATGACATTATGACAAGACAAAATTCTCCTCCAATCCTCCCTCTATCATGAAGGTTGCAAGCGGTGGCGCCCTCTCAAATTTAGGTAGACGATTATTCTTAGTGTTAGGCTTATCATTCTTAGGCAACTTTCCACCGTCAATGAAATCTTGGATCTCATGCCTTATGTTTGCGCTCTACTTAACACTACTAAAAGTGATACTCGTAAGTATACTTGACTATTGTAGCAATGATGATCGCCCCAAGTTTGTCTCACAAGGAAGGTGTTATTCGTAATAATTTGATTAAAACAAATTATTAAAATGTGAATGAATGTTGTTGATATGGTAAAATGTGATTAAAATCTAAAAGTAAAAACTAGTAATATTTGTGTAAGATTAATTCAAATTCTTAGAATGGTACCTAGGGTTTGGAGACCTATTTAATCAAAGCTTAATTCTCAAATTATCCATTAATACAACATTGTAATTTAATTTGTTTCTTTTGATTAATTATCAATTATCAATTCATCAAATTTATGAATTAACAACAACCAATTGCTTTGAAATTGCAAATTAATTGAACCCTATAACTTATATTTCAAATTTGTTCTTAGGGTAGTTGATTGTATAGTTTCAACATCAAATTTCACCTCTCGGTCCATCATTCAATATTAAGAGATCAATAGGTAACCAATATATCAACCTAACATATAATCCAATGCAAACAATCACTAACAAGATATATTAATGGAAATATCAAATCAAGTCATTCAATCAAATCTACTACAACCCTAGGTATGGGTAATTTAGCTCATCATTATTTCAAAATAAACATTCATCTCAATATAAAATCAAACCAAAATTATCCATTTAAATATTAATGTTCATAACAAAATAACAATAATCTAGAAATGAATTAAATGAGAGAATAAGAAAAACCCATTGAGATGTCAAGAGTTGAAATTCTTATTCTTCCTACTAGCTTAACTTTGAATATGATGAAGAACTCCCAAGCTCTCTTCAAACCTTAAATCAATTGTTCCACCCTTGAAAGATAGAATGAAAGCTCTCTCAAGCCTCCAATTCTTCAATCAAAGCTTTCTCCAAACCCTAACCCTCTTCAAGAGCTTGTTCACCCAAACACTATTTGAAAACATGAAAGTCACTTGCACATGGAAAAGTATGAAGATGAAAGGAAAAAATGAAATTGTATATGGTGATGAAGATGGCCTCTTCCAAAATCCAAGAACAAGTTGAACATGTCTCCTAAAAAAATGGTGAATTCCCATTTCAAAATGAGCTCCCCCTCTATATTCATCTCTCTCCAATTATTTTTTAATTCTAAGGAAAAAGAATTCCCTTTTTCAACTCACCTCACTCCCATTTGTCCCCTCTTTTACATTCTTAAATCTTTCATCCCATAAAAACGCATCACTTTTCAATTATTTTAAAATAAAATTCCTCTTGTCTCCCACCTTGTCCCCCATAAGATCACGCAAATAATTTAAAGAGACCACACAAGATACGAGCAAGTCATGAGTGACTTGGCCGTGTCACTCAACTTTCCATTTGACACGGCCACGTCATGAGGTTGTGTCCCTTGCTACCAAGTTCAAATATTTTACCTTCTTGGGTTAGACATGTCCAAGAACAAGTTGTCTTGGCCGTGTGATGTGACATAGATGGGTGACACAGCCCAGACTCTTGCATTTATTTCTCTTCTTGCTTGTAAGAGACATGACCAAGTGAGTCCTAGTACATCACATGGCCAAGATGGCTACCTATGTCTCCTTCTACCTTCAAGTCTTCTCACCTTGAATGTTGCACGGCCAAGATGGTGCTTGTGTTCAATATTGCCTTATTCTCTTATTTCCATGGGATGGGACATGGCCAAGACTTGTGCTTGTGTTTCATTCTATCAAATTTCCACATTTTTTGATGAGGGACACGGCTAGGACATGAATGACATGGCTAGGACAGTGAGTGACATGGCCAGGACAGTTTAGTCTTGGCCATGTCTTATTATCTTCACAATAGACACGGCCAAGATGGCTGAACATGTTCGGTATTGCTTATATTTGCACATGCTTTTCTTTTCTTATGTTGAAACACGACCAAGAAAATGAGACATGGTCAGAGACATGGCCAAGATGAGTCTTGTCCTAGCCATGTCAAATGCGATATGGCCAAGATGGGTCTTATCCTTGCCATGTCTAATGCAACATGGCCAAGATGGGTGAGTGTGTCTAGTTCTATCTAAATTTCTTCTTTTAAGGTGGAACATGGCCATGTTTAAGCTATCCTAGCCATGTCTCTTGAATTTCTCCTTGGACATGGCTAAGCTGCTAGCAATAAACTTGCACATTTGATTACTCTTTTCTCACTGGCTCTCCTTGTTTCAACCTAAAATATAAAATAGAACAACAAACTTAAACAAACTATTTATAAAACAACTAAAAAGGAAATAAAAATACCCTAAAAACACATATAAATAGAATCATAACACCTTAATCAAATACATTTATCTGTCTCATGCCCTTGCACTTGATGGAATTGACAGAAGACCGTGGAATTAAAATTTGATGGCAGAGGCTAGTGTAGAGATCGAGGTGCCAATGGTTGTAGCAAATCCATCTTCATTAGATTTTTTAACATCTTTATCAAAGGTTCCCCCAAGTCTAAAATTTTATGTTTTTTTTGCTGCGTCAATTGTTACATTTTTCATAAAACCTCTTCTTTCCCTTTCACTTTGCCCACTGGGGTGGTAGCCACCATTATTGCTCTACTTAGACAGCACATGGTTCGACTTGTCTTGTGCAATAGTAATTGACCCCTCATTTTTCATTTGATCTCTATTAGTGGACCTATTCCATGTTAATGTTACTTTTCCCTACTTTTTTATGTTAATGGGAGATGCCTCATTAGCATTGTTGATGATCTCTAGAGTTTCAATCAACTTGCCTTTATAATTTTAGCCAATTGATCTCATCACTCGGCCATCCTAGCTTTGACAACTTCATCAACTATATCCCTTAGCTAGCTTGCATCCATCCTCCCAATGAAGCACTTTAATTAAAATCACTATTGTAGGTGGTGTCGTTGCATGCTCTTGAAATGTTGTACTCCAGGTCTGTGAGCCATAAAGGATCAATGCCATGTAATGCAATACATGTATGCATGTATGCACAAGTAACAAACAAACAAAGATAATTTGGACCTTCCTTCCAACCTTATAACTTCCACACATGAATGGTGAGTCTCTTTTCTTAGGTACATGGTCAACAAAATATCAACATGGGATATTCTATTTTTAAGAAATTTCCTCGGACGGTTTAACCAATAGTTGTATTTTCTAATATAAAAGTCGGTCCATGATAATTTCCATTAATTAGGCTTTAATCCATTTAATCAACCAAAATTACCTTTTATGCTTTAATGGATTAAAATAAAATTAGAAGGTTTATCATAAGTAAATTTCCTATTTGGAAAAGCAACTAGTGATTCATGCCAAAAACAAGTCTATGATTAATATTTTTTTGTATAAATTAGGCCCTCAATTGATTTTTTTGATATTCCATAATTAATCTAAATAGTTGTAAGCTCGTTAAAGAAAAATGTTTTAATTTGGATGAAGTGCAAAAATAGTTTTTTTTGAAAGCCCATTGAAAATGATTTTAGAAAAAATGGATTTTGGGCTTTGTATTTGAGTGATTAGGTAGAAAAGAATTTTTGATTTGTTTTAGAAAAGTTTTATGTCCAAAGACAGTCTTGAAAATTTTGAAAATACTTTTGGTCTTTTGGATTTAGAGGAAAAATTATTTTGAGCTTACAATATAATTAGGTCATATTAGAAACATAATAAACCAAATAAGCCATGGTTCAAACCAAGATAAATTAATCATAGTCAAACAATAATCATTTGGGTAAAAACCTAAGGAAAGTAGCTAGGCCAATTACATGAGCTTTAGTTTTTGGGTTGAAAAGTTTAGGCTCCTATAGCAAGTATATACCAAAAGGTATGAGGCTTTAAGTGGTTATGCCATGCTCTATCTCCATACCTTTAGTGAAGTATGGTATCCCTTACATAACACAACACGGCTTACACGGGCGTCCTAACTCACGCACACAATGTAATCTATATGATGTAATGGACAATATTATAATAAGAAAGAGTAGAATAATATAAAGATGAAAAAAATTAACTTCTCTTATCCCCAGTGGAGTTGCCACTGTGAGCTGAAATTTTCACCTCCACTCCTATGTGGAATGGTTCTTGGGACTTCGACATTGTTAGGCTCAGGACAGTAGAGAACACGGGCCTAAACCTAGAGAAAATGGAGTCTCCACCCAGACGGGCCTGGAAAATAGAAAGTGGTGGATTACTCAATTCCTAAGGAATCCCCAACCCCCCAATGGGTTCACAAAGTTGGGTACATATGGGTAAGGTGTCAATTGCCTAGCACGCCTATAATGCCCGGTTCATTGGAACTGGCCTCATTTTCAAGTCTAAATATTATTGAATCCTTAAATATTATAATATCATTCATAATACATGCAATTATCAAAAGAAATAAATATCCATCACTTTATTAAAATAAAACAAACAAAATAGGCACCCATCCATAGATGGAAACATGCCTTTTACAATGCCCAATGTCTAAAACTAAATAAAATAGGACACCTACCATTTGGTGAAAAAATTCCCTTTACATTAATCTAAGACTCAAAATAAATTAAATTACATTAAATTTAACTAATGAGGTAACCATAAAGTGGAAACATATCTCTTACATTTTTGAATCACTAAATGATTAACTAAATGAAATTAAATTAATCAAACACTCTCCATAAGCAAAAATAAAATAATTCATCCATAACAAATAAAACATTAATAAATAATTCATCATAAACATGAAATAATTGAATCTAGGTTTTAATATTTAAATTAAACATCAAATATACAAATTTAGGGATTGCATCTTAAATTAGGGTTTATAGATGCAAAATTAAACCTAAAACAAGGGTTATAATTATCCACCAAGGATTTTATGATACCATTAGGGTTTCAATTTGGAGATTGTGGTTCTAGATTTCAAAATTAGGGTTTTAATTTTATAATTTGGGGTTTTGTAAATTAGGGTTTAGGATTAGGGTTTTAAAAACAAACCTTGTTAAATTAGGGTTTTGGATGTACAAATCAAGTTTAAAATATGTAGATTGAAGGTTAATGTATAATTATAGGATTTTGGATCAAAATATGCAAACTTAGATTAAAGACATGAAATGTTAAAATTTAATCCTAGATTAGAGATACAAAGCTAGGGTTTAATATTGATTATTTGAGATTAGGGTTATTGAAATATACTACTGGAAATTAAATATAGAACAATTGCTTAATATTGTTTGAATAAGCAACTGGATAATGAATAAGCTTGTAATATCCCAAAGTGTGCCCTAGAAGTTTTGATATAATTATTGTTGAATTTTGGATTAAATGTATATGTTATTTGGAAAGAGAAAAGAATTTAAGAGAGAGTGTATATGTTGTAGATATGGAAATATATACAACATATACAAGTCAATATGTGATGGTCAAAGGAAGATATTTTATTTTTTTATTCATAGAATTAATTAAAAAGGAAATTAAAATGAATGGAAGAGAATTAATTGGATTATTTTATTATTATTTTTGCTTGGAAGAGGTTTAAGTAGAGGCTGAGTATTTGACTTTGCCATCTTCTTTTTCTTTTTCTTTTCTTCTTTTCCTTTTGTTGGCCGGGCATCAAAGAAGCAAGAGAGAAAGAGAGAGATTTGATTTTCCAAGCTCAAGATTGAAGGAAGATTCAAGTGATCAAGTTGGAAATTTAAGAGTTTCTTCATCTTTGGTAAGTTTTCCACTTGATTCTTTAATTTGTTTTTTTGAGTTTGTGAGTTGAGATTGTGGATAGTATGTGCTTGTTTGATTGTGGTGTGTTTAAGAGTATTTGGTTAAATTGATTTTGGATTTTGGGGTTGGATTTAAGGAAAGAGTAAGTTTTTTGGAAAAGAAAGTGTTGTGGTTGTGTTTTGAGTTTGTGGTGATGATTATGATTTGTGTTTGATGTATGTTTGAGTTGATTTGGGTGTTTTTGTAAGTTATTATGGTTTATGGGTGTGTTTAATTAAGTTTGTTTGAAGTGGAAGATGATGGAAGTAAGTAATTTGTTGGATGTAGTGTTGATGTTGCCGGAATCTGTATTTTTGGCCTGACAAGCCTATGAGCATGGCCAAGTCTTTGGGCGTGTCAATGGTTCTGTATTGCAGTAGCATTTACACATCCAGTGACACGCCCATGTCACTGAGCGTGTCATAGCTACTGTGTGGGTGAAGGATTGACACGGCCATGAGCACGACCATGTTGTTGGACGTGTCAATGTTTCTGTGAGACAAAATGTATTACACGTTCAGTGACACGCCCATGGTTCTGAGCATGTCAAAGCTTCAGTGTTGTGGAGTTAGGGCACAGTCAGGGACACGCCCGTGTTGTTGAGCGTGTCATGTTTAGAGTTTGCTCTAGTTGATTCTTAGCTTTATTATCTTATATGTATTTCTAAGTGAGTGTGTATGATTACCTTTGGTTTAGGTTGTGAAGAAGTTGAATTGCCCTAACCTAAGTGTTGAGGATTCTTGGAGGAGGAAGTGTATAGATTGGTGTGAGTTGGTTTTGAGGTAAGTACAAACTACATGGTTGCATACATTTACATGATTTTGATACTTAACATATTTGGTTGTACATATGTTAAGTAATTGATTACATTGTTAATACATTTGATGAATGTTATGATTTGTGTAATGTGAATGATTGATGAGCATTTAAAATGTATGTGGAAGCAATTGGTTGTGTACATTTGAATGATGAATTGAGATATAATGAATTGTGAAGCCAATGTGATTGGTTATGATGATTCAAATGAAATAAGTGGGGCATGTTTGCCTATATGATGACATTCAATGCATTTAATTATGTATACTCTATTGATGAGATGAGGAGCCATGGTTGTTGGCTATAATGATAATTATGCAAATGAGATGATTGAGGCATGGTTGCTTAAGTGATGATGAGAAAATGAGAATGAAATTGATAATGAAATAATGAATGAATTGTGTGTCTAATGTGTTATTCCATTTTCAGAGTTTTGTTGTTGGTGGCATGCCTATTGTAACAATCTCTTGAAGTTAGGTTGGGGTTGATCCTTGAAGCCAAGTTGGGTTGAAGTTTAGCATGCTTAACTCCCCTTGAAGCTTGGTTGGGTCTAGTCCTTGAAGCCTAATTGAGATGTTACAACCCTTGAAGCTAGGTTGGGTTTGGTTCTTGAAGCCAAGTTGGGTTGATACTTAGCATGCTTTGTTCCCCTTGAAGCTTGGTTGAACCTAAATCCTTGAAGCCTAGTTGGGATAATGATAATGATAAATGTGATAATTGAACCAAAACATTAACTCTGAAAGTTGAATGGCATATTAGTGTCTTTTGGGCCCATGCTTGTCTTTGTTTTTAATGTGATTCTTCAATTGTGAAATCAATGAATAATGAGATACATGATGTGTAACATGTTTATGAATGTGGCATCGGAAGCTATGTTGAGTAATGAAACTATGAAGATACAACATGAATGTTTTGATATGATATTGAACAATGTAAGGTTTTAAAATATAATATCTTTTTTAATGGTGTATGAAAATTGATTGTGTGACATTGGCATTGCATTGAAGCGTAGTATTATTGTAGTTTGTGCCACTAAGCCGTTGGCTTAGCGCGAGTGTGATTCGTCGCTCAGGTGACAGGGAAGAACCGGAGAGTTCCTCTAGGCTGAGTAGAGTCTAGATTTTGAGTTGTTGATAGTGGAGCTTAAAGATCAAAGACATACTGCCAAACATGTATATATTTTATGTTTTGTAAAACTTGAGTTTTGATGTATATGTATTTGTAAATATTTGTTATATTTTCCGCTGCGTTTTGAATAAACATTTTATCTTTTGTGTTTTATAATATAACTTAAATGTTTTGAGTCTGCTTATATTATTTAAATGAAGTGAGTCATTTGTTAGTAAACCGTGTCATTCCTATATTCAGTATACGTATATTACGATCGTAATAGCATGTTGTGTACGTATACGGGATATAGGGGTGTTACAATTGTTTTGGTATCAGAGCCTAAGTTTGAGATTCTCAACCTAGGTCAATTGTAAGAAAAAGAATATTTTGATTTTAAGAGTTGGTTTTCAATTAAGATACATGTTTTGGTAATGGCAGTCTTTGATCTTTAATGAGGTATATTCTGCTGTGTTTGTAGATATAGGTAGTGATGGCGTCTCATTCATGTCAGTCTGTAGAAGGTAGTGCTGAGAGCGTAGCTCCTGAAGAGAGTAGAGATGGAGCTAGAGTGGAAAGAGTTAGTGAGGCCCCTACTTCTGTGCCAGGGAGATCAGCTGCTGATGAGGTTCCGCCGGGTTAGTTACGGCATATGGTAGAATTGTTGAGGGGAACTCCAGTGCAGCAGCCACCACCACCACCACAGCCTCAAGTGCCAGTGAGACATTATGATAAGTTGAGAAAGTATTGGACTAAGGATTTCTTGGGCACTATAGATCCTGCAGTAGCTGAGCAGTGGTTGGATAAAGTGCAGAGGATATTTATCCAGTTGCAAGCTACTCCAGATGAGAAATTTGATTATGCTAGATCCTTATTGCAGAAGGATGCTTATGATTGGTGGAAGACGGTTCCTCATGCCATGGATGATCCACCTACATTATCTTATGGGGATTTTCTGAGGGAGTTCGAGTAGAAATATACTCCGAGGGAGTATAAAGATGTTAAGAAGATGGAATTCCTGAATTTGAGGCAAGACAACCGGACAGTGACAGAGTATGAGATAGAGTTCATCCGGTTGAGTCACTATGCCAGTGGGATTATCTCTGATGATATCGACCGATGCAGGAGGTTTGAGGAGGGGTTGAGGCCCTCTATTATGTGCATTGTTGCTGGTTCTCGGTACCAGGATTTCTCTCAGCTAATTACAACAGCTAGAAGTGTTGAGAGAGCACAAAGTATTGCAGCAGCTACTACTAAGGAGGAGACCAGAGTGAGAAGATCCCAATTTGAGGCAGGATCTTCATCTATGAAGAGAGGCCGAGGAAGTTTTATTCCGAGGATCAGTAGGAGCCAGAGGCAGTCTGGTAGGTCAGTTCAATATCAGAGATAGAGACCGAGACCTACAGTTTCTGTTGCTAGTGCTCCGACTCCAGTGGTTCAGACATCTACTCCACCTGTATGTGTTCATTGTGGTAGGACCCATGGAGGTGCTTGTTGGAAGACGGGTGGATCAGGAGTATGCTTTAGATGTGGGTCACCATCTCATTTTATTAAAGATTGCCCTGGGATGAAGGATGATAGACAGACTGATACTGCAGCTTCTCGACCCAGTGTCAGCAGAGGTGGTCGAGGGGGTAGAGGATTCAGTAGAGGTGGTAGACCTGGGTTTAGTGAGAGAGGAGGATCTTCATCCAGAGGTAGTAGGCCATATGAGGCCGAATCTTCTCAGAGAGTATATGTGATGCAGAGGCAGACGGATGCTTCAGCAGTTATAGCGGGTACATTTTCTTTATTTGATATTCCAGTTCTTGCTTTGATTGATCCAGGATCTACTCATTCATACATAAGTGCATCCATATTGCCTGTGTCTGAATTGCATTCAGAGTCCTTAGGATTTGATGTCTTGGTGACAAATCCTTTAGGACATAGTGTTGTGGTGAGTAAGGTGCATTGTGATAGTGCAGTGGTAGTGCAAGGTGAAGAGTTTCGTGGTGACTTAATTGAAATGCCTTTTAAGGAATATGATTTGATCTTAGGCATGTATTGGTTGTCTAAGTATGGAGCTGTGGTAGACTGTCAAAAGAAATGTGTTAATTTGAGAACCAGTGATGGTAGAAATGTGATGGTGTCTAGTGAGCAGAGACAACTTGCATCCTTGTTTGTATCAGATGTAGCAGCTAGAAAGTTGATTAGAAAAGGGTGTGATGCTTATCTTGCTCATGTTGTGGATACCAAGGTAGTGGGTTCTCAACTTGACAATATAACCACAGTTGCAGATTTTCCAGATGTGTTTCCTGAAGAGTTGCCAGGGTTACCCCCTGAGAGAGAGGTTGAGTTTGGTATCGATTTGTTGCCTGGTACCACTCCCATCTCTATCACTCCTTATCGAATGGTACCTGCTGAGTTGAGAGAGTTGAAGGTGCAGTTGCAGGAGTTGTTGGATAAAGGGTTTATTCGCCCTAGTGTTTCTCCGTGGGGAGCTCCTGTGTTATTTGTAAAGAAGAAGGATGGTACTATGAGGTTATGCATTGATTATAGGCAATTAAACAAAGTGACTATCAAGAATAAGTATCCTTTGCCTAGGATTGATGATCTCTTTGATCAATTAAAGGGAGCAGCAGTGTTTTCCAAGATTGATTTGAGATCAGGGTACCATCAGTTGGGGGTTAGAGTTGAAGATGTTCCTAAGACAACTTTTCGCACAAGGTATGGGCATTATGAGTTCTTGGTGATGCCTTTTGGGTTGACGAATGCACCTGCAGCTTTCATGGATTTGATGAATAGGGTGTTTAGGCCCTACCTAGATCAGTTTGTGGTGATTTTCATTGATGATATTTTGGTGTATTTGTGTAATGAAAAGGAACATGACAAGCATTTACGGATTGTACTGTAAACCTTGAGAGAGAAGAAGTTATATGCTAAGCTGTCAAAGTGTGAGTTTTGGCTTGATCAAGTGACTTTTCTCGGTCATATAGTTTCAACAGACGAGATAAGAGTTGATCCGATCAAAGTTGAAGCCATTTTGAATTGGAGTCCACCGAAGTCAGTGACTGAAGTTAGAAGTTTTCTGGGTCTGGCAGGCTATTATCGAAGTTTTGTGAAAGGTTTTTCTTTGATAGCTACTGCACTCACCAGATTACTTCGAAAGGGAATTAGATTTGTGTGGACAGATCAGTGTCAAGCCAGCTTTGAACAATTGAAGGAGATGTTGACTCAGGCGCCTGTTCTTACTTTACCTGTGGAAGATAAACCATATGTGATTTATAGTGATGCTTCACATAATGGTTTAGGATGTGTTTTAATGTAAGAGGGTAAAGTCATAGCTTATGCTTCTCAGCAATTGAAGCCACATGAGCTTAATTATCCGACTCATGATCTAGAATTGGCAGCTATAGTCTTTGCTTTGAAGATTTGGCGACACTATTTGTATGGAGAGAAGTGTTTTATCTACACAGATCATAAAAGTTTGAAATATTTGGGCGATCAGAAGGAGCTGAATCTTCAACAGAGACGATGGTTAGAATTGATAAAAGACTATGACTGTTTGATTGATTATCATCCTGGTAAAGCAAATGTTGTTGCTGATGCTTTGAGTCTGAAGTCTTTGGCAGGTTTATCTGTGTATTCGCTCTTGTTGCTTGTTGAGTTGAGAGTGTTGCATGCTAGTTTTGAATTATGTGATGATGGTGCATTGTTGGCTCAGTTGCAGTTGAGACCGATATTGTTGGATCAGATAAAAGAGGCTCAATTAGCTGATGAGAAAATTCAGAAGATTGTTTCAGATTGCCACAATGGAGAAAGTAAAGATTTCCATGTAAAAAGTGATGGTAGCCTTTGGTTTAAAGATAGGTTGTGTATTCCGAATGATGCTAATTTGAGAAAGATTATTTTGGAAGAAGCACATCAGTCGGTTTTTGCTATGCACCCTGGGAGTACCAAGATGTATCATGATTTGAAACAGCATTACTAGTGGTTAGGTATGAAAAGGGACATAGCAGAGTTTGTATCTAAATGTCTCACTTGTCAGAGGGTGAAAGCTGAGCATCAAGTTCCAACTGGGTTACTTCAACCTTTAACAGTGCCTGAATGGAAGTGGAAGAGAGTGACAATGGATTTTGTGTCTGGTTTGCCATTGACGCAAAAGAAGCATGATGCTATCTGGGTGATTGTTGATCGGTTGACAAAGACAGCTCATTTTCTTCCAATTCGGATGGACTATTCTCTTGATAGACTGGCTGAGCTGTATATCAGTGAGATAGTGAAGTTGCATGGAGTCCCAATTTCTTTAGTGTCTGATCGAGATCCCCGATTCACTTCAAGGTTTTGGAAGAGTTTACATGGTGCATTGGGTTCTCGATTGCACTTTAGCACTGCTTTTCATCCTCAGACATATGGGTAGTCAGAAAGAGTGATATAGATTATTGAGGATATGTTGAGAAGTTGTGTCATTGATTTTTCAGGAAGTTGGGACAGATTTATGCCACTTGTGGAATTTGCTTACAACAATAGTCATCAATCCAGTATTGGTATGGCACCATTTGAGGCATTGTATGGTAGAAGATGTAGAACGCCTCTGTGTTGGAATGAACTTGGAGAAGGCAAATTGATTGGTCCTGATTTGGTTAAAGATACTGAAAAGAAAGTGAAGATAATTCGGGATCGGTTAAAAGCAGCTTCAGACCGACAGAAATCTTATTCAGATTTGAAGAGGAGAGACATAGAGTTTGATATTGCAGATAAAGTATTTTTGAAAGTGTCTCCCTGGAAGAAGATTTTAAGATTTGGTCGTAAAGGAAAACTGAGTCCTCATTTTATTGGACCGTATGAGATATTGGAAAGAGTTGGACCAGTTGCTTATCGTCTTGCTTTGCCGCCTGAGTTGGATAGAATCCATAATGTCTTCCATGTTTCTATGCTGCGGAGGTACAGATCAGACCCATCTCATGTTTTACTAGTTGAATCTATTGAGGTGAATTCGGATCTGACGTTTGAAGAAGAACCAATTGCTATTTTGGCACATGAAGTAAAAGAGTTGAGAAATAAGAAAGTGCACTTAGTGAAAGTTCTTTGGAAGAATCATGGTAGAGAAGAGGCAACTTGGGAGAGTGAGCAAGCAATAAGAGAGCAACATCCTCAACTGTTTCAGACTTGATATCAGGTAATTTCGAGGACAAAATTTCTTTTCAGAGGGGGAGAATTGTAATATCCAAAAGTGTGCCCTAGAAGTTTTGATATAATTATTGTTGAATTTTGGATTAAATGTATATGTTATTTGGAAAGAGAAAAGAATTTAAGAGAGAGTGTATATGTTGTATATATGGAAATATATACAACATATACAAGTCAATATGTGATGGTCAAAAGAAGATATTTTTTTTATTATTCATAGAATTAATTAAAAAGGAAATTAAAATGAATGGAAGATAATTAATTGGATTATTTTATTATTATTTTTGCTTGGAGGAGGTTTAAGTAGAGGTTGAGTATTTGACTTTGCCATCTTCATTTTCATTTTCTTTTCTTCTTTTCCTTTGGTTGGCCAGGCATCAAAGAAGCAAGAGAGAAAGAGAGAGATTTGATTTTACAAGCTCAAGATTGAAGGAAGATTCAAGTGATCAAGTTGGAAATTTAAGAGTTTCTTCATCTTTGGTAAGTTTTCCAATTGATTCTTTAATTTGTTTTTTTGAGTTTGTGAGTTGAGATTGTGGATAGTATGTGCTTGTTTGATTGTGGTGTGTTTAAGAGTGTTTGGTTAAATTGATTTTGGATTTTGGCGTTGGATTTAAGGAAAGAGTAAGTTTTTTGGAAAAGAAAGTGTTGCGGTTGTGTTTTGAGTTTGTGGTGATGATTATGATTTGTGTTTGATGTATGTTTGAGTTGTTTTGGGTGTTTTTGTAAGTTATTATGGTTTCTGGGTGTGTTTAATTAAGTTTGTTTGAAGTGGAAGATGATGGAAGTAAGTGATTTGTTGGATGTAGTGTTGATGTTGCCGGAATCTGTATTTTTGGCCTGACACGCCCATGAGCACAACCAAGTCTTTGGACGTGTCAATGGTTCTGTGTTGCAGTAGCATTTACACGTCCAGTGACATGCCCATGTCACTGAGCGTGTCATAGCTACTGTGTGGTGATTGACACGGCCATGAGCACGCCCATGTTATTGGACGTGTCAATGTTTCTGTGAGACATAATGTATTACACGTTCAGTGACAAGCCCGTGGTTCTGAGCGTGTCAAAGCTTCTGTGTTGTGGAGTTAGGGCACGGTCAAGGACACACCCATGTTGTTGAGCGTGTCATGTTTAGAGTTTGCTCTAGTTGATTCTTAGCTTTATTATCTTATATGTATTTCTAAGTGAGTGTGTATGATTACCTTTGGTTTAGGTTGTGAAGAAGTTGAATTTCCCTAACCTAAGTGTTGAGGATTCTTGGAGGAGGAAGTGTATAGATTGGTGTGAGTTGGTTTCGAGGTAAGTACAAACTACATGGTTTCATACATTTACATGATTTTGATACTTAACATATTTGGTTGTACATATGTTAAGTAATTGATTACATTGTTAATACATTTGATGAATGTTATGAATTGTATAATGTGAATGATTGATGAGCATTTAAAATGTATGTGGAAGCAATTAGTTGTGTACATTTGAATGATGAATTGAGATATAATGAATTGTGAAGCCAATGTGATTGGTTATGATGATTCAAATGAAATAAGTGGGGCATGTTTTCCTAGATGATGACATTCAATGCATTTAATTATGTATACTCTATTGATGAGATGAGGAGCCATGGTTGTTGGCTATAATGATAATGATGCAAATGAGATGATTGAGGCATGGTTGCCTAAGTGATGATGAGAAAATGAGAATGAAATTGATAATGAAATAATGAATGAATTGTGTGTCTAATGTGTTATTCCATTTTCAGAGTTTTGTTATTGGTGGCATGCCTATTGTAACAATCTCTTTAAGTTAGGTTGGGGTTGATCCTTGAAGCCAAGTTGGGTTGAAGTTTAGCATGCTTAACTCCCCTTGAAGCTTGGTTGGGTCTAGTCCTTGAAGCCTAATTGAGATGTTACAACCCTTAAAGCTAGGTTGGGTTTGGTTCTTGAAGCCAAGTTGGGTTGATACTTAGCATGCTTTGTTCCCCTTGAAGCTTGGTTGAACCTAAATCCTTGAAGCCTAGTTGGGATAATGATAATGATAAATGTGATAATTGAACCAAAACATTAACTCTGAAAGTTGAATGGCGTATTAGTGTCTTTTGGGCCCATGCTTGTCTTTGTTTTTAATGTGATTCTTCAATTGTGAAATCAATGAATAATGAGATACATGATGTGTAACATGTTTATGAATGTGGCATGGGAAGCTATGTTGAGTAATGAAACTATGAAGATACAACATGAATGTTTTGATATGATATTGAACAATGTAAGGTTTTAAAATATAATATCCTTTTTAATGGTGTATGAAAATTGATTGTGTGACATTGGCATTGCATTGAAGCATAGTATTATTGTAGTTTGTGCCACTAAGCCGTTGGCTTAGCGCGAGTGTGATTCGTCGCGCAGGTGACAGGGAAGAACCGTAGAGTTCCTCTAGGCTGAGTAGAGTCTAGATTTTGAGGTGTTGATAGTGGAGCTTAAAGATCAAAGACATACTGCCAAACATGTATATATTTTATGTTTTGTAAAACTTGAGTTTTGATGTATATGTATTTGTAAATATTTGTTATATTTTCCGCTGTGTTTTGAATAAACATTTTATCATTTGTGTTTTATAATATAACTTAAATGTTTTGAGTCTGCTTATATTATTTAAAAGAAGTGAGTCATTTGTTAGTAAACCGTGGCATTCCTATATTCAGTATACGTATATTATGATCGTAATAGCATGCTGTGTACGTATACGGGATATAGGGGTGTTACAAAGCTACTGTATGAAATAATTTTATTAAAATAATGACAGAAGTTACTGAATCAAAATCAAACCTTCATTTGTTGGCTCCACCAAGTTAAGTGTATTTGAATCAAGCCTTCTATTTTGCTTACTTCCTGAGTCAATCTTTTTGGCTGGAGGTTTAAGTGCAATCGAGGATAGTTCTTCTTCCTACCTCCTGGTTGTTGTCTATGTTTTAATTATTGCTTTATTTCCATGTTAATTGTTGTCAATAGGATTTATTGCTCCCTCTGTGTTAATTGATATCTCTTGATAGTCGGTGCCCTCTAATCGTTGCTTTCCTCCTGTATTTATAGAAGGATCCATTCGGTTAAAAGCTTAAAACTTCATGTTTTGAAAGTCTTTCCTGAGGCATATTGAATTAGACTATTGTTAATTCTACACAAATCATGAGGATGTCGAATTAAAACCACTTTAATTCGATGCAAACCAATACCATCCCTATCTAAAATAATTCTAATTTGACATGGAATCAAAGTCCATATCGAATTGCCAAAATTATTTTGACATGGAGTCCTTTAAGATTGCCCCATATCAAAATCGAAGAGCCTCAATTCAATATGGGGCTGCCCCATATCAAATTGGGGCTCCAATTTGATATGGGGAAAGCCCCATATCAAATTGGGAGAGCCTCAATTCGATTTGGGGCTTCCCCATGTCGAATTGGGAGTCCCAATTGAACATGGAGACACACATACTCAAATTGAAGTGCACCCACATCAAAATAAAAACAACCAAACCTTCAAATAATACCTATTTAAGGTTTTAAACGTTTAACTTACTTACTTTAGGCCTAATGAAAATATACTAGTCTAATCAAAAGTTTATAATTGGTTTAAGCTTATTAAAACGGGACTGAACTTGACTAGGCCTTCTTTAATTAAGTTCAGACTAGCTTAGGGCCAAACTCAAGGGTTTACAGATGCATTTTTATTTTCAAAATAATTCATATTTATTCAAAGCATGAAATATATTTTTTTAAATTTATTCTAGAATTTTTAAAATCAATGTGGTCAAATTATGCAAGTTATAGTATTTCAAGTAGTAATTTACGTAATGATAGAGTACATTAGACTTATAATAAGTTGGATTTTATAATGTAAAATAATTTAGATTATTTTAGTTGAATTGTCTTTCTAATTTTAAGCCTATTATATTTTTTGTAGTTATTAGATGTAACATTCTAAATTGTTAATACTTGTACATGAAACCTATATGAAATTTATTAATGAGTTAACATGCCTAGGGAGTAGTCAATACATACATGCTTTCCTTTTCTTTTATGGTTTAGGGAGAGATGAGGAAGAGAAATTAATGGGCTCCTACCAACTGGGGGCTTCATGTTTGTATGTTGCCACAATTTTAGATATTTATTTTTATGCTAGAAAGGATCAGAGTGAAAAAGATGCTATTCTAATTAAACCTTTGTAAGGTATGATAGATTATAAACATTAGAAATTAAAACATTAGAAACTACTTAAACCTAAATTTAATCCATTTAGGTTTATGCAACTATAATTGCAATGGAAGGTGAAAAGAACATTGATTGAATGTGTTAAATAATACCTCATAATCAAAATAAGTTTTGTATTAGAAGTTCCAAAAAAGGAGACGATTATGAATTTTATAATGGATTTTGAGTAAGAAAAGGGGGTTAGAATAGAAAAAAAAGAATTCCTTATTTTAAGGTAAGTAATTACTATTATATATAGAGCATACAATATATTATGAGAAAAAGAAAACCTCAATTGTACTATCTCTCCCGTGAACATAGGCAAATTGCTAAGCCATATAAATTTTTATCTTCAAACACAAGATTTTCTAACAAAATGCTATAAGAGCTTCTAGTTAGAATGATTAGTTATGGAACACTTTTAAACGGTTTAATCAAGTTTATGGACAAAGTTAGAGAGTTGTTCATGTCTGGGAGCAGGGATTTTTGCCTCCACTCCCGGTGGAATGGTTCTTGCGACTTTGGCACTGTTTAGGCTCGGGGCCTTAGAGGACATCAACCTAAGTCCAGAGAAAATAGAGTCGCCACTTGGACAGGCTAGGAAAAAAAAACGAGTGGATAACTCGATTCCTAAGGAATCCCCAACCCCCTAATGTGTTCGGAAAGTTGGGTACATGTGGGGAAGGTAAGAAATGGCCCAGCACCCCCACAACGCCCGGTTCATTGGAACCGGCCTTCTTTACAGGTCTTAATATTATAAAATTCTTAAATATAACAATATTATCCATATTACACGCAATAATTGAAAGAAAGCATCGTTATATTAAAATCAAAGCAATGTCCAAGCAAAATAAATAAATGGACACCCATTCGAGGATGGAAACATGTCCTTACATCATCCATGTCTAAACTAATAGGACACCCACCAAAAGGTAGAAACATATCCCTTATGTTGGTCCAAAATATAAAAGCAATTTAAATTACATGATATTTAACTAATGAGGTACCCACAAAGTGGAAACATACCTCTTACACTTTTGGAAATAAAAATAAATCGATAAAAGTAAATAACCATTCATCATAAATAAATCACTCATCAAAGATATTAAACATCAGTCAAAATATATAGTAAGCATCCATCCATGATAAATTAAATAAATCAAGCATTAAAATTAAATAAATAAACGACCAAAGCATATAATAGACTACATAATCAAATCTAAAAAATAAAGCAAGTAAAGATACAAATTAGGGTTACTGTTTCTATTTAAAGTTCTTTAATTAATATTTAGGGTTTTGGGATCTTAAGATATTATGATTGTAATTTGTTTAGGCTACTGCATGTTTTAAGAGAATTGAAATAGATTAGGGTTTTATAATTTCAGAAATTAGTAAGGTTCGTTAATTGATCAAATTAGGGTTTAAGAGTTTAAGGGTGACATCATAAATTTAGGGTTTGGACACTTTAAAACATTTAGCTTTATAATTCTTAGCTACTGGATTATTATTTTGGATTTACTATTTTGGGTTTGAATGTTTAGGTTTATAAGGTTTTAAGACTTTAGGGATTAAACCAGGGTTTACGGTTTAGTTTTGTGGGAATTAGGGTTTAGGAAAACTTAGGATTTAGATTAAGTAGTTTGGGGTTTACTATCTTGGTTTTGGAATTGAAGAAAATAGTTTAGTTTTATAAAGTAATTCTAATTTTTTAGAAACTGTAAGGTGAGTTTAGTGTAACACCCCGATACCCTATATAAGTACTGTACATATACCTAGTATACATACAGTAAGTATATAAAGTATAAAGATGCCACTTGATGTTACCTTTTAAAAACCTGCAACCAAGTTCAAACCATATTACGTTAATTTAAATATCATTTACAAAATCATTGTCTTAATTAAAACTCCATTTATACATATAAATATTCACTCATCAGAAATACATCATACTTAAAATTAAACATGTATGCATTACCCTCTAGTTGGTCTCGACAAACTCTTACTCTTCTTGTGGCGTAACAAAAGACTTCATATCTTCCACCAAGATACCTGCGGGATAATACATCCGCGCTAAGCTCGAGAGCTTAGTAATACAAATATAATATATAAACATACATTATAAAAATACTAACATATAATGACATATTAATTTGATGTACCGTTAGTTTCTTATCATATTTTCCTTTTTAAATTGATAATACATCCGCGCTAAGCTCGAGAGCTTAGTAATACAAATATAACATATAAACATACATTATAAAAATACTAACATATAATGACATATTAATTTGACGTACCGTTAGTTTCTTATCATATTTTCCTTTTTAAATTGCATCTTTCACATATCTTAACAAATTTCATACAACATATACATATCATTTTCACTGATCCTAATTCATCATTAATAATCACCATCAACATAGTAATACCCATATCATTATCACCAATCACATATCATATCATTATCACCAATCACCGATCCAACATTACTTCTCACAATCAATATTTCAATGTACATATTACATATCATTTCATGTCATTATTTTATTCACAATTCACAAATCATGAATCACATTTCCAACCAATTCAACCATAAATCTCATTACTCGTTTATTACAACATTTATATATCATAGTGACAACAACGACAGACTCGGGCCCAAACAATACTAATATGCCATTCAATTTTCAGAGTAATGCTTTGGTTCAATCATCACATTTATCATTATCATAGACCCAACTAGGCTTCAAGGATTAGGTTCAACCAAGCTTCAAGGGGAGCAAAGCATGCTAAGCATCAACCCAACTTGGCTTCAAGAACCAATCCAACCTAGCTTCAAGGGTTGTAACATCTCAATTAGGCTTCAAGGACTTAGCCAACCTAACTTCAAGAGATTGTTACTATCATTAGGCATGCCACCAACAACAAACTCTGAAAATGGAATAACACATTAGTTACACAATTTATTTATTATCTCATTATCCATTTCATTCACAATTGAATCATCATCTAGGCAGGCATGCCTCATTTATTACCATTGAATCATCATAGCCAATTACAATGGCTTCACATCACATTTGAAGCATCATAGCCAATCACAATGGCTTCACCATTCATTTAATTCATCATCATATAAACAACATGTTCCTTTATAACATTTCAATCATTATTATCAACCATGATGATATCACATTTCATCCTTTTTCAAGACACATTGATACCATTCATTAGTAAAACATTTATCATAATGAATTGCATTGCACATACCTTTTTGGATGATCCTCATCTCTTCCACACTATACAAGTCATAATATTAGTCACATTGTTCATATAACATACTACCATTCACATGATTCACAATGCATAACATAACATTGTTCATACATAATCATATGCATCATCAAATGTGTGTTCATTCTCCACAAAACAAGAAGAGCAAAAGAACATCACAGTAGCCAACACACCCAAGGGACACAGCCAAGCTTGTGGCCGTGTCTCTCAACATCAATTCATACCGAGGCAGACACGGGCAAGAGGACACGACCGTGTCTCTCAACAAAATTCAAGCAGTAGCAAACATGGGCAAGGGACACGGCCAAGCTTGTGGCCGTGTCTCTCCCAAATCCATCCAACACGGCCAAACTTCCCTCAACTTGGCCGTGTCTCCCAAAATTAATAGGTCTTGGCCGTGTTCCATTCTTATTTTGGCCGTGTCTCACATAAACAAAACCCTAAGTGTGGCCAAACTTCTTTCAATTGCATTTAAACACATTATACACAACACAACTTCATTCAAATGCTATTAAACCATGTCATTAACACTTATTTAGCATGTTAATCACAATATTGCACATTAACAACACATTGAATCATCTACCATTTCAAAACTCTAAGACCATCATCACTCTTGATCTTTCACTATCCAAATCCACTTAACTTACCATCTTCACAACAAAACCAACACCAATTCAATCCTTTAGCTTACAATCAATTTCAATACTTGTAAACACATCTATAACACACCAAATCATAAAATTAATCAATCACAATTTATCTCAAACACCACCTCAAAAATTAACAAGGGAAAACAAGTGAGTACTTACCTCAATTGAAGAAAT
This sequence comes from Garcia nutans, assembly GCA_947685225.1. Taxonomy (NCBI): domain Eukaryota; kingdom Viridiplantae; phylum Streptophyta; class Magnoliopsida; order Malpighiales; family Euphorbiaceae; genus Garcia; species Garcia nutans. The sequence continues at coordinate 8,435,275 of CANTUV010000068.1, forward strand.
TTCACCAATCTCTATCTTAATCCTTTGCTTCCTCCTTCAATTTGATGTTAGGATTTAGAAGACCTCTCTTGCTCTCTCTTTCCCTTTGATAGCCGGCCACACCAACAAAGAAGAGAGAAAAACAATACAAATTCAACTTCTCTTCTTCTTTAAATATCCACCAAGCAATTTAACCAAGCAATTACCTAATTGCCCTCAATCATTTAACTTAACCTTTGTCTCTTATATGCCCATTTAGGTAATTTCACTTCTCACAATTAAAATATCCTCTTACCTTGACTTCTCATTTGACCAACTTATATGTTATATATATTACAATATACACAACATATACATTCTCTTAACACACTCTCATTTCCTTTGCAAATACATATATACATTTAATTCAAATCAAAACAACAATTGTATCCAACTTCTAGGGCACACATTGGGATATTACAATTCTCTCCCCCTTAAATAATTTCGTCCTCGAAATTATCAGTATCATAACAATTCATTCTTAACAAAATACTATCTTAACTTCCATATGAAGTTAATTAAATTCTTAAGTTATTATATCATCAAATCATACAACTTCAATTCTCCTCTTTAGAATCAACCACCTTCTTTAAATTTCATAACTCGTCATTCTATATGTTTATATATCTTATTACTTTCTTGATCAAACATTCAAAAGAACTCATTACATTTCCTATTAATATCTTGATACAAAAATCAGATCATTTATAACACACTTATACCTCGTCCAATTATTATATTTCATATATTTTGTTCCTTCACCCCATTGATATTACTATCTTAATTTTAACCTTAGAAACCATTGGTTAATATCTGAGCATTAATTATCCCGTCATCACAATCACTGTCCAAATAGGCATTTATCAATCCTCAATTGATAACAAGTTCCTTATTTTACATAAATAGAGTTATTTCTTTAGCATGCTATTCACTTAACTTACGTATTAATACATTACCTTTCAACTTATTTTATAAATAACCAAATCTTTTCCCTTTACATCATGATTTATAATTACTATAACCCCCCTTTTATTCATATCCAATCGTACTTTAAAATTTACATCATATACATCATCATGTAAATAATTACACTCTTGGTACAACTATACACATTAAATCTCAATAATGATTCATATTCTTAGCCAAGACCAGATCAATTGATCTATCTATCACAATATACTCACATTCCAATCTTGTTCAATTCCAACTAACCATTAATTTATCCAAATTCATCATGAAAATTCACAATATTCATATATGTATATATATAACCTAATTCCATTAGGACAAACTTATATACAATTCTTGATCTCTTCCGATTCTTATTCAATCAAATTATCATGATAACCAATCATTTCAAATTATCTTAATATCATTCTCACCAATTCTCATAATAATTTTATACTATATTTACTATCAATAGTTCTTTCACTTAAATCTCAAGTCCATTCATTTATTCATTACATACCATAAACATATTTAGTATAACTTTCAGTCATATTACCCATAAGTCAACACATTTCCATAATTTTCTTTTCCCTTTTTATCTTCATAATTATAACCAAATTCTTAACATAAAATGATAAGATACAACTTTATCCATCATAATTTTTTTAACTATACTTTTCCAACAAAATTTTCAATCTCACCAAATATATATTACAATCATGTTATCTAAGATCCAAAACCATGGATAACACATTAACCAATCATATATACTGAACAAAACACATGGCTTTAAGAGATTAATATTCAAGCCTGAAACTTCCAAATCAATAATATTCTTTTATAATTTTATTTTTAGTCTTTACAAATACTAGACTAAGGTGTATTTCAAGAATTACATATTCATTTCTTTACATTTTTGCTATATCAGAAGTTAACACATTTCAACTCCGTTTCAAACCAATTTACACTCGATTATATGATCTTTATCAACTTAATTCATGTTCCAACAATATTTCTATATATATATATTCAATCATATGCAATTCTTATTCAATTTCTATTCGTCACTTCATTTCTAATCCATTTACAATCTCTTATAATATATATATATACATAGAACTTTTCATTTGTGAATACTTTAGAACTCTAAATATCACATGATCATCAAGTTCAATGCTCATCATAACAATTTCCACTGTCCAATACTATTCAAGTTCATTCCATACTCATTTCCATCACATAATCCACTTAGCTTTACATAATTCAAAACCTAATCTCTCTTAAGTCCAATAAGACATACAACATCGTTTCCATATCACTAATTTCATAATAATACCACATAAATTTTCATAGGTCACCCTCATAATGTGATTCACACATTTATTTATATAAATAATTTTATTCACATTGAAAGTTCAATTCACATACCATATACTTGTATACACTTAATTAGATGCTCTTATTTATCATACATTCAACACAAATTTTCCTTTATAACTGTAACAACCGTCCCAGTCCACCTGCTGAGCCATTCCTATCCGGAGAAACTCTCAGGGCCTCTGGGCTGGGCTGCTACAGTACTAAACTACCCTCACGGCCTTCCAACAGAATTCGTTTATTTGACTTACACCCAAGACACATGAGTGCAAGTCGCCTCTCTAGATTGAACACCTGATCTCCCCCTTAAGAGAGTCAGCGAAAATCATCCAGTACCAAATCTTCCAATATGATATAAAATATTGATTCACATAACACACATATATATATATATACATTCTAACTATAATAGCACTTTACATCCATCTTAACCACATTCCCAATGTAACATCTTTTTCACTTTCATCTTTAAAATCATTTAATATATTTCCATATCCACTTTTACCCCTTTTTAATATAGTGACTTAAAATAGCTCATCTTCATTTGCTTATTCACTTCCCTTTTCACTTCAAGACAAATTTTCATACTATCAATCACATTACCCAATTCATAATACTTTCATATGCAATATTAATCATTTCATCTAACTCATGTATGGTATATACACTAAACCATCAACATCCAAATAATCTTTATCAATTTCCATTAAAACTTTAACTTTTCAACTTACTACTTCACTTAAACTTCAATTTGTCAAACTCATCTTTTCTTAATATTACGTTAAAAACATCTTATAGATGTATATCACAAAACAACATCAAAACATAAAACTTTCCCCAATTATTAAGCTCATTTTAAAGAGAATCACAAATATCACATATTATCACCATTACCATGAGCTTTCACAATATCCAAGCATCTCACATTTCTAACATTGAATTCACAATATTTGCATTACAATAAAAATACCAATTTATATCCTTACTCAACCAATATCATCTCTTTTTCCTTTAAACAAAACCTTAACTTTACATATCCATTTGTTTTCTATTCAACATATATATATCACTCACATAAATATACACATGTACATTACATCCAATCATATACACACTGAGCCCAATAACTCCTATACATTTTCCAAGTCTAGTTATCACAATTCCCAGTTTCTTAAACCAACGTTACTCAATCCAATTTTCACTATCAATTTATCACACGACCTGACTTTGCACAAGTTGTCAATGCAAGCATAATCATCCTCAACATTCATAGGCAAGTAATTATATAGATTCAAACATGCAATACTATACGTACATTACATTTTCATGTGATCAACTCAGTCTTTGATCATTATCATATTACATCACATTATCACATTAGATTCACAATGTTTGCATTAAAACAACCATGCAAACAACACCATTATATTTCCTTACATTAACCAATATTTTTATTTTATTTTAGTTTTCATATCATTTCTTTCTCTAGCTTTACATTCATGTAAAACATCATTCACACCCTAGCATCCATCTCATATAACACAGATATTCTACAATTCATATAATGCCACATTCGAGACCAACCTAGGTGTCAATGCATATACATGTATTACCAATTTCATTTCAAAACTCTTCTTTTTAATTTCCTTTTTGTTTTTCAAAACTTTCTCTTTTTAATTTTACTTAGGCCGAGAATCTCGAACCTAAGCTCTGATACCAAAATAATTGTAACACCCCGATACCCTATATAAGTACTGTACATATACCTAGTATACATACAGTAAGTATATAAAGTATAAAGATGCCACTTGATGTTACCTTTTAAAAACCTGCAACCGAGTTCAAACCATATTACGTTAATTTAAATATCATTTACAAAATCATTGTCTTAATTAAAACTCCATTTATACATATAAATATTCACTCATCAGAAATACATCATACTTAAAATTAAACATGTATGCATTACCCTCTAGTTGGTCTCGACAAACTCTTACTCTTCTTGTGGCGTAACAAAAGACTTCTTATCTTCCATCAAGATACCTGCGCGATAATACATCCGCGCTAAGCTCGAGAGCTTAGTAATACAAATATAACATATAAACATACATTATAAAAATACTAACATATAATGACATATTAATTTGACGTACCGTTAGTTTCTTATTATATTTTCCTTTTTAAATTGATAATACATCCGCGCTAAGCTCGAGAGCTTAGTAATACAAATATAACATATAAACATACATTATAAAAATACTAACATATAATGACATATTAATTTGACGTACCGTTAGTTTCTTATCATATTTTCCTTTTTAAATTGCATCTTTCACATATCTTAACAAATTTCATACAACATATACATATCATTTTCACTGATCCTAATTCATCATTAATAATCACCATCAACATAGTAATACCCATATCATTATCACCAATCACATATCATATCATTATCACCAATCACCGATCCAACATTACTTCTCCCAATCAATATTTCAATGTACATATTACATATCATTTCATGTCATTATTTTATTCACAATTCACAAATCATGAATCACATTTCCAACCAATTCAACCATAAATCTCATTACTCGTTTATTACAACATTTATATATCATATTGACAACAACGACAGACTCGGGCCCAAACAATACTAATATGCCATTCAATTTTCAGAGTAATGCTTTGGTTCAATCATCACATTTATCATTATCATAGACCCAACTAGGCTTCAAGGATTAGGTTCAACCAAGCTTCAAGGGGAGCAAAGCATGCTAAGCATCAACCCAACTTGGCTTCAAGAACCAATCCAACCTAGCTTCAAGGGTTGTAACATCTCAATTAGGCTTCAAGGACTTAGCCAACCTAACTTCAAGAGATTGTTACTATCATTAGGCATGCCACCAACAACAAACTCTAAAAATGGAAAAACACATTAGTTACACAATTTATTTATTATCTCATTATCCATTTCATTCACAATTGAATCATCATCTAGGCAAGCATGCCTCATTTATTACCATTGAATCATCATAGCCAATTACAATGGCTTCACATCACATTTGAAGCATCATAGCCAATCACAATGGCTTCACCATTCATTTAATTCATCATCATATAAACAACATGTTCCTTTATAACATTTCAATCATTATTATCAACCATGATGATATCACATTTCATCCTTTCTCAAGACACATTGATACCATTCATTAGTAAAACATTTATCATAATGAATTGCATTGCACATACCTTTTTGGATGATCCTCATCTCTTCCACACTATACAAGTCATAATATTAGTCACATTGTTCATATAACATACTACCATTCACATGATTCACAATGCATAACATAACATTGTTCATACATAATCATATGCATCATCAAATGTGTGTTCATTCTCCACAAAACAAGAAGAGCAAAAGAACATCACAGTAGCCAACACACCCAAGGGACACGACCAAGCTTGTGGCCGTGTCTCTCAACATCAATTCATACCGAGGCAGACACGGGCAAGAGGACACGGCCGTGTCTCTCAACAAAATTCAAGCAGTAGCAAACATGGGCAAGGGACACGGCCAAGCTTGTGGCCGTGTCTCTCCAAAATCCATCCAACACGGCCAAACTTCCCTCAACTTGGCCGTGTCTCCCAAAATTAATAGGTCTTGGCCGTGTTCCATTCTTATTTTGGCCATGTCTCACATAAACAAAACCCTAAGTGTGGCCAAACTTCTTTCAATTGCATTTAAACACATTATACACAACACAACTTCATTCAAATGCTATTAAACCATGTCATTAACACTTATTTAGCATGTTAATCACAATATTGCACATTAACAACACATTGAATCATCTACCATTTCAAAACTCTAAGACCATCATCACTCTTGATCTTTCACTATCAAATCCACTTAACTTACCATCTTCACAACAAAACCAACACCAATTCAATCCTTTAGCTTACAATCAATTTCAATACTTGTAAACACATCTATAACACACCAAATCATAAAATTAATCAATCACAATTTATCTCAAACACCACCTCAAAAATTAACAAGGGAAAACAAGTGAGTACTTACCTCAATTGAAGAAATTTCACCAATCTCTATCTTAATCCTTTGCTTCCTCCTTCAATTTGATGTTAGGATTTAGAAGACCTCTCTTGCTCTCTCTTTCCCTTTGATAGCCGGCCACACCAACAAAGAAGAGAGAAAAACAATACAAATTCAACTTCTCTTCTTCTTTAAATATCCACCAAGCAATTTAACCAAGCAATTACCTAATTGCCCTCAATCATTTAACTTAACCTTTGTCTCTTATATGCCCATTTAGGTAATTTCACTTCTCACAATTAAATTATCCTCTTACCTTGACTTCTCATTTGACCAACTTATATGTTATATATATTACAATATACACAACATATACATTCTCTTAACACACTCTCATTTCCTTTGCAAATACATATATACATTTAATTCAAATCAAAACAACAATTGTATCCAACTTCTAGGGCACACATTGGGATATTACATTTAGAGTTTGGATATTTAACAAAACATTTGGAAATTTTGGAAAAGAATGAGAAGAAAATAGTTTAGGGTTTTTAAAGTATTTGGAAAACAAAAGAAATCATTTATGGTTTTTGGAAACGAAAGAAATGAATTAGGGTTGTTAAAGTATTTGGAAATAGAAGAAATCATTTATGGTTTTTGGAAACAAAAGAAACGAATTAGGGTTTTTAAGATATTTGAAAACAAAAGAAATCATTTAAGGTTTTTGGAATGAAGATCGAGTCATTACATCTGCAAATATCAAAGTTTTGTATGTATATTATTATGAATCAAAGAAATAAAGCTATGAGTAGTTTATGATTAAGGATCAAACCTGCGTAGTTGGTTCCACCAAAATTAACTTCTAGATGAATAAAGACAAAAGCAAGATTGATACCTTTAATGGCTTGATTGTTTGCTTGCTTATTCTCCTCTAAAAAGTCCAATTGTTTTACTGCCAAGTCCGATTCAAAAGTCCGATCCCCCTTTTTCCAATCCCCTCCTCCTCTTCTATGTTCTTTTAATGTTATTTATAGGAAATTTAGAAGATTAATTCTAATTGTTTAAGGAAACTATACTTAATTAGGAAAAGAAAACCGAAACCAAATATAATTTTATTTTGGAAAAAATTGCGTTGGAAAAATCTTACTAGAAAAATTTGCGACGGGCTGTGAGGGATTGCGAGTGAAAATGGCACTGGCGGGCTGCCAGGCCATTTCGTCCAACACTTTCGGTGATGAATTTTTTTGTTGCCGATTTTTATTTTTATTTATTTTTTATTATAAAAAATAAATATCAAATAAATATTATTTACTTAAGATAACACAAAAATTATTTTGGACTAAATAAAATATATTGGACTGGACTGGGTAAAAAATTAATGGTTTTTAGTTTTCCCCTTCCTTGAACGTTCTAAGACTTAAGTGAAAGAGAGTGAAAAGTAATAAGACTTAATTTTTGAGATGGTTGAGGTTTTGGGTTCTGGACCCAGTTCGAGTTTTGGACTCAAAGAATAATTTTAGGTTCTGGACCTAAGGGTAATTTTGGGTTCTGAACCCGAGCTAAGTTCTGGACTTAGGAGAGATTTTAGGTTCTAGACCTAATGAAAATTTGGGTGCTTGGACCCGAGACTGAATTGAATTTGGGTACTTGGACCTGGGATTGAATTTGATTTGGGTACTTGGACCCGAGATTGGGTACTTTCACCTAAGACTAGATTGAATTTAGGTACTTAGACCCAGGATTAGGTACTTAGACCTGAGATTGGGTACTTGGACCCAAGATTGAATTTGATTTGGATACTTGGACCCGAGAATAGGTACTTGGACTTGAGAGTGAATTGAATTTAGGTGCTTGGACCCAAGACTAGATTGAATTTGGGTACTTGGACCCAAGCTTGAATTGGATTTGGGTACTTGGACCCGAGATTAAATTTGATTTGGGTACTTGGACCCGAGATTGGGTACTTAGACCCGAGATGAGAATTTGATTTGGATACTTGGACTCAAGATTGATTTTGATTTGGGTACTTGAGATTGGGTTGAATTTGGGTGCTTGGACCAGAGGCTGAGTTTGACCAACCTTTTATCAGTTGAGAAGTCTGACTGCTCCGGCAGTTATATGCATTATGGTTCTTCACCCTCAAAATGGATCTTCATCGTTGGACCTTGGATCTTCATCCTTAGCATCAGATCTTACATTTGAAAATGGATCTTCATCCTTGGAGATCGGGTCTTCACCCTTGTAAAATGGATCTTCATTCTTGGAGATCGGGTCTTCACCATTGAAAATGGATCTTCATCCTTGGAATCAGGTCTTCACCTTTAAGAATGGATCTTCATCCTTGGAAATCGGGTCTTTACCCTTGAAAGTGGATCTTCATCTTTTGAAATTGGGTCTTCACCCTTGAAAATAGATCTTCATCCTTTGGACGTCGGGTCTTTACCCTTGAAATTGGATCTTCATCCTTTAAACTGGATCTTTATCCCTGGCATCGGGTCTTCATCTTTTGAAAATGAATCTTCATCCTTTGGACTTTGGGTCTTCACCCTTTGAAATTGGATCTTTATCCATTAGAGATTGGGTCTTTACCCTTGCTTAAGCTCTTTTAGCTGGACTGATGAGAGTTCTAATGTTCCATTTCTTTGTTCTTCCTTTTTGCAAAAATTCAGCTATTTTTAGTTGGACCTTATATCTTCTTCTTGCCCCCTACATGGTGAAATATTTGCAAGTGAGTTTGAAAATATTTGGTATATAAACTTAAAAAATTGAAAAGGAGAAACTTTGCATCTTGTGTAGGCTCAAACCAAAGATTTTTTCCATTCAAGCTTTGATTGATGTTTTTGTTGTCTAATTCTTTGCAGAAGCACACATTTCTTCTCTTTGCAAAATTACTGGAGCTTTCTCAAGCAATGGGCTTTCCATGCCCCCCTGATTTGATATCTTCTTTTGGTTGTTTATTTCACAAGGTGTTTGTTGTTCACTTTGATAAAGAAAAGACAATACAATACAAGAAAATGCAATGTGATATGCTCATGTATGCATGATATGCATGAATAACGCTTACAATGGTTCCATTGACCCACAGACCGAGGTGATTAGCAGAAGTGTTCTCATTGTTTCCTTTTTGACGCTCGTTCAAGTATTGCATTGGAATGACAAAAAGCTTTGCATTTATGGCTTTTATCTTCAAGATGTTGAGAACATGAGTGGTGAAGACCCCAAGCAGCAGAGTCAGGGATACATCCATTTCAAACTATGTTTCAGCATGTCAGTTGGTAGCTTCTTCATTTACTTTGCCCAATGTTTCTTTTGAGATTCGACAGTTCAAGAAACTTCTCTTAACTTGTGTGACAAAAACATTTTTTATTTTTTTGAATTTTTGATTTTGAAATCAAATGTTAGCTTTGCCAAATCAATGTCAATGTACCTCAGGGCTTGATTGTTCCAAATTAACATATCTATAACATGACAACCCTAGTTACAATACTAAACTCGGGAATTATTTCTTTTTAAGCAAGAATTGTTGCACTTCAGATAGGCACATACACATTACTTGTCCAAAGATCTCTTTTGAGTTTAAATATTATCTATCTCATATGCATGTTTATCCAAACTATCTGCACTAATAGACTCTACCTACCAAGAGAGATCAACAGGTCTTTGATAGGCTTGAAATGGGGTCTATGAGGGACACGGGTTAAATGAAAAGATTTGAGTCATTATGACACTAAGGGCAAATCTTCACACTACAAATTTCTTGTTGTAACTTTAGACAGCTGGGAGCAATCTTGCTAGACTCTAAATTCCTTCAATCTTCTTGGCATTAATTTGGATTTAGGACAGTCTTTGCCCTTACAAAAATTTTGGTACCCAAATTCATTTCTTTTCATCTTCTCCCTTTTCTTTCTTTTTTATTTTTCATGCTCTTCTCTTTCTTTGAGCATTTTATCATTTTATCCTTCTTCATTATAGGACTGTCAAGTATAGAACTTTAAAAATTTGGATGAATTTTTCTCCTTCGAAACTTTAGTTGGGTTAGACCAATTCAAGTCAAACTGTCCTTATAGACTAAATGGAAGCCTTTGGTTGTCTTAGGTAAAAGAGAACTTGGTTGGTTTCCTGAACTGATTTAGGTTTTATATTTTATATTTTTTCTCTTTTTTCCTTCTTTTCTCTTTTTTTTATTTTGTCCTTCTACCTTGTAAGACTGTCAAGAACTGGATGGTCTTTCTCCTTTTTCTCTGATTTTGATCGAATCTTTGGTTGAGTTGGACCAATTCAAGTCAAACTGTCCTTATAAACCAAATGAAAGCCTTTTGCTACTTTAGTAAAAGAGAACTCAGTTGACTTTCTGAACCGCCTTTTTGGGTTTTATTTTTCCTCTTTTTTTTTCTGTTTTTCTTTCTTTTTTTTTCTTCTTCTTTTCTTCTTCTTCTTTTCTTTTTTTTTCTTTTTTTTCTTTTTTTTTCTTTTTTTTTCTTTTGTTTTTGGTTCTGGCTCTAAAAGAGTTGTCTTGTTTGTACCAACTTGGGTTAAAATGGATGAGTGGAGTGACATAAATCTTTTTTAATAGGGATAAATCATTTGTTACTCTGATGTTGTCTTGATATATTGGAGATATTAGGAAAACTTCAACTACCCTTATGGTCTTGAGAACTTCAACTACCCTTATGGTCTTGAGAACTTCACCTGTCTTCATGGTCTTGACTATTCATTTCTTTCTTTGATCTTCTTGCCTCTTCATCTTAGTGATCATAAGACTTGTCAAAAGTATCACAACAGCTCAAGGTAGGTTATCAGGGTTTGTAAGCCAATTAAAAGAAAGCTAAAATTTTATGAAGGATCAAAGGGACAACTAGTTGTTGATATTTAATAGGGTGGATACTAGTTATTGGCTAACCAAACAATGCCTAGATCATCTCTCACTTAAATAAGTAGAGTTTAATTTTTCCTCGAAAGTTTGTCAAAGCATGTTCTAAGACTAACTAATACCTAGACAAAAGTAATTATGTAGGAGCCCTCTCTAAGTAAGCATACACAACTCAATGCTATAGAGCAATTCCCTTATTTAGTAAAGTCATTCAAATCATGATGCCTAGAAATATTAATTTATGAACATCAAGCTAGATTCCTCATCGGTTGAGTATCAAAATGAACAAAGACCAACAAAAATCTTGATGAAAGTAATTTATTCAAATAAATTTAAATATGAAAAACACGATTGTTCCAATTAAATATTAAAGGAAGCAAAATTGAAAAGCAACATTCAAGCTAAGGAAATGTTGTTGAGTTTAAGCTTCTTTTCCTTTCACATCTTCAATATTTCCATCTTGAAAGGATGGTAAAATAAAATCTTCGTCTAATCCTTTTCCTACCTTGAAGGTTGCCGGTGGTGGCACCCTGTTGAACCTTTGTAATGGTTTACCTTTAGTATTGGGCTTGTCTGGCTTAGGCAACTTGCCATTATTAATTAAATTCTAGATCTCATGCCTTAACTTCATGCAATTGTCCATTTCATGTCCAGGCCTTTGATGGAATTGGCAAAATGCATTAGTATGAAAGTTAGGTGGAAGAGGATTAGGCAAAGGACGATGAGTCAAGAGTTGTAACAATCCCTTCTTTTGTAGCTTATTGAGAACCCAAGACAGTGGCTTCCCTAATTCTAAAAACTGCCTCATTCCTCCTTGACTAGTGGCATTAACATCAGCTTCCTTTCGTGTACTTTGATTGCTAGGTTGATAATTTCCTTTCTCATTCCTTCTTGCCGAAAAGCGATTCTTCTCCCTTTCCCACTCTTCAATTTGTAGACTAGCTTGGAGAAGATCTTTGAAATCCGTTATAAGGGTGTGAGACATCCTTTCACGTAGATTGGGTAGGACGCCTCTCATGATCATCCTTATTTGATCAGATTCATCAGGCCTTTTCTTGAGCAAAGCAGCCTTATTTCTCCATCTTTTCACATAGTCCACAAAATTCTCATTTGGCCTTTGTCTAATGGACTCAACCTCCATCAAGGTTACTTCCAGCTCAACATTGTACCCATATTGTTGAATGAAAGCCTTGTACAGCATGTCCCAATTTTTTTGTATACTTTCCTCTAAGGTGTTGAACCAATTTTGGACAACAGGGTCCAATGAGAGTATAAAGTACCTTAGAGTTTGAGCCTTAGTAGATTCGACAGACTGCATAGCAGTGATATACTGCTTCACATGGGGATGGGGGTTTCCAGTACCATTGTACCTAGCAAAAGATGGCATCTTGAATTTATAAGGGACCTCCTTATCTTGTTCAAATAGTTTGTCGATCTCGGACACCTCTTTGGTTTTTAGTTTCTTCTCAAATTTCTTTTCTAAATCAGCAATCACCTTCTCAACATCAGACGTCTTGGTCTTTTCAATATTTGCCTTCTCAACAACCTTCGGCTCCTTTTTATCTTGAGGATCTTGGTAGTATTGATCCCAATCATCATCATCAATGATCACCTTATCATCATCAAAAGCTACTTCACCAGCTTTAGCCTTCCCTTTATCCTTTGGCTTCTTGGAGCTAGCAGATACTTTGACATTATTTCCTAAAATTACAGCCAATTGGTTCTTCACGGTCTCGGCCATGGCCTCTTTTATTTCTTCCATCTTGGCATTGAGGGAATCATCCACCATTCTTTGAATTTGTTCAAGCTCCATTGCTTTTGGTGAGCAAGTGATTGAGTTGTTGCTAGATTCTTTGTCTCCGGCGTAGGTGCGATTGTCGTAAGCTTTTGAACTGTCGTAATCCAGGGCTGTGAACCAGAAGGGATTAAGGATATGAGATGCAAATGTATGTATGCATGTATGCACAAACAATAAACAAAGAAAGATAATTAGGACATTCTTTCCAACCTTATAACTTCCACACACGAATAGCGAGTCTCTTTTCCTAGGTATATGGTTAAAAAAATACCAACATGGGGTATCTTGTTTTTCGAATATTTACTTCAGACGTTTCAACCAATAGTTATATTTTCAAAATGGAAATCAGTTCATGATAGTTTCCATTAATTAGGTTTTAATCCATTCAACCAACTAAAGTAGCTTTTATGCTATATTGGATTAAAACTAAATTAAGAGGTTTATTATAAATAGATTTCTCACTTGAAAAAGTAACTAATGATTCATGCCAAAAACAAGTCCATGATTAATTATTCTTAGTATAAATTAGGCTCACAATTGATTTTTAGTATTTTATAATTGACATAAATAATTTGCAAGCTCTTTGTAAGAAAAGGTTGGATGAAAATAATTTTATTTCTAAGCCCATTGTAAAGAGAATTTAGAAAAAATGGATTTTGGGCTTAGTATTTGGGTTATGAGCAAAAGAATTTTTGATTTGTTTTTAGAAAAGTCTTATGTCCAAAGACCATCTTGAAAAGTTTTGAAAATAGATTTGATCTTTTGGACTTTAAACAAAATTTTATTTTGAGCTCATACCTTGAGTGAAAGTATGGTATCCCTTATATATCACAACACGGGTAACACGAGCTTCCTAACTCACGCACATGATGCAATCTAATATGATGCAATGCATAATATCATTATGAGAAAGAATGGAATAATATAAAGGCCAACAGAATCAATTTCTCTTATCCCCAGTGGAGTCACCAGTGTGAGCGGGGATTTTTGCCCCCACTCCCAGTGGAATGGTTCTTGTGACTTTGGCACTGTTTAGGCTCGGGGCCTTAGAGAACATGGACCTAAGTTCAGAGAAAATGGAGTCACCACCCGGACTGGCCGAGAAAATAAAGAGGTGGATGACTTGATTCCTAAGGAATCCCCAACCCCCTAATGGGTTCGAAAAGTTGGGTACGTGTGGGGAAGGTGAGAATTGGCCCAGCACCCCCACAATGACCGGTTCATTGGAACTAGACTCCTTTACAAGTCTTAATACTATAAAATTCTTAAATATAACAATATTATCCATATTACACTCAATAATTGAAATAAAGCATCGTTATATTAAAATCAAACCGATGTCCAAGCAAAACAAAAAAATGGACACCCATTCGAGGATGGAAACATGTCCTTACATCATCCATGTCTAAACTAATAGGACACCCACCAAAAGGTAGAAACATGTCCCTTACGTTGGTCCAAAATATAAAAGCAATTTAAATTAAATGATATTTAACTAATGAGGCACCCACAAAGTGGAAACATACCTCTTACACTTTTTGAAATCAAAATAAATCGATAAAAGTAAATAACCATTCATCATAAATAAATCATTCATCAAAGATATTAAACATCAATCAAAATATATAGTAAGCATCCATCCATGATAAATTAAATAAATCAAACATTGAAATTAAATAAATCAACCACCAAAGCATATAATAGACTACATAATCAAATATAAAAAATAAAGCAAGTAAAGATACAAATTAGGGTTACTGTTTCTATTTAAAGTTCTTTAATTAATATTTAGGGTTTTGGGAACTTAAGATATTATTATTGTTATTTGTTTAGGCTATTGTAAGTTTTAAGATAATTGAAATGGATTAGGGTTTTATAATTTAAGAACTTAGTAAGGTTCTTTGATTGATCAAATTAGGGTTTAATGGTTTAAAAGTGACATCATAAATTTACGGTTTGGACACTTAAAACATTTAGCTTTATAATTCTTAGCTACTGGATTATTATTTTGGATTTACTATATTGCATTTGAATGTTTAGGTTTATAAGGTTTTAAGGTTTTAGGGATTAGGGTTTAGAAAAACTAGGATTTACAGTTTAGTTTTGGGGGAATTAGGGTTTAGGAAAACTTAGGATTTAGATTAACTAGTTTGGGGTTTACTGTCTTGGTTTTTGAATTTAAGAAAATAGTTTAGTTTTATAAAGTAATTATGATTTTTTAGAAAATGTAAAGTGAGTTTAGAGTTTGGATATTTAACAAAACATTTGGAAATTTTGGAAAAGAATGAGAAGAAAACAGTTTAGGGTTTTTAAAAGCTTTTGGAAATAAGAAAAATGATTTAAGGTTTTTGGAAACAAAAGAGTATTTTTTTTAGGGTTTTTATGGTATTTGGAAATAGAAGAAATCATTTAAAGTCTTTGGAAACAGCAAAAATGAATTAGGGTTGTTAAAGTATTTGGAAACAGAAGAAATCATTTATGGATTTTGGAAACACAAGAAACGAATTAGGCTTGTTAAAGTATTTATAAACAAAAGAGGGTTTTTAAGATATTTGAAAATAGAAGAAGTCATTTAAGGTTTTTGGAACAAAGATCGAGTCATTACATCTTCAAAGATCAAAGTTTTGTATGTATATTATTATGAATCAAAGAAACAAAGCTATAAGTAGTTTATGATTAAGGATCAAACCTGCGTAGTTGGTTCCACCAAAATTAACTTCTGGATGAACAAAGACAAAGGCAAGATTGCTACCTTTGATGGGTTGATTGCTTTCTTACTTATTCTCCTCTAAAAAGTCCGATTGTTTTACTGCCAAGTCCGATTCAAAAGTCCGATCCCCCTTTTTTCAAGTCACCTCCTCCTCTTCTGTGCTTTTTTAGTGTTATTTATAGGAAATTTTGAAGATTAATTCCAATTGTTTAAGGAACCTATACTTAATTAGGAAAAGAAAACCGAAACTAAATAGAATTTGGTTTCGGAAAAAATTGCGTTGGAAAAATCTCATTGGCAAATTTGAAGCAGGCAACAGCTTGGTTCAATTTCTTCAAATTTGGTGAAGCCTTCAAACGTAGGTAAATTGCTCTAACTTCAGTTTATTGAATCATTAACCATCTTCATCTTTTAAGCCATCATCACAATGCCTTAGCTGTTTAATTCTTCCTTCAATTTAGTTTAGGCAATAGCATAAGTTAATTCATAAAATACCTAAGATCTTAATAAAAGTAAACAATATAATATTTCAACACAAATCTAATTTCATAAACCCTAAGTTATTCAAACCCTATTTCTTAATTAATTACGTTTTCAAACGTTCACAGTAGCTATTTTGTTATAACTTTATTCAGTGAGTTATTTTAATCTTTCAACAATAAATTTGGCTTTCAATGTTTATTTCACCTAAAAAAATACTTAAATAGATATTACAATCAATATTAAAAGCACACTCAACTTTGATAACAGAAAAGTATCAAATTCCAAATTTAAAATCATAATCTATAGAATCAAGATTTCAAACTATAAAACCCTAATATCTTAACCGTAAAACCCTAAAACTTTAATAGCCTTAAAACATATTTTTCAAATCTAAAATACTAATTACACCTTTCTAAAAACCAAAACCACAATCTGTTTGCAAAAACCCTAACCAAACCTATTTCTTTAAATCATAGTAGCATTATTTTCATAAAATCAACCAAAACCCTAAATCTTTAAACATCCAGTAGCTATGTTATTACTTTAAAATATTTCTCAACTAATTAAACTATTATATGCAAAACCCTAGTTATTAAACATAAAACCTTAGAAACCTTAATTGATGCATGAACTCCTAAAGTTAATATATTTACTGTTTTATTTAAATTGGATGAATGTTTATTATATATTTTGATTGACGTTTGATGTCTTCGATGAATGATTTATTTATGATGAATGGTTATTTACTTCTATTAATTTATTTTGATTTCAAAACATTGTAAGAGGTATGTTTCCATATTTTGGTTACCTCATGTTGTGAGAATCATGTAATTTATTTTATTTTAAATTTTTTGACCAATGTAAAGGACAAATTTCCACCTTTTGGTGGGTGTCTTATTTAGTTATAGACATGGATGATATAAGGATATGTTTCCATTCTCGGATAGGTGTCCATTTATTTATTTTATTTGGACATTGCTTTGATTTTAATATAATGATGCTTTATTTTAATTATTGCATGTAATATGGATAATATTGTTATACTTAAGAATTTTATAATATTAAGACCTGCAAAGGAGGCTGGTTCCAATGAACCGGGTGTTGTAGGGATACTGGGCCATTTCTCACCTTCCCCACATGTACCCAACTTTCTGAACCCATTAGGGGGTTGGGGATTCCTTAGGAATCGAGTTATCTACCCCTTTCCTTTTCCCATCCCATCCGGGTGGCGACTCCATTTTCTCTGGGCTTAGTCTCGTGTTCTCTAAGGCCCCGAGCCTAAACAGTGCTGAAGTCACAAGAACCATTCCAACGGGAGTGGGGCAAAAATCCCAGCTCACAGTGGCGACTCCACTGGTGAAAAGAGAAGTTAATTCCGTTGATCTTTATATTTTTCTATTCTTTCTTATCATGATATTATCCATTGCATCATATTAGATTGCATCATGTGCGTGATTTTGGATGCCCGTGTTACCCTTGTTGTGTTATGTAAGGGATACCATACTTTCACTCAAGGTATAGAGATCAAGCATGGCATAACCACTCATAGCCTTGTACCTTTTGATATATACTTGCTATGGGAACCTAAGCCTTTTAATCCAAAGACTAAAGGTCATGTAATTGGCCTAGTTACTTTCCTTAGGTTTTTTTTTATGCTTGTTGTTTGACTATGGTTAATGTATCTTAGCTTAAATCATGGCTTATTTGGTTTGTTCTTTTTCTAGTATGACCTAAACACATTGTGAGCTTAAATAAATTTTTCTTTAAAATCTGAAAGACCAAAGATATTTTCAAAACTTTTCAAGATAGTCTTTGGATATAAAACTTTTCTAAAAACAAATCAAAATTATTTTCTCAAGACTCAAATACAAAGCACAAAATCTATTTTTTCTATAATCTTTTTACAATGGGTTTTTCAAACAAATCTATTTTTTTTGCATTTCATCCCACCTTTTCTTTGAAAGAGCTTACAAATTATTTAGGTCAATTACGAAATACCAAAAATCAATTGTGAGCCTAGTTTATACTAAGAATAACTAATCATGGGCTTGTTTTTGGCATGAATCATTAGTAACTTTTTCAAGTGAGAAATCTATTTATAATAAACCTCTTAATTTAGTTTTAATCCATTATAGCACAAAAGCTACTTTAGTTGGTTGAATGGATTAGAACCTAATTAATGGGAATTATCATGAACTGATTTCCATTTTTGAAAATATAACTATTGGTTGAAACGTCCGAGGGAAATATTCAAAAATAAGATACCCCATGTTGGTATTTTGTTAACCATATACCTGGAAAAGGAGAATCGCCATTTTTGTGTGGAAGTTATAAGGTTGGAAGGAATGCCCTATTTTTGTTTGTTTGCGCATACATGCATACATGTATACATTTGCATCTCATATCATTAGTCCTCTTTGGCTCACAACCCTGGATTATGATAGTCCAAAAGCTTACGACAATCCGACCTATGCTGGAGATGAAGAATCTAGTAGCAACTCAATCACTTGCTCACCAAAAGTAATGGAGCCTAAACAAATTAAAAGAATGGTGGACGATGCCCTCAATGCCAAGATGGAAGAAATAAAAAAGGCCTTGTCTGAGACCATGAAGAAGCAATCGGCTGCAATTTTAGGAAATAATGCTGAAGCATCTGCTAGTACTAAGAAGCCAAAAGACAAGGTGAAGGCTAAAGTTGGTGAAGTGGTTTTTGATGATGATAAGGTGATCATTGATGATGATGATGATTGGGCTCAATACTTCCGAGATCCTTAAGATAAGAAGAAAGAACCAAAGATTGTTGAAAGATCAGTTATGGAGAAAACCAAAACGTCTGATGTTGAAAAGATGATTGCGGACATGGAAAAGAAATTTGAGAAGAAACTGAAAACTGAAGAAATGTCCGAGGTTGACAACTTATTTGATCTAGACGAAGAAGTTTCATACAAGTTCAAGATGCCATCCTTTGTAAAGTTTGATGGAATTGAAAATCCTCATCTCCATGTAAAGTAGTATATCACTTCTATGCATTCTGCCCGAGCTACTAAGGCTCAAACTTTAAGGTATTTCATGCTCTCATTGGACCCTATTATCCAAAATTGGTTCAATACCTTAGATGACAGCACACAAAAGAGTTGGGATACTATACAAGGCTTTCATCCAACAATATGTATACAATGTTGAGATGAAAGTTACCTTAATGGAAGTTGAGTCCATTAGACAAAGGCCAAATGAAAATTTTATGGACTATGTGAAAAGATGGAGAAATAAGGCTGCATTTCTCAAGAAGAGGCCCGATCAATCTGATCAAATAAGAATGATTGTCAGAGGGGTGTTGCCTAGTCTTCATGAAAGGATGTCTCATACACTCATCCGTAATTTCAAAGATCTCCTCCAAGCTGGTCTGCAAATTGAAGAATGGGAAAGAGAGAAGAACCTTTTTTCAATAAGAAGGAACGAGAAAGGAAACTATCAGTCTGGTAACCAAGGCATGCAAAAGGCAGTTGGTGTTAATGCTACTAGCCAAGGAACAAGAAGACAGTTTTTAGAATTGGGAAAATCGCTGCCTTGGGTTCTCAATAAGCTTTAAAGGAAGGGATTTTTACAACCATTAAATCCTCATCCTTTGCCTAACCTTCTCCCACCTAATTTCAACACTAAGGCATTTTGTCAATTTCATCAAATGCAAGAACACGACACGAATAGATGTGTGAGCTTGAGGCATGAGATCCAAAATTTGATTGATAGTGGAAAGCTGCCCGAGCCCAACAAGCCGAACACCAAAGACAATCCATTACCAAGGTTCAATAGAGTACCACCACCGGAAACCTTCATGATTGGAGGAGGTTTGCATGAAAGTTTTGTCACGTCTTCTTTCCAAGATGTGCATGGAGAAGCAACCAAAGAAGAAGAGGCATTTAGTGAAATTGAACAAGCTATGGTGAGTAAAGAAGTAGCAATTTGTGTTGTGAATGGGTTTTGGGATTCAAGCGATAGTGATGATGATCTTGTACCCAAGAAGGAGGAACGGACCTAGTCCGAGCCCGAAGAAGATGAAGTAATGAACACTAGATCCGGTAAGCCTTATGCAAGGCCACCGCATAAGGAGGTAGAAGTTAGTAAAGGAAAGGAAGCTGAAGTAGGGAACAAAGAAGAGGAAGATGGTACCGTGCTCAAGCAATTGAAAAGAACCCAAGCAAGTGTTAGCATTTAGGACTTATTTGCTACTTCTAAAAAGCATCATGAAACTATGGCCAAGGCCTTGGCTAGCATGCCAATTTCCATCTCCATAACACCGGAGTAGCTAATCAACTTCATAAAAATTGAAGGAGTAATGAAATGTGAAGATATTCATGAGAAGAATGAAGTTAATATGGGAGCAATATCTTTCTCAAATGCGGATTTACCGAAAGAGGGGAGAGATCACATCCGCCCTCTCTTTATCAAAATAGAAATGAAAGGGAAAAGGACTCCATGTGTAATGGTTGATGATGGGTCTGCCATAAATGTTTGTCCGCTTAAAATATTGCCAAAGCTAGGCATGTCAACGAGGGATCTAAACCCAACCGAAGTAACCATTCGGGCTTATGACAACACCAAGAGACATGCCAAAGGAACTTTTAAAGCTGCTGTCAAGGTTGGTCCAATTGAATCAATTGTTGAATTTGTTATTTTGGACATACCTGTTACCTTTACCTTACTCTTGGGATGACCATGGTTTCATCCTCTTGGTGGAGTTCCTTACACCCTTCATCACAAGATCAAGTTCCTTAATGGAGATAAGACAGTGGTCATCGAGGCTGAAGATAATGAGGTTGTTAATGCTCTAATGGTGGAGAGGCCCCTCAATGGTTTCCATGTAGCTATAATTTCTAATGATGAAGTAGTGCACTTTAAGGTCTTGAACATGATGAAGAACATGAGCTACCTTCTCGGAGCTAGTCTTGGAAAGGGCAAAGCAGATGTAACAAATCTTCCAGATTTTAAAACTCAAACTTCCAAGAAAGGATTAGGGTATGAAGAAGCCAACAAAGATGTCCAGCAAAAAAAGAATGAGAACATGAGCTTCCCGCCACTTGAAAAAATCTTTGTCAAAGCTCCATACATGGGACCACTCCAAGGAAAGCTTGAGCCAATCATGTTCATGGGAAAGTTGATCCCGAGTTTTGAAATTTTTGCTGATGTTGCCGAGCTAGTGGAGCAAGTGAAGAAAGAGCTCACCCTTCCAACCAACAAGGAGCCCAATCCAGAAGGAAAGAAGGAAGTTTTCCTGAAAGCTCAGAAGACTCCATAAGAGATTGCTGCCATGTTTTAAGAGAAATTTGAAGATATTCTGCCTTATGATTTTGAGAATAATGATTTCAATTTTGATTTTAATTTGTCTGCTTTGTATGAGGATGATGATGTTTTCTTTTCCAAGATGAATGCAATAAAATCTGATTTTGCTTACTTGTGAGATATTTCTCCTGATGGTTGCATACATTCAAAAAGTGATTACATGAGCATCTTTAATATTAACTCTATTGATACATAGTCATTAAATTTGGGAACAACTGAAAATCCTAAAAACATTAGCATAGCATCTGACCTTACTCCTAATGAGAGAGAGAGATTTGAAAAAATATTCAAAAAATATGAAGAAGTATTTGCTTGGTCTTATGAGGATATGCCCGGAATAGATCGAGAAATAGTCGAACATCTTATTCCTACTTACACTCACATGAAACTTGTCAAACAAAAGCTTAGGCGATTAAGACCTGAGTGGGCTGAATTGGTTAAAGAAGAGGTCACTAAACAAATACAAGTTAAGTTCCTTGAAGTGATAGAATATCCTGATTGGCTGACCAACATAGTAATCGTGCCAAATAAAGATGAAATAATTAGGGTCTGTGTGGACTATAGAGATTTAAACAAGGCTTTCCTTAAAGATGATTTTCCCTTACCCCATATAGATGTTCTCATTGATAGTGCAACCTCTAGCATGCTACACTCGTTTGTAGATAGATTTTTCATATACAACCAAGTGTTAATGGCCCATGAGGATAAAGCCAAAACTGCTTTCATTACTACATGGGGTATATTTTGTTATAGAGTGATGTTGTTCAAATTAAAGAATGCTGGAGCAACCTACCAAAGGATGGCCACCACACTTTTTCATGCGCACAAAGAAGTTGAAGTATACGTTGATGATATGATGGTGAAATCAGATACAAGGGAACAACACTTCCAAAACTTAGAATTATTCTTCAATAGAGCATTGAAATATAAGCTAAGATTAAACCCAAAGAAGTGTGTGTTCGGGGTTACCTCAGGCAAATTTTTGGGACATGTGATTGGTCCAAATGCCATTGAGATTGACCCTGACAAAGTTAAAGCAATCAAGGATATGCTAGCCCCTAAGATGGAGAGAGAAGTTCAGGGATTCATTGGTAAATTACAATACATTAGTAGGTTTATAGCAAAGCTCACCACAATCTGTGAACCTATCTTCAAATTGCTTAGAAAGAATCATCTAGTCTTGTGGAATGAAAAGTGTCAAAAGGCCTTTGAGCGAATAAAGGAGTATCTAATAAATCCACCTATTTTGAAACCACCTAAACCTGGTAAACCCTTGTTACTATACTTAGCAGTAGAAGAAAAGTCAATAGGAGCCATGCTAGCCCAAGTAGATGAGTCAGGGATTGAGCATGCAGTTTAGTATTTGAGTAGAAAACTCCAACCTTATGAAATTAAGTATAGTACCATTGAAAAGACCTGTATAGCTGTGGTTTGGTCTTCTAAGAAGTTGCGGCATTATTTTCAATCTTATAATGTGCAAGCAATTTCCAGGTTGGATCCAATGAAGTACTTAAGGGAGACGCCCTCTTTGATTGGGAAGTATGGGCGATGGTTGATAATATTGGAAGAATTTGAGATTGAGTATGTAACTAAGAAAATAATCAATGGTAGAGTAGTGGTAGAATTCCTGGCCCAACAACCATTATCGGTTAGCGAAGTGGTAGTCTTGGAATTTTTGGATGAACATTTAGAGGCCACTGAAGTACAAGGATGGAAAATGTATTTTGACGAAACAGTGAATAGGAAAGGAGCAAGTTTGGGAGTCATATTAGAATATCTAGAAGGGGAACTTATCCCTTTAGCCAAAAAGTTGAAATTCAAGGCAACCAATAATATAGTGGAGTATGAAGCATGTATCTTTGGTTTGGAAACCCTAATGATTATGAAGGTGGATAAGGTGGAAATTTTTGGCAATTCATTGCTAGTAGTATCCTAAGTAAATGGAGAGTAAGAGTTGAAAGAAGAGAAATTAAAACCATACCACCATTACTTGACCATGATGAAGAAGAACTTTAAGGAGTGCAGGTTTATACATCTACCATAGGAAGAAAAACAGATGGCTGTTGCCCTAGCCACATTGGCTTCGATATGGGAAAATCCTTTCAACTTATTCCTCAAGCCTCTAGTTTTGACCAGTTCATCCACTCCTTGCTATGAATATGAGACAATTATGGAAACTGATACAGACCATGATGCATGGTATGATACTATAAGATGGTTTTTGGAGGAAAAGGAATACCGATTGGGGGCAACAAAGAAAGAAAGAAGAGCCATAAGGTGGTGGTCCTTACAATACATGACCTTCCATGGAGAGTTATATCGAAGATGGCTTGATGGGGGTGCACTTGAGATGCTTAAGGAAGCCTGAAGTGGAGCATATAATGTCAGAAATACATGAGGGAAGTTCCAGTCCACACATGAGTGGTTTGGCCCTAGTTAAGAAGATAATTTTACAAGGTTACTACTAGTTGACCCTGGAGAGAGATTGTATTGAGTTTGTAAAGAAGTGCCAACAATGTTAGATGTATGGTAATTTGAATCACATGCCTCCTAAAGAATTTGTAGACCTCTAATTTTTGACCCAATCCGATCTAATATGTTTTATTTAGCCCAAAATGATTTTTGTTGTCTAATTGGTCCAAAATAATATTAATTAAGTAATTTTTACCTTATTATCTAATTTTTATTAATAAAAAATGGAAATAAACAAATAAAAATTAAAAATAAAAATAAAATCGGAGTCGGAAAAAAATCGACAGCAAAAAGTAGTCATGCGGGCCCGTGGGCGTTTTGCCCGCAAGAATTTCCTGCGGGCGGCACGCCAGTAGGCCCAGCACTTCACCCGCAGAAATTTCCTGCGGGCGACTTATTTCGCCCGCAAGAAATTCCTGCGACCGAAATAACTTCCCGCAGGATTTTCCTGCGGGCGACAAGCCCACTGGCCCAAAATTGGCCCGCTGCCGCAGTTTTCGCCAACGCAAAATTTTTTGAAACCTAATCCAATTAGGTTTAAATTTTTTTTTTATTAATATCACTTGCCGTTTATAATTAGGATGAAACAACCAAAAACCAATATAAATAAGGACCAATTGAACTAAATTTGGGTAGCTGAGAGAGAGGAAATCAAAAGGGAGTTTGGAAAATTTGAAACCAAATTAAAGAAGGAAAAGAAGAAATTCAATTTAAATCTTTTCTGGAACAGCAGCATCAAGAGGAAAGGGATTCCAAAGGCAAAAAAGGCTTGTCTTTGGAGCTAGTTCATTCAAGAAGAAGCAATTTTGGAGCAACTTACAAAAGAAGGTATGAAATTCTAAATTCTAATTTTTTACACAGTAGCTAAACTAGTGTTTTTTGTGTTTTTCAAAAGTTAAAATCTTAGAATTTTAATTTAGTTTTCCAAAGTTAAAACACTAAAATGTGACCTTCTTCTCTAAAAATACTTAAAATTGTTATCTTTTCTTCTTAAAAATCTTAAAACTCTAATTGAACATATTTTTCAACAAAACCAAAATTAAATTATGTTTCTTTTAAGATTTTAAAGTAGGTTCTATTTCATTCAAAAAGCCTTAAAAAACATCTTTTCTACTTATAAAAACTTCAATCTGTTTGTTTAAATTCATAAAACTTCATAAAATTATCAAATTGATTTCTAAAACCCTAATTCAAATCTTTTACCCGTGACCTAAATTCTAAAACCCTAAAATTCAAAATTCAATTTTTAAACCTAAAATAATGAACCCTAATCCTTTTAAAACCTTAAACCCTAATTTTTATGAACCCTAATCCTTTTAAAACATTAAAAAACATAAAACATAAAAACTTAAAAATTACACAGTAGCATAAAGTTCAATAAACCAAAAACCACAAATTAAAGTATTTTAAGGTATTTAAAACCCTAGTTTCATGATTTCATCATTCAATCTTTTAAAACATAAAACCCTAATTTATTTTAATTCCATAAAAAGTCACAGTAGCTTAATTTTAGAAATTTCCAAAACCTTAACACATGAGATAAAGAATCTTAAATGGAAATAGTAGCTATAATTTGGACTTTTTATTTACTTTATTCAATTCTATATTTGATTATGCTTTAATTTATTTTATATGCTTTAATTTATTTAAGTTCAATACTTAGTTTATTTTATTTATCATGGATGGATGTTTACTTTTTATTTAAATACCTTTGATAAATGATTTATTTATTATGAATGATTATTTATTTTTATCAATTAATTTAGATTTCCAAAAGTTGTAAGAGGTATGTTTCCACTTGGTGGGTACCTCATTAGTTAAACATTATGTAATTTAATTTGCTTTTCTATTTTAGAACCTATGTAAAGGGCATGTTTCTACCTTTTGGTGGGTGTCCTATTTAGGCATGTATGTAAGGACATGTTTCCATCCTTGGATGGGTGTCCATGTATTTACTTTGTTTAGACATTGCTTTGATTTTAATATAATGATGCTTTCTTTTTATTGTGTATAATATGGATAATGTTATTATACTTCAGAATTTTATAATATTAAGACCTGTAAAGGAGGCCAGTTCCAATGAACTGGGCGTTGTGGGGGTGCTGGGCCATTTCTCACCTTCCCCACACGTACCCAACTTTCCGAACCCATTAGGGGGTTGGGGATTCCATAGGAATCGAGTCATCCACCCCTTTCTTTCTTCCCAGCCCGTCCGGGTGGCGACTCCATTTTATCCGGACTTAGGTCTGTGTTCTCTAAGGCCCCGAGCCTAAACAGTGCCGAAGTCACAAGAACCATTCCACCGCGAGTGGGGGCGAAAATCCCCGCTCACAGTGGCGACTCCACTGGGGATATGAGTAATTGATTCCGTTGGTCTTTATATTATTCTATTCTTTCTTATAATGATATTTTCCATTGCATCATCTTAGATTGCATTGTGTGCGTGAGTTAGGATGCCCGTGTTACCCGTGTTGTGTTATGCAAGGGATACCATACTTTCACTCAAGGTATGGAGATCGAGCATGGCATAACCACTCATAGCCTCATACCGTTTGGTATATAATTGCTATGGGAACCTAAGCCTTTTAACCCAAAGACTAAAGCTCATGTAATTGGCCTAGTTACTTTCCTTAGGTTTTACCCCAAATGCATGTTGTTTGACTATGGTTAGTTTATCTTAGTCTAAATCATGGCTTATTTGGTTTGTTCTTTTTCTAATATGATCTAAGTATATTGTAAGCTCAAAATAAATTTTATCTTAAAATCCAAAAGACCAAAACTATTTTCAAAATTTTTTCCAAGATGGTCTTTGGACATAAGACTTTTCTAAAAAATAAATAAATTCTTTGGCCCATGGCCCAAATACTAAGCCCGAAATCCACTTCTCTAAAAATAATTTTATAATGGGCTTAGAAACAAAATTCTTACAAAGAGCTTGCAAAATATTTAGGTCAATTATGAAATACCAAAAATCAATTGAGGGCCTAGTTTACACTAAGAATAAATTAACTATGGGCTAGTTTTTGGCATAAACCACTAGTTACCTCTTTTCAAGTGAGAAATCTATTTATAATAAGCCTCTTAATTTCGTTTTAATCCAATATAGCATAAAAGCTACTTTAGTTGGTTGAATGGATTAAAACCTAATTAATGGGAATTATCATGGATTGATTTCCATTTTCAAAAATATAACTATTGGTTGAAATGTCCGAGGGAATTATTCGAAAGCAAGGTACCCCATATTGGTATTTTTTTAACCATATACCTAGGAAAAGAGACTCGCCACTTGTGTGTGGATGTTATAAGGTTGGAAGGAACGTCCTATTTATCCTTATTTGTTGTTGGTGCATACATGCATACATTTGCATCTCATCTCATTGATCCTCTCTGGCTCACAACCCTGGATTACGATAGTTCTAAAGCTTACAACAATCCGACCTATGCCGGAGACAAAGTCTAGCAACGACTCAATCACTTGCTCACCAAAAACAATGGAGCCCGAACAAATTCAAAGGATGGTGGATGAGGCCCTCAATGCCAAGATGGAAGAAATCAAAGAGGCCCTAGCTGAGACCATGAAGAACCAATTGACTGCAATCTTAGAAAACCATGCTGAGGCATCTGCTAGCACTAAGAAACCAAAGGATAAAGGGAAGACTAAAATTAATGAAGTAGCTTTTGATGATGAAAAGGTGGTCATTGATGATGATGATGATGATTGAGCTCAATACTACCAAGAGATTCAAGAAAAGAAGAAAGAACCGAAGGCTGTCGAGAAGGCAACTATTGAAAAGACCGAGACATCTGATGTTGAAAAGATGATTGCTGATTTAGAAAAGAAATTTGAGAAGAAATTAAAAACCGAAGAGAAGTCTGAGATAGACAAACTATTTGAACAAGATGATGAGGTCCCTTATAAATTCAAGATGCCATCTTTTGCAAAGTATAATGGCATTGGAAATCCTCATCTCCATGTGAAACAATATATCACTGCCATGTAGTCTGCCCGAGCTACTAAGGCTCAAACTCTAAGGTACTTCATACTCTCATTGGATCCTACTGTCCAAAATTGGTTCAATACCTTAGATGATGGAACACAAAAGAGTTGGGATCTACTTTACAAAGCCTTCATCCAACAATATGGATACAATGTTGAAATGGAAGTTACCTTAATGGAAGTTGAGTCCATTAGGCAATGACCAAATGAAAATTTTGTAGATTATGTCAAGAGATGGAGAAACAAGGCTGCTTTACTCAAGAAGAGGCCTGATGAATCCGATCAAATAAGGATGATTGTGAGAGGGGTGTTCCCTAATCTTCATGAGAGGATGTCTCATAGACTCATACGTGATTTCAAAGATCTTCTCCAAGCTGTTCTACAAATTGAAGAGTGGGAAAGGGATAAGAATCGCTTTTCAATAAAAAGGAATGAGAAAGGGAACTACCAGTCAGGCAATCAAATCACATAAAAAGAAGTTGATGTTAATGCCGCTAGTGAAAGAGGAATAAGGCAGTTTTCATATCTGGGGAAGCCATTGTCTTGGGTTCTCAATAAGCTACAAAAGAAGGGATTGTTACAACCCTTGACTCCTCGTCCTTTGCCTAATCCTCTTCCACCTAATTTTGATACTAATGCATTTTGCCAATTCCATCAAAGGCCTGGACACAAAATGGACAATTGCATGAAGTTGAGGCATGAGATTCAGAATTTAATTGATAATGGCAAGTTGTCCGAGCTGGACAAGCCCAACACCAAAGATAATCCATTTCCAAGGTTCAACAGAGTGCCACCACCAGCAACCTTCATGGTGGGAAAAGGATTGGAAGAAGATTTTGTTTTATCATCCTTTCAAGATGGGGATATTGAATATGTGAAAGGAAAAAAAGCCTAACTCAATGAACTTTCCTTAGCTTGAATGTTGCTTTTCAATCTTACTTTCTATAATATTTTAGAACTATTGTGTTTTTCAAATTTAAATTATTTTTATCATAAATTTTTGTTGGTCTTTGTTCATTTTGATGCTCAACCAATGAGGAATTTAGCTTGATGTTTATAAATTAATGTGTCTAGGCATCATGACTCGAATGACTTTACTAGATGAGGGAATTTCTCTATAGCATTGAGTTGTGTATGCTTACTTAGAGAGGGCTCCTGCATAATTATCTTTGTCTAGGTCTTAGTCAGTCTTAGAACATGCTTTGACAAACTTTCGAGGCGAAATTGAACTCTGCTTATTTAAGGGAGAGATGATCGAGGCATTGTTTGATTAGCCAACAACTAGTATCCACCCAATTAAATATTAATCCCTAGTTGTCCCCTTGAGCCTTCATAAAATTTTAGCTTTCTTTTCATTGGCATATAACCTCAACAACCTACCTTGAGCTGTTGTGATACTTTTGACAAGTCTTATGATCACAAAGGTGAAAAGGCAAGAAGATCAAAGAAAGAAATGAATAGTTAAGACTATGAAGATAGTTGAAGTTCTCAAGACCATAAGGGTAGTTGATGTTTTCAAGACCATAAGGATAGTTGATGTTCTCAAAACCTTAAGGGTAGTTGAAGTTCCCTTAATGTCTCTAATATATCAAGACAACATCAACATTAGAGTAACAAATGATTTATCCCTATTAAAAAAGATTTATGTTACTCCACTCATCCATTATTGGAAGCCCAAGTTGGTACAAACAAGACAACTATGTTTGAGCTAGAACCAAAAAAGGAAAAAAGGAGAAAAGAGAATAGAAAAAGAAAGGAAAGAAATAAAAAGAATAGAAAAAGAATTAAGAAAAAAAAAGAAGATAAAACCTAAAAAGGCGGTTCATAAAGCCAACTGAGTTATCTTTTACCTAAAGCAGCAAAAGGCTTCCATTTGGTTCATAAAGACATTTTTACTTGAATTGGCCCAACGCAACCAAAGATTCAATCAAAATTGGAGAAAAGAAGGGAGACCATCCAGTTCTTGAAAGTTTTGTACTTGATAGTCTAACAAGAAAGAATGACAAAATGATAAAATGCTCAAAGAAAGGGAAGAGTAAGGAAAATAAAGAGAAAGAAAAGGGAAGAGTAAGAGAAATAAAGAGAAGGGAGAAGAAGAAAAGAAATGAATTTGGGAACCAAACTTTTTGCAAGGGCAAAAACTGTCCTAGTCAATATCCAGATTAATGCCAAGAAGATATAGAAGGAATTTGGAGTCTAGCAAGATTGATCCCAACTGCCTAAAGTTCAAACAAGAAATTTATAGTGTGAGGGTTTGTCCATTGTGTCACACCAGCTCCTATCTCAAAATGGCCTTCATTTAACCCATGTCCCTTGTAGACCCCATTTCAAGCCTATCAAAGACCTGTTGATCTATCTTGGTAGGTAGAATCTATTAGTGGAGATAGTTTGAATAAGCATGCATATGAGATAGACAATATTTAAACTCAAATGAGACCTTTGGCCAAGTAATGTGTATGTGCCTATCTGAAGTGCAACAGTTCTTGCTTAAATAGAAATGATTCTCGAGTTTAGTATGGTAACTAGGGTTGTCATGTTATAGATATGTTAATTTGTAAAAATCAAGTCCTGAGGTATATTGATATTAATTTGGCAAAGCCAACATTTGATTTCAAAATAAAAAAAATGTTTTGTCATACAAAGCCTTCAAGTTAAGGGAAGTATATTGAACCTCCAAAGGACATATTGGGCAAAGGAAATAATTATTGGCAAGCTGCCAATTGACATGCTGAAACATAATTCGAAATGGATGCATCCTTGACTCTACCATTAGGGGTCTCTACCATTCATGTTCTCAACATATAGAAGATAAAAGCCACAAATGCAAAGCTTTCGATCATTCCAATGCAAGACTTGAACAAGAGTCAAAACGGAACCAATGAGAACACTTTTGCTGATCACCTCGGTCTGTGAGTCAATGGAACAACTGTAAGTATTATTCATGCATATCATGCATACATAAGCATATCACATCGTATTTTCTTGTCTTGTATTGTCTATTCTTTTATCAAAGTGAACAGCAAGCACTCTGTGAAGTGAAGAATCAAAAGAAGATGTCAAATCAGGAGGGCATGGAAAGCCCATTGCTTGAGAAAGCTCCAGTAAATTTTCAAACAGAAGAAATGCTTGTTTGTGCGAAGAACTAGACAACAGAAACGTCAATCAAAGCCAGCAAAGAGCATCATAGGTTTGAGCCTACACAGGGGGCAAAGTTTCTCCTTTTCAATTTTTTGAGTTTATATACCAAATATTTTTAAACTCACTCACAAATATTTTGCCACACAGGGGGGCAAGGAGAGGATATAAGGTCCAATTAAAAATATCTAAATCTTTGCAAAAAGGAAGAACAAAAGAATGGAACAATTAGAACTCTCAAAAGAATGAAGATGCAAAAGACAAAAGATCAATCGAGCTAAAAGAGCTGAAGCCAGGGTAAACACCCGACCTCTAATGGATAAAGATCAATGTTTCAAGGGTAAAGACCCGATGTCAAAAGATGAAGATTCATTTTCAAGGATAAAGACCCAGTCTCAAAGGATGAAGATCCAATTTGATGGTGAAGAATCACAATGCATAAAACAGCCAGAGCAGTCAGACTTCCTAACTAAAAGGTTAGTCAAATCAAATCAATCTCGGGTCCAAGTACCCAATCCCAGGTCCAAGTACCCAAGTTTAGGTCCAAGTACCCAATCTCGGGTCCATGTACCCAAATCAAGTACCCAATCCAAGTACCCAATCCCGGGTCCAAGTACCCAAAATCAATTCAAGCTCGGGTCTAAGTACCCAATCTTAGGTCCAAGTACCTAAATCAAGTACCCAATCTCGGGTCCAAGTACCCAATCCCTGGTCCAAGTACCCAAAATCAATCCAAGCTCGGGTCCAAGTACCCAATCTAGGGTCGAAGTTCCCAAATCAAATCAATCTCGGGTCCAAGTACCCAAAATCAATCCAAGCTCGGGTCCAAGTACCCAATCTCGGGTCCAAGTTCCCAAATCAAATCAATCTCGGGTCCAAGTACCCAATCCCGGGTCTAAGTACCCAAAATCAATTCAAGCTTGGGTCTAAGTACCCAAGCTCAGGTCCAAGTACCCAATCTCGGGTCCAAGTTCCCAAATCAAATCAATCTTGGGTCCAAGTACCCAAAATCAATTCAAGCTCGGGTCCAAGTACCCAAGCTCTGGTCCAAGTACCCAATCTTGGGTCCAAGTTCCCAAATCAAATCAATCTCGGGTCCAAGTACCCAATCCCGGGTCCAAGTACCCAATCTTAGGTCCAAGTACCTAAATCAAGTACCCAAATTAGCTCAAAATTAATTCAAACCGGGTCCAGAATCTAAATTTTTGTTAGGTCCAGAACCTAGAATTTTTCTTGGGTCCAGATTCCAAATTTTCCTTAGGTCCAGAACCTAGAATTGTCCTTGAGTCCAGAACTCGAACCGGGTCCAGAACCCAAATTTTCCTTAGGTCCAGAACCTAGAATTTTTCTTGGGTCCAGATTCCAAATTTTCCTTAGGTCCAAAACCTAGAATTGTCCTTGAGTCCAGAACTTGAACCGGGTCCAAAACCCAAATTTTCCTTAGGTCCAGAACCCAAATTTTTCTTAGGTCCAGAACCTAGAATTATCCTCGAGTCCAAAACTCGAATCCGGGTCCAGAACCCAAATTTTTCTTAGGTCCCAAACCTAGAAATATCCTCGAGTCCAGAACTCGAATCCTGGTCCAGAACACAAATTTGCCTTGGGTCTAGAACCTATAACCATCCATGAGTCCAGAACTCAAATTGGGTCCAAATACCCAAAACAAGTCGCCATTTCAAAAATTAAGTCTTTTTGCTTTTCACTCTCTTTCACTAAAGTTTCAGATCATTCAAGCAGGGGGCAAACTGTAGACCCTTAATTTTTTACCCAATCCGATCTAATATGTTTTATTTAGCCCAAAATGATTTTTGTTGTCTAATTGGTCCAAAATAATTTTAATTAAGTAATTTTTACCTTAGTATCTAATTTTTATTAATAAAAAATAAAATAAACAAATAAAAATTAAAAAAATAAAAATAAAATCGGAGTAGAAAAAAAAATCGGCAGCGAAAAGCAGTCGTGCGGGCCCGTGGTCGTTTTGCCCGCAGGAATTTCCTACGAGCGAAATAACTTCCCGCAGGATTTTCCTGCGGGCGACACGCCCACTGCCGCAGTTTTTGCCAGCGCAAAATTTTTCAACGCAAAATTTTTTGAAACCTAATCCAATTAGGTTTTAATTTTTTTTATTAATATCACTTGCGTGTATAATTAGGACGAAACAACCTAAAACCAATATAAATAATGACCAATTGAACTAAATTTGGGTAGCCGAGAGAGAGGAAATCAAAAGGGAGTTTGGAAAATTTGAAACCAAATCAAAGAAGGAAAAGAAGAAATTCAATTTAAATCTTTTTTGGAACAGCAGCATCAGGAGGAAAGGGATTCCAAAGGCAAAAAAGGCTTGTCTTTGGAGCTAGTTCATCCAAGAAGAAGCAATTTTGGAGCAACTTACAAAAGAAGGTATGAAATTCTAAATTCTAATTTTTTACACCGTAGCAAAACTAGGGTTTTTTGTGTTTTTCAAAAGTTAAAATCTTAGAACTTTAATTTAGTTTTCTAAAGTTAAAACACTAAAATGTGACCTTCTTCTCTAAAAAGACTTCAAATTGTTATCTTTTCTTCTTAAAAATCTTAAAACTCTAATTGAACATATTTTTCAACAAAACCAAAATTAAATTCTATTTCTTTTATGTTTTTAAAGTAGGTTCTATTTCATTCAAAAAGCCATAAAAAACAACTTTTCTACTTATAAAAACTTCAATCCGTTTGTTTAAATTCATAAAACTTCATAAAATTATCAAATTGATTTCTAAAACCCTAATTCAAATCTTTTACCCGTGACCTAAATTCTAAAACCCTAAAATTCAAAATTCAACTTTTAAACCTAAAATAATGAACCCTAATCCTTTTAAAATCTTAAACCCTAATTTTTATGAACCTTAATCCTTTTAAAACATTAAAAAACATAGAAACATAAAAACTCAAAAATTACACAGTAGCTGAAAGTTCAATAAACCAAAAACCAAAAATTAAAGTATTTTAAGGTATTTAAAACCCTAGTTTCACGATTTCATCATTCAAAACTTAATTTGTTTAATCAAAGAGTCTTACCAATCTTTTAAAACATAAAGCCCTAATCTATTTTAATTCCATAAAAAGTCACAGTAGCTTAATTTTAGAAATTTCCAAAACCTTAACACATGAGATAAAGAATCTTAAATGGAAATAGTAGCTATAATTTGGACTTTTATTTACTTTATTCAATTCTATATTTGATTATGTCTTAATTTATTTTATATGCTTCAATTTATTTAAGTTCAATACTTAGTTTATTTTATTTATCATGGATGGATGTTTACTTTTTATTTAAATAACTTTGATAAATGATTTATTTATTATGAATGATTATTTATTTTTATCAATTAATTTAGATTTCCAAAAGTTGTAAGAGGTATGTTTCCACTTGGTGGGTACCTCATTAGTTAAACATCATGTAATTTAATTTGCTTTTCTATTTTAGAACCTATGTAAAGGGCATGTTTCTACCTTTTGGTGGGTGTCCTATTTAGGCATGTGATGTAAGGACATGTTTCCATCCTTGGATGGGTGTCCATTTATTTACTTTGTTTGGACATTGCTTTGATTTTAATATAATGATGCTTTCTTTTTATTGTGTGTATTATAGATAATGTTATTATACTTAAGAATTTTATAATATTAAGACCTGTAAAGGAGGCCGGTTCCAATAAACCGGGCGTTGTGGGGGTGCTGGGCCATTTCTCACCTTCCCCACACGTATCCAACTTTCCGAACCCATTAGGGGGTTGGGGATTCCTTAGGAATCGAGTCATCCACCCCTTTCTTTTTTCCCAGCTCGTCCGGGTGGCGACTCCATTTTCTCCGAACTTAGGTCCGTGTTCTCTAAGGCCCCGAGCCAAAACAGTGCCAAAGTCGCAAGAACCATTCCACGGGGAGTGGGGGCAAAAATCCCCGCTTACAGAATTGCATTCTATGCCTTCACCCTGGCCCTTTTCCCCTTGGGGTATCGACATTATAGGAGAGATATATCCGACAACCTTAAACGGTTGCCATTTTAATGTAGTAGCAGTAGATTATTTTTCAAAATGGGTCGAAGCCGAATCCTTCAACAAACTGGGGGCAAGTCAAATGGCTAGATTTATTGAAAAGAACCTCATCTGCAGGTATGGGGTCCCGCACAGTGTGATATCAAACAATGGGGTACAGTTTCAAGGAGCAGTTAAGGACTTATACTCGAAGTACCAAATCCATCATCACCGATCCTCTCCTTATAAACCAAAGGCTAATGGTGCTGTAGAAGCAACAAACAAGACAATTAAGCAAATTCTGTCAAAGGTGACCAAGACATACAGGGATTGGTCAGAGATGCTTCTTTTTGCTTTGTGGGGATATAGAACAAGTGTGCGAACACCGACTGGAATGACACCGTTCTCTTTGGTTTACTGGAATGAAGCAGTGTTGCCAATTGAAATTGAAATGAAGTCACTAAGAGTGGTCTTGGAAGCTGAACTGCCTGAAACGGAATGGGTAATGAGCAGATACACACAGGTAGCTTTACTAGAGGAGAGAAGGTTAAAAGCACTATATCATCATCAACTGTATCAAAGGAGGATAGCTCGGGCTTACAATAGAAGGGTTAAAATCAGAAAGCTTAAAGTTGGTGATTTAGTGTTGAAACATTGTAAGCCTAACGTATCTGATCCAAGAGGAAAATTTAGGACTAGCTGGTAAGGACCATATGTTGTGAAACAAGTCATGAACGAGGGTGCAGTAAAGTTATCAGACATGGATGGGAATGAGTTTAGTGAGCCAGTGAATATCAACAGGTTGAAGAGGTTTTATGTAAAAAAAAAAGAGAAAAAGGAAAAAAGAGCTCGCTAGGTTGAAAAACCAAAAAGGGTAGCCTAGGCAAAAGTTAGAGCAATCTGCTAGTTTCGAAAACTTAAAAAGGCAAGCTAGGCAACAATTAGGGCTAAATGAGAGAAAATCACCAATTAGAAAATTAGGAAGGGCTAGTTGGCAACTAGAGTGATCTTGTGTATGCTAGCTTTATGTTTGGTTGTTCCCCAACTTAATAAAATAGAATTAATATTAAAATTTTTCTATGTGCACTGTTATAAGTATTTGACCGGATATGGATAAAATAAATAAACACAATAGCAAAAGGTGATGACAAATTATAAAAGGGAAAGAAACATCTCTTATTATTGCTTTTATTATTTTTTTCATCCTAACAATACACTTTCTAAAGAAATTAACAAATGTAAAATCTATGGCAGACGATAAGTGTGACGTGCAGGCCAGCTTTGCTTCAGTCGATCCAAGTAGGGGTCAGTCACGCAAGGCATGTCTAAATAGGGAGTGAATTCAGAACCTCGAGGCTTAGCTCCATACTGAAGGTTAAGCCGGTGAGGATCATAGCAAGTACCTCGATGAAGAGCAGCAAGAGGATCATACATCAAGTGCATCTACATGGTGATACAAAAAATCTTCCACCAAGCTACTAACCAACAGATGTTGACTTCAATGCTTGAGTGGATCCAGTCAACCCAGTCAGCATCTGAAGAATCAGGGTGGAGTAGTTTTCTAGTAGAATGATGTCACGACATATATCTGACAATATTCATAGATGGAGTATCAAGAAAGCAGAGACGCTCCTGAAGCTAAATCTATAAGAAAAAAAAGAAGGGGTCTGGTAAGTTGAAAACCCGTGAGGGCAGCTTAGGCAAAAGTCAGGATAGTTCGCTAGTTCCGAAAACCCACATGGGCGGACTAAGAAAAAATTAGAGCAATATAAAAAAAAGGGGTTCGCAAAGTTGAAAACCCGCAAGGGCAGCTTAGGCAAAAATTAGGACAGCTCGCTAGTTCCGAAAATCCGCATGGGCGAACTAGGCAAAAATTAGAGCAATAAACAAAATTAGAGCAATAAGAAAAATAGAGTTGCAGTAAAAATGCAAATTATATATCATCATTATTATTTTTATCATTTTATTTATTATACCATATTTCCTCAATTGATACAATATTGATAGATCACTAAGAATGAGATGGCGGATCATGATCAAATAAAGCCTTAAAAAAGTCATCGCCTATTGAAGAAGGAGGCATATCACCCATCCTGAGTCCGCCCTAAGTAAGAACACCTAAATCTATATTACCCTGGAATTTAGATCTATAACAGTCCTCATCTGAAGTAGACAAAAGGATCTCATGGTCATCAGCTTGGGGTCCTATAGATGAAGAAGCACTAGGATCTCTCATCCCTTGAAACCGGGAGTCTCAAAAATCTTGCTTTGACTGGTGATACAATTTCTCAAAATGGACAACCTATTGACAACTAGCAGCCAACTCTTCTTGAAGTTACCTTTTTTATTCCTCAAGCATCTGCTGTGAGCTAGAAGAAAAAAGAGTAAGAGCATACATAATCATGCATACATGTAGCATAAATTATCATGGAACAAGAAAACCTACCAAGTAATTCATATCAACACACTATCGATGAGATGGCATATCCGGTTGATTAGAATGAGCAAATGGAAGAGCAGTAAAAGAAGGTCCAGCCTCATGACCAAATGAGCCAGTAGCCTACATCAATCATTAAAAAAGTCAAAACAAGTTAAGAAAGAAACAATTGCAATGAAAAAATGGTAAAAGTTTACCTAAAAAGTGCTAGCTCCGAGATGCGAGATAGACTCTCTTCCCTCTCCATGATTTTCCTCTTCATCGCTATCCTCATTTTCCTCAGGAATCTCCCATATACCAATAGGAGATACATCAAAGTTCAAGAGTCCTACTCAAATAAACTGGGTATAAGATGCACCCGGTGGATAAAGAAAGGTTTTAAAATCATAACCGTGTTGAGCCAACCACCATGCATTCTCTGGCATTGATGTGATATTTAAAGTATAATCTAGGCAACTCATCGAGATCCTCTGTCACTCAGGACCAAGAAACAACTCATACACTCTTTCCCTAAGAAACCAACCACTCGACATAGGACCGACAATGACTCGACTGGTATGTTGAAAAGGCAATGCGGCATTCATGGAAGAAGTCCAGTTCGTTCGCTCCTCTGTGTTCCACCAGGCCAAATTGACCTACAAAATGAAATAAGGTAAGTGAACTTTTATATAAATTTTAAAGTTTACTAATGCTATTTTACCTGGCCCCAGGTTAACCAACTTAAGAGATAGCGTTGGGTGTGCACATGGTGAGAGCCGGGAACTGCTACACGATGTAACAACTAAAAATTCAATCTTGGATACCCGACTCTCTCTTGGGAAATGCCAGACACCCTCACAAGATTATGCTCATATGCCCATACCTACAACAATAATAAAAATCAAATTCATGCAAGAATAAGAATGAAATTTTCGTTGGTGGAAGAAGAGTACATCGACAACCACCATAAAGCTGACAAAAGACTTCTTATTTCTCAAATTTTATCAAATCCATGGTAAAGACAGGCAAGGCCAGCTTCACCTCAGCAGTAAAATGGTACCATACTCATATAAGTAAGGGTCCTCAACACCAACAAATGGATGGCAGATTCGATGCTGCATAAAATGGTCGACCCGAGCAAATACAGTAAAAATCTTCTAGCATATTGTTTGGCTACTTCCCTAACCCATCCTTTATAGTTCATCCAATAACTCTGAATCAGCTTAATTTTTATCTTGAAAGGCCCTTTAGATGATGGTTCCATACCAATTAACTGTTGGACTTCTTCGAATGTTAGAATATCATTAATAAGAGAGACCGGAAGGCCATAGTACTGGATACTAGTGATGGCTGTATAATCAACTGGGCCAATGGTCATCTCTCCTATAGGTAGGTGAAAAGTATGGGTCGTGTCCACCCACCGTTCTGACAATGCTTGAACTACACTCCTGTCTATCGGACAATCCTCGGATGGTAATTGCAAGATAAAGCTTTCAAGATAATTTGTTTTACCCGAGAAGATGCTACATCATACCATTGTCGGGCTTTATAGACACACCCTCTGCCCCGAATAACGCAATGATCACTATGAAGCTAGGTAAGTTAACACAAGGTAAGTATATCATCATATCAATACCACTAATTTTTAGGCTAAATTTATTCATGTTCTATTTTTAGTCTATCTATTTACTTATTCGTTAAATTCTTAAATATATTCATCTAATTAATTTATTTTCCCTAAATAAAAAAAAACAAAAAAAATGCAAAAATGAAAAATAATTTGCTGTTAAAATAAATAATTGAATTATTACCTTGGTTTTTTTATTTGAACTGCGATGAAGCTGCATCCCCGCTAGTAGACTTTTATTTCCATTTTTATACTGTCGAATAAACTCTAATAACTCAACATTAGATCGAGTTCTTGATCTTGAAGAATGCATTTTCTTCTTATCTCTTCGCTAAACCCTCTGATTTTAAGATATGTAGGAGTATGGATGAAATGAAGAAATGAGCTAAGGTTTATATAGAAAAATTGCAAAGGAAAAGACAAAAATAAAAAGAGAAAAACAGTATTCTTGTGAAAAAAAGAAAAGAAAAAAGAAAAAAGTAAATGTTACTATTTACAAATAGTAAATAAATAGTTGATGAATAATGTATAAATAGTAACTACACAGTGAATAAATAGGAAACTGGTGCGTGTCGCGTGCGCTATAGCAATACCGCAAGTGCACGGGTCGCCCAAGTAATAAAGTAGTGAGTGAGTTATCGTTCCACTGAGGACAAGGCCAAGTACTAGTGCAAATCACCATACGAACATACTTCATGTATGTTCCCCTTGCTGCTCTTCATCAAGGTACATGTTATGATCCTCGCCGACTTGGCTGTTAGTATGGAGCTGAGCCTCGTGATTTTAACTTTGCTCCCAACTTAGACATGCCTTGCTTGACTGAAGCATACTTGGATCGGCTAAGGCAAAGCTGGCCTGCACGTTACACTTATCGACTGCCATAAATTTTATACTTGTCAATTCAGAAAGTGTTTTGTTAGGATGAAAAATAACTAAAGTAATAAAAGATGCTTCTTTTCCATTTATAATTTGTCATCACCTTTTGCAATTATGATTATTTATTTCATCCATATCTTGTCAAATACATATAATAGTGCACATAGAACAATTTTAACATTAATTCTATTTTATTAAATTGGGGAACAACCGAACATAAAGCCAGCATACACAAGATCACTCATGTTGCCAACTAGCCCTCTCGAATTTTCTAATTGACCATTTTCTCTCATTTAGCCCTAATTGTTGCCTAGCCCGACCTTTTGGGTTTTTGGGACTAGCGGTCTGCTCTAACTTTTGCCTAGGCCACCCTTTTTGGGTTTTCAACCTAGCAAGCTCTTTTTTTTTCATACATAAAAATTTTTCAACCTGTCAATGTTTACTGGCTCACTAAATTCGTTCCCATCCATGTCTGACAACTTCACCGCACCTTTGTTCATGACTTGTTTCATGACATATGGCCCTTCCCAGCTAGGTCTAAACTTTTCTCTTAGATAAGATACATTAGGCTTACATTGCTTCAACACCAAATCCCCAACTCTGAATTTTCTGACCTTAACCCTTCAATTGTAGGCCCTAGCTATCTTCTTTTGATACAGTTGGTGATGATATAGTGCCTTTAACCTTCTTTCTTCTAACAGAGCTAACTGTGTGTATCTGCTTGCTACCCATTCTATTTTAGGCAGTTCATCTTCCAAGACTACTCTCAGTGACTTGACCTCAATTTGAATTGGCAACACTACTTCCATTCCATAAACCAAAGAAAACGATGTCATTCCAGTAGGTGTTCCCACACTTGTCCTATATCCCCATAAAGCAAAGGGAAGCATTTCTGACTTGTCCCTGTAAGTCTTAGTCATCTTGGACAGAATTTGCTTAATTGTCTTATTCGTTGCTTCTACTGCACCATTAGCCTTTGGTCTATAAGGAGAGGATCGATGATGATGGATTTGGTACTTCAAGAATAAATCCTTAACTGCTCCTTGAAACTGAACCCCATTGTCTGATACCACACTGTGCAGGACCCCGTATATGCAGATGAGGTTCTTTTCAATAAACCTAGCCATTTGGCTTGCACCCAGCTTGTTGAAAGATTCGGCTTTGACCCATTTTGAAAAATAATCTACTGCTACTACAATGAATCGGTGACCGTTTGAAGCTGTAGGATGTACCTCTCTTATAATGTTGATACCCTAGGTGGCAAATGGCCAGGGTGAAGACATCGAATGCAGTTCTTTAGGAGGCATGTGATTCAAGTTACCATACATATGACATTGTTGGCACTTCTTAACAAAATCAATACAGTCTCTCTCCATGGTCAACCAATAGTAACCTTGTCGAATAACCTTCTTAACTAGGGCCAAACCACTCACATGCGGACCGCAACTTCTCGCATGTATTTCTGACATGATGCGCTCCACTTCAGGTTTTCTTAAACAT
This sequence comes from Garcia nutans, assembly GCA_947685225.1. Lineage (NCBI taxonomy): Eukaryota > Viridiplantae > Streptophyta > Magnoliopsida > Malpighiales > Euphorbiaceae > Garcia > Garcia nutans. The sequence continues at coordinate 8,476,915 of CANTUV010000068.1, forward strand.
CTTAAATGCACTCCATCAGGCCATCTTCGATATAACTCTCCATGGAAGGTGATATATTGTAATGACCACCGCCTTATGGCTCTTTAGTCTTTCTTTGTTGCCCCGGCGGGTATTCTCTTTCTTCCAAAAATCGCCTTATAGTATCATACCACACATCATGGTCTGTATCAATTTCCATGATTGTTTCGTATTCATAGCAAGGAGTTGATGAACTGGTCAAGATCAGAGGCTCAAGGAATAAGGTAATAGGGTTTTCCCATACCGAAGCCAACATGGCTAGGGTATTAGCCATCTGATTTTCTTCTCTTGATAGGTGTATAAACCTACACTCCTTAAAGTTCTTTTTCATCATGGTCAAGTAATGGTGGTATGGTTTTAATTTTTCTTCTTTCAACTCCCATTCTCCATTTACTTGGGATACAACTAGCAATGAATCACCATAAACTTCCACCTTATCCACCTTCATAATCATTAGGGTTTCCAAATAAAAAATACAAGCTTCGTATTCCACCATATTATTGGTTGCCCTAAATTTTAATTTTTTGGCTAAAGTGATGAGTTCCCCTTCGGGCAATTATAGTATAACTCCCAAACCTGCACCTTTCCTGTTTACTGCTCCATTAAAATACATTTTCCACCCTTGTACTTCAATTGCTTCTAAATGTTTATCTGGAAATTCCAAGATTACCTCTTCGCTTTCTGGTAATGGTTGTTGGGCCAGGAATTCTGCCATCACTCTACCTTTGATTGTTTTCCTGGTTACATAATCTATCTCAAATTCCTCTAATATTATCAACCATCGACTATATTTTCCAATTAAAGAAGGTTTCTCCCTTAAGTACTTCATTGGGTCCAACCTGGAAATTGCTTGCACACTATACGATTGAAAGTAATGCTGCAACTTCTTAGAAGACCAAACCACGGCTATACAGGTCTTTTCAATGATACTATAATTAATTTCATAAGGCAGCAGCTTTCTACTCAAATAGTAAATGACATGCTCAATCCTTGACTCATCTGCTTGGGCTAGCATGGCTCCTATCGACTCTTCTTCTACTGCTAAGTATAGTAATAGAGGTTTGCCGGGTTTAGGTGGTTTCAAAACAGGTGGATTCAACAAATACTCTTTTATTCAATCAAAGGCCTTTTGACATTCTTCATTCCATACGACCGGCTGATTCTTTCTAAACAATTTGAAGATAGGCTCACAAATTGTTGTGAGCTTTGCTATAAATATGCTAATGTACTGCAGTTTACCAATGAATCCCCGAACTTCTCTCTCCGTCTTTGGGGCTGGCATATCCCTGATTGCTTTGACTTTTTCAGGATCTATCTCAATGCCATTCGGACCAATCACATGTCCTAACAATTTACCTGAGGTAACACCGAATACACACTTCTTCGGGTTTAATCTTAGCTTATATTTCAAAGCTTTATCGAAGAATAACTCTAAGTTTTGGAAGTGTTGCTCCCTTGTGTCCGATTTCACCATCATATCATCAACATATACTTCAACTTCTTTGTGCATCAAGTCATGAAATAGTGTGGTGGCCATCCTTTGGTAGGTTGCTCTAGCATTCTTTAAGCCGAAAGGCATCACCCTATAACAAAATATACCCCATGTAGTAATGAAAGCAGTTTTGGCTTTATCCTCTTGGGCCATTAACACTTGATTGTATCCGAAAAATCCATCTACAAACGAGTGTAGAACGCTAGAGGCTGCACTATCAATGAGAACATCGATATGAGGTAAAGGAAAATCATCTTTAGTGGAAACCTTGATTAAATCTCTATAGTCCATGCAAACCCTTATTCTCCCATCTTTCTTTGGCACGGGTACTATGTTGGCTACCCAATCTGGGTATTCTATCACTTTAAGGAACTTCACTTATATTTGTTTAGTGACCTCTTCTTTAACCAATTCAGCCCACTCTGATCTTAATCGCTTAAGCTTTTGTTTGACAGGTTTTATGTGAGTGTAAGTAGGAATATGATGCTCGGCTATGTCTCGATCTATCCCCGGCATATCTTCATAAGACCAAGCAAATACTTCTTCATATTTTTTGAATATTTTTTCAAATCTCTCTCTCTCATCAAGAGTAAGGTCAGATGCTATGCTAATATTTTTAGGATTTTCAGTTGTTCCCAAATTTAATGATTGTGTGTTAACAGAATTAATATTAAAGATGCTCATGTAACTGCTATTTGAATGCAACCATCAGGAGAAACATCACACAAGTAAGCAAAATTAGACTTTATTGCATTCATTTTGGAAAAGAAAACATCATCATCCTCATACAAAGCAGACAAATTAAAATCAAAATCAAAATCATTGTCCTCAGAATCATAAAGCAGGATGTCTTCAAACTTTTCTTCAACCAGGGTGGCAATCTCCTCCGGAGTCTTCTTGGCTTTCAGGGCAGCTTCATTCATCACTTTTGGATTGGATTCTTTGTTGGTTGATAGGGTGAGCTCTTTATTCACTTGCTCCACTAGCTCGGCAACATCTGTAAAAATTTCAAAACCTGGGATTAACTTACCCATGAACATGATTGGCTTAGGCCTTCCTTGGAGTGGTCCCATATCTGGAGCTTTGACAAAGATCTCTTCAAGTGGTGGGAAGCTCATCTTCTCACTCTTCTTTTGCTGGACATCGTTGTCTTCATCATATCCCAACCCTTTATTGGAAGTTTGAGTTTTAAAATCTGGTAACTTTGTCAAACCGGCCTTACCTTTTCCAAGACCAGATCAGGGAAGGTAGTTCATGTTCTTCATCATATTCAAGACTTTGGAATCCATTACTTCTTTATCAGAAATTGCGGCTATTTAAAAGCCATTGAGAGGCCTCTCAATCATTAGAGCGTTAATAATCTCATTATTTTCAGCTTCAATGACCACTGCTCATCTCCGTTGGGGAACTTAATCTTTTGATGAAGGGTGGAAGGAACTCTACCAAGAGGATGAAACCATGGTCGTCCCAAGAGTAAGGCAAAGGTAACCGGTATGTCTAAAACAACAAACTCAATAATAGATTCAATTGGAATAACCTTGGCAGTGGCTTTGAAAGTCCCTTCGGCATGCCTCTTAGTGTTGTCATAAGCACAAATCGTTACCTCGGTCGGGATTAGATCTCTTGTTGACATGGCTAGCTTTGGTAATATCTTAAGAGGCAAACATTTATGGCGGACCCATCATCGACCATTATACAAGGAGTCATCGTCCCCTTAACTTCTATTTTGATAAAGAGAGGGCGGATGTGGTCTCTCCCCTCCTCCAGTAAGCCCGCATCCGAAAAAGAAATTGCTTCCATATTAACTTCACTCTTTTCTTGGACCTCTTCACATTTCATTACTTCCCTAATTTTTATGAAGTTGATCAACTCCTCTAGTGTCGTGGAGGTAGAAATTGGCATGCTAGCTAAGGCTTTGGCCATAGTTTCTCGGTGCTTTTTAGAAGTAGCTAACAAGTCCCAAATGCTAACACTTACTTGGGTTCTTTTCAATTGCTTGAGCACAGCATCATCTTCTTCTATTTTGACTTCCTTCCCCTTATTAGTTTCTATCTCCTTAAGTGGTGGCCTTGCGTAAGGCTTACCGGATCTAGTATTCACCATCTCATCTTTGACGGGCTGCGAGGAATTGAGAGCGAGAATTGGCGATGGCGGGCTGCCAGGCCATTTTGCCCGCAGGAATGGCGAAATGGCCTTGGCCATCTCTCCAGCAGGAGGTTCCTGCAGGTGAAATGGCCCAAGGCCATTTCGTCCAATTACTTTCAGCGACAAATTTTTTCAGTCGCCGATTTTTATTTTTATTTATTTATTTATTATTATTATTATTACTTTAATTATAAGAAATAAATACTAAAACAAATATTATTTAATTAAGATAACATAAAAATTATTTTGGACTAAATAAAATATATTGGATCGGATTGGGTAAAAAATTAAGGGTCTACAGGGTGCTGGGCCGTTTCTCACCTTCCCCACATGTACCCAGCTTTTCAAACCCATTAGGCGGTTGGGGATTCCTTAGGATTTGAGTCATCCACCTCTTTCTTTTTTTCAGCCTGTCCAGGTGGCGACTCCATTTTCTCTAGGCTTAGGCCCGTGTTCTCTAAGGCCCCGAGCCTAAATAGTGTCGAAGTACAAAAGAACCATTCAACCGAGAGTGGAGGTAAAAATCCCTGCTCACAAATGGTACAAGTGATTTGATTATCACATGATAGTATTAGCATTACTCGTTGTGAGTATGATTGTTTTTTATACCTTAAGTCTTTAAAGAATGGATCCTTCATCTTGTTGATTTATGTTAATGATATTTTAATTGTTGTAAGAGACATGAAAGATGTGTGTGACCTTAGATCCTTGTTAAGTTAAGAGACTATAAGAAACTTCTTGTCATGAAGATTAACATGGATAGAAAAATAAGGAAGCTATGACTCTCGTAGAAGAAATATATTGAAAGAGTATTGGAGAGATTCGGTATAGGCAAAACAAAACTAGTTACTAATCCTCTAGTTAATTATTTAAATTGTCTAACCATCGGTGTCATAGAACAGAGGAAGAACTACAATACATGATAAAGGTTTCATATGCTAGTGCCATAGAGAGTTTGATGTATGTGATGGTGTGTACAAGACCCGACTTTAGCATAAACATTTAGTATGTTTAATAGGTTTATGGCTAATCTTGGCAAGGAATACTGGTATGCTGTAAAGTGGATTCTTCAATACTTGAGTGGTACCTTTAATTATGGGATTTGGTATGGTGCCATAAATAAGTTGGTCTGTGTTATTGGATATGTTGATTTAGACTACATTAGAGATGTAGATGATAGGAATTCTACTGCAGTCTATATCAAAATGCCATAGAGTTGTCTGAGAATCAAGTGTATCATACTAGAACAAAGCATACTAACTTGAAATATCACAACATTAGAGAGTTAATTTCATTAAGTGAGGTTCTATTGATGAAGGAGACAATTCAACATATATGTTGACAAAAATGCTACCTTTGGAGAAGTTCAAACATTGTTTGGACTTGCTTCAAGTAAAAAACTAAGAATATGTGAAGATGATGGAACTCTAGGCACATGTCTTTAATATTTACCAAGGTGGAGATTGTTAAATAATGACTCATAATAAAAATCAGTTTAGTATTAAGAGTTCCAATAAAGAGCCAATTTAATAATAAAGTTTTATAATAGACTTGAAGTAAGAAAAGTAGGATAGGAAAAGAATTTTCTTGTATTTCTAGGATAAGACCGATAAGACAACTTCCTCATAACCCAACAAGATTTTTCCTAGGCTCGCTCTAAAACCTAAGTGTTTCAAAGCTCACATTCAAAATTACAATTGTGTTTAATGCTCGCACCCAACACTTAAGGATTATAAATAGAAATTTTGATGTAAACAAATGAAAGTTGTTAATCTTGGCAATTAAAATTAATATCCTCCTGAAAAATGAGATTTCTTATGGTATTTATAGCCTTCAAGATTTGATATGGTCTTTTGAAGTGGGTACCAACATGTTTGATTCTTATCTCCCACTTTAGTCACTTTTCAAAGTAAGTTCATGGTCGGACTGCCTTTGGTCTGGTCGGCCCATGGTCGATTCGGTCAGACTTGAGTTAGTCCGGTCATGCTATCCATTTTTTTTTTGACAAAAATTCTTCAATGGCTTGTACACTTGGAATCCACTAATTGAGTGAATAAGTAATGACTATAATTTTGAAAATATGTTATTATAGTCCGATCGGGAGAAGTTCACTTTGGTATTTTTTATCCTAGCATGCTAAGATTTTGAGAGTATCGATAAATGTCAACTGATGCGTGCCGTATGCTATATGCAATTACCGCAAGTGCACGGGTCGCTCAAGTAATATAATAGTGAGTGAATGTCGTTCCTCTAGGGACAAGGCCAAGTACTAGTGCAAATCTTAATTGTTGTTTAGTGAATTAATAGTTGTGTGATGTGTTGTAACTAAAATCAACTAATTAATGAATGAAAGGAAATTTAATGTTGTGCACAAAAAGATTTATAATGATAAAACTATCCAGATATTGAATCCCCCTAGCCTCAATGATATTTATAAACAATCCATTCAGCTAAATCATTTAATCAAATTGAATTGGCATTCCTCTAACTTAGATTAAAGCCTCTCTCGAGCGGATTAATCCCTAATCACTAAGTAGAGTGCTGGAATCTCTTCTCAAAACACAATTAAATAGATCATGCATTAATGACAAGGAACTATAAACCAAAGGATCTTGTAGGTCTATCTCTAGTACCCCAATCAATCCTCAATCCTTATGAGTATTCAATTCACATCAAGCTTTCTCAAGTCAATAATATGAAAACAATAACCAATCAACAAGCATGCTATTATCAATTGGAAATAACAACAAGTATCATAAGAATAAAACAACTCAATTAATTGATTCAACTGAATACAATTGTTCAATTCATACAAATTGGCTAGGGTTCATCAATATCTAGATAGAGAAAGATTTAGTTCATATTAACAGCTAGAAAAACAGAGTAAGATAAATGAGTAAGAGAAACCAAACAATTCATGGCAGTGAATCTGTATTTCTTCACTTGAGCTCTTGATTCTTGGTTTAGGGCTTGAGTATGGTGTTGATCTTCCTTCAATCTCAGCTCAAGACCCTTCTCCTTGCTCCAGCAGATGGCTCTCCCTTCTCTTCTTTCTTCTCTATTTCCAGAAATGCTCCAGCAAAAACTGCCTTTCTTCTCCCTCTCTTCTTTTTTAATCCCTTCCAAATCTCCAGCCCATACCTCCAGCTCACTCATCCCCTCCATTGTCTACCACTTTCCCTTGGTTCATCACCCTTTTCCCTGATTTAGGCAAGCTTTTCTTTTCTTGTTCTTTCTTTTTGACAAAGGCCCAGCTGTTGTCCCCCACTTATTCCTCAATCAGTACAAAGAATCTCACTTTTCGACAGGTGACACGACCACTGACACGCCCATGTCACTGGGCGTGTCATAGGCACTTGTGATCTTGAACCAAAGGCACGTCCACTGACACGCCCGTGTTACTGGGCGTGTCATAGCTACTGTAAGTCTGAATAAAAGGCACGTTCCTTGGCACGCCTGTGGTACTGGATGTGTGATAGCTACTGTGAGTCTGGATGAATTACACGCTCATTGACACGCCCGTGGTCCTGGGCGTGTCGCAGCTACTGTGACTCTGGACAAATGGCACGTTTGGTGACACGCCTATGCACTAAGCGTGTCATAGCCACTGAATGCAGAAACAGGGACACGTCTAACGACACGCCCGTGTGCGTGGGCATGTCCATTGACAGATTTTGCTCTTTTCTTCTACTTTCATCCGTAATTGCTCCGAAATAACCAAATGCCTCAAATTATCAAGATTTTCTGAAATTATCCTTAAATTGCACTTTGAACAAACAAATTAAACTCAATTTGATAATAATCATATTAAGAAATGGGAATAAAATATCATTAATTGTGTACTTATCAAATTCCCCTACACCTGAGTTTTTGCTTGTCCTCAAGCAAACTAAATTACTGTAATAAGCAGAAATGACGGACTCCCTCTATATTCAAAAAGAAGAATAAAGTTTTGACAATGCTCGAATCGGATAACCTCACTTTCTAAATCAAAATGATTCACAATCATAACAGCTGAATCAAGAAGTTTCAAAATAAAAATTTCACATGCCTAAAACCTAAAAATCCAGAGTTAAAAAATTGAGCATAAAATTCCAGCAAATTCAAATGCCATGAACAAAGTGCGAAAAACGTGAGTTTTCTCTTAAGCATTCTAACCCTCAATTTTTTTTTTTTACGATTTAAGGAGCCCAACTTGTTTGAACTGATACTAGCCTTTTGACGCGAAGGTAAACATTTGTGATGCCGACCCCCGGTTACTCAGCCAGAATCACCGTTCAAATGGCTACTAGCACTATTCATGATTCTAACTTATTTGTAGTCAAAATCAGCGGAACAGGGAAAAATTTTCAAAGCTCCTTAGAATTATTTGTTTTAGTTATTTTTATTCAAGGGTTATAAACTTAAGGGTCGTACCAAGTCCGACTCAAGAATCTACGGAATTGTATTATGCTCAAAATTGTAACTAAGGTTTTAAACTCTAGTAATGTTCCAATTTCCATCGATCCACAACTTAACTATAGCCATTACAATCGATCCTCAACAATTGATCGAAATCACTAAGTTAACCTCAACAAGAAATTGTCATTTATGAAATTTCAAATTAGTTTAACATGTAAAGGGAAATCACATCAAATTATACTTATCATAACAATTTAGCTTACTTAGCAGGCATTTATTGAGACAAATGAATCAAAAAAAAATGAAGTAGAAATTTATTCAATAAAGTATACCTCTCCCTTACTTAAGATGCACATTGTCCTCAATGTGTGCGCAAAACATGAAACAATGAAGAGAGATAATTACTGCCCTTTTTCAAGTCCATGAGTGGGTGAAAATGAGTACGGTGCCAAGAGTGCGGTGAAGGTGGTATTGCAGCAAAATAGTATTCTACAATGCACTCAAAACAAGGTTAATATATAGAAATAAATAAAGAAACGAAACAATGCTAAAGAAAATAATAATAATACTAATCCAAAAGCACGTAAAAGAAGAAAAACTAAAAAGCGTATTAAATAAATAAAGAAATAAAGAACGACATCAAAATAAAATAAAAATGTGGCTAATCAATGCTGGTCTCATCATCATCGGAGACATCAACTGGTGGAGAGGGTTTCGGTGCAGGAGCAGGTGCAGGAGCAGGTGTCGGTGCACGGGCAGGTGGCTGATAGGGTGGAGGTGGTGGCTGCGAAGGGTGGAATCCCTGATACCGCCAGAACTCCAACATGGATTGCTCTAGCCACTGTCGCCTCAAGATCTCATGATCTAACTGGGCTTGGAAGTCTTCCTGCTGGATTAGGATCATATTTTGGTTTAGAGCGATATTGTTTATCATACCTTCCATCCGACACATCTGGCGCTCAAATTCGGTGGGTTTCCTGTCATCATCCCACTTCTCATTAATTGACTGCCGCCAATCTCGGAATGCAGGAGGCTGGACAAAGGAAGGCCTGGCAGAAGAAGAAGGTGCAGCAGCATCAGATGGTCCAGCAGCAGATGGTCCAGCAGCAGAAGGTCCAGCAGCAGAATCTGATGGTGGAGGTGGTATATCGGCAGTAGGAGCACAAGGAGCCGGCTCTGGTAAATCTGAATCCATAGGAGCAGCCCGCAACCCAGCTACCTATTCCCTGTTCAACCTCTTTAGTGTGTCCATACCCAATATCTTGGGCATACCGTCCACCGTCATCGGGAGGCAACCATCTAACACACCCAGCAGTTGAGCGAGTCTCGTGACATACATGCCACCATGTAAAGCACCTGAAGCTCCCTTCCGAGACTGCTCATGGAAGAAATGGGTGATGGCATGGGCAACATTGCACCGGGTCTTATTTTGCATGCAGTGCAGAAAGAACAGATCCCTCAAGGTCACCACCCCTGTACTGCTCAGTCTGGCTGTAAGTGTGTGAACCAACAAATTATGCACCACCCGGCAGGGGAAAGAAATGAAGTTGGATGCTTTGGAGACCTTCGGCTGATATCTATCGGCAGTGGGGGCAAAGTCATGCCAAACCCGAGGTGGAACAACATCATACTCAGCAAAATCCACCTCGGAACTGAGATAATCGGTGGTCTGGACTTCCTCTTCAGTATACAACCCGAGATGTACCCCAAGGTCGTTGATGCTCATGTGGAACCTCTGCCCTCCCAGTCGGAATTTAATTGTAGGCTCAATGATGGAGATTTTGGTCTTCTGGTACTGGAAGGTGCAATAAAACTCAAGTGTAAGCTCTCGGTATGAAGGCTCGTGGATAGAGAAGAGCTGACCCCACCCCGGTTGATCAATCATCTCTTTCACTTCTGCAGCAATATTAACCATTTCCATAGCCTCCCAGTCTAAATACCGAGGTGCCGACCATTCTTTGTTGCCAAACAACTCGAACCGTCGTCGTTCCTCACCGTTTGAGAATTTGAGGCACTTATGTCCCGCCATGAATTTAGAAGTTGGACGGGTAGCAGGCTGGCTGGAACTGCCCTCCCCTCGGGCCCGTTTGGCTGGAAGCTGGGACGATGATTGCTTGCGAGGGCCCATTTTTGATAAATCTGCAAGAATAAATTAAATTGTTCGTCAATAACGAAAGTATAGCACAATACAAGTTGAACCAAAATGCAGGTAAAACAACGCAATCCACCTAGAACCATACACCTCAATTAATCGCAGGCAATAAACCAACCCGAACGATAAACACACAATAAAGCCAAACAACAAATTAACCATAAACCACAAGTAACTAGGATTAATCAAACAATTGCAAAACCAACATTTTTATGCAATTTCAAATAACACAACAGAGCGACACAAATGATTATTCGATCATTTGATTAATCAACATATTATTCATAAATTACAAGTGACTAGAATCAAAACAATTATTTGAGCAATCAACACAATAATAACACAACGGAATAACGCAAATGATTAATTATTAAAACAAACCTAACAACAGATTATTTGATTACTCAATAATTAAAAAAAATAAAACAAATTCCGAATCAAGCGGAGTCCAAAACGATAATCAAAATCAAACGCCACAAAAATTTAAAACACACCGGAATAAAGCAAACAAATCACGACATTTCGAATTTCATGGTATACACAAGCAAATACAAAGATTATATATGAAAAACGCAAGAAAAATGAAGAAAAAAACAAACAAAAATCGAAAGAAAAAAAAAATTAGATTTCATACCTGAAATCGCAAATCCGATGGAAAAACGAGAGGTCACACGCAAATAATGCAAGCCCGGGGGTAGAATTCGTTTGAAAATCTAATGGGTGTGTGATTTAGCCGGTGAAAACGCAAAAAATTTGAGAGAAAACGAGAGAAATTGAGAGAAGATTTGAGTTTTTTCGGAAAAATGGGCGTGGGGCTATATATAGAAAACGTCAACACGCCCAGAGACACGCCCGTGTTACTGGGCGTGTCCAAAGATTTAAAAGCCAGTTTACGGGACACGCTTTTGGACACGGGTGTGTCCATGGGCGTGTCTCAGCTACTGGATGAAATTTCAATTTACACGCCCATAAACACGGGCGTGCTCATGGGCGTGTCATACATACTGTGACACATATGCAATCAACACGCCCACTAATCTGGGCGTGTTCCTGGGGCGTGTCCATTTCAAATTTCAAATTTCAAATTTTCAATTTTTTTTATAGAGACACGTTCATGAACACGGTAGTGTCCATGGGCGTGTGATAGCTTCTGTTTGAAAATAAAACGACACGCTCATAGACACGGGTGTGTCCATGGGCGTGTAGTAGCTACTGTCTGAAAAGATAATTTACACGCCCACTGACACGGGCGTGTTCATGGGCGTGTAATAGCTACTGCCTGAAAAACATAATGACACGCCCACAGACACAGGCGTGTTCATGGGCGTGTGCTCAATTTATTCACCAAAAATCGAATTCTCTCTGCAACTTCAAATTAGGTAAAACAACAACCACCCATTCAATAAAAGAAAGTTAAAACAAAATGACAAACAAATCAAAAACGTAAAAACGGTGGGTTGCCTCCCACCCAGCACTTCTTTAACGTCATATTAGTTGGACGGTTGGACGAATGTCCCTAATCTTGGAGGTGCAAAACCTCCTTGAAGGCCTGTATTTCCCCTCCAAAATAAGGTTTGAGCCTGTGCCCATTGACTTTGAAAACTCCTTTTTCCGGGTGGCTTATTTCAACCACTCCGTAAGGGAAAACTTCCTTGACAGTAAAAGGACCGGACCAACGAGATTTCAACTTACCTGGAAAGAGTCAGAGCCTTGAATTATATAGCAATACCTGATCTCCTGCTTGAAACTCTTTCTGCTTCTTGATGTGAGCATCATGCCATCTCTTGGTACGTTCCTTGTACATCTTTGCATTGTCATAAGCTTGCAACCTCCACTCGTCTAGTTCATTTACCTGTAATTTTCGCCTTTCACCTGCACAAGCTAGATCAAGGTTAATCTGTTTTATTGCCCAATATGCATGATGTTCTATCTCAACAGGTAAATGGCAAGCTTTTCCATATACCAATCTAAATGGTGTAGTGCCTAAGGGAGTTTTAAAAGCAGTTCTGAAAGCCCATAGGGCATTGTCCAATTGCTTGGACCAATCCTTTCAGGATCGTGCAACAGATTTTTCCAGAATTCGTTTGATTTCCCTATTTGTGTTCTCGACTTGGCCACTGGTTTGGGGGTGATAAGGAGTAGCAAACCTGTGTGTAACTCCTAATCTATTTAAAACCTTTTCAAGCTGAGTGTTACAAAAATGAGTACCCCTATCACTGATAATTGCTTTTGGCGTGCCAAACCGAGAAAATAATTTCTTCAAAAATTGCACTACAACCCTAGCATCATTGGTTGCCAAGGCTTGGGCTTCAGGCCATTTAGACACATAATCAATAGCTACCAAAATATATTTGTTGCCAAAAGAGTTGGGAAATGGTCCCATAAAGTCAATTCCCCAAACATCAAAAATTTCACAAACTAGGATCCCATTTTGGGGCATCTCATCACGAGATGAAATGTTTCCAGCCCTTTGGCATTGATCACAGTGAACTACAAATTCATAGCTATCTTTAAACAAATTGGGCCAATAGAATCCTGATTCTAACACCTTTTGAGCAGTTCTATTTGCCCCCATATGACCACCAGCTGGTCCGGCATGGCATTCACTAAGTATGTTCATTGATTCGGGCCATGCCACACATCTTCGGATCATGTGATCCTTACACAACTTAAACAAAAAGGGATCCTCCCAAAAATAATACTTTAGATCAGAAAATAATTTCTTCTTTGCTTGATAAGTTAGGTTCTTAGGGAGTTCCCTAACAGCTAAGTAATTTGCAAAGTCTGCAAACCATGGTGTTTCAAAATTTAAACCACTTACCTTACTTACCATAGCGTATAGCTGTTCATCGGGGAAGTGATCATCAATGTCCCCTTCTTCAAGTCTCTCTAGGGTTGGATTCTCCAGGCGAGAGAGATGATCTGCTGCAAGATTTTCGGCTCCCTTCTTATCTTGAATTGTTAAGTCAAATTCCTGCAACAACAAAACCCATCGGATTAGTCTAGGTTTAGCATCAACTTTCGCGAATAAGTACCTTAAAGCTGAATGGTCTGTATACACAATCACCCTTGACAAGATTAGATATGATCTAAACTTGTCAAAGGCAAAAACCACAGCTAGCAGCTCTTTCTCTGTAGTTGTGTAATTGGCTTGAGCTGCATTCAAGGTTTTGCTCGCATAGTAGATTGGATGGAAGTATTTCTCTTTGCGTTGGCCCAAGACTGCTCCTACTGCAAAGTCACTTGCATCACACATCAGTTCGAAGGGTAGATTCCAATTAGGAGCTACCATGATTGGAGCATGGGTCAATTTCTCCTTCAGGGTCGTGAATGCTCTCAGACATTCCTCATCAAAAACAAAATCGACATCCTTCTCAAGGAGTCTTGTCAATGGACGGGCTATCTTAGAGAAATCTCGAATGAACCTTTGATAAAAACCTGCATGCCCTAGGAAACTTCTGATGGCTTTCACAGATGTGGGTGGTGGTAGCTTCTCAATAATGTCTATCTTTGCCCGATCCACCTCAATGCCCTTGCTCGAAATCTTGTGTCCCAACACGATTCCTTCTTGAACCATGAAATGACACTTTTCCCAATTCAGCACCAAATTTGTTTCCTCACATCTCATCAAAACCCTCTCAAGGTTTTCCAAACACTTTTCAAATGAGCTGCCATAGACTGAGAAATCATCCATAAACACCTCCATAATGTCTTCTATGAGTTCATCAAAGATTGCTATCATGCATCTTTGGAAAGTGGCAGGGGTGTTACACAACCCAAATGGCATTCTTCGATATGCAAATGTCCCATATGGGCAGGTGAATATAGTCTTCTCTTGGTCTTCCGGTGCGATGGGAATTTGGAAATAGCCTGAAAGGCCATCCAAAAAGCAGTAGTATTCATGGCCGGATAACCTCTCCAACATCTGATCAATGAAGAGTAAAGGAAAGTGATCCTTTCTAGTTGCATCATTTAATTTTTTGTAGTCAATGCAAACCCTCCAACCAGTAACTGTTCTTGTTGGAATCAGCTCATCATTTTCATTAGGGATCACTGTCATCCCTCCTTTCTTCGGTACTACTTGAACTGGGCTCACCCAAGAACTATCCGAGATCGGATATATAATCCCTGCATCAAGTAGTTTTATCACTTCAGCCTTAACAACATCCTTCATCTTTGGGTTCAGTCTCCTCTGTGGTTGCACTACTGGCTTGAATTCATCCTCCATCAGTATCTTGTGAGTGCAATAGGATGGACTAATCCCCTTGATATCTGCTATCTTCCAAGCTATCACTTGCTTGTGTTTCTGCAACAACTGGATGAGTTTTTCTTTTTGCTTAGAAGATAGGTGGGAACTCAGAATGATGGGCAATCTCTTTTTCTCTGCCAAAAACCCATACTCAAGGTGATCCGGAAGAGGTTTCAGTTCCAAGTTGGGTGGATCAATCACCGATGGTTTTGGCTTTTCTTCCTTTGGCATTTCAATGGTCTCATATGCCCTGCATTTGAATGATTTGCTTGCTTCAAGAAAAGCAAGCTGCTCCATTGCTTCTTGACCCTCGATATTTTCCTGAAATAAACACAACTCAAGGGGATCCTTGGAAACAATGTTAGTTAAACAATTTACGGTCTCATGCTCAACAACATCATTGCATGATTCCGCCTCATCAAGTGAAAGTGAATGTTTCATGGCATCATGTATCCTAAAAATTACTTTCTCCTCACCCACTCTCAAAGTCAATGTGCCGTCGTGAACATCAATAAGGGCATGGGCTGTATTCAAAAATGGCCTACCAAGAATAAGCGAAACATCCACATCCTCATCAATATCAATGACAACAAAATCATTGGGGAAAATGAAATCCCCGACTTTTACCAACACATCTTCTATTATGCCATGAGGGTGGACTACCGATTTATCGGCAAGTTGGATGGTCATGAGTGTTGTTTTAGGTTGACCAATGCCTAGCTCTTTAAACATTTTATAGGGCATAACACTTATGCTAGCCCCCAAATCAGCTAAAGCACTTTTAACCTCAAGATTACCTATAAAACATGGACTGGTAAAACTACCTGGATCTTTTAATTTCTTAGGTAATCTTCTTTGCAAAATTGCTGAACTTTTTTCAGATAAATGCACTAAAGATACTTCCTCAAGTTTCCTTTTGTTAGAAAGGATATCTTTCAAAAATTTAGCATACTTAGGCATTTGTGACAAAGCTTCAGCAAATGGAATGTTAATATGCAATTGTTTAAAGAGTTCAAGGAACTTGCCGAACTGAGCATCAATCTTGTCCTTGTTCAACCTTGCCGGATAGGGTACTCTAGGTCGGTATTCCTTCAAATTGGGGCTTCTTGCTTGTGGCTGCTTCACTCTTTCACTTTCAAGTGCAGCTTTCTCTCCCGAAGTGGTAGGAGGATCTTCTTCTTTTTCTTTTTCTTGCTCTTCAGCCCTCTTCTTGTCCACATCTCCATTGATTTCTTTTCCACCCCTTAGTGTAATTGCCTTAAGTTGCTCCTTAGGGTTTGCCTCAGTGTTGCTAGGTAAACTTCCTTGTTGTCTTTCACTGAGCAATTTGGCAATTTGCCCCACCTGATTCTCCAAATTGTGAATGGAGGCTTGTTGATTTCTAAGGGAGGTTTCAGTTGATTGAAACCTTGTTTCAGAAGCTGCTATAAATTTCTCCATCATGTCCTCCAAACTACTCTTTCTTGGAGGGGCAGCTTGTTGATGCTGGGGTTGCTGGAATCCAGGGGGATGTCTTGGATTATTTTGATTTGTCCATGAGAAATTTGGATGATTCCTCCACCCCGGATTGTATGTGTTGCTGTATGGATTATTTTGTTGTTGCCTTGGCATATTTCCAACATAATCTACCTGCTCTTGCTTGGCAAACATGTTGCCACTTTGGCAATCTTGACTTTGGTGTCCACCTCCACACCATTCACAAGACATCACCTGCATAACCTTTCCTGAAGAAGAAGCCAAAGAATCAAATTTCTTATTCAATGCTTCTAATTGGGCTATCAATGCCACCACCGGATCTAATTGGTGTGATCCCACGGCCTTCAGCTTTCCTTGCTCTCTTGGGGCTTGCCATTGATAATTGGTGATGGCCATATCTTCAATTAAGTCCCTTGCTTGTTCAGGTGTCTTGTTATTGATGGTACCACCAGCTGCTGCATTAATGGATTGTTTACTTACATAATTCAACCCATTGTAAAATGTTTGAATTTGAAGCCATAGTGGAAGCCCATGATGAGGACACCTTCTCAGCAAATCTTTGAATCTCTCCCAGGCATCATAAAGAGTCTCACCATCTTGTTGTAAAAAGGATGAGATGTCATTCCTTAACTTGGCAGTTTTTGATGGTGGGAAATATTTCTCTAAGAACTTCTCTGCCAATTGGGCCCAGGTGGTGAAAGTTCCTGGAGGAAAGGATTTCAGCCACTTCTTTGGTCTGTCTCTAAGAGAAAATGGGAACAACCTCAGCCTAATTGCATCTTCTGAGACATTGTTTATCTTAAATGTGTCACAAATCTCCAGAAAATTCTCAAGATGTGCATTAGGATCTTCATCAGGGAACCCATCGAATTGACAAGTTTGCTGCACCATTTGAATCACATTCGCCTTTATTTCGAAGTTGTTTGCAGCAACTGTCGGCCTCCGGATACTTGATTCAGCCCCATTTAAATTGGGCTTAGCAAACTCCTGCATTGTTCTTGGTCCAGCTCCTTCCATCACTTCGAGTATTTCTTCTTGTTCAATTTCCAGGTTTGCTCTTGAACTTACGTCTTCCAGATCTGCTTCCTCTTCTTCCTTTTGCTTTCTCCTCAAGGTTCTTTCTAGTTCTGGGTCTAACTCCAGTAGTTGGGATGAGCTAGATCTGGTCATAAACAGTAAGAAATACCTACAATGATAGTAAACCAGCAAGAACTAAAATTAAAGATGATTAAAAAGAAAACTAAATCAACAATCTTAATTATTTTACTAATATTGAAACCGTTGTCCCCGGCAGCGGCGCCAAAAACTTGATGCATGCCGTATGCTATATGCAATTACCGCAAGTGCATGGGTCGCTCAAGTAATATAATAGTGAGTGAATGTCGTTCCTCTACGGACAAGGCCAAGTACAAGTGCAAATCTTAATTGTTGTTTAGTGAATTAATAGTTGTGTGATGTGTTGTAACTAAAATCAACTAATTAATGAATGAAAGGAAATTTAATGCTGTGCACAAAAAGATTTATAATGATAAAACTATCCAGATATTGAATCCCCCTAGCCTCAATGATATTTATAAACAATCCATTCAGCTAAATCATTTAATCAAATTGAATTGGCATTCCTCTAACTTAGATTAAAGCCTCTCTCGAGCGGATTAATCCCTAATCACTAAGTAGAGTGCTGGAATCTCTTCTCAAAACACAATTAAATAGATCATGCATTAATGACAAGGAACTATAAACCAAAGGATCTTGTAGGTCTATCTCTAGTACCCCAATCAATCCTCAATCCTTATGAGTATTCAATTCACATCAAGCTTTCTCAAGTCAATAATATGAAAACAATAACCAATCAACAAGCATGCTATTATCAATTGGAAATAACAACAAGTATCATAAGAATAAAACAACTCAATTAATTGATTCAACTGAATACAATTGTTCAATTCATACAAATTGGCTAGGGTTCATCAATATCTAGATAGAGAAAGATTTAGTTCATATTAACAGCTAGAAAAATAGAGTAAGATAAATGAGTAAGAGAAACCAAACAATTCATGGCAGTGAATCTGTATTTCTTCACTTGAGCTCTTGATTCTTGGTTTAGGGCTTGAGTATGGTGTTGATCTTCCTTCAATCTCAGCTCAAGACCCTTCTCCTTGCTCCAGCAGATGGCTCTCCCTTCTCTTCTTTCTTCTCTGTTTCCAGAAATGCTCCAGCAAAAACTGCCTTTCTTCTCCCTCTCTTCTCTTTTTTATCCCTTCCAAATCTCCAGCCCATACCTCCAGCTCACTCATCCCCTCCATTGTCTACCACTTTCCCTTGGTTCATCACCCTTTTCCCTGATTTAGGCAAGCTTTTCTTTTCTTATTCTTTCTTTTTGACAAAGGCCAGCTGTTGTCCCCCACTTATTCCCCAATCAGTGCAAAGAATCTCACTTTTCGACAGGTGACACGACCACTGACACGCCCATGTCACTGGGCGTGTCATAGGCACTTGTGATCTTGAACCAAAGGCACGTCCACTGACACGCCCGTGTTACTGGGCGTGTCATAGCTATTGTAAGTCTGAATAAAAGGCACGTTCCTTGGCACGCCCGTGGTACTGGACGTGTGATAGCTACTGTGAGTCTGGATGAATTACACGCTCATTGACACGCCCATGGTCCTGGGCATGTCGCAGCTACTGTGACTCTGGACAAATGGCACGTTTGGTGACACGCCTATGCACTGAATGTGTCATAGCCACTGAATGCAGAAACAGGGACACGTCTAACGACACGCCCGTGTGCGTGGGTGTGTCCATTGACATATTTTGCTCTTTTCTTCTACTTTCATCCGTAATTGCTCTGAAATAACCAAATGCCTCAAATTATCAAGAATTCCTGAAATTATCCTTAAATTGCACTTTGAACAAACAAATTAAACTCAATTTGATAATAATCATATTAAGAAATGGGAATAAAATATCATTAATTGTGTACTTATCATCAACTCTACTGGAACTTCAGTATATTTTTCACTCTGGCTCAGTTTGGTCGGACTGCATAAGATCCTATCGTACTAGATGTTGTATGTTGATGTTTTTGGAGTACTAGTGACTATGAGCTCTACTTGAGGCTCTGAGATTTTAGCTTAAGCTTGATATGGTCAGACTAATACCAAGTTCGGTCAACTTGGGATTAGAATGGTTGTGCTCTTGTTAGCTCATTCTTGCAATGGTCGTGCTCCTGTCAGGTTAGTCTTGGCACGGTTAGACTACTACCAAATCTGAGCATGCTTGGCATGGTCACACTCTATATTGTTATGGCTAACTTTCATAACTTGAGTCCAGCCGTATTCTTAAGAATTTAAGAGTGCTCTTGATCATGATGCTCATTGGGTGAAATTTCTTTATTTTTTATAGCCATGGTCCGGTAGGTCTGATGTTGGTCCGATCAGACTTCATAACAATACTCTAAAATTAAGTTCCTATAAAATGCAACTTGATACAAAACATTAATGCCATTAAATGTGATTGCCTAAGATCAAAATAGAGTTCATTAGGCCAAGATTTTGGCTAACAAAATTGGACCAAAATGACCTCTGGCTGCATTCACTTCGGACATGCCGTGCATGTTGTTGCCTGTCCAAGACCCACACAAACAACCTAGTGCCGCTCTATTGCCGCTGGTGCTCTTGCTCCTCTGTGGCCAGCATGAATAGCCATTAGCCTCATGGATGATCCTCGCACACCACGGCTTGCAGTGCACTACGTAGACTATCCAAGTGCACCACGACCTACTATGCGTGCAAGGACTATTTTTGTCATTTTAGGCTCGTTTGACCTCTGATTCATGTGATTCAAGTTGTGTTAGATTCATTATTATATGGGATTTAGTTTTCTTTTAAAATTGAGGACCGTTCAGGCTAGTCTAGGCCCAATCGAGCTCATCTAAATTTTGACTCATGCGATTTTAATTTTTTTGGAACTGCAATCGTATTTACCCTAATTTAGGTGCTAAATTAGGGATTCATAGCTGCCTCCCATCATGGTTTTTTGTCTAAAAAGTGACCATAATGTCTTGAACACTATGACTTTGATGCAAGATGTCATGTCATGTCATGTAATTAGATGATTGTTCGCTCTAAAATATTTACAATGGTCCATTCTAAGATTGTTTTAGAATTTCTATGTAAACCTATGCTAATGGGATAAGAGGAGGCCCATCTATATTTGACCTAAGATGTTAATGCAAAACTACCCTAAAGGGGTAAGGGAAGACCCATTCTAGGTTTTTCCTAAAATAACTATGTAAATATATCCTAAATGGTTATGGGAAGGCTCATTCTAGGATTGACCTAAAATGTCTATGTAAACCTACCCTAAAGGGGTAAGAAAAGGCCCATTCTAGATTTTACCTAAAATATCTATGTAAACATATCATAAAGAGGTAAGAGAAGGATCATTCTAGGTTTAACCTAAATTGTCTATGTAAACCTGCCCTAAAGGGGTAAGAGAAGGCCCATTCTAGGTTTTGACTTAAAATGTCTATATAAACCTATCCCTAAGATGCTTGAACTACCAATTGATTTTTTAGTCTTACGTTAATTATTCTATGATGATGTTGTTGTCTTGGTTATTGAACCAAGGTTTGAGTTCTAGGTCACCTACCAAGAATGTATTTTAAATTGGATCCTAGGACTTTTAACCCATGATGAAAATTTTAGGGCCCTAGACTAAGATGGTTTCCAAAGCTACATTTTTCAGTGATAACCTTAGTTGTGCTCTAGGGTGCTGACTTAGAATAGGTTAAAAGTTGGATTCTAGAATTTTGCTATATAGAATTGATCTTGAAGGATGAATTTATAAGGTGTTGACCTTGAATATACTTGAAGGTTATGTTCTAGGGTTTTAACCTATAATTGGTTTGAAAATTAGATTCTAAGGATGTCGCCTAGAATGATAACTCTAGGGCTCTTTCCTAGGATTATTTTGAAAGTTGAATTTTATGGTGCCTACCCTGAATACATATGAAGGATGGGCTCTAGGGTTTTGACCTAGAATTAGTTTTATAATTATATTTTTTGGGCTCTTACCTAGAATGATGGTAAGGGATAATCCCAAGTTTGGCTTAGGAATAAAAATGTGGATTTTAGGTGCCTTGAAACCTAAGCTCTTGGCTGATTATTATATAGGATCTAGTGGATGCCCTCTGAATTCAAAGGATGGCCATTTGGCTTATTTGAATGGTTGATGGTTAATTTGGTATGACTAGAGGTCCTTATTTGTGAAGCTTTAATCTGTGGCTAGGTTGAATATTTCAATGTGGGATTTGACCATGGTTGGGTCAATCTATGTTTGAATTGCTCTACAGGGCTTGTCCTTTGGTAAGTTTGAATTGTCTTAGCAGGCCTCTAGCCTTAGGTTTTCTTTAGAGGGGCTTGGCTTCATATGTGTTTTATTATGTTGACATGGAATTAATTTCTCTTGGGGTACTTAGCTTATGACTTAGATTTTGACTTTGATAGAAGGTCTTGCCCTTAGGTGTGTCCTTTGAATTGTCTTGTAGGGCTTGGCCTCAAGCTTGGCTCACTTTTTGGGAGACTTGGCCTTAATTTTGGTTAGAATTATTTCTTGAGGTTTTTCATTAATTTTTCCTATGTATGAAGGTTTGGCATTGAGTTGATTTTTGGATGAATTGGTTCATCGGGCTATGAAACTTCGGCATAGAATTCATGGTTTATTTGGCTTAGATAGACTATGGTTTGTTATGAGCAACTGTCTTAGAAAAAAAATTTAGGAGATGAAGGATAGAGTATGGCTCTAGCCTTTGGTAGATATCTTGCTTGGTCTGAATTTGATTTGTTTGATTTTTAGGGCTTTGGCTAGACTAAAATTTTAGGGAAGGCTATAGTCAAGTTCAACCATATTTGCATGTGCCAAAAAATGGTTTGTTGGGTTGGAATGAAGGCTTATCCATGCCTCAATGGGTTTGCATGAAGGTCTAATGTTTGGTCTTGTGAAAGGCTTTTTTTTGGGAGATTTCAAGCTTGGGCTTTTCAAGAGTAGCCCAAGCTTCTTTTGATGGTCTTGTGAAGAAGGCTAGAATCATGATTATCTTAGTTATGGGCTTTGCCCCTAAACATTTTGGATAAGAGGAAGGGATACTAGTTAGGTTGTTCAACCATGGCTCGCAAATTGTTTTTGGTTCTTAATATGAGGATGATCGAGATGATGGGTAGTAATGTGGAGCAGCTGTTTAGGCTTGTGTAAACAAGCTAATTGATCATCAGATTAGTTTGTGCTTGTATAAGAAGCTAGCTTCTCCTTAATGATTTCTATTTTTAAAGAATGGTTGCTAAAGCAATGACTTCATGGCTAACCTTTGGTAAACAATTATGTTTGGCCCTTTGTATAGGAAAATGAGGTTGATGTGCCCAGACATCCTTTATTGAAAGCCCCTTCTGCTAGAGGGTGATGATCTTAGTCGTTCATAAGATGAGCTTTCTAGGAATATACCTCAAGTGAAAATAATTCGTGATTTCATCTGGTGATGAGGTTTGGAGGTGCAACAACTTGGGTGGTTATGTAACACCCTTATACCCTATACACGTATAATACACACACCCAATATATGTAGAATATGCATATATGGTACAAAAATGTAACAATCCAATTTAATAAAAAATTTCACATTTCTGATTTAAAATTTCAAATACTAAATGTATAAAATTAAATAGTATATAAATATTCTTTACTTGTTACAGGAACTCATAATAAATATTTTATATGAAAATCTCTGGTAAAAATTTGCCAAAGTTTTTTCTGTAACTTAAACATCCCAAAATTTATCAATTATACAACCTCCAAAATTAACACTTCCAATAAAAAATAAACCACATCTTCACCTTAACTTCTCAATTTTTTCACATTTTCTCAACAAATTTATACATATTCATATATATATATATATATATATATCCTAAACACACATATAAAAACCCATCCTACACAATTTATCCAAAAGTGTTTATAACTTACAATACATATACTATAAAATCATAAACATAATATACATGATTTCATAATGTACAAAAACTTAAAATGTATCCATGATGGCAAAAGGCTTGTTCTTAATGTTTCCAAAATGTGCTCAACAAGCAATCCCAAATCTAGACTCGGCCCAGTCTAGAAGAACTCTCTGGCTTGACCAGATCTCCCATGTCACCTAAGCGATAAATTACAATCGCGCTAAGCTAAAAGCATAGCAGTACAACTTTGATAAAAGTAAAACTTTAATACAATGCCAATGCAAAATGCATTTGCATGTTATGCCACAATGTAGTATTCCATTCAATTTAATAATATAATTTTTCATTTGTTTATGATTCACACAAACACACATACAAGCATGGGCCCAATAAACTAATACATTATTCAAATTTCAGAGTTACCATTTTGGTCCAAATTGACACCGAGTGTCTAGCCCCAAAGTCAAATCATATCATAGTGATGCCAAGCGTCTAGCCCCAAAGGCTAATAGTGAGGATAATCTCAAATGTAACATCCCATCTAGGCTTCAAGGGCTACACCCTACCCATCATCAAGGGACTATTACATCCCAGGCATGCCGCCAAACACAGAACTCTAAAAATTGAATAATATGCTAGACACACAATAATAACAATTGTAACACCCCCATATCCAATGCACACACACTACAACCACAACAATGTAGCATAAGTGCACCAAACATAGGGATGCTACGGTTTCCTTAACATTCAAAACATTTTAAAACAAAACCATAACCTTTCAATTATATACATTATAGAAAAATAGGTCATTTACTTATAAAACAAAACATATTAGATATACATATACATTTAAATATTACACAGCGGAAGTTATAAAATATTTACAAATTTACATTATAAACATTACTTTACAAAATATAAAAGAAATATACATGATTGGCAAGTAAGCTCTGATCTTTAAGCTCCCAAAATCAACTCTTCAATGTCTACTCTCACTCGGTCTCGAAGAGCTCTCGGGTTCGATCCTATCAGTTCTATCACCTGCGCGATTAAACACTATCGCGCTAAGCCAAGGGCTTAGTAAGATAAAACATGCAATAGACATGCTTAAATGTTATACAATGCCAATTTTAATTTATATCATACATGTAACAACATAGATGGAAAGCTAACAACATACATTTACATTTCATAACCTAGCGTACATATATGTATATCACATTTCAACATTCTTGCATACACTTTATTAGTTAATCATTTAATCATCAATGAACAACACTAAGCAAAGACAAGCATGGGCCCAAGACACACTAATATGCCATTCAATTTTCAGAGTTAATGCTTTGGTTTTGTTATCACATTTATTAATATCAATATCATATACCCAACTAGGCTTCAAGGATTAAGTTCAACCAAGCTTCAAGGGGAGCAAAGCATGCTAAGCATCAACCCAACTTGGCTTCAAGAACTAACCCAACCTAGCTTCAAGGGTTGTAACATCTCAATTAGGCTTCAAGGATTCAATCCAACCTAACTTCAAGAGATTGTTACACTCATTAGGCATGCCACCAACAACAAACTCTGAAAATGGAATAACACATTAGCCACACAATTCATTTAGATTTCATTCTCAATTCTCATTATCATTTAGGCAAACATGCCTCATTTATCTCCATTAAATCACCTTAGCCAATAACAATGGCTCCACATTTCATTTCACAATATAACACTTCATTATTCAAGTGTATATTTATCTCACATGACATCATTCATAAATATTAACATTTCATTCCACATTACTCATAAAACACATTACCATTCAAAGTGCATAACATAACATTGTTAATTCTCAACAATGCAATTAGGGCAAAACACAATTGACATGATTCATAGCTTTAGGACCATTCACAAGTGTTTTTAATTCATCCCTTGGTTTAAGTATGTTTATGTTTAGGTTTAGAGGCCAAACTACCTTTGAAGAATCTAAACTATGCAAACAAGAACAAAGAAATCAAACAACATTCAATTCATTTGTGGGACACGCCCAACTCACTTGTAGGGCACGCCCAACCTAGTTGAGGAACACGCCCGTGTCTTTAACAATAAAAGAGGCAGTAGCCAATTCAAATAATTGACACGCCCAGCACCTTTGATGGACACGCCCGTGTCTTTAACAATAAAAGAGGCAGTAGCCAATTCAAATAATTGACACGCCCAGCACCTTTGATGGACACGCCCGTGTCACTAAAACCAAAAGAGACAGTAGCCAATCCAAATAATTGACACGCCCACTCCCCAAAAATTGATTTTGGCCGTGTCACCAATTCACAAAACCTTAACTAAAACCAACCCTTTCTCAATTGCACTCAAACACAATATTCATCATATAACATATTTCACATGAACATAATCAATGTTCTAAACACATATTCATCACAAGAACTACTTCACTACACATTAGTATCACAATTAAACACATATTAACTCAAAACCCTAAAATCAACATCCTTTTCCATCCATCCAAATCAACAACCATCATTTCCAACAACAACCTTCAATCAAACTCATAACTTAAAATCAATTCAACACTTGAAAACACAACCAAACACATCTCAAATCCACCAAATCACAAAATCATCAAACCCTACTTTACTTCCAACACAACTTCCAAATAAGTAAAGAAAACAAGACAATACTTACTTGAAAAGAAGAAATTCCACAAATCCTTTGTCAAAACCTTGGATTGCTTCATCAACTTGCTTCTATCATCAAGAACACTTCTTTTTCTCTTTTGCTAATGGAGAGCCGGCCACTTCATGAAGAAAGAAGACAATGATCAAGATACAAAGTCAAATTTTGCTTTTAATCTCCACCAAGTGTTCTTATCCAAGCAATTACTAAAACACCCTCAATCATATAACTAACCTTTGTCTCATATAAGTCCTTATATGTAATTTCATTAACAACCAAAAATATCTTCTTCCACTTAACCATCACCTTGACTCTTCATTTGACCACTTTATATGTTATATATATCATCATATACACAACATATACATTTGTCTCTAAACCCTAATTCTTTCTCCAAAACACATATGCACAAGCATTCTCATCCCAATTTCTTTTCTTACCCCATAATATGCATTCAATCCAATTTAACAATAACAACAACAACAACAACAACAACATAATCAAAACTTCTAAGCCACATATGAGGATATTACAATTCTCCCCCTCTAAAAAGAAAATTTCGTCCTCGAAATTACCTGAAATTAACTCTGAAACAACTGAGGATATTGCTCTCGCATCGTTTGCTCATTTTCCCAAGTTGCTTCTTCTTTCCCATGGTTCTTCCAAAGAATCTTCACCAATGGCACTCTCTTGTTTCTCAAATCTTTCACATCACGTGCCAAAATAGCAACTGGTTCCTCTTCAAAAGTCAAATCTGAGTTCACTTCAATTGATTCAAATGGCAACACATGAGATGGATCCGACTTGTACCTCCTCAACATGGAAACATGGAATACATTATGAATACGATCCAACTCAGGTGGTAAAGCAAGTCGATAAGCAACTGGCCCAACTCTTTCTAACACTTCATACGGCCCAATGAAACGAGGACTCAATTTTCCCTTTCGACCGAACCTCAAAATCTTTTTCCAAGGAGACACTTTCAAAAATACCTTATCTCCAACATCAAACTGAATGTCTCTCCTTTTCAGATCTGCATAAGACTTCTGTCGGTCTGAAGCTGCTTTTAACCTGCCTCGAATCAATTTTACTTTCTCTTCAGTTTCCTGAATCAAATCAGGACCAACCAACTTATTATCTCCAAGCTCATTCCAACAAAGAGGTGTCCTACACCGTCTGCCATACAATGCTTCGAATGGTGCCATACCAATGCTGGATTGGTGACTGTTGTTGTAAGCAAACTCCACAAGAGGTAAAAATCTATCCCAACTTCCAGAGAAATCGATGACACAGCTTCTCAACATATCTTCAAGAATCTGTATCACCCTCTCTGACTGTCCATCCGTCTGTGGATGAAAAGCAGTACTGAAGTGCAGTCGAGAACCCAAAGCATTATGCAAACTCTTCCAAAATCTTGAAGTAAACCTGGGATCTCGATCAGACACTAAAGAAGTTGGAACACCATGCAATTTCACAATCTCCTGGATATACAGCTCAGCCAATCTCTCCAAAGAGTAATCCATCCGCACCGGAAGGAAATGAGCTGTCTTAGTCAATCTATCCACAATCACCCAAATGGCATCATGTTTCTTTTGTGTCAATGGCAACCCAGACACAAAGTCCATTGTCACTCTTTCCCACTTCCATTCAGGCACTGACAACGGTTGAAGCAACCCAGTTGGAACTTGATGCTCTGCTTTAACCTTTTGACAGGTGAGACATTTCGACACAAAATCTGCAATGTCTCTCTTCAAACCAATCCACCAATAATGTTGTCTCAAATCGTTGTACATCTTCGTACTACCCGGATGCATAGCAAACACTGACTGATGTGCTTCTTCTAAAATGACTCTTTTCAAATCAGCATCATCGGGTACACACAATCGGTTCTTAAACCAGAGACTCCCATCATCTCTCACAACAAAATCTCTAGTCTTCCCAATCTTGCAATCTGAAATAATCTTCTGAATCTTCATATCAATCAACTGAGCCTCTTTGATTTGATCTAACAAAACTGGCTTCAATTGCAACTGTGCCAACAATGCACCATCATCACAAGGTATAAAACTGGCATGCAAAGCTCTCAACTCAACAAGCAACGGGAGCGAGTAAACTGTTAAACCTGCTAAAGATTTCCGACTCAAGGCATCAGCAACAACATTTGCTTTACCTGGATGATAGTCAATCAAGCAGTCATAGTCTTTAATCAATTCCAACCATCTCCTCTGACGAAGATTGAGTTCTTTCTGGACACCCAGATACTTCAAACTCTTGTGATCAGTGTAGATGAAACATTTTTCCCCAAATAAATAATGGCGCCAAATCTTTAATGCAAACACAATGGCAGCTAATTCCAAATCATGGGTCGGATAGTTAAGCTCATGCGGTTTCAACTGTCGAGATGCATAAGCTATAACTTTCCCTTCCTGCATCAATACACATCCCAAACCTCTATGTGAAGCATCACTGTAGATCACATATGGTTTGCCTTCAACAGGTAAAGTTAAAACAGGCGCTTGAGTCAACATATCTCTCAACTGCTCAAAGCTAGCCTGACACTGATCCGTCCACACAAATCTCACTCCCTTACGAAGCAATCTGGTGAGTGGAGTAGCTATCAAAGAAAACCCTTTCACAAATCGCCGGTAATAGCCTGCCAAACCCAGAAAACTTCTAATCTCTGTCACAGACTTGGGTGGACTCCAATTCAAAATAGCTTCAACTTTACTTGGATCAACTCTAATGCCTTCCGCTGAAACAAAATGTCCGAGAAAAGCAACTTGATCCAACCAGAACTCACACTTCGACAATTTGGCAAATAACTGCTTTTCTCTCAAAATCTGCAACACAATCCGCAGATGCATATCATGTTCCTCTTCATTCCGCGAATACACCAGAATATCATCGATGAAGACCACAACAAACTGATCCAGATAGGGCCTGAACACCCTATTCATCAAATCCATGAAAGCTGCAGGTGCATTCGTCAGACCAAAAGGCATAACTAAAAATTCATAGTGCCCATACCTGGTCCTAAAAGCTGTCTTCGGAACATCTTCAGCTCTGACTCTCAGCTGATGGTACCCAGATCTCAGATCAATTTTGGAAAACACAGCTGCACCCTTCAACTGATCAAAGAGATCATCGATTCTAGGCAAAGGATATTTATTCTTAATGGTCACTTTGTTCAATTGCCTATAATCGATACATAACCTCATAGTACCATCTTTCTTCTTCACAAATAGCACAGGAGCTCCCCAAGGAGAAACACTGGGGCGAATAAATCCTTTGTCCAACAACTCCTGTAACTGCACCTTCAGCTCTCTCAACTCTGCTGGTGCCATTCTGTAAGGAGTAATCGAGATAGGAGTGGTACCAGGCAACAATTCGATACCAAACTCCACCTCTCTCTCAGGAGGCATTCCTGGCAACTCTTCTGGAAAAACATCAGGGAACTCAGCAACTGTGGCAATGCTATCAATGGGAGAACCCTTCACTCTAGTATCTATCACATGAGCGAGATAGGCTTCACACCCCTTTCTAATCAACCTCCTGGCTGCAACAGCTGAAACAAATAAGGAGGCTAGCTGTTCCTGCTCATTAGATACTAGCACTTCTCTACCATCAATGGTTCTCAAAGAAACAATTTTCTTTTTACAATCCACCACAGCTCCATGTCGAGATAGCCAATCCATACCTAAGATCACATCATATTCCTTAAATGGCATCTCAATCAAATCTCCAAAGAACTCCTCACCCTGCACCCTCACTACACTATCCCGGTGCACCTTACTCACAACCACACTATGCCCTAACGGATTTGTCACCAACACATCAAATCCTAGGGACTCAGCATGCACATCAGATACAGGCAAGACAGATACACTAACATATGAATGCGTGGAACCCGGATCAATCAAAGCAAGTACTGGAGTATTAAATAAAGAAAAAGTACCAGCTAGGACTGCCGATGCATCTGGCTGCCTCTACATAACATACATCCTCTGGGAAGAACCAACCTCCTCTGGTCTACCCTCTCTGGATGCAGCACCTCCTCTAGAACTGAACCCTGGCCTACCTCCTCGGCTGACACCTCTGCCTCCTCTACCTCCTCTCACACTAGCTCGAGAAGCAGCAGAATCAACTGGCATCTGCTCTTGCCTCTCAGGGCAATCTCTCACAAAATGGTCTGGTGATCCACACCTGAAGCATACCCCTGCAACACCAGCCTTCCAACAAGGACCACCATGTGGCCTTCCACAATGGATGCAGATGGGAAGAGTGGATCTCCGAATCATCGGGGTCGGAGCACTAGCCACTGAAGCTGCAGGTCTAAATCTCTGCCTCTGGAACTGCACTGGCCTACCAGCTGATCTTTGACTTCTACTACTCCGAGGAACAAAACTTCCTCTACCCCTCTTCGCAGAAGAAGACCCTGCCTCGAACTGGGGCCTTCTCACTCTAACCTCCTCTTCAGAAGCAGCTGTAACTATAGCCTGAGCTCTCTCTACACTCCTAGCTGCTGCAACTAACTGGGAGAAATCCTGATACCTGGAGCCTGCCACATGACATATAATTGAGGGCCTCAATCCCTCCTCAAATCGCCGACATCGATCAATCTCATCAGCAATGATACCCCCAGCATACTGACTCAGTCGAATAAACTCAACTTCATACTCAGTAACAGTCTTGCTGTCTTGCTTCAAGCTCAAGAACTCCATTTTCTTCATATCCTTATACTCCCTAGGAGTATACTTCAACTCAAATTCCCTCAGAAAATCAGTGTAAGACAGTGTTGGAGGATCATCCATAGAGTGTGGCACTGTCTTCCACCAGTCATATGCGTCCTTCTGCAGTAATGACCTGGCATAATCAAACTTTTCCTCAGGGGTGGCTTGTAACTGAATAAAGATTCTCTGCACTTTGCCTAACCATTGCTCAGCCACTGCTGGATCAGTGGTTCCCAGAAAATCTTCCGCCCCAAACTTCCTCAATTTATCATACTGTCTCATCTGAACCTGAGGCTGGGGTGGTGGTGGAGGTGGCTGTACTGGTGCTTGTCTCATTACTTCCATCATATGTCTAAACCAAGCTGGCGGAACCTCCTCTCCAGCTGGTCTACCCGACACCGAAGCAGGTGCCTCCTCAACACTATCAACCCTAGCTCCCTCAACAGGAGCAATGCTCTCGGCACTACCCTCAACTGACTGCCTTGAGTGAGGATCCATCAACACCTAATACTGCAAATACAGCAGATTACATCTTATTAAAGATCAGAGACTGCCAATCTCAAATGTATATGTTATTCAAAACCACTTTTTTTTTTTTAAGTAAAAATATTCTTTTTATTACATTTTTCCTAGGTTGAGAATCTCAAACCTAGGCTCTGATACCAAAACAATTGTAACACCCCCATATCCAATGCACACACACTACAACCACAACAATGTAGCATAAGTGCACCAAACATAGGGATGCTACGGTTTCCTTAACATTCAAAACATTTTAAAACAAAACCATAACCTTTCAATTATATACATTATAGAAAAATAGGTCATTTACTTATAAAACAAAACATATTAGATATACATATACATTTAAATATTACACAGCGGAAGTTATAAAATATTTACAAATTTACATTATAAACATTACTTTACAAAATATAAAAGAAATATACATGATTGGCAAGTAAGCTCTGATCTTTAAGCTCCCAAAATCAACTCTTCAATGTCTACTCTCACTCGGTCTCGAAGAGCTCTCGGGTTCGATCCTATCAGTTCTATCACCTGCGCGATTAAACACTATCGCGCTAAGCCAAGGGCTTAGTAAGATAAAACATGCAATAGACATGCTTAAATGTTATACAATGCCAATTTTAATTTATATCATACATGTAACAACATAGATGGAAAGCTAACAACATACATTTACATTTCATAACCTAGCGTACATATATGTATATCACATTTCAACATTCTTGCATACACTTTATTAGTTAATCATTTAATCATCAATGAACAACACTAAGCAAAGACAAGCATGGGCCCAAGACACACTAATATGCCATTCAATTTTCAGAGTTAATGCTTTGGTTTTGTTATCACATTTATTAATATCAATATCATATACCCAACTAGGCTTCAAGGATTAAGTTCAACCAAGCTTCAAGGGGAGCAAAGCATGCTAAGCATCAACCCAACTTGGCTTCAAGAACTAACCCAACCTAGCTTCAAGGGTTGTAACATCTCAATTAGGCTTCAAGGATTCAATCCAACCTAACTTCAAGAGATTGTTACACTCATTAGGCATGCCACCAACAACAAACTCTGAAAATGGAATAACACATTAGCCACACAATTCATTTAGATTTCATTCTCAATTCTCATTATCATTTAGGCAAACATGCCTCATTTATCTCCATTAAATCACCTTAGCCAATAACAATGGCTCCACATTTCATTTCACAATATAACACTTCATTATTCAAGTGTATATTTATCTCACATGACATCATTCATAAATATTAACATTTCATTCCACATTACTCATAAAACACATTACCATTCAAAGTGCATAACATAACATTGTTAATTCTCAACAATGCAATTAGGGCAAAACACAATTGACATGATTCATAGCTTTAGGACCATTCACAAGTGTTTTTAATTCATCCCTTGGTTTAAGTATGTTTATGTTTAGGTTTAGAGGCCAAACTACCTTTGAAGAATCTAAACTATGCAAACAAGAACAAAGAAATCAAACAACATTCAATTCATTTGTGGGACACGCCCAACTCACTTGTAGGGCACGCCCAACCTAGTTGAGGAACACGCCCGTGTCTTTAACAATAAAAGAGGCAGTAGCCAATTCAAATAATTGACACGCCCAGCACCTTTGATGGACACGCCCGTGTCTTTAACAATAAAAGAGGCAGTAGCCAATTCAAATAATTGACACGCCCAGCACCTTTGATGGACACGCCCGTGTCACTAAAACCAAAAGAGACAGTAGCCAATCCAAATAATTGACACGCCCACTCCCCAAAAATTGATTTTGGCCGTGTCACCAATTCACAAAACCTTAACTAAAACCAACCCTTTCTCAATTGCACTCAAACACAATATTCATCATATAACATATTTCACATGAACATAATCAATGTTCTAAACACATATTCATCACAAGAACTACTTCACTACACATTAGTATCACAATTAAACACATATTAACTCAAAACCCTAAAATCAACATCCTTTTCCATCCATCCAAATCAACAACCATCATTTCCAACAACAACCTTCAATCAAACTCATAACTTAAAATCAATTCAACACTTGAAAACACAACCAAACACATCTCAAATCCACCAAATCACAAAATCATCAAACCCTACTTTACTTCCAACACAACTTCCAAATAAGTAAAGAAAACAAGACAATACTTACTTGAAAAGAAGAAATTCCACAAATCCTTTGTCAAAACCTTGGATTGCTTCATCAACTTGCTTCTATCATCAAGAACACTTCTTTTTCTCTTTTGCTAATGGAGAGCCGGCCACTTCATGAAGAAAGAAGACAATGATCAAGATACAAAGTCAAATTTTGCTTTTAATCTCCACCAAGTGTTCTTATCCAAGCAATTACTAAAACACCCTCAATCATATAACTAACCTTTGTCTCATATAAGTCCTTATATGTAATTTCATTAACAACCAAAAATATCTTCTTCCACTTAACCATCACCTTGACTCTTCATTTGACCACTTTATATGTTATATATATCATCATATACACAACATATACATTTGTCTCTAAACCCTAATTCTTTCTCCAAAACACATATGCACAAGCATTCTCATCCCAATTTCTTTTCTTACCCCATCATATGCATTCAATCCAATTTAACAATAACAACAACAACAACAACAACAACATAATCAAAACTTCTAAGCCACATATGAGGATATTACATTTCATATTTCCCATTCTCAATTCCTTTCTCATATTCCATTTTTCTCATTCAAATCAATGTTATTTCATTTCATCACATTACAGGGTATTTCATAATAAAATCACATTCCATACAATTTAGCCATTTACAATGGCTTTTCACAATGTTTATAATGCATACACGTCAACTCACAAGCCATAACACAATGTATATGGATTTTCAAATGATCAAGTAGCGTAACACATTTTTCCATTTAAAATATGTTAAGCCAAAATTAAATGCAATTACTTTAAAACTATCAAGCATGTACTTATCTCACTAAGCACTTATATGCAAGCTTAAAATCTCCCATCAGCCTTCACTTCCAAATTGCTCTTCAACACTAGGATTGAGCAATTCACTTCTCCTTAATGCCTATACACAATGTGTTAAATACAATCATTTAATATCACATTTTAAGGCATTTCAAACATTAAACCCTAATTAAACATCACTCTTATACAAATTCCAAAAATTTGGTCTTTTCTTACTTTAACATTAGAATTCCATTCTATTCCATTTAATTTAGTGTTTTAAGTTTATTTATATTATTAAAAATTTATTGTAACATGTTTCATTCATATACATTACTTAAATACACACTCTTATTCAAAACCCTAAAATGGCATAACCTTCACCAATGAAGGTTTTTCATTCTAACCTATTCCAATTATTAATCCAAGCATTTACTTCACTAATATCATGAATTAAAATGATTTAAACATTAAAATTCAACAATTCACCATTCTTTAAAAACTCCCTTTTCAAAACCCTAAACTCAACACTACCTCATTCAAACTCTAACCAAACTTAACCAAATCTACCATTTGACTTTAAAATCCTTGTTTATGCATCAAAACAGCACATTTGGAATTAATTTTCACAATTAAAACACATGATTTCAAGAATCCAAATTTTCCATAACCCTAAATTCTCTCTCTTTACCCAACTCATCCCAAACTCAATCCTTTCTTCCATTTAACTTGAAAATCATTAATGATTAATCAAAATAGCTTCATTCATACCCAATTAAACAATTAAATCATGCTAATAGAAAAACCCAAATTCCACATATTCATAGTTTTCCTAGAAATTTAAAAATTAAGGAAGAAAGTTTACTTGTTAGAAATTCACCAAAACTCCACTTAGTTCCTTAAAATCTCTTCAATCTTAGGTAGCTTGGAAGAAAATAAGATCTCTCTTTCTCTCTAATGGTGTCACATTTTTTGAAGAAGAAGAAGGAAGAAGAAGACTAATTTTAATTTTCTCTTTCTTTCCACTTAAAAAAAATATGACCACATATAAATATTATTTTATTTTAATAAATAATTGATTATTTAATTATTTAAAACCCCAAATTACCTCTTCCAACCAAAAATAATTTATTTTTAATTAATTTAAATAATTTTAAGTTAATAAGGTATAATTACCATTTTGCCCTTAGAGTTTTGACTTTTCTTTTAAACGAGTTGACTAATGTATATGCTAAGTATATGTTAGGTATATTTCACATATACATTCTATTTTTTCACTTAAAATCCTTTCATTTTCCATTTAAATCATTTCTTTAATTTATTTAAATTTAAATTTATTTTATTTTATTTAATTCTAAAAATATTAAGGATGTTACAATTGTCTCCTCCTAAAGAAAAAATTTCATCGACGAAATTACCTGCTATCAATTCTAGAACAACTGGAAAAACTGACTCCGCATTGTCTGCTCACTTTCCCATGTCGCCTCCTCAATGGCATAATTTCTCCAAAGGACTTTTACAAGTGGCACCTTCTTGTTCCTCAACTCTTTTACTTCTTGTACCAAAATTGCCACTGGTTCTTCCTTGTAAGTCAAATCTGGGCTCACCTCATTTGACTCTACTGACAAAATGTGAGATGGGTCTGACCTGTACCTCCAAAGCATAGAGACATGGAAGACATTATGAATTTGATCCAACTCAGGTGGTAAAGCCAGTCTGTAGCCTACTGGTCCAACTCTTTCCAGTATCTAATAAGATCCTATGAAACGAGGACTCAACTTCCCTTTATGGCCAAATCTCAAAATTTTCTTCCATGGAGACACCTTTAGAAACACTTTTTCTCCCACACTGAACTCTATATCTTTCCTCTTCAAATCTGTATAGGATTTCTGTCGGTCTGAAGTTGCTTTCAGCCGACCCCGAATCAATTTCACTTTCTCTTCTATTTCTTTAATCAAATCAGGACTGACCAATTTACCTTCTCCAACCTCATCCCAATACAAAGGTGTCCTGCATCTCCTGCCACACAAGGCCTTATAAGGTGCCATCCCAATACTGGACTGATGACTATTGTTATATGCAAACTCAATTAATGGTAAGAATATGTCCCAACTCCTAATGAAATCAATGAAACAACTCCTCGACATATCCGCTAAAATCTGTATCACTCTCTCTAACTGCCCATCTGTCTAAGGATGGAAAGTAGTACTAAAATATAACCGAGAACCCAAAGCATCTTGCAAACCCCTCTAAAACCTTGATGTAAACCAAGGATCTCAATCTGACACCAAAGAAACTGGGACTCCATGTAATCTCACTATCTCACTAATATACAGCTCAACCAATCTCTCGAGTGAGAAATCCATCTGAACTAGAAGAAAATGAGCACTCTTCGTCATCCAATCAAC
The DNA here is from genome assembly GCA_947685225.1 of Garcia nutans. Taxonomy (NCBI): domain Eukaryota; kingdom Viridiplantae; phylum Streptophyta; class Magnoliopsida; order Malpighiales; family Euphorbiaceae; genus Garcia; species Garcia nutans. Next base: position 8,513,209 of record CANTUV010000068.1, read on the forward strand.
TATCACCCAGATTGCATCATGGTTCTTCTGGGTCAAAGGTAGTCTAGTCACAAAATCTATCATCACTCGCTCCAATTTCCACTCTGGTACTGATAATGGCTGAAGCAACCCTAAAGGAACTTGGTGCTCAGCCTTCACTTTCTGGCAAGTGAGACATCTGGATACAAACTCTGCTATGTCCCTCTTCATACCTGACCATCAATAATGTTGTTTCAAATCTTGATACATCTTGGTACTACTGGGGTGCATAACATAAACTGACTGTTGTGCTTCATCTAATATCATCCTCTTCAATCCTGCATCATTAGGAATGCACAACCTATCTCTATACCATAGACTGCTATCATCTCTCACATGAAAGTCTTGACTCTCCCCCTTTTGGCAATCTGACACAATCTTCTAGATCTTCTCATCTGCCAACTGGGCTTCCCTAGCCTGATCCAACAACACTGGCCTCAATTGCAATTGAACCATCAATGCACCATCATCACAAGACTCAAATCTGGCATGCAATGCTCTCAACTCAACAAGCAACAAGAGCGAATAAGTAGTCAAACCTGCCAAACTTCTTACTCAAGGCATCAACAACAATATTTGCCTTGCTAGGATGATAATCAATCAAATAGTTATAGTCTTTAATCAACTCTGACCATCATCTCTGCTAAAGATTCAGCTCTCTCTGAACACCCAGATACTTCAAACTCTTATAATAAGTATAAATGAAGTATTTCTCCCCATACAAGTTATGCCGCCAAATCTTCAATGCCAAAACTATAGCTGCTAATTCCAAATCATGCGTCGGGTAATTCTACTCGTGTGGCTTGAACTATCGAGAGGCATAAGCAATGACTCTACCCTCCTACATCATAACACAACCTAAACCACTATGTGAATCATCACTGTAAATCACATAAGGTTTACCTTCCACAGGCAGGGTAAGGATAGGAGCTTGAGTCAACATCTCTCTCAGCTGCTCAAAACTCGCCTGATACCGATCTGTCTACACAAATCTAAATCCTTTTTGAAGTAATCTGGTGAGTGGAGTAGCTATCATAGAAAAACCCTTCATGAACTGACGATAATAGCTTGCCAAACCCAGAAAACTTCTAACCTCTGTCACAGTCTTCAGTGGTTTCCAATTCAAAATAGCCTTAACTTTACTCGGATCAACTCTAATACCCTCTGCTGAAACCACATGACCGAGAAAAGCCACCTGATCGAGCCAAAACTCACACTTAGATAGCTTGTCATACAACTACTTCTCTCTCAGAGTCTGCAATATAATCCGCAAATACTTGTCATGATCCTCCTCATTACCTGAATACACTAAAATATCATCAATGAAAAATATCACAAACTGATCTAGATAGGGTCTAAATACCCTATTCATTAAATCCATAAATGCTACTAGTGAATTCGTCAATCCAAAGGGCATCACCAAGAACTCATAATGCCCATACCTCATACGGAAAGCTATCTTAGGTACATCTTCACCTTTGATTCTTAACTGATGGTACCCTAATCTCAAGTCAATCTTAGAGAATATTGTTGCTCCTTTCAACTGATCAAAGAGATCATCTATCCAAGGCAATGTATACTTGTTCTTGATGGTCACCTTATTCAACTACCAGTAATCAATACACAATCTCAAGGTGCCATCCTTCTTCTTCACAAACAAAATAGGTGCTCCCCACGGGGACGCACTAGGGCGAATGAACCCTTTATCCAACAACTTCTGCAATTTCACCTTCAACTCTCTCAACTCAGTAGGTGCCATATGATAAGGAGCAATGGAGATGGGAGTGGTACTAGGCAATAAATCAATACCAAACTCCACTTCTCTCTGGGTAGGTACCCCTGGCAACTCATCAGGAAAAATATCTAGAAACTCGGCAACTATAGGTATACTATCAAGATGGGACCCCACTGCTCTAGTATCTACTACATGAGCAAGATATGCCTCACACCCTTTTGAATCATCCTCCTTGTAGAAACAGCTGAAATAAACATGGATGAAAGATGTCTCTGCTCACTTGATACCACCACATAACTACCATCACTTGTTCTTAGGGATAACACATTTTTGCTAACAGCCTACCATAGCCCCATGCTTGGATAACCAATCCATGCCTAGAATCAGTTTATACTCCCTAAAAAGTATCTCAATCAGGTCATCGAGAAACTCTTCATCCTAAACAACAACTAGACTATCTCGCTGCATCCTGCTAACCACAATACTATGTCCTAAAGGATTTGTAACCAAAACATCAAATCCTAGGAATTTAGAATGCAAATCACTAATGTAAGAATGAGTCAACCCAGGGTCTATCAAAGCAAGAACTAAAGTACCAAATAATGAAAAAGTACCAGCAATAATGGCTGAAGCATTTGCTGCCTCTGCATCACATATACTCGTTGTGATGGCCCTGCCCCATATGGTCTACTGCCTGCTATAGAACCTCCTCTCTGACAAGACCATGTCCGACCCCCTCTACTAAAACCTCTGCCACCATGACCCCCTCTAACACTTGGTCTAGAAGCTATTGTATTCATTTGCATGTCCTTTGGTGGCTCTGGGCAATCTTTAAAGAAATGATCTAGTGACCCACATCTATAACACGCTGCTGGTGCACCTGTCCTCCAGCATGCACCTCCATGTATCCTACCACAATGAATACAGGTAGGTGGAGCAGGCCTCTGAGTCATTGGAGCTACAGGTCCTTGTCTCTGCCTCTGCTGCTTTGATGACCTGCCAGGCTACCCCTGTCTCCTACTGAACCTCTGAGGATATCCCCCCTCGAACTCTCTTCACTAATGAAGACCCTACCTCACCTTAGGATCTCCTAACTCTGCTCTCCTCCTCTCTGTTAGCTGCTATAAGACCATGTGCCCTCTTTACACTCCTGGCAGTTGCAACCAATTGAGAAAAATCTTGATACCAGGAGCCTGCCACTAAGCACATAATAGAGGGTCTCAACCCCTCCTCAAACCTCCGGAATTGGTCAATCTCATCAGAAATGATCCCACCAGCATACTGACTTAGCTAGGTAAACTCTATCTCATACTTTGACACTGTCTTGGTATCCTGCCTCAAACTTAAGAACTCTATCTTCCTAGCATCCTTATACTCCCTCAGAGTATACTTCTGCTCGAACTCCCATAAGAAATTGTCATAGGTCAGGACTGGTGGATCATCCAGAGCATGTGGAACCATCTTTCACCAATCATATGCATCCCTCTGTAGAAGAAATCTTGTATAATCAAACTTCTTTTCTAGACTAGCCTACAACTGAATGAACACTCTCTGGACCCTGTCAAGCCACTGCACTGCTACAGTCGAGTCTGTAGTGCCAACAAAATCTGTAGCTCCAAACTTTCTCAGCTTGTAATATTTTATAGTTGGCAATTGCTGCTGCGGCTATGGCGGCGGGGGCTGCAGTACTGGAGCCTGCCTCAACAGCTCCACCATATGTCGTACCTAGCCCGGTGGAATCTCATGAACTATTGGTCTCTCTAGCACAAGAGCAGGTGCCTCTCCAACTATCTCAGCTCTAACTCCATCTCTACCCTCAATAGGAGCCACACTATCTCCACTACCCTCTTTAGGCTAATGCATCTAAGATGCCATAACTATTTATATCTGCAAACATAGTAGAAATTGACACATCAACGATCTGAAACTGCCACTGCCACTGCCAATGCATGTATCATATTTATAAACCATATTTAAAAATCTCCATTTTCTTTCTCATACAATCCACCTAGGTCGAGAACCTCAAACCTAGGCTCTTATACCAAAATAAATGTATCACCCTTATACCTTATACACGTATAATACATACACCCAGTATATGTAGAATATGCATATGTAGTACAAAAATATCACGACCCGATTTAATAAAAATTTTCACATTTCTAATTTAAAATTTCAAATACAAAATATATATAATTAAATAGTATATAAATATTCTTTACTTGTTATAGAAACTCAAAATAAACATTTTATATGAAAAACTCTGGGAAAAATTTGCCAAATTGTTGTCTGTAATTTGAATATCGTAAAATTTATCAAATAACACAACCTGCAAAAAGAACAATTCCAATAAACAATAAACCACATCTTCACCTTAACTTCTCAAATTTTCCACATTTTCTCGAACATTTATACATATTCATGTATATATATATATATATCCAAAACACACATATAAAAACCCATCCTACACTATTTATCCAAAAGTCTTTATAACTTACGATACATATACTTTAAAATCATAAACATAATATACATGCTTTCATAATGTACAAAAACATAAAATGTATACATGATGGCCAAAGGCTTGTTCTTGATGTGTCCAAAATTTGCTCAACGAACAATCCCAAATCTAGACATGGTCCGGCCTAGAAGAAGTATCTGGCTCAACCGGATCTCCCCTGTCACCTGCGCGATAAATTACAATCCCGCTAAGCTAAAAACCTAGCAGTACAACTTTGATAAAAGTAAAACTTTAACACAATGCCAATGCATAATGCATTTGCATGCTATGCCACAATGCATAATTCCATTAAATTTAATAACATAATTTTTCATTTGTTTATGATTCACACAAACACACATACAAGCACGGACCCAATAAACTAATACATTATTCAAATTCCAGAGTTACCATTTAAGTCCAAATTTACTCTAAGTATCTAGCTCCGAAGGCAAATCATATCATAGTGATGCCAAGTGTCTAGTCCCAAAGGCAAATAGTGAGGATAATCTCATATGTAACATCCTAAATAGGCTTCAAGGGCTATGTCCAACCCATCTTCAAGGGACTATTACATCCTAGGCATGCCACCAAACACAGAATTCTGAAAAATGAATAACATACTAGACATACAATTATTTCATATTTCCCATTCTCAATTCCTTTCTCATATTCCATTTTTCTCATTCAAATCAATGTTATTTAATTTCATCATATTACAAGGTATTTCATAATAAAATCACATCCCATATAATTTTTCCATTTACAATGGCTTTTCACAATGTTTATAATGCATACACATCAACTTACATGCCATAACACAATGTATATGGATTTTCAAATGATTAAGTAGCTTAACACATTTTTCATTTAAAATGTGCTAAGCCAAAATAAAATGCAAGTACTTTAAAACTATCAAAGCAAGTACTTACCTCACTAAGCACTTACATGCAAAGCTTAAAATTTCCCACCTTCACTTCCAAATCGTTCTTCAACACTAGGATTGAGCAATTCACTTCTCCTTAATGCCTATACACAATGTGATTGAATACAATCATTTAATATCACATTTTAAGGCATTTCAAACATTAAACCCTAATTAAACATCACTCTAATACAAATTCCAAAAATTTAGCATTTCCTTACTTTAACATTAGAACTCCATTCTATTCCATTTAAATTAGTGTTTTAAGTTTATTTATATTATTAAAAACATATTTTAACATGTTTCATTCCTACACATTACTTAAATACTTACTCTTATTCAAAACCCTAAAATGGCATGACCTTCACCAATGAAGGTTTTTCATTCTAACCTATTCCAATTATTAATCCTAGCTTATTTCCTTCACTAATATCATGAATTAAAATGATTTAAACATTAAAATTCAACAATTCACCATTCTTTAAAAACTCCCTTTTCAAAACCCTAAACTCAACACTACCTCATTCAAACTCTAACCAAACTTAACCAAATCTACCATTTGACTTTAAAATCCTTGTTTATGCATCAAAACAGCACATTTGGAATTAATTTTCACAATTAAAACACATGATTTCAAGAATCCAAATTTTCCATAACCCTAAATTCTCTCTCTTTACCCAACTCATCCCAAACTCAATCCTTTCTTCCATTTAACTTGAAAATCATTAATGATTAATCAAAATAGCTTCATTCATACCCAATTAAACAATTAAATCATGCTAATAGAAAAACCCAAATTCCACATATTCATAGTTTTCCTAGAAATTTAAAAATTAAGGAAGAAAGTTTACTTGTTAGAAATTCACCAAAACTCCACTTAGTTCCTTAAAATCTCTTCAATCTTAGGTAGCTTGGAAGAAAATAAGATCTCTCTTTCTCTCTAATGGTGTCACATTTTTTGAAGAAGAAGAAGGAAGAAGAAGACTAATTTTAATTTTCTCTTTCTTTCCACTTAAAAAAATATGACCATATAAAAATATTTTTTATTTTAATAAATAATTAATTATTTAATTATTTTAAAACCTCAAATTACCTCATCCAATAAAATATAATTTATTTCTAATTTATTTAAATAATTTTAAGTTTATAAGGTATAATTACCATTTTGCCTTGACTTTTGACTTTTCTTTTAAAAGAGTTGACTAATGTATATGTTAAGTATATGTTAGGTATATTTCACATATACATTCTGTGTTTTCACTTAAAATCCTTTCATTTTCCATTTAAATTATTTCTTTAACTTATTTAAATTTAAATTTATTTTATTTTATTTAATTCTAAAAATATTAGGGATGTTGCAATTAGTAGAAGAAATGGTCTTGGGATCAAAATGAGGGAGGCGACCCTTGAGTTAGGACTAATAAACAAATCCTACTAAGAAACCATGAGGGGAAGCAGTACTGTAGCAGTCCCTTGAAGCGGGCTGGGTCAAAAGACCGAGTCGTAAGCCCAGGGTCGTTGGGATGTTACAGTTAAAAAGATGCCTTTTTAACTATAACATCCGAATGGCCCTGGCTTATGACTCGGTCTTTTCACTCAGCCCACTTCAAGGGACTACTACAGTACCACTTTCCCTCATAGTTTCATGGCAGGATTTATTTATTTGGCTCAATCAAGAGTCGCCTCTCTCATTTCGATTCGAAAGACCTCCTTAAGAGAGTCTTTATCTTGAAACGAGTACCATTATCCTTTGAAATGTCTCTTCTCTCTTAAAAAAATATAAACTATCACAAAGATTTTAGTTAAGAAATTAAAGAACAGAAGAATTTTATATGGTTACAACTCTTATTTGAACAAAATGAAAAATATGCGATCTTTATTGTCTAATAGCAAACACTAATACCTTAATTGAGTCGGTCAAGATTAAATCTGCTTATCAAAGTGCTTCTCTGATTTCTCAAGGCATCTCTTTTCAACTGAGGAACAAAACAAGATCTTTTAGTTCCATTTTTAGTAAAATAGTGAATGATATTCCATTAGTAATGAAAAAAGGGGTGGGGATCCGTATATGACTAGAAGAAATGGTACTCGTTTCAAGATAAAGACTCTCTTAAGGAGGTCTTAAGATCAAAATGAGGGAGGTGACTCTTAATTGAGCTAAACAAACAAATCCTACCATATAATCGTGAGGAAAAGTGGTACTGTAGTAGTCCTTTGAAGCGGCTGGGTGAAAAGACCGAGTTGTAAGCCTAAGGCTATTGGGATGTTATAGGTTATATGTGTTTGGTTCATGGTCTTATGAGAAGATGTAAATAATAAACCTTAGCAACTTGATTAAAGGGAGACATTAGGGAGGAAGCTGCACCTATAACTATGAGTTAAATGATAACTTTGGGGTATGCTCCTTGAGAGATATGACTTTGAGATTTTGACTCTTTCATTAGAGGCTTAACTTTGGCAAGCCTTGATTTGAGTAAAACATCTTTTTAGCTCTAATTTTTGCCTAAACTGCTCTTGTGAGTTTTAAACTCAATGAGCTTGCTCTAATTTTTTCCTAAGTCGCCTTTTTAGCTTTTCAGCTTGCTCTAATTTTTGCTTAAGTTGCCCTTTCAAGTTTTCAGCTTAGCAAGGTTTTTTCCTTTTTTTTTTACATGATCTTGGCATGAAAAGTTTTGGGGTATGCACCGATAACTAAGAGTTAAATGATAACTTTGGGGTATGCTCCTTGAGAAATATGACTTTGAGATTTTGACTCTTTCATTAGAGGCTTAAATTTGGCAAGACTTGATTTGAGTAAAACATTTTTTAGCTCTACTTTTTGCCTGAGCTGCCCTTGAGGGTTTTCAACTCAACAAGTTTGCTTTAATTTTTGCCTAAGCCACCCTTTTAGTTTTTCATCTTAGTGAGCTTGCTGTAATTTTTGCTTAAGTTGCCCTTTTAGTTTTTCAGCTTAGCGAGCTTTTTTCCTTATTTTACATGACCGTGGCATGAAAAATTTTATGGTATGCACCTACAACTAATAGTTAAATGATAACTTTGGGATATGCTTCCTAAGAGATATAACATTGAGATTTTGACACTTTCATTGGAGGTTTAATTTGGCAAGGCTTGGTTTGAGTGAAACATTTTTTTAGCTCTAATTTTTGCTTGAGCTACCCTTGCGGGTTTGTAGACCCTTAATTTTTGACCCAGTCCGGTCCGTTATTTTTTATATAGTCCAAAATAATTTTTATGGTATTTTAATTAAATAATATTTATTTTAGTATTTATTATTTATACTTTTTAATAAAATTTAAAAATGGTGAAGTTAATAAAAATATAATAATAAAAAATAAAAATAAAAATCGGCGACGAAAAAATTTCGTCGCCGAAGGTCCAATTGGCCAAGGCCAATTCACCCGCAGGAATTTCCTGCTGCAAAAAGTCCTTGGCCAATTCCTGTGGTAAATTGGCTGGCTGCCCAGCCAGCACCTCGCAATTTTTCACCAGCTCTCGCGGTCCTCGCCAACGCTCGCAGTTTTTGCCAGCGAAATTTTTTCAACGCAATTTTTTTTTCAAAACCAAATTCTATTTGGTTTCAGTTACTTTTCCTAATTAATTTTAGTTTCCTTAAATAATTAGAATTAGTCTTATAATTTTTCCTATAAGTAACCCTTTCAAACTCAGAATTAAGGGATGGGAACTTGAGACTTGGACTTGAGATCAGGGACTTTGATTAGGGGATCAAAAATTGGACCTTTAAACTTGGATTACAGAAAACCCTAGCTAGAGAAGGTTAGCAAGAAGCAAGCAACCAACAATTCATCAAAGGTAGCCACACTGCCTTTGTTTTTGTTCATCCATAAGTCAATTTTGGTGGAACCAACTATGCAAGTTTGATCTTTAATCATAGATTATATATTTATGTAGCTTTGTTTCTTTGATTAATAAGAACATGCACACAGTACTTTGATCTTTAAATATGTAGTAATTTGATCTTTGTTTCAGTAACTTAAATTATTCCTTCTGTTTCTTATGAACCCTAAATTATTTCTTCTGATTCCAAAAAACTTAAAAACCCTAAATTATTTCTTCTGTTTCCCAAAAACCTCAAAAACCTTAATTTATTTCTTCAGTCTCTAAAAACCCTAATTCATTTCTTCTATTTTCAAAAACCTTAAAAACATTAAATCATTTCTCCTATTTCTAAAAACTTTAAAAAACCCTAACCTACTTTACAGTTTCTAAAATCATAATTATTTTTATGAGACTCTAAACTTTTTTCTTAGAACCTCAAATCAAATATGTTTTCCAAAATGTCAAAAACCCTAATTCTCTCAAAACTAATACGGTAAACCCTAGCTTTTCTAAACCCTAATCCTTAAAACCTTAAAATCTTATAAACCTAAACCTTAAAACTCAATACAGTAAACCTAAAATCACAATCTAGTAAGCAAGAGTTATAAACCTAATATCTTAAGATTCCAAAACCCTGATTTCATAATGTTACCCCTAAACCCTAATTTGATTCATGAAACCCTAATCCATTATAATTTTCTTAAACCATTAAAGTAGGTTGAACAAATAACAACCATAATACTAAAATCCCCTAAATATTAATTAAAGAATTTTAAATAGAAACAGTAAACCCTAATTTGTATCTTTATTTGCTTTATTTAAATTTTAGATTTGATTATGTAGTTTATTATATGCTTTGATGGTTGATTTATTTAATTTCAATGCTTGATTTATTTAATTTATCATGGATGATTGCTTTATTTGCTGTTATGCTCAGTATTTGTTTATTTTAGTATTAAAGGTGTAAGAGGTATGTTTCCACTTTATGGGTACCATATTAGTTAAATATCATGTAATTTAAAGTGCTTTGATATTTTGGACCAATGTAAAGGACATGTTTTTACCTTTCGGTGGGTGTCCTATTTAGTTTAGACATGGATGATGTAAGAACATGTTTTTATCTTCGGATGGGTGTCCATTTATTTGCTTTGTTTGGATGTTATTTTGATTTTAATATAACGATGCTTTATTTCAATTGTTGCGTATAATATGGATAATATTGTTATACTTAAGAATTTTATAATATTAAGACTTGCAAAGGAGGCCGGTTCCAATGAACCGGGCATTGTGGGGGTGTTGGGCCATTTCTCACCTTCCCTGCATGTACCCAGCTTTTCGAACCCATTAGGAGATTGGGGATTCCATAGGACTCAAGTCATCCACCCCTTTCTTTTTCCTGGCCCATCCGGGTGGTGACTCCATTTTTCTCCGGACATAGGTTAGTGTTCTCTAAGGCCCCGAGCCTAAACAGTGCCAAAGTCGCAAGAACCATTCCACCGAAAGTGGGGGCAAAAATCCCAACTCATAGGGTTTTCAACTCAATGAGCTTGCTCTAATTTTTGCCTAAGCCACCCTTTTAGGTTTTCATCTTAGTGAGCTTGCTCTAATTTTTACTTAAGCTTCCCTTTCAGCTTTTCAGCTTAGCAAGCTTTTTTTCTTTTTTTACTTGACCTCGCATAAAAAGATTTGGCATTACTTTGGACCAACTTGGACTGGGTTGGAACAAGTGGGATTGAGCCAATGGGGGCTGCCTACATATCAATTGCATTTGCAAAAGATTCAAGTTGATGTAGTTCTTATCTGGACCCCATTTAAATCTGCAAAGGTGGGTGAGCTCTATAAGCAATGGACTTACTTTAAATGATCTTGAATGACCTCTCCTGTTGAAGTGTTAGTCTATTTTTTATCTATAGCCTTTAATGCATCACTTTCTCGTATTTTTGTCTAGATTGGAGGGATGGTTTCTATCTATGGAACAAGATGTTGCTCTTATGTTTTTGTGGGAATGGATGTTGAAGTTTTGTAGTTCTATGATGTGGTGATTGGATTCACTATCAACCATTGTCTACTAAGCCAACTTGATAGCTTTGCGGATACTTTTGAGTCGAATCTTTGAAGTGACTTTTTCCTTCTTCTTCTTCTTCTTCTTCTTCTTCTTCTTATTCTCCACTCTCTCTCTCTCTCTCTCTCTCTCTCTCTCTCTCTCTCTTTCTCTCTTTAATGATACCATGTAGGGCATCTGTTTAACAGGCTTCATGACCTTGATGTTATAAGTCCTTCACGATATAATGCCAAGGTCATTATTTTTTATATTATATATATATTTTTGGCTTTTTTCTCTTTTTCCATTTTTTTTTGAAAAATGCATAAAAGATATTGAAATTTATGTATTTAAAAAAAAATGGACTATTATAAAAGATATCTATTCTGTAGCATCAATGTTTGACATAGGCTTTGACTCAGAAGAGACTATGACTTCGACTTGGGTTGAATCTAGTCTTGACTCAATGTTGATTGACTCGGACTCAAATTTTAATTTTCATTAACATGGATTTAGACCAAAACTTTTGAAAGTATGACTGGACTATGATTTTGACTTTGAGTTCATGTTGGTAGAATCAAACTTTTGAAACTCTAAAAAGATTTTGACTTTAATTTCAAGTTTTGACTCGATGCTTTGAGACATGGACTCAGTCTTCAACCTTGGTTTGAGCGGGGATTTTTGCTCCCACTCCCGGTGGAATGGTTCTTGCTACTTCGGCATTATTTAGACTCAGGGCCTTAGAGAACACAGGCCTAAGCTCAGAGAAAATGGAGTCGCCACCCAGACGAGCCGGGAAAAATAAAGGGGTGGATGACTCGATTCCTAAGGAATACCCAACCTCCTAATGGGTTCGGAAAGTTAGTTACGTGTGGGGAAGGTGAGAAATGGCCCAGCACCCCCACAATGCCCGGTTCATTGGAACCAGCCTCATTTTCAGGTCTTAATATTATAAAATTCTTAAATATAATAATATTATCCATACTATATGCAATAATTAAAATAAAGCATCATTATATTAAAATCAAAGTAATGTTAAAATAAAATAAATAAATGAACACCCATTCGAGGATGAAAACGTGTCCTTGCATCGTCTAATGTCTAAAACTAAATAGAACACCCACCAAAAGGTGGAAACATGTCTTTTACATTAATCCCAAAATATAAAAACAACTTAAATTGCATAAAAATTAATTAATAAGGTACACAATAATGGAAACATACCTCTTATAATTTTAATACCAAAATAAATAAATAATAATCATAATAATAAGAAAAATATCCATCCATGATAAATTAAACCAATCAAATATCGAAATCAAATAAATCAATCATTAAAACATATAATAAACTATATAATCAAATCTAAAACTAAATAAAGCAATAAATGTATAAGTTCGGGGTTTACATCTTAAAATAGGGTTTTAGAATTTTAATTACTAAATTAGAGATTTGGAAAAAAGAAAGTTAAATACACAAATGAATATTGACCCCTTCGACGAGCTCATGCAGTGGTTTTGGGATTAATGGTTTTATATGTTAGGGTTTTAGAATGTTAAACAATTAGAGATTAATGGTTTGAAAACATTTTAGGGTTTGGATTAAGGATATTAACATCATTATTATTTTTAAGTACTTAGGCTACTATGATAATTTTTCAAAAACTTAAATGAAGCCACTGAAGCTACTGTGATGTATTAAAACTTTAAATACATAACCTTTTGTGAATTAATTTAGGTGAATAAATAACATATTTAATACTTAAAAGAATCAAAGCACATTATATTCATTTAGTTCAGAACATACCTTCGTTGTTGGTTCCTCCACAATTTATTTAGTAAAATTCTGGCAGAACAATCACCAAGACAATAATGATTTGTTGCCTTGATTGTGGATCCTCTCTTGTTGTTGATTGATTTTTAGATGGTAAACTGCTTTCCCTAATAGTCACTGCCTCTCCGAGTTTCGTCTCCAAAAAAAGTCCAAAGCTCCCTACTAGCCGAATCCCAAATCCCCTTTCAATGTGTTTTAATGTGGTATTTATAAGCAACTAAAATAAAAAAAAATCTAGTATGTTATGGAAATTAAAAACTGTTTTAGAAATAAAAACAAAAACCAACTAAAATAGGGTTTCGGCAAAAACTGGGCGCGGACGAGCTAGGGGTGAGCAAAACTGCGCGCGGGGCTCAATTTTGCAGCAAGTTTTGGTTGCGGTCAAATTGGCCCATGGCCAATTCGTCGGCAGCGACTTTAGTCACAGATTTTTATTTATTTATTTATTTATTGTTATTTTTATTTATATATTATTATTTTATTATTATTATTAAAAATAACTATTAAATATTATAAAAATAAATAATAAATAAAATAAAATAAAATAAATACCACAAAAATTATTTCAGACTATTTGAAAATATCAGACTGAATCCAATAAAAAATTTAGGGTCTACACTTGGCTCGGTATCTGACATGGGATTAGCCTTCTCATAGTACTAGTTGTTAAAGGGTCTCTGTTTGGTATGCATGTAAGGAGTTATTTTACATGATTGGTTAAGAAATGTAATTGACATTTTAATAGATATAGGGAGGTTTGTTTGATCAAGACAAATTCAATCTAGCCTTAACAGTGTTTGGGAAAGGATATCAATGATGGTTGCCTTGGGTGGAATGACCATCCCTCCTAAATTTTCTGCCACAGACTTTTCCGTTCACTAGTTATGTGTCCGCCCTCTTAGTGGTTTGCACAATATTCATTGGCCTTGTAGCTCTTAGGTAAGGGGAAAGGAGGCTTGCTTGCTTCTAGAGGTATCACCAGATCAGTTTCCAAAGCATTCACAAGGACTAGGCCTAATGGCATCCCTAAGTTTGTAAATTCCCTTTTGGTGTTACTTTTCTTGAAATGCTTACCCATCTTGGGTGGATCCATTATTGTTGTGTCATGCTCCATGAGTTCCTAATGGTTAGAGTTGGTTTTTTTTTTTACCTTGGAAATGATCCAAGGAATAGGAAAGATTGATGCTTGCTTGGAAAGTATTTTGGATGACTTCCTCATTAGTTACTATGTTGATTGGACCTGACTTATTTGAGGTCTGCAATTGAGACCCCATATAATTGAGTAGGATTTTGTGGAAATTGGTTTGATGGATGCTTAAGGTAGTGGTAGCTTCAACATGTTCTGCTAGCTTCTTGATGAGCTCAACAACAGAAGCTTGTTGTGCAACGAGTACTGCTTGAAAATTCTCTTTTTATTTTTTAATGAGACTGATTCAATGAGCTCGATGGGCCATAAGCATTGTTTGATTCTTTTACCCTAATTCTCTCAAAACTAATACGGTAAACCCTAGTTTTCCTAAACCCTAATCCTTAAAACCTTAAAATCTTATAAACCTAAATCTTAAAACTCAATACAGTAAACCAAAAATCACAATCTAGTAGCCAAGAGTTATAAACCTAATATCTGACGATCCAAACCCTAATTTCATAATTTTACCCTTAAACCCTAATTTAATTCATGAAACCCTAATCCATTATAATTTTCTTAAACCATTAAAGTAGGTTAAACAAATAACAACCATAATACTAAAATCCCAAGACCCTAAATATTAATTAAAGAATTTAAAATAGAAACAGTAAACCCTAATTTGTATCTTTATTTGCTCTATTTAAATTTTAGATTTGATTATGTAGTTTATTATATGCTTTGATGGTTGATTTATTTAATTTCAATGCTTGATTTATTTAATTTATCATAGATGTTTGCTTTCTTTGCTGTTATGATTATTATTTGTTTATTTTAGTATTAAAGGTGTAAGAGGTATGTTTCCACTTTGTGGGTACCTCATTAGTTAAATATCATGTAATTTAAATTGCTTTTATGTTTTGGACAAATGTAAAGGACATGTTTCTATCTTTCGGTGGGTGTCCTATTTAGTTTAGACATGGATGTTGTAAGGACATGTTTCCATCTTCGGATGGGTGTCCATTTATTTGCTTTGTTTGGACATTACTTTGATTTTAATATAATGATGCTTTATTTTAATTGTTGCTTGTAATATGCATAATATTATTATATTTAAGAATTTTATAATATTAAGACCTGCAAAGGAGGCCGGTTCCAATGAACCGGGCGTTGTGGGGGTGTTGGGCTATTTTTCACCTTCCCCACATGTACCCAACTTTCTGAACCCATTAGGGGGTTGGGGATTCCCTAGGAATCAAGTCATCCACCCCTTTATTTTTCCAGGCCCGTCCGGGTGGTGATTCTATTTTCTCCGGACTTAAAACCGTGTTCTCTAAGGCCCTGAGCCTAAACAGTGCCGAAGTCGCAAGAACCATTCCACCGGGAGTGGGGGCAAAAATTCCCGCTCATAGTGGCGACTCCACTAGGATAAAAGAAGTTGATTTCGTTGGTCTTTATATTATTCTATTCTTTCTCATAATGATATTATCCATTGCATCATTTAGATTGCATTGTGTGTGTGAGTTAGGACGTCTATGTTACCTGTGTTGTGTTATGTAAGGGATACCATACTTTCACTTAAGGTATGGAGATCGAGCATCGTATAACTACTCATAGCCTTGTACCATTTGGTATATACTACCTATGAGAACCTAAGCCTTTTGATCCAAAGACTAAAGCTCATGTAATTGCCTATTTACTATCCTTAGGTTTTTACCCCAAATGCATGTTGTTTGACTATGGTTAATTTATCTTAGCTTAAATCATGGCTTATTTGGTTTGTTCTTTTTCTAATATGACCTAAGTACATTGTAAGCTCAAAATAAATTTTTCTTTAAACTCCAAAAGAACAAAGCTATTTTCAAAACTTTTCAAGATGGTCTTTGGACATAAGACTTTTCTAAAAACAAATCAAAAATTCTTTTGCTCATGACCCAAATACTAAGCCCATTTTTTCTAAAATCTTTTTACAATGGGCTTAGAAATAAAATTATTTTCATCCAACCTTTTCTAACAAAGAGCTTGCAAATTATTTAAGTCAATTATGAAATACTAAAAATCAATTGTGAGCCTAGTTTATACTAAGAATAATTAACCATGGGCTTGTTTCTGGCATGAATCATTAGTTACTTTTTCAAGTGAGAAATCTATCTATAATAAACCTTTTAATTTAGTTTTAGTCTAATATAGCATAAAAAGCTACTATAGTTGGTTGAATGGATTAAAACCTAATTAATGGGAATTATTATGAACTGATTTCTATTTTCAAAAATATAACTATTGGTTGAAATGTTGGAGGGAATTATTCAAAAACAAGATACACCATTTTGGTATTTTGTTAACCATATTACCTAGGAAAAGAGACTCGCCATTCGTCTGTGGAAGTTTTAAGGTTGGAAGGGACATTCTACTTATCTTTGTCTATTATTTGTGCATACATGCATACATTTGCATCTCATATCATTGATCCTTTCTGGCTCACAGCCCTGGATTATGACAGTTCAAAAGCTTACAACAATCCGACCTATGCTGGAGACGAAGAATCTAGCAACGACTCAATCTCTTTTTCACCAAAAGCAATGGAGCCCAAACAAATTCAAAGAATGGTGGATGATTCCCTCAATGCCAATATGAAAGAAATAAAAGAGGCCTTAGCTAAGACCATGAAGAACCAATTGGCTGCAATTTTAGGAAATCATGCCGAAGCATCTGCTAGCACCAAAAAAGACAATGGGAAGGCTAAAGTTGGTGAAGTGGCTTTTAATGATGATAAGGTGATCATTGATGATGATGATTGGGCTCAATACTTCCAAGATCCTTAAGACAAAAAGGAGTCGAAGATTGTTGAGAAGACAATTGTTGAAAAGACCGAGACATTTGATGTTGAGAAGATGATTGTTGATTTAGAAAAGAAATTTGAGAAGAAGCTGAAAACCGAAGAAATGTCCGAGATCGACAAACTATTTAAACAAGATGAGGAGGTCCTTTATAAGTTCAAGATGCCATCCTTTGCTAGGTACAATGGTACTGGAAATCCTCATCTCTGTGTGAAGCAGTACATCATTGCTATGTAGTCTGCTAGAGCTACTAAGGCTCAAACTCTAAGATATTTCATGCTCTCATTGGACCCTGTTGTCCAAAATTGGTTTAACACCTTAGAGGAAAGTATCAAAAAGATTGGAACATGTTGTATAAGGCTTTCATTCAGCAATATGGGTACAATGTCGAGTTGGAAGTTACCTTAACGGAAGTTGAGTCCATTAGACAAAGGCTAAATGAGAATTTTGTGGACTATGTGAAAAGATGGATGTAGACCCTTAAATTTTGACCCAGTCCGGTCCAATATATTTTAATTAGTCCAAAACAATTTTTTGTTATCTTAATTAAATAATATTTGCTTTAGTATCTAATTTTTATTAATAAACAATGAAAAATAATAATAATAAATAATAATAAAAAAAGGGGGGGTCGGTTGTGCAAAATGGACTGGGGCCATTTTGCCTATAGGATTTTCCTGCGGGCGAAAAGGCCCTCAGGCCAGTTCGCGCGCTCGTTGCCGCAGCCCACTGAGACAGCTTTTTCGCCAGGGTATTTTTTTCGCAGCAATTTTTTTCGCTAGAGCATTTTTTCCGCAGAAGTTTTTTTTTTTTGCCAGTGAAATTTTTTCGACGTAAATTTTCTAAAACCTAATGCAATTTGGTTTCGGTTTCCTTTTCTTAATATATATATTATGTTTCGTGAATAACTAGGAATGAACCATAAAATTCTTCTATAAATAATTCCAAAAACAACACAAAAAAGGAGGAAGAAATCGGAGGAGAAAGTGGAGACCGAAACTGAGAGGGAAAACCTTGAATCAAGCTGATTTTTTGAGAGAGCAGAAAAACAGTTCAAGCAATTCAAAGGCAGCAAAACTTGTCTTTGACCTTGTTCATCCAAGAAGCAATTTTTGGTGTAACCTATGAACCAAGGTTTGAATTCTTAATTTCTTGTTATTTTTTCACATTAGCTTAATCCTCTAACTGTTTCTTTTAATTCAAAAACCTAAGAACTCTAATTCACCTTTTCTAAAGTTTAAAAACCTTAAATCGTTGCTTTGTTTTCCAAAAAGCTTCAAATTATTATTTTTGTTTCTTCAAAATCTCAAAACCCCTAATTTGCTTTCCAAATTTTCAAAATCCTAAATTGAGTTCTGTTTTTTTTTTTTCCAAAAGCCCTAAAAACATCTTTTTTGCTTCAATAAACTTTAAATCGTTTGTTTATTTTCATAAAACTTTATAAAATTATCAAATTGATTTTCAAACCCTAAAAACCTCATGCATTCACCAAAACCCTAATTCAAAAATTCTAAAATCCTAATTCAACTTTAAAACTAAACAATAAACCTTAAACTAGCTAACCTAAACCCTAATTTCTCTAAACCCAAATCCTTTAAACTTTAAAAACTTTATAAACATAAATGTTATAATTTTTACACAGTAAGCTCAAAACAACAATTCATTAACTGCAAATCACAAAACTTAATGTTTTAAAGTGTCCAAACCCTTGTTTCATGTTTTTACATCACAAACCCTAATTTGATTAATCAAATAATTTTACCAACTTCTTGAATCATAAAATCTTAATCTATTTTAATTCCTTTAAAACTCACAGTAGCCTAATTCCATAAATTCCAAAACCCTAAACACATGAAATAAAGAATCTTAATTTGTTATCCATGGATTTGGATCTTAGATATAATGATTGTAATACGGATTTGGTGAGGTTGACAATTTTGTTTGAGAAGTATAGTTAAAAATTATGATGGTTAAAGTTGTACCTTATTATTATTTTTTTTTATGTTAAGAATTTGGTTATAACTGTGAAAAAAAAATTTTTTAAAAATTTTGAAATGTGTTGAGTTATGGATAATATGACAAAAAGGTAATCAAAATAAATATACCAATGATAGGAAATGTGAAGAGTTAGTAAAATGGAGAAATTATATTATATGAATGAAAGTTATACTGAATATGTTTATGGTATGTAACTTGAGGTTTAAGGGAATGAACTCAAAGTTTGAGTGAATGAATTATAGATATTAAGTATGATATAACATTTTTATGAGAATTGGTGGAAATTATACTAAGATAATAAAGAATAAACTATGTGTATATTAAAAGATATTAGAAGTGATTTGTTATCATGATGATTTGACTGAAAATAGATTGAAAGAGAGCAGAAATTGAATAGAAGTTTGCTCTTATGGAATTAAGTTATATTTATACTTATATGAAAATTGTGAAATTTCATGATAAGTTAGATTACTTAATCGTTGGTTGGAATTGAACAAGATTGGAACGTGGGTATATTGTGACAGATAGATTAATTGATCTGGATTTGGCTAAGATTATGGATCATTAATAAAATTTAATGTGTACAGTTGTATTAAGAAAATAGGTATTTACATGATAATGTATATGATGTAAATTTTAAAGTATGATTGGACATGAATGAGTGGAGTATAGTAATTGTTAATCATGATAAGAAGAGAAAAAGATTGGTTATCTATAAAATAAGTTGAAAGATAATGTATTAATATGTAAGTTAAGTGAAACGCATGCTAAAGAAATAACTCCATTTATGAAAAATCAGGATTTTGTTATCTATTGAGAGTGATAAATGTCTATTTAGACAGTGATTGTAATGAAGGGATAATTAATGTTCAGATATAAGTCAATGGTTTTTAATGTTAAAGTTAAGAGAGTAATTATACAGAGGTGAAATAACAAAATATATTAAATATAAAGATTTGACAAAGTATTATTGTGCTATATGATGATCTGATTCTGGTATAAAGATATTAATAGGAAATGTAATGTGATCTTTTGAATGTTTGATTAAGAAAGTAACCAGATGTATAAACATATAGAATGATGAGTTATAGAATTTAAAGAAGGTGGTTGATTCTAAAGAGGAGAGTTGGAGTTATATGATTTGATGATATAATGACTTAAGCGTATAATTAACTTCATATGGGAGTTAAGATAGTATTTTGTTAAGAATAAATTGTTATGGTACTGATAATTTCGAGGACGAAATTATTTAAGGGGGAGAGAAATGTAATATCCTCATATATGCCCTAGAAGTTGTGATTATGTTGTTGTTGTTGTTATATAATTGGATTGAATATATGTGTTAAATTATAAGAGAAAAGAAATAGAGAAAAGAATGTTTATGTATATGTGATTTGGGAAAGAATTTAGGGTTTAGAGAGAATGGTATATGTTGTGTATATGATGATATATATAACATATAAGTTGGTCAAAATGAAGAGTCAAGGAAAGAAGATATTTATTTTTGTTAAGTGTGAAGTTACTATAAAGGGCATGTAATGAATGGTAATCAAGACAAATGGTATAAGGGTGTTTAGGTAATTACTCTTGTTGAATCACTTGGTGGAGATTTAAAGAGGTGATATTTTGTCTTTTCTTCATTTCCTTCTTCTTCTTCTTCTCTTCTCCACGTTGGTTGGCTCCTCCTTAGACAAGAGAGAGCAAAGTGAGATTTGTTTAATTCTAACATCAAATTGAAGGGAGAATCAAAGGATTTAATTGAAGATTTGTGGAATTCAACAACTTAGGTAAGTTCTTTCTCTTGATTTTCCTTTGTTCTTTTGAAATTGTGTTTGGGATTGGTGAGTTGATATGGATGGTTGATGGAGTGTGTTTCTGTATGGTGTGTGTAAAAGTGTTGAAATGGAATTAAAGATAAGAAGCTAGGTTGGTGTTGGTGATGGAAGAGTAAGAGTTGTGTTTAGTGAATTTTTTTCTGTTTTACAATTAGTAAAGGCTGTGACTTGTATGATTTTTAATT
The DNA here is from genome assembly GCA_947685225.1 of Garcia nutans. Classification (NCBI taxonomy): domain Eukaryota; kingdom Viridiplantae; phylum Streptophyta; class Magnoliopsida; order Malpighiales; family Euphorbiaceae; genus Garcia; species Garcia nutans. The sequence continues at coordinate 8,534,082 of CANTUV010000068.1, forward strand.
AATTATAGAAAAATGTTCTTGAAGTGAATTTTTGATATGTTGTGCCTCTATGAGTCTAGAATGACTGAAAAATATGTTGATTCGATTTTGGAATGGTTATGAGTTTAGAAAGATTATTTTTATTAGACCTGTTCCAGCAGGTACCTTAACTGAGACAGCTATATTTCGGGATTTTTAATAAAATGTAGAAAAATCTTATCCAATTGAATTTTGGATATGTTGTTGCTTAGTGAGTTTAGTATTTGAGAAAAATAATTTGGAACTACTTTGATTGAATTTGATTTATGGAATTCACAAAGTTCAGAACTGCTGCCAGGATGCAGGGCAATTGGGGCAGTCTGGTTAGGTGAACTATTTGACCAAGATTTTGTGTTCAGTTTGATCTGAAATTTTAAAGGAATGATTTTAAGATACAAAACTAAATTCTGTAAAAATTTTAGAATTTTTAGTCAAGTAGATTATTTTATACAATTTTTCAAAATAAGGATAAAATGGAGTCTTAAACCAGAATGTACTATTCATATGGTCATTTTGCTAATATTCCTTTGGATTAGGTTTTGAAGAGATTGGGTTGCATTAACCTAAATGTGGAGAATTCTTGGAAAGAAAAGAAATGTATAGATTGATGGGACTAGTTCTTGAGGTAAGTACCAATACATATGATTGTATTTAATTACATAATTTGAGGCTTAACACATTTGTTTGCAAATGTGTTAAGTGATCTATTATATTGTTAACATAATTGGACTAAGGTGATGATTGAATGATGTGAAGGATGTGAAGATCATTAACCAGGTAAGCATAAACCCTATTTGATTGTATATCCTTATATGTCTTTGAACATTAACACATTGGGATGAAAGTGTTAAATAAGCTATTATATTGTGAATGTAAATGAAGAATATATATAAAGGATGAAATATGAAATGGGAAAGGTAGGAAGAAATGAGGATCATTCTTAAGGTATGTGCAATTTGTTATGATAAATGCTCTAGTAATGAATTATGCTTGGTGAATTGTGAATAATATAATGTTATTAAGTGTAATATGTAAATGAATTGTGGTTGATGATAAAGGTTGTCTTTATTGTAAATGTGATTTATGATTTGTATGATATGTAATTTGTGTATTGCAATAATGATTGGTATGGTATATATAATGTAGGGGTATTAATATATTGGTTTTGAGTATTGGTGATGCATTGGGGTTGGTGATAATATTATGTATATATGTACATCATATTTGAAATTAGCTAGGATATATTAAAGATGAAATTAAAAAGAAAAGAAGATATGATAAGAACTAATTATATATTGAATTGATGTATCATTATATGTCAATACTTCTATACTATATGTTTATATTTTATAGTTGGACTACTAAGCTCTCGGGCTTAGCGCGGGTGTTTATTCGCGCAGGTATATAGATGGAAGATATGAAGTCTTTTGTTATGCCACAAGAAGAGTAAAGTTTGTCGAGACCAACTAGAGGGTAATGCATACATGTATAAACTTTAATTATGATGTATTTCTGACGAGAGAGTATTTATATGTATAAATGAAGTTTTTGATAAAGATAATGATTTTGTAAATGTTATTTAAATTAATGTATTATGGTTTGAACTCTGTTACAGGTTTTTAAAAGGTAATGAAAAGTGACATCCTTATACTTTATATATTTACTGTATGTATACTAGGTATACGCATAGTACTTATATAGGGTATCGGGGTGTTACAGATTTGCTGCCTATCCTTCACAGATTTGGTTTATAATTCTCCAATTTTTGTTCCTCCTTCTGAATACTTTTCCTCTCTTTTGTGTTGTTATTTATAGAGGTTTTTTTATGGTTTTTTCCTAGTTACTCACGGCTTTCAATATTTAATAAGAAAAGAAAACCGAAACCTAATTGTATTAGGTTTCGAAAAATTTGCATCGAAAAAATTTTGCTGGCAAAAAAATCTGCCGCAGGAAAAATTGCGCTGGCAAAAAATTCTGCCGCAGCTAACTGCGGCAGCTACGGGTGGACGAAGGCCATTTTTCGCAGCTCGACTTTTTTTCTATTATTTTTGAATTAGATAATAAAGCAAAAATTATTTAATTAAGATAACAAAAATTATTTTGGACCAATTAAAATATATTAGACAACACAAAAATTATTTTAGACTAAACAAAATATATTGGACCGAACTGGGTCAAAAATTAAGAGTCTACAGTTTGCCCCCTGCTTGAATGATCTGAAACTTTAGTAAAATAGAGTGAAAAGCAACAAGACTTAATTTTTGAGATGATGGAGGTTTTGGATTCTGGACCCGGTTTGAGTTCTGGACTCAGGGATAATTCTAGGTTTTGAACCTAAGAAAAATTTGGGTTCTGGACCCGAACTAAGCTCTGGACTTAGAAATAATTCTGGGTTCTGGAACTAATGGTAAAATTAGGGTTCTGGACTCGAGCTAACTTCTGGACTTAGGAATAATTCTAGGTTCTGGACCTGATGATAAAATTTGGGTTCTGGACCTGAGCTAAGTTCTAGACTTAGGAATAATTCTAGGTTCTGGACCTAATGGTAATTTGGGTTCTGGACCCGAGTTAAGTTCTGCACTTAGAAGTAATTCTAGGTTCTAGACCTAAAGAAAATTTTAGTTCTGGACCCAGTTCGAGTTCTGGACTCAAGGAAGATTCTAGGTTCTAGACCTAAGAAAAATTTGGGTTCTGGACCCGAGCTAAGTTCTAGACTTAGAAACAAATTCTATGTTTTGGACCTAAGAAAAATTTGGGTTCTGGACCCGAGCTAAGTTATGGACTTAGAAACAAATTCTAGGTTCTGGACTTATGAAAAATTTGGGTTCTGGATCTGAGCTAAGTTCTGGACTTAGAAACAATTCTAGGTTCTAGACCTAAGAAAATTTTGGGTTCTGGACCCGAGCTAAAAAAATTTGGCTAATTTTTAGGCATATGTCTTCTTATTGCCCCCTGGGTGTAAAAATATTTATATACCTGCAATTATTTGAATGATTAAAATAAATAAATGAATTTACTATTTATTTACTGTGTAGTCACTGTTTATGTACTATTTACTATTCATAAATAGTAAATTTACTATTCGCAAATAGTATTTACTATTGAAAATAGTAATTTTATTATTCACCAATAGTAATACTATTCATGAATAGTAAATTTTACTATTCATCAATCGTAATACTATTCATGAATAGTAACATTTACTATTTATCAATAGTAATACTATTCATAAATAGTGAATTTTACTATTCATGAACAGTTTTGAATTTGGTTTTTTTGCTTGCCGTTTCTCTATAAAAACCCACCATTTCTTCATTTCATTTCACAATTTCAATTTCAATTTCATAACTCTCTCAAATTTCTTTTCAATTTTAGCATATATTTTTAAAAAATAATGCATGCTTCGAGGTTGGGGACTCATTTTAATGCTGAGTTATTGGAGTTTATTCGGCATCATGAAGACAAAAATTTAGATATACTGGCCGGGATGCCGTTCCATCGTAGTTCCAATCCAAAGAGCGAGGTAATTATGTTTTTTTTCTTTTGTCTTTCTGTTTTGTGCTTTTTTTTTATCATATATATTTTTATACTTTGTTGTTATTATTTGTTATTATGAAAAATAAGTTAATTTAAGTAGATAGAATAATATATACTTACCTGATATTAACTTACCTGGGTCTGTGTTAGCATGATCGTTGCATTGTTCGGGCTGGAGGGTGTATTTACAAAGCCCGACAATGGTATGATGTAGTGCCTTCTCGGGTAAGACGGATTATCCGAGATTGCGGCTTCGAACAGTTCATCTTGCAATTGCCGTCTAAGGAATATCAGATAGACCAGAGTGTAGTCCAGGCACTCGCAGAGTGATGGTTGGACACAACCCACACTTTTCACCTGTCCATTGGAGAGATGACAATTGGTCCGGTCGATTTTACTGCTATTACCGGCCTTCAATATGATGGTGTTCCGGTTCCTCTAACCAGTGATATTTTAACATTTGAAGAAATTCAGGAATTAATTGGTATGGAACTATCATATAAGGGCCTTTTAAGATAAAAATCGAGCAAATTCGTAGTTATTGGATTAACTACGAAGGTTGGGTTGGCAGGGACAGGGCCGAACAGTATGCTCAAGGATTTTTGTTATATATGCTTGGGTCGACCATCTTAGGTAGCACTGAATCGTCCATTCACTTGTCAGTGTTGAGTGCCCTTTCTTATCTCAGAATGGTACCATCTTATGGCTAGGGTGAAGCTGGTCTCACGTGTCTTTACCATGGTCTCGATAAGCTTAGTCGAAACAAGAATTCTTTTGTCGGCTTGATGGCGGTTGTCGAGGTATTCTTTCTTCCACCAATGTCTTTTCCACTATTTTCTTGCATGGATGTGATCTTTATTGTTATTGTAGATATGGGCATATGAACTCAACATCGTGAGGGTACCCGGCATTTTTTGAGAGAGAATCGGGTATCCGAGATTAAATTACTGGTTGTCCCATCATGTGGATGTTCCCAGCTCTCATCATGTGCATAATCATCTCTTTGTGTTGAGCCGCTTAACCTGGGATCAGGTAAAATAACATTAGTATGCTTTAAATTTTATGTCAGCTTATGTTATCCTGCAGGTGAATTTGGCTTGGTGGAATCCAAAAGAGTGAGCAAACTGGTCTCCTTTAATGAGGGCTGCATTGTCTTTCCAACATTCTCGCCGAATTATTGCTGGCCTAGTATCTAGTGGCTGGTTTCTCGGGGAGAGAGTTTATGAATGGTTTCTCAGTCCAGAGCAGTGGAGGTTTTCGATGCAAATCCCAAAATATACTTTAAATATTATGTTAATGTCGGAGGATACATGGTGGTCAGCCCGGTATGGTTATGGTGCCGAGTCATTTCTCCATTCACCTGGTCCATTTATGCCTGTTTTATTCAAATAAGACTCTTGAACTTTGATGTATCTCCTATTGGTGTGTGGGAGATTTTTGATGAAAATGAGGGTAGAGATGAGAAGGAACATCATGGAGATGCAGGAGAGTCTATTCCACATCTCGGGGCCAGTACTTCTCAGGTAAAACTTTTACCACTTTTCCATGGCAACTGCTTTTTCTTTCTTTGATTCTTTAATGATTGTTGCAGCCTGTTGGCTCATTTGATCATGAGGCTGGACCTTATTTTACTGCCCCTTCGTTTGCTCATTCTAGCCCGCCACATATGCCATCTCATCTGCAAGGCATTGATATGAACTACCTGGTACATTTCTTATTTCATAGTAACTTATGCTATATGTATGCATGATTATGTATGCTCTTACCTTTTCCTTCTTCGCTCACAGCGGATGCTCGAAGAACAAAATAGGAAACTTCAAGAGGAGTTGGCTGCAAGTCGTCAGCAGGCTTCTCATTTTGAAAATTTATATCATCAATCCGAACAACATTTCCTAGACTTCCGATTTCAAGGGATGAGGGATCTTAGTGCTTCTTCATCAAGAGGCCTCCAGATTGACGACCATGAGATCCTTTCGTCTGCTTCTGATGACAGATCAAAATTTTTAGGTAATAAAGATTTGGTGCTCCCGCTTCGGGTGATCCCGAGAAGAGTAATTTGCCAAGTTTTGGTGCTCCCGCTTTAGGCGGACTAGGGACGAGTGATTTTCCCCATCCTCCAACAGGTGATGACTTTTTTAAGGCTTTATTTGATGACCTACCACCACCCTCTTAGTGATATGTAAATATTGTAGCAATTGTAAAATCTTGTATAATAATGAAAAAAAAATACAATTTTCCTCTTTACTGTAATCCTTTTTTTTTTTTACATTACTGCACCACTCTTTTTTTGTATTACAGTATACCATTAATTTACATCCACTTTTTTTGTTAAACCAAATCCAACATGGTAAAGGAAATTCATTGCTACTTCCTTTCCTTATGCTATATGGACTTATTCTTTCCCATCGTCTTTTCCTTTTCACTTTTGGAAAAGGTTTGCTTCTTCTATATAAATCACCCTTCATGCCATATTTTAATACATAAACCAAAATTCTTTCTCTTTCAACATGAAGACTCCCTTTAACAATTTTAACTTTTCCTTCATTCATTCATCATGACCGAGCATCATTTAAAGAGAATAAAAATTTTATTTAAGAATATGGATGCCATTCATTGGAAGAAAATTTCATGGTCAAAATTTGATGTTTTAAAATGTTTTCAAAATGTCAAATTGGACCACTCCTTCTTACATGCCGCGGCTTCCTTTTGGGATATGGATTCTAGGGTATTTAGAATTAATGGCTTTGAAATATGTCCCTTGATTGAAGTATTTGAGGCCATCCTTGGATATCCCAATAATCAACAAATGGCATTATCCACATTGATTTCCAAGACTCAACAGAAGATGCAGATGTTATTTCAAATTCCAAAACCCAAAGTTCTACGGTTGATGAGAGGTGAAAAAATTCTACTTGCTCCTTTGATTGACATTTGTTTCTCTCATTTGGCTCCTACTAAGGTATGGGGATGCATGCTTTGTCTTTGCTTGCTCGGCCAATTCCTACTTGTCTCTTCTAACGGCAATATTGATCCACGGGTATTGGATGTTATGGACCAAATGGAAGGAGGCTTGTTGCCGGTACCTGTGATCTTAGCCGAGACTTTAGTTGGATTAGACCGATTTAGATCAGGATTGTCAAAGAGAATGACTGGGAGTCCGTTGCTGCTTCAGGTAATTACCTAAACTACCCTTTCGGGTTTTTCAATTTAGGTTTTCTTTTTTCTTTTTATTCTCTAACTTTTGCCTAGTCCACCCATGTGGGTTTTCGAAACTAGCGAGTTGTCCTAATTTTTGCCTAAGCTACCCTTGCGGGTTTTCAACTTAGCGGACTTTTTTTTTTAATTCTTTCTTCACAGACTTGGGTTCAGGAGTGTCTTTGTTTGCTTGATACTCCATCCATGGACTTTGCCAGATACCTGCCATGTCATCATTCTGCTAGGAAGCTCCTCCATCTTGCTTCTTCATATGCTGACTGGGTTGACTGGATCCACTCACGCTCTGAAGTTAATATCCGTTGGTTGGTACCTTGGTGGAAGATTTCTCGTATCACCATATGGACATACTTGATGTACGTTCCCCTTGTTGCTCTTCATCAAGGTACATGCTATGATCCTCGCCAACTTGGTCGTTAGTATGGAGCTGAGCCTCGTGATTTTGACTTTGCTCCTGACTTAGACATGCCTTGCTTGACTGAAGCGTACTTGGATCGGCTGAGGCAAAGCTGGCCTGCACGTTACACTTATCGACTGCCATAGATTTTATATTTGTCAATTCAAAAAGTGTTTTGTTAGGATGAAAAATAACTAAAGTAATAAAAGATGCTTCTTTTCCATTTATAATTTGTCATCACCTTTTGCAATTATGATTATTTATTTCATCCATATCTGGTCAAATACTTATAACAGTGCACATAGAACAATTTTAACATTAATTCTGTTTTATTAAATTGGAGAACAACCAAACATAAAGCCAGCATACTCAAGATCACTGCTGTTGCCAATTATCCCTTTCGGGTTTTGTAATTGACGATTTTCTCTCATTTAGCCCTAATTGTTGCCTAGCTCACCCTTTCGAGTTTTCGAAACTAGCGGACTGCTCTAACTTTTGCCTAGGCAGCCCTTTTTGGGTTTTCAACCTAGCAAGCTCTTTTTTTTTTAACTTTTCTTATCATACATAAAACCTCTTCAACCTGTCAAATTTTATGGCTCACTAAATTCGTTCCCGTCCATGTCTGATAACTTCACTGCACCTTTATTCATGACTTGTTTCATGACATATGGCCCTTCCCAGCTAGGTCTGAACTTCCCTCTTGGATCAGATATATTAGGTTTACATTGTTTCAACACCAAATCCCCAAATCTGAATTTTCTAACCTGGACCCTTTTATTATAGGCCCAAGCTATCTTCTTTTGATATAGTTGATGATGATACAGTGCCTTTAATCTTCTCTCTTCTAGTAGAGCTAACTGTGTGTATCTGCCTGCTACCCATTCTATTTTAGGCAGATCAGCTTCCATGACTACTCTTAACGACTTGATTTCTATTTCAATTGGCAATACTGCTTCCATCCCCTAAACCAAAGAGAACGGTGTCATTCCAGTAGGTGTTCGCACACTTGTCCTATATCCCCATAAAGCAAAGGAAAGCATCTCTGACCAATCCCTGTAAGTCTTGGTCATCTTGGACAAAATTTGCTCAGTTGTCATGTTTGTTGCTTCTACAGCACCATTAGCCTTTGGTCTATAAGGAGAGGATCGATGATGATGGATGTGGTACTTGGAGAGTAAATCCTTAACTGCTTCTTGAAACTGTACCCCATTGTCTGATATCACACTATGCGAGACCCCGTATCTGCAGATGAGGTTCTTTTCAATAAACCTAGCCATTTGGCTTGCACCCAGCCTATTAAAGGATTCAGCTTCGACCCATTTTGAAAAATAATCTACTACTACTACAATGAATCGGTGACCATTTGAAGCTGTAGGATGTATCTCTCCTATAATGTCGATACCCAGGTGGCAAATGGCCAGGGTGAAGACATTGAATGCAGTTCTTCAGGAGGCATGTGATTCAAGTTACCATACATCTGACATTGTTGGCACTTCTTGACAAACTCAATACAGTCTCTCTCCATGGTCAACCAATAGTAACCTTGTCCAATAGTCTTCTTAACTAGGGCCAAACCATTCATGTGCAGACCGCAACTTCCCGCATGTAGTTTTGACATGATGCACTCCACTTCAGGCTTTCTTAAACATCTCAAATGCACTCCATCAGGCCATCTTCGATATAACTCACCATGGAAGGTGATGTATTGCAATGACCACTGCCTTATGGCTCTTCTCTCTTTCTTTGTTGCCCCCGGCGGGTATTATCTTTCCTCCAAAAATCATCTTATAGTATCATACCATGCATCATGGTCTATATCAACTTCCATGATTGTCTCATAGTCATAGCAAGGAGTTGACGAACTGGTCAAGATTAGAGGCTTAAGGAATAGGCTAACAGGATTTTCCCATACCGAAGCCAATGTGGCTAGGGAATCAACCATCTGATTTTCTTCCCTTGATAGGTGTATAAACCTACAATCCTTAAAGTTCTTCTTCATCATGGTCAAGTAATTGTGGTATGGTTTCAATTTTTCTTCTTTCAACTCCCATTCTCCATTTACTTGGGATACAACTAGCAATGAATCGCCATAAACTTCCACCTTATCCACCTTCATAATCATTAGGGTTTCCAAACCAAAAATACAAGCTTCATACTCCACCATATTATTGGTTGCCCTAAATTTCAATTTCTTTGCTAAAGGGATAAGTTCCCCTTCGGGTGATTCTAGTATAACTCCCAAATCTGCTCCTTTCCTGTTTACTGCTCCATCAAAATACATTTTCCACCCTTGAACTTCAATTGCTTCTAAATGTTTCTCTGGAAATTCCAAGATTACCTCTTCACTTTTTGGTAATGGTTGTTGAGCCAGGAATTCTGCCATTGTTCTACCATTGATTGTTTTCCTGGTTACATACTCAATCTCAAATTCCTCTAATATTATCAACCATCGACCATATTTCCCAATTAAAGAGGGTGTCTCCCTTAAGTACTTCATTGGATCCAACCTGGAAATTGCTTGCACACTATACGATTGAAAGTAATGCCGCAACTTCTTAAAAGACCAAACCACGGCTATACAGGTCTTTTCGATGATACTATACTTAATTTCATAAGGTAGGAGCTTTCTGCTCAAATAGTAAACGGCATGCTCAATCCCTGACTCATTTGCTTGGAAGTGTTATTCCCTTGTGTCCGATTTCACCATCATATCATTAACATAAACTTCAACTTCTTTGTGCATCATGTCATGAAATAGTGTGGTGGCCATCATTTGGTAGGTTGCTTCAGCATTCTTTAAGCCGAAAGGCATCACCCTATAACAAAATATACCCCATGTAGTAATGAATACAATTTTGGCTTAATCCTCTCGGGCCATTAACACTTTATTGTATCCGAAAAATCCATCTACAAATGAGTGTAGCATGCTAGAGGCTGCACTATCAATGGGAACATCTATATGAGGTAAAGGAAAATCATCTTTAGCGGAAGCCTTGTTTAAATCTCTATAGTCCACGCAAACCCTTATTCTCCCATCTTTCTTTGGCACGGGTACTATGTTGGCTAGACAATCTGGGTATTCTATCACTTCAAGGGACTTCACTTGTATTTGTTTAGTGACCTCTTCTTTAACCAATTCAGCCCACTCAGGTCTTAATCATCTAAGCTTTTGATTGACAGGTTTTATGTGAGTGTAAGTAGGAATATGATGCTCAGCTATGTCTCGATCTATCCCCGACATATCTTCATAAGACCAAGCAAACACTTCTTCATATTTTTTGAATATTTTTTCAAATCTCTCTCTCTCATTAGGAGTAAGGTCGGATGCTATGCTAATGTTTTTAGGATTTTTAGTTGTTCCTAAATTTAATGATTGTGTTAACAGAATTAATATTAAAGATGCTCATGTAACTGCTATTTGAATGTATGCAACCATCAGGAGAAACATCACACAGGTAAGCAAAATCAGACTTTATTGCATTCATTTTGGAAAAGAAAACATCACCATCCTTATACAAAGCAGACAAATTAAAATTAAAATCAAAATCATTGTCCTCAGAATCATAAAGCAGGATGTCTTCAAACTTTTCTTCAACCAGGGTGGCAATCTCATACGGAGTCTTCTCGGCTTTCAGGGCAGTTTCATTCTTCTCTTTTGGATTGGATTCTTTGTTAGTTGATAGGGTGAGCTCTTTCTTCACTTGCTCCACTAGCTCGACAACATCTGCAAAAATTTCAAAACCTGGGATTAACTTACCCATGAACATGATCGGCTTAGGCCTTCCTTGGAGTGGTCCCATATCTAGAGCTTTGACAAAGATCTCTTCAAGTGGTGGGAAGCTCATCTTCTCACTCTTCTTTGGCTGAACATCGTTGTCTTCATCATATCCCAACCCTTTCTTGGAAGTTTGAGTTTTAAAATCTGGTAACTTTGTCAAACCGGCCTTACCTTTTTCAAGACCAGATCCGAGAAGGTAGTTCTTGTTCTTCATCATATTCAAGACTATGGAATCCATTACTTCATCATCAGAAATTGCAGCTACTTGAAAGCCATTGAGAGGCCTCTCAATCATTAGAGTGTTAACAATCTCATTATCTTCAGCTTCAATGACCACTATCTCATCTCCGTTGGGGAACTTGAGCTTTTGATGAAGGGTGGAAGGAACTCCACCAAGAGGATGAAACCATGGTCGTCCCAAGAGTAAGACTAAGGTAACCGATATGTCTAAAACAACAAACTCAACAATAGATTCAATTGGACCATTAAAAGTCCCTTCGGCATGCCTCTTAGTGTTGTCATAAGCACGAATCGTTACCTCGGTTGGGTTTAGATCTCTTGTTGACATAGCTAGCTTTTGTAATATCTTAAGTGGACAAACATTTATGGCAGACCCATCATCGACCATTACACACGGACTCCTCTTCCCCTTGACTTCTTTTTTGATAAAGAGAGGGCGGATGTGGTCTCTCCCTTCCTCCGGTAAGTCTGCATCCGAAAAAGAAACTGCTCCCACATTAACTTCACTCTTTTCTTGGACCTCTTCACATTTCATTACTTCCCCAATTTTTATGAAGTTGATCAACTCCTCCGGTGTTGTGGAGGTAGAAATTGGCATGCTAGCTAAGGCTTTGGCCATAGTTTCTCGGTGCTTTTTAGGAGTAGCTAACAAGTCCCAAATGCTAACACTTGCTTGGGTTCTTTTCATTTGCTTGAGCACAACATCATCTTCTTCTACTTCAACTTCAACTTCCTTCCCTTTATTAGTTTCTACCTCCTTAGGTGGTGGCCTTTTATAAGGCTTACCGGATCTAGTATTCATTACCTCATCTTCTTCAGGCTCGGACCAAGTCCAATCCCCCTTCTTGGATACAATATCATCATCACTATCACTTGAATCCCAAAACCCATTGACAACAAATTGCTACTTCTCCATGCCATCATAGCTTATTCAATTTTGACAAAATTCCTCTTCTTCTTTGGTTTCTTTTTCATCCACATCTTGAAAAGAAGACAAGACAAAGTCCTCATGCAAACCTCCTCCAATCATGAAGGTTGCCGGTGGTGGTACCCTATTGAATTTTGGCAATGGGTTGTCTTTGGTGTTTGGCTTGTTGGGCTCGGGTAGCTTCCCATTATCAATTAGATTTTGAATCTAATGTCTCAACCTCACACATCTATCCGTGTCATGTCCTTGCATTTGGTGAAATTGACAAAATGCTTTGGTGTCAAAATTAGGTGGGAGAGGGTTAGGCAAAGGACGAGGATTTAAGGGTTGTAGCAATCCTTTTCTTTGAAGCTTGTTGAGAACCCAAGACATCAATTTTCCCAATTCCAAAAATTTTCTCCTTGTTCCTTGATTAGTAGCATTAACACCGATGACCTTTTGCATGCTTTGGCTACCAGGTTGATAGCTCCCTTTCTCGTTCCTTTTTGTTGCAAAATAGCTTTTCTCCCTTTCCCATTCTTCAATTTACAAACCAGCTTGGAGAAATTCTTTGAAATCACGGATGAGTGTGTGAGACATCCTCTCACGAAGATTAGGCAATACCCCTCTCACAATCATCCTTATTTGATCGGATTCATCGGGCCTCTTCTTAAGTAAAGCGGCCTTGTTTCTCCATCACTTCACATAGTCCACAAAATTCTCATTTGGCCTTTGCCTTATGGACTCCACTTCCATTAAAGTAACTTCTAACTTAACATTATATCCATATTATTGGATGAAGGCTTTGTAAAGTAGATCCCAACTCTTTTGTGTTCCATCATCCAAGGTATTGAACCAGTTTTGGACAATAGGGTCCAATGAGAGCATAAAGTACCTTAGGGTTTGAGCATTAGTAGCTCGGTCTGACTGCATGGCAGTGATGACTGCTTCACATGGAGATGAGGATTTCCGGTGCTATTGTACTTTGCAAAAGATGGCATCTTGAACTTATAAGGGACCTCTTCATCTAGCTCAAATAGTTTATCGATCTCGGACATCTCTTCGGTTTTCAACTTCTTCTCAAATTTCTTTTCTAAATCTGCAATCATCTTTTCAACATCAGATGTCTCGGTCTTTTCAATAGTTGCTTTCTCACCAACCTTTGGTTCTTTCTTCTTCTCTTAAACATCTTGGTAGTATTGAGCCCAATCATAATCATCATCAATGATCACCTTTTCATCATCAAAAACCACTTCACTAACTTTGGTCTTCACTTTGTCCTTTGGTTTCTTAGTGCTAGTAGATGCCTCGGCATGATTCTCTAAGATTGCAGTCAACTGGTTCTTCATGGTCTCAGCTAGGGCCTCTTTGATTTCTTCCATCTTAGCATTGAGGGCCTCATCCACCATCCTTTGAATTTGTTCGGGCTGCATTGTTTTAGGTGAGCAAGTGATTGAGTCGTTGCTAGATACTTTATCTCCGGCTTAGGTTGGATTGTTGTAAGCTTTAGAACTATCGTAATCCAGGGATGTGAGCCAGAGGGGATCAATGATATGAGATGCAAATGTATGCATGTATGCATGTATTCACAAACAATCAACAAATAATGATAAATAGGACATTCCTTCCAACCTTATAACATCCACACACGAATGGCGAGTCCCTTTTCCTAAGTATATGGTTAACAAAATACCGACATGGGGTATCTTGCTTTCAAATAATTCTCTCGGACGTTTCAACCAATAGTTATATTTTTGAAAATGGAAATCAATCCATGATAATTCCTATTAATTAGGTTTTAATCCATTCAGCCAACTATAGTAGCTTTCATGCTATGTTGGATTAAAACAAAATTAAGAGGTTTATTATAAATAGATTTCTCACTTGAAAAGTGTAACTAGTGGTTCCCATGGTTAATTTATTCTTAGTGTATAATTGACCTAAATATTTTGCAAGCTCTTTGTAAGGAGAGGTTGGATAAAAACAATTTTGTTTCGAAGCCCATTATAAAAAGATTTTAAAAAAATGGATTTTGGGCTTAGTATCTGGGCCATGAGCCAAAGAATTTTTTATTTGTTTTTAGAAAAATTTTATGTCCAAAGACTATTTTGAAAATGTTTTGAAAATAGCTTTGGTCTTTTGGATTTAGAAGAAAAATTTATTTTGAGCTTATAATGTACTTAGGTCATATTAGAAAAAGAACAAACCAAATAAGCCATGATTTAAGCCAAGATAAATTAACCATAGTCAAACAACATGCATTTGGGGTAAAACCTAAGGAAATTAACTAGGCCAATTACATGAGCTTTAGTCTTTGGGTAAAAAGGCTTAGGTTCCCATAGCAAGTATATACCAAATGGTACAAGGCTATGAGTGGTTATGCCATGCTCGATCTCCATACCTTGAGTGAAAGTATGGTATCTCTTACATAACACAACATGGGTAATACGGGCGTCCTAACTCACGCACACGATGCAATCTAATATGATGCAATGGATAATATCATTATAAGAAAGAATAGAATAATATAAAGACCAATGGAATCAACTTCTCTTATCCCCAGTGGAGTCGCCATTGTGAGCAGGGAATTTTGCCCCCACTCCCAGTGGAATGGTTCTTGTGACTTCGGCACTGTTTAGGCTCAGGGCCTTAGAGAACACGAACCTAAGTCAGGAGAAAATAGAGTCGCCACCCGGACGGGCCGGGAAAAAGAAAGGGATGGATGACTCAATTCCTAAGGAATCCCTAACCCCTTAATGGGTTCGAAAAGTTGGGTACGTGTGGGGAAGGTGAGAAATGGACCAACACCCCCATAACCCCCAGTTCATTGGAACCGGCCTCCTTTACAGGTCTTAATATTATAAAATTCTTAAATATAACAACATTATCCATATTACACATAATAATTAAAAGAAAGCATCAATATATTAAAATCAAAGCAAGGTCCAAGCAAAACAAATAAATGGACACCCATCCAAGGATGGAAACATGTCCTTACATCACATGCAAAAATAGGACACCCACCGAAAGGTAGAAACATGCCCTTTACATAGGTTCTAAAATAGAAAAGCAAATTAAATTACATGATGTTTAACTAATGAGGTACCCACCAAGTGAAAACATAACTCTTACAACATTTGGAAATCCAAATAAATTAATAAAAGTTAATAACCATTCATAATAAATAAATCATTCATCAAAGGTACCAAATATCAATAAAAAGTAAACATTCATCCATGATAAATAAAACAAACCAAGCATTGAATTTAAATTAATTAAAGCATAAGAAATAAAACAAAGCATGATCAAATATGGAATTGAATAATGTAAATAAAAATCCAAATTATAGCTACTGTTTCTATCTAGGGTTCTTTATCTCATATGTTAAGGTTTTGGAATTCATAAAATTAGACTACTTTGATTTTTTTTTTATGGAATTAACATAGATAGAGGTTTTATGTTTTAAAAGGTTGGTAAGACTCTTTGATTAAACAAATTAAGGTTTGAATGGTGAAATCATGAAACTAAGGTTTTGGACACTTTAAAATAATTTTGATTCATGGTTTTAAATGATGATTTCAAGCTTACTGTGTAAATTTAAAATATTTGTGGTTTTATGGTTTTTAAAGCTTTAAAGGATTAAAACATTAAAAAAAGGTAGGGGTTTAAAGGTTGAAATGGTTAGAGTTTACTATTTTAGGTTTGGAAATTGAATTAGGGTTTTAGAAGCTTTGAATTAGGGCTTCGAGTGATGAATTGGCTTTTAGAATTTGGAAATCAATTTGATAATTTTATGAAGCTTTATGAATTTAAACAAACGGATTAAAGTTTTTATAAATAGTAAAGATGTTTTTTAAGGCTTTTTTGAAAGAAACAGAACCTAGTTTAAAATTTTGAAAGAAACAGAATCAAATTTTGGTTTTGTTGAAAAATATGTTTAATTAGGGTTTTAAGATTTTAAAGAAATAAAAATAACAATTTTAAGCCTTTTTAAAAATAAACCAACGAAATAAGGTTTTTGACTTTAGAAAAACTAAATTAAAGTTCTATGATTTTAAATTTTGAAAAACACAAATTCCTAGTTTTAGCTACTGTAAAAAAATAACCAAAGAATTTAATACATACCTCTTTTTGATGATTCCTCCAAAAATTATTTTTCTTGGATGAATTAAAACAAAGACAATTGCTGCCTTTGATTCCTTTTTAATGCATTGCTTGTTGCTCTTAAAAAGTCAAATTGATTTGCTGCCTATCCTTCACAGAATCGGTTTACAATTCTCAAATTTTTGTTCCTCCTTCTAAATACTTTTCCTCTCTTTTGTGTTGTTATTTATAGAGGTTTTTTTTATGGTTTTTTCCTAGTTACTCACAGCTTTCAATATTTAATAAGAAAAGGAAACTGAAACCTAATTGTATTAGGTTTCAAAAAATTTGCGTCGAAAAAATTGTGCTGGCAAAAAAATCTGCGGCAGCTGCGAGCGAGGTGTGCTTGAGGGCGGGCTTGGGCCATTTCGCCCGCCGAAAAATCCTGCTGGCGAAATGGTCCCAAGCCATTTCTCGCAGCCCGATTTTTTTTTTATTTTTGAGTTACATAATGAAGCAAAAATTATTTAATTAAGATAACAAAAATTATTTTGGACCAATTAAAATATATTAGACAACACAAAAATTATTTTATACTAAACAAAATATATTGGACCAAATTGGGTCAAAAATTAAGGGTCTACAATTACCTTTTTATTTTTATTAAAAATTAAAAATAATAATTACTAAAATAAATATTATTTAATTAAAATATTGCAAAAATTATTTTGGACTATATAAAAAATATTGGACCAGACTGGGTCAAAAATTAAGCGTCTACAGTTTGCCCCCTGCTTGAGCTATCTGAGACTACGGCCAAAGAGAGTGAAAAGCAATGTAATTTTTGACTAGGTTTGGAGCCATGCCGGACTCTTAAAGTTGGATTGAGCTTTGGGCTCAAAAATAATTTGGGTTATGGACCCGACCTGGATTTCAGATTTGGGTTCTGGACCTAGGGTAAGTTCTGGACGTAAAGATAATTTAGGTTCTGGACCCTAGCTAAGTTATGGACTTAAGGATAATTTAGGTTTTGGACCCGAGTTAAGTTTTAGACTTAAAGGTAATTTGGGTTCTGGACCCGAGCTAAGTTCTGGACTTAAGGGTAATTTGAGTTCTGGACCTAAGCTAAGTTCTAGAATTAAAAGTAATTTGGGTTCTGGACCCGAGCTAAGTTCTGGACTTAAGGATAATTTAGGTTCTGGACCCGAGCTAGGTTCTATACTTAAAGGTAATTTGGGTTCTGGACCTAAGCTAAGTTTTGGACTTAAGGGTAATTTAGGTTATGGACCCGATCAATGTTCTATACTTAAGGGTAATTTGGGTTTTGGACCTAAGCTAAGCAAGATTTAATTGTCTATAAAAAATAATTGTAGTCAGTAGGATACTAAAGGAATTTGCAAAAAATTTAGCTAATTTTTACCATGCCCATATCTTCTTGCCCACTGCGTGGAAAAATATTTTAAAGGTGAAAAAATATTTATATACATGCAAGTATCTTAATGATTGAATTGAATAATTGAGTTTCCTATTTATTCACTGTGTAGTTACTATTTATGCATTATTCATCAAATAGTAATTTACTATTTATCAATAGTAACATTTACTTTTTTTTTCTTTTTTTTTCTCTTTTTCTTTCACGAGAATATTGTTTTCCTCTTTTTATATTTGTCTTTTTCCCTTGCAAATTTTCTATATAAACCTCGGCTCATTTCTTCATTTCATTAATACTTATACATTTTGAATTCAGAGGGCTTAGAGAGTTTAGCATAGAGTTTGAGGAGAAAATACATGTTTCAAGTTCAGAAACTCGATCTAATGCTAAGTTATTAGAGTTTATTCGGGAACATGAAAATTGAAATATAAGTCTATTAGCCGAGATGCAGCTTCATCGCAGTTCAAATCAAAAGAGCAAGGTAATTATTTATTTTAATAGCAAATTATTTTTCATTTTTTCTTTTTGTGTTTTTGTTTTTGTTTTCTTTTTTTTTTTCATTTTTGTTTTCTTTTCTTTTCTTTTTTTTTTGTTTGTTTGTTTTTTTAGGATTTAGGAAAAATAAATTAATTAGATGAATATATATAAGTAAATAGATAGACTAAAATAGAACATAAATAAATTAGTCTAAAAATCAGTGGCATTGATATGATGATATACTTACCTTGTGTTAACTTACCTGGCTCCGTATTAGCGTGATCGTTGCATTATCCGAGGCGGAGGGTGTGTCTATAAAGCCCGACAATGGTATGATGTAGTGCCTTCTTGGGTCAGACAAATTATCTGAGATTACGATTTTAAAAGCTTTATCCTGCAAATACAATCCGAGGAGTGTCCGATTGACCGGAGTGTAGTTCAAGCATTGTCAGAACGGTGGATGAACATGACCCATGCTTTTCACCTACCTATAGGAGAAATGACCATTGGCCCAGTCAATTATACAGCCATAACTAGAATCCGGTACTATGGCCTTCCGGTCCCTCCTACTAATGATATTCTAACATTCGAAGAAATCCAATAGTTAGTTGGTTTGAAACCATCATTTAAAGGGCCTTTCAAGATAAAAATTGAGCCAATTCAGAGTTATTGGATGAACTATGAAGGACGGGTTCATAGAGAAATAACCAAACAATATGCTCTAGGATTTTTACTGTATTTGCTCAGTCGACCATTTTAGGCAGCACCGAATCTCCCATCCATTTGTCGGTGTTGAGGGCCCTTACTGATATGAGTATGGTACCGCTTTACGGCTAGGGTGAAGCTGGCCTTGCCTATCTTTATCATGGACTTGACAAAATTTGCAGAAATAAGAAGTCTTTTGTTGGCTTTATGGCGGTTGTGAGGTACTCTTCTTCCACCATTGTCAATTCCATTCTTATTCTTGCATGAATTTGATTTTTATTATTGTTATAGATATGGGCATGTGAGCACAATCTTGTGAGGGTGCCTGGCATTTCTCGAGAAAGAGTCAGGTATCCCAGATTAAATTTTTTGGTTTTAGATCATGTAGAAGTTTTCGGCTCTCATCATGTGCACACCCAATGCTATCTCTTAAGTTTAACTTGGGGCTAGGTAAAATAGCATTAGTATACTTTAAAGTTTATATAAAAGTCCACTTACCTTATGTCATTTTGTAGGTTAATTTGTCCTGGTGGAACATAAAAGAGTGGACGAACTGGACTTCCTCCATGAATGCCGCCTTGCCCTTTCAAGATACTGGCCGAGTCATTGCCGGCCTTATGTCTAGTGGCTGGTTTCTCAAAGAGAGAGTATATGAGTGGTTTCTTGGTCCCAAGTAGCGGAAAATCCCAATGCATTGCTCAGAGTATACTTTAAATATCACATCAATGCTGGAGAATGCATTGTGGTTGGCTCGGCACGGTTATGATGTTGAAACCTTTCTCTATCCACCAGGTACATTTTATATCCAGTTCATTCAAGTAAGGCTCTTGAACTTTAATGTATCTCCTGTTGGTGTATGGGAGATTTTTGAGGAAAATGAGGATAGAGATGAAGAGGAGTATCATGGAGAGGGAAGAGAGTCTATCTCACGTCTCAGGGCTAGCATTTCTCAAGTAAACTTTTACTATCTTTCCATTGCAATTGCTTCTTTCTTAACTTGTTCTTAATTTTTTTTAATGATTGTTGCAGGCTGCTATCTTGTTTGGTCATGAGGTTGGATGTTCTTTTACTGCTCCTCCATTTTCTCATTCTAATCAACTAGAGATGCCATCTCATCCACAGGGCATTGATATGAATTATCTGGTAGGTTTTCTTATTCCATGATAATTTATGTTATATGTATGAATGATTATGTATGCTCTTACTCTTTTCCTTTCTGGCTCACAGTGGATGCTTGAGGAACAAAACAAGAAACTTTAAGAAGAGTTGGCTGCTAGTTGTCAATAGGTTGCCCATTTTGAAAAATTATATCACCAATCAGAGCAAGATTTTTGAGACTTCCAATTTCAGGGATGAGAGATCCTGGTGCTTCGTCATCTAAAGGCCCCCAAGATGATGACTATGAGATCCTTTCATCTACTTTGGATGAGGACACAGATCTGAATTCCAAGGTAATAAAGATTCAGGTGCTCCTACTTCAGGCAGACTCGGAATGGGTGATATGCCTCCTTCTTCAATAGGTGATGACTTTTTAAAAGCTTTGTTTGATCATGATCCACCACCTCATTCTTAGTGATGTATGAATTGAGGAAATATTATAAAATAAGTATAAAAATAATAATGATGATATGTAATTTGCAACTCTTGACTCTTCTCTTTTCTTTTTTTTTCTATCATCATTATTATTGATACGGTACAATTATTTATTTTTCCTTTTCACATTCAATATTTTCACAGTAGCAGCAATTTACCAAAACCAAAGGCAACGCGGCAACTCAAGATCCTTTCATCACCAATTCCCTATCCTCGCGCATCTCGGTTTCACACTTTTTTTCCTTGTCAATTTTGGAATAGCACAATCATCCCATATAAATTTCTTTTCACGCCATGATTTCATACAGAAGCCAAGAAATTTCCTACCTCAACATAAAAATTCTTTTAACAGTTCTAATTTTCCTTCAGTCTTCAACAATGACCGAACTCCAATAGAAGACAACAAAAGTTCTATTTAAAAATATGAATGCCATTCATTGGAAACAAATATCTTGGTCAAAAATTGATACTTTGAAGTGTTTTCAAAATGTTAAATTGGACCATTCTTTTTTACATGCAATGGCTTCTTTTTGGAATGTGAATTCTAGGAAATTTAAAATTACTGGCTTTGAAATATGTCCCTTGATTGAAGAATTTGAGGCCATCCTTGGATATCCAAGCAATTAACAAAAGGCGTTACCTATATTAATTTCCAAGACTCAACAAAAGATGCAGATGTTATTTCAACTTTCAAAGCCTGAAGTTCTACAATTGATGAGAGGTGAGAAAATTCTACTTGGTCCCTTAATCGACTTTTGCCTTTCTCATTTGGCTCTTACTAAGACATGGGGATGCATGCTTTGTCTTTGCTTGCTTGGCCAATTCTTGCTTATTTCTTCTGATGGCGATATTGATCCATGAGTATTGGATATCATGGACCAAATGGAAGGCGGCTTGTCACCGATACCCGTGATCTTTGCTGAGACTTTAGTTGGACTAGACCAACTTAAATCAGGATTGTCAAAGAGACTAACCGGGAGTCCATTGGTGCTTTAGGTAATTACCTAAACTGCCCTTTTGGGTTTTCAATTTAGGTTTTTTTAATTGCTCTAATTTTTGCCTAGTCTGCCCTTGTGGAACTAGAGAGCTATCCTAATTTTTGCCTAAGAAGCCTTTGTGGGTTTTCAACTTAGCGGACAACCTCTTTCTTTTTTATTGCTCTAATTTTTGTCTAGCCTTCCCATGCGGGTTTTTGGAACTAGCGAGTTGTCCTAATTTTTGCCTAAGCTGCCCTTCAGGGTTTTCAGCTTAGCAGACCTTCCTTTTTTTTTAATTAATTTTTTTCTTACAGATTTGGCTTCAGGAGCATTTCTGCTTGCTCGATAGTCCATCTATGAATTTTACCAGATATCTGCCATGACATCATTCTGCTAGGAAACTACTCCATCCTGCTTCTTCATATGTTGACTGGGTTGACTGGATCCACTCATGCGCTGAAGTCAACATCCGTTGGTTAGTACCTTGGTGGAAGATTTCTCGAATCACTATGCAGACATACTTGATGTATGTTCCTCTTGATGCTGTAACACCCTTATACCCTATATACATACAATACATATTTTCAGCATATGTAAAATACAAATATAAGGTATAAAAATGTCACAGACCGATTTAAAAAAACTTTTCACATTTCTGTTTTAAGATTTCAAATACTAACATATAAAATAAATAGTATATAAATATTCTTTGCTTATTATAGGAATCCAAAATAAATATTTATATGAAAATCTCTGGGAAAAATTTGCCAGAGTTTTGTTTGTAATTTGAACCTTCCCAAAATTTAACAAAACACAATTTGCATAAAGCAAACACTCCCAATAAAAATCAATTCACCATTTCACCAATACTTCTCAATTTCTCCATATTTTCTCAAAATACTTATATATAGATATATAAATTAACAACACATATAAAATTTAATCTGAACAAATTATTCAAAACATTCTTTACAATTTACATTGTATACTTCCAAAAACATACCATGACATATATAATATCAAAATACATTATAATATCAAATATCTACATGCTGGCAACTAGCTCTGATCTTGTTGTACCCAAAAATACCTCTTCAAGCTCTATAAATACAAACCTAGATCCCACTAGGTCTAGTAGAACTCTCCGGCTCTACCAAATCATCCATGACACCTGTGCGACGAATTACAATCACGCTAAGCCAAAGCCTAGTGGCACAAACTTTGATAATAACAATAAAACTCAATGCAAGGCCAATACACAATGCTTATAGATGTCACATCATTCTACATTCTTATATTTTTCAAATATTTCATAATCACAACTCATAGCATTATATTGCTCAATTGTATCATAATTCATAATTCACATCAAAACAAAGACAAGCATGGCCCCAAAAAGGATCTAATATGCTATTCAAATTTCAGAGTTACTACTTTGGTCCATAATGACACCATGTGTCTAGCCCCATAGGTAATATATCTGTGGATAATGTAACAGCCCCAGTCTCTTGGACCTCAATCCAGCTAGACCCTTGGGCCTCAGTATCTTGATCCTCAACCCGGCTAGACTGCTATAGTTTTTGAGATTTACGACCCAGTCTTTTCACCCCCAGAAACATCATATTTATCAGCTGGCTTAGCTTAGGCATGCCGCCAAACCCAGAACTCTGAAAATTGAGTAACATACTAGGCACACAATTTATTTACATTTCTCATTATCAAATTCTTTCATAATTCCTTTATCAAAACTTTTCTCATTCTCTCATGATCAAACTAGGCACATTGCCTTATTTTATCATCTTTTTCTCATTTTTTTTTCATTTATTCATTTTTCTCATTATTAATCTCTTTCTCATTGTCACATATTCAGTCTAGGTATATTGCCTTATTTTCACTTTTTTTATTTTTTATTTAATTTTTCACATCTTTCTCATTTTTCTCACTTTTCTCATTTTTATCTATATAAATTCATTTCATTATTCCACATATCTCATTTTTGCATTCATAACACATTACCCAATTACTTTGGGTATTTTCACATAATATACATATTTCACATTCTACACAATTTAGCCATTATCAATGGCTTTTAGCAATGCATTTAACACATATATGACATTACAAATGTCATAGCACATTATTCATACTCAATCAATGAACCAAGTAACTTAACACATTTTTCAACCAAAATGTGTTAAGCCCAAAAGTCATGCAAATATAAACAATATGTTTAAAGTTTGTTCATACCTCCATTAGCAACCCAAAGCAAGCTTAACACAACCTCCAATCCTATCCTTCCAACTTGCCCTTCACCACTTGGATGAAGCAAATCAACCTCCCTCAATGCCTATACCAAATGTGATCATACATAATCATTTAATATTACATTCTAAGGTATTCTCAACATCAAACCATAATTAAACATCACTCTAAACCAAATCCCAAAATTAAGCTTCACCTCACTTTAACTTTGAAAAACCATATCAAGCCATTTAAATTAGTGTTTTAAGTTTATTAATATCATTAGAAACATTTTTAGCATGTTTAAACTAATTACATTAATCAACCACATGCTTATGCTCAAAACCCTAAAATGGCATAACCTTCAACATTGAAGGATCTCCATTCCAACTCAATCCAATTATCATTTCAATCTTATTTCCACCACTTATATCATTAAATAACATGATTTATGCATTAAAATCAAACAATTAATCATTCTTTGAAATTTCATTTTTCCAAAACCCTAAATCAATACTACCATCTTCAAACTCTATCCAAACTTAACTAAATCAATCATTTGATTTTAAAATCCTTGTTTATGCATCAAAACAACACATTTGGAACCAATTTTCACAATTAAAACTCATGATTTCAAAAACTCAAATATTCCATAACCCTAAATTCTCTCTCTTCACCAAACTCAACTTAAATTCAACAATTTCTTTAATCCAACCTTAAAATCATTTTTAACTACCCAAAATAACATCATACACACCCATTCCAATAATTATAACATGCTACATCAAAACTCCAAACTCAACATAATTAAATTTTCTATAGAATTCAAAGAAAAGAGTTGAAAACTTACTAATTTTGGTAGAAATCACCAAAAATCCATTTTGAATACTTGAAATCCTTCAATTTTTGGAGTATGGAAGAAGCAAATCCCTCTCTTGAAGCCATGTAAGTTAGCCTTGAAGGAAAGAAGAAGAAGAAGATGAAAAAAAATAATTTTCTCTTTCCTCCCACTCACATTTTTAACCTTATATATATTATTATTTTAATATATTTTTAATTAATTATTTAATTAATTAAAACCCCAAAATATTATCTTCCATCCAAAATTATTTAATTTTGAATTATTTTATTAATTTTAAATTTCTAAGATTTAATTACCAAAATACCCTTTTACATTGACTTTTCTTTTAAAAAGTGTTGACTTTTATATGTTGTATACATTTTACATATATATCACATATATATTTCACTTTTTCATTTAAAATCCCTTCATTTTTCATTTAAAACCATTAATTTAATTTATCCATTTAAATTATAATTTATTTTATCAAATTTTAAAAAATTAGAACTTTTCAAAAATTTGGGATATTACACATATGCAAAAGTAATGTGCATCTTATATGCACATCAAATATACCTTATATGTGTATCAAATATTAAGTATATAATGTATTAATCCAAAATATATAATTAATATACCATACGTATATGTTATGTCACGACCGGCCATAGCAGGTATGTACAGTAATTACGTGTACATTATTCACACGTGCTGACAAAGTAGGCATGCTAAAGAGATCCGGCTAACCCTAGACCGTTAAGCTATAATTCATTAAAGGACCGGGGTCAAACGTGCGTAACTAATGGCGATGGGTGACCAGTCTGGGAAGTCTTAATAATGTATGTGATAGTGTAATGAAATGGAAACTAGAGAAAAACCGGGTAAAAACTGTGAACTGTGACTTTCTTCGGAAACGCCCCGTTAGAGAGAAACGAAGACACGTAGACTAGGGGCATTTTGGTCATTATTAATTAGAATTTATACATGAATCCAAAGTAAGAAATAAACACATGAGTGCGTAGAGGACGTCGTGGGGTTGAATATGAAACGATCGTCAGTAGAAACGGAGCCCGGGCAAACCCGAGCAAAGAAAGGACCTAAAGGGAATTTTGTAAAAAGTCGAGGGCTTATTGGTAATTTTTCAAAATGACTTGGAAACCTAAAATAGACCTTAAAAATGGAAAGTAGTGGTCGAGAGGGTCAAAACCATATGTGGTTCACTTCGTGGAACCACACGGTTTAAAAGTTACAGACAATCAATCGCCAGAGGGTATTTTGGTCTTTTCACATCCTAAATCATAAAATTACAGAAAAGGGAAGAAGAGGGGCCAAAATATGATTAAAAGAAAGCCCAATGGCTTGGGCCTTAAATAAATTAAAGAGGGAGACAATTGTACCAATGAAAAATGGCCATTTTGCCTTAAAGTGGACCAATTGGAATTAAGCATTTGTCTTAACACATTATTAGCCAAACTGGGCAGCCATTTGGACCAAAAACACATGAAAGAAGAAAGCAAAAACTCCCTCTTGAGAAGGAGGGTCATCCAAGCCATAGGAGAAGGAAGAAAGGTGGTGATTTTCAAGTTTTAAGGTTTATTATCAAAGGTTTTGGTGGAATCCAAGGTCCTAAACTAAGGTAAGTTCATTTCTAATCCTAATTTCAGGTTTTAATGAGTAATTTGAGAGATTAAAATTAGGGTTCTTATGGTGGATTTGGGGAAAACTTAAGTAGTGATGATATTGATTAATTAAATGGAAGAATTAAGGTTTCTAAGGTTTAATAAGGTTAGATTAGGACTTAATTTGAAAAGAAATGGAAGGGTAGTGCATGTTCTAAATTTCTAGGGTTTATGGTTGAGGTTATGTTGTGAAATTTTTGTAAGCAAGGGTGGAAATAAGGAGAAGGATGAGCTTGAAAGAGAAGGGAAAACAAAAGGAAATTAAAATACAGGGTTTGGTACTTTACCTTGGAAGAATTAAATTTTCTTTCATTTTCTTGCCAAAAATTTATCTGTGGAATTTTTGCTATGGATGCCTAAATGTGTTGTTTGAGTTTGAATTCAATTGTTGAGTGGTATTTTTGAATTCATGTGGTGATTGGGTTATTTAAATTCAAATGAAATCTAATGTTTTCAATGATTTTGGTAAAAGAGATTATGAACTCCATTTAGTCCAAATTGATTTAAACAATCAAGTTATTTTAAAAGGGAAGTGTCTAAGTCTTTATTACATTATTAGGGAAGCTTTGAAATGGGTTTAGAACAAAAAAATAAACAATTTTGCACCAAATGCAAGTGGGGGCCGAATTGGTGCCCTTTGGGAGCCAATTCTGGACCCAACTTTGGGCAGCCGGTTGAGGCAGCAAACGATGAAACTTTTCAATGAAATTTTACATGCAATTAGTCAACATATGAAATAAGTTTACTGAAAAATTTCAGCCAAAAATAAGATCATTTACCTGGTCAAATGCATGACTGAAATTGACTGAAATTTAGATGAAAACCAGATTTTACTATTCATATGGTCATGCCATTTGCGTTGCCGATTTTACACGCCGTGTTACTATTCTTTTGGTCATTTTTGGGAATTGTTCTAATGTGATTTGAAGTGTGTGGAAATGACTGGGAATGGTGGTAAACACTTGGAAATGAAATAGCCTTTAGCCACAGAGTTAGTACACGACAAAATGGCATGACTTGGTAAAAATGAAAAGGGATGTGCAAATCATTTGAAAATTTGTGGAAATCTTGGATTTGAATTTTAAACCCTTAAGCTCTACTTGGTGGTTGAACTTGGTAGATAAGGGTATGGTGCACTATACTAACTTATGCAGTACTGCTTGATATTGTGATTGAATTGTTATGATCTGAACTCAATGGTGAGGCCCATTGGTTATAACCAGGATGGTGAGGGCTATTCTTGTGATTTGATATCGGTGGTGAGGGCCACCTGTGTTACAGTAGTGAGGGCTACTGCCTTATCGCTGTGGTTCTGCTTTTATCAGTAGAGCAAAAATTTACAAATTATGACACGACTATTCTATGGCATAAGTTGAATTGTGAAAAATTTTACAATTTTAGTTGAAATCTTTTGAAAAACTTTAAATTCTTTTTCGGGAAGTACATTTTTATTTCATTGAAGTGAGCTTTATATTTTATGCTTATATTATTTAACATTCATATATTTTATTTCCTTGCTTGTACAAATACTCTTTACTTTTATTTCCATTGGTAAAGTACCCACTGAGCGACATTGCTCAGCGAGTTAAGTTTTCCTTGACTCGTAGGTTCAGAGCACTAGCTAACTCTTGGGAAGCGACAACCAGACCCACAGCATCTCAGGTTAGACCTCTTAGTTTTCATTTTGAGTTAACTAGTTGTGACATGTATATATATATATATAAGATTGAGAATTACTATGTTATAATGTACATTAGTAGTATGTCATAATAATAAAACTCTACTTTATTTTGTACTAGAAGTGTGAATTCTTTTTGCAGGTTTGTAGTTGAGGTTATAAGGGGGATTCATTGGGAATGTTTTGAGACTGATTTGTGTTCGCATTGATTTGTTTAAAAATGTTTTCAAAAATCAGAAAAAACCAGTTTTGTCGACACTTAGGACCCAAATTTCTAGGCGAACCTCTGGTACAATTTCTGTAAAAACCAGAACTAAAATTTGACTAAGTAAAATTGGTAACAACATTAGGTTAGTGTGGCGTCTCTACTCGGCTTACACACGTAGGCTGGGAAGGGGTGTTACATGTTATATATACTCTAGATATATATATTGAGTATATATAAAATTTTATATCTCTAAAATTACGGATGTGATAATTTTCTCCCCCTTAAATAATTTCATCCTCGAAATTATCCAGTATGGTAATAAATCATCCAAATCATTATTTCGTGAAATTAAATAATTTCTATTCTCTCCCTTAGGTACATTCTCAATGACCTTTTTACCGTTCCATAACTTATCATTATACTGCCTATTTACTCAAACGGTCACAGCAGATTATCATATCTTCAATCGAAATGTCATTAGACAAAATTAGTTCATCTCCTTAATATATATACACCACACACCTATTGCACTCAAGATATCTGATAACTTCATTATCTTAAAAATATACTCTCATCACCGTAAATTCAAATGTTAATAACTTTTATCTTAACACAATAATTTTACACATCTTCACTTTGATTCTACTCTTTATACAATTACCACCTATTAATTTAATATCACCATTATACAGCAACAAAATCTTATTTCCTTATTAAGATTCATTCTAATTATACTTTAACTAACAATTTTCTCTTATAATTATTTGAAACTAATATAACTTAGCTCCTTTCATATGCATATACATATCAAAACGTTATATTTTGCACATTATCACATAGCTTGCATATTCTTAATACAACTACACATATTGAATTTCAATAAATACTTGTAAACTTATTACATTTCAGATCAATTGATCTAACTATCACAATATGACCATCACAGCCTTATTCTATTCTGACCACCCTTTAGTCTATTTTAAATTCATCAATCTATTTTCAATTCATGACCTAATTCAATTAGGTCAAATTTGTTCTCAAATTTTAATTCTCTTCGAATTCATCATTACATATAATATTCACTTCCCCTAGTCTCATTTACTTTATACATCATTTTCATAAACTTATTCATTTATACCAGTTTCAAACACATTCATTATAACTCTTACTTACATTTCATAATTCCTTTTCATTTACCATTTTCTCACATTTCTTATAGTTACCCTATTTACACAAATTACTTTTCTTACACATCATTTAGAGCTTGTCATATTTTCACAATTCTCTTCTGTTTCCACACTTTCTATAATTATAAACAAATTTCTAGTATAAAATTATAAGATACAACTATGCAAACCATAAGTCTTGACCATGTTTCTTGAAGCATAACTATCAATCTCACCAAAACTATCCAACGGTCATGCCATAATAATGGTCACACCTGTGTCTTATAAATAAATACTGCTTCTCTATCATTCTTCTTCAAACATTTCCAATCACAATGTTAATTTTGTATCGCAAAAATCACATATTCATTTTCTAATCTTTTGCTACACAAAAAGTTAACACGTTTCAGCTCTGTTTCAAAGCAATTTACTCTTGATTACTTGATCATCATTAGCCTAACTCATATTTCAACAATATTATCATTAACATCTCTTACATATACACATTCGTTCATATGCTAATTTACACAATTTCCATTTATTACTCCATTTCTAATCTATCTCTTATAAAAATTTTCATTCATATATATATATATATATTCCATTTCCATACTTTCTTCATTATACTTTCCTTTTCCTTACAATCTCTTATTTATACTCATATACTTTAGGCCTAAAAAACTATATAATCATCAAGTTTAGTTGTTAAAATAACAATTTCACCGTCCAGCTCTGTTCGGGTCCATTCTCAATCTCAATTCATCACATGACCTAACTCTACGCAGGTCAAGACCTAATCTCTCTTAGGTTTATTAATACATGCAATATTATTCTCAATATCACCAAACACGTATTTGTATAAGGTAGCAAACACTCAATAACATTTTTTTTAATCATCCACATACACCTTCGTAAGTCATAATCACAATGTAACTTATTTCCACATTTTCTTACATATCATATTCGTGTTCATATAGAAAAAAAAAATTGTCATCACACAAATCATACAATTATACTCAATTCCTCTTTTACATACAACCTATACAAAGTTAACATTTATCAACTTTCAGATAACATTATCATTTCTCATTCTTTTGACATTACTTAGGTTATTCATCAATTCAACATATATATACACTCTAACCATAATATAATTAACATCTTCCTTATTTAATCGCCCATCTCTTAAATAAGTTTCTTATTATATATATATATATATTTTAACACCTCACATAAATCTTAGTCACATTTCCAATGTGACATCTGTCTCACATTTTTTTTAATGCATTTATCATACCCTTTATATCACTTTCCATCATTTCCAATGCAATTACCTAAAGTAACTCATTTTTACTTGCTTAATCATTTCCTTTTTATTTCATAACAAATTTCTATATTATCAACCACATTACACGTTACATGATATTTTTATAAATAATATTACTCATTCAAAATTACTCCCATGCCTATTAAACATTAAACTATCAACATCTAAACAATCTTCATCAAAATTCTCTTACAACTCTAAATTTCCAACTTACTACTTTACTTAAAATTCATTCTATTAATCTCATTTTCAAGAGCTAACTTTATAAACATTATTTTTATATTAATATAGCATCAAAACACATCACTTTCACAATTATGGAAACCCATTTCAAAAATTCAAATTTCATATATTGCAACCAGCAACATAAACCTCACCAAATCTCATCCATGTCACATTTTCAATCTTAAAATCATAACATTTACATTTAAACAACACTAATTCATTTCATTACACTAATTAACATCATCCATTTAGATACTTTAATTTTACACACTCAACCCTAAATCATGCATCATTATTCCATAATAAATAATTCGCTATCATATATGATTTCACTCTTTGATTTTAACTATGATCTCTTTGTTGAAAATTATTAAAAACTCCATATTCCTTCTATACTTATACCCATATGCATATAAATTTTTATAATTTTCTTCATTCATATGTCTCATAAAATTAAATTATTACTTACTTACACAAAACTGTATGACTTCCTCAGTTTCATGTCAATCTCACTTTCAATTTTTATATTCCTTACCAAATTTTTATAAAAGCTTGTAAAATTTTATCCATGTGCACTTGACACATATGTTGACTTATATTTAAAGTTTTACATTTTCCAAGCTGATTTAATATATTTAAAAATTAAATCTTCCAAAATCAGAGAATCTGTCTCTTTAATAATTTCTCTGGCAGCATCCGGTTGTCTATTATTTTAGGTATCAAACCTTAATAAAAATTCATGAACTTTTAACCATATGTTATAGGAATACATATGATATTGTGTGTAAATTTTTAGATTTTTCTGGATTGGTTTACCATAGTTTCTAAATTTATTTTTTCTCAATTTGTGTTCTTCTATTTTTCTTAATTAGAGATCCATCTTTAAAATTTATAAAATTTTATACATTGGATTCTAACAAATAGGAAAACTTTCTATTAAATGTTCAAACTCATCCAACATTTCTAGATATGTCTAAAAATTCAGAAATTATCACTTTGCAATACACCTATAAAATTTTCTGTAACTATCATGCTCATTTCTCAAACCTTTTATTTTTATATCTTAAATCATTTCCTAGATTATTTTTCTAATTTTACTTATTCATCAATTGAATCAGCTATAAATTTTAAATTTTAAATAAAAGTTCTAAAAATTATTAATCCATAATCTCTAGAATGACGCTTCCACTGCGCCACTCTGATCTATGCAACCCAGACGCCATCTCAACTAATATCCATTATATCAAATGAACATTGCCACATTAGGGATAAGATAAATTGCCAGTGCCAATGCATGCATCACAATTGAAAATTATTTTTTTTAAATTCAAATTTTTTCTCTCTAACAACCCACCTAGGTCGAGAACCTCAAACCTAGGCTCTAATACCAAAATAAATGTAACACCCTTATACACTATATACGTACAATACATATTTTCAACATATGCAAAATACGCATATACGGTATAAAAATGTCACAGACTGATTTGATAAAAATTTTCACATTTCTGTTTTAAGATTTCAAATACTAACATATAAAATAAATAGTATATAAATATTCTTTGCCTGTTATTGGAATCTAAAATAAATATTTTATATGAAAATCTCTGGGAAAAATTCGCTAGATTTTTGTTTGTAATTTGAACATTCCCAAAATTCAGCAAAACACAACTTGCATAAAGCAAGCACTTCCAATAAAAATCAACTCACCATTTCACCAATACTTCTCAATTTCTCCATATTTTCTCAAAATACTTATATATAGATATATAAATTAACAACACATATAAAATTCCATCTGAATAAATTATTCAAAACATTCTTTACAATTTACATTATATACTTCCAAAAACATATTATAACATAAATAATATCAAAATACATTGTAATATCAAATATCTACATGCTGGCAATTGGCTCTGATCTTGTTGTACCCAAAATTAACTCTTGAAGCTCAATAAATTCAAACCTAGACCCGAATAGGTTTAGTAGAACTCTCCGACTCTACCAAATCATCCATGACACTTGCGCGATGAATTACAATCGCGCTAAGCCGAAGCCTAGTGGTACAAACTTTGATAATAACAATAAAACTCATTGCAATGCCAATGCACAATGCATATAGATGTCACATCATTTTAGTTTCTTATATTTTTCAAATATTTCATAATTACAACTCATAGCATTATATTGCTCAATTGTATCATAAGTTATAATTCACATTAAAACAAAGACAAGCATAGGCCCAAAAAGGATCTAATATGCTATTCAAATTTTAGAGTTACTGCTTTGGTCCATAATGACACCATGTGTCTAGCCTTGTAGGCAATATATCCATGGATAATGTAACAGCCCCAGTCTCTTGGACCTCAACCTGGCTAGACCCTTGGGCCCCAGTATCTTGTTCCTCAACCCGGCTAGACTGCTGCAATTTTTGAGGCTTACGACCCAGTCTTTTCACCCGAAAACATCATATTTATCAGCTGGCCTGGCTTTCGACCCAGTCGTTTCACCATTTCAGCGTTTAGCCCGTAGGTAATCATAGGCATGCCGCCAAACCCTAAACTCTAAAAATTGAATAACATACTAGGCACAGAATTTATTCATATTTCTCATTATCAAATTCTTTCATAATTCCTTTATCAAAACTTTTAGCATTTTCTCATGATCAAACTAGGCACATTGCCTTATTATATCATATTTTTTCTCTTTTTTTTCATTTATTTATTTTTCTCATTATTAATCTCTTTCTCATTGTCACATATTCAATCTAGGCACATTGCCTTATTTTCACTTTTTTCTCATTTTTTTTCATTTTTCACATCTTTCTCATTTTTCTTACTTTTCTCATTTTTATCAATATCAATTCATTTCATTATTCCACATATCTCATTTTTGCATTCATAACACATTACCCAATTACTTTGGATATTTTTACATAATATACATATTTCACATTCTACACAATTTAGCCATTATCAATGGCTTTTCACAATGCATTTAACACATATATGACATTACAAATGTTATAGCGCATTATTCATACTCAATCAACGAACCAAGTAACTTAACACATTTTTCAACCAAAATGTGTTAAGCCCAAATGTCATGCAAATATAAACAATATGTTTAAATTTTGTTCATACCTCCGCTAGCAACCCAAAGCAAGCTTAACACAACCTCCAATCCTATCCTTCCAACTTGCCCTTCTCCACTTGGATGAAGTAAATCAACTTCCCTCAATGCCTATACCAAACCAAATGTGATCATACATAATCATTTAATATCACATTCTAAGGTATTCTCAACATCAAACCATAATTAAACATCACTCTAAACCAAATCCCAAAATTAAGTTTCGCCTCACTTTAACTTTGAAAAACCATATCAAGCCATTTAAATTAGTATTTTAAGTTTATTAATATCCTTAAAAACATGTTTTAGCATGTTTAAACCAATTACATTAATTAACCACATGCTTATGCTCAAAACCCTAAAATGGCATAACCTTCACCATTGAAGGATCTCAATTCCAACTCAATCCAATTATCATTTCAATCTTATTTCCACCACCTATATCATTAATTAACATGATTTAAGTATTAAAATCAAACAATTAATCATTCTTTGAAAATTCACTTTTCCAAAACCCTAAATCAATACTAACATCTTCAAAATCTATCCAAACTTAACTAAATCCATCATTTGATTTTAAAATCCTTGTTTATGCATCAAAACAACACATTTGGAACCAATTTACACAATTAATGCTAATTATTTCAAAAACTCAAATGTTCCATAACCCTAAATTCTCTCTCTTCACCAAACTCAACTTAAATTCAATAATTTCTTTAATCCAACCTTAAAATCATTATTAACTACCCAAAATAACATCATACACACCCATTCCAATAATTATAACATGCTACATCAAAACTCCAAACTCAACATAATCCAATTTTCTATAGAATTCAAAGAAAAGAGTTGAAAACTTACTAATTTTGGTGGAAATCACCAAAAATCCACATTGAATACTTGAAATCCTTCAATTTTTGGAGTATGGAAGAAGCAAATCCCTCTCTTAAAGCCATGAAAGTCGGCCTTGAAGGAAAGAAGAAGAAGAAGATGAAAAAAAAATAATTTTCTCTTTCCTCCCACTCACATTTTCAACCTTATATATTTTATTATTTTAATATATTTTTAATTAATTAATTATTTATTTATTTAATTAAAACCCCAAAATATTATCTTCTATCCAAAATTATTTATTTTTGAATTATTTTATTAATTTTAAATTTCTAAGATTTAATTACCAAAATACCCTTTTACTTTGACTTTTCTTTTAAAAAGTGTTGACTTTTATATGTTGTATATATTTACATATATATCACATATATATTCTACTTTTTCATTTAAAATCCCTTCATTTTTCATTTAAAACCATTAATTTAATTTATACATTTAAATTATAATTTATTTTATCAAATTTTCAAAAATTATAACTTTTAAAAAATTTGGGATATTACACATATGCAAAAGTAATGTGTATCTTATATACACATCAAATGTACCCTATATCTATATCAAATATTAAGTATGCAATGTATTAATCCAACATATATAATTAATATACCATATGTATATGCTATATATACTATAGATATATATATATTGAGTATATATAAAATTTTATATCTCTAAATTCACGGATGTGACAGCTGCTCTTTGTCGAGGTACTTGCTATGATCCTCGCCGGCTTGATCGTCAGTATGGAGCTGAGCCTCGAGGTTCTGAATTCTCTCCCAATTTAGACATGTCTTGTCTGACTAAAGCCTACTTGGATCGGCTGAAGCAAAGCTGGCATGCACGTTACACTTATCATCTGTCATAGATTTTACATTTGTCAATTTCTTTAGAAAGTGTATTGTTAGGAGGAGAAAATAATAAAAGTAATAAGAGATGCTTTTTTTTCTTTTATATTTTGTCATCACCTTTTGCTATTGTGTTTATTTATTTCATCCATATCTGGTCAAATGCTTATAACAGTGCACATAGAATAATTTTAATATTAATTCTGTTTTATTAAATTGGGGAACAACTAAACATAAAGCCAGCATATACAAGATCACTCCTGTTACCAACTAGCCCTTTTGGGTTTTCTAATTGAAAATTTCCTCTCATTTAGCCCTAATTGTTGCCTAGGCCGCCCTTTCGAGTTTTTGAAACTAGCCGACTGCTCTAACTTTTGCCTAGGCCGCCCTTTTTGGGTTTTCAACCTAGCGAGCTCTTTTTTCTTTTTCTTTTTTTTATACATTGAACCTCTTCAACTTGTCAATGTTCACTGGCTCACTAAACTCATTCCTATCCATGTCTGATACTTCACTGCTGACTTGTTTCACAACATATGGCCCTTCCCAGTTAGGCCTAAATTTCCCTATTGGATCAGATACATTAGGCTTACATTGTTTCAACGCAAAATCCCCGACTCTAAGTTTTGTGATCTTAACCCTTCTATTATAGGCCCCAGTTATCTTCCTTTGATACAGTTGATGATGATACTGTGCTTTTAACCTTCTCTCCTCTAGTAAAGCTAACTGTGTATATATGCTCACTACCCATTCTATTTCAGGCAGTTCAGCTTCCAAGACCACTCTCAATGACTTGATCTCAATTTCAATTGGCAACACTGCTTCCATCCTGTAAACCAAAGAGAACGGTGTCATTCTAGTTGGTATTCGGACACTTGTTCTATATCCCTATAAAGCAAAAGGAAGCATCTCTGACCAATCCCTGTATGTCTTGGTCATTTTGGACAGAATTTTCCTAATTGTCTTGTTTGTTGCTTTTACTGCACCATTAGCCTTTGGTCTATAAGGAGAGGATCGGTGATGATGGATTTGGTACTTTGAGAATAATTCCTTAACTGCTCCTTGAAACTGTACCCCATTTTCTAATATCACATTGTGCGGGACCCCATACCTGCAGATGAGGTTCTTTTCAATAAATCTAGCCATTTGACTTGCCCCCAGTTTGTTGAAGGATTCAGCTTCGGCCCATTTTGAAAAATAATCTACCACTACTACAATGAAACGGTGACCATTTAAGGCTGTCGGATGTATCTCTCCTATAATGTCGATACTCTAAGTGGCAAAGGGCCAGGGTTAAGACATAGAATGCAATTCTTCAGGAGGCATGTGATTCAAATTACCATACATCTGACATTGTTGGCACTTTTTTACAAACTCAATACAATGTCTCTCCATGGTCAGCCAGTAGTAACCTTGTCAAATTATCTTCTTAACTAGGGATAAACCACTCATGTGTGGACCGCAACTTCCAGCTTGTATTTCTGACATGATATGCTTTACTTCAGACTTCCTTAAACATCTCAAATGCACCACATCAAGCCATCTTCGATATAACTCTCCATGGAAGGTGATGTATTGCAAGGACCATCGCCTTATGGCTCTTCTTTCTTTCTTTGTTGCCCCCGATGGGTATTCCCTTTCGTCTAAAAATCATCTTATAGTATCATACCACGCATCATGGTCTGTATTAGTTTCCAAGATTGTTTCGTATTCAAAGCAAGGAGTTGACGAACTAGTCAAAATTAGAGTCTTGAGGAATAAGTTGACAGGATTTTCCCATATTGAAGCAAACGTGGCCAGGGCATCAGCCATTTGGTTTTCTTCTCTTGGTAGGTGTATAAACCTGCACTCCTTAAAGTTCTTCTTCATCATGGTCAAGTAATGGTGGTTTGGTTTTAATTTTTCTTCTTTCAACTCCCACTCTCCATTTACTTGGAATGAATCGCCAAAAACTTCCACTTTATCCACCTTCATAATCGTTAGGGTTTCCAAACCAAAGATACACGCTTCATACTCCACCATATTATTGGTTGCCCCAAATTTTAACTTTTTGGCTAAGGGGATAAGTTCCCCTTCGGGCGATTCTATTATGACTCCCAAACCTGCTCCTTTCCTATTCACTTCTCCATCAAAATAAATTTTCTATCGTTGTACTTCAATGGCCTCTAAATGTTCTTTCGGAAATTCCAAGACTACCTCTTTGCAATCCAATAATGGTTGTTGGGTCAGGAATTCTGCCACTGCTCTACCTTTGATTATTTTCCTAGTTACATACTCAATCTCAAATTCTTCCAATATTATCAACCATCACCCATACTTCCCAATCAAAGAGGGTGTCTCCCTTAAGTACTTCATTGGATCCAACCTGGATCTTGCTTGCAGACTATAAGATTGAAAGTAATGCCACAACTTCTTAGAAGACCAAACCACAGCTATACAAGTCTTTTCAATGATACTATGCTTAATTTCATAAGGTAGGAGCTTTTTACTCAAATAGTAGACTGTATGCTTAATCCCTAACTCATCTACTTGGGCTAGCATGGCTCTTATTGATTCTTCTTCTACTGCTAAGTATAGTAACAAGGGTTTACCGGGTTTAGGTGGTTTCAAAATAGGTGGATTTAGTAGATATTCCTTTATTCGCTTAAAGACCTTTTGACGCTCTTCATTCCACAGGACTAGCTGATTCTTTTTAAGCAATTTGAAGATAGGTTCATAGATTGTGGTGAGCTTTGCTATAAACCTGCTAATGTACTGTAATTTACCAATAAATCCTCGAACTTCTCTCTCCATCTTAGGGGCTGGCATATTCCTGATTGCTTTAACTTTGTCAGGGTCAATCTCAATGCCATTAGGACCAATTAAATGTCCCAATAATTTGCTTGAGGTAACCCCAAACACACACTTCTTCGGGTTTAATCTTAGCTTATATTTCAATGCTCTATCAAAGAATAATTCTAAGTTTTGGAAGTGTTGTTCCCTTGTATCTGATTTCACCATCATATCATCAACATATACTTCGACTTCTTTGTGCATCATGTCATGAAATAATATGGTGGCCATCCTTTGGTAGGTTGCTCCAGCATTCTTTAATCCGAACGACATCACCCTATAACAAAATATACTCTATGTAGTAATGAAAGTAGTTTTGGCTTTATCCTCTTGGGCCATTAACACTTGGTTGTATCCGGAAAATCCATTTACAAATGAATGTAGCATGCTAGAGGCTGCACTTTCAATGAGGACATCTATATGGGGTAAAGGAAAATCATCTTTAGGGGAAGCCTTGTTTAAATCTCTATAGTCCACACATACCCTAATTCTTCTATATTTCTTTGCACGGGTACTATATTAGCTAGCCAATCTGGATATTCTATCACTTTAAGGGACTTAACTTGTATTTGTTTAGTGACCTCTTCTTTAACCAATTCAGCCCATTCCAGCCTCAAATTCCTAAGCTTTTGTATGACAGGCTTCATATGAGTGTAAGTAGGAATAAGATATGCGACTATGTCTCGATCTATTCCAGGCATATCCTCATAAGGCCAAGCAAATACTTCCTCATATTTTTTGAATATTTTTTCAAATCTCTCTCTCTCATCAGGAGTAAGGTCGGATGCTATGCTAATGTTTTTAGGATTTTTGGTTATTCCCAAATTTAATGATTGAGTATCAACAGAGTTAATATTAAAGATGCTCATGTAACTGCTATTTGAATGTATGCAACCATCAGGAGAAACATCACACAAGTAAGCAAAATCAGACTTTATTACATTCATTTTGGAAAAGAAAACATCATCATTCTCATACAAAGCAGACAAATTAAAATCAAAATCATTGTTCTCAAAATCATAAAGCATAATATCTTTAAATTTCTCTTCAACTAGGGCAGCAATCTCCTCCGGAGTCTTCTCGGCTTTCAGGACAGGTTCCTTCTTTCCCTCTGGATTGGGCTCCTTGTCGGCTGGCAAGGTGAGCTCTTTCTTCACTTGCTCCACTAGCTCGGCAACATCTGCAAAATTTCAAAACCCGGGATCAACTTTCCATGAACATGATTGGCACGGGCTTTCTTGGAGTGGTCCCATGTCTCGAGCTTTGACAATGATTTTTTCAAGTGGCGGGAAGCTCATCTTCTCATTCTTCTTCGGCTGGACATCTTTTCTGGCTTCTTCATACCCTAACCCTTTCTTGGAAGTTTGAGTTTTAAAATCTGGAAGCTTGGTCACACCGGCTTTGCCCTTTCTAAGACTAGCTCCGGGAAGGTAGCTCATGTTCTTCATCATGTTCAAGGCCTTAGAGTTCACTACATCATCATCAGAAATTATAGCTATATGGAAACCATTGAGAGGCCTCTCCACCATTAGAGCATTAACAGCCTCATTGTCTTTGACCACGATGACCGCTGTCTCATCTCCATTAGGGAACTTCATCTTTTGATGAAGGGTGGAAGGAACTCCACCAAGAGGATGAAAGCATGGTCATTCCAAGAATAAGGCAAAGGTAACAGGTATGTCCAAAACAACAAATTCAATAATAGATTCAATTGGACCAACCATGACAGCAGGTTTGAAATTTCCTACGGCATGTCTCTTGGTGTTGTCAATAGCCCGAATGGTTACCTCGATTGGGTTTAGATCCCTTGTTGACATGGCTAGCTTTGGCAATATTTTAAGTGGACAAACATTTATGGCAGACCCATCATCAACCATTACACATGGAGTCCTTTTCCCTTTGATTTCTATTTTGATAAAGAGAGGGCGGATGTGATCTCTCCCCTCTTCTAGTAAATCCGCTTTTGAGAAAGATACTGCTCCCATATTAACTTCACTCTTCTCTTGAATATCTTAATATTTCATTACTCCTTCAATTTTTACAAAGTTGATCAACTCCTCCGGTGTTATGGAGGTGGAAATTGGCATGCTGGCCAAGGCCTTTGCATAGTTTCTCGGTGCTTTTTAGAAGTAGCCAATAAATCCCAAATGCTAACACTTGCTTAGGTTCTTTTCAATTGCTTAAGCATGATATCATCTTCCTCTTCTTTGTTCGCTACTTCAGCTTTCTTTCCTTTATTAACTTCTACCTCTTTAGGCGGTGGCCTTGCATAAGGCTTACTGGATCTAGTGTTCATTACTTCATCTTCTTCAGGCTCAGACTAGGTCCATTCCTCCTTCTTTGGTACAAGATTTTCATCACTATCGCTTGAATCCCAAAACCCATTCACAACACAAATTGCTACTTCTTTACCCACCATAGCTTGTTCAATTTTGCTAAATACCTCTTTTTCTTTGGTTGCTTCTCCACCTACATCTTGGAAAGAAGACATGACAAAACTGTCATGCAATCCTCCTCCAATCATGAAGGTTGCCGGTGGTGGTACTTTATTGAACCTTGGTAATGGATTGTCTTTGGTGTTTGGCTTGTTGGGCTTGGGCATCTTTCCACTATCAATCAAAATTTTGATCTCATGCCTTAACCTTACACATCTATCCATGTCGTGCCCATGCATTTGATGAAATTGACAAAATGCCTTAGTGCAAAATTAAGTGGGAGAGGGTTAGGCAATGGATGAGGATTTAAGGGTTGTAACAATCCCTTCCTTTGAAGCTTATTGAGAACCCAAGACAGCGATTTCCCCAATTCTGAAAAATGTCTTCTTGTTCCTTGGCTAGTAGCATTAATACCAACTGCCTTTTGCTTGCCTTGGTTACCAGACTGATAGTTTCCTTTCTCATTCCTTCCTGTTGAAAAATGGTTCTTCTCTCTTTTCCACTCTTTAATTTGCGGACTAGCTTGGAGGAGATCTTTAAAATCACGAATGAGTGTATGAGACATCCTTTCACAAAGACTAGGCAACACCCCTCTCACAATCATCCTTGTTTGATCAGATTCATCGGACGTCTTCTTGAGCAGAGCAGCCTTATTCCTCCATCTCTTCACATAGTCCACAAAAATTTTCATTTGGCCTTTGTCTAATGCACTCAACTTCCATTAAGGTAACTTCCATCTCAACATTGTATCCATATTGTTGGATGAAGGCATTGTATAGCATATCCCAACTCTTTTGTGTGCCGTCATCTAAGGTGTTGAACCAATTTTGGATAACAAGATCCAATGAGAGAATAAAGTACCTCAAAGCTTAAGCCTTAGTAGCTCAGGCAGACTGTATAGCAGTGATATAATGTTTTACATGAAGGAGAGGATTTTCGGTTCCATCAAAATTTGCAAAGGATGGCATCTTGAATTTGTACGAAACTTCTTCTTATAGCTCAAATAATTTGTCAACTTTGGATATTTCTTCAGTTTTTAGCTTCTTCTCAAACTTCTTTTCCAAATCCGCAATCATCTTTTAAACATCAAAAGTTTCATTTTTCTCCATAGCTGATCATTCAACAATCTTTGATTCTTTCTTCTTGTCTTGAGGATCTTGGAAGTATTGAGCCCAATAGTCATCATCATCAATGACTACCTTGTCATCATGAAAAGGCACTTCACCAACCTTAGCCTTCTCTTTGTCCTTTGGGTTCTTGGTGCTAGCAGATGCTTCGGCACTGTTCCCTAAATTTGTAGCTAGTTGATTCTTTATGGTCTCTGCTAGGGCCTCTTTTATTTCTTCCATCTTGGCATTAAGGGCGTCATCCACCATTATTTGAATTTATTCGGGCTCCATTGCTTTTAGTGAAAAAGAGATTGAGTCGTTACTAGATTCTTCATCTCCGGCGTAGGTATTATTGTTGTAAGCTTGTGAACTATCGTAATCCAGGGCTGTGAGCCAGAAAGGATCAATAATATGAGATGTGAATATATGTATGCATGTATGCATGCATGCACAAACAATAAACAAACAAGGATAAATAGGACATTCCTTCCAACCTTATAACTCCCACACACAGATGGCAAGTCTCTTTTCCTAGGTATAGGGTTAACAAAATACCAACTTGGGGTATCTTGTTTTTCGAATATTTCCCTCAGACGTTTTAACCAATAGTTATATTTTTAAAAATGGAAATCAGTTCATGATAATTCCCATTAATTAGGCTTTAATCCATTCAACCAAATAAAGTAGCTTTTATGCTATATTGGATTAAAACTAAATTAAGAGGTTTATTATAAATAAATTTCTCACTTGAAAAAGTGACAAATGATTTCATGCCAAAAACAAGCCCTGATTAATTATTCTTAGTATAAACTAGGCTCACAATTGATTTTTGGTATTTCCATAATTGACCTAAATAATTTGTAAGCTCCTTGTAAGAAAAGGTTGGATGAAAATAATTTTATTTCTAAGCCCATTGTAAAAAGATTTAAAAAAAAGGATTTTGGGCTTTGTATTTGAGTCATGAGAAATTAATTTATTTATGGAAAAGTTTTATATCTAAAGACCATTTTGAAAAATTTTGAAAATTGCTTTGGTCTTTTGGACTCTAAAGAAAAGTTTTATGTAATTAGGTCATATTATAAAAAGAACAAACCAAATAATCCATGATTTAAGCCAAGACAAATTAACCATAGTCAAACAACATGCATTTGGGGTAAAAACCTAAGGAAAGTAACTAGGCTAATTACATGAGCTTTAGTCTTTAGGTTAAAAGGCTTAGTTTCCCATAGTATATATATACCAAATGGTACAAGTCTATGAGTGGTTATACCATGCTCGATCTCCATACCTTAAGTGAAAGTATGGTATCCCTTACATAACACAACATGGGTAAAATGGGCGTCCTAACTCACGCACACGATGCAATCTAATATGATGCAATGGATAATATTATGATAAGAAAGAATAGAATAATATAAAGATCAACGAAATCAACTTCTCTTATCCCCAGTGGAGTCGCCATCGTGAGCGGGGATTTTTGCCCCCACTCCCAATGGAATGGTTCCTGCGACTTTGGCACTGTTTAGGCTCGGGACCTTAGAGAACATGGGCTTAAGCCTGAAGAAAATAGAGTCGCCACCCGGACAGGCCAAGAAAAAGAAAGGGGTGGATGACTCGATTCCTAAGAAATCCCCAACCCCCTAATGGGTTCGGAATGTTGGGTACGTGTGGGGAAGGTGAGAAATGGCCCAGCACCCCCACAACACCCAACTCATTGGAACTGGCTTCCTTTACAGGTCTTAATATTATAAAATTCTTAAATATGACAATATTATCCATACTACATGCAATAATTAAAATAAAGCATCATTATATTAAAATCAAAGCAATGTCTAAACAAAGCAAATAAATGGACACCCATCCGAGGATGGAAACATGTCCTTACATCATTCATGTCTAAAACTAAATAGGACACCCACCGAAAGTTGGAAACATGCCCTTTACATTAGTCCAAAAACTTTAAAATAAAATAAATTACATGATGCTCATGACATGAGGTACCCAAAAATATGGAAACATACCTCTTACAATATTTGGAAATCAAAATAAATCAATAAAAGTAGATAACCATTCATCGTAAATAAATCATTCATCAAAGATATCAAACATCAATCAAAATATATAGTAAACATTCATCCAATTTAAATAAAACAGTAAATATATTAACTTTAGGGATTCATGCATTAATTAGGGTTTCTAGGGTTTTATGTTCAATAACTAGGGTTTTGTATATACTAGTTTAATTAGTTGAGCAATATTTTAAGGCAATAACATAGCTACTGGATGTTTTAAAGATTTAGGGTTTTGGATGCTTTTGGATTTGGGCTTAAGGGTTTGTAGGTTTATTGAATGAGGGTTTGAAAAATTAAGGTTTTTGATTTATCATTTTAGAAGAAATATTGATTCGGGAAATAAACTAAGATTTTGGAAAACAATTAGGGCTTTGAGACTTTAATGGAATAATTTATGGTTTAAAGTTTTGGGAAAAATAGTTTAGGGCTTTAAAGTTTATTCAATGACTTAGGCTACTGGATGTTAGGAAAACAAATTAGGATTCAATAAAGCAACTTTGAATTTTAGAATTTAAGAAAATAATTTAGGGTCTTGATAATTGAAAAGCTATTTTGGGGGGTTTTAGGAAATGTAAGGAAAATTAGGGTTTGGTTCTTAGAGTTCACTAGAGTTAGAGTTTAGAAATTTGAATTATTGGATCAATTTTAATAATTAAAATATTTGCAAACTCATGTTTATGGTTTCTGGAATTGAGGCTTGGGAATTAGGGTTTTAGGAAGCTAGGGTTTTGGATAGTTAGGGTTCTTGAAATTAGATTTGTGTTGAACGATTATATTATTTACTTTAATTAAGATCTTAAGTATTGTATGAATTAATTCATGCTACTACCTAAATTAAATTGAGGGAAGAATTAAATAACTAGGCAGTGTGATGATGGTTTAAAAGAT
The DNA here is from genome assembly GCA_947685225.1 of Garcia nutans. Classification (NCBI taxonomy): domain Eukaryota; kingdom Viridiplantae; phylum Streptophyta; class Magnoliopsida; order Malpighiales; family Euphorbiaceae; genus Garcia; species Garcia nutans. Next base: position 8,579,008 of record CANTUV010000068.1, read on the forward strand.
GAAAATGATTAATGATTGAATAAACTAAAGTTAAAGTGATTTACCTAGATTTGAAGGCTCCACCAAATTTGAAGAAATTGAACCAAGTTGTTGCTTGCTTCAAATTTAATTTTGGTTGAACAAAGCAATCTGAAGATGATTGCTTCCTTTGGTTGTTGTCCCTTGAACTTCTCCTTGCTTGCTAGGGATTTCTTTTGGCCGAAAGAATTTTTGTGTCCCAAGTTTTTTTCCCTAAAGTTCAGATCAAGTAAAACAATTTTTCGATCCTTAATTTTGTGTTTTAATGTGGTATTTATAGGAAAAATAATAAACCTACTTCTAATTGTCTAAGAAAATTCAAACCATTTAGGAAAAGAAATCAAAACCAAAATAGAGTTCGATTTTGGAAAAACTGCGCTGAAAAAAATTACGTTGGCAAAAAATTTACTGCAACGAAAGCTGCGAAAGCTGAGGCAGGCCAAGCCAATTCGCCGCAGGAATTTCTTGCGGTGAATTGGCCCAAGCTAATTCACTTTCGACGATGAAATTTTTCGTCGCTGATTTTTCAATCGTTGATTTTTATTTATTTATTTATATATATATTAACTTTATTAATATTACCTTTTTTATTTTTATTAAAAAATATAATTAATAAATACTAAAATAAATATTATTTAATTAAAATACCACAAAAATTATTTTGGACTATATAAAAAATATTGGACTAGACTGGATAAAAAATTAAGTGTCTGCAGTATGGTTTATGTGGTCAGGTGGCTTGGTGTATGGGGAGCCATTGTGGCTAGGTTGGATGGTTATGGTTTTGAGAGGTGTGCCATGTAATTTGATAGCGGGCAACAATGGCTGAGTTATTGCACTCAAATTAAGTACTACTATAAGCAGCACTCGCAAGTATACGAGGTAGCTGTAGCAAAGGTGAACGCTCCAAGGTCGTTTCCCCAAGAAGGTGTGGTTCGTAATAGCTTGATTAAAGCAATTAAATTAAAAGCGAGAGTTTGTTGTTTGGAATGCAAAAGAACAATTTAAACCTAAAATTAACATACGTAGGGTTGATGTGTGTGAAAGTTGTACAAGATCAAATCGATTCTTGGGAATATGCCTAGGGTTATAGGTCCATTCAATCAAAGCTCAATTCTCAATTATCCATTAACATAACCTTGTAAATTAATTTGTTACTTAAGATTAATTAGTCAATTACCAATTCATTAGTTCTCACATTCATGAAATAGCAATTACCAATTATTTTACATTTGCAAATTAATGAAACCCTAGAACTTATATTTCTAATTCATTCATAGGGTAGTCGATTGCATAATTCCGATATCAAATTTCAACTGTTGGTCCTTCATTCAATATCTAGAGATAAATAGGTAGCTAATCTATTAACCTAGCATACAATTCAATGCAATCAACCTACAACAAGGTACATCAATAGAAATATCAATTCAAAGAATTCAATCAAATATACTACAAACACTAAGCATGGGTTTTTAGCTCAACATCATCAATTTAAAACATTCATTCAACTCAATATAAATCAAATACAAATTGATCATTGCAATATCAATTCTCTTAATACAACAAAAATAATATTGGAATGAATTAAAAGAGAGAATAGAAAAACCCCTTGTGAAGATGCCAAGAGTAGGATTACTAGTCTTCCTCCCAGCTCCACTTTGATGTTTGATGAAGAACTCAAGCCTCCTTCAATGGTTGATTTCCCTTTTGCAATATGGAATGGAGCTTTCTCAAGTTATCAACCCTTCAATTGATTATGCCTTTGGAAGATAGAAAGGAGCTTTCTCAAGTCACCAATCCTTTCAATGAAGCTTCTTCAACCTTCAAGAGCTTGTTAACCCAACTTATCCCAAAGAACCTCAAAGATATTATCAATGGAAGATAGAGAAGATGAAGATGGAGGATGAAGATCAGGAACAAGGAGAGTGTCACTCTCTCCTCATCCCAAATTATGTTTGCCCTCTCCTTCTCTTTTCTTTTCTCTAACTTAAACCCTAGCTGTCTCCTTTTTCTTTGTCGTGTGAAAGAACTTAAATAGACATTAAGGGTGACACGGCCAAGCTTGGGTGAGCTTGGTCGTGTTTCATGGACTTTTTCTTGCTTTCCATTAGGTGACACGGCCAAGCCAAGGTTGGCTTGGCCGTGTCTCTTGATTTCCATGTGACACAGCCAAGACAGTTAGCCGTGTCCCTCACTGGCTCTTTCTTTCTTTCTTTCTTTCCTTCTTTCTTTCTTTCTTTGGAGTTGAGTGTGTGACACGGCCAAGCTTAGGTGAGCTTGGCCATGTCTGAGGTATTTGGAGGGACACGGCCAAGCTCCTTCTGATCTTTTGGACTTCTTCTTATCTTGGTATGGGACACGGCCACAAGCTTGGCCGTGTCCCTTGAGTGTGTCAGCTACTGTCCATTGTTTTCTTCCTCACATACTTCCTTGCTTTTTCCTTCCTCTCTTGTCTTAGGTTTTGCCCTTAAGATGATGTTTTCTTATTAACCTAAAATAAACACTTAAACAAACTTTAAACAAGAATCAAATAAACATTAACCAACAACAAATAAACACCAAACTAAAAACTAGAACAAAAATGACATAAATACTGAAATAAATTAAAACTACCAAAATTGGTGAAAACACTAAATAAACAGATTAAAACTACCAAAATACCTAAATAAAACAATAATCTTCATAATAAATAAGATACAATTCTATGACAAAACTAATAAAACAACTACCCCACACTTAATTCCTTGCTTGTCCCCAAGCAAGGCTAAAATCAAAACACACTAACAAGATAAATTTTGTTAAGTTCAAGAGTTATAAATATGCATCAAGACTTCCTTATCCCTAAATCCGCAATCATTATTGAATCAAACAAAATCGACACCCATGCAATTAAATGGTTTTCTATGCATAACCTATGTTGTTGCTCCCTCACTAACTCTTACAAGTGTTTGATCATGGTGGTGTTTACACTCATAATAATCAATGAAAGATTACTACCATAGGCTTGCTTTTCAATCAAATCTCCACCACAAATAATGATCAAGCATCAATCAAAAGGTCATTATTGGGTTGTAATGGGGCTAAGGTAAAGGCATGACATTTAGGAAATGTGAGCTTAATCATCAAGTTCAAGAGCACTTTAAAAATGAAGTACCCGATCATTTACATAACCCAAAAATCCCAAAACACCTTCCTCTCATCTACCCCTTGACATTAAAGAGCTTTTCAAGGGAACTTACTTATTAAATCTTGCAATGATACATTCCAACCCTTTCAACAAGAACAACAATTATTTTTATTATTATATATATATATTTTTTCTTTTTCTTTTTTTTTTTATTTTTTATTATTTTTTTATTTTTTTTACTTTGCAATCTTAAACCTACTAAATTTAACCCCACACTTAATTCAACACAACACTCGGTTATAAACGCTCTTAAAATGCTCTTGACCTAATGAAAGGGTAAGAGTTAAACAACAAGGTTCAAGCTAATGGTGTTGTGAAAAAGAAAGAACAGGAAAAATAAAATAAGCTCAAAATTGGCTAACTAAGGTTAAAAATAGGGTTGATCTTTTTAAGCCAAAGTGGGTTCACCTAATTGCCTTAATCATTTTGATGCCAAATTGAAATTTTTATGTAGTCTTAAAAAGCATTTCAAAGCAAGTTCTAGCAAATCATCAATCAAAGATGTTCACCCACAACAATAATGATAAGTTGATGGCTCAATTCCTCACTAGGTTAATAGTAATGCAAGGAAAAAACCAACGGTATTGACAATAAGCACCAATTCTACTCAATTCTCAAATTCATGCTTCAAAAATTCAAAAGTCGTCTATCAACACTTTTTATAAAAATTGAACTTTCTAAAACTCATTTATTCAAGGTAAAACATTATTAAACTTAAAAAGTAAAAACACAAAATGCACTACCCCACTCTTAAAGATTCACATTGTCCTCAATGTGAGCATGCATACTATAGAGAGAGTTTAGATGATAACTAATTTCCATCGCTCCCATATACGATGTGTGGGGCTCCTTCCACCCATAATGTAATTGGAGCCCATGACTGAGAGGATGAACACCATGCAACTTTAAAAAGTGCCAATGTATTGAAAAGCCTAAGTAGCATTCTTAGGGGAGCAATTGTCCAAAAAGAACATGTGAGGGTTGTCTTAGCTTGATTTTTTAATGCTATAGGGATGTAGTAAGAACCTTTTTCAGTTTGCAACATGGTTTTATATGGTTGTTGCTCGTTCTCACCACCAAGAGTGGGAGAGATGATAATTTTTTGCATACTGTATTCCCCAACCAAAACATCTTTCAAAATTCCTGGGGTCTTTTTACTTTCAACCAAGTTTGGTTGAATGTGTTCTACATTCTCTTTAGCAATTTGAAGTTCTCCCTCAACAATCTCATTATTCTCTAGTAAATTGCTCTCATCAATTTCTAATTTGGAAGAATTAGGCTCTACTTCTATGGTCATGGCCACCTCAAGCTTATCTATACTATCTTCACTATAGGGCATGTCATGGAGTTCAGAAAGTTGCATACCTTGTTTCTCTGCATTCAGCTTACTTGGGAATGGGATTGGTGGCATATAAGGATTTGGAGGTTCATGCAATTTTGTCGAAGTCGATGCTTCCAAATTCTCCTCCTCCTTTGATTGAATTAGCTCCTCTATGTTTGATTGCATTTCCTCGCCATCTTCTTCATTGTTAGTTCCTGCATCAAAGGAATCACAAAAATCGTTATATATCACCTGTTTATTCTTAAAATTTGTGATTACCTCTATTTGCTCCAATTGGCTAGGAAATTCCTCCTCTTGGTGTGCTTGGAGTTGATGTGCCAATTGCCCAAATTGCATTTCCACCCTCTTCAATGATTCCTCCAAAGAATCAAACCTCTCATTGCTTCCCTCCTGAATTTCTGTGCTAATTTGAAGGTAAGCATTCAAATCATCTTCCATTGTGGATTTCTCAAATTTATCATGGTTTTGTGAGCTAATTTGAATGAAGGCATTCAAACTATCTTCCAAAGTGGGTTCCTTAAGTTTACTTTGATTTTGCGAGCTAATTTGAATGAAGGCATTCAAACTATCTTCTAATGTGGGTTGCTTAAGGTACTCTTGATTTGAATATTGTTCTTGAGAGTAAGAACTTCTTTGGTAAGGTTGAAAAAAATTTGGAGGTGGAATGTGCTGCTGGTTTTCCCAAGAAAAATTTGGGTGGCTTCCCCATCTTGAATTATAAGGTCTGGGGTATGTGTCATTTCCACCCATTTGCTGGAAACTGTCATAGGCATATTCTTTCTCTTGCCTCTCTTGATATTGTCCATAACCAAATGAACACATGTTTGCGCTATGTCCTACAATGTCACATGCTGAACATACTTCACGAGTAGGTATAGGTGTTTGTTCTCTTGCATTTAGCATCTTAAGTTAGTTCGTTAATTCTGCTAATTGCCATGCCATGTCAGAATCAGGGTTATCGTCATAAACCCCTGCGTACCTTGAAAATTGCATATTTACACAAGGCACTTAGCAACTTAAATAAAACAAACAAATAATTAAATTGAAAGAAAAATAAAAAAAACAAACAATTCACAGAAAATAAACAAACAATGAAAAGAAAAATCTAACTATTACTACTGCGACAGCCTTCCCTGGCAGCTGCGCCAAAAACTTGTTGCGCTCAAATTAAGTACTACTACAAGCGGCACTCACAAGTATACGAGGTAGCTGTAGCAAAGGTGATCGCCCCAAGGTCGTTTCCCCAAGAAGGTGTGGTTCGTAATAGTTTGATTAAAGAAATTAAATTAAAAGCGAGAGTTTGTTGTTTGGAATGCAAAAGAACAATTTAAACCTAAAATTAACGTACGTAGGGTTGATGTGTGTGAAAGTTGTACAAGATCAAATCGATTCTTGGGAATATGCCTAGGGTTATAGGTCCATCCAATCAAAGCTCAATTCTCAATTATCCATTAACATAACCTTGTAAATTAATTTGTTCCTTAAGGTTAATTAGTCAATTACCAATTCATTAGTTCTCACATTCATGAAATAGCAATTACCAATTATTTTACTTTTGCAAATTAATGAAACCCTAGAACTTATATTTCTAATTCATTCATAGGGTAGTCGATTGCATAATTCTGATATCAAATTTCACCTTTCGGTCCTTCATTCAATATCTAGAGATTAATAGGTAGCTAATCTATTAACCTAGCATACAATTTAATGCAATCAACCTATAACAAGGTACATCAATGGAAATATCAATTCAAAGCATTCAATCAAATATACTACAAACCCTAAGCATGGGTTTTTAGCTCAACATCATCAATTTAAAACATTCATTCAACTCAATATAAATCAAATACAAATTGTTCATTGCAATATCAATTCTCTTAATACAACAAAATCAATATTGGAATGAATTAAAAGAGAGAATAGAAAAACCCCTTGTGAAGATGCCAAGAGTAGGATTACTAGTCTTCCTCCTAGCTCCACTTTGATGTTTGATGAAGAACTCAAGCCCTCTTCAATGGTTGATTTCCCTTTTGCAATATGGAATGGAGCTTTCTCAAGTTACCAACCCTTCAATTGATTGTGCCTTTGGAAGATAGAAAGGAGCTTTCTCAAGTCACCAATCCTTTCAATGAAGCTTCTTCAACCTTCAAGAGCTTGTTAACCCAACTTATCCCAAAGAACCTCAAAGATCTTATCAATGGAAGATGGAGAAGATGAAGATGGAGGATGAAGATGAGGGACAAGGAGAGTGTCACTCTCTCCTCATCCCAAATTATGTTTGCCCTCTCCTTCTCTTTTCTTTTCTCTAACTCAAACCCTAGCCGTCTCCTTTTTCTTTGTCATGCTAAAGAACTTAAATAGACATTAAGGGTGACACGACCAAGCTTGGGTGAGCTTGGCCGTGTTTCATGGTCTTTTTCTTGCTTTCCATTAGGTGACACGGCCAAGCCAAGGTTGGCTTGGCCGTGTCTCTTAATTTCCATGGGACACGGCCAAGACAGTTAGCTGTGTCCCTCACTGGCTCTTTCTTTCTTTCTTTCTTTCTTTCTTTCTTTTGGAGTTGAATGTGTGACACGACCAAGCTTAGGTGAGCTTGGCCGTGTCTGAGGTATTTGGAGGGACACGGCCAAAAGCTTGGTCGTGTCTCTTGAGTGTGTCTCCTTCTGATCTTTTGGACTTCTTCTTAGCTTGGTATGGGACACGGCCACAAGCTTGGCCGTGTCCCTTGAGTGTGTCAGCTACTGTCCATTGTTTTCTTCCTCACTTGGTTCCTTGCTTTTTCCTTCCTCTCTTGTCTTAGGTTTTGCCCTTAAGATGATGTTTGCTTATTAATCTAAAATAAACACTTAAACAAACTTTAAACAAGAATTAAATAAACATTAACCAACAACAAATAAACACCAAACTAAAAACTAGAACAAAAATGACATAAATACTGAAATAAATTAAAACTACCAAAATTGATGAAAGCACTAAATAAATAGATTAAAGCTACCAAATAACTAAATAAAACAATAACCATCATAATAAATAAGATACAATTCTATGACAAAAACTAATAAAACACGAGTCACATGGGTATATTCACAAAAAGTGAGCCATGTGACTTTTTTTTATTGTATGGGTGTATTCCCAAAAGATGAACCATGTGGCTAAGTTGAATGGTGGATTGGTATGTTCCCAAAAGGTTTATTATTATGGTTAAGTTGGATGGGTGTCTTCCTAAAAGATGACCCATATGATTAGGTGGGATTGTGAGCCATTACAACTAGGCTCGATGGGTTTGTCCCTAAAAGGTTAACCACCTGGCAAATGGTTAAAGCTATATGGCTTAGTGATGTCTTGTGTAACCCATCATGGTTTGAGCCATTATTGCTCGAGGAGGCTGGTTATGATATCTATCAATTAAAACCATGAGGTTGAGAGAAAAGAAGGTAAGGTCCTTGATGGTTCAAGCCATGTGGCTTAGTGGGGTAGGGTATGGTTCCTAATGGTACTAGTCTTTAAGGCTCAGTGAACTAGGGTATGGTTCCTAATGGTTTAAGCCATGTAGTCCGGGTGAAGATAGGCTATGGTGTCTAATGGTTTAAGCTATTGTCTCAAGATGGCAACCAAGAGGGGTGGTGAATTGATTGTTTTGAAGAAGTGATGGTAAATTGAAAAATTAAGATCAAACAAAGGCAAGAAAGGAGTAGAGTAGAGTAGAATGAACACAAGGAGTTTATACTGGTTTGGATTACCTTAATCCTACATCTACTTCCTTAACAAGTTGTTAAGGTTCCACTAATATTGAGTTTTCATAAGCTCAACTCTAAGTTGGTTTTTTCACAAGCTCACACCAAATTTTTACATGGTTTGAGAATCTTCCTCACAATGCAAATAAGAGTTTTCCCAAGCTCACACTATAACCTAAGTGTTTCAAAGCTCACACTGAAACTTATAATGGTGTTTCAATGTTCACACCGAACACTCAAAGAATACAAGTATAAATTTTAATGCAAATAAATGAAAGATGCTAAACTTGGCTATTACAATCACAATCTTACGCAAAAATGTCATTTCTTGTCTTCAAGTCTTCAACTGGCTGTTTGGAGTAGGAGCCAACATGTTTGATTCTTGTCTCTTAATTTTTTTTTACTTTTTCAAGTAGGTTCATGGTTGAACTGGCTTTGGTCCAGTCAATCAGCATGGTCAGATTGCCTTTTTTTTAGTTGGGTCAGGCTCTACATGGTTACACTGAGCTCGGTCCGGTCGTGCTTTTCCTATTTTCTGACAAAAGTTCTTCAATGGCTTGTACATGTGGCATCTACTAATTGAGTATTGATGACAATAAGCAACTAGAACTTCTTAGATTTTTAGCTCGGGCTCAGTGTGGTAGGGTTGCATCAGGTCTGGTTGTGCCTATCATGGTATGCTGAAGTTTTCAGAGTATTTAGTAACCGTAAACTCTACTGGATGTTCTAAGGATTTATCATGAGCTTGGTATGTTCGGACTTTACAATAGTCTGGTTAGGACATGTAGTCCATTTATCAAGTGGGAGTGACATTAACCGTAAGCTCTTCTGAATACTTTGTCTTGATTTTAGTCTGATCTACTCGTCCTTTGTTCTATCAGCTTAAGGCTCGATATGCTCAGTTCGTTGCTTAGCTCGTGCTCTGTTTGGTCAGCTCATGCTTTGTCTAATCAGCTCATTTTTTATATTGTAAGCTCATCCTTGGTGCATTCTCTAGTTTGGCCAACTCAATTTTTGAACATTCATGCTCGTTACTTCATTGCTCATCAGTTTAGTAGACTTTCAATGGGTTCAGTCAGTAATAACAAGCTTTACTCTATATTATCTTTTTTAGCTCGATATCACCATTTCTTAGCTTGGTATGGCAAACTACCTTATGAAGTATTGGAAAGAATTGGGCCAGTTGCTTATCGGCTTGCTTTGCCACCTGATTTGGATAGGATTCATAATGTCTTCCATGTTTCTATGTTGAGAGGGTACAGATCAGATCCATCTCATGTGTTATCAGTTGAATCTATTGAGGTGAATCCGGATCTGACTTTGGAAGAGGAACCAATTGCTATTTTGGCACATGAAGTGAAAGAGTTGAGAAATAAGAAAGTGCCACTTGTGAAGGTTTTGTGGAAAAATCATGCAAGGGAAGAAGCAACTTGGGAGAGTGAGCAAGCAATGTGAGACCAATATCCTCAATTGTTTTGGACTTGATATCAGGTAATTTCGAGGACGAAATTTCTTTTTAGAGGGGGAGAATTGTAATATCTCAAAATATACCCTAGAAGTTTGGTATAATAGTTGTTGTAATTGAATTAAGTGTAATTGTGTTTCATTGGAAAAGAGAAAATTTAGTGAAGAGAGAGTTTATATGTTGTATATATGTAAATATATATATATAACATACACACAAGTCAATGGGAAAGTCAAAGAAAGAGATTAATTATTGATTAATTGTGTTTAAAGGATTATTTAATTATTTGAATTTGAGTTAGAGTAAGTGGAAGTAGATATTTTAATATTTTATATTAAATACTTTGATGGGAGGATTTTAAGGAAAAAGTGGGTTGTTTGGTTTTCTTTCTTTCTTTTCCTGCGTGGTTCTCCTCCATTTCCTTTCCTTCTCTTTGTTTTTCTGTGTTATCCGGCCATCAAGAAGAAAGAGAGCAAGATAGAGATTTGTTCTTCCAAGTTCAAGATTGAAGAGAGTTTTCAAGAGATCAAGTTGGAGGTTTAAGAGTTCTTCATCTTTGGTAAGTTCTCTCTTGATCTCTTGTGTTGTTTTTGAGGTTATATGGGTTTGTGAGTTGAAGTTGTGTTTGAGAATGTGTTTGGGTTGATTATGTTGTGTTTAAGAGTATTTGGTTTAAGTGGTTTTGGATTTTGGGGTTGGATTAAAGAAAAGAGTAAGTTGGTTGGTATAGATTGAGTTGAGGTTGTGTCTAGAGTTTTTGATGATGTTGTGACTTGTGTTTGATGTGTGTGTTGGCTTGGTTTGGTGTTGTTGTAAGTTTGAGATGGTTTTTGGGTATGTTTTGTTAAGTTTGGTTGAAGTAGATGTTGGTGGATAGAAGTGATTTGTTGGTTGTGGTGTTGCTTTGGCCGGAATCTGGGTTTTTTACTTGACACGCCCATGAGCACGGCCAGGACTGTGGACGTGTTGAATGTTCTGTGTGGCAGTAGGATTGACACGACCAATAACACGCCCGTGTTATTGAACGTGTCATAGCTACTGTGAGTTCTGAAAATTTACACGCCCAGTGACACGGCCGTGGTTCTGAGCTCATGATGTTGGACGTGTCGATATTTCTGAGACACAAAATGTATTACATGCCCAGTGACACGCCCGTGGTTCTGAGCATGTCAATGCTTCTGTGTTGTGGAGTCAGGGACACGCCCGTGTGTGTGAGCGTGTCAAGTTTAGATTTTGCCCTAGTTGATTCTTAACCTTATGATCTCATGAGAGTTTCCTCATTTTTTTTGGAATAGGTTGTGAAGAAGGTGATTTACCCTAACTCAAGTGGTGATAGATTCTTGAAAAAGTAAGTGTTTAGAGTTGTGTGAGTCACTTTTGAGATAAGTACAAACTACATTATTGCATACATTCATATGATATTGAGAATTGTGACATAATTGGTTATATGTTGTGATGAACATGTAAAATATGTGTTAATACCATTGATGATATTTATGTGATGATGAAATATAATGTGAAAGATATGAGGCCATGATTGTTGGCTATGATAATGAAAATGAGATAATTAAGGCATGGTTGCCTAATTGATTATGGATTATGAAATGAGAAAGAAATTAATAAAGAAATAAATGAAATCATTGTGTACCTAATATGTCTATTCAATTTTCAGAGTTCTGAGTTTGGCGGCATGCCTATGAATAACTGGATAGGTGAAATGACTGGGTCGTAAGCCGATTCCAGTTGATAAATGTGAAATGTGATGTTTTTGGGGTGAAATGACTGGGTCGTAAACCTCAAAACAAATTATTGAAACTAGATTGAGTGAAATGACCGGGTCATAAACTCAAATCTAATTGATTATCCATGGATAGATATTGCCTACGGGGCTAGATACAAGGTGTCAATATAGACCAAAGCAGTAACTCTGAACTTTGAATAACATATTAGTGTGTTTTAGGCCCGTGTCTGTCTTAGTTGTAAAAGTGATTCATGAATGAAGAAACAATTGAATAATAAGATCTAATGTACAAATATGAAATGTGATATGATTATGTATGGTTTATGTAATATAGAATTGTGACATTTGCATCACATTAAAGCATAATGTTAGTATGAGTTGTACTACTGAGCTGTTAGCTCAGCGCGATTGTGGTTCATCGCGCAGGTAACAGAGTTGAACCCAAAAGTTCTTCGAGACCGAGTGAGTCTAGACATTGAAGAGTTGAGTTTGGACTTAAAGATCAAAGAAGAGCTGCCAATCATGTATATATTTTATATTTGTGTATCCTGATTTTGATGTATAAGTATTTGTAAATATTTGTTCTATTTTCCGCTGCGTTTTGAATGAACTTTCTATTTATTTGGTTTTTATAAACTCTTTTAAAAGTTTTTAATTTGTTTACATTATATATACGAGTGAAATTTTAAACCGTGGCATTTCTATATTCAGTATATGTATATTACGATCGTATTAGCATGCTGTGTACGTATACAGGGTATAGGGGTGTTACAAGAAGAGAGAAAAAATGAAAAGACATAGTTAAGGTTGTGGTGTATAAGAGGATAATCATCAAAATCATCATCATTATTTCCATGTCCCCATTCCTCTTCTTTATCCCCTTAATCAAAGAATCTGGTTAGCTCTCCTTCTTCTCTTTCTCCTTTTGATGGGGGACCACTAATAATGCCCATGAATTCTTGTGTATCCCTGAAGTCCATATGAAGGTGAGAGACTCTCTTAGTAAGATCATCAATGTGAATGGTTTGAGAGAAAATTTGATCTTAAATTTAATGGAGGATGTCAAGAATTGAGGATCTAGAGGTTTGAGGCCTAGAAAATTCCACTTGAAAAGACTCTTGACTCTCATTAATAATTCTTGGTCTTTTTCTTTGTTGAGTTCTAACACCTTGAGCACCAAAAGCAAAATGGTATGTTCCATATGCTTCCATTATGCATTTGGAGTGTTTCAAGTATTTTATGTTGGTGTGAAATTTGACTGGATCAAGAGGATTTGATAGAATGGCTAAATTTTTAGGGGAAAGAGCATTTACATAATTGCATATTTGGGTAATGAAGGATGTGATCATAAGTGTCCTGGTGGATTTGTTTCAGAGAATGAGAAATTGATCAATTAGAAACTTCTCGGGTTGAATTTTCACCTTTTTTCTCAGAGAAATAGAGAAATAAAGGATCAAGGAAATTTCTTTCCAAAAATCAAGTAAGATAGAATGAGAAATGGAAGGATAGGATAGATAGAAAATACCTTCCATGTTGAATCTCCAAATTGATCAAAATTCTTGGAAAAAAATTTGACAGGACATATTAAAAAGTTAAATATAATAGAATAGGGTCCTAGGGGTTCCAAGTCTCTCTTCCCAATAACCAAAGTGGTGTGAAATTCTTAGGTTAGAGATTCCCAACCAAGATTATCCTTTTCTAAGAAAACAAAATTTTTCCACCAAGATAGGACAAGGCCTCATGAATGTAGGATTCAATGCCTTGGGATTTTATAGTGAAAGAAGAAGGGATTTTATTTGGATCACACTTCTTATTTTGGATGATGGCCTACCTTTGCTTTTCTTCTTCATTTAAGTGCCTAAGTTTGTGAATTATTGGCCTAGACTCTTCCATAAGGGTTGAAGAAGTGCTAATTCCCTTGTCCTTCTCAAGTCTTAAAGCTTTCTTCTTGGAAGTTTTAGGAGCCATGAAGATGACAATGATAAGATTGAATTACAAATGGATATTTATAAGTGAAATCAAGTGTAAAATATCATGAACTTTGAGTATAAGGGGGTTTATATAGAGTTTAGAGCTCAAACTAGCCATTTATAGATGTTAGAGAAGATTTATGTGCTTTTTAAAAGGTTTCCAATGGCTAGAAATTTAAAAACTTTGAGGCTGTCAGGGCAGACTACATGTATTATGGTCGGACCAAGCTAGATAGTCGGTAGTCCGAGCATGCACAAATGACTTCGGGTGATTCGAGCTAATTAAAATAAAAAAGACTTTGAGAATGTTTGATCATGCATAAGGTAGTCCGGGCAGACCGAGCAGACAATATTATAAAGGTAAAAAAATTTGAAGGACCTCAGTCAAACTACGTCTCAATATGCACAATTGAGTGGGATGAGTTATGGTATGGTCGGCCTAGTGCTAGTCTAGTTGTACTAGGACATAATCTTGGCAGGCTAAGGAAAATTTTCAAAGAAAAAAGATAATTTATAGATCTCAATTTGTGGCCTTTTAATGCATGATCAAAATAGATGTAAACGAGGAATTAGGACATGTCAAAAATATACTTTTATAAGTAATTATAATTCCATCATTGATATACACATAAAAAAATTAATTAAAAGAACTACAATCTATCATACCTATGTGTTGTTTTATGAAATTCAATCTTCTTCATTCAGGGTTTTGTAAAGATATCATCAAGTTAATTTTGAGTGTTTATAAATTCTAAAACAACATTTTGATATAGAACATTATCTCTCAAGAAATGATGCCTAATATATATATATATATGTTTTGACCAAGAATGTTGGATTGGATTTTTTGATATATTAATGGCACTTGTATTGTCACATTTGATGGGAATGTGATCAAAATTTTTACAATAATCTAGCAATTGTTGCTTCATCTATAAAACTTGTGTACAATAAAAATATGTAGTAATATATTATGCTTTCGTGGTAGAAAGATCAACTGACAGTTGTTTCTTGATAAAACAAGAAACTAGGCAATCACCAAGAAAATAGAATGCACCGGTCATGCTTTTTCTATCCAATAGGTTACTGGAAAAATCTGCATCTGAAAAACCTAAAATGTTAAATGATGTATTTCTAGGATACCAAAGTCCTAAATGCAATGCAACACTCAAATATTTTAAAATCCTTTTAGTAGAATTCAAATGTAATTCCTTAGGGCATGATTGAAATCTAGTACACAAACAAATACTATACATTATATTAGGTCTAGAAGTGGTTAAAGAAGGTAGTAATTCGATAATAAATCGATATTTCTTCTCATCAACTTTCTTACCACTTTCATCTTTGTCCATTTTTAAGGATGTACTCATTGGAGTCATGCTTGTTTTGCAACCATGCATGCCAAACTTCTTAAGAAGTTCCATTGTATAGTTGGATTGGTTGATGAAGATTCCATTCTTGCATTGCTTTGCTTGCAGCCCAAGGAAGAACTTAAGTTCACCCATCATGCTCATTTCAAAATCTCTAGTCATACAAGAATCAAACTCTTGGCACAAAGATTCATTAGTAGCACCAAATATAATGTCATCAATATAGATTTCTACAATTAAAATGTTATGCAATTTCTTATTAACAAAAAGTATAATGTCAACTTTGCCTTTTGTAAAACCATTTTCCAATAAATAAGCACTAAGTCTATCATACCAAGCTCTTGAAGCTTGTTTCAATTCATACAGTGCCTTGGTTAATTTAAAGACATGATTTAGAAATTTATAATCTTTAAAACCAAGGGGTTGTTCAACATAAACTTCTTCATTAATAAAACTATTCAAAAAGCACTTTTGACATCCATTTAAATAAGCTTAAAGCTCATATGACATGCAAATGCAAGTAAAATTCTAATTACTTCTAATCTTACTACGGAAGCAAATGTCTCATCATAATCAATGCCTTCCTCTATGTGATAGACTTTGGCTACCTATCTAGCTTTGTTTATTGTAATGAGATCATCTTCATCAAACTTATTCCTATAAATCCAGTTGCAGCCAATAATAGGATGACACTTGGGTCTAGGAACAAGTTTCCACACTTAGTGTCACATCCCAAAGGCTAGATAGTCGAGTAATAGGCAAGGAGGACATGAATGAGTGGTCAAATAGAGGCTCGGGATAGTCAAATATGAAATTGGTGTACACAGTGGAGCTGACGGGACCTAAGTGGAAATTTCTCAAAAGTTAGGGGCAACTATGTAAACTTAAAAATTAAGTGTCGGAAGTTCTTAATAGTGCCCATATCCGACCCCGGAAGAATATTCTCGAGATTAATTAGGTCATAACCGTGGGTTTCAATTTTTCCCAAAAACGCACGGCTTAAAAGTTACAATCGATTAATCGCTGGAGGGTATTTTGATATTTTCACACCCTAGACTATAAAATTACAGCACAAGAAAGTTGAGGGGGTCAAAATATGAATAAAAGGAAGCCTAATGGCTTGCCAAATAAATAGATAAAAGAAGAAGGCAAGTGGACCAATTAAAAGTGGCCATTTTAGCTATAAGGTGTACCAATTGGAAGTCAACATCTATACCAACATATTTTCACCACTTATGGCTGCCATTTGGATCAAAATAAGCTAAGGAAAGAAAATAAAAGCCCTCTCTTACATGGTGAACTCGTCCAAACCATAAGAGAAGGAAGAAGGAGGTGATTTTTCCAAAGTTTAAGGCTTTTGGTTGAAGATTTTGGTGATGAACAAGATTATAAGGTAAGAGAAACCTATCTCTAGTTTTAATTTCATGGATTAATGGTTAATTTAAGAGATTGAAATTAGGGTTCATATAGCTAGAATTGGAGAAAATTCAAGAAATAATTATTTGAAGGATTTGATGAAAGAAATAATGGTGTTAAATGGTGAAAATAAGCTAGCAACCATTAGAAAAATCATAAGATAAGACTATGTCTATACCTAGGGTTCTTACCTTTGTATATGTGATGTTAAATTTCATAGGAAATCAAGGAGACAAGGAAGTAAAGGAAGTGATATAGAATAAGGACTAAGAAATAGTAAGGTTTGGTACTTTAACCATTGAACTCCTTTTGAAATTTTTCTGTTTTACAATTAGTAAAATGCTGTGACTTGTATGATTTTTAATTAAACATAGAGAAATTATCTTGAGTTGAATTTTTGATATGTTGTGTCTCAATGAGTCTAGAATGACTGAAAAATATGTTTAGTTGAATTTGGAATGGTTATGATTTTTGAAAGATTATTTTTATTAGACCTGCTCCAGCAGGTACCTTGACTGAGAAAGCCATCTTTCTGGATTTTTAATAAAATGTAGAAAAATAAAATCTAATTGAATTCTGGATATGTTGTTTTTTAGTGAGTCTAGTATTTGATAAAAATAATTTGGAACCACATTGATTGAATTTAATTTATGGAATTCACAAAATTCAGAACTGCTGCCAGGATGCAGGGCAACTGGAGCAGTCTGGTTGGGTGAACTAGTTGACCAAGATTTTGTGTCCAGTTTGATATAAAATTTTAAAGGAATGATTTTAAGATGCAAAACTAAATTCTTTAAAAACTTTTTGAGTTTTTAGCCAAGTGGATTATTTTATACAAATTTTCTAAAACAAGGATCTAGTTGGGTCAAGAACCAGAGTTTATTGTTCATATGGTAATTTTTCATTATTAACTTGGTCAAAAACTTGGTGTGGGTGTTTTATCATTTTATTTTTGGTATTGAGTTTAAGTATGAATATGAAGAATAAATTAGATGGAAAAGAGGAGAAAATCAATCTGAATTTCATAACTGTGATAAAAGTCATGTGATGGAATACATGTTCGTTATCATGTGAATATATAGATAAGGTATATACATGGGGAAATACGTATATATATGGTACATATATGCGTGTATATGGTATATATGTGAATATATATGATACATATGTGAGTATATGTGGTATTTGTGTAAGTATATATTGTATATACATGGAGAATATGTGGTATATATACGAAGTGAATAGGTATATATGAAATGTTATATATGCTCTACTCGGTAAATGGGTAAAACTGGTCTGGAATGGGGGTTTGGTATGCCATCCTACCGGCAGTACTGTCTTAACGGCTTCGGTCTGTATATTACTTACACATGCGCAGTTATATCATGTGAGGTCAAGATCATGGCAACTAGTCGTGTGAGACCAAGACCACGCAGTTATGTTGTATATTCCATATCATGTGAGACAAAGACCATGGCAATTAGTCGTGTGAGGTCAAGACCACGCGTAACTCTATACGAGGCCTTGGTGTATTCATAATTACCAAGTGGAGCAGATTAACTCGTAATTATAATGAAATTATATTACATGTTGTTTACATATAGAATGTGAATCTTAACTTAATTAGAAAATATAAATATGATGATTGTATGAAAATAGTTTAATTATGCAGTATTCTACTTTTATATGTGTTTCAACAACCTTCCTTGCACTATTTATATTCGACAATGGGTAAAGTACCCACTGGGCAATAAGTTGCTCAGTGAGTTATATGTCTAACTCGCAAGTAGTGGATAGAAGATCAGCATTTCTGCAGCAGCCCGCACCAGCTCGATGGCGAATAGGGTAGGACTTTTGACATAAAATAGTAGTATGGCATGTACGTTATATCTATTGTAAAGGTTTGTTAAACATATTAAGTATTATGGTATATGTAACAAGAGAATAAACAATACTATGGTAATGAAACTTAGCAAATGATGTGTGATCTTGAGAAACGATATAGAAGTGTGAAATTTTCTTGCAGGGTGTAGTTGAGGATATAAGGGAGATTATTATTGGGAGTGTTTTTGAGTTGAAATGTGAACAAAAGTGTTTTAAAAAAATCAGTTTTGGCGACACTTGGGAACCCCGCTTATTAGGGGAAACTCCGCCCAATTTTTCAAAAAAAATTTCATAAGAATTCTTAATTAAGACATTGTAACCAGAGGTCGCATCCCGATGTGACATTCCTCCCCGGCTTATTCGTAGGTCGGGAAGGGGTGTTACACTTAGTTTCTCTCAAATTAGTTGAGTTCATCTTGCATGGCAATAACCCAATATTCATAATTAAGAGCCTCCTCAATTATCCTTGGCTCAATTTGAGAAACAAATGCAATATTAGAGTCTAAATATTTAAATTTTGATTTAATGGTTACTCCCTTTGAAGTATAACCAATGATAAGTTCCCTTGGATGATCCTTTTGATAATGCCAATCTTTGTGTAGCTCTTAAGTCTCCTCTTATTCCAAAATTAGTTCATCATTGTCTTCTATTGG
Organism: Garcia nutans; assembly: GCA_947685225.1. Classification (NCBI taxonomy): domain Eukaryota; kingdom Viridiplantae; phylum Streptophyta; class Magnoliopsida; order Malpighiales; family Euphorbiaceae; genus Garcia; species Garcia nutans. The sequence goes on from CANTUV010000068.1 coordinate 8,597,788, forward strand.
AACATCTTTTATTTCAAGTTCATCATATGTACCTACAAAGTCATTAAGAACATTATCTTTCCCGTGATCAAGCTTGGATGATTCATCAAAGATAACATGCATTTATTTTTCAACTACTAAAGTTCTCTTATTAAATTATCTATATGCTTTACTAGAAGATGAGTAACCCAAAAAGATTCCTTCATCCAATTTGTATGAGAATTTTCCAAGGTTGTCCTTGGTATGAAGCATTTGCATCCAAATATTCTAAGGTATGAAATTTTAGGTTTTCTTCCCTTCCATTGCTCAGTTGAGCACCAAAAGGATAAAAGACAAGCATAAACAAAAATTTAATTAATGTAATTTATTCAAACATAAATGTTCGAGGAAACACCAAAGAAAGAAAATGAAATAAAAACCAAACAAGCAAAAGGAAGTTTGTTGAGTTGAAGTTGAAGATGTTTCATTTATTCAGGCATGGCAAGGGCAAGGACCTTATCACTCTATACCACTTCTACTTCAGATTCAGAGGTCCAACCTCTTTCCTTAGTCTTTGATTTATCATCATGAATGGTCATTGTCTCATCATATGCAGAATGTTTAGACTCGTAAACAAACTCTCCTCCTTTTTAGCTTCTCCACCCATGTCTTGAAAAGATGACAAGACAAAATTCTCATTCAATCTTCCTCCTATCATAAAGGTTGTTGGTGGTGGTACTCTGTTAAACATAGGCAAAGGATTATCCCTCGTGCTAGGCTTGTTAAGTTCAGGTAACTTTCCACTATCAATCAAATTTTGAATCTCATGTTTTAGTCACAAGCATTTGTCTGTCTCATGTACTTGTGTCTGATTAAATTGACAAAAGGCTTTAATATAAAAATTTTATGGTAAATTATTCGCTAAATTACTGTAAAAACCCTTTCTTATGCGGCTTGTTAAAAACCCAAGACAAAGGTTTCCCCATAAACGAAAACTGTCTTATATTTACATGACCAGTTGTTTTGACATCTATTGCATTATGTGTACTCTTGCTGCTAGAGTGATAATTCCCTATCTCATTCTTTCCTCTAGAAAAATGGCTCTTCTCTCATTCCCATTCCTCTATCTACAAGCCAGCTTGAAGGAGGTTTTTGAAATCTCTAATAAGGGTATGGAACATCCTTTCACAAAAATTAGGTAGCACCCCTATCACAATCATCCTAATCTCATCTGACTCATCTGGCCTTATCTTGAGCGTTGCAGCTTTGTTTCTCCACCTCTTCACATAGTCAACAATGTTCTCATTTTGTTTCTACCTATTTAACTCTACCTCAATCAAAATAACTTCCAACTCGACATTGTACCCATACTGCTAGATGAAGGCCTTATACAATAAATCCAAATTCGTTTGAGTGCTATCCTCTAAGGTGTTGAACCAATTCTGAACAAAGGGTCTAATGAGAGCATAAAGTACCTTAGAGTTTGAGCCTTAGTAGCTCATGTAGACTGCATGACTGTGATGTATTGCTTGACATGTAAATAAGAATTGCCAGTTCCATCAAACATAGCAATGGAAGGCATCAAGAACTTATAAGGGACTTTCTCATCTTGTTCAAACAGCTTGTCTACTTCTGACATCTCATCAACCTTCGGTTTCTTTTCAAACTTCTTTTCTAAATCAATAATCATTTTCCCCATATTTGATGTTGCAGTCTTTTCAACAGTTGCCTTCTCCACAGTCTTCACTTCATTCTTTTTACTTGTGAATCTTAGAAATACTGAGCCCAATCATCATCATCAATCATCACTTTCTCATCATCAAATGTCACTTCACCAACTTTAGCCTTTTTCTTTTTCCTTCGACTTCTTAGTACTAGCAAATGCTTCAAAAGTGTTCCCTAATAGTGAAGCCAGCTGGTTCTTTATGGTCTCAGCTATGGCACCCTTTAGTTCTTCCATTTTGGAGTTGAGGACGTCATCTATCATCTTCTGAATCTGTTCAAGTTTCATTGCTTTATGTGAGAAGCTGACTGAGTCATTACTGGATTCTATGTCACTGGCACAGGTCAGATTGTCATAAGCTCTTGAACTACTATACTCCAAGTCTGTGAGCTAGAAAGAAACAATGCCATGTAATACCATGTATGTATGCATGTATGCATTGATGCACAAGTAATAGAAAAACAAATATAATAAGGACATTCCTTCCAACATTATATCTCCCACACACGAATGGTGAGTCCATTTTCTTAGGTATTTGGTCAACAAAATATCACTATGAGATATCTTATTTTTGAAAATTTCACTTGGACAGTTTAACCAATAGTTGTATTTTCAAACATAGAAGTCAGTCCATGATAATTCTCATTAATTAAGCCTTAATACATTGGATCAACTAAAAATAGCTTTTATGCCATATTATGGATTAAAACTAAATTAAAGGGTTTATCATAAATAGATTTCCTATTTGGAAAACAAGTAATGATTCATGCCACAAATAAGCCCATGATTAAATTTTTTTTTATATAAATTAGGCTCACAATGAATTTTTGGTATTCCATAATTGGCCTAAATAGATGTAAGCTCATTTAAGAAGAAGGTTAGGAAAAGTTATAAATTGGATGAAGTGAAAAATAATTTTATTTCATAGCCCATTAAAAAAAGGTTTGTTTAAAAATAAACTTTGGCCTTTGTATTTGGGCCATGAGGTAGAAAAGAATCTTCGATGCATTTTAGAAAAATAAAGGGCCTTAGAGAACACGAGCTTAAACTCGGAGTCGCCACCCGAATTGGCTGGTAAAACAAAAAGGGGTGGATGATTTGATTCCTAAGGAATCCCCAACCCCCTTATTGGGTTCGAAAAGTTGGGTATGCATGGAGAATATGAGAATCACCCAGCACCCCCATAGTGCTAGGTTCATTGAAACCGGCCTCCTTTTCAGGTCTAAACATTATTAAATTAATAACTTATTAAAATATCATCCATACTACTTGCAATTTAAAATAAATAAACAATCATTATATAAAGTAAAGAAGGTAAAAACAAATAAAACTAGGCACCCATAAGAGATGGAAACATGTCTTTATAACAATTATCCAATATTCAAAATTAAATAAAATATGACACCCACCCTTTGGTGAAAACATGCCCTTTATATTAATCCCATAACGCAAAATAAATTAAATTAATTGAATTTAACAAATGAGGTGCCCGTTAAATGAAAACATACCTCTTAAATCGTTAAAATCGAAATAAACCAATAAAAGCATTCAGCCATTCATTATAAATAAAATAAAAGTAAATCATCCATCACAAGAATATATTAACAAATTAAATGATCAAATCTATGTTCTAATATTACTTTGAATAATAGATATGCAAAACAAGAGGTTTAATATATGAATTAGGGTTTCTTAAAGTTTAGGATGCTAAATTAGCATTTTGAAAAACATGACTAGGGTTTGTAAATGAAAATTATGGTTTTGAAAATAAATCTAGGGTTTTTAGGGTTAAAACATGATTTTAGGGTTATAGGATGATAATTAGGATTTTGGTGATGAAACTAGGATTTTTATGATTTTGAAAATAGTAGTTAGGGTTTTTTAAAAAAATAACAATTTAGGATTTTGGTTTTTTAAAACATGCAAATAGGTTTTTAAGTAATTGAATTAAAGGTTTATATTAAATCCTAAGCTACTGTGAATTTTAAACAAATAGATGTTGGCTATCTAGCCTACTGGACAAAGAATAAATAAGCTACTAGTAAAACTAATGAATATAAGCTACTGGACGTGATTTAATGAAACAAATATAAATTGATAGTATTGACAAACAAAACTTAATGTGAATTTAAAGGTCTAATCCATGCCTTCTGCCTACACGAGTGTTGAATCTTTATTGAGCAAAGTAAAGATAGTTTGTTGGGTTGATGATATTCTTTGTCTTTTCTTTTCTTTGGTTATTGCTGCTTTACTAATTTTAGCTATTGTCGTCCTACCTCAGTGCTTTTAATCTTATATTTATAGGTAAAATCTTTCCATTAAATTCCTAATCTCTGCTTCTCCAAAGGCCTTTAGAAGTTGAGTCTAATTTGGAAGCTTAATTTGTCCCAAAACTACAATTAATAAAAAATATGAAAGACCCATGGCGAAGTAGGAATGCCTACTTCGCCATAGGTTGGGTTCCACAACGAATTGTGATTCCCAATTTGCCATGGAAATTGGTTCATGGTGAATTTGGCATGCCAAATTTTCCATGACCTTGCTCATGGCTAATTTGGCTAGCCAAATTCCTTATGAGCTTGGCTCATAGGTCATTTGGCTCATATTGAGCTTGGCTAACCCAAGCGAACCAAATTGGTTTGTATTTCAAATGGTTCAACTTCAAGTAGACCTAATTTAGCTAGATTAAATTTAATTTGGCCCTTTTATTAAAAAAAATAACTCTGGACCAAAATTCAGGATCCACACACATCAGACGGGCCGAGCACCCTATTACCCATCCACGACCCACATTGCCGCTACTCATTACATGGACGATCAGCGTGCACAGCGGCCTGCCGCCCTCGCCAAGGACCATTTTTGCCGTATCGGGCCTGTTTAACCTCTGATTCGAGCGATTCAAGTTTCATTTGATTTGTTATCTTTTGGGCTTTCATTTAGGATCGAAATTGAGGATTTTTCCATTCCCAAAATTATGGATTTTAAGGACCATTCGGGCCAGTCTGGACCCATTCCAACTCTTCTTAATTCCAACTGCTCATATTCAACCTAATTTAGATGCAAAATTAGGGGTTCACTGCACGTTCTAAAATACAATATTTTTTAGCTAGTGAAAACATGTCTCACTTAGTTTGTAAAGTGGAATGAATTTGACAATGTAAAACAGAATCCACTATCATTATTGCATATGGTACAAATGGGGCTGCCTTGTGGATTGTTCAAGTCTTTCATAAGATTGAGATGAATTTAACTTTATATATTATATGTTAAATAATTCTAACTACAAAGGGAAAAAAAAGATGCAAAGAAATCCTCCTCTCAAAGACAAACTTAGGTGATAATTCTGGTGAAGAAATGCAAACTCTAGGAAGTTTCCTAAGATGAACATTTTGATTTGATCAGGTTACATAATTTCCAAGTTATTGAACCTATGAGTAAATTGGTATAATTGATCCTTGAATCCTATAGTAAAAAGTAATTTTTATACAGTTTTTTTCATGTGTAATGGAGTATTAATACTTCTTTTAATTTGTAATATATATTTTTCTAGTTTATATATTTATTTTAATTATATAATGAGTTGTTTGTAATTAATTCATGGCATGGTATAACTTATTAAGATTACAAAATTGATGTAGTTATAAGGTGTTTGATAAAATGAATAGTTTATTTGTTATGATCACGTTGGTCAAATATGTTAACAAATTAAGATATGTTATGCCGAACCATGCTAAATTTAATGTTTATAATTTTCATTCTAATTTTGTATTCTTGCTAATCTAAATTATCGAAAAATTACAAATTGCATAATTTTTTATTAACAACTTGTACAAGAATCCTAGTTGTAATTTTTTTCAATCAGAACTCTTATCAATCTAGCTCATTGACAATGATATTTTAATACATACTAGTTCATTGGAATAATCAAAAACTATCAAGAGAAATTCATATTTAAGTGGGAGTAGTGGCTGTAGAAGAAGGAAAAGTGATAATTGAAAAGTTTGATGGTGTAGACGTTGGATTTTGAAAAATGCAGATAGAGGATTTTGTACCTGAAAAAATTGTATCAACCTCTCTTAAGAAGCAAACCAAAGGGCATGAAGGATGAATAATGGGCTATTCTTGATAGACAAGCCCTTGGAGTTGTTTGATTGTTGCTATCTTGCAATGTTGATTTCAATATAACAAAGGAAAAGACCACAACATGTCTTATGGCAACTCTCTTTAGTATGTATGAGAAGCCATAAGCCTTAAATAAAGTTTATTTGATGAGGTGATTATTAAATTTGTGAATGGCAGAAGGTGCATTAGTAGCTCAACATTTGAATGATATCAACATAATCACAACATAGTTCAATTCATTATAAATATAATTCAATCATAAAGTTTGACCATTGATAATCATACCATCTCTACTAGATAGGAATGCTACTTATTACAATGGTTGGTAGTTTGTCAAGAGAAGGTAAATTGAATTTCAACGAGTTCATGGTATGGTATTAAGTGAAAAATTTTGAAGGAGAGAATCAAGTGAAGCATCAACCTTTGTAGCTTTGTACACAACATCAAAAGGGAGAAACATTGATAGAAATTCAAATCATAACACCTCAAAAACTAGACAAGGAAAATATAGATTTGGAAAGCAAGACGTGAACTATTATAATTATTATAGCAAAAGTCATTTTAAAAGAGAATGTTGATCACTAAAGAAATATTTATGTCAGTGCATAGGAATATGGAAATGTGATCGATGAGGTGGTGACACTATGATTTTAAGCATAACAATCTGATTGAATTTTGGATTTGGACTTAGGAGCATCTTTCTATTCTACTTCATTTTCAGAAATTATATAGAATTATATCAGTGGTAATTTTGAAAAGATATAATTCTCCATAATTATTTAGAATTATATCAGTGGTAATTTTGAAAAGATATAATTCTCCATAATTTCTTGGTATAGATTGAATCTAACTGTTAATGCTTTGAATCATAACATCACCAACCTCTTCGATCACATTTGCAAATTCTTGTGTACCGACATCTTCCTTTGGTGCTCGACAATCTCTTTTGAAATGACCTTTCTTATCGCAATTGTAATAGTTCACATCTTTCTTTCCAAATCTAGATTTTCATCATTTAGATTTTGATGTGTGATGATTTGAATTTATATCGAAGGTTCTCCCTATTGATGTTTTGTCAAAAGATGAGGGGATTGATGCTTCCCCTGATTCTTTCCTTTGAATTTCTTCACTCAATGCCATATCACAAACATCATTGAACTTCAATTTCTTGACAAACTATTGACTATTGTAACTATAGCATTCCAACTATTTGGTATATATGATAAGATTATCAATGTTCAAACTTCATCATTGAATTCAATTTCTACTGAACTCAACTAAGTTGCGATTATAATGAGATCATTCAAATGTTGAGCTATTGATGCACCTTTCATTATTTGTAAATTGAATAATTGCCTCATCAAATAAACTTTATGGCTTCTTATACAAACTAGAGAGCTACCATGTCTTTTCCTTTAAAAGCAACATTACGAGATAGCAAAAATCAGATAACCTCGAGGGCCTTTCTATTAAGAAAAGCCCATTCTTCATCCTTCATGCCCTTTGGTTTACTTCCTAAGAGAGATTGATATATGTTTTCTAATATAGATAATCCTATATTTGCATTTTTCAAAATCTAAAGTCTATACTATCGAACTTTTCAATTTTCACACTTTCTTTTTTTATAGTCATCACTGCCACTCAATTATGATTTTCTTTCGATCATTTCTGATTATTCTAATGAACCAGTATATACCAACATGTATTAAAACACCACTTTCAATGAGCTAGACATATAGGAGTTTTGAGCAAAAAATTAATAAAATTCGGAACCAGGGCTCTAATGTCAATTATTAAGAAAAATAGGAAGAAAGGAAGAGAGTACAATGTTTCTTAATGTATTCTTGTAAATTGCTTAATGAAAATACAAATTTACAACATGTATTTTATATTAGTTTATATGCTAAATAGAAATGAAATATTTTTAACAAATAAGCTATATTTAAACTTTTACTTAAAATCCATGTTTTTAAATCCTTTAACCTAAAATGAACATTAATTTTTTAGTTTCTATTTTTTATATTTCAAGTTTATTATTTAAAACCCCCTTGTAAACTTGAATCTTTTACAATTCGAAGATTTATTCTCAATTGCTTAAAATTGTTAAATATGAGTGGCTTTATAAAAATATCAGCAATTTGATAATTGGTTCTAATATAGTTCAATTCAACTTCCTTCTTCTTAATGTATTCTATAATAAAATGATACCTCATATCAAGATGTGTTTACTTCAATCATGAAACACATAAGAGTTAAGGCTCGAGTAGACATATTATCAATTGTAATTTTGGACGACTAACTTTGTTCCAAGTGAAGTTCTTTGAATAATCTATGTAACCAAATAGCATGGCATGCACAAGATTTTGCTGCAAACATATTCTAACTCACAAGTTGAAAGTGTGACAATAGGCTGCTTCTTTGAACACTAAGAAATTGCATATCTCCCAAGAATACAAATCTAGTAGTTCTTTTTTTGTCGTTGATATCTCTAGTAAAAATTCTATCACAATAATATATCATGTAATATCCCAAACTATACCCTAAAATTTTGGAATGCTTATTGTTGAATTTGGATTAAATGTTAATGTATGTACAATGCAATTGGTTATGTATACCCTAATGATGAGATGTTAAGCCATTGTTGTTGGAAATAATGATGCAAATGATAATTGGGACATGGCTTCCTGGATGATTATGAGAAAATGAGAATGAAGTTGATAATGAAATAATAAAAAAATTGTGTGCCTAATGTATTTTAGAGTTTTGATATTGGTGGCCTGCCTAAAAGTAACAATCCTTTGAAGCTAGGTTGGGCTTGGTCCTTGAAGCCAAGTTGGGTTGATGATTAGCTCCCCTTGAAGCTTGGTTGGGCCTAGTCCTTGAAGCCTAGTTGGGATGTTACATATGAGATGTTTCTCATTGTGATAATGATTCGCCTACGGGCTTGATAATGTGATTATTGGACCAAAACATTAACTCTGGAATTTGAATGACAGATTAGTTTCTTTTGGGCCCATGATTGTCTTTGCTTAAATGTGAATCATGAATGATGAAATAATCGAATAATATAATGAAATGTAATGTTAAGAAATATGATATTCTTGTGTATTGTTTCTAATTCTGGAAAGTATGACATTGCAATACATTAAAGCATATTGTTATTGTGGTTTGTACCACTAAGCCTATGGCTTAGCGCGATTGTCGTTCATCGCACAGGTGACAGGATAGAACCGGAGAGTTCTGCCAGATCGAGTTGAGTCTAGGTTTGTGATCCTTTGTGAATTGTGGATTTTTGGACTTCAAGATCAGAGATGAACTACCAAGCATATATAATTCTATATTTTTGTATTTATGGATTTTGATGTATATATATGTATGTGCCACTACATTTTCCGCTGTTTAACAAGCAAATGTTTTATCCGTTGTGTTATATAATATAACTTAAATGTTTTAAGTTTTCTCATATTATTAAATAGAAAGATTGGTTTGTTTCAAATAGACTGTGACATCCTTGTATCCAGTATACATGTATTACATATTGAGAGTATATGTGGTGTACGTATATGGGGTATAGGGGTGTTACAATTGTTTTAGTATCAGAGCCTAGGTTTGAGATTCTAAAACTAGGTGGATTGTAAGGAAAAAGTAAATTTTAATTTTAAAATATGGTTTTTGAATAAGATACATGCTTTGTCATTGGAAGTTTTTGATCTTTGATGAGGTATATTCTGCTGTGTTTGCAGATATAGGTAATGATGGCGTCTCACTCATGTCAGTCCATAAAAGATAGTGCTGAGAGTATAGCTCCTGATGAGGGTAGAGATGGAGCTAGGGTTAAGAGAGCTGGTAAGGCATTTGCTTCTGTGCCAGAAAGACCAGCTGCTGATGAGATTCCACCGGTTTGGTTATGTCATATGGTAGAGTTATTGAGGCAAGCGCCAGTGTAGCAGCCGCCACCGTAACCACAAGTACTGGTGAGGCAGTATGATAAATTGAGGAAGTTTGGGGCTGAAGATTTCTTTGGTACTACAGATCCTGCAGTAGCTGAACAGTGGTTGGATAGAGTTCAGAGGGTATTCATTCAGCTGCAGGCTACTTCTGAGGAGAAATTTGATTATGCTAGATCCCTTATGCAGAGAGATGCTTATGATTGGTGGAAGACGGTTCCACATGGAATGGATGATCCACCGACCTTAACTTTTGGTATTTTCTGCGGGAGTTTGAGGAGAAGTATACTCCGAGGGAGTATAAGGATGGTAAGAAGATAGAGTTTCTGAGGTTGAGATAGGATAATCGGATAGTGACAGAGTATGAGATTGAGTTTATCCGGTTGAGTCATTATGCTGGTGGGATTATTTCAGATGATATTGACAGGTGCAGGAGATTTGAGGAAGGGTTGAGACCCTCTATTAAGTGTATTGCTGTGGGCTCTCTATATCAAGATTTTTCTCAATTGGTTGCAGCTGCCATAAGTGTTGAGAGAGCATAGGGTATTGCAGCAGCAGCTACTGAGGAGGAGATTAGAGTTAGGAGACCCCAGTTTGAGGCATGGTCTTCATCTATGAAGAGAGGTAGAGGAAGTTATATTCCAAGGGTCAGTAGGAGCCAGAGGCAGCCTGGTAGGTTAGTTCAGTATTAGAGGCAGAGACCGAGACCTACAGTTTCTGTGGCGAGTGCTCCGACTCCAGTGGTTCAGAGATCCATTCCACCTACATGTGTTCATTGTGGTAGGGCACATGGGGGTGCTTGCTGGAAGACGGGTGGACATATCTATTAGGAAATCAAGGAGATCACTGCAAACCAAAAACACGCAGCGAAAAAATTTTTGATCTCTGATTTCCCACCAGGATCCATGCTGTTTGTTTAATTCGACGAAAGTGTTCAAAGAACTAACCTGTTGATGATTCAAAATCACAGTTTGGAAGAGATGCCTCGATCGCAAAACACCCTCTATCGCGTACCCACATGAATGCTACCCTCTGGAGTGCTAGCTCTCTGCAACGGCGAAGGCTGGAAAAACATTTTCTCTAAAATGTATTAGGGTTCCTTTGTTTTCGTTCTCTTTCGTTTTCTAATGTTACCTCTAAGAAGACTTAACGTCTGGAGTTAATATAATCACTCCAGAATCCAATTCAAAATTTGATAAGGTAAGTCAAAATCAGAATCCAGATCTAATAAGGATTCTGAATATATTATCTAATAATATATATAAAAAAACAAAAATAATAATAATAATAAATATTAATATCTAATATTAATATTATTAATATTATATCCAGCCCAAAGCGCATTCTTGTGTGTGGCCCGATAGGCCCATATTAATTGGCAGTTAATTTAATCTCTATTAAACCAACAAGTCGTAATTGGCCTTTAGCAAGGCGTTACAACTACCCAATTAATATAAGGAATGTCCAATTTGCCTAATAATAGTACATGCATTAATCCCTTTGTCACACGATATCTAGCTTGAACATAAGTCATGGTCAACGTCATGCTTATATTATCCAAACTTATGATTACTCGATCTCCAAGTAGACTGATAAAAAACAAATGAAATTGATCACACTATCAATTCATTTGAGCACGGCCATGCATTTCACAATCTCACTTATCGAGGGGCCCAAAAGATATCTCTCTCAAAGAGAGGGACAAATTCTATCTTAATTGTTCATTATCCTCTACATAATTTCTATCATATATGATCATAACCTTTATTACTATCCAGTTACAGATAATGTTTGATCATGTCAAAATATAATAGTCCTTATATTGGAAACTATGACAATCTCAAGTCAAAGAATTAATATATAACTGTCATGAGATTTACTTATGACACTAACCCATGTAGTAATCTCATGATGGGTCTATCCAATACATTGTTCTCTAACAAGTATCTATGAAATTGATTTGTATCACTATACACATAACCATCTGATGATTATCAAATCAATGTTCATACTGGTTAAGAATTATTTTTTTATCTCTATAACAATAATAACCAGGGACAAATATCAAAATTGTGTAACATGCAAACAAACAATAATGATAATAAAACCTCATTTATTAATAATGAATGTATAACATAAAGATCCAAATAAATGGCCTAGGGCACATACACTAACAATATCATTTAATCAAAGATTACCCTGAGCTACTGAAAGTTAGACAGACTAATACTGTAGCTTCTAGACCTAGCAGCAGTAGAAGAGGTCCAGGGGGTAGAGGTTTCAGTAGAGGTGGTCAACCCGAGATTAGTGAAAGAGGAGGCTCTACATTCGAAGACAGTAGGCAAGATGAGGCTGGGCCATCTCAGCGAGTGTGTGTGATGCAGAGGCAGCCGGATGCTTCAGCCGTCATTGCAGGTACATTTTCTTTATTTGGCATTTCAGTTCTTGCTCTAATTGATCCAGGATCTACTCATTCAAACATAAGTGCATCCATCTTGCCCATGTCTGAATTACATTTAGAATCCCTAGGATTTGATGTCTTGGTGACAAATCCTTTAGGGCATAGTGTGATAGTTAGCAAGATGCACCGAGATAGCTGAGCTGTGGTGCAAGATGAGGAATTCCTTGGTAATTTGATTGAAATGCCTTTTAAAGAGTATGATTTGATTTTTTCCATGGATTGGTTGTCTAAGCACGGAGCTATGGTAGACTGTCAAAATAAGTGTGTTACCTTGAGAACTAGTGATGGTAAGAGTGTGATGGTATCTAGTGAGCAAAGACAACTTACATCCATGTTTGTGTTAGCTGTTGCAGCTAGGAGGTTGATTTGGAAGGGATTTGAGGCTTATCTTGCTCATGTGGTAGATACTAGGGCAATGGGTTCTTAGCTTGATAGTATGCCCACAGTTGCTGAATTTCCAAATGTTTTTCCTAAGGAGTTGCTAGGGATACCCCCTGAGAGAGAGGTTGAGTTTGGTATCGATTTGTTGCCTAGTACTACTCCCATCTCTATTACTCCCTATCGAATGGCACTTGCTGAGTTGAGAGAATTGAAGGTGCAGTTGCAGGACTTATTGGATAAAGGATTTGTTCGCCCTAGCGTGTCTTTGTGGGGAGCTCCTATTTTGTTTGTAAGGAAGAAGGATGGTACTTTAAAATTGTGTATTGATTATAGGCAATTGAATAAGGTGACTATTAAGAATAAGTATCCTTTGCCTAGGATTGATGATCTCTTTGATCAGTTGAAGGGAGCAACAGTTTTCTCTAAGATTGATCTGAGATCAGGGTACCATCAATTGAGAGTCAGAGCTGAAGATGTATCTAAGATAACTTTTCCTACAAGGTTTGGGCATTATGAGTTTTTGGTGATGCCTTTTGGGTTGATGAATGCACCAGCAGCTTTCATGGATTTGATGAACTAAGTGTTTAGACCCTATCTAGATTAGTTTGTGGTGGTCTTTATCGATGATATTTTGGTGTATTCACATAATAAGGAGGATCATGATAAGCACTTGCGAATTGTATTACAGACCTTGAGAGAGAAGCAATTGTATTCTAAGCTATCAAAGTGTGAGTTTTGGCTTGGTCAAGTGACTTTTCTTGGTCATGTGGTTTCAGCAGATGGTATTAGAGTTGATCCGAGTATAGTTGAAGCCATTTTGAATTGGAGTCCACCAAAATCAGTGACTGAAGTTAGAAGTTTTTTGGGTTTGGCAGGCTATTATCGATGGTTTGTGAGGGTTTTTCTTTGATAGCTGCTCCACTCACCAGATTACTTCAAAAGGGAATTAGATTTGTGTGGACAGAGCAGTGTCAAGCAAGCTTTGAGCAGTTGAAGGAGATGTTGACTCAAGCTCCTGTTCTTACCTTGCCTGTGGAAGATAAACCATATATGATTTATAGTGATGCTTCATATAGTGGTTTAGGTTGTGTTTTAATGCAGGAGGATAGAGTCATAGCTTATGCTTCTCGGCAGTTGAAGCCGCATGAGCTTAATTACCCGACGCATGATTTGGAGTTGGCAGCCATAGTATTTGCTTTGAAGATTTGGCGACATTATCTTTATGGGGAGAAATGTTTCATCCATAAGATCACAAGAGTTTGAAATATTTGGGGGTTCAGAGAGAATTTAATCATCGACAGAGACGGTGGTTGGAGTTGATTAAAGACTACGACTGTTTGATTGATTATCATTCTGGTAAGGAGAATGTTGTTGTTGATGCCTTGAATAGGAAGTCTTTGGCAGGCTTGACTACTTATTCGCTCTCGTTGCTTGTTGAGTTGAGAGCGTTGCATGCTAGTTTTTAATCATGTGATGATAGTGCTTTGTTAGCTCAGTTACAATTGAGGCCAGTCTTGTTGGATCATATTAAGGAGGCTCAGTTGGCAGATGAAAGAATTCAAAAAGTTGCATCAGACTGCCAAAAGGGGGAGAGCCGAGATTTTCTTGTTAGAGATGATGGTAGTTTATGGTTCAAAGATAGATTGTGTGTTCCTGATGATGCAAGGATGAAAAAGATTATTTTGGAGGAAGCACATCAGTCGGCTTTTGTTATGCATCTTGGGAGTACTAAGATGTATCATGTTTTGAACCAACATTATTGGTTATCAGGTATGAAGAGGGACATAGCGGAGTTTGTATCTAAATGTCTCACTTGTCAGAGAGTGAAGGCCAAGCACCAAGTTCCAACAGGGTTGCTCCAACCTTTATCAGTGCCAGAATGAAAATGGGAGCAAGTGACGATGGATTTTGTGATTGGTTTGCCATTGACTCGGAGGAATCATGATGCCATCTGGGTGATTGTTGATCGATTCACAAAGACAACTCATTTTCTTCCAGTCCAGATGGATTATTCTCTTGAGATGTTGGCTGAGCTGTATATTAGTGAGATAGTAAGATTGCATGGAGTCCCAATTTCTTTGGTATCTGATCGAGATTCCCGGTTTACTTCAAGGTTTTGGAAGATTTTGCATAATGCTTTGGGTTCTCAGTTGAATTTTAGCCTGCTTTTCATCCTCAGATAGATGGGCAATCAGAGAGGGTGATACAGATTTTAGAGGACATGCTGAGAAGTTGTGTCATTGATTTCTCTGGGAGTTGGGACATATTCTTACCATTGATGGAATTTGCCTATAACAATAGTCATCAATCCAGCATTAAAATGTCACCTTATGAGGCATTGTATGGTAGAAGATACAGGACGCCTCTATGTTGGGATGAGGTTAGAGAAGAAAAATTGGTTGGTCCTGATTTGATTAAAGAAATAGAAGAGAAAGTGAAGATAATTTAGGATCGTTTGGAAGTAGCCTCAGATCGGTAGAAATCTTACTCAGATTTGAAGAGAAAAGATATAGATTTCAATGTTCGAGATAAAATATTTTTGAAAGTGTCTCCTTGGAAGAAGATTTTGAGATTTGGCCTCAAAGGGAAGTTGAGTACTCATTTCATTGGACCTTATGAAGTATTGGATAGGGTTGGACCACTGGCCTATCGACTTGCTTTGCCGCCTGAATTGGATAGAATTCATAATGTCTTCGATGTCTCCATGTTGCGGAGGTACAGATCTAACCCATCTCATATTTTATCAGTGGAATCTAATGAGGTGAGTCTGGATATGACTTTTGAAGAAGAACCAGTGGCTATTTTGGCACATGAAGTGAAAGAGTTGAAAAATAAGAAAGTGCCACTTGTGAAGGTTCTTTGGAAGAATCATGCTAAGGAAGAGACAACTTGGAAGAGTCAGCAAGTGATGCGAGATCAGCATCCTCAATTATTTTAGACTTAAGATCAAGTAATTTCGAGGATGAAATTTATTTATAGAGGGGGAGAATTGTAATATCCCAAACTATACCCTAAAATTTTGGAATGCTTATTGTTGTATTTGGATTAAATGTTATAAGTGTATATATGTTTAAGCGGGAAGATAAGAAAGGAAAGAGGAGTGTGTATATGTTTTATATATAGAGATATATACAACATATATAAGTCAACATTTATTTAAGGTCAAAAGATATATTAATTAATTAAATGGAAATTTAAATTAAGTGGATGAGGATATTTATATTATTATAATATTTATTTGCTTGGTGGATATTAAAAGAGAGTTTGTGTGGTTAGAAGAGTTGATTTTGGGTTGACTTATCTTCATCTTCTTCTTCTTTCTTTTGCTTAGCCGGCCACCACCATTAATAAGAGGGAAAGAGAGATTTTGTTCTTCCAAATCCAAGATTGAGGGTGTTTCAAGTGATCAAGTTGGAATTCTAAAGATTTTCTTCACTTTTGGTAAGTTTCCAACTTATTTCCTTGGTTTTCTTTTGAGTTTGTGTGTTGTGCTTGGTGTATGGTTGTTGTTGAGATGTGTATGTATAATTGTGGTGTGTTTGAGAGTGTTTTGCCTAATTGACTTTTATTTTGGGCTTTGTTTGAAGGAAAGGCTAAGTTTGGTGATGGAAAGTAAGTGTTGTAGATTGTGTATGTGTTGAGTTGTAAGATATGATTGTGATTTGCGTTTGATGTATGTATTGAGTTGTTTTGGTGTTTATGCAAGTTTATTATGGTTTATTGATGGTTTTGGGTAAGATTGTTTGGAGTGGAAAAGGGTTAAGTAAGATGTATGTTGGATGTGGTGTTGTTGGTGTCGGAATCAGTGTTTTTGCCTGACACGCCAATGAGCACGGCCAATTCTTTGGGCGTGTCGATGGTTCCATTTTCTGGATGGGTGACACGACCAGTGACACCCCTATGTTACTGAGCATGTCACAGCTTTTGTATTGTAGTAGCATTAATACGGCAGTGACACGCCCATGTCACTAAGCATGTCATTGCTACTGTGTTGAGGGAGGATTGACACGGCCAGTGACACGCCTATGTCACTAAGCATGCCAAAGCTTCTGTGTTGTGGATTTAGGGCACGACCAAGGACACGCCCGTGTTGTTGAGCGTGTCATTTGTAGAGTTTGCCCTAGTTGGTTCTTTTTCTTATTTTCTTTTGAGTATAATCACTTTTGAATTAGGTTTTGAAGAGAATTGAGTTGTACTAATCCAAATATTGAAGGATTCTTGGAAGAAGAAGTGGTTAGATTGGTGTGAGTTGCTCTTGAGGTAAGTAAAAACCTTACATGGATGCATACATTTACATGACTTTGGGACTTAACACATTTGGTTGTAAATGTGTTAAGTAATATATTACATTGTTGATACATTTGATTAATGCTGTGATTTGCATAATGTGAAAGATATAATGATCATTTAAAATGTATGTACAATGCAATTGGTTGTGTATGCCCTAATGATGAGATGTGAAGCCATTGTTGTTGGCTATAATGATGCAAATGAAATAATTGAGGTATGGCTGCCTAGATGATTATGAGAAATTGAGAAAGAAGTTGATAATGAAATAATAAAAGAATTGTGTACCTAATGTGTTATTCAATTTTCAGAGTTTTGTTATTGGTGGAATGCCTAAAAGTAACAATCCCTTGAAGCTGGGTTGGGCTTGGTCCTTGAAGCCAAGTTGGGTTGATGCTTAGCTCCCCTTGAAGCTTGGTTGGGCCTAGTCCTTGAAGCCTAGTTGGAATGTTACATATGAGATGTTTCTCATTGTGATAATGATTCACCTACGGGCTTGATAATGTGATTATTGGACCAAAACATTAACTCTGGAATTTGAATGACATATTAGTTTCTTTTGGGCCCATGCTTGTCTTTGCTTAAATGTGAATCATGAATGATGAAATAATCGAATAATATAATGAAATGTAATGTTAAGAAATATGATATTCTTGTGTATTGTTTCTAATTCTGGAACGTATGACATTGCAATTCATTAAAGCATATTGTTATTGTGGTTTGTACCACTAAGCCTATGGCTTAGTGCGATTGTGGTTCATTGCGCAGATGATAGGATAGAACCGGAGAGTTCTGCTAGACCGAGTTGAGTCTAGGTTTGTGATCCTTTGTGAAGTGTCAATTTTTGGACTTCAAGATTAGAGACAAACTGCCAAGCATGTATAATTCTATATTTATGGATTTATGGATTTTGATGTAGATATATATGTATATGCCGCTACATTTTCCGCTTTTTAACAAGCAAATGTTTTATCCATTGTGTTCTATAATATAACTTAAATATTTTATGTTTTCTCATATTGTTAAATAGAAAGATTGGTTTGTTTCAAATAGACTGTGACATCCTTGTATCCAGTATACGTGTATGACATGTTGAGAGTATATGTGGTGTACATATATGGGGTATAGGGGTGTTACATATCAACTTGACATCTCTTTGTTCTTGCTTCATATAGAGAGCATTTTCATTCATGCATTTCTAATAAAAACAATTTTCTTAAAAATATTTATCAATTCGACTGTTCTAAGCTATTGATACTTGTTTTAGCCTGTACAATGCCTTCTTAGGCTTTAACAGATTGTCTTTGTTTCCTTCGACAACATACCATTGGGATTTTTCTATATATACTTCCTCCTTAAGAAAACCATTTAGAAAGGTTGGCTTATTATCTAATTAGTGAATCTTCAAATGTTTGGGCAGCAAGAGAAATCAACAATCAGATTACCTCCATTCGAGCAACATGAGCAAATAACTCCTTATAGTGAATGCCTTAACTCTATTTATATCATTTTGCATCAAGTCTCACTTTACATCTCTTAACTTCACCTTTTTGTATCCTTCTTGACTTTTTATACCAGTTTGACACCAATGGGTTGATGATCATTAGGGAGAGAAACAAGTTTCCAAGTGTCAATCTTATGGGTAGAATGAATTTCTTTATTCATGGTTTCAATCCACTTCTCATATTTCCTAGCTTCTTAAAAATTTAATGGTTCAACATCAGTCGAAAAACACAACAATTTGGTTTCATCAAACTCTCAGTTTCATTATAGATGTTTGTAAGACTCCTATTTTCTCTTGGACCACTACTCAAACTTGATGAAAGGTGATGTCGTTGATGATGATGCCTAGGCTAATGGAGTTGGTGAAGTTGGTGGAGTAACTTCAACTTATTTATCAACAAAGTCTTCATCTTCAAAATAATATAGGAAATATGATTATTCCTTTTGTAAACTCCAATCCCATGATTTTCCTTTGTCGAACTTCTCATCTTTACTACCCAATGATCTTTTTGTTGTTTTCATTGAATAGGTTAGAGAATTTTGAATTTTTATCACAAACCAATGAAGATGAACTTTCACTTCTATCATTAAGTTTCAGTCTTTCTTCTTTTAGATCATGCACATATCCAATTGACCCAAAAACTCGCAAATGGGACCCTTTTTGCTTTTGCTTACTCTAGAGTTCTTATGGAGTTACATCTTTTAGACTCTTTGTTGGACACTGATTTGACAGATACATAAGACAAGCATCCGATGTTGTCTAGAATTATTTTGGCATATTCTTACTTTTTTAACATAACCCTTACCGTATTCAGTATCATTTGGTTATTCCTTTCAACAACTCTATTTTGTAAAGATGATCTGGGTACTATAAAAAAAATACTAAATTCCATGCAATTCACAAAAAAAATTAAATTTGTTAAATGTAAATTCTTCTCTTCTATCTGTTCATAGAGATTGAATCTCATATCCCATTTCTTTTTTCAATAGGTTCTTTGAATCTTTTAAAAGTATCAAACACCTCATTTATTTTCAATAAATAAACCTAAGACTTTGTACTATAATTATCAATGAATAATATAAAATAAGAGCTTTTCCTAAGAGATGGAGTAGGGTTACAAACATCTGCATGGATAAGTTAAAGTGGCTTAGTAGCTCTTGATATCGATTGCTTAGGAAAACTCTTTCTTAAGTGTTTTTCAAGTAAACAACCTTTGCACAACTAATTTGGATGATCAATTGTTGGAATACGTTTCACCATTTTCTTCCACCTAAAACTTTCAAAATTCAGATGGCCATATCTCTTGTGTCGAATTCCACACAAGTCTTCAAATGAACAGATTCAACCATTTACAAGTCCAATTTAAACATTCTATTTTTCATCATATTGATTGTAAGGAGGTGATGATTATGATATTTAAGCTAAATCATTTTGTCTTCCATGATAATTTTACAACCATTCACCAAAAGTTTGCCAATGCTAAGAATACTGCTTTCTAGCTTATTAATATAATAGCCATCATGAAGAACCTTATAACCTCCATTTGGTACCTTAAATATTACCTTAAATAAAGACTACTCCTCTACCTTTGATCTCCACTTAGTGTTATTAATAAAGCATACATTACCAGTAACTTTAGTGTCAACCTCCATGACCTTACTTTTTTCACTAGAAATGTGATACTGGCTCCATTATTGAGATATCATGTGTTCTTTTCTCCTATAGTTTCTTCCTTAAAAGAAAGAAATAAGGTTTGTTCTTCTTTATCCTAAGTGTGCTTAATTAACTTTGCTTCCCCCTCAACTCCTTTGGTATGGCATTCTTATGAGTAATGACCATACTTGCCATAAGAATAACACTTCACTTGGCTTTGTCATTTCTATGTTCATTATATCTTTCATAATTTCTTCTTCCTCTTCCTCTTCCATGACCACTTTTAAAATTATGTTTTTTTATTTTCATTGGAAGAGCTTTGCTCACCTCTCCATTGATCATATCCACGTCCATGACCCTGACCCTCACCTCAACCTCTTCGTAAGGTCTCCCATGCTTTCTTTACCAAATCCCATAATAGAATGATCGTGAGTGCCCATTGATCTTTCTTCCTCTCTTTCTCCGAATCATCTCTTTAAGCTTGATTTAATGCTTCTATATTTTGAGATTCTTCAAAACCTTTCTTGACTATTTCCCACACTCATTAGGAACAAAGTATGGCCTTCATTATAATTGACCAATTCTCATAATTGATATTATTAAGTTATATGTTTTCAAAAGAAAAAGATGATCCATTTGATATCATTTCAAAACTTTATGGCTCTAATACCACTTTGTTTTAAATGTGATGGGCACTCACATTAAATTCACACACACACATGCACAAAAAGGAAGAAAGGAAGATAATAAAATGTTTCTTAATGTATTATAGTAAATTTCTCAATGAAAATGTATTTACACTCATTTATATGCCAAATAAAAATGTAAACATTTTAACAAATAAGCAATATTTAAGCTTTTACTTAAAAATTCATGGTTCTAAATCCTTTAACTTAAAATGAACATTAACTCTTCAGTTTCTATTTTTTATATTTCAACTTTATTATTAACATGTTAAATAATAAACAAATAGAAAATATAAGTTAATATGTAATTTAAGTTAAAAGCCTTAACCATACGTATAATTTAAGTTAAAAATCTTAATGAATGAGGGTGAGTGCCCATTGGTCTTTCTTCCTCTCTCATCTCTTTGTGCTTCATTTAATCTTTTTATATTTTTAGGTTCTTCAAAACCTTTCTCAACCAAAACTCCTAAGGAACTAAGTATGGCCATTGTGCTAACTTACCAATTCTTATAATTGGTCTTATTAAGTTGTGGGTATTGAAAACAAAAAAAGAGATGTTCCCTCTAACTACTTCAAAACTTTATGGCTCTTATAACATTTTGTTTAAAGTAGATAGGGTACCTACAATCAATTAACATTCACAAAAAGAATAAAAGGAAGAGAATCTCAAATATTTCTTTATTGCATGTATTAGTTGTTGACAAAAATATAAACTTTCTATAAATACAAAAATGCATGTATTAGGTATTTATGTTTATATGATAAATATAAATATAATTTGTTTAACAATTTAAATTAAATTAGACATATGGTTTTGAGGATTTTAACTTAAAATACATATTAACTTATATTTTCTATTTGTTTACAAACATGAAACATAAAAATAGAAATTGAAGAGTTAATGTTAATTTTAAGTTAAAGGATTTAAAACCATGGATTTTTAAGAAAAAGTTTAAATATAGATTATTTGTTAAAACTGTTACATCTATATTTAACATGTAAACTAGTATAAATATATGATGTAAAATTGTATTTTCATCAAGCAATTTATAATAATACATTATGAAACATTGTATTCTCTTCCTTTCATCCTTTTGTGTGTGTATGTGTTTGTGTGTGAATTTAGTGTGAGTACCCATCATGTTTCCAACAAAGTTGTATTACAGCTAAAAAGGATTGAAATGGCATTAAAGGGATCATCTCTTTCTTTTTAAAATTATAGCTTAATAAGACCAATTATGAGAATTGGTTAACTTGAGTGAAGGCCATGTTTTCCAATGAGTGTTAGAAATAATCGAGAAAGGTTTTGAAGAATCTCAAAGTATAGAAACATTAAATCAAGGTCAAAGAGATGCTTTGGAGAAAGAGAGGAAGAAAGATCAATGGGCACCCACCAACATTCATTAACGCTTGGATGATGACATGTTTCAAAAGGTGCAAATGATACCACATGCAAGAAAGCACGGTAGACCCTTCAAACTTATATTATAGGAGTTGGAAAAGTTAAGAAGGTTTACCTTCAAACTTTAACGGTTGCATTTGAAACACTCTTGATGAAGGAGAGTGACACCGCAATGGTTTACATCACAAGACTATTGGTAGTGGTGAATTGAAAGAAAAGACTTAGATAAACTATAAAAGATGTTCGTGTGGTAGAGATAATTTTATGCTCTCTCAACACAATGTTTAATCATGTAGTACTTGTGTAGACCCTTAATTCTAGTCCTTTAAAAATCCAAACTCAATTAAAAAAGAAAACTCAATTCAAAAAGCCTAAGAAAGAAAAAGCCCAAAAAATTCAAAATTACTAGGCCGACCATTTCCAGGCTTTATAGTTAATTAGCCATAGCTCATGAGCCATGGCCAATTCATTTGGGACCCACTGTCTTAATTTTTCCTAATACATGCGAAATTTTGGGTTTCTTTAGATAACTATTTAATTTTCGTCTAAATTAGACTTTGAGACCTAATCAACCCTAGATGCCTCTTATATAAAGGGAAAAAATTAATAAGAACGGGGGTGACAATAGAGATTAAGAAAACACACAGAAAGAGAGAAAGGCAATGAATAATAAAGAGAGATAAAAAACAAATCTAAGATCTTGGACTAAATTAGAACCTTGATTGATCCAAACCAATTAGAACAATTCAAATATAATGAACTATATGATTCAACTAGCAAGGCTTGGTTCAATATTTAATATCTGGTGTAGTCAACAATGCAAGTATCAATCTATAAACTCATTAGGTCTTTTTAGATTAATTTATGAGTTTTCTATGTGTGATTTGTTCCTTTGAGATTCTATATTAATAAATATGTCCATTGAAATACACTAATAAGCATTATGTTCAAATGGTGTTTTTTAATTCTGTGTTTAGATTGCATTTATTTACAATTCTTTTAACAAATAATTAAGAAGATTTTTATCTTAACATTTTTGAAAATTGATAAAACTAAATTATAAGGTGACATTTAGCTTTGTGTTGGCTTTTTTTTTTTTTTTTGCTTTTTTTGTTTTTAGTGTTTATGTGCTACTTCTTTGTTATTTTTGTGTATCTTTTTAATTGAGATGTTGATGTTTGGCATTTAGTTTTTAATGCTTATCTATTTTATTTTTAGGAAAGTTGTAAAAGACATATTTCCACTTGTGGGCGTCTTATTTATTTATTTAATTATTTTAGTTTATTTAATTTATTTTAAGGATTTTAGGATATTTGTAAGGGTACATTTACACTTTATATGGGTGCCCATTTTTATGGATGTTGGATATTATAAAGACATGTTTTCATCTTGTATGGGTGTCTATTTTTATTATTTAATTATTTGATTTATGATATAACTTTATTTTTGCTTTACTTTAATTTATTATATTATGAATATTATTGTAATTTAAAATTTTAATAATATTTAGATCTGAAAAGAAGGCCAGTTTTAAAGAACTGAGCGTTATAGGGGTGCTGGGCCATTTCTTAACTTCTCCATGCATACCCAACTTTTTGAACCTAGTTATATACCCTTAAGTTTTACCTAAACAAGTCCAATCCCAATTAATAGAGACCAAACCTGATCCGATAAAATTTTAAAGGCTTAAACTTTATTTTAGTCAAATCTTGGAAACTCAAATCAAGATTGATCCAACCTTAAAAACCAAGCCCGAACCGCACCGACCCCAAAACACCAAGTCATGATGAATTGGAATAGCCAATTTTCCATGAGGTAATCAACTTGCCATGAGGGCCTCCATAGTGAATTGGCTTTTTCCAATTCGCTTTGAGGCCCATCTGTGGCAAATTGGCCTAAGCCAATTCGCCATGATGACTTAATCATGTCTGGATTCAATTTTAATTAGCTTAAAATTCTAATTACACCTGGATAAGGATATAGTGTTTTTTTTTTTAAATTAAGATGGTTAAGCTGGCTTTTTAACCTAATGATGCATATAAAGGACTAAAGGTAGCAACGGGGGATGGTACCAGAGATTAACCTAGTAATTATCCGGAGAAAAGCAATAGAATACCCAAAAAGTAAAAGACATAACCAACACACAGCAAACAATCCAAGGAGGTAGTAGGTAAACAAAATAATTTTCCATGGATTTCATCATGTTCCCGACCAAAAATCAATGTTCAACTTTGGTGGATATAAAAAATGAAGGTTTGGTTTTGTTATTTAACTTGTCTAAATTTACAATAGTAATTTCAATTCCTTAAAACAATGCCATCACACTTAGTAGCTCATTTAAACCAAAATCCAGTGGCCATGAAATTATAAATTTAATTGCAATAGCCAGATATTAAACATTAAACCCTAACTTTAGTTATGATTTTGTATAAACCCTAATGAAATGATCTAATCTAATCTATTTTGATTGAAAACCCTAATCCATTAGATTTTGCCCTAAGTTATATGTTTTGACCCTAATTCATATCCAGAAACTTTGAACCTTATTTCTAATAACCTAATTGCATGTTCAAAACCGTAAAATCACAGAAACCCTAGTTTTTATACCAAAATCCTAATTTTCCTAATTTTTGTGAGGCTTATCTTGCTCATGTTGTAGATACTAGAGTAGTGGGATCCATGGTTGAAAGTATACCCACAGTTGCCGAGTTTCCAGGTGTTTTCCCTGATGAGTTGCCAGGGTTACCTCCTAAGAGAGAAGTGGAGTTTGGTATCGATTTGTTGCCTGGTACCACTCCTATCTCTATTATCCCTTATCAGATGGCACCTGCTGAGTTGAGAGAGTTGAAGGTGCAGTTGTAGGAGTTATTGGATAAAGTGTGTCCCCGTGGGGAGTGCCTGTGTTGTTTGTGAAGAAGAAGGATGGCACCATGAGATTGTGTATTGATTATAGGCAGTTGAATAAGGTGACCATCAAGAACAAGTATCCTTTGCCTCGAATAGATGATCTCTTTGATCAGTTGAAGGGAGCAGCAGTATTCTCTAAGATTGATCTGAGATCAGGGTACCATCAGTTGAGAGTCAGAGATGTGGATGTACCCAAGACAACTTTTCGTACGAGGTATGGGCATTATGAGTTTCTGGTGATGCCCTTTGGATTGACGAATGCATCAGCAACTTTTATGGATTTGATGAACAGGGTATTCAAACCATATTTAGATCAGTTTGTGGTGGTCTTCATTGATGATATCTTGGTGTATTCACGTAATAAGGAGGATCATGATAGGCATTTGCGGATCGTATTGCTGACTCTGAGAGAGAACTAGTTGTATGCTAAACTATCTAAGTGTGAGTTCTTGCTTGATTAGGTAGCTTTTCTTGGTCATGTGGTTTCAGCAGAGGGTATTAGAGTTTATCTGAGTAAAATTGAGGCTATCTTAAATTGGAGTCCACCGAAGTCTGTGACAAAAGTTAGAAGTTTTCTGTGATTGGCAGACTATTATCGTCGATTTGTGAAGGGTTTTTCTATAATAGCTACACCACTCACCAGATTACTTTGGAAAGGAGTTAAATTTGTGTGGACAGATTAGTGTCAGGTGAGTTTTGAGCAGCTGAGGGAGATGTTGACTCAAGCTCCTATCCTTACCCTGCCTGTGAAAGGTAAACCATATGTGATATATAGTGATGCTTCACACAAAGGTTTAGGTTGTATTTTGATGCAGGAGGGTAGAGTCATTGCTTATGCCTCTCGACAGTTGAAACCGCATGAGCTGAATTATCCAACGCATGATTTGGAATTAGCAACAATATTCTTTGCCTTGAAGATTTGGTGGCATTATTTGTATGAGGAAAAGTGTTTCATTTATACATATCACAAGAGTTTGAAATACCTGGGTGCTCGGAGAGAGCTGAATCTTTGGCAGAGATGGTGGTTAGAGTTGATTAAAGACTACGACTGTTTGATTGATTATCATCCTGGTAAGGCAAATGTTGTTGCTGATACCTTGAGTCAAAAATCTTTGGCATGTTTGACTACTTATTCACTCTCGTTTCTCGTTGAATTGAGAGCATTGCATGCTAGATTTAAGTCTTTTGATGATGGTGCTTTATGGCTCAGTTGTAGTTGAGGCTAGTCTTGTTGGATCATATTAGGGAGACTCAATTAGCAGATGAGAGAATTCAGAAAATTGTGCTAGTTTGTCAGAAAGGGGAAAGTCGAGACTTTTATGTGAGGGATGATAGCAGTCTATGGTACAGAGATAGATTGTGTATTCCTGATGATGCAGAATTGAAAAGAATGGTATTAGAGAAAGCACATCAGTCACTTTTTGTATGCACCCTGGGAGTACCATGATGTATCAGGACTTGAAGAGACATTATTGGTGGTCAAGTATGAAGAGGGACATAGCAGAGTTTGTATCCAGATGTCTCACTTGCCAGAAAGTGAAGGCTGAACACCAAGTTCCTTCAGGATTGCTCCAACCTTTATCAGTGCCAGAGTGGAAATGGGAGTAAGTGACAATGGATTTTGTGACTGGACTACCTTTGACTCAGAAGATGCATGATGCAATCTGGGTGATAGTTGATCGGATGACAAAGACAACTCATTTTCTTCCAGTTCAGATGGATTATTCTCTTGAGAGGTTGGCTGAGCTGTATATCAATGAGATAGTCAGGTTGCATGGAGTCCCAGTTTTTTTGGTGTCAGATCGAGATCCCTGGTTTACTTTGAGAATTTGGAAGAGTTTGTATAATGCTCTAGGTTCTCGATTGTATTTTAGTACTGATTTCCATCCTCAGATAGATGGACAGTTAGAGAGAGTGATACAGATTCTGGAGGATATGTTGAGGATTTGTATCATTGATTTTACCAGGAATTGGGACAAATTTTTGCCATTAATTGAGTTTGCTTATAACAACAGTCATCAGTCGAGTATTGGGATGACTCCTTATGAAGCTTTATATGGCAGAAGATGTAGGACACCTTTGTGTTGGGATGAAGTTGGAGAAGGTAAATTGGTTGGTCCCGATTTGATTAAGGAAACAGAGGAGAAAGTGAAGGTGATTTGGGGTCGTTTAAAAGCAGCTTCAGACCGACAGAAATCTTATTCAGATTTAAAGAGAAGAGAAATAGAGTTCAGTGTGGGAGATAAAGTGTTTCTGAAGGTGTCTCCATGGAAGAAGATTTTGAGATTTGGCCGCAAAGGGAAGTTGAGTCCTCGTTTCATAGGACCATATAAGGTGTTGGAGAGAGTTGGTCCAGTGGCTTATAGACTAGCTTTGCCGCCTGAGTTAGATTGAATACATAATGTTTTCCATGTCTCGATGCTTCGGAGATACAGGTCTGACCCATCTCATATTTTGTCAGTGGAGTCCATTGTGGTGAGTCCAGATCTGACTTACGAGGAAGAACCAGTGACAATTTTGGCACGAGAGGTTAAAGAATTGAGGAATAAGAGGGTGCCACTTGTGAAAGTCCTTTGGAAGAATCATGCCACTGAGGAGGCGACATGGGAAAGTGAGCAACCGATATAGAGTTAGTTTTCCCATTTGTTCCAGACTTGAGGATAGGTAATTTCGGGGACGAAATTTATTTTAGGGGGAGAGAATTGTAACATCCTAAAATTTTTGAAAATTTCTATTTTTTAGAAAATTTGATAAAATAAATTATAATTTAAAAGGATAAATTAAATTAATAGTTTTAATTGAAAAATGAAGGGATTTTAAATGAAAAAGTGGAATATATATATGATATATATGCAAAATATACATAACATATAAAAGGCAACACTTTTTAAAAGAAAAGGGTATTTTGGTAATTAATTCTTATAAATTCAAAATTAATAAAATAATTCAAGAACAAATTATTTTTAAATGGAAGAGGGAAATTAGGACTTTTAATTTATTACAAAAATAATTAAATATTAAATTATTTTAATATATATATATGTGTGTGTGTGTGTGTGTGTGTGTGGTTTAAAAAAAAGATGAAAGAAAAAGAAATATTAAAAGTCTTCTTCTTCTTCTTCTTCTTCTCCTTCCTTTGGCCGAATTTTCCATGGGAGTTAGACTAAGAATTTGATTCTTCCATACTTCATAAATTGAATAAATTAACAAGTTGCAAGTGGATTTTTGGTTATCTTCACCAAAATTAGTAAGTTTCCATCTCTTTTTTTTTGAATTCCTTGGAAATTTAGATTTTGTGAGAGTTTGGATTTTTATGTAGTATGTTATAATTGTTGGAATTGGTGTGTATGATGTTGTTTTGGGTAGTTAACAATGATTCTAAGGTTAGATTGAAGAGATGATGGAGTTTGGTTAAAGAAAGTTGAAGAGAGAGAATTTAGGGTTATGAATTTTTGGGGTTTTGAAAACATGAATTTAATTGTGCAAATTGATTACAAATGAGTTGTTTTGATTCATAAAAAAGTATTTTAAAGTCAAATATTGGATTTGGTGGTGTTGGGTTGGAATTTGAGAATGGAAGTGGAGATTTAGGGTTTTGGAAAAGTGATTTTCCAAAGTGGTTGAATTGTGTGATTTTATTTGTTTAAGCATGTTGTTTAGTGTTAAAAGTGATGAATATAAGATTGGAATGATTAATGGATTGTTTCACCTTCAATGGGGGAAGGTTAGGCCATTTTTGAGATTTTGTATTTAAGAGTGTATTTTTATAATGTAAATGATTTAAATGTATTAAAATATGTTTTTAATAATATAAATAAACTTAAAACACTAATTTAATTGTAGTAGAATGGAATTCTAATGTTGAAGTAAGGAAAGGCTAAATTTTTGAAAATTTGTAGGAGTGATGTGTAATTATGATTTAATGTTGGAAATGCCATTAAATGTGATACTAAATGATTATTTGCTATCACATTTGGTTTAGGCATAGAGGGAGATTGATTTGCTTCATCCAAGTGGTGAAGGGAAAGTTGGAAAGATTGGATTGAAGGTTGTTCTTAGCTTGCATTGGGTTGCTAGTGGAGGTATGTACAAACTTTGAATATAATGTCTATATTTGCATAACATTTGGACTTAACACATTTTGGTTGAAAAATGTGTTAAGCTACTTGGTTCATTGATTGTGTATGAACAATGTGCTATGGCATTTGTAATGTCATATATGTGTTAAATGCATTGTGAAAAGCCATTAATAATGGCTAATTTGTGTAACATGTGAAATATGCATAATATGTGAAAATACACAAAGTAATTGGGTAATGTGTTGTGAATGCATAAATGAGATGTGTGTAATAATGAAATGAATTGATATGGATAAAAATGAGAAAAGTGAGAAAAAAGAGAAAGATGTGAAAAGTGAGAAAAAAAATTGTGAAAATAAGGCAATGTGCCTAGATTGAATATGTGAAAATGAGAAAGAGATTAATAATGAGGAATATGAATAAATTGTGTGCCTAGTATGTTATTCAATTTTCAGAGTTCTAGATTTGGCGGCATGCCTATGATTGCCTACGGGCTATACGCTGGAATGGTGAAAAGACCGGGTTGTAAGCCAGGCCAGCTGATAAATATGATGTTTTTGGGGTGAAAAGACTGGGTCGTAAGCCTCAAAAACTCAAAAACTATAGCAGTCTAGCCGGGAAGAGGACCATGATATTGAGGCCTAAGGGTCTAGCCGGGTTGAGGTCTAAGAGACTGGGGCTGTTACATTATCCATGGATATATATTGCCTATGGGGCTAGACACATGGTGTCATTATGGACCAAAGCAGTAACTCTGAAATTTGAATAGTATATTAGATCCTTTTTGGGCCCATGCTTGTCTTTGTTTTACTGTGAATTATGAATTATGATACAATTGAGTAATATAATGTTATAAGTTGTGCTTATGAATTATTTGAAAAATATAAGAAAGTGGATTGATGTGACATCTATATGCATTGTGCATTTGGTATTGCATTGAGTTATATTGTTATTATCAAAGTTTGTACCACTAGGCTTCAACTTAGCACGATTGTTTCCATTGCGCAGGTGACAGGGTAGACCCAGTTGAGCCAGAGAGTTCTTCTATACCAGATCGGGTCTAGACTTGTAGTTGAGCTTGTAGAGTTGCTATCGAGATCAGAAACACTGCCAGCAACATGTATATATTTTTATGTTATTATACATTTTGAGTTTTATGCATAATATATTATGTTTTGAATTTTACGTATTGTATATTATAAAGAATGTTTGGTTCAATGTATTTGAAATGGGAGAGTAAGTGTGTTTTAAATTATATATATCTATATGTATAAATGTTTGAGAAAATTGGTGAAATTGAGAAGTATGGTTGAGAGGGTTGTGAGCGGGGATTTTTGCCCCCACTCCCGGTGGAATGGTTCTTGCGACTTTGGCACTATTTAGGCTCAGGGCCTTAGAGAACACGGACCTAAGTCCGGAGAAAATGGAGCCGCCACCCGGATGGGCCAGGAAAAAGAAAGGGGTGGATGACTCGATTCCTAAGGAATCCCCAACCCCTTAATGGATTTGGAAAGTTGGGTACATGTGGGGAATGTGAGAAATGGCCCAGCACCCCCCACAATGCCCGGTTCATTGGAACCAGCCTCCTTTACAGGTCTTAATATTATAAAATTCTTAAATATAACAATATTATCCATATTACACACAATAATCAAAAGAAAGCATCATTATATTAAAATCAAAGCAATGTCAAAACAAAGCAAATAAATGGACACCCATCCAAGGATGGAAACATGTCCTTACATCACATGCCTAAATAGGACACCCACCAAAAGGTAGAAACATGCCCTTTACATTGGTTCTAAGGTAGAAAAGCAAATTAAATTACATGATGTTTAACTAATGAGGTACCCACCAAGTGGAAACATACCTCTTACAACTTTTGGAAATCTAAATTAATTGATAAAAGTAAATAATCATTCATCATAAATAAATCATTCATCATAGCTATTAAACAAAATATAAAATAAAATCCATCCATGATAAATTAAATAAATCAAGTATTGAAATTAAACAAATTAAAGCATAAGAGATAAATCAAAGCATAATCAAGTATAGAATTAAATAAAGCAAATAAAAGTCCAATTATAGCTACTGTGACTTTTTATGGAATTAAAATAGATTAGGGTTTTATGTTTTAAAAGGTTGGTAAGACTCTTTGATTAACTAAATTAATATTTGAATGGTGAAATCATGAAACTAGGGTTTTAGATACTTTAAAATACTTTTGATTCATGATTTTAAATGGTGATTTCATGCTACTGTGTAAAATTTCAAGTATTTGTGTTTTATGGTTTTTTTAATGTTTTAAAGGATTTGGGCTTAGAAAAAAGTTAGGGTTTAAGGTTTTAAAGGAGTTAGAGTTTATTATTTTAGGTTTAGAAGTTGAATTAGGGTTTTAGGTTTTAAAATTAGGGTCACGATGATGCATTGGTTTTTAAGATTTTGGAAGTCAATTTGATAATTTTATGAATTTAAAGAAACAGATTAAAGTTTTTATAAATAGAAAAGATGTTTTTTAAGATTTTTTGAATGAAATAGAACCTAGTTTAAAATTTTGAAAGAAACAGAATCAAATATTGTTTTTTGTTGAAAAATATGTTTAATTAAGGTTTTAGGGTTTTGAAGAGGTAAAAATAACAATTTTAAGTCTTTTGGAAAATAAAGTAACATACTAGTGCCTTTAACTTTGGAAAATTTAAATTAAAGTTCTAAGGTTTTTTTATTTGAAAAATAAAATTCCATAGATTATGCTACTGTGAACAAATAAAACCAAAAGGAATTTAACATACCTCCTTTTGTTGATTCTCCAAATATAATTCTTCTTGGATGAACAAGAACAAAGACAATTGCTGCCTTTGAATTGCTTAAATCATGTCTTTAACACCCCCTATACCCTATATATGCACACAACACACTACTACATCTGTAATATATGTATACCGGATACAAGAGTGTTACGGTTTATATATTAAAACAAACCCATCTTTCTTCTTCACAAACAGAAAAGGTAAATTAAAGTTCTAGGGTTTTTTTGAATCAAAAGAGACAATTGGATTATTTAAGCTACTGTGAAAGAAGTTAGACATTCATACCTCCGTCTGTTGGTTCCACCAAGAATTTCTTCTTGGATGAACTAGAACAAAGACAAGCTTTGCAGCGTTTGATGGATTGAATTGATTAATCCAACATTAATTAAGAAAAGGAAACCGAAACCTAATTGTGTTTGGTTTTAGAAAAATTTCCGTCGGAAAAATTTCGTTGGAGAAAAAAAACTATCGCGGAAAAATTGTGTTGGCAAAAAAAGTTGTCGCAGTTGGCTGCGGGCGAAAATTCGCCTGCGAGCCATTTCGCCGCAATTCTTCGGTGACAAATTTTTTTCGTCGCCGTTTTTTATTTTTATTATTTATTTATTATTATTTTTTTATTAATAAAAATTAGATACTAAAGTAAATATTATTTAATTAAGATAAGAAAAATTGTTTTGGACTAATTAAAATATATTGGATAACACAAAATTATTTTGGACTAATTAAAATATATTGGACCGTACTGGGTCAAAAATTAAGGGTCTACAGTTTGCATCCAGCTTGAATGATCTGTGACTTTAGTGAAAGAGACTGAAAAGCAATAAGTCTTAATTTTTGAGATGGTTGAGCTTTTGGGTTCTGAACCCGGTGCGAGTTCTGGACTCAAAGATAATTTTAGGTTCTAGACCTAAGTGTAATGTTAGGTTCTGGACCTAAGGAAAATTTTAGGTTCTTGACCTAAGACAAATTTGGGTTCTGGACTCGAGCTAAATTCTAGACTTAGAAAAGATTCTAGGTTCTGGACCTATGGGTAATTTGGGTTCTGGACCCGAGCTAAGTTCTGGACTTAGAAGAGATTCTAGCTTCTGGACCTAAAGGTAATTTGGGTTCTGGACTCGAGCTAAGTTTTGGACTTAGAAAAGATTCTAGGTTTTGGACCTACGGTGAAATTTGAGTTCTGGACCGGAGTTAAGTTCTGGACTTAGAAGAGATTCTAGGTTCTGGACCTAAAGGTAATTTGGGTTCTGGACCCAAGCTAAGTTTTGGACTTAAAAGAGATTCTAGGCTCTGGACCTAAGGGAAATTTGGGTTCTGGATACGATCTAAGTTCTGGACATAGGAAAGATTCTAGGTTCTGGACCTACGGGTAATTTGGATTTTGGACCCGAGCTAACTTCTGGACTTAGAAGAGATTCTAGGTTTTGGACCTAAGGATACCGAGCTAAGTTCTAGAGTTAGAAGAGATTCTAGTTTATAGACCTAAGGATAATTTGGGTTCTGGAACCGAGCTAAGTTCTGGAATTAGAAGAGATTCAAGGTTCTAGACCTAATGAAAATTTAGG
Source organism: Garcia nutans (assembly GCA_947685225.1). NCBI lineage: Eukaryota > Viridiplantae > Streptophyta > Magnoliopsida > Malpighiales > Euphorbiaceae > Garcia > Garcia nutans. The sequence goes on from CANTUV010000068.1 coordinate 8,631,270, forward strand.
TTCAGGACCCGAGCTAAGTTTTGGACTTAAAAGAGATTCTAGGTTTTGGACCTAAGGAAAATTTGGGTTTTGGACCCGAGCTAAGTTCTGGACTTAAAAGAGATTCTAGGTTCTGGAACTAAGGGTAATTTGGGTTCTGGACCCGAGCTAAGTTTTGGACTTAGGAAAGATTCTAGGTTCTAGACCTAAGAAAAATTTGGGTTTTGGACCCGAACTAAGTTCTGGACTTAAAAGAGATTCTAGGTTCTGGACCTAAAAATTTGGGTTCTGGACACGAGCTAAGTTTTGGACTTGAGCTAAGTTCTGGACTTAGAAGAGATTCTAGGTTCTGGACCTACGAAAAATTTGGGTTCTGGACCCGAGCTAAGTTCTGGACTTAAAAGAGATTCTAGGTTTTGGACCTAAGGAAAATTTGGGTTCTAGACCCGAGCTAATAATAATTTTTTATTTCAAAAAATTTGGCTAATTTTTATGCATATGTCTTCTCCTTGCACCCTGCGTGTAAAAATATTTATACACACGCAAGTATTTGAATGATTAAAGTTAATAATTGAATTTACTGTTTATTTACTGTGTAGTTACTGTTTATACACTATATAGTAAATTTACTATTTATCAATAGTAATTTACTATTCATCAATATTAATTTACTATTTATCAATAGTAAAATTTACTATTCATGAACAATAAAACTTACTTTTAAATTTTATTTTTTCTCTAACCAACGAATTCCTTGATTCGATTCACAGCAAAACTTCTTAATTTCTATAATTCTCTCAAATTTTTTTAATTTTAGCACGTAGTTTTCAAAAAAAAAAAGCATGCTTCAAGGTTAAGGACTCATTCTAATGCTGAGTTATTAGAGTTTATTCGGTATCATGAAGATGGAAATATAGATCTACTAGCCGGGATGCCGCTTCATCGAAGTTCCAACCAAAAGAGCGCGATAATTATTTTTCTTTTTGATTTTTTTCGTCTTTCTGTTTTGTTGTTTTTTTTGTTGTTGTTTTTTTTGTTTTGTTTTGTTTTTTTTTTATATCATATTATTATTTTTTATTATTTTTGATTTTTGATTTATGTTTTTATATTATGCTCTTTTTTAGAAAATCTTGGAAAAATATATTAATTTAAGCAGATAAGATAATATGTACTTACCTTGTATTAACTTACCTGGCTCAGTGTTAGCGTGATCATTGCATTGTTCGGGCCGGAGGGTGTATCTACAAAGCCTGACAATGGTACGATGTAGTGCCTTCTCGGGTAAGGCAAATTATTCGAGACTGCAGCTTTGAGAGCTTCATCTTACAATTGCCATCCGAGGAGTATCAGATGGGCCAGAGCGTAGTCCAGGCACTTGCAGAATGATGGTTGGACACAACTCATACTTTTCACTTGCCCATAGGAGAGATGACAATTGGTCTGGTCGATTATACTGCTATAACTGGCCTTCGATATGATTGGCATGGAACCATCATATAAAGGGCCCTTTAAGATAAAAATTGAAGAAATTCAGGAATTAATTGGCATGGAACCATCATATAAAGGGCCCTTTAAGATAAAAATTGAACCGATTCATAGCTATTGGATGAACTACGAAGGATGGATTCACAGAGACACTGCCTAACAGTATGCTCGAGGATTTTTGTTATATTTGCTTGGGTCGACCATCCTAGGCAGCACTGAATCCTCTATCCATTTGTCAGTGTTGAAGGCCTTTCTTATTTCAGAACGGTACCATCTTTTGGCTGGGGTGAAGTTGGTCTTGCCTGTCTTTACCATGGTCTTGATAAACTTTGCCGAAATAAGAAGTCTTTTGTCGGCTTGATGGCGGTTGTCGAGGTATTCTTCTTCTACCAATGTCATTTCCACTCTTTTCTTGCATGAATGTGATATTTATTGTTGTTGTAGGCATGGGCATATGAACACAACCTCATGAGGGTACCCGGTATTTCCCAAAATAGGATCGGGTATCCGAGATTAAATTTCTGGTTGTCCGATTGTATGGAAGTTCTCGACTCTCACCGTGTGCATACTCACCGCTTTGTGTTGAGCCGCTTAACCTAGGATCAGGTAAAATAACATTAGTATGTTTTAAATTTTATGTGAAAGTTTACTTACCTTATGTGATTTTGCAGGTGAATTTGGCCTGGTGGAACCCAGAAGAGCGGACAAACTGGTCTCCTTTCATGAGGGTTGCACTGTCTTTCCAACATTCTCCCCGAGTCATCATTGGCCCAGTGTCTAGTGGCTGGTTTCTCGAAGAGAGAGTTTATGAGTGGTTTCTTAGTCCAGAGCAGAAGAGGGTTCCAATGCATTGCCCGGAATATACTTTAAATATTATGTCAATACCGGAGGATGCATGGTGGTCGACTCGGTACAGTTATGGTGTTGAGACATTTCTCCATCCACCGGGTCCATTTTATGCCCATTTTATTCAAAGAAGGCTCTTGAACTTTGATGTATCTCCTGTTGGCATACGGGAAATTCCTGAAGAAAATGAGGGTGGAGATGGAGATGCTGGAGAGTTCGCTCCACATTTCGGGACTGATACTTCTCAGGTAAGACTTTTACCATTTTTCCATTGTAATTGCTTCTTTCTTATTTTGACTTTTTGATGACTATTGCAGGCTATTGGTTCATTTGATCATGAGGCTGGACCTTCTTTTACTACCCCTTCATTTGCTCATTCTGGCCCACCATATATGCCATCTCATCCGCAGGGCATTGATATGAATTACCTGGTGAGTTTCCTATTTCATGGTAATTTATGCTATATGTATGCATGACTATGTATGCTCTTACCTTTTTTCTTTTTGGCTCATAACGGATGCTCGAAGAACAAAATGGGAAACTTCAAGAAGAGTTGGCTGCAAGTCATCAGCAGGCTTCTCATTTTGAAAATTTATATCATCAATCCGAACAAAATTTCTGAGACTTCCGATTTCATGAGATGAGGGATCCTAGTGCTTCTTCATCAAGAGGCCCCCAGACTGATGAATATGAGATCCTTTTGTCTGCTTCTGATGAGGACCATGACAGATCAGAACTTTAAGGTAATAGGGATTTTAGTGCTCCCGCTTCGAGTGATCCCGGGATGAGTAATTTGCCCCCTCCTCCAACAGGCGATGACTTTTTCAGGGCTTTATTTGATGACTTACCACCACCTTCTTAGTGATGTATAAATATTGTATCAAAAATATTGTACAATAAGCATAATAATAATGACAATACATAATTTCTACCTTTACTGTAACTCTTTCTCTTCTTTTTTTTTTTTATCATCATCATTTCCTTGCCCAATGCGTCCTTCGAGGTTCAACATACTTCCCTTAGCTTGAAAGCTTTGTATGACAAAAATATTTTTTTATTATTTTCTTTGAATTTTTCTTTTGAAATCAAATGTTGGCTTTGCCAAATCCATGTCAATGTACCTCAGGACTTGATTTTTCCAAATTAACATATCTATAACATGACAATCCTAGTTACCGTACTAAACTCAGGAATCATTTTTATTTAAGCAAGAATTGTTGCACTTCAGATAGGCACATACACATTACTTGGCCAAAGGTCTCATTGAGTTTACATATTGTCTATCTCATATGCATGCTTATTCAAACTATCTCCACTAATAGACTCTACCTGCCAAGAGAGATCAACAAGTCTTTGATAGGCTTGAAATGGGGTCTATAAGGGACACATGTTTAAGTGAAGGCCATTTTGAGAATGAAGCTGGTGTGACAAAATGGAGAAACCCTCACACTGCAAATTTCTTGTTGGAACATTAGACAATTGGGAGCAATCTTGCTAGACTCCAAATTCCTTCTATCTTCTTGGCATTAATCTGGATCTTGATTGGAATAGTCTTTGCCTTTGCATAATGTTTGGTACCCAAATTCATTTCTTTTCTTCTTCTCCTTTTTCCTTCTTTTTATTCTTCTTACTCTTCCCTTTCTTTGAGTGTTTTATCATTTTGTCCTTCTCCCTTGTAAGACTGTTAAGTACAAAATTTTCAAGAACTAAATAGTCTTTCTCCCTTTTCCTTTGATTTTGATTGAATCTTTGGTTGGGTTGGACCAAGTCAAGTCAATCTGTCCTTATAAACCAAATGGAAGCCTTTTGTTGACTTAGGTAGAAGGGAACTCGGTTGGCTTTTTGCACTGCCTTACTAGGTTTTATTTTTTTCTTTTTCCCTTTTCTTTTTTTTCTTCTTTTCTTTTTTTTTATTTTTATTTTTTTGTTTTGTTTTTTGTTTTGTTTTGTTTTGTTTTGTTTTTTTGGGTTCTAGCTCTAAAAGAGTTGTCTTGTTTGCACTAACTTGGCCTTCCAATAATGGATGAGTGGAGTAACATAAATCTTTTTTAACAGGGATAAATCATTTGTTACATTGATGTTGCCTTGATATATTGGAGATATTAATTGAACTTCAACTACCCGTATGGATTTGAGAACATTAACTACTCGTATGGTCTTGAGAGCTTCAACTATCTTCATGATCTTGACTAATCATTGCTTTCTTTTGATCTTCTTGCCTCTTCATCTTAGTAATCATAAGACTTGTCAAAAGCATCACAACAGCTCAGGGTAGGTTGTTGGGGTTATATGCCAAAAGAAAGCTAAAATTTTATGAAGGCTCAAAGGGACAACTAGGGATGGATATTTAATAGGGTGGATATTAGTTGTTGACGAACCAAACAATGCCTAGATCATCTCTCCCTTAAATAAGTAGAGTTCAATTTTGCCTTGAAAGTTTGTCAAAGCATGTTCTAAGACTGACTAGGACCTAGACAAAGGTAATTATGCAGGAGCCCTCTCTAAGTAAGCATACACAACTCAATGCTATAGAGCAATTCCCTCACCTAGTAAAATCATTCGAGTCATGATGCATAAATATATTAATTCATGAATTATCAAGCTAGATTCCTCATTGGTTGAGCACCAAAATGAACAAAGACCAACAAAAATTTTGATTGAAGTAATTTATTCCATCAACTTTAAATTTGAAAAACACAATAGTTCCAATTAAATATTAAAGAAGTAAAATTGACAAGCAGCATTCAAGCTAAGGAAAGTTTGTTGAGTTAAGCTTCTTTTCCTTTCACATCTTCAATATTTCCATCTTGAAAAGAGGATAAGACAAAACCTTCTTCCAATCCTTTTCCCACCATGAAGGTTGCCGATGGAGGTACTCTATTGAACTTGGGTAATGGATTGTCTTTTGTGTTTGGCTTGTTGGGCTCGGGTAGCTTCCCACTATCAATTAGATTTTGGATCTCATGTCTCAACCTTACATATCTATCCATGTCGTGCCCTTGCATTTGGTGAAATTGACAAAATGATTTAGTGTCGAAATTAGGTGGGAGAGGGCTAGGCAAAGGACGATGATTTAAGGGTTGTAGCAATCCCTTTTGTTGTCCCAAGATGGCAACCAAGAGGGGGGGTGAATTGCTTTCCTCACGAAATGATGGCAAATTAAAAAACTCAACAAACACAAATGCGGAATAGAAAGTTGGTTGAGTAATGAAAGAAAGAAAGAACACACAAGATTTATAGTGGTTCGGATTTACCTCAATCCTACATCCACTTCCTTAACAACTTGTTAAGGTTCCACTATTCTTTGAAGTTTTTACAAGCTCACTTCCAACTTTGGTGTTTTCACAAGTTCACACCTAACTTCACAAGTGTTTTTCTAAGGCTCACACTTACAACCCAATCAAGAGTTTTACAAGGCTCACTCTCACAACCCAAGTGTTTCCCAAGCTTACACTCAAACTTATACAATGGTGTTTTCAATGATCACACCTAACATTCATTACAATTTAATTGTAAGTTTAAGTATAAGAAAATTTGTTGCTTGGCTATGAAAATCTGATTTCTTGATTGTTCTTTTCCACTTCACTTTTTTGTTTTCTCATAGAGACATTGTATTTATAGCCAATGTGGTCTTACTAGCCGTTATTGAAGTTTTGAATAAAGTCTTGGCAGAATAGACCTTCTTTACTTAAACTGTCCGAAGCACTTCGCGGTCACCCTTCATGCAAGGATGGTCGCGCTCATGCTTCTCGCGGTCGTCCTTTACCAAGGGACGGTCGCTGCTTTTGAAAAAGCTACAACGGTCGAATTTTAGTGCTCTGCAGCTGGAATCTTGTCCATGCTGTGTTTGTCGGACCGTTTCTTGCCCATGCTTTGTTTGTCGGGACGGTCGCGCCAAGCAGAGGTGCGGTCGCCCTTTTTGAATCTTCAAGTGGGTTTACAACGGTCATATTACGTGTCATTCTCTGACAGAGCAAAACTGAATGTCCGCCATAATTTGAATCTCGCGGTCGCCCTATGCAGAATCTCGCGATCGAACTCACAGTTTCGCGTCGAACTTCTGGACGCACCTGTGGACGCGAACACTACTGTCTCTTTGAGCAATTTCTTCTTGAATTGTTGGGCGATCGCGATTCTGAATGGGCGGTTGCTAAATTGATTAGCGAGGTCGAATCATTCACCATTCTTGTCACCGCGAACCTTACTGTGATTGTAATGATTTAAGTTCCTTGAGTAGCGGTCGGGCAAGTATTTTGGACGGCCTCCATTCTTGAGGCGCGGTTGCGACTGAGGTCGAACTTCTGACCGCGAAACCTACTGTGATAAGGTTTCATTCTGTAATTGCATGTAGCGGTCGTATTCTGGTCTGGTGCGACCGCTAGAATTGTTCTGTCTTGCTTTACTTGAGGCAACCTAATCCTGCAACAAGATTCTTAAACACAAGTTAAATAGATCATCCATTTGAGTTGTCAAGGATCAAAATAGAGATCTTTTGTCTAACAATCTCCCCCATTTTGACTTTGGCAATTCAAATGGAATGATGAAAAAATAATAAGTCTAAAATGCTCCCCCTTGATTTATGCATAAGTCATGATTAAGAGCATTGTGATAATCTTGGTGCATTAGGTTATGTATAAACAGTTTAAACAATTCATTGTACTATTTTCTCCCCCATTGTTTCTCCCCTATTATGTTTACTAAGTTTCATTCCATTATGTTGTTATTTTCTCCCCCATTGTCATAGGCAAAATAAATCAAATGTTTAAACAAATGTGTCTTCCATTGGATAAGATATTAAAAGCAACAATCAAAACAACAACAAATAAGGAAAAACAAATAACATTTGAAACAAACATGTTTATTAAGGATAGAGAAAAGTACAAAGGCAGAAAATAAAGCAATAATTATATGAAAATGCAAACAATAGAGACAAAAAGTTTTAAGCTATTCAGAGTCATCATCTACATCTAGTTCTTCTTCAACTAAAGGAGCTTTTCCTTTATCTTTAGGAGCAACAGAGGCAGAGCTAGTGCTGATGGACTCTTCTTCTTCAGGAATGCTTTGGGTATGATCACTTATATCCCAATCTTCAAGGTTGCACTGAGGCAAGTCCAATTTTCCTTGCATGTCATAGAGATCATGGTGCATATGAGATATAAGGTCAATTCTCTTGTTCAAGTGCTGAAATCTCTTGGAGACACTTTTCTTGAACTTGGAGAATTTCCTGGAAAGAGTTTTGATAGCTTGGAGGATGAGTTGAGTGGAGGATGAAGTAGTTTCTTGAGCAACTTTTGATGAAGTTGCTTTTGGAGGTAATTCCACAGCAACTTCAACTGAATCTCCTTCTTCCTCAATTGTATATCTTGGCCTCTTCTTTTGTTTATCCATTACTCCTTTCTTGCCAAAGTAGTATACATATGATCCTTCAATTTTCCTAACACATCCAGCATGCTCTAAGTAATCTATTGTGATAGCACTGGAAGCTAGAGTGAAAGGGTTTCTCAAGGTAGCTAAGTTCAAATCATTCAGAAGGTTTAGGTGCCTAGCTATTTGAGTAACTTGAGAGGATAGGAAGAATGTACCAGTTCTTGTAACAGCATGATGAAAGAAGGTGTCTATCAAGAACTTGGTGGAGTTTATTTTGATGTTTTGGGTGAAAGCATACATAAAGATGAGGTCTCTTTTGGTGACTTTCTCATTTCCATCTGCTCTTTGGTGGATGGTATAAGTGATAATCCTATGGAGCATCCAGTGGGTGAGAGTTTTGATATGTCTGGCTTTGGATTCTTTTTCAAAGGAAGTTTCAATGGAAATTTCTTGCCAGAAATCAGAAAGGGTTCGGTTGGAGAACATTTGGTCATTGTAAGAGGTTATACCTTCAGAAGGGAAGTTCCAAATGCTACCAAAATCTTCTAGAGATAGGGCTTGGTATTGATCAAAGAGCTTAAATCTAACTCCATACCACCCTAGTGCAGAATTTGCACTCTTTTCTATTTGAAGAGACATCAGAAATTCTTTGCTAAGACTAGAGTAGCCTACCTCTTCTGGAAAGACAAATTTTCTCCATCCAAGGACATCCAACAATCTCTCAATTTCGTCCTTGATGCCCAATGCAGAAAGCATTCCACCAAAAGGTGATTTGGTGCCTTCAACCTTCTTTTTCTTAAGCATAGCATACCTAATGTCTTCCTCGGAGGTTTGGTGGTGAGGTTTGTGAATTTTCTCACCTCTTGAAGAGATGGAGGTTCAACAACAGGTTCTCTAATGGTGATTCCTGGAACTCTCTTGGCTTGACCCTTAATTTTGGAGGTGGTTTTTCTTTTGGGAGCCATTGAAACAGAAAGAACAGAAGAGAGCAGGAAAACAGAGGTTCAATTGAATGACAGATGATGAGGAGAAGATTTTAGGGTTTCAGAATGTTTTTAGAAGCAAAATATCAAAGAAAATTATTTATTATGCTCTTAAATAGATGAAATAACGAAAATAGCCATTTATGACTGTTGAAAGTCAAGATTTGCGACCTGTCACACAGCCAACGGTTATAAATTTTTGAGCAGAGTGTACAGGGTGCGGTCGCACATTGAACAAGGTGCGATCGCGAAATGAGGTCTAGCGACCATTTTCAAGATAAGTACGCTCGCGAGAGAAGAAATTGTCTGTAACGGTCGAAACTATTCAAATTGGTGCGGCCGCGCACAAAATTTTCTCGACCGCGCACAGAGTCATTAGTTTAAATGAAACTGTCAGACAAGATAGCGATCGCGAAAGGACTCTGGAGCGACCGCTAAAGACTTAAAAATTGAAAGATTCATGGAAAGATAGAAAATATTTCTAGAGTGTTAAGAACCATTAAATTCATGCACATAGAAACTTCATTGATAGGCAATTAATTCAAAGTATTTCCATCAATCATTCCTAAATTAAGTTTAATAAAATTAAGTCTATCTTCATTCAATGGTTTTGTAAAGACATCCGCAAGTTGATTTTGTGTTTCAATAAATTCTAGAATTATGTTCTGATTTTGCACATTTTCCCTCAAAAAATGATGTCTAATATCTATATGCTTGGATCTAGAATGTTGTATAGGATTCTTAGACAAATTGATAGCACTAGTGTTGTCACATTTAATGGAAATATTGTTAAAAACTTTACCATAGTCAAGCAATTGTTGTTTCATCCATAATACTTGTGTGCAACAAAAACAAGCTGCAACATATTCAGCTTCCATTGTGGATAAAGCAACTGATGCTTGTTTCTTACTATGCCAAGAAACTAAACAATTACCAAGAAAGTGACATGCTCCTGTTGTGCTTTTTCTATCTAAGATACTACCTGCATAATCTGCATCTGAAAATCCTATAATATGAAATGATGTGTTCTTTGGATACCAAAGTCCTAATTGCATTGTACCACTTAAATATTTCAAGATTCTTTTAGTGGCATTCAAGTGTGATTCTTTAGGACAGGATTGAAATCTAGCACATAGACATACACTGTACATTATATCAGGCCTAGATGCGGTTAAGTAAAGTAGTGATCCGATGATACCTCGATATTTCTTCTCATCTACTGCTTTACCATTGTCATCTTTACCTAATTTCAAGGATGTGCTCATGGGAGTTTTGCTAGTTTTGCAGCCATCCATTCCAAATTTCTTCATGAGTTCTCTTGTATATTTGGATTGGTTGATGAAGATCCCATCTTTACATTGCTTGACTTGCAATCCAAGGAAGAACTTGAGTTCACCCATCATGCTCATTTCAAATTCCCTGGTCATACAAGAAGCAAATTCTTTGCACAAGGCTTCATCAGTAGCTCCAAATATTATGTCATCCACATAAATTTGTACAATCAAAATGTTATGCTTATCCTTTTTAACAAAGAGAGTTGTGTCTACTTTTCCTTTTGCAAAACCATTTTCAAGCAAATATGCACTAAGTTTATCATACCATGCTCTAGGTGCTTGTTTCAATCCATATAAAGCTTTGGTAAGTTTGAAAACATGATCATGAAATTTGTAGTTTTCAAATCCAGGAGGTTGTTCAACATAAACTTCTTCATTTATGAGTCCGTTTAGAAATGCACTTTTAACATCCATTTGATAAAGCTTAAAATTCATATGACATGCAAAAGCAAGTAATATTCTAATAGCTTCTAATCTGGCTACAGGGGCAAAGGTTTCATCATAATCAATACCTTCTTCTTGATTATAACCTTTGGCTACCAATCTTGCTTTATTTCTAATAATGTGACCATTTTCATCAAGCTTATTCCTATAAACCCATTTGCATCCTATTATAGAATGATCTTTAGGTCTAGGAGTAAGTTGCCAAACATTATTTCTTTCAAATTGATTAAGTTCATCTTGCATTGCAGTTATCCAATTTTCATCATTTAAAGCTTCCTCAACAGTTTTTGGTTCAATTTGAGAAACAAAAGCAAAATTAACATCAACATGATTAATTTTAGATCTAGTGATTACTCCCTTAGATGTTTCTCCAATGATGAGTTCCTTTGGATGATCTTTCTTGTATTGCCAATCCTTAGGTAGATCCTGAGTCTTTTCTTCAAGTTGATTGATCTTTGGAGCATCAATAGATTCAAGAGGTTCAAGATTATCTGCAGGGTCATTAAAAGTAATACCTTTCTTTTGATCAAGTTTAGATGATTCATCAAATACAACATGCATTGATTCTTCTATTACTAGAGTTTTCATGTTAAATACTCTATATGCTTTGCTATATGATGAATATCCTAAGAATATGCCTTCATCTGATTTGGATGAAAATTTTCCAAGATTATCCTTGGTATTCAATATGAAGCATTTGCATCCGAATACTCTAAAATATCCAATTCTGGGTATTCTTCCATTCCATAGCTCATAAGAAGTTTTATTAGTTAAATGCCTTTTGTAAACACGATTTGCAATGTAGCAAGCTGTATTAACGGCTTCTGCCCAAAAATAAGATGGTAAATCATATTCATTGAGCATTGTTCTAGCCATTTCAATTAAAGTTCTATTTTTCCTTTCAACTACACCATTTTGTTGTGGAGTTCTAGGAGCAGAAAAATTATGTGAAATGCCAAGTTCATTGCAAAAGGTTTCAAAATTTTCATTTTCAAATTCTTTACCATGATCACTTCTAATAGATGTGATCACATATCCTTTTTCATTTTGAACTCTTTTTGCAAATGTTTTGAAGCAATTAAAGGCTTCATTCTTTTGAGCTAAGAAATTAACCCATGTGAATCTAGAGTAATCATCAACAAGAACAAATGCATATGATTTGCCTCCTAAGCTTGTAACTCTATTTGGTCCAAACAAGTCTAAATGAATGAGCTCTAAAGGTCTAGAGGTACTTATAATACTCTTTGATTTAAATGAGTTTTTATGTTGCTTACCATGTTGACAAGGTTCACAAATTCTATCTTTATCATATTTTATCTTAGGTAAGCCATCAACTAAGTTCTCATTATAAATATATTTCAATTGATCCATACCAGCATGTCCTAGTCTTCTATGCCATAACCATGCATCATTATTAGTGGACATTAAACATGTATGATTTGAATGTATGCTGACTTTGTAAGTGTTGTTTGTTCTAGTACCTTTAAATATGATAACATCATTTGAGTTTGTGATTTTGCATTCCTTGGAATCAAACTCGACAAAGTATGCTTTATCACAAAGTTGACTAACACTTAGCAAGTTATGTTTCAAACCATCAACAAGCCATACATCTTCAATTAAATCCTTACCAATAGAACCAATGGAGCCAACACCAAGAATTTTACCTTTAGCATTGTTTCCAAAAGTTACGTTACCTCCATGTTTGTAGGTAATACTTGTAAAGAGCTTTGCATTTCCAGTCATATGCCTTGAGCATCCACTATCCACAAGCCATGTGCTTTCATTGGTAGTAGATTTTAGGCATACCTGCAAAACAATTGTGATCATCTTCTTTTAGGTACCCACTTGAAGTTGGGTCCTTGATGGTTAGTAGAAAAAGTGCCTTCTAACTTGAGATGTGCCTTTCTTATATAACAAGAAAAATTTTTGTGTCCAAATTTCATGCAATATATGCATTGCCATGGTATTCTATTCTTCTGCATTTTTCTTTTTGCATTATACATACAACTACAAGTATGTGATTTCTTTTGTGCAAATTTAGTGAACAACAATGCATAATTATTTTTTGCTTTATCTCCTAGTGAACCATAACTAGTTCTTTTAGACTTGGTGCAAGCATCTTTGATATGAACATCAGAAATTTTAGTTGTAGATGCTTTCACAAATGTTGGTTTGCTAGGTGCAATGTTGGTTGAGCCATTGAATCCTAATCCATATTTCAAGGAAGGTGATCTTTGATTATTAATTAATGTGTTCAATGCTTCCTTTCCTTTATGAAATCTGGAAATTGATTCTTTTAGTTCTTTTAGTTCATGCTTCAATGTCTCATTCTCTTTAATCACTTTTTCTAAGTCATGTGAGCTTTTCTTTAATTCTCCTATTGTGTTCATCAAGTGTTCATTTGAGGTTTTCAATTCTAAGGTAGAATTCTTTAAGCATATATAATCTTTTTCTAACTTAGAGTTTTTCTCTTTGTAAAGCATCATTTTAGAATAATATTTTTCTATTTTAAAATTCATGTGCTCAATCAAATCACTATCATCTATATCATTTATATCATCATGTGCTACAAGATCAAAGGATTGAGTACTTACCTCATTGGAGTCATCTTCAATAGCCATGAGACATAGATTTGCAATTCCTTCTTCTTCTTCTTCCTCACTTGAAGAAGAGTCATCCCATGTGGCTTTGAGAGACTTTTTCTTTTCTTTATTCCCATTTCCTTTTGTTCTTTAATTTGTAGCAATCCGATTTGATGTGACCAGTTTTTCCACATTCATAGCACTTTACCTCATTTTTCTTTTCTTTATCTTTGAAGGAGAATTTAGGAGGTGTACCTTTGTTTGCTTGTAATCTTTTCTTTCTTTTCCATTCATTGATTCTTTTTGAGAACATTGCCATTTCATCTTCATCATCAGTACCTTCATTGCTTGAGCTCTCAGCTTCTTTGATTGCTTTGAGTGCAATTGGTTTTCTCTTTTCTTTCTCACCTTGATCTTCTTCTTTTTCACTGTGCAGCTCAAAAGTGAGTAATTTACCAACTAGCTCGTCGGTTCTTAATGTGCTGAGATCATGAGCTTCTTCTATGGATGATACTTTGGATTCAAAGTTCTTTCTAGCTCTTAGGGCTCTCAAGATTTTACTGTTTACATCACCTTGATCATATACCTTGCCATACTTCTTTAGTTCATTGACAATAGCAAGCAAGCGATTTGTCATGTCGGTGACGTTTTCATTTGGTTTCATCTTGAATAGCTCATACTCATGAACATGCATTTGTTTTTTGGTGAATCTTACTTGAGTCGTACCTTCATGGTAGTTTTCAAGTGTTTTCCAAATGCAATGTGCACAAGTTAAATGTTGAACTCTTCCACCTTCTTCTCTTGAAATGGAGTTCATCAAGATGGAAGCAGCTCTATTGTTCTTGAATTGATCTCTGATATTGCTAGTTGACCATTGAGCTTTGGGAAGAGGAACTTGAATACCGTCAACTTCATGAGTAGGAGATTTCCACTCATTTTCCACGAAATCCCATAGTTCAATCCCTTCACTATCTAGAAACAAGTACATTTTGTGTTTCCAGTATGAGTAATCAGTTCCATCAAAATAAGGTCTAAGAATAGAGTTAAGATTTCCATGAGAGCTTGATGAAGAAGAAGTTGCCATAGTGGATCAGATTTCACAATTAAGTTTAAGAAATCTCAGGGCTCTGATACCAATTGTTGTCCCAAGATGGCAACCAAGAGGGGGAGTGAATTGGTTTCCTCACGAAATGATGGCAAATTAAAAAACTCAACAAACACAAATGCGGAATAGAAAGTTGGTTGAGTAATGAAAGAAAGAAAGAACACACAAGATTTATAGTGGTTCGGATTTACCTCAATCCTACATCCACTTCCTTAACAACTTGTTAAGGTTCCACTATTCTTTGAAGTTTTTACAAGCTCACTTCCAACTTTGGTGTTTTCATAAGTTCACACCTAACTTCACAAGTGTTTTTCTAAGGCTCACACTTACAACCCAATCAAGAGTTTTACAAGGCTCACTCTCACAACCCAAGTGTTTCCCAAGCTTACACTCAAACTTATACAATGGTGTTTTCAATGATCACACCTAACATTCATTACAATTTAATTGTAAGTTTAAGTATAAGAAAATTTGTTGCTTGGCTATGAAAATCTGATTTCTTGATTGTTCTTTTCCACTTCACTTTTTTGTTTTCTCATAGAGACATTGTATTTATAGCCAATGTGGTCTTACTAGCCGTTATTGAAGTTTTGAATAAAGTCTTGGCAGAATAGACCTTCTTTACTTAAACTGTCCGAAGCACTTCGCGGTCGCCCTTCATGCAAGGATGGTCGCGCTCATGCTTCTCGCGGTTGTCCTTTAACAAGGGACGGTCGCTGCTTTTGAAAAAGCTATAACGGTCGAATTTTAGTGCTCTGCAGCTGGAACCTTGTCCATGCTGTGTTTGTCGGACCGTTTCTTGCCCATGCTTTGTTTGTCGGGACGGTCGCGCCAAGCAGAGGTACGGTCGCCCTTTTTGAATCTTCAAGTGGGTTTACAATGGTCATATTACGTGTCATTCTCTGACAGAGCAAAACTGAATGTCCGCCATAATTTGAATCTCGCGGTCGCCCTATGCAGAATCTCGCGATCGAACTCACAGTTTCGCGTCGAACTTCTGGACGCACCTGTGGACGCGAACACTCCTGTCTCTTTGAGCAATTTCTTCTTGAATTGTTGGGCGGTCGCGATTCTGAATGGGCGGTCGCTAAATTGATTAGCGAGGTCGAATCATTCACCATTCTTGTCACCGCGAACCTTACTGTGATTGTAATGATTTAAGTTCCTTGAGTAGCGGTCGGGCAAGTATTTTGGACGGCCGCCATTCTTGAGGCGCGGTTGCGACTGAGGTCGAACTTCTGACCGCGAAACCTACTGTGATAAGGTTTCATTCTGTAATTGCATGTAGCGGTCGTATTCTGGTCTGGTGCGACCGCTAGAATTGTTCTGTCTTGCTTTACTTGAGGCAACCTAATCCTGCAACAAGATTCTTAAACACAAGTTAAATAGATCATCCATTTGAGTTGTCAAGGATCAAAATAGAGATCTTTTGTCTAACACCTTTCTTTGAAGCTTATTGAGAACCCAAGACATCAGTTTGCCTAATTCTGAAAACTGCCTTCTTGTTCTTTAGTTAGTAGTATTAACACCGACTTCTTTTTGCATGCTTTGATTTCCAGACTGGTAGTTCCCTTTCTCATTCCTTCTTATTGAAAAGCGATTCTTCTCTCTTTCCCATTCTTCAATTTGCAAACCAGCTTGGAGAAGGTCTTTGAAATCACGGATGATTGTATGAGACATCCTTTCATGTAGAATAGGCAACACTCCTCTCACAATCATCCTTATTTGATCGAATTCATCAGCCCTCTTCTTGAGTAAAGCGGCCTTGCTTCGCCATCTCTTTACATAATCCACAAAATTCCCATTCAACCTTTGCCTAATGGACTCCACTTCCATCAAGGTAACTTCCATCTCTACATTATACCCATATTGTTGGATGAAGGCTTTGTAAAGCAAATCCCAACTATTTTGTGTTCCATCATCTAAGGTATTGAACCAATTTTGGACAATAGGATCCAATGAAAGCATAAAGTACCTTAGGGTTTGAGCCTTAGTAGCTCAGGCAGACTGCATGGTAGCGATATACTACTTCACATGGAGATAAGGATTTCTGGTTCCATCAAACTTCGCGAAAGATGACATCTTGAACTTGTACGGGACTTCTTCATCTAACTTAAATAATTTGTCAACTTCAGACATTTCCTTGGTTTTCAGTTTCTTATCAATTTTTTTTTTCTAAATCAGCAATCATCTTTTCAACATTAGAAGTTTTGGTCTTCTCCATAGTTGCCTTCTCTATAATCTTCGGTTCTTTTTTCTTCTCTTGAGCATCATGGTAGTATTGAGCCCAATCATCATCATCATCGATGATCACCTTTTCATCCTCAAAAACCACTTCACCAACTTTGGTCTTCCCTTTGTCCTTTGGCTTCTTAGTGCTAGCAAATGCTTCGGCATGATTTTCTAAAATTGCAGTCAATTGGTTCTTCATGGTCTCAGCTAGGGCCTCTTTTATTTCTTCATCATGGCATTGAGGGAATCATCCACCATTCTTTGAATTTATTTGGGATCCATTGTTTTTAGTGAGCAAGTGATTGAGTCATTAGATACTTCATCTCCGGCATAGGTCAGATTGTTGTAAGCTTTTGAACTATCGTAATCCAGGGCTGTGAGCCAGAAAGGATTAATGATATGAGATGCATGTATGCACAAACAATAAACAAGGACAAATAGGACGTTCCTTCCAACCTTATAACATCCACACACGAATGGCGAGTCTCTTTTCCTAGGTATATGGTTAACAAAATACCAATATGGGGTATCTTGTTTTCAAATAATTCCCTCGGACGTTTCAACCAATAGTTATATTTTCGAAAATGGAAATCAACTTATGATAATTCCCATTAATTAGGTTTTAATCCATTTAACCAACTAATGTAGCTTTTATGCTATATTGGATTCAAACGAAATTAAGAGAGATTTTTCACTTGAAAAAGGTAACTAATGATTCATGCCAAAATCAAGCCCATTATTAATTATTCTTAGTATAAACTAGGCTCACAATTAATTTTTGGTTTTTCGTAATTTACCTAAATAATTTGTCAGCTTTTTGTAAGAAAAGCTTGGACAAAAATAATTTTATTTCTAAGCCCATTGTTAAACGATTTTAGAAAAATTGATTTTGGGCTTAGTATTTGGGCCATGAGTAAAGGAATTTTTTATTTGTTTTTTAGAAAAGTCTTATGTCAAAAGACCATTTTGAAAATAGCTTTGGTCTTTTGGATTTGAGCTTACAAATGTACTTGGGTCAAATTAGAAAAGACCAAACCAAATAAGCCATGATTTAAACCAAGATAAATTAACCATAGTCAAACAATATGCATTTGGGGTAAAACCTGAGGAAAGTAACTAGGCCAATTACATGAGCTTTAGTCTTTGGGTTAAAAGGCTTAGGTTCCCATAGCAAGTATATATCAAATGGCACGAGGCTATGAGTGCTTATTCCATGCTCGATCTCCATACCTTGAGTGAAAGTATGGTATCCCTTACATAACATAACACGGGCATCCTAACTCACGCACACTATGCAATCTAATATGATGCAATGGATAATATCATTATAAGAAAGAATAGAATAATATAAAGACCAATGGAATCAACTTCTCTTATCCCCAGTGGAGTCGCCAGTGTGAGCAGGGATTTTTGCCCCCACTCCCGGTGGAATGCTTCTTGCGACTTCGGCACTGTTTAGGCTCAGGGCCGTAGAGAATACGGACCTAAGTCCGGAGAAAATAGAGTCGCCACCCGCACGGGCCGGGAAAAAAGAAAGGGGTGGATGACTCGATTCCTAAGGAATCCCCAACCCCCTAATGGGTTCAGAAAGTTGGGTACGTATGGGAAAGGTGAGAAATGGCCCAGCACCCCCACAACACCCGGTTCATTGGAACCGGCCTCCTTTACAGGTCTTAATATTATAGAATTCTTAAATATAATAGCATTATCCATATTACACGCAATAATTAAAATAAAGCATCGGTATATTGAAAATCAAAACAATGTGCAAGCAAAACAAATAAATGGACACCCATCCGATGATGGAAACATGCCCTTACATAATCCATGCCTAAATAGGACACCCACCGAAAGGTAGAAACATGTCCTTTACATTGTTTCTAAAATAGAAAAGCAATTTAAATTACATGATATTTAACTAATGAGGTACCCACCAAGTGGAAACATACCTCTTACAACATTTGGAAATCTAAATAAATCGATAAAAGTAAATAACTATGCATCATAATTAAATCATTCATCAAAGATATTAAACATCAATATAATGTAAACATTCATCCATGATAAACTAAATAAATCAAGCATTGAACTTAAATAAATCAACAAAGCATTGAAAATAAATTAAAGCATAATCAAATATAAAATTGAATAAAGCAAGTAAAGGTTCAAATTAGGGCTACTATTTCTATTTAAGATTCTTTATTTAATGTGTCTAGGGTTTTGAAATTTATAAGTTTTAATGGAATTGAAATGGATTAAAGTTTTATAATTTAAGAGGTTGATAAAATTCTTTGATTAACCAAATTAGTGTTTGAGGAGTGAAATCATGAAATTAGGGTTTGAACATTTTAAAATATTGGATTTATGATTTACGGTTACTTACTGTGTAGAATTATAACATTTAAATTTAAATGATTTTAAGGTTTTAAAGATTAGGATATAGAAAAATTAGGGTTTAAGGTTTTAAGGGAATTAAGGTTTACGAAAACTATGGTTTATAATAATTTGGTTTGAGGTTACTGTCTTGATTCTAAAGATGAATTAGGGTTTAGTGTTTTCGGAGAATATATTTTATTTTAGAATTTGGAGAAACAATTTATAATTTATGAAGTTTTATGAAAATAAACAAAACGGTTTAAAGTTTATAGAAACAAAAAAGATATTTGTTTAGGGTTTTGGAAAGAAACATATTCAATTTAAGGTTTTGAAGTATTGGAAAGCAAAAACTAACAAATTTAAGATTTTTGGAAAATAAATAAACGAATTCAGGTTTTTAAGTTTTAGAAAAGGTAAATTAAAGTTCTATGGTTTTTTTGAATCAAAAAAGACAATTGGATTATTTAAGCTACTGTGAAAGAAGTAAGACATTCATACCTTCGTTTGTTGGTTCCACCAAAAATTTCTTCTTGGATGAACAAGAAAAAAGACAAGCTTTGTTGCCTTTGGTGGATTGAATTGATTGTTTTCTCTCTCAATAAGTCCGATCAATTTCACTGCCAGAAGGAATTCTTCAAATCTTTCAAAGTTTTCCTCCTCAGTTTCGGTCTCAAATTTCCCCTCCAATCTTTTCTTTCTATGTTGTTTTAGTCCTTATTTATAGAAGATTTTTATGATTAATTTTAGTTATTCACATAATCTAACATTAATTAAGAAAAGGAAACTGAAACCTAATTGTGTTTGGCTTTGGAAAAATTTACGTCGAAAAAATTTCGCTAGCAAAAAAAAACTACTGCGAAAAAATTGCACTGGCAAAAAAAGCTGTCGCAGTTGGCTGCGGGCTACGGGCAAAAATTGGCCTGCGGGCCATTTCGCCTGAAGAAATAATCTGCGGGCGAAATGGCTTTGGCCCTCTTCGGCGACGAATTTTTTTCGTCGCCAATTTTTACGTCTTCGATTTTTATTTTTATTATTTTTTATTAATAAAAATTAGATAATAAAGCAAATATTATTTAATTAAGATAACAAAAATTGTTTTGGACTAATTAAAACATATTGGACAACACAAAATTATTTTGGACTAATTAAAATATATTGGACCGGACTGGGTCAAAAATTAAGGGTCTAAAGTTATGAGGGTGTTACATTTATTTTTGTACTAGAGTGTGGTTTGAGATTCTCAACCTATGTGAGTTTTAAGTAAGAGAAAAAGGGGGTTTTAAAGGTGATTTTAAAAGTGTTGTACATGCATACGCATAGGCATTTGAATTGATCTTTAATATGGCAACCTTTGATCTTGTATTAGATATAGCTAGTAGAGATGTCTCAATCTCATATATCAGATGATGGTAGTGTAGAGAGTTTCGCTCCAGGAGAAGGTATGGATGGAGCAAGTATAAGAGCTACTGGGGAGGCATCAGTTCCAGATATACCAACAATGCTTGAAATTCCACCAGTTTGGGCACAACAAATGGTGGATTTATTATGTCATGACCCAACTCAACACCAGTAGCAACTTATTAGGATGTATGAGAAGTTAAGGAAGTTTGGGGCTGCTGATTTCATAAATAGTGAGGATCCAGCGGAGGCTGAGCAATGGTTGGATCGAATTGAGAGAATGCTTATTCAATTGCAAGCTACTGCAGAAGAGAAGTTTGATTATGCCTTGTCTCTATTGCAAGGAGATGCTTATGATTGGTGGAAGACTATTCCTGATCGATTAAGGTAACCCCCAATTTTGACATATGATGATTTTCTAAGGGTATTTGGAAGAAATATACCCTTTGGGAGTATAAAGATAAGAAGAAGAAGGAGTTTCTTAACTTGAAACAAGGGGACAAGACAATTCATGAGTATGAAAAAGAATTTCTCCATTTGAGTAAGTATATAGGTGGTATTTTAATAGATGAGGTGAACTAATGTAGAAGATTTGCAGAAGGGTTGAGACCATCAATTATGTGTCAAGTGGCAGCGGTTCACTAAGATGAGTTTTCCAAGATGATTGCAGCTACACAGAATATTGAGAAAGCTCAAGGGCTTGTAGCTACACTGAGGACAGAAGAAAGTAGAGTTAGAAAATATCCTATAGAGATGGGTTTCTAATCTTTAAAGAGAGGTAGAGGTGGTTATCCTCAGAGATTTTGCAAGGGCCAGGGACAATTTGGCAGATTACAATAGTAGAGGCAAAGGCCTACAACCTCTGTAGCTAGCATGCAACTTCAGGTTCTCGTAGGTCTCCACCACCTACCTGTGTACAGTATGGTCAAATGCATAGAGGAGCTTGTTAGGGAGCTAATTTCAGAGGTTGTTGTAGGTGTGGATCTTCAAATCATTTTGTTAGAGACTATCTAAAGCCATCGGATGAGAGATCAGCTGATATAGTAGGATCCAGACAGAGCAGTAGAGGAGGTAAAGGAAATTGAGGAGGTAGTAGAGGTGGTAGATTTGGGGTGAGCCAGAGAGGAGATTTGACATCTATGAGCAGGCTAGAGGGATTAGAGCAGTTTATAGAGTTTTATGATGCAGAAGGAACTGAATGCTTTATATGTCATAGATGGTACATTTTCCTTATTCGATACCCTTATGCATGCATTGATAGATCCTAGATCTACCCATTCATAGATTAGTGCATCAGCTTTGGCTATGGGTGGTGTGCATTATGAATCTTTGGGATTTTATGTGTTGGTGACTAATCCCTTATAAGATAGTGTGGAAGTTAGTAGAGTTTATCGAGATAGCCTAGTCATGGTGTAAGAAGAGGAATTTCTTGGTAATTTGGTTGAGATGCCTTTTAGGGAGTATTATCTTATTTTTGGTATGGACTGGTTGCCTAGATATAAAGTTGTAGTTGACTGTCAGTAGAAGAATGTTACTCTATGAACAGTTAAGGGAAAGGAAGTGGTAGAAGGATGATGAGGAAGGGGTGTGAGGCCTATTTGGCAAATGTGGTGGATACTAGAGCAAAGAAGTCTAAGCTTGACAGTATTCCCACAGTGGCTAAATTTCTAGATGTATTCCTAGATGAGTTACCATGATTACATCCGGTGATAGAGGTAGAGTTTGGTATTAATTTGATGTCGGGTACCACTCCTATCTCTATAACCCCTTATCGAATGGCACCAGCATAGTTGAAGGAGTTCAAGGTGCAATTATAGGAATTACTGGATAAGGAATTTACACATCCTAGTGTTTCACTTTGGGGAGCACCAATTTTGTTTGTTAAAAATAAGGATGGTACCTTGAGATTATGTATTAATTATCGACAGTTGAATAAGGTAACCATCAAGAATAAATATCTATTACCTCTTATTGATGATCTCTTTGATCAATTGAAAGGAACAACTGTATTTTCTAAAATTGATTTGAGATTAGGGTATCACCAGTTGAATGTGAAAAAGGTAGATGCATCCAAGACTACTTTTTGTACAAGGTATAGACACTATTAATTTCTTGTTTTGCCTTTTGGGTTAATGAATGCACCAGCAGCTTTCATGGATCTAATGAATCAAATTTTTTAACCTTATTTGGATCAATTTGTAGTGGTGTTTATTTGATGATATTATGGTATATTCGAGTTGTAAGAAGGATCATGATAGAGACTTATAGATTGTATTGTAGACATTAAGGGAGAAGTAATTGTTTGCAAAATTATCCAAGTGTGAGTTTTGGTTAGATTAAGTAACTTTCCTTGGGAATGTTATTTCAGTAGAAGGGATTAGAGTATACCTAAGTAAAATTGAGGTGATCTTGAATTGGAGTCCACCTAAAATTGTTACAGAAGTGAGAAGCTTTCTAGGATTGGCAGGTTGTTATCATCGATTTGTAAAAGGGTTCCCTATGATAGCCATTTGGGAGTACAATTTTGTGTACCAGAAGTTGTAGAATTGAGGAAGAAAATTTTGGAAGAGGCATATCAATCGGCTTATGCTATGCACCCTGGGAGTAATAAAATGTATCAAAATTTAAAACAACATTACTAGTGAAAGGGTATGAAAATAGAAATAGCATAATTTATATCTAAGTGCCTCACCTTAAGATTTTGGAAGAGTTTGCAAGGTGCATTGGGTACTCGATTACATTTCAGTACTGCTTTCCATCCCCAGACTGATGGGTAGTCTGAAAGGGTGATATTAGTATTGGAGGATATGCTGAGAAGTTGTGTTATTGATTTTGTTGGCAGTTGGGATAAACACTTGCCATTAGTTGAGTTTGCATATAATAATAGCTACCAATCTAGTATTGGTATGGCACCGTATGAAGCTCTATATGGGTTGAGAAAGGAAGATAGTAGGTTCTGAATTAATTAAAGAAATGAAGAGAAAGTAAAATAATTCGGGATCAGCTGAAAGCATTGTCAGATCGATAAAGTGTTTTTAAAAGTGTATCCATGGAAGAAGGTTTTAAGATTTGGAAGAAAAGGAAAACTAAGTCCACATTTTATTGGCCCTTATGAAGTGTTAGAAAGAGTTGGACCAGTTGGCTATAGATTAGCATTGCCACCAGAGTTGGATAGAATTCACAATGTATTTCATGTTTATATGCTATGAAGATATAGGTCGAATCCATCTCATGTGATGTCAGTTGAATCTATTTAGGTTAATCTAGACCTAAGTTACAAAGAAGAACTTATAGCAATCTTGGCATGAGAAGTGAAGGAGCAAATAAATAAGAAAGTGCCTTTGGTAATTGCACACAATGGAAGAGGCTACTTGGGAGAGTAAACAAGTCCTACGAAGCCAATACCCATAATTGTTTCAGAGCTAATTGCAGGTAATTTCGGGGATGAAATTATTTAAGGGGAGAGAATTGTAACGCCATAATTTTTATTGAATCTATTATATATTTGTGGTGAGAGAATGATGATGGTTTTGATAAAATAGATGGAAATTTAAATAACATATATATCATATATAAAAGATTAAATATAAATGTTAAGAAGGTGAAAGAGGAAAAAGAAAAATGTTAAAATATAAAATAATATTACTTTATATAAACTCTTAATTAATTGATATATATTTAGTTAGTGGAAAAGTATGAAAAATCTAAAAATTTCCAGAATTTTCATTTCTTCTCCTTCATTCTCCTTTCTTGTTATCTTGGCCAATTTTCATGGAGCTTGAGAGAGGGAGATTTCCATCCTTCAAATTAACGAAAAAATTTTGTTAGTTTTACACAAAGATTGAAGGAAGCTTAAGTTTTAATTTAAGTAAACAAGTAAGTTTCTTCACTTTTGATGATTCTTTTAGTAGGATTGATATGATAATTGGGATTTAAGGAAACATATAGAAAGTTATGATATAAAATTTATGTAGTAATGGTGATTCTAGACTTGATAATGATTTGGAATGATGTTAGCTATAGTTAGAGCTAGTAATTGTATATTAGGAATTCGTAAGGAAATTTTGCTAATCCTAAGTTAAAGAAAGTTAATAGGGGTTTATATATATGCTTATATGAGTTATTAATATCATCTTTGTAATTATAAATTTATTAAGGGTTGATTGAATTGAGTGAAGGAACCAATAGAGGGAAGTGAACGATTGGGAGAAATTATTGTGCAAAGGAGTTGTTTCTCCAATTTGAGCTACAAAAAGGTAAGTATATACTTAGATAATGCTCTTGTCTCTTGTTTGTATCATCCTAAGTTGGTATATGTGTGTTATGTTAACAAAAATGGGGCGAATGTGTGATTCTGGGTTGCCATGGGCGTGGCCATGTAGTGCCACGGTCATAGGCTTTGAGGTGGAGCTATTTCATGTGAAAATGGTGACGAAACAGAAGCAAAAATGAATGCCACATGCATGGCCCTTGAATTCCACGATTGTGGGGGTACTTAAAGGTGATTTATAGCTTCGTTTCACATCCCACGGGCATGGCTATTGAATACCATGACTGTGGGGTTGGTTTGTTGACGTTTATTGTCATATTTCACACTATATGGGTGTAGTAAATGGCTTGCATAGCTAAGTCTTTATATATATTGTATTAAAAATGTATTTTTGAATATAAATTGGAGAATTATGATAAAATATGTTAATTATGTTAATTATTTATGAATTGATGAGTTACATGGTGAAAAACTCATATATGCAGAATGTGGAATGTTGTTTGTTGTCTTATACTTTACCTAGTTGCTAGAAGATTGTGTTTGGTGATTGGCATGGCATACACGATGGGGTGAGACACGGGATGTCATAGAGATATTAGCATGCCCTTGAGCGAGACACATGATGTGTCATATTGATGATTACGTTGTGTATGAGACACTGGGTGTCACAGATGTATTTACATCTAATAGCGAAACACATGAGGTGTCATATTGATGATTACATTGTGGATGAGACACTGGGTGTCATAGATGTATTTACGTCCACTAGCGAGACACAAAGGTGTCATTATTGATGAGATAGGCCAAAGCAATGGTTTTTGAACTAGGTTATTGTATAAGATTGTTAGGCCCAATGCATGATGATTGCTTTTGTATATAATAAAGATGAGATTGTATGTAACATTAAAACCTTATGCATATTCATATAAGTTTTTCATAGTAATGTTGCATTATCAAGTATACACCATTGAGCTCTAGGCTTAGGGCGATTTATTTATCGTGCAGGTGATAGGATAAAAGTTGGAAGTCCTTCTAGACCAGGGTAGGTCTAGTTAGAGGATAGATACTAGAAGACTCTGGTTGCCACAGATCAAGCCTAAGCATAGCATGTAAATATTCTTTTGAGTTGATGTAGATGAAACATCTATTTTATAAAATATAATAAATTGAAACATGACTTAAAGATGTTTTGTATATAAGTAATATCATGTTCACATATTTGTGAATGTATGTATGAAAATATGGGGTTTTGGGATGTGTGTATATGGAAATATTTTGAGAACTATTGGATATTCACAGGTTGAAATGATTGGATTTAATAATATTCATAATTTAATTGAAACTCCAAAAAAATTTCTATAAACTTATTTATTTTTCTTATACCTATTTATTTATCTATATAACATTATAAACTAGCAACTAAAATGATGAAGAGTGAATAGATATAGTAATAATATTTTTATAATGCTCTTATACCCTATCAGTGCATATTACATATATGAAGTAATGTTTATTATGTGTGGGTAGGTTATGAGGGTGTTACATATGATTTGGTATTGAATGAAGAAATTTGAAGGAGAAAATAAGGTGAAGCATTAATCTTCTTACGTTTTGCACACAACATTAAGAGGGAGAACTTTTGATAGAACTTCAAATCACAGCACATCAAATTCTAGATTTGGAAAGAAAGACATGAAGTGTTATAAGTGCAATAAGAAAGGTCATTTTAAAAGAGATTATCAAGCACTAAAGAAATATGTCGGTGCATAAGAATCTATAAATGTGACCGAGGAGGCTAGGTACCATAACTTTTAGAACAGAATGTCAGATTGAATCCTAGATTTTGGATTCACAAGTATCCTTCCATTGGTCAAAAAATTAAGGATAATTAGATCGGCATTGATTTCAGAAAGGTTCATCTAGCTAATAACGGAACATTGGAAATTGTAGGAAAGTTATATATTAATATAAAGTTGCCAAATAAGACCTTATGGAAGCTATAAGGAGAGAGACATATTCTTGGTCTTAAAAGTTAGAATTGGTTCCTAAAAATGTATGGGGATCATTTCTAATTCAATCTCTTGCAGGCTTACCATGTTATGTCACCTTCATTGATAATTCTATAAGGAAGGTGTGGTTTTATTTTCAAAGAAGAAGTCATAAGACTTTGTACCTTTATGTTTAGATAATTTTTGTACTAGTTTTTAGTGTGATTTTTATGTTTTTTTAGTTAATGTTTTGATTGATTTTTGTTTAAAGTTTGTTTGAAGTATTTGTTTTAGGTTTAAGCGCAAAAAATCCCTTGGAAGATCAAAACAATGAAGAAAGAGCATGAATCGAGCAAGACATGGCCAAGCCAAATCAAGCTTGGGCGTGTCACCTCAAAGAATTGAAGGCAGAGCTTGACACAGCCATGAGACACATCCAAGCCACTCGCCGTGTCTCACTTAAAGACCAAAACCAAAGAAACCAAAGAAAAGAAAAGAAGGAAAGAAATGGCAGCAAGTGACACGGCTAACAAGCTTGGCCGTGTCACCCTCATCTCCAAAGAACAAAGAAGAGTAAGGAGCAAAATAGCAAAGGACACACTCACAAGACACGGCCACAAGCTTGGCCGTGTCACTCCTTGAGAACAAAGAGAAAAAAAGAAAGAAAATGGGCAGTAAGTGACACGACCAACAAGCTTGGCCGTGTCCCAAAGAAATTAAGAGAAACGGCCACAAGCTTGGCCGTGTCACTCTTGATGTTTTGAATTCCTTTGCACGAGTTGGGAGACAAGTGGGAAACAAAGACTTTGCTTTTGCCAAAAGAAATATTAAAGAAAAGAAAAGCTTGCCTAATTGATGGAAAGAATTATTAAATAAAGAGAATAGTGGGAGACAATAGAGGATGGTGTGAATTGGAAGCCATAGTGTTGAGCTTTGAATGAATTAAAAAGAGAAGAAGAGGGAAATTGGGGGGGGGGGATAGTATTTGGATACACGGTTTGGGCAAGGAGAGAGTGACACTCTCCTTGGCTCTTCATCTTCAACCTCCATTTCCATCCTCTCCATCTTCTCTATCTTCCATTAGCAAGATCTTTGATATTCTTTGGGATAAATTGGGTTAAAAAAGCTCTTGAAGGTTGAAGAAGCTTCATTGAAGGATTGGTGACTTGAGAAAGCTCCATTCCATCTCTCAAAGGCATAATCAATTGAATGAAGGTTTGGTGACTTGAGAAAGCTCCATTCCATATTTCAAAGGTGAATCAACCATTGAAGAGGGCTTGAGTTCTTCATCATAAATCAAAGTGGAGCTAGGAGGAAGACTAATAATCCTACTCTTGGCATCTTCACAAGGGGTTTTTCTATTCTCTCTTTTAATTCATTTCTTATTGTTGTTGTTGTATTAAGAGAATTGATATTACAATGAACAATTTGTATTTGTTTTATATTGAGTTGAATGTTTATTTTAAATTGATGATGTTAGGCTAAAATACCCATGCCTAGGGTTTGTAGTAGATTTGATTGAATGCCTTGATTTGATGTTTCCATTGATGTACCTTGTGTTGGTTACTTGTATTGGATCAAATGTTAGGGTGATAGATTAGCTACCTATTAATCTTTGAATTTTGGATGACGGACCGAGAGGTGAAATCCAATATCGAAACTATATAATTAACCACCCTATGAATGAATTAGAAATATATGTTCTAGGGTTCTATTAATTTGGTAATGTAAAATAATTGGTTATTGTTAATTCATGAATGTGAGAACTAGTGAATTGGTGATTGACTAATTAACCTTAAGGAACAAATTATTTACAAGGTATGTTAATGGATAATTTGATAATTGAGCTTTAATTGAATGGATCTATATCCCTAGGCACCTTCCCAAGAATTGAATTGATCTTGTACAACCATGACATACATCAACTCTACGCACGTTAATTTTTGGTTTAGATTGTCCTTCCACAATTCCAAACAATAAACTCTCGCTTTTAAATTACTTGTTAATCAAGCTATTACGAACTACACCTTCCTTGTGAGACGACCTTGGGGCGATCACCTCTGCTACAATTACCTCATATACTTGTGAGTGACGCTATGTAGTAGAACTTAATTCGAGCCCAACAAGTTCTTGGTGGCGCTGCCAGGGAGGGTTGTTTAAGTAGTTATAGTTTAAATTTTTTTTAATTGTCTATTTGTTTTGTTTGTTTTTTTTATTTTTCTTTAATTGTTTGTTTGTTTTCTTTAAATTGCTAAGTGCTTTTTGTAAATATGCAATTTTCAAGGTACATAGGGGTTTATGATGATAATTTTGATTATGACATGGCATGGCAATTAACAAACCAACTTAAGATGCTAAATGCAAGAGGAAGAGCACCTATGCCTACTCATGAAGTATGTTCAACATGTGGCATTGCAGGACATAACAAAAACATGTGTTCATTTGGTTTTGGACAATACCAAGGGAGGCAAGAGGAAGAATATGCCTTTACAAGTTTCCAGCAAATGGGTGGAAATGACCCATATTCCACTCCTTATAATTCAAGCTGGGGAAGCCACCCAAATTTTTATTGGGAAAACCAACAGCAAATTCCACCTCAAAATTGTTTTCAACCTTACCAAGGAAGTTATTACTCTCCATAACAATACTCAAATCAAGATCACCTTAAGAAACCCACATTGGAGGACAGTTTGAATGCCTTCATTCAAACTAGCGCACAAAATCAAGATCGACTTAAGGAACCCACTTTAGAAGATAGTTTGAATGCCTTCATTCAAATTAGTGCACAAAATCAATATCAATTCGAGAAATCCACAGTGGAAGATGATTTGAATGCTTACCTTCAAATTAGCACACAAAATCAGGAAGGGAGCAATGAGGTTTGATTCTTTGGAGGAATCATTCAAGAGGGTGAAAACTCAAGTTGGGCAGCTGACACATCAACTCCAAGCACACCAAATCGAGGAATTTCCTGGCCAATTGGAGCAAGTCAAGGTAATCACAAATTTGAGGAGTGAACAGGTGATATATAACAAATTTTGTGATTTCTTTTATTCAGGTGCTAATTAAGAAGAAAGTGGCAAGGAGATCCAACCCAACATAGAGGAGTTAATTCAATCAAAGGAGGAGAATTTGGAAAAATCAACTACAACAAAATTTCATGAACCTCTAAATCCTTGTATGCTACCAATTCCATTCCCAAGTAGATTGAAGGAAGAGAGACAAGGTATGCAACTTCCTAAACTCTATGACATGCCCTACAGTGAAGATAGTGTAAATAAGCTTGAGATAGCCATGACCTTAGAAGTAGAGCTTAATATTTCCAATTTAGAAATTGAGGAGAGCAAAGTAATCTTAAATGATGAGGTTGTTGAGAGGGAACTTCAAATTGCTAAAGAGGATGAGAAAGAGATTCAATCAAACTTGTTTGAACTTAAAAAGACCTCAAAAATTTTAAAATATGTTTTGGATGGGGAGAATAGTATGCAACCTATGATCATCTCTCCACTCTTGGTAATGAGAAAGAGCAAAAAGTGAACATAACCATGTTGCATACTGAAAAATATCTTTACCGAGCTCCTATAGCATTAGAGGATCACCCTAAGGCAGCCTTCACATTTTTCCTTCGGACAATTGCTCTTCCAAGGATACTACCTAGGCTTTGCAATACATTGGGCACATTTCGAAGTTGCATGTTGTTCATCCTCTTAAACATGGGTGACAATTGCATTATGGATGGAAGGAGCCCTACATATCACATATGGGAACGATGGAAATCAGGTTTCATTTGAACTCTTTTAGTTTATGTATGCTCACATTGAGGACAATGTGAATCTTTAAGTGTGGGGTGCATTTTGTGTTTTTACTTTTTAAGTTTAGTAATGTTTTTCTTTGAATAAATGAATTTTGGGAAGTTCAATTGTTATAAACATTGTTGATAGATGACCTTTGAATTTTTGAAGCATGATTTGGAGAATTGAGTAGAATTGGTGCTTATTGTCAATTTTGTTGGTTTTTCCTTGCATTGCCATTAAACTAGTGAGGAATTGAGCCATCAACTTATCATTCTTGTTATGGGTGAACATCGTTGATTGATGACTTGCTAGAACTTGCTTTGACATGCATTTTAAGATTATATAAAAATTTCAATTAGGCATCAAGATGATTTAGGCAATTAGGTGAACCCACTTTGGCTTAAAAAGACCAACCCTATTTTTAACCTTAGTTAGCTAATTTTGAGCCTATTTCATTTCTCCTTTTCTTTTTTTTTTTTTTTCGCAACACTACTAACTTTGAAACATGCTATTTTGTCTCTTACCCTTTCATTAGGTCAAGAGCATTTTAAGATCGTTTATGACCGAGTGTTGTGTTGAATTAAGTGTGGGGTTAAATTTAGTAGGTTTAAGATTGCAAACTATTATCTTCTTTAGTTACAAAACCCTAAAAAAATAGAAAAGAAAAAAATAAAGAAAAGAAAAAGAGAAAAATAAAAAAAAATAATAAGAATAATTGTTGTTCTTGTTGAAAGGGTTGGAATGTATCATTGCAAGATTTAATAAGTGAGTTCCCTTGAAAACCTCTTTAATGTCAAGGGGTAGATGAGTGGAAGTTGATTTGGAATTGTTGGGGTATATACATATGATCGGTTACTTCATTCTTGAAGTTCTCTTTAACTTAATGATTAAGCTCACATTTTTTAAATATCATGCCTTTACCTTAGCCCCATTACAACCCAAGAAAAGACCTTTTGATTGATGCTTGACTATTATTTTGTGGTGGAGATTTGATTGATAAGCAAGCCTATGGCAATAATCTTTCATTCATTGTTAAGAGTGTAAATACCACCATGATCAAACACTTTTAAGAGTTGGTGAGGGAGCGACAATATAGGTTATGCATGGAAAGCCACTTAATTGCATTGGTATCGATTTTGTTTGATTTGATATTGATTGCGGATTTAGAGATAGGGAAGTCTTGAAGCATTCTTATAACTCTTGAACTTAACAAAATTTATCTTGTTTAGTGTTTTGATTTTAGCCTTGCTTGGGGACAAGCAAGGAATTAAGCGTGGGATATTTGTTTAGATCATTTTTTGTACTAGTTTTTAGTGTGATTTTTATGTGTTTTTAGTTATTGTTTTCATTGATATTTGTTTAAAGTTTGTTTGAAGTGTTTGCTTTAGGTTTAAGTGCAAAAATTCCCTTGGAAGTTCAAAACAATGAAGAAAGAGCATGAATCAAGCAAGACATGGCCAAGCCAAATCAAGCTTGGGCTTGTCACCTCAAAGATTTGAAGGCAGATCTTGACACGGCCATGAGACACGGCCAAGCCACTGGCTGGGTCTCACTTAAAGACCAAAACAAAAGAAACCAAAGAAAAGAAAAGAAGGAAAGAAATGGCAGCAAGTGACATGGCCATCAAGCTTGGCCATGTCACCCTCATCTCCAAAGAACAAAGAAGAGCAAGGAGCAAAACAGAAGAGGACACACTCATATGACATAGCCAAGCCATTGACCGTGTCACATGACACGACCACAAGCTTGGTCGTGTCACTCCTTCAGAACAAAGAGAAGAAAAGAAAGAAAATGGGCAGGAAGTGACATGGCCAGCAAGCTTGGCCGTGTCCCAAAGAAATTGACAGACACGGCCACAAGCTTGGCCGTGTCACTCTTGATGTTTTGAATTCCTTTGCACGAGTTAGGATACAAGTGGGGAACAAAGACTTTGCTTTTGCTAAAAGAAATGTTAAAGAAAAGAAAAAGCTTGCATAATTGATGGAAAGAATTATTAAACAAAGAGAATAGTGGGAGACAAGAGAGGATGGTGTGAATTGGAAGCCATAGTGTTGAGCTTTGAATGAATTAAAATGAGAAGAAGAGGGAAATTGGGGGGGGGGGGGGGGGGGGAGATAGTTTTTGGATACACAATTTAGGCAAGGAGAGAGTGACACTCTACTTAGCTCTTCATCTTCAACCTCCATTTCCATCCTCTCAATCTTCTCTATCTTCCATTAACAAGATCTTTGATATTCTTTGGGATAAATTGGGTTAAACAAGCTCTTGAAGGTTGAAGAAGCTTCATTGAAGGATTGGTGACTTGAGAAAGCTCCATTCCATCTCTCAAAGGCATAATCAATTGAAGGATTGGTGACTTGAGAAAGATCCATTCCAAGGTCTGTGACTTGAGAAAGCTCCATTCCATATTGTAAATGGGAATCAACCATTGAAGTGGGTTTGAGTTCTTCATCATACATCAAAGTGGAGCTAGGAGGAAGACTAGCAATCCTACTCTTTTTCTATTCTATCTTTTAATCCATTTCAATATTGTTGTTGTTGTATTAATATAATTGATATTACAATGAACAATTTGTATTTGTTTTATATTGAGTTGAATGTTTGTTTTAAGTTGATGATGTTGAGCTAAAATACCCATGCCTAGGGTTTGTAGTAGATTTGATTGAATGCCTTGATTTGATATTTCCATTGATGTACCTTGCTTAGGGTTGATTGTATTGGATTAAATGTTAGGGTGATAGATTAGCTACCTATTAATCTTTGAATATTGGATGACGGACCGAGAGGTGAAATCCGATATCGGAACTATACAATTACCCACCCTATGAATGAATTAGAAATATAAGTTCTAGGGTTCTATTAATTTGGTAATGCAAAATAATTGGTTATTATTAATTCATGAATGTGAGAACTAGTGAATTGGTGATTGACTAATTAACCTTAAGGAACAAATTATTTACAAGGTTATGTTAATGGATAAATTGATAATTGTGCTTTGATTGAATGGACCTATATCCCTAGGCACCTTCCCAAGAATTGAATTGATCTTATACAACCATCACATACATCAACTCTACGCACGTTAATTTTTTGTTTAAATTGTCCTTCCACAATTCCAAACAATAAACTCTCGCTTTTAAATTACTTGTTAATCAAGCTATTACAAACTACACCTTCCTTGTGAGACGACCTTGGGGCGATCACCTCTGCTACAATTACCACGTATACTTGTGAGTGACGCTATGTAGTAGTACTTAATTCGAGCGCAACAAGTTCTTGGCGCCGCTGCCGGGGAGGGTTGTTTAAGTAGTTATAATTTAAATTTTTTTTAATTGTCTGTTTGTTTTGTTTGTTTTTTTTATTTTTCTTTAATTGTTTGTTTGTTTTCTTTAAATTGCTAAGTGCCTTTTGTAAATATGCAATTTTCAAGGTACATAGGGGTTTATGATGATAATTTTGATTATGACATGGCATGGCAATTAGCAAAATTAACAAACCAACTTAAGATGCTAAATGCAAGAGGAAGAGCACCTATGCCTACTCATGAAGTATGTTCAACATGTGGCATTGCAGGACATAACACAAA
Source organism: Garcia nutans (assembly GCA_947685225.1). NCBI lineage: Eukaryota > Viridiplantae > Streptophyta > Magnoliopsida > Malpighiales > Euphorbiaceae > Garcia > Garcia nutans. The sequence goes on from CANTUV010000068.1 coordinate 8,665,042, forward strand.
CATGTGTTCATTTGATTATGGACAATACCAAGAGGAAGAATATGCCTTTAAAAGTTTTCAGCAAATGGGTGGAAATGACCCATATTCCACTCCTTATAATTCAAGCTGGGGAAGCCACCCAAATTTTTATTGGGAAAACCAACAGCAAATTCCACCTCAAAATTGTTTTCAACCTTACCAAGTTATTACTCTCCATAACAATACTCAAATCAAGATCACCTTAAGAAACCCACATTGGAGGACAATTTGAATGCCTTCATTCAAACTAGCGCACAAAATCTAGATCGACTTAAGGAACCCACTTTAGAAGATAGTTTGAATGCCTTCATTCAAATTAGTGCACAAAATCAAGATCAATTCGAGAAATCCACAGTGGAAGATGATTTGAATGCTTACCTTCAAATTAGCACACAAAATCAGGAAGGGAGCATTGAGAGGTTTGATTCTTTGGAGGAATCATTGAAGAGGGTGAAAACTCAAGTTGGGATGCTGACACATCAACTCCAAGCACACCAAATCGAGGAATTTCCTAGCCAATTGGAGCAAGTCAAGGTAATCACAAATTTGAGGAGTGAACAGGTGATATATAACAAATTTTGTGATTTCTTTGATTCAGGTGCTAATTAAGAAGAAAGTGGCAAGGAGATCCAACCCAACACAGAGGAGTTAATTCAATCAAAGGAGGAGGAGAATTTGGAAAAATCAACTACAACAAAATTTCATGAACCTCTAAATCCTTGTATGCTACCAATTCCATTCCCAAGTAGATTGAAGGAAGAGAGACAAAGTATGCAACTTCCTAAACTCTATGACATGCCCTATAGTGAAGATAGTGTAAATAAGCTTGAGATAGCCATGACCTTAGAAGTAGAGCCTAATATTTCTAATTTAGAAATTGAGGAGAGCAAAGTAATCTTAAATGATGAGGTTGTTGAGAGAGAACTTCAAATTGCTAAAGAGGATGAGAATGAGATTCAATCAAACTTGTTTGAACTTAAAAAGACCCCAAAAATTTTAAAATATGTTTTGGATGGTGAGAACAGTATGCAACCTATGATCATCTCTCCACTCTTGGTAATGAGAAACAGCAAAAAATGAACATAACCATGTTGCATACTGAAAAATATTTTTACCAAGCTCCTATAGCATTAGAGGATCACCCTAAGGTAGCCTTCACATTTTTCCTTTGGACAATTGCTCTTCCAAGGATACTACCTAGGCTTTGCAATACATTGGGCACATTTCGAAGTTGCATGTTGTTCATCCTCTTAAACATGGGTGACAATTGCATTATGGGTAGAAGGAGCCCTACATATCACATATGGGAACGATGGAAATCAGGTTTCATTTGAACTCTTTTAGTTTATGCATGTTCACATTGAGGACAATGTGAATCTTTAAGTGTGGGGTGCATTTTGTGTTTTTACTTTTTAAGTTTAGTAATGTTTTTCTTTGAATAAATGAATTTTGGGAAGTTCAATTGTTATAAACATTGTTGATAGATGACCTTTGAATTTTTGAAGCATGATTTGGAGAATTGAGTAGAATTGGTTCTTATTGTCAATTTTGTTGGTTTTTCCTTGCATTGCCATTAAACTAGTGAGGAATTGAGCCATCAACTTATCATTCTTGTTGTGGGTGAACATCGTTGATTGATGACTTGCTAGAACTTGCTTTGACATGCATTTTAAGATTATATAAAAATTTCAATTAGGCATCAAGATGATTAAGGCAATTAGGTTAACCCACTTTGGCTTAAAAAGACCAACCCTATTTTTAACCTTAGTTAGCTAATTTTGAGCCTATTTCATTTCTCCTTTTCTTTCTTTTTCGCAACACTACTAACTTTGAAACATGCTATTTTGTCTCTTACCATTTCATTATGTCAAGAGCATTTTAAGATCGTTTATGACCGAGTGTTGTGTAAAATTAAGTGTGGGGTTAAATTTAGTAGGTTTAAGATTGCAAACTATTATCTTCTTTAGTTACAAAACCCTAAAAAAATAGAAAATAAAGAAATAAAGAAAAGAAAAAGAGAAAAATAAAAAAATAATAAGAATAATTGTTGTTCTTGTTGAAAGGGTTGGAATGTATCATTGCAAGATTTAATAAGTGAGTTCCCTTGAAAACCTCTTTAATGTCAAGGGGTAGATGAGTGGAAGTTGTTTTGGAATTGTTGGGGTATATACATATGATCGGTTACTTCATTCTTGAAGTGCTCTTTAACTTAATGATTAAGCTCACATTTTTTAAATTTCATGCCTTTACCTTAGCCCCATTACAACCCAAGAAAAGACCTTTTGATTGATGCTTGACTATTATTTTGTGGTGGAGATTTGATTGATAAGCAAGCCTATGGCAATAATCTTTCATTCATTGTTAAGAGTGTAAATACCACCATGATCAAACTCTTTTAAGAGTTGGTGAGGGAGCGACAATATAGGTTATGCATGGAAAGCCACATAATTGCATTGGTATCGATTTTGTTTGATTTGATATTGATTGCGGATTTAGAGATAGGGAAGTCTTGAAGCATTCTTATAACTCTTGAACTTAACAAAATTTATCTTGTTTAGTGTTTTGATTTTAGCCTTGCTTGGGGACAAGCAAGGAATTAAGCGTGGGATATTTGTTTAGATCATTTTTTGTACTATTTTTTTAGTGTGATTTTTATGTGTTTTTAGTTATTGTTTTGATTATTTTTGTTTAAAGTTTGTTTGAAGTGTTTGCTTTAGTTTTAAGTGCAAAAACTCCCTTGGAAGTTCAAAACAATGAAGAAAGAGCATGAATCAAGCAAGACATGGCCAAGCCAAATCAAGCTTGGGCATGTCACCTCAAAGATTTGAAGGCAGAGCTTGACATGGCCATGAGACACGGCCAAGCCACTGGCTGTGTCTCACTTAAAGACCAAAACAAAAGAAACCAAAGAAAAGAAAAGAAGGAAAGAAACGGCAGCAAGTGACATGCCAATCAAGCTTGGCCATGTCACCCTCATCTCCAAAGAACAAAGAAGAGCAAGGAGCAAAACAGAAGAGGACACACTCATATGACATGGCCAAGCCATTGGCCGTGTCACATGACACGGCCACAAGCTTGGCCGTGTCACTCCTTTAGAATAAAGAGAAGAAAAGAAAGAAAATGGGCAGGAAGTGACATGTCCAGCAAGCTTGGCCGTGTCCCAAAGAAATTGAGAGACACGGCCACAAGCTTGGCCGTGTCACTCTTGATGTTTTGAATTCCTTTGCACGAGTTAGGATACATGTGGGGAACAAAGACTTTGCTTTTGCTAAAAGAAATGTTAAGGAAAAGAAAAAGCTTGCCTAATTGATGGAAAGAATTATTAAACAAAGAAAATAGTGGGAGACAAGAGAGGATGGTGTGAATTGGAAGCCATAGTGTTGAGCTTTGAATGAATTAAAATGAGAAGAAGAGGGAAATTGGGGGGGGGGGAGATAGTTTTTGGATACACAATTTAGGCAAGGAGAGAGTGACACTCTCCTTAGCTCTTCATCTTCAACCTCCATTTCCATCCTCTCCATCTTCTCTATCTTCCATTAACAAGATCTTTGATATTCTTTGGGATAAATTGGGTTAAACAAGCTCTTGAAGGTTGAAGAAGCTTCATTGAAGGATTGGTGACTTGAGAAAGCTCCATTCCATCTCTCAAAGGCATAATCAATTGAAGGATTGGTGACTTGAGAAAGATCCATTCCAAGGTCTGTGACTTGAGAATGCTCCATTCCATATTGTAAACGGGAATCAACCATTGAAGTGGGTTTGAGTTCTTCATCATACATCAAAGTGGAGCTAGGAGGAAGACTAGCAATCCTACTCTTTTTATATTCTCTCTTTTAATCCATTTCAATATTATTGTTGTTGTATTAATAGAATTGATATTACAATGAACAATTTGTATTTGTTTTATATTGAGTTGAATGTTTGTTTTAAGTGGATGATGTTGAGCTAAAATACCCATGCCTAGGGTTTGTAGGAGATTTGATTGAATGCCTTGATTTGATATTTCCATTGATGTACCTTGCTTAGGGTTGATTGTATTGGATTAAATGTTAGGGTGATAGATTAGCTACCTATTAATCTTTGAATATTGGATGATGGACCGAGAGGTGAAATCCGATATCGGAACTATACAATTACCCACCCTATGAATGAATTAGAAATATAAGTTCTAGGGTTCTATTAATTTGGTAATGCAAAATAATTGGTTATTATTAATTCATGAATGTGAGAACTAGTGAATTGGTGATTGACTAATTAACCTTAAGGAACAAATTATTTACAAGGTTATGTTAATGGATAATTTGATAATTGTGCTTTGATTGAATGGACCTATATCCCTAGGCACCTTCCCAAGAATTGAATTGATCTTGTACAACCATCACATACATCAACTCTACGCACGTTAATTTTAAGTTTAAATTGTCCTTCCACAATTTCAAACAACAAACTCTCGCTTTTAAATTACTTGTTAATAAAGCTATTATGAACTACACCTTCCTTGTGAGATGACCTTGGGGTGATTACCTTTGCTATAATTACCTCATATACTTGCGAGTGACGCTTTGTAGTAGTACTTAACTCGAGCGCAACACTTTAGAAATCAAAAAAATATGGTAGAAAATGAAACTCATTTGGAAGTCAAGCATCTATGTTCTGACAATGGAAGAGAGTATAAAGATCATAAGTTCAAAGAATTTTGCATGGCTAATAATGTGCAGCAGTGCACATGAACAAAACTCTAAATGCATGTTCAAGAAGCATGAGAATACATATTGGCTTACCCAAGATATTTTGGGCTAAAGCCATTAACACCGCAGCCTACTTGATTAACCATGGGCCTTTAGTTCCTTTAGATGGTGAAATCCCATAGGAAGTTTAGAGCAAAAAAGAGGTAAACCTTTCCCACTTGAAAATGTTTGGTTGTATCTCTTATAGACATATTTATTCTATAGGGAAAAGTAAATTAGACCAAAAGTCTAAAAAATGTAATTTTGTCAAATATAGTGGCGATGAGTTCGATTCATGATTTTTTGGGATTATGAAAATAAAAAATATCAAAAGTATGGTATATGTAATGAGAACGTGAAATGCAAAGATAGATCAACAAAAAAATCAAAGAACTCTAATATAGATGCTAAAACAAAGGAATTTTTTGATTTTGAGGAGATTTCTAGATATGGTTTTCAGAATAGTCTTGAAGTTGTTCAAGAAGAACCAAGAACATAAAAATTGAGATGCTCCTCTACAATTCATAAACAAGTAGAATGTTATTCACCTTTTTGTATTATTTATTGTTGATTGATGATGGAGAACAAAAGTGTTGCAATAAAGCAATATAGGTGGATGATTCAATCAAGTGGGAGTATGCGATGAAAGATGACATGGACTCACTCATGTCAAATCAAACATGGGAATTAGTTGAATTACCACTAGAAAAGAAAGTGCTCCATAACAAGTGGATTTTTAGGATCAAAGAAAAACATGATATAAGTAAGTGTTACAAAGCAAGGTTAGTTGTTAAAATATTTCAACAAAAAGAAGGTTTTCACTACACAAATTTTCTCTCCAGTCGTGAAGCTGAATACAATAAGACTAGTATTAAAAATTGTTGTTGGAGAAAGTTTATATCTTGAGCAGTTAGATGCAAATACAGCTTACCTTTATGGTAAATTGGAGGATGAAATTTATATAATATAACTAGAAGATTTCACTAAGGCAGGTAAAGAAAACCTAGTATAAAAATTGAAGAAGAGTTTGTATGGTTTATAGTAAGCTCCTAGGCAGTAGTATAAGAAGTTTGATGGTTTCATGAGCATCAATGGTTTTATAATGTGCCAAGCATATCAATATTGCTACATTAAAAAATTTTGCAATTATTCTATTGTTATATATAGATGACGTGCTCATTACATGTTTAGACATGCAAGATATTATCAATTTTAAGCAAGAATAGCCAAAACATTTTGCAATAAATGTTTTTGGTGTTTCAAAGCAAGGACTTTGATATTGTCACAAGCTAAGCACATCAACAAATTACTCACTAGGTTCAATGTGTAGAATGTTAAACTAGTGAGTAAACCTTTAGGTGTCCATTTCAGACTTTCCAAGGAACAATCACAATGATTAGAGGAAGAATGTGTGCATATGGCGAAGGTTACATATGCTTTTGCAATTGGAAGTTTGATGTATATTGGTTAGTATTATACCAGATATTACTCAAGTAGTGGGAGCTATCAGTAGGTATATGAACAACCCTAGCAACGAACACTGGGTAGTAGTGAAATGGATTCTTAGATCTCTAGGGGTACAACATACAAGGTACTTTGTTTCAAAGGTAGGGATAAAACACTAATAGGCTATGTGTATGTCTATTTAATCAGAAATATAGAAAACAAAAAAAAGCACTTCAATGTATATTTATACTCTAAGAGGTATGATAGTGAGATGGGCTACACAACTACAAAAGATTTTTGCTCTCCTACCAACTGAAGAAAAATACGTTGCTATTATGGAAGCCAATAAAAAGATGATCTAATTTGCATTCTTGATATTCTAATTTATCAAAACTATTGCAAATTGCTTAATTTTTTTTCTTAATAGTAATAAATCAAATAAAAAAAAGTATAAAAATTTCTTTGGCAAGGGTGCCTCAAGAAATTTAGACTCTAAAGTAAAAAAAATAATAATAAATTTTTTAGTTATTAAAATTTAAAAAAATTATTTAAAATTTATTTTTCTAGCTTTTTGGGTTTCAAAATTACTAATTAAATTTTCATAATCAAGTTCTTATACTTCTTTTTCTATTGTATTAAATTTTCAATCCTCTTATTTTTATGAAGTTTTAAATAGCCAAATTTATATTTTCTAATTGAAAATAAAAAACCTATAACAATAAATAATATCACCCTATTTCTAAATAACAAATTTAATATTAGCAAGTAAAATCACAAATCAATAAATTGTAAATAATGTACATGAAAAACAAAAAATAAAGGTTAGAACAATATAACTTGATTGTCAAATGTTTCTAATCAATAATTTTTATTTTCTTTTTTGAATACACTGTGTTAATTAATCAAATAATTAGTTTATAATATATTTTAACAAGAAATGTAATTGAATATAAAAAAAAGTTTATTAACTAATCTAAAAAATTTTATTCTTATGAGTTATTTCCACATCTCAAAACACAGTGTTCAAAGATAGCTGAAAAAATTTAAGATTTTTACTTGTTAGAATTTGAGATAATGATGAAAAAAAATATGTAGTAGAAGGAAAAAAAATGAGTTTCATGTTAATGGACGAATATGAGAAGAGGGAAAATAGATGAAAGAGTAAAAGAAAGTGTATTTAGAAGCTAAAAGAACTCAAATCAAAACAAAAGATATATTGGAAGGCTAAAAGGCAAAACATAACCAATCAAAATAAAAGAAATAAATTCAAGTTATAAATGGCTTAATTAAAAATATTTTGTTTATCATAAGATGGGATCTATTTTTGCTTTGGGCCTAAAGAGATTGCCTTGCTTTACCATAAAGCTGAAAAAGTCAACATTGTCTTTGGTATATTGAAGGTTTTAGTATATTAAAGGTGTTTCAACCATAATTGGATCTACCCAGGCTCAAAAACAAAGTCAAAGCCACAGGCACACGTACAACATGGTAGTTGGTGAATCATAATATAGTTTTATAGATAGAAAAATATGGTAGTGAAGCAGCATGGAAATAAAGTTGGAAAAGTATAGAGAAAATGAAATAAATAGAGTGAAAGATGGATAAAGTAACATAAAGACAAAGGAAGGGGAGAGTGGACAACAATTGAAAATACGGAATCATTCAATTCTCCAACTACAACAAGAACTCAACATCACATTCTCCTCAATTAGTTAGTTATTATTATTATTTTTTAAATCCTCATTGTAAGAAGCCTATGTTTTTTCATATATTTTTCAGCATTAATATTCTCGCAATAACAAAAGAACTCAACATCACACTCCTCAAGCAACTTTAGCTTTAATTTTAGTTAGTTATTATTTTTTTTTGAAATCCCTTTTGTAATTAGCCTCTATTTTTTCATTTTTGTTCATTGTTAATATTCTCATGTTAAGAAAAGAATTACACATTTTGCAATTTTTTGATAAATTAGAATACCAAGAATGTAGTATAAGAATGAAAAATATAGAGAGACAAATTTAGTGTGGCTTGACATAATATTGTCTACGCCTATGGATTGTTGTAGATCTTTCAATAATAGGATAAAATTTTGCAAAATTTATTTACAATACTTAAATTCACAGCTGAAAACCTACTGATTTTTTAAAAAAAATTATTTCTCAAAAGATTTTAAGATTTTCTCTCAAATATACAAATGCTTCTAGATCGATTTAAAAAAGAATAAGAAAAGGGATATTTATACTTTTTTTGTAATATCCCAAAGTGTGCCCTGGAAGTTTTGATATAATTGTTGTTTTATTTGAATTAAATGTATATGTGTAATAGGAAAGAAAAAGAATTGAAGAGAAAGTATATATGTTGTATATATGGAAATATATACAACATATATACAAGTCAAAATGGATGGTCAACTAAAGAAGATATTTGTTTATTATTGAATTAATGAATTAATTAGAAGAAATAAAAGAGTGGAAGAGGAAATAATTGAATATTTTATTATTAAAAGACTTGGTGGAGAATGTTTGAAGACCATATATTTGACTTTGTCTCTAATTTCCTTTTCATTTTTCTTCTTTTTCTTTTCTTGGCCGGGTACTCAAAAGACAAAAGAGCAAGGAAGAGTTTTGATTTTATAAGATCAAATTGAAGGAAGATTCAAGAGATTAAGTTGGAAATTTGTGAAATTTCATCAACTTTGGTAAGTTCTCTCTTGATTTCCTTTGTTCTTTTTGAAGTTGTGGTTGAGGTTGATGAATTGTTGTTGATAGTTTGATTAGGTTTTTTGTGGTGTGTTTATAAGTGTTGAAATTGAATTGAAGATAAGAAGTTAGGTTGGTGTTGGTGATGGAAGAGTAAGAGTTGTGTTTAGTGAAGTTGAAAGCATAGAATACATGAGTTTGGTTTTCTGTTTTACAATTAGTAAATGCTGTGACTTGTATGATTTTTAATTAAATATAGAAAAACGTTCTTGAAGTGAATTTTTGATATGTTGTGCCTCAATGAGTCTAGAATGACTGAAAAATATGTTGAGTTGAAGTTGGAATGATTATGATTTTGGAAAGATTATTTTTATTAGATCTATTCCAGCAGGTAGCCTGACTGAGACAGCTATCTTTCGGGATTTTTAATAAAATGTAGAAAACTAATATCAAATTGAATTTTGGATATGTTGTTGCTTAGTGAGTCTAGTATTTGAGAAAAATAATTTGGAACCACTTTGATTGAATTTAATATACGGAATTCTCAAAGTTCAGAACTGCTGCCAGGATGCAGAGCAACTGGAGCAGTCTGGTTGGGTGAACTATTTGACCAAGATTTTGTGTTCAGTTTGATCTGAAATTTAGGAATGATTTTAAGATGTAGAAATAAATTCTATAAAAATTATAGAGTTTTTAGTCAAGTAGATTATTTTATACAATTTTTCAAAATAAGGATTAAGTTAAGTCCAAAACTAGAATTTACTATTCATATGGTCATTTTGCTAATATTCCTTTTGGATTAGGTTGTGAAGAGGTTGAATTGACCAAACCTAAGTGTTAAGGATTCTTGGAAGAGTAAGTGTATAGATTGGTGTGAGTTGGTTTTAAGGTAAGTACAAATTACATTATTGCATACATTCATATAATGTTGAGACTTAACACACATTTGATTGTAATTGTGTTAAGAACTCTAATGCATTGTTGATGCATATTAATAATGTTATGTTTGGTATAATGTGAATGTTGTGATGAGCATGTAAAATGTGTGTTAATGCCATTGGTTATATACACTTGAATGATGAATTGATTAATGTGATTTGAGATATGATAAGATGATTGAAGCATATTTACTTATATGATGATGAAATGAAATATGGAATATGAAATGTGAAAGATATGATGATATGATGAATTGCTTTAATGTGAGTTGAGATGATATGAGATATGAGGCCATGGTTGTTGGCTCTGATAATGCAAATGAAATATAATTGGGGCATGGTTGCCTAATTAATTATGAGAAATGAAATGAAAAGAGATAAATGAAATGATTGTGTGCCTAATAAGTTAATTCAATTTTCAGAGTTCTGGGTTTGGTGGCATGCCTATGAATCACTGGATAGGTGAAAAGACCGGGTCGTAAGCCGATTCCAGTTGAAAAATGTGAAATAATAAATTTGAAATATGATGTTTTCAAAAACAGTAACAGTCTAGCCGGGTTGAGGATTTCCTCGGTTCTAACCGGATTGAGGTCCAAGAGACTGGGTCTGTTACGCTATCCATGGATAGAGATAAATATATATTGCCTACGGGCTTGATGATTATGATTATGGACCAAAGCAGTAACTCTGAACTTTGAATAACATATTAGATTTCTTTTTGGGCCAATGCTTGCGTTTGGTTAATTGTGATTTTTGAAAGGTGGAACATATGAATATTGAGAAACATGATTTGTAATATAATATTCGTTTGAATTGTTTATGAAACTTGATTGTGTGACATTGGCATTGCATTGAGGCATAATATTATGGTTGTTTGTACCACTAAGCCGTTGGCTTAGCGCGATTGTGGTTTATTGCGCAGGTGAGAGGGTGGAACCGGAAAGTTCCTCTAGGCCGAGTAGAGTTTAGATTCTGAAGTGTGAATAGTGGGCTTAAAGATCAAAGACTGACAGCCAAACATGTATAAACTTTATGTTTTGTAAAACTTTAGTTTTGATGTATATGAATTTGTAAATACTGTTATTTTCCGCTGCATAGTGAACAAATATTTTATCTACTGTGTTTCATAATAAACCTTTACTTTATTTTGTACTAGAAGTGTAAATCCTTTTTGCAGGTTGTAGTTGAGTTTATAAGGGGGATTTATTGGGAGTGTACTGAGAATGATTTTGTTTGCATTGGTTTGTGTAAAAATGTTTTCAAAAATCAGAAGAAAACCAATTTTATCGACACTTGGGACTCAAATTCCTGGCAAAACTATGGCAAAATTTCTGTAAAAATCGGAACTAAAATTTGACTAAGTAAAATTTGTAGCAACATTAGGATAGTGTGGCGCCTCTACCCAGCTTACACAAGTAGGTCGGGAAGGGGTGTTACAATTTTTGGTATCAGAGCCTAGGTTTGAGATTCTCAACCTAGGTGAATTGTAAGAAAAAGAATATTTTGATTTTAAAAGTTGATTTTTGAATAAAATACATGTTTTGGTATGGCAGTCTTTGATCTTTAATGAGGAATATTTTGCTGTGTTTGTAGATATAGGTAGTAATGGAGTCCCATTCATGTCAGACTGTAGAAGGAAGTGCTGAGAGTGTAGCTCCAGGAGAGAGTAGAGATGGAGCTAGAGTTGAGAGGGTTAGTGAGGCACCTGCTTCTGTGCCAGAGAGATCAGCTGCAGATGAGGGTTCGCTGGGTTGGTTAAGGCATATGGTAGAACTATTTAGACAAACTCCAGTGCAGCAGCCACCACCACCACCACAGCCTCAGGTGCCGGTAAGACATTATGATAAGTTGAGAAAATATGGGGCTGAAGATTTCTTTGGCACTACCGATCCTGCAGTGGATGAGCAGTAGTTGGATAAAGTGCAGAGAATATTCATCCAGTTGTAAGATACTTCAGATGAAAATTTTGACTATGCCAGGTCCCTCCTACAGAAAGATGCCTATGACTGGTGGAAGACGGTTCCTCATGCCATGGATGATCCACCTAAATTATCCTATGGTGATTTTCTGAGGGAGTTCGAGCAGAAATATACTCCGAGGGAGTATAAAGATATTAAGAAGATGGAATTCCTGAATTTGAGGCAAGACAACAGGACAGTAACAGAGTATGAGATTGAGTATATCCGGTTGAGTCGATATGCCGAGGGAATTATTTCCGATGAAATAGACCGGTGCCGAAGATTTGAGGAGGGATTGAGGCCCTCTATCATGTGCATTGTGGCTGGTTCCCGGTACCAGGATTTTTCTCAGCTTGTTACAGCAGCTAGAAGTGTTGAGAGAGCACAGGGCATTGCAGTAGCTGCTACTGAGGAAGAGACCAGGGTAAGGAGACCCCAGTTTGAGGCAGGGTCTTCATCTATGAAGAGGGGTCGAGGAAGTTTTGTTCTGAGAACCAGTAGAAGCCAGAGACAGTCGGGCAGATCAGTTAGTATCAGAGGCAGAGGCCGAGACCGACAGTTTCTGTAGCTAGTTCCCCGACTCCAGTGATTTAGAGGTCTACTCCACCTGTATGTGAGCATTGTGGTAAGATCCATGGGGGTGTTTGTTGGAAGATTGGTGGATCAGCTGGGTGTTTTAGATGTGGGTCACCAGCTCATTTTGTTAGAGATTGTCCTGAGATGCAGGAGTATAGGCAGGCTGATACTGCAGCTTCTCGACCTAGTGTCAGCAGAGGTGGTTGAGGGGGCAGAGGTTTCATTAAAGGTGGTAGACCTGGGTTTAGTCAGAGAGGAGGATATTCATCCAGGGGCAGCAGGCCAGACGAGGTCGGATCTTCTCAGAGAGTATATGTGATGCAAAGGCAGCCGGATGCTTCAGCAGTTATAGCAGGTACATTTTCTTTATTTGGCATTTCAGTACTTGCTTTGATTGATCCAGGATCTACTCATTCATACATAAGTGCATCTATCTTGCCTGTGTCTGAATTGCATTCAGAGTCCTTAGGATTTGATGTCTTAGTGACCAATCCTTTAGGACATAGTGCTGTGGTGAGTAAGGTGCATCGTGATAGTGCTGTTGTGGTGCAAGGTGAGGAGTTTCTTGGTGATTTAATTGAAATGCCTTTTAAAGAATATGATTTGATCTTAGGCATGGATTGGTTGTCTAAGCATAGAGCTGTGGTAGACTGTCAAAAGAAGTGTGTTGCCTTGAGAACCAGTGATGGTAGGAGTGTGAAGGTATCTGGTGAGCAGAGACAACTTGCATCCTTGTTTGTATCAGCTGTAACAGCTAGAAAATTGATTAGAAAAGGGTGTGATGCTTATCTTGCTCATGTTGTGGATACCAGAGTAGTGGGTTCTCAACTTGATAGTATACCCACAGTTGCAGAGTTTCCAGATGTTTTTCCTGAGGAGTTGCCAGGGTTACCCCCTGAGAGAGAGGTTGAGTTTGGTATCGAGTTATTGCCTGGTACCACTCCCATCTCTATTACTCCATATCGAATGGCACCTGCTGAATTGAGAGAGTTGAAAGTGCAGTTACAGGAGTTGTTGGATAAAGGTTTTATTCGCCCTAGTGTTTCACCGTGGGGAGCTCCTGTTTTGTTTGTGAAAAAGAAAGATGGTACTTTGAGACTATGCATTGATTATAGGCAATTGAACAAGGTGACTATCAAGAATAAGTATCCTTTTGCCTAGGATTGATGATCTCTTTGATCAGTTGAAGGGAGCAGCAGTGTTTTCCAAGATTGATTTGAGATCAGGGTACCATCAGTTGAGAGTCAGAGCTGAAGATGTTCCTAAGACAGCTTTTCGTACAAGGTATGGGCATTATGAGTTTTTAGTAATGCCTTTTGGATTGACAAATGCACCTGCAGCTTTTATGGATTTGATGAATAGGGTGTTTAGACCCTATCTGGATCAGTTTGCAGTGGTTTTCATCGATGATATTTTGGTGTATTCACGTAATGAAGAGGAGCATGACAAGAATCTGCGGATTGTACTGCATACTTTGAGAGAGAAGCAATTGTATGCTAAGTTGTCAAAGTGTGAGTTTTGGTTGGATCAAGTGATTTTTCTGGGTCATATAGTTTCAGCAGATGGTATAAGAGTTGATCCGAGTAAAGTTGAGGCCATTTTGAAATGGAGTCCACCGAAATCTGTGACTGAAGTTAGAAGTTTTCTGGGCTTGGCAGGCTATTATCGACGGTTTGTAAAAGGTTTTTCTTTGATAGCTACTCCACTCACCAGATTACTTCAAAAGGGAGTTAGATTTGTGTGGACAGATCAGTGTCAAACGAGCTTTGAGCAGTTGAGAGAGATGTTGACTCAAGCACCTGTTCTTACTTTGCCTGTGGAAGATAAACCATATGTGATTTACAGTGATGCTTCACATAATGGTTTAGGATGTGTTTTAATGCAAGAGGGTAAAGTTATGGCTTATACTTCTCGGCAATTGAAGCCGCATGAGCTTAATTATCCGACGCATGATTTGGAGTTGGCAGCCATAGTGTTTGCTTTGAAGATTTGACGACACTACTTGTATGGAGAGAAATATTTTATTTATACGGATCATAAGAGTTTGAAATATCTGGGTGTTCAGAGGGAGCTTAATCTTCGGCAAAGATGATGGTTGGAATTGATCAAAGACTACGACTGTTTGATTGATTATCATCCTGGTAAGGCAAATGTGGTTGCTCATGCCTTGAGTCGGAAGTCTTTAGCAGGTTTGACTGTTTATTCGCTCTCGTTGCTTGTTGAGTTGAGAGCGTTGCATGCTAGCTTTGAATTATGTGATGATGGTGCATTGTTGGCACAGTTGCATTTGAGATCGGTATTGTTGGATCAGATAAAGGAGGCTCAATTGGCTGATGAGAAAATTCAGAAGATTGTGTCAGAATGCCAGAAAGGAGAGAATCGAAATTTTCTTGTGAGAGATGATGGTAGCCTTTGGTTCAAGGACAGATTGTGTGTTCCTGATGATGCTAAATTGAGAAAGATTATTTTAGAAGAAGCACATCAGTTGGTTTTTGCTATACATCCGGGAAATACAAAGATGTACCATGATTTGAAACAACATTATTGGTGGTCAGGTATGAAAAGAGACATAGCGGAGTTTGTATCCAAGTGTCTCAATTGTCAGAGGGTGAAAGCTGAGCATCAAGTTCCAACAGGGTTGCTTCAACCTTTATCAGTGCCTGAATGGAAATGGGAGAGAGTGACAATGGATTTTGTGTCTGGTTTACCATTGACACAGAGGAAGCATGATGCTATTTGGGTGATTGTTGATAGATTGACAAAGACAGCTCATTTTCTTCCGGTTCGGATGGACTATTCACTTGAGAAGTTGACTGAGCTGTATATTAGTGAGATAGTGAAGTTGCATGGAGTTCCAATTTCTTTAGTGTCTGATCGAGACCCTAGATTTACTTCGAGGTTTTGGAAGAGTTTACATGGTGCTTTGGGTTCTCGATTGCACTTTAGCACCGCTTTTCATCCGCAGACAGATGGTCAGTCAGAGAGAGTGATACAGATTATTGAGGATATGTTGAGAAGCTGTGCCATTGATTTCTCTGGAAGTTGGGGCAGATTTTTGCCACTTGTAGAATTTGCTTACAACAACAGTTATCAATCCAATATTGGTATGGCACCATTTGAGGCATTGTATGGTAGAAGATGTAGGATGCCTCTATGTTGGAATGAAGTTGGGGAAGGCAAATTGGTTGGTCCTGATTTAATTAAAGAAATGGAAGAGAAAGTGAAGTTAATTCGGGATCGGTTGAAAGCAGCTTCAGACCGACAGAAATCTTATTCAGATTTGAAGAGGATAGACATAGAATTTGATATTGGAGATAAAGTATTTCTGAAAGTGTCTCCTTGGAAAAAGATTTTAAGATTTGGTCGAAGAGGGAAATTGAGTCCTCGATTCATTGGACCGTATGAGATATTAGAAAGAGTTGGACCAGTTGCTTATCGTCTTGCTTTGCCACCTGAGTTGGATAGAATTCATAATGTCTTCCATGTTTCTATGTTGCGAAGGTATAGATCTGACCCATCTCATGTTTTACCAGTTGAATCTATTGAGGTGAGTCCGGATCTAACTTTTGAAGAAGAACCAATTGCTATTTTGGCGCATGAAGTGAAAGAGTTGAGAAATAAGAAAGTGCCACTTGTAAAGGTTCTTTGGAAGAATCATGGTAGAGAAAAGGCAACTTGGGAGAGTGATCAAGCGATACGAGATCAGTATCCTCAACTGTTTCAGACTTAATACCAGGTAATTTCGAGGATGAAATTTCCTTTTGGAGGGGGAGAATTGTAATATCCCAAAGTGTGCCCTAGAATTTTGATATAATTGTTGTTTTATTTGAATTAAATGTATATGTGTAATTGGAAAGAAAAAGAATTGAAGAGAAAGTTTATATGTTGTATATATGGAAATATATACAACATATATACAAGTCAAAATGGATGGTCAACTAAAGAAGATATTTGTTTATTATTGAATTAATGAATTAATTAGAAGAAATAAATGAGTGGAAGAGGAAATAATTGATTATTTTATTATTAAAAGACTTGGTGGAGAATGTTTGAAGACCATATATTTCACTTTGTCTCTAATTTCCTTTTCATTTTTCTTCTTTTTCTTTTCTTGGCTGGGTACTCCAAAGACAAAAGAGCAAGGAAGAGTTTTGATTTTATAAGATCAAATTGAAGGAAGATTCAAGTGATTAAGTTGGAAATTTGTGAAATTTCATCAACTTTGGTAAGTTCTCTCTTGATTTCCTTTGTTCTTTTTGAAGTTGTGGTTGAGGTTGATGAATTGTTGTTGATAGTATGATTAGGTTTTTTGTGGTGTGTTTATAAGTGTTGAAATTGAATTGAAGATAAGAAGTTAGGTTGGTGTTGGTGATGGAAGAGTAAGAGTTGTGTTTAGTGAAGTTGAAAGCATAGAATACATGAGTTTGGTTTTCTGTTTTACAATTAGTAAATGTTGTGACTTGTATGATTTTTAATTAAATATAGAAAAACTTTCTTGAAGTTAATTTTTGATATGTTGTGCCTCAATGAGTCTAGAATGACTGAAAAATATGTTGAGTTGAAGTTGTAATGGTTATGATTTTGGAAAGATTATTTTTATTAGATCTGTTCCAGCAGGTAGCCTAACTGAGACAGCTATCTTTCGGGATTTTTAATAAAATGTAGAAAAATAATATCCAATTGAATTTTGGATATGTTCTTTCTTAGTGAGTCTAGTATTTGAGGAAAATAATTTGGAACCACGTTGATTGAATTTAATTTACGGAATTCACAAAGTTCAGAACTGCTGCAAGGATGCAGGGCAACTGGAGCAGTCTGGTTGGGTGAACTATTTGACAAAGATTTTGTGTTCCGTTTGATCTGAAATTTTAAAGGAATGATTTTAAGATGTAGAACTAAATTCTTTAAAAATTTAGAGTTTTTAGTCAAGTAGATTATTTTATACAATTTTTCAAAATAAGGATTAAGTTAAGTCTAAAACCAGAATTTACTATTCATATGGTCATTTTGCTAATATTCCTTTTGGATTAGGTTGTGAAGAGGTTGAATTGCCCCAACCTAAGTGTTGAGGATTCTTGGAAGAGTAAGTGTATAGATTGGTGTGAGTTGGTTTTAAGGTAAGTACAAATTACATTATTGCATACATTCATATGATGTTGAGACTTAACACACATTTGATTGTAAATGTGTTAAGAACTCTAATGCATTGTTGATGCATATTAATAATGTTATGTTTGGTATAATGTGAATGTTGTGATGAGCATGTAAAATGTGTGTTAATGCCATTGGTTATATATACTTGAATGATGAATTGATTAATGTGATTTGAGATATGATAAGATGATTGAAGCATATTTGCTTATATGATGATGAAATGAAATATGGAATATGAAATGTGAAAGATATGATGATATGATGAATTGCTTTAATGTGAGTTGAGATGATATGAGATATGAGGCCATGGTTGTTGGCTATGATAATGCAAATGAAATATAATTGGGGCATGGTTGCCTAATTAATTATGAGAAATGAAATGAAAAAAAGATAAATGAAATGATTGTGTGCCTAATATGTTAATTTAATTTTCAGAGTTCTGGGTTTGGTGGCATGCCTATGAATCACTGGATAGGTGAAAAGACCGGGTTGTAAGCGAATTCCAGTTGAAAAATGTGAAATAATAATTGTGAAATATGATGTTTTTGGGGTGAAAAGACTGGGTCGTAAGCCTCAAAAAGAGTAACAGTCTAGCCGGGTTGAGGATTTCCTCGGTTCTAACCGGGTTGAGGTCCAAGAGACTGGGTCTGTTATGCTATCCATGGATAGATATATATATATATATATATATATTGCCTACGGGCTTGATGATTATGATTATGGACCAAAGCAGTAACTCTGAACTTTGAATAACATATTAGATTTCTTTTTGGACCCATGCTTGCATTTGTTTAATTGTGATTTTTGAAAGGTGAAACATATGAATATTGAGAAACATGATTTGTAATATAATATTCTTTTGAATTGTTTATGAAACTTGATTGTGTGACATTGGCATTGCATTGAGGCATAATATTATGGTTGTTTGTACCACTAAGCCGTTGGCTTAGCGCGATTGTGGTTTATCGCGCAGGTGAGAGGGTGGAACCGGAAAGTTCCTCTAGGCCGAGTAGAGTTTAGATTCTGAAGTGTGAATAGTGGGCTTAAAGATCAAAGACTGACTGCCAAACATGTATAAACTTTATGTTTTGTAAAACTTGAGTTTTGATGTATATGAATTTGTAAATACTGTTATTTTCCGCTGCATAGTGAACAAATATTTTATCTACTATGTTTCATAATAAACCTTTACTTTATTTTGTACTAGAAGTGTAAATCCTTTTTGCAGGTTGTAGTTGAGGTTATAAGGGGGATTTATTGGGAGTGTACTGAGAATGATTTTGTTTGCATTGGTTTGTGTAAAAATGTTTTCAAAAATAAAAAAAACCAGTTTTGTCGACACTTGGGACTCAAATTCTAGGTGAAACTATGGCAAAATTTCTATAAAAATCAGAACTAAATTGGTAGCAACATTAGGATAGTGTGACGCCTCTACTCAGCTTACACACGTAGGTCGGGAAGGGGTGTTACATTTTCTATATAGTTTTCTAGTTAAGATTTTAGAGGTACTAAATCATTAAGAATTTTAACTATAAAAAATTTTCACTATTAATGTCTATCAACTAAATAGAGGCATAGTTTTTTTTTCTATTGGTTTTTAATTTCATCTATTCTTTAATAATATTTCCCACTTGATTAATTTCAATTTGTCTCCACACCTTGATCAATGCAGCAACTCTTTCCCAATCTTGACACTCTTGGAGGCAACTGAAGTTCAACATAGCTTTAGTTTGTTAATAGTAATTGCTTTCATTAACATGTCCATTAGATTTTAAGTTCTGCTAATCTTTTTTTACTTTAAAATTTTATATTCTAGAAGTTTTTAAATAAAGTGATATCATACATGTTTGTGCTTCATTTTGGAATGAAAGAATGGATTTTTTACTAAATGGATTACACTTTTACAAGACATTATCTTCTATTTTTTTTTTGCCCAATTCCTCTAAGAAATTCTAAATCCATATCATCTCTTTGTTGGCTTCTATAACATCAATGTATTCTGCTTCAT
This sequence comes from Garcia nutans, assembly GCA_947685225.1. Taxonomy (NCBI): domain Eukaryota; kingdom Viridiplantae; phylum Streptophyta; class Magnoliopsida; order Malpighiales; family Euphorbiaceae; genus Garcia; species Garcia nutans. The sequence goes on from CANTUV010000068.1 coordinate 8,684,566, forward strand.
TTGTTAAGAGAGCAATAATCTTTTGTAGCTAAGAAACCTAACTCACTGTTGTACCTCATAATGTATAAATATATATTGTAGTGTTTTTTCTCGATTGTCTATATTTTCAACAAAATCAACATCCACATAGCTTTTTTTTTTGTTATATCCCCACTTTTGAAACAAAGTGCCTTGTATATGGTACTGCGTAGCTATTTAAGGATCCATCTGACTATTTCACAATGTTCCTTGCTTTGGTTGTTCATGTACCTATTGACAACTCATGCTAATTAAGTAATATTTGTTCTGGTATAAACCATGGCATACATCTGACTTTAAATTGCTGAGGCATGTGGAACCTTCGCCATGTGTGCATGTTCTTCCTCCAATTCTTGCGATTGTTCCTTAGAAAGTTTGAAATGAAAACCTAAATGTGTACTCAGTGGTTTAGTATTCCACATATTGAATCTAGAGAGTACTTTGTTGATGCGCTCAACCCATAACAACATCAAAATCCTCAATTTTGAGTCTCTCATGATTCTCATTCAAGAATATGCTTTGTTGTAGCAAAATCTTTCATTACAAAATGCTTTGATAATTCTTGCTTTTGATAATCTCTTACATGTCTGAACCTACAATGACCATTATGTATAACAATAGAATAACATAGCTATTGTTGAATTTTCTTGATGTAGAAATAATGATCTGCTTAGTACCTTATAAAATCATAACTTTTCATGAAGCTATCAAACTTCTTGTACCATTTCCTAGGAGATTGTTTTAAACCAAACAAACTCTTTAGTTTGCATACCATGTTTTCTTTACATGCCTTTATGAAGCCATCCATTTGGTCCATATCAATTTCCTCCTCTAAACACCATGAAGGAAAGCTATCTTTACATCTAATTGCTCAAGATATAAATTTTGTGTAACTACAAAATTTCCTCCTTTAAAGCTTTCTTTAATACTAGTCTTATTGTAGTCACCTTCACAACTTGAGAAAAAATCATAGTGTAGTCAAAACCTTCTATTTATTGAAATCCTTTAACAATTAACTTTGCTTTGTAACACTTGCTTATGTGATGTTCATTTTTGATCTTGAAAACCCACTCGTTATGGAGCACTTTCTTGCCTAATGATAATTCAACTAATTCCATGTCTAGCTTGACATGAGATATTGAATCCTTCATTTGGATTGCTACATCATAACAATCTAATTCTCCATTGCCAATCAATACTAAATAATACAAGGAAGATGAATAATATTATATTGGTTCAGGAATTCTAGAGGAGCGTCTCAATTTTAGTGTGCGTGGTCCTTCTTGAATAACTTCAAGACTATTTCGAACATCATTTCTAGTAATCTCCTCAAACTCAATAAATTCCTTTGTTTTAGCATATGTTCTAGAGGTTTTTGATTCTTTAGTTGAATTGTGTTTGTACATCACATTCTCGTTAAATATGACATCTCTACTTACGATGCGTTTTTTTTATTTTCATAATCCCAAAATTGTTAAACAAACTCATCACCACCACATCAAATAAAGACACGTTTTTTAGACTTTGGTCTAATTACTTTTCTCAGTAGAATCAATATGCACATAGAAATACAAAAAAAATACTTTCAAGTGTAAAAGGTTTACCCAAAGAATCAACTAAAGCAAGAGGCGTTAAAAGTTAAAAAATATACCATGGTGAACTTGATCACATGTACAATAAATTAAATCAAGTATATAATTGCCTAATGGTTACTCTTATGGAATAAAAAAAAGAGATATATGAAAAAATGGCTATATAGTAAAATTGGGATGTAAATATGAACAAAATGAAAGAGGGACAATGGCTTGAATTATGTGACCATGTATGTCAATAAACTAGAACAGTAAATTTCATTAGTAATAATTTTTGTGAGATAGTGAAATACAAGTAATAAATTGTGAAAGTAAAACCATGAAAATATTAAGTGAGATAACGAAATGGAAGTAAGCAATTTTTTTTTTCTAAAAAAAAGAGTATATAAACCATATGAATGTTTAATGTAAAATATAAATTGTAACTATAATATATGTACCATGATAAAAGTTCTCGACCCAACAAAATTGTTAAGAGAATGAAGTCTAAGACTCACATATGGTTAGAATGGAAATCATTACTAGAAACTTTAATAAGCTATTCAAATTACCATACTAAAAAATGGAACTAAAATAAACTAAAAGGCATGAACACTCACTTAGTTGGCAACTCACCTTTTAGCATTTGTGGTTAGATTATTTTGTAGGTACAATGCAACTAATAGATGGTTTTATGGTATAGCTATTGTTAAAGTGAGGATTACAAGGGAATGTGTGTGTGAGTGGGGATTTTTTTCCCCCAATCCCATGTGGAATGGTTCTTGTGACTTTCAACACTGTTAAGCTTAGGGCCTTAGAGAACACGGGCTTAAACCTGGAGAAAATGGAGTCGCCACTCTGACGGGCCAAAAAAAAGAAAGGGGTGAATGACTTAATTCCTAAGGAATCTCCAATCCCCTATTGGATTTGAAAAGTTTGGTACACGTGGGAAAGGTGAGAATGACCTAGCACCCCCACAGTGCACGGTTCATTTGAACTGGCCTCCTTTTTAGGTCTAAATATTATTAAATTCTTAACTTATTATAGCATTATCCATATTACATGCATAGTAAAAGAGATAAACATCCATCACCTTTATTTAAAATAAACAATCAAAATAGGCACCCATCCAACGATGGAAACATGCCTTCACAATAATTGTTTAATGTCCAAAACTAAATAAAATATGAAACCCACCATTTAGTGAAAAGCGTGCCCTTTACATTAATTTCAAAATCCAAAATAAATTAAATTACATTTAACCTAACTAATGAGGTACCCACAAATTGGAAACATACCTCTTACATCTTGGAAACTAAAGTAATCAATATTAAAAATAATAAATTAATTAATTAAATCATTCAATCATTCACCATGAGCAAATATACAAAAAAACAAATCATTCATAAAATTAAAACATTAATGAATCATCCATTTAAGACATAAAGCAATCACTTATAAGTTTTAATCTTAAATAAAGCAATGAATATATAAATTTGGGGTTTATGCTTCAAATGAGGGTCTTAGAATTTTTATGATTAAATTAGGATTTTTATGATGAAAATTAAGACTTTAGGCTTTAGGGATGAAAATGGGATTTTTAGGTTTTAGGAAAACAAGATTAAGGTTTAGAAAGAGAATTGGGATTTTTAGAAATTGGGAAAAACATATTAGGGTTGTAGAATTTGGAAAACTAATTAGTGTTTTATATATTTGGAAATTTGGGTTTTTGGAAATTTAGGAAATAGTTTAGGGCTTTTAGAATTTGGAGAACTATTTAGGGTTTTGAAAACTTAGGAAAAAAAATTAAGTTTTTGGGAAATAGATTAGGGTTTTGAAAATTGTAAAACTAATTAGGGTTTGGGAAATAGATTAGGGTTTTGATCATTATACCATTGATTTAAATTGAACCTTAAACTACCAGATGAAACAAATCAAAAAAGAAAATTGGATAGACAAGATACTATAATGATAATTCAAAAGGTAATTGTAATTATGATTGAATAGATTGAGTTAGGAAAACATACCTATGTTTGAAGGCTCCACCAAATTGAGATAGTTGATCCAAGCTGCAACCTGCACCGAATTGAATTTCTTGCTTGATCAAAAATCAAGACAGTAGTCACTGCCTTGCTTTGTAAATTGGATAGTCATTTTTTTTTCTGGTTGCTTGCTAAGGTTTTCAAATTTTTTGCTTGTGCCTCCTATTTGACATTAAAAACATGTTATTTATAAACAAATTGGGTTTAAAACCAAGGTCAAAACAGAGTCCCTTTTAATTAAGGAAACAATAAACAAAATCAAAGTCAGTTTAGTGGATGGCAAATTTGCCACAAGCACAGCCTGCAGCAAATTTGCCAAGCCAATTTGCCACAAGTATGGCCTACGGTGAAATTGGCGCTCCAATTCCCCACAGGCCATGACCTGTGGCAAATTGGCATGCTCAATTCGTACGCCAAATTATTTTTTTATTTTTATTAAAATAAATATTATATTTTTGTAAAAAAATATAAAAATAAAGTAAATATTATATTTTTATTTTCTTTTTTATTATTTATTATTTTTGATATTAGTAAAATAAAATAAATATTATATTATTATATGTTTAAATTTTAATATTGTACTAGACAAATTTTAAGTTTGTAAATTTGTTGCAGACTATTTTAAACCTTTAGACTTGACCTAACCCTCTTTTAATTAGTGTCAGACTAGATTTGATAAAAAAAAATATGGATCAACAGTTTGCCCCCTACTTGAGTGATCTGGGACTATAGCAAAAAGAGAGTGAAAAACAACATGATTTTTTACTGGGTTTAGAACCAGAATGGATTCCTAACCCGAGGTTGAATTGTGTTCTAGACTAAAAAATTATTTGGCTCTTAGACCCTAGCTAGTTTTGGGTTCTGGACCGGGGATGAGGGTTAGACTCGAAATAAATAAATTGGGTTGTGGACCCTAGATGAGTTCTAGACTCAAAAAATTATTTGGGTTCTGGACCCAAGGTGAGTTCTGGACTCAAGAAATAATTTGGGTTCTGGATACGGGGGAGTTTTGTACTCCTGAAATAATTTGTGTTTTGGACCTGGGATGAATTCTGGACTCAAAAAATAATTTAGGTTCTGGACCCGAGGTGAGTTCTAGACTTAAAAAAATAATTTAGATTCTGTATCCGAGGTGAGTTCTGGACTCAAAAAATAATTTGGGTTCTGGACCCGATGTGTGTTCTAGACTAAAAAATAATTGGGTTCTAGAAACGAGATGAGTTCTAGACTAAAAAATAATTTTGGATCTGGACCCGGAGTGAGTTCTGTACTCAATAAATAATTTGGTTTTAGTCCCGGGGTGGGTTCTGGACTCAAAAAATAATTTGAATTCTGGACCCGAGGTGAGTTCTAGACTAAAACATAATATGGGTTCTAGACCCGAGATGAGTTCTGGACTAAAAAATAATTTGTGTTATGGACTAGGGGTGAATTCTGGACTTAAGAAATAATTTGGGCTCTAGACCCAGGGTGAGTTTTGGACTAAAAAAAAAATTGGTTCTGGACTCTAGGTGTTTAATACCCTTATACCCTATATACGTACAATATATATTTCCGGCATATGTAAAATATGCATATGCAGTACAAAAATGTCACAGACCGGTTTAATAAAATTTTTTCACATTTCCAATTTAAAATTTCAAATTCTAAATATATAAAATTAAATAGCATATAAATATTCTTTACTTGTTATAGAAACCCAAAATAAATATTATATATGAAAATCTCTAGGAAAAATTCGCCAGAGTTTTGTCTGTAATTTAGACATTCCAAAATTTAGCAAAACACAACCTACAAAAAGAAAACGCTCCCAAATAATTTCAATTCACCATTTCAACCATACTCATCAATTTCACCAAGTTTCTCAAACATTTATATATAGATATATATAATTTAAAACACATTTACTCTCCCATTTCAAATACATTGACCCAAACATTCTTTATAATATACAATACATAAAATTCAAAACATAATATATTATGCATAATACTCAAAATGTACAATAACATAAAAATATATACATACTACTGACAGTGTTTCTGATCTCGATAACAAATCAACAAACTCAACTACAAGTCTAAACCTGACCTGGTCTAGAAGAACTCTCTGCTCAGCTGAGTCTACCCTATCACTTGCGCGATGGAAACAATTATGCTAAGTCGAAGCCTAGTGGTACAAACTTTGATAACAATATAGTCCAAATGTAATGTTAATGCACAACATATATATATATATATATGACAACTCATAACATTATATCTCATTATATGGCTCAATTGTATCACAATTCATAATTCACATTAAAGAAAAGACAAGCATGGGCTCAAAAAGAATATAATATGCTATTTAAATTTCAGAGGTACTGCTTTGGTCCATAATGACACCTTGTGTCTAGCCCCGTAGGCAATATATCCATGGATAATCCAACTAGATCTGAGCTTACGACCCATTCTTTTCACTCAGTCTAGCTTCAAAATTTTTTTTTGAGGCTTACAACCCAATCTTTTCACCCCAAAAATATCATATTTATCAGCTGGACCTAGCTTACGACCCAATGTTTTCACCAGCCCAGCTTTTAGCCCGTAGGCAATCATAGGCATGCCGCCAAACACAGAACTCTGAAAATTGAATAACATACTAGACACACAATTTAATCATATTTCTCATTATTAATCTCTTTTACATTTTCACATTTTCAATCTAGGTACATTGCCTTATTTTCACTTTTTTTTTTCACTTTTCTCATTTTTCACATCTTTCTCATTTTTCTCACTTTTCTCATTTTTTATCAATGTCAATTCATTTCATTATACCACATATCTCATTTTTGCATTCACAACACATTACCCAATTACTTTGGGTATTTCCATATAATATGCATATTTCACACTTTACACAATTTAGCCAATATCAATGGCTTTTCACAAAGCATTTAAACACATATATGGCATTACAAATGTCATAGTACATTATTCATACACAATCAATGTACCAAGTAACTTAACACATTTTCCAACCAAAATATGTTAAGCCCAAATGTCATGCAAATATAAATAATAAATTCAAAGTTTGTACATACCTCCACTAGCAACCCAAAGCAAGCTTAAAACAACCTCCAATCCTATCTTTCCAACTTACCCTTCACCACTTGGATGAAGCAAATCAACCTCCCTCAATGCCTAAACCAAATGTGATAGCAAATAATCATTTAGTATCACATTTAATGGCATTTCTAATATTTAACCATAATTAAACATCACTCCTACAAATTTCCAAAAATTTAGCCTCTCCTTACTCTAACATTAGAATTACATTCTACTACAATTAAATTAGTGTTTTAAGTTTATTTATATTATTAAAAACATATTTTAATACATTTAAATCATTTACATTATAAAAATATACTCTTATACTTAAAATCTCAAAAATGCCAAAACCTTCCCCCATTGAAGGTTTTTCATTCCAACACAATCCATTACTCATTTGAAGCTTATATTCATCACTTTTAACACTAAACAACATGCTTAAACAAATAAAATCACACAAATCAACCACTTTGGAAAATCACTTTTTCGAAACCCTAAATCTCCACTTCCATTCTCAAACTCCAACCCAACACCACCAAATCCAATATTTGACTTTAAAATAATTGTTTATGAATCAAAACAACACATTTAGAACCAATTTGTACAAATAAAGCTCATATTTTCAAAACCTCAAAAATTCATAACCCTAAATTCTCTCTCTTCACCATTCTTTATCCTAACTCCATCATCTCTTCAATCTAACCTTAAAATCATTGTTAACTACCCAAAATAACATCATATACACCAATTCAAACAATTATAACATACTGCTTAAAAAATCCAAAACTCACATAATTCACTCTTCCATAGAATTCAAAGAAAAGAGTTAGAAACTTACTAAATTTGGTAGAAATCACCAAAAATCTACTTGAAACTTCTTAAATCCTTCAATTTATGGAGTATGGAAGAATCAAATTCTTTCTCCAAGCTCCCATGGAAAATCAGCCTAGAGGAAGAAGAAGAAGAAGAAGAAGAAGAAGACTTTTAAATTTTCTTTTTCTTTTCATCTTGTTTTTTAAACCACACACATATATAAATAATTTAATAATTAATTAATTATTTATTTATTTAATAAATTAAAAGTCCTAATTTTCCTCTTCCATTCAAAAATAATTTATTTTTAAATTATTTTATTAATTTTATATTTCTAAAAATTTATTTACAAAAATGCCATTGGACTTTGACTTTTCTTTTAAAAAGTGTTGACTTTTATATGTTATGTATATTTTACATATACATCACATATATATTCCACTTTTTTTATTTAAAATTTCTTCATTTTTCATTTAAAATTATTAATTTAATTTATCTTTAAATTATAATTTATTTTATCAAATTTTTCAAAAATTTTAGGATGTTACAAGGTGAGTTCTTGATTAAAAAAAATAATTTTAGTTCTGAACCCGAGGTGAGTTGTGGACTTAAAAAATAATTTGAGTTTTGGACCCGAGATGAGTTCTAGACTCAAAAATAATTTAGGTTATGGATTCAAGTCATCTATAAAAAATAATTGTAGTCAGTTAGATATTTATAAGATTTGCAAAAAAATCAACTATTTTTTCCATACCTATATCCTCATCCCCCTGCGTGAAAAAATAATTTAGAAGTACAAAAAAATATTTTTAGACATGCAAATATTTACTGTATGCATGTGATAAGTTATTATGTTCGATGCTTTTTGAAAAATTCAAAAGTAATAAAATTGGATTTACTATTTATTCACATGAACTGCTTTTTTGCTTTTCTTTTTTTTTTATCTTTTCTTTTATGTTTCATCTATTTAAATGATCATCAACACTTTATGCCATTTCATTGAAACTTATAAACACATAGTTGCAACAAATGGAGAGGATACATGCCTCCAAATCAGGGCCTCGATCCAACACTGAATTGCTAGAATTCATCCGGGAGCATAAACATGGAAATGTTGACCTTCTAGCTGGGATACAGCTTTATCACAGTTTGAGTAAAAAATTTGAGATAAACACTATATTGCAATTTAATATTTTAGTAGAACATGCTTTTTCTATACATATAAGCAAAAAATATTAAGAAAAGAAAGAAAAGTGAAATTATTATTTAGAAGATTAATTTTTTTGAGCTGTTTTTAAGCTATAATTTAGTTATTAAAAGTATATTCGCAAATGAATTGTGACAAAGGTTAAGAAGTATCCTAGTGCTAAAGATAGATTAACTAATGGACTGTAGCAAAAATTGAAAATGTAACTTAGTATTAATAAATTTGAATATAAAGTAATGAGTAACATATGACAATATTAGACTTTGGAATAGTAGCATTTGTGAGATGATATACGTACCATGTATTGACTTACCTGGTTCGGTGTTAGTGAGATCACTGCAATTTTCGGGGTGGAGGGTGTGTCTACAAAGCCTGGCAATGGTATAATGTAACGCCTTCTAGGGTAAAATGGATCATCCGAGAGTGTGGTTTTGAAAACTTTATGCTACAACTACCATCCGAAGAATGTCCGATAGAGAGGAGTGTAGTTCAAGCATTATCAGAATGGTGGATGGACACGACTCATACTTTTCATCTCCCTATGGGAGAAATGACCAATGGCCTACTCGATTTTACAGTCATAACTGGTCTTCAGTACCATGGCATTCCGGTCCCTATTACTATTGATGTCTTAACACATGACGAATTCAATAGTTAATAGGTTGGAACCTTCATTAAAAGATTCATTCAGGATAAAAATTAAGCCGATTCGAAATCATTGGATGAATTATGCTGGGCGGGTTCATGGAGAAATGGTCGAGCACTACGCTCGAGGATTTTTACTATACTTGCTCAGATTGATCATTTTATGCAGTCCCAAATCTGTCATTCATTTATCACTGTTTACGGCCCTTGCTGATATGGATATCTTATAGCTTTATGGTTGGGGTGAAGCTAGCCTTTCTTGTCTCTATCATGGTCTTGACATGATTTGCAGGAACAAAAAGTCTTTCATTGACTTTATTGTTATTATTGAGGTACTGTCTTCCACCATTGTCAATTCAATTCATATACTTCTATGAATTTGATTTCCATTATTATTGTAGGTATGGGCTTATGAACACATTCTTGTGAGGGTGCTTGGTATTTTCGGAGAGAGAGTTGGGTATCTAAGGTTGAATGTTTGGTTGTCCGATCATACAGTGGTTCCCAGCTCTCATCATGTGCACTCCTAGCGCTATCATTTGAATCGCTTAACCTAGGGCCAGGTAAAATAGTGTTAGTATGCCTTGAAATTTATAAAAAAATTCCACTTACTTTTTATAATCTTATAGGTCAACTTGGCTTGGTAGAAAGATGAGAAGTAGCTGAATTAGATTCCTCTCATGAATGCGGTACTACTTTAAAAGCACTCCGCTGATTCATTGCTAGTCCTGTGTCTAGTGGTTGGCTTCTCGGGGAGAGAGTGTATGATTGGTTCCTTTGTCTTGAGTAGCGAAGGGTTTCGATGAACTATCTGGCATATACTTTGAATATTACATCAATGCCCGAAATTCATAGCGACTAGCTTGGAATTGCTACGATGTTGAAACTTACCTTTGTCCACCGGGCACGTCACAAGCCCAATTTATTCTAACACAGCTCTTGAACTTTGATGTGTCTGCTATTAGTGTTCGGGGAGTTTCCAATGTGGAAGAAAGAAGGGATGAAGAAAACAGTGATGAAGAGGAATATGAAGAAGAGGGGAGAGAGTCTATCAGAGGGGATAGAGTCTATCTCTCATCTCGGGATTGGCACCTCTCAGGTAAACATTTACCATTTTTTCATTGCAACTATTTCTTCTTAACTTGTTCTAACTGTTTTCATGATTATCGCAGGCTGCTGGTTCATTTGGGTATGAGTTTGGACCTTCCTCCATTGTTCTAATTCAGCAACAATTTTCACCAATTCAATGACAATTTTCTCAGTTTGCTCCTTCTTTTCAACTGGAAGTGTCACTTATCTCCAAGGCTTCAATCTGAGATATCTGGTCTGTCATCCTATTCCATGATGATTTATGCTATATGTATCCATGATTAATTATGTTTTTACCCTTTCCTTTTTTTGACTCACAGCGAATACTTGAGGAGCAAAATAAGAAACTTCAAGAAGAATTTGCTGCCAGCCATTGGCGCGCTTCTTATTTTGAGCAAAACTTTTGGAACTTCCATTTTAGGAGAATCAATGATCTTGGTGCTTCATCTTCTAGGGGGCCCTGAACTGATGACCATGAGATCCCTTCTCCTATTTCAGAAGATGATTGTTATAGACCTAACTTTTAAGAAAACAGGGACTTAGGTATTTTTCCTCCAAGAAGATTTTAAATGGGTGATATACCTCCTCCATAAGGCGATGACTTTTTTAGGGCTTTATTTGATCATGGTCTACCTCCTTCTTCGCAGTGATCCACCATTGTATTAAGTGAGAAAAAAAAACTTTATGAACAAAATAATAATAGTAATAGTAATAATAATTATAGTAATTATAAGAATAACTGTGTTTACTTTACTGCAACTTTGACTTTTCATTTTTATATACCTTTTTTTTATATACACAAAACCATCCATTTGAATTCATAAGCTAGAAATCCAAATTCTTTATTGATTTAGATTTATAAAACCAAGATAAATGCAGCAATCCAACAACTACTTAGATGCAAACTCCCCTTTTCTTGCATGTCATGGTCTCAAGTCACTGCCAACACTTTGTCCACATCGGTATATAAGCCAACCTCTTATATAAATCTTGTTTTAATTTGCCATTCATGCCACAATTTCTAATTTCAATAGAAGCAATGAAATATTATACAAATTTTATTATCACAGCAAAAACCATTTCAACAATTCTGAGCTTTTCTTTAACTTCAAGAATGACATAACTTAATTTGAAGAAAATCAAAGGTTTATTTATAACCATGAAAGCCATACATTGGGAACAAATATCTTGGTCTCAAATTAATACTTATAATTACTTTCAAAATGTTAAATTGGACCATTACTTTTTACATGCAATGGCTTCCTTTTTGAGATGTGAAAACTAGGACATTCAAGATAAATAACTTTGAGATATGTCCTATGATCGAAGAATTTGAGGCCATCCTTGGATATCCAAGAAATCGACCAATGGCATTGCACATACTAACTTCCAAAACACATCAAAAGATAAAAATGTTATTTCAACTTTCAAAGCGCAAAGTTCTGCAGTTGACGAGAGGTGAGAAAATTTTACTTGGTCCCTTGATTGACTTTTGTACTTCCCATTTGTCTCCCACCAAAACTTAGGGGTGCATGTTCTTTTTTTGCCTGCTAGGTCAATTATTACTTATTTCTCCTGACGGTGACAGTGATTCACGAATATTGAATATCACAGACTAAATGGAAGGAGGATTGTCACCGGTGTCTGTGATCTTGGCAGAAACCCTAAATGGATTGGACTAATTCAAGATATAATCTTCAAGGAGATTGGCCGAAAGTCCTCTACCGTTATAGGTACTTACCTAAATGGTCCCTTTGGGTTTTCAATTTTAGGCTTTTTGTTTTTATTGCTATAATTTTTGCCTAGTCTGCCCTTGCAGGTTTTCAAAACTAATAAGTTGTCCTAATTTTTTCCTAAGCTGGCCTTGCGGGTTTTCAACAGGCAGACCCCCTTTTTTATTGGATTTAATTTTTTCCTAGACCACCCTTACAGGTTTTTGAAACTAGCAAACCACCTTAATTTTTGCTTAGGTCACCCTTATGGGTTTTCAATCTAACATGCCTCTTTTTTTTTTTTATTCTTGCTTGTGTTTACAGATCTGGCTATAGGAGCATTTATGCTTACTCAACACTCTATCTATGGATTTTGCCAGATATTTGCTACGATATCATTCTTCTAGGAAACTACTCCATCATGCTTCTTAACATGCTGACTGGATTAACTAGATTAGCTCACGAGCTGTAATTAACAATCGTTGGTTGGTACCTTGGTGGAAGATCACTCATGTCACCATTCAGATGTATATGATGTATGTTTCTCTTGCTACTCTCCATCGAGGTACTTGTTATGATCCTCATCATCTTGATGCCAGTATGGAACTAAGCCTCGAGGTTCTAAGTTTACTCCTAATTTGGACATGCCTCATTTAACTGAAGCTTTCATATATCGACTGAAGCAAAGTTTGCCTGCATGCTACACTTATCATCTGCCATAAATTTTACATTTGTCAATTCCTTAGGTAAAATAATGTTAGGATGAACAATAATAATAATAATAAAAGATGTTTTCATTCCTTTTATAATTTTGCATCATCTTTCGCTATTGTGTTATTTATTTTATCTAATGGCCAGATTATTTCAAAATAGTGCACATAGAACATTTTTAATATTAACTCTATTTTATTAAATTGGGGAACAATCAAGCATAAAGCCATCATACACAAGATTACTCATGTCACCAACCTCCCTTTCGGGTTTTCTGATTGAACATTTTCTCTCATTTAGCTCTAATTGTTGCCTAGCCTGCCCTTTCAGATTTTTGAAACTAGCGGACTACTCTAATTTTGCCTACGCTGCCCTCTTTTGGTTGTAACCTAGCAAGTTTCTTTTTTTATACATAAAACCTCTTCAACCTGTCAATGTTCACTGGATCACTAAACTTTTTTCCATCCATTTCTGATATCTTGGCTACACCTTTGTTCATGAATTGATTTACAACATACGATCCTTCCCAACTAGGTTCAAACTTTCCACTTGGATCAGGGACATTAGGCTTACACTGCTTCCACACTAAATCACCGACTTTAAACTTCTTGATCTTAACCCTTCTATTGTAAGCCCAAGCCATCTTTCTTTAATACAACTGATGATCATTAGTGCTTTTAACCTTCTCTCTTCTAATAAAGCTAACTATGTGTATCTACTCACCACCCATTCCATCTCAGGCAATTCAGCTTCTAGGACAACCCTTAACCATTTGATCTCAATCTCAATTGGCAATAATGCTTCCATCCCATAAACTAAGGAAAACAGTGTCATTCTAGTCAGGGTTTGCACACTCATTTTGTATCCCCAAAAAGCAAAAGGAAGCTTCTCTGACCAATCCTTGTACGTCTTGGTCATCTTCCATAGAATCTGCTTAATTGTCTTGTTTGTTGCTTCCACTGCACCATTAGCCTTTAGTCCACAAGGGGAGGATCGGTGATGATGGATTTGGTACTTTGAGAATAAGTGCCTAACTGCTCTTTGAAACTATACACCATTGTCCAATATCACACTATGTGGGACCTCATATCTACATATGAGATTCTTTTCAATAAGCCTAGACATTTGCCTTGTCCTCAGCTTGTTGAAAGATTTAGCTTTGACCCATTTTAAAAAATATTCCACTGCTACTATAATGAAATGGTGACCGTTTGAAGCCATCAGATGTATCTCTCCTATATTATCAATCCCCCAAGTTGTAAAAGGCCAGGGTGAAGATATAGAATGCAATTCTTCAGGAGGCATGTGATTAAAAATACCATACATCCAACATTGCTAGCACTTCTTTACTAACTCAATATAATCTCTCTGCATGGTCAACTAGTAGTAACCTTATTGAATTATCTTCTTAACCAAAGCTAACCCATTCATGTGTAGACCACAACTTCCTGCACGCATTTATGACATGATTTGCTCAATTTCAGAATTTCTTAAGTATATCAAGTGCACCCCATATGGCTATCTTCGATACAACTCTCTAAGAAAGGTGATGTACTGTAAGGACCATCATCTTATGGATGTTCTCTCTTCCCTTATTGCCCCTAATGGGTATTCCCTATTCTCTAGAACCATCTTATGGTGTCATACCACGCATTATAGTCTATATCAGTTTCCATGATTATTTTATATTCATAATAAGGAGTTAATGAACTGGTCAAAACTAGAGGCTTAAGAATTAAGTTGACATGATTTCCCACACCGAAGCCAACATCGGCCATCTGGTTTTCTTCTCTTGGTAAGTGTATGAATCTATACTTCTTAAAATTCTTCTTCATCATGGTCAAATAATCATGGTATGGTTTAATTTCTCTTCATATAACTCCCACTCTCCATTCTCTTGGGATACCACTAACAATGAATCACCAAAGACTTGCACCTTATACACTTTCATAATCATCAGGGTTTCCAAACCAATGATACATGCTTCATAATCCACCATATTATTGGTTGCCCTAAACTTTAACTTCTTAGCTAGAGGAATGAGCTCCTCTTCGGGTGATTCTAGTATTACTCCCAAACCTGCTCCCTTTCTATTTACCACTCCATCAAAGTATATCTTCCATCCTTATACTTCTATGGCCTCTAAATGTTCATCGGGAAATTCCAAGACTACTTCCTCACTGTCTGACAATGGTTGCTGGGCCAAGAATTCTGTATTGCTTTACCTTTGATTGTTTTTTTGGTTACATATTCAACCACAAATTCCTCTAAAATTATTAACCATCAACCATACTTCACAATCAAAGAGGGTGTCTCCCTTAAATATTTCACTGCATGCAACCTGGGAATTGCTTGCACACTATAAGACTGAAAGTACTACCACAATTTCTTAGAAGACGAAGCCACAACTATACAGGTCTTTTCAAAGAAACTATACTTAATCTCATAAGGTAGGATCTTTCTACTAAAATAGTAGACTGCATGCTCAACCCTTGATTCATCTGCTTCGGCTAGCATAGCTCCTATTGACTCATCCTCTACTGCCAAGTATAGTAATAAAGGTTTATCAAGTTTAGGTGTAATATCCTAAAGTATATCCTAAAAGTGTTGGGATTACTGTTGTAATTGGATTCAATGTGTGTATTGAAGGAAAGAGAAAAGAAGAAGAAAGTCAAAAGGAATTGTGTGTGGTGGAGATTTAATGGTATAATTGTTATTATTGTTATTATTATTATTATTATTATTATTATTATTATTATTATTATATATGAGATAAGAACGAAGGAAGGGAGGAGAACCTTCTTTCTTTCTTCTTCTTCTGTTCTTCTTCTTCGTGGACAAGAGAGCACGAGAGAGAGAGAGAGAGCACGAGAGAGAGAGAGAAATGTGATCTTCATCAAAATTTCTTAAGGATTTTAAGAGTATTGAAGATGAAAATGAAGATTTGGCAAGCTATACAAGTAAGTACATATTTCTTGAATGAATTTTATTGATTATATATATATATAGGTATATATCTTCTTGTTTTGATTTCTTTTGGATTGAGGTTAAGTTTGGTATGATTGGTGGGTAAAAGGAGGATAACAAGAGATTTAAGTATGTAAATGTGTGGAATTGATATCTAAGTGATGATTAGTTGAGAAAATTGTGAGAAAAATGATAAAATGTTGATTTGGGGTTTGGTTTGGATGAATTTCGAGTGTTTGGTCTTTAAATTATTGTAGGACACGGCCAAGTTATGAGAGACACGGCCAAGTTAGGGCAAATTTGGCCGTGTTGGATGAGTTTTGGAGAGACACGGCCACTGGCTTGGCCGTGTCCCTTGCCTGTGTTTGTTACTGTCTGATTTATGTTGAGAGACACGGCCGTGTCCCTTGCCCGTGTCTGGTACTGGATTGTTGTGTTGAGAGACACGGCCACTGGCTTGGCCGTGTCCATTGCCCGTGTTTGCTACTGCTTGAATTGGTGTTGAGTGACACGGCCACAAGCTTGGCCGTGTCCCTTGGGCGTGTTTGCTACTGGATGATTGTATTGAGAGACACGGCCACAAGCTTGGCCGTGTCCCTTGAGGGTGTTTGTTATTGTGTTTGTTATTTGGTTTTCATACATTGTTGGATCTTTAAATGTCTTTTGTACCTAAACACACTTAAACCAATAATGATCCAACCAAATGTATATGGAAGATTCTAAGTCCTTGAATAAGGTAAATTGTTATGTATGAATATATCAATGATGATATAGGAAATGTGAAAGATATAGTGATCAATGAAAAAGTATGTGCAATGTCAATGATTATGTATACTTGAGTGATGAATTGAATTGATCAATATGATTTGATGATAATGTTGATATTATATGAACCATGTGATGTTTTATGTATTGTAAATATTATGAATTGTATTGTGCTATATGTAGATTGATGATGCATATGAAGAATGATATGTTGGGTACAACGTGGAATATCATGAGATCATTGATGATGAATTACCTTAATGTTATGATTGAGGCTTGTTTGCCTAATTGATGATATAAATGTACATTTTAATATTGAAGATTGAAGTGTTATATTGTGAAATGAAATGTAAAGCCATTGTGATTGGCTATGATGATGCAATTGAAAGAAATAAGGTATGTTTGCCTAAATGATGATGAGAATTGAGAATGGAAATGATAATGAAATAATAAATGAATTGTGTGACTAATGTGTTATTCCATTTTCAGAGTTTGTTGTTGGTGGCATGCCTATTAGTAACAATCTCTTGAAGTTAGGTTGGATTTGATCCTTGAAGCCAAGTTGGGTTGAAGTTTAACATGTTTTACTCCCCTTGAAGCTTGGTTGGGTCTAATCCTTAAAGCCTAATTGAGATGTTACAACCCTTGAAGCTAGGTTGGGTTTGGTTCTTGAAGCCAAGTTGGGTTGATACTTAGCATGCTTTGTTCCCCTTGAAGCTTGGTTGAGCCTAATCCTTGAAGCCTAGTTGGGTCTATGATAATGATAAATGTGATGATTAAACCAAAGCATTACTCTGAAAATTGAATGGCATATTAGTGTGTCTTGGGCCCATGCTTGTTTTTGTGTAATGCGAGTCATGAATGGTAATATGATTGATAAATAAGGTATATGGAAACAATGTTGAAACAAATGAATAATGAGATCTATGAATGCTTTTGATGGAAATGTGTTTCATGATTAATGAATTGTGAATAAAATGATGTTATGAAGTATGAGTTTGTAATATGTGTATTGATATGTTGAAAGTGAATATGGCTTAAGGAGTTTTGTTAAGATATGAGGTTATGGAATTGTTGTATGATGTGTAACATGTTTGTGAATGTGGAATTTGTGAGAATTGTTCTTATAAAGGTTTGAATGATGTTTTGTTGTAATAATGTATACATATATATGTGTATATGAAATAGAAAGGGTAAGTATTGTGTTGTGAATATGCTATGTAATGATGTATTTAATTTATGAGATTAGTGGCAATATATGAAGAATCCATTGAGAAAGAAAAACGTGGTAAGAGAACAATAAAACATGATGCTAAAATTATAAGGTATGATTATTTTGTAATGTATACTTTATTATTTAATTGTACTACTAAGCTCTCGGGCTTAGCGCGGTTGTGTAATCGCGCAGGTATTTATGCGGATGATCTGGATGCCTAGCTGCTATGCCACGAGAAAGGTAAGAGTGTCTCGAGACCAACTAGAAGGTGATGCATACATGTATAATTTTATTTAGGTTTTATTTTTGATAACAATAATGATTCTTATAAATGTTTCTTAATTTAATATAATATTGCTTGACCTTGGATAAAGATTGTTAAATAAAAAGCTAAAAGTGACATTCTTATATTTTATATATGCATTGTATGTATACCAGGTATATGTATAGTGCTTATATGAAGTATAGGGGCGTTACATTAGGTGGTTTCAAAACAGGTGGATTTAGCAGATACTCTTTTATACACTCAAAGACCTTTAGACACTCTTCATTCCACTTGACTAGCTAGTTCTTTTTAAGCAATTTAAAGATATGTTCACATACCGTGGTATGCTTTGCTATGAACCTGCTAATGCACTGTCCGATGAACCCCCAAACTTCCTTCTCCATCTTAGAGCTGGCATATCCCTGATTCTTTAACCTTGTCAGGGTCAATCTCAATGTCGTTTGGGCCAATCACATGCCCCAACATTTTGCCTAAAGTAAATCCAAACACACACTTCTTTGGATTTAACTTGAGATTATACTTCATTGCTCTCTCAAAGAATATCTCTAGGTTTTGGAAATATTGTTCTCTTGTATTTGACTTTACCATCATGTCATCAATATAGACCTCAACTTCCTTATACATCATGTCATGAAACAAGGTGGTGGTCATCCTTTGATAGGTTGCTTCAGCATTCTTTAATCCAAAAGGTATTACCTTATAACAAAATATACCCCATGTAGTAATGAAGGCAGCTTTAGCTTTATTCTCTTGGGCCATTAACACTTGATTGTATTTGGAAAATTTGTCTAAAATTGAGTGTAGCACACTAGAGGCTGCACTATCAATAAGGACATCTATATGGGGTAAAGGAAAGTCATCCTTAGTGGAAGCCTTATTCATGTCTCTATAGTCTACACAAACCCTAATTCTTTCATCTTTCTTTAGCACGGGTGTAGACCCTTAATTTTTGACCTAGTCCGGTCCAATATATTTTAATAAGTCCAAAATAATTTTTGTGTTGTCCAATATATTTTAATTAGTCGAAAATAATTTTTGTGTTATCTTAATTAAATAATATTTGCTTTACTATTTAGTTTTTATAATTAATAATAAATAAATAAAAATAAAAATCAGCGACGAAAAATTTCGTCGCCGAAAAGGGGTCGAACGAAATGGCCCGCAGGCAATTTCGTAGCCCGCAGCCCGCAAGTTCCCACGGCAGTTTTTTTTTTTTGCCAGTAAAATTTTTTCGACGTAATTTTTTCCGAAACCAAATTTAAATTGATTTCGGTTTCCTTTTCTTATTTAATGTTAGATTCCATGAACAATTAAGATTAATCATTAAAATCTTCTATAAATAAGACTAAAAACAACACAAGGAGGAGAATCGAGAAGAGCGAGTGAAATGAGAAAACTTTGAGTCGATTGTACTAGAAGAAACCTTTGGCAGTGAAATCAATCGAACTTTTTAAGAGAAGAATAAGCAACAAAACAATCAATCCATCAAAGGTAGCCATCTTACCTTTGTCCTTGTTCATCCAAGAATTAATTTTTGATGGAACCAACAAACGAAGGTATGAATTTCAAATCTTTTTTTATTTATAATAGCTTGAATCTTTAAACTCTTTCTTTTGATTCTAAAAACCTTAGAACCCTAATTTACTTTTTCTAAACCTTAGAACCTTAAATCGTCTCCTTTATTTTCAAAAACCATAAAATCCTAATTTGTTTCTTTTGTTTTCCTAAAAACCTTAAATCGTTCTTAAACCCTAAAAATCATTCTTCTGTTTCCCTAAAACCTCAAAAACCCTAATTTATTCTCTTTATTCGCAAAAATCTTAAATTGCTTCTTTTGTTTCCAAAAACCTTAAATCGTTTTTCTTATTTCCAAAAGCTTTTAAAAACCCTAAACTATTTTCTTCAACTTCAAAACCAAAACAGTGAACTTCAAACCAATTATTCTAAACCCTAATTTTCCTAAAACCTTAATTCCCTCAAAACCAAAACTGTAGACCCTAGTTTTCCTAAACCTAATCCTTGAAACCTTAAAATCTTATAAATTTAAATATTAAAATTCAATATAGTAAATCCAAAATAATAATCCAGTAACTGTAAATCATAAACCTAATGTTTTAATATCCAAACCCTAATTTCATGATTTTTCCCTTCAAACCCTAATTTGGTTAATCAAAGAACCTTATCAATCGCTTAAATTATAAAACCTTAATCCATTTTAATTCCCTTAAAACTTACTATAGCTTAAACCAATAAATTCTAAAACCCTAAACATTAAATAAAAACATCTTAAATAAAAATAGTAGCCTTAATTTGTATCTTTACTTACTTTATTTATTTTTAGATTTGATTGTGTAGTTCATTATATACTTTAATTTATTTTATATGCTTTGATTTATTTAAGTTCAATGCTTAGTTTATTTAAATTATCATCGATGAATATTTTATATTTTGATTGATGTTTAATATCTTTGGTGAATGATTTATTTATGATGAATGGTTATTTACCTTTATCGATTTACTTTTAATTCCAAATGTTGTAAGAGGTATGTTTCCACTTTGTGAGTACCTCAAATATCATGTAATTTAAATAGCTTTTATATTTTAATCCAATGTAAAGGACATGTTTCTACTGTTTGGTGGGTGTCCTGTTAGTTTAGACATGGGTGATGTAAGGGTATGTTTCCATCCTCGGATGGGTGTCCATTTATTTGTTTTGCTTGGACATTGCTTTGATTTTTAATATAACGATGCTTTATTTCAATTGTTGCATGTAATATGGATTATGTTGTTATATTTAAGAATTTTATAATATTAAGACCTGTAAAGGAGGCCGGTTCTAATGAACCGAGCGTTGTGGGGGTGCTGGGCCATTTCTCACCTTCTCCACACGTACCCAACTTTCCAAACCCATTAGGGGGTTGGGGATTCCTTAGGAATCGAGTCATCCACCCTTTCTTTTTTCCCAGCCCATCCAGGTGGCAACTCCATTTTCTCCAGACTTAGGTCCGTGTTCACTAAGTTCCCGAGCCTAAACAGTGTCGAAGTTGCAAGAACCATTCCACCGAGAGTGGGGGCAAAAATCCCCGCTCACAACGGGAACTATATTGGCTAGCAAATCAGGATGATTTATCACTTTAAAGAACTTCACTTGTATTTGTTTAGTGACTTCTTCTTTGATCAATTCTGCCCATTCCAGTCTTAACCATCTAAGCTTTTATTTGATAGTTTTCATCATGTGAGTGTAAGTAGGATCCAAGTGCTTGGCTATATCTCGATCTATTCCAGGCATTTCCTCATAAGACCAAGCAAAAACCTCTTCATATTTTTTAAATATTGTTTTTAATCTCTCTCTCTCTCATCAGGAATAAGGTCGAATGCTATGCTAATGCTTTTAGGATTATTGGTTGTTCCCAAATTTAATGATTGTGTATCAACAGAGTTAATATTAAAGATGCTCATGTAACCACTATTTGAATGTATGCAACCAACAAGAAAAACATCACACAAGTAAACAAAATCAAACTTTATTAAATTCATTTTGGAAAAGAAAACATCATCATCCTCATATAGAGAAGGCAAATTAAAATCAAAATTGAAATCAACATCAATGTTCTCATCATCATAAACTAAAAGGTCTTCAAACTATTCTTCGATGAGAGTAGCAATTTCCTCTAGAGTCTTCTGGATCTTCAAGGCAACTTATTTCTTCTCTTCTATGCTAGGCTCTTTGCCAGTTGGCAGGTCAAGCTTTTTCTCTTCATGTTCCATGAATTTAGCAACATCAGCAAAGATCTCAAACCCGAGGATCATCTTTTCCATAAACATGATTGGTTCCGGCTTTCCTTAGAGTTGTCCTAATTCTGGTGCTTTGATAAATAATTCTTTAATTGGAGGAAAATTCATCTTCTCATTCTTTTTCAGCAAAACAACTCCTTTTGCTTCATCATATCCTAACCCTTTCTTGGAAGTTTGTGTCTTGAAATTTGGAAGCCCTGTTACACCTGCCTTCTTCTTTCCAAGGCCAGTACCGGGTAGATAGTTTATTTTCTTCATCATAACCATAATTATAGGACCCATAATCTCATTATAAAAAACACACATCCACTTGAACACTATTGAGAGGCCTCTCAACCATCAAAGCATTTACTACTTCATTATCCTCAGCCTTGATGACCACTGTCTCATCCCCATTTGGAAACTTGATCTTTTGATGGAGCGTAGAAGGAACTCCACCTAGAGGATGAAACCAGGGTCATCCCAATAATAGTGTGAAAGTGAGAGGGATATCCAAAACAAAAAATTCTACCATAGATTCAATAAGACCCGCTTTCATAATAGCTTTGAAAGTTCCCTCAGCATGCCTAATGGTGTAAAACTATGCTATTGCAATACCGCAAGTGCACTGGTCGCTCAAGTAATAAAGTAATGAGTGAGTTATCGTTCCACCAAGGACAAGGCCAAGTACTAGTGTAAATTTTAACCGTTGTTTAGTAAATAAATAGTTTGTGAAGTTTTGTAATTAAAGATAATTAACTTAATAACAGAAAATAGAGAGAGATTGAGTGTTGAATGAATTGATTGATGATGAGAATACTATCCAGATATTGAATCCCCCTAGCCACAATTATATTTATGAAAATCAATTCAATTAAACCAAATAATAGAGTTGAATTGGCATTCCTCTAAATTAGACTAAAACCTTTCTCAAGTGAATTAATCCTTAATCCCTAAGTAGAATGCTGGAATATCTTCTCAAACATAATTAAGTAGATCTTGAATTAAGAATAAGGAATTATAAACCAAAGGATCTTATAAGTCTATCTCTAGTACTCCAATCAATCCTCAATCCTTATTAGTATTCAATTCATATCAAGCTTTCTCAAGTCAATAATTTGAAAATTGCATCCAATCAATAAGCATGCTATTATCAATTGGAAATAAATTATTAAGCATCATAAGAATAAAACAACTCAATCAAATGATTTAATTAAATAAAATTATTCAATCCATACAAAAAAGCTAGGGTTCATCAATGTCTAAATAGAGAATGAGTTACTCATGTTCAAAACCATAAAACTAGAATAAGAGAAATAAAAAAAAGAATCCAAACAATCCATTGCGAATAATTCATATTTCTTCACTTGAATCCTTGAATCTTTGTTCAGATCTTGTTTAGAATATGTCTTCACCTTCAATATCAACTCCAAAACTCTCCTCTTTGCTTTAGAAGTCGGCTCTAGGTTATAAAATATGAAAATTGGATCCCTAATTCGTGCTTCAGCTTAGCTTTTATAGTGCAAATATTTTCACCTGACACGCCCATTGACACACCCATGTCACTAGGCGTGTCATTGCCACTAGGATTTTGAATATAAGGCACATTTAGTGACACGCCCACGTCACTGGGCGTGTCACAGCCACTGTGAATCATTGCAATAAGCACGCTTGGTGACACACCCATGTCATTGGGCATGTCAATGCTTCTGTATGGCAGAATCAAGGGCATGTCCATTGACACGCCCATGTCCATAGGCATGTCACTTGAAGAATTTTGCTCTTTTCTTCTACTTTCATCCGTAATTCATCCAAAATGACCATAAGCCTCAAAATACAGAGAATTCCTGAAATTAACCCTAAAAAGCACTTGAACAAAAAAATTAAACTCAATTGGATAATAATCATATTAAGAAATAGGGCAAAATATCATCAATTGTGCACTTATCAAATTCCCCCACACATGAGTTTTTGCTTGACCTCAAGCAAACTAAATCACTATAATAAGTAGAAATGATGGACCCCTCTATATTCAAAATGAAAAGAAAAGTTTGACAATACTCAAATCAGAAAACGCGACGTTCTCAACCAAAAACAAATTCACAATTATAACAGCTGAATCTAGAAGTTTCAAAAAAAAAATTTCACAGACCTAAAACCTAAAAATCCAGAGTTAAAAGATTGAGCATAAAATTCCAAAAAATCCAAAAGCCATGAACCAAATACTAAAAATGTAAATTTTCTCTTAAGTTCTTTAACGCTTTTTTTTATTTTTTATTTTTTTAACTGTATATACATATATATATTATAAGGAGCCCGACTTGTTTGAACTAATACTAACTTTTGACACGAAGATAAACATTTGTGATGCCGAACCCGTTTACTCAGCCAGAATCACCGTTCAAATGGCCACTAGCACTATTCATGATTCCAACTCATTTGTTTCAATTCAAGAGTAAAAATCAGTAGAACAGGGATAAATTTTCAAAGCTCCTTTAATTAGAATTATTTGTTTATTTATATTTATATTTATTTTTATTTTTTTTACTGCTCAAGGGTCAGAAACTTAAGGATCATACTAAGTCTGACTCAAGAATCTAAGGAATTATAACATGCTCAAAACTGTAACTAAGGTTTTAAACTACAGATGTGTCCAATTTCCATCAATCCACTACCTAATTATAGCTATTACAGTCGATCCTCAGCAATTGATCAAGATCGCAAGTTAACCTCAATAAGAAAATGTCATTTAGAAAATCACAAATTAATTTAACATATAAAGGGGAACCATTTCAATTCACACTATTACAGCAATCTAGTTTGCTTAAATAAAAAAACAATTTGCAGAATTTAATTGAGACAAATGAATCAAATGGAATGAATGAAATAATAGAAACTCAATCAAGAACGAGTACCTCTCCCCCACACTTAAGACACACATTGTCCGCAATGTGTGTGCAAAATAAGAAATAATGAAGAGAGAGAAAAATTGCCCTTCCATGTCCACGATTGGACAAATATGAGTACGATGCCAAGAGAATGGTGAAGGCAAATTTGCTTTAAAACAAAAATCCAAAATGCATAAACAAGGTTAAGACATAAATAAATGAAATAAACAAACAAATGAAACAGTTCGTAAAGAAAATTGCAATTGTCCAAAATGATTGAAAATAAAGAAACAGAAAAAAAAATAGTAAATAAGTTAAGAACATGAAATAAAATATAGGCTAGTCAAAAATCGACGCATCGCTGGAATCGTCACCACTGGTCTCATCATCGGAGACATCAACTGGAGGTGTAGGTGCAGGTGTAGGGGCAGGTGGCTGGTATGGTAGAGGTGGTGGTTGTGAAAGGTGAAACCCTTGATACGTCCAAAACTCTAACATGGATTGTTCCAGCTATTGCCTTCTTAAGATCTCGTGATCCAGTTGGGCTTGGAAAGAAGTAGTCTATTCAAGTATGAATTATTGCATCTGGTCCTACTGAGTTAAGATCTTATTCTGATTAAGCCCGATATTCCCTATTGTCCCTTTGATCCTAGAAATCTGATGCTCTAAATCTATGAGTTTCTTGTCATCATCCTACTCAACATTAACTGACTGGCACCAATCTCAAAATGTAGGAGTCTGGACAAAAGATGGTCCAGCAGAAGAAGAAGGTGCAGCAGTGGAAGAAGGCCAAGCGGTAGTGGTTGAAGGCCCAGCGGCAGTGGACTAACCCAAAAAAATTTGTCGGTGGAGGTGGTGGTATATCCGAAGGAGCAACAGAAGGGGCTGCCTCTGGTATATCTGAATCCATAGGAGGTGCCTGCAGCCCAGCTACCTTCTCCTGGTTCAATCTCTTCAATGTGTCCATAACCAATAACTTGGGAAAACCATCCACCGTCATAGGGAGGCAGGCATCTAACACACCCAGGCGACCAGCGAGTCGTGTGACATACATTCCACCATGTAAAGTACCTGATGCTCCCTTTTTAAATTGCTCATAAAAAAAAGTGTGATGGCATGTGCAACATTGCACTGGGTCTTCTGTACCATGCAGCGTAGGAAAAATAGATCTCGCAGGCTTACCACCCCTGTGCTGCTTAGCCAAACTAACAGGTTGTGCACCACTCGGCAGGGGAAGGACTCAGAGTTGGATGCCTTAGAAACCTTGGGTTGATATTTATCTATAGTGGGTGCAAAGGTCCTCCAAACCCGAGGAGGAGCAACCTCATACTCGACAAAATCCACCTCAAAATTTAGATAATCAAAAGTCTGTACCTCCTCTGAAGTATATAACCCAAGATGCACCCCAAGGTCATTAATGCTCAAGTGGAATCTCTGCCCTCCCAGTCTAAATTTAATTGTTGGCTCGTAATTGAAACCTTAGCCTTCTGGAACTAAAAGGTGCAGTAGAATTCCAATGTCAGCTCTCTATAGGAAGGCTCATTGATGGAGAACAGTTGGTCCCATCCTGGTTGATTGATCAGTTCCCGGATATCTGATGCAATATTTGCTAGTTCCATAGCGTCCCAATCTAAAACATGAGGTGGGGACCAATGACACGGGCCAGTCCTAGAATATGCTCAATTTACCCCTCAAAATCAAATTTCTTCTATAAATTCAAATGAATGTAAGGCAAACAAACCACCAACCAATGATAGAAGGATAAAACTAAAACAAAATGACGACACAAACCAAAAACACAAAAATTAAAGACACAAAAATTAAAGAATGAATAAAACGGTGGGTTGTCTCCCACCCAGCACTTCTTTAACGTCGTATTAGTTGGACGGTCAGGGCAAATTTCCCTAGTCTTGGAGGTGTAAAACCTCCTTCAAGTCCTGTATTTCCCCTCCAAAGTATAATTTGAGCCTGTGCCCATTTACTTTAAAATCTCCTTTTTCTAGGTGAGTTATTTCAACCACTCAGTAGGGGAAAACTTCCTTAACAGTAAAAGGACCAGACCATCGAGATTTTAACTTACGTGGAAAGTGTCAAAGCCTTGAATTGTACAATAATACCTGATCTCCTGCTTGAAACTCTTTTCATTCCTTAATGCGAGCATCATGCCATCTCTTGGTACGCTCCTTATACATTCTTGCATTGTCATAAGCTTGCAATCTCCATTCATCTAACTTGTTTACCTGCAACTTTCTCCTTTCACCTGCACGAGCTAGATCAAGGTTAATCTGTTTGATAGCCCAGTATGTATTATGTTCAATTTCTATAGGTAAGTAACAAGCTTTTTTGTAAACTAGCCTAAACGGCATAGTGCCCAAAGGAGTTTTAAATGTAGTCCTAAAAGCCCATAGAGTATTGTCCAATTTCTCGGACTAATCCTTTTGGGATCGCTCTACAGTTTTTTCAAGAATTCTTTTAATCTCTCTATTCGTGTTCTCAACTTGGCCACTACTTTGGGGATGGTAAGGAGTAGCAAACTTATGTGTAACTCCTAATCTTTTGAAAATTTTCTCAAGCTGAACATTACAAAAGTGAGTACCCCTATCACTTATGATTGCTTTCCATGTACCAAATCGAGAGAACAACTTCTTTAAAAACTTCATCACTACCCTAGCATCATTGTTCGCCAAGGCTTGGGCTTCAGGCCATTTAGAGACATAATCTATAGCAACAAGAATATATTTGCTACCAAAGGAATTTGGAAATGGTCCCATAAAATCGATCCCCCATACATCAAAGACTTCACACACTAAAATTCCATTTTGGGGTATCTCATCATGAGATGAAATGTTTCCAGTCCTTTGGCAATGATCATAATGGTTCACAAATTTGTAGCTATCCCTAAACAAGGTGGGCCAATAAAATCTTGATTATAGTACCTTTTGAGCAGTCATATTGGCTCCCATATGACCACCAGCTGGTCTAGTATGGCATTGACTAAGAATGTTCATTATTTCGGGCCATGCCACACACCGTCAGATAATGTGATCCTTACATAATCTAAATAAAAAGTGATCCTCCAAAAAATAATACTTTAAATTGGAAAAGAATTTCTTCTTTTCTTGATAAGTTAAGTCCTTAGGAAGTTCTCTAACAGCTAAATAGTTAGCAAAATATGCAAACCAAGGTGCTTCAAAATTTAAATTACTTACCTCACTTACCATGGTGTACAGCTGCTTATCAAGGAAGTGATCATCATTGTCCCCTTCTTCAAACCTCTCCAAGGTTGGATTCTCCAAGCGAGAAAGGTGATCTGCTACCAGATTTTCAGCTTCCTTTTTGTCTTGAATCGTCAAGTCAAATTCTTGCAATAACAAGACCCAATGGATTAGCCTAGGCTTTGCATAAATACCTCAAAGCCGAATGGTCTATATAAACAATCACATTTGACAAGATTAGATATGATCTAAACTTGCCAAAATCAAAAACTATAGTTAGCAGCTCTTTTCAGTAGTTGTGTAATTAGCTTGAGCTGTGTTCAAAGTCTTTCTTGCATAGTAGATAGGTTGGAAGTATTTCTCCTTGTGTTGACCCAAGACTGCTCCCACTGCAAAGTCACTTG
Source organism: Garcia nutans (assembly GCA_947685225.1). Classification (NCBI taxonomy): domain Eukaryota; kingdom Viridiplantae; phylum Streptophyta; class Magnoliopsida; order Malpighiales; family Euphorbiaceae; genus Garcia; species Garcia nutans. The sequence continues at coordinate 8,712,978 of CANTUV010000068.1, forward strand.
CATCGCACAATAGTTCAAATGGTAGATTCCAATTGGGAGCTACCATGATTGGAGTATGGGTCAATTTCTCCTTAAGAGTTGTGAATGCTCTAAAACATTCCTCATCAAAAACAAAATCCACATCCTTCTCAAGAAGTCTTGTTAGTGGACGGGCTATCTTAGAAAAATCTCGTATGAACCTCCGATAAAACCCCTCATGTCCTAGAAAACTTATGATGGCCTTCACAGATGTGGGTGCTGGTAACTTCTCAATGGTGTGTACTTTAGCCCGATCCACCTTAATGCTCTTGCTTGAAATTTTGCATCCCAACACGATTCCCTCTTGAACCATGAAATGACACTTTTCCCAATTAAGCACTAAGTTGGTTTCCTCACATCTCATCAAGACTCTTTTAAGATTTTGCTAACAACTTTCAAATGAGATTCCATAGACCAAGAAATCATCCATAAACACCTCCATAATGTCCTTAAAAAGTTCATCAAAGATTGCCACCATGCACCTCTGAAATGTCGCAGGTGCATTACATAACCCAAATGGCATTCTTCGATATGTGAATGTCCCATATGGGTTGGTGAATGTAGATTTCTCTTGGTCTTCCGGGGCAATTGGAATTTGGAAATAGCCTGAAAGACCATCCAAAAAGCAATAATACTCGTGTTCGGATAACCTCTCCAACATCTGATCGATGAAGGGCAAAGGAAAATGGTCTTTCCTAGTTGCATCATTGTGAGTGGGATTTTTGCCCCCACTCCAGGTAGAATGGTTCTTGCGACTTCGGCACTGTTTAGGTTCGGGGCCTTAGAGAACACGGACCTAAGTTCAGAGAAAATGGAGTCACCACCCAGACGGGCCAGGAAAAAGAAAGGGGTGGATGACTCGATTCCTAAGGAATCTCCAACCCCCTAGTGGGTTCAAAAAAGTTGGGTATGTGTAGGGAAGGTGAGAAATGGTCCAGCACCCCCACAATGCCCAGTTCATTGGAACTGGCCTCTTTTACAGGTCTCAAATATAACAATATTATCCATATTACACACAACAATTAAAATAAAGCATCGATATATTAAAAATCAAAACAATGTCCAAGCAAAATAAATAAATGGACACCCATCCGAAGATGGAAACATGCCCTTACATAATCCATGCCTAAATAGGACACCCACCGAAAGATAGAAACATATCCTTTACATTGGTCTAAAATATAAAAGCAATTTAAATTGCATGATATTTAACTAATGAGGTACCCACAAAGTGGAAACATACCTCTTACAACATTTGGAAATCAAAATAAATGGATAGAAGTAAATAACCATTCATCATAAATAAATCATTCATTAGAGATATCAATCATCAACTGAAATAAAAAGTAAACATCCATCCACGATAAATTAAATAAAGCATTGCAAATAAATCAAAGCATATAATAAACTACATAATCAAATAAAGCAAGTAAAGATACAAATTGATGTTTACTGTTTCCATTTAAAGTTCTTTAATTAATATTTAAGATTTTGGGATTTAAATATATTTTTTTTAAGAACAAACAACCTGCCAAATTTATTAATGAATTCAAAAATGTGGCATGCCACTACAGTTAGAAAGAATATAGCCCCTGATTCTCTTAGGTAATGAACTAAAAGTATTAAAAACTATAGACCTATTCTCCATTCTAGCAAGTAGAGCTAGGGAATTGGCAACTTGATTTCCCTCTCAGTAAAAATGAGAAATAACTGAATTAGAATGCTAAAGGAAGGCACGAATTTGAACCACCCTAACATCTTGTAAACTGTTGTGGCCCTTAATAATCTACACCAACAATAAAGAGTCAACTTCTATATGAACATGAACATCCAAAATTTGCTGACACAAATTTACAGCTTCAAGCAGTGCTTGCATCTCATCATCGAATGGTGAATGGGCTTTGAGTTTATAAGCAAAGGCAGAAACCAATTGGCCATGTTCGTCTCTTAAAATAGCTCCACCCGAAGCAGCTGAGGAGGTAAAAGATGCATCTATGTAAGTTTTAAGGTTCATGCTACTGTAAGTTTTAAAGGAATTGAAATGGATTAAAGTTTTATAATTTAAGAGATTGATAAAGTTTTTTAATTAACCAAATTAGTGTTTGAGGAGTAAAATCATGAAATTAGGGTTTGGATACTTTAAAACATTAGGTTTATGATTATTAGCTATTGGATTGTTGTTTTTAGGCTTACTGTGTTTGAATTTTAATATTTAGGTTTATAAGGTTTTAGAGTTTTAAGGATTAGGGTGTAGGAATATTAGGGTTTACGATTTTTGGGGGAGTTTAGGGTTTAAGAAAAGTTGGGTTTAAGGTTAACTAGTTTGGGGTTACTGTCTTGGTTTTGAAGTTGAATTAGGGCTTTTAATTTTTCGAAGAATGTATTTGATTTTAGAATTTGGAAAAATTATTTATAGTTCTATAAAGCTTTATGTGATTTTAAGAAACTGTAAAGTGAGTTTGAGTTTGGATATTTAACAAAACATTTGGAATTTTGGAAAAGAATTAAAAGAAAACTAGTTTAGAGTTTTATGGTGTTTTTTTTTGGAAATAAACAAAACAATTTAAGGTTTATAGAAACAGAAAAGATATTTTTTAGGGTTTTTGGAAAGAAAATGATTCAATTTAGGGTTTTGGAAAATTGGAAAGCAGATTAGGATTTTGGTAAATTAACGAAATGATTTAAGGTTTTGAAAAGTTGGAAAGTAGATTAGGGTTTTAAGATTTTAAAGAAACAGAAACAACAATTTAAGATTTTTGGAAAACAAAGAAATGAATTAAGTTTTTTAGAATCAAAAGAAACAATTGGATGATTGAAGCTATTGTAAGGAAAAAAGAGATTAGATATTCATACCTTCATTTGTTGGTTCCACCAAAAATTGCTTCTTGGATGAATAAGAACAAAGGCAAGATGGTTGCCTTTGATGGAATGAATTGCTTGTTTGCTTCTTCTTCTCTAAAAAGTTCGATCGTTTTCCTTGCCAAAAGATTTAAAGTCCGATATCTTTTTCTAAGTTTTTCCTTCACTCCATTCTCCTCCCAAAGGTTTTCTTTTTGTGTTGTTTTTTAGTCTTATTTATAGAAAATTTCGATGATTAATTCAACTTGTTTACAGAAACTAACATTAATTAAGACAAGAAAACCGAAACCAAATAGAATTTGGTTTTAAAAAAAATTGCGTCGAAAAAATTTCTCTGGCAAAAAAAAAACTGCTGCGGAAAAATTTTGCTGGCAAAAAAATTGCTACGGGAGCTACGGGCGAAAATTGGCGAGCTGGGCCGCTAGAGTTTTGAAAAAAATTAATGCTTCAAGGTCAAGAACTCATTCTAATGCTGAGTTATTATAGTTTATTCGGCATCATGAAGATGGAAAAATATATCTAATAGCCGGGATACCGCTTCATCGTTGTTCAAACCAAAAGAGCGTGGTAATTATTTTTTCCCTTTTTTATTTTTTTTATTATTTTATTTTATTTTTGTTATGTTATTTATTTATATTTTTTTATTTTATTATTATTGTTTTTTAATTTATGTTTTTATATTATTATTTTTTTAAAAAGTTTAGGAAAGATACATTAATTTAATCAGATTGAATAATATGTACTTATCTGGCTCCTTGTTAGCATGATTGTTGCGTTGTTCGGGCTAGAGGGTGTATCTATAAAGCCCGACAATGGTATGATGTAGTGCCTTCTCGGGTAAGGCAGATTATCCGAGATTGTGGCTTTGAAAGCTTCATCTTACAATTGCCATCTGAGGAGTATCTGATAGACCAGAGCATAGTTCAGGCGCTTGCAGAATGATGGTTGGACACAACTCATACTTTTCACTTGCCCATTGGAGAGATGACAATTGGTCCGATCAATTTTGCTGCTATAACCGGCCTTCAGTATGATGGTGTTCCGGTTCCTCTGTCCAACGATATTTTGACTTCTGAAGAAATTCAACAATTAATTGGTATGGAACAATTGTATAAAGGGCCTTTTAAGATAAAGATCAAGCCAATTCGTAGTTATTGGATGAACTACGAAGGACGGGTTCATAGAGATACGGCCCAATAGTATGCTCGAGGATTTTGTTATATTTGCTTGGGTCGACCATCTTAGGCAGCACTGAATCCTCCATCCATTTATCAGTGTTGAGGGCCCTTTCTTATTTTAGGACAGTGCCATCTTATGGCTGGGGTGAAGCTGGTCTTGATAAAATTTACCAAAATAAGAAGTCTTTTGTCAGCTTGATGGCAGTTGTCGAGGTATTCTTCTTCTACCAATGTCAATTCCACTCCTTTCTTGTATGAATTTGATCTTTACTATTATTGTTGTAGGCATGGGCATACAAACACAACCTTGTGAGGGTGCCTGGTATTTTTCGAGAGAATCGGGTATCCGAAATTAAATTTTTGGTTGTCAGATCGAGTGGAAGTTCCTGGCTCTCACCACATGCATACCCAACGCTTCATGTTGAGCCGCTTAACCTGGGACTGGGTAAAATAGTGTTAGTATGCTCTAAAATTTATGTGAAAGTTTACTTACCTTATGTTATTTTGCAGTAGAATTTGGCCTGGTGGAACCCAGAAGAGCGGACAAACTGGTCTCCCTTTATGAAGGCTGTGCTATCTTTCCAACATACTCACCGAGTCATCGCTGGCCCAGTGTCTAGTGGCTGGTTTCTCGGAGAGAGAGTTTATGAGTGGTTTCTTGGTCCAGAGCAGTGGAGGGTTCCAATGCATTGCCCGGAATATACTTTAAATATTATATCAATGCTGGAGGATGCATGGTGGTCGGCTCGGTACGGTTATGGTGTTGAGACATTTCTCCATCCACCTGGTGCATTTTATGCCCATTTTATTCAAAGAAGGATCTTGAACTTTGATATATCTAGTATTGGTGTATGGAAAATTTCTGAAGAAAATGATGGTACGGATGAAGAGGAACACCATGGAGAGGCAGGAGAATTCATTCCATATCTCGGGGCTGGTACTTCTTAGGTAAGACTTTTACCATTTTCCCATTGTAATTGCTTCTTTCTTAACTTATTTTGATTCTTTAATGATTGTTGCAGGCTGTTGGCTCATTTGATCATGAGGCTGGAACTTCTTTTACTGCCCCTTCATTTGCTCATTCTGGTCTGCCCGAGATGCCATCTCATCCACAGGGCATTGATATTAATTACCTAGTAAGTTTTCCTGATAATTTGTACTATACGTATGCATGATTATGTATGCCCTTACCTTTTCCTTTCTGGCTCATAGCGGATGCTTGAAGATCAAAATAAGAAACTTCAAGAAGAGTTGGCTGCAAGTCGTTAGCAGGCTTCTCATTTTGAAAATTTATATCATCAATCAGAACAAAATTTCTGAGATTTTCGATTTCAGGGGATGAGGGATCCTGACGCTTCTTCATCAAGAGGCCCCCAGACTGATGACCATGAGATCCTTTCATCTACCTCCGATAAGGGCTGTGATAGATCGAAACTCCAAGGTAATAGTAATTTTGGTGCTCCTGCTTCGGGCGAGCTCGAGACAAGTGATTTGCCTCCCCCTCCAACAGGCGATGATTTTTTTAGGGCTTTATTTGATGACCTACCATCACCCTCTTAGTGATGTATAAATATTGTATCAAATAAGCATAAAAATAATATTCCATAATTTCTGCCTTTACTGTAACTCTTTTTTTTTATGTTTCTCTTTTTTTGTCATTATTACTGTGCCACAATTATTATACTTTCTTTTCATGTTTCAATATTTACATAACATCACCACAAAAGCCAAATGCAACACAATAAAGGACTTTTGTCGCTAATTCTTTTCCTCATACAACATGGTCTCGCCCTTTCTCATCACCTTTTCCTTATCAATTTTGGAAAAGCTTGTTTCCTCTATATAAATCTCCTTTTTACGCCTAATTTCATACAGAAGCCAAAAAACTTTCCATTTCAACGTAAAAAACTCCCTTTAACAATTTTGATTTTCCTTCATTCATCAACCATGACCGAACATCATTTAAAGAAGATAAAAATTCTATTTAAGAATATGGAGGCCATTCATTGGCAGCAACTTTCATGGTCAAAACTTGATATTTTAAAGTGTTTTTGAAAATGTTAAATTGGACCACTCCTTTTTACATGCCATGTCTTCCTTTTGGAATGTGGATTCTAGGACATTTAAAATTAATGGCTTTGAAATATGTCCCTTGATTAAAGAATTTGAGGCCATCCTTGGATATCCAAATAATCAATAGATGGCGTTACCCATACTGATTTCCAAGACTCAACAGAAGATGCAGATGCTATTTCAAATTTCAAAGCCTGAAGTTCTTCGGCTGATGAGAGGTGAAAAAATTCTACTTACTCCCTTGATTGATTTTTGTCTCTCTCATTTGGCTCCTACTAAGGCATGCGGGCGCATGCTCTGTCTATACTTGCTTGGCTATTCTTGCTTGTTTCTTTCGATGATGATATTGATCCATGAGTAGTGGATATTATGGACCAAATGGAAGGAGGCTTGTCGCCGATACTTGTGATCTTAGCCGAGACTTTAGTTGGATTAGATCAACTTAAGTCAGGATTGTCAAAGAGACTAACTGGGAGTCCATTGCTGCTTTAGGTAATTACCTAAACTGCCCTTTCAAGTTTTCTATTTAGGTTTTCTTTTTTTTTTATTTTAATGCTCTAATTTTTGCCTAGTCCCCCATGCAGGTTTTCGAAACCAGCGAGCTGTCCGAATTTTTGCCTAAGTTGTCGTTGCGGGTTTTCAACATAGAGGACTCTTCTTCTTATATATATATATATTATATTGCTCTAATTTTTGCCTAGTTTGCCCATGTGGGTTTTCAGAGCTAGCGAGCTGTCCTGATTTTTGCCTAAGCTGCCCTTGCAGGTTTTCAACTTAGCATACCTTTTTTTTTTAAATTTAATTCTTTCCTCACAGATTTGGCTTTAGGAGCGTCTTTGCTGGCTTGATACTCCATCCATGGATTTTGCCAGATATCTGCCACGACATCATTTTACTAGGAAGCTACTGCATCCTGCTTATTCATATGCTAACTGGGTTGACTGAATCCACTCACGCGCTGTAGTCAACATCCGTTGGTTGGTACCTTGGTGGAAGATTCCTCGTATCACCATGCAGACATACTTTATGTATGTTCCCCTTGCTCCTTTTCCTCAAGATACATGTTATGATCCTCGCCGACTTACCCTTTAGTATGGAGCTAAACTTCGCAATTCTGACTTTACTCCCGTGTAAACCCTTAATTTTTTATCCAGTCCGGTCCAATATATTTTAATTAGTCCAAAATAATTTTTATGTTGTCCAATATATTTTAATTAGTCTAAAATAATTTTTGTCATCTTAATTAAATAATTTTTTATTTAGTATCTAATTTTTATTAATAAATAATAATAATAATAAACAAAAAATAAAAAAATAAAAATAAAAAATCAGCGACGGAAAATTTTATCGCCGAAAAGGGTTGCGGCGAAATGGCCTTGGGCCATTTTGCCCGCAGATTATTTCTGCTGGAGATATGGCTTGGCCATTTCGCTTGTAAGGAAATCCTGCGGGCGAAATGGCCCGCATGCCAATTTTGCCTGCCGCTGCCGTAGTTTTCGCCAGTGCAATTTTTTCGCAGCAGTTTTTTTTCTCCAACGCAATTTTTCCGCAACAGTTTTTTCTCACCAGCGAAATTTTTCAACTCAAATTTTTTCAAAACCTAATACAATTAGGTTTCAATTTCCTTTTCTTAATTAATGTTATATTCCGTGAATAACTAAAATTAACCAAAAAAAATCTTCTATAAATAAGACCAAAAACAACACAAAAAAGGGGATCATAAATTGGGAGGAGAAATTGAGACCGAAATTAAGGAGGAAAACCTTGAATCAATTGAACTTTTTTGAGACGAAAAACAAGCAATTCAACCCATCAAAAGCAGCAAAGCTTGTCTTTGTTCTTGTTCATCCAAGAAGTGATTTTTGGTGGAACCAACAAACGAAGGTATGAATTTCTTTATTTGTTTCATGAATTCACAGTAGCTTCATCATTCAAAAATCTTAAAAATAGCTTCTGTTTCTTCAAAATAAAAAAACCCTAAGAACTTTAATTCACCTTTTCTAAAGTTTAAAAACCTTATTTTGTTTATTTGTTTTCCAAAATCATAAAATTGTTATTTTTGCTTCTTCAAAATCTTAAAACCCTAATTGAACCTGTTTCTTTTCAAAACCATAATTTGAGTCTGTTTCTTTCCACAAACCCTAAAAACATCTTTTCTATTTAAATAAACCTTAAATCGTTTTATTTACTTTCATAAAGCTTCATAAAATTATCAATTGTTTCTTCAAATTCTAAAACCTAATGCATCCTCCGAAACCCTAATTCTAAAATTCTAAAACCCTAATTCAACTCCAAAATCCAAAACAGTAAACCCTAACTCCCTTAAAACCTTAAACCCTAATTTTTCTAAGCCCTATTCCTTTAAACTTTAAAACCTTATAAATCTAACTGTTATAATTCTACATAGTAAGCCAAAACAATAATTCATTAACCGTAAATCATAAATCTAAATGTTTTAAAGTGTTCAAACCCTAATTTCATGATTTCACTTCTCAAACACTAATTTGGTTAATCAAAGAACTTTATCAACCTCTTAAATTATAAAACTTTGCTCCATTTCAATTCTTTTAAAAGTCATAGTAGCTTAAACCCATGAATTTCCAAAACCCTAAACACATTAAATAAAGAATCTTAAATAGAAACAGTAGCCCTAATTTGAATCTTTACTTGCTTTATTCAATTTTATATTTGATTATGCTTTGATTTATTTTATATGCTTTAATTTATTTAAGTTCAATGCTTGGTTTATTCAATTTATCATGGATGAATGTTTATTTTATATTTTGATTAATACTTTGATGAATGATTTATTTATTATGAATGGTTATTTACTTTTATCAATTTATATATATTTCCAAATGTTGTAAGAGGTATGTTTCCACTTGGTGGGTACCTCATTAGTTAAATATCATGTAATTTAAATTGCTTTTCTATTTTAGAACCAATGTAAAGGACATGTTTCTATCTTTATGTGGGTGTCCTGTTTAGGCATGAGATGTAAGAACATGTTTCCATCCTCAGATGTGTGTCCATTTATTTACTTTGTTTAGATATTGTTTTAATTTTTAATATATCGATGCTTTATTCCAATTATTTTGTGTAATATGGATAATGTTGTTATATTTAAGAATTTTGTAATATTAAGACCTGTAAAGGAGGCCGGTTCCAATGAACCGGGCGTTGTGGGGGTGCTGGGCCATTTCTCACCTTCCCCACACGTACCCAACTTTTCGAACCCGTTAGGGGGTTGGGGATTCCTTAGGAATCGAGTCATCCGCCCCTTTCTTTTTTTTGGCCAGTCTGGGTGGAGACCCCATTTTCTATAGACTTTGGTCCGTGTTCTCTAAGGCCCCGAGCCTAAACAGTGCCGAAGTCGCAAAAATCATTCCACCGGGAGTAGGGGCAAAAATCCCCACTCACAGTGGCGACTCCACTGGGGATAAGAGAAGTTAATTCTGTTGGTCTTTATATTATTCTATTCTTTCTTATAATGATATTATCCATTGCATCATATTAGATTGCATTGTGTGAGTGAGTTAGGACGCCCGAGTTACCCATGTTGTGTTATGTAAGGGATACCATACTTTCACTCAAGGTATGGAGATCGAGCATGGCATAACCACTCATAGCCTCGTACCATTTGGTATATACTTGCTATGGGAACCTAAGCCTTTTTACCCAAGGACTAAAGCTCATGTAATTGGCCTAGTTACTTTCCTTACGTTTTACCCCAAATGCATGTTGTTTGACTATGGTTAATTTATCTTGGCTTAAATCATGGCATTTTTGGTTTGATCCTTTTCTAATATGACCTAAGTACATTGTAAGCTCAAATAAATTTTTCTTTAAAGTCCAAAAGACCAAAGTTATTTTCAAAACTTTTCAAGATGGTCTTTGGACATAAGACTTTTCTAAAAACAAATAAAAAATTCTTTGGCTCATGGCCCAAATACTAAGCCCAAAATACATTTTTTCTAAGATCTTTTTACAATGGGCTTAGAAACAAAATTGTTTTTATCCAACCTTTTCTTACAAAGAGCTTGCAAATTATTTAGGTCAATTAAGAAATACCAAAAATCAATTGTGAGCCTAGTTTATACTAAGAATAATTAATCATGGTCTTGTTTTTGTCATGAACCATTAGTTACTCTTTTCAAGTGAGAAATCTATCTATAATAAACCTCTTAATTTATTTTTAATCCAATATAGCATAAAAGCTACTATAGTTGGTTGAATGGATTAAAACATAATTAATGGGAATTACTATGAATGGATTTCCATTTTTAAAAATATAACTATTGGTTGAAATGTTCGAGGGAAATATTCAAAAGAAAGATACCCATGTTGGTATTTTGTTAACCATATACCTAGGAAAAGAGACTCGCCATAAGGTAGGAAGGAATGTCCTATTTGTCCTTGTTTGTTGATTATTTGTGCATACATGCATACATACATACATTTGCTTCTCATATCATTGATCCTCCCTGGCTCATAGCCTTGGATTATGACAGTTCAAAAGCCTATGACAATCTGACCTACGCCGGAGACGAAGAATCTAGCAATGACTCAATCTATTTTTACCAAAAACAATGGAGCCTGAATAAATTCAAAGAATGGTGGATGATGCCCTCAATGCCAAAATGGAAGAAATAAAAGAGGCCCTAGCTGAGACCATAAAGAATCAACTAGCTGCAATTTTAGGAAACAATGCTGAAGCATCTGCTAGCTCCAAGAAGCCAAAGGACAATGGGAAGGCTAAAATTGGTGAAGTAGCTTTTGATGATGATAAGGTGATCATTGAAGATGATGATTGGGCTCAATACTACCAAGATCTTCAAGATAAAAAGGAGCGGAAGGTTGTTGAGAAGGCAACTATTGAAAAAACAGAGACATCCGATGTTGAAAAGATGATTGCTGATTTAGAAAAGAAATTTGAGAAGAAACTAAAAACCAAAGAAATGTTCGAAGTCGACAAACTATTTGAGCTAGATGAAGAAGTTTCGTACATGTTCAAAATGCCATCTTTTGCGAAGTTTGATGGAACCGAAAATCCTCATCTCCATGTGAAGCAGTATATCACTGCCATGTAGCCTGCCCGAGCTACTAAGGCTCAAACTCTAAGGTACTTCATGCTCTCATTAGATCCTGTTGTCCAAAATTGGTGCAATACCTTAGATGATGGAACACAAAAGAGTTGGGATTTGCTATATAAGGCCTTCAGTCAGCAATATGGGTATAATATCAAGTTGGAAGTTACCTTAATGGAAGTTGAGTCCATTAGGCAAAGGCCAAATGAGAATTTTATGGACTATGTGAAAAGGTGGAGAAATAAGGTCGCTTTGCTCAAGAAAAGGCTTGACGAATCTGATCAAATAAGGATGATCGTGAGAGGCGTCTTGCCTAATCTCCATGAAAGGACGTCTCACACCTTTATAAGGGACTTCAAAGATCTTCTCCAAGCTGGTCTACAAATTGAAGAGTGGGAAAGGGAGAAGAATCGCTTTTCAATAAAAAGGAATGAGAAAGGGAACTACTAGTCGGGCAATCAAAGCATGCAAAAAGAAGTTGATGTTAATGCCACTAGTTAAGGAGGAATGAAGCAGTTTTCAAAATTAGGGAAGCCACTATCTTGGGTTCTTAATAAGCTACAAAAGAAGGGATTGTTACAACCCTTGACTCCTCGTCCTTTGCCTAATCCTCTTCCACCTAACATTAATACTAATGCATTTTGCCAATTCCATCAAGGGCCTGGACACGAAACGGACAATTGTATGAAGTTGAGGCATGAGATCCAGAATTTAATTGAAAATGGCAAGTTGCCTGAGCTGGATAAGCCCAATACCAAAGGTAATCCATTTCCAAGGTTCAAAAGGGTGGCATCACCAGCAACCTTCATGGTAGGAAAAGGATTAGAAGAAGATTTTGTTTTATCATTCTTTCAAGATGGAAATATTGAAGATATGAAAGGAAAAGAAGCTTAAACTCAACAAACTTTCCTTAGCTTGAATGTTGCTTTTCAATTTTACTTTCTTTAATATTTAATTGGAACTATCGTGCTTTTTAAATTTAAATTTGTTTGAATAAATTACTTTTGTCAAAAATTTTGTTGGTCTTTGTTCATTCTGATGCTCAACCAATGAGGAATCTAGCTTGATAATTCATGAATTAATATATCTATGCATCATGACTTGAATGACTTTACTAGGTGAGGGAATTGCTCTATAGCATTGAGTTATGTATGCTTACTTAGAGAGGGCTCCTGCATAATTACCTTTGTCTAGGTCCTAGTTAGTCTTAGAACATGCTTTGATAAACTTTTGAGGAGAAATTGAACTCTGCTTATTTAAGGGAGAAATGATTTAGGCATTGTTTGGTTAGTCAACAACTAGTATCCACCCATTAAATATCAATCTCTAGTTGTCCCTTTGAGCCTTCATAAAATTTTTGCTTTCTTTTCATTGGCATATAACCCCTAATAACCTGCCCTGAGCTGTTGTGATACTTTTGGCAAGTCTTATGATCACAAAGATGAAGAGGCAAGAAGATCAAAGAAAACAATGATTAGTCCAGATCATAAGGATAGGTGAAGTTCTCAAGACCATGAAGATAGTTGAAGTTCTCAAAACCATAAGGGTAGTTTATGTTTTCAAGACCATAAGGATAGTTGAAGTTTTCAAGACAGTTGAAGTTCTCAAAGTCATAAGGGTAGTTGAAGTTCACTTACTATCTCCAATAAATCAAGACAACATCAACATCAGAGTAACAAATGATTTTATCTCTGTTAAAGAAGATTTATGTTACTCCACTCATCCATTATTAGAAGCCCAAGTCAGTACAAACAAGACAACTCTCTTAGAGCTAGAACCAAACAAAAAAAAGGGAGAAGAGAAGAGGAAAAAAAAAGAAAAAGGAAAAAAGAAAAAAGAAAAGAAAAAGGAAAAAAGAAAAAAGAAAAAAAAAGGACAAAAGGGAAAAAGGAAAAGAGAAAAAGATAAAAGATAAAACCTAAAAAAGCAGTTCTGAAAGCCAACTGAGTTCTCTTTTATCTAAAGCAACAAAAGGCTTCATTTTGGTTCATAAGGACATTTTGACTTGAATTGATCCCAACCCAACCAAAGATTCAATCAAAATTGGAGAAAAAGGAGGAAGATCATCCAGTTCTTGAAAGTTTTGTACTTGATAGTCCTACAAGAAAGAATGACAAAATGATAATTGAAAGGGAAGAGTAAGGAAAGAGAAAGAAGAGGGAAGAGTAAGAAAAATAAAGAGGAAAGAAAAGGGAAAAGAAGAAAAGAAATGAATTTGGGTCTTAAACTTTTTGCAAGGGCAAAGACTGTCCTAATCAAGATCCAGATGAATGCCAAGAAGATAGAAGGAGTTTGGAGTATAGCATGATTGCCTCTAAGCTGCCTAAAATTCAAACAAGAAATTTATAGTGTGAGGGTTTGTCCATTATGTCACACCCGCTCCAATCTCAAAATGGCCTTCACTTAAACCCATGTCCTTTATAGACCCCATTTCAAGCCTATTAAAGACCTGTTGATCTCCCTTGGTAGGTAGAGTCTATTAGTGGAGATAGTTTAGACAATATTTAACTCAAATGAGACATTTGGCCGAGTAATATGTATGTGCCTATCTGAAGTGCAACAATTCTTGCTTAAATAGAAATGATTCCTGAGTTTAGTACGGTAACTAGGGTTGTCATGTTATAAATATGTTAATTTAAAAAATAAAGTCCTGAGGTACATTGACATTAATTTGGCAAAGCCAACATTTGATTTCAAAATCAAAATTAAAAAAAAAAGTGTTTTGTCATACAAACCCTTCAAGTTATGGGAAGTATGTTGAACCTCCAAAGGACATATTGGTCTTGAAGAAACTACCAACCGACATGCTGAAATATAGTTTGAAATGGATGCATCCCTGACTCTACTGCTTAGAGTGTCCACCACTCATGTTTTCAACATCTTGAAGATAAAAGCCACAAATGCAAAGTTTTCAATCATTCCAATACAACACTTGAACAAGCGTCAAAAAGGAACCAATGAGAACACTTCTGCTGAATACCTCAATTTATGGGTCATGGAATGACTGTAAGTATTATCATGCATATCATGCATACATGAGCATATCACATCACACTTTCTTATCTTGTATTGTCTATTCTTTATTAAGGTAAAAGGCAAACACCTTGTGAAGTAAACAATCAAAAGAAGATATCAAACCCATTAGAAAAGAAAGTTCCAGTAATTTGCAAAGAGAAGAAATGCGTGCTTGTGCGAAGAACTAAATAACAAAAAATCAATCAGAGCTCGCATAGAAAAATCATGGGTTTGAGCCTACATATGGGGCAAAGTTTCTCCTTTTCAATTTTTAGAGTTTATATATAAAACATTTTCAAACTCACTTACAAATATTTTGCCACACAGGGGGGCAAGGAGATGATACAAGGTCCAATTAAAAATCAAATTAGTCTCAGGTCCAAGTACCCATTCTCGAGTCCAAGCACCCATTCTCTGGTCCAAGTACCCAAATCAATTCAAGCTTGGGGTCCAAATACCTAATCTCGAGTCCAAGTACCCAAATCAATTCAAGCTCGGGTCCAAGTACCCAATCTCGGGTTTAAGTACCCAAATCAATCCATTCTCGGGTCCAAGTACCCAAATCAAATCAATCTCGAGTCCAAGTACCCAATCCTAGGTCCAAGTACCCAAATCAAATTCAATCTAGGGTCCAAGTACCCAATCTCGGGTCCAAGTACCCAAATTCAATCTAATCTTGGGTCCAAGTGCCCAATCTCGGGTCCAAGTACCCAATCCTAGGTCCAAGTACCCAAATCAAATTCAATCTTGGGTCCAAGTACCCAATCTCGGGTCCAAATACCCAATCTCGGGTCCAAATACCCAAATCAAATCAATCTCGGGTCCAAGTACCCAAATTCAATCCAATCTTTGGTCCAAGTGCCCAATCTCAAGTCCAAGTATCCAATCTCGGGTCCAAGTACCCAAATCAAATTAATCTCGGTTCCAAATACCCAATCCTAGGTCCATGTACCCAAAAATAAATCCAATCTCGGGTCCAAGTACCCAAATCAAATTCAATCTCGGGTCCAAGTACCCAAATCAAGTCCAGAACTCGAACCAGGTCCAGAACCCAAAACGTCAACCATCTCAAAAATTAAGTCTTATTGCTTTTCACTCTCTTTCACTAAAGTTTCATATCATTCAAGCAGGAGGCAAACTGTAGACCCTTAATTTTTGACCCAGTCCGGTCCAATATATTTTATTTAGTCCAAAATAATTTTTGTATTGTCCAATATATTTTAATTAGTCTAAAATAAGTTTTTTTTATCTTAATTAAATAATTTTTTATCTAGTATCTAATTTTTATTAATAAATAATAATAATAAACAAAAAAATCGGCGACGAAAAATTTTGTCTCCGCCTGCCGCTGCTATAGCCAGATGCGGCAACTTTTTCTCCAGCGCAAATTTTCCCTAGCAGTTTTTTTTGCCAGTGCAATTTTTCCGCAACAGTTTTTTTTTCCAGCAAAATTTTCAGAAGCAAATTTTTTCGAAACCTAATACAATTAGGTTTCGGTTTCCTTTTCATAATTAATGTTATATTCTGTGAATAACTAAAATTAACCAAAAAAAATCTTCTATAAATAAGACCAAAAACAACACTAAAAAGGGAATCAGAAATTGGGAGAAGAAATTGAGACTGAAATTGAGGAGTAAAACCTTGAATCAATTGAACTTTTTTTAGATGAAAAATAAGCAATTCAACCCATCAAAGGCAGCAAAGCTTGTCTTTGTTCTTGTTCATCCAAGAAGTGAATTTTCGTGGAACCAACAAACGAAGGTATGAATTTCTTTATTTGTTTCCTGAATTCACAGTAGCTTCATCATTCAAAAATCTTAAAAATTGCTTATGTTTCTTCAAAATAAAAAAATCCCTAAGAACTTTAATCAACCTTTACTAAAGTTTAAAAACCTTAATTCGTTTATTTGTTTTCCAAAATCTTAAAATTATTATTTTTGCTTCTTCAAAATCTTAAAACCCTAATTGAACCTGTTTCTTTTCAAAACCATAATTTGAGTCTGTCTTTCCATAAACCCTAAAAACATATTTGCTATTTATATAAACCTTAAATCATTTTGTTTACTTTCATAAATCTTCATAAAATTATCAATTGTTTCTTCAAATTCTAAAACCAAATGCATCCTCTGAAACCCTAATTCTAAAATTCTAAAACCCTAATTCAACTCCAAAATCCAAAACAGTAAACCCTAACTCCCTAAAAACCTTAAACCTTAATTTTTCTAAACCCTAATCTTTTAAACTTTAAAACCTTATAAATCTAAATGTTATAATTCTACATAGTAAGCCAAAATAACAATTCATTAACCGTAAATCACAAATCTAAATGTTTTAAAGTGTTCAAACCCTAATTTCATGATTTCACTTCTCAAACACTAATTTGGTTAATCAAAGAACTTTATCAACCTCTTAAATTATAAAACTTTGCTCCATTTCAATTCTTTTAAAAGTCACAGTAGCTTAAACCCATGAATTTCCAAAACCCTAAACACATTAAATAAAGAATCTTAAATAGAAACAGTAGCCCTAATTTGAATCTTTATTTGCTTTATTCAATTTTATATTCGATTATGTTTTGATTTATTTTATATGCTTTAATTTATTTAAGTTCAATGCTTGGTTTATTCAATTTATCATGGATGAATGTTTATTTTATATTTTGATTAATACTTTGATGAATGATTTATTTATGATGAATGGTTATTTACTTTTATCAATTTATTTAGATTTCCAAATGTTGTAAGAGATATGTTTCCACTTGGTGGGTACCTCATTAGTTAAATGCTATGTAATTTAAATTGCTTTTCTATTTTAGAACCAATGTAAAAGACATGTTTCAACCTTTCGGTGGGTGTCCTATTTAGGCATGACATGTAAGGACATGTTTCCATCCTCGGATGGGTGTCCATTTATTTGCTTTGTTTGGACGTTGTTTTGATTTTTAATATATTGATGCTTTATTCCAATTATTGTATGTAATATGGATAATGTTGTTATATTTAAGAATTTTATAATATTAAGACCTGTAAAGGAGGCCGGTTCCAATGAACCGGGCATTGTGGGGGTGCTGGGCCATTTCTCACCTTCCCCACATGTACCCAAACTTTCGAACCCATTAGGGGTTGGGGATTCCTTAGGAATAGAGTCATGCACACCTTTCTTTTTCCCAGTCCGTCTGGGTGGCGACTCCATTTTCTATGGACTTAGGTCCTTGTTCTCTAAGGCCCTGAGCCTAAAGAGTACCGAAGTTGCAAGTACCATTCCACCGGGAGTGGGGGTGAAAATCCCCGCTCACATCCTGATTTAGACATGCCTTGCCTGACTAAAGCCTACTTGGATCGACTGAGGCAAAGCTAGCCTGCACGTTACACTTATCGACTACCATAGATTTTACATTTGTCAATTCAGAAAGTGTATTGTTAGGATGAAAAATAATTAAAGTAATAAAAGATGCTTCTTTTCCATTCATAATTTTTCATCACCTTTTTCGATTGTGTTTAGTTATTTCATCCATATCTGGTCAAATACTTATAACAGTGCACATAGAACAATTTTAACATTAATTCTATTTTATTAAATTGGGGAACAACCAAACATAAAGCCATCATACATAAGATCACTCCTGTTGCCAAATAGCCCTTTTGGGCTTTCTAATTGATGATTTTCTCTCTTTTAGCCCTAATTGTTGCCTAGCCTACCCTTTTGGGTTTTCGAAACTAGTGTACTGGTCTAACTTTTGCCTAGGCTGCCCTTTTGGGTTTTCAACCTAGCGAGCTCTTTTTTAAAATTTTTTTATACATTTCATATATAAAACCTCTTCAACCTGTCAATGTTCATTGGCTCACTAAACTCATTCTCATCCATGTCTGATAACTTCACCGCTCCCTTATTCATGACTTGTTTCACGACATATGGCCCTTCCTAGCTAGGCCTGAACTTCCCTCTCAAATTCGATACATTAGGTTTACATTGCTTCAACACCAAATCCCCAACTCTGAGTTTTCTGATCTTAACCCTTCTATTGTAGGCCCGAGCTATCTTCTTTTGATGCAGTTGGTGATGATACAGTGCCTTTAACCTTCTTTCTTCTAGTAAAGCTAACTACGTGTATCTGCTCACTACCCATTCCATTTCAGGCAGTTCAGCTTCTAAGATCACTCCCAATGAGATCTCTATTTTAATTGGCAACACTGCTTCCATCCCGTAAACCAAAGAGAACGGTGTCATTCCAGTAGGTATTTGCACACTTCTCCTATATCCGCATAAAGCAAAGGGAAGCATCTCTGACCAATCCTTGTAAGTCTTGGTCATCTTGGACAAAATTTGCTTAATTATCTTGTTTGTCACTTCTACTGCACCATTAGCCTTTGGTCTATAAGGAGAGGATTTATGATGATGGATTTGATACTTCGAGAATAAATCCTTAACGGCTCCTTGAAACTATGCCCCGTTGTCTGATATCACACTGAACAGGATCCCGTACTGACAAATGAGGTTCTTTTCAATAAATCTAGCCATTTGACTTGCACCTAGTTTGTTGAATGATTTGGCTTCGACCCATTTTGAAAAATAATCTACTGCTAATATAATGAAAAGGTGACCGTTTGAGGCTGTCGGATGTATCTCTCTTATAATGTCAATACCCCAAGTGGCAAATGGCCAGGGTGAAGACATAGAATACAATTCTTCATAAGGCATGTGATTTAAGTTACCATACATTTGACATTGTTGGCACTTCTTTACAAACTTAATACAATCTCTCTCCATGGTCAACCAGTAGTAACCTTGCCAAATAATCTTCTTAACTAGGGCCAAACCACTCATATGCAGTCCATAACTTCCTGCACGTATCTCTGACATGATACGCTCCACTTCAGGCTTCCATAAACATCTTAAATGCACCCCATCAGGCCATCTTCGATATAACTCCCCATGGAATGTGACGTATTGCAAACACCACCTCCTTATGGCTCTTCTTTCTTTCTTTGTTGCCCCCCGGCAGGTATTCTCTTTCCTCCAAAAATTGCCTTATAGTATCATACCACGCATCATGGTCTGTATCAATTTCCATGATTGTCTCATATTCATAGCAAGGAGTTGATGAGCTGGTCAAAATTAGAGGCTTAAGGAATAAACTGACAGGATTTTCCCATACCGAAGCCAATGTAGCTAGGGCATCAACCATCTGATTTTCTTCTCTTGATAGGTGTATAAACCTACACTCCTTAAAGTTCTTCTTCATCATGGTCAAGTAATGCTGGTATAGTTTTAATTTTTCTTCTTTCAATTCCCACTCTCCATTTACCTGGGATACTACTAGCAATGAATCACCAAAAACTTCCACCTTATCCACCTTCATGATCATTAGGGTTTCCAAACCAAAAATACAAGCTTTGTACTCCATCATATTATTGGTTGCCCTAAATTTCAACTTTTTGGCTAACGGGATAAGTTCCCCTTCGGGCAATTCTAGTATAACTCCCAAACCTGCTCCTTTCCTATTTACTGCTCCATCAAAATACAATTTCCACCCTTGTACTTCAATTGCCTTTAAATGTTTATTTGGAAATAACAAGATTACCTCTTCCCTATCTAGTGATGGCTGTTGGGCCAGGAATTCTGCCACCACTCTACCTTTGATTGTTTTCCTGGTTACATATTCAATCTCAAATTCTTCTAATATTATTAACCATCGACCATACTTTCCAATCAAAGATGGTGTCCCCCTTAAGTACTTCATTGGATCCAACCTAGAAATTGCTTGCACACTATAAGATTGAAAGTAATGCCATAACTTCTTAGAAGACCAAACCACGGCTATACAGGTCATTTCAATGATACTATACTTAATTTCATAAGGTAGGAGCTTTCTACTCAAATAGTAAACTGCATGCTCAATCCTTGATTCATCTGCTTGGGCTAGCATGGCTCCTATTGACTCTTCTTGTGCTGCTAAGAATAGTAATAGAGGTTTGCTGGGTTTAGGTGGTTTTAAAACAGGTGGATTCAATAAATATTCTATTCTTCACTCAAAGGCCTTTTGACACTCTTCATTCCATATGACCGGCTGATTCTTTTTAAGCAATTTGATGATAGGCTCACAGATTATTGTGAGCTTTACTATAAATCTACTAATGTATTGCAATTTACCAATGAATCCCCAGACTTCTCTCTGCGTCAATGGGACTGGCATATCCCTGATCGCTTTAACTTTGTCAGGATCGATCCCAATGCTGTTCGGACCAATCACATGCCCTAATAGTTTACCTGAGGTAACCCCGAACACAAACTTCTTTGGGTTCAATCTTAGCTTATATTTCAATGCTCTATCAAAGAATAACTCTAAGTTTTGGAAGTGTTGTTCCCTTGTGTCCAATTTCACCATCATATCGTCAATATATACTTCAACTTCTTTGTGCCTCTTGTCATGAAATAGTGTGTTGGCCATCCTTTGGTAGGTTGCTTCAGCATTCTTTAAGCCGAATGGCATTGTGAGCGGGGATTTTTGCCCCCACTCCCGGTGGAATGGTTCTTGCGACTTCAACACTGTTTAGGCTCAGGGCCTTATAGGACACGGACCTAAGTCCGAAGAAAATGGAGTCGCCACTCGAACAGGCCAGGAAAAAGAAAGGGGTGGATGACTCGATTCCTAAGGAATCCCCAACCCTCTAATGGGTTTGAAAAGTTGGGTACGTGTGGGGAAGGTGAGAAATGGCCCAGCACCCCCACAACGCCCTGTTCATTAGAACCGGCCTCCTTTACAGGTCTTAATATTATAAAATTCTTAAATATAACAATATTATCTATTTTATTAGTTTTTGTTATAGATTTGTGTCCAGTTTATTATGATAATTATTGTTTTATTTAGGTATTTTGTTAGTTTAAATCGGTTTATTTAGTGTTTTTTTTAAATTTTGGTAGTTTCAGTTTATTTTCAGTGTTTATGTCATTTTTTATCTAATTTTTAGTATGGTGTTTATGTTTTTGTTGGTTATTGTTTATTTACTTTTTGTTTAAAGTTTGTTTGAAGTTTTGTTTTAGGTTAAAAAGCCAAGGAACCAAGACTGAAGGAAAAATGGACAGTAGCTGACACAGGCAGAGGACACGGCCAAGTCACTGGCCGTGTCCCATACCAAGTTAAAGAAGAAGAGCAAGTCACAGAGAAGGACACAAGCAAGGGACACGGCCAAGTCACTGGCCGTGTCCCTCCAAAAAGGCTCCAACACGGCCAAGTCACTCCAACTTGGCCGTGTCTCACTTAGTTCCAAAGGCAAAAAGAAGCAACTCACACAGAAGCAAACACAGGCAAGGGACACGACCAAGTCAGTGGCCGTGTCCCTCCAAAAAGGACCAACATGGCCAAGTCACTTCCAAGACTTGGCCGTGTCACTCAACCAAAGAAGAAAGAAGAAGGAAAGCAAGCAGAAGTGAACACATGCAAGGGACACGGCCAAGTCACTGGCCGTGTCCCTCCAATGCACTCCAACACGGCCAAGTCTCCTCTGACTTGGCCGTGTCTCTCATGAACCAAAATCGTAGCAGATTTTAAAGTGGACGATTCATATAAAAGGAAAGAGAAGCTAGGGTTTTGGGGGTGTTGATGATTTTGAGAGCAGATTGAGCTGTCAAAGAGATTAGGGTTTTGATAACTTTGTTTTCTTTGATTTTTAATTACACTTTGGATTGAACTAGCTAGATTAGATTGTTCATGCTATTGATACATCCTTCTTGCAAGATTTGATCAAGAGATTCTTCAGAAGCTTCAAGGAGTTTGTAACTTGGTTTTGTTCTCGAACTTATTCTCTTTATTTTCATTGACATTGTATTAATGTATATTATCATGTCTGAATTGATTTCTTTGAATATTAATGAGATGAGTATGTTTGATTGCATTATGAACTAATTTGATCTAGTCTAGGGTTTGTACGGATCTGCTATGATTGTATGAATTGGTTATTCTCTTAGCTAATAATTTCTTTAGCCTTGATTGAATGAAATATTATTAATATATAATTGATTGGCCACCAATTATGTGTTTTAGGTATTAGATGATGGATTGAGAGATGAAGTCTAATACTGGAACAATTCAATTAAAGGACTTAGATGAATTAGAGATATAACCTATTAAAAAGATTATTTCAATTGTAACAAGATTAGTTGAATGAGGTTTGAATGCGAGAGCTTATTTCCTTGACTTGATTAATTGAGTTGTTTGAGATTTAATCTTTGAAATTAAATTAGTTAAGAGGAATAATTGTTCATACATATAAGTAGCAGAGAAGTGCAAACCCTAGACCTTTCTATCAAGTGAATCAAAACATCAGTTTAATTTACTTTTATTCGTTTTAAACTTCAATCAATCTTTTTCATTAGTTAATAATTTAAATTTCTTCATTACTTGTTAATTATAATTCGATAATCAATTAGTCACTTTAGCTTCCTTGTGAGACGACCTTGGGGTGATCACCTTTGCTACAGCTACCTCGTATACTTGCGAGTGACGCTTTGTAGTAGAGTTAATTCGAGCGCAACAAGTTTTTGGCGCCGTTGCCGGGGAAGCTAATTGGCGTAATTGTTTATTAGTTTTAGAAATTTTAGATTATTTTTCAGTGTTTACTTTTGATTTTATTTTTTTCTTTTCTTTTAATAATTTCTTTTTCTAGAAAAATTCTGTTTATGCAAGGCAGGAGATCACTCGAAGGAGAGCTACATCCATTCATTCCAGAAATTCAGAGAGTGAAAAGGAGCAGAGAAGAGTTTGAGCTCTAGACCGGATTTGATACATAGGAGGACACTTCTGAATTTGAGTCAGATACTGCACAATCAATTAACATGGGAGAAGAAAGACAAAGAACCATGAGAGACTTTGCTAGACCTGTCATTGGAACTTCCACTTCTTGCATAAGATTGACAGATGCAGCAAGAAACAATGAATTGAAGAACATCCATTACAATATGCTGCCATCATTCTATGGAGTTCCAAATGAAGATCCTTTGAACTTTATTAGGGATTTCTACTCCACCCTCAACACTTTTCCATTGGGAGGATTAACAGAGGATCAGTTGAGGATGAGATGTTTCCCTTATACTTTGAAGGATAGGGCAAAGAGTTGGCTTATGATGTTGCCCGAAAACTCACTGACAACTTGGGAGCAAGTTTATAACAAGTTCATGGGCAAGTTCTATTCACATCAAAAGACAGCTGAGTTGAGAGGGAAGATTGCTACATTCTCTCAATTTGAAGGAGAGCCATTTCATGAGGCTTGGGACAGATTCAAGATGCTATTGATCCAGTGTCCACATCATCATTACCCACTTCAACTCCTTAATCAATTTTTCTATGATGGTCTAACCCAGCAATTTCAGAACACTGTTGACAATGCAGCTGGGGGAGCTATGGGAGAAAAGACAGCTGATGAGACTTATGAGATCTTCGAGATGTTGGGAGCTAATTCTCAACAAAAGAGTGTAAGGGGAAGAAGTAAAGGGGTGAATCAATTGGAAGCTAATAGTGAAATGGTTAGTCAAATAGCTGAATTGACAAGACAGGTGCAGATGCTGAACATGAAGAACAATATTTCTTCATCTACTCAAGAAGTGTGTGGAATCCGTGGGACATTCGGGCATGGAGCAAATATATGCCCCTCTACATATGAGTCTTATGGGAATGAAGCTGAGCAAGTTAATGCTACGGGGGGATTTCAACCAAGAGCCAGGAATGATCCTTACTCCAATACTTACAATCCTGGTTGGAGGAGTCACCCAAATTTTTCCTGGACAACAAATAATGCTCAACAGCCTTTCTATTTGATTCAGAGATAGAACCAACAGCAGGGCCAATCCTCAAATCAAGGACATCCTAAGAGAGAGATTTTGGAGGAAAGTTTACAGGCTTTTATCCAAGTCAGTGCTAAAAATCAAGAGATGAACAACAAGAGGCTGGATTCACTAGAAGCATCTTTTAAGAAGGTGGAGACCCAAGTGGGGCAACTTGCTCAACAGATGCAGATTCAACAAAAGGGGAAGTTCCCAAGTCAACCTGAGCAGGCACAATCAGTGACTGTTCTTAGGAGTGGCAAGGTAATTAATAATAATGTTGAAAATAATTTTGTGAAAGCAGGTGAGCAAGAGAATGAAAAGGAAGGAGAACTAGAGAACAAAGATGCTGAAGAAAGATCAATGGAGAAGCCCTTACAGCAGATTTGCACAAGGCAAGTAATCCATACCGGCCACCTATACCATTCCCTAGCAGGTTGAAGGATGATAAAAAAGATAAGCAATTTTCAGATATCTTCAACATGCTGTCTAAGGTAAGTATTAACTTACCCTTACTTGAAGCAATTAAGAACATGTCGGCTTATGCTAAATTCTTCAAAGAACTGAATACCAAGAAAAAGAGGTATGAGCCGAATGAAAAGGTGATAGTTGCTGAGGTAGCTAGTGCTGTTTTGCAACTTAAACTACCTCCTAAGCTAAAGGATCCTAGAAGTTTTATCATTCAAATTACTATGGGGAATGGAAAAGGTACTGATGGCATGTGTGATTTAGGAGCCAGTGTGAATTTAATGCCTTATTCTGTGTACCTTGATTTAGAACTAGGGGAACTTAAACCAACAAAAATGGTGTTGCAATTAGCTGATAGATCTCTTAGATTCCCGAAAGGGGTTATAGAAGATGTGTTAGTTAAAGTTGGTGGTTTGATAGTACCTATGGATTTCATTATTTTTGACATGGAAGTAAGTAATTCTTCACCATCTGCACACACCATTCTGCTGGGTAGGCCTTTTATGGCAACTACCAACACTTTGATAGATGTTAAAAATGGTAAATTATCAATGACTGTTTTGGGACAAACTGTTGAATTTTCCATTTTTAACACTTCTCCTATTCCTACAACTGCTTTATATGAGGATTGTTCTTTCATTGATTGTGTTGATGCAGTTGTTTCAGATGTTTTCTTGCAGACAGGTTCCTCTGATAAATTGGAGCTGGCATTGACCTTAGAGAGTGATGTGGATATTTTTGACGCAGAAATAGCCAGTTGTCTTGAGACTTTAGAGGGTGATGAAATAGAGGAGCTTAAGGAGGACCCAATTTTTGAACCTTCCCCCATTCAAAAAGAAGAGAATAACCCTTCGCTTGAGTTAGAGCTGAAAGAGTTACCTAAGAATTTGAAATATGTGTTTTTAGGAGATCACAATACCTTACCTGTGATAATATCTAGTGAACTTAGTGAAGAGGAGGAGATGAGGTAAGTGAGTGAGCTTAAAAGATTGAAAAAAGCAATAGGATGGGGATTGAGTGACATCAAGGGAATTAGCCCTTCAATGTGCATGCATAGAATCATTTTAGAAGAGGGAGCTAAACCTGTGAGGGAGACTCAAAGACGCCTTAACCCAAATATGAGTGAAGTGGTTAAGAAGGAAGTGCTCAAATTGCTGGATGAAGGAGTAATATATCCAATTGCTAATAGTGAGTGGGTGAGCCCAGTACATGTAGTTCCTAAGAAATCTGGAATCACTGTGGTGAAAAATGAGAATAATGAATTGGTTCCTACTAGGACTACTACTGGGTGGATAATGTGCATCGATTATAGGAAGTTGAACAATGCTACAAAGAAAGATCATTTCCCTCTTCCTTTTATTGATCAGATGTTAGATAAACTTTCTGGACACTCACACTATTATTTTCTGGATGGCCTTTCAAGTTACTATCAGGTGCCAATATCTCCAGAGGATCAGTCCAAGACAACCTTCACTTACCCTTTTGGGACTTATGCATTTCGACATATGCCCTTTGGCTTGTGCAATGCACCTGCAACTTTTCAGAGATGCATGATGTCTGTCTTCTCTGACATGATAGATGATTTTATTGAGGTATTTATAGATGATTTTTCTGTTTTTGGTAATTCTTTTGATAATTGCCTTAATAAACTTGTTCGTGTGCTTGAGAGATGCATTGAATGTAACCTCACTTTAAGTTGGGAAAAGAGTCATTTTATGGTTACTCAGGGCATTGTCTTAGGTCATGTGGTGTCAAGTAAAGGGATTGAGGTAGATAAGGCTAAAGTTGAATTGATTGCTAAGTTACCCCCACCTACCTTTGTTAAGGGAATAAGAAGTTTTCTAGGGCATGCAGGATTTTACAGGAGGTTTATTAAGGATTTTTCCAAAATAAGCCAACCATTGTGCCATTTGTTTGGGAAAGAAGTTCCATTTGAAATTACAGCACAATGCATGCAAGCTTTTAATTCCCTTAAGGAAAAATTGACTAGTGCACCAGTGATTGTAGCTCCTGTTTGGTCTTTACCTTTTGAAATCATGTGTGATGCCTCTAATCATGCAGTCAGAGCTGTTCTTGGGCAAAGGGTTGATAAATACTTGAGAGTAATATATTATGCCAGTTTAACCCTGAATAGTGCACAAATGAACTACACCACAACTGAAAAGGAAATGTTAGCTGTTGTTTTTGCTTTAGACAAATTTAGAGCATATTTAATTGGGTCAAAAATTATTGTGCATTCTAATCATGCAGCTCTTAAATATCTGTTAACAAAACAACATGCTAAACCGCGCTTAATTAGATGGGTGTTGTTATTGCAAGAATTTGATTTCCAAATCAAGGATACTAAGGGTAGTGAGAATGTTGTTGCCGATCATTTATCCAGATTACCCTTCTTTAGTGAAAATCTTGCATCTGATAGCATTCATAAAAATTTAGAAGCATTTCCTGATGAGCAACTGTTTGTGATATTTGATGCACCTTGGTTTGCAGATATTGCTAACTATCTTGCTTGTGGTATATTGCGTACTAACATGTCATTTCAGGAAAAGAAAAGGTTTTTACACTTGAGTAAGTTTTATTTTTGGGATGAACCTTATCTATTCCGAATATGCAAAGATGAGATAGTTCGCAGGTGTGTATCTGAGGAAGAACAACTGAGTGTTCTTCAATTTTGTCATGACCTTCACTGTGGGGGTCATTTTGGAGGAAGAAAGACTGCAAAAAAGGTGCTACAAAGCGGTTTTTACTGGCCTACCTTATTTAAAGATGCTCAAGAGTATTGTGAGCACTGTGATCATTGCCAAAGAGTAGGTAACATTGGGAGGAGGAATGAAATGCCCCTTCAATCATATATTGTTATTGAACTATTTGATGTGTGGGGAATTGACTTCATGGGTCCTTTTCCCAAGTCTTTTGGTTTTGAATATATTTTAGTTGCTGTTGACTATGTTTCCAAATGGGTGGAGGCAATCCCCACCTGTACTAATGATGCTAATGTAGTTGTTAAATTTGTGAAGGAAAATATTCTTAGTAGATTTGGTACGCCAAGGGTAATAGTCAGTGATGGGGGAAGCCATTTCTGTAACAGACTTTTTGAAAAGTTAATGCACAAATCTAGTGTGAAGCACAAGGTGGCAACCCCATACCATCCACAGACTTCTAGGCAAGTTGAAACATCAAACAAGCAGCTAAAAGGAATTCTGGAGAAAACAGTCAACACATCAAGGAAGGATTGGGCAAACAGATTGCATGATGCACTATGGACATATCGGACTGCTTTCAAGACTCCTCTAGGTATGAGTCCATACAGATTGGTGTTTGTAAAAGCTTGTCACTTACCAGTGGAGTTAGAGCACAGAGCATATTGGGCAATCAAGACTCTGAATTTGGACTTGGACAAAGCGAAAAGAGAACGATTTCTGCAAATTTCAGAGTTAGATGAGCTGAGAAATGAGGCGTATGAGAGCTCGAGAATTTATAAGGATCGCACTAAAGCACTTCATGACAGAATTATAGTGCGAAAGACATAGAGTCCAGGTATGAAAGTTTTACTTTTTAACTCTCGACTCCGTCTTTTTCCAGGTAAACTCAAGTCTCGATGGAGTGGTCCTTTCGAGATAACTCAGGCGTATCCTTCTGGTGCCATTGAATTACTTAACTCTAGAAAAAGTGAGACTTTTAAAGTGAATGGACAAAGAGTTAAGCCATACAATGAAGGATTTCAAGAAGTGAGGACCATTGACAGCACTTTGATCCATGATCCATAGGCCTTGCATGATGTCCAGCTTTATGACATTAAAGAAGCGCTAAATGGGTGGCAACCCATTAGTTTGAATTTCTTTTTCATAGTTATAATTTTATAATTAGCAATTTTGATTTTATGTTTAGTTTAAATAAATGGAAACCCTAAAGCTCTCTTGCATTTTGTTTTTGAACTTTTGTATTTGTGATGGAAAGTTAGGGTTTTGCCTCACCAGGGTACGATGGAAGACAGGTTGTCCTTTAACTCATTTTCTTTATTATTCTTGTTTTCCATTGAGGACAATGGAAATTCTAAAGTGTGGGGTAATCTTTTAGCTGTTCCTTAATTCTTGTTTTGTTTGTCTTGGTGTGTTTTATTGTGTGTGTGCATGGCATAATTGTTGAAATCTTATTGATCTTTTCTGTGATTTTAGCATTGTAGTTGAGACTTTAGTATCAACATAGAAATGAGCATTTGAATTCATTCAGGATCAATTTTCACATTCCGCAATTTATGACATATAAATCTTTGTGAACCCACCCGTGTTAGTTTTGAGCCTCATAATTTGATATTACTATCAGTTGATTTTCTTTTCTTAAGTGTGCACCTTCATGATTTTGCATCTCTAGAGTTTGCTTTTGCATACTAATTGAACTCACATTATGATTTAATCTCAAGTTTTAAAATGATGAAGTCAAATTAGGTTAGCCCTTTAGCTTAAAAAGACCTCCCTTAATATTGAATTCCTTAGTGAGCCAAGTTGAGCCTTTGACCTTTTTCTTGTTTGATCAACACAATTCATAACTCAACTTTTTCTTATTATCATTATACCTACATTAAGGAATGAAGTTTCTTATGATATGACAATAGGGTGGTTTATTTCAAAGTGTGGGGTAAGCAAGTAAAATAAAAAAAAACATGGTATTGCTATTTGGGGTTGAAATGCATATTTTGCACATTGTATTTGATTAAGAGTTGATTATTCTTTTCCTTTACATTTTAAGCTAGATGTTCCATGCAAGTTCATATTTTGTATATATATATATTAAAAAAATTATGATAAAAAAATTAAAGAAAAAGAAAAAGAGAAAATAAAAAAAAGATATATATAATTCATATATTTTCTAGCATTAGAGGAATGTCGACTCATGTATTTTTCTTTAAGTATGCAAGTATGTGAAAGTATAAAGGTTGGTGAGTAAGCCATTTGAGGGAGTTATGAATTTCTTAGCAAGAGTATTGTCTAATTTAAATAATCCATTTCTTGATGTTCCAGCTTAAACGTCTTTTCTCACACCTTTACCTTAGCCCCATTACATCCAAATGAAAGACCTTCGGATTATTTCTTGAGAAAATCAGTGAGGGAGATTGAATAATTAAGCAAGTTTATGGTAGTATGCAGTCATGAGTGGTTTGAGTGATTAACCTTTGAAATCGAGTGAAACACTTAGAAGAGAGATAAGGTTTGTATGTCTGGATTAATGAATGAGTTAAGAAAATCTTGATTGAAGGAAATTGCAAATATTTATGGCTGAGTCTTAAAGGATTTCATCTTATATGCTGGAATTATAGTTAAGGTTGTTTGAGTTTTTAATTTATGCCATGTGAATTTGCTTGAGGACAAGCAAAGTTTTAAGTGTGGGGTAGTTGTTTTATTAGTTTTTGTTATAGATTTGTGTCCTGTTTATTATGATAATTATTGTTTTATTTAGGTATTTTGTTAGTTTAAATCAGTTTATTTAGTGTTTTTGTTAATTTTGGTAGTTTCAGTTTATTTCAGTGTTTATGTCGTTTTTTATCTAATTTTTAGTATGGTGTTTATGTTTTTGTTGGTTATTGTTTATTTACTTTTTGTTTAAAGTTTGTTTGAAGTTTTGTTTTAGGTTAAAAAGCCAAGGAACCAAGACTGAAGGAAAAATGGACAGCAGCTGACACAGGCAGAGGACACGGCCAAGTCACTGGCCGTGTCCCATACCAAGTTAAAGAAGAAGAGCAAGTCACAGAGAAGGACACAAGCAAGAGACACGGCCAAGTCACTAGCCGTGTCCCTCCAAAAAGGCTCCAACACGGCCAAGTCACTCCAACTTGGCCGTGTCTCACTTAGTTATTATTTTTTTATTAAAAATCAAAGAAAACAAAGTTATCAAAACCCTAATTTTTTCGTCACCGATTTTTTCTTTGTTATTTTTTATTTTTTATTGTTTTTGAATTTTTGTTCATTTCACCATTTTTTACGAAAATAAATATTAAAATTAATCAAGATACCATAAAAAATATTTTGGAGTAACTAAAATATATTGGACAACACAAAAATTATTTTGGACTAAATAAAATATATTGGACCGGACTAGGTCAAAAATTAATGTTCTATAGTTTGCCCCCTGCTTGAACGATCTGAGACTTAAGTGAAAGAGAGTGAAAAGTAATAACACTTAATTTTTGAGATGGTGATATAAATTTGTTTTGGGTACTTGGACCCGATATTGATTGAATTTGGGTACTTGGACCCAAAATTGATTTAATTTGGGTACTTGGACCTGAGATTGGGTACTTGGACCAAAGATTGAATTTGATTTGGGTACTTGGACCGAGATCTGGTACTTGGACCCGAGATTGATTTGATTTGGGTACTTGGACCCGAGATTAATTTGATTTGGGTACTTGGACTCGAGATTGAGTACTTGGACTCGAGATTGGATACTTAGACCCGAGATTGGATTGAATTTGGGTACTTAGACCTGGGATTGGGTACTTGGACCTGAGAATGATTTGATTTGGGTACATGGACCCGAGCTTGGGTACTTGGACCCGAGCTTGGGTACTTAGACCCGAGATTAGATTGATTTGGGTACTTGGACTGAAGATTGGGTACTTGGACCTGAGATTGAATTTGATTTGGGTACTTGGACCCGAGATTGGATTGAATTTGGGTACTTGGACCCGAGATTGAATTTGATTTGGGTACTTGGACCCGAGATTGGATTGAATTTGGGTACTTGGACCCAGGATTAGGTACTGAGACCATAGATTGATTTGATTTGGGTACTTGGACCTGAGATTAGATTTGATTTGGGTACTTGGACTCAAAATTGATTTGATTTGGGTACTTGGACCCGAGCTTTAATTTATTTGGGTACTTGGACCCAAGATTGGGTACTTGGACCCAAGATTGAGTTTGACTGACTTTTTATCATTTGAGAAGTCCGACTGCTCCAGTTATTCTATGCATTATGGTTTTTCACCCTCAAAATGGATCTTCATCCTTTGAGATCGGGTCTTCATCCTTGAAACATGGATCTTTATCCATTGGAGGTCAGATCTTTACCCTTGAAAATAAGGATCTTCATCCTTTAAGATCGGATCTTCACCCTTGGAACATGGATATTTATCCATTGGAGGTCGGGTCTTTACCCTGGCTTCAGCTCTTTTAGCTGGATTGATCTTTTGTCTTTTGCATCTACATTCTTTTGAGAATTCTAATTTTCTTTTTTATTCCATTCTTTTTTATTCTTGCTTTGCACTTTTGCAAAAAATTCAACCCTTTTTAGCTAGCCTTCATATCCTCTCCTTTTCCCCCTGCGTGGCAAGATATTTGCAAGTGAGTTTGAAAATATTTTATATATAAACTCAAAAAATTAAAATGGAGAAACTTTGCCCCCTGTGTAGGCTTAAACCCATGATTTTTCTATGCAGACTCTGATCGATGTTGTTGTTGTCTAGTTCTTCGCACAAGCACGCATTTCTTCTCTTTGCAAAATTACTGGAGCTTTCTCAAGTAATGGGCTTTCTATGCCCCCCTGATTTGATATCTTCTTTTGATTCTTTACTTGGCAGGGTGTTTGCTGTTCATTTTGCCAAAAAAATAGACAACACAAGACAAGAAAGTGCGATGTGACATGCTCATGTATGCATCATATGCATGAATAAAACTTACAGTTGTTCCATCAACTCACAGACCGAGGTGATCAGCAGAAGTGTTCTCATTGGTTCTGTTTTGACGCTTGTTCAAGTCTTGCATTGGAATGATCGAAAGCTTTTGTGGGTTTTATCTTCAAGATGTTAATAATATGAATAATGGAGACCCCAAGCAGCAGAGTCGAGGATTCATCTATTTCAAACTATGTCTCAGCATGTCAGTTGATAGCTTCTTCATGACCTTGCCAATAATCATTTCCTTTGCCCAATGTGTCCTTTGGAGGTTCGACAGTTCAACATGCTCCCCTTAGCTTGAAGGCTTCGTATGACAAAACTTTTTTTTTTGAATTTTGATTTCGAAATCAAATGTTGGCTTTGCCAAATTAATGTCAATGCACCTCAGGACTTGATTTTTCCAAATTAACATATCTATAACATGACAACCCTAGCTACGGTACTAAACTCGAGAATCAATTCTATTTAAGCAAGAACTGTTGCACTTCAGATAGGCACATACACATTACTTGATCAAAGGCCTCATTTGAGTTTAAATATTGTCTATCTCATATGCATGCTTATCCACACTATCTCCACTAATAAACTCTACCTATCAAGAGAGATCAACAGGTCTTTAATAGGCTTGAAATGGGGTCTATAAGGGACACAGATTTAGATGAAGGCCATTTTGAGATAGGAGCTGATGTGACACAATGGACAAACCCTCACACTACAAATTTCTTGTTGGAACTTTAGATAGTTGGGAGCAATCTTTCTAGTCTCAAAATTCATTCTATCTTCTTAGCATTAATCTGGGTCTTGATTAGGATAATCTTTGTTTCTCTGCATAAAGTTTGGTACCCAAATTCATTTCTTTCCTTCTTCTCCCTTTCTTTCTTTTATTTTTCTTACTCCTCCTTTCTTTGAGCTTTTTATCATTTTGTCCTTCTTCCTTGTAGGACTGTCAAGTACAGAACTTTCAAGAATAGGATGGTCTTTTCCTTTTTTTCTTTAATTTTGATCGAATCTTTAATTGGGCTGGACCAATTCAAGTCAATCCATCCTTATAAACCAAATGGAAGCCTTTTGTTGTCTTAGGAAAAAGAGAACTCAGTTGGCTTTCTGAACCGCCTTTTGGGTTTTCTTTGTTTTCTTTTCTTTTTTCTTTTCTTTTCTTTTTTTTCTTTCTCTTTTTTCCTTTTCTTTTTCTTCTCTTTTGTCTCTTTTTGCTTTCTTTTCTTCTCTCTTTTTTTCTTTGCTCTCATTTCTCTTGTTTTCTTTTCTTCTCTTCTTTTTTTTTGGTTTTGTTTTTTTTGTTTGGTTGTAGCTCTAACAGAGTTGTCTTGCTTGTATCGACTTTGGCTTCCAATAATGGATGAGTGGAGCAACATAAATCTCCTTTAACAGGGATGAGTCATTTGTTACTCTGATGTTGTCTTGATATATTGGAGATATTAGGAAAACTTCAACTACCCTTATGGTATTGAGAACTTCAACCACCGTTATGGTTTTGAGAACTTCAACTATCTTTATGGTCTTGAGAACTTCACCTATCCTCATGATCTGGACTAATTTTTCTTTGATCTTCTTGCCTCTTCATCTTAGTGATCATAAGACTTGCCAAAAGTATCACAATAGCTCAGGGCAGGTTGTTAGGGTTATATGCCAATGAAAAGAAAGCTAAAATTTTATGAAGCCTCAAAGGAACAACTAGGGATTGCTATTTAATTGGGTGGATACTAGTTGTTGGCTAACCAAACAATGCCTAGATCATTTCTCTCTTAAATAAGCAGAGTTCAATTTCACCTAGAAAGTTTGCCAAAGCATGTTCTAAGATTGACTAGGACCTAGACAAAGGTAATTATGTAGGAGCCCTCTCTAAGTAAGCATACACAACTCAATGCTATAGAGCAATTACCTCACCTAATAAAGTCATTCAAGTCATGATGCCTAGACACATTAATTTATAAACATCAAGCTAAATTCTTCATTGGTTGATCACCAAAATGAACAAAGACCAACAAAATTTTTATGAAAATAATTTATTCAAAGCAACTTTAAATTTGAAAAACACAATAGTCCCAAAATATTAAAGAAAGTAAAATTGAAAAGCAACATTCAAGCTAAGGAAAGTTCATTGAGTTTAAGCTTCTTTTCCCTTCACATCTTCATTATTTCCATCTTGAAAAGATGATAAAACAAAATCTTCTTCCAATCCTTTTCCCACCATGAAGGTTGCCGGTGGTGGCACCCTGTTGAACCTTGGAAATGGATTACCTTTGGTATTGGGCTTATCAGGATCAGGCAACTTGCCATTATCAATTAAATTCTGGATCTCATGCCTCAACTTCATACAATTGTCCGTTTCGTGTCCAGGCCTTTGATGGAATTGGCAAAATGCACTAGTATTAAAGTTAGGTGGAAGAGGATTAGGCAAAGGATGAGGAGTCAAGGGTTGTAACAATCCCTTCTTTTGTAGCTTATTGAGAACCCAAGACAGTGGCTTCTCTAATTCTAAAAACTGCCTCATTCCTTCTTGACTTGTGGCATTAACATCAACTTCTTTTTATGTGCTTCGATTGTCCGACTGGTAATTCCCTTTCTCATTCCTTTTAATTGAAAAGCGATTCTTCTCCCTTTCCCACTCTTCAATTTGTAGACCAGTTTGGAGAAGATATTTGAAATCCCTTATAAGGGTGTGAGACATTCTTTCATGAAAATTGGGCAGGACTCCTCTCACGATCATCCTTATTTGATCAGATTCGTCAGGCCTTTTCTTGAGCAAAGCGGCCTTATTTCTCCATCATTTCACATAGTCCACAAAATTCTCATTTGGCCATTGCCTAATGGACTCAACTTCCATTAAGGTAACTTCCAACTCAACATTATACCCATATTGCTGGATGAAGGCCTTGTATAGTAAATCCCAACTCTTTTATGCTCCTTCATCTAAGGTATTGAACTAATTTTGGATAACAGGGTCCAATGAGAGCATGAAGTACCTCAGAGTTTGAGCCTTAGTAGCTCGAGCATACTGCATAGCAGTGATATACTGCTTCACATGGAGATGAGGACTTCCAGTACCATTGTATCTAGCAAAGGATGGCATCTTGAACTTAGAAGGGATCTCCTCATCTTGTTCAAATAGTTTATCGATCTCGGACATCTCTTCAGTTTTCAGCTTCTTCTCAAATTTCTTTTCCAAATCAGCAATCATCTTCTCAACATCAGATGTCTAAGTCTTTTCAATAGTTTCCTTCTCAACAACCTTTGGCTCCTTTTTATCTTTAAGATCTTGGTAATATTGAGACCAATCATCATCATCAATGATCACATTATCATCATCAAAAACTACTTCATCAATTTTAGCCTTCCCCTTGACTTTCTTGGTGCTAACAGATGCTTCGGCATTATTTCCTAAAATTGCCGCTAACTAGTTCTTCATGGTCTCAACTAAGGCCTCTTTTATTTCTTCCATCTTGGCATTGAGGGCCTCATCCACCATCCTTTGAATTTGTTCGGGCTCCATTGTTTTTGGTAAGCAAGTGATTGAATCATTGCTAGATACTTCTTCTCCGACGTAGGTTGGATTGTTGTAGGCTTTTTAATTTTCGTAATCCAGGGCTGTGAGCCAGAGAGGATCAATGATATGAGATGCAAATGTATGCATGTATGCATGTATGCACAAACAATCAACAAAGAAAGATAATTAGGACGTTCCTTCCAACCTTATAACATCCACACATGAATGGCGATTCTCTTTTCCTAGGTATATCGTTAACAAAATACCAACATGGGGTATCTTGTTTTCTAATAATTCCCTCAGAAATTTCAACCAATAGTTATATTTTCAAAAATGAAAATCCATCCATGATAATTCCCATTAATTAGGTTTTAATCCATTCAACCAACTAAAGTAGCTTTTATGCTATATTGGATTAATACTAAATTAAGAAGTTTATTATAAATATATTTCTCACTTGAAAAAGGTAACTAATGATTCATGCCAAAAACAAGCCCATGGTTAATTTATTCTTAGTATAAACTAGGCCCACAATTGATTTTTGGTATTTCATAATTGATCAAAATATTTTTGCAAGCTCTTTGTAAGAAAAAGTTGGGTGAAAATAATTTTATTTCTAAGCCCATTGTAAAAGATCTTTAAAAAAAATGGATTTTGGGCTTAGTATTTGGGCCATGAGCAAAAGAATTTTTTATTTGCTTTTAGAAAAGTCTTATATCTAAAGACCATCTTGAAAAGTTTTGAAAATAGCTTTCGTCCTTTGGATTTTAAAGAAAAATTTATTTTGAGCTTACAATATATTTAGGTCATATTAGAAAAAGAACAAACCAAATAAGCCATGATTTAAGCCAAGATAAATTAACCATAGTCAAACAACATGCATTTGGGGTAAAACCTAAGGAAAGTAACTAAGCCAATTACATGAGCTTTAGTCTTTGGGTAAAAAGGCTTAGGTTCCCATAGCAAGTATATACCAAATGGTACGAGGCTATGAGTGGTTATGCCATGCTCGATCTCCATACCTTGAGTGAAAGTATGGTATCCCTTACATAACATAACACGGGTAACACAGGCGTCCTAACTCACGCATACAATGTAATCTAATATGATGCAATGGATAATATCATTATAAGAAAGAATAGAATAATATAAACACCAACGGAATCAACTTCTCTTATCCCCAGTGGAGTCGCCACTGTGAGCGGGGATTTTCGCCCCCACTCCTAGTGGAATGGTTCTTGCGACTTTGGCACTGTTTAGGCTCGGGACCTTAGAGAACACGGATGTAAGTCCGGAGAAAATGGAGTCGCCACCCGGACGGACCGGGAAAAAGAAAGAGGTGGATGACTCAATTCCTAAGGAATCCCCAACCCCCTAATGGGTTCGAAAAGTTGGGTATGTGCGGGGAATGTGAGAAATGGCCCAGCACCCCCACAATGCCCAGTTCATTGGAACCGGCCTCCTTTACAGGTCTTAATATTATAAAATTCTTAAATATAACAACATTATCCATATTACACACAACAATTAAAAGAAAACATTAATATATTAAAATCAAAGCAAGATCCAAGCAAAACAAATAAATGGACACCTATCTGAAGATGGTAACATGCCCTTACATCCATGCCTAAATAGGACACCCACCGAAAGGTAGAAGCATGCCCTTTACATTGGTTCTAAAATAGAAAAAGCAAATTAAATTACATGATATTTAACTAATGAGGTACCCACCAATTGAAAACATGCCTCTTACAACATTTAGAAACCTAAATAAATTGATAAAAGTAAATACTCATTCATCATAAATAATCATTCATTAAAAGTATTAAATATCAATGGAAAATAAACATCCATCCATAATAAATTAAATAAACTAAGTATTGAACTTAAAATAAATTAAAGCATATAAAATAAATCAATGCATAATCAAATATAGAATTGAATAAGGCAAATAAAAAAAATCTAAGTTATAACTATTGTTTCCATTTAGAATCCTTTATTTCATGTGTTTAGGGGTTTTGGATTTTTATGGGTTTAAGCTACTGTGACTTTTTAAAGAATTAAAATAGATTAAGGATTTTATATTTTAAAAGGTTAGTAAGACACTTTGATTAACCAATTTAAGGTTTGAATGGTGAAATCATGAAAATAGGGTTTTGGACACTTTAAGATACTTTTGATTTGTGGTTTTAAATGATGATTTCAAGCTTACTGTGTAAAAATAAAAAATATTTGTGTTTATATGATTTTTAAGGTTTTAAAGGATTAAGGTTTAGAAAAAGTTAAGGTTTAAGGTTTTAAAGGGGTTAGAGTTTACTATTTTAGGTTTGGAGTTGAATTAGGGTTTTAGGAATTTTAAATTTAGGGTCTCGGGTAATGAATTTTATTTTAGGATTTGGAAAGGCAATTGACAATTTCATGAAGTTTTATGAATTTAAACAAAAGATTTAAAGTTTATAAGAGCAAAAAGATATTTTTTTAAGTCTTTTGGAAGGATACAAAACACAATTTTGGGTTTCGATAATTTGGAAAGCAAATCTTAGTTTTGGGGTTTTGAAGAAATAAAACTAATATCTTTAAACTTTTAGAAAATAAAGCCACGATTTAAGATTTTTAAGCCTTAGAAAAAGTTAATTGAGGTCCTAAAATTTTTGAATTAAAAGAAACAAAGTGATGATTAAGTTACTGTGAAAAAAAAAAGAAATTAAGAATTCAAAACTTATTTTGTAAGTTTCACCAAAAATTGCATCTTGGATGAACAAGGTCAAAGACAAGTCTTTTTGCCTTTGAATTGCTTGAATTGTTTTTCAGCTCTCTCAAAAAAAACTGCTTGATTCCCATTTTTCCTTCACAGTTTCGGTTTCCACTTCTTGATCCAAGTTCCTGTCCCAATTTCCCCTTTTTCGACCTCCCTTTTTTTTGTGTTGTTTATTTCATATTTATAGAAGCTTTATATCCTTCATTCCTAATTATTCACGGCATCTTTATTGAATAAGAAAAGGAAACCGAAACCTAATTGTACTAGGTTTCGAAAAATTTACGTCGGAAAAATTTCGCTGGTGAAAAAAAACTGCTGCGGAAAAACTGCGCTGGCAAAAAGCCAGCTACGGCAGCTTGCGCGGAATGGGCCCGTAGGCCATTTCGCTTGCAGGAAATTCCTGCGGGCGAAATGGCCTGAGCAAAATCCTGCGGGCGAAATGCCCACAGGCCCGCGCTGACTTTCGGCGACGATTTTTCAGTCGCCGATTTTTTTGTTATTTTTTATTTGTTATTATTTTTGAATTTTTGTTCATTTCACCATTTTTTTACTAAAATAAATATTAAAATTAATCAAGATACAATAAAAATTATTTTGGAGTAACAAAAATATATTGGACAACACAAAAATTATTTTGGACTAAATAAAATATATTGGACTTGACTAGGTCAAAAATTAAGGGTCTACAGGCATCACCCTATAACAAAATATACCCCATGTAGTAATGAAAGCAGTTTTGGCTTTATCCTTTTGGGCCATCAACACTTGGTTGTATCCAAAAAATCCATCTACAAAACGAGTGTAGCGCGCTAGAAGCTGCACTATCAATGAGAACATCTATATGAGGTAAAGGAAAATCATCTTTAGGGGAAGCCTTGTTCAAATCTCTATAGTCCACGCAAACCCTTATTCTTCCATCTTTCTTTGGCAGGAGTACTATGTTAGCTAACCAATCTGGATATTCTATCACTTCAAGGAACTTCACTTGTATTTGCTTAGTGACCTTTTCTTTAACCAATTCAGCCCACTCAGGTCTTAATCACCTAAGCTTTTGTTTGACAAGTTTCATGTGAGTGTAAGTAGGAATATGATGCTTGGCTATGTCTTGATCTATTCCAGGCATATCCTCATAAGACCATGCAAACACTTCTTCATATATTTTGAATATTTTTTCAAATCTCTCTCTCTCATCAGGAGTAAGGTTGGATGCTATGCTAATATTTTTAGGATTTTCGGTTGATCCCAAATTTAATGATTGTGTTTTAAAAGAATTAATATTAAAGATGCTCATGTAAGTGCTATTTGAATGTATGCAACCATCAAAAGAAACATCACACAAGTAAGCAAAATCAGACTTTATTGCATTCATTTTGGAAAAGAAAACATCATCATCCTCATACAAAGCAGACAAATCAAAATTAAAATCAAGATCATTGTTTTCAAAGTCAAAAGGCAGGATGTCTTCAAACTTTTCTTCAACTAGGGCAGCAATCTCCTCCAGAGTCTTCTTGGTTTTTAGGACAACTTCATTCTTCTCTTTTGGATTGGATTCTTTGTGAACGGGGATTTTTTCCCCCACTCCCGGTGGAATGGTTCTTGTGACTTCGACACTGTTTAGGCTCGGAGCCTTGGAGAATACGGACCTAAGTTCGGAGAAAATGGAGTCTCCACCTGGACGGGCCGGGAAAAATAAAGGGGTGGATGACTCGATTCCTAAGGAATCCCTAACCACCTAATGGGTTCAGAAAGTTGGGTACGTGTGGGGAAGGTGAGAAATGGCCCAACACCCCCACAATGCCCGGTTCATTGGAACCGGCCTCCTTTACAAGTCTTAAAATTATAAAATTATTAAGTCTAATAATATTATCCATATTACACACAACAATTAAAATAAAGCATCGATATATTAAAAATCAAAATAATGTCCAAGCAAAATAAATAAATGGACACCCATCTGAAGATGGAAACATGCCCTTACATAATCCATGCGTAAATAGGACACCCACCGAAAGGTAGAAACATGTCCTTTACATTGGTCTAAAATATAAAAGCCATTTAAATTACTTGATATTTAACTAATGAGGTACCCACAAAGTGGAAACATACCTCTTACAACATTTGGAAACCTAAATAAATCGATATAAGTAAATAACCATTCATCATAAATAAATCATTCATCAGAGATATCAATAAATAGAAAGTAAACATCCATCCACGATAAATTAAATAAAGTATTGCAAATAAATAAAAGCATATAATAAACTACATAATCAAATAAAGCAAGTAAAGATACAAATTGACATTTACTGCTTTCATTTAAAGTTCTTTAATTAATATTTAACATTTTGGGATTTTAATATATTAAGGTTCATGCTACTGTAAGTTTTAAAGGAATTGAAATGGATTAAAGTTTTATAATTTAAGAGATTGATAAAGTTCTTTGATTAACCAAATTAGTGTTTGAGGAGTAAAATCATTAAATTAGGGTATGGATACTTTATAACATTAGGTTTATGATTATTAGCTACTAGATTGTTGTTTTTAGGCTTACTGTGTTTGAATTTTAATATTTAAGTTTATAAGGTTTTAGAGTTTTAAGGATTAGGGTTTAGGAATATTAGGGTTTACGGTTTTTGGGGGAGTTTAGGGTTTAAGAAAACTTGGGTTTAAAATTAACTAGTTTGGGGTTAGTGTCTTGGTTTTGAAGTTGAATTAGGGTTTTTAGTGTTTAGGAGAATGTGTTTGATTTTAGAATTTGGAAAAACAATTTATAGTTTTATAAAGCTTTATGTGATTTTTAGAAACTGTAAAGTGAGTTTGAGTTTGGATATTTAACAAAACATTTGGAATTTTGGAAAAGAATTAAAAGAAAACTACTTTAGAGTATTATGGTGTTTTTTTTGGAAATAAACAAAACGATTTAAGGCTTATAGAAAAAGAAAAGTTTTTTTTTTAGGGTTTTTGGAAAGAAAAGGATTCATTTTAGGGTTTTGGAAAATTAGAAAGCAGATTAGGGTTTTGGTAAATTAATGAAACGATTTAAGGTTTTGAAAAGTTAGAAAGTAGATTAGGGTTTTAAGATTTTAAAGAAATAGAAACAACAATTTAAGATTTTTGGAAAACAAAGAAACGAATTAAGTTTTTTAGAATCAAAAGAAACAATTGGATGATTGAAGCTACTGTAAGGAAAAAAGAGATTAGATATTCATACCTTCATTTATTGGTTCCACCAAAAATTGCTTCTTGGATGAATAAGAACAAAGGCAAGATGGTTGCCTTTGATGGATTGAATTGCTTGTTTGCTTCTTCTTCTCTAAAAAGTTCGATCATTTTCCTTGCCAAAAGATTTAAAGTCCGATATCTTTTTCTAAGTTTTTCCTTCACTCCATTCTCCTCCCAAAGGTTTTCTTTTTGTGTTGTTTTTTAGTCTTATTTATAGAAAATTTTGATGATTAATTCAACTTGTTTACAGAAACTAACATTAATTAAGAAAAGAAAACCGAAACCAAATAGAATTTGGTTTTAAAAAAAATTGCGTCGAAAAAATTTCACAGGCAAAAAAAAACTGGTGCGGAAAAATTTTGCTGGCAAAAAAATTACAGCGGGAGCTACAGGCGAAAACTGGCGAGCTGGGTGGCTAGAGGCCTGCGGGCGAAATGGTCCAAGGCCATTTCGTCCAACCCAACCTTTTCGGCAATGAATTTTTCGTTGCCAACTTTTTCGTCGCCGATTTTTATTTTATTTATTTGTTTATTATTATTTTTTATTTTTTATTAATTATAAAAACTAAATACTAAAACAAATATTATTCGATTAAGATAATTCAAAAAATTATTTTGGACTAATTAAAATATATTAGACTAGACTGGGTCAAAAATTAAGGGTCTACAATCATTTAATTTCTTGTAGTCTATGCAAACCCTCCAACCAGTAACTGTTCTTGTTGGAATCAGCTCATCATTTTCATTGGGGACCATGTCATCCCTCCTTTCTTTGGTACTACCTAGACTGGGCTCACCAAAGAGCTATCCGAGATCGGATATATAATCCCTACATCAAGTAGTTTTATCACTTCAGCCTTCACTACATCTTTCATATTTGGGTTTAGTCTCTGTTGTGGTTGCACTACTGGCTTGAATTCATCCTCCATCAGAATCTTGTGAGTGCAATAGGATGGACTGATATCCTTGATGTCTGCTATCTTCCAATCTATAACTTTCTTATGTTTCTACAACAACTGGATAAGCTTTTCCTTCTGCTCAGAAGATAGGTGGGAACTCAGAATTATTGGAAATTTCTTCTTCTTCGCCAGAAATCCATACTCAAGGTGATCTGGAAGGGCTTTAGTTCCAAGTTGGGTGGATCAATCACTGATGGTTTTGGCTTTTCTTCCTTTGGCATCTCAATAGTCTCATATGCCCTGCATTTGAATGGTTTGCTTGCTTCAAGAAAAGCAAGCTGCTCCATTGCTTCTCGATCCTCAACATTTTCCTGCAATAAACACAACTTAAGGGGATCCTTGGAAACAATGTTAGTAACACAATTGATGGTCTCATGCTCAATAATATCATTGCATGATTTTGCCTCATCAACTGAAAGTGAATGTTTCATAGCATCATGTATCCTAAAAATAACTTTCTCACCACCCACTCTCAAAGTTAATATGCCATCATGAACATCGATAAGGGCACGGGCTATATTTAAAAATGGCCTACAAAGAATAAGTGAAACATCCGCATCCTCATCGATATCAATGACAACAAAATCATTGGGGAAAATGAAATCCCTGACTTTTACCAACACATCTTCTATAATGCCACGAGGGTGGACTACTGACTTATTAGCAAGTTGGATGGTCATAAGTGTTGGTTTAGGTTTACCAATGCCTAACTCCTTAAACATTTTATAGGGCATAACACTTCTGCTAGCCCCCAAATCAGCTAATGCACTTTTAACCTCAATGTTACCTATCAAACATGGAATGGTAAAACTACCTAGATTTTTAACTTCTTAGGTAACCTCCTTTGCAAAATTGCCGAACTCTTTTTAGACAAATGCACTAAAGACACTTCCTCAAGTTTCCTATTATTAGAGAGGATATCTTTCAAAAATTTAGCATAGTTAGGCATCTGTGACAAAGCTTTAGCAAATGGAATGTTAACGTGAAATTGTTTAAAAAGTTCAAGAAACTTACTGAACTGAGCATCAATCTTGCCCTTGTTCAACCTTGCCAGATATGGTACTCTAGGTCGGTATTCCTTCATTATGGGCTGCTTTCTTGTGGCTGGTTCTCTTTCTCACTTTCAAGTGCAGCTTTCTCTCCCGAAGTGATAGGAGTATTGTCTTC
The DNA here is from genome assembly GCA_947685225.1 of Garcia nutans. Classification (NCBI taxonomy): domain Eukaryota; kingdom Viridiplantae; phylum Streptophyta; class Magnoliopsida; order Malpighiales; family Euphorbiaceae; genus Garcia; species Garcia nutans. The sequence continues at coordinate 8,756,774 of CANTUV010000068.1, forward strand.
TTTTTCTTTTTCTTGTATTTCAGCCCCTTTCTCTGCCACTTCATCTCTTTTCTCTTCCACATTACTCTTGATCCCTTTCCCACTCCTTAGTGTAATTGTCTTAAGCTGCTCTTTAGGATTTGCCTCAGTGTTGCTAGGAAAACTTCCTTGTGGTCTCTCACTGAGCAACTTGGCAATTTGCCCCACCTAATTCTCCAAATTATGAATAGAGGCTTGCTGATTTCTTAGGGTGGTTTCAGTTGATTGGAACCTAGTTTCAGAAACTACTATAAATTTCTCCATCATGTCCTCCAAATTACTCTTTCTTAGAGGGGCAACTTGTTGATATTGGGGCTGCTGGAATCCAGGGGGAGGTCGTGGATTATTCTGATTATTCCATGAGAAATTAGGATGATTTCCCAACCCTAGATTATACGTGTTTCTGTAGGGGTTATTGTGTTGTTGCCTTGGCATGTTTCTAACATAATCTACATGCTCTTGCCTAGCAAACATGTTGCCACTTTGGCAATCTTGACTTTGATGTCCACCCCCACACCATTCACAGGACATCACCTGCATCACTTTCCCCGAAGAAGATGAAGCTAAAGAATCAATCTTTTTGTTCATTGCTTCCAACTGTGCTGTCAGAGCAACTACGAGATCCAATTGATGTGAACCCGAAACCCTTAACTTCCCTTGTTCCCTTGGGGTTTGCCACTGATAATTTGTAAGGGCCATATCTTCAATCAAATCCCTTGCTTCTTTAAGTGTTTTATTATTTATGGTACCTCCGCCGGCTGCATTGATGGATTGCTTACTTGCGTAATTCAATCCATTATAGAAAGTTTGGATCTGAAGCCACAGCGGAAGCCCATGGTGAGGACATCTTCTCAATAAATCCTTGAATCATTCCCAAGCATCATACAGATTTTCAAATATAGCTGGAGAAAAGAGGAAATATCATTCCTCAACTTAGCAGTCTTGGACGGTGGAAAATACTTCTCTAATAATTTTTCTGCTAGTTGGCCCCATGTAGGGAAAGTGTTATGAGGGAAAGATTCAGCCACTTCTTTGGTTGGTCTCTGAGCGTGAATGGGAACAACCTCAGCCTAATTGCATCTTCATAGACATTCTGTATCTTGAATGCATCACATATTTCTAAAAAAGTTTCAATGTGTGCATTAAGATCTTCATCCAGAAATCCATCAAACTGACAAGTCTGCTGCACCATTTGAATGACATTTGTCTTTATCTTGACTTCATTTACAGCAACTACCGGTCTTTGTATACTTGATTCAACCCCATTAAGAGTAGGCCTAGCAAACTCTTGCATTGTCCTTGGTTCATTTTCTGCCATTTCTTCTTGTAAGATGAGATCTTCAAAGTTCGGTTGCGTTTCTACCAAAACTGTTTCTTCTTCTTCCTTTCGCCTTCTCCTCAATGTTCTCTCTAACTCTTGATCTAATTCAAAAAGTTAGGAAGAGCTAGCTCAGGTCATAAATAGGAAGAAGTACCTAGAATGATAGTCAAAAAGCAAGAACTTATGTTAAAACAAAATAAAATAAAAACTAAATCAACAGTCTTAATTATATTACTAATATTGAAAACCGTTGTCCCTGGCAGCGGCGCCAAAAACTTGATGGTGCAAAACGATTCTATTGCAATACCGCAAGTGCACGAGTTGCTCAAGTAATAAAGTAGTGAGTGACTTATCGTTCCACTGAGGACAAGGCCAAGTATTAGTGCAAATTTTAATTGTTGCTTAGCAAATCAATAGTTTTGTGAAGTTTTGTAATTAAAGATAATTAACTTAATAACTGAAAATAGAGAGAGATTGAGTATTGAATGAATTGATTGATGATGAGAATACTATCAAGATATTGAATCCCCCTAGCCACAATTATATTTATGAAAATCAATTCAATTAAACCAAATAATAGAGTTGAATTGGTACTCCTCTAAATTAGACTAAAACCTTTCTCAAGTGAATTAATCCCTAATCCCTAAGAAGAATGCTGGAATCTCTTCTCAAACATAATTAAGTAGATCTTGCATTAAGAATAAGGAATTATAAACCAAAGGATCTTGTAAGTCTATCTCTAGTACTCTAATCAATCCTCAATCCTTATGAGTATTCAATTCATATCAAGCTTTCTCAAGTCAATAATATGAAAATTGCATCCAATCAATAAGCATGCTATTATCAATTGGAAATAAATTATTAAGCATCATAAGAATAAAACAACTCAATCAAATGATTTAATTAAATAAAATTATTCAAAACATACAATAAAGTTGGGGTTCATCAATATCTAGATAGAGAATGAGTTAGTTCATGTTCAAAACCATAAAACCAGAACAAGAGAAATAAGAAAAAGAATCCAAACAATCCATTGCGAATGATTCGTATTTCTTCACTTGAATCCTTGAATCTTGGTTTAGATCTTGTTTAGAATATGTCTTCACCTTCAATCTCAACTCCAAAACTCTCCTCCTTGCTTTAGAAGTCGGCTCTAGGTTATAAAATATGAAAATCGGATCCCTAATTCATGCTTCAGCTCAGCTTTTATAGTGCATATATTTTCACCTGACACACCCATTGACACGCCCATGTCACTGGGCGTGCCATTGCCATTGGGATTTTGAATATAAGGCATGTCCAGTGACACGCCTCGTGTCACTGGGCGTGTCACAGCCACTGTGAATCATTGCAATAGGAACTCTTGGTGACACGCCCATGTCATTGGGCGTGTTAATGCTTCTGTATGGCAGTATCAAGGGCACGTCCATTGACACACCTGAAGAATTTTGCTCTTTTCTTCTACTTTCATCCGCAATTCCTCCAAAATGACCATAAGCCTCAAAATACAGAGAATTCCTAAAATTAACCCTAAAAAGCACTTGAATAAACAAATTAAACTCAATTGGATAATAATCATATTAAGAAATAGGGGCAAAATATCATCAATTGTGCACTTATGAATGCCTCTTAGTATTATCATATGCCCTAATGGTCACTTCGGTTAGGCTCAAATTCTTTGTTGACATAGCATGCTTTGGCAAGATCTTAAGGGGGCAGACATTTATGGTAGACCCATCATCAACCATCACTCATGGAGTCCTTTTCCCTTTGACCTCTATCTTGATAAAGAGAGGGCAAATGCGATCTCTTCCCTCTTCTGGTAAATCTTCATCCAAAAATGATACACAATCAACCTTGTTCTTCTTTTGAATATCTTCGTATTTATTACTCCTTCATCCTTCACAAAATTAATCAGCTCATCAGGTGTTATAGAAGTGGAAATTGGCATGCAAGCCAAAGCTTTAGCCATAGTTTCTCGATGCTTCTTAGATGTGGCCAATAGATCCCAGATACTAACACTTGCTTGGGTCCTTTTAAATTGCATAAGGATTGTGCCATCTTCATCTTCCTTTGCTTCTTTCTTAGTAACCTTCCCCTTGTTAGCCTCTAATTCTTTTGGTGGTGGCCTTGCATAAGGCTTACAAGAGTGTGTGTTCATTACCTTATCCTCTTTGGGCTCAGACCAGGTGCACACCTCCTGTTTTTACTCAGAATCATCATCACTATCGGTTGCCCAAAACTTGCTCACAACACAAATGGCCACTTCCTTTTCAACCACAACTCGCTCCATCTTACTTTGCACCACTTCTTCTTTAATTGCCTCTCCATCTACGTCTTAGAAAGAAGAAATGACAAAAATTTCACACAAAACTCCTCTAATCATGAAAGTTGCTAGTGGTGGTACTTTATCAAACCTTGGCAATGGATTATCCTTGGTGTTAGGTTTATTTAGTTTGGGCAGCTGTAGACCCTTAATTTTTGACCTAGTCCAATCCGATAGTCCAAAATAAATTTTGTGGTATAATATTTATCTTTATGATGTTTAATAGTTATTTGTAATAATAAAAATAAAAAATAATGAAAAATAAAACATTAGACGGATCGGTGAGCAACGCGCGGTAGCGCACTAACTGGGCTTCGCCGCAGCAATTGTCTGTGGTGAATTGGGCACTGCCAAATTCAACGCAGCTGGGCTTGCCCAATTCACCCAGCCCGATCCTTGCAGTTATTTTTGCCAGCGCAGCCTGCGCACGCCCTCGATTTTTTTACCAAATCTTGTTTTACCCGATTTTATAATTTTTCCTAAATAGTTGGTATTTCCTTATTAAAATAGGATTAAGTCTTTTTGTTTTCCTATAAATACTAGCATTAAACACACGGATTTGGGGTGGCAATTATTGGAATAAACTTTGGACCGTTATTTTTTTTTAGGAGAGTTGAGAGACTCTTGGGTTTTCAACAAACCCTAGCAAGCATGAAGAAACCCAAAACCAGCAATACAGAAAAGAAATTAGCAAAGGGCAGTCTTCACGGAATTCTGACTGGAACAAACTGTAACACCCCTTCCCGACCTACATATGTAAGCTGAGTAGAGGCGCCACACTAACCTAATGTTGCTACCAATTTTACTTAGTCAAATTTTAGTTCCGATTTTTTTTTTTCAAAAATTTTGCCATAGTTTCGCCTAAAAATTGAGTCCCAAGTGTCGACAAAACCGGTTTTTTTCTTATTTTTAAAAACATTTTACACAACCCAATGCAAACAAAATCATTCTCAGTACACTCCCAATAAATCCCCCTTGTAACCTCAACTACAACCTGCAAAAAGAATTTACACTTCTAGTACAACATAAAATAAAGGTTTTGTGACAATCCCCCATTTTTAAATATTACACAGCGGAAGTTATAAAATATTTACATATTTACATATTAAACATTTCTTTACAAAATATAAAGAAATATACATGATTGGCAAGTCTACTCTGATCTTTAAGCTCCCAAAATGGATTCAACAAGGTCTACTCTCACTTGGTCTTGAAGAACTCTCGGGTTCAACTCTATCCACTCTATTACCTGCGCGATTAAACACTATCGCGCTAAGCCAACGACTTAGTAAGATAAAACATGCTAATAGTATGTTTTAATGCAATACAATGCCACATATGCTATTAATAAGATCAACATTATAAATATAAAGTTAACACATAATTATGCATTTCACAAATCATAGTCATATGAGCATACCACATTTCAACATCTTTCCACATTCAACATTACTCAATAACCAACATCTTATTTAATTAACTCATAACATTATTTAGGACATTCATATAACCTTGACACCTATGGGCCCAACAAATATTTAATACGATATTCAGAGTTCAGAGTTACTGCTTTGGTTCATAGTCACAATTCTCATAGTGTAACAGACCCAGTCTCTTGGACCATCAACTCAACACATTTGAGGAGATCCTCAACCCGGCAAGACTGTTACAAATCATATATTTCATATTCACAATTCTCATAGTGTAACAGACCCAGTCTCTTGGACCATCAACTCAACACATTTGAGGAGATCCTCAACCCGGCAAGACTGTTACCTTTCATCATTTCTTAGGCATGCCACCCAAATCCAGAACTCTGAAACTGAATAACATATTAAACAAACAATTCATTTATTATATACTTACCATTTCCATTCTCAAATTCTCATCACATTTAGGCAAACATGCCTTCTTTCTTTCAATATCATCATCATAGCCAATCACAATGGCATTGTCTCATATCATGTCTTATTTGAATTATCATTTCAATTTCAATGTATATCATTCATGAAACACATAACCATTCACAATGCATAACATAACATTGCTCAATCTCAACAATGCAATTAGGGCAAAGAACAATTGATATGATTCATATAAATAATACATTCTGGTTTTAGACTCCATTTTATCCTTATTTTGAAAAATTGTATAAAATAATCTACTTGACTAAAAATTCTAAAATTTTTACAGAATTTAGTTTTGTATCTTAAAATCATCCCTTTAAAATTTCAGATCAAACTGAACACAAAATCTTGGTCAAATAGTTCACCTAACCAGACTGCCCCAATTGCCCTGCATCCTGGCAGCAGTTCTGAACTTTGTGAATTCCATAAATCAAATTCAATCAACGTGGTTCCAAATTATTTTTCTCAAATACTAGACTCACTAAGCAACAACATATCCAAAATTCAATTGAATATGATTTTTCTACATTTTATTAAAAATCCCGAAATAGAGCTGTCTCAGTTAAGGTACCTGCTGGAACAGGTCTAATAAAAATAATCTTTCTAAACTCATAACCATTCCAAAATCGAATCAACATATTTTTCAGTCATTCTAGACTCATAGAGGCACAACATATCAAAAATTCACTTCAAGAACATTTTTCTAAAATTAATTAAAAATCATACAAGTCACAGCCTTTACTAATCCTAAAACAGAAACAATTTCACTAAACACCAATCTTACTCTTCCATCACCCACACCAACCCAACTTCTCATCTATCAAGCAAAATCAATACTTACAATCATACCATAAGCAACTTAATCATACCACTTCAAAAGAATTGAAGAAATTAGAGAAAAGATCTTACCTTAGTTAAAAACTTCTTAAATCAACACTTGAACACTTAATCTTTCTTCAATTTAAGCTTGAAATCATCAAAACCATCACTTGTCTCTTTCTTTCTCTTTGGCTATGGAGGGCCGGCCATCAACAAGAAGAGGAAGAAGAAATGATGAAGAAAACACAAGTCAAACCTTCTTTAAATATCCACCATGTGATTTTATCCAAGCAATTACCAAAGTGCCCTTATTCACATAATTATCTTTTTGTCTTATATGTGCCCAATTAAGTAATTTACCAATCTCAAATAAATATCTTCTCTTGCATTGACCAAGCCTTTTGACCACTTTATATGTCATATATATTAACATATACACAACATATAAATTTGTCTCTAAACCCTATTTCTTCCCAAAATACATATACATATACTTTCTCTTCTCAATTTCTTTTCTCTTACAATTTAACACATATATTCAATCCAATATATAACAATAACAACAACAACAATATGCAAAACTTCTAGGGCATAAATGAGGATATTACAATTCTCCCCCTCTAAAAAGAAAATTTCGTCCTCGAAATTACCTGATATCAACTCTGAAACAACTGCGGATACTGTTCTCGCATGGATTGTTCACTTTCCCAAGTTGCTTCTTCTTTTCCATGATTTTTCCACAAAATCTTCACCAATGGCACTCTCTTGTTTCTCAACTCTTTCACTTCCCGTGCCAAGATAGCAATTGGTTCCTCTTCAAATGTCAAGTCTGGACTCACTTCAATAGATTCAAATGGCAACACATGAGATGGATCCGACCTATATCTCCTCAACATAGAAACATGGAATACATTATGAATACGATCCAACTCAGGTGGCAAAGCAAGTCGATACGCCACTGGCCCAACTCTTTTTAACACTTCATACGGCCCAATGAAACGAGGACTCAATTTTCCTTTCCGACCGAACCTCAAAATCTTCTTCCAAGGAGACACTTTCAAAAATACCTTATCTCCAACATCAAACTCTATATCTCTCCTCTTCAGATCTGCATAAGACTTCTGTCGGTCTGAAGCTGCTTTTAACCTGCCTCGAATCAACTTTACTTTTTCTTCAGTTTCTTGAATCAAATCAGGACCAACCAACTTATTATCTCCAAGCTCATTCCAACAAAGAGGTGTCCTACACCGTCTGCCATACAATGCTTCAAACGGTGCCATACCAATGCTGGATTGGTGACTGTTGTTGTAAGCAAACTCCACAAGAGGTAAAAACCTATCCCAACTTCCAGAGAAATCGATGACACAGCTTCTCAACATGTCCTCAATAATCTGTATCACCCTCTCTGACTGTCCATCCGTCTGTGGATGAAAAGCAGTGCTGAAGTGCAGTCGAGAACCCAAAGCACTATGCAAACTCTTCCAAAATCTGGAAGTAAACCTGGGATCTCGATCAGACACTAAAGAAGTTGGAACACCATGCAGTTTCACAATCTCATGGATATACAGCTCAGCCAATCTCTCCAAAGAGTAATCCATTCGAACCGGAAGGAAATGAGCTGTTTTAGTCAATCTATCCACAATCACCCATATGGCATCATGCTTCTTTTGTGTCAATGGCAAACCAGACACAAAATCCATTGTCACTCTTTCCCACTTCCATTCTGGCACTGACAATGGTTGAAGCAACCCGGTTGGAACTTGATGCTCTGCTTTAACCTTCTGACAAGTGAGACATTTCGACACAAAATCTGCAATGTCTCTCTTCAAACCAATCCACCAATAATGCTGTCTCAAATCATGATACATCTTCGTATTACCCGGATGCATAGCAAACATTGACTGATGAGCTTCTTCTAAAATGACTCTTTTCAAATCAGCATCATCAGGTACACACAATCGGTTCTTAAACCAGAGACTCCCATCATCTTTCACAACAAAATCTCTAGTCTTCCCATTCTGACAATCTGAAATAATCTTCTGAATTTTCTTATCAGCCAATTGAGCCTCTTTGATCTGATCCAACAAAATCGGCTTCAATTGCAACTGTGCCAATAATGCACCATCAACACAAGGTACAAAACTGGCATGCAATGCTCTCAACTCAACAAGCAACGAGAGCGAGTAAACTGTTAAACCAGCTAAAGACTTCCGACTCAAGGCATCAGCAACAACATTTGCTTTACCTGGATGATAGTCAATCAAGCAATCGTAGTCTTTAATCAATTCTAACCATCTCCTCTGACGAAGATTGAGTTCTTTCTGGACACCCAAATACTTCAAACTCTTGTGATCAGTGTAGATGAAACATTTCTCCCCAAACAGATAATGGCGCCAAATCTTCAATGCAAAAACAATGGCAGCCAATTCCAAATCATGGGTCGGATAGTTAAGCTCATGCGGTTTCAACTGTCGAGATGCATAAGCTATAACTTTCCCTTCCTGCATCAATACACACCCCAAACCTCTATGTGAAGCATCACTGTAGATCACATATGGTTTGCCTTCAACAGGTAAAGTTAAAACATGCGCTTGAGTCAACATTTCTCTCAACTGCTCAAAGCTAGCCTGACACTGATCCGTCCACACAAATCTCACTCCCTTACGAAGCAATCTGGTGAGTGGAGTAGTTATCAAAGAAAACCCTTTCACAAACCGCCGGTAATAGCCTGCCAAACCCAGAAAACTTCTAATCTCTGTCACTGATTTAGGTGGATTCCAATTCAATACAGCTTCAACTTTGCTCGGATCAACTTTAATGCCTTCTGCTGAAACAACATGTCCGAGAAAAGCTACCTGATCCAACCAGAACTCACACTTCGACAATTTAGCAAACAACTGCCTCTCTCTCAAAATCTGCAACACAATCCGCAGATGCATATCATGTTCCTCCTCATTCCGCGAATACACCAGTATATCATCAATGAAGACCACTACAAACTGATCCAAATAGGGCCTAAACACCCTATTCATCAAATCCATGAAAGCTGCAGGTGCATTCGTCAGACCAAAAGGCATAACTAAAAATTCATAATGCCCATACCTGGTCCGAAAGGCGGTCTTAGGAACATCTTCAGCTTTGACTCTCAACTGATGATACCCAGATCTCAAATCAATTTTGGAGAACACTGACGCTCCCTTCAACTGATCAAAGAGATCATCGATTCTAGGCAAAGGATATTTATTTTTAATAGTCACTTTATTCAATTGCCTATAATCGATACACAACCTCATAGTACCATCTTTCTTTTTCACAAATAGAACAGGAGCTCCCCAAGGAGAAACACTGGGGTGAATAAATCCTTTGTCCAACAACTCCTGTAATTGCACTTTCAACTCCCTCAATTCTGCCGGTGCCATTCTATAAGGAGTAATAGAGATAGGAGTGGTACCAGGCAACAATTCAATACCGAACTCCACCTCTCTCTCAGGAGGCAATCCTGGCAACTCCTCTGGAAACACATCTGGGAACTCTGCAACTGTGGCAATGCTATCAATGGGAGAACTTCTTACTCTAGTATCTACCACATGAGCAAGATAGGCTTCACATCCCTTTCTAATCAACCTCCTGGCTGCAACAGCTGAAACAAATAAGGAGGCTAGCTGTTCCTGCTCATTAGATACTATCACCTCTCTACCATCAACAGTTTTCAAAGAAACAATTTTCTTCTTACAATCTACCACAGCTCCATGTCGAGATAGCCAATCCATACCTAAGATCACATCATATTCCTTAAATGGCATCTCAATCAAATCCCCTAAGAACTCCTCACCCTGCACCACTACTGCACTATCTCTATGCACCTTACTCACAACCACACTATGCCCTAACTGATTTGTCACCAACACATCAAATCCTAGGGACTCAGCATGCAAATCAGAGACAGGCAAAACAGATACACTAACATATGAATGCGTGGAACCCGGATCAATCAAAGCAAGTACTGGAGTATTAAATAAAGAAAAAGTACCAGCTATGACTGCCGATGTATCTGGCTGCCTCTGCATAACATACATCCTCTGGGAAGATCCAACCTACTCTGGTCTACCCTCCCTGGATGTAGCACCTCCTCTAGAACTGAATCCTGGTCTACCTCCCCGGCTGGCACCTCTGCCTCCTCTGCCTCCCCTCACACTAGCTCGAGAAGCAGCAGAATCCACTGGCATCAGCTCCTGCCTCTCAGGACAGTCTCTCACAAAGTGGTCAGGTGATCCACACCTGAAGCATACAGCTAATCTACTGTACCTCCAACAAACGCCCCCATGTCTTCCACCACACTGGTCACACACAGGTAAGGTGGATCTCTGAATTCCATGAGTAGGAGCACTCGCTACCGAAGCTGCAGGTCTAAATCTCTGCCTCTGGAACTGCACTGACCTACCCGCTGGTCTCTGGCTCCTACTACTCCGAGGAACAAAACTTCCTCTACCCCTCTTTGCAGAAGAAGACCCTGCCTCAAACTGGGGCCTCCTAACCCTAACCTCTTCCTCTGACGCAGCTGCAATAACTTGAGCTCGCTCTACACTTCGAGCTGCTGCCACAAGCTGTGAGAAATCCTGATATCTGGATCCAGCCACTAAGCACATGATCGAGGGCCTCAATCCCTCCTCAAATCGCCGACATCTATCAATCTCATCAGCAATGATGCCCCCAGCATACTGGCTCAGTCGAATAAACTCCACTTCATACTCAGTTACGGTCCGATGATCTTGCTTCAAATCTAGAAACTCTCTTTTCTTCCCATCTTTATACTCCCTAGGAGTATACTTCAACTCAAATTCTCTCAGAAAATCCGCATAAGACAAGGTTGGTGGATCATCCATAGAATGGGGCACTGTCTTCCACCAGTCGTAGGCATCCTTCTGTAGCAAAGATCTTGCATAGTCAAACTTCTCCTCTGAAGTGGCTTGCAACTGCACAAATACCCTCTGAACTCTATCAAGCCACTGTTCTGCTACAGCCGAATCAACTGTACCAAAGAAATCCTCTGCTCCATATTTCCTTAGCTTATCATAGTGCCTTACTGGTACTGAAGGCTGAGGGGGTGGTGGCGGTGGCTGTGGTTGCACAGGTGCTTGTCTCATAGCTTCCATCATAAGCCTAAACCAGGCTGGCGGAACCTCCTCCCCAGCTGGTCTACCGGACACCGAAGCAGGTGCCTCCTCAACACTATCAACCCTAGCTCCCTCAGCAGGAGCAATACTCTCGGCACTACCCTCAATCGACTGACGTGAGTGAGAATCCATCACAACCTAACACTGCAAACACAGCAGATTATATCTTATTAAAGATCAGAGACTGCCAATCTCAAACGTATATGTTATTCAAAACCACTTTTTAAGTAAAAATATTATTTTTATTACATTTTACCTAGGTTGAGAATCTCAAACCTGGCTCTGATACCAAAAATTGTAACACCCCTTCCCGACCTACATATGTAAGCTGAGTAGAGGCGCCACACTAACCTAATGTTGCTACCAATTTTACTTAGTCAAATTTTAGTTCCGATTTTTTTTTTTCAAAAATTTTGCCATAGTTTCGCCTAAAAATTGAGTCCCAAGTGTCGACAAAACCGGTTTTTTTCTTATTTTTAAAAACATTTTACACAACCCAATGCAAACAAAATCATTCTCAGTACACTCCCAATAAATCCCCCTTGTAACCTCAACTACAACCTGCAAAAAGAATTTACACTTCTAGTACAACATAAAATAAAGGTTTTGTGACAATCCCCCATTTTTAAATATTACACAGCGGAAGTTATAAAATATTTACATATTTACATATTAAACATTTCTTTACAAAATATAAAGAAATATACATGATTGGCAAGTCTACTCTGATCTTTAAGCTCCCAAAATGGATTCAACAAGGTCTACTCTCACTTGGTCTTGAAGAACTCTCGGGTTCAACTCTATCCACTCTATTACCTGCGCGATTAAACACTATCGCGCTAAGCCAACGACTTAGTAAGATAAAACATGCTAATAGTATGTTTTAATGCAATACAATGCCACATATGCTATTAATAAGATCAACATTATAAATATAAAGTTAACACATAATTATGCATTTCACAAATCATAGTCATATGAGCATACCACATTTCAACATCTTTCCACATTCAACATTACTCAATAACCAACATCTTATTTAATTAACTCATAACATTATTTAGGACATTCATATAACCTTGACACCTATGGGCCCAACAAATATTTAATACGATATTCAGAGTTCAGAGTTACTGCTTTGGTTCATAGTCACAATTCTCATAGTGTAACAGACCCAGTCTCTTGGACCATCAACTCAACACATTTGAGGAGATCCTCAACCCGGCAAGACTGTTACAAATCATATATTTCATATTCACAATTCTCATAGTGTAACAGACCCAGTCTCTTGGACCATCAACTCAACACATTTGAGGAGATCCTCAACCCGGCAAGACTGTTACCTTTCATCATTTCTTAGGCATGCCACCCAAATCCAGAACTCTGAAACTGAATAACATATTAAACAAACAATTCATTTATTATATACTTACCATTTCCATTCTCAAATTCTCATCACATTTAGGCAAACATGCCTTCTTTCTTTCAATATCATCATCATAGCCAATCACAATGGCATTGTCTCATATCATGTCTTATTTGAATTATCATTTCAATTTCAATGTATATCATTCATGAAACACATAACCATTCACAATGCATAACATAACATTGCTCAATCTCAACAATGCAATTAGGGCAAAGAACAATTGATATGATTCATATAAATAATACATTCTGGTTTTAGACTCCATTTTATCCTTATTTTGAAAAATTGTATAAAATAATCTACTTGACTAAAAATTCTAAAATTTTTACAGAATTTAGTTTTGTATCTTAAAATCATCCCTTTAAAATTTCAGATCAAACTGAATACAAAATCTTGGTCAAATAGTTCACCTAACCAGACTGCCCCAATTGCCCTGCATCCTGGCAGCAGTTCTGAACTTTGTGAATTCCATAAATCAAATTCAATCAACGTGGTTCCAAATTATTTTTCTCAAATACTAGACTCACTAAGCAACAACATATCCAAAATTCAATTGAATATGATTTTTCTACATTTTATTAAAAATCCCGAAATAGAGCTGTCTCAGTTAAGGTACCTGCTGGAACAGGTCTAATAAAAATAATCTTTCTAAACTCATAACCATTCCAAAATCGAATCAACATATTTTTCAGTCATTCTAGACTCATAGAGGCACAACATATCAAAAATTCACTTCAAGAACATTTTTCTAAAATTAATTAAAAATCATACAAGTCACAGCCTTTACTAATCCTAAAACAGAAACAATTTCACTAAACACCAATCTTACTCTTCCATCACCCACACCAACCCAACTTCTCATCTATCAAGCAAAATCAATACTTACAATCATACCATAAGCAACTTAATCATACCACTTCAAAAGAATTGAAGAAATTAGAGAAAAGATCTTACCTTAGTTAAAAACTTCTTAAATCAACACTTGAACACTTAATCTTTCTTCAATTTAAGCTTGAAATCATCAAAACCATCACTTGTCTCTTTCTTTCTCTTTGGCTATGGAGGGCCGGCCATCAACAAGAAGAGGAAGAAGAAATGATGAAGAAAACACAAGTCAAACCTTCTTTAAATATCCACCATGTGATTTTATCCAAGCAATTACCAAAGTGCCCTTATTCACATAATTATCTTTTTGTCTTATATGTGCCCAATTAAGTAATTTACCAATCTCAAATAAATATCTTCTCTTGCATTGACCAAGCCTTTTGACCACTTTATATGTCATATATATTAACATATACACAACATATAAATTTGTCTCTAAACCCTATTTCTTCCCAAAATACATATACATATACTTTCTCTTCTCAATTTCTTTTCTCTTACAATTTAACACATATATTCAATCCAATATATAACAATAACAACAACAACAATATGCAAAACTTCTAGGGCATAAATGAGGATATTACACAAACTTTTGGAGAGGAACAAAAAGAAATAGAAAAGCTAGACAAGGAAGATTAACAACACAAAACTCTACAAAGGCAGTGTAATCAATGTCTTTGCCAAAGCTCATCCAGAATTTCGATCAAACAACTTTGGTGGAGCCAACAAACGGAGGTTTGTCTTTCTAACTTAATTCATTTAAATTTATATTGAGATAACTTATTATCATTTTATCTATCAAACTTTCTTTGTTTAAAGTTCATTCTTTTAACTTTTGATTTATATACAAATATACAGTGAGCATAGTAGTTTCTTTTTATTTGTTTGAATGACCAGTAGCTTGTTCCATTAAATTACCATAACATTAGATTATTCAAATAATATTTTAAATATCCAGTAGGCATATTATATATAAGTATTTTATCAAAATTCCATGTTAAAGTGGTTTTAGAGTTTTTATAATGATCATATTTTTATAAAACCCTAATCTGTGTTTCTAAACATCAAGAACCCTAGAAACCCAAATTTCCCATCTAAAACCCTTAAAAAAACCATATTTCATGTTTAAAACCAATTTCCCATCTAAAACCCTAAAAAACCATATTGCACGTTTAAAACCTGTTGCGCTCTAATTAACTCTACCACAAAGCGTCACTCACAAGTATACAAGGTAGCTGTAGCAAAGGTGATCGCCCCAAGGTCGTCTCACAAGGAAGCTAAAGTAGCTAATTGATTATCAGATTTTAATATCAAGTCATTAATAAATTTAAATTGCTAGCAACTAATGAGGAAGATTGATTGAAGTTTTAAAACAAATAAAAGTAAATTGAACTGATGTATTGATTCACTTAATAGAATGGTCTAGGGTTTGCACTTCTCTACTACTTATATGCATGAACGGTTATTCCTCTTAACCAATTTAATTTCAAAGATTAAATCTCAAGCAACTTAATTAATTGAATAAAGGAAATAAGCTCTCGCATTCAAACCTTTCTCAAATAATTTTGTTACAATTGAAATAATCTTTTCCTAGGTTATATCTCTAATTCACCTAAGTCCCTAATTGAATTTTTTCAGCATTAGACTTCATCTCTCAATCCTTCATCTAACACCTTAAACACATAATTGGTGGCCAATCAATTATATATTAGCAATAATCCATTCAATAAAGGCTAAAGAAACAATTAAGTCAAGAGTATAACAAATTCATACAATCATAGCAGATCCATACAAACCCTAGACTAGATCAAATTAGTTCATAATGCTATCAAACATACTCATCTCATTAATATCCAAAGAAATCAATTAAGACATGATAATATTCTTAAATACAATTCCAATGAAATTGAAGAGATAAAGTTCGAGAACAAAACCAAGTTACAAACTTCTTAGCTCTTGAAGAATCTCTTGTTCAGAACTTGCTCGAAGAATGCATCAATGGCAAGAACAAATCTAATCTAAGCTAGTTTAATCCAAAGTGCAATCAAAATATCAAAGAAAACAAGTATAAACCCTAACTTCTTCTCTTTGACGGCTCAAACAAACTCAAACTCTCAACAACCCCTTAAAAACCCTAATTCTCCTATTTATATGAAACCTCCGCTTTAAAAATCCGCTTTGTCTTTGATTCATGAGAGACACGGCCAAGTTGGGAGAGACACGGCCGTGTCTGAGGTTCTTGGAGGGAAACGGCCACAAGCTTGGCCGTGTCCCTTGCTTGTGTCTTCTACTGCTTGATTTTCTTCTTTCTTTTTCTTTGGACTTGAGTGAGACACGGCCAAGCTTAAACAACTTGGCCGTTTTGGAGCTTTTTTGGAGGGACACGGCCGCAAGCTTGGCCGTGTCCCTTGCATGTGTCTTCTTCTGTGTCTTGTGGCTTCTCCTTAGCTTGGTATGGGACACGGCCACAAGCTTGGCCGTGTCCTCTGCATGTGTCAGCTACTGTCCATTGTTCTCTTTCTCTTGTTTCTTAGTTTTTTCCTTCCTTAGCATGGTTCTTTGCATATTAAACCTAAAAAAAAACTTGAAATAAACTTTAAACAAGAATTAAATAAACAATAACCAACAAAACATAAACACCACAGTATGCATTTCAACCCCAAATAGTAATTTTTTTTTACTTGCTTACCTCACACTTTTAAATTAAACCACCCTATTGTCATATCATAAGAACTCCATTCCTTAATGCAAGTATGATGATAATAAGAGAATGTTGAGTTGAGAATTGTGTTGATCAAACAAGAAAAAGGTCAAGGCTCAACTTGGCTCACTAAGGAATTCAATATTAAGGGAGGTCTTTTTAAGCAAAAGGGCTAACCTAATTTACCTTCATCATTTTAAAACTTGAGATTAAATCATAATGTGAGTTCAATTAGTATGCAAAAGCAAGCTCTAGAGATGCAAAATCATGAAGGTGCACACTTAAGAAAAGAAAATCAATTGACAATAACATTTAATCCATGAGGCTCAAAACTCACAAAGGTGGGTTCTCAAAGATTTATATGTCATGAACTGCAGAATGTGAAAATTGATCCTGAATGAATTCAAATGCTAATCTCTATGATGATACTAAAGTCTCAACTATAATGCTAGAATCACAGAAAAGCCAATAAGTTTTCAACAATTATGTCATGCACAACGCATAAAATAACACCCCAAGAGAAACAAAATAAGAATTAAAGAAAAGTTTAAAGATTACCCCACACTTATAAATGACATTGTCCTCAATGGAAAACAAGAATAATAAAGAAAAAGAGTTAAAGGACAACCTGTCTTCCATCGAACCCTGGTGAAGCAAAACCCTAACTTTTCATCACAAACACAAATGTTCAAAAACAAAAGTACAATATATAAAAATAAAATATCCAAAATAGAAAATGTTAACATTAAAAACAAAAATGAAAAATAATAACAAAAATACATTAAACATAATAAAGCAAGGAACTCAAAATCTACGGTGAAGGCGGGTGTGAAGATGATGCAGCCAAGGGGTGGAGACTCAAGATCTTAGCAAGGTTGCTATTAATCTTATCCAACTGTTGCAAAACCTCAGCATGGTTACGGTCCACCTTGCCCTCCAGTGCCTCAATCCTATTGAGTATCTCATGATTATCTGAAACTGGAGCATCTTCATCTAAACCAAGAGAATCCAAGTCAGAATCCTCTTGAACCCGTGCTCTCTTCTGTCTGTCCCCCGGTACTTCTGGCTCAGTTGAAGCCATCATATAAGCCCCTCTCCTGTGCACCACCATATGCATCTTCTCTAATGTGGCCAAATCCAATGAATCATTACTCAAAATTCTAGTCATGCGACTGGTACTCGGGTCAAAATCATCAAGAAGGGCTACTGCCAATGTAGTAACTAATCCTCCAATACAAATTGCCCCCCTTTTTTTATTGGCCACACTATAAAAAATATCGACTAACCAATAGCCGGAACTAATAGGCACGACATTACATGCACAATCCAAGAAAAAGAGCTCACTCAATTCCACTACACCCGGGCTCTCCTTCCTAGCAAAGAATCCGCAGGACATAAAACGATGCAAATACCTCAAGGCGGGATTGCTCAATTTAGATGCTTTGGCCGATTTGGCCACATAAGTCCCCGAGCCTAATGCTCCCCAAGCAAATTGTTGTTTAAACTCTTTAGGTACCGACCTTTCCCCATGTTGATGGAAACCATATATAGCATTCAATTATTCAATATTAATCACAAATGATTTCCCAAGCAATTTAAAACTCATTCTAGAGCAAATTTTTTGTTCATCTCTTTCAACCTTAAGAGATGTCAAAAATTCCAAAGTCAGCTCTTGAAACTGCAAAGGTCGCAAGGAGACTAGGTTCTCCCACCCAAGAATTTGCACATAACGATAAAAATTAGTCCTAATTTGTAGAGCATCAAGGGATTCATCATTAACATATCTCATCGGGAAGAAACCCCGAGCCAAAAGATTCGCTCTCTTCAAAGATGAAAACGATGAAGATGAAGAAGCCCCTTCAATTGTAGGTCTCTTCTTCTTGCAGTGTGAAACTATCTTTGTTCTTGGCATCTTGAAAATTCTGAAAAATTTGACACAAACTGATTAAATCGATCTTTTGTAAGAGAAGAAGAAGTTTTAACAAATTAACTTAAGCTTTGGTGAAGAAAATTGAAATCTAATGGAGGTTTTGGAGCTTTGAAACACAATCAATGGAGTTTTGGTGAGAGAGAAAATGAGAGAGCGAGAGAGAGAATAGAAAGAAAATTAGGGATTGAATGGACAAATTATGCAAAAATCGTGTTTTTAAAGTGGAAAAGTGGAGAGACACAGCCAAGTTGGGGTGAACACGGCCGTGTCTTGTGTGTTTTGAGGGACACGGCCAGTGACTTGGCCGTGTCCCATGGGTGTGTCACTTACTGTAAGAAGAGATGCAAAAATAAAAAAAAAAAATTTGGTGAAGCTTGGCCGTGTCCCATGTGACACGGCCAAGGGACATGGCCAAGCTCCTTGGCCGTGTCACCCACTATGAAAGCTTGCAAAAACAAAGCAAAAATTTTTTTTGTTGAGGCTTGGCCGTGTCCCATGTGACACGGCCAAGCTCCTTGGTTGTGTCTCCTTCTGCCAATTTTTAACTTTTTTTTAAAATCACCAATTTTAAAGAATTTGCAAACTCTTCTTTGATCAACCCTGAAACACAGTAGAAAAATAAAAACCTATCAAAACACCAATCCATTTATTTAAACAAACATAAAATCAAAATTGCTAAATTTAAAATTATAACTATGAAAAATAAATGCAAACCGATGGGTTGCCTCCCATCTAGCGCTTCTTTAATGTCATATAGCTGGACATACTGCAAGACTTAGGGATCATGGATCAAAGTGCTGTCAATGATCTTCACTTCTTGAAATCCTTCTTTATATGGTTTAACTCTCTGTCCATTCACTTTAAAAGTCTCACTTGTTCGAGAGTTAAGCAATTTAATGGCACCAGAAGGATACACCTGAGTTTTCTCGAAAGGACCACTCCATCGAGACTTGAGTTTACCTGGAAACAGACAGAGTCGAGAGTAAAAAAGTAAAACTTTCATACTTGGACTCAATGTCTTTCGCACTATAATTCTGTCATGAAGTGCTTTAGTGCGATCCTTGTAAATTCTCGAGCTCTCATATGCCTTTGGGTTAAGGAATCTTTGGGTCTCCCCCACTGGTTTAGCACCCTCTTCTAAGGTCAGTGTCAGCTCCAATTTATCTGAGGAACCTGTCTGCAAGAAAACATCTGAAACAACTGCATCTATACAATCAATTAAAGAACAATCCTCATATAAAGCAGTTGTAGGAATAGGAGAAGTGTTAAAAATAGAAAATTCAACAGGTTGTCCTAAGACAGTCATTGACAACTTTCCATTTTTAACATCTATAAAGGTGTTGGTAGTAGCCATGAAAGCCCTACCCAGCAAAATAGTGTGTGCTGATGGTGTAGGGTTACTTCCTTCCATGTAAAGAACTATAAAATCCACAAGTACTATCAACCCTCCAACATTGACTAACACATCTTCTATAACCCCTTTCGGGAATCTAAGAGATCTATTAGCTAATTGCAACACCATTTTGGTTGGTTTGAGTTTCCTTAATTCTAATTCTTGATACACAGAATAAGGCATCAAATTTACACTGGCTCCTAGATCACATATGCCATCAGTCCCCTTTCCATTCCCCACAGTAATTTGAATTATAAAGCTACCAGGATCCTTTAGCTTGGGAGGTAGTTTATGCTGCAGAACAGCACTAGCTACCTCTGAAACTATCACCTTTTCATTCGGCTCATACCTCTTTTTCTTGGTGATAAGCTCTTTGAAGAATTTGGCATAAGCCGGCATGTTCTTTATTGCTTCAAGTAAGGGTAGGTTAATACTTACCTTAGACAGCATGTCGAAGATGTTAGAAAATTGCTTATCTTTTTTTTTATCATCCTTCAACCTGTTGGGGAATGGTATAGGTGGCCGGTATGGATTGCTTGCCTTATGTAAATCTGTTGAAAGGGATTTCTCCGTTGATCTTTCTCCAGCACCTTTGTTCTCTGGTTCTCTTCCTTCTTGTTCTCTTGGTCACTTGCATTCACAGAATTATTTTCAACATTAGTGTTAATTACCTTACCACTTCTAAGAACAGTCACTGATTGTGCCTGCTTAGGTTGACTTGGGAATTTCCCCATTTGTTGAATCTGCATCTGTTGTGCAAGTTGTCCTACTTGAGTCTCCACTTTCTTAAAAGATGCTTCTAATGAATCCAGCCTCTTGTTGATCATCTCTTGATTTTTAGCACTGACTTGGATAAAAGCTTGTAAACTTTCCTCCAAACTCTCTCTCTTAGGCTACCCTTGATTTGAAGATTGACTCTGCAGTTTGTTCTGTCTATGGAGCAAATGGAAAGGCTGCTGAGAATTATTTGTTGCCCAGGAAAAATTTGGATGATTCCACCAACCAGGATTATAAGTATTCGAATAAGGATCATTCCGGGCCCTTGGTTGAAATCCCCCCATAGCATTGACTTGCTCAGCTTCATTCCCATAGGACTTATATGCAAAGGGGCAAATATTTGCTCCATGCTCGAAAGTTCCACAAATTCCACAAATTTCTTGAGTGGATGAAGGAGAATTGTTCTTCATGTTCAGCATCTGCACTTGCCTTGTCAATTCAGCTATCTGATTGACCATCTCACCATTGGCTTCCAATTGATTCACCCCTTTACTTCTTCCCCTTACACTTTTCTGTTGAGAATTAGCTCCCAACATCTCAAAGATCTCATAAGTTTCATCAGCTGTCTTTTCTCCCATAGCTCCCCCAGCTGCGTTATCAACAATGTTCTGAAATTGCTGGATTAGACCATCGTAGAAAAACTGATTAAGAAGTTGAAGTGGGTAGTGATGATGTGGACACTGGATCAATAACATTTTAAATCTGTCCCAAGCCTCATGAAATGGCTCTCCTTTAAATTGAGAGAATGTAGCATTCTTCCCTCTCAATTCAGCTGTCTTCTGATGTGAATAAAACTTGCCCATGAACTTGTTATAAACTTGCTCCCAAGTTGTCAAAGAATTTTCGGGCAACATCATAAGCCAGCTCTTTGCCCTATCCTTCAATGTATAAGGGAAACATCTCATCCTCAACTGATCTTCTGTTAGTCCTCCCAATGGAAAAGTGTTGAGGGTAGAATAAAAATCCCGAATAAAGTTCAAAGGATCTTCATTTGGAACTCCATAGAATGATGGCAGTATATTGTAATGAATGTTCTTCAACTCATAATTTCTTGCTGCATCTGTCAATCTTATGCAAGAGGTGGAAGTTCCAATGACAGGTCTAGCAAAATCTCTCATAGTCCTTTGTCTTTCTTCTGCCATTTTAATAGATTGTGCTGATTTCGACTCAAAATCAGAAGTGTCCTCCTCTGTAGTATCAAATCCGGTGTACAGTTCAAACTCTTCCCTGCTCCTTTTCACTCTCTAAATTTCTGGAATGACAGGGTATAGCTCTCCTCCAAGTGATCTCCTGCCTTGCATAAACAGAGTTTCTAGAAAAAGAAATTATTAAAAGCAAAAGACAAATAAAATAAAAGTAAACAATGATAAATAATCTAAAATATCTATGACTAACAAACAATTACGCCAATTAGCTTCCCCGACAGCGACACCAAAAACTTGTTGCGCTTTAATTAACTATACCACAAAGCGTCACTCGCAAGTATGCGAGGTAGCTGTAGCAAAGGTGATCGCCCCAAGGTCATCTCACAAGGAAGCTAAAGTAGCTAATTGATTATCAAATTTTAATATCAAGTGATTAATAAATTTAAATTGCTAGCAACTAATGAGGAAGATTGATTGAAGTTTAAAACAAATAAAAGTAAACTGGATTGATGTATTGATTCACTTAATAGAATGGTCTAGGGTTTGCACTTCTCTACTACTTATATGTATGAACGGTTATTCCTCTTAACCAATTTAATTTCAAAGATTAAATCTCAAGCAACTTAATTAATTGAATAAAGGAAATAAGCTCTCGCATTCAAACCTTTCTCAAATAATCTTGTTACAATTGAAATAATCTTTTCCTAGGTTATATCTCTAATTCACCTAAGTCCCTCATTGAATTGTTCCAGCATTAGACTTCATCTCTCAATCCTTCATCTAACACCTTAAACACATAATTGGTGGCCAATCAATTATATATTAGCAATAATCCATTCAATAAAGGCTAAAGAAACAATTAAGTCAAGAGTATAACCAATTCATACAATCATAGCAGATCCATACAAACCCTAGACTAGATCAAATTAGTTCATAATGCTATCAAACATACTCATCTCATTAATATCCAAAGAAATCAATTAAGACATGATAATATTCTTAAATACAATTCCAATGAAATTGAAGAGATAAAGTTCGAGAACAAAACCAAGTTACAAACTTCTTAGCTCTTGAAGAATCTCTTGTTCAAAACTTGCTCGAAGAATGCATCAATGGCAAGAACAAATTTAATCTAAGCTAGTTTAATCAAAAGTGTAATCAAAATATCAAAGAAAACAAGTATAAACCCTAACTTCTTCTCTTTAATGGCTCAAACAAACTCAAACTCTCAACAACCCCTTGAAAACCCTAATTCTCCTATTTATATGAAACCTCCGCTTTAAAAATCTGCTTTGTCTTTGATTCATAAGAGACACGGCCAAGTTGGGAGAGACACGACCGTGTCTGAGGTTCTTGGAGGGACACGGCCACAAGCTTGGCCGTGTCCCTTGCATGTGTCTTCTTCTGTGTCTTGTGGCTTCTCCTTAGCTTGGTATGGGACACGGCCACAAGCTTGGCCGTGTCCTCTGCATGTGTCAGCTACTGTCCATTATTCTCTTTCTCTTGTTTCTTAGTTTTTTCCTTCCTTAGCATGGTTCTTTGCATATTAAACCTAAAACAAAACTTGAAACAAACTTTAAACAAGAATTAAATAAACAATAACCAACAAAACATAAACACCACACTAAAAACTAGGATAAAAGTGACAAAAACATTGAAATAAAATAAAACTACCAAAATTGATGAAAACACTAAATAAACCGATTAAAACTAACAAAATACCTAAATAAAACAATAATTATCATAATAAATAAGACACAAATCTATAACAAAAACTAATAAAACAAAACCCTAATCCTTTTCCATAAGAATTCCAAACCCTAATTTAAATTAAACCCTAACTTATTTTGTTAAAACCTTAATCAAATTTATTTAATTTATATCATAATAGCTATTTCTTTTTAAATATATACGTTTTAATCTTATTTTCATAGGTTTTTACCTTATTCACTTAAATCCCAAATTATAATTTTAATCACACAGTAACATAATCTTTCTAAAATAATAAACCTAACAATAGTACTAGTTCTTTAAAATTTCAAAACCCTAGCTTTTAGATATAAATTCCAAAACCCTAAATGTTATCTGAGAAACCCTAAGTTGATACACTTAAATTTGCATCTTTATTTGTTTCGTTATTGAGTATTTATTATATAGTTTGATTAATGATTTGTTTATATATTTAATTTATGTCTTCAATTAATGATTTATTTATGATGAATGGTTGGTTGGTTGTTTTTATTAATTTACTTTGGTTTCAAAACATTGTTAGAGGTATGCTTCTATATTTTGGGTACCTCATGTATTAAGCATCATGTAATTTAAATTGTTTTTATATTTTGGACCAATGTAAAGAAAACGCTTCTACTTTTTGGTCAGTGTCCTATTTAGTTTTAGACATAAACGATGTAAGGACATATTTCCAACCTCAGATAGGTGTCCATTTATTTTCTTTGTTTTGACATTGCTTTCATTTTAATATAATGATGTTTTATTTTAATTGTTGAATGTGGTATGGATAATATTGTTATATTTAATAATTTTATAATATTAAGACTTGCAAATGAGGCCGGTTACAATGAACTGGGCATTGTGGGGGTGCTGGGCCATTTCTCACCTTCTCCACACATACCTAATTTTTTGAACCCATTATGGGGTTGGGAATTCCTTAGGAATTGAGTTATCCACCCCTTTCTCTATCCTGGCCTATCTGGTTGGCGACTCCATTTTCTCCGGGCTTAGGCCTGTGTTCTCTAAGGCCCCAAGCTTAAACAGTGCCGAAGTAGGAAGAAACATTCCACCGGGAGTGGGGGCAAAAATCCCTGCTCACAGTAGCTTCCCACTATCAATCAAATTCTGGATCTCATGCCTCAACCTCAAATATTTATCCATCTTATGCCCTTGCATTTGATGGAATTGGCAGATTGCTTTAGCAACAAGTTAGGTGAAAGAGGATTTGGCAAAGGGTGAGGAGTCAAGGGTTGTAACAATCTCTTCTTTGGCATCATCTAAGGCTAATTCGCGAACCTTAGCCTTTCCTTTGTCCTTCATTTTCTTAGTGCTGGCAAATGCCTCAGTAGTGTTCCCTAAAAATATAGCCAGTTGGCTCTTCATAGTCTCAGCTAGGGCCTCCTTCAGTTCTTCCATCTTGGCATTGAGGGCATCGTCCACCATCCTTTAAATTTGTTCGGGCTCCGTTGCTTTTAGGGAGAAGCTAATTGAGTTGCTACTAGAGTCTACATCACTGTAGTAGGTTGGATTGTCGTACGCTCTAGAACTGCTGTACTCCAGATCTGTGAGCCAAAAAGGATCAATGACTTGTTATACAATGTGTATGCATGTATGCACAAACAACAAGCAAACAAAGATAATTAGGAAATTTCTTCCAACCTTATAACTTCCACACACGAATGGCGAGTCTCTTTTCCTTCGTATATGGTCAACAAAATACCAACATGAAATATCTTATTTTAGCAAAAAAATTCCCTCGGACAATTTTAACCAATAGTTATATTTTCAAACATGGAACCCAATCCATGATAATTTCCATTAATTAGGCTTTAATCCATTCCATCAACTAAAAAAATGTTTTATGCTATATTGGATTAAAACAAAATAAAGAGGTTTATCATAAATAGATTTCGCATTTGGAAAAAAAAAACTAATGATTCATGCCAAAAATAAGCCCATGATTAATAATTATTGGTATAAACTATGCCCACAATTGATTTTGGTATTCCATAATTGACCTAAATAGTTTTAAGCTCATTCAAAAAGATGGTTAGGGAAAATAATTTTATTTCAAAGCTCATTGTAAAATAATATTTGTTTAAAAAATGAATTTTAGGCTTTGTATTTGGGTCATGAGGTAGAAAAAAAAATTCAATCCATTTTAGAAAAGTTTTATGTCCAAAGGCCATCTTAAAAACTTTGAAAATAGTTATTTTCTTTTGGATTTAAAAGAAAAAATTATTTTGAGCTTACAAATAATTAAGTCATATTAGAAAAAAGAACAAACCAGATAGGCCATGTTTCAAACCAATATATATCAATCATAGTCAATCAATAACCATTTAGGTAAAAGCCTAAGAAAAGTAACTAGGCCAATTACATGAGCTTTAATCCTTGGGCTAAAAAGTTTAGGCTCCCATAGTAAGTATATACCAAAACGTACGAGGCTATGAGTGGTTATGCGATGCTTGATCTTCATACCTTGAGTGAAAGTATGATATCCCTTACATTACATAACACGAGTAACATGGGAATCCTAATTCACGCATACAATGCAATCTAAATGATGCAATGGATAATATCATGATAAGAAAGAATAAAACAATATAAAGACCAACGGAATCAACTTCTCTTATCCCCAATGGGGTCACCACTGTGAGCGGAAATTTTTGCCTCCACTCCCATGTGGAATGGTACTTGTAACTTTGGCACTATTAGGCTCAAGGCCTTAGAGAACACGGGCCTAAACCCAGAGAAAATGGAGTCATCACCCAGATGGGCCGGAGAAAAAGAAAGGGGTGGAGTTAGGTACTTTTCCCCCGAGTGGATTCCAAGTGGATGATATACCTCCTCCTTCATCAGGCAATGACCTATTTAAGCCTTTGTTTCATCATGGACTGCCTCTCCCTTCTTAGTAATCAAATTGCATCAAATTTTAAAGAAGATCTTGTATTTAATGTGATGTACAACATAATAATATAATAATAATGGTTTGACTTTCTTGCAACTCTAACATTTTTTACTTTTCTGTATCCCTTTTTTTGTATTTTTTTTGTATATTTTGTTTTTTCCATATTATTAATTTTTTTTATTGATTTTGACTATCTTCGTTTCCTTTTTATATATGTGCTTATATACATCGATACCATAAATTCGACATACTTGATATACAATGTAAAACCAATATAAATTAGGTTTATATTTTCAAAATTCGTAACAAGTTCATTGTGCCTGAATCCCACCTAACTTGACATGGATAAATTCTTCTAAACCCAATGCGACATAGATAACTTTCCCTAAACAGATCAGATTTCACCTTGGGCTATATAAATTAGCCATTCACTCTTTTCTATGTTGAGTAACTCACCAATTTATAGGGCCATTCTTAAATCAAGGCATAATACATAGCTTCAATATTTCCTTTCTACAAATCCAAAGCAATTTTAATTTTCCCGTCCTTCACAATGACTGAAGCCAATTTGAAAAAGATAAAGAATTAATTTAAGAACATCAAACCTACAAATTGGGATAAAATATCATGGTCTCAATTCAATTTCTTAAAATGCCTTTAAAAGGCCAAATTGGACAATATTTCTTTTTACATGCTATGGCTTCCTTTTGGCATGTGAAAACTAGTGCTTTCAAGATAAACAACTTTGAAGCATGTCCTCTGATCTAAGAATTTGAGACCATTCTCGGATACCCAAGCAATCAACCAATTACATTACCCATATTGACTTTAAAAACTCATCAAAAGATACAAATGTTGTTTCAACTTTCAAAATCCAAGGTTCTTGTGAGTAGGAATTTTTACCCCCACCCCATGTGGAATGGTTCTTGTGACTTTTGCACTGTTAGGCTCAGGGCCTTAAAAAACACGGGCCTAAACCCGAAAAAAATGGAGTCGCCACTTGGATGGGCCAGAAAAAAGAAAGGGGTGGATGACTCAATTACTAAGGAATTCCCAACCCCCTAAATGGTTCAAAAAGTTGGATACGGATGAAAAAGGAAAGAATTACTGATCACCCCTACAGTGCCCTTTTCATTGGAATCGGCCTCCTTTTTAGGTCTATATGTTATTAAATTCTTAAATATTATAAAATCATCCATGCTACATGCAATTATCAAAATAAATAATCACTTTATTAAAATCACAACAAGTTCAAACAAAATAAATGAATAGGCACCCATCCATTGATGGAAACATGCCTTTATAATCGTTCAATGTCTAAAAGAAAAAAAATAAAATAGGATACCCACTAATTGATGGAAACATATCTTTTACATTGATCTAAAGCCTAAAATAAATTAAATTACATGAATCTTAACAAATGAGGTAGCCACAATGTGGAAACATACCTCTTACAATTTCTTGAGTAATTAATCGAGTAAATGAAATCATTCAAGTAAGAAAATTAACATAAAACATCAATCATAAAATATCATAAAGCATCCATCAAGACATATCATAAGCATGCATCCTAACTTAAGTAAAGCAAGAGATATATAAATGTAGGGTTTATACTTTAATTAGGGTTTCTTGAATAAAATTAAAGTTTTGAGGATTTAGATTTAAAAACTAGGATTTTAGGGTTTAGATTTAGAAAACTAACATTTTTGATATACTTTCGAAAAGGGTTTAGCTATTAGATATTTAAAAATAAAATTTTAGTATTTAGGGGTTTGTGAGAATTAGGATTTAGGAAGAAATAATTAGGGTTTAAAATTTATGGAAACCTTTTTTTGGGGTTTTAGATAAATTAAGAGAACATATTAGGGTTTGGATATTAAGGTTCTGGATACTAGGGTTTTATAGTTTTTAGATTTTAAATAAATTAGGGTTTAGCTGAATTAAGGATACTGTGTAGTTGAGATAAGTAAATATGGAGTAAGCTACTAGGTAAAACAAAATAGATTACATTTTGGTTTTATAAAATATATAACTAAGGCTTTGGTAATTAGGCTACTAGATGAAAAAAAAATTGGCAAATAAACTTCTGTGATGATATCTCAAAAGGTGACTTGCAAATACTGAATAAATAATTTGGATTAAAAAACTAAGCAGCATTTGAAGGCTCCTCCAAGACTGAATTTTGAACCAAAATTTGAGTCTTCTTTGATCAATTATAGTATTGGTGGGATGGAACAATTGCCTAGGCAATTGTTGAAAGTTGATTTCTGCTTGTTCTTGCTTTTGTGTTGATCGTGCTGCCTATCATTGATTATGTGTTTATTTTTTTTATCCTTGATAATTGTTGCTAGGGTTGCTAAAAAAAGTCCTTCGTTTAGTATTAAAAGCTATTAATTATAGGCAATTAACTAAAAATTGAGTCCCTCTTAATTAAGGAAACAATTAAAACTGTTCAAAATAATTAAACCGAATTGTATTAGGTTTTGGCAAAATCGGCGAGGCCAATTTCCTGTGGGCACGAGCTGTAAGGGCCAATTTCCTACAGGCTCAGGCGGTGACAAATTGGCCAAGCCAATTTACCACGGCCCGCAGCGAAGGTCAATTGCCTGCAGGCGAATTGGCCCAAGCCAATTCACCACAGGCACTTCCTGCAATGAAATTGGCTTGCCCGTCAATTTTTATTATTTATTATTATTTTATTATTATTAATATGAATATTATATTTTATAAAATAAATATTTGTATTTTCTTTTTTTTTATTTATTATATTATTAAAATAAATAATAAATATTATATTATTATGTGTTGAGATTTTAATATTTTTCCAGACCATGTTTAAGTTTGTAAAATTATTCTAGACTGTTTTAACCCTTTAGACCTGACTTAATTCCCTTTTTAATTGGTGTTGGATTAGACTTGGTCAAAAAATAAGGGTCTACAGTTTGTCACTTGCTTGAATGATCTGGGACTATAGTAAAAGAGAATGAAAAGCAACATGATTTTTATTGGATTTAGAACCAGGCTGGATTGAGTTCTAAACTCAAAAAAAAATTTTGGTTTTTGGACCCGAGGTGAGTTCTAGACTTAAAAATAATTTGGGTTCTGCACCCAAGGAGAGTTCTGGACTAAAAAATAATTTGGGTTCTGGACCTGAGGTGAGTTATGGACTAAAAAATAATTTGGATTTTGGACCCAAGGTGAGCTTTAGACTAAAAAATAATTTGGGTTCTGGACCCGAGGTGAGTTCTAGACTAAAAAATAATTTGGGTTCTGGACCCAAGGTGAGTTCTAGACTCAAAAATAATTTGAGTTCAAGACTCGAGGTAAGTTCTTGACTCAAAAATAATTTTGGTTCTGGACCCGAGGTGAGTTTTGGACTCAAAATTAATTTGGGTTATTGACCCAGGGCAAGTTCTAGACTAAAAAATATTTTGGGTTGTTGACCCAGGGCAAGTTCTGGACTCAAAAATAATTTAGGTTCTGGACCCAAGGTGAGTTCTGGACTAAAAATAACTTGGGTACTGAACCCAGGGCAAGTTCTAGACTTAAAAACAATTTGGATTCTGGACCCAAGGTGAGTTTTGGACTCAAAAATAATTTGAGCTCTAGACTCGAGGTAAGTTCTGGACTCAAAATTAAATTGAGCTCTAAACCTAAGGTTGGTTGGGTTCTCGACCCAGATTGAGTTGGTTGGATTCTGAACCCAAAACTGGATTGGTTGGGTTTTGGACCCTAAACACCTGCAAAAAATTAATTGTAGTTAATAAAGCATTTTGCAAAAAAAAATTAGCTATTTTATACCATATATGGGTACCTATATACTCTTGCCCTCTGCGTGAAAAAAATTTAATGAATATAAAATTATTTTTTAGATACGTAAAAAAGTATAAACCCATAATAAATATCTATTTATTGTGTGCACGTGTGTTGTGAAAGAATTATTAAAAAAAGTACATTTGAATTATTGAAACAAATAAGATGGAACATGAATAAGAATTATTGAGATAAATAAAGCAGAACACGTAATCATGTTTTAAAGTTGTAACTTTTTTTAAATTGGAGAATAATTGAATTAACTGTTTATTCATTGTTCATTCACTATTTATTCACGTGAACTACTTTTTTTGTCTTTTCCTTTCTTTTCCATCTATATAAACTCATCAACCATTCCTAACTTTCATCATTTCATTTAAACTGATACATATAGTTTCAGTAGCAAAGCAAATGGAGAGGATATAGGCTTCAAGATTAAGGCCTCGATCCAATACTGGGTTGCTAGAATTTATTCGAGAGCATGAAAATGAAAAAGTTGATCTTCTAGCTGAGATACCGCTTCATCACAGTTCAAGTCAAAAAACTAAGGTAATGCTGCAATTTAATAATTTAGTAGCACAAATATCTTTATTTATTTTTTATTTTTTACATATGAGTAAAAAAATTGTTATTATTTAGAAGATTAATTTTTTTAGCTATAATTTAGTTAATAAAAGTATATTAGCGAATGAATTGTAACAAAGGTTAAGAAGTATCCTAGTGCTAAAAATAAATGACTTAATGGACTATAGCAAAAATTTAATAAGTAACTTTTTATTAGTAAATTTGAATAAAAAGTAATGAGTAACTTATGACAATATTAGACTTTTAAATAGTAGCATTTGTGAGATTATATACTTACCTCATATTGGCTTACCTGGTTTGGTGTTAGCGCAATTGCTGTGTTGTCCGGGGTGGAGGGTGTGTCTACAAAGCTCGACAATGGAGTGATGTAGCACCTTCTTGGGTAAAATGGATCATCCGAAAGTGTGGTTTTGAAAATATTATTCTACAACTACCATTCAAAGAATGCTCGATAGATAGGAGTGTGGTTCAAGCATTATCATAATGGTGGATGGACACGACTCATACTTTTCACCTTCTCATGGGAGAGATGACCATTGGCCCAGTTGATTTTATAGCCATAACTGGTCTTAAATACTATGGCATGACAATTCCTCTTACTAATGATATCCTGACACTTGATGAAATTCAACAGTTAATAGGCATGGAACTTTCATTTAAAGAGCCACTCAAGATAAAAATTGAATCGATTCAAAATCATTGGATGAACTATGCTAAACGGGTTTGTGGAGAAATGGTCGAGTAATACGCTCGAGGATTTTTGCTATACTTGCTCGGATTGACCATTTTATGCAGTATAGAATCTACCATCCATTTATTAGTGTTGAGGGCCCTTTCTGACATGGATCCCTTACAGCTTCACAACTGGGGTGAAGCAGGCCCTTCTTATCTCTATCATGGTCTTGACAAGATTTGCACGAATAAAAAGTCTTGCGTTGGCTTTATGGTTATTATCGAGGTACTATCTTCCACCATTTTCAATTCAATTCGCATGCTTATATGAACTTGATTTACATTTTTATTGTAGGTATGGGCTTAAGAGCATAATCTCGTTAGGGTGTCTAATATTTATCGAGAGAGAGTCAGGTATCCAAGGTTGAATTTTTTGTTGTTTGATCATAAAATGGTTCCTGGCTCTCATCATGTGCACTCCCAACACTATCATTTGAGTCGCTTAACCTGGGGTCAGGTAAAATAGTGTTATTCCTTGAAATTTATGTAAAAGTCTACTTACCATTTTGTAATCTTGTAGTATTACTAGGCTTTGTGGAAAGCTAAGGAGCAAGCAAATTGGACTCCTCCTATAAATGCTACGCTGCCTTACCAGTACTCCATCCAAGTCATTGCTGGTCCTATGTCTAGTGGTTGGTTTATTGGGGAAAGGGTGTATGATTGGTTCCTTGGTCCCAAGTAGCAGAGGGTTCGGATGAACTATCTGGTGTATACTTTGAATATTACCTCAATGCCAGAGAATTCGTGGCGGCTAGCTCAGAATGGATACAATGTTGAAACTTACCTTTGTCCATCGGGCGCATCATATGCCCAATTTATTCAAGCATGGCTCTTAAACTTTGATGTGTCTCTTGCTGGCATCCGGGGAGTTTGTGAGCGGGGATTTTTGCCTCCACTCCAGGTGGAATGGTTCTTGCTACTTCGGCACTGTTTCGGCTCGGGACCTTAGAGAACACGGACCTAAGTCCGAAGAAAATGGAGTCGCCACCCGGACGGGCTGGGAAAAAAGAAAGGGGTGGATGACTCGATTCCTAAGGAATCCCCAACCCCCTAATGGGTTTAGAAAGTTGGGTACATGTGGGGAAGGTGAGAAATGGCCCAGCACCCCCACAACGCTCGGTTCATTGGAATCGACCTCCTTTTCAGGTCTTAATATTATAAAATTCGTAAATATAACAACATTATCCTTATTACACACAATAATTGGAATAAAGCATCGATATATTAAAAATCAAAACAACGTCCAAACAAAGAAAATAAATGGACACCCATCCGAGGATGGAAACATGTCCTTACATCTCATGCCTAAATAGGACACCCACCGAAAGGTTGAAACATGTCCTTTACATTGGTTCTAAAATAGAAAAGCAATTTCAATTACATGGCATTTAACTAATGAGGTACCCACCAAGTGGAAACATATCTCTTACAACATTTGGAAATCTAAATAAATTGATAAAAGTAAATAACCATTCATCATAAATAAATCATTCATCAAAGTATTAATCAAAATATAAAATAAACATTCATCCATGATAAATTGAATAAACCAAGCATTGAACTTAAATAAATTAAAGCGTATAAAATAAATCAAAGCATAATCAAATATGAAATTGAATAAGGTAAATAAAAATCCAAATTATAGCTACTGTTTTCATTTAGGGTTCTTTATCTCAAGTGTTAAGGTTTTGGAATTCATAAAATTAGGCTACTATGACTTTTTTATGGAATTAAAATAGATTGAGGTTTTATGTTTTAAAAGGTTGGTAAGACTCTTTGATTAAACAAATTAAGGTTTGAATGGTGAAATCATGAAATTAGGGTTTTAGACACTTTAAAATACTTTTGATTCATGGTTTTAAATGGTGATTTCAAGCTTACGGTGTAAATTTAAAATTTTTATGTTTTTATGTTTTTTAATGTTTTAAAGGATTAAGTTTAGAAAAAGTTAGGGTTTAATGTTTGAAAGGAGTTAGAGTTTACTATTTTAGGTTTAGAAGTTGAATTTGGTTTTAGTGTTTTAGAATTTAGGGTTTCGGTGATGCATGATTTTTAGGATTTGGAAAAAACAATTGAAGATTTTATGGAATTTTATGAAAATAAACCAACGATTTAAAGTTTATAAAGCAGAAAAATGATATTTTTAAAGCTTTTGGGAAAGTAACAGAACACAATTTTGAGTTTTGAAAATTTGGAAAACAAATTTTGGTTTTGGAGTTTTGAAGAAATAAATCTAATAACTTTAAACTTTTAGAAAATAAAGCCACGATTTAAGATTTTCAAACCTTAAAAAGGTGAATTGAGGTTGTAATATCCCTAAGTGTGCCTAGAAGTTGTGATAATATTGTTATTAGTGAATTGAATGTGTGATTGATAAGTGGTAATTGTGTATGATTTATTTGGAGGATAATAGAAGTTGAGAAAATAATGTATATGTGTGTAGTTGGAAGGAATGCATTGTGTAGAGAGAAGTGTATATGTAGTGTATATGGTGATATATATAACATATAAGTTGGTCAAAGGGCTTGGTCAAGGGAAGAAGATATTTTATTTGTGATTTGTGAAATTACCTATATGGGTATATATGTGACAAAAGTTTAGTTAAATGGATGAGGGCATTATAGTAATTTTCTTTTGGATGAGTATTTAATGCATGTGGACTTTGTGTTTTCTTCATCATTTCTTCTTCTTCTCCTTGTGTTGGCCGGCTCCTTCATTGGCAAAGAAAAACAAAAGAACAAAGAAAGGTTTTGATGATTTTAAGCTCCAAAGTT
Organism: Garcia nutans; assembly: GCA_947685225.1. Lineage (NCBI taxonomy): Eukaryota > Viridiplantae > Streptophyta > Magnoliopsida > Malpighiales > Euphorbiaceae > Garcia > Garcia nutans. The sequence goes on from CANTUV010000068.1 coordinate 8,791,148, forward strand.
GAGAGAGATTTCAAGTAGTTAAGTTGGATTTCAAGGAATTTTATCATCTTGGTAAGTTTTCTCTTGTTTACCTTGATTCTTTTTGAAGTTGTGTTTGGATTGAGTTATGTTTAGTAATAGTATGATTAAGTATGTTTGTAATTTGTTGAGAAGAGTTGAAATAGATTTGAAAAGGAGAAGTAAATTGGTGTTGGTGATGGAAGAATAAGAGTTGTGTTTAGTGAATATTTTTCTGTTTTACAATTAGTAAAGACTGTGACTTGTATGATTTTTAATTAATTATAGAAAAATGTTCTTGAAGTTAATTTTTGATATGTTGTGCCTCTATGAGTCTAGAATGACTGAAAAATATGTTGATTCGATTTTGGAATGGTTATGAGTTTAGAAAGATTATTTTTATTAGACCTGTTCCAGCAGGTACCTTAACTGAGACAGCTATATTTCGGGATTTTTAATAAAATGTAGAAAAATCATATCCAATTGAATTTTGGATATGTTGTTGCTTAGTGAGTCTAGTATTTGAGAAAAATAATTTGGAACCACGTTGATTGAATTTGATTTATGGAATTCACAAAGTTCAGAACTGCTGCCAGGATGCAGGGCAATTGGGGCAGTCTGGTTAGGTGAACTATTTGACCAAGATTTTGTGTTCAGTTTGATCTGAAATTTTAAAGGAATGATTTTAAGATACAAAACTAAATTCTGTAAAAATTTTAGAATTTTTAGTCAAGTAGATTATTTTATACAATTTTTTTCAAAATAAGGATAAAATGGAGTCCAAAACCAGAATGTACTATTCATATAGTCATTTTGCTAATATTCCTTTTGGATTAGGTTGTGAAGAGGTTGAATTGTCCTAATTTGTGAAGTGAAGAACTATTGAGTGGAGAAGAGTTTAGAGTGGTGTGAAATGTTATTAAGGTAAGTACCAATGTTGCATGATTGCATTGTTAATGCATATCACTAATGTATTTTGATGTGTTTATATCATTAATGATATGTATATATATAATTGTGTTATGGGAAAATGAAAGATGTGAATGATTTGATGAATATTAATGTATGAGAATACAATTGATTGAGTATAATTAAATAATATTAGGTAAATTATTACATTGTTAATCTAATGTGACTTGTATAGTGTGAAAGAGAAGAGGATCATTCAACAAGGTATGAGCTATGCAAATTTATTATGATAAACATTTTTATGAAGAATTACTTTAATGTACTTTGTAATGTTATAGCAATGATGCTATATGTATAATGTGAATCATGTGATTGAATAATGATATGTTCATTTGGTTAATGTAATTGATGTTGAGTATTATAATGATGATGCACATGATACTATATGAACAATACTATGATTTGTGCATTATGAATCTTGTGAATTGTATTGTGCTATATGAATAAGGTACTTTGTAATGTTATAGCACTGATGTTATATGTATCATATGGATTGAGATATGATATGTTGTGAAGCCATTGTGATTGGCTATGATGATCTAATTGAAAGAAATAAGGCATGTTTGCCTAGATGATAATGAACATTGAGATTGAAATTGATAATGAAACAATAAGTGAAATATGTGTTTAATGTGTTATTCAGTTTTCAGAGTTCTGGGTTTGGAGGCATGCCTATAAAATAAAAAAAAGTAACAGTCTTGCCGGGTTGAGGATCTCTTCAAATTGAGTTGAATTGAGGTCCAAGAGACTGGGTCTGTTACACTATGAAAATTGTGAATATGAAATATATGATTGGTAACAGTCTTGCCGGGTTGAGGATCTTCTCATGATGAGTTGATGGTCCAAGAGACTGGGTCTGTTACACTATCCATGGATAGAAATATTGATATATGATGCCTACGGGCTTGATGATTATGATTATAGACCAAAGCAGTAACTCTGAACTCTGAATAACGTAGTGGTGTCTGTTGGGCCCGAGTCTGTCTTTGTTGTCAATGTGATATACAAATGTTGAAAGAAATGGATAATGAAATCTTTGGTATATTTCATTGGACATGTGATTGATGATATGTAATATGTGCGTTGAAATATTGATTATGAGCACTAGTGATGAATCATTAATGTTGAATTGTGAATAAAGAAATGTTATGATTGGTATGATGTATAATGTGTGTATTAGCATTGATTATGAATTCAATTGATGAATTGTGGTTGATGACAATGATTGTCTTAATTGGAAAATGTGACTTGTGATTGGTATGATGTATAATGTGTGTATTGAGATGTTGATTGTGAATATTAGTGATGGGTTGGACTTGGTAGAAATGCTATGTTTATATGTGTATAAGATGTGAGATTAGTTGAAAGATATGAAAGGTGCAAATGAATAGGGATAAACTTAATAAGAACTAAAAATATATGGAATTGAGATATCTTTATATGTTAGTATTTCCATGATATATGTTTGTATTTTATATTTGTACTACTAAGCTTTCGAGCTTAGCGCGGATGTATTATCGCGCAGGTAGCTTGGTGGAAGACATGAAGTCTTTTGGTATGCCACGAGAAGAGTAAGATTTTGTCGAGACCAACTAGAGGGTAATGCATACATGTATCCACTTTAAGTATGTTATATTATATGTATAAATGAAGTTTTGATAAAGACAATAATTTGTAAGTGTTCTTTAAATTGACCTATTATGGTTTGAATTTTGTTACAGGTATTGAAAGGTAAAAAGAAAAGTGGCATCCTTATACTTTAAATACTTACTGTATGTATACTAGGTATATGTATAGTATTTATATGGAGTATTGGGGTGTTACAATTATTTTGGTATCAGAGCTTAGGTTCGAGATTCTCGGCCTAAGTAAAATTAAAAAGAAAAAGTTTTGAAACGCTTAAAATGAATTAAAAAGAAGAGTTTTGAAAATGAAATTTGTAATACATGCATTTGCATTCACACCTAGGTTGGTCTCGGAGGTGGCATTATATGATTTATAGTATATCTGTGTTATATGAAATGGATGTTAATGTGTGAATGATATGATGTTATGAGAAAACTGTTTTGTTGTAATGTGAGATGTTGAGGCATGATTACTTAACTTGCTTGTGAAAAAAGAAATGAATTTAAAAAATATATATATATTGATAAGTTTAATGAACGGACCTATCTGTCTCCTGCGGAACCATGCGGACCCATTGGAATGGGCAACCGAACTTGGACAACCGACCTGGTTGGGGAAGGGTACGTATATAAAGTCATAGTTGTTGGCTATAATGATAAATTTAAATGAGTATAATGAATGATATGAATTTATATAAGTCTAATTGATAATTAAAAAATGGAAATTTATGCAAGTAAAGTGAAGTGTTAAATGTGTTGAAGCATAAAGAAATGAAAAGGAAAATAATATTGAATGAGTTGATTAGTAAAGACAAGGTATGATTATTTAAAGTTTGGGGTATATATATAAAGTTAAGGTATTATTTAAAGGAAAAAGAGATGATATTGGTTATGTAAGAATATAAATTGGTATGGTTATTTTAATGTAAACATTGTGAATTTAAGGTTAGAAATGTGAGATGCTTGGATATTGTGAAAGCTCATGGTAATGGTAATAATATGTGATATTTGAGATTTTTCGAAATGAGCTTAATAATTGGGGAAGAAATATGTGTTGATATTGCTTTATGATATATATATATATATATATATCCGAGATGTTTTTAAAGTTGATTTTAAGAAAAGATGAGTTTGGTAAATTTAAAGTTTAGGCGAAGTAGTAAGTTGAAAAGTTAAAGTTCTACTAGAAACTGATAAAGATTGATTGGATATTGATGATTTAATGTATATTCAATACCTGAGCCAGGTGAAATGATTAATATTGCACATGAAAGTATTATGAATTAAGTAATGTGATTGATGATATGAGAATTTATTTTGAAGTAAAAAGAGAAATAGATAAGCAAATGAAAAGGAGCTATTTTAAGTCATTTTATTGTAAAAAAAAAAAAAGATATGGAAGTATATTAAATGTTTTTTTTTTTAAGATGAAAGTAAAGAGATGTCACATTGGGAATGTGACCAAGATGGATGTGAAGTGTTATTATAGTCAGAATATATATTTGTAGTGTGATTAAATACTTTTTATCATATTGGAAGAATGAGAATAATAGTATTCAAAAGAAAGTGATAAACACTAAATTTGTAGTGAATGTATGAAAAAGGAAAATAAAAATCAGAGCATATAATTAAGTGTATAGGAGCTATTAGGCTCAATGTGTATATTATTAGGTGTAATGTACATATGTATAAATATATGAGTAATATATATATATATACGTTGAATGGTAAACAAACGGATATAAAGATGATATATTAAATGCATTTCAAAATAAAGGTGAGAGAGATGTCACCTTAGTAAGGTGACTAAGAATTTGTGAAGTATTATTGTAGTTAGGAAATATATATGTGTTGAGTTGATAAATAATTTAAGTTATGTCAAAAAGGGGTAAGAATGATGTTGATTAAGGAAAAGTAATAAATGTTAAATTGTGTTAAAGATATGTAAAAGAGGAATTATATATAATTGTATGACTATGTGTATACATGTATGGAAAATGTGGAATGAGCTTTTCGATATGAATGTAAATGAAAATGTAAGAAATGTGGAAAGCAAGTCATATTGTGAATGTGACCTAAGTATGTGAATGTGATATAATTATTTGTTTAGTGGTGTGGAGAATAATAGGGCATGTATCAGTGGATCTATGAGAGAATATGTTTTAACCTATGTAGAGTTAGATTATGGGATGAAATGGAGAGTGAGAAAGGACTCAAGTAACACTAGAAGATGAAATTGTTATGATGATAACTGAGTTAAACTATCATATAATGTTTCCTGGATTAAGGATTTTGTTTGTAGAAATTCTATATGTATAAGTATATAATAAAAAGGAAAGTATACTGTATGAAAAGTGTTACAAGAGATAAATTAGAAGTGGAGTAATAAATGGAATTTGTATATGATTAAATGTTGTGTATAAAGATGTTATAGATAATATTGTTGATGTGAGTTAGACTAATGATAATCGTATGTTCAAGAGAAAATTTATGGAGATGGAGTTGAAATATGTTAACTCTTGGTGTTGTAAAAGTGTGGAGAATTGATATATAATTCTTGTGATACAACTAAATAGTGTAATTAAAAAGTTTGGATACAGAATAATCGAGAAACAGTATTGATTTATGAGTTACAGGTGTGTGATCATTCATCTCCTATGGCTATATGATTTGGTTAGTATGTGTAGCCGGTTAATTTTAGTATCCATAAATTTGGGACTGAGACAATATGACTGTAGTACAAATTGGTGAGATTGAAAATTTTGTTTAAGAAGCATAGTTAAAAAGTTATTATAAGATTTGGTGGGAACTATACTAATATGATTTGAAGTGATTTGTTATCACAATAATTTGATTGAATATGGATTGGAAAAGATCAAGAAATTGTATATAAGTTTGCCCTAATTGAATTAGATCATATATACATATATGAATATGGTGCAATTTCATGATAAGTTATATAAATTAATCGTTGGATGGAATTGAACAAGATTGGAAAATGGATATATTGTGACAGATAGATCAATTGATCTGAATTGGACTAAGATTATGAAGTATTATTGAGATTTAATATGTATAGTTGTATTAAGAATGTAATTAATTACGTGACAATGTATATGATGTAAAATATTAAAGTAAGAATGGATAGGAATGTATGGAATTATAGTAATTATAAATTATGATAATAAGGGAGAAGATTGGTTATTTATAAAATAAATTGAAAGGCAATGTATTAAAATGTAAGTTAAGAGAAAAGCATGCTAAAGAGGTAACTCCAATTGTAGAAAATAAGGACCTTGTTATCCATTGAGGGTTGATAAATGTCTATTTAGACAGTGATTGTAATGACGGGATAATTAATGCTAAGATTCAAACCAATAATTGTTGAGGCTAAAGTTAAGAAAGTAATTACATAGAGGTGAAGGAACAAAATATATTGAATATAAAGATTGGATGAAGTATAAGTGTACTATAATATGATTTGATTCCTGATTAAAAATGTTAATAGGAGATGTAATGAGTATTTTGAATGTTTGATCAAGGAAATAAGAAGGTATATAAACATATAGAACGATGAATTATGGAATTTAGAGGAGATTATTGATTCTAAAAGAAGGAATTGAAGTTATATGATTGGATGACATAATAATTTAAGCATATATTTAACTTCAGGTGGAAGTGAAGATAGTATTTTTGTTAAGAATGAATTGTTATGGCATGGATAATTTCGAGGACGAAATTATTTAAGGGGGAGAGAATTGTAATATCCCTAAGTGTGCCTAGAAGTTGTGATAATATTGTTATTAGTGAATTGAATGTGTGATTGATAAGTGGTAATTGTGTATGATTTATTTGGAGGATAATAGAAGTTGAGAAAATAATGTATATGTGTGTAGTTGGAAGGAATGCATTGTGTAGAGAGAAGTGTATATGTAGTGTATATGGTGATATATATAACATATAAGTTGGTCAAAGGGCTTGGTCAAGGGAAGAAGATATTTTATTTGTGATTTGTGAAATTACCTATATGGGTATATATGTGACAAAAGTTTAGTTAAATGGATGAGGGCATTATAGTAATTTTCTTTTGGATGAGTATTTAATGCATGTGGACTTTGTGTTTTCTTCATCATTTCTTCTTCTTCTCCTTGTGTTGGCCGGCTCCTTCATTGGCAAAGAAAAACAAAAGAACAAAGAAAGGTTTTGATGATTTTAAGCTCCAAAGTTGAGAGAGATTTCAAGTAGTTAAGTTGGATTTCAAGGAATTTTATCATCTTGGTAAGTTTTCTCTTGTTTACCTTGATTCTTTTTGAAGTTGTGTTTGGATTGAGTTATGTTTAGTAATAGTATGATTAAGTATGTTTGTAATTTGTTGAGAAGAGTTGAAATAGATTTGAAAAGGAGAAGTAAATTGGTGTTGGTGATGGAAGAATAAGAGTTGTGTTTAGTGAATATTTTTCTGTTTTACAATTAGTAAAGACTGTGACTTGTATGATTTTTAATTAATTATAGAAAAATGTTCTTGAAGTTAATTTTTGATATGTTGTGCCTCTATGAGTCTAGAATGACTGAAAAATATGTTGATTCGATTTTGGAATGGTTATGAGTTTAGAAAGATTATTTTTATTAGACCTGTTCCAGCAGGTACCTTAACTGAGACAGCTATATTTCGGGATTTTTAATAAAATGTAGAAAAATCATATCCAATTGAATTTTGGATATGTTGTTGCTTAGTGAGTCTAGTATTTGAGAAAAATAATTTGGAACCACGTTGATTGAATTTGATTTATGGAATTCACAAAGTTCAGAACTGCTGCCAGGATGCAGGGCAATTGGGGCAGTCTGGTTAGGTGAACTATTTGACCAAGATTTTGTGTTCAGTTTGATCTGAAATTTTAAAGGAATGATTTTAAGATACAAAACTAAATTCTGTAAAAATTTTAGAATTTTTAGTCAAGTAGATTATTTTATACAATTTTTTCAAAATAAGGATAAAATGGAGTCTAAAACCAGAATGTACTATTCATATAGTCATTTTGCTAATATTCCTTTTGGATTAGGTTGTGAAGAGGTTGAATTGTCCTAATTTGTGAAGTGAAGAACTATTGAGTGGAGAAGAGTTTAGAGTGGTGTGAAATGTTATTAAGGTAAGTACCAATGTTGCATGATTGCATTGTTAATGCATATCACTAATGTATTTTGATGTGTTTATATCATTAATGATATGTATATATATAATTGTGTTATGGGAAAATGAAAGATGTGAATGATTTGATGAATATTAATGTATGAGAATACAATTGATTGAGTATAATTAAATAATATTAGGTAAATTATTACATTGTTAATCTAATGTGACTTGTATAGTGTGAAAGAGAAGAGGATCATTCAACAAGGTATGAGCTATGCAAATTTATTATGATAAACATTTTTATGAAGAATTACTTTAATGTACTTTGTAATGTTATAGCAATGATGCTATATGTATAATGTGAATCATGTGATTGAATAATGATATGTTCATTTGGTTAATGTAATTGATGTTGAGTATTATAATGATGATGCACATGATACTATATGAACAATACTATGATTTGTGCATTATGAATCTTGTGAATTGTATTGTGCTATATGAATAAGGTACTTTGTAATGTTATAGCACTGATGTTATATGTATCATATGGATTGAGATATGATATGTTGTGAAGCCATTGTGATTGGCTATGATGATCTAATTGAAAGAAATAAGGCATGTTTGCCTAGATGATAATGAACATTGAGATTGAAATTGATAATGAAACAATAAGTGAAATATGTGTTTAATGTGTTATTCAGTTTTCAGAGTTCTGGGTTTGGAGGCATGCCTATAAAATAAAAAAAAGTAACAGTCTTGCCGGGTTGAGGATCTCTTCAAATTGAGTTGAATTGAGGTCCAAGAGACTGGGTCTGTTACACTATGAAAATTGTGAATATGAAATATATGATTGGTAACAGTCTTGCCGGGTTGAGGATCTTCTCATGATGAGTTGATGGTCCAAGAGACTGGGTCTGTTACACTATCCATGGATAGAAATATTGATATATGATGCCTACGGGCTTGATGATTATGATTATAGACCAAAGCAGTAACTCTGAACTCTGAATAACGTAGTGGTGTCTGTTGGGCCCGAGTCTGTCTTTGTTGTCAATGTGATATACAAATGTTGAAAGAAATGGATAATGAAATCTTTGGTATATTTCATTGGACATGTGATTGATGATATGTAATATGTGCGTTGAAATATTGATTATGAGCACTAGTGATGAATCATTAATGTTGAATTGTGAATAAAGAAATGTTATGATTGGTATGATGTATAATGTGTGTATTAGCATTGATTATGAATTCAATTGATGAATTGTGGTTGATGACAATGATTGTCTTAATTGGAAAATGTGACTTGTGATTGGTATGATGTATAATGTGTGTATTGAGATGTTGATTGTGAATATTAGTGATGGGTTGGACTTGGTAGAAATGCTATGTTTATATGTGTATAAGATGTGAGATTAGTTGAAAGATATGAAAGGTGCAAATGAATAGGGATAAACTTAATAAGAACTAAAAATATATGGAATTGAGATATCTTTATATGTTAGTATTTCCATGATATATGTTTGTATTTTATATTTGTACTACTAAGCTTTCGAGCTTAGCGCGGATGTATTATCGCGCAGGTAGCTTGGTGGAAGACATGAAGTCTTTTGGTATGCCACGAGAAGAGTAAGATTTTGTCGAGACCAACTAGAGGGTAATGCATACATGTATCCACTTTAAGTATGTTATATTATATGTATAAATGAAGTTTTGATAAAGACAATAATTTGTAAGTGTTCTTTAAATTGACCTATTATGGTTTGAATTTTGTTACAGGTATTGAAAGGTAAAAAGAAAAGTGGCATCCTTATACTTTAAATACTTACTGTATGTATACTAGGTATATGTATAGTATTTATATGGAGTATTGGGGTGTTACAGAGGTTATAAAGTTTTTAATATAAAAGAAACCAAAGGATGATTAAGCTACTGTGAAAACAAAAAATAAAAGGAATTAAGAATTCAAACCTTATTTTGTTAGTTACACCAAAATTGCTTCTTGGATGAACAAAGTCAAAGACAAGTCTTTTTGCCTTTGAATTGCTTAAATCGTTTTTCTACTCCCTCAAAAAACCAGCTTGATTCAAACTGATTTCCTTCATGGATTTGGATCCACTTTTTCAAGCTAATGTCCAATTTTTTATTTTCGGCCTCCTTTTTTTTTTCTTGTTTAGTCCATATTTATTGAAGTTTTATATCATTCATTCCTAATTATTCACGGAATCTTTATTGAATAAGAAAAGGAAACTGAAACCTAATTGTATTAGGTTTCGGAAAATTTGCGTTGGAAAAATTTCGCTGGGGAAAAAAATTGTTACGGAAAAACTGCGCTAGCAAAAAAACTGCCGCAGCTGGCTGTGGCAGCGCACGCGGAACGGTCCCGTAGGCCATTTCACCTGTAGAAAAATTATGCGAGCAAAATGGCCTGGGCAATTTTGCCCCCAGGAGTTTCCTGCGGGCAAAATCCCCATGGGCCCTCGTTGACTAAAATCGTCGCCGATTTTTTTTGTTATTTTGTTATTTTTTATTATTTTGAATTTTTGTTCATTTCACCATTTTTTACTAAAATAAATATTAAAATTAATTAAGATACCATAAAAATTATTTTGGACTAACTAAAATATATTGGACAACACAAAAATTATTTTGGACTAATTAAAATATATTGGAACGGACCGGGTCAAAAATTAAGGGTCTACAGAGTTTCTAAGGAAGAAGAAAGAAGCGATGAAGAAAATAGTGATGAAGAGGAATATGAAGGAGAGGAGAGAGATTTTGTCCCTCATTCCGGGGCTGGCACCTCTTAGGTGAACATTTACCATTTTGTCAATGCAACTGTTTCTTTTTAACTTGTTCTGACTATTTTTATGATTATTACATGATGTTGGTTCATTTGAGCATGAGGCTGGACTTTCCTCCGTTGTTCTAGTTCAATGACAATTTTCACTAGTGCAACGACAATTTTCTCCATTTACTCCTTCTTTTCAGCCAAAAGTGCAATCTCATATGCAAGGCTTTAATATGAATTATCTAGTCTATCATCTTGTTGTATGATGATTTATGCCACATTTATGCATGATTATGTATGTTCTTACCCTTTTCCTTTTCTGACTCACAGCTAATGCTCGAGGCGCAAAATAAGAAGCTGCAAGAAGAATTAGCTACTAGCCATTGGTGCGCTGCTTATTTTAAGAGAAGCTTTTAGGACTTCTGGTTTGTAACACCCCTTCCCGACCTACGTGTGTAAGCTGAGTAGAGGCGCCACACTATCCTAATGTTGCTACCAGTTTTACTTAGTCAAATTTTAGTTCCGATTTTTACAGAAATTTTTCCATAGTTTCGCCTAGAAATTGAGTCCCAAGTGTCGACAAAACTGGTTTTTTTTCTGATTTTTGAAAACATTTTTACACAAACGAATGCAAACAAAATCATTCTCAGTACACTCCCAATAAATCCCCCTTATAACCTCAACTACAACCTGCAAAAGGATTTACACTTCTAGTACAAAATAAAGTAAAGGTTTATTATGAAACACAATAGATAAAATATTTGTTCACTATGCAGCGAAAAATAACAGTATTTACAAATTCATATACATCAAAACTCAAGTTTTACAAAACATAAAGTTTATACATGTTTGGCAGTCAGTCTTTGATCTTTAAGCCCACTATTCACACTTCAGAATCTAAACTCTACTCGGCCTAGAGGAACTTTCCGGTTCCACCCTGTCACTTGCGCGATAAACCACAATCGCGCTAAGCCAATGGCTTAGTGGTACAAACAACCATAATATTATGCCTCAATACAATGCCAATGTAACACAATCAAGTTTCATAAACAATTCAAAAGAATATTATATTACAAATCATGTTTCTCAATATTCATGTGTTTCACCTTTCAAAAATCACAATTAAACAAACACAAGCATGGGCCCAAAAAGAAATCTAATATGTTATTCAAAGTTCAGAGTTACTGCTTTGGTCCATAATCATAATCATCAAGCTCGTAGGCAATATATATATATCTCTATCCATGGATAGCATAACAGACCCAGTCTCTTGGACCTCAACCCGGTTAGAACCGAGGAAATCCTCAACCCGGCTAGACTGTTACTATTTTTGAGGCTTACGACCCAGTCTTTTCACCCCAAAAACATCATATTTCACATTTATTATTTCACATTTTTCAACTGGAATCGGCTTACGACCCGGTCTTTTCACCTATCCAGTGATTCATAGGCATGCCACCAAACCCAGAACTCTGAAAATTGAATTAACATATTAGGCACACAATCATTTCATTTATCTCTTTTCATTTCATTTCTCATAATTAATTAGGCAACCATGCCCCAATTATATTTCATTTGCATTATCATAGCCAACAACCATGGCCTCATATCTCATATCATCTCAACTCACATTAAAGCAATTCATCATATCATCATATCTTTCACATTTCATATTCCATATTTCATTTCATCATCATATAAGCAAATATGCTTCAATCATCTTATTTACATCATTATCACCAATCACATTGATTTTACATCTCATCATATCTCAAATCACATTAATCAATTCATCATTCAAGTGTATATAACCAATGGCATTAACACACATTTTACATGCTTATCACAACACTCACATTATACCAAACATAACATTATTAATATGCATCAACAATGCATTAGAGTTCTTAACACATTTACAATCAAATGTGTGTTAAGTCTCAACATCATATGAATGTATGCAATAATGTAATTTGTACTTACCTTAAAACCAACTCACACCAATCTATACACTTACTCTTCCAAGAATCCTCAACACTTAGGTTAGGGCAATTCAACCTCTTCACAACCTAATCCAAAAGGAATATTAGCAAAATGACCATATGAATAGTAAATTCTGGTTTTGGACTCAACTTAATCCTTATTTTGAATAATTGTATAAAATAATATACTTGACTAAAAACTCTAAAATTTTTACAGAATTTAGTTTTACATCTTAAAATCATTCCTTTAAAATTTCAGATCAAACTGAACACAAAATCTTGGTCAAATAGTTCACCCAACCAGACTGCTCCAATTGCCCTGCATCCTGGCAGCAGTTCTGAACTTTGTGAATTCCATAAATTAAATTCAATCAACGTGGTTCCAAATTATTTTTCTCAAATACTAGACTCACTAAGAAACAACATATGCAAAATTCAATTTTATATTATTTTTCTACATTTTATTAAAAATCCCGAAATATAGCTGTCTCAGTCAAGCTACCTGCTGGAACAGGTTTAATAAAAATAATCTTTCCAAAATCATAACCATTCCAACTTCAACTCAACATATTTTTCAGTCATTCTAGACTCATTGAGGCACAACATATCAAAAATTCACTTCAAGAACATTTTTTCTATATTTAATTAAAAATCATACAAGTCACAGCATTTACTAATTGTAAAACAGAAAACCAAACTCATGTATTCTATGCTTTCAACTTCACTAAACACAACTCTTACTCTTCCATCACCAACACCAACCTAACTTCCTATCTTCAATTCAATTTCAACACTTATAAACACACCACAACAAACCTAATCATACTATCAACAACAATTCATCAACCTCAACCACAACTTCAAAAAGAACAAAGGAAATCAAGAGAGAACTTACCAAAGTTGATGAAATTTCACAAATTTCCAACTTAATCACTTGAATCTTCCTTCAATTTGATCTTATAAAATCAAAACTCTTCCTTGCTCTTTTGTCTTTGGAGTACCCGGCCAAGAAAAGAAAAAGAAGAAAATGAAAAGGAAATTAGAGACAAAGTCAAATATATGGTCTTCAAACATTCTCCACCAAGTCTTTTAATAATAAAATAATCAATTATTTCCTCTTCCACTCATTTATTTCTTCTAATTAATTCATTAATTCAATAATAAACAAATATCTTCTTTAGTTGACCATCCATTTTGACTTGTATATATGTTGTATATATTTCCATATATATAACATATAAACTTTCTCTTCAATTCTTTTTCTTTCCAATTACACATATACATTTAATTCAAATAAAACAACAATTATATCAAAACTTCTAGGGCACACTTTGGGATATTACACGGTTCCAGGGAATTAGGGATCATGGTGCTTCATCTTCTAGGGGGCCCCAAACTGATTACCATGAGATCCCTTCTCCTATTTTAGATGATGACTGTTATAGACCTGACTTTCAAGAAAACAGGGACTTGGGTATTTTTCCTCCGAGCGAATTTTAAATGGGTGATATACCTCCTCCTTCACTAGGTGATGACTTTTTTAGGGCTTTATTTAATCATGGTCCGCCTCCTCCTTCTCAGTAATTTGTGTGTATCACAACTATGTATGAAACTCGTTGTACATAAATAAATAAAGGTTTGTAATAAATGGAATAACTTAAATACATGTATACAAACTAAAATGTGATATGTTAACCTTTTTTTTTTTGAAATAGAATATTGGCTTCACCAAATTAGTGTCAATATACCTTAGGGCTTGGTCTTTTAAATTAACATATCTATAGCATCATAACCCTAGTTATCATACTAAACTCAGGAATTAATTCTATTTGAATAGGAACTATTGCACTTCAGATAGGCACATACATATTACTTAGGCCAAAAGGTATCACTGAGTTTATAAAATGTTTGTCTTATATGCATGTTTATTCAAACAATCTCCATCAATATATTCTACTTACCAAAAAGAGATTAATAGGTCTTTAATAGACTTGCGATGGGTCTACAAGAGACATGGGTTAGATGAAGGCTATTTACAAATTGGAGTTGACGTAATACTATTAACAAATCTTCACACTATAAACTTTTTGTTGAAGCCACAGGAAACTAGGAGCAATCTTAAAATTTAGACATTTTAAACTGTGGATTATTGTTATCTTGCTTCATGAAAAAATAGACTTCAATTTCCTCATAACTTTTTGAGAGAAATCTAAATCTAATTAGAATGATTTTCAAATTTTCCACTTGTGTTTGCACAAACTCAAGAACCAATTTTTTTCATCATTTTTGGGTTTTCAACCTTGCGAGCTTTTATTTTCTCTTTTATTCTCTTCTTTTTCTTCTTCTTCTTTTTTTTTTGGGTTATAGCTATAAAAAAAGTCACCTTGTTTGTGCTATCCTATGTTTCTAAACATGGGGTAGCATGAACTTGCCTTAATGAAGATGGATCATTTTTTTGCCCGGATGCCTCCTTAAGGATGAAATAGATCTAAGAAATTAGGTCTAGTTTGGATAAAATTTTAACTATCCTTATGCTCTTGACTAAGCACCCTTTTCCTTGATCTTCTTGTCCCCTTACCTCAGTGATCATCAGACTTGTCATAAGTATTACATCAAAATAAGGTAGGTTATCGGGCTTACAAGCCAATAAAAAGTAAGCTAAAATCTTATGAAGGCTCAATAGGACAAACTATGGATTGATGTTAATAAGGTAGCTTATTAAATAATGCTTAAATCATTTGTCCTCTAAATAAATAGAGTTCAATTTCACCTCAAAAGTTTGTTAAAGCATGTTTTAAAATAGACTAGAATCTAGACACGGTAATTTTGCAGGAGCCCTCTCTAAGTAAGCATTCATAATTCCATTCTATAGAACAATTTCTTCACCTAGTAAAGTCATTCGGATCATGATTCATAAATACCCTAATTTATGAATATTAAGGTAGACTTATCATTGGTTGAACACTATAATGCCAAAAGCCAATAAAATTATAAATTCAATAAAAGTAATTTATTCAAATAATTTTAATTTGAAAAAACATAGTTGTTCTTATAAAATACCAAAGAAAACAAAATAAAATGAGCAACATTTTCAAGCTAAAAGTGGTGTGTTGAATGAAATTTCTCCTTACTTCACATCTTCAATATTCCCATCTTGAAAGGAGGATAAGATAGAATCTTCCTTCAATCCTCCTCCTAACATGAAGGTCGCTGATGTTGGCACCCTGTTGAACCTTGGCAAAGGATTGTCTTTTGTGCTGGGCTTATCAGGTTTAGGTAGCTTTCCACTATCAATTAAATTCTAGATCTCATGCCTTAATCTCAAACATTTATCCATCTCATGCCCTTGCATTTGATGGAATTGGCAGAATGCCTTAGCATCAAAGTTAGGTGGAAGAGGATTAGGCAAAGGATGAGAAGTCAAGGGTTGTAACAATCCCTTCTTTTATAGCTTATTGAGAACCCAAAAAATGTGGCTTCCCCAATTCTGAAAACTGCCTCCTTCCTCCTTGACTAGTTGCGCTAACATCAACTTCCTTTTGCGTGCTTTGATTTCTAGACTGTTAGTTCCCTTTTTCATTCCTCCTTACCAAAAAATGGTTCTTCAACCTTTCCCACTCTTCAATTTGTAGACCAGCTTACAAAAGATCTTTGAAATACCATATGTGTAACACCCCTATACCCCGTATACGTACACAGCATGCTAATACGATCGTAATATACGTATACTGAATATAGAAATGTCACGGTTACAAAACAGACATGACATGACTCTTATATACTATGAACAAATTCAAAACTTTTAAATGAGTTTATAAAACGAAATAGATAGAAAGTTTATTTAAAACGCAGCATAAAATATAACAAATGTTTCCCAATACATTTGCATCAAAATCAAAAGTTACAAATATAAAATATATACATGAGTGGCAGCTCTTCTCTGATCTTTAAGTCCAAAAATCAACTCTTCAACGCCTAGACTCACTAGGTCTAGAGGAACTCTCGGGTTCAATCCTGTCACCTGCGCGATGAACCACAATCGCGCTGAGCCAACAGCTCAGTAGAACAAACTATAATGATATTATGCTATGTCATACATTCAGACAATATAGATCATACTCAATACACTTTATTTTATGGATGTTACATTTCATTATTTCAATAATTGTATCATCATCCATTACTCACACATTTAACATAGACACACATGGGCCCAACAAGCATTTAATATGATATTCAAAGTTCAGAGTTACTGCTTTGGTTTATAATCACAATGATCAAGCCCGTAGGCAATATATATCATATCTCTATCCATGGATAGTGTAACAGACCCAATCTCTTGGACCATCAACCCATTAACATGAGGAGATCCTCAACCCGGCTAGACTGTTACTAGTAACAGACCCAGTCTCTTGGACCATCAACCCAACTAATCGAGGAGATCCTCAACCCGACTAGACTGTTACTTTTCATAAATTTCATTTTCACATTTCATTTAGTGTAACAGACCCAGTCTCTTGGATCATCAATTCAATTCAATTGAAGAGATCCTCAACCCGGCTAGACTGTTACCTTTATATAGGCATGCCACCAAAACCAGTACTCTGAAATTTGAATAAACATATTAGGCACACAACCATTTCATATATCTCTTTATAAATCTTTTTCTCAATTCATTTCTCATTCCACAATCAACTAGGCAAACATGCCTCATTTGAATCAATATAGCCAATCACAATGGCTTTACACATCATCTTATCATCACATCTTTCATTTTCATAACACATACATATACCATATTACATTTCATGAGGTTCATATTGTATAAAACATAACATTATTCAAACATATCAACAATACAATGAAATTACTTAGTACATTCACACTCAAATGTATAAGTTCCAAAATCACATGAATGTATGTTATAATGCAAGGTTTGTACTTACCTCAAAAGAAATCCACACAATTCTAAACACTTCCTCTTAACAAGTCCTTCACCAAATAATTAAGGCAATTCACCTTCTTCACAACCTAATTCAGAACAATGAGGAAACTCACATAAGATCATAAGGCTAAGAATCAATTAGGGCAAACTCTAAACTGGACACGCTCACCCACACGGGCGTGTCCCTGACCGTGCCCTAACTCCACAACACAGAAGCATTTACACGTTCAGGACCACGGGCGTGTCACTGGGCGTGTAATACCTACTGTCTCTCAGAAGTATCGACACGTCCAACATCATGAACGTGTTCCTGGCCGTGTCAATTCCCCAAAATCACAGTAGCTATGACACGCTCACTAACACGGGCGTGTTAATGGCCGTGTCACACCTACTTCCATCCAACACAATTGACACGCCTAAAGACCTGGACGTGCTCCTGAGCGTGTCAGGCCAAAAACCCAGATTCCGGCCAAAACAACAATCCAACCAACAAACAACAATTTTCCACCATCTTCCACTTCAACAAAACTCAACTAGACACACCCAAAACCATAACAACCTTGCAAAAACACCAACACAACTCAAAATACACATCCAACACCAAATCACAACATCATCAAAAACTCTAAACACAACCACAACTCAATCTTAACCAACAAACTTATTCTTCCTTTCAATCTTACTCTTTTCTTCAATCCAACCCAAGAATCAAAGATCAAGTAAACCCAACACTCTTAAACACAACACACTCAAACATATCCATACCAACAACCATAAATCACCAAACCCACAACACAAACTCAAAGAAAACAAGGGAATCAAGAGGAAACTTACCAAGAATGAAGAAAACTCTTAGATTCCTCCTTGATCTCTTGAAAACTTCTTCAATCTTGAGCTTGGAAGGTCAAATCTCTCCCTCTCTCTTGTTCTCTTGCTGCTGCCGTCCAAAGCAAAGAAAGAAGAAGAAAAGGAAAATGAGAGACACGAGAAGAGAGGAAGAAGGAAGAAAAGGAAAAGAAAGAAAAGTCAAACATTAACCCTCTCTCTCCTCAAAACATTCTCCTCCACACAAATAAAAAATAAAATAATCTCAAACATCACCATCCACCCATCTTAATCCACTAACTCAATTTCAAAATAATTACCTTTATACCCTTCAAACAAATATTTGTATATGTTAAGTATATCACAATATATACAACATATACACATTACTCTAAACTCAACTCTCTTTCCAATAAAATAAATACACTTAATCCAATAATAACAATAATTACTCCAATACTTCTAGGGTACATTTTGGGATATTACAATATGAGTGTATGAGACATCCTTTCATGAAGACTAGGCAACACCTCTCTTACAATCATTCTAATCTAGTTTGATTCATCAGACCTCTTCTTGAGCAACACGACCTTGTTCCTTCACCTTTTCACATAGTCAATAAAGTTTTCATTTGATTTCTGCCTCATGGACTCAACTTCTATCAAAGTAAACTCCAACTTAACATTATACCATATTGTTGGATTAAGGCTTTACATAGTAAATCTTAGGTATTTTGAGTACCATCCTCTAAGGTGTTGAACCAATTCTGGACAATAGGTTCCAATGATATCATGAAGTACCTTAGAGTTTGAGCCTTAGTAGCTCAGGCAAACTATATAGCAGTGATGTATTACTTTACATGGAGATGAAGACTCCCAGTTCCATCAAACTTGGCAAAGAAGGGCATCTTGAACTTGAATGGAACCTCTCCATCTAGCTCAAACAACTTGTTGACCTCCTACATTTCTTTAGTTTTTAGCTTCTTTTCAAATTTCTTTTCCAAATCAACAATTAGCTTCTCAACATCTGAAGTTTAGTCTTTTCCATGGCTGATCTTTCAATAAGCTTCTGTTCCTTCTTTTTATCTTGAGGATCTTGAAAATATTGAGACCAGTCATCATCATCATCAATGACTACTTTGTCATCATCAAAGGCTACTTTGCCAACCTTAGCCTTCCTTTTGTCCTTCGATTTCTTTGTGATGGAAGATGCCTCAGCAATGTTCCCCAAAAGTACAGCCAGTTGGCTCCTCATAGTCTCAGCTAGGGCCTCCTTTAGTTCTTCCTTCTTATTATTAAGGGCATCATTCACCATCCTTTGAATCTATTCGAGATCCATTGCTCTTGGTGAGAAGCTAATTGAGTTGCTACTGGATTCTATATCTCTGGCGTAGGTTAGATTGTCGTATGCTCTTGAACTGCTATACTCCCGGTCTATGAGCTAGAAATGATCAATGACATGTAATGCAATGTGTGTATGCATGTATGCACAAACAAATAGACAAAGATAATTAGGATGTTCCTTTTAACCTTATACCTTCCACACATGAATGACAAGTCTCTTTTCTTAGGTATCTGGTCAACAAAATACCAATATGGGATATTCTGTTTTTGAGCAATTCCCTCAGACAATTTTAACCAATAGTTATATTTTTAAACATGGAAATTATTTATGATAATCCCAATTAATTAGGTTTTAATCCATCTAATCAATTAAAAATGCTTTTATGCTATATTGGATTAAAACTAAATTAAGAGGTTTATTATTAATATATTTCACATTTAAAAAAGCAACTAATGATTCATGCCACAAACAAGCATATGATTAATAGTTCTTAGTATTAGCTAGGCTCATAATTTATTTTTGGTATTTTCATATTTGACCTAAATACTTGTAAGCTCTTTTGTGATCTTTAGACGAAGTCAAAATTAATTTTGTTTCAAATCCCTTGGGCTTTTAAGTTTGGGCCATAGGGTTGAAAAGGATTTTTGACTCTTTTTGAAAAGATTATCTTGAAGATTTTGAAAATTTAGAATTTGGTCTCTTGGATTAAAAGGAAGAAATTGTTTTGAGCTTACAATATTGGCAGGTAATATAATAAAAAAAACAAACTAAATAAGCCCTAGCTTAAACCAATATAAATTAATCATAGCCAAACAATGAGCATTTGGGGTAAAAACCTAAGGAAAATAACTAGGTCAATTACATGAGCTTTAGCCTTTGGGTTGAAAAGTTTAGGTTCCCATAGCAAGTATATACCACAAGGTGCAAGGCCATGAGTAGTTATGTCATGCTCGATCTCCATACCTTAAGTAAAAGTATGGTATCCCTCACATAACACAATACGGGCATCCTAACTCACGTACACAATGTAATCTAAATGATGCAATTGACAGTATTATAATAAGAAATAATAAAATAATATAAAGACCAATGGAATCAACTTCTCTTATCTATAGTAGAGTCACCACTGTTAGCATAGATTTTTCCCCCTGCTCCCATGTGGAATGGTTCTTGCGACTTTGGCACTTTAGACTCAGGGCCTTAGAGAACATGGGCCTAAACCCGAAGAAAATGGAGTCACCACCAAGATGGGCTGGAATAAAGAAAGATGTGGATGACTCAATTCAAAAGGAATCCCCAAGCCCCTAATGGGTAAAAAGTTGGGTATGCATGGGGAAGGTGAGAATGATCCAGCACCCCCACAATGCTCGGTTCATTAGAATCGCCCTCTCTTTCAGGTCTATATATTATTAAATTCTTAAATATTATAAAATCATCCATACTACATGCAATTATCAACAATAAATAATCAATTTATTAAAATCACAACAAGTTCAAACAAAACAAATGAATAGGCACCCATCCATTTATTCAAACAAAACAAAACAAATTCTATGAAAAAGTGTGTTATGTAAATTTTGAAATTCTATAGTAGCATAATTTAATTGCTTAATTGGATATGAATGAAGTTGTTTTGATTGGTTATTAATGATTTTAAGGTTGGATTAAAGAAATGGTTGAGTTTGGGTACGATTGGTGAAGAGAGAGAATTTAGGGTTATGTATTTTTTGGGGTTTTGAAATCATGGTTTTTAATTGTGTAAATTGATTCCAAATGAGTTGTTTTGATGCATAAACAAGTATTTTAAAGTCAAATATTTGATTTGGTTGTGTTTGGTTGGAGTTTGATAATGGAAGTGGAGATTTAGGATTTTTGAAAAGTGATTTTCCAAAGTGGTTGAATTGTGTGATTTTATTTGTTTAAGCATGTTGTTTAGTGTTAAATGTGATGAATATAAGCTTGAAATGACTAATGGATTGTGTTGGAATGGAAAACCTTCAATGGGGGAAGGTTATGCCATTTTTGAGATTTTGTGTATAAGAGTGTATTGTTATAATGTAAATGATTTAAATGTATTAAAATATGTTTTAATGATATTAATAAACTTAAAACACTAATTTAAATGGCTTGATATAGTTTTTCAAAGTTAAAGTGAGGTGAAGATTAATTTTGGGATTTGGTTTAGAGTGATGTTTAATTATGGTTTGATGTTGAGAATACTTTAGAATATGATATTAAATGATTATGTATGATCACATTTGGTATAGGCATTAAGGGAGGTTGATTTGCTTCATGGTGCGTGCAAGCTATGTTGTTGCAGTACCGCAAGTGCACGGGTCGCCCAAGTAATATAATAGTAAGTGAGTTATCGTTCCACTAGGGACAAGGCCAGGTACTAGTGCAAACCTTAACCGTTGTTTAGCAAATTAATAGTTGCGTGATGCTTTGTAATTAAAAACAACTAATTTAATAACTGAAAGTAAAGCGAAATTAAATGTTGTGCAAAAAGGACTGATAATAATAATACTATCCAGATATTGAGTCCCCCTAGCCTTAATGATATTTATGAACAATCAATTCAATTAAATCATTCAATAGATTTGAGTTGGCATTCCTCTAAATTAGACTAAAACCTCTCTCGAGTGGATTAATCCCTAATCACTAAGTAGAGTGCCGGAATCTCTTCTCAAACACAATTAAATAGATCTTGCATTAAGAACAAGGAACTATAAACCAAAGGATCTTGTAAGTCTATCTCTAGCATTCTAATCAATCCTCAACCCTTATGAGTGTTCAATTCATATCAAGCTTTCTCAAGTCAATAATATGAAAATGGCAACCAATCAATAAGCATGCTATTATTAATTAGAAATAAATCATTAAGCATCATAAGAATAAAACAACTCAATCAAATGATTCAACTAAATATAATTATTCAATCCATACAAATAAGCTAGGGTTCATCAATATATAGATAGAGAAGGAATTAGTTCATGTTCAAAACCAGAAAAATAGAACAAGAGAAATGAGTAAAAGAAACCAAACAATCAATGGCGAATAATTTGTATTTCTTCACTTCAATCCTTGATTCTTGGTTTAGGTCTTGTATAGGATATATCTCCTTCTTCAAACTCAGCTAAAGACTCTCCTCTTTGCTCCAGCAGTTGGCTCCTTCTCCCTTGTTCCAGCCTCCACGTCCAAGCTCTCCAAAACCTCCAAGAACTTCTCCTTTTAACTCTCTTCAAAGCTCTCAGCCCATACCTTCCAGCTCATAACCCATACCTTCCAACTCACACCACTCTCCCTTGTCTCCCATATTCTCTTTATTTTCTCTTTCTTTTCCTCAAATTTGGTAAGCTTTTCTTTTGTTTAATATTACTTTTGGCAAAAGCTAGTCTTTGTTCCCCACTTGTCTGCAAAAGAATTCAATTATTCAAGGTTGCTCAAGGTGACACGGCCAAGCTTGCTGGCCGTGTCTTGGGACACGGCCAAGCTTGCTGACCTTGTCTCCTTCTTCCCTTTCTTTCCTTGTTTTCTTCTAGGTGACACGGCCAAGCTCCTAGTCGTGTCATGTGACACGGCCAATGGCTTAGCCGTGTAATGTGGGTGTGTCACCTTCTGCTTCTAGCTTCGTCAAATTGCTTTCTTTGTTTCCAAGGGTGATACGGCCAAGCTTGAAGCCGTGTCATGTGACACGACCACTGGCTTGGGAGTGTCACCTGGGTGTGTCAGCTACTGTCTTCATTTCTTTCCTTTCCTGGATTTGTTACTTGGGTGAGACACGGCCACTGGCTTGGCCGTGTCTCTTGGGTGTGTCAGCTATTGTCTTGGATTTCATTTGAGGGACACGGCCAAGCTTGCTTTGGCTTGGCCATGTCTTGCTTTATTCATGATTTTTCTTCATTGTTTTGATCATCCAAGGGAGTTTTGGTACTTTAACCTAAAACAAACACTTAAAACAAACTTTAAACCAACATCAAATGAAACATTAACTAAAAACACATAAAAATCATAGTGAAAACAAGTATAAAAATGCTCTTATCACTTCATCCAAGTGGTGAAGGGCAAGTTGGAAGGATAGGATTGGAGGTTGTATTAAGCTTGCTTTGGGTTGCTAGTAGAGGTATGTACAAACTTAGAGTATAATGTTTATATTTGCATGACATTTGGACTTAAGACATTTTGGTTGAAAAATGTGTTAAG
This sequence comes from Garcia nutans, assembly GCA_947685225.1. Classification (NCBI taxonomy): domain Eukaryota; kingdom Viridiplantae; phylum Streptophyta; class Magnoliopsida; order Malpighiales; family Euphorbiaceae; genus Garcia; species Garcia nutans. The sequence continues at coordinate 8,814,963 of CANTUV010000068.1, forward strand.
CTACTTGGTTCATTAATTGAGTATGAATAATGTGCTATGACATTTGTAATGTCAAATATGTGTTAAATGCATTGTGAAAAGCTATTGATAATAGCTAAATTGTGTAAAGTGTGAAATATGCAGATTATGTGAAAATACCCAAAGTAATTGGGTAATGTGTTGTGAATGCAAAAATGAGATATGTTGAATAATGAAATGAATTGATATTGATAAAAATGAGAAAAAATGAGAAAAGTGAGAAAAATGAGAAAGATGTGAAAAATGAGAAAAATGAGAAAAAAAATGTGAAAATAAAGCAATGAGCCTAGTTTGATTATGAGAAATGAATTGTGAAAGTATTCGATAATGAGATAAATGAATTAATTGTGTGCCTAGTATGTTATTCAATTTTCAGAGTTCTGGGTTTGGCGGCATGCCTATGAATTGCTGGACAGGTGAAAAGACCAGGTCGTAAGTCGAGCCCAGCTGATAAATGATAAATATGATGTTTTTGGGGGTGAAAAGATAAGCCTCAAAAACCATAGCAGTCTAGCCGGGTTGAGGACCAAGATACTGGGGCCTAAGGGTCTAACCGGGTTGAGGTCCAAGAGACTGGGTCTGTTACATTATCCATGGATATATATATTGCCTATGGGCTAGACACATGGTGTCATTATGGACCAAAGCAATAACTCTGAAATTTGAATAGCATATTAGATCCTTTTTGGGCCCATGCTTGTCTTTGCTTTAATGTGAATTATGAATTGTGATACAATTGAGCAATATATTGTTATGAGTTGTGAGTATGAAATATTTAAAAAATATAATAAAGTGAAATGATGTGACCTCTATATGCATTGTGTATTGGCATTACTTTACATTTTTATTTTTATCAAAGTTTGTACCACTAGGCTTCGGCTTAGCGCGATTGTAATTCGTCGCGCAGGTGTCATGGACATTTTGGTAGAGCCGGAGAGTTTTACTAGACCTGGTCGGGTCTAGGTTTGTACTTATTGAGCTTGAAGAGTTGTTTTGGGTACATCAAGATCAGAGCTAGTTGCCAGCATGTATATTTTTTATATTATGTATGCTATGATTTGTTTTTGAAGCTTATATTGTAAATTGTAAAGAATGATTTGAATAATTTTGTTTAAGATGGGATTTTATATATAATGTTGATATATATATACCTATATATAATTATTTTGAGAAAATATGGAGAAATTAAGAAGTATTGATGAATTGGTGAATTGATTTTATTTTGAGTATTTGTTTTATGCAAGTTGTGTTTTGTTGAATTTTGGAAACGTTTAAATTACAAACAAAACTTTGGCGAATTGTTTCCAGAGATTTTCATATAAAATATTTATTTTGGATTCCTATAACAAGCAAAGAATATTTATATACTATTTATTATATATTACTATTTGAAATCTTAAAACAGAAATGTAAAAATTATTATTAAATCGGTCTGTGACATTTTTATACCATATATGCATATTTTACATATGCTGAAAATATGTATTGTACGTATATAGGGTATAAGGGTGTTACATTTATTTTGGTATCAGAGCCTAAGTTTGAGGTTCTCGACCTAGGTGGGATGATAAAGAGAGAAAATTAGAATAAAAAAATGATTTTTCAATTGTAATGCATGCATTGGCACTGGCAATTTATCTGATCCTTGATGTGACAATGTCCATTTGATATAATGGATATGAGTTGAGATGGTGTCTGGGTTGCATAGATCAGAGTGGCGCAGTGGAAACGTCATTCTAGAGATTAAGGATTAAGAATTTTTGGAACTTTTATTTGAAATTTAAAATTTATAGCTGATTCAATTGAATAAGTGAAATTAGAAAAACAATCTAGGAAATAATTTAAGATATAAAAATAAAAGTTTTGAGAAATGAGCATGATAGTTACAGAAAATTTTATAGATGTACTGCAAAGTGATATTGTCTGAATTGTTGGACAAATCTAGAAATGTTGGATGAGTTTGAACATTTAATAGAAAGTTTTTCTATATGTTAGAATCCAAATGTATAAAATTTTATAAATTTTAAAGATGGATCTCTAATTAAAAAAATATAGAAGAACACAGATTGTTGGAGATATTTCAGCAACTCAGAATCTTTAGAAATTGAAAAATAAAATAAATCTAGAAACTATGGTAAACCAACACAGAAAAATCTAACATTTTACAAACAATATCATATGTATTCCTATAACATATGGTTAAAATTTCATGAATTTTTATTAAGGTTTGATATCTGAAAAAAATGGACAACCGGGTGTTGCCAGAGAAATTATTAAAGAGATAGATTCTTTGATTTTGAAAGATTTAATTTTTAAATACATTAAATCAACTTGAAAAAATCTAAAACTTTAAATATAAGTCCATATATATGTCAAGTGCACATGAATAAAAGTTTACAATCTTTTATAAAGAATTGATAAGGAATATAAAAATTAAAAGTGAGGTTGACATGAAACTGAGGAAGTCATGTAGTTTTGTGTAAGTGAGTAATAAATTAATTTTATGAGACAAATGAATGAAGAAAATTATAAAAATTTATATGCATATTGGTGTAAGTATAGAAGGAATATGGAGTTTTTAATAATTTTCAACAAATAGTTCATAATTAAAATCAAAGAGTGAAATCATATATGATAGCAAATTATTTATTATGGAACAATGATGCATAATTTAGGGTTGAGTGTGTAAAATTAAAGTATCTAAATGGATGATATTAATTAGTGTAAGGAAATGAATTAGTGTTGTTTAAAAGTAAATGTTATGATCTTAAGATTGAGAATGTGATATGGGTGAGATTTGGTGAGGTTCATGTTGTTGGTTGTATTATATGAAATTTGAATTTTTGAAATGGGTTTCCATAATTGTGAAAGTGATTTGTTTTGATGTTATATTAATATAAAAATAATGTTTATAAAGTTAGCTCTTGAAAGTGAGATTAATAGAATGAAGTTTAAGTAAAATAGTAAATTTGAAATTTAGAGTTGTAAGGGAATTTCGATGAGGATTGTTTAGGTATTGATAGTTTAATGTTTAATATGCATGGGAGTAATTTTGAATGAGTAATGTTACTTATAAAAGTACTAACTAAAGTGTAATGTGATTGATAATATAGAAATTTATTATGAAATAAAGGGAAATGATTAAGCAAGTGAAAATGAGTTACTTTTGTTAATTGAATTGGAAATGATGAAAATGGATATGAAAGGTGTGATCAATGCAAAAAAAAAATGTGAGAGAGATGCCACATTGGAAACGTGACTAAGATTTATGTGAAGTAATAGAAAAAAATATATATAATAAGAAACTTATTTAAGAGATGGGCGATTGAATAAGGAAGATGTTAATTATGTTGTGGTCAGAGTGTGTATATATATTGAATTGATGAATAACCTAAGTAATGTCAAAGGAATGAGAAATGATAATGTTCTATGAAAGGTGATAAATGTTAACTTTGTATAGGTTGTATGTAAAAGAGGAATTGAGTATAATTGTATGATTTGTGTGATGAGATTTTTTTTTTTCTATATGAACACAAATATGATATGTAAGAAAATGTGGAAAGTAAGTCACATTGTGATTATGAATTATGAAGGTGTATGTGGATGATTAAAAAAAATATTATCGAGTGTTTACTACCTTATACAAATACGTGTCTGGTGATATTGCGAATGATATTGCATGTTTTAATAGACCTAAGAGAGATTAGGTCTTGACCTGCGTAGAGTTAGGTCATGTGATGAATTGAGATTGAGAATGGACCCAAACAGAGCTGGATGGTGAAATTGTTATTTTAACAACTGAACTTCATGATTGTATAGTGTTTTGGGCCTAAAGTATATGCGTATAAATAAGAGATTCTAAGGAAAAAGGAAAATATAATGAAGAAAGTATAAAAGTGAAAAAAAATGAATGAAAATTTTTATAAGAGATAGATTAGAAATGGAGTAAAAAATAGAAATTGTGTAAATTAGCATATGAACGAATGTGTATATGTAAGAGATGTTAATGATAATATTGTTGAAACATGAGTTAGGCTAATGATGATCAAATGATCAAGAGTAAATTGCTTTGAAACAGAGCTGAAACGTGTTAACTTTTTGTGTATCAAAAGATTAGAAAATGAATATGTGATTTTTGCAATACGAACTTAATATTGTGATTGAAAATGTTTGAAGAAGAATGATAGAAGGGCAGTATTTATTTATAAGCCACGGATGAGACCATTATTATGGCATGACCGTTGGATAGTTTTGGTGAGATTGAAAGTTATGCTTCAAGAAACATGGTCAAGACTTATGGTTTGCATAGTTGTATTGTAATATCCCAAAGTATACCCTAAAAGTTTTGGAATATTTATTATTGTATTTGGATTAAATGTATATGTTTAATTGGAAAGAGAAAGGAGGTAAGGGGAGAGTGTATATGTTGTATATATAGTGATATATACAACATATACATGTCAAAGAAATGGAAGTCAAAAGATGATTATTTAATGATTTTAAATTAATTAAATTAATTAAAAGGAAATTGAATTAGTGGAAGGGAATATTTGATTATTTTAATATTATATTTGCTTGGTGGAGGTTTAAAGAGGTGAAGTGTTTGACTTTGTCTCTTGTTCTTCTTTTTCTTCTTCTTTTCTTTTCCTTCTTGGCCGGCACCCTCCAAAGTAAGAGAGAAAGGGAGTTTTTGTTTTCCAAGCTCAAGATTGAAGGATGTTTCAAGTGATTAAGTTGGAAATTTAAGAAGTTTCATCAACTTTGGTAAGTTTCCACTTGATTCCCATGTTTTCTTTTAAGTTTGTGTTGTGAGTTTGGTGATTAATTGTTGATAGTATGAGTATGTTTGATTGTGGTGTGTTTGAGAGTGTTGGGGTTGAATTGAAGAGAAGGAGTTAGGTTGGTGTTGGAAGAGTAAAGAGTTGTGTTTATGATATGGTTGTGAATTGGTGATTGATGTAAATATTGAGTTTGATCAATTAGTATTTTAGATCTTCAAGATGTTTGTGTTTAATAAAGTTAAAAGCATAGAATACATAAGGGTGATATGAAACAGAAGCATAATGGATGCCACGACCGTGGCCCTTGAATGCCACGACCGTGGTCATTGAAGGCCACGACCGTGGGGGTTTTAAGCAAAGTGGGCAGATTCGTTTGCTATCCCACGACCGTGGGGGTTGTGAGGCCACGATCGTGGGGACCTAGATAGTGGTTTTGGCTTGTATTTTATGATCTTCGGGCCTAGTATGAGACTAATAGGTGAATAATTGTATTGGAATTCATGTGTATTTTTAAATAAGTGTGTATTATTCCTTTTGAATTAGGTTGTGAAGAGGTTGAGTTGCCCTAATCCAAGTAGTGAAGATTTCTTGGAAGAGGAAGTGTATAGATTGGTATGAGTTGTTCTTGAGGTAAGTACAAACTTACATAGTTGCATACATTTACATGATTTTGAGACTTAACACATTTGGTTGTAAATGTGTTAAGTAATTTATTACATTATTAATATATTAGATTAATGTTATGATTTGCATAATGTGAAAGATATGATGATCATTCAAAATGTATGTTCAATGCAATTGGTTATGTATACTTTAATGATGAATTGCTTTAATGTGAATTGAGATATGATGAGATGTGAAGCCATTGTGGTTGGTTATAATGATTTAAATGAAATAATTGAGGCATGGTTGCCTAGATGATTATAAAGAAATGTGAAGCCATTATTGTTGGCTATAATATTGCAAATGAAATAATTGAGGCATGGTTGCCTAGATGATTATGAAGAAATAAGAATGGAATTGATAATGAAATAATGAAAGAATTGTGTGTCTAATATGTTAGTCAATTTTCAGAGTTTTGTTGTTGGTGGCATTCCTAATAGTAACAATCTCTTGAAGCTAGGTTGGGCTTGATTCTTGAAGCCAAGTTGGGTTGAAATTTAGCATGCTTAACTCCCCTTGAAGCTTGGTTGGGTCTAGTCCTTGAAGCCTAGTTGAGATGTTACAACCCTTGAAGCTAGGTTGGGTTTGGTCCTTGAAGCCAAGTTGGGTTGATACTTAGCATGCTTCGTTCCCCTTGAAGCTTGGTTGGGCCTATTCCTTGAAGCCTAGTTGGGATAATGATAAATGTGATAATTGAACCAAAACATTAACTCTGAAAGTTGAATGGTATATTAGTGTCTTTTGGGCCCATGTTTGTCTTTGTTTAAATGTGAATTATAAATGGGGAAACAAATGAATAATAAAATTTAATGTAAGGTTTTGAAATATGATATTCTTATGTATTGTTTATAATATTTGAATGTGTGACATTGTCATTGCATTGAAACATATTGTTATTGTAGTTTGTACCACTAAGCCGTTGGCTTAGCGCGATTGTGGTTCATCACGCAGGTGACAGGGTAGAACCAGAGAGTTCAGCTAGACCGAGTTGAGTCTAGACTCTGAAGTGTTGATAGTGGTCTTAAAGATGAGAGACCAACTGCCAAACATGTATAAATGTTATATTTTGTAAAATTTGATTTTTGATATATATATATTTGTAAATACCGCTATATTTTCCGTTGCGTATTGAATGAACGTTTAATCTATTGTACTTTATAATATAATTTGAATGTTTTAAGTTTTCTTATAATGTTGTTAAATTGAAAGTTTGGTTTGCTTATTATAAACCGTGGCACTCCTGTATTCGGTATACGTATATTACAGGTGTAGTAGTATGTAGTGTGCATACACGGGGTATAGGGGTGTTACAATTGTTTTGGTATCAGAGCCTAGGTTTGAGATTCTCATCCTAGGTAAATTGTAAAAAAAAATATTTTGATTTTTAAAAGTTGGATTTTGAATAAAATACATGTTTTGGTATTGGCAGTCTCTGACCTTTAATGAGGTATATTCTGCTGTGTTGCAGATATAGATAGTGATGGCGTCTCAATCACGTCAGTCCGTAGAAGGTAGTGCTGAGAGTGTAGCTCCTGAAGAGGGTAGAGATGGAGCTAGGGTTGAGAGAGCTGGAGAGGCACCTGTTCCTGCGCCAGAGAGATCAGCTGCTGATGAGGTTCCGCCGGTGTGGTTACGGCATGTGGTAGAATTATTGAGGCAAGCTCCAGTGCAGCAGCCGCCGCCGCCACCACAGCCTCAAGTGCCGGTGAGACATTATAGTAAATTGAGGAAGTATGGGGCTGAGGATTTCTTTGGCACTACAGATCTTGCAGTAGCTGAGCAGTGGTTGGATAGAGTTCAGAGAGTATTTATCCAGTTGCAAGCCATTCCTGAAGAGAAGTTTGATTATGCTAGATCCCTTCTGCAGAAAGATGCTTATGATTGGTGGAAGACGGTTCCACATGCCATGGATGATCCACCAACATTGTCTTATAGTGATTTTCTGAGGAAGTTTGAGCAGAAATACACTCCAAGGGAGTATAAGGATGTTAAGAAAATGGAATTTATGAATTTGAAACAGGAGAACCGAACAGTGACAGAGTATGAGATTGAGTATATCTGGTTGAGTCACTATGCCAGGGGGATTATTTCTGATGAGATTGACCGGTGTAGAAGATTTGAGGAGGGGTTGAGGCCCTCTATTATGTGCATTGTTGCTGGTTCTCGGTACCAGCATTTTTCTCAGTTGGTTGCAGCAGCTAGAAGTGTTGAAAGAGCGCAGGGTATTGCAACAGCTGCTACTGAGGAGGAGACTAGAGTTAGGAGATCCCAATTTGAAGTAGGGTCTTCATCTATTAAAAGAGGCAGAGGAAGTTTTGTTCCGGGAGTCAGTAGGAGCCAGAGACAGTCGGGTAGGTCAGTTCAGTATCAGAGGCAGAGACCGAGACCTACAGTTTCTGTAGTGAGTGCTCCGACTCCAGTGGTTCAGAGATCCATTCCACCTATATGTATTCATTGTGGTAGGACACATGGGGGTGTTTTTTGGAAGACGGGTGGATCAGGAGTATGTTTTAGATGTGGGTCACCAGCTCATTTTATCAAAGATTGCCCTAAGCTACAGGATGATAGACAGACTGATACTGCAGCTTCTCGACCTAGTGTTAGCAGAGTTGGTTGAGGGGGCAGAGATTTCAGTAGAGGTGGTTGACCTGGGATCAGTCAGAGAGGAGGCTCTACATCCGGTGGCAGTAGGCCAAATGAGGCTGGTCTTCTCAGTGAGTGTATGTGACGCAGAGGCAGCCGGATGCTTCAGCAGTTATTGCGGGTACATTTTCTTTATTTGGCATTTCAATTCTTGCTTTGATTGATCTAGGATCTACTAATTCATACATAAGTGCATCTATCTTGCCTGTGTCTGAATTGCATTCAGAGTCCTTAGGATTTGATGTATTGGTGACAAATCCTTTAGGGCATAGTGTTGTGGTGAGTAAGGTGCATCGTGATAGTTTAGTTGTGGTGCAAGGAGAGGAGTTTTTGGGTGATTTGATTGAAATGACTTTTAAGGAATATGATTTGATTTTAGGTATGGATTGGTTGTCTAAGCATGGAGCTGTGGTAGACTGTCAAAAGAAGTGTGTTACTTTGAGAATTGGTGATGGTATCTGGTGAACAGAGACAACTTGCATCCTTGTTTGTGTCAGCTTTTACAGATAGGAAGTTGATTAGAAAAGGGTGTGACGCTTATATTGCTCATGTTGTGGGTACCAGAATAGTGGGTTCTCAGCTTGATAGTATACACATAGTTGCTGAATTCCCAGATGTTTTTCCAGAGGAGTTGCCAGGGTTACCCCTGAGAGAGAGGTTGAGTTTGGTATCGATTTGTTGCCTGATACCACTCCCATCTCTATTACTCCCTATCGAATGGCACCTGCTGAGTTGAGAGAGTTGAAGGTGTAGTTACAGGAGTTGTTGGATAAAGGGTTTGTTCACCCTAGTGTTTCTCCGTGGGGAGCTCCTGTTTTGTTTGTGAAGAAGAAGGATGGTACTTTGCAGTTGTGCATCGATTATAGGCAATTGAACAAGGTGACCAGTAAAAAAAAGTACCCTTTGCCTAGGATTGATGATCTTTTTGATTAGTTGAAGGGAGTAGCAGTGTTTTCCAAGATTGATTTAAGATCAGGGTACCATCAGTTGAGAGTCAGAGCTAAAGATGTTCCTAAGATAGCTTTACGCACAAGGTATGGGCATTATGAGTTCTTGGTGATGCCTTTTGGGTTAACGAATGCACCTGCAGCTTTTATGGATTTGATGAATAGGGTGTTTAGACCCTATCTGGATCAGTTTGTGGTGGTCTTTATTGACGATATTTTTGTATATTCATGTAATGAAGAGGATCATGACAACCATTTGCGGATTGTGTTGCAGACGTTGAGAGAGAAGCAATTGTATGCTAAGCTGTCGATCTGTGAGTTTTGGCTTGATCAAGTGACTTTTATGGGTCATATAGTTTCAGCAGATGGTATAAGAGTTGATCCGAGTAAAGTTGAGGCTATTTTAAATTGGAGTCCACCGAAGTCTGTAACTGAAGTTAGAAGTTTTCTGGGTTTGGCAGACTATTTTTGACGGTTTGTGAAAGGTTTTTCTTTGATAGCTACTCCACTCACCATATTACTTCGAAAGGGAGTTAGATTTGTGTGGACAGATCAGTGTCAAGCTAGTTTTGAGCAGTTGAAGGAGATATTGACTCAAGCGCCTGTTCTTGCTTTACATGTGGAAGATAAACCATATGTGATTTACAGTGATGCTTTACATAATGGTTTAGGTTGTGTTTTGATGCAAGAGGGTAAAGTCATAACTTATGCTTCTCGACAGTTGAAGCCGCATGAGCTTAATTATCCGATGAATGATTTGGAGTTAGCAGCCATAGTTTTTGCTTTGAAGATTTGGCGTCACTACTTGTATGGAGAGAAGTGTTTTATCTACACAGATCATAAGAGTTTGAAATATTTGGGTGTTCAAAGAGAGCTTAATCTTTGGCAAAGACGATGGTTGGAATTGATTAAAGACTATGACTGTTTGATTGATTATCATCCTGGTAAGGCGAATGTTGTTGCTGATGCCTTGAGTCGGAAGTCTTTGGCAGGTTTGACTGCTTATTCGCTCTCGTTGCTTGTTGAGTTGAGAGTGTTGCATGGTAGTTTTGAATCATGTGATGATGGTGCATTGTTAGCTCAATTGTAGTTGAGACCGGTGTTGTTGGATCAGATTAAAGAGGCTCAATTGGCTGATGAGAAAATTCATAAGATTGTGTCAGATTGCCAAAATGGGGAGAGCCGAGATTTCCATGTGAGAAGTGATGGTAGCCTTTGGTTCAAAGATAGATTGTGTGTTCCTGACGATGCTAGATTGAGAAAGATTATTTTAGAAGAAGCACATCAATCAGTTTTTGCTATGCACCCTGGGAGTACAAAGATGTATTAGGATTTGAAGCAACATTATTGGTGGTCAGGTATGAAGAGAGATATAGCGGAGTTTGTATCCAAGTGTCTCACTTGTCAGAGAGTAAAAGCTGAGCATCAAGTTCCAACAGGGTTGGTTCAACCTTTATCAGTGCCTGAATGGAAATAGGAATGTGTGACAATGGATTTTGTGTCTGGTTTGCCATTGACTCAGAAGAAGCATGATGCTATTTGGGTGATTGTTGATCGGTTGACAAAGACAGCTCATTTTCTTCCAGTTCGGATGGACTATTCTCTTGAGAAGTTGGCTGAGCTGTATATCAGTGAGATAGTTAAGTTTCATGGAGTTCCAATTTCTTTGGTGTCTGATCAAGATCCCCGGTTTACTTCGAGCTTTTGGAAGAGATTACATGGTGCAATGGGTTCTCGATTGCACTTTAGCACTGCTTTTCATCCGCAGATAGATGGGCAGTCAGAGAGAGTGATACAGATTATAGAGGATATGTTGAGAAGCTGTGTCATTGATTTTTCTGGAAGTTGGGACAGATTTTTGCCACTTGTGGAATTTGCTTACAACAACAGTCATCAATCCAGTATTGGAATGGCACCATTTGAGGCATTGTATGGTAGAAGATGTAGGACGCCTCTAAGTTGGAATGAAGTTGGAGAAGGCAAGTTTGTTGGTCCTGATTTGATTAAAGAAACGGAAGAGAAAGTAAAAATAATTGGGGATCGGTTGAAAGCAACTTTAGATCGACAGAAATCTTATTCAGATTTGAAGAGGAGAGACATAGAGTTTGATGTTGGAGATAAAGTAATTTTAAAAGTGTCTCCTTGGAAAAAGATTTTGAGATTTGGTAGAAGCTAAGTCCTCATTTTATTGGACCTTATAAAGTATTAGAAAGAGTTGGACCAGTTGCTTATCGACTTGCTTTGCTGCCTGAGTTGGATAGAATCCATAATGTCTTCCATGTTTCTATGCGGCGGAGGTACAGGTCAGACCCATCTCATATCTTGCCAATTGAATTTATTGAGGTGAGTCCAGATCAGACTTTTGAAGAAGAACCAATTGCTATTTTGGCACATGAAGTGAAAGAGTTGAGAAATAAGAAAGTGCCACTTGTGAAAGTTCTTTGGAAAAATCATGCAAGGGAAGAGGCAACTTGGGAGAGTGAGCAAGCAATGTGAGATCAGTATCCTCAACTGTTTCAGACTTGATATCAAGTAATTTCGAGGGTGAAATTTCTTTTTAGAGGGGGGAATTGTAATATCCCAAAGTATACCCTAAAAGTTTTGGAATATTTATTGTTGTTTTTGGATTAAATGTATATGTTTAATTGGAAAGAGAAAGGAGGTAATGGAAGAGTGTATATGTTGTATATATAGTGATATATACAACATATACAAGTCAAAGAAATGGAAGTCAAAAGATGATTATTTAATGATTCTAAATTAATTAAATTAATTAAAAGGAAATTGAATTAGTGGAAGAGAATATTTGATTATTTTAATATTATATTTGCTTGGTGGAGGTTTAAAGAGGTGAAGTGTTTGACTTTGTCTCTTGTTCTTCTTTTTCTTCTTCTTTTCTTTTCCTTCTTGGCCGGCACCCTCCAAAGCAAGAGAGAAAGAGTTTTTGATTTCCAAGCTCAAGATTGAAGGATGTTTCAAGTGATTAAGTTGGAAATCTAAGAAGTTTCATCAACATTGGTAAGTTTTCCACTTGATTCCCTTGTTTTCTTTTAAGTTTGTGTTATGAGTTTAGTGATTAATTGTTGATAGTATGAGTATGTTTGATTGTGGTGTGTTTGAGAGTGTTGCGGTTGAATTGAAGAGAAGGAGTTAGGTTGGTGTTGGAAGAGTAAAGAGTTGTGTTTATGTTATGGTTGTGAATTGGTGATTGATGTAAATATTGAGTTTGATCAATTAGTATTTTAGATCTTCAAGATGTTTGTGTTTAATAAAGTTAAAAGCATAGAATACATGAGGGTGATCCGAAACAGAAGCATAATGGATGCCACGACCGTGGGGGTTTTAAGCAAAGTCGGCAGATTTGTTTGCTATCCCATGATCGTGGGGATCTAGATAGTGGTTTTAGCTTGTATTTTATGATCTTCGGGCCTAGTATGAGACTAATAGGTGAATAATTGTATTGGAATTCATGTGTATTTTTAAATAACTGTGTATTATTCCTTTTGAATTAGGTTGTGAAGAGGTTGAGTTGCCCTAATCCAAGTAGTGAAGAATTCTTGGAAGAGGAAGTGTATAGATTGGTGTGAGTTGTTCTTGAGGTAAGTACGAACTTACATGGTTGCATACATTTACATGATTTTGAGACTTAACACATTTTGTTGTAAATGTGTTAAGTAATTTATTACATTGTTAATATATTGGATTAATGTTATGATTTGCATAATGTGAAAGATATGATGATCATTCAAAATGTATGTTCAATGCAATTGGTTATGTATACTTTAATGATGAATTGCTTTAATGTGAATTGAGATATGATGAGATGTGAAGCCATTGTGGTTAGTTATAATGATTCAAATGAAATAATTGAGGCATGGTTGCCTAGATGATTATGAAGAAATATGAAGCCATTGTTGTTGGATATAATGTTGCAAATGAAATAATTGAGGCATGATTGCCTAGATGATTATGAAGAAATAAGAATGGAATTGATAAGGAAATAATGAAAGAATTGTGTGTCTAATATGTTAGTCAATTTTCAGAGTTTTGTTGTTGGTGGCATTCCTAATAGTAACAATCTCTTGAAGCTAGGTTGGGCTTGATTCTTGAAGCCAAGTTGGGTTGAAATTTAGCATGCTTAACTCCCCTTGAAGCTTGGTTGGGTCTAGTCCTTGAAGCCTAGTTGAGATGTTACAACCCTTGAAGCTAGGTTGGGTTTGGTCCTTGAAGCTAGGTTGGGTTTGGTCCTTGAAGCTAAGTTGGGTTGATACTTAGCATGCTTCGTTCCCTTTGATGCTTGGTTGGGCCTAATCCTTGAAGCCTAGTTGGGATAATGATAAATGTGATAATTGAACCAAAACACTAACTCTGAAAGTTGAATGGCATATTAGTGTCTTTTGGGCCCATGTTTGTCTTTGTTTAAATGTGAATTATAAATGGGGAAACAAATGAATAATAAAATTTAATGTAAGGTTTTGAAATATGATATTCTTATGTATTGTTTATAATATTTGAATGTGTGACATTGACATTGCATTGAAACATATTGTTATTGTAGTTTGTACCACTAAGCCGTTGGCTTAGCGCGATTGTGTTTCATTGCGCAGGTGACAGGGTAGAACCAGAGAGTTCAGCTAGACCGAGTTGAGTCTAGACTCTGAAGTGTTGATAGTGGGCTTAAAGATCAGAGACGAACTACCATACATGTATAAATGTTATGTTTTGTAAAATTTGATTTTTTATGTATATATATATTTGTAAATACCGCTATATTTTTCGTTGCGTATTGAATGAACGTTTTATCTATTGTACTTTATAATATAATTTGAATGTTTTAAGTTTTCCTATAATGTTGTTAAATTGAAAGTTTGATTTGCTTATTATATACTGTGGCACTCCTGTATTTGGTATACATATATTACAGGTGTAGTAGTATGTAGTGTGCGTATACGGGGTATAGGAGTGTTACATGTATCTTATAATTTTATACTAGAAATTTGTTTATAGTTATAGAAAGTGTAGAAACATAAGAGAATTGTAAAAATATGATGAGCTTTAAATGATGTATAAGAAAAGTGATTTGTGTAAATAGGGTAACTATAAGAAATGTGAGAAAATGGTAAATGAAAGGAATTATGAAATGTGAGTAAGAGTTATAATAGATGTGTTTGAAAGTGGTATAAAATGAATAAGTTGATGAAAATGATGTGTAAAGTAAATGAGACTAGGGGAAGTGAATATTATATGTAATGATGACTTCGAAGAGAATTAAAATTTGAGAATAAATTTGACCTAATAGAATTAGGTCATGAATTGAAAACAAATTGATGAAATTAAAATAGACAAAAGGTTGGTCAGAATAGAATAAGGTTGTGATGGTCATATTATGATAGTTAGATCAATTGATCCGAAATGTAATAAGTTTATAAGTATTTATTGAAATTCAATGTGTGTAGTTGTATTAAGAATATGCAAGCTATATGATAATGTGCATAATACAGCGTTTTGATATGTATATGCATATGAAAGGAGCTAAGTTATATTAGTTTCAAATAATTATAAGAGAAAAGTGTTAGTTATAGTATAATTGGAATGAATTTTAATAAGGAAATAAGATTTTGTTGTTGTATAATGGTGATATTAAATTAATATGTGGTAATTGTATAAAGAGTAGGATCAAAGTGAAGATGTGTAAAATTATTGTGTTAAGATAAAAGTTATTAATATTTAAATTTAAGGTGATGAGAGTATATTTTTAAGATATTGAAGTGATCAGATATCTTGAGTGCAATAGGTGTGTGGTGTATATATAGTAAGGAGATGAACTAATTTGGTCTAATGACAATTCGATTGAAGATATAATAATCTGTTGTGACTGTTTGAGTAAATAGACAGTATAATGATGTGTTAGGGAATGATAAAAAGAAAATTAAGAATGAACCTAAGGGGGAGAATAGAAATTATGTAATTTGGTAAAATAATGATTTGGATAATTTATTACTATACTGGATAATTTCAAGGACGAAATTATTTAAGGGGGACAAAATTGGAACATTTGTGTTTTTGGAGAAATTAAATAAGTATTTGGAGATATTAATTGTATATACTCAACATATTATATCTAGAGTATATATAACATATACATATGGTATGTTAATTGTATATGTTGGATTAATACATTACATACTTAATATTTAATACACATATAAGGTACATTTGATGTGTATATAAGATATACATTACTTGTGCATATGTGTAATATCCTAAATTTTTGAGAAGTTCTAATTTTTGAAAATTTGATAAAATAAATTATAATTTAAATGGATAAATTAAATTAATGGTTTTAAATGAAAAATGAAGGGGTTTTAAATGAAAAAGTGGATAATATATGTGATATATATGTAAAATATACATAACATATAAAAATCAACACTTTTTAAAAGAAAAGTCAAAGTAAAAGGGTATTTTGGTAATTAAATCTTAAAAATTTAAAATTAATAAAATAATTTAAAAATAAATTATTTTTGAATGGAAGAGGGAATTTAGGACTTTTAATTTATTAAATAAATAATTAAATAATTAATTATTAAATTATTTTAATATATATATATATATATATGGTTTAAAATTAAAGGGTGAAAGGAAAGAGAAATAAAAAAAATAAAGTCTTCTTCTTCTTCTTTCCTTCAAGGCCGAATTTCATGGCTTCAAGAGAGGGATTTGCTTCTTCCATACTCCAAAAATTGAAAAGATTTTAAGGATTCAAGTGGAGTTTTAGAAGTTTCTTCATCAATTGGTAAGCTTTCTTACCAAATTTTCAAATTCTATGAAAAAGTGTGTTATGTAAATTTTTGAATTCTATAGTAGCATGATTTAATTGCTTAATTGGATATGAATGAAGTTGTTTTGATTGGTTATTAATGATTTTAAGGTTGGATTAAAGAAACGGTTGAGTTTGGGTAAGATTGGTGAAGAGAGAGAATTTAGGGTTATGTAATTTTGGGGGTTTTGAAATCATGGTTTTTAATTGTGTAAATTGATTCCGAATGAGTTGTTTTGATACATAAACAAGTATTTTAAATTCAAATATTGGATTTGGTTGTGTTTGGTTGGAGTTTGAGAATGGAAGTGGAGATTTAGGGTTTTGGAAAAGTGATTTTCCAAAGTGGTTGAATTGTGTGATTTTATTTGTTTAAGCATGTTGTTTAGTGTTAAATGTGATGAATATAAGTGTGAAATGAGTAATGGATTATGTTGGAATGGAAAACCTTCAATAGGGGAAGGTTATGCCATTTTTGAGATTTTGTGTATAAGAGTGTATTGTTATAATGTAAATGATTTAGATGTATTAAAATATGTTTTTAATGATATTAATAAACTTAAAACACTAATTTAACTGGCTTGATATGGTTTTTCAAACTTAAAGTGAGGTGAAGCTTAATTTTGGGATTTGGTTTAGAGTGATGTTTAATTGTGGTTTGATATTGAGAATACCTTAGAATATGATATTAAATGATTATGTATAATCACATTTGGTATAGGCATTGAGGGAGGTTGATTTGCTTCATCCAAGTAGTGAAGCGCAAGTTGGAAGGATAGGATTGGAGGTTGTATTAAGCTTGCTTTGAGTTGCTAGTAGAGGTATGTACGAACTTTGAGTATAATATTTATATTTGCATGACATTTGGACTTAAAACATTTTGGTTGAAAAATATGGTAAGCTACTTGGTTCATTAATTGAGTGTGAATAATGTGCTATGACATTTGTAATGTCATATATGTGTTAAATGCATTGTGAAAAGCCATTGATAATAGCTAAATTGTGTAAAGTGTGAAATATGCATATTATGTGAAAATACCCAAAGTAACTAGGTAATGTGTTGTGAATGCAAAAATGAGATATGGAATAATGAAATGAATTGATATTGATAAAAATGAGAAAAAAATGAGAAAAGTGAGAAAAATGAGAAAGATGTGAAAAATGAGAAAAATGAGAAAAAAAAAGTGAAAATAAAGCAATGAGCCTAGTTCGATTATGAGAAATAAAATGAGAAATGAATTGTGAAAGTATTCGATAATGAGATAAATGAATTAATTGTGTGCCTAGTATGTTATTCAATTTTCAGAGTTCTGGGTTTGGCGGCATGCCTATGAATTGCTGGGCAGGTGAAAAGACCAGGTCGTAAGCCGAGCCCAGCTGATAAATGATAAATATGATGTTTTTGGGGTGAAAAGACTGGGTCGTAAGCCTCAAAAACCGTAGCAGTCTAGCCGGGTTGAGGACCAAGATACTGGGGCCTAAGGGTCTAGCTGGGTTGAGGTCCAAGAGACTGGGGCTGTTACATTATCCATGGATATATATATTGCCTACGGGCTAGACACATGGTGTCATTATGGACCAAAGCAGTAACTCTAAAATTTTAATAGCATATTTGATCCTTTTTGGGCCTATACTTGTCTTTGCTTTAATGTGAATTATGAATTGTGATACAATTGAGCAATATAATGTTATGAGTTGTGAGTATGAAATATTTGAAAAATATAATAAAGTGAAATGATGTGACCTCTATATGATTGTGTATTGTCATTACTTTACATTTTTATTATTATCAAAGTTTGTACCACTAGGCTTCGGCTTAGCGCGATTGTAATTCATCGCGTAGGTGTCATGGACATTTTGGTAGAGCCGAAGAGTTTTACTAGACCTGGTCGGGTCTAGGTTCATATTTATTGAGCTTGAAGAGTTGTTTTGGGTACATCAAGATCAGAGCCAGTTGCCAGCATGTACATTTTTTATATTATGTATGTTATAATATGCTTTTGAAGTATATATTGTAAATTGTAAAGAATGATTTGAATAATTTTGTTTAAGATGGGATTTTATGTATAATGTTGATATATATATACCTATATGTAAGTATTTTGAGAAAATATGGAGAAATTGAGAAGTATTGGTGAATTGATTTTATTTGGAGTGTTTGTTTTATGCAGGTTGTGTTTTGTTGAATTTTGAAAATATTTAAATTACAAACAAAACTCTGCCGAATTTTTCCTAGAGATTTTCATATAAAATATTTATTTTGGATTCCTATAACAAGCAAAGAATATTTATATACTATTTATTTTATATATTACTATTTGAAATCTTAAAACAGAAATGTAAAAATTATTATTAAATCGGTCTGAGATATTTTTATACCATATATGCGTATTTTACATATGCTGAAAATATGTATTGTACGTATATAGGGTATAAGGGTGATACAATGTTGGTACTCAATTGATGACGAATCTAACTTGATATTTATAAATTAGCATATCTATGCATCATGGTTCGAATGACTTTACTAGGTGAGGAAATTACTCTATAGCATTGAGTTGTGCATGCTTACATAGAGAGGGCTCCTACATAATGACTTTTGTCTAGGTCCTAGTCAGGCTCCTGCATAATACAGTTTTGGCTATGTATTCCATTCTTTGATCTTCTAGCCTCTTCACCTAATTAAATATCAATCCCTAGTTGTCACTTTGAGCCTTCATAGAATTTTAGCTGTCTTTTCATTGACTTATAAGACCAATAACCTGCCCTAAGCTGTTGTTACACTTTTGACAAGTCTTATGATCACCAAGGTGAAGAGGCTAGAAGATCAAAGAATGGAATACATAGCCAAAACTGTAAAGATAGTTGATATTCTCAAGACCATAAGGGTAGTTGAAGTTCACCTAATATCTCCAATCTATCAAGACAACATCAGAGTAACAAATGATTTATCCCTATTAAAGAAGATTTATGACACTCCACTCATCCCTTATTAGAAACCCAAGTTGGTACAAACAAGATAACTCTTTTAGAGCTAGAATCAAAAGAAAAAAAAAGAAGAAAAGAAAAAAAGAAAGAAAAGAAAAAGAAAAGAAAAAAAAAAGAAAAAGAAAAGGAAAATAAAATAAAACCCAAAACGGTTCAGAAAGCTAACCAAGTTTTCTTTTACCTAAAGCAGCAAAAGAATTCCATAAGGATAGTTTGACTTAAATTGGTCCAACTCAACCAAAGATTCAATCAAAATTAGAGAGAGAAGAAAGGTCACCAAGTTCTTGAAAGTTCTATACTTGACAGTTCTACAGGAAAGAAGGACAAAATGATAAAATATTTAAATAAAGGGAAGAGAAAGAAAACAAAAAAGAAAAAAATGATAATGAATATGGGTACCAAATCTTTTGCAAAGGCAAAGACTATCCCAATCAATATCCAAATTAATGACAAGAAGATGGAGGAACATTCAAAGCTCTATCTTATTCCTTCTCCCAACTGCCTAAAGTTCAAACAAGAAATTTGTAGTGTGAGGGTTTGTCCATTGTGTCACATCAGTTCTAATCTCAAAATGGCTTTCATTTAACTCATTTCCCTTATAGACCCTATTTCAAGCCTATTAAAGACCTTTTGATCTCTCTTGGTAGGTAGAGCCTATTAGTGGAGATAGTTTGAATAAGCATGCTTATGAGATAGATAATATTCAAACTCAATGAGACCTCTAGCCAAGTAATGTGTATGTGCCTATCTGAAGTGCAATAATTCTTGCTCAAATAGAAATAATTCCCGAGTTTAGTACGGTAACTAAGGTTGTCATGCTAAGGATATGTTAATTTGGAAAATCAAGTCCTGAGGTAAATTAACATTAATTTGGCAAAGCCAACATTTAATTTCAAAATCAAAATTTAAAAAAAAATTTACAAAGCCTTCAAGTTAAAGGGAGTATGTTGAACTATCGAACCTTGAAGGAGACACTGGGAAAAGTAAAGAATTATTTGCAAGGTTGTGAAGAAGCTACCAATTGACGTACTGAGTCATAGCTTAAAATGGATGTATCTCTGACATCTGCCGCTCGGGGTCTTCACCACTCATGTCCTAAACATCTTTAAGATAAAAGCCATAAAAGTGAAGCCTTTTGTAAGACCTGAACGAGCATCCAGAAGGAGTCAATGAGAACACTTCAGCTGATCACCTCAGTTTGTAAGTCGATAGAAGCACTGTAAGTGTTATTCATGCATATCATGCATACATGAGCATATCACATTGTATTTTCTTGTATTGTATTGTCTATTCTTTTTCAAAGTGAACAACAAATACTCTATGAAGAAAAGATGATGCGGGTATAAAATCAGGGGGCATGGAGGGCCCATTGCTTGAGGAAGCTCTAGTCATTTTGCAAAAAAAATTAAGATCGAGAACCCAAATCCAGTTTAGGATTGAGAATCCAGTTTTGGGCTGAGAATCCAAATCCAATTTAGGATCGAGAATCTAGTTTAGGGTAGAGAATCAAAATCCAGTTTTAAGTTGAGAATCCAAATCCAGTTTAGGATTGAGAATCTAGTTTCGGGTCAAGAACCCAAATTCAGTTTAGGATCAAAAAATTAGATTCGAGTCGAGCACCCAAAATTCAGTTTTGGGTCAAGAACCCAAATCTATTTTAGGATCAAGAATCCAAATTCAGTTTCAGGTCAAGCACCCACAATACAGTCTTGGATCGAGCATCCAAAAATTATTTTTAGGTCGAGTACCTAAAATTAATTTCAGATTGAGCACCCAAAATCTAGTTTATGGTTGAGAATACAAATCTATTATAGGATCAAGAATCCAATTTCAGGTCGAGCACCCAAAATTCAATTTCAGATCGAGCACCGAAAATCCAATTTCGGGGTGAGAGCCTAAATCTAAATTCAGTTTTGGGTCGAGTACCTAAAATCTAGTTTAGGGTTGAGAACCAAAATTCAAATCTAGTACACAAAATTCAGTCTCGGGTTGAGAACCCAAGTCATTTCGGGTCCAGAACTCAAACCAACTTCAACCTCGGGTTTAGAACCCATCCTTATCCAAAATATGCTCAAAGTCATATTGCTTTTCATTCTCTTATACTCAAAGTTTTAGATCGTTCAAGCAAGGGAACAAACTGTAGATCCTTAATTTTTGACCTAGTGTAGCCCGATATTTTTTAAACTATCCAAAATAATTTTTGTGATATTTATTTTATTTACTATTTATAATATTTATCTATATAATATTTAATAGTTATTTTTAATAATAAAAAAATAAAAAATCAGACAGATCGGCGAGCGATGCACGGTAGCATTGCTGTAACAGCCAATTGGGCTTGCCCAGTTAGCAGCAATAATTGTTTGCGATGAATTGGGCACTGCCTAATTCACCCCAACAATTATCTGCTGTGAATTTGGCAGTCAACCGGGCTTGTCCAATTCACCCAGCCTGCAGGCCTAGTAGCCCGCCCGCTGCCGATTTTTGAACAAACCTTGTTTCGCACGGTTTTGTGATTTTTATCCTAAACAGTTTGTATTTCCTTATTAAAATAGGATTAGGTCTTTTTCTTTTTCTATAAATAAGAATTTTTAACACATGAATGTGGGAGGCAAATGAAGAGGAACATATCGGCAA
The DNA here is from genome assembly GCA_947685225.1 of Garcia nutans. Taxonomy (NCBI): domain Eukaryota; kingdom Viridiplantae; phylum Streptophyta; class Magnoliopsida; order Malpighiales; family Euphorbiaceae; genus Garcia; species Garcia nutans. The sequence continues at coordinate 8,836,460 of CANTUV010000068.1, forward strand.
GACTGGAATTAATTGGTAGTAAAAGACAGAGAGGAACATAAGGAGCAACTTTGATTAACAAATTGGCAGAGACAATAGCAGTTTGATTAAATCCTTAAAAAAGCAATTGAGTAACGATTAAAAAATAACAATTGTCCCAGGCAATTGTTTCCCTCCACCAATTACAAGTTGATTTAGGCAGTTGATAAATATTGAGTTTGATTCAACACATTCAAATTGGGGGAGCCTGCGACGCAGGCACATCTTCATTAATCCACTAAATCATTTAACTTACTGTGTTAATAATTCATGAATAGGATTTTGTAACAATTTTATAATTACTTATAGACTCATCATCCAATCATCTGAAACTCTAATTTAATTAACCTAAATCCTATTATTCTCTTCGAACTACAAAACCCTATTTTCATAAACCATGATCCTTTTTTACAGTAACCTAATCTCTTCCAACCCCTAAACTTATTTCCAAATAATCCAAACCCTAATTTAATTAATCAAAACCCTAGCCTTTATCTATAACCCTAATTGTATTTTTTAATACCTCAAAACCATAATCTATTTTCTTAAAGCCTAATCACTTCTTAAAACTTCCAATCCTAAATTTTATTTTCTTAGAACCTAAAATCATAATTTATTCTATCTTCCATACCTTCACAGTAGTTTAATATTTTTAAAATAATGATAATAATTTCCAAGTCAAAACCCTAGTTTGATTCCAAATACCCATAAAATCATATTTCATGTTTGAAACCTAATTTCCTATCTAAAAACCCTAAAAAAACCCTAAAATCCCTAATTCAAGATTTAAACCTAAATTTGTATCTTTATTTACTTTATTCAAGTTTTAGATTTGATTATGTAGTTTATTATATGTTTTGATAGTTTCTTAGTAGTAGATTTTGTTGAATGATATGATTGAATTTATTTAATTTCAATATTTGATGTGTTTATCATGGATGGATGATTTCATTATTCTTGTTATTATTTGCTAAAATTGTATGAGGTATATTTCCATGATTGGGTACCTCATTATTTAATCTTTATGTAATTTAGATTATTTTCATATTTTGGAATTAATGTAAATGACAAGTTTTCACCTTTCGGTGGGTTTCCTATTTTGTTTTAGATATGGATTATGTAAGGACATGTTTCCATCCTTGGATGGGTGTCCATTTATTTGTTTTGTATGCACATTGCTTTAATTTTAATATAATGATACTTTCTTTTAATTATTGCATGTAGTATGGATAATATCATTATATTTAAGAATTTTATAATATTAAGACTTGAAAAGGAGGCCAGTTCTAATGAATCGGGAGTTGTGGGGGGGTGCTAGGCCATTTCTCACCTTCCCCACGTACCCAACTTTTCGAACCCATTAGGGGTTTGGAGATTCCTTAGGAATCGAGTCATCCACCCCTTTCTTTTTCTCAGCTCGTCTAAGTCGTGACTCCATTTTCTCTGGGCCTAGGCTCGTGTTCTCTAAGTCCCTGAGCCTAAACAGTGCCGAAGTCACAAAAACCATTCCACCGGGAGTGGAGGCAAAAATCCCCGCTCACAGCCGCCCTTATTGATTTTCAACCTAATGGGCTTTCTTCTTCTTCTTCTTCTTCTTCTTCTTATACTTCTTATTCTTCTTCTTCTTCTTCTTCTTCTTCTTCTTCTTCTTCTTTTATATATTGAATTATTGCTTGCCTTTATAGATTTGGTTATAGGAGAGCCTTTGCTTGCTTGACATCGCATCTGTGGACTTTGCAAATATTTACCATGACATCATTTCACAAAGAAATTGCTTCATCCTACTGCCTCATATGGTGAATTGGTTGAGTGGATCCGCTCACAAGCAATAGTTAACATCCATTGTGTGAGCGGGGATTCTTGCCCCCACTTCCAGTAGAATGGTTCTTGCGACTTTGGTACTATTTAGGCTCAGGCCCTTAAAGAACACGGGCCTAAGCCCGAAGAAAATGGCGTCACCACCCGGAGGGGCTGGGAAAAAGAAAGGGGTGGATGACTCAATTCCTAAGGAATCCCCAACCCTTTAATGGGTTCGAAAAGTTGGATACGTGTGGGGAAGGTGAGAAAGGCCCAACACCCGGTTCATTGGAATTGGCCTCCTTTTCAGGTCTTAATATTATAAAATTCTTAAATATAATAATATTATCCATATTACATGTGACAATTAAAATAAAGTATCATTATATTAAAATTAAAGTAATATCCAAACAAAATAAATAAATGAACACCTATCCGAGGATGGAAACATGACCTTACATAAACCATGTCTAAAACTAAATAGGACACCCACCGAAAGGTGGAAACGTGTCCTTTACATTGGTCCAAAATATAAAAGCAATTTAAATTAAATGATGCTTAATACATGAGGTACCCAATATATGGAAACATACCTCTTACAAAGTTTTGAAATCAAAACAAATCAATAAAAGTAAACATCCATTCATGATAAACAAATCATTCATCAAAGACATCAAACATCAATCAAAATATATAATAAACATTCGTCCAATTTAAATAAAATAATAAGTATATAACTTTAGGGTTCATGTATCAATTAGGGTTTCTTAGGTTTTATGTTTAACAATTAGGGTTTAAGTAAATAAGATTGAAGCTTATGAAAATAAAATAAAATGTTTAGATATTTGAAAAGAACAGGCTACTGTGATGATTTGGAAAATAGAATTAATTAAGATTTATGGTTTGAATAAATTAGGGTTTAGATTTGTATTTTGAATAAAGCTACTTTATTTTGAATAATCATAATAAAGAAAGTTAAATGTAAAGACTTCTAAAACACAAATAAATATTGACTCCTTCTAAGTTATTATAAATCTTAGAAAATTTGAATTGATTATGGTTTTGAGAAAACAAATTATTGTTTTTGGTTTTAAAAAAAGTGTAATTAGAGTTTTAGATTTCAAAAATATGTTTTATGGGTATTAAGGTATTAGTGTTTTGAAAAATAGTTTTTTATGGTTTCAAATAGAGTTTGGATGGTAAGTAAAACAATTGATCATCTATTGCACGTTTAAACAATTAATCCAATTTGAATGATGAAGCTACTGTAAAGATAAGCAAAAAAATAGAGATTCAAACGTTTGTTGTTGGTTCCACCACAATCTTTTGAATTATGGTTGAACAATAATAAAGATAGTGTGGGCTACTGTTGTGCTCTGGTAAACACTACTAAAGCTACACTCGCAAGTATACGAGGCTGCTGTAGTATTTCGGTGAACACCTCAAGGTCGTCTCACAAGGAAGCTAGATGAGCTAATTATTTATTAAATCGTAATAAACAAATTATCAATTAATAGTTTTTTATTTATAAAATTAAATTGCTGAACAACTAATGAAAACAGAAAGGAATTGAATTTGTAACAATGAAAGGAAACTAAACAAGTATATTAATTCACTTAATAGAAAAGCCTAGGGTTTGCACTTCTCTACTAATTTATATGTATGAATGGCTATTTCTCTCAACTAATTTAATTTCAATGATCAGATTTCGAGCAACTTAATTAATCAAATCAAGGAAATAAGCTCTCGCATTCAAACCTCTTTCAATTAATCTTATTACAATCAAAATGATCTTTTCCTTAGGTTTATATTTCTAATTCACCTAAGTCCCTAATTGAATTATTCCAGTATTAGGCTTCATTTATCAATCCTTCATCTAAATACCTAAAACACATAATTGGTGGCCAATCAATTATATATTAACATTATTCCATTCAATTAAGGATAAAAGAAATAAATCAGTTAAGAGCAATTACCATTTCATACAATCATAGTAGATCCATAGAAACCCTAAACTAGATCAAAATTAGTTCATAGTGATGTTATCAAACAAATTCATCTCATTAAAATTCAAAGAAATTAATTTAGACATTAGAGAATTCATAAATACAATTTCAATGAAACTTAAGAGATAGAGTTCAAGAAAAAAAACCAAATTACAAACTTCCTTTGGCTTTTGAAGAATCTCTTGCTCAGATTTTTGCTAAAAGAATAATGCAATGGCTAAAACTAATTTGATCTAGAGTGTTTGAATGAAAGTGAAATCAATCTTCAAGCGAAAAGTGAAGAATGGCTAAAAGATATGTGTTGGACGGCTGGAAGTATGTGTGTTGAACGGCTGAAGAAGTTGATCCCTTTTCTCTTGCCCTAATCTTCTTATTTATACAAATCCCTCGTTAAAAATCCGCGCTTTCTTTCTTTCTTTGGTCCCATGGAGTGACACAGCCAAGCTTGTGGCTGTGTCATGTGAGTGTGTCAGCTTCTGTTTCTCCTTGCTCTTCTTTGTTGTTTGGAGATGAGAGTGACACGGCCAAGCTTGTGGCTGTGTCATGTGACACGGCCAGTGGCTTGACCGTGTCTCCTAGGTATGTCAGCTTCTATTTCTTTTCTTTCTTTGCTTGATCCTTCTTGGCTTAATATGGGACACAGCCAAGCTTGTGGTAGTGTCATGTGACACGGCCAGTGGCTTGGCCGTGTCATCTGCCAGTGTCAGCTTTCGCCAAAATTTTCCTTTCTTTCTTGGTTTCTTTGGTTTTGCCCTTTAGGTGAGACACGGCCAGTGGCTTGGCCGTGTCTCCTGCCCGTGTCATGTTCTGCCAAGATTTCCTTTGAGGTGACACGGCCAAGCTTGATTTGGCCTGGGTTTAGCTTTAGAGGTAGTTTATGTTGTAAAACAGCACTAGCTACCTCTGATACTATCACCTTTTCATTTGGCTCATACCTCTTTTTCTTGGTTTTCAATTCCTTGAAGAATTTGGCATAGGCTGGCATGTTCTTTATTGCTTCAAGTAAAGGTAAGTTAATACTTACCTTAGACAGCATGTTGAAGATGTCTAAAAATTGCTTATTTTGTTTATCATTCTTCAATCTGCTGGGGAATGGTATTTGTGGCCAGTAAGGATTACTTGCCTTGTGTAAATCTGCTGAAGAAGATTGCTCCATTGATTTTTCTCCATCACCCTTGTCCTCTGGTTCTCCTTCTTTTTTGTTTTCTTGATAACCTTCATTCATAGAATTATTTTAAACATCATTATTTATTACCTTGCCACTTCTAAGAACAGTCACTACTTGTGCTTGCTCAAGTTGACTCAAAAATTTTCCTTTATGTTGAATCTGCATCTGTTGTGCAAGTTGTCCCACTTGGGTCTCCACTTTCTTGAAAGACGCTTCCTAGAATCCAACCTTTTGTTATTCATCTCTTGATTCTTGGTAATGACTTGGATAAAAGCATGTAAACTATCCTCCAAACTATCTCTCTTAGGCTGCCCTTGATTTGAAGACTGCCCCGGCGATTGATTTTGTCTTTGGAGTAAATGGAAAGGTTGTTGAGAATTATTTGTTGCCCATGAAAAGTTTGGATGATTCCGCCAACCAAGATTATAAGTTTTTTAGTAAGGATCATTCTGGGCCCTTGGTTGATATCCCTCCATAGCATTAACTTGCTCAGCCTCATTTCCATAAGACTCGTATGCAGAGGGGCATATATTTGCTCCATGCACAAAAGTTCCATAAATTCCACACACTTCTTGAGTGGATGAAAAATCATTGTTCTTCATGTTCAGCATCTGCACTTGTCTTGTCAATTCAGCTATCTGATTGACCATCTCACTGTTGGCTTCCATTTGATTTACCCCTTTACTTCTTCCTCTTACACTTTTTTATTGGTAATTAGCTCCCAACATTTCAAAGATTTCATAAGTCTCTTCTGCTGTCTTTTCTCCCATAGCTCCCCCAGCTACATTATCAATAGTATTCTGAAATTGTTGGGTTAGATCATCATAGAAAAACTAATTCAGCAGTTGAAGTGGGTAATGATGGTTTGGACACTGGATTAACAACATCTTAAACGTGTCTCAAGCCTCATGAAATGGCTCTCCATCCATTTGAGCAAATGTGTCTATTTTTCCTCTTAATTCAGTTGTCTTCTGATGTGAGTAAAATTTGCCCATAAACTTGTTATATACTTGCTCCCAAGTTGTCAAAGAATTTTCAGGCAACATCATAAGCTAACTTTTTGCCCTATCCTTTAATGTGTACGAAAAACACCTCATCCTCAACTGGTCTTCTGTTTGTCCTCCCAATGGAAATGTGTTGAGGGTGGAGTGGAAATCCCTGATAAAATTCAAAGGATCCTCATTCGGAACTCCATAGAAAGATGGCAGCATGTTGTAATGGATATTCTTCAACTCGTAATTTCTTGCTGCATCTATCAATCTTATATATGAGGTGGCATTCCTAATGACTGGTCTGGCAAAATCCCTCATAGTTCTTTGCCTTTCGTGTCCCATATTGGTAGATTGTGCAGTATTCGGCTCAAAATCAGAAATTTCCTCCTCTGTATCAAACCCGGTATATAGTTCAAACTCTTCTTTGCTCCTTTTCACTCTTTGAATTTCTAGAATAAATTGGCAAAGCTCTCCTCCAAGTGATCTCCTACCTTGCATAAACAAAATTTCTAGAAGAAGGAATTATTTAAAGCAAAAGAAAAATAAAATAAAATATAAACAATGAAAAATAATTTAAAATATATATGTGACTAATAAATAATTACGCCAATAAGCTTCCCCGACAACAGTGCCAAAAACTTGTTGCGCTCTGGTAAACACTACTAAAGCTACACTCACAAGTATACTAGGCTGCTGTAGTATTTTGGTGAACACCTCAAGGTCGTCTCATAGGGAAGCTAGATGAGCTAATTATTTATCAAATCATAATAAACAAATTATCAATTAATAGTTTTTTTATTTATAAAATTAAATTGCTGAACAACTAATGAAAACATAAAGGAATTGAATTTGTAACAATGAAAGGAAACTAAACAAGTATATTAATTCACTTAACAGAAAAGACTAAGGTTTGCACTTCTCTACTAATTTATATGTATGAATGGCTATTCCTCTCAACTGATTTAATTTCAATGATCAGATTTCAAGCAACTTAATTAATCAAATCAAGGAAATAAGCTCTCGCATTCAAACCTCTTTCAATTAATCTTATTACAATCAAAATGATCTTTCCCTTAGGTTTATATTTCTAATTCACCTAAGTCCCTAACTGAATTATTCTAGTATTAGACTTCATTTCTCAATCGTTCATCTAAACACCTAAAACACATAATTGGTGGCCAATCAATTATATATTAACATTATTCCATTCAATTAAGGATAAAAGAAATAAATCAGTTAAGAGAAATTACCATTTCATACTACAATAATAGTAGATCCATACAAACCCTAGACTAGATCAAAATTAGTTCATAGTGATGCTATCAAACAAATTCATCTTATTAAAATTCAAAGAAATTAATTTAGACATTAGAGAATTCATAAATACAATTTCAATGAAACTTAAGAGATAAAGTTCAAGAACAAAACCAAATTACAAACATCCTTTGGCTTCTGAAGAATCTCTTGCTCAGATTTTTGCTAAAAGAATAATGCAATGGCTAAAACTAATTTGATCTAGAGTGTTTGAATGAAAGTGAAATCAATCTTCAAGAGAAAAATGAAGAACGACTGAAAGATATGTGTTGGACGGCTGGAAGTATGTGTGTTGAACGGCTGAAGAAGTTGATCCCTTTTCTCTTGCCCTAATCTTCTTATTTATACAAATCCCTCACTAAAAATTCGTGCTTTCTTTCTTTCTTTGGTCCCATGGAGTGACACGGCTAAGCTTGTGTCCATGTCAAGTGACACAGCCAGTGACTTGGCCGTGTCATATGAGTGTGTCAGCTTCTGTTTCTCCTTGCTCTTCTTTGTTCTTTGGAGTTGAGAGTGACATGGCCACAATCCTTCTTGGCTTAATATGGGACACAGCCAAGCTTGTGGCCGTGTCATGTGACATGGCCAGTGGCTTGGTCATGTCATCTGCCATTGTCAGCTTCTGCCAAAATTTTCCTTTCTTTCTTGGTTTCTTTGGTTTTGCCCTTTAGGTGAGACACGGCCAGTAGCTTGGTCGTGCCTCCTGCCCATGTCATGTTCTGCCAAGATTTCCTTTGAGGTGATACGACCAAGCTTGATTTGGCTTGGCCATGTCTTGCTTGATTCATGCTTTTCTTTCTTTGTTTTGACTCTCCAAGGGAGTTTTTGTACTTTAACCTAAAACAAACACTTAAAACAAACTTTAAACAAGAATCAAATGAAACATTAACTAAAAACACATAAATATCACACTAAAACTACTACAAAAATGATCTAAACACTTGGATAAATTAAAAACTACCAAATTGCTGAAATCACTAAATAAACATATTAAAACTACCAAAATGCATGAAGAAAACAATAATTATCATAATAAATAAATAACAATTTTATGACAAAAACTAATAAAATAGCTACCTTTGATGGGTTGTATATTGTTTGCTGCCTCTTGATTCTTCAAGCTTGGGATTATGAATAGATTGCCAAAAACCATTTTGAGCTCAAAAGGTCCAGATCCTCTTTTAAGATCAAAGTCAAAAGTCCCTTTCTGTGTGTTTTAATGTGGTATTTATAGGAAAAAGTCAAAACCTAATACTAATTGGCTAAGGAAATAAAAATCCTTTAGGAAATAAAATTAAAAATAACGTAGAATAAGATTTTGGCAAAATCGTGTGCGGGCCAGGCTTGCAAAAGTGCGCTGGACAAAAAATTTGCTGCGGGTGCTGCTAGCTTGGGCGTAGGCCATAGGCTTGTTTGCCATAGGATTTTCTTGTGGTGAATTAGTCTGTGGCCATTTCGCCGAAAAAAAAATTTGCAGCGAATTGGCTTGAGTCCAATTCGTCACTCGCAACGAAAATTTTCGTCGCTGATTCTTCCATCGTCGATTTTTATTTTTAATTTATTTTTTATCTTTTCTTATTTTTTATATTTTTTTATTTTAATTAAAAACAAATACTATAAGTAATAAATATTATTAAAAATACCACAAAAATTATTTTAGACTGTTTAAAAATATCAGACTGGACTAGATAAAAAATTAAGGGTCTACAGTTTGCCCCCTGCTTGAGCAATCTTAGACAACAACAAAAGAGAGTGAAAAGCAATGTGATTTTTGACTGGGTTTAGAGTCATACTGGATTCTGTTACCAAGCTTGGTTTGAGTTTTGGACTCAAAAATAATTTGGGTTCTGGACTCGATGTAAGTTCTGGACTTAAAAAATAATTTGGGCTCTGGACCCGGAGTGAGTTCTGGACTCAAAAAAGAATTTGGGTTCTGGACCCAAGACTGACCTTTTATCAGTTAAGAATGCTAGCTATTTCATTCTTTAATGGATTGTGGGTCTTCACCCTCAAAATGTATCTTCATCCTTGGACCTTGGATCTTCATCCTTGTTATTGGGTCTTCACCCTTGAAAATGGATCTTCATCCATGGAAATCGAGTCTTCACCCTGAAATTGGATCTTCATCCTTGGTATCAGGTCTTCACCATTGAAAATGGATCTTCATCCTTGGAAATCGGGTCTCCATCCTTGAAAGTGGATCTTCATCCTTGGTATCGAGTCTTCATCCTAGAAAATGGATCTTCATCCTTGGAAGTCGGGTCTTCAGCCTTGAAATTGGATCTTCATCCTTTAAGCTGGATCTTCATCCTTGGCAGTGTCTTCACCCTTTAAACTGGATCTTAATTCTTGGCATTGGGTCTTCACCCTTGAAAATGAATCTTCATCTTTGGCATTGGGTCTTCACCCTTGAAAATGGATCTTCATCCTTGGAAATCGAGTCTTCACCCTTTGAAGTTGGATCTTCATCCTTGGCATCAAGTCTTCACCCTTGAAAATGGATCTTCATCCTTTGGACATCGGGTCTTCACCCGTGAAATTGGATCTTCATCCTTTAAGCTGGATCTTCATCCTTGGCATCGAGTCTTCACCCTTGAAAATGGATCTTCATCCTTTGGACTTTGGGTCTTTACCCTTTGAAATTGGATCTTCATCCTTGGAGTTGGATCTTCATCCATGGAAATCAGGTCTTCACCCTTGAAAATGGATCTTCATCCTATGCATTGGGTCTTCACCCTTTAAAATAGATTGGAAATCGGCTCTTCACCCTTTAAACTAGATCTTTATCCTTAGAAATAGGGTCTTTACCCTTGAAATTGGACCTTCATCCTTTGGACTTTGGGTCTTCACCCATTGAAAACGGATCTTCATTCTTTTGATAGTTCTAATGTTCCATTCTTTTGCACCTTTTCAAAAAATTCATCTATTTTTTTAGCTGGCCCCTTATATCTTCTCCTTGCCCCCAATGATTTTTCTCATGCAGGTTCTGATTGATGTTTTCGTTGTCTAATTCTTCGTACAAGCATGCATTTCTTCTTTTTACAAAATTACTGGAGCTCCCTCAAGCAATGGCCTTTCCATGCCCCCCTAAGTTAATATCTTCTTTTGATTCTTTACTTCACAAGGTGTTTGTTGTTCACTTTGACAAAGAACAGATAACACAAGATAAAAATACAGTGTGATATGCTCATGTATGCATGATATGCATGAGTAATACTTATAGTGGTTCCATCGACTCATAGACCGAGGTGATCAGCAGAAGTGTTCTCATTGGTTCCTTTCATATGCTCATTCAGGTCTTGCATTGGAATGACAAAAAGCTTTGCATTTATGGCTTTTATCTTCAAGATGTTGAGGACATGAGTGGTGGAGACCCCAAGCAGCAGAGATACATCCATTTGAAATTATGATTCAGTATGTCAATTGGTAGCTTTTCACAACCTTGCAAATAATCATATACTTTGCCCAATGTGTCTTTCGAGATTCGACAGCTCAACATACTCCCCTTAACTTGAATTTTTTTTTCAATTTTCAATTTTCAATTTTGATTTTGAAATAAAATGTTGGCCTTGCCAAATTGATGTCAATTTACCTCAGGACTTGATTTTTCAAATTAACATATCTATAGACAACCCTAGTTACCATACTAAACTCAGGAATCATTTCTATTTAAGCAAGAACTATTGCACTTCAGATAGATACATACACATTACTTGGTCAAAGATCTCATTTGAGTTTGAATATTATCTATCTCATATGCGTGCTTATCCAAACTATCTCCATTAATAGACTCTACCTACCAAGAGAGATCAATGGGCCTTTAATGGGTTTGAAATGGGGTCTATAAAGGGCAGGTTGAAGTGAAAGCCATTTTGAAATTGTAGTTGATGTGATACTATGAACAAACCTTCACACTACAAACTACTTGTTGGAACTTTAGATAGTTGGGAGCATGAAAAGATAAATATTTGTGTGTTCTCCCATATTCTTGGCATTAATCTAGATCTTGATTGGGATAGTCTTTACCTTTGCAAAACGTTTGGTACCCAAATTCATTTCTTTTCTTCTTTTCCCTTTTCTTTCTCTTTATTTTTCTTACTCTTCCCTTTTCTTTCTCTTTACTTTTCTTAGTCTTCTCTTTCTTTGAGCATTTTATCATTTTGTCCTTCTCTATAGGATTGTTAAGTACAAAACTTTCAAAAACTAGATGGTCTTTCTCCTTTTTCTTGAATTTTGATCGAATCTTTGGTTGGGTTGGACCAATTTCAGTCAAACTATCCTTATAAACCAAATGGAAGCCTTTTGCTACCTTAAGTAAAAGAGAACTCGGTTGGATTTCTGAACCATTTTGGGTTTTATTTTTCTTTTTATTTTTTCTTTCTTCTTTCTTCTTTTTCTCCTTTTTTGTGTTTTTTTTTTCTTTTTTCTCTTTTTTTTTGTCCTAGCTCCAAAAGAGTTTTCTTGTTTGTACCAATTTGTATTTATGGTAATGGATGAGTGAAGTGGTATTAATCTATTTCAGTTTTAACTTTATTTGTGATATTTGGTCTAGGTGAACTTCAACTACCCTTATAGTCTTGAGAACTTCAACTATGCTCATAGTCTTGACCATTCATTCCTTTCTTTAACCTTCTTGTCTCTTCACCTTAGTTATCATAAGACTTGTCAAAAGTGTAACAACAGCTCAGGGTAGGTTGTTGGGGTTTGTAAGCCAGTGAAAAGAAAGCTAAAATTTTATGAAGGCTCAAATGGACAACTAGGGATTGTTATTTAATTGGGTGGATACTAGTTGTTGGCTCATCAAATAATTCCTAGATCATCTCTCCCTTAAATAAGCAGAGTTCAATTTTGCCTCAAGAGTTTGTCAAAGCATGTTCTAAGACTGACTAGGACCTATACAAAGGTCATTATGTAGGAGCCCTCTCTAAGTAAGCATACACAACTTAATGCTATAGAGTAATTCCCTCATCTAGTAAAGTCATTCAAATCATGATGCCTAGACACATTAATTTATGAACATCAAGCTAGATTCCTCATTGGTTGAGCACCAAAATGAACAAAGACCAACAAAATTTTTGATGAAAGTAATTTATTCAAACAATCTTAATTTTAAAAAATATAATTGTTCCATAAAACACCAAATAAAGAAAATAAAACAAAAAACAAACAATCCAAGGAAAGTTTGTTGAGTTAAGCTTTTTCTCCTTTCATATATTCCCATCTTGAAAAGAGGATAAGATAAAATCTTCCTCTAACCCTCTTCCCACCATGAAGGTTATCGATCGAGGTACTCTTCCAAATGTAGGCAAAGGATTGTTCTTAGTATTGGACTTGTCTGGCTCAGGTAGTTTACCAATGTCGATTAGATCTTAGTTATCATGCTTCAATCAGGTACATCTATCCATCTCATGTCCTTGAGTATGATGAAATTGACAAAAAGCCTTAGTATCAAATTTTTGGGATAAAGGATTAGGCAAAGGATGAGGAGTCAATGCTTGTAATAGTCCCTCCTTTTGTAGCTTATTCAAAACCCAATACAAAGGCTTCCCCAGATTTGAAAACTAACTTTTATTTCCTTGACCAGTCGCATTAATATCAACTTCCTTTTGCCTGCTTTGATTATCCGACTGGTAGTTCCCTTTCTCATTCCTTCTTACTGAAAAGTGATTCTTCTCACTTCCCATTCTTCAATTTGTAAACCAGCTTGGAGAAGATCTTTGAAATCCTGGATGAGTGTATGAGACATCCTTTCACGAAGACTAGGCAACACGCCTCTCACAATCATCCTTATTTGATGAGATTCATCAGGCCTCTTCCTGAGCAATGCAACCTTATTTCTCCATCTTTTCACATAGTCCATAAAATTCTCATTTGGTCTTTGCCTAATGGTTTCCACCTCCATCAAGGTTACTTCAAGCTCGACATTATACCCATATTGCTAAATAAAAGCCTTCTACAACATGTCCCAATCTTTTTGAGTACTTTTCTCTAAGGTGTTGAACCAATTTTGAACAACAGGGTCCAATGAGAGCATGAAATACCTCAGTGTCTAAGTTTTAGTAGCTCTGGCAGAATGCATAGCATTGATGTGCTGCTTCACATGGAGATGAGGGTTTCCAGTACTATTGTACCTAGAGAAGGAAGGCATCTAGAACTTATAAGGGACATCCTCATATTGTTCAAATAGTTTGTCGATCGCGGACATCTTTTCGATTTTCAGTTTCTTTTCAAGTTTCTTTTCCAAATCAGCAATCATCTTTTCAACATCAGACTTTTCAGTTTTTTCAAAAGTTGTCTTCTCAACAACCTTTGGCTCCTTCTTTTTATCTTGAGGATCTTGGAAGTATTAAGCCCAGTCGTCATCGTCATCAACGACTACCTTGTCATCATCAAAAGCCACTACACCAACTTTAGTCTCCTCTTTGTCCTTTGGCTTCTTGGTGCTTGAGGATGTTTCAGCATTGTTTCCTAAAATTGCAGCCAATTGATTCTTCATGGTCTTGGCTAGGGCCTCTTTTATTTCTTCCGTCTTGGTATTGAGGGCGTCATCCACCATTCTTTGAATTTGTTTGGGCTTTATTGCTGTTGGTGAGAAAGTGATTGAGTCATTGCTAGATTATTCATCTCTGGCATAGGCCGGATTGTCGTAAGCTTTTGAACTATTGTAATCCAGGGCTGTGAGCCAGAAAGGATCAATGATATGAGATGCAAATGTATGTAAGCATGTATGCACAAACAATAAACAAAGAAAGATAATTAGGACGTTCCTTCGAATCTTATAACTTCCACACATGAATGGCAAGTCTCTTTTCCTATGTAATATGGTTAACAAAATACCAACATGGGGTATCTTGTTTTCAAATAATTCCCTCAGACATTTCAACCAATAGTTATATTTTCAAAAATGGAAATTAGTCCATGATAATTCCTATTAATTATTTCTTAATCCATTCAACCAACTAAAGTAGCTTTTATGCTATATTGGATTAAAACTAAATTAAGAGGATTATTATAAATAGATTTCTCACTTGAAAAAGTAACTAGTGATTCATGCCAAAGACAAGCCCATTATTAATAACTCTTCATATAAACTAGGATCATAATTGATTTTTGGTATTTTCATAATTGACCTAAATAATTTGTAAGCTCTTTTAAAAGTTGGATGAAAATAATTTTGTTTGAAATACCCATTATAAAAACATTTTTTGAAAAAGTAGATTTTTGACCTTGTATTTTAGTCATGAGAAAAGAATTTTTGATTTGTTTTTAGAAAAGTTTTATATCCAAAGACCATCTTGAAAAATTTTGAAAATAGCTTTGGTCTTTTGGACTTTAAAGAAAATTTTATTTTGAGCTTACAATGTTCTTAGGTCATATTAAAAAAAGAACAAATCAAATAAGCCATGATTTAAGCCAAGATAAATTAACCATAGTCAAACAACAAGCATTTGGGGTAAAAACCTAAGGAATGTAACTAGGCCAATTACATAAGATGTAGTTTTTGGGTTAAAAGGCTTAAGTTCCCATAGCAAGTATATACCAAATGGTACAAGGCTATGAGTGGTTATGCCATGCTCAATCCCCATACCTTGAGAGAAAGTATGGTATCCCTTGTATAACACAACACGGGTAACATGGGCGTCCTAACTCACTCACACGATACAATCTAATATGATGCAATGGATAATATCATGATAAGAAAGAATAAAATAATATAAAGACCAATGGAATCAACTTCTCTTATCCCAGTGGAGTTTCCATTGTGAGTGGGAATTTTTGCGTCCACTCCCGGTGGAATGGTTCTTGCGACTTTGGTACTATTTAGGCTTGGGAACTTAAAAAACACATGCCTAAGTTTGGAGAAAATGGAGTCGCCACCTAGACCGGACAGGAAAAAGAAAGGGGTGGATGACTTGATTCCTAAGGAATCCCCAACCTCTTAATGGGTTCGAAAAGTTGAGTACATGTGGGAAGGTGAGAAATGGCCCAACACCCCCACAATGCCAGGTTCATTGGAACCGGCCTCCTTTTCAGGTTTTGATATTATAAAATTCTTAAAAATAACAATATTATCCATATTACATGCGACAATTAAAATAAAGCATCATTATATTAAAATCAAAGTAATATCCAAACAAAATAAATAAATGGGCACCGATCCTAGGATGAAAAAATGTCTGTATATAGTCATGTCTAAAACTAAATAGGACACCCACCGAAAGGTGGAAACGTTTACTTTACATTGGTCCAAAATATAAAAGTAATTTAAATTACATGATGCTTAATACATGAGGTACCCAACATATGGAAACATACCTCTTATAATGTTTTGAAATCAAAACAAATCAATAAAAGTAAACATCCATTCATGATAAATAAATCATCCATCAAAGACATGAAACATCAATCAAAATATATAATAAACATGCATCCAATTTAAATAAAACAGTAAGCATATAACTTTAGGGTTCATGTATCAATAGGGTTTCTTGGGTTTTATGTTTAATAATTAGGGTTTGAGTAAATAAGACTAAAGCTTATGAAAATAATATAAAATCTTTAGATATTTGAAAGGAACAAGCTACTGTGATGATTTGGAAAATATAATTAATTAAGATTTATGGTTTGAATAAATTAGGGTTTAGGTTTGTATTTTGAATAAAGCTACTATATTTTGAATAATCATAATAAAGAAAGTTAAACTTAAAGACTTATAATACACAAATAAATATTGACTCCTTCTAAGTACTGTAAATCTTAGAAAAATTGAATTAATTATGGTTTTGAGAAAACAAATTATTGTTTTGTGGTTTTAGAAAAATGTAATTAGGGTTTTAGATTTCAAAAATATGTTTTATGAGTATTAAGGTATTAGTGTATTGAAAAATAGTTTTTTAAAGTTTCAAATAGAATTTGGATGGTAAGTAGAATAGTTGATCATCTATTGCACATTTAAACAATTAATCCAATTTGAATGATGAAGCTACTGTAAAGATAAGCAAAGAAATAGAGGTTCAAACCTCCGTTGTTGGTTCCACCACAATCTTTTGAATTTTGGGTGAATAATAATAAAGACAGTGCGGGCTGCCTTTGATGGGTTCTATATTGTTTGCTGCCTCTTGATTATTCAAGCTTGAGATTAAGAATAGATTACCAAAAACCATTCCGAGCTCCAAAGGTCCAGATCCTGTTTTAAGATTAAAAGTCAAAACTCTCTTTCTATGTGTTTTAATGTGGTATTTGTAGGAAAAAAAATCAAAACCTAATACTAATTGGCTAAGGAAATAAAAACCCTTTAGGAAAAAAAATTAAAAACCAAGTAGAATAGGGTTTTGGCAAAATATTATGCAGGATGGGCATGCGAAAGTGCGCTGGCAAAAAAAATTGTTACGGGTAATGCTGGCTTGGGCGCGGACCACAGGCCAGTTTGCCGCAGAAAAATCTTGTAACACCCCCTCCCAACCTACATGTGGAAGCCGAGTAGAGGTGCCACACTATCCTAACGTTGCTACCAATTTACTTAGTCAAATTTTAGTTTCGATTTTTACAGAAATTTTGCCATAGTTTCACCTAGAAATTTGGACCCCAAGTGTCGACAAAACTTGTTTTTCTGATTTTTGAAAACATTTTACCTTATACCCTCAACTACAAACCTGCAAGAAGAGTTCCCACTTCTAATATAACATAAAGTAAAGGTTTATGATTATTACATACTACTAACATACAATTAAAACATAGAAAATCTCTTTTATATTTATTCATATACATGCCACAACTAGCTAACTCATCACGGAACTAAAAGATCTACCCCTGAGTTTTGCTGTTGTCTGGTCGTTGCTTCCCCAAGATTTATCTACTGCCCCGAACCTACGAGTCAAGGAAAACTTAACTCGCTGAGCGTTGTCGCTCAGTGGGTACTTTACCAATAAAAATAAAAGTAACATATGAAAGTATTTGAAATAAAAGGAAATGATTAAATCATAATTTAACCAACCTTAAACCAATAGAAATTATTGTACATTCGGTGTGATATGCTTCCAATAATGTAAAACAAAAATTCAAACTTATTTTGCATTACATAGTTCAATGAAAAATGTGACTTTGGCTCAGGCTCTACTGATATATAGGGAACCATAGTGATAAAGCAGTGGCCCTCACCACTGTAACATAGGTGGCCCTCACCACCGATATCAGATAACAGGAATGGGCCTCCCCATCCTGGTTATAACCAATGGGCCTCCCCATTGGCTTCAGTGGCCTCACCACTGAATAACATATCATATCACAATAATGAGCAGTACTGCATGCGTTAGTATAGTGCACCATACCCTTATCTACCACTCCCACTATCCAGTAGAGCATAAAGATTAAAATGATTCAATTTAAGTCTCAAACTTCATTTTAGAATGATTCGAGAAATCATTTTAATTCCCATCGCGCTTTGCCATTTATGCCGCGCACCACATTCTTTGGTCAAACCGTTATTCCTTTTCACATATTTAACATCCACAATAAACATATCAAACATTTCAAAGCATTCCTCAAAAGATCACAAATTGACCAAATGAATAGTGTTGCGGCGAGAAAAATCGGCAACGCAAAATGGCATGACCAAATGAATAGTAAAATCTGGGTTTTCGTCAAAATTTCAGTCCACTTCAGTCATGCATTTGACCAGGTAAATGATCTTATTTTTGGCTGAAAATTTACAGAAACCTTATCTCATATGTTAACTACCTACACGTAAAATTTCGTTGAAAAATTCATTCATTTGCTGCCTCAAACAATTGTCACAAAAAGATCCAGAAAGCTGTCTTTTTGGGACCATTTCGGCCCAAACATATGAAATACATAGGATAGTTTATTTTTCTTTTGCAAATCAATATGAAGGCTTCTTTAATAGTAAAGTGAAGATTCAAACACTTCCCTTTGATAACTTTGGCATGTTTAACTCAAATCAAACTAATTAAAGTCCACAACAACTTACCAAATCAACTTGCCAAATTTTCTCAAAACATTTGGTTTCAATTAAATTTAAACAACCCAAAATTAATTATTCAAAGGTAAAGTACCAAACCTTATTTCTTTAATTCCTCTTAGCTTTTCCTTCTTCTCCTTCCTTAATTCTTTATTTCTCCTTCAATAAATTCAAGATACAACATAAACCTTAGAAATTTAAAATAATAAGTTATCCTCCATTTCTTTTCAACCAAAACCCTAATCCAACCTTATTAAACTTTATACATCTTGATTCTTCCATTTAATCAATTAATCTCATTACTTACTTAAAATTTTTCCAATTCCACATAAAGACTCTAATCTCCAATCTTCCAATAAATATATAAATACCTAAAATTGATACTAAAATTAATGTCTACATACTTGAAAACCTTAAAACTTACCTTGAAAATCAAACTTGGAAAAACTTGGAAGTCCTTTGGTATTTTCCTATTGTGGCCGAAATTTGTAAGTGGAAAAAAGAGAATTTGTTCTTCATTTCATGATATATATATATAAGGGAAATAATGATCACCTTATGTGTTGGCTAAATCCTTTAAGACCACTTGTCCACCTTTCTCTTTCTTCATTTAATGCTCATGCTAAATGGTTACTTTTGATTGGCCAACAAGAGATTTTTATAGTTTTCTTTCCCATTACTTCTTCCCACTTGTCCCTCTTCCCATTGGATACCCTAAAGTTGTCCCATTTTACCCATACGGTCCCGACACAAAACCGGGCCCACTTTATGTTCCTGTGACTAATCGATCATATCTTTTAAATCGTACAGTTTCACGAGTCAAACTACATATAGTTTTGATCCTCTGTACCTCTACTTTCTATTTATAAGGTCTATTTTAGGTTTCCAAGTCATTTTGAAAAATTACCAATAAGCCCTCAACTTTTTACAAAATTCCCTTTAGGTCCTTTCTTTGCTCGGGTTTTCTCCGGCTCCGTTTCTACTGACGATCGTTTCATATTTAAACCCTCGTCATCCTCTACGTACTCATGTTTTTATTTCCTACTTTAAATTCATGTATAACTTTAATTGAAAATGACCAAAATGCCCCTAGTCAACATGTTTTCGTTTTTCTTTAACGGGATATTTCCTGGAAAAACCTTTACACGTCGTTGCGATCCGATTTTTCTCTACACTCCATTTTTGGATTCTGTTATATGCACTATTAAAAACATCTAGTGCAACTTTTTTTAAATTACATTTATATCCCCAAAACTTTTAAAAATTACAACTAGGTCCCTTTGGTCATACAACCTTATCTAGGGCTGTTATCAAGAATTATCTTCTCCTTTCCCCTTCTCTAGCTATGCACATGACTACTCTGCATAAATGCGGTAGGCGGATGTGACAGTTCCTTCCTCGTTAATTTAGCCTTCATCCCGAAGCTCATCAAGTGAGAACAAATATGGGTATTGCTTCCTCATAGTTTCTTCGCGTTCCCATGTAGCTTCTTCTACTTTGTGATTTCTCCAAAGCACTTTGACCAATGGAATCTTCTTATTTCGCAACTCTTTGATTTCTCGTGCTAGGATCTCTACCAGCTCTTCCTCATATGTCAGTTCAGGCTGAATTTCAATATCTTGAACTTGTATGACGTGGGTTGGATCTGAACGATACCTCCTTAGCATTGAAATGTGGAAAACATCATGTACTTTGCTCAATTTGGGTGGTAACGCCAACTTGTAAGCTACCGGACCTACCTGTTTAATAATCTCATATGGTCCGATGAATCTAGGGCTTAGCTTGCCTTTTTGTTTAAATCGTAACACTTTCTTCCAAGGAGAGACTTTGAGGAATACTCTGTCGCCTACCTCAAACTGTATGTCTTTCCTTTTTAGATCCGCATATGATTTTTGCCTGTCCGCCGCTGCTTTTAATCGGTCTCGAATGATTTCTACCTTCTCTTCAGTTTCCTTAACTATGTCTGGCCCCAACATCTTTTCCTCAGTCAATTCTGTCCAGCAAACTGGAGTTCTGCATTTTCGACCGTACAGTGCTTCGTAAGGTGCCATTTGTATGCTGGATTGATAACTGTTGTCGTACGCAAATTCCATTAAGCTTAGGTGTTTGTCCCAGCTACCTTTAAATTCTAAAACGCACGCCCTCAACATATCTTCCAAAACTTGAATCACTCTTTTCGACTGTCTGTCTGTCTAGGGATGGAATGTTGTGCTGTGGTAAGTTCGAGTCCCAAGGGCTGTTTGTAACTTCTGCCAAAAATTTGACGTAAAACGTGGATCTTGATCGGATATGATTGAAGTTGGAACTCCGTGGAGACGTATAATCTCTTTGATATACAAGTCTGCCAACTTGTCTAGCGAGTAATCTACACGTACTGGTAAGAAATGAGTGGACTTAGTAAGCCAGTCTACGATTACCCAGATCGCTTCATGTTTGTCTCTTGTCATAGGCAATCCTGTGACAAAATCCATAGTAATACGATCCCATTTCCAAGTTGGAATCGTAATAGGTTGTAGTAGTCCCGAGGGTAGTTGATGTTCTGCCTTCACTTGCTGACAGGTTAGACACTTCGTTACGTGATCCACAATGTCTCTTTTCATTGCTAGCCACAAATAATACTCCTTCAAGTCCCGATACATTTTCGTTACTCCCGGATGCATTGTATAAGGACTGTTATGAGCTTCTTGCAAAATTTGTTTCTTCAGTTCCTCAGACTTAGGTACCACCATTCTCTTCTTGTAGTAGAGAATACCATCTGGACGAATTTGATAATCTTCTAATGAATTATCATGCGCCTGTTGACTCCACTTCTTCACTTGTTCATCTTCCCTCTGAGCCTCACATATTTGTTGATGTAAGTTAGGTCGCACGTGCATTTCTGCAAAGATAGCTCCATCTTCTGTGGGCTTTAATTCTACCCTCATAGCACGTAACACTTGCATTGACTTCCTACTAAGTGCATCTGCTACGACATTCGCTTTGCCCGGGTGATAATTAATCGTATAGTCGTAGTTGGCTAACCATTGCATCCATTTTTGCTGTCGCAGGTTTAAATCTTTCTGCGTGGGCAGATACTTCAGGCTTTGATGATTAGTATAAATATAACACTTTTCTCCATATAAGTAGTGTCTCCACATCTTGAAAGCCAAAATAATCGTTGCTAGCTCTAAGTCATGCGTAGGATAATTCTTTTCATGTGGCTTGAGCTTTCGAGAGACATACGCAATGACTTTGTCTTCCTGCATCAATACACAACCTAACCCGATATGGGATGCATCGCTATAGATCACAAAATCTTTTCCTGATTCGGGTTGTGTAAGAATGGGTGCTTCTGTAAGTTTTTGCTTTAGCTTTTCAAAGCTCCGTTGGCAAGCGTCGGTCCACTAGAATTTGACATTCTTCTGGAGTAACTTGGTCATAGGTGTGGCGATCATGGAAAACCCTTTGACGAATCTCCGATAATATCCTGCTAATCCCAAGAAACTACGGACTTCCATTACTGTCTTAGGTGACTTCCATTCTCATACTGCTTCTATTTTCTTGGGATCGACCCTTATTCCTTCTGCCGATACAATATGTCCGAAGAAGGCTACTTCTTCCAACCAAAATTTGCATTTGCTGAATTTAGCGTATAACTACTTTTCTCACAGGGTTTGCAAAACAATTCTAAGGTGACGGTCATGATCCTCTTGATTCTTTGAATACACCAATATGTCGTCAATAAATACCACCATGAACTGATCCAAATACGGGTGGAAGATTCTATTCATCAGATCCATGAATACTGCAGGTGCATTTGTTAATCCAAAAGGCATAACAATGAATTCATAATGTCCGTAGCGAGTTCTGAATGCGGTTTTTGGTATGTCTTCGTCTTTAATTCCCAATTGATGATAACCCAATCGTAGATTAATTTTTAAAAAGACTCCAACACCTTTGAGTTGATCAAACAAATCATCTATGCGAGGTAACGGATACTTGTTTTTGATGGTCAGCTTATTAAGTTGACGGTAATCTACACACAACCTTAAGGATCCGTCTTTCTTTTCCACGAACAATATTGGCGCTCCCCATGGTGACACGCTTGGCCTAATGAATCCCTTATCTAAAAGTTCCTGTAGCTGTACCTTTAGTTCTTTTAACTCCGCTGGCGCCATTTGATAAGGTGCGATAGATATTGGTGCAGCTCTCGGGTACACGTCTATGGTGAATTCCACCTCTCGTTTAGGTGGTAATCCGGGTAAATCGTCAGGAAATACGTCGGGAAAATCGCATACAGTAGGTGTATCTTGTAACTTTGGTGCCTCTTCTTTCGCTACTAATGCACATACCAGGTATGCCTCGCAGCCTTTTTGCACTAACTTCTTAGCCGTCATGGCAGAAATGATTTTAGTTAGATAGTCCTTCCTTTTACCCACTAGGGTCACTTCGTCACCGTCTGCAGTATGGAAGGTAACTCTCTTCCATTTACAGTCAACCAATGCATCGTGTTTGGCCGACCAATCCATCCCAAGGATAGCATCGAATTCTTAAAATGGTAGTTCAAATAAGTCTCCCCAAAAGATATGTCCGTGTATCTCTACGGGGCAATCTTTCACTACCTTCCTCGTAATCACTTCATTTCCTAATGGGTTAGTAACTAATATTCCCTCTCGTATTCGGCAATGGTCAGTCGACCTTGCTTTAAGTGTAGAAACTCCTTTTTCTTGGCATCTAAGTATGCCTCCGATATAAACTTCCTCTTGAACTCATTCACAAAGAAATCCCATGTTCTCTGTTCCGGTGGAACTCGTTGGTGAACTGTGTCCCACCATATATATGCTTCTTCCAGTAATAAGGAAGTAGCACATACCACTCGTTCTTCTGGCGTACACTATAACTGATCTAAGGCTCGTATCGTTCCTTCCATCCAATACTCGGTTGTAGAAGAATCATCGTCCCTTCGAGCCTTAAACTCCTTCGCACCGTACTTTCTTATCTTTTTCTATTTGGGGTTTCCTTTCCCCTCCTACAGCAGGTACTGGTACGGGTGCTGGCGCTGGGGTGGGGCTGGGGCAACACCGGCTATCTGCCGAAATATGGCAGCCATTTGTTGCAACATTTCATTGGGAATAGGAGCATCAGCGGGTGGTTGCTCCGACGCAGGTATCTCTGATACATGCGTCTCTACAATTCGGGAGGCCTGAGACTCAACCTCCTCCCCTATATCACGCTGCGCTGCTTGCGACATCTAAAGAGTAAAACGTATACCATCCCATCATTAGTAACGACCCAGACCAACAACATTATCTTATCCTAGGTGGCATGTATATAAATATAAAATTCTTAAATAATACATATACAACACAACTTTTATTTATTTCCAAACACAAAGTTTTACAATACTAGGAAGCCCTTATGTACATTCCAAAATTTAGGACTCCTTACTATTATATCATCATATTATACTACCATACAATATTTACATGATACCTCTATGTCACATATGTATATAACTAAAAGAACCGTCAAACAGCAATACATCTCAAGACTCAGTGAGTAGGTGCCCTAGGTGAAGTGGCACTGTCTGAAAAATACTCTTCTATCTCGAGATCAAAATCTGGGTCATGTGATGCTTCACTAGGTAAGTACTGGCCTAGCTCTTGAACCCTCTCCTGTAAAGCTCGAATCTCTCGATGTGCTACCTCGAAGCTTCTACCAACATTATCCAACTCCGCTCTATAACTAAGCCTGTCTTCTTTTAACATCTGCACGTCATCTATCAAGGAGGTAATCATCTCATCTTTTATTCTCAAGTCTTCGCGATACTGTATACTTTGATCGGCCAAAATTTCTATAGTCTCATCTTGCTCCCGCACTAGCTGTTTTAACCTCTCTACTTCTATCGTCAGCTCCCTCACCTCCTCATTTAGATCACCCATTATTACTCCTGTTTAATTTGAATAACATAACTAACAATAACACACACATGTATAGTTATATAACTAAAACCCCTATTCTAACCCTATGTGTCATACACTTAAGGTCTAGTTCAACTAACTACCCAGAATCGGCTAAACCGGAGCTCTGATACCACTAATTGTAACACCCCTTCCCAACCTACATGTGTAAGCCGAGTAGAGGTGCCACACTATCCTAACGTTGCTACCAATTTACTTAGTCAAATTTTAGTTCCAATTTTTACAGAAATTTTGCCATAGTTTCGCCTAGAAAAATACTCTTCTGTAAAGCTCATCTTATAGTTATATGATGCTTCACTAGGTAAGTACTCTTCTATCTCGTCTCATCTTACAATTTCTATAGTCTCATCTTGCTCCCGCACTAGCTGTTTTAACCTCTCTACTTCTATCCTCAGCTCCCTCACCTCCTCATTTAGATCACCCATTATTACTCCTGTATAATTTGAATAACATAACTAACAATAACACACACATGTATAGTTATATAATTAAAACCCCTATTCTAACCCTATGTGTCATACACTTAAGGTCTAGTTCAACTAACTACCCAGAATCGGCTAAACCGGAGCTCTGATACCACTAATTGTAACACCCCTTCCCAACCTACATGTGTAAGCTGAGTAGAGGCGCCACACTATCCTAACGTTGCTATCAATTTACTTAGTCAAATTTTAGTTCCGATTTTTATAGAAATTTTGCCATAGTTTCACTTAGAAATTTGGATCCCAAGTGTCGACAAAACTTGTTTTTCTGATTTTTGAAAACATTTTACACAGACCAATGTGAATACCATCAAATTTAATGCACTCCCAATGAATCCGCCTTATACCCTCAACTACAAACCTGCAAGAAGAGTTTCCACTTCTAATATAACATAAAGTAAAGGTTTATGATTATTACATACTACTAACATACAATTAAAACATAGAAAATCTCTTTTATATTTATTCATATACATGCCACAACTAGCTAACTCATCACGGAATTAAAAGTTCTACCCCTGAGTTTTGCTGTTGTCTGGTCGTTGCTTCCCCAAGATTTATCTACTGCTCCGAACCTACGAGTCAAGGAAAACTTAACTCGCTGAGAGTTGTCGCTCAGTGGGTACTTTACCAATAAAAATAAAAGTAACATATGAAAGTATTTAAAATAAAAGGAAATGATTAAATCATAATTTAACCAACCTTAAACCAATAGAAATTATTGTACATTCAATGTGATATGCTTCCAATAATGTAAAACCAAAATTCAAACTTATTTTGCATTACATAGTTCAATGAAAAATGTGACTTTGGCTCAGGCTCTACTGATATATAGGGAACCATAGTGATAAAGCAGTGGCCCTCACCACTGTAACATAGGTGGCCCTCACCACCGATATCAGATCACAGGAATGGGCCTCCTCATCCTGGTTATAACCAATGGGCCTCCCCATTGGCTTCAATGGCCTCACCACTGAATAACATATCATATCACAATAATGAGCAGTACTGCATGCGTTAGTATAGTGCACCATACCCTTATCTACCACTCCCACTATCCAGTAGAGCATAAAGATTAAAATGATTCAATTTAAGTCTCAAACTTCATTTTAGAATGATTCGAGAAATCATTTTAATTCCCATCGCGCTTTGCCATTTATGACGCGCACCACATTCTTTGGTCAAACCGTTATTCCTTTTCACATATTTAACATCCACAATAAACATATCAAACATTTCAAAGCATTCCTCAAAAGATCACAAATTGACCAAATGAATAGTGTTGCGGCGAGAAAAATCGGCAACGCAAAAGGGCATGACCAAATGAATAGTAAAATCTGGGTTTTCGTCAAAATTTCAGTCCACTTCAGTCATGCATTTGACTAGGTAAATGATCTTATTTTTGGCTGAAAAGTTACAGAAACCTTATTTCATATGTTAACTACCTACACGTAAAATGTCGTTGAAAAATTCATTCATTTGCTGCCTCAAACAATTGTCACAAAAAGATCCAGAAAGCTGTCTTTTTGGGACCATTTCGGCCCAAACATATGAAATACATAGGATAGTTTATTTTTCTTTTGCAAATCAATATGAAGGCTTCTTTAATAGTAAAGTGAAGATTCAAACACTTCCCTTTGATAACTTTGGCATGTTTAACTCAAATCAAACTAATTAAAGTCCAAAACAACTTACCAAATCAACTTGCCAAATTTTATCAAAACATTTGATTTCAATTAAATTTAAACAACCCAAAATTAATTATTCAAAGGTAAAGTGCCAAACCTTATTTCTTTAATTCCTCTTAGCTTTTCCTTCTTCTCCTTCCTTAATTCTTTATTTCTCTTTCAATAAATTCAAGATACAACATAAACCTTAGAAATTTAAAATAATAAGTTATCCTCCATTTCTTTTCAACCAAAACCCTAATCCAACCTTATTAAACTTTATACATCTTGATTCTTCCATTTAATCAATTAATCTCATTACTTACTTAAATTTTTTCCAATTCCACATAAAGACTCTAATCTCCAATCTTCCAATAAATATATAAATACCTAAAATTGATACTAAAATTAAAGTCTACATACTTGAAAACCTTAAAACTTACCTTGAAAATCAAACTTGGAAAAACTTGGAAGTCCTTTGGTATTTTCCTATTGTGGCTGAAATTTGTAAGTGGAAAAGAGAGAATTTGTTCTTCATTTCATGATATATATATATATATATAAGGGAAATAATGATCACCTTATGTGTTGGCTAAATCCTTTAAGACCACTTGTCCACCTTTCTCTTTCTTCATTTAATACTCATGCTAAATGGTTACTTTTGATTGGCCAACAAGAGATTTTTATAGTTTTCTTTCCCATTACTTCTTCCCACTTGTCCCTCTTCCCCATTGGATACCCTAAAGTTGTCCCATTTTACCCATACGGTCCCGACACGAAACCGGGCCCACTTTATGTTCCGGTGACTAATCGATCATATCTTTTAAACCGTACAGTTTCACGAGTCAAACTACATATAGTTTTGATCCTCTCGACCTCTACTTTCTATTTATAAGGTCTATTTTAGGTTTCCAAGTCATTTTGAAAAATTACCAATAAGCCCTCAACTTTTTACAAAAATCCCTTTAGGTCCTTTCTTTGCTCGGGTTTTCTCCGGCTCTGTTTCTACTGACGATCGTTTCATATTTAACCCCTCGTCATCCTCTACGTACTCATGTTTTTATTTCCTACTTTAAATTCATGTATAACTTTAATTGAAAATGACCAAAATGCCCCTAGTCAACATGTCTTCGTTTTTCTTTAACGGGACATTTCCTGGAAAAACTGTTACGCGTCGTTGCGATCCGATTTTTCTCTACAGTCAATTTTTGGAATCTGTTATATGCACTATTAAGAACATCTAGTGCAACTTTTTTTAAATTACATTTATTTCCTCAAAACTTTTAAAAATTACAACTAGGTCCCTTTGGTCATGCAACCTTATCTAGGGCTGTTATCAAGAATTATCTTCTCCTTTCCCCTTCTCTCGCTATGCACGTGACTACTCTGCATAAATGCGGTAGGCGGATGTGACAAATCTGCGGTGAATATCCTACGGCGAATTGGCCACTAGCCAATTCCTCGCCTGTGATGAAAAATTTTCATCGCTGATTCTTCCGTCGTCGATTTTTATTTTCAATTTATGTTTTATCTTTTCTTCTTCTTTTTTCATATTTTTTTATTTTAATTAAAAACAAATATTATAAGTAATAAATATTATTAAAATTACCACAAAATTATTTTAGACTGTTTAAAATATCAGACTAGACTGGGTCAAAAATTAGGGGTCAACACATTGGTTGGTACCTTGGTGGAAGATTTCCTTTGTCACCATTCAGACATATTTGATGTATATTCCTCTTTCTGCTCTTCATTGAGGCACTTGTTATTTTCCTTATCGACTTGACTGCCAGTATGGAGCTGAACACAAGGTTCTGATTTTACTCATGATTTGGACATGCCCCATCTAACTGAAGTCATCTTGGATCGACTGAAGCAAAGCTGGCTTACACACTACACTTATCTTCTGCCATAGATTTTAAACTTGTCAGGTCTTTAGAAAAAATGATGTAGGATGAACAATAATGATAATAAAATATGTTTTCCTTTCCTTTTATATCTTGTCATCACTGTAATATCCCTATGCATGCCCCAGAAGTTTTGTATGTTGTTGTTGTTGTTGTTATTGTTGTTGGTTTAAATTGAGAAAAGAAAATATATGTATATGTGTTTTGGGGAAATTTAGGGTTTAGAGACAAGTTTATATGTTATGTATATGGTGATATATATAGCATATAAAATGGTCAAAGAGAAAGAGTCAATGCAAGAGGATATATTTTTATATGGCATGTGGAATTACTTAATTGGGTTCATAAGAGACAAAAGCTAAGTTAAGTGATAAGGGGTATATGAGTAATTGCTTGAAATGAAATGCTTGGTGGAGGATTTTTGGTAATTAGTAATTATATTATTATTATTATTATTATTATTATTATTATTATTATATACATATATGTGGCTATCGTGGAAGAGGAAAAAGAAAAAAAAAGATATTCTCTTCTTCTTCTTCTTCTTCTTCTCCTTTTGGTTCTTGCACGAGAGAGAGAGAGAGAGGTAGAGAGATGAGTTGATCTTCACCTAAACCTTAGGGTTTTAAGAGAATTGAAGGAAGAATCAAAGGATTAGGTGGAGATTTGGTGGAATTCATCAATTGAGGTAAGTACTTACTTGTTTTCCTTTGTTAATGTTTGAGATAGGTTGTGATGGATTGATTTCATGATTTAGTGTGTTATATATGTGTTTACAAGTATTGAAATTGATTACAAGCTAAAGGATTGGATTGGTGTTGGTTTTGTTGGAAAGATGGTAAGTATTCTCTTGTTTTCTTTACTTAATTGGAAGTTGTGTTGGAAGTGAAGTAAGGTTTGATGATTTTGTGATTTGGTGGATTTGAGATGTGTTGTGTTGTGTGTTCAAGTGTTAAATTGATTTTAAGTTATGAGTTTAATTAGAGGTCGTTGTTGGAAATGGTGGAGATGTTGATTTTAGGGTTTTGAGTTGAGATGTGTTTAATTGTTATATTAATGTGTTGTGAAGTAATTCTTGTGATGAATATGTGTTTAAAACATTGATTATATTCATTTGAAGCATGTTATATGATGAATATTGTGTTTGAGTGCAATTAGAAGAGAATTGGTTTCGGTGATGGGTGACACGGCCATAGGCATTGAAGAGACACGGGCGTGTTCATCAATTGAGTTGGGCGTGTCAATTGTTTGAATTGGCTACTGCCTCTTTTGTTGTTAGTGACACGGGCGTGTCCATCAAAGGTGCTGGGCGTGTCAATTGTTGAATTGGCTACTGCCTCTTTTGTTGTTAGTGACACGGGCGTGTTCCATCAAGTGGCTGGGCGTGTCCATCAAATGGGTTGGGCGTGTCCTACAAATGAATTACCTATTGCTTTATACTTTGTTTCTTTTTACATTGTTTTGATTCTTCAAAGGTTCCATTGTTTATAAACTTAAACATGAACATTATAAATATGTTTTAAACACAAGAATGATCTAATCAAAGGAATGTGGAAGATCATAAAGCTATGAATCATATCAATTGTGTTTTGCCCTAATTGCATTGTTGAGATTTAGTAATGTTATGTTATGCACTTTGAATGATATGTTTGCCTAGTTAATGTAATTGATGTTGTATATATATATATCAATGAGGCTATATGTAAAATGTGAAAAAGAGGATGAAGTCATTGATTATGGATAGCTTGGTGGGAATAACTCTTGAGGGTGAAAGAGATGAGGATCATCCAAAAAGGTATGTACAATGCAATTTATAATGATGTGAATGATATGTTTACCTAGTTAATGTAATTGATGTTGTATATATATATATATATATCAATGGTGGAATATGACATGTAAAGGATATGATGAGGTAAATGATTATGTATGTAAAAGATGAAATGATAATTCAAATAAGACATGATATGAGACAATGCCATTGTGTTTGGCTATGATGAATGATGCTATATGAGATATAATGTGATCATGGATGAGATAACTATACACTTGAATAATGAAGTGTTATATTGTGAAATAAAATGTGAAGCCATTGTTATTGGCTAATGTGATTCAATGGAGATAAATGAGGCATGTTTGCCTAAATGATAATGAGAATTTAGAATGAAATCTAAATGAATTGTGTGGCTAATGTGTTATTCCATTTTCAGAGTTTGTTGTTGGTGGCATGCCTAATAAGTGTAACAATCTCTTGAAGTTAGGTTGGATTGGATCCTTGAAGCCTAATTGAGATGTTACCACCCTTGAAGCTAGGTTGGATTAGTTCTTGAAGCCAAGTTGGGTAGAAGCTTAGCATGCTTTGCTCCCCTTGAAGCTTGGTTGAACTTGATCCTTGAAGCCTAGTTGGGTATATGATATTGATAAATGTGATAACAAACCAAAGCATTAACTCTGAAAATTGAATTGCATATTAGTGTCTGTTGGGCCCGAGTCTGTCTTTGATGTCTATGTGATATACAAATGTTGAATTAGATGAATAATGAGATCTATGATTGATTTTGTTGACAATGTGACTTATGATTGGTGAATTGTGAATTAAACAATGTTATGAGGTATGATATGTAATGTGTATGTATTGATATGTTGATTGTGAGTATTGGTGATGGATTGTGGTTGGTGTTAATGATTGCCTTGTTGGAAATGTTATTCATGATTGGTAAATGGTGAATAAAATAATGTTAGGAAGTATGTTGTGGAATGTGGGTATTGAAATATAATTTAGTTGAGATATATGAAAGGTACAATCTAAAAGAAAAGATATGATAAGCTAAAGTTACATGGAATTGATATATCATTATATGCTAATAATTTATAATGTATGTGTATATTATATATTTGTATTACTAAGCTCTCGGGCTTAGCGCGGTTGTTTGATCGCGCAGGTGACCAGATGAAAGATATAAAGTCTTGCGTTATGCCACGAGAAGAGTAGGAGTTTGTCGAGACCAACTAGAGGGTGATGCATACATGTATCATTTAATTATGATGTACTTTTATCAAGAATGTAATCATGTGTACAAATGATGTTTCGAGAAAGATAAGATTATTGTATATTTATAAGATCATTAAAAGTATATCGATTTTGTAAATGTTCTTTAAATTAATGTATTGTGGTTTGAGATATGTTAAAGGTTTGTAAATTGTAACGAAATGTGACATCTTTATACTTTATATATTTACTGTACGTATACCAGGTATATGTGTAGTACTTATATGGAGTATCGGGGTGTTACAATCACCTTTCACTATTATGTTATTTATTTTACCCTAATGGTCAGATTATTTCAAAATAGTGCACATAGAACAATTATAATATTAACTTTGTTTTATTAAATTGGGGAATAATCAAACATAAAAGATAGCATACATAAGATCACTCATGTTGCCAACCAGCCCTTTTGGATTTTCTAATTGATAATTTTCTCTCATTAGCCCTAATTGTTGCCTAGCCTGCCCTTTTGCATTTTTTGGAACTAGCAAACTGTAACACCCCCATACTCTATATAAGTACTATACATATACCTTGTATACATACAGTACGTATATAAAGTATAAGAATGTCACTTTTCATTTCAGATTAAAAACCTTTACTCTAGTTCCAAACAATAATACATTTTATTTAAAAAACATTTACAAAATCATTATACTTTCGATTATCTTACATATATATAATGATCCTGTCTTTACCAAAATTCATTTATACATATGAATACATTTTTATCAAAATACAACATGATTAAATTGTACATGTATGCACCACCTTCTAGTTGGTCTCGAAATACTCTTACCCTTCTCGTGGCATAACGATTTGACTTCAGATCAACCACCTACTCACCTGCGCGATTTACACAACTGCGCTAAGCTCGAAAGCTTAGTAGTACAAATAAATATTATAAACATACCATACAGAAAATCATACTCATATATTAACTTCATGTATCATTAATTTCTTATCATGTTTTTCCCATTTCAATTACACTTTTCATATATTTCTACTAATCTCATAATTATATACATATACACATATATTATTAACACAAGCCACAATTCCATAACTTATTAGAACATTCATAAAATAATACTCATAATGTCCACATCCATATACATATTACATGTCATATTGTACTTTCAGAATCTCATCTTTCAGCATAGCTTCTCAGGCCATATTTCTTTTCAATAATTTACTTATGTATTGTAATCATATCATACTTCATAACATTACATGTCATTATATAATTCAATTAATTCATCATTTATGATTCACATTGAAACAAAGACAAGCATGGGCCCACAAGACACTAATAGGTCATTCCACTTTCAGAGTTAATGTTTTGGTTTTATTATCACATTTATCATTATCATTATCCCAACTAGGCTTCAAGGATTAGGCTTCGACGATCAAATCCAACCTAGCTTCAAGAGATTGTTACCATTAGGCATGCCACCAACAACAAAACTCTGAAAATGGAATAACATATTAGACACACAATTCATTCATTATATCATTATCAATTTCATTCTCATTTTCTCATCATCATTTAGGCAACCATGCTTCAATTATCTCATTTGCATCACTATAGCCAATAACAATGGCTTCACATCCCATCAATCATCCCATCAATAGAGTATACATAACCAATTGCATTGGACATTCATCATCATCTAGGCAAACATGCCCCATTTATTTCATTTGAATCATTATAGCCAATCACAATGGCATCACATCTCATCATATTTCAATTCACATTAAAGCAATTCATCATTAAAGTATTCATCATAATCAATTGCATTGCACATACCTTTTCAATGATCATCATATCTTTCACATTATACAAATCATAACATTAATCAATTTGTATTAACAATATAGTAAATTACTTAACACATTTATAACCAAATGTTTTAAGTCTCAAAATCATGTAAATGAATGCAACCATGTAAGTTTTTACTTACCTCAAGAACAACTCACACCAATCTATACACTTCCTCTTCTAAGAATTCTTCACTATATGGATTAGGGCAACTCAACCTCTTCACAACCTAATCCAAAAGGAATAATACACACTTATTTACAAATACACATGAATTCCAATACAATTATTCACCTATTAGTCTCATACTAGACTCATAGATCACAAATTACAAACCAAAACCCTTGTCTAAGTCCCCATGGTCGTGGCCTCACAACCCCATGGCCGTGGGTTAGCAAACGAATCTGCCCACTTTTCTCTAAACCCCCATGGTCTTGTCCATCACTTGCCACGACCGTGGCACTCATTTGCCACGACCGTGGCATCCATTTTGCCTCTGTTTCGGACCAAACTCATGTATTCTGTGTTTTTAACTTCAATAAACACAAACATATAGAAAATCCAAGATAATAATTGATCAAACTCATAACATACATCAATTACCAATTAATCTAACACTTAGAAAACTTCAACATATCATAATAATAATCATTATATACATCATCCATATATCAATTATTCAATTCCCCTACTCATTTATATTAAACCCTTACTAAACAATTTCTACAATCCATCATCATCCTCACAAATAACCATATTATCATCATCTAAATACCAATTCAACATATATACTTCAATCTTTCATTATCATCATCTTCACACACTAACCATATCAAATATAAACACAATCAATAGAAATCAACACAAAGAAATGAACACTTACTTGAATTCTTTGCCAAATCTTCAATATCCACCTTCAATTCTCTTAAAACCCTTAAGAATTTGATGTGTATGTAAATAAAATCACATCTCTCTCTCTCTCTCTCTCTCTCTCTCTCTCTCCACGTCCAAGAACAAGAAGAAAAAGAAGAAGAAGAAGAAAGAAAATCTTCTTTCTTTATTCAAACTTATCTTATATATATATAATAATATAATAAAATATCCCAAAAATCCTCCGCCACAATTTATCCTTCCCTTTGACTTTCTTTTCTTCTTTTTCTCTTGTCATTATTATTATTATTATTATTATTATTATTATTATTACTACTACTACTACTACTACTACTACTACTACTTACTCTTCCTACACTAATATATACATCATGTATATGTGATGTATATGTTGATATATGTATATGTCTTATATATTGTATTTATATTTCCCATATTTTTTTTCAAATACCATATATACATATCATCCTTCATATACATCTATCTCTTATAATATTTCCTTTTAATTAACTTATCTTCTTTTGACTTCCATTTCTTTGACTTGTATATGTTATATATATATCTATATATACAACATATACACTCTCTCTTTACTTCTTTTCTCTTTCCATTAAACATATACATTAAATCCAAATACAACAATAATTCCAAAACTTTTAGGGTATATTTTGGGATATTACACGAACTGCTCTAACTTTTGCCTAGGCTGCTCTTTTTAGGTTTTCAACCTAGCGAGCTCTCTTCTTCTTTCTTTCTTTCTTTTTTTTTTTGCACATAAAACCTCTTTAACCTATCAATGTTCTCTGGCTCACTAAGCTCATTCCCATCCATGTCTAATAGATTGACTGCACCATTGTTCATGACTTGCTTCATAACGTATGGCACTTCCCAACCAGATCTAAACTTTTCTCTTGGATTGGGGACATTAGGCTTACACTGCTTCAACACTAAATCACTGACTTTAAACTTCCTGATCTTAACCCTTCTATTATAGGCCCAAGATATCTTTCTTTCATACAGATGATAATAATATAGTGCTTTCAACCTTCTTTCTTTTAGTAATGTCAACTATGTATATCTACTTGCTACCCATTCTGTCTTAGGCAATTCAGCTTCTAGGACCACTCGTAATGATTTGATCTCAATTTCAATTTGTAATACTGCCTCCATTCCATAAACTAAAGAAAATGATGTTACTCCAGTTGGGGTTCGCACACTCGTCTTGCACCCCCCATTAAGCCAAAGGAAGCATTTCTGACTAATCCGTATATTTCTTAGTCATCTTGGACAAAATATGATTAATTGTCTTGTTTGTTGCTTCTACTGCACCATTAGCCTTTCGTCTATAAGGGGAGGATCGGTGATGATAGATCTGGTACTTTGAGAATAAGTCTTTAACTGCTCATTGAATTTGTACCTCATTGTCTTATAGTATACTGTGCGAGATCCCATATATACAGATGAGATTTTTCACAATAAATCGAGCCATTTTCCTTGCCCCTAGTTTGTTGAAAGACTCAAATTCAACCCATTTTAAAAAATATTCCACTGTTATGATAATGAATCGGTGACCTTTTAAAGCTGTCGAATGTATCTCTCTAATATTGTAAATCCCTCAAGTTGCAAAAAGTCTGGGTGAAGACATAAAATGTAATTCTTTAGGAGGTAGGTGATTTAAGTTTCCATATATCTGGCACTGTTGGCACTTCTTCACAAAAGCAGAATAATATCTTTCCATGGTCAACCAATAATAACCTTGCCAAATTATCTTTTTCACTTGGGCTAACTCATTCATGTGGGGTCCATAACTTCCCTCATGAATTTATGACATGATATGCTCTACTTTAGACTTCCTAAAGCATCTTTTTCACTTGGGCCATCAGGCCATCTTTGATATAACTCTCCATGAAAGGTGATGTATTACAAGGACCATTGCCTTATGGCTCTTCTCTCTTCCCTTGTTGCCCGCAACCAGTATTCCTTATTTTCCAAGAACCTTCTGATGGTGTCATACCACGCATCATGGTCTGTATCAATTTCCATGACCATTTCATATTCATAGCAAGGAGTTGATGAACTGGCCAAAACCAAAGACTTAAGAAATAAGTTGATAGGACTCTACCACACCGAAGCCAATGGCATTAGGACGTCAGCCATCTGGTTTTCTTCTCTTGGTAAGTGTATAAATCTGCACTCCTTAAAATTCTTCTTCATCATGGTCAAATAATCATGGTATGGCTTTAACTTCTCTTCTTTCAACTCCCATTGTCTATTTACTTAGGATAGCACTAGCAATGAATCACCAAAGACTTGCACCTTATCCACCTTCATAATCATCAAGGTTTCCAAACCAAAGATACACGCTTCATACTCTACCATATTATTGGTTGCCCTAAACTTTAACTTCTTAGCTAGAGGAATGATCCCCCCTTAAGGTGATTCTGGTATTAGCCCCAAACTTGCTCCCTTTTTATTTACTGCTCCATCAAAATATATCTTCCATCCTTGTACTTCTATGGCCTCTAAATGTCCATCTTTAAATTCCAAAACCACTTCCTCACTATCTGGCAATGGCTGTTGAGCCAGGAATTCTGCTACTGCTCTACCTTTGATGGTTTTCATGGTTGCATATTCAATCTCAAATTCTTCTAAAATTATCAACCATCGAACATATTTACTAATCAACTAGGGTGTCTCCCTCAAATATTTTGCTGGATCTAACCTGGAAATCACTTTCACACTATCTGATTGAAAGCAATGATGAAATTTCTTAGAAGACCAAACCATAGCTATACAAGTCTTTTCAATGATACTATACTTAATTTCATAAGGTAGGAGCCTTCTACTCAAATAGTAAATTGCATGCTCAGCCCCTGATTCATCTACTTTGGCTAGCATTATGTGATCAAGAATTTTCGTCCCCACTCCCGATGGAATGGTTTTTGTGACTTCGGCACTGTTTAGGCTCGAAGCCTTAGAGAACACGGGCCTAAGGCAGGAGAAAATGGAGTCGCTGCCCGAATGGGCCGAGAAAAAGAAAGGGGTGGATGATTCGATTCCTAATGAATCCCAAACCTCCTCATGGGTTCAGAAAGTTGGGTACGTTGGGGAAGGTGAGAAATGACCCAGCATCTCCACAATACCCGGTTTATTGGAATTGGCCTCCTTTGCAGGTCTTAATATTACAACATTCTTAAATATAATAATATTATCCATATTATGTGGAACAATTAAAATAAAGCATCATTATATTAAAAACAAAGCAATGTCCAAACAAAAAAAATAAATGGACACCCATCCGAGGATGGAAACAAGTCCTTACATTGTCCATGTCTAAAACTAAATAGAACACCCACCGAAAGGTGGAAACGTGTCCTTTACATTAATTCCCAAAATATAAAAAACAATTTAAATTACATGAAAATTAATTAATGAGGTACCCAATAATGGAAACATACCTCTTACAATTTTAATACCAAAATAAATAAATAATAATCATAATAATAAAGAAAATATCCATCCATGATAAATTAAGCATTGAAATTAAATAAATCAACCATCAAAACATATAATAAACTACATAATCAAATCTAAAATTAAATAAAGCAATAAATAAATAAATTTAGGAATCGCATCATAAAATAGGATTTTAGAATTTTAATTACTAAATTAGGGCTTTGAAAAAAGGGAAGTTAAATACACGGACTTATAATACACAAATGAATATTGACCCCTTCGACGAGCCTATACGGCAGTCCCGCTAGCCGGTTACTGTACGAGGGTCAAGGGGGCAGCGCCCCAGAAAATTTTAGAAACTGGTTTTAGGGTTGTAGGTTTTGGTGTTGAAAATTAAGATTTTAGGGTTTAGGATTTAGAAAATAGGGCTTTGGGATTTTGAAGAACTAATATTATTTTTTAAAAGAATAATGCCACTGGATGTTTTAAAGATTTAGGGTTTCGGATTCATTGGATTTGGGCATAAGGGTTTGTAGGTTTACTAGATGAGGGTTTGAAAAATTAAGGTTTTTGATTTATCATTTTATAAGAAATATTGATTCGGGAAATAAATTAAGATTTGGAAAATAATTAGGGTTTCGAGACTTTTGTAACATCCCGAATTCCAGATTGGTAAGAAACAGACATTGAGGATATGATTTAGGCTTAGAACAAAGGAGTTTAGAACATGACAGAATTAGAGAATCTCAAAGAAGACTTAATTGTTTATTTGTGTCTTAGCTAGATGTATAACTTGAAATTACGCAATTTGGAGTTGTACAGAATAAGATATGATGGATTTAGCAGACAATGTGCAAGCTGCCTCAGGACAGCATAGTAGGCTTGAATTCAAAGGACCATCAAAAATCAGATATAGCTTGGATCAACCTGAAATTTTGACACAATATAGCCCCAGATGTCTAGTTTCAGTGGGAATAAGAATTACTTAATTTGGAGTTGTGAGTAAAACGATATTAATAAAGAAAGACAGCCAGGTCAGGAATGGATATCAAAAGGACCTAAGTGGAAATTTCTCAAAAGTTAGGGGCAACTATGTAAACTTAAAAATTAAGTGTCGGAAGTTCTTAATAGTGCCCATATCCGACCCCGGAAGAATATTCTCAAGATTAATCGGGTCATAACCGTGGGTTTCAATTTTTCCCGAAAATGCACGGTTTAAAAGTTACAATCGATTAATCATTAGAGGGTATTTTGATATTTTCACACCCTAGACTATAAAATTACAGCACAAGAAAGTTGAGGGGGTCAAAAAATGAATAAAAGGAAGCCTAAGGGCTTGCCAAATAAATAAGATAAAAGAAGGAGGCAAATGGACCAATTAAAAGTGGCCATATTTTGTTATAAGGTGTACCAATTAGAAGAAGGCAAATGGACCAATTAAAAGTGGCCATGTTTTGTTATAAGGTGTACCATTTAGAAGAAGGCAAATGGACCAATTAAAAGTGACCATTTTTGTTATAAGGTGTACCAATTGGAAGAAGGCAAATGGACCAATTAAATGTGGCCATTTTTGCTATAAGGTGTACCAATTGGAAGTCAACATCTATTCACCACTTATGGCTGCCATTTGTATCAAAATAAGCTAAGGAAAGAAAGTATAAAAGCCCCCCCTTGCATGATGAATTCGTCCAAACCATAAGAGAAGGAAGAAGGAGGTGATTTTTCCTAAGTTTAAGGCTTTTGATTTAAATAGTTTGGTGACAAACAGGATTATAAGGAAATCAAGGAGACAAGGAAGGAAAGGAAGTGATATAGAATAAGGAATAAGGAAAAGCAAGGTTTGGTACTTTAACCATTGAGCTCCTTTTGAAAATTTTCAATTTTACAATTAGTAAAATGCTGTGACTTGTATGATTTTTAAAATATAGAAATATTATCTTGAGTTGAAATTTTGATATGTTGTTGTTTTGTACTTTAACATAAAAGAAATTTTATTTTCTTACAAACTTTGGTTTATGTTTGGTTTATGGAATTTTTGAAGGTTTGGTACTTTAACATAAAAGAAATTTTATTTTTACAAACTTTTGTTCATATGGTATATATATGCGTGTATATGGTATATATGTGAATACATATGATTCATATGTGAGTATATGTGGTATTTGTGTGAGTATATACTGTATATACATGGAGAATATGTGGTATATATATACGAAGTGAATGTGTATATATGAAATGTTATATATGCTCTACTCGGTAAATGAGTAAAACCGGTCTGGAATGGGGATTATATCGTGTGAGGTCAAGATCATGGCAACTAGTCGTGTGAGACCAAGACCACGCAGTTATATCGTGTGAGACCAAGACCATGGCAATTAGTCGTGTGAGGTCAAGACCACGCAGTTATATCGTGTGAGACCAAGACCATGGCAATTAGTCGTGTGAGGTCAAGACCACGCTTAATTATATACGAGGCCTCATTTCGAGATCGGTGTATTCATAATTACCTTGTGGAGCAAATTGATAAAATGATAATAACTGAATATATGACATGTATGGATTGCTTTTACTGTGATATTATTTTTCAATACGACTCATTGCTTTTAAAAGTGCATTATGCTTTATTATTTATTTTCCATAATTAGTTAAAGTACCCACTAAGCAATGCTTAGCGAGTTTAGTTTCTTCTAAACTCGTAGATTATTAGCAAGGAGCCAGTAGCAAGCAGAGGAGTCCTACGATCTGCCGGTCATCAACAAACTTAAGTGGTGCTCTTCATTTTGTATTTTGGTATTAGAAACTGGCATGTACTTATTTGAACAATATAAAGAGATAACTTGATGTAACATGTAAATCTAGTAATGTATAATAACTGTATGATTTTGAATTGAGTTGGGTTGTGAATATAGAAGTGCGAATTCTTCTTGCAGGATTGTAGTTGAGGTTATAAGGGTGGATTATTGGGAGTGTGCTTGTATTGAATTGTGAAACAAAATGTTTTTCATGAATAAGAAAAATCAGTTTTGTCGACACTTGGGACCACCAATTATAGGGGAAACTCTGGCAAAAATTTTTTTGGCTAAGTAAAATATTAAGACACAACCACCATGAGATAACAGTCCATCTTGGTCTATAAACGTAGGCTAAGATGGGGTGTTACAACTTTAATGGAATAATTTAGGATTTTAGATATTTTGGAAAACATATTCGATCTTAGGATTTAAGAAAATAGTTTAGAGTTTTATAGAAACAATTAAGATTAAAGTTTTTAGAAACTGTAAAGAAGATTAGGGTTTGGAGAATTAAGAAGACATTTTGAAGTTTCGAAAAAATAAGTTAGGGTTTAGATGATTAAGAAAATAGTTCGGGGCTTTTGGATTTACAAGATGGATTAGGATTTGGAATGCTCTGGATTTTTGAGCTATTGGATGAAACAATAATGAACATAATATATAATTAGGGTTTATCAATTTAGACTATTGAGTCAAAGTGATAACAAAAATAAACAAATGAAAACCAGTAAGAACAAAAATGATATAACAATTGAATGTTTAAGCAAATTCAAGATTAAGACACAAAACCTACATTGAAGGTTCCACCGACTTGTTTGTTAACTCCAAGCTACTGCCTGTATTAATATTTATTTCTTGCCAAGCAAAGATCAAAGATAGTGAGCATTGCCTTTGTTTGTTGATGAATGTTGGTTGTTTACTCCTCAATTGTTGATAATTTATTTTCTGCTATTTTCTGCCTTGTTGTTTTACTCCTGTAAATTTAATTGTAGACCGTTGTTAAAGTCTAAAATGTTATTATTTATAGGCAAAAACCTCACTCGGAATCCCTAACCCTAATATTAATTCGTCATTAAAACCAATTTTAATTCAATTAAGAAACTAAATTTAAAGAAAATAATTGAAACCATGTCGATCTGGGCAACTAGGTCGACATGGACAAAAGTCATGTCGACCTGGGCAACTAGGTTGACATGGACCAAAGTCATGTCAACCTGGGCATCTAGGTCAACATGGCCTTTGGCTCATGTTGACCTGGGGCATCCAGGTCGACATGAGCCAAGCCCTCCCAACTTGAACTAATTTTGCATTTTTAATTTTCTGGACCGGACCGTCTAAAAAAGACTTGGTTTTAGGGTTTTAAAGTTGAGTTTGTGACTTTTAAAATTGAACAGACTTATTAGAAGTTGTAAATCGAATCAAATTTATTTTGGCATTCTTTAATTAGGACAATACCAACTTAGGGACAAATTTAAGGGTCTACAGTTTGCCCCCTACTTGAATGATCTGATATTTTTAGTAGAAGAGAGTAAAAAGCAACATGACTTTGAGCAGATTTTGGATGAGGATGGATACTTGGATTTGATTTGGGTACTTGGACCCGAGATTGAATTTGATTTGACTGACCTTTTATCAGTTGAGAATTCTGGCTTAACTGGTTGTTCCATTTTTTTATGGATTGTGGGTCTTTACCCACCAAAAATGGATCTTTATCTATTGGAGATTGG
The DNA here is from genome assembly GCA_947685225.1 of Garcia nutans. Taxonomy (NCBI): domain Eukaryota; kingdom Viridiplantae; phylum Streptophyta; class Magnoliopsida; order Malpighiales; family Euphorbiaceae; genus Garcia; species Garcia nutans. The sequence continues at coordinate 8,878,486 of CANTUV010000068.1, forward strand.
GTCTTTACCCTTGAAACATAGATCTTTATCCAATTGAGATTGGGTCTTTACCCTTGAATCATGGATCTTTATCCATTAGGGATCAGGTCTTTACCCTTGAAACATGGATCTTTGTCCAATGGAGATCAGACCTTTACCCTTGAAACATGGATCTTTATCCATTGGAGATCGGGCTTTACCATTGAAACATGGATCTTTATCCATTGGAGATCGGGTCTTTAACCTTGAAACATGGATCTTTATCCATTGGAGGTCGGGTCTTTACCCTTGAAATATGGATCTTTATCCATTGGAGATCGGGTCTTTACTCTTGAAACATAGATTTTTATCCATTAGAGGTTGGGTCTTTACCCTTAAAACATGGATCTTTATCCATTGGAGGTCGGGTCTTTACCCTTGAAACATGGATCTTTATCCATTGAAAATTAGGCCTTTACCCTTGAAACATGGATCTTTATCCATTGGAGATCGGGTCTTTACGCTTGAAACATGGATCTTTATCCACTGGAGATCGGGTCTTTACCCTTGAAACATGGATCTTTATCCATTAGAGATCGGGTCTTTACCCTTAAAATATGGATCTTTATCCATTGAAAATCGGGTCTTTACCCTTGAAACATGGATCTTCATCCATTGGAGATCGGGTCTTTACCCTTGAAACATGGATCTTTATCCATTGGAAATCGGGTCTTTACCCTGGCTTCAGCTCTTTTAGCTGGACTGATCTTTTGTCTTTTTCATCTTCATTCTTTTGAGAGTTCTTTGCAAAAAAAATTCAGCTACTTTTTAATTGGCGAATTCATATATTCTCCTTGCCCCTTGTGTGGTAAAATATTGGAAGTGAGTCTCAAAATATTTTGTACATGCATAAACTGAAAAATGTGAAAGAGAGAAACTTTGCGCCTGTGTAGGCTAAAACCCATGATTTTTTTTATGCGGGCTTTGGTTGATGTTTGTAGATTGTCTAGTTCTTCGAACAAGCATGCATTTATTCTTTCTTTTGCAAAATTACTGGAACTTCCTCAAGCAATGGGCTTTCCATGCCCCCTTGATTTAATATCTTCTTTTGATTCTTTAATTCACAGGGTGTTTGCTGTTCACTTTGACAAAGAATAGACAATACAAGACAAGAAAGTGCGATGTGATATGCTTATGCATGATATGCATAGATAATACCTACAGTGGTTCCATTGGCTCACAGACTGCGGTTACTAGCTGAAATGTTCTCATAGATTTCTTCCAAATGCCCGTTCAGGTCATGCACTGGAATAGCAGAAGGCTTCATTTTTATGGCTTTCATCTTTGAGATATTGAAAACATGAATAATGGAGACCCCAAGCAGCAGAGATACATCCATTTCATACTAGGATTCAGTACGCTCACATCCTTGCCAATAACTATTTACTTTGCCCAATGTGTCCTTTGAGGTTCGATGATTCGATATACTTCCTTTAACTTGAAGGCTTCATGTGACAAAAATATATTTTTTTTGAAATCAAATGTTGGATTTGCCAAATCAATGTCAATTTACCTCAGGACTTGATTTTTCAAATTAACATATCTATAGCATAACAACCCTAGTTACTTTACTAAACTTAGGAATCATTTCTATTTAAGTAAGAATTATTGCACTTCAGATAGGCACATACACATTACTTGGTTAAAGATCTCATTGAGCTTGAGTATTATCTATCTCATATGCATGCTTATTCAACCTATCTCCACTAATAGACTCTACCTACCAAGAGAGATCAACAGGTCTTTGATAGGCTTGAAATGGGGTCTATAAGGGACACAGGTTTAAGTGAAAGCCATTTTGAGATTAGAGCCGATATGACACAATGGAAAAACCTTCACACTATAATTTTCTTATTTAGACAGTTGGAAATATGAAAAGATAGAGCTTTGAGTGTTCTCTCATCTTCTTAGTAGTAATCTAGATCTTGATTAGAATAGTCTTCATTTCTTTTCTTCTTTTCCCTTTTCTTTCTCTTTATTTTTCTTACTCTTCCCTTTTCTTTCTCTTTATTTTTCTTACTCTTCCCTTTCTTTGAGTATTTTATCATTTTGTCCTTCTTCCTGTAGGATTGTTAAGTATAGGACTTTCAAAAACTGGGTGACCTTTCTCCTTTTTCTCCGATTTTGATTGAATCTTTGGTTGGGTTTGACCAATTGAAGTCAAACTGTCCTTATAAACTAAATGGAAGCCTTTTGCTGCTTTAGGTAAAAGAGAACTTAGTTGGCTTTCTGAACCGTTTTGGGTTTAATTTTTTCTTTTTCTTTTTTTCCTTTTTTCCTTTTTTTCTTTTGACCTTTTTTTCTTTTGTCCTTTTTTTCTTCTTCTTTTCTTTTCTTTTTCTTTTTTTTTTTGTTCTAGCTCTAAAAGAGTTGTCTTGTTTGTACCAACTTGGGTTTCTAATAATGGATGAGTGGAGTGACATAAATCTCCTTTAACAGTGATAAATCATTTGTTACTCTGATGTTATCTTGATAGATAGGAGATATTAGGAGAACTTCAACTACTCTTATGGTCTTGAGAACATCAACTATCCTTATGATCTTGACTATTCATTCCTTTCTTTGATCTTCTTGCCACTTCACCTTAGTAATCATAAGACTTGTCATAAGCATCACAATAGCTTAGGGTAGGTTGTTAGGATTTGTAAGCCAATGAAAACAAAGGTAAAATTTTATGAAGGCTCAAAGAGACAACTAGGGATCGATTTTTAATAGGGTGGATACTAGTTTTTGGCTCGTCAAACAATGCCTAAATCATCTCTCCCTTAAATAAGCAGAGTTTAATTTTGCCTCAAAAGTTTGTCAAAGCATGTTCTAAGACTGACTAGGACCTAAACAAAGTTAATTATGCAGGAGCCCTCTCTAAGTAAGCATACACAACTCAATACTATAGATTAATTTCCTCATCTAGTAAAGTCATTCAAGTCATGATGCCTAGATACATTAATTCATGAATTATCAAGCTAGATTCCTCATTGGTTGAGCACCAAAATGAGCAAAGACCAACAAAAATTTTGATGAAAGTAATTTATTCAAACAACTTTAAATTTGAAAAACATGATTGTTCCAATTAAATATTAAAGAAAGAAAATAGGAAAAACAAACAAGCCAAGGGAAGTTCATTCAGTTAAGCTTCTTCTCCTTTCACATCTTCAATATTCCCTGTAACACCCCCGTACCCCAATATACGCACACCGCATATGCCTGCACAACATACGATATACGCATACCGTACAAAGGGGTGCGACGATTCATTTTAAACAAACCAATCTTTAAAATGAAAGCCTCATAAGTCAGTCCAAGTAAACTAACTTAAAAAATTTAACCTATATTTTAAATAGGTATAGATAAAACATTCCTTCATTATAATACATATATATATATATATAACATTAGTATCTAAAGGTTATCCCAAAACAGTATACTCAAAACATTTGTTAAATAAGCAGCGGAAAATATATATGTATATATATCAAAATCAATGTTTACAAAATATATATAGAATTTATATATGCTGGCAGTTCGTCTCTGATCTTGATGTTTGCAACTCAACACTGCTTTTGCCAACTCAAGCCTAGACTCAACTCAGTCTAGATGAGCTCTCCGGCACAACTGGATCTACCCTATCACCTGCACGATGAACCACAATTGCTCTAAGCAGAAAGCTTAGTGGTACAAACTTTGATTCGATCTAAATCAATGCGATGCTCATGCACAATATATATATATATATGAATATACCAATTCATTGCATTATATCTCAACATATTAATCATTTGCATCATATTTCATAATTCACATTAAAGCAAAGACAAGCATGAGGCCAAAAAGGATCTAATATGCTATTCAAAGTTTAGACTTACTGCTTTGGTCCATAATCATATTCATCAAGCCCATAGGCAATATATATATATATATCCATGGATAATGTAACAAATCCAGTCTCTTGGACCTCAACTCGGCTAGACCCTAGGGCCTCAGTATCTTGGTCCTTAACCCGGCTAGACTGTTACAGTTTTTGAGGCTTACGATCTGGTCTTTTCACCTCAAAAACATCATATTTCACATTTTCAGCTGGGCTCGGCTTACGACTCGGTCTTTTCACCTGCCCAGCAATTCATAGGCATGCCGCCAAACCCAGAACTCTGAAAATTGAATAACATACTAGGCACACAATTGATTCATTTATCTCATTATCAATCTCTTTCAGAATTCATTTCTTATTTCATTTCTCATAATCAAACTAGGCAACCATGCCCCAATTATTTCATCTTTTCTCATTCTTCTATTTCATCTAAATATCGATTGGTTACATTATGTTTTCATGTCTCATATCACATATTTCCACATTTCTTTTCATATACAATACTCAATTGCATTGAACATACATTTTGAATGATCATCATATCTTTCACAATATGCAATTCATAACATTAATCAAATGTATCAAGTAACTTAACACATTTCTCAACTAAATGTGTTAAGTCCCAATGTCATATAAATGTATGCAATCAATCAAATTTTATACTTACCTCAAATGAAACTCACACCATACCAAACTCCTCTTCCAAGATAACTCTCAACACTTGAATAAAGGTAGCTCAACTCTCTTCAAAATCTAATCCAAAGGTGATCATAAACACTCACTTAGAGATACACATAAGAAAATAAGAAAGAGAACTATCTAGGGAAAACTCTACACTTGGCACACTCAACAACACGGGCATGTCCCTGATCGTGCCCTAAACCCACAACACATAAGCTTTGACACGCTCAGTGACATGGGTGTGTCACTGGCCGTGTCAATCCTACTCCAACACAGAAGCTATGACACACCCAGTGACATGGGCATGTCACTGGACGTGTCACTCCACCAACATCACAGTAGCTATGACACGCTCAGTGACATGGGCGTGTCACTGCTCGTGTCACCAACTCAGAAAACAGAACCAATGACACGCCCAAATACATGGCCGTGTTCCTGGGAGTGTCAGGCTAAAAACTCTGAAATTGACACCAACAAAGCCACAACCAACAATCATCTTCCAATAGCCATAACAACAACACACGAACTCAACCAAAACCATCATTAATCCAAAAGTACTTGCATAAACACTAAAACAACTCGATTACAAAATCAAACACAAACACCTCCATATTCACAACTCAAAAAAATCACACAATCCACACACTTGCCTCTTTCACCAAACTCAGCCCTTTTCTCTTCAATCCAGACCCAAAAATCAAAGTTAACAAAACAACACAACCCTCAATATACCAAAACAACCATCCAACAAACTCAAGAACACAAACTCAAAAGAAAACCAAGAAACAAGTTGGAAACTTACCAAAAGTGAAGAAAATCCTTAAAACTCCAACTTGATCTCTTGAAAACCTTCAATCTTTTGAGCTTGGAAGCAACAAAATCTCTTTTCCTTTGGTTGCTAAGGGTGTCTGGCCAAAGAGAAGAAAAGATGAAGATGAAGATGAACGAAGAAGAAGAAAGAAAGAAAGTCAACCACTTAACAACTACTCTTCTCTTTTAACCAAACTACTTTTCCCCAAATTACTCTCCACCATACATTTAAACTATATAATATTAAATCCACTACATCATCTTCCACTAACATTAAACAAATCCATTTAATTAATCAAAATATCTCTTTTGACTAAAAGTCATAATCTTGTATATATTATTTTTATCTCCATATACATAACATATACACTTTAAATTATTTAATCCAATACAACAATTAACACTCCAAAATTTTAGGGTATAGTTTGGGATATTACAATTCTCCCCCTCTACAAAATAATTTCTTCCTCGAAATTACATGTTCTCCCGTCTAGAATAATTGAGGATACTGATCTCGTATCGCTTGCTCATTCTCCCAAGTTGCCTCTTCTCTACCATGATTCTTCCAAAGAACCTTTACAATTGGCACTTTCTTATGTCTCAACTCTTTCACTCCATGTGTTAAAATGACCACTAGTTCTTCTTCTAAAGATAGATCTGGACTCATCTCAATGAATTCCACTGACAAAACATGAGATGGGTCTGACCTGTACCTCCGTAGCATAGAAACATGGAAGACATTATGAATTTTTTCCAACTCAGGAGGCAAAGCTAGTCTATAAGCAACTGGTCCAACTCTCTCTAGTACCTCGTAAGGTCTAATGAAACGAGGACTCAGTTTCCCTTTGCGGCCAAATCTCAAAATTCTCTTCCAAGGAGACACTTTTAAAAATACTTTATCTCCAACATCAAACTCTATGTCTCTCCTCTTCAAATCTGAATAAGATTTCTGCCGATCTGAGGGTGCTTTCAAACGATCTCGAATAATCTTCACTTTTTCCTCCGTTTCTTTAATCAAATCGGGACCAACCAATTACCTTCTCCAACTTCATTTCAATATAGAGGTGTTCTGCATCTTCTACCGTACAATGCCTCATAAGGTGCCATTCTAATACTGGACTGATGACTGTTGTTATAAACAAATTCCATCAATGGCAAGAATCTATCCCAACTCCTAGAGAAATCAATGACACAGCTTCTTTCATGTCCTCTAAAATCTGTATCACTCTCTCTGACTGCCCATCTATCTGCGGATGAAAAGCAGTGCTAAAGTGCAATCGAGAACCCAAAACCTTAAAGTAAACTGGGGATCTCGATCAGACACTAAAGAAATTGGGACTCCATGCAATCTCACTATCTCACTGATATACAGCTCGACCAACTTCTAAAGAGAATAATCCATCCGAACTGGAAGGAAATGAGTTGTCTTCATCTATCGATCAACAATCACCCAAATTGCATCGTGCTTCTTCTGAGTCAAAGGCAAACCAGTCACAAAATCCATTGTCACTCACTCCCATTTCCACTCAGGCACTAATAAAGGTTAGAGCAACCCTGTTGGAACTTGGTGCTCGGCCTTCACTCTCTAACAAGTGAGACATTTGGATACGAACACCACATACCCCCGCAAAACCACAACCAACAAAGCCACAACCAACAATCATCTTCCAATAGCCATAACAACAACACACAAACTCAACCAAAACCATCAACAATCAAAAAATACTTGCATAAACACTAAAACAACTCCATTACAAACATCAAACACAAACACCACCATATTCACAACTCAAAAAAATCACACAATCCACACACTTGCCTCTTTCACCAAACTCAACCCTTTTCTCTTCAATCCAAACCCAAAAATCAAAGTTAACAAAACAACACAACCCTCAATATACCAAAACAACCATCCAATAAACCCAAGAACACAAACTCAAAAGAAAACCAAGAAACAAGTTGGAAACTTACCAAAAGTGAAGAAAATCCTTAAAACTCCAACTTGATCTCTTGAAAACCTTCAATCTTTTGAGCTTGGAAGCAACAAAATCTCTTTTCCTTTGGTTGCTAAGGGTGGCTGGCCAAAGAGAAGAAAAGAAGAAGATGAAGATGAACGAAGAAGAAGAAAGAAAGAAAGAAAGAGAGAAAGAAAGAAAGAAAGTCAACCACTTAACAACTACTCTTCTCTTTTAACCAAACCACTTTTCCCCAAATTACTCTCCACCATACATTTAAACTATATAATATTAAATCCACTACATCATCTTCCACTAATATTAAACAAATCCATTTAATTAATCAAAATATCTCTTTTGACTAAAAGTCATAATCTTGTTTATATTATTTTTATCTCCATATACATAACATATACACTTTAAATTATTTAATCCAATACAACAATTAACACTCCAAAATTTTAGGGTATAGTTTGGGATATTACATTCCCATCTTGAAAAGGGGATAAGAAAAAATCTTCCTCCAATCCTCTTCCAACCATGTAGGCTGTCGGTGGAGGTACTCTTCTAAATTTAGGCAAATGATTACTTTTGGTATTAGGATTATCCGGCTCAGATAGCTTACTACAGTCAGTCAAATCTTGGATCTCATGCCTTAGACGAGCACATTTATCCATTTCATGCCCTTGCATTTGATGAAATTGACAGAAGGCCTCGGCATTGATGTTTGGTAGGAGAGGATTATATAGCAGTCGAGGATCCAATGGTTGTAACAAACCCTTCTTCTGTAGCTTGTTGAAAACCCAAGATAGAGTTTTTTTCCTTTGAGAACTGTCTTTTATTTCCTTGACCAGTTGCACTAACATCCACTTCCTTTTGTGTGTTTTGATTACTCGACTGGTAGTTTCCTTTCTCTTTCCTTCTTGTTGAAAAATGGTTCTTCTCTCTTTCCCATTCTTCAATTTACAAACCAGCTTGGAGATGATCTTTGAAATCATGGATGAGTGTATGAGACATCCTTTCACGAAAACTAGGCAACACCCCTCTCACAATTATCCTTATTTGATCAGATTCATCGAGCCTCTTCTTGAGCAAAACAACCTAATTTCTCCTTCTTTTTATATAGTCCACAAGATTCTCATTTGGCCTTTGTCTAATGGACTCAATTTCCATTAAGGTAACTTCCAGCTCGATATTGTACCCATATTGTTGAATGAAAGCCTTGTACAACATGTCCCAATATTTTTCAGTACTTTTCTCTAAGGTATTGAACTAATTTTGGACAATAGGGTCCAATGAGAGCATAAAGTACCTTAAAGTTTGAGCCTTAGTAGCTCGGGCAGACTGCATAGCAGTGATATATTGCTTTACATGGAGATGAGGGTTTCCAGTACCATTGTACCTAGCAAAGAAAGGCATCTTGAACTTATTAGAGACCTCCTCATCTTGTTTAAATAGTTTGTCAATCTCGGACATCTCTTCAGTTTTTAGCTTCTTCTCAAATTTCTTTTCTAAATCAGCAATCATCTTCTCAACATCACATGTCTCGGTCTTTTCAATAGTTGTCTTCTCAACAACCTTCAGCTCCTTTTTGTCTTAAGGATCTTGGAAGTATTGAGCCCAATTGTCATCATCATCAATGATCACCTTATCATCATCAAAAGCCACTTCACCAACTTTAGCCTTCCCTTTGTCCTTTGGCTTCTTGGTGCTAGCAGATACTTCGACATTGTTCCCTAAAATTGTAGCCAATTGATTCTTCATGGTCTCGGCTAGGGCCTCCTTTATTTCTTCCATCTTGGCATTGAGGGCTTCATCCACCATTCTTTGAATTTGTTCGGGCTCCATTGCTTTTGGTGAGAAAGTGATTGAGTCACTACTAGATTCTTCATCTCCGGCATAGGTCGGATTGTCGTAAGCTTTCGCACTATCATAATCCAGGGCTGTGAGCCAGAAGGGATTAATGATATGTCATGTGATGTATGTATATATGTATGTATGTATGCACAAACAATAAACAAACAAGGATAAATAGGATGTTTCTTCCAACCTTTAACTTCCACACACGGATGGCGAGTCTCTTTTCGTAGGTATGGGGTTAACAAAACACCAACATGGGGTATCTTGTTTTTGAATAATTCCCTTAGATGTTTCAACCAATAGTTATAGTTTGAAAATGGAAATAAGTTCATGATAATTCCCATTAATTAGTTCTTAATCCATTCAACCAACTAAAGTAGCTTTTATGCTATAATGGATTAAAACTAAATTAAGAAGTTTATTATAAATAGATTTCTCAGTTGAAAAAGTAACTAATGATTCATGCCAAAAATAAGCCCATGATTAATAATTCTTAGTATAAACTAGGCTCACAATTGATTTTTGGTATTTCATAATTGACCTAAATAATTTGTAAGCTCTTTGTAAAAAAAAAAAAAGGTTGGACAAAAATAATTTTGTTTTTAAGCCCATTGTAAAAAGATTTTAGAAAAAATGGATTTTGGGCTTTGTATTTGAGTCTTGAGGAAATAATTTTTATTTGTTTTTAGAAAAGTTTTATGTCCAAGACCACCTTGAAAAGTTTTGAAAATAGCTTTGGTCTTTTGGATTTTAAAGAAAAATTTGTTTTGAGCTTACAAATGTACTTGGGTCATATTAGAAAACGAACAAACCAAATAAGCCATAATTTAAGCCAAGACAAATTAACCATAGTCAAATAACAAGCATTTGGGGAAAAACCTAAGGAAAGTAACTAGGCCAATTACATGAGCTTTAGTCTTTGGGTTGAAAGGCTTAGGTACCCATAGCAAGTATATACCAAATGGTATAAGGCTATTAGTGGTTATGCCATGCTCGATCTCCATACCTTGAGTGAAAGTATGGTATCCCTTATATAACATAACATGGGTAACACGGGCATCCTAACTCACGCACACGATGTAATCCAATATGATGCAATAGATAATATCATGATAAGAAAGAATAGAATAATAAAAAGACCAATGGAATCAACTTCTCTTATCCCTAGTGAAGTCACCACTATGAGCAGAAATTTTTGTCCCCACTCCCGGTGGAATGGTTCTAGCAACTTCGGCACTGTTTAGGCTCGGGGCCTTAGAGAACATGGGCCTAAGTCCAGAGAAAATGGAGTCGCAACCTGGACGGGCCGACAAAAAAAAAGGGTGGATGACTCAATTCCTAAGGAATCCCCAACCCCCTAATGGGTTCGAAAAGTTGGGTACGTGTGGGGAAGATGAGAAATGGCCCAGCACCCCCACAATGCCTGGTTCATTGGAAATGACCTCCTTTGCAGGTCTTAATATTATAAAATTCTTAAATATAATAATATTATCCATATTACATGCAACAATTAAAATAAAGCATCATTATATTAAAAACAAAGCAATGTCCAAACAAAACAAATAAATAGACACCTATCCGATGATGGAAACATGTCCTTACATTGTCCATGTCTAAAACTAAATAGGACACCCACCGATAGGTGGAAACATGCCCTTTACATTAATTCCCAAAATATAAAAATAATTTAAATTACATGAAAATAAATTAATGAGGTACCCAATAATGGAAACATACCTCTTACAATTTTAATACCAAAATAAACAAATAATAAGCATAATAATAAAGAAAATATCCATCCATGATAAATTAAATAAATCAAGCATTGAAATTAAATAAATCAACCATCAAAACATATAATAAACTACATAATCAAATCTAAAATTAAATAAAGCAATAAATATATAAATTTAGGATTTGTATCTTAAAATAGGATTTTAAATTTTAATTACTAAATTAGGGCTTTGGAAAAAGGAAAGTTAAATACACAGACTTATAATACATAAATGAATATAGACCCCTTCGACAAGCCAATACGGCGGTCCCGCTAGCCGGTTAGCGGGTGAGGGTCAAGGGTCAACACCCTAGAAAATTTTACAAACTGACTTTTAGGATTGTAGGTTTTGGTGTTGAAAATTAAGATTTTAGGGTTTAGGATTTAGAAAATTGGGTTTTGGGATTTTGAGGAACTAATATTATTTTTTTTAAAAATAATGCTACTAGATGTTTTAAAGATTTAGGGTTTCGGATTCATTGGATTTGGGCTTATGGGTTTGTAGGTTTACTGGATGAAGGTTTGAAAAATTAAGGTTTTTGATTTATCATTTTATAAGAAATATTTATTCAGGAAATAAATTAAGATTTTGGAAAATAATTAGGGTTCCAGGACTTTAATGGAATAATTTAGGGTTTATGATATTTTGGAAAATATATTCGATCTTAAGATTTAAGAAACCAGTTTAGAGTTTTATAGAAACAATTATTATTAAAGTTTTTAGAAATTGTAAAGAAGATTAGTGTTTGGAGAATTAATAAGACATTTTGAAGTTTCAAAAAAATAAGTTAGGGTTTAGATGATTAAGAAAATAGTTCAGGGCTTTTGGATTTACAAGATGGATTAGGGTTTGGAATGCTATGGATTTTTGAACTATTGGATGAAACAGTAATGACCAGAATATATAATTAGGATTTATCAATTTAGACTATTGAATCAAAGTGATAACAAAAATAAACAAATGAAAACCAGTAAGAACAAAAATGATATAACAATTGAATGTTTAAGCAAATTCAATATTAAGACACAAAACTTATGTTGAAGGTTCCAATGAGTTGTTTATTGAATCCAAGCTACTGCCAGCATCAATATTTATTTTTGGTCGAGCAAACATCAAAGATAGTGATCACTGCCTTTGTTGGTTGATGAATATTGGTTGTTTACTCCTCGAATGTTGATAATTTATTTTCTGTTGTTTTCTGCCTTGTTGTTTTACTCCTCTAAATCTAATTGTTGACCCTTTTTAAATTATAAAGCATTATTATTTATAGGCAACTCTGAATCCCTAACCCTAATATTAATCCATCCTTAAAACCAATTTTAATTCAATTTGAAGACTAAATTTATAGAAAACAATTGAAACCATGTCGATCTGGGCAACCAGGTCGATATTGACAAAATTCATTTCGACCTGGGCAACCAGGTTGACATGGACCAAAGTCATGTCAACCTAGCATCCAGGACGACATTGCCTTTGGTTCATGTCAACCTGGGGCATCCAGGTCAACATGAGCCAAGCCCTCCCAACTTGAACTAATTTCGCATTTTTTAATTTTTTGGACTGGACCGTCTAAAAAAGACTTGGTTTTAGGGTTTTGTAGTTGAGTTTGTGACTTTTAAAATCAAATCGACTTATTAGAAGTTGTAAATCGGATCAAATTTATTTTGGCATTCTTTAATTAGGACCGTACCAACTTTTCAAAATCACGGGTCTACACATTGCTCCTATTGATTTCTCTTCTACTGCTAAGTATAGTAACAAAAGTCTGCCAGGTTTAGGTGGTTTATAAAATATGTGGGTTCAGGCAATTGTTTCTCTTAACCAAAAGCTATAATTGATCTAGGCAAATTGGTTTAACATTTAACTTTATTGGAGTCATCAAACGCAGGTATAATTTTCTAATTCAATTCATTCAATTAATAGTCATAATTATCATTCAAAATATCATCACAGTAGCTTACTTATCCAAAATCATGTTTGGCCACGTAGCTTAAATTATTAAAACCTTAGTTGTATATTTATAAATTGAAGCTTAATCTATCTGTTTCAATTAATAACTCACCTCATATTTATTTATTATTCATAGTAGTCTTTAATTTAATTTAAAAATTTTAACTTGATCATCCAAACCTTATTTTACCTAAGTCCTAAACTTCATCTAATAACCTTAATTTACCTAAACACAAAACATTTAACCCTAATCCATATAAACCCGAATCCTAAACACTTAACCCTAATCCATATAACCTAGACCAAAGCCAAAACCCAAAATCATAATTCATGAAATAAAAACCTTAATCTATAATCCAAAGTCTTGATCATTATTTTCCAAAACCCTAATTCCAAAACCATAAAAGCCCTAATTTGTAAAACTGTGAAACCCTAGCATCCATAATCTTAATATCCAAACCCCAATTTGTAAAAGCTCTAAACCCTAATACCAGTAAGCTAATTTTAAAATCTAAATATCCAGAATCCCCTTGTTTTTCAAATATTCAAAACCATAATCATGTTTCTCTAAAATAAAATATATATTCCTATTTTCCTAAAAACCAAAACCTTAGTCCTATCTTTTAAATATCCAAAAACCCGAATCATGTTTTATTATAAAACCTTTAAACCTTGATCATTGTTTTCTAAAACCCTAATTTAAGAAAATAAAATCCTAACCTTCATCCATAAATCATAACCTTCATCCAAAAAACCCTAGTTTTTATCCTAAAACCCTAATATTGTTTTCTAAAACTCTAGTTTGTATATTTAGCCACTAATTGCAATTTTAATCTAATTTTACATATTTTGTATCGTTATATGTTAATATTAATTATTTTATTTTGTAATGGATGATTTATTTTTTATTATTTGCTTTTAATTACCGTGAATGTTTGAATGGTTTGATTTCTTTGGTTGAATGCTCTTATTGGTTTATTTTAGTTTCAAGATGTATGAGGTATGTTTCCACTTCGTGGGTATCTCATTAATTAAGATTAATGTAATTTAATTTATTTTGAGTTTTGGATCAATGTAAAGTGCGTGTGTCCACCTATGGTGGGTGTCCTATTTTATTTATTTTGTTTTTTTTTTTGACATTGGACATTGTAAAGGCATATATCCATGGATGAGAGTCTACTTTGTTTGCTTCAATTAATAAAATGATGGATGTTTATTTGTATTAATTTGTGTATAATATGGATGATTATATAATATTTGAGAATTTAATAATATTTAGACCTGAAAAGGAGGCTGGTTCCAATGAACCAGGCATTATGGGGGTGTTGGGTCATTCTCACCTTCCCTATACGTACCCAACTATAGACCCTTGATTTTTACCCTAGCTACTTTAATGCTAATTAAAGAAAGGCCTAAGTTATAATTGGTCCATTCTTCATAAGCTTAAACCAATTTTAAGCTTTTGATTAGATTGATACAATTTATTCAGGCCTAAAATAAGCTAGTTCAACCTTTAAAACCCTAAACAGGTTAGTATTGAAGGTTTAGTTGGGTTGAATTCTATATGGGACATTAATTGCACTTCATGGGTGTACCATGTCGAATTGGGATACCCCAATTCAATATGGGACATCCCATATAGAATTAGGAGGCCAAAACTTGATATGGGGACCAATTCTAGGACTCCATGTTGAATTAGGACAATCCTAATTAGACATGGTCTTGGTTTCCCTTGAATTAAATTGCTTTTAATCCGACAAGGTCTTGGTTGGTCTCAAATTAAATTTCTTTTAATTCGACATGCTCATGGCTTGTCTTGAATTAAAAAAAAATCTAATTCGATATGCCTCAATAAATCGTTTCAAAATAGGAAGTTTTACAAGGTTTTAACCTGATATATCGTTCTATAAATACAGGATTAAAGAGAACAAAAGGGCATTAGCAACAATTAACAACACCAGAATTTGAAGACAGTAAGAAGCAACCTCAAAATATTATCAAATAGTCAAGGAAAAGATCAAACACTATCAAAGCAGTAGCTCACTGTCTTGATTTCATTCCAACCAAGAAGAACAAGTTTGGTGCAAGCAAAAGTATGAACATTTAATTTTGCTGGAATCAACAAACAGAGGTGTGTTTGTCTAACTTAATTTGTTTAAATTTACAGTAAGATAATTTATTACTACTTCATCTATTAAACTATTTGTGTTTGAATTTCATCATTTTGATTTATATACAAATACATAGTGAGCATGATTGTTTCTTTTTATTTTTTTTGTACGATAAGTAGTTAGGTACATACCACTAGATTATTCTCACATATATTAGTTTAACACATCCAATAAGCCATATCCTATATAAATATCTATCCATAATTAATTGTTTAAATAACTTAAAAGTTTTACAGTGCTTAATACAAAATTTGTTTTATAAAGTTGCAAAACCTTAAATTCTATTTCTCTAAAAAAAACCCTAAACTATTTTGTAAAGTTCCAAAATCCTAATTTAATATCCAAAACCCTAATTTATTATTTTTCAAACCTTAATTTAAAAAAACCCCAGTATTATTTTCTAAACCCTAATTCTATTTTCCCCAAAAAGCCTAGCTTTGTTTTCTAAAAATCTTAAAACCCCAACTTTGTTTTCTAATAACCTAAAAAATCTTAATTTATGTCATTAGAACCCCATTTTTTATATCTATTGTTCAATATAATATTTAAGTGTATATTTAATTATTTAACTTGTTAATACATATTTATAATGGGTAATGTATTGATGTGTTTATGATGGATGATTTGCTTTAATTATCATTATTGTCCCAAGGTAGCAACCAAGAGGGAAGATGAATTGGTTTGGCTTAAGAAAAGATGGTTAATTCAAAAAATTCAAAGATTAAAAAGAAGTGTAGAAGATGTAGAAGAAGATTAAGTAGAAGATGGAACACAAAGATTTATAGTGGTTCAGATTTATCTTAATCCGACATCCATTTCTTTAACAACTTGTTAAGGTTCCTCTAGCTTTAAGTTTTTACAAGCTTAACTGTAACTTGGTATTTTCTCTAGCTCATAACAAACTACTTACAATGGTTTGAAATTACTTCCTCACAACCCTTACAAGTGTTTTTCCAGGCTCACTCTCACAACCTAAGTGTTTCCAAGCTCACACTCAAACTTAAGATTGTGTTAATGATCACACCCAACACTGAATTAATACAAAAAGTGATTTTGATGCAAAAGAAGGAAAGATGTTCACGAAGGCTATTACAAATCAAAAACTTCTTAAACATGAAGTTACATAAGGTAGTTATAGCCTTCAAGTCAAGAATTAGCCGTTTGAAGTTGGGTCCAACATGTTTAATTCTTTTCTTACACTAATTTCTGTACTAGAGCAATTTCCTGGTCAGATTTATAAAGGTCCTGTCAGAAGTGGTGAGGTCCAGTCGAAATTATGCATGGTCCAGTCTGAGTAATTGTAATTTTGCTAAAGGCTCTTCTAATGGTTGGTCCACATGGCTTCCACTTATTGAGTGGAGATCCAACGGCTTCTGACTTGAGTAATTTTTAAATATTCCCATTGGTCTTGCATCTGGTCCAGTCAGACTTTCCTTGGTCTATTTAATTTTTGAGCATACACTCAACCAGGAAACCTACTAGATATTTTGGAGAAAGTTGTCTTGTATGGTCTGGTTGGAATGTCATTTAGTCCTATTGGACTTTCATGGTACTCTAAAAAAATGAGAGTACTTCTTACCGTGAATCCTTCTGTGTGATTTAGCTCTTTTCTCATTCAAGGGTTCAATCGGTACGACATATGGTCTGGTCGAACTTCACATGGTATGGTGAGATTTTGGGAGTACTCTCCACCATGAAACCTTCTGTGTCTTTTTGGCTCATTTGGTCATCAATGGTCCAATCGGTCTTCTATGTGGTCCGGTTGGACTTTTTGTATTTCCTTTAAAGGAAATAACTTCTTGCAAAATGAAACTTGGTGCAAGTGTTAGGTAAATTCAATTTGATTTCCTAAGATCAAAAATAGGAGGGTTTGGTTAATAGTCTCCTCCTTTTTAACTTTGGCAATTAAATTAAATTTGAAACTCTAAAAGTGTAACAAATGTTTAATATGCTTCCCCTTAATGAATGCTCCATTTGAATTGATTATTTTACAATGTCTTTGTTTAACTTACTAGTTCAAATGAAACTAGTGCATTCAAGTTTTTTATTCAATTCAATTTTTTAAGTAGTTCTCCCCCTTTGACAAAGATAAAAATATAAAGGAAACATGTAATTGTAACAAAGACACCAAAAGTAATTTAATGAAGCAAAATTCAATAACAATTTCATTAATTTAGACAAACATAAGAGGCAGCAACTTTTCCATGATCCTCTTCTTCTCCATGTTCCTCTTCTCCATGATCACCTTCCTCAAATTCCCTTGGTTGAGAGGCAGCAACTTTTCCTTCCTCTTCTTGAGGATAGGAGCTATGAAGGAAGGGTGAAAAACTAGGTTCATCTTCAAAGCATTTTGGTAATCCTAATGCTTCTTGGTTGGATTTAATGTCAAGGTGAAGATGAGAGATGTCATTTGTAATCTTGTCTATCCTTAAGCTTTGTGAGCTCATTTGACCTTGAATATCTTAAATAAGTTGAAGGATGGATGATTAAGGTCTTGGAGTTGGGGTTCTTAAGAATTCCATTTGGAAATTCTCTTCACCTTCCTCTACAATCCTTGGTCATTTTCTTTGTTGAGCCCTAGTACCTAGTGCTCCTAGTATGCAGACAAAGTTCCCATCTTCATCCCTAATACATTTGGCATGTTTGAGATAGTCTATGTTTATGGATTTTTTGGTGGGATCTAGAGGATTGGAGTTCTTTGTTTGTTGGTGTAAGTGCAATAACATATTTTGCTATTTGTGTGATTTATGAAGAGAGAAGGTTGAGTCCTGAGTTAGTTTTCCTAATGTGTAGGAAAGTGTCAATGAGAAATTTTTTCATTTGGATGGATTGACCTCTAATCAAGAAAAAGAGGAAGAGTAAGTCCTTTTGGGTGACTTTCTCATTGCTCTCACCCCTAGCACTAATGGTATAGATGACAATCCTATGCAACATCCAATAAGTGAGGGTTCTAAGGTTCTTGGCATTGATTGTTTATGGAGAGAGGTTTCAATGAAAATCTCTTTCCAAAATTCTAGTTGAACTTTAGGAGTTAGGGGAAAGGTAGAGATTTGAGATATGCCTTCAATTTGAAAGCCCTGAATGGATAAGAAATCTTCTAGGGTAAGTCCATATTCTTGGTTGAATAATCTAAAGGAAACACCATAATAGCCTAAGGGATTTGTGCACTCTTTGCCAACAACCAAGGTTGTTAGGAAGCCCTTTCTCAAGGATTCCCAACCAAGATTATCACACTCCAAGAACACAAATTTTTCCCATCCCAAGGTTCTAAGAAAACCCCTAATGCCATTCTCAATCCCTAATGATTCTAGAGCGAGTGAGGAGAACAGACGGTTTGGTTCTACGGGTTTTAGAATAGCATACCTTTGTCTTTCTTCTTCATCTTTGAATCTTATCTTATGGATTCTTCTAAGAGCTTCTTCTTGCTGAGAAGGGAATCCATTCCCTTTCCTTTTTTAGCTCTTGAAGCCTTCTTCTTGAGTTCTATAGGTGCCATTGTTTAGTTTAAGAAAGAATAGATGAAGAAGAGAGTTTGATTCAAGTAAGTTTGAGTGTTTTTAGTTTAAGTGTTTAGAGTTTCATAAAAGAATGTAAAAACTTATATTGAGGGGTATTTATAGTGTTTAGGATGAAAAATAGCCATTTATAGTTGTTGAAGACAAAATGTGCACGTTTTGATTGAGTTTCAATGGCTAGAAATTTTTAAATTTAGACATAAAGTTTGGTCGGACTTGGAGAATTATGATGGTGAAATTTGAAAATTTTGAAAAGTATGGTCAGAATATGTAAGGACCTAATGGAATTTAACTTTTGAGCATAACAGTCATATAATTTTAAAAAATTTCAATCATACCATAGAAAGTATAGTCATACTTTTGCAGATAAAATGAAATGAAGAATTTTCTAATAAGTGCGGTCGGACTAAAGGATGGTCTGATCGGGAAAATCTAAAAATTTAGAATTTTTCAAGGAAAAGAATATTTTTAAAGTGAAGATACAAATATTTGAGCAAAAATAGATATTGATTTGAAATTTTGGATCAAGTAAAGTAGATTTTTTCAAGCATTTTTGAGCTTATGAAATTGTGCTTCCATCTAACATTCCTAAGTGTTGTTTTATAAAGTTCAACCTTTCTTCATTTAAGGGTTTGGTGAATATGTCAGCAAGTTGGTTTTGTGTATCAATGAACTCTAGGACATCATTTTGGTTTTGGACATTGTCTCTTAAGAAATTATGCCTAATATCTATATGTTTTGACCTAGAATATTGAATTGGTTTTTCTAATAAATTTATGGCACAAGTGTTATCAAACTTAATGGCAATGTGTTCAAAAGATTTTCCATAGTCAAATAATTATTGTTTCATCCAAAGAACTTGAGTACAACAAAAACATGCAGCAATATATTTGGCTTTTGCGGTAGATAGGGTAACCAAAACTTGTTTCTTGCTAAACCAAGAAACTAGGCATTCACCAAGAAAATGACATGCCCCGGTCATGCTCTTTCTATCCAAAAGACTACCAGCATAATCGGTATCTAAAAATCCTAATATGTCGAATGATGTATTCTTAGGATACCAAAGTCCTAAATGCAATATGCCATTTAAGTATTTCAAAATTTGTTTAGTAGCATTCAAATGAGATTCCCTAGGGCATGATTGAAATCTAGTACAAAGACAAACACTATACACTATATCAGGTCTAGATGCAGAAGTAAAGTAAATATCCAATAATACCTCGACATTTTTTCTCATCTATTGCCTTACCACTTTGATCATTGTCAAGCTGTAGAGATGTGCTCATGGGAGTTTTGTTTGACTTGCAACCATCCATTCCAAATTTCTTAAGGAGTTCCCTTATGTAGTTAGATTGGTTAATGAATATCCCATATTTGCATTGCTTTATTTGTCGCCCAAGGGAGAATTTGAGTTCACCCATCATGCTCATTTCAAATTCCCTAGTCATATAAGAAGCAAATTCTTTGCATAAGGATTCATTAGTAGCACCAAATATAATGTCATCAACATAAATTAGTACAATTAATATATTATGCCTATTCATTTTAACAAAAAGAGTTGTCTACTTTGCCTTTTGAAAAATCATTGTCAAGCAAATATGCACTACGTCTATCATACCAAGTTCTTGGATCTTATTTCAATCCATATAATGCTTTTGTACGTTTAAAAACAAGATTTGGAAATTTATAATCTTCAAAATCGGGACGTTGTTCAACATAAACTTTCTCATTGATAAATTCATTTAGAAATGCACTTTTAACATCCATTTAAAAAAGTTTAAAATTCATGTATTATTTGAATGCAAGTAGTATCCTATTAGCTTCTAATCTAGCAATAGGGGTGAATGTCTTATCATAGTTTATGCCTTCCTCTTGGTTATACCCTTTTGCTACCAATCTAGCTTTATTTCTAGTGATGAGAACATTTTCATCAAGCTTATTCCTATATACCCATTTACATCCAATAATTGGATGATCCTTAGGTCTAGGAACAAGTTCCCACACATTATTTCTCTCAAATTGGTTGAGTTCATAGCAATCACCCAACATTCATCACTAAGAGCCTCATCAATTATCCTCGGCTAAATTTGAGAAACAAAAGGAAAATTAACATCTAAGTGTTTAAGTTTGGATCTAGTAGTTACTCCCTCTGATGTTTTGTAACACCCCGATACCCTATATAAGTACTATACATATACCTAGTATACATACAGTAAGTATATAAAGTATAAGGATGTCACTTTTCGTTACCATTTAAAAACCTGTAACAGAGTTCTAACCACAATACGTTAATTTACATAACATTTACAAAATCATTTTCTTTATCAAAACTTTATTTATACATATAAATATCCTCTCGTCAGAAATACATCAAAATTAAAAGTTATACATGTATGCATTACCCTCTAGTTGGTCTCGACAAACCTTTACCCTTCTCGTGGCATAACGAAAAACTTTGCATCTTCCACCAAGCTACCTGCGCGATTACACATACGCGCTAAGCCCGAAAGCTTAATAGTACAAATATAAAATATAAACATACATTATAAATATTCTATTATATAATGATATATCAATTCAATGTACAATTAGTTCTTATCATGTTTTTCCTTCTTAATTGCAACTTTCATATATCTTGACTAATTTCATATATTATATACGTATATACAAAACATTACCACCGACCACAATTCAATACTAATGCTCATAATCAATTCATCAATATACATACATTATATATATCATACCAATCAAGAGTCACATTTCCAAGGAAGACAATCCTTATCACCAAACATAATTCCTCATTAATACCCACAATCAATATACGCATCATATATCGTACTTCACAACATTAGTTTGTTCACAATTCATTAATCATAAATCACATATCCAACAAAGGCAATTATTATTACCAACCATCATCCATCACTAATATCCATAATTTATATATTTCATTACTCATTTATTTCAACATTTATATATATCACATTTACAACAAATGACAGACTCGGGCCCAAAAGACACTAATATGCTATTCGACTTTCAGAGTTAATGCTTTGGTTTAATTATCACATTTATCAATATCCCAACTAGGCTTCAAGGACTCATCCAACCTAGCTTCAAGGGTTGTAACATCTCAATTAGGCTTCAAGGACTAGACCCAACCAAGCTTCAAGGGGAGTAAAACATGTTAAACTTCAACCCAACTTGGCTTCAAGGATCAAGCCCAACCTAACTTCAAGAGATTGTTACTATTAGGCATGCCACCAACAACAAAACTCTGAAAATGAATAACACATTAGATACACAATTCATTGATTATTTCATCATCAATATCATTTTCAATTCTCATCATCATTTAGGCAAACATGCCTCACATATCTCAATTGAATTATCATAGCCAATCACAATGGCTTCATATCACATTTGAGTTATCATTGCCAATAACAATGGCTTCATATCACATTTGAGTTATCATGGCCAATAACAATGGCTTCATATCACATTATATCTCAAATTACCTATCATGTTTCATCATTGATATATGCAACATCAATTACATTACTAAACAAACACATTATTAATCAATCATACCATATAGGCATGCTTCATTCATATCATTCAAGCATACATAATCCATTTCATTGCACATGTATCTTAAATTCATTGTCATATAATCCATATGTCCTTTTATTTCATTTTGATCATCATCATCAATCATGCTAACATCACATTTCATCATTTCTTAAGACACATTAACACCATTCGTTATTAGAACATTTATCATAACAAATTGCATTATACATACCTTTCTTTTGGATGATCATTATAGCTTTCACACTATACAAATGACAACATTAGTAACATTGAATTAACAATATAATAATCTACTTAATACATTTATACCAAGGGTGTTAAGTCTCAAAATCATATAAAAGATTACATTTATGTAAGTTTGTACTTACCTCAAGAACTACTCCCATCAATCTATACATTTCCTTTTCCAAGAATTCTTCACTTCCCAAATTAGGGCAAATCACCTTCTTTCAAAACCCTAATCCAAAGAATGATACAATCCATCAATTCCAATACAATTTATCACTTTTTAACCTCATTTCAAACCTTTATAACACACATTACAAACCAACTCTTCAAGCCAAAGCCCACGGCCGTGGCCAACTCAACCCCCACGGGCGTGGGTTAAGGAATGGTTCTGCCACACTTGCACCTACCCTCCACGGCCATGGCTCCAAACAACTATGAATGGCCATGGCCATGGCACCCCAAGGCCACGGGCGTGGCATCCAAAATGCTACTGCCCCTCTTCCAAAATCATGTATTCTTCACTTCTAATTCCAACAAACACAAACAACTTGAAGATTAACAAGAATAATTAACTAAACTAAACATAAACAACAATTATCAACTCAAAACCCTAACACAAATTCAACACAACCACTTCCAACCTCATCACCAACTTAACTTCTCATCTATCAAGCAATTTAAACACTTAAAATCACATCTACAACAACTTAATCATACCATCATCAAACCACAATCCAACTCAAACATAACTTCAAATATAACAAGAGAAAACTTACCAAAATGATGAAATTTCTTGAAATTCCAACTTGTATACTTAAGACCTTCCTTCAATTTGAGCTTGGAATCATCAAAACCCTCACTTGCTCTCTTGTCTCTTTGAGGAGCCGGCCACCATGGAAGAAAAGGAAAGAAAATCACAAATGAAGAGGAAAAGTCAAATTTCTCTTCTTCTTTAAATCTCCACCAAGCAAATTAAGTAGGAAAATACTAACATGCCCTCTTCTCATAAGCTTTCACTTACTATCATTAACATACCCTTTTAAGTAATTTCACATACAACAATTAAAATATCCTCTTCCCTTGACTTTCCATTTGACCAATGTATTTGTTATATATATTGCCATATACACTACATATACATTTCTCTCTACACCTTACTTTCCTTTCAAAACAACACATAAACATTATCTTTAAATTTTCTTGATCAACTTAACAAATATACATAATCCACTAGCACCACAATATCAAAACTTCTAGGGCATAATTAGGGATATTACAATTCTCTCCCCCTTAAATAATTTCGTCCTCGAAATTATCAGTACCGTAACAATCCATTCTTAACAAAATACTATCTTAACTTCCATACGAAGTTAATTATATGCTGAAGTTATTATGTCATCAAACCATATAACTTCAATTCTCCCCTTTAGAATCAACTATCTTCTTTAAATTCCATAACTCATCATTCTAATTGTTTATATATCTTATTACTTCATTGATCAAACATTCAAGAGAACTCATTACATTTCCTATTAATATCTTAATACAAGAATCAGATCATTTTATAGTACACTTATACTTCATCCAATCCTTATATTTAATATATATATATATATATTTACCCCTTTGTAATTACTTTCTTAACTTTAACCTTAAAAACCATTGGTTTATCTCTGAGTATTAATTATCCCATTGTTACAATCACTGTCTAAAAAGACATTTATCAAACCTCACTGGATAACAAAATCCTTATTTTTCACAAATGGAGTTACTTCTTTAGCATGCTTTTCCCTTAACTTACATATTAATACATTACCTTTCAACTTATTTTTATAAATAATCAATCTTTTCCCCTTTTTATCATGATTTATAACTACTATAACTCCATTCATTCATGTTCAATCACACTTTACAATTTTACATCATATACATTTTCATGTAAGTAATTATACTCTCAGTACAACTATACATATGAAATTTCAATAATGATCCATAACCTTAGCCGGATCTAGATCAATTGATCTATCTGTCACAATATACCCACGTTCCAATCTTGTTCAATTTCAACCAACAATTAATTTATTTAACTTATCAAGAAATTTCACAATTTTCATATATATATATATATATATATAACTTAATTCCATTAGGGCAAACTTATATTCAATTCCTGATCTCTTCTGATCCATTTTCAGTCAAATCATCATGATAACAAATCACTTCATATTATCTTAGTAAAATTCCCATCAATTCTCATAATAATTATATACCATATTTACTATTTATAGTTCTTTCACTTAAACCTCAAATTCATTCATTTATTCATTTCATATCATAAACATATTCAGTATAACTCCCAATCACATTTTATATTTTCTCCCTTTTTAATATCTCCACATCTTTCATATCATTGTTGTTTTTATTTTGAGTACTTTTTGTCATATTATCCATAACTCAAAATATTTCCATACTTCTCTTTTCTCTCTTTACCTTCATAATTATAACCAAATTCTTAACATAAAATGATAAGGTACAACCTTATCCATCACAACTTTGCACTATACTTCTCACACATAATTTTCAATTTCACCACATCTGTATTACAATCATTTTATCTAAGACCCAAATCCATGGATAACAAATTAATCAATCAATATACTGAACAAAACACATGACCTTAAGAGATTCATATTCAAGCCTGAAATTTTCAAATCAATTCAATTCTTTTATAATTTTATTCTCAATCTTTACAAATACAAGGCTAAGGTATCTCTCAAAAATTACATATTCCCTTCTTTACATTTTTGCTATATCAGAAGTTAACACATTCTAACTCCGTTTCAAACCAAGTTGCACTCGATTATATAATCTTTATTAACTTCAGTTATGTTCCAACAATATTACTATATGCATATTCAATCATATGCAGTTTCTATACAATTTCTATTCGTCACTTCATTTCTAATCTATTTACAATCTCTTATAATATATAATTGCCTAGAACTTTCCATATGTGAATATTTTGGAACTCTAAACATCATATGATCATCAAATTCAATGCTCAATATAGCAATTTTTCACTGTCCAATATTACTCAAGTCCATTTCATTCTCACTTCCATCACATAATCCATCTAGGTTTACACAGTTCAAGACCTAATCTTCCTTAGGTCCACTAATACATACAACATCATTTTCCATATCACTAATTCTATAATTATACCACATACATATTCATAGGTCATCTCATAATGTGATTCACAATTTTTTTTTTTTATATATCTATCATGATTTCATTCATATTGAAAAACTCAATTCACCTATCATGTACATGTATACACTTAATTATAGGCTCTGATTTGTTTTCCTTTTTCATACATTCAATACCCATTTAATGTTTATCACTTTCTCTTAAACACTATCATTCTCATTCTCCCCATATGATGTAAAGTATTTATTCATACAACAACTATATATATATATATTGACTATAACAACACTTCATATCCATCTCAGTCACATTCTTAAGGTGACATCTCTTTCACTTTTATCTTTAGAAGCATTTAATATGCTTCCATATCCATTTATACCCTTTGCAATAAAATGACTTAAAATAACTCATTTTCATTTGCTTATCCACTTCCCTTTTTCTTCAAAACAAATTCTCATTTTATCAATCATATTACTCAATTCATAATACTTTCTTATGCAATATTAGTCATTTCACCTAACTCATATATTGAATATACATTAAACCATCAATATTCAAATAATCTTTTTCAAATTCCACTAAAACTTTAACTTTTCAACTCACTACTTCGCTTAAACTTCAATTTGCCAAACTCATCTTTTCTTAACATCACTTTAACAACATCTTATATATATATATATATCACAAAGCAATATCAAAACATATAATTTTCACAATTATCAAGCTCATTTCAAAAATCTCAAACATCACATATTACCCTCATTACCATGAGCTTTCACAATATCCTAACACCTCACATTTCAAACATTGAATTCACAATGTTTGCATTAAAACAACAATACCAATTTATATTTTTACTTAACCAATATTATCTCTTTTTCCTTTAAACAAAACCTTAACGGTATATATATATATCCCAACTTTACATAATCACACCTTGTCTCTACTAATCAACTCATTCAATATTAACAATTCGATATTATTTCCTCTGTCTAGCAAACTCAACATTAGCAAACCCAACATAAACTTTATTATAAAGAGGTTCAAAGTATAGAAGAAAAGTACATACTCTTATCTTGATTTGATTTTCAACTCATTTTCAACTTTATTCTTCTTTTCATTTCTTTATATTTCAATTCACATTATGCCCTACATAATATTGCTCATAAACATCAACATTACCTTCCATGTTGCACACAACATGACATTTTTCATATGCATCAACAATATGCATATATCACATTACATTTTACAATTCGTTTCTCATAATCAATTAGGCACTATGCCTCAATTATAATTCATTTCCAACATCATTGCCAACAATCATGGTTTCTCATCACATCAACATAGTATACACATATATCATCAACTATATTGAACATCTCATATAACACAAATATTCTACAATTCATATTATGCCACATCCGAGACCAACCTAGGTGTCAATGCATATGCATGTATTACAAATTTCATTTCAAAACTTTTCTTTCTTTTTTTTTACTTCTATTTAAACTTTAAAAATTTTTTTTTTTGAACATCCACTCAGACAAAGAATCTCGAACCTAAGCTCTGATACTAAAATAATTGTAACACCCCGATACCCTATATAAGTACTATACATATACCTAGTATACATACAGTAAGTATATAAAGTATAAGGATGTCACTTTTCGTTACCCTTTAAAAACCTGTAACAGAGTTCTAACCACAATACGTTAATTTACATAACATTTACAAAATCATTTTCTTTATCAAAACTTTATTTATACATATAAATATCCTCTCGTCAGAAATACATCAAAATTAAAAGTTATACATGTATGCATTACCCTCTAGTTGGTCTCGACAAACCTTTACCCTTCTCGTGGCATAACGAAAAACTTTGCATCTTCCACCAAGCTACCTGCGCGATTACACATACGCGCTAAGCCCGAAAGCTTAATAGTACAAATATAAAATATAAACATACATTATAAATATTCTATTATATAATGATATATCAATTCAATGTACAATTAGTTCTTATCATGTTTTTCCTTCTTAATTGCAACTTTCATATATCTTGACTAATTTCATATATTATATACGTATATACAAAACATTACCACCAACCACAATTCAATACTAATGCTCATAATCAATTCATCAATATACATACATTATATATATCATACCAATCAAGAGTCACATTTCCAAGGAAGACAATCCTTATCACCAAACATAATTCCTCATTAATACCCACAATCAATATACACATCATATATCGTACTTCACAACATTAGTTTGTTCACAATTCATTAATCATAAATCACATATCCAACAAAGGCAATTATTATTACCAACCATCATCCATCACTAATATCCATAATTTATATATTTCATTACTCATTTATTTCAACATTTATATATATCACATTTACAACAAATGACAGACTCGGGCCCAAAAGACACTAATATGCTATTCGACTTTCAGAGTTAATGCTTTGGTTTAATTATCACATTTATCAATATCCCAACTAGGCTTTAAGGACTCATCCAACCTAGCTTCAAGGGTTGTAACATCTCAATTAGGCTTCAAGGACTAGACCCAACCAAGCTTCAAGGGGAGTAAAACATGTTAAACTTCAACCCAACTTGGCTTCAAGGATCAAGTCCAACCTAACTTCAAGAGATTGTTACTATTAGGCATGCCACCAACAACAAAACTCTGAAAATGAATAACACATTAGATACACAATTCATTGATTATTTCATCATCAATATCATTTTCAATTCTCATCATCATTTAGGCAAACATGCCTCACATATCTCAATTGAATTATCATAGCCAATCACAATGGCTTCATATCACATTTGAGTTATCATTGCCAATAACAATGGCTTCATATCACATTTGAGTTATCATGGCCAATAACAATGGCTTCATATCACATTATATCTCAAATTACCTATCATGTTTCATCATTGATATATGCAACATCAATTACATTACTAAACAAACACATTATTAATCAATCATACCATATAGGCATGCTTCATTCATATCATTCAAGCATACATAATCCATTTCATTGCACATGTATCTTAAATTCATTGTCATATAATCCATATGTCCTTTTATTTCATTTTGATCATCATCATCAATCATGCTAACATCACATTTCATCATTTCTTAAGACACATTAACACCATTCGTTATTAGAACATTTATCATAACAAATTGCATTATACATACCTTTCTTTTGGATGATCATTATAGCTTTCACACTATACAAATGACAACATTAGTAACATTGAATTAACAATATAATAATCTACTTAATACATTTATACCAAGGGTGTTAAGTCTCAAAATCATATAAAAGATTACATTTATGTAAGTTTGTACTTACCTCAAGAACTACTCCCATCAATCTATACATTTCCTTTTCCAAGAATTCTTCACTTCCCAAATTAGGGCAAATCACCTTCTTTCAAAACCCTAATCCAAAGAATGATACAATCCATCAATTCCAATACAATTTATCACTTTTTAACCTCATTTCAAACCTTTATAACACACATTACAAACCAACTCTTCAAGCCAAAGCCCACGGTCGTGGCCAACTCAACCCCCCACGGGCGTGGGTTAAGGGATGGTTCTGCCACACTTGCACCTACCCTCCACGGCCATGGCTCCAAACAACTATGAATGGCCACGGCCATGGCCCCCCAAGGCCACGGGCGTGGCATCCAAAATGCTACTGCCCCTCTTCCAAAATCATGTATTCTTCAATTCTAATTCCAAAAAACATAAACAACTTGAAGATTAACAAGAATAATTAAATAAACTAAACATAAACAACAATTATCAACTCAAAACCCTAACACAAATTCAACACAACCACTTCCAACCTCATCACCAACTTAACTTCTCATCTATCAAGCAATTTAAACACTTAAAATCACATCTACAACAACTTAATCATACCATCATCAAACCACAATCCAACTCAAACATAACTTCAAATATAACAAGAGCAAACAAGAGAAAACTTACCAAAATGATGAAATTTCTTGAAATTCCAACTTGTATACTTAAGACCTTCCTTCAATTTGAGCTTGGAATCATCAAAACCCTCACTTGCTCTCTTGTCTCTTTGAGGAGCCGGCCACCATGGAAGAAAAGGAAAGAAAATCACAAATGAAGAGGAAAAGTCAAATTTCTCTTCTTCTTTAAATCTCCACCAAGCAAATTAAGTAGGAAAATACTAACATGCCCTCTTCTCATAAGCTTTCACTTACTATCATTAACATACCCTTTTAAGTAATTTCACATACAACAATTAAAATATCCTCTTCCCTTGACTTTCCATTTGACCAATGTATATGTTATATATATTGCCATATACACTACATATACATTTCTCTCTACACCTTACTTTCCTTTCAAAACAACACATAAACATTATCTTTAAATTTTCTTGATCAACTTAACAAATATACATAATCCACTAGCACCACAATATCAAAACTTCTAGGGCATAATTAGGGAATTACATGTTTCAACAATGATGAGTTCTTTTAGATGATCTTTCTTGTATCCACAATCCTTAGGTAGCTCTTGAGTCTCCTCATCTTGTTTATCATGATTATTCTTTGATGCATCAATTTGTTCAAGTGTACCTACAAAATCATCAAGAACACTACCTTTCTTTTGATCAAGTTTAGAGGATTCATCAAAAACAACATGCATTGATTCTTCAACCACTATAGTTCTTTCATTGAATACTCTATATGCTTTGCTAAATGATGAATATCCTAAAAATATGCCTTCATTTGATTTGGATGAGAATTTTCCAAGATTATCCTAAGGTATGAAATTTTGGGTATTCTTCCATTCCATACCTCATAAGAAGTTATATTTATCAAAGGTCTCTTATAGACACTATTTGAAATGTAACAAGTAGTATTAACAGCTTTTGCTCGAAAGTAAGATGATAGTTCATACTTATTGAGCATTGTTCTAGCCATTTCAACTAAAATTCTATTTTTCCTTTCAACCACAACATTTTATTGTGGTGTTCTAGGAGCCGAAAAGTTATGTGAAATACCAAGTTCATTGCAAAAGTTTTCAAAATTTTTATTTTCAAATTCTTTTCCATGATCACTTGTAATAGATATGATCACATTGCCTTTTTCATTTTGAACTCTTTTTGCAAATATTTTAAAATGATTAAAAGCTTCATTCTTTTGAGCTAGAAAATTTATCCATGTAAACCTTGAGTATTCATCCACAAGTACAAATGCATATAATTTTTCACCTAGGCCAGCAACTCTATTTGGTCCAAACAAATCTAAATGAATAAGTTCCAAAGATCTAGATGTACTTACAACATTTTTAGATTTAAATGAGCTTTTAAGCTGCTTACCAAATTGGCAAGGTTCATATGTTCTATCTTTATTAAATTTGACTTTGGGAAGACTATCAATAAGCTCTTTTTTACGAATGTATTACAAATGATCCATACTAGTCTAGTCTTCTATGCCACAATTAAGCATCATTATAAATAGAAATAAAAAATTTAAATGCATTGTTGGAATTTATGCCAATTCTATATGTGTTACTGATTCTAGCTCCTTTGAATGCAATTTCACCATTTAAATTTGTAACTTTGCATCCTTTGGAATCAAAATTTACATTATATCCTTTATCACATGATTGACTTACACTAAGCATATGTGTTTCAACCCATCAACAAGCCAAACATTTTTAATCAAATTTTTACCAAGCATGCCAATAGAGCCAATGTCAATTATTTTACATTTAGCATTGTTTCCAAAAGTAACATTACCTCCACGCTTATAAGTGAGAGTTATAAAAAGCTTTGCATTCCCCGTCATATGCCTTGAACATCCACTATCCATAAACCAAGAACTCTCATTGATAGTGGATTTTAGACATACCTCATTGGAGTCTTTTTCATCCTCAATAGCCATGAGACATAGATTAGCAATTTCTTCCTCATCTTCTTCTTCTTCTTCGCTTAAGGAAGAGTCATCCCATATAGCTTTGAGAGATTTCTTCTTTTTCTTTATCCCACTTTTTTTTGTTCTTCAATTTGAAGCAATCCGACTTGATATGCCCAGATTTGCCATATTCATAGATTTTACTTTATTCTTTTTATCTTTGAAGAAAGTTTTAGAATGTGTACCTTTGTTAGTTTGCAATCATCTCTTTGTCTTCCAATCATTCATCCTTTTATAAAACAATGTCATTTCTTCTTCATCATCACTATCTTCATTGGTTGAACTCTCAACTTCTTTGATTGCTTTGAGAGCTATTGCTTTCCTCTTTTCCTTTTCACCTTGTTCTTCATCACTTTTGGTGTGCAATTCGAAGGTGAGTAGTTTTTCGACAAGTTCATCAGTTCTCAAGAAACTTAGATCATGAGCTTCTTTTATTGAAGAAACCTTAGGCTCAAAGTTCTTTTACCTCTAAGTGCTCTCAAGATTTTTCTATTGACTTCATCTTGATCATATATTTTGTCATATTTCTTTAATTCGTTGACGATAGTAAGTAATCGATTTGTCATGTCTGTAACATTTTCGCTGTGCTTCTTCTTGAATAGCTCATACTCATGTTTATACATTTGCTTCTTAGTAAGCCTCACTTGGGTAGTACCCTCACGATAGTTCTCAAGAGTTTTCCAAATGCAATGAGTGTTAGTAAATCGTGAAGAATCTGCAACCCTTGCCGCAGCGGAAAACAAAAAATTCTTTCGATTTACTCACAGGATCCATGTGATCCATTCAATTCGATAAAAGAGATTCGAAACTAACCTTTTTGTGTAGCTTCAAAACGATTAACAGATGCTGCCTTCTGAAGACGAACACCCTCTAACGAAATCCACACAAACGTACGCCGGTCTGAGTGCTAGCTCACCAACGGCAGTGGCTGAACCTTTTCAAAACGAAACTAGGGTTTTTTAGGTTTTTTTTTCTCTTCTTACGTTTTCTTTTGCAAAACGAAATTATAAGATCATTAAACCTCCAGTCCTTTTTAAAACCGTTTTAAAAGACTTCTTTTTATCAAAACCCTAACTGTCCATATCCCATATGGACCCACGTTTTAATAATTATTATCTAATAATAATTATTATAACAATATTATTATTAATATCTAATAATAATAATAATACTAACAACAATAATTAAATATAATTATTATTATTTAAGTACAGCCTACGTTCTATGTGTGTGACCCGATAGGCTCATATTAATTGGTAGTGTATTTCAATCTCTATTGAAATGCACAAATCATAATTGGCCTCTAGCAAGACATTACGACTACCCAATTAATCATGAGAATCATCATAAATGAAAAACCTGAAATAGTACATGCATTAATCCCTTTGTCACACGATATCTAGTTTGAACATAAGTCATAGTAAATGTCATACTTATATTGTCCAAACTTATGATTACTCGATCTCCAAGTTAACTGATAAACAAATAAGATTGATCTTATATCAACTTATTTGAGCATGGCCATGCATTTCTCAGTTACACTTATCGAGGGGCCCAGAAGATATCTCTCTCATAGAGAGGGACAAATTCCATCTTGATTGTTCATTTTCCTCTACATAATTTATATCATGTTCAAGCATAACCTTTATAATTATCTAGTTACAGATAACGTTTGATCATGTCAAAACATAATATTCCTTATGTTGGAAACTATGACAATCTCAAGTCAAAGGATTAAATGAAAACTATTATCAGATACACTTATGACATTAAACCATGAAGTGATATCTATGTGGGTCTATCCAATACACTGTTCTCTAACATGTATCCATAATATTGATTTGTATCTTCATACCTATAATCATCTTATGATTATCAAATTAATATTACACTAGTTATATTTATTATTATCTCCATAACAATAATAAACCAGGGATATAATCATTATTATATATAACATGCAAACATAACAATGATAATAAAAACTTCTTTATTAATAACAAAATGAATAACATTAAGGTCCAAATCAATGGCCTAGGGCATATACACTAACAGTCTCCCACTTGCACTAGGCCTAGTCTAACAAATATCTCATGCCCATAGACCTAGTGTCCTGATCATGCTTGACCCGCGAGAGAGGCTTTGTCAATGGATCTGCTATGTTGTCATTTGTGTCAACTTTGCATATCTTGATATCACCTCTATCAATGATGTCTCGAATGAGGTGAAATCGCCTGAGTATGTGCTTAGATTTTTGATGGGACCTTGGCTCTTTTGCTTGCGCTATGGCACCATTGTTGTCACAATAGATAGCCATAGGATTAGCAATGCTAGGCACCACTCCAAGCTCAGTGATGAATTTCTTCAGCCAAACTGCTTCCTTAGCAGCATCTGATGCTGCTATATACTCAGCTTCTGTTGTAGAATCTGCTACTGTGCTTTGCTTGGAACTTTTCCAAGTAATGGCTCCACCATTCAATGTGAATACAAAACCTGACTGCGATTTGTAATCATCTATATCAGTTTGGAAACTAGCATCTGTGTAATAATTTACAACTAGTTCATCTTCCAAACCTCCATAAACTAAGAAAACATTCTTAGTTCTTCTTAGATACTTAAGAATGTTCTTAACAGCTGTCCAGTGACCCTCACCAGGATCAGCTTGATATCTACTTGTTGTGCTTAAAGAATATGAGACATCAGGTCTAGTACATAGCATGGCATACATAATAGATCCAATAGCAGAAGCATAAGGGATCTTATTCATTCTATCTCGCTCCTCAGATGTCTTAGGACATTGATTCTTGCCAAGATGAATACCATGTGACATAGGCAAGAATCCTTTCTTGGAATCTTGCATACTGAACCTCTTCAACACTTTGTCAATGTATGTACTTTGACTTAAGCCAATTATCCTTCTAGATCTATCTCTATAGATCCTTATACCAAGGATATATGCAGCCTCTCCCAAGTCCTTCATTGAAAAAGAATTCCCTAACCAATCTTTAACCTTTTGTAAAGTGGGGACATCATTTCCAATGATCAATATGTCATCTACATATAGGACTAAGAACACGATAGCACTCCCACTAACCATCTTGTAAACACATGGTTCATCTTCATTTTGAATGAAACCAAAGTTCTTAACTGTTTCATCAAAACAAAGATTCCAGCTTCGAGATGCTTGCTTCAATCCATAAATGGACCTTTGAAGCTTGCAAACCTTCCCAGAATTCTCAGGATTTACAAAACCCTCAGGTTGTGTCATGTACACATCCTCGAGTAAATTTCCATTAAGGAAAGCGGTTTTGACATCCATTTGCCATATCACATAATCATAGTATGCAGCAATGGCAAGGAGAATCCTAATAGATTTAATCATAGCAACTGGAGAAAAAGTTTCATCATAGTCTATACCATGTGTTTGTTTGAAACCTTTAGCAACCAACCTTGCTTTATAGGTTTGCACATTTCCATTAATGTCAATTTTCTTCTTGAAAACCCATTTGCAACCAATAGTCTTAATACCTTCGGGAGGATCAATTAAGGCCCAAACTTGGTTGTCAAACATGGACTGCATCTCAGAGTTCATGGCTCCAAGCCATTTCTCTGAATCTGGACCTGACACAGCTTCAAGATAGGTAGTTGGCTCATCTTGATCTATGAGCAAAACTTCACGACTTTCAGTCATGAGAAATCCATATCTCTCAGGCTGATGACGTGGTCTATCAGATCTGCGCAGAACTTGTGTAACATTTTCAGTTTCCACAATGACTTGTGGTTCTGAAACTGTTTCTACAGGCGGTTCAATATCTTCTTGTGGTTCTATAAATTCATCTAATTGAACTGTGCTCCCACTAGTTCTTTTAGAAATGAATTCCTTTTACAAGAAGGTTCCATTTCGAGCAACAAACACTTTGTTCTCAGATGGAATATAGAAATAATATCCTTTAGTTTCCTTAGGATATCCCACAAAGATACATTTAGCAGATTTTGGAGCTAACTTATCTGAAACTGGTCTTTTCACATAAGCCTCACAACCCCAAATCTTAAGAAAAGACAAACTAGGTGTTTTGCCAGTCCATATCTCATATGGTGTCTTTTCAACCGCTTTAGATGGTACACGGTTTAAAACAAAAGCAGCTGTCTCCAAGGCATAACCCCAAAACGATAATGGAAGATCTGCTTGACTCATCATAGATCGAACCATATCTAATAAAGTTCGATTTCTTCTTTCAGAAACACCATTCCACTGTGGAGTTCCTGGAGGAGTTAATTGTGAAACAATTCCATAATTTCTTAGATGTTCGTCAAACTCTTGGCTCAAAAATTCACCACCTCGATCAGATCGAAGTGCCTTAATAGTTTTACCAAGTTGATTTTGTACTTCATTTTGAAAAGTTTTGAACATTTCAAAAGCCTCATGCTTATGTTTCATTAGGTAGACATAGCCATACCTACTGAAATCATCAGTAAAAGTAATGAAGTAATTATATCCTCCTCTGGCACTAATGCTTAACGGGCCACATACATCTGTATGTACTAGTCCTAGCAAGTCATTAGCCCTTTCACCTTGTCCGGTGAAAGGATTCTTTGTCATTTTGCCAAGTAAACAAGATTCACATTTATCAAATGATTCAAAATCAAATGAATCTAATAATCCATCTTGATGGAGTTTAGAAATGCGTCTCTCATTTATATGGCTAAGACGACAATGCCATAAAAATGTAGGGTTTAGGTCATTTGGCTTAATTCTCTTAGAGTTTATGTTATAAATATGATTCTCCCTAGAATCATCTAAGTCAAGGACATAAAGGCCATTAAAAGATCTTGCAATACCATAAAGCAAATCATCTTTATCAAAAATAGAACAGGTCTTATTTTTAATTAAAAATGAAAAACCTTCATCATCCAAAACTGAAACTGAAATAAGATTCCTACTCAGAGTAGGAACATAATAGCAATTGTTCAAATTTAACAAAAAGCCATTAGGCATATGAAGTTCATAAGATCCTACAGCTAGTGCAGCAACTCTTGCTTTATTCCCAACTCGTAGGTCAACTTCGCCCCTTTTCAGTGATCTACTCCTTTTGAGTCCCTGCACATTTGTACAAATGTGAGAACCACATGCAGTATCCAATACCCATGAAGTAGAAGCAGATAAGTTAATTTCTATAACATATATACCTGAAGACGTAGTCGCACTACCCTTCGATTTCTTCAATTCAGCCAAATAAAGTGGGCAATTTCTTTTCCAATGCCCAGGCTCCTTGCAATGGTGACAAGTTCCTTCCTTAGGAACAGGTGCCTTGCGTTCTTTTGGCTTGGGCTGTCCCTTAGGCTTTGTAGCAACTGTTGCTTTACCCTTTGCCTTGCCTTTTTTCTTCATAGGCTTACCCTTATTGACATTCAATACATGGGTAGCCTTAGTGGGCCTTTTGATATTCCCTTCAGCAGTTTTGAGCATACCATGTAGCTCAGGAATGGACTTTTCCATGTTGTTCATATTATAGTTCATAACAAAATGTGAAAAACTGCTGGGCAAAGAATGAAGGATCAAATCCGTGGAGAGTTCTAAACTCAAGGGATATCCAAGTCGGGCAAGGTGATCAATGTAGCCCTTCATTTTCAAAACATGAGCGCTAACCGATTCGCCCTCTGACATCTTGCAGTCAAATAATGCAACAGCAGTGTCGAATCTATCCTGCCTAGCTTGCTGTTGGAAAGCTTGTTTGAGATGGACACTCATCTCATAAGCCTCCAAGTGTTCCAGATCCTTCTGAAGTTCTGGACACATAGTAGCAAGCATAAGACATCCAATGTCATTGGAATCATCCATATGCTTCTTATGCTTGTTCTTATCAGCATTAGAAGCATTAGCAGGAGGTGGCTCAGGGACAGCTTCATCAAGCACATAGGACTTCTTTTCTTGTTTGAGAACAATTCTCAGGTTCCTAAACCAATCAACAAAATTAGTCCCATTCTCTTTCAGTTTTTCCTTCTCAAGGATGGATCGCAGTGATAAAGTGGAGTTATTGTTGGTAGCCATTTCAATCTACAAAATATGCAAATTTTAATTAATAAAAGGTGATAAGTAATTAAACTCCCACTAAAATATAACCCTCAATCATCACAATGACATTTTAGTGGGCTAAGATCCAATTTTACTTAATATTAAGTCAGCTTTGGCATGACACTTAAAATCAAGTTATTATGGTAGGTAACCCATTACCAATTACATCAGATGTAACTCTTAGATAATATGGGATCATGACATCATATGTCATAGCATGTTATACCCCATCTAATGCCTTAGGCCCAAAACCATTTTGATAGCCTAATTAAGTCTAACCAATTTTAAACGCATGAGCAGCACCATTACTCATCATATCTTGCTAGGATAACCTAAAGTACTTTGCTTTGGCAAAATCTACATTTAGGTGATCTTAGCCTTGATAAGTGTTTAAGACATGGATGGCATTAAAACTTAGATTAATAGTGAGGGTTCATTCCATTTAATTTTTTTTTTTTGAAAACATGTTAAAATTGACATTTATATATCATATCCTATATGCATACATAAACTATCAAACATGGCATCTCATACATATTTGATAAAAATAAACGTGACATAGCATGGCCAAACTAGATATGATCTTCATGAGACCAAATGAAGATCATATAGGCAACCCTAGGTGAAAAGAAAACCTATCTATTACAACATTTGCAATAGTACATTTCTTCATATCTTGAAAGGCAACTTCATCTCCATGGAATTTTCATCTTCTTCTCCAAGCTTGAGTCTTCATTATTACATTAATAATAAAAACTAACTACTAAACTAGTAATTATAAAGTTACAAAAATAAACGACACGCAGGCCGTATATATATAAAAATTAAGATATAAATAAACCAATCACATAGGTCATAAGGCCATGCTATGCACCATGCCAAGACATCAAACAAACATAACATATTCATCACTAACATGTTAAATAGAAATAAATATACTGACATTCTTAATGTCGCGGTAACGAACTATAGGGCGCGAAACTGGTAATTATTTTCTGTCAAAACCCTTATTCTGTTAATCATATTAAACATAATATAATAGTAATCTATTAATCATATTAACAGAGAACTATTACCAGAAACCTTAGAAACGATTTACTCAATAATCATATTAATCAAAATCGAAATCTATGTATACATTCAATATGAATAAACGAATTGAATTAATCATATTAACCCTAATTCGAAACCATAACAGATCGTATACCAACCCCAATTTGATTTCACAGAATTGTATCTTATACAATTGGTCATCTTTGACATCATATATCAACAACAATTTATGTTATATCTCATATAACAGATTCGAATCATCATCAAATGATAAAACGAATCCAATCATGCCATTCGAAAAACAATAGATCATATCAACACATCAACATGGTATATTTCGAAATAAATGGAATCAACAAGAGGCTCTGATACCACTGTTAGTAAATCGTGAAGAATCTGCAACCCTTGCCGCAGCGGAAAACAAAAAATTCTTTCGATTTACTCACAGGATCCATGTGATCCATTCAATTCGATAAAAGAGATTCGAAACTAACCTTTTTGTGTAGCTTCAAAACGATTAACAGATGCTGCCTTCTGAAGACGAACACCCTCTAACGAAATCCACACAAACGTACGCCGGTCTGAGTGCTAGCTCACCAACGGCAGTGGCTGAACCTTTTCAAAACGAAACTAGGGTTTTTTAGGTTTTTTTTTCTCTTCTTACGTTTTCTTTTGCAAAACGAAATTATAAGATCATTAAACCTCCAGTCCTTTTTAAAACCGTTTTAAAAGACTTCTTTTTATCAAAACCCTAACTGTCCATATCCCATATGGACCCACGTTTTAATAATTATTATCTAATAATAATTATTATAACAATATTATTATTAATATCTAATAATAATAATAATACTAACAACAATAATTAAATATAATTATTATTATTTAAGTACAGCCTACGTTCTATGTGTGTGACCCGATAGGCTCATATTAATTGGTAGTGTATTTCAATCTCTATTGAAATGCACAAATCATAATTGGCCTCTAGCAAGACATTACGACTACCCAATTAATCATGAGAATCATCATAAATGAAAAACCTGAAATAGTACATGCATTAATCCCTTTGTCACACGATATCTAGTTTGAACATAAGTCATAGTAAATGTCATACTTATATTGTCCAAACTTTTGATTACTCGATCTCCAAGTTAACTGATAAACAAATAAGATTGATCTTATATCAACTTATTTGAGCATGGCCATGCATTTCTCAGTTACACTTATCGAGGGGCCCAGAAGATATCTCTCTCATAGAGAGGGACAAATTCCATCTTGATTGTTCATTTTCCTCTACATAATTTATATCATGTTCAAGCATAACCTTTATAATTATCTAGTTACAGATAACGTTTGATCATGTCAAAACATAATATTCCTTATGTTGGAAACTATGACAATCTCAAGTCAAAGGATTAAATGAAAACTATTATCAGATACACTTATGACATTAAACCATGAAGTGATATCTATGTGGGTCTATCCAATACACTGTTCTCTAACATGTATCCATAATATTGATTTGTATCTTCATACCTATAATCATCTTATGATTATCAAATTAATATTACACTAGTTATATTTATTATTATCTCCATAACAATAATAAACCAGGGATATAATCATTATTATATATAACATGCAAACATAACAATGATAATAAAAACTTCTTTATTAATAACAAAATGAATAACATTAAGGTCCAAATCAATGGCCTAGGGCATATACACTAACAATGAGCACAAGTAAGATGTTGGACTCTCCCACCTTCTTCTCTTGAAATATAGTTCAACAAGATGGAGGCTGCCCTATGGTTTTTAAATCTATCTTTTGCGTTGGCATTTGACCATTGTGATTTAGGAAGAGGAACTTGGACACCACCAACTTCATAAGTAGGAGGCTTCCACTCATTTTCAACATAGTCCCAAAGTTCTATTCCCTTACTAACTAGAAAAAAAATATATTTTTTATTTCCAATAGGAATAATTGGTTCCATTAAAGTATGGTCTAAGAAGAGGGTTAAGATTTCCATGAGAGGATGAAGAAGAGGTTGCCATTTTGGATCAAATTTCACAATTAAGTTTAAGAAATTGACAAACTCTGATACTAATTGTCGTCCCAAGATAGCAGCTGTAGACCCTTAATTTTTTATCCAGTCCGGTCCGTTATTTTTTATAGTCCAAAATAATTTTTGTGGTATTTTATTAAATAATATTTATTTAGTATTTATTTTTTATATGTTTTAATAAAATAAAATAATAAATAAATAAACCAAAATAAAAATAAAAATAAAAATCGGCGACCAAAAAATTCGTTTCCAAAAAGGTTGGACGTAATGGCCTTGGGCCATTTCGCTCGCAGGAAAATCCTGCGGGTGAAATGGTTTTGCCCTCAATTTTCCACGCAGCGCCCCAATTCGCAATCCCTCGCAGCAGCCCGCAGTAACTTTTTTCGCCAGCAAAATTTTTCCGACGCAATTTTTTTCGAAATATTTGGTTTTGGTTTCCTTTTCCTAATTAATGATAATTTCCTTAAACAATTAAAATTAATCATCTAAATTTCCTATAAATAAGACTAAAAACAACACAAAAAAAAACTTTTGGAGAAAAACTTTGAGAGAACGGAGGAGGAATTTTTAGGAGGAGGAATCAGACTTTGGACTGGGACTTGGATTTTGAACTGGAACTTTACAAATTGATCAGACTTTCTTAGAAGAGAATAAGGAAGCAAGCAATCAAGTTATCAAAGGCAGCAACCTTGCCTTTTCCCTTGTTCATCCAAGAAGTAATGATTGGTGGAACCAACGAACGAAGGTTTGAATCTTTAATTTCTTTTTATTTCTTACAGTAGCTTCGTTCTTTATTTGATTCATAAGATTATACACGCAAAACTTTGATCTTTGAAGATCTAATAATTTGATCTTCATTTCCAAAAACCTTAAATGATTTCCGCTGTTTCTAAATACCTTAAAAACCTTAATTCATTTCTTTGTTTTCTAAAAATCTTAAATGATTCCCTCTATTTCTTTTAAAACTCAAGAACCCTAATTTTGTTTCTTCTAAAATTTAAAACACTAAATTGATCTTTTTATTTCCAAAAACCCTAAAAAATACTTTCTATTTCCAAAAATCTTAAATTGTCTTGCCTATTTCTAAAAACTTTATAAACTCTAAACTATTTTCCTCCATTCCAAAACCAAGACGGTAACCCCAAACTAGCTAACCTAAACCCAAAGTTTCTTAAACCCTAATTCCTTTAAAACCTTAAACCCTAGTTTTCCTAAACCCTAATCTTTAAAACCCTAAACATTCAAGCCCAATATAGTAAATCCAAAATAATAATCCAGTAACCGTGAGTCCTAAACTCAAATGTTTTAAAGTATCCAAACCCTAATTTCATGATTTTACCCCTCAAACCCTAATTTGGTTAATCAAAGAACCTTATCAATCTCTTAAATTATCCATTTCAATTTTCTTAAAATGTCCAGTAGAATTATTCATTTAAAAAATAATATTAGTTACACAAAATTCCAAAACCCTATTTTCTAAATTCTAAACCCTAAAATCTTAATTTTCAACACCAAAACCTACAATCCTAGAAGCTAATTTCTAAAAGGCCTACAACCCTAAATATTGACCTCATCGAAGGGGTCAATATTCATTTGTGTATTATGAGTCTGCACATTTAACTTTCCTTTTTCCAAAGCCCTAATTTAGTAATTAAAATTCTAAAATCCTATTTTAAGATACGAACCCTAAATTATATATTTATTGCTTTATTTTATTCTAGATTTAATTATGTAGTTTATTATATACTTTGATTTATTTTCAATGCTTGATTTATTTAATTTATCATGGATGAATGTTTATTTTGTATTTTGATTGATCTCTTTGATGAA
Source organism: Garcia nutans (assembly GCA_947685225.1). Classification (NCBI taxonomy): domain Eukaryota; kingdom Viridiplantae; phylum Streptophyta; class Magnoliopsida; order Malpighiales; family Euphorbiaceae; genus Garcia; species Garcia nutans. The sequence goes on from CANTUV010000068.1 coordinate 8,921,154, forward strand.
TGATTTATTTATGATGAATGGTTATTTACTTCTATCGATTTATTTAGATTTTCAAATGTTGTAAGAGGTATATTTCCACTTTGTGGGTACCTCATTAGTTAAATATCATGTAATTTAAATTGATTTTATATTTTAGACCAATATAAAGGGTATGTTTCTACCTTTCAGTGAGTGACCTATTAGTTTAGACATGGATGATGTAAGGACATGTTTCCATCCTCGGATGGGTGTCCATTTATTTATTTTGCTTGGACATTGCTTTGATTTTAATATAATGATGCTTTATTTCAATTATTGCATGTAATATGGATAATATTGTTATATTTAAGAATTTTATAATATTAAGACCTGTAAAGGAGGCCGGTTCTAATGAACCGGGCGTTATGGGGGTGCTGGGCCAATTCTCACCTTCCCCACACGTATCCAACTTTCCAAACCCATTAGGGGGTTGGGGATTCCTTAGGAATCGAGTCATCCACCCCTTTCTTTTTTTCGGCCAGTCCGGGTGGCGACTCCATTTTCTCCAAACTTAGGTCCGTGTTCTCTAAGGCCCCGAGCCTAAATAGTGCCGAAATCACAAGAACCATTCCATCGGGAGTGGGGGCAAAAATCCCCGCTCACAGGAGCCAAGAGGGAAAGTGAATTAGTATGGCTTAAGAAAAGATGGTTAATTCAAAAAATTCAAAGATTAAAAAGAAGTGTAGAATATGTAGAAGAAGATTAAGTAGAAGATGGAACACAAAGATTTATAGTGGTTTGGATTTATCTTAATCCTGCATCCAGTTCCTTAACAACTTGTTGAGATTCCACTAGCTTTAATTTTTTACAAGCTTAATTCTATCTTGGTGCTTTATCTAGCTCACACCAAACTACTTACAATGGTTTGAGATTACTTCCTCACAACCCTTGCAAGAGTTTTCCCAAGCTCACTCTCATAACCTAAGTGTTTCCAAGCTCACACTCAAACTTAAGATGGTGTTCAAGAAGGCTATTACAATTCAAAAAATTATTAAACATAAAGTTACATAAGGTATTTATAGCCTTCTTCAAGTCAAGAATTAGCCATTTGAAGTTGATTTCAACATGTTTGATTATTGACTTCCACTAATTTCTCTACTAGAGTAATTTTCTGGTCAAACTTATAAAGGTCAAGTCAAAAGTGGTGAGGTCAGAATTATGCATGGTCCGGTTGGATTAATTAAAATTCTGCTAAATGCTCTTCCAACGGTTGGTCCATGTGGCTTTCACTTATTGAGTGGAGATCCAACGGCTTCTAACTTTCCTTGGTCCATTAATTTTTTAAGCATACCCTCAACTAGGAAACCTATTGGATATTTTGGGAAAAGTTGCCTTGTATGGTCTGGTTAGAATGTCATTAAGTTTGGTCAGACTTTTGTGGTACTTTGAAAAAATAGGAGTACTTCTAACCATGAATCCTTCTTTGTGATTTAGCTCTATCCTCATTCGAGGGTCCAATCAGTAAGACATATGGTCCAGTCAAACTTCACGTGGTATGGTAAGATTATGGGAGTACTCTCCACCGTGAAACCTTTTGTGTCTTTTTGGCACATTTAGTCATCAATGGTATGGTTGATCTTCTATGTGGTCTGATTGGACTTTTCATATTTCCTTCAATGGAAATAACTTTCTAAAAAATGAAACTTAGTACAAGTGTTAGGTAAATTCAATTTGATTGCCTAAGATAAAAAAATATGAGGGTTTGGTTAACAAACATAAATGTTTGAATGGTTTAATTCATTTCATTAATTATTTTTATGTTGATTATTTTAGTTTCAATATGTAAGAGGTATGTTTCCACTTTGTGGGTACCTCATTAATTAAGTTCCAATGTAATTTAATTTATTTTGAATTTTTTAATTAATGTAAAGGGAATGTTTTCACTAAATGGTAGATGTCCTATTTTATTTAGTTTTAGACATTAGACATTTTAAAAGGCATGTTTCCATCTATGGATGGGTGCCCATTTTGTTTGCTTCATTTTAATAAAGTGATGGATGTATATTGCTTTTGATAATTACATGTATTATGGATGATATAATATTTAAGAATTCAATAATATTTAGACCTGAAAAGGAGGTCGGTTTCAATGAATCGGGCGTTATAGGGGTGTTGGATTATTCTCACCTTCCCCATATGTACCCAACTTTGCGAACCCATTAGGGAGTTGGGGATTCTTTAGGAATCGAGTCATCCACCCCTTTCTTTTCCCTATCTATCTGGGTGGCAACTCCATTTTCTTCGAGTTTAGGCCCGTGTTCTCTAAGGCCCTAAGCCTAATAGTGCCAAAGTCACAGTGGTGACTCCACTGGGGATAAGAGAAGTTGATTCCGTTAGTCTTTATATTATTTTATTCTTTCTTATTATGATATTGTCCATTGCATCATTTAGATTGCATTGTATGTATGAGTTAGGACTCTCATGTAATCCGTGTTGTGTTATATAAGGGATACCATACGTTCACTTAAGGTATAGAGATCTATCATGGCATAACCACTCATGGCCTTGTACCTTTTGGTTTATGCTTGCTATAGGAGCCTAAACTTTTCAAAAAAAAAAGACTAAAGCTCATGTCATTCGCCTAGCTACTTTCCTTAAGTTTTTACCCCAAATGCATATTGTTTTACTATATAGATATATCTTGGTTTAAACCATGGCTTATTTGGTTTATTCTTTTTCTAATATGACCTACCTATGCTGTAAGCTCAAAATAGTTTTATTCTTTTAAGCTAAAAGGCAAAAAATATTTTTAAAAAATTCTTTTTCAAGAAGGTTTTTGGGCATGAAAACCATTCAAGAGGGGTCAAAAATCTTTTTCCACCTTATGGCCCAAACTTAAAAGCCCAAGGGTTTTGAAACAAAATTATCTTTCACTTCTTCTAAAACTACAACCTTTTCTTAAAAGAACATACAAATATTTAGGTCAATTATGAAATGCCAAAAATCAATTGTGAGCCTAATTTATACCAAGAATCATTAATCATGGGCTTCTTTTTAGCATGGATCATTAATTATTTTTCCAAATGGGAAATCTATTTATGATAAACCTATTAATTTTTTTTTAAATCTAATATAACATAAAAGTCATTTTTAGCTGATTCAATGGATTAAAGTCTAAGTAATGGAAATTATCATGGACTGACTTCTATATTTGTGAATGTAACTATTGGTTAAAATCGTCCGAGGAATTTTTTACGAAAATAAGATATCCCATGTGTGGACCCTTAACTTTTGACCTAGTCCAATCCGATAGTCGAAAATAATTTTTGTAGTATTTTAATTATTTATAATATTGAATAGTTATTTTTAATAAAAATAAAAAAATAAAAAATCAAATGGATCTACGGACGACAGGCGACAGCGCTGCCGCGCAGCATGGTAATTTCACCGCAGAAACTTTCTGCGGCGAATTAGGCACTGCCCAATTCACCGTAGCTGGGCTTGCCCAGTTTGCCATAGGCGCTACCTATAGAAAATTGGCTTGCCTAGTTCACCCAGCCCGATCCTCGCAGCAATTTTGCCAGCACAACCTCGCAGGCCCAGCAGCCTGTACGCGCTACTGATTTTTTTACCAAACCTTATTTCACATGGTTTTGTGATTTTTTCCTAAACAATTAGTATTTCTTTATTAAAAAAGGATTAGGTCTTTTATTTTCCTATAAATAATAGTATTTAACACACAGAGAAAGGAGGACGAAAAAAAAGGAGAAAAAGGATTGGAATTGGATTTCGGCCAGGAGAGAGTAGGAAGATTTTTTGGGACTTTGAGAACCAGGAACACAGAAAAGAAATTAGCAAGGAAACTCAAATATCAAATAGAGAGAATCTAAAAAAATCAAGCGGAAAAAATAATCAACAAGGCAGTAGCTTAGCTCACTGTCTTATTGTAACACCCCGATACCCTATATAAGTACTATACATATACTTAGTATACATACAGTAAGTATATAAAGTATAAGGAAGTCACTTTTCGTTATCTTTTTAAAAACCTGTAACAGAGTTCAAACCATAATACGTTAATTTAAATAACATTCACAAAATCATTATCTTTGTCAAAACTCCATTTATACATATAAATACTCTCTCATCAGAAATACATCATAATTAAAAGTTATACATGTATGCATTACCCTCTAGTTGGTCTCGACAAATTCTTACTCTTCTCGTGGCATAACAGCTGGACTTCCAAATCAACTGCATATTCACCTGCGCGATTACACAACCGCGCTAAGCCCGAGAGCTTAGTAGTACAATATAAAATATAAACATACCTTATAGAAATTCTAACATATAATAATTCTATATTCATTCCATATACAATTAATTCTTATCATGTTTTTCTCTTTTTAAATTGCACCTTTCATATATCTCGACTAATTTCATAGATTATGTAAATATATATACATACCATTATTACCAATTCCAACCTGTCACTAATACTCACAATCAATTTATCAATACACACATTATACATCATACCAATCATGAATCACCTTTCCAATGAAGACAATCATTATCACCATCCACAATTCATTAATAATATCCACAATCAATATATCAATATACATACATTATATATCATACTAATCAAAAGTCACATTTTCCAAAGAAGACAATCCTTATCACCAAACACAATTCATCATTAATACCCATAATCAATACACACATCACATATCATACTTCATAACATTAGTTTGTTCACAATTCATTAATCATACATCACATTTCTCACAAAGGCAATTATTATCACCAACCATCATCCTTCACTAATATCCACAATTTATATATCTCATTACTCATGTATTCCAACATTTGTATATATATATCATATTTACAACAAATGACAGACTCGGGCCCAAAAGACACTAATATGCTATTCGACTTTCAGAGTTAATGCTTTGGTTAAATTTTCACATTCATAAATATCCCAACTAGGCTTCAAGGATTAAGTTCAACCAAGCTTCAAGGGGAACAAAGCATGCTAAGTATCAACCCAACTTGGCTTCAAGAACTAATCCAACCTAGCTTCAAGGGTTGTAACATCTCAATTAGGCTTCAAGGACTAGACCCAACCAAGCTTCAAGGGGAGTAAAACATGTTAAACTTCAACCCAACTTGGCTTCAAGGATCAAGTCCAACCTAACTTCAAGAGATTGTTACCATTAGGCATGCCACCAACAACAAAACTCTGAAAATGAATAACACATTAGATACACAATTCATTGTTTATTTCATCATCAATATCATTTTCAATTCTCATCATCATTTAGGCAAACATGCCTTACATATCTCAATTGAATTATCATAGCCAATCACAATGGCTTCATATCACATTATGTCTCAAATCACATTTCATGTTTCATCATTGATATATGCAACATCAATTACATTACTAAACAAACATGTTATTAATCAATCATACCATATAGGCATGCTTTAATCATATCATTCAAGCATACATAATCCATTTCTTTGTACATGTATCTTAAATTCATTGTCATATAATCCATATGTCCATTTATTTCATTTTGATCATCATTATCAATCATAATAACATCACATTTCATCATTTCTCAAGACACATTAACACCATTCATTATTAAAACATTTATCCTAACAAATTGCATTGCACATACCTTTCTTTTGGATGATCATTATAGCTTTCACACTATACAAATGACAATATTAGTAACATTGAATTAACAATATAATAATCTACTTAACACATTTATACCAAGGGTGTTAGGTCTCAAAATCATATAAAAGATTACATCTATGTAAGTTTGTACTTACCTCAAAAGCAAATCACACCACTCTTAACACTTTCCTTTATCCAAGATCTTCACTTCCCAAACTTAGGGCAAATTACCTTCTTTCAAACCCTAATCCAAACATAACACAATCCATCAATTCCAATACCATTTAATCACTTAATAACTTCATCTTAAACCTTAAATCACCAAATTACACTTCAACATCATTCATTATAGGCCACGGTCGTGGCCACCATAACCCCCATGGGCGTTGGGTACAAAACAGTTCTGCCACCCAAGCTTCCATCCTCCACGACCATGGCACCAAAAGCCTACCAATGGCCACGGCCATGGCCAATCAAGGCCATGGGCGTGGCATCAAAAAGGCTACTGCCTTCGGCCAACTTCCCATTTCCAAGCCTAAAATTCCAACAAACACCAACAACAAGAAGATCTTTGAAAATAATGAAGCAAACACAAGGAAAACATCATGTAACACTTCAAAATCCTAAAACACTTTCAACTCCAACACTTCCAACAACAACACCTCTTAACCCTCTTCACTTAAAATCAAAAATAACATTTGAAAACACATCACAAACACATTTAATCATTATCTCAACAAACCAAAATTTATTTCAAACTCCACTTCAAAAGAATAAAGGAAATCAAGAAAAAAGAGCTTACCAAAATTGTTGAATTTCACAAATCTTTCACTTAATTCCTTGAATCTCCTTTCAATTTGAGTTTAGAAATCAAAACAACACTTTGCTCTCTTCCTCCCTTTGGATAGCCGGCCACACACACATGAGAAAAGACAAGAAAATGAGCAAGTCAACCTTTCTTTCCTTCTTTTAATCTCCACCATGCAATCCTACAAGGAAAATTACTAAAACACCCTTAACCATTTAACTAGCCTCTTGTCTCTTATGTGCCCATTTATGTAATTTCACACTCAACAAAATAAATATCTCTTCCCCCTTGACTCTCCCTTTTGACCAACTTATATGTTATATATATTACCATATAATCAACATATACATCTCTCTCTAAACCCTCTTTTCTTTCCCAAAACACATATACATAAACCTTCTCTTCCCATTTCTTTTCTCTTCACATAACATATACATTCAATTCAACTTACAACAACAACATAATCAAAACTTCTAAGGCATACATGAGGATATTACAATTCTCTCCCCCTTTAAATAATTTCGTCCTCGAAATTATCTAGTATAATTGTAATCCATTCATAATACCATACCATCTTAACTTCCATATTCATTATATCATCAAATCATATAGCTTCAACTCTCCTCTTTAGAATCAACCACCTTCTTTAAATTCCATAACTCATCATTCTATATGTTTATACATCTTGTTACTTCCTTAATCAAACATTCAAAAGAGCTCATTACATTTCTTGTTAATGTCTTTATATAAGAATCAGATCATTTTATAGTACATTTATACTCCATCTAATCTTTATATTTAATATATTTTGTTCTTTCACTTCTTTGTAATTACTCTCTTAACTTTAACCTTAAAAACCATTGATTTATATCTGAGCATTAATTATCCCTTCATTACAATCACTGTCTAAATAGACACTTATCAACCCTCAATGGATAACAAGATCCTTATTTCCACAAATAAAGTTACTTCTTTAACATGCATTTCACTTAACTTACATATTAATACATTACCTTTTTATTTATTTTATAAATAACCCATCTTTACCCTTTTTATCATGATTTATAACTACTATAATTCCATTCGTTCATGTTTATTCACACTTTAACATTTTACATCATATACATTATCATGTAAATAATTACACTATTGGTACAACTACACACATTAAATCTCAATAATGATTGATAATCTTAATCAAATCTAGATCAATTGATCTATTTGTCACTATATACCCACATTCCAATCTTGTTCAATTCCAACCAATGATTAATTTACTTTAACTTATCATAAAATTTCATAATATTCATATATATATATATAACTTCATTCCATTAGGGCAAACTTATATTCAATTCATGATCTCTTCCGATCCATTTTCAGTCAAATCATCTTGATAACAAATCACTTCAAATTATCTTTTAATATACACATAGTTTATTCTCTATTATCTTACTATAATACCCACCAATTCTCATAAAAATTTTATACCATATTTACTATCTACAATTCATTCACTCAAACCTCGAGTTATATACCTTAAACATATTCTATAATTTCTCCCTTTTTAATATCTCTTCACATTTCATATCATTGTTATATATATATATATATTTTTTATATTATCCACAACTCAACACATTTCCATAATTTCCTCTTTCTCTCTTTATTTTCACAATTATAACCAAATTTTTAACATAAAATGATAAAGTACAACTTTATCCATCATAACTTTTAACTATACTCCTCCAACATAATTTCAATCTCACCAAATCTGTATTACAATCCTTTTATCTAAGATCCAAATCCATGGATAACAAAATTAACCGATCAAATACGCTGAACAAAACACATGGCTTTAAGAGATTAATACTCAAGTCTGAGACTTTCAAATCAATACTGTTCTTCTCATAATTTTATTCTCAATCTATACAAATACAAGGCTAAGGTGTATCTCAAAAATTACATATTCCTTCTTTACATTTTTACTATATCAGAAGTTAACACATTTCAACTCCGTTTCAACCAAATTTGCATTCGATTATATGATCTTTATCAACTTAAGTCACGTTTCAACAATATTATTATATACATATTCAATCATATACAGTTCTTATACAATTTCTATTCGTCACTTCATTTCTAATCCATTTACAATCTCTTATAATATAATTACATAGAACTTTTTATATGTGAATACTTTGGGACTCTAAATATCATATAATCATCAAATTTAAAGCTCACCAACAATTTCCACTGTCCACTATTACTCAAGTCCATTTCATACTTACTTTTATCACATAATCCAATTAGCTTTACCCAGTTCCAGACCTACTCTCTCTTAGGTCCACTTATACATACAACATCATTTCCATATCATTAATTCTATAATTATACCATATACATAGTCATAGATCATCTACAAAACATGATTCACACCTTTATGTATATATGTATAATTTCATTCACATGTCATATACATGTACACACTTAATTATATGCTCTTATTTTATTTTCCTTTTTCATACATTCAATACAAATTTAATGTTCATCACTTTCTTTTAAACACTATCATTCTCATTCTTCCAATATAATATAAAGTATTTATTCACACTACAAATATATATATATATGTATTCCAACTACAATAACACTTCACATCCATCTTGGTCACCTTCCAAATGTGACATCTCTTTCCCTTTCGTCTTTCAAAGCATTTAATACACTTCCATATCCATTTTACCCTTTCCAGTAATGTGGCTTAAATTAGCTCATTTTCATTTGCTCCTCCACTACCCCTTTTACATCAAAACAAATTCTCATACTATCAATCACATTACTCAATTCATAATACTTTCATGTGCAATATAAGTTATTTCACCTAGCTCATGTATTGAATATACATTAAACTATTAATATCCAAATAATCTTTATCAAATTCCACTAGAACTTTAACTTTTCAACTTACTACTTTGCTTAAACTTCAATTTCCCAAACTCATCTTTTCTTAATATCACTTTAAAAACATCTTACATGTATATATATATCACAAAGCAATATCAAAACATATAATTCTCACAATTACCAAACTCATTTCAGAATCTCAAATATCGTATATTACCACCATTACCATGAGCTTCCACCATATTCAAGCATCTGACATTTCTAACATTAAATTCACAATGTTTGCATTAAAATAACAATACCAATTTATATTCTTACTTAACCAATATCATCTCTTTTTCCTTTAAACAAAACCTTAACTGTATATACATCCCAACTTTACATAATCACACTTTGTCTCTACTAATCAACTCATTCAATATTCCACCATACTCTCCTCATTTAAATAACATAACTTTCAATATTAACAATTCGATATTATTTCCTCTGTCTAGCAAACTCAACATTAGCAAACCCAACATAAACTTTATTATAAAGAGGTTCAAAGTATAGAAGAAAAGTACATACTCTTATCTTGATTTGATTTTCAACTCATTTTCAACTTTATTCTCCTTTTCATTTCTTTATGTTTCAATTCATATTATGTCCTACATAATATTGCTCATAAACATCAACATTACATTCCATGTTGCACACGACATAACATTTTTCATATGCACCATCAATATGCATATATCACATTACATTTCACAATTCGTTTCTCATAATTAATTAGGCACTATGCCTCAATTATAATTCATTTCCAACATCATTGCCAACAATCATGGTTTCTCATCACATCAACATAGTATACACATATATCATCAACTATATTGAACATCTCATATAACACAAATATTCTACAAGTCATATTATGCCACATCCGAGACCAACCTAGGTGTCAATGCATACGCATGTATTACAAATTTCATTTCAAAACTTTTCCTTTTTACTTCTATTTAAACTTTTCAAATTTTTTTTTCTTTTTAATTTCACTTAGGCCGAGAATCTCGAACCTAAGCTCTGATACCAAAACAATTGTAACACCCCGATACCCTATATAAGTACTATACATATACTTAGTATACATACAGTAAGTATATAAAGTATAAGGATGTCACTTTTCGTTATCTTTTTAAAAACCTGTAACAGAGTTCAAACCATAATACGTTAATTTAAATAACATTCACAAAATCATTATCTTTGTCAAAACTCCATTTATACATATAAATACTCTCTCATCAGAAATACATCATAATCAAAAGTTATACATGTATGCATTACCCTCTAGTTGGTCTCGACAAATTCTTACTCTTCTCGTGGCATAACAGCTGGACTTCCAAATCAACCGCATATTCACCTGCGCGATTACACAACCGCGCTAAGCCCGAGAGCTTAGTAGTACAATATAAAATATAAACATACCTTATAGAAATTCTAACATATAATAATTCTATATTCATTCCATATACCATTAATTCTTATCATGTTTTTCTCTTTTTAAATTGCACCTTTCATATATCTCGACTAATTTCATAGATTATGTAAATATATATACATACCATTATTACCAATTCCAACCTGTCACTAATACTCACAATCAATTTATCAATACACACATTATACATCATACCAATCATGAATCACCTTTCCAATGAAGACAATCATTATTACCATCCATAATTCATTAATAATATCCACAATCAATATATCAATATACATACATTATATATCATACTAATCAAAAGTCACATTTTCCAAAGAAGACATTCCTTATCACCAAACACAATTCATCATTAATACCCATAATCAATACACACATCACATATCATACTTCATAACATTAGTTTGTTCACAATTCATTAATCATACATCACATTTCTCACAAAGGCAATTATTATCACCAACCATCATCCTTCACTAATATCCACAATTTATATATCTCATTACTCATGTATTCCAACATTTGTATATATATATCATATTTACAACAAATGACAGACTCAGGCCCAAAAGACACTAATATGCTATTCGACTTTCAGAGTTAATGCTTTGGTTAAATTTTCACATTCATAAATATCCCAACTAGGCTTCAAGGATTAAGTTCAACCAAGCTTCAAGGGGAGCAAAGCATGCTAAATATCAACCCAACTTGGCTTCAAGAACTAATCCAACCTAGCTTCAAGGGTTGTAACATCTCAATTAGGCTTCAAGGACTAGACCCAACCAAGCTTCAAGGGGAGTAAAACATGTTAAACTTCAACCCAACTTGGCTTCAAGGATCAAGCCCAACCTAACTTCAAGAGATTGTTACCATTAGGCATGCCACCAACAACAAAACTCTGAAAATGAATAACACATTAGATACACAATTCATTGTTTATTTCATCATCAATATCATTTTCAATTCTCATCATCATTTAGGCAAACATGCCTTACATATCTCAATTGAATTATCATAGTCAATCACAATGGCTTCATATCACATTATGTCTCAAATCACATTTCATGTTTCATCATTGATATATGCAACATCAATTACATTACTAAACAAACATGTTATTAATCAATCATACCATATAGGCATGCTTTAATCATATCATTCAAGCATACATAATCCATTTCTTTGTACATGTATCTTAAATTCATTGTCATATAATCCATATGTCCATTTATTTCATTTTGATCATCATTATCAATCATAATAACATCACATTTCATCATTTCTCAAGACACATTAACACCATTCATTATTAAAACATTTATCCTAACAAATTGCATTGCACATACCTTTCTTTTGGATGATCATTATAGCTTTCACACTATACAAATGACAATATTAGTAACATTGAATTAACAATATAATAATCTACTTAACACATTTATACCAAGGGTGTTAGGTCTCAAAATCATATAAAAGATTACATCTATGTAAGTTTGTACTTACCTCAAAAGCAAATCACACCACTCTTAACACTTTCCTTTATCCAAGATCTTCACTTCCCAAACTTAGGGCAAATTACCTTCTTTCAAACCCTAATCCAAACATAACACAATCCATCAATTCCAATACCATTTAATCACTTAATAACTTCATCTTAAACCTTAAATCACAAAATTACACTTCAACATCATTCATTATAGGCCACGGTCGTGGCCACCATAACCCCCACGGGCGTGGGGTACAAAACAGTTCTGCCACCCAAGCTTCCATCCTCCATGACCATGGCACCAAAAGCCTACCAATGGCCACGGCCATGGCCAATCAAGGCCACGGGCGTGGCATCAAAAAGGCTACTGCCTTCAGCCAACTTCCCATTTCCAAGCCTAAAATTCAAAAAAACACCAACAACAAGAAGATCTTTGAAAATAATGAAGCAAACACAAGGAAAACATCATGTAACACTTCAAAATCCTAAAACAATTTCAACTCCAACACTTCCAACAACAACACCTCTTAACCCTCTTCACTTAAAATCAAAAATAACATTTGAAAACACATCACAAACACATTTAATCATTATCTCAACAAACCAAAATTTATTTCAAACTCCACTTCAAAAGAATAAAGGAAATCAAGAAAAAAGAGCTTACCAAAATTGTTGAATTTCACAAATCTTTCACTTAATTCCTTGAATCTCCTTTCAATTTGAGTTTAGAAATCAAAACAACACTTTGCTCTCTTCCTCCCTTTGGATAGCCGGCCACACACACATGAGAAAAGACAAGAAAATGAGCAAGTCAACCTTTCTTTCCTTCTTTTAATCTCCACCATGCAATCCTACAAGGAAAATTACTAAAACACCCTTAACCATTTAACTAGCCTCTTGTCTCTTATGTGCCCATTTATGTAATTTCACACTCAACAAAATAAATATCTATTCCCCCTTGACTCTCCCTTTTGACCAACTTATATGTTATATATATTACCATATAATCAACATATACATCTCTCTCTAAACCCTCTTTTCTTTCCCAAAACACATTCATAAACCTTCTCTTCCCATTTCTTTTCTCTTCACATAACATATACATTCAATTCAACTTACAACAACAACATAATCAAAACTTCTAAGGCATACATGAGGATATTACACTTATTCTCAATTCAACCAAAAAATACAAAGGTTTTGTAATCATAGTCTTTGCCAAAGCTCATCCAAAATTTTGTTCAAACATTTTGGTGGAGCCAACAAACGGAGGTGTGTCTTTCTAACTTAAATCATTTAAATTTATAATGAGATAACTTATTATTATTTCATCCATCAAATTTTCTTCATTTAAAGTTCATTCTTTTAACTTTTAATTTATATACCAATATACAGTAAGCATAGTAGTTTCTTTTTGTTGTTTGCATGACCAATATCTTGTTCCATTAAATCACCATAGCATTAGATCATTCAAATAATATTTTAAACATCCAATAGCCATATTACATATAAGTATTTATCAAAAATTCATGTTAAAGTGGTCTTAGTATTTTTATAATAATCATATTTTGATAAAACCCTAATCTGTATTTCTAAAGATCAAAAACCCTAGAAACTCTAATTTCCCATCTAAAACCCTAAAAAACCATATTGCATGTTTAAAACCCTAATCCTTTTCCATAAGAATTCCAAACCCTAATTTAAATTAAACCCTAATTTAATTTGTTAAAACCTTAATCAATTTTGTTTATTTTATTATCACAGTAGTTATTTCTTTTTAAATATTTAAGTTTTAATCTTATTTTCATAGGCTTGTACCTTATTCACTTCAATCCCAAATTATAAATTTTAATCACACTGTAGCATAATCTTTCAAGAATAATAAACTTAACAATAATACTAGTTCTTTAAGATTCCAAAACCCTAAATCATTTTCCCGAATCCAAAATTCTTTAAAACCCTAATTCTAAATACCAAAACCATATTTCCTCAAACTTTAAATCTCATAACCCTAATTTCTTAAATCCTAAATCCTAAACCTTAACCTTGTTTATTTAATGGGTTGAATTCTAATTTTATTTTATTTATTTGATTATGTGATTTGTTATATGTTAATGATGAATAGTTTATTTTATTTTATGAATGGTTTCCTTTTATTTATAATTAGATGATTGAATATTCTTTTATTCGTCCTAGTTTTAAAATTGTAAGAGGTATGTTTCCACTTTATGGGTACCCCATTAGTTAAATTTTATGTAATTTATTTTATTTTAAAGTTTTTGGACCAATGTAAAGGACACGTTGCAAGTGGGGATTTTCGCCTCCACTCTTGGTGGAATAGTTCTTACGACTTCGACACTGTTTAGGCTCGGGGTTTTAGAGAACATTGGCATAAGCCCGAAGAAAATGGAGTTGCCACCCGAATGGGCCCAAAAAAAAGAAAGGGGTGGATGACTCGATTCCTAATGAATCCCCAACTCCCTAATGGGTTCGGAAAGTTGGGTACGTGTGGGGAAGGTGAGAAATAGCCCAGCACCCCCCACAACTCCTGGTTCATTGGAACCGGCCTCCTTTGCAGGTCTTAATATTATAAAATTCTTAAATATGACAATATTATCTATACTACATGCAATAATAAAAATAAAGCATCATTATATTAAAATCAAAGCAATGTCCAAACAAAACAAATAAATGGACACCCATCCGAGGATGGAAACATGTCCTTACATCGTCCATGTCTAAAACTAAATAGGACACCCACTGAAAGATGAAAACATGTCCTTAACATTAATTCCAAAATATAAAAATAAATTTAAATTACATGAAAATTAATTAATGAGGTACCAAGTAATGGAAACATACCTCTTACAATTTTAATACCAAAATAAATAAATAATAATGCATTGAAATGCTATAAATATAAACAAATCAAAGATTTATAATCAAACCTCCGTCTGGTTCCACCACAGTTGATTCTAGCTAAATAAGAACAAAGACAACATTGCTGCCTTTGATGGATTCATAATTGATGAGTGCTACTTGTTGCTAATTTCTTTTGCTGTCTTCTGCTTTGATGTTTTTAATCTCTCTTAATGTTAATTGCCGACCTTATTTTGTCTCTAGGGTTTTCTTTTGACCACAAGAATTTAAGAGTCCCAAGTTCGGTTTAAAATTTTAGTTCAAGAGATCCAAGTTTCGTCCCCCTTGATTGTATGTTTTAATGTGGTATTTATAAGAAAAAAAATCAAACCTAATTCTAATTGTCTAAGGACATCAAAACCATTTAGGAAAAGAAAAAAAAAACCAAGTAGAATTCAATTTCAGAAAAAACTGCGCAGATAAAAATTGCTGCAGGCTACGGGCGGGCCAGCTGCCAGAGTCGATTGTAAACTGGGGCACAGGCCAGCCAATTCGCCACAAGAATTTCCTACGGCTAATTGGCCTAAGGTAATTTCGCAGCAAGAATTTCCTGCGGTGAATTGGCTTGTGCCCAATTCGCCACAGGAAATTCCTGTGGTGAATTGGCCCAAGCCAATTCATTTTCGACGATGAAAATTTTTCTTCACCGATTCTTCTGTCGCCGATTTTTATTTATTTTCTATTTTTTTACTATTATCTATTTTTATTTTTATTAAAAATAAATATTATAAGTAATAAATATTAAAATAAATATTATTTAATTAAAATACCAAAAAAATTATTTTGGACTGTTTTAAAAATATCGGACTAGACTGGGTCAAAAATTAAAGGTCTACAGTTTGCCCCCTGCTTGAGCGCTGAGACTATGGCAAAAGAGAGCAAAAAGTAATGTAATTTTTTACTAGATTTAGAGCCATACTGGACTCCTTACCCAAAGTTGATTTGAGTTCTGGACTCAAAAATTATTTGGGTTCTGGACCCAAGGTGAATTTAGAATTTGGGTTCTGGACTCGAGACTGAGTTTGACTGAACTTTTATCAGTTGAGAATTCTGACTGCTCCGGCTGTTCTATTCTTTAATGCATTGTGGGTCTTCACCCTCAAAATGGATCTTCATCTTTGGATCTTGGATCTTCATCCCTAGCATCGGATCTTCACCTTTGAAAATGGATCTTCATCCTTGGAAATCGGGTCTTTACCCTTGTAAATGGATCTTCATCCTAAGAGATGTGATGTTCACCCTTAAAAAATGGATCTTCATCCTTTGGACATCGGGTCTTCACCCTTCAAATGGGATCTTCATCCTTTAAGTTGGATCTTCATCCTTGGCATCGGGTCTTCACCCTTGAAAATGGATCTTCATTCTTTGGACTTCGAGTCTTCACCCTTTGAAATTAGATCTTCATCCTTGGAATCAGGTATTCACCTTTGAAAATGGATCTTCATTCTTGGAAATCGGGTCTTCACCCTTGAAAGTGGATCTTCATCCTTTAAACTGGATCTTCATCCTTGGAAATTGGGTCATTACCCTTAACAGTGGATCTTCAACCTTTAAGCTAGATCTTCATCCTTAAAAATCGAGTCTTCACCCTTGAAAGTGGATCTTCATCCTTTAAGCTGGATCTTCATCCTTGAAAATCGGGCCTTCACCCTTGAAAGTGATCTTCATCCTTTAAATTGGATCTTCATCCTTGAAAATTGGGTCTTCACCCTTGAAAGTGGATCTTCATCCTTTAAGTTGGATCTTCATCCCTGAAAATCGAGTCTTCACCCTTGAAAGTGAATCTTCATCCTTTAGATGTCGGGTCTTCACCCTTGAAAATTGGGTCTTCACCCTTGAAAGTGGATCTTCATCCTTTAGATGTCCGGTCTTCACCCTTGGCTTCAGCTCTTTTAGCTGGACTGATCTTTTGTCTTTTGCGTCTTCTTTCTTTTGATAGTTTTTAATGTTCTATTCTTTTGTACTTTTTTAAAAAAATTCTGCTATTTTTAGCTGGCCCCTTATATCTTCTCCTTGCCCCCAATGATTTTTCTCATGCAGGCTCTGATTGATGTTTGTCTTATCTAGCTCTTCACACAAGCATGTATTTCTTCTTTTGCAATATGACTGGAGCTTCCTCACGTAATGGGCTTTCCAAGCCCCCTGATTCCATATCCGCTTTACGGTTGCTTCATAGAATATCGCTGTTTATTTTTTACAAGAAAAATGAAGTGTGATATGTGTAATTCCCCTTAACTCGACTATTTCCAGCCGAGCCAAGTGTGTTACAGTATATGCAACATGGTATACAGAACATGCACTAAATAATTTTTTTTTTTACTTTTTATTACAAATAATAATAATTTACACATTTCTTTAATTGTTATAATTACATTTTGAAAGTCCTTAACAGTACACGCCAAGCTAAACTTTGCTTTGCTCCTCACTTCGCCTCCTGTTGCGCACTCTAGTGCTCCTTTGTAGCTTCCCATTTGTCAGCTTGGACTCCATAACCTACGAGTTTAGAAAATTAAACTCGCTAATCATATAGCTTAGTGGGTACTTTAACCGTTAAATAGAAATTAGATGCAAACCACACAATGTTACAGATATGGCACAACCAACCCAATCATCAATATAAACATTCTCAGGTTCTTATTATATTTCTCCTATTATTTGTTAAGCTTTTATGACAGTATGCTATTCATTTCTATTGATTTACTGCCACTGGATGGTACCTCATCCTATGTCTGTTAGTTGCCTAACATTGCTGTTGATTACCGATCTGATGGTTATGTATTTGAATTTTATGGCATTATAATTTATTTATCATTGTAGGCCCAATACTCTCTTGATTTGAGTTCCGATTGTTAAATAACTTATGCATGAATTAAAGGTGTGTATCCACTATCTTTGTCCTATGCTTTCCTTCGGTAGTTTGTCATGAATGGTTATTCGTGTGTTCATATGCTCCTTTCATTAAGTTCACATATATTTGTTAAGGTTTGGATAAGTCATATAAGAAATTAACCAACTGAATAATGTTTATTACCCTTTGCCGAGTTTAATATTTTGACGATTCAAAATTTATTTAATTAAAAATTCATAGGGCACCAGTGATTAGGAATCTATCTATTTTTATCCTAAATTAGCTCAATAGAACTAATTTGTAGTTCAAAGTTTTGATTCCGGGCCTTTGGGCCGGACTGCACTTTTTAGGCCACACTGGTTTTTACAACACTATAAAAATCCCTCGGCGGGCTTTAAAATCTAAATAAAACACAATTGGGATGTGATTTTCATAAAAAACGAAAAATGCTATCTTGTTCTTAATTGGTCAAGCTTTCAAGAACATATTTTTGATAATTTATTTCATTCCAAACGAATATTTTATCTCAATTATACCTCATTTATTTCTTACCAAATGAACAGTGAATTCTAGCATTTAGTTTCTTATGTACCTTGTTATCTTATTTCCCTAATAACTTTTGTTCTACTAATCCGAATGTAAAAAATCTTGTTTTCACTCGAACTAGACTCATATGAGTCCTTATGGTTAAATTTCTAGATTTAAATTTGTTACAAATAATTCTTGATGACTCCTTGAACTCTTCCCTGGTCAATTGGTTACTCAAGTCTGCGCAATGCGTACTATTTCATTTATAACTTTACCTACGCAACTCGGATTGAGACGATTCTTATCTTAAATTAAACTAGACACATAGGCTATATTCAATAAAAAGTTCAGCTTAAAACAGGAAACACGTGATTTTTGACACAATTTCTAATTCAGCCCTGCAGTCTGCTAGGGTCTGCCTGCGCATGGTTTGCTCATTCGTGTGTAACTTCTACATTTTAAGTCCAATCGAGATGAATCCAACTCCTATGATTCACCAACATACAAGGGTTAATTTATATCTTCTATCACAACATCTAATTCCTGAGGTAAATGGACCAAAACCTGGACTCAAGGCACAAATCTCAGTCTGTCCGGTTTCACAATTCCAGTGTGCATGAGTTATACTCTTTTGATCATATCTTTTTATCTACAAGTGGGATTTAGGAAATTCCAAGTTCTATGGTTTCCTAAAAAATAAGGTTAAATTTTAGTTTTTTTTTTCACAGCTTCTAAATGTTTCATTAAGGTCACCTAAACGTAGTCCCAAGTCACAGGTTACTGACTGAGGAATCTCAGTTTTTCAATTTGTACGCCTGGTATCATTTTGATCATAACTTTCTTTCCACACATGAAAATGAGTTCATTCCAAAACCTATGGTTTATTGACTTAATGGAGAACAATTAAGTCTTCTTTGTAAAGTTCTAGTTCTATCATTTTGCTAGTCTAAATTTCGGTTGAAGTTCCAGAAAAATGCAGGACACATGGCTGGCTGCAACAAAACAACACAACATAGCACTCCCATATTTACCTCCCTTATAACCTCAACCCCAAAATCAATCAATACACAACAAACACTTCTATATCATCATCAATCTCAACCATATAACCACCACAACTCAAGCACATGAACAATTATAGCAATTACACATCCAAATGCAAAGGCAATAGAGATCACTAATTCAAGAAGGTTAAAGTACCAAACCTTTTTCCCCTTTGCTTTCCTTAGCTCATCTTTGATCTTTTTCTTCTTTTTTCCTTTAGTTTTTCTTGATTTCCTACAAGAATTCCAGCATACACACTTTAAACATACATCCTATGGTTTGAAAACATAAGCTACCAATTCATTTCTTGCCAATTTTTCCTCAATCTAATCTCCTCTAACCTTAAAACCATTATTTCTTTCATCAAATCCTTCAAATAATTATTTCTTGGATTTTCTCCAAATCTAGCTACATGAACCCTAATTTCAATCTCTTAAATTAACCATTAATCCATGAAATTAAAACTAGAGATAGGTTTCTCTTACCTTATAATCTTGTTTGTCACCAAAATCTTCAACCAAAAGCCTTAAACTTTGGAAAATTCACCTCCTTCTTCCTTCTCTTATGGTTTGGACGAGTTCACCATGTAAGAGAGGGATTTTATTTCCTTTCCTTAGCTTATTTTAATCCAAATGGCAGCCATAAGTGGTGAAAATATGTTGGTATAGATGTTGACTTCCAATTGGTACACCTTATAGCAAAAATTGCCACTTTTAATTGGTTCACTTGTCTTCTTCTTTTATCTATTTATTTGGCAAGCCATTAGGCTTCCTTTTATTCATATATTGACCCCTCAACTTTCTTGTTCTGTAATTTTATAGTCTAGGATGTGAAAATATCAAAATACCCTCCAGCGATTAATCGATTGTAACTTTTAAACCGTGCGTTTTTGGGAAAAATTTAAACCCATGGTTATGACCCGATTAATCTTGAGAATATTCTTCCGGGGTCAGATATGGGCACTATTAAGAACTTTTGACACTTAATTTTTAAGTTTACATAGTTGCCCCTAACTTTTGAGAAATTTTCACTTAGGTCCTTTTGATATCCCTTCCTGACCTTGCTGTCTTTCTTTATTAATATATTTTTACTCACAACTCCAAATTAAGTAATTCTTATGCCCAATGAAACTACACATCTGGGGTTACATTGTGTCAAAATTTCAGGTCAATCCGAATTATATCTGATTTTTGATGGTCCTTCGAAGTCAAGTCTACTATTCTGTCCTGAGGCAGCTTGCCATTCTCTACTAAATCCATCATATCTTATTATGTACAACTCCAAATTGAGTAATTTCAAGTTATAACTCTAGCTAAGACACAAATAAACAATTAAGTCATCTTTGAGACTCTCTAATGTTGTCATTAACTTGGATGAAATTTGAGCTCAAGTTATAGGTCATGTTCTAAACTTCTTTGTTCTAAGCCTAAATCATATCCTCTATGTCTGTTTCTAACCAATCTGGGATTCGGGATGTTACAATATGCTCATGTATGCATGATATGCATGAATAATACTTTCAATGGTTCCATTGACTCACAGACTGAGGTGATCAACTAAAGTGTTCTTGTCAGATGCTTGTTCAGTTCTTGCTTTGTAATGACAGGATGCTTCACATTTGTGGCTTTTATCTTCGAGATATTGAAAATATGAGTGGTGGAGACCCCAAGCTGCAGAGTCAGGGATACATCTATTTCAAACTATGTTTTAGCATTTCAGTTGGTAGCTTCTTCATGACCTTGCCAATAATCATTTACTTTTCCCAATGTGTTCTTCGAGTTTTGATGGTTCAAAAAACTTCTCTTAACTTGAAGGCTTCGTGTGAGAAAGATATATATATATATATATTGAAATCCAAATTTTGGCTTTCCCAAATCAATATCAATTTACCTCAGAACTTGATTTTTCAAATTAACATAGCTATAACATAACAACCCTAGTTACCGCTAAACTCGGGAATCATTTCTATTTAAGCAAGAATTGTTGCACTTCAAATAGGCACATACACATTACTTGGCCAGAGGTCTCACATTGAGTTTAAATATTGTCTATCTCATATGCATGCTTATTCAAACTATCTCCACTAATAGACTATACCTACCAAGAGAGATCAACAGGTCTTTGATAGGATTGAAATGGGGTCTATAAGGGACATGGGTTAAATGAAGGTGATATGTAAGTTGGAGCCGTTGTGACACAATGGACAAACCTTCACACTACAAATTGCTTGGTGGAACTTTTGACAGTTGAGAGCATGAAAAGATAGAGCTTTGAGTATTCTCCCATTTTCTTAGCATTAATCTAGATCTTGATTTGGGATAGTCTTTACCCTTGCAAAAAGTTTAGTACCCAAATTCGTTTCTTTTCTTCTTTTCCCTTATCTTTCTCTTTCTTTTTCTTACTCTTCCCTTTCTTTGAGCATTTTATCATTTTATTTTTCTTCTCTGTAGGATTGTTAAGTATAGGACTTCCAAAAACTAGGTGACCTTTCTCCTTTGTTCTTCGATTTTGATTGAATCTTTGGTTGGATTGGACCAACTAAAGTCAAACTGTCCTTATAAACCAAATGGAAGCCTTTTGCTACTTTAGGTAAAAGAGAACTCAGTTGGCTTTCTGAACAACCTTTTTAGGTTTCATCTTTCTTTTTTTCTTTTTCTTTTCTTTTCCTTTTTTTATCCTTTTTTTCTTTTCTTTTTCTTCTTCTTCTTCTTCTTCTTCTTCTTCTTCTTTTCTTTTCTTTTCTTTTTATTTTTTTTTGTTCTAGCTCTAAAACAGTTTTCTTGTTTGTACCCACTTGGGTTTCTAATAATGGATGAGTTGAGTGACATAAATCTTCTTTAATAGGGATAAATTATTTGTTACTCTGATGTTATCTTGATAGATTGGAGATATTAGATGAACTTCAACTACCCTTATGGTCTTGAGAACATCAACTATCCTTATGATCTTGACTATTTATTTCTTTCTTTGATCTTCTTGGCTCTTCACCTTAGTGATCATGAGACTTGTTAAAAGTATCACAACAGCTCAGGGTAGGTTTTTGGGGATATATGCCAATGAAAAGAAAGCTAAAATTTTATGAAGGCTCAAAGGGACAACTAGGGATTGATATTTAATTCGGTGGATACTAGTTGTTGGCTCGTCAAACAATGCCTAGATCATCTCTCTCTTAAAATTAGTAGAGTTCAATTTCGCCTCAAAAGTTTATCAAAGCATGTTCTAAGACTGACTAGGATCTAGATAAAGGTACTTATGCAGGAGCCTTCTCTAAGAAAGCATACACAACTCAATGCTATAGAGCAATTCCCTCTCCTAGTAAAGTCATTCAAATCATGATGCCTAGATACATTAATTTATGAACATCAAGTTAAATTCATCATTGGTTGAGCACCAAAATGAGCAAATACCAATAAAAATTTGATAAAAATAATTTATAACTTTGAATTTGAAAAACACGATTGTCCCAATTAGATATTAAAGAAAGCAAAATTGAAAAGCAACATTCAAGCTAAGGAAAGGTTGTTGAGTTAAGCTTCTTCTCCTTTCATATCTTCAATATTCCCATCTTGAAAGGAGGATAAGACAAGATCTTCCTCCAATCCTCCTCCCACCATGAAAGTTGCTGGTGGTGGTACTCTGTTGAACCTAGGCAGAGGATTATTCTTTGTATTGGGCTTGTCTGGCTCAGATAGCTTACCACTATCGATTAGATCTTGGATCTCATGCTTTAATTGGGTACATCTATCAGTCTCATGTCCTTAAGTCTGATGAACTTGATAAAAAGCCTTAGTATCAAATTTTGGGGGTAAAGGATTAGGCAAAGGTCGAGGGGCCAATGGCTATAATAGTCCCTTCTTTTGTAGCTTGTTGAAGACCCAAGACAAAGACTTCCCCAGATTTGAAAACTGCCTTCTATTTGCTTGACCAGTTGTAGTGGCATCAGCTTCCTTTTGTGTACTTTATTTGTTAGACTGATAATTTTATTTTGCAGAAAAACTGTTCTTCTCCCTTTTCCACTTTTCAATTTGTTGACCAGCTTGGAGAAGATCTTTGAAATCCCTTATAAGGGTGTGAGATAGCCTCTCATGAAGGTTAGGCAGGACACCTCTGACTATCATTCTGATCTGATTTGATTCATCAGGCCTCTTCTTGAGCAATGCAGCCTTATTTCTCCATCTTTTCACATAGTTTACAAAATTCTCATTTGGTCTTTGCCTAATGGTTTCCACCTCCATCAAGGTTACTTCCAGCTCGACATTATACCCATATTTCTAAATGAAAGCCTTGTATAACATGTCCCAATCTTTATGAGTACTTTCCTCTAAGGTGTTGAAGCAATTTTGGACAACAGGGCACAATGAGAGTATAAAATATCTTAGAGTTTGAGCCTTAGTAGCTCTAGCAGACTGCATAGCAGTGATGTACTGCTTTATATGGAGATGAGGGTTTCTAGTACCATTGTTCCTAGAAAAGGTAGGCATCTTGAACTTATAAGGGACCTCCTCATTTTGTTCGAATAATTTGTCGATCTCGGACATCTCTTCAGTTTTCAGCTTCTTCTCAAATTTCTTTTCCAAATCCATAATCTTCTTTTTAACATCAGAATTTTCAGTTTTCTCCATAGCTAGTCTTTCAATAATCTTTGATTCTTTCTTCTTGTCTTGAGTATCTTGGAAGTATTGAGCCCAATCATCATCATCATCAATGATAACCTTATCATCATCAAAAACCACTTCACTAACTTTAGCCTTCCCCTTATCCTTTGGTTTCTTGGTGCTAGTAGATACCTTGGCATTGTTTCCTAATATTGAGGCCAATTGGTTCTTCATGGTCTCAGCCAGGGCCTCTTTTATTTCTTCCATTTTGGCATTGAGGGCGTCATCCACCATTCTTTGAATTTGTTTGGGCTCCATTGCTTTTGGTGAGCAAGTGATTGAGTCGTTGCTAGATTCTTCATTCCCGGCGTAGGTCAGATTGTCGTAAGCTTTTGAACTGTTGTAATCCAGGGCTGTGAGCTAGAAAGGATCAATGATATGAGATGCAAATGTATGTATGCATGTATATATGCATAAACAATAAACAAACAAGGATAAATAGAACGTTCCTTCCAACCTTATAACTTCTACACACAGATGGCGTGTTTCTTTTTCTAGGTATATGGTTAACAAAATACCAACATGGGGTATCTTATTTTCGAATATTTCCCTCGGATGTTTCAACCAATAATTATATTTAAAAATGAAAATCAATTCATGATAATTCCCATCAATTAGGTTTTAATCTATTCAACCAACTAAAGTAGCTTTTGTGCTATATTAGATTAAAACTAAATTAAGAGGTTTATTATAAATAGATTTCTCACTTGAAAAAGTAACTAATGATTCATGCCAAAAACAAGCCCATGATTAATAATTCTTAGTATAAACTAGGCTCACAGTTGATTTTTGGTATTTTCATAATTGACCTAAATAATTTGAAAGCTCTTTCAAAGAAAAGGTGGGATGAAATGCAAAAAATAGTTTTGTTTGAAGAACCTATTATAATAAGATTTTAGAAAAAATGGATTTTGGGCTTTGTATTTTAGTCATAAGAAAAGAATTTATTTATGGAAAAGTTTTATATCCAAAGACCATTTTGAAAAATTTTGAAAATTGCTTTGGTCTTTTGAACTTTAAAGAAAAAATTATTTTGAGCTTACAATATACTTAAGTCATATTAGAAAAAGAACAAGCCAAATAAGCCATGATTTAAACTAAGATAAATTAACCATATTCAAACAACAAGTATTTGGGAAAAAACCTAAGGAAAGTAACTAGGCCAATTACATGAGCTTTAGTCTTTGGGTTAAAAGGCTTAGGTTCCCATAGCAAGTATATACCAAATGGTACAAGGCTATGAGTGGTTATACCATGCTCGATCTCCGTACCTTGAGTGAAAGTATGGTATCCCTTACATAACATAACACAGGTAACACAGGCGTCCTAACTCACACACACGACGCAATCTAATATGATGCAATGGATAATATCATTATAAAAAAGAATAGAATAATATAAAGACCAGTGGAATCAACTTCTCTTATCCCCAGTTGAGTCGCCACTGTGAGTGAGGATTTTTACCCCCACTCTCGGTAGAATGGTTCTTGCGACTTCAGCACTGTTTAGGCTCGGAACTTTAGAGACCATGGGCCTAAGCCTGGAGAAAATGGAGTTGCCACCCGGATGGGCTGAAAAAAGAAAGGAGTGGATGACTCGATTCCTAAGGAATCCCCAACCCTCTAATGGGTTTGGAAAGTTGGGTATGTGTGGGGAAGGTGAGAAATGGCCCCGCACCACCACAACGCCTAGTTGATTAGAACCGGCCTCCTTTACAGGTCTTAATATTATAAAATTCTTAAATATGACAATATTATCCATACTACATGCAATAATTAAAATAAAAGCATCGTTATATTAAAATCAAAGTAATGTCCAAACAAAACAAATAAATGGACACCCATCCGAGGATGAAAACATGTCCTTACATCGTCCATGTCTAAAACTAAACAGGACACCCACCGAAAGGTGAAAACGTGCCCTTTACATTAATTCCAAAATATAAAAACAAATTTAAATTACATAAAAATTAATTAATGAAGTACCCAATAATGGAAACATACCTCTTACAATTTTAATACCAAAATAAACAAATAATAATCATAATAATATCCATCCATGATAAATTAAATAAATCAAGCATTGAAATTAAATAAATCAATCATCAAAACATATAATAAACTACATAATCAAATCTAAAATTAAATAAAGAAATAAATATATAAATTTAGGTTTTTCATCTTAAAATAGGGTTTTAGAATTTTAATTACTAAATTAGTGCTTTGGAAAAAGAAAAGTTAAATACATGGACTCATAATACACAAATAAATATTAACCCCTTCGACGAGCCCATACGGTGGTCTCGCTAGCTGGTTAGCGGGCGAGGGTCAAGGGGGCAGCGCCCTGAAAAATTTTAGAAACTGGCTTTTAGGGTTATAGGTTTACTGGATGAGGGTTTGAAAAATCAAGGTTTTTGATTTATCATTTTAGAAGAAATATTTGTTAGACAAATGATCTCAATTTTGATCCTTGACAACTCAAATTGAATGACTTATTTAACATGTGTTTAAAGAACTTTGTTACAGGATTAGATCTATTTGAACAGAGCAGTTTTAGCGGTCGCACGAGACATGAAGACGACTGCCCCAACTCAATTGCAGGATGAAACCATATCACAGAAGGGTTCGCGGTCAAAAAATCGACCTCAGTCGCGACCACACTTCCAGAAGAGCGACCGTCCTAAAATCATGGACGACCTCAACACAAGAAACCCAAATCATCCAAATTACAATAAGGTTCGCGGTGACAAGAACGGTGAAGGATACGGTCTTGCTTATCACTTTAGCGACCGCCCTTTGATATCCACGACCGCTCTAATGATTTAGGAGAAATCTGCTTAAACTGACAGTAGTGTTCGCATCCTAAGGTGCATCCAGAAGTTTGACGCGAGTGTCTCAACTCGACCATGAGATTGCACCTAGAGCAACCACGACATTCATATTTAGGCGGACTTTCATTTTGCCCAGTCAAAGAATGCCACGTGTGATGACCATTATAAACCCACTTCAGTATTCAAGAAGGGCGACCGCACCTATCCTATGCACGACCATCCTGACAACCACAACATGGACAAGATTCCTGCTGCAGAGCACTTAAATTTGACCATTGAAGCAAATTTGAATGCAGCGACCGCACCTTGTCCAAGGGCGACCGCTTGTGTCATGAGCGCGACCATCCTTGTGTCAAGGACTATCACGAAATGCTTCAAACAGTCTATTGAAAATGGTCTAAACTGCCAAGCCTAATTCTCATTATCTATAACGACTAGTCAGACCACTTTGGCTATAAATACATTGCTATTTCTGTTAAGAAAGAAGAAGCAAGAGAAGAAAAAAGAGGAGAATCAAAATTTTATAGCCAAGCAACATATTTTCTTTTACTCCAACTTAAAATTAAATTGTAATGAATGTTAGGTGTAAGAATTGAAAACACCATTGTAAATGTAACATCCCAAATCCCAGATTGGTAAGAAATAGACATAACCTATAACTTGAGCTCGAATTTCATCCAAGTTAATGACAAAATTAGAGAGTCTCAAACAAGACTTAATTGTTTATTTGTGTCTTAGATAGATGTATAACTTGAAATTACTCAATTTGGAGTGGTACAGAATAAGATATGATGGATTTAGTAGACAATGTGCAAGCTGCCTCAGGACAGCATATTAGGCTTGACTTTGAAGGACCGTCAAAAATCAGATATAACTCGAATCGATCTGACATTTTGACACAATGTAGCTCCGAATGTATAGTTTTAGTGGAAATAAGAATTACTTAATTTGGAGTTGTGAGTAAAAAGATATTAATAAAGAAAGACAGCAAGGTTAGGAAGGGATATCAAAAGGACCTAAGTGAAAATTTCTCAAAAGTTAGGGGTAACTATGTAAACTTAAAAATTAAGAGTCGGAAGTTCTTAATAGTGCCCATATCCGACCCCAGAAGAATATTCTAGAGATTAATCGGGTCGCAACGACGTGTAACGGTTTTTCCAGGAAATGTCCCGTTAAAGAAAAATGAAGACATTTTAACTAGGGGCATTTTGGTCATTATCAATTAAAGTTATACATGAATTTAAAGTAGGAAATAAAAAAAATGAGTACGTAGAGGATGACGAGGGGTGATATATGAAATGATCGTCAGTAGAAACGGAGCCGGAAGAAATCCGAGCAAGGAAAGGACCTAAAGGGAATTTTGTAAAAAGTTGAGGGCTTATCGGTAATTTTTCAAAATGACTTGGAAACCTAAAATAGACCTTATAAATAGAAAGTAGAGGTTGAGAGGATCAAAACTATATGTAGTATGACTCGTGGAACTGTACGGTTTAAAAGATATGACCGATTAATCGCCGGAACGTAAAGTGGGCTCGGTTTCGTGTTGGGACCGGATGGGTAACCCGGGACAACTTTATGATATCCTATGGGAAGAGGGACAAGTGGAAAGAAGTAAAGGAAAAGAAAAATATAAAAATCTAATGTTGGTCAATCAAAAGTAACCATTTAGCATGTGTAATAAATGAAGAAAGAGAAAGGTGACAAGTGGTCTTAAAGGGTTTAACCAACACATAAGGTGATCATCATTTCTTTTGTATATAAATATATGTGATATGAAGAACCAATTTCTCTCTTTTCCACTTGCAAATTTCTGCCAACAAAGGGAAACACCAAAGGATTTCCATGTTTCTCCAAATTTGATGTTTAAGGTAAGTTTTTAAGGTTTTCTAGTAAGTAGACTTTGATTTTAGTATTAATTTTAGGTAGTTATATATTTATTAGAAGATTGGGAATTAGAGTCTTTATGTGGAATTGGAAAAATATTAAGTAAGTGATGAGATTAATTGATTAAATGGAAGAAACAAGATGTATAAAGATTAATAAGGTTGGATTAGGGTTTCGGTTAGAAAAGAAATGGAGGATAACCTATTATTTTGAATTTCTAAGGTTTATGTTGTATCTTGAATTGATTGAAGGAGAAATAAAGAATTAAAGAAGGAGAAGAAGGAAAAGCTAAGAGGAGTTAAAGAAATAAGGTTTGGTACTTTACCTTTAAATAGTTACCTTTGATTTGGTGCTTTACCATAAAAGAAATTCTATTTTCTTACAAACTTTGGTTTATGAAAGTTTTGTTGTTGATGCTTAAATATATTGATTTGAGTTAAACATGCAAAAGTTGTCAAAGGGAAGTGTTTGAATCTTCACTTTACCATTAAAGAAGCCTTAATATTGATTTGCAAAAGAAAAATAAACTATCCTATGCATTTCATGTGTTTGGGCCGAAATGGTCCCAAAAAGACAGCTTTCTGGACCTTTTTGTGGCAATCGTTTGAGGCAGAAAATGAATGAATTTTTCAACTAAATTTTACATGCAATTAGTCAACATATGAAATAAGTTTTCTGTAAAATTTCAGCTAAAAATAAGATCATTTACTTGGTCAAATGCATGACTGAAGTGAACTGAAATTTTGACAAAAACCCAGATTTTACTATTCATTTGGTCATGCCATTTTGCGTTGCCGATTTGTCGTGCCGCAACACTATTCATTTGGTCAATTTGTGATATTTTGAGGAATGCTTTGAAATATTTGATGTGTTTATTGTGGATGTTAAATATCTGAAAAAGAGTAATGGTTTGACTAAAGAATGTGTTGCGCGGCATAAATGGCAAAGTGCTATGGGAATTTAAAATGATTTCGCGAGTCATTCTAAAATGAGGTTTGAGACTTAAATTGAATCATTTTAACCTTTTTGCTCTACTGGATAGTGGGAGTGGTAGATAAGGGTATGGTGCACTATACTAACGCATGCAGTACTGCTCATTATTGTGATATGATATTTTATTCAGTGGTGAGGCCACTAAAGCCAATGGGGAGGCCCATTGGTTAACCAGGATGGGGAGGCCCATTCCTGTGATCTGATTTCGGTGGCCACTGAAGCCAATGGGGAGGCCCATTGGTTAACCAGGATGGGAAGGCCCATTCCTGTGATCTGATATCGGTGGTGAGGGCCACCTATGTTACAGTGGGGAGGTCCACTGCCTTATCACTATGGTTCCCTATATACCAGTAGAGCTTGATCCAAAGTCTTGTTTCTTTTAAACCACGTAATGCAAAATGAGTTTGAATTATGGTTTTTACATTTGTTGGAAGCATATTTACATTGAATGTACAGAAACTTCCATTGGTTTAAGGTTGGTTGATTTATGATTTAATTATTTCGTTTTGTTTCAAAGGCTTCCATGTTTTACTTATATTTTTATCGGTAAAGTACCCACTGAGCGACAACGCTCAGCGAGTTAAGTTTTCCTTGACTCGTAGGTTCGGAGCAGTAGATAAATCTGGGGAAGCAACGACCAGACCACAGCAAATCTCAGGGGTAGATCTTTTAGTTCCATTATGAGTTAGTTAGTTGTGGCATGTATATAAATAAATATAAAAGAGAATTTCTATGTTACAATGGTATGTTAGTAGTATGTAATAATCATAAACCTTTACTCTATGTTGTATTAGAAGTGTGAACTCTTCTTGCAGATTTGTAGTTGAGGGTATAAGGTGAATTCATTGGGAGTGCATTAAATTTGATAGTATTCACATTGGTCTGTGTAAAGTGTTTTCAAAAATCAGAAAAACAAGTTTTGTCGACACTTGGGATCCAAATTTCTAGGCGAAACTATGGCAAAATTTCTGTAAAAATCGGAACTAAAATTTGACGAAGTAAATTGGTAGCAACGTTAGGATAGTGTGGCGCCTCTACTCGGCTTACACATGTAGGTTGGGAAGGGGTGTTACAATTAGTGGTATCAGAGCAAAGGTTTAGCCGGTTCTGGGTAGTTAGTCGAGCTAAACCTTAAATGTAGGACACATAGGGTAAGAATAGGGGTTTTAATTATATAACTATACATATGTGTGTTATTGTTAGTTATGTTATTCAAATTATACAAGAGTAATAATGGGTGATCTAAACGAGGTGAGGGAGCTGAGGATAGAAGTAGAGAGGTTAAAACATCTAGTGCGGGAGCAAGATGAGACTATAGAAATTTTGGCCGATCGAAGTATACAAGATCGTGAAGACTTGAGAATAAAAGATGAGATGATTACCGCCTTGATAGATGACGTGCAGATGTTAAAAGAAGATAGGCTTAGTTATAAAGTGGAGTTGGATAGTGTCGGTAGAAGCCTCGGGGTAGCACATCAAGAGATTTGAGCTTTACAGGAGAGGGTTCAAGAGCTAGGCCAGTACTTACCTAGTGAAGCATCACATGACCCAGATTTTGATCCCGAGATAGAAGATTATTTTTTTAGACAGTGCCACTTCACCTAGGGCACCTACTCACTGAGTCTTGAGATTTATTGCTGTTTGGCAATTCTCTTAGTTATATACATATGTGATATAAAGGTATCATGTAAATATCGTATGGTAGTATAATATGATGATATAATAGTAAGGAGTCCTAAATTTTGGAATGTACATAAGGACTTCCTAATATTGTAAAACTTTGTGTTTGGAAATAAATAAAAGTTGTGTTGTATATGTGTTATTTAAGAATTTTATATTTATATACATGCCACCTAGGATAAGATAATGCTGTTGGTCTGGCTCGTTACGTATGATGGGATTGTATACGTTTTGCTCTGTTCTTTAGATGTCGCAAGAAGCGCTAGACGTGATTGCAGGTCAGTTGTCTATGTTTGGAGTTCTGCTTTACGTTTTAATAGATTCGGGTTCTTCACACTCATATATATGCACGTAAAAAAAAATTGAGAAATATATGCAATAAAGGTTAAGGAAATTATGAGAGGTAAGTAGTAAAAGCACCGAAAGAATAATAACGAATAGAATACTGACCATAATACAAGAGTTTAAAATTGAAAGAGTGAAGAATAATAGTACGGCAAGAAAAAAAAACCATAGAAAATTAAATTGAGAACTAAGAAAAGGAAGCAAAACTAGTTAGATTCTCCAGGATTAATGCTTTACCTGGTTGAAATCATGTGTTCCTTATATAATGAACTATTTAAACTTGTGTTGAAAATGTTTGGTAATGTGTTCTGACAACTTGAGAATTTTTGTGCCTATGTGTGCATTGAGATGAATGAAGGAAAGAGAATAAAATATTAGAAAGATATGCTTACCTTGGTAATTCAGATTGAATCAGAGTTGGGTTGAGTGTATTTATATGGCATTAACATTTATACTCAATGGTGAGGGCCATTGGGGCCAGTGGTGAGGGCCACTGGTTTGATATTTGTCTGGCACCGATATATATACTCAGTGGTGAGGGCCACTGGGGCCAATGGTGAGGGCCATTGGTTTGATGAAAAAGGTGGTGAGGGCCACCTGTGCCATGGAAATGAAACCGGTGGTGAGGGCCACCCATGCCATGCTGGTTCCATATGATATTGTCTCATCCCACTTTGATTCTACTGTTATTACCTTGAGGAGCTAAGTAAGAAAAATACGTAATAATATACAGATGAAAAAAAAAGTATATATGAAAATAAACAGAAAGTAAATTGAAACATATTCGGAAAAGAAAGGAAAGAAAGAGTTTGAAATGTAATAAAAAAAAATATGTTCTCACCTTATGTTGGGATCGGCCGTAACCAGCATAGAGTGTCACGACCCAATTTGTACATATGTACAGTACATCCATGTACAGTACATCCGCGTACAGTAACAGGAGCCGTCCCGAGTAATCACCAAAGAACACGAAGTGAAAGGAAGCTCTATAGGACAAAAAGGACCTAACTGAAAAGATTGTAAAAGTTTGGGGAGGTGACTGTAATTTCAAAAAGTTTTGGGGAGGTAACTGTAATTTCCAAAAGTTGTACTGGAGGTTCTTAATAGTGCATATAACAGACTCCAGAAATGGAAAGTAGAGAAAAATTGGGTTGAAATGGAACACCACGGTTTTTTCCGAAAACGCATAGTTTGAGAGATACAGTGGATTCTTGACCAAGGGTATTTTTGTCATTCTTGTGATAATAATGTATATACTGGAAAACAAGACAAGTAAAGGTATCTGAAGTAAACGAAAGGACTCCGCAGTGATCGATGTTGAAGAACGAACCTAAGTGGAGACCCGAATCATGTAAGGACCTAAAGGGAATTTTTACAAAAATCAAGGGCATGAGCGTATTTTTATAAATTAGTTCAAAATCAAGAATGAATGTCGGAAATGGAAACGAGAGGTTGAAAGGAGGAGAACAGTACATTTTACGCGTCGTAAAACCACCTGGTTACGAAGAAAAGGCAAAACCTTCCATTGAAGGGTATTTTGGTCTTTTCACTTCCACCCATTTTCTAGAAAAGGGACACATGGCATAGTAATTTTCTAGAAAGGGACACATGGCAAAATCTTGTTTAAAGACACTTTTGGGTTGGATTAATCTTAACCCTCCATATGGCACCATCCTAGTTAAGATACTTTTGTGGTGGTTACATCTTAACCCTCCAAAATGAAATTAATTAAATAAATGGAAAATGGAAAAATATAAAAAGGGAGAGAAGGATGATTAAAGAATTAAGGACACATTTTTTCTCCATTTTTGAGAGGCATGCCGTATTCTCTCCACCAACAAAAGGGAAGGAATTTTTTTCAAGTGTTCAAGTGGATTTTTGGAAGGAAAAGCTTTATTTTAAGGTAAGGATTCCAATTCTAGCTTTAGTTTATTCATTTGATTGATAGTTTTCAAGTTATCAATGAAAGAAAAGTTGGGAAGATTATGGGAAAGATAAGAAAGTGAAGAGAAATTAGAGTAAATGATTCATACATGTAGAAGTGATGAATAAATGGTAATTAGTAGCTTAAGATAGCAAGAATCAAGGCTTGAACATATGGTTTTTATAATGTTCTTATTATGGAAGTTATGAAAATTATAGGAAATCAAAGGGATAAAGAAGAAGAAGGGAAGAAAAAATAGGACAAGCAAGGAACAAAGCAAATAAACAAAGTTTGGTACTTAAATCATTGCCTTTTCAATTAATTCACATATTTTGCATTATGGGATTTTTGAAATGGTTTTGAAATGATGTTATTATGTGTGGTAAATATGTGGGAAAGTGCTCTTGAACCATTTGAAATTAATTGATTGTGAAAAGAATGAAAACAAAACAAACTAGCTAAATTTATGCAATTATTCATAAACTTTGATGAGTTTTTAATCACTCCCTTGGTTTGATTTTTGGAAGAGGGACCCTTAGTCCTTCAATGGTATCACAAAAGGATTCTAAAAATCAATTTTGCAAGAAAAAAATGAATTTCCCTCAAGTTTGAAAAATTGGGCCGAATGGTCCCTTTTGGGCACCATTCTGCAGCTTTCATTTTGGGCAGTCCGTTGAAGGGGCAAACGAAAGAATTTTTTGACGAAATTTTACATGCATTTAGTTAACTTATGAAAGTGTTTTCCTGCAAAAATTCAGCCAAAAATAAGTTTGTTTACTTGCTCAAAACCGTTGCCAAAGTTGACTGATTTTCAGCAGTAAAAACAGATTTTACCATTTAGTTGTCGCGCGCCATTGCGTTGCCGATTTTACGCGCCGCGCTACTATTCCTTTGGTCATTTTTCTAAATGTGTTAAAAATTGAATATTATGATATGTATTGATGTTAAATCATATAAAATGACATGAAGGGGAATTGGAAATGATCAGAAAGGCATCATGACAAGCTATTCCGACAATACATGCATTATGGACAAATCATGGCTTATTGAATATCATGATCAAAGTAATTTAATAAATTATTTATGCTCTACTTGGTTATGACAGAACCCTTGAGATAAGGGTATGATGCATCATACTATTACTACAGTACTGCTTATGACATGATATGATATTCTGGCTGAAGGCCGATGATTACAATGACATGATCAATGATGCAATGATAATGGCCATTGGCACATGTGCAAGAATTATGATGAATGATAATGAAATATGATCATGACAAGATATGTTTATCATGACCCTTCCTTATCCGCTGACGTTCTGTTAAACCAGTAGAGCAACTAAAATGATAAAAGCAAGAGAAATGATTTAAATTCAAATTATCCAGTCAAGCCTTTTTACCATCTGTGTTTTGTATTGATTCCTTTCAAGTATTTAAAGTATATAAATGTATGTTCAAATCATTCTTTCATTTTATTTATTTATTGCAATGATTTAAGTACCCACTAAGCAATTGCTTAGCGAGTTTAGTTTCCCTCTAAACTCGTAGGTTAAACGAGGAGACGAGATTGCAGTATGTTCTGCGCAGCTGGCCTTGACTACTACTTTGGGTAGGAGCTTGGATATGATTGATTGTAGTAATATGGCATGTACATAAGCTTGTATGATCTAGCAAATAAATGTATTATTCTAAAAAGCTAGAACACGTACACTGCTACTAAACTAATAAATCTTATTTGCGTTTAGCACTTATGTATGCAAGTATAGAAGTGTGAATTCTTCTTGCAGGATTGTAGTTGAGGTTATAAGGGTGGATTATTGGGAGTGTGCTTGAGTTGAATTGTGAAACAAAATGTTTTTCAAAAATAAGAAAAATCAGTTTTGGCGACACTTGGGACCTCCATTTTTAGGGGAGGTTATGGCAAAATTTTTTTAAAATCAGCACTTAAAATTGGCTAAGTAAAATATTAAGACACAACCACCATGAGTTAACAGTCCATCTTGGTCTATAAACGTAGGCTAAGATGGGGTGTTACATTTAGTGGTATCAGAGCACCGGTTTAGCCGGTCCTGGAAAATTCAACATAGGAGGATACGCATTTTATGTTGGGAGTGGCCATTACCAATGTAAAATGGGATATCCTATAGCAGATAAGAAATGAGAGCATATATAATTTAGGTACGAAATGTCAGTATAGTAGAAAGAATATTATAAATACACAAGTATATAAGGTACATGTGATAAAGGAAAATCTAATAGTGCTTACGTACATGCCATATAGGAAAGTTAATGTGGTGAGTCAAGCCAACTGCTAATTTTTATCACGATATATGTATACTGTATAAAGTTGCAAGAGGCAGAGTCACAAAGAGTTATAGATCAAGAGAAGGAATCACACGCTTTCGTACCCATAAATGTAGAAATGGGTCTCGGATTTATGCCACGACCCGCAACGGTGGCTGTGGAAGGCCCCGAAGTTTATTTAAGATAGATGTTAGTACCATTGCAATAAACGGCAAGAATGGTACCTGTTCCTACCAAAAAAGAAAGGAAGTCCCCAATTGAGAAGTTAAGGAAATATGGGGCTAAAGAATTTAAGGCTAGTAGAGAAGAAGGATTTGAAGAAGTTGAGTACTGTTTGGACAGTACCAGTAGGGCATTGGAACAACTGAGATGCACACCAGATAAAAGATTTAATTATGCCATGTCCCTTTGGGTAGAAGAAACATACACTTGGTAAAACATACTTAAACGCAAGGAGAAATGAGTTTATATATCTACAGCAAGGAAGAATGACAGTATCTGAGTATGATAAAGAGTTCACCCGACTCAGTAAGTATGCAAAGAAAATGATAGAAACAAAGCAAGAAAGACGTCAAAGGTTTTGGAAGGATTAAATAATGAAATTAAAGTACAATTAATAGTCATGGACGTGTTTGAATTTTCAAGATTAGTTGTGAAAGTTTTAGGTATTGAGAGGGTATACATGGATTAGAGAAGTAGACACCAACGCATGCAACAAAAGAGAGTACAAACTTAAAGCTTAGGAAGATTTCGACAAGTTGGGAAGAAGTTTAGAAGTGAAGATAGTTTTACACAGTAAAGCCGGTGATTGCAAAGCCAAGGATCCGGCCAAGGTTCAAGGTGCCAGACATCCGTAGCTAGTAAACCGGGGTCCTTATAAGGGGTTCTAGTAGAAGGTTAGATAGGCGTATATGAATGTAAAAATGAAAATGTATATAAGAAAATGAAATTTGAAGAATGGAATAAAAAAAGGAACAAAATAAGAGGAAAAAAGAAAAGTACGTAAAATGTTAAGACCAGACGGTAAGAGATAAAATAGATAGAACTTAGATAACAAAGATGAGTGAACAGAAATAAGTATATGAGAAATTCTCATGTCCGACCACTATAGAATATGTACAAAAACCCCATGTACAATATTCACATAAGTAGATGAAGTAAGCGCACTAAGAAGGTCATGTTGAAATTTAGCAAGAAATCAGAGTTAAACGTGCTCAACCAATGATGATGGGTGACCATCCCGTGAAGTCTTAATAAGGTAGGTGACGTACCATATGAGTAGAAACTAGACGAAATCTAATCAAAACACTGTATTGTGATTCCTCCTGAAAATGCCCCAATGAAATCATCAAAATTAAGAAATTATAAGAAGAAGATATATGAGATTATGAATTCAGGAAATGATGGAAAAAAAAGGAGAGAGAAGAGAAAGAGAGAAATTAAGAACCAAAGAGGTAGAAAGTGCAGACTTAAAATTAGATCAAAAAGGAAAGAATGAAAGTAATAACAACCCAAGGACGAGGTAAAGGAAAAAAGGAAAAAGTAACAATTCAAAAAAAAAATTACTGGAGGATTGGAAAGAAATATAGATTTGAAGGATATATTACTCCTCTATGCAAACACTGTGGATGAAGACATAAGAGTGAATGCTGGTATTTAACAGATGGATGTTGGGAATGCGGGGCACCAGATCGTGTTAGGGTAAACTGCCAGAAAGACAAGTGAATGCACCCGCACCGACAGAAAAATCACGGCCCGCTTTTGGCAGAGGCCGAAGCAGGGGAAAGGAAAGTGATTCAAATCTTCAAAGAGCACAATCAGAGACCGTTGACTAGCTCAATTCAAGTACATCAGCCAGAGCCTACGCAATGAAAACTTAGAAGAATTACCGGTAGGATATGTTAAGTTTGAAACATTAGTTATAAAACCGATAAGAGACGAGGTAGTTACACACAAGTGATTAAAGAATGTTCTATAGAGTTACATGAAAATGCATTTCCAGAAATTTTAATAGAGTTACCATTCCGAGAATTTGACGTAATGTTGGTATTGGATTGGCTAACAAGGCATAAAACAGTGGTTGATGATAAGAAGAAAGAGAGTAACACTTCATACTCCCCACAAGGAGGAGGTGACGGCAGTAGGAAAGAGAGTCGATTACCTAAACAACGTAACAGCAGCAGTTACAACAAGGCGTTCCATACAAACGGATGTGAGGCATACTTGGTAAGCACTATGGAAGCAAAGAAGAATGTGATAAAGATTCAAGAGATATCAACAATGCGTGATTTTCTCAATGTTTCTTTAGACAAGCTACCCGGATTATCACCTAAGAGAAAAGTAGGATTCACTATAAATGTATATCCGGGAATTGCACCGGTGTTGGTTGCCTCATACCGAATGGTACCAGCGGAACGTAAAGAAATGAAAACATAATTATAGGAGCTACTCGACAAGAGTCTTAT
Organism: Garcia nutans; assembly: GCA_947685225.1. Lineage (NCBI taxonomy): Eukaryota > Viridiplantae > Streptophyta > Magnoliopsida > Malpighiales > Euphorbiaceae > Garcia > Garcia nutans. The sequence goes on from CANTUV010000068.1 coordinate 8,959,912, forward strand.
ACGGCCAAGTATTTCTTCATGGGGCATGCCAGTACTCTTCGTCAAGAAGAAAGATAAATCCTTAAGGTCATATGTGAACTATAGTAGTTGAATGAGCTTACGATTAAGGATAAATATCCATTACCGTCCATCGACGATGTATTCGACCAACTTAAAGGAACCAAGGTCTTTTAAAATATATATATATATATATATATAGATCACCGACGGGGATATCAGCAGCTGCGGATCAAAGGAAAAGACATTCCAAAGACTACATCTACAACTCGATACGGACATTATAAGTTCCTTGTAATGCCTTTTGAGCCCACAAATGTGTTAGTAGTATTCATGGATTTAATGAATCATATCTTTCATCCATATTTTGACCAATTTGTAAATGTTGTTCATAGATGACACCTTCATTTATTTAAGGAACAAAGAAGAATACGATCGATACTTTTGCATAGTATTGCAAATGTTGCGAGAGAAGCAGTTGTACGTCAAATATGACAAATGCGAGTTTTGATTGGAAAAAGTGACATTCTTAGAACACACCATATTAGCATAAGGCATTAAAGTAGGTCTTAAGAAAACGAAAGCCATTTTGGAATGGAAAACACCAAAGACAGTAATAGAAGTAAGAATCTTCTTAGGACTGGCTAGGTACTATTAATGTTTTATAAAAGGGTTTTCCATTATTATCATCCCAATGACAAGGTTGTTTCAAAGGAATGCCAAACTCCAATGGACTGATAAATGTTAGAGGAACTTGAGAAACTGAAGGAAAAGTTAACGAATGTTGCAATACCCATACGGCCCGTGTCCAGCAAAGAATTTGTGATATATAGTGATGCTTCACACATCGGTTAAGGTTATATGCTTATTTAAAAGGATAAAATAGTCGCATAAGTCTTTTGATGATTTAAACCATACGAAAATAATAATAATAATAACCCGGCACACTGTTTGGAATTAACAGTTATCGTATTGGCTTTCAAGATTTGGAGATATGATTTATATGGAGAAAAGTGTTATATTTATACAGACACAAAAAGTTTAAAATATCAGCCAACCCATGAGGATCTCAATTTATGGTAAGGAAAGTAAGCCCAAGTTTTGGAAATAACAGCTAAGTTATAAATTATCATCTAGGAAAAGCTAACGTGGTGGCCGACGCACTTGGAGGAAAATCGATACCAGCCTTAGGCGCTATAAAGATTAGTTTAAGACCAATGGAAGAGGAAGTACTAGTAGTACAAAATGCAAGCATAAACTATGTTTCTTTTCAAGAAATTCATCAAGTGAAAAAGGAAAACGAATAAATACAAAAATGGATCAAGCAAGTGCAAGGAGGAAGGGATATAAAATTCTAAATTTCTAAGGACAGTAGTTTGTATTATGACAATAGAGTAATGATACTAACAATGGGAGACATAAGAAAGAAAATTTTTTCGAAAAGCATATAGTAGTCTCTACGCAATGCATCCAGGAGTTACAAATGTATCAATATCTAAAGAAATTTTAATGGTAGCCTGGAATGAAGAGAGATATTGTTGAATATATGACCAAATGTTTAATATGTGAACAAGCAAAAATGAAACATCAAATACTATCGGGACTGTTACAACTAATTCCCACTCTGGTATGGAAATGGGAACATATCACTATGGATTTCGTCATAGAAGTACCAATGACACGAGGCCGGCAGGACGTTGTTCGGATAATTGTTGACTGCCTAACTAAGTTAGCTCATTTTCTACTTTTACTAATGGATTATTCAATAGATAAATTGGTGGAAATGTACGCCAAGGAAATTGTACGATTACACAGGATTCCAACGTCTATCATTTTAGGCAGAGGTCCACAGTTCATCATGAATTTATGATAGAAGTCGCAAACAACTTCTGAAACCTAAACAAATTATAGCACTGCCTTTCACCCATAAACAGATAGACGATTTGAAAGAGTAATCCAAATTTTGGGACGACATATTAAGAGTATGTGTTATAGAATTTAAGGGTGGCTGGAATAGGTATTTGAGTTTAATTGAATATGCATATAACAACAACTATTAATTCAGCATACGGTGACGCCCTATAAAGAATTATACGAAAGAAACCATGGAACACCAGAGTGTTGGACCGAATTAAGTAAAGACAAGATAAAATCATATGCGGGTAGGTAGAAGCAAAATCATATGCCAACTCGAAACGAAGGGACATAGAACTCTAAGTGGAAGACAAGGTTTTTCTTAAGACTTTCCCATGAAAGAAGGTATTAAGATTTAAGCAGAAAAGTAAGTTAAGCCTTAGGCTTATTGGACTATACGAGATCATCGAACGCATAGATCAATAGTCTATCGGTTAACTCTATTACCAGAACTGAACAAAATACATAATGTTTTTTTTTCACGTTTCAATGATAAGGCAATATCGTTGAACTTCACACACGATATAAAGACACAAAACATCAGAGTCCAATATGACCTAAATTATGAAGAAGAACCAATAGAAATTTTAGCATGAAAAGTCAAAGGATTAAGAAATAAGAGATTTCCTCCAGTTAAAGTGTGGCGAAGGAACCATAGAATGGAAGAGATATTTTGGGAAAGAGAAGGAATAATGAGGATGGAAGCCTAAATTTTACACCCGATCGGCTTCGGGACGAAGCCTAAATTTTAGAGGGGAAGAAATGTCACGACCCAATTTGTACATATGTACAGTACATCCATGTACAGTACATCCGCGTACAGTAACAGGAGCCGTCCCGAGTAATCACCAAAGAACACGAAGTGAAAGGAAGCTCTATAGGACAAAAAGGACCTAACTGAAAAGATTGTAAAAGTTTGGGGAGGTGACTGTAATTTCAAAAAGTTTTGGGGAGGTAACTGTAATTTCCAAAAGTTGTACTGGAGGTTCTTAATAGTGCATATAACAGACTCCAGAAATGGAAAGTAGAGAAAAATTGGGTTGAAATGGAACACCACGGTTTTTCCCGAAAACGCATAGTTTGAGAGATACAGTGGATTCTTGACCAAGGGTATTTTTGTCATTCTTGTGATAATAATGTATATACTGGAAAACAAGACAAGTAAAGGTATCTGAAGTAAAGGAAAGGACTCCGCAGTGATCGATGTTGAAGAACGAACCTAAGTGGAGACCCGAATCATGTAAGGACCTAAAGGGAATTTTTACAAAAATCAAGGGCATGAGCGTATTTTTATAAATTAGTTCAAAATCAAGAATGAATGTCGGAAATGGAAACGAGAGGTTGAAAGGAGGAGAACAGTACATTTTACGCGTCGTAAAACCACCTGGTTACGAAGAAAAGGCAAAACCTTCCATTGAAGGGTATTTTGGTCTTTTCACTTCCACCCATTTTCTAGAAAAGGGACACATGGCATAGTAATTTTCTAGAAAGGGACACATGGCAAAATCTTGTTTAAAGACACTTTTGGGTTGGATTAATCTTAACCCTCCATATGGCACCATCCTAGTTAAGATACTTTTGTGGTGGTTACATCTTAACCCTCCAAAATGAAATTAATTAAATAAATGGAAAATGGAAAAATATAAAAAGGGAGAGAAGGATGCTTAAAGAATTAAGGACACATTTTTTCTCCATTTTTGAGAGGCATGCCGTATTCTCTCCACCAACAAAAGGGAAGGAATTTTTTTCAAGTGTTCAAGTGGATTTTTGGAAGGAAAAGCTTTATTTTAAGGTAAGGATTCCAATTCTAGCTTTAGTTTATTCATTTGATTGATAGTTTTCAAGTTATCAATGAAAGAAAAGTTGGGAAGATTATGGGAAAGATAAGAAAGTGAAGAGAAATTAGAGTAAATGATTCATACATGTAGAAGTGATGAATAAATGGTAATTAGTAGCTTAAGATAGCAAGAATCAAGGCTTGAACATATGGTTTTTATAATGTTCTTATTATGGAAGTTATGAAAATTATAGGAAATCAAAGGGATAAAGAAGAAGAAGGGAAGAAAAAATAGGACAAGCAAGGAACAAAGCAAATAAACAAAGTTTGGTACTTAAATCATTGCCTTTTCAATTAATTCACATATTTTGCATTATGGGATTTTTGAAATGGTTTTGAAATGATGTTATTATGTGTGGTAAATATGTGGGAAAGTGCTCTTGAACCATTTGAAATTAATTGATTGTGAAAAGAATGAAAACAAAACAAACTAGCTAAATTTATGCAATTATTCATAAACTTTGATGAGTTTTTAATCACTCCCTTGGTTTGATTTTTGGAAGAGGGACCCTTAGTCCTTCAATGGTATCACAAAAGGATTCTAAAAATCAATTTTGCAAGAAAAAAATGAATTTCCCTCAAGTTTGAAAAATTGGGCCGAATGGTCCCTTTTGGGCACCATTCTGCAGCTTTCATTTTGGGCAGTCCGTTGAAGGGGCAAACGAAAGAATTTTTTGACGAAATTTTACATTCATTTAGTTAACTTATGAAAGTGTTTTCCTGCAAAAATTCAGCCAAAAATAAGTTTGTTTACTTGGTCAAAACCGTTGCCAAAGTTGACTGATTTTCAGCAGTAAAAACAGATTTTACCATTTAGTTGTCGCGCGCCATTGCGTTGCCGATTTTACGCGCCGCGCTACTATTCCTTTGGTCATTTTTCTAAATGTGTTAAAAATTGAATATTATGATATGTATTGATGTTAAATCATATAAAATGACATGAAGGGGAATTGGAAATGATCAGAAAGGCATCATGACAAGCTATTCCGACAATACATGCATTATGGACAAATCATGGCTTATTGAATATCATGATCAAAGTAATTTAATAAATTATTTATGCTCTACTTGGTTATGACAGAACCCTTGAGATAAGGGTATGATGCATCATACTATTACTGCAGTACTGCTTATGACATGATATGATATTCTGGCTGAAGGCCGATGATTACAATGACATGATCAATGATGCAATGATAATGGCCATTGGCACATGTGCAAGAATTATGATGAATGATAATGAAATATGATCATGACAAGATATGTTTATCATGACCCTTCCTTATCCGCTGACGTTCTGTTAAACCAGTAGAGCAACTAAAATGATAAAAGCAAGAGAAATGATTTAAATTCAAATTATCCAGTCAAGCCTTTTTACCATCTGTGTTTTGTATTGATTCCTTTCAAGTATTTAAAGTATATAAATGTATGTTCAAATCATTCTTTCATTTTATTTATTTATTGCAATGATTTAAGTACCCACTAAGCAATTGCTTAGCGAGTTTAGTTTCCCTCTAAACTCGTAGGTTAAACGAGGAGACGAGATTGCAGTATGTCCTGCGCAGCTGGCCTTGACTACTACTTTGGGTAGGAGCTTGGATATGATTGATTGTAGTAATATGGCATGTACATAAGCTTGTATGATCTAGCAAATAAATGTATTATACTAAAAAGCTAGAACACGTACACTGCTACTAAACTAATAAATCTTATTTGGGTTTAGCACTTATGTATGCAAGTATAGAAGTGTGAATTCTTCTTGCAGGATTGTAGTTGAGGTTATAAGGGTGGATTATTGGGAGTGTGCTTGAGTTGAATTGTGAAACAAAATGTTTTTCAAAAATAAGAAAAATCAGTTTTGGCGACACTTGGGACCTCCATTTTTAGGGGAGGTTATGGCAAAATTTTTTTAAAATCAGCACTTAAAATTGGCTAAGTAAAATATTAAGACACAACCACCATGAGTTAACAGTCCATCTTGGTCTATAAACGTAGGCTAAGATGGGGTGTTACATTTAGTGGTATCAGAGCACCGGTTTAGCCGGTCCTAGAAAATTCAACATAGGAGGATACGCATTTTATGTTGGGAGTGGCCATTACCAATGTAAAATGGGATATCCTATAGCAGATAAGAAATGAGAGCATATATAATTTAGGTACGAAATGTCAGTATAGTAGAAAGAATATTATAAATACACAAGTATATAAGGTACATGTGATAAAGGAAAATCTAATAGTGCTTACGTACATGCCATATAGGAAAGTTAATGTGGTGAGTCAAGCCAACTGCTAATTTTTATCACGATATATGTATACTGTATAAAGTTGCAAGAGGCAGAGTCACAAAGAGTTATAGATCAAGAGAAGGAATCACACGCTTTCGTACCCATAAATGTAGAAATGGGTCTCGGAATTATGCCACGACCCGCAACGGTGGCTGTGGAAGGCCCCGAAGTTTATTTAAGATAGATGTTAGTACCATTGCAATAAACGGCAAGAATGGTACCTGTTCCTACCAAAAAAGAAAGGAAGTCCCCAATTGAGAAGTTAAGGAAATATGGGGCTAAAGAATTTAAGGCTAGTAGAGAAGAAGGATTTGAAGAAGTTGACTACAAATATATATTCTGACTATAATAACACTTCACATCCATCTTGGTCACATTCCCAATGTGACATCTCTTTACTTTCATCTTTAAAAAAAACATTTAATATACTTCCATATCTTTTTTGTTTTCATCTCATTTTTTTTTTTGCAATAAAATGACTTAAAATAGCTCCTTTTCATTTGCTTATCTATTTCTCTTTTTACTTCAAAACAAATTCTCATACCATCAATCACATTACTTAATTCATAATACTTTCATGTGCAATATTAATCATTTCACCTGGCTCAGGTATTGAATATACATTAAATCATCAATATCCAATCAATCTTTATCAGTTTCTAGTAGAACTTTAACTTTTCAACTTACTACTTCGCTTAAACTTTAAATTTACCAAACTCATCTTTTCTTAAAATCAACTTTAAAAACATCTCGGATATATATATATATATATATCATAAAGCAATATCAACACATATTTCTTCCCCAATTATTAAGCTCATTTCGAAAAATCTCAAATATCACATATTATTACCATTACCATGAGCTTTCACAATATCCAAGCATCTCACATTTCTAACCTTAAATTCACAATGTTTACATTAAAATAACCATACCAATTTATATTCTTACATAACCAATATCATCTCTTTTTCCTTTAAATAATACCTTGACTTTATATATATACCCCAAACTTTAAATAATCATACCTTGTCTTTACTAATCAACTCATTCAATATTATTTTCCTTTTCATTTCTTTATGCTTCAACACATTTAACACTTCACTTTACTTGCATAAATTTCCATTTTTTTAATTATCAATTAGACTTATATAAATTCATATCATTCATTATACTCATTTAAATTTATCATTTTAGCCAACAACTATGACTTTATATACGTACCCTTCCCCAACCAGGTCGGTTGTCCAAGTTCGGTTGCCCATTCCAATGGGTCCGCATGGTTCCGCAGGAGACAGATAGGTCCGTTCATTAAACTTATCAATATTTTTTTTTTCATTTCTTTTTTCACAAGCAAGTTAAGTAATCATGCCTCAACATCTCACATTACAACAAAACAGTTTTCTCATAACATCATATCATTCACACATTAACATCCATTTCATATAACACAGATATACTATAAATCATATAATGCCACCTCCGAGACCAACCTAGGTGTGAATGCATATGCATGTATTACAAATTTCATTTTCAAAACTCTTCTTTTTAATTCATTTTAAGCGTTTCAAAACTTTTTCTTTTTAATTTTACTTAGGCCGAGAATCTCGAACCTAAGCTCTGATACCAAAATAATTGTAACACCCCAATACTCCATATAAATACTATACATATACCTAGTATACATACAGTAAGTATTTAAAGTATAAGGATGCCACTTTTCTTTTTACCTTTCAATACCTGTAACAAAATTCAAACCATAATAGGTCAATTTAAAGAACACTTACAAATTATTGTCTTTATCAAAACTTCATTTATACATATAATATAACATACTTAAAGTGGATACATGTATGCATTACCCTCTAGTTGGTCTCGACAAAATCTTACTCTTCTCGTGGCATACCAAAAGACTTCATGTCTTCCACCAAGCTACCTGCGCGATAATACATCCGCGCTAAGCTCGAAAGCTTAGTAGTACAAATATAAAATACAAACATATATCATGGAAACACTAACATATAATGATATCTCAATTCCATATATTTTTAGTTCTTATTAAGTTTATCCCTATTCATTTGCACCTTTCATATCTTTCAACTAATCTCACATCTTATACACATATAAACATAGCATTTCTACCAAGTCCAACCCATCACTAATATTCACAATCAACATCTCAATACACACATTATACATCATACCAATCACAAGTCACATTTCCAATTAAGACAATCATTGTCATCAACCACAATTCATCAATTGAATTCACAATCAATGCTAATACACACATTATACATCATACCAATCATAACATTTCTTTATTCACAATTCAACATTAATGATTCATCACTAGTGCTTATAATCAATATTTCAACGCACATATTACATATCATCAATCACATGTCCAATGAAGTATACCAAAGATTTCATTATCCATTTCTTTCAACATTTGTATATCACATTGACAACAAAGACAGACTCGGGCCCAACAGACACCACTATGTTATTCAGAGTTCAGAGTTACTGCTTTGGTCTATAATCATAATCATCAAGCCCGTAGGCATCATATATCAATATTTCTATCCATGGATAGTGTAACAGACCCAGTCTCTTGGACCATCAACTCATCATGAGAAGATCCTCAACCCGGCAAGACTGTTACCAATCATATATTTCATATTCACAATTCTCATAGTGTAACAGACCCAGTCTCTTGGACCTCAATTCAACTCAATTTGAAGAGATCCTCAACCCGGCAAGACTGTTACCTTTTTCATTTTATAGGCATGCCTCCAAACCCAGAACTCTGAAAACTGAATAACACATTAAACACATATTTCACTTATTGTTTCATTATCAATTTCAATCTCAATGTTCATTATCATCTAGGCAAACATGCCTTATTTCTTTCAATTAGATCATCATAGCCAATCACAATGGCTTCACAACATATCATATCTCAATCCATATGATACATATAACATCAGTGCTATAACATTACAAAGTACCTTATTCATATAGCACAATACAATTCACAAGATTCATAATACACAAATCATAGTATTGTTCATATAGTATCATGTGCATCATCATTATAATACTCAACATCAATTACATTAACCAAATGAACATATCATTATTCAATCACATGATTCACATTATACATATAGCATCATTGCTATAACATTACAAAGTACATTAAAGTAATTCTTCATAAAAATGTTTATCATAATAAATTTGCATAGCTCATACCTTGTTGAATGATCCTCTTCTCTTTCACACTATACAAGTCACATTAGATTAACAATGTAATAATTTACCTAATATTATTTAATTATACTCAATCAATTGTATTCTCATACATTAATATTCATCAAATCATTCACATCTTTCATTTTCCCATAACACAATTATATATATACATATCATTAATGATATAAACACATCAAAATACATTAGTGATATGCATTAACAATGCAATCATGCAACATTGGTACTTACCTTAATAACATTTCACACCACTCTAAACTCTTCTCCACTCAATAGTTCTTCACTTCACAAATTAGGGCAATTCAACCTCTTCACAACCTAATCCAAAAGGAATATTAGCAAAATGACCATATGAATAGTACATTCTGGTTTTAGACTCCATTTTATCCTTATTTTGAAAAATTGTATAAAATAATCTACTTGACTAAAAATTCTAAAATTTTTACAGAATTTAGTTTTGTATCTTAAAATCATTCCTTTAAAATTTCAGATCAAACTGAACACAAAATCTTGGTCAAATAGTTCACCTAACCAGACTGCCCCAATTGCCCTGCATCCTGGCAGCAGTTCTGAACTTTGTGAATTCCATAAATCAAATTCAATCAACGTGGTTCCAAATTATTTTTCTCAAATACTAGACTCACTAAGCAACAACATATCCAAAATTCAATTGGATATGATGTTTCTACATTTTATTAAAAATCCCGAAATATAACTGTCTCAATTAAGGTACCTGCTGGAACAGGTCTAATAAAAATAATCTTTCTAAACTCATAACCATTCCAAAATCGAATCAACATATTTTTCAGTCATTCTAGACTCATAGAGGCACAACATATCAAAAATTCACTTCAAGAACATTTTTCTATAATTAAATAAAAATCATACAAGTCACAGCCTTTACTAATTGTAAAACAGAAAAATATTCACTAAACACAACTCTTACTCTTCCATCACCAACACCAATTTACTTCTCCTTTTAAAATCTATTTCAACTCTTCTCAACAAATTACAAACATACTTAATCATACTATTACTAAACATAACTCAATCCAAACACAACTTCAAAAAGAATCAAGGTAAACAAGAGAAAACTTACCAAGATGATAAAATTCCTTGAAATCCAACTTAGCTACTTGAAATCTCTCTCAACTTTGGAGCTTAAAATCATCAAAACCTTTCTTTGTTCTTTTGTTTTTCTTTGCCAATGAAGGAGCCGGCCAACACAAGGAGAAGAAGAAGAAATGATGAAGAAAACACAAAGTCCACATGAATTAAATACTCATCCAAAAGAAAATTACTATAATGCCCTCATCCATTTAACTAAACTTTTGTCACATATATACCCATATAGGTAATTTCACAAATCACAAATAAAATATCTTCTTCCCTTGACCAAGCCCTTTGACCAACTTATATGTTATATATATCACCATATACACTACATATACACTTCTCTCTACACAATGCATTCCTTCCAACTACACACATATACATTATTTTCTCAACTTCTATTATCCTCCAAATAAATCATACACAATTACCACTTATCAATCACACATACAATTCACTAATAACAATATTATCACAACTTCTAGGCACACTTAGGGATATTACAATTCTCTCCCCCTTAAATAATTTCGTCCTCGAAATTATCCATGCCATAACAATTCATTCTTAACAAAAATACTATCTTCACTTCCACCTGAAGTTAAATATATGCTTAAATTATTATGTCATCCAATCATATAACTTCAATTCCTTCTTTTAGAATCAACAATCTCCTCTAAATTCCATAATTCATCGTTCTATATGTTTATATACCTTCTTATTTCCTTGATCAAACATTCAAAATACTCATTACATCTCCTATTAACATTTTTAATCAGGAATCAAATCATTTTATAGTACACTTATACTTCATCCAATCTTTATATTCAATATATTTTGTTCCTTCACCTCTATGTAATTACTTTCTTAACTTTAGCCTCAACAATTATTGGTTTGAATCTTAGCATTAATTATCCCGTCATTACAATCACTGTCTAAATAGACATTTATCAACCCTCAATGGATAACAAGGTCCTTATTTTCCACAATTGGAGTTACCTCTTTAGCATGCTTTTCTCTTAACTTACATTTTAATACATGCCTTTCAATTTATTTTATAAATAACCAATCTTCTCCCTTATTATCATAATTTATAATTACTATAATTCCATACATTCCTATCCATTCTTACTTTAATATTTTACATCATATACATTGTCACGTAATTAATTACATTCTTAATACAACTATACATATTAAATCTCAATAATACTTCATAATCTTAGTCCAATTCAGATCAATTGATCTATCTGTCACAATATATCCATTTTCCAATCTTGTTCAATTCCATCCAACGATTAATTTATATAACTTATCATGAAATTGCACCATATTCATATATGTATATATGATCTAATTCAATTAGGGCAAACTTATATACAATTTCTTGATCTTTTCCAATCCATATTCAATCAAATTATTGTGATAACAAATCACTTCAAATCATATTAGTATAGTTCCCACCAAATCTTATAATAACTATTTAACTATGCTTCTTAAACAAAATTTTCAATCTCACCAATTTGTACTACAGTCATATTGTCTTAGTCCCAAATTTATGGATACTAAAATTAACTGGCTACACATACTAACCAAATCATATAGCCATAGGAGATGAATGGTCACACACCTGTAACTCATAAATCAATACTGTTTCTCGATTATTCTGTATCCAAACTTTTTAATTACACTATTTAGTTGTATCACAAGAATTATATATCCATTCTCCACACTTTTACTACACCAAGAGTTAACACATTTCAACTCCATCTCCATAAATTTTCTCTTGAACATACGATTATCATTAGTCTAACTCACATCAACAATATTATCTATAACATCTTTATACACAACATTTAATCATATACAAATTCCATTTATTACTCCACTTCTAATTTATCTCTTGTAACACTTTTCATACAGTATACTTTCCTTTTTATTATATACTTATACATATAGAATTTCTACAAACAAAATCCTTAATCCAGGAAACATTATATGATAGTTTAACTCAGTTATTATCATAACAATTTCATCTTCTAGTGTTACTTGAGTCCTTTCTCACTCTCCATTTCATCCCATAATCTAACTCTACATAGGTTAAAACCTATTCTCTCATAGATCCACTGATACATGCCCTATTATTCTCCACACCACTAAACAAATAATTATATCACATTCACATACTTAGGTCACATTCACAATATGACTTGCTTTCCACATTTCTTACATTTTCATTTACATTCATATCGAAAAGCTCATTCCACATTTTCCATACATGTATACACATAGTCATACAATTATATATAATTCCTCTTTTACATATCTTTAACACAATTTAACATTTATTACTTTTCCTTAATCAACATCATTCTTACCCCTTTTTGACATAACTTAAATTATTTATCAACTCAACACATATATATTTCCTAACTACAATAATACTTCACAAATTCTTAGTCACCTTACTAAGGTGACATCTCTCTCACCTTTATTTTGAAATGCATTTAATATATCATCTTTATATCCGTTTGTTTACCATTCAACGTATATATATATTTTACTCATATATTTATACATATGTACATTACACCTAATAATATACACATTGAGCCTAATAGCTCCTATACACTTAATTATATGCTCTGATTTTTATTTTCCTTTTTCATACATTCACTACAAATTTAGTGTTTATCACTTTCTTTTGAATACTATTATTCTCATTCTTCCAATATGATAAAAAGTATTTAATCACACTACAAATATATATTCTGACTATAATAACACTTCACATCCATCTTGGTCACATTCCCAATGTGACATCTCTTTACTTTCATCTTTAAAAAAAACATTTAATATACTTCCATATCTTTTTTGTTTTCATCTCATTTTTTTTTTTTGCAATAAAATGACTTAAAATAGCTCCTTTTCATTTGCTTATCTATTTCTCTTTTTACTTCAAAACAAATTCTCATACCATCAATCACATTACTTAATTCATAATACTTTCATGTGCAATATTAATCATTTCACCTGGCTCAGGTATTGAATATACATTAAATCATCAATATCCAATCAATCTTTATCAGTTTCTAGTAGAACTTTAACTTTTCAACTTACTACTTCGCTTAAACTTTAAATTTACCAAACTCATCTTTTCTTAAAATCAACTTTAAAAACATCTCGGATATATATATATATATATATCATAAAGCAATATCAACACATATTTCTTCCCCAATTATTAAGCTCATTTCGAAAAATCTCAAATATCACATATTATTACCATTACCATGAGCTTTCACAATATCCAAGCATCTCACATTTCTAACCTTAAATTCACAATGTTTACATTAAAATAACCATACCAATTTATATTCTTACATAACCAATATCATCTCTTTTTCCTTTAAATAATACCTTGACTTTATATATATACCCCAAACTTTAAATAATCATACCTTGTCTTTACTAATCAACTCATTCAATATTATTTTCCTTTTCATTTCTTTATGCTTCAACACATTTAACACTTCACTTTACTTGCATAAATTTCCATTTTTTTAATTATCAATTAGACTTATATAAATTCATATCATTCATTATACTCATTTAAATTTATCATTATAGCCAACAACTATGACTTTATATACGTACCCTTCCCCAACTAGGTCGGTTGTCCAAGTTCGGTTGCCCATTCCAATGGGTCCGCATGGTTCCGCAGGAGACAGATAGGTCCGTTCATTAAACTTATCAATATTTTTTTTTTCATTTCTTTTTTCACAAGCAAGTTAAGTAATCATGCCTCAACATCTCACATTACAACAAAACAGTTTTCTCATAACATCATATCATTCACACATTAACATCCATTTCATATAACACAGATATACTATAAATCATATAATGCCACCTCCGAGACCAACCTAGGTGTGAATGCATATGCATGTATTACAAATTTCATTTTCAAAACTCTTCTTTTTAATTCATTTTAAGCGTTTCAAAACTTTTTCTTTTTAATTTTACTTAGGCCGAGAATCTCGAACCTAAGCTCTGATACCAAAATAATTGTAACACCCCAATACTCCATATAAATACTATACATATACCTAGTATACATACAGTAAGTATTTAAAGTATAAGGATGCCACTTTTCTTTTTACCTTTCAATACTTGTAACAAAATTCAAACCATAATAGGTCAATTTAAAGAACACTTACAAATTATTGTCTTTATCAAAACTTCATTTATACATATAATATAACATACTTAAAGTGGATACATGTATGCATTACCCTCTAGTTGGTCTCGACAAAATCTTACTCTTCTCGTGGCATACCAAAAGACTTCATGTCTTCCACCAAGCTACCTGCGCGATAATACATCCGCGCTAAGCTCGAAAGCTTAGTAGTACAAATATAAAATACAAACATATATCATGGAAACACTAACATATAAAGATATCTCAATTCCATATATTTTTAGTTCTTATTAAGTTTATCCCTATTCATTTGCACCTTTCATATCTTTCAACTAATCTCACATCTTATACACATATAAACATAGCATTTCTACCAAGTCCAACCCATCACTAATATTCACAATCAACATCTCAATACACACATTATACATCATACCAATCACAAGTCACATTTCCAATTAAGACAATCATTGTCATCAACCACAATTCATCAATTGAATTCACAATCAATGCTAATACACACATTATACATCATACCAATCATAACATTTCTTTATTCACAATTCAACATTAATGATTCATCACTAGTGCTCATAATCAATATTTCAACGCACATATTACATATCATCAATCACATGTCCAATGAAATATACCAAAGATTTCATTATCCATTTCTTTCAACATTTGTATGTCACATTGACAACAAAGACAGACTCGGGCCCAACAGACACCACTATGTTATTCAGAGTTCAGAGTTACTGCTTTGGTCTATAATCATAATCATCAAGCCCGTAGGCATCATATATCAATATTTCTATCCATGGATAGTGTAATAGACCCAGTCTCTTGGACCATCAACTCATCATGAGAAGATCCTCAACCCGGCAAGACTGTTACCAATCATATATTTCATATTCACAATTCTCATAGTGTAACAGACCCAGTCTCTTGGACCTCAATTCAACTCAATTTGAAGAGATCCTCAACCCGGCAAGACTGTTACCTTTTTCATTTTATAGGCATGCCTCCAAACCCAGAACTCTGAAAACTGAATAACACATTAAACACATATTTCACTTATTGTTTCATTATCAATTTCAATCTCAATGTTCATTATCATCTAGGCAAACATGCCTTATTTCTTTCAATTAGATCATCATAGCCAATCACAATGGCTTCACAACATATCATATCTCAATCCATATGATACATATAACATCAGTGCTATAACATTACAAAGTACCTTATTCATATAGCACAATACAATTCACAAGATTCATAATACACAAATCATAGTATTGTTCATATAGTATCATGTGCATCATCATTATAATACTCAACATCAATTACATTAACCAAATGAACATATCATTATTCAATCACATGATTCACATTATACATATAGCATCATTGCTATAACATTACAAAGTACATTAAAGTAATTCTTCATAAAAATGTTTATCATAATAAATTTGCATAGCTCATACCTTGTTGAATGATCCTCTTCTCTTTCACACTATACAAGTCACATTAGATTAACAATGTAATAATTTACCTAATATTATTTAATTATACTCAATCAATTGTATTCTCATACATTAATATTCATCAAATCATTCACATCTTTCATTTTCCCATAACACAATTATATATATACATATCATTAATGATATAAACACATCAAAATACATTAGTGATATGCATTAACAATGCAATCATGCAACATTGGTACTTACCTTAATAACATTTCACACCACTCTAAACTCTTCTCCACTCAATAGTTCTTCACTTCACAAATTAGGGCAATTCAACCTCTTCACAACCTAATCCAAAAGGAATATTAGCAAAATGACCATATGAATAGTACATTCTGGTTTTAGACTCCATTTTATCCTTATTTTGAAAAATTGTATAAAATAATCTACTTGACTAAAAATTCTAAAATTTTTACAGAATTTAGTTTTGTATCTTAAAATCATTCCTTTAAAATTTCAGATCAAACTGAATACAAAATCTTGGTCAAATAGTTCACCTAACCAGACTGCCCCAATTGCCCTGCATCCTGGCAGCAGTTCTGAACTTTGTGAATTCCATAAATCAAATTCAATCAACGTGGTTCCAAATTATTTTTCTCAAATACTAGACTCACTAAGCAACAACATATCCAAAATTCAATTGGATATGATTTTTCTACATTTTATTAAAAATCCCGAAATATAACTGTCTCAATTAAGGTACCTGCTGGAACAGGTCTAATAAAAATAATCTTTCTAAACTCATAACCATTCCAAAATCGAATCAACATATTTTTCAGTCATTCTAGACTCATAGAGGCACAACATATCAAAAATTCACTTCAAGAACATTTTTCTATAATTAAATAAAAATCATACAAGTCACAGCCTTTACTAATTGTAAAACAGAAAAATATTCACTAAACACAACTCTTACTCTTCCATCACCAACACCAATTTACTTCTCCTTTTCAAATCTATTTCAACTCTTCTCAACAAATTACAAACATACTTAATCATACTATTACTAAACATAACTCAATCCAAACACAACATCAAAAAGAATCAAGGTAAACAGGAGAAAACTTACCAAGATGATAAAATTCCTTGAAATCCAACTTAGCTACTTGAAATCTCTCTCAACTTTGGAGCTTAAAATCATCAAAACCTTTCTTTGTTCTTTTGTTTTTCTTTGCCAATGAAGGAGCCGGCCAACACAAGGAGAAGAAGAAGAAATGATGAAGAAAACACAAAGTCCACATGCATTAAATACTCATCCAAAAGAAAATTACTATAATGCCCTCATCCATTTAACTAAACTTTTGTCACATATATACCCATATACGTAATTTCACAAATCACAAATAAAATATCTTCTTCCCTTGACCAAGCCCTTTGACCAACTTATATGTTATATATATCACCATATACACTACATATACACTTCTCTCTACACAATGCATTCCTTCCAACTACACACATATACATTATTTTCTCAACTTCTATTATCCTCCAAATAAATCATACACAATTACCACTTATCAATCACACATACAATTCACTAATAACAATATTATCACAACTTCTAGGCACACTTAGGGATATTACAGATTGATTGTAGTAATATGGCATGTACATAAGCTTGTATGATCTAGCAAATAAATGTATTATACTAAAAAGCTAGAACACGTACACTGCTACTAAACTAATAAATCTTATTTGGGTTTAGCACTTATGTATGCAAGTATAGAAGTGTGAATTCTTCTTGCAGGATTGTAGTTGAGGTTATAAGGGTGGATTATTGGGAGTGTGCTTGAGTTGAATTGTGAAACAAAATGTTTTTCAAAAATAAGAAAAATTGGTTTTGGCGACACTTGGGACCTCCATTTTTAGGGGAGGTTATGGCAAAATTTTTTTAAAATCAGCACTTAAAATTGGCTAAGTAAAATATTAAGACACAACCACCATGAGTTAACAGTCCATCTTGGTCTATAAACGTAGGCTAAGATGGGGTGTTACATAGAGCGAGACATGTAATGAAATAAATAGTACTTCGAGAATAATGGTATCATGGACTGATCACCCATGAGCTATTATTTGAGATGTATATATGACAACACAAGAAAAGTCAGATGAGCCGATACTTAAGGAATGCCACCACACTGCACGAATATACATAGGACATACAAATTTAGTAAGAAGTAAATAAAGAATAACCACAATGCAAAGAGAAGGAAGCTTAGAAATGAATACATTAGAAAGTGAAAAACGTACAAGAAGGAATGAGAAAGAACAAACCTGAATCAAAGTTGAAGGAAATGCAAGAGAGTAATAGTGATGTTTCAAATGAGAAATCGTGACAAAAGTCAAAGCATGTTGAACCACATAATAGTCTATTAGATAATCTTGTAGAATAATAAACAGGAAGTGAACAGATATGGGAAGAAAATAGAATACAAAAGGTAAAACATGTTGAATCTTAAAATAGTTAATCCTAGTAAATGAATAAGTGTCAAAATAAGGCAATGCGTAAACAATATAGAGAGATGACAGAGAGAAATCAAGTGAATAAGGTGAAAGAGTGGCAAAAGCAATAGACAGTAGTTAAAGAACATCAAGTATATAGAATGAGTAAGCTTCGGGGCGAAGCTTAAATTAAGGGGGATAGAATTGTAACATCCCAAATCCCAGATTGGTAAGAAATAGACATAACCTATAACTTGAGCTCAAATTTCATCCAAGTTAATGACAAAATTAGAGAGTCTCAAACAAGACTTAATTGTTTATTTGTGTCTTAGATAGATGTATAACTTAAAATTACTCAATTTGGAGTGGTACAGAATAAGATATGATGGATTTAGTAGACAATGTGCAAGCTGCCTCAGGACAGCATATTAGGCTTGACTTTGAAGGACCGTCAAAAAACAGATATAACTCGAATCGATCTGACATTTTGACACAATGTAGCTCCGGATGTATAGTTTTAGTGGGAATAAGAATTACTTAATTTGGAGTTGTGAGTAAAAAGATATTAATAAAGAAAGACAGCAAGGTTAGGAAGGGATATCAAAAGGACCTAAGTGAAAATTTCTCAAAAGTTAGGGGTAACTATGTAAACTTAAAAATTAAGAGTCGGAAGTTCTTAATAGTGCCCATATCCGACCCCAGAAGAATATTCTAGAGATTAATCGGGTCGCAACGACGTGTAACGGTTTTTCCAGGAAATGTCCCGTTAAAGAAAAACGAAGACATTTTAACTAGGGGCATTTTGGTCATTATCAATTAAAGTTATACATGAATTTAAAGTAGGAAATAAAAAAAAATGAGTACGTAGAGGATGACGAGGGGTGATATATGAAACGATCGTCAGTAGAAACGGAGCCGGAAGAAATCCGAGCAAGGAAAGGACCTAAAGGGAATTTTGTAAAAAGTGGAGGGCTTATCGGTAATTTTTCAAAATGACTTGAAAACCTAAAATAGACCTTATAAATAGAAAGTAGAGGTCGAGAGGATCAAAACTATATGTAGTATGACTCGTGGAACTGTACGGTTTAAAAGATATGACCGATTAATCGCCGGAACGTAAAGTGGGCTCGGTTTCGTGTCGGGACCGGATGGGTAACCCGGGACAACTTTATGATATCCTATGGGAAGAGGGACAAGTGGAAAGAAGTAAAGGAAAAGAAAACTATAAAAATCTAATGTTGGCCAATCAAAAGTAACCATTTAGCATGTGTAATAAATGAAGAAAGAGAAAGGTGACAAGTGGTCTTAAAGGGTTTAACCAACACATAAGGTGATCATCATTTCTTTTGTATATAAATATATGTGATATGAAGAACCAATTTCTCTCTTTTCCACTTGCAAATTTCGGCCAACAAAGGGAAACACCAAAGGATTTCCAAGTTTCTCCAAATTTGATGTTTAAGGTAAGTTTTTAAGGTTTTCTAGTAAGTAGACTTTGATTTTAGTATTAATTTTAGGTAGTTATATATTTATTAGAAGATTGGGAATTAGAGTCTTTATGTGGAATTGGAAAAATATTAAGTAAGTGGTGAGATTAATTGATTAAATGGAAGAAACAAGATGTATAAAGATTAATAAGGTTGGATTAGGGTTTCGGTTAGAAAAGAAATGGAGGATAACTTATTATTTTGAATTTCTAAGGTTTATGTTGTATCTTGAATTGATTGAAGGAGAAATAAAGAATTAAAGAAGGAGAAGAAGGAAAAGCTAAGAGGAGTTAAAGAAATAAGGTTTGGTACTTTACCTTTAAATAGTTACCTTTGATTTGGTGCTTTACCATAAAAGAAATTCTATTTTCTTACAAACTTTGGTTTATGAAAGTTTTGTTGTTGATGCTTAAATATATTGATTTGAGTTAAACATGCAAAAGTTGTCAAAGGGAAGTGTTTGAATCTTCACTTTACCATTAAAGAAGACTTAATATTGATTTGCAAAAGAAAAATAAACTATCCTATGCATTTCATGTGTTTGGGCCGAAATGGTCCCAAAAAGACAGCTTTCTGGACCTTTTTGTGGCAATCGTTTGAGGCAGAAAATGAATGAATTTTTCAACGAAATTTTACATGCAATTAGTCAACATATGAAATAAGTTTTCTGTAAAATTTCAGCTAAAAATAAGATCATTTACTTGGTCAAATGCATGACTGAAGTGGACTGAAATTTTGACAAAAACCCAGATTTTACTATTCATTTGGTCATGCCATTTTGCGTTGCCGATTTGTCGTGCCGCAACACTATTCATTTGGTCAATTTGTGATATTTTGAGGAATGCTTTGAAATATTTGATGTGTTTATTGTGGATGTTAAATATGTGAAAAAGAGTAATGGTTTGACTAAAGAATGTGTTGCGCGGCATAAATGGCAAAGTGCGATGGGAATTTAAAATGATTTCGCGAGTCATTCTAAAATGAGGTTTGAGACTTAAATTGAATCATTTTAACCTTTTTGCTCTACTGGATAGTGGGAGTGGTAGATAAGGGTATGGTGCACTATACTAACGCATGCAGTACTGCTCATTATTGTGATATGATATTTTATTCAGTGGTGAGGCCACTGAAGCCAATGGGGAGGCCCATTGGTTAACCAGGATGGGGATGCCCATTCCTGTGATCTGATATCGGTGGCCACTGAAGCCAATGGGGAGGCCCATTGGTTAACCAGGATGGGGAGGCCCATTCCTGTGATCTGATATCGGTGGTGAGGGCCACCTATGTTACAGTGGGGAGGCCCACTGCCTTATCACTATGGTTCCCTATATACCAGTAGAGCTTGATCCAAAGTCTTGTTTCTTTTAAACCACGTAATGCAAAATGAGTTTGAATTATGGTTTTTACATTTGTTGGAAGCATATTTACATTGAATGTACAGAAACTTCCATTGGTTTAAGGTTGGTTGATTTATGATTTAATTATTTCGTTTTGTTTCAAAGGCTTCCATGTTTTACTTATATTTTTATCGGTAAAGTACCCACTGAGCGACAACGCTCAGCGAGTTAAGTTTTCCTTGACTCGTAGGTTCGGAGCAGTAGATAAATATGGGGAAGCAACGACCAGACCACAGCAAATCTCAGGGATAGATCTTTTAGTTCCATTATGAGTTAGTTAGTTGTGGCATGTATATAAATAAATATAAAAGAGAATTTCTATGTTACAATGGTATGTTAGTAGTGTGTAATAATCATAAACCTTTACTCTATGTTGTATTAGAAGTGTGAACTCTTCTTGCAGATTTGTAGTTGAGGGTATAAGGTGAATTCATTGGGAGTGCATTAAATTTGATAGTATTCACATTGGTCTGTGTAAAGTGTTTTCAAAAATTAGAAAAACAAGTTTTGTCGACACTTGGGATCCAAATTTCTAGGCGAAACTATGGCAAAATTTTTGTAAAAATCGGAACTAAAATTTGACGAAGTAAATTGGTAGCAACTTTAGGATAGTGTGGCGCCTCTACTCGGCTTACACATGTAGGTTGGGAAGGGGTGTTACAGTAAAAGTTTGAGTGTGAGCTTGAAAAACACTTAGGTTGTGAGAGTGAGCCTAGTAAAACTCTTGTATAGGTTGTGAGAGTGAGCCTAGTAAAAACTCTTGTAAAGGTTGTGAGAGTAAGCCTAATAAAACACTTGTAAAGGTTTTGATTGTAAGCCTTAGTAAAACACTTGTCAAGTTAGGTGTGAACTTGTAAAAACACCAAAGTTGGAAGTGAGCTTGTGAAACTTCAAAGATTAGTTATATGTTAACAAATTGTTAAGGAAGCGGATGTAGGATTGAAGAAAATCCAAACCACTATAAATCTTGTGCGTTCTTTCTTCTTCTCACTACTCAACTAATTCTCTATTCCGCATTTCTTGTTTGTTAAGTTTTTATAATTTGCCATCATTTCTTGAGGAAACCAATTCACCCCCCCCCCCTCTTGGTTGCCATCTTGGGACAACAATTGGTATTAGAGCTTTGAAATTTCTTAAACTTAATTGTGAAATTTGATCCACTATGGCAACTTCTTCTTCATCAAACTCTATCTCTCATGGAAATCTTAACACTATTCTTAGACCCTACTTTGATGGAACTGACTATTCCTACTAGAAACACAAAATGTATTTGTTTCTAGACAGTGAAGGGATTGAACTATGGGATTTTATGGAAAGTGAGTGGAAACCTCCCACTTATGAAGTTGATGGTATTCAAGTTCCTCTTCCCAAAGCTTATGGGAAAACTACTCACATTTGAGCTACACAGTGAAAAAGAATAAGATCAAGGTGAGAAAGAAAAGAGAAAACCAATTGCTCTCAAAGCAATCAAAGAAGTTAAGAGCTCAAGCAACGAAGGTACTGATGATGAAGATGAAATGGCAATGTTCTCAAAAAGAATAAATGAATGGAAAAAGAAGAAAAGATTACAAGCAAATAAAGGTACACTTCCTAAATCCTCCTTCAAAGATAAAGAAAAGAAAAATGAGGTAAATTTCTATGAATGTGGAAAAACTGGTCACATCAAATCGGATTGCTTCAAAGTAAAGAATAAAAGGAAATGGGACAAAGAAAAGAAAAAGTCTCTCAAAGCCACATGGGATGACTCCTCTTCAAGTGAAGAAGAAGAAGAAGAAGGAATTGCAAACCTATGTCTCATGGCTATTGACGATGACTCCAATGAGGTAAGTACTCAATCCTTTGATCTAGTAGCACATGATGATATTGATGATCTAGATGATAGTGATTTGATTGAGCACATGAACTTTAAAATAGAAAAATATTTTTCTAAAATGATGCTCTATAAAGAAAAAAGCTCTAAGTTAGAAAAGGATTTTATATGCTTAAAGAACTCTGCTTTAGAATTGAAAACCTCAAATAAACACTTGATGGATTCAATAGAAGAGTTAAATAAAAACTCACATGATTTAGAAAAAATTATTAAAGAGAATGAAATTCTTAAGCATGAACTAAAAGAACTAAAAGAATCAATTTCAAAATTTCATAAAGGAAAGGAAGCCTTAGACACATTAATTAGTAACCAAAGATCACCCTCCTTAAAATATGGATTAGGATTCAATGGCTCAACCAACATTGCACCAAGAACACCAACATTTGTAAAAGTATCTACAACTAAAACTTCTAGTGTTGATATTGTAAAGAACAAAGATGCCCGCACCAAGTCTAAAAGTACCAAAAGAACTTCTTATGGCTCACTTGGAAATAAAGCTAAGTTCTCAAAAAGTAATCATGCATTTATGTACACTAAACTTGCACAAAAGCAATCACATATTTGTAGTTGTATGCATAATACTTGGAATACAAAAAGAAAAATGCAAAAATATAAAACACTATGGCAATGCACATATTGCATGAAATTTGGACATAAAAGTTTTTTCTGTCATATAAGAAAGGCTCATCTCAAGCTAGAAGACACCTTTATTACTAACCATCAAGGACCCAACTTCATTTGGGTATCTAAGAGAAGATGACCACTATTGTCTTGTAGGTATGCCTAAAATCTACTATCAACGAAAGCACATGGCTTGTGGATAGTGGTTGCTCAAGGCATATGATCGGGAATGCAAAGCTCTTTACAAGTATTACCTACAAACATGGAGGTACTCTTGAACTTCATGAAACTATTGATGCTCCAAAGATCAATCAGCATGAACTTGAAGAAAGGACTCAAGATCTACCTAAGGATTGGCAATACAAGAAAGATCATCCTAAGGAACTCATCACTGGTGAAACATCTAAAGGAGTTATTACTAGATCTAAAATCAATCATATAGATGTCAATTTTCCTTTTGTTTCTCAAATTAAGCCAAAGACTATTGAGGAGGCTCTAAATGATGAAAATTGGATGACTACAATGCAAGATGAACTTAATCAATTTGAAAGAAATAATGTTTGGCAACTCACTCCTAGGCCTACAAATCATTCAATCATAGGATGCAAATGGGTTTATAGAAATAAGCTTGATGAAAATGGTCACATTGTTAGGAATAAAGCAAGGTTGGTAGCCAAAGGCTATAATCAAGAAGAAGGAATTGACTATGATGAAACTTTTGCTCCAGTAGCTAGATTAGAAGCTATTAGAATATTACTTGCTTTTGCATGTCACATGAACTTTAAACTCTTTCAAATGGATGTTAAAAGTGCATTTCTAAATGGACTTATAAGCAAAGAAGTTTATGTAGAACAACCTCCTGGTTTTGAAAACTATAAATTTCCTGATCATGTTTTCAAACTTACTAAGGCTTTATATGGATTGAAACAAGCACCAAGAGCTTGGTATGACAGACTAAGTGCATATTTGCTTGAAAATGGTTTTTCAAAAGGAAAAGTAGATACAACTCTCTTTGTTAAAAAGGACAAACACAACATTTTAATTGTACAAATTTATGTGGATGACATAATATTTGGAGCTACTAATGAAACCTTGTGCAAAGAATTTGCTTGTTGTATGACTAGGGAATTTGAAATGAGCATGATGGGTGAACTCAAGTTCTTCCTTGGACTGCAAATCAAGCAATGTAAAGATGGGATATTCATCAACCAATCCAAATATACAAAAGAACTCATTAAGAAATTTGGAATGGATGGCTGCAAAACTAGCAAGACTCCTATGAGCACATCCTTGAAATTGGGTAAAGATGAAAATGGTAAAGCAGTAGATGAAAAGAAATATCGAGGTATTATAGGATCACTACTTTACTTAACCGCTTCTAGACCTGATATAATGTATGGTGTATGTCTTTGTGCTAGATTTCAAACTTGTCCTAAAGAATCACACTTGAATGCTACTAAGAGAATTTTGAAATATTTAAGTGGTACTATGCATTTAGGTCTTTGGTATCCTAAAAACACATCATTTCATATCTTAGGTTTTTTGGATGCGGATTATGCTGGTAGCATCTTAGATAGGAAAAGCACAACAGGAGCATGTCACTTTCTTGGCAATTGTCTAGTTTCTTGGCATAGTAAGAAACAAGCATCGGTTGCTTTATCCACGACGGAAGCCGAATATGTTACAGCATGTTTTTGTTTCACACAAGTATTATGGATGAAACAACAATTGCTTGACTATGGCAAAGTGTTTAACAACATCTCCATTAAATGTGACAACACTAGTGCTATCAATTTGTCTAAAAATCCTATCCAACACTCTAGATCTAAACATATAGATATTAGACATCATTTTTTGAGAGATAATGTACAAAACTAGAATATTGTCTTAGAGTTTATAGATACACATAATCAACTTGCTGATATCTTTACAAAACCTTTGAATGAAGATAAGCTTAATTTCATTAAACTAAATTTAGGTATGATTGATGGAACTTCCCTGAATGGTTAAAAAGACTGGTTATCAATAAAAATTTCTTGAACATCTCATCGCATAGATTTTTTCTTTTATGTCTCTTTCATTTTTAAGCTACTCGCGTTCACTCCAATGCCTCTAGTGGTTGCTATTTTGAGAGAAAGATTCATCTAAATTGATACCTCTATGAGCGGTCGGGAATCCTTGTGCGCGGTCGCTAAGATTTAAACAGTTTCGACCGTTGCAGACATTCTCTGCATTTGCGAGCGCACCAATTTTCTTTTTGTTCACTAGAGTGTCTTTCGCGATTGCACCTATACAAATAGGCGACCGCACTCTGTACAATCTGCTCGAAATTTTGTAACTGTTGGTTGTATGACAGGTCGCGACTTTCAACTCTCAACAGTCATAAACAACTATTTTCTTAATTTCTTCTATTTAAGACCATTATACATCAGTTACTTGGATCTTTTACTTCTTATAACATACAAGCTTCACTCCAAATCTCCAAAACCCTCTCAAGATCATCTCCTTCTTAAACACTCTCTGTTTTCCAGTTTTCTTCCTACTCTTCAACTCCAATGGCCCCAAAAAGAAAATTACCTCCAAAGGGAAAGGGAAAGGAAAGAAACCTTCAGGAATCATCATAAGAGAACCAAAAGTTGATCCTCCATCTCCTCCGCAGTGTAGAAGAGGTGAGAAAATTCATAAACTTCACCATCAAACCCCTGAGGAAGATGTGAGATATGCCATGCTAAAGAGAAAGAAATTTGAAGGAACCAAATCTCCTTTTGGTGGGATGCTCTCTGCCCTCAACATTAAAGATCAGATTGAAAGTTTACTTGATGTTCTTGGCTGGAGGAAATTCGTATTTCCTGAAGAGGTAGGTACTCTAGTTTAAGTAAGGAATTTCTCATGTCTTTTCAAATTGAAAAGAGTGCAAATTCTGCAATGGGGTGGTATGGGGTTAGATTTAAGTTATTTGACTAATATCTAGCCTTAACATTAGAAGATTTTTGCAACATCTGGGACTTTCTTGTTGATGGAGTAACCTCCTACAATGATTTAACCTTCTCCAATCAAACACTCTCTACCTTTTGGCAAGAAATTTCTATGGAAACATCATTTGAAAAAGAGTCAAAAGCTAGACATATCAAATCCCTCACCCATTGGATACTTCATAGGATCATCACTGTTGCGCTCTAATTAACTCTACCACAAAACGTCACTCGCAAGTATACGAGGGTAGCTGTAGCAAAGGTGATCGCCCCAAGGTCATCTCACAAGGAAGCTAAAGTAGCTAATTGATTATTAGATTATAAATAACAAGTAATGAATAAATTTAAATTGCTAACTAATGAAAAAGATTGATTAAAGTTTAAAGCAAATAAAAGTAAACTGAACTGATGTATTGATTCACTTAATAGAATGGTCTAGGATTTGCACTTCTCTACTATTTATATGTATGAACGGTTATTCCTCTCAACCAATTTAATTTCAAAGATTAAATCTCAAGCAACTTAATTAATTGAGTCAAGGAAATAAGCTCTCACATTCAAACCTCTTTCAACTAATCTTGTTACAATTGAAATAATCTTTTCCTAGGTTATATCTCTAATTCACCTAAGTCCCTAATTGAATTGTTCCAGCATTAGACTTCATCTCTCAATCCTTCATCTAATACCTTAAAACACATAATTGGTGGCCAATCAATTATATATTAACAATATTCCATTCAATCAAAGCTAAAGAAATAATAATTAGTTAAGAGCAATAACCAATTCATACAATCATAGCAAATCCATACAAACCCCAGACTAGATCAAATTAGTTCATAATGCTATCAAACATACTCATCTCATTCATGTTCAAAGAAATCAATTTAGACATGATAATATCAATAAATACAATTCCAATGGAAATAAAGAGATAAAGTTCAAGAACAAAACCAAGTTACAAACTCCTTGAAGCTTCTGAAGAATCTCTTGTTCTAATCTTGCAAGAAGAATGTATCAATGGCTAGAACAAATCTAATCTAGCTAGTTTTAATCCAAAGTATAATCAAAAATCAAAGAAAATAAGATATCCAACCCTAAACTCTTTTTGACGGCTCAATTCAATCTCAAACTCGCAACAACCCTGGAAACCCTAACTTTTTTAATATTTATATGAATCCTCCGCTTAAAAATCCGCATTGTCTTTGGTCCATGAGAGACACGGCCAAGTTGGATGAGACACGGCCGTGTTGGAGGTGCATTGGAGGGACACGACCATAAGCTTGGGCGTGTCCCTTGCTTGTGTTTGCTTCTGTGAGAGTTTCTTCTTTTCTTCTTTGGTGTGATTGAGTGACACGGCCGTGTTGGAGGTCTCTAGGCTGTGTTGGACAATTTTGGAGGGACATGGCCATAAGCTTGGCCGTGTCCCTTGCTTGTGTCTTCTACTGCTTGATTTTCTTCCTTTTGCTTTGGACCTGAGTGAGACACGGCCAAGCTAACACAACTTGGCCGTGTTTGAGCTTCTTTGGAGGGACACGGCCACAAGCTTGGCCTTGTCCCTTGCATGTGTCTTCTTCTGTGTCTTATGGCTTCTCTTTTACTTGGTATGGGACACGGCCACAAGCTTGGCCGTGTCCTCTGCATGTGTCAGCTACTGTCCAATTTTTCCTTCTTCTTGGTTCCTTGGCTTTTTAACCTAAAACAAAACTTGAAACAAACTTTAAACAAGAATTAAATGAACATTAACCAACAAAACATAAACACACACTAAAAACTAGGACAAAAACAACATAAACACTTAAATAAATTAAAACTACCAAAATTAATGAAAACACTAAATAAACATATTAAAACTAACAAAATACCTAAAGAAAACAATAATTATCATAACAAATAAGATACAAATCTATAACAAAAACTAATAAAACAATCACCTACACCATGCATTAAAAGGCTGATGGGAATGAAAAGGTAACAAAAAGAGATCTCATATTCTTATATGCTTTCACCCACAACATCCAAATGAACACAACAAAGTTCTTGATTGACACTCTATATCATCATGTTGTTACAAGAACTGGAACTTTCTTGTTATCCTCACAAATAACTCAAATAGCTAGGCACATGAACTTACTAAATGATCTCAACTTAGCTACCTTGAGAAACCCTTTCAATCTTGCCTTAAGTGCCATCACCATTGACTTTCTAGAACATGCTGGCTGTGTAAGGAAGATTGAGGGTACTTATGTGTATTACTTTAGCAAACGAGGTGTTGTGGATAGACAAAAGAAAAGACCAAGGTACACCATTGAGGAAGAAGGAGACTCCATGGAAGTTGCTGTTGAACTACCTCCAAAAGCTTCCTCATCTAAACCAACTCAAACCAGCTCTCCCACATAACTCATTCTAAAAGCTATCAAATCTCTCTCAAGGAAACTCTCTCGGTTCGAGAAAAGTGTCTCCAAGAGATTCCATCAATTGAACAAAAGGATTGACCTTATATCTCACATGCATCATGATCTATATGACATGCAAGGCAAACTGGACTTGCCTTAATGCAATTTTGAGGATTGGGATATACGTGGTCATACAGAAAGTCTCCC
Organism: Garcia nutans; assembly: GCA_947685225.1. Classification (NCBI taxonomy): domain Eukaryota; kingdom Viridiplantae; phylum Streptophyta; class Magnoliopsida; order Malpighiales; family Euphorbiaceae; genus Garcia; species Garcia nutans. The sequence goes on from CANTUV010000068.1 coordinate 8,989,456, forward strand.
TGAAGAAGAAGAATCAATCAGCACTAGCTCTACCAGTAATGTCCCTCTTGATAAGGGAAAATCTCCTTTAGAAGAAGAAGAGCTAGATGAGGATGAATATTCTGATTAGTTTATTTTCCTGCTTTTAGGCTATGTCTTGATGTTTTGATTTATTTTCTTTTCTCTGCTTTCTTTTTTTTGCACTATCTTTGTACTGCCCTCTATCTAATAACATTGTGTTTTATATACATAACATTGTGTTTTATAACATTGTCTCTTATATCATGCATTTTACCTATGACAAAGGGGGAGATAAGATAGATATAAAATAAGAGATTGACAAAGAGGGAGAGATATAAAATAAGAATGATATAAAACCAAGTTATCCATTTGAAAGGTATTATACTAATGCACCCAGTTGAACTCCAACCTAAACATGATTCATGCATATGTTTAGGGGGAGCATTGTAAAAAAATTTTAACATTTAACACATGAGCATTTTAAATTAAGAGAGATTGTTAGTCAATCTGATTTACATTTTTTCTCAATTTATATCATCATTCCATTTGATTGTCAAAGTCAAAATGGGGGAGATTGTTAGACAAATGATCTCAATTTTGATCCTTGAAAACTCAAGTTGAATGACTTATTTAACATGTGTATAAAGAACTTTGTTGCAGGATTAGATCTATTTGAACAGAGTAGCTTTAACGGTCGCACGAGACATGAAGACGACTGCCCCAACTCAATTGCAGGATGAAACCATATCACAGAAGGGTTCGCGGTCAGAAAATCGACCTCAGTAGTGACCCCACTTCCACAAGAGCGACCGTCCTAAAATCATGGACGACCGCAACATAAGAAACCCAAATAATCCAAATTACAGTAAGGTTCACGGTGACAAGAACGGTGAAGGATACGGTCTTGCTTATCACTTTAGCGACCGCCCTTTGATATCCATGACCACTCTAATGATTCAGGAGAAATATGCTTAAACTGACAGTAGTGTTCACGTCCTAAGGTGTGTCCAGAAGTTCAACGCGAGTGTCTCAACTCGACCGTGAGATTGCACCTAGAGCGACTTTGACATTCATATTTAGGCGGACTTTCATTTTGCCCAGTCAAAGAATGCCACGTGTGATGACCGTTATAAACCCACTTCAGCATTCAAAAAGGGCGACTGCACCTATTCTATGCGTGACCGTCCCGACAACCACAACATGGGCAAGATTCCTGCTGCAAAACACTTAAATTTGACCGTTGAAGCAAATTTGAATGCAGCGACTGCTTGTGTCATGAGCGCGACCATCCTTGTGTCAAGGACGACAGCGAAATGCTTCGAATAGTCTATTGAAAATGGTCTAAACTACCAAGCCTAATTCTCATTATCTATAATGGCTAGTCAGACCACTTTGGCTACAAATACATTGCTATTTCTGTTAAGAAAGAAGAAGCAAGAGAAGAAAAAAGAGGAGAATCAAAATTTATAGCCAAGCAACATATTTTCTTTTACTCCAACTTACAATTAAATTGTAATGAATGTTAGGTGTAAGCATTGAAAACACCATTGTAAAAGTTTGAGTGTGAGCTTGAAAAACACTTAGGTTGTGAGAGTGAGCCTAGTAAAACTCTTGTATAGGTTGTGAGAGTGAGCCTAGTAAAAACTCTTGTAAAGGTTGTGAGAGTAAGCCTAATAAAACTCTTGTAAAGGTTTTCAGTGTAAGCCTTAGTAAAACACTTGTCAAGTTAGGTGTAAACTTTTGAAAACACCAAAGTTGGAAGTGAGCTTGTGAAACTTCAAAGATTAGTGATACCTTAACAAATTGTTAAGGAAGTGGATGTAGTATTGAAGAAAATCTGAACCACTATAAATCTTGGGCATTCTTTCTTCTTCTCACTACTCAACCAATTATGTATTCCGCATTTCTTGTTTGTTGAGTTTTTATAATTTGCCATCATTTCTTGAGGAACCAATTCACCCCCCCCCCCCCCTCTTGGTTGCCATCTTGGAACAATAATATTGATTCGGGAAATATATTAAGATTTTGAAAAACAATTAGGATTTTGAGACTTTAATGGAATAATTTAGGGTTTAAAGTTTTGGGAAAAATAGTTTAGGGTTTTAAAGTTTTGAAAACAAAAGAACAGTTTAGGGTTTTGATAATTTAATCAATGACTTAGGCTACTGGATGAAAGGAAAATCTGATTTATAAAAACATATGATTAGGTTTAATAATTTAGGTTACTAAAAGTCTCAATATCAAAACAAATAATAGAAACACTTAAAAGAAAATATGGCAATATTATCGTATGCTTAAACAATTCATGAATCAAAATGTAAGAATGCTGTAAATATAAACAAATCAAAGATTTATAATCAAACTTCCGTCTGGTTCCACCACAATTGACTCTGGCTGAACAAGAACAAAGACAGCGTTGCTGCCTTTGATGGATTGATGATTGATGAGTGCTACTTGTTGCTAATTTCTTTTGCTGCCTTCTGCTTTGCTATTTTTAATCTCTGTTAATGTTAATTGCAGACCTTATTCTATCTCTAGGGTTTTCTTTTGACCGAAGAAATTTAAGAGTCCCAAGTTCGGTTCAAAATTTTAGCTCAAGAGATCCAAGTTTCGTCCCCCTTGATTGTATAATTTAATGTGGTATTTAACGAAAAAAATCAAAACCTAATTCTAATTGTTTAATGACATCAAAACCATTTAGAAAAAGAAATAAAAATCATGTAGAATTCGGTTTTGAAAAAAACTACAATGGCAAAAATTGCACTGGCAAAAAGTGCAGCGGGCTACGGAAGGGCCAGCTATGAGAGTAGCTTGCGAACTGGGGCGTTGGCTAGCCAATTGACGGCAGGAATTTCCTGCGGCGAATTAGCCCAAGCCAATTCATTTTCTGCAATAAAAATTTTTTGTCGCCGATTTTTATTTATTTTTTTATTTTTTTACTGTTATCTTTTTTATTTTTATTAAAAATAAATATTACAAGTAATGAATATTAAAATAAATATTATTTAATTAAAATACCACAAAAATTATTTTGGACTCTTTTAAAAATATCAGACTAGACTGGGTCAAAAATTAAGGGTCTACAAACGTTTCTACCTTTCGATGGGCATCCTATATAGTTTTAGACATGGACAACGTAAGGACATGTTTCCATCCTTAGATGGGTGTCCATTTATTTACTTTGTTTAGACATTATTTTTATTTTAATATAAAGATGATTTAATTCAATTGTTGCATGTAGTATGGATAATATCATTATATTTAAGAATTTTATAATATTAAGAACTAAAAAGGAGGCCAGTTCCAATGAATCGGGCGTTGTGGAGGTGCTGGGCTATTTCTCATCTTCCCCACACGTACCCAACTTTTTGAACCCAATAGGGGGTTGGGGATTCCTTAGGAATCAAGTTATCCACCCCCTTCTTTTTCCCCGGCCCATCTGGGTGGCGACTCCATTTTTTCCAAGCTTAGGCCCGTATTCTCTAAGGCCCCTAGCATAAACAGTGCCGAAGTCGCAAGAACCATTCCACCATGAGTGGGAGTAAAAATCCCCACTCACAGTGGCGACTCCATTGGGGACAACAGAAGTTGATTTCATTGGTCTTTTTATTATTCTATTCTTTCTTATCATGGTATTATCCATTACATCATTTAGTTTTCATCATGTACGTGAGTTAGGATGCCTGTGTTACCCGTGTTGTATTATGTAAGGGATACCATACTTTTAATCAAGGTATGGAGATCCAGCACGGCATAACCACTCATAGTGTTGTATCTTTTGGTATATACTTGCTATTGGAACCTAAGCCTTTTAACCCAAAGACTAAAGCTCATGTAATTGACCTTGTTACTTTCCTTAGGTTTTTACCCCAACTGTTTGTTGTTTGACTATGATTAATTTATCTTGGTTTAAATCATGGGTTATTTTGTTTGTTCTTTTTTTTATGTGACCCAAGTACGTTTGTAAGCCCAAAATAAATTTTTCTTTATAGTTCAAAAGACCAAAGCTATTTTCAAAACTTTTCAAGATGCTCTTTGGATATAAAACTTTTCTAAAAACAAATCAAAAATTCTTTTCTCATTACTCAAATACAAAGTCAAAAATCCATTTTTTCTAAAAATCTTTTTATAATGGGTTTTTCAAACAAAATTATTTTTGCATTTCATCCAACCTTTTTCTTACAAAGAGCTTACAAATTATTTAAGTCAATTATGAAATACCAAAAACCAATTGTGAGCCTAGTTTATACTAAGAATTATTAATCATGGGCTTGTTTTTGGAATGAATCATTAGTTACTTTTTCAAATGAGAAATCTATTTATAATAAACCTCTTAATTTAGTTTTAATCCAATATAGCATAAAAGCTACTTTAGTTGGTTGAATGGATTAAAACTTAATTAATCAGAATTATCATGAACTATTGGTTGAAACATCCAAGGGAATTATTCGAAAATAAGATACCCCATATTAGTATTTTTGTTAACCATATTACCTAGGAAAAGAGACTCGCCATTCGTGTGTGGAAGTTATAAGGTTGGAAGGGACGTTCTGCTTATCTTTGTTTATTGTTTGTGCATACAAGCATACATGCATACATACATTTACATCTCATATCATTGATCCTCTCTGGCTCACAACCCTGGATTACGATAGTTCAAAAGCTTATGACAATCCAACCTACGCCGGAGATGAAGAATCTAGCAATGACTCAATTACTTTCTCACCAAAAGAAATGGAGCCCAAACAAATTCAAAGAATGGTGGATGACGCCCTCAATGCCAAGATGAAAGAAATAAAGGAGGCCATGGCCGAGACCATGAAGAATCAATTGGCTGTAATTTTCAGGAATAATGCCATGGCATCCGCTAGCACCAAGAAGCCGAAAGACAAAGGGAAGGCTAAGGTTGGTGAAGTGGCTTTTGATGATGAGAAGGTAATGATTGATGATGATGACTGGGAATAATACTTCCAAGATCCTCAAGATAAGAAGAAGGAGCCAAGGGTTATGGAAAAAGTAATTGTGGAAAAGACTGAAACTTCTGATGTTAAGAAACTAATTACTAATTTAGAAAAGAAATTTGAGAAGAAGTTGAAAACCGAAGAGATGTCCGAGATTGACAAACTGTTTGAACAAGATGAGGAGGTCCCTTATAAATTCAAAATGCCCTCTTTCGCTAGGTACAATGGTACTGGAAACCCTCATCCCCATGTGAAGTAGTACATCACTATTTTGTAGTCTGCCCAAGCCACTAAGGCTCAAACTCTAAGATATTTCATGCTCTCATTGGACCCTGTTGTCCAAAACTAGTTCAACACCTTAGAAGAAAATACTCAAAAAGATTGGGACATGTTGTAAAAGGCTTTCACTCAGGAGTATGGGTACAATGTCGAGTTGGAAGTTACCTTGATGGAGGTGGAAGCCATTAGGCAACGACCAAATGAGAATTTCGTGGACTATGTAAAAAGGTGGAGGAATAAGGCTGCATTGCTCAGGAGTAGGCCCAATGAATATGATCAAATAAGGATGATTGTGAGAGGGGTGTTGCCTAGTCTTCATGAAAGGATGTCTCATACACTCATCCGGGATTTCAAAGATCTTTTGCATGCTGGCTTGCAAATTCAAGAGTGGAAAAGGGAGAAGAACCAGTTTTCAATAAGAAGGAATGAGAAAGGGAACTACCAATCGGGTAATCAAAGCACGCAAAAAGAAGTTGATGTTAATGCGACTGGTCAAGAAAATAAAAGATAATTCTCAAAATTGGGGAAACCTCTATCTTGGGTTTTCAACAAGCTACAGAAGAAGGGGTTATTACAATTGTTGGCTCCTCGACCGCTACATAATTCTCTATCACCAAACTTCAATGCCGAGGCCTTTGTCAATTTCATCAAATGCAAGGGCATGAAATGGACAAATGTGCTCGTCTAAAGCACGAGATCCAAGATTTGATTGGTAGTGGTACGTTGCCTGAGCCTGATAAGCCCAACACAAAAGGCAATCCTCTGCCAAGGTTCAACAGAGTGCCACCACCACCAGCTTTCATGGTAGGAGGAGGATTGGATGAAGATCTTGTCTTATCCTCCTTTCAAGATGGGAATATTGAAGATGTGAAAGGAGCAGAAGCTTAACTCAACAAACTTCCCTTGGCTTGTTTTTTTTTTTCTTTATTTGGTGTTTTATGGAATAATCATGTTTTTCAAATTTAAAGTTGTTTGAATAAATTACTTTCATCAAAATTTTTGTTGGTCTTTGTTCATGCTGGTGCTAAACCGATGATGAATTTGACTTGATATTTATAAATTAGCGTATCTATGCATAATGATTCGAATGGCTTTACTAGGTGAGGGAATTGTTCTATAGCATTGAGTTGTGTATGCTTATTTAGAGAGGGCTCCTGCATAATAACCTTTGTCTAGGTCCTAGTCAGTCTTAAAACATGCTTTGACAAATTTTCGAGGCAAAATTGAACTTTGCTTATTTAAGAGAGATATGATCTAGGCATTATTTGGTTAGCCAACAACTAGTATCCACCCAATTAAATAACAATCCTAGTTGTCCATTTGAGCCTTTATAAAATTTTAGTTTTCTTTTCATTGGCTTACAAATACCAATAACCTACCCTGAGCTGTTGTGATACTTTTGACAAGTCTTATGTTAACTAAGGTGAAGAGGTAAGAAGATCAAAGAAAGGAATGCATAGCCAAGACTATAAGGATAGTTGATGTTCTCAAGACTATAAGGGTAGTTGAAGTTCACCTTATATCTCCAATCTATCAAGATAACATCAAAGTAACAAATGATTTATCCCTGTTAAAGAAGATTTATGCCACTCCACTCATCCATTATTAGAAACCCAAGTTGGTACAAACAAGACAACTCTTTTAGAGCTATAACAAAAAAATAAAAAAAAGAAAGAAAAGAAAAGAAAAAGAAAAAGAAAAAGAAAAGAAAATAAAATAAAATAAAACCCAAAACGGTTCAGAAAGCTAACTAAGTTCTCTTTTACCTAAAGCAACAAAAGACTTCCATAAGGACAGTTTAACTTGAATTGGTCCAACTCAACTAAAGATTCAATCGAAATTAGAGAGATAGAAGAAAGGTCACCCAATTTTTGAAAGTCCTGTACTTGATAGTCCTACAGGAAAGAAGGGCAAAATGATAAAATGCTCAAAGAAAAGAAGGAGTAAGAAAAGAAAGAGAAAGAAAAGGGGAAAGAAGAAAGAAAAGGAATGTGGGTATCATCCTTTTTATAAGGGAAAAGACAATCCCAATCAAGATCCAGATTAACATCAAGGAGAAAGAAGAATGTTCAAAGCTCTATCTTATTCTTGCTTCCAATTGTCTGAATAAGAAATTTGTAGTGTGAGGGTTTGCCCATTATGTCACAATGGCTCCAATTTACAATTGGCCTCCGCTTAATCCATGTCCCTTATAGACCACATTTCAAGCCAATTAAAGACCTGTTGATCTCTATTGGTAGGTAGAGTCTATTAGTGGAGATAGTTCGATTAAGCATGCATTTGAGATAAATAATATTCAAACTCATAATATACTAACTCAAGGAGACCTTTGACCAAGTAATGTGTATGTGCCTATCTGAAGTGCAACAATTCTTGCTTAAATAGAAATGATTCCCGAGCTTCGTATGGTAACTAGGGTTGTCATGTTATATATATGTTAATTTGGAAAATCAAGTAATATATATGTTAATTTGGAAAATCAAGTCCTGAGGTACATTGACATTGATTTGGCAAAGCCAACATTTGATTTCAAAATAAAAATTCAAAAAAAAATATTTTTGTCACATGAAGCCTTCAAGTTAAGAGAAGTTTGTCGAACAATTAAACCTTAAAGGACACATTGGGCAAAGTAAATGATATTGGCAAGGTCATGAAGAAGCTACCTATAGCAAATAGGAGATGAAAAGTAGGCATCATTCAGGAAGAAAATATAGGAAACTAAATAAGGGTATGTTTGCATATATTTGATTAAGTGTTTTGTCTTTATATACATGCCACATAGGGTTTAATAGTGTTGCTGAGTTGTGCTGTTATTGACTGTGAGTTATGTGTTAGAATATAGATGTCGCAAGAGTCCTCTCAAAGAGCCGTAGAGGAGGAAGTTGAATCTCGAGCGTCACATACTATAGAGACGCATGTATCTGAAACCCTAGAGGCTGAGCAACCCCCAGCGGGAGCTCCTCTTCCGAATGAGATGTTGCAACAGATGGCTGCAACATTGCGACAGATAGCGGGCGTTGCCCCGGCACCAGCGCTAGCGCCAGCACCCGCTCCTACTGTGGAAGGGGAAAGGAAACCCCCGATCGAAAAGATAAGAAAGTACGGGGCGAAGGAGTTTAGGGCTCGAAGGGACGATGATTCTTCTACAGCCGAGTATTGGCTGGAAGGAACGGTACGAGCCTTAGATCAGTTACAGTGTACTCCAGAGGAGCGAGTGGTATGTGCTACTTCCTTATTAGTGGAAGAAGCATATATATGGTGGGACACAGTTCAACAATGAGATCCACCGGAACATAGGACATGGGATTTTTTTGTGAATGAGTTCAAGAGGAAGTTTATATCGGAGGCATACCTAGATGCCAAGAAAAAGGAGTTTCTACACTTAAAGCAAGGTCGACTGACCGTTGCCGAATATGAGAGGGGATTTACTAGGCTGAGTAGGTATGCCAAGAAGACAATTGAAGACGAACATGATAGGTGTAAGCAATTCCAGGATGGCTTGAATAATGAGATTAGGATGCAGTTAATTGCTGCTAATATCAAGGAATTTTCAGAGTTGGTCACTAGGGCTCTGGAAGTAGAGCAATGTCAGAAGGATGAGCAAAATAGGAGACAGAGGGTAAGACCAAGAAGGGATACCCAGAATTATTCAGAAAATTTCCAGTCATCAAGGAAACAGTTTAGAGAAGGTAGTTCCATGGGAGGAAATCAGAGCATGATATCCAGTCAAAGGTCGATTCGGGGCGGCCCGAGTCAAACTACCTTTGTAGCCAGTACTGGTGGGTTTGGGAGAGGATAAGGAAGAGGGAGTGGCCAAGGTGGAGGTAAATTTGCTCAATCCGAAACTATCGGAGGAAGTGAAAACACCCATCCATGCTATGTTCAATGTGGGCGAAGGCATTCAGGAAAATGTTGGGGCAAGGCCTGGGTATGTTTTATTTGTGGAGCGAAGGACCACTTTAAACGAGAATGCCCCTTAAGATAGCAAAACACACTAGATAATACCGAAGGATCTCGAGCCATAGCTGGAAAGGAAAAGGGGCAAAGGTAGAGGACAAAGCTCTTCGCAAGTTCAATCTGAAATGATGGACAGACCTGAAACTAGATCTCCTACCAAGATGTATGCAATGAGGGCACGTGAAGAAGAGGAAGCCCCGACGTCATAGCAGGTTAGCTATTTATGTTTGGAATACCAATTTATGCTTTAACAGATCCAGGTTCTTCATACTTATATATATATGTATGAAAAAAAAAACAAATGGATTTAGAAGTAGAACTTGAAACAGATAGAGTGTTAGTTACAAATCCTTTGGGTAGTGAGATGGTTACCAGGAAGGTAATAAAGGATTGTCCGGTAGAAGTACATGGACACACTTTCTTAGGTGATCTGTTTGAGTTGCCATTCCAGGAATTTGATGTAGTACTTGGAATGGATGGATTGGCTAACCAAACATAAGGCATTAGTGGACTGCGAAAAAAAGAAAGACGGATCCCTAAGACTATGTGTAGATTATCAGCAGTTAAATAAGCTGACGATTAAGAATAAATACCCCCTACCCCGGATAGACAATTTATTTGGTCGATTGAAAGGTGTGGGAGTTTTCTCAAAGATTGATCTGCGATCCGGCTATCATCAACTAAAGATTAAAGATGAAGATATACCAAAGACTTCATTCAGAACCCGATATGGACATTATGAGTTTATCGTAATGCCTTTTGGGCTCAGGAATGCACCTGCGATATTCATGGATTTGATGAACCGGATTTTCCATCCTTATTTGGAATAGTTTGTCGTGGTATTCATCGATGACATACTGGTTTACTCAAAGAATGCAGAGGATCATGACCGGCACTTGAGAATCGTGTTACAAACATTGAGGGAGAAGCAATTATGCGCCAAATTCAGCAAGTGTGAATTTTGGTTAGAAGAAGTGGCCTTTTTAGGACATATTGTATCAGCAGAAGGAATAAGAGTTGATTCTAAGAAGTTAGAAGTAGTATTGGATTTGAAAGAATGCTATTGGTGGCCAGGGATCAAGAGAGATGTGGTAGATTACGTGGCGAAATGTTTAACCTGCCAACAAGTAAAGGCAGAACATCAACTACCCTCGGGACTTCTACAACCTATTACGATTCCAACATGGAAATGGGATCGCATAACTATAGATTTTGTGATGGGACTACCAATAACAAGAGACAAACATGATGCAATAAGGGTGATAGTAGACCAGCTAACTAAGTCAGCTCAATTCTTACCAGTAAGGATGGACTACTCCCTGGATAAGTTAGCGGACTTGTACATTAAAGAAATTGTACGACTTCATGGAGTTCCAACATCAATCATATCGGACAAAGATCCACGCTTTATGTCGAACTTTTGGAAAAGTTCCAAATGCTTTGGGAACTCGAACGGACTAGAGTACGTCGTTTCATCCACAGACGGACGGACAGTCAGAGAGGGTAATCCAGATCTTGGAAGATATGTTAAGAGCGTGCATATTAGAATTCAAAGGTAGTTGGGAGAAGTACTTAAGTTTAATGGAGTTTGCTTACAACAACAGCTACCTATCCAGCATATAGATGGCTCCTTATGAAGCACTATAAAGATGAAAATGCAGGACTCCAATTTGCTGGACGGAATTAAGCGAAGCAAAGATCTTGGGCCCGGAGATAGTTAAGGAGACTAAGGAGAAAGTAGAAATTATCCGGGATCGGTTAAAAGTTGTGGCGGATAGACAAAAATCATACGCGGACCTGAAGAGAAGGGACATAGAATTCATTGTTGGTGATAAGGTATTTCTTAAGGTTTCACCATGGAAGAAAGTGCTAAGATTTAAACAAAAGGTTAAGCTAAGTTCAAGTTTAATGGGCCTTACAAAGTCATTGAACGTATAGGTCCAGCAGCTTATCGGCTAGCATTACCATCTAAGCTAGACAAGATACATAACGTATTCCATGTAGCGATATTAAAACGGTATCGTTCTGACTCGTCACACATCGTAAAGACCCAGGATATTGAAGTTCAGCCTGATTTGACATATGAAGAAGAACCAGTGGAAATCATGGCACGGTAAGTGAAAGAACTTCGGAATAAAATGATTCCATTAGTCAAAGTACTCTGAAGAAACCACAAGGTGGAGGAAGCAATACCCATATTTGTTTCCACCTGATGGGCTTCGGGGCGAAGCCTAAATTAACGAGGGAGGAACTGTCACATCCGCCCACTATATTTATGTCTAGCAGTCATATGCTCAGCAAGAGAAAGGATCTGGAGAGGTCATCTCTGATGGCGGTTCCTAGAGAAGGTCGTAGGACCAAAGGGACCTAAATTGCAAAAATGTAAAGTTTTGGGGAGGTGACTGTAATTTCAAAAAGATTTGGAGAGGTAACTGTAATTTCCAAAAGTTGTACTGGAAGTTCTTAATAGTGCACATAATAGACTCTAAAGATGGAGAGTAGAGAAAAATTGGGTCGCAATGACGCGTAACGGTTTTTCCAAGAAACGCCCCGTTTGAGAGAAACGAAGACATGTAGACTAGGGCCATTTTGGTCATTATACATGAATCCAAAGTAGGAAATAAAAACACGAGTGAGTAGAGGACATCGAGGGTTTGAATATGAAATGATCGTCAGTAGAAATGGAGCCCGGGCAAAACCCGAGCAAAGAAAGGACCTAAAGGGAATTTTGTAAAAAGTCAAGGGCTTATTGGTAATTTTTCAAAATGGCTTGGAAACCTAAAATAGACCTTAAAAATAGAAAGTAGAGGTCGAGAGGATCAAAACCATATGTAGTTTGCCTTGTGAAACTGTACGGTTTAAAAGTTACGACCGATTAATTGCCGGAGGGTATTTTAGTCTTTTCACACCCTAGGCCATAAAAATTTCAGCACAAGGAGGTTGAGGGGCCAAAATATGATTAAAATAAAGTTCAAGGACTTGGGTTTTAAGTAAATAAAATAAAGAGACATTTGGACCAATTAAAGGTGACCATTTAGCATTTTAAAAAGAAGAAAAGAAAAAGATGTGGACAAATGGCCCTAAGGCATTTATCCAAACCAAAAGTGAGCATCATTTCCCTTATATATATATCATGGCATTAAGGACAAATCTCTCTCTCTCACCCATTCCAAATTTTCGGCCACCATAGGAAGAACACCAAAGGATTTCCAATTTTTGTCAACTTTGATTTTCAAGGTAAGTTTTAAGGCTTTCAAGTATGTAGAATTCAATTCTAGTATCAATTTTAAGTATTTATATATCTATTGGAAGATTGGAAATTAGGGTTCTTATGGTGGATTTGGGAAAATTTTAAGTAGTGATGATATTGATTAATTAAATGGAAGAATCAAGGTTTCTAAGGTTTAATAAGATTAGATTAGGGTTTAGTTTGAAAAGAAATGGAGGATAGCTTATTGTTCTAAATTGCTAAGGGTTATGTTTAAGGTTGTGTTCTTGAATTTCTTGAAGGAGAAACAAAGATTAAGGAAGGAGAAGAAGGAAAGGCAAAAGGGAATTAAAAGAACAAGGTTTGGTACTTTACCATAAAAGAAATTTTATTTTTCTTACAAACTTTGGTTTATGGAATTTTTGATGTTGATAAACTTTAATTAGTTGATTTAAGTTAAACATGCAAAAGTTGTCAAAGGGAAGTGTTTGAATCTTCACTTTATCATTAAAGAAGACTTCATATTGATTTGAAAAAGAAAAATAAACTATTCCATGTATTTCATATGTTTGGGCCGAAATGGTCCCAAAATGGCAGTTTTCTGGACTCTTTTTGTGGCAGTTGTTTGAGGTAGCAATTGAATGCATTTTTCAACAAAATTTTAGGTGTAATTAGTCAACATATGAAATAAGTTTTCTGTAAAATTTTAGCCAAAAATAAGATCGTTTACTTGGTCAAATGGAAGACTGAAGTGGACTGAAATTTTGACAAAAACCCAGATTTTACTATTCATATGGTCATGCCATTTTGCGTTGCCGATTTTACGTGCCGCGGCACTATTCATTTGGTCAATTTGTGACTTTTTGAGGAATGCTTTGAAATGTTTGATATGTTTATTGTGGATGTTAAATATGTGAAAAAGGGTAATGGTTGTACTAAAGAAAGTGGTGCGCGGCGTAAATGGCAAAGTGCAACAGAAATTAAAATAATTTCTCGAGTCATTCTAAAATGAAGTTTGAGACTTAAATTGAATCATTTTAACCTTTATGCTCTAATGGGTAGTGGGGGTGGTAGATAAGGGTATGGTGCACTATACTAACTTATGTAGTACTGCCACTTATTGTGTTTGATACACCCCGGCGGTTACCTTTGGGTATAGGCCGTGGAGCAGAGATGTTGTGAAATTGTGATTGGAATGCTCCGCGGTTACCTATGGGTATAGGCCGTAAAGCGGAATTGGTTATAACCATGGTGGTGAGGGCCACCTATGTTACAGTGGTGAGGGCCACTGCCTTATCGCTATGGTTCCCTATATGCCAGTACCAATTGACTGCAATCTTAGAGAATCATGAAGAAATAAAAGAGGCCCTAGCTGAGACCATGAAGAACCAATTGACTGCAATCTTAGAGAATCATACCGAGGCATCTGCTAGCACTAAGAGGCCAAGGGACAAAGAGAAGACTAAAGTTGGTGAAGTGGTTTTTGATGATGAAAAAGTGATCATTGATGACGATGATGATTGGACTCAATACTACCACGATGTTCAAGAGAAAAAGAAAGAACCGAAGGTTGTTGAGAAAGCAACTATTGAAAAGACTGAGACATCCGATGTTGAAAAGATGATTGCTGATTTAGAAAAGAAATTTGAGAAGAAGCTAAAAACCGAAGAGATGTCTGAGATCGACAAACTATTTGAACAAGATGAAGAGGTCCCTTATAAGTTCAAGATGCCTTCCTTTGCAAAGTACAATGGCACCGAAAATCCTCATATCCATGTGAAGCAGTAAATCACTGCCATGCAGTCAGCCCGAGCTACTAAGGGTCAAACCCTAAGGTACTTTATGCTCTCATTGGACCCTGTTGTCCAAAATTGGTTCAATACCTTAGATGATGGAACACAAAAGAGTTGGGATCTACTTTACAAAGCCTTCATCCAATAATATGGATATAATGTTGAGTTGGAAGTTACCTTAATGGAAGTGGAGTCCATTAGGCAAAAGCCGAATGAGAATTTTGTAGATTATGTGAAGAGATGGAGAAATAAGGCTGCTTTACTCAAGAAAAGGGCCGATGAATCCGATCAAATAAGGATGATTGAGAGAGGGGTGTTGCCTAATCTTCGTGAGAGGATGTCTCATACACTCATCCATGACTTCAAAGACCTTCTCCAAGCTAGTTTGCAAATTGAAGAATGGGAAAGGGAGAAGAGCCCTTTTGCAACAAAAAGGAACAAAAAAGGGAGCTATCAATCTGGTAGCCAAAGCATGCAAAAGGCCGTCGGTGTTAATGCTACTAACCAAGGAACGAGGAGACAATTTTCAGAATTGGGGAAACCAATGTCTTGGGTTCTCAATAAGCTTCAAAGAAAGGGATTTTTACAACCCTTAAATCCTCGTCCTTTGCCTAACCCTCTCCCACCTAATTTTGACACCAAAGCATTTTGTCAATTTCACCAAATGCAAGGGCATGACACGGATAGATGTGTGAGGTTGCGACATGAGATCCAAAATCTAATTGATAATGGGAAGCTACCCGAGCCCAACAAGCGAAACACTAAAGACAACCCATTACAAAAGTTCAATAGGGTACCACCACCGGCAACCTTCATGATTGGAGGAGGTTTGCATGAGGATTTTGTCATGTCTTCTTTTCAAGATGTGGGTAGAGAAGCAACCAAAGAAGAAGAGGCATTTGTCAAAATTGAACAAGCTATGATGGGTGGAGAAATAGCAATTTGTGTTGTCAACGGGTTTTGGGATTCAAGTGATAGTGATGATGATATTATACCCAAGAAGGAGGAGTGGACTTGGTCCGAACACGAAGAGGACGAGATGATAAACACTAGATCCGGTAAGCCTTATGCAAGGCCACCACCTAAGGAGGTAGAAACTAATAAGGGAAAGGAAGTTAAAGTAGAAAAAGATGATGTTGTGCTCAAGCAATTGAAAAGAACCCAAGCAAGTGTTAACATTTGGGACTTATCTGCTTTGTATGAGGATGATGATGTTTTCTTTTCCAAAATGAATGCAATAAAGTCTGATTTTGCTTACTTGTTTCTCCTGATGGTTGCATACATTCAAAAAGCAATTACATGAGCATCTTTAATATTAATTCTGTTAGCACACAATCATTAAATTTGGGAACAACTGAGAATCCTAAAAACATTAGCATAACATCCGACCTTACTTCTGATGAGAGAGAGAGATTTGAAAAAATATTCAAAAAATATGAAGAAGTGTTTGCTTGGTCTTATGAAGATATGCCAGGAATAGATCGAGACATAGCCGAGCATCATATTCCAACTCACACTCACATAAAACCTATCAAACAAAAGCTTAGGCGATTAAGACCTGAGTGGGCTAAATTGGTTAAAGAAGAGGTCATAAAGCAAATACAAGTAAAGTTCCTTGAAGTGATAGAATGCCCAGATTGGTTAGCCAACATAGTACCCGTGCCAAAGAAAGATGGAAGGATAAGGGTCTATATGGATTATAGAGATTTGAACAAGGCTTCCCCTAAGGATGATTTTCCTTTACCTCATATAGATGTTCTTATTGATAGTGCAGCCTCTAGCGTGCTACACTCATTTGTAGATGGATTTTTCGGATACAATCAAGTGTTAATGGCCCAAGAGGATAAAGCCAAAACTACTTTCATTACTACATGGGGTATATTTTGCTATAGGGTGATGCCGTTCGGTTTAAAGAATGCTAGAGCAACCTACCAAAGGATGGCCACCACACAATTTCATGACATGATGCACAAAGAAGTTGAAGTATATGTTGATGATATGATGGTTAAATCAGATACAAGAGAACAACACTTCCAAAACTTAGAATTATTCTTCGCTAGAGCTTTGAAATATAAGCTAAGACTAAACCCAAAGAACTATGTGTTCGGGGTTACCTCAGGCAAACTATTTGGATATGTGATTGGTCCGAATGGCATTGAGATTGATCCTGACAAAGTTAAAGCAATCAGGGATATGCCAGCCCCAAAGACGGAAAGAGAAGTTAGGGGATTTATTGGTAAATTACAATATATTAGCAAATTTATAGCAAAGCTTACAACAATCTGTGAGCCTATCTTCAAATTGCTTAGAAAGAATCAGCCGGTCGTATGGAATGAAGAATGTCAAAAGGCCTTTAATCGAATAAAAGAGTATTTGTTGAATCCACCTGTTTTAAAACCACCTAAACCTGGTAAACCTCTATTACTATACTTAGCAGTGGAAGAAGAGTCAATCGGAGCCATGCTAGCCTAAGAAGATGAGTCAGGGATTGAGCATTCTGTTTACTATTTGAGTAGAAAGCTTCTACCTTATGAAATTAAGTATAGTGTCATTGAAAAGACATGTATAGCCGTGGTTTGGTCTTCTAAGAAGTTGTGTCATTACTTTCAATCGTATAGTGTGCAAGCAATTTCCAGGTTTCACCCAATGAAGTACTTAAGGGAGACACCTTCTTTGATTGGAAAATATGGTCGATGGTTGATAATATTAGAAGAATTTAAGATTGAGTATGTAACCAGGAAAACGATCAAAGGTAGAGCGATAGCAGAATTCTTGGCCCAACAACCATTACCAGAAAGCGAAGAGGTAATCTTGGAATTTCCAGATGAACATGTAGAAGTAATTGAAGTACAAGGGTGGAAAATGTATTTTGATGGAGCAGTAAACAGGAAAGGAGCATATTTGGGAGTTATACTAGAATCGCCTGAAGGGGAACTCATCCCTTTAGCCAAAAAATTGAAATTTAGGGCAACCAATAATATAGTGGAGTACGAAGCTTGTATTTTCATCTTGGAAACCCTAATGATAATGAAGGTGGATAAGGTGGAAGTTTTTGGCGATTCATTGCTAGTTGTATCCCAAGTAAATGGAGAATGGGAGTTGAAAGAAGAAAAATTGAAACCATACCACCATTACTTGACCATGATGAAGAAGAACTTTAAGGAGTGTAGGTTTATACACCTATCAAGGGAAGAAAATCAGATGGCTGATGCCCTAGCCACATTGGCTTCAGTATGGGAAAACCCTGTTAGCCTATTCCTTAAGCCTTTGATCTTGACCAGTTCGTCAACTCCTTGCTATGAATATGAAACAATCATGAAAATTGATATAGACCATGATGCGTGGTATGATACTATAAGACGATTTTTGGAAGAAAGACAATACCCACCGGGGGCAACGAAGAAATAGAGAAGATCCATAAGGAGATGGTCATTGCAATACATCACCTTCCATTATATCGAAGATGGCCTGATGGAGTGCATTTAAGATGTTTAAGAAAACCTGAAGTGGAGCGTATCATGTCATAAATACATGCGGGAAGTTGTGGTCCACACATGAACGATTTGGCCCTAGTTAAGAAGATTATTCGGCAAGGTTACTACTGGTTGACCATGGAGAAAGATTGTATTGAGTTTGTAAAGAAGTGCCAGCAATGTCAGATGTATGGTAACTTGAATCACATGCCTCCTGAAGAACTGCATTTAATGTCTTCACCCTGGCCATTTGCCACCTGGGGTATCGACATTATAGGAGAGATACATCCTACTACTTCAAATGGTCACCGTTTCATTGTGATAGCAGTAGATTATTTTTCAAAATGGGTTAAAGCCAAATCCTTCAATAAACCGGGTGCAAGCCAAATGGCTAGGTTTATTGAAAAGAACCTCATCTGCAGATACGAGGTCCCGCATAGTGTGATATCAGACAATGGGGTACAATTTCAAGGAGCAGTTAAGGATTTATTCTCGAAGTATCAAATCCATCATCATTGATCCTCTCCATATAGACCAAAGGCTAATGGTGCTGTGGAAGCAACAAACAATACAATTAAGCAAATTATGTCCAAGATGACCAAGACTTACAGGGATTGGTTAGAGATGCTTCCCTTTGCTTTATGAGGATATAGGATAAGTGTGTGAACACCTACTGAAATGACACTGTTCTCTTTGGTTTATGGGATGGAAGTAGTATTGCCAATTGAAATTGAGATCAAGTCATTAAGAGTAGTCTTGGAAGCTGAACTGCCTGAAATGGAATGGGTAGCGAGCAAATACACTCAGTTAGCTTTACTAGAAGAGAGAAGGTTAAGAGCACTGTATCATCACCAGCTGTATCAAAAGAAGATAGCTCGGGCCTACAATAGAAGGGTTAAAATCAGAAAATTTAGAGTTGGGGATTTAGTGTTGAAGCAATGTAAGCCTAATGTATCTGATCCAAGAGGGAAGTTCAGACCTAGCTAGGAAGGTCCATATGTCATGAAACAAGTCATGAACAAAGGTGCGGTGAAGTTGTCAGACATGGACAAGAATGAATTTAGTGAGCCAGTAAACATTGACAGGTTGAAGAGGTTTTATGTATGATATGAAAAAGTAAAAAAGAAAGAGCTCGCTAGGCTGAAAACCCAAAAGGGCAGCCTAGGCAAAAGTTAGAGCAGTCCGCTAGTTCTGAAAACCCGAAAGGGCGGGCTAGGTAACAATTAGGGCTAAAAGAGAGAAAATAGTCAATTAGAAAACCCGAAAGGGCTAGTTGGAAACAAGAGTGATCTTGTGTATGCTGGCTTTATGTTTGGTTGTTCCCCAATTTAATAAAACAAAATTAATGTTAAAATTGTTCTATGTGCAATGTTATAAGTATTTGACCAAATATGGATGAAATAAATAAACACAATAGCAAAAGTTGATGACAAATTATAAATGGAAAAGAAACATCTTTTATTACTTTAATTATTTTTTCATCCTAACAATACACTTTTTGAATTGACAAATGTAAAATCTATTGCAATCGATAAGTGTAACGTGTAGGCCAGCTTTGCCTCAGCCGATCCAAGTAGGCTTCAGTCAAGCAAGGCATGTCTAAGTTGGGAGCAAAGTCAGGATCACGAGGCTCAGCTCCATACTGACTCCCAAGTCGGCGAGGATCATAGCATGTACCTTGACAAAGAGTAGCAAGGGGAACATACATCAAGTATGTCCGCATGGTGATATGAGAAATCTTCCACCAAGGTACCATTTGGAGCGTGAGTGGATCCAGTCAACCCAGTCAGCATATGAAGAAGCAGGATGGAGTAGCTTCCTAGCAGAATGATGACGTGGCAGGTATCTGGCAAAATCCATGGATGGATTATCAAGCAAATAAAGACGCTTCTGAAGCCAAACCTGTAAGGAAATAATTAATTTAAAAAAAGAAAATTTAAAAAAAAAGAAAAGAAGAGAAGAAAATAAAAAGAAAAGAAAAATGTCCGCTAAGTTGAAAACCCGCAAAGGCAGCTTAGGCAAAAATTAGGACAGCTTGCTAGTTTCAAAAACCCACATGGGCGAACTAGGCAAAAATTAGAGCAATAAATAAAAGAATAAAAAAGAGAAAAAAAGACCTAAATTGAAAACCCAAAAGGGCAGTTTAGGTAATTACCTGTAGTTGCAACGGACTCCCAGTCAGTCTCTTTGACAATCCCGATTTAAATCGGTCTAATCCAACTAAGGTCTTGGCTAAGATCACAGGTACCGGTGACAAGCCTCCTTCCATTTGGTCCATAATATCCAATGCTCGTGGATCAATATCGCCATCGGAAGAAACAAGCAAGAATTGGCCGAGCAAGCAAAGACAGAGCATGCGTCCCCATGCCTTAGTAGGGGCCAAATGAGAGAGACAAAAGTCAATCAAAGGAGCAAGTAGAATTTTTTCACCTCTCATCAACCAAAGAACTTCGGGTTTTGGAATTTGAAATAACATATGCATCTTCTGTTGAGTCTTGGAAATCAATGTGGGTAACGCCATTTGTTGATTATTTGGATATCCAAGGATGGCCTCAAATTCTTCAATCAAGGGACATATTTCAAAGCCATTAATTCTAAATACCCTAGAATCCGTATTCCAAAAGGAAGCCACGGCATGTAAGAAGGATTGGTCCAATTTGACATTTTGAAAACATTTTAAAACATCAAGTTTTGACCATGAAATTTGCTTCCAATGAATGGCATTCGTATTCTTAAATAGAATTTTTATTCTCTTTAAATGATGCTCGGTCATGGTGAATGAATGAAGAAAAAGTTAAAATTATTAAAGGGAGTCTTCACGTTGAAAGAGAAAGAATTTTGGTTTATTTATTAAAATATGGCATGAAGGGTGATTTATATAGAAGAAATAAACCTTTTCCTAAAGTGAAAAGGAAAAGGTGATGGGAAAGGGTAAGACCATATGGCATAAGGAAAGGAATTAGCAATGAAATTCCTTTACCACATTGGATTTGGTTTAGCAAATGAAGTTGATGTGAATTATGAAGCTATGGTGTACTGTAACAAAAAAAAAAGAGTTACGTTAAAGATACAAATTGTATATTTTTCAATATTATACAATATTTTACAATTGCTATATATCACCAAGAGGGTGGTGGTAAGTCACCAAATAAAGACTTGAAAAAATCATCGCCTGTTGGAGGAGGGGGCAAATCACTCGTCCTGAGTCCGCCAAAAGCAGGAGCACCAAAACCCGGCAAATTATTCATCTCGGGATCACCCAAAGTAGGGGCACCAAAATCCCTATT
The DNA here is from genome assembly GCA_947685225.1 of Garcia nutans. Lineage (NCBI taxonomy): Eukaryota > Viridiplantae > Streptophyta > Magnoliopsida > Malpighiales > Euphorbiaceae > Garcia > Garcia nutans. Next base: position 9,010,414 of record CANTUV010000068.1, read on the forward strand.
ACCTTGAGGTTCCAATTCGTCATGGTCCTCATCAGAAGCAGACGAAAGGATCTCATGTTCATCAGTCTGGGGCCTCTTGATGAAGAAGCGCCGGGATCCCTCATTCCCTGAAATCGGAAGTCTCATAAATGTTGTTCGGATTGATTATATAAACTTTCAAAATGAGAAGCCTACTGATGACTTGCAGCCAACTCTTCTTGAAGTTTCTTATTTTGTTCTTCAAGCATCTACTTTGAGTCAAAGAGGAAAAAGGTAAGAACATACATAATCATGCATACATATAGCATAAGTTACCATGAAATAAGGAACATACCAGGTAATTCAAATAAATACCCTGCGAGTGAGATGGCATATCTGGCGGGCTAGAGTGAGTAGATGAAGGGGCAGTAAAGGAAGGTCCAGCCTCATGATCAAATGAGCCAATAGCCTGCAATAATCATTAAAGAATAAAAGAAAGGATAAAAGTTGCAAGAGAAAAGTGGTTAAAGTGCAAAAATTCTCTTGGAAGATCAAAACAAGGAAAGAAGAGCGTGAATCAATCAAGACATGGCCAAGGGCCGTGTCACCTCAAATGAAATCCTGGCAGAACATGACACGGGAAGGAGACACGGCCAAGCCACTGGCCGTGTCTCACCTAAAGGGTAAAGTCAAGAAGGACCAAGCAAAGAAAGAAAAGAAATAGTAGGTGACACTGGCAGGCAACACGACCAAGTCACTGGCCGTGTCACATGACACGGCCACAAGCTTGGCCATGTCCCGCCCTAAGCCAAGAACAAAGAAGAATCAAAGAAAAAAACACAGAAGCTGACACACCCAGGAGACACGGCCAAGCCACTGGCCGTGTCACTCTCATCTTCAAAGAACAAAGAAGACCAGAGGAGAAACAGAAGATGATACACTCAGGTGACACGGCCATTTACCCTAGAAGTACTGACCCCAAGATGTGGAACAGACACTCCTGCAGTGCCGTGATGTTCTTCATCATCTCTACCCTCATTTTCATCAGAAATCTCCCGCACACCAACAGAGGATACATCAAAGTTCAAGAGTCTTCTTTGAATGAAATAGGCATAGAATGGAGTTGGTAAATGGAGAAATGACTCGGCATCATAACCATACCAGGCCGACCACCATGCATCTTCCGGCATTGACATAATATTTAAAGTATATTTTGGGATTTGCATCAGAAACCTCCGTTGCTCTGGACCGAGAAACCATTCATAAACTCTCTCCCCGAGAAACCAGCCACTAGACACTGGGCCAGTAATAAATCGGCAAGAATGTTGGAAAGATAGTGCAGCCCTCATCAAAGGAGACCAGTTTGCTCGCTCTTCCGGGCTCAACCAGGCCAAATTCACCTGCGAAATAACATAAGGTAAGTAAGCTTTTACATAAAATTTAAAGCATACTAATGTTATTTTACCTAGTCCCAGGTTAAACGGCTTAACACATAGCGGTGAATATGCACGTGATGAGAGCTGGGAACGTCCACACTATCAGACAACCAAAAATTTAATCTCGGATACCCGATTCTCTCTCGGAAAATACCGGGTACCCTCACAAGGTTGTGTTTATATGCCCATACCTATAATAATAATGAAGATCACATTTAAGAAAAGAGTGAAAATGACATTGGCAGAAGAGAGAATACCTTGACAACCGCCATCAAGCCAACAAAAGACTTCTTGTTTCGGCAAAGCTTATCAAGAGACCAGCTTCACCCCAACCAGAAGATGGTACCATTCTGAGATAAGAAGGGGCACTCAACACTGGCAAGTGAATGGAGGATTCAGTGCTGCCTAAGATAGTCGACTCGAGCAGATAAAACAAAAATCCTCGAGCGTACTATTCGACTGTGTCTCTACCAACCCGTCCTTCATAGTTCATCCAATAACTAAAAATTGGCTCGATTTTTATCTTAAAAGACCCTTTATATTATGGTTCCATACCAATTAATTCCTGAATTTCTTCAAAAGTTAAAATATCATTGGTCAAGGGAACCGGAGCGCCATCATATCGAAAGCCAGTTATGGCAGTAAAATCGACCGGGCCAATTGTCATCTCTCCAATGGGCAAGTGAAAAGTGTGGGTTGTATCCAACCATCGCTCTGAAAGCGCCTAGACTACCTCCGGTCTATCTGATATTCCTCGAGTGGCAATTGTAAGATGAACTGCTCAATGCCGCAATCTCGGATGAAGGAATGGTGGCCTTTTATAGAGGAACGGCAAGCAAAAAAGTAAAATTCAAACTGTTCATAAATAGTAAATTTTACTATTCATGAATAGTAAACTTTTAACTATTGATAAATAGTAAACTTTTACTATTCATAAATAGTATTACTATTGATAAATAGTAAATATTATTATTTATGAATAGTATTACTATTGATAAATAGTAAATTTTACTATTTATGGATAGTATTACTATTAATGAATAGTAAAAGTACTATTTTCAATAGTAAATACTATTTGATACTATTTTTGAATAGTAAATTTACTATTTATAAATAGTAAATAGTGCATGAACAGTGACTGCACAGTAAATAAACAGTAAATTCAATTATTCACTTTAATCATTCAAATAATTGCAGGTATATAAATATTTTTACATCCAGGGTAATAAAAGACATATGCATAAAAGTTAGCCAAACTTTTTGAAATAAAAATTATTAGCTCGGGTCCAGAACCCAAATTTTTCTTAGGTTCAGAACTAACCTAGAATTATTTCTAAGTCCAAAACTTAGCTTGGGTCCAGAACCCAAATTTTCTTTAGGTCCAGTACCTAGAATCTTCCTTGAGTCCATAACTCGAACCGGGTTCAGAACCCAAATTTTCCTTAGGTCCAGAACCTAGAATCTTCCTTGAGTCCAGAACTCGAACCGGGTCCAGAACCAAAATTACCATTAGGTCTAGAACCTAGAGTTATTCCTAAGTCCAGAACTTAGCTCGGGTCCAGAACCCAAATTTTATCATTAGGTCCAGAACCTAGAATTATTCCTAAGTCCAGAACTTAGCTTGGGTCCAGAACCCAAATCTTACCATTGGGTCTAGAACCTAGAATTATTTCTAAGTCCAGAACTTAGTTCGGGTCCAGAACCCATATTTTCCTTAGGTCCAGAACCTAGAATTATCCTTGAGTCTAGAACTCGAACCGGGTCTAGAACCCAAAAACTCCACCATCTCCAAAATCAAGTCTTACTGCTTTTCACTCTCTTTCACTAAAGTTTCAGATCATTCAAGCAGGGGGCAAACTGTAGACCCTTAATTTTTGACCCAGTCCGGCCTAATATATTTGTTTAGTCCAAAATAATTTTTGTGTTGTCTAATATATTTTAATTGGTCCAAAATGATTTTTGTTATCTTAATTAAATAATTTTTGCTTTATTATCTAATTTTTGTTAATAAAAAATAAAAAATAAAAATAAAAATAAAAATTGGCGACAAAAAAATCATCACCGAAAATTCCAGCGTGGGCTTGGCCGTGGTCCATTTCACCCGCAGGAGTTTCCTGTGGGCGAAATGGCCCACAGGCCTATTCCCCGCCCCCTGCCGCAGCCAACTGCGGCAGATTTTTTTGCCAGCGCCATTTTTTCCGCAGCAGTTTTTTTTCACCAGCGAAATTTTTCGACGTAAATTTTTCAAAACCTAATACAATTAGGTTTCAGTTTCTTTTTCTTATTAAATATTGTATGCCGTGAATAACTAGAAAAAAACCATAAAAAAACCTCTATAAATAACAACACAAAAGGGAGAAAAAGGGATCATAAATAATCAGAAATTAAAGAGGAAATTTGAAACAAAGTTGAAACTGAATCTATGAAGGAAAGCAGTGGAACCAAGCTGATTTTACGAGAGAGCCGAAAATCAATTAAAACAATTCATCAAAGGTATCAACTGCCTTTGATTTGGTTGATCCGAGAAGCAATTTTGGTGCAACCCCACGAAAGAAGGTTTGAATTCTAAATTCTTTTTTTTTTGTTTACAGTAGCTTAATTCATCAAAGAAAAAAAATCTCAGAACCTTTAATTTAGTTTTTCTAAAGTTAAAAATACTATTTCGTTGCTTTGTTTTCCAAAAAACTTACAATTGCTACTTTTGTTTCATCAAAATCTTAAAAATCTAATTTAACATGTTTCTTTTCAAAACCTTAAATTAAAATTCTGTTTCTTTCAAAAAGCCTTAAAAAACATCTTTTCTATTTATAAAAAATTTAATTCGTTTGGTTTACTTTCATAAAACCTCATAAAAGTATCAAATTGATTTTCAAATCCCAAAAACTTCATGCATCACCGAAGCCCTAATTTTCAAAATCCTTAAACACTAATTCAACTCTAAAACCTAAAATAGTGAACCCTAACATCCTTAAAACCTTAAACCTTTATTTTTTCTAAACCCTAATCCTTTAAAACTTTAAAAAACCATATAAACACAAATATTTAATTTTACATAGTAAGCTTGAAATCATCATTTAAAACCACAAATCAAAAGTATTTTAAAGTGTCCAAAACCCTAGTTTCAAGATTTCACCATTCAAACTTTAATTTGGTTAATCAAAGTGTCTTACCAACCTTTTAAAACATAAAATCCTTAATCTATTTTAATTCCTTAAAAAGTCACAGTAGCTTAGATTCATGAAAATCCAAAACCCTAAACACATGAAATAAAGGACCCAAAATGGAAACAGTAGCTATAATTTGGATTTTTATTTACCTTATTCAATTCCATATTTGATTATGCTTTGATTTATTTTACATGCTTTAATTTATTTAAGTTCAATACTTGGTTTATTTAGCTTATCATGGTTAGATGTTTACTTTCTATTGATATTTAATGAATGATTTATTTATGATGAAAGATTATTTACCTTTATCAATTTATTTAGATTTCCAAATATTGTAAGAGGTATGTTTCCACTTGGTGCGTACCTCATTAGTTAAATATCATGTATTTTAATTTGCTTTTCTATTTTAGAACCTATGTAAAAGACATGTTTCTACCTTTCGGTGGGTGTCCTATTTAAGCATGTGATGTAAGGACATGTTTCCATCTTTGGATGGGTGTCCATTTATTTATTTTGCTTGGACCTTGCTTTAATTTTAATATATTGATGCTTTCTTTTAATTATTGTGTGTAATATGGATAATGATGTTATATTTAAGAATTTTATAATATTAAGAATTGTAAAGGAGGCCGGTTCCAATAAACAGGGCGTTGTGGGGGTGCTGGGCAATTTCTCACCTTCCCCACACGTACCCAACTTTTTGAACCCATTAGGGGGTTGAGGATTCCTTAGGAATCGAGTCATCCACCCCTTTCTTTTTCCCGGCCCATTCGGGTAGCGACTCCATTTTCTCCGAACTTAAGTCCGTGTTCTCTAAGGTCCTGAGCCTAAACAGTGCCGAAGTCGCAAGAGCCATTCCTTCGGGAGTGGGGGCAAAAATTCCCGCTCACACCAATTCAGTAAATCCTAGTTTTCCTAAACCCTAATTCTTAAAACATCAAAACTTTATGAAAAGTTCATCAACACCCTAAAGCCCTAATCCAATGAACCTAAAACCCAATCTGGTAAATCTAAAATCCTAATTCCTAGCTCAGTAACCATAATTTAATGAACCTAAAACCCAATCTTTTAAAATTATAAACCCTAATGTCTTAAGGTTCCAAAACCCTAATTTCATGATGTTAGCCCTAAACCCTAATTTGATTAACCAAAAACCTTACTACTCTCTTAAATTTATAAAACCCTAATCCATTCGATTTTTTTCTAAAAATCCTTACAGTAGCCTAAATAATAAATATAATAATTTTGAAATTCCAAAACGCTAAATGTTAATTAAAGAACCCTAAATCGAGACATAAACCTAAATTTGTATCTTTATTTGCTTTATTTAATTTTAGATTTGATTATGTAGTTTATTATATGTTTTGATGGTTGATTTATTTAATTTCAATGCTTCATTTATTTAATTTATCATGGATAGATATTTTCTTTATTATAATGATTATTATTTATTTGTTTTGATATTAAAATTGTAAGAGATATATTTCCACTTTGTGGGTACCTCATTAATTAATTTTTATATAATTTAAATTTCTTTTATATTTTGGACCAATGTAAATGACATGTTTCCACCATTGGGTGGGTGTCCTATTTAGTTTAGACATGGACGATGTAAGGACATGTTTCCATCCTCGGATGGGTGTCCATTTATTTGCTTTGTTTGGACATTGCTTTGATTTTAATATAATGATGCTTTATTTTAATTGTTGCATGTAATATGGATAATATTGTTATACTTAAGAATTTTATAATATTAAGACCTGCAAAGGAAGCCGGTTCTAATGAACCGGGCGTTGTGGGGGTGTTGGGCCATTTCTCACCTTCCCCATACATACCCAACTTTTCGAACCCATTATGGGGTTGGGGATTCCTTAGGAATCAAGTCATCCACCCCTTTTTTTTCTCTGCCCATTCGGGTGGCGACTCCATTTTCTCAGGGCTTAGGCCTGTGTTCTCTAAGGCCCCGAGCCTAAACAGTCCCGAAGTCACAATGACCATTCCACTGGAAGTGGAAGGCAAAAATCTCCGCTCACAAATATATTTAAGAATTTTATAATATTAAGACCTAAAAAGAAGGCCAGTTCCAATGAACCAAGTGTTGTGGGGGTGCTGGGCCATTTCTCACCTTCCCCACATGCACCTAACTTTTCAAACCCAATAGGGGGTTAGGGATTCCTTAGGAATCAAGTCATCCACCTCTTTCTTTTTTTTGGCCCATCCGGGTGGCGACTCCATTTTCTCTAAGCTTAGGCCTATGTTCTCTAAGGCCCTGAACCTAAACAGTGCTAAAGTCACAAGAACCGTTCCACCAGGAGTGGGGGCGAAAATCCCTGCTCACACCATGTTGGTATTTTATTTACCATATACCTAGGGAAAGAGACTCGCCATTCGTGTGTTGGTGATATAAGGTTAGAAGGAATGTTATAATTTCTTTTAGTTGTTCAATTACTTATGCATACATGCATACAAGTATTACATCACATGTCACAGACCTTGAGTACAAAAGTTCAAGAGCATACGACAACTCAACCTATACTAGTGACATAGAATCTAGTAGCAACTCAGTTAGCTTCTCACAGAAAGAAATGGAGCCTGAATAGATTCAAAGGATGGTGGATGATGCCCTCAATGCCAAGATGGAAGAACTAAAGGAGATCCTGGCTGAGACTATGAAGAGCCAACTAGCTGCACTTTTGGGAAACACTGCTGAGGCATCTGCCAGCACTAAGAAGCAGAAGGACAAAGGAAAGGCTAAAGTTGGTGAAGTTGCTTTTGATGATGACAAAGTGGTTTGTTGATGACGATGATGACTCGGCTCAATACTTCTAAGATACTCAAGATAAGCTAAAGGTTGTGGAAAGATCAACCGAAGAGAAGACTGAGTCTACTGGTTTTGAATGAATGATTACTGATTTGGAAAAGAAGTTTGAAAAGAAGTTGAAAGCTGAAGAGGTGTCGGAAGTGGATAAGCTATTTGAGCAAGATGAAGAAGTTCCTTACAAGTTGAAGATGCCCTCTTTCTCTAGGCACAATAGTACAGGGAATCCTCACTTGCATGTTAAGCAATACATCACTGCTATACAGTCTGCTAGAGCTACCAAGGCTTAAACTCTAAGGTACTTTATGCTTTCACTAGATCCTGTTGTGTAAAATTGGTTAATTCCTTAAAGGAAAGTGCTTAAAAGAACTGGGATTTGTTGTATAAAGCCTTCATCCTATAGTATGGGTACAATATTGAGTTGGAAGTGACCTTGATGGAGGTAGAGACTATCAAGCGAAAACAAAATGAAAGTTTTATTGATTATGTGAAGAGATAGGGAAATAAGGTTGCACTTCTCAAAAGGAGGCCTGATGAGTCTGACCAAATGAGGATCATAGTCAGGTGTGTCCTACTTAGTCTACGTGAATGGATGTCTCACACCCTTATAAGGGATTTCAAAGATCTTCTCCAAGCTATCTTGCAAATAGAAGAGTGGGAATGAGAGAAGAATTGCTTTTCTGAAAGGAGGAATGAGAAAAAAACTACCAATCTGGCAGTCAAAGTGCACAAAAAGAAATGGATGTCAATGCAACTACTAGCCAAGGAAATAGAAGACAGTTTTCAGATTTAGGGAAACCTTTGTCTTGGGTTTTCAACAAGTTATAGAAAAAAGGGGTTATTACAGCCATTGGCTCCTCGACCTCTATACGATCCACTGCCATCAAACATTGATACGAAGGCCTTCTATCAATTCCATCAAATTCAAGGGCATGAGACAGATATGTGTGCTCAATTAAGATATGAAATTCAAGATCTTATTGATAGTGGTAAGCTAGCTGAGCTGAATAAGCCCAGTACTAATAGCAATCCTTTGCCAAAATTTGGAAGAGTACCACCACCAGCAACCTTCATGGTAGGAGAAAGATTGGAGGAAAATTCTACCTTATCCTCCTTTCATGATGGGAGTATTGAAGATTTGAAGCAAGGAGAAATTTCATTCAAAAAACATCCCTTAGCTTGAAGTATTGCTCATTTTATTTTGCTTTCTTTAGTACTTATTTGGAATAATTATTTCTTTTAAATTAAGATTGTTCAAATAAATTATTTTCATCAAAAATTTTATTTATGTTGGTATTTGTTTATTTCGGCGCTGAACCGATGATGAATCTAGGTTGATATTCATAAATTAGTATATCTATACATCATGATTTGAATGACTTGACTAAGTGAGGGAATTATTCTATAGCATTGAGCTGTGTATGTTTACTTAGAGAGGGCTCCTGCATAATGACCTTTGGCTAGGTCCTAGTCCATCTTAGAAGATGCTTTGACAAGCTTTCAAGGCAAAATTGAACTCTGCTTATTTAAAAAAGAGATGAACTAGGCATTGTTTGGTAAGCCAACAACTAGAATCCACCACTTTAAATATCAATCCCTAGTTATCCCTTTGTGCCTTCATGTGATTTTAGCCTACTCTTTATTGGCTTGTAAGCCTGATAACCTACCCTATGTTGTTGTGACTCTTATGACAACTCTGATGATCAATGAATTACTAAGCAAAAAGAAGATCAAAGAAAGGAATGCATAAACAAGACCATAAGGATAGTTGAAGTTCTCAAGACCATAAGGATAGTTGAAGTTCACCTAATACTAGACCTAATATCTCTAATCTATTAAGATGACATCAGGGCAACAAATGATTTATCCTTGGGGAAGCAAATTCACTCTACTCCACTCATCCATAGTCAGAAGCATAGAATAATGCAGACAAAATAACTTTCTTAGAGTTAGAGCAAAAAAAAAAAGAAGAAGAAGAAAAGAAAGTAAGAAATAGAAAAAAAATGAAAAAAATGAAAAAAAAGAAGAAGAAAAAAAAGTAAGAAAAAAGAAAAAAAAACCTAAAAAGGCAGTTTAGAACACCAACCTAAAGTAACAGAAGACTTCCACTCAGTTCACAAGGATAGTTTGACTTGAATTGGTCCAACCCAACCAAAGACTCAACTAAAATCAAAGAGATAGGAGAAAGACCATCTAGTTCTTAAAAGTCTTGCACTTGCCAGCCCAACAGAGGAAAAGGAAAAAATGATGAAATGTCAAAAGTAAAAAGTGGAAGAGAAAAAGAAAAGAATGAGGGTCTCAAGTTTTTTTGCAAAGGCAATGACTGTCCTAATCAAGATCTAGATTTCTACAAAGAAGAAGGAAGGACATTCAATATTTATATTTTCATGAAGTTAAAAGATAAAAGTGATGCCTAGAAGATGAAAATGGTTCCAACAAGAAGAATGTATTGTGAAGGTTTGTCAACAGTGTCATATCAGCTACAATCTAGAAATAGCTTTCATTTAACCCGTGTCCCTTATAGACCCCATTTCAAGCTATCAAAGATATGTTGATCTATCTTGGTAGGTAGAGTTTATTAGTGGAGATAGCTTGGATAAGCATGCATATGAGATAGACAATATTTAAACTCAATGAGACCTTTGGTCAAGTACGGTGTATGTGCCTATCTGAAGTAAAATAATTCTTGCTTAAATGGAAATGATTCCCAAGTTTAGTACGTTAACTAGGGTTGTCATGTTATAGATATGTTAATTTGGAAAATCAAGTCCTGAGGTGCAATGACACTGATTTGACAAAACCAAAATATAATTTTTAAGATTAAAAAATAATAATAATTAATAAAATAATAAAAATATGTTTGCCATACAAAACCTTCAAGTTAAGGGAAGTATGTTATACTGTCGAACCTCGAAGGACATACTAGGCAAATAAATGATTATTGGCAAGGTTATGAAGAAGCTACCAAATGACATGCTAAATCATAGTTTGAAATGAATGTATCTCTGACTATGCTGCTTGGGCCCTACTACTCATGATTTCATCTTGGAAGATAAAAGCCATAGATGTGAAGGCTTTTACTATTCTAATGCAAGACCTAAACAAATGCTTTGGTTTATCAACTTGGTCTGTGAGTCAATGGAACCACTGTAAGTATTATTCATGCATATCATACATACATAAGCATATCACACTGTATTTTTGTCTTGTGGCATCTATTCTTTGTCCAAGTAAACAACAGATACTCTATGAAGCAAATTTGAAGAAGACATGGAATCAGGGGGCAGGAAAGGCCCATTGCTTAAGAAAGATCCAGTCATGATGAGATCATTTTATACCTATTTTTACTATGGATTTCTATGTGTTTTTAGCTAATGTTTTATTTGATTATTGTTTAAAGTTTGTTTTAAGGGTTTGTTTTAGGTTAAAGTGGAAAAATTCCCTTAGATGATCAAAACAATAAAAAAAAAGCATGAATCAAGCAAGACATGGCCAAGCCAAATCAAGCTTGGCCTGTCACTCAAAAGAATTGCATGGCAGTGACTGACACACCCAGGAGACACGGCCAAGCCACTGGCTGTGTCTCACCTAAGGAGTAAAAACAAAGAGACCTAGCAAGAAAGGAAAGAAATGAAGGCAGTAGCTGACACATCCAGGTGACACGCCCAAGCCAGTGGCCATGTCACATGACACGGCCAGGAGCTTGGCCATGTCACCCATTGGAAGCAAAGAAAAGAATTGGCAAAATGAAGCAACAGAAGGTGACACACCCACATGACACGGCCAAGCCAATGGCCGTGCTGTGTCACCCCATGAAACCAAAGAGAAAAGAAAGAAAGAAAGAAAGAGGGGCAGCAAGAGACACGGCCAACTAGCTTGGTCATGTCCCAAAGAAAAAAAAACAAGAGACACGGCCAAGCCACTCATGGCTTGGCCATGTCACCTATGAAGTTTGGCTCCTTTTGCACGAGTTGGGAGACAAAGTGGGGAACAAAATATTATGCTTGCCAAAAGAAATAATAAACAAAGAAAATAGTGGGGAACAAGGTATGGGATGTGAGTTGGAAGGTAGGGGGTGTGAGTTGGAAAGCATGGGCTTAAGCTTTGGAGGGAAATAAAAAGAGAAGAAGAGGAAGAAGAAAGAGGCTTCTGGAGAGGGTTCTGCTTGGAGGTTTTACAGGAAATAGAGAACAGAGGCAGAGAAGAGAGGTTTGAGAGGAGGAGGCTGGGCATACACGTTTTGTGCAAGGAAGGAGTGACACTTTCCTTGACTCTTCATCTTCATCCTCCATTTCCATCCTCTCCATCTTCCATTGGTAGCTCCTGGAGGTCGAAGAAGCTACATTGAAAGGGGTTTTTCTATTTTCTCCTTTTATGTATTTTAATGTTATTGTTGTTGTTGTATTAAGAGTATTGAACATGAACTAATTCATTCCCTATCTAGATATTGAAGAACCCTAGCTTATTTATATGATTGAATGATTTTAATTGATGGAGTTATTTTATTCTTATGATGCTTAATGATTATTGCCAATTGATAATAGCATGCTTATTGATTGGTTGCCATTTTCATGTTATTGACTTGAGAAAGCTTGATATGAATTGATTACTCATAAGGGTTGAGGATTGATTAGAGTACTAGAGATAGACTTACAAGATCCTTTGGTTTATAGTTCCTTGTTCTTAATGCAAGATCTATTTAATTGTGTTTGAGAAGAGATTTTGGCACTCTACTTAGTGATTAGGGATTAATTCACTCGAGAGAGATTTTAGTCTAAGTTAGAGGAATGCCAATTCAACTCTATTATGCGATGTAATTGTGGCTAGGGGGATTCAATATCTGGATAGTATCATTATCATCAATCCTTTTTACACAACACACAATTTATCTTTACTTTCATTTATTTAAATTAATTGTTTTCAATTACAAAACTCATCACAAAAATATTGATTTGCTAAACAACAGTTAAGATTTGCACTAGTGTTTGGCCTTGTCCTCAATGGAATGATAACTCACTCACTACTTTATTACTTGGGCGACCCGTGCACTTGCAGTATTGCTATAGCACTAGGTGCAATGCACCAAGTTTTTGGCACCGCTGCCGGGGACAATGGTTTCAATACTAGTAATATAATTAAGTCTGTTGATTTAGTTTTATTTTTTTTATCAAGAATGTTTGTTTATTTTCTGTGAATTGTTTGTGTGTTTTTCTTTGAATTGTTTGTTTATTTTCTATAAATTTGTTTGTTTGTTGTGTTTGAATTTGTTTGTTTGTTTGTTTTTGTTTCAATTGCTGAGTGCCTTTTGTAAAGATGCAGTTTTTAAGGCATGGGGAAGTTTATGATGAGGACTATTATTCTGAGCTTGCACGGCAACTCGCAAAATTAACGAATAAAATTGATAGGCTAATTGCAAGCCGGGGAAGCCCGCCAAATTGTATAGCATGTGGCAATGCAGGGCATAGTGCCAATACATGTTCATTTGGTTTCCAATGATACCAAGATTGGCACAAAGAAGAATATGGTTACCAAAGTTTCCAGCAAATGGGTGGTAATGACCCATATTCCAATTCTTACAATCCAAGCTGGGAAAGCCACCCAAATTTTTATTGGGAAAATCAGCAGTACATTCCACCTCGACAAAATTTTCAACCTTGCCAAAGAAGTTCTTACTTTCAAGAACAATTTTCAGACCAAGACCACCTTAAGGAAGCCACATTGGAGGATAAGTTAAATGCCTACATTGAAAAACTCACAATGAATCAAGATCACCTTGAGGAACCCACTTTGGAGGATAAGTTGAGGTCTGAATCTTTGCAAGAAACACAGAGGATATTGGATGCTCTAGTTGAGCAGATGGCACATCAACCCCAAGCACACCAAAAGGAGGAGTCTCCTAGCCAATTGGAGCAAACCTAGGTAATCACAAATTTGAGGAGTGAACAGGTAATATATAATAATTTTTGTGATTTCTCTGATGCAAGGACTAATCAATAAGAAAATGGCAAGGAGATCCAATCCGACATAGAGGAGTTGAATCAAACAAAGGAAGAGGAGAATTTAAAAGCATCAACTTGGATAGAATTGCATGAAACTCCAAATCCTTTTATGCCACCAATTTCATTCCCATTTAGGCTGGAGGAAGAGAAACAAGGTATGCATATTCCAGAGCTCTATGACATGCCCCATAATGAAGATAGTGTAGATAAGGTTGAGGTAGCCACGACCTTAGAAGTAGAGCCTAATATTTCCAATCTAGAAATTGAGGAGAGCAAATTACTATTAAACGATGAGATTGTTGAGATGAAACTTCAATTTGCTAAAGATGATGAGAATGAGATTCAACCAAACTTGGTTGAACTTCAAAAGACCCAAAAAATCTTGGAATTTGTTTTAGTTGGGGAGTACAATATGCAACCAATGATCATCCCTCCCACTTTCGGGAGTGAGAAAGAACGAAAAATGAATATAACTATGTTGCATACTGAAAAACATTCTTACCAAGTCCCTATAACATTGGAGGATCACCCCATGATAGCTTTCACATATTCTCATTGGCCAATTGCTCATCCAAGGATGCTACCTAAGCTTTGCAACACATTGGGCACATTTAGAAGTTGCATGCTGTCCATCTTCTTAATCATGAACTCCAATTGCATTATGGGTGGAAGGAGCCCTACATATCGCATATGGGAGCGATGGAAATCAGGTTTCATCTGAACTCTCTTTTAGTTTATGCATGCTCACATTGAGGACAATGTGAAATTTTAAGTGTGGGGTGCATTTTGTGTTTTGTGTTTTTACTTTAAGTTATTCTTGTGTTAGTTTAGTTAATGTTTTTCATGTTTTATTAGAATAAATGAATTTTGAAAAGTTCAATTGTTATAAATATTGATGATTGATGACCTTTGAATTTTTGAAGCATGAATGTGAGAATTGAGTAGAATTGATACTTATTGTTAATTTTGTTGGTTTTTCCTTGCATTGCCTTTAACCTAGTGAGAAATTGAGCCATCAACCTATTATTCTTGCTGTGGGTGGACACCTTTGATTGATAATTTGCTAGAACTTGCTTTGACATACATTTTAAGACTATAAAAAAAATTCAATTAAGCATCAAGATGATTAAGGCAATTAGGTGAACCCTCTTTGGCTTAAAAAGACCAACCCTACATTCAACCTTAGTTAGCCAATTTTGAGCCTATTTCATTTCTCCTTTTCTTTATTTTTTGCAACACTACCAACCTTGAACCCTGTTGTTTTAACTCTTCCCTTTCATTAGGTCAAGAGCATATTAAGAGCGTTTATGACCAAGTGTTATGTTGAATTAAGTGTGGGGTTAAATTTAGTGGGTTTAAGATTGCGAAGCAAGCAAAAAAAAATAATAATATCAAAATCAAATAAAAAGAAGAAAAATAAGAATAATTGTTGTTATTGTTGAAAAGGTGGAATATGTGTGGAAATAATCATTGCAAGATGTAATAAGTGAGTTCCCTTGAAAAGTTCTTTAAATGTCAAGGGGTAGATAAGAGGAAGGTGTTTTGAGATCGTTGGGTTATATATATATGATCGGTTACTTCATTCTTGAAGTGCTCTTGAACTTAATGATTAAGCTCACATTTCCTAAATGCAATGCCTTTACCCTAACCCCATTACAACCCAATAAAAGACTTTTTGATTGATGCTTGATTGTAATTAAGTGGTGGAAATTTGATAGATAAGTAAGCCTATGGTGATAATCTTTCATTGATTGTTATGAGTATAAACACTACCTTGATCAAACACTTTTAAGAGTTGGTGAGGGAGTAACAACATAGGTTATGCATGGAAAGCCACTTAATTGCATTGATATCGATTTTGTTCGATTTGATATTGATTGCGGATTTAGTGATAGGGAAGTCTTGATGCACTTTATAACTCTTGAACTTGAAAAAAAATTTATGTTTAGTTTGTTTTGATTTTAGCCTTGCTTGGGGACAAGCAAGGAATTAAGTGTGGGGTATTTTATGAGATCATTTTATACCTATTTTTAGTATGGATTTCTATGTGTTTTTAGCTAATGTTTTATTTGATTGTTGTTTAAAGTTTGTTTTAAGTGTTTGTTTTAGGTTAAAGTGGAAAAATTCCCTTGGATGATCAAAAACAATCAAGAAAAAGCATGAATCAAGCAAGACATGGCCAAGCCAAATCAAGCTTGGCCGTGTCACTCAAAAGAATTGCATGGCAGTGACTGACACACCCAGGAGACACAGCCAAGTCACTGGCCATGTCTCACCTAAGGAGCAAAACCAAAGAGACCTAACAAGAAAGGAAAGAAATGAAGGCAGTAGCTAACACACCCAGGTGACACGCCCAAGCCAGTGGCAGTGTCACATGAGACTGCCAGGAGCTTGGCCGTGTCACCCATTGGAAGCAAAGAAAAGAATTGGCAAAATGAAGCAACAAAACATGACACACCCACATGACACGGCCAAGCCAGTGGCCGTGTCACATGACATGGCCAAAACCTTGGCCGTGTCACCCCATGAAACCAAAGAGAAAAGAAAGAAAGAAAGATGGCAGCAAGAGACACGATCAACTAGCTTGGCCGTGTCCCAAAGAAAAAAAACAAGAGACACGGCCAAGCCACTCATGGCTTGGCCATGTCACCTGTGAAGTTTGGCTCCTCTTGAATGAGTTAGGAGACAAAGTGGGGAACAAAACATTATGCTTGCTAAAAGAAATAATAAATAAAGAAAATAGAGTGGGGAACAAGGTATGGGGTGTGAGTTGAAAGGTAGGGGGTGTGAATTGGAAAGCATGGGCTTGAGCTTTGGAGGGAAATAAAAAGAGAAGAAGAGGAAGAAGAAAGAGGCTTCTAGAGAGGGTTCTGCTAGGAGGTTTTGCAGGAAACAGAGAGTAGAGGCAGAGAGGAGAGGTTTCAGAGGAGGAGGCTGGGCATACACGTTTTGGGCAAGGAAGGAGTGACACTTTCCTTGACTCTTCATCTTCATCCTCCATTTCCATCCTCTCCATCTTCCATTGGTAGCTCCTGGAGGTCGAAGAAGCTACATTGAAAGGGGTTTTTCTATTTTCTCCTTTTATGTATTTTAATGTTATTGTTGTTGTTGTATTAAGAGTATTGAACATGAACTAATTCATTCCCTATCTAGATATTGAAGAACCCTAGCTTATTTATATGATTGAATGATTTTAATTGATGGAGTTGTTTTATTCTTATGATGCTTAATGATTTTTGCCAATTGATAATAGCATTCTTATTGATTGGTTGCCATTTTCATGTTATTGACTTGAGAAAGCTTGATATGAATTGATTACTCATAAGGGTTGAGGATTGATTAGAGTACTAGAGATAGACTTACAAGATCCTTTGGTTTATAGTTCCTTGTTCTTAATGTAAGATCTATTTAATTGTGTTTGAGAAGAGATTCCGACACTCTACTTAGTGATTAGGGATTAATTCACTCGAGAGAGGTTTTAGTCTAAGTTAGAGGAATGCCAATTCAACTCTATTATGTGATGTAATTGTGGCTAGGGGGATTCAATATCTGGATAGTATCATTATCATCAATCCTTTTTACACAACACACAATTTATCTTTACTTTCATTTATTTAAATTAATTATTTTCAATTACAAAACTCATCACAAAAATATTGATTTGCTAAACAACAGTTAAGATTTGCACTAGTGTTTGGCCTTGTCCTCAGTGGAACGATAACTCACTCACTACTTTATTGCTTGGGCGACCCGTGCACTTGCGGTATAGCTATAGCACTAGGCACGACGCACCAAGTCACTTTGCAAAAATAGAGATGCATGCTTGTACTAAGAACTAGACAATATACAAACATCAATCAGAGCCTGCATGGGAAAATCATTGGTTTAAACCTATACATGGGGCAAAACTTTCTTTTTTCAATTTTTGAGTTTATGAATGTACAAAATATTTTCAGACTCACTTTCCTATTTTCCCACACAGGGGGCAAAGAGAGGACATAAGGACTAGCTAAAAAATAGTTGAATTTTTTACAAAAGTGCAAAGTGAAGAATCATTTAAGAATGGAACAAGAAGAAAATTAGAACTCTCAAATGAATGAAGATGCAAAAGACAAAAGACCAGTCCAACTAGAAGAGCTAAAGTCAATGCAAGACAGATGTCTAAGGATGAAGATCCATTTTTGAAGGGTGAAGAGCCGATGTCCAAGGATAAAGATCCTTTTTTTAAAGGTGAAGACCCGATGTCTAAAGGATGAAGATCCATTTTTAAGGGGTGAAGACCCGACGTCCAAAGGATGAAGATCCATTTTGAAGGGAGAAGACCCAATGCCAAAGGATGAAGATCCATTTTGAGGGTGAAGACCCACAATAAATTGAAGAATAGAATAATTAGCTAGGAGACAGCCAAAATTGTCAACTGACAAAAAGTTATCCAAACAAATTTCGGGTCCAAAACCCAATCAATCCAGTTTTAGGTCCAGAACCCAACCAACGTCGGTTCCAGAACCCAACCAACCTTAGTTCTAGAACCCAACAAATTCATATTTGGGTCGAGAACCCAAATTTAGTCTTTGGTCGAGTACCCAAATCAAATCTAATCTCGGGTTTAGTACTCACATCAAATCCAGTTTTGGGTTGAGAACACGAATCTAGTCTTGGGTCAAAAACCAAAATCTAGTCTTAGGTCGAGTACCCAAATAAAAATCTAGCCCCAGGTCAAGAACCAAAATTCAGTCTCAAGTCGAGAACCCAACTCCTAGCTTAGGTCGAGAACCTAGATTTAGTCTCGGGTCTAGAACCCAAACCAATCTCGGGTCCAGAACCCAAACTAGATCCCCGGTTCTAAAATCTGATCCTTATCCAAAATCAGCTCAAAGTCATATTATTTTCACTCTCTGAATGAATTCAAGACAGTTCAAGCAGGGGGCAAACTATAGATCCTTAATTTTGAACCTAGCTAGTTCGATGCTAATTAAAAAAGGCCTAAGTCATAATTAATCCATTATCTATAAGCTTAAACCTATTTTAAGCTTGTAATTATATTGGTACAATTTATTAAGGCCTAAAATAACCTAATTCAACCTTTAAAACCCTAAATAGGATCATTTTAAAGGTTTAGTTGGGTTAAATTTTATATGGGACATTAATTGCACTTTATGGGTGAACCATGTAGAATCGGGATGCCCCAATTCGATCGATATGGGACACCCCATATCGAATTGGGACAATTCGATATTGGGGGACATCCCGTATCAAATTGGGGAAGCCCTAATTCAATATGGTATTTGATCTGGGACATCCCATATCGAATTGGGCCTTCCCCAATTCGATATGGGGACAAATTTTGGGACTCCATATAAAATTAGGATTGCTTGTCGAATTAGGACAATCCTAATTCGACATTGTCTTGGTTTTCCTCGAATTAAATTGCTTTTAATCTGACATGGTCTTGGTTGGCCTCGTACTAAATTGCTCTTAATCCGATATGCTAATGGTTTGTCTCGAATTAAAAACAATCTAATTCGATATGCCTCAGTAAACTGTTTCAAAATAGGATGTTTTACAAGGTTTTAACCTAATATATCCTTCTGTAAATACAGGATTAAAGAGAATAAGAGGTCATTAGCAACCATTAACAACACGGGAATTTGAAGAGAAAAAGAAAGCAACCTCAAAATATTATCAAACAGCCAAGGAAATGATCAAACACTATTAAGGCAGTAACTCACTATCTTGATTTCATTCCAACCAAGAAGAACAAGTTTGGTGCAAGCAAAAGTATCAACATTTAATTTAGGTGGACTCTACAAATGGAGGTGCATTTTTCTAACTTAATTTTCTTAAATTTACAGTAAGATAATTTATTACTACTTCATCTATTAAACTATCTATGTTTGAATTTCATCCTTTTGATTTATATACAAATATACAATAAGCATGATTGTTTCTTTTTATTTTTTTGTATGATCAGTAGTTAGTTACATACCACTAAATTATTCTCACATCTATTAGTTTAACACATCCAGTAAGCCATTATCCACAATTAATTCAAATAACTTAAAAGTTTTACAGTAGCTTAATACTAAATCTGTTTATAAAGTTGCAAAACCCTAAATTCTATTTATGTAAAAATAAAACCCTAAACTATTTTCCAAAGTTCTAAAACCCTAATTCAATATCCAAAACCCTAAACTATTTTCCAAAGTTCCAAAAACCTAATTTAATATCTAAAACCCTAAATTATTTTTCAAAATTCCAAAACCCTAATTCAAATTCCAAAACCTGAATTTATTTTTTTCCAAACCTTAATTTTAAAAAATCCCAGTATTATTTTCTAAACCCTAATTCTATTTTCCCCAAAACACTAGCATTGTTTTCTAAAAATCATAAACTCCAACTTTATTTTCTAGAACCCTAAAAAATCTTAATTCATGTTATTAGAACCCTAGTTTGTATATCTATTATTTAATATAATATTTAAGTGTATATTTAATTATTTAACTTGTTAATACATATTTATAATGAGTGATTTATTGATATTTTATGATGGATGATTTGCTTTTATTATCATAAATGTTTGAATGGTTTAATTTATTTCATTAATTTTTTAATGTCGATTATTTTAGTTTCAATATGTAAGAGGTATGTTTCCACTTTGTGGGTATCTCATTAATTAAGTTCCAATGTAATTTAATTTATTTTGAATTTTTGATTAATGTAAAGGGCATGTTTCCACTAAATGTTGGGTGTCTTATTTTATTTAGTTTTATACATTAGACATTGTAAGAGGAATATTTTCATCTATGGATGGGTGCCCATTTTATTTGCTTCATTTTAATAAAATGATGGATGTTTATTTCTTTGATAATTGCATGTATTATGGATGATATTATAATATTGAAGAATTCAATAATATTTAAACTTGAAAAGGAGACTGGTTCCAATGAACCGGGCATTTTGGTGGTGCTGGGTCATTCTCACCTTCCCCATACGTACCCAACTTTCCAAACCCATTAGGGGGTTGGGGATTCCTTAGGAATTGAGTTATCTACCCCTTTCTTTTCTTGGTCCATCCAGGTGGTAACTCCATTTTCTCCTGGTTTATCCCCATGTTCTCTAAGGCCCTAAGCCTAACAGTGTCGAAGTCGCATAAACCATTCCACATGGGAGTGGAGGTGAAAATCCCCACTCATAGTGGCGATTCCACTGGGGATAAGATAAGTTGATTATGTTGGTCTTTATATTATTTTATTCTTTCTTATTATGATATTATCTATTGCATCATTTACATTGCATTGTGTGTGTGAGTTAGGATGCCCGTGTAACCTGTGTTGTGTTATGTAAGTGATACCGTACTTTCACTGAAGGTATGAAGATCGAGCATGGAATAACAACTCATAGCCTTATACCTTTTCGTATATACTTGCTATGGAAGCCTAAACTTTTCAACCCAAAGACTAAAGCTCATGTAATTAGCCTAGTTACTTTCCTTAGGTTTTTACCCAAATGCTTGTTATTTGACTATGATTGATATATCTCGGTTTGAACCATGGCTTATTTGGTTTGTTATTTTTCTAATATGACTTAACTATATTGTAAGCTCAAAATAATTCTCCCTCTAAGCTCAAAAGTTGAAAACAAATTTTTCTAAAATTTTCAAGATGGCATTCAAACATAAAAATAGTCAAAATTTCTTTTCTACCTCATGGTCCAAATACAAATCCCAAGATTCATTTTTAAAACAAACATTTTTTATAAGGGGCTTTGAAGCAAAGCTATTTTTCACTTCATCTAAAATTATAACTTTTTCTTAAAAAGAGCTTACAACTATTTTGGTCAATTATGGAATACCAAAAATTAATTGTAGGCGTAATTTATACCAAGAATTATTAATCATGAGCTTATTTTTTGCTTGAATCATTAGTTGTTTTTTCCAAATGGAAAATCTATTTATGATAAACCTCTTAATTTAGTTTTAATCTAATATAACACAAAAGTTATTTTAGTTGATTCAATGGATTAAAGATTAATTAATATTATCATGGATTTACTTCTATGTTTAAAAATACAACTATTGGTTAAAACCGTCCGAGTAAATTTTTTAAAAAACAAGATATCCCATATTGGTATCTTGTTGACCATATATCTAGGAAAAGAGACTCGCCATTTGTGTGTGTGTGATATAAGGTTGGAAGGAACGTCTTAATTATCTTTGTTTGCTTGTTACTTGTGCATACATGCATACATGAATACACACATTGCAATACATGACATTGATCCTTTCTAGCTCACAGACCTAGAGCATAGCAGATCAAGAGTGTACTACAATTTGACTAATGCCAGTGATTTAAAATCAAGTAAAAACTCGGTCAGCTTCTCACCAAAAGTAATGGAACTTGAATAAATTCAAAAGATGGTGAATGACACCCTCAATGCCAAGATGGAAGAACTAAAGGCAATCATGGTTGAGATCATAAAAAGCCAACTGGCTGCACTATTGGGGAACAATGTTGAGGCATCTACTAGTACTAATAAGCAAAAGGACAAAGGAAGGCCGAAGTTGGTGAGGTAGCCTTTGATGATGATAAATAAGTTGTTGATGATGATGATGATTGGGCACCATATTTCCAAGACCCTCAAGATAAGAAGAAAGATTCGAAGGTTTTGGGAAGATCGACCATGGAAAATACTAGAACTTAAGATGTGGAGAAGATGATTGCTGATTTAGAGAAGAAGTTTGAAAAAAGCTAAAAACTGAAGAGATGTCAGAGCTGGACAAGTTATTTGAACAAGATGAGGAGGTCCCATACAAGTTCAAGATGCCTTCCTTCACCAAGTTTAATGGTACAGGAAATCCTCACTTACATGTTAAGTAGTACATCATTGCTATGCAGTCTGCTAGAGCTACCAAGGATCAAACTCTATGGTATCTCATGCTCTCATTGGATCTTTTTATGCAGAATTGGTTCAATACCTTAGAGGAAAGTACTCAAAAGAACTGGGATTTGCTATATAAAGCCATCATCTAGCAGTATGGATATAATGTAGAATTGGAAGTTACCCTAATGGAGATAGAGTCAATCAAGCAGAAGTAGAATGAGAATTTTGTTGACTATGTGAATAGATAGAGGAATAAGGTTGCACTACTTAAGAAGCAGCCAGACAAGTTTGACCAAATTCAAATCAAAGTAAGGAGTGTCCTACCCAGTCTATGTGAATGAATGTCTCACACTCTTATAAGGGATTTTAAAGATCTTCTCCAAGCTGGCTTACAAATAGAAGAATGGGAATGGAAAAAAACCATTTTCCCGGAAGAAAGAATGAGAGGGGAAATTATCAATCTGGTGGCCAGAGTACATAATGCAGTGGATATCAATGTGGTGACTTGTCAAGAAAATAGAAGATAGTTTTCATAATTGGAAAAACCTCTGCCTTGGGTTTTTAACAAGCTACAAAAATAGGGGTTGTTACAGCCACTGGCTCCTTGACCGCCTTGACCGCTACATGATCCCTTGTCATCAAACTTTGATGCCAAGACCTTCTATCAATTTCATCAAATGCAAGGGCATGAGACAGATAAATGTTCTTGTTTAATGCATG
This sequence comes from Garcia nutans, assembly GCA_947685225.1. Lineage (NCBI taxonomy): Eukaryota > Viridiplantae > Streptophyta > Magnoliopsida > Malpighiales > Euphorbiaceae > Garcia > Garcia nutans. The sequence continues at coordinate 9,033,392 of CANTUV010000068.1, forward strand.
AGATCCATGATTTGATTGACAATGGAAAGTTGCTTGAGCCTGACAAGCCCAATACCAATAGTGATCCTTTGCCTAAAATTGAAAGAGTACCTCCACCAATAACCTTCATGGTAAGAGGAGGATTGGAGGAAGATTTTATCTTATCCCCCTTTCAAGATGAGAGTATTGAAGATGGGAAGGGAGAAGAGGCTCAATTTAACAAACCTCCCTTGGCTTGAGTGTTGCTCATTATATTTTTCTTTTTTTTGTATTTAATTGGAACAATTTTATTTTTCAAATTAAGATTGTTTGAATAAATTATTTTCATTAAATTTTCATTGGTCTTTGTTCATTTTGGTGCTCAACCAATGATGAGTCTATCTTGATATTCATAAATTAGTGTACCTATACATCATGATTCGAATGACTTTTCTAGATGAGGGAGTTGTTCTATTGCATTGAGTTGTGTATGCTTACTTAGAGGGGGCTCCTATATAATTATGAGTCTTTAGGTCCTAGTCGTTCTTAGAACATGCTTGAATGAACTTTCAAGGTAAAATTAAACTCTGCTTATTTAAGAGAGAAATGATCTAGGCATTGTTTGGTGAGCCAACAACTAGTATCCACCCTATTAACATCAATCCCTAGTTTGTTCCTTTGAGCTTTCATAAAATTTTAGCTTGCTTTTCATTGGCTTGTAAACCCCAATGACCTACCTTGAGTTGTTGTTACACTTTTGACAAATCTAATGATCACTGAATTACCAAAGGGAAAGAAGATCAAAGAGAATGATATATAGTCAAGACTATAATGATAGTTAAAGGACTCCTAAATTAGGCCAAAAGTCACATACTTATTGAGATAAAGTCAGGGCAACAAAGGATTCATCCTCATTGAAGTAGATTCATACTGCTCCATAGTTAGAAGCATTGGGTAGTATGAACAAGAAGACTCACTTAGAGCTAAAAAGAAGAAGAAATAAAGAGAAAAGAGAAAAGGAAAAACAAAATAACAAAAGTTTGAAAGTGCAGTTCAGAAAGCCAACAGAGTTCCATTTGCTTGAAACAATAGAAGACTTCCACTTAGCCTACGAGAAGAAGTTTGTCTGAATTGATCTAACCTAACCAAATATTCAAATAAAATTAGAGAATTAGGGGAAAGACCATCTTTTGTTTTATCCAATGTAGCTACAAGTCAGCAATATTGAAAGTCTTAGACTTATTGTTCCAAAAGGGAAAAGGATGGAAGGAAAAAGGAAGAAAAAGGGTGGTCTAAAGATCAAGATAGTACTGATTGGATCCAGATTTCTACCAAGAAAATAGAAGTACATTCAAGCTTTGTATTTTCATGAAGTCAGAATATAAAAGTGATGATCAGAAGGTCAAAATGGGACCTCTAATAGTATACAGTTTCAATAAGAAGATTATAGTGTGAAGGTTTATCAGTAGTGTCACATCAACTCCAATCTAAAAATGACCTTCATTTAACCCATGTCCCTTATAGACCCCATTTCAAGTCTATCAAAGACCTATTGATCTCTCTTGGTCGGTAGAGTCTATTAGTAGAGATAGTTTGAATAAGCATGCATATGAGATAGAAAATATTTAAACTTAATGAGACCTTTGGTTAAGTACTATGCATGTGCCTATCGAAGTGCAACAGTTCTTGCTTAAATGGAAATGATTCCCAAGTTTAGTAAGGTAACTAGGGTTGCTATGTTATAGACATATTAATTTGGAAAATTGAGTCCTGTGGTATAATGACAGTGATTTGGCAAAGCCAATATTTAATTTCAAAATAAAAAAATATAAAAAAATAAAAAAATTTTGTTTTCTTGTTGCATAAACCTTCAATTTAAGGGAAGTATGTTGCATCGTCAAACCTTGAAGGAGACATTAGGCAAAATAAACAATTATTTGCAAGGTTATGAAGAAGTTATCAACTGACATGCTGAATCATAGTTTGAAATATATGTATCTCAAACTATGCTTGGGCCCCACCATTCATGTTTTCAATATCTTGAAGATAAAAGCCATAAATGTAAAGTCTTCTAATGTTCTAATGTGAGATCTGAACGAGCATCTGGAAGGAATCCATGGGAGCACTTCAGTTGATCACCTCAGTCTGTGAGTTAATAGAACCACTGTAAGTATTACTTATGAATATTATGCATACATAAGCATATCACATTGCATTTTTTTATCTTGCATTGTCTATTCTTTTTCAAAATAAATAGCAATATTCTATGAAGCAAATATGAAGTAGATATGGAATCAGGAGGCATGGAAGGCACATTTCTTAAGAAAGATCTAGTCACTTTGGAGAAATGAAGATGCATGCTGATGCAAGAAACTAAACAAAAAGCAAACATCAATCAGAACCTACATGGAAAAAGAAATTAGTGGTTTCAGCCTACACAAGGGGAAAAGTTTCTCCTTTCAATTTAAGGAAAGTTTATGTGTGTATAAAATATTTTCAAACATACTGTCAATATTTTACCACTCAGGGGGCAAAGAGAGGATATGAGGACTGGCTAAAAATAGTTGAATATTTTGCAAAGGAAGAACAAAAAGAATAGAAAAAGAAGAAAGTAAGAACCCAAAAGATTGAAGATGATAAGTGTAGCATGCAGGCCACTTTGCTTCACTCGATCCAAAAAGGTTTCAGTTAAATAGGGCATGTCCAAATCAGTAGTAAACTCAAAACCTCGGGGTTCAGCTCTATACTGGTGGTCAAGTCAATGAGGATCATAACAGGTACTTCAACAAAGAGTAGCAAGAGGAACATATATCAAATGCATCCGAAGGGTGACATGGGTAATCTTCCACCAAGGTACCAACCAACGGATGTTAACTATAGCTCGTGAGTGGATCCACTCAACCCATTCAGCATATCAGGCTGCAGGATGAAGCAATTTTCTTGCTGAATGATGTCGTGGTAAATATTTGGCACAACCATAGCTGAGGTGTCGAGCAAGAAAAGGTGCTCCTATAACCAGATCTGTAAAGGCCAATAATTCAATATATAAAAAGAAGAAGAAGAAGAAGAAGAAGAAGAAGAAGAAGAAGAAGAAGAAGAAGAAGAAGAAAGCCCGTTAGGTTGAAAACCCGCAAGGGCAACCTAAGCAAAAATGAGGGTGCTAGCTCCAAAAACCCATAAGGGTGGTCTAGGAAAAAATTAAAACTAATAAAAAAAGAGTCTGCTATGTTGAAAACCTGGGACGGTGGCCTATGCAAAAATTAGGATAGCTTGCTAGTTCTGAAAACCCACAAGGTCGGGCTAGGCAAAAGTTAGAGTAATAAAAAATAATAGGCCTAAATTGAAAACCCAAAAGGGCAGTTTAGGTAATTACCTGAAGCAGCAAAGGACTTCCAGTTAACTTCTCCAAAGAATCTGTCTTGAATTGATCCAATCCAACTAGGGTCTTAGCCAAGATCACGGGTATTGGTGAGAATCCTCCCTTCATTTGGTCTGTAATATCCAGTACTCACTTATCAATATCGCCATCGGAAGAAACAAGAAATAATTGACTAAGCAAGAATAGACAAAACATATCTCCCTATGATTTGGTGGGAGCTAAATGGGAAGTGCAAAAATTGATCAATAGACCGAGCAAGATTTTCTCACCTCTTATCAACTGCAGAACCTCAGATTTTGAAAGTTGAAACATGTGCATCTTTTGATGAGTCTTTGAAGTCAATATGGGTAATGCCATTGGTTATCCAAGAATGGCCTTAAATTCTTTGATCATGGGACATTCTTCAAAGCTGTTTATCTTGAAAGCCCTAGTTTTCACATCCTAAAAGGAAGTCGTAGCATGTAAAAAGGAATGGTCCAACTTGGCATTTTGAAAGCATTTTAAGACATTGAGTTCAAACCATGATATTTGTTCCTAATGTGTAGGTTTGATGTTATTAAATATATTCTTTATCTTTTTCAACTTGGCTTCGGTCATTGTGGAGGACAAAAAAATTAAAATTGCTTTGGATTTATAGAAAGGAAATATTGAAGTTCAGTATTCTACCTTGATTTAAGAATGGCCCTAGAAATTGTGAGTTAATTGACATAAAAAAGAATGAATGGCTGATTTATATAGCCAAAGGTGAAGTCTGATATGTTTCAGGAAATATGTTGCCTTGGGTTCGGAAGAATTTATCCATGTCAAATTAGGTTGAGATTCGGAGACACCAAACTTGTTATCGATTTTTAAAATATAAACCTAATCTGTATTGGTTTTGTATTGTATATCAAGTCCATGTAAAATTTACGGTATCTATGTATATAAGCACATATATAAAAGGAAAAGAAGAAAGTCAAAATCAATTAAAAAATAATAAAATAAAATAAAATAAAATAAAAGATACAGAAAAGCAAAAAAAGGTTAGAGTTGCAAGAAAGTCAAACCATTATTATTATATTATTATGTTGTACATTACATTAAATACAAGCTCTTCATTAAAATTTGATACAAGTTGATTACTGAGAAGGGGGAGGCGGTTCATGATCAAATAAAGCCCTAAAAAATTTATCGCCTAATGGAGGAGGATGTATATCATCCACTTGGAATCTACTCGGGGGAAAAGTATCTAAGTCCCTATTATCTTGAAAGTTGGGTCTATAATAGTCATCATCTAAAAAAGAAGAAGGAATCTAATTGTAATCAGTTCAGGGCCCCCTTGATGATGATGCACCAGGATCCCTGTAGCTCTAAAATTGGAAGTTCCAAAAGTTTTGCTCAAGATAAGCAGCACGCCAACGGCTGGCAGCCAATTCTTCTCACAATTTCCCATTCTTTTCTTTGAGCATTTACTATGAGCCAAATAAGGAAGAGTCAGTTCAAGCATTTTCATGCATACATACAACATACATCACCATACATATATATATATATATCCAAACCATGTAATTTAAATTAAAGCCCGAAGGATGGATCAGCATAGGGCGTTGCAGACAGAACATATGGTTAAGACGGAGCAGCATGAGACAGACCGACCCCCTCATGATGAGGACCACTTGATTACTCGGCCACCTGTAGAAATTCAAGATTAGACAAGTGCCATAAAAAGTGATCCTAGATGAGTAATAGAACATATTTGATTGACCAGGGAAGAGATGACCATGGCATTATCATCCCCATCTTCGTCATCACCATTTTCTTCTTCTTCCTTCAGGAAATCCTCGGACACTAATAGGGAAAACTTCAAAATTCAAAGCTTCTCTTGGATAAATTAGGTGTATAACTCAGCAGGTGAGAGAAGATATTGTTCAAAATCTCATCCATCCCAAGTACGCATCTAGAAATTTTTTGGCATGGATGTAATGTCTAATGTATAAGCAGGGATATCATTAGGAACTCTCCATTCCATGGAACCAAGAAACCAATTGTGCACTCTTTCACAGAGGAACCACCCGCTTGATACTCTACCAATAATGACTCGGAGAGAATTTTAAAGACGCAAGGCAGCATTCATAAAAGGAGTCCAATTGGACCACTCACCGTCACCCCACCAAGCAATATCTACCTACAGAGCCAAGAAGAAAAGGTAAGTTAATTTATTCTAAAAATTTAATAGTTACTAATTCTTTTACTTGATCCCAAGTTAACTGGGTCAAGTGACAGTGACGAGAATGCACGTCATGAGAACTGAATGTCATTGTATGGCCTACTAACTAAAGGCTCAATCTTGGATACCCGACTCTTTGTCGAGAAATGCCTAGTACCTGCACGAGATTATGCTCATATACCCAAACCTGCAGGAATAATGAAGGTCAGACTCGTGAACATCCTTTAATTGATTCAAAAAATGGTCAAAATTAATGCCTCTGTGACCACCACAAAGGTAGAAAATGATCTTTTCCTCTGTCAAAGTTTTATCAAAACCCTAATACAAGCAAGCCAGACCAGCCTCTTCCCAATTGTATAATGATACAAGATCAATATTAGTAATAGCTTGTAACACCGATAAATGAAGGAGAAACTTAGTACTGCTTAAAATAGCCATCCCCAGCAAATAGAACAATAACCTTCGAGCATATTGTTCAGCAGTTTCTCCTCAAACTGGTGGGGTATAATTCATCCAATGCTCTAGAATAGGTTAATACTTGATCTTAAATGTCTCTTTTAGGAAAGGTTCCATGCTTATAAAATGTTGGATTTCATTGCGCATCAAGATATTGTTAGTAAAAGGGATGTGCGTTCCATGACATGGGACACCGGTTATGGCGGTAAAATCAATAGAATCGATAGTCATTTCTCCCATTGGTAAGTGGAAGGTATGGGTGGTACCATCCACCTTTTTGCAAGCGCTTGGATTATGCTTCTATCTATCTGGTATTCTTTTGATGGCAACTGCATGATAAAATCCTCAAAGCCACACCGCCGGACTATTCGCTTTACTCAAGACAAAGCGTGATTATACCATTGACGTGCTTTGTAGATATTTCCGCCACCATGAACAACATAGTCGTCATACTACATCAACACAAGTAAGTCGTAACAAGGTATGTAAACTCTAAAATTTTAAAATATTTTTTCACTTTTACTCGTATATAGCAAACAAATAAATTTTTTTTGTGCAATAAGCAAATATAATAATGATATCCATATTTTTGTGAATTAATTAACTAATGATATTCATATTTTTTGTGCAAAAATTAAATATAACAATGATACTCATATTTTTTGTACTATAATTAAATTAATTTGTGCATTAATGAATATATATAGGTAAAATAATACAATATATGAAAATGTAAATAAGTATATTAAATAAAAGAATAAAAATAATAAGATAGAATAAAATTTACAAATATATATCATAATAAATGTAAATTGACAGTAAATTACTTATCATATTTAATTACTTTTTAATTTTTATGCAAATTAAATAACTGGTTTATAATTAAAAAAATATACTTATCTTAGTTTTTTCATTTTAGCTATGGTGAAGCTCCATACCAGCTAATATTCTTACTCTCCCATGTTCATGCACCCGAATATGATTAAGTATCTCGGCATCTGAATGGGGTCTTGCCCACAAGAATGTTGATTTCCTGCCATTTATATATGCTGGAAGTTGGAAATTTTCAAAATGAATGAAGAAATTGGAATTGTTTGCTTGAAATATTTCCTGAAATGTTTGAATGACCTTCTCAAAATGAATTATAGGAAATGAGTTTACATGATAAGATTAAGGCCACAGTACATTCACATGCTTTAGTCAGAGAAGGGATGTGCACATGCTAAAGAAAGTTTGACAAATCATAAAGCAACAAAAACATAGTCGCATCATATCAATTAATAAGATCAATAATTCATCATTCATGTATCCTATCAATAATTCATCTCTGTTTTTCAATATATTTTTTTGTACACAGCACACATGCATACATCACATTGAATTTTTTTTGCATGTCTAAAAACAATTTTGTACTTATAAATATTTTTTCTACGCAGGGTGCAAGACTATATAGGTATGATAAAAATAGCCAAATTTTTTGCAAAATTGACTATTGAAATTAACTTTTTGTAGATATCTCAGGTCTAGAACCCAAACTATTTTTTTGAGTCCAAAACCCAAACCAATCCGAGTCTAGAACCCAAACCAATCTGGGTCCAGAACCCAAATTATTTTCGAATCCAGAACTCAATCCAAGTCTAGAACGCAAATTATTTCTTGAGAACCCAAACCAATCCTGATCCAGAACTCAAACCAACTCGGGTCCAGAACCCAAATTATTTTGAGTCCAAAACTCAACTGGGGTCCAAAACCCAAACTATTTTTTAGTCTATAACTTAACTTGAGTCTAGAACCCAAACCATTTTTTAGTCCAGAAATCAATCTGAGTCCAAAATCCAAACTATTTTTTGAGTCAAGAACTCAATCTGGGTCCAGAACCCAAACCATTCTCGAGTCCAGAACTCAATCCAGGTGCAGAACTCAAACCATTTTTTAGTCTAGAACTCAATCCAAGTCCAAAACCCGAACCATTTTTTAGTCCAAAGCTAAATATGGGTCTAGATCCCGAACCAATCCAATCTTTTCAAATTAAATTGCTTTTCACCCTCTTAATAAATTCAAGATTATTCAAGCAGGGGCAAGATTATAGACCATTAATTTTGGTACCTGTCCAAATATAATTTTCATTTGAAGGCCCAAAACAAACCAATTATAATTACTTAATATTTGGATACTGTCGATTTGGTTTTATTATGACTAATATTATTAAAAGGTGACTTGGTCGGACCATTTGAAATTGATCCTTGCCAATTGGCCCATGCCAATTCGACATAAGCAATTGCTCGTACCAAATTGGCAGGATCCAATTAAGAGGCTTGGAATTAACTGAATTGTGTGCAATTTTTACACCTAGATTCTCTGAGGCCATTTAGCTTTTGTTTATCCAAAGTTTAAAGGGACTAGGAGGATGCCCTAGTGTCACATATAAAGAGGCAATTAATTGTCAAATTTAAAAGATCAGATTTTTGAAGAAAGGCAACAAGAATAATTAACCCATAAGCAAGATGAGAAGAAAATCAATAATCAACAATTGTTCAGGCAATTGTTTCTCTCAACCAGAAACTATGATTGATCCAGGTAGATTGGTTCAACATTCAACTTTAATGGAGTCTTCAAATGTATGTACAATTTCTAATTCAATTCATTCAATTAATAGTCATAATTGTCTTTCCAAATATCATCACATTAGCTTGCTTATCCAAAATCTTGTTTGGTCTTAGAGCTTAAATTTTTAAAACCCTAGTTGCATATTTATAAATCGAAGCTTAATTTATTTATTTCAATCAACAACTCACCTCAAATTTATTTATTACTCACAGTAGTCTTTAATTTAATTTAAAAACTTTTAACTTAATCATCCAAACCTTAATTTACCTAAGCCCTAAACATCATCCAGTAACCTTAATTTACCTAAACCCTAAACCTTTAACCCTAATCCATGTAAACACTAATCCCAAACACTTAACCCTATTTCATAAAACCCTAACCTAAAGCCAAAACCCTAAACCATAATCCGTAAAATCAAAACCCTAATCTTAAATCCAAAGTCTTGATCATTATTTTCCAAAACCCTAATTCCAAAACCATAAAAGCCCTATTTTGTAAAACTGTAAAACCCTAGCATCCAGAATCTTAGTATCCAAACCCCAATTTGTAAAACCTTAAAACCTAAATACCAGTAACTTAATTTTTAGATCTAAATATCCATAACCCCTTGTTTTTTAAATATTGAAAACCATAATCATGTTTCTCTAAAATCAAATATCTAGTCATATTTTCCTAAAAACCAAAACCTTAGTCCTATCTTTTAAATATTGAAAAACCCAAATCATGTTTTATTTATAAAACCTTTAAACCTTGATCATTGTTTTCTAAAACCCTAATTTAAGAAAATAAAACCCTAATCTTCATTCATAAATCATAACCTTCATCCAAAAAACCCTAGTTTTTATCCTAAAACCCTAATATGGTTTTCTAAAACTCTAGTTTGTATATTTAGCCACTAATTGCAATTTTATTCTAATTTTACATATTTTGTATTATTATATATTAATATTAATTATTTTATTTTATAATGGATGATTTATTTTTGATGATTTACTTTTAATTACCGTGAATGTTTGATTTCTTTGATTTCTTTGGCTGAATGCTTTTATTGGTTTATTTTGGTTTCAAGATGTAAGAGATATGTTTCCACTTTGTGGGTACCTCACTAATTAAGATTACTGTAATTTAATTTATTTTGAGTTTTGGATCAATGTTAGGGGAATGTTTCTACCTATGGTGGGTGTCCCATCTTATTTATTTTCTTTTCTTTTTGGACATTAAATATTGTAAAGGCATGTTTCCATCCATGGATGGGTGGCTATTTTCTTTGTTTCATTTTAATAAAATGATGGATGCTTATTTCTTTTAATTTGTGCGAATATGGATGATTCTATAATATTTGAGAATTTAATAATATTTAGACTTAAAAAGGAGGCTGGTTCCAATGAACCAAGCATTTTGGGGGTGTTAGGTCAATCTCACCTTCCCCATATGTACCCAACTTTCCGAACCTATTAGGGGATTCAGGATTCCTTAGGAATCGATTCATCCACCTCTTTCTTTTTTTTTGGCACGTCTGGGCGGCAACTTCATTTTCTCTGGGTTTAGGCTCGTGCTCTCTGAGGCCCTTGTGAGAGGGGATTTTCGCCCCCACTCCCGGTGGAATGGTTCTTGCAACTTCGGCACTGTTTAGGCTCGGGGCCTTAGAGAACACGGACCTAAGTCCGGAGAAAATGGAGTCGCCACCCGGACGGGCCGGGAAAAAGAAAGGGGTGGATGACTCGATTCCTAAGGAATCCCCAACCCCTTAATGGGTTCGAAAAGTTGGGTACGTGTGGGGAAGGTGAGAAATGGCCCAGCACCCCCACAACGCCCGATTCATTGGAACCGGCCTCCTTTACAGGTCTTAATATTATAAAATTCTTAAGTATAATAACATTATCCATACTACACACAATAAAAAGAAAGCATCATTATATTAAAATCAAAGCAATGTCCAAACAAAACAAAACAAATAAATGGACACCCATCCAAGGATGGAAACATGTCCTTACATCACATGCCTAAGTAGGACACCCGCCAAAAGGTAGAAACATGCCCTTTACATAAGTTCTAAAATAGAAGAGAAAATTAAATTACATGATGTTTAACTAATGAGGTACCCACCAAGTGGAAACATACCTCTTACATCTTTTGGAAGTCTAAATTGATTGATAAAAGTAAATAATCATCCATAATAAATAAATCATTCATGAAGAGTATTAACCAAAATATAAAACAAACATCCATCCATGATAAATTAAATAAATCAAGTATTAAAATTAAATAAATTAAAGCATAAGAAATAAATCAAGGTATAAATAAATATGGAATTGAATAAAACAAATAAAAGTTCAAGTATAGCTACTTTTTTTATTTAGGGTTATTTACCTCATGTGTTAAGGCTTTGGAAATTCTAAACTTTAAGCTACTATGACTTTTTAGGTAATCAAAATAGATTAGGTTTTATGTTTTTTTAAAGGTTAGCAAGACACTTTGATTAAACAAATTAAGATTTGAATGATGAAATAATAAAACTTGAGTTTTAGACACTTTTGAAATATTTTTAATTCATGATTTTAAATAATAAATTGAGCTACTGTAGCTTTTTTGAGTTTTTTATGTTTTTATGTTTTAAAGGGTTTAAAGTTTAGAAAAAGTTAGGGTTTAAGGTTTTAAAGGGTTAGGGTTCATTATTTTAGGTTTAAAAGATGATTTTTGGATTTAGGCTCTTAGAATTTAGTTCACGTGTAATGTATAACTTTTAGGGTTTTTAAAAAGTAATCTGATATTTTATGAGATTTTATGAACTTAAACACATGAATTGAAGTTTTTATAAGTAGAAAAGATGTTTTTTAATGTTTTTTTGATGAAATAAAACCTACTTTAAAATCTTAAAAGATGCAGAATTTGATTTTGATTTTATTGAAAAATATGCTAAATTAGAGTTTTAAGGGTTTTTAAGAAGAAAAAAATAACAATTTTAAATCTTTTTATAAAAGAGAGCCACGATTTTAATGTTCTAATCTTGGAAAAATTAAATTAAAGTTCTAAGATTTTTGATTTAAAAAACTAAAATTTTATAGATTTGGCTATTGTAAAACATAAATCAAAAGAATTAAAACATACCTTCTTTTGTTGATTCACAAAAAAATAACTCTTCTTGGATGAACTAGCTCCAAAGACAAGCTTTGATTGCCTCTTTTCTTCTCTCTTTTTCGTGCTACTGCTGCTATAAATATTAATTCAATTGAGTTTTTCCTTTCCTTCCTTGATTTGGTTTCAAAACCTAAAGCTATCATGAAAAGTTTTTTTCCTCTCTTGATTTGGTTTAATTGGTCCTTATTTATAGTGGTTTTTAGGTTGTTTATTCCTAATTAATTAAGGTAAGTAATAATAATAAAAAAAGAAATTAAAACCTAATTGGATTAGAATTCTAAAAATTGCAGCTGGAAAATTCACGCTGGCAAAAATTCTGGCTACGGGCCCGTGGGCGTGCCAGCCCGCAGGTGTGCCAGCGTGCCAGCCCGCAGGCGCGCCAGCGTGCGGGGGAGCCACTGTTGGCCCGACGGGCCCGCGCGACCATTTTTTGCTGCTGATTTTTTTCCGACTCCGATTTTTATTTTTATTTTTATTTTTAATTTTTATTTGTTTATTTTCATTTTTTACTACTAAAAATTAGATACTAAGGTAAAAATTATTTAATTAAAATTATTTTGGACCAATTAAACAAAAAAAAACATAATTTATGACTAAATAAAGCACAATGGACCGGATTGGGTCAAAAATTAAGGGTATACAGTTTGTCCCCTGCTTGAATGATCTGAAACCTTAGTGAAAGAGAGTGAAAAGCAACAAAACTTAATTTTTGAGGTTTTGGGTTCTGGACCCGAAATTGGGTACTTAGACCCAAGATTGATTTAACTCATCTGACCTTTTATCAGTTGAGAATTCTTGTAACACCCCCACATTCAATATATGCACACTACAAACACCACAATGTAGTATACATGCACTAAACATAGGGATGCTACGGATTTTCTTTACATCCAAAATCTTTTTAAACAATACCATAATCTTTCAGTTGTATACATTATAGAAAAATAAGTAATCAAGTTGTAATACAAAACCAAATAGATATATTTACATTTAGTTAATACGCAGCGGAATTTTATAAAATATTTACATGTATAAACTCTTTCAAATCCATGTTTATAGTTATACATATATTTACATTAAAACCAATACTTTACAAAATATAATAGAAATATACATGATTGGCAAGTCTCTTCTGATCTTTAAGTTCCAAATCAACACTTCAACGTCTACTCTCACTCGGTCTCGAAGAACCTTCAGGTTCAACTCTATCAACTCTATCACCTGCGCGATTAAACACTATCGCGCTAAGCCAAGGGCTTAGTAAGATAAAACATGCTAATGGTATGCTTTAATGTAATGCAATGCCACATATGTTATTGATAAGATCAACATCATAATATAAAGTTAACCACATAATTATGCATTTCACAAATCATAGTCATATACAACATCTCATTTCATTAACTCATAACGTTATTTAGGACATTCATATAACCTTGACACCTATGGGCCCAACAAGTATTTAATACGATATTCAGAGTTCAGAGTTACTGCTTTGGTTCATAATCACAATAATCACGCCCGTAGGCAATATATATATACATGTATCTCTATCCATGGATAGTGTAACAGACCCAGTCTCTTGGACCATCAACTCAACACATATGAGGAGATCCTCAACCCGGCAAGACTGTTACAAATCATATATCTCATATTCATAATTCTCATAGTGTAACAGACCCGGTCTCTTGGACCATCAACTCAACACATTTGAGGAGATCCTCAACCCGGCAAGACTGTTACCTTTCATCATTTCTTAGACATGCCACCCAAATACAGAACTCTGAAACTGAATAACATATTAAACAAACAATTCATTTATTATATAGTTACAATTTCCATTCTCAAATTCTCATCACATTTAGGCAAACATGCCTTCTTTCTTTCAATATCATCATCATAGCCAATCACAATGGCTTTGATATAACATTTTAATATACATTACTCATGAAACACATAACCATTCACAATGAATAACATAACATTGTTCGATCTCAACAATGCAATTAGGGCAAAGAATAATTTATATCATTCATAGCTTTAAGATCTTCCATATGCATTTGTTTAGGTCAATCATTGTTTAAATGTGTTTAGGTTTAGGTTAAAGTACCAACTTACCTTAAAAGGACCAAAACAATGCAAATAGAACAAAGTATAAAAACCCTAACCCACACATTTGAGGGACACGGGCAGCCACTTAAGGGACACGGCCAAGCTTGTGGCCGTGTCTCTCAACCAACAAATCACAGTAACAGACACGGGCATAGGACACGGCCAAGCTAGTGGCCGTGTCTCCCAACACCAAAATCCAGTAGTGAACACGGGCACTAGACACGGCCGTGTCTCTCTCAAAGCAATCCAACACACCCAAAATCACTTGGCTTGGCCGTGTCTCTCCTTTGTTTTGGCCGTGTCACTCAAATACACAACCCTAAAAATGGCCAACACCCTTCTAAAAGCATTTACACCCTTTTTACACAACAATCATCTCATTCAAATAGATACAATTCATGTTATGAACACATATCTTACATATTCATCCTAGTAATCACAATAACCATACATTAAATTCATACCAAACCAAAACCCTAAAAATACAACATCACTCCCATTTTCTCAAAATCAATCTCCACCTACTTACCATCTTCAATCCAAAATCATTAATAATTAACTCTTTGGCTTATAATCAAATTCAACACATTACAACCACATCAAATCATCATATCAACAAATCACAATTTCTTTTAGACCCAACTTCAAAATTAACAAAGGAAAAACAAGAGATTTCTTACCTTAAATTATAACACTTCTTGAATCAACACTTGATCACTTCAATCTTCCTACAATTGGAGCTTACTCTTCAAAGTCTTCTCTTAGTCTCTTTGCTTTCCCTTTGTCTACGAGAAATCAGCCAAAATGGAAAAGAAGAAGAAAATACATGGAGGAAATAAAGTCAACTCCACTTTAAATCTCCACTAAGAGATTTTATCCAAGCAATTACCAAAATGCCCTCAATCATATAACTAACCTTTTGTCTCATCTAAGCCCTTATATGTAATTGCACATACCACAAAAATATCTTCTTGCATTGACTCTATATATGACCAATCTATATGTTATATATATCATCATATACACAACATATACATTTGTCTCTAAACCCTATTTCTCTCCCCAAAACACATATATTCACAAACATTCACTTTCCAATATATATATACCAACAACAACAATAACAACAACATCAACAACATAATCAAAACTTCTAGGGCATATATGAGGATATTACAATTCTCCCCCTCTAAAAAGAAATTTCGTCCTCGAAATTACCTGAAATCAGCTCTGAAACAACTGAGGATATTGCTCTCGCATGGTTTGCTCACTTTCCCAAGTTGCTTCTTCTTTCCCATGGTTCTTCCATAGAACCTTCACAAGAGGCACTCTCTTGTTTCTCAACTCTTTCACTTCACGTGCCAAGATAGCAACCGGTTCCTCTTCAAATGTCAAGTCTGGGCTCACTTCAATAGATTCAATTGACAACACATGAGATGGATCCGACCTGTACCTCCTCAACATAGAAACATGAAATACATTATGAATACGATCCAACTCAGGTGGCAAAGCAAGCCGATAAGCAACTGGCCCAACTCTTTCCAACACTTCATACGGTCCAATGAATCGAGGACTCAATTTCCCTTTCCGACCGAACCTCAATATCTTCTTCCAAGGAGATACTTTCAAAAATACCTTATCTCCAACATCAAACTCAATGTCTCTCCTTTTCAGATCTGCATAAGACTTCTGTCGGTCTGAAGCTGCTTTTAACCTGCCTCGAATAAACTTCACTTTCTCTTCAGTTTCTTGAATTAAATCAGGCCCAATTAACTTACTATCCCCAAGTTCATTCCAACAAAGAGGTGTCCTACACCGTCTACCATACAGTGCTTCAAACGGTGCCATACCAATGCTAGATTGGTGACTGTTGTTGTAAGCAAACTCCACAAGAGGTAAGAATCTATCCCAACTTCCAGAGAAATCGATGACACAGCTTCTCAACATGTCTTCAATAATCTGTATCACCCTCTCTGACTGCCCATCCGTCTGTGGATGAAAAGCAGTGCTGAAGTGCAGTCGAGAACCCAAAGCACTATGCAAACTCTTCCAAAACCTTGAAGTAAACCTGGGATCTCGATCAGACACTAAAGAAGTTGGAACACCATGTAATCTCACAATCTCATGGATATACAACTCAGCCAATCTCTCCAAAGAGTAATCCATCCGAACCGGAAGGAAATGAGCTGTCTTGGTCAATCTATCCACAATCACCCATATAGCGTCATGCTTCCTTTGTGTCAATGGCAAACCAGACACAAAGTCCATTGTCACTCTATCCCACTTCCATTCAGGCACTGACAACGGCTGAAGCAACCCAGTTGGAACTTGATGCTCTGCTTTTACCTTCTGACATGTGAGACATTTCGATACAAACTCAGCAATGTCTCTCTTCAATCCAATCCACCAGTAATGCCATCTCAAGTCATGATACATCTTGGTATTACCCGGATGCATAGCAAATATTGACTGATGAGCTTCTTTTAAAATGATCTTCTTCAAATCAGCATCATCGGGTACGCATAATCTGTTCTTAAACCAGAGACTCCCATCACCTCTCACTACAAAATCTCTACCTTTTCCACTCTGACAATCTGAAACAATCTTCTGAATCTTCTTATCAGCCAACTGAGCCTCCCTAATCTGATCCAACAAAACTGGTTTCACTTGTAACTGTGCCAACAATGCACCATCATCACAAGCTACAAAATTAGCACACAATGCTCTCAACTCAATAAGCAACGAGAGCGAGTACACAGTCAACCCTGCTAAAGACTTCCGACTCAAGGCATCAGCAACAACATTTGCTTTACCTGGATGATAATCAATCAAACAGTCGTAGTCTTTAATCAATTCCAACCATCTCCTCTGACAAAGATTGAGTTCTTTCTGAACACCCAAATACTTTAAACTCTTATGATCAGTGTAGATAAAACATTTCTCCCCAAACAGATAGTGAAGCCAAATCTTCAATGCAAACACAATGGCTGCCAACTCTAAATCATGAGTAGGATAATTAAGCTCGTGCGGTTTCAACTGTCGAGATGCATAAGCTATAACTTTACCTTCTTGCATCAATACACACCCCAAACCACTATGTGAAGCATCACTGAAAATCACATATGGTTTGCCTTCCACAGGTAGAGTAAGAACAGGCGCTTGAGTCAACATATCTCTCAACTGCTCAAAGCTAGCCTGACACTGATCTGTCCACACAAATCTCACTCCCTTACGAAGCAATCTAGTGAGTGGAGTAGCTATTAAAGAAAACCCTTTCACAAACCGTCTATAATAGCCTGCCAAACCCAGGAAACTTCTAACCTCTGTCACAGACTTGGGTGGACTCCAATTCAAAATTGCTTCAACTTTGCTCGGATCAACTCTAATGCCTTCCGCTGAAACAATATGTCCGAGAAAAGTGACTTGATCCAACCAGAACTCACACTTCGACAATTTGGCAAATAACTGCTTCTCTCTCAAAATCTGCAACACAATCCGCAGATGCATATCATGTTCCTCTTCATTCCGCGAATACACCAGTATATCATCAATGAAGACCACTACAAACTGATCTAAATAGGGCTTAAACACCCTATTCATCAAATCCATAAAAGCTGCAGGTGGATTCGTCAGACCAAAAGGCATAACTAAAAACTCATAATGCCCATACCTGGTCCGAAAAGCGGTCTTCGGAACATCTTCAGCTCTGACTCTCAACTGATGGTACCCAGATCTCAGATCAATTTTAGAAAACACAGCTGCACCCCTCAACTGATCAAAGAGATCATCAATTCTAGGCAAAGGATATTTATTTTTAATAGTCACCTTGTTCAATTGCCTATAATCGATGCACAATCTCATAGTACCATCTTTCTTCTTCACAAATAACACAGGAGCTCCCCAAGGAGAAACACTGGGGCGAATGAATCCTTTATCCAACAACTCCTGTAATTGCACTTTCAACTCCTTCAATTCTGCTGGTGCCATTCTATACGGAGTAATAGAGATAGGAGTGGTACCAGGCAACAATTCGATACCAAACTCCACTTCTCTCTCAGGAGGCAATCCTGGCAACTCCTCTGGAAAAACATCTGAGAACTCAGCAACTGTGGCAATACTATCAATAGGAGAACCTCTTACTCTAGTATCTACCACATGAGCAAGATAGGCTTCACACCCCTTTCTAATCAACCTCCTAGCTGCAACAGCTGAAACAAATAAGGAGGCTAGCTGTCCTTGTTCATTAGATACTATCACCTCTCTACCATCAACAGTTCTCAAAGAAACAATTTTCTTTTTACAATCCACCACAGCTCCATGTCAAGATAGCCAGTCCATGCCCAAAATCACATCATATTCCTTAAATGGCATCTCAATCAAATCCCCAAGGAACTCCTCACCCTGCACCACTACTGCACTATTTCGATGCACCTTACTCACAACCACACTATGCCCTAACGGATTTATCACCAACACATCAAATCCTAGGGACTCAGCATGCAAATCAGATACAGGCAAAACAGATGCACTAATATATGAATGTGTGGAACCCGGATCAATCAAAGCAAGTACTGAAGTATCAAATAAAGAAAAAGTACCAGCTATGACTGCTGATGCATCAGGCTGCCTCTGCATAACATACATCCTCTGGGAAGATCCAACCTCCTCTGGTCTACCCTCCCTGGATGTAGCACCTCCTCTAGAACTGAACCCTGGTCTACCTCCTCGGCTGGCACCTCTGCCTCCTCTGCCTCCCCTCACACTAGCTCGAGAAGCAGCAGAATCAACTGGCATCTGCTCCTGCCTCTCAGGACAGTCTCTCACAAAGTGATCAGGTGATCCACACCTGAAACATACCCCTGATCTACTATGCCTCCAACAAATGCCCCCATGTCTTCCACCACACTGATCACACACAGGTAAGGTGGATCTCTGAACTCCAGGAGTAGGAGCACTCGCTACTGAAGCTGCAGGTCTAAATCTCTGCCTCTGGAACTGCACTGACCTACCAGCTGACCTCTGACTTCTACTAATCCGAGGAATAAAGCTACCTCTACCTCTCTTTGCAGAAGAAGACCCTGCCTCAAACTGGGGCCTCCTCACCCTAACCTCTTCCTCTGAAGCAGCTGCAATACCCTGAGCTCGCTCCACACTTCGAGCTGCTGCCACTAGCTGGGAGAAATCGTGATATCTAGATCCAGCCACTAAGCACATGATAGAGGGCCTCAATCCCTCCTCAAACCTCCGGCATCTATCTATCTCATCAACTATAATACCCCCAGCATACTGACTCAATCGAATAAATTCAACCTCATATTCAGTTACGGTCCGATGATCTTGCTTCAAATCTAGAAACTCTCTTTTCTTCCCATCTTTATACTCCCTTGGAGTATACTTCAATTCAAACTCTCTCAGAAAATCTGTATAGGATAAGGTAGGTGGATCATCCATAGAATGGGGCACTGTCTTCCACCAACTATATGCATCCTTTTGTAGCAAAGATCTTGCATAGTCAAACTTTTCCTCTGAAGTGGCTTGCAACTGAACAAAGATTCTCTGTACTTTATCAAGCCACTGCTCTGCTACAGCTGGATCAGTAGTACCCACAAAATCTTCGGCTCCATACTTTCTCAATTTGTCATAGTGCCTCACAGATACCAAAGGTTGAGGGGGTGGTGGCTGTGGTTGTACTGGTGCTTGTCTCATAGCTTCCATCATATGCATAAACCAGGCTGGCGGAACCTCATCACCTACTGGTCTCCCCGACCCAGAAGCAGGTGCCTCACCAGCACTAACAATCCTAGCTCCATCATCAGGAGCAATACTCTCCGCACTAGCCTCAACCGACTGACTTGAGTGAGGATCCATCAACACCTAACACTTCAAACACAGCAGATTACACCTTATTAAAGATCAGAGACTGCCAATCTCAAACATATATGTCATTCAAAACTCACTTTTTAAGTAAAAAAAAATATTCTTTTTATTACATTTTACCTAGGTTGAGAATCTCAAACCTAGGCTCTGATACCAAAACAATTGTAACACCCCCACATTCAATATATGCACACTACAAACACCACAATGTAGTATACATGCACTAAACATAGGGATGCTACGGATTTTCTTTACATCCAAAATCTTTTTAAACAATACCATAATATTTCAGTTGTATACATTATAGAAAAATAAGTAATCAAGTTGTAATACAAAACCAAATAGATATATTTACATTTAGTTAATACGCAGCGGAATTTTATAAAATATTTACATGTATAAACTCTTTCAAATCCATGTTTATAGTTATACATATATTTACATTAAAACCAATACTTTACAAAATATAATAGAAATATACATGATTGGCAAGTCTCTTCTGATCTTTAAGTTCCAAATCAACACTTCAACGTCTACTCTCACTCGGTCTCGAAGAACCTTCAGGTTCAACTCTATCAACTCTATCACCTGCGCGATTAAACACTATCGCGCTAAGCCAAGGGCTTAGTAAGATAAAACATGCTAATGGTATGCTTTAATGTAATGCAATGCCACATATGTTATTGATAAGATCAACATCATAAATATAAAGTTAACCACATAATTATGCATTTCACAAATCATAGTCATATACAACATCTCATTTCATTAACTCATAACGTTATTTAGGACATTCATATAACCTTGACACCTATGGGCCCAACAAGTATTTAATACGATATTCAGAGTTCAGAGTTACTGCTTTGGTTCATAATCACAATAATCACGCCCGTAGGCAATATATATATACATGTATCTCTATCCATGGATAGTGTAACAGACCCAGTCTCTTGGACCATCAACTCAACACATATGAGGAGATCCTCAACCCGACAAGACTGTTACAAATCATATATCTCATATTCATAATTCTCATAGTGTAACAGACCCGGTCTCTTGGACCATCAACTCAACACATTTGAGGAGATCCTCAACCCGGCAAGACTGTTACCTTTCATCATTTCTTAGACATGCCACCCAAATACAGAACTCTGAAACTGAATAACATATTAAACAAACAATTCATTTATTATATAGTTACAATTTCCATTCTCAAATTCTCATCACATTTAGGCAAACATGCCTTCTTTCTTTCAATATCATCATCATAGCCAATCACAATGGCTTTGATATAACATTTCAATATACATTACTCATGAAACACATAACCATTCACAATGAATAACATAACATTGTTCGATCTCAACAATGCAATTAGGGCAAAGAATAATTTATATCATTCATAGCTTTAAGATCTTCCATATGCATTTGTTTAGGTCAATCATTGTTTAAATGTGTTTAGGTTTAGGTTAAAGTACCAACTTACCTTAAAAGGACCAAAACAATGCAAATAGAACAAAGTATAAAAACCCTAACCCACACATTTGAGGGACACGGGCAGCCACTTAAGGGACACGGCCAAGCTTGTGGCCGTGTCTCTCAACCAACAAATCACAGTAACAGACACGGGCATAGGACACGGCCAAGCTAGTGGCCGTGTCTCCCAACACCAAAATCCAGTAGTGAACACGGGCACTAGACACGGCCGTGTCTCTCTCAAAGCAATCCAACACACCCAAAATCACTTGGCTTGGCCGTGTCTCTCCTTTGTTTTGGCCGTGTCACTCAAATACACAACCCTAAAAATGGCCAACACCCTTCTAAAAGCATTTACACCCTTTTTACACAACAATCATCTCATTCAAATAGATACAATTCATGTTATGAACACATATCTTATATATTCATCCTAGTAATCACAATAACCATACATTAAATTCATACCAAACCAAAACCCTAAAAATACAACATCACTCCCATTTTCTCAAAATCAATCTCCACCTACTTACCATCTTCAATCCAAAATCATTAATAATTAACTCTTTGGCTTATAATCAAATTCAACACATTACAACCACATCAAATCATCATATCAACAAATCACAATTTCTTTTAGACCCAACTTCAAAATTAACAAAGGAAAAACAAGAGATTTCTTACCTTAAATTATAACACTTCTTGAATCAACACTTGATCACTTCAATCTTCCTACAATTGGAGCTTACTCTTCAAAGTCTTCTCTTAGTCTCTTTGCTTTCCCTTTGTCTACGAGAAATCAGCCAAAATGGAAAAGAAGAAGAAAATACATGGAGGAAATAAAGTCAACTCCACTTTAAATCTCCACTAAGAGATTTTATCCAAGCAATTACCAAAATGCCCTCAATCATATAACTAACCTTTTGTCTCATCTAAGCCCTTATATGTAATTGCACATACCACAAAAATATCTTCTTGCATTGACTCTATATATGACCAATCTATATGTTATATATATCATCATATACACAACATATACATTTGTCTCTAAACCCTATTTCTCTCCCCAAAACACATATATTCACAAACATTCACTTTTCAATATATATATACCAACAACAACAATAACAACAACATCAACAACATAATCAAAACTTCTAGGGCATATATGAGGATATTACAATTCTGGTATAACTGGTTGTTCCATTTTTACGAATTGTAGGTCTTTACCCACCAAAAATAGATCTTTATCTATTAGAAACTATGTCTTTTACCTAGGAACATAGATCTTTATCCATTGGAGATTGGGTCTTTACCCGTAAAAATGGATCTTTATCCATTGGGGATCGGGTCTTTACCCTTGGAACATGGATCTTTATCCTTCGAACTTTGGGTCTTTACCCTTTGAAACATGGATCTTTATCCATAGAAAATTGAGTCTTTACCCTTGAAACATGAATCTTTATCCATTGGAAATCGGGTCTTTACCCTTGGAACATGGATCTTCATCCATTGAGATCGGGTCTTTACCCTTGAAAATGGATCTTTATCCATTGGAAATCGGGTCTTTACCCTTGGAACATGGATCTTTATCCATTGGAAATTGGGTCTTTACCCTTGGAACATGGATCTTCATCCATTGAGATCGGGTCTTTACCCTTGAAAATGGATCTTTATCCATTGGAAATCGGGTCTTTATCCTTGGAACATGGATCTTTATCCATTGAAAATCGGGTCTTTACCCTTGAAACATGGATCTTTATCCATTGGAAATCGGGTCTTTATCCTTGGAACATGGAACTTCATCCATTGAGATCGGGTCTTTACCCTTGAAAATGTATCTTTATCCATTGGAAATCGGGTCTTTACCCTTGAAAATGGATCTTTATCCATTGGAAATCGGGTCTTTACCCTTGGAACATGGATCTTTATCCATTGGAAATCGGGTCTTTACCCTTGGAACATGGATCTTTATCCATTGGAAATCGGGTCTTTACCCTTGGAACATGGATCTTCATCCATTGAGATCGGGTCTTTACCCTTGAAAATGGATCTTTATCCATTGGAAATCGGGTCTTTACCCTTGGAACATGGATCTTTATCCATTGAAAATCGGGTCTTTACCCTTGAAACATGGATCTTTATCCATTGGAAATCGGGTCTTTACCCTTGAAAATGGATCTTTATCCATTGGAAATCGAGTCTTCTTTGTTCTTTGAAGATGGGAGTGACACGGCTAGTGGCTTGGCCGTGTCCCCTGGGTGTGTCAGCTTCTGTGTTTTTTCTTTGGTTCTTCTTTATTCTTGGCTTAGGGTGGGACACGGCCAAGCTTGTGACCGTGTCATGTGACACGGCCAGTGGTTTGGCCGTGTCTCCTGCCCGTGTCACCTACTGCCAAGATTTCTATTAAGGTGATGCGGCCAAGCTTGATTTGGCTTGGCCATGTCTTGCTTGATCCATGCTCTTCTTTCCTTGTTTTGATCTTCCAAGGAAGTTTTTGTACTTTAACCACTTTTCCCTTGCAGCTGCCTCTTCTTTCTTTCTTTTTTTTTTTTTTGATTCTTCAATGATCATTGTAGGTTGTTGGCTCGTTTGATCATGAGGCTGGACCATCTTATCCGCTGGGCATTGACATGAATTACCTGGTACATTTCTTATTTTGCAATAGTTTACGCTATATGTATGCATGATTATGTATGCTCTTACCTTTTTCCTTCTTGGCTCACAGCGGATGCTCGAAGATCAAAACAAGAAGCTTCAAGAAGAATTGGCTGCAAGTCATCAACAAACTTCTTATTTTGAAAGTTTATATCATCAATCCAAACAAAATTTTTGAGACTTCCGATTTCAAGGAATGAGGGATCCCGGTGCTTCTTCATCGAGAGGCTCCCAGGCTGATGACCATGAGATCCTTTCGTCTGCTTCTGATGAGGACCATGCCAAATCAGAACTCCAGGGCAATAGGAATTTTAGTGCTTTTGCTTCAGATGATCCCAGGACCAGTAATTTGCCTCCTCCAACAGGCGACGACTTTTTCAAGTCTTTATTTGGTGGTGACCCACCACCCTCTTAGTGATATGTAAATATTGAAACAATTGTAAAACATTGAAAAATATATAATTTTCCTCGTTTACTGTAATCTCTCTCCTTCTTTTTTTTTCGTTGCCCTAATTTTTGCCTAGTCCGCCCATATGGGTTTTTGGAACTAGCGAGCTGTCCTAATTTTTGCCTAAGCTGCCCTTGCGGGTTTTCAACTTAGCGGACCTTTTTTTTTTAATTCTTTCTTCACAGATTTGGCTTCAGGAGCATCTTTGTTTGCTTGATACTCCCTCCATGGATTTTGCCAGATACCTGCCTTGTCATCATTCTGCTAGGAAACTATTCCACCCAGCTTTTTCATATGCTGACTGGATTGACTGGATCCACTCTCGCTCTGAAGTTAATATCCGTTGGTTGGTACCTTGGTGGAAGATTTCTCATATTACCCTGCGGACATACCTGATGTACGTTCCCTTTGCTGCTCTTCGTCAAGGTACATGCTATGATCCTCGCCAACTTAGGCGTCAGTATGGAGCTGAGCCTCATGATTCTGACTTTGTTCCTGACCTAGACATGCCTTGCTTGACTGAAGCCTACTTGGATCGGCTGAGGCAAAGCTGGCCTGCACGTTACACTTATATATTGCCATAGATTTTACATTTGTCAACTCAGAAAATGTTTTGTTAGGATGAAAAATAACTAAAGCAATAAAAGATGTTTTTTTTTTCCATTGATAATTTGTCATCACCTTTTGCAATTATGATTATTTATTTCATTCGTATCTGGTCAAATACTTATAACAGTGCACATACAAATTTAATCATTAATTCTGTTTTATTAAATTAGGGAACAACCAAACATAAAGCCAGCATACACAAGATCACTCCTGTTGCCAATCAGCCCTTTCAGGTTTTCTAATTGACGATTTTCTCTCATTAGCCCTAATTGTTGCCTAGCCCGCCCTTTCGGGTTTTCGGAACTAGCGGACTGCTCTAACTTTTGCCTAGGCCGCCCTTTTTGGGTTTTCAACCTAGCGAGCTCTTTTTTTTTATACAAAAAACCTCTTCAACTTGTCAATGTTTACTGGCTCGCTGAATTCATTCCCATCCATGTCTGATAACTTCACTGCACCTTTGCTCATAACTTGTTTCACGACATATGGTCCTTCCCAGCTGGGTCTGAACTTCCCTCTTGGATCAGATACATTAGACCTACATTGCTTCAATACCAAATCCCCAACCTTGAATCTTTGAATTTTGACCCTTCTATTGTAAGCCCGAGCTATCTTCTTTTGATACAGTTGGTGATGATACAGTGCCTTTAGCCTTCTCTCTTCTAATAGAGCTAACTGAGTGTATCTGCTTGCTACCCATTCTGTTTCAGGCAGCTTTGCTTCCAAGACTACTCTCAATGACTTGATCTCAATCTCAATTGGCAATACTGCTTCCATCCCATAAACCAAAGAGAACGGTGTCATTCCAGTAGGTGTTCGCACACTCGTCCTATATCCCCATAAAGCAAAGGGAAGCATCTCTGACCAATCCCTGTAAGTCTTGGTCATCTTGGACAGAATTTGCTTAATCGTCTTGTTTGTTGCTTCCACTGCACCATTAGCCTTTGGTCTATAAGGAGAAGATCGGTGATGATGGATTTGGTACTTGGAGAATAAATCCTTAACTGCCCCTTGAAACTGTACCCCGTTGTCTGATATCACACTGTGCGGAACCCCATATCTGCAGATGAGATTCTTTTCGATAAACCTAGCCATTTGACTTGCACTCAGCTTGTTGAAGGATTCGGCTTCGACCCATTTCGAAAAATAATCAACTGCTACCACAATAAAACGGTGCCCGTTTGAAGCTGTCGGATGTATCTCTCCTATAATGTCAATACCCCAAGTGGCAAAGGGCTAGGGTGAAGACATTGAATGTAGTTCTTCAGGAGGCATATGATTCAAGTTACCGTACATCTGACATTATTGGCACTTCTTGACAAACTCGATACAGTCTCTTTCTATAGTCAACCAATAGTAACCTTGTCGAATAATCTTCTTAACTAGGGCCAAACCACTCATGTGCGGACCGCAACTTCCCGCATGTATTTCAGACATGATGCGCTCCACTTCGGGCTTTCTTAAACATCTCAAATGCACCCCATCAGGCCATCTTCGATATAACTCCCCATGGAAGGTGATGTATTGCAATGACCACCGCCTTACGGCCCTTCACTCTTTCTTTGTTGCCCCCGGCGGGTATTCTCTTTCCTCCAAAAATCTCCTTATGGTATCATACCATGCATCATGGTCTGTATCAATTTCCATGATTGCTTCATATTCATAACAAGGAGTTGATGAACTGGTCAAGACCAGAGGCTTAAGGAATAAGCTAATAGGATTTTCCCATACCGAAGCCAATGTGGCTAGGGCATCAGCCATCTGATTTTCTTCTCTTGACAAGTGTATAAACCTACACTCCTTAAAATTTTTCTTTATCATGGTCAGGTAATGATGGTATGGTTTCAATTTTTCTTCTTTCAATTCCTACTCTCCATTTACTTGGGATACTACTAACAATGAATCACCATAAACTTGCACCTTATCCACCTTCATAATCATTAGGGTTTCCAAACCGAAAATACAAGCTTCGTACTCCACCATATTATTGGTCGCCCTAAATTTCAATTTTTTGGCTAAAGGGATGAGTTCCCCTTCGGGTGATTCTAGTATAACTCCCAAACCTGCTCCTCTCCTGTTTGCTGCTCCATCAAAATACATTTTCCACCCTTGTACTTCAATTGCTTCTAAATGTTCATCTGGAAATTCCAAGATTACCTCTTCACTTTCTGGTAATGGTTGTTGAGCCAGAAATTCCGCCACCGCTCTACCTTTGATTGTTTTTCTGGTTACATACTCGATCTCAAATTCTTCTAGTATTATCAACCATTGACCATATTTCCCAATTAAAGAGGGTGTCTCTCTTAAGTATTTCATTGGATCCAACCTGGAAATTGCTTGCACACTATATGATTGAAAGTAATGCCGCAACTTCTTAGAAGACCAAACCACAGCTATGCATGTCTTTTCAATGATACTATACTTAATTTCATAAGGTAGGAGCTTTCTACTTAAGTAGTAAACAGCATGCTCAATCCCCAACTCATCTGCTTGGGCTAGCATGGCTCCTATCGACTCTTCTTCTACCACTAAGTATAGTAATAAAGGTTTGCCAGGTTTAGGTGGTTTCAAAACAGGTGGATTCAACAAATACTCCTTTATTCGATCAAAGCCCTTTTGACATTCTTCGTTCCATACGACCGGCTGATTCTTCCTAAGCAACTTGAAGATAGGCTCACAGATTGTTGTGAGTTTTGCTATAAATCTGCTAATGTACTGCAGTTTACCAATAAATCCCCGAACTTCTTTCTCCGTCTTCGGGGCTGGCATATCCCTGATTGCTTTGACTTTGTCAGGATCAATCTCAATGCCATTCGGACCAATCACATGTCCCAACAATTTACCTGAGGTAACACCAA
The DNA here is from genome assembly GCA_947685225.1 of Garcia nutans. Lineage (NCBI taxonomy): Eukaryota > Viridiplantae > Streptophyta > Magnoliopsida > Malpighiales > Euphorbiaceae > Garcia > Garcia nutans. Next base: position 9,061,171 of record CANTUV010000068.1, read on the forward strand.
ATACACACTTCTTTGGGTTTAATCTGAGCTTATACTTCAAAGCTCTATCGAAGAATAATTCCAAGTTCTGTAAGTGTTGCTCCCTTGTATTCGACTTCACCATCATATCGTCAACATATACTTCAACCTCTTTGTGCATCATGTCATGAAATAAAGTGGTGGCCATTCTTTGGTAAGTTGCTCCAGCATTCTTTAAGCTGAAAGGCATCACCCTATAACAAAATATACCCCATGTAGTAGTGAAGGCAGTTTTGGCTTTATCCTCTTGGGCCATTAACACTTGATTGTATCCAGAAAATCCATCCACAAACGAGTGTAGCACACTAGAGGCTGCACTATCAATGAGTACATCTATATGAGGTAAAGGAAAATCATCCTTAGGGGAAGCCTTGTTTAAATCTCTATAGTCCACGCAGACCCTTATCCTCCCATCTTTCTTTGGCACAGGTACTATGTTGGCTAACCAATCTGGGTATTCTATCACTTCAAGGAACTTCACTTGTATTTGCTTAGTGACCTCTTCTTTAACCAATTCAGCCCATTCAGGTCTTAATCGTCTAAGCTTTTGTTTGACAGGTTTAATGTGGGTGTAAGTAGGAATATGATGCTCGGCTATGTCGCGATCTATCCCAGGCATATCTTCATAAGACCAAGCAAACACTTCTTCATATTTTTTGAATATTTTTTCAAATCTCTCTCTCTCATCAGGAGTAAGGTCGGATGCTATGCTAATGTTTCTAGGATTTTCAGTTGTTCCCAAATTTAATGATTGTGTGTTAACAGAATTAATATTAAAGATGCTCATGTAACTGCTATTTGAATATATGCAACCATCAGGAGAAACATCACACAAGTAAGCAAAATCAGACCTTATTGCATTCATTTTGGAAAAGAAAACATCATCATCCTCATACAAAGCAGACAAATTAAAATCAAAATCAAAATCATTGTTCTCAGAATCATAAAGCAGGATGTCTTCAAACGTCTCTTCAACCATGGCAGCAACCTCTTCTGGAGTCTTCTTGGCTTTTAGGGCAGCTTGATTCTTCTCCTTTGGAGTGGATTCTTTGTTGGTTGACAGGGTGAGCTTTTTCTTCACTTGCTCCACTAACTCAGCAACATCTGCAAAAATTTCAAAACCAGGAATTAACTTACCCATGAACATGATCGGCTCGGGATTTCCTTGGAGTGGTCCGATAGTTGGAGCTTTGATAAAGATTTCTTCAAGTGGTGGGAAGCTCATCTTCTCATTCTTCTTTGGTTGACCATTATTGGCTTCATCATATCCCAATCCCTCCTTGGAAGTTTGAGTTTTAAAATCTGGTATTTTTGTTAAACCAGCTTTACCCTTTCCAAGGCCAGCTCCGGGAAGGTAATTCATGTTCTTCATCATATTCAAGACTTTGGAGCCCACTGCTTCATCATCAGAGATTATAGCTACTTGAAAACCATTGAGAGGCCTCTCAACCATTAGAGCATTAACAATCTCATTATCTTCAGCTTCAATGACCACTGTCTCATTTCCGTTGGGAAATTTGATCTTTTGATGAAGGGTGGAAGGAACTCCACCAAGAGGATGAAACCATGGTCATCCCAAGAGTAAGGCAAAGGTAACTGGTATGTCTAAAACAACAAACTCCACAATAGATTCAATTGGACCAACCTTGACGGCTGCTTTGAAAGTCCCTTTGGCATGCCTCTTAGTGTTGTCATAAGCACGAATTGTCACCTCGGTTGGGTTTAAATCTCTTGTTGCCATGGCTAGTTTTGGTAGTACCTTAAGTGGAAAAACATTTATGGCAGACCCATCATCGACCATTACACAAGGAGTCCTCTTTCCCTTGACTTCTATTTTGATAAAGAGAGGGCGGATGTGGTCTCTCCCTTCCTCTGGTAAGTCCGCATCAGAAAGAAACTGCTCCCATACTAACTTCGCTCTTCTCTTGAACCTCTTCACATTTCATTATTTCCCCTATTTTTATGAAGTTAATCAACTCCTCCGGTGTTGTAGAGGTAGAAATCGGCATGCTAGCCAAGGCTTTAGCCATAGTCTCTTGGTGTTTTTTAGAGGTAGCTAACAGGTCCCAAATGCTAACACTTGCTTGGGTTCTTTTTAATTGCTTGAGTACAGCATCATCTTCTTCCACTTCAACTTCCTTCCCCTTATTAATTTCTCCATCCTTAGGTGGTGGCCTTGCATAAGGCTTACCGGACCTAGTATTCATCACCTCATCTTCTTCGGGCTCAGACCAAGTCCACTCCTTCTTCTTGGGTATATCATCATCACTGTCACTTGAATCCCAAAACCTGTTGACCACACAAATTGCTACTTCCCTACCAATATTACTATATGCATATTCAATCATATGCAGTTTCTATACAATTTCTATTCGTCACTTCATTTCTAATCTATTTACAATCTCTTATAATATATAATTGCCTAGAACTTTCCATATGTGAATATTTTGGAACTCTAAACATCATATGATCATCAAATTCAATGCTCAATATAGCAATTTTTCACTGTCCAATATTACTCAAGTCCATTTCATTCTCACTTCCATCACATAATCCATCTAGGTTTACACAGTTCAAGACCTAATCTTCCTTAGGTCCACTAATACATACAACATCATTTTCCATATCACTAATTCTATAATTATACCACATACATATTCATAGGTCATCTCATAATGTGATTCACAATTTTTTTTTTTATATATATCTATCATGATTTCATTCATATTGAAAAACTCAATTCACCTATCATGTACATGTATACACTTAATTATAGGCTCTGATTTGTTTTCCTTTTTCATACATTCAATACCCATTTAATGTTTATCACTTTCTCTTAAACACTATCATTCTCATTCTCCCCATATGATGTAAAGTATTTATTCATACAACAACTATATATATATATATTGACTATAACAACACTTCATATCCATCTCAGTCACATTCTTAAGGTGACATCTCTTTCACTTTTATCTTTAGAAGCATTTAATATGCTTCCATATCCATTTATACCCTTTGCAATAAAATGACTTAAAATAACTCATTTTCATTTGCTTATCCACTTCCCTTTTTCTTCAAAACAAATTCTCATTTTATCAATCATATTACTCAATTCATAATACTTTCTTATGCAATATTAGTCATTTCACCTAACTCATATATTGAATATACATTAAACCATCAATATTCAAATAATCTTTTTCAAATTCCACTAAAACTTTAACTTTTCAACTCACTACTTCGCTTAAACTTCAATTTGCCAAACTCATCTTTTCTTAACATCACTTTAACAACATCTTATATATATATATATATCACAAAGCAATATCAAAACATATAATTTTCACAATTATCAAGCTCATTTAAAAAATCTCAAACATCACATATTACCCTCATTACCATGAGCTTTCACAATATCCTAACACCTCACATTTCAAACATTGAATTCACAATGTTTGCATTAAAACAACAATACCAATTTATATTTTTACTTAACCAATATTATCTCTTTTTCCTTTAAACAAAACCTTAACTGTATATATATATATCCCAACTTTACATAATCACACCTTGTCTCTACTAATCAACTCATTCAATATTAACAATTCGATATTATTTCCTCTGTCTAGCAAACTCAACATTAGCAAACCCAACATAAACTTTATTATAAAGAGGTTCAAAGTATAGAAGAAAAGTACATACTCTTATCTTGATTTGATTTTCAACTCATTTTCAATTTTATTCTTCTTTTCATTTCTTTATATTTCAATTCACATTATGCCCTACATAATATTGCTCATAAACATCAACATTAGCTTCCATGTTGCACACAACATGACATTTTTCATATGCATCAACAATATGCATATATCACATTACATTTTACAATTCGTTTCTCATAATCAATTAGGCACTATGCCTCAATTATAATTCATTTCCAACATCATTGCCAACAATCATGGTTTCTCATCACATCAACATAGTATACACATATATCATCAACTATATTGAACATCTCATATAACACAAATATTCTACAATTCATATTATGCCACATCCGAGACCAACCTAGGTGTCAATGCATATGCATGTATTACAAATTTCATTTCAAAACTTTTCTTTCTTTTTTTTTAATTCTATTTAAACTTTAAAAAATTTTTTTTTTGAACATCCACTTAGACCGAGAATCTCGAACCTAAGCTCTGATACCAAAATAATTGTAACACCCCGATACCCTATATAAGTACTATACATATACCTAGTATACATACAGTAAGTATATAAAGTATAAGGATGTCACTTTTCGTTACCCTTTAAAAACCTGTAACAGAGTTCTAACCACAATACGTTAATTTACATAACATTTACAAAATCATTTTCTTTATCAAAACTTTATTTATACATATAAATATCCTCTCGTCAGAAATACATCAAAATTAAAAGTTATACATGTATGCATTACCCTCTAGTTGGTCTCGACAAACCTTTACCCTTCTCGTGGCATAACGAAAAACTTTGCATCTTCCACCAAGCTACCTGCGCGATTACACATATGCGCTAAGCCCGAAAGCTTAATAGTACAAATATAAAATATAAACATACATTATAAATATTCTATTAAATAATGATATATCAATTCAATGTACAATTAGTTCTTATCATGTTTTTCCTTCTTAATTGCAACTTTCATATATCTTGACTAATTTCATATATTATATACGTATATACAAAACATTACCACCAACCACAATTCAATACTAATGCTCATAATCAATTCATCAATATACATACATTATATATATCATACCAATCAAGAGTCACATTTCCAAGGAAGACAATCCTTATCACCAAACATAATTCCTCATTAATACCCACAATCAATATACACATCATATATCGTACTTCACAACATTAGTTTGTTCACAATTCATTAATCATAAATCACATATCCAACAAAGGCAATTATTATTACCAACCATCATCCATCACTAATATCCATAATTTATATATTTCATTACTCATTTATTTCAACATTTATATATATCACATTTACAACAAATGACAGACTCGGGCCCAAAAGACACTAATATGCTATTCGACTTTCAGAGTTAATGCTTTGGTTTAATTATCACATTTATCAATATCCTAACTAGGCTTCAAGGACTCATCCAACCTAGCTTCAAGGGTTGTAACATCTCAATTAGGCTTCAAGGACTAGACCCAACCAAGCTTCAAGGGGAGTAAAACATGTTAAACTTCAACCCAACTTGGCTTCAAGGATTAAGCCCAACCTAACTTCAAGAGATTGTTACTATTAGGCATGCCACCAACAACAAAACTCTGAAAATGAATAACACATTAGATACACAATTCATTGATTATTTCATCATCAATATCATTTTCAATTCTCATCATCATTTAGGCAAACATGCCTCACATATCTCAATTGAATTATCATAGCCAATCACAATGGCTTCATATCACATTTGAGTTATCATTGCCAATAACAATGGCTTCATATCACATTTGAGTTATCATGGCCAATAACAATGGCTTCATATCACATTATATCTCAAATTACCTATCATGTTTCATCATTGATATATGCAACATCAATTACATTACTAAACAAACACATTATTAATCAATCATACCATATAGGCATGCTTCATTCATATCATTCAAGCATACATAATCCATTTCATTGCACATGTATCTTAAATTCATTGTCATATAATCCATATGTCCTTTTATTTCATTTTGATCATCATCATCAATCATGCTAACATCACATTTCATCATTTCTTAAGACACATTAACACCATTCGTTATTAGAACATTTATCATAACAAATTGCATTATACATACCTTTCTTTTGGATGATCATTATAGCTTTCACACTATACAAATGACAACATTAGTAACATTGAATTAACAATATAATAATCTACTTAATACATTTATACCAAGGGTGTTAAGTCTCAAAATCATATAAAAGATTACATTTATGTAAGTTTGTACTTACCTCAAGAACTACTCCCATCAATCTATACATTTCCTTTTCCAAGAATTCTTCACTTCCCAAATTAGGGCAAATCACCTTCTTTCAAAACCCTAATCCAAAGAATGATACAATCCATCAATTCCAATACAATTTATCACTTTTTAACCTCATTTCAAACCTTTATAACACACATTACAAACCAACTCTTCAAGCCAAAGCCCACGGTCATGGCCAACTCAACCCCCACGGGCGTGGGTTAAGGGATGGTTCTGCCACACTTGCACCTACCCTCCACGGCCATGGCTCCAAACAACTATGAATGGCCACGGCCATGGCACCCCAAGGCCACGGGCGTGGCATCCAAAATGCTACTGCCCCTCTTCCAAAATCATGTATTCTTCAATTCTAATTCCAACAAACATAAACAACTTGAAGATTAACAAGAATAATTAAATAAACTAAACATAAACAACAATTATCAACTCAAAACCCTAACACAAATTCAACACAACCACTTCCAACCTCATCACCAACTTAACTTCTCATCTATCAAGCAATTTAAACACTTAAAATCACATCTACAACAACTTAATCATACCATCATCAAACCACAATCCAACTCAAACATAACTTCAAATATAACAAGAGCAAACAAGAGAAAACTTACCAAAATGATGAAATTTCTTGAAATTCCAACTTGTATACTTAAGACCTTCCTTCAATTTGAGCTTGGAATCATCAAAACCCTCACTTGCTCTCTTGTCTCTTTGAGGAGCCGGCCACCATGGAAGAAAAGGAAAGAAAATCACAAATGAAGAGGAAAAGTCAAATTTCTCTTCTTCTTTAAATCTCCACCAAGCAAATTAAGTAGGAAAATACTAACATGCCCTCTTCTCATAAGCTTTCACTTACTATCATTAACATACCCTTTTAAGTAATTTCACATACAACAATTAAAATATCCTCTTCCCTTGACTTTCCATTTGACCAATGTATATGTTATATATATTGCCATATACACTACATATACATTTCTCTCTACACCTTACTTTCCTTTCAAAACAACACATAAACATTATCTTTAAATTTTCTTGATCAACTTAACAAATATACATAATCCACTAGCACCACAATATCAAAACTTCTAGGGCATAATTAGGGAATTACATGTTTCAACAATGATGAGTTCTTTTAGATGATCTTTCTTGTATCCACAATCCTTAGGTAGCTCTTGAGTCTCCTCATCTTGTTTATCATGATTATTCTTTGATGCATCAATTTGTTCAAGTGTACCTACAAAATCATCAAGAACACTACCTTTCTTTTGATCAAGTTTAGAGGATTCATCAAAAACAACATGCATTGATTCTTCAACCACTATAGTTCTTTCATTGAATACTCTATATGCTTTGCTAAATGATGAATATCCTAAAAATATGCCTTCATTTGATTTGGATGAGAATTTTCCAAGATTATCCTAAGGTATGAAATTTTGGGTATTCTTCCATTCCATAGCTCATAAGAAGTTATATTTATCAAAGGTCTCTTATAGACACGATTTGAAATGTAACAAGTAGTATTAACAGCTTTTGCTCGAAAGTAAGATGATAGTTCATACTTATTGAGCATTGTTCTAGCCATTTCAACTAAAATTCTATTTTTCCTTTCAACCACAACATTTTATTGTGGTGTTCTAGGAGCCGAAAAGTTATGTGAAATACCAAGTTCATTGCAAAAGTTTTCAAAATTTTTATTTTCAAATTCTTTTCCATGATCACTTGTAATAGATATGATCACATTGCCTTTTTCATTTTGAACTCTTTTTGCTAATATTTTAAAATGATTAAAAGCTTCATTCTTTTGAGCTAGAAAATTTATCCATGTAAACCTTGAGTATTCATCCACAAGTACAAATGCATATAATTTTTCACCTAGGCCAGCAACTCTATTTGGTCCAAACAAATCTAAATGAATAAGTTCCAAAGATCTAGATGTACTTACAACATTTTTAGATTTAAATGAGCTTTTAAGCTGCTTACCAAATTGGCAAGGTTCATATGTTCTATCTTTATTAAATTTGACTTTGGGAAGACTATCAATAAGCTCTTTTTTACGAATGTATTACAAATGATCCATACTAGTCTAGTCTTCTATGCCACAATTAAGCATCATTATAAATAGAAATAAAAAATTTAAATGCATTGTTGGAATTTATGCCAATTCTATATGTGTTACTGATTCTAGCTCCTTTGAATGCAATTTCACCATTTAAATTTGTAACTTTGCATCCTTTGGAATCAAAATTTACATTATATCCTTTATCACATGATTGACTTACACTAAGCATATGTGTTTCAACCCATCAACAAGCCAAACATTTTTAATCAAATTTTTACCAAGCATGCCAATAGAGCCAATGTCAATTATTTTACATTTAGCATTGTTTCCAAAAGTAACATTACCTCCACGCTTATAAGTGAGAGTTATAAAAAGCTTTGCATTCCCCGTCATATGCCTTGAACATCCACTATCCATAAACCAAGAACTCTCATTGATAGTGGATTTTAGACATACCTCATTGGAGTCTTTTTCATCCTCAATAGCCATGAGACATAGATTAGCAATTTCTTCCTCATCTTCTTCTTCTTCTTCGCTTAAGGAAGAGTCATCCCATATAGCTTTGAGAGATTTCTTCTTTTTCTTTATCCCACTTTTTTTTGTTCTTCAATTTGAAGCAATCCGACTTGATATGCCCAGATTTGCCATATTCATAGATTTTACTTTATTCTTTTTATCTTTGAAGAAAGTTTTAGAATGTGTACCTTTGTTAGTTTGCAATCATCTCTTTGTCTTCCAATCATTCATCCTTTTATAAAACAATTTCATTTCTTCTTCATCATCACTATCTTCATTGGTTGAACTCTCAACTTCTTTGATTGCTTTGAGAGCTATTGCTTTCCTCTTTTCCTTTTCACCTTGTTCTTCATCACTTTTGGTGTGCAATTCGAAGGTGAGTAGTTTTTCGACAAGTTCATCAGTTCTCAAGAAACTTAGATCATGAGCTTCTTTTATTGAAGAAACCTTAGGCTCAAAGTTCTTTTACCTCTAAGTGCTCTCAAGATTTTTCTATTGACTTCATCTTGATCATATATTTTGTCATATTTCTTTAATTCGTTGACGATAGTAAGTAATCGATTTGTCATGTCGGTAACATTTTTGCTGTGCTTCTTCTTGAATAGCTCATACTCATGTTTATACATTTGCTTCTTAGTAAGCCTCACTTGGGTAGTACCCTCACGATAGTTCTCAAGAGTTTTCCAAATGCAATGAGCACAAGTAAGATGTTGGACTCTCCCACCTTCTTCTCTTGAAATATAGTTCAACAAGATGGAGGCTGCCCTATGGTTTTTAAATCTATCTTTTGCGTTGGCATTTGACCATTGTGATTTAGGAAGAGGAACTTGGACACCACCAACTTCATAAGTAGGAGGCTTCCACTCATTTTCAACATAGTCCCAAAGTTCTATTCCCTTACTAACTAGAAAAAAAATATATTTTTTATTTCCAATAGGAATAATTGGTTCCATTAAAGTATGGTCTAAGAAGAGGGTTAAGATTTCCATGAGAGGATGAAGAAGAGGTTGCCATTTTGGATCAAATTTCACAATTAAGTTTAAGAAATTGACAAACTCTGATACTAATTGTCGTCCCAAGATAGCAGCTGTAGACCCTTAATTTTTTATCCAGTCCAGTCCGTTATTTTTTATAGTCCAAAATAATTTTTGTGGTATTTTATTAAATAATATTTATTTAGTATTTATTTTTTATATGTTTTAATAAAATAAAATAATAAATAAATAAACCAAAATAAAAATAAAAATAAAAATCGGCGACCAAAAAATTCGTTTCCAAAAAGGTTGGATGTAATGGCCTTGGGCCATTTCGCTCGCAGGAAAATCCTGCGGGTGAAATGGTTTTGCCCTCAATTTTCCACGCAGCGCCCCAATTCGCAATCCCTCGCAGCAGCCTGCAGTAACTTTTTTCGCCAGCGAAATTTTTCCGACGCAATTTTTTTCGAAATATTTGGTTTTGGTTTCCTTTTCCTAATTAATGATAATTTCCTTAAACAATTAAAATTAATCATCTAAATTTCCTATAAATAAGACTAAAAACAACACAAAAAAAAACTTTTGGAGAAAAACTTTGAGAGAACGGAGGAGGAATTTTTAGGAGGAGGAATCAGACTTTGGACTGGGACTTGGATTTTGAACTGGAACTTTACAAATTGATCAGACTTTCTTAGAAGAGAATAAGGAAGCAAGCAATCAAGTTATCAAAGGCAGCAACCTTGCCTTTTCCCTTGTTCATCCAAGAAGTAATGTTTGGTGGAACCAACGAACGAAGGTTTGAATCTTTAATTTCTTTTTATTTCTTACAGTAGCTTCGTTCTTTATTTGATTCATAAGATTATACACGCAAAACTTTGATCTTTGAAGATCTAATAATTTGATCTTCATTTCCAAAAACCTTAAATGATTTCCGCTGTTTCTAAATACCTTAAAAACCTTAATTCATTTCTTTGTTTTCTAAAAATCTTAAATGATTCCCTCTATTTCTTTTAAAACTCAAGAACCCTAATTTTGTTTCTTCTAAAATTTAAAACACTAAATTGATCTTTTTATTTCCAAAAACCCTAAAAAATACTTTCTATTTCCAAAAATCTTAAATTGTCTTGCCTATTTCTAAAAACTTTATAAACTCTAAACTATTTTCCTCCATTCCAAAACCAAGACGGTAACCCCAAACTAGCTAACCTAAACCCAAAGTTTCTTAAACCCTAATTCCTTTAAAACCTTAAACCCTAGTTTTCCTAAACCCTAATCTTTAAAACCCTAAACATTCAAGCCCAATATAGTAAATCCAAAATAATAATCCAGTAACCGTGAGTCCTAAACTCAAATGTTTTAAAGTATCCAAACCCTAATTTCATGATTTTACCCCTCAAACCCTAATTTGGTTAATCAAAGAACCTTATCAATCTCTTAAATTATCCATTTCAATTTTCTTAAAATGTCCAGTAGAATTATTCATTTAAAAAATAATATTAGTTACACAAAATTCCAAAACCCTATTTTCTAAATTCTAAACCCTAAAATCTTAATTTTCAACACCAAAACCTACAATCCTAGAAGCCAATTTCTAAAAGGCCTACAACCCTAAATATTGACCTCATCGAAGGGGTCAATATTCATTTGTGTATTATGAGTCTGCACATTTAACTTTCTTTTTTCCAAAGCCCTAATTTAGTAATTAAAATTCTAAAATCCTATTTTAAGATACGAACCCTAAATTATATATTTATTGCTTTATTTTATTCTAGATTTAATTATGTAGTTTATTATATACTTTGATTTATTTTCAATGCTTGATTTATTTAATTTATCATGGATGAATGTTTATTTTGTATTTTGATTGATCTCTTTGATGAATGATTTATTTATGATGAATGGTTATTTACTTCTATCGATTTATTTAGATTTTCAAATGTTGTAAGAGGTATATTTCCACTTTGTGGGTACCTCATTAGTTAAATATCATGTAATTTAAATTGATTTTATATTTTAGACCAATATAAAGGGTATGTTTCTACCTTTCAGTGAGTGACCTATTAGTTTAGACATGGATGATGTAAGGACATGTTTCCATCCTCGGATGGGTGTCCATTTATTTATTTTGCTTGGACATTGCTTTGATTTTAATATAATGATGCTTTATTTCAATTATTGCATGTAATATGGATAATATTGTTATATTTAAGAATTTTATAATATTAAGACCTGTAAAGGAGGCCGGTTCTAATGAACCAGGCGTTATGGGGGTGCTGGGCCAATTCTCACCTTCCCCACACGTATCCAACTTTCCAAACCCATTAGGGGGTTGGGGATTCCTTAGGAATCGAGTCATCCACCCCTTTCTTTTTTTCGGCCAGTCCGGGTGGCGACTCCATTTTCTCCAAACTTAGGTCCGTGTTCTCTAAGGCCCCGAGCCTAAATAGTGCCGAAATCACAAGAACCATTCCATCGGGAGTGGGGGCAAAAATCCCCGCTCACAGGAGCCAAGAGGGAAAGTGAATTAGTATGGCTTAAGAAAAGATGGTTAATTCAAAAAATTCAAAGATTAAAAAGAAGTGTAGAATATGTAGAAGAAGATTAAGTAGAAGATGGAACACAAAGATTTATAGTGGTTTGGATTTATCTTAATCCTGCATCCAGTTCCTTAACAACTTGTTGAGATTCCACTAGCTTTAATTTTTTACAAGCTTAATTCTATCTTGGTGCTTTATCTAGCTCACACCAAACTACTTACAATGGTTTGAGATTACTTCCTCACAACCCTTGCAAGAGTTTTCCCAAGCTCACTCTCATAACCTAAGTGTTTCCAAGCTCACACTCAAACTTAAGATGGTGTTCAAGAAGGCTATTACAATTCAAAAAATTATTAAACATAAAGTTACATAAGGTATTTATAGCCTTCTTCAAGTCAAGAATTAGCCATTTGAAGTTGATTTCAACATGTTTGATTATTGACTTCCACTAATTTCTCTACTAGAGTAATTTTCTGGTCAAACTTATAAAGGTCAAGTCAAAAGTGGTGAGGTCAGAATTATGCATGGTCCGGTTGGATTAATTAAAATTCTGCTAAATGCTCTTCCAACGGTTGGTCCATGTGGCTTTCACTTATTGAGTGGAGATCCAACGGCTTCTAACTTTCCTTGGTCCATTAATTTTTTAAGCATACCCTCAACTAGGAAACCTATTGGATATTTTGGGAAAAGTTGCCTTGTATGGTCTGGTTAGAATGTCATTAAGTTTGGTCAAACTTTTGTGGTACTTTGAAAAAATAGGAGTACTTCTAACCATGAATCCTTCTTTGTGATTTAGCTCTATCCTCATTCGAGGGTCCAATCAGTAAGACATATGGTCCAGTCAAACTTCACGTGGTATGGTAAGATTATGGGAGTACTCTCCACCGTGAAACCTTTTGTGTCTTTTTGGCACATTTAGTCATCAATGGTATGGTTGATCTTCTATGTGGTCTGATTGGACTTTTTATATTTCCTTCAATGGAAATAACTTTCTAAAAAATGAAACTTAGTACAAGTGTTAGGTAAATTCAATTTGATTGCCTAAGATAAAAAAATATGAGGGTTTGGTTAACAAACATAAATGTTTGAATGGTTTAATTCATTTCATTAATTATTTTTATGTTGATTATTTTAGTTTCAATTTGTAAGAGGTATGTTTCCACTTTGTGGGTACCTCATTAATTAAGTTCCAATGTAATTTAATTTATTTTGAATTTTTTAATTAATGTAAAGGGAATGTTTTCACTAAATGGTAGATGTCCTATTTTATTTAGTTTTAGACATTAGACATTTTAAAAGGCATGTTTCCATCTATGGATGGGTGCCCATTTTGTTTGCTTCATTTTAATAAAGTGATGGATGTATATTGCTTTTGATAATTACATGTATTATGGATGATATAATATTTAAGAATTCAATAATATTTAGACCTGAAAAGGAGGTCGGTTTCAATGAATCGGGCGTTATAGGGGTGTTGGATTATTCTCACCTTCCCCATATGTACCCAACTTTGCGAACCCATTAGGGAGTTGGGGATTCTTTAGGAATCGAGTCATCCACCCCTTTCTTTTCCCTATCTATCTGGGTGGCAACTCCATTTTCTTCGAGTTTAGGCCCGTGTTCTCTAAGGCCCTAAGCCTAATAGTGCCAAAGTCACAGTGGTGACTCCACTGGGGATAAGAGAAGTTGATTCCGTTAGTCTTTATATTATTTTATTCTTTCTTATTATGATATTGTCCATTGCATCATTTAGATTGCATTGTATGTATGAGTTAGGACTCTCATGTAATCCGTGTTGTGTTATATAAGGGATACCATACGTTCACTTAAGGTATAGAGATCTATCATGGCATAACCACTCATGGCCTTGTACCTTTTGGTTTATGCTTGCTATAGGAGCCTAAACTTTTCAAAAAAAAAAAAGACTAAAGCTCATGTCATTCGCCTAGCTACTTTCCTTAAGTTTTTACCCCAAATGCATATTGTTTTACTATATGGATATATCTTGGTTTAAACCATGGCTTATTTGGTTTATTCTTTTTCTAATATGACCTACCTATGCTGTAAGCTCAAAATAGTTTTATTCTTTTAAGCTAAAAGGCAAAAAATATTTTTAAAAAATTCTTTTTCAAGAAGGTTTTTGGGCATGAAAACCATTCAAGAGGGGTCAAAAATCTTTTTCCACCTTATGGCCCAAACTTAAAAGCCCAAGGGTTTTGAAACAAAATTATCTTTCACTTCTTCTAAAACTACAACCTTTTCTTAAAAGAACATACAAATATTTAGGTCAATTATGAAATGCCAAAAATCAATTGTGAGCCTAATTTATACCAAGAATCATTAATCATGGGCTTCTTTTTATCATGGATCATTAATTATTTTTCCAAATGGGAAATCTATTTATGATAAACCTATTAATTTTTTTTAAATCTAATATAGCATAAAAGTCATTTTTAGCTGATTCAATGGATTAAAGCCTAAGTAATGGAAATTATCATGGACTGACTTCTATATTTGTGAATGTAACTATTGGTTAAAATCGTCCAAGGAATTTTTTACGAAAATAAGATATCCCATGTGTGGACCCTTAACTTTTGACCTAGTCCAATCCGATAGTCGAAAATAATTTTTGTAGTATTTTAATTATTTATAATATTGAATAGTTATTTTTAATAAAAATAAAAAAATAAAAAATCAAATGGATCTACGGACGACAGGCGACAGCGCTGCCGCGCAGCATGGTAATTTCACCGCAGAAACTTTCTGCGGCGAATTAGGCACTGCCCAATTCACCGTAGCTGGGCTTGCCCAGTTTGCCATAGGCGCTACCTATAGAAAATTGGCTTGCCTAGTTCACCCAGCCCGATCCTAGTAGCAATTTTGCCAGCACAACCTCGCAGGCCCAGCAGCCCGTACGCGCTACTGATTTTTTTACCAAACCTTATTTCACATGGTTTTGTGATTTTTTCCTAAACAATTAGTATTTCTTTATTAAAAAAGGATTAGGTCTTTTATTTTCCTATAAATAATAGTATTTAACACACAGAGAAAGGAGGACGAAAAAAAAGGAGAAAAAGGATTGGAATTGGATTTCGGCCAGGAGAGAGTAGGAAGATTTTTTGGGACTTTGAGAACCAGGAACACAGAAAAGAAATTAGCAAGGAAACTCAAATATCAAATAGAGAGAATCTAAAAAAATCAAGCAGAAAAAATAATCAACAAGGCAGTAGCTTAGCTCACTGTCTTATTGTAACACCCCGATACCCTATATAAGTACTATACATATACTTAGTATACATACAGTAAGTATATAAAGTATAAGGAAGTTACTTTTCGTTATCTTTTTAAAAACCTGTAACAGAGTTCAAACCATAATACGTTAAT
This sequence comes from Garcia nutans, assembly GCA_947685225.1. Lineage (NCBI taxonomy): Eukaryota > Viridiplantae > Streptophyta > Magnoliopsida > Malpighiales > Euphorbiaceae > Garcia > Garcia nutans. The sequence continues at coordinate 9,076,725 of CANTUV010000068.1, forward strand.
TTAAATAACATTCACAAAATCATTATCTTTGTCAAAACTCCATTTATACATATAAATACTCTCTCATCAGAAATACATCATAATTAAAAGTTATACATGTATGCATTACCCTCTAGTTGGTCTCGACAAATTCTTACTCTTCTCGTGGCATAACAGCTGGACTTCCAAATCAACTGCATATTCACCTGCGCGATTACACAACCGCGCTAAGCCCGAGAGCTTAGTAGTACAATATAAAATATAAACATAGCTTATAGAAATTCTAACATATAATAATTCTATATTCATTCCATATACAATTAATTCTTATCATGTTTTTCTCTTTTTAAATTGCACCTTTCATATATCTCGACTAATTTCATAGATTATGTAAATATATATACATACCATTATTACCAATTCCAACCTGTCACTAATACTCACAATCAATTTATCAATACACACATTATACATCATACCAATCATGAATCACCTTTCCAATGAAGACAATCATTATCACCATCCACAATTCATTAATAATATCCACAATCAATATATCAATATACATACATTATATATCATACTAATCAAAAGTCACATTTTCCAAAGAAGACAATCCTTATCACCAAACACAATTCATCATTAATACCCATAATCAATACACACATCACATATCATACTTCATAACATTAGTTTGTTCACAATTCATTAATCATACATCACATTTCTCACAAAGGCAATTATTATCACCAACCATCATCCTTCACTAATATCCACAATTTATATATCTCATTACTCATGTATTCCAACATTTGTATATATATATCATATTTACAACAAATGACAGACTCGGGCCCAAAAGACACTAATATGCTATTCGACTTTCAGAGTTAATGCTTTGGTTAAATTTTCACATTCATAAATATCCCAACTAGGCTTCAAGGATTAAGTTCAACCAAGCTTCAAGGGGAACAAAGCATGCTAAGTATCAACCCAACTTGGCTTCAAGAACTAATCCAACCTAGCTTCAAGGGTTGTAACATCTCAATTAGGCTTCAAGGACTAGACCCAACCAAGCTTCAAGGGGAGTAAAACATGTTAAACTTCAACCCAATTTGGCTTCAAGGATCAAGCCCAACCTAACTTCAAGAGATTGTTACCATTAGGCATGCCACCAACAACAAAACTCTGAAAATGAATAACACATTAGATACACAATTCATTGTTTATTTCATCATCAATATCATTTTCAATTCTCATCATCATTTAGGCAAACATGCCTTACATATCTCAATTGAATTATCATAGCCAATCACCATGGCTTCACATCACATTATGTCTCAAATCACATTTCATGTTTCATCATTGATATATGCAGGATCAATTACATTACTAAACAAACATGTTATTAATCAATCATACCATATAGGCATGCTTTAATCACATCATTCAAGCATACATAATCCATTTCTTTGTACATGTATCTTAAATTCATTGTCATATAATCCATATGTCCATTTATTTCATTTTGATCATCATTATCAATCATAATAACATCACATTTCATCATTTCTCAAGACACATTAACACCATTCATTATTAAAACATTTATCCTAACAATTTGCATTGCACATACCTTTCTTTTGGATGATCATTATAGCTTTCACACTATACAAATGACAATATTAGTAACATTGAATTAACAATATAATAATCTACTTAACACATTTATACCAAGGGTGTTAGGTCTCAAAATCATATAAAAGATTACATCTATGTAAGTTTGTACTTACCTCAAAAGCAAATCACACCACTCTTAACACTTTCCTTTATCCAAGATCTTCACTTCCCAAACTTAGGGCAAATTACCTTCTTTCAAACCCTAATCCAAACATAACACAATCCATCAATTCCAATACCATTTAATCACTTAATAACTTCATCTTAAACCTTAAATCACCAAATTACACTTCAACATCATTCATTATAGGCCACGGTCGTGGCCACCATAACCCCCATGGGCGTTGGGTACAAAACAGTTCTGCCACCCAAGCTTCCATCCTCCACGACCATGGCACCAAAAGCCTACCAATGGCCATGGCCATGGCCAATCAAGGCCATGGGCGTGGCATCAAAAAGGCTACTGCCTTCGGCCAACTTCCCATTTCCAAGCCTAAAATTCCAACAAACACCAACAACAAGAAGATCTTTGAAAATAATGAAGCAAACACAAGGAAAACATCATGTAACACTTCAAAATCCTAAAACACTTTCAACTCCAACACTTCCAACAACAACACCTCTTAACCCTCTTCACTTAAAATCAAAAATAACATTTGAAAACACATCACAAACACATTTAATCATTATCTCAACAAACCAAAATTTATTTCAAACTCCACTTCAAAAGAATAAAGGAAATCAAGAAAAAAGAGCTTACCGAAATTGTTGAATTTCACAAATCTTTCACTTAATTCCTTGAATCTCCTTTCAATTTGAGTTTAGAAATCAAAACAACACTTTGCTCTCTTCCTCCCTTTGGATAGCCGGCCACACACACATGAGAAAAGACAAGAAAATGAGCAAGTCAACCTTTCTTTCCTTCTTTTAATCTCCACCATGCAATCCTACAAGGAAAATTACTAAAACACCATTAACCATTTAACTAGCCTCTTGTCTCTTATGTGCCCATTTATGTAATTTCACACTCAACAAAATAAATATCTCTTCCCCCTTGACTCTCCCTTTTGACCAACTTATATGTTATATATATTACCATATAATCAACATATACATCTCTCTCTAAACCCTCTTTTCTTTCCCAAAACACATATACATAAACCTTCTCTTCCCATTTCTTTTCTCTTCACATAACATATACATTCAATTCAACTTACAACAACAACATAATCAAAACTTCTAAGGCATACATGAGGATATTACAATTCTCTCCCCCTTTAAATAATTTCGTCCTCGAAATTATCTAGTATAATTGTAATCCATTCATAATACCATACCATCTTAACTTCCATATTCATTATATCATCAAATCATATAGCTTCAACTCTCCTCTTTAGAATCAACCACCTTCTTTAAATTCCATAACTCATCATTCTATATGTTTATACATCTTGTTACTTCCTTAATCAAACATTCAAAAGAGCTCATTACATTTCTTGTTAATGTCTTTATATAAGAATCAGATCATTTTATAGTACATTTATACTCCATCTAATCTTTATATTTAATATATTTTGTTCTTTCACTTCTTTGTAATTACTCTCTTAACTTTAACCTTAAAAACCATTGATTTATATCTGAGCATTAATTATCCCTTCATTACAATCACTGTCTAAATAGACACTTATCAACCCTCAATGGATAACAAGATCCTTATTTCCACAAATAAAGTTACTTCTTTAACATGCATTTCACTTAACTTACATATTAATACATTACCTTTTTATTTATTTTATAAATAACCCATCTTTACCCTTTTTATCATGATTTATAACTACTATAATTCCATTCGTTCATGTTTATTCACACTTTAACATTTTACATCATATACATTATCATGTAAATAATTACACTATTGGTACAACTACACACATTAAATCTTAATAATGATTGATAATCTTAATCAAATCTAGATCAATTGATCTATTTGTCACTATATACCCACATTCCAATCTTGTTCAATTCCAACCAATGATTAATTTACTTTAACTTATCATAAAATTTCATAATATTCATATATATATATATAACTTCATTCCATTAGGGCAAACTTATATTCAATTCATGATCTCTTCTGATCCATTTTCAGTCAAATCATCTTGATAACAAATCACTTCAAATTATCTTTTAATATACACATAGTTTATTCTCTATTATCTTACTATAATACCCACCAATTCTCATAAAAATTTTATACCATATTTACCATCTACAATTCATTCACTCAAACCTCGAGTTATATACCTTAAACATATTCTATAATTTCTCCCTTTTTAATATCTCTTCACATTTCATATCATTGTTTTATATATATATATATATATATATTTTATATTATCCACAACTCAACACATTTCCATAATTTCCTCTTTCTCTCTTTATTTTCACAATTATAACCAAATTTTTAACATAAAATGATAAAGTACAACTTTATCCATCATAACTTTTAACTATACTCCTCCAACATAATTTCAATCTCACCAAATCTGTATTACAATCCTTTTATCTAAGATCCAAATCCATGGATAACAAAATTAACCGATCAAATACGCTGAACAAAACACATGGCTTTAAGAGATTAATACTCAAGTCTGAGACTTTCAAATCAATACTGTTCTTCTCATAATTTTATTCTCAATCTATACAAATACAAGGCTAAGGTGTATCTCAAAAATTACATATTCCTTCTTTACATTTTTACTATATCAGAAGTTAACACATTTCAACTCCATTTCAACCAAATTTGCATTCGATTATATGATCTTTATCAACTTAAGTCACGTTTCAACAATATTATTATATACATATTCAATCATATACAGTTCTTATACAATTTCTATTCGTCACTTCATTTCTAATCCATTTACAATCTCTTATAATATAATTACATAGAACTTTTTATATGTGAATACTTTGGGACTCTAAATATCATATAATCATCAAATTTAAAGCTCACCAACAATTTCCACTGTCCACTATTACTCAAGTCCATTTCATACTTACTTTTATCACATAATCCAATTAGCTTTACCCAGTTCCAGACCTACTCTCTCTTAGGTCCACTTATACATACAACATCATTTCCATATCATTAATTCTATAATTATACCATATACATAGTCATAGATCATCTACAAAACATGATTCACACCTTTATGTATATATGTATAATTTCATTCACATGTCATATACATGTACACACTTAATTTTATGCTCTTATTTTATTTTCCTTTTTCATACATTCAATACAAATTTAATGTTCATCACTTTCTTTTAAACACTATCATTCTCATTCTTCCAATATAATATAAAGTATTTATTCACACTACAAATATATATATATATATGTATTCCAACTACAATAACACTTCACATCCATCTTGGTCACCTTCCAAATGTGACATCTCTTTCCCTTTCGTCTTTCAAAGCATTTAATACACTTCCATATCCATTTTACCCTTTCCAGTAATGTGGCTTAAAATAGCTCATTTTCATTTGCTCCTCCACTACCCCTTTTACATCAAAACAAATTCTCATATTATCAATCACATTACTCAATTCATAATACTTTCATGTGCAATATAAGTTATTTCACCTAGCTCATGTATTGAATATACATTAAACTATCAATATCCAAATAATCTTTATCAAATTCCACTAGAACTTTAACTTTTCAACTTACTACTTTGCTTAAACTTCAATTTCCCAAACTCATCTTTTCTTAATATCACTTTAAAAACATCTTACGTGTATATATATATCACAAAGCAATATCAAAACATATAATTCTCACAATTACCAAACTCATTTCAGAATCTCAAATATCGTATATTACCACCATTACCATGAGCTTCCACCATATTCAAGCATCTGACATTTCTAACATTAAATTCACAATGTTTGCATTAAAATAACAATACCAATTTATATTCTTACTTAACCAATATCATCTCTTTTTCCTTTAAACAAAACCTTAACTGTATATACATCCCAACTTTACATAATCACACTTTGTCTCTACTAATCAACTCATTCAATATTCCACCATACTCTCCTCATTTAAATAACATAACTTTCAATATTAACAATTCGATATTATTTCCTCTGTCTAGCAAACTCAACATTAGCAAACCCAACATAAACTTTATTATAAAGAGGTTCAAAGTATAGAAGAAAAGTACATACTCTTATCTTGATTTGATTTTCAACTCATTTTCAACTTTATTCTCCTTTTCATTTCTTTATGTTTCAATTCATATTATGTCCTACATAATATTGCTCATAAACATCAACATTACATTCCATGTTGCACACGACATAACATTTTTCATATGCACCATCAATATGCATATATCACATTACATTTCAAAATTCGTTTCTCATAATTAATTAGGCACTATGCCTCAATTATAATTCATTTCCAACATCATTGCCAACAATCATGGTTTCTCATCACATCAACATAGTATACACATATATCATCAACTATATTGAACATCTCATATAACACAAATATTCTACAAGTCATATTATGCCACATCCGAGACCAACCTAGGTGTCAATGCATACGCATGTATTACAAATTTCATTTCAAAACTTTTCCTTTTTACTTCTATTTAAACTTTTCAAATTTTTTTTTTCTTTTTAATTTCACTTAGGCCGAGAATCTCGAACCTAAGCTCTGATACCAAAACAATTGTAACACCCCGATACCCTATATAAGTACTATACATATACTTAGTATACATACAGTAAGTATATAAAGTATAAGGATGTCACTTTTCGTTATCTTTTTAAAAACCTGTAACAGAGTTCAAACCATAATACGTTAATTTAAATAACATTCACAAAATCATTATCTTTGTCAAAACTCCATTTATACATATAAATATTCTCTCATCAGAAATACATCATAATCAAAAGTTATACATGTATGCATTACCCTCTAGTTGGTCTCGACAAATTCTTACTCTTCTCGTGGCATAACAGCTGGACTTCCAAATCAACCGCATATTCACCTGCGCGATTACACAACCGCGCTAAGCCCGAGAGCTTAGTAGTACAATATAAAATATAAACATACCTTATAGAAATTCTAACATATAATAATTCTATATTCATTCCATATACCATTAATTCTTATCATGTTTTTCTCTTTTTAAATTGCACCTTTCATATATCTCGACTAATTTCATAGATTATGTAAATATATATACATACCATTATTACCAATTCCAACCTGTCACTAATACTCACAATCAATATATCAATACACACATTATACATCATACCAATCATGAATCACCTTTCCAATGAAGACAATCATTATTACCATCCATAATTCATTAATAATATCCACAATCAATATATCAATATACATACATTATATATCATACTAATCAAAAGTCACATTTTCCAAAGAAGACAATCCTTATCACCAAACACAATTCATCATTAATACCCATAATCAATACACACATCACATATCATACTTCATAACATTAGTTTGTTCACAATTCATTAATCATACATCACATTTCTCACAAAGGCAATTATTATCACCAACCATCATCCTTCACTAATATCCACAATTTATATATCTCATTACTCATGTATTCCAACATTTGTATATATATATCATATTTACAACAAATGACAGACTCGGGCCCAAAAGACACTAATATGCTATTCGACTTTCAGAGTTAATGCTTTGGTTAAATTTTCACATTCATAAATATCCCAACTAGGCTTCAAGGATTAAGTTCAACCAAGCTTCAAGGGGAACAAAGCATGCTAAGTATCAACCCAACTTGGCTTCAAGAACTAATCCAACCTAGCTTCAAGGGTTGTAACATCTCAATTAGGCTTCAAGGACTAGACCCAACCAAGCTTCAAGGGGAGTAAAACATGTTAAACTTCAACCCAACTTGGCTTCACGGATCAAGCCCAACCTAACTTCAAGAGATTGTTACCATTAGGCATGCCACCAACAACAAAACTCTGAAAATGAATAACACATTAGATACACAATTCATTGTTTATTTCATCATCAATATCATTTTCAATTCTCATCATCATTTAGGCAAACATGCCTTACATATCTCAATTGAATTATCATAGCCAATCACCATGGCTTCATATCACATTATGTCTCAAATCACATTTCATGTTTCATCATTGATATATGCAGGATCAATTACATTACTAAACAAACATGTTATTAATCAATCATACCATATAGGCATGCTTTAATCACATCATTCAAGCATACATAATCCATTTCTTTGTACATGTATCTTAAATTCATTGTCATATAATCCATATGTCCATTTATTTCATTTTGATCATCATTATCAATCATAATAACATCACATTTCATCATTTCTCAAGACACATTAACACCATTCATTATTAAAACATTTATCCTAACAAATTGCATTGCACATACCTTTCTTTTGGATGATCATTATAGCTTTCACACTATACAAATGACAATATTAGTAACATTGAATTAACAATATAATAATCTACTTAACACATTTATACCAAGGGTGTTAGGTCTCAATATCATATAAAAGATTACATCTATGTAAGTTTGTACTTACCTCAAAAGCAAATCACACCACTCTTAACACTTTCCTTTATCCAAGATCTTCACTTCCCAAACTTAGGGCAAATTACCTTCTTTCAAACCCTAATCCAAACATAACACAATCCATCAATTCCAATACCATTTAATCACTTAATAACTTCATCTTAAACCTTAAATCACAAAATTACACTTCAACATCATTCATTATAGGCCACGGTCGTGGCCACCATAACCCCCACGGGCGTGGGGTACAAAACAGTTCTGCCACCCAAGCTTCCATCCTCCATGACCATGGCACCAAAAGCCTACCAATGGCCACGGCCATGGCCAATCAAGGCCACGGGCGTGGCATCAAAAAGGCTACTGCCTTCGGCCAACTTCCCATTTCCAAGCCTAAAATTCAAAAAAACACCAACAACAAGAAGATCTTTGAAAATAATGAAGCAAACACAAGGAAAACATCATGTAACACTTCAAAATCCTAAAACAATTTCAACTCCAACACTTCCAACAACAACACCTCTTAACCCTCTTCACTTAAAATCAAAAATAACATTTGAAAACACATCACAAACACATTTAATCATTATCTCAACAAACCAAAATTTATTTCAAACTCCACTTCAAAAGAATAAAGGAAATCAAGAAAAAAGAGCTTACCAAAATTGTTGAATTTCACAAATCTTTCACTTAATTCCTTGAATCTCCTTTCAATTTGAGTTTAGAAATCAAAACAACACTTTGCTCTCTTCCTCCCTTTGGGTAGCCGGCCACACACACATGAGAAAAGACAAGAAAATGAGCAAGTCAACCTTTCTTTCCTTCTTTTAATCTCCACCATGCAATCCTACAAGGAAAATTACTAAAACACCCTTAACCATTTAACTAGCCTCTTGTCTCTTATGTGCCCATTTATGTAATTTCACACTCAACAAAATAAATATCTCTTCCCCCTTGACTCTCCCTTTTGACCAACTTATATGTTCTATATATTACCATATAATCAACATATACATCTCTCTCTAAACCCTCTTTTCTTTCCCAAAACACATATACATAAACCTTCTCTTCCCATTTCTTTTCTCTTCACATAACATATACATTCAATTCAACTTACAACAACAACATAATCAAAACTTCTAAGGCATACATGAGGATATTACACTTATTCTCAATTCAACCAAAAAATACAAAGGTTTTGTAATCATTGTCTTTGCCAAAGCTCATCCAAAATTTTGTTCAAACATTTTGGTGGAGCCAACAAACGGAGGTGTGTCTTTCTAACTTAAATCATTTAAATTTATATTGAGATAACTTATTATTATTTCATCCATCAAATTTTCTTCATTTAAAGTTCATTCTTTTAACTTTTAATTTATATACCAATATACAGTAAGCATAGTAGTTTCTTTTTGTTGTTTGCATGACCAATATCTTGTTCCATTAAATCACCATAGCATTAGATCATTCAAATAATATTTTAAACATCCAATAGCCATATTACATATAAGTATTTATCAAAAATTCATGTTAAAGTGGTCTTAGTATTTTTATAATAATCATATTTTGATAAAACCCTAATCTGTATTTCTAAAGATCAAAAACCCTAGAAACTCTAATTTCCCATCTAAAACCCTAAAAACCATATTGCATGTTTAAAACCCTAATCCTTTTCCATAAGAATTCCAAACCCTAATTTAAATTAAACCCTAATTTAATTTGTTAAAACCTTAATCAATTTTGTTTATTTTATTATCACAGTAGTTATTTCTTTTTAAATATTTAAGTTTTAATCTTATTTTCATAGGCTTGTACCTTATTCACTTCAATCCCAAATTATAAATTTTAATCACACTGTAGCATAATCTTTCAAGAATAATAAACTTAACAATAATACTAGTTCTTTAAGATTCCAAAACCCTAAATCATTTTCCCGAATCCAAAATTCTTTAAAACCCTAATTCTAAATACCAAAACCATATTTCCTCAAACTTTAAATCTCATAACCCTAATTTCTTAAATCCTAAATCCTAAACCTTAACCTTGTTTATTTAATGGGTTGAATTCTAATTTTATTTTATTTATTTGATTATGTGATTTGTTATATGTTAATGATGAATAGTTTATTTTATTTTATGAATGGTTTCCTTTTATTTATAATTAGATGATTGAATATTCTTTTATTCGTCCTAGTTTTAAAATTGTAAGAGGTATGTTTCCACTTTATGGGTACCCCATTAGTTAAATTTTATGTAATTTATTTTATTTTAAAGTTTTTGGACCAATGTAAAGGACACGTTGCAAGTGGGGATTTTCGCCTCCACTCTTGGTGGAATAGTTCTTGCGACTTCGACACTGTTTAGGCTCGGGGTTTTAGAGAACATTGGCATAAGCCCGAAGAAAATGGAGTTGCCACCCGAATGGGCCCAAAAAAAAGAAAGGGGTGGATGACTCGATTCCTAATGAATCCCCAACTCCCTAATGGGTTCGGAAAGTTGGGTACGTGTGGGGAAGGTGAGAAATAGCCCAGCACCCCCCACAACTCCTGGTTCATTGGAACCGGCCTCCTTTGCAGGTCTTAATATTATAAAATTCTTAAATATGACAATATTATCTATACTACATGCAATAATAAAAATAAAGCATCATTATATTTAAATCAAAGCAATGTCCAAACAAAACAAATAAATGGACACCCATCCGAGGATGGAAACATGTCCTTACATCGTCCATGTCTAAAACTAAATAGGACACCCACTGAAAGATGAAAACATGTCCTTAACATTAATTCCAAAATATAAAAATAAATTTAAATTACATGAAAATTAATTAATGAGGTACCAAGTAATGGAAACATACCTCTTACAATTTTAATACCAAAATAAATAAATAATAATGCATTGAAATGCTATAAATATAAACAAATCAAAGATTTATAATCAAACCTCCGTCTGGTTCCACCACAGTTGATTCTGGCTAAACAAGAACAAAGACAACATTGCTGCCTTTGATGGATTCATAATTGATGAGTGCTACTTGTTGCTAATTTCTTTTGCTGTCTTCTGCTTTGATGTTTTTAATCTCTCTTAATGTTAATTGCCGACCTTATTTTGTATCTAGGGTTTTCTTTTAACCACAAGAATTTAAGAGTCCCAAGTTCGGTTTAAAATTTTAGTTCAAGAGATCCAAGTTTCGTCCCCCTTGATTGTATGTTTTAATGTGGTATTTATAAGAAAAAAAATCAAACCTAATTCTAATTGTCTAAGGACATCAAAACCATTTAGGAAAAGAAAAAAAAAACCAAGTAGAATTCAATTTCAGAAAAAACTGCGCAGATAAAAATTGCTGCAGGCTACGGGCGGGCTAGCTGCCAGAGTCGATTGTAAACTGGGGCACAGGCCAGCCAATTCGCCACAAGAATTTCCTACGGCTAATTGGCCTAAGGTAATTTCGCAGCAAGAATTTCCTGCGGTGAATTGGCTTGTGCCCAATTCGCCACAGGAAATTCCTGTGGTGAATTGGCCCAAGCCAATTCATTTTCGACGATGAAAATTTTTCTTCACCGATTCTTCTGTCGCCGATTTTTATTTATTTTCTATTTTTTTACTATTATCTTTTTTTATTTTTATTAAAAATAAATATTATAAGTAATAATTATTAAAATAAATATTATTTAATTAAAATACCAAAAAAATTATTTTGGACTGTTTTAAAAATATCGGACTAGACTGGGTCAAAAATTAAAGGTCTACAGTTTGCCCCCTGCTTGAGCGCTGAGACTATGGCAAAAGAGAGCAAAAAGTAATGTAATTTTTTACTAGATTTAGAGCCATACTGGACTCCTTACCCAATGTTGATTTGAGTTCTGGACTCAAAAATTATTTGGGTTCTGGACCCAAGGTGAATTTAGAATTTGGGTTCTGGACTCGAGACTGAGTTTGACTGAACTTTTATCAGTTGAGAATTCTGACTGCTCCGGCTGTTCTATTCTTTAATGCATTGTGGGTCTTCACCCTCAAAATGGATCTTCATCTTTGGATCTTGGATCTTCATCCCTAGCATCGGATCTTCACCTTTGAAAATGGATCTTCATCCTTGGAAATCGGGTCTTTACCCTTGTAAATGGATCTTCATCCTAAGAGATGTGATGTTCACCCTTAAAAAATGGATCTTCATCCTTTGGACATCGGGTCTTCACCCTTCAAATGGGATCTTCATCCTTGGCATCGGGTCTTCACCCTTGAAAATGGATCTTCATTCTTTGGACTTCGAGTCTTCACCCTTTGAAATTAGATCTTCATCCTTGGAATCAGGTATTCACCTTTGAAAATGGATCTTCATTCTTGGAAATCGGGTCTTCACCCTTGAAAGTGGATCTTCATCCTTTAAACTGGATCTTCATCCTTGGAAATTGGGTCATTACCCTTAACAGTGGATCTTCAACCTTTAAGCTAGATCTTCATCCTTGAAAATCGAGTCTTCACCCTTGAAAGTGGATCTTCATCCTTTAAGCTGGATCTTCATCCTTGAAAATCGGGCCTTCACCCTTGAAAGTGATCTTCATCCTTTAAATTGGATCTTCATCCTTGAAAATTGGGTCTTCACCCTTGAAAGTGGATCTTCATCCTTTAAGTTGGATCTTCATCCCTGAAAATCGAGTCTTCACCCTTGAAAGTGAATCTTCATCCTTTAGATGTCGGGTCTTCACCCTTGAAAATTGGGTCTTCACCCTTGAAAGTGGATCTTCATCCTTTAGATGTCCGGTCTTCACCCTTGGCTTCAGCTCTTTTAGCTGGACTGATCTTTTGTCTTTTGCGTCTTCTTTCTTTTGATAGTTTTTAATGTTCTATTCTTTTGTACTTTTTTAAAAAAATTCTGCTATTTTTAGCTGGCCCCTTATATCTTCTCCTTGCCCCCAATGATTTTTCTCATGCAGGCTCTGATTGATGTTTGTCTTATCTAGCTCTTCACACAAGCATGTATTTCTTCTTTTGCAATATGACTGGAGCTTCCTCACGTAATGGGCTTTCCAAGCCCCCTGATTCCATATCCGCTTTACGGTTGCTTCATAGAATATCGCTGTTTATTTTTTACAAGAAAAATGAAGTGTGATATGTGTAATTCCCCTTAACTCGACTATTTCCAGCCGAGCCAAGTGTGCTACAGTATATGCAACATGGTATACAGAACATGCACTAAATAATTTTTTTTTACTTTTTATTACAAATAATAATAATTTACACATTTCTTTAATTGTTATAATTACATTTTGAAAGTCCTTAACAGTACACGCCAAGCTAAACTTTGCTTTGCTCCTCACTTCGCCTCCTGTTGCGCACTCTAGTGCTCCTTTGTAGCTTCCCATTTGTCAGCTTGGACTCCATAACCTACGAGTTTAGAAAATTAAACTCGCTAATCATATAGCTTAGTGGGTACTTTAACCGTTAAATAGAAATTAGATGCAAACCACACAATGTTACAGATATGGCACAACCAACCCAATCATCAATATAAACATTCTCAGGTTCTTATTATATTTCTCCTATTATTTGTTAAGCTTTTATGACAGTATGCTATTCATTTCTATTGATTTACTGCCACTGGATGGTACCTCATCCTATGTCTGTTAGTTGCCTAACATTGCTGTTGATTACCGATCTGATGGTTATGTATTTGAATTTTATGGCATTATAATTTATTTATCATTGTAGGCCCAATACTCTCTTGATTTGAGTTCCGATTGTTAAATAACTTATGCATGAATTAAAGGTGTGTATCCACTATCTTTGTCCTATGCTTTCCTTCGGTAGTTTGTCATGAATGGTTATTCGTGTGTTCATATGCTCCTTTCATTAAGTTCACATATATTTGTTAAGGTTTGGATAAGTCATATAAGAAATTAACCAACTGAATAATGTTTATTACCCTTTGCCGAGTTTAATATTTTGACGGTTCAAAATTTATTTAATTAAAAATTCATAGGGCACCAGTGATTAGGAATCTATCTATTTTTATCCTAAATTAGCTCAATAGAACTAATTTGTAGTTCAAAGTTTTGATTCCAGGCCTTTGGGCCGGACTGCACTTTTTAGGCCACACTGGTTTTTACAACACTATAAAAATCCCTCGGCGGGCTTTAAAATCTAAATAAAACACAATTGGGATGTGATTTTCATAAAAAACGAAAAATGCTATCTTGTTCTTAATTGGTCAAGCTTTCAAGAGCATATTTTTGATAATTTATTTCATTCCAAACGAATATTTTATCTCAATTATACCTCATTTATTTCTTACCAAATGAACAGTGAATTCTAGCATTTAGTTTCTTATGTACCTTGTTATCTTATTTCCCCAATAACTTTTGTTCTACTAATCCGAATGTAAAAAATCTTGTTTTCACTCGAACTAGACTCATATGAGTCCTTATGGTTAAATTTCTAGATTTAAATTTGTTACAAATAATTCTTGATGACTCCTTGAACTCTTCCCTGGTCAATTGGTTACTCAAGTCTGCGCAATGCGTACTATTTCATTTATAACTTTACCTATGCAACTCGGATTGAGACAATTCTTATCTTAAATTAAACTAGACACATAGGCTATATTCAATAAAAAGTTCAGCTTAAAACTGGAAACACATGATTTTTGACACAATTTCTAATTCAGCCCTGCAGTCTGCTAGGGTCTGCCTGCGCATGGTTTGCTCATTCGTGTGTAACTTCTACATTTTAAGTCCAATCGAGATGAATCCAACTCCTATGATTCACCAACATACAAGGGTTAATTTATATCTTCTATCACAACATCTAATTCCTCAGGTAAATGGACCAAAACCTGGACTCAAGGCACAAATCTCAGTCTGTCCGGTTTCACAATTCCAGTGTGCATGAGTTATACTCTTTTGATCATATCTTTTTATCTACAAGTGGGATTTAGGAAATTCCAAGTTCTATGGTTTCCTAAAAAATAAGGTTAAATTTTAGTTTTTTTTTTCACAGCTTCTAAATGTTTCATTAAGGTCACCTAAACGTAGTCCCAAGTCACAGGTTACTGACTGAGGAATCTCAGTTTTTCAATTTGTACGCCTGGTATCATTTTGATCATAACTTTCTTTCCACACATGAAAATGAGTTCGTTCCAAAACCTATGGTTTATTGACTTAATGGAGAACAATTAAGTATTCTTTGTAAAGTTCTAGTTCTATCATTTTGCTAGTCTAAATTTCGGTTGAAGTTCCAGAAAAATGCAGGACACATGGCTGGCTGCAACAAAACAACACAACATAGCACTCCCATATTTACCTCCCTTATAACCTCAACCCCAAAATCAATCAATACACAACAAACATTTCTATATCATCATCAATCTCAACCATATAACCACCACAACTCAAGCACATGAACAATTATAGCAATTACACATCCAAATGCAAAGGCAATAGAGATCACTAATTCAAGAAGGTTAAAGTACCAAACCTTTTTCCCCTTTGCTTTCCTTAGCTCATCTTTGATCTTTTTCTTCTTTTTTCCTTTAGTTTTTCTTGATTTCCTACAAGAATTCCAGCATACACACTTTAAACATACATCCTATGGTTTGAAAACATAAGCTACCAATTCATTTCTTGCCAATTTTTCCTCAATCTAATCTCCTCTAACCTTAAAACCATTATTTCTTTCATCAAATCCTTCAAATAATTATTTCTTGGATTTTCTCCAAATCTAGCTACATGAACCCTAATTTCAATCTCTTAAATTAACCATTAATCCATGAAATTAAAACTAGAGATAGGTTTCTCTTACCTTATAATCTTGTTTGTCACCAAAATCTTCAACCAAAAGCCTTAAACTTTGGAAAAATCACCTCCTTCTTCCTTCTCTTATGGTTTGGACGAGTTCACCATGTAAGAGAGGGATTTTATTTCCTTTCCTTAGCTTATTTTAATCCAAATGGCAGCCATAAGTGGTGAAAATATGTTGGTATAGATGTTGACTTCCAATTGGTACACCTTATAGCAAAAATGGCCACTTTTAATTGGTCCACTTGTCTTCTTCTTTTATCTATTTATTTGGCAAGCCATTAGGCTTCCTTTTATTCATATATTGACCCCTCAACTTTCTTGTTCTGTAATTTTATAGTCTAGGATGTGAAAATATCAAAATACCCTCCAGCGATTAATCGATTGTAACTTTTAAACCGTGCGTTTTCGGGAAAAATTTAAACCCATAGTTATGACCCGATTAATCTCGAGAATATTCTTCCGGGGTCGGATATGGGCACTATTAAGAACTTCCGACACTTAATTTTTAAGTTTACATAGTTGCCCCTAACTTTTGAGAAATTTTCACTTAGGTCCTTTTGATATCCCTTCCTGACCTTGCTGTCTTTCTTTATTAATATCTTTTTACTCACAACTCCAAATTAAGTAATTCTTATTCCCAATGAAACTACACATCTGGGGTTACATTTTGTCAAAATTTCAGGTCAATCCGAATTATATCTGATTTTTGATGGTCCTTCGAAGTCAAGTCTACTATTCTGTCCTGAGGCAGCTTGCCATTCTCTACTAAATCCATCATATCTTATTCTGTACAACTCCAAATTGAGTAATTTCAAGTTATAACTCTAGCTAAGACACAAATAAACAATTAAGTCATCTTTGAGACTCTCTAATGTTGTCATTAACTTGGATGAAATTTGAGCTCAAGTTATAGGTCATGTTCTAAACTTCTTTGTTCTAAGCCTAAATCATATCCTCTATGTCTGTTTCTAACCAATCTGGGATTCGGGATGTTACAATATGCTCATGTATGCATGATATGCATGAATAATACTTTCAATGGTTCCATTGACTCACAGACTGAGGTGATCAACTAAAGTGTTCTCGTCAGATGCTTGTTCAGTTCTTGCTTTGTAATGACAGGATGCTTCACATTTGTGGCTTTTATCTTCGAGATATTGAAAATATGAGTGGTGGAGACCCCAAGCTGCAGAGTCAGGGATACATCTATTTCAAACTATGTTTTAGCATTTCAGTTGGTAGCTTCTTCATGACCTTGCCAATAATCATTTACTTTTCCCAATGTGTTCTTCGAGTTTTGATGGTTCAAAAAACTTCTCTTAACTTGAAGGCTTCGTGTGAGAAAGATATATATATATATATATTGAAATCCAAATTTTGGCTTTCCCAAATCAATATCAATTTACCTCAGAACTTGATTTTTCAAATTAACATAGCTATAACATAACAACCCTAGTTACCGCTAAACTCGGGAATCATTTCTATTTAAGCAAGAATTGTTGCACTTCAAATAGGCACATACACATTACTTGGCCAGAGGTCTCACATTGAGTTTAAATATTGTCTATCTCATATGCATGCTTATTCAAACTATCTCCACTAATAGACTATACCTACCAAGAGAGATCAACAGGTCTTTGATAGGATTGAAATGGGGTCTATAAGGGACATGGGTTAAATGAAGGTGATATGTAAGTTGGAGCCGTTGTGACACAATGGACAAACCTTCACACTACAAATTGCTTGGTGGAACTTTTGACAGTTGAGAGCATGAAAAGATAGAGCTTTGAGTGTTCTCCCATTTTCTTAGCATTAATCTAGATCTTGTTTCGGGATAGTCTTTACCCTTGCAAAAAGTTTAGTACCCAAATTCGTTTCTTTTCTTCTTTTCCCTTATCTTTCTCTTTCTTTTTCTTACTCTTCCCTTTCTTTGAGCATTTTATCATTTTATTTTTCTTCTCTGTAGGATTGTTAAGTATAGGACTTCCAAAAACTAGGTGACCTTTCTCCTTTTCTCTTCGATTTTGATTGAATCTTTGGTTGGATTGGACCAACTAAAGTCAAACTGTCCTTATAAACCAAATGGAAGCCTTTTGCTACTTTAGGTAAAAGAGAACTCAGTTGGCTTTCTGAACAACCTTTTTAGGTTTCATCTTTCTTTTTTTCTTTTTCTTTTCTTTTCCTTTTTTTATCCTTTTTTTCTTTTCTTTTTCTTCTTCTTCTTCTTCTTCTTCTTCTTCTTCTTCTTCTTCTTCTTTTCTTTTCTTTTTATTTTTTTTTGTTCTAGCTCTAAAACAGTTTTCTTGTTTGTACCCACTTGGGTTTCTAATAATGGATGAGTTGAGTGACATAAATCTTCTTTAATAGGGATAAATCATTTGTTACTCTGATGTTATCTTGATAGATTGGAGATATTAGATGAACTTCAACTACCCTTATGGTCTTGAGAACATCAACTATCCTTATGATCTTGACTATTTATTTCTTTCTTTGATCTTCTTGGCTCTTCACCTTAGTGATCATGAGACTTGTTAAAAGTATCACAACAGCTCAGGGTAGGTTTTTGGGGATATATGCCAATGAAAAGAAAGCTAAAATTTTATGAAGGCTCAAAGGGACAACTAGGGATTGATATTTAATTCGGTGGATACTAGTTGTTGGCTCGTCAAACAATGCCTAGATCATCTCTCTCTTAAAATTAGTAGAGTTCAATTTCGCCTCAAAAGTTTATCAAAGCATGTTTAAGACTGACTAGGATCTAGATAAAGGTACTTATGCAGGAGCCTTCTCTAAGAAAGCATACACAACTCAATGCTATAGAGCAATTCCCTCTCCTAGTAAAGTCATTCAAATCATGATGCCTAGATACATTAATTTATGAACATCAAGTTAAATTCATCATTGGTTGAGCACCAAAATGAGCAAATACCAATAAAAATTTGATAAAAATAATTTATAACTTTGAATTTGAAAAACACGATTGTCCCAATTAGATATTAAAGAAAGCAAAATTGAAAAGCAACATTCAAGCTAAGGAAAGGTTGTTGAGTTAAGCTTCTTCTCCTTTCATATCTTCAATATTCCCATCTTGAAAGGAGGATAAGACAAGATCTTCCTCCAATCCTCCTCCTACCATGAAAGTTGCTGGTGGTGGTACTCTGTTGAACCTAGGCAGAGGATTATTCTTTGTATTGGGCTTGTCTGGCTCAGATAGCTTACCACTATCGATTAGATCTTGGATCTCATGCTTTAATTGGGTACATCTATCAGTCTCATGTCCTTAAGTCTGATGAACTTGATAAAAAGCCTTAGTATCAAATTTTGGGGGTAAAGGATTAGGCAAAGGTCGAGGGGCCAATGGCTATAATAGTCCCTTCTTTTGTAGCTTGTTGAAGACCCAAGACAAAGACTTCCCCAGATTTGAAAACTGCCTTCTATTTGCTTGACCAGTTGTAGTGGCATCAGCTTCCTTTTGTGTACTTTATTTGTTAGACTGATAATTTTATTTTGCAGAAAAATTGTTCTTCTCCCTTTTCCACTTTTCAATTTGTTGACCAGCTTGGAGAAGATCTTTGAAATCCCTTATAAGGGTGTGAGATAGCCTCTCATGAAGGTTAGGCAGGACACCTCTGACTATCATTCTGATATGATTTGATTCATCAGGCCTCTTCTTGAGCAGTGCAGCCTTATTTCTCCATCTTTTCACATAGTTTACAAAATTCTCATTTGGTCTTTGCCTAATGGTTTCCACCTCCATCAAGGTTACTTCCAGCTCGACATTATACCCATATTTCTAAATGAAAGCCTTGTATAACATGTCCCAATCTTTATGAGTACTTTCCTCTAAGGTTTTGAAGCAATTTTGGACAACAGGGCACAATGAGAGTATAAAATATCTTAGAGTTTGAGTCTTAGTAGCTCTAGCAGACTGCATAGCAGTGATGTACTGCTTTACATGGAGATGAGGGTTTCTAGTACCATTGTTCCTAGAAAAGGTAGGCATCTTGAACTTATAAGGGACCTCCTCATTTTGTTCGAATAATTTGTCGATCTCGGACATCTCTTCAGTTTTCAGCTTCTTCTCAAATTTCTTTTCCAAATCCATAATCTTCTTTTCAACATCAGAATTTTCAGTTTTCTCCATAGCTAGTCTTTCAATAATCTTTGATTCTTTCTTCTTGTCTTGAGTATCTTGGAAGTATTGAGCCCAATCATCATCATCATCAATGATAACCTTATCATCATCAAAAACCACTTCACTAACTTTAGCCTTCCCCTTATCCTTTGGTTTCTTGGTGCTAGTAGATACCTTGGCATTGTTTCCTAATATTGAGGCCAATTGGTTCTTCATGGTCTCAGCCAGGGCCTCTTTTATTTCTTCCATTTTGGCATTGAGGGCGTCATCCACCATTCTTTGAATTTGTTTGGGCTCCATTGCTTTTGGTGAGCAAGTGATTGAGTCGTTGCTAGATTCTTCATCTCCGGCGTAGGTCAGATTGTCGTAAGCTTTTGAACTGTCGTAATCCAGGGCTGTGAGCTAGAGAGGATCAATGATATGAGATGCAAATGTATGTATGCATGTATATATGCATAAACAATAAACAAACAAGGATAAATAGAACGTTCCTTCCAACCTTATAACTTCTACACACAGATGGCGTGTTTCTTTTTCTAGGTATATGGTTAACAAAATACCAACATGGGGTATCTTATTTTCGAATATTTCCCTCGGATGTTTCAACCAATAATTATATTTAAAAATGAAAATCAATTCATGATAATTCCCATCAATTAGGTTTTAATATATTCAACCAACTAAAGTAGCTTTTGTGCTATATTAGATTAAAACTAAATTAAGAGGTTTATTATAAATAGATTTCTCACTTGAAAAAGTAACTAATGATTCATGCCAAAAACAAGCCCATGATTAATAATTCTTAGTATAAACTAGGCTCACAGTTGATTTTTGGTATTTTCATAATTGACCTAAATAATTTGAAAGCTCTTTCAAAGAAAAGGTGGGATGAAATGCAAAAAATAGTTTTGTTTGAAAAACCTATTATAATAAGATTTTAGAAAAAATGGATTTTGGGCTTTGTATTTTAGTCATAAGAAAATAATTTATTTATGGAAAAGTTTTATATCCAAAGACCATTTTGAAAAATTTTGAAAATTGCTTTGGTCTTTTGAACTTTAAAGAAAAAATTATTTTGAGCTTACAATATACTTAAGTCATATTAGAAAAAGAACAAGCCAAATAAGCCATGATTTAAACTAAGATAAATTAACCATATTCAAACAACAAGTATTTGGGAAAAAACCTAAGGAAAGTAACTAGGCCAATTACATGAGCTTTAGTCTTTGGGTTAAAAGGCTTAGGTTCCCATAGCAAGTATATACCAAATGGTACAAGGCTATGAGTGGTTATACCATGCTCGATCTCCGTACCTTGAGTGAAAGTATGGTATCCCTTACATAACATAACACGGGTAACACAGGCGTCCTAACTCACACACACGACGCAATCTAATATGATGCAATGGATAATATCATTATAAAAAAGAATAGAATAATATAAAGACCAGTGGAATCAACTTCTCTTATCCCCAGTTGAGTCGCCACTGTGAGTGAGGATTTTTACCCCCACTCTCGGTAGAATGGTTCTTGCGACTTCAGCACTGTTTAGGCTCGGAACTTTAGAGACCATGGGCCTAAGCCTGGAGAAAATGGAGTTGCCACCCGGATGGGCTGAAAAAAGAAAGGAGTGGATGACTCGATTCCTAAGGAATCCCCAACCCTCTAATGGGTTTGGAAAGTTGGGTATGTGTGGGGAAGGTGAGAAATGGCCCCGCACCACCACAACGCCTAGTTGATTAGAACCGGCCTCCTTTACAGGTCTTAATATTATAAAATTCTTAAATATGACAATATTATCCATACTACATGCAATAATTAAAATAAAAGCATCGTTATATTAAAATCAAAGTAATGTCCAAACAAAACAAATAAATGGACACCCATCCGAGGATGAAAACATGTCCTTACATCGTCCATGTCTAAAACTAAACAGGACACCCACCGAAAGGTGAAAACGTGCCCTTTACATTAATTCCAAAATATAAAAACAAATTTAAATTACATAAAAATTAATTAATGAAGTACCCAATAATGGAAACATACCTCTTACAATTTTAATACCAAAATAAACAAATAATAATCATAATAATATCCATCCATGATAAATTAAATAAATCAAGCATTGAAATTAAATAAATCAATCATCAAAACATATAATAAACTACATAATCAAATCTAAAATTAAATAAAGAAATAAATATATAAATTTAGGTTTTTCATCTTAAAATAGGGTTTTAGAATTTTAATTACTAAATTAGTGCTTTGGAAAAAGAAAAGTTAAATACATGGACTCATAATACACAAATAAATATTAACCCCTTCGACGAGCCCATACGGTGGTCTCACTAGCTGGTTAGCGGGCGAGGGTCAAGGGGGCAGCGCCCTGAAAAATTTTAGAAACTGGCTTTTAGGGTTATAGGTTTACTGGATGAGGGTTTGAAAAATCAAGGTTTTTGATTTATCATTTTAGAAGAAATATTTGTTAGACAAATGATCTCAATTTTGATCCTTGACAACTCAAATTGAATGACTTATTTAACATGTGTTTAAAGAACTTTGTTACAGGATTAGATCTATTTGAACAGAGCAGTTTTAGCGGTCGCACGAGACATGAAGACGACTGCCCCAACTCAATTGCAGGATGAAACCATATCACAGAAGGGTTCGCGGTCAAAAAATCGACCTCAGTCGCGACCACACTTCCAGAAGAGCGACCGTCCTAAAATCATGGACGACCTCAACACAAGAAACCCAAATCATCCAAATTACAATAAGGTTCGCGGTGACAAGAACGATGAAGGATACGGTCTTGCTTATCACTTTAGCGACCGCCCTTTGATATCCACGACCGCTCTAATGATTTAGGAGAAATCTGCTTAAACTGATAGTAGTGTTCGCATCCTAAGGTGCATCCAGAAGTTTGACGCGAGTGTCTCAACTCGACCATGAGATTGCACCTAGAGCAACCACGACATTCATATTTAGGCGGACTTTCATTTTGCCCAGTCAAAGAATGCCACGTGTGATGACCATTATAAACCCACTTCAGCATTCAAGAAGGGCGACCGCACCTATCCTATGCACGACCATCCTGACAACCACAACATGGACAAGATTCCTGCTGCAGAGCACTTAAATTTGACCATTGAAGCAAATTTGAATGCAGCGACCGCACCTTGTCCAAGGGCGACTGCTTGTGTCATGAGCGCGACCATCCTTGTGTCAAGGACTACCGCGAAATGCTTCAAACAGTCTATTGAAAATGGTCTAAACTGCCAAGCCTAATTCTCATTATCTATAACGACTAGTCAGACCACTTTGGCTATAAATACATTGCTATTTCTGTTAAGAAAGAAGAAGCAAGAGAAGAAAAAAGAGGAGAATCAAAATTTTATAGCCAAGCAACATATTTTCTTTTACTCCAACTTACAATTAAATTGTAATGAATGTTATGTGTAAGAATTGAAAACACCATTGTAAATGTAACATCCCAAATCCCAGATTGGTAAGAAATAGACATAACCTATAACTTGAGCTCGAATTTCATCCAAGTTAATGACAAAATTAGAGAGTCTCAAACAAGACTTAATTGTTTATTTGTGTCTTAGATAGATGTATAACTTGAAATTACTCAATTTGGAGTGGTACAGAATAAGATATGATGGATTTAGTAGACAATGTGCAAGCTGCCTCAGGACAGCATATTAGGCTTGACTTTGAAGGACCGTCAAAAATCAGATATAACTCGAATCGATCTGACATTTTGACACAATGTATATAAATATAAAATTCTTAAATAACACATATACAACACAACTTTTATTTATTTCCAAACACAAAGTTTTACAATATTAGGAAGTCCTTATGTACATTCCAAAATTTAGGACTCCTTACTATTATATCATTATATTATACTACCATACGATATTTACATGATACCTTTATATCACATATGTATATAACTAAGAGAATTGCCAAACAGCAATAAATCTCAAGACTCAGTGAGTAGGTGCCCTAGGTGAAGTGGCACTGTCTAAAAAAATAATCTTCTATCTCGGGATCAAAATCTGGGTCATGTGATGCTTCACTAGGTAAGTACTGGCCTAGCTCTTGAACCCTCTCCTGTAAAGCTCAAATCTCTTGATGTGCTACCCCGAGGCTTCTACCGACACTATCCAACTCCACTTTATAACTAAGCCTATCTTCTTTTAACATCTGCACGTCATCTATCAAGGCGGTAATCATCTCATATGTGATATAAAGTAAGTTAAGCCTTAGGCTTATTGGACTATACGAGATCATCGAACGCATAGATCAATAGTCTATCGGTTAACTCTATTACCAGAACTGAACAAAATACATAATGTTTTTTTTCACGTTTCAATGATAAGGCAATATCGTTGAACTTCACACACGATATAAAGACACAAAACATCAGAGTCCAATATGACCTAAATTATGAAGAAGAACCAATAGAAATTTTAGCATGAAAAGTCAAAGGATTAAGAAATAAGAGATTTCCTCCAGTTAAAGTGTGGCGAAGGAACCATAGAATGGAAGAGATATTTTGGGAAAGAGAAGGAATAATGAGGATGGAAGCCTAAATTTTACACCCGATCGGCTTCGGGACGAAGCCTAAATTTTAGAGGGGAAGAAATGTCACGACCCAATTTGTACATATGTACAGTACATCCATGTACAGTACATCCGCGTACAGTAACAGGAGCCGTCCCGAGTAATCACCAAAGAACACGAAGTGAAAGGAAGCTCTATAGGACAAAAAGGACCTAACTGAAAAGATTGTAAAAGTTTGGGGAGGTGACTGTAATTTCAAAAAGTTTTGGGGAGGTAACTGTAATTTCCAAAAGTTGTACTGGAGGTTCTTAATAGTGCATATAACAGACTCCAGAAATGGAAAGTAGAGAAAAATTGGGTTGAAATGGAACACCACGGTTTTTCCCGAAAACGCATAGTTTGAGAGATACAGTGGATTCTTGACCAAGGGTATTTTTGTCATTCTTGTGATAATAATGTATATACTGGAAAACAAGACAAGTAAAGGTATCTGAAGTAAACGAAAGGACTCCGCAGTGATCGATGTTGAAGAACGAACCTAAGTGGAGACCCGAATCATGTAAGGACCTAAAGGGAATTTTTACAAAAATCAAGGGCATGAGCATATTTTTATAAATTAGTTCAAAATCAAGAATGAATGTCGGAAATGGAAACGAGAGGTTGAAAGGAGGAGAACAGTACATTTTACGCGTCGTAAAACCACCTGGTTACGAAGAAAAGGCAAAACCTTCCATTGAAGGGTATTTTGGTCTTTTCACTTCCACCCATTTTCTAGAAAAGGGACACATGGCATAGTAATTTTCTAGAAAGGGACACATGGCAAAATCTTGTTTAAAGACACTTTTGGGTTGGATTAATCTTAACCCTCCATATGGCACCATCCTAGTTAAGATACTTTTGTGGTGGTTATATCTTAACCCTCCAAAATGAAATTAATTAAATAAATGGAAAATGGAAAAATATAAAAAGGGAGAGAAGGATGATTAAAGAATTAAGGACACATTTTTTCTCCATTTTTGAGAGGCATGCCGTATTCTCTCCACCAACAAAAGGGAAGGAATTTTTTTCAAGTGTTCAAGTGGATTTTTGGAAGGAAAAGCTTTATTTTAAGGTAAGGATTCCAATTCTAGCTTTAGTTTATTCATTTGATTGATAGTTTTCAAGTTATCAATGAAAGAAAAGTTGGGAAGATTATGGGAAAGATAAGAAAGTGAAGAGAAATTAGAGTAAATGATTCATACATGTAGAAGTGATGAATAAATGGTAATTAGTAGCTTAAGATAGCAAGAATCAAGGCTTGAACATATGGTTTTTATAATGTTCTTATTATGGAAGTTATGAAAATTATAGGAAATCAAAGGGATAAAGAAGAAGAAGGGAAGAAAAAATAGGACAAGCAAGGAACAAAGCAAATAAACAAAGTTTGGTACTTAAATCATTGCCTTTTCAATTAATTCACATATTTTGCATTATGGGATTTTTGAAATGGTTTTGAAATGATGTTATTATGTGTGGTAAATATGTGGGAAAGTGCTCTTGAACCATTTGAAATTAATTGATTGTGAAAAGAATGAAAACAAAACAAACTAGCTGAATTTATGCAATTATTCATAAACTTTGATGAGTTTTTAATCACTCCCTTGGTTTGATTTTTGGAAGAGGGACCCTTAGTCCTTCAATGGTATCACAAAAGGATTCTAAAAATCAATTTTGCAAGAAAAAAATGAATTTCCCTCAAGTTTGAAAAATTGGGCCGAATGGTCCCTTTTGGGCACCATTCTGCAGCTTTCATTTTGGGCAGTCCGTTGAAGGGGCAAACGAAAGAATTTTTTGACGAAATTTTACATGCATTTAGTTAACTTATGAAAGTGTTTTCCTACAAAAATTCAGCCAAAAATAAGTTTGTTTACTTGGTCAAAACCGTTGCCAAAGTTGACTGATTTTCAGCAGTAAAAACAGATTTTACCATTTAGTTGTCGCGCGCCATTGCGTTGCCGATTTTACGCGCCGCGCTACTATTCCTTTGGTCATTTTTCTAAATGTGTTAAAAATTGAATATTATGATATGTATTGATGTTAAATCATATAAAATGACATGAAGGGGAATTGGAAATGATCAGAAAGGCATCATGACAAGCTATTCCGACAATACATGCATTATGGACAAATCATGGCTTATTGAATATCATGATCAAAGTAATTTAATAAATTATTTATGCTCTACTTGGTTATGACAGAACCCTTGAGATAAGGGTATGATGCATCATACTATTACTGCAGTACTGCTTATGACATGATATGATATTCTGGCTGAAGGCCGATGATTACAATGACATGATCAATGATGCAATGATAATGGCCATTGGCACATGTGCAAGAATTATGATGAATGATAATGAAATATGATCATGACAAGATATGTTTATCATGACCCTTCCTTATCCGCTGACGTTCTGTTAAACCAGTAGAGCAACTAAAATGATAAAAGCAAGAGAAATGATTTAAATTCAAATTATCCAGTCAAGCCTTTTTACCATCTGTGTTTTGTATTGATTCCTTTCAAGTATTTAAAGTATATAAATGTATGTTCAAATCATTCTTTCATTTTATTTATTTATTGCAATGATTTAAGTACCCACTAAGCAATTGCTTAGCGAGTTTAGTTTCCCTCTAAACTCGTAGGTTAAACGAGGAGACGAGATTGCAGTATGTCCTGCGCAGCTGGCCTTGACTACTACTTTGGGTAGGAGCTTGGATATGATTGATTGTAGTAATATGGCATGTACATAAGCTTGTATGATCTAGCAAATAAATGTATTATACTAAAAAGCTAGAACACGTACACTGCTACTAAACTAATAAATCTTATTTGGGTTTAGCACTTATGTATGCAAGTATAGAAGTGTGAATTCTTCTTGCAGGATTGTAGTTGAGGTTATAAGGGTGGATTATTGGGAGTGTGCTTGAGTTGAATTGTGAAACAAAATGTTTTTCAAAAATAAGAAAAATCAGTTTTGGTGACACTTGGGACCTCCATTTTTAGGGGAGGTTATGGCAAAATTTTTTTAAAATCAGCACTTAAAATTGGCTAAGTAAAATATTAAGACACAACCACCATGAGTTAACAGTCCATCTTGGTCTATAAACGTAGGCTAAGATGGGGTGTTACATTTAGTGGTATCAGAGCACCGGTTTAGCCGGTCCTGGAAAATTCAACATAGGAGGATACGCATTTTATGTTGGGAGTGGCCATTACCAATGTAAAATGGGATATCCTATAGCAGATAAGAAATGAGAGCATATATAATTTAGGTACGAAATGTCAGTATAGTAGAAAGAATATTATAAATACACAAGTATATAAGGTACATGTGATAAAGGAAAATCTAATAGTGCTTACGTACATGCCATATAGGAAAGTTAATGTGGTGAGTCAAGCCAACTGCTAATTTTTATCACGATATATGTATACTGTATAAAGTTGCAAGAGGCAGAGTCACAAAGAGTTATAGATCAAGAGAAGGAATCACACGCTTTCGTACCCATAAATGTAGAAATGGGTCTCGGATTTATGCCACGACCCGCAACGGTGGCTGTGGAAGGCCCCGAAGTTTATTTAAGATAGATGTTAGTACCATTGCAATAAACGGCAAGAATGGTACCTGTTCCTACCAAAAAAGAAAGGAAGTCCCCAATTGAGAAGTTAAGGAAATATGGGGCTAAAGAATTTAAGGCTAGTAGAGAAGAAGGATTTGAAGAAGTTGAGTACTGTTTGGACAGTACCAGTAGGGCATTGGAACAACTGAGATGCACACCAGATAAAAGATTTAATTATGCCATGTCCCTTTGGGTAGAAGAAACATACACTTGGTAAAACATACTTAAACGCAAGGAGAAATGAGTTTATATATCTACAGCAAGGAAGAATGACAGTATCTGAGTATGATAAAGAGTTCACCCGACTCAGTAAGTATGCAAAGAAAATGATAGAAACAAAGCAAGAAAGACGTCAAAGGTTTTGGAAGGATTAAATAATGAAATTAAAGTACAATTAATAGTCATGGATGTGTTTGAATTTTCAAGATTAGTTGTGAAAGTTTTAGGTATTGAGAGGGTATACATGGATTAGAGAAGTAGACACCAACGCATGCAACAAAAGAGAGTACAAACTTAAAGCTTAGGAAGATTTCGACAAGTTGGGAAGAAGTTTAGAAGTGAAGATAGTTTTACACAGTAAAGCCGGTGATTGCAAAGCCAAGGATCCGGCCAAGGTTCAAGGTGCCAGACATCCGTAGCTAGTATACCGGGGTCCTTATAAGGGGTTCTAGTAGAAGGTTAGATAGGCGTATATGAATGTAAAAATGAAAATGTATATAAGAAAATGAAATTTGAAGAATGGAATAAAAAGAGGAACAAAATAAGAGGAAAAAAGAAAAGTACGTAAAATGTTAAGACCAGACGGTAAGAGATAAAATAGATAGAACTTAGATAACAAAGATGAGTGAACAGAAATAAGTATATGAGAAATTCTCATGTCCGACCACTATAGAATATGTACAGAAACCCCATGTACAATATTCACATAAGTAGATGAAGTAAGCGCACTAAGAAGGTCATGTTGAAATTTAGCAAGAAATCAGAGTTAAACGTGCTCAACCAATGATGATGGGTGACCATCTCGTGAAGTCTTAATAAGGTAGGTGACGTACCATATGAGTAGAAACTAGACGAAATCTAATCAAAACACTGTATTGTGATTCCTCCTGAAAATGCCCCAATGAAATCATCAAAATTAAGAAATTATAAGAAGAAGATATATGAGATTATGAATTCAGGAAATGATGGAAAAAAAAAGGAGAGAGAAGAGAAAGAGAGAAATTAAGAACCAAAGAGGTAGAAAGTGCAGACTTAAAATTAGATCAAAAAGGAAAGAATGAAAGTAATAACAACCCAAGGACGAGGTAAAGGAAAAAAGGAAAAAGTAACAATTCAAAAAAAAAATTACTGGAGGATTGGAAAGAAATATAGATTTGAAGGATATATTACTCCTCTATGCAAACACTGTGGATGAAGACATAAGAGTGAATGCTGGTATTTAACAGATGGATGTTGGGAATGCGGGGCACCAGATCGTGTTAGGGTAAACTGCCAGAAAGACAAGTGAATGCACCCGCACCGACAGAAAAATCACGGCCCGCTTTTGGCAGAGGCCGAAGCAGGGGAAAGGAAAGTGATTCAAATCTTCAAAGAGCACAATCAGAGACCGTTGACTAGCTCAATTCAAGTACATCAGCCAGAGCCTACGCAATGAAAACTTAGAAGAATTACCGGTAGGATATGTTAAGTTTGAAACATTAGTTATAAAATCGATAAGAGACGAGGTAGTTACACACAAGTGATTAAAGAATGTTCTATAGAGTTACATGAAAATGCATTTCCAGAAATTTTAATAGAGTTACCATTCCGAGAATTTGACGTAATGTTGGTATTGGATTGGCTAACAAGGCATAAAACAGTGGTTGATGATAAGAAGAAAGAGAGTAACACTTCATACTCCCCACAAGGAGGAGGTGACGGCAGTAGGAAAGAGAGTCGATTACCTAAACAACGTAACAGCAGCAGTTACAACAAGGCGTTCCATACAAACGGATGTGAGGCATACTTGGTAAGCACTATGGAAGCAAAGAAGAATGTGATAAAGATTCAAGAGATATCAACAATGCGTGATTTTCTCAATGTTTCTTTAGACAAGCTACCCGAATTATCACCTAAGAGAAAAGTAGGATTCACTATAAATGTATATCCGGGAATTGCACCGGTGTTGGTTGCCTCATACCGAATGGTACCAGCGGAACGTAAAGAAATGAAAACATAATTATAGGAGCTACTCGACAAGAGTCTTATACGGCCAAGTATTTCTTCATGGGGCATGCCAGTACTCTTCGTCAAGAAGAAAGATAAATCCTTAAGGTCATATGTGAACTATAGTAGTTGAATGAGCTTACGATTAAGGATAAATATCCATTACCGTCCATCGACGATGTATTCGACCAACTTAAAGGAACCAAGGTCTTTTAAAAATATATATATATATATATAGATCACCGACGGGGATATCAGCAGCTGCGGATCAAAGGAAAAGACATTCCAAAGACTACATCTACAACTCGATACGGACATTATAAGTTCCTTGTAATGCCTTTTGAGCCCACAAATGTGTTAGTAGTATTCATGGATTTAATGAATCATATCTTTCATCCATATTTTGACCAATTTGTAAATGTTGTTCATAGATGACACCTTCATTTATTTAAGGAACAAAGAAGAATACGATCGATACTTTTGCATAGTATTGCAAATGTTGCGAGAGAAGCAGTTGTACGTCAAATATGACAAATGCGAGTTTTGATTGGAAAAAGTGACATTCTTAGAACACACCATATTAGCATAAGGCATTAAAGTAGGTCTTAAGAAAACGAAAGCCATTTTGGAATGGAAAACACCAAAGACAGTAATAGAAGTAAGAATCTTCTTAGGACTGGCTAGGTACTATTAATGTTTTATAAAAGGGTTTTCCATTATTATCATTCCAATGACAAGGTTGTTTCAAAGGAATGCCAAACTCCAATGGACTGATAAATGTTAGAGGAACTTGAGAAACTGAAGGAAAATTTAACGAATGTTGCAATACCCATACGGCCCGTGTCCAGCAAAGAATTTGTGATATATAGTGATGCTTCACACATCGGTTAAGGTTATATGCTTATTTAAAAGGATAAAATAGTCGCATAAGTCTTTTGATGATTTAAACCATACGAAAAAAATAATAATAATAACCCGGCACACTGTTTGGAATTAATAGTTATCGTATTGGCTTTCAAGATTTGGAGATATGATTTATATGGAGAAAAGTGTTATATTTATACAGACACAAAAAGTTTAAAATATCAGCCAACCCATGAGGATCTCAATTTATGGTAAGGAAAGTAAGCCCAAGTTTTGGAAATAACAGCTAAGTTATAAATTATCATCTAGGAAAAGCTAACGTGGTGGCC
The DNA here is from genome assembly GCA_947685225.1 of Garcia nutans. Taxonomy (NCBI): domain Eukaryota; kingdom Viridiplantae; phylum Streptophyta; class Magnoliopsida; order Malpighiales; family Euphorbiaceae; genus Garcia; species Garcia nutans. The sequence continues at coordinate 9,108,601 of CANTUV010000068.1, forward strand.
GACGCACTTGGAGGAAAATCGATACCAGCCTTAGGCGCTATAAAGATTAGTTTAAGACCAATGGAAGAGGAAGTACTAGTAGTAGAAATGCAAGCATAAACTATGTTTCTTTTCAAGAAATTCATCAAGTGAAAAAGGAAAACGAATAAATACAAAAATGGATCAAGCAAGTGCAAGGAGGAAGGGATATAAAATTCTAAATTTCTAAGGACAGTAGTTTGTATTATGACAATAGAGTAATGATACTAACAATGGGAGACATAAGAAAGAAAATTTTTTCGAAAAGCATATAGTAGTCTCTACGCAATGCATCCAGGAGTTACAAATGTATCAATATCTAAAGAAATTTTAATGGTAGCCTGGAATGAAGAGAGATATTGTTGAATATATGACCAAATGTTTAATATGTGAACAAGCAAAAACGAAACATCAAATACTATCGGGACTGTTACAACTAATTCCCACTCTGGTATGGAAATGGGAACATATCACTATGGATTTCGTCATAGAAGTACCAATGACACGAGGCCGGCAGGACGTTGTTCGGATAATCGTTGACTGCCTAACTAAGTTAGCTCATTTTCTACTTTTACTAATGGATTATTCAATAGATAAATTGGTGGAAATGTACGCCAAGGAAATTGTACGATTACACAAGATTCCAACGTCTATCATTTTAGGCAGAGGTCCACAGTTCATCATGAATTTATGATAGAAGTCGCAAACAACTTCTGAAACCTAAACAAATTATAGCACTGCCTTTCACCCGTAAACAGATAGACGATTTGAAAGAGTAATCCAAATTTTGGGACGACATATTAAGAGTATGTGTTATAGAATTTAAGGGTGGCTGGAATAGGTATTTGAGTTTAATTGAATATGCATATAACAACAACTATTAATTCAGCATACGGTGACGCCCTATAAAGAATTATACGAAAGAAACCATGGAACACCAGAGTGTTGGACCGAATTAAGTAAAGACAAGATAAAATCATATGCGGGTAGGTAGAAGCAAAATCATATGCCAACTCGAAACGAAGGGACATAGAACTCTAAGTGGAAGACAAGGTTTTTCTTAAGACTTTCCCATGAAAGAAGGTATTAAGATTTAAGCAGAAAAGTAAGTTAAGCCTTAGGCTTATTGGACTATACGAGATCATCGAACGCATAGATCAATAGTCTATCGGTTAACTCTATTACCAGAACTGAACAAAATACATAATGTTTTTTTTCACGTTTCAATGATAAGGCAATATCGTTGAACTTCACACACGATATAAAGACACAAAACATCAGAGTCCAATATGACCTAAATTATGAAGAAGAACCAATAGAAATTTTAGCATGAAAAGTCAAAGGATTAAGAAATAAGAGATTTCCTCCAGTTAAAGTTTGGCGAAGGAACCATAGAATGGAAGAGATATTTTGGGAAAGAGAAGGAATAATGAGGATGGAAGCCTAAATTTTACACCCGATCGGCTTCGGGACGAAGCCTAAATTTTAGAGGGGAAGAAATGTCACGACCCAATTTGTACATATGTACAGTACATCCATGTACAGTACATCCGCGTACAGTAACAGGAGCCGTCCCGAGTAATCACCAAAGAACACGAAGTGAAAGGAAGCTCTATAGGACAAAAAGGACCTAACTGAAAAGATTGTAAAAGTTTGGGGAGGTGACTGTAATTTCAAAAAGTTTTGGGGAGGTAACTGTAATTTCCAAAAGTTGTACTGGAGGTTCTTAATAGTGCATATAACAGACTCCAGAAATGGAAAGTAGAGAAAAATTGGGTTGAAATGGAACACCACGGTTTTTCCCGAAAACGCATAGTTTGAGAGATACAGTGGATTCTTGACCAAGGGTATTTTTGTCATTCTTGTGATAATAATGTATATACTGGAAAACAAGACAAGTAAAGGTATCTGAAGTAAACGAAAGGACTCCGCAGTGATCGATGTTGAAGAACGAACCTAAGTGGAGACCCGAATCATGTAAGGACCTAAAGGGAATTTTTACAAAAATCAAGGGCATGAGCGTATTTTTATAAATTAGTTCAAAATCAAGAATGAATGTCGAAAATGGAAACGAGAGGTTGAAAGGAGGAGAACAGTACATTTTACGCGTCGTAAAACCACCTGGTTACGAAGAAAAGGCAAAACCTTCCATTGAAGGGTATTTTGGTCTTTTCACTTCCACCCATTTTCTAGAAAAGGGACACATGGCATAGTAATTTTCTAGAAAGGGACACATGGCAAAATCTTGTTTAAAGACACTTTTGGGTTGGATTAATCTTAACCCTCCATATGGCACCATCCTAGTTAAGATACTTTTGTGGTGGTTACATCTTAACCCTCCAAAATGAAATTAATTAAATAAATGGAAAATGGAAAAATATAAAAAGGGAGAGAAGGATGATTAAAGAATTAAGGACACATTTTTTCTCCATTTTTGAGAGGCATGCCGTATTCTCTCCACCAACAAAAGGGAAGGAATTTTTTTCAAGTGTTCAAGTGGATTTTTGGAAGGAAAAGCTTTATTTTAAGGTAAGGATTCCAATTCTAGCTTTAGTTTATTCATTTGATTGATAGTTTTCAAGTTATCAATGAAAGAAAAGTTGGGAAGATTATGGGAAAGATAAGAAAGTGAAGAGAAATTAGAGTAAATGATTCATACATGTAGAAGTGATGAATAAATGGTAATTAGTAGCTTAAGATAGCAAGAATCAAGGCTTGAACATATGGTTTTTATAATGTTCTTATTATGGAAGTTATGAAAATTATAGGAAATCAAAGGGATAAAGAAGAAGAAGGGAAGAAAAAATAGGACAAGCAAGGAACAAAGCAAATAAACAAAGTTTGGTACTTAAATCATTGCCTTTTCAATTAATTCACATATTTTGCATTATGGGATTTTTGAAATGGTTTTGAAATGATGTTATTATGTGTGGTAAATATGTGGGAAAGTGCTCTTGAACCATTTGAAATTAATTGATTGTGAAAAGAATGAAAACAAAACAAACTAGCTAAATTTATGCAATTATTCATAAACTTTGATGAGTTTTTAATCACTCCCTTGGTTTGATTTTTGGAAGAGGGACCCTTAGTCCTTCAATGGTATCACAAAAGGATTCTAAAAATCAATTTTGCAAGAAAAAAATGAATTTCCCTCAAGTTTGAAAAATTGGGCCGAATGGTCCCTTTTGGGCACCATTCTGCAGCTTTCATTTTGGGCAGTCCGTTGAAGGGGCAAACGAAAGAATTTTTTGACGAAATTTTACATGCATTTAGTTAACTTATGAAAGTGTTTTCCTGCAAAAATTCAGCCAAAAATAAGTTTGTTTACTTGGTCAAAACCGTTGCCAAAGTTGACTGATTTTCAGCAGTAAAAACAGATTTTACCATTTAGTTGTCGCGCGCCATTGCGTTGCCGATTTTACGCGCCGCGCTACTATTCCTTTGGTCATTTTTCTAAATGTGTTAAAAATTGAATATTATGATATGTATTGATGTTAAATCATATAAAATGACATGAAGGGGAATTGGAAATGATCAGAAAGGCATCATGACAAGCTATTCCGACAATACATGCATTATGGACAAATCATGGCTTATTGAATATCATGATCAAAGTAATTTAATAAATTATTTATGCTCTACTTGGTTATGACAGAACCCTTGAGATAAGGGTATGATGCATCATACTATTACTGCAGTACTGCTTATGACATGATATGATATTCTGGCTGAAGGCCGATGATTACAATGACATGATCAATGATGCAATGATAATGGCCATTGGCACATGTGCAAGAATTATGATGAATGATAATGAAATATGATCATGACAAGATATGTTTATCATGACCCTTCCTTATCCGCTGACGTTCTGTTAAACCAGTAGAGCAACTAAAATGATAAAAGCAAGAGAAATGATTTAAATTCAAATTATCCAGTCAAGCCTTTTTACCATCTGTGTTTTGTATTGATTCCTTTCAAGTATTTAAAGTATATAAATGTATGTTCAAATCATTCTTTCATTTTATTTATTTATTGCAATGATTTAAGTACCCACTAAGCAATTGCTTAGCGAGTTTAGTTTCCCTCTAAACTCGTAGGTTAAACGAGGAGACGAGATTGCAGTATGTCCTGCGCAGCTGGCCTTGACTACTACTTTGGGTAGGAGCTTGGATATGATTGTGTAACACCCCAATACTCCATATAAATACTATACATATACCTAGTATACATACAGTAAGTATTTAAAGTATAAGGATGCCACTTTTCTTTTTACCTTTCAATACCTGTAACAAAATTCAAACCATAATAGGTCAATTTAAAGAACACTTACAAATTATTGTCTTTATCAAAACTTCATTTATACATATAATATAACATACTTAAAGTGGATACATGTATGCATTACCCTCTAGTTGGTCTCGACAAAATCTTACTCTTCTCCTGGCATACCAAAAGACTTCATGTCTTCCACCAAGCTACCTGCGCGATAATACATCCGCGCTAAGCTCGAAAGCTTAGTAGTACAAATATAAAATACAAACATATATCATGGAAACACTAACATATAAAGATATCTCAATTCCATATATTTTTAGTTCTTATTAAGTTTATCCCTATTCATTTGCACCTTTCATATCTTTCAACTAATCTCACATCTTATACACATATAAACATAGCATTTCTACCAAGTCCAACCCATCACTAATATTCACAATCAACATCTCAATACACACATTATACATCATACCAATCACAAGTCACATTTCCAATTAAGACAATCATTGTCATCAACCACAATTCATCAATTGAATTCACAATCAATGCTAATACACACATTATACATCATACCAATCATAACATTTCTTTATTCACAATTCAACATTAATGATTCATCACTAGTGCTCATAATCAATATTTCAACGCACATATTACATATCATCAATCACATGTCCAATGAAATATACCAAAGATTTCATTATCCATTTCTTTCAACATTTGTATATCACATTGACAACAAAGACAGACTCGGGCCCAACAGACACCACTATGTTATTCAGAGTTCAGAGTTACTGCTTTGGTCTATAATCATAATCATCAAGCCCGTAGGCATCATATATCAATATTTCTATCCATGGATAGTGTAACAGACCCAGTCTCTTGGACCATCAACTCATCATGAGAAGATCCTCAACCCGGCAAGACTGTTACCAATCATATATTTCATATTCACAATTCTCATAGTGTAACAGACCCAGTCTCTTGGACCTCAATTCAACTCAATTTGAAGAGATCCTCAACCCGGCAAGACTGTTACCTTTTTCATTTTATAGGCATGCCTCCAAACCCAGAACTCTGAAAACTGAATAACACATTAAACACATATTTCACTTATTGTTTCATTATCAATTTCAATCTCAATGTTCATTATCATCTAGGCAAACATGCCTTATTTCTTTCAATTAGATCATCATAGCCATTCACAATGGCTTCACAACATATCATATCTCAATCCATATGATACATATAACATCAGTGCTATAACATTACAAAGTACCTTATTCATATAGCACAATACAATTCACAAGATTCATAATACACAAATCATAGTATTGTTCATATAGTATCATGTGCATCATCATTATAATACTCAACATCAATTACATTAACCAAATGAACATATCATTATTCAATCACATGATTCACATTATACATATAGCATCATTGCTATAACATTACAAAGTACATTAAAGTAATTCTTCATAAAAATGTTTATCATAATAAATTTGCATAGCTCATACCTTGTTGAATGATCCTCTTCTCTTTCACACTATACAAGTCACATTAGATTAACAATGTAATAATTTACCTAATATTATTTAATTATACTCAATCAATTGTATTCTCATACATTAATATTCATCAAATCATTCACATCTTTCATTTTCCCATAACACAATTATATATATACATGTCATTAATGATATAAACACATCAAAATACATTAGTGATATGCATTAACAATGCAATCATGCAACATTGGTACTTACCTTAATAACATTTCACACCACTCTAAACTCTTCTCCACTCAATAGTTCTTCACTTCACAAATTAGGGCAATTTAACCTCTTCACAACCTAATCCAAAAGGAATATTAGCAAAATGACCATATGAATAGTACATTCTGGTTTTAGACTCCATTTTATCCTTATTTTGAAAAATTGTATAAAATAATCTACTTGACTAAAAATTCTAAAATTTTTACAGAATTTAGTTTTGTATCTTAAAATAATTCCTTTAAAATTTCAGATCAAACTGAACACAAAATCTTGGTCAAATAGTTCACCTAACCAGACTGCCCCAATTGCCCTGCATCCTGGCAGCAGTTCTGAACTTTGTGAATTCCATAAATCAAATTCAATCAACGTGGTTCCAAATTATTTTTCTCAAATACTAGACTCACTAAGCAATAACATATCCAAAATTCAATTGGATATGATGTTTCTACATTTTATTAAAAATCCCGAAATATAACTGTCTCAATTAAGGTACCTGCTGGAACAGGTCTAATAAAAATAATCTTTCTAAACTCATAACCATTCCAAAATCGAATCAACATATTTTTCAGTCATTCTAGACTCATAGAGGCACAACATATCAAAAATTCACTTCAAGAACATTTTTCTATAATTAATTAAAAATCATACAAGTCACAGCCTTTACTAATTGTAAAACAGAAAAATATTCACTAAACACAACTCTTACTCTTCCATCACCAACACCAATTTACTTCTCCTTTTCAAATCTATTTCAACTCTTCTCAACAAATTACAAACATACTTAATCATACTATTACTAAACATAACTCAATCCAAACACAACTTCAAAAAGAATCAAGGTAAACAAGAGAAAACTTACCAAGATGATAAAATTCCTTGAAATCCAACTTAGCTACTTGAAATCTCTCTCAACTTTGGAGCTTAAAATCATCAAAACCTTTCTTTGTTCTTTTGTTTTTCTTTGCCAATGAAGGAGCCGGCCAACACAAGGAGAAGAAGAAGAAATGATGAAGAAAACACAAAGTCCACATGCATTAAATACTCATCCAAAAGAAAATTACTATAATGCCCTCATCCATTTAACTAAACTTTTGTCACATATATACCCATATAGGTAATTTCACAAATCACAAATAAAATATCTTCTTCCCTTGACCAAGCCCTTTGACCAACTTATATGTTATATATATCACCATATACACTACATATACACTTCTCTCTACACAATGCATTCCTTCCAACTACACACATATACATTATTTTCTCAACTTCTATTATCCTCCAAATAAATCATACACAATTACCACTTATCAATCACACATACAATTCACTAATAACAATATTATCACAACTTCTAGGCACACTTAGGGATATTACAATTCTCTCCCCCTTAAATAATTTCGTCCTCGAAATTATCCATGCCATAACAATTCATTCTTAACAAAAATACTATCTTCACTTCCACCTGAAGTTAAATATATGCTTAAATTATTATGTCATCCAATCATATAACTTCAATTCCTTCTTTTAGAATCAACAATCTCCTCTAAATTCCATAATTCATCATTCTATATGTTTATATACCTTCTTATTTCCTTGATCAAACATTCAAAATACTCATTACATCTCCCATTAACATTTTTAATCAGGAATCAAATCATTTTATAGTACACTTATACTTCATCCAATCTTTATATTCAATATATTTTGTTCCTTCACCTCTATGTAATTACTTTCTTAACTTTAGCCTCAACAATTATTGGTTTGAATCTTAGCATTAATTATCCCGTCATTACAATCACTGTCTAAATAGACATTTATCAACCCTCAATGGATAACAAGGTCCTTATTTTCCACAATTGGAGTTACCTCTTTAGCATGCTTTTCTCTTAACTTACATTTTAATACATTGCCTTTCAATTTATTTTATAAATAACCAATCTTCTCCCTTATTATCATAATTTATAATTACTATAATTCCATACATTCATATCCATTCTTACTTTAATATTTTACATCATATACATTGTCACGTAATTAATTACATTCTTAATACAACTATACATATTAAATCTCAATAATACTTCATAATCTTAGTCCAATTCAGATCAATTGATCTATCTGTCACAATATATCCATTTTCCAATCTTGTTCAATTCCATCCAACGATTAATTTATATAACTTATCATGAAATTGCACCATATTCATATATGTATATATGATCTAATTCAATTAGGGCAAACTTATATACAATTTCTTGATCTTTTCCAATCCATATTCAATCAAATTATTGTGATAACAAATCACTTCAAATCATATTAGTATAGTTCCCACCAAATCTTATAATAACTATTTAACTATGCTTCTTAAACAAAATTTTCAATCTCACCAATTTGTACTACAGTCATATTGTCTCAGTCCCAAATTTATGGATACTAAAATTAACCGGCTACACATACTAACCAAATCATATAGCCATAGGAGATGAATGGTCACACACCTGTAACTCATAAATCAATACTGTTTCTCGATTATTCTGTATCCAAACTTTTTAATTACACTATTTAGTTGTATCACAAGAATTATATATCCATTCTCCACACTTTTACTACACCAAGAGTTAACACATTTCAACTCCATCTCCATAAATTTTCTCTTGAACATACGATTATCATTAGTCTAACTCACATCAACAATATTATCTATAACATCTTTATACACAACATTTAATCATATACAAATTCCATTTATTACTCCACTTCTAATTTATCTCTTGTAACACTTTTCATACAGTATACTTTCCTTTTTATTATATACTTATACATATAGAATTTCTACAAACAAAATCCTTAATCCAGGAAACATTATATGATAGTTTAACTCAGTTATTATCATAACAATTTCATCTTCTAGTGTTACTTGAGTCCTTTCTCACTCTCCATTTCATCCCATAATCTAACTCTACATAGGTTAAAACCTATTCTCTCATAGATCCACTGATACATGCCCTATTATTCTCCACACCACTAAACAAATAATTATATCACATTCACATACTTAGGTCACATTCACAATATGACTTGCTTTCCACATTTCTTACATTTTCATTTACATTCATATCGAAAAGCTCATTCCACATTTTCCATACATGTATACACATAGTCATACAATTATATATAATTCCTCTTTTACATATCTTTAACACAATTTAACATTTATTACTTTTCCTTAATCAACATCATTCTTACCCCTTTTTGACATAACTTAAATTATTTATCAACTCAACACATATATATTTCCTAACTACAATAATACTTCACAAATTCTTAGTCACCTTACTAAGGTGACATCTCTCTCACCTTTATTTTGAAATGCATTTAATATATCATCTTTATATCCGTTTGTTTACCATTCAACGTATATATATATTTTACTCATATATTTATACATATGTACATTACACCTAATAATATACACATTGAGCCTAATAGCTCCTATACACTTAATTATATGCTCTGATTTTTATTTTCCTTTTTCATACATTCACTACAAATTTAGTGTTTATCACTTTCTTTTGAATACTATTATTCTCATTCTTCCAATATGATAAAAAGTATTTAATCACACTACAAATATATATTCTGACTATAATAACACTTCACATCCATCTTGGTCACATTCCCAATGTGACATCTCTTTACTTTCATCTTTAAAAAAAAACATTTAATATACTTCCATATCTTTTTTGTTTTCATCTCATTTTTTTTTTTGCAATAAAATGACTTAAAATAGCTCCTTTTCATTTGCTTATCTATTTCTCTTTTTACTTCAAAACAAATTCTCATACCATCAATCACATTACTTAATTCATAATACTTTCATGTGCAATATTAATCATTTCACCTGGCTCAGGTATTGAATATACATTAAATCATCAATATCCAATCAATCTTTATCAGTTTCTAGTAGAACTTTAACTTTTCAACTTACTACTTCGCTTAAACTTTAAATTTACCAAACTCATCTTTTCTTAAAATCAACTTTAAAAACATCTCGGATATATATATATATATATCATAAAGCAATATCAACACATATTTCTTCCCCAATTATTAAGCTCATTTCGAAAAATCTCAAATATCACATATTATTACCATTACCATGAGCTTTCACAATATCCAAGCATCTCACATTTCTAACCTTAAATTCACAATGTTTACATTAAAATAACCATACCAATTTATATTCTTACATAACCAATATCATCTCTTTTTCCTTTAAATAATACCTTGACTTTATATATATACCCCAAACTTTAAATAATCATACCTTGTCTTTACTAATCAACTCATTCAATATTATTTTCCTTTTCATTTCTTTATGCTTCAACACATTTAACACTTCACTTTACTTGCATAAATTTCCATTTTTTTAATTATCAATTAGACTTATATAAATTCATATCATTCATTATACTCATTTAAATTTATCATTATAGCCAACAACTATGACTTTATATACGTACCCTTCCCCAACCAGATCGGTTGTCCAAGTTCGGTTGCCCATTCCAATGGGTCCGCATGGTTCCGCAGGAGACAGATAGGTCCGTTCATTAAACTTATCAATATTTTTTTTTTCATTTCTTTTTTCACAAGCAAGTTAAGTAATCATGCCTCAACATCTCACATTACAACAAAACAGTTTTCTCATAACATCATATCATTCACACATTAACATCCATTTCATATAACACAGATATACTATAAATCATATAATGCCACCTCCGAGACCAACCTAGGTGTGAATGCATATGCATGTATTACAAATTTCATTTTCAAAACTCTTCTTTTTAATTCATTTTAAGCGTTTCAAAACTTTTTCTTTTTAATTTTACTTAGGCCGAGAATCTCGAACCTAAGCTCTGATACCAAAATAATTGTAACACCTCAATACTCCATATAAATACTATACATATACCTAGTATACATACAATAAGTATTTAAAGTATAAGGATGCCACTTTTCTTTTTACCTTTCAATACCTGTAACAAAATTCAAACCATAATAGGTCAATTTAAAGAACACTTACAAATTATTGTCTTTATCAAAACTTCATTTATACATATAATATAACATACTTAAAGTGGATACATGTATGCATTACCCTCTAGTTGGTCTCGACAAAATCTTACTCTTCTCCTGGCATACCAAAAGACTTCATGTCTTCCACCAAGCTACCTGCGCGATAATACATCCGCGCTAAGCTCGAAAGCTTAGTAGTACAAATATAAAATACAAACATATATCATGGAAACACTAACATATAAAGATATCTCAATTCCATATATTTTTAGTTCTTATTAAGTTTATCCCTATTCATTTGCACCTTTCATATCTTTCAACTAATCTCACATCTTATACACATATAAACATAGCATTTCTACCAAGTCCAACCCATCACTAATATTCACAATCAACATCTCAATACACACATTATACATCATACCAATCACAAGTCACATTTCCAATTAAGACAATCATTGTCATCAACCACAATTCATCAATTGAATTCACAATCAATGCTAATACACACATTATACATCATACCAATCATAACATTTCTTTATTCACAATTCAACATTAATGATTCATCACTAGTGCTCATAATCAATATTTCAACGCACATATTACATATCATCAATCACATGTCCAATGAAATATACCAAAGATTTCATTATCCATTTCTTTCAACATTTGTATATCACATTGACAACAAAGACAGACTCGGGCCCAACAGACACCACTATGTTATTCAGAGTTCAGAGTTACTGCTTTGGTCTATAATCATAATCATCAAGCCCGTAGGCATCATATATCAATATTTCTATCCATGGATAGTGTAACAGACCCAGTCTCTTAGACCATCAACTCATCATGAGAAGATCCTCAACCCGACAAGACTGTTACCAATCATATATTTCATATTCACAATTCTCATAGTGTAACAGACCCATTCTCTTGGACCTCAATTCAACTCAATTTGAAGAGATCCTCAACCCGGCAAGACTGTTACCTTTTTCATTTTATAGGCATGCCTCCAAACCCAGAACTCTGAAAACTGAATAACACATTAAACACATATTTCACTTATTGTTTCATTATCAATTTCAATCTCAATGTTCATTATCATCTAGGCAAACATGCCTTATTTCTTTCAATTAGATCATCATAGCCAATCACAATGGCTTCACAACATATCATATCTCAATCCATATGATACATATAACATCAGTGCTATAACATTACAAAGTACCTTATTCATATAGCACAATACAATTCACAAGATTCATAATACACAAATCATAGTATTGTTCATATAGTATCATGTGCATCATCATTATAATACTCAACATCAATTACATTAACCAAATGAACATATCATTATTCAATCACATGATTCACATTATACATATAGCATCATTGCTATAACATTACAAAGTACATTAAAGTAATTCTTCATAAAAATGTTTATCATAATAAATTTGCATAGCTCATACCTTGTTGAATGATCCTCTTCTCTTTCACACTATACAAGTCACATTAGATTAACAATGTAATAATTTACCTAATATTATTTAATTATACTCAATCAATTGTATTCTCATACATTAATATTCATCAAATCATTCACATCTTTCATTTTCCCATAACACAATTATATATATACATATCATTAATGATATAAACACATCAAAATACATTAGTGATATGCATTAACAATGCAATCATGCAACATTGGTACTTACCTTAATAACATTTCACACCACTCTAAACTCTTCTCCACTCAATAGTTCTTCACTTCACAAATTAGGGCAATTCAACCTCTTCACAACCTAATCCAAAAGGAATATTAGCAAAATGACCATATGAATAGTACATTCTGGTTTTAGACTCCATTTTATCCTTATTTTGAAAAATTGTATAAAATAATCTACTTGACTAAAAATTCTAAAATTTTTACAGAATTTAGTTTTGTATCTTAAAATCATTCCTTTAAAATTTCAGATCAAACTGAACACAAAATCTTGGTCAAATAGTTCACCTAACCAGACTGCCCCAATTGCCCTGCATCCTTGCAGCAGTTCTGAACTTTGTGGATTCCATAAATCAAATTCAATCAACGTGGTTCCAAATTATTTTTCTCAAATACTAGACTCACTAAGAAACAACATATCCAAAATTCAATTGGATATGATTTTTCTACATTTTATTAAAAATCCCGAAATATAACTGTCTCAATTAAGGTACCTGCTGGAACAGGTCTAATAAAAATAATCTTTCTAAACTCATAACCATTCCAAAATCGAATCAACATATTTTTCAGTCATTCTAGACTCATAGAGGCACAACATATCAAAAATTCACTTTAAGAACATTTTTCTATAATTAATTAAAAATCATACAAGTCACAGCCTTTACTAATTGTAAAACAGAAAAATATTCACTAAACACAACTCTTACTCTTCCATCACCAACACCAATTTACTTCTCCTTTTCAAATCTATTTCAACTCTTCTCAACAAATTACAAACATACTTAATCATACTATTACTAAACATAACTCAATCCAAACACAACTTCAAAAAGAATCAAGGTAAACAAGAGAAAACTTACCAAGATGATAAAATTCCTTGAAATCCAACTTAGCTACTTGAAATCTCTCTCAACTTTGGAGCTTAAAATCATCAAAACCTTTCTTTGTTCTTTTGTTTTTCTTTGCCAATGAAGGAGCCGGCCAACACAAGGAGAAGAAGAAGAAATGATGAAGAAAACACAAAGTCCACATGCATTAAATACTCATCCAAAAGAAAATTACTATAATGCCCTCATCCATTTAACTAAACTTTTGTCACATATATACCCATATAGGTAATTTCACAAATCACAAATAAAATATCTTCTTCCCTTGACCAAGCCCTTTGACCAACTTATATGTTATATATATCACCATATACACTACATATACACTTCTCTCTACACAATGCATTCCTTCCAACTACACACATATACATTATTTTCTCAACTTCTATTATCCTCCAAATAAATCATACACAATTACCACTTATCAATCACACATACAATTCACTAATAACAATATTATCACAACTTCTAGGCACACTTAGGGATATTACAGATTGATTGTAGTAATATGGCATGTACATAAGCTTGTATGATCTAGCAAATAAATGTATTATACTAAAAAGCTAGAACACGTACACTGCTACTAAACTAATAAATCTTATTTGGGTTTAGCACTTATGTATGCAAGTATAGAAGTGTGAATTCTTCTTGCAGGATTGTAGTTGAGGTTATAAGGGTGGATTATTGGGAGTGTGCTTGAGTTGAATTGTGAAACAAAATGTTTTTCAAAAATAAGAAAAATCAGTTTTGGCGACACTTGGGACCTCCATTTTTAGGGGAGGTTATGGCAAAATTTTTTTAAAATCAGCACTTAAAATTTGCTAAGTAAAATATTAAGACACAACCACCATGAGTTAACAGTCCATCTTGGTCTATAAACGTAGGCTAAGATGGGGTGTTACATAGAGCGAGACATGTAATGAAATAAATAGTACTTCGAGAATAATGGTATCATGGACTGATCACCCATGAGCTATTATTTGAGATGTATATATGACAACACAAGAAAAGTCAGATGAGCCGATACTTAAGGAATGCCACCACACTGCACGAATATACATAGGACATACAAATTCAGTAAGAAGTAAATAAAGAATAACCACAATGCAAAGAGAAGGAAGCTTAGAAATGAATACATTAGAAAGTGAAAAACGTACAAGAAGGAATGAGAAAGAACAAACCTGAATCAAAGTTGAAGGAAATGCAAGAGAGTAATAGTGATGTTTCAAATGAGAAATCGTGACAAAAGTCAAAGCATGTTGAACCACATAATAGTCTATTGGATAATCTTGTAGAATAATAAACAGGAAGTGAACAGATATGGGAAGAAAATAGAATACAAAAGGTAAAACATGTTGAATCTTAAAATAGTTAATCCCAGTAAATGAATAAGTGTCAAAATAAGGCAATGCGTAAACAATATAGAGAGATGACAGAGTGAAATCAAGTGAATAAGGTGAAAGAGTGGCAAAAGCAATAGACAGTAGTTAAAGAACATCAAGTATATAGAATGAGTAAGCTTCGGGGCGAAGCTTAAATTAAGGGGGATAGAATTGTAACATCCCAAATCCCAGATTGGTAAGAAATAGACATAACCTATAACTTGAGCTCGAATTTCATCCAAGTTAATGACAAAATTAGAGAGTCTCAAACAAGACTTAATTGTTTATTTGTGTCTTAGATAGATTTATAACTTGAAATTACTCAATTTGGAGTGGTACAGAATATGATATGATGGATTTAGTAGACAATGTGCAAGCTGCCTCAGGACAGCATATTAGGCTTGACTTTGAAGGACCGTCAAAAAACAGATATAACTCAAATCGATCTGAAATTTTGACACAATGTAGCTCCGGATGTATAGTTTTAGTGGGAATAAGAATTACTTAATTTGGAGTTGTGAGTAAAAAGATATTAATAAAGAAAGACAGCAAGGTTAGGAAGGGATATCAAAAGGACCTAAGTGAAAATTTCTCAAAAGTTAGGGGTAACTATGTAAACTTAAAAATTAAGAGTCGGAAGTTCTTAATAGTGCCCATATCCGACCCCAGAAGAATATTCTAGAGATTAATCGGGTCGCAACGACGTGTAACGGTTTTTCCAGGAAATGTCCCGTTAAAGAAAAACGAAGACATTTTAACTAGGGGCATTTTGGTCATTATCAATTAAAGTTATACATGAATTTAAAGTAGGAAATAAAAAAAATGAGTACGTAGAGGATGACGAGGGGTGATATATGAAATGATCGTCAGTAGAAACGGAGCCGGAAGAAATCCGAGCAAGGAAAGGACCTAAAGGGAATTTTGTAAAAAGTGGAGGGCTTATCGGTAATTTTTCAAAATGACTTGGAAACCTAAAATAGACCTTATAAATAGAAAGTAGAGGTCGAGAGGATCAAAACTATATGTAGTATGACTCGTGGAACTGTACGGTTTAAAAGATATGACCGATTAATCGCCGGAACGTAAAGTGGGCTCGGTTTCGTGTCGGGACCGGATGGGTAACCCGGGACAACTTTATAATATCCTATGGGAAGAGGGACAAGTGGAAAGAAGTAAAGGAAAAGAAAACTATAAAAATCTAATGTTGGCCAATCAAAAGTAACCATTTAGCATGTGTAATAAATGAAGAAAGAGAAAGGTGACAAGTGGTCTTAAAGGGTTTAACCAACACATAAGGTGATCATCATTTCTTTTGTATATAAATATATGTGATATGAAGAACCAATTTCTCTCTTTTCCACTTGCAAATTTCGGCCAACAAAGGGAAACACCAAAGGATTTCCAAGTTTCTCCAAATTTGATGTTTAAGGTAAGTTTTTAAGGTTTTCTAGTAAGTAGACTTTGATTTTAGTATTAATTTTAGGTAGTTATATATTTATTAGAAGATTGGGAATTAGAGTCTTTATGTGGAATTGGAAAAATATTAAGTAAGTGGTGAGATTAATTGATTAAATGGAAGAAACAAGATGTATAAAGATTAATAAGGTTGGATTAAGGTTTCGGTTAGAAAAGAAATGGAGGATAACTTATTATTTTGAATTTCTAAGGTTTATGTTGTATCTTGAATTGATTGAAGGAGAAATAAAGAATTAAAGAAGGAGAAGAAGGAAAAGCTAAGAGGAGTTAAAGAAATAAGGTTTGGTACTTTACCTTTAAATAGTTACCTTTGATTTGGTGCTTTACCATAAAAGAAATTCTATTTTCTTACAAACTTTGGTTTATGAAAGTTTTGTTGTTGATGCTTAAATATATTGATTTGAGTTAAACATGCAAAAGTTGTCAAAGGGAAGTGTTTGAATCTTCACTTTACCATTAAAGAAGACTTAATATTGATTTGCAAAAGAAAAATAAACTATCCTATGCATTTCATGTGTTTGGGCCGAAATGGTCCCAAAAAGACAGCTTTCTGGACCTTTTTGTGGCAATCGTTTGAGGCAGAAAATGAATGAATTTTTCAACGAAATTTTACATGCAATTAGTCAACATATGAAATAAGTTTTCTGTAAAATTTCAGCTAAAAATAAGATCATTTACTTGGTCAAATGCATGACTGAAGTGGACTGAAATTTTGACAAAAACCCAGATTTTACTATTCATTTGGTCATGCCATTTTGCGTTGCCGATTTGTCGTGCCGCAACACTATTCATTTGGTCAATTTGTGATATTTTGAGGAATGCTTTGAAATATTTGATGTGTTTATTGTGGATGTTAAATATGTGAAAAAGAGTAATGGTTTGACTAAAGAATGTGTTGCGCGGCATAAATGGCAAAGTGCGATGGGAATTTAAAATGATTTCGCGAGTCATTCTAAAATGAGGTTTGAGACTTAAATTGAATCATTTTAACCTTTTTGCTCTACTGGATAGTGGGAGTGGTAGATAAGGGTATGGTGCACTATACTAACGCATGCAGTACTGCTCATTATTGTGATATGATATTTTATTCAGTGGTGAGGCCACTGAAGCCAATGGGGAGGCCCATTGGTTAACCAGGATGGGGAGGCCCATTCCTGTGATCTGATATCGGTGGTGAGGGCCACCTATGTTACAGTGGGGAGGCCCACTGCCTTATCACTATGGTTCCCTATATACCAGTAGAGCTTGATCCAAAGTCTTGTTTCTTTTAAACCACGTAATGCAAAATGAGTTTGAATTATGGTTTTTACATTTGTTGGAAGCATATTTACATTGAATGTATAGAAACTTCCATTGGTTTAAGGTTGGTTGATTTTTGATTTAATTATTTCGTTTTGTTTCAAAGGCTTCCATGTTTTACTTATATTTTTATCGGTAAAGTACCCACTGAGCGACAACGCTCAGCGAGTTAAGTTTTCCTTGACTCGTAGGTTCGGAGCAGTAGATAAATATGGGGAAGCAACGACCAGACCACAGCAAATCTCAGGGATAGATCTTTTAGTTCCATTATGAGTTAGTTAGTTGTGGCATGTATATAAATAAATATAAAAGAGAATTTCTATGTTACAATGGTATGTTAGTAGTGTGTAATAATCATAAACCTTTACTCTATGTTGTATTAGAAGTGTGAACTCTTCTTGCAGATTTGTAGTTGAGGGTATAAGGTGAATTCATTGGGAGTGCATTAAATTTGATAGTATTCACATTGGTCTGTGTAAAGTGTTTTCAAAAATTAGAAAAACAAGTTTTGTCGACACTTGGGATCCAAATTTCTAGGCGAAACTATGGCAAAATTTCTGTAAAAATCGGAACTAAAATTTGACGAAGTAAATTGGTAGCAACGTTAGGATAGTGTGGCGCCTCTACTCGGCTTACACATGTAGGTTGGGAAGGGGTGTTACAGTAAAAGTTTGAGTGTGAGCTTGAAAAACACTTAGGTTGTGAGAGTGAGCCTAGTAAAACTCTTGTATAGGTTGTGAGAGTGAGCCTAGTAAAAACTCTTGTAAAGGTTGTGAGAGTAAGCCTAATAAAACACTTGTAAAGGTTTTGATTGTAAGCCTTAGTAAAACACTTGTCAAGTTAGGTGTGAACTTGTAAAAACACCAAAGTTGGAAGTGAGCTTGTGAAACTTCAAAGATTAGTTATATGTTAACAAATTGTTAAGGAAGCGGATGTAGGATTGAAGAAAATCCAAACCACTATAAATCTTGTGCGTTCTTTCTTCTTCTCACTACTCAACTAATTCTCTATTCCGCATTTCTTGTTTGTTAAGTTTTTATAATTTGCCATCATTTCTTGAGGAAACCAATTCACCCCCCCCCCCCTCTTGGTTGCCATCTTGGGACAACAATTGGTATTAGAGCTTTGAAATTTCTTAAACTTAATTGTGAAATTTGATCCACTATGGCAACTTCTTCTTCATCAAACTCTATCTCTCATGGAAATCTTAACACTATTCTTAGACCCTACTTTGATGGAACTGACTATTCCTACTAGAAACACAAAATGTATTTGTTTCTAGACAGTGAAGGGATTGAACTATGGGATTTTATGGAAAGTGAGTGGAAACCTCCCACTTATGAAGTTGATGGTATTCAAGTTCCTCTTCCCAAAGCTTATGGGAAAACTACTCACATTTGAGCTACACAGTGAAAAAGAATAAGATCAAGGTGAGAAAGAAAAGAGAAAACCAATTGCTCTCAAAGCAATCAAAGAAGTTAAGAGCTCAAGCAACGAAGGTACTGATGATGAAGATGAAATGGCAATGTTCTAAAAAAGAATCAATGAATGGAAAAAGAAGAAAAGATTACAAGCAAATAAAGGTACACTTCCTAAATCCTCCTTCAAAGATAAAGAAAAGAAAAATGAGGTAAATTTCTATGAATGTGGAAAAACTGGTCACATCAAATCGGATTGCTTCAAAGTAAAGAATAAAAGGAAATGGGACAAAGAAAAGAAAAAGTCTCTCAAAGCCACATGGGATGACTCCTCTTCAAGTGAAGAAGAAGAAGAAGAAGGAATTGCAAACCTATGTCTCATGGCTATTGACGATGACTCCAATGAGGTAAGTACTCAATCCTTTGATCTAGTAGCACATGATGATATTGATGATCTAGATGATAGTGATTTGATTGAGCACATGAACTTTAAAATAGAAAAATATTTTTCTAAAATGATGCTCTATAAAGAAAAAAGCTCTAAGTTAGAAAAGGATTTTATATGCTTAAAGAACTCTGCTTTAGAATTGAAAACCTCAAATAAACACTTGATGGATTCAATAGAAGAGTTAAATAAAAACTCACATGATTTAGAAAAAAATTATTAAAGAGAATGAAATTCTTAAGCATGAACTAAAAGAACTAAAAGAATCAATTTCAAAATTTCATAAAGGAAAGGAAGCCTTAGACACATTAATTGGTAACCAAAGATCACCCTCCTTAAAATATGGATTAGGATTCAATGGCTCAACCAACATTGCACCAAGCACACCAACATTTGTAAAAGTATCTACAACTAAAACTTCTAGTGTTGATATTGTAAAGAACAAAGATGCCCGCACCAAGTCTAAAAGTACCAAAAGAACTTCTTATGGCTCACTTGGAAATAAAGCTAAGTTCTCAAAAAGTAATCATGCATTTATGTACACTAAACTTGCACAAAAGCAATCACATATTTGTAGTTGTATGCATAATACTTGGAATACAAAAAGAAAAATGCAAAAATATAAAACACTATGGCAATGCACATATTGCATGAAATTTGGACATAAAAGTTTTTTCTGTCATATAAGAAAGGCTCATCTCAAGCTAGAAGACACCTTTATTACTAACCATCAAGGACCCAACTTCATTTGGGTATCTAAGAGAAGATGACCACTATTGTCTTGTAGGTATGCCTAAAATCTACTATCAACGAAAGCACATGGCTTGTGGATAGTGGTTGCTCAAGGCATATGATCGGGAATGCAAAGCTCTTTACAAGTATTACCTACAAACATGGAGGTACTCTTGAACTTCATGAAACTATTGATGCTCCAAAGATCAATCAGCATGAACTTGAAGAAAAGACTCAAGATCTACCTAAGGATTGGCAATACAAGAAAGATCATCCTAAGGAACTCATCACTGGTGAAACATCTAAAGGAGTTATTACTAGATCTAAAATCAATCATATAGATGTCAATTTTGCTTTTGTTTCTCAAATTAAGCCAAAGACTATTGAGGAGGCTCTAAATGATGAAAATTGGATGACTACAATGCAAGATGAACTTAATCAATTTGAAAGAAATAATGTTTGGCAACTCACTCCTAGGCCTACAAATCATTCAATCATAGGATGCAAATGGGTTTATAGAAATAAGCTTGATGAAAATGGTCACATTGTTAGGAATAAAGCAAGGTTGGTAGCCAAAGGCTATAATCAAGAAGAAGGAATTGACTATGATGAAACTTTTGCTCCAGTAGCTAGATTAGAAGCTATTAGAATATTACTTGCTTTTGCATGTCACATGAACTTTAAACTCTTTCAAATGGATGTTAAAAGTGCATTTCTAAATGGACTTATAAGCAAAGAAGTTTATGTAGAACAACCTCCTGGTTTTGAAAACTATAAATTTCCTGATCATGTTTTCAAACTTACTAAGGCTTTATATGGATTGAAACAAGCACCAAGAGCTTGGTATGACAGACTAAGTGCATATTTGCTTGAAAATGGTTTTTCAAAAGGAAAAGTAGATACAACTCTCTTTGTTAAAAAGGACAAACACAACATTTTAATTGTACAAATTTATGTGGATGACATAATATTTGGAGCTACTAATGAAACCTTGTGTAAAGAATTTGCTTGTTGTATGACTAGGGAATTTGAAATGAGCATGATGGGTGAACTCAAGTTCTTCCTTGGACTGCAAATCAAGCAATGTAAAGATGGGATATTCATCAACCAATCCAAATATACAAAAGAACTCATTAAGAAATTTGGAATGGATGGCTGCAAAACTAGCAAGACTCCTATGAGCACATCCTTGAAATTGGGTAAAGATGAAAATGGTAAAGCAGTAGATGAAAAGAAATATCGAGGTATTATAGGATCACTACTTTACTTAACCGCTTCTAGACCTGATATAATGTATGGTGTATGTCTTTGTGCTAGATTTCAAACTTGTCCTAAAGAATCACACTTGAATGCTACTAAGAGAATTTTGAAATATTTAAGTGGTACTATGCATTTAGGTCTTTGGTATCCTAAAAACACATCATTTCATATCTTAGGTTTTTTGGATGCGGATTATGCTGGTAGCATCTTAGATAGGAAAAGCACAACAGGAGCATGTCACTTTCTTGGCAATTGTCTAGTTTCTTGGCATAGTAAGAAACAAGCATCGGTTGCTTTATCCACGACGGAAGCCGAATATGTTACAGCATGTTTTTGTTGCACACAAGTATTATGGATGAAACAACAATTGCTTGACTATGGCAAAGTGTTTAACAACATCTCCATTAAATGTGACAACACTAGTGCTATCAATTTGTCTAAAAATCCTATCCAACACTCTAGATCTAAACATATAGATATTAGACATCATTTTTTGAGAGATAATGTACAAAACTAGAATATTATCTTAGAGTTTATAGATACACATAATCAACTTGCTGATATCTTTACAAAACCTTTGAATGAAGATAGGCTTAATTTCATTAAACTAAATTTAGGTATGATTGATGGAACTTCCCTGAATGGTTAAAAAGACTGGTTATCAATAAAAATTTCTTGAACA
Source organism: Garcia nutans (assembly GCA_947685225.1). Classification (NCBI taxonomy): domain Eukaryota; kingdom Viridiplantae; phylum Streptophyta; class Magnoliopsida; order Malpighiales; family Euphorbiaceae; genus Garcia; species Garcia nutans. The sequence continues at coordinate 9,131,073 of CANTUV010000068.1, forward strand.
TCTCATCGCATAGATTTTTTCTTTTATGTCTCTTTCATTTTTAAGCTACTCGCGTTCACTCCAATGCCTCTAGTGGTTGCTATTTTGAGAGAAAGATTCATCTAAATTGATACCTCTATGAGCGGTCGGGAATCCTTGTGCGCGGTCGCTAAGATTTAAACAGTTTCGACCGTTGCAGACATTCTCTGCATTTGCGAGCGCACCAATTTTCTTTCTGTTCACTAGAGTGTCTTTCGCGATTGCACCTATACAAATAGGCGACCGCACTCTGTACAATCTGCTCGAAATTTTGTAACTGTTGGCTGTATGACAAGTCGCGACTTTCAACTCTCAACAGTCATAAACAACTATTTTCTTAATTTCTTCTATTTAAGACCATTATACATCAGTTACTTGGATCTTTTACTTCTTATAACATACAAGCTTCACTCCAAATCTCCAAAACCCTCTCAAGATCATCTCCTTCTTAAACACTCTCTGTTTTCCAGTTTTCTTCCTACTCTTCAACTCCAATGGCCCCCAAAAAGAAAATTACCTCCAAAGGGAAAGGGAAAGGAAAGAAACCTTCAGGAATCATCATAAGAGAACCAAAAGTTGATCCTCCATCTCCTCCACAGTGTAGAAGAGGTGAGAAAATTCATAAACTTCACCATCAAACCCCTGAGGAAGATGTGAGATATGCCATGCTAAAGAGAAAGAAATTTGAAGGAACCAAATCTCCTTTTGGTGGGATGCTCTCTGCCCTCAACATTAAAGATCAGATTGAAAGTTTACTTGATGTTCTTGGCTGGAGGAAATTCGTATTTCCTGAAGAGGTAGGTACTCTAGTTTAAGTAAGGAATTTCTCATGTCTTTTCAAATTGAAAAGAGTGCAAATTCTGCAATGGGGTGGTATGGGGTTAGATTTAAGTTATTTGACTAATATCTAGCCTTAACATTAGAAGATTTTTGCAACATCTGGGACTTTCTTGTTGATGGAGTAACCTCCTACAATGATTTAACCTTCTCCAATCAAACACTCTCTACCTTTTGGCAAGAAATTTCTATGGAAACATCATTTGAAAAAGAGTCAAAAGCTAGACATATCAAATCCCTCACCCATTGGATACTTCATAGGATCATCACTGTTGCGCTCTAATTAACTCTACCACAAAACGTCACTCGCAAGTATACGAGGTAGCTGTAGCAAAGGTGATCGCCCCAAGGTCGTCTCACAAGGAAGCTAAAGTAGCTAATTGATTATTAGATTATAAATAACAAGTAATGAATAAATTTAAATTGCTAACTAATGAAAAAGATTGATTAAAGTTTAAAGCAAATAAAAGTAAACTGAACTGATGTATTGATTCACTTAATAGAATGGTCTAGGATTTGCACTTCTCTACTATTTATATGTATGAACGGTTATTCCTCTCAACCAATTTAATTTCAAAGATTAAATCTCAAGCAACTTAATTAATTGAGTCAAGGAAATAAGCTCTCACATTCAAACCTCTTTCAACTAATCTTGTTACAATTGAAATAATCTTTTCCTAGGTTATATCTCTAATTCACCTAAGTCCCTAATTGAATTGTTCCAGCATTAGACTTCATCTCTCAATCCTTCATCTAATACCTTAAAACACATAATTGGTGGCCAATCAATTATATATTAACAATATTCCATTCAATCAAAGCTAAAGAAATAATAATTAGTTAAGAGCAATAACCAATTCATACAATCATAGCAAATCCATACAAACCCCAGACTAGATCAAATTAGTTCATAATGCTATCAAACATACTCATCTCATTCATGTTCAAAGAAATCAATTTAGACATGATAATATCAATAAATACAATTCCAATGGAAATAAAGAGATAAAGTTCAAGAACAAAACCAAGTTACAAACTCCTTGAAGCTTCTGAAGAATCTCTTGTTCTAATCTTGCAAGAAGAATGTATCAATGGCTAGAACAAATCTAATCTAGCTAGTTTTAATCCAAAGTATAATCAAAAATCAAAGAAAATAAGATATCCAACCCTAAACTCTTTTTGACGGCTCAATTCAATCTCAAACTCGCAACAACCCTGGAAACCCTAACTTTTTTAATATTTATATGAATCCTCCGCTTAAAAATCCGCATTGTCTTTGGTCCATGAGAGACACGGCCAAGTTGGATGAGACACGGCCGTGTTGGAGGTGCATTGGAGGGACACGACCATAAGCTTGGCCGTGTCCCTTGCTTGTGTTTGCTTCTGTGAGAGTTTCTTCTTTTCTTCTTTGGTGTGATTGAGTGACACGGCCGTGTTGGAGGTCTCTAGGCTGTGTTGGACAATTTTGGAGGGACACGGCCACAAGCTTGGCCGTGTCCCTTGCTTGTGTCTTCTACTGCTTGATTTTCTTCCTTTTGCTTTGGACCTGAGTGAGACACGGCCAAGCTAACACAACTTGGCCGTGTTTGAGCTTCTTTGGAGGGACACGGCCACAAGCTTGGCCTTGTCCCTTGCATGTGTCTTCTTCTGTGTCTTATGGCTTCTCTTTTGCTTGGTATGGGACACGGCCACAAGCTTGGCCGTGTCCTCTGCATGTGTCAGCTACTGTCCAATTTTTCCTTCTTCTTGGTTCCTTGGCTTTTTAACCTAAAACAAAACTTGAAACAAACTTTAAACAAGAATTAAATGAACATTAACCAACAAAACATAAACACACACTAAAAACTAGGACAAAAACAACATAAACACTTAAATAAATTAAAACTACCAAAATTAATGAAAACACTAAATAAACATATTAAAACTAACAAAATACCTAAAGAAAACAATAATTATCATAACAAATAAGATACAAATCTATAACAAAAACTAATAAAACAATCACCTACACCATGCATTAAAGGGCTGATGGGAATGAAAAGGTAACAAAAAGAGATCTCATATTCTTATATGCTTTCACCCACAACATCCAAATAAACACAACAAAGTTCTTGATTGACACTCTATATCATCATGTTGTTACAAGAACTGGAACTTTCTTGTTATCCTCACAAATAACTCAAATAGCTAGGCACATGAACTTACTAAATGATCTCAACTTAGCTACCTTGAGAAACCCTTTCAATCTTGCCTTAAGTGCCATCACCATTGACTTTCTAGAACATGCTGGCTGTGTAAGGAAGATTGAGGGTACTTATGTGTATTACTTTGGCAAACGAGGTGTTGTGGATAGACAAAAGAAAAGACCAAGGTACACCATTGAGGAAGAAGGAGACTCCATGGAAGTTGCTGTTGAACTACCTCCAAAAGCTTCCTCATCTAAACCAACTCAAACCAGCTCTCCCACATAACTCATTCTAAAAGCTATCAAATCTCTCTCAAGGAAACTCTCTCGGTTCGAGAAAAGTGTCTCCAAGAGATTCCATCAATTGAACAAAAGGATTGACCTTATATCTCACATGCATCATGATCTATATGACATGCAAGGCAAACTGGACTTGCCTTAATGCAATTTTGAGGATTGGGATATACGTGGTCATACAGAAAGTCTCCCTGAAGAAGAAGAATCAATCAGCACTAGCTCTACCAGTAATGTCCCTCTTGATAAGGGAAAATCTCCTTTAGAAGAAGAAGAGCTAGATGAGGATGAATATTCTGATTAGTTTATTTTCCTGCTTTTAGGCTATGTCTTGATGTTTTGATTTTATTTTCTTTTCTCTGCTTTCTTTTTTTTTGCACTATCTTTGTACTGCCCTCTATCTAATAACATTGTGTTTTATATACATAACATTGTGTTTTATAACATTGTCTCTTATATCATGCATTTTACCTATGACAAAGGGGGAGATAAGATAGATATAAAATAAGAGATTGACAAAGAGGGAGAGATATAAAATAAGAATGATATAAAACCAAGTTATCCATTTGAAAGGTATTATACTAATGCACCCAGTTGAACTCCAACCTAAACATGATTCATGCATATGTTTAGGGGGAGCATTGTAAAAAAAATTTAACATTTAACACATGAGCATTTTAAATTAAGAGAGATTGTTAGTCAATCTGATTTACATTTTTTCTCAATTTATATCATCATTCCATTTGATTGTCAAAGTCAAAATGGGGGAGATTGTTAGACAAATGATCTCAATTTTGATCCTTGAAAACTCAAGTTGAATGACTTATTTAACATGTGTATAAAGAACTTTGTTGCAGGATTAGATCTATTTGAACAGAGTAGCTTTAACGGTCGCACGAGACATGAAGACGACTGCCCCAACTCAATTGCAGGATAAAACCATATCACAGAAGGGTTCGCGGTCAGAAAATCGACCTCAGTAGTGACCCCACTTCCACAAGAGCGACCGTCCTAAAATCATGGACGACCGCAACATAAGAAACCCAAATAATCCAAATTACAGTAAGGTTCACGGTGACAAGAACGGTGAAGGATACGGTCTTGCTTATCACTTTAGCGACCGCCCTTTGATATCCATGACCACTCTAATGATTCAGGAGAAATATGCTTAAACTGACAGTAGTGTTCACGTCCTAAGGTGTGTCCAGAAGTTCAACGCGAGTGTCTCAACTCGACCGTGAGATTGCACCTAGAGCGACTTTGACATTCATATTTAGGCGGACTTTCATTTTGCCCAGTCAAAGAATGCCACGTGTGATGACCGTTATAAACCCACTTCAGCATTCAAAAAGGGCGACTGCACCTATCCTATGCGTGACCGTCCCGACAACCACAACATGGGCAAGATTCCTGCTGCAAAACACTTAAATTTGACCGTTGAAGCAAATTTGAATGCAGCGACTGCTTGTGTCATGAGCGCGACCATCCTTGTGTCAAGGACGACCGCGAAATGCTTCGAATAGTCTATTGAAAATGGTCTAAACTACCAAGCCTAATTCTCATTATCTATAATGGCTAGTCAGACCACTTTGGCTACAAATACATTGCTATTTCTGTTAAGAAAGAAGAAGCAAGAGAAGAAAAAAGAGGAGAATCAAAATTTATAGCCAAGCAACATATTTTCTTTTACTCCAACTTACAATTAAATTGTAATGAATGTTAGGTGTAAGCATTGAAAACACCATTGTAAAAGTTTGAGTGTGAGCTTGAAAAACACTTAGGTTGTGAGAGTGAGCCTAGTAAAACTCTTGTATAGGTTGTGAGAGTGAGCCTAGTAAAAACTCTTGTAAAGGTTGTGAGAGTAAGCCTAATAAAACTCTTGTAAAGGTTTTCAGTGTAAGCCTTAGTAAAACACTTGTCAAGTTAGGTGTAAACTTTTGAAAACACCAAAGTTGGAAGTGAGCTTGTGAAACTTCAAAGATTAGTGATACCTTAACAAATTGTTAAGGAAGTGGATGTAGTATTGAAGAAAATCTGAACCACTATAAATCTTGGGCATTCTTTCTTCTTCTCACTACTCAACCAATTATGTATTCCGCATTTCTTGTTTGTTGAGTTTTTATAATTTGCCATCATTTCTTGAGGAACCAATTCACCCCCCCCCCTCTTGGTTGCCATCTTGGAACAATAATATTGATTCGGGAAATATATTAAGATTTTGAAAAACAATTAGGATTTTGAGACTTTAATGGAATAATTTAGGGTTTAAAGTTTTGGGAAAAATAGTTTAGGGTTTTAAAGTTTTGAAAACAAAAGAACAGTTTAGGGTTTTGATAATTTAATCAATGACTTAGGCTACTGGATGAAAGGAAAATCTGATTTATAAAAACATATGATTAGGTTTAATAATTTAGGTTACTAAAAGTCTCAATATCAAAACAAATAATAGAAACACTTAAAAGAAAATATGGCAATATTATCGTATGCTTAAACAATTCATGAATCAAAATGTAAGAATGCTGTAAATATAAACAAATCAAAGATTTATAATCAAACTTCCGTCTGGTTCCACCACAATTGACTCTGGCTGAACAAGAACAAAGACAGCGTTGCTGCCTTTGATGGATTGATGATTGATGAGTGCTACTTGTTGCTAATTTCTTTTGCTGCCTTCTGCTTTGCTATTTTTAATCTCTGTTAATGTTAATTGCAGACCTTATTCTGTCTCTAGGGTTTTCTTTTGACCGCAAGAATTTAAGAGTCCCAAGTTCGGTTCAAAATTTTAGCTCAAGAGATCCAAGTTTCGTCCCCCTTGATTGTATATTTTAATGTGGTATTTAACGAAAAAAATCAAAACCTAATTCTAATTGTTTAATGACATCAAAACCATTTAGAAAAAGAAATAAAAATCATGTAGAATTCGGTTTTGAAAAAAACTACAATGGCAAAAATTGCACTGGCAAAAAGTGCAGCGGGCTACGGAAGGGCCAGCTATGAGAGTAGCTTGCGAACTGGGGCGTTGGCTAGCCAATTGACGGCAGGAATTTCCTGCGGCGAATTAGCCCAAGCCAATTCATTTTCTGCAATAAAAATTTTTTGTCGCCGATTTTTATTTATTTATTTATTTTTTTACTGTTATCTTTTTTATTTTTATTAAAAATAAATATTACAAGTAATGAATATTAAAATAAATATTATTTAATTAAAATACCACAAAAATTATTTTGGACTCTTTTAAAAATATCAGACTAGACTGGGTCAAAAATTAAGGGTCTACAAACGTTTCTACCTTTCGGTGGGCATCCTATATAGTTTTAGACATGGACAACGTAAGGACATGTTTCCATCCTTAGATGGGTGTCCATTTATTTACTTTGTTTAGACATTATTTTTATTTTAGTATAAAGATGATTTAATTCAATTGTTGCATGTAGTATGGATAATATCATTATATTTAAGAATTTTATAATATTAAGAACTAAAAAGGAGGCCAGTTCCAATGAATCGGGCGTTGTGGAGGTGCTGGGCTATTTCTCATCTTCCCCACACGTACCCAACTTTTTGAACCCAATAGGGGGTTGGGGATTCCTTAGGAATCAAGTTATCCACCCCCTTCTTTTTCCCGGCCCATCTGGGTGGCGACTCCATTTTTTCCAAGCTTAGGCCCGTATTCTCTAAGGCCCCTAGCATAAACAGTGCCGAAGTCGCAAGAACCATTCCACCATGAGTGGGAGTAAAAATCCCCACTCACAGTGGCGACTCCATTGGGGACAACAGAAGTTGATTTCATTGGTCTTTTTATTATTCTATTCTTTCTTATCATGGTATTATCCATTACATCATTTAGTTTTCATCATGTACGTGAGTTAGGATGCCTGTGTTACCCGTGTTGTATTATGTAAGGGATACCATACTTTTAATCAAGGTATGGAGATCCAGCACGGCATAACCACTCATAGTGTTGTATCTTTTGGTATATACTTGTTATTGGAACCTAAGCCTTTTAACCTAAAGACTAAAGCTCATGTAATTGACCTTGTTACTTTCCTTAGGTTTTTACCCCAACTGTTTGTTGTTTGACTATGATTAATTTATCTTGGTTTAAATCATGGGTTATTTTGTTTGTTCTTTTTTTTATGTGACCCAAGTACGTTTGTAAGCCCAAAATAAATTTTTCTTTATAGTTCAAAAGACCAAAGCTATTTTCAAAACTTTTCAAGATGCTCTTTGGATATAAAACTTTTCTAAAAACAAATCAAAAATTCTTTTCTCATTACTCAAATACAAAGTCAAAAATCCATTTTTTCTAAAAATCCTTTTATAATGGGTTTTTCAAACAAAATTATTTTTGCATTTCATCCAACCTTTTTCTTACAAAGAGCTTACAAATTATTTAAGTCAATTATGAAATACCAAAAACCAATTGTGAGCCTAGTTTATACTAAGAATTATTAATCATGGGCTTGTTTTTGGAATGAATCATTAGTTACTTTTTCAAATGAGAAATCTATTTATAATAAACCTCTTAATTTAGTTTTAATCCAATATAGCATAAAAGCTACTTTAGTTGGTTGAATGGATTAAAACTTAATTAATCAGAATTATCATGAACTATTGGTTGAAACATCCAAGGGAATTATTCGAAAATAAGATACCCCATATTAGTATTTTTGTTAACCATATTACCTAGGAAAAGAGACTCGCCATTCGTGTGTGGAAGTTATAAGGTTGGAAGGGACGTTCTGCTTATCTTTGTTTATTGTTTGTGCATACAAGCATACATGCATACATACATTTGCATCTCATATCATTGATCCTCTCTGGCTCACAACCCTGGATTACGATAGTTCAAAAGCTTATGACAATCCAACCTACGCCGGAGATGAAGAATCTAGCAATGACTCAATTACTTTCTCACCAAAAGAAATGGAGCCCAAACAAATTCAAAGAATGGTGGATGACGCCCTCAATGCCAAGATGAAAGAAATAAAGGAGGCCATGGCCGAGACCATGAAGAATCAATTGGCTGTAATTTTCAGGAATAATGCCATGGCATCCACTAGCACCAAGAAGCCGAAAGACAAAGGGAAGGCTAAGGTTGGTGAAGTGGCTTTTGATGATGAGAAGGTAATGATTGATGATGATGACTGGGAATAATACTTCCAAGACCCTCAAGATAAGAAGAAGGAGCCAAGGGTTATGGAAAAAGTAATTGTGGAAAAGACTGAAACTTCTGATGTTAAGAAACTAATTACTAATTTAGAAAAGAAATTTGAGAAGAAGTTGAAAACCGAAGAGATGTCCGAGATTGACAAACTGTTTGAACAAGATGAGGAGGTCCCTTATAAATTCAAAATGCCTTCTTTCGCTAGGTACAATGGTACTGGAAACCCTCATCCCCATGTGAAGTAGTACATCACTATTTTGTAGTCTGCCCAAGCCACTAAGGCTCAAACTCTAAGATATTTCATGCTCTCATTGGACCCTGTTGTCCAAAACTAGTTCAACACCTTAGAAGAAAATACTCAAAAAGATTGGGACATGTTGTAAAAGGCTTTCACTCAGGAGTATGGGTACAATGTCGAGTTGGAAGTTACCTTGATGGAGGTGGAAGCCATTAGGCAACGACCAAATGAGAATTTCGTGGACTATGTAAAAAGGTGGAGGAATAAGGCTGCATTGCTCAGGAGTAGGCCCAATGAATATGATCAAATAAGGATGATTGTGAGAGGGGTGTTGCCTAGTCTTCATGAAAGGATGTCTCATACACTCATCCGGGATTTCAAAGATCTTTTGCATGCTGGCTTGCAAATTCAAGAGTGGAAAAGGGAGAAGAACCAGTTTTCAATAAGAAGGAATGAGAAAGGGAACTACCAATCGGGTAATCAAAGCACGCAAAAAGAAGTTGATGTTAATGCGACTGGTCAAGAAAATAAAAGATAATTCTCAAAATTGGGGAAACCTCTATCTTGGGTTTTCAACAAGCTACAGAAGAAGGGGTTATTACAATTGTTGGCTCCTCAACCGCTACATAATTCTCTATCACCAAACTTCAATGCCGAGGCCTTTGTCAATTTCATCAAATGCAAGGGCATGAAATGGACAAATGTGCTCGTCTAAAGCACGAGATCCAAGATTTGATTGGTAGTGGTACGTTGCCTGAGCCTGATAAGCCCAACACAAAAGGCAATCCTCTGCCAAGGTTCAACAGAGTGCCACCACCACCAGCTTTCATGGTAGGAGGAGGATTGGATGAAGATCTTGTCTTATCCTCCTTTCAAGATGGGAATATTGAAGATGTGAAAGGAGCAGAAGCTTAACTCAACAAACTTCCCTTGGCTTGTTTTTTTTTTATTTTCTTTATTTGGTGTTTTATGGAATAATCATGTTTTTCAAATTTAAAGTTGTTTGAATAAATTACTTTCATCAAAATTTTTGTTGGTCTTTGTTCATGCTGGTGCTAAACCGATGATGAATTTGACTTGATATTTATAAATTAGCGTATCTATGCATAATGATTCGAATGGCTTTACTAGGTGAGGGAATTGTTCTATAGCATTGAGTTGTGTATGCTTATTTAGAGAGGGCTCCTGCATAATAACCTTTGTCTAGGTCCTAGTCAGTCTTAAAACATGCTTTGACAAATTTTCGAGGCAAAATTGAACTTTGCTTATTTAAGAGAGATATGATCTAGGCATTATTTGGTTAGCCAACAACTAGTATCCACCCAATTAAATAACAATCCCTAGTTGTCCATTTGAGCCTTTATAAAATTTTAGTTTTCTTTTCATTGGCTTACAAATACCAATAACCTACCCTGAGCTGTTGTGATACTTTTGACAAGTCTTATGTTAACTAAGGTGAAGAGGTAAGAAGATCAAAGAAAGGAATGCATAGCCAAGACTATAAGGATAGTTGATGTTCTCAAGACTATAAGGGTAGTTGAAGTTCACCTTATATCTCCAATCTATCAAGATAACATCAAAGTAACAAATGATTTATCCCTGTTAAAGAAAATTTATGCCACTCCACTCATCCATTATTAGAAACCCAAGTTGGTACAAACAAGACAACTCTTTTAGAGCTATAACAAAAAAATAAAAAAAAGAAAAAAAAGAAAAGAAAAAGAAAAAGAAAATAAAAGAAAATAAAATAAAATAAAACCCAAAACGGTTCAGAAAGCTAACTAAGTTCTCTTTTACCTAAAGCAACAAAAGACTTCCATAAGGACAGTTTAACTTGAATTGGTCCAACTCAACTAAAGATTCAATCGAAATTAGAGAGATAGAAGAAAGGTCACCCAATTTTTGAAAGTCCTGTACTTGATAGTCCTACAGGAAAGAAGGGCAAAATGATAAAATGCTCAAAGAAAAGAAGGAGTAAGAAAAGAAAGAGAAAGAAAAGGGGAAAGAAGAAAGAAAAGGAATGTGGGTATCATCCTTTTTATAAGGGAAAAGACAATCCCAATCAAGATCCAGATTAACATCAAGGAGAAAGAAGAATGTTCAAAGCTCTATCTTATTCTTGCTTCCAATTGTCTGAACAAGAAATTTGTAGTGTGAGGTTTTGCCCATTATGTCACAATGGCTCCAATTTACAATTGGCCTCCGCTTAATCCATGTCCCTTATAGACCACATTTCAAGCCAATTAAAGACCTGTTGATCTCTATTGGTAGGTAGAGTCTATTAGTGGAGATAGTTCGATTAAGCATGCATTTGAGATAAATAATATTCAAACTCATAATATTCAAACTCAAGGAGACCTTTGACCAAGTAATGTGTATGTGCCTATCTGAAGTGCAACAATTCTTGCTTAAATAGAAATGATTCCCGAGCTTCGTATGGTAACTAGGGTTGTCATGTTATATATATGTTAATTTGGAAAATCAAGTAATATATATGTTAATTTGGAAAATCAAGTCCTGAGGTACATTGACATTGATTTGGCAAAGCCAACATTTGATTTCAAAATAAAAATTCAAAAAAAATATTTTTGTCACATGAAGCCTTCAAGTTAAGAGAAGTTTGTCGAACAATTAAACCTTAAAGGACACATTGGGCAAAGTAAATGATATTGGCAAGGTCATGAAGAAGCTACCTATAGCAAATAGGAGATGAAAAGTAGGCATCATTCAGGAAGAAAATATAGGAAACTAAATAAGGGTATGTTTGCATATATTTGATTAAGTGTTTTGTCTTTATATACATGCCACATAGGGTTTAATAGTGTTGCTAAGTTGTGCTGTTATTGACTGTGAGTTATGTGTTAGAATATAGATGTCGCAAAAGTCCTCTCAAAGAGCCGTAGAGGAGGAAGTTGAATCTCGAGCGTCACATACTATAGAGACGCATGTATCTGAAACCCTAGAGGCTGAGCAACCCCCAGCGGGAGCTCCTCTTCCGAATGAGATGTTGCAACAGATGGCTGCAACATTGCGACAGATAGCGGGCGTTGCCCCGGCACCAGCGCTAGCGCCAGTACCCGCTCCTACTGTGGAAGGGGAAAGGAAACCCCCGATCGAAAAGACAAGAAAGTACGGGGCGAAGGAGTTTAGGGCTCGAAGGGACGATGATTCTTCTACAGCCGAGTATTGGCTGGAAGGAACGGTACGAGCCTTAGATCAGTTACAGTGTACTCCAGAGGAGCGAGTGGTATGTGCTACTTCCTTATTAGTGGAAGAAGCATATATATGGTGGGACACAGTTCAACAATGAGATCCACCGGAACATAGGACATGGGATTTCTTTGTGAATGAGTTCAAGAGGAAGTTTATATCGGAGGCATACCTAGATGCCAAGAAAAAGGAGTTTCTACACTTAAAGCAAGGTCGACTGACCGTTGCCGAATATGAGAGGGGATTTACTAGGCTGAGTAGGTATGCCAAGAAGACAATTGAAGACGAACATGATAGGTGTAAGCAATTCCAGGATGGCTTGAATAATGAGATTAGGATGCAGTTAATTGCTGCTAATATCAAGGAATTTTCAGAGTTGGTCACTAGGGCTCTGGAAGTAGAGCAATGTCAGAAGGATGAGCAAAATAGGAGACAGAGGGTAAGACCAAGAAGGGATACCCAGAATTATTCAGAAAATTTCCAGTCATCAAGGAAACAGTTTAGAGAAGGTAGTTCCATGGGAGGAAATCAGAGCATGATATCCAGTCAAAGGTCGATTCGGGGCGGCCCGAGTCAAGCTACCTTTGTAGCCAGTACTGGTGGGTTTGGGAGAGGACAAGGAAGAGGGAGTGGCCAAGGTGGAGGTAACTTTGCTCAATCCGAAACTATCGGAGGAAGTGAAAACACCCATCCATGCTATGTTCAATGTGGGCGAAGGCATTCAGGAAAATGTTGGGGCAAGGCCTGGGTATGTTTTATTTGTGGAGCGAAGGACCACTTTAAACGAGAATGCCCCTTAAGATAGCAAAACACACTAGATAATACCGAAGGATCTCGAGCCATAGCTGGAAAGGAAAAGGGGCAAAGGTAGAGGACAAAGCTCTTCGCAAGTTCAATCTGAAATGATGGACAGACCTGAAACTAGATCTCCTACCAAGATGTATGCAATGAGGGCACGTGAAGAAGAGGAAGCCCCGACGTCATAGCAGGTTAGCTATTTATGTTTGGAATACCAATTTATGCTTTAACAGATCCAGGTTCTTCATACTTATATATATATATGTATGAAAAAAAAAACAAACGGATTTAGAAGTAGAACTTGAAACAGATAGAGTGTTAGTTACAAATCCTTTGGGTAGTGAGATGGTTACCAGGAAGGTAATAAAGGATTGTCCGGTAGAAGTACATGGACACACTTTCTTAGGTGATCTGTTTGAGTTGCCATTCCAGAAATTTGATGTAGTACTTGGAATGGATGGATTGGCTAACCAAACATAAGGCATTAGTGGACTGCGAAAAAAAGAAAGACGGATCCCTAAGACTATGTGTAGATTATCAGCAGTTAAATAAGCTGACGATTAAGAATAAATACCCCCTACCCCGGATAGACAATTTATTTGGTCGATTGAAAGGTGTGGGAGTTTTCTCAAAGATTGATCTGCGATCCGGCTATCATCAACTAAAGATTAAAGATGAAGATATACCAAAGACTTCATTCAGAACCCGATATGGACATTATGAGTTTATCGTAATGCCTTTTGGGCTCAGGAATGCACCTGCGATATTCATGGATTTGATGAACCGGATTTTCCATCCTTATTTGGACTAGTTTGTCGTGGTATTCATCGATGACATACTGGTTTACTCAAAGAATGCAGAGGATCATGACCGGCACTTGAGAATCGTGTTACAAACATTGAGGGAGAAGCAATTATGCGCCAAATTCAGCAAGTGTGAATTTTGGTTAGAAGAAGTGGCCTTTTTAGGACATATTGTATCAGCAGAAGGAATAAGAGTTGATTCTAAGAAGTTAGAAGCAGTATTGGATTTGAAAGAATGCTATTGGTGGCCAGGGATCAAGAGAGATGTGGTAGATTACGTGGCGAAATGTTTAACCTGCCAACAAGTAAAGGCAGAACATCAACTACCCTCGGGACTTCTACAACCTATTACGATTCCAACATGGAAATGGGATCGCATAACTATAGATTTTGTGATGGGACTACCAATAACAAGAGACAAACATGATGCAATAAGGGTGATAGTAGAACAGCTAACTAAGTCAGCTCAATTCTTACCAGTAAGGATGGACTACTCCCTGGATAAGTTAGCGGACTTGTACATTAAAGAAATTGTACGACTTCATGGAGTTCCAACATCAATCATAGCGGACAAAGATCCACGCTTTACGTCGAACTTTTGGAAAAGTTCCAAATGCTTTGGGAACTCGAACGGACTAGAGTACGTCGTTTCATCCACAGACGGACGGACAGTCAGAGAGGGTAATCCAGATCTTGGAAGATATGTTAAGAGCGTGCATATTAGAATTCAAAGGTAGCTGGGAGAAGTACTTAAGTTTAATGGAGTTTGCTTACAACAACAGCTACCTATCCAGCATATAGATGGCTCCTTATGAAGCACTATAAAGATGAAAATGCAGGACTCCAATTTGCTGGACGGAATTAAGCGAAGCAAAGATCTTGGGCCCGGAGATAGTTAAGGAGACTAAGGAGAAAGTAGAAATTATCCGGGATCGGTTAAATGCTGTGGCGGATAGACAAAAATCATACGCGGACCTGAAGAGAAGGGACATAGAATTCATTGTTGGTGATAAGGTATTTCTTAAGGTTTCACCATGGAAGAAAGTGCTAAGATTTAAACAAAAGGTTAAGCTAAGTTCAAGTTTAATGGGCCTTACAAAGTCATTGAACGTATAGGTCCAGCAGCTTATCGGCTAGCATTACCATCTAAGCTAGACAAGATACATAACGTATTCCATGTAGCGATATTAAAACGGTATCGTTCTGACTCGTCACACATCGTAAAGACCCAGGATATTGAAGTTCAGCCTGATTTGACATATGAAGAAGAACCAGTGGAAATCATGGCACGGTAAGTGAAAGAACTTCGGAATAAAATGATTCCATTAGTCAAAGTACTCTGAAGAAACCACAAGGTGGAGGAAGCAATACCCATATTTGTTTCCACCTGATGGGCTTCGGGGCGAAGCCTAAATTAACGAGGGAGGAACTGTCACATCCGCCCACTATATTTATGTCTAGCAGTCATATGCTCAGCAAGAGAAAGGATCTGGAGAGGTCATCTCTGATGGCGGTTCCTAGAGAAGGTCGTAGGACCAAAGGGACCTAAATTGCAAAAATGTAAAGTTTTGGGGAGGTGACTGTAATTTCAAAAAGATTTGGAGAGGTAACTGTAATTTCCAAAAGTTGTACTGGAAGTTCTTAATAGTGCACATAATAGACTCTAAAGATGGAGAGTAGAGAAAAATTGGGTCGCAATGACGCGTAACGGTTTTTCCAAGAAACGCCCCGTTTGAGAGAAACGAAGACATGTAGACTAGGGCCATTTTGGTCATTATACATGAATCCAAAGTAGGAAATAAAAACACGAGTGAGTAGAGGACATCGAGGGTTTGAATATGAAATGATCGTCAGTAGAAATGGAGCCCGGGCAAAACCCGAGCAAAGAAAGGACCTAAAGGGAATTTTGTAAAAAGTCAAGGGCTTATTGGTAATTTTTCAAAATGGCTTGGAAACCTAAAATAGACCTTAAAAATAGAAAGTAGAGGTCGAGAGGATCAAAACCATATGTAGTTTTCCTTGTGAAACTGTACGGTTTAAAAGTTACGACCGATTAATTGCCGGAGGGTATTTTAGTCTTTTCACACCCTAGGCCATAAAAATTTCAGCACAAGGAGGTTGAGGGGCCAAAATATGATTAAAATAAAGTTCAAGGACTTGGGTTTTAAGTAAATAAAATAAAGAGACATTTGGACCAATTAAAGGTGACCATTTAGCATTTTAAAAAGAAGAAAAGAAAAAGATGTGGACAAATGGCCCTAAGGCATTTATCCAAACCAAAAGTGAGCATCATTTCCCTTATATATATATATCATGTCATTAAGGACAAATCTCTCTCTCTCACCCATTCCAAATTTTCGGCCACCATAGGAAGAACACCAAAGGATTTCCAATTTTTGTCAACTTTGATTTTCAAGGTAAGTTTTAAGGCTTTCAAGTATGTAGAATTCAATTCTAGTATCAATTTTAAGTATTTATATATCTATTGGAAGATTGGAAATTAGGGTTCTTATGGTGGATTTGGGAAAATTTTAAGTAGTGATGATATTGATTAATTAAATGGAAGAATCAAGGTTTCTAAGGTTTAATAAGATTAGATTAGGGTTTAGTTTGAAAAGAAATGGAGGATAGCTTATTGTTCTAAATTGCTAAGGGTTATGTTTAAGGTTGTGTTCTTGAATTTCTTGAAGGAGAAACAAAGATTAAGGAAGGAGAAGAAGGAAAGGCAAAAGGGAATTAAAAGAACAAGGTTTGGTACTTTACCATAAAAGAAATTTTATTTTTCTTACAAACTTTGGTTTATGGAATTTTTGATGTTGATAAACTTTAATTAGTTGATTTAAGTTAAACATGCAAAAGTTGTCAAAGGGAAGTGTTTGAATCTTCACTTTATCATTAAAGAAGACTTCATATTGATTTGAAAAAGAAAAATAAACTATTCCATGTATTTCATATGTTTGGGCCGAAATGGTCCCAAAATGGCAGTTTTCTGGACTCTTTTTGTGGCAGTTGTTTGAGGTAGAAATTGAATGCATTTTTCAACAAAATTTTATGTGTAATTAGTCAACATATGAAATAAGTTTTCTGTAAAATTTTAGCCAAAAATAAGATCGTTTACTTGGTCAAATGGAAGACTGAAGTGGACTGAAGTTTTGACAAAAACCCAGATTTTACTATTCATATGGTCATGCCATTTTGCGTTGCCGATTTTACGTGCCGCGGCACTATTCATTTGGTCAATTTGTGACTTTTTGAGGAATGCTTTTAAATGTTTGATATGTTTATTGTGGATGTTAAATATGTGAAAAAGGGTAATGGTTGTACTAAAGAAAGTGGTGCGCGGCGTAAATGGCAAAGTGCAACAGAAATTAAAATAATTTCTCGAGTCATTCTAAAATGAAGTTTGAGACTTAAATTGAATCATTTTAACCTTTATGCTCTAATGGGTAGTGGGGGTGGTAGATAAGGGTATGGTGCACTATACTAACTTATGTAGTACTGCCACTTATTGTGTTTGATACACCCCGGCGGTTACCTTTGGGTATAGGCCGTGGAGCGGAGATGTTGTGAAATTGTGATTGGAATGCTCCGCGGTTACCTATGGGTATAGGCCGTAAAGCGGAATTGGTTATAACCATGGTGGTGAGGGCCACCTATGTTACAGTGGTGAGGGCCACTGCCTTATCGCTATGGTTCCCTATATGCCAGTAGAGCCTGAGCCAAAGTCCTGTTTTTCTAAAACTACGTACTGCAATATCAGTTTGAATTATGTTTTTTTACAATTGTTGAAAGCATATTTACACTGAATGTACAGTAACTTCCATTGGTTTAATGTTGGTTGATTTATGATTTAA
This sequence comes from Garcia nutans, assembly GCA_947685225.1. NCBI lineage: Eukaryota > Viridiplantae > Streptophyta > Magnoliopsida > Malpighiales > Euphorbiaceae > Garcia > Garcia nutans. Next base: position 9,148,477 of record CANTUV010000068.1, read on the forward strand.
TTATTTCCTTTTAGTTCAAATGCTTTCATGTTTTACTTTTATTTCCATTGGTAAAGTACCCACTGAGCGTCATTGCTCAGCGGGTTGAGTTTTCTTGACTCGTAGGTTCGGAGTAATAGATTTCGGTGATTAGCATTGAGCAGCACAACACAGCGCAGCACCTCAGAGTAGCCTTTCATTTCCTATATTATGAGTTAGCTAGTTGTGGCATGTATATGTATATATTTATATATAAGATTGGGAAGTACTATGTTATACTGTACGTTAGTAGTATGTAATAATAATAAACCTCTACTTTATTTTGTATTAGAAGTGTGAATTCTTCTTGCAGGTTGTAGTTGAGGTTATAAGGTGGATTCATTGGGAGTGTATTGAAACTGATTGTATTCACATTGGTTTGTGTAAAAATGTTTTCAAAAATCAGAAAAACCAGTTTTGTCGACACTTGGGACCCAATTTCTAGGCGAACCTCTAGCAAAATTTCTGTAAAAACCGAGACTAAAATTTGACTAAGTAAAATTGGTAACAACATTAGGCTAGCATGGCGCCTCTACTCGGCTTACACATGTAGGCCGGGAAGGGGTGTTACATTATTTTTCAATTTTGCTTTCTTTAATATTTAATTGGAACAATTATGTTTTTCTGTTTTTGTTTGAATAAATTACTTTTATCAAAATTTTTGTTGGTCTTTGCTCATTTTGGTGCTCAACCAATGACGAATATAGCTTGATAATTCATGAATTAATATGTTTATGCATCATGACTTGAATGACTTTACTAGGTGAGGGAATTGCTCTATAGCATTGAATTGTGTATTCTTACTTAGAGAGGGCTCCTACATAAAGACCTTTGTCTAGGTCCTAGTTAGTCTTAGAACATGCTTTGACAAACTTTTGAGGCAAAATTGAACTCTGCTTATTTTAAGAGAGAGATGATCTAGGCATTATTTGACTAGCCAACAACTAGTATCCACCCAATTAAATATCAATCCCTAGTTTTCCCTTTGAGCCTTCATAAAATTTTAGGTTTCTTTTCATTGGCATATAACCCCAACAATCTACCCTGAGCTGTTGTGATACTTTTGACAAGTCTTATGATCACTAAGGTGAAGAGGCAAGAATATTAAAGAAAAGAATGAATAGTCAAGATAATAAGGATAGTTGATGTTCTCAAGACCATAAGGGTAGTTGAAGTTCACCTAATATCTCCAATCAATCAAGATAACAACAGAGTAACAAATGATTTATCCCTTTTAAGGAGATTTATGTCACTCCACTCATCCATTATTAGAAACCCAAGTTGGTACAAACAAGACAACTCTTTTAGAGCTAGAACAAAAAAAAGAGAGAAAATGAAAAGAAAAGAAGAAAAAAAAGGACAAAAGAAAGGATAAAAGAAAAAAGGAAAAAAAAAAGAAGAAAGATAAAACCTAAAAAGGTGGTTTAGAAAGTCAACTGAGTTCTCTTTTACCTAAAGCAGTAAAAGGCTTCCATTTAGTTTATAAGGACAGTTTGACTTAAATTGGTCCAACCCAACCAAAGATTCGATCAAAATCAGAGAAAAAGGAGAAAGACCATCCAGGTCTTGAAAGTTCTGTACTTAACAGTCTTATAAGGAAGAAGGACAAAATGATAAAATACTCAAAGAAAGGGAAGAGGAAGAAAAATAAAAAGAAAGAAAAGGGAGAAGAAGAAAAGAAATGAATTTGGGTACCAAACTTTTTGCAAGGGCAAAGACTGTCCCAATCAAGATCTAGTTTAATGCAAAGAAGATAGAAGGAATTTGGAGTCTAGCAAGATTGCTCCCAACTGCCTAAAGTTCAAACAAGCAATTTGTAGTGTGAGGGTTTGCCCATAGTGTCACAATGGCTCCAACTTACAAATGGCCTTCATTTAACCCATGTCCCTTATAGACCCCATTTTAAGCCTATCAAAGACCTGTTGATCTCTCTTGGTAGGTAGAGTCTATTATTGGAGATAGTTTGAATAAGCATGCATATGAAATAGATAATATTCAAACTCAATGAGACCTTTGGCCAAGTAATGTGTATGTGCCTGTCTGAAGTGCAACAATTCTTGTCTAAATTGAAATGATTCCCGAGTTTAGTATGGCAACTAGGGTTGTTATGTTATAGATATGTTAATTTGAAAAATCCAGTCCTGAGGTAAATTAACATTAATTTGGCAAAGCCAACATTTGAATTCAAAATCAAAATTCAAAATTGAAAATTCAAAAATATATATATACAAAGCTTTCAAGTTAAGGGGAGTATTGAACCATCCAAACTTGAAGAACACATTGGGCAAAGCAAATGATTACTGGCAAGGTTATGAAGCTACCAACTGACATGTTGAAATATAATTTGAAATGGATGTATTTCTGCCACTTGGGGTCTCCATTATTCATGTTTTCGACATCTTTAAGATAAAAGCATAAAAGTGAAGCCTTTTGCCATTCCAATGCAAGACCTGAACGAGCATCTGGAAGAAATCTATGAGAATATTTCAGCTGATAACCTCAGTCTGTGAGTCATTGGAACCATTTTAAGTATTATTCATGCATATCATGCATACATGAGCATATCACATCGCACTTTCTTATCTTGTATTCTTTGTCAAAGTGAACAGCAAACACCCTGTGAAGTAAAGAATCAAAAGAAGATATTGAATCAAGGGGGCATGGAAAACCTATTGCTTGAGGAAGCTCCGATCATTTTGCAAAAGAAGAAAACATGCTTGTTCGAAGAACTAGACAATCTGCAAACATCAACCAAAGCCCGTATAAAAAATCATGGGTTTTAGCCTACACAAGGGGCAAAGTTTCTCTCTTTCAAAGTTTTGAGTTTATGCATGTACAAAACATTTTGAGACTCACTTCCAATATTTTACCACATAGGAGGCAAGGAGAAGATATGCATTGGCTAGCTAAAAATGGCTGAAATTTTTTGCTTTGCAAAAAGTGCAAAGGAAGAACAAAGAGAATGGAAAAAGAAGAAAATTAGAATTTTCATAAGAATGAAGATGCAAAAGACAAAAGATCAGTCCAGCTAAAAAAGCTGAAGCTAGGGTAAAGACCCAATCTCCCATGGATAAAGATCCATGTTTCAAGGGTAAAGACCCGACCTCCAATGGATAAAGATCCATGTTTCAAGCGTAAAGACCTGATCTCCCATGGATAAAGATCCATGTTTCAAGGGTAAAGACCAAATCTCCCATGGATAAAGATCCATGTTTCAAGGGTAAAGACCCGATTTTCAGTGGATAAAGATCCATGTTTCAAGGGTAAAGACTTGATCTCTAATGGATAAAGATACATATTTCAAGGGTAAAGACCCGATCTCCAATGGATAAAGATCCATGTTTCAAGGGTAAAGACCCGATCTCCAATGGATAAATATCCATGTTTCAAGGGCAAAGAACTGATCTCCAATGGATAAAGATCTATGTTTCAAGGGTAAAGACTCAATCTCCTATGGATAAAGATTCATGTTTCAAGGGTAAAGACTTGGATAAAGATCCATTAAAGACTCGATCTCCAGTGGATAAAGATCCATGTTTCAAGGGTAAAGACCCAATCTCCAATGGATAAAGATCTATGTTTCAATGGTAAAGACCCGATCTCTAATGGATAAAGATCCATGTTTCAAGGGCAAGACCCGATCTCTAATGGATAAAGATCCATGTTTCAAGGGTAAAGACCCTACCTCCAATGGATAAAGATCTATATTTCAAGGGTAAAGACCCACAAACCATAAAAAATGGAACAACCAGTTAAGCCCGAATTCTCAACTGATAAAAGGTCAGTCAAATCAAATTCAATCTCGGGTCCAAGACCCAAATCAAATCCATGTATCCATCCTCATCCAAAATCTGCTCAAAGTCATGTTGCTTTTCACTTTCTTTTGTCGTAGTCTCAGATTGTTCAAGCAGGGGCAAATTGTAGACCCTTAATTTTTGACCCAATCAAATCCGATAGTCTAAAATAATTTTTGTGGTATTTTAATTATTTTAATAATATTTTAATTACTTATAATATTTAATAGTTATTTTTAATAGAAATTATCTGTGATGAATTGGACACGCAGCTGGCTTGCCCAGTTCTACGACTAACTGGCTTGCCCAGCTAGCCTGCCTTGCCGTAGCCCACAACAATTTTTGCCAGCGCAGCCCACGCTGTCAATTTTTTTACCAAACCTTATTTTATCCAGTTTAGTAAGTTTTCCTAAATAGATAGTATTTCCTTATTAAAATAGGATTAGGACTTTATTTTGTCTATAAATACCACATTAAAACACGAGGAAAAGGGATAGGGAAAAAAAGAGAAAACCCTAGAGAAGAAAAAGAAAAAAGGGACAGAAGGAGAGAACAGAGAAAGAAAAAAACATAGGGGTCGGTAATTAGATTTAGAGGAGTAAAACAGCAAGGAAGAAAAATAGCAAAAATAAATTATCAGTAATCGAGGAGTAAACAACCACCATTCATCAACCAACAAAGGCAGTGATCACCATCTTTGATCTATGCTTTGCCAGAAATAAATATTGATGTAGGCAGTAGCTTGGAGTCAATAAACAATTCGGTGGAACCTTCAACGCAGGTTTTGTGTCTTAATCTTGAATTTGCTTAAATATTCAATTGTTATGTCATTTTTGTTCTTACTGGTTTTCATTTGTTTATTTTTGTTATCACTTTGATTCAATAGTCTAAATTGATAAACCCTAATTATATATTCTATTCATTATTATTTCATCCAATAGCTCAAAAATCCAAAGAATTCCAAAAGCCCCGAACTATCTTCTTAATTCTCTAAACCCTAATTTTCTTTACAGTTTCTAAAACCTTTAATCTTAATTGTTTCTATAAAACTCTAAACTGTTTTCTTAAATCCTAGGATCGAATATGTTTTCCAAAATATATAAAACCCTAAACTATCTTATTAACAAAAAATCAAAATCAAAATCAAAAAATAAAAATAAAAATCGGCGACGATTCCAGCGCGGGCTTGGCCGTGGGCCATTTCGCCCGCAGGAGTTTCCTACAGGCAAAATGGCCCGTAGGATTTTTTTGCCAGCGTAATTTTTCTTGAGGCAAATTTTTTTGCCAGCGCAATTTTTTCCTCAGCTGTTTTTTTTCGCCAGCAAAATTTTCTGACTCAAATTTTCCGAAACCTAATACAATTAGGTTTCAGTTTCCTTTTTTTTATTAAATATTGTATGCCGTGAGTAACTAGGAAAAAACCATAAAAAACCTCTATAAAATCCTAAAACCCTAATTCAACTTCAAAACCTAAAATAGTGAACCCTAACCTCTTTAAAACCTTAAATCTTAATTTTTTCTAAACCCTAATCCTTTAAAACTTTAAAAAACCATATAAACACAAATATTTAATTTTACACAGTAAGCTTGAAATCATCATTTAAAACCATAAATTAAAAGTATTTTAAAGTGTCTAAAACCCTAGTTTCATGATTTCACCATTCAAACCTTAATTTGGTTAATCAAAGTGTCTTACCAACCTTTTAAAACATAAAATCCTTAATCTATTTTAATTCCTTAAAAAGTCACAGTAGCTTAGATTCATGAAAATCCAAAACCCTAAACACATGAAATAAAGGACATAAAATGGAAACAGTAGCTATAATTTGGACTTTTATTTACCTTATTCAATTCCATATTTGATTATGCTTTGATTTATTTTACATACTTTAATTTATTTAAGTTCAATGCTTGGTTTATTTAGCTTATCATCGATAGATGTTTACTTTCTATTGATATTTAATGAATGATTTATTTATGATGAATGATTATTTACCTTTATCAATTTATTTAGATTCCAAATATTGTAAGAGGTATGTTTCCACTTGGTGGGTACCTCATTAGTTAAATATCATGTAATTTAATTTGCTTTTCTATTTTAGAACCTATGTAAAGGACATGTTTCTACCTTTCGGTGGGTGTCCTATTTAGGCATGTGATGTAAGGACATGTTTCCATCTTCGCATGGGTGTCCATTTATTTAGTTTGCTTGGACCTTGCTTTAATTTTAATATATTGATGCTTTCTTTTAATTATTGTGTGTAATATGGATAATGTTGTTATATTTAAGAATTTTATAATATTAAGACCTGTAAAGGAGGCCGGTTCCAATGAATCGGGCATTGTGGGGGTGCTGGGCCATTTCTCACCTTCCCCATATGTACCCAACTTTCCAAACCTATTAGGGGGTTGGGGATTCCTTAGGAATCGAGTCATCCATCCCTTTCTTTTTCTAGGCCCGTCCGGGTGGCGACTCCATTTTCTCCGGACTTAGGTCCGTGTTCTCTAAGGTCCTGAGACTAAACAGTGCCGAAGTTGCAAGAACCATTCCACCGGGAGTGGGGGTGAAAATCCCCGCTCACAGTGGCGACTCCACTGAGGATAAGAGAAGTTGATTCCATTGGTCTTTATATTATTCTATTCTTTCTTATAATGATATTATCCATTGAATCATATTTGATTGCATTGTGTGCGTGAGTTAGGATGCTCGTGTTACCCGTGTTGTGTTATGTAAGGGATACCATATTTTCACTCAAGGTATGGAGATCGAGCATGGCATAACCACTCATAGCCTCGCACCGTTCGGTATATACTTGCTATGGGAACCTAAACCTTTTTACCCAAAGACTAAAGCTCATGTAATTGGCCTAGTTACTTTCCTTAGGTTTTTACCCCAAATACATGTTGTTTGACTATGGTTCATTTATCTTGGCTTAAATCATGGCTTATTTGGTTTTGTTCTTTTTCTAATATGACCTAAGTATATTGTAAGCTCAAAATAAATTTTTCTTTAAAGTCCAAAAGACCAAAGTTATGTTCAAACTTTTCAAGATGGTCTTTGGACATAAATTTTTTCTAGAAATAAATCAAAAATTCTTTGGCCCATGGCCCAAATACTAAGCCCAAAATCCATTTTTCTAAAATCTTTTACAATGGGCTTAGAAACAAAACTATTTTCACCCAACCTTCTCTTACAAAGAGCTTGCAAAAATGTTTAGGTCAATTATGAAATATTAAAAATCAATTGTGGGCCTAGTTTACACTAAGAATAAATTAACCATGGGCTTATTTTTGGCATGAACCATTAGTTACTCTTTTCAAGTGAGAAATCTATTTATAATAAATCTCTTAATTTCATTTTAATCCAACATAGCATAAAAGCTACTTTAGTTGGTTGAATGGATTAAAACCTAATTAATGGGAATTATCATGGATTGATTTCCATTTTCAAAAATATAACTATTAGTTGGTATTTTGTTAACCACATACCTAGGAAAAGAGACTTGCCATTCATGTGTGGATGTTATAAGGTTGGAAGGAATGTCCTAATTATCTTTCTTTGTTTATTGTTCGTGCATACATGCATACATGCATATATTTGCATCTCATTGATCCTCTCTGGCTCACATCCCTGGATTACGACAGTTCAAAAGCTTATAATAATCTGACCTATGTCGAAGATGAAGTATCTAGCAACAAATCAATCACCTGCTCACCAAACAATTGAGCCCGAACAAATTGAGAGGATGGTGGATGAAGCCCTCAATGCCAAAATGGAAGAAATAAAAGAGGCCCTAGCTGAGACCATGAAGAACCAATTGACTGCAATCTTAGAGAATCATACCGAGGCATCTGCTAGCACTAAGAGGCCAAGGGACAAAGAGAAGACTAAAGTTGGTGAAGTGGTTTTTGATGATGAAAAAGTGATCATTGATGACGATGATGATTGGACTCAATACTACCACGATGTTCAAGAGAAAAAGAAAGAACCGAAGGTTGTTGAGAAAGAAACTATTGAAAAGACTGAGACATCCGATGTTGAAAAGATGATTGCTGATTTAGAAAAGAAATTTGAGAAGAAGCTAAAAACCGAAGAGATGTCTGAGATCGACAAACTATTTGAACAAGATGAAGAGGTCCCTTATAAGTTCAAGATGCCTTCCTTTGCAAAGTACAATGGCACCGAAAATCCTCATATCCATGTGAAGCAGTAAATCACTGCCATGTAGTCAGCCCGAGCTACTAAGGCTCAAACCCTAAGGTACTTTATGCTCTCATTGGACCCTGTTGTCCAAAATTGGTTCAATACCTTAGATGATGGAACACAAAAGAGTTGGGATCTACTTTACAAAGCCTTCATCCAATAATATGGATATAATGTTGAGTTGGAAGTTACCTTAATGGAAGTGGAGTCCATTAGGCAAAAGCCGAATGAGAATTTTGTAGATTATGTGAAGAGATGGAGAAATAAGGCTGCTTTACTCAAGAAAAGGGCCGATGAATCCGATCAAATAAGGATGATTGAGAGAGGGGTGTTGCCTAATCTTCGTGAGAGGATGTCTCATACACTCATCCATGACTTCAAAGACCTTCTCCAAGCTAGTTTGCAAATTGAAGAATGGGAAAGGGAGAAGAGCCCTTTTGCAACAAAAAGGAACAAAAAAGGGAGCTATCAATCTGGTAGCCAAAGCATGCAAAAGGCCGTCGGTGTTAATGCTACTAACCAAGGAACGAGGAGACAATTTTCAGAATTGGGGAAACCAATGTCTTGGGTTCTCAATAAGCTTCAAAGAAAGGGATTTTTACAACCCTTAAATCCTCGTCCTTTGCCTAACCCTCTCCCACCTAATTTTGACACCAAAGCATTTTGTCAATTTCACCAAATGCAAGGGCATGACACGGATAGATGTGTGAGGTTGCGACATGAGATCCAAAATCTAATTGATAATGGGAAGCTACCCGAGCCCAACAAGCGAAACACCAAAGACAACCCATTACAAAAGTTCAATAGGGTACCACCACCGGCAACCTTCATGATTGGAGGAGGTTTGCATGAGGATTTTGTCATGTCTTCTTTTCAAGATGTGGGTAGAGAAGCAACCAAAGAAGAAGAGGCATTTGTCAAAATTGAACAAGCTATGATGGGTGGAGAAATAGCAATTTGTGTTGTCAACGGGTTTTGGGATTCAAGTGATAGTGATGATGATATTATACCCAAGAAGGAGGAGTGGACTTGGTCCGAACACGAAGAGGACGAGGTGATAAACACTAGATCCGGTAAGCCTTATGCAAGGCCACCACCTAAGGAGGTAGAAACTAATAAGGGAAAGGAAGTTAAAGTAGAAAAAGATGATGCTGTGCTCAAGCAATTGAAAAGAACCCAAGCAAGTGTTAACATTTGGGACTTATCTGCTTTGTATGAGGATGATGATGTTTTCTTTTCCAAAATGAATGCAATAAAGTCTGATTTTGCTTACTTGTTTCTCCTGATGGTTGCATACATTCAAAAAGCAATTACATGAGCATCTTTAATATTAATTCTGTTAGCACACAATCATTAAATTTGGGAACAACTGAGAATCCTAAAAACATTAGCATAACATCCGACCTTACTTCTGATGAGAGAGAGAGATTTGAAAAAATATTCAAAAAATATGAAGAAGTGTTTGCTTGGTCTTATGAAGATATGCCAGGAATAGATCGAGACATAGCCGAGCATCATATTCCAACTCACACTCACATAAAACCTATCAAACAAAAGCTTAGGCGATTAAGACCTGAGTGGGCTAAATTGGTTAAAGAAGAGGTCATAAAGCAAATACAAGTAAAGTTCCTTGAAGTGATAGAATGCCCAGATTGGTTAGCCAACATAGTACCCGTGCCAAAGAAAGATGGAAGGATAAGGGTCTGTATGGATTATAGAGATTTGAACAAGGCTTCCCCTAAGGATGATTTTCCTTTACCTCATATAGATGTTCTTATTGATAGTGCAGCCTCTAGCGTGCTACAATCATTTGTAGATGGATTTTTTGGATACAATCAAGTGTTAATGGCCCAAGAGGATAAAGCCAAAACTGCTTTCATTACTACATGGGGTATATTTTGCTATAGGGTGATGCCGTTCGGTTTAAAGAATGCTGGAGCAACCTACCAAAGGATGGCCACCACACAATTTCATGACATGATGCACAAAGAAGTTGAAGTATATGTTGATGATATGATGGTTAAATCAGATACAAGAGAACAACACTTCCAAAACTTAGAATTATTCTTCGATAGAGCTTTGAAATATAAGCTAAGACTAAACCCAAAGAACTATGTGTTCGGGGTTACCTCAGGCAAACTATTTGGATATGTGATTGGTCCGAATGGCATTGAGATTGATCCTGACAAAGTTAAAGCAATCAGGGATATGCCAGCCCCAAAGACGGAAAGAGAAGTTAGGGGATTTATTGGTAAATTACAATATATTAGCAAATTTATAGCAAAGCTTACAACAATCTGTGAGCCTATCTTCAAATTGCTTAGAAAGAATCAGCCGGTCGTATGGAATGAAGAATGTCAAAAGGCCTTTAATCGAATAAAAGAGTATTTGTTGAATCCACCTGTTTTAAAACCACCTAAACCTGGTAAACCTCTATTACTATACTTAGCAGTGGAAGAAGAGTCAATCGGAGCCATGCTAGCCTAAGAAGATGAGTCAGGGATTGAGCATTCCGTTTACTATTTGAGTAGAAAGCTTCTACCTTATGAAATTAAGTATAGTGTCATTGAAAAGACATGTATAGCCGTGGTTTGGTCTTCTAAGAAGTTGTGTCATTACTTTTAATCGTATAGTGTGCAAGCAATTTCCAGGTTTGACCCAATGAAGTACTTAAGGGAGACACCTTCTTTGATTGGAAAATATGGTCGATGGTTGATAATATTAGAAGAATTTAAGATTGAGTATGTAACCAGGAAAACGATCAAAGGTAGAGCGGTAGCAGAATTCTTGGCCCAACAACCATTACCAGAAAGCGAAGAGGTAATCTTGGAATTTCCAGATGAACATGTAGAAGTAATTGAAGTACAAGGGTGGAAAATGTATTTTGATGGAGCAGTAAACAGGAAAGGAGCATATTTGGGAGTTATACTAGAATCGCCTGAAGGGGAACTCATCCCTTTAGCCAAAAAATTGAAATTTAGGGCAACCAATAATATAGTGGAGTACGAAGCTTGTATTTTCAGCTTGGAAACCCTAATGATAATGAAGGTGGATAAGGTGGAAGTTTTTGGCGATTCATTGCTAGTTGTATCCCAAGTAAATGGAGAATGGGAGTTGAAAGAAGAAAAATTGAAACCATACCACCATTACTTGACCATGATGAAGAAGAACTTTAAGGAGTGTAGGTTTATACACCTATCAAGGGAAGAAAATCAGATGGCTGATGCCCTAGCCACATTGGCTTCAGTATGGGAAAACCCTGTTAGCCTATTCCTTAAGCCTTTGATCTTGACCAGTTCGTCAACTCCTTGCTATGAATATGAAACAATCATGAAAATTGATACAGACCATGATGCGTGGTATGATACTATAAGACGATTTTTGGAAGAAAGACAATACCCACCGGGGGCAACGAAGAAATAGAGAAGATCCATAAGGAGATGGTCATTGCAATACATCACCTTCCATTATATCGAAGATGGCCTGATGGAGTGCATTTAAGATGTTTAAGAAAACCTGAAGTGGAGCGTATCATGTCATAAATACATGCGGGAAGTTGTGGTCCACACATGAACAGTTTGGCCCTAGTTAAGAAGATTATTCGGCAAGGTTACTACTGGTTGACCATGGAGAAAGATTGTATTGAGTTTGTAAAGAAGTGCCAGCAATGTCAGATGTATGGTAACTTGAATCACATGCCTCCTGAAGAACTGCATTTAATGTCTTCACCCTGGCCATTTGCCACCTAGGGTATCGACATTATAGGAGAGATACATCCTACTACTTCAAATGGTCACCGTTTCATTGTGATAGCAGTAGATTATTTTTCAAAATGGGTTAAAGCCAAATCCTTCAATAAACCGGGTGCAAGCCAAATGGCTAGGTTTATTGAAAAGAACCTCATCTGCAGATACGAGGTCCCGCATAGTGTGATATCAGACAATGGGGTACAATTTCAAGGAGCAGTTAAGGATTTATTCTCGAAGTATCAAATCCATCATCATTGATCCTCTCCATATAGACCAAAGGCTAATGGTGCTGTGGAAGCAACAAACAAGACAATTAAGCAAATTCTGTCCAAGATGACCAAGACTTACAGGGATTGGTTAGAGATGCTTCCCTTTGCTTTATGAGGATATAGGATAAGTGTGTGAACACCTACTGGAATGACACTGTTCTCTTTGGTTTATGGGATGGAAGTAGTATTGCCAATTGAAATTGAGATCAAGTCATTAAGAGTAGTCTTGGAAGCTGAACTGCCTGAAACGGAATGGGTAGCGAGCAAATACACTCAGTTAGCTTTACTAGAAGAGAGAATGTTAAAAGCATTGTATCATCACCAGCTGTATCAAAAGAAGATAGCTCGGGCCTACAATAGAAGGGTTAAAATCAGAAAATTTAGAGTTGGGGATTTAGTGTTGAAGCAATGTAAGCCTAATGTATCTGATCCAAGAGGGAAGTTCAGACCTAGCTAGGAAGGTCCATATGTCATGAAACAAGTCATGAACAAAGGTGCGGTGAAGTTGTCAGACATGGACAAGAATGAATTTAGTGAGCCAGTAAACATTGACAGGTTGAAGAGGTTTTATGTATGATATGAAAAAGTAAAAAAGAAAGAGCTCGCTAGGCTGAAAACCCAAAAGGGCAGCCTAGGCAAAAGTTAGAGCAGTCCGCTAGTTCTGAAAACCCGAAAGGGCGGGCTAGGCAACAATTAGGGCTAAAAGAGAGAAAATAGTCAATTAGAAAACCCGAAAGGGCTAGTTGGAAACAAGAGTGATCTTGTGTATGCTGGCTTTATGTTTGGTTGTTCCCCAATTTAATAAAACAAAATTAATGTTAAAATTGTTCTATGTGCAATGTTATAAGTATTTGACCAAATATGGATGAAATAAATAAACACAATAGCAAAAGTTGATGACAAATTATAAATGGAAAAGAAACATCTTTTATTACTTTAATTATTTTTTCATCCTAACAATACACTTTTTGAATTGACAAATGTAAAATCTATTGCAATCGATAAGTGTAACGTGTAGGCCAGCTTTGCCTCAGCCGATCCAAGTAGGCTTCAGTCAAGCAAGGCATGTCTAAGTTGGGAGCAAAGTCAGGATCACGAGGCTCAGCTCCATACTGACTCCCAAGTCGGCGAGGATCATAGCATGTACCTTGACAAAGAGTAGCAAGGGGAACATACATCAAGTATGTCCGCATGGTGATATGAGAAATCTTCCACCAAGGTACCAACCAATGGATATTGACTTTGGAGCGTGAGTGGATCCAGTCAACCCAGTCAGCATATGAAGAAGCAGGATGGAGTAGCTTCCTAGCAGAATGATGACGTGGCAGGTATCTGGCAAAATCCATGGATGGATTATCAAGCAAATAAAGACGCTTCTGAAGCCAAACCTGTAAGGAAATAATTAATTTAAAAAAGAAAATTTAAAAAAAAGAAAAGAAGAGAAGAAAAGAAAAAGAAAAGAAAAAGGTCCGCTAAGTTGAAAACCCGCAAAGGCAGCTTAGGCAAAAATTAGGACAGCTTGCTAGTTTCAAAAACCCACATGGGCGAACTAGGCAAAAATTAGAGCAATAAATAAAAGAATAAAAAAGAGAAAAAAAGACCTAAATTGAAAACCAAAAAGGGCAGTTTAGGTAATTACCTGTAGTTGCAACGGACTCCCAGTCAGTCTCTTTGACAATCCCGATTTAAATCGGTCTAATCCAACTAAGGTCTTGGCTAAGATCATAGGTACCGGTGACAAGCCTCCTTCCATTTGGTCCATAATATCCAATGCTCGTGGATCAATATCGCCATCGGAAGAAACAAGCAAGAATTGGCCGAGCAAGCAAAGACAGAGCATGCGTCCCCATGCCTTAGTAGGGGCCAAATGAGAGAGACAAAAGTCAATCAAAGGAGCAAGTAGAATTTTTTCACCTCTCATCAACCAAAGAACTTCGGGTTTTGGAATTTGAAATAACATATGCATCTTCTGTTGAGTCTTGGAAATCAATGTGGGTAACGCCATTTGTTGATTATTTGGATATCCAAGGATGGCCTCAAATTCTTCAATCAAGGGACATATTTCAAAGCCATTAATTCTAAATACCCTAGAATCCGTATTCCAAAAGGAAGCCACGGCATGTAAGAAGGATTGGTCCAATTTGACATTTTGAAAACATTTTAAAACATCAAGTTTTGACCATGAAATTTGCTTCCAATGAATGGCATTCGTATTCTTAAATAGAATTTTTATTCTCTTTAAATGATGCTCGGTCATGGTGAATGAATGAAGAAAAAGTTAAAATTATTAAAGGGAGTCTTCACGTTGAAAGAAAAAGAATTTTGGTTTATTTATTAAAATATGGCATGAAGGGTGATTTATATAGAAGAAATAAACCTTTTCCTAAAGTGAAAAGGAAAAGGTGATGGGAAAGGGTAAGACCATATGGCATAAGGAAAGGAATTAGCAATGAAATTCCTTTACCACATTGGATTTGGTTTAGCAAATGAAGTGGATGTGAATTATGAAGCTATGGTGTACTGTAACAAAAAAAAAGAGTTACGTTAAAGATACAAATTGTATATTTTTCAATATTATACAATATTTTACAATTGCTATATATCACCAAGAGGGTGGTGGTAAGTCACCAAATAAAGACTTGAAAAAATCGTCGCCTGTTGGAGGAGGGGGCAAATCACTCGTCCTGAGTCCGCCCAAAGCAGGAGCACCAAAACCCGGCAAATTATTCATCTCGGGATCACCCAAAGTAGGGGCACCAAAATCCCTATTACCTTGAGGTTCCAATCCGTCATGGTCCTCATCAGAAGCAGACGAAAGGATCTCATGTTCATCAGTCTGGGGCCTCTTGATGAAGAAGCGCCGGGATCCCTCATTCCCTGAAATCGGAAGTCTCATAAATGTTGTTCGGATTGATTATATAAACTTTCAAAATGAGAAGCCTACTAATGACTTGCAGCCAACTCTTCTTGAAGTTTCTTATTTTGTTCTTCAAGCATCTGCTTTGAGTCAAAGAGGAAAAAGGTAAGAACATACATAATCAGGTAATTCAAATAAATACCCTGCGAGTGAGATGGCATATCTGGCGGGCTAGAGTGAGTAGATGAAGGGGCAGTAAAGGAAGGTCCAGCCTCATGATCAAATGAGCCAATAGCCTGCAATAATCATTAAAGAATAAAAGAAAGGAAAAAAGTTGCAAGAGAAAAGTGGTTAAAGTGCAAAAATTCTCTTGGAAGATCAAAACAAGGAAAGAAGAGCGTGAATCAAGCAAGACATGGCCAAGGGCCATGTCACCTCAAATGAAATCCTGGCAGAACATGACACGGGAAGGAGACACGGCCAAGCCACTGGTCGTGTCTCACCTAAAGGGTAAAGTCAAGAAGGACCAAGCAAAGAAAGAAAAGAAACAGTAGGTGACACTGGCAGGCAACACGACCAAGTCACTGGCCGTGTCACATGACACGGCCACAAGCTTGGCCATGTCCCGCCCTAAGCCAAGAACAAAGAAGAATCAAAGAAAAAAACACAGAAGCTGACACACCCAGGAGACACGGCCAAGCCACTGGCCGTGTCACTCTCATCTTCAAAGAACAAAGAAGACCAGAGGAGAAACAAAAGATGATACACTCAGGTGACACGGCCATTTACCCTAGAAGTACTGACCCCAAGATGTGGAACAGACACTCCTGCAGTGCCGTGATGTTCTTCATCATCTCTACCCTCATTTTCATCAGAAATCTCCCGCACACCAACAGAGGATACATCAAAGTTCAAGAGTCTTCTTTGAATGAAATAGGCATAGAATGGAGTTGGTAAATGGAGAAATGACTCGGCATCATAACCATACCAGGCCGACCACCATGAATCTTCCGGCATTGACATAATATTTAAAGTATATTTTGGGATTTGCATCAGAAACCTCCGCTGCTCTGGACCGAGAAACCATTCATAAACTCTCTCCCCGAGAAACCAGCCACTAGACACTGGGCCAGTAATAAATTGGCAAGAATGTTGGAAAGATAGTGCAGCCCTCATCAAAGGAGACCAGTTTGCTCGCTCTTCCGGGCTCAACCAGGCCAAATTCACCTGCGAAATAACATAAGGTAAGTAAGCTTTTACATAAAATTTAAAGCATACTAATGTTATTTTACCTAGTCCCAGGTTAAACGGCTTAACACATAGCGGTGAATATGCACGTGATGAGAGCTGGGAACGTCCACACTATCAGACAACCAAAAATTTAATCTCGGATACCCGATTCTCTCTCGGAAAATACCGGGTACCCTCACAAGGTTGTGTTTATATGCCCATACCTATAATAATAATGAAGATCACATTTAAGAAAAGAGTGAAAATGACATTGGCGGAAGAGAGAATACCTTGACAACCGCCATCAAGCCAACAAAAGACTTCTTGTTTCGGCAAAGCTTATCAAGAGACCAGCTTCACCCCAACCAGAAGATGGTACCATTCTGAGATAAGAAGGGGCACTCAACACTGGCAAGTGAATGGAGGATTCAGTGCTGCCTAAGATAGTCGACTCGAGCAGATAAAACAAAAATCCTCGAGCGTACTATTCGACTGTGTCTCTGCCAACCCGTCCTTCATAGGTCATCCAATAACTAAAAATTGGCTCGATTTTTATCTTAAAAGACCCTTTATATTATGGTTCCATACCAATTAATTCCTGAATTTCTTCAAAAGTTAAAATATCGTTGGTCAAGGGAACCGGAGCGCCATCATATCGAAAGCCAGTTATGGCAGTAAAATCGACCGGGCCAATTGTCATCTCTCCAATGGGCAAGTGAAAAGTGTGGGTTGTATCCAACCATCGCTCTGCAAGCGCCTAGACTACACTCCGGTCTATCTGATATTCCTCGAGTGGCAATTGTAAGATGAACTGCTCAATGCCGCAATCTCGGATGAAGGAATGGTGGCCTTTTATAGAGGAACGGCAAGCAAAAAAGTAAAATTCAAACTGTTCATAAATAGTAAATTTTACTATTCATGAATAGTAAACTTTAACCATTGATAAATAGTAAACTTTTACTATTCATAAATAGTATTACTATTGACAAATAGTAAATATTATTATTTATGAATAGTATTACTATTGATAAATAGTAAATTTTACTATTTATGGATAGTATTACTATTAATGAATAGTAAAAGTACTATTTTCAATAGTAAATACTATTTGATACTATTTTCGAATAGTAAATTTACTATTTATAAATAGTAAATAGTGCATGAACAGTGACTGCACAGTAAATAAACAGTAAATTCAATTATTCACTTTAATCATTCAAATAATTGCAGGTATATAAATATTTTTACATCCAGGGCAATAAAAGACATATGCATAAAAGTTAGCCAAACTTTTTGAAATAAAAATTATTAGCTCGGGTCCAGAACCCAAATTTTTCTTAGGTTCAGAACTAACCTAGAATTATTTCTAAGTCCAAAACTTAGCTTGGGTCCAGAACCCAAATTTTCTTTAGGTCCAGAACCCAAATTTTCTTTAGGTCCAGTACCTAGAATCTTCCTTGAGTCCATAACTCGAACCGGGTTCAGAACCCAAATTTTCCTTAGGTCCAGAACCTAGAATCTTCCTTGAGTCCAGAACTCGAACCGGGTCCAGAACCAAAATTACCATTAGGTCTAGAACCTAGAGTTATTCCTAAGTCCAGAACTTAGCTCGGGTCCAGAACCCAAATTTTATCATTAGGTCCAGAACCTAGAATTATTCCTAAGTCCAGAACTTAGCTTGGGTCCAGAACCCAAATCTTACCATTGGGTCTAGAACCTAGAATTATTTCTAAGTCCAGAACTTAGTTCGGGTCCAGAACCCATATTTTCCTTAGGTCCAGAACCTAGAATTATCCTTGAGTCCAGAACTCGAACCGGGTCTAGAACCCAAAAACTCCACCATCTCCAAAATCAAGTCTTACTGCTTTTCACTCTCTTTCACTAAAGTTTCAGATCATTCAAGCAGGGGGCAAACTGTAGACCCTTAATTTTTGACCCAGTCCGGCCTAATATATTTGTTTAGTCCAAAATAATTTTTGTGTTGTCTAATATATTTTAATTGGTCCAAAATGATTTTTGTTATCTTAATTAAATAATTTTTGCTTTATTATCTAATTTTTATTAATAAAAAATAAAAATAAAAATAAAAATTGGCGACGAAAAAATCATCACCGAAAATTCCAGCGTGGGCTTGGCCGTGGTCCATTTCACCCGCAGGAGTTTCCTGTGGGCGAAATGGCCCACAGGCCTATTCCCCGCCCCCTGCCGCAGCCAACTGCGGCAGATTTTTTTGCCAGCGCCATTTTTTCCGCAGCAGTTTTTTTTCACCAGCGAAATTTTTCGACGCAAATTTTTCAAAACCTAATACAATTAGGTTTCAGTTTCTTTTTCTTATTAAATATTGTATGCCGTGAATAACTAGAAAAAAACCATAAAAAAAACCTCTATAAATAACAACACAAAAGGGAGAAAAAGGGATCATAAATAATCAGAAATTAAAGAGGAAATTTGAAACAAAGTTGAAACTGAATCTATGAAGGAAAGCAGTGGAACCAAGCTGATTTTACGAGAGAGCCGAAAATCAATTAAAACAATTCATCAAAGGTATCAACTGCCTTTGATTTGGTTGATCCGAGAAGCAATTTTGGTGCAACTCCACGAAAGAAGGTTTGAATTCTAAATTCTTTTTTTTTGTTTACAGTAGCTTAATTCATCAAAGAAAAAAAATCTCAGAACCTTTAATTTAGTTTTTCTAAAGTTAAAAATACTATTTCGTTGCTTTGTTTTCCAAAAAACTTACAATTGCTACTTTTGTTTCATCAAAATCTTAAAAATCTAATTTAACATGTTTCTTTTCAAAACCTTAAATTAAAATTCTGTTTCTTTCAAAAAGCCTTAAAAAACATCTTTTCTATTTATAAAAAATTTAATTCGTTTGGTTTACTTTCATAAAACCTCATAAAAGTATCAAATTGATTTTCAAATCCCAAAAACTTCATGCATCACCGAAGCCCTAATTTTCAAAATCCTTAAACACTAATTCAACTCTAAAACCTAAAATAGTGAACCCTAACATCCTTAAAACCTTAAACCTTTATTTTTTCTAAACCCTAATCCTTTAAAACTTTAAAAAACCATATAAACACAAATATTTAATTTTACATAGTAAGCTTGAAATCATCATTTAAAACCACAAATCAAAAGTATTTTAAAGTGTCCAAAACCCTAGTTTCAAGATTTCACCATTCAAACTTTAATTTGGTTAATCAAAGTGTCTTACCAACCTTTTAAAACATAAAATCCTTAATCTATTTTAATTCCTTAAAAAGTCACAGTAGCTTAGATTCATGAAAATCCAAAACCCTAAACACATGAAATAAAGGACCCAAAATGGAAACAGTAGCTATAATTTGGATTTTTATTTACCTTATTCAATTCCATATTTGATTATGCTTTGATTTATTTTACATGCTTTAATTTATTTAAGTTCAATACTTGGTTTATTTAGCTTATCATGGTTAGATGTTTACTTTCTATTGATATTTAATGAATGATTTATTTATGATGAAAGATTATTTACCTTTATCAATTTATTTAGATTTCCAAATATTGTAAGAGGTATGTTTCCACTTGGTGCGTACCTCATTAGTTAAATATCATGTAATTTAATTTGCTTTTCTATTTTAGAACCTATGTAAAAGACATGTTTCTACCTTTCGATGGGTGTCCTATTTAAGCATGTGATGTAAGGACATGTTTCCATCTTTGGATGGGTGTCCATTTATTTATTTTGCTTGGACCTTGCTTTAATTTTAATATATTGATGCTTTCTTTTAATTATTGTGTGTAATATGGATAATGATGTTATATTTAAGAATTTTATAATATTAAGAATTGTAAAGGAGGCCGGTTCCAATAAATAGGGCGTTGTGGGGGTGCTGGGCAATTTCTCACCTTCCCCACACGTACCCAACTTTTTGAACCCATTAGGGGGTTGAGGATTCCTTAGGAATCGAGTCATCCACCCCTTTCTTTTTCCCGGCCCGTTCGGGTAGCGACTCCATTTTCTCCGAACTTAAGTCCGTGTTCTCTAAGGTCCTGAGCCTAAACAGTGCCGAAGTCGCAAGAGCCATTCCTTCGGGAGTGGGGGCAAAAATTCCCGCTCACACCAATTCAGTAAATCCTAGTTTTCCTAAACCCTAATTCTTAAAACATCAAAACTTTATGAAAAGTTCATCAACACCCTAAAGCCCTAATCCAATGAACCTAAAACCCAATCTGGTAAATCTAAAATCCTAATTCCTAGCTCAGTAACCATAATTTAATGAACCTAAAACCCAATCTTTTAAAATTATAAACCCTAATGTCTTAAGGTTCCAAAACCCTAATTTCATGATGTTAGCCCTAAACCCTAATTTGATTAACCAAAAACCTTACTACTCTCTTAAATTTATAAAACCCTAATCCATTCGATTTTTTTCTAAAAATCCTTACAGTAGCCTAAATAATAAATATAATAATTTTGAAATTCCAAAATGCTAAATGTTAATTAAAGAACCCTAAATCGAGACATAAACCTAAATTTGTATCTTTATTTGCTTTATTTAATTTTAGATTTGATTATGTAGTTTATTATATGTTTTGATGGTTGATTTATTTAATTTCAATGCTTCATTTATTTAATTTATCATGGATAGATATTTTCTTTATTATAATGATTATTATTTATTTGTTTTGATATTAAAATTGTAAGAGATATATTTCCACTTTGTGGGTACCTCATTAATTAATTTTTATATAATTTAAATTTCTTTTATATTTTGGACCAATGTAAATGACATGTTTCCACCATTGGGTGGGTGTCCTATTTAGTTTAGACATGGACGATGTAAGGACATGTTTCCATCCTCGGATGGGTGTCCATTTATTTGCTTTGTTTGGACATTGCTTTGATTTTAATATAATGATGCTTTATTTTAATTGTTGCATGTAATATGGGTAATATTGTTATACTTAAGAATTTTATAATATTAAGACCTGCAAAGGAAGCCGGTTCTAATGAACCGGGCGTTGTGGGGGTGTTGGGCCATTTCTCACCTTCCCCATACATACCCAACTTTTCGAACCCATTATGGGGTTGGGGATTCCTTAGGAATCAAGTCATCCACCCCTTTTTTTTCTCGGCCCATTCGGGTGGCGACTCCATTTTCTCAGGGCTTAGGCCTGTGTTCTCTAAGGCCCCGAGCCTAAACAGTGCCGAAGTCACAATGACCATTCCACTGGAAGTGGAAGGCAAAAATCTCCGCTCACAAATATATTTAAGAATTTTATAATATTAAGACCTAAAAAGAAGGCCAGTTCCAATGAACCAAGTGTTGTGGGGGTGCTGGGCCATTTCTCACCTTCCCCACATGCACCTAACTTTTCAAACCCAATAGGGGGTTAGGGATTCCTTAGGAATCAAGTCATCCACCTCTTTCTTTTTTTTGGCCCATCCGGGTGGCGACTCCATTTTCTCTAAGCTTAGGCCTATGTTCTCTAAGGCCCTGAACCTAAACAGTGCTAAAGTCACAAGAACCGTTCCACCAGGAGTGGGGGCGAAAATCCCTGCTCACACCATGTTGGTATTTTATTTACCATATACCTAGGGAAAGAGACTCGCCATTCGTGTGTTTGTGATATAAGGTTAGAAGGAATGTTATAATTTCTTTTAGTTGTTCAATTACTTATGCATACATGCATACAAGTATTACATCACATGTCACAGACCTTGAGTACAAAAGTTCAAGAGCATACGACAACTCAACCTATACTAGTGACGTAGAATCTAGTAGCAACTCAGTTAGCTTCTCACAGAAAGAAATGGAGCCTGAATAGATTCAAAGGATGGTGGATGATGCCCTCAATGCCAAGATGGAAGAACTAAAGGAGATCCTGGCTGAGACTATGAAGAGCCAACTAGCTGCACTTTTGGGAAACACTGCTGAGGCATCTGCCAGCACTAAGAAGCAGAAGGACAAAGGAAAGGCTAAAGTTGGTGAAGTTGCTTTTGATGATGACAAAGTGGTTTGTTGATGACGATGATGACTCGGCTCAATACTTCTAAGATACTCAAGATAAGCTAAAGGTTGTGGAAAGATCAACCGAAGAGAAGACTGAGTCTACTGGTTTTGAATGAATGATTACTGATTTGGAAAAGAAGTTTGAAAAGAAGTTGAAAGCTGAAGAGGTGTCGGAAGTGGATAAGCTATTTGAGCAAGATGAAGAAGTTCCTTACAAGTTGAAGATGCCCTCTTTCTCTAGGCACAATAGTACAGGGAATCCTCACTTGCATGTTAAGCAATACATCACTGCTATACAGTCTGCTAGAGCTACCAAGGCTTAAACTCTAAGGTACTTTATGCTTTCACTAGATCCTGTTGTGTAAAATTGGTTAATTCCTTAAAGGAAAGTGCTTAAAAGAACTGGGATTTGTTGTATAAAGCCTTCATCCTATAGTATGGGTACAATATTGAGTTGGAAGTGACCTTGATGGAGGTAGAGACTATCAAGCGAAAACAAAATGAAAGTTTTATTGATTATGTGAAGAGATAGGGAAATAAGGTTGCACTTCTCAAAAGGAGGCCTGATGAGTCTGACCAAATGAGGATCATAGTCAGGTGTGTCCTACTTAGTCTACGTGAATGGATGTCTCACACCCTTATAAGGGATTTCAAAGATCTTCTCCAAGCTATCTTGCAAATAGAAGAGTGGGAATGAGAGAAGAATTGCTTTTCTGAAAGGAGGAATGAGAAAAAAACTACCAATCTGGCAGTCAAAGTGCACAAAAAGAAATGGATGTCAATGCAACTACTAGCCAAGGAAATAGAAGACAGTTTTCAGATTTAGGGAAACCTTTGTCTTGGGTTTTCAACAAGTTATAGAAAAAAGGGGTTATTACAGCCATTGGCTCCTCGACCTCTATACGATCCACTGCCATCAAACATTGATACGAAGGCCTTCTATCAATTCCATCAAATTCAAGGGCATGAGACAGATATGTGTGCTCAATTAAGATATGAAATTCAAGATCTTATTGATAGTGGTAAGCTAGCTGAGCTGAATAAGCCTAGTACTAATAGCAATCCTTTGCCAAAATTTGGAAGAGTACCACCACCAGCAACCTTCATGGTAGGAGAAAGATTGGAGGAAAATTCTACCTTATCCTCCTTTCATGATGGGAGTATTGAAGATGTGAAGCAAGGAGAAATTTCATTCAAAAAACATCCCTTAGCTTGAAGTATTGCTCATTTTATTTTGCTTTCTTTAGTACTTATTTGGAATAATTATTTCTTTTAAATTAAGATTGTTCAAATAAATTATTTTCATCAAAAATTTTATTTATGTTGGTATTTGTTTATTTCGGCGCTGAACCGATGATGAATCTAGGTTGATATTCATAAATTAGTATATCTATACATCATGATTTGAATGACTTGACTAAGTGAGGGAATTATTCTATAGCATTGAGCTGTGTATGTTTACTTAGAGAGGGCTCCTGCATAATGACCTTTGGCTAGGTCCTAGTCCATCTTAGAAGATGCTTTGACAAGCTTTCAAGGCAAAATTGAACTCTGCTTATTTAAAAAAGAGATGAACTAGGCATTGTTTGGTAAGCCAACAACTAGAATCCACCACTTTAAATATCAATCCCTAGTTATCCCTTTGTGCCTTCATGTGATTTTAGCCTACTCTTTATTGGCTTGTAAGCCTGATAACCTACCCTATGTTGTTGTGACTCTTATGACAACTCTGATGATCAATGAATTACTAAGCAAAAAGAAGATCAAAGAAAGGAATGCATAAACAAGACCATAAGGATAGTTGAAGTTCTCAAGACCATAAGGATAGTTGAAGTTCACCTAATACTAGACCTAATATCTCTAATCTATTAAGATGACATCAGGGCAACAAATGATTTATCCTTGGGGAAGCAAATTCACTCTACTCCACTCATCCATAGTCAGAAGCATAGAATAATGCAGACAAAATAACTTTCTTAGAGTTAGAGCAAAAAAAAAAAGAAGAAGAAGAAAAGAAAGTAAGAAATAGAAAAAAAATGAAAAAAATGAAAAAAAAAAGAAGAAGAAAAAAAAGTAAGAAAAAAGAAAAGAAAAACCTAAAAAGGCAGTTTAGAACACCAACCTAAAGTAACAGAAGACTTCCACTCAGTTCACAAGGATAGTTTGACTTGAATTGGTCCAACCCAACCAAAGACTCAACTAAAATCAAAGAGATAGGAGAAAGACCATCTAGTTCTTAAAAGTCTTGCACTTGCCAGCCCAACAGAGGAAAAGGAAAAAATGATGAAATGTCAAAAGTAAAAAGTGGAAGAGAAAAAGAAAAGAATGAGGGTCTCAAGTTTTTTTGCAAAGGCAATGACTGTCCTAATCAAGATCTAGATTTCTACAAAGAAGAAGGAAGGACATTCAATATTTATATTTTCATGAAGTTAAAAGATAAAAGTGATGCCTAGAAGATGAAAATGGTTCCAACAAGAAGAATGTATTGTGAAGGTTTGTCAACAGTGTCATATCAGCTACAATCTAGAAATAGCTTTCATTTAACCCGTGTCCCTTATAGACCCCATTTCAAGCTATCAAAGATATGTTGATCTATCTTGGTAGGTAGAGTTTATTAGTGGAGATAGCTTGGATAAGCATGCATATGAGATAGACAATATTTAAACTCAATGAGACCTTTGGTCAAGTACGGTGTATGTGCCTATCTGAAGTAAAATAATTCTTGCTTAAATGGAAATGATTCCCAAGTTTAGTACGTTAACTAGGGTTGTCATGTTATAGATATGTTAATTTGAAAAATCAAGTCCTGAGGTGCAATGACACTGATTTGACAAAACCAAAATATAATTTTTAAGATTAAAAAATAATAATAATTAATAAAATAATAAAAATATGTTTGCCATACAAAACCTTCAAGTTAAGGGAAGTATGTTATACTGTCGAACCTCGAAGGACATACTAGGCAAATAAATGATTATTGGCAAGGTTATGAAGAAGCTACCAAATGACATGCTAAATCATAGTTTGAAATGAATGTATCTCTGACTATGCTGCTTGGGCCCTACTACTCATGATTTCATCTTGGAAGATAAAAGCCATAGATGTGAAGGCTTTTACTATTCTAATGCAAGACCTAAACAAATGCTTTGGTTTATCAACTTGGTCTGTGAGTCAATGGAACCACTGTAAGTATTATTCATGCATATCATACATACATAAGCATATCACACTGTATTTTTGTCTTGTGGCATCTATTCTTTGTCCAAGTAAACAACAGATACTCTATGAAGCAAATTTGAAGAAGACATGGAATCAGGGGGCAGGAAAGGCCCATTGCTTAAGAAAGATCCAGTCATGATGAGATCATTTTATACCTATTTTTACTATGGATTTCTATGTGTTTTTAGCTAATGTTTTATTTGATTATTGTTTAAAGTTTGTTTTAAGGGTTTGTTTTAGGTTAAAGTGGAAAAATTCCCTTAGATGATCAAAACAATAAAAAAAAGCATGAATCAAGCAAGACATGGCCAAGCCAAATCAAGTTTGGCCTGTCACTCAAAAGAATTGCATGGCAGTGACTGACACACCCAGGAGACACGGCCAAGCCACTGGCTGTGTCTCACCTAAGGAGCAAAAACAAAGAGACCTAGCAAGAAAGGAAAGAAATGAAGGCAGTAGCTGACACATCCAGGTGACACGCCCAAGCCAGTGGCCATGTCACATGACACGGCCAGGAGCTTGGCCATGTCACCCATTGGAAGCAAAGAAAAGAATTGGCAAAATGAAGCAACAGAAGGTGACACACCCACATGACACGGCCAAGCCAATGGCCGTGCTGTGTCACCCCATGAAACCAAAGAGAAAAGAAAGAAAGAAAGAAAGAGGGGCAGCAAGAGACACGGCCAACTAGCTTGGTCATGTCCCAAAGAAAAAAAAACAAGAGACACGGCCAAGCCACTCATGGCTTGGCCATGTCACCTATGAAGTTTGGCTCCTTTTGCACGAGTTGGGAGACAAAGTGGGGAACAAAATATTATGCTTGCCAAAAGAAATAATAAACAAAGAAAATAGTGGGGAACAAGGTATGGGATGTGAGTTGGAAGGTAGGGGGTGTGAGTTGGAAAGCATGGGCTTAAGCTTTGGAGGGAAATAAAAAAGAGAAGAAGAGGAAGAAGAAAGAGGCTTCTGGAGAGGGTTCTGCTTTGAGGTTTTGCAGGAAATAGAGAACAGAGGCAGAGAAGAGAGGTTTGAGAGGAGGAGGCTGGGCATACACGTTTTGGGCAAGGAAGGAGTGACACTTTCCTTGACTCTTCATCTTCATCCTCCATTTCCATCCTCTCCATCTTCCATTGGTAGCTCCTGGAGGTCGAAGAAGCTACATTGAAAGGGGTTTTTCTATTTTCTCCTTTTATGTATTTTAATGTTATTGTTGTTGTTGTATTAAGAGTATTGAACATGAACTAATTCATTCCCTATCTAGATATTGAAGAACCCTAGCTTATTTATATGATTGAATGATTTTAATTGATGGAGTTATTTTATTCTTATGATGCTTAATGATTATTGCCAATTGATAATAGCATGCTTATTGATTGGTTGCCATTTTCATGTTATTGACTTGAGAAAGCTTGATATGAATTGATTACTCATAAGGGTTGAGGATTGATTAGAGTACTAGAGATAGACTTACAAGATCCTTTGGTTTATAGTTCCTTGTTCTTAATGCAAGATCTATTTAATTGTGTTTGAGAAGAGATTTTGGCACTCTACTTAGTGATTAGGGATTAATTCACTCGAGAGAGATTTTAGTCTAAGTTAGAGGAATGCCAATTCAACTCTATTATGCGATGTAATTGTGGCTAGGGGGATTCAATATCTGGATAGTATCATTATCATCAATCCTTTTTACACAACACACAATTTATCTTTACTTTCATTTATTTAAATTAATTGTTTTCAATTACAAAACTCATCACAAAAATATTGATTTGCTAAACAACAGTTAAGATTTGCACTAGTGTTTGGCCTTGTCCTCAATGGAATGATAACTCACTCACTACTTTATTACTTGGGCGACCCGTGCACTTGCAGTATTGCTATAGCACTAGGTGCAACGCACCAAGTTTTTGGCACCGCTGCCGGGGACAATGGTTTCAATACTAGTAATATAATTAAGTCTGTTGATTTAGTTTTATTTTTTTTATCAAGAATGTTTGTTTATTTTCTGTGAATTGTTTGTGTGTTTTTCTTTGAATTGTTTGTTTATTTTCTATAAATTTGTTTGTTTGTTGTGTTTGAATTTGTTTGTTTGTTTGTTTTTGTTTCAATTGCTGAGTGCCTTTTGTAAAGATGCAGTTTTTAAGGCATGGGGAAGTTTATGATGAGGACTATTATTCTGAGCTTGCACGGCAACTCGCAAAATTAACGAATAAAATTGATAGGCTAATTGCAAGCCGGGGAAGCCCGCCAAATTGTATAGCATGTGGCAATGCAGGGCATAGTGCCAATACATGTTCATTTGGTTTCCAATGATACCAAGATTGGCACAAAGAAGAATATGGTTACCAAAGTTTCCAGCAAATGGGTGGTAATGACCCATATTCCAATTCTTACAATCCAAGCTGGGAAAGCCACCCAAATTTTTATTGGGAAAATCAGCAGTACATTCCACCTCGACAAAATTTTCAACCTTGCCAAAGAAGTTCTTACTTTCAAGAACAATTTTCAGACCAAGACCACCTTAAGGAAGCCACATTGGAGGATAAGTTAAATGCCTACATTGAAAAACTCACAATGAATCAAGATCACCTTGAGGAACCCACTTTGGAGGATAAGTTGAGGTCTGAATCTTTGCAAGAAACACAGAGGATATTGGATGCTCTAGTTGAGCAGATGGCACATCAACCCCAAGCACACCAAAAGGAGGAGTCTCCTAGCCAATTGGAGCAAACCTAGGTAATCACAAATTTGAGGAGTGAACAGGTAATATATAATAATTTTTGTGATTTCTCTGATGCAAGGACTAATCAAGAAGAAAATGGCAAGGAGATCCAATCTGACATAGAGGAGTTGAATCAAACAAAGGAAGAGGAGAATTTAAAAGCATCAACTTGGATAGAATTGCATGAAACTCCAAATCCTTTTATGCCACCAATTTCATTCCCATTTAGGCTGGAGGAAGAGAAACAAGGTATGCATATTCCAGAGCTCTATGACATGCCCTATAATGAAGATAGTGTAGATAAGGTTGAGGTAGCCACGACCTTAGAAGTAGAGCCTAATATTTCCAATCTAGAAATTGAGGAGAGCAAATTACTATTAAACGATGAGATTGTTAAGATGAAACTTCAATTTGCTAAAGATGATGAGAATGAGATTCAACCAAACTTGGTTGAACTTCAAAAGACCCAAAAAATCTTGGAATTTGTTTTAGTTGGGGAGTACAATATGCAACCAATGATCATCCCTTCCACTTTCGGGAGTGAGAAAGAACGAAAAATGAATATAACTATGTTGCATACTGAAAAACATTCTTACCAAGTCCCTATAACATTGGAGGATCACCCCATGATAGCTTTCACATATTCTCATTGGCCAATTGCTCATCCAAGGATGCTACCTAAGCTTTGCAACACATTGGGCACATTTAGAAGTTGCATGCTGTCCATCTTCTTAATCATGAACTCCAATTGCATTATGGGTGGAAGGAGCCCTACATATCGCATATGGGAGCGATGGAAATTAGGTTTCATCTGAACTCTCTTTTAGTTTATGCATGCTCACATTGAGGACAATGTGAAATTTTAAGTGTGGGGTGCATTTTGTGTTTTGTGTTTTTACTTTAAGTTATTTTTGTGTTAGTTTAGTTAATGTTTTTCATGTTTTATTAGAATAAATGAATTTTGAAAAGTTCAATTGTTATAAATATTGATGATTGATGACCTTTGAATTTTTGAAGCATGAATGTGAGAATTGAGTAGAATTGATACTTATTGTTAATTTTGTTGGTTTTTCCTTGCATTGCCTTTAACCTAGTGAGAAATTGAGCCATCAACCTATTATTCTTGCTGTGGGTGGACACCTTTGATTGATAATTTGCTAGAACTTGCTTTGACATACATTTTAAGACTATAAAAAAAATTCAATTAAGCATCAAGATGATTAAGGCAATTAGGTGAACCCTCTTTGGCTTAAAAAGACCAACCCTACATTCAACCTTAGTTAGCCAATTTTGAGCCTATTTCATTTCTCCTTTTCTTTATTTTTTGCAACACTACCAACCTTGAACCCTGTTGTTTTAACTCTTCCCTTTCATTAGGTCAAGAGCATATTAAGAGCGTTTATGACCAAGTGTTATGTTGAATTAAGTGTGGGGTTAAATTTAGTGGGTTTAAGATTGCGAAGCAAGCAAAAAAAATAATAATATCAAAATCAAATAAAAAGAAGAAAAATAAGAATAATTGTTGTTATTGTTGAAAGGGTGGAATATGTGTGGAAATAATCATTGCAAGATGTAATAAGTGAGTTCCCTTGAAAAGTTCTTTAAATGTCAAGGGGTAGATAAGAGGAAGGTGTTTTGAGATCGTTGGGTTATATATATATGATCGGTTACTTCATTCTTGAAGTGCTCTTGAACTTAATGATTAAGCTCACATTTCCTAAATGCAATGCCTTTACCCTAACCCCATTACAACCCAATAAAAGACTTTTTGATTGATGCTTGATTGTAATTAAGTGGTGGAAATTTGATAGATAAGTAAGCCTATGGCGATAATCTTTCATTGATTGTTATGAGTATAAACACTACCTTGATCAAACACTTTTAAGAGTTGGTGAGGGAGTAACAACATAGGTTATGCATGGAAAGCCACTTAATTGCATTGATATCGATTTTGTTCGATTTGATATTGATTGCGGATTTAGTGATAGGGAAGTCTTGATGCACTTTATAACTCTTGAACTTGAAAAAAAATTTATGTTTAGTTTGTTTTGATTTTAGCCTTGCTTGGGGACAAGCAAGGAATTAAGTGTGGGGTATTTTATGAGATCATTTTATACCTATTTTTAGTATGGATTTCTATGTGTTTTTAGCTAATGTTTTATTTGATTGTTGTTTAAAGTTTGTTTTAAGTGTTTGTTTTAGGTTAAGTGGAAAAATTCCCTTGGATGATCAAAAACAATCAAGAAAAAGCATGAATCAAGCAAGACATGGCCAAGCCAAATCAAGCTTGGCCGTGTCACTCAAAAGAATTGCATGGCAGTGACTGACACACCCAGGAGACACAGCCAAGCCACTGGCCATGTCTCACCTAAGGAGCAAAACCAAAGAGACCTAACAAGAAAGGAAAGAAATGAAGGCAGTAGCTAACACACCCAGGTGACACGCCCAAGCCAGTGGCAGTGTCACATGAGACTGCCAGGAGCTTGGCCGTGTCACCCATTGGAAGCAAAGAAAAGAATTGGCAAAATGAAGCAACAAAACATGACACACCCACATGACACGGCCAAGCCAGTGGCCGTGTCACATGACATGGCCACAAGCTTGGCCGTGTCACCCCATGAAACCAAAGAGAAAAGAAAGAAAGAAAGATGGCAGCAAGAGACATAGTCAACTAGCTTGGCCGTGTCCCAAAGAAAAAAAACAAGAGACACGGCCAAGCCACTCATGGCTTGGCCATGTCACCTGTGAAGTTTGGCTCCTCTTGCATGAGTTAGGAGACAAAGTGGGGAACAAAACATTATGCTTGCTAAAAGAAATAATAAATAAAGAAAATAGAGTGGGGAGCAAGGTATGGGGTGTGAGTTGAAAGGTAGGGGGTGTGAATTGGAAAGCATGGGCTTGAGCTTTGGAGGGAAATAAAAAGAGAAGAAGAGGAAGAAGAAAGAGGCTTCTAGAGAGGGTTCTGCTAGGAGGTTTTGCAGGAAACAGAGAATAGAGGCAGAGAGGAGAGGTTTGAGAGGAGGAGGCTGGGCATACACGTTTTGGGCAAGGAAGGAGTGACACTTTCCTTGACTCTTCATCTTCATCCTCCATTTCCATCCTCTCCATCTTCCATTGGTAGCTCCTGGAGGTCGAAGAAGCTACATTGAAAGGGGTTTTTCTATTTTCTCCTTTTATGTATTTTAATGTTATTGTTGTTGTTGTATTAAGAGTATTGAACATGAACTAATTCATTCCCTATCTAGATATTGAAGAACCCTAGCTTATTTATATGATTGAATGATTTTAATTGATGGAGTTGTTTTATTCTTATGATGCTTAATGATTTTTGCCAATTGATAATAGCATTCTTATTGATTGGTTGCCATTTTCATGTTATTGACTTGAGAAAGCTTGATATGAATTGATTACTCATAAGGGTTGAGGATTGATTAGAGTACTAGAGATAGACTTACAAGATCCTTTGGTTTATAGTTCCTTGTTCTTAATGCAAGATCTATTTAATTGTGTTTGAGAAGAGATTCCGACACTCTACTTAGTGATTAGGGATTAATTCACTCGAGAGAGGTTTTAGTCTAAGTTAGAGGAATGCCAATTCAACTCTATTATGTGATGTAATTGTGGCTAGGGGGATTCAATATCTGGATAGTATCATTATCATCAATCCTTTTTACACAACACCCAATTTATCTTTACTTTCATTTATTTAAATTAATTATTTTCAATTACAAAACTCATCACAAAAATATTGATTTGCTAAACAACAGTTAAGATTTGCACTAGTGTTTGGCCTTGTCCTCAGTGGAACGATAACTCACTCACTACTTTATTGCTTGGGTGACCCGTGCACTTGCGGTATAGCTATAGCACTAGGCACGACGCACCAAGTCACTTTGCAAAAATAGAGATGCATGCTTGTACTAAGAACTAGACAATATACAAACATCAATCAGAGCCTGCATGGGAAAATCATTGGTTTAAACCTATACATGGGGCAAAACTTTCTTTTTTCAATTTTTGAGTTTATGAATGTACAAAATATTTTCAGACTCACTTTCCTATTTTCCCACACAGGGGGCAAAGAGAGAACATAAGGACTAGCTAAAAAATAGTTGAATTTTTTACAAAAGTGCAAAGTGAAGAATCATTTAAGAATGGAACAAGAAGAAAATTAGAACTCTCAAATGAATGAAGATGCAAAAGACAAAAGACCAGTCCAACTAGAAGAGCTAAAGTCAATGCAAGACAGATGTCTAAGGATGAAGATCCATTTTTGAAGGGTGAAGAGTCGATGTCCAAGGATAAAGATCCTTTTTTTAAAGGTGAAGACCCGATGTCTAAAGGATGAAGATCCATTTTTAAAGGGTGAAGACCCGACGTCCAAAGGATGAAGATCCATTTTGAAGGGAGAAGACCCAATGCCAAAGGATGAAGATCCATTTTGAGGGTGAAGACCCACAATAAATTGAAGAATAGAATAATTAGCTAGGAGACAGCCAAAATTGTCAACTGACAAAAAGTTATCCAAACAAATTTCGGGTCCAAAACCCAATCAATCCAGTTTTAGGTCCAGAACCCAACCAACGTCGGTTCCAGAACCCAACCAACCTTAGTTCCAGAACCCAACAAATTCATATTTGGGTCGAGAACCCAAATTTAGTCTTTGGTCGAGTACCCAAATCAAATCTAATCTCGGGTTTAGTACTCACATCAAATCCAGTTTTGGGTTGAGAACACGAATCTAGTCTTGGGTCAAAAACCAAAATCTAGTCTTAGGTCGAGTACCCAAATAAAAATCTAGCCCCAGGTCAAGAACCAAAATTCAGTCTCAAGTCGAGAACCCAACTCCTAGCTTAGGTCGAGAACCTAGATTTAGTCTCGGGTCTAGAACCCAAACCAATCTCGGGTCCAGAACCCAAACTAGATCCCCGGTTCTAAAATCTGATCCTTATCCAAAATCAGCTCAAAGTCATGTTATTTTCACTCTCTGAATGAATTCAAGACAGTTCAAGCAGGGGGCAAACTATAGATCCTTAATTTTGAACCTAGCTAGTTCGATGCTAATTAAAAAAGGCCTAAGTCATAATTAATCCATTATCTATAAGCTTAAACCTATTTTAAGCTTGTAATTATATTGGTACAATTTATTAAGGCCTAAAATAACCTAATTCAACCTTTAAAACCCTAAATAGGATCATTTTAAAGGTTTAGTTGGGTTAAATTTTATATGGGACATTAATTGCACTTTATGGGTGAACCATGTAGAATCGGGATGCCCCAATTCGATCGATATGGGACACCCCATATCGAATTGGGACAATTCGATATTGGGGGACATCCCGTATCAAATTGGGGAAGCCCTAATTCAATATGGTATTTGATCTGGGACATCCCATATCGAATTGGGCCTTCCCCAATTCGATATGGGGACAAATTTTGGGACTCCATATAAAATTAGGATTGCTTGTCGAATTAGGACAATCCTAATTCGACATTGTCTTGGTTTTCCTCGAATTAAATTGCTTTTAATCTGACATGGTCTTGGTTGGCCTCGTACTAAATTGCTCTTAATCCGATATGCTAATGGTTTGTCTCGAATTAAAAACAATCTAATTCGATATGCCTCAGTAAACTGTTTCAAAATAGGAAGTTTTACAAGGTTTTAACCTAATATATCCTTCTGTAAATACAGGATTAAAGAGAACAAGAGGTCATTAGCAACCATTAACAACACGGGAATTTGAAGAGAAAAAGAAAGCAACCTCAAAATATTATCAAACAGCCAAGGAAATGTTCAAACACTATTAAGGCAGTAACTCACTATCTTGATTTCATTCCAACCAAGAAGAACAAGTTTGGTGCAAGCAAAAGTATCAACATTTAATTTAGGTGGACTCTACAAATGGAGGTGCATTTTTCTAACTTAATTTTCTTAAATTTACAGTAAGATAATTTATTACTACTTCATCTATTAAACTATCTATGTTTGAATTTCATCCTTTTGATTTATATACAAATATACAATAAGCATGATTGTTTCTTTTTATTTTTTTGTATGATCAGTAGTTAGTTACATACCACTAAATTATTCTCACATCTATTAGTTTAACACATCCAGTAAGCCATTATCCACAATTAATTCAAATAACTTAAAAGTTTTACAGTAGCTTAATACTAAATCTGTTTATAAAGTTGCAAAACCCTAAATTCTATTTATGTAAAAATAAAACCCTAAACTATTTTCCAAAGTTCTAAAACCCTAATTCAATATCCAAAACCCTAAACTATTTTCCAAAGTTCCAAAAACCTAATTTAATATCTAAAACCCTAAATTATTTTTCAAAATTCCAAAACCCTAATTCAAATTCCAAAACCTGAATTTATTTTTTTCCAAACCTTAATTTTAAAAAATCCCAGTATTATTTTCTAAACCCTAATTCTATTTTCCCCAAAACACTAGCATTGTTTTCTAAAAATCATAAACTCCAACTTTATTTTCTAGAACCCTAAAAAATCTTAATTCATGTTATTAGAACCCTAGTTTGTATATCTATTATTTAATATAATATTTAAGTGTATATTTAATTATTTAACTTGTTAATACATATTTATAATGAGTGATTTATTGATATTTTATGATGGATGATTTGCTTTTATTATCATAAATGTTTGAATGGTTTAATTTATTTCATTAATTTTTTAATGTCGATTATTTTAGTTTCAATATGTAAGAGGTATGTTTCCACTTTGTGGGTATCTCATTAATTAAGTTCCAATGTAATTTAATTTATTTTGAATTTTTGATTAATGTAAAGGGCATGTTTCCACTAAATGTTGGGTGTCTTATTTTATTTAGTTTTATACATTAGACATTGTAAAAGGAATATTTTCATCTATGGATGGGTGCCCATTTTATTTGCTTCATTTTAATAAAATGATGGATGTTTATTTCTTTGATAATTGCATGTATTATGGATGATATTATAATATTGAAGAATTCAATAATATTTAAACTTGAAAAGGAGACTGGTTCCAATGAACCGGGCATTTTGGTGGTGCTGGGTCATTCTCACCTTCCCCATACGTACCCAACTTTCCAAACCCATTAGGGGGTTGGGGATTCCTTAGGAATTGAGTTATCTACCCCTTTCTTTTCTTGGTCCATCCAGGTGGTAACTCCATTTTCTCCTGGTTTATCCCCATGTTCTCTAAGGTCCTAAGCCTAACAGTGTCGAAGTCGCATAAACCATTCCACATGGGAGTGGAGGTGAAAATCCCCACTCATAGTGGCGATTCCACTGGGGATAAGATAAGTTGATTATGTTGGTCTTTATATTATTTTATTCTTTCTTATTATGATATTATCTATTGCATCATTTACATTGCATTGTGTGTGTGAGTTAGGATGCCCGTGTAACCTGTGTTGTGTTATGTAAGTGATACCGTACTTTCACTGAAGGTATGAAGATCGAGCATGGAATAACAACTCATAGCCTTATACCTTTTCGTATATACTTGCTATGGAAGCCTAAACTTTTCAACCCAAAGACTAAAGCTCATGTAATTAGCCTAGTTACTTTCCTTAGGTTTTTACCCAAATGCTTGTTATTTGACTATGATTGATATATCTCGGTTTGAACCATGGCTTATTTGGTTTGTTATTTTTCTAATATGACTTAACTATATTGTAAGCTCAAAATAATTCTCCCTCTAAGCTCAAAAGTTGAAAACAAATTTTTCTAAAATTTTCAAGATGGCATTCAAACATAAAAATAGTCAAAATTTCTTTTCTACCTCATGGTCCAAATACAAATCCCAAGATTCATTTTTAAAACAAACATTTTTTATAAGGGGCTTTGAAGCAAAGCTATTTTTCACTTCATCTAAAATTATAACTTTTTCTTAAAAAGAGCTTACAACTATTTTGGTCAATTATGGAATACCAAAAATTAATTGTAGGCGTAATTTATACCAAGAATTATTAATCATGAGCTTATTTTTTGCTTGAATCATTAGTTGTTTTTTCCAAATGGAAAATCTATTTATGATAAACCTCTTAATTTAGTTTTAATCTAATATAACACAAAAGTTATTTTAGTTGATTCAATGGATTAAAGATTAATTAATATTATCATGGATTTACTTCTATGTTTAAAAATACAACTATTGGTTAAAACCGTCCGAGTAAATTTTTTAAAAAACAAGATATCCCATATTGGTATCTTGTTGACCATATATCTAGGAAAAGAGACTCGCCATTTGTGTGTGTGTGATATAAGGTTGGAAGGAACGTCTTAATTATCTTTGTTTGCTTGTTACTTGTGCATACATGCATACATGAATACACACATTGCAATACATGACATTGATCCTTTCTAGCTCACAGACCTAGAGCATAGCAGATCAAGAGTGTACTACAATTTGACTAATGCCAGTGATTTAAAATCAAGTAAAAACTCGGTCAGCTTCTCACCAAAAGTAATGGAACTTGAATAAATTCAAAAGATGGTGAATGACACCCTCAATGCCAAGATGGAAGAACTAAAGGCAATCATGGTTGAGATTATAAAAAGCCAACTGGCTGCACTATTGGGGAACAATGTTGAGGCATCTACTAGTACTAATAAGCAAAAGGACAAAGGAAGGCCGAAGTTGGTGAGGTAGCCTTTGATGATGATAAATAAGTTGTTGATGATGATGATGATTGGGCACCATATTTCCAAGACCTTCAAGATAAGAAGAAAGATTCGAAGGTTTTGGGAAGATCGACCATGGAAAATACTAGAACTTAAGATGTGGAGAAGATGATTGCTGATTTAGAGAAGAAGTTTGAAAAAAGCTAAAAACTGAAGAGATGTCAGAGCTGGACAAGTTATTTGAACAAGATGAGGAGGTCCCATACAAGTTCAAGATGCCTTCCTTCACCAAGTTCAATGGTACAGGAAATCCTCACTTACATGTTAAGTAGTACATCATTGCTATGCAGTCTGCTAGAGCTACCAAGGATCAAACTCTATGGTATCTCATGCTCTCATTGGATCTTTTTATGCAGAATTGGTTCAATACCTTAGAGGAAAGTACTCAAAAGAACTGGGATTTGCTATATAAAGCCATCATCTAGCAGTATGGATATAATGTAGAATTGGAAGTTACCCTAATGGAGATAGAGTCAATCAAGCAGAAGTAGAATGAGAATTTTGTTGACTATGTGAATAGATAGAGGAATAAGGTTGCACTACTTAAGAAGCAGCCAGACAAGTTTGACCAAATTCAAATCAAAGTAAGGAGTGTCCTACCCAGTCTATGTGAATGAATGTCTCACACTCTTATAAGGGATTTTAAAGATCTTCTCCAAGCTGGCTTACAAATAGAAGAATGGGAATGGAAAAAAACCATTTTCCCGGAAGAAAGAATGAGAGGGGAAATTATCAATCTGGTGGCCAGAGTACATAATGCAGTGGATATCAATGTGGTGACTTGTCAAGAAAATAGAAGATAGTTTTCATAATTGGAAAAACCTCTGCCTTGGGTTTTTAACAAGCTACAAAAATAGGGGTTGTTACAGCCACTGGCTCCTTGACCGCCTTGACCGCTACATGATCCCTTGTCATCAAACTTTGATGCCAAGACCTTCTATCAATTTCATCAAATGCAAGGGCATGAGACAGATAAATGTTCTTATTTAATGCATGAGATCCATGATTTGATTGACAATGGAAAGTTGCTTGAGCCTGACAAGCCCAATACCAATAGTGATCCTTTGCCTAAAATTGAAAGAGTACCTCCACCAATAACCTTCATGGTAAGAGGAGGATTGGAGGAAGATTTTATCTTATCCCCCTTTCAAGATGAGAGTATTGAAGATGGGAAGGGAGAAGAGGCTCAATTTAACAAACCTCCCTTGGCTTGAGTGTTGCTCATTATATTTTTCTTTTTTTTTTTTTGTATTTAATTGGAACAATTTTATTTTTCAAATTAAGATTGTTTGAATAAATTATTTTCATTAAATTTTCATTGGTCTTTGTTCATTTTGGTGCTCAACCAATGATGAGTCTATCTTGATATTCATAAATTAGTGTACCTATACATCATGATTCGAATGACTTTTCTAGATGAGGGAGTTGTTCTATTGCATTGAGTTGTGTATGCTTACTTAGAGAGGGCTCCTATATAATTATGAGTCTTTAGGTCCTAGTCGTTCTTAGAACATGCTTGAATGAACTTTCAAGGTAAAATTAAACTCTGCTTATTTAAGAGAGAAATGATCTAGGCATTGTTTGGTGAGCCAACAACTAGTATCCACCCTATTAACATCAATCCCTAGTTTGTTCCTTTGAGCTTTCATAAAATTTTAGCTTGCTTTTCATTGGCTTGTAAACCCCAATGACCTACCTTGAGTTGTTGTTACACTTTTGACAAATCTAATGATCACTGAATTACCAAAGGGAAAGAAGATCAAAGAGAATGATATATAGTCAAGACTATAATGATAGTTAAAGGACTCCTAAATTAGGCCAAAAGTCACATACTTATTGAGATAAAGTCAGGGCAACAAAGGATTCATCCTCATTGAAGTAGATTCATACTGCTCCATAGTTAGAAGCATTGGGTAGTATGAACAAGAAGACTCACTTAGAGCTAAAAAGAAGAAGAAATAAAGAGAAAAGAGAAAAGGAAAAACAAAATAACAAAAGTTTGAAAGTGTAGTTCAGAAAGCCAACAGAGTTCCATTTGCTTGAAACAATAGAAGACTTCCACTTAGCCTACGAGAAGAAGTTTGTCTGAATTGATCTAACCTAACCAAATATTCAAATAAAATTAGAGAATTAGGGGAAAGACCATCTTTTGTTTTATCCAATGTAGCTACAAGTCAGCAATATTGAAAGTCTTAGACTTATTATTCCAAAAGGGAAAAGGATGGAAGGAAAAAGGAAGAAAAAGGGTGGTCTAAAGATCAAGATAGTACTGATTGGATCCAGATTTCTACCAAGAAAATAGAAGTACATTCAAACTTTGTATTTTCATGAAGTCAGAATATAAAAGTGATGATCAGAAGGTCAAAATGGGACCTCTAATAGTATACAGTTTCAATAAGAAGATTATAGTGTGAAGGTTTATCAGTAGTGTCACATCAACTCCAATCTAAAAATGACCTTCATTTAACCCATGTCCCTTATAGACCCCATTTCAAGTCTATCAAAGACCTATTGATCTCTCTTGGTCGGTAGAGTCTATTAGTAGAGATAGTTTGAATAAGCATGCATATGAGATAGAAAATATTTAAACTTAATGAGACCTTTGGTTAAGTACTATGCATGTGCCTATCGAAGTGCAACAGTTCTTGCTTAAATGGAAATGATTCCCAAGTTTAGTAAGGTAACTAGGGTTGCTATGTTATAGACATATTAATTTGGAAAATTGAGTCCTGTGGTATAATGACAGTGATTTGGCAAAGCCAATATTTAATTTCAAAATAAAAAAATATAAAAAAATAAAAAAATTTTGTTTTCTTGTTGCATAAACCTTCAATTTAAGGGAAGTATGTTGCATCGTCAAACCTTGAAGGAGACATTAGGCAAAATAAACAATTATTTGCAAGGTTATGAAGAAGTTATCAACTGACATGCTGAATCATAGTTTGAAATATATGTATCTCAAACTATGCTTGGGCCCCACCATTCATGTTTTCAATATCTTGAAGATAAAAGCCATAAATGTAAAGTCTTCTAATGTTCTAATGTGAGATCTGAACGAGCATCTGGAAGGAATCCATGGGAGCACTTCAGTTGATCACCTCAGTCTGTGAGTTAATAGAACCACTGTAAGTATTACTTATGAATATTATGCATACATAAGCATATCACATTGCATTTTTTTGTCTTGCATTGTCTATTCTTTTTCAAAATAAATAGCAATATTCTATGAAGCAAATATGAAGTAGATATGGAATCAGGAGGCATGGAAGGCACATTTCTTAAGAAAGATCTAGTCACTTTGGAGAAATGAAGATGCATGCTGATGCAAGAAACTAAACAAAAAGCAAACATCAATCAGAACCTACATGGAAAAAGAAATTAGTGGTTTCAGCCTACACAAGGGGAAAAGTTTCTCCTTTCAATTTAAGGAAAGTTTATGTGTGTATAAAATATTTTCAAACATACTGTCAATATTTTACCACTCAGGGGGCAAAGAGAGGATATGAGGACTGGCTAAAAATAGTTGAATATTTTGCAAAGGAAGAACAAAAAGAATAGAAAAAGAAGAAAGTAAGAACCCAAAAGATTGAAGATGATAAGTGTAGCATGCAGGCCACTTTGCTTCACTCGATCCAAAAAGGTTTCAGTTAAATAGGGCATGTCCAAATCAGTAGTAAACTCAAAACCTCGGGGTTCAGCTCTATACTGGTGGTCAAGTCAATGAGGATCATAACAAGTACTTCAACAAAGAGTAGCAAGAGGAACATATATCAAATGCATCCGAAGGGTGACATGGGTAATCTTCCACCAAGGTACCAACCAACGGATGTTAACTATAGCTCGTGAGTGGATCCACTCAACCCATTCAGCATATCAGGCTGCAGGATGAAGCAATTTTCTTGCTGAATGATGTCGTGGTAAATATTTGGCACAACCATAGCTGAGGTGTCGAGCAAGAAAAGGTGCTCCTATAACCAGATCTGTAAAGGCCAATAATTCAATATATAAAAAGAAGAAGAAGAAGAAGAAGAAGAAGAAGAAGAAGAAGAAGAAGAAGAAGAAGAAAGCCCGTTAGGTTGAAAACCCGCAAGGGCAACCTAAGCAAAAATGAGGGTGCTAGCTCCAAAAACCCATAAGGGTGGTCTAGGAAAAAATTAAAACTAATAAAAAAAGAGTCTGCTATGTTGAAAACCCGGGACGGTGGCCTATGCAAAAATTAGGATAGCTTGCTAGTTCTGAAAACCCACAAGGTCGGGCTAGGCAAAAGTTAGAGTAATAAAAAATAATAGGCCTAAATTGAAAACCCAAAAGGGCAGTTTAGGTAATTACCTGAAGCAGCAAAGGACTTCCAGTTAACTTCTCCAAAGAATCTGTCTTGAATTGATCCAATCCAACTAGGGTCTTAGCCAAGATCACGGGTATTGGTGAGAATCCTCCCTTCATTTGGTCTGTAATATCCAGTACTCACTTATCAATATCGCCATCGGAAGAAACAAGAAATAATTGACTAAGCAAGAATAGACAAAACATATCTCCCTATGATTTGGTGGGAGCTAAATGGGAAGTGCAAAAATTGATCAATAGACCGAGCAAGATTTTCTCACCTCTTATCAACTGCAGAACCTCAGATTTTGAGAGTTGAAACATGTGCATCTTTTGATGAGTCTTTGAAGTCAATATGGGTAATGCCATTGGTTGATTGCTTGGTTATCCAAGAATGGCCTTAAATTCTTTGATCATGGGACATTCTTCAAAGCTGTTTATCTTGAAAGCCCTAGTTTTCACATCCTAAAAGGAAGTCGTAGCATGTAAAAAGGAATGGTCCAACTTGGCATTTTGAAAGCATTTTAAGACATTGAGTTCAAACCATGATATTTGTTCCTAATGTGTAGGTTTGATGTTATTAAATATATTCTTTATCTTTTTCAACTTGGCTTCGGTCATTGTGGAGGACAGAAAAATTAAAATTGCTTTGGATTTATAGAAAGGAAATATTGAAGCTCAGTATTCTACCTTGATTTAAGAATGGCCCTAGAAATTGTGAGTTAATTGACATAAAAAAGAATGAATGGCTGATTTATATAGCCAAAGGTGAAGTCTGATATGTTTCAGGAAATATGTTGCCTTGGGTTCGGAAGAATTTATCCATGTCAAATTAGGTTGAGATTCGGAGACACCAAACTTGTTATCGATTTTTAAAATATAAACCTAATCTGTATTGGTTTTGTATTGTATATCAAGTCCATGTAAAATTTACGGTATCTATGTATATAAGCACATATAAAAAAGGAAAAGAAGAAAGTCAAAATCAATTAAAAAATAATAAAATAAAATAAAATAAAATAAAAGATACAGAAAAGCAAAAAAAGGTTAGAGTTGCAAGAAAGTCAAACCATTATTATTATATTATTATGTTGTACATTACATTAAATACAAGCTCTTCATTAAAATTTGATACAAGTTGATTACTGAGAAGGGGGAGGCGGTTCATGATCAAATAAAGCCCTAAAAAATTTATCGCCTAATGGAGGAGGATGTATATCATCCACTTGGAATCTACTCGGGGGAAAAGTATCTAAGTCCCTATTATCTTGAAAGTTGGGTCTATAATAGTCATCATCTAAAAAAGAAGAAGGAATCTAATTGTAATCAGTTCAGGGCCCCCTTGATGATGAGGCACCAGGATCCCTGTAGCTCTAAAATTGGAAGTTCCAAAAGTTTTGCTCAAGATAAGCAGCACGCCAACGGCTGGCAGCCAATTCTTCTCACAATTTCCCATTCTTTTCTTTGAGCATTTACTATGAGCCAAATAAGGAAGAGTCAGTTCAAGCATTTTCATGCATACATACAACATACATCACCATACATATATATATAAATCCAAACCATGTAATTTAAATTAAAGCCCGAAGGATGGATCAGCATAGGGCGTTGCAGACAGAACATATGGTTAAGACGGAGCAGCATGAGACAGACCGACCCCCTCATGATGAGGACCACTTGATTACTCGGCCACCTGTAGAAATTCAAGATTAGACAAGTGCCATAAAAAGTGATCCTAGATGAGTAATAGAACATATTTGATTGACTAGGGAAGAGATGACCATGGCATTATCATCCCCATCTTCGTCATCACCATTTTCTTCTTCTTCCTTCAGGAAATCCTCGGACACTAATAGGGAAAACTTCAAAATTCAAAGCTTCTCTTGGATAAATTAGGTGTATAACTCAGCAGGTGAGAGAAGATATTGTTCAAAATCTCATCCATCCCAAGTACGCATCTAGAAATTTTTTGGCATGGATGTAATGTCTAATGTATAAGCAGGGATATCATTAGGAACTCTCCATTCCATGGAACCAAGAAACCAAT
This sequence comes from Garcia nutans, assembly GCA_947685225.1. Classification (NCBI taxonomy): domain Eukaryota; kingdom Viridiplantae; phylum Streptophyta; class Magnoliopsida; order Malpighiales; family Euphorbiaceae; genus Garcia; species Garcia nutans. Next base: position 9,191,607 of record CANTUV010000068.1, read on the forward strand.
TGTGCACTCTTTCACAGAGGAACCACCCGCTTGATACTCTACCAATAATGACTCGGAGAGAATTTTAAAGACGCAAGGCAGCATTCATAAAAGGAGTCCAATTGGACCACTCACCGTCACCCCACCAAGCAATATCTACCTACAGAGCCAAGAAGAAAAGGTAAGTTAATTTATTCTAAAAATTTAACAGTTACTAATTCTTTTACTTGATCCCAAGTTAACTGGGTCAAGTGACAGTGACGAGAATGCACGTCATGAGAACTGAATGTCATTGTATGGCCTACTAACTAAAGGCTCAATCTTGGATACCCGACTCTTTGTCGAGAAATGCCTAGTACCTGCACGAGATTATGCTCATATACCCAAACCTGCAGGAATAATGAAGGTCAGACTCGTGAACATCCTTTAATTGATTCAAAAAATGGTCAAAATTAATGCCTCTGTGACCACCACAAAGGTAGAAAATGATCTTTTCCTCTGTCAAAGTTTTATCAAAACCCTAATACAAGCAAGCCAGACCAGCCTCTTCCCAATTGTATAATGATACAAGATCAATATTAGTAATAGCTTGTAACACCGATAAATGAAGGAGAAACTTAGTACTGCTTAAAATAGCCATCCCCAGCAAATAGAACAATAACCTTCGAGCATATTGTTCAGCAGTTTCTCCTCAAACTGGTGGGGTATAATTCATCCAATGCTCTAGAATAGGTTAATACTTGATCTTAAATGTTTCTTTTAGGAAAGGTTCCATGCTTATAAAATGTTGGATTTCATTGCGCATCAAGATATTGTTAGTAAAAGGGATGTGCGTTCCATGACATGGGACACCGGTTATGGCGGTAAAATCAATAGAATCGATAGTCATTTCTCCCATTGGTAAGTGGAAGGTATGGGTGGTACCATCCACCTTTTTGCAAGCGCTTGGATTATGCTTCTATCTATCTGGTATTCTTTTGATGGCAACTGCATGATAAAATCCTCAAAGCCACACCGCCGGACTATTCGCTTTACTCGAGACAAAGCGTGATTATACCATTGACGTGCTTTGTAGATATTTCCGCCACCATGAACAACATAGTCGTCATACTACATCAACACAAGTAAGTCGTAACAAGGTATGTAAACTCTAAAATTTTAAAATATTTTTTCACTTTTACTCGTATATAGCAAACAAATAAATTTTTTTTGTGCAATAAGCAAATATAATAATGATATCCATATTTTTGTGAATTAATTAACTAATGATATTCATATTTTTTGTGCAAAAATTAAATATAACAATGATACTCATATTTTTTGTACTATAATTAAATTAATTTGTGCATTAATGAATATATATAGGTAAAATAATACAATATATGAAAATGTAAATAAGTATATTAAATAAAAGAATAAAAATAATAAGATAGAATAAAATTTACAAATATATATCATAATAAATGTAAATTGACAGTAAATTACTTATCATATTTAATTACTTTTTAATTTTTATGCAAATTAAATAACTGGTTTATAATTAAAAAAATATACTTATCTTAGTTTTTTCATTTTAGCTATGGTGAAGCTCCATACCAGCTAATATTCTTACTCTCCCATGTTCATGCACCCGAATATGATTAAGTATCTCGGCATCTGAATGGGGTCTTGCCCACAAGAATGTTGATTTCCTGCCATTTATATATGCTGGAAGTTGGAAATTTTCAAAATGAATGAAGAAATTGGAATTGTTTGCTTGAAATATTTCTTGAAATGTTTGAAAGACCTTCTCAAAATGAATTATAGGAAATGAGTTTACAGGATAAGATTAAGGCCACAGTACATTCACATGCTTTAGTCAGAGAAGGGATGTGCACATGCTAAAGAAAGTTTGACAAATCATAAAGCAACAAAAACATAGTCGCATCATATCAATTAATAAGATCAATAATTCATCATTCATGTATCCTATCAATAATTCATCTCTGTTTTTCAATATATTTTTTTGTACACAGCACACATGCATACATCACATTGAATTTTTTTTGCATGTCTAAAAACAATTTTGTACTTATAAATATTTTTTCTACGCAGGGTGCAAGACTATATAGGTATGATAAAAATAGCCAAATTTTTTGCAAAATTGACTATTGAAATTAACTTTTTGTAGATATCTCAGGTCTAGAACCCAAACTATTTTTTTGAGTCCAAAACCCAAACCAATCCGAGTCTAGAACCCAAACCAATCTGGGTCCAGAACCCAAATTATTTTCGAATCCAGAACTCAATCCAAGTCTAGAACGCAAATTATTTCTTGAGAACCCAAACCAATCCTGATCCAGAACTCAAACCAACTCGGGTCCAGAACCCAAATTATTTTGAGTCCAAAACTCAACTGGGGTCCAAAACCCAAACTATTTTTTAGTCTATAACTTAACTTGAGTCTAGAACCCAAACCATTTTTTAGTCCAGAAATCAATCTGAGTCCAAAATCCAAACTATTTTTTGAGTCAAGAACTCAATCTGGGTCCAGAACCCAAACCATTCTCGAGTCCAGAACTCAATCCAGGTGCAGAACTCAAACCATTTTTTAGTCTAGAACTCAATCCAAGTCCAAAACCCGAACCATTTTTTAGTCCAAAGCTAAATATGGGTCTAGATCCCGAACCAATCCAATCTTTTCAAATTAAATTGCTTTTCACCCTCTTAATAAATTCAAGATTATTCAAGCAGGGGCAAGATTATAGACCATTAATTTTGGTACCGGTCCAAATATAATTTTCATTTGAAGGCCCAAAACAAACCAATTATAATTACTTAATATTTGGATACTGTCGATTTGGTTTTATTATGACTAATATTATTAAAAGGTGACTTGGTCGGACCATTTGAAATTGATCCTTGCCAATTGGCCCATGCCAATTCGACATAAGCAATTGCTCGTACCAAATTGGCAGGATCCAATTAAGAGGCTTGGAATTAACTGAATTGTGTGCAATTTTTACACCTAGATTCTCTGAGGCCATTTAGCTTTTGTTTATCCGAAGTTTAAAGGGACTAGGAGGATGCCCTAGTGTCACATATAAAGAGGCAATTAATTGTCAAATTTAAAAGATCAGATTTTTGAAGAAAGGCAACAAGAATAATTAACCCATAAGCAAGATGAGAAGAAAATCAATAATCAACAATTGTTCAGGCAATTGTTTCTCTCAACCAAAAACTATGATTGATCCAGGTAGATTGGTTCAACATTCAACTTTAATGGAGTCTTCAAATGTATGTACAATTTCTAATTCAATTCATTCAATTAATAGTCATAATTGTCTTTCCAAATATCATCACATTAGCTTGCTTATCCAAAATCTTGTTTGGTCTTAGAGCTTAAATTTTTAAAACCCTAGTTGCATATTTATAAATCGAAGCTTAATTTATTTATTTCAATCAAAAACTCACCTCAAATTTATTTATTACTCACAGTAGTCTTTAATTTAATTTAAAAACTTTTAACTTAATCATCCAAACCTTAATTTACCTAAGCCCTAAACATCATCCAGTAACCTTAATTTACCTAAACCCTAAACCTTTAACCCTAATCCATGTAAACACTAATCCCAAACACTTAACCCTATTTCATAAAACCCTAACCTAAAGCCAAAACCCTAAACCATAATCCGTGAAATCAAAACCCTAATCTTAAATCCAAAGTCTTGATCATTATTTTCCAAAACCCTAATTCCAAAACCATAAAAGCCCTATTTTGTAAAACTGTAAAACCCTAGCATCCAGAATCTTAGTATCCAAACCCCAATTTGTAAAACCTTAAAACCTAAATACCAGTAACTTAATTTTTAGATCTAAATATCCATAACCCCTTGTTTTTTAAATATTGAAAACCATAATCATGTTTCTCTAAAATCAAATATCTAGTCATATTTTCCTAAAAACCAAAACCTTAGTCCTATCTTTTAAATATTGAAAAACCCAAATCATGTTTTATTTATAAAACCTTTAAACCTTGATCATTGTTTTCTAAAACCCTAATTTAAGAAAATAAAACCCTAATCTTCATTCATAAATCATAACCTTCATCCAAAAAACCCTAGTTTTTATCCTAAAACCCTAATATGGTTTTCTAAAACTCTAGTTTGTATATTTAGCCACTAATTGCAATTTTATTCTAATTTTACATATTTTGTATTATTATATATTAATATTAATTATTTTATTTTATAATGGATGATTTATTTTTGATGATTTACTTTTAATTACCGTGAATGTTTGATTTCTTTGATTTCTTTGGCTGAATGCTTTTATTGGTTTATTTTGGTTTCAAGATGTAAGAGATATGTTTCCACTTTGTGGGTACCTCACTAATTAAGATTACTGTAATTTAATTTATTTTGAGTTTTGGATCAATGTTAGGGGAATGTTTCTACCTATGGTGGGTGTCCCATCTTATTTATTTTCTTTTCTTTTTGGACATTAAATATTGTAAAGGCATGTTTCCATCCATGGATGGGTGGCTATTTTCTTTGTTTCATTTTAATAAAATGATGGATGCTTATTTCTTTTAATTTGTGCGAATATGGATGATTCTATAATATTTGAGAATTTAATAATATTTAGACTTAAAAAGGAGGCTGGTTCCAATGAACCAAGCATTTTGGGGGTGTTAGGTCAATCTCACCTTCCCCATATGTACCCAACTTTCCGAACCTATTAGGGGATTCAGGATTCCTTAGGAATCGATTCATCCACCTCTTTCTTTTTTTTTTGGCACGTCTGGGCGGCAACATCATTTTCTCTGGGTTTAGGCTCGTGCTCTCTGAGGCCCTTGTGAGAGGGGATTTTCGCCCCCACTCCCGGTGGAATGGTTCTTGCAACTTCGGCACTGTTTAGGCTCGGGGCCTTAGAGAACACGGACCTAAGTCCGGAGAAAATGGAGTCGCCACCCGGACGGGCCGGGAAAAAGAAAGGGGTGGATGACTCGATTCCTAAGGAATCCCCAACCCCTTAATGGGTTCGAAAAGTTGGGTACGTGTGGGGAAGGTGAGAAATGGCCCAGCACCCCCACAACGCCCGGTTCATTGGAACCGGCCTCCTTTACAGGTCTTAATATTATAAAATTCTTAAGTATAATAACATTATCCATACTACACACAATAAAAAGAAAGCATCATTATATTAAAATCAAAGCAATGTCCAAACAAAACAAAACAAATAAATGGACACCCATCCAAGGATGGAAACATGTCCTTACATCACATGCCTAAGTAGGACACCCACCAAAAGGTAGAAACATGCCCTTTACATAAGTTCTAAAATAGAAGAGAAAATTAAATTACATGATGTTTAACTAATGAGGTACCCACCAAGTGGAAACATACCTCTTACATCTTTTGGAAGTCTAAATTGATTGATAAAAGTAAATAATCATCCATAATAAATAAATCATTCATGAAGAGTATTAACCAAAATATAAAACAAACATCCATCCATGATAAATTAAATAAATCAAGTATTAAAATTAAATAAATTAAAGCATAAGAAATAAATCAAGGTATAAATAAATATGGAATTGAATAAAACAAATAAAAGTTCAAGTATAGCTACTTTTTTTATTTAGGGTTATTTACCTCATGTGTTAAGGCTTTGGAAATTCTAAACTTTAAGCTACTATGACTTTTTAGGTAATCAAAATAGATTAGGTTTTATGTTTTTTTAAAGGTTAGCAAGACACTTTGATTAAACAAATTAAGATTTGAATGATGAAATAATAAAACTTGAGTTTTAGACACTTTTGAAATATTTTTAATTCATGATTTTAAATAATAAATTGACCTACTGTAGCTTTTTTGAGTTTTTTATGTTTTTATGTTTTTTATGTTTTAAAGGGTTTAAAGTTTAGAAAAAGTTAGGGTTTAAGGTTTTAAAGGGTTAGGGTTCATTATTTTAGGTTTAAAAGATGATTTTTGGATTTAGGCTCTTAGAATTTAGTTCACGTGTAATGTATAACTTTTAGGGTTTTTAAAAAGTAATCTGATATTTTATGAGATTTTATGAATTTAAACACATGAATTGAAGTTTTTATAAGTAGAAAAGATGTTTTTTAATGTTTTTTTGATGAAATAAAACCTACTTTAAAATCTTAAAAGATGCAGAATTTGATTTTGATTTTATTGAAAAATATGCTAAATTAGAGTTTTAAGGGTTTTTAAGAAGAAAAAAATAACAATTTTAAATCTTTTTATAAAAGAGAGCCACGATTTTAATGTTCTAATCTTGGAAAAATTAAATTAAAGTTCTAAGATTTTTGATTTAAAAAACTAAAATTTTATAGATTTGGCTATTGTAAAACATAAATCAAAAGAATTAAAACATACCTTCTTTTGTTGATTCACAAAAAAATAACTCTTCTTGGATGAACTAGCTCCAAAGACAAGCTTTGATTGCCTCTTTTCTTCTCTCTTTTTCGTGCTACTGCTGCTATAAATATTAATTCAATTGAGTTTTTCCTTTCCTTCCTTGATTTGGTTTCAAAACCTAAAGCTATCATGAAAAGTTTTTTTCCTCTCTTGATTTGGTTTAATTGGTCCTTATTTATAGTGGTTTTTAGGTTGTTTATTCCTAATTAATTAAGGTAAGTAATAATAATAAAAAAAGAAATTAAAACCTAATTGGATTAGAATTCTAAAAATTGCAGCTGAAAAATTCACGCTGGCAAAAATTCTGGCTACGGGCCCGTGGGCGTGCCAGCCCGCAGGCGTGCCAGCCCGCAGGCGCGCCAGCGTGCGGGGGAGCCACTGTTGGCCCGACGGGCCCGCGCGACCACTTTTTGCTGCTGATTTTTTTCCGACTCCGATTTTTATTTTTATTTTTATTTTTAATTTTTATTTGTTTATTTTCATTTTTTACTACTAAAAATTAGATACTAAGGTAAAAATTATTTAATTAAAATTATTTTGGACCAATTAAACAACAAAAATCATTTTGGACTAAATAAAGCACAATGGACCGGATTGGGTCAAAAATTAAGGGTATACAGTTTGCCCCCTGCTTGAATGATTTGAAACCTTAGTGAAAGAGAGTGAAAAGCAACAAAACTTAATTTTTGAGGTTTTGGGTTCTGGACCCGAAATTGGGTACTTAGACCCAAGATTGATTTAACTCATCTGACCTTTTATCAGTTGAGAATTCTGGTATAACTGGTTGTTCCATTTTTACGAATTGTAGGTCTTTACCCACCAAAAATAGATCTTTATCTATTAGAAACTATGTCTTTTACCTAGGAACATGGATCTTTATCCATTGGAGATTGGGTCTTTACCCGTAAAAATGGATCTTTATCCATTGGGGATCGGGTCTTTACCCTTGGAACATGGATCTTTATCCTTCGAACTTTGGGTCTTTACCCTTTGAAACATGGATCTTTATCCATAGAAAATCGAGTCTTTACCCTTGAAACATGAATCTTTATCCATTGGAAATCGGGTCTTTACCCTTGGAACATGGATCTTCATCCATTGAGATCGGGTCTTTACCCTTGAAAATGGATCTTTATCCATTGGAAATCGGGTCTTTACCCTTGGAACATGGATCTTTATCCATTGGAAATTGGGTCTTTACCCTTGGAACATGGATCTTCATCCATTGAGATCGGGTCTTTACCCTTGAAAATGGATCTTTATCCATTGGAAATCGGGTCTTTATCCTTGGAACATGGATCTTTATCCATTGAAAATCGGGTCTTTACCCTTGAAACATGGATCTTTATCCATTGGAAATCGAGTCTTTACCCTTGGAACATGGATCTTCATCCATTGAGATCGGGTCTTTACCCTTGAAAATGTATCTTTATCCATTGGAAATCGGGTCTTTACCCTTGAAAATGGATCTTTATCCATTGGAAATCGGGTCTTTACCCTTGGAACATGGATCTTTATCCATTGGAAATCGGGTCTTTACCCTTGGAACATGGATCTTCATCCATTGAGATCGGGTCTTTACCCTTGAAAATGGATCTTTATCCATTGGAAATCGGGTCTTTACCCTTGGAACATGGATCTTTATCCATTGAAAATCGGGTCTTTACCCTTGAAACATGGATCTTTATCCATTGGAAATCGGGTCTTTACCCTTGAAAATGGATCTTTATCCATTGGAAATCGAGTCTTCTTTGTTCTTTGAAGATGGGAGTGACACGGCTAGTGGCTTGGCCGTGTCCCCTGGGTGTGTCAGCTTCTGTGTTTTTTCTTTGGTTCTTCTTTATTCTTGGCTTAGGGTGGGACACGGCCAAGCTTATGACCGTGTCATGTGACACGGCCAGTGGTTTGGCCGTGTCTCCTGCCCGTGTCACCTACTGCCAAGATTTCCATTAAGGTGATGCGGCCAAGCTTGATTTGGCTTGGCCATGTCTTGCTTGATCCATGCTCTTCTTTCCTTGTTTTGATCTTCCAAGGAAGTTTTTGTACTTTAACCACTTTTCCCTTGCAGCTGCCTCTTCTTTCTTTCTTTTTTTTTTTTGATTCTTCAATGATCATTGCAGGTTGTTGGCTCGTTTGATCATGAGGCTGGACCATCTTATCCGCTGGGCATTGACATGAATTACCTGGTACATTTCTTATTTTGCAATAGTTTACGCTATATGTATGCATGATTATGTATGCTCTTACCTTTTTCCTTCTTGGCTCACAGCGGATGCTCGAAGATCAAAACAAGAAGCTTCAAGAAGAATTGGCTGCAAGTCATCAACAAACTTCTTATTTTGAAAGTTTATATCATCAATCCAAACAAAATTTTTGAGACTTTCGATTTCAAGGAATGAGGGATCCCGGTGCTTCTTCATCGAGAGGCTCCCAGGCTGATGACCATGAGATCCTTTCGTCTGCTTCTGATGAGGACCATGCCAAATCAGAACTCCAGGGCAATAGGAATTTTAGTGCTTTTGCTTCAGATGATCCCAGGACCAGTAATTTGCCTCCTCCAACAGGCGACGACTTTTTCAAGTCTTTATTTGGTGGTGACCCACCACCCTCTTAGTGATATGTAAATATTGAAACAATTGTAAAACATTGAAAAATATATAATTTTCCTCGTTTACTGTAATCTCTCTCCTTCTTTTTTTTTTCGTTGCCCTAATTTTTGCCTAGTCCGCCCATATGGGTTTTTGGAACTAGCGAGCTGTCCTAATTTTTGCCTAAGCTGCCCTTGCGGGTTTTCAACTTAGCGGACCTTTTTTTTTTATTCTTTCTTCACAGATTTGACTTCAGGAGCATCTTTGTTTGCTTGATACTCCCTCTATGGATTTTGCCAGATACCTGCCTTGTCATCATTCTGCTAGGAAACTATTCCACCCAGCTTTTTCATATGCTGACTGGATTGACTGGATCCACTCTCGCTCTGAAGTTAATATCCGTTGGTTGGTACCTTGGTGGAAGATTTCTCATATTACCCTGCGGACATACCTGATGTACGTTCCCTTTGCTGCTCTTCGTCAAGGTACATGCTATGATCCTCGCCAACTTAGGCGTCAGTATGGAGCTGAGCCTCATGATTCTGACTTTGTTCCTGACCTAGACATGCCTTGCTTGACTGAAGCCTACTTGGATCGGCTGAGGCAAAGCTGGCCTGCACGTTACACTTATATATTGCCATAGATTTTACATTTGTCAACTCAGAAAATGTTTTGTTAGGATGAAAAATAACTAAAGCAATAAAAGATGTTTTTTTTCCATTGATAATTTGTCATCACCTTTTGCAATTATGATTATTTATTTCATTCGTATCTGGTCAAATACTTATAACAGTGCACATACAAATTTAATCATTAATTCTGTTTTATTAAATTAGGGAACAACCAAACATAAAGCCAGCATACACAAGATCACTCCTGTTGCCAATCAGCCCTTTCAGGTTTTCTAATTGACGATTTTCTCTCATTAGCCCTAATTGTTGCCTAGCCCTCCCTTTCGGGTTTTCGGAACTAGCGGACTGCTCTAACTTTTGCCTAGGCCGCCCTTTTTGGGTTTTCAACCTAGCGAGCTCTTTTTTTTTTATACAAAAAACCTCTTCAACTTGTCAATGTTTACTGGCTCGCTGAATTCATTCCCATCCATGTCTGATAACTTCACTGCACCTTTGCTCATAACTTGTTTCACGACATATGGTCCTTCCCAGCTGGGTCTGAACTTCCCTCTTGGATCAGATACATTAGACCTACATTGCTTCAATACCAAATCCCCAACCTTGAATCTTCGAATTTTGACCCTTCTATTGTAAGCCCGAGCTATCTTCTTTTGATACAGTTGGTGATGATACAGTGCCTTTAGCCTTCTCTCTTCTAATAGAGCTAACTGAGTGTATCTGCTTGCTACCCATTCTGTTTCAGGCAGCTTTGCTTCCAAGACTACTCTCAATGACTTGATCTCAATCTCAATTGGCAATACTGCTTCCATCCCATAAACCAAAGAGAACGGTGTCATTCCAGTAGGTGTTCGCACACTCGTCCTATATCCCCATAAAGCAAAGGGAAGCATCTCTGACCAATCCCTGTAAGTCTTGGTCATCTTGGACAGAATTTGCTTAATCGTCTTGTTTGTTGCTTCCACTGCACCATTAGCCTTTGGTCTATAAGGAGAAGATCGGTGATGATGGATTTGGTACTTGGAGAATAAATCCTTAACTGCCCCTTGAAACTGTACCCCGTTGTCTGATATCACACTATGCGGAACCCCATATCTGCAGATGAGATTCTTTTCGATAAACCTAGCCATTTGACTTGCACTCAGCTTGTTGAAGGATTCGGCTTCGACCCATTTCGAAAAATAATCAACTGCTACCACAATAAAACGGTGCCCGTTTGAAGCTGTCGGATGTATCTCTCCTATAATGTCAATACCCCAAGTGGCAAAGGGCTAGGGTGAAGACATTGAATGTAGTTCTTCAGGAGGCATATGATTCAAGTTACCGTACATCTGACATTATTGGCACTTCTTGACAAACTCGATACAGTCTCTTTCTATAGTCAACCAATAGTAACCTTGTCGAATAATCTTCTTAACTAGGGCCAAACCACTCATGTGCAGACCGCAACTTCCCGCATGTATTTCAGACATGATGCGCTCCACTTCGGGCTTTCTTAAACATCTCAAATGCACCCCATCAGGCCATCTTCGATATAACTCCCCATGGAAGGTGATGTATTGCAATGACCACCGCCTTACGGCCCTTCACTCTTTCTTTGTTGCCCTCGGCGGGTATTCTCTTTCCTCCAAAAATCTCCTTATGGTATCATACCATGCATCATGGTCTGTATCAATTTCCATGATTGCTTCATATTCATAACAAGGAGTTGATGAACTGGTCAAGACCAGAGGCTTAAGGAATAAGCTAATAGGATTTTCCCATACCGAAGCCAATGTGGCTAGGGCATCAGCCATCTGATTTTCTTCTCTTGACAAGTGTATAAACCTACACTCCTTAAAATTTTTCTTTATCATGGTCAGGTAATGATGGTATGGTTTCAATTTTTCTTCTTTCAATTCCCACTCTCCATTTACTTGGGATACTACTAACAATGAATCACCATAAACTTGCACCTTATCCACCTTCATAATCATTAGGGTTTCCAAACCGAAAATACAAGCTTCGTACTCCACCATATTATTGGTCGCCCTAAATTTCAATTTTTTGGCTAAAGGGATGAGTTCCCCTTCGGGCGATTCTAGTATAACTCCCAAACCTGCTCCTCTCCTGTTTGCTGCTCCATCAAAATACATTTTCCACCCTTGTACTTCAATTGCTTCTAAATGTTCATCTGGAAATTCCAAGATTACCTCTTCACTTTCTGGTAATGGTTGTTGAGCCAGAAATTCCGCCACCGCTCTACCTTTGATTGTTTTTCTGGTTACATACTCGATCTCAAATTCTTCTAGTATTATCAACCATTGACCATATTTCCCAATTAAAGAGGGTGTCTCTCTTAAGTATTTCATTGGATCCAACCTGGAAATTGCTTGCACACTATATGATTGAAAGTAATGCCGCAACTTCTTAGAAGACCAAACCACGGCTATGCATGTCTTTTCGATGATACTATACTTAATTTCATAAGGTAGGAGCTTTCTACTTAAGTAGTAAACAGCATGCTCAATCCCCAACTCATCTGCTTGGGCTAGCATGGCTCCTATCGACTCTTCTTCTACCACTAAGTATAGTAATAAAGGTTTGCCAGGTTTAGGTGGTTTCAAAACAGGTGGATTCAACAAATACTCCTTTATTCGATCAAAGCCCTTTTGACATTCTTCGTTCCATACGACCGGCTGATTCTTCCTAAGCAACTTGAAGATAGGCTCACAGATTGTTGTGAGTTTTGCTATAAATCTGCTAATGTACTGCAGTTTACCAATAAATCCCCGAACTTCTTTCTTCGTCTTCGGGGCTGGCATATCCCTGATTGCTTTGACTTTGTCAGGATCAATCTCAATGCCATTCGGACCAATCACATGTCCCAACAATTTACCTGAGGTAACACCAAATACACACTTCTTTGGGTTTAATCTGAGCTTATACTTCAAAGCTCTATCGAAGAATAATTCCAAGTTCTGTAAGTGTTGCTCCCTTGTATTCGACTTCACCATCATATCGTCAACATATACTTCAACCTCTTTGTGCATCATGTCATGAAATAAAGTGGTGGCCATTCTTTGGTAAGTTGCTCCAGCATTCTTTAAGCTGAAAGGCATCACCCTATAACAAAATATACCCCATGTAGTAGTGAAGGCAGTTTTGGCTTTATCCTCTTGGGCCATTAACACTTGATTGTATCCAGAAAATCCATCCACAAACGAGTGTAGCACACTAGAGGCTGCACTATCAATGAGTACATCTATATGAGGTAAAGGAAAATCATCCTTAGGGGAAGCCTTGTTTAAATCTCTATAGTCCACGCAGACCCTTATCCTCCCATCTTTCTTTGGCACAGGTACTATGTTGGCTAACCAATCTGGGTATTCTATCACTTCAAGGAACTTCACTTGTATTTGCTTAGTGACCTCTTCTTTAACCAATTCAGCCCATTCAGGTCTTAATCGTCTAAGCTTTTGTTTGACAGGTTTAATGTGGGTGTAAGTAGGAATATGATGCTCGGCTATGTCGCGATCTATCCCAGGCATATCTTCATAAGACCAAGCAAACACTTCTTCATATTTTTTGAATATTTTTTCAAATCTTTCTCTCTCATCAGGAGTAAGGTCGGATGCTATGCTAATGTTTCTAGGATTTTCAGTTGTTCCCAAATTTAATGATTGTGTGTTAACAGAATTAATATTAAAGATGCTCATGTAACTGCTATTTGAATATATGCAACCATCAGGAGAAACATCACACAAGTAAGCAAAATCAGACCTTATTGCATTCATTTTGGAAAAGAAAACATCATCATCCTCATACAAAGCAGACAAATTAAAATCAAAATCAAAATCATTGTTCTCAGAATCATAAAGCAGGATGTCTTCAAACGTCTCTTCAACCATGGCAGCAACCTCTTCTGGAGTCTTCTTGGCTTTTAGGGCAGCTTGATTCTTCTCCTTTGGAGTGGATTCTTTGTTGGTTGACAGGGTGAGCTTTTTCTTCACTTGCTCCACTAACTCAGCAACATCTGCAAAAATTTCAAAACCAGGAATTAACTTACCCATGAACATGATCGGCTCGGGCTTTCCTTGGAGTGGTCCGATAGTTGGAGCTTTGATAAAGATTTCTTCAAGTGGTGGGAAGCTCATCTTCTCATTCTTCTTTGGTTGACCATTATTGGCTTCATCATATCCCAATCCCTCCTTGGAAGTTTGAGTTTTAAAATCTGGTATTTTTGTTAAACCAGCTTTACCCTTTCCAAGGCCAACTCCGGGAAGGTAATTCATGTTCTTCATCATATTCAAGACTTTGGAGCCCACTGCTTCATCATTAGAGATTATAGCTACTTGAAAACCATTGAGAGGCCTCTCAACCATTAGAGCATTAACAATCTCATTATCTTCAGCTTCAATGACCACTGTCTCATTTCCGTTGGGAAATTTGATCTTTTGATGAAGGGTGGAAGGAACTCCACCAAGAGGATGAAACCATGGTCATCCCAAGAGTAAGGCAAAGGTAACTGGTATGTCTAAGACAAAAAACTCCACAATAGATTCAATTGGACCAACCTTGACGGCTGCTTTGAAAGTCCCTTTGGCATGCCTCTTAGTGTTGTCATAAGCACGAATTGTCACCTCGGTTGGGTTTAAATCTCTTGTTGCCATGGCTAGTTTTGGTAGTACCTTAAGTGGAAAAACATTTATGGCAGACCCATCATCGACCATTACACAAGGAGTCCTCTTTCCCTTGACTTCTATTTTGATAAAGAGAGGGCGGATGTGGTCTCTCCCTTCCTCTGGTAAGTCCGCATCAGAAAGAAACTGCTCCCATACTAACTTCGCTCTTCTCTTGAACCTCTTCACATTTCATTATTTCCCCTATTTTTATGAAGTTAATCAACTCCTCCGGTGTTGTAGAGGTAGAAATCGGCATGCTAGCCAAGGCTTTAGCCATAGTCTCTTGGTGTTTTTTAGAGGTAGCTAACAGGTCCCAAATGCTAACACTTGCTTGGGTTCTTTTTAATTGCTTGAGTACAGCATCATCTTCTTCCACTTCAACTTCCTTCCCCTTATTAATTTCTCCATCCTTAGGTGGTGGCCTTGCATAAGGCTTACCGGACCTAGTATTCATCACCTCATCTTCTTCGGGCTCAGACCAAGTCCACTCCTTCTTCTTGGGTATATCATCATCACTGTCACTTGAATCCCAAAACCTGTTGACCACACAAATTGCTACTTCCCTACCAATCATAGCTTGTTTGGCTTCATTAAATTCCACTTCTTCTTTGATTGCTTCTCCTCCCATATCTTGAAAAGAAGACATGACAAACTCCTCATGCAGACCTCCTCCAATCATGAAGGTTGATGGTGGTGGCACTCTATTGAACTTTGGCAATGGGTTATCTTTGGTATTTGGCTTGTTGGGCTCGGGTAGCTTCCCATTATCAATTAAGTTTTGGATCTCATGTCTCAATCTCACACATCTATCCGTGTCATGTCCTTGCGTTTGATGAAATTGACAAAATGCTTTGGTGTCAAAATTAGGTGGAAGAGGATTAGGCAAAGGACGAGGATTTAAGGGTTGTAGTAGTCCCTTTCTTTGAAGCTTGTTGAGAACCCAGGACATCGGTTTTCCCAATTCTGAAAATTGTCTCCTTGTTCCTTGGTTAGTAGCATTAACACCGACGGCCTTTTGCATGCTTTGGCTACCAGGTTGATAGCTCCCTTTCTCATTCCTTTTCATTGCAAATCGGCTCTTCTCCCTGTCCCATTCTTCAATTTGTAAACCAGCTTGAAGAAGGTCTTTGAAATCACCGATGAGTGTATGAGACATCCTCTCACGAAGACTAGGTAACACCCCTCTCACAATCATCCTTATTTGATCGGATTCATCGGGCCTTTTCTTGAGTAAAGCAGCCTTGTTTCTCCATCTCTTGACATAGTCTACAAAATTCTCATTTGGCCTTTGCCTTATGGACTCCACTTCCATCAAGGTAACTTCCAATTCCACATTATATCCATATTGTTGGATAAAGGCTTTGTAAAGTAGATCCCAGCTCTTTTATGTTTCATCATCTAAGGTATTGAACCAATTTTGGACAATAGGGTCCAATGAGAGCATAAAGTACCTTAGGGTTTGAGCCTTAGTAGCT
This sequence comes from Garcia nutans, assembly GCA_947685225.1. Classification (NCBI taxonomy): domain Eukaryota; kingdom Viridiplantae; phylum Streptophyta; class Magnoliopsida; order Malpighiales; family Euphorbiaceae; genus Garcia; species Garcia nutans. The sequence goes on from CANTUV010000068.1 coordinate 9,207,367, forward strand.
CGGGCAGACTGCATGGCAGTGATATATTGCTTCACATGAAGATGAGGATTTCTGGTGCCATTGTACTTTGCAAAGGAGGGCATCTTGAATTTATAAGGGACCTCATCATCTTGTTCAAATAACTTGTCAACTTCGGACATCTCTTCGGTTTTCAGCTTCTTCTCAAATTTCTTTTCTAAATCAGCAATCATCTTTTCAACATCAGATGTCTCGGTCTTTTCAATAGTTGCTTTCTCGACCACCTTCAGTTCTTTCTTCTTTTCTTGAACCTCTTGGTAGTATTGAGCCCAATCATCATCATCATCAATGACCACCTTTTCATCATCAAAAGCCACTTCATTAACTTTAGTCTTCCCTTTGTCCTTTGGTTTCTTAGTGCTAGCAGATGCTTCGGCATGATTCTCTAAGATTGCAGTCAATTGGTTCTTTATGGTCTCAGCTAGGGCCTCTTTGATTTCTTCCATCTCGGCATTGAGGGCTTCATCCACCATTCTTTGAATTTGTTCGGGCTCCATTGTCTTTGGTGAGCAAGTGATTGAGTCATTGCTAGATACTTCGTCTCCGGCGTAAGTCGGATTGTCGTAAGCTTTTGAACTTTCGTAATCCAGGGCTGTGAGCCAGAGAGGACCAATGATATGAGATGCAAATGTATGCATGTATGTATGTATGCATAAACAATCAACAAATAAGAACAAATTAGGACGTTCCTTCCGACCTTATAACATCCACACACGAATGGCGAGTCTCTTTTCCTAGACATATGGTTAACAAAATACCAACATGGGGTATCTTGCTTTCGAATAATTCCCTCGGATGTTTCAACCAATAGTTATATTTTTTAAAATGGAAATCAATTCATGATAATTCCCATTAATTAGGTTTTAATCCTTTCAACCAACTAAAGTAGCTTTTATGCTATATTGGATTAAAACAAAATTAAGAGGTTTATCATAGATAGATTTCTCACTTGAAAAAGGTAAATAATGATTCATGCCAAAAGAACAAGCCCATGGTTAATTTATTCTTAGTGTTAACTAGGACCACAATTGATTTTTGGTATTTCATAATTGACCTAAATATTTTGCAAGCTCTTTGGGGTGGAAAATAGTTTTATTTCTAAGCCCATTGTAAAAGATTTTAGAAAAATGGATTTTGGGCTTAGTATTTGGGCCATGAGCCAAAGAATTTTTGTTTTGTTTTTAGAAAAATTTTATGTCCAAAGACCATCTTAAAAAGTTTTGAAAATAGCTTTGGTCTTTTGGATTTTAAAAAATATATTTTGAGCTTGCAAATGTACTTAGGTCATATTAGAAAAAGAACAAACCAAATAAGCCATGATTTAAACTAAGATAAACTAACCATAGTCAAACAACATGCATTTGGGGTAAAAACCTAAGGAAAGTAACTAGGCCAATTACTTGAGCTTTAGTCTTTGGGTAGAAAGGCTTAGGTTCCCATAGCAAGTATAATACCAAATGGTACGAGGCTATGAGTGGTTATGCCATGCTCGATCTCCATACCTTGAGTGAAAGTATGGTATCCCTTACATAACATAACACGGGTAACACGGGCGTCCTAACTCACGCACACAATGCAATCTAAGATGATGCAATGGATAATATCATTATAAGAAAGAATAGAATAATAATAAAGACCAACGAAATCAACTTCTCTTATCCCCAGTGGAGTCGCCACTGTGAGCGGGGAATTTTCGCCCCCACTCCCGGTGGAAATGGTTCTTGCAACTTCGGCACTGTTTAGGCTCGGGGCCTTAGAGATCACGGACCTAAGTCCGGAGAAAATGGAGTCGCCACCCGGACGGGCCGGGAAAAAGAAAGGGGTGGATGACTCAATTCCTAAGGAATCCCCAACCCCTTAATGGGTTCGGAAAGTTGGGTACGTGTGGGGAAGGTGAGAAATGGCCCAGCACCCCCACAACGCCCGGTTCAATTAGAACCGGCCTCCTTTACAGGTCTTAATATTATAAAAATCTTAAGTAATAATAACATTATCCATACTACACACAATAAAAAAGAAAGCATCATTATATTAAAATCAAAGCAAATGTCCAAACAAAACAAAACAAATAAATGGACACCCATCCAAGGATGGAAACATGTCCTTACATCACATGCCTAAGCACCCACCAAAAGGTAGAAACATGCCCTTTACATAAGTTCTAAAATAGAAGAGAAAATTAAATTACATGATGTTTAACTAATGAGGTACCCACCAAGTGGAAACATACCTCTTACATCTTTTGGAAGTCTAAATTGATTGATAAAAGTAAATAATCATCCATAATAAATAAATCATTCATGAAGAGTATTAACCAAAATATAAAACAAACATCCATCCATGATAAATTAAATAAATCAAGTATTAAAATTAAATAAATTAAAGCATAAGAAATAAATCAAGGTATAAATAAATATGGAATTGAATAAAACAAATAAAAGTTCAAGTATAGCTACTTTTTTTATTTAGGGTTATTTACCTCATGTGTTAAGGCTTTGGAAATTCTAAACTTTAAGCTACTATGACTTTTTAGGTAATCAAAATAGATTAGGTTTTATGTTTTTTTAAAGGTTAGCAAGACACTTTGATTAAACAAATTAAGATTTGAATGATGAAATAATAAAACTTGAGTTTTAGACACTTTTGAAATATTTTTAATTCATGATTTTAAATAATAAATTGAGCTACTGTAGCTTTTTTGAGTTTTTTATGTTTTTATGTTTTTTATGTTTTAAAGGGTTTAAAGTTTAGAAAAAGTTAGGGTTTAAGGTTTTAAAGGGTTAGGGTTCATTATTTTAGGTTTTGTAATATCCTCATTTATGCCCTAGAAGTTTTGCATATTGTTGTTGTTGTTATTGTTATATATTGGATTGAATATATGTGTTAAATTGTAAGAGAAAAGAAATTGAGAAGAGAAAGTATATGTATATGTATTTTGGGAAGAAATAGGGTTTAGAGACAAATTTATATGTTGTGTATATGTTAATATATATGACATATAAAGTGGTCAAAAGGCTTGGTCAAGGCAAGAGAAGATATTTATTTGAGATTGGTAAATTAACTTAATTGGGGCACATATAAGACAAAAAGATAATTATGTGAATAAGGGCACTTTGGTAATTGCTTGGATAAAATCACATGGTGGATATTTAAAGAAGGTGTGACTTGTGTTTTCTTCACCATTTCTTCTTCTTCTTCTTGTTGATGGCCGGCCCTCCATAGCCAAAGAGAAAGAAAGAGACAAGTGATGGTTTTGATGATTTCAAGCTTAAATTGAAGAAAGATTAAGTGTTCAAGTGTTGCTTTAAGAAGTTTTTAACTAAGGTAAGATCTTTTCTCTAATTTCTTCAATTCTTTTGAAGTGGTATGATTAAGTTGCTTATGGTATGATTGTAAGTATTGATTTTTCTTGATAGATGAGAAGTTGGGGTTGGTGTTGGTGATGGAAGAGTAAGATTGGTGTTTAGTGAAATTGTTTCTGTTTTAGGATTAGTAAAGGCTGTGACTTGTATGATTTTTAATTAATTTTAGAAAACTGTTCTTGAAGTGAATTTTTGATATGTTGTGCCTCTATGAGTCTAGAATGACTGAAAAATATGTGATTCGATTTTGGAATGGTTATGAGTTTAGAAAGATTATTTTCATTAGACCTGTTCCAGCAGGTACCTTAACTGGGACAGCTATATTTCGTGATTTTTAATAAATGTAGAAAAATCATATCAATCGAATTTTGGATATGTTGTTGCTTAGTGAGTCTAGTATTTGAGAAAATAATTTGGAACCACGTTGATTGAATTTGATTTATGGAATTCACAAAGTTCAGAACTGCTGCCAGGATGCAGGGCAAATTGGGGCAGTCTGGTTAGGTGAACTATTTGACCAAGATTTTGTGTTCAGTGTTGATCTGAAATTTTAAAGGGATGATTTTAAGATACAAAACTAAATTCTGTAAAAATTTTAGAATTTTTAGTCAAGTAGATTATTTTTATACAATTTTTCAAAATAAGGATAAAATGGAGTTTAAAACCAGAATGTACTATTTATGGTTAGGGTTTTAATTCTTTGTTCTTTTTGCATTGCTTTGGTTTTTCCAAAGGTAGGTTGGTCCTTAACCTAACCCTAAACACTTTAAACACACTTGAATCAATGAATGTTATAATCAATCTGTTCTTTGCCCTAATTGCATTGTTGAGATTGAACAATGTTATGTTGTGCATTGTGAATGGTATGTGTTTTATGAGTAATGTGGAATGAAATGTTGATATTTATGAATGATGCTATGTGAGATATAATGTGATCATGGATGAGATATATATATACTTGAATAATGAGATGTTATATTGTGAAATGAAATGTGAAGCCATTGTTATTGGCTAAGATGATGTAATTGAAAGAAAGAAGGCATGTTTGCCTAAATGTGATGAGAATTGAGAATGGAGAAATGAATTGTTTGTTTAATATGTTATTCAGTTTCAGAGTTCTGGATTTGGGTGGCATGCCTAAAGAAATGATGAAAGGTAACAGTCTTGCCGGGTTGAGGACCTCCTCATAGGTGTTGAGTTGATGGTCCAAGAGACTGGGTCTGTTACACTATGAGATATATGATTTGTAACAGTCTTGCCGGGTTGAGGATCTCCTCATATGTATTGAGTTGATGATCCAAGAGACTGGGTCTGTTACACTTGCCTACGGGCGTGATTATTGTGACTATGAACCAAAGCAGTAACTCTGAACTCTGAATATCGTATTAAATACTTGTTGGGCCCATAGGTGTCAAGGTTATATGAATGTCCTAAATAATGTTATGAGTTAATGAAATAAGATGTTGGTTGTTGAGTAATGTTGAATGTGGTATGCTCATATGACTATGATTTGTGAAATGCATAATTATGTGTTAACTTTATATTTATAATGTTGATCTTATCAATAGCATATGTGGCATTGTATTGCATTAAAGCATACTATTAGCATGTTTTATCTTACTAAGCCGTTGGCTTAGCGCGATAGTGTTTAATCGCGCAGGTAAATAGAGTGGATAGAGTTGAACCCGAGAGTTCATCAAGACCTAGTGAGAGTAGACCTTGAAGAATCCATTTTGGGAGCTTACAGATCAGAGCAGACTTGCCAATCATGTATAAATTTTATGTGTTGTAAAACTTGGGTTTTGATGTATATGAATTTGTAAATATGTAAATATTTTATAACTTCCGCTGTGTAATATTTAAATATGGGGGTTGTCACAAAACCTTTAATTTTATGTTGTACTAGAAGTGTAAATCCTTTTTGCAGGTTGTAGTTGAGGTTACAAGGGGGATTTATTGGGAGTGTACTGAGAATGATTTTGTTTGCATTGGTTTGTGTAAAAATGTTTTTAAAAATAAGAAAAAAACCGGTTTTTGTCGACACTTGGGACTCAATTTTTAGGCGAAACTATGGCAAAAATTTTGTAAAAATCGGAACTAAAATTTGACTAAGTAAAATTGGTAGCAACATTAGGTTAGTGTGGCACCTCTACTCAGCTTACATATGTAGGTCGGGAAGGGGTGTTACAGGTTTTAAAGATGATTTTTGGATTTAGGCTCTTAGAATTTAGTTCACGTGTAATGTATAACTTTTAGGGTTTTTAAAAAGTAATCTGATATTTTATGAGATTTTATGAACTTAAACACATGAATTGAAGTTTTTATAAGTAGAAAAGATGTTTTTTAATGTTTTTTTGATGAAATAAAACCTACTTTAAAATCTTAAAAGATGCAGAATTTGATTTTGATTTTATTGAAAAATATGCTAAATTAGAGTTTTAAGGTTTTTAAGAAGAAAAAAATAACAATTTTAAATCTTTTTATAAAAGAGAGCCACGATTTTAATGTTCTAATCTTGGAAAAATTAATTAAATTTCTAAGATTTTTGATTTAAAAAAACTAAAATTTTATAGATTTGGCTATTGTAAAACATAAATCAAAGAATTAAAACATACCTTCTTTTGTGATTCACCAAAAAAATAACTCTTCTTGGATGAACTAGCTCCAAAGACAAGCTTTGATTGCCTCTTTTCTTCTCTCTTTTCGTGCTACTGCTGCTATAAATATTAATTCAATTGAGTTTTTCCTTTCCTCCTTGATTGGGTTCAAAACCTAAAGCTATCATGAAAAGTTTTTTTCCTCTCTTGATTTGGTTTAATTGGTCCTTATTTATAGTGGTTTTTAGGTTGTTTATTCCTAATTAATTAAGGTAAGTAATAATAAAAAAAAGAAATTAAAACCTAATTGGATTAGAATTCTAAAAATTGCAGCTGAAAAATTCGCGCTGGCAAAAATTCTGGCTACGGGCCCGTGGGCGTGCCAGACTGCAGGCGCGCCAGCGTGCCAGCCCGCGGGATCCTGCGGGGCGAAACGCCCGCAGGCCTGCGGGGGAGCCACTGTTGGCCCGACGGGCCGCCGTGACCACTTTTTGCTGCCGATTTTTTTCCGACTCTGATTTTTATTTTTATTTTTATTTTTATTTTTATTTTTTATTGTTTATTTTCATTTTTTACTACTAAAAGTAGGTACTAAGGTAAAAATTATTTAATTAAATTATTTTGGACCAATTAAACAACAAAAATCATTTTGGACTAAATAAAGCACAATGGACCGGATTGGGTCAAAAATTAAGGGTCTACACTCTGAGCCTAACAGTGTCATAGTCACAAGAACCATTCCACAAGAGAGTAGGGGTGAAAATCAATTTTATTCAGAGAGTGAAAAGCAATTTATTCAAAGTTGAATGTTGAACCAATCTGCCTAGATCAATAGTAGTTTTTGGGTGAGAGAAACAATTGCCTGAATAATTTTTGAGTGTTGATCTTGAATTTATTCAAAGAGTGAAAAGTAATTTAATTTAAAAAGATAATATTGGTTCAGGTTCCAGACCCAGATTGAGCTCTAGACTCAAAAATAGTTTGGGTTCTACACTCAAACTGAGTTCTGGACTCAAACTGAGTTCTGGACTCAAAAATGGTTTGGGTTCTGAACCTGAATTGAGTTCTGGACTCAAAAAATAATTTGAATTCTAGGCCCAGATTTAGTTCTGGACTCAAAAAATAGTTTGGGTTCTAGACCCGAATTGAGTTCTAGACTCGAGAAATAATTTGGTTTCTGGACCCAGATTGAGTTCTGGACTAAAAAATAATTTGGGTTTTGGACCCGAATTATTTTGGGTTTTGGATCCGAATTGAGTTGTTGACTAAAAAATAATATGGGTTCTGGACCTAAATTGGTTGGGGTTCTGGACCCGAACTGAGTTCTAAACTCAAAAAAATGGTTTGGGTTTTGGGCTTGAGATATCTACAAAAAATTAATTTCAATAGTCAATTTTGCAAAAAAATTTGCTATTTTTTACTGTACCTATATGTTCTTGCCCCCTCTCCCCCTAATATAGGTTTTCCAGGTTTAGGTGGTTTCAAAATAGGTGGGTTCAGCAAATATTCTTTTATACGCTCAAAGGCCTTTTGATATTCTTCATTCCATTTGACTGGCTGGTTCTTCTTAAGTAATTTAAAGATAGATTCACAGACTATGGTAAGCTTTGCTATGAACCTGCTAATGTACTGTAATCATCTAATGAACCCCCAAACTTCCTTCTCTATCTTAGGGGATGGCATATCCTTGATTATCTTAATGTTGTTTGGGCCAATCACATGCCCCAGCATTTTGTCTGAAGTAACTCCAAACACACACTTCTTTGGATTCAACCTTAGATTATACTTCACTGCTCTTTCAAAGAATATCTCTACGTTTTGGAATTGTTTCTCTCTTGTATCTGACTTTATCATCATATCATAAATATAGATCTCAACTTCCTTATACATCATGTCATGAAATAAGGTGGTAGCCATGCTCTGGTAGGTTGCTCCACCATTCTTTAACCCAAACAACATCACCTTATAATAAAATATACCCTATGTAATGATGAATGCAGTCTTAGCTTCTTGGGCCATTAACACTTGATTGCACCCGAAAAATCCATCTACAAATGAGTGTAGCATGCTAGAGGCTACACTATCAATAAGGACATCTATATGGGGTAAAGGAAAGTCATCCTTAGGGGAAGCCTTGTTGAAGTCTCTAAAGTCCACACAAATTCTAATTCTCCCATCTTTCTTTGGCACGAGAACTATGTTGGCTAACTAGTCTGGATAATCTATCATTTCAAGGAACTTTACTTGTATCTGCTTAGTGATGTCTTCTTTGATCAATTCTGCCCATTTTGGCCTTAACCGTCTAAGCTTTTGTTTGATAGGTTTCATGTGAGTGTAAGTGGGAATCATGTGCTCAGCTATATCTCGATCAATCCCAGGTATATCCTCATAAGACCAAGCAAAGACTTCTTCATATTTTTTAAATATTTTTTCTAATCTCTCTCTCTCATCGGGAGTAAGGTTGGATGTTATGCTAATGTTTTTAGGATTATCGTTTGTTCCCAAATTTAATGATTATGTATCAATAGAGTTAATATTAAAAATGCTCATGTAATCACTATTTGAATGTATGCAACCATCGGGAAACACATCATACAAGTAAGCAAAATTAGACTTTATTGCATTCATTTTGGAAAAGAAAACATCATCATCCTTATATAGAGCATTGAAATTAAAATCAAAATCAAAATCAACATCAATGTTCTTATCATCATAAACTATAAGGTTCTCAAACTGTTCTTCGATGAGAGAAGCAATTTAATCTAGAGTCTTTTAGATCTTCAGGGTAGCTTCCTTCTTCTCTCCTAGACTACGCTCTTTGTCAGTTGGCAGGTTAAGCTTTTTCTCCTTCTGTTCCACTAATTTAGCAACATCATCAAAGATCTCGAACCCAGGGATCATCTTTCCCATGAACATAATAGGCTTCGGCTTTCCTTGTAGTGGTCTCAGCTCTAGTGCTTTGACAAATATTTCTTTAAGTGGAGGAAAACTCATCTTCTCATTCTTTTTCAGCAGAACACCTCCATTTGATTCATCATATCCCAACCCTTTCTTGGAAGTTTGAGTCTTGAAATCTGGGAGCTTTGTTACACCTGTCTTCCCTTTCCCAAGGCCAGTACCTTGTAGATAATTCATTTTCTTCATCATAGCCAAAATTATAGAGCCCATTATCTCATTATCAGAAACAACATCTACTTGAAAGCCATTGAGAGGCCTCTCAATCATCAAAGCATTTACCACTTCATTATCTTCAACCTCAATAACCACTGTCTCATCCCCATTTGGGAACTTGATTTTCTTATAGAGTGTAGAAGGAACTCCACCAAGAGGATGAAACCAAGGTCATCCCAACAGTAGTACAAAGGTGACGGGTATATCTAGGGCTACAAACTCCACCATGGATTCAATTGGGCCAGCCTTCACAATAGCTTTGAAAGTTCCTTCAGCATGCCTTTTAAGTGATCTTAAGTGACATACATTTATGGTAGATCCATCATCAATCCTAAGTGGACATACATTTATGGTAGATCCATCATCAATCCTCACACATGGAGTAATTTTCCCTTTGACCTCTACCTTGATAAGAGCAGGCGGATGTGATCTCTTCCCTCTTTGAATTGCACTTATTTTTTAATACTCCACCTAAGTTGAATGTTGAACTAATCTGCCTAGATCAATCATAGTTTTTGGTTGAAAGAAATAATTGCATGAACAATTATTGAGTGTTGATTTTCTTTTCTTCTTATTTCTGAGTTAATTAGTCTTGTTACCTTTCTTCAAAAATCTGATCCTTTAATTTGACAACTAACTGCCTTTAATATGTGACACTAGGGCATCCTCCCAGTCCATTTAAACTTCGGATAAACAAAACCTAAATGGCCTCAGAGAATCCAAGTGTGAAAACTGTGCATAATTAGGTTAATTCCAAGCCCTTTGAATTGGCTCCTACCGATTTGGCACGAGCAATTGCTCATGTCAAATTGGCCCATTCAAATTTGACATGAGCTATGCTCATATAAAATTTACTCATGCCAATTCGATATGAGCACATGAGTAAGGTGCTCATATCAAATTGGCTCATGCCAATTTGATAGGAGCTTTGCTCATGTCGAATCTATAGGGGTCAATTTCAAACAATCTGACCAAATCACCTTTTAATTATATTAGTCAGAATAAACCCAAATCAACCAAATATTAAATAATTATAATTGGTTTGTTTTGGGCCTTCAAATGAAAATTATATTTGGACCGATACCAAAATTAAGGGTCCACACTACCCAATTGAGGTTTAGTAAAACCCAAATGCTTCTACATGAGTATGAGTTCTTCAAGATGAAGCTTAATGAAAATGTCACCAAAATGACAAATCAGTTACTTGCTATTGTCAACGTCTTAAAGAAATATGGAAAAGTATATGATCAAGGTGATATCAATAGCAAAATATTGAGAGCACTAAGAGCCAAGAAGAACTTTGAATGAAGCTCATGATCTTAGTACTCTAAGAACTGATACACTAGTTGGTAAGCTCCTCACCTTTGAGCTACATATTGAAAAAGAGGAAGATAAGGGTGAGAAAGGCAAGAAGAAAGCCATACCTCTCAAAGCCACTGTAGACCCCTAATTTTGGCCCTAAGCTAATCCGATCTCAATTAAAGAAGGCCAAGCTAAATTCAGTTTGATTTTAAAAGTGTAAACCTAGTTTATAGCTTTGAAATAGGTCAGTCCAATTTCAAAAGGCCTAAATTAAGTTGGTTAATTTTTTAAAAAACCCTAACATAGTCTGATTTAATTTTTAAAGGATCAAATCAAATCTAATCCAATTTTAAAAGCTTAAATCAAATCCGATCCAGCCCTAAAGGTCTAGCCAAGCCCAGTTTACTCCCAATTCACCATGGCCTTGGAACCATGGTGAATTAGAGCCTTAATTCACCATGGCCAAGGAACCATGGTGAATTAAGGGCTTTTTAATTCACCATGGACCATTGTCCATGGCGAATTTGAGCCTTAATTCACCATGAGTCTTTTATCTTTGATTTTAATTGGTTTCGAGACAAATTAAAAGCTTTCTAATTAGTATTGGACTAGGGATAACCTTCAAATTAGTAGACAATTAGGGTTTTAATGGGATGATCTTTGCCTATAAATATATAATGAAAGCACAAAAAGAAGCGGAGGAATTAACACAGAGCAATTAACAAAAAGGTAACAAGATTAACACAGAAGAAAGAACAAGCAAAAATCAACTTCCAACAATTGTCTCAGCAATTGTTCCACCCCACCAACACTACAATTGATCTAGGAAGGCTCAAAGTTTAGTTCAACATTCAACTTTGGTGGAGCTTTCGACGCAAGTTTTATTTTTTAAACTCTATTTATTTTAATGTCCAGTAACTATATTTTCCTTTAAACATTAAAGGTTGATTGTTGATTGATCCCGTAGCTAATTAATTTGAATTGTGACTTTGCATAGACCTTAATAACAATACTCAAATTGATATACTTTTTCATCCAGTAGCTACATTTGGTATTTTTACATGATCAGGTGCTTTAAAATTATTCCAATAAATAATCTATAGCCCTAATTTCATTCCATCTATTATTTTGCAAATTGTTGTAGAATTTTAAAATTGTGAATCCAATCAAAGTAACATAATTTTAGATAATCTATATTCTACAAACCCTAATCTGTAAAACCTATTCCCAAAATCCAAAACCCTAACTCCCTATTTGCTTAATTCCAAACCTTAATTTCCTAAATCTGTAAAAACCAAAAAGCCTAATCCTAAATACCTAAATTCTAAGACCCCAAAACTCTAATTTCCAAAACTAAAACCCTAATTTCCAAGCCAAAACCCTAATTTTATATTTAAACCCTAATTTCATCTTATAAGCCCTAATTTAAGACGTAAATCCTAATATGATTTATTATTATGTGCTTGTGATGATTTACTTTATGATGAATGATTGAATACTTTTATTGGTTTATTTTAATTTAAGGATGTAAGAGGTATGTTTTTACTTAGTGGGTACCTCATTTGTTATTTTTAATTATGTAATTGATTTTATAAATTTTAGAACTTTGTAAAGAATATGTTTCCAACTTTTAGTGGGTGTCCTATTTTATTTATTTTTATGGACTTAGACATTGTAAAGGCATGTTTCCATCCTTGGATGGGTGCCTATTTTGTTTGTTTTCATTTTAATAAGATGTTGGATGCTTATTTCTTTTAAATTGTGCGTAATATGGATGATGTTATAATAATTAAGAATTTAATAATATTTAGACCTGAATAGAAGGCCGGTTCCAATGAACCAGCTGTTATGGGGGTGCTGGGTCATTCTCACCTTCCCCATACATACCCAACTTTTTGAACCCATTAGGGGGTTGGGAATTCCTTAGGAATTGTGTCATCCACCATTTCTTTTTTACAGCCGTCCGGGTGACAACCCTATTTTTTCTGGGTTTAGGCTCGTGTTCTCTGAGGCTTTGAGCCTAAAAGTGCCGAAGTAGCAAGAACCATTCCACCGGAAGTGAGGGCAAAAATTCTTGCTCACAGCCATCAAAGAAGTTGAGAGCTTAAGTGAAGAAGATAGTGATGATGATGATGATGATGATGATGAAAAATTGGCCATGCTCTCTAGGAGACTAAATGAATGAAAAAGGAAAAGGTGATGGCAAGCAAATAAAGGTAATTCTTCCAAATCATCTTTTAAAGTAAAGAGAAAAAGAATGAAGTAAAATGTTATGGATGTGGTAAACTGGGTCACATCAAAATGTATTGCTTCAAGATCAAAAGTAAAAAATAAATGGGACAAGGAGAAGAAGAAATCTCTTAAAGACACATGGGATGATGACTCCTCAAGTGAAGAAGAAGAGGAGGAAGAACAAGGAATTGCAAATTTATGTCTCATGGCTATTGGAGATGATGATGATCACACCAATGAGGTTAGTACTCAATCCTTAAACTCCAATGCCTATAGTGATAAAGTTTTTTATGCTTTGGATGATGATGTAATTGAGCTTATGAACCTAAGCATTCAAAAATATTTTTCTAAAATGAATTTTTATAAGGAAAAATGTTCTAAGATAGAAAAGGATTTTATCACTTTAAAGAATTCTACTTTAGAATTAAAATTTTGAAATGAACAATTAATAAAATCCTTAGATGAAATGTCGAAAAAACTCATCTTGTGAGCGGGAATTTTCAACCCTACTCCCATATAAAATGGTTCTTTTGACTTCGGTACTGTTAGGCTTAGGGCCTTAAAGAACATGGGCCTAAACCCAGATAAAATAGAGTCGCCACCCAGATGGGCCAAAAAAAAGAAAGGGGTGGGTGACTCAATTCCTAAGGAATCCCCAACCCCCTATTGGGTTCAGAAGGTTGAGTACACATGGGGAATGTGAGAATGATCCAGCACCCCCACAATGCCCGGTTCATTGAAACCGGCCTCCTTTTCAGGTCTTAAAATTATAAAATTCTTAACTATAATAATATTATCCATACTACATGCAATCATAAGAATAAATATTCACTTTATTAAAAATCATAGCAATTTCAAACAAAATAAATGAATAGGCACCCATCCATGGATGGAAATATGCCTTTACAATTGTCCAATGTCCAAAAGAAAATGAATAAAATAGGATACCCACCAATTGGTGAAAACATATCCTTTACATTGATCCAAAACTTAAAATAAATCAAGTTACATGAAACTTAATCAATTGAGCTACCCAATAATGGAAACATATCTCTTACAATTTCTAAAAACTAGAAATAAATCAAAGCATTCATTCGAGCACTCATCATAAAATCAAATAAGAATAATCATCCATTAACACATATAATAAATCATCCATAAACACATATCATAAATACACGTGTATAAATAATTAATCCTATATTTAAATATCATGTTTAAATAATTGATTACAAGCTAGGTTGAATTTGTGGATTAGAGTTCGGGAATTGAAAAACTAACATTATTATTCTTTTTTTAAAAAAGAATTAAGCTACTGTGAAGGTTAAGAATAGAATTAATTAGGATTTAGGGTTTGTGAGAATTAGGATATGAAAAATTAAGAAGGCAATATTGGGGTTTATGGTTTTTCTATAAAAGAGATTAGGTTTTATGAAAATAAGGTTAAAGCTTTTGATACTGGAAAAATAAGGCTACTGGAACATTTTTGTAATTAAATAATCATGTGCTAAAAATATCACTTTAACACATATAATTTACTATAACTTAGGCTCATAGGTTATGGATTTAATTTGTATGATTGACAAAACAACACCATTAAACTGTGCTCCATGTAAACAGATATGAACTAAAATTAAAGGATATAGCCTATTGTAACTAAAATAGACAAAGAACATGTTATATTAAATATGTTTAGAATTTACCATCATTTATTGGCTCCACCATAATTACTCGATGAAACCCTGGTTGAGCAAGACCAAGGCAATCTGTTGGCTGCCTTTGTACAATTATTTTTTAGTGTCTTTTGTTGCTTCTCTCTTCCTTATTTTCTTTCTTTTCTTTTGCTTGTTCACTTTTGTTGCTCCTTCCTTGCTCTCTGTCTCTTTTTCTTTCCTCGTTGTTGAAGTTCCAAAGTTTAAAAAAGTCACGCTTTAGGTTTTTAAAGTTTGTACTTATAAGAGTATATTAGGTTAAATGGTGGAAGCTTTTTGTTTTCAAATCGGATCCTATGATGCATATCGAATTAAAAACCACTTGAATTCATAGCAAACCAAACCCATATCAGACTCAAACCAGGAAAACCGAAGTAAAATAATTTTAATTCATCAAAATATAGGTCCATATCGAATTGGGAAGGCCTCAATTCGATATGGAGCCTATCCCATATCGAAATTGGCTTCCAATTTGATATGGGACCTTAAGTTAAGGTCCCATATCGAATTGGGACTTCTAATTCGATATGGGACCTTAACTTAAGGTCCCATATATAATTGAAAAAGTCCCAATTCGATATGGGACTATCCAACATATCCACCAATAACCTTCAAGATAGGTTTGATTAGGTTCTCGACCTGGATAAGTTTGGATTCTAGACCCAGAATGAGCTCTGGACTCAAAAGAAATTTAGGTTCTAGACATGAGGTGAGTTTTGGACTAAAAAATGATTTGGGTTCTAGAGCCGGATAAGTTTGATTGGGTTCTAAAAAAATATTTGGGCCTCAAAAAAGATTTTGGTACTTGGGCCCGAGACTAGGTTTTGGGTTCTCAACCCAAAACTTGATTTGAGTTCTCGACCCAAGGCTAAACTTTGGGTTCTCAACCTGAGACTAGATATTGAGTTCTTAACCCAAGACTGGAATTTGGGTTCTCAACCCAAGATTAGATTTTGGATTCTCGACCCGAGACTAGATTTAATTTGGGTACTTTAACTTGAGACTGTGTGCTTGGATACCAAGATTGGATTGGGTTCTCGATCCAAATTCTTGACCCGAAACTAGATTTGTTGACCTTCTGTCAGTTTGAGAATTTTGTCTTTCTTCTAGCTAATAAATTTTAGCTCTTCTAGCTGATTAATCTTTTATCATGGCTTTCTTCTAGCCACTTGCTCTATTCTTCAATTGATTAACTCCAGCTCTTCTAGATGCACTGACCTTTTATCATCTAGGAATTTTGGCTTTCTTCTAGCCAGTTGTTCCATTCTTTAATGGATTGTGGGACTTTACCCTCAAAATGGATCTTCATCCTTAGACCTTGGATCATTATCCTTGGCCATCGGGTCTTAACCCTTCAAAATGGATCTTCACCCTTTGGATATCGGGTCTTCACCCTTAAAAATGGATCTTCATCCCTGGCATCGGGTCTTCATCCTTCAAAATGGATCTTCATCCTTGGACCTTAGATCTTTACCCTTGGCCATCGGGTCTTTACCCTTCAAAATGGATCTTCATCCTTTAGAAATCGGGTCTTCACCCTTCAAAGTGGATCTTAATCCTTTGGAAATCGAGTCTTCACCCTTCAAAATGGATCTTCATCCTTTGAAGATCAGGTCTTCACACTTCAAAATGGATCTTCATCCTTTGGAGATTGAGTCTTCACCCTTAAAAATGGATCTTCATACTTTGGACTTCGAGTCTTCACTCTTTAAAATGGATCTTCATTCTTGGCATCGGGTCTTCAGCCTTTAAAATGGATCTTCATCCTTTGGACTTCAGGTCTTCACCCTTTAAATTGGATCATCATCCTTTTGGACATTTGTCCTATATTGGCTTCAGCTCTTCTAGCTGGACTGATCTTTTATCTTTTGCATCTTCATTTCTTTTGGGGTTCTTATATTCTTTTTGTTCTTCTTTTTGCAAAAAATTCAACTATTTTTTAGCTGGCCTTTATATCCTCTCTTTGCCCATTGCGTGGCAAAATATTGAAATTGAGTCTGAAAATATTTTGTACACGCATAAACTCAAAAAATTGAAAGGAGAAACTTTACCCCTTGTGTAGGCTCAAACCAATGATTTTTTTCCATGCAAGCTTTGATTGATGTTTGTGCATTGTCTAGTTCTTTGTATAAGCATGCATCTCCATTTTTGTAGAGTGACTGGAGCTTTCTCAAGCAATGGGCCTTCCATGCCCCCTGACTCCATATCTGCTTCATCTTTGCTTTGTAGAGTATCTGTTGTTTACTTTGATAAAGAATAGACAATACAATACAACAAAATGCAGTGTGATATGCTCATGTATGCATGATATGCATGAATGATATTTATAATGGTTCCATCGACTCACAGGCCAAGGTGATTAGCTGAAGTTTTCTCATTGGTTCCTTTCAGATGTTCGTTTATGTCTTGCATTGGAATGACAGAAGGCTTCGCATTTATGGATTTTATCTTTAAGATGTTGAAAACATGAGTGGTGGAGACCCCAAGCAATAGAGATACATCCATTTCAAACTATAATTCAGCACGTCAATTGGTAGCTTCTTCATAACCTTGCCAATAATCATTTACTTTGCCCAATGTGTTCTTCATAAATATGAAGGTTTTGTATGATAAAAACACAATTTTTTCAAAATCTTACATCATATTTTGGCTTTGTCAAATCAGTGTCATTATACCTTAGGACTCGATTTTGTAAATTAACATATCTATAACATGACAACCCTAATTACCATACTAAACTCGAAAATCATTTCTATTTAAGCAAGAACTATTGCACTTTAGATAGGCATGTACACATTACTTTGCCAAAGTCTCATTGAGTTTGAATATTATCCATCTCATATGCATGTTTATTCAAACTATCTCCACTAATAGACTCTACCTACTAAGGGAGATCAACAGGTCTTTGATAGGCTTGAAATGGGGTCTATAAGGAAAACGGATTAAACAAAAGTCATTTTGAGATTGGAGTTGATGTGACACAATGGACAAACCTTCACACTACAAACTTCTTGTTGGAACCTTAGGCAACTGGGAACAATCTTGCTAGATTCCAATTTCCTTCTACCTCCTTGTAAGAAATATAGAATTGATTAAAACGATCTTCATCTTTTCCTTTTACTTTTGCACAAACTCAGTACCTTTTTTTTTCTTTTTTTTGTCTTCTTTTTTCCTCCCTTTTTGTTTTTGCTTTCTTTCTTTTTGTATTTTGTATTTTTTTTTCATTTTTCATTTTCTTTTTTTTTTTCTTTTTTTATATATTTTATTTTGGGTCCAACTCTAAGAAGATTGTTCTGTCTGCACCAATTCTATGCTTCTGACTATGGATGAGTGGAGTAGAGTGAGTTTGCTTTAACAAAAATAAATCATTTGTTGCCCTGATGTCATCATAATAAATTAGAGATATCATGTCTAATATCAAGTGAACTTCAACTACCCTTATGGTCTTTGATAAGAGTATTTTTATACTTGTTTTTAGTAGGATTTTAATGTGTTTTTAGTTAATGTTTCATTTGATTTTTGTTTAAAGTTTGTTTTAAGTGTTTGTTTTAGGTTAAAGTGGAAAAACTCCCTTGGATGGTCAAAACAATGATGAAAGAGCATGAATCAAGCAAGACATGGCCAAGCCAAATCAAGCTTGGCCGTGTCCCTCAAGAGAATTGCATGACAGTAGCTGACACACCCAAGAGACACGGCCAAGCCACTGGCTGTGTCTCACCCAAGGAGCAAAACCAAAGAAGACCAAGAAAGAAAGGAAAAATGAAGGTAGAAGCTGACACTGGCAGGTGACACGCCCAAGCCAGTGGCCATGTCACATGACACGGCCACAAGCTTGGCCGTGTCCCACCCTTAGCCAAAGAACCAAGCAAAGAAGGAAAAATGAAGAACAGAAGGTGACACACTCAAGTGACACGGCCAAGCCACTGGCCGTATCACATGACACGGCCAAGAGCTTGGCCGTGTCACCCCATGAAAACAAAGAGAAAAGAAAGAAAGGAAGAGGGGTAGCAAGAGACACGGCCAACTAGCTTGGTCATGTCCCAAAGAAAAACAAGAAACACGGCCAAGCCTCTCATGGCTTGACCGTGTCACCTATAAAAGCCTTGATTCCTTTGCACAAATTGGGAGACAAGTGGGTGACAAGGACTTTGCTTTTGCCATAAAAGAAGAGAAAAGCTTGCCTAATTGATGGAAAGAAAGATTAAACAAAGAGAAAGTGGGAGGCAATGGAGAGTGGTGTGAGTTGGAAGCATGGGCTTGATCTTTGGAGGAAAATAAAAAGAAAAGAAGAGGAAGAAGAAGTAGGCTTCTGCAAAGGGCTGGAGGTTTGTGCAGAAAATAGAGAAGAGAGGCAGAGAAGAGAGGTTTGAGAGGAGGAGGCTGGGCATACACGTTTTGGGCAAGGAGGACTTTCCTTCACTCTTCATCTTCATCCTCCATTTCCATCTTCCGTTGGCAGCTCTTGGAGATTGAAGAAGCTACATTGAAAAGGGTTTTTCTGTTTTCTCCTTTTAATTCATTTTAATATTGTTGTTGTTGTATTAAGTGTATTGAATATGAACTATATCATTCCCTATCTAGATATTGAAGAATCCTAGCTTATTTGTATGATTGAATACTTTTAATTGATTGAGTTGTTTTATTCTTATGATGCTTAATGATTTTTGCCAATTGATGATAGCATGCTTATTGATTGGTTGCCATTTTCATATTATTGACTTGAGAAAGTTTGATATGAATTGATTACTCATAAGGGTTGAGGATTGATTGGGGTGCTAGAGATAGACCTACAAGATCCTTTGGTTTATAGTCCCTTGTTCTTAATGCAAGATCCACTTAATTGTGTTTGAGAAGAGATTCCGGCACTCTACTTAGTGATTAGGGATTAATTCACTCGAGAGAGCTTTTAGTCTAAGTTAGAGGAATGCCAACTCAACTCTATCAAGTAATGTAATTGAGGCTAGGGGGATTCAATATCTGGATAGTATCATTATCATCAAACCTTTTTACGCAACACATAATTTATCTTTGCTTGCATTTATTTTATAAAACATCACAAAAAATATTAATTTGCTAAACAACAATTAAGATTTGCACTAGTGCTTGGCCTTGTCCTAAGTGGAACGATAACTCACTCACTACTTTATTACTTGGGTGACCCGTACACTTGCGGTATTGCTATAGCGCAGCTCGTGCGCACCAAGTTTTTGGCACCGCTGCCGGGGACAATGGTTTCAATACTAGTAATATAATTAAGACTGTTGATTTAGTTTTATTTTTTTTATCAAGAATGTTTGTGTGTTTTCTATGAATTGTTTGAGTGTTTTTCTTTGAATCTTTTGTTTGTTTTTTGTAAATTTGTTTGTTTGTTGTATTTTAGTTAGTTTGTTTGTTTATTTTTCTTTAAATTGCTGAGTGCCTTTTGTAAAGATGCAGTTTTCAAGGCACGAGGGAGTTTACGATAGGGACTATAATTCTGACATGGCATGCAATTCGCAGAATTAACGAACCAATCTATGCCAAGCCAAGAGATATGTGCAGCATGCGGCAATGTAAGACATAGTGCCAATACATGTTCATTTGGTTTTGAACAATACCAAGAATGGCACGAGGAAGAATATGACTACCAAAATTTCCAGCAATACCAAAATTACCTGCAGATGGGTGGTTGGGAAAGCCACCCAAATTTTTATTGGGAAAATCAGCAGTACATTCCACCTCAACAAAATTTTCAGCCTTACCAGAGAGCTCCTTACTTTCAAGAAGAATTTTCAAACCAAGACCACCTTAAGGAATCCACATTGGAGGATAAGTCAAATGCCTATATTCAAAAACTCACGATGAATCAAGATTACCTTGAGGAACCCACATTCATTCAAAATAGCCCACAAAATGTAGATCAACCTAAGAAACTTACTTTGGAGGAGAGAGTGAATGCCTTCATTCAAGATACTGAGAAATTTCAATGTGATCAATACATAGTGGAAGATAAGTTGAATTTTGAATCTGTAACACCTCTATACCCCGTATACGCACACTACATACTGCTACACCTGTAATATACGTATACCGAATACAGGAGTGCCACGGTTTATAATAAGCAAACCAATCTTTCAATTTAACAACATTATAAGAAAACATAAAACATTCAAATTATATTATAAATTATACTAGATAAAACATTTATTCATTATGCAGCGGAAAATGTAGTGGTATTTACATATATAAATACATCAAAATCCATGTTTACAAAACATAAAATTTATACATGTTTGGCAGTTTGTCTCTGATCTTTAAGCCCACAATCAACACTTCAAAGTCTAGACTCAACTCGGTCTAGCTGAACTCTCCGGTTCTACCCTGTCACCTGCGCGATGAACCACAATCGCGCTAATCCATAGGCTTAGTGGTACAAACCACAATAACAATATGCTTTATTGTAATGCTAATGTCACACATTTATATATCATACACAATACATAAGAATGTCATGTTTCAAAGTCTAACATTAAATCTCATTATTCATTTGTTTCACCATTTATGATTCACATTTAAACAAAGACAAGCATGGGCCCAAAAGACACTAATATGCCATTCAACTTTTAGAGTTAATGTTTTGGTTCAATTATCACATTTATCATTATCCCAACTAGGCTTCAAGGATTAGGCCCAACCAAACTTCAAGGGAAGCGAAGCATGCTAAGCATCAACCCAATTTGGCTTCAAGGACCAAACCCAACCTAGCTTCAAGGGTTTGTAACATCTCAACTAGGCTTCAAGGACTAGACCCAACCAAGCTTCAAAGGGAGTTAAGCATGCTAAACTTCAACCCAACTTGGCTTCAAGGATCAAGTCCAACCCAGCTTCAAGAGATTGTTACTATGAGGCATGCCACCAACAACAAAACTCTGAAAATTGACTAACATATTAGACACACAATTCTTTTATTATTTCATTATCAATTCCATTCTCATTTCCCTCATAATCATCTAGGCAAACATGCCCCAATTATTTCATTTGCATCATTATAGCCAACAACAAGGACATCACATCTCATCATTAAGGTATACACCACCAATTGCATTGGATATTCATTTTAAATGATTATCATATCTTTCAAATTATGCAATTCATGATATTAATCAAATATATAAACAATGTAATGGATTACTTAACACATTTACAACCAAATGTGTTAAGCCCCAAAGTCATATAAATGTATGCAATAATGTAGGGTTTGTACTTACCTCAAGAGCAACTCACTCCACACCAAACTCCTCTTTCAAGAATCCTCAACACTTGGATTAGGGCAACTCAACTCTCTTCAAAATCTAAACCAAAGGTAATAATACACACTCACTTAAAGATACACATGAGATAATAAGGCTAAGAACCAACTAGGGCAAACTCTACACATGACACGCTCAACAACACGGGCGTGTCCCTGACCGTGCCCTAAAACCACAACACAAAAGCTTTGACATGCTCAGTGACATGGGCGTGTCACTGGCCATGTCAATCCTCCCTCAACACAGTAGCTATGACACGTTCAGTAACACGGGCGTGTTACTGGCCGTGTCAATGCTACTACAACACAGAAGCTGTGACACATTCAATAACACGAGCGTGTTACTGATCGTGTCACCCATCCAAGAACACGGAACCATTGACATGCCCAAAGACCTGGCCGTGCTCATGGGCTTGTCAGGCCAAAAATCCTAATTCCGGTAACAACAACAACACATCCAGCAAACCTCTTACTTCCACCATTTTCCACTTCAAACAAAATTAACTAAACACACCCATAAACCATAATAACTTACAAAAACACCAAAACAATTCAAAATATACATCAAACACCAATTCACAACCATCACATAGACACAACTCAAACACAACACTTGCTCTTCCACCAAACCTAACACTTTCTCTTTAATCCAACCCCAAAAATCAACACCAAGAAGATTACACACCCTCAAATACACCATAATCAAATATACACATACCATCAACAATCAAACACCAAACCCACAACACAACTTAAAAAAAAAACAAGGGAATCAAATGGAAAACTTACCAAAAGTGATGAAAACTCTTAGATTTCCAACTTGATCACTTGAAACATCCTTCAATCTTGAGTTTGGATGAGCAAAATCTATCTTTCCCTCTTGCTATGGTGAAGGTCGGCCAACCAAAGAAAGAAGAAGAAGAAGAAGAATAGAAAAGAGCAAAGTCAACTCTCCCTCTTCACTTAACCACTCAATCTCCCTTTAAACCTCCACTAAGCAATTAAATATTAAAATAATCAAATATCTTCATCCACTCACTAATTCAATTTTCCATTTAATTAATTTAAAATAATTAATTAATCTTCTTTGACTTCCATTTCTTTGACTTGTATATGTTGTATATATCACTATATATACAACATATACACTCTTCCCTTACCTCATTTCTCTTTCCATTTAAACATATACACTTATAACATTTAATTCAAATATAACAATAAATATTCCAAAACTTTTAGGGTATACTTTGGGATATTACAATTCTCCTCCTCTAAAAAGAAATTTCGTCCTCGAAATTACCTGATCTCAAGTCTGAAACAGTTGAGGATACTGATCTCGCATCGCTTGCTCATTCTACCAAGTTGATTCTTCCTTTGTATGATTCTTCCAAAGAACCTTGACAAGTGGTATTTTCTTATTTCTCAACTCTTTCACTTTATGTGCCAAAATAGCAACTGGTTCTTCTTCAAAAGTCAGATCCGGACTCACCTCAATAGATTCAATTGACAAAACATGAGATGGATCTAATCTGTACCTCCGCAGCATAGAAACATGGAAGACATTGTGAATTCTATCCAACTCAAGTGGCAAAGCAATTCAATAAGCAACTGGTCCAACTCTTTCTAATACTTCATAAGGTCCAATAAAACGAGGACTTAGCTTCCCTTTATGACCAAATCTCAAAATCTTTTTCCAAGGAGACACTTTTAGAAATACTTTATCGCCAACATCAAACTCTATGTCTCTTCTCTTCAAATCTGAATAAGATTTCTACCGATCTGAAGCTGCTTTCAACCGATCCCGAATTATATCAGGACCAACCAATTTGCCTTCTCCAACTTCATTCCAACATAGAGGCGTTCTGCATCTTCTACCATACAATGCCTCAAATGGTGCCATTTTAATACTAGATTGATGACTGTTGTTATAAGCAAATTCCATTAATGGCAAAAATTTGTCCCAACTTCCAGAGAAATCAGTGACAGCTTCTCAACATATCCTCCAAAATCTGTATCACTCTCTCTGACTGCCCATCTATCTGCGGATGAAAAGCAGTGCTAAAGTGCAATCGAGAACCTAAAGCACCATGTAAACTTTTCCAAAATCTCAAAGTAAATCGGGGATCTCGATCAGACACTAAAGAAATTGGAACTCCATGCAATTCACTATCTCACTGATATACAGCTCAGTCAACTTCTCCAAAGAATAGTCTATCCAAACTGGAAGAAAATGAGTTGTCTTTGTCAACTGATCAACAATCACCCAGATAGCATCATGCTACTTCTGAGTCAACGGCAAACCAGACACAAAATCCATTATCACACGCTCCCATTTCCATTCAGGTACTGATAAAGGTTGAAGCAACCCTATTGGAACTTGATGCTCAGCATTCACCCTCTGACAAGTGAGACATTTAGATACAAACTCCGCTATGTCCCTCTTCATACCTGGCCACCAGTAATGTTGCTTCAAATCATGATACATTTTAGTACTCCCAGGGTGCATAGCAAAAACCGATTGTTGTGCTTCTTCCAAAATAATCTTTCTCAATCTTGCATCATCAGGAACACACAATCTATTTTTGAACCAAAGGCTACCATCGTCTCTCATATAGAAATCTCGATTCTCTCCTTTTTGGCATTCTGACGCAACTTTCTGAATTTTCTCATCAGCCAATTGAGCCTCTTTAATCTGATCCAACAATACCGGTCTCAATTGCAACTGAGCCAACAATGCACCATCATCACATGATTCAAAACTAACATGCAATGCTCTCAACTCAACAAGCAACGAGAGCGAATAAACAGTCAAACCTGCTAAAAACTTCCGACTCAAGGCATCAGCAACAACATTTGCCTTACCAGGATGATAATCAATCAAACAGTCGTAATCTTTGATTAGCTCCAACCATCGTCTTTGCCGAAGATTAAGCTCTCTCTGAAACCCCAAATATTTCAAACTCTTATAATCCGTGTAAATGAAACACTTCTCCACATACAAGTAGTGTCGTCAAATCTTCAAAGCAAAAACTATAGCTGCCAACTCCAAATCATGCGTCGGATAATTCAACTCATGCGGCTTCAACTGCCGAGAAGCATAAGCTATGACTCTACCCTCCTGCATCAAAACACAACCTAAACCATTATGTGAAGCATCACTGTAAATTACATATGGTTTATCTTCTACAGGCAAGGTAAGAATAGGAGCTTGAGTCAACATCTCCTTCAACTGTTCAAAACTAGCTTGACACTGATCTGTCCACACAAATCTAACTCCCTTTCGAAGTAATCTGGTGAGTGGAGTAGCTATCAAAGAAAAACCTTTCACAAACCGTCGATAATAGCCTGCCAAACCCAGAAAACTTCTAACTTCGGTGGACTCCAATTCAAAATGGCCTCAACTTTATTCAGATCAACTCTTATACCATCTGCTGAAACTATATGACCCAGAAAAGTCACTTGATCAAGCCAAAACTCACACTTCGACAGCTTAGCATACAATTGCTTCTCTCTCAAGGTCTGCAATACAATCCGCAGATGCTTGTCATGATCCTCCTTATTACACGAATACACCAAAATATCATCAATGAAGACCACCACAAACTGATCTAGATAGGGCCTAAACACTCTATTCATAAAATCCATGAAAGCAGCAGGTGCATTCGTCAATCCAAAAGGCATCACTAAGAACTCATAACGCCCATACCTTGTGCGGAAAGTTGTCTTAGGAACATCTTCAGCTCTAACCCTCAACTGAAGGTACCCTAATCTCAAATCAATATTGGAAAACACTGCTGCTCCCTTCAACTAATCAAAGAGATCATCAATCCGAGGCAAAGGATACTTATTCTTGATGGTTACCTTATTCAATTGCCTATAATCGATGCACAACCTCAAAGTACCATCCTTCTTCTTCACAAACAAAATAGGTGCTCCCCACGGAGAAACACTAGGGTGAACAAACCCTTTATCCAACAACTCATGCAACTGCACCTTCAACTCTCTCAACTCAGCAGGTGCCATTCGATAAGGAGTAATAGAGATGGGAGTGGTACCAGGCAACAAATCGATACCAAACTCAACCTCTCTCTCAGGGGGTATCCCTGGCAACTCCTCCTGAAAAATATCTGGAAATTCAGCAACTATGGGTATACTATCAAGTTGAGAACCCACTATTCTGGTATCTACCACGTGAGCAAAATAAGCATCACATCCTTTTCTAATCAACTTCTTAGCTACCACAGCTGAAACAAACAAGGATGCAAGTTGTCTCTGCTCACCAGATACCATCACACTTCTACCGTCACCGGTTCTCAGGGTAACACTCTTCTTTTGACAGTCCACCACAGCTCTATGCTTAGACAATCAATCCATGCCTAAGATCAAATCATACTCCTTAAAAGGCATTTCAATCAAATCACCCAAAAACTCTTCATCTTGCACCACAATTGAACTATCACGATGCACCTTACTCACCATAACACTATGTCCTAAAGGATTTGTCACCAAGACATCAAATCCTAAGGACTCTGAATGCAATTCAGACACGGGCAAGATAGATGCACTTATGTATGAATGAGTAGATCCTGGATCAATCAAAGCAATAACTGAAATGCCAAATAAAGAAAATGTACCCTCAATAACTGCTGAAGCATCCGGTTGCCTCTGCATCACATACACTCTCTGAGAAGACCCAGCCTCATCTGGCCTACTGCCTTCGAATGTAGAACCTCCTCTCTGACTGATTCCAGGTTGACCACCTCTACTAAAACCTCTGCCCCCTCGACCACCTCTGCTAACACTAGGTCGAGAAGCTGCAGTATCAGTCTGTCTATCCTCCTGTAGCTCAGGGAAATCTTTAATAAAGTGAGCTGGTGACCCACATCTAAAACATACTCCTGATCCACCCGTCTTCCAACAAGCACCCCCATGTGTCCTACCACAATGAACACATATAGGTGGAATGGATCTCTGAACCACTGGAGTCGGAGCACTCGCTACAGAAACTGTAGGTCTCAGTCTCTGCCTCTGATACTGAACTGATCTACCTAACTGCCTCAGGCTCCTACTGACTCTCGGAATAAAACTTCCTTAGCCTCTCTTCATAGATGAAGACCCTGCCTCAAACTGGGATCTCCTAACTCCGGTCTCCTCCTCGGTAGCAGCTGCTGCAATACCCTGTGCTCTCTCAACACTTCTAGCTGCAGCAACTAACTGAGAAAAGTCTTGGTACCGAGAACCAGCAACAATACACATAATAGAGGGCCTCAATCCCTACTCAAATCTCCTACACCGGTCAATCTCATCTGAAATAATCCCTCCGGCATAGTGACTCAACTGGATATACTCTATCTCATACTCTGTCACTGTCCGGTTATCTTGTCTCAGATTCAGAAATTCCATATTCTTGACATCCTTATACTCCCTAGGAGTATATTTCTGCTCAAACTCCCTCAGAAAATCACCATAAGACAAAGTAGGTGGATCATCCATGGCATGAGGAACCGTCTTCCACCAATCATAAGCATCTTTCTACAGAAGGGATCTAGCATAATCAAATTTCTCTTCAGGAGTGGCTTGCAACTGAATAAATACCCTCTATACTCTATCCAACCACTGCTCAGCTACTGCAGGATCTGTAGTACCAAAGAAATCCTCAGCCCCATACTTTCTCAACTTATCATAATGTCTTACTGGCACTTGTGACTGTGGTGGCGGTGGTGGCTGTACTGGAGCTTGCCTCAACAATTCTACCACATGTCTTAGCCAAACTGGCGGAACCTCATCAGTAGCTGGTCTCTCTAGCACAGGAATAGGTGCCTCTCCAGCTCTCTCAGCCCTAGCTCCATCTCTACCCTCTTTAGGAGCTACACTCTCAGCACTACCTTCTATGGACTGACGTGACAGAGACGCCATCACTACCTATATCAGCAAACATAGCAGAATATACCTTATCAAAGATCAGAGACTACCAGTGCCAAAACATGTATCTTATTTAAAAACCATATTTTAAAATCAAAATTTTCTTTTTCTTACAATTAACCTAGGTTGAGAATCTCAAACCTAGGCTCTGATACCAAAACAATTGTAACACCTCTATACCCCGTATACGCACACTACATACTACTACACCTGTAATATATGTATACCGAATACAGGAGTGCCACGGTTTATAATAAGCAAACCAATCTTTCAATTTAACAACATTATAAGAAAACTTAAAACATTCAAATTATATTATAAACTATACTAGATAAAACATTTATTCATTATGAAGCAAAAAATGTAGTGGTATTTTCATCTAAACTCTCTTTTAGTTTATGCATGCTCACATTGAGGACAATGAGAAATTTTAAGTGTGGGGTGCATATTGTGTTTTGTGTTTTTACTTTAAGTTTTTTTTTTATTATTAGTTTAGTTAATGTTTTTCATGTTTTCTTTGAATAGATGAATTTTGGAAAGTTCAATTGTTATAAACATTGTTGATAGATGACCTTTGAATTTTTGAAGCATGAATTTGAGAATTGAGTAGAATTGGTGCTTATTGACAATTTTGTTGGTTTTTCTTTGCATTACCATCAACCTAGTAAGGAATTGAGCCATCAAGTTATTATTCTTGTTATGGGTGAAAATCTTTGATTGATGATTTGTTAGAACTTGCTTTGATATGCATTTTAAGATTACATAAAAATTTCAATTTGGCATCAAGATGATTAAGGCAATTAGGTGAACCCACTTTGGCTTAAAAAGACCAACCCTATTTTTAACCTTAGTTAGCCAATTTTGAGCCTATTTCGTTTTTCCTTTTCTTTATTTTTCACAACATCATTAGCTTGAACCTTGTTGTTTTAACTCTTACCCTTTCATTAGGTCAAGAGCATTTTAAGAGCGTTTATGACCAAGTGTTGTGTTGAATTAAGTGTGGGGTTAAATTTAGTAGGGTTGAGATTGCAAAGCAAAATAATAATAAAAAAAAGAGAAATCAAATAAAAAGAAGAATAATAATAAGAATAATTGTTGTTCTTGTTAAAAGGGTTTGAATATGTTACAAGATACAATAAGTGAGTTCCCTTGAAAGTTCTTTAAATGTCAAGGGGTAGATAAGAGAAAGGTGTTTTGGGATTGTTGGGTTATATTTATATGATCGATTACTTCATTCTTGAAGTGCTCTTGAACTTAATGATTAAGCTCACATTTCCTAATTGCCATGCCTTTACCCTAACCCCATTACAACCCAATAAAAGACCTTTTGATTGATGCTTGATTGTAATTAAGTGG
Source organism: Garcia nutans (assembly GCA_947685225.1). Classification (NCBI taxonomy): domain Eukaryota; kingdom Viridiplantae; phylum Streptophyta; class Magnoliopsida; order Malpighiales; family Euphorbiaceae; genus Garcia; species Garcia nutans. The sequence goes on from CANTUV010000068.1 coordinate 9,236,327, forward strand.
TGGAAATTTGATAGATAAGCAAGCCTATGGCGATAATCTTTCATTGATTGTTATGAGTATAAACACCACCTTGATCAAACACATTTTAAGAGTTGGTAAGGGAGTGACAACATAGTTTATGTATGGAAAGCCACTTAATTGCATTGGTATTGATTTTGTTCAATTTGATATTGATTCCGGATTTAAGGATAGGGAAGTCTTGATGCATTTTTATATCTCACGAACTTGACAAAATTTTTGTGTTTAGTTTGTTTTGATTTTAGCCTTGCTTGGGGACAAGAAAGGATTTAAGAATGGGGTATTTGATAAGAGTATTTTTAACTTGTTTTTAGTAGGATTTTAATGTGTTTTTAGTTAATGTTTCATTTGATTTTTGTTTAAAGTTTGTTTTAAGTGTTTGTTTTAGGTTAAAGTGGAAAAACTCCCTTGGATGGTCAAAACAATGAAGAAAGAGCATGAATCAAGCAAGACATTGCCAAGCCAAATCAAGCTTGGCCATGTCCCTCAAGAGAATTGCATGACAGTAGCTGACACACCCAAGAGACACGGCCAAGCCACTGGCCGTGTCTCACCCAAGGAGCAAAACCAAAGAAGACCAAGAAAGAAAGGAAAAGTGAAGGCAGAAGCTGACACTGGCAGGTGACAAGCCCAGGCCAGTGGCCGTGTCACATGACACGGCCACAAGCTTGGCCATGTCCCACCCTTAGCCAAAGAACCAAGCAAAGAAGGAAAAATGAAGAACAGAAGGTGAGACACCCAAGTGACACGGCCAATCCACTGGTCGTGTCACATGACACGACCAAGAGCTTGGCCGTGTCACCCCATGAAAACAAAGAGAAAAGAAAGAAAGGAAGAGGGGCAGTAAGAGACACGGCCAACTAGCTTGGCCGTGTCCCAAAGAAAAACAAGAAACACGGCCAAGCCTCTCATGGCTTGGCCGTGTCACCTATAAAAGCCTTGATTCCTTTGCACGAATTGGGAGACAAGTGGGTGACAAGGACTTTGCTTTTGCCATAAAAGAAGAGAAAAGCTTGCCTAATTGATGGAAAGAAAGATTAAACAAAGAGAAAGTGGGAGACAATGGAGAGTGGTGTGAGTTGGAAGCATGGGCTTGATCTTTGGAGGGAAATAAAAAGAAAAGAAGAGGAAGAAGAAGTAGGCTTCTGTAGAGGGCTGGAGGTTTGTGCAGGAAACAGAGAAGAGAGGCAGAGAAGAGAGGTTTGAGAGGAGGAGGCTGGACATACACGTTTTGGGCAAGGAAGGAGTGACACTTTCCTTAACTCTTCATCTTCATCTTCCATTTCCATCCTCTCCACCATCTCCATCTTCCATTGGCAGCTCCTGGAGATTGAAGAAGCTACATTGAAAGGGGTTTTTCTGTTTTCTCCTTTTAATTCATTTTAATGTTGTTGTTGTTGTATTAAGTGTATTGAACATGAACTAAATCATTCCCTATCTAGATATTGAAGAATCCTAGCTTATTTGTATTTTAATTGATTGAGTTGTTTTATTCTTATGAGGCTTAATGATTATTGCCAATTGATGATAGCATGCTTATTGATTAGTTGCCATTTTCATATTATTGACTTGAGAAAGCTTGATATGAATTGATTACTCATAAGGGTTGAGGATTGATTGGGGTGCTAGAGATAGACCTACAAGATCCTTTGGTTTATAGTTCCTTGTTCTTAATGCAAGATCTACTTAATTGTGTTTGAGAAGAGATTCTGGCACTCTACTTAGTGATTAGGGATTAATTCACTCGAGAGAGGTTTTAGTCTAAGTTAGAGGAATGCCAACTCAACTCTATCAAGTAATGTAATTGAGGCTAGGGGGATTCAATATCTGGATAGTATCATTATCATCAAACCTTTTTACACAACACACAATTTATCTTTGCTTGCATTTATTTAAGTTAGCTGTCTTTAATTATAAAACATCACAAAAATATTAATTTGCTAAACAACAGTTAAGATTTGTACTAGTGCTTGCCTTGTCCTCAGTGGAATGATAACTCACTCACTACTTTATTACTTGGGTGACCTGTGCACTTGCGGTATTGTTATAGCGCAGCTCGCGCGAACCAGTCTTGACTATGCATTCTTTTCTTTGATCTTCTTGCCTCATCACCTTAGTAATTATTAGATTTGTCAAAAGTGTAAAAACATATTAGGGCAGGTCATTGGGTTTACTAGCCAATAAAAAGCAAGCTAAAATCTTATGAAGGCTCAAAGAGATAAACTAGGGATTGACATTAATAGGCGGATAATAGTTGTTGGCTAACCAAATAATGCCTCGATCATCTCTCCCTAAACTAAGCAGAGTTCAATTTTGCCTCGAAAGTTCATCAAAGCATGTTCTAAGATGGACTAGGACCTAGACAAAAGTTATTATGCAGGAGTCCTCTCTAAGTAAGCATACACAACTCAATGTTATAGAACAATTCCCTCACCTAGTAAAGTCATTTAAATTATAATGCATAGATATACTAATTTGTGAACATCAAGCTAGATTCGTCATTGGTTGAGCACCAAAAAAAAAGACCATGAAAAATTTAATGAAAAAAATTTATTCAAACATTCTTAATTTGAAAACAAAATATAATTTTTCCAAATAAGTACAAAAGAAAGCAAAATAAAAAGAACAACACTTCAAGCTAAGGGAGGTTTGTTGTATAAAATTTCTCCTTATTCCACATCTTCAATACTCCCATCTTAAAAGGTGGATAAGACAAAATCTTCCTCCAATCCTCCTCCTACCATGAAGGTTGTTGGTGGTGGCACTTTGTTGAACCTAGGCAGAGGATTATCCTTTGTATTGGGCTTATTAGGCTAAGGCAGCTTACCACTATCAATAAGATCTTGAATCTCATGTTTCAATCGGGTGCATCTATCTGTCTCATGTCCTTGAGTCTGATGAAATTGTCAAAAAGCTTTAGTATCAAAGTTTGGAGGTAAAGGATTCGGCAAGGGTCGAAGAGCCAATGGTTGTAATAACTCCTTTTTATATAACTTGTGGAAAATCCAAGACAGAGGTTTATCCAATTTCAAAAACTGTCTTCTACTTCCTTGACCAGCTGCATTAACATCGACTTCCTTATGTGCACTTTGATTGCCAGATTGGTAATTCTATTTTGCAGAAAAATGGTTCTTCTCTCTTTCCCATTCTTCTATTTGCAATCTAGCTTGGAGAAGATCTTTGAAATCCCTTATAAGGGTGTGAGATATCCTTTCATGGAGGTGGACAGGATGCCTCTAACTATCATCCTGATTTGATCTTACTCATTAGGCCTACTTTTGAGAAGTACAGCTTTGTTTCTCCATCTATTTACATAATCAATAAAGTTCTCATTTGGTCTTTGCCTAATGGTCTCCACCTCCATTATGGTAACTTCTAGCTCAACATTGTACCCATACTGCTGAATGAAAGCTTTATACAACATATCCCAATCTTTTTGGGTACTTTCCTCCAAGGTATTGAACCAATTCTGCACAACAAGATCCAATGAGAGCATGAAATACCTTAGAGTTTGAGCCTTAGTAGTTCTGGCAGACTGCATGGCAGTGATGTATTGCTTAACATGCAAGTGAGGATTTCCTGCACCATTGTACCTAGAGAAGGAAGGGATCTTAAACTTATAAGAGACCTCCTCATCTTGTTCAAACAGCTTGTCTATTTCTGAAATCTTATCTGCTTTCAACTTTTTTTCAAATTTCTTCTCTAAATCAACAATCATCTTCTCCACATTAGATCTTTTGGTCTTTTCCATAGTTGCTCTTTCCACAATCTTCGGCTCTTTCTTCTTATCTTGAGGACCATGGAAGTATTGAGCCCAGTCATCATCATTATCAATAACTACCTTGTCATCATCGAAGGCTACTTCACCAATGAAGGCTACTTCGCCAACCTTAGCCTTCCCTTTGTCCTTTGGTTTCTTTGTCCCTTCCCAAAAGTACAGCCAGTTGGCTCCTCATAGTCTCAGCCAAGGCCTCCTTTAACTCTTTCATCTTGGTACTGAGGGTGTCGTCCACCATCCTTTGAATTTGTTCAGGATCCATTGCTTTTGGTGAGAAGCTAATTGAGTTGCTACTGGATTCTTCATCACTGGCGTAGGTTAGTTGTCGTATGCTTTTGAACTGCTGTACTCCAAGTTTGTGAGCTAGAAAGAATCAATGCCATGTAATGAAATGAGTGTATGCATGTATGCATAAATAACAAGCAAACAAAGGTTATTAGGATGTTCCTTCCAACATTATGACTTCTATACACGAATAGCGAGTCTCTTTTCCTAGGTATAGGGTCAATAAAATACCAACATGGGATATCTTGCTTATGAGAAATTCCCTCAGACGATTTTAATCAATAGTTATATTTTCAAAAATGGAAGTCAGTTCATGATAATTCTCATTAATTAGGCTTTTAATCCATCCAATCAATTAAAATAGCTTTTATACTATATTGGATTAAAACTAAATTAAGAGGTTTTTTATAAATAGATCTCTCATTCAAAAAAGTAACTAATAATTCATGCAAAAAAAAAAAGCCCATGATGAATAGTTCTTAGCATAAGCTAGGCTCACAATTGATTTTTGGTATTTCATAATTGACCTAAATATTTGTAAGCTCTTTTGTAATCAAAAAATAATTTTGTTTTAAAGCCCTTAGGCCAAAAGGTTGAAAAAAAATTTGACCAATCTTGAAAAGACTATCTAGAAGGTTTTAAAATTTTGGAATTTTAATCTCTTGAATTTAAAGGAAAAAATTGTTTTGAGCTTAGAATATAGGTAGGTCATATTAGAAAAAGGGAAAACCAAATAAACCATAGTTCAAACTAAGATATATCAACCATAGTCAAATAGCAAGTATTTAGGGTAAAAACCTAAGAAAAATAATTAGGCCAATTACATGAGCTTTAGTCTTTGGGTTGAAAGGTTTTAGGCTCCCATATCAAGTATATACAAGGTTATGAGTGGTTATTCCATGCTCAATCTCCATAACTTGAGTGAAAGTATGGTATCTCTTACATAACACAACATAGGTTACATGGGCATCCTAACTCACGTACACAATACAATCTAATTGATGTAATGGATAATAACATAATAAGAAAGAATAAAATAATATAAAGACCAATGGAATCAACTTCTCTTATCCCCAGTGGAGTCGCCACTGTGAGCGAGGATTTTTGTCCCCACTCTGATGTAGAATGGTTCTTATGACTTCGGCACTATTAGGCTAAGGGCCTTAAAGAAAATGGGCCTAAACACGGAGAAAAGGGAGTCACCACCTGGAAAGGCCGGGAAAAAGAAAGGGGTGGATGACTCAATTCCTAAGGTATTGGGTGCGCATGGGGAAGGTGAGAATGACCCAGCACCCCTACAGCGCTCGGTTCATTAGAATCGGCCTCCTTTTCAGGTCTTAATATTATAAAATTCTTAAGTATAATGATATTATCCATAATACATGAAATCATGAGAATAAATAATCACTTTATTAAAAACCATAGCAAGTTCAAACAAAATAAATGGATAGGCACCCATCCATGGATGGAAACATGCCTTTACAATTGTCCAATGTCCAAAAGAAAATGAATAAAATAGGATACCCACCAATTGGTGAAAACATATCCTTTACATTGATCCAAAACTTAAAATAAACCAAGTTACATGAAACTTAATCAATTGAGATACCCAATCATGAAAACATACCTCTTACAATTTCATGAAACTAGAAATAAATCAAAGCATTCATTTGAGCACTCAGTGTAACTTAAGCTACTGTAACTTACAAACTAGGTTGAATTTGTGAATTAGAGTTTGGGATTTGAAAAACTAACATTATTATTTTTTTTTTTAAAAAAAAGGGATTAAGCTACTGTGAAGGATGAAAATAGAATTAATTAGAATTTAGGGTTTATGAGAATTAGGATATGAAAAATTATGAAGGCAATATTAGGGTTTATGGTTTTTCTGGAAAAGAGATTAGGGTTTATGAAAATAAGGTTAAATCTTTTGATACTGGAAAAATAGGGCTGCTGAAACATGTTTGTAATTAAATAATCATGTGTTAAAAATATCAATTTAAAACATATAAGTTACTGTAACTTAAGCTCATAGGCTATGGATTTAATTTGTATAATTGACAAAACAACACCATTAAACCGTGCTCCATGTAAACTGATATGAACTGAAATTAAAGGATATAGCCTACTATAACTAAAATAGACAAAGAACATTTTATATAAAATATGTTTAGAATTTACCATCGTTTGTTGGCTCCACCACATTACTCGATGAAACTCTAGCTGAGAAAGACCAAGGCAATCTATTGGTTGCCTTTGTAAAGTTATTTTTTCTGTGTCTTTTGTTTCTTCTCTCTTCCTTATTTTCTTTCTTTTCTTTTCCTTAATCACTTTGGTTGCTCCTTCCTTGCTCTCTGTCTCTTTTTCTTTCACCGTTGATGAAGTTTGTCGAAGTTCCAAAGTCAAAAAAAAGTCCCGCTTTAGGTTTTTAAAGTCTGTATTTATAAGAGTCTATTAGGTTAAACGGTGGAAGCTTTCTATTTTCAAATCGGATCCTCTGATGCATATCGAATTAAAAACCACTTGAATTCCTAGAAAAACTAGCCCATATCAGACTCAAACCAAGCAAACCAAAGTAAAACAATTTTAATCTTCAAAATATAGGTCCATATCGAATTAGGAAGGCCCCAATTTGATATAGAGCCTATCCCATTTCAAAATTGGCTTCCAATTCAATATGGGACCTTAAGTTAAGGTCCCATATCGAATTGGAAGTTCCAATTAGATATGGGACTTATCCCATATCGAATTGGAAAAGTCCCAATTCGATATGGGACCATCCCAATTCGATATGGCCTGTCCCATATTGAATTTGAAGGACCGGTTTGACTCGGACACACCCCTGAATGCCCTAACATCAAATCAGACCTTACTAAATCTTCAAAACAAACCTCTTTAGGGTTTTAAAGATTCAACCATTATACCATCTAATCAAAAGGTTTATGACTCAAACAACCGACTAGTTAGGGTCAAAATCAAGGGTCTATACATCTAGCTTAAAAAACATTTCTAAGGAAAATAACAATTTAAAAGAAGAAATAAGTGAGCTAAAAAATTCTATTTCTAAGTTTTATAAGGGTAAGGAAACCTTGGATACATTGATTAGTGTCCAAAGACCACCTTCCTCCAAGTATGGGTTAAGGGTTTAATGCTCATCTACTACTTCGTCTAATGCATAAACATTTGTTAAACCATCTACAACTGAAACTTCAAGTGTTGAAGTTGTAAAGAATGCACAAGCACACACTAAGCCAAAATTCATTAAAAATAATACTCTTAACTCTGGAACTAGGGCTCTAAGAGCAAATTATATATATATATATACAAAAGGCATGAACACAATCACAAGCATGTACATACACAATCCTATCACACACACATGTGATTGCCAATTTAATTCTTCAAGGTTCAATCAAAAAGGAATACATAAATATAAAACCTTGTATCAATGCTAATATTGCATGAAATATGGACACAAAAGTATATTTCATTATATTAGAAAGGTACACCTCAAATTAGAGGATCCCTCTAATACTAACCTCCAAGGACTCAAATTCATTTGGGTACCTAAAAGAAGATGAGCATTGTTGTTTTATAGGTATGCCTAAAATCCACTATCAATGAAAATGTTTGGCTTATGGATAGTGGATGCTCCAGGCACATGACCAGCAATGCAAAATGTTTTACAACCATCACTTACAAGTAAGGAGGTGATATTACTTTTAGAAATAATGCTAAAGGTAAAATCATTGGCATTGGTTCCATTGTCATGCTCGGTAAGAATATGATTAAAAATGTATGGCTTGTTGATGGATTGAAATATAATTTGCTTAGTGTGAGTCAATTGTGTGATAAAGGGTATAATGTAAATTTTGACTCTAAAGGATGCAAAGTTGCTTCATCCAATGGTGAACTTGCATTCAAAGGAGTTAGAATTGGAAATACATATAAAATTGACTTACATTCCAATAATGCATTTGAAAATTTGATTACCATCAATAATGATTCATGGATTTGGCATAGGAGATTAGGACATGCTAACATAGATCATTTACAATACCTAAGTAAAGAAGATCTTGTATATGGTCTCCCTCAAATAAAATTCAACAAGGATAAAACAACAAAAGATTTCATTTAAATCCAAGAACATTGTGAGCACTTCTAAACCACTAGAACTAATTCATTTGGATTTTTTTGGTCCAAATAGAGTTGTTACCTTAAGTGGCAAGTTATATGCATCTGTACTTGTTAATAATTGCTCAAGGTTTACATGGGTTAATTTCTTAGCTCAAAAGAATGAAACTTTCAATCATTTCAAAATTTTTGGAAGAAGAGTTCAAAAAGAAAAAAGGCTATGTAATCACATCTATTAGAAGTCATCATGGCAAAGAATTTGAAAATGAGAACTTTGAAAATTTTTGCAATGAATTTAGGATTTCACGTACCTTTTCGGCTCCTAGAACACCATAACAAAATGGTGTGGTTGAAAGAAAAAATAAAACATTAGTATAAATGGCTAGAACAATGCTCAATGAGCATGATTTACCATCTTACTTTTAGGTGAAAGCCGTTAATACCCCATGTTATGTTTCAAATCATGTTTACAAAAGGCCATTGTTAAACAAAACCTCTTATGAGCTTTGGAATAGAAGAAAACCTAAATTTTATACCTTAGAGTATTTGGATGCAAATGCTTCATATTAAATACCAAGGATAATCTTGGAAAATTCTCATCCAAATCAGATGAAGGCATATTTTTAGGGTATTCATATTCTAGAAAGGCATAAAGAGTATTTAATAAGAGAACACTAGTAGCTGAAGAATCAATGCATGTTATCTTTAATGAATCCTCTAAACTTGATCAAAGGAAAGGTAGTGCTCTTGATAATTTTGTAGATCATAGAATTATCACTTACACTATCCACCAAAAAAGTGATGAGAATGAAAAGGTCACTCAACGTAACTTGTTTTTCTTATATGCTCTTGTACATAATGATCCCATCCAAAGTGCTAGATTTCTTATAGATAACTTCTTACACCATGGGATGTGTAAGGCAGTCACCTTTTTTTTCTCCTCTCAAATCACACAACTAGCTAGACACTTAGGCCATCTAACCCCTAAAAATCTTAAAATCCTGTAACACCCCCACATCCAATGCACACACACTACAACCACAACAATGTAGCATAAGTGCACCAAACATAGGGATGCTACGATTTTCTTCAACATTCAAAACATTTAAATAAATACAATACTATTATCATTATATATTATAGAAAAGTAGATCATTTACTTTTAAAATAAAACACATTAGATATATATATATATACATTCATATAGTTATTACACAGCGGAAGTCATAAAATATTTACATATTTGAAAACACTTAATTCCATATTTACAAATATACATATATGTACATTTAATCAATACTTTACAAAATATAAAAGAGTTATACATGATTGGCAAGTTTTCTTTGATCTTTAAGTCTCCAAAATCAACTCTTCACTGTCTACCCTCGGTCGGTTTCGAAGAGCTTTCGGGATCAACTCTATCAACTCTATTACCTGCGCGATTAAACACTATCGCGCTAAGCCAATGGCTTAGTAAGATAGTCATGCTAATGTTATGCTTTAATGCAATGCAGTACCAATTCTCAATCCATATTATGCATGTAACATCATATATGTCAATTTGATAACATAGCTTTCCATTTTATAACTCAACATTTATATATATAGGCATATCATACTTCACATCTTATCATAGACCTCATTTATATTCATTTAATCATTCATCATCAACAATAAGCTAAGGCAACCATCATTCATGACTCACATTAACCATAGACAAGCATGGGCCCAAAACACACTAATATGCTATTCAATTTTCAGAGTTAATGTTTTGGTTCTATCATCACATTTATCAACATCATATACCCAACTAGGCTTCAAGGATTAGGTTCAACCAAGCTTCAAGGGGAGCAAAGCATGCTAAGCTTCAACCCAACTTGGCTTCAAGAACCAACCCAACCTAGCTTCAAGGGTGGTAACATCTCAATTAGGCTTCAAGGATTCAATCCAACCTAACTTCAAGAGATTGTTACACTTACTAGGCATGCCACCAACAACAAACTCTGAAAATAGAATAACACATTAGCCACACAATTCATTTATTATTCAATTATCATTTCCATTTCCAATTATCATCAACATTTAGGCATACATGCCTTCTTTCTCTCAATATCATCATCATAGCCAATAACAATGGCTTTGTATCACATTTCACATTTCAATTCATATTATGCATAAAGCATCATTGATATCACATCTTTGATAAAACATTTCAAGGTACATTACTCACAAAACACATTACCTTTCACAATGCATAACATAACCTTGTTTAAATCTCAACAATGCAATTAGGGCAAAGAACAATTTATATGATTCATAGCTTTAGGATCTTTCATATGCATTTGATTAGCTCATTCATAGTTTAAAGTATGTTTAAAGTGTTTAAGTTTAGGTTTAGGAACCAACCTACCTATGAAGAACCAAAACATTGCAACTAGGTCAAGGAAAACAAAACTTACCTAACCCATATGAGGGACACGGGCAGCACACATGAGGGACACGGCCAAGCTTGTGGCCGTGTCACTCAACCCAATTGGACAGTAAGCAACACGAGCAAGGGACACGGCCAAGCTTGTGGCCGTGTCTCTCAACCAAACTTTGGCAGTAGCAAACATGGCTTGGGGACACGGCCGTGTCTCCCAAAAATCAATCCAACACCTTCAAAATTTCATGTCTTGGCCGTGTTTCCCATAGCTTTTTGGCCGTGTCACCCATAACCAAAACCCTAACCAAAGCCAACACTTTCCCAATTGCATTTAAACTTAATATACATCATACCACATGTTTCAAATGAACATAAACAATGTTCTAAACACATATTCATCATAAAAATCACCTCATAACACATTAATATTACACTTAAACACAAATTATCTCAAAACCCTAAAATCACCATCTTTCAAAATCAACATCCACCACTTCCAACAACAACACCTATTTAAACTCTTAACTTAAAACCAATTCAACACTTGAGAACACAACACAAACACATCTAATCATCAAACCAACAAATCACAAATCACCCTAATCATAACTTCAACACTACTACCAAAATAAGTAAAGGAAACAAAAGAATACTTACCTTAGATGAAGAAATTCCACAATTCTTTCACCAAAGCTCTCAATTCCTTCTTCAATTTGATCTTAGTATCAAGAACACTTCTCCTTCCCTTTTGCTAATGGAGAGCCGGCCACCTCTTGAAAGAAAGAAGAAAAGATGAAGACACCAAGTCAAATTTTGCTTTTAATCTCCACCAAGTGTTCTTATCCAAGCAATTACCAAAATGCCCTCACTCAATTAACTAACTTCTTGTCTCATATAAGCCCTTATATGTAATTACACACTTAACACAAAAATATCTCTCTTCCTTTGACTCATCCTTTGACCCATTTATATGTTATATATATCCTCATATACACAATATATACCATTCTCTCTAAACCCTAATTCTTTCCCAAAACACTTATACACAAGCATTCTCCTTCCAATTTCTTTTCTTATCCCATCATATACAAACAATTCAATTTATAACAACAACAACAATAACAATATGCAAAACTTCTAGGGCATAAATGAGGATATTACAATTCTCCCCCTCTAAAAAGAAATTTCGTCCTCGAAATTACCTGATATCAAGTCTGAAACAACTGAGGATATTGCTCTCGCATGGTTTGTTCACTTTCCCAAGTTGCTTCCTCTTTTGCATGATTCTTCCAAAGAATCTTCACCAATGGCACTCTCTTGTTTCTCAACTCTTTCACATCATATGCTAAGATAGCAACTGGTTCCTCTTCAAATGTCAAGTCTGGGCTCACTTCAATAGATTCAAATGGCAACACATGAGATGGATCCGACCTGTACCTCCTCAACATAGATACATGGAACACATTATGAATACGATCCAACTCAGGTGGCAAAGCAAGTCTATACGCCACTGGCCCAACTCTTTCTAACACTTCATACGGTCCGATGAAACGAGGACTCAATTTCCCTTTCCGACCGAACCTCAAAATCTTCTTCCAAGGAGATACCTTCAAAAATACCTTATCCCCAACATCAAACTGAATGTCTCTCCTCTTCAGATCTGTATAGGACTTCTGTCGGTCTGAAGCTGCTTTTAACCTGCCCCGAATCAACTTCACTTTCTCTTCAGTTTCTTTAATCAAATCAGGCCCAATTAACTTACTTTCCCCAAGTTCATTCCAACACAGCGGTGTCCTACACCGTCTACCATACAGTGCTTCGAATGGTGCCATACCAATGCTGGATTGGTGACTGTTGTTGTAAGCAAACTCTACAAGAGGTAAGAATCTATCCCAACTTCCAGTGAAATCGATGACACAGCTTCTCAACATATCCTCAATGATCTGTATCACCCTCTCAGACTGTCCATCCGTCTGTGGATGAAAAGCAGTGCTGAAATGCAGTCGAGAACCCAAAGCACTATGCAAACTCTTCCAAAATCTCGAAGTAAACCTGGGATCTCGATCAGACACTAAAGAAGTTGGAACACCATGCAATCTCACAATCTCATGGATGTACAGCTCAGCCAACCTCTCCAAAGAGTAATCCATCCGAATCGGAAGGAAATGAGCTGTCTTAGTCAATCTATCCACAATCACCCATATGGCATCATGTTTCCTTTGTGTCAAAGGCAATCCAGACACAAAGTCCATTGTCACTCTTTCCCACTTCCATTCTGGCACTGACAACGGTTGAAGCAACCCAGTGGGAACTTGATGCTCTGCTTTAACCTTCTGACAAGTGAGACATTTTGATACAAACTCAGCAATGTCTCTTTTCAACCCAATCCACCAATAATGCTGTCTCAAGTCATGATACATCTTTGTATTGCCTGGATGCATAGCAAACACTGACTGATGAGCTTCTTCCAAAATGACCTTTTTCAAAACAGCATCATCGGGTACACACAATCTGTTCTTGAACCAGAGACTCCCATCACTTTTCACAACAAAATCTCTAGATTTTTCATTCTGACAATCTGAAATAATCTTCTGAATCTTCTTATCAGCCAACTGAGCCTCTTTAATATGATCCAACAAAACTGGTTTCACATGCAACTGTGCTAACAATGCACCATCATCACAAGGTACAAAACTAGCACACAATGCTCTCAACTCAACAAGCAACGAGAGCGAGTAAAAAGTTAAACCAGCTAAAGACTTTCGACTCAAGGCATCAGCAACAACATTTGCTTTACCTGGATGATAATCTATCAAGCAGTCGTAGTCTTTAATCAATTCTAACCATCTTCTCTGGCGAAGATTGAGTTCTTTCTGGACACCCAAATACTTCAAACTCTTGTGATCAGTGTAAATGAAACATTTCTCCCCAAACAGATAATGGCGCCAAATCTTTAATGCAAAGACAATGGCTGCCAATTCCAAATCATGGGTAGGATAGTTAAGCTCATGCGGTTTCAACTGACGAGATGCATAAGCTATAACTTTCCCTTCCTGCATTAGCACACAACCCAAACCAATATGTGAAGCATCACTGTAGATCACATAGGGTTGGCCTTCTATAGGTAAAGTGAGAACAGGCGCTCGAGTCAACATATCTTTCAACTGTTCAAAGCTAGCCTGACACTGATCCGTCCACACAAATCTCACTCCCTTACGAAGCAATCTGGTGAGTGGAGTAGCTATCACAGAAAACCCTTCCACAAACCGCAAAGCATGCTAATGTACATCATACCACATGTTTCAAATGAACATAAACAATGTTCTAAACACATATTCATCATAAAAATCACCTCATAACACATTAATATTACACTTAAACACAAATTATCTCAAAACCCTAAAATCACCATCTTTCAAAATCAACATCCACCACTTCCAACAACAACACCTATTTAAACTCTTAACTTAAAACCAATTCAACACTTGAGAACACAACACAAACACATCTAATCATCAAACCAACAAATCACAAATCACCCTAATCATAACTTCAACACTACTACCAAAATAAGTAAAGGAAACAAAAGAATACTTACCTTAGATGAAGAAATTCCACAATTCTTTCACCAAAGCTCTCAATTCCTTCTTCAATTTGATCTTAGTATCAAGAACACTTCTCCTTCCCTTTTGCTAATGGAGAGCCGGCCACCTCTTGAAAGAAAGAAGAAAAGATGAAGACACCAAGTCAAATTTTGCTTTTAATCTCCACCAAGTGTTCTTATCCAAGCAATTACCAAAATGCCCTCACTCAATTAACTAACTTCTTGTCTCATATAAGCCCTTATATGTAATTACACACTTAACACAAAAATATCTCTCTTCCTTTGACTCATCCTTTGACCCATTTATATGTTATATATATCCTCATATACACAATATATACCATTCTCTCTAAACCCTAATTCTTTCCCAAAACACTTATACACAAGCATTCTCCTTCCAATTTCTTTTCTTATCCCATCATATACAAACAATTCAATTTATAACAACAACAACAATAACAATATGCAAAACTTCTAGGGCATAAATGAGGATATTACAAATCCTAAGTGATCCCCTTGATCCAGCCGCTAACTCCATCAACCTAGACTACCTTAAGCATACTAGATGTATCCAAAAGGTTGGTGATCATTATGAGTATACCTTTGGAAGCAAGGGAGTTATCCAAAGAGAGAGAAAGAGATCTAGGTACCACATTATGGAAGAAGAAGGTGAACCTACTCATGTAGAAGTTGAGCAACCCCCCAGACCTTCCAAACCTTCCAAAGAAAAGGGTGAGTCAGCCAAAATCCAAAAGCTCATCCTCAAGGCCATAAATTCTCTTCAAAACTAATTCAATCATTTTAAGAAGGATGTAAACATGAGGATAACAAAACTCAACAAGAAGGTTGATCTTATTTCCCACATTCATCATGACATATATGATTTACAAGGGAAATTTAATATTCCTCAATGTGAGTTAATTGAATGGGATATAAGTGAGCATACTGAAATTCCTTATGAAGAATCCTCCCAATCATCTCATGGTTACTCTCCCTTTCCTTCTCTTTATGGTAATGATAATGAAAGAACTTCAACTCCTCCACCATTAAGGAAAGGAAAAGAAAAAGTAATTGATTAATGTTATTTCTTTGCTTTTCTATTCTTTCATGTACTTGTCATATGAAATGAAACTTCCTTTTCTATTTTCCTTGTACCTTTTTCTATTTCTTGCACCTTATTATCATTTTCTTTTTGCCTTCGTCAAAAGGGGAGAAGTGTATGAATTTACTTATCTTGTTATTCCTATACAAAAGGGGAGCTAATTAATCCATAAAGGGAAAGATAAACACAGGGTAAGAAATTAATCATGCATTTCACAAACATTAATCATTTAAGGGGGAAGCAATTAAAATCAAAATACCATTTACATTAACACTTGCATTTTAATTACAAATTGATGCATGCACTTGATTATTCTTAAATTAAATTCAATTTGATTGCCAAAGTCAAAAAGGAGGATATTGTTGAGATTATTGGACAATCAAACTATATTTTGATTATTGACAATCAAATTGATAAAGTACTAATAATTTAAAACAGCCATGTATTGCAGGGATAAAAACTGAGTCTTTGTGTGACCTCCTAAGCTAGTTAGTGGTCGTACACAAGCAGCCAAGTAGAGAATCAAACAGCGCATATAGAATTACCGAGCTAGATGTACAATTGCCTGAGCAAATGCAAAGCTAAGCACGCAATGAAGCTGCATACCGAGATGGATGTGCGACCGACCGAGAAAACCAGTGAATGCACAGCTATACCGAGCTAAATCCACAAATCTCATAGAAGAGTTCGCATTGTCAGTGAGCGATGAAGTCAGGATGCTAAAACTTTATGTGACATCACAAGAAGCACGAGCAATCGCACAAAGCAATGACCAAAAACATAAAAGTGGCAGAAGAGATGGCAGTCAACTCTCACGGTACTTCCTCAATGCTCAAAGCCTCGTACGACCGTCCAACTTAACCTAGTGACTGCACAATTCCAGCAGATTTGAATTTTAGTGCCAAATACCTTGGACTAATAATGATCGAACATGTGGATGAAGAAATTTAAATTTTACAGTAACCTTGTGCCAAGCGATTGCACACCGAGCTATGTGTTTGCACAACATAAAGGTATGGGAGAGCTAGATTCTGTAGGGCAACAAACTCTAACCATTGGAATTATCCGTTATAGAGAATTTTAAAATTGTGCGACCGAACACCGAGCTTCAGCACCAAATTAGTGGAAGACAAGCACTAAACATGTGGGAACCACCTCAAACGACTAGCTCAAGCCAAAAAGCTATAAATACTACAATAAAATTCATTATTGTGGTTAAATAGTGATTGTAATTATATTGAAAAATATCTTTCATTTTTCTTGTATCAAAATCTAAAAACTTATAATCCTTGAGTGTTGGGTGTGAGCATTAAACACCATTAAAAGTTTGAGTGTGAGCTTGGAAACACTTAGGTTTTAGAGTGAGCCTTGGAAAAACTCATGTAAGGGTTGTGAGGATTGATATCAACCCATTGTAAAGTTTAGTGTGAGCTTGTTAAAATACCAAGTTAGAGTTAAGCTTGTAAAAACTCAAGATTAGTGGAACCTTAACAAGTTGTTAAGGAAGTGGATGTAGAATTGAGGTAAATTTGAACCACTATAAATCTCTTGTGTTCATTCTTCTCTACTCTACTTCATCTTCATCTTGATTCTCTTCATTTTGCTTTTAAAGTTTTAATTTATCATCGCTACTTGAATCAACCAACTCACCCCCTCTTGGTTGCTAATTTAGGACAACAAAACTGAATAATTGAAATAATAATTGATTTATTAGTAATAATATTAAATTATATTTTATTATATTGATTTGTTACTTAACATTTAATATTATATATAACTAAAGTAATTTACTAATTTAACAAAAAAATAAAGCAAATATAAATATAATTAATGGTTATATATAAGTTTTATTTTATCATCTAATTAATATTGATTTACATATTTTATAAGATTACCAAATTAATAAAATATAAATTAAATTTAAAAACTTTAATTATTAATAAACTATTAATTAAATATTTTGAAATTGAATTTGCATTCAACATGTTTATATGAATAATTTCTATCAAGTAATTCATTATAATACTATTAGTAATTTTCAATAAAAACTATTACAAACATTAACAATAATTAATAGTATTAGTGATCGTAGAGATAAATAAATTGCAAATGAATTTGAGAATTATAATAAATAATACAACTACTAATTTAGGTATAATTTAGGTATAATTACTATAAATTGTTAAAATTTTATAAGATGTATTAAAATTTAATTACATAAATAATACAACTACTAATTTAGGTATAATTACTATAAATTGTTAAAATTTTATAAGATGTATTAAAATTATTTTTCATATTATGTTATGTAATATATTTATTTTATCATTTCTATTATATAAAAAGACACATACACACCCCTTAATTTCTTTTATTTTTATATTTTATTAATTAAATATATAAATTTCATTAAAATATTTTTATAATATTTATTTCTAAACTATAAAAACTACTTTGTTTTCATTCATAAATAATAACTTAAAATAGTTAAGTTACTGCTTTTTTAAATTTAAATATGAATGAAAATTATAAACAATGGTTAAATTATATGTTATTAGAGTAATTAAATATATAATTATTATTTTATTACTAATCAAAATAAATTTATAATTTAATTTTAAAATAAATGAATAGCAATTAAATATAATTTTCTAGTTATATTTTACATATTCAAAAGTCAAGATATCTCAATTTTTTTATATTCTCAAAATGATGTTGTTTTGCTCAGATGGCACCGTTTTGAATATCTTGACACTATCACTTTTAAGTTTTAACCTAAACCTAATAAACACTAACAATATAAATCTAATTAAACGTTAAAATTTGAAATAATTTAATGTTGAATATTGAATATTTTAATTTTATTTTATTTTATTAAGGATATTAAATGTTGGATATAAGTAATAATTTATTATATTTATTTTGAACTATAAAAATTAACATTGAATGTTTGTTATTGCTAAAATAATTAAATAATATTTTATTATTAAAGTTTAAACAATGGAGATAAATCACTAAATATCCATATCCAAATGGAAAATCATGAGAACTGAATCGTAGAACAGAATTTTTCTGAAAAATGCAAAGTAATAAAATGCATAGATTTTTATTTTCGGCTCAGTCCGAAGATGGCATTTCATAATTTTTTGACATTTGATTTGGTTCTGGAAATTTTTCAATCTTTAGACTGCTCCTGACAGTGCTCAATCCTATGCCAACTCATTTTGACAACTTCAGTTAAAACTGATGAATTCATCAATTTATAAACTTAGAAACCAGGATAACCTCATGCACACATAATTTTTTGAACTCAATAGAAGTATTGGAGATTCCTAGGAATTGAGTGACCGTCCCTCTCTTTTTCTTGATCTAAATCGGGTGACGAATCCTAGTCTCTAAGCCTAGGCATGTTTTCCTTAAGAACTCTATCCTAAACAATATCATAGGCACAATAATCATTCCACTGGAAGTTTGGAGCCAGGTCCATTTGTTGGGTTAAGTTCATTTGTTTGGGGCCTATGGTTCAATTCTAACACTTATAGATTGTAGGATGGTCACACATTTCCCAATAACAGGAAAAGAGGGTGAGCGTATTTGGTTTATTTGGTTCGCTACTTGAATTTAAATTTCAAGAATGCCCGCATATTCTTTAAATTGAGAATTAGAATCATATAGTTCTATCTATTTTGCAATAGATGTTTTCAATCCATTTTCAATTGTTTTTTTATTATGCTTTGGAGATTTGTTTACAAAATTAAATAGAATTGAAACAAATACAATGAGATTGGGTTGGATTTGTACCTCTTTTTTTAAGGGTTGGGAAGGAAAGATTGTATAGTGCTTTGCCAGATTGTAGTTTCACTTAGGAAGGAAATTGAATGCCAAAATGAACTAAATATCTCTATCTATTTCTAATCTTGAGGTGAAAAATCAAACTAAAAAGCTCTTCTCATTACCAAGCATGAGCTAAAGATTGAACTAAGAAAGCTCTTTCTATTGCTAGGTATGAGTTAAACTTCTACCCTTATTTAGTGTGTTTAAGTCATTGTTTGATGTTTTTTGGTGTGTTGAACTGAAGAGACAGATTTAATGTTATAGGTTTGAACTAGGAGAAAATTTTCTCCTTTTTCGATGTGGAATTAGCTATAAGAACATATAATCAAAATTTTTAGTTAAAAATTATGAAAAACCGATGTTGGATTTCCACCTAAGGTGAGGTTTTTGAAATCTTGAGGCAAGGTTGCAGCATAGGCTTTTGCGCACCTGCTTGCATAAGTCGGTCATACCTGCTTTGATTTTTTTCATTCATTCTAACCCATTTTACATATGATTTGAGTCATTATTCATCCAATAGCTTCTTAACTCCTCTGTTACATGCTAACAATCTTTCAAAGATTCATGTAAATTTATATCTTATTCTGAGAATTGCACAAATCCAATTATATGTAGTTGAATGCCTTAGAGGTGCTAAATTATAAGTTTATATATTTGGGTCATCATAGCGCAAGACTCTATATTTGACAATTGCTAGTGTGGGTGCATCAATATATTGTCTAACTTACATAATCATGATAAAGACCCATCAATCACAGGTAGTTATGCAACCCACTTACTCCAATTTGCAACTAAGGAAGTAGCATATAATCACCTCTATTTTACCTAGGAGATTGGTCTTAAAGGATGTCGACCTCACATTTAAGGTCTACTTGGCTGCTCTAAAGAGGCCCATGAAGTGACCTTCTTTCCATACATTGGAAAAGGTCAATTTTAATGAGAGTCATAGCCAAACATTCTCACTCAAAAATTAGAAAAAAAAAAAAACAATAGTAACATCTCCCTATACTTACTTTTCCCCCATGCCTTTAACATTGAACAAATTCATTGACTAAAGCATTGAAGTGTTAGTGTCAAGCCTTAAGCTTAGCCCTCTAGCACTAGTTTCTCTTTTTTTTTCCTTCTTCATGAACACCAATAGGCCTAACAACATCTTAGCCTAATTCATATAATTAGGTTCATCACCTCTGGCTCCACACTTCCACCTCCACTCAGTTAGGTCCAACACCTTTAGGCTTCATCTATTTATATCCAACACCTTCGACTCTCAATTCATAGATGATGGATGGCTTCACAGCCCAAGATCTATTGGTAAAATACCCCTTCCCCAGTCAACTTAAAATATATAATTTTTCTATTACTTTTTTCATAATTTTGAAAGGGAATTATTTTTTTTAAAAAAAAATATTATCTCATTTTCTTCTATATTTATTAAAATGTTGAAATCGCATTTTAATTATAAAATTTATGCATAATTTAATTCAAAATTAGAAAAATAAAATATAAAGATTATATTTTATTTAAAAAATAAAAATAATTTCAAAAAATATAATGATTTAGTTAATTATCAATTTAATATTTTCTTGATAACAATTCAAACTGTAATGCTAGCTTGCTTTTACTTTTATACAAACTAAAAAAATAGTTTTTGTTTAGATGTAATTACAACAAAAAATAAGTGATTTACCAACAGAATTTAGCAATATAAAAGTTTTTGTTTGCTAGTTAATAATGAATTACCAATGAAAATATAAAAAATTTTACCGGCAAACTTTTGATGAATTACCGATAAAATATTTATTAATGAAACTATAGTAGTGACGAATGCAATGTCAAAATTTATGAATAAATTTGCCATAAGAAATTTACATCATTTGTTAATTTTTTAAAAATAATTTTTTTTTTGTGAAATTTATAAATGGACATGTAGATCCATTGCCATTTTAACAATGGCAGAAAGTGTCATTTGATACATTTATAAAATTTACAAATGGATATTGTATTATCAGTCAAATTCATAAAATTTACCAATGGCACAACATTCAAATTTAAATATTTGATGGTAATTATAACCATATAGCCAAGCTACCTACTTATCTTTATGCGCCACTTACATGCTTTGTTGTTCTTTTCCCTTTTTTTTTTTTTTTTTTACTTTCTTTCGTCCTCATTTCTTCTTTCTTTCTTCAATTTTTTTTCTTTGCTCACTTTCCTCTTTCTCCCTCAACCGTTCATCATTCATACTTATGTCGGCCGGTAACTAGCATCGAGCAAGACATGTATGGTTTTTTTTATTATGTTATATTTTTTAATTTTTATGATTAAAACATTTTTTATGAGCTTAATATTTTTTTTTGTTTTTTTATTAAATAGCGTATTTTTTGTTATTTTTTTCAATATATGTTTATTTATTTAATTTATGTTTAATATATGATTTTTTTGTTTAATATATATGTTTTTTGTTCTATGTTTAGTATATATTAAATATATTTTTTTGTTATTTTGGAAATAAATTATTTAATTATTAACAAAATATTAAATTTATATAGATTTAGATTTTGTGGTAGGAATTATTTTTATATATTGGTGAATTTAGTGTTCTTTGATTTTTAGAATTTTGTTTCTATACATTTTTTCTGTTTTTGGTCTCCTATTTTTATATGTTCTTTGTAATTAATATATTGACTTATCAAAAATTAAGAAAAAAGCATAAAATAATTTTTGGACCTTGAAATTAATAATAAAAATAATAATTTAATAAAAAGAGTTTAATATTCCTTTGTAATAATAATAATAAGAAGAAGAAGAAGAAGAAGAAGAAGAACTTAATATAGTTTCAAGGCACAAATTTAAATTTATGGTAAGATTACAAAAGACAAAAATATTAATATTTCCTTTTTTTAATCATTGGTCATTTAAAATTATATTTAAATGAAAATACTAAGGTATTTCAAATTGAAAAACTACATAAAAAACATACCTCAATTAAATTCTTATTTAAAATTATTTATTCATTTTGTTTTATTATATATATATATTTATTTAAAAATTATTAAAATATTATTTAATTGATATAAATTATATAATTTTTTTTCATTTGAACATTAATGAAAAAAAATTCAGATCTTGATGTGTTGTCCAATCCAAAGGTGTGATAGGCTTGGACGTCACTTAAAATGTAAATATATATATGTATATTAAGAAATATTTACCCATATATTTAATAACATTTTTATTTTTTACATTCAAATCAACAAAATAGAGAACTACTTAACTAATATAAATCATAAGCTCGTTTATTTTTTTTATTTAAAAATATTAACATTTTTTAATTTCTAGAAAAGATAATATTTTATTGTTAATGAAATGAAAATTTGAATTGAGATTATTTTGCATTAATAGAAAAATTAATTGGAAATTTTTTGTTTAAATGTATATAAAATACTATATATCATTAAAAAAAAGTTACACTTAATATTATATTATGTTAGTTAATAATTAAACTTTAGCGTATATTTAAATATCAAGTTAAAATTTCATAAAAATAATAAAAATTTAAAAGATGAAATAATATATTTGTGTATTATTAGGTTAAGTTAGGTTAATTCAAATTTAATTAGAATATAAGGTGTTCTTTAAAAAAAATTATTATATATTTAATTATAGAAGAAATCATAAAGTTTATAAAATTATTTAAAAATCCTTTTAATTATATGTTGTATTAGTTGAAGAATTGATTAGTTGAAGTGAATGTGGTTTTGTGTGATATACTAAAATTCAGGTAGCACAAAGGTAACATATTGAAAGTGTTTTTAATTTGTATGGATATTAGACATAAAACTGTTAGTGCTTGATTTCCTTTTTCTATAACAAGGATTGTGTTATAAATATAGGAGAATCCTATTGAAATTTTAGTAGATTGAAAATATATTAAATAGAGGCTAAATTACCAAGAAAATACTTGAGCTTTATCCGAGTTTTCACTTTTATCGTAAACTTTTCTTTTATAAATTAATTTATAAATATATTTTTTTAGTTTTAAATTTATCTTTTGATCAGTTGGGATAAATTTTTTTTTATTGGGGATCTCGCTAACATGTCAGTCCATTTTTTTTCTAAAAAATAAATGGATGGATATTATAAAAAGATAACATCTATTTATTTAAAAAAAATTAAGAAAATCACAAATTAAATGGGCGTTAATTTTTTTCTTTAAAAAATATATTTGAAAAGAGAAAAATATGTCTAGTTAATTTGTTCCAATTTAAATAGATTTTTTTTTCTTTTTTATCAATTTGACAAAGAGATTACACCATCTCAAATCTAGTTAACCAACATATTATTAATACATAAAAGAAGATTTCAAATATTTAGATCTCAATCCAACTAATCAAACTAATCAGACTACATATTATACATATACTAAATCACGCACCAAAATGAATAGTTAACTTCCAAAAAAACCATACTTCTTTCATAAATTTTTTGTTTCACCTTTTTTTAAAAAAATTGTTTATTGAATTACACTCAATTTAGAATTTTAGTCATCTTATTTATATATCTAGCTTAAAATTTTAAATTATAATATTTTATTTATATATCTAGCTTAAAATTTTAAATTATAATATTCTTTCACCATCAATATTAATATTTAATTTTTATATTAAAAATTTAAAATTATTTTTTATTTAACTTTAATTTTATGTTTTTAAGAAAACAATTATTAATTAATATTTTCTAATATTTATCCAAAAAATTACTAAATATATTATTATTTTAAAAAATTAAATATGTGTGATACTTTTTATTTTTTATTTTAATTGTTATATTAGTATTGTCTTGAATTTTAAATATTAGATCATTGTATGCCTTAAAAATTTATATTATTTTATTAGAATTAAATTAATAATTTTTTTATTTTTTATTTTAATTTAATTTTTGATATTTATTAATTTTAAATATAAAATTTTAAAATACATGAATATGTGTGTTTAAAAAACAATTTTTTTAAAATGTCTTTTCAATATAATTACAATTAATCATGTTATTTAAAATAATTTTATATAAAAAATAATGTATTTTATTTTTTATATAATTTTATATAAAATAATATTTCAATAAATAATGTATTTTATAAAAAAAATAATTATGATTAAATATTAAATTTATTTAATAATTTATTAAAATAAATTATGAAAAATAATTTTATTTTCTACAATCAAATAAGATTTAATTTTTGATTTATTTTTAATACATTAAACATAACTTACTATAACTATTTTTATAATACATAAATATTAAAATCTTAATATTATAATCCACTACTTTTTATGTACTGATTATATTAATATATAAATTATTTTTTATTTAAAATATTATAAACCACTGCATAGCATAGGTCCATTATTTGGCTTGTTAAAAGCTAAAATCACAATACTAAATTTTATTCTTAACATTATTCATATTTTAGGGAGTAATATAATAAAATTAATTTCACATCACATATTTTTATTGAAAATCTTATGAGTTTGAATTTTAATAGAAATTTAGTTAAACAAATTTAAGTAATTTAAAATTATTGATTAAATTATTTTTAAAAAGTATTCTATAATCAATAAAAATTATTTTTTGCTCTCTGTGATCATTTCTTTAAATTCATAGCTACTTATTACATAAATATTCAATTTGAAATTCATTCATACGTTAGTTATATACTCAAGATTTATTGACAATTCTCGAAGCTTATATGCCATATCCTTAGGACAAAATAAACGATACTAACTACTGTATATTTAAAAATTCAGGTTACTATTATATAAATCTGCGAAGTATTGTATCATCAGAGAAAAAAAAAAACATATATATGCATACCCAATTTGAAGTTTGAATGGCAGACTAAAAAGGTAAAAAGAAGCAATAAATCCACATAAAAAAAATTGTATAAATCAGCATATGTATAAATCCCCATCCTCCATTTTCTTTTCTTTTCTTCTCTTTTAATTTTTTTTTTGTTCTTAAAAATGACATTTAGAAAACATTTAAAGAGGAAAAAACCTAAGTCAGATATTTATGTGAGCAACAATGTTAAAATATACTTTTTATAAATAAAAAAATATATCCATTACTTTTTTGCAGTGCCCATTCGTTTCGTGATTTTCTTAATTTTTTTAAAGAATAAATGAATGGATGTTATTTTTTTGTAACGACTGTTTATTTATTTTTAGAATAAAAAAAATAAAGAGAAACTGGCATCAGCAATATCTCCATTAAAACAAATTTAGTTGTTCAAAAGATAGATTTAGAATGAAAAATAAGTTTATGAACTAATTTATCAAAAAATAAAGTTTGTGATAGAAGTGAAAAACTGGGTAAATTTTAAGTTTTTTTTTTTTTTTCAGTAAGTAAGCCTTAAATAGAATTAGCCTCGAAAGATTATTATAATTGATAATAAATAATTAATAAAAGTGATAAATAAATATTAATAGGTAACAAAATACATAGTAAAATTTATTAAGTTTTAATAATCCTTAATGCATGTTTGGTGATCTTCTCATGATTTAACGATAATTCACTGAATTATTCTAGTTAAACGGTTTGAAAATAACATTATTTATAGTTAGTACCAATATAAAGAGTGATTTTACTATGAGCTGAGAATTTTGATCCAGAGTGATTGTATTTTTTATACTGTATAGACTCACAGTCTTAGAGAACATTATTCTAAGTTTGGATAAAGGGAGTCACTACCCGAATGGACTGAAAAAATAAAAAAATAGATAGTGACTCAATTCTTAAAAAATCTTCAACCCTTCAAAAAGTTAGGTATGTATAGCTATAATAAGATATATCATACAATTGTTATACACATGATTCTTTCAAGTCTTAATATTATATTATTTTTAAATATCACAATATTATCCTCTAAGCACGCAGAATAAGATATACAAAGAGCAAAAAAAGACATTTGGTTCAAATCAGATAAAATATATACATAATATGAAAATTGTGCAGAACTGGTAAAATAAACAATATAAAAATAAATAAACAACCCTCAGAAATGAAAACATAACTTTGTATATGATAATATATCTTATACACCAATCTTGAAAATAAAAGTATATTAGAAGGCCTATTACATAGACGCTAAGGGAAACATCCAAATCATGGCAAAACTGAGCATTAGAGCACAAAAAGCATCAACATCACGGATTGTATCACAATCACTCAAAATTATTATAATTAATCATAAATCATTGTAATGAAATATTTAAAGCATGTTGAATCAAAACAACAGCTTACATCCACATGGCACACCAAAAGAAATAAAATGACATCATTATTAATAAAAACACAAATCATACCACAACTGCCTCAAAATATCACATTTCAGTATAAATCATTATAATGAAACCAATCAAACACATTAGAACCAAAAACAAAGGTGAAATTGTGCGTGACATACTTATCAAGGCAAAACTGAGTCCAATTATGCAAAAAGTCCAATTTTCATCCAAAATGCCAAATTTTCATTCTGAATGCTTAAAACATGTTAAATATATAATTATATTGAGTTTTGCTCAAATTCAGTTTATAAAATCAATTTTTAGATGTCCAAAACAAATTTAATCAAATATTTTTCGGCAAAAGTTTGATGTTTAATTCGATTTTATGTTCAATGTCCAACAACCTTGAATGTCCAAAATATGTTATTTTTATGCTCAAAGGTTCAAGTTCGATTATAGTCCAAATAATAGCCAAAAATTCTAATTTTATGTCCAAAAGAAGGTTCAATCCAATGCTCATGCGATTCTTTGTTCACAAGGTTATAAAATCCAAGAGAAAGTTCAATCCAATGGCTCCAATCTAAAGTGGGAAAGTCCAGAAGTTATTACTTGTTCAATACAATAACCTTATAAAATATCCATGTCTATGTCCAAAAGTTCATGCTTGTTCATAAAATTTTAGCCCAAATTAATTTTAATCATTTAATTACCGAATGAAAGCTTAAACTCATTTTTAAGAGTATATTAACCCATATTCAATTTTTAATCCATTTTAATTATATTAATACCTCAATTAAAACACAAAGAGAAAAAAGAAGAAGAAATAACAAAAATTGAAAGAAAAAAGGTTAAAAAAAGTAAAACAACGAGTAGGTTCCTTTAGAATCTTTAAACTTTAAGGAAAATATAAATAGCCCTTCAAGGATTTCTGAAATCTTCCACTTTGCTTTATGCAATTAGATTTTTTGTGGGATTTCTTTCCTAACACAAGGCATTGGATATGTTTGAAATTTGTTTTGAAATTTTTGAAAAGTTTCTTGGAAAAATTTTTAGGGGGTTTCCCTTCAAATAAAAAAAAACCCTTAAATAGAGGAGTCCCACCAATGAAACTGGCATATATGCCAGTATAGACTCTGGCAAAATCGTCATCCTTTTTGCCAGTCTAAACTAGAAAGGCTTGCCAGTTGATTTGAAAATTTAATTTTTGAATTTTCTGGTTCAATTTTGAGAATTTCGGTATTCTAAGTTTTTTTTCGCGTTTTGAATCCCTTATGGTGCTCAGAAAAATATTTTGAAATTATTTTAAATGAATTTTGAAAGAATTTTGATAAAAACAAAATCCTAAAAGCCAATTTTAGCTGAGACTAATGACAAATATCAATCCTAGCCTAAAATCTTAATTTCAAGATCATTTTCATCATTTTTAATATATTTTAATATTTAAAATATACATTTAAATGTTTTAAATATTTTAAAAATATTCTAAAAAAATATTATGGAAAATATTTGAAACCTTGATCTTTAGCAAAATTAAGTCCAATATGAAAATTAAGGGCCTACATTTACCATATATATATTATATAGAACTTTTAACCCTTATTCATTAGGTAATTCTTCATAAGGTTGAACATCTAAAGGAAACCCTTCAATTGCATGTGTAGCATGAAGAAAAATAAGACCAGTCTTTTCAAAAGCATTTCGCAACCCGGGAATGAGTAATTTATTATTTATTTTTTTGAAGAAGGTACATTTTTATATCTAATATATATATATATATAAGTACACATGCTCTTGAAAAAAATTTAGGTACCATCAAGCACATATTTCTTCAAAATAGACCTTTTAAGCCCCTCATCAGATGGGAATTTATTTTCCATTATCTTCTAAGCTGAAATGACTTATTTTATTATTAAATAATATTTTATTATTAAATAATATTAGTAGAGCCCATAAAATTTTCACAATTTTTCATTGATTAATGAGGGAGAGTCTTGACGCAATGGTAAATATTATCGCCGTATGATCTGAAGTTACGGGTTCGAGTCGTAAAAATTGTCTCTTTCAATTGCAAGGGAAGGCCGTGTACAAGGACCCAATGAGTCCGACTCTTCTTCAGACTCTGCTCATTGCGGGAGCATTTGTGCACCGACCTGTCCTTTTTTCATTTGATCAACAAAATTACCAAAATGCCATCATCTTCTCTAGCTATTGAATACATCGCCACCACTAACACCATTGTCAAATTAAAAGGATTGACAAGCAAAATAGAAACCAAAATTATTGAAAATGTTGGTTTAATGGAAGCCAAAGCAGCCTCTACTACAACATCCTCCTTCATCTTCTATTTTTTAGGCAAATTGTCCAGTCCCTAATTATCCAAACACCAATCCCTAATCTGCAGAGCCTGTTTTTTTTTATAAAAAAAAACAATTCAATCAGTAGTTTAAGCTATGACTTTCTCTAATTAGTTTTAAAAGTTTGATTATGTTAAGACCAAAAGGAGAGATGGCTTTGGTTCTCATTCTTTGATAACAATTACATGGTAATTTCTCTTTATTTTTTGAACCAAAAACAAAAATATTTGTTTCTAATAACAAAATCTAGGTAAAAGAAAATGAACCTTTTCAAGAAGAAATCTAATCCCAAAGGTTCGCTCAGTTATCTCTTGAATATGCTATCCATCAAATTTTGTTTTCTTTCATCTTATTATGTAATTTCTTTATCATTTTTGTTTCTAACCGCTACTCTAAAAATTTGAATTATACTCGCTTTTATCGATTTCAGTTGACTATTTCATTTGCTAAATGAATTTCTTATTTTCTTTTTTGTTTGTTTGTTATTATTAATTTTGATTGCAGAGACGATGAGAAAGAAAGTAAATAAGAAATGCAAAATGCAATTAGAGGTCGATTTTTTAACTCATTTAATAATTAGCATTTGAATTACAAAACCCCTTATCATATCTCTTTGTTGTTTGAGTTGTTTTTTAAATTGCCATTACTTGTTAACATTGTCATATAGCAATTTTAAGATTGTGTCTAACCAGTAGCAGAACGACCATGGGATCGTGTGGGGTCACACGACCCCCCCTCACCGGCAGCCAGACGTAGAGGAGTCAGCCGTGCGTGGAAACTCAGCTCCCGTTGAAGGGGGGCTGAGTTTTAGAGCAAATTGCAGCGAGGGGTAGACGAACTCCTCGCTGCAAATTCAATTTTTTTTTATAAATTAGTCCCTGGCGAAACGGCGTCGTTTCGCCAGGGACTAATTTTTTTTTATAAATAAACCCCTGGTGCCAGGGGTTTACTTAAAAAAAAAATAAACCGACCCAAGCGAAACGACGTCGTTTCGCTTGGGCCGGTTCAAAAAATAAAAAGGGCAGCGTTAAAATGCAGCCATTTTCTTCTCCTTCTTCAGTTCTTCCCTTCCCTCTCCCTGTCTTAGTCTGTTCCCTCCCCAAAACACAGCCACTGCCAGCAGCACCCACCCACCCAGCCAACCGCAGCACCGCCGACTGCACCATCCAAGACGCCCACCGCACCGGCCGCCGCAGCAGCAGGAAGCCGCCCACCAGCAGGTATTTTTTATTTTGTCTAATTTTTTTTATAATTTTTTTATTTTTGTCAAATTTTTTTGTCAAATTTTTTTATTATATTTTGTTTAATGAAATATTAATTTTGTGTGTTGTTTAATTGTTGTAATGTGTTTTGTGATTTTTTTATTTAATTAGATTGATGTTTAATTTTGTGTATTTTTAATTTTATTTATTAATTAGATTTATTAAAAATTATATATAATTTATTTAATAATTGTTGATTTTTTATTTGATTTAATTTATGTAATTTGAGAGTTTTTTTAGAAATATTTAATAGGATTAGATTAATTAAAATTTATTATTGTAATTTGATTATTTTGTTTTATTTAATTGTTGATTATTTAATTTTGGTTTGTTTTGATTTTAATATTGTAATTTGAGATATTTTTTAGAAATATATAATAGAATAAAAATAATTAAAAATGATATATAGTTTATTTATTGATTATTTAATTTTTATTTTATTTGATTTAATTAATGTAATTTGAGATTTGTTTTAAAAATATATAATATGATAAAATTTATTAAAAATTATATATATTTTATTTATTGATTATTTAATTTTGATTTTATTTGATTTTAATATTGTAATTTGAGATGTTTTTAGAAATATATAATAGAATAAAAATAATTAAAAATGATATATAGTTTATTTATTGATTATTTAATTTTTGTTTTATTTGATTTAATTAATGTAATTTGAGATTTGTTTTAGAAATATATAATAGGATAAAATTTATTAAAAATTATATATATTTTATTTATTGATTATTTAATTTTGATTTTATTTGATTTTAATATTGTAATTTGAGATTTTTTTAGAAATATATAATAGAATAAAATAATTAAAAATGATATATAGTTTATTTATTGATTATTTAATTTTGGTTTTATTTGATTTAATTAATGTAATTTGAGATTTGTTTTAGAAATATATAATAGGATAAAATTTATTAAAAATTATATATATTTTATTTATTGATTATTTAATTTTGGTTTTATTTGATTTTATTATTGCAATTTGAGATTTCTTTAGAAATTTGGTTTTATTATAGTTTATTTAATAATTGTGAATTTTTTTATATATTTGATTTTGTTATATATTATTGAGTAAATTAAACTTATTTATTTATTCTTTTAATAGATACTGATTATATATTATAACAGAAATGGATAAATTTTTAATCAAGACAAATAGAGTGCAGAATGAATGTGGTGAATCTTCAAATATTCCCAAACCAATTTCAACATCAAGTAGTCACGCAATTGGCGAAGAAACTAGCAATAAAAAAGGACGTCAAGAGTTAAATTTAGATGATATTATTAGCGATCCCGCATTGCGTAAACCCATTGACGAGTTTGATATTGGGATTAGAGATGATGTTAGGAGATAATATGTGATTAAAGGACCTTGTCAACCAATTGGGCATAATTTTCCACGAACAAATTTTTCAAAAATTATGAGAAGTTTTAGAGATCACTGGTTCTCTAAATATGAGTGGTTGGAATATAGTATTAGTAAAGATGCGGCATTTTATTTTTGGTGTTATCTTTTTATATCAAATAGAGGCTCCAAGCATGGGGATAATGTCTTCACAGATATTGGATTTCGCAATTGGAAAAAAGCAATGGAGAGGTTTAATGAACATGTTGGGAGTCCAAATAGTCCACACAATTATGCTAGAATGCAATATGTTGGTTTTAAAAACCAGAGACAAAGCGTGTCTCATGTCTTATCTTCTCTTAGTAATGAGATTGAGATTACTTACCGCACTCGTTTGACCGCTATTGTTGATTGCATTCGTTTTCTTCTAGTTCAAGGGTTGGCTTTTCACGGGCATGATGAGTCAGTGAATTCAACAAATCGGGGTAATTTTCTTTCACTTCTTAGTTGGTACAGCGAACGCAATGTTGATGTTGGGAATGCAGTTAACTCAAATGCTCCTGGTAATAATCAACTCACTTCTCCATTAATCCAGAAGCAAATAGTTAGTGCTTGTGCTTTGGAGACGACACAAGCCATTGTTAATGATATTGGAGATGACTTCTACTCCTTATTAATTGATGAGACTTGTGATAATTCAGTAAAGGAGAAAATGGCTGTGGTATTGAGATATGTTAACAAATTGGGACAAGTGGTTGAGCGATTAATTGGAGTAGTACACGTGAGTGATACATATGCTTTGTCTTTAAAAAGTGCACTTGATGATTTCTTGGCAAAACATGGGTTATCAATAAGCAGAGTTAGAGGTCAGGGTTATGATGGAGCTTCCAATATGCGAGGTGAATTCAACGGGTTAAAAACTCTCATTTTAAATGAAAATCCTTCGGCAAGGTACATTCATTGTTTCGCTCATCATCTCCAATTAGTACTTGTTGCAACAGCAAGGAGCAATAGATTTGTAAGTAATTTTTTTGATTATGTTGTAATGATTGCAAACATTGTTGGAGTTTCATGTAAAAGGAGGGATGCTCTCCGTCAAAAACAACATGATGAAGTAGTTCATCATCTAGAAAGTGGTGATATTCAAACTAGAAGAGGCTTGCATCAAGAAACAAATTTAGTTCGACCTGGTGACACGCGATGGGGTTCTCATTATAAAACAATTGTTCGTCTTCTCTCAATGTGGTCTCCTGTGAAAGAGGTTCTTGAGAATATTTTTGAGGATGGTTCTGATATGAGAAATCGAGGGGCAGTTGTGGGCTTGCTTGATAAAATGGGAAGTTATGAATTTATTTTCATTGCTTTCTTGATGAGAAAACTTTTAGGAATGACAAATGATTTATCTCAAGCCTTACAAAGAAATGATCAAAATATTGTTAATGCAATTCATTTAATTGCAACTGTTAAACAAGCATTGCAAAGCTTCAGGGAGGATGGATGGAATAAATTACTGGACGTTGTTAATGATTTTTATATAGATCATGATATCGCAGTGCCTAATATGGAAGATAATGCAGGTTATCTAAGATCTAAGCGTGTTGGTACTCCAATTACTTATTACCACCACTTTCGAGTAGAAATTTTTTGTCAGGTACTATTTTATTAATTAATAATATATTTAACTTTTTATTATGCTATTACCTAATATTATTTCATCCAAATTTTAGGTTATTGATTTCATTGCTCAAGAAATGGAAAATCGCTTTACAGAATCAAGTACGGAATTGCTTTCATGCATTGCTTGTCTTTCTCCTATAAACTCATTCTCCAGCTTCCAGCTTTCTAAATTACTTCATCTCTCTGAACTATATCCATATGATTTCACGATTACTGATCGGATGGTACTTGAAGATCAACTTGAGACTTACATTGCTGATGTAAGAAGAAATATAGCTTTCTCTGATCTAGATGATATTGGAGCTCTTGCTCAGAAAATGGTTGAGACAAGTTATGACACTATGTTTTCTTTGGTATATCTGCTTATCAAGTTGGCGTTAGTCTTACCTGTTGCAACTGCTACTGTCAAAAGAGCTTTTTCAGCAATGAACATTATCAAGATGGATTTGCGCAATAAGATGGGAGATGAATTTTTGAGTGACTGTTTGATTTGTTATGTGGAGAGAGAAATTTTTTAAAAAATTGAAAATGAGGCTGTTATGCAACGTTTTCAAAAAATGCAGACTCATAGGATACAATTATCGTCTCTTAGTCGTAGTCAACCTAATAGCACAAATTAATTTTTGAACTACTGATACTGTAATATTAAATGTTTAATTTTATTGTGAACTCGTCTGTAATTTTTATTCTGTATAAATTTTGACCCCCCCTCGGTAAATTTATGGTTCCACCACTGTGTCTAACACATGTACACATAAGAATATTTATTTTTAATGATTTGTGGTGATGTAAGGAATTCAAATGGGTCTTCATGGTATCAATCAAGTGGGGTGGTTCTCGTTCTTTTGAAGAAGACCACCGGAAGAAGAAGAAGAAGAAACAAGAAAAAGCATATCAAGATTATTTGTCATGGGACAGTGAAGATGAGTTTAACAAATATCAGTTTTAAGGTTTCATTTTTTTAATTTTAATTTTTCAAAGATGTGGCTCATATATTGTCATGTCACTTCTGTTTAACATTGTTTCTTCTTCTATATTTGAGAAGGGCATATAAAGTTAATTTTGCAGAAATATGTGCTAACTTGTTCCTAAATTTTATTTTAAGGTGCTTAATTGTGCCTAAATTTTGTTCAAGGTAAAATGTGTACCTATGTATAAATATTAAAGGCAAAATGTACCATACTCCTTCATTTTTTATGTACTTTTGCAATAATTTGTTATATATATTTATATATTTTTTTAATTCAAATAAATGGGAAATAATATATTTTTCACTTTTTAAAAAATATGTTATTTACTAATATATATAAATATTATTTATTTTATAAAAATTAATTTTCAAGTTGCCGACAGATCACTAATAGAAAAACTGTCCCTAAATTTAGTATAAAATTACTTTTCATATTTATTGATGAATTACCAACTACATTTAAAATTAGTAAAAATTAATAAAAAAAAATTATTGATAAGATTTCTCATTGATTGCCATTGATAATTATGAATGACATTTAGGCCATTAATATTTGATAATTATTTATGGTTGGCGGTCGGTAATACCTTAAGTTATTTGTCCATTGGTAATAATTGAAAGATTGACGTTGGTAATTAATAACAAATAAATGTTAGAGTTATGCACATGTTAAATTATTTTAGCTGTTATGTTGTTACAATTTGGGGCTAATTGTAATTAGCTAGTTAGCAGCTAATAGTAGGTTTTGTTACTATAGAGCTGAGTTGTACGTACACGACACTTCTTTTTTTCTTTCTTTCACATCAGTAATCAAATGTATATTCCAAGTTGAGATATGAGAAATATATTCTTTATAAGCTCTGTTATTTGTTCATGGTAATACCTTAGTTTATGAAAGTTTCGATAACCAATACCTATTGACCTAATTGAGTTTTCTTCTCATAATTGAACCATTTTTTCTACTGTTTTCTTTGAATTCATTTTTCTTCTATTGATTGATTCATGGTTGGTATTCAAGACAACCATACTGCAGTGATCAGGAAGACTGTTGTTGTACACAATTCAGATAACCCTAGCATTGTGCTTGTTACAAATCTTTTTAATGGAAACAATTACCGAACCTGGAGTAAGTCAATGAGAATAGCGTTGGCTGCCAAGCAGAAATTAGGGTTCATTGATGGAAGAGTCAAGGCACCGACTGAGAATTCTGGTGAGTATGATGAGTGGTTTGGAAATAATGCAATGGTTGTTTCATGGATCCTTAATTCTTTGACCAAAGATTTGCATGATGCATTTCTGTATGTGAGTACTGCTAATGTAATATCCCAATGTATGCCCTAGAAGTTTTGAATATTGTTGTTGTTTTAAATTGGATTGAATGTATATGTGAATTTGCAAGAGAAAAGAAATTAAAAGAAAGTGTATATGTTGTATATATGAAAGTATAAATAACATATACATAAGTCAAAAGGGATGGTCAATGGAAGAGGATATTTATTGGTGATATGTGAAATTACTTAAATGGGCATATAAGTGACAAGAGTTAAGTTAAATGGATGAGGGCATTTAGGTAATTGCTTTGTTAGGATTGCTTGGTGTAGATTTAAAGAAGAAGAGAGGTTTGACTTGTCTTCATTTTTCTCTTCTTTGCTTGGTGTGGCCGGCTACCAAAGGAAAGAGAGAGCAAGAGAGGTGTTCTAAATTCCAAAATCAAATTGAAGGAAGAATCAAAGGATTAAGTTGGAGATTTGTGAAATTTCTTCATTTGAGGAAAGTACTCTCTTGTTTTCCTTTGTTATTTTGAGATTGTGTTTGAAGTGAGTTATGAATTGTTGATTTTATAATTAGGTGTGTTTGAGATGTGTTTATAAGTGTTGAGATTGATTGTAAGTTACAAAGTTAAATTGGTTTTGGTTTTGGTTTGAAAATGGTAAGTTAAATGGATGTGGATATTGAAAGAACAAGAGTGAGATTGGTTTAGGGTTTTAAAGTGTTGAGTGATCAAATGTGTTGTTGATGTATTGTTAATGTGAATATTGTGATGAGCATGCAAGATATGTGTTAAAGATACTGTTTATATTCATTTGAATGAGGTTATGTTGTGCATAATGTGTTTAAATTCAATTAAAAGAGATTTGGCCATATTTAGGGTTTTTAATCATGAGAGACATAGCCAAACCAAGGAAGAGACACGGCCAACCTATAAAATTTTGGAGACACGGCCAAGTCTAAGAAAAATGTGGCCGTGTTGGATGATTTTTGGAGAGACACGGCCGTGTCCCTTGCCCATGTCTGCCACTGCCAATTTGTTTTGAGAGACACGGCCACAAGCTTGGCCGTGTTGCTTGAGTGTGTTGGCTACTGTGATTGTTCCTTTGTTCTTCTTGCATTGTTGAGATTGAACATTCATTTGATGATAATGATGATGCATATGATAATATATAAACAATGTTATGTTTTATGCATTGTGAATCTTGTGAATGGTAATGTGTTATATGAATAATGTACTTTGTAATGTTACATCAATGATGCTATATGTAAAATGTGAAGGATATGATGAGGTAATTGATTATGTATAGCTTGATGGGAGTAGTTCTTGAGTGTGAAAGAGACGAGGATCATTCAAAAAGGTATGTGCAATAAAATTTATTATGATAAATACTTTTATGATGAATTACCTTAATGTAAATTGAAACATAAAGAGATGTGAAACTAATGTTCTGATTATAATGATATGTTTGTTTAGTTAATGTAATTGATGTTGTATATTATATGATGATTCAAATGAGATATGAAGCCATTGTGATTGGCTATGATGATTCAATTGAAAGAAATAAGGCATGTTTGCCTAGATGATGATGAGAATTGAGAATGGAAGTGATAATGAAATAATAAATGAATGGTGTGGCTAATGTGTTATTCCATTTTCAGAGTTTGTTGTTGGTGGCATGCCTAATATTAGTAACAATCTCTTGAAGTTAGGTTGGAATTGATCATTGAAGACAAGTTGGGTTGAAGTTTAACATGTTTTACTCCCCTTGAAGCTTGGTTGGGTCTAATCCTTGAAGCCTAATTGAGATGTTACAACCCTTGAAGCTAGGTTGGATTGGTTCTTGAAGCCAAGTTGGGTTGATGCTTAGCATGCTTTGTTCCCCTTGAAGCTTGGTTGAACCTAATCCTTGAAGCCTAGTTGGGATAATGATAAATGTGATGATTGAACCAAAGCATTAACTCTGAAAATTGAATGGCATATTAGTGTCTTTTGGGCCCGAGTCTGTCTTTGTTGTCAATGTGATATATATAAATATTGAAATAAATGAGTAATGAGATCTATGGTTGCCTTTGTTGGAAATGTGATTTATGATTGGTGACTTGTGAATAAGATAATGTTATGAAGTATGATATGTGATGTGTGTATTGATATATTGATTGTGGGTATTAATGATGGATTGTGGTTGGTGATAAGGATTGTTTTCATTGAAAATGTCATTCATGATTGGAATGATATATAATGTATGTGTATTGATATATTGATTGTGAGTATTAGTAATGGATTGTGGTTGATGATAATGTTTTGTATAAATGTATATAATATATGAAATTAGTCGAGATATATGAAAGGTGCAATGAAAAAGGAAAAACATGATAAGAACTAATGGTACATTGACTTGATATATCATTATATGTTAGAATTTCTATAATGTATGTTATATTTTATATTTGTACTACTAAGCTCTCGGGCTTAGCGCGGATGTGTAATCGCGCAGGTGACTAGGTGGAAGATATGAAGTCTTTCGTCATGCCACGAGAAGAGTAAGAGTTTGTCGAGACCAACTAGAGGGTGATGCATACATGTATAACTTTTAATTATGATGTATTTCAGACAAGAGTATATTTATATGTATAAATGAGTATTTGATAAGGATAAGATTATTATATAAGTGTAAGATCATTGAAAGTATAATGATTTTGTAAATGTTCTTTAAATGAATGTATTGTGGCTTGAACTCTGTTAAAGGTTTTTGAATTATAACGAAAAGTGACATCCTTATACTTTATATACTTACTGTATGTATACCAGGTATATGTATAGTACTTATATGGAGTATCAGGGTGTTACAGCTAAAGATTTGTGGGACAAATTAGAAAAGAGGTTTGGTGAAGCTAATGGACCGCAGAAATATCAGATTAAGAGAGAAATTAGATTGGTTAGCCCAAGGAACACTGCTTTGTCTTGTATTTCATGAAGTTGTGCAGGTTTTGGGATGAATTGCAGTGTATAATACCAGTGCCATATTGTTCTTGTGGAAAATGCACTTGTGGAATTTCTGATGAAATAATAGTTGAATGAAAATGCTAAGACCATGCAGTTCTTAATGGGACTTAATGAGTCTTATGATCATGTGAAGAATCAGATTTTGATGATGGATCCCTTGCCTAATATAGATAAAGTCTATTCAATGATTCTCAATGTGGAGAAATAGAGGCAAGTGACTAGCAATTTTCATGATAATAGTGAGGTAGCTGCCTTTTTAGTCAATGGTGCTAGTCAGAGAAATTGTGGAATTAATCACAATAATGGAACTAGAGTCAATGATAGAAAGAAAAAGTTACAAAGAATGAAGAGAAGTTTTGTACTTATTGTAAGAGAGATGGCCATGTCAAAGATACCTATTTCAAGTTACATGGGTATCCTGACTGGTATAAGGAATTGAGGCAAAAGAGAGATGCAGCTGGAGGATACAAGAACAAGATCAATTTAGCAGAGACTCCACTTGAGGATACAAAAAGGGTTTTTGGTGATAAGAAAGATGAAGATACAGCTAGTTCCATGAGGGAGTTGATCTAGCAAGAGATTGCTAGAATGCTGAAGGGGAAGCAGACTTCAGAGCATGAGTTTGTCAACTTTACTCAGGAGTTTGCAGGTATTTTACCAAATACTACTGGTAGAGCATGTTTTGCAAATAATGTGCATTGGATCATTGATATAGGAGCTAGTAATCATATGTGTGCAAATGAAACTTTGTTTAAGTCTAGTGTTAGATTGCAGAAGCCAACTACTATTCATTTTCCAAATTTGAATTTTTGACAGTAGATGTTATTGGCAGTGTTAAGTTAGATGAACAATTGGTTCTAGAAGGGGTGCTTTGTGAGCCAACTTTTAAATATAATCTTCTCTCAGTAACTAAGTTGACCAGAAGTACTACTATAATCTTCATCTTTTATCCTACATTTTGCATATTGCAGGACCTTAAGACTAACTGAGTTGTTGCAGTTGGACAAGCCAAGGGTAATCTGTATTTTCGTGATTCAATTTCTTTTGATTCACAGACTATTCAGAAGTATGTTTCTTTACTCAATTTAATTCTTACTCTTGAACTAGTTTGCAGTATAAACAATGTTTCTACTATTTCTCCTAGTTGGCATAAGAGATTAGGACATCCTTGTTTGTTTGTACAACAAAAATTAAATTTGGTGAGTGGAAATACTGAAGATTCTGATGTTTGTGAAATTTATGCAAAGTCTAAGCAGACTAAGTAAGCTTTTCTTCTAGTAATAGTCATAACAATGTTTTATTTGAATTGATCCATGTGGATGTGTGGGGTCCCTAAAAACATTCAAGCATATCTGGAGCAAATTATTTTTTGACAATTGTAGAAGACTCTAGTAGATCAACTTGGACATTCTTAATGTAGTCCAAAGATCAAGTCAGTTACATCTTATCCAAGTTTATTAAGATGGTTGGGAATCAATTTAATGCCATGATCAAGTTCATTCGAACGGATAATGGTTTAGAGTTTCTAGGGAGGACTTGCCAGCCTTTGATGGATGAATTTGGTATTATTCACCATAAAACTTGAATATACACTCCATAGCAAAATGGAAGGGTAGAGAGAAAACACAGACATTTGTTGCAGGTTGCAAGGGCATTGATATATCAAGCCTCTTTACTTGGTGAATTTTGGGGAGAACCAGTCTTATATGCAACTTATATTATTAATCGATTACCCACTGCTATTTTAAATTGGAAGTCTCCTTATTAGGTAATTTTTAAAAAAGAACCAGATTTCACAAGTTGTGAGTATTTGGTTGTTTGTGTTTTGCTACAAATACTCTTCCAACTAAGGATAAGTTAGCACCAGGTCTTTCAAGTGTATTTTTCTAGGGTTTATAGCTGGTGTTAAGGGTTTCAAGGTTTATGATCTAAAAAACATGAAGATTTGAACTTCCAGAGATGTAGTCTTTTATGAAGATCATTTTCCTTACCACACCTTGCCTTATAGCTCGTCACAGACCACTATTCCTTATTGTCCCAAGATAGCAACCAAGTGGGGGGTGAATTAGTTTGGTTTAAGAATTGATGGCTAATTCAAAAATCAAAGATTAAAAAGAAATATAGAAGATGTAGAAGAAGATTAAGTAGAAGGTGGAACACGAAGATTTATAGTGGTTCGGATTTACATTGATCCTATATCCACTTCCTTAACAACTTGTAAAGGTTTCACTAGTTTTGAGTTTTTACAAGCTTAACTCTAACTTGGTATTTTCTCTAGCTCACACCAAACTACTACAATGGTTTGAGATCACTTCCTCATAACTTTTACAAGAGTTTTTCCAGGCTCACTCTCACAACCTAAGTGTTTCCAAACTCACACTTAAATTTAAGATGGTGTTTGCTCACACCCAACACTCAATTAATATAAAAAGTGATTTTGATGCAAAAGAAAGAAAGATGTTCAAGAAGGCTATTACAATCACAAATTTTTTTTTAAAAATGAAGTTACTTATGGTATTTATAGCATTCAAGTCAAGAATTAGCCATTTGAGGTTGGGGCCAACATGTTCAATTCTTGTCTTTCACTAATTTCTCTGCCAAAGCAATTTTCTAGTTGGACTCCTAAGGGTCCGGTCGAAAATAGTATAGTCTGATTGGAATTATGCATGGTCTGGTCGGAGTAATTGAAATTTTGCTTAATGCTCTTCCAACGGTTGGTCCACGTGGCTTCCACTTATTGAGTGGAGATGCAATGGCTTCTGACTTGAGTAATTTTTAAATAGTCTGATCAAGCTTGCATCAGGTATGGTCGGACTTACCTTGGTCCGTCCAATTTTTGGGCGTACCATTGACCGGGAAACCTACTGGATATTTTGGAGAAATTTGGCTTCTATGGTCCGGTCAGAATATCTTGGAGTCCAGTCGGACTTATGTGGTACTCTGAGAAAATGAGAGTACTTCTAACCTTGAATCCTTCTCTGTGTTTTTGCTCTTTTCTCATTCAAAGGTCCAGTCGGTATGCCATATAGTCCAGTCAAACTTGATGTGGTACGGTGTGATTTTGGAAGTATTTTCCACCGAGAAACCTTTTGTGTCTTTTGGCTCGTTTGGTCATCCATGGTCCGGTCGGGCTTCTAGGTAGTCCGATTGGACTTTCATTTTTTCTTCAAAAAAAATAACTTCCTGCAAAATATAAGTTGGTGCAAGTGTTAGTTAAATTCAATTTGATTGCCTAAGGTGAAAAATAGTAGGGTTTGGTTAACAATCTCCTCCTTTTTGACTTTGGCAATTAAATTGAATTTAAAACTTTAAAAGTGTAAAAAATGTTTAATATGTCCCCCCTTAATGAATGCTTCATTTGAATTGATTATTTTACAATGTCTTTGTTCAATTTTCTAATTCAAATGTAGTTAGTTATTTAAGTTTTTGTTCAATTTTAAGTTTTTCTCTCCCTTTGACAAAGTAAAAAATGAAACATGCAAATTTAAATGCAAATTAGAAAACAAAAGCAATTTTCATTAAAAGGAAATCAACAACAAGAATTCTTCATGCAATTTTCATTAAAACATGCAAATATAAGAATTCTAAGGACTAATCATCATTTTCACTCTCTTCATCCTCTTCTTCTTCATCATCTCCCTCTTTTTCTTCATGTTCCTCTTCTCCATGATCTCCTTCCTCTACTTCCCTTGGTTGAGAGACACCAGCTTCTCTTCTTAATCTTCTTGAGGATAGGAGACATAAATGGAGGGTGACAGACTTGGTTCATCTTCAAAGCCTTTTAATAATCCTAACGCTTCTTGGATGGTTTGAATGTCGAGGTGAAGATGAGAGATGTCACTTATAATCTTGTCTATCCTTGAGCTTTGGGAGCTCATTTGTCCTTGAATATCTTGAAGAAGTTGAAGGATGGAGGATTGAGGTCTTGGAGAAATTCCATTTGGAAAGTCTCTTCACCTTACTCTACAATCCTTGGTCTTTTTTTTATTGAGCCCTAGCACCTAGTGCTCCTAGTATGTAGACATAGTTCCCATCATCATCCCTAATACATTTGATATGTTTGAGATAGCCTATGTTTATGGATTTTTTGGTGGGATCTAGAGGATTGGAGAGGGTTACTTTGTTTGTTGGTGTAAGGACACCAACATATTTTTCTATTTGTGTGATTTGTGAAGAGAGAAGGATAAGTCCAGACTTAGTTTTCCTAATGTGTAGAAAAGTATCAATGAGGAATTTTCTCATTTGGATTGATTAACCTCTAACCAAGAAAAAAAGAAAGAGTTAGTCCTTTTGGGTGACTTTCTCATTGCTCTCACCCCTAGCACTAATAGTATAGGTGATAATCCTATACAACATCCAATAAGTGAGGGTCCTAAGGTTCTTGGAATTGGATTATTTGTGAAGGGGAGGTTTCAATGGAAATCTCTTTCAAAAAGTCCAATTGAACTTTAGGAGTTAGGGGAGAGGTAGAGATTTAAGAGATGCCTTCTATTTGAAAGCCCTAAATGGATGAGAAATCTTCTAAGGTAAGCCCATATTCTTGGTTGAATAATCTAAAGGAGATACCATAATAGCCTAAGGGATTTGTGCTCTTTTTGCTAACAACCAAGGTTGTGAGGAATTCTTTTGTCAAGGATTCCCAACCAAGATTATCATGCTCCAAGAACACAAAGTTTTCCCATTCCAAGGTTCTAAGACAACCCCTAATGTCATTCTCAATGCCTAATGATTCTAGAGTGAGGGAGGAGAAAAGACGGTTTGGTTCTATGGGTTTATCTTGTAGGATTGCATACCTTTATCTTTCTTCTTCTTCATCTTTAAACCTTATCTTGTCTCTTCTTCTAGGAGCTTCTTCTTGTTGAGAAGGGGCAGCAATTCCCTTTTCTTTCTTAGCTCTTGAAGCCTTCTTCTTGTGTTCTGTAGGTTCCATTGTTTAGTTTAAGAAAAAATAGATGAAGAAAAGAGTTTGATTCAAGGGAGTTTGAGTGTTTTTAGTATTTAAGTGTTTAGAGTTTGATAAAAGAATGTAAAAACTTATATTGGGGGGGGGGGGGTAATTTATAGTGTTTAGGATCAAAAATAGCTGTTTGTAGATGTTGGAGACAAAATATGCACATTTCAATTGAGTTCTAATGGATATAAATTTTTAAATTCAGAGGAAAAGTCCAGTTGGATTTTAACAAGTCCGATGGTGAACTTTGAAAATTTTGAAAAGTATGGTCAGACTATGTAAGGACCGAATGTGTAATATTCCAAACTATACCCTAAAATTTTTGGAATGATTATTGTTGAAATTGGATTAAATGATATAAGGTATAAATGTTTAAGTGGGAAAATAAGAAAAGAAAGAGGAGTGTGTATATGTTGTATATATGGAGATATATACAACATATATAAGTCAACATTTAATTAAGGTCAAAAGAAATATTTAATTTTAATTGAATTAATTGAAATGGAAATTGAGTTAAGTGGAAGTGAATATTTATATATTATATTATTAAAATTGCTTGGTTGAGAGTTAAAGAGAGAATTGTATGGTTAAGAGTGGTTGTGAGTAGTTGACTTTGCTTTTCTTTCTTCATCTTCTTCTTTTTTCTTTGTTGGCTGGCTATCACCATAGCAAGAGAGGAAAGAGAGATTTTTCTTATCCAAACTCAAGATTGAAGGGTGTTTCAAGTGATCAAGTTGGAATTCTAAGGGTTTTCATCACTTTTGGTAAGTTTTCCACTTGATTCCTTGGCTTTCTTTTAAGTTTGTGTTTTGAGTTTGGTGTTTGATTGTTGATGGTATGTGTATATTTGATTTTAGTGAAATTGAGAGTGTTTGATCTTATTGGTGAAATTTTGGGATTGGCTTGAAGGAAAGGTTAAGTTTGGTGTTGGAAGAGCAAGTGTTGTGTTTTGTGTATGTGATAGTTGTGATTTGTGTTTGATGTATGTAGTGGGTTGTTTTGGTGTTTTTTTGCAAGTTATTATGGTTTATTGATGTGTTTGGTTAAGTTTGTTTGGAGTGGAAGATGGTGAAAGTAAGAGGTTTGTTGGATGTGGTGTTGTTGTTGTTGCTGGAATTAAGATTTTTGGCCTGACATGCCCATGAACACAGCCAAGTCTTTGGGCGTGTCAATGGTTCTGTTTTCTAGATGGGTGACATGACCAGTGACACGCCTATGTCACTGAGCGTGTCACAGCTTCTATGTTGTAGTAGCATTGACACGGCCAGTGATACGCCCATGTCACTGAGCGTGTCATAGCTACTGTGGTGTTGGTGAATTGACACGTCCAGTGACACGCCCATGTCACTGAGTGTGTCATCGCTACTGTG
Source organism: Garcia nutans (assembly GCA_947685225.1). NCBI lineage: Eukaryota > Viridiplantae > Streptophyta > Magnoliopsida > Malpighiales > Euphorbiaceae > Garcia > Garcia nutans. The sequence goes on from CANTUV010000068.1 coordinate 9,281,010, forward strand.
TTGAGGGAGGATTGACACGGCCAGTGACACGCCCATGTCAAAGCTTCTGTGTTGTGAGTTTAGGGCACGGTCAGGGACACGCCCGTGTTGTTGAGCGTGTCATGTGTAGAGTTTGCCCTAGTTGGTTCTTAACCTTATTATCTCATGTGTATCTTTAAGTAAGTGTGTATTATCCCTTTTGGATTAGGTTTTGAAGAGATTGAGTTGCCCTAATCCAAGTGTTGAAGGATTCTTGGAAGAGGAGTTTTGTGTTGTGTGAGTTGCTCTTGAGGTAAGTACAAATCTATATGGTTGCATACATTTACATGACATTGGGACTTAACACATTTGGTTGTAAATGTGTTAAGTAATCTATTACATTGTTGATACATTTGATTAATGCTATGATTTGCAATATGTGAAAGATATGATGATCATTCAAAATTTATGTCCAATGCAATTGGTTATATATACTCTAATGATGAGATGTGAAGCCATTTATGCAAATGAAATAATTATGGCATGATTGCCTAGATGATTATGAAGAAATGAGAATGGGATTGATAATGAAATAATGAAAGAATTGTGTGCCTAATGTGTTATTCACTTTTCAGAGTTTTGTTGTTGGTGGCATGCCTAATAGTAACAATCCCTTGAAGTTGGGTTGGGCTTGATCCTTGAAGCCAAGTTGGGTTGAAGTTTAGTATGCTTAACTCCTCTTGAAGCTTGGCTAGGTCTAGTCCTTGAAGCCTAGTTGGGATGTTACAAACCCTTGAAGCTGGGTTGGGTTTGGACCTTGAAGCCAAGTTGGGTTGAAACTTAGCATGCTTCGCTCCCCTTGAAGCTTGGTTGGGCCTCATCCTTGAAGCCTAGTTGGGATGATAAATGTGATAATTAAACCAAAACATTAACTCTGAAAGTTGAATGGCATATTAGTTTCTTTTGGGCCCATGCTTGTCTTTGTTTAAATGTGAATCATGAATGGTGAAACAAATGAATAATAAGATTTAATGTACGGTTTTGAAATATGATATTCTTATGTATTGTTCATAATATTTGAAAGTATGACATTGGCATTACATTAAAGCATATTGTTATTGTGGTTTGTACCACTAAGCCTATGGCTTAGCGCGATTGTGGTTCATCGCGCAGGTAACAGGGTAGAACCGGAGAGTTCAGTTAGACTGAGTCGAGTCTAGGCTTGTGAAGTGTTGATTGTGGACTTAAAGATCAGAGACGAACTGCCAAACATGTATAAACTTTATGTTTTGTAAATAGTGATTATGTTATATATATATATGTAAATACCGCTACATTTTTCGCTGCTTAATAAATAAATGTTGTATCTACTATGTTTTATAATATATCTTAAATGTTTTCAGTTTTCTCATATTATTGCTAAAAGGAAAGATGGGTTTGTTTAATATAAACCGTGTCACTCCTGTATTCGATATACGTATATTACAGATGTGGTTGTATGTAGCGTGCGTATATGGGGTATAGGGGTGTTACAGAATGGAATTTAACGTTTAAGCATAACGATAATAAAATTTTAAAAAATTCTGGTCGTACCATAGAGAGTATGGTCATACTTTTGCAGAAAAATTGAAATCAAGATTTTTCTAGTAAGTGTGGTTGGACTTAAGGTTGGTTCGATAGGGAAACTCTTAAAAATCAGAATTTTTTGAAGAAAAGGATGTTTTTAAAATGAAGATACAAAAATTTTATCAAAAATAGATATTGATTTGAAATTTGGATCAAGTAAAGTAGGTTTTCAAGCTATTTTAAGCTTATGAAATTGTGCTCCCACCTAACATTTCCATGTGTTATTTTATGAAGTTCATTCTTTCTTCATTTAGGGGTTTGGTGAATATGTCAGCAAGTTGGTTTTGTGTATCAATAAACTTTAAGACAACATTTTGGTTTTGGACATTTTCTCTTATGAAATGATGCCTAATATCTATATGTTTTGACCTAGAATGTTGAATTGGATTTTTGGATAAATTTATGGCACTAGTGTTATCACACTTAATGGGAATGTGCTCAAAAGTTTTTTCATAGTCAAATAATTGTTGTTTCATCCAAAGGACTTGAGTACAGCAAAAACATGCAGCAACATATTTGGCTTCCGCGGTAGATAGGGCAGCCGACACTTATTTCTTGCTAAACTAAAAAACTAGACATTCACCAAGAAAATGATATGCCCTGATCATGCACTTTCTATCCAAAAGACTACCGGCATAATCGGCATCCGAAAAGCCTAATATGTCGAATGATGTATTCCTAGGATACTAAAGTCTTAAATATAATGTGCCATTCAAGTATTTTAAAATTCATTTAGTAGCATTCAAATGAGATTCTCTAGGGCATGATTGAAATCTAGCACACAAATAAATACTATACATTATATTGGGTCTAGATTCGGTTAAATAAAATAAAGATTCGATAATACCTCAATATTTCTTCTCATCTACTACCTTACCACTTTCATCCTTGTGAAACTTTAGAGATGTGCTCATAGGAGTTTTGCTAGACTTACAACCATCCATTTCAAATTTCTTGAGGAGTTCCCTTGTGTACTTGGATTGGTTAATGAAGATCCCATCTTTGCATGGCTTGATTTATAGTCTAAGGAAGAATTTGAGTTTACCCATCATGCTCATTTCAAATTTTCCAGTCATACAAGAAGCAAAATCTTTGAACAAGGATTCATTAGTAGCACCAAATATAATGTCATCAACATAAATTTGTACAATCAATATGTTATGCCTATTCTTTTTAACAAAAAGAGTTGCGTCAACTTTGCCTTTTGAAAAATCATTTTCAAGCAAATATGCACTAAGTCTATTATACCAAGCTCTTGGAGCTTGTTTCAATCCATATGGTACTTTTTAAGTTTAAAAATATGATTTGAAAATTTATAATCTTCAAAATCAGGAGGTTGTTTAACATAAACTTCTTAATTGATAAATCCATTTGGAAATACTTTTAACATCCATTTGAAAAAGTTTAAAATTCATGTGACATGCAAATGCAAGTAGTATCCTAATAGCTTCTAATCTAGTAATGGGGAAAAATGTCTTATCATAGTCTATACCTTCCTCTTGGTTATACCCTTTGACTACCAATCTAGCTTTATTTCTAGTGATGAGACCATTTTCATCAAGATTATTCCTATATACCCATTTACATCCAATAATTAGATGATCCTTAGGTATAAGAACAAGTTCCAGACATTATTTCTCTCAAATTGGTTGAGTTCATCTTGCATAGCAATCACCCAACATTTATCATGAAGAGCCTCATCAATTGTCCTTCGCTCAATTTGAGAAACAAAAGCAAAATTAACATCTAAGTGTTTAAGTTTGGATCTAGTAGTTACTCCCCTTGATGTTTCACCAATAATGAGTTCTTTTGGATGATCCTTCTTATATTCCCAATCCTTAGGTAACTCTTGAGTCTCCTCTTCTTGTTCATCATGATTGTTCTTTGGAGCATTAATTATTTCTTGTTGTTCAAGTATACCTACAAAATCATCAAGAATACTACCTTTCCTTTGATGAAGTTTAGAAGATTCATCAAAAATAACATGCATTGATTCTTCAACTACTAGAGTTCTTTTGTTAAATACTCTATATGCATTGCTAGATGTTAAATATCCTAAAAATATGCTTTCATCCGATTTGGATGAGAATTTTTCAAGATTATCATTGGTGTTTATGTAATATCCCAAAATGTTGAAATAAATATTAATTAATGAAAATTAATTAAAGGATTTAAAAGTGTATATATTTAATTAAGTGAAAAGAAAGGAAAAAAGAAAAAAAGAAGTGTGTATATATTGTATATATAAAGATATATACATTATATACAAGTCAACATGTTTAGTTGGTCAAATGATATTTTAAATTATTAAGATATTAATATGTTATGATAGTGGAAGATGATATTATAATATAATATTATTAATGCTTGGTGGAGATTAAAAGAGGATATTTGTGTGGTTAAATAGAGAAGTGGTTAGTTTGAGTGGAGAATGAATATTTTCATCTTCTTCTTTCTTCATCAAGAGGGCCGACCATCACCATGTTCATCAAAAGGGAATAGAGGTTTTGTTTCTTCTTAACTCAAGCAATTGAAGGATTTCAAGTGATCAAGTTGAAATTTTAAGGATTTTTCTTCATATTTGGTAAGTTTCCAACTTGTTTCTTTAATTTCCTTTGAGATGTTTGATGTAGTTGTGTTTATGGTTGATTTTGGTATGTTTGTAGCTATTTTGTCTAGTTAACTATGAATTTGGGGTTGGATTGAAGAAAAGGGTTAAGTTTGGTGAAGAGAATAAAAGTTGTAAGTTGTGTAACTTTGAGTTGAGAAGTCTTAGTTGTGATTGTGTATATTTGTCCTTTTAATTGAGTTGTATTGATGTTTATACAAGTTTATTGATGTATTATGATGGATTTGGTTGAGTTTGTATGGAGTTGGAAAGGGTAAAGAAAGATGATAGTGGATATGGCTTTTTTGTGTGGATATCAAGATTTTTGGCCTGACACACCCGGTAGCATGGCCATTCCTTTGGGCGAGTTGATGGTTTTATTTTCAGTGTTGGTGACACGAGCAGTGACACGCCTATGTCATTGAGCATGTCACAGTTACTGTGTTATGGTAAAATTGACTCGTGCAGTGACACGCCCATGTCACTGAGCATATCATATCTACTGTGTTATTGTAGAATTGACACATGCAGTGACATGCCTATGTCACTGAGTGTGTCATAGCTACTGTGTTGGAGGAGAATTGACACGTGCAGTGACACGCCCATGTCACTGAGCGTGTCAAAGCTTCCGTGTTGTGGGTTTGGGGCACGGTCATGGACACACCCGTATTGTTGAGCGTGTCATGTGTAGAGTTTGCCCTAGGTAGTTCTCTTCCTTATTTTCTTATGTGTATCACTAAGTGAGTATTTATAATCACCTTTAGAATAGGTTTTGAAGAGAATTGAGTTACCCAATCCAAGAGTTGAGGGATATCTTGGAAGAGGAGGTTGAAGTTGTATTGTTGCTTTTAGAGGTAAGTACAAACTTTGAATGATTGCATACATTTACATGACATTGGGACTTAACATATTTGGTGGGAAAATGTGTTAAGTTACTTAATATATTGTTGATGAATGAGAAATATGTTATGAAATGCATAATGTGAATTATGTTGAAGTATTAAGGTAATTGAGTAATGTGTTGTAAATGAAAAGAAATATGGTATAATGTGATGAGATATGTGAAAAACAAAATGTAATGAATTGATATTGATATTGATATAAATGAGAAAAATAAGAAAAGTGAGAAAAATATGATATAAGAAGGCAATGTGCCAAGTTTGATCATGAGAAAACGAGAAAAGAATTAATAATGGAATCATGAAAGAATTTAATAATGAGAAATATGAATAAATTATGTGTCTAATATGTTATTCAATTTGCAGAGTTTTGAGTTTGGCGGTATGCCTATGAATTGCCTATGGGCTAAATGCTGGGCTGGTGAAAAGACCGGGTCGTAAGCCAGGCCCAGCTGATAAATCTGATGTTTTTGGGGTGAAAAGACCGGGTCGTAAGCTTAGATCTAGTTGGATTATCCAAGGATATATTGCCTATGGGGCTAGACACAAGGTGTCATTATGGACCAATGCAGTAACTCTGAAATTTGAATAGCATATTAGATCCTTTTGGGCCCATGCTTGTCTTTGCTTTAATGTGAATTATGGATTGTGATACAATTGAGCAATATAATGAGATATAATGTTATGAGTTGTGATATATATATGTGTTGTGCATTGACATTACATTTGGACTATATTATTGTCAAAGTTTGTACCACTAAGCTTTTGGCTTAACGCGATTATGGTTCATCGCGCAGGTATCAGGGTAGATCCGGTTGTGTCGGAGAGCTCGTCAAGATAGAGTCAAGGCTAGGCTTGAGACTTTGAGATTAGAGTTGTTAGTGGAACATCAAGATCAGAGACAAACTGCCAGCATGTATAAATCTTATACTTTTGTACATATTAATTTTGATGTATATATATATGTATATTCCGCTTGCATATTCCGCTGCTTATTAAAAATATTTTGGAAAAACTTTTGGGTAATGAAGATACATATATGTTTTAACAAGAAATGTTTCCTCTATTATTTATATAATTTAAGTTAAATGTTTTAAGTTTATACAGATTTTACAAATGATGATTTGATTGTTTCTAAATGGTTGTGACATTCTTGTATCCTTTATACGTATATTACATATATGAGTGTATGTAGTGTACGTATATTGGGTATAAGGGTTGTTACATTTGTTTTGGTATCAGAGCCTAGGTTTGAGGTTCTCAACCTAGGTGGATTGTAAAAGAAAGAAAATTTGAGATTTTTAAATATGATTTTTAAATAAGATACGTGCATTAGCACTGGCAGTTTTTGATATCTGATGTAGCAATTTCTACTGTATTTACAGATATAGGTAGTTATGGCATCTCAGACACGTCAGTCTATTGAGGGTAGTCCTGAGAGTGTAGCTCCTATTGAGGGTAGAGATGGAGCTAGAGTTGAGATTGCTGAAGGGGCACCTGCTTCTGTGCCAGAGAGACCAGCAGTTGATGAGATTCCTCCGAGCTGGGTACGGCATATGATGGAGTTGTTGAGGCAGGCTCCAGTTCAGCAACCACCGCCGCCGCAGCCGCAGCCGCAGCCGCAAGTACCGATGAGGCAATATGATAAGTTGAGGAAGTATGGAGCTAAGGACTTTATGGGTACCAAAGATCCTGCTGTAGTTGAGCAGTGGCTTGATAGAGTCCAAAGAGTATTCATCCAGCTACAGGCTACTCCTGAAGAAAAGTTTGATTATTCTAGCTCTTTTTTGCAGAGGGATGCGTATAATTGGTGAAAAATGGTCCCACATGCTTTGGATGATCCACTAACCTTCACCTATGATGATTTCCTGTGAGAGTTTGAGCAGAAGTATACTCCGAGGGAGTATAAAGATGCAAAGAAGATGGAGTTCCTGAATCTGAGATAGGATAACCGGACAGTGACAAAGTATGAGATTGAGCTTATCCGGTTGAGTCATTATGCTGGCAAGATTATTTTGGATGAGATAGTTCGATGTCATAGATTTGAGGAGGGATTGAGACCCTCTATCACGTGCATTATTGCAGGCTCCCTGTATCAATATTTTTCCAGTTGGTTGTAGTTGCCAGGAGTGTTGAGAGAGCACAGGGTCTTGCAGCAACTGCTAGGGATGAGGAGACCAGAGTTAGGAGACCCTAGTTTGAAGCAGGGTCTTCATCTGTGAAGAGAGGTCGAGGGGGATATCTTCTGAGGTTCAGCAGGAGCCAGAGACAATCTGGTAGGTCAATTCAGCAGCAGCAAAGGCAGAGATCGAGACCTACAGTGTCAGTGGCTAGTGCACCGACCCTAGTGGTTCAAAGGTCTACTCCACCTACATATGTCCATTGTGGTAGGGCACATAGGGGTGTTTGTTGGAAGATAGGTGGACCAGCCATGTGTTATAGATGTGGGTCACCAGCCCATTTCATCAGAGATTGTCCTGAGCTACCAGAGGATAGATAGGCAGATTTTGCAGCTTCTCGACCTAATGTCAGAGGGGGTTGTGGTGGCAGAGGTTCTAGTAGAGGAGGTCAGACATGGTCTGGTCAGAGAGGAGGTTCTACATTCGAAGGCAGTAGACCAGATGAGGCAGGACCATCATAGCAGGTTTATGTGATGCAGAGGCAGCCGGATGCATCAAATGTTATTGCTGATACTTTTACATTATTTGGTACTTCAGTTCTTGCATTATTAGACCCTAGGTCGACTTATTCTTACATCAGTGCATCCATCTTGCCTGTGAGTGATTTGCATTCTGTGTCCTTAGGATTTGATGTTTTGGTCACAAATCCTTTAGGGCATAGTGTTATGGTGAGCAAGGTGCACCGAGATAGTCCAGTTGTTGTTCAGGATGAGGAGTTTGTTGGTGACCTAATTGAGATGCCTTTCAGGGAGTATGATCTGATTTTAGGCATGGATTGGTTATCCAAGCATGGGGCTATGGTAGACTGTCAGAAGAAATGTGTTACTTTGAGAACACGTGATGGTAGGCATGTGATAGTATCTAGTGAGCAGAGACATCTTGCATCCATGTTTGTTTCAGCTGTTTCAGCTAGGAGGATGATTCGGAAAGGATGTGAGGATTATCTTGCTCAAGTTGTAGATACCAGAGTAGTGGGATCCCAGCTTGACAATATACCCACAGTTACTGAATTTTTTGATGTTTTTCCTAAGGAGTTGCCAGGGTTACCTCCTGAGAGAGAAGTGGAGTTTGGTACCACTCCCATCTCTATTACTCCTTATCAGATGGCACCTGCTGAGTTGAGAGAATTAAAGGTGCAGTTACAAGAGTTGTTGAAAAAAGGGTTTGTCTGCCCTAGTATGTCTCTGTGGGGAGCGCCTGTGTTGTTTGTGAAGAAGAAGGATGATACTTTGAGATTGTGCATTGATTACTTGCAGTTGAATAAAGTGACCATCAAGAACAAGTATCCTTTGCCCCGGATAGATGATCTCTTTGATCAGTTGAAAGGAGCAGCAACATTTTCTAAGATTGATCTGAGATCAGGGTACCATCAGTTGACAGTTAGAGATGAAGATGTACCCAAGATAGCTTTCCGCACAAGGTATGGGTATTATGAATTCTTGGTGATGCCTTTTGGATTGATGAATGCACTAGCAGCATTTATAGATTTGATGATCAGGGTATTCAGACCCTATCTAGATCAATTTGTGGTGGTTTTTATTGATGATATTTTGGTGTATTCACGTAATGAAGAGGATCATGATAAGCATTTGCGGATTGTATTACAGGCTCTGAGAGAGAAGTAGTTGTATGCTAAGTTGTCTAAGTGTGAGTTTTGGCTCGATCAAGTGACTTTTCTCGGTCATGTGGTTTCAGTAGATGGTATTAGAGTTGATCCGAGTAAAGTTGATGCCATTTTGAATTGGAGTCCACCAAAGAATGTGACAGGGGTTAGAAGTTTTCTGGGTTTGGCAGGCTATTATCGACGGTTTGTGAAAGATTTTTCTATGATAGCTACTCCACTCACCAGATTACTTCAGAAGGGAGTTAGATTTGTGTGGATAGATCGGTGTCAGATAAGTTTTGAGCAGCTGAGGGAGATGTTGACTCAGGCTCCTGTCCTTACCCTGCCTGTGGAAGGTAAACCTTATGTGATTTACAATGATGCTTCACATAGTGGTTTAGGTTGTATTCCAATGCAGGAGGGTAGAGTCATTGCTTATGCCTCTCAACAGTTGAAGCCGCATGAGCTGAATTACCCGACGCTTGATTTGGAGTTAGCATCCATAGTCTTTTCTTTGAAGATTTGGCGACATTACTTGTATGGAGAGAAGTGTTTCATTTACACGGATCACAAAAGTTTGAAATATCTGGGTATTTAGAGAGAGTTGAATCTTTGGCAGAGACGATGGTTAGAATTGATTAAAGACTGTGACTATTTAATTGATTATCATCCTGGTAAGGCAAATGTTATTGCTGATGCCTTGAGTCGAAAGTCTTTGGCAGGTTTGACTGCTTATTCGCTCTTGTTGCTTGTTGAATTGAGAGCGTTGCATGCCAGATTTGAGTCATGTGATGATGGTGCATTAATGACCCAGTTGCAATTGAGGATGGTGTTATTGGATCAGATAAGGGAGGCTCAATTGGTAGATGAGAAAATTTAGAAAGCTATATCGGATTGGAGAATAGGGGAGAGTCGAGATTTTCATGTGAGAAATGATGGCAGTTTGCGGCACAGAGATAGGTTGTGTGTTCCTAATGATGAAAGATTGAAAAAGGTAATTTTGGAGGAAGCACATCAGTCAGTTTATGCTATGCACCCTGAGAGTACTAAGATATATCAGGACTTGAAACAATATTATTAGTAGTCAGGTATGAAGAGGGACATAGCAGAGTTTGTATCCAGATGTCTCATGTGCCAGAGAGTGAAGGTTGAACACCAAGTTCTTTCGAGATTACTTCAGCTATTATCAGTGCCAGAATGGAAATAGAAGTGAGTGACGATGAATTTTGTTACTGGTTTACCTTTGACCCAGAAGAAGCATGATGCCATCTGGGTGATAGTTGATCGGATGATGAAGATAGCTCATTTCCTTCTAGTTCGGATGGATTTCTCTCTTGAGAGGTTGGTTGAGCTGTATATTAGTGAGACAGTAAGGTTGCATGGAGTCCCAATTTCTTTGGTATCTGATCGAGATCCCCAGTTTACTTTGAGGTTTTGGAAGAGTTTGCATGATGCTTTGGGTTCTTGGTTGTATTTTAGCACTGCTTTCCATCCTCAGATAGATGGGCAGTCAGAGAGAGTGATACAAATTTTAGAGGATATGTTGACCACTCACTTTCAACATAGTCCCAAAGCTCTATTCCCTCACTATCTAGAAACAAAAACATTTTGTGTTTCCAATAGGAATGATCGGTTCCATCAAAGTATGGTCTGAGAATAGAGTTAAATTTCCATGAGAGATAGATGAAGAAGAGGTTGCTATTTTGGATCAAATTTCACAATTAAGTTTAAGAAATTGACAAGCTCTGTTACCAATTATTGTCCCAATATAGCAACCAAGAGGGGGTGAATTGCTTTGGTTTAAGAATTGATGGCTAATTAAAAAATCAAAGATTAAAAAGAAATATAGAAGATGTAGAAGAAGATTAAGTAGAAGATGGAACACAAAGATTTATAATAGTTCAGATTTACCTTAATCTTACATCCACTTCCTTAACAACTTGTTAAGGTTCCGCTAGCTTTGAGTTTTTACAAGCTATTGCGTTCGATTTATTACTACTACAACAGACATTCGCAAGTATACGAGGTAGTTGTAGCAACGGTAATTGCCCCAATATCATCTCACAAGGAAGGAATTATTTGCAATAGTTTGATTGACAAGTAAATTTAAAAGGCAAGAGTGTGATGTTTGAAGTAGTGGTGAAAAGCGATTAAAATTAAAAGTAATGTGTGTAATGGTTGTACAAGATTAATACAATTCTAGGAATAGTGCCTAGTTTGTAGATCAATTTAATCAAAGCTTAATTCTTAAATTATCCATTAATATGACCTTATATTTTAATTTGTTCCTTGAGTTTAATTAGTAATTACCAATTCATTAGTTTTCACATTCATGAATTAACAAGTCATTCAATCAAATCTACTATAAATCCTATGCATGAGTAATTTAGCTCATCATCATCAATTTAAAATAAATATTTATCTCAATATAAATCGAATCACAATTGTACATTGAAATATTAATGTTCTTAACAACAATAACATTCTAGAAAGGAATCAAAAGAGAGAATATAAAATTGAAGGTACTAAGAGTTGAACTTAAACTTGGTATTTTCTCTAGCTCACACCAAACTACTACAATAGTTTGAGATCACTTCCTCATAACCCTTAGAAGAGTTTTTCCAGGCTCACTCTCACAACCTAAGTGTTTCCAAGCTTACACTTAAACTTAAGATGGTGTTTAATGCTCACACCCAACATTCAATTAATACAAAAAGTGATTTTGATGCAAAAGAAAGAAAGATGTACAAGAAGGCTATTACAATCACAAAATTTTTTTAAAAATGAAGTTACTTAAGGTATTTATAGCCTTCAAGTCAAGAATTAGCCGTTTGAGGTTAGGGCCAATATGTTTGATTATTGTCTTCCACTAATTTCTCTGCCAGAGTAATTTTCTGGTTGGACTCCTAAGGGTCCGGTCGAAAATAGTGTAGTTCGGTCAGAATTTTGTATGGTCCGATTGGAATAATTGAAATTCTGCTTAATGCTCTTCCAACGGTTGGTCCACGTGGCTTTCACTTATTGAGTGGAGATGTGACGGCTTCTGAATTAAGTAATTTTTAAATAGCCCGGTCGAACTTGCATCAGGCCCGGTTGGACTTACCTTGGTCCATTCAATTTTTGGGCATACCCTTAACCGAAAAACCTACTGGATATTTTAGAGAAAATTGGCTTCTATGGTCCAATTAAAATATCTTGGAGTCCGGTCAGACTTATGTGGTGTAGACCCTTATTTTTTGACCAAGTCCAGTCTGATACTAATTAAAAGGTGATTAAGTCAAGTCTGAACATTTAAAACAATCCAAAATAATTTTTGTAATATTTATTATTTATTTAATAATATAATATTGTGAGTGGAGATTTTTGCTCCCATTTCCGGCAAAATGATTCTTGCGCCTTCGGTATTATTAGGCTTGGGGCCTTAGAGAACACGTGCCTAAGCCAGGAGAAAAAGAAAGAGGTGGATGACTCGATTTCTAAGAATCCACAACCCCCTAATGGGTTCGGAAAGTTGGGTACGTATGGGGAAGGTGAGAAATGACCCAGCACCCCACAACGCCCGGTTCATTGGAATCGGCCTCCTTTGCAGGTCTTAATATTATAAAATTCTTAAATATAATAATATTATCCATACTATATATGATCATAAGAATAAATAAATACTTTATTAAAATCACAACAATGTCCAAACAAAACAAATAAATGGATACCCATCCGAGGATGGAAACATGTCCGTACATCATCCATGTCTAAAACTAAATAGGACACCTAGCGAAAGGTGAAAACATGTCCTTTACATTAATTCCGAACTATGAAGATAATTGAAATTACATAAAGATTAATTAATGAGGTACTCAATCATGGAAACATACCTCTTACAAATTTTTGAAACCAAAAGAAATCAATAAAAATAACAATCACTCATCATAAATAAATTATTCATTAAACATATAAATCAAAGATATAAATAAACCATCAATCAAGCCATATAATAAACATGCTTCTAATTTAAATAAAGTAATAAATATATAAAGTTAGGGTTTATGCATCATTTAGGATTTCTTGAATAAAATTAGGGTTTTGTAGGTTTGTTGTTTAACAATTAGGGTTTTTATATTTTAATTACTGGATTAGTCAACTAAGAAATATTTAATATAAAATAAATAGCATGGCTACTGGATGGACAAATAGGTTGATCTTTGATTTTATATAATTAAGACTTTAGTAATTAAATCTATATTATCAAAATAATGAAGCTATTGTGTTAATATAACAATCCAAAATAATCAAAAAAAGTTTTAATAACATAGCTACTATGATGTTTGAATTAAAGATTAGGTTTGAAATAAATTAGGATTTGAATCTAAAGAATGGATGTTTTGGGTTTAAGGTTTTGGAAGTTTTATGAAAATAATATTAAGGTTTAGGGTTTAAGTAAATAAAATTGAGGCTCGTGAAAATAGGATTAAAAGTTAGGTATTTGAAAAGAATAGGCTACTGTGATAATTAATTTTAACAAATAAAATTAAAGCGACATACCTACGTTTGAAGGTTCCACAAAAAATTATTGATGAAATTCTTGGCCGAGCGTAACACCAAGGCAGAAGATTGCTTGCTGCCGTGATTCCTTATTGTTGCCTGATTGTTGCTTTTAAATTTTCAAAATCTAGTCCCTGAATCAATTGCTAAGAAAAAGTCCGAATAATTCTTGAGTAAAAAAATTCTCCTCCTTTTCTCCGTGTGTTTAATTCCATTATTTATAGAAAAATAAAAATACTTAATACTATTTTAATAAAAAAAATACCAACCGTTTAGGAAAAATCACAAAACCGAGTAAAATAAGATTTGGTAAAAAATCGGCAGCGCATGGGCTGCTGGGAGAGGCAGTGGACATGCGGCTGGGCAATTTTTGCCGCAGGCAAAAACTTGCGGCGAATTGGCTTGTGGCCAATTCGCCATAGGTTTTGGCCAATTCTTCGCAAGCACTCCTGCAGCAAATTGGCTGCCTACAGCGAATTGGCCCAAGCCAATTCGTCGCGCTTGCCTCGTCGCCGATTTCTCCATAGCTGATTTTTTTATTATTTTTTATTTATATATATTTAAAAATAAATAAATAATAAATAAAAAGTAAAATAAATATTATATTAAAATAAATGATAAATAATAATTAAAATAAAAATTATAAATAAATAAAATAAATAATAAGTAAAATAAATCAAAATAAATAATAGATATTAAATAAATTATATAACTCACAAAAATTATTTTGATCTATTTTAAAATCTTTTGACTAGACTGAAAAAAAAAAATTAAAGGTCTACAGTTTGTGTAATATCCCCATATATGACCTAGAAGTTTTGAATGTTGTTGTTGTTGATGTTGTTGTTGTTGTTGTTTTAAATGGGATTGAATGTATATGTTGATTTGAAAGAAAAAAAGGAATTGGAAAGTGAATGCTTTTGTATATGTGTTTTGGGAAAGAAAAGAGGGTTTAGAGAGAAATGTATATTGTTTATATGATAATATATATAACATATAAGTTGGTCAAGGGAGAGTCAATGCAAGAAGATATTTTCATTTGTGATAGGTGAAATTACTTATATGGGCATATAAGAGACAAGAGGTTAGTTAAATGGATAAGGGTATATAGGTAATTGTTTGGTTAAAAACTCTTGGTGGAGATTTAAAGAAGAATTGACTTTGTTTTCTTCATGATTTCTTCTTCTTCTCCATTGTTGGCCGGCTCCTCCATAGACAAAGGAAAGCAAGAGATAAAGAGAAGATCTTGAAGAGTTAAGCTCAAATTGAAGGAAGATTAAGTGATCAAGTGATGATTCAAGAAGTTTATAACTAAGGTAAGTTCTTTTCTTTGATTTCTTTTATTCTTTTGAAGTGGTATTTGAAGTTAATTAGGGTTTGTTGATTTGATGATGATATGTGTTTGTAATGTGTTTTTAAGTTTTAAATTTGGTTTTAAGTTAAGAGTTTAAATAGGTGTTGTTGTTGGAAGTGATGGATGTTGATTTTGGAAGATGGAGAAGGATGTTGGTTTTAGGGTTTTGAGATAGTATGTGTTTAAATGTTTTGTGGATGTGTTTTAATAAGGTGAATATTGTGATAAACATGTAGAATTTGTGTTTAGAACATTGATTCCATTCATTTGAACCATGCTATTTTTGTGTATGATGAGTTTGAGTGCAATTAGAGGAGACTTGTGTATGTTAGGGTTTCAATCCATGAGTGACACGGCCAAAAGCAAGGAGAGACACGGCCAATTCATGAGAGACACGGCCAAGTCAAGGGAATTTTGGCCGTGTTGGGTGGATCTTGAGGAGACACGGCCGTGTTCTATGCCAGTGTTGGTCACTGCCAATTTGTTTTGAGAGACACGGCCACAAGCTTGGCCGTGTCCTGTGCCCGTGTTTGCTACTGAAATGTTGGATTGAGAGACACGGCCACAAGCTTGGCCGTGTCCCTTGGGTGTGTTGGTTACTGTGGTTGGTTTTTGTTCTTCTTAAATGATTGGAATTGAACTTACATTTGATAATGCATATGATATTATATGAACAAGGTTATGTACTATGCATTGTAAGTCTTGTGAATGGTGATGTGTTATATGAATAATGTAATTGAAATGTGATACTAATGATGCTATATGTATAATGTGAGTGATATGATGGGGTAATTGATTATGTATACTCGAATAATGAAAGGTTATAACATAAATTGAGATGTGAAGCCATTGTTATTGGCTATGATAATTCAAATGACATGTGAAGCCATTATTATTGGCTATGATGATACAAATGACATATGAAGCCATTGTTATTGGCTATGATAATTCAAATGACATGTGAAGCCATTGTTATTGGTTATGATAATTCAATTGAGAATGAAATTGATAAATGAATTGTATAGCTAATGTGTTATTCCATTTTCAGAGTTTGTTATTGGTGGCATGCCTAATATGAGTAACAATCTGTTGAAGTTAGGTTGGATTTGATCCTTGAAGCCAAGTTGGGTTGAAGTTTAACATGTTTTACTCCCCTTGAAGCTTGGTTGGGTCAAATCCTTGAAGCCTAATTGAGATGTTACAACCCTTGAAGCTAGGTTGGATTGGTTCTTGAAGCCAAGTTGGGTTGATACTTAGCATGCTTTGTTCCCCTTGAAGATTGGTTGAACCTAAATCCTTGAAGCCTAGTTGGGATAATGATAAATGTGATGATTAAACCAAAGCATTAACTCTGATAATGGAATGGCATGTTAGTGTTTTGTTTGGGCCCGAGTCTGTCTTTGTTGTTAATGTGATATCCAAATGTTGAACTAAATGAGTAATGAGATCTATGGTTGCTTTTGTTGAAAGTGTGTTTCATGATTGATAAATTTGTGAATAAAATAATGTTATGAAGTATGATTTGGTAATGTGTGTAATGATATATTGAAAATGAATATGGCTTGAGGAGTTTTGTTGAGATATGAGTTTATGAGAATATAGTATGATGTGTAAAATGTTTATGAATGTGGAATTTCTGAGAATTGTTCTCATGAAGGTTTGGATAGATCATTGAATAGTGATTTGTTAAAATGATGTATATGTATATGTATATGAGATAGAAATGGTAAGTATAGTTTTGTGAATGTTCTATGTAAATATGTGTATGATTTATGAGATCAGTGGGAATATATGAAGAATGCTTTGAGAAAGGAAAACAGGGTAAGAAAACAATAAAACATGATGCTAAAAGTATAAGGTATGATCTTTATGTAAAGTATATATTTTATATTTATTTGTATTACTAAGCTCTCGGGCTTAGCGCGGTGGTGTAATCGCGCAGGTGGTTATGCGGTTGATCTGGAAGTCCAGCTGTTATGCCACGAGAAGGGTAAGAGTGTCTCGAGACCAACTAGAAGGTGATGCATACATGTGTGACTTTAATTATGTTGTATTTTTTATAAGAATAATGATTTTTGTAAATGCTCTTTAAATTAATGCAATATTGCTTAAAATTGGATAAAGGTTTTTAATTGGAAACGAAAAGTGACATTCTTATAATTTATATACGTATTGTATGTATACTTGGTATATGTATAGTACTTATATAGAGTATGGGGGTGTTACAGTTTGCTCCCTGCTTGAACGATCTGAGACTTTCAGTAGAAGAGAGTAAAAAGCAACATGACTTTGGATTTTTAATTAGGTTTAAAGCCAGACTGGACTCCATACCCAAGGTTGGCTTGAGTTCTGAACTCAAAAAATAATTTGAGTTCTGGACCGAGATGAGTTATGGACTAAAAAATAATTTAGGTTCTGGACCCGAGGTGAGTTTTGGACTAAAAAATAATTTGGGTTCTAAACTAAGGGTAAGTTCTGGACTCAAAAATAATTTAGATTATGGACCCGAGATAAAATCTGGACTCGAAAATAATTTGGATTCTGGACCCGAGGTGAGTTCTGGACTCAAAAATAATTTGAGTTCTGAACCCGAGATGAGTTTTGAACTAAAAAATAATTTAGGTTCTGGACCCCAGGTGAGTTCTGAACTCGAAAATAATTTGGATTCTCGATCCTAAACTGAATTTGGATACTCGATCTGAAACTGAATTTTGATTTGGATACTTGGACCCGAGATTGAATTTTGGGTACTCGACCCAAAATTAGATTTGGGTGCTCGATCCAAGACTGGATTGTGGGTGCTTGATCCAAAACTGAATTTGGATGCTCGATCCAAGACTAGATTGTGGATGCTCGACCCGAAACCGAATTTTGGGTTCTTGACCTTAGACTGATTTGGATTTGGGTTCTCGACCCGAAATTGGATTTTTGGCACTCGACCCAAAACTGAATTTGAATTTGGATTCTCGATCTGAAACTGGATTTTGGGTGTTCGTCCAGAAACTGAATTTTGGATTTGGGTTCTCGACCCGAAACTGGATTTTGCTGATCTTTTATTTCTTGCATCTTTATTCTTTTAAGAGTCTTATTTTCTTCTTATTTTGTTCTTTTTGTTCTTCCTTTTGCAAAAAATTCAGCTATTTTTTAGCTTAGCCCTCATATCTTCTCCTTACCCCCCTGCGTGGAAAAATATTTGAAAGTGAGTTTGAAAATATTTTGTATATGCATAAACTAAAAAAAAATTGAAAAGGAAAAATTTTGCCCCCTGTGTAGGCTCAAACCAATGATTTTTTTGGGTAGGCTCTGATTGATGTTTGTATTTTATCTGGTTCCTTGCATAAGCATGCATCTCTTCTTTCTTTTGCAAAATGACTAGAGCTTCCTCAATTAATGGGCCCTCCATGCCCCCTGATTCTATATCCTCTTCATCTTTGCTTCATAGAGTATTTGTTGTTCACTTTGACAAAGAATAAAATACAAGAAAATGCAATGTGATATGCTCATGTATGTATGGCATGCATGAATAACACTTACAGTGATTCTGTTGACTCACAGACCAAGGTGATCAGCTGAAGTGTTCTCATTAACTCCTTCTAGATGCCTATTCAAGTCTTGCATTGGAATGACAGAAAGCTTTGCATTTATGGCTTTTATTTCCAATATGTTGAAAACATGAGTGGTGAGGCCCAAACATCAGAGATACATTCATTTCATACTAGGATTCAGCACGCCAGTTTGTAACTTTTCACAACCTTGCAAATAATCATTTACTTTGCCCAATATGTCTTTCGAGATTCGACGGTTCAACATACTTCCCTTAACTTGAAGGCTTTGTATGACAAAAACACACATTTTTTTTAAATCCTAAAATCAATTTTTGGCTTTGTCAAATTAGTGTCATTGTACCTCAGGACTCAATTTTTCAAATTAACATATCTATAACATGAAAACCCTAGTTACCATACTAAATTTGGGAATCATTTCTATTTAAGCAAGAATTGTTACACTTCAGATAGGCACATACACATTACTTAATCAAAGGTCTCATTGAGTTTGAACATTGTCTATCTCATATGCATGCTTATCCAAACTATCTCCACTAATAAACTCTACCTACTAAGAGTGATCAATATGTCTTTGATAGGCTTGAAACGAGATTTATAAGAGACACGGTTAAATGAAGGCCATTTGTAAGTTGGAGTCATTTTAACACTATGGGAAAACCCTCACACTACAAACTTCTTGTTGGAACTTTAGGTAGTTGGAAATATGAAAAGATAGAGTTTTGAATGTTCTCCCATCTTCTTGACGTTAATCTGGATCTTTATTGGGACAATCTTTGCCTTTGCAAAAAGTTTGGTACCCATATTCATTTTTTTTCTTGTCCCTTTTCTTTCTCTCTCTCTCTCTTTCTCTTTCTTTTTTTTTTGAGCAAATTATCATTTTGTCCTTCTTTCCTGTAGGACTGTCAAGCATAGGACTTTCAAGAACTAGATGACCTTTCTCCTTTTTCTCTGATTTTGATTGAATCTTTAGTTGGGTTGGACCAATTCAAGTCAAGCTTCCCTTATAAACCAAATGGAAGTTTTTTTGCTGCTTTAGGTAAAGGAAAACTTGGTTAGCTTTCTGAACTGCCTTTTGTATTTTATTTTCTTTTTTTCTTTTCTTTTACTTTTTCTTTTTTTTTCTCCCCTTTTTTTCTTCTTTCTCTTTTTTTTTGTTTTTTTAGGTGTATCCTTATGGTCTTGACTAGACATTCCTTTCTTTTTGGTCTTCTTGCCTCTTCCCCTTAGTGATTATCAAATTTGTCATAAATATCACAACAGCTCAGGGTAGGTTGTTGGTGTTTACATGCCAATGAAAAAAAAGCTAAAATTTTATGAAGGCTCAAAGGGACAACTAGGGATTGATATTTAATTGGGTTAATACTAGTTGTTGGCTAACCAAATAATACCTAGATCATCTCTCCCTTAAATAAGTAGAGTTCAATTTCTCCTTGAAAGTTGGTCAAAGCATGTTCTAAAACTGACTAGGATCTAGACAAAGGTAATTATGAAGGAGCTCTCTCTAAGTAAGCATACACAACTCAATGATATAGAACAATTCCCTCACCTAGTAAAGTCATTCGAATCATGATGCATAGATATGCTAATTTATAAATATCAAGTTAAAGTCGTCATCAGTCGAACATCAAAATGAACAAAGACCAACAAAAATTTTGACGAAAATAATTTATTTCAAGCATGATTGTTCCATAAAACACCAAATAAAGAAAATAAAACAAAAAACAAACAAGCCAAGGAAAGTTTGTTGAGTTAAGCTTCTTCTCCCTTCACATCTTCAATATTCTCGTATTGAAAAGAGGATAAGACAAGATCTTCCTCCAATCCTCCTCTTACCATGAAAGTTGCTGGTGGTGGTACTCTATTGAACCTAGGCAGGGGATTGCTTTTGGTATTGGGCTTATCCGGCTCTGGTAGCTTACCACTGTCAATCAAATCTTGGATCTCATACCTTAGATGAGTACATTTATCCTTCTCATGCCCTTGCATTTGATGAAATTGATAGAAGGCCTTGGCATTGAAGTTTGGCGGTAGAGGATTATGTAGCGATCGAGGAGCCAATGATTGTAACAACCCCTTCTTTTGTAGCTTGTTGAAAATCCAAGATAGAGGTTTCTCCAACTCTGAGAAGTGTCTTTTATTTCCTTGACCAGTCGCATTAACATCAACTTCCTTTTGCGTGCTTTGATTATTAGACTGGTAGTTTTCTTTCTCGTTCCTTCTTATCAAAAAGCGATTTTTCTTCCTTTCCTACTCTTCAATTTGCAAGCCAGCTTGCAAAAGGTCTTTGAAGTTCCTTATAAGGGTGTGAGACAGCGTCTCTTGGAGATTAGGCAGGACGCCTCTAACTATCATTCTTATCTGATCTGACTCATCAGGCATCTTCTTGAGCAAAGCAGCCTTATTCCTCCATCTCTTTACATAGTCCATAAAATTCTCATTTGGCCTTTGCCTAATGGATTCAACTTCCATTAATGTAACTTTCAGATCAAGATTGTACCCATATTGTTGAATGAAAGCCTTGTATAACAAATCCCAACTCTTTTGAGTACTATCCTCTAAGGTGTTGAACCAGTTTTGGACAACAATGCCCAATAAAAGCATGAAATACCTTAGAGTTTGAGCCTTAGTAGCTCTGGCAGACTACATGGCAGTGATGTACTGCTTAACATGCAAGTGAGGATTTCCCATACCATTGTACCTAGCGAAAGAAGGCTTCTTGAACTTATAAGGGACCTCCTCATCTTGTTCGAATAACTTTTCGACCTCTGACATTTATTTTATCTTCAGCTTCTTCTCAAATTTCTTCTCCAAATCAACAATTTGTTTCTCAACATCAAAAGTTTTAGTCTTTTCCACAGTTGCTCTTTCTATAACCCTCGGCTCTTTCTTCTTAGCTCAAGGATCTTGGAAGTATTGAGCCCAGTCGTCATCATCATCAACGACTACCTTGTCATCATCAAAAGCCACTTCACCAACCTTAGCCTTCCCTTTGTCTTTCTTAGTACTTGCGGATGCTTCAGCAGTGTTCCCAAACATTGTAGCCATTTGCCTCTTCATGATCTCAGCTAGGGCCCCCTTTAGTTCTTCCATCTTGGCATTGAGGGCATCGACCACCATTCTTTAAATTTATTCGGGCTTCATTGTTCTTGGTGAGAAGGTAATTAAGTCGCTACTAGATTCTATGTCACTGGCGTAGGTGGGGTTATCGTACGCTCTTGAACTACTGTACTCCAGGTCTGTGAGCCAGAGAGGATTAATGATATGAGATGCAAATGTATGTATGCATGTATGCACAAACAACAAACAAACAAAGATAATTAAGACGTTCCTTCCAATCTTATAACTTGCACACACGAATGACGAGTCTCTTTTTCTAGGTATATAGTTAACAAAATACCAACATGGGATATCTTATTTTTGAATAATTCTCTCGGATGTTTCAATCAATAGTTATATTTTCAAACATGGAAATCAGTTCATGATAATTTTCATTAATTAGGCTTTAATCCATTCAATCAACTAAAGTAGCTTTTATACTATATTGGATTAAAACTAAATTAAGAGGTTTATTATAAATAGATTTTTCATTTGAAAAAGTAACTAATGATTCATGCCAAAAAATAAGCCCATGATTATTAATTCTTAATATAAACTAGGCTCACAATTGATTTTTGGTATTTTCATAATTGACCTAAATATTCGTAAGCTCTTTTGAAAAGGTTGTGAAAATAATTTTATTTCTAAGCCCATTGTAAAAAGATTTTAGAAAAAATAGATTTTGGGCTTTGTATTTGGGTCATGAGAAAAGAATTTTTGACTTATTTTGGAAAAGTTTTATGTCTAAAGACCAATTTTAAAAATAGCTTTGGTCTTTTGGATTCAGAGAAAAAAGTTATTTGAGCTCACAATGTAATTAGGTCATATTAGAAAAAGAACAAACCAAATAAGCCATGATTTAAACCAAAATAAATTAACCATAGTCAAACAACAAGTATTTGGGGTAAAACCTAAAGAAAGTAACTAGGCCAATTACATGAGCTTTAGTCTTTGGGTTTAAAGTCTTAGGTTCCCATAGCAAGTATATACCAAAAGGTACAATGCTATGAGTGGTTATGCCACGTTCGATCTCCATACCTTGAGTGAAAGTATGGTATCCCTCACATAACACAATACGGGTAACACGAGCATCCTAACTCACGCACACGATGCAAATCTAATATGATGCAATGGATAATATCATGATAAGAAAGAATAGAATAATATAAAGACCAACGGAATTAACTTCTCTTATCCCCAGTGGAGTCGCCACTGTGAGCGGAGATTTTTGCCCCACTCCTGGTGGAATGGTTCTTGCGACTTCGATACTGTTAGGCTCGGGGCTTTAAAGAATAAGGGCCTAAGCCCAGTGAAAATGGAGTCGCCACCCAGACAGGTCGGAAAAAAAAGGAGTGGATGACTCGATTCCTAAGGAGTCCCCAACTCCCTAATGGGTTCAGAAAGTTGGTTACATGTGGGAAAGGTGAGAAATGGCCTAGCACCCCTACAATGCCCGATTCATTGGAACCGACCTCCTTTGCAGGTCTTAATATTATAAAATTCTTAAATATAATGATATTATCCATACTACATGTGATCATAAGAATAAATAAATACTTTATTAAAATCACAACAATATCCAAACAAAATAAATAAATGGAAACCATCCGAGGATGGAAACATGTCCTTACAGTGTCCATGTCTAAAAATAAATAGGACACCCACCGAAAGGTGAAAACATATCATTTACATTAATTCCAAATATGAAGATAATTAAAATTATATAAAGATTAATTAATGAGGTACCCAATCATGGAAACATACCTCTTATAATTTTTTGAAACTAAAATAAATCAATAAAAATAATAATCACTCATCATAAATAAATTATTCATTAAACATATAAATCAAAGATATAAATAAACCATCAATCAAGACATATAATAAACATGCTTCTAATTTAAATAAAGCAATAAATATATAAATTTAGGGTTTATGCATTATTTAGTGTTTCTTAAATAAAATTAGGATTTTGTAGGTTTGCTGTTTAACAATTAGGGTTTTATATTTTAATTACTGGATTAGTCAACTAAGAAATATTTAATATAAAAGAAATAACATGCCTACTGGATGGACAAACATGTTGATCTTTGATTTTATGTAATTAAGACTTTAGTAATTAAATATGTATTGTCAAAATAATGAAGCTATTGTGTTAATATACCAATCCAAAATAATCAAAAAAAGTTTTAATAACATAGCTACTGTGATGTTTGAATTAAAGATTAGGTTTGAAATAAATTAGGATTTGAATCTAAAGAATGAATGTTTTGGGTTTTGGGTTTTGGGTTTTGGAAGTTTTATGAAAATAATATTAAGGTTTAGGGTTTAAGTAAATAAAATTGAGGCTCATGAAAATAAGATTAAAACTTAGGTATTTGAAAAGAATAGGCTACTATGATAATTAATTTTGACAAATAAAATTAAAGAGACATACCTACGTTTGAAGGTTCCACAAAAAAATATTGATGAAATTCTTGGCCGAGCTTAACACCAAGGCAGAAGATTGCTTGCTACCTTGATTCCTTATTGTTGCTTGATTATTGCTTCTAAAATTTTAAAATCTAGTCCCTGAATCAATTGCTAAGAAAAAGTCCAAATAATTCTTGAGTCAAAAAATTCTCCTCCTTTTGTCCGTGTATTTAATACCATTATTTATATATAAAAAAAGACCTAATACTATTTTGATAAGGAAATACCAACTATTAGGAAAAATCATAAAACCGGATAAAACAAGGTTTGGTCAAAAATCGGCAGCACGTGCGGGCTACTGGGTCTGCGATGATTGCTGCGGGCTGGCGCGCCGGCTGCGCTGGGCGAGGCAGCGGACATCCGGGCTAGGCAATTTTCGCATATATATTTTTCATATTTTGCATATATATCATATATATATTCCACTTTTTCATTTAAAATCTCTTCATTTTTTTATTTAAAACCATTAATTTAATTTATCCTTTTAAATTATAATTTATTTTATCAAATTTTTTTAAAATTAAAAATTTTAGGATGTTACACGTCAAGTGGATGAAATTGATTATAATGATAGCTTTTCTCCTGTAGCTAAGGTTGTTACAGTGAGATTTTTCTTCAATATTACAACAACCAATAAATGGCCTTTGCAACAAGTTGATGTAAACAATGCCTTTTTTCAAGGTTTCCTTAAAGAAGAGGTATATATGACACCTCTAGAAGGTTACACTAAAGCAATAAAGGGTAAGTTTGTATGCTTCAGTGTTCGTTATATGGGTTGAAGCAAGCTTCTAGACAATGGAACAATGAGCTAACCAATTTTTTGTTAACATTTTGGTTTCTATTAGTCCATCCATGATAATTGTTTGTTTGTTTATTCTAAGAATGGTGTGTTCCTTGCTCTCTTAGCTTTATGTTGATGATTTGTTGATTACTGGAAATTCAAAGGAGCCTATTGTAGCTTTGAAGGCTCAGTTAGATGCAAAGTTCACCATAAAAGATTTGTGTCCAGCAAGGTATTTTGTAGGGTTAGAGGTTGTTAGGACCGAGGCTAGTATTTACTTGAATCAGAGGAAGTATGTCATGACATGTTGAAAGAAATAGGCCTTTTAGGCTCTAAACCCAATAATATTCCTATTCGAAAAGGTATTCAGTTGCAATCTAAAGATTTTATTCTTCTCGAGGATCCACAAATGTATAGAATCTTGGTTGGCAGACTCTTGTATCTTGGATTTACACGTCCATATATCACCTATGCAATTCAGCAACTTAGTTAGCACATTTAGCATCCAAGTGAGATCCATCTCAAGTCAGTTTATCATGTTCTCAAGTATCTTAAGCAATCTCCTTCTCTTGGTTTGTTTTTTCCAGTAGAGAATCAGTTTCAGATCACAGTCTATTGTGATTCTGACTGGGCTGCTTGCACAGAAACAAGAAGGTCGATAACAGATTTTTGTATTTTCTTGGGCACATCTCTTATTTCATAGAAGACAAAGAAACAAAATACAATAAGTAAAAGCTATGCTGAAGCAAAGTATAGAG
The DNA here is from genome assembly GCA_947685225.1 of Garcia nutans. Lineage (NCBI taxonomy): Eukaryota > Viridiplantae > Streptophyta > Magnoliopsida > Malpighiales > Euphorbiaceae > Garcia > Garcia nutans. Next base: position 9,306,450 of record CANTUV010000068.1, read on the forward strand.
CCATGGCATCCACTGTGTAATATCCCAAAATACACCCTAAGAGTTTGGAATAATTATGGTTGTATATGGATTTAATGTGTATGTTTAATGACTTAATCTAATATCCCGATTTTGATGTACGTTGGAGAAGTAGATGTGAGATGATATGTTGGTAAAATATGTAAGGAAAATATTATAAGAGATATATGTATATGAAGGATAATATGTATGGATGGTATTTGGGAAATATATGGGAAAATATAAAAGCAATATATATATATATGTGATATACATATACCAACATATACATCACATATGCTTAAGGGATATAGTGGTGTAGGAGAAGTAAGGTTAATTAAATAATTAATAAAAATAAAAATAATAATAAAAGGAAAAGGAAGAAAGAAAGTCAAAGGGAAAGATATGTGGTGAAGGATATTGGGTATATTTATTTTATTATATATATATATATATGATGAGTAAGGGAAAAGAAGAAAAGATCTTCTTCCCTTCTTCTTCCTTTTCTTTTTGAACGAGAGAGAGAGAGAGAGAGAGAGATGGTGATTTCATCCCTATTTACATCAACCCAAAGGGATTTTGAGAGGATTGAAGATGGTTATTAAAGATTTGGCATATTATCCAAGTAAGTATTCATTTGCTTGTCTTGATTCCTATCGTTTGAGTTGGATTTGATATGGTTATTTGATGATGATGATGATGATGTTAATGAAAGATTGAAGTATATATATGTGTGGAATTGGTATTTAGATGATGATAACATGATTAATTGTGAAATAACATGGTTAGATGTGAGGATGATGATGAATTGTTGAGATTGTTGAGTAAGGGTTTAGTATAGATGATTTGGGGATTTGAGTAATTGATTCTTGGTGAGGTATATTATGCTTATGATTATGATATATTGAAGTTATTTAAGTGTTAAATAGATGGGTAATTGATGAATTTAACCAAGATGTTGATTAAGGGTGATGAAATATGAGTTTTGAAGTGTTGGTGTTTTCATGGATGAAAGTTCGAATTCATGATTTCTGGTCTGACACGACCAGTGACATGGCCGTGTGGTTGGGCGTGTAATCGGTACTGAGTTGGACGTTTGTGACACGACCATTAACACGGCCATGTTACTGAGCGTGTTATAGCTACTGTGAGAAAAAGTAATTGACACGGCCATGAACACGCCCGTGTTGTTGGGCGTGTTAATGTTTCTGTGAGGCAGAATGAGTGACACGTCCAGTGACACGCTCGTGTTACTGAGCGTGTCAAAGCTTCTGTATTGTTGGTTTAGGGCACGATCAGGGACACGCCCGTGTTAATGAGCGTGTCAAGTTTTGAGTTTGCCCTAATTAGTTATTATTCTTATTTTCTTATGAATATAATTATCTTTGGATTAGGTTTTGAGGAGGTTGTGTTGCATTAACTTTAATGTTGAGAATTCTTGGAAGAGGAAAGGTATAGATTGTTGGGAATAGCTCTTGAGGTAAGTACAACTTACAAAGATGCATTCTTTTATATGGTTTTTGAGACTTAAAACAATGTTAAGTAATTTATTATATGGTTAATATAATGTGACTAATGTTTTTAATTGTATAGTGTGAAAGCTATGGTGATCATTCAAAAAGGTATGTGCAATGTAATTTGTTATGATAAATATTATAATGAGGAATTATATTAATGTCTTGAGAAATGATGAAATGTGATATCATTATAGTTGGTAATAATGATTAAAAAGTGGACATGTTGTCTATGTGTTTAATGAAATTGATTATGTATACTTGAATGATGAAGTGTTGTAATGTGAATTGAGATATGATCTAAATGACATGTGAAGCCATTGTGATTGGCTATGATGATTTAAATGAGATATAAAGCCATGGGGGTTGGCTATAATGATGATAATGAAATGAGAAATGAATTGAGAAAGAAATGTAAAATGATTTTGTGTCTAATATGTTGATTCAAGTTTCAGAGTTCTGAATTTGGCAGGCATGCCTATGAATGTAACAGTCTAGCCGGGTTGAGGATCTCTTCAAATTGAGTTGAATTGAGGTCCAAGAGACTGGGTCTGTTACACTATGAGAAATGTGAAATGATAAATGTGAATTAAAGTAACAGTCTAGCCGGGTTGAGGATCTCCTCGATTAGTCGGGTTGATGGTCCAAGAGACTGGGTCTGTTACAGGTAACAGTCTAGCCGGGTTGAGGATCTCCTCAAGCATGTTGAGTTGATGGTCCAAGAGACTGGGTCTGTTACCCTATCCATGGATAGAGATATATATATGTGTATTGCCTACGGGCTCGATAATTATGATTATAGACCAAAGCAGTAACTCTGAACTTTGAATAACATATTAGTGTCTGTTGGGCCCGAGTCTGTCTTTGTTTTCTAAGTGATATATAAGTGATGAAATAAATGAATAATGAAGTCTATGGTTGTCTTGTTGTAAATGTGATTCATGAATGGTGAATATTAATGAGGGAATTGTGGTTGATGTTATGAATTATGATATGTGATATGTGTATTGATATATTCGTTGTGATTATTAATGATGGAATTGTGGTTGGTGTTTGTTATATATATAATATATGAGAATAGTAGAGATATATGAAAGATGTAATTAAAAAGGGAAACATGATATGCAACTAATGGTATATGGAATTGATATATCATTATATGTCATTAATTCTATAATGTATATTTATATCATATATATTTGTACTACTAAGCTCTCGGGCTTAGCGCAGATGTTTAATCGCGCAGGTGAGTAGATGGTAGATATGAAGTCTTTCTCTATGCCACGAGTAAAGTAAGAGTTTGCCGAGACCAACTAGAGGGTGATGCATACATGTAAAATTTTAATTATGCAGTATTTCTGACATAAATGTATTCATATGTATAAATGAATTTTGATAAAGATAAGATTACTATATACTTTTAAGATCATTAAAAGTATGATGATTTGGTAAATGCTCTTTTTATTAATGCAATATGGTTAGGACTCAATATAAGGACTTTATTTGTAATGATAAGTGACATCCTTATACTTTGTATACGTACTGTATGTATACCTGGTATATCTATAGTATTTATATAGAGTATTGGGGTGTTACAATTATTTTGGTATCAGAGCTTAGGTTCGAGATTCTCGGCCTAAGTAGAATTAAAAAGAAAAGTTTTGAAAAGTTTGAATAGAAGTAAAAAGGAAAAGTTTTGAAATGAAATTTGTAATACATGCATATGCATTGACACCTAGGTTGGTCTCGGATGTGGCATTATATGAATTGTAGAATATTTGTGTTATATGAGATGTCCAATATAGTTGATGATATATGTGTATACTATTTTGATGTGATGAAAAACCATGATTGTTGGCAATGATGTTGGAAATGAATTATAATTGAGGCATAGAGCCTAATTGATGATGAGAAACGAATTGTGAAATGTAATGTGATATATGTATATTGATGATGCATATGAAAAATGTCATGTTATGTGCAACATGGAATGCAATGTTGATGTTTATGAGTAATTTTATGTAGGACATTATGTGAATTGAAACATCAAGAAATGAAAAGGAGAATAAAGTTGAAAATGAGTTAAAAATCAAATCAAGATAAGAGTATGTACTCTTTCTTCTACACTTTGAACCTCTTTATAATAAAGTTTATGTTGGGGTTTTTAGACAGAGGAAATAATGTTGGATTGTTAATATTGAAAGGTATATTATTAAAATGAGAAGAGTATGGTGGGATATTGAATGAGTTGATTAGTATAGATAAAGTGTGATTATTTTAAAGTTTGGGGTATATATATATATATAAAGTTAAGGTTTTGTTTAAAGGAAAAAGAGATGATATTGGTTAAGTAAGAATATAAATTGGTATTGTTGTTTTAATTCAAACATTGTGATTTCAATATTAGGAATGTGATATGCTTGAATATTGTGAAAGCTCATGTTAATGGTGGCAGTATGTGACATTTGAGTTTTTGAAATGAGCTTAATGATTGTGAAAATTATATGTTTTGATGTTGTTTGGTGGTATAATTGCATATGATGTCTTTAAAAGTTGATAATAAGAAAAGATGAGATTTGTAATTGAAGTTTAGGTAAGATAGTGATTTGAGAATCTAGGATGTTAATGGAAATTTGATAAGGATTATTTACATATCAACAGTTTAACGTATGTTAAACACATGAGTTATTTGCAATGAATATTATGTCATTTGAGAATATTACAAATTGGGTAATGAGAACGATAGTATAAAAAAATTTGTTGTGAAATAAGAAGGGAGATGAACAAGCAAATGCAATGGAGTTATTTTAAGTCATTTGACTGAAAATGGTAAATAAATAGATATGAAAATATATTAAATGTTTTAAAGACAAAAGTGAAAGAGATGTCACATTGGAAATGTGATCAAGATGTATGTGAAATGTTATTATGGTTAGAATATGTACAATTGTTGTGATGATGAATATTTGTTTTCTTATATTGAAAGAATGAGAATGATAATGTTCAAGGGAAAATAATAAACGTTAACTTTGTATAGAATGTATGAAAAAGGAACATTAAACAAGATCGTATAATTAAGTGTATACATGTATAGGTTATATGAGAGAAGTTCTTCGATATGAATGTAATTGTAATATGTAAAGAATGTGGGTAATGGGTTACATTTTGGAGGTAACCTATGAATAGGTATGTGGTATGACTATATGTTTAAAAATAAGAATGATGTTGCATGTATTAGTGGACCTAAAAGAGATTAGGTCTTGAACTTTGTAAAGCTAGATGAATTATGTGATGGAATTGATAGTGGAATGGACTTGAGTAATTCTGGACAATGGAAATTGTTATGGTGATCACTGAACTTAATAAGTATATAATATTTTGGGCTCCAAAGTATTTATGTGGAAAGGTTCTATGTCTTTGGATATAATAAGAGATTATAAATGGATTAGAAATGAAGCAACAAATGGAATTTTTGTAAAATTTGTATATGATTGAATATGCACATAGTAAGAAATGTTTATAGTAATATTGTTGAAAGATAAATTAAGTTAATAATGATCATATAATCGAGTATAAACTGAGTTGAAACGGAGTTGGAATGTGTTAACTTTTGGTGTAGCAAAAGTTTAAAGTATGAATATGAAATTCTTGAGATACAATTTAATATGGTAATTGAGAAGATTGAAAATGGAATAATAGAAGAATAGTATTGATTTGTAAGTCCCAGGCTTGATTATTAATCTCTCGAGGCCATATGTTATGTTTATTATATTTTGGCTGATTAGTTTTGGTTGTCCACAGATTTGGGACTAAGATAATATGGCTGTAGTACTATTTTGGTGAGATTGATAACTATGTGTTTAGAATATGGTTAGGAGTTATGATTGATAAAGTTGTACCCTATTATTTTATGTTAGAAATCTATTTATAATTATGAAAAGAGAAGTATGAAAATGTTTTGAGTTATGGATAATGTGATAAAAAGGTAAGTAATGTAAATATAGTAATAATATGATAGGTGATGAGATTTTCAAAGGGAGAAATTATATTATGTGGTTGAAAGTATACTGAATATGTTTATTATATAAAGTAAATATATATGAATGGACTTGGGGTTTAAGTGAATAAACTATTTGTATATTAAAAGACAAGTTTGAGTGATTTGTTATCGTGATAATTTGACTGAGTATGGAACTAAAGAGATTAAGATTTGAATCTCGGTTTGATCCAAAGAAATCAGGTCATATATATAATGTGAAACCTAATGATAAGTTAATTGTTGGTTTGAATTGAACAAGATTGAAGTGTGGATGTTTGGTGACAGAAAGATCAATTGATCTAGATTCTATGAAGATTATTACTCATTTGAGATTTAAAATGAATAGTTGTACTCAGAGTATAAAATTTACATGATAATGTATATGATGTATAATTTTAAAGTGTGAATGGACATGAATGAATAGAGTTATAAATATTGATACAAGGGAAAAGATTGATTATTTATAAAATAAGTTGGAAGGTGTTGTATTCATATGCGTACAAGTGAAAAGCATACTAGAGAAGGAATTAAGTATGTGAAAAATAAGGCTCTTGTTATCAATTAAGGTTTGATCAAAGTCTATTCTAAAGATGAGTATAATGACGGGATAAATAATAATATAATATAAATCAATGTTTTGTAAAGTTAAAGTTAAGAAAGTAATTATGAAGTAATAAAATATCTTGAAGATTATGATCAGACGAAGTATAAGTATTTTATAAGATGATTTGATTTTTGTTTAAAGGTATATTCATTGGAAATGTGAGGAATTATTTTGGTTGCTTTGTTAAGGAAATACTAAGATATATAAGCATATAGAATGATGAATTATGGAATTTAGAGAAGATAATTGACTCTAAGGGGGAGAGTAAAAACTGTATGATATGATAACATAATGACTTAAGCATATAATTAACTTCATGTGGAAGTTAAGATGGTATTGTGTTAAGAGTGGATTGCTAGTGTACTAGATAATTTCGAGGACGAAATTATTTAAGGGGGAGAGAATTGTAATATCCCAAAATACACCCTAAGAGTTTGGAATAATTATGGTTGTATATGGATTTAATGTGTATGTTTAATGACTTAATCTAATATCCCGATTTTGGTGTAGTTGGAGAAGTAGATGTGAGATGATATGTTGGTAAAATATGTAAGGAAAATATTATAAGAGATATATGTATATGAAGGATAATATGTATGGATGGTATTTGGGAAATATATGGGAAAATATAAAAGCAATATATATATATGTGATATACATATACCAACATATACATCACATATGCTTAAGGGATATAGTGGTGTAGGAGAAGTAAGGTTAATTAAATAATTAATAATAATAAAAATAATAATAAAAGGAAAAGGAAGAAAGAAAGTCAAAGGGAAAGATATGTGGTGAAGGATATTGGGTATATTTATTTTATTATATATATATATATGATGAGTAAGGGAAAAGAAGAAAAGATCTTCTTCCCTTCTTCTTCCTTTTCTTTTTGAACGAGAGAGAGAGAGAGAGAGATGGTGATTTCATCCCTATTTACATCAACCCAAAGGGATTTTGAGAGGATTGAAGATGGTTATTAAAGATTTGGCATATTATCCAAGTAAGTATTCATTTGCTTGTCTTGATTCCTATCGTTTGAGTTGGATTTGATATGGTTATTTGATGATGATGATGATGATGTTAATGAAAGATTGAAGTATATATATGTGTGGAATTGGTATTTAGATGATGATAACATGATTAATTGTGAAATAACATGGTTAGATGTGAGGATGATGATGAATTGTTGAGATTGTTGAGTAAGGGTTTAGTATAGATGATTTGGGGATTTGAGTAATTGATTCTTGGTGAGGTATATTATGCTTATGATTATGATATATTGAAGTTATTTAAGTGTTAAATAGATGGGTAATTGATGAATTTAACCAAGATGTTGATTAAGGGTGATGAAATATGAGTTTTGAAGTGTTGGTGTTTTCATGGATGAAAGTTCGAATTCATGATTTCTGGTCTGACAAGACCAGTGACACGGCCGTGTGGTTGGGCGTGTAATCGGTACTGAGTTGGACGTTTGTGACACGACCATTAACACGGCCATGTTACTGAGCGTGTTATAGCTACTGTGAGAAAAAGTAATTGACACGGCCATGAACACGCCCGTGTTGTTGGGCGTGTTAATGTTTCTGTGAGGCAGAATGAGTGACACGTCCAGTGACACGCTCGTGTTACTGAGCGTGTCAAAGCTTCTGTATTGTTGGTTTAGGGCACGATCAGGGACACGCCCGTGTTAATGAGCGTGTCAAGTTTTGAGTTTGCCCTAGTTAGTTATTATTCTTATTTTCTTATGAATATAATTATCTTTGGATTAGGTTTTGAGGAGGTTGTGTTGCATTAACTTTAATGTTGAGAATTCTTGGAAGAGGAAAGGTATAGATTGTTGGGAATAGCTCTTGAGGTAAGTACAACTTACAAAGATGCATTCTTTTATATTGTTTTTGAGACTTAAAACAATGTTAAGTAATTTATTATATGGTTAATATAATGTGACTAATGTTTTTAATTGTATAGTGTGAAAGCTATGGTGATCATTCAAAAAGGTATGTGCAATGTAATTTGTTATGATAAATATTATAATGAGGAATTATATTAATGTCTTGAGAAATGATGAAATGTGATATCATTATAGTTGGTAATAATGATTAAAAAGTGGACATGTTGTCTATGTGTTTAATGAAATTGATTATGTATACTTGAATGATGAAGTGTTGTAATGTGAATTGAGATATGATCTAAATGACATGTGAAGCCATTGTGATTGGCTATGATGATTTAAATGAGATATAAAGCCATGGGGGTTGGCTATAATGATGATAATGAAATGAGAAATGAATTGAGAAAGAAATGTAAAATGATTTTGTGTCTAATATGTTGATTCAAGTTTCAGAGTTCTGAATTTGGCAGGCATGCCTATGAATGTAACAGTCTAGCCGGGTTGAGGATCTCTTCAAATTGAGTTGAATTGAGGTCCAAGAGACTGGGTCTGTTACACTATGAGAAATGTGAAATGATAAATGTGAATTAAAGTAACAGTCTAGCCGGGTTGAGGATCTCCTCGATTAGTCGGGTTGATGGTCCAAGAGACTGGGTCTGTTACAGGTAACAGTCTAGCCGGGTTGAGGATCTCCTCAAGCATGTTGAGTTGATGGTCCAAGAGACTGGGTCTGTTACCCTATCCATGGATAGAGATATATATATGTGTATTGCCTACGGGCTCGATGATTATGATTATAGACCAAAGCAGTAACTCTGAACTTTGAATAACATATTAGTGTCTGTTGGGCCCGAGTCTGTCTTTGTTTTCTAAGTGATATATAAGTGATGAAATAAATGAATAATGAAGTCTATGGTTGTCTTGTTGTAAATGTGATTCATGAATGGTGAATATTAATGAGGGAATTGTGGTTGATGTTATGAATTATGATATGTGATATGTGTATTGATATATTCGTTGTGATTATTAATGATGGAATTGTGGTTGGTGTTTGTTATATATATAATATATGAGAATAGTAGAGATATATGAAAGATGTAATTAAAAAGGGAAACATGATATGCAACTAATGGTATATGGAATTGATATATCATTATATGTCATTAATTCTATAATGTATATTTATATCATATATATTTGTACTACTAAGCTCTCGGGCTTAGTGCGGATGTTTAATCGCGCAGGTGAGTAGATGGTAGATATGAAGTCTTTCTCTATGCCACGAGTAAAGTAAGAGTTTGCCGAGACCAACTAGAGGGTGATGCATACATGTAAAATTTTAATTATGCAGTATTTCTGACATAAATGTATTCATATGTATAAATGAATTTTGATAAAGATAAGATTACTATATACTTTTAAGATCATTAAAAGTATGATGATTTGGTAAATGCTCTTTTTATTAATGCAATATGGTTAGGACTCAATATAAGGACTTTATTTGTAATGATAAGTGACATCCTTATACTTTGTATACGTACTGTATGTATACCTGGTATATCTATAGTATTTATATAGAGTATTGGGGTGTTACACACTGTATGTGAACTTTAGTGGATTATGTATCTACTTCAAGATTTTCGCATTCAACCAACCTTACCAGTAGCTTTGAAGTGTGATAATAAAGTTTCTATGCACATTGCTGTGAATCCCATTTTCCATGAGCGAACCAAGCATTTAGACATTTAATTGTCACATTGTTCGCATCAAATTGAAGGAAGGTTTGATTGCTCCTGTTCATGTCAATTCAGCTCTTCAAGTGGCTGACATTTTTACTAAAGCCTTACCTTTTCCTTTGTTCTCTACTCTTTCTTCCAACTTGGCTTTGGTTGATTATCACCAAAGTCCAACTTGAGAGGGGATGTTGGAGTTATGCATGTGTTAAGTTATTTTAGCTGTTACAAGTTGGGGTTAATTGTAATCAGTTAGTTATGAGCTAATAGTAGGTTTTGTTATTGCATAGCTGAGTTGTAGGTACACAACACTTTTCTTTTTTCTTTCTTTCATATAAGTAGTCAGATGTACATTTCAAGTTGAGATATGAGAAATATATTCTTTATAAGCTCTGTTATTTGTTCAATAAAATTTTACATTATTAATCTATTCGTTGAATAAGTTATTTATATTCTGCAGATAAGGTATTGATTAAGAAGCTAATTATTTGTCAATTTTTATTTATCTATATTTTGTTGGGAATTAATTTTACTAAAAAGTTTTGTTGGTAAATCACTAGTTTATTATAGTGAGTATTTTTTAGAAGAATATAGTAGTTTTATAAAAAAAAAATCATTTACAAAATTAGAAGGCATAAAGTAATATTATAAAAAAAATTGTTTACAAAATAAAAAATACTTATTTGTAATATATTTTACTTAAATGTTTTTTTTTTATGAAAGTGGGCGGCACCACTAGATTTTTATTGAATAATAAAAGGATAAAAATTACAATGTCAATAAAGGTCACCGGAATCTCACATGAGGGATCCCTAAAACCTCAGTATTAACTATGCCCTTAATTACATTGGGAAGCAAAGCAAATGAATCAAAAACAGAAGCAGACTTATAAATTCTGCAGAAATCTGCAAGGTAGTGAGCTGCCTTATTTGCTTCTCTGAATGTATGACAAATAGAGGAAGAAGTCTGATATAGAAAACTGCGAATTTCCAGCGCTTCAGGATGAGCTTGCGGGAGAAGGCCATCGACCTGGTTAGCTGCAATTTCAGAATCTGTTTCGACCGTCACAGGAATAAAACCCCTTGCAACGCTCCATTTGATGCCAACTAGTAATGCCATCAGCTCCGCATGGAGTGGATCAGTCGCCTGAATTTGGAAATTATAGCCACTGATGAAAATTCCTTGCTTATTCCTAATAATTGCACCGCCTGTAGCAGCACGGACAGAGTATGAAGCATCAACGTTCATTTTATACTCCGTTACTAGTGGCTTTCGCCATTTAACAACAATCGGTTTCATTTGATTAGTGAGACCAAATCTATCCGGCAGCAGATCTTCAAAAGGTGAAAGCCGGCAATATTTCTTGTTCGTGTGACTGACTCCCCAATTGAATATTTCTCTGCGAATAGCACCAATGATGCCAGGCATGTAGACAGATTTGTTGTCCCAAATGCAGCTGCAATAAGATTTCCAGAGACTGTGAACAATAATCAAAGGGATAAGCCTCATAATTTTACCTCTACCTGAAGTTGCCTTGTACGAAAGCCACCACAGCATTAATTCCTGTCTCAACGTTCTTTGCCATTCTCGGTCAGGAATAAGAATTTCCCTGAAATACTCCCAAACCCGTCTAGACAGTGCACATCTATAAAACACATGATCCTTAGTAGCTTCAGCAGCCATACAAAACGGGCAACAAGAAGGTAAATTGAAACCCATTGTTTGAAGACGCTCCGGCAATGGTAATGCATTCTGGAAGAGGCGCCATGAAAAAATAGACAGCTTGAGAGGTATTGCAGTATCCCAAATCATAGAGAAGGATAATAATTTGGTGCCTTTGCGCCGAACAGCCTCAAAAGCTTTAGACAAAGTGAACATACCAGTACCCGAATCCTTCCATACCAGATCACTTCTAGAGTTATCGACATAAGAAATTGCTACATCATTAATCTTACAAATTCGCTTCCATGTGCAAGAGTCGATGATTTGGAAATTGAAATTTCCCTTCCTATGATACCTCTTATGCATGTGTGTAGTCCAAACCGTATCCTCCTGTTGATATTTCCACCATAGTTTCAGGGAATATGCTATTTGTAAATCATCCAAAGACCGAATGCCAAGTCCCCCCTCATTAGCAGGAAGGCAACATGTATCATAAGCAATCCAATGATACCTCCGCTCATCCCCCACATTCCAAAGAAAATTCGCTATTTTCTGTTCAATCAGACCAGTGATTTGCTTCGGTAAAGCCATGGCTCCCATGATGTGTATAGGGATGGAACTCAAAACATGCTTAATAAGGATAAGCCGACCCCCCATAGATAATAATTTTTTTGTCCAGCCCAACATTTTAGCACTAATCTTATCAATGATGTGTTTACAGTACTCTGCCCTATTAATTCCTTGGTATATTTGAGCACCCAAGTAATTAAAGGGAAGAGACTGTCTGCGAATTGTAAGTGTAATATCCCGGAATAGACCCTAAGAGTTTTGGAGTTATTGTTGTTGTATTTGGATTTAATGTATATGTGTATATGTGAAATATAAGGATAATATATGTAAGACATATACATATACATCACATATACATGGGATATATATAATGGTGAAGGATAAGTGAGTTGTATATATATTTGTATAACTAAATAATAATAATAATAATAAAGACAAAAAGAAAAGAGAAGAAGAAAATCAAAGAAAGAATATGTGGTGGAGATTTAAAGTATTATTATTATTATTACTATTGTTATTGTTATTGTTATTATTATTATTATTATTATATATATATATATATGGATAAGGACAAAGGAAAGAAGTAGAAACTTCTTCTTCCTTCTACTCCTTCTTCGTCTTCTTCGTTCTTCTTGGCCGAGAGAGAGAGAGAGAGAGAGAGAAAGATGTGATTTTCTTACCAAATTTCTTAAGGAATTCAAGAGATTTGATGATAGAGATGAAGATTTGATAAAGGATTCAAGTAAGTATTTATTTCTTTAAATTGATTTTCATTGTTTGAGTTGGGTTTGGTATGGTTGATGTGTGATGATGATGATATTGAAAGATTTAAGTATATATATGTGTTGATTTGGTAATTGGATGATGATAATATGATTATTTGTGAAGATGATGATGAATTGTTGAATAAGGGTTGAGTTTAATGAAATTTGGGGATTTGATAAATTGGTATATGAATGATGTTTATAATGTGATTGGTGTGTGTTTTGAGTGTTGTTGATGTTTTGGTAAGTTTGTTATGGTTTTTGGGTGTGTTTGATGAAGATTGTTTGAAGTGAGTAATGATAAAAAGATGGGTATTGTTGGATGTTGTTGTGTGTTGACCGGAATCTGGGTTTTTAGTCGGACACGCCCAGAGACACGGCCAGTTTGTTAGGCGTGTCGTTGGTTCTGTTTTCTGGAGTTGGTAGCACGAGCAGTGACACGCCCATGTTATTGAGTGTGTCATAAGTTCTGTGTGGCAGTAGAATTGACATGACCAGTAACACGCCCGTGTTATTGAGCGTGTCATAGCTACTGTGAGTTTGGAGAATTGACACGGCCATGAGCACGCTCTTGTTGATTGGACGTGTTGATGTTTTTGAGATACAGAATGTATTACACGCCCAGTGACACGCCCGTGGTTATGAGCGTGTCAATGTTTCTGTGTTGTGGAGTTAGGGCACGATCAGGAACACACCCGTGTTGATGAGCGTGTCATGTGTTGAGTTTGCCCTAATTGATTCTTATTTGTATTATCTCATGTGTATTTCTAAGTGAGTGTGTATGATTACTTTTGGATTAGGTTTTAAGAGATGGAATTGCCCCTAATCCAAGTATTGAAAGATCTATGGAAGAGAAGTTATATGGGAGTGAGTTCTTTAGAGGTAAGTACAAAACCCTATTGGATTGCATATAAGTATATTGTTAAAATAAATATTAATATTGTATATGCAATGAAAAGATAAGAGATATGATAATACATTAATACATATAAGATGTGAAGGCATTCAATATATATATGTTATGAAATGTGAAAGATGTGAGGATATGATTTGTATGATGTGTATTCCAATTTATATGGTAATGCAATTGATTGTGCATACTTGAGTAATGAATGATTATGTATATAAATATCAAAGATGAACTATGAAATGTGATAATGTGATATTGTGATGAACTATGAAATGTGATAATGTGATATTGTGATGAACTATGAAATGTGATAATGTGATATTGTGGTGAACTATGAAATGTGATATTGTGATGGAATATGAAATGTAAATTGAGAGGTGATGATGTATAAAGCCATTGTGGTTGGCTATGATATTGAGAATGAGATAAATGAGGCATGTTTTGCCTAAATGATGCCATTGTGGTTGGCTATGATGATGTAAATGATGATGAGAATGAGAATGAAATTGATAATGAAATAATAAATGAATTGTGTGGCTAATGTGTTATTCATTTTCAGAGTTTTGTTGTTGGTGGCATGCCTAATAAGTGTAACAATCTCTTGAAGTTAGGTTGGATTGAATCCTTGAAGCCTAATTGAGATGTTACCACCCTTGAAGCTAGGTTGGGTTAGTTCTTGAAGCCAAGTTGGGTAGAAGCTTAGCATGCTTTGCTCCCCTTGAAGCTTGGTTGAACTTAATCCTTGAAGCCTAGTTGGGTATATGATATTGATAAATGTGATAACAAAACCAAAGCATTAACTCTGAACTTTGAATGACATATTAGTGTCTTTTGGGCCCGAGTGTGTCTTTGTTGTTAATATGATGTATATACAAGTTGAAATAAATGAGTAATGGGATCTATGTTGCCTTTGTTGGAAATGTGAGTTGTGAATGATGAATTGTGGTTAGTGATATGATTATATAACATACATGAATTATTGAAAGGAGATATGGTTTGTGAAGTTATATGCAATATGCGATTATAAAGTATAAAATGATATATATGATATGTATGAGGTGAAATTGGTAAGTATCATAATATGAAGGTTCTATCAATTTATTGAATTATGTTTGATGGTTATGTTATATGTGTATATGTATATCCTCTATAAGGTTAATAGGATTATATGAAGAATGCATTGAAAAAGGGGAAAACAGAGTAAGAAAATGTTAAAACATGAGACTAAACATATGAGGTATGTTTCCTTTATATTGTATATTTTAATGGTTACTTGTACTACTAAGCTTTCGAGCTTAGCGCGGTTATCTTAATCGCGCAGGTATATAGGTGATGAAGCTGGAGATAAGCTACTATGTCACAACGAGGACAAGTATAGTTCGAGACCAACTAGATGGTGGTGCATGCATGTAATTATACTGTATTTTCATAAGAATGTATTCATTTGTATAAATGAATCTTTGGAAGAAACAATGTAACTTATATTTATGTATTACCATGATAAGAATAACCATTTTGTAAATACTTTCATATGATTTAAATGTATTATGGTTTTAAAAATTAAAGTAAAGAGTTATAATGGTGATGAAAAGTGACATTCTTATACTCTATATACATATTGTATGTGTACCTGGTATATGTACAGTATTTATATGGGGTATCGGGGTGTTACAGTAAGCAACTGATTCATTCTATTTATGAAACCGGGATTGGCTCTTTTGGAACAATAATAAGAGCATTTATCAAAATTAATTGACTGACCTGAAGCACGTTGATACTGCCCAAGGAAAAACATGAAGTTTTTAACACTGCGAGCATCCCCATTAAGAAATATAAGAAGGTCATCGGCAAAAGCTAGGTGGGTAATCGCCTCACATCCCCTCGAAGTTTTATATGGCCCGATTTTACCTTCAGAGACCAATCTGTTTAATCCCCTGGAGAAGCATTCAGATGCTATTATAAACAAAAGGGGAGAGAGAGGGTCTCCTTGCTTGACCCCACGCTGTGGTTGAAAGAACCCATAGGAAGTACCATTAACCAAAACAGATAGTCTAGTAGATTGCAAGTGAGACATAACGAGAGCAATAAATTTCCTGGAAAAACCGAATTGGTTGAGAACCGCCCCAAGATAAGTCCACGACACCCTGTCAAATGCTTTAGCCATATCCAATTTAATTGCTAAATTAAAACCCCTGGTCTTTTTGTCAAGGTCATGAATTACTTCATTAGCCACCAATATTTGATCATGAACTGACCTACCATTAACAAATCCAGCTTATTCTTTGGAAATGATAATATCCAGCATTGGCTTTAGCCTATTGGCTATAATTCTTGTGCAAACTTTGCTGATAAATGTAGCCAAACAGATCGGCCTAAATTGAGCAAAAGAAGATGGACTCTCAACTTTAGGAAGCAAAATAATATGAGCTGCACCATAAGATTTTGGCATTGGCACCCCCAGGAAAAACTCCTGAACATCACTGCAAACATCCCGATAAATAATATCCCAACAACGTCTAAAAAACATACCATCGAACCCATCCGGACCAGGAGCACTAGTCGCATCAAGCTGCCAAACAGCTTGTTTGATCTCAGCCTCAATGGGAATTTTTTCAAGATCTCTATTATGCTGCTCTGTGACTAAACAAGGCAACACTTCGACAAGACTACCAAAATCATCCTCATCACCCGATTGGAATAAAGCTTTGTAAAAATTAATAGCCTCTTGGCCAATCTCTTCCTGATTAGAGACCATATTCCCATTCGAGTTTTGAATAGAAGAAATTCGAGATAACTGCTGTTTTACCTTCACATATTCATGAAAAAATTTAGTATTTGCATCTCCCAAGCCAATCCAATTAACATGAGACTTTTGCTTCCAATAAATCTTCTCCATTTGATACTTTTGAATTAATAACGCCTGCTGCTTTTGCCACTTACAACGGTTTTCAGTGGTTGGATACAAAGAATAATCTTGTTCAGATTTTGCAGCCTTGTCCTCAGCTTCCCTTACCTCATTAAAAATGTTGCCAAAGGTCTCCTTGTTCCAGACGTCGATAGCTCGTTTCAAAGCCGTTAATTTCCTGAATAAACCAAACATCCCCCCTCTATGAAAAGAAGAATCCCAATTAGCTTTAATCATAGGCAAAAAAGAATCGTGCTCAAGCCACATGTGTTGAAACTTGAAGTATTTAATAATTCTGACCTCAGATTGCTTACAAATTAGTACCATGGGTGAATGATCAGATGTAGCCATACTTAAGTTCTGAATGTAAAAGTCCGAAAACATATCCAAGAACTGAGAATTTGCCAATATTCTGTCAAGTCTCTCCCAAATTCTCCCATTAGATCTAATCCCGGTCCATGTGAAGGTATTCCCATGAAAAGGAAGGTCAATAAGGCTGCAATTATTAGAACAAGCTTCAAAATCAAGCACACTTTGAAGACACGGAATAGAATTCCCTTGGTAATCAGAAAGTGACTTAATAACATTAAAATCACCTCCCACAAACCACGGACCATTAACATTCTTACCAATTTCTTCCATCGTTTCCCAAAGAACCTGCCTGTCATGTCTAGAATGCTTCCCATATACAGCAGACATAGTCAAATTCAGAGATAGGGCATGATTAAAAATTTTACAAGTAAGAATTTGGCCCTGGTCCACAACACTAGTCACCCTGAATAAATGAGATTTCCACAGCACCCATATTTTATTTGTGTTGGAGCAATAAATATCCGTAAACCCCAACTTATGCATGTACAAAGTACTCTTCGAAACCGAAACTATAGGCTCAATTAATACCAACAAAGCAACATGATGAGCTGAACAAAGCTTGAAGATACGATCTAAAGAAGAAACTATTCCTCTAATATTCCACATAATGATATTCATTGATGAGATGCGGAGGAAGAAGAGATAACTAGAGATACCTTAGTTGCAGCAGGTTTCAAGTTTTTGGCCTTGCGCTTTCTACCTTTTCGCCGGACCACAGTGAATAAAGCTTCCCGTTCTTCATCCTCAGGAATAGAATTCACAGTTTTTAGCTTATTAGCAATAATTCTGCTAGACCGACGAAAAACATTCGACGACATAGGTTGTTCCTGACGTGGCAATTGAGAATCAGAATGGTGTTGGGAAGCATCATCATCCGAGAATTCGATTTTATCCTAATCAGAAATGGCACCCAACTCTACATCAGAATTTCTCCCTGCGTCATCCATGCCACCTATATGAGGTACATCAGAACCAGCATTAGTAACAGCATCGGAAAGATTGCCCTCTTGATATTCATTCGATTCGAAAGAAAGCTTATGAACGTCCTTTTGTTGAGGGTGAATGGGTGACGTATCTATAGCCTGGTCCACAGGAATTTTAGGTGAACAATTGTCCTGAGCTTCGGTTTTCTTTGGAACCCAGACTTTTTTGGTCTCCACAGCAGGATTGCTAGCCTCTGTAATAACGGGATCTTTAATTACAACAGTGTTCGACTGAGAACATGAACTGATCTTATGACCCAAACGGCGACAATGTGAGCAGTAATGGGGCAAGTCCTCATAAGTAATGGGTTGAAAAAAGCATCTATCGTCATCCTCAATCCAAACCTTCGATTCCAATTCAGCGGAGAGATCGAGTTCAACACATACACGCGCCACCGAAGGACGAGTGAGCAAGGCCGTAGCCGCATCCACTTTTAGTGGCTTCCCAATCAGATTAGCTATCGAGAAAAGAGCAGATTTCTCAAACAGATGAATGGGCAATCCCTCCATAGAAATCCATGCAGGCACAATAGGACTATCCACGTCCGACTGAAAATCTCTTGTCCATTTAGATACTCTCATGGAAAAGCCATTAAAATACCATGTTTGTTTAAGCCAACATCTGTGGAAGTCCTCTTCAAGATCAAAACGAATCAAAATATGAGAATTGTCCAGAAGTCCAAGAGAAAAATCTCCATGGAACCCTATTTGATCCATCATTTTTTTTAAGTGGTTTAATAGCTGGCCTTCCTGAAGGAAAAGTACCAATCAAAGCAAATTGGAAGGGCCTAGCTAACGCATCTGATTCAGATTTTGTAAAGGATATCGCCGGGACTCCTCGAAAAGTTCCAGATTGTTTGAAAGCGATCTGGGGCGATTGTGATAAAGCAGGAAGAAAAGACCTGTTGACAGCATCCTTAGAGCTATGATGTTTTAAAATCTCAGCAAACGTCTGTGGTGGGGTAGACCCCGGAGGGCCTACCGGTAAATTCGTCTCCGTCGTGAAAGATGAGAAGCAAACCCTAAGATGAGAAGCCTCCGCCGTTCAAATTGTCCTATATCAAATATATATATATATTGTTCACGAAAGAACCAATACAAAAAAAAAAGGACAGGAAAAAAACACATGGCATTTTGTTTTTTTTTTTTTGTTGGAGCAATAATGGAATTTTCACTTTATTTTTTAAAATTGAAATCGTGGTGCAAATCTGGAAGTGAAGAAACCAAGTCGGCAAACATGGTTGCCATGTCAGCAGCCTACCCCAACCACACAAAATCAAAATCTCTTGTTGGACAATATCCACGTTTCAAACAAGAAATCTCGAGATACGTGGTCCACAAAGAAAATAATTCGCCAAAATCTCGGGATGACTTGGCAATCAATTTATGACCCGTTTTATTATTAAAGTCACCCTCATTCTTCACTTCATTTACCATCTTGCCATCCCCCCCCCCCCCCCCCCCCCCCCCCCCCCCCCCCCCCAAAAAAAATAGTCCGATTGATAAGCTTGGCCACACACCAAAATTCATCTAGAATCGAGCGTTGTCCATCTCAGCAAACGAAATCGATTTTCTACAAACCCATGTTTTTGCCACGTGAAAAAAAGCCATTAATCATAGGCAAAATGTTAATAAATAACTGACTTTATCTAACTAGAAAAAAAACCACCCTCATGCAAACTGCCAACATGCTTGGCCACAGACCATTTTCATCTCTATTCAAATACCAACCCAAAGCTCAAGCTCTCTCTAAATTGCTTTTCCACTTCTTTATTTTCTTTTACTGTGATTCTTTTTTTTCTGCTATAATTTTATTGTCAAATATTTCTTTTTGCTTCATTTGGTGATATTGGCTGACTCTAGTTTAAATAAGTTAGTGGCGGGAATTCGGTTCTCTTTTCATTGGTGCATGCTAATATAATATTTTTTCCGTTAAATATTAATTAATTATGTTTATCTTTCTTTTTCTTTACATTACTTAACAAATTTTTCGTCCTTTTCTTTTTCTTGTTTTTTTTTTTCATTTTTCATGAAGAATCACTGAATTAAGGGAATTAAGGTTCAGAATCTTTGGTAGTTTGTGATAAATTCAGAGTTAATTTGGTTAATTTAGAGAGGAAGAGGAAGTATGGAACCATTATGTGACTTCTGTGGGGTTGTAAGAGCAGTAGTTTATTGCAAAGCAGACTCGGCAAAATTATGTTTAAACTGTGATGGATTTGTACATTCTGCAAATTCTTTATCTCGTAGACATCCTCGTTCACTTTTATGCGACAAATGCAATTCACAACCAGCAATTTTCCGATGCTTAGATGAAAAATTATCAATCTGTCAAAATTGTGATTGGAATTCAAATGCATCATGTTCAAGCTTGGGGCATAATTTCCAGCTATTGACTTGTTACACAGGAAGGCCTTCATTGGCTGAATTTTCAAGAATTTGGTCATCAGTTCTTGAGGTTCCTCCTCCTCTTCCTAATTCTACTAGTTATGATCCTGGATTTGGGTCGTCCTCCTCGCTTGCTTCTCTTGGAGTAAATGAGAATTCAACAATAAGTAGTTGTTTGGATCAAAGAGAAAATGAAGGTTCCTTTGGCTTGGTAACTAGCAAATTGAATGAATTAGAAAATTGGATGGAGGCCCCTCCTATTTCCAACCCACCACATTCAAATTCCATATCATTTTGTAGAGATCAAGCACTTCTCTTGCCAGAGGAATCAAACATCCCAGAGATATGTAATGTATATCATTAATTTCATTTCAAGACTCCGATCTCATTTCTGGGATTTTTTTTGTAATGTTTTTGGGTTAATTACGTTCTAATAATTATGTTGGAACATGCAGCTTCCCAGTTTTGAACATGATACTAATGTTCTTGAAATTCTTATGCATTCTATATTAAACAATTGGGCTGCAGGATTGCACCAACTTCAAGGAATTCGGGATTCAAGATGGCGAAGATCTCTGTGATAGTCTTAACTTGGATGATGTTGCTTTAAACTTTGAAAACGACGATGAGATATTTGGATGTTCTCAAGGTCAAACTGACGTCCGAAAAGATTGCACTTTAACGGAGAAAAATTTATCGGTCACTGATTCTAATGGTCCTGTGGAGAATGCTATAGAGGTAAGCCCGAACATAGCTTGTTTAGCGCTCAAACTGAAATTATTCAGATTTTAATATTAACCTTTTTTTGTATCTAATTATTTTGTGTAGGTATCATCATCAGGGCAGCAGGATTGTATGACATTCCAATTGCCTCAACTTGCAGCATCTTCTAGTGTGGTACCACCAATGAACAGATCAAGCACAAATTGCCTATTTATGGACCTTGCTAGCAACAGAAACATGAATCTTGGTTTTCCTGTTGGGGCTGGACAAGTTCATTCAAGCATGTCTCTTTCATTATCTAACATTACTGGGCAGAGCAGCGTGGCAGATTATCAAGATTGTGGATTGTCGCCGGCATTTTTGGCTAGCGAATCACCATGGGAGTTAAATTTAGAGACTAGCTGCCCACAAGCACGAGACAAGGCTAAAATGAGATACAATGAAAAGAAGAAGACACGAACGTATTTACTTTTAACAATCCTATATGTTTCGTTTCGTAAGCATATAATAAAATAAAATGTACTTTTAGTTTAATATTTTTGTTTGTTGTTATGATGTTTCAGGTTTGGTAAGCAAATAAGATATGTTTCTCGTAAAGCCAGAGCTGATACG
Organism: Garcia nutans; assembly: GCA_947685225.1. Lineage (NCBI taxonomy): Eukaryota > Viridiplantae > Streptophyta > Magnoliopsida > Malpighiales > Euphorbiaceae > Garcia > Garcia nutans. The sequence goes on from CANTUV010000068.1 coordinate 9,328,120, forward strand.
AGAAAACGTGTGAAAGGTAGATTTGTGAAAGCTGGGGAAGCATATGACTATGACCCTCTTGTTACAAGGAACTTCTGAGCCATTTATTGAAAAAAAAAAAATCTTTGCTCGTCTTACAACACAAGGGTGAAAGTCATATGGTAATGAAACTTTCCATTTGTTCAATTTTGAAATGTTTTAAGGATTTCGGAAAGGCCAACAATATTTCAGCTTTTAAGTGACAAAATAAAGGAAAATTATTGCATAGAAGCTTGCATTTCTTTTAAGATATTATAGTGTAATATGCATAAAAGAAGAAAAAGAATGCAAGAGAACATAGTTAGAAAAGATTAGCCTGTTCTCTTTGAAGCCAAAATGCCTTCTTTTTTTTTTTTCAATATAATGTGGTTTCTGAGCAAATTATTTCCTAACATTTTGCTTATAATCTTTTTTTTTTTTATATTGTAGGTCCAATTAATAATTCTTTCTTGATTTTCTAGAGGGCTTGGCAATAATGGATATTCCACCGTCGTCCTTCTACAGGTTTCGCCATTTTTGCCACCCACTATTAAAACTTATTATTATTACATATTATTATTATTATTTAATTTCTTAAAATTCGAAACACCAGAATTCTAAAGATTACTCCAATAATAGTTCAACTAATAGACACACTTTACAGTTAAAAAAAAAAACTAATAGACACATTTTTATTTTAAAATTTAAAAAATAATTATGTTTATTGAAAATATAAATTTATATGTATTTTTATTATATTATTATTAAAAAATTTCAACAAATAATATTAAATATGAATATAATAGAAATTTAATATATTAACTAACTTATTAAAATAGTATTTAAATTATAATTTGAGAGAAATGAAAAATAAAAGTATTTATAAACGAAGGGATCAGAAGAATAATTGTAAGGCATTTTTCATTGATAAGGTCTTGAATAAATACATTACATAAAAAATCCTTTTTTGCATATATTCGCAGATATTCAGTGCTGGTATTGGCTGTGGATTTTCCAAGCTCTAAAAGCTGATCAAATCTGTGGGCAACTGGGAACTACATCAACTATAACTTCTTTAAGATGATAAGATATATCACTTGGCTTTATGATTTTGAAGCTAAGTGTATCCATCATCCCACTCAAATAAAACAATTTGCTTTCTTTTAATTAATAATCAGTATCTTAATTCTTTAATAAAACACATTTTTTTGGATAATAACCTTTAGTTTCATTTTCCAACCTTATCTGCTTTTTGTTTCCTTTCCTTGCCATTGAATTCAAGTTCTTATTATTGCAAGTCAATTTTTGGCTAATTAGGTGCTTTGTCTCCATTCATTAATTTTCCATGTAATAAACTTTGATTAAATTTCAAGCAATCAAATTGAAAAAGAAATAATGTTATTTATCTCTATAGTTTTATTAAAAAAATGTATGTTATTCCAAATATGTACAGTATACTAACAAGCATTGTAGTATTATTGGTATCAAATTACATGCTCTGATAATCAGGCTAGATGAAATTGATTCAGGAATTGTTTGAATCAATTATAGCTTTCAGAGTGATAACCAAGATTATAATTAACATTTGAAAGATTATGAAAAAAAGAAAAGAAAAGAAAAGCTAACAAATTAAAAGTTTTTCATTTTTAATGTTTTAATTATAATTTTCAAAGACAGTTATTAATCATTCAATTGTGAGACATTATTCTAAATATTTAATTTATCAAATGGTAAAAGTGATAAAATGGTATATAAGTTGAAAAGTGATATGAATATGCTTATTCAATAAGTGATATTATTTTTTAATTATTTTTTAAATCAATAACCACTAATGTACTCTTTCCATTTCATTTCAAGTGACGTAAAAAAATAATACGCACGGATTAAAAAAATAACTAGTCATTATAAATTTTATAAAAATTTTATTATAATTTATTTAAGTATTTTTTTATTTTTTAATATTTATTTTTTTATTAATTAATAGAGATAATATTAAAATATTTTAATTAATATTTTATTAAATTTTTAAAAAAATATTTAAAATAAAGTAAAATAAAATAAATTTTATTATATGATATTTAAAATGAAAGGGCGGAAGTATTAATTTCAATTTTTTCCTATTTTGTCATTTCCAATTAACCAAGTTCAAACCAATTGGAGAATGAATTGAGAAAAGTCATACACTTTTAAAAGCAGTGACATCCACTAGTTATTTGATGAGAGGCAATGGACATCCTTGATCCTTCCTTGCGCCGACAGCACTTCCACTCAGCATCTTTCTTTCTGTTTCTGATGATTTTCCGGAGTAGAATATATTAATTACTTGGAACTTTCTTCGAAATTGATGAATGTCTCTGAATAATATGTTTTAGTAAGTTTTTAATTTGTATTTTGAATACCTCCTTCTCTCTTTGACGAATAATCATTCTAACATAAAAAATAAAAAAATAAAAAATTCATGCTATTATTCACGTTTATTTCTGTATTTTAATTCAAAATTTTTAAATAATAAATTTATATCAAATTACTCATTATTTTTATTTTATTTTTTTATTTAAAATTTTTAATGATTTTATAATTAATTAATAACTAAAGTCTTTTTTTTTGGGCCAAGACTTCAGCCTTTGATTTATAATTAAAAATTCAGCTTTCATTTAATAAATTCATTTATTTTGTAATTAATAAATTCAATCTTTTTCTTTTTTTTGATAAAATAAATTCAATCTTTGATTTAATGGTATTGTTGATTTACCCTCCTGTCAATGTAGAAAATTGAAAGTTAATTTATTTAAATCGTCATGAAAGTAGAGGTCACAATATTGAAATGACTTCATTTGCACTGAGAATTTTTTTTTATGTAGGGTGGAGAATAGAGGGAATATTAGCAGACGCTTTGCTAATTATTAAAAATGTCAGCTTTGTTTGTCTCCCTCTTTCCTCAGTCTTTACCACCACAAATTATACAAAGAAAAAAAGATTTTGTTTTGCTTGATACTGCAAAAGCTGAGGAGCATAAAGTCACAAAATTTTAGTCATTAATAACTTAATTAATATTTGTGGTTGATTATTTCCTTTGATTTTTCTCAGCCTCAGTCGCCACTGTCTTGTAGGTGAATCATTCCAAAAAAGTGAATTAATAATTAATTAATTAATATTGTACAATATTCATTACACAATATTCATTTCAATAAGAAAAAAAAAATTAATATACAAAAACAATCTCAATTCATATTGCTGCATGCCTAAAATGAGGGATTTGTCTTTATATCTACCGAATGAAATGATGCAAAGTTGGTTTTCTTAACTATTGGAAATACATAATTTTTCTTGGTACATAGTAAATATAATACAATTCAAGTGAGAGATTTGAGAAGAAGTAGAGGAAGAAGAAGAAGAATGAAAAAGTAACATGCATTTTCTGGGTACTTTGTTTCTGTCTCTGTTCTCCTCCTCCTTCTTCTTCTCATAAAATTCAAAGATCTCTGGAATTCCATCAATGAACACTGTTTTCTTTTATCAACTAGACAAAACCCAATTCCCAGAAATTCCATTCAAAAACTAACAAAAACAAAAACAGAGAGCCAAGAATTATTTAACAAGCTAATCAAAGAAAGAGAAATGGCATTTTAAGTGAAGAAGAAGAAGAAGATAATGATGATGATGACGATGAACACTGTTTTTCATCATTATTAGAATTACATAGTTTTTGCCTTCTTATTTCTCTTAAACTGACAATTGTTGGAAGGACCATCTCCATTGAAGCTCCAATGAGATATCTCTGTGTAAGATTTTGGCATGTGTTGCAGAGAAAGCATCTAATATGCCTCAAAGCTAAGAAATTAGCTCCATGCACCCATTTATCACATTTTCTACAAAGAAATGCATCATCTGCTTGGCAATATAAAGATGCTGGACACCCACAAAGTTCACAAGTTACGATACTTGAATCTTCTTCATCTTCGTCTAATTTGCTGCAGAAACTGGATTGGTTTTGGTGCTTTCTTTCTTCTATTCCTCTGCACATATTTTCTCTTCAGAAGAAACTAAAAATAAAAAAGGTTCAAAATGAGTAATGTTGTGCGGGAAATTGGAGGGAGAAGAGAGTGAAGTAAGGGGTATTTATAGAACAATAAAAGTGGTTGGTTTCAGATTGCAAATTCATTGGAAAATAGAATTCTGGACAGAATTTAATTTAACATATGAGAAAGAAATGAAAGGCCAGCCACTAAATGACAAAGTTGTCACTATTTTTAATCTTATAATTTTAGATTAATCTCTTAAAATTTGTATTTATTTTGCATCATAAGTTTGTATCGCATTGAAGTATGTAATTTGAGTTTGTGGTTGAGAAAATTTTACTTTTATAAAGCTTTTAAAGAAGAATCTAAAATGTGAGTTTTGATTAATTGTACCTAAAGAATAACTGTGACAGGCTCCACAAAATAAAAAATTAAAAAAAATTAAAAAAGGGGACAAGACAGGAAAAAGGCCTAAAAAATCATGATTAATCGACAAGCTATTGAGAGATGCTTGGAAGTGTCATTAGATGAACCATGATTTTTTGCATTTGAGTGGTTACAAAGTCAATTTGGGTTACTAAAGAAGCAAGAGAGAAGAAGAGGGTTTTTTGTTTGTATGGCCAAGAATTAAAGCTCTTTCTCTTGGTGGAACCCTTCAATCTCAATCACACTCATCCTCCCTATTTGGCAATAGGACAACTTTTATTACCCTTAGCACTTGTTTTGACTCAATATTTTTTTTTTTCATTTTATTTTTATTTTTGGTTCTGGCAGGTGATCCACAGCCTATATTGAATGCATATATCTTGCAATTATGATAATTAAAATTATTTTAAAAATTGACTGTTAAAATTAAAATTATATTATATTTTTATATTTTACATTAATTGTAAAAATATTTTAATTGAATTATATTTTTCTATTTTTTAATACTCTCTTTCAAATATTGATTATATCAATTAACACTTGATAAATATATATTAATGACAATTTATATTATTTAATATATTGTTACAATTTTTTTAGAAACATAATTATACCTCCATTGAAAATTTTTTAATATAAATTTAAGAATATCAATTTTAAAATTTAACTGTTAACATTGGAATTTTTTTTAGATTAATTAGTTTATATTTTCATATTTAATAGGTTCATTAAATTTATTAATAACAAGATAAAGGATAACTATGAATATATATGATTTTCTTTTTTGGGTTGATAAACGAATATTTTTATAAAAATAATTTATATTAATAGATTGTGTGGGATATTTGATTGGAAAGAAGGCAAGGCAAGGAAGACTAGGTTTTGAATGGGAAGTACGTGGAAGAAATGGGAGTGGAATGGGTGTCCTTGTCCACATGTTTTTTTTAAGCAATTGTCCACAAGTTTGTTGAGCGTTGATATGTTAGTCCACATGTATGGTTGAAACGTGTAATCTTCTTAGTTGTTTTTATAAGTGGACTTGTTGCCCACTATTCCCAATAATTTTTTTTTTCTTTTCAAATTTGATTTTTTTTTTTCAGTTTTGGAATACGTCGCTTTTGTAAAGCGTCCTAATTTTTGGTTATAATAATTGTGTTTGTTCAAATTTGAAAGTTTCATTTATTTAACAGTTAAAATATCTTCAATTTTTTATAACTCTAACCAATCATTTGAAATATAAATTATTTTATATCAAACTTATTCAACTATATTTTTATTTAAAACTGATATTTTTAATTTTTTTTTCTCTTCTAATGACATATAATATTAATTAAAAATAAAAATAAATTATCATTACATTTTTTTACACCTAATTTAATTAACAATTATATTCTCTCTTTAGAAACAAATTAAATTGTTTCTCAAAAATTTATTTTTTAATAAAATAAAATATTAAATTTTTATTAAATATATATTTAAAATATCCTTATATATATTGTAGTTATAATACCTAATACACAGTTTTTTTTATTTACTCAAATTAAATATTTCATTTTTGAATTTTTCACCAAATTTTTTCTAAAAGGATAAAAGATATTATATATTTTTTAAATAATAAAAAATACATTCTGCACGATAAAAAATATAACCTTTCATTTTAATTTTTTTGAAATGTATATATATACATATATATATATATAATTTTTTTTATTTAACTATACTTTTAAATTGGTAGAATATATAAATATTAATAAAATTTTTGAAAGATAAGTTATTTTTGATAGAACTAAAAAAACTAAAAAAAACTCTTAATCATGTATTAGAATTAATTTTGGATTTAATTAGATAAACAAGAAAAATCATTAATCACTTTGATTTTTTTTACTTATAATAAAGTGTATTTTATTATTTTACTACTATTAGATCTCTCATTGACTCTTAAAAATTATAGCGATTAATAACAAAGAAATATTTTGTTAATAAAATCGTATGTGATAATCATTTAATTTGTCTCTCAAAAACGAATAATGAAATTGTTAATTAAATTATTAAAAAATTTAAAATTCGCGGTATCTTATGCTAATAAACATGTATATATAATAACAAATTCGTTACGGTAACAATATAAATTTCCTTACTCGAAAAGAAAAACAATATAAATTTCTAATTTTTTTTTAATCATAAGACAAATATATAGATTTTTTTTCCTCACATTGATGTATGAATATTTTTATGATATCATATTGAATCTCTCTTAAGAAATAGTAATTTTAATTTTAATTTTATTATGAATAAATTCAAAATTATAAATAAAAAAATTAAAATTTTTTAAATATAATAATTTAAAAAATTGGTTAATAATATATTTATCATTTAATATGCTATCAGAATATAATTTTCAAGATTGAAAGAATAATAAATTTTTAATAAAATTTGATTTTTTAATTTTTATTGGCACTAATATTAACTAAAAATATGAAAAAATAAAATATTATTTTGAATTTTTATATTTAATTTAATTGATAATTATATTCTTTTTTTATAAATGAATTAATTTTTTTTAAAATTTATTTATTTAATAAAATAAAATAATTAAAATATTTATTAAAAATTAATAAAAATATTAAAATATTCTTATGTCCATAGTGATTATAAAACCTAATATACTACATTTCTATTTTTTTACTTACTCAAATTAAATATTTTCTTTTTGAACTTTTCACCCACTTTTTCTAAAAAGATAAAAAAACCTATATATTTTAAATAATAAAATAATATTTTTATTATAAACAATAAAAATATGCTATGCGATATATATATACACACACTGAAATATATTAGAATATATAAATATATTATTAATATTTTTAAAAGAACAGTTACTTCCGATTGAACTAAAATTTTTTTAAAAAATATTATATTAATTATGTATTAGAATTAATTTGGAATTTAATTAGATAAACAAGAAAATTAATTAACTATTTTAATTTTTTTTTACGTATAATAACGATTTTTTAGTATTTTACTATTAAATATGTCATTCAATACTGTTAAGAATTATTGTGAATAATAATAAAGAAATATTTTGCAATGAAATCATATATGATTTATCATTTAATTTGTTTCTCAGAAAAAAAAGATCAAATTATTAATTAATTAAGCAAATTTAAAAGTTTGGAATGTAATAGCATCATTTTTTAAAACAAAATGATAAAATTATTAAACAAATTAAAAATTCAGGCTATTGTATGTCAATAAAGCTATTTAATTATATGTATATATAATAACAAAATTGATATAATAACAATATAAATTTCTAATTTGTTAATCATAAGAGAAATATATATAGTTTTTTTTTCCTCACATTGATGTATATAAATATGTTTTTATGAGAACTAGGCCATTGTATGTCAATACAGCTATTTAATTATATGTATATATAATAACAAATTTGACATAATAACAATATAAATTTCTAATTTGTTAATCATAAGAGAAATATATATAGTTTTTTTTTCTCACATTGATATATATATAAATATGTTTTTATGAGAACTAGACCACATAGAATCTCTTTTAAGAAATATTAAATTTCTTTTTAGAAGAAATATTGAATTTCATTCTCCTATAAACATTTACAAAATTAGAATATAAAAGTTTTAATATTTTTAAAATATAATGATTTTAAACCATTAATTAATAATATATTTATGAATTCATGCTATTAGAATCATTATTCAAGATTGATAATGAATAAAGGCTACGTGTCCCCTGTACATATGAAACAAAAGTTAGGCCCGCCGGGGTCAATGTCGTCCTACGTCTACGTATTTAACTGTTTTTCTATAGCGTGTGGCAGTCTGTTTGGAGACTAATAATTGCACCTAATGCCCCTCAATTCTTGTGTAATTTGCAAAATGACCTAACTTTTTAAATTTCTCACAAAATATCATTTTTTTTCCAATTCTTTTTATTTTATTTCTTTCATTCTGAGAATGTGATGTTATTTTATTCAAATCTTGATGAGCGGCATTATAGATTCTCTCTTAGTTTTCTCCTCCTCTTTCCTCTAGGGTTTCTGCTTGTTTCTTTCAATTTTAAATCTAGAACTGCAGTTGGCCAAGAGATCGAAGGCAATCCTAAATTTACTTTTTTTATTTTTTTTGGTTTTTTATGGTTTGGCTCTAGATATAGTCTTTTCAAGATCTCTTGTGGCTCCTGCTTCATAAAGGTTTCAGAGCATCTCTTTGTGGTGTGGCTTGTTATTCTTAGAAGATGATGTATTTTAGTCATGCACAAGGGGTATATCTTATAATTTGTGGCACTCCAAAGTTTTATCAAGTTTTAGTTTTAGATTTTTTTAACTTTTCAAGTTTATCTTCATTTGCTCAGAAGCAAGTTCATCTATCCTAAACTACATCTGGAGTTTGGAGTTAGATTTGTTTTCTCATGTATTCTATACTTGATCAGTACCCAAAATGGAATAAGAGTTGAATTCTTTATTTAATCTATTTTTTTACGTTCAATTGTGTAGATATATCTGAGTTCTTTTTAATGATATTCCTATCTTAGAAAATTAAAAGAAATGTCTATTTGTTCTCTCACTTTAATAGTGTTCACATTGGAAGATATTTGACACCGTTGATATGAGAAGACTAATTATATATTTTTCTCCTTAAATGCCTATAGGTTTGACTCTAGATTTTATCCTCTACAATCTCAAGCCAACCTTAAATGCCTTTGGAGGTTTGAATTCAACTAGTAAAGGGTTAATCTAATTGAGTTCCTCAAATACCTATAGGTTTGACTCTAAATTCACCATATACATTATTTTCCAACTTGTTTCAGGGTCTTAGCCTTTAATTTTATTATAGGCTGACCCGTTATTTCTTGTTGGATATTAGATAAAGTACTATGTTTGTGCTGTGTAATTCTTAGGGTTAGAGAAAAGATTTGCTTTATATGCTTTTTGATTTTTGGAATATCTCAAGCTATATGCATTTTTTGTTTGTGAAGTTTAATGATATTGATAAAAAGAAAAATCTCAATTTTTACTATTAGAATATAGAAGATCAAAACTAAGAGAAAGATAAATATATATAATTATTTTATCATTTCAAAAAAAACATAAAGAATTAAAATTCATTTGGTTTCTAAATACGATAAAAATGTAATTAGTAAAAAGTTTCATTATTTAATTTATTAGTTTCTAAATTTAATAATATATTATTAATTAAAATATATTATATATTATTAGTTGCATGAATTTTATATCTTTGTGTCTGTATATGCTTATATATATGAATAAAATAAAAGACAAAAAAAAAATTATATTTAACAAATATTAGGGTTGTTTTGCATTAGTAATAATTATTTTTTATAGATTTTATTGTCATTTTATTTTTTGTGCAATCTCTTTAGAATGTATGCATTTATTTTTTTTTATAAATGATAAATATGCTTAAAATATAATAAGATTAAAAGTTAAATTGCTCCCCTGGAATTCGATGAAAGCTGAAATCGGCTGTCGTAAAATTTTTTGGCCAAAATTCATACCTAAAATTTTTATTGAAAGTCAATTTTGTCTTTTTATTTTTTACACTACATGCTGGCATTGTAAGATTATTTTTTCCAAATAAAATAATGATAAAAATTGATTTTGAACACTCTACCACAACTCTTCCTCATGATTTTGTGAATTGTATTGGCCCACAATTTTTAATATTTAGGGACATTTATAAAATTAATTTAAAAACAATTTTATTATAAAAATACTACAACAAAAACAATATTTCCACTTTTTTAAGAAATTAAAAAAATTTCATAAATATTTCATCATTGAATAAAATAAAATTTTTAAATATCTATTCCTTTCATTAGAATTAATATTTTACTTACTTTTTTTTATTTTTCAATATTCACCATTAAATAAAAATTTTCAAATAAAATAATAAAAATTAATATTTTAAATTATATTTTCATCATTAAAAATTATTAAATTTTATAAAGAAAAAAATTAATTTTAATAATAAAAAATAAATATAACACCCCTATACTCAATATACATACCCACATACACTCACACATGTAATATACACACATCGGATACAGGAGTGTCATAGTCCATTTAAAACAAAAACTAATCTTTAAACTTTAACCTCAAATCATTACTTCAACAATATGAATAGACTTAAAACATTTAACTTATATTATACATAGTAATAGATAAAACATTCCTTTGTTAAAGTACATATATATATATATCATAATTACCCAAAAGTTTATCCAAAATATTTGTTTAATAAGCAGTGAAAAATGCAGTGGATTATACATATGTTTACATCAAAATCAATTAGTACAAAAATATGAAGTTTATACATGCTGGCAGTTCGTCTCTGATCTTGATGTCCACAACTTAACTCTGCTCTAACAATTTCAAACCGAGACTCGACTCGGATCAACCCTGTCACCTGCGCAATGAACCACAATCGCGCTAAGCCAAAAGCTTAGTGGTACAAACTTTAATACAAAATAGTCCAAATGAAAAATCAATATGCAACATATATATATCACATCTCATAACATTATATTCCATTATATTAATCATTTGCATCTAAATTCATAATACACATTTAAGCAAAGACAAGCATGGCCCAAAAAGGATCTAATAAGCTATTCAAAGTTCAGAGTTACTGCTTTGGTCCATAATGACACTTTGTGTCTAGCCCCGTAGGCAATATATATATATCCATGGATAATGTAACAGCCCTAGTTTCTTGGACCTCAACCCGGCTAGACCCTTAGGTCCCAGTATCTTGGTCCTCAACCCGGCTAGACTACTACAGTTTTTGAGGCTTACGACCCAGTCTTTTCACCCCAAAAACATCATATTTATCAGCTGGGCCCGGCTTACGACCCAGTCTTTTCACCTGCCCAGCAATTCATAGGCATGCCGCCGGATCCAGAACTCTGAAAATTGAATAACATACTAGGCACACAATTAATTCATTTATCTCATCATCAAATACTTTTATAATTCATTTCTCATAATCAAACTAGGCTCATTGCCTTATTATATCATCATTTTTTTTTCACCTTTCTCATTCTTCTCTTTTGTATCAATATCAATTTGTTTCACTATGATTTCACATATCTTATCATTTACAATACATTACTCAATTGCATTGATACATCAACATAATTCACATTATGCATATCATAACATATAACTCATTCATCAACAACATATATATATATAGTGACTTAACACATTTCTCAACAAAATGTGTTAGGTCCCAATGTCATGTAAATGTATGCAATCATTCAAAGCTTGTACTTACCTCTAAAAGCAACAACACCACTCTATCAACTTACTCTTCCAAGATATCCCTCAATCCTTGGCTTGGGTAACTCAATTCTCTTCAAAACCTAATCCAAAGGTGATAACACATACTCACTTAGTGATACACATAAGAAATTAAGGAAGAGAACTATCTAGGGCAAACCCTACACTTGACACGCTCAACAACACGGGCGTGTTCATGGACGTGCCCGAAACCCACAACACAGAAGCTTTGACAGGCTAAGTGACATGGGCGTGTCACTACACATGTAAATTCTCCTCCAACACAGAAGCTATGATACGCTCAGTGATATAGGCGTGTCACTGGACGTGTCAATCAACTACAACACAGAAGCTGTGACACGCTCAGTGACATGGGAGTGTCACTGGACGTGTCACCAACCTAGAAAACAGAACCAACGACACGCCTAAAGACATGGCCTTGTTACTGGACGTGTCAGGCCAAAAACCCTAAAATCGACACCAAAACACCACATCCAACAAACATCTTTCTTTTACCCTTCTCAACTCCAAATAAACTCAACCAAAACTATCATAAAACCACAATAAACTTGAGTAAACCTCAAAACAACTCAATTACAAACATATTCCACAACTCAAAGTCACAACACCCACAACTCTTGTCTCTTTCACCAAACTTAACCCTTTCTCTTCAATCCAACCCCAAAAATCAAAGTTAACAAAACAAAACAACCTCAAACATACCAAATCAACCATAAACACATCTACAACAACCATTCAACAAACCCATCAACACAAACTCAAAAGAAATCAAAGAAACAAGTTGGAAACTTACCAAAAGTGAAGAAAATCTTTAGAACTCCAACTTGATCACTTGAAATCCTTGAATTTGAAAGCAACAAAATCTCTCCCTCTTGAAGATGGTGGTGATGGCTGACCAAAGAAGGAGGAAGAAGATGAATAAAAAGCAAAGTCAAACCACTCTTACCTCTTTTAACCAAACACTTTCCCGAAATCACTCTCCACCAAGTATTATACTAATATAATAATACCCAATTACATCCTCTTCCACTATCTTAATTTAATCACTTTAATTAAAACTATCTCTTGACCATATAAGCTATAGACTTATATATATATTGTATATATCTCCATATACAAAGCATATACAAATCTTCCTATTATCTTTTCACTTAATTACATAAAAATCATTTAATTCCATTACAACAATAAGCATTTCCAAAATTTTAGGGTATAGTTTGGGATATTACAATAAATAAAACTCACAAAAATATAAAAAATATAAAATATATTAATAAAATCATTAAATTTATTTTTTTACCCACTTATGATTGTCAACACATTATTTAAATAAAATATCATAGAAAAAAAACATGAACATACTTGTGTGCCAATGATTTTTGCCCCAAAACATAGTGATTGTGTATTTGCCATTGTTAGACTCACAACCTTATAAAACATGGGTCTAAACTCAGTGAACGGGAGTTGCCATCTGGATAGACCAAGAAAAATAAAAAACGGGTGGTAGCTTGATTCCTAAAGAAGCCCCCTACTATATTTGAAAAGTTGGATATGCATGGCCATAATAAAAAACATCCTACTGTCACTATAAGCCTGATTCATTAGAACCAACCTCATTTTCCGCTTCTAGTATTATATTATTTTAAAATATCACATTATTATTCTCTAAACAAGCAAAATAAGATATGTAAAGGGTTAATAAATATATTTTATTGCATCAGATAAAGTATATAATTGGTATAAAAATATTCAGAACTAATAAAAATAAATAAAATAAAAATAATTGGACATCCATCTTGGTATTAGGCTTTTCTGACTCAGGTAGCTTATTACTGTCAATAAGATCTTGAATTTCATGTCTTAATCGAGCACATTTATCTGTCTCATGCCCTTGCATTTGATGAAATTGACAGAAGGCCTTGGCATCAAAGTTTGATGGCAGAGGATTGTGTAGCGGTTGAGGAGCCAATGGTTGTAATAACCCCTTTTTCTGTAACTTGTTGAAAACCTAAGACAAAGGTTTTCCCAGATCTAAAAACTATCTTCTATTTTCTTGGCTAGTAGTTGCATTGACATCCATTTCTTTTTGTGCACTTTGACCGCCAGATTGGTAGTTTCGTCTTTCATTCCTCCTTCCAGAAAAGCGATTCTTCTCCCGCTCCCACTCTTCTATTTGCAAGCTAGCTTGGAGAAGATCTTTGAAATCTCTGATAAGGGTGTGAGATAGTCTCTCATGAAGGTTGGATAGGACACCTCTCACTATCATTCTGATATGGTCAGACTCATTGGGCCTTTTTTTGAGAAGAGTAGCTTTACTTCTCCACCTTTTCACATAATCAACAAAATTCTCATTCTGCTTCTATCTGATGGTTTCCACCTCCATCAGGGTCACTTCCAATTTGAAATTATACCTATATTACTGAATGAAGGCTTTGTACAACATATCCTAATTTTTTTTGGTACTTTCTTCCAAGGTATTGAACCAATTCTGCACAACAAGATCCAATAAGAGCATAAAATACCTTAAAGTTTGAGCCTTAGTAGCTCTAGTAGACTGCATGACAATGATGTACTGCATAACATGCAAGTGAGTATTTCATGTACCATCAAATTTGGCAAAAGAAGGCAACTTGAACTTGTAAAGGACTTCTTCATCTTGTTCAAACAGTTTATCCACTTCTGACACCTCTTCAGCCTTCAGCTTCTTTTCAAACTTCTTCTCTAAATCAGTAATCATCTTTTCAACATTCGCAGTTTCAGTTTTTTTAATAGTTGATTTTTCCACAACCTTTAGCTCTTTCTTCCTATCTTGAGAATCTTGGAAATATTGAGCCCAATCATCATCATCAATTATCACCTTGTCATCATCAAAGGCTACCTCACCTACCTTAGCCTTTCCCATGTCCTTCTACTTCTTAGTACTAGCAGATGCTTCAACAGTATTTCCTTCCAACAGTGCAGCTTCTTAATATCTCACAGTCTCAGCTATGAGCCCCTTTAACTCTTCCATCTTGGAAGCAAGATCTTCATTTATCAGATTCTGAATTTGATCAGGATTCATGGTTCTGGGAGTGAAATTAACTATATCTTCACTAAACTCTGAGTCACTGACGTAGGTCGGATTATCGTACACTCTTGAACTGCTGTACTCCAGGTTTGTGAGCCAGAAAAGGATCAATGCCATGTAATGCAATGTATGTATGCATGGATGCATAAGTAACAGATAAACAAAAATCATTAGGAAGTTCCTTCCAATCTTTTATCTTCTACACACGAATGGCGAGTATCTTTTTCTAGGTATATGGTCAACAAAATATAAATATAGAACATCTTGTTTTTGAAAAATTCACTTAGATGATTTAACCCTAGTTGTATTCTCAAACATTGAAGTCAATCCATGATAATTCTCATTAATTAAGCCTTAATCTAATGGATCAACTAAAAATAGCTTTTATACTATATTATGGACTAAAACTAAATTAAGGAGTTTATCATAAATATATTTTCTATTTGGAAAAACAACCAATGACTCATACCACAAACAAACCCATGATTAATAAATCTTGGTATAAATTAGGACCACAATTGATATTTTGTATTCTATAATTGACCTAAATAGTTTGTAAGCTCATTTAAAAAGATGGTTTGGAAAAATAATTTTGTTTCAAAGCCCATTATAAAAAAAAGGTTTATTTAAAAATGAATTTTGGGCTTTGTATTTGGACCATGAGGTAGAAAAGAATTTTTGACCCATTTTGGAAAAATTTTATGTCCAAAGACCATCTTGAAAATTTTGAAAATAGTTTTGGTCTTTTGGATTTAGAGGAAAAAATTATTTTGAGCTTACAATATAATTAGGTCATATTATAAAAAGAATAAACCAAATAAGCCATGGTTCAAACCAAGATAAATTAATCATAGTCAAATAATAAGCATTTCGTTAAAAACCTAAGGAAAGTAGCTAGGCCAATTACATAAGCTTTAGTCTTTGGGTTGAAAAGTTTAGGCTCCCATAGCAAGTATATACCAAAAGGTAAAAGGCTATAAGTGGTTATGCCATGCTTGATCTCCATACCTTGAGTGAAAGTATTGTATCCCTTACATAACACAACACGGGTTACACGGGTGTCCTAACTCATGAACACAATGCTATCTAAATGATGCAACAGACAATATCATAATAAGAAAGAATAAAATAATATAAAGACCTACAGAATCAACTTATTTTATCCCCAGTGGAGTCGCCATTGTGAGTAGAGATTTTTGCCACCACTCCCATGTGGAATGGTTCTTGTGACTTAAGGAATCCCCAACTCCCTAATGGGTTTGGAAAGTTGGGTACGTATGGAGAAGGTGAGAATGACCCAACACCCCTATAATGCCTGGTTCATTGGAACTGGCCTCCTTTTTAGGCCTAAATATTATTAAGTTCTTAAATATTATAAAATCATCTATACTACATGCAATTATTGAAATAAATAATCATTGTATTAAAATCAAATAAGTTCAAACAAAAAATAAATGGGCACCCATACAAGATGGAAACACACCCTTATAACCATGTCTAATGTCCAAAACAAAACAAAATAAAATAGGATACCCACCATTTGGTGAAAACATGTCCTTTACATTAATCCAAAACTTGAAATAATTTAAATTACATAGGACTTAACTAATGAGGTATCCATAAAGTGGAAACATGCCTCTTACATTCTTAAAACCTAAATAGACTAATAAAAGCATTCAACCAAATGAATTGAGCCATTCAAACATTCACAAAAATTAAAAGCAAATCACCTATTATAAAATAAAATAAAACATCCATCACAAACTACATTAACAAATAAAATAGTCAAACCTAAGTTTTAATATTACATTAAACAATAGATATGCATCACTAGGGTTTTATCTTAAATTAGGCATTTACATATGGGATTAGGGTTTACATATGAGACTAGGGTTTGCTAATGTAAATTAGGGTTTTAGTAATCAATTAGGATTTTAAGGATTTAAATATATAAATTAGGGTTTTAAGGCATGAATTAGGGTTTTAGGAAAAAAATGTTAGAGTTTTAGGGTTTTAGAAAATAATATTACAGCTTTTGGTTCAAAAATAGGGTTTAGTTTTGAAATTAGGGATTTTAGGATTTGCAAACATGTGAAAAATCATTTTGAATGATATAATTAGAGTTTTAGTAATTAAATTAGTGGTTCAAATTAAACCCTAAGCTACTGTGAACTTGAAACAAATTAATATAAAGTGAGTGAGCTACTAGACAAATAAATTTTGAATAAATAATTTGCTGTGATGATGTTTTAAAAAGAAGATTGCAACTACTAGATAAATAAATGGAATTAGAAGACTGAACCTGTGTTTGAAGACTCCACCAATATTTTACGTTGATTCAAGTGTTCTGCTTGCACCAATGTTAAGTCTTGGTTGAGTGAAATGAAGACAGTAGCTACTGCCTTCCTCTTGTTTGTGCGTTAATTCTTGGTATAATTCCTCTCTTGTATTACTGCTTGTCTCTCCTTTTCTCTTACTCTCCTTGTTTGATAATTCTGGCTGGTAGGTTTAAAAATAATTTTCATTTCCCTTTAATTCGTTAAGCCTTCCTATTTATAAGAAAATAAGCTAGGTCAAAATTAGTTAAATAGAACTTAATCTGGATTTGCGAATTCATAAAACAGTGTCCATATCAAATTAGAATCAAATTAATTTGATATGGACAAGAATTAGGAGTCCTAATTCGATATGGAATGGTCCATATTTAATTAAAATTGGTTTAATTCGATATGGACCATGTCCATATCAAATTAGACACCCCCAATTCTATATGGATATGTCCCATATCAATTTAAACCAAAAATGAACCCCTCTATCTTCAAATTGAACCATTTTGGGGCTTTCAAAGTTAAACCGGCTTATTTTTGGCCTTATAAAATTGAAACAATCTAATTAAAGGCTTTAAAACAAGTTTAAGCCATTAAGAATGCACCAAACTTGACTAGGCCTTCTTTAATTAGGATTAAACTAGCTAGGGCCAAAATAAAGGGTCTACAGTGATGATTTTATTACTTTCATAAATGAAAACTCGATGTTGTCTTTCTTACTTACCTTATTGCACATTATGCGTACACAAGTACCACTAAGCTTTGCTTAGCATGTTAGTCTTGTTTTATGACATGCAGATAAAATAGGAAGAGTTGAGACTGCAGAGTAAGAGTTCTAAGTACCAGATCAACTGCATCACAAAAGGTTTAATGACTAGTGTAGACTCCTAATTTTGGCCCTAAGCTAGTCCGATCCCAATTAAAGAAGGCCAAGCTAAATTTGGTCTGATTTAAAAGCTTAAACCTTGTTTATTGTTTTAACATAGGTCGGTCCAATTTTAAAAGGCCTAATTTAATTTTTAAAGGACCAAATCAACTCTAACACAAATTTAAAATCTTGAATTAAATTTGGTCTAATTTTAAAAGCCCAAACAAGTCCATCTAAGCTCAAAAAGCCATGCTACTTTGGACCCATGGTGAATTGGATGCCCATTTCGCCATGGCTCCATGGCGAATTGATTCACCATAGACATTGATTTGCCATGGACCAATGTCCATGGTAAATTAGAGAGTCCTAATTCGTTATGGACTAATGACCATGGTGAATTAGGCAATCCTAATTCACCATAAGTCTTTTAATTCAGTTCTATTTGGTTTTGGGACATATTAAGATTCCTAATTAAGATCAGACTTCATTTGACTATCAGATTAGCATATTAGGGTTTAGCTTTAAAATTTCTTTGGCCTATAAATAGATAATTAAAAGCAGAGAGACAGAGGATAGTTATCAAAAGGAAGTGAAATTAGTAAGAGACACAGCAATCGAGAGCCACCTTGAACAATCAATAAACACACAGAACTTAAATCGAGAGCCGATGATATCAATAAAACAAAAGACATAAAGCAAGGAAAAAAAGAGAGACAATAACCATCCATTATTATCATTGGACCATTGAGACATCAACCGAAGCTTAAGTTGATCTAGGCAGTAGCACCATCCAACATCGACTTTTGTAGGGTTGTGGTGTTCAAACAAAGCGTGGTTCAATAAATTCATTTTGGTGGAGTCAACAACTCAAGTATGATTTTACTTAACCAATTCTATTTATTTAATTAATAATATTCACTGCTTACTCTATTGTAGGTTCATTCTTTTAATTGATTTAATCTCACCGAAGCCTTTAATCAATAAATCCAAAACCCTAATCCTTTAGGTGTAACCCAAATTTGCATGTCTTAGTCTAATTTACACTTTAGGTGCTGGAATTATATTGTAAACCAAATCTACCATGCAAAATTTCAGTTTTAGGATTAAACCTTTTTATTACATGCATAAAACCCTAGGTTAGCACGAAACTCTAAGTTAGCAATGAAAAACCCTAAATTGTGCATATATTGATCCCAAGCCCTAATTTATAAGATTAAAACCCTAGCTTGGCAATATAAGGAACCCTAGTTTTAGATTTAAACTTTAGGTTGATCAAAAGAATTCTAAAACCCTAATTTAATTAGTAAGAGTTCTAAAACCCTAATTTTGCAATTAACCTTAATTTAGTGATGTAACCTTAGTTTTGATTATTGATTTATTGTTATGTGATGAATGATGAGTTTTGATTTTATTTTATTACTTATAATGAATGATTGGTGGGTGTTTGTTTATTATTTAAACCTGCAAAAGGACAATGTAAAAGGCACATTTTCACTTCATAGGTGTCTTGATTTTGATTATATAATTTAATTTACCTTTTAAGAATTTTGGAACAATGTAAAGGGCATATTTCCACCAAATGGTGGGTGTTCTATTGTCTTTAATTTTGGACATTGGGGCATATTTTTATCTTGTATGGATGCCCATTTTTCTTTGTTTGTTTATTTGAACCTTCTTTGATTTCAATACAATAAATGTTTATTTATCTTACATCGCATGTAGTATGGATGATATCATAATACTTAAGAATTCAATAATATTTAGATCTGAAAAGGAGGCCGGTTCCAATGAACTGGGCGTTATGGGGGTGTTGGGTCATTTTCATCTTCCTCATACATACCCAACTTTTCGAAACTAATTGGGGGTTTGAGATTCTTTAGGAATCGAGTCATCTACCTCTTTCTATTTTTCTGATTCGTCCGGGTGATGACTCCATTTTCTCCAGGTTTAGACCTATGTTCTCCAAGGCTCTGAGCCTAACAGTGCTGAAGTTGCGAGAACCATTCCCCATGGGAGTGGGAGCAAAAATTCTCACCCATAGTGGTGACTCCACTGAGGACAAAAGAAGTTGATTCCATTGGTCTTTATATTATTTTATTCTTTCTTATTATGATATTTTTCATTACATCATTTATATTGTATTGTGTCCGTGAGTTAGGAAGCCCTTGTAATCCATGTTGTATTATGTAAGGGATACCATACTTTCACTCAAGGTATGGAGATCAAGCATGGAATAACTACTTATAGACTTATACCTTTTGGTATATACTTGCTATGGGAGCCTAAACTTTTCAACTCAAAGATTAAAGACTCATGTAATTGGCCTAGTTACTTTCCCTAGGTTTTTACCCAAGTGCTTGTTGTTTGACTATGATCGATATATCTTGAATTAAACCATGAGAGCCTATTTGGTTTGTTATTTTTCTAATATGGCCTAATTATATTGTAAGCTTGAAATAGTTTTTATTCCTTTAAGCCCAAAAGACCAAAACTATTTTTAAAATTTTTAAGATGGTCTTTGGACATAAGACTTTTCTAAAATGTGTCAAAGATTCTTTTCTACGTCATGGCCTAATTACAAAGTCCAAAATTCATTTTTAAAATAAACCTTTTTATAATGGGCTTTGAAACAAAATTATTTTTCACTTCATCCAAATTACAACTTTTCTTAACCTTCTTCTTAAATGAGCTTACAACTATTTAGGTCAATTATGGAATACCAAAAATCAATTATTGGTCTAATTTATACCAAGAATTGTTAATCATGGGCTTGTTTGTGGTATGAATCATTTGTTATTTTTCCAAATAGAAAAACTATTTATGATAAACCATTTAATTTGGTTTTAATCCATAATACAACATAAAAGCTATCCCTTTGTTGATCCAACGAATTAAGGCTTAATTAATGAAAATTATTATGGACTGACTTCTATGTTTGAAAATACAACTATAGGTTAAACTGTTCGAGTTAATTTTTTCAAAACCAAGATATCCCATGTTGATATTTTGTTAACCATAAACCTAGGAAAAGGGACTCATCATTCATGTGTGGAAGTTAAAAGGTTGGAAGAAATGTCCTAATTATCTTTGTTTATCTGCTACATGTACATATGCATTGCATTACATGGCATTAATTATTTCTGGCTCACAGACCTGGAGTACAACAGTTCAACAGCTTATGATATACAACATGTATATTGAGTTGTGTATGCTTACTTAGAGAGGGCTTCTGCATAATTTTGAGTGTCTAGGTCCTAGTCGATCTTTGAACATGATTTGACAAACTTTCGAGGTGAAATTGAACTCTAGTTATTTAAGAGAGAGATGATCTAGCATTGTTTGGAGAGTCAACAACTAGTTTATAGCCTATTAACATCAATTCCTAGTTTGTCCTTTTGAGCCTTCATAAAATTTTATCTTACTTTTCATTAGCTTGTAAACCTAATAACCTATCCTAAGCTGTTGTGACACTTATGGCAAGTCTGATGATCACTGAATTACCAAGGGGAAAGAAGATAGAAGAACAGTTTATATTATCAAGACCATAAGGATAGTTAAAGTTCATCTGATACTAGACCTAATATCTTTGATCTATTAAGATGACATCATGGTAACAAATGAATTATCCTTGTTGAAGCAAACTCACTCTACTCCACTCATTCATAGTCAGAAGCATAGAATGGTGCAGACAAGGCAACATTCTTAGAGCTAGGGTAAAAATAAAAAATAAAAAAAAAAGTGGGAAAGAAAAAGAAAAATAAAAGAAATAGAAAAAAGAAAAAAAATAAAACCAAAAAAGATGGTTCAGAAAGCCAACCAAGTTTTTTTTTACCTAAAGCGACAGAAAGCTTCCACTTAGTTTACGAGGACAGATTGAATTAAATTGGTCCAATCCAGCCAAAGATTCAAATAAAATCAAAGAACTAGGAGAAAGACCATATTTCATTTTATCCAACATAGCTCTAAGTGAGCAGTATTGAAAGTCTTAAACTTGATACTCCAAAAGGGAAAAGGATGAAAAGAAAGAGGAAGAAAAGGGTAGTCTAAAGATCAAGATAATACTGATTGGATCCAAATTTCTATCAAGAAGATGGAAGGACATTCAAGCTTTGTATTTTCATGAAGTCAGATGATAAAAATAATGCTCAAAAGGTGAAAATGGAACCTCTAACATTATATAGTTCCAACAAAAAAGATTGTAGTGTGAAGATTTGTCAGCAGTGTCACATCAACTCCAGCTCAAAGATGGCCTTCATTAAACCCATATCCCTTATAAACCATATTTCAAGCCTATTAAAGACCTATTAATCTTTCTTGGTAGGTGGAGTCTATTAGTAGAGATAGTTTGAATAAGCATGCATCTGAGATAGACAGTATTTAAACTCAACAAGACCTTTGGCCAAGTAATGTATATTTGCCTATCTGAAGTGCAACGGTTCTTGCTCAAATGGAAATGATTTCCAAGTTTAGTATGGTAACTAGGGTTGTCATGTTATAGATATGTTAATTTGGAAAATCAAGTCCTGAGGTATAATGACACTAATTTGGCAAAGCCAAAATATGATTTTAAGATTAAAAAATATTTTTATCATCCAAAGCCTTCAAGTTTAGGGAAGTATGTTATATTGTTTAACCTCAACGTACATATTAGGCTCAAAGTGGGCTAATGAAAGGATCACCTGTAAGGTCATATACTGAAGAAGTTGCCAACCAAATGTGTTGAAACAGATATCTCCCATGTCTTTGGCTACCATGCTTGGGGCTCCATTACTCATGTTTCCAACATTCTAGAAATAAAGCCATAGATGTGAAGACTTTAGTTGTTTTAATACAAGACATGAACGAGCATCTAAAAATAACCAATGAGAGTGCTTTGGTTTAACATCTCGGTTTGTGAGTCAATGAAATCACTGTAAGTATAATCCATGCATATCATGCATACTTGAGAATATCACACTGTATTTTGTTGTCCTGTGTTACCTATTCTTTGTCAAAGTGAACAACAAATACCATGTGAAGTAAATCATCAAAAGTAGATATGGAATCAAGATGCAAGAAAGGGCCATTGGAAAAGAAAGAAGAGATGCATGCTTGTGCAAGGAACTAGACTAAGCAAAAACATCAATCAGAGACCGCATGGAAACAAAATAATTGGTTTGAACCTATACATGGGGAAAAACTTTCTTTTTTCAATTTTTGAGTTTATACATGTACAAAACATTTTCAAACTTTCAATATTTTGCCATACAGGGGCAAAGAGAGGATATGAGGGCTAGCTAAAAGAATAGCTAAATTTTTTGCTAAAGAGCTAAAAGAATGGAATAAGAAGAAAATCAGAACTCTTAAACAAATGAAATATAAAAGATAAAAGATCAGGACAAAGGTCCAAGATAAAGATCAGATCCATTCAGCTAGAAGAGCTGTAGTTGAGGCAAGAAAAAGGCCTATCCCTAAGAATAGAGAATCAAGATGAAGATTCATTTCTGTCAAGATAGACATTTTCAAGCGGATCTGTTGAAGCATCCACTACCAAACCTATATTAGATTTATCGAAGCATCCTAACGGCACAATCTCTAACCTATATTGGATTTGTTAAAGTATCATGATGGCATAGCTTTCCTTGATATGTTGAAATATCCGAGTTTATTTCTACTGAGATATTAGAGTTGCTCGATGATCATTTTGATTTACCAAGATATTAGAGTCGCTTGGTGGATTTCATTGGGATATTAGAATCACTCGATGGTTGTTTTCACTCAACAAGATATTAAAATCATTTGGTGATTTTATCGAGATATTAGATTTACTCAATAGACCCATTAGGATATTAGAGTTGCCCATTGACCCCTTGAGATATTAGAGTCGCTCAATGGTTTTGTCACTTCATCATTTCATCAGGATGTTAGAGTCACCTAATGAACTTATTGGGATTTTAGAGTTGCCTAAATCCAGTCTTGGGTCCATAACACAACAAATTCAGTCTCAGATCCAGAACCCAACAAATCTAGTCTCAGATCTAGAACCCAACAAATTCAGTCTCGGGTCTAGAAACCAACCAATCCAGTCTTCGATCTATAACCCAACAGATCCAACCAATCTTGTAATATCCCAATGCATGCCCTAAAAGTTTTGATTATGTTGTTGTTGTATATTGGATTGAATGTATATGTATGTGATAAGAAAAGAAATTGGAAGAGAATGTTTATGCATATGTGTTTTGGGAAAGAAAAGAGGGTTTAGAGAGAAGTGTATATGTTGTTTATATGATATATATATATAACATATAAGTTGGTCAAATATGTGGTCAAGGGAAGAAGATATTTTTAGTTGAGAATTGTGAAATGACTTAAAAGGACAAGTGATTGTAAGGAAATCAAAACATGTGGTTAAAGGGTGTTTTGGTAATTGCTTGAATTGAAATACTTGGTGGAGATTTAAAGATGAGTTGACTTTGGGTTTTTTGATTGTTCTTTGTGTTTTCGTCTTCTTTTTCCTTCATCTTGGCCGGCTCTCCCATAGACAAAGGAAAGCAAAAGACAAAGTGAAGATCTTGAGGTGTTTAACTCAAATTGAAGGAAGATTGAAGTGATTTAGTGGATGATACAAGAAGTCTTATAACTTTGGTAAGTTCTCTTGTGATCTTTGTGCTTATTTGAAATGATATTTGAGTTTGATAAATTTTTAAGAGTGTGTTGGTTGATTTTGAGATGTGAGAAGTGTTTGAGTGATTTGATGATAGATTTTGAGTATGGATTGAAGAAAAGAGTAAGTGGTTGGAAGAGATGATGTTGTATATGTGGTGAGGGTTTTGAGATGATTTTGTGTTTTGTGTTTGATGTGTGTTTTGGCTTGTTTTGGTGTGTTGTAAGTTTGAGATGAGTTTTGAGTATGTTTTGTTAAGATTGTTTGAAGAGGATGTTAATGAATAGAAGTGTGTTGTTGAGTGTTTGGTTGTTTTGATCGGAGTTTTGATTTGTGGCCGGACACGCCCATGAGCACGTCCAGGGTTTTTAGGCGTGTCAATTGTGTTGGAGGCAGTAGGTTTGACACGACCAGTAACACGCCCGTGTTATTGAGCGTGTCATAGATACTGTGAGTTTGGAGAATTTACACGGCCAGGAGCACGTTCATGATGTTGAACGTGTTGTTATGGTTGAGAGGCAGTAGGTATTACACGCCCATGAACACGCCCGTGTGGGTGATCGTGTCAGGGTTAGGGTTTGCCCTAATTAATTCCTAATTGGATTATCTCTTGTGTATCCCTAAGCAAGCATATGCTATTACTTTTGATTTAGGTCTTGAAGATAGTGATTGATCATTGATTTAAGAGGTAGAAGGATCTTGAACAAGGAAGTGTTAAGAGTGGTGTGATTTGCTTTTGAGGTAAGTACAAAACCTATATGATTGTTTGTAAGTACAAATGTGGCATTACTTCATTGTTAATTTATATGAGTAATGTGTGTTGTTATGTTTATATCAATGATGATATATATATATATATATGAATAATGTGAATGACATGATGATGCAAATGATGGTGTATATAAAAGATTGAAATGCTTTGATGTGAATTGAGATGAAATGGAATATAAAGCCATTGTGATTGGCTATATTGATTCATTTGAGAATGAAATTGATAACAAATTAATAAATGAGTTGTGTGGCTAATGTGTTATTCCATTTTCAGAGTTTGTTGTTGGTGGCATGCCTAAAGATAGTAATAATCTCTTGAAGTTAGGTTGGGCTTGATCCTTGAAGCCAAGTTGGGTTGAAGTTTAACATGTTTTACTCCCCTTGAAGCTTGGTTGGGTCTAGTCCTTGAAGCCTAATTGAGATGTTACAACCCTTGAAGCTAGGTTGGGTTTGGTTCTTGAAGCCAAGTTGGGTTGAGACTTAGCATGCTTTGTTCCCCTTGAAGCTTGGTTGAACCTAATCCTTGAAGCCTAGTTGGGTATATGTGATAATGATAAATGTGATAAAACCAAAGCATTAACTCTGAAAATTGAATGGCATATTAGTGTGTTTTGGGCCCATGCTTGTCTTTGTTTATATGTGATTCATTGATGGTAAAATAATTGAATAATGAAATTCATGAAAGGACTTTGAGATGTGATATGCTTATATGATTATGATTTGTGAAAGGCCAAGGTTTGATGTTAGCTCTTCACTTATGATGTTGATATTAATGGAATGTGTGACATTACATGGCATACAAGCATAATGTTAGCATGTTTTGTACTACTAAGCCCTTGGCTTAGCGCAATAGTGTTGATCGCGCAGGTGATAGAGTTGATAGAGTTGAACCCGAGAGCTCTTCGAGGCCGAGTGAGAGTAGACATTGAAGAGTTGATTTTGGGACTTAAAGATCAGAGAAGATTTTCCAATCATGTATAACTCTTTTAGAATTTTGTAAAGTATTGTTTATAATGTGAATATATGTACATTTGTAAATATAAATATTTAAATGTTTTCCTATATGTAAATAGTTCTAAATTCCGCTGCGTATTAAGTATATGTATATACATATATATATATCTATTTTGTTTTATATTACAGGTTAATCACTTAATTTTTTTTATGTATAATGAGAAAGATTATAGTATCATTGGAAATGTTTTGAATGCTAAGAAAATTCATAGCATTCCTATATTCGATGCATGTATACTACATTGTGGTGTATGTAGTGTGCATGTATTGGATGTGGGGGTGTTACAAATCCAGTCTCGGGTCTAGAACCCAACCAGTCCAATCTCGGATCCAGAACTCAAATTCAGTCTTGGGTCCAAAATCCAAATCAACCTTGAGTCCAGAACCCAAATCAATCTCGGACCCAGAACCCATCCTCATCCAAAATCAACTCAAAGTCATGTTGCTTTTCGCTCTTTTCTACTGAAGTCTTAGATTGCTCAAGTAGGGGGAAAATTGTAAACCCCTAAATTTGGCCCGAAGCTAGTCTAATCAAAATTAAAGAAGGCCAAGCTAAATTTGGTCCGATTTTAAAAGCTTAAACCTAGTTTATAGCTTTGAAATAGGTTAGCCTAGTTTTAAAAGGCTTAAATTAAGTTGGTTCAATTTTTAAAAACCCTAACCTAGTATGATTTAATTTGTAAAGGACCAAATCAACTCCAACTTAATTTTAAAAGCTTAAATTAAATTTGGTCTAATTTTAAAAGCCCGAACAAGTCCGTCTAAGCCTGAAAAGCTATGCCGCTTTGGACCTATGGCGAATTGGATCCCCAATTTGCCATGGCTATTGGTCCATGGCGAATTAAGGCTTTAATTCGCCATGGGCCAATGTCCGTGGTGAATTAGAGAGTCCTAATTTTCCATGGACTAATGACCATGGTGAATTAGGCAATCCTAATTCACCATGAGTCTTTTAATTCAGTTCTATTTGGTTTCGGGACAGATTAAGATTCCTAATTAAGATCGGACTTCATTTGACCATTGGATTAGTGTATTAAACTTTCTTTTGCCTATAAATAGATAATTAAAGCCAAAGAGACAGAGGATAGTTATCAAAAGGCAGTGATAATTAGCAAGGGACACAACAACCAAGAGCCAACTTGAACAATCAGTAAACACACAGAACTTAAACCGAGAGCTGAGAATATCTACAAAACAAAAGACAGAAAGCAAAGAAAAAAAGAGAGACAGTAACTATCCAATGATCATTGGATCATTGAGACATCAATTGAAGCTTAAGTTGATCTAGGCAGTAGCACCATCCAACATCAGTTTCAGTAGGGCTATGGTGTTCAAACAAAGCGTGGTTCAATAAATTCATTTTGGTGGAGTCAAAATCTCAGGTATGGTTTTCCTTAACTAATTCTATTTAATTTAATTGATAATATTCATTGCTTACTCTCTTGTAGGTTTATTATTTTTCTTGTTTTAATTGATTTAATCTCACCGAAGCCTTTAATCCATAAATCCAAAACCCTATATAACTTAAATTTGCATGTCTTAGTATAATTTACACTTTAGGTGCTGGAATTATATTGTAAGCCCAAATCTACCATGCAAAATTTTAGTTTTAGGATTAAACCTTTTTATTACATGCACAAAACCTTAGGTTAGCACGAAACTCTAAGTTAGCATTGAAAAACCCTAAATTGTGCATATATTGATCCCAAACCCTAATTTATAAGATTAAAACCCTAGCTTGGCAATATAAGGAGCCCTAGTTTTAAATTTAAACCCTAGGTTGATCAAAAGAATTCTAAAACCCTAATTTAATTAGTAAGAGTTTTAAAACCCTAATTTTGCAATTAACCTTAATTTAGTGATGTAACCTTAGTTTTGATTATTGATTTATTGTTATGTGGCAAATGATGAGTTTTGATTTTATTTTATTACTTATAATGAATGATTGGTAGGTGTTTGTTTATTATTTGGATTGTTAGGACAATATAAAAGGTACGTTTCCACTTCATGGGTGCCTTGGTTTTGATTATTTAATTCAATTTACCTTTTAAGGATTTTGGAACAATGTAAAGGGTATGTTTCCACCAAATGGTGGGTGTCCTATTTCCTTTAATTTTGGACATTGGACATTATTATAAGGGCATGTTTCCATCTTGTATGGATACCCATTTTTCTTTATTTGTTTGTTTGAACCTTCTTTAATTTCAATACAATAAATGTTTATTTATTTTAAAGTGCATGTAGTATGGATGATATCATAATACTTAAAAATTCAATAATATTTAGACCTGAAAAAGAGGCCGGTTCCAATGAACCAGGCATTATAGGGGTGCTGGGTCATTCTCATTTTTTCCATATGTACCAAACTTTTCAAATACAATCAGGTGTTGAAAATTCCTTAGGAATCGAGTCATCCACCCTTTTCTATTTTCCTGGCTCGTCCGGGTAGCAACTACATTTTCACTGGGTTTAGGCCAATCTTCTCTAAGATCCTAAGCCTAATAGTGGCAAAGTCGCAAGAACCATTCCACATGGAAGTGGGGGGCAAAAATCCCCGCTCACAAATAGAATTGTAAATATTGTATTTTGAAAAGTTTACATGGCAAAATTTCTAAATTTTGAATGGTTGTTGTACATATTTATGGGTAGTAAAAATGTATATATTTATACATCTAGTTTTCCGAACAAACATGGGACTTTTGTAAGTTTCAATAATTTCATATATGTATATATATTTAACGTATATTCATGTTAAATAATGAAGAGATTTTGCTTGGATTTTCATGGTATAAGAGAAATGGATGGTTTGAGTATTGAATGTATGAAATACTTAAGAAAATGAATTTTTCTTAGGAATGCACATTTAAAATAAAATGAACGGGCGTGTCGTTCTATCAGACATGGCTGTGTTGCTTATTTCTCTTTAAAGAGGTAGTATTGATTTAAAATACATGAGCGTATCAGCCTTGGTTGACATGGGCATATCCATGTCTTAAGTAACATAATACCTTTCGAGTTATAAGTTTTGATAATATCTCTTTATAGTCAAGTGTATGGACTATTAAGGGTGTTACATTTAGTGGTATCAGAGCCTAGTTCAGGCAGTTCTAAATTTATGGGTTACGGGAAAAGAGAGGTACAACTATCATTGCTACCTAAACTATATAAGTGAATATGTATATTGATACAGTTGATCTTTAAATGTTTATAGGTATAGATGGACTCTAAATCACATCAGGGTGCGGAGGAATAGGCTGCATCCTCACATAGTCAGGCAAGTGTGGGGAACCATCAATCATCTGGGCCTTCTGCAGAATAAGTACCTTTGGACCCCCAGTTGATGAGAAACATGGGAGAAGTTCTTAGGCAGATTGTAGGAGTGGTTGAACAGCCACCACCACCAGTTCCTCATTAGAAAATTAGGAGCGGAAGATTTTAAAGCATGCGATACTGATGAGTCTTCAGTGGCATAGTATTGGTTGGAATGGATTGTAAGAGTTTTTGATCTTCTGCACTATATTGATGAGGAAAGGTTTGAGTGTGCAATATCTTTATTACATGAATAAGCTTATAGTTTGTGGGATACAAAGCATAAATCTATTCCTACAAATAGACTCACCTTGGCATTTTTCTAGGAAGAGTTTAAGAAGAAGTATATTAGTGAGATTTACATAGAATCAGAGCAAAAGGAATTTTTGTATTTGAAGCAAAGGCAGTCATCTATGTCTAAGTATGAGAGGCAGTTCATTTGCCTCAACAAATATTTTTCTGAGTTGGTTTCAATTGAAGAAGAAAGTGTAAGTGGTTTGAGCACGGTTTAAATAGTCAGATTCGGGTATATTTAGTGACCATAAGAATCAAAGAGTTCTCTATTCTTTTTAATGCAGCAGTTGCTATTGAAAATGAAACTAAACAAGAGTAGAGAAGAAGGCAGCAATAAAGGAAGGGATCTTCTAGTGAGCAATAATAGCATGGTCAAAAGAGACAGAGGGGTACTCAAGCACAAATTCAGACTAAAGGCTCTAGTAGAGGAAATGGAGCTAGTTTTCAGAGATCCTGAGAGGCTAGATCTGGTATTTCTGCAGGCTCATCTTCATGGGAAATTTCCATACCTTGTCAACATTATGGCAAGGGACATGCAAGTGATGATTGTCAGTATCAAAGTGGGGCTTATTTGAAATGTGGTTCTAAAGAGAATAAAATTAGAGATTGTCCTATGATAAAAGAATCTAGAGTTACTGAAGGGCAGAGTTCTATATAGAGGTCTCAAATAGGTCATATATCAGGTAGAGGTGGTCGACCTAGTGCCGGTCAGTACAGAGGATTTGAAACAGTGGATAGACCTCAGACTTGAGGTAGTGCTCCATCCAGGACTTATGCCATGAGAGCAATGGAGGACCATGATACTCCAAATATGTTGTAGTGAGTAAATTATCTTTACTTCTTCTTGATGTATATGTATCGTTAGATCCTAGTTCTGCACATTCTTATATATGGACAACTATAGCCTCTGGGAAGAATATGTGTGTTGATAAACTTGATTTTGAGATAGAGGTTACTAATCCCTTAGGCCATAGTGTGAGAGTAGACAAAATATATAAGAATTGTCCAATTAGAGTTCATGATGTAGAACTTTCTGCTGATTTGATTGAACTTCTGTTTTATGATTTTGATGTGATTTTGGGAATGGATTAGTTATCCCGACATCAAGCAATTATGAAATGCTATAGTAAAGCTATTGTAGACCCTAGATTTTGGCCCTAACTAGTCCGGTGCTAATTAAAGAAAGGCCTAAGTTATAATCGGTCCATTCTTCATAAGCTTAAACCTATTTTATGCTTTTGATTAGATTGGTACAATTTATTGAGGCCTAAAATAAGCTAGTTCAACCTTTAAAACCCTAAATAGGTTTATTTTGAAGGTTTAGTTGGGTTTAATTCAATATGGGGAGGTCCCATATTGAATTGGGCCTTTCCCAATTTGATATGGGGGCCAATTTTAGGACTCCATGTCAAATTAGGACAATCCTAATTTGAATTAAATTGCTTTTAGTCCAACATGGTCTTGGTTGGCCTCGAATTAAATTACTTTTAATTTGAAATGGTCACGGTTTATCTCGAATTAAAAATAATCTAATTCAATATGCCTCAGTAAACTGTTTCAAAACATGAAATTTTACAAGGTTTTAACCTAATATATCCTTCTATAAATACATGATTAAAGAGAACAAGAGAGAAGAGCTAGCAGCAAAAACAATGATTAGCAACCATTAAGCAACACTGAATTTTACATAGAGTAATGAAACAACCAAAAAGTGTAATATCCCCATATATGCCCTAGAAGTTTTGAATGTTGTTGTTGTTGTTGTAAAAATTGGATTGAATGTAGGTGTCAATTTGCAAGAGAAAAGAAATTAAAGGAAAGTGTATATGTTGATTATATTGTAATATATATAACATATAAGTTGGTCAAATGAAGAGTCAAGGGGGAAGAGATATTTATCTTGTTGAGTATGAAATTACCTAAATGGACTTATAAGTTAAAAGAGAGTTAGAACAAATGGTTAAGGGCATTGAGGTAATTTTCTTTTGGAAATATCTTGGTGGAGATTTAAAGAAGAAGAGGAAGTTGACTTGATTTATTTTCTTTTCTTCTCTTTTCCTTAGTGGTGGCCGGCTCTCCAAAACCAAAGAACAAGAGTTGATTTTTGTTGTTCCAAAATCAAGATTGAAGAGAGAATCAAGGAATCAAGTTGGAGATTTGTGGAATTCAACAACTTTGGTAAGTTCTTTTCTTTGATTTCTTTTATTCTTTTGAAGTGGTATTTGAAGTGATATTTGAAGTGAATTAGGGTTTGTTGATTTGATGATGAGAGGTGTTTGTGATGTGTTTTCAAGTGTTAAATTTGGTCTTAAGTTAAGAGGTTAAATAGGTGTTGTTGTTGGAAGTGGTGGATGTTGATTTTGAAAGATTATGAATGATGTTGGATTTAGGGTTTTGAAGTGGTTGTGTTTAAATGTAATGTTAATGTGTTGTTAAAGTGATTATTATGATGATTGTGTAAGATATGTGTTTATGTTATTGATTGTATCCATTTGAATGAGATTAATGTTGTGCAAAAAGTGTGTAAATGCAATTGAAAGAGTGTTGGCTTTGGTTAGGGTTTTGTTCATGAGTGACACGGCCAAAAGCAAGAAGAGACACGGCCAAGTCATGGAAATTTTGGACGTGTTGGGTTGATTTTTGAGAGACACGGCCGTGTCCCATGCCAGTGTCTGTCACTGCCAAAATTAAGTTGAGAGACACGGCCACAAGCTTGGCGGTGTAACACACCTTCCCAACCTACATATGTAAGCTGAGTAGAGGCGCCACACTAACCTAATGTTGCTACCAATTTTACTTAGTCAAATTTTAGTTCCGATTTTTACAAAATTTTTGCCATAGTTTCGCCTAAAAATTGAGTCCCAAGTGTCGACAAAACCGGTTTTTTTCTTATTTTTAAAAATATTTTACACAAACCAATGCAAACAAAATCATTCTCAGTACACTCCCAATAAATCCCCCTTGTAACCTCAACTACAACCTGCAAAAAGGATTTACACTTCTAGTACAACATAAAATAAAGGTTTTGTGACAACCCCCATATTTAAATATTACACAGCGGAAGTTATAAAATATTTACATATTTACAAATTCATATACATCAAAACTCAAGTTTTACAACACATAAAATTTATACATGATTGGCAAGTCTGCTCTGATCTTTAAGCTCCCAAAATGGATTCTTCAAGGTCTAATCTCACTAGGTCTTGATGAACTCTCGGGTTCAACTCTATCCACTCTACTACCTGCGCGATTAAACACTATCGCGCTAAGCCAACGGCTTAGTAAGATAAAACATGCTAACGGTATGCTTTAATGAAATGCAATGCCACATATGTTATTGATAAGATCAACATCATAAATATAAAGTTAACCACACAATTATGCATTTCACAAATCATAGTCATATGAGCATACCACATTTCAACATCTTTTCACATTCAACATTAATCAATCATACTCCATAACCAACATCTCATTTCATTAAACTCATAACATTATTTAGGACATTCATATAACCTTGACACCTATGGGCCCAACAAGTATTTAATACGATATTCAGAGTTCAGAGTTACTGCTTTGGTTCATAGTCACAATAATCACGCCCGTAGGCAATGTATATACATGTATCTCTATCCATGGATAGTGTAACAGACCCAGTCTCTTGGATCATCAACTCAACACATATGAGGAGATCCTCAACCCGGCAAGACTGTTACAAATCATATATCTCATAGTGTAACAGACCCAGTCTCTTGGACCATCAACTCAACACCTATGAGGAGGTCCTCAACCCGGCAAGACTGTTACCTTTCATCATTTCTTAGGCATGCCACCCAAATCCAGAACTCTGAAACTGAATAACATATTAAACAAACAATTCATTTCCATTCTCAATTCTCATCACATTTAGGCAAACATGCCTTCTTTCTTTCAATTACATCATCTTAGCCAATAACAATGGCTTCACATTTCATTTCACAATATAACATCTCATTATTCAAGTATATATATATATCTCATCCATGATCACATTATATCTCACATAGCATCATTCATAAATATCAACATTTCATTCCACATTACTCATGAAACACATTACCATTCACAATGCACAACATAACATTGTTCAATCTCAACAATGCAATTAGGGCAAAGAACAATTGATTATAACATTCATTGATTCAAGTGTGTTTAAAGTGTTTAGGGTTAGGTTTAAGGACCAACCTACCTTTGGAAAACCAAAGCAATGCAAGAAGAACAAAGAATTAAAACCCTAACCATAAATAGTACATTCTGGTTTTAAACTCCATTTTATCCTTATTTTGAAAAATTGTATAAAATAATCTACTTGACTAAAAATTCTAAACTTTTTACAGAATTTAGTTTTGTATCTTAAAATCATCCCTTTAAAATTTCAGATCAAACTGAACATAAAATCTTGGTCAAATAGTTCACCTAACCAGACTGCCCCAATTGCCCTGCATCCTGGAAGCAGTTCTGAACTTTGTGAATTCCATAAATCAAATTCAATCAACGTGATTCCAAATTATTTTTCTCAAATACTAAACTCACTAAGCAACAACATATCCAAAATTCGATTGGATATGATTTTTCTACATTTTATTAAAAATCACGAAATATAGCTGTCCCAGTTAAGGTACCTGCTGGAACAGGTCTAATGAAAATAATCTTTCTAAACTCATAACCATTCCAAAATCGAATCAACATATTTTTCAGTCATTCTAGACTCATAGAGGCACAACATATCAAAAATTCACTTCAAGAACATTTTTCTAAAATTAATTAAAAATCATACAAGTCACAGCCTTTACTAATCCTAAAACAGAAACAATTTCACTAAACACCAATCTTACTCTTCCATCACCAACACCAACCCAACTTCCCATCTATCAAGCAAAATCAATACTTACAATCATACCATAAGCAACTTAATCATACCACTTCAAAAGAATTGAAGAAATTAGAGAAAAGATCTTACCTTAGTTAAAAACTTCTTAAATCAACACTTGAACACTTAATCTTTCTTCAATTTAAGCTTGAAATCATCAAAACCATCACTTGTCTCTTTCTTTCTCTTTGGCTATGGAGGGCCGGCCATCAACAAGAAGAAGAAGAAATGATGAAGAAAACACAAGTCAAACCTTCTTTAAATATCCACCATATGATTTTATCCAAGCAATTACCAAAGTGCCCTTATTCACATAATTATCTTTTTGTCTTATATGTGCCCAATTAAGTAATTTACCAATCTCAAATAAATATCTTCTCTTGCATTGACCAAGCCTTTTGACCACTTTATATGTCATATATATTAACATATACACAACATATAAATTTGTCTCTAAACCCTATTTCTTCCCAAAATACATATACATATACTTTCTCTTCTCAATTTCTTTTCTCTTACAATTTAACACATATATTCAATCCAATATATAACAATAACAGCAACAACAATATGCAAAACTTCTAGGGCATAAATGAGGATATTACAATTCTCCCCCTCTAAAAAGAAATTTCGTCCTCGAAATTACCTGATATCAACTCTGAAATAGTTGAGGATATTGCTCTCGCATAGTTTGCTCACTTTCCCAAGTTGCTTCTTCTTTTGCATGATTCTTCCAAAGAATCTTCACCAATGGCACTTTCTTGTTCCTCAATTCTTTCACATCACGTGCCAAGATAGCAACTGGTTCTTCTTCAAATGTCAAATCTGGGCTCACTTCGATAGACTCAAATGGCAACACATGAGATGGATCTGACCTGTACCTCCTCAACATAGAAACATGGAATACATTATGAATATGATCCAACTCAGGTGGCAAAGCAAGTCGATATGCAACTGGCCCAACTCTTTCTAACACTTCATACGGCCCAATGAAACAAGGACTCAATTTTCCTTTCCGACCGAACCTCAAAATCTTCTTCCAAGGAGATACTTTCAAAAACACCTTATCTCCAACATCAAACTGAATGTCTCTCCTCTTCAGATCTGCATAAGACTTCTGTCGGTCTGAAGCTGCTTTTAACCTACCTCGAATCAACTTCACTTTTTCCTCAATTTCTTGAATCAGATCAGGTCCAACCAACTTATTATCTCCAAGCTCATTCCAACAAAGAGGTGTCCTACACCGTCTGCCATACAATGCTTCAAACGGTGCCATACCAATGCTGGATTGGTGACTGTTGTTGTAAGCAAACTCCACAAGAGGTAAAAACCTATCCCAACTTCCAGAGAAATCGATGACACAGCTTCTCAACATGTCCTCAATAATCTGTATCACCCTCTCTGACTGTCCATCCGTCTGTGGATGAAAAGCAGTGCTGAAGTGCAGTCGAGAACCCAAAGCACTATGCAAACTCTTCCAAAATCTGGAAGTAAACCTGGGATCTCGATCAGACACTAAAGAAGTTGGAACACCATGCAGTTTCACAATCTCATGGATATACAGCTCAGCCAATCTCTCCAAAGAGTAATCCATTCGAACCGGAAGGAAATGAGTTGTCTTAGTCAATCTATCCACAATCACCCATATAGCATCATGCTTCTTTTGTGTCAATGGCAAACCAGACACAAAATCCATTGTCACTCTTTCCCACTTCCATTCTGGCACTAACAATGGTTGAAGCAACCCGGTTGGAACTTGATGCTCTGCTTTAACCTTCTGACAAGTGAGACATTTCGACACAAAATCTGCAATGTCTCTCTTCAAACCAATCCACCAATAATGCTGTCTCAAATCATGATACATCTTCGTATTACCCGGATGCATAGCAAACATTGACTGATGAGCTTCTTCCAAAATGACCCTTTTCAAATCAGCATCATCGGGTACACACAATCGGTTCTTAAACCAAAGACTCCCATCGCTCTTCACAATAAAATCTCTACCCTTTCCACTCTGACAATCTGAAACAATCTTATGTATCTTCTTATCAGCCAACTGAGCTTCTTTGATCTGATCTAACAAAATCGGCTTTAATTGCAACTGTGCCAATAATGCACCATCAACACAAGGTACAAAACTGGCATGCAATGCTCTCAACTCAACAAGCAACGAGAGCGAGTAAACTGTTAAACCAGCTAAAGACTTCCGACTTAAGGCATCAGCAACAACATTTGCTTTACCTGGATGATAGTCAATCAAACAGTCGTAGTCTTTAATCAACTCCAACCATCTCCTCTGACGAAGATTGAGTTCTTTCTGGATACCCAAATACTTCAAACTCTTGTGATCAGTGTAGATGAAACATTTCTCCCCAAACAGATAGTGGCGCCAAATCTTCAATGCAAACACAATGGCAGCCAATTCCAAATCATGGGTTGGATAGTTAAGCTCATGCGGTTTCAACTGTCGAGATGCATAAGCTATAACTTTACCTTCTTGCATCAATACACACCCCAAACCTCTATGTGAAGCATCACTGTAGATCACATAAGGTTTACCTTCAACAGGTAAAGTAAGAACAGGCGCTTGAGTTAACAATTCTCTCAACTGCTCAAAACTCGCCTGACACTGATCCGTCCACACAAATCTCACTCCCTTACGAAGCAATCTGGTGAGTGGAGTAGCTATCAAAGAAAACCCTTTCACAAACCGCCTGTAATAGCCTGCCAAACCCAGAAAACTTCTAATCTCAGTCACAGACTTGGGTGGACTCCAATTCAATATAGCTTCAACTTTGCTTGGATCTACTCTAATACCCTCTGCTGAAACTATATGTCCGAGAAAAGCTACTTGATCCAACCAGAACTCACATTTCGACAATTTGGCAAATAACTGCTTTTCTCTCAAAATCTGCAACACAATCCGCAGATGCATATCATGTTCCTCTTCATTCCGCGAATACACCAGTATATCATCAATGAAGACCACTACAAACTGATCCAAATAGGGCCTAAACACCCTATTCATCAAATCCATGAAAGCTGCAGGTGCATTTGTCAGACCAAAAGGCATAACTAAAAATTCATAATGCCCATACCTGGTCCGAAAGGCGGTCTTAGGAACATCTTCAGCTTTG
Organism: Garcia nutans; assembly: GCA_947685225.1. Taxonomy (NCBI): domain Eukaryota; kingdom Viridiplantae; phylum Streptophyta; class Magnoliopsida; order Malpighiales; family Euphorbiaceae; genus Garcia; species Garcia nutans. The sequence continues at coordinate 9,366,270 of CANTUV010000068.1, forward strand.
ACTCTCAACTGATGATACCCAGATCTCAAATCAATTTTGGAGAACACTGACGCTCCCTTCAACTGATCAAAGAGATCATCGATTCTAGGCAAAGGATATTTATTTTTAATAGTCACCTTATTCAATTGCCTATAATCGATACACAACCTCATAGTACCATCTTTCTTTTTCACAAATAGAACAGGAGCTCCCCAAGGAGAAACACTGGGGCGAATAAATCCTTTGTCCAACAACTCCTGTAATTGCACTTTCAACTCCCTCAATTCTGCTGGTGCCATTCTATAAGGAGTAATAGAGATAGGAGTTGTACCAGGCAACAATTCAATACCGAACTCCACCTCTCTCTCAGGAGGTAACCCTGGCAACTCCTCTGGAAACACATCTGGGAACTCTGCAACTGTGGCAATGCTATCAATGGGAGAACTTCTTACTCTAGTATCTACCACATGAGCAAGATAGGCTTCACATCCCTTTCTAATCAACCTCCTGGCTGCAACAGCTGAAACAAATAAGGAGGCTAGCTGTTCCTGCTCATTAGATACTATCACCTCTCTACCATCAACAGTTTTCAAAGAAACAATTTTCTTCTTACAATCTACCACAGCTCCATGTCGAGATAGCCAATCCATACCTAAGATCACATCATATTCCTTAAATGGCATCTCAATCAAATCCCCTAAGAACTCCTCACCCTGCACCACTACTGCACTATCTCTATGCACCTTACTCACAACCACACTATGCCCTAACGGATTTGTCACCAACACATCAAATCCTAGGGACTCAGCATGCAAATCAGATACAGGCAAAACAGATGCACTAATATATGAATGCGTGGAACCCGGATCAATCAAAGCAAGTACTGGAGTATTAAATAAAGAAAAAGTACCAGCTATGACTGCCGATGTATCTGGCTGCCTCTGCATAACATACATCCTCTGGGAAGATCCAACCTCCTCTGGTCTACCCTCCCTGGATGTAGCACCTCCTCTAGAACTGAATCCTGGTCTACCTCCCCGGCTGGCACCTCTGCCTCCTCTGCCTCCCCTCACACTAGCTCGAGAAGCAGCAGAATCCACTGGCATCTGCTCCTGCCTCTCAGGACAGTCTCTCACAAAGTGGTCAGGTGATCCACACCTGAAGCATACCCCTGATCTACTATGCCTCCAACAAACGCCCCCATGTCTTCCACCACACTGGTTACACACAGGTAAGGTGGATCTCTGAACTCCAGGAGTAGGAGCACTCGCTACTGAAGTTGCAGGTCTAAATCTCTGCCTCTGGAACTGCACTGACCTACCCGCTGGTCTCTGGCTCCTACTACTCCGAGGAACAAAACTTCCTCTACCCCTCTTTGCAGAAGAAGACCCTGCCTCAAACTGGGGCCTCCTAACCCTAACCTCTTCCTCTGAAGCAGCTGCAATAACTTGAGCTCGCTCTACACTTCGAGCTGCTGCCACAAGCTGTGAGAAATCCTGATATCTGGATCCAGCCACTAAGCACATGATCGAGGGTCTCAATCCCTCCTCAAATCGCCGACATCTATCAATCTCATCAGCAATGATACCCCCAGCATACTGACTCAGTCGAATAAACTCAACTTCATATTCAGTTACGGTCCGATGATCTTGCTTCAAATCTAGAAACTCTCTTTTCTTCCCATCTTTATACTCCCTAGGAGTATACTTCAACTCAAATTCCCTCAGAAAATCAGTGTAAGACAGTGTTGGAGGATCATCCATAGAATGGGGCATTGTCTTCCACCAGTCGTAGGCATCCTTCTGTAGCAAAGATCTTGCATAGTCAAACTTCTCCTCTGAAGTGGCTTGCAACTGCACAAATACCCTCTGAACTCTATCAAGCCACTGTTCTGCTACAGCCGGATCAACTGTACCAAAGAAATCCTCTGCTCCATATTTCCTTAGCTTATCATAGTGCCTTACTGGTACTGTAACACCCCATCTTAGCCTACGTTAATAGACCAAGATGGACTGTTATCTCATGATGGTTGTGTCTTTATATTTTACTTAGCCAATTTTAAGTACAGATTTTAAAAAAAATTTGCCATAACCTCCCCTAAAAATGGAGGTCCCAAGTGTCGACAAAACTGATTTTTCTTATTTTTGAAAAATATTTTGTTTCACAATTCAACTCAAGCACACTCCCAATAATCCACCCTTATAACCTCAACTACAAATCCTGCAAGAAGAATTCACACTTCTATATTCACAACCCAACTCAATTCAAAACCATACATTTATTATACATTACTAGATTTACATGTACATCAAGTTATCTCTTTGTATTGTTCAAATAAGTACATGCCAGTTTCTAATACCAAAATACAAAATGAAGAGCACCACCTAAATTTGTTGATGACCCGCAAATCGCAGAACTCTTCTGCTCGTTACTGGCTCCTTGCTAATGACCTACGAGTTTAGAAGAAACTAAACTCGCTAAGCATTGCTTAGTGGGTACTTTAACTAATTACGAAAAATAAATAATAAAAGCATAATGCACTTTTAAAATCAATGAGTCGTATTGAAAAATAATATCACAGTAAAAACAATTCATACATGTCATATATTCAGTTATTATCATTTTATCAATTCGCTCCACAAGGTAATTTGGTAGACTAATGTATGGTAAGGAACTAACTGAAACAACTGTATATATATTCTGTGGCTGTGGCCCTAAAAAAAATTACGGACCAAGCCCTGTGGAATCTGTGGCCGAAGCCCTCGGACCGGAGTCCTATATAACTCGGGCGATTGCCCTATATAACTCGGACCGAAGTCCTATATAGCTCGGGTCGTCACCCTATATAACTCGGACCGAAGTCCTATATTAAAGCAGCACTGCATATAGTATGATATATCATACCCTTACCGTACTCAGTACTGTCCCAGATACCAAGTGGAGCCAAAATTCTCATACCATTTCTTAATCGAATATGCATTATACAATTATCGACTTATGGTTCTTATATTATTTCAACGTGAAATATCATATTTTATCATTTTAATAACATAATATACTCATTTATATTCATAAGGAATCAATTGGATTACTTTTGAAAAATGACCAAATGAATAATAGCAAAATGACCATATGAATAGTAAATTCTGGTTTTGGACTCAACTCAATCCTTATTTTGAAAAATCGTATAAAATAATCCACTTGAGTAAAAATTTTAAAATTTTTACAGAATTTATTTTTACATGTTAAAATCATTACTTTAAAATTTCAGATCAAAATGGACACAAAATCTTGGTCAAATAGTTCACCCAACCAGACTGCTCCAGTTGCCCTGCATCCTGGCAGCAGTTTTGAATTTTATAAATTCCGTAAATTAAATTCAATCAATGTGGTTCCAAATTATTTTTTCAAATACTAGACTTATTAAACAACAACATATCCAAAATTCAACTCAATATAATTTTTCTATATTTAATTAAAAATCGTACAAGTCACAGCAGTTTACTAATTGTAAAACAGAAAAATTTTCAAAAAGGAGTTCAATGGTTAAAGTACCAAACCTTGCTTTTCCTTGCTCTTCTTATCTATTTCACTTCCTTTCCTCTCTAATCTCCTTGATTTCCTATGAATTTAATATGTCACATATGTAAGAACAAACCCTAGATATGAACATGATGCTGCCTTATGATTTTCTAACAATCCTTTACTTATTCTTACTAATAATCACCATTTTCATCATTTCCTTTAAGTAGTTTATCATTTTTCACCATAATCATCAACTTACTAATTCTTTCCCAACATGAACATAATATCAAATCTTCCTAAACATAGCCTAATACCTAATTCTAATGAAAGAATAAGACTTAGGATGGTATCTTACCTTATTTCCTATTGAATTTCACTTGAGAAATGGCTTGGACTTGAAACTTGTCTCCTTGAAAATGGAAGGGAGGGGGAGCACGACTTAAAGAAGAAGAAAAGTGGTGATGGTGGTGTCTTTTTGATCCTTACTTGGGTTTGGATGACCATAATTAGTTATTTATAATTTAATTTACATTTAATTAATTTATTTATTTTAAATGGCCATGATTTGTCCAACACATTTGGATTTAATGGCTAGGATTTGGTTTATTTTCAATGGCCATGATTTGTCCAACACATTTGGATTTAATGGCTAGGATTTGATTTATTTTCAATGGGCATGATTTGTCCAACACATTTGGATTTAATGGCTAGGATTTGGTTTATTTTCAATGGCCATGATTTGTCCAACACATTTGGATTTAATGGCTAGGATTTGGTTTATTTTCAATAGCCATGATTTGTCCAACACATTTGGATTTAATGGCTAGGATTTATCCACTTGAAAGTGGTTTTTTTTTTCTTTTAATATTTTGCCCCCAAAGTTATATTTAATTACAAAATCGCCCCTCCAGTGGAAATGTCCAAAATGTCCTTATCGGAAAATCGCCCGTAACTTACAAACCGTGCGTTTTCAGGAAAAATTGAAACCCACGGTTATGACCCGATTAATCTCAAGAATATTCTTCCGGGGTCGGATATGGGCACTATTAAGAACTTCCGACACTAAATTTTTAAGTTTACATAGTTGCCCCTAACTTTTGAGAAATTTCCACTTAGGTCCTTTTGATATCCCTTCTTGACCTTGCTGTCTTTCTTTATTAATATCTTTTTACTCACAACTCCAAATTAAGTAATTCTTATTCCTACTGATACTAGACATCTAGGGCTACATTGTGTCAAAATTTCAGGTTGATCCGAGCTATATCTGATTTTTGACGGTCCTTTGAAGTCAAGCCTACTATGCTGTCCTGAGGCAGCTTGCACATTGTCTACTAAATCCATCATATCTTATTCTGTACAACTCCAAATTGGGTAATTTAAAGTTATACGTCTATCTAAGACACAAATAAACAATTAAGTCTTCTTTGAGACTCTCTAATTCTGTCATTAACTTGGATAAAATTCGAGCTCAAGTTATAGGTCATGTTCTAAGTTCCTTTGTTCTAAGCCTAAATCATATCCTCTATGTCTGTTTCTTACCAATCTGGAATTCGGGATGTTACAGGTACTGAAGGATGTGGGGGTGGTGGCGGTGGCTGTGGTTACACAGGTGCTTGTCTCATAGCTTCCATCATAGGCCTAAACCAGGCTGGCGGAACCTCCTCCCCAGCTGGTCTACCCGACACCGAAGCAGGTGCCTCCTCAACACTATCAACTCTAGCTCCCTCAGCAGGAGCAATACTCTCGGCACTACCCTCAATCGACTGAGGAGAGTGAGAATCCATCACAACCTAAGTCTGCAAACACAACAGAATACCTCTTATTAAAGATCAGAGACTGCCAATCCCAAACATGTATTTTTGTTCAAAAACTCACTTTTTAAGTAAAAATAGTCTTTTTCTTACATTTTACCTAGGTTGAGAATCTCAAACCTAGGCTCTGATACCAAAACAATTGTAACACACCTTCCCAACCTACATATGTAAGCTGAGTAGAGGCGCCACACTAACCTAATGTTGCTACCAATTTTACTTAGTCAAATTTTAGTTCCGATTTTTACAAAATTTTTGCCATAGTTTCGCCTAAAAATTGAGTCCCAAGTGTCGACAAAACCGGTTTTTTTCTTATTTTTAAAAACATTTTACACAAACCAATGCAAACAAAATCATTCTCAGTACACTCCCAATAAATCCCCCTTGTAACCTCAACTACAACCTGCAAAAAGGATTTACACTTCTAGTACAACATAAAATAAAGGTTTTGTGACAACCCCCATATTTAAATATTACACAGCGGAAGTTATAAAATATTTACATATTTACAAATTCATATACATCAAAACTCAAGTTTTACAACACATAAAATTTATACATGATTGGCAAGTCTGCTCTGATCTTTAAGCTCCCAAAATGGATTCTTCAAGGTCTACTCTCACTAGGTCTTGATGAACTCTCGGGTTCAACTCTATCCACTCTACTACCTGCGCGATTAAACACTATCGCGCTAAGCCAACGGCTTAGTAAGATAAAACATGCTAACGGTATGCTTTAATGAAATGCAATGCCACATATGTTATTGATAAGATCAACATCATAAATATAAAGTTAACCACACAATTATGCATTTCACAAATCATAGTCATATGAGCATACCACATTTCAACATCTTTTCACATTCAACATTAATCAATCATACTCCATAACCAACATCTCATTTCATTAAACTCATAACATTATTTAGGACATTCATATAACCTTGACACCTATGGGCCCAACAAGTATTTAATACGATATTCAGAGTTCAGAGTTACTGCTTTGGTTCATAGTCACAATAATCACGCCCGTAGGCAATGTATATACATGTATCTCTATCCATGGATAGTGTAACAGACCCAGTCTCTTGGATCATCAACTCAACACATATGAGGAGATCCTCAACCCGGCAAGACTGTTACAAATCATATATCTCATAGTGTAACAGACCCAGTCTCTTGGACCATCAACTCAACACCTATGAGGAGGTCCTCAACCCGGCAAGACTGTTACCTTTCATCATTTCTTAGGCATGCCACCCAAATCCAGAACTCTGAAACTGAATAACATATTAAACAAACAATTCATTTCCATTCTCAATTCTCATCACATTTAGGCAAACATGCCTTCTTTCTTTCAATTACATCATCTTAGCCAATAACAATGGCTTCACATTTCATTTCACAATATAACATCTCATTATTCAAGTATATATATATATCTCATCCATGATCACATTATATCTCACATAGCATCATTCATAAATATCAACATTTCATTCCACATTACTCATGAAACACATTACCATTCACAATGCACAACATAACATTGTTCAATCTCAACAATGCAATTAGGGCAAAGAACAATTGATTATAACATTCATTGATTCAAGTGTGTTTAAAGTGTTTAGGGTTAGGTTTAAGGACCAACCTACCTTTGGAAAACCAAAGCAATGCAAGAAGAACAAAGAATTAAAACCCTAACCATAAATAGTACATTCTGGTTTTAAACTCCATTTTATCCTTATTTTGAAAAATTGTATAAAATAATCTACTTGACTAAAAATTCTAAAATTTTTACAGAATTTAGTTTTGTATCTTAAAATCATCCCTTTAAAATTTCAGATCAAACTGAACACAAAATCTTGGTCAAATAGTTCACCTAACCAGACTGCCCCAATTGCCCTGCATCCTGGCAGCAGTTCTGAACTTTGTGAATTCCATAAATCAAATTCAATCAACGTGATTCCAAATTATTTTTCTCAAATACTAAACTCACTAAGAAACAACATATCCAAAATTCGATTGGATATGATTTTTCTACATTTTATTAAAAATCACGAAATATAGCTGTCCCAGTTAAGGTACCTGCTGGAACAGGTCTAATGAAAATAATCTTTCTAAACTCATAACCATTCCAAAATCGAATCAAAATATTTTTCAGTCATTCTAGACTCATAGAGGCACAACATATCAAAAATTCACTTCAAGAAAATTTTTCTAAAATTAATTAAAAATCATACGAGTCACAGCCTTTACTAATCCTAAAACAGAAACAATTTCACTAAACACCAATCTTACTCTTCCATCACCAACACCAACCCAACTTCTCATCTATCAAGCAAAATCAATACTTACAATCATACCATAAGCAACTTAATCATACCACTTCAAAAGAATTGAAGAAATTAGAGAAAAGATCTTACCTTAGTTAAAAACTTCTTAAATCAACACTTGAACACTTAATCTTTCTTCAATTTAAGCTTGAAATCATCAAAACCATCACTTGTCTCTTTCTTTCTCTTTGGCTATGGAGGGCCGGCCATCAACAAGAAGAAGAAGAAATGATGAAGAAAACACAAGTCAAACCTTCTTTAAATATCCACCATATGATTTTATCCAAGCAATTACCAAAGTGCCCTTATTCACATAATTATCTTTTTGTCTTATATGTGCCCAATTAAGTAATTTACCAATCTCAAATAAATATCTTCTCTTGCATTGACCAAGCCTTTTGACCACTTTATATGTCATATATATTAACATATACACAACATATAAATTTGTCTCTAAACCCTATTTCTTCCCAAAATACATATACATATACTTTCTCTTCTCAATTTCTTTTCTCTTACAATTTAACACATATATTCAATCCAATATATAACAATAACAGCAACAACAATATGCAAAACTTCTAGGGCATAAATGAGGATATTACAGGCCGTGTCCCTCAAGTGTGCTGCCCGTGTCCCTCAAATGTGTTAGTTAATGTTTTTGTTCTTTGCTCTTCATGCAATGTTTGTAATATCCCCATATATGCCCTAGAAGTTTTGAATGCTGTTGTTGTTGTTGTTTTAAAAATTGAATTGAATGTATATGTTATGTGATAAGAAAAGAAATTGGAAAGAGAATGCTTGTGTATATGTGTTTTGGGTAAGAAAGAGGGTTTAGAGAAAAGTGTATATGTTGATTATATTGTAATATATATAACATATAAATTGGTCAAATGAAGAGTCAAGGGGGAAGAGATATTTATCTTGTTGAGTATGAAATTACATTAATGGGCATATAAGAGACAAGAGGCTAGTTAAATGGTTAAGGGTATTAAAGTAATTTTCTTTTGGAAATCACTTGGTGGAGATTTAAGGAGAAATTTACTTTGTTTCTTCATCATTTTCTCTTCTTCTTGATGGTAGTGGCCGGCTCCTCCAAAGACAAAAGAAAACTAGAGAGCTAGAGAGGTGTTTGAAGTTCTAAACTCAAATTGAAGGAAGATTGAAGTGATCAAGTGTTGATTCAAGAAGTTTATAGCTTTGGTAAGTTTTCTTTTGGATCTTTTGCTTGTTTGAAATGATGTGTGGATTTTGATAGATGATCTAAGAGTGTGTTGCTTGATTTTGTTATACTCAAGTGTGTTTGATTAGTTTAATCTTGGATATTAGGATGAATTGATGAAAGAAGTAAGTTCTTTTCTTTGATTTCTTTATTCTTTTGAAGTGGTATTTGAAGTGAATTAGGGTGGGTTTGTTGATTAGTGGATGATAGGTGTTTGTGATGTGTTTTCAAGTGTTAAAATTGGTGTTAAGTTAAGAGTTTAAAAAGGTATTGATGTTGATTTTGAAGGATGTTGGTTTTAGGGTTTTGGAATGGTTTGTATTTAAATGTGATGTTAATGTATTGTTAAAGTGATTATTGTGATGTTTATGTAAGATATGTGTTTATGTCATTGATTGTGTTCATTTGAATGAGAGGATTGTTGTGCAAAAAGTATGGAAATGCAGTTGAAAGAGTGTTGGTTTTTGGGTTAGGGTTTTGATCATGAGTGACACGGCCAAAAGCAAAGAGAGACACGGCCAAGTTATGGAAATTTTGGCCGTGTTGGGTTGATTTTTAAGAGACACGGCCGTGTCTCATGCCAGTGTCTGTCACTGCCAAAATTAAGTTGAGAGACACGGCCACAAGCTTGGCCGTGTCCCTCAAATGTGTTGGCTACTGTTTTTATTTTTGTTCTTTTTGTATGGTTTTGATTCTTCAAAGATATTTTTGATACTTAAACCTAAACATAAACACTTTAAATATACTTCAAAGATAAGAATGATCTAATCAAATGTATGTGGAACATACATTCATTGATGTTGAGATTGTAGCACACATTTGTTGATATTGATGAAACATATGAACAATGTTAGGCTATATGCATTGTGAATGGTAATGTGGTATGTACTTTGAAATGTGGTATCAATGATGTTATATGATTAATATGAATTGAGATATTGTTTGATTTGAGGCCATTGTGATTGGCTATGATGATTCAATTGAAAGATATATGGCATGTTTGCCTAATTGATGAGAATTGAGAATGAAATGTAAATGAATTGTGTGGCTAATGTGTTATTCCATTTTCAGAGTTTGTTATTGGTGGCATGCCTAATGATAGTAACAATCTCTTGAAGTTAGGTTGGATTGAATCCTTGAAGCCTAATTGAGATGTTACAACCCTTGAAGCTAGGTTGGGTTGGTTCTTGAAGCCAAGTTGGGTTGATGCTTAGCATGCTTTGCTCCCCTTGAAGCTTGGTTGAACCTAATCCTTGAAGCCTAGTTGGGTATATGATATTGATAAATGTGATAACAAAACCAAAGCATTAACTCTGAAAATTGAATGGCATATTAGTGTGTTTTGGGCCCATGCTTGTCTATGTCTAATGTGAGTCATGAATGATAACTTGATTGATTAATGAAGGATGTGGAAATATGTTGAATTGTGGTATGCTTATATAATTTGTGATAGGCAAAGGATTAATGTTAGCTTTTCACCTATGTTGTTGCTTTTTATTAATAAGGTGTGTTGCATTGCATTGCACTTAAGCATAACATTAGCATGATTTGTCTTACTAAGCCCTTGGCTTAGCGCGATAGTGTTTAATCGCGCAGGTGATAGAATTGATAGAGTTGAACCCGAGAGCTCTTCGAGACCGAGTGAGAGTAGACGTTGAAGAGTTGATTTTGGGAACTTAATGATCAGAGATGATTTTCCAATCATGTATAATTCTTTCATATTTTGTAAATATTGTTTATAATGTAAATATTTTCTATATTCCGCTGCGTATTAAGTAAATGTATATTCTATATATATATATATCTATTTGTTTTATATTATAAGTTAATGACTTATTTTATGTAATGTATATGAGAAAGATGATGGTATTATTTAAAATGTTTTGAATGTTAATAAAATCCGTAGCATTCCTATATTCGATACATATATACTACAGGGTGGTGTATGTAGTGTGTATGTATTGGGTGTGGGGGTGTTACAATTGTTTTGGTATCAGAGCCTAGGTTTGAGATTCTCAACCTAGGTAAAATGTAATAAAAAGAATATTTTTACTTAAAAAGTGGTTTTGAATAACATATATGTTTGGGATTGGCAATCTCTGATCTTTAATAAGAAGTATTCTACTGTGTTTGCAGACATAGGTTGTGATGGATCCTCAGTCGTGTCAGTCAGTTGAGGGTAGTGAGGAGAGTGTAGCTCCGGAGGATAGAGCTAGAGTTGATAGTGCTGAGGAGGCACCTGCTTCGGTGTCGGGGAGACCAGTTGGTGAGGAGGTTCCGCCAGCTTGGCTTAGGCATTTGGTAGAGGCTTTGAGGCAAGCACCTGTGCAACCACCACCACCCCCTCAGCCTGTAGTATCAGTGAGGCACTATGATAAACTAAGGAAGTATGGAGCGGAGGATTTCCTTGGTACAGTTGATCCAGCTGTAGCGGAGTAATGGCTTGATAAAGTACAGAGGATCTTTATTCAGTTGCAAGCCACCTCGGAGGAAAAATTTGATTATGCCAGATCATTACTACAGAAGGATGCATACGACTGGTGGAAGACAGTGCCCCATTCTATGGATGATCCACCAACCTTGTCATATGCGGATTTTCTGAGAGAATTTGAGTTGAAGTATACTCCTAGGGAGTACAAAGACATGAAGAAGATGGAGTTTTTGAGCTTGAAGCAAGACAGCAGGACTGTAACTGAATATGAAGTTGAGTTTATTAGATTGAGCCATTATGCTGGGGGCATTATAGCTGATGAGATAGATAGATGCAGGAGATTTGAGGAGGGATTGAGGCCCTCTATCATGTGCTTAGTGGCTGGATCTCGATATCACGATTTCTCCCAGCTAGTGGCAGCAGCTCGAAGTGTAGAGCGAGCTCAAGTTATTGCAGCTGCTTCAGAGGAAGAGGTTAGGGTTAGGAGGCCCCAGTCTGAGGCAGGGTCTTCTTCTGCGAAAAGAGGTAAAGGAAGCTTTGTTCCAAGGGTCAGTAGGAGTCAGAGGCCAGCTGGTAGGTCAGTGAATTTTAGAGGCAGAGATTTAGACCTGCAGCTTCAGTGGCGAGTGCTCCGACCCCAATGACTCAGAGATCCACTCCACCCATCTACATTCATTGTGGTAGGCCACATGGTGGTTCTTGCTGGAAGACTGGTGTAGCAGGGGTATGCTTCAGATGTGGATCACCTAATCACTTTGTGAGAGATTGTCCTGAGAGGCAAGAGCAGATGTCAGTTGATACTGCAGCTTCTCGACCTAGTGTGAGGGGAGGTCGAGCAGGCAGAGGTAGCAGCCGGGGAGGCAGATCTGGGTTCAGTGCTAGAGGAGGTTCTACATCCAGGGAGAGTAGACCAGAGGAGGTTGGGTCTTCCCAGAGGATATATGTTATGCAAAGGCAGCTAGATGCTTCGGCAGTCATAGCTGGTACTTTTTCCTTATTTGGTTTTTCAGTACTTGCTTTGATTGATCCCGGATCCACACATTCTTATATTAGTACATCCGTTTTGCCTGTGTCTGATATGCATGCTGAGTCCCTAGAATTTGATGTGTTGGTGACAAATCCTTTAGGGCATAGTGTGATTGTGAGCAGGGTGCACCGAGATAGTGCAGTGAGGGTGCAAGGTGAGGAGTTCCTTGGAGATTTGATTGAGATGCCATTTAAGGAATATGATGTGATTCTAGGCATGGATTGGCTATCTAGACATGGAGCTGTGGTAGACTGTAAAAGGAAAATTGTTTCTTTGAGAACTGCTGATGGTAGAGAGGTGATAGTATCTAATGAGCAGGAACAGCTAGCCTCCTTATTTGTTTCAGCTGTTGCAGCTAGGAGATTGATTAGAAAGGGGTGTGAAGCTTATCTTGCTCATGTGGTAGATACTAGAGTGAAGGGTTCCCCTATTGATAGTATTGCCACAGTTGCAGAGTTCCCAGATGTGTTTCCAGAGGAGTTGCCAGGGTTACCTCCTGAGAGAGAGGTGGAGTTCGGTATTGAATTGTTGCCTGGTACCACTCCTATCTCTATTACTCCTTATAGAATGGCACCAGCAGAATTGAGGGAGTTGAAAGTGCAATTGCAGGAGTTGTTGGACAAAGGATTTATTCGCCCCAGTGTTTCTCCTTGGGGAGCTCCTGTGCTATTTGTGAAGAAGAAAGATGGTACTATGAGGTTGTGTATCGATTATAGGCAATTGAACAAGGTGACTATTAAAAATAAATATCCTTTGCCTAGAATTGATGACCTCTTTGATCAATTGAAGGATGCAGCTGTGTTTTCTAAAATTGATCTGAGATCAGGGTACCATCAGTTGAGAGTCAGAGCTGAAGATGTTCCTAAGACCGCCTTTCGGACCAAGTATGGGCATTATGAGTTTCTAGTTATGCCTTTTGGTTTGACGAATGCACCTGCAGCTTTTATGGACTTGATGAATAGGGTGTTTAGGCCCTATTTGGATCAGTTTGTGGTAGTGTTTATTGATGATATTCTGGTGTATTCGCGGAATAAAGAGGAACATGACAAGCATCTGCGGATTGTGTTGCAGATTTTGAGAGAGAAGCAGTTGTTTGCTAAACTGTCGAAGTGTGAGTTTTGGTTGGACTAAGTAGCTTTTCTCGGTCATATAGTTTCAGCAGAAGGTATTAGAGTTGATCCGAGTAAAGTTGAAGCTATTCTGAATTGGAGTCCACCGAAGTCATTGACTAAAGTTAGAAGTTTTCTGGGTTTGGCAGGCTATTACCGACGGTTTGTGAAAGGATTTTCTTTGATAGCTACTCCACTCACCAGATTGCTTCGAAAGGGAGTTAGATTTGTGTGGACGGATCAGTGTCAGGCTAGTTTTGAGCAGTTGAGAGAAATGTTGACTCAAGCGCCTGTTCTTACTTTACCTGTGGAAGGTAAACCATATGTGATTTTCAGTGATGCTTCACATAGTGGTTTGGGTTGTGTGCTGATGCAAGAAGGTAAAGTTATAGCTTATGCATCTCGACAGTTGAAACCGCATGAGCTTAATTATCCGACCCATGATTTGGAGCTAGCAGCCATTGTGTTTGCGTTGAAGATTTGGCGACACTATTTGTTTGGGGAGAAATGTTTCATCTACACTGATCACAAAAGTTTGAAATATTTGGGTGTCCAGAAAGAGCTTAATCTGCGACAGAGGAGATGGTTGGAATTGATTAAAGACTACGATTGTTTGATTGATTATCATTCAGGTAAAGCAAATGTTGTTGCTGATGCCTTGAGTCGGAAGTCTTTGGCAGGTTTGACTGTTTATTCGCTCTCGTTGCTTGTTGAGTTGAGAGCATTGTATGCCAATTTTGTACCTTGTGATGATGGTGTATTGTTGGCACAGTTGCATGTGAAACCAGTTTTGTTGGATCAGATTAAAGAGGCTCAGTTGGCTGATGAGAAGATTCGAAAGATTGTGTCAGATTGCCAGAACGGGAAAAGTAGAGATTTTATTGTGAGAAATGATGGGAGTCTCTGGTTTAAGAACAGATTGTGTGTACCCGATGATGCAAATTTAAAAAGGATCATTTTGGAAGAAGCACATCAGTCAGTGTTTGCTATGCATCCAGGCAATACTAAGATGTATCATGATTTGAGGCAGCATTACTGGTGGTTTGGTATGAAGAGAGACATTGCGGAGTTTGTATCCAGATGTCTCACTTGTCAGAAGGTAAAAGCAGAGCATCAAGTTCTAACCGGGTTACTTCAACCGTTGTCAGTACCTGAATGGAAGTGGGAAAGAGTGACAATGGATTTTGTGTCTGGGTTGCCATTGACACAAAGGAAGCATGATACTATATGGGTGATTGTGGATAGATTGACTAAGACAGCTCATTTCCTTCCGGTTCGGATGGATTACTCTATAGAGAGGTTAGCTGAGCTGTATATCCATGAGATTGTGAAGTTGCATGGTGTTCCAACTTCTATAGTGTCGAATCGAGATCCCCGGTTTACTTCAAGGTTTTGGAAGAGTTTGCATAGTGCTTTGGGTTCTCGACTGCACTTCAGCACTGCTTTTCATCCGCAGACAGATGGGCAGTCAAAGAGGGTGATACAGATTGTCGAGGATATGTTGAGAAGCTGTATCATTGATTTCTCTGGAAGTTGGGATAGATTTCTACCTCTTGTGGAGTTTGCTTACAACAACAGTTACCAATCTAGCATTGGTATGGCACCATTCGAAGCACTGTATGGTAGACGGTGTCGGACACCTCTTTGTTGGAGTGAACTTGGTGAAAGTAAGTTAATTGGGCCTGATTTGATTAAAGAAACTGAAGAAAAAGTGAAGTTGATTCGAGGCAGGCTAAAAGCAGCTTCAGACCGACAGAAGTCTTATGCAGATCTGAAGAGGAGAGACATAGAATTTGATGTTGGAGATAAGGTATTTTTGAAAGTGTCTCCTTGGAAAAAGATTTTGAGGTTCGGTCGGAAAGGGAAATTGAGTCCTCGTTTCATTACCGTATGAAGTTTTGGAAAGAGTTGGGCCAGTTGCTTATCGGCTTGCTTTGCCACCTGAGTTGGATCGGATCCATAATGTATTTCATGTTTCTATGTTGAGAAAGTACAGGTCGGATCCATCTCATGTGTTACCAATTGAGTCTATCGAAGTGAGCCCAGATTTGACGTTTGAAGAGGAACCAGTTGCTATCTTGGCACGTGAAGTGAAAGAGTTAAGAAACAAGAGAGTGCCATTGGTGAAAGTTCTATGGAAGAATCATGGAAAGGAAGAGGCAACTTGGGAAAGTGAACAAATCATGCGAGAGCAATATCCTCAATTATTTCGGACTTGATATCAGGTAATTTCGAGGACGAAATTTCTTTTTAGAGGGGGAGAATTGTAATATCCCCATATATGCCCTAGAAGTTTTGAATGTTGTTGTTGTTGTTGTTGTTGTTTTAAAAATTGAATTGAATGTATATGTTATGTGATAAGAAAAGAAATTGGAAAGAGAATGCTTGTGTATATGTGTTTTGGGTAAGAAAGAGGGTTTAGAGAAAAGTGTATATGTTGATTATATTGTAATATATATAACATATAAATTGGTCAAATGAAGAGTCAAGGGGGAAGAGATATTTATTTTGTTGAGTATGAAATTACATTAATGCGCATATAAGAGACAAGAGGCTAGTTAAATGGTTAAGGGTATTTGTGAACACTCGAATTTTGAGGCTTGGAAAGCCAATTTCCTCAGACCAGGCCGGACCGGGGGACAACGGTAAAAGTCCACCGAAAGTATGTCTTCATGGTACTTGAAATGTCCGGTGCGACGCAAGGATCATGGATATGGTCTCGGAATAATTTTTGGAGGCCCGTGGCTCCCGGAAAGTCAGTTTTAGCAGAAATAGCGCGAGTCGCGGTGGGCCAGGACAGCGGCCCGGCCGCCGTACAGCCCGTTTTTGCCTATAAATAGGCTTCAGATTTTCAAAAGAAGGGAGCTTTTGGGACATCCTACGCCCAGGTGCTGACGAAATTTTTATGCTTAAGAATTTCTAATATTGTGTTGTAGAAAGCAAGAATCATACTCAAAAGTGTAAGGAAACAAGATCTGGAACTTAGAAGTGGAAAAATTCTAATCAAGGTAATATCATAATTCATCTTTGGTCAATTCGAGCATATCATAAGCATTCTAATCTTCTTCTTAATTTCTTCTTGGTCAAAGACCTAATCTTTTTAGGTCTGAGGGCCTAATGGACTAATCAATCAACCTTTCGGCATTAAGCCGTGAATAAAATCAACCTTTTGGCACGGAGCCTAAATTACATTCTTTAAATACGAAGTATTTAAATATTACAATTAAGATCAAAATTTGGCATGAAGCCTAAATCGAACTCTTTTGGTACCAAGTACCCGAAATTATACAATTTTTGCACTAAGTGCTAAAACTCACAACTCTGGCAAAATGCCTGAAAAATGCACGAAGCATACACACACATGCACGAAGCATAAATTTCATCGCCTTTAAATAGGCTTTTCCGAACTACATGGGCTTTGATCTCCTATTCAAACGGGAGTATGTAGGCATGTTTGGGATTCACCCCAAATAGCAAGTCCACAATTTGCCAACAATCAGTCTTTTTTTTTTCTTTTCTTCATCCCTTTTATATTTACTTCTTTTTATTGTCAAGTTAGTCAAATGCATGACATAGTCCCCGAATCCTCCTTGGGTTCGCAGACTAGAAGCCTTTACATTGGATGCATTATTGGAGTCAAACAAGGGTTTTCTTAGTTTTTCCCTTCGAACAAAATAAACTGAGTGGCGACTCCTGACAACGAGTGAACTTTCGCCCGGATCCTTTTCGGGCGGAAAACCGAGGTTCACAAATTGGCGACTCCACTGGGGACATAAAAATGATTTATGTGATCCTAGTGGACTACTATTGTTTATTTGACTAACTGGCCCTTCTTTAGGGTATTTTTATTTATTTTGGCAGGGTACCTTAGCAATGGTTGTCTTTTCTTTAAAGACATTAGTACTGAAAATTGAAAAAAAAATATCTTCCTGGGGACCATAAAAAAATAATAATAAATAAAATAATGGCTATATATTACACAAAAAAAATAATAAAAAATGATAATAATAATGATTTATGGAATTATAGTAGACTGTTATTATTATTCGTTTAACTGATTTGCCCTTTTTTAGGGTATTTTTATTCATTTTGCAGGGTACCCTAGCATTATATATCCTTTCTTTAAGGATGTTGGATTGAAAGTTGACAAAAGGAATCTTTTTCCTTTAATGGTCCCTTATTTGATAAATTGTGCATTTGTTTTGTCATTCAGAGAATCTTTTTCTCTTGCATATATGGGGGAATCCTTTTCCTCCATTGCATAAAAAATTATTTTCAAATGAATTTCTTCTCTTTCTGTTCAAAGTTCTGAATCTGGATAGTAAGTAGCGCTGACCGGCAGGTCTCCTTGATTATGCCGGCGGACAGCCAAAGCGTCCTCCCTGTTGTCGCAAACCATTCCAATCCTTTTGGAGTGGCCTATGAGTAATCGTACTGTTGGACCCACGCGAAACTCCTTGTTTCACATGTGGTTAGGTATGTCTTACTCAAGACTCAAGGGTCCCTATGATAAGCCGATTCTCTATTTTCACATAACAATAGAACCTTCCCTTAGGTTGTATGTACCCAATGATAGTGCTGCATTCCATTAAAATGAATTATGATGTGATGAGGTGCATTCATGCAACATAACAACATGGTTTTGGGGAAAAATTTTTGATGTATATAAGTGGACCAAGAGTTTTTCCTACCCTACACACCACCCTGATCTCTTGCCCTTAACCTTTGCAGGTACCCACTGTCCGTGTGCCTTCACCTACACCAGACACACCAATACCAACTGTGCTATCCCCTACAAGTTCTACTACCCCAACTTCACCAACTACTCCAATTACTGAAATGGCCACAATTGAACAGATTAAGGCTTTGCTGGATGGTCAGGTTAAGGAAATTGAAGCTAGAATGCAAGAAAAAATTGATGAAGCTTTAGCCACCCAAAGGGTAGCCATCCTGGCTGAATTAGAAGGAGCACCAAAGACAGTCCCTATTCCTGGAAATTTAGGGAAGGAACCCATTGTGGGGCAAACTAGTACCCCCGTGACTGCTCAGATTAATACCCCTGTCATCAATTTGGAGGATCCACCCTCCAAGAATGACACAGATGAACTGAAAAGGAAACTTGAATTGCTTGAGAGGTCAATCACTGCCATGAAAACTCACAAAGAGGTGGTAGACATGGATTCCTTATCCTTGTTTCCCCAAGCTAGATTGCCTCCAAAATTCAAGATGCCTGGGATGGATAGATTTGATGGGACTACTTGCCCTAAAACTCACCTGAAAATGTATGTGGGAGCCTTAAGTCCTTGGGGTTTAAATGATGAGCTCTTTGCTCAGTTATTCCAATAATCCCTGACTGGTGCTGCCCTTAAATTGTTCGTGAGTCTAGACCGTTCCAAGATTAAGACATGGGAAGACATCTGCAATGCATTTAACTCTCAATACCACTACAATATTGAGGTGGATGTCACTAGAAGAGAACTTGAGACCACCAAACAAAACAACAATGAACCCTTCTCCTCGTTCCTTACGAGGTTGAGGGCAAAAGCCGCCCAGATGATCAATCGCCCTTCAGAACAAGAGCAAATTGATATCATAATCAGGAATTTAAGACCTACATATCAGGCTCAACTGCAAACCCAATATCTACCTACTTTCAAATCGCTCATTGCGACTGCAACCAAGGTAGAAGATTTGATACAGTTGGGTAAAATAGTGGATGAGGGGGCTGCTTCGAAATATAAGAAACAAAGCCAAACTCCTTCCTCAAGCAAGCTCAATCAAGTGGCCAATATTGCCCCTGCGAATCCTTTACGTGTGGGCAATCTTGGGCCGAGAAATCAGCCGAGAAGGCAATATACTGACCTTGGAGTGCCCCTTCATTTGGTGTTTAAAAAGGCTGTGGAAGGGAAATATTTGAAGCCTTTGGACCCAAGACCTCCTCCAAACCCATTACCTTCCAGTTATAAAGTCAATGAATATTGTGAATACCATCAAGGGAATGGGCATAAAACAGATGCTTGCTGGACATTGAAAAACCGCATCCAGGATCTGGTGGATAGTGGTGACATCATTCCTCTCAGGAGGCAACCAAACATTAACACTAATCCTTTGCCCAATCACTCCATCCATACCATTACTGTGGAAGAAGAGCTGTTTGATCCTGTCGAACTTCTCTCAAAAATGAATGAAGTATGTGTGTTAGATTTAAACGACCTTTCTGAAGAGGTCAGTGCTCTGACAAGAAGTGGAAGACAATATCAGCCGCTTGACTTGGGAAAAACCCCTACAACCTCAAATCACCCCCATAAGAAGACTCCAGAGCCAAAAGAAGACCCTGTCCTTACTCAGCTTAAGCAAACCCAAGCTAAGGTGTCAATTTGGGAGCTCCTTGCTTCCTCATTCCCACACCGCCAGGCTCTCAGCGAAGCTTTGAGTCAACTTGATACACCTGTGGACACAAGCCCAGAAGCTTTGGTGGCCACTTTAACCCAATCAACCAAGGCATTGAGTATCAGGTTTTCTGATGTGGATTTACCAGAAGACGGTAAGAAACACAATGATGCTCTATACATCACCATACAGACTGGGGGAAAGACTGTGCCCCTGGTTCTCATTGATAATGGGTCAGCCTTAAATGTGTGTCCCTTGAAAGTAGCAAGCTGTCTGGGGTTGGAGGCTACAGATCTTACACCTTCTGATCAGATTGTGAGAGCATATGATAACACTCAAAGAGAAATTTTGGGTGTTGCCACTCTAGAAATTGCTATTGGGCCGGTGAAAATGGGAGTACCATTCCAGGTCATTGATGTACCCGCGAGCTTTAATCTCCTCCTTGGAAGGCCGTGGATTCATCAGATTAATGCTGTACCTTCTTCACTACACCAAAAACTTAAATTACCTTTTGAAGGAAAAATCATCACTATCAAAGGGGATACCTGTGAAATCAACAAGAAAACCATGGATCAGTCTCTCTTTGAGGTTGTTCCTGGTGAAACCGCCATGACCTTGACTGGGTTTCATTACGACACAATTCAGTGCATTGAAGGTGAAAAACCAAAAGGGCCATTTGTCTCATATGACTTTGGGGAGGTCCAAATCAATTGCCTAATGGGAATGGTGTTGAGGGTAGGTCTATTGCCCGGAATGGAAATGACGAAGTCTGGGAGAAAAACACCCGTAGTACGGCCATGGGAAGAGCCTGAGAATAAGGGAACTTTTGGCTTGGGGTACAAACCTACAGACGATGAAATAGAAGAGTTTGAGCATGGAAGGAAGAAAAAGGGAAATTGGGGGGCAAGAAGCCTCAAAATGCGCCCTTACTTTAGAACTCTGAATGGTCACTTTTGCAAATCTGGAAAGGCAGTTCATCACTGTGGTTTTCAGGAACCATTCTATTCTCCTATGACCGGAAAGAAGCTACCGGGTTTTGAAATGTTTGCTGATGTTGTAGCCATGAAAGAAGAAGAGCCAGAACCTGAAACTGACCCCCAAATGGAAGATTTCATGCGGCCTAGTCTCTTTGATGAGGTTGCTATGATAACCAATTTTGAAGACAATAGGGATTTCACAAAGCTGATCAAGACCATGGATGGACCGCTGAGAAACTGGTACGCCGAGGAGGGACAAGCTGCTGAGGTTAAACCTAGTCCTGTGTCACACCCTGAACTTGAGTCTTGTACCGAGTCTTGTACTAATTCTGAGTCAAAAACCAAGTCAGAGTCTAATTCTGAGTCTTCTGTAATTTCAGATTTAGAAAGCCCTAATGTCAAGTCTAATGTAATCTTGGAGAATGACTCCGCCATTATCAATGAAACTGTTCCGATTCTTGGTTACCCTGTGTCTTTTGCTTTCCAAGTATTATCTAGCAAAAATGAAATAAATGAAATAAAAGAAATAAATGAAAAGATAATAATTGGCAAAGAAAATGAACATACATACATTGCATATGATTGTGCGAATAAGGAACAGGTTGTCGATTGCATCAGGAAGTATGTCGACTGCTTCATGTGGAAGGCAAGTGATGTCACGGGAATAGACCCAGCTATAGCAGTGCATAAGATTCCGCTATACCCAGAGGCAAAGCCGGTTAAGCAGAAGTTGAGGAGAATGAAGCCAGAATGGTCTTTGAAAATTAAAGAGGAGGTTGCCAAGCAACTAGACAATAAGTTCATAGAACCAATTGCCTACCCTTCCTGGTTAGCAAACATTGTGCCGGTCCCGAAGAAAGACGGAAAGGTCAGGATGTGTGTTGACTACAGAGATTTGAATAAGGCCTGTCCCAAGGACGATTTTCCACTACCACACATCGATTTGCTGATAGACAGGATGGCTGGGCATGTGATGGTTTCCATGACTGACCTCGCGGTTGGGTACAATCAGATCCTAGTTCACCCACCAGACAAAGAAAAGACAGCTTTCATCACAGAATGGGGCACTTTCTGCTACAGGGTTATGCCTTTTGGGTTGATAAATGCAGGGGCTACCTACCAAAGGATGGCGACAACAGTCTTTCATGACATGATTCACAAAGAAGTAGAAGTGTATGTTGATGATATGATTGTTAAGTCAAAATCTCCAGAAGAACACGTTGAAGCACTTGAGAAGTTCTTCCTTAGACTTCGCAAGTACAATTTGAAGCTTAATCCTGCAAAATGCCTCTTTGGTGTGACATCGGGCTTATTTTTGGGATATCTGGTCAGCAAAAAAGGAATAGAAGTTGATCCAGCAAAGTCAAAGGCTATTCTGAAAATGCCTCCACCAAGAACAGAGAAAGAGGTTCGAGGCTTGCTAGGTAGATTACAGTATATCAGTCGATTCATATCACAGTTGGCTGAGACTTGTGGTCCTATCTTTAAGCTACTAAGGAAAGGTGCTTCGCAAGAATGGAATGAAGACTGTCAGAAGGCCTTCGACAAGATCAAAGAATACTTGTTAAGTCCGCCAATTCTACAACCTCCCAGAATGGGAAAGCCTCTGCTCTTGTATTTGTCTGTAACAGATGAAGCCATGGGTGCAATGCTAGCTCAAGAGGCTGAAGATACAAAGGTAGAAAATGCAATTTACTACCTCAGCAAAAGGATGCTGGACTATGAGTTAAAGTATAACAGGATTGAGAAGTTGTGTTTAGCATTGTATTGGGCTTGCACGAAGTTACAACACTACTTGTCTTCTTACACTACTTATGTCATTGCAGAACAGAGTCCCTTGAAATTCCTTATGGAGAGGCCTGTTTTGGACAGCAAAATGGCTAAGTGGGTGTCAACATTGGCAGCCTTTGACTTGAAATTTGTTCAAAGGAAAGCTGTGAAAGGCGAGGCAATAGCTGACCAATTAGCAGAATTACCTATAAAAGACGAGATGCGAGAAATGGGTTTCCCCGACGAAGACCTCTTGAATGTGGAAGGAAGTGTTTGGGAGATGTATTTTGATGGAGCATCCAATTATCATGGAAACGGAATTGGAATTGTGTTCAAAACTCATTGTGGAGAATACATTCCATTCGCAGTTAAACATGACTTTAGCTGCACAAACAATGAAGCAGAATATGAAGCTTGCATTAATGGGCTTGAAGCCACCCTGAAATTGGGGATTAGGGACCTAAAGGTCTATGGTGATTCTATTTTAATAGTATCACAAGCTTTAAGGAAATGGAAGATAAGAGAAGAGCGTTTGGTTCCTTACCTACAACGCCTTGATCATTTGGCACAACAGTTCAATGATCTGTCCTTCGAATATCTCCCAAGAGCAAAGAATCAGTTTGCTGATGCCTTGGCTACTTTAGCTTCCATGATCAATATCAGGGAGGGGAAAGTCATTCGTCCATTGAAAGTTCAGCTTCAAAAGCAACCCGCCCATGTAATGCACTTGGCCGATGGTAAACCATGGTTTTGGGATATCAAGACCTATCTCAAGGATGGAAATTATCCGGAGGGATCATTAAAGGTTGATCAGAGGGCAATAAGGCAGCTTGCCACAGGTTACATTCTTAATGGAGATATCCTCTACAAAAGAAGTTGGAATGGAATGCACCTAAGGTGTGTAAATGAAGCAGAGGCTAAGCAGATAATGGAAATGGTACATGATGGCGAATCAGGACCACACATGTATGGGATCGCCTTGGCTCGAAAAATTGCCAATCTAGGATATTATTGGTCCACCATGAATGCAGACTGCGTGGCATTTGTGCAAGGATGTCATCAATGCCAAGTATTTGCTAAGCTACAGAAGCAACCTCCTGTTGCCCTGAATCCAATCACTTCTCTATGGCCCTTCGCTACTTGGGGAATTGATATAATTGGTAAAATACATCCAAAAGCCTCGAATGGACATCAGTTTATCTTGGTAGCAGTGGATTACTTCACAAAGTGGGTTGAAGCAGCTTCCTATGTAGAATTAAACGCCAAAAAGGCAGCACAGTTTGTCCGAACCAACATCCTTTGTCGGTACGGAACACCATTTGAGATTATCACTGATAATGGAACTCATTTCCAGGCAGAGTTTGCCAAACTCTTGAAGGATAAGAAAATCCAGCATCATAAGTCCTCTCCTTATAGACCTCAAACAAATGGAGCTGTAGAAGCAGCAAATAAGTCTATAAAGCTGATCATACAAAAAATGATCAAGGAACATAGGCGTTGGCATGAGAAGTTGCCATTGGCCTTGTGGGGATACAGAACATCAATTAGAACTCCTACTGGGGCAACCCCGTATTCACTAGTATATGGAATGGAAGCAGTACTCCCCATTGAACTGGAAGTTCAATCGGCGAGAATAATTCAAGAAAGTCAGATAAATGAAGCTGAATGGATCAGCAGTTATCATCATCAGTTGTTGGGTTTGGATGAGAAAAGACTTCAAGCTCTACATCAGATTCAAGGGTATCAGAGGCGAATGGCCAGACATTTCAACAAAAAGGTCAAAGATCGAAAGTTGGAAGAAGGTTGTTTGGTTCTGAAAGAGATCAGAATACCTGTTACAGATCCTCGTGGGAAGTTTCGTCCTCATTGGGCGGGACCCTACATTTTGAAGAAAATACTTTCCGGCGGAGCCGTCATCTTGTCTGATTTGGATGGTCTGGAGTTCACAAACCCATGCAATCTGGATCAACTGAAGAAATATTATGTATGATCATGCATTCCAAAATGAACTACATTAGACCTGATTCTCGCAAACAAATTCGAGATATGTAGGCAGCTCTCCTTAAGCACGGTCTAAATTTTAATAAAAATCATTTATTCATTTTTCTTTTGCCAACAAAAAAAAAAACAAACAACAAACAACAAAAAATCCCGCTAAGCCGAAAACCCACAAAGGGCGGCTTAGGCAATAGTGGGGCCCGCTAAGTCGAAAACCCGCAAAGGGCGGCTTAGGCAAGAATGGGTAAGAGCTCGCTAAGTTGAAAATCTGAAATGACGGCTTAGGCAAAAATAAGAGCAAATAAATAAAGTAGATAATGCTTGGAAAGCAAACAAAAGGGTCATTCATTAAGAATCATTCATTACAAAAAGAGAATCATCTGTTAAAAAAGAGTCATTCAGCCTATAAAATACAAAAAGGTCAAGTCATATTCCCCAAAAAACCAAAAAGGTAAAAACAACCCAAAAACAGAAAAGACAATGGAGTCACCCTGGGATCTAAATCCTACGCCTCCTACAGGGGGCAGAGTCTCCGGCGTCTTCCTTAGTCCCGGAACTCTCCGCAATATCTACCTTTTCCTCACTAAGAGGAACCACCTCCTCTCCCTCCAACTCCTGCAGTAATGCACACCTCCTCGGTTTCTCAACGGGCCAAACCTCAGCTATAAACCAGGTCCTGTACTCTGGAGTGGGCTGAACGAGGGAAGGCTCTGCACAAGGCCTGATCATCCGATGGTCTCTGACCCAAGTCTGTAGAACAGCCCGAGTAACCCCGGGGGTAATAGGAGAAGCAATGGTAAGCCCGACAGGAAGGGAACTCTCTGATCAATACCCATCTGCCTGAGGACGCGGGAAGCACTGTACCAAGTACTATGAGTGAACCCAAGCAGGTAGACATGGTTGTGCATGGCATTTGCCTCCATGAATTGAGGAATCCTATACTAAGGGAAGAACCATAATAATTCTTCCGGTCCAAGCTCAAACAGCCAAACAGTCCATTCGGCCATAGAGGGAAAAGAAATCTGAATTTTCCTGGTACGGTACTGCGAAGGGTTGTAGGTCAAAGTCTGGGGGGCTGCAACCACTCGAAGATGATCTCTCAGCCAAACCTGGAAAAAATAGATCCTTTCTATTTTACAAAGGAAAAGAGAGATGATGGAATAAGCAAAAAAAACAAAAGGTATAAATTACCTGAAGGATGACCGGGGTGACGGTCCAACGTTCAAATCCAAGTGCACATCTGTTGAGACTCTGAATAGTCTCAGCCAGGATCATGCCCCCGATACAGTTGAGCTCTTCCATTTGCCTAACCATTGGGCAAAGTTTCAAATCTCCAAAGCCGGGGTCACGGTTGAAGAGGAACCCAGCTAACAGACAAAAGACGAAGGCTCGCATTCTATGCCTCAATTGAATATCGTCTTCAAAATCGGCGGTCAAGAATACATCAATTAGGGGAAGCAGCATCGCCTTATCCCCATCTACAATCATAGCTTGGGCGTGGGGTTTTGTGAAGCTAAAAAGCCTCTGAAAAGATCCCACATAGCCGATTTGGACCTCATGCCTCACAAGAGGGGCATTTGGGTCGCACCCAATGATAGAGCAGAACTCCTCAAAAAGAGGACACATTTCCTCCATCCGAGCCCCAAATCTGAAAACATGGGCTTGGGGATCCCAAAACCTGATGCAAGAGTGCAAGAAATCCCAGTCTACAGCTACACCTCTGAGGGTGGCGACAGCTTTCAACCCGTACCTCCCCATGTTGATCCTTTCAACATTGTGGAGACTTTTGGTCCAATTATGCATCACGTGATTAAAAAGGGGATTCATTGTTATTTGGAAAAAAATAATAAGATCTTGCAGTAAGAGGATTGCTTTCTGGCCCACAGATGTAAGACAACTTTGAGTTTTATACTGGTCTGGCCGCCACTTCCGGAGGTTCGGCCGCCGCCGACCGTCCTGATTCCTCTTTTTTGATGTTTTGTAAAATTCTCGTGTTTTGGCCCTGTTTAGGCCCTGTTATGTGCTATTTTTTGGGATTGTGTCAGGGATCTATTTTTAAAAGAGATTTCTAAAAAGAAAAAGCATCATGCATACATATGTGCTGTTAATACTAACAAATAAGTGCAGGTTTACAGATAAGTTCAGATAACAACTGAAAAACATGAAAGGTACAAAGTACAGAAGGGGAATAGTTCAAATACAGCAAGCATAGTTCAAGACAAGTATGAAAAAAAATCAGTGCCGGCCTCTCCGTCTTTGCGGCCTGCTCTGCCTCTCGTAAGCAGCCTCAGTCCAAGCACCAGACAGTTCATCCGAGAAAGCAGTAATCAGTGCAGCCATTTCCGTGATCAGGCCCTCTGGTACCTGCAAAAGAGACAAAATCACAATCAATCTCAAGAGAATTTTATGAATCCTTTTCATGAAAAGTTCTATGAGAATATACCTGAGTGACATGAGCAAAGCTCCGATATAATGCACCCTCTGCACTAATTGGTCGGGTCACCCAACCACCAGGTGCATGATAACGAGCGGCATAAGGCAGCCTCAAGTCGGCTAAAATAGGGTCAAATTGGCCGGTAGCTGTAAGGACGGATGCGGGAGGCCTCAAATGAGATGAGCTGCTGCTTCCTCCAGTGTGTGATGGTCCAGCCCTGAAAGCGGAAGCCTCAGCCCTAGAGGAAGAGGGTCTGTCAGCTCACCGATCGGGAGAGGGATGGTCTCTCGGAGTGCTAAAAGTGGGAGCCGAAGAGTGGGAAGACCGATAAGGGGGTACAGAGTCAAATCGTGTCCCAATGCGTGGCATCAGTCGATGAAGACAGTAGAAGTCATAATCATCCTCATCCGGGGCATAAGCCGACTTGAAAGGGTCGCCCTCATACTGGGACACAGTAACAGGCAGAAGTGTTGAAGATAGCATATCATCAGGGGGATCCACGGGAACTGCACAGAAACCGGCAATCTGGAAAGTCACCCTCTCAGCGAGATAATACCGTCAAAACTCTGGATGGGGAAGTATGAATCGTCGTCGAGTCAGAAACTCTGATCGCTGAAAGCTGTAATCTTGAGCTATCCACTCTGCCAGTCGGCTAGACATCACTTTAGATGCAACCTGTAAAAAATTTGTTATATTAGTGAATCATTTTCTTTAATATAATGAAAAAGGATGATGATAAAGCATTTACTGAGTCCATTGGGCAGCTGTCGAAGAACGATCTCAGCCCTCTGATGGGAAGTTTCCTCTTTGGTACTTCTACCCTCTCTCTATACCACCTCCAAGCAATGGGGGAAAGAGGATTTGCGGGGGCAGGTATCTCACGAAGAAAAGGGGCGATGTCAAGAAAGTACT
Source organism: Garcia nutans (assembly GCA_947685225.1). NCBI lineage: Eukaryota > Viridiplantae > Streptophyta > Magnoliopsida > Malpighiales > Euphorbiaceae > Garcia > Garcia nutans. The sequence goes on from CANTUV010000068.1 coordinate 9,394,190, forward strand.
CGTAAGCCCAAGTCTGAAAAAAAAAGGGAGAGAGAGAAAGAGAAGGTATCAGAGTTGGTGTATGTCAACATATATAAAGATAGGGGAAATGTTCTTTACATTACCTCCCAGAAGTAATACAAGCCACACGGAGCAATACGGGTATAGCAGAGGTCTGACATGTCGTCATACAACCTACACAGCATCATGCTAGCCCAATCGTACGTATGAAGCCGTGTCAGGTCAAGTAGGCTCTTCAGCACATTGAGACTCACTGCATCTTTCCTGTTTGATAAGAAGGAGCTAGCAAACAGGAGAAGCAAGGTAAACCTGGCCGCCTGGTCAGCAGTAAGGTTGCCTGTCTCGTAACCAGTGTAGATACCTCGCGCTTGCTCCACAAGCCACCTCCGCTGAATGCAGCGAGACGCCTGATATCGAGGATAGTCAACCCCGATCAAAGTAATCATGTCGGCTGAAGAAATGTCTTGCCGCCAGTCATCATAGGACTCCACCATCTCAACGCCAAAGGGAATCCCAGAAATGATGGAAAAGTCAGTAGGCGTCATTGTCATCTCCCCCCAAGAAAAATGGAAAGTGTCAGTAGTAGGCCACCAGCGCTCGGCTAGAGCACAGATCAAATCCCGGTGGATATCTCTGCCCACATCTATAGCCCTCAAATGGTGGAGGAAAGCAGGTCTGATAAGATCCCCCACTGGGTGCCCGGCATCAAAGATGTAAGCTGGAATAGTGACCATCGGACGCTCAGCTATAGATATCTTGATCGTAGAGTCCTAAAAAAAAAAAATTTCAGAAAAGTTGGACAAATTCAGAAAAGATTTAAGTTCTTTCCCCAGCCGGGTGTGGATTCCTAAAGGATTATTTCTAAGTTCTTTACTAGAAATAATTACTGATGGCAGAACATAATGAAGCCTAGTACTAATCCTAATTCATTACTAGTACATGTAAAGGAAAGGTTCCAAAAATTTATTTCTAAGTTCCTTACTGGAAATAAATAAAATTCCTAAGCATGCATACTAGATGGACAAACGGGAGAGTACTCACCTTATAGCAGCCGGTCCGAGAACTGTGCTTCTCCTCCTCAAGTAAAAGATTGCAGGGAGGGAGTGGGTTTTCGAAGTCTTCAAAGCCGGTGAAATCCATCGTCGAAAGAAAATTTGAAAGAAGTGAAAGAAGAAGAATGAATGAAAGCAAATGAAAATTGAATGAAATGAGCCTATTTATAGGAAAAACTGAAAACGCGGGTCTTTTTGCACCTCGCTCAAAATTCGCTCTTCAGAAGACCACTGAGTTCCATAAATCATTTTTATGGACCCCAGTGGGGGGCAATTGTGAACACTCAAATTTTGAGGCTCGGAAAGCCAATTTCCTCAGACCAGGCCGGACCGGGGGACAACGGTAAAAGTCCACCGAAAGTATGTCTTCATGGTACTTGAAATGTCCGGTGCGACGCAAGGATCATGGATATGGTCTCGGAATAATTTTTGGAGGCCCGTGGCTCCCGGAAAGTCAGTTTTAGCAGAAATAGCGTGAGTCGCGGTGGGCCAGGACAGCGGCCCGGCCGCTGTGACGCCGGCGGCCCGGCCGCCGTGCAGCCCGTTTTTGCCTATAAATAGGCTTCAGATTTTCAAAAGAAGGGAGCTTTTGGGACATCCTACGCCCAGGTGCTGACGAAATTTTTATGCTTAAGAATTTCTAATATTGTGTTGTAGAAAGCAAGAATCATACTCAAAAGTGTAAGGAAACAAGATCTGGAACATAGAAGTGGAAAAATTCTAATCAAGGTAATACCATAATTCATCTTTGGTCAGTTCGAGCATATCATAAGCATTCTAATCTTCTTCTTAATTTCTTCTTGGTCAAAGACCTAATCTTTTTAGGTCTGAGGGCCTAATGGACTAATCAATCAACCTTTCGGCATTAAGCCGTGAATAAAATCAACCTTTTGGCACGGAGCCTAAATTACATTCTTTAAATACGAAGTATTTAAATATTACAATTAAGATCAAAATTTGGCATGAAGCCTAAATCGAACTCTTTTGGTACCAAGCACCCGAAATTATACAATTTTTGCACTAAGTGCTAAAACTCACAACTCTGGCAAAATGCCTGAAAAATGCACGAAGCATACACACACACACATGCATGAAGCATAAATTTCATCGCCTTTAAATAGGCTTTTCCGAACTACATGGGCTTTGATCTCCTATTCAAACGGGAGTATGTAGGCATGTTTGGGATTCACCCCAAATAGCAAGTCCACAATTTGCCAACAATCAGTCTTTTTTTTTCTTTTCTTCATCCCTTTTATATTTACTTCTTTTTATTGTCAAGTTAGTCAAATGCATGACATAGTCCCCGAATCTTCCTTGGGTTCGCAGACTAGAAGCCTTTACATTGGATGCATTATTGGAGTCAAACAAGGGTTTTCTTAGTTTTTCCCTTCGAACAAAATAAACTGAGTGGCGACTCCTGACAACGAGTGAACTTTCGCCCGGATCCTTTTCGGGCGGAAAACCGAGGTTCACAGTATTAAAGTAATTTTCTTTTGGAAATCACTTGGTGGAGATTTAAGGAGAAATTGACTTTGTTTCTTCATCATTTTCTCTTCTTCTTGATGGTAGTGGCCGGCTCCTCCAAAGACAAAAGAAAACTAGAGAGCTAGAGAGGTGTTTGAAGTTCTAAACTCAAATTGAAGGAAGATTGAAGTGATCAAGTGTTGATTCAAGAAGTTTATAGCTTTGGTAAGTTTTCTTTTGGATCTTTTGCTTGTTTGAAATGATGTGTGGATTTTGATAGATGATCTAAGAGTGTGTTGCTTGATTTTGTTATACTCAAGTGTGTTTGATTAGTTTAATCTTGGATATTAGGATGAATTGATGAAAGAAGTAAGTTCTTTTCTTTGATTTCTTTATTCTTTTAAAGTGGTATTTGAAGTGAATTAGGGTGGGTTTGTTGATTAGTGGATGATAGGTGTTTGTGATGTGTTTTCAAGTGTTAAAATTGGTGTTAAGTTAAGAGTTTAAAAAGGTATTGATGTTGATTTTGAAGGATGTTGGTTTTAGGGTTTTGGAATGGTTTGTATTTAAATGTGATGTTAATGTATTGTTAAAGTGATTATTGTGATGTTTATGTAAGATATGTGTTTATGTCATTGATTGTGTTCATTTGAATGAGAGGATTGTTGTGCAAAAAGTATGGAAATGCAGTTGAAAGAGTGTTGGTTTTTGGGTTAGGGCTTTGATCATGAGTGACACGGCCAAAAGCAAAGAGAGACACGGCCAAGTCATGGAAATTTTGGCCGTGTTGGGTTGATTTTTAAGAGACACGGCCGTGTCTCATGCCAGTGTCTGTCACTGCCAAAATTAAGTTGAGAGACACGGCCACAAGCTTGGCCGTGTCCCTCAAATGTGTTGGCTACTGTTTTTATTTTTGTTCTTTTTGTATGGTTTTGATTCTTCAAAGATATTTTTGATACTTAAACCTAAACATAAACACTTTAAATATACTTCAAAGATAAGAATGATCTAATCAAATGTATGTGGAACATACATTCATTGATGTTGAGATTGTAGCACACATTTGTTGATATTGATGAAACATATGAACAATGTTAGGCTATATGCATTGTGAATGGTAATGTGGTATGTACTTTGAAATGTGGTATCAATGATGTTATATGATTAATATGAATTGAGATATTGTTTGATTTGAGGCCATTGTGATTGGCTATGATGATTCAATTGAAAGATATATGGCATGCTTGCCTAATTGATGAGAATTGAGAATGAAATGTAAATGAATTGTGTGGCTAATGTGTTATTCCATTTTCAGAGTTTGTTATTGGTGGCATGCCTAATGATAGTAACAATCTCTTGAAGTTTGGTTGGATTGAATCCTTGAAGCCTAATTGAGATGTTACAACCCTTTAAGCTAGGTTGGGTTGGTTCTTGAAGCCAAGTTGGGTTGATGCTTAGCATGCTTTGCTCCCCTTGAAGCTTGGTTGAACCTAATCCTTGAAGCCTAGTTGGGTATATGATATTGATAAATGTGATAACAAAACCAAAGCATTAACTCTGAAAATTGAATGGCATATTAGTGTGTTTTGGGCCCATGCTTGTCTATGTCTAATGTGAGTCATGAATGATAACTTGATTGATTAATGAAGGATGTGGAAATATGTTGAATTGTGGTATGCTTATATGATTTGTGATAGGCAAAGGATTAATGTTAGCTTTTCACCTATGTTGTTGCTTTTATTAATAAGGTGTGTTGCATTGCATTGCACTTAAGCATAACATTAGCATGATTTGTCTTACTAAGCCCTTGGCTTAGCGCGATAGTGTTTAATCGCGCAGGTGATAGAATTGATAGAGTTGAACCCGAGAGCTCTTCAAGACCGAGTGAGAGTAGACATTGAAGAGTTGATTTTGGGAACTTAAAGATCAGAGAAGATTTGCCAATCATGTATAATTCTTTCATATTTTGTAAATATTGTTTATAATGTAAATATTTTCTATATTCCGCTGCGTATTAAGTAAATGTATATTCTATATATATATATCTATTTGTTTTATATTATAAGTTAATGACTTATTTTATGTAATGTATATGAGAAAGATGATGGTATTATTTAAAATGTTTTGAATGTTAATAAAATCCGTAGCATTCCTATATTCGATACATGTATACTACAGGGTGGTGTATGTAGTGTGTATGTATTGGGTGTGGGGGTGTTACAATGTTGTGATTCTTTAAGGGTCTCTTTGCACCTATACATGAAAATGAACATTCTAAATACCCTTAAAACAATAATGATTCAATCAAAGGAATATGAAAGATTATAAATCTATGAACAATGTTATGTTATATACATTGTGAATGGTAATGTGATTCATGAATAATGTACCTTGAAATGTTATAGCAATGATGCTATATGTATAAAATGAGTTGAGATATAATTGTGATATGAAGCCATTGTGATTGGCTATGATGATGAGAATTGAGAATGGAAATGATAACTAAATAATAAATGAATTGTGTCGCTAATGTGTTATTCCATTTTTAGAGTTTGTTGTTGGTGGCATGCCTAATAAGTGTAACAATCTCTTGAAGTTAGGTTGGATTGAATCCTTGAAGCCTAATTGAGATGTTACCACCCTTGAAGCTAGGTTGGGTTGGTTCTTGAAGCCAAGTTGGGTGGAAACTTAGCATGCTTTGTTCCCCTTGAAGCTTGGTTGAACCTAATCCTTGAAGCCTAGTTGGGTATATGATATTGATAAATGTGATAACAAAACCAAAACATTAACTCTGAAAATTGAATGGCATATTAGTATGTTTTGGGCCCATGCTTGTCTTTGTTTAATGTGACTCATAAATGGTAACATAATTGATAAATGAGGTATATGATATTGAGAAATGTGATATGTTCATATATTGTGGTTTATGGAATGTAAAAGTATGTTGTTAGCTTTACATCTATCATGTTGTTCTTTTTAATAAGGTGTGTGGCATTGCATTGCACTAAAGCATAATATTAGCATGATTTGTCTTACTAAGCCGTTGGCTTAGCGCGATAGTGTTGATCGCGCAGGTGATAGAGTTGAACCTGAAAGCTCTTCGAGACCGAGTGAGAGTAGACACTGAAGAGTTGATTTTGGGACTTAAAGATCAGAGAAAGCTGCCAATCATGTTTAACTTCTTTATGTTTTGCAAAGTATTGTTTATAATGTAAATATTTTATAAATTCCGCTGCGTATTAACTAAATGTATCTATATATCTATTTTTTTTTGTATTACAAATTGATTACTTAATTTCTATAATGTATAGTGATAAGGATTATGGTATAATTTAAAATGTTTTGAATGTTAAGGAAATCCGTAGCATCCCTATGTTCAGTACACGTATAGTACATTGTGGTGTTTGTAGTGTGCATGTATTGAATGTGGGGGTGTTACAAAAAGAGTATCAACACAAAGATGAAGCAACCATTAAATACAAAAATACTATCTAATCTATAAAACAAGGTAGTGACTACTGTCTTGGATTTTGTTCAGCTAGAGTTCCAAGTTGGTGCAAGAAAAGTTTAGATAAACATATAATTTTGGTGGAGCCAACAACCAAGGTACATTCTCTAAGTTTAATCCGCTTAAATTCAATACATGATGTTTTGATGATGATTTCAAAATTTGATTGTATTTATCCTTTTGTCAAAATAATTCTAGTAGTTTATATTCATTGATTTCAATTCATATGTATTTATTAAAACATATCCAGTAGCTTGTGTTGATTAATTTTAAACTCACAGTAGGTTACATATTTAATTCTTGCTTCGTACAATAACTCATTTAGTCATCTTTTATTTGTTCAAGATTTAGAATGACTTAAGATTTAACTTGAAACTTTTATTCACATACTGGTTTATATGTTTTGAAAAACCATAATTAGTTTTATAGTGTCCAAAATCCTAAATAGTTTTTTAAATTCTAAAACCCTAAAAACCCTAATTCCAAAACCCTAATTCAAAAACCTAAGAACCTTAATCCTATTTTTAAAAACCCTAAACCATAATTGTATTTTCCTAATCCCTAATTCATAAAAACCTAGTTTGTATATCTATTGTTTAACATGATATTTAAATGCAGACTTGGTGATTAATGCATGGATGATTTATTTTATATAATTTATAATGAATGGTTTACTTTTATGATGAATGGCTGAATGTCTTTTGTTGGTTTATTTTAGCTTCAATGATGTAAGAGGTATGTTTCCACTTTGTGGGCACCTCATTAGTTAAGTTTAATGTAATTTAATTTATTTTGAGTTTTGATTAATGTAAAGGGCATGTTTCCACCAATAATGGGTGTCGTATTTTATTTAGTTTTGGGACATTAGACAATTGTTGTAAAGGTATGTTTCCATCCTTGGATGGGTGCCTATTTTGATTACTTCGTTTTAATAAAAGTGATGAATGATTATTCATTTTGATGATTACATGTATTATGGATGATATTTCAATATGTTAAGAATTCAATAATATTTAAGCCTGAAAAGGAGGCCGATTCCAATAAACAGGGCGTTATGGGGCTGCTGGGTGATTCTCACCTTCCCCATACGTACCCAAATTTACAAACCTAATAGGGGTTGAAAATTCCTTAGGAATCGAGTCATTCACCCCCTTCTGTTTTCCCGACCCATCCGGGTGGCAACTCCATTTTCTCTGGGTTTATGCTCGTGTTCTCTAAGGCCTTAAGCCTAACAGTGCCAAAGTCACAACAACCATTCCACATGGGAGTGGAGGCAAAAATCCCCGCTCACAGTGGCTAATCCACTGGGGATGACAGAAGTTGATTTTGTTGGTCATTATATTATTTTTTTCTTTCTTATTATGATATTATCCATTACTTCATTTAGATTGAACTGTGTGCGTGAGTTAGGATGTCCGTGTAACCTGTGTTGTATTATGTAAGGGATACCATACTTTTACTCAAGGTATGAAGATCGAGCATGTCATAACCACTCATAGCCTTATACCTTTTGGTATATACTTGCTATGAGAAACTCAGCTTTTCAACCCACAGACTAAAGCTCATGTAATTGGCCTAGTTACTTTCCTTAAGTTTTTACCCAAATGCTTGTTGTTTGACTATGATTGATATATCATGGTTTGAACCATGACTTATTTGGTTTGTTCTTTTCTAATATGACCTACCTATGTTGTAAGCTCAAAATAATTTTTTCTTTAAATCCAAAAGACCAAAACTATTTTCAAAATTTTCAAGAAGGTCTTTAGATATGAAAACTTTTTAAGATGGGTTAAAAATCTTTTTCCCCATAGCCCAAGTTCAAAGCCCAAAAATTATTTCTAACAAACCTTTTTAGTGGGCTTTTAAAAAAAAACCTTTTCTTAAATGAGCTTACAACTATTTAGGTCATTTATGGAATACCAAAAATCAATTATGGGCCTAATTTATACAAAGAATTGTTAATCATGGGCTTATTTTTGGCATGGATCATCAGTTGTTTTTTCAAATGGGAGATCTATCTATGATAAACCTCTTAATTTAGTTTTAATATAGCATAAAAACTATTTTAGTTGAGATTCAATGGATTAAAGCCTAATTAATGGAAATTATCATGGACTGACTTCTAAGCTTGAAAATATATCTATTGGTTAAAATCGTCCGCGAAAATTTTTGCAAAAACAAGATTTCCCATGTTGGTATTTTGTTGACCATATACCTAGGGAAAGAGACTCACCATTCGTGTGTGAAAGTTATAAGGTTGGAAATAATGTCCTAATTATCTTTGATTGTTTGATTACTTATGAATACATGCATGCACGTATTGCATCGCATGACATTGATCCTTTCTGGCTCAAAGACCTAGAGTACAACTGTTCAAGAGAGTACGACAACCCAACCTATGCTAGTGATGTAGAATCCAGTAATAACTCAGTTAACTTCTCACCAAAAGTAATGGAACCTAAACAAATTCAAAGGATGGTGGATGACACCCTTAGTGCCAAGATGGAAGAACTAAAGGAGGTCCTATCTGAGACTATGAAGAGCCAACTAGCTATACTTTTGGGGAATACTGTTGAGGCATCTGCCAGCACTAAGAAGCAGAAGGACAAATGAAAGGCTAAGGTTGGCGAAGTAGCCTTTGATGATGACAAAGTGGTTATTAATGACGATGATGACTGGCTCAATACTTCTAAGATCCTCAAGATAAGTCGAAGGTTATGGAAAGATCGACCAGAGAGAAGACTAAGTCTGTTGATTTTGAAAAAATGATTGCTAATTTGGAAAAGAAGTTAGAAAGAAGTTGAAAGCTGAAGAGGTTTTGGAAGTGGACAAGCTATTTGAGCAAGATGAAGAAGTTCCTTGCAAGTTTAAGATGCCTCTTTCACTAGGTACAACGGTACAGGGAATCCTCACTTGCATGTTAAACAATACATCACTGCTATGTAGTCTACTAGAGCTACCAAGGCTCAAACTCTAAGGTACTTGATGCTTCTACTAGATCCTGTTGTGTAAAATTGGTTCAATACCTTAGAGGAAAGTACTCAAAAGAATTGGGATTCATTATACAAAGCCTTCATCCAGCAGTATGGGTACAATGCTTAATTGGAAGTGACTCTTATGGAGGTAAAATCAATAAGGCAAAAGTAGAATGAAAATTTTGTTGATTATGTGAAGAGATGGAGGAATAAGGCTACACTGCTTAAGAAGAGGCCCGATGAATTTGACCAGATCATAATGATTGTGAGATGGGTGCTACCCAACCTTCATGAGAGACTGTCTCACACCCTTATTAGAGATTTCAAAGATCTTCTCCAAGCTCACATGGAAATAGAAAAGTGGGAACATGTAGACCCTTAATTTTGGCCAGGATTAAATTTAGATCTTATTAAAAGGCCAAAATTGATTCAAGAAGATTAAACCTAGTCTGGTTCAATTTTAAAAGCCCAATTCAAGGTTAGTTTAATTTCAAAAGCCTAAAATGGGTCTGATACAGTAAATCCCAAATCAATTTGAACTAACCTAAAATTGGCTTAGCTAATTCATTATTCACCACAAGCCCTTGCCTGGGCAGAATTGGCCTTGCCAATTCATCCCAGATTTTTCCTGGGGAAAATTGGTATGGCTAATTCATCCCAAGCCCTTTCCTAGAGTGAATTGGCCTTGCAAATTCATCCTAAACTTTGCCTGGGGCAAATTGGCATGGCCAATTCATCCCAAATCTTGCCTGGGGCAAATTGGCATGGCCAATTCGTCCCAGTCCTTTCCTAGGGTGAATTGGCATAGCCAATTTTCCACAGGAGACATGGACCAAGCCCTCACTGATTTAGCTTAGCCTAATTCAAATCAAGCTTGGTTTCCAGCGTAAATTAATTTTCCTAATCATGCTAAATTGGTATACTCTTGGATTTCAATAGGATTTGAAGAGCATTAGGACTCAGGAAAATTCTTTTAAACCTAGATTGAGCACTATAAATATATTAAGAAGAGACAGAGAGAGGGATGAACACAATTATTTAAAAGTAACCATCAGCAACACAAAGAATTAAGATAGGGTAACCAACAATTGATAATTAAGAAGAGATAGCAATAGAGAGCAAGAATTAAAGAAAAGGCAAGGGATAACTAAGCAACAAGCAAGGAAGAAAACAATCAAAAAACAAAAAGCAAAGTAAAGTGGCAGTAGCTGATCTTCAGATCACGAGATCTCCAACCAAGAATCAATTGGTCCAGGTAGGCAGAAAACGGTAGCTTGGATCAACACATCAATTTGGTGGAGCCTTAAAATGTAGATATGTTTTCCTAACTCAATTCATTTAATTAACAACTTTTACATTAATCACCTAAAATCCTAATCCCAGAAGCCTTAATTTAATATCCAGTAGCTTAGTACTAAATTATTTTCTAAAAGTTACAAAACCCTAATTCAATATTCAAAACCCTAAATTATTTTCCTAATCCTAGAAACCCTAATTCAATCCTTTGGTATTATTTTCTAAACCCCAACTCTGTTTTCCTCAAAACCTTAACTTTATTTTCAAAAAATCTTTAAACCCTAACTTTGTTTTCTAAAACCCTAAAAATCCTAATTCATGTCACTAAACCCTAGTTTTTATATCTATTATTTAATAAAATATTTAAGTGTAAATTTAATTATTTAACTTATTAATACATACTTACAATGAGTGATTTATTGATGTTTTATGATGGCTGATTTGTTTTTATTATCATAAATTATTGAATGGTTTAATTCATTTCATTAACTATTTTAATATAGATTATTCTAGTTTCATTATGTAAGAGGTATGTTTCCATATTGTGGGTACCTTATTTGTTAAACTTTATGTAATTTAATTTATTTTAAGTTTTGGATCAATATAAAGGATGCGTTTCCACCAATTAGTGGGTATCCAATTTTTATTTGTTTTCTTTTGTACATTTGACAATTATAAATGCATGTTTCCATCAATGGATGGGTGCCTATTCATTTATTTTGATTGAACTCATTATGATTTTAATAAAGTGATTATTTATTCTTATGATTGCATATAGTATGGATAATATTATTATAATTAAGAATTTTATAATATTAAGACCTAAAAAGGAGGCCAGTTCTAATGAATCGAGCGCTATGGGAGTACTGAGTCATTCTCACCTTCCCCACGTTTACTCAACTTTTCGAACCTAATAGGGGGTTGGGGATTCCTTAGGAATTGAGTCATCCACCCTTTTCTTTTTCTCAGCTAGTCTAGGCGGTGACTCCATTTTCTCCGAATTTAGGCCCGTGTTCTCTAAAGCCCTGAGCCTAAAAGTGCCGAAGTCACAAGAACCATTCTACATGGAAGTTAGGGACGAAAAACCCTACTCATAGAATGGGAGAAGAATTGCTTTTTTGGAAGGAGGAATGAAAAATGAAACTACTAATCTGGATGTCAGAGTGCATAAAAAGAAATGGATGTCAATGCAACTATTGGCCAAGAAAATAGAAGACGATTTTTAGATCTGGGAAAACCTTTGTCTTGAGTTTTCAACAAGTTACAGAAAAAGGGGTAATTATAGCCGTTTGCTTCTCGATCGCTACATGATCCTCTGCCATCAAACTTTGATGCCAAGGTCTTCTGTCAATTCCATCAAATGCAAAGGCATGAGATAGATAAGTGTGCTCAATTAAGACATGAAATTCAAGATCTTATTGATAGTGGTAAGCTACCTGAGCTGGATAAGCCCAATACCAAGAGCAATCCTTTGCCTAAATATAGAAGTGTGCCACCACCAGTAACCTTCATGGTAGGAGGAGGATTGGAGAAAAATTCTATCTTATTCTCCTTTCAAGATGAGAGTATTGAAGATGTAAAGTAATGAGAAATTTCATTTAAGAAACCTCCCTTAGCTTGAAGTATTGTTCATTTTATTTTGTTTTCTTTAGTACTTATTTGGAACAATTATATATTTGAAATAAAGATTTTATGAATAAATTACTTTCGTCAAAATTTTTGTTTATGTTGATATTTGTTCATTTTGGTGCTCAACCAATGACGAGTCTAGCTTGATAATAATAAATTAGTATATCTATGCATTATAATTTGAATGACTTTACTAGGTGAGGGAATTATTCTATAAGCGGTGTATGCTTACTTAGAGATGGCTCCTACATAATGACTTTTGTCTAGGTCCTAGTCCATCTTAGAATATACTTTTATGAACTTTTAAGGAAAAATTGAACTCTACTTTTTTAAGAGAGAGATGATCTAGGTATTGTTTGGTATGCCAAGAACTAGAATCCACCCAATTAAATATCAATCCTTAGTTGTCTCTTTGAGACTTCATGAGATTTTAGCTTGCTTTTTATTGGCTTATAAGCCCGATAACCTATCCTATGCTATTGTGACTCTTATGACAAGTCTGTTGATCACTAAATTACTAAGGGGAAAGAAGATCAAATAGAAGGATATATGGTTAAGACAATAATGATAGTTGAAGGATGCCTGAATTAGATCTAATATCACAGACTTATTGAGACAAAGTCAGGACTAAAGCAAATTTATGCCATTCTACTCATCCATTATTAGAAGCATAAGTTGGTACAAAAAAGATAACTTTTTTAGAGCTAGAACCTAAAAAAAAGAAAAGAAAAAAAAAGAAAAAAAGAAAAAAAGAAGAAAGAAAAGAAAAAAAAAGAAGAAAGAAAAAAAGAAAAAAAGGAAAAGAAGAAGAAAAAGAAAAAGAAAAAAAGGAACAGAAAATAAAACCCAAAAAGGCAGTTTAGAAAACTAATCGAGTTATCTTTTACCTAAAGCAGCAGAAGACTTCCACTTAGTTTATGAGGATATTTTGATTTTAATTGGTCCAATCAAACTAGAGATTCAACCAAAATAAGAGAGATAAGAGAAAGGCCATCTAGTTATTAAAAGTCCTGTACTTGCCAGCCCTACAAAGGAAAAGAAAAAAAATGATGAAATGCTTAAGAAAAAAGAGGGAGAGAAAAAAGAAAAGAATGAGGGTTTGAAGTTTTTTTTTTTTTGCAATGGCAAAGACTATCCTAATCAAGATCTAGATTTTTGCAAAGAAGAAGGAAGGACATCCAAGCTTTATATTTTCATGAAGTCAAAACATAAAAGTGATGCCCAGATGGTGAAAATGTTCCAACAAGAAGATTGTAGTGTGAAGATTTGTCAGTAGTGTCATATAACCTCCAATCTAAAAATGACCTTCACTTAACCCATGTCCCTTATAGACCCCATTTCAAGCCTATCAAAAACTTGTTGATCTCTCTTGGTAGGTAGAGTCTATTAAAGATAGGTTAGATAAGCATTTATATGAGATAGACAATATTCAAACTCAATGAGACCTTAGGCCAAGTAATGTGTATGTGCTTATCTGAAATACAACAGTTCTTACTTAAATGGAAATGATTCTCGAGTTTAGTACGATAACTAGGGTTGTCACATTATAGATATATTAATTTGAAAAATTGAGTCCTGAGGTACAATGACACTAATTTGACAATGCCAAAATATGATTTTAAGATTAAAAAAAATGTTTTTGTCATATAAAGCCTTCAAGTTAAGGGAAATATATTGCATTGTCAAATCTCGAAGGAAACAATAGGCAAAAGAGGGCTAATGAAAGAATCACTTGCAAGGTCATGTCATTAAGAAGTTATCAACCAAACGAATATCTCCCATGTCTTTGGCTACCATGCTTGGGCCTCCACTACTCATGTTTCCAACTTTGAAGACTTCTGTTTTTCCAATGCAAGACCTGAACGAGCATCTAGAAGGAACCAATGAGAACACTTCAGTTGAGTGCCTCAGTCTATGAGTCAATGGAACCACTGTAAGTATTATTCATCCATATCATGCATACATGAGTATATCATACTCGATTTTTTATTTTGCAATGTCTATTCTTTGTCAAAGTGACCAATAGATACTCTATGAAGCAAACATGAAGCAGATATGAAATCAGGGGGCATGGAAGGCCCATTATTTGAAGAAGATCTAATCATTTTACTAAAATGGAGATGCATGCTTGTGCAAGGAAGTAGACAAATCAAAAAAATCAATCAGAGTCTGCATGGGAAAAAACCATTGGTTTGACACGGGGGTAAAACTTTCTCTTTTCAATTTTTAAGTTTATGAATGTACAAAATATTTTCAGACTCACTTTTAATATTTTTCCACGCAGGAAACAAATAGAGGATAAGAGGACTAGCTAAAAAATAGTTGAATTTTTTTTTTTTTGCAAAAGGAAGAACAAAAAGAATGGATCAAGAAGAAAATTAGAACTCTCAAATGAATAAAGGTGCAAAAGACAAAAGATCAGTCCAGCTAGAAGAGCTGAAGTCAATGCAGACCCGATGTCCAAGGATGAAGATTCATTTTAAAGGGTGAAGACCCGATGCTCAAGGATGAAGATCCATTTTTGAAGGGTGAAAACCCGATGTCCAAAGGATGAAGATCCATTTTTAAAGGGTGAAGTCCCGATGTCCAAAGGATGAAGATCCATTTTAAAGGGTGAAGACTCGATGCCCCAGGATAAAGATCCATTTTAAGGTTGAAGACCTACAATCCATTAAAGAATGAAATAATTGGGTAGAAGACAGCCAAAACTCTCAACTGACAGAAAGTCACCAAAATTTAGTCTTGGGTCCAGAACCCAACCAATCCAATCTTGGGTCTAGAACCCAAATAAATCTTGGGTCCAGAACCCAACCAATTCAGTCTTGAGTCCAGAGCCCAACCAATCTAATCTCGGGTCTAGAATCCAAATAAATCTCAAGTCCAGAATCCAACTAATCCAGTTTTGGGTCCAGAACCCAACCAACCTCGGGTCTATAACCTAAACAGCCTCGGGTTCAGAACCCAACCAATTCAGTTTTGGGTTGAGAATCCAAATCTAGTATTGGGTTAAGAACCTAAATCTACTCTCAGGTTGAGTACCCAAATCAAAATCCAGTCTCAGGTCAAGAACCCAAATATAGTCTTGGGTTGAGTACCCAAATCAAATCCAATCTCGGGTCGAGTACCTAAATCAAATCTAGTTTTGGGTCAAGAACCAAAATCTAGTCTTGGGTCAAAAATTCAAATCTAGTCTTAGGTCGAGTACCCAAATCAAAATCTTTGAACAAACAACTTCAAATTGATGAAAAAGCTTCAAAATCTTCTTCTTGATGAGTAAATTCTTGGAAGATTGTTTGAATATGTGTTTTTGAGATTGTAAAGATATATTTTTATACAAAATAGGGGTATTTATAGACAAAAACTTGAAAACTAGCCTTTTTTACCGTTTGGGGACAAAAATTTTTGAATTTTTTAAAAGTTCCAATGTTAAAAAAATTAGTTACACATATTGTGCGGTCGCCCGAGTTGTTGGGCAACTGCTATCTTGATCTGCCTAGCTCTCACAGTAGTGCGTGCTCGCACAAGCTTGAGAAGAGTGTAACGATCAAAAAATTTAACCAGAGCAAGTGTCAACTACCCTATTGTGCACTCACTGAAGAGAGATGCTTTGAAGCTCGGGCTAGATAGAAATGCAAGTAAAAGCTCGGGAGAAAAGTATTAAGGCTAAAAAAAAGATGACTTGTATGGCTCAGGCTCAGGAAGAGTAGATGATGTGAGATTGCTCGGTAAACTAGGGTGCCCGCACAAACTGAGCCATTTTGGATTTTGAAAAATTTTAAGCTCATATGATAAAAATGCATTTTGAGATAAGTGAAGAATCATTATGCAAGAGATTTTTTTTATCAATCATGCCAATATTTTGTTTTATAAAATTGATTCTTTCTTCATTTAAAGGTTTTGTAAAAATATCCGCAAGTTGATTTTGAGTTTCAACAAATTCTAACACTATGTTGTGATTTTAAACATTATCCCTTAAGAAATGATGTTTGATGTTTATTTTCTTAGACCTAGAATGTTGAATGGAGTTCTTGGATAAATTGATTGCACTAGTGTTATCACATTTAATAGGAATGTGATCAAATGTTTTTCCATAGTCAAGCAATTATTGTTTCATCTAAAGAACTTGTGTGCCATAAAAGCATGCATCAACATATTCAGCTTCCACGGTAGATAGGGTAGTTGACACTTGCTTCTTGCTAAACCAAGAAACTAAGCATTCACCGTGAAAATGGCATGCTCTGGTGGTGCTTTTCCTATCTAGTAGTCTACAGGCAAAATCCGCATTGAAAAATTCTAATATGTTAAATGATGTGTTTCTAGGATACCATAGACCTAAATGCAATGTACCACTCTAGTATTTTAAAATTCTTTTAGTTGCATTCAAATGTGATTCCCTAGGACAAGAATAAAATCTAGCACACAAACATACACCATACATTATATCCAGTCTTGATGTGATTAAGTAAAGTAGTTATCCGATAATACCTTGATATTTCTACTCATCTACTGCCTTACCACTTTCATCTTTGTCAAGTTTCAAGGATGTGCTCATTGGAGTCTTACTTGATTTGCAACCATCCATTCCAAACTTCTTTAGAAGTTCCTTTGTGTACTTGGATTGGTTGATGAAGATCCCATCCTTGCACTGCTTGATTTGTAGTCCAAGGAAGAATTTGAGTTCACCCATCATGCTCATTTCAAATTTTCTAGTCATACAAGAAACAAATTCCTTGCACAAAGATTCATTAGTAGCACTAAATATAATGCCAACAACATAAATTTCCACAATTAAAATGTTATGCATTTTTTTAAAATAAAAAATGTTGTGTCAACTTTACCATTTGAAAATCCATTTGTAGACCTTTATTTTTTAACCAAGTCCAGTCCAACACTAATTAAAAGACGGTTAAGTGAACTATGAATATTTAAAATAATATGAAATAATTTTTATAATATTTATTATTTATTTTAGTAATAATAATATAATATTTATTATTTAAAATAAAAAAGAAAAAAGAAAATATAAATATTTATTAAAATATAATATTTATTTTTAATAATAATAATAATAATAAATTGGGCGGGCATATAAATTTGCCATTGGGCATGCCCGTGACGAATATGGCATGCCAATTTGCTGCAAGGCGTGTCCACGGTGAATTGAGGCATGCCAATTTACCGCAGGTCGTGCCCACGGTGAATTGGCTTGTGCTAGCACACCACGCAGCAGTCACACCCACGACCTGCATGTATTTTCCCTTATCTATTTTGCAAAAGCCTTATTTAACTCGGACAGATTTTAAATACTTCCTTAACCGATAATAATTAGGTTTTTGATTGATTGATTGCATATAAATAACAGAATGAAAGATAGAAAGGGGGCATTTTTTTTTTTTGGACTTTTGGCAAACTTTTGGAATGAGAGACGGTAGCAGTTTTATAAAACCTTGAATATATAAAAAAGAGCAATAGAGATGGAGAGCAAAAAAAAGGAGCAACTATGTACAATATATATTTTCAGTATATGTAAAATATGCATATACGGTACAAAAATGTCACAGACCGGTTTAATAAAAATTTTTCACATTTCTAATTTAAAATTTCAAATTCTAAATATATAAAAATTAAATAGAATATAAATACTCTTCACTTGTTATAAGAACCCAAAATAAATAATATATATATAAATCTCTGGGAAAAATTCACCAAAATTTTGTCTGTATTTTGGACATCCCAAAATTTAGCAATTACTCAACCTACAAAAAGAAAACACTCCCAAATAATTTCCAATCACCATCTCAACCATACTTCTCAATTTTACCAAGTTTCTCAAACATTTATACATACATATATAATTTAAAACACACTTACTCTCCCATTTCAAATACATTAACCCAAACATTCTTTATAATATATAATACGTAAAATTCAAAACATAACATATTATGCATAATACTCAAAATGTTTAATAACATAAAAATATATACATGCTGCTGGTAGTGTTTCTGATCTCGATAGCAACTCAACAAGCTTAACTAAAGGTCTAGACCTGACGCGGTCTAGTGGAACTCTCTGGCTCAACTAGGTCTACCCTGTCATCTGCGCGATGGAAACAATTACACTAAGCCGAAGCCTAGTGGTACAAACTTTGATAATAACAATATAACTCAATGTAATACCAAATGCATAATGCATATAGATGTCACATCAATCCACTTTCTTTTATTTTTCAAATATTTCATAAGCATAACTCATAACATTATATTACTCAATTGTATCATAATTCATAATTCACATTAAAACAAAGACAAGCATGGGCCCAAAAAGGATCTAATATGCTATTCAAATTTCAGAGTTACTGCTTTGGTCCATAATGACACCATGTGTCTAGCCCCTTAGGCAATATATATATCCATGGATAATGTAACAGCCCCAGTCTCTTGGACCTCAACCTGGCTAGACCCTTAGGCCCCAGTATCTTGGTCCTCAACCCAGCTAGACTGCTACAGTTTTTGAGGCTTATGACCCAATCTTTTCACCCCAAAAACATCATATTTATTAGCTGGCCTGGCTTACGACCCAGTCTTTTCACCATTCCAGCGTGTAGCCAATAGGCAATCATAGGCATGCCACCAAACCCAGAACTCTAAAAATTGAATAACATACTAGGCATACAATTTATTCATATTTCTCATTATTAATCTCTTTCTCAATTTTACATATTCAATCTAGGCACATTGCCTTATTTTCACATTTTTTTTCTCACTTTTCTCATTTTTCACATCTTTCTCACTTTTCTCATTTTTATCAATATCAATTCATTTCATTATTACACATATCTCATTTTTGCATTCACAACACATTACCCAATTACTTTGGATATTTTCACATAATATGCATATTTCACATGTTACACAAATTAGCCATTATCAATGGCTTTTCACAATGCATTTAACACATATATGATATTACAAATGTCATAGCATATTATTCATACACAATCAATGAACCAAGTAGCTTAACACATTTTTCAACCAAAATGTGTTAAGTCTAAATGTTATGCAAATATAGACATTATATTCAAAGTTTGTACATACCTCCACTAGCAACCCAAAGCAAGCTAAAAACAACCTTCAATCCAATCTTTCTAACTTGCCCTTCACCACTTGGATGAAGCAAATCAACCTCCCTCAATGCCTAAACCAAATGTGATAGCAAATAATCATTTAGTATGACATTTAATGGCATTTCCAACATTAAACCATAATTACACATCACTCCTACAAATTTCCAAAAATTTAGCCTTTCCTTACTTCAACATTGGAATTCCATTTTATTACAATTAAATTAGTGTTTCAAGTTTATTTATATTATTAAAAACATATTTTAATACATTAAAATCATTTACATTATAAAAATACACTCTTATACACAAAATCTCAAAAATGGCATAACCTTCCCCCATTGAAGGTTTTCCATTCCAACACAATCCATTACTCATTCCAAGCTTATATTCATCACTTTTAACACTAAACAACATGCTTAAACAAATAAAATCACACAATTCAACCACTTTGGAAAATCACTTTTCCAAAACCCTAAATCTCCACTTCCATTCTCAAACTCCAACCCAACACCACCAAATCCCATATTTGACTTTAAAATACTTGTTTATGAATCAGAACAACTCATTTGGAATCAATTTGCACAATTAAAGTTCATGTTTTCAAAACCCCAAAAATCCATAACCCTAAATTCTCTCTCTTCACCATTCTTTAACCAAACTCCATCATCTCTTCAATCTAACCTTAGAATCATTGTTAACTACCCAAAATAACATCATACACACCAATTCCAACAATTATAACATACTACATAAAAATCCAAATTCTCACATAATCTCATCTTCCATGGAATTCAAAGAAAAGATATGGAAACTTACTAATTTTGGTGGAAATCACCAAAAATCCACTTGAAACTTGTTAATTCTTTCAATTTATGGAGTATGGAAGAAGCAAAATCCTTACTTCCATGGAAGCCACGTTCTTGAAGAAGAAGAAGAAGAAGAAGACTTTTAATATTCTTTTCCTTTCATCTTTTTTTTAATCACACATATATATATTAAAATAATTTAATATTTAATATTTAATTATTTTTTTAATAAATTAAAAGTCCTAATTTCCCTCTTCCATTCAAGATTAATTTATTTTTGAATTAATTTATTAATTTTGAATATATAAGATTTAATTACCAAAATACCCTTTTCTTTTAAAAAGTGTTGACTTTTATATATGTTATGTATATTTTGCATATATATCACATATATATTCCACTTTTTTTTATTTAAAATCCCTTCATTTTTCATTTAAAACATTTAATTTAATTTATCCTTTTAAATTATAATTTATTTTGTCTAATTTTTTAAAAATTAGAAATTTTTAAAAATTTTAGGATGTTACAATTCTTTCCCCCTAAAACAAATTTCGTCCCCGAAATTACCTGTCCTCAAGTCTGGAACAAATGGGGAAACTGACTCTGCATCTCCGGCTCACTTTCCCATGTCGCCTCCTCAGTGGCATGATTCCTCCAAAGGACTTTCACAAGTGGTACCCTCTTATTCCTCAATTCTTTAACCTCTCGTGCCAAAATTGTCACTGGTTCTTCCTCATAAGTCAGATCTGGACTCACCTCAATGGACTCCACTGACAAGATATGAGATGGGTCAGACCTGTATCTCCGAAGCATCAAAACATGGAAAATATTATGTATTTGATCCAACTCAGGCGGCAAAGCTAGTCTATAAGCCACTGGACCAACTCTCTCCAACACCTCATATGGTCCTATGAAACGAGGACTCAACTTCCCTTTGCGGCCAAATCTCAAAATCTTCTTCCATGGAGACACCTTCAAAAACACTTTATCTCCCACACTGAACTCTATGTCTCTTCTCTTGAAATCTGAATAGGATTTCTATCGGTCTGAAGCTGCTTTCAAACGACCCCGAATCACCTTCACTTTCTCCTCTGTTTCCTTAATCAAATCGGGACCAATCAGTTTACTTTCTCCAACTTCATCCCAACACAAAGGTGTCCTGCATCTCCTACCATATAAAGCCTCATAAGGAGTCATCCAAATATTTAACTAATGACTGTTGTTATAAGCAAATTAAATTAATGGCAAAAATCTATCCCAATTCCCGGTAAAATCAATGATACATATCCTCAACATATCCTCCAGAATCTGTATCACTCTCTCTGACTGTCCATCTGTCTTAGGATGGAAAGCAGTACTAAAATGCAATTGAGAACCTAGAGCATTATGCAAACTTTTCCAAAATCTTAAAGTAAACCGGGGATCTCGATCCGACATCAAAGAAACTGGGACTCCATGGAACCTGACTATCTCATTGATATACAGCTCAACCAATATCTCAAGAGAATAATCCATCCGAACTGGAAGAAAATGAGTTGTCTTCATCATTCCATCAACTATCACCCAGATTGCATCATGCTTCTTCTGAGTCAAAGGCAATCCAGTCACAAAATCTATTGTCACTCGCTCCCATTTCCACTCTGGCACTGATAAAGGTTGGAGCAATCTTGAAGGAACTTGGTGCTCAGCCTTCACTTTTTGGCAAGTGAGACATCTGGATACAAACTCTGCTATGTCCCTCTTCGTACCTGACCACAAATAATGTCACTTCAAGTCCTGATATATCTTAGTACTCCCAGGGTGCATAGCAAAAAGTGACTGATGTGCTTCCTCTAATATCATTCTTTTCAATTCTGCATCATCAGGAATACACAATCTATCTCTGTACCATAGACTGCCATCATTCCTCACATAAAAGTCTCGACTCTCCCCCTTCTGACAAACCAACACAATTTTCTGAATTCTCTCATCTGTTAATTGAGCATCCCTAATATGATCCAACAAGACTGGCCTCAACTGCAACTGAGCCATCAGAGCACCATCATCATAAGATTTAAATATAGCATGCAACGCTCTCAAATCAACAAGCAACGAGAGTGAATAAGCAGTCAAACCTGCCAAAGATTTTTTACTCAAGGCATCAGCAACAATATTTGCCTTACCAGGATGATAATCAATCAAACAGTCATAGTCTTTAATCAACTCTAACCACCGTCTCTGCCGAAGATTCAGCTCTCTCTGAACACCCAGGTATTTCAAACTCTTGTGATCTATATAAATGAAACACTTCTCCCCATAAAGATAATGTCGCCAAATCTTCAAAGCAAAAACTACGGCTGTCAACTCCAAATCATGCATCAGATAATTCAACTCATGCGGTTTCAACTATCGAGAAGCATAAGCAATGACTCTACCCTCCTGCATCAAAACACAACCTAAACAACTGTGTGAAGCATCACTATATATCACATATGGTTTACCTTCCACAGGCAGGGTAAGGATAGGAGCTTGAGTCAACATCTCCCTCAGCTGCTCAAAACTCGCCTGACACTGATCTGTCCACACAAATTTAACTCCTTTCCGAAGTAATCTGGTGAGTGGTGTAGCTATTATAGAAAAACCCTTCACAAATTAACGATAATAGATTGCCAATCCCAGAAAACTTCTAACCTCTATCACAGTCATCAGTGGACTCCAATTCAAGATAGCCTCAACTTTACTCTAATCAACTCTAATACCCTTTGCTGAAACCACATGACTAAGAAAAGCTACCTGATCAAGCCAGAACTCACACTTAGACAGCTTAACATACAATTGCTTCTCTCTCAGAGTCTACAATACGATCCGCAAATGCCTATCATGATCCCCCTCATTACGTGAATACACCAAGATGTCATCAATGAAGACTACCACAAACTGATCCAAAAATGGTCTGAATGCCCTGTTCATCAAATCCATAAAAGTTGTTGGTGCATTCGTCAATCCAAAGGGCATCACCAGAAGCTATCTTGGGTATATCCACATCTCTGACTTTCAACTGATGGTACCCTAATCTCAGATCAATCTTAGAGAATACTGCTGCTCCCTTCAACTGATCAAAGAGATCATCTATTCGAGGCAAAGGATACTTGTTCTTGATGGTCACCTTATTCAACTGCCTATAATCAATACAAAATGCCATGGTGCCATCCTTCTTCTTCATAAACAACACAGGCGCTCCCCACGGGGACACACTAGGGTGGATGAACCCTTTATCCAATAACTCCCGCAACTGCACCTTCAACTCTCTCAACTCAGCAGGTGCCATCCAATAAGGGGTAATAGAGATAGGAGTGGTACCAGGCAACAAATCGATACCAAACTCAACTTCTCTCTTAGGAGGTACCCCTAGAAACTCATCAGGGAAAACATCTGGAAACTCGACAACTGTGGGTATACTTTCAAGCAGGGATCCCACTACTCTAGTATCTACAATATGAGCAAGATAAGCCTTACATCCCTTCCGATTCATCCTCCCAGCTGAAACAGCTGAAACGAACATAGATGAAAGATACCTCTGCTCACTAGATACTATAACATCCCTACCATCCCGTGTTCTCAAAGTAACACATTTCTTCTGACAGTCTACCATAGCCCCATGCTTGGATAACCAATCCATTCTCAAAATCAGATCATATTCCCTGAAAGACATCTCAATCAGGTCACCAAGAAACTCCTTATCCTAAACAACAACTGGACTACCTCGGTGCACCCTGTCACCACAACACTATGCCCTAAAAGATTTGTTACCAAGACATCAAATCCTAGGGACTTAGAATGCAATTCAGTCATAAGCAAGATGGATGCACTTATGTATGAATGCGTAGATCCAGGATCTAATAGAGCAAGGACTGAAATACCAAATAAAGAAAATGTATCTGTAATGACGGCTGAAGCATCCGGCTGCCTCTGCATCACATAAACCCACTGAGATGGCCCAGCCTCATATGGCCTACTGCCTCCGGATGTAGAACCTCCTCTCTGACTAAACCCAGAGCGAACACCTCTACAAAAACCTCTGCCACCACGACCCCTTCTAACACTGGGTTGAGAAGATGCAGTATCTGCCTGCCTAACCTATGGTGGCTCGGGACAATCTCTGATAAAATGGTCTGATGACCCACATCTAAAATACACTCCCGAAGCACCTCTCCACCAGCAAACACCTCCATGTACTCTACCACAATGAACGCAAGTAGGTGGAGTAGGTCTCTGAGCCACTGGAGTTGGAGCACTAGCTCCTGAAATTGCAGGTCTCTGTCTCTGTCTCTGCTGCTGTACTGACCTGCCAAACTGCCTCTGACTCCTACTAAACCTCTGAAAATATCCCCCTCGGCCTCTCTTCATTGATGAAGACCCTGCCTCAATCTAGGGTCTCCTAACTCTGGTCTCCTCAATCTTGGCAGCTGCTGCAAGACTCTGCGCCCTCTCAACACTCCTGGTAGCTGCAACTAACTGGAAGAAATCCTGATACCGAGAGCCTGCGGTGATGCACATGATAGAGGGTTTCAGTCCCTCCTCAAACCTCCTACACCTGTCAAACTCGTCAGAAATGATCCCAACAGCATAGAGACTCAACCGGATAAACTCGATCTCATACTCGGTCACTGTCCTGGTATCCTGTCTCAGACTTAGGAATTCCATCTTCTTCACATCTTTATACTCTCTTGGAGTATACTTTTGCTAAAATTCCCACAGAAAATCATCATAGGTCAGGACTTGTGGATCATCCAGAGCATGTGGAACCGTCTTCCACCAATCATATGCATCTCTCTGCAGAAGAGATCAGGCATAATCAAACTTCTCTTCTGGACTGGCCTATAACTGAATAAATATCCTCTGAACCCGATCTAGCCACTGCTCTGCTACAGCAGGGTCTGTAGTACCAACAAAGTCCTCAGCTCCATACTTTCTCAGTTTATCATACTGCCTCACCGGTAACTGCGGCTGTGGCTGTAGCGGCTGCGGAACTGGAGCCTGCCTTAATAACTCTACCATATGCCATACCCAGCCAGGAGGAACCTCATCAGCTGCGGGTCTTACAGGCACAGAAACAGATGCCTCACCAGCAGATACAAACTCTAGCTCCATCTCTACCCTCATCTGGAGCCACACTCTCTGCACTACCCTCAGCAGCCTGATGCGGTCAAGACACCATAACTACCTATATCTGCAAACAAAGCAAAAAATACTATATCAAAGATCAGAAACTGCCAGTGCCAATGCATGTATCTTATTTAAAAACCACATTTTAAAATCAAAATTTTCTTTTTCTTACAATTTACCTAGGTTGAGAATCTCAAACCTAGGCTCTGATACCAAAACAAATGTAACACCCTTATATCCTATATATGTACAATACATATTTTCAGCATATGTAAAATATGCATATACAGTACAAAAATGTCACAGACTGGTTTAATAAAAAATTTTCACATTTCTAATTTAAAATTTAAAATTCTAAATATATAAAAATTACATAGAATATAAATATTCTTTGCTTGTTATAAGAACCCAAAATAAATAATATATATAAAAATCTCTGGAAAAAATTCACCAGTGTTTTGTGTCTATTTTGGACATCCCAAAATTTAGCAATTACTTAACCTGCAAAAAGAAAACACTCCCAAATAATTTCCAATCACCATATCAACCATACTTCTCAATTTCACCAAGTTTCTCAAACATTTATACATATAGATATATATAATTTAAAACACACTTACTCTCCCATTTCAAATACATTGACCCAAACATTCTTTATAATATAAGTAGACCCTTAATTTTTGGCCTAGTCCGGTCCAATATATTTTAATTATTTAATTTTTGTGTTGTCTAAAATATTTTAATTGGTCCAAAATAATTTTTGTTATCTTAATTAAATAATTTTTGCTTTAGTATCTAATTTTTATTAATAAAAAAATAAAAATAAAAATAAAAATAAAAATAAAAATAAAAATAAAAATAAAAATAAAAATAAAAATAAAAATAAAAATAAAAATAAAAATAAAAAATCGGCGACGAAAAAATCGGCGCTGAAAACCAGCGTGAGGAACGATGGCTGTGGGCCATTTCGCCCACAGGCCGGTCCTCGCCCCCTGCTGCAGCCAACTGCGGCCAGCGCAATTTTTTCGCAAGCGAAATTTTTCCGAGACAAATTTTCTGAAACCTAATGCAATTAGGTTTCGGTTTCCTTTTCTTAATGAATATTATGTTCTGTGAATGATTAGGAATGAACCATAAAAACTTCAATAAATAAGACCAAAAACAACACAAAAAGTGGAGGAAATCGGACAGAAACTTGGAGGAAAAGTTGGATCCGAATCTAAGTAGGAAAGAGGTGAATCAATCTGATTTTTGAGAGAGCAGAAAAACAATTCAAGCAATTCAAAGGTAGCAAAGCTTGTCTTTTTTTTTTTGTTCATTCAAGAAGCAATTTTGGTGTAACTTACAAAAGGAGGTTTGAATTCTTAATTTCTTTTATTTCTTCACAGTAGCTAGATCATCCCATTATTTCTTTTAATTAAAAAACTTAAGAACCCTAATTCACCTTTTCTGAAGTTTGAAAACCTTAATTCGTTGCTTTGTTTTTCAAAAAAAGTTTAAAGTTATTAGTTTTGTTTCTTCAAAATCCCAAAACCAAAATTTGCTTTCTAAATTTTCAAAACTCTAAATTGTGTTCTATTTCCTTCCAAAGGCCCTAAAAACTTCTTTTTTTGCTTTTATAAACTTTAAATCATTTATTTATTTTCATAAAACTTCATAAAGTTATCAATTGTTATTTTCCAAATCCTAAAATAAAATTCATTCCCCGAAACCCTAAATCAGAAATTCTAAAACCCTAATTCAATTCCAAAACTCAAAACAGTGAACCCTAACCCCTTTAAAACCTTAAATTCTAATTTTTCTAAACCCTAATCCTTTAAAACTTTAAAAATCATATAAACACAAATGTTTAATTTTACACAGTAAGCTTAAAAAATAATTCAATGAGTGATAAGTCATAAATCTAAGTATTTTAAAGTGTCCAAACCCTAGTTTCATGATTTTGCCATTCAAATATTAATTTGGTTAATCAAAGAACTTTATCAACCTTTTAAAACATAAAACCTTAATCTATTTTAATTCCCTTAAAAACTAACGGTAGCCTAATTTCACAAATTCCAAAACCCTAAGCACATGAAATAAAGAACCCTAAATGGAAACAGTAGCTATAATTTAGATTTTTATTTTCCTTATTCAATTCTATATTTGATTATGCTTTGATTTATTTTATATGCTTTAATTTATTTAAGTTCAATGCTTGGTTTATTTAATTTATCATGGATGGATGTTTACTTTATATTGATATTTAGCACCTTTGATGAATAATTTATTTATTATGAATGGTTATTTACTTTTATCGATTTATTTAGACTTCTAAATGTTGTAAGAGGTATGTTTCCACTTGGTGGGTACCTCTTTAGTTAAATATCATGTAATTTAAATCGCTTTTTTTATTTTAGAACCAATGTAAAGGACATGTTTCTACCTTTCGGTGGGTGTCCTATTTAGGCATGGGATGTAAGGACATGTTTCCATCCTCGGACGGGTGTCCATTTATTTGTTTTGCTTGGACATTATTTTGATTTTCAATATATTGATGCTTTATTTTAATTATTGTGTGTAATATGGATAATGTTGTTATATTTAAGAATTTTATAATATTAAGACCTGTAAAAGAGGTCGTTCCAATGAACCGGGCGTTGTGGGGGTGCTGGGCCATTTCTCACCTTCCCCACACGTATCCAACTTTCCGAACCCATTAAGGGGTTAGGGATTCTTTAGGAATCAAGTCATCCACCCCTTTCTTTTTCCCGGCTCGTCTGGGTGGCGACTCTATTTTCTCCGGACTTAGGTCCGTGTTGTCTAAGGCCCCGAGCCTAAACAGTGCCGAAGTCGCAAGAACCATTCCACAGGGAGTGGGAGCGAAAATCCCCGCTCACAATATACAATATGTAAAATTCAAAACATAACATATTATGCATAATACTCAAAATGTACAATAACATAAAAATATATACATGCTGCTGGTAGTGTTTCTGATCTTGATAGCAACTCAACAAGCTTAACTGTATGTCTAGACTCGACCTGGTCTAGAGGAACACTCTGGCTCAACTAGGTCTGCCCTGTCACCTGCGCGATGGAAATAATCGTGCTAAGCCGAAGCCTAGTGGTACAAATGTAGACCGTTAATTTTTGACCCAGTTTGGTTCAATATATTTTAATTAGTCCAAAATTATTTTTGTGTTGTCCAATATATTTTAATTAGTCCAAAATAATTTTTGTTAAATAATATTTATTAATGAAAAATAAAAAATAACAATAATAAACAAAAATAATAAAAATAAAAATAAAAATCGAAGACGAAAAAATCGACGATGAAAAAATCATCGCCAAAAACCAGCGTGGGATGAATGGCCGTGGGCCATTTCGCCCATAGGAGTTTCCTGCAGGCGAAATGGCCCACAGGCCAATTACCCCCCACTGCAGTAGCCAGTTGCGACAGTTTTTTTTTTTTGCCAGCGCATTTTTTTCGCAGCAGTTTTTTTTCGCCAGCAAATTTTTTCCGACGCAAATTTTTTCGAAACCTAATATAATTAGGTTTCGGTTTCCTTTTCTTAATGAATGTTATATTCCATGAATAACTAAGATTAATAAAAAAATCTTATATAAATAATACCAAAAACAACACAAAAAGAATGAAGAAATTGGATCGAAAAATCAAAATTTGGAGGAGAAAATTGAGACCGAAGTTGAGAAGGAAAACCTCGAATCAATCTGATTTTTTGAGAGAGCAGAAAAACAATTCAAGCAATTCAAAGGCAGCAAAGCTTGTCTTTGACCTTGTTCATCCAAGAAGCAATTTTTAGTGTATCCTATGAACGAAGGTTTGAATTCTTAATTTCTTTTTATTTTTTCACAGTAGCTTAATCATCTAATTATTTCTTTTAATTCAAAAATCCTAAGAACCCTAATTCACCTTTTCTAAAGTTTAAAAACCTTAATTCGTTGCTTTGTTTTCCAAAAAGCTTCAAATTATTATTTTTGTTTCTTCAAAATCTCAAAACCCTAATTTGCTTTCCAAATTTTCAAAATCCTAAATTGAGTTCTGTTTCTTTCCAAAAGCCCTAAAAACATCTTTTTTGCTTCTATAAACTTTAAATCATATTGTTTATTTTCATAAAACTTCATAAAATTATTAATTGTTTTTCCAAATTCTAAAAACTAATTCATTCTCCGAAACCCTAATTCAAAAATCCTAAAACCTTAATTCAACTCCAAAACCCAAAACAACGAACCCTAATCCCCTTAAAATTTTAAACCCTAATTTTTTCTAAACCCTAATCCTTTAAAACTTTAAAAAACCGTATAAACATAAATGTTATAATTTTACACAGTAAGCTTAAAAACATAATTCAGTAGCTAATAGTCATAATCTAAATGTTTTGAAGAGCCCAAACTCTAATTTCATGATTTTACATTAGAAACCCTAATTTGGTTAATCAAAGAATTTTACCAACTTCTTGAATCATAAAACTTTAATTCATTTCAATTCTCTTAAAATCATAGTAGCTTAAAGCCATAAAATTCAAAAACCTTAAACACATGGAATAAATAATCTTCAATAGAAACAGTAGCCCTAATTTGAATGTTTATTTGCCTTATTCAATTTTATATTTGATTATGCTTTGATTTATTTTATATGCTTTAATTTATTTAAGTTCAATGCTTGGTTTATTTTATTTTATCATGGACGGACGTTTACTTTCTATTGATATTTAGTACCTTTGATGAATTATTTATTTATTATGAATGGTTATTTACTTTTATCGATTTATTTAGGTTTCCAAATATTGTAAGAGGTATGTTTCCACTTGGTGGGTACCTCATTAGTCAAATATCATGTAATTTAAATTACTTTTCTATTTTAGAACCAATGTAAAGGACATGTTTCTACCTTTCAGTGGGTGTCCTATTTAGGCATGGGATGTAAGGACATGTTTCCATCATCGGATGGGTGTCCATTTATTTATTTTGTTTGGACATTGCTTTGATTCTTTTAATATAACGATGCTTTATTTTAATTATTGTGTGTAATATGGATAATATTGTTATACTTAAGAATTTTATAATGTTAAGACCTGTAAAGGAGGCCAGTTCTAATGAACCGGGCGTTGTGGGGGTGATGGGTCATTTCTCACCTTCTCCACATGTACCCAACTTTCTAAACCCATTAGGGGGTTGGGGATTCCTTAGGAATCGAGTCATCCACCCCTTTCTTTTTTCCAGACCCGTCCGGGTGGCGACTCCATTTTCTCTGGACTTAGGTCAGTGTTCTCTAAGTCCCCGAGCCTAAACAGTGCCGAAGTCGCAAGAACCATTCCACCGGGAGTGGAGGCAAAAATCCCCGCTCACAGTGGCGACTCCACTGGGGATAAGAGAAGTTGATTCCATTGGTCTTTATATTATTCTATTCTATCTTATAATGATATTATCCATTGCATCATATTAGATTGCATCGTGTGCGTGAGTTAGGACGCCCGTGTTACCCGTGTTGTGTTATGTAAGGGATACCGTACTTTCACTCAAGGTATGGAGATCGAGCATGGCACAATCACTCATAGCCTCGTACCATTTGGTATATACTTGCTATGGGAACCTAAGCCTTTTAACCCAAAGACTAAAGCTCATGTAATTGGACTAGTTACTTTCCTTAGGTTTTACCCCAAATGCATGTTGTTTGACTATGGTTAATTTATCTTGGCTTAAATCATGGCTTATTTAGTTTGATCTTTTTTCTAATATGACCCAAGTTCATTTGTAAGCTCAAAATAAATTTTTCTTTAAAAAATCCAAAAGACCGAAGCTATTTTCAAAATTTTTCAAGATGGTCTTTGGACATAAAACTTTTCTAAAAACAAATAAAAAATTCTTTTGCTCATGGCCCAAATACTAAGCCCAAAATCCATTTTTTCTAAGATCTTTTTACAATGGGCTTAGAAACAAAATTATTTTCATTCAACCTTTTCTTACAAAGAGCTTGCAAATTATTTAGGTTAATTAAGAAATACCAAAAATCAATTGTGAGCCTAGTTTATACTAAGAATAATTAATCATGGGCTTATTTTTGGCATGAATCATTAGTTACTTTTTCAAGTGAGAAATCTATCTATAATAAACCTCTTAATTTAGTTTTAATCCAATATAGCATAAAAGCTACTATAGTTGATTGAATGGATTAAAACCTAATTAATGGGAATTATTATGAAATGATTTCCATTTTCGAAAATACAACTATTGGTTGAAACATTCGAGGAAAATATTCGAAAACAAGATACCCCATGTTAGTATTTTGTTAACCATATACCTAGGAAAAGAGACTCGCCATTCGTGTGTGGATGTTATAAGGTTGGAAGGAACATCCTATTCATCCTTGTTTGTCTATTGTTTGTACATACATGCATACATTTGCATTTCATATCATTAATCCTTTCTGGCTCATAGCCCTAGATTACGATAGTTCAAAAGCTTACAACAATCCGACCTATGCTGGAGACGAAGATTCTAGCAATAACTCAATCACTTGCTCACCAAAAGCAATGGATCCCGAACAAATTCAAAGAATGGTGGATGATGCCCTCAACGCCAAAATGGAAGAAATAAAAGAGGCCCTAGCTGAGACCATGAAGAACCAATTGACTGCAATTTTAGAAAATCATGCCGAGGCATCTGCTAGCACTAAAAAGCCAAAGGACAAAGGGAAGACCAAAGTTGGTGAAGTGGTTTTTGATGATGAAAAGGTGATCATTGATGATGATGATGATTGGGCTCAATACTACCAAGATGCTCATGAGAAGAAAAAAGAACCGAAGGTTGTTGAGAAGGCAACTATTGAAAAGACCGAGACATCTGATGTTGAGAAGATAATTGCTGACTTAGAAAAGAAATTTGAGAAAAAACTAAAAACTGAGGAAATGTTCGAAGTTGACAAATTATTTGAGCTAGATGAAGAAGTCCCGTACAAGTTCAAGATGCCATCTTTCGCGAAGTTTGATGGAACTGAAAATCCTCATCTCCATGTGAAGTAGTATATCAGTGCCATGCAGTCTGCCCGAGCTACTAAAGCTCAAACCCTAAGGTACTTTATGCTCTCATTGGACCCTGCTGTCCAAAATTGGTTCAATACCTTAGATGATGGAACACAAAAGAGTTGGGATCTGCTTTACAAAGCCTTCATCCAACAATATGGATATAATGTTGAGATGGAAGTTACCTTAATGGAAGTGGAGTCCATTAGGCAAAGGTCGAATGAGAATTTTGTGGACTATGTGAAGAGATGGAGAAACAAGGCCGCTTTGCTCAAGAAGAGACCCGATGAATCTGATCAAATAAGGATGATTGTGAGAGGGGTGTTGCCTAGTCTCCTTGAAAGGATGTCTCACACCCTTATAAGGGATTTCAAAGACCTTCTCCAAGTCGATTTGCAAATTGAAGAATGGGAAAGAGAGAAGAACCATTTTTCAATAATAAGGAACGAGAAAGGGAACTATCAATTTGGTAGCCAAAGCATGCAAAAGGCAGTCGGTGTCAATGCTACTAACCAAGGAACGAGGAGACAATTTTCGAAATTGGGGAAACCGATGTCTTAGGTTCTCAATAAGCTTCAAAGAAAGGGATTGCTACAACCCTTGAATCCTAGCCCTTTGCCTAACCCTCTCCCACCTAATTTCGACAATAAAGCATTTTGTCAATTTCACCAAATGCAAGGGCATGACACGGATAGATGTGTGAGATTAAGACATGAGATCCAAAATCTAATTGCTAATGGGAAACTACCCGAGCCCAACAAGCCAAACACCAAAGACAACCCATTACCAAAGTTCAATAGAGTACCACCGCCAGCAACCTTCATGATTGGAGGAGGTTTGCATGAGGATTTTGTCATGTCTTCTTTTCAAGATGTAGGCGGAGAAGCAACCAAAGAAGAAGAGGTATTTGGTAGAGTTAAACAAGCTATGGTGGCTAAAGAAGTAACAATTTGTGTTGTCAATGGGTTTTGGGATTCAAGCGATAGTGATAATGATCTTGTATCCAAGAAGGAGAAGTGGACTTTGTCCGAGCCCAAAGAAGATGAAGTAATGAACACTAGATTCGGTAAGCCTTATACAAGGCCACAACCTAAGGAGGTAGAAACTAATAAGGGTAAGGAAGTTGAAGTAGGAAATAAATAAGAAGAAGATGATGTTGTGCTTAAGCAATTGAAAAGAACCCAAGCAAGTGTTAGCATTTAGGACTTATTAGCTACTTCTAAAAAGCACCGAGAAACTATGGCTAAAGCCTTAGCTAGCATGCCAATTTCTACCTCCATGACACCGGAGGAGCTAATCAACTTCATAAAAATTGGAGGGGTAATGAAATGTGAAGAGGTTCAAGAGAAGAGTAAAGTTAATATGGGAACAGTTTCTTTTTCAGACATGGATTTACCAGAGGAGGGGAGAGATCACATCCGCCCTCTCTTTATCAAAATAGAAGTCAAGGGGAAGAGGACTCCATGTGTAATGGTCGATGATGGGTTCACCATAAATGTCTGCCCACTTAAGATATTGCCAAAGCTAGCCATGCCAACAAGGGATCTAAACCCGACCGAGGTAACAATTCGGGCTTATGACAACACTAAGAGACAGGCCGAAGGGACTTTCAAAGCTGCTGTCAAGGTTTGTCCAATCGAATCTATTGTTGAGTTTGTTGTTTTAGACATACCAGTTACCTTCGCCTTACTCTTGGGGTGACCATGGTTTCATCCTCTTGGTGGAGTTCCTTCCACCCTTCATCAAAAGATCAAGTTCCCCAACGGAGATGAGATAGTGGTCATTGAAGCTGAAGATAATGAGATCGTTAACGCTCTAATGATTGAGAGGCCTCTCAATGGTTTCCAAGTAGTTGCAATTTCTGATGATGAAGTAGTGGACTCCAAAGTCTTGAATATGATGAAGAACATGAACTACCTTCCCAGAGCTGGTCTTGGAAAGGGTAAAGCCGGTTTGACAAAGCTGCCGGACTTTAGAACTCAAACTTCTAAGAAGGGGTTGGGATATGATGAAGACAACGATGTCCAGCCAAAGAAGAGTGAGAAGATGAGCTTCCCACCACTTGAAGAAATTTTTGTCAAAGCTCTAGATATGGGACCACTCCAAGGAAAGCCCTAGCCGATCATGTTCATGGGTAAGCTGATCCCATGTTTTGAAATTTTTGCAGATGTGGCTGAACTAGTGTACCAAGTGAAGAAAGAGCTCACCCTGTCAGCCAACAAAGAATCCAATCCAAAAGAGAAGAATGAAGCTATCTTGAAAGCTGAGAAGACTCCGAAGGAGATTGCTGCCATGGTTGAAGAAAAGTTTGAAGACATCCTGCCATATGATTTTAAGAACAATGATTTTGATTTTGATTTTAATTTATCTGCTTTAGGTTGATGATGTTTTCTTTTCCAAAATGAATGCAATAAAGTCTGATTTTGCTTACTTGTGTGATGTTTCTCCTGATGGTTGCATATATTCAAATAGCAGTTACATAAGCATCTTTAATATTAATTCTGTTAACACACAATCATTAAATTTGGGAATAACCAAAAACACTAAAAACATTAGCATAGCATCCGACCTTACTCCTAATGAGAGATAAAGATTTGTAAAAATATTCAAAAAATATGAAGAAGTGTTTGCTTGGTCTTATGAGGATATGCCTGGAATAGATTGAGACATAGCCGAGCATCATATTCCTACTTACACTCACATGAAACCTGTCAAACTAAAGCTTAGATGATTAAGACCTGAGTGGGCTGAATTTCTTAAAGAAGAGGCCACTAAGCAAATACAAGTGAAGTTCCTTGAAGTGATAGAATATCCGGATTGGTTAGCCAATATAGTACCTGTGCCAAAGAAAGATGGAAGGATAAGGGTTTGTGTGGATTATAGAGATTTAAACAAGGCTTCCCCTAAAGATGATTTTCCTTTACCTCATATAGATGTTCTCATTGATAGTGCAGCCTCTAGTGTGCTACACTCATTTATAGATGGATTTTCCGGATACAATCAAGTGTTAATGGCCCAAGAGGATAAAGCCAAAATTGCTTTCATTACTACATGGGGTATATTTTGTTATAGAGTGATGCATTCGGCTTAAAGAATGCTGGGCAACCTACCAAAGGATGGCCACCATGCTATTTCATGACATGATGCACAAAGAAGTTAAAGTATATGTTGATGATATGATGGTGAAATCAGACATAAGGGAACAACACTTCCAAAACTTAGAATTATTCTTCGATAGAGCTTTGAAATATAAGCTAAGATTAAACCCGAAGAAGTGTATGTTCAGTGTTACCTCAGGTAAATTATTAGGACATGTAATTGGTCCAAATGGCATTGAGATTGATCCTGACAAAGTTAAAGCAATAAGGGATATGCCAGCCCCTAAGATGGAGAGAGAAGTTCGGGGATTTATTGATAAATTACAATACATTAGCAGATTCATAGCAAAACTCACAACAATTTGTGAGCCTATCTTCAAATTGCTTAAAAAGAATTAGCCGGTCATATGGAATGAAGAATGTCAAAAGGCCTTTGAGCGAATAAAAGATTATTTATTGAATCCACCTGTTTTAAAACTACCTAAACCCGGAAAACCTCTATTACTATACTTAGCAGTAGAAGAAGAGTCAATAAGAGCCATGCTAGCCCAAGCAGATGAGTCAGGGATTGAGCATGCAGTTTATTATTTGAGTAGAAAGCTCCTACCTTATGAAATTAAGTATAGTATCATTGAAAAGACCTGTATATCCGTGGTTTGGTCTTCTAAGAAGTTGAGGCATTACTTTCAATCTTATAGTGTGCAAGCAATTTCCAGGTTGGATCCAATGAAGTACTTAAGGGAGACACCCTCTTTGATTGGGAAATATGGTCCATGGTTGATAATATTATAAGAATTTGAGATTGAATATGTCACCAGGAAAATAATCAAAGGTAGAGCGTTGGCAGAATTCCTGGCCCAACAACCATTGCTAGAAAGCAAAGAAGTAACCTTGGAATTTTTGGATGAACATTTAGAAACAATTGAAGTACAAGGGTGGAAAATGTATTTTGATGGAGCAGTAAACAGGAAAGGAGCAGGTTTGGGAGATATACTAGAATCGCCCGAAGGGGAACTTATCCCTTTAGCCAAAAAGTTAGAATTTAGGGCAACCAATAATATGGTGGAATACGAAGCTTGTATTTTCGGTTTAAAAACCCTAATGATTATGAAGGTGGATAAGGTGGAAGTTTTTGGTGATTCATTACTAGTAGTATCCCAAGTAAATGGAGAGTGGGAGTTGAAAGAAGAAAAATTAAAACCATACCACCATTACTTGACCTTAATGAAGAAGAACTTTAAGGAGTGTAGGTTTATATGCCTATCGAGAGAAGAAAATCAGATGGCTGATGCCCTAGCCACATTGGCTTCTGTATGGGAAAATTCTGTCAGCTTATTTCTTAAGCCTCTGATTTTGACCAGTTCATCAACTCCTTGCTATGAATATGAGACAATCATGGAAATTGATACAGACCATGATGCATGGTATGATACTATAAGGCGATTTTTGGAAGAAAGGGAATACCCGCCGGGGGCAACAAAGAAAGAAAGAAGAGCCATAAGGTGGTGGTCTTTACAATACATCACATTCCATGGGGAGTTATATCGAAGATGGCCTGATGAGGTGCATTTAAGATGTTTAAGAAAGCCTGAAGTAGAGTGTATCATGTCAGAAATACATGCGGGAAGTTGCAGTCCGCACATGAGTGGTTTGGCCCTAGTTAAGAAGATCATTTGACAAGGTTACTATTGGTTGACCATGGAGAGAGATTGTATTGAGTTTGTAAAAAAGTGCCAACAATGTTAGATGTATGGTAACTTGAATCACATGCCTCTTGAAGAATTGCATTCCATGTCTTCACCCTGGCCATTTGCCACTTGGGGTATCGACATTATAGGAGAGATACATCTAACAGCCTCAAACGGTCACCGTTTCATTGTGGTAGCAGTAGATTATTTTTCAAAATTGGTCGAAGCCGAATCCTTCAACAAATTGGGTGCAAGCCAAATGGCTAGATTTATTGAAAAGAACCTCATCTGCAGATATTGGGTCCCACACAGTGTGATATCATATAATGAGGTACAGTTTTAAGGTGCAGTTAAGGATTTATTCTTGAAGTACCGAATCTGTCATCATAGATCCTCTCCTTATAGACCAAAGGCTAATGGTGCAGTAAAAGCAACAAACAAGACAATTAAGCAAATTCTGTCTAAGATGACCAAGAATTACAGGGATTGGTCAGAGATGCTCCCCTTTGCTTTATGGGGATATAGGACAAGTGTACGGACGCCCACTGAAATGACACCGTTCTCTTTGGTTTATGGGATGGAAGCGGTATTGCCAATTGAAATTGAGATCGAGTCATTAAGAGTAGTCTTGGAAGCTAAATTGCCTGAAACAGAGTGGGTAACGAGCAGATACACACAGTTAGCTTTACTAGAAGAGAGAAGGTTAAAGGCACTGTATCATCACCAACTGTATCAAAAGAAGATAGCTCGGGCCTACAATAGAAGGGTTAAAATCAGAAAATTCAGAGTTGGAGATTTGGTGTTGAAGCAATGTAAGCCTAATGTATCTGATCCAAGAGGGAAGTTCATGCCTAGTTGGGAAGGGCCATATGTCATGAAACAAGTCATGAACAAAGGTGCGGTGAAGCTATCGAACATGGATGGGAATGAGTTCAGTGAGCTAGTAAACATTGATAGGTTGAAGAGGTTTTATGTGTGATAAAAAAAAGAGAGCTCGCTAGGTTGAAAACCCAAAAAGGGCGGCCTAGGCAAAAGTTAGCTCAGTCTGCTTGTCCCGAAAACCCG
The DNA here is from genome assembly GCA_947685225.1 of Garcia nutans. Lineage (NCBI taxonomy): Eukaryota > Viridiplantae > Streptophyta > Magnoliopsida > Malpighiales > Euphorbiaceae > Garcia > Garcia nutans. The sequence goes on from CANTUV010000068.1 coordinate 9,432,067, forward strand.
AAAGGGCGGGCTAGGCAATAATTAGGGCTAAATGAGAGAAAATCGTCAATTAGAAAACCCGAAATGGCTAGTTGGCAGTGATCTTGTGTATGCTGGCTTTATGTTTAGTTGTTCCCCAATTTAATAAAACAGAATTAATGTTAAAATTGTTCTATATGCACTGTTATAAGTATTTGACTAGGTATGGATGAAATAAATAATCACAATAGCAAAAGGTGATGACAAATTATAAATAGAAAAGAAGCATCTTTTTTTACTTTAATTATTTTTCATCCTAACAATACACTTTCTGAATTGACAAATGTAAAATCTATGGCAGTTGATAAATGTAACGTGTAGGCCAGCTTTGTCTCAACCGATCCAAGTAGGCTTCAGTCAAGCGAGGCATGTCTAAATAGGGAGTAAAGTCAGAATCATGAGGCTCGGCTCCATACTGACGGCCAAAACGTCGAGGATCATAGCATGTACCTTGATGAAGAGCAGCAAGGGGAACATACATCAAGTATGTCCGCATGGTGATACGAGAAATCTTCCACCAAGGTACCAACCAACGGATATTGACCTCAGAGTGTGAGTGGATCCAGTCAACCCAGTCAGCATATGAAGAAGCAGGATGGAGTAGCTTCTTAGTAGAATGATGACATGGCAGATATCTGGCAAAATCCATGGATGGAGTATCAAGCAAACAAAGACGCTCCTAAAGCCAAATCTATGAAGAAAGAATTAAAAAAGAAAAAAATGAAAAAAAAGTCCGCTAAGTTGAAAACCCGCAAGGGCAGCTTAGGCAAAAATTAGGATAGCTCGCTAGTTTTGAAAATCCACATGGGCGGACTAGGCAAAAATTAGAGCAATAAAAGAAGAGAAAAAGAAAACCTAAATTGAAAACCCGAAAGGGCAGTTTAGGTAATTACCTGAAGCAGCAACGGACTCCCAGTCAGTCTCTTTGTCAATCGTGATTTAAGTCGGTCTAATCCAACTAAGGTCTCAGCTAAGATCACAGGTATCAGCGACAAGCCTCCTTCCATTTGGTCCATAATATCCAATACTCATGGATCAATATCACCGTCAGAAGAGACAAGCAGGAATTGGCCGAGCAAGCAAAGACAGAGCATGCGTCCCCATGCCTTAGTAGGAGTCAAATGAGAGAGACAAAAATTAATCAAGGGAGCAAGTAGAATTCTTTCGCCTCTCATCAACTGAAGAACTTCAGGTTTTGGAATTTGAAATAACATCTGCATCTTCTATTGAGTCTTGAAAATCAATGTTGGTAACGCCATTTGTTGATTATTTGGATATCCAAGAATGGCCTCAAATTCTTCAATCAAGAGACATATTTCAAAGCCATTAATTTTAAATACCCTTGAATCCATATTCCAAAAGGAAGACATGGCATGTAAAAAGGACTGGTCCAATTTAACATTTTGAAAACATTTTAAAACATTAAGTTTTGACCATGAAATTTGCTTCCAATGAATGGCATCCATATTCTTAAATAGAATTTTTATCTTCTTTAAATGGAGTTCGGTCATGGTGGGTGAAGGAAGAAAAATCAAAACTATTAAACACGTTGAAAGGGAAAAGTTTTTTGGTTTCTGTATGAAATATAGCATGAAAGGTGATTTATATAGAGGAAATTACCTTTTCCAAAATTGACTTGGTAAAGGCAATGGAAAAGGACGAAACCATGTTGTGTAAGGAAAGGAATTGGCGATGAATTTACTTTACCATATTGCATTAGGTTTTTTCGGTGGTGACTGTATGAATATTGAAATATGAAAAAGAAAGTTTAATAATTATGCAGTAACGATGAAAAGTTAAATAAAAAATATATATAAAAAAGTGGCGCAGTAATAAAAAAAAAAGCTATAGTAAAGATGGAAATTGTATTTTCTTCATTATTGTACAATATTTATACAATTGATATAATATTTATACAACACTAAGAGGGTGGTGGTAGGTCATCAAATAAAGCCCTGAAAAAGTCGTTGCCTGTTGGAGGAGGGGCCAAATTACTCGTCCCAAGTCCGCCCGAAGCGGGAGCACCAAAATCCAGCAAATTACTTGTCCCGGGATCACCCGAAGCAGGAGCACCAAAATCTCTATTACCTTGAAGTTTTGATCCTTCACAGTCCTCATTAGAAGCAGACAAAAGGATCTCATGGTCATCAGTCTGGGGGCCTCTTGATGAAGAAGCGCCAGGATCCCTCATCCCCTAAAATCAAAAGTCTCAAAAATTTTGTTCGGATTGATGATATAAACTTTCAAAATGAGAAGCCTGCTGACGACTTGCAACCAACTCTTCTTGAAGTTTCCTATTTTGTTCTTCGAGCATCCACTGTGAACCAAAAAGGGAAAGGTAAGAGCATACATAATCATGCATACATATAGCATAAATTACCATGAAATAAGGAACTTACCAGGTAGTTCATATCAATGCCCTGCGGATGAGATGGCATATCTGGTGGGCTAGAATGAGCAAATGAAGGGGCAGTAAAAGAAGGTCCAGCCTCATGATCAAATGAACCAACAGCCTACAACAATCATTAAATAATGAAAGAAAGAAAAAAGCAATTGCAAGGGAAAATGGTAAAAGTTTTACCTGAGAAGTACTAGCCTCGGGATGTGGAACAAACTCTCCTGCATCTCCGTGATGTTCCTCTTCATCTCTACCCTCATTTTCTTCGGGAATCCCCTGCACACCAACAGGAGATACATCAAAGTTCAAGAGTCTTCTTTGAATAAAATGGGCATAAAATGGACCCAGTAGATGAAGAAATGACTCAACACCATAACCATACTGAGCCGACCACCATGCATCCTCCGGCATTGACATAATATTTAAAGTATATTTTGGGATATGCATCGGGACCCTCTGCTGCTCTAGACCGAGAAACCATTCATAAACTCTCTCCCTGAGAAACTAGCCACTAGACACTGGGCCAGCGATGACTCGACGAGAATATTGGAAAGATAGCGCAACCCTCATGAAAGGAGACCAGTTTGTCCACTCTTCTGGGTTCCACCAGGCCAATTTCACCTGCAAAATAACATAAGGTAAGTAAACTTTTACATAAAATTTAGATTATACTAATATTATTTTACTTGGTCCCATTTTAAGTGGCTCAACATAAAGCGGTGAGTATGCACGTGGTGAGAGCCGGGAACGTCCACATGATCTGACAACCAGAAATTTAATCTCAAATACCCGATTCTTTCTCGGGAAATACCGGGTACCCTCACGAGGTTGTGTTCATATGCCCATACCTACAACAATAATAGTAAAGATCAAATTCATATAAGAAAAGAGTGGAAATAACATTGGTGAAGGAAAAGAATACCTCGACAACCGCCATCAAGCTGACAAAAGACTTCTTGTTTCGGCAAAGTTCACCCCAGCCAGAAGATGGTACCACTCTGAAATAAGAAAGGGCACTCAACACTGACAAGTGGATGGAGGATTCAGTGCTGCCTAAGATGGTCGACCCAAGCAGATATAATAAAAATCCTCGAGCATACTGTTCGGCCGTGTCTCTGCCAACCCGTCCTTCGTAGTACATCCAATAACTATGAATTGGCTCAATTTTTATCTTAAAAGGCCCTTTATATGATGGTTCCATACCAATTTATTCCTGAATTTCTTCAAATGTTAAAATATTGTTGGTCAGAGGAACAAAACACCATCATATCGAAGGCCGATTATAGCAGTAAAATCGATCGGACCAATTGTCATCTCTCCAATGGGCAAGTGAAAAGTGTGGGTTGTGGCCAACCATCGCTCTGCAAGCGCCTGGACTACGCTCTGTTCTATCTGATATTCCTCGGATGGTACTTGTAAGATGAAGCTCTCAAAGCCGCAATCTCGGATAATCTGCCTTACCCGAGAAGGCACTACACCATACAATTGCCGGGCTTTGTAAATATACCCTCTAGCCCGAACAACGCAACGATCATGCTAACACAGAGCCAAGTAAGTTAATGCAAAGTAAGTACATACTATCCTAGATTAATTTATTTTTCCTAAAAATTATTATAATATAAAAATGTAAATAAAAATTAGGCAAATACAATAATAATAAAGGAACATAATATAAAAACATAAATAAAATAATAAAACAAAAATAATAACAGAAAGATGAAAAATAAAAAAAAAAGAGAAAAATAACAGACAAAAAAAATAAATAATAATAAAATAAAAAAGGAAAAAATAATTACCTCACTCCTTTGGTTTGAACTGCGATGGAGCAGCATCCCGGCTAGTATATCTATATTTCCATCTTCATGATGCCGAATAAACTCCTATAACTCAGTATTAGAATGAGTCCCTGACCTTGAAGCATACATTTTTTTTTTAAAAACTATGTGCTAAAATTGAAAGAATTTGAGAGAATTATAGAATTGAGAAATCTTCTGTGAATTGAATGAAAGAAATCGTGGGTTTATATAGAGAAACGGCAAGGAAAAAATAAAAATTCAAATGTAAGTTTTACTATTTATGTATAGTAAACTTTACTGTTCATAAATAGTAAATTACTATTTATGAATAGTAATTAGTATTTCTAATAGTAAATACTATTTATTACTATTTATAAATAGTAAATTTACTATTTATAAACAGTGAATAGTGCATGAACAGTAATTACACAGTAAATAAATAGTAAATTCAATTATTCACTTTAAACATTTAAATGCTTGCGTGTCTATAAATATTTTTACACACAGGGGCAAGGAGAAGACATGTGCATAAAAATTAGTCAAACTTTTTGAAACCAAAAAATTATTTTTTGCAGATAATTAAATTTTTATTAGCTCGGGTCCAGAACTCAAATTTTTCTTAGGTCCAGAATCTAGAATCTTTCCTAAGTCCAGAACTTAGCTCGGGTCCAGAACCCAAATTTTTCTTAGGTCCAGAACCTAGAATCTTTCCAAAGTCCAGAACTTAGCTCGGGTCCAGAACCCAAATCATTCTTAGGTCCAGAACCTAGAATCTCTTCTAAGTCCAGAACTTATCTCGGGTCCAGAACCCAAATTTTTCTTAGGTCCAGAACCTAAACTTACACTCAGGTCCAGAACCTAAAATTATCCATGAGTCTAGAACTCGAACCGGGTCCAGAACCCAAAACCTCAACCATCTCAAAAATTAAGTCTTATTGCTTTTCACTCTCTTTCACTAAAGTCTCAGATCATTCAAGCAGGGGGCAAACTGTAAACCCTTAATTTTTGACCCAGTCCGGTCCAATATATTTTAATTAGTCCAAAATAATTTTTGTGTTGTCCAATATATTTTAATTAGTCCAAAATAATTTTTTTAATAAAAAATAAAAATAACAATAATAAATAAAAAAAATAAAAATAAAAATCAGCGATGAAAAAATCGTTGCCGAAAACCAACGCGGGATGAATGGCCATGGGCCATTTCGCCCGCAGGCCAATTCGCCCGCAGGCCAATTCGCCCCCCGCTGCCGCAGCTGGCTGCGGTAGTTTTTTTTTCGCCAGCGCATTTTTTCTACAATAGTTTTTTTTTCGCCAGCGAAATTTTTTCGACGCAAATTTTTCTGAAACCTAATACAATTAAGTTTCAGTTTCCTTTTCTTAATGAATATTATATTCTGTGAATAACTAAGATTAATCAAAAAATCTTCTATAAATAAATACCAAAAACAACACAAAAAGAATGAAGAAATTGGATATGAAAATCAAGATTTTGGAGGAGAAAATTGAGACCGAATTTGAGAAGGAAAACCTTGAATCAATCTGATTTTTTGAGAGAGCAGAAAAACAATTCAAGCAATTCAAAGGCAGCAAAGCTTGTCTTTGACCTTGTTCATCCAAGAAGCAATTTTTTGTGTAACCTACGAACGAAGGTTTGAATTCTTAATTTCTTTTTATTTTTTCATAGTAGCTTAATCATCTAATTGTTTCTTTTAATTCGAAAAATCTAAGAACCCTAATTCAACTTTTCTAAAGTTTAAAAACCTTAATTTGTTGCTTTGTTTTCCAAAAAGCTTCAATTTATTATTTTTGTTTCTTCAAAATCTCAAAACCCTAATTTGCTTTCCAAATTTTCATAAATCCTAAATTGAGTTCTGTTTCTTTCCAAAAGCCCTAAAAACATCTTTTTAGCTTCAATAAACTTTAAATCGTTTTGTTTATTTTCATAAAACTTCATAAAATTATCAATTTTTTTTCCAAATTCTAAAAACTAATTCAAAAATCCTAAAACCCTAATTCAACTCCAAAATCCAAAACAGTGAACCCTAATCCCTTTTAAACCTTAAACCCTAATTTTTTCTAAACCCTAATCTTTAAAACTTAAAAAAACTGTATAAACATAAATGTTATTGTAGACCCTTAATTTTTGACCCAGTCCGGTCTAATATATTTTATTTAGTCCAAAATAATTTTTTTGTTGTCTAATATATTTTAATTGGTCCAAAATAATTTTTGTTATCTTGATTAAATAATTTTTGCTTTATTATCTAATTTTTATTAATAAAAAATAAAAATAAACAAATAAAAATAAAAATAAAAATCGGCGACAAAAAAATCGTCGCCTAAAATTCCACCAGGCTTGGTCGTGGTCCTATTCCCCGCCCCTTGCCGCAGCCAACTGCAGCAGATTTTTTTCCCAGCGCAATTTTTTTTCTGCGGCAAATTTTTTCGCCAGCGCAATTTTTCTCGCAGTAGTTTTTTTTCGCCAGCGAAATTTTTCGACGTAAATTTTTCGAAACCTAATATAATTAGGTTTCAGTTTCCTTTTCTTATTAAATATTATATGCCGTGAGTAACTAGGAAAAACCATAAAAAAAATCTCTATAAATTACAACACAAAAATGTGGAAAAGGAATCAGAAATTAGGGAGGAAATTAGAGGGAACTTTGAAACCGAATCTGTGAAGAAAAGCAGTGAAATTAAATCTGACTTTTTGAGAGACGAAGAAGATAAAGAATCCATCAAAGGCAGCAATTGTCTTTGTTTTAATTCATCCAGGAAAAATGATTTTTGGAGGAATCATCAAAAGGAGGTATGAATTAAATTTTTTTTTTGCTTTTCACAGTAGCTTAGATTATAAAATTTGTGTTTTTCAAAATTTAAAACCTTAGAACTTTAATTTAGTTTTTCTAAAGTTAAAAACCTTATTTCATTGGTTTATTTTCCAAAAGGCTTAAAATTGTTATTTTTACTTCTTTAAAATCTTAAAACCCTAATTGAACATATTTTTCAACAAAACCAAAATTTGATTCTGTTTCTTTCAAAATTTTAAACTATGTTCTGTTTCTTTCAACAAACCTTAACAAATATCTTTTCTATTTTTATAAACTTTAAATCGTTTGTTTAAATTCATAAAACTTCATAAAATTATCAAATTGATTTCCAAATTCTAAAAAGCAATTCATCACCCGAAACCCTAAATTCAAAAATCACTAAACCCTAACTCAACTCCAAACATAAAATAGTGAACACTAACCCCTTTAAAACCTTAAACCTTAATTTTTTCTAAACCTTAATCCTTTAAAACCTTAAAAATCATATACACACAAATATTTTAATTTTACACAGTAAACTTGAAATCACAAATTAAAAGTATTTTAAAGTGTCCAAAACCCTAGTTTCATGATTTCACCATTCAAACCTTAATTTGGTTAATCAAAGAGTCTTACCAACCTTTTAAAATATAAAACCTTAATTTATTTTAATTCCTTAAAAAAAGTCACAGTAGCCTAATTTTATGAATTCCAAAACCCTAACACATGAAACAAAGAACTCTAAATGGAAACAATGACTATAATTTGAAATTTTATTTGCCTTATTCATTTCCATATTTGATTATGCTTTGATTTATTTTACATGCTTTAATTTATTTAAGTTCAATGTTTGGCTTATTTAATTTATTTAAGTTCAATGTTTGGCTTATTAAATTTATCTATGATTAATGATTATTTATTTAGGTTTCTAAATGTTGTAAGAGGTATGTTTCCACTTGGTGGGTACCTCATTAGTTGAATATCATGTAACTTAAATTGCTTTTCTATTTTAGAACTAATGTAAAGGGCATGTTTCTACCTTTCGGTGGGTGTCCTATTTAGGCATGAGATGTAAGGACATGTTTCCATCCTTGGATGGGTGTCCATTTATTTGCTTTGTTTTGGACATTGCTTTGATTTTAATATAATGATGCTTTCTTTCAATTATTGTGTGTAATATGGATAATATTATTCTAATTAAGAATTTTATAATATTAAGACCTGTAAAGGAGGCCAGTTCCAATGAACCGGGCGTTGTGGGGGTGCTGGGCCATTTCTCACCTTCCCCACACGTACCCAACTTTTCGAACCCATTAGGGGGTTGGGGATTCCTTAGGAATTGAGTCATCCACCCCTTTCTTTTTTTTCCCGGCCCGTCCGGGTGGCGACTCCATTTTCTCCAGACTTAGGTCCGTGTTCTCTAAGGCCTCGAGCCTAAACAGTGCAGAAGTCGCAAGAACCATTCCACTGGGAGTGGGGGCAAAAATCTCCGCTCACAGTGGCGACTCCACTGGGGATAAGAGAAGTTGATTCCATTGGTCTTTATATTATTCTATTCTTTCTTATGATGATATTATCCATTGCATCATATTAGTTTGCATCGTGTGCGTGAGTTAGGATGCCCGTGTTACCCGTGTTGTGTTATGTAAGGGATACCATACTTTTACTCAAGGTATGGAGATCGAGCATGGCAAAACCACTCATAGCCTAGTACCATTTGGTATATACTTGCTATGGGAACCTAAGCCTTTTAACCCAAAGACTAAAGCTCATATAATTGGCCTAGTTACTTTCCTTAGGTTTTTACCCCAAATGCATATTGTTTGACTATGGTTAATTTATCTTGGCTTAAATCATGGATTATTTGGTTTGTTCTTTTTCTAATATGACTTAAATATCTTGTGAGCTCAAAATAAATATTTTCTTTAAAATCCAAAAGACCAAAGCTATTTTCAAAATTTTTCAAGATGGTCTTTTGATATAAAACTTTTCTAAAAATAAATCAAAAATTCTTTTGCTCATGGCCCAAATACTAAGCCCAAAATCCATTTTTTCTAAAATCTTTTTACAATGGGCTTAGAAACAAAATTATTTTCACCCAACCTTTTCTTACAAAGAGCTTGCAAAATATTTAGGTCAATTATGAAATACCAAAAATCAATTGTGGGCCTAGTTTACACTAAGAATAAATTAACCATGGGCTTGATTTTGGCATGAATGATTAGTTACCTTTTTCAAGTGAGAAATCTATTTACAATAAACCCCTTAATTTAGTTTTAATCCAAACTACTTTAGTTGGTTGAATGGATTAAAACCTAATTAATGGGAATTATCATGGATTGATTTCCATTTTCGAAAATATAACTATTGGTTGAATCCGAGGGAATTATTCGAAAGCAAGATGCCCCATGTTGGTATTTTGTTAACCATATCCCTAGGAAAAGAGACTCGCCATTTGTGTGTGGATGTTATAAGGTTGGAAGGAACATCCTATTTATCCTTGTTTGTTGATTGTTCATCTCATATCATTGATCCTCTCTGGCTCACAGCCCTGGATTACGATAGTTCAAAAGCCTACAACAATCCTACCTACGCCAGAGACGAAGTATCTAGTAATGACTCAATCACTTGCTCACCAAAAACAATAGAGCCCGAACAAATTCAAAGGATGGTGGATGAGGCCCTCAACGCCAAGATGGAAGAAATCAAAGAGGCCCTAGCTGAGACCATGAAGAACCAGTTAACTGCAATCTTAGAGAATCATGCCGAGGCATCTGCTAGCACTAAGAAACCAAAGGACAAAGGGAAGACTAAAGTTAGTGAAGTGGTTTTTGATGATGAAAAAGTGATCATTGATGATGATGATGATTGGGCTCAATACTACCAAGATATTCAAGAGAAGAAGAAAGAACCGAAGGTTGCTGAGAAAGCAACTATTGAAAAGACCGAGACATCTGATGTTGAAAAGATGATTGCTGATTTAGAAAAGAAATTTGAGAAGAAGTTGAAAACCAAGGAGATGTCCGAGATCGATAAACTATTTGAACAAGATGAAGAGGTTCCTTATAAGTTCAAGATGCCTTCCTTTGCTAAGTACAATGGCACTGGGAATCCTCATCTCCATGTGAAGCAGTATATCACTGCCATGCAGTCTGCCCGAGCTACTAAGGCTCAAACCCTAAGGTACTTTATGCTCTCATTGGACCCTATTGTCCAAAATTGGTTCAATACCTTAGATGATGGAACACAAAAGAGTTGGGATCTACTTTAAAAAGCCTTCATCCAACAATATGGATATAATATTGAGTTGGAAGTTACCTTAATGGAAGTGGAGTCCATTAGGCAAAGGCCGAACGAGAATTTTGTGGATTATGTGAAGAGATGGAGAAACAAGGCTGCTTTACTCAAGAAGAGGCCCGATGAATCTGATCAAATAAGGATGATTGTGAGAGGGGTGTTGCCTAGTCTTCGTGAGAGAATGTCTCATACACTCATCCGTGATTTCAAAGACCTTCTCCAAGCTGGTTTGCAAATTAAAGAATAGGAAAGGGAGAAGAGTCGTTTTGCAACAAAAAGGAATGAGAAAGGGAGTTATCAATCTGGTAGCCAAAGCATGCAAAAGGCCATCGGTGTTAATGCTACAAACCAAGGAACAAGGAGACAATTTTTAGAATTAGGAAAACCAATATCTTGGGTTCTCAATAAGCTTCAAAGAAAGGGATTATTACAACCCTTGAATCCTCGTCCTTTGCCAAACCCTCTCCCACCTAATTTTGACACCAAAACATTTTGTCAATTTCACCAAATGCAAGGGCATGACATGGATAGATGTGTGAGGTTGAGACATGAGATTCAAAATCTAATTGATAATGGGAAGCTACTCGAGCCCAACAAGCCAAACACCAAAGACAACCCATTACCAAAGTTCAATAGGGTACCACCACCTGCAACCTTCATGATTGGAGGAGGTTTGCATGAGGATTTTGTTATGTCTTCTTTTCAAGATGTGGATGGAGAAGCAACCAAAGAAGAAGAGGTATTTGGTGAAATTAAACAAGCTATGATGGGTGGAGAAGTAATGTTTTGTGTTGTCAATAGGTTTTGGGATTCAAGTGATAGTGATGATGATATTATATCCAAGAAGGAGGAGTGGACTTGGTCTGAGCCCGAAGAAGATGAGGTGATGAACACTAGTTCCGGTAAGCCTTATGCAAGGCCACCACCTAAGGAGGTAGAAACTAATAAGGGAAAGGAAGTTGAAGTAGAAGAAGATGATGCTGTGCCCAAGCAATTGAAAAGAACCCAAGCAAGTGTTAGCATTTGGGACTTATTAGCTACTTCTAAAAAGCACCGAGAAACTATGGCTAAAGCCTTAGCTAGCATGCCCATTTCTACCTCCACAACACCAGAGGAGCTGATCAACTTCATGAAAATCGGGGAGGTAATGAAATGTGAAGAGGTTCGAGAGAAGAGTGAAGTTAATATGAGAGCCATTTCTTTTTCATATGCGGATTTACCGGAGGAGGGGAGAGACCACATCCGCCCACTCTTTATCAAAATAGAAGTCAAGGGGAAGAGGACTCGATGTGTAATGGTTGATGATGGGTCCGCTATAAATGTTTGTCCACTTAAGATATTGCAAAAGTTAGCCATGTCGACAAGAGATCTAAACCCGACTGAGGTAACGATTCGTGCTTATGATAACACTAAGAGGCATGCCGAAGGGACTTTCAAAGCGACTGTCAAGGTTGGTCCAATTGAATCTATTGTTGAATTTGTTATTTTAGACATACCAGTTACCTTTGCCTTACTCTTGGGGCGACCATGGTTTCATCCTCTTAGTGGAGTTCCTTCCACCCTTCATCAAAAGATCAAGTTCCCCAACGGAGATGAGACAGTGGTCATTGAAGCTGAAGATAATGAGATTGTTAATGCTCTAATGGTTGAGAGGCCTCTCAATGGTTTTCATGTAGCTGTAATTTCTAATGATGAAGTAGTAGACTCCATAGTCTTGAATATGATGAAGAACATGAACTACCTTCTCGGAGCTGGTCTTGGAAAGGGTAAGGCTGGTTTGACAAAGCTGCCAGATTTTAGAACTCAAACTTTTAAGAAAGGGTTGGGATATGATGAAGCCAACGATGTCCAGCCAAACAAGAGTGAGAGGATGAGCTTCCCACCACTTGAAGAGATTTTTATCAAAGCTCCAGATATGGGACCACTCCAAGGAAAGCCCGAGCCAATCATGTTCATGGGTAAGTTAATCCCAGGTTTTGAAATGTTTGCAGATGTTGCCGAGCTAGTGGAGCAAGTGAAGAAAGAACTCACCTTGTTAGCTAGCAAAGAATCCGATCCAAAAGAGAAGAATAAAGCTGTCCTGAAAGCCGAGAAGACTCCGGAGGAGATTGCCGCCCTGGTTGAAGAAAAGTTTGAAGACATCCCGCTTTATGATTCTGAGAACAATAATTTTGATTTTGATTTTAATCTGTTTGCTTTGTATGAGGATGATGATGTTTTCTTTTCCAAAATGAATGCAATAAAGTCTGATTTTTCTTACTTGTGTGATGTTTCTTCTGATGGTTGCATTTATTCAAATAGCAGTTACATGAGCATCTTTAATATTAATTCTGTTAACACACAATCATTAAATTTGGGAACAACTGAAAATCCTAAAAACATTAGCATAGCATCCAACCATACTCCTGATGAGAGAGAGAGATTTGAAAAAATATTCAAAAAATATGAAGAAGTGTTTGCTTGGTCTTATGAAGATATGACGGGGATAGATCGAGACATAGCCGAGCATCATATTCCAACTTACACTCATATAAAATCTATCAAACAAAAGCTTAGGCGATTAAGACTTGAGTGGGATGAATTGGTTAAAGAAGAGGTCACTAAGCAAATACAAGTGAAGTTCCTTGAAGTGATAGAATACCCAAATTGGCTAGCCAACATAGTACCTGTGCCAAAGAAAGATGGAAGAATAAGGGTCTGTGTAGACTATAGAGATTTGAACAAGGCTTCCCCTAAGGATGATTTTCCTTTACCTCATATAGATGTTCTCATTGATAGTGCAGCCTCTAGCGTGCTACACTCATTTGTAGATTGATTTTCCGGATACAACCAAGTGTTAATGGCCCAAGAGGATAAAGCTAAAACTGCTTTCATTACTACATGGGGTATATTTTGTTATAGGGTGATGCCTTTCGGCTTAAAGAATGTTGAGCAACTTATCAAAGGATGGCCACCACACTATTTCATGACATGATGCACAAAGAAGTTGAAGTATATGTTGATGATATGATAGTTATGTCGGATACAAGGGAGCAACACTTCCAAAACTTAGAATTATTCTTCGATAGAGCTTTGAAATATAAGCTAAGATTAAACTCAAAGAAGTGTGTATTCGGTGTTACTTCAAGCAAATTATTGGGACATGTAATTGGTCCGAATGGTATTGAGATAGATCCTGACAAAGTCAAATCAATCAGGGATATGCCAGCCCCAAAGACGGAGAGAGAAGTTCGGGGATTCATTGGTAAACTGCAGTACATTAGCAGATTTATAGCAAAGCTCACAACAATTTGTGAGCCTATCTTCAAATTGCTTAGAAAGAATCAGTCGGTCGTATGGAATGAAGAATGTCAAAAGGCCTTTGACCGAATAAAAGAATATTTGTTGAATCTGCTTTTTTTAAAACCACCTAAACTCGGCAAACCTCTATTACTATACTTAGCAGTAGAGGAAGAGTTGATAGGAGCCATGCTATCCCAAGAAAATGAATCAGGGATTAAGCATGCAGTTTACTATTATGAAATTAAGTATAGTATCATTGAAAAGACATGTATAGCCGTGGTTTGTTCTTCTAAGAAGTTGCGGCATTACTATCAATCGTATAGTGTGCAAGCAATTTCCAGGTTGGATCCAATGAAGTACTTGAGGGAGACTCCCTCTTTAATTGGAAAATATGGTCGATGGTTGATAATATTAGAAGAATTTGAGATTGAATATGTAACCAGGAAAACAATCAAAGGTAGAGCGGTGGCAGAATTCCTGGCCCAACAACCATTACCAGATAGCGAAGAGGTAATCTTGGAATTTTTGGATAAACATTTGGAAGCAATTGAAGTACAAGGGTGGAAAATGTATTTCGATGGAGCCGTGAATAGGAAAGGAGCAGGTTTGGGAGTTATACAAGAATCACCCGAAGGGGAACTCATCCCTTTAGCCAAAAAATTGAAATTTAGGGCAACCAATAATATGGTGGAGTACGAAGCTTGTATTTTTGGTTTGGAAACCCTAATGATTATAAAGGTGGATAAGGTGGAAGTTTACAGCGATTCATTGCTAGTTGTATCCCAAGTAAATGGAGAATGGGAGTTGAAAGAAGAAAAATTGAAACCATACCACCATTACTTGACCGTGATGAGGAAGAACTTTAAGGAGTGTAGGTTTATACACCTATCAAGGGAAGAAAATCAGATGGCTGATGCCCTAGCCACATTGGCTTCGGTATGGGAAAACCCTGTAAGCTTATTCCTTAAGCCTTTGATCTTGACCAGTTCATCAACTCCTTGCTATGAATATGAAACAATCATGGAAATTGATATAGACCATGATGCGTGGTATGATACTATAAGATGATTTTTGGAAGAAAGAGAACACCCGCCGGGGGCAACGAAGAAAGAGAGAAGAGCCATAAGGAGGTGGTCATTGCAATACATCACCTTCCATGGAGAATTATATAGAAGATGGCCTGATGGAGTGCATTTAAGATGTTTAAGAAAACCTGAAGTGGAGCGTATCATGTCAGAAATACATGTGGGAAGTTGCAGTCCGCACATGAATGGTTTGGCCCTAGTTAAGAAGATTATTCGACAAGGTTACTACTGCTTGACCATGGAGAAAGATTGTATTGAGTTTGTCAAGAAGTGCCAACAATGTCAGGTGTATGGTAACTTGAATCATATGCCTCTTCAAGAACTACATTCAATGTCTTCACCCTGGCCATTTGCCACCTGGGGTATTGTGAGCAGGGATTTTCGCCCCCACTCCCGGTGGAATGGTTCTTGAGACTTCGGCACTGTTTAGACTCGGGGCCTTAGAGAACATGGACCTAAGTTTGGAGAAAATGGAGTTGCCACCCAGACGGGCTGGTAAAAGAGAAAGGGGTGGATGACTCGATTCCTAAGGAATCCCCAACCCCCTAATGGGTTCAGAAAGTTGGGTACGTGTGGGGAAGATGAGAAATGGCCCAGCACCCCCACAACGCCCGGTTCATTGGAACCAGCCTCCTTTACAGGTCTTAATATTATAAAATTCTTAAATATAATAACATTATCCATATTACACACAATAATTAAAAGAAAGCATCAATATATTAAAATCAAAGCAATGTCCAAACAAAGCAAATAAATGGACACCCATCCAAGGATGGAAACATGTCCTTACATCACATGCCTAAATAGGACACCCACCAAAAAGGTAGAAACATGCCCTTTACATAGGTTCTAAAATAGAAAATCAAATTAAATTACATGATGTTTAACTAATGAGGTAGCCACCAAGTGGAAACATACCTCTTACAACTTTTGGAAATCTAAATTAATTGATAAAAGTAAATAATCATTCATCATAAATAAATCATTCATCAAAGCTATTAATCAAAATATAAAATAAACATCCATCCAAGATAAATTAAATAAATCAAGTATTGAAATTAAATAAATTAAAGCATAAGAAATAAATCAAAGCATAATCAAGTATGGAATTGAATAAAGCAAATAAAAGTCCAATTATGGCTACTCTAACTTTTTATGGAATTAAAATAAATTAGGTTTTATGTTTTAAAGGGTTGGTAAGACTCTTTGATTAACAAAATTATGGTTTGAATGATGATATCATGAAACTAAGGTTTTAAACACTTTAAAATACTTTAATTTGTGATTTTTGGTTATTGGGTTCCTAAGCTACTGTGTAAAATTTAGGTTTTTATGTTTTTATGTTTTTTAATGTTTTAAAAGGATTAGGGTTCATAAAAATTAGGGTTTAAGGTTTTAAAAGTGTTAGTGTTCATTATTTTGGGTTTAAAAGTTGAATTTTGGATTTTAGGATTTAGAAGTAGGGTCACGGGTGGTGAATAATTTTTAGGGTTTTAGAAATCAATTTGATAATTTCATGAAGTTTTATGAATTTAAACAAATAAATTAAAGTTTTTATAAGTAGAAAAGATGTTTTAGAAGACTTTTTGAATGAAATAGAACCTACTTTAAAATTTTAAAAGAAGCAGAATTTACATCTTAGTTTTGTTGAAAAATATGTTCAATTAGAGTTTTAAGGTTTTTAAGAAGAAAAAATAACAATTTTAAGCCTTTTGGAAGATAAACCAACAAAATAATATTTTTTTTTTGCTTTAGAAAAACTAAATTAAAGTTCAAAGGTTTTTAATTTTGATTTCATAGATTTGCTACTGTGTAAAAAAAAACAATTAAAGAAAATTAATTAACACATACCTTTTTTTGATGATTTCTCCAAAAATAATTCTTCTTGGATGAACTAGCTCAAAAGACAAGATTTTTTTGCCTTTGAATCCTCCAAATCGTGCTACTGCTGTTCCAGAAAAAAATTGAATTGAATTTCTTCTTTTCCTTCCTTGATTTGGTTTCAAATTTTCCAAACACCTCTTGGATTTTTTGCCTCCCTTAAATTAATTGCCTTTGGTCCTTATTTATAGTGCTTTGAGGTTGTCTATTCTTAATTAGCTAAGGTAAGTAATATTAATAAAAAAAATGAAACCAAAACCTAATTGGATTAGGTTTCAAAAAATTTGCATCGAAAAATTTACGCTACCGAAAAAAATTGCTGCGGAAAAACTGCGCTGGCAAAAAAAATCTACCGCAGCTGGCTGCGGCAGCACGCGCGGAGCGGTCCCATAAGCTATTTTGCAGGCAGAAAATTTTTGCATGCGAAATAGCACAGTGATTTCTCCCACGGGCCCGCGCGACGATTTTTTTGTCTTCGATTTTTCCGACTCCAATTTTTATTTTTATTTTTTGACTTTTATTTGTTTATTTCTATTTTTTATTAATAAAAATTTGATACTAAATCAAAAATTATTTAATAAAAATTATTTTGGACCAATTAGACAACAAAAATCATTTTGGACTAAATAAAACATATTGGACCGGATTGGGTCAAAAATTAAAGGTCTACAGTTTGCCCCCTGCTTGAATGATCTAAAACCTTAGTGAAAGAGATTGAAAAGCAATAAGACTTAATTTTTGATGAAACGGTTGAGGTTTTGGGTTCTGGACCCGGTTCGAGTTCTGGACTCAAGGATAATTCTAGGTTCAGGACCTAAGGAAAATTTGGGTTCTGGACCCGGTTCGAGTTCTGGACTCAAGGATAATTCTAGGTTCTCGACCTAAAGAAAATTTGGGTTCTGGACCCGGTTCGAGTTCTGGACTCAAGGATAATTCTAGGTTATGGACCTAAAGAAAATTTGGGTTTTGGACCCGGTTCGAGTTCTGGACTCAAGGATAATTCTAGGTTCTAGACCTAAGAAAAATTTGGGTTCTAGACCTGGTTCGAGTTCTGGAGTCAAGGGAGATTCTAGGTTTTGGACCTAAGGAAAATTTGGGTTCTTGACCCGGTTCGAGTTCTGGACTCAAGGATAATTCTAGGTTCTGGACCTAAGGAAAATTTGGGTTTTGGGCCAAGTATTGGGTACTTGGACCCAAGATTGATTTGATTTGGGTACTTGGACCCAAGATTAATTTGATTGGGTACTTGGACCCGAGATTGATTTAATTTGGGTACTTAGACCCGGGACTGGGTACTTGGACTCGAGAATGGGTGCTTGGACCTGAGATTGAGTTTGACTGACTTTTTATCATTTGAGAAGTCTGACTGCTCCGGCTGTTTTATGCATTGTGATTCTTCACCATCAAAATGGATCTTCGCCCTTTGAGATAGGGTCTTCACCCTTAAAACTAGATCTTGATCCTTTGAGATCGGGTCTTCACCCTTAAAAATGGATCTTCATCCTTTGAGATCGGGTCTTTGCCCTTGAAAATGGATCTTCATCCTTTGAGATTGGGTCTTCACCCTTGAAAATGTATCTTCATCCTTTGAGATTGGGTCTTCACCCTTGAACATGGATCTTCATCCTTTGAGATCGGGTCTTCACCCTTGAAAATGGATCTTTATCCTTTGGAGGTCGGGTCTTTACCTTGGCTTCAGCTCTTTTAGCTGGATTGGTCTTTTGTCTTTTGCATCTTCATTCTTTTGAGAGTTCTAATGTTCCATTCTTTTGTTCTTTCTTTTTGCAAAGATTTAGCTATTTTTAATTGGACCTTATATCCTCTCCTTGTCCCCCTGTGTGGTAAAATATTTGTAAGTGAGTTTAAAAATATTTGGTATATAAACTCAAAAAATTGAAAAGGTGAAACTTTGCCCCCTGTGTAGGCTCAAACCAAAGATTTTATCCATGCAAGCTTTGATTGATGTTTTTGCCGTCTTGTTCTTCGCATAAGCACGCATTTCTTCTCTTTGCAAGATTACTGGAGCTTTCTCAAGTAATGGGCTTTCTATGCCCCCCTGATTTGACATCTTCTTTTGATTTTTCACTTCACAGAGTGTTTGCTGTTCACCTTGATAAAGAATAGATAATACAAGACAAGAAAGTGCGATGTGATATGCTCATATATGCATGATATGCATGAATAATACTTACAATTATTCCATCGACTCACAGACTGAGGTGATTAGCAGAAGTGTTCTCATTGGTTCCTTTTTGACGCTTGTTCAAGTCTTGCATTGGAATTATAGAAAGCTTTGCATTTATGGCTTTTATCTTCAAGATGTTGAAAACATGAGTGGTGGAGACCCCAAGCAGCAGAGTCAGGGATACATCCATAGCATGTCGGCTGATAGATTCTTTATGACCTTACTAATAATCATTTCCTTTGCCCAATGTGTCCTTTGGAGGTTCAACATACTTCCCTTAACTTGAAGGCTTTGTATGACAAAACATTTTTTGAATTTTTTGAATTTTGATTTTGAAATCAAATGTTGGCTTTGCCAAATCAATGTCAATGTACCTCAGGACTTGATAAATTAACATATCTATAACATGACAACCCTAGTTACCGTACTAAACTTGGGAATTATTTCTATTTAAGCTAGAATTGTTGCACTTCAGATAGGCACATACACATTACTTGGCCAAAGGACTCATTTGAGTTTAAATATTGACTATCTCATATGCATGCTTATCCAAACTATCTCCATTAATAGACTCTACCTACCAAGAGAGATCAACAGGTCTTTGATAGGCTTGAAATGGGGTCTATGATGGACATGGGTTAAATGAAGGCCATTTTGAGATTGGAGCTGGTGTGACACAATGGACAAACCCTCACACTACAAATTTCTTGTTTGAACTTTAGGCAGTTGGGAGCAATCTTGCTAGACTCC
The DNA here is from genome assembly GCA_947685225.1 of Garcia nutans. Taxonomy (NCBI): domain Eukaryota; kingdom Viridiplantae; phylum Streptophyta; class Magnoliopsida; order Malpighiales; family Euphorbiaceae; genus Garcia; species Garcia nutans. The sequence continues at coordinate 9,451,569 of CANTUV010000068.1, forward strand.
AAATTCTTTCTATATCTTCTTGGTATTAATCTGGATCTTGATTAGGACAGTCTTTGCCCTTGCAAAAAGTTTAAGACCCAAATTCGTTTCTTTTCTTCTTCTCCCGTTTCTTTCCACTTTATTTTTCTGACTCTTCCCTCTCTTTGAGCATTTTATCATTTTTTTTATCCTTCTTCCTTGTAGGACTGTCAAGCACAGAACTTTCAAGAACTGAATGGTCTTTCTCCTTTTTCTTTGATTTTGATCGAATCTTTGGTTGGGTTGGACCAACTCAAGTCAATCCGTCCTTATAAACCAAATGGAAGCCTTTTGTTGTCTTAGGTAAAAGAGAACTCAGCTGGCTTTTTGAACTGCCTTTTTAGGTTTTCTTTTTTTTTTCTCTTTTTTTTCTTTCCTTTTTCTTTTCTTTTGTCTCTTTTTTCTTTTTCTCTCTTTTTTTCTTTTTTTTTTCTTTTTTTCTCTCTTTTTTTTTCGATTCTAGCTCTACAAGAGTTGTCTTATTTGTACCAACTTGGACTTCCAATAATGGATGAGTGGAGTGACATAAATCTTCTTTAATAGGGATAAATCATTTGTTACTCTAATGATGATGTTGTTTTGATATATTGGAGATATTAAGGGAACTTCAACTACCCTTATGGTATTTGAAAAATTCAACTACCCTTATGATCTTGAGAACTTCAACTATCTTTATGGTCTTGAGAACTTTAACTATCTTTATGATCTTGACTAATCATTGCTTTCTTTGATCTTCTTGCCTATTCATCTTAGTGATCATAAGACTTGTCAAAAGTATCACAATAGCTCAGGTAGGTTATTGGGGTTTTTAAGCCAATGAAACGAAAGCTAAAATTTTATGAAGGCTCAAAGGGACAACTAGGGATTGATATTTAATTGGGTGGATACTAGTTGTTGGCTAAGCAAACAATGCCTAGATCATTTCTCTCTTAAATAAGCAGAGTTCAATTTCACCTCGAAAGCTTGTCAAAGCATGTTCTAAGACTGACTAGGACCTAAACAAAGATAATTATGCAGGAGCCCTCTCTAAGTAAGCATACACAACTCAATGCTATAGAGCAATTCCCTCACCTAGTAAAGTCATTCGAGTCATGATGCATAAATATATTAATTCATGAATGTCAACCTAGATTCCTCAGTGGTTGAGCACCAAAATGAATAAAGACCAACAAAAATTTTAATGAAAGTAATTTATTCAAACAAACATAATTTAAAAAACATAATAGTTCCAAAATATTAAAGAAAGTAAAATTGAAAAGCAACATTCAAGCTAAGGAAAGTTCGTTGAGTTTAAGCTTCTTTCACATCTTCAATATTTCCATCTTGAAAGGAGGATAAGACAAAATCTTCTTCCAATCCTTTTCCCACCATGAAGGTTGCTGGTGGAGGCACCCTGTTGAACCTTGGAAATGGATTATCTTTGGTGTTGGGCTTATCCGGCTCGGGTAGCCTGCCTGTAACACCCCTTCTCAACCTACATATGTAAGCCGAGTAGAGGCGCCACACTATCCTAATGTTGCTACCAATTTTACTTAGTCAAATTTTTAGTTTCGATTTTTACAGAAATTTTGCCATAGTATTGCCTAAAAATTGAGTCCCAAGTGTCGACAAAACTGGTTTTTTTTTCTGATTTTTAAAACATTTTACACAAACCAATGCAAATAAAATCATTCTCAGTACACTCCCAATAAATCCCCCTTATAACCTCAACTACAACCTGCAAAAAGGATTTACACTTCTAGTACAATATAAAGTAAAGGTTTATTATGAAATACAGTAGATAAAATATTTGTTCACTATGCAGCGGAAAATAACAATATTTACAAATTCATATATATATCCAAACTCAAGTTTTACAACCCATAAAATTTATACATTTCTTTGGCAGTCAGTCTTTGATCTTTAAGCCCACTATCAACACCTCAAAATCTAGACTTGACTCGGCCTAGAGGAACTCTCTGGTTCTTCCCTGTCACCTGCGCGAAGAATCACATTCGCGCTAAGCCAACGGCTTAGTTGTACAAATTACAGTGCTATGATGCTTTAATGCCATGCTAATGTCACACAATAAAGATTCAAGATCAATTCAAGAGAATATTATATTTCAAATCTTACCGGTTTCAATAATGTATGTATAGTAGTCATCTCATTATTCATTTGTTTCACCATTCAATAGTCACATTTAAACAAACACAAGCATGGGCCCAAAAATAATCTAATATGCTATTCAAAGTTCAGAGTTACTGTTTTGGTCTATAATCATAATCATCAATACATTTATCCATGGATATTCAACTAGATTTGAGTTTACGACCCAGTCATTTCACCCAATCTAGTTTTAATAATTTGTTTTTGAGGTTTACGACCCGGTCATTTCACCCCAAAAACATCACATTTCACATTTTTCAACTGGAATCGGCTTACGACCCGGTCATTTCACCTATCCAGTGATTCATAGGCATGCCGCCAAAACCAGAACTTTGAAAATTGAATAAACATATTAGGCACACAACCATTTCATTCATTTGTTTATCAATATATTTTCATTTTATTTCTCATTTCATATTCCACAATTAATTAGGCAACCATGCCTCCATTATATATTTCATTTGCATATCATAGCCAATAACCATGGCATCATATCTCAAATGATCTCAAATCACAATAAAACAATTCTTCATAATATCATATCTTTCACATTTCATTTCATCATCACATCTTTTACATTTCATATTCCATATTTCATTTCATCATTCAAATGGATATAATCAATGGCATTAACACATATTTTACATACTCATCACAACATTCACATCATACCAAACATACATTATTAATATGCATTAACAATGTATTAGATTTCTTAACACATTTACAATCAAATGTATGTTAAATCTCAACATCATATGAATGTATGAAATAATGTAATTTGTACTTACCTTAAAACCAACTCACACCAATCTATACACTTACTCTTCCAAGAATCCTCAACACTTAGGCTAGGGCAAATCAACCTCTTCACAACCTAATCCAAAAGGAGTATTAGCAAAATGACCATATGAATACTACATTCTGGTTTTAGACTCTACTCTATCCTTATTTTGAAAATTTGTATAAAATAATCTACTTGACTAAAAATTCTAAAATTTTTACAGAACTAAATTTTACATCTTAAAATCATTCCTTTAAAATTTCAGATCAAACTGAATACAAAATCTTGGTCAAATAGTTCACTCAACCAGACTGCCCCAATTGCCCTGCATCCTGGCAGCAGTTCTGAACTTTGTGAATTCCATAAATTAAATTCACTCAACGTGGTTCCAAATTATTTTTCTCAAATACTAGACTCACTAAGAAACAACATATCCAAAATTCAATTGAATATGATTTTTCTACATTTTATTAAAAATCCCGAAATATAGCTATCTCAGTTAAGGTACCTGCTGGAACAGGTTTAGTAAACATAATCTTTCCAAAATCATAACCATTCCAAAATCGAATCAACATATTTTTCAGTCATTCTAGACTCATAGAGACACAACATATCAAAAATTCACTTCAAGAACATTTTTCTATATTTAATTAAAAATCATACAAGTCACAGCCTTTACTAATTGTAAAACAGAAAAAAAATTTCACTAAACACAACTCTTACTCTTCCATCACCAACACCAACATAACTTCTTGTCTTTAATTCCATTTCAACACTTTTACACACACCATACACAAACACACTCCAACCATCAACAACACTCCATCAAACTCAAACAAAATTCCAAATAGAACAAGAGAAAACTTACCAAAAATGATGAACTTCTTGAATTTCTAACTTGTTTTCTTCTTTCAATTAGCTCTTAAACTTCAAAAACCCTCACTTGCTCTCTTGTTTCCTTGAGGTCCGGCCAACACAAAGAGAAAAGGAAAAAAAATGACAAAGTGAAGAGACAAAGTCAAATTTCCCCTCTCTTTAAACCTCCACCAAGCAATTTTAAAAGAAAATTATCTAAATACCCTCTTCTATACAATTAAACTCCCTTTCACTTACTTGCCCTTTTTAGTAATTTCATACATAACCAAAATAAATATCCTCTTCCTTTGACCATCCATTTGACTTGTGTATATGTTATATATATGTCCATATATACAACATATACACTCCTCTTTAAATTATTTTCTCTTTCCAATAACATATACATTTTAATTCAAATAAAACAACAATTATACTAAAACTTCTAGGGCACATTTTGGGATATTACACTGCCACTATCAATCAAATTCTGGATCTCATGCCTCAACTTCATGCAATTGTCTGTTTCGTGTCTAGGCCTTTGATGGAATTGGCAAAATGCACTAGTATCAAAGTTAGGAGGAAGAGGATTAGGCAAAGGACAAGGAGTCAAGGGTTGTAACAATCCCTTCTTTTGTAGCTTATTGAGAACCCAAGACAGTGGCTTCCCTAATTCTGAAAGCTGTCTCATTCCTCCTTGACTAGTGACATTAACATCAGCTTCCTTTTGTGCGCTTTGATTACCAGGTTGATAGCTCCCTTTCTCGTTCCTTTTTGTTGCAAAGCGGCTCTTCTCCCTTTCCCATTCTTCAATTTGCAAACCAGCTTAGAGAAGGTCTTTGAAATCCCTTATAAGGGTGTGAGACATCCTTTCACGAAGATTAGGCAACACCCCTCTCACGATCATCCTTATTTGATCAGATTCATCGGGCCTTTTCTTGAGCAAAGGAGCCTTATTTCTCCATCTCTTCACATAGTCTACAAAATTCTCATTTGGCCTTTGTCTAATGGACTCCACTTCCATTAAGGTAACTTCCATCTCGATATTATATCCATATTGTTGGATGAAGGCCTTGTAAAGCAAATCCCAATTCTTTTGTGTTCCATCATCTAAGGTATTGAACCAATTTTGGACAACAGGATCCAATGAGAGAATGAAGTACCTTAGAGTTTGAGCCTTAGTAGCTTGGGCAGAATGCATGGCAGTGATATACTGCTTCAAATGGAGATGAGGATTTCCGATGACATTGTACTTTGCAAAGGATGGCATCTTGAATTTGTATGGAACTTCTTCATCTAGCTCAAATAATTTGTCAATCTCTGACATCTCTTCAGTCTTCATTTTCTTCTCAAATTTCTTTTCTAAATCAGCAATCATCTTTTCAACATCAGAAGTCTCGGTCTTTTTAATAGTTGCCTTCTCAACGACCTTTGGTTCTTTCTTCTTTTCTTGAACCTCGTGGTAGTATTGAGCCCAATCATCATCATCATCAATGATCACATTTTCATCATCAAAAACCACTTCACTAACTTTGGTCTTCCTTTTGTCCTTTGGTTTCTTAGTGCTAGCAGATGCCTCGGCATGGTTTTCTAAGATTGCAGTCAATTGGTTCTTTATGGTCTCAGCTAGGGCCTCTTTGATTTCTTCCATCTTGGCATTAAGGGCTTCATCCACCATCCTTTGAATTTGTTTGGGCTCCATTGCTTTAGGTGAGCAAGTGATTGAGTCGTTGCTAGATACTTCATCTCCGGCGTAGGTCGGATTGTTGTAAGCTTTAGAACTATCATAATCCAGGGCTGTGAGCCAGAGAGGATCAATGATATGAGATGCAAATGTATGCATGTATGCATGTATGCACAAACAATCAACAAATAAGGATAAATAGGATGTTCCTTCCAACCTTATAACATCCACACACGAATGACGAGTCCCTTTTTCCTAGGTATATGGTTAACAAAATACCAACATGGGGTATCTTGCTTTCGAATAATTCCCTCGGACGTTTTAACCAATAGTTATATTTTCGAAAATGGAAATCAATCCATGGTAATTCCCATTAATTAGGTTTTAATCCATTCAACCAACTATAGTAGCTTTTATGCTATATCGGATTAAAACGAAATTAAGAGGTTTATTATAAATAGATTTCTCACTTGAAAAGATAACTAATGGTTCATGCCAAAAACAAGCCCATGGTTAATTTATTCCTAGTGTAAACTAGGCCCACAATTGATTTTTGGTATTTCATAATTGACCTAGATATTTTTGCAAGCTCTTTGTAAGAAAAGGTTGGGTGAAAATAGTTTTGTTTCTAAGCCCAACGTAAAAGATTTTAGAAAAATGGATTTTGGGCTTAGTATTTGGGCCATGGGCCAAAGAATTTTTGATTTGTTTTTAGAAAAGTTTTATGTCCAAAGACCATCTTAAAAATTTTGAAAAATAGCTTTGGTCTTTTAGACTTTAAAGAAAAATTTATTTTGAGCTTACAATATACTTACGTCATATTAGGAAAAGAACAAACCAAATAAGCCATGATTTAGACTAAGATAAACTAACCATAGTCAAACAACATGCATTTGGGGTAAAACCTAAGGAAAGTAACTAGGCCAATTACATGAGCTTTAGTCTTTGGGTAAAAAGGCTTAGGTTCCCATAGCAAGTATATACCAAATGGTACAAGGCTATGAGTGGTTATGCCATGCTCGATCTCCATACCTTAAGTGAAAGTATGGTATCCCTCACATAACATAACACGAGTAACACGGGTGTCCTAACTCACGCACACGATGCAATCTAAGATGATGCGATGGATAATATCATTATAAGAAAGAATAGAATAATATAAAGACCAACGGAATCAACTTCTCTTATCCCCAGTGGAGTCGCCACTGTGAGCGGGGATTTTCGCCCCCACTCCCGGTGGAATGGTTCTTGCGACTTCGACACTGTTTAGGCTCGAGGCCTTAGAGAACACGGACCTAAGTCCGGAGAAAATGGAGTCGCCACCCGGACGGGCCAGGAAAAAAGAAAGGGGTGGATGACTCGATTCCTAAGGAATCCCCAACCTCCTAATGGGTTCGGAAAGTTGGGTACATGTGGGGAAGATGAGAAATGGCCCAGCATCCCCACAATGCCCGGTTCATTGGACCGGCCTCCTTTACAGGTCTTAATATAATAAAATTCTTAAATATAATAACATTATCCATATTACACATAATAATTAAAAGAAAGCATCAATATATTAAAATCAAAGCAATGTCCAAACAAAGCAAATAAATGGACACCCATCCAAGGATGGAAACATGTCCTTACATCACATACCTAAATAGGACACCCACCAAAAAGGTAGAAACATGCCCTTTATATAGGATCTAAAATAGAAAAGAAAATTAAATTACATGATGTTTTACTAATGAGGTACCCACCAAGTGGAAACATACCTCTTACAACTTTTGGAAATCTAAATTAATTGATAAAAGTAAATAATCATTCATCAAAAATAAATCATTCATCAAAGCTATTAATCAAAATATAAAATAAACATCCATCCATGATAAAATAAATAAATCAAGTATTGAAATTAAATAAATTAAAGCATAAGAAATAAATCAAAGCATAATCAAGTATGGAATTGAATAAAGCAAATAAAAGTCCAATTATGGCTACTGTGACTTTTTATGGAATTAAAATAAATTAGGATTTTATGTTTTAAAGGGTTGGTAAGACTCTTTGATTAAGAAAATTAAGGTTTGAATGATGATATCATGAAACTAGGGTTTTAAACACTTTAAAATACTTTAATTTGTTATTTTTGGTTATTGGGTTCCTAAGCTATTGTGTAAAATTTAGGTTTTTATGTTTTTATGTTTTTTAATGTTTTAAAAGGATTAGGGTTCATAAAAATTAGGGTTTAAGGTTTTAAAAGGGTTAGTGTCCATTATTTTGGGTTTAAAAGTTGAATTTTGAATTTTAGGATTTAGAAGTAGGGTCACGGGTGGTGAATATTTTTAGGGTTTTAGAAATCAATTTGATAATTTCATGAAGTTTTATGAATTTAAACAAATAAATTAAAGTTTTTATAAGTAGAAAAGATGTTTTAGAAGACTTTTTGAATGAAATAGAACCTACTTTAAAATTTTAAAAGAAGCAGAATTTACATCTTAGTTTTGTTGAAAAATATGTTCAATTAGAGTTTTAAGGTTTTTAAGAAGAAAAAATAATAATTTTAAGCCTTTTGGAAGATAAACCAATGAAATAAAGTTTTTTTTTTGCTTTAGAAAAACTAAATTAAAGTTCAAAGGTTTTTAATTTTGATTTCATAGATTTGCTACTGTGTAAAAAAAACAATTAAAGAAAATGTAATATCCCAAAATGTACCCTAGAAGTATTGGAGTAATTATTGTTATTATTGGATTAAGTGTATTTATTTTATTGGAAAGAGAGTTGAGGTTAGAGTAATGTGTATATGTTGTATATATTGTGATATACTTAACATATACAAATATTTGTTTGAAGGGTATAAAGGTAATTATTTTGAAATTGAGTTAGTGGATTAAGATGGGTGGATGGTGATGTTTGAGATTATTTTATTTTTTATTTGTGTGGAGGAGAATGTTTTGAGGAGAGAGAGGGTTAATGTTTGACTTTTCTTTCTTTTCCTTTTCTTCCTTCTTCCTCTCTTCTCGTGTCTCTCATTTTCCTTTTCTTCTCCTTTCTTTGCTTTGGACGGCAGCAGCAAGAGAACAAGAGAGAGGGAGAGATTTGACCTTCCAAGCTCAAGATTGAAGAAGTTTTCAAGAGATCAAGGAGGAATTTAAGAGTTTTCTTCATTCTTGGTAAGTTTCCTCTTGATTCCCTTGTTTTCTTTGAGTTTGTGTTGTGGGTTTGGTGATTTATGGTTGTTGATATGGATATGTTTGAGTGTGTTGTGTTTAAGAGTGTTGGGTTTACTTGATCTTTGATTCTTGGGTTGGATTGAAGAAAAGAGTAAGATTGAAAGGAAGAATAAGTTTGTTGGTTAAGATTGAGTTGTGGTTGTGTTTAGAGTTTTTGATGATGTTGTGATTTGGTCTTGGATGTGTATTTTGAGTTGTGTTGGTGTTTTTGCAAGGTTGTTATGGTTTTGGGTGTGTCTAGTTGAGTTTTGTTGAAGTGGAAGATGGTGGAAGATTGTTGTTTGTTGGTTGGATTGTTGTTTTGGCCGGAATCTGGGTTTTTGGCCTGACACGCCCAGGAGCACGTCCAGGTCTTTAGGCGTGTCAATTGTGTTGGATGGCAGTAGGTGTGACACGGCCATTAACACGCCCGTGTTAGTGAGCGTGTCATAGCTACTGTGACTTTGGGGAATTGACACGGCCAGGAACACATTCATGATGTTGGACGTGTCGATACTTCTGAGAGACAGTAGGTATTACACGCCCAGTGACACGCCCGTGGTCCTGAACGTGTAAATGCTTCTGTGTTGTGGAGTTAGGGCACGGTCAGGGACACGCCCGTGTGGGTGAGCGTGTCCAGTTTAGAGTTTGCCCTAATTGATTCTTAGTCTTATGATCTTATGTGAGTTTCCTCATTGTTCTGAATTAGGTTGTGAAGAAGGTGAATTGCCTTAATTATTTGGTGAAGGACTTGTTAAGAGGAAGTGTTTAGAATTGTGTGGATTTCTTTTGAGGTAAGTACAAACCTTGCATTATAACATACATTCATGTGATTTTGGAACTTATACATTTGAGTGTGAATGTACTAAGTAATTTCATTGTATTGTTGATATGTTTGAATAATGTTATGTTTTATACAATATGAACCTCATGAAATGTAATATGGTATATGTATGTGTTATGAAAATGAAAGATGTGATGATAAGATGATGTGTAAAGCCATTGTGATTGGCTATATTGATTCAAATGAGGCATGTTTTCCTAGTTGATTGTGGAATGAGAAATGAATTGAGAAAAAGATTTATAAAGAGATATATGAAATGGTTGTGTGCCTAATATGTTTATTCAAATTTCAGAGTACTGGTTTTGGTGGCATGCCTATATAAAGGTAACAGTCTAGCCGGGTTGAGGATCTCTTCAATTGAATTGAATTGATGATCCAAGAGACTGGGTCTGTTACACTAAATGAAATGTGAAAATGAAATTTATGAAAAGTAACAGTCTAGCCGGGTTGAGGATCTCCTCGATTAGTCGGGTTGATGGTCCAAGAGACTGGGTCTGTTACTAGTAACAGTCTAGCCGGGTTGAGGATCTCCTCATGTTAATGGGTTGATGGTCCAAGAGACTGGGTCTGTTACACTATCCATGGATAGAGATATGATATATATTGCCTACGGGCTTGATCATTGTGATTATAAACCAAAGCAGTAACTCTGAACTTTTAATATCATATTAAATGCTTGTTGGGCCCATGTGTGTCTATGTTAAATGTGTGAGTAATGGATGATGATACAATTATTGAAATAATGAAATGTAACATCCATAAAATAAAGTGTATTGAGTATGATCTATACTGTTTGAATGTATGACATAGCATAATATCATTATAGTTTGTTCTACTGAGCTGTTGGCTCAGCGCGATTGTGGTTCACCGCGCAGGTGACAGGATTGAACCCGAGAGTTCCTCTAGACCTAGTGAGTCTAGGCGTTGAAGAGTTGATTTTTGGACTTAAAGATCAGAGAAGAGCTACCACTCATGTATATATTTTATATTTGTAACTTTTGATTTTGATGCAAATGTATTGGGAAACATTTGTTATATTTTCCGCTGCGTTTTAAATAAACTTTCTATCTATTTCGTTTTATAAACTCATTTAAAGGTTTTGAATTTGTTCATAGTATATAAGAGTCATGTCATGTGTGTTTTGTAACCGTGACATTTCTATATTCAGTATACATATATTACGATCGTATTAGCATGCTGTGTACGTATACGGGGTATAGGGGTGTTACAATTGTTTTGGTATCAGAGCCTAGGCTTGAGATTCTCAACCTAGGTAAACTGTAAGAAAAATGATATTTTGATTTTAAAAGTTGGTTTTTGAATAAAATATATATTTAGTATTGGCAGTCTCTGATCTTTAATAAGGTGTATTCTGCTATGTTTGCAGATATAGGTTGTAATGGATCCTCATTCACGTCATTTTGTTGAGGGAAGTGCAGAGAGTGTAGCTCCGGAAGAGAGTAGAGATGAGGTTAGAATTGATAGAGCCGGTGAGGCACCTGCTTCTGGGTCAGGGAGACCAGTTGGTGATGAGGTTCCACCAGCTTGGTTCAGGCATATGATGGAAGTGATGAGACAAACACCAGTGCAACCACCGCTACCACCACCTCAGCCTCAAGTACCAGTGAGACAGTATGATAAGTTGAGGAAGTTTGGGGCAGAAGATTTTCTGGGTACTATAGATCCAGCAGTGGCTGAGCAGTGGCTAGATAAAGTACAGAGGATCTTTATTCAGTTGCAAGCCACTCCAGAGGAAAAATTTGATTATGCTAGGTCATTATTGCAGAAGGATGCATATGACTGGTGGAAAACAGTGCCTCACGCTATGGATGATCCACCTACCTTGTCTTATGCTGACTTTCTCAGAGAGTTTGAGCTGAAGTATACTCCTAGGGAGTATAAAGATGTTAAAAAGATGGAGTTTCTGAGTTTGAAACAAGACCACAGGACAGTAACAGAGTATGAGGTCGAGTTCATCAGATTGAGTCATTATGCTGGAGGTATTATATCTGATGAGATTGACAGATGCAGAAGGTTTGAGGAGGGATTGAGGCCCTCTATTTTGTGTCTTGTGGCTGGTTCCAGATACCAGGATTTCTCCTAGCTTGTTGCTGCAGCTAGGAGTGTAGAGAGAGCCCAGGGCATTGCAACATCTGCTTCTGAGGAGGAGACTAGAGTGAGAAGGCCCCAGTTTGAGACAGGGTCTTCATCTGTGAAGAGAGGTAGAGGCAGCTTTGTTCCTAGGACCAGCAGGAGTCAGAGGCCAGTTGGTAGGTCAGTGCAGTTTCAAAGACAGAGATCGAGACCTACGGTTTCAGTGACGAGTGCTCCGACTCCAACGGTTCAGAGGTTCACTCCACCTATATGTGCTCAGTGTGGGGGGTCACATAGAGGCGTTTGTTGGATAAGTAGGGGACCAGCTGTGTGCTTCAGATGCGGATCCCCTGATCATTTCATTAGAGAATGTCCTGAGGTACAGGAGCAGAGGTCGGTGGATACTGCAGCTTCACGACCTAGTTTTAGCAGAGGAGGTAGAGGAGGCAGAAGTTTTAATAGAGGGGGTCGATCTGGGTTCAGTCAGAGAGGAGGCTCTTCATCTATGGACAGTAGAACAGATGAGGCTGGACCTTCCCAAAGAGTTTATGTGATGCAGAGGCAGCCAGATGCTTCAGCTGTTATTGCTGGTACATTTTCTTTATTTGGCATTTCAGTACTTGCTTTAATTGATCCAGGATCTACTCATTCATACATAAGTGCATCCATTTTGCCTATGACTGATTTGCATTCTGAGTCCCTAGGATTTGATGTCTTGGTGACAAATCCTTTAGGGCATAGTGTGGTTGTTAGTAAGGTGCACAGAGATAGTGCAGTTGTTGTGCAAGGAGAGGAATTTCCTGGTGATTTGATTGAGATGCCATTTAAAGAGTATGATTTGATTTTGGGCATGGACTGGTTGTCTAGACATGAAGCTGTGGTAGATTGTAAGAAGAAGTGTGTTACTTTGAGAACTAGTGATGATAGAATTGTGATGGTATCTAGCGAGCAGAGACAATTTGCATCCTTGTTGATTTCAGCTGTTTCAGCTAGGAAGCTGATTAGAAAAGGGTGTGATGCCTATCTCGCTCATGTTTTGGATACCAGGGTAGAGGGTTCTCAGTTTGATAGCATTCCCATAGTAGCTGAGTTTCCAGATGTATTTCCAGAGGAGTTGCCAGGATTGCCTCCTGAGAGAGAGGTAGAGTTTGGTATTGATTTGTTGCCAGGTACCACTCCTATCTCTATTACTCCTTATAGAATGGCACCTGTTGAATTGAGAGAGTTGAAGGTGCAGTTGCAGGAGTTGCTGGATAAAGGATTCATTCGCCCTAGTGTTTTGCCATGGGAAGCTCCTGTTTTGTTTGTAAAGAAGAAAGATGGTACTATGAGATTGTGTATCGATTATAGGCAATTGAATAAAGTGACTATCAAGAATAAATATCCTTTGCCTAGAATTGATGATCTCTTTGATCAATTGAAGGGAGCAGCAGTATTTTCCAAGATTGATTTGAGATCAGGGTACCATCAGTTGCGGGTCAGAGCTGAGGATGTGCCCAAGACAGCTTTTCGAACCAGGTATGGGCATTATGAGTTTCTAGTGATGCCTTTTGGGTTGACGAATGCACCTGCAGCTTTCATGGATTTGATGAATAGGGTGTTTAGGCCCTATCTGGATCAGTTTGTGGTAGTCTTCATTGATGATATTTTGGTGTATTCTCGTAATTAAGAAGAGCATGACAAGCATCTGCGGATTGTATTGCAAATCTTGAGAGAGAAGCAATTGTATGCTAAGCTGTCAAAATGTGAGTTCTGGCTAGATCAAGTAACTTTCCTCGGTCATATAGTTTCATCAGATGGCATTAGAGTTGATCCGAGTAAAGTTGAAGCTATTATGAATTGGAGTCCACCAAAGTCTGTGACTGAAGTTAGAAGTTTTCTGGGTTTGGCAGGCTATTATCGACGCTTTGTGAAAGGATTTTCTTTGATAGCTACTCCACTTACCAGATTACTTCAAAAAGGAGTTAGATTTGTGTGGACTGATCCGTGTCAAGCTAGTTTTGAGCAGTTGAAAGAGATGTTAACTCAAGCACCTGTTCTCACTTTACCTGTGGAAGATAAACCATATGTGATCTACAGTGATGCTTCACATAGTGGTTTGGGTTGTGTTTTGATGCAAGAGGGTAAAGTGATAGCTTATGCTTCTCGACAGTTGAAGCCACATGAGCTAAACTATCCAACCCATGACTTGGAGTTAGCAGCCATTGTGTTTGCATTGAAGATTTGGCGACATTACTTGTATGGAGAGAAATGTTTTATTTACACTGATCACAAAAGTTTGAAATATTTGGGGGTTCAGAAAGAGCTTAATCTTCGACAGAGACGGTGGTTGGAATTGATTAAAGACTACGATTGTTTGATTGATTATCATCCAGGTAAAGCAAATGTTGTTGCTGATGCCTTGAGTCGGAAGTCTTTAGCAGGTTTGACTGCTTATTCGCTCTCGTTGCTTGTTGAGTTGAGAGCGTTGCATGCTAGCTTTATATCTTGTGATGATGGTGCATTGTTGGCACAATTGCAGCTGAGACCAGTGTTGTTAGATCAGATTAAAGAGGCTCAATTGATTGATGAGAAAATTCAGAAGATTGTTTCAGATTGCCAAAAAGGGGAGAGCCGAGATTTTCTTGTGAAAGGTGATGGGAGCTTATGGTTTAAGAGTAGACTGTGTGTGCCAGATGATATTAGTTTGAGAAGGATTATTTTAGAAGAAGCACATCAATCAGTTTTTGCTATGCATCCGGGCAGTACGAAGATGTATCATGATTTGAGACAGCATTACTGGTGGTCTGGTATGAAGAGAGACATTGCAGAGTTTGTATCCAAATGTCTCACATGTCAGAGGGTTAAAGCAGAGCATCAGGTCCCAACAGGGTTACTTCAACCTTTATCAGTGCCTGAGTGGAAATGGGAAAGAGTGACTATGGACTTTGTGTCTTGTTTACCATTGACACAGAGAAAACATGATGCCATTTGGGTGATTATTGATAGGTTGACTAAGACAGCTCATTTTCTTCCGGTTCGGATGGATTATTCTCTTGAGAGATTGGCTGAGCTGTATATTAGTGAGATTGTGAAATTGCATGGAGTCCCAATTTCTTTAGTGTCTGATCGAGATCCGAGGTTCACATCGAGGTTTTGGAAGAGTTTGCATGGTGCTTTGGGTTCTCGATTACACTTTAGCACTGCTTTCCATCCGCAGACAGATGGGCAGTCAGAGAGAGTGATACAGATTATTGAGGATATGTTGAGAAGCTGTGTCATTGATTTCTCAGGAAGTTGGGACAGATTGTTGCCACTTGTGGAATTTGCTTACAATAACAGTCATCAATCTAGCATTGGTATGGCACCATTTGAGGCATTGTATGGAAGAAGGTGTAGAACACCTTTATGTTGGAATGAGACTGGTGAAGGTAAGTTAATTGGTCTTGATTTGGTTAAAGAGACAGAAGATAAAGTGAAAATAATTCGAGATAGGTTGAAAACAGCTTCAGATCGGCAGAAATCTTATTCGGATTTGAAGAGGAGAGACATTGAGTATAATGTGGGAGATAAAGTATTTTTGAAAGTGTCTCCTTGGAAAAAGATTTTGAGATTTGGTCGAAGAGGGAAACTGAGTCCTCGTTTCATTGGACCATATGAAGTATTGGAAAGATTGGGACCGGTTGCTTATCGGCTTGCTTTGCCACCAGAGTTAGACAGAATCCATAACGTCTTCCATGTTTCTATGTTGAGGAGGTACAGGTCAGACCCATCTCATGTGTTATCAGTGGAATCTATTGAGGTGAGTCCGAATCTGACTTTTGAAGAAGAACCGGTTGCTATCTTAGCATATGGGATGAAAGAGTTGAGACATAAGAAAGTGCCAATTGTGAAGGTTCTTTGGAAGAGTCATGGTAGAGAAGAATCAACTTGGGAGAATGAGCAAACGATGCTAGAACAATATCCTCAGTTGTTTCAGACTTGATTTCAGGTAATTTCGAGGACGAAATTTCTTTTAGAGGGGGAGAATTGTAATATCCCAAAATGTACCCTAGAAGTATTGGAGTAATTATTGTTATTATTGGATTAAGTGTATTTATTTTATTGGAAAGAGAGTTGAGGTTAGAGTAATGTGTATATGTTGTATATATTGTGATATACTTAACATATACAAATATTTGTTTGAAGGGTATAAAGGTAATTATTTTGAAATTGAGTTAGTGGATTAAGATGGGTGGATGGTGATGTTTGAGATTATTTTATTTTTTATTTGTGTGGAGGAGAATGTTTTGAGGAGAGAGAGGGTTAATGTTTGACTTTTCTTTCTTTTCCTTTTCTTCCTTCTTCCTCTCTTCTCGTGTCTCTCATTTTCCTTTTCTTCTCCTTTCTTTGCTTTGGACGACAGCAGCAAGAGAACAAGAGAGAGGGAGAGATTTGACCTTCCAAGCTCAAGATTGAAGAAGTTTTCAAGAGATCAAGGAGGAATTTAAGAGTTTTCTTCATTCTTGGTAAGTTTCCTCTTGATTCCCTTGTTTTCTTTGAGTTTGTGTTGTGGGTTTGGTGATTTATGGTTGTTGATATGGATATGTTTGAGTGTGTTGTGTTTAAGAGTGTTGGGTTTACTTGATCTTTGATTCTTGGGTTAGATTGAAGAAAAGAGTAAGATTGAAAGGAAGAATAAGTTTGTTGGTTAAGATTGAGTTGTGGTTGTGTTTAGAGTTTTTGATGATGTTGTGATTTGGTCTTGGATGTGTATTTTGAGTTGTGTTGGTGTTTTTGCAAGGTTGTTATGGTTTTGGGTGTGTCTAGTTGAGTTTTGTTGAAGTGGAAGATGGTGGAAGATTGTTGTTTGTTGGTTGGATTGTTGTTTTGGCCGGAATCTGGGTTTTTGGCCTGACACGCCCAGGAGCACGTCCAGGTCTTTAGGCGTGTCAATTGTGTTGGATGGCAGTAGGTGTGACACGGCCATTAACACGCCCGTGTTAGTGAGCGTGTCATAGCTACTGTGACTTTGGGGAATTGACACGGCCAGGAACACATTCATGATGTTGGACGTGTCGATACTTCTGAGAGACAGTAGGTATTACACGCCCAGTGACACGCCCGTGGTCCTGAACGTGTAAATGCTTCTGTGTTGTGGAGTTAGGGCACGGTCAGGGACACGCCCGTGTGGGTGAGCGTGTCCAGTTTAGAGTTTGCCCTAATTGATTCTTAGTCTTATGATCTTATGTGAGTTTCCTCATTGTTCTGAATTAGGTTGTGAAGAAGGTGAATTGCCTTAATTATTTGGTGAAGGACTTGTTAAGAGGAAGTGTTTAGAATTGTGTGGATTTCTTTTGAGGTAAGTACAAACCTTGCATTATAACATACATTCATGTGATTTTGGAACTTATACATTTGAGTGTGAATGTACTAAGTAATTTCATTGTATTGTTGATATGTTTGAATAATGTTATGTTTTATACAATATGAACCTCATGAAATGTAATATGGTATATGTATGTGTTATGAAAATGAAAGATGTGATGATAAGATGATGTGTAAAGCCATTGTGATTGGCTATATTGATTCAAATGAGGCATGTTTGCCTAGTTGATTGTGGAATGAGAAATGAATTGAGAAAAAGATTTATAAAGAGATATATGAAATGGTTGTGTGCCTAATATGTTTATTCAAATTTTAGAGTACTGGTTTTGGTGGCATGCCTATATAAAGGTAACAGTCTAGCCGGGTTGAGGATCTCTTCAATTGAATTGAATTGATGATCCAAGAGACTGGGTCTGTTACACTAAATGAAATGTGAAAATGAAATTTATGAAAAGTAACAGTCTAGCCGGGTTGAGGATCTCCTCATGTTAATGGGTTGATGGTCCAAGAGACTGGGTCTGTTACACTATCCATGGATAGAGATATGATATATATTGCCTACGGGCTTGATCATTGTGATTATAAACCAAAGCAGTAACTCTGAACTTTTAATATCATATTAAATGCTTGTTGGGCCCATGTGTGTCTATGTTAAATGTGTGAGTAATGGATGATGATACAATTATTGAAATAATGAAATGTAACATCCATAAAATAAAGTGTATTGAGTATGATCTATACTGTTTGAATGTATGACATAGCATAATATCATTATAGTTTGTTCTACTGAGCTGTTGGCTCAGCGCGATTGTGGTTCACCGTGCAGGTGACAGGATTGAACCCGAGAGTTCCTCTAGACCTAGTGAGTCTAGGCGTTGAAGAGTTGATTTTTGGACTTAAAGATCAGAGAAGAGCTGCCACTCATGTATATATTTTATATTTGTAACTTTTGATTTTGATGCAAATGTATTGGGAAACATTTGTTATATTTTCCGCTGCGTTTTAAATAAACTTTCTATCTATTTCGTTTTATAAACTCATTTAAAGGTTTTGAATTTGTTCATAGTATATAAGAGTCATGTCATGTGTGTTTTGTAACCGTGACATTTCTATATTCAATATACGTATATTACGATCGTATTAGCATGCTGTGTACGTATACGGGGTATAGGGGTGTTACAGAAAATTAATTAACACATACCTTCTTTTGATGATTTATCTAAAAACAATTCTTCTTGGATGAACTAGCTCCAAAGACAAGCTTTTTTTTGCCTTTGAATCCTCTAAATCATGCTACTGCTGTTCCAGAAAAAAGTTGAATTGAATTTCTTCTTTTCCTTCCTTGATTTGGTTTCAAATTTTCCAAACTCCTCTTGGATTTTTCACCTCCCTTAAATTAATTGCCTTTGGTCCTTATTTATAGTGGTTTGAGGTTGTCTATTCCTAATTAGCTAAGGTAAGTAATATTAATAAAAAAAGAAACAAAAACCTAATTGGATTAGGTTTCGAAAAATTTGCATCGAAAAATTTGCGCTGCCGAAAAAAAACTGCTGCGGAAAAACTGCGCTGGCGAAAAAATATACTGCAGCTGGCTGCGGCAGCTCGTACGGAGCGGGCCCGTAAGCTATTTCGCAGGCAGAAAATTTCTGCGTGCGAAATAGCACAGTGATTTCGCCCACGGGCCCGTGCAACGATTTTTTCGTTGCCGATTTTTTTCACTCTGATTTTTATTATTATTTTTATTTTTTGACTTTTATTTATTTATTTCTATTTTTTATTAATAAAAATTAGATACTAAAGCAAAAATTATTTAATAAAAATTATTTTGGACTAATTAGACAACAAAAATCATTTTAGACTAAATAAAACATATTGGACCGGATTGGGTCAAAAATTAAGGGTCTACAGGTATCGACATTATAAGAGAGATACATCCAACAGCTTCAAACAGTCACCGATTCATTGTGGTAGCAGTAGATTATTTTTCAAAATGGGTCGAAGCTGAATCCTTCAATAAACTGGGTGCAAGCCAAATGGCTAGGTTTATTGAAAAGAACCTCATATGTAGATACGGGGTCCCGCATAGTGTGATATCAGACAATGGGGTACAGTTTCAAGGAGCAGTTAAGGATTTATTCTTGAAGTACCAAATCCATCATCATCAATCCTCTCCTTATAGACCAAAGGCTAATGGTGCCGTGGAAGCAACAAATAAGACAATTAAGCAAATTCTGTCCAAGATGACCAAGACTTACAGGGATTGATCAGAGATGCTTCCCTTTGCTTTATGGGGATATAGGTCAAGTGTGCGATCACCTACTGGAATGATACCTTTCTCTTTGGTTTATGGGATGGAAGTGGTATTCCCAATTGAAATTGAGATCAAGTCATTAAGAGTGGTCTTGGAAGCTGAACTGCTTGAAACAGAATGGGTAGCAAGCAGATACACACAGTTGGCTCTGCTAGAAGTGAGAAGGTTAAAAGCACTATACCATCACCAACTGTATCAAAAGAAGATAGCTCGGGCCTATAATAGAAGGGTTAAGATCAGAAGATTCAGAGTTGGGGATTTGGTGTTGAAGCAGTATAAGCCTAATGTATCTGATCCAAGAGGGAAGTTCAGACCTAGCTGGGAAGGGCCATATGTCGTGAAACAAGTCATGAGCAAAGGTGCGGTGAAGTTGTCAGACATGGACGAGAATGAATTTAGTGAGCTAGTAAACATTGATAGGTTGAAGAGGTTTTATGTATAAAAAAAGAAAGAGCTCGCTAGGTTGAAAACCCTAAAAGGGCGGCCTAGGCAAAAGTTAGAGCAGTCCGCTAGTTCTGAAAACCCGAAAGGGCAGATTAGGCAATAATTAGGGCTAAATGAGAGAAAATCGTCAATTAGAAAACCCGAAAGGGCTAATTGGCAACAAGAGTAATCTTGTATATGCTGGCTTTATGTTTGGTTGTTTCCCAATTTAATAAAACAGAATTAATGTTAAAATTATTTTATGTGCACTGTTACAAGTATTCGACCAGATATGGATGAAATAAATAAACACAATAGCAAAAGGTGATGACAAATTATAAATGGAAAAGAAACATCTTTTATTACTTGAATTATTTTTTCATCCTAACAATACACTTTATGAATTGACAAATGTAAAATCTATGGCAATAGATAAGTGTAACGTGCAGGCCAGCTTTGTCTCAGCCGATCCAAGTAGGCTTTAGTCAAGCAAGGCATGTCTAAGTCGGGAGCAAAGTCAGAATCACGAGGCTCAGCTCCATACTGATGCCCAAGTCAGCGAGGATCATAGTATGTACCTTGATGAAGAGTGGCAAAGGGAACATACATCAAGTATGTCCGCATGGTGATACGAGAAATCTTCCACCAAGGTACCAACCAACGGATATTAACTTCAGAGAGTGAGTGGATCCAGTCAACCCAGTCAGCATATGAAGAAGCAGGATGGAGTAGCTTCCTAGCAGAATGATGACGTGGCAGGTATCTGGCAAAGTCCATGGATGGAGTATCAAGCAAGCAAAGATGCTCCTGAAGCCAAATCTGTGAAGAAAGAATTAAATTAAAAAAAAGTCCGCTAAGTTGAAAACCCGCAAGGGCAGCTTAGGCAAAAATTAGGACAGCTAGCTAGTTCTGAAAATCCGCATGGGCGGACTAGGCAAAAGTTAGAGCAATAAAAAGAAAAAAGAAAACCTAAATTGAAAACCCGAAAGGGCAGTTTAGGTAATTACCTGAAGCAGCAACGGACTCCCAGTCAGTCTCTTTGATAATCCTGATTTAAATCGGTCTAATCCAACTAAGGTCTCGGCTAAGATCACAGGTACCGGCGACAAGCCTCCTTCCATTTGGTCCATAATATCCAATACTCGTGGATCAATATCGCCGTCAGAAGAAACAAGCAAGAATTGGCTGAGCAAGCAAAGACAGAGCATGCGTCCCCACGCCTTAGTAGGGGCCAAATGAGAGAAACAAAAATCAATCAAGGGAGAAAGTAGAATTTTTTCACCTCTCATCAACCGAAGAACTTCGGGTTTTGGAATTTGAACTAACATCTGCATCTTCTGTTGAGTTTTGGAAATCAATGTGGGTAATGCCATTTTTTGATTATTGGGATGTCCAAGGATGGCCTCAAATTCTTTAATCAAGGGACACATTTCAAAGCCATTAATTCTAAATACCCTAGAATCCGTATTCCAAAAGGAAGCCACGGCATGTAAGAAGGATTGGTCCAATTTGACATTTTGAAAACCTTTTAAAACATCAAGTTTTCACCATGAAATTTGCTTCCAATAAATGGCATCCATATTCTTAAATAGAATTTTTATTCTCTTTAAATGATGCTTGGTCATGGGGAATGAATGAAGAAAAGTTAAAATTGTTAAAGGGAGTCTTCACATTGGAAGAGAAAGAATTTTGAATTATGAATTAAAATATGGCATGAAGGGTGATTTATATAGAGGAAACAAACCTTTTCCAAAAGTGAAATGGAAAAGGTGATGGGAAAGGATAAGACCATATGGCATAAGGAAAGGAATTAGTGGCAATTTCCTTTACCACGTTAGATTGGGTTTAGCAAATGATGTGTATTCTAAAATTATGATGTACGGTAATAAAGAAATAAAAAAAGGGAGTTACGTTAAACATACAAATTGTATTTTTTTGATTATTGTACAATATTTTACAAATGGCTACAATATTTACATATCACTAAGAGGGTGGTGGTAGGTCACCAAATAAAGACTTGAAAAAATTGTCGCCTGTTGGAGGAGGGGGCAAATCACTCGTCCCGAGTCCGCCCAAAGCGGGAGCAAAAAAACTCAGCAAATCACTTGTCTCGAGATCACCCGAAGTAGGGGCACCAAAATCCCTATTACCTTGAGGTTTTGATCCGTCATGGTCCTCATCAGAAGCAAACGAAAGGATCTCATGGTCATCAGTCTGGGGGCCTCTTGATGAAGAAGCACCGGGATCCCTCATCCCCTGAAATCGGAAGTCTCAGAAATGTTGTTCGGATTAATGATATAAACTTTCAAAATGAGAAGCTTGCTGACGACTTGCAGCCAACTCTTCTTGAAGTTTCTTATTTTGTTCTTCGAGCATCCGCTGTGAGCCAAGGAGGAAAAGGTAAGAACATGCATACATATAGCATAAGTTACCATGAAATAAGGAATGTACCAGGTAATTCAAATCAATACTCTGTGGATGAGATGGCATATCTGGTGGGCTAGGGTGAGCAGATGAAGGGGCAGTAAAGGAAGGTCCAGCCTCATGATCAAATGAGCCAACAGCCTGCAACAATCATTGAAAAATCAAAGAAAGAAAAAGTTGCAAGGGAAAAGTGGTTAAAATGCAAAAATTCCTTTGGAAGGTTAAAATAAGGAAAGAAGAGCATGAATCAAGCAAGACATGGCCAAGCCAAATCAAGCTTGTCTGTGTCACCTCAAATGAAATATTGGCAGAACATGACACGGGCAGGAGACACTGCCAAGCCACTGGCCGTTTCTCACCTAAAGGGAAAAGCCAAAAAGGACCAAGCAAATAAAGAAAAGAAACAGTAGGTGACACCGGCAGGCAACACGGCCAAGTCACTGGCCGTGTCACGTGACACAGCCACAAGCTTGGCCGTGTCCCATCCTAAGCCAAGAACAAAGAAGAATCAAAGAAAAAACACAGAAGCTGACACACCCAGGAGACACGGCCAAGCCACTGGCCGTATCACATGACACGGCCAGGAGCTTGGCCGTGTCACTCTCATCTTCAAAGAACAAAGAAGACCAGAGGAGAAACAGAAGATGATACTCTCAAGTGACACAGGCATTTACCTGAGAAGTACTGATCCTGAGATGTAGAACAGACTCTCCTGCAGCGCCGTAATGTTCTTCATCATCTCTACCCTCATTTTCGTCAGAAATCTCCCACACACCAACAGGAGATACATCAAAGTTCAAGAGTCTTCTTTGAATGAAATAGGCGTAGAATGGAACCGGTAAATGGAGAAACGACTTTGCATCATAACCATACCAGGCCGACCACCATGCATCTTCTGGCATTGACATAATATTTAAAGTATATTTTGGGATTTGCATCGGAAACCTCCGCTGCTCTGGACCGAGAAACCATTCATAAACTCTCTCCCCAAGAAACCAGCCACTAGACACTGGGCCAACAATAATTCGGTGAGAATGTTGGAAAGACAGTGCAGCCCTCATCAAAGGAGACCAGTTTGCTCGCTCTTCTAGGCCCCACAGGCTAAATTCACCTGCAAAATAACATAAGGTAAGTAAAACTTTCACATTATTTTACCTAGTCCCAGGTTAAGCGGCTCAACACATAGCGGTGAGTATGCACGTGATGAGAGCCGGGAACGTCCACATGATCGGACAACTAGAAATTTAATCTCGGATACCCAACTCTCTCTCTTGGGAAATACCGGGTACCCTCACGAGGTTATGTTCATATGCCCATACATACAACAATGATAGTAAAGATCAAATTCATGCAAGGAAAAAAGTGGAAGTAACATTGGTGAAAGAAAAGAATACCTCGACAACCACCATCAAGCCGACAAAAGACTTCTTGTTTCGGTAAAGGTTATCAAGACCATGGTAAAGACACGCGAGACCAGCTTCACCCCAGCTAGAAGATGGTACCATTCTGAGATAAGAAAGGGCACTCAACATTGACAAGTGAATGGAGGATTCAGTGCTACCTAAGATAGTCGACCCTGGCAGATATAACATAAATCCTTGAGCATACTGTTCGGCCATGTCTCCGCCATCCCGTCCTTCGTAGTTAGTCCAATAACTACAAATTGGCTCGATTTTTATCTTAAAAGGCCCTTTATATGATGGTTCCATACCAATTAATTCCTGAATTTCTTCAAAAGTTAAAATATCGTTGGTCAGGGGAACCGGAGCGCCATCATATCGAAGGCCAGTTATGGCAGTAAAATCGACCGGGCCAATTGTCATCTCTCCAATGGGTAAGTGAAAAGTGTGGGTTGTATCCAACCATCGCTCTGCAAGTGCCTGGACTACGCTCCGGTCTATCTGATATTCCATAGATGGCAATTGTAAGATGAACTGCTCAAAGCCGCAATCTCGGATAATCTGCCTTACCCGAGAAGGCACTATATTGTACCATTGTCGGGCTTTGTAAATACACCCTCCAGCCCGAACAACGCAATGATCATGCTAACACAGACCCAGGTAAGTTAATACCAGATAAGTACATATTATTCTATCACTTAAATTAATTTATTTTTCACAATAACAAAAAATATAAAAAATATATAGCAAAAAAAAAGCACACAAAAATCAAGAGCAATAAAAAAAGGAAAAAATAATTACTTTGCTCATTAGATTGGAACTGCGATGGAGCAGCATCCCGGCCAGTATATCTAAATTTCCATCTTCATGATGCCGGATAAACTCCAGTAACTCAGCAATAGAATGAGTCCCTGACCTCGAAGCATGTATTGTTTTTGAAAAATATGTGCTAAAATTGAAAGGAAATTTGAGAAAATTACGAAATTGAAATTGTGCTGTGAAATGGAATAAAGGAATGGTGGCCTTTTATAAAGGAACAGCAGGAAAAAACAAAATTCAAAACTGTTCATAAATAGTAAATTTTACTATTTATGAATAGTAAATTTAACTATTAATGAATAGTGAATTTTACTATTTATAAATAGTATTACTATTGATTAATAGTAAATATTACTATTTATAAATAGTATTACTATTTATGAATAGTAAAAATACTATTTCCAATAGTACATAATATTTGATACTATTTGCGAATAGTAAATTTACTATTTATAAATAGTAAATAGTGTATGAACAGTGACTACACAGTAAATAAATAGTAAATTCAATTATTCACTTTAGTCATTCAAATAATTGCGGGTATATAAATATTTTTATACCCAGGGGCAATAAAAGACATGCATAAAAAGTAGGCAAACTTTTTGAACTAAAATATTTTTTATTAGCTCGGGTCCAGAACCCAAATTTTTCTTAGGTCCAGAATCTAGAATCTTCTTTGAGTCCAGAACTCGAACCGGGTCCAGAACCCAAATTTTTCTTAGGTCCAGAACCTAGAATCTTCCTTGAGTCCAGAACTCGAACCGGGTCCAGATCCCAAATTTTTCTTAGGTCTAGAACCTAGAATTATCCTTGAGTCCAGAACTCGAACCGGGTCCAGAACCCAAATTACCATTAAGTCTAAAACCTAGAATTATTCATAAGTCCAGAACTTAGCTCTAGTCCAGAACCCAAATTTTATCATTAGGTCCAGGACCTAGAATTATTCCTAAGTCCAGAACTTAGCGCGGGTCCAGAACCCAAATTTTTCTTAGGTCCGGAACCTAGAATTTATTCCTAAGTACAGAACTTAGTTCGGGTCTAGAATCCAAATTTTGCTTAGGTCCAAAACATAGAATTATTTTTAAGTCCAGAACTTAGCTCGGGTCAAGAATCCAAATTTTATCATTAGGTCCAGAACCTAGAATTATTCCTAAGTCCAGAACTTAGCTCGAGTCCAGAACCTAGAATTATTTGTAAGTCCAAAACTTAGTTCGGGTCCAGAACCCAAATTTTCCTTAGGTCCAGAACCTAGAATTATCCCTGAGTCCAGAACTCGAACTGGGTCCAGAACCCAAAAACTCCACCATCTCAAAAATCAAGTCTTATTGCTTTTCACTCTCTTTCACTAAAGTTTTAGATCATTCTAGCAGGAGGCAAACTGTAGACCCTTAATTTTTTACCCAGTCCGGTCCAATATATTTTATTTAGTCCAAAATAATTTTTTTGTGGTATAATATATTTTAATTGGTCCAAAATAATTTTTTTTATCTTGATTAAATAATTTTTGCTTTATTATCTAATTTTTATTAATAAAAAATAAAAATTAAAAAAATAAAAATAAAAATCAGCGACGAAAAAATCATCGCCGAAAATTCCAGTGGGCTTGGCCGTGGGCCATATCGCCCACAGGCCTATTTCCCGCCCCCTGCCGCAGCCAACTGAGGCAGATTTTTTTGCCAGCGCAATTTTTCCTGCGACAAATTTTTTCGTCAGAGTAATTTTTTCCGCAGCAGTTTTTTTCGCCAGGGAAATTTTTTGACGCAAATTTTCCAAAACCTAATACTATTAGGTTTCGGTTTCCTTTTCTTATTAAATATTGTATGCCGTGACTAACTAGGAAAAACCATAAAAAAAAAACCTCTATAAATAACAACACAAAAAAGAGGAAAAGGAATAAGAAATTAGGGAGGAAATTGGAGGGAACTTTGAAATAGAATCTTTGAAGGAAAGCAGTGAAATTAAATTTGACTTTTTGAGAGACGAAGAAGCGAAAGAAACCATCAAAGGCAGCAATTGTCTTTGTTTTAATTCATCCAAGAAAAATGACTTTTGGAGGAATCATCAAAAGGAGGTATGAATTAAGTTCTTTTTTTTGCTTTTCACAGTAGCTTAGATTATACAATGTGTTTTTCAAAATTTAAAACCTTAGAACTTTAATTTAGTTTTTCTAAAGTTAAAAACCTTATTTCGTTGGTTTATTTTCCAGAAGGCTTAAAATTGTTATTTTTACTTCTTTAAAATCTTAAAACCCTAATTGAACATATTTTTCCACAAAACCAAAATTTGATTCTGTTTCTTTCAAAATTTTAAACTTGGTTCTATTTCTTTCAACAAACCTTAACAAATATCTTTTCTATTTTTATAAACTTTAAATCGTTTGTTTAAATTCATAAAACTTCATAAAATTATCAAATTGATTTCCAAATTCTAAAAACCAATTCATCACCCGAAACCCTAAATTCAAAAATCACTAAACCCTAACTCAACTCCAAACCTAAAATAGTGAACACTAACCCCTTTAAAACCTTGAACCTTAATTTTTTCTAAACCTTAATCCTTTAAAACCTTAAAAAATCATATAAACACAAATATTTTAATTTTACACAGTAAACTTGAAATCACAAATTAAAAGTATTTTAAAGTGTCAAAAACCCTAGTTTCATGATTTCATCATTCAAACCTTAATTTGGTTAATCAAAGAGTCTTACCAACCTTTTAAAATATAAAACCTTAATTTATTTTAATTCCTTAAAAAAAGTCACAGCAGCCTAATTTTATGAATTCCAAAACCCTAACACATGAAACAAAGAACTCTAAATGGAAACAATGGCTATAATTTGAATTTTTATTTGCCTTATTCAATTCCATATTTGATTATGCTTTGATTTATTTTACATACTTTAATTTATTTAAGTTCAATGTTTGGCTTATTAAATTTATCATGGATGGATGTTTTAATATCTTTGATGAATAATTTATCTATGATGAATGATTATTTATTTAGGTTTCTAAATGTTGTAAGAGGTATGTTTCAACTTGGTGGGTACCTCATTAGTTGAATATCATGTAACTTAAATTGCTTTTCTATTTTAGAACTAATGTAAATGGCATGTTTCTACCTTTTCGGTGGGTGTCCTATTTAGGCATGAGATGTAAGGACATGTTTCCATTCTTGGATGGGTGTCCATTTATTTGCTTTGTTTTGGACATTGCTTTGATTTTAATATAATGATGCTTTCTTTCAATTATTGTGTGTAATACGGATAATATTATTCTACTTAAGAATTTTATAATATTAAGACCTATAAAGGAGGCCGGCTCCAATGAACCAGGCATTGTGGGGGTGCTGGGCCATTTCTCACCTTCCCCACATGTACCCAACTTTCCGAACCCATTAGGGGGTTGGGGATTCCTTAGGAATTGAGTCATCCACCCCTTTCTTTTTTTTCCCGGCCCGTCCGGGTGGTGACTCCATTTTCTCCGGACTTAGGTCCGTGTTCTCTAAGGCCCTGAGCCTAAACAGTACTGAAGTCGCAAGAACCATTCCACCGGGAGTGGGGGCAAAAATTCACGCTCACAGTTATAATTTTACACAGTAAGCTTAAAAACATAATTCATTAGCTAATAGTCATAATCTAAATGTTTCGAAGAGCCCAAACTCTAATTTCATGATTTTACATCACAAACCCTAATTTGGTTAATCAAAGAATTTTACCAACTTCTTGAATCATAAAACTTTAATTCATTTTAATTCTCTTAAAATCACAGTAGCTTAAACCCATAAAATTCCAAAACCCTAAACACATGGAATAAAGAATCTTAAATAGAAACAGTAGCCCTAATTTGAATCTTTATTTGCCTTATTCAATTTTATATTTGATTATGCTTTGATTTATTTTATATACTTTAATTTATTTAAGTTCAATGCTTGGTTTATTTTATTTTATCATGGACAGATGTTTACTTTCTATTGATATTTAGTACCTTTGATGAATGATTTATTTATTATGAATGGTTATTTACTTTTATCGATTTATTTAGGTTTCCAAATGTTGTAAGAGGTATGTTTCCACTTGGTGGGTACCTCATTAGCTAAATATCATGTAATTTAAATTACTTTTCTATTTTAGAACCAATGTAAATGACATGTTTCTACCTTTCGATGGGTGTCCTATTTAGGCATGGGATGTAAGGACATGTTTCCATCCTCGGATGGGTGTCCATTTATTTGTTTTTTTTGGACATTGCTTTGATTCTTTTAATATAACGATGCTTTATTTTAATTATTGTGTGTAATATGGATAATGTTATTATACTTAAGAATTTTATAATGTTAAGACCTGTAAAGGAGGCCGGTTCCAATGAGCCGGGCGTTGTGGGGGTGCTGGACCATTTCTTACCTTCCCCAGACGTACCCAACTTTTCAAACCCATTAGGGGGTTGGGGATTCCTTAGGAATTGAGTCATCCACCCCTTTCTTTTTTTTTTCGGCCCGTCTGGGTGGCGACTCCATTTTCTCTGGACTTAGGTTCGTGTTCTCTAAGACCCCGAGCCTAAACAGTGCTGAAGTCGCAAGAACCATTCTACCAGGAGTGGGGGCAAAAATCCCCGCTCACAACAAACTTTGATAATAACAATATAACTCAATGCAATACCAAATGCATAATGCATATAGATGTCAGATCAATCCACTTTCTTATATTTTTCAAATATTTCATAAGCACAACTCATAGCATTATATTACTCAATTGTATCATAATTCATAATTCACATTAAAACAAAGACAAGCATGGGCCCAAAAAGGATCTAATATGCTATTCAAATTTTAGAGTTATTGCTTTTGTCCATAATGACACATATGTCTAGCCCCGTAGGCAATATATATATCCATGGATAATGTAACAGACCCAGTCTCTTGGACCTCAACCCGGCTAGACCATTAGGCCCTAGTATCTTGGTCCTCAACTCGGTTAGACTGCTATAGTTTTTGAGGCTTACGGCCCAGTCTTGTCACCCCAAAAACATCATATTTATCAGCTGGCCTGGCTTACGACCCAGTCTTTTCACCATTCCAGCGTGTAGCCCGTAGGTAATCATAGGCATGCCGCCAAACCCAGAACTCTGAAAATTGAATAACATACTAGGCACACGATTTATTCATATTTCTCATTATTAATCTCTTTCTCATTTTTACATATTCAATCTAGACACATTGCCTTATTTTTACATTTTTTTCTCACTTTTCTCATTTTTCACATCTTTCTCATTTTTCTCATTTTTATCAATATCAATTCATTTCATTATTACACATATCTCATTTTTGCATTCACAACACATTACCCAATTACTTTGGGTATTTTCACATAATATGCATATTTCACATGTTACACAAATTAGCCATTATCAATGGCTTTTCACAATGCATTTAACACATATATGACATTACAAATGTCATAGCATATTATTCATATACAATCAATGAACCAAGTAGCTTAACACATTTTTCAACCAAAATGTGTTAAGTCCAAATGTTATGCAAATATAGACATTATATTCAAAGTTTGTACATACCTCCACTAGCAACCCAAAGCAAGCTAAAAACAACCTTCAATCCAATCTTTCTAACTTGCCCTTCACCACTTGGATGAAGCAAATCAACCTCCCTCAATGCCTAAACTAAATGTGATAGCAAATAATCATTTAGTATCACATTTAATGGCATTTCGAATATTAAACCATAATTACACATCACTCCTACAAATTTCCAAAAATTTAGGCTTTCCTTACTTCAACATTGGAATTCCATTTTACTACAATTAAATTAGTGTTTCAAGTTTATTTATATTATTGAAAACATATTTTAATACATTAAAATCATTTGCATTATAAAAATACACTCTTATACACAAAATCTCAAAAATGGCATAACCTTCCCCCATTGAAGGTTTTCCATTCCAACACAATCCATTACTCATTCCAAGCTTATATTCATCACTTTTAACACTAAACAACATGCTTAAACAAATAAAATCACACAATTCAACCACTTTGGAAAATCACTTTTCCAAAACCCTAAATCTCCACTTCCATTGTCAAACTCCAACCCAACACCACCAAATCCCATATTTGACTTTAAAATACTTGTTTATGAATCAAAACAACTCATTTGGAATCAATTTACACAATTAAAGTTCATGTTTTCAAAACCCCAAAAATCCATAACCCTAAATTCTCTCTCCTCACCATTCTTTAACCAAACTCCATCATCTCTTCAATATAACCTTAGAATCATTGTTAACTACCCAAATTAACATCATACACACCAATTCCAGCAATTATAACATACTACATAAAAATCCAAATTCTCACATAATCTCATCTTCCATGGAATTCAAAGAAAAGAGATGGAAACTTACTAATTTTGGTGGAAATCACCAAAAATCCACTTGAAACTTGTTAATTCCTTCAATTTATGGAGTATGGAAGAAGAAAAATCCTTAGTCTTCAAACTCCCATGGAAGCCACGTTCTTGAAGAAGAAGAAGAAGAAGAAGACTTTTAATATTCTTTTCCTTTCATCTTTTTTAATCACATATATATATATATATTAAAATAATTTAATATTTAATTATTTAATTATTTTTTAATAAATTAAAAGTCCTAATTTCCCTCTTCCATTCAAAATTAATTTATTTTAAAATTAATTTATTAAATTTGAATATATAAAATTTAATTACTAAAATACCCTTTTCTTTTAAAAAGTGTTGACTTTTATATATGTTATGTATATTTTGCATATATATCACATATATATTCCACTTTTTCATTTAAAATCCCTTCATTTTTCATTTAAAACCATTAATTTAATTTATCCTTTTAAATTATAATTTATTTTGTCCAATTTTCCAAAAATTAGAAATTTTTAAAAATTTTAGGATGTTACATGATCAAACTGAGAGAAAGAAATGCAGAGAAGGAGGAGCAACAGAGATGATAACTGATAATTAAAAGAAAAAGGTAGCAACAAAAATCAACAAGGCAGTGTCAAGGCAATTGCCAAATTGCCAAAGTTCAACCGAAGAAGTAAATTGATTCAGGCAGTAGCAAATATCAAACTGAGCTTGATTCAAACTCTTTAAATTCGGTGGAGCCAACAAATGAAGGTTAGTTTGTTATGTTTAATTTGTTTAAAACATAATAGTTACATTATTGTTTTCTCATGCAGTAATTTACAAGATATTTAAACAATTCAATAGTAATGTTCATGGTTACTTTATTTATCACATTAGCTTGTATTAAACTTTAATCTCTTTTGCCAAATATCCATTTAATCCTATTTTCATAAACCCTAATCCTTTTTTAGAAAATCCTAAACCTTAATATTGTTTTCATACAAATTCCAAACCCTAATTAAAGAAACCCTAATTGTACAGTAGCTAAATTCTATTTCTCTAAAAATTAAAAACCATAGCTTGTAAATCTATTGTTTAAATATGACACTTAAATGTAGGATTGATTACTAATGCATGTGTATTTATGATATGTCTTATTGGATGGTTTATTTGGTCTATGATGAATTATTTATTTATGATGAATGATTGCTTGTTTTTTATTAGTTTATTTTGGTTTCAAGAATTGTATGAGGTATGTTTCCATATTATGGGTATCTCAATTGTTGATTATCATGTAATATAATTTATTTAAGTTTTGGATTAATGTAAAGGATACTTTTCCATCAATTGGTGGGTATTCTATTTTATTTGTTTTCTTTTGGACATTGGATAATTTTAAAGGCATGTTTCCATCCTTGGATGGGTGCCTATTCATTTATTTTATTTAAAATTGTTGTGATTTTAATAAAGTATTTATTTATTCTTATGATTACATTTAGTATGGATAATATTATTATATTTAAGAATTTTATAATATTAAGACCTGAAAAGGAGGCTGGTTCCAATGAACTGGGCACTGTGAGGGTGCTGGGTCATTCTCACCATCCCCACATATACCTAACTTTTCGAACCCAATAAGGGGTTGGGGATTCCTTAGGAATCGAACAATCCACCCCTTTCTTTTTCCCAGCCCACCCGGGTGGCGACTCTATTTTCTCCAGGTTTAGGCTCATGTTCTCTAAAGCGCTTATCCTAATAGTGCTGAAGTCGTAAGAACTATTCCACATGGGAGCGGGGAAAAACATTTCTGCTCACAGTGGCGACTCCACTAGGGATAAGAGAAGTTGATTTCGTTCGTCTTTATATTATTTTATTCTTTCTTATTATGATTTTATCCATTACATCATTTAGATTGCATTGTGTGCATGAGTTAGGATACCCGTGTTACCCGTGTTGTGTTATACAAGGGATACCATACTTTCACTCAAGGTATGTAGATCGAGCATGACATAACTACCCATAGCCTTGTACCTTTTGGTATATACTTGTTATGGGAACCTAAGCCTTTCGAACCAAAGACTAAACTCATGTAATTGGCCTAGTTATTTTTTTAGATTTTTACCCCAAGTGCTTGTTGTTTGACTATGGTTAATTTATCTTGGTTTAAATCATGGCTTATTTGGTTTGCTCTTTTTTCTAATATGATCTACCTATATTGTAAGCTCAAAATAATTTTTTTCCTTTAAATCCAAGAGACTAAATTTCAAAATTTCAAAATCTTCAAGATAATCTTTTCAAGATAGTCAAAAATCTTTTTCAACCCTATGGACCAAGGGCTTTGAAACAAAATTAATTTTTTATTACAAAAGAGCTTATAAATATTTAGGTCAATTATGGAATACCAAAAATCAATTGTGAGCCCAACTTATACTAAGAACTATTAATCATGGGCTTTGTTTTTGGCATGAATCATTAGTTACTTTTTAAAAATAGGAAATCTATTTATGTTAAACCTTTTAATTTAGTTTTAGTCCACTAAATAGCATAAAAGCTATGTTTAGTTTAGATTCAATGGATTAAAGCCTAACTAATAGGAATTATCATGGACTGATTTCCATGTTTGATAAGCCTAACTAATAGCATAAAATTGTTTGAGGGAATTGCTCGAAAATAAGATATCCCATGTTGGTATTTTGTTGACCCTATACCTAGGGAAAGAGACTCACCATTCATGTGCGGAAGTTATAAGGTTGGAAGGAACGTCCTAATTATCTTTCTTGTTGTTTGTGCATACATGCATACATGCATTGCATAATATATCATTGATCCTTTCTGGCTCACAAACCTAGAGTACAGAAGTTCAAGAGCGTACGACAACCCAACCTACGCCAGTGATGTAGACTCCAATAGCAACTCAATTAGCTTCTCACATAGAGTAATGTATCTTGAACAAATTCAAAGGATGGTGGACGATGCTCTCAATGCCAAGATGGAAGAACTAAAGGAGGTCTTGGCTAAGACTATAAGGAGCCAACTGGCTGCACTTTTGGGGAACACTGCTGAGGTATCTGGCAGCACTAAAAAGCCGAAGGACAAAGGGAAGGCTAAGGTTGGCGAAGTAGCCTTCGATGATGACAAGGTAGTTGTTGTTGATGATGATGATGACTGAGCTCAATACTTCCAAGATCCATAATATAAGAAGAAAGAGTAGAAGGTTGTGGAACGATCAACTGTGGAAAAGATTGAAACTTCAGATGTTGAGAAACAGATTGCTGATTTAGAGAAGAAATTTGAAAAGAAGTTGAAAGCTGATGAGATGTCAAAAATTGACAAGCTATTCGAACAAGATGAGGGGGTCCCTTATAAGTTCAAGATGCCTTCCTTCTCTAGGTACAATGGTACATGAAATCTTCACTTGCATGTTAAGCAATACATCACTACCATGGATGGTATTTCAAGCTCTCATTGGATCCTGCTGTGCAGAATTAGTTCAATACCTTGGAGGAAAGTACCCAAAAAGATTGGGATGTGCTATACAAAGCTTTCATTCAGCAGTATGGGCATAATGTCGAGCTGAAAGTTACCTTGATAGAGGTGGAGACCATTAGGCAAAGACTAAATGAGAACTTTGTTGATTATGTAAAGAGATGGAGAAATAAGGCTACACTTCTCAAAAGGAGGCCTGATGAGTTATGTCACGACCCAAACTGGGGAGCCGGGACCGGCGTAAGGCTGTACCTAAGTACAACCTTACAAGCCTAATTTAAATTTATTATTCTAGTGCATAATTACTAAGTTCAATAAATTTATTCCAAAATCAAGTCATCAATAAAAATGATACTATTAAAAATCAAGTTCAATAATTAAAACTCAAACTAGATGCAAAGAAACAGTTTACTCCTTATTACAAGAAAAAGGGTTCGGACATGGTCCGCCCAAAAATATCCAGAAATCTCTATGGAGTAAAGAAATATGTAGACGAACCAAAATTCACAACCAACTAGAAGAATCACAAGGAGGACGACCGAGCTCACTAAGGAATATAACTTCCACATGCAAGTCAATCTATAAGGGTGTGAGCGATATAAATACGCTCAGTAAGCTCATGAGAGGCAGAGAAACACTAATACAATTTAACAAGTAATATATATCAAGTAACAACCACAATACATACATGATGGTGTATCAGGGTCTACAAAATATAACATCCTCCTCTTCCAACCATATCCAAGAACAAGTAGGCACGTGGCCCCAAGAGCAAGTAGGCATAAGCCCCAAGAACAAGATCGATATCGATATACAAGATAATCTCCATAATCACAATCCATATCCTTCATCCCCATTAGACACACCATCGCACATCACAATAATATTCAAAATCATAACAAAGCATTTAGCAAATAGCATACAAGTTTCTCTATCTCCTATTCACATGCAAGGATAGGGCAAGAAAGGATAATATATCGAAATTAGAAAGAATAGTATATTCGAAGGGTTTATATAGATATAATAGTTTAGTTAGCAAGTACCACATCACAAACAATACACATACACCCATGAACTTACCTGGTATCCAAAGAAAGCTTAGCCCAATCCTCACAACCTACTAACCTCGAGCTTTAGCCGGATTATTGCCTAAGGAAAGATAATTACATAGTCCAACAATCAATCCCACTATCTCATCTATCATGAGGGATGCAATGCATGCTATGAATGCAAAAAGACCAATACTTAACCAACAATTAACCAAGATAATCCAAAATA
Organism: Garcia nutans; assembly: GCA_947685225.1. NCBI lineage: Eukaryota > Viridiplantae > Streptophyta > Magnoliopsida > Malpighiales > Euphorbiaceae > Garcia > Garcia nutans. Next base: position 9,487,065 of record CANTUV010000068.1, read on the forward strand.
AAAAACCAACCCAACTCAACCCAAAATTATGGTTCAACCCAATGGTTAAACCGATTACACCTCAAAAATACAAAATCAATTAATTCATTAAAATTTATTAGAACCAGAACCTCAACTCAATTTTTATAACTCATATATCAAATAATATCACATCAATCCCTATACAAAAATCATAATTCATACCAACACCCAAAACTGATAAAAATTCATAAGTAGCCCCTATAATTCAAATATTTCCAGAAAATAATTCCATCATTCAAAAACTCTGAAACAATTCCACTAGCTTCTCCAACATCAAAATAACGTGTGTGAAAAATTTCAGATTAATCCAAATTTATTTGATCCCCCAAAAATATTTTACAACATTCTGGTCCTGTTTGAACCACTAAAAACCAGTACAGAAAAAATCATCATAAATCCTTCACATTTCATTACCACAAAATTACCCAAATAATTTTCTCATATTATAGACATCAGGATGGACAACATATAAAAATTTCATAATTTTTCAAGACATCTAAGACCTTCAAAATAATTTTCAAAACAGACATCATCAGAAAACCCTTAACCAACAGCAGTGCCAATACTTAATTTATTTTGGAACCTAAACATTAGAACCAGACTCAAAATTATTTTTCACAGATTAAAAACATCCTAATAAACAACATATCAAAATTTCATAAATTTTAGAAACTTCTAATTCCCTCAATTTAATTTTTAAATCGGATTCATACAACCAGTTACCATAATGGCAGCAGTTGAGAAATAAATTTATTTCGAAATACCAACATTTGACCCAGACCTCAAAATATTTTTTTATAAACATCTAACATCATATCCTAAAACATATCAAAAATTCAGACCTAGATTATTTACTAATAATTTTTAAAAATTCGACAAAGTTACTGAAATATTAGTAATCACAAGCAGAAATAATTTTTCACTTTATTAATGAATTAAAAATATAAATCAAATATGAAAATTCTAAAATAAATTTCTAGATCAAGTTTAACATCCTTAAAACAGATTACAATTGCCAAAAATACCAGATCATTAACTTAAACTCCCAAATCAAATATTAAACATCAAGAACCTCTAAAATCATCCTATAACTTTTTAATTATTTTTAATTAATTAAAAATCGAAATAAATCAAAAATATTATTTTCTAACACCCTAAACATCATACAAACATCCAACAACACAAATTATGCCATGAAGTTGAAAGAAATTGAAGAAAAATTGAAGAAACCTCAAAAAATCAAAGCTGCCAGAATTTGGAAGCCAAAAACGACAGGCGCGACGCAGCCCGCAGCACGCCTAACGACAGACCTCCGCACGCCGAACGACAGAGCTCGCCTCGCCAAACGACACCAGCGCCTCGCCAAACGACACCGGCAAATGGCACGTCCACTAACGAAACGACAGCCACTCGGTTTTTGAAGAAAAATTATTTTTTTCTCTCTTTTCTCTCTCTGATGGCACAATAATTTTAGACACTCAATTGGGTGCCCTAACACCCCTATTTATACAATTTTTAGTTAAAAAATTACCAATATACCCCTAGATTAATTTTTTTTAAAAAAATACCCTAAAACTCTTTAAAATTTCAAAAAAAAACCCAACTAACTTATAAAAATTTACAACTAACCCCAAATTCAATTATTTTCAGAATTATATTAATTAGTTAATTAATTAATTATTTAATTTATTTTAATTAAAAATTAATAAATACCCGAAAAATTTTCGAAACACAACCCCTAGCAAAATTATACTTAAAATAATCGTAACGACATTACGGTCACCAAAATGACATCAAAAATAGCAAAACGAAACCCGAAAATTTTCCGACAGCCAAAATGACCAAAATACCCCTGAAGCCAAAAACACAATATTATACTCAAAACAAACATCTCAACACCCACATTAAAAAAATAAGCACCAAACATTATAAAATTCACCCGAATGTGAATTGAAGGTAAAATTACCATTTTGCCCTTAGACTCCAATTTTTCCAAAAATCAAGGGTTTTACAAGTTAGACCAAATCAGAATGATAGTCAGAGGCATCTTGCCCAACATTCGTGAGAGGCCATCTCACACCCTTATAAGGGATTTCAAAGATCTTCTCCAAGCTGGATTGCAAATAGAAGAGTGGGAAAGGGAGAATAACCGCTTTTTGACAAGAAGGAATGAGAAAGGGAACTATCAGTCCGGTAATCAGAGTACCTAGAAGGAAGTCAATGTTAATGCAACTAGTCAAGGAAATAGAAGATAATTTACAGAATTGGGAAAACCTCTATCTTGAAAATAAACTACAAAAGAAGGGGTTGTTACAACCATTGGTTCCTCGACCCTTGTCGAATCCTTTATCAGCAAATTTTGATACTAATGATTTTTGTCAATTTCATCAGACTCAAGGACATGAGACAGATAGATGCACCTGATTAAAGCATGAGATCCAAGATTTGATAGACAATGGTAAATTGCCTGAGCCCGATAAGCCCAATACAAAGGACAATCCTCTGCCTAGGTTCAACAGAGTGCCACCACCAGCAACCTTCATGGTAGGAGGAGGATTGGAGGAAGATTCAGTTTTATCCTCTTTTTAAGATGGGAGTATTGAAGATGTGGAATAAGGAGAAATTTTATTCAACAAACCTCCCTTAGCTTAAAGTGTTGCTCTTTTTATTTTGCTTTCTTTAGTACTTATTTGGAACAATTATGTTTTTAAAATTAAGATTATTTGAATATATTACTTTCATTAAATTTTATATTGATCTTTTTTAATTTTGGTTTTCTATCGATGACAAATCTAGCTTAATATTTATAAATTAGTGTATCTATGCATCATGATCTGAATGACTTTACTAGGTGAGGGAGTTATTCTATAGCATTAAGTTGTGTATGCTCACTTAGAGAGGGCTCCTACATAATGACCTTTCTCTTGGTCCTAGTCAATCTTAGAATGTGCTTTGATAAACTTTGAGGCAAAATTGAACTCTGCTTATTTAAGGGAGAGATGATCTAGGCATTATTTGATAAGCCAACAACTAGTATCCTCCTAATTAAATATCAATCCCTAGTTGTCCCTTTGAGCCTTCATAAACTTTAGCTTACTATTTATTGGCTTATAAACCCCGATAACCTACCCTAAGCTATTATGATACTTATGATAAGTCTGATGATCACTGAATTACAATGAAGAAAGAAGATCGTGGAAAAGTCTATTGAAGTTTATCTAAACTAGACCTAATATCTCAAATCTATAACATCAAGATAACAAAGGATTCATCCTCATTGAAACAAACTCATCCTACTCTATTCATCCATAGTCAAAAGCAAAGAATGGTGTAGGCAGAATAATCCTCTTAGAGTTGGATAAAAAAAAACAAAAATACAAAAAAGGGAAACACCAAAGAAAGAAAAAAAGGAAAAAAATGGGTCCTGAGTTTGTGCAAAAGCAAAAGAAAAAGATGAAGATCATATTAATTAGTTCTATATTTCTTCCAAGGAGATAGAAGGAAATAGAAGTCTCACGAGATTGCTCCTAGCTGCCTATGGATCCAATAAAAAATTTTGGTGTGAAGGTTTGTCAGCTGTGTCACATCTGGTCCAGTTCAAAAATGGCCTTCATTTAACCCCCTGTCCCTTATAGACCCCATTTCAAGCTTATCAAAGATTTGTTGATCTCTCTTGGTAGGTAGAGTCTATTAGTGGAGATAGTTTAGATAAGCATGCATATGAGATTGATAATATTTAAACTCGATGAGACCTTTGGCCAAGTAATATGTATTTGCCTATATGAAGTGCAATAGTTCTTACTTTAATGGAAATGATTCCCAAGTTTAGTATGGTAACTAGTATTGTTATGTTATAGATATGTTAATTCAAAAATTTGACTCATGAGGTACAAGGAAACTGACTTAACAAAGTCAACATTTGATTTAAAAAAATAATAAAAAAGGTTTTTTTTTCATATCAAGCATTCAAGTTAAGGGAAGTATGTTGCAATTTCAAACCTTGAAGGAAACAATGGGCAAAAGAGGGCTAATGAAAGAATCACTTGCAAGGTGATGTCATAAAGTAATTATCTACCAAATAGATATCTCCCATGTCTTTGGCTACCATACTTGGGGCCTCCATACTCATGTTTTCAACATCTTCAAGATAAAAGCCTTAAATGTGAAGCCTTCTATCATTCCAAACCAAGACCTGAATGAGAATCTAGAAGAAACCAATGAGAACACTTTAGCAGATCACCTTAGTCTATGAGTCAATGGAACTTCTGTAAGTATTATTCATGCATATCATGCATACATAAGCATATCACACTACATTTTTTGTCTTGCTTGTCTATTCTTTGTCAAAGTGAACAACAAATACTCTATGAAGCAAACTTGAAGCACATATGGAATTAGGAGGACATGCAAGGCTCATTACTTGACAAAGATCTAGTCACTTTGTAAAAGAAAGAAGAGATGCATGCTTATGCACGAAACCAAACAAAATACAAACATCAATCAAAGCCTGCATGGGAACAAAATTGTTTGTTTGAGCCTACACAGGGGGTAAAGTTTCTCTTTTCAATTTTTGAGTTTATGCATGTATAAAAAATTTTTAGACTCACTTTCAATATTTTGCCACATAGGGGGCAAAGAGAGGATATAAAGGCCAGCTAAAAAATAGCTGAATTTTTTGCACAAAGAAGAGAAAAAGAAATGAGGATGAGTCCAGCTAGAAGAGTTGAAGCCAATATAGAACAAATATTCAAAAGGATGAAGATTCAATTTAAAGGGTGAAGACCCAAAGTCCAAAGGATGAAGATCCAATTTAAAGGGTGAAGACTCGAAGTCCAAAGGATAAAGATCCAATTTAAAGGGTGAAGACCTAAAGACCAAGAATGAAGATCCGACGTCCAAAGGATGAAGATCTGTTTTGACAGGTGAAGACCTAATGCTAAGGATGAAGATCCATTTTGATGGGTGAAGACCCGAAGTCCAAAGGATGAAGATCCTTTTTGAAGGGTGAAGACCCGATGCAAAGGATGAAGATCCATTTTGAAGGGTGAAGACCCAATGCTAATGGATAAAGATCCATGTTTTAAAGGTAAAGACTCGATCTCCAGTGGATAAAGATCCATGTTTTAGGGGTAAAGACTTGATCTCCAATGGATAAAGATCCATGTTTTAAGGGTCTTCAATGGATAACGATCCATGTTTTAAGGGTAAAAACTTGATCTCCAATGGTTAAATATTCATGCAAGGGTAAAGACTCAATCTCCAATGGATAAAGATCCATTTTTGCTGGATAAAGACCCACAATCCATTAAAATGGAACAATCGGTTAGAAGGAAGCTAAAATTCTCAGCCGATAAAAAGTTAGTCAAATCCAATTTAAGGTTGAGAATCCAAATCCAGTATTGGGTCGAGCGCCCAAAATCCCATATTTGGTCGAGCACCTAAAATCCAGATTTGGGTTATGAACCCAAATCCAGTATCGGGTCAAGCACCCAAAATCCCGTATTTGGTTGAGCACCCAAAATCTAGTTTCGGGTCCAAGTACCAACTCTCAGGTTTAAATACCGAAGTCCAATTCAGTCTCAAGTCCAAATACCCAAGTCAAATTTAGTCTCGAGCTGAGAACCCCAATCCAGCCTTAGGTCGAGACCCAAAATCTAGTTTAGGTCGAGAAATAAAAATCCAGTTTCAGGCCGAGAACTCCAATTCAGTCTTGGGTTGAGAATCTAAAATTCTGTTTAGGGTCGAGAACCCAAAATTTAGTCTCGAGCTAAGAACCCAAATCCAATTTTGGGTTGAGAACCCAAAGCCAGTTTAGGAAATATAGTTTAGGGTTCAAATTCAGTCTCGAGTCTAGGAATCCAAATCTATTTCGAGTTCAAAACTCATTTTGGGTCTAAAAACCAAATCCAATCAATCAACCTCGGGTTGAGAACCCATCCTTATCCAAATTTGTTCAAAGTTATGTTGCTTTTCACTCTCTTCTACTGAAGTCTCAGATCGCTCAAGCAGGGGACAAACTGTAGACCCTTATTTTTTTACCAAGTCCAGTCCAACTGTTTAGATCATTTTTGTACTAGTTTTTAGTGTGATTTTTATATGTTTTTAGTTAATGTTTTGATTGAATTTTGTTTTAAGTGTGTTTAAAGTGTTGTTTTTAGGTTTAGGTGCAAAAACACTCTTGGAAGATTAAAACAGTGCAGGAAAAGCATGAACCAAGCAAGACATGGCCAAGCCAAATCAAGCTTGGCCGTGTCCCTCAAAGATTGAAGAAGGCAGAGCATGACATGGCCATGAGACAATGCCAAGCCTCTGGCCGTGTCTCATCCAAGGAGCAAAGCCAAAGAAACCAAGAAAAGAAGAGCAAAAATGAAGAAGCAGGAAGAGACACACTCAGTGACACGGCCAAGCCACTGGCCGTGTCACATGACAAGGTTAGCAAACTTGGTCGTGTCCCATTTCAAGCCAAAGAACAAGGGAGCAAGCAAAGAAGGAAAGAAAAGAGACAGTAGTGGACACACCCACATGACACGGCCAAGCTAGTGGCCATGTCACATGACACGGCCACAAGCTTGGCCGTGTCACCCCTTGAGACCAAAAGAAAAGAAAGAAAAAGAAAGAAAGAAAAAGGTTAGTGAAGGACACTGCCAGATGGCTTGGCCGTGTCCCAAAGGAAAACAAGAGACACGGCCAAGCCACTCTTGGCTTGGCCGTGTCACACATAAAATATTTGAATTTTTCTACAAAAGTGGGGGACAAAGTGGGGAACAATGCCTTATGCTTGCCAAAAGAAATATTAAACAAAGAAAAAATGGAGAACAAAGTGAAATGGTATGAGTTGGAAGGCATGTGTGTGTATTTTGAATGAATTAAAAGGAGAAGAAGAGGGAAATTAGGGGGAGTCTTGGCTTTTTGGAGCCAAATTTCTGCTACACATTTGGGAAAGGGAGAGAGTGACACTCTCCCTTAGCCCTTCATTTTCATCTCCATTTCCATCCTCTCCACCTTCTCCATCTTCCATTGATAAGATCTTTGAGGTTCTTTGGGATAAATTGGGTTAACAAGCTCTTAAAGGTTGAAGAAGCTTCATTGAAAGGATTAGTGACTTGAGAAAGCTCCATTCCATCTTCCAAAGGCAAAATCAATTGAAGAGTTGGTGACTTGAGAAAGCTCCATCCAAAGGTTTGGTGACTTGAGGAAGCTCCATTCCATATTGCAAGGGGAATCAACCATTGAAGAGGGCTTGAGTTCTTCATCAAATACATCAAGTGGAGCTAGGAGGAAGACTAGAAATCCTACTCTTGCATCTTCACAAGGGGTTTTTCTATTCTCTCTTTTGATTCATTTCTATTGTTGTTGTTGTATTAAGAGATTGATATTGCAATGAAAAAATTTGTATTTGTTTTATTTTGAGCTGAATGGTTGTTTTAAATTGATGATGTTGAGCTAAATACCCATGCCTAGGGTTTGTAGTATGTTTGGTTGAATGTCTTGATTTGATATTTCTATTGATGTTCCTTGTTGATTGGTTGATTGTATTGCATTGAATGCTAAGTTGATAGTTTAGCTACCTATTGATCTTTGAATATTGGATGACGGACCGAGAGGTGAAATCCGATATGGAAACTATATAATCGACCACTCTATGAATGAATTAGAAATATAAGTTCTAGGGTTTCATTAATTTGATAATGTGAAATAATTAGTTGTTGCTAATTCATGAATGTGAGAACTAATGGATTGGTAATTGACTAATTAACTTTAAGGAACAAATTAATTTACAAGGTTATGTTAATGGATAATTGAGAATTGAGCTTTGATTGAATGGACCTATAACTCTAGGCACCTTCCCAAGAATCGATTTGATCTTGTACACCCATCACACACACTAATCCCTATGCACATTAATTTTAGGTTTAAATTATTCTCGCACCATCCCAAATAACAAACTCTCGCATTTAAATAATTTGTCAATCAAGCTATTATGAACCACACCTTCTTGGGGAAACGACCTTGGGGTGATCACATTAGCTACAGCTATCTCGTATACTTGTGAGTGACACTTTGTAGTAGTACTTAATTCAAGCGCAACAAGTTTTTGGCGCCGCTGCCGGGGAGGGCTGTCAAAGTAGTGATAGTTTGATATTTTTTTTATTTAATTGTTTGTTTGTTTTCTTTGAATTGTTTATTTGTTTTGTGTGATTTTCTTTAAATTTAATTATTTGTTTGTTTTCTCTAAGTTTCTAAGTGCCTTGTGTAAAGATGCAATTTTCAAGGCACGGGGGAGTTTATGATAGGAACGATGATTCTGAAATGGCATGGAAATTGGCAGAATTAACGAATCAACTTAAGGTACTAAATGCAAGAGGAAGAGCACCTATGCCACGCCAAGAGATATGTGCAACATGTGGCAATGTAGGCCATAGTGCAAACACGTGTTCAATGGGTTTTGGACGATACCAAGAATGGCAAGAGGAAGAATATGACTACCAAGGTTTCCAGCAAATGGGTAGAAATGACACATATTCCAATCCTTATAATCCCAGCTGGGGAAGCCAACCAAATTTTTCTTGGGAAAATCAGCAGCACATTCCACCTCCAAAATTTTTTCAACCTTACCAAAGAGACTCTTACTCTCAAGCGCAATATTCAAATCAAAATTACCTTAAGACACCCACATTTGAAGATAGTTTGAATGCCTTCATTCAAACTAGCGCACAAAATCAAGATAAACTTAAGGAACCCACTTTGGAAGATAGTTTGAATGCCTTCATTCAAATTAGCACACAAAACCATGATCAATTTGAGAAATCCACAGTGAAAGATGATTTGAATGCTTACCTTCAAATAAGCACACAAAATTAGGAAGGGAGCAATGAGAGGTTTGATTCTTTGGAGGAATCATTGAAGAGGGTGGAAATGCAAGTTGATCAACTGGCACATCAACTCCAAGCACACCAAGAAGAGGAATTTCCTAGCCAATTAGAGCAAACCGAGGTAATCACAAATTTAAGGAGTGAACAGTTGATATATAACAGTTTTTGTGATTCCTTTGATACAGGAACTAATCAAGAAGAAGATGGCGAATAGATACAACCAAACATAGAGGAGTTAATTCAATCAAAGGAGGAGGATAATTTGGACTCATCAACTTCATCACATTTGTATGAACCTCCGAATCCTTTGCCACCAATTCCATTCCCAAGTAGGCTAAAAGAAGAGGAGCAAGGTAAGCAACTTTCTAACATCTATATTATGCACTCCCAAGGAGAAAGTGGAAATAAGCTTGAGATGGGTATGTCTTTAGAAGAAGAACATGAAATGCCCAATTTAGAACTTGAGGAGTGTAAGCTAGTTTTAGATGCTGAGGTTGTTGAGAGGGGACTTGACATTGTTAAAGTGGATGAAGAAGTGATTCAACCAAACTTGGTTGAACTCAAAGAGTTCCAAAAAATCATCTCCTCTACTCTTGGTGGTAAAGAAGAGCATACATTGGATAGAACCATGCTGCATAATGAAATAGGATTTTACAACGTTCCTATAGCACTGGAGGATCACCCCGAGGTGACCTTAACATGTCCCTTTGAGACATGTTCTCTTCAAGGAATACTATTTAGGAGTTGCCGTACATCGGGTACATTTCAAAGTTACATGTTGTTCATCCTCTCAGTCATGGGCTCCAATTACATTATGGGTGGAAGGAGCCCTACACATCGCATATGTGAATGATGGAAATCAGGTTTTATCTAAACCTTCTCTGTAGTATGCATGCTTACATTGAGGACAATGTGAATCTTTAAGTGTGGGGTGCATTTTGTGTTTTGTGTTTTTACTTTTAAGTGCATTATGTGTTTTTGTGTTTTTACTTTTAAGTTTTTTTTGTTTAAGTTTAGTTAATGTTTTTAATGTTTTTCCTTGAATAAATGAGTTTTAGAAAGTTCAATAGTTATAAAAATTGTTGATAGATGACCTGTGAAATTTTGAAGCATGAATTGGAGAATTGAGTAGAATTGGTGCTTATTGTCAATTTTGCTGGTTTTTCCTTGCATTACCATTAACCTAGTGAGGAATTGAGCCATTAACTTATCATTATTGTTGTGGGTGAACATCTTTGATTGATGATTTGCTAGAACTTGCTTTGAAATGCTTTTTAAGACTACATAAAAATTTTCAATTAGGCATCAAGATGATTAAGGCAATTAGGTGAACCCACTTTGGCTTAAAAAGACCAACCCTATATTCAACCTTAGTTAGCCAATTTTGAGCTTATTTTATTTTTCCTTTTCTTTCTTTTTCACAACACCATTAGCTTGAACCTTGTTGTTTAACTCTTATCCTTTCATTAGGTCAAGAGCATTTTAAGAGCGTTTATGACCGAGTGTTGTGTTGAATTAAGTGTGGGGTTAAATTTAGTAAGTTTAAGATTGCAAAGCAAAATAAAAAAAATAAAATAAAAGAAAAAGAGAAAAATAAAAAAAATATATATATATAATAATAATAAGAATAATTGTTGTTCTTGTTGAAAGGGTTGGAATAAGTTGGAGATATCATTGCAATATTTAATAAGTGAGTTCCCTTGAAAAGCTCTTTAATGTCAAGGGGTAAATGAGAGGAAGATGTTTTGGGATTGTTAGTGTATACATATGATCGGTTACTTCATTCTTGAAGTGCTTCTGAACTTAATGATTAAGCTCACATTTCCTAAATGCCATGCCTTTACCTTAGCCCCATTACAACCCAATAAAGACCTTTTGATTGATGCTTGATTGTTATTTTGTGGTGGAGATTTGATTGATAAGCAAGCCTATAGTAATAATCTTTCATTGATTGTTATGAGCATAAACACCACCATGATCAAACACTTGTAAGAGTTGGTGAGGGAGCGACAACATAGGTTATGCATGGAAAACCACTTAATTGCATGGGTGTTGATTTTGTTTGATTCAATATTGATTGCGGATTTAGGGATAGGGAATTCTTGATGCATACTTATAACTCTTGAACTTGACAAAATTTATCTTGTTTAGTGTGTTTTGATTTTAGCCTTGCTTGGGGACAAGCAAGGAATTAAGTGTGGGGTATTTGTTTAGATCATTTTTGTACTAGTTTTTAGTGTGATTTTTATATGTTTTTAGTTAATGTTTTGATTGATTTTTGTTTTAAGTGTGTTTAAAGTGTTGTTTTTAGTTTTAGGTGCAAAAACACCCTTGGAAGATTAAAACATTGCAGGAAAAGCATGAACCAAGCAAGACATGGCCAAGCCAAATCAAGCTTGGCCGTGTCCCTCAAAGAATGAAGAGTGCAGAGCATGACACGGCCATGAGACATGGCCAAGCCTCTGGCCGTGTCTCATCCAAGGAGCAAAGCCAAAGAAACCAAGAAAAGAAGAGAAAAAATGAAGAAGCAGGAAGAGACACACTCAGTGACACGGCCAAGCCACTGGCCTTGTCACATGACACGGCCAAGCGGCCAAAAATTTTGGCTGTGTCCCATTTCATGCCAAAGAACAAGGGAGCAAGTAAAGAAGAAAAGAAAAGAGACAGTAGTGGACACACCCACATGACACGGCCACAAGCTTGGCCGTGTCACCCCTTAAGACCAAAAGAAAAGAAAGAAAAATAAAGAAAGAAAAAGGTTAGTGAAGGACACGGCCAGATGGCTTGGTCGTGTCCCAAAGGAAAACAAGAGACACGGCCAAGCCACTCTTGGCTTGGCCGTGTCACACCTAAAATATTTGAATTTTTCTACACAAAGTGGGGGACAAAGTGGGGAACAAGGCCTTATGCTTGCCAAAAGAAATATTAAACAAAGAAAAAGTGGGGAACAAAGTGAAATGGTATGAGTTGGAAGGCATGGGTGTGTATTTTAAATGAATTACAAGGAGAAGAAGAGGGAAATTGGGGGGAGTCTTGGCTTCTTGGAGCCAAATTTCTGCTGCACGTTTGGGAGAGGGAGAGAGTGACACTCTCCCTTAGCCCTTCACCTTCATCTCCATTTCCATCCTCTCCACCTTCTCCATCTTCCATTGATAAGATCTTTGAGGTTCTTTGGGATAAATTGGGTTAACAAGCTCTTAAAGGTTGAAGAAGCTTCATTGAAAGGATTGGTGACTTGAGAAAGCTCCATTCCATCTTCCAAAGGCAAAATCAATTGAAGAGTTGGTGACTTGAGAATGCTCCATCCAAAGGTTTGGTGACTTGAGAAAGCTCCATTTCATATTGCAAGGGGAATCAACCATTGAAGAGGGCTTGAGTTCTTCATCAAATACATCAAGTGGAGCTAGGAGGAAGACTAGAAATCCTACTCTTGGCATCTTCACAAGGGGTTTTTCTATTCTCTCTTTTGATTCATTTCTATTATTGTTATTGTATTAAGAGATTGATATTGCAATGAACAATTTGTATTTATTTTATATTGAGTTGAATGGTTGTTTTAAATTGATGATGTTGAGCTAAATACTCATGCCTAGGGTTTGTAGTATATTTGGTTGAATGTCTTGATTTGATATTTCTATTAATGTTCCTTGTTGATTGGTTGATTGTATTGCATTAAATGCTAGGTTGATAGATTAGCTACATATTGATCTTTGAATATTGGATGATGGACCGAGAGGTGAAATCCAGTATCGGAACTATATAATCGACCACCCTATGAATGAATTAGAAATATAAGTTCTAGGGTTTCATTAATTTGATAATGTGAAATAATTGGTTGTTGCTAATTCATGAATGTGGGAACTAATGGATTGGTAATTGACTAATTAACTTTAAGGAACAAATTAATTTACAAGGTTATGTTAATGGATAATTGAGAATTGAGCTTTGATTGAATGGACCTATAACTCTAGGTACCTTCCCAAGAATCAATTTGATCTTGTACACCCATCACACACACTAATCCCTACGCACGTTAATTTTAGGTTTAAATTATTCTCGCACCATCCCAAATAACAAACTCTCGCATTTAAATAATTTGTCAATCAAGCTATTACGAACCACACCTTCTTGGGGAAACGACCTTGGGGCGATCACCTTAGCTACAGCTACCTCGTATACTTGCGAGTGACGCTTTGTAGTAGTATTTAATTCGAGCGCAACACCAACACTAATTAAAAGGCGGTTAAGTGAACTATGAATATTTAAATCAGTATGAAATTTTTTTTATAATATTTATTATTTATTTTAGTAATAATAATATAATATTTATTATTTAAAATAAAAAAGGAAAAAAGAAAATATAAATATTTATTAAAATATAATATTTATTTTTAATAATAATAAAAAAAATTGGATGGGCATCTTAATTAGCCACAGGGCATGCCCGCGGTAAATTAGGCATGCCAATTATCGCAGGGCGTGCCCACGGTGAATTAGGGCATGCCAATTCACCGCAGGGTATGCCACAGCAAATTGGGCATGCCAATTCGCCGCAGGTCGTGCTTGTAGGGAATTGGCTTGTGCCAGCACGCCACGAAGCAGCCCGTGCCCCATGCAGTAGCCTGTGCCCATGGTCCGCGTGCAATTTCCCTTGTCAATATTGCCAAAACCTTATTTAACTTGGACAAATTTTAAATACTTCCTTAACCGATAATAACTAGGTTTTTAATTGATTGATTGCCTATAAATAACAGAATGAAGGATAGAAAGGGGGGGGCCCTTTTTTGGGCTTTTAGCTGACTTTTGGAATGAGAGATGGTAGCAGTTTTATAAAACCCTAACTATAAAAAAAAAGAGCAACAGAGATAGAGAGAAAAAAAAGGAGCAACCAAAAGTGATCAAACAGAGAGAAAGAAACGCAGAGAAGGAGGAGCAACAGAGATGAGAATTGATAATTAAAAGAAAAAGGCAGCAACAAAAATCAGCAAGGCAATTGCCAAATTGATTCAGGCAGTAGCAAATATCAAACAAAGCTTGATTCAAACTCTTTAAATTTGGTGGAGCCAACAAATGAAGGTTAGTTTGTTATGTTTAATTCGTTTATATCATAATAACTACATTAATGTTATCTCATGCAGTAATTTACAAGATATTTAAACAATTCAATAGTAATGTTCATGGTTACTTTATTTATCACAGCAGCTTGTATTAAACTTTAATCTCTTTTTCCAAATATCCATTTAATCCTATTTTCATAAACCCTAATCTTTTTTAGAAAATCCTAAACCTTAATATTTTTTCATAAAAATTTCAAAACCTAATTGAAGAAACCCTAATTTTACAGTTGCTAAATTCTATTTCTCTAAAAATTAAAAACCCTAGCTTGTAAATCTATTGTTTATATATGATACTTAAATGTAGGATTGATTACTGATGCATGTGTATTTATGATATGTCTTATTGGATGGTTTATTTGGTCTATGATGAATTATTTATTTATGATGAATGATTGATTATTTTTTATTAGTTTATTTTGGTTTCAAGAATTGTATGAGGTATGTTTTCATATTATGGGTGCCTCAATTGTTGAGTATCATGTAATATAATTTTTTTATGTTTAGGATTAATGTAAAGGATACATTTTAATCAATTGGTAGGTATTCTATTCTATTTGTTTTCTTTTGGACATTGGACAATTGTAGAGGCATGTTTCCATCCATTGATGGGTGCCTATTCATTTATTTTGTTTGAATTTATTGTGATTTTAATAAAGTATTTATTTATTCTCATGATTGTATGTAGTATGGATAATATCATTATATTTAAGAATTTTATAATATTAAGACCTGAAAAGGAAGTTGATTCTAATGAACCGAGCGCTGTGGGGGGTGATGGGTCATTCTCACCTTCTCCACATGTACCCAACTTTTCAAATCTAATAAGGGATTTGGGATTCCTTAGAAATTGAATCATCCATCCCTTTCTTTTTCTTAGACCGTCTAGGTGGCGACTCCATATTCTCTGGATTTAGGCCTGTGTTCTCTAAGACCCTGAGCCTAATAGTGCCAAAGTCACAAAACTATTCCACATGGGAGTGGGGGCGAAAATCCCCGCTCACACCATTTTTTAAGTAAATATGCACTAAGTCTATCATACTAAGCTCTTGGAACTTGTTTCAATCCATATAGTGCTTTGGTAAGTTTAAAAACATGATTAGGAAATTTATAATCTTCAAAACCAAGAGGTTGTTCAACATAAATTCCTAGCTTATTAACCCATTTAGAAATGCACTTTTAATATCAATTTGAAAAATTTTAAAATTCATATGACATGCAAATGCAAGAAATATTCTAATGGCTTCTAGTATAGTAATGGGAGCAAATGTCTTATCATAGTCAATGCCTTCCTCTTAGTTATAGTCTTTGTCTACTAATCTAGCTTTGTTTCTAATAATGAGACCATTTTCATCAAGCTTATTCCTATATACCCATTTACATCCTATTATTGGATGATTTTTATGTTTAGGAACAAGTTCCCATACTTTGTTTCTCTCAAATGGGTTGAGTTGATGTTGTATAGAACCCAACACTCATCACTAAGTGCCTCCTCAATGGTCCTTAGCTCAATTTGAGAAACAAAAGTAATATTAGAATCTAAGTATTTAATTGAGATCTAGTAGTTACTCCCTTTGAGGTGTCACCAATGATTAGTTCTTTTGGATAATCCTTCTTGTATTGCCAATCTTTGGGTAGCTCTTGAGACTCTTCATCTTGTTCATCATGATTGCTCTTTGAAACATTAGTTGTTTCTTGTTGTTCAAAAGTACCTACAAAATCATCAAGAGCATTATCTTTCCTTTGATCAAGTTTAAATGATTCATCAAAAACAACTTGCATTGATTCTTCAACTACTAGTGTTCTCTTATTAAATACTCTATATGCTTTGCTAGATGATGAATATCCTAAAAATATGCCTTCATCTGATTTGGATGAGAATTTTCTATGATTGTCCTTGGTATTTTAATATAAAGCATTTGCATCAAAACACTCTAAGGTATGAAAGTTTTCGTATTCTTCCATTCCATAACTCATAAGAAGTTTTGTTTATCAAATGTCTTTTGTAAATATGATTTGAAATATAACATGCTATATTAGCGGCTTTCACCCAAAAGTAAGATGGTAAATCATAATCATTGAGAATTGTCCTAGCCATTTCAATTAATGTTCTATTTTTTCTTTCAACCAAACCATTTTGTTGTGGTGTTCTATGAGCCGAAAAGTTATGTGAAATACCAAACTCATTGCAAAAGTTTTCAAAGTACTCATTTTCAAATTCTTTGCCATGATCACTTCCAATAGATGTGATTATGTAGCCTTTTTTATTTTGAACTCTTTTTGTAAATATTTTAAAATGATTGAAAGCTCCATTCTTTTGAGCTAAAAAATTAACCCATGTAAACCTTGAGTAATCATCAACAAGTACAAATGCATATAACTTGCCACCTAAGCTAGTAACTCTAATTGGTCCAAACAAATCTAAGTGAATGAGTTCTAATGGTCTAGAAGTGCTTACAATATTTTTAGATTTGAATGAACTTTTATGTTTCTTACCAAATTGACAAGGTTCACAAGTCCTATCTTTATCAAATTTTACTTTAGGGAGTCCATCAACTGGTTCTTCTTTACTAATGCATTTTAAGTGATCCATACAAGCATGTCCTAGTCTTCTATGCCAATTCCAAGCATCATTACTAATGGTAATGAAACATTCAAATGCATTATTGGAATATAAGTCAATTTTATTTGTATTGCCAATTATAACTCCTTTGAATACAAGTCCACCATTTGAATTGGTAATTTTGCATCCTTTAGAGTTAAAACTTACATCATATCCTTTATCACATAGTTGAATTACAATAAGCAAATTATGTTTCAATCCATCAACAAGCCAAACATTATTAATCATATTTTTACCAATCTTGCCAATGGAACCAATGCCAACGATTTTACCTTTAGCATTATTACCAAAAGTTACATTACCTCCATGCTTGTAAGTAAGTGTTGTAAAAAGCTTTGCATTACCCATCATATGCCTTGAGCATCCACTATCCACAAGCCAAACATTTTCATTGATAGTGGATTTTAGGGATACCTATAAAATAACAGTGTTCATCTTCTTTTAGGAGCCCAAATAAAGTTGGGTCCTTGGGGGTTAGTGTAACACCCCCATACTCTATATAAGTACTATACATATACCTGGTATACATACAGTAAGTATATAAAGTATAAGAATGCCACTTGTTACAGTTTAAAACTTTTATCTGAGTTCAAACAATAATACATTTTTTTTCTTTAAAAGGACATTTACAAAATTATTATACCTTCGATGATCTTACATCTAAATAAAAATCTTGTCTTTACCAAAATTCATTTATACATATGAATACCTTCTTATCAAAATACAACATATTTACATTGTACATGTATGCACCACCTTCTAGTTGGTCTTGAAATACTCATAACCTTCTCGTGGCATAGCGAATAGACTTCAGATCAACTATCTGCTAACCTACGAGATTTACACAACCGCACTAAGCCCGAAAGCTTAGTAGTACAAATAAATAATATAAACATATTCATATGTTAACTTCATGTATCCTTATTTTCTTATCATGTTTTCCCATTTCAATTACACTTTTCATATATCTCTACTAATCTCATAATTATATACATATACACATATCATTAACACAAACCACAATTCCATAACTAATACTCACAATGTCTACATCCATACACATATTATATGTCATACTATATTTTCAGAATCTCATCTTTCAACTTAGCTTCTCAAGCCATATTTCTTTTCAATAGTTTACTTATGTATTCTAATCATATCATACTTCATAACATTACATGTCCTTATTTTATTCAATTAATTCATTATTCACAATTCATCATTCATGAATCACAACTCCAACAAAGACAAGCATGGGTCTCATTATTCATCCATTTCACATTTCATGAATCACATTTAAACAAAGACAATCATGGGTCTCATTATTCATCCATTTCACATTTCATGAATCACATTTAAACAAAGACAATCATGGGTCTCATCATTCATCCATTTCACATTGCATGAATCACATTTAAACAAAGACAATCATGGGTCTCATTATTCATCCATTTCACATTTCATGAATCATATTTAAACAAAGACAATCATGGGTCTCATTATTCATCCATTTCACATTTCATGAATCACATTTAAACAAAGACAATCATGGGCCCAAAGACTCTAATATGCTATTCAAATTTCAGAGTTACTGCTTTAGTCCATAATCACAATCATCAAGCCCGTGGGCGATATACACATATATCTATCCATGGATAGTGTAACAGACCCAGTCTCTTGGACCTCAACCCAGCTAAACTCGAGGAGATCCTCAACCCGGCAAGACTGTTACTGTTTTTGAATGTAACAGACCCAGTCTCTTAGACCTCAACCCGGATAAACCCGAGGAAATCCTCAACCCGGCAAGAATGTTACTGTTTTTGAGGCTTACGACCCAGTCTTTTCACCCCAAAAACATCATATCATATTTCACATTTCTCAGCTGGAATTGGCTTACGACCCGGTCTTTTCACCTATCCAGCGATTCATAGGCATGCCGCCAAACCCAGAACTCTAAAAATTGAATAACATATTAAGCACACAATCATTTCATTTATTGCTTTATCAATCTCTTTCTCAATTCATTTCTCATTTCATATTTCATAATCAAATAGGCAACCATGCCCCAATTATTTCATTTACACTATCATAGCCAACCACAATGGCTTCACATCTCATTATATCATCATATCTTTTACATTTCATATTTCATCATTAACATATATACATAGCAATTTACATTATTCATTTATTTAGACTCTTCAACATACATTCCACATAATTCACATTGTGCACAACATAGCATTATTCATGTGCATCAATAATGTAATAGATTACTTAACACATTTACAACCAAATGTGTTAAGATTCAAGGTCATATAAATGTATGCAAACAAGTAGGGTTTGTACTTACCTCAAGAGAAATACACAACATCAACTCATTTTCCAAGAATCCTCAACACTTAGATTAGGGCAACTAAACCTCTTCAAAAACCTAATCCAAAAGGAATAACATGCACTTACTTAAAGATACACATGAATCTTCAATACAATTATTCACTTATTAGTCTCATACTAGACCCTTAGATCATAAATTACAAACCAACATCTCTCTCTAGGACCCCACGGTCGTGGCCTTCCAACCCCCACGGGCGTGGCATAGCAATCAATTCTGCCCCTTTAAGATATTATAATATACTTATACTTCGTCCAATTATTACCTTCAAGATATTTTATCACTTCATCTCTTTATAATAACTCTCTTAACTTTAACCTTAAAAATCATGAATTTATATCTTAATATTGATTATCCCGACATTACAATCACTTTAAGAATAGACATTTATCAAACCTTAATTGATAATAACATCCTTATTTTTCATACACTTAATTCCTTCTTTAGCATGCTTCTCACTTAATATAAATATTAGTACAATGCCTTTAAACTTACTTTACATATAATCAATCTTTTTCCCTTTTATCATCATTTACAATTGATATAACTCAATTTATTCAAGTCCATTCATTAGTAAGAATATTACATCATATACCTTATCATTTAAATTTATACTCTTAGTACAACTATACATATTAAATTTCAATAATGATTCGCAACTTTAGTCAAATCCAGATCAATTGATCTATCTGTCACAATATACCCACGTTTCAATCTTGTTCAACTCAAACCAACGATTAATTTATTTAAACTTATCATTAAATTTCACAATATACATATGACCTAATTCCATTAGGTCAAACTTATATTCAAACTCTAATCTCTTCGGATCCACTTTTCAACTTCTTGAAAGTATGATTATTAATAACAAACCACTTCAACTTATCTTAGTACAATTTTCCACAAAAATTCTCATGATTATCTCATACTATATTTACTACCCATAATTCACTCACTTAAACCTTAAGCCCATCCACTTATTCACTTTATACCATAAACATATTCAGTATAAATTTCAATCACATTTTGTAATTTCTTCCATATAATATCTCCTCACATTTCATACCATTGCTATTTTTACAATAATTACCTTTTTATCCTATTATCCATAACTCAACACATTTTCATAATTCTCTTCTCTTTCCTTACTTTTCATAATTATAAACATATTTCTAACATAAAATGATAAGGTACAACTTTACCAATCATAACTCTTGACCATGTTTCTAGAAACATAATTATCAATCTCACCAAAACTGTACTACAGTCATATTATCTCAGTCCCAAATCTGTGGATAACAAAACTAATCAGCCAAATATACTAAACAAATCATATGACCATAAGAGATTAATGATTACTCCTGAAGCTTATAAATCCATACTGTTCCTTTATTATTCTGCTTCCAACCTTTCCAATTACAAAACTAAATTATATTGCAAGAATTACATATTCATTCTCTAAACTTTTGCTACACCAAGAGTTAACACATTTCAACTCCGTTTCAACCCAATTTGAACTCGATTATATGATCATTATTAGCTTAATTCATGACTCAACAATATTATTATTAACATCTCTTACGTATACATATTCGATCATATACAAATCTTACACAATTTCCATTTATTAATCCATTTCTAATCTATCTTTTCTAAAATATTTTTATACATTATACTTCCCCTTTTTCCTTACAATCTCTTATTATATACAAATACATAGAACTTTTCCACATGTATATATTTTAGGACTCAAAATATTATATGATCATCAACTTCAGTGATCACCATAACAATTTCACCATCCAATATTACTCAAGTCCATTTTCACTCTTAATTTCGTTACATAGTCTATCTAGCTTTGCACAGGTCAAGACCTAATCTCTCTTAGGTCCACTAATATATGCAATATCGTTCTTAATAACTTTAGACCAGTAGTTATACTACATACACATTCATAGGTCACATCCATAATGTGACTTACTTCCCACATTTCTTACATATTACAATTACATTCATATCGAGAAACTCATCTCATATATCCTATACATGTATACATATCATCATGTAATTTTATTTAATTTCTCTTTTGCATACATTCTATACAAATTTAATGTTTATTATTTTTCTTTGAACAACATCATTCTCATTCTTTTGACATGACGTAAGTTATTTATCAACTCAACAAATATATACATTCTAACCATAATAACACTTCACATATATCGTAGTCACATTTCTAATGTGACATCTTTTTTTTTAAAGCATTTAATATACACTTCTTATCCATTTTCATCATTTCTAGTCAAATTACTTAAAGTAATTCATTTTCACTTACTTATTCACTTTCTTTTTATTTCAAAACAAATTTTCATATCATCAATTACATTACTCAATTCATAGTATTCTCATATGCAATAATATTCCTTCAATTAGCTCATATGCTTAATATACATTAAACTATCGATATCTAAATAGTCTTTATCAACATTCCATTAAAACTCTAAATTCTCAAATTACTACCTTACCTAAACTTCAATTTACTCATCTCATTTTTTTCTTAATATCAACTTAAAAACATCTTATATATATATACCACAAAGCAACATCAAAACATATAATTTTCACAATTATTAAAGCTCATTTCAAAAATCCAAATGTCACATACTACCACTATTAACATGAGCTTTCACAATATTCAAGCATATCACATTTCTAACATTGAAATCACAATGTTTGCATTAAAATAACAATACAAACAACACCAATATATCTTCTTACTTAACCAACATCATCTCTTTTTCTTTTAAACAAAACCTTAACTTTATATACCCAAACCTTAAATGATCACACTTGGCTATACCAATCAACTCACTTAATATTCCACTATACTATCTTTATTTTAATAACATATCTACCCATATTAACAATCCAACAATATTTCCCCTCTTTAGTAATCCAAACATAAGGTTTATTAGAAAGAGATTCAAATTGTAGAGGAAAGAGCACATACTTTAATCTTGATTTTGTTTTTATCTCATTTCCAACTTAATTCTTCTATTCATATCATTATGACCTTTTTCACAAGCATACTTCCATAATCAGAAATTCCAAAATTTACTTTACTTGAATAAATTCCCATTCTTTAATTTATCAATTAAACTTATATAAATTTTTCCATATCATTTCTTTCTCTAATTTTCCTTTCATGTAGAACCTCATCCACACACTATCATCCATCTCATCTAATTCGAATACATTACAATACACATAATGCCACATCCGAGACCAACCTAGGTGTTAAGGCATATGCATGTATCATAAATTTCATTTCAAAACTTTTCTTTTTAATTCTATTTAGGCTTTTTAAAACTTTTCTTTTTAATTCTACTTAGGCCGAGAATCTCGAACCTAAGCTCTGATACCAAAATAATTGTAACATCCCCATACTCTATATAAGTACTATACATATACCTGGTATACATACAGTAAGTATATAAAGTATAAGAATGTCACTTGTCGTTACAGTTTAAAACTTTTATCTGAGTTCAAACAATAATACATTTTTTTTTCTTTAAAATAACATTTACAAAATTATTATACCTTCGATGATCTTACATCTAAATAAAAATCTTGTCTTTACCAAAATTCATTTATACATATGAATACCTTTTTATCAAAATACAACATATTTACATTGTACATGTATGCACTTCCTTCTAGTTGGTCTCGAAATACTCATACCCTTCTCGTGGCATAACGAATAGACTTCAGATCAACTATCTGCTCACCTGCGCGATTTACACAACCGCACTAAGCCCGAAAGCTTAGTAGTACAAATAAATAATATAAACATATTCATATGTTAACTTCATGTATCCTTATTTTCTTATCATGTTTTCCCATTTCAATTACACTTTTCATATATCTCTACTAATCTCATAATTATATACATATACACATATCATTAACACAAACCACAATTCCATAACTAATACTCACAATGTCTACATCCATACACATATTACATGTCATACTATATTTTCAGAATCTCATCTTTCAACTTAGCTTCTCAAGCCATATTTCTTTTCAATAGTTTACTTATGTATTGTAATCATATCATACTTCATAACATTACATGTCCTTATTTATTCAATTAATTCATTATTCACAATTCACCACTCATGAATCACAATTCCAACAAAGACAAGCATGGGTCTCATTATTCATCCATTTCAAATTTCATGAATCACATTTAAACAAAGACAATCATGGGTCTCATTATTCATCCATTTCACATTTCATGAATCACATTTAAACAAAGACAGTCATGGGTCTCATTATTCATCCATTTCACATTTCATGAATCACATTTAAACAAAGACAATCATGGGTCTCAT
This sequence comes from Garcia nutans, assembly GCA_947685225.1. Taxonomy (NCBI): domain Eukaryota; kingdom Viridiplantae; phylum Streptophyta; class Magnoliopsida; order Malpighiales; family Euphorbiaceae; genus Garcia; species Garcia nutans. Next base: position 9,510,488 of record CANTUV010000068.1, read on the forward strand.
TATTCATCCATTTCACATTTTATGAATCATATTTAAACAAAGACAATCATGGGTCTCATTATTCATCCATTTCACATTTCATGAATCACATTTAAACAAAGACAATCATGGGCCCAAAGACTCTAATATGCTATTCAAAGTTCAGAGTTACTACTTTAGTCCATAATCACAATCATCAAGCCCGTAGGCGATATACACATATATCTATCCATGGATAGTGTAACAGACCCAGTCTCTTGGACCTCAACCCAGCTAAACTCGAGGAGATCCTCAACCCGGCAAGACTGTTACTGTTTTTGAATGTAACAGACCCAGTCTCTTAGACCTCAACCCGGATAAACCCGAGAAAATCCTCAACCCGGCAAGACTGTTACTGTTTTTGAGGCTTACGACCAATTCTTTTAACCCCAAAAGCATCATATCATATTTCACATTTCTCAGCTGGAATCGGCTTACGACCCAGTCTTTTCACCTATCCAGCGATTCATAGGCATGCCGCCAAGAACTCTGAAAATTGAATAACATATTAAGCACACAATCATTTCATTTATTGCTTTATCAATCTCTTTCTCAATTCATTTCTCATTTCATATTTCATAATCAAATAGGCAACCATGCCCCAATTATTTCATTTACATTATCATAGCCAACCACAATGGCTTCACATCTCATCATCTCATCATATCTTTTACATTTCATATTTCATCATTAACATATATACATAGCAATTTACATTATTCATATATTTAGACTCTTCAACATACATTCCACATAATTCACATTGTGCACAACATAGCATTATTCATATGCATCAACAATGTAATAGATTACTTAACACATTTACAACCAAATGTGTTAAGATTCAAGGTCATATAAATGTATGCAAACAAGTAGGGTTTGTACTTACCTCAAGAGCAATACACAACACCAACTCCTCTTCCAAGAATCCTCAACACTTGGATTAGGGCAACTCAACCTCTTCAAAAACCTAATCCAAAAGGAATAACATACACTTACTTAAAGATACACATGAATCTTCAATACAATTATTCACTTAGTAGTCTCATACTAGACCCTTAGATCATAAATTACAAACCAACATCTCTCTCTAGGACCCCATGGTCGTGGCCTTCCAACCCCCACGGGCGTGGCATAGCAAACAATTCTGCCCAATTGTTCTAAAACCCCCACGGTCGTGGCCTTCCAACCCCCATGGCAGTGGCATAACAAATGAATCTGTCTCCCTTGCTCAAAACCCCCACGGCCATGGCTTCCAATGGCCACGGTCGTGGCAGCCAAAGGCCACGGGCGTGGCATCCAAAATGCCTCTATTTCCAGACCAAACTCATGTATTCTATATTTTCAACTTCCTTAAACACAAACATACATCAATCGTATATTAATTACTCAATTCTCCAACTCATATATATTAAACCCTTATTAAACAATTTCAATAATCCATCATCATCCTCACAAATAACCATATTATCATCATCTAAATACCAATTTAACATACCTATAAACTTTAATCTTTCACTATCATCATCTTCACACCCTAACCAAATCAAATATAAACACAATCAATAGAAATCAACTCAAAGAAATGAACACTTACTTGAATATTTTGCCAAATCTTCAATCTCCACCTTCAATTCTCTTAAAGCCCTTAAGAATTTGGCGTGAAAATAAATTAAAATCACATCTCTCTCTCTCTCTCTCTCTCTCTCTCTCTCTCTCGTTCAAGAAGAAGAAGAAGAAAAAAGGAAGAAAGAAAATCCTCTTTCTTTATTCATACTTATCATATATAATAATAATAATAATAATAATAATAATAATAATATAATTAAATATTTTCTAAAATCCTCCACCGCTACTTATCCACCCTTTGACTTTCTTTTCTTCTTTTTCTTTCATTATTATTATTATTATTATTATTATTATTATTATTATTATTATTATTATTATTATTATTATATAAACTTACTTTTCCTACACCACTTTATACATTATGTATATGTGATGTATATGTTGGTATATGTATATCTCTTATATATTGCTTTTATATTTCCCATGTTTTACAATTATAATATATATATATATACTTATCATTCTTCATACATCTCTATCTCTTATAATATTTTCTTTTAATTAATTTATCTTCTTTTGACTTCCATCTCTTTGACTTGTATATGTTATATATATCTATATATACAACATATACACTCTCTCTTTACTTCTTTTCTCTTTCCATTAAACATATACATTAAATCCAAATACCATAATAATTCCAAAACTTTTAGGGTATACTTTGGGATATTACAGTTAGTAATAGAAGGGTCCTCTAACTTGAGATGAGCCTTCCTAATATAGAAAAATGTGCTCTTATGTCAAAATTTCATATAATAAGTACATTGATACAAGGTTCTATACTTATGCATTTTTCTATTTAAATTTAATGGACTATGCACACAATTGCAAGTGTATGTTGAATGAGATTGCTTTTATGCATTTTTGTGTTTATGTATATGCCTTGTGTACTTGAATGCATGATTTGGTCTTAAAACTTTAGTTATAGAGCCTTGTGAACCCACTATAATCCTTTTAGGATTTTTAGGCTTGGTTTGTACATTAGTGTTCTTCACAACATCAATACTAGAGGTTTGAGTTGTAGATGCTTTTACAAATTTTGGTGCATTAGATGAGGTGTTAGATGAGCCAATGTATCCTAAACCATGTTTCAAGGAGGGTGGTCTTTGATTATTAATCAATGTATATAAAGCTTTTTTTCCTTTGTGAAATTTTGAAATTGACTCTTTTAACTCATTTATTTCATCCTTTAATATTTTGTTTTCCTTAATCACATTTTCTACACTATGTGAATTTTTAGTCATTTCATCAATTGATTTCAACAAATTTTCATTTGAGGTCTTTAATTCTAATGTAGAGTTTTTCAAAGACACAAAATCCTTTTCTAACTTGGAATATTTATTTTTATAAAATTTCATCTTAGAGAAATACTTGTCTATCCTAAGGTTCATGTGCTTAATCAAATCATTTTCATCTAAAGCATCATCAACATCATCATTGTATGCAATCAAGTTTAAAGATGGAGTACTTACCTCATTGGAGTTATTATCATCTTCAATATCCATGAGACATAGATTTGCAATCTTCCACTTCTTCCTCTTCGTCTTCACTTAAGGAATCATCATCCCATGTAGCTTTTTGACTGATCTCTTCTTTTCCTTATCTCACTTCTTTTTTGTTTTTCAATTTGAAGGAATCCGATTTGATGTGACCTGATTTGCCACATTCATAACATTTCACTTCATTCTTTTTATCTTTATCTTTGAAGGAGGATATAGAAAATGTACCTTTGTTAACTTGTAGCCTTCTCTTTCTCTTCCAATCACTTATCCTTTTGGATAGCATTCTAATTCTTCATCATCATCAAAATCTTCATCATTTGAGCTCTCAACTTCTTTGATGGCTTTGAGAGCTATTCCTTTTCTCTTATCCTTTTCACCATGTTCTTCTTCTCTTTCAGTGTGTAATTCAAAGGTGAGTAGTTTTCCAAAAAGTTCATCGGTTCTAAAAGAGCTAAGATCATGAGCTTGTTATATTGAAGAAACTTTAGACTCAAATTTCTCCTTTTCTATAAGTTCTCTCAAGATTTTTATGAGTGGGGATTTTCATCCCCACATCTATGCTGTATGGTTCTAGCGACTTCAGCACTGTTAGGCTTAGGGCTTTAGAGAACACGAGCCTAAATCCAAAGAAAATGGAGCCGCCATCGGACCAGCTGGGAAAAAGAAAGGGATGGATGACTCGATTCCTAAGGAATCCCCAACCCCCTTTTGGGTTTTGAAAATTTGATACACATGGGAAAGGTGAGAAATGTCCCAGCACCCTCATAATGCCCGGTTCATTGGAACCAGCCTCCTTTTCTGGTCTAAATATTATTAAATTCTTAAGCATTATAATATCATCCATACTACATGTAATCATAATAAATAAATACTCATTGTATTAAAATCAAAGCAGCCAAATAAAATGGGCACCCATACAAAACAAAAATATGCCCTTATAATAATATATAATGTCCATAAAGAAAGTAAAATAAATAAAATAAGGCACCCACCATAGGTGGAAACGTGTCCCTTATAATAGTTCCAAAAAATGTAAAATAAATTAAATTACATAAACTCACACTAGATGGAAATATGCCTTTTATAATTCCCTTTAAAAATATATATAAATCTAAGGAAAAGAATAAAGCAATGAAAAAATAATACAACACATATAAAAATTGAATAAAAATTTTCAAATTTTTATTTGATATAGTTATCACAAATCCAAAAAATAAAACAATTAGAAATAATTCTATTGGAATAAAAGAAATAAGTAAACAAATTCCCATCAATTTGGGTTCCAATTCGAAGATTTTCCTTAGGAGGTGTCAGTAAAGAATTGGAATGTAATAATATCGATTAATACAGAATTGATTCATACAGATATAGAAGAAAAGGTTGTCTATTGTAATGAAAAATAATACAACACATATAAAAATAATTGAATAATAATAATTAAAAAGAAATAGATAAACACATATTAATATTATCCCATTAAGGAAATATAGTGTGCAACGATGTGAGTCGCGCCTTTGGTGGTCCCGCTCATTTGCTCAGCCTTTTTAAATTGAACTGATTTGAATTTTAATTCAGGCTTTTAAAATTTAGTTGGAGTTAATTTGGTCCTTTTAAAAATTAAATCAAACTAGATTAGGGTTTTCAAAATTAAACCAACATAATTTTGGCCTTTTAAAACTGGACCAACCTGTTTCAAAGCTATAAACTATGTTTAAGATTTTAAAATCGGACCAAATTTAGCTTGGGCTTCTTTAATTGAGATCAGATTAGCTATGGCCAAAATTAAGGGTCTACTATTTTGCCCCTTCAACGATCTGAGACTTTAGTAGAAGAGAGTGAAAAGTAACATGACTTTGAGCTGATTCTGGATGAGGGTGGGTTCAGTACTAGTGAATTGAATTTGGGTTCTCAACCCTAGACTGGATTTGGGTTCTCGACCTGAGCTAGGACTTGGGTTCTAAACCCAAGATTAAATTTGGATTCTCGACCCGAGACTAGATTTGGGTTTTAGACCCGAGACTGGATTTGGGTTTTTTACCCTAAATTGGATTTGAGTTCTCAACCCGAAATTAGATTTTGGGTTCTTGACTCGAGACTGGATTAGGATTCTCGACCTAGTACAGGACTTGGGTTATGGATCCAAAATTGGATTTTGGGTTCTTAACCCGAGACTGGATTTGTGTTCTCAACCAAAGACTAGATTTGGGTTCTCGACCCTAAACTAGATTTTGGGCTCTCGATCTGAGATTGGATTTGGGTTCTCGACCTAAGATTGAATTTTGGTCATTGAACTGGTACTGAATTTGGGTTCTTGACCCAAGACTGGATTTCATTTGGGTATTTGACCTGACGCTGGATTTTGGTTCTTGACCCGAGACTGGATGCTTTGAGAAAAAAATAGATAAACTTCATCTCTTCTAGCTTGGTTAACCTTTTGTCATTTGACAATTGTGGCTTTCTTCTAACCAGTTGTTCTATTCTTTAATGGATTGTGGGTCTTTGCCTTTCACAAATGAATCTTTATCCTTTGGACCTGCATTCACTTCAGCTCTTATAGCTAGACTGATCTTTTGTCTTTTGTATCTTCATTCTTTTAGGGACTTCAACTCTTCCTGTTCCATTCTTTTTGTTCTTCCTTTTACAAAAAATTTAGCTATTTTTTAACTAGCCCTTATATACTCTCTTTGCCCCCTGCGTGGTAAAATATTAAAATTAAGTCTAAAAATATTTTATAAATGCATAAACTCAAATATTGAAAAGGAGAAGTTTTACCCCCTTTGTAGGCTCAAACCACTAATTTTATTTTTTCATGTAGGCTCTGATTGATGTTTGCATTTTCCTAGTTCCTTGCACAATGACACATCTCTATTTTTATAAAGTGATTGGATCTTCCTTAAGCAATAGGCATTCCATGCCCCTTTATTCCATATCTTCTTCATGTTTGCTTTATAGAGTATCTAATGTTTACTTTGACAAAGAATAGACTGTTAGACAAATGTTCTCAATTTGGATCCTTGACAACTCAAATTGAATGACTTATTTAACATGTGTTTCAAGAACCTTATTGCAGGATTAGATTGTTTCAAATAAGTCAACACAGGGCATATTTCACGGTTACACAACCCTGGAGACGATCGCCCCATTGAATTGAAGGATGAAACCATATCACAGTAGGGTTTGCGGTCATAAACTCGACCACAGTAGTGACCGAACATCAACATGAGCGACCATCCAATGAACAAGAACGATCGTAACATGAGTAACCCAAATCATCCAAATTCTAGTAAGGTTCACAGTGACAAGCACGGTGAAAGATATGGTCTCGCTTATTGTCTTTGCGACCATCCTGAATAATCCACGACCGCTCTGCTAATTCAAGAGAAAATCACTCAAACTGACAGTAGTGTTCGCATCCTTAAGTGCGTCCAGAAGGTCGATGTGAGTCTCTCAATTTGATTGCTAATTGGCACTTAGGGCAACCGCGACATTCATATTTCAACGGAACTTTATTTTTCCCAATTAAAGAATGCCATGTGGAATAACCATTATAAACCCACTTCAATATTCAAAAAGGGCGACCACACCTAGCTTTTGCACGACCGTCCCGACAACCACAGCGTGGGTAATATTCCAGCAACAGAGCACTTAAATTCGACCGTTGAAGCAAATTTGAATGTAGCGACCATCCCTTGTCTAAGGACGACTGCGTGAGATGTAGGTGCGGCCATCCTAGTATCAAGGATGACTGCTACCTGCTTCAAACAGTCTGTTAATGATAAGTGCACATTTGATGATATTTTGCCCCTATTTTTTAATGTGATTATTATCCAATTGAGTTTAATTTTTTTGTTCAAGTGCTTTTTAGGGTTAATTTTAGGAATTCTCTGTATTTTGAAGTGCATGGTCATTTCGGAGGAATTACGGATGAAAGTTAAAGAAAAGAGCAAAATTCTTCAAGTGACACGCCCATGGACATGGGCGTGTCAATGGACATGCTCTTGATGAGGCATACAGAAGCATTGACACGCCCAGTGACATGGGCGTGTCACTGAGCATGCCTTTTCCAATGATTCATAGTAGCTGTGACACACCCAGTGACATGGGCGTGTCACTGGACATGCCTTATATTCAAAATCCCATTGGTAATGACATGCCTAGTGACATGGGCGTGTCAATGGTCGTGTCAGGCGAAATTATCTGCACTATAAAAGCTGAGCTGAAGCACGAATTAGGGATCCGATTTAAAGAAAGGAGGAGAGTTTTGGAGCTAAGATTGAAGGTGAAGACATATTCTAAACAAGATCTAAACCAAGATTCAAGGATTCAAGTGAAGAAATATGAATTATTCGCAATGGATTGTTTGGATTCTTTTTCGTATTTCTCTTGTTCTGGTTTTCTGATTTTGAACATGAACTAACTCATTCTCTATCTAGATATTGATGAACCCTAGCTTTATTGTATGGATTGAATAATTTTATTTAATTAAATCATTTGATTGAGTTTTTTTGTTCTTATGATGCTTAATGATTTATTTCCAATTGATAATAGCATGCTTATTGATTGGTTGCAATTTACATATTACTGACTTGAGAAAGCTTGATATGAATTGAATACTCATAAGGATTGAGGATTGATTGGAGTACTAGAGATAGACTTACAAGATCCTTTGGTTTATAATTCCTTATTCTTAATGCAAGATCTATTTAATTATGTTTGAGAAGAGATTCCAGCAATCTACTTAGTGATTAGGGATTAATTCACTTGAGAAAGGTTTTAGTCTAATTTAGAGGAATATCAATTCAACTCTATTATTTGGTTTAATTGAATTGATTTTTATAAATATAATTGTGGCTAGGGGGATTCAATATCTGGATAGTATTCTCACTATCAATCAATTCATTCAACACTCAATTTCTCTCTATTTTTAGTAATTATGTTAATTATCTTTAATTACAAAACTTCACAAAACTATTAATTTGCTAAACAACAGTTAAATTTTGTACTAGTACTTAGCCTTGTCCCCAGTAGAATGATAACTCACTCACTACTTTATTACTTGAGCGACCCGTGCACTTGCGGTATTGCAATAGCATAGGTTGCTGCCATCAATTAACACAAGGTCTAAACTACCAAGACTAATTTTCACTATCTATAATGGCTAGTTAGACCACATTGGCTATAAATTCACACATTATTATTCTGTCAAAAAGAGGAATCTTGAATTTAATAGACAAGCAACATATTTTCTTTTATTACTGTAATTAACATTTGAATTGTAATAATTGTTGCATGTGACCATTAAAACCAGCATTGTAAAAGTTTGAGTGTGAGCTTGGAAACACTTAGGTTGTAAGAGTGAGCCTGGGAATAACTCTTGTAAGGGTTGTGAGGTATATGATCTCAAACCAATTGTAAAGTTAGAGTTAAGCTTGTAAGAACAAAACTCAAAGTTAGTGGAATCTTAACAAGTTGTTAAGGAAGTGGATATAGGATTGGAGTAAATCTGAACCACTATAAAACTTGTGTGTTCTTTCTTCTACTCACTACTTAACCATTTATTTCTTCTACATTTCTGGTTGTTGATCTTTGAATTCTTTATTTCTATTTGACATCATTTCTCAAGAAACCAATTCACCCCCCTCTTGGTTGCCATCTTGGGACAACAATTTGTATCAGAGTTAAAAATTTCCTAAACTTAATTGTGAAATTTGATCCACTATGGCAACTTCTTCTTCATCAAACTCAACCTCTCATGGAAATCTTAACACCATCCTTAGACCCTATTTTGATGGAACGGATTATTCCTATTGGAAACACAAAATGTATTTATTTTTAGATAGTGAAGGGATTGAGCTATGGGATTTTGTGGAAAGTGAGTGGAAACCTCCTACTCATGAAGTTGATGGTATTCAAGTTCCTCTTCCCAAAGCACAATGGTCAATTGTCAATGTTAAAGATCGATTCAAGAATAATAGAGCCGCTTCCATCTTGATGAATTCCATTTCAAGAGAAGAAGGTGGAAGAGTTCAACACTTAACTTGTGCACATTGCATTTGGAAGACACTTGAAAACTATCATGAAGGTACCACTCAAGTGAGATTCACCAAGAAACAAATGTATGTTCATGAGTATGAGCTATTCAAAATGAAACTAAATGAAAATGTCACCGACATGACAAATGGCATGCTTGCTATTGTCAATGAGCTAAAGAAGTATGGCAAGATAAATTATCAAGGTGATGTAAATAGCAAAATCTTGAGAGCCCTAAGAGCTAGAAAGAACTTTGAATCAAAATTATCATCCATTGAAGAAGCTCATGATCTTAGCACATTGAGAACTGATGAGCTTGTGGGAAAACTACTCACATTTGAGCTACACAATGAAAAAGAAGAAGATCAAGGTGAGAAAGAAAAGAGAAAACCAATTGCTCTCAAAGCAATCAAAGAAGTTAAGAGCTCAAGCAACGAAGGTACTGATGATGAAGATGAAATGGCAATGTTCTCAAAAAGAATAAGTGAATGGAAAAGAAAGAGAAGATCACAAGCTAAAAAAGGTGCATTTACTAAATCCTCCTTCAAAGATAAAGAAAAGAAAAATGAGGTAAAGTGCTATGAATGTGGTAAACCTGGTCACTTCAAAACGGACTGTTTCAAAGTAAAGAACAAAAAGAAATGGGACAAGGAAAAGAAAAAGTCTCTCAAATCCACATGGGATGACCCTTCTTCAAGTGAAAAGGAAGAAGAAGAAGAAGGGATTGCAAACTTATGTCTCATGGCTATTGAAGATGACTCCAATGAGGTAAGTACTCAATCCTTGAATCTATTAGCACATGATGATATTGATGACCTAGATGATAGTGATTTGATTGAGCACATGAACTTTAAAATAGAAAATTATTTCTCCAAGATGATGCTCTATAAGGAAAAGAGTTCTAAGTTAGAAAAGGATTTTATATGCTTAAAGAACTCTACCCTAGAATTGAAAACCTCAAATGAACACTTGGTGAAATCAATAAATGAGTTAAACAAAAATTCATATGACTTAAAAAATGTTATTAAAGAAAATGAAATTTTGAAGCATGAACTAAAAGAACTAAGAGGATTAATTTCAAGATTTCATAAAGGAAAAGAAGCTTTAGACACATTAATTGATAATCAAAGATCACCTTCCTTGAAATATGGATTAGGATTCAATGGCTCAACCAACACTACACTTAGCACACCAACATTTGTAAAAGTCTCTACAACTTGAATCTCTAATGTTGATGTTGTAAAGAACAAAGATGCTCACACCAAGTCTAAGAATTCTGAAAAAACTACTCATGGCTCACTAGGAAATAGAGTTAAGTTCTCAAAAAGTATTCATGCACTTATTTACACAAAACATGCACAAAAGTAATCACATACTTGTAGTTGTATGCATAACACATGGAATATAAATAGGAAAGTGCAAAAATATAAAACATTGTTACAATGTACATATTGTATGAAATTTGGACATAAAAGCATTTTTTGTCATATTAGAAAGGCTCATCTCAAGTTAGAAGACACCCCTATTGCTAACCATCAAGGACTCAACTTTATTTGGGTACCTAAGAAAAAATAACTACTATTGCCTTATAGGTATGCCTAAAATCTACTATCAATGAAAGCACATGGCTTGTGGATAGTGGGTGCTCAAGGCATATGACCGGGAATGCAAAGCTTTTTACAAGTATTACATACAAACTTGAAGGTAATGTAACTTTTGGAAATAATGCTAAAGGTAAACTTATTGGTGTTGGATCCATTGGAATACTTGGTAAAAACATGATTGAAGATGTATGTCTTGTTGATGGGTTGAAACATAATTTGCTAAGTGTTAGTCAATTATGTGATAGAAAATACAATGTAAATTTTGATTCGATAGGATGCAAGATCACAAATTAAAATGGTGTTAGTGTATTTAAAGAACGAGAATAAGCAACACGTATAAAATTGACATACATTCCAATAATGCATTTAAATGTTTAATCTCTACTAATAATGGTGCTTGGTTATGGCACAAAAGACATTGACATGCAAGTATGGATCAATTAAAATGCATTTGTAATGAAAACCTAGTTGATGGTCTCCCTAAAACGAAATATGAAAAAGATAGAACTTGTGAACCTTGTCAACTTGGTAAGCAACATAAGAGATCATTTAAATCAAAAAATGTTGTGAGTACCTCGAGACCTTTAGAGCTCATTCATTTGGATTTTTTTGGACCAAATAGAATTGCAAGCCTAGGTGGAAAGTCATATGCATTTGTCCTTGTAGATGATTACTCTAGATTTACATGGTTTAATTTCTTAGCTCAAAAGAATGAAGCTTTTAATCACTTCAAAACATTTGCAAAAAGAGTTCAAAATGAAAAAGGATATGTAATCACATCTATTAGAAGTGATCATGGCAAAGAATTTGAGAATGAAAATTTTGAAAATTTTTGTAATGAATTTTCCATTTCACATAATTTTTCAGCTCCTAGAACTCCACAACAAAATGGTGTGGTTGAAAGGAAAAATAGAACCTTGGTTGAAATGGCTAGAACAATGCTCAATGAATATGAATTACCATCTTATTTTTTGACGGAAGCCATTAATACCGCTTGTTACATTTCAAATTGTGTTTACAAAAGGCCTTTAATTAATAAAACTTCTTATGAGCTATGGAATGGAAGAATTCACAGAATTTCATATTTTAGAGTATTTGGATGCAAATACTTTATATTGAACACCAAGGAAAATCTTAGAAAATTTTCATCCAAATTGGATGAAGGCATATTCTTAGGATACTCTTTATCTAGCAAAGCATATAGAGTATTTAATAAGAAAACTCTAGTAGTTGAAGAGTCAATGCGTGTTGTTTTTGTTGAATCATCTATGCTTGATCAAAGGAAAGGTAGTACTTTTGATCACCTTGCAGGTACTCTTAAACCACAAGAGACTATTGATGCTCCAAGGATCGATCATAATGAACTTAAAGAAAAAACTCAAGTTCTACCCGAGGATTGGCAATACAAGAAAGATCATCCAAAGGAACTCATCATTGGAGAAACATCTAAGGGAGTAATTACTAGATCTAAAACTAATCATATAGATGTTAACTTTGCTTTTGTTTCTCAAATTGAGCCAAAGACCATTGAGGAGGCTCTAAATGATGAGAGTTGGATGATTGCAATGCAAGATGAACTTAATCAATTTGATAGAAATAATGTATGGGAACTTACTTCTATACCTAAAGATCATTCAATCATAGGATGCAAATGGGTCTATAGAAATAAACTTGATGAAAATGGTCACATCACTAGGAATAAAGCAAGATTGGTAGCCAAAGGCTATAACCAAGAAGAAGGCATTTATTATGATGAAACATTTGCCCCCGTAGATAGATTAGAAGCTATTAGAATATTACTTGCTTTTGCATGTCACATGAATTTTAAACTCTTTCAAATGGATGTTAAAAGTGCATTTCTAAATGGATTTATAAATGAAGAAGTCTATGTTGAACAACCTTCAGGTTTTGAAAACTACAATTTTCCAAATCATGTTTTCAAACTCATCAAAGCTTTATATGGATTGAAACAAGCACCAAGGGCATGGTATGATAGACTTAGTGCATATTTACTTGAAAATGGTTTTTCAAAGGAAAAAGTGGACACAACTCTCTTTGTTAAAAAGGATAAACATAACATTTTAATTGTGCAAATTTATGTGGATGACATAATATTTGGAGCTACTAATGAAACCTTGTGCAAAGAATTTGCTTGTTGTATGACTAGGGAATTTGAAATGAGCATGATGGGTGAACTCAAGTTCTTCCTTGGACTACCAATCAAGTAATGCAAAGATGGAATCTTCATCAACCAATCCAAATATACAAAGGAACTCATCAAGAAATTTGGAATGGATGGCTGCAAGACTAGCAAGACTCCTATGAGCACATCCTTGAAATTGGGTAAAGATGAAAATGGTAAAGCGGTAGATGAAAAGAAATATCGAGGTATTATCGAATCACTACTTTACTTAACCGCTTCTAGACCTGATATAATGTATAGTGTATGTCTTTGTGCTAGATTTCAAACTTGTCCTAAATAATCACACTTGAATGTTACTAAGAGAATTTTGAAATACTAAACGGTACATTGCATTTAGGTCTTTGGTATCCTAGAAACACATCATTTCATATTTTAGAATTTTTGGATGTGGACTATGCCAGCAGTATCTTGGACAGAAAAAGCACAATAGGAGCATGTCACTTTCTTGGCAATTGTCTAGTTTCTTGGCATAGTAAGAAACAAGCATCGATAGCCTTATCTACGACGAAAGCCGAATATGTTGCGGCATGTTTCTATTGCACACAAGTGTTATGGATGAAGCAATAATTGCTTGACTATGGTAAAGTGTTTAATAATATTTCCATTAAATGTGATAACACTAGTGCTATCAACTTGTCCAAAAATCGTATCCAACACTCTAGATCTAAACATATAGACATTAGACATCATTTTTTGAGAGATAATGTACAAAACTAAAATATTGTTTTAGAGTTTATACATACACATAATCAACTTGCTGATATCTTTACAAAACCTTTGAATGAAGATAGGCTTAACTTCATTAAGCATAATTTAGGTATGATTGATGGAACATCCGTGAATGAATAAAATATTGCCTATTAACAAAAATCTGTCAAACTTCTCTAGGCAACAACTTTGATCACTTTTGTAAAACTATAACAATCCATAACTGTTGCCCCTTTCATTTTTTTTGAGATACTCACGGTTGTTCCAATGCTTATTGTGGTCGCAACCTTGCCAGTTAGACTCATCTGAAATGTCCCTTCAGCGAGCGGTCGGGAAACATTGATGAGCGGTCACAATAATTTGAATAGTTTTGACCGTTACAGACATTCTCTCCATTCGCGAGCACTCATTTTATGCTAACGGTCGCTATAGTGTTTTTAGCGATCGCACCTATACAAATAGGCGACTAAACTCTATACACTCTACTCAAAATTTTATAACCATTGGCAGTATGACAGGTCGCAATTTTCAACCTTCTAATGGTCATAAACAGCTACTCTCTTAATTTCTTCTATTTAAGACCATCTTACATCAGTTACATAGGTCTTGTACCACTTATTACATACAAACTTCCCTCCATGTCTCCAAATCCTCTCAAGATAATCTCCTTCTCAAACACTCTCTGTTTTCATGTTTCCTCCACTTCTTCAGTTCTCATGGCCCCCAAAAAGAGAAGTATTTCCTAAGGGAAAGGGAAGAAACCTTTAGGAATCACCATAAGTGAACCTCAATATGTTCCTCCATCTCCTCCACAATCTAGAAGAGGTAAAAAAATTCATAAACCTCACCATCAAACCCCTGAGGAAGATGTGAGATATGCTATGCTGAAAAGGAAGAAATTTAAAGGAACCAAATCTCCATTTGGTGGCATGATCTCTACCCTCAACATTAAGGAAGAGATTGAGAGTCTACTTGATGTTCTTGGTTGGAGGAAATTTGTTTTCCCCGATGAGGTAGGTTACTCTAGTCTTAGTAGGGAATTTCTTATGTCCCTTCAGATTGAAAAGAGTGCAAATTTTGCACTAGGGTGGTATGGGGTTAGATTTAAGCTTTTTGATCAATACCTAGCCTTAACCTTAGAGGACATTTGGAAAAATTTGGGACTTTCCAATTGGTGGAGTCACCTGTTACAATGATTTAGCCTTCTCCAACTAAACCCTCTCTACCTTTTGGCAAGAAATTTCTATAGAGAAGTCCTTTGAGAAAGAGTCAAAAGCTAGACACATCAAGTCCCTCACCCACTGGATGCTTCATAGAATTATAACATACACTATTCACCAAAGGGTTGATGGGAATGAAAAGGTCACCAAAAGAGACCTCATCTTCTTATATGCATTCACCCACAACATCCATATGAACACACCAAAATTCTTAATTGACACATTGTATCACCATGCTGTCACAACAACTGGAACCTTCTTCTTATCCTCCCAAATCACTCAAATAGCTAGGCACCTAAACTTAATGATCTTAATTTAGCTACCTTAAGAAATCCTTTCAATCTTGCCTCTATTGCCATCACAATAGACTATCTAGAACATGCTAGCTGTGTTAGAAATATTGAAGGCACATATGTGTACTGCTTTTGGCAAAAGAGGAGTTGTAGATAGGCACAAGAAAAGACCAAGGTACATCATTGAGGAAGAAGGAGACTCTTTGGAAGTTGCTGTTGAACTACCTCCCAAGGCTTCCTCATCTAAACCAACGAAAAATAGCTCTCTTATAAAACTCATTTTGAGAGCCATCAAATCTCTTTCAAGGAAACTCTCTCACTTCAAGAAGAGCATATCCAAGAGATTCCATCACTTGAACAAAAGGATTGATCTTATATCTCACATGCATCATGATCTCTATGACATGCAAGGCAAAATGGATTTGCCTCAATGTAATCTTGAGGATTGGGATATGAGTGATCATACGGAGAGTCCCCCTGAAGAAGAAGAATCCATTAGCACTAGCTCTACCAGCAATGTCCCTCTTGATAAGGGAAAAGGTCCTATAGAAGAAGAAGAGCTAGATGAGGATGAAGATTCTAATTAGTTTACCTTTACTGTTTCTGTTTCTGTTTTGTTGTTTCTATTTTTGTCTCTTACTATTGTCTTTGATATCCTTTGTATTGCCCTATTTTTAATGACATTATGGTTTTTATGTTCATAATCTTCTTATGCATTTTGTCTATGACAAAGGGGGAGAAATATACAAATATGAGAAATGGGAGAAATATACAAATATGAGTATAACTAATGTGTGTAAAGTTATTATACTAATGTGTATGTGTATGTGCCAAGTTATTACGATAAAATAAACTATACACTCCAAAATAAACATGATACATGCATATGTTTAGGGGGAGCTTTATAGAATTCCTCTAAAAGTGTATTAACCCTCAATACATGAGAAGTTAAAATTTCTTTCCTTGAATTTACATTTCTCTCACTTTATATCATCTTTCCATTTGATTGTCAAAGTCAAAATGGGGGAGATTGTTAGCCAAATGATCTCAATTTTGATCCTTGACAACTCAAATTGAATGACTTATTTAACATGTGTTTTATGAACCTTGTTGCAGGATTAGATTGTTTCAAATAAGTCAACACAGGGCACATTTCGTGGTTGCACAACCCTAGAGACGACCGCCCCATTGAATTGAAGGATGAAACCATATCACAGTAGGGTTCGCGGTCATAAACTCAACCATAGTAGCGACTGCACATCAACATGAGCGACCGACCAACGAACAAGGACTACCACAACATGAGTAACCCAAATCATCCAAATTCCAATAAGGTTCGCGGTGAAAAGCACGGTAGAAGATATGGTCTCGCTTACTGTCTTCGCGATGGTCCTGAATAATCCGCGACCGCTTTGCTAATTCAAGAGAAAGTCACTCAAGCTGACAGTAGTGTTCGCATCCTTAAGTGTGTCCAGAAGGTCAACGCGAGTCTCTCAATTCGATCGCTAATTGGCACCTAGGGCGACCGCGATATTCATATTTCAGCAGAAGTTTATTTTGCCCAGTTAAAGAATTCCACGAGGAATAACCGTTATAAACCCACTTCATTATTCAGAAAGGGCAACCACACCTAGCTTATGCTCGATCATCCCGACAACCATAACATGGGTAAGATTCCAGTAGCAGAGCACTTAAATTCGACCGTTGAAGCAAATTTGAATGTAGCAACCATCCCTTGTCTAAGGGCGACAACATGAGATGTTGGCACAACCATCCTAGTATCAAGGACGACTGCTACCTACTTCAAACTGTCTATTAACACAAGGTCTAAACTACCAAGACTTATTTCTCACTATCTATAACGGCTAGTTAGACCACATTGGCCATAAATTCACACATTATTATTTTATCAAAAAGAGGAATCCTGAATTTAATAGCCAAGCAACATATTTTCTTTTATTACTGCAATTAACTTTTGAATTGTAATAAGTGTTGGGTGTGAGCATTAAAATCCCCATTGTAAAAGTTTGAGTGTGAGCTTGGAAATACTTAGGTTGTAAGAGTGAGCCTGGGAAAAACTCTTGTAAGGGTTGTGAGGTATATGATCTCAAACCAATTGTAAAGTTAGAGTTAAGCTTGTTAAGGAAGTGAATGTAGGATTGGAGTAAATCCGAACCACTATAAAACTTGTGTGTTCTTTCTGCTACTCACTACTCAACCATTTATTTCTTCTACATTTCTTGTTGTTGAGCTTTGAATTCTTTGTTTCTATTTGCTATCATTTCTCAAGAAAACCAATTCATCCCCCTCTTGGTTGTCATTGTAATATCCCAATGTATTCCCTAGAAGTTTTGAATATTATTGTTGTTTTAATTGAATTGAATGCATATGTTAATTTGAAAGAGAAAAGCATTTTTAGAGAAAGTGTATATGTTGGGTATATGGTAATATATATAGCATATATGTTGGTCAAAATGAGGAGTCAAGGAAAGAAGATATTTTATTTGTGATATGGGAAATTACTATAAAGGGCATATAAGAAAAAGAAGTTAAGTTATATGGATGAGGGTATGTTAGTAATTGCTCATCTAGATTTGCTTGGTGGAAATTAAAGAAGAAGAAAAGGTTGACTTGAATTCATTTCTCTCTTCTTTGCATTGTTTGGCCGGCTACCATAAGGAAAGGGAAAGCAAGAGAAGTGTTTTCATTTCTAACATCAAATTGAAGGAAGAATCAAAGGATTAAGTTGGAGATTTGTGTAATTTCTTCAATTGAGGTAAGTACTTTCTTGTTTTCCTTGGTTATTTTTGAAGTTGTGTTTGAAGTGAGTCTTGTTGTGTTGAGATTATGATTTGGTGTTGTTGAGATGTGTTTATAAGCGTTGAAATGGATTGTAAGTTAAATTGGTTTTGGTTTTGGTTTGAGGATGGTAAATTAAGTGGATGTTGGTATTGAAAGAATAAGAAGGATGTTGGTTTTAGGGTTTTAAAGTGGTATGTGTTTAAATGTGTTTTTAATGTTTTGTTAATGAGAATATTGTGATGAATATGTAAAATAAGTCTTAATGACATTGTTTATATCCATTTGAATGAGAGTATGATGTGCATAAGGTGTTGTAATGCAATCAAAAGAGACTTGGCCATGTTTAGGGTTTTCATTCTTGTGAGACACGGCCAAGACTTAAGATTTTTGGGAGACACGGCCAAGTCTAAGGAATTTTGGCCGTGTTGGATGGATTTTGGAGAGACACGGCCACAAGCTTGGCCGTGTCCCTTGCCCATGTTTGCCACTGCCTGAATTTTGTTGAGAGACACGGCCGTGTCCCCTTGCCCGTGTCTGCCTCGGCTTGAATTGGTGTTGAGAGACACGGCCACAAGTTTGGCCGTGTCCCTTGAATGTGTTGGCTATTGTGATTATCCCTTGCTCTTCTTACATGGTTGAGATTGATCTTACATTTGATAATGCATATGATATTATATGAAGAAGGTTATGTATTAAACATTGTGAATCTTATAAATGGTAATGTTATATGAATAATTTACTTTGAAGTGTTATACCAATGATGTTATATAAACAATGTTATGCAATTTATTATATTGTTAATATAATGTGACTAGTGTTATGACTTATATAGTGTCAAAGATGCGAGGATCATTCAAAAAGGTACGCGCGATGTAAATTGTTATGATAAAGGTTTTAATAATGAATGGTGTTAATGTGTCTTGAAAAATGATTGAAATAAAATAAATGGACATGTTGTTTATATGACAATGAATTTAAAATACATATGCAATGAAATTGATTATGTATGATTGAATAAGGATATGTTTGTTAGTTAAGATAATTGATATTGTATAAATCAATGATGATATATGTATTATGTGAAGCCATTGTGATTGGCTATAATAACTCAAATGTGATGTGAAGCCATTGTGATTGGCTATGATGATTCAATTGAAAGACATAAGGCATGTTTGCCTAATTGATTATGTGAATTGAGAATGAAATTGATAAATGAATTGAGTAGCTAATGTGTTATTCCATTTTCAGAGTTTGTTGTTGGTGGCATGCCTAATATTAGTAACAATCTCTTGAAGTTAGGTTGGAATTGATCCTTGAAGCCAAGTTGGGTTGAAGTTTAACATGTTTTACTCCCCTCGAAGCTTGGTTGGGTCTAGTCCTTGAAGCCTAATTGAGATGTTACAACCCTTGAAGCTAGGTTGGATTGGTTCTTGAAGCCAAGTTGGGTTGATACTTAGCATGCTTTGTTCCCCTTGAAGCTTGGTTGAACCTAATCCTGGAAGCCTAGTTGGGATAATGATAAATGTGATGATTGAACCAAAGCGTTAACTCTGAAAATTGAATGGCTTATTAGTGTCTTTTGGGCCCGAGTCTGTCTTTGTTGTCAGTGTGATATATATAAATATGGAAATAAATGAGTAATGAGATCTATGGTTGCCTTTGTTGGAAATGTGATTTATGATTGGTGACTTGGGAATAAAATAATGTTATGAAGAATGATATGTGATGTGTGTATTGATATATTGATTGTGGGTGTTAATGATGGATTGTGGTTGGTGATAAGGATTGTTTTCATTGGAAATGTGATTCATGATTGGAATGATATATAATGTATGTGTATTGATATATTGATTGTGAGTATTAGTAATGGATTGTGGTTGATGATAATGGAGTGTATAAACGTATATAATATGAAATTAGTCGAGATATATGAAAGGTGCAATGAAAAAGGAAAAACATGATAAGAACTAATGGTACATTGACTTGATATATCATTATATGTTAGAATTTCTATAATGTATGTTTATATATTATATTTGTACTACTAAGCTCTCGGGCTTAGCGCGGATGTGTCATCGCGCAGGTGTCTAGGAGGAAGATATGAAGTCTTTCATTATGCCACGAGAAGAGTAAGAGTTTGTCGAGACCAACTAGAGGGTGATGCATACATGTATAAATATTAATTATGATGTATTTCTGACAAGAATGTATGTATATGTATAAATGAAGTTTTTGATAAAGATAAGATTATGATATATATGTAAGATCATTAAAAATATAATGATTTGTAAATGTTCTTTAAATTAATGTATTGTGGTTTGAACTTTGCTAAAGGTTTTAAAAAATGTATCGAAAAGTGACATCCTTATACTTTATATACTTACTGTATGTATACCAGGGGTATGTATAGTACCTATATGGAGTATCGGGGTGTTACAGTCATCTTGGGACAACATAGACAATGCAAGAAAAAAATGCAGTGTGATATGCTTATGTATGCATAATATGCATGAATAATACTTATAGTAGTTCCATTGACTTATAGACTGAGGTGATTAGCTGAAGTGCTCCCATGGATTCCTTCTAGATGCTTGTTCAGATCTTGCGTTAGAACTTCAGAAGACTTTACGTCTATAGCTTTTATCTTCTAGAAGTACAAAGTATGAGCAAAGGGGGCCCCAGTAGTGTAGAGACACGAGAGACATCCATTTGGTTAGTAACTTCTTTATGATGTGACCTTGCAATTGATCCTTTCATTAGTCCACTTTTTCCCATTATGTCCTTTGAAGTTTAACAATGCAACATACTTTCCTTAACTTGAAAGCCCATGTCACAAAAAACACTTCTTTCCTTAGCTTCTTTTAATTTTGAAATTTTTTAATGGTGAAATTGAATTTTTTGGATAGGTTGTTGGGGTTTATAAGCCAATGAAAAGAGAGAGAAAATCTCAAGAAGGCCCAAAGGGATAGACTAGGGATTGATATTAGTAGGGTGGATTCTAGTTGTTGGCTTACCGAACAATACCTAGATCATCTCCCTCTTAAATGAGAAAAGTTCAATTTCACCTCGAAAGTTCATCAAAGCATGTTCTAAGATTGACTAGGACCTAGACACTCATAATTATGCAGGAGCCCTCCCTAAGTAAGCATATGCATCTCAATGCTATAGAACAACTCCCTCACCTAGTAAAGTCATTCGAACCATGATGCATAGATACACTAATTTATAAATATCAAGCTAGATTCATCATCGGTTGAGCATCAGAATGCCAAAAGTCAACAAAACTATAAATTCAATAAAAATAATTTATTCAAAAAATTTAAATTTGAAAAACATAATTATTCTAATAAAATACCATAGAAAGCAAAATAAAATGAGCAACACTCAAGCCAAGGGAAGTTTGTTAAGACAAGCCTCTTCTCTCTTCATGTCTTTTACACTCTCATCTTGAAGGGATGATAAGAGAAAATCTTCCTCCAATCCTTCCCCCACTATGATGGTTTCTGGTGGAGATACTCTACCAAACTTAGGCAAAGGATTGCTCTTGGTATTGGGCTTATCAGGCTTAGGCAACTTTCCACTGTCAATCAAATCATGGATCTCGTGCCCTAAATGAGCACATTTATATGTCTTATTCCCTTGCATTTGATGGAATTGACAGAAGTCTTTGGCATCAAAGTTTAATGGCAGAGGATTGTATAGCGGTCCAGGAGCCAGTGGCTACAATAACCCATATTTCTACAGCTTGTTGAAAATTTAAGACAAAGATTTCCCCATATCTGAAAACTGTCTTTTATTTTCTTGACCAGTTGTATCGGCATCTATTGCATTTTGTGTACTCTGGCCGCCAGACTAATAATTTCCCCTCTGATTCTTTCTTCCAGAAAAATGGCTCCTCTCACTCCCATTCTTCTATCTATAAGCCAACTCGGAGAAGATCTTGAAATCCCTTATGAGAGTGTGAGACATTCGTTCATGTGGACTGGGTAGGACACTCCTTACTATCATTCGAATATGGCCGGACTCATCTGGTCTCTTCTTAAGCAGTGCAACCTTTTTTTCTCCACTTCTTCACATAATCAACAAAATTCTCATTTTGCTTTTGTCTAATAATTTCCACCTCCATCAGAGTCACTTCCAGTTTGATATTGTACATATATTACTGAATGAAGGCTTTGCACAGCATATTCAAATCTTTTTGGGTACTTTCCTCCAAAGTATTAAACTAATTTTGCAAAATAGAGTCCAAAGAAAGCATAAAATGCCTCAGAGTTTGGGCTTTAGTAGCTCGAGTGGACTACGTGGCAATGATGTACTGCTTAACATGAAAGTGAGGATTTCTTGTACCATTGTACCTAATGAAAGAAGGCATCTTGATTTTGTAAGGAACTTCTTCATCTTGCTCAAATAGCTTGTCCACTTCTGAAACCTCTTCGGCCTTCAACTTCTTCTTAAACGTTATCTCTAAATTAGTAATCATCCTTTCTACATCTGATGTTTCAGTCTTTTCCATAGTTGATTTCTCCACATTATTCGTTTCTTTCTTTTTATCTTAAGAATCTTGAAAATATTGAGCCCAGTCATCATCATCATCAATCATCACTTTATGTAGACCATTAATGTTGGCCCTAAACTAGTCTGATACTAATTAAAAGAGGCTAAGCTAAATTTTGTTTGATTCTAAAAGCCTAAAATAAGTTAGTTTAATTTTTAAAGCCCTAAACCTAGTCTGATTTATTGTTTAAAGATAAAATAGGTTTGATTCAATTTTAAATGCAAAATCAAGCCAAACCAGACCAAAAATATTAATCAATGATGAATTGGCTAGCCAATTCACCATGGTGGGGCCTCCATGGCGAATTAGCTATGGCCAATTTGCCATGGTGTGGTGACCATGGTGAATTGGCAACCCCAATTTGCCATGGACACCCACCCATGGAAAATTGGGAATTCCTAATTCGCCATGGTCTTTAAAATTTGATTTTTAATTGTTATTACCCGACCTAACTTGGTTTATTAAGTTTCCTAATCAATATTGGTTTTGTTTAACCGTCAGATTAGTATAAGGGTTTTATTTTCTTTGCCTATAAATAATAAAGATTTATACTTAAATAGGACCAGCAATTTTGATTAGCAACTAACACGAAGCAATCAAGCATCAACAATTGGCAAGGATTATTAAAATAGAGAGAGCAACTATCAAACAAAAAATACTATCAAATTCATAAATCAAGGCAGTGGCTACTGTCTTGATTTTTACTCGGCCAGAATTTCAATTTGGTGCAGGTAGCAGCTTGGATCAACCTACTTAATTTGGTGGAGCCTTCAACGTAGGTCTGGTCCTTCTAAATTTAATTTGTTTAAACGTACAATAGCTATGTTTTTTTTTCTTTAAACATTTTGATTTTTTTTTGTGGTTTGTTATTTTAATACAATAGCTTAATTACTAAAACTCTAGTTACATATTTTATAAAACCAAAACTCAATCCATTTGTCTCATCCAGCAGCATACTTTATATTTATTTATTTCAATTTCACAGTAGCTTAAGGTTCAATTTAAATCACTGGTACAATTATCAAAACCCTAAATTAGATTACCAAAACCACTTTTGCATATTCATAAAATATAAAAACCCTAACATTTATTTAAGAAATCACAGTCTGTAAAACCCTAGTATCCAGAAACAAGAAATCCTAACCACAATAACCAATAACTTAATTTCCAAACCCTAAACTCCTAAATTTAAATTTGTAAACCCAGTAACCTAATTTTTAAAACCCTAATTTCCTAAATTTCCAAACCCTAATTCTCAAAGAATCAAAACCTTAATCCTATTTTTTTAAATAGTCATAATTTAGATCCCTAAAACCAAATTTCTAAAAGTTTTAATCCAAAATCCTAATTCCAGTTATTCCAAAACCCTAGTCCAAGACTTCTATTGTTTAGGTGTAAACCCTAGTCTACATATTTAGCCATTAATTGTAATTTAAAATCCAACTTTACATATTTTAATTTTAATGTGTATCCTTATATATTAATCTTAATTATGTTATTTTGTGATGGATGGTTTATTTTGAATGACTTACTTTCAATTATTGTGAATGTTTGAATGATTTAATTTATTTGATAAATTATTTTTTGATTTCAATAATGTAAGAGGTATGTTTCCACTTTATGGGTACCTCATTAGCTAATTTCAATGTAATTTAATTTCTTTTAAGTTTTTGAATTAATGTAAAGGACATGTCTCCACCAAACGGTGGGTGTCCTATTTTATTTAGTTTTGGACATTGGACAATTGTTGTAGGGGCATGTTTCCATCCATGGATGAGTACTTGTTTTGATGGATATTTATTTCTTTTAAATTGTGTGTAGTATGCATAATATCATAATAACCAAGAATTTAATAATGTTTAGACCTAAAAAGGCGGTCAGTTCCAATAAACCAAGCGTCATGGGGGTGCTAGGTCATTCTCAACTTCTCTATACGTACCCAACCTTTTGAACCCAATAGGGGGTTTGGGATTTCTTAGGAATTGAGTCATCCACCCCTTTCTTTTTCTTGGCCTCTCCGGGTGGTAACTCCATTTTCACCATATTTAGGCCCGTATTCTCTAAGGCCCTGAGTCTAACAGTGCCGAAGTCACAAGAACCATTGAACATGGGAATGGAGGCGAAAATCGCCACTCACAGTAGCGACTCTACTAGGGATAAGGGAAGTTGATTATGTTGGTCTTTATATTATTTTATTCTTTCTTATTATGATATTATCCATTGTATCATTTATATTATATTGTGTGTGTGAGTTAGGATGCCCGTGTTACCCATGTTTTGTTATGCAAGGGATACCATACTTTCACTCAAGGTATGGAGATCGAGCATGGCATAACCACTCATATCCTTATGCCTTTTGGTATATACTTGCTATGGGAGCCTAAACCTTTCAACCCAAAGACTAAAGCTCATGTAATTGGCTTAGTTACTTTTCTTAGGTTTTTACCCAAATACTTATTGTTTGACTATTATTAATTTATCTTGGCCTGAACCATGGCTTATTTGGTTTGTTCTTTTCCTAATATGACCTAATTATATTATAAGCTCAAAATAATTTTTCCTTTAAATCCAAAAGACCAAAACTATTTTTAAAATTTTTAAGATAGTCTTTGGATATAAAACTTTTTTAAAATGGGTCAAAAACTTTTTTCTACTTTGTGGCCCAAATACAAAGCCTAAAATTAATTTTTAAACAAAATATTTTATGAGGGGCTTAAAAACAAAATTATGTTTTACTTCATGTAAATTCTAAAATGAGCTTACAACTATTTAGGTCAATTATGGAATATTAAAAATAAAGTGTGGGCCTAATTTATACTAATAATTATTAATCATGGGCTTGTTTTTGGTATGAATCATTAGTTGCTTTTCCTAATAGAAAATCAATTTATGATAAAATCTTTAATTTATTTTTAATTCATAATATAGCATAAAATCTATATTTTGTTGGACCAATGGGTTACTACTTAATTAAAGAGAATCATCATGGACTGACTTCTACGTTTGAAAATACAATTAATGGTTAAGCCATCTGAGTGAGTTTTTTGAAAATAAGATATCCCATGGTGGTATTTTGTTAACCATATACCTAGGAAAAGAGACTCGCCATTCGCGTGTTTGTGATATAAGGTTGGAAGGAATGTTCTAAATTATCTTTCTTTGTTTGTTACTTGTGCATACATGCATACATGTATTGCATTATATGTCATTGATCCTTTCATGCTTACAGAACTGGAGCATAGCAGTTCAAGAATATACAACAATATGACCTATACCAGTGATGTAGAATATAGTAACGACTCGATTAACACCAAAAGCAATGAAATCTGAAAAAATTAAAAGATGGTAGACGATGCCCTTAATGTAATATCCCAATGTATGCCCTAGAAGTTTTAATACAATTGTTGTTTGATTTCAATTAAATGTATATATGTTTTTGCAAAGGAAATGATTGTGTTAATGGAATGTATATGTTGTATATATGTTAATATATATAACATATATGTTGGTCAAATGGAGAGTCAAGGGAAGAAGATATTTTAATTTGGGATGAGTGAAATTACTAAAGAGGGCAAGAGTTTTAAAGGAAGTGAGAACAAATAGAAAAGGGCATTTAAGTAATTTTGCTTTGTTAGAATTGCTTGGTGGAGATTTAAAGAAGAAGAGAAGTTGACTTGTCTTCATTTTCTTTTCTTCTTCTCCTATTTCTCTTGTGGTGGCCGGCCCTCCAAAGCCAAAGAACAAGAGTGATTTTTGTTGATTTCTAAAATCAAATTGAAGGGAGAATCAAAGGATTAAGTTGGAGATTTGTGAAATTGCCTCAATTTTAAGTAAGTACTCTCTTGTTTTCTTTTGTTATGTTTGAAGTGAGTTGTGATTTGTTAATATTATAATTAGGTGTGTTTGAGATGTGTTTATAAGTGTTGAAATTGATTGTAAGTTACAAAGTTAAATTGGTGTTGGTTTTGGTTTGAAGATGGTAAGTTAAGTGGATGTTGATATTGAAAGAATAAGAATGATGTTAGTTTTAGGGTTTTGAAGTGGTAAGTGATTAAATGTATTGTTAATGTGAATATTGTGATGTATATGTAAAATAAGTGTTAATAACATTGATTATACCCATTTGAATAAGGTTATGTTGTGTTTAATGTGTTGTAATTCAATCAAAAGAGATTTGGCCATGTTTAGTGTTTTTATTCTTGAGAGACACGGCCAAACTAAGGAAGAGACACGGCCAAACTAAAGAATTTTTGGGAGACACGTCCAAGTCTAAGGAAATTTGGCCGTGTTGGATGATTTTTGGAGAGACACGGCCACTGTCTTGGCCGTGTCCCTCGCCCGTGTCTGTCTCGGCTTGAATTGTGTTGAGAGACACGGCGACAAGCTTGGCCGTGTCCCTTGAGTGTGTTGGCTACTGTGATTGTCCTTTGCTCTTCTTGCTTTGTTGAGATTGAACATACATTTGATGATGCATATGATACTATATGAACAATGTTATGTTTTATGCATTGTGCATCTTGTGAATGGTAATGTGTTATATGAATAATGTACTTTGAAATGTTATATCAATGATGCTATATGTGTAATATGAATTGAGATATGATATGATATGAGGCCATTGTGATTGGCTATGATAACTCAAATATAATGTGAAGCCATTGTGATTGGCTATGATGATTCAATTGAAAGACATAAGGCATGTTTGCCTAATTGATGATGAGAATTGAGAATGAAATAATAAATGAATTGTGTGTCTAATGTGTTATTCATTTTCAGAGTTTTGTTGTTGGTGGCATGCCTAATGGTAACAATCTCTTGAAGTTAGATTGGATTTGATCCTTGAAGCCTAATTGAGATGTTACAACCCTGGAAGCTAGGTTGGGTTGGTTCTTGAAGCCAAGTTGGGTTGATACTTAGCATGCTTTGTTCCCCTTGAAGTTTGGTTGAACCTAATCCTTGAAGCCTAGTTGGGTTTATGATAATGATAAATGTGATAACAAAGCCAAAGCATTAACTTTGAAAATTGAATGGCATATTAGTGTGTTTTGGGCCCATGCTTGTCTTTGTATTTAATGTGATTTTCAAATGGTAAAACTAATGGAACTATGAAGATGTAATATGAATGTTGTTATGACATTGAACAAAGTATGATGTGGAAATGTGATATTCTTTTAAATGATGTATGAGATTAATTGTGACATTATATCATATTAAAGCATCATGTTAGTATACTTTGTACTACTAAGCCGTTGGCTTAGCGCGATAGTGTTTGATCGTGCAAGTGACAGAGTTGAACCTGAGAGCTCTTCGAGACCAAGTGAGACTAGACACTGAGGATTTTCTTTTGGGACTTAAAGATCAGAGAAGAGCTGCCAATCATGTATATATATTCTATGTTTTGTAATCTTTGATTTATAACATATTTGTAATAACTTCCGCTGTGAATTAATAAATGTTTTTATATATGGTGTCTTTTGGATTCCTTTTAAAATGTTTGAGATTGGTTTCACTTATTTACAAAGATATTGGTTGTGTATTATTTTAAAACTGTGGCATCTTCTATATTCAGTATACGTATATTACGATCGTTTAAGCATGCTTGGTACGTATACGGGATATAGGGGTGTTACGCTTAATGCCAAGATGGAAGAACTAAAGGGGGTCCTGGCTGAGGCCATGAAAAGCCAACTGGCTGCACTTTTGGGGAACACTGCTGAGGCATCTACTAGTACTAAGAAGCAGAAGGATAAAGGAAAGCGCTAAGGTTGGCAAAGTAGCCTTTGATGATGATAAAGAAGTTATTGTTGATGAAGATGACTGGGCTCAATATTTCAAAGATCCTCAAGATAAGAAGAAAGAGCCAAAGGTTGTGGAGAAATCAACTGTGGAAAAGACTGAAACATTAGACGTGGAGGAGATGATTACTGATTTACAGAAGAAGTTTGAAAAGAAGCTGAAAACTGAAGAAATTTGGAGGTGGACAAGCTTTTCGAACAAGATGAGGAAGTCCCATACAAATTCAAGATGCCTTCTTTTGCTAAGTTGAATGAAACTGGCAACTCTCATTCTCATGTCAAGCAATACATCATTGCAATGTAATTTGCCCGAGCAACCAAAGCTCAAACTCTAAGGTACTTCATGCTTTCATTGGATCATGTTGTGCAGAAATGGTTCAACACCTTAGAGGACAACACACAAAAGAATTGGGATTCATTGTATAAGGTTTCCATCCAACAATATGGGTACAATGCTAAATTAGAAGTTACGTTGATGGGAGTTGAGTCGATAAGGCAGAAACAAAATAAGAACTTCATTGACTATGTGAAGAGATGGAGAACAAAGCTGCATTGGTCATGAAAAGGCCATATGTGTCAGATCAGATTTGGATGATTGTGAGAGGGGTGCTACCTAATCTTTGTGAAAGAATTTCCCACTCCCTTATTAGATATTTTAAGAATCTCCTTCAACCTGGCTTGCAAATAGAAGAAGGGGAAAGAGAGAAGAATCATTTTTCTATAAGAAGGAATGAGAAAGGGAATTATCAGTCTGGAAATCAAAGCACACAAAGGTAGTTAATATTAATGCAACTGGTCAAGAAGGAAGGAGGCAATTTTTGGAGTTGGGAAAGCCATTCTCATGGGTTCTTAATAAGCAACAAAAGAAGGGACTGTTACAACCTTTGACTCCTCACCCTTTGCCAAATCCTCTACCACCTAACTTTGTTACTAAAGCTTTCTGCCAGTTCCATCAAATGCTAGGGCATGAGATGAACAAATATTTAAGGTTGAGGCATGAGATCCAAAATTTGATTGATAGTGGAAAGTTGCCCGAGCCTAACAAGCCTAGTACGAAGGACAATCCACTGCCAAGATTCAACAGAGTACCACCACCAGCAACTTTCATGATCGGAGGAGGCTTGAATGAGAAGTTTTTTTTGTCTTTTTTCCAAGATGTAGGTGATAAAGAAAATAAAGAAGAAGAGGTACTTTCCAAGATGGAGCAAGTTGTGGTTGAAAATGAAGTGGCCATCTGTGTTGTGAGCGAGTTTTAAGATTAAAGGATAGTGATGATGATTCTGAATCAAAGAAGGAGGAGTAGACCTGGTCCGAGCTCGAAGAGGATGAGGCAATGAACACCTGCCTTGGACTTATAAAAGGCCACCAACAAAGGAAGCAGAAGCCGATAAGGGGAAGGATACTAAAAAAGAAGTGAAGGAAGATGAAGATGACATAATCCTTAAGCAATTGAAAAAGGGCCCAAGCATGGTTTAGCATCTAAGAAACACTATGAAACTATGTCCAAAGCCTTGGCTAGCATGCCAATTTCCACTTCTATAACACTAGATGAGTTGGTTGATTTCATGAAAATTGAAGGAGTGATGAAGTGCGAAGATGTCCAGAAGAAAAATAAGGTTGATGTAGGAATGGTGTCATTTTCTGATGCGGATTTACCGGAAGAGGGAAGAGATCATATCTGCCTACTTTTTATCAAAGTAGAAGTCAAAGAAAAGAGGACTCCATGTGTCATGGTCGATGATGGATCTACTATAAATGTATGCCCACTCAAGATCCTACCAAAGCCAGCTATGTCAACCAGAGATTTGAGCTCGACCGAGGTGACGATTATGGCTTATCATAATACTAAGAGACATACTGAGGTAACTTTTAAAGCTAATGTGAAGGTTGGCTCAATCGAATCCATGGTAGAGTTTGTAGTCTTGGATATACCTGTCACCTTCGCACTGTTGTTGGGAAGACCCTTGTTTCATCCTCGTAGTGGATTTCCTTCCACACTCCATGAGAAGATCAAGTTCCCAAATGGGGTTGAGACAGTGGTTATCGAAGCTAAGGATAACAAAGTGGTAAATGTTCTGATGATTGAAAGGCCTCTCAATGGATTCCAAGTGGTGCTGGTCTTGGGAAAGGGAAGATAAGTGTGATAAAGCTTTCATATTTCAAGGCTCAAACTTCCATGAAAGAGTTGAGATACAATGAAGCTAATGAAGAAGCTCAGCTGAAGAAGATTGAGATGATGAGCTTTCCTCCACTCGAAGAGGTTTTTGTCAAAGCTCTAGATATGGGACAGCTGCAAGGAAAGTCGGAGCCTATTATGTTCATGGGAAAGATGATCCTGGGTTTGAGATCTTCGCTGATGTTGCTGAATTGGTGGAACAGAAGGAGAAAAAGCTTGTCTTGCTAACTGACAAAGAATCCAGCCTAAAAGTAAAGAAAGAAGCTGCCCTGAAGATCTTGAAGACTCCTAAGGAAATTGCTTCTCTCATTGAAGAATGGTTTGAGAACCTTGTAGTTTATGATGATGAGAACATTGAAGTTGATTTTGATTTTGATTTTAATTTTTCTGCTTTGTTTGAGGATGATGATGTTTTCTTTTCCAAAATGAATGTAATAAAGTCTAATTTTGCTTACTTGTATGATATTTTTTCCTGATGGTTGCATACATTAAAATAGTAGTTACATGAGCATTTTTAATATTAACTCTATTGATACACAATCATTAAATTTGGGAATAATCGATAATCCTAAAAACATTAGCATAACATCCGACCTTACTCTTGAAAGAGAGAGTGAGAATAGAAAAAAATATTTAAAAAATATGAAGAAGTCTTTGCTTGCCCTTATGAGGATATGCTTAGAATTAATCGAGATATAGTCAAGCACATGATTCCCACTTACACTCACATGAAACCTGTCAAACAAAAGCTTATGCCGTTAAGGCCGGAATGAGCAGAGTTGATGAAAGAAGAAGTCACTAAGTAGATACAAGTAAAGTATCTTGAATTGATAGATTATCTAGACTGCTTAGCCAACATAGTTCCCGTACCAAAGAAAGATGGAAGAATTAGGGTTTGTGATGACTATAGAGACTTGAACAAAGCTTCCCCTAAGGATGACTTTCCTTTAACCCAAATAGAGGTCACTATTTTGTTATAGGGTGATGCCATTTGAATTAAAGAATGTTGGAGCAACCTACCAAAGGATGGCCACCACCTTTTTTCATGACATGATGCATAAGGAAGTTGAGCTCTATATTGATGATATGATGGTGAAGTCGGATATAAGAGAACAACATTTCCAAAACCTAGAGATATTCTTTGAGAGAGCGGTGATGTATTGTAACACCCCTATACCCCGTATACGCACACTACATACTACTATACCTATAATATACGTATACCGAATACAAGAGTGCCACGGTTTATAATAAGAAAACCAATCTTTCACTTTAACAATATTATAAGAAAACTTAAAACATTCAAATTACATTATAAACTATACTAGATAAAACGTTTATTTATTACGCAGCGGAAAATGTAGTGGTATTTACATATATAAATACATCAAAATCAATGTTTACAAAACATAAAATTTATACATGTTTGGCAGTTTGTCTCTGATCTTTAAGCCCACAATCAACACTTCAGAATCTAGACTCGACTCGGTCTAGCTGAACTCTCCGGTTCTACCCTGTCACCTGCGCGACGAACCACAATCGCGCTAAGCCAACGGCTTAGTAGTATAACCAACAATAATGATATGCTTTAATGTAATGCTAATGTCACACATTCATATATAATAAACAATACATAAGAATATCATATTTCAAAACCTTACATTAAGTCTTATAATTTATTTATTTCACCATTTATGATTCACATTTAAAGAAAGACAAGCATGGGCCCAAAAGACACTAATATGCCATTCAACTTTCAGAGTTAATGTTTTGGTTCAATTATTACATTTATCATTATCCCAACTAGGCTTCAAGGATTAGGCTCAACCAAGCTTCAAGGGGAACAAAGCATGCTAAGTATCAACCCAACTTGGTTTCAAGAACCAAACCCAACCTAGCTTCAAGGGTTGTAACATCTCAACTAGGCTTCAAGGACTAGACCCAACCAAGCTTCAAGAGGAGTTAAGCATGCTAAACTTCGACCCAACTTGGCTTCAAGGATCAAGCCCAACCCAGCTTCAAGAGATTGTTACTATTAGGCATGCCACCAATAATAAAACTCTAAAAATGGAATAACACATTAGACACACAATTCATTCATTATTTCATTATAAATTCCATTCTCATTTTCTCACAATCATCTAGGCAACCATGCCTCAATTATCTCATTTGCATCATTATAGCCAACCACAATGGCATCACATCTCATCATATCTCAATTCACATTAAAGTAATTCATCATAACCATTTACATTGCACATACATTTTGAATGATCATCATATCTTTCACGTTATACAATTCATAGCATTAATCAAATGTATCAACAATGTAATAGATTACTCAACACATTTACAACCAAATGTGTCAAGTCCCAATGTCATGTAAATATATGCAATAATGTAGGGTTTGTACTTACCTCAAGAGCAACTCATTTCACACCAAACTCCTCTTCCAAGAATCCTTCAACACTTGGATTAGGGCAACTCAACTCTCTTCAAAACCTAAACCAAAGGTGATCATACATACTCACTTAGAGATACACATGAGATAATATGGATAAGAACCAACTAGGGAAAACTCTACACATGACACACTCAACACCACGGGCGTGTCCCTGGCCGTGCCCTAAACCCACAACACAGAAGCTTTGACACGCTCAGAACCACGGGCGTGTCACAGAACGTGTAATACATTCTGTCTCACAGAAACATTGACACGTCCAACAACACGGGCGTGCTCATGATCGTGTCAATTCTTCATCAACACAGTAGCTATGACACGTTCAATAACACGGGCGTGTTACTGACCGTGTCAATGTTACTACAACACAGAACCATTGACACGCCCAAAGATCTGGCTGTGCTCATGGGCGTGTTAGGACAAAAATGCAGATTCCGGTAACAACAACATCAATAACACATCCAACAAACCTCTTACCACCACCATCATCCACTCTAAACCCACTTAACTAAACACACCTAAAAACCATAACAAACTTGCAAAAATACCAAACAACTCAAAACATACATCAAACACAAATCATAATCATCACCACAAACCCAAAACACAACCACAACACTTTCTCTTCCAACAAACTTACTCTTTCCTTCAATCCAACCCCAAAATCCAAAATCAGTTGAACCAAACACTCTTAAACACACCACAATCAAAACATACTCAAACTATCAATAATCAACCATCAAACCCACAACACAAACTTAAAAGAAAAACCAAAGAATCAAGTGGAGACTTACTAAAAATGAAGAAACTCTTAAATTTCCGACTTGATCACTTGAAAACTTCCCTCAATCTTGAGTTTGGAAGATCAAAAACTCTCTTCCTCTCTTGCTTCTTTGATGGCCGGCCAACCCAAAGAGAAAAGAAAACAAGGAACAAAATGAATGGCAAAAACCAAGTCAACTCTTTCTCTTTAAACCTCCACCAAGCAATTTAATATTAAAATATTATAAAATATCCTCTTCCACTAATTAAATTTCCATTTTCCACTAATTAATTAATTCACTAATCTTCTTTTGACTTCCATTTCTTTGACTTGTATATGTTGTATATATCCCAATATATACAACATATACACTCTACTCAAAACCTCTTCTCTTACCACTAAAATAAATACACTTAATCCAAATACAACAATAAATATTCCAAAACTTTTAGGGTATACTTTGGGATATTACAATTCTCCCCCTCTAAAAAGAAATTTCATCCTCGAAATTACCTGATCTTAAGTCTGAAACAATTGAGGATACTGATCTCGCATCGCTTACTCATTCTCCCAAGTTGACTCTTCCTTACTATGATTCTTCCAAAGAACCTTCACAAGTGGCACTTGCTTATGTCTCAACTCTTTCACTCCATGTGCCAAAATAGCAACTGGTTCTTCTTCAAAAGTTAGATCCGGAGTCACCTCAATAGATTCAACGGACAAAACATGAGATGGATCTGATCTGTACCTCCGTAGCATAGAAACATGGAAGACATTATGGATTCTATCCAATTCAGGCGGCAAAGCAAGTCGATAAGCAACTGGTCCAACTTTTTCTAATACTTCATAAGGTCTAATAAAATGAGGACTTAGCTTCCCTTTTCTGCCAAATCTCAAAATCTTCTTCCAAGGAGACACTTTCAGAAAAACTTTATCTCCAACATCAAACTCTATGTCTCTCCTCTTCAAATCTAAATAAGATTTCTGCCGATCTGAAGCTGCTTTCAACCGATCCCGAATTATTTTCACTTTCTCTTCAGTTTCTTTAATCAAATCGGGACCAACCAACTTGCCTTCTCCAACTTCATTCCAACACAGAGGCGTTCTGCATTTTCTACCATACAATGCCTCATATGGTGCCATTCCGATACTGGATTGATGACTGTTGTTGTAAGCAAATTCCATCAGTGGCAAACATCTATCCCAACTTCCAGAGAAATCAATGACACAGCTTCTCAACATGTCCTCCAAAATCTGTATCACTCTTTCTGACTGCCCATCTGTCTGCGGATGAAAAGCAGTGCTAAAGTGCAATCGAGAACCCAAAGCACCATGTAAACTTTTCCAAAACCTTGAAGTAAACCGAGGATCTCGATCGGACACCAAAGAAATTGGGACTCTATGCAACTTCACTATCTCACTGATATATAGCTCAGCCAACTTCTCAAGAGAATAATCCATTATAACTGGAAGGAAATGAGCTGCCTTCGTCAATGGATCAACAATCACCCAAATAGCATCATGCTTTTTCTGAGTCAAAGGCAAACTAGATACAAAATTCATTGTCACACGTTCCCATTTCCATTCAGGCACTGCTAAAGGTTGAAGCAACCCTGTTGGAACTTGATGCTTAACTTTCACCCTCTGACAAGTGAGACATTTGGATACAAACTCCGCTATATCTCTCTTCATACCTAACCACCAGTAATGTTGCTTCAAATCTTGATACATCTTAGTATTCCCAGGGTGTATAGCAAAAATCGATTGATGTGCTTCTTCCAAAATAATCTTTCTTAAACTAGCATCGTCAGGAACACACAATCTATCCTTGAACCAAAGGCTACCATCACCTCTCACATGGAAATCTCGGCTCTCTCAATTTTGGCAATCTGACACAACTTTCTGAATTTTCTCATCTGCCAATTAAGCCTTTTTAATCTGATCCAACAACACCGGTCTCAAATGCAACTGAGCTAATGAGGTTCCATCATCACATGATTTAAAACTAACATGCAACGCTCTCAACTCAACAAGCAACGAGAGCGAATAAACAGTCAAACCTGCTAAAGACTTCTAACTCAAGGCATCCGCAACAACATTCTCCTTACCAGGATGATAATCAATCAAAAAATTGTAATCTTTAATAAGCTCCAACCATCATCTTTGCCGAAGATTAAGCTCTCTTTGAACCCCCAAATATTTCAAACTCTTATGATCCGTGTAAATAAAACACTTCTCCCCATACAAGTAGTGTCGCCAAATCTTCAAAGCAAACACTATAGCTGCCAACTCCAAATCATGCGTCGGATAATTAAGCTCATGCGGCTTCAACTGCCGAGAAGCATAAGCTATGACTTTACCCTCTTGCATCAAAACACAACCTAAACCATTATGTGAAGCATCACTGTAAATCACATATGGTTTATCTTCCACAGGCAAAGTAAGAACAGGAGCTTGAGTTAACATCTTCTTCAACTGTTCAAAGCTTGCTTGACATTGATCTGTCCACACAAATCTAATTCCTTTCGAAGTAATCTGGTGAGTGGAGTAGCTATCAAAGAAAAACCTTTCATGAAGCGTCGATAATAGCCTGCCAAACCCAGAAAACTTCTAACTTCAGTCACTGACTTCGGTGGACTCCAATTCAAAATGGCCTCAACATTACTCGGATCAACTCTTATATCATCTGCTGACACCACATGAACCAGAAAAGTCACTTGATTAAGCCAAAACTCACACTTTGACAGCTTAGCATACAATTGCTTCTCTCTCAAGGTCTGCAATACAATCCGCAGATGCTTGTCATGTTCCTCTTTATTATGCGAATACACCAAAATATAATCAATGAAAACCACCACAAACTGATCAAGATAGGGCCTAAACACCCTATTCATCAAATCCATAAATGCTGCAGGTGCATTCGTCAACCCAAAAGGCATCACTAAAAACTCATAATGCTCATACCTTGTGCGGAAAGCTGTCTTAGGAACATCTTCTTCTCTAACTCTTAACTGATGGTACCCTGATCTCAGATCAATCTTGGAAAACATTGCTGCTCCCTTCAACTGATCAAAGAGATCATCAATCCGAGGCAAAGGATACTTATTCTTAATAGTCACCTTGTTCAATTGCCTATAATCGATGCACAACCTCAAAGTACCATCCTTCTTCTTCACAAACAAAACAGGAGCTCCCCACAGAGAAACACTAGGGCGAACAAACCCTTTATCCAACAACTCCTGCAACTGCACCTTTAACTCTCTCAACTCAGCAGGTGCCATTCGATAAGGAGTAATAGAGATGGGAGTGGTACCAGGCAACAAATCGATACCAAACTCAACCTCTCTCTCAGGGGGTAACCCTGGCAACTCCTTAGGAAAAACATCTGGGAATTCAGCAACCGTGGGTATACTATCAAGTTGAGAATCCACAACTCTGGTATCCACAACATGAGCAAGATAAGCATCATATCCTTTTCTAATCAACTTCCTAGCTGTAACAGCTGAAACAAATAAGGATGCAAGTTGTCTCTTCTCACTAGATACCATCACATTTCTACCATCACCGGTTCTCAAAGTAACACATTTCTTTTGACAGTCTACCACAGCTCCTTGCTTAGACAACCAATCCATGCCTAAGATCAAATCATACTCCTTAAAAGGCATTTCAATCAAATCACCCAAAAACTCCTCACCTTGCACCACAACTGAACTATTACGATGCACCTTACTCACCACAACATTATGTCCTAAAGGATTTGTCACCAAGACATCAAATCCTAAGGACTCTGAATGCAATTCAGTCACAGGCAAAATAGATGCACTTATGTATGAATGAGTAGATCCTGGATCAATCAAAGCAAGAACTGAAATGCCAAATAAAGAAAATGTACCCGCAATAACTGCTGAAGCATCCGGCTGCCTCTGCATCACATACACTCGCTGAGAAGACCCAGCCTCATCGGGCCTACTGCCTCCGGATGTAGAACCTCCTCTCTGACTGATTCTAGGTCGACCACCTCTAGTAACACCTCTGCCACTTCGACCTCCTCTGCTAACACTAGGTCAAGAAGCTGCAGTATCAGTCTATCTATCCTCCTGTAGCTCAGGGCAATCTTTAATAAAGTGAGCTGGTGACCCACATCTAAAACATAATCCTGATCCACCCGTCTTCCAGCAAGCACCCCCATGGGTCCTACCACAATGAACACATATAGGTGGAATGGATCTCTGAACCACTAGAGTCGAAGCACTCGCTACAGAAATTGTAGGTCTCGATCTCTGCCTCTGATACTGGACTGATCTACCTGACTGCCTCTGGCTCCTACTAACTCTAGGAATAAAACTTCCTAGGCCTCTCTTTATAGATGAAGACCCTGCCTCAAACTGGGATCTCCTAACTCTGGTCTCCTCCTCGGTAGCAGCTACTGCAATACCCTGTGCTCTCTCAACACTTCTAGCTGCTGCAACCAATTGAGAAAAATCTTGGTACCGAGAACCAGCAACAATACACATAATAGAGGGCCTCAATCCCTCCTCAAATCTCCTACACCGGTCAATCTCATCTGAAATAATTCCACCGGCATAGTGACTCAACCGGATATACTCTATCTCATACTCTGTCACTGTACGGTTATCTTGTCTCAGATTCAGAAATTCCATCTTCTTGACATCCTTATACTCCCTCGGAGTATATTTTTGCTCAAACTCCCTCAGAAAATCACCATAAAACAAAGTAGGTGGACCATCCATGGCATGAGGAACCGTCTTCCACCAATCATAAGCATCTTTCTACAGAAGGGATCTAGCATAATCAAATTTCTCTTCAGGAGTGGCCTGCAACTGGATGAATACCCTCTGAACTCTATCCAACCACTGCTCAGCTACTTCAGGATCTATAGCACCAAAGAAATCCTCAGCCCCATACTTCCTCAATTTATCATAATGTCTCACTAGCACTTGTGGCTGTGGTGGCAGTGGCGGCTTCACTGGAGCTTGCCTCAACAATTCTACCACATGTCTTAGCCAAACTGGTGGAACCTCATCAGCAGCTAGTCTCTCTGGCACAGGAGCGGGTGCCTCTCCAACTCTCTCAATCCTAGCTCCATCTCTACCCTCTTCAGGAGCTACACTCTCAGCACTACCTTCTATGGACTGACGTGACTGAGACGCCATCACTACCTATATCTGCAACACAGCATAATATACCTCATCAAAGATCAGAGACTCCCAGTGTCAAAACATGTATCTTATTTAAAAATCACATTTTAAAATCATAATTTTCTTTTTCTTACAATTTACCTAGGTTGAGAATCTCAAACCTAGGCTCTGATACCAAAACAATTGTAACACCCCTATACCCCGTATACGCACACTACATACTACTACACCTGTAATATACGTATACCAAATACAAGAGTGCCAAACCAATCTTTCACTTTAACAATATTATAAGAAAACTTAAAACATTCAAATTACATTATAAACTATACTAGATAAAACGTTTATTTATTACGCAGCGAAAAATGTAGTGGTATTTACATATATAAATACGTCAAAATCCATGTTTACAAAACATAAAATTTGTACATGTTTGGCAGTTTGTCTCTGATCTTTAAGTCCACAATCAACACTTCAGAATCTAGACTCGACTCGGTCTAGCTGAACTCTCCGGTTCTACCCTATCACCTACGAGATGAACCACAATCGCGCTAAGCCAACGGCTTAGTGGTACAACCCACAATAACGATATGCTTTAATGTAATGCTAATGTCACACATTGATATATAATAAACAATACATAAGAATATCTTATTTCAAAACCTTACATTAAGTCTTATAATTCATTTATTTCACCATTTATGATTCACATTTAAACAAAGACAAGCATGGGCCCAAAAGACACTAATATGCCATTCAACTTTCAGAGTTAATGTTTTGGTTCAATTATCACATTTATCATTATCCCAACTAGGCTTCAAGGATTAGGCTCAACCAAGCTTCAAGGGGAACAAAGCATGCTAAGTATCAACCCAACTTGGCTTCAAGAACCAAACCCAACCTAGCTTCAAGGGTTGTAACATCTCAACTAGGCTTCAAGGACTAGACCCAACCAAGCTTCAAGGGGAGTTAAGCATGCTAAACTTCAACCCAACTTGGCTTCAAGGATCAAGCCCAACCCAGCTTCAAGAGATTGTTACTATTAGGCATCCAACAACAAAACTCTGAAAATGGAATAACACATTAGACACACAATTCATTCATTATTTCATTATCAATTCCATTCTCATTTTCTCACAATCATCTAGGCAACCATGCCTCAATTATCTCATTTGCATCATTATAGCCAACCACAATGGCATCACATCTCATCATATCTCAATTCACATTAAAGTAATTCAACATAACCAATTGCATTGCACATACATTTTGAATGATCATCATATCTTTCACGTTATACAATTCATAGCATTAATCAAATGTATCAACAATGTAATAGATTACTCAACACATTTACAACCAAATGTGTTAAGTCCCAATGTCATGTAAATATATGCAATAATGTAGGGTTTGTACTTACCTCAAGAGCAACTCATTTCACACCAAACTCCTCTTCCAAGAATCCTTCAACACTTGGATTAGGGCAACTCAACTCTCTTCAAAACCTAAACCAAAGGTGATCATACATACTCACTTAGAGATACACATGAGATAATATGGATAAGAACCAACTAGGGCAAACTCTACACATGACACGCTCAACACCATGGGCGTGTCCCTGGCCGTGCCCTAAACCCACAACACAGAAGCTTTGACACGCTCAGAACCACGGGCGTGTCACAGAACGTGTAATACATTCTGTCTCACAGTAACATTGACACGTCCAACAACACGGGCGTGCTCATGGCCGTGTCAATTCTTCATCAACACAGTAGCTATGACACGTTCAATAACACGGGCGTGTTACTGGCTATGTCAATGCTACTACAACACAGAACCATTGACACGCCCAAAGACCTAGCCGTGCTCATGGGAGTGTCAGGCCAAAAGTGTAGATTCCGGTAACAACAACATCAACACATCCAACAAACCTCTTACCACCACCATCATCCACTCCAAACCCACTTAACTAAACACACCCAAAAACCATAACAAACTTGCAAAAATACCAAACAACTCAAAACATACATCAAACACAAATCATAATCATCACCACAAACCCAAAACACAACCACAACACTTTCTCTTCCAACAAACTTACTCTTTCCTTCAATCCAACCCCAAAATCCAAAATCAATTGAACCAAACACTCTTAAACACACCACAATCAAAACATTCTCAAACAATCAATAATCAACCATTAAACCCACAACACAAACATAAAAGAAAAACCAAAGAATCAAGTGGAGACTTACTAAAAATGAAGAAACTCTTAAATTTCCAACTTGATCACTTGAAAACTTCCCTCAATCTTGAGTTTGGAAGATCAAAAACTCTCTTCCTCTCTTGCTTCTTTGATGGCCGGCCAACCCAAAGAGAAAAGAAAACAAGGATCAAAATGAATGGCAAAAACCAAGTCAAGTCTTTCTCTTTAAACCTCCACCAAGCAATTTAATATGAAAATATTATAAAATATCCTCTTCCACTAATTAAATTTCCATTTTCCACTAATTAATTAATTCACTAATCTTCTTTTGACTTCCATTTCTTTGACTTGTATATGTTGTATATATCCTAATATATACAACATATACACTCTACTCAAAACCTCTTCTCTTACCACTAAAATAAATACACTTAATCCAAATACAACAATAAATATTCCAAAACTTTTAGGGTATACTTTGGGATATTACATGTATAATCTAAGGTTAAATCCAAAGAAGTGTATGTTTGGAGTTACTTCAAGCAAAATGCTAGGGCCCGTGATTGGCCCAAATGGCATTGAGATTTGCCTTGACAAGGTTAAGGCAATTAGAAAAAGGCCTTTGAGTGTATAAAATATTATTTGCTAAATCCACCTTTCATGAAAGCACCTAGACCCGGTAGACCTTTGTTACTATGCTTAGCACTAAAGGAAGAGTTGATAGGTGCAATGCTAGACTAAGCAGATGAATCGGGGGTAGAGAATGCAATCTACTATTTGAGCAGAAAGCTCCTACCTTATGAAGTTGAGTATAGTATAATTGAAAAGGCCTATATAGCTATGGTCTGGTCATCTAAGAAGTTGCGGCATTAGTTTCAGTCTTATGGTGTGCAAGCAATTTCCCAGATGGATCCAGTAAAGTATTTAAGGGAGACACCCTTGTTGATTGGGAAGTATGGTCGATGGTTGATAATTTTAGAAGAATTTGAGATTGACTATGTAACCAGAAAAACCATCAAAGGTAGAGCAGTAGCAGAATTCCTGGGGAGCCATTGCCAAACAATGAGGAAATGGTTTTGGAATTCCTAGATGAACATTTAGAGGCCATATAAGTATAAGGATGAAAGATGTATTTTGATGGCATGGTAAATAGAAATGGAGCATGTTTGGGAG
Source organism: Garcia nutans (assembly GCA_947685225.1). NCBI lineage: Eukaryota > Viridiplantae > Streptophyta > Magnoliopsida > Malpighiales > Euphorbiaceae > Garcia > Garcia nutans. The sequence goes on from CANTUV010000068.1 coordinate 9,552,785, forward strand.
TAATACTAGAATCACTTGAAGAGGAGCTCATTCCTCTAGCTAAGAAGTTGAAATTTGAGGCAACCAATAATATGGAGGAGTATAAAGCATGTTTTTTTGGCTTGGATACCGTGATGATTATGAAGATGGATAAGGTACAAGTTTTCGGCTATTTGTTGTTAGTGGTATCCCAAGTGAATGGAGAGTGGGAGTTGAAAGAAGAGAAGTTAAAACCATACCATAATTATTTAACCATAATGAAGAAGAATTTTAAGGAGTGCAAATTTATACACTTACCAAGAGAAGAAAACCATATGGCCGATGCCCTAGCCACAATGGCTTTGGTGTGGGAGAATCCTATCAACTTATTTCTTGAGCCTCTAGTTTTGACTTGTAAGACCCTTATACCATATATACGTACAATACATATTTTCAGCATATGTAAAATATGCATATACGGTACAAAAATGTCTTCTGATTTAAAATTTCAAATACTAAATATATAAAATTAAATAGTATATAAATATTCTTTACTTGTCATAGGAACCCAAAATAAATATTTAATATGAAAATCTCTAGGAAAAATTCACCAAAGTTTTGCCTGTAATTTGGACATTCCAAAATTTAGCAAAACACAACCTGCATCAGAAAACACTCCCAAATAATTTCAAATCACCATTTCACCCATACTCCTCAATTTCACCAAGTTTCTCAAACATTTATATATATATATATATATAATTTAGAAACATTTAAACCCCCATTTCAAGTAACTTAACCTAAACATTCTTTATAGTTTACAATACATAAAATCTAAAAATATAATATAATATGCATAATACCCAAAATATAAAATAACATAAAATATATACATGTTGCTGATAGTGTTTCTGATCTAGATATCAACTCTACAAGCGCAACCACAAGTCTAGACCCGACCTGGTCTAGAAGAACTCTCCGACTCGGCCGAATTTACCCAGTCACCTGCACGATGTAAACAATCATGCTAAGCTAAAAGCCTAGTACTACAAACATGATAATAATAAAACTCAAATGTAATGACAATGCACAATGCATATGGATATAACATCATTCCATTTCTCATATTTTTTAATATTTCACAATCTACAATTCACATTAAAACAAACACAAGCATGGGCCCAAAGATAACTAATATGCTATTCAAATTATAGAGTTACTATTTTGGTCTATAATGACACCATGTGTCTAGCCTCATAGGAAAAATATCAATGTAATAGTCCAACTAGGTCTGAGCTTACGACCCTGTCATTTCAACCAGCCCAGCTTCAAGGATTTATTTTTGAGGCTTACGACCTGGCCATTTCACCTCAAAAACATTTTTACAGTGACGCCCATCGTCTAGCCCGTAGGAAAATCATAGGCATGCCGCCAAACATAGAACTTTGAAAATTGAATAACATACTAGGCACACAATTTATTCATATTTCTCATTTATATCAATATCAATTCATTTTTTATGTTTCCACATATCTCATTACATTATACCACATTTTTGCATTTACAACACATTACCCAATTACTTTGGGTATTTCCACATAATTCACATATTAATCACATTTAATGTAATCTAGCCAATACCAATGGCTTTTTAACAATGCACATAATGCATACACAACAAATGGCATTACCCAAACACTTTGTGTCATTTTCATGTAATACAAATATTTCACATTTTACATAATTTAGCCATTATCAATGGTTTTTCACAATGCATTTAACACATTTATGACATTACAAATGTCATAGCACATTATTCATACATAACCAATGTATCAAGTAGCTTAACACATTTTCCAACCAAAATGTGTTAAGCCCAAATGTCATGCAAACATAACCAATGTATTCAAAGTTTGTACTTACCTCAAATAGCAACCAAAACAAGCTTAAAACAACCTCCAATCCTATCCTTCCAACTTGCCCTTCACCACTTGGATGAAGCAAATCAACCTCCCTCAATGCCTAAACCAATTGTGATAGAAAATAATCATTTAGTATCACATTTAATGACATTTCTAAAATTAAACCATAATTAAACCCCATCCAAGCAAAAATCCAAAATTTAAGGCTAACCTCACTTTAACTTTAGATTCTCATACTAGGCCATTCATTTTAATATATTAAGTTTATTTATATTATTAGAAACATATTTTAATACATTTAAACCATTTACATTACAAAAACACACTCTTATACACAAAATTCTAAAATGGCATAACCTTCCCCCATTGAAGGTTTTTCATTTCAACACAATCCATTAATCATTTTAAGCTTATATACATCACTTATATCACTAAACAACAAGATTAAACCAATAAAATTATACAATTCAACAACTTTGGAAAAATTATTTTTCAAAACCCTAAATCACACTTCCATTTTCAAACTCCAACCAAACACAACCAAATCCAATTTTGACTTTAAAATACTTGTTTAAGCACCAAAACAACTCATTTAGAACCAATTTTCACAATTAAAAATCATGATCTCTCAAATCCTAAAAGTCCATAACCCTAAATTCTCTCTCTTCACCATTCTTTATCCAAATTCAACCATTTATTCAATCCAACCTTAAAATCATTAATAACTACCCAAAATAACTTCATACACACCAATTTCAACAATTATAACAAACTACTTCAAAAATCCAAAATTCACATATTGTAAACCCTTAATTTTTGACCCATTCAAATCTGATAGTCTAAAATAATTTTTGTGGTATTTTATTTATTTTAATAATATTTTAATTACTAATAATATTTAATAGTTATTTTTGATAAAAATAAAAATAAAAAAAATTAAAAAAATTAAAAATTGGACTGATCGGCGAGCGACATGTGGCAGCGCTGCCGCGCGGTACGCAGATAGCAATCTTGGGTGAATTGGGCACTGTCCAATTCGTCGCAGCCAGTTCTACGATGAATTGGCTTGCCAGCTAGCCTGTCGTGCCCGTTTTTGCCAGCGCAGCCCTCTGGCCCGACAGCCCGCGGGCTGCCGATTTTTTGTCCAAACGTTGTTTTACCCAATTTCCTAATGTTTTTATCATTTGTTTTGATATTGATTCAGTAACCTAAATTATTAAACTTAGTAATATATTTTACAGATTAAATCAACCATTCATCCAGTAGCCTAAGTCTTTGATCAAAACTTCAAAAACCCTAAATCATCCTTCTGTTTCTTAAACTTTAAAAACCCTAAATTGTTCTTTTGTTTTCAAAACTTTAAAACCCTAAACTATTATTCTGTTTCCAAAACTTTAAACCATAAATTATTCTATTAAAATCTCAAAACCTAATTGTTTTTCAAAATCATAATTTATTTCCAGAATCAATTTTTCTTCTAAACTGATAAGTCAAAACCTTAATTTACTTTAAAACTTGTCACCCCGTGACCCTTTCCCCAAACTATTCCACTAAAGCCACCAAAACCCTAATCCAAACTATTTTGCCAAAACATCGAAAAACCTAATCCGAGAAAGCCTTAATTTATTCCCAAAATGCCAAAACCCCATTTTTCAAACCCTCATCCAATAAACCTAAAACCTTAATTCCAGTTGCCAAACCTAAAAAATCTTAAACCCTAATTCTAGTCTTTTAAAATTAGAAACCCTAATTAATGCATGAATCGCTAAAGTTAATATATTTACTGTTTTATTTAAATTGGATGAATGTTTATTATATATTTTGATTAATGTTTGATATCTTTGATGAATGATTTATTTATTATGAATGGCTATTTACTTTTATTGATTTATTTTTATTTCCAAATATTGTAAGAGGTATGTTTCCATATTTTGGGTACCTCATGTCGTGAGAATAATGTAATTTATTTTATTTTAAAGCTTTTTTACTAATGTAAAGGGCATATTTCCATCTTTCGGTGGGTGTCCTATTTAGTTTAGACATGAATGATGTAAGGATAGGTTTTCATCTTTGGATGGGTATCCATTTATTTGCTTTGTTTGGACATTGCTTTGATTTTAATATAATGATGCTTTTATTTTAATTATTGCATGTAGTATGGATAATATTGTTATATTTAAGAATTTTATAATATTAAGACCTGCAAAAGGAGGCCGGTTCCAATGAACCGGGCGTTGTGGGGGTGCTGGGCCATTTCTCACCTTCTCCACACGTACCCAACTTTCTAAACCCATTAGGGGGTTGGGGATTCCTTGGGAATCGAGTCATCAACCCCATTCATTTTCTCGGCCTGTCCGGGTAGTGACTCCATTTTTCTCTGGACTTAGGCCCATGTTCTCTAAGACCACGAGCCTAAATAGTGCCAAATTCGCAAGAACCATTCCACCGGGAGTGGGGGTTAAAATCCCTGCTCAAAGTGGTGACTCCACTGGGGATATGAGAAGTTGATTCTGTTGGTCTTTTTATTATTCTATTATTTCTTATCTTGATATTATCCATTGCATCGTATTAGATTGCATCGTGTTCGTGAGTTAGGATTCTCTTGTTACCCGTGTTGTGTTTTGTGAGGGATACCATATTTTCATTCAAGGTATGGAGATCGAGCATGGCATAACCACTCATAGCCTTGTACCTTTTGGTATATACTTGCTATGGGAACCTAAGCCTTTTAACCTAAAGACTAAAGCTCATGTAATTAGCCTAGTTACTTTCCTTAGGTTTTTACCCCAAATGCATGTCGTTTGACTATGGTTAATTTATCTTGATTTAAATCATGACTTATTTGGTTTGTTCTTTTTCTAATATGACTTAAAGTACATTTTAAGCTAAAAATAAATTTTTCTTTAAAATCAAAAAGACCAAATCAATTTTCAAAACTTTTTAAGGTTGTCTTTGGACATAAAATTTTTCTAAAAACAAATTAAAAATTATTTTCTCAAGACTCAAATACAAAGCCTAAAATCCATTTTTTCAAAAATCTTTTTACAATGGGCTTAGAAACAAAGTTATTTTCATCCAACCTTTTCTTACAAAGAGCTTGCAAATTATTTACGTCAATTATGAAAATACCAAAAATCAATTGTGAGCCTAGTTTATACTAAGAGTTATTAATCATGGGCTTGTTTTTGGCATGAATCATTAATTACTTTTTCAAGTGGGAAATCTATTTATAATGACCCTCTTAATTTAGTTTTAATCCAATATAGCATAAAAGCTACATTAGTTGGTTGAATGGATTAAAACCTAATTAATGGGAATTATCATGGACTGATTTCCATTTTTTAAAATATAACTATTGGTTGAAACGTCTGAGGGAAATATTCGAAAACAAGATACCCCATGTTGGTATTTTGTTAATCATATTACCTAGGAAAAGAGACTCGCCATTCGTGTGTGGAAGTTATAAGGTTGGAACGACCGTCATATTTACCCTTCCTTATTTATTGTTTGTGCATACATGCATACATACATTTTCATCTCATATCATTAATCCCTTTTAGTTCACAGCCCTGAATTATAATAGTTCAAAAGCTTACGACAATCTGACCTATGTCGGAGATGAAAAATCTAGCAACAACTCAATCACTTGCTCACCAAAAACAATGGAGCCCGGACAAATTTAAAGAATGGTGGACGACACCCTCATTGCCAAGATGGAAGAAATAAAAGAGGCCCTAGCTGAGACCGTGAAGAACCAATTGGCTGCAATTTTAGAAAATAATGCCAAAGCGTCTGCTAGCTCCAAGAAGCCAAAGGACAAAGGGAAGGCTAAAGTTGGTGAAGTAGCTTTGATGATGATAAGTGTAGACCCTTAATTTTTGACCCGGTCCGGTTTAATATATTTTAATTAGCCCAAAATAATTTTTGTGTCGTCCAATATATTTTAATTAATCCAAAATAATTTTTGTTTTAGTGTCTAATTTTTATTAATAAAAAATGAAAAATAATAATAATAAACAAAAAATAAATAATAAAAAAATCGCGAAGAAAAAATCGGCGATGAAAAAATCATCGCCGAAAGTCAGCGCAGGCCCGTGGGCATTTCTCCTACAGGAAACTCCTACGGGCGAAATGGCCCGCGGGCCCGTTTTGCCCACTCTACGGCAGCTTTCTTTCGCCAGCGCAATTTTTCTGCAGCAGTTTTTTTTCGCCAGTGAAATTTTTTCGACGCAAATTTTCCAAAACCTAACACAATTAGGTTTCGATTTCCTTTTCTTATTCAATATTGTATGCCGTGAGTAACTAGGATTATATATAGAATTCTTCTATAAATATTACCAAAAAACAACACAAAAAGGGGAGAAATTGGGACGAAAATTGAGGGAGTTTGAAACCGAATCTGTGAAGGAAAACTTTAATCAAATCTGACATTTTGAGAGACGAAGAAGCAAAGCATTAACAAATCATCAAAGGCAGCAATTGCCTTTGTTTTTGTTGATCCAAGAAGATTTTTTTTGGAGAAACCATCAAAAGGAGGTATGTATTAATTGTTATATATTTTCACAGTAGCATAAACTATGAAATTGTGTTTTTTAATTCAAAAACCCTAGAGCTTTAATTTAGTTTTTCTAAAGTTTAAAAACACTAATTCATTGCTTTATTTTCCAAAAGGGCTTAAAATTATTATTTTTACTTCTTCAAAATCTTAAAACCCTAATTGAACATGTTTTTCAACAAAACCAAAATTTGATTCTGTTTCTTACAACAAATCCTAAAAACACCTTTTCTATTTATAAAAACTTTAATTCGTTTGGTTTACTTTCATAAACTTCATAAAATTATCAATTGCTTTTTCCAAATTCTAAAAGTCCTAAGCATCCACCGAAACCCTAATTCTAAAACACTAAACCCAAATTAAACTTCCAAACCTAAAATAGTAAATCCTAACCCCTTTAAAACCTTAAACCCTAATTTTTTCTAAACCTTAATCCTTTAAAACTTTAAAAATCATAAAACACAAATATTTTAATTTCACACAGCAAACTTGAAACCATAAATCAAAAGTATTTTAAAAAGTTCAAATCCTAGTTTCATGATTTTACATAACAAACCCTAGTTTGGTTAATCAAAGAATTTTATCAACCTTTTAAAACATAAAATCCTCAATCTATTTTAATTCTCTTAAAGTCACAGTAGCCAAATTCCATTAATTCCAAAACCCTAAACACATGAAATAAAGAGCCCCAAATGGAAACAGTAGCTATAATTGGAATTCTATTTTCCTTATTCAATTCTAAATTTGATCATGCTTTGATTTATTTCTTATGCTTTAATTTATTTAAGTTCAATGCTTGGTTTATTTAATTTGTCATGAATGGATGTTTACTTTCTATTGATGTTTAATACCTTTGATGAATGATTTATTTATGATGAATGATTATTTACTTTTATCCATTTATTAAATTGGTTTTCTATTTTAGAACCAATGTAAAGGGCATGTTTCTACCTTTTGGTGGGTGTCCAATTTAGGCATGTGATGTAAGGACATGTTTTCATCTCCGGATGGGTGTCCATTTATTTGTTTTGCTTGGACTTTGCTTTGATTTTAATATATTAATGCTTTCTTTTAATTATTGTGTGTAATATGGATAGTGTTGTTATATTTAAGAATTTTATAATATTAAGACCTGTAAAGGAGGCCGGTTCTAATGAACCGGGCGTTGTGGGGGTGCTGGGCCATTTCTCACCTTCCCCACACGTACCCAACTTTTCGAACCCATTAGGGGGTTGGGGATTTCTTAGAAATTGAGTCATCCACCCCTTTCTTTTTTTCGGCCCATCCGAGTGGCGACTCCATTTTCTCCGGACTTAATTCCGTGTTCTCTAAGGCCTCGAGCCTAAACAGTGCCGAAGTCGCAAGAACCATTCCACCGGGAGTGTGGGCGAAAATCCCCGCTCACAGTGGCGACTCCACTAGGGATAAGAGAAGTTGATTTCGTTGGTCTTTATATTATTCTATTCTTTCTTATAATGATATTATTCACTACATCATATTAGATTGCATCGTGTGCGTGAGTTAGGACGCCCGTGTTACCCGTGTTGTGTTATGTAAGGGATACCATACTTTCACTCAAGGTATGGAGATCGAGCATGGAATAACCACTCATAGCCTCGTGCCATTTGGTATATACTTGCTATGGGAACCTAAGCCTTTTTACCCAAAGACTAAAGCTTATGTAATTGGCCTAGTTACTTTCCTTAGGTTTTACCCCAAATGCATGTTGTTTGACTATGGTTAATTTATCTTGGCTTAAATCATGGCTTATTTGGTTTGTTTTTTTTTCTAATATGACCTAAGTACATTGTAAGCTCAAAATAAAATTTTCTTTAAAATCCAAAAGACCAAAGCTATTTTCAAAATTTTTCAAGATGGTCTTTGGACATAAGACTTTTCTAAAAACTCTTTTGCTCATTGCCCAAATACTAAGCCCAAAATCCATTTTTTCTCAAATCTTTTTACAATGGGCCTAGAAATAAAATTATTTGCACCCAACCTTTTCTTATAAAGAGCTTGCAAATTATTTAGGTTAATTAAGAAATACCAAAAATCAATTGTGGGCCTAGTTTATACTAAGAATAAATTAACCATGGGCTTGTTTTTGGCATGAACCATTAGTTATTATTTCAAGGAACACAAAAGAGTTGGGATCTACTTTGCAAAGCCTTCATCCAACAATATGGATATAATGTCGATTTGGAAGTTACCTTAATGGAAGTTGAGTCCATTAGGCAAAGGCCAAATGAGAATTTTGTGGACTATGTGAAAAGATGGAGAAATAAGGCCGCTTTACACAAGAAAAGGCCTGACGAATCTGATCAAATAAGGATGATCGTGAGAGGCGTCCTTCCCAATCTCCGTGAAAGGATGTCTTACACCCTTATAAGGGATTTCAAAGATCTTCTCCAAGCTGGTCTACAAATTGAAGAGTGGAAAAGAGAGAAGAATCACTTTTCAGCAAGAAGGAATGAGAAAGGGAATTACCTACCTAGCAATCAAAGCACACAAAAAGAAGTTGATGTTAATGTGACTGATCAAGGAAATAAAAGACAATTCTCAGAATTGGGAAAACCTCTATCTTGGGTTTTTAGCAAGTTGCAAAAGAAAGGGTTGTTGCAACCGTTAGCTCCTCGACCACTACATAATCCACTGCCACCAAACTTCAATGCCAAGGCCTTCTGTCAATTTCATCAAATGCGAGGACATGAAACAAATAAATGTGCTCGTCTAAGGCATGATATCCAAGACCTAATCGATAGTGGCAAGCTACCCGAGACGGATAAGCCCAATACCAAGAACAACCCTTTGCCTAAATTTGGAAGAGTGTCACCACCAGCAACCTTTATGGAGGGAAAAGGATTGGAAGAAGATTTTATTTTATCATCCTTTCAAGATGGAAAAATTGAAGATGTGAAAGGAGAAGAAACTTAACTCAACAAACTTCCCTTGGCTTGTTTGTTTCTTTTATTTTATTTTCTTTAATGTTTAATTGGAACAATCTTGTTTTTCAAATTTAAAGTTGCTTGAAATAAATTACTTTCATCAAAATTTTTGTTGGTCTTTGTTCATTTTGATGCTCAACCGATGAGGAATCTAGCTTGATGTTTATAAATTAATGTGTCTAGGCATCATGACTTGAATGACTTTACTAGATGAGAGAATTGCTCTATAGCATCGAGTTGTGTATGCTTACTTAGAGAGGGCTCCTGCATAATTACCTTTGTCTAGGTCCTAGTCAGTCTTAGAACATGCTTAGACAAACTTTTCGAGGCGAAATTGAACTCTGCTTATTTAAGGGAGAGATGATCTAGGCATTGTTTGGTTAGCCAACAACTATTATCCACCCAATTAAATATCAATCCCTAGTTGTCCCTTTAAGCCTTCATAAAATTTTAGCTTTCTTTTCATTGGCTTACAAACCCCAATAACCTACCTTGTGCTGTTGTGATACTTTTGACAAGTCATATGATCACTAAGATGAAGAGGCAAGAAGATCAAAGAAAGCAATTATTAGTCAAGATCATGAGGACGGTTAAAGTTTTCAAGACTATGAAGATAGTTGAAGTCCTCAAGACCATAAGGGTAGTTGAAGTTTTCAAGACCATATGGGTAGTTGAAGTTCTCTTAATATCTCCAATATATCAAGACAACATCAGAGTAACAAATGATTCATCCCTGTTAAAGAAGGTTTATGTTACTGCACTAATCCATTATTGGAAGCCCAAGCTAGTACAAACGAGACAACTCTTTTAGAGCTAGAACCAAACAAAAAAAACAAAAAAAAAAGAGAGAGAGAAGGGAAAAAGAAGAAGAAGAAAAGAAAAAGGACAAAAGAAAAAGAAAAGAAAGAAAAAGAAAAAAGAAAAGAAAAAGAATAGAAGAAAACAACAAGAAGAAAAGAAAACCTAAAAAGGTGGTACAAAAAGCCAATTGAGTTCTCTTTTACATAAAGCAGCAAAAGGTTTCCATCTGGTTTATAAGGACATTTTGACTTGAATTGGTCCAACCCAATCAAAGATTCAATCAAAATCAAAGGAAAAGGAGAAAGACCATTCAGTTTTTGAAAGTTCTATACTTGACAGTCCTACAAGGAAGAAAGACAAAATGATAAAACGCTTAAAGAAAGGGAAGAGTAAGGAAAGAGAAAGAAGAGGGAAGAGTAAGAAAAATAAAGACTAAAGAAAAGGGAAAAGAAGAAAAGAAACAAATTTGGGTCTTAAACTTTTTGCAAGGGTAAAAAAACTATCCTAATCAAGATCCAGATTAATGCCAAGAAGATAGAAGGAATTTGGGGACTAGAAAGATTGCTCCCAACTATCTAAAGTTTCAGTAAGAAATTTGTAGTGTGAAGGTTTGTCCATTGTGTCACATCAGCTCCAACTTACAATGGCCTTTGTTTAAACTCATATCCCTCATAGACCCCATTTCAAGCCTATCAAAGACCTGTTGATCTCTCTTGGTAGGTAGAGTCTATTAGTGGAGATAGTTTGAATAAGCATGCATATGAGATAGACAATATTTAAACTCAATGAGACCTTTGGCCGAGTAATGTGTATGTGCCTATCTGAAGTGCAATAATTCTTGCTTAAATAGAAATGACTCCCAAGTTTAGTATGGTAACTAGGGTTGTCATGTTATAGATATGTTAATTTGGAAAAATCAAGTCTTGAGGTACATTGACATTAATTTGGCAAAGCCAACATTTGATTTCAAAATCAAAATTCAAAAAATAAAAAAAATAAAAAAAAATATCTTTTCATACAAAGCCTTCAAGTTAAGGGAAGTATGTTGAATCTCCAAAGGACACATTGGGCAAGGTAAATAGTTATTGGCAAGGTTATAAGGAAGCTACCAACTGACAGGCTGAAACATAGCTTAAAATGGATGTATCCCTGACTCTGCAACTTGGGGTCTCCACCACTCATATTTTTAACATCTCGGAGATAGAAGCCAAAAATGAAAAGCTTTCAATCATTTCAATGCAAGACTTGAACAAGCGTCAAAAAGGAACCAATGAAAACACTTATGCTGATCACCTCGGTCTGTGAGTCGATGGGACGGCTGTAGGTATCATTCATACATATCATGCATACATGAGTATATCACATCGCACTTTCTTGTCTTGTGTTGTCTATTCCTTGTCAAAATGAACAGAAAACACCTTGCGAGGTAAAGAATCAATAGAAGATATTGAACCAAGGGGGCATGGAAAGCCCATTGCTTGAGAAAGCTCCAGTAATCTTGTAAAGAGAAGAAATGCGTGCTTGTGTGAAGAACTAGATGGAGCTCGCATAGAAAAATCATGGGTTTGAGCCTACACAGGGGGCAACGCGTCTCCTTTTCAAATTTTGAGTTTATGCATAAAAAAAATATTTTGAATATCTTGCCACGCAGGGGGCAAGGAGAAGATATGAAGGCTAGCTAAAAAGCAAAATCCAAAGGATGAAGATCCATTTTCAGAGGGTGAAGACTCGAAGTCCAAAGGATGAAGATCCATTTTCAAAGGGTGAAGACCCGATGCCAAGGATGAAGATCCATTTTCAAGGGTGAAGACCCGATCTCAAAGGATGAAGATCCATTTTGATGGTGAAGAATCACAATGCCTAAAATAGTCGGAGCAGTCAGACTTCTCAAAAGATAAAAGGCCAGTCAAAGTCAATCTCGGGTCTAAGCACCCATTCTTGAGTCCAAGCACCCATTCTCGGGTCCAAGTACCAAAATTAATTCAAGCTTGGGTCCAAGTACCCAAATCAAATCAATCTCGAGTCCAAGTACCCAAATTAAACCAAAATCAATTCAATCTCGGGTCCAAGTACCCAAATCAAATTCAAATCTCAAGTCAAAGTACCCAGTTTAGGATCGAGTATCTGAATCCAAGTTAGGATCGAGTATCCAAATTTAGTTTAGGATCGAGTATCCAAATCAAGTTAGGATCGAGTATCCCAATCCAATTTAGGATCGAGTATCCAAATCTAAGTTAGGATCGAGTATCCAAATTTAGTTTAGGATTGAATATCCAAATCAAGTTAGGATCGAGTATCCCAATCCAATTTAAGATCGAGTATCCAAATCCAGTTTAGGATCGAGTATCCAAATCCAGTTTAGGATCGAGTATCCAATTCAAGTTAGGATCGAGTATCTGAACCCAATTTAGGATCGAGTATCCGAACCCAATTTAGGATCGAGTATCCGAACCCAGTTTAGGATCGAGTATCCTAATCCAAGTTAGGATCGAGTATCCAAATCCAGTTTAGGATTGAGTATCCAAATCAAGTTAGGATCGAGTATCCCAATCCAGTTTAGGATCAAGTATCTAAACCCTATTTAGGATTAAATATCCAAATCCAGTTAGGATCGAGTATCCAAATCCAGATAGGATCGAGTGTATCCAAATCCAATTTAGGATCAAGTATCCAAATCCAGTTAGGATCGAGTATCCCAATCCAATTTAGGATCGAGCATCCAAATCCAGTTTAGGATCGAGTATCCAAATCCAGTTTAGGATCGAATATCCATGTCCAGTTAGGATTGAGTGTCCAAATCAAGTTAGGATCGAGTATCCCAATCCAATTTAGGATCGAGTATCCAAATCCAGTTAGGATCGAGTATCCAAATCCAGTTTAGGATAGAGTATCCGAATCCAGTTAGGATCGAGTATCCAGGTCTAGTTTAGAATCGAGTATCCAAATCTCTCAGGTCCAGAACCCAAAACCTCAACCGTCTCAAAAATTAAGTCTTGTTGCTTTTCATTCTCTTTCACTAAAGTTTCAGATCATTTAAGCAGAGGGCAAACTGTAGACCCTTAATTTTTGACCCAGTTCGGTCCAATATATTTTGTTTGGTCTAAAATAATTTTGTTATCTTAATTAAATAATTTTTGCTTTAGTATCTAATTTTTATTAATAAAAAATAAAAATAAATATAAATAAAAAAAATCGGCGACGATTTTTTCATCGCCGAAAGTCAGCGCGGGCCCATGGGCATTTCGCCTGCAGGAGTTGCCATTTCGCCCGCAGGCAACTTCTGTGGTCAAAATGCCCACGGACCCGCGTTAATTGTCGCCGATTTTTTATTTTTATTTTTATTTTTTTGATTTTGATTTTTTTGATTTTTATTTGTTTATTTTTATTTTTTTAATAAAAATTAGATATTAAAGCAAAAATTATTTAATTATGATAACAAAAATTATTTTGGACCAATTAAAATATATTAGACAACACAAAAATTATTTTGGACCAAACAAAATATATTGGACCGGACTGGGTAAAAAATTAAGGGTCTACAATAAGGTGATCATTGATGACGACGACGACTGGGCTTAATACTTTCAAGACCTTCAAGACAAAAAGGAGCCGAAAGATGTTGAGAAGACAACTTTTGAAAAGACTGAATATTCTAATGTTGAGGAGATGATTACTGACCTAGAAAAGAAATTTGAGAAGAAACTGAAACCGAAGAGATGTCTGAGATCGACAAACTATTTGAACAAGATGAGGAGGTCCCTTATAAGTTCAAGATGCCTTCCTTCACTAGGTATAATGGTACTGGAAATCATCATCTCCATGTGAAGCAGTACATCACTGCTATGCAGTCAGCCTGAGCTACTAAAGCTCAAACTCTAAGATATTTCATGCTCTCATTGGACCTTATTCTTTAAAATTGGTTTAACACCTTAGAGGAAAGTACTCAAAAAGATTAGAAAATGTTATATAAGGCTTTCATTCAGCAATATTGGTATAATGTCGAGTTGGAAGTTACCTTAATGGAAGTTGAGTCCATTAGACAAAGGCCAAATGAGAATTTTGTGGACTATGTGAAAAGATGGAGAAATAAGGCTGCACTTCTCAAGAAGAGGCCCGATGAATATGATAAAATAAGGATGATTGTGAGAGGGGTGTTGCCTAGTCTTCGTGAAAGGATGTCTCATGCACTCATCCATGATTCAAAATCTTCTCCAAGCTGGTCATTGAAGAATGGGAAAGGGAGAAGAGCCGCTTTTTGGCAAGAAGGAATGAGAAAGGAAATTATCAGCCTAACAATCAAAGTACACAAAATGAAGCTGATGTTAATACCACTAGTCAAGGAGGAATGAGGCAGTTTTCATAATTAGGGAAGCCACTGTCTTGGGTTCCCAATAAGCTACAAAAGAAGGGATTGTTACGACCCTTGACTCCTCGTCCTTTGCCTAATCCTCTTCCACCTAACTTTGATACTAATGCATTTTGCCAATTCCATCAAAGGCCTGGAGACAAAATGAACAACTGTATGAAGTTGAGACATGAGATCCAGAATTTAATCGATAGTGGTAAGCTCCCTAAGCCAGACAAGCCCAATACCAGGAATAATCCTTTGCCTAAGTTTGGAAGAGTACCTCCACCGGCAACCTTCGTGGTGGGAAAAGGATTGGAAGAAGATTTTAATTTATCATCCTTTCAAGATGGAAAAATTGATGTGAAAGGAAAAGAAGCTTAACTCAACAAAGTTCCCTTAGCTTAGAATGTTGCTCTATTTACTTGGCCTTCTTTAATATTTAATTGGAACAATTGTGTTTTTCAAATTTAAAGTTGTTTGAATAAATTATTTTCATTAAAATTTTTGTTGGTCTTTGTTCATTTTGGTGCTCAACAAATGTGGAATCTAGCTTGATGTTCATGTATCTAGGCATCATGACTTGAATGACTTTACTAGGCGAGGGAATTGCTCTATAGCATTGAGTTGTGTATGCTTACTTAGAGAGGGCTCATGCATAATTACCTTTGTCTAGGTTCTAGTCAGTCTTAGAATATGCTTTGACAAACTTTCGAGGCAAAATTGAACTCTGCTTGTTTAAGGGAGAGATGATCTAGGCATTATTTGACGAGCCAACAACTAGTATCCTGTTATGACCCAATTTGTACATATGTACAGTACATCCGCGTACAGTAAGAGGAGCTATCCCGAGTAACCACCAAAGAACACGAAGTGAAAGGACGCTCTATAGGACAAAAAAGACCTAACTGAAAAGATTGTAAAGTTTTGTGGAGGTGGCTGTAATTAACAAAAGTTGTTCCGGAGGTCCTTAATAGCGCATATAACATACTACAAAAATGGAAAGTAGAGAAAAATTGGGTAGTAACGGCGCAACACGGTTTTTTCCAAAAACGCACGGTTTGGAAGATTAGGGGATTTTGACTAGGGGCATTATGGTCATTTTCAAAAGTATCTCGAAAGTAATAATGGATCTCAAAAATGAAAAGTAGAGGAAAAACTGAGTCAAAAAGTGTACCACAGCTTTCAGCGGAAGTGCGCGGTTTAAAAGTTACGCACGAGTAATCGCCGGAGGGTATTTTGGTCTTTTCACACCTTAGACCATAAAAATTACAGCACAAGGAGGTTGAGGAGCCAAAATATAATTAAAAGAAATTCCAAGGGCTTGGGTTTTAAATAAATAAAAGAAAGAGACATTTGGACCAATGAAAATTAGCCATTTTCCCACTTAAGTGTACCAATGGGAAACCAACACTTACACCATCACATCTTAACCTCCCTTGGCTGCCATTTGGAGGAGAGAACACCAAAAAAATAAAAGCCAATAGCTCTCCTTTGTTCTTGCTTTGGCCGAATAGAAGAGAAAAGGAAAAGAGAGAGAGATTGTTTTCAAGTAGCTATTTTTGGTTGCAAACATTGGTGGAGAACAAGACTTTAAGGTAAGGGGTTTTATTTGTAGCTTTAATTTCATAAATTGTTGGCTATTTTAAGAGATCTAAGTTAAGGTTCATAAAGGTTGAATTTGGGGAAAGTTTGTAGGATGGTTAGAAAATTAATTTAATGGACAAATATGTTGATTAATGATGAGAGATGGTTAATTTAGGTAGAAATTCATATGAATTTGGAAGGTAGGTTATTGTTCTAAATTTCTAAGGTTTATGTTTAAGGTTGTGTTCTTAAATTTCTTGAAGGAAAAACAAAGATTAAGGAAGGAGAAGAAGGAAAAGCAAAGGGGAATTAAAGGAATTAAGGTTTGGTACTTAAATCATTGCCCTTTTCAATTAATTCACATATTTTGCATTATGGGACTTTTGAAATGGCTTTGAAATGATGTTATTATGTGTGGTAAATATGTGGGAAAGTGCCTTCTAGTCATTTGTAGTGAATTGATGGTGAAGAAAAAAAAATAAAACAAACTAGCCCAATTTGTGTTAATTGTCCATAAACTTTGACTAACTTTTAGTCATATCTTTGTTTTGATTTTTGAAAGAGGGATCTTTAGTCCTTCCATGGTATCATAAAAGGAGTCTAAAACTCAATTTTGCAAGAAAAAAATGAATTCCCCTCAAGTTTTGAAAGTTGGGCCGAATGGTCCCTTTTGGGTACCATTCTGCAGCTTTCATTTTGGGCAGTCCATTGAGGGGGCAAACGAAGAAATTTTTCGACGAAAGTTTACATGCATTTAGTTAACTTATGAAGGGGTTTTCCTGCAAAATTTCAGCCAAGAATAAGTTTGTTTACTTGGTCAAAACTGTTTCCAAAGTTGACTGATTTTCAGCAGTAAAAACAGATTTTACCATTTAGTTGTCGCGCGCCATTGTGTTGCCAATTTTACGCGCCGCGCCACTATTCATTTGGTCATTTTTCTAAATGTGTTAAAACTTGAATATTATGATATGGATTGATGTTAAATCATATAAAATGACATGAAGGAGAATTGGAAATGGTCAGAAAGGCATCATGACAAGCTATTCCGACAATTCACGCATTATGGAAAAATCATGGCTTATTGAATATCATGATCAAATTAATTAATACATTGTTACGCTCTACTTGGTTATGACAGAACCCTTGAGATAAGGGTATGATGCATCATACTATTATTGCAGTACTGCTCATGACATGACATGATATTCCGGCTGAAGGCCGATGATTACAATGACATGATCAATGATTCAATGAACAATGGCTATTAGCATATGTGCAAGAATTATGATGATGCATCATACTATTATTGCAGTACTGCTCATGACATGACATGATATTCCGGCTGAAGGCCGATGATTACAATGACATGATCAATGATTCAATGAACAATGGCTATTAGCATATGTGCAAGAATTATGATGAAGGATGATGAAATATGCACCATGACGCATATCATCCTGTAATATCTCACCATGATGAGATATATTTATCATGACCTGTGCCTTATCCGTTGATGTTCTGTTAAACCAGTAGAGCAACCAAAATGATAAAAGCAAGAAAAATAATTTAAATTCAAATTATTCAGTCAAGCCTTTTTACCTTCTGTGTTTTGTATTTATTCCTTTCAATTATTTAAAGTATATAAATGTATATTCAAGTCATTCTTTCATTTTATTTATTTATTGCAATGATTTAAGTAACCATTAAGCAATTGCTTAGCGAGTTTAGTTTCCCTCTAAACTCGTAGGTTAAACGAGGAGACGAGATTGCAGCATGTCCTGCGCAGCTAGCCTTGACTACTACTTTGGGTAGGAGTTTGGATATGATTGATTGTAGCAATATGGAATGTACATAAGCTTGTATGATCTAGAAAATAAATGTGTTATACTGAAAAGCTAGAACACGTACACAGCTAGTAATCTAATAAATCTTATTTGGTTTTAGCACTTATGTATGCAAGTATAGAAGTGTAAATTTTTAGTGCAGGATTTGGTGGAGGATATAAGGGTGATGAATATAGAAGTGTTTGAGGAGTGTTGCGATTGTTTGATTGAGATCAAAATTATTTTCAAAAATCAAAGAAAATCAGTTTTGGCGACACTTGGGACCTCCATTTTTAGGGGAGGTTATGGCAAGATTTTTTTAAAGTCTGCACTTAAAATTGGCTAAGTAAAATATAAGACACAACCACCATGAGATAACAGTCCATCTTGGTCTATAAACGTAGGCTAAGATGGGGTGTTACATTTAGTGGTATCAGAGCACCGGTTTAGCCGGTCTTGGAAAATTCAACATAGGAGGATACACATTTTATGTTGGGAGTGGCCATTACCAATGTAAAATGGGGTATCCTATAGCAGATAAGAAATGAGAGCATATATCATTTAGGTACGAAATGTCGGTATAGTAGAAAGAATATTATAAATACATAAGTATATGGGGTACATGTGATAAAGGAAAATCTAATAGTGATTACGTACATGCCATATAGGAAAGTTAATGTGTTGAGTCAAGCCAGCTGCTAATCCTTATCATGATATATGTATACGGTATAAGGTTGCAAGAGGCAGAATCACAAAGAGTTATAGATCAAGAGAAGGAATCACACGCTTTCATATCCATAAATGTAGAAATGGATCTTGGACTTATGCCACGACCCGCAACGGTGGCTCTGGAAGGCCCCGAAGTTTATTTAAGATAGATGACAGTACCATTGCAATAAACGGCAAGAATGGTACCTGTTGCTACCAAAAGAGAAAGGAAGTCCCCAATTGAGAAGTTAAGGAAATATGGGGCTAAAGAATTTAAGGTTAGTAGGGAAGAAGGATTTGAAGAAGTTGAGTACTGTTTGGACAGTACCAGTAGGGCATTGGAACAACTGAGATGCACGCCAGATAAAAGATTTATTTATGCCATGTCCCTTTGGGTAGAAGAAACATACACTTGGTAAAACATACTTAAACGCAAGGAGAAATGAGTTTATATATCTACAGCAAGGAAGAATGACAATATCTGAGTATGATAGAGAGTTCACCCGCCTCAGTAAGTATGTAAAGAAAATGATAGAAACAAAGCAAGAAAGACGTCAAAGGTTTTGGAAGGATTAAATAATGGAATTAAAGTACAATTAGTAGTCATGGACGTGTTTGAATTTTTCAAGATTAGTTGTGAAAGTTTTAGGTATTGAGAGGGTATACATAGATTAAAGAAGTAGACACCAACATATGCAACAAAAGAGAGTACAAACTTAAAGCTTGGGAAGATTTCGACAAGTTGAGAAGAAGTTTAGAAGTGAAGATAGTTTTGCACAATAAAGTCGGCGATCGAAAAGCCAAGGATCCGGCCGAGGTTCAAGGCGCCAGACATCCGTAGCCAGTATACCGGGGTCATTATAAGGGGGTTCCAGGAGAAGGTTAGATAGGCGTATATGAATGTAAAAATGAAAATGTATATAAGAAAATGAAATTTGAAGAATGAAATAAAAAGAGGAACAGAATAAGAGGATAAAAGAAAAGTACGTAAAATGTTAAGACCAGACGGTAAGAGATAAAATAGATAGAACTTAGATAACAAAGATGAGTGAACAGAAATAAGTATATGAGAAATTCTCATGTTCGGCCACTAGAGAATATGTACAGTAACCCCATGTACAATATTCACATAAGCAGATGAAGTAAGCGCACTAAGAAGATACTGCTGATCCGACACCGTCGTGTTAAAATTTAGCAGGAAACCGGAGTTAACCGTGCTCGACCAATGATGATGGGTGACCATCCCGTGAGTCTTAATAAGGTAGGTGACGGACCATATGAGTAGAAACTAGATGAAATTTAATCAAAACACTGTATTGTGATTCCTCCTGAAAATGCCCTAATGTAATAATCAAAATTAAAAAATTATAAGAAGAAGATATATGAGATTTATGAATTCAGGAAATGATGGAAAAAAAAAGAGAAAGAAGAGAAAGAGAGAAATTAAGAACCAAAGAGGTAGAAAGTGTAGAATTAAAATTAGATCAAAAAGGAAAGAATGAAAGTAATAACAACCCAAGGACTAGGTAAAGGAAAAAGGAAAAAGTAACAATTCAAAAATTACTGGAGGATTGGAAAGAAACATAGATTTGAAGGATATATTACTCGTCTATGCAAACACTGTGGATGAAGAGATAAGAGTGAATGTTGGTATTTAACAGATGGATGCTAGGAATGCGGGGCACCAGATTGTGTTAGGGTAAACTGCCAGAAAGACAAGTGAATGCACCCGCACCGACAGAAAAATCACGGCCTGCTTTTGGCCAAGGCCGAAGCAGGGGAAAGGAAAGTGATTCGAATTTTCAAAGAGCACAATCAGAGACCGTTGACTAGCTCAATTCAAGTACACCAGCCAGAGCCTATGCAATGAAAACTTAGAAGAATTACCAGTAGGATATGTTAAGTTTGAAACATTAGTTATAAATCCGATAAGAGACGAGGTAGTTACACACAAGTGATTAAAGAATGTTCTATAGAGTTACATGAAAATGCATTTCCAGAAAATTTAATAGAGTTACCATTCTGAGAATTTGACGCAGTGTTGGTATTGGATTGGATAACAAGCCATAAAACAGTGGTCGATTATAAGAAGAAAGAGAGTAACACTTCATACTCCTCACAAGGAGGAAGTAACGGCAGTAGGAAAGAGAGCCGATTACCTAAACAATGTAACAGCAGCAGTTACAACAAGGCGTTCCATACAAACGGATGTGAGGCACACTTGGTAAGCTATGGAAGCAAAGAAGAATGTGATAAAGATTCAAGAGGTATCAACAATGCGTAATTTTCTCGATGTTTCTTTAGACGAGCTACTCGGATTATCACCTAAGAGAAAAGTAGGATTCACTATAAATGTAAATCCGGGAACTGCACCGGTGTCGGTTGCCTCATACCGAATGGTACCAGCGGAACCCAAAGAAATGAAAATGCAATTATAGGAGCTACTTGGCAAGAGTCTTATACGGCCAAGTATTTCTTCATGGGGCACGCCGGTACTCTTCGTCAAGAAGAAAGATAAATCCTTAAGGTCATATGTGAACTATAAGTAGTTCAATGAGCTTACGATTAAGGATAAATATCCATTACCTTCCATCGACGATGGATTCAACCAACTTAAAGGAACCAAGGTCTTTTCAAAAAAAAAATAATAGATCACCGACTGGGATATCGGCAGCTGCAGATCAAAGGAAAAGACATTCCAAAGACTACATCTAGAACTCGATACAGACGTTATAAGTTCCTTGTAATGCCTTTTGAGCCACAAATGTGTCAGTAGCATTCATGGATTTAATGAATCATATCTTTCATCCATACTTTGACCAATTTGTAAATGGTGTTCATAGATGACACCTTCGTTTATTTAAGGAACATAGAAGAATACGATTGATACTTTTGCATAATATTGCAAATGTTGCGAGAGAAGCAGTTGTACGTCAAACATGACAAATGCGAGTTTTGATTGGAAAAAGTGACATTCTTAGAACACACCATATTAGCATAAGGCATTAAAGTAGGTCTTAAGAAAACAAAAGCCATTTTGGAATGGAAAACACCAAAGACAGTAATAGAAGTAAGAATCTTCTTAGGACTGGCTGGGTACTATTAATGTTTTATAAAAGGGTTTTCCATTATTATCATCCCAATGACAAGGTTGTTTCAAAGGAATGCCAAACTCCAATGGACTGATAAATGTTAGAGGAACTTTGAGAAACTAAAGGAAAAGTTAACGAATGCTTCAATACCCATACGGCCCGTGTCCAGCAAAGAATTTGTGATATATAGTGATACTTCACACATCGGTTAAGGTTATATTTATACAGACGCAAAAGTTTAAAATATCTGCCAACCCAAGAGGATCTCAATTTATGGTAAGGAAAGTAAACCCAAGTTTTGGAAATAACAGCTAAGTTATAAATTATCATCTAGGAAAAGCTAACGTGGTGGCCGACGCACTTGGTGGAAAATCGATACCAGCCTTAGGCGCTATAAAGATCAGTTTAAGACCAATGGAAGAGGAAGTACTAGTAGTAGAAATGCAATCATAAACTATGTTTCTTTTCAAGAAATTCATCAAGTGCAAAAGGAAAACGAACAAATACAAAAATGGATCAAGCAAGTGCAAGGAGGAAAGGATATAAAATTCTAAATTTCTAAGAACAGTAGTTTGTATTATGACAATAGAGTAATGATACTAACAATGGGAGACATAAGAAAGAAAATTTTTTCGAAAAGCATATAGTAGTCTCTACGCAATGCATCCAGGAGTTACAAATGTATCAATATCTAAAGAAGTTTTAATAGTAGCCTGGAATGAAGAGAGATATTGTTGAGTTTATGACCAAATGTTTAATATGTCAACAAGCAAAAGCAAAATATCAAATACTATCGGGACTGTTACAACTAATTCCCACTCTGGTATGGAAATGGGAACATATCACTATGGATTTCGTCATAGAACTACCAATGACACGAGGCCGGCATGACGTTTTTCATATAATCGTTGACTGCCTAACTAAGTTAGCTCATTTTCTACGTTTACAAATGGATTATTCAATAGATAAATTGGTGGAAATGTATGCCAAGGAAATTGTACGATTACACATGATTCCAAAGTCTATCATTTTAGGCAGAGGTCCACAGTTCACCATGAATTTATGGAAGAAGTCGCAAACGGCTTCTGAAACCCAAACAAATTATAGCACCGCCTTTCACCCGTAAACAGATGGACAATTTGAAAGAGTAATCCAAATTTTGGGAGGACATATTAAGAGGATGTGTTATAGAATTTAAGGGTGGCTGGAATAGGTATTTGAGTTTAATTGAATATGCATATAACAACGACTATTAATTCAACATACGGTGACACCCTATAAAGAATTATACGAAAGAAAACATGGAATACCAGAGTGTTGAGTAAAGACAAGATAAAATCATATGCGGGTAGGTAGGAGCAAAATCATATGCGGACTCGAAACGAAGGGACATAGAACTCTAAGTGGAAGACAAGGTTTTTCTTAAGACTTTCCCATGAAAGAAGGTATTAAGATTTAAGTAGAAAAGTAAGTTAAGCCTTAGGCTTATTGGACCGTATGAAGTCATCGAACGTATAGGCCCAGTAGCTTATCGGCTAGCCCTACCACCTGAACTGGACAGGATACATAATGTTTTTCATGTTTCAATGTTACGATGATATCATTCTGACCCTGCACACATCATCAAGACACAAGATATCGAGGTCCAACCCGACTTGACTTAAGAAGAGGAGCCAGTGAAGATTTTGGCACGAGAAGTTAAAGAATTAAGAAATAAGAGAATTCCTCCAGTTAAAGTGCGGCGAAGGAACCATAGAATGGAAGAGATAATTTGGGAAAGGGAAGAAATAATGAGGATGGAAGCCTAAATTTTATACCCGATCGGCTTCGGGACGAAGCCTAAATGTTAGAGGGGAAGAAATGTCACGACCCAATTTGTACATATGTACAGTACATCCATGTACAGTACATCCGCGTACAGTAAGAGGAGCTATCCCGAGTAACCACCAAAGAACACGAAGTGAAAGGACGCTCTATAGGACAAAAAGGACCTAACTGAAAAGATTGTAAAGTTTTGTGGAGGTGGCCGTAAGTAACAAAAGTTGTTTCGGAGGTCCTTAATAGTGCATATAACAGACTACAGAAATGGAAAGTAGAGAAAAATCGGGTAGTAACGGCGCGACACGGTTTTTTCCGAAAACGCATGGTTTGGAAGATATAAGGGATTATGACCAGGGGCATTACGATCATTTTCAAAAGTATCTCAAAAGTAATAATGGATCTCAAAAATGAAAAGTAGAGGAAAAACTTAGTAAAAAAGTGTACCACAGCTTTCGGCGAAAGTGCGTGGTTTAAAATTTACGAACGAGTAATCGCTGGAGGGTATTTTGGTCTTTTCACATCTTAGACCATAAAAATTACAGCACAAGGAGGTTGAGGGGCCAAAATATAATTAAAATAAAGTCCAAGGGCTTGGGTTTTAAATAAATAAAAGAAAGAGACATTTGGACCAATGAAAATTAGCCATTTTTCCACTTAAGTGTACCAATGGGAAACCAACATTACACCATCACATCTTAACCTCTCTTGGCTGCCATTTGGAGGAGAGAAAACCAAAAAAATAAAAGCCAAGAGCTCTCCTTTGTTCTTGCTTTGGCCGAATAGAAGAGAAAGGGAAAAGAGAGAGAGATTATTTTCAAGTAGCTATTTTTGGTTGCAAACTTTGGTGGAGAACAAGACTTTAAGGTAAGGGGTTTTATTTGTGGCTTTAATTTCATAAATCATTGGCTATTTTAAGAGATCAAAGTTAAGGTTCATAAAGGTTCAATTTGGGGAAAGTTTGTAGGATGGTTAGAAAATTAATTTAATGGAAAAATATGTTGATTAATGATGAGAGATGGTTAATTTAGGTAGAAATTCATATGAATTTGGAAGGTAGCTTATTGTTCTAAATTTCTAAGGTTTATGTTTAAGGTTGTGTTCTTAAAATTCTTGAAGGAAAAACAAAGATTAAGGAAGGAGAAGAAGGAAAAGCAAAGGGGAATTAAAGGAATTAAGGTTTGGTACTTAAATCATTGCCTTTTTCAATTAATTCACTTATTTTACATTATGGGACTTTTGAAATGGCTTTGAAATGATGTTATTATCTGTGGTAAATATGTGGGAAAGTGCCTTCTAGTCATTTGTAGTGAATTGATGGTGAAGAAAAAAAAAACAAACTAGCCCAATTTGTGTTAATTGTCCATAAACTTTGACTAACTTTTAGTCATCTCTTTGGTTTGATTTTTGAAAGAGGGATCTTTAGTCCTTCCATGGTATCATAAAAGGAGTCTAAAACTCAATTTTGCAAGAAAAAAATGAATTCCCTCAAGTTTTGAAAGTTGGGCCGAATGGTCCCTTTTGGGTACCATTCTGCAGCTTTCATTTTGGGCAGTCCATTGAGGGGGCAAACGAAGGAATTTTTTGACAAAATTTTACATGCATTTAGTTAAATTATGAAGGGGTTTTCCTGCAAAATTTCATCCAAAAATAAGTTTGTTTACTTGGTCAACACTGTTGCCAAATTTGACTGATTTTCAGCAGTAAAAACAGATTTTACCATTTAGTTGTCGCGCGCCATTGTGTTGCCAATTTTACGCGCCGCGCCACTATTCATTTGGTCATTTTTCTAAATGTATTAAAACTTGAATATTATGATATGGATTGAAGTTAAATCATATAAAATGACATGAAAAAGAATTGGAAATGATCAGAAAGGCATCATGACAAGCTATTCCGACAATTCATGCATTATGGAAAAATCATGGCTTATTAAATATCATGATCAAATTAATTAATACATTGTTTACGCTCTACTTGGTTATGACAGAACCCTTGAGATAAGGGTATGACGCATCATACTATTATTGCAGTACTGCTCATGACATGACATGATATTCCGGCTGAAGGCTTATGATTACAATGACATGATCAATGATTCAATGAACAATGGTTATTAGCACATGTGCAAGAATTATGTTGAAGGATGATGAAATATGCACCATGACGCATATCATCCTGTAATATCTCACCATGACGAGATATATTTATCATGACCCGTGCCTTATCCGTTGATGTTCTGTTAAAAAAGTAGAGCAACCAAAATGATAAAAGCAAGAAAAATAATTTAAATTCAAATTATTCAGTCAAGCCTTTTTACCTTCTATGTTTTGTATTTATTCCTTTCAATTATTTAAAGTATATAAATGTATATTCAAGTCATTCTTTCATTTTATTTATTTATTGCAATGATTTAAGTACCCATTAAGCAATTGCTTAGCTAGTTTAGTTTCCCTCTAAACTCGTAGGTTAAATGAGGAGACGAGATTGCAGCATGTCCTGCGCAGCTGGCCTTGACTACTACTTTGGGTAGGAGTTTGGATATGATTGATTGTAGCAATATGGCATGTACATAAGCTTGTATGATCTAGCAAATAAATGTGTTATGCTGAAAAGCTAGAACACGTACACTGCTAGTAATCTAATAAATCTTATTTGGTTTTAGCACTTATGTATGCAAGTATAGAAGTGTAAAGTTTTAGTGCAGGATTTGGTGGAGGATATAAGCGTGATGAATATAGAAGTGTTTGAGGAGTGTTGCGATTGTTTGATTGAGATCAAAATTGTTTTCAAAAATCAAAGAAAATTAGTTTTGGCGACACTTGGGACCTCCATTTTTAGGGGAGGTTGTGGCAAGATTTTTTTAAAATCTGCACTTAAAATTGGCTAAGTAAAATATTAAGACACAACCACCATGAGATAACAATCCATCTTGGTCTATAAATGTAGTCTATGATGGGGTGTTACATATCCACCCAATTAAATATCAATCCCTAGTTGTCCCTTTGAGCCTTCATAAAATTTTAGCTTTCTTTTCATTGGCTTACAAACCCCAACAACCTACCCTGAGCTATTGTGATACTTTTGACAAGTCTTATGATCACTAAGGTGAAGAGGCAAGAAGATCAATGAAAAAAATGAATTCTTAAGACCATTAGGGTAGTTAAAGTTCTCAAGACCATAAGGGTAGTTGAAGTTTACCTAATCTCCAATCTATCAAGATATCATCAGAGTAACAAATGATTTAACCCTGTTAAAGAAGATTTACGTCACTCCACTAATCCATTATTGGAAACCCAAGTTGGTACAAACAAGACAACTCTTTTAGAACTAGAACCAAAAAAAAAAGAAAAAAGAGAAGAAAAAAGAGAAGACAAAAAAAAGAAGACAAAACAAAAAAAAGAAGAAAAAAAAGAAAGATAAAACCTAAAAAAGGCGGTTCAGAAAGCCAACGAAGTTCTCTTTTACCTAAAGCAGCAAAAGGCTTCCATTTGGTTTATAAGGACAATTTGACATGAATTGATCCAACCCAACCAAAGATTCGATCAAAATTAGGAAGATAGAAGAAAGGTCATCTAGTTCTCGAAAGTCCTATACTTGACAGTCCTACAGAAAAGAAGAACAAAATGATAAAATGCTCAAAGAAAGAGAAGAGTAAGATAAATAAAAAGAAAGAAAAAAGGAGAAGAAGAAAAGAAACGAATTTAGGTACCAAACTTTTTGCAAGGGAAAAGACTATCCTAATCAAGATCCAGATTAATGCTAAGAAGATAGAAGGAATTTTGAGTCTAGCAAGATTACTCCCAGCTGCCTAAAGTTGAAACAAGAAATTTGTAGTGCGAGGGTTTGTCCATTGTGTCACATTGACTCCAACTTACAAATGGTCTTCTTTTAACCCATGTCCCTTATAGATCTCATTTCAAGCCTATCAAATATTTGTTGATCTCTCTTGGTAGGTAGAGTCTATTAGTGGAGATAGTTTGGATAAGCATGCATATGAGAAAGACAATATTCAAACTCAAAAGAGGTCTTTGGCCAAGTAATATGTATGTGCCTATCTGAAGTGCAACAGTTCTTGCTTAAATAAAAATAATTCCTGAGTTTAGTATGGTAACTAGAGCTGTGATGTTATAGATAAGTTAATTTGAAAAATCAAGTCCTGAGATAAATTGACATTGATTTGGCAAAGCCAACATTTAATTTTTTTTTAAAAAGAAATTTTACAAAGCCTTCAAGTTAAAGGGAGTATGTTGAACTATCGAACCTCAAAGGACACATTGGGCAAAGTAAATAGTTATTGGCAAGGATGTGGAAAGTTACCAACTGGTGTGCTGAATCCTAGTATGAAATGGATGTATCTCTGCTGCTTGGAGCCTCCATTATTTATGTTTTCAATATCTCAAAGATAAAAGCCATAAAAGTGAAGCCTTCTGCCATTCCAGTGCAAGACCTGAACAGGCATCTGAAAGAAATCAATGAGAACACTTCTGCTGATCACCTCGGTCTATGAGTCAATGGAACCACTGTAAGTATTACTCATGTATATCATGCATACATGAGCATATCACATGGAATTTTTTTCTTGTATTATCTATTCTTTGTCAAAGTGAATAGAAAACACCCTGTGAAGTAAAGAATCAAAAGAAGATATCTAATCAGGGGGGCATGGAAAGCCCATTACTTGAGAAAGCTCCAGTAATTTTGCAAAGAGAAGAAATGCATGATTGTAAGAAGAAACACTGCCAGCAGCATGTATATATTTTATGTTATTGTACATTTTGAGTTTTATGCATAATATATTATGTTTTGAATTTTTTGTATTGTATATTATAAAGAATGTTTAGGTCAATGTATTTGAAATTGGAGAGTATGTGTGTTTTAAATTATATATATCTATATGTATAAATGTTTGAGAAACTTGGTGAAATTGAGAAATATGGTTGAGATGGTGATTGGAAATTATTTGGGAGTGTTTTCTTTTTTTGCAGGTTGTGTTTTGATAAATTTTGGGATGTCCAAAATATAGACAAAACTCTGGCGAATTTTTCCCAGAGATTTATATATATATTATTTACTTTGGGTTCTTATAATAAGTAAAGAATATTTATATTCTACTTAATTTTTATATATTTAGAATTTAAAATTTTAAATTGGAAATGTGAAATTTTTTTATTAAACCGATCTGTGACATTATTTTACATATGTTGAAAATATGTACTGTACGTATATAGGGTATAAGGGTGTTACATTTGTTTTGGTATCAGAGCCTAGGTTTGAGGTTCTCGACCTAGGTGGGATGATAGAGAGAGAAAATGGAGGATTTGGAAATTAGTTTTTAATTGTAATACATGCATTGGCACTGGCAGTTTCTGATCTCTGATATAGTATTTTCTGTTTTATTTGCAGATATAGGTAGTTATGGCTTCTCGGCCGCATCAGACTGCTGAGGGTAGTGCAGAGAGTGTGGCTCCAGATGAGGGTAGAGATGGAGCTAGAGTTGTATCTGCTGGTGAGGCGTCTATTTTTGTACCTGTGAGACCAGCAACTGATGAGATTCCACCTTGCTGGGTATGGCATATGGTAGAGTTGTTGAGGTAAGCTCCAGTTCCGCAGCCGCCACAGCCACAATTGCCGGTGAGGCAATATGATAAACTGAGAAAGTATGGGGCTGAGGACTTTATTGGTACTACAGATCCTACTGTAGCAGAGCAATGGCAAGACCGGGTTCAGAGGATAATTATTCGGTTACAAGCTAGTCTGGAAGAGAAGTTTGATTATGCCAAATCTCTTCTGCAGAGAGATGCATATGATTGGTGGAAGACGGTTCCACATGCTCTGGATGATCCACCAGTCCTGACCTATGATGATTTTTTATGGGAATTTGAGTAGAAGTATACTCCGAGAGAGTATAAAGATGCAAAGAAGATGGAGTTCCTGAGTTTGAGACAGGATACCAGGACAGTGATAGAGTATGAGATCGAGTTTATCCGGTTGAGTCACTATGCTGGTGGGATCATTTCTGACCAGTTTGACAGGTGCAGCAGGTTTGAGGATGGACTGAGATCCTCTATCATGTGCATCATTGCAGGTTCTCGGTATCAGGATTTTTTCTAGTTAGTTGCAGTTGCCAGGAGTGTTTAGAGGGCACAGAGTCTTGCAGCAGCTACAAGGGTTGAGGAGACCAGAGTTAGGAGACCCCAGAGTGAGACAAGGTCTTCATCAGTGAAGAGAGGCCGAGGGGGACATTTTGAGAGGTTTAGTAGGAGTCAGGGGTAGTTTGGCAGGTTAGTACAGTAGCAGAGACAGAGACAGAGACCTGCAGTTTCAGTGGCTAGTGCTCCGACTCGAGTGGCTCAGAGACCTACTCCACCTACTTGCGTTCATTGTGGTAGAGTACACGGGGGTGTCTGCTGGTGGAGAGGTGCATCGGGAGTGTGTTTTAGATGTGGGTCGTCAGACCATTTTATCAGAGATTGTCCCGAGCCACCAGAGGTTAGGCAGGCAGATACTGGAGCTTCTAGACCCAGTGTCAGAGGGGGTCGTGGTGGCAGAGGTTTTAGTAGAGGTGGTCGACCTGGGTTTAGTTAGAGAGGAGGCTCTACATCCGGAGGCAGTAGGCCAGATGAGGCTGGGCCATCTCAGTGGGTTTATGTGATGCAGAGGTAGCTGGATGCTTCAGCCATCATTGCGGGTATTGTGAGTAGGGATTTTTGCCCCCACTCCCGGTGGAATGGTTCTTGCTACTTCAGCACTGTTTAGGCTCAGGGCCTTAGAGAACATGGACCTAAGTCCGGAGAAAATGGAGTCACCACCCAGACGGGTCTGGAAAAAAGAAAGGGGTGGATGACTCGATTCCTAAGGAATCCCCAACCCCCTAATGGGTTCGGAAAGTTGGGTACATGTGGGGAAGGTGAGAAATGGCCCAGTACCCCCACAACACCCGGTTCATTGGAACCAGCCTCCTTTACAGGTCTTAATATTATAAAATTCTTAAATGTAACAATATTATCCATATTACACACAATAATTAAAATAAAGTATTGATATATTGAAATTCAAAACAATGTCCAAGCAAAACAAATAAATGGACACCCACCCGAAGATGGAAACATGCCCTTATATAATCCATGCCTAAATAGGACACCCATCGAAAGGTAGAAACATGTCCTTTACATTGGTTCTAAAATAGAAAAGCAATTTAAATTACATGATATTTAACTAATGAGGTACCCACCAAGTGGAAACATACCTCTTACAACATTTGGAAATCTAAATAAATTGATAAAAGTTAATAACCATTCATCATAAATAAATCATTCATCAAAGGTATTAAATATCAATAGAAAGTAAACATCCATCAATGATAAATTAAATAAACCAAGCATTGAACTTAAATAAATTCAAGCATATAAAATAAATCAAAGCATAATCAAATATAGAATTGAATAAGGCAAATAAAAATCTAAATTATAGCTACTGTTTCCATTTAGGGTTCTTTATTTCATGTGTTTAGGGTTTTGCAATTTGTGGAATTAGGCTACTGTGAGTTTTTAAAGGAATTATAATAGATTAAGATTTTATGTTTTAAAAGGTTGATAAAGTTCTTTGATTAACCAAATTAGTGTTTGAATGGTGAAATCATGAAACTAGGGTTTGGACACTTTAAAATACTTAGATTTATGACTTACGGTTACTCATTGTATTTTGTTTTAAGCTTACCGTGTAAAAATATAACACTTGTGTTTATATGGTTTTTTAAAGTTTTACAGTATTAGGGTTTAGAAAAAATTAGGGTTTAAGGTTTTAAGGGGGTTAGGGTTCACTGTTTTGGTTTTTGGAATTGAATTAGGGTTTTAGAATTTTTGATTTAGGGTTTCAGAGAATGCATTAGGTTTTTAGGATTTGAAAATCAATTGATAATTTTATGAAGTTTTATGAAAGTAAACAAGAACAATTTAAAGTTCATCGAGGCAAAAAAGAAGTTTTTAGGGCTTTTGGGAAGAAACAAAACTCAATTTAGGGTTTTGATAATTTGGAAAGCAAATTAGGGTTTTGGGGTTTTGAAGAAACAAAACTAACAACTTTAAACTTTTTGAAAAATAAAGCAATGAATTAAGGTTTTTAAACTTTAGAAAGAGTGAATTGAGGTTCTTAGGTTTTTTGAATTAAAAGAAACAATGGGATGATTTAGCTACTATGAAGAATAAAATTTAAACAATTGATGCATACCTTGGTTTGTTGGTTCCACCAAAAAATTTCTTCTTGGATGAACAAAAACAAAGACAAACTTTGCTGCCTTTGAATTGGTTGAATTGTTTGTTTCTCTCAAAAAAGAAATCAGATTGATTCACTGCCTTTCCTACTTAGTTTCGGATCCAATTTTTGATCAATTTCTCCTCCGATTTCTTCCCAATTTTCTTCTTTTTTCCCCCTCCTTTTTTATGTTGTTTAGTCCTCATTTATAGAAGAATTTTATGTATAATTCTAGTTATTTACGAAAACTAATATTGATTAAGAAAAGAAAATTGAAACCTAATTGCATTAGGTTTCGGAAAATTTACGTCGGTAAAATTTCGCTGGCAAAAAAAAACTGTTGCTGAAAAAATGCGCTGGCGAAAAAAACTATTGCGGAAAAATTGCGCTGGCAAAAAAGCTGCCACAGCTAGCTGGCGAAACGGGCCTGCAGGCCATTTTTCCCGCAGAAAAATTCCTGCGGGCGAAACGTCCACGGGCCCACGCTGACTTTCAGTGATGATTTTTTCGTCGCCGATTTTTTTTGTTACTTTTTTATTTTTTTTAATTTTTTATTCACTTCACCATTTTTTACTAAAATAAATATTAAAATTAATCAAGATACCATAAAAATTATTTTGGACTAATTTAAATATATTGGACAATACAAAATTTATTTTGGACTAATTAAAATATATTGGACCAGACTGGGTCAAAAAATAAGGGTCTACAGGTACATTTTCCTGGATTTACGCATTCATACATAAGTGCATCCATCTTGTTTGTGAATGAATTGCATTCTGATTTCCTAGGATTTGATGTCTTGGTGACAAATCCTTTAGGGCTTAGTGTTGTGGTGAGCAGGGTTGTTGTTCAGGATGAGGAGTTTTTTGGTGACCTGATTGAGATGCCTTTCAGGGAATATGATCTGATTTTGGGCATGGATTGGTTATCCAAGCATGGGGCTGTGGTAGACTATCGGAAGAAATGTGTTACTTTGAGAACACGGGATGGTAGGGATGTTATAGTATCTAGTGAGTAGAGGCATCTTTCATCCATGTTTGTTTCAGCTGGGAGGATGATTTGGAAGGGATGTGAGGCTTATCTTGCTCATGTTATAGATACTAGAGTAGTGGGATCCCTACTTGAAAGTATACCCACAGTTGCCGAGTTTCCAGATGTTTTCCCTGATCAGTTGCCAGGGGTACCTCATGAGAGAGAAGTGGAGTTTGGTATCAAATTGTTGCCTGGTACCACTCTTATCTCTATTCCCCCTTATTAGATGGCACCTACTGAGTTGAGAGAGTTGAAGGTGCAGTTGCAGGAGTTATTAGATAAAGGGCTTATCCGCCCAGTGTGTCCTTGTGGGGAGCGCCTGTATTGTTTGTGAAGAAGAAGGATGGCACCATGAGATTGTGTATTGATTATAGGCAATTGAATAAGGTGACCATCAAGATCAAGTATCCTTTGCCTCGGATAGATGATCTCTTTGATCAGTTGAAGGGAGCAACAGTATTCTCTAAGATTGATATGAGATCAGGGTACCATCAGTTGAGAGTCAGAGATGTGCATGTACCCAAGACAGCTTTTTGCAGGAGATATGGGCATTATGAGTTTCTGGTGATGCCCTTTGGATTGATGAATGCACCAGCAGCTTTTATGGATTTGATAAACAAGGTATTCCGACCATATTTAGATCAGTTTGTGGTGGTCTTCATTGATGATATCTTGGTGTATTCGCGTAATGAGGAGGATCATGATAGGCATTTTTGGATCATATTGCAGACTCTGAGAGAAAAGCAGTTGTATGCTAAGCTGTCTAAGTGTGAGTTCTGGCTTGATTAGGTAGCTTTTCTTGGTCATGTGGTTTCAGCAGAGGGTATTAGAGTTGATCCGAGTAAAGTTGAGGCTATCTTGAATTAGAGTCCACCAAAGACTGTGACAGAGGTTAGAAGTTTTCTGGGATTGGTAGGCTATTATCGTCTATTTGTGAAGGGTTTTTCTATAATAGCTACACCACTCACCAGATTACTTCGGAAAGGAGTTAAATTTGTGTGGACTGATCAGTGTCAGGCGAGATTTTAGCAGCTGAGGGAGATGTTAACTCAGGCTCTTGTCCTTACCCTGTTTGTGGAAGGTAAACCATATGTGATATACAGTGATGCTTCACACAGTGATTTAGGTTGTGTTCTGATGCAGGAGGGTAGAGTCATTGCTTATGCCTCTCGATAGTTGAAACCGCATGAGCTGAATTATCCGACGTATGATTTGGAGTTGGCAGCCATAGTTTTTGCTTTGAAGATTTGGCGACATTATCTTTATGGGGAGAAGTGATTCATTCATACGGATCACAAAAGTTTGAAATACCTGGGTGTTCAGAGAGAGCTAAATCTTCGGCAGAGACGGTGGTTAGAGTTGATTAAAGACTACGACTGTTTGATTGATTATCATCCTGGTAAGGCGAATGTTGTTTCTGATGCCTTGAGTCAAAAATCTTTGGCAAGTTTGACTGCTTATTCACTCTCGTTGCTTTTTCAGTTGAGAGCATTGTACATTAGATTTGAATCTTTTGATGATGGTGCTCTAATGGCTCAGTTGCAGTTGAGGCCAGTCTTGTTGGATCATATTAGGGAGGCTCAGTTGGCAGATGAGAGAATTCAGAAAATTGTGTTGGTTTGTCAGAAGGGGGAGAGTCGGGACTTTTATGTGAGGAATGATGGCAGTCTATGGTACAAAGATAGATTGTGTATTCCTGATGATGCAGAATTGAAAAGAATGATATTAGATGAAGCACATCAGTCACTTTTTGCTATGCACCCTGGGAGTACCAAGATGTTTCAGGACTTGAAGCGACATTATTGGTGGTCAGGTATGAAGAGGGACATAGCAGAGTTTGTATCCAGATGTCTCACTTGCTAGAAAGTGAAGGCTAAGCACCAAGTTCCTTCAGGGTTGCTCCAACCTTTGTCAATGCCAGAGTGGAAATGGGAGCGAGTGATAATGGATTTTGTTACTGGACTACCTTTGACCCAGAAGAAGCATGATGCAATCTGGGTGATAGTTGATCGGATGACGAAGACAACTCATTTTCTTCTAGTTCGGATGGATTTTTCTCTTGAGATGTTAGCTCAGCTGTATATCAATGAGATAGTCAGGTTGCATGGAGTCCCAGTTTCTTTAGTGTTGGATCGAGATCTCTGATTTAATTTGAGGTTTTGCAAGAGTTTGCATGATGCTTTGGGTTCTCGATTGTATTTTAGTACTGCTTTCCATCCTCAGACAGATGGACAGTAAGAGAGAGTGATACAGATTCTGGAGGATATGTTGAGGAGTTGTATCATTGATTTTACCAGGAATTGGGATAGATTTTTTCCATTAATTGAATTTGCTTATAATAACAGTCATCACTCGAGTATTGGGATGACTCCTTATGAGGCTTTATATGGCAGGAGATGCAGGACACCTTTGTGTTGGGATGAAGTTGGAGAAGGTAAACTGGTTGGTCCCGATTTGATTAAGGAAACAGAGAAGAAAGTGAAGGTTATTCGGGGTCATTTGAAAGTAGCTTCAGACCGACAAAATCATATTCAGATTTAAAGAGAAGAGACATAGAGTTCAGTGAGGGAGATAAAGTGTTTCTGAAGGTGTCTCTATGGAAGAAGATTTTGAGATTTGGCTGCAAAGGAAAGTTGAGTCTTCGTTTCATAGGACCATATGAGGTGTTGGAGAGAGTTGGTCCAGTGGCTTATAGACTAGCTTTGCCACCTGAGTTGGATCGAATACATAATATTTCCATGCCTCGATGCTTCGGAGATAAAGGTTTGACCCATCTCATATCTTGTCAGTGGAGTCCATTGATGTAACACCCCTATACCCCATATACGCACACTACATACCACCATATCTGTAATATACGTATACTGAATATAGGAATGCTACGGTTTACTAAACAACAACTCATTCCTTTTAACAATAATATGAGAAAACTTAAA
Source organism: Garcia nutans (assembly GCA_947685225.1). NCBI lineage: Eukaryota > Viridiplantae > Streptophyta > Magnoliopsida > Malpighiales > Euphorbiaceae > Garcia > Garcia nutans. Next base: position 9,588,563 of record CANTUV010000068.1, read on the forward strand.
CATTTAAGTTATATTATAAACACAATAAATAAAATGTTCATTCAATACGCAGCGGAAAATGTAGAGGTATTTACAAATACATAAACATCAAATAAAATTTTACAAAACATAAAGTTTATACATGTTTGGCAGTCAGTCTTTGATCTTTAAGCTCACAATCAACACTTCAGAATCTAGACTTGACTCGGTCTAGAAGAACTCTCTGGCTCTACCCTGTCACCTGCGCGATGAACCACAATCGCGCTAAGCCAACAGCTTAGTGGTACAAACCAGAATAACAATATGCTTCAATGCAATGCCAATGTCACACATTTCAACCATAAAGACAATATTCATAAATGATATATTAATATTTTTCCATAACACTACATTTCATTATCTTATTCAATTCTTTCACCATTCATGAATCACATTGAAACAAAGACAAGCATGGGCCCAAAAGACACTAATATGCCATTCAACTTTCAGAGTTAATGTTTTGGTTCAATTATCACATTTATCATTATCAATATCCCAACTAGGCTTCAAGGATTAGGTTCAACAAAGCTTCAAGGGGAACAAAGCATGCTAAGTATCGACCCAAATTGGCTTCAAGAACCAAACCCAACCTAGCTTCAAGGGTTGTAACATCTCAACTAGGCTTCAAGGATTAGACCCAACCAAGTTTCAAGGGGAGTTAAGCATGCTAAACTTCAACCCAACTTGGCTTCAAGGATCAAATCCAACCTAGCTTCAAGAGATTGTTACTATTAGGCATGCCACCAACAACAAAACTCTGAAAATGGAATAACACATTAGACACACAATTCATTCATTAATTCATTATCAATTTCATTCTCATTTTCTCATCATCATTTAGGCAACCATGTCTCAATCATCTCATTTGCATCATTATAGCCAACAACAATGGCTTCACATCTCATCAATAGAGTATACATAACCAATTGCATTGGACATACCTTTTGAATGATCATCATATCTTTCACATTATATGTTTTATTAGTTTTTGTTATAGATTTGTGTCTTGTTTATTATGATAAATATTGTTTTCTTTAGGTATTTTGTTGGTTTTAATTTGTTTATTTAGAGTTTTCATTAATTTTGGTAGTTTTAGTTTATTTCAGTGTTTATGTCATTTTTGTCCTAGTTTTTAGTGTGTGTTTATATTTTGTTGGCTTATGTTCTTTTAATTCTTGTTTAAAGTTTGTTTCAAGTTTTGTTTTAGGTTAAAAAGCCAAGGAAGCAAATTGAAGGAAAAAGAGACAGTAGCTGACACATGCAGAGGACACGGCCAAGTCACTGGCCGTGTCCCATACCAAGTTAAAGAGAAATCAAGGCACAGAGAGGAACACATGCAAGGGACGCGGCCAAGTCAGTGGCCGTGTCCCTCTAAAGATGCTCAAACACGGCCAAGTTGCTCCAACTTGGTCGTGTCTCACTTAAATCCAAAGCAAAGAAAATAAACTCTCACAGTAGAAGACACAGGCAAGGGACACGGCCAAGTCACTGGCCGTGTCCCTCCAAAAAGGTCCAACACGGCCAAGCCTACTCCAACACGGCCGTGTCACTCAACCAAAGAAGAAAAGAAGAAAAGCAAGCAGTAGTGAACACAAGCAAGGGACACGGCCAAGCCACTGGCCGTGTCCCTCCAAAGACCACCAACATGGCCAAGTCTCATCCATCTTGGCCGTGTCTCTCATGAACCAAAGACGAAGCAGATTTTTTTAAAGCGGAGGTTTCGTATAAAAGGAAAAAGAGAGTTAGGGTTTGTTGTTGTTGCGATTTTGAGTTGAGAATGAGTCGTCAAAGAGATTTAGGTTTTCATAACTTGTTTTCTTTGATTTTTTATTACACTTTGGATTAAACTAGCTTAGATTAGATTGTTCTAGCCATTGATACATCCTTCTTGCAAGATTTGAACAAGAGATTCTTCAGAAGCTTCAAGGAGTTTGTAACTTGGTTTTGTTCTTGAACTTTATCTCTTTATTTTCATTGGAATTGTGTTTATGAATATTATCATGTCTAAATTGATTTCTTTGAATATTAATGAGATGAGTATGTTTGATAGCATTATGAACTAATTTGATCTAGTCTAGGGTTTTATGGATCTGCTATGATTGTATGAATTGGTTATTACTCTTAACTCAATTATTTCTTTAAGCCTTTATTGAATGAATTATTGCTAATATATAATTGATTGGCCACCAATTATGTATTTTAGGTATTAGATGATGGATTGAGAGATGAAGTCTAATGCTGGAACAATTCAATTAAGGACTTAGGTGAATTAGAGATATAACCTAGGAAAAGATTATTTCAATTGGAACAAGATTATTTGAGAGAGGTTTGAATGCGAGAGCTTATTTCCTTTATTCAATTAATTAAGTTGCTTAAAATTTAATCTTTGAAATTAAATTGGTTAAGAGGAATAACCGTTCATACATATAAGTAGTAGAGAAGTGCAAACCCTAGACCTTTCTATCAAGTGAATCAAAACATCAGCTTAATTTACTTTTATTCATTTTAAACTTCAATCAATCTTCTTTATTAGTTAACAATTTAAATTGTCTTCATTACTTGTTATTTATAATCTGATAATCAATTAGCTACTTTAGCTTCCTTGTGAGACGACCTTGGGGCGATCACCTTTGATACAGTTACCTCGTATACTTGCGAGTGACGCTTTGTGGTAGAGTTAATTCGAGCGCAACAAGTTTTTGGCGCCGCTGCCGGGGAGGCTAATTGGCGTAATTGTTTATTTAAAAAAAATACTTTAGATTATTTTTCATTGTTTTCATTTTATTTTATTTGTCTGTTGCTTTTAATAATCTCTTTTTCTAGAAATTTTGTTTATGCAAGGCAGGAGATCACTTGGAGCAGAGCTATACCCAGTCATTCCAGAAATTCATAGAGTAAAAAGGAGCAGGGAAGAGTTTGAACTGTACACAGGATTTGATACTACAGAGGAGGACACTTCTGATTTTGAGTCGGAATCTGCACAATCTGTTAAAATGGCTGAAGAAAGGCAAAGAACAATGAGAGACTTTGCTAGACCTGTCATTGGAACTTCCACCTCTTGCATAAGACTGACAGATGCAGCAAGAAACTATGAGTTGAAGAACATTCATTACAATATGCTGCCATCATTCTATGGAGTTCCAAATGAAGATCCTTTGAACTTTATTCGGGATTTTTACTCCACCCTCAACACTTTTCCATTGGGAGGACTAACAGAGGATCAGTTAAGGATGAGATGTTTCCCGTATACATTGAAGGATAGGGCAAAGAGCTGGCTTATGATGCTGCCCGAAAACTCTTTGATGACTTGGGAGCAAGTTTATAACAAGTTCATGGGCAAGTTTTATTCACATCAGAAGACAGCTGAATTGAGAGGGAAGATTGCTACATTCTCTCAATTTGAAGGAGAGCCATTTCATGAGGCTTGGGACAGATTTAAAATGTTATTGATCCAGTGTCCACATCATCACTACCCACTTCAAATTCTAAACCAGTTCTTCTATGATGGTTTAACCCAGCAATTTCAGAATACAGTTGATAATGCAGCTGGGGGAGCCATGGGAGAAAAGACAGCAGCTGAAACTTATGATATCTTTAAGATGCTGGGAGCTAATTCTCAGCAGAAAAGTGTAAGGGGAAGAAGTAAAGGGGTGAATCAATTGGAAGCCAATAGTGAGATAGTCAATCAGATAGCTGAATTGACAAGGCAAGTGCAGATGCTGAATATGAAAAATAATTCTCCTTCTTCAACTCAAGAAATTTGTGGAATTTGTGGAACTCTTGGGCATGGAGCAAATATTTGCCCCTCCACATATGAGTCTTATGGGAATGAAGCTGAGCAAGTCAATGCCATGGGGGGATTTCAACCAATGGCCCGGAATGATCCTTACTCCAATTCATACAACCCTGGTTGGAGGAATCACCCAAATTTTTCCTGGGCAACAAATAATTCTCAGCAGCCTTTCCATTTGCTCTAGAGACAGAATCAACAACAGGGCCAATCCTCAAATCAAGGGCAGTCTAAGATAGAGAGCTTGGAGGAAAGTTTACAAGCTTTCATCCAAGTCAGTGCTAAAAATCAAGAGATGACTAATAAGAGGCTGGATTCCTTAGAAGCATCTTTTAAGAAAGTGGAGACTCAAGTAGGGCAACTTGCACAAAAAATTTAGATTCAACAAAAGGGGAAGTTCCCAAGTCAACCTGAGCAGGCACAATCAGTGACTGTTCTTAGAAGTGGTAAGGTATTTGACAATAATGTTGAAGATAATTCTGTGAGTGCAGGTGACCAAGAGAACAAGAAGGAAGGAGAACCAAAGAACAAAGGTGCTGGATAAAGATCAGTGGAGAAGTCCCCTACAACAGATCTACATAAGGCAAGCAATCCATACCCGCCACCTATACCATTCCCCAGCAGGTTGAAGGATGATAAACCAGATAAGCAATTTTCTAACATCTTCAACATGCTATCTAAGGTAAGTATTAACTTACCCTTACTGGAAGCAATAAAGAACATGCCGGCTTATGCAAAATTCTTCAAAGAACTGATCACCAAGAAAAAGAGGTATGAGCCGAATGAAAAGGTGATAGTTTCAGAGGTAACTAGTGCTGTTCTGCAGAATAAACTACCTCCCAAGCTAAAGGATCCTGGTAGCTTTATAATTCAAATTACTGTGGGGAATGGAAAGGGGACTGATGGTATGTGTGATCTAGGAGCCAGTGTAAATTTGATGCCTTACTCTATGTATAAAGAATTAGAACTAGGGGAACTTAAACCAACCAAAATGGTGTTGCAATTAGCTGATAGATCTTTTAGATTCCCAAAAGGAGTTATAGAAGATGTGTTAGTTAAGGTTGGTGGGTTAATAGTACCTGTGGATTTCATAGTTCTTGACATGGAAGGGAGTAACCCTGCACCATCAGCACACACTATATTGCTGGGTAGGCCTTTCATGGCTACTACCAACACCTTAATAGATGTTAAAAATGGTAAGTTGTCAATGACTGTCTTAGGGCAAACTGTTGAATTTTCTATTTTTAACACTTCTCCTATTCCTACAACTGCTTTATATGAGGAATGTTTTTTAATTAATAGTGTTGAAGCAGTTATTTCAGATGTTGTGTTGCAGACAGACTCCCTAGATAAATTGGAGCTGACACTGACTTTAGAAGAGGGGGCTAAATCAGTGAGGGAGACCCAAAGGTGCTTTAACCCAAGGCATATGAGAGCTCGAGGATTTACAAGGATCGCACTAAAGCACTTCATGACAGATTTATTGTGCGAAAGACATTGAGTCTAAGTATGAAAGTTCTACTTTTTAACTCTCGACTCCGTCTGTTTCCAGGTAAATTCAAGTCTCGATGGAGTGGTCCTTTCGAGGTAACTAAGTTATGTCCTTCTGGTGCCATTGAATTGCTTAAATCTAGAACCAATAAGATTTTTAAAGCAAATAGACATAGAGTTAAACTATAGAATTAAGGATTTCAGGAAGTGAGGATCATTGACAGCACTTTGATCCATGATCCATAAGTCTTGCATGATGTCCAACTATATGACATTAAAGAAGCGCTAAATGGGAGGCAACCCATCGATTTGCATTTCTTTTTCATAGTTGTAATTTTAAATTTAGCAAGTTGTGATTTTATGTTTAGTCTAAATAAATGGAATGGGTGCTTTGATCAATTTTTATCTTTCTAATGTGTTTTAGTCAGAGAAGAGGTTTGCAATTTCTTTGATATTTGGTGATATAAAATAAAGATTTCAAATTAAAAAAAAAAGAGTTGAAAGTGGCAGAAGGAGACACGACCAAAGGACTTGGTCGTGTCACATGGGACACGGCCAAGCCTTAACAAATTTTATTTTTTGCACTTTGTCACAGTAAGTGACACGGCCAAAGGACTTGGTCGTGTCCCTTGGCCGTGTCACTTGGACACGGCCAAGACTTCACCAATTGCTCTTTGATTTTATTTTGCACCTTTTCTTCCAGTAGCAGACACGCCCATGGGACACGGCCAAGTCACTAGCCGTGTCCCTCAACACACACAAGACACAGCCGTGGTAACCCTAACTTGGCCATGTCTCTCACTTTTTCACTTTAAAAAACACGATTCTTTCACCTTTTTCCTCATTCATTCCCTAGTTTCCTGTTTGTTCATCTTCTCGCTCTCTCGCTCTTTCATTTTCTCTCTCACCAAAACTCCATTCTTTGTGATTCCAAGCTCCAAATCCTCCATTAAACCTAAAATTTCTTCACCAAAACTAGAAATAATCAATTAAAACTTCTTCTTTTCTCATAAAAGTTTGATTTGATCAAGTTTTGGTTTGAATTTTTTCAGATTTGTCAAGATGCCTAGAACAAAGATAGTTTCACATAGCAAGACGAAGAGATCTACAACTGAAGGGGCTTCTTTATCTTCATCGGTTTCATCTTTGAAGAGAGCAAATCTTTTGGCTCGGGTTTTTTTTCCCGACGAGGTATGTTAATGATGAATCACTTGATGCTCTGCAAATTAGGACTAATTTTTTTCGTTATGTGCAAATCCTTGGGTGGGAGAATCTAGTCTCCTTGCGACCATTGCAGTTTGAGGAGTTGACTTTGGAATTTCTGACATCTCTTAAGGTTGAAAGAGATGATAAAAAAATCTGCACTAGAATGAGTTTTAAATTGCTTGGTAAATCATTTGTGCTTAATATTGAACAATTGAATGCTATATATGGTTTCCATCAGCATAGGGAGAGGTCAGTACCTAAGGAGTTTAGACAACAATTTGCTTTGGGAGCATTAGGCTCGGGGACCTATGTGGCCAAATCGGACAAAGCATCTAAATTAAGATATTCCGCTTTGAGGTATTTGCATCATTTTATGTCTTGCGGATTCTTTGCTAGGAAGGAGAGCCCGGGTGTTTTGAATTGAGTGAGCTATTTTACCCGGATTGTGCTTTGAATGCAGTGCCTGTTAGTGCCGGCTATTGGTTAGCCGATATTTTTGATACTGTGGCTAATAAAAGGAGGGGGGCAATTTGTGTTGGAGGGTTGATTACCACATTAGCAGTAGCCCTTCTTGAGGATTTTGACCCGAGTACTAGTCGCATGACTAGAATTTCGGGTAATGACTCTTTGGATTTAGCTACACTAGAGAAGATGCACATGGTGGTGCACAGAAAAGGGGCTTATATGATGGCTTCAACCGAGCCAGAAGCACCGGGGGACAGGCAGAAGAGAGCACGGGTTCAAGAAGATTCTGACTCGGATTCTCTTGATCTAAATGAGGATGCTCCGGTCTCGAAAAGTCAAGAGGTACTTATTAGGATTGAGGCCCTGGAGGGAAAGGTAGATCGTCTGGAGGGCAAGCTGGACCATAACCATGTTGAGGTCTTGCAGCAGTTGGAACAGATTAATAGCATCCTTGCTAAGATCTTGAGTCTTCATCCTTCGGCTGCATCGTCTTCTCATCCGCCTTTTCCATAGATTTTGAGTTCCTTGCTTTATTGTGTTTAGTGTATTTTTGTTATTATTTTTAATTTTGTTTTCATGCTAACATTTTATCTTTGGATATTTTATTTTTATATAATGTACTTTTGTTTTTGAACTTTTGTGTTTGTGATGGAAAGTTAGATTTTGCCTCACCAGGGTACGATGGAAGACAGGTTGTCCTTTAACTCTTTTTCTTTATTATTCTTGTTTCCATTGAGGACAATGTCAATTCTAAGTGTGGGGTAATCTTTTAGCTTTTCTTTAATTTTTGTTTGGTTTGTCTTAGTGTGTTTTATTGTGTGTTGTGCATGGCATAATTGTTGAAAATTTATTGATCTTTTCTATGATTCTGGTATTATAGTTGAGACTTTAGTATCAGCATAGAAATTAGCATTTGAATTTATTCAGGATCAATTTTCACATTCTGCAATTCATGACATATAAATCTTTGAGAACCCACCTTTGTGAGTTTTGAGCCTCATAGATTGAATATTATTATCAATTGAATTTCTTTTCTTAAGTGTGCACCTTCATGATTTTGCATCTCTAGAGCTTGCTTTTGCATACTAATTGAACTCACATTATGATTTAATCTCAAGTTTTAAAATGATGAAGGCAAATTAGGTTAGCCCTTTAGCTTAAAAAAGACCTCCCTTAATATTGAATTCCTTAGTGAGCCAAGTTGAGCCTTTGACCTTTTCTTGTTTGATCAACACAATTCTCAACTTAGCATTCTTTTATTATCATCATACCTGCATTAAGGAATGAAGTTTTATGATATGACAATAGGGTGGTTTATTTCAAAGTGTGGGGTAAGCAAGTAAAAAAAAATAAAATAAAATATAGTATTGCTATTTGGGGTTGAATGCATACTTTGCACATTGTATTGGATTAAGAGTCGATTATTCTTTTCCTCTACATTTTAAGCTAGATGTTCTATGCAAAGTTCATATTTTGTATATATATATATATTAAAAAAAATAATATGATATAAAAAAAAGAGAGAAAATAAAAAAAAGTATATATATGTATACAAAATTCATATATGTTCTAGCATTGGTTATCAAAAGAGAATATCCACTCATGTATTTTTCTTTAAGTATGCAAGTGTGTGAATTATCAAGGGTTGGTGAATATGCCATTTGAGGGAGCTATGAGTTTCTTAGCAAGAGTATTGTCTAATTTAGATACTCTATTTCTTGATGCTCCAGCTTAAATGTCTTTTCTCACACCTTTACCTTAGCCCCATTACATCCAAATAAAAGACCTTCGGATTATTTCTTGAGAAAATCAGTGAGGGAGATTGGATAATTAAGCAAGTTTATGGTAGTATGCAGTCATGAGTGGTTTGAGTGATTAACCTTTGAAATTGAGTGAAACACTTAGATGAGAGATAAGATTTGTATGTCTGGAATAATGAATGAGTTAAGAAAATCCTTGATAGAAGTAAGATGCAAATATTTATGGCTGAGTCTTGAAGGATTTCATCTTATATGCTGGAATTATAGTTAAGAATGTTTGAGTTTTTTATTTATGCCATGTGAATTTGCTTGAGGACAAGCAAAGTTTTAAGTGTGGGGTAGTTGTTTTATTAGTTTTTGTTATAGATTTGTGTCTTGTTTATTATGATAAATATTGTTTTCTTTAGGTATTTTGTTGGTTTTAATATGTTTATTTAGTGTTTTCATTAATTTTGGTAGTTTTAATTTATTCCAGTGTTTATGTCATTTTTGTCCTAGTTTTTAGTGTGTGTTTATATTTTGTTGGCTTATGTTCTTTTAATTCTTGTTTAAAGTTTGTTTTAAGTTTTGTTTTAGGTTAAAAAGCTAAGGAAGCAAATTGAAGGAAAAAGAGACAGTAGCTGACATAGGCAGAGGACACAGCCAAGTCACTGGCCGTGTCCCATACCAAGTTAAAGAGAAATCAAGGCACAGAGAGGAACACATGCAAGGGACACGGCCAAGTCAGTGGCCGTGTCCCTCCAAAGATGATCAAACATGGCCAAGTTGTTCCAACTTGGCCGTGTCTCACTTAAATCCAAAGCAAAGAAAAGAAACTCTCACAGTAGAAGACACAGGCAAGGAACACGGCCAAGTCACTGGCCGTGTCCCTCCAAAAAGGTCCAACACAGCCAAGCCTACTCCAACACGGCCGTGTCACTCAACCAAAGAAGAAAAGAAGAAAAGCAAGCAGTAGTAAACACAAGCAAGGGACACGGCCATGTCACTGGCCGTGTCCCTCCAAAGACCACCAACATGGCCAAGTCTCATCCATCTTGGCCGTGTATCTCATGAACTAAAGACGAAGCGGATTTTTTTAAAGCGGAGGTTTCGTATAAAAGGAAAAAGAGAGCTAGGGTTTGTTGTTGTTGCGATTTTGAGTTGAGATTGAGCCGTCAAAGAGATTTAGGTTTTCATAACTTGTTTTCTTTGATTTTTTATTACACTTTGGATTAAACTAGCTTAGATTAGATTGTTCTAGCCATTGATACATCCTTCTTGCAAGATTTGAACAAGAGATTCTTCAGAAGCTTCAAGGAGTTTGTAACTTGGTTTTGTTCTTGAACTTTATCTCTTTATTTTCATTGGAATTGTGTTTATGGATATTATCATGTCAAAATTGATTTCTTTGAATATTAATGAGATGAGTAAGTTTGATAGCATTATGAACTAATTTGATCTAGTTTAGGGTTTGTATGGATCTGCTATGATTGTATGAATTGGTTATTACTCTTAACTCAATTATTTCTTTAAGCCTTTATTGAATGAATTATTGCTAATATATAATTAATTGAATAACCGTCCATACATATATGTAGTAGAGAAGTGCAAACCCTAGACCTTTCTATCAAGTGAATCAAAACATCAGCTTAATTTACTTTTATTCGTTTTAAACTTCAATCAATCTTCTTCATTAGTTAACAATTTAAATTGTCTTCATTACTTGTTATTTATAATCTGATAATCAATTAGCTACTTTAGCTTCCTTGTGAGACGATCTTGGGGCGATCACCTTTGCTACAACTACCTCGTATACTTGCGAGTGACGCTTTGTGGTAGAGTTAATTCGAGCGCAACATTATAGAAATCATAACTTTAATCAAATAGTAATAACAATATAGTAGATTACTTAACACATTTATAACCAAATGTGTTAAGTCTCAAAATCATGTAAATGAATGCAGCCATGTATGTTTGTACTTACCTCAAGAGCAACTCACACCAATCTATACACTTCCTTTTCCAAGAATTCTCAACACTTAGGTTAGGGCAACTCAACCTCTTCACAACCTAATTCAAAAGGAATAATACACACTTATATAAAGATACACATGAATTCCAATACAATTATTCACCTATTAGTCTCATACTAGACCCATGGATCCCAAATTACAAACCAAAACCACTAATTAGGGCCCACGGTTGTGGCCTCACAACCCCCCACGGTCGTGGGTTAGCAAACGAACCTGTCCAATTTGCTTAACACCCCACGGTCGTGGCATCCAAGGGCCATGGGCGTGGCATCCAAAATGCTTCTGTTTTGGACCACACTCATGTATTCTATGTTTTCAACTTCAATAAACACAAGCATCTTGAAAATCTACGTTAAAGAATTAATCAAACTCACAACATACATCAATTACCAATACACAACTCTTACTCTTCCAACACCAAACCTAATTCCTTCTCTTCAATTCAATTCCAAAACCACAATCAATTAAACCCAACACACTCAAACACACCACAATCAAACATACTTATGCTCTTGATAATCCAACACCAAACTCAAACACAACTTAAAATAAAACAAGAGTCTCAAGAAGAAACTTACCAAAGTTAATGAAACTTCTTAAATTTCCAACTTGATCACTTGAAATCTTCTTCAATTTTGAGCTTGGAAAATAAAAATTCTCTTTCTCTCTATTGCCTTTGTGATGCCCGGCCAACCAAAGAAAGAAGAAGAAAATGAAGAAGAAGAAGAAGAGGCAAAGTCAAATATTTATTCTCCACTTAAACCTCCACCAAGCAATATATCATTAAAATATTCTAATATATTCTCTTCCACTCATTACTTTTCCTTTTAATTTATTTCACTAATTTAAAATAAATAAATATCTTCTTTTGACTTTCATTACCTTGACTTGTATATGTTATATATATATCTATATATACAACATATACACTCTCTCTTTACTTCTTTTCTCTTTCCATTAAACATATACATTAAATCCAAATACAACAATAATTCCAAAACTTCTAGGGTATACTTTGGGATATTACAATTCTCCCCCTCTAAAAAGAAATTTCATCCTCGAAATTACCTGATATCAAGTCTGAAACAACCGAGGATATTGATCTCGCATTGCTTGCTCACTCTCCCAAGTTGCTTCTTCCTTTGCATGATTCTTCCAAAGAACTTTCACAAGTGGCACTTTCTTATTTCTTAACTCTTTCACTTCATGTGCCAAAATAGCAACTGGTTCTTCTTCAAATGTCAGATCCGAACTCACCTCAATAGATTCAACTGGTAAAACATGAGATGGGTCTGATCTGTACCTCCGCAGCATAGAAACATGAAAAACATTATGGATTCTATCCAACTCAGGCGGTAAAGCGAGCCGATAAGCAACTGGTCCAACTCTTTCTAATACTTCATAAGGTCCAATAAAACGAGGACTTAGCTTTCCTTTGCGACCAAATCTCACAATCTTTTTCCAAGGAGACACTTTTAGAAATACTTTATCTCTAACATCAAACTCTATGTCTCTCCTCTTCAAATCTGAGTACGACTTCTGCCGATCTGAGGTTGCTTTCAATCGATCCCATATTATCTTTACTTTCTCTTCTATTTCTTTAATCAAATCAGGACCAACTAATCTGCCTTCTCCAACTTCATTCCAACATAGAGGCGTCCTACATCTTCTACCATACAATGCCTCATATGGTGCCATTTTAATACTAAATTGATGACTGTTGTTGTAAGCAAATTCCACAAGTGGCAAAAATCTGTCCCAACTTCCAGAAAAATCAATAACACAACTCCTCAACATATCCTCTATAATCTGTATCACTCTCTCTGACTGCCCATCAGACTGCGGCTGAAAAGCAGTGCTAAAGTGCAATCGAGAACCCAAAGCACCATGTAAACTCTTCCAAAACCTCGAAGTAAACCGAGGATCTCGATCAGATACTAAAGAAATTGGAACTCCATGCAGTCTCACTATCTCACTGATATACAGCTCAGCCAACTTCTCAAGAGAATAATCCATTCTAACTAGAAGAAAATGAGCTGTCTTCATCAACCGATCAACAATCACCCAGATAGCATCATGCTTCTTTTGAGTTAATGGCAAACCAAACACAAAATCCATTGTCACACATTCCCATTTCCATTCAGGTACTGCTAAAGGTTGAAGCAATCATGTTGGAACTTGATGCTCAGCTTTCACCCTCTGACAAGTGAGACACTTGGACATAAATTCCGCTATATCTTTCTTCATACCTGACCACCAGTAATGTTGATTCAAATCCTGATACATCTTTGTACTCTCAGGGTGCATAGCAAAAACCGATTGATGTGCTTCCTCTAAAATACTCTTTCTCAAACTAGCATCATCAGGAACACACAACCTATCTTTAAACCAAAAGCTACCATCACTTTTCACAAGAAAATCTCTGTTCTCCCCATTTTGGCAATCTGACACAACTTTCTGAATTTTCTCATCAGCCAATTAAGCCTCTTTAATATGATCCAATAACACCAGTCTCAAATGCAACTGAGCTAACAAGGCTCCATCATCACATAATTCGAAACTAGTATGCAAATTTCTCAACTCAACAAGCAACGAGAGCGAATAAACAGCCAAACCTTCCAAAGACTTCCGACTCAAGGCATCAGCAACAACATTTGCCTTACCAGGATGATAATCAATCAAACAGTCATAGTCTTTGATCAGCTCTAACCATCGTCTTTGCCGAAGATTAAGCTCTCTTTGAACCCCCAAATATTTCAAACTCTTATGATCTGTATAGATAAAACACTTCTCTCCATACAAATAATGTCGCCAAATCTTCAAAGCAAAAACTATAGCTGCCAATTCGAAATCATGCGTCGGATAATTAAGCTCATGCGGCTTCAACTGCTGAGAAGCATAAGCTATGACTTTACCCTCTTGCATCAAAACACAACCTAAACCATTATGTGAAGCATCACTGTAAATCACATATGGTTTATCTTCCACAGGCAAAGCAAGAACAGGCGCTTGAGTCAACATCTCCTTCAACTACTCAAAGCTTGTTTGACACTGATCTGTCCACACAAATCTAATTCCCTTTCGAAATAATCTGGTGAGTGGAGTAGCTATCAAAGAAAAACCTTTCACGAAGCGTCGATAATAGCCTGCCAAACCCAGAAAACTTCTAACTTCAGTTACAGACTTCGGTGGATTCCAATTCAAAATAGCATCAACTTTACTCGGATCAACTCTTATACCATCTGCTGAAACTATATGACCCAGAAAAGTCACTTGATCAAGCCAAAACTCACACTTTGACAGTTTAGCATACAATTGCTTCTCTCTTAAAGTCTGCAACACAATTCGCAAATGCTTGTCATGCTCCTCTTTATTACGCGAATACACCAAAATATAATCAATAAAGACCACCACAAACTGATCTAGATAGAGCCTAAACACCCTATTCATCAAATCCATGAAAGCTGCAGGTGCATTCGTCAACCCAAAAGGCATCACTAAAAACTCATAATGGCCATACCTTGTGCGAAAAGCTGTCTTAGGAACATCTTCAGCTCTAACCCTCAACTGATGGTACCCTGATCTCAAATCAATCTTGGAAAACACTGCTGCTCCCTTCAATTGATCAAAGAGATCATCTATCCGAGGCAAAGGATACTTATTCTTGATGGTTACCTTATTCAATTTCCTATAATCGATGCACAATCTCAAAGTACCATCCTTCTTCTTCACAAACAAAACAGGAGCTCCCCACGGAGAAACACTAGGGCAAACAAACCCTTTAACCAACAACTCCTACAACTGCACCTTCAACTCTCTCAACTCAGCAGGTGCCATTCGATAAGGAGTAATAGAGATGAGAGTGGTACCAGGCAACAAATCGATACCAAACTCAACCTCTCTCTCAGGGGGTAGCCCTGGCAACTCCTTAGGAAACACATCTGGGAATTCCGCAACTGTGGGTATACTATCAAGTTGAGAACCCACTATTTTGGTATCCACAACATGAGCAAGATAAGCATCACACCCTTTTCTAATCAACTTCCTAGCTGTTACAGCTGATACAAACAAGGATGCAAGTTATCTCTGCTCACTAGATACCATCACACTTCTACCATCACCAGTTCTCAAAGTAACACACTACTTTTGACAGTCTACCACGGCTCCATGATTAGACAACCAATCCATGCCTAAAATCAAATCATACTCCTTAAAAAGCATTTCAATCAAATCACCCAAAAACTCCTCACCTTGTACCACCACTGAACTATCACGATGCACTTTACTCACCACAACACTATGTCCTAAAGGATTTGTCGCCAACACATCAAATCCTAAGGACTCTGAATGCAATTCAGACACAGGCAAGATAGATACACTTATGTATGAATGAGTAGATCCTGGATCAATCAAAGCAAGAACTGAAATACCAAATAAAGAAAATGAACCCGCAATAACTGTTGAAGCATCCGGCTGCCTCTGCATCACATACACTCGCTGAGAAGATCCAGCCTCATCTGGCCTACTGCCTCCGGATGTAGAGTCTCCTCTCTGACTAATCCCAGGTCGACCACCTCTACTGAAACCTCTGCCCCCTCGACCACCTCTGCTAAAACTAGGTTGAGAAGCTGCAGTATCAGTTTGTCTATCATCCTGCATCTCAGGGCAATCTTTAATAAAATGAGCTGGTGACCCACATCTAAAGCATACTCCTGATCCACCTGTCTTCCAACAAGTACCCCCATGGGTCCTACCGCAATGAACACATACAGGTGGAATAGATCTCTGAACCACTCGAGTTGGAGCACTCGCTACAGAAACTGTAGGTCTCGATCTCTGCCTCTGATACTGAACTAACCTACTTGACTGCCTCTGGCTCCTACTAATTCTTGGAACAAAACTTCCTCGGCCTCTCTTAATAGATGAAGACCCTGCCTCAAACTGGGACCTCCTAACTCTGGTCTCCTCCTCAGTAGCAGCTGTTGCAATACCCTGTGCTCTCTCAACACTTCTAGCTGCTGCAACCAATTGAGAAAAGTCTTGGTACCGGGAACCAGCAACAATACACATAATAGAGTGCCTCAACCCCTCCTCAAATCTCTTACATCGGTCAATCTCATCTACAATAATCCACCCAGCATAATGACTCAACCGGATGAACTCTACCTCATACTCTGTCACAGTCCGGTTATCTTGTCTCAAATTCAGAAATTCCATCTTTTAGACATCCTTATACTCTCTCGGAGTATATTTATGCTCAAACTCCCTCAGAAAAATCACTATAAGACAACGTCGGTGGATCATCCATGGCATGAGGAACCGTCTTCCACCAATCATAAGCATCTTTCTACAGTAAAGATCTAGCATAATCAAATTTCTCTCCAGGAGTGGCTTGCAACTGGATAAATACCCTCTGCACTCTATCCAACCACTACTCAGCTACTGCAGGATCTGTAGTACCAAATAAATCTTCAGCTCCATACTTTCTCAATTTATCATAATGTCTCACCGGCACTTGAGGCTGTGGTGGTGGTGGCTGACTGGAGCTTGCCTCAACAATTCTACCACATGCCGTAACCAAACCGGCGGAACCTCATCAGCAGCTGATCTCTCTATCACAGGAGCAGGTGTCTCACTAGCTCTCTCAACCCTAGCTCCATCTCTACCCTCTTCCGGAGCTACACTCTCAGCACTACCTTCTATAGACTGACGTGACTGAGATGCCATCACTACCTATATCTGCAAATACAACAGAATATACCTCATCAAAGAACAGAGACTGCCAAGACCAAAGCATGTATCTTATTTAAAATTCACATTTTAAAATCAAAATTTTCTTTTTCTTACAATTTACCTAGGTTGAGAATCTCAAACCTAGGTTCTGATACCACAACAATTGTAACACCCCTATACCCCGTATACGCACACTACATACCACCATATCTGTAATATAGGTATACTGAATATAGGAATGCTACGGTTTACTAAACAACAACTCATTCCTTTTAACAATAATATGAGCAAACTTAAACATTTAAGTTATATTATAAAACACAATAAATAAAATGTTCATTCAATACGTAGTGGAAAATGTAGAGGTATTTACAAATACATAAACATCAAAATCAAATTTTACAAAACATAAAGTTTATACATGTTTGGCAGTCAGTCTTTGATCTTTAAGCTCACAATCAACACTTTAGAATCTAGACTCGACTCGGTCTAGAAGAACTCTCTGGCTCTATCCTGTCACCTGCGCGATGAAACACAATCGCGCTAAGCCAACAGCTTAGTGGTACAAACCACAATAACAATATGCTTCAATGCAATGCCAATGTCACACATTTCAACCATAAAGACAATATTCATAAATGATATATTAATATTTTTCCATAACACTACATTTCATTATCTTATTCAATTCTTTCACCATTCATGAATCACATTGAAATAAAGACAAGCATGGGCCCAAAAGACACTAATATGCCATTCAACTTTCAGAGTTAATGTTTTGGTTCAATTATCACATTTATCATTATCATTATCCCAACTAGGCTTCAAGGATTAGGTTCAACCAAGCTTCAAGGGGAACAAAGCATGCTAAGTATCAACCCAACTTGGCTTCAAGAACCAAACCCAACCTAGCTTCAAGGGTTGTAACATCTCAACTAGGCTTCAAGGATTAGACCCAACCAAGCTTCAAGGGGAATTAAGCATGCTAAACTTCAACCCAACATGGCTTCAAGGATCAAATCCAACCTAGCTTTAAGAGATTGTTACTATTAGGCATGCCACCAACAACAAAACTCTGAAAATGGAATAACACATTAGACACACAATTCATTCATTAATTCATTATCAATTTCATTCTCATTTTCTCATCATCATTTAGGCAACCATGCCTCAATCATCTCATTTACATCATTATAGCCAACAACAATGGCTTCACATATCATCAATAGAGTATACATAACTAATTGCATTGGACATACCTTTTAAATGATCGTCATATCTTTCACATTATACAAATCATAACATTAATCAAATAGTAATAACAATATAGTAGATTACTTAACACATTTATAACCAAATGTGTTCAGTCTCAAAATCATGTAAATGAATGCAACCATATATGTTTGTACTTACCTCAAGAGCAACTCACACCAATCTATACACTTCCTCTTCCAAGAATTCTCAACACTTAGGTTAGGGCAACTCAACCTCTTTACAACCTAATTCAAAAGGAATAATACACACTTATATAAAGATACACATGAATTCCAATACAATTATTCACCTATTAGTCTCATACTAGACCCATGGATCACAAATTACAAACCAAAACCACTAATTAGGGCTCACGGTCGTGGCCTCACAACCCCCCACGGTCGTGGGTTAGCAAACGAACATGTCCAATTTGCTTAACACCCCACGGTCGTGGCATCCAAGGGCCACGGGCATGGCATCCAAAATGCTTCTGTTTCGAACCAGACTCATGTATTCTATGTTTTCAACTTCAATAAACACAAGCATCTTGAAAATCTAAGATAAAGAATTAATCAAACTCACAACATACATCAATTACCAATACACAACTCTTACTCTTCCAACACCAAACCTAATTCCTTCTCTTCAATTCAATTCCAAAACCACAATCAAATAAACCCAACACACTCAAACACACCACAATCAAACATACTCATGCTCTTGATAATCCAACACCAAACTCAAACACAACTTAAAATAAAACAAGAGAATCAAGAAGAAACTTACCAAAGTTAATGAAAATTCTTAAATTTCCAACTTGATCACTTGAAATCTTCTTCAATTTTGAGCTTGGAAAACAAAAACTCTCTTTCTCTCTATTGCCTTTGTGATGCCCGGCCAACCAAAGAAAGAAGAAGAAAATGAAGAAGAAGAAGAGGCAAAGTCAAATATTTATTCTCCACTTAAACCTCCACCAAGCAATATATCATTAAAATATTCTAATATATTCTCTTCCACTCATTACTTTTCCTTGTAATTTATTTCACTAATTTAAAATAAATAAATATCTTCTTTTGACTTTCATTACCTTGACTTGTATATGTTATATATATATCTATATATACAACATATACACTCTCTCTTTACTTCTTTTCTCTTTCCATTAAACATATACATTAAATCCAAATACAATAATAATTCCAAAACTTCTAAGGCATACTTTGAGATATTACAATTGAGGTGAGTCCAGATATGACTTACGAGAAAGAACCAGTGGCAATTTTGGCACGAGAGGTTAAAGAATTGAGGAATAAGAGGGTGCCACTTGTGAAAGTCCTTTGGAGGAATCATGCCACTGAGGAGGCGATATGGGAAAGTGAGCAGGCGATGCAGAGTCAGTTTCCCCAATTGTTCCAAACTTGAGGACAGGTAATTTCGGGGACGAAATTTGTTTTAGGGGGAGATAATTATAACATCCTAAAATTTTTGAAAATTTCTAATTTTTTTATTTGATAAAATAAATTATAATTTAAAAGGATAAATTAAATTAATGGTTTTAAATGAAAAATGAAGGGATTAAAAAGTGGAATATATATATATGATATATATATGCAAAATATACATAACATATAAAAGTCAACACTTTTTTAAAGAAAAATGTATTTTGGTAATTAAATCTTATAAATTCAAAATTAATAAAATAATTCAAAAACAAATTATTTTTAATGGAAGAGGGAAATTAGGACTTTTAATTTATTAAAAAATTAATTAAATATTAAATATTAAATTATTTTAATATATATATATATATATGTGGTTAAAAAAAAGATGAAAGGAAAAGAATATTAAAAGTCTTCATCATCTTCTTCTTCTTCTTCAAGGACGTGACTTCCATGGGAGCTTGAAGACCAAGGATTTTGCTTCTCCCATACTCCATAAATTGAAGGAATTAACAAGTTTTAAGTGGATTTTTGGTGATTTCCACTAAAATTATTAAGTTTCCATCTCTTTTCATTGAATTCCATGGAAGATGAGATTATGTAAGTTTTGAGATTTTGATGTAGTATGTTATAATTGTTGGAATTGGTGTGTATGATGTTATTTTGGGTAGTTAATAATGATTCTAAGGTTAGATTGAAGAGATGATGGAGTTTGGTTAAAGAATGGTGAAGAGAGAGAATTTAGGGTTATGGTTTTTTGGGATTTTGAAAACATGAATTTTAATTGTGCAAATTGATTCCAAATGAGTTGTTTTGATTCATAAACAAGTATTTTAAAGTCAAATATTGGATTTGGTGGTGTTGGGTTGGAGTTTGAGAATGGAAGTGGAGATTTAGGGTTTTGAAAAAGTGATTTTCCAAAGTGGTTGAATTATGTGATTTTATTTGTTTAAGCATGTTATTTAGTGTTAAAAATGATGAAAATAAGCTTGGAATGAGTAATGGATTGTGTTGGAATGGAAAACCTTCAATGGGGGAGGTTATGCCATTTTTGATATTTTGTGTATAAGAGGGTATTTTTATAATGTAAATGATTTAAATGTATTAAAATATGTTTTTAATAATATAAATAAACTTAAAACACTAATTTAATTATAGTACAATGAAATTCCAATGTTGAAGTAAGGAAAGGCTAAATTTTTGAAAATTTGTAGGAGTGATGTGTAATTATGGTTTAATGTTGGAAATGCCATTAAATGTGATTGTAGACCCTTAATTTTTGACCCAGTCCAATCCAATATGTTTTTTTTAGTCCAAAATTATTTTTATTGTCTAATTGGTCCAAAATAATTTTTGTTAAATAATTTTTACTTTAGTATCTAATTTTTATTAATAAAAAATAAAAATAAACAAATAAAAGTCAAAAAATAAAAATAAAAAATAAAAATCGGCGTCGAAAAAATCGGTGATGAAAAAAATTGTCGCGTGGGCCCGTGGGGATTTCGCCCGCAGAAATTGCCTGCGGGCGAAATGCTCGCCCGCAGAAATTGCCTGCGGGCGAAATGGTCGCCCGCTCCTCACCTACTACTGTAGCCAGCTGCGGCAGATTTTTTTGCCAGCTCATTTTTTCCTGTGGCAATTTTTTTCGGCAGCGCAATTTTTCCGACGCAAATTTTTTGAAACCTAATTCAATTAGGTTTCGGTTTCCTTTTCTTATCAATATTACTTGCCATGATTAATTAGGAATAAACCATATGAAACCTCTATAAATAAGGACCAAAGGCAATCAAAAAAGGGGAGGCCGAAAATCAAAAAAAGGGACAGTAGCTTGAAAAAGTTAAAACCAAATCAGTGAAGGAAAAGGAGCAATTCAATTTATTTATTCTGGAATAGCAGGGACACGATTTAAGAAATTCAAAAGGTAGCAACTGTCTTTGTTTTAATTCATCCAAGAAAAACAATTTTTGGAGGAATCATCAAAAGGAGGTATGTATTAAATTCTTTGGTTATTTTTTTTTCACAGTAGCTAAAACTAGGAATTTGTGTTTTTCAAAATTTAAAATCTTAGAACTTTAATTTAGTTTTTCTAAAGTAAAAAAACGTTACTTTATTTTCCAAAAAGACTTAAAATTGTTATTTTTACTGTTAGTAAATCGTTAAGAATCTGCAACCCTTGCCGCAGCGGAAAAACAAAAATTCTTTCGATTTACTCACAGGATCCATGTGATCCATTCAGTTCGATAAAAGAGATTCGAAACTAACCTTTTTGTGTAGCTTCAAAAATGATTAACAGATGCTGCCTTCTGAAGACGAACACCCTCTAACGAAATCCACACAAACGTATGCCGGTCTGAGTGCTAGCTCACCAACGGCAGTGGCTGAACCTTTTCAAAACGAAACTAGGGTTTTTTTAGGTTTTTTTTTTCTTCTTACGTTTTCTTTTGCAAAACGAATAATAAGATCATTAAACCTCCAGTCCTTTTAAAACCGTTTTAAAAGACTTTTTTTTATCAAAACCCTAACTGTCCATATCCCATATGGACCCACGTTTTAATAATTATTATCTAATAATAATTATTATAACAATATTATTATTAATATCTAATAATAATAATAATACTAACAATAATAATTAAATATAATTATTATTATTTAAGTACAGCCTACGTTCTATGTGTGTGACCCGATAGGCTCATATTAATTGGTAGTGTATTTCAATCTCTATTGAAATGCACAAATCATAATTGGCCTCTAGCAAGACATTACGACTACCCAATTAATCATGAGAATCATTATAAATGAAAAACCTGAAATAGTACATGCATTAATCCCTTTGTCACACGATATCTAGTTTGAACATAAGTCATAGTAAATGTCATACTTATATTGTCCAAACTTATGATTACTCGATCTCCAAGTTAACTGATAAACAAATAAGATTGATCTTATATCAACTTATTTGAGCATGGCCATGCATTTCTCAGTTACACTTATCAAGGGGCCCAGAAGATATCTCTCTCATAGAGAGGGACAAATTCCATCTTGATTGTTCATTTTCCTCTACATAATTTATATCATGTTCAAGCATAACCTTTATAATTATCTAGTTAAAGATAACGTTTGATCATGTCAAAACATAATATTCCTTATGTTGGAAACTATGACAATCTCAAGTCAAAGGATTAAATGAAAACTATTATGAGATACACTTATGACATTAAACCATGAAGTGATATCTATGTGGGTCTATCCAATACACTGTTCTCTAACATGTATCCATAATATTGATTTGTATCTTCATACCTATAATCAGCTTATGATTATCAAATCAATATTACACTAGTTATATTTATTATTATCTCCATAACAATAATAAACCAGGGATATAATCATTATTATATATAACATGCAAACATAACAATGATAATAAAAACTTCTTTATTAATAACAAAATGAATAACATTAAGGTCCAAATCGATGGCCTAGGGCATATACACTAACAGTCTCCCACTTGCACTAGGCCTAGTCTAACAAATATCTCATGCCCATAGACCTAGTGTGCTGATCATGCTTGACCCGCGAGAGAGGCTTTGTCAATGGATCTGCTATGTTGTCATTTGTGTCAACTTTGCATATCTTGATATCACCTCTATCAATGATGTCTCGAATGAGGTGAAATCGCCTGAGTATGTGCTTAGATTTTTGATGGGACCTTGGCTCTTTTGCTTGCGCTATGGCACCATTGTTGTCACAATAGATAGCCATAGGATTAGCAATGCTAGGCACCACTCCAAGCTCAGTGATGAATTTCTTCAGCCAAACTGCTTCCTTAGCAGCATCTGATGCTGCTATATACTCAGCTTCTGTTGTAGAATCTGCTACTGTGCTTTGCTTGGAACTTTTCCAAGTAATGGCTCCACCATTCAATGTGAATACAAAACCTGACTGCGATTTGTAATCATCTATATCAGTTTGGAAACTAGCATCTGTGTAACCATTTACAACTAGTTCATCTTCCAAACCTCCATAAACTAAGAAAACATTCTTAGTTCTTCTTAGATACTTAAGAATGTTCTTAACAGCTGTCCAGTGACCCTCACCAGGATCAGCTTGATATCTACTTGTTGTGCTTAAAGAATATGAGACATCAGGTCTAGTACATAGCATGGCATACATAATAGATCCAATAGCAGAAGCATAAGGGATCTTATTCATTCTATCTCGCTCCTCAGATGTCTTAGGACATTGATTCTTGCCAAGATGAATACCATGTGACATAGGCAAGAATCCTTTCTTGGAATCTTGCATACTGAACCTCTTCAACACTTTGTCAATGTATGTACTTTGACTTAAGCCAATTATCCTTCTAGATCTATCTCTATAGATCCTTATACCAAGGATATATGCAGCCTCTCCCAAGTCCTTCATTGAAAAAGAATTCCCTAACCAATCTTTAACCTTTTGTAAAGTGGGGACATCATTTCCAATGATCAATATGTCATCTACATATAGGACTAAGAACACGATAGCACTCCCACTAACCATCTTGTAAACACATGGTTCATCTTCATTTTGAATGAAACCAAAGTTCTTAACTGTTTCATCAAAACAAAGATTCCAGCTTCGAGATGCTTGCTTCAATCCATAAATGGACCTTTGAAGCTTGCAAACCTTCCCAGAATTCTCAGGATTTACAAAACCCTCAGGTTGTGTCATGTACACATCCTCGAGTAAATTTCCATTAAGGAAAGCGGTTTTGACATCCATTTGCCATATCACATAATCATAGTATGCAGCAATGGCAAGGAGAATCCTAATAGATTTAATCATAGCAACTGGAGAAAAAGTTTCATCATAGTCTATACCATGTGTTTGTTTGAAACCTTTAGCAACCAACCTTGCTTTATAGGTTTGCACATTTCCATTAATGTCAATTTTCTTCTTGAAAACCCATTTGCAACCAATAGTCTTAATACCTTCGGGAGGATCAATTAAGGCCCAAACTTGGTTGTCAAACATGGACTGCATCTCAGATTTCATGGCTCCAAGCCATTTCTCTGAATCTGGACCTGACACAGCTTCAAGATAGGTAGTTGGCTCATCTTGATCTATGAGCAAAACTTCACAACTTTCAGTCATGAGAAATCCATATCTCTCAGGCTGATGACGTGGTCTATCAGATCTGCGCAGAACTTGTGTAACATTTTCAGTTTCCACAATGACTTGTGGTTCTGAAACTATTTCTACAGGCGGTTCAATATCCTCTTGTGGTTCTATAAATTCATCTAATTGAACTGTGCTCCCACTAGTTCTTTTAGAAATGAATTCCTTTTCCAAGAAGGTTCCATTTCGAGCAACAAACACTTTGTTCTCAGATGGAATATAGAAATAATATCCTTTAGTTTCCTTAGGATATCCCACAAAGATACATTTAGCAGATTTTGGAGCTAACTTATCTGAAACTGGTCTTTTCACATAAGCCTCACAACCCCAAATCTTAAGAAAAGACAAACTAGGTGTTTTGCCAGTCCATATCTCATATGGTGTCTTTTCAACCGCTTTAGATGGTACACGGTTTAAAACAAAAGCAGCTGTCTCCAAGGCATAACCCCAAAACGATAATGGAAGATCTGCTTGACTCATCATAGATCGAACCATATCTAATAAAGTTCGATTTCTTCTTTCAGAAACACCATTCCACTGTGGAGTTCCTGGAGGAGTTAATTGTGGAACAATTCCATAATTTCTTAGATGTTCGTCAAACTCTTGGCTCAAAAATTCACCACCTCGATCAGATCGAAGTGCCTTAATAGTTTTACCAAGTTGATTTTGTACTTCATTTTGAAAAGTTTTGAACATTTCAAAAGCCTCATGCTTATTTTTCATTAGGTAGACATAGCCATACCTACTGAAATCATCAGTAAAAGTAATGAAGTAATTATATCCTCCTCTGGCACTAATGCTTAACGGGCCACATACATCTGTATGTACTAGTCCTAGCAAGTCATTAGCCCTTTCACCTTGTCCGGTGAAAGGATTCTTTGTCATTTTGCCAAGTAAACAAGATTCACATTTATCAAATGATTCAAAATCAAATGAATCTAATAATCCATCTTGATGGAGTTTAGAAATGCGTCTCTCATTTATATGGCTAAGACGACAATGCCATAAAAATGTAGGGTTTAGGTCATTTGGCTTAATTCTCTTAGAGTTTATGTTATAAATATGATTCTCCCTAGAATCATCTAAGTCAAGGACATAAAGGCCATTAAAAGATCTTGCAATACCATAAAGCAAATCATCTTTATCAAAAATAGAACAGGTCTTATTTTTAATTAAAAATGAAAAACCTTCATCATCCAAAACTGAAACTGAAATAAGATTCCTACTCAGAGTAGGAACATAATAGCAATTGTTCAAATTTAACAAAAAGCCATTAGGCATATGAAGTTCATAAGATCCTACAGCTAGTGCAGCAACTCTTGCTTTATTCCCAACTCGTAGGTCAACTTCGCCCCTTTTCAGTGATCTACTCCTTTTGAGTCCCTGCACATTTGTACAAATGTGAGAACCACATGCAGTATCCAATACCCATGAAGTAGAAGCAGATAAGTTAATTTCTATAACATATATACCTGAAGACGTAGTCGCACTACCCTTCGATTTCTTCAATTAAGCCAAATAAAGTGGGCAATTTCTTTTCCAATGCCCAGGCTCCTTGCAATGGTGACAAGTTCCTTCCTTAGGAACAGGTGCCTTGCGTTCTTTTGGCTTGGGCTGTCCCTTAGGCTTTGTAGCAACTGTTGCTTTACCCTTTGCCTTGCCTTTTTTCTTCATAGGCTTACCCTTATTGACATTCAATACATGGGTAGCCTTAGTGGGCCTTTTGATATTCCCTTCAGCAGTTTTGAGCATACCATGTAGCTCAGGAATGGACTTTTCCATGTTGTTCATATTATAGTTCATAACAAAATGTGAAAAACTGCTGGGCAAAGAATGAAGGATCAAATCCGTGGAGAGTTCTAGACTCAAGGGATATCCAAGTCGGGCAAGGTGATCAATGTAGCCCTTCATTTTTAAAACATGAGCGCTAACCGATTCGCCCTCTGACATCTTGCAGTCAAATAATGCAACAGCAGTGTCGAATCTATCCTGCCTAGCTTGCTGTTGGAAAGCTTGTTTGAGATGGACACTCATCTCATAAGCCTCCAAGTGTTCCAGATCCTTCTGAAGTTCTGGACACATAGTAGCGAGCATAAGACATCCAATGTCATTGGAA
Organism: Garcia nutans; assembly: GCA_947685225.1. Taxonomy (NCBI): domain Eukaryota; kingdom Viridiplantae; phylum Streptophyta; class Magnoliopsida; order Malpighiales; family Euphorbiaceae; genus Garcia; species Garcia nutans. Next base: position 9,615,010 of record CANTUV010000068.1, read on the forward strand.
TCATCCATATGCTTCTTATGCTTGTTCTTATCAGCATTAGAAGCATTAGCAGGAGGTGGCTCAGGGACAGCTTCATCAAGCACATAGGACTTCTTTTCTTGTTTGAGAACAATTCTCAGGTTCCTAAACCAATCAACAAAATTAGTCCCATTCTCTTTCAGTTTTTCCTTCTCAAGGATGGATCGCAGTGATAAAGTGGAGTTATTGTTGGTAGCCATTTCAATCTACAAAATATGCAAATTTTAATTAATAAAAGGTGATAAGTAATTAAACTCCCACTAAAATATAACCCTCAATCATCACAATGACATTTTAGTGGGCTAAGATCCAATTTTACTTAATATTAAGTCAGCTTTGGCATGACACTTAAAATCAAGTTATTATGGTAGGTAACCCATTACCAATTACATCAGATGTAACTCTTAGATAATATGGGATCATGACATCATATGTCATAGCATGTTATACCCCATCTAATGCCTTAGGCCCAAAACCATTTTGATAGCCTAATTAAGTCTAACCAATTTTAAACGCATGAGCAGCACCATTACTCATCATATCTTGCTAGGATAACCTAAAGTACTTTGCTTTGGCAAAATCTACATTTAGGTGATCTTAGCCTTGATAAGTGTTTAAGACATGGATGGCATTAAAACTTAGATTAATAGTGAGGGTTCATTCCATTTAATTTTTTTTTTTGAAAACATGTTAAAATTGACATTTATATATCATATCCTATATGCATACATAAACTATCAAACATGGCATCTCATACATATTTGATAAAAATAAACGTGACATAGCATGGCCAAACTAGATATGATCTTCATGAGACCAAATGAAGATCATATAGGCAACCCTAGGTGAAAAGAAAACCTATCTATTACAACATTTGCAATAGTACATTTCTTCATATCTTGAAAGGCAACTTCATCTCCATGGAATTTTCATCTTCTTCTCCAAGCTTGAGTCTTCATTATTACATTAATAATAAAAACTAACTACTAAACTAGTAATTATAAAGTTACAAAAATAAACGACACGCAGGCCGTATTTATAAAAAATTAAGATATAAATAAACCAATCACATAGGTCATAAGGCCATGCTATGCACCATGCCAAGACATCAAACAAACATAACATATTCATCACTAACATGTTAAATAGAAACAAATATATTGACATTCTTAATGTCGCGGTAACGAACTATAGGGCGCGAACATACGGCGGTCCCGCTAGCCGGTTAGCGGGCGGGGCTCCCTAATTCGATTAATCATATTAAACAGAATATAATAGTAATCTATTAATCCAATTAATTATTTTCTGTCAAAACCCTTATTCTGTTAATCATATTAAACAGAATATAATAGTAATCTGTTTATCATATTAACAGAGAACTATTACCAGAAACCTTAGAAACGATTTACTCAATAATCATATTAATCAAAATCGAAATCTATGTATACATTCAATATGAATAAACGAATTGAATTAATCATATTAACCCTAATTCGAAAACATAACAGATCGTATACCAACCCAAATTTGATTTCACAGAATTGTATCTTATACAATTGGTCATCTTTGACATCATATATCAACAACAATTTATGTTATATCTCATATAACAGATTCGAATCATCATCAAATGATAAAACGAATTTAATCATGCCATTCGAAAAACAATAGATCATATCAACACATCAACATGGTATATTTCGAATTAAATGGAATCAACAAGAGGCTCTGATACCACTGTTAGTAAATCGTTAAGAATCTGCAACCCTTGCCGCAGCGGAAAAACAAAAATTCTTTCGATTTACTCACAGGATCCATGTGATCCATTCAGTTCGATAAAAGAGATTCGAAACTAACCTTTTTGTGTAGCTTCAAAAATGATTAACAGATGCTGCCTTCTGAAGACGAACACCCTCTAACGAAATCCACACAAACGTATGCCGGTCTGAGTGCTAGCTCACCAACGGCAGTGGCTGAACCTTTTCAAAACGAAACTAGGGTTTTTTTAGGTTTTTTTTTTCTTCTTACGTTTTCTTTTGCAAAACGAATAATAAGATCATTAAACCTCCAGTCCTTTTAAAACCGTTTTAAAAGACTTTTTTTTATCAAAACCCTAACTGTCCATATCCCATATGGACCCACGTTTTAATAATTATTATCTAATAATAATTATTATAACAATATTATTATTAATATCTAATAATAATAATAATACTAACAATAATAATTAAATATAATTATTATTATTTAAGTACAGCCTACGTTCTATGTGTGTGACCCGATAGGCTCATATTAATTGGTAGTGTATTTCAATCTCTATTGAAATGCACAAATCATAATTGGCCTCTAGCAAGACATTACGACTACCCAATTAATCATGAGAATCATTATAAATGAAAAACCTGAAATAGTACATGCATTAATCCCTTTGTCACACGATATCTAGTTTGAACATAAGTCATAGTAAATGTCATACTTATATTGTCCAAACTTATGATTACTCGATCTCCAAGTTAACTGATAAACAAATAAGATTGATCTTATATCAACTTATTTGAGCATGGCCATGCATTTCTCAGTTACACTTATCAAGGGGCCCAGAAGATATCTCTCTCATAGAGAGGGACAAATTCCATCTTGATTGTTCATTTTCCTCTACATAATTTATATCATGTTCAAGCATAACCTTTATAATTATCTAGTTACAGATAACGTTTGATCATGTCAAAACATAATATTCCTTATGTTGGAAACTATGACAATCTCAAGTCAAAGGATTAAATGAAAACTATTATGAGATACACTTATGACATTAAACCATGAATTGATATCTATGTGGGTCTATCCAATACACTGTTCTCTAACATGTATCCATAATATTGATTTGTATCTTCATACCTATAATCAGCTTATGATTATCAAATCAATATTACACTAGTTATATTTATTATTATCTCCATAACAATAATAAACCAGGGATATAATCATTATTATATATAACATGCAAACATAACAATGATAATAAAAACTTCTTTATTAATAACAAAATGAATAACATTAAGGTCCAAATCGATGGCCTAGGGCATATACACTAACATTTACCTCTTCAAAATCTTAAAACCTTAATTGAACATGTTTTTCAACAAAACCAAAATTTAATTCTGTTTCTTTCAAAACTTTTAACTTGGTACTGTTTCTTTCAAAAAGTCTTATAAAATATCTTTTCTATTTATGTAAACTTCAAATCACTTTTGTTTAAACTTATAAAACCTCATGAAATCATCAAATTATTTTTCCAAATCCTAAAATTAACAAATCACCCGAAACCCTAAAATCAAAAACACTAAACCCAAATTCAACTTCTAAGCCTAAAATAGTAAACTTTAACTCTTTTAAAACCTTAAACCCTAACTTTTTCTAAACCTTAATCCTTTAAAACCTTAAAAATCATATAAACACAAATATCTTAACTTTGCACAGTAGCTTAAAAACACAAAGAATAACTATAAACCACAAATCAAAAGTATTTCAAAGTGTTCAAACCCTAGTTTCATGATTTCACCATTCAAATATTAATTTGGTTAATCAAAGTGTCTTACCAACCTTTTAAAACATAAAACCTTAATCTATTTTAATCCCTTAAAAACTCATAGTAGCCATAATTTATAATTTTATTTGCTTTATTCAATTCTATATTTGATTATGCTTTGATTTATTTCTTATGCTTTAATTTATTTAAATTCAATGCTTGGTTTATTTTATTTATCATGGATGGATGTTTACTTTTTATTGATATTTAGTACTTTTGATGAATGATTTATTTATTATGAATGATTATTTACTTTATCAACTTATTTAGATTTTTAAATGCTGTAAGAGGTATGTTTCCACTTGGTGGGTACCTCATTAGTTAAATATCATGTAATTTAATTTGCTTTTCTATTTTAGAATCAATGTAAAGGGCATGTTTCTACCTTTCAGTGGGTGTCCTACTTAGGCATGTGATGTAAGGACATGTTTACATCCTTGGATGGGTGTCCATTTATTTGCTTTGTTTAGACATTGCTTTGATTTTAATATAATGATGCTTTCTTTTAATTATTGTGTGTAATATGGATAATGTTGTTATACTTAAGAATTTTATAATATTAAGACCTGTAAAGGAGGCCGATACCAATGAACTGGGCGTTGTGGGGGTGCTGGGCCATTTCTCACCTTCCCCACACGTACCTAACTTTCCGAACCCATTAAGGGGTTGGGGATTCCATAGGAATCGAGTCATCCACCCCTTTTTTTTGTCCCGGCCCGTCCGGATGGAGACTCCATTTTCTCCAGACTTAGGTCCGTGTTCTCTAAGGCCCCGAGCCTAAACAGTACCAAAGTCGCAAGAACCATTCCACCGGAAGTGGTGGCAAAAATCCCCACTGACAGTGGCGACTCCAATGGGGATAAGAGAAGTTGATACCGTTGGTCTTTATATTATTCTATTCTTTCTTATAATGATATTATCCATTGCATCATCCTAGATTGCATCGTGTGCATGAGTTAGGACGCCCGTGTTACCCGTGTTATGTTATGTAAGGGATACCATACTTTCACTCAAGGTATGGAGATCGAGCATGGCATAACCACTCACAGCCTCGTACCATTTGGTATATACTTGCTATGGGAACCTAAGCCTTTTAACCCAAAGACTAAAGCTCATGTAATTGGCCTAGTTACTTTCCTTAGGTTTTTACCCCAAATGCATGTTGTTTGACTATGGTTAATTTATTTTGGCTTAAATCATGGCTTATTTGGTTTGTTCTTTTTCTAATATGACCTAAGTATATTGTAAGCTCAAAATAAATTTTTCTTTTTTCTTTAAAATCCAAAAGACCAAAGCTATTTTCAGAATTTTTCAAGATGGTTTTTGGGCATAAGACTTTTCTAAAAACAAATCAAAAATTCTTTGGCCCATGGCCCAAATACTAAGCCCAAAATCCAATTTTCTAAAATCTTTTACTATGGGCTTAGAAACAAAATTATTTTCACCCAACCTTTTCTTACAAAGAGCTTGCAAAATATTGAGGTCAATTATGAAATACCAAAAATCAATTGTGGGCCTAGTTTACACTAAGAATAAATTAACCATGGGCTTGTTTTTGGCATGAATCACTAGTTACTCTTTTCAAGTGAGAAATCTATCTATAATAAACCTCTTAATTTAGTTTTAATCCAATATAGCATAAAAGCTACTATAGTTGGTTGAATGGATTAAAACCTAATTAATGGGAATTACTATGAATGGATTTCCATTTTTGAAAATATAACTATTGGTTGAAACGTCCGAGGGAATTATTTGAAAACAAGATACCCCATGTTGGTATTTTGTTAACCATATACCCAGGAAAAGAGACTCTTCATTCGTGTGTGGATGTTATGAGGTTGGAAGGAACGTCCTATTTGTCCTTGTTTGTTGATTATTTTGTGCATACATGCATACATTTGCATCTCATATCATTGATCCTTTCTGGCTCACAACCTTGGACTACGAAAGTTCAAAAGCTTATGACAATCCAACATACGTCGGAGATGAAGTATCTCACTTGCTCACCAAAAATAATGGATCCCGAACAAATTCAAAGAATGGTGGATGATGCCCTCAATGCCAAGATGGAAGAAATAAAAGAGGCCATGGCCAAGACCATAAAGAATCAACTAGCTGCAATTTTAGAAAACAATGCCGAAGCATCTGCTAGCACCAAGAAAGTCAAGGGGAAGGCTAAAATAGATGAAGTAGCTTTTGATGATGATAAGGTGATCATTGATGATGATGATTGGGCTCAATACTACCAAGATCTTCAAGACAAAAAGGAGTCGAAGGTTGTTAAGAAGGCAACTATTGAAAAGACCAAGACTTCTGATGTTGAAAAGATGATTGCTGATTTAGAAAAAAAATTTGAGAAGAAATTGAAAACGGAAGAGGTGTCCAAGATCGACAAATTATTTGAGCTAGATGAAGAAGTCCCGTACAAGTTCAAGATGCCATTTTTTGCAAAGTACAATGGCACCGGAAATCCTCATCTCCATGTGAAGCAATATATCACTGCCATGCAATCTGCCCGAGCTACTAAGGCTCAAACCCTAAGGTACTTCATGATCTCATTGGACCCTGTTGTCCAAAATTGGTTCAATACATTAGATGAAGGAACACAAAAGAGTTGGGATCTACTTTACAAAGCCTTCATCCAACAATATGGGTATAATGTCGAGATGGAAGTTACCTTAATAAAAGTAGAGTCCATAAGACAAAGGCCATATGAAAATTTTTTGGACTATGTGAAAAGATGGAGAAATAAGGCTGCTTTGCTCAAGAAGAGGCCCGATGAATCCGATTAAATAAGGATGATTGTGAGAGGTGTCCTGCCCAATCTCCGTGAAAGGATGTCTCACACCCTTATAAGGGATTTCAAAGATTTTCTCCAAGCTGGTCTACAAATTGAAGAGTGGGAAAGGGAGAAGAATCGCTTTTCAATAAAAAGGATTGAGAAAGGGAATTACCAGTTGGGCAATCAAAGCACACAAAAAGAAGTTGATGTCAATACAAATGGTCAAGCAAATAGAAGGCAGTTTTCAGATTTGGGGAAGCCTTTATCTTGGGTTTTTATCAAGCTGCAAAAGAAAGGGTTATTACAACCGTTAGCTCCTCGACCTTTACATAATCCATTGCCACCAAACTTCAATGCCAAGCCCTTCTGTCAATTTCATCAAATGCGAGGGCATGAAACAGATAAATGTGCTCATCTAAGGCATGAGATCCAAGATTTAATCGACAGTGGTAAGCTACCCGAGCCAGATAAGCCTAATACCAAGAACAACCCTTTGCCTAAATTTGGAAGAGTGCCACCACCGGCAACCTTTATGGTGGGAAAAGGATTGGAAGAAGATTTTGTTTTATCCTCCTTTTAAGATGGGAATATTGAAGATATGAAAGGAAAAGAAGCCTAACTCAATGAACTTTCCTTAGATTGAATGTTGCTTTTCAATCTTACTTTCTTTAATATTTTGGAACTATTGTGTTTTTCAAATTTAAAGTTGCTTGAATAAATTACTTTCATCAAAAATTTTTGTTGGTCTTTATTCATTTTGGTGCTCAACCAATGAGGAATCTAGCTTGATAATTCATGAATTAATATATTTATGCTTCTTGAGTTGAATGACTTTACTACATGAGGGAATTGCTCTATAGCATTGAGTTGCGTATGCATACTTAGAGAGGGCTCTTGCATAATTACCTTTGTCTAGGTCCTAGTCAGTCTTAGAACATGCTTTGACAAGCTTTCGAGGCAAAATTGAACTCTACTTATTTAAGAGAGAAATTATCTAAGCATTTTTTGGTTAGCCAACAACTAGTATCCACCTTATTAAATATCAATCCCTAGTTATCCCTTTGAGCCTTCATAAAGTTTTAGCTTTCTTTTCATTGGCTTAAAAACCCCAATAATTTGCCCTGAGCTGTTATGATACTTTTGAAAAGTCTTATGATCACTAAGATAAAGTGGCAAGAAGATCAAAGAAAGCAATGATTGGTCAAGATCATGAAGATAGTTGAAGTTCTCAAGACCATGAAGATAGTTGATGTTTTCAAGACCATAAGGGTAGTTGAAGTTTTCAAGACCATAAGGGTAGTTGAAGTTCCTTTGATATCTCCAATTTATCAAAACAACATCATCATTAGAGTAACAAATGATTTATCTCTAAAGGTTTATGTTACTCCACTCATCCATTATTGGAAGCCCAAGCTAGTACAAATGAGACAACTCTTTTAGAGCTAGAACCAAACAAAAAAAATATAAAAATAAACAAAAAAAGAGAGAAGAGAAAAAGAAGAAAAAAGGATAAAAGAAAAAGAAAAGAAAGAAAAAAGAAAAAAGAAAAGAAAAAGAAAAGAAAAAACAACAAGAAAATAAAACCTAAAAATGTGGTTCAAAAAGCCAACTGAGTTTTCTTTAACCTAAAGCAGCAAAAGGCTTCCATTTGGATCATAAAGACATTTTTACTTGAATTGGTCCAATCCATCCAAAGATTCAATCAAAATTGGAGAAAAAGGAGGGAGACCATCCAGTTCTTGAAAGTTCTGTACTTGATAATCTTACAAGAAAGAATGACAAAATGATAAAAGAAAGGGAAGAGTAAGGAAAGAGGAAAGAAAAGGGAAAAAAAGAAAAGAAATGAATTTGGGTCTTAAACTTTTTGCAAGGGCAAAGACTGTCCCAATCAAGATCCAGATTAAGGCTAAGAAGATAGAAAGAATTTGGAGTCTAACAAGATTGCTCCCAATTGTCTAAAGTTTAGACAAGAAATTTGCAGTGTGAGGGTTTGTCCATTGTGTCACATAAGCTCCAATCTCAAAAGGGTCTTCACTATAACCTGTGTCCCTTATAGACCTCATTTCAAGCCTATCAAAGACTTGTTGATCTCTCTTGGTAGGTAGAGTCTATTAGTGGAGATAGATTGGATAAGCATGCATATAAGATAGACAGTATTTAAACCAAATGAGACCTTTGGCCAAGTTATGTGTATGTGCCTATATGAAGTGCAACAGTTCTTGCTTAAATAGAAATGATTCTCGAGTTTAGTATGGTAACTAGGGTTGTCATGTTGTAGATATGTTAATTTGGAAAATCAAGTCCTGAGGTACATTGACATTGATTTGGCAAAGCCAACATTTGACTTCAAAATCAAAATTCAAAAAATTAAAAAAAAATTCAAAAAATGTTTTGTCATATAAAGCCTTCAAGTTAAGGGAAGTATGTTGAACCTCCAAAGGACACATTGGGCAAAGGGAATGATTATTGGCAAGGTCATGAAGAAGCTATCAACTGACATGCTGAAACATAGTTGGAAATGGATGCATCCCTGACTCTGCTGCTTAGGGTCTCCACCACTCATGTTTTCATCATCTTGAAGATAAAAGCCAAATGCAAAGCTTTCGATCATTCCAATTCAAGACTTGAACGAGCGTCAAAAAGGAACCAATGAGAACACTTCTGCTAATCACCTCGGTCTTTGAGTCAATGGAATGACTGTAAGTATTATTCATGCATATCATGCATACATGAGCATATTACATCGTACTTTCTTGTCTTAATGAACAGCAAACACCCTATGAATTAAAGAATCAAAAGAAGATATTGAATCAAGTGGGCATGGAAAGCCTATTCGCTTGTGGAAGCCCCAGTCACTTTGCAAAGAGAAGAAATGCGTGACAAGAAAAACATTAATCAAAGCTTGCATAAAGGAAAAATCCTTGGGGGGCAAGGAGAGGATATAAAATCCAATCAAAATTGGAGAAAAAAGGAAAAATCAGTTGCAAGGGAAAAGTGGTTAAAGTGCAAAAACTCCCTTGGAAGATTAAAATAAGGAAAGAAGAACATGGATCAAGCAAGACATGGCTAAGCCAAATCAAGATTGGTGGTGTCACCTCAAAGGAAATCTTGGCAGAACATGACACGGGCAGGAGACACGGCCAAGCCACTGGCCATGTCTCACCTAAAGGGTAAAGTCAAGAAGGACCAAGCAAAGAAAGAAAAGAAATAGTAGGTGACACTGGCAGGCAACACGGCCAAGTCACTGACCATGTCACATGCACGACCACAAGCTTGGCCGTGTCCCATCCTAAGCCAAGAACAAAGAAGAACCAAAGAAAAAAACACAAAAGCTGACACACCCAGTATGGATCTTCATCCGTGTCACTCCCATCTTCAAAGAATAAAGAAGACCCAATCTCCAAGGATGAAGATCCATTTACAAGGGTGAAGACCCAATCTCCAAGGATGAAGATCCATTTACAAGGGTGAAGACCCAATCTCCAAGGATGAAGATCCATTTACAAGGGTAAAGACCCGATCTCAATGGATTAAGATCCATTTGCAAGGGTGAAGACCCAATCTCCAAGGATGAAGATCCATTTTCAAGGGTGAAGACCCGATCTCCAAGGATGAAGATCCATTCTGAGGGTGAAGAATCACAATGCATAGAACAGCCGGAGCAGTCAGACTTCTCAACTGAAAAAATTTTAGTCAAATTCATTCTCGGGTCTAAATACCCAATCTCGGGTCCAAGTACCCAAATTAAATCAAAATCAATTCAATCTCGGGTTCAAGTACCCAATCTCGGGTGCCAAAACAAATCCCAATCCAGTTTAGGATCGAGTATCCTAATCCAATTTAGGATCGAGTATCCGAACCCAATTTAGGATCGAGTATCCCAATTCAGTTTAGGATCGAGTATCCAAAGCCAATTTAGGATTGAGTATCCAAATCCAGTTAGGATCGAGTGTCCAAATCCAGTTAGGATCGAGTATCCCAATCTAGTTTAGGATCCAGTATCTGAATCCAGTTAGGATCGAGTATCCAAATCCAGTTAGGATCGAGCATCCAAAGCCAATTTAGGATCTAGTATCCCAATCCAATTTAGGATCGAGTATCCAAATCTCTCGGGTCCAGAACCCAAATTATCCTTAGGTCCAAAACCTAGAATTATTTCTAAGTCCAGAACTTAGCTTGGGTCCAGAACCCAAGTTTTTCTTAGGTCCGGAACCTAGAATTATTCTTGAGTCTAGAACTCGAACCGGGTCCAAAACCCAAATTTTTTTTTAGGTCCAGAACCTAGAATTATCCTTGAGTCCAGAACTCGAACTGGGTCTAGAACCCTAATTTTCCTTAGGTCCAGAACCTAGAATCATCCTTGAGTCCAGAACTTGAACCGGGTCTAGAATCCAAATTTTCCTTAGGTCGAGAACCTAGAATTATCCTTGAGTCCAGAACTCAAACCGGGTCCAGAACCTAAATTTTTCTTAGGTCTAGAACTTAGAATTTATCCTTGAGTTCAGAACTCAAACTAGGTCCAAAACCCAAAACCTCAACCATCTCAAAAATTAAGTCTTATTGCTTTTCACTCTCTTTCACTAAAGTTTCAGATTTTTCAAGCAAGGGGCAAACTGTAGACCCTTAATTTTTGACCCAGTCTGATCCAATATGTTTTATTTAGTCCAAAATGATTTTTGTTGTCTCATTGGTCCAAAATAAAAATCGGCGTCGAAAAAATCGGTGACAAAAAAAATCGTCGCGCGGGCCCGTGGGCATTTTGCCCACTCCTCGCCTACTGCCGCAGCTAGCTGCGGTACATTTTTTCGCCAGAGCATTTTTTCTTGCGGCAATTTTTTTTTGCAGCGCAATTTTTCGAAACCTAATTCAATTAGGTTTCGGTTTCCTTTTCTTATCAATATTACTTGCCGTGATTAATTAGGAATAAACCATATGAAACCTTTATAAATAAGGACCAAAGGCAATCAAAAAAGGGGAGGCCGAAAATAAAAAAAAGGGACAGTAGCTTGAAAAAGTTGAAACCAAATCAGTGAAGGAAAAGGAGTAATTCAATTTATTTTTTCTGGAATAGCAGGGACACGATTTAAGCAATTCAAAAGGCAGCAACTGTCTTTGTTTTAATTCATCCAAGAAAAACAATTTTTGGAGGAATCATTAAAAGAAGGTATGTATTAAATTCTTTGGTTATTTTTTTTTCACAGTAGCTAAAACTAGGAATTTGTGTTTTTCAAAATTTAAAATTTTAGAACTTTAATTTAGTTTTTCTAAAGTCAAAAACCTTTTTACGTTACTTTATTTTCCAAAAAGACTTAAAATTATTATTTTTACCTCTTCAAAATCTTAAAACCTTAATTGAACATGTTTTTCAACAAAACCAAAATTTAATTCTGTTTCTTTCAAAACTTTTAACTTGGTACTGTTTCTTTCAAAAAGTCTTATAAAATATCTTTTCTATTTATGTAAACTTCAAATCACTTTTGTTTAAACTTATAAAACCTCATGAAATCATCAAATTGTTTTTCCAAATCCTAAAATTAACAAATCACCCGAAACCCTAAAATAAAAAACACTAAACCCAAATTCAACTTCTAAACCTAAAATAGTTAACTTTAACTCTTTTAAAACCTTAAACCCTAACTTTTTCTAAACCTTAATCCTTTAAAACTTTAAGCCAGCAGCATGTCTATATTTTTATGTTATTGTACATTTTGAGTTTTATGCATAATATATTATGTTTTGAATTTTACGTATTGTATATTATAAAGAATGTTTAGGTCAATGTTTTTGAAATGGGAGAGTAAGTGTGTTTTAAATTAGATATATCTATATGTATAAATGTTTGAGAAACTTGGTGAAATTGAGAAGTATGGTTGAGATGGTGATTGGAAATTATTTGGGAGTGTTTTCTTTTTTTGCAGTTTGTGTTTTGATAAATTTTGGGATGTTCAAAATACAAACAAAACTCTGGCGAATTTTTCCCAGAGATTTATATATATATTATTTACTTTGGGTTCTTATAATAAGTAAAGAATATTTATATTCTACTTAATTTTTATATATTTAGAATTTAAAATTTTAAATTGAAAATGTGAAAAATTTTTATTAAACCGGTCTGTGACATTTTTGTACCGTATATACGTATTTTACATATGCTGGAAATATGTATTGTACGTATATAGGGTATAAGGGTGTTACAAGGATGAAACCAGGTGATGAGTGGAAAATTGCATTTAAAACAAAATATGGTTTATATGAATGGATGGCTATGCCTTTTTGTTTGACTAATGCACCTAACACATTTATGAGGCTAATGAATCATTTTTTACGTAATTTCCTTGGAAATTTTGTTGTTCTATATTTTGATGACATTCTCATAGACAACAAGTCTCTAGATGAGCATATCATGCATGTTAGGTTAGTTCTAGAGGTTCTAAAGAAAGAGAAGTTGTATGCTAATTTGAAGAAATGTACTTTTTGTATTGATAAAATTGTTTGAGTGCTAAAGGGGTTGAGGTAGATGCTAAAAAGGTAAAAGCTATTCAAGAATGGCCTACACCTAGGAGTATGACTGAGAATTTTCATGGGTTAGCTAGTTTTTACAGAAGATTTGTGAAAGATTTCTCATCCATTGCAGCTACTATGACTAAAATAATTAAAAAAAGATGTTGGTTTTAAGTGGGGGTGGGGAGATGAACAAAATAGGGCTTTGAATACTTTAAAAGATAAGTTGTGTTCTGCTCCTATTTTATGTTTACCTAACTTTGATAAAACTTTTGAACTTGAATGTGATGCTTTTGGGATTGGTATAGGTGCTGTGTTGATGCAGGAAAAATGTCCCATAGAATATTTCAGTAAGAAGTCGAATGGAGTTCAATTGAAGTACTCTACCTATGACAAGGAGTTCTATGCCCTAATGAGAGCACTAGACGTGTGGAAACATTACTTGCTTCCAAAAGAATTTGCGATCCATATAGACCATAAGTCACTTAAGCACCTGAAAGGGAAAGGGAAGCTGAATAGGAGGCATACAAAATGGGTGGAATTCATTAAGCCATTTCCTTATGTGATCCACTATAAGCAAGGTAAAGATAATGTTGTTGTTGATGCATTATCAAGGAGGTATGCAACTTAGTTCTAAGATGTTAGGATTTGAGCAACTTAAAGATATGTATACAACATATTCTAATTTTGGTAATGTCTATGTTGGTTATGAACATGCTGCTTTTCATAGATTTTATAGGCATTATAGATTTTTATTTCGTGGGAATCAATTATGTGTACATGTATGTTCGTTAAAGAAATTACTTGTGCATGAATCACATAGTGGTGGATTGATGGGTCATTTTTGTGTGCATAAGACTTTGGACATACTTTTTGAACATTTTTATTGGCCACACATGTATAGGGATTTTGAGAGAATTATTCTAAATGTATTACATATAGGCAAAGCTAAGTCCAAATCTATGCCTCATGGATTGTATACACCTCTACCAGTTCCTAATGAACCCTGGGTTGACATTTATATGGATTTTGTGATAGGTTTACCCAGGACAAAAAAGGTAGAGACAACATATTTGTTATTGTGGATAGATTTAGCAAAATGGCACATTTCATAGCTTGTCATAAAAATGATGATGCAATAAATATAACTAATTTATTCTTTAGAGATGTTGTGTGTTTGCATTGTATGCCTAGGACAATAGACTTTGATCATGATGTTAACTTCTTGAGCCACTTTTGGAGAGTTTTGTGGGGAAATTTGGGTACTGAGTTATTATTTTCTACTACTTGTCATCCACAAACTGATGGACAAACTGAAGTGGTGAATAGAACTTTGGGGACTTTATTGCATGCTGTGGTATGTAAGAATTTGAGAACGTTGGAAGAGTTTCTTCCATTAGTTGAATTTGCTTATAATCATAGTTTGCATTCTTCCACTGGATTCTTACCTTTTGAAATTGTGTATGGGTTTAATCCTCTTACTCCTATGGATTTAATTACATTGCCATTACATGACATTACTAACTTAGATTAATAGAGGAAGGTTGAGTTGGTCAAGACTATACATGAGAAAGCTAGGCAACACATTGAAAAGAAGAATGAGCATTATGCACATCAAGCCAAACGAGGGAACAAAGTTGTTAATTTTGAATATGGTGATTGGGTATGGGTGCATATAAGGAAGGAAAGGCTTCCCAATATGAGAAAATCAAAGTTGGATCAAAGAGGCGATAGTCCTTTCCAAATGCTAGAAAAGATTAATGACATTGCTTGTAAAATTGACTTGCCTGGTGAGTATCAAGTTTATGCAACCTTTAATGTATCTAATCTTTCTCCTTTTAATATGGATGCAGATTCGAGGATGAAACTTTTTAAAGAGGGAGAGATTGATATGAACAAAGATGGCAGTGTGAGCAAGGCTAGCGAAGCAAGTAGAGGATGCCAACATGGCATGGAGCTCATTTTACCAAGTGGGTCAATTACAAGATCGTAGGCCAAGAAGCTCAAATCTACCTTCCAAGGCTTTGTAAGGCAATTTATAGAAAAAAGGCTTGGAGGCTAGGCCTTTAGCACCAAGGATATAGAGGAAAAACAACCCATAAATTTAATCCAACCATATGGGCCTATTATGTAATATGTATTAAGGCCCACTAGTTATACTTATTTAAAAAGTAAGGGTGTTGTTTGTTTTGTGTTAAATTTATCTTTTTTTACTTTATTAGTTCTTAAAACTTTGATTAGCCAACCAAATGGTACTTAGTAACCCTAATTAGGGTTTAGCTATTTATAGCTCATTTAGGGTTGTAAGACGACAGTTTTGATGATATTATTCAATTAACTTTGGCTTAGCTGAATTTCACTTCAAGAGAGGGTTCTTCTTCTTGTTGTTGCATAAGGAATTGGAATCAGCTTATCAAGGTAACACTTATGGCATTCTGTTTAGTTCTTCTTTATTCTTATCAACTTATCAGCTATTTTTTAGCTAGTCCTCATATCCTCTCTTTGCCCCCTGTATGGCAAAATATTGAAAGTAAGTCTAAAAATATTTTATAGACGGATAAACTCAAAAATTGAAAAGAGGAAGTTTTGCCCCCTGTGTAGGCTCAAACCAATAATTTTTTTACGCAGGCTCTGATTGATGTTTGTTTATTGTCTGGTTCCATGTACAAGCATGCATCTCTATTTTTATAAAGTGATTGGATCTTTCTCAAGCAATGGGCCTTTCATGTCACTCTGATTCCATATCTGCTTCATATTAGCTTCATAGAGTATATGTTGTTTACCTTGACAAAGAATAGGAGCACAAGACAAAAATGCAGTGTGATATGCTTATGTATGCATGATATGCATGGATTATATTTACAGTGGTTCCATCAACTCATAGACCGAGGTGATTAGCTGAAGTATTCTCATTGGTTCTTTCCAAATGCTCATTTAGGTCTTGCATTGAAATGGTAGAAGGCTTCGCATTTATGGCTTTTTATCTTCAAGATGTTAAAAAAATGAGTAGTGGAGGCTCCAAGCATGGTAACCAAAGACATGGGAGATATCTATTTGGTTAATAGCTGCTTCATGGCATGACCTTGCAAGTGATTCTTTCATTATCCCTCTTTTTCCCATTGTTTCCTTTAATGTTTGATAACACAACATACTTCCATAAACTTGAAGGCTTTGTATGACAAAAACACATTTTTTTCCTCTATTTTTTTTTATCTTAAAATTATATTTTGGCTTTGTCAAATCTGTGTCATTGTACCTCAGGACTCGATTTTCCAAATTAACATATCTATAACATGACAACCCTTATTACCGTACTAAACTTGAGAATCATTTCCATTTAAGAAAGAATTGTTGCACTTCAGATAGGCACATACATATTACTTGGTCAAAGGTCTCATCAAGTTTAAATATTGTCTATTTCATATGCATGCTTATCCAAATTATCTCCACTAATAGACTCCACTTACTAAGAGAGATCAATAGGTCTTCAATAGGCTTGAAATGGGGTCTATAAGAGACATGGGTTAAATGAAGGCCATCTTTACACTGTTGATAAACCTTCACACTAAAATCTTTTGTTCAAGCCATAGGCAGCTGAAAGCAATCTTGCAAGTCTCCAATTTCCTTTTATCTCCTTGGAAGAAATATAGAACTGATTAATACGATCTTCATCTTTTCCTTTTGCTTTTGCACAAACTCGGGACCCATTTTTTTTCTTCTTCCCTTTTCTTTCTCTTTTTGTTTTCTCTTTCTCTCTCTTTTTTCCTCTTTTTTTTTGTATTTTCTTCCTTTTTTTTTCTTTTTTTTGGTCCTAGCTTCAAAAGAATTGCCTTACCTGCACCATTCTATACTTCTGTCTATGGATGAGTGGAGTAGAGTGAGTCTATTTCAGTGAGGATAAATATTTTGTTGGCCTAACTTTATCTCAATGATGAAAGAGATCGGAGATATTAAATCTAGTTCAAGTGAACTTCAACTATCATTAAATTGTCTTGACTATGCATTCTGTAGACCCTTCATATCTGATAGTCCAAAATAATTTTTATTGTATTTTATTTATTTTAAAAATATTTTAATTACTTATAATATTTAATAGTTATTTTTAATAAAAATAAAATATAAAAAAATAAAAATCGGACGGATAGGCCAGCGATGCAGTGCTGCCGCGCGACAGACAATCGCGCGCTGCCGATTTTTTGACCAAACCTTCCTTTGCATGGTTTTGTAATTTTTCCTAAATAGTTAGTATTTCCTTATTAAAAGAGGATTAGGTTTTTATTTTTTTTTCCTATAAACACCACATTAAACACACTAGAAAGGGGAACTTTTTGGGACGAAAAAAAAGAGAAAACCCTAGAGAAGAAAAAAGGGATAGAAGGAGAGAATAGAGAAAAAACCCTAGGGGAAGGAGATCTAGAGGAGTAAACCAGAAAGGCAGAAGATGACAAAAGAAATTAATAGCAAAAAAGCATTCAACAATCACCAATCCATCAAAGGCAGTAACACTGCCTTTGTTCTTATTCAACCAGAGTGAATTGTGGAGGAACCAACGAATGGAGGTTTGATTATAAATCTTTTATTTGATTATATTTACAACATTCTTACATTTTGATTCATGAATTGCTTAAGCATACGATGTTATTGCCATATTTTCTTTTAAATGTTTCTATTATTCATATTGATATTGAGTCTTTCATTAACCTAAATTATTAAACTTAATAGTATGTTTTATATATCAAATTGTCCATTCATCCAGTAGCCTAAATCATTGATTAAATTATCAAAACCCTAAACTGTTATTTTATTTCCAAAACTTTCAAATCCTAAATTATTCCTTTAAAGTCTCACAAACCTAATTATTTTCTAAAATCTCAATTTATCTCTAGAATCAAAGTTTCTTCTAAAAAGATAAATCAAAACCTTAATTTATTTTAAAGCTTGTCTACCCATAACCCTTTCCCCAAATTATTCTACCTAAAGCCACCAAAACCCTAATTGTAAAACTCTAGTTTCCAAAACTCTAATCCAAGAAAATCTTAATTTATTTCCGAAATTCCAAAACCTCATTTTTTCAAATCTCCATCTAGTAAACTCTAAGAACCAAACCCTAATTTGCCTTATATTTCCTAAAACCCCAAAATAGCTTTTCAATTATCAAAACCCTAAATTATTTTCTTAAATTCTAAAATTCAAAGTTGCTTTATTGAATCCTAATTTGTTTTCCAAATATCTAGTAACCCTAAAAATTAACTTTCAAACCTTAGATCCCGAATTCTTAAGTTCTTCTTCCAGAACCATAAATTTTTCTTCAAACAAACCCTAAAGTGCTTTATTTTTCAAAAAACCCTAAAACCTTATTTTCTCAAACCTTAAATCCTAGAACCCTAATATCTTAAGGATCCAAAACCCTAAATTCATGATGTTAGCCCAAAACCCTAATTTGATTAACTAAAAACCTTACTACTTTCTTAAAATTATAAAACCCTAATCAATTCTATTTTTTCAAAAACCCTCACAGTAGCCTAAATAATAATAATAATAATTCCAAAATTTTAAAACCCTAAATGTTAATTAAAGAATCCTAAATTGAGACATAAACCTAAATTTGTATCTTTATTTGCTTTATTTAATTTTACATTTGATCACGTAGTTTATTATATGTTTTGATTTATTTAATTTCAATGCTTGATTTATTTAATTTATCATGGATGGATATTCTCTCTATTATTATTATTATTATTTATTTATTTTGGTATTAAAATTGTAAGAGGTATGTTTCCACTTTGTGGGTACCTCATTAGTTAAATTTTATTTAATTTAAATTGCTTTTATATTTTGGACCAATGTAAAAGACATGTTTCTACCTTTCGGTGGGTGTCCTATTTAGTTTTAGACATGGACGATGTAAGGACATGTTTCCATCCTCGGATGGGTGTCTATTTATTTATTTTGTTTGGACATTGCTTTGATTTTAATATATTGATGCTTTATTTTAATTATTGCATGTAGTATGGATAATATTGTCATATTTAAGAATTTATAATATTAAGACCTGCAAAGGATGCCGTTTCTAATGAACTGGGCGTTGTGGGGGTGCTGGGCAATTTCTCACCTTCTCGCAAGTACCTAACTTTTTGAACCCATTAGGGGGTTAGGGATTCCATAGGAATCGAGTCATCCACCCCTTTTTTTTTTGGCCCGTCCGGATGGTGGCTCCATTTTCTCAGGACTTAGGTCCGTATTCTCTAAGGCCCTGAGCCTAAACAGTGCCGAAGTCGCAAGAACCATTCCACTGGGAGTGAGGGCTAAAATCCCCGCTCACAGTGGCGACTCCACTGGGGATAAGAGAAGTTTATTCTGTTGGTCTTTATATTATACTATTCTTTCTTATAATGATATTATCCATTGCATCATATTAGATTACATCGTGTGCGTGAGTTAGGATGCCCGTGTTACCCATGTTGCGTTATGTAAGGGATACCATACTTTCACTCAAGCTATGGAGATCAAGCATGGCATAACCACTCATAGCCTTGTACCATTTGGTATATACTTGCTATGGGAACCTAAGCCTTTTAACCCAAAGACTAAAACTCATGTAATTGGCCTTGTTACTTTCCTTAGGTTTTTACCCCAAATGCTTGTTGTTTTACTATGGTTAATTTATCTTGGCTTAAATCATGGCTTATTTAGTTTGTTCTTTTTCTAATATGACCTAAGTACATTGTAAGCTCAAAATAGATTTTTCCTTTAAAGTTCAAAAGACCAAAGCTATTTTCAAAACTTTTTAAGATGGTCTTTGGATATAAAACTTTTCTAAAAAACTTTTCAAAAATTCTTTTCTCATGACCAAAACACAAAGCGCAAAATCCATTTTTTCTAAAATCTTTTTACAATGGGCTTAGAAACAAAATTATTTTCATCCAACCTTTAAAAGAGCTTACGAATATTTAGATCAATTATGAAATACCAAAAATCAATTGTGAGCCTAGTTTATACTAAGAATAATTAATCATGGGCTTGTTTTTGGCATGAATCATTAGTTACTTTTTCAAGTGAGAAATCTATTTATAATAAACCTCTTAATTTAGTTTTAATCCAATATAGCATAAAAGCTACTTTAGTTGGTTGAATGGATTAAAACCTAATTAATGGGAATTATCATGAACTGATTTCCATTTTTGAAAATATAACTATTGATTAAAACGTCTGAGGGAATTATTCGAAAAACAAGATACCCATGTTGGTATTTTGTTAACCATATTACCTAGGAAAAGAGACTTGCCATTCGTGTGTGGATGTTATAAGGTTGTAAGGGATGTTCTACTTTGCTTTGTTTATTGTTTGTGCAAACATGCATACATGCATTTGCATGTCATATCATTGATCCTCTCTTGCTCACAGCCCTGGATTACGACAGTTCAAAAGCTTACGACAATCCGACCTATGCTGGAGATGAAAAATCTGGTAGCAACTCAATCACTTGCTCACCAAAAGCAATGGAGCCCAAACAATTTTAAAGAATGGTGGATGACGCCCTCAATGCCAAGATGGAAGAAATAAAAGAGGCCATGGCTGAGACCATGAAGAATCAATTGGCTACAATTTTAGGAAACAATGTTGAAGCATTCGCTAGCACCAAGAAGCCAAAGGATAAAGGGGAGGCTAAGGTTGGTGAAGTGGCTTTTGATGATGGCAAGGTGATCATTAATGATGATGATGATTGGGTGCTCAATACTTCCAAGATCCTCAAGACAAGAAGAAGGAGCAAAAGATTGTTGAGAAGACAACTTTTGAAAAGACTAAAAATTCTGATGTTGAGAAGATGATTGCTGACCTAGAAAAGAAATTTGAGTAGAAACTAAAAACCGAAGAAAAGTCCGAAGTTGACAAACTATTTGAGCTAGACGAAGAAGTTTTGTACAAGTTCAAGATGCCATCCTTTGCAAAGTTTGATGGGACCAAAAATCCTCACCTCCATGTGAAGCAGTACACCACTGCTATGCAGTCTGCTCGAGCTACTAAAGCTCAAACTGAGGTATTTTATGCTCTCATTGGACCTTATTGTCCAAAATTGGTTCAACACCTTAGAGGAAAGTACTTAAGAAGGTTGGGACATGTTGTACAAGGCTTTCATTCTGTAATATGAGTACAATGTCAAGCTGGAAGTTACCTTAATGGAAGTTGAGTCCATAAGACAAAGGTAAAATGAGAATTTTGTGGACTATGTGAAAAGATGGAGGAATAAGGTTGCTTTGCTCAAGAAGAGGTCCGATGAATCTGATCAAATAAGGATGATTGTGAGAGGGGTATTGCCTAGTCTTTGTGAAAGGATGTCTCATACACTCATCCGGGATTTCAAAGATCTTCTCCAAGCTGGTCTACAAATTGAAGAGTGGGAAAGGGAGAAGAGTCATTTTTCTGTAAAATGAAATTATTAGCCTATCAATCAAAGTACACAAAAGGAAACTGATGTCAATACAACTGGTCAAGCAAATAGAAGGTAGTTTTCAGATCCGGTGAAGCCTTTTTCTTGAATGTTCAACAAGTTATAAAAGAAGGGACTATTACAGTCATTGGCCCTTCGACGTTTGCCTAATCCTTTACCCCCAAAAATTTGATACTAAGGCTTTTTGTCAATTTCATCAGACTCAAGGTCATGAGACTGATAGATGTACCCAATTGAAGCATGAGATCCAAGATCTAATCGATAGTGGTAAGTTACCAAAGCCGGAAAAGCCCAATACCAAGAACAATCATTTGCCTAAGTTTGAAAGAGTACCTCCCCCGGCAACCTTCATGGTGGGAAAGGGATTGGAAGAAGATTTTGTTTTATCATCCTTTCAAGATGGAAAAATTGAAGATGTGAAAGAAAAAGAAGCTTAACTCAACAAACTTTCCTTAGCTTAAATGTTGCTTTTCAATTTTGCTTTCTTTAATATTTAATTGGAACAATCATATTTTTCAAATTTAAATTTATTTGAACAAATTACTTTCATTAAAATTTGTGTTGGTCTTTGTTCATTTTGGTGATCAACCGATGAGGAATCTAGCTTGATGTTCATAAATTAATGTGTCTAGGCATCATGACTTGAATGACTTTACTAGGTGAGGGAATTGCTCTATAGCATTGAGTTGTGTATGCTTACTTAGAGAGGGCTCCTGCATAATTACCTTTGTCTAGGTCCTAGTCAGTCTTAGAATATGCTTTGACAAACTTTCAAGGCGAAATTGAACTTTGCTTACTTAAGGGAGAAATGATCTAGGCATTATTTGGTTAGCCAACAACTAGTATTCACCCAATTAAATATCAATCTCTAGTTGTCCCTTTGAGCCTTCATAAAATTTTAGCTTTCTTTTCATTGGCTTATAAACCCCAACAACCTACCCTGAGCTGTTGTGATACTTTTGACAAGCCTTATGATCACTAAGGTGAAGAGGCCAGATGATCAAAAAAAGGAATGCATAGCCAAAACTATAAATAAAGTTGATGTTATCAAGACTATAAGGGTAGTTGAAGTTCACCTAATATCTCCAATCTATCAAGATAACATCAGAGTAACAAATGATTTATCCCTATTAAAGAAGATTTATGCCACTCCACTCATCCATTATAAGAAACCCAAGTTGGTACATACAAGACAACTCTTTTAGAGCTAGAACCAAAAAAACAAAAAAAAAGGGGAAGAAAAGAAAACAAAAAAAAAAGAGAAAAGAAAAAAAGATGAAAAAAAGGAAAAAAAACAAAAGGAAAAAAACAAAAAGAAAGAGAAAAGAAAAAAAAAAGAAAAGAAAATCCAAAATGGTTCAGAAATTCAACTGAGTTCTCTTTTACCTAAGACTGCAAGAGGCTTCCATTTAGTTTATAAGGACAATTTGACTTGAATTGGTCCAACCCAACTAAAGATTCGATCAAAATCAAAGAAAAAGGAGAAAGGTCACCTAGTTTTTGAAAATTCTATACTTGACAGTCCTACAAGAAAGAAGGACAAAATGATAAAATGCTCAAAGAAAGGGAAGAGTAAGAAAAATAAAAAGAAAGAAAAGGGAGAAGAAGAAAAGAAATGAATATGGGTACCAAACTTTTTGCAAAGGCAAAGATTGTTCCAATCAAGATCTAGATTAACATCAAGAAGAAAGAAGAATGTTCAAAGCTCTATCTTTTCATGCTCCCAACTATCTCAAGTTACAACAAGCAGTTTATAGTGTGAAGGTTTGTCCATTGTGTCACATCAGCCCCAATTTCAAAATGGCCTTCACTTAAACTTGTGTCCCTTATAGACCCCATTTCAAGCCTATCAAAGACCTATTGATCTCTCTTGGCAGGTAGAGTCTATTAGTGGAGATAGTTTGAATAAGCATGCATATGAGATAGACAATATTTAAACTCAATGAGACCTTTAGCCAAGTAATGTGTATGTGCCTATCTGAAGTGTAACAGTTCTAGCTTAAATAGAAATAATTCTGAGTTTAGTATGGTAACTAGGGTTGTCATGTTATAGATATGTTAATTTGAAAAATCAAGTCCTGAGGTACATTGACATTGATTTGGCAAAGCCAACATTTGATTTCAAAATCAAAATTAAAAAAAAAATTTAAGTTAAGGGGAGTATGTTGAACTGTCGAATCTCGAAAGACACATTGGGCAAAGTAAATGATTATTGGCAAGGTCATGAAGAAGCTACCAACTGACATGCTAAAACATAGTTTGAAATGGATATATCCCTGACTCTGCTGCTTGGGGTCTCCACCACTCATGTTCTCAACATCTTGAAGGTAAAAGCCATAAATGCAAAGCTTTCTATCATTCCAATGCAAGACTGGAGCGAGCATCAAAAAGGAACCAATGAGAACATTTCAGCTGATCACCTCAGTCTGTGAGTTGATGGAACCACTGTAAATATTACTCATGCATATCATGCATACACGATCATATCACATTGCATTGTTCTTTGTCAAAGTGAACAACAGACACTCTATGAAGCAATCATAAAGAAGATATTGAATCAGGGGGCATGGAAGAACCATTGCTTGAAGAAACTCTAGTATTTTGCAAAGGAAAGAAGAGATGCATGCTTATGCAAAGAACAAGACAAAATACAAACATCAATCAGAGCCTGCATAAGAAAAAATATTGGTTTGAGCCTACACAGGGGGCAAAGTTTCTCAATTTTAATTTTTAAGTTTATGCGTATACAAAATATTTTCAAAATCACTTTCAAATATATTGGTTCAAAATCCAAATCTAGTTTAGGATCGAGTATCCAAATCTAGTTTAGGATTGAAAATCCAAATTTAGTTTAGGATCGAGTATCCAAGTCCATTTTAGGATCGAGTATCCAAATCAAGTTTAGGATCAAGTATCTAAGTCTAATTTAGGATTGAGTATCCAAATTCAGTTTAGGATCGAGTATCCAAGTCCAGTTTAGGTTCGAGTATCCAAATCCAGTTTAGGATCGAGTATCCAAATGCAGTTTAGGATCGAGCATCCAAATCTAGTTTAGGATAGAGTATCCAACTCCAGTTTAGGATCGAGTATCCCAATTCAGTTTAGGATCGAGCATCCAAGTCCAGTTTAGGATCAAGTATCCAAATCCAGTTTAGGTTTAGGATCGAGTATCCAAGTCCAATTTAGGATCGAGTATCCCAATTCAGTTTAGTATCGAGTATCCAAATCCAGTTTAGGATCGAGTTTCCAAATCCAGTTTAGGATCGAGTATCCAAATTCAGTTTTGGATCGAGCATCCAAATCTAGTTTCATGTCAAGCACCCAAAATCTAGCTCGGGTCCAAAACCCAAATTACTCTTAAGTTCAGAACTTAGCTTAGGTCCAAAATCCAAACCATCTGGGTCCAAAACCCAAATTACCCTTAAGTCTAGAACTTAGCTCGGGTCTGGAATCCAAATTACCCTTAAGTCTAGAACTTAGCTCGGGTCCAGAACCCAAATTACCCTTAAGTCCAGAACTTAGCTCGAGTCCAAAACCCAAATTACTCTTAAGTCCAGAACTTAGCTTAGGTCCAGAACCTAAATTCCCTCTTAAGTCCAGAACTTAGCTCAGGTCCAGAACTCAAATTACCCTTAAGTCTAGAACTTAGCTTAGGTCCAGAACCTAAATTACCTCTTAAGTCCATAACTTAGCTTGGGTCCAGAATTAAAATTACCCTTAAGTCCAGAACTTAGCTCGGGCCTAGAACCCAAGTCTTTTTTGAGTCTAGAGCTTGAACTGGGTCTAGAACCCAAACCATCTCGGGTCCAGAACCCAAATTACCCTTAAGTCCAGAACTTAGCTCGAGTCTAGAGCCCAAGTCTTTTTTCGAGTCCAGAACCCAAAACTCAAACTATCTCAAGAAAATTAAGTTTATTTTTGCCAAAATTAAAAGTCTTGCTTTTCGCTCTCTTTCGCCGTAGTCTCAAATCGCTCAAGCAGGGGAAAAACTATAAATCCTTAATTTTTGACCCATTCAAATCTGATAGTCCAAAATAATTTTTGTTGTATTTTATTTATTTTAATTACTTATAATATTTAATAGTTATTTTTAATAAAAATAAAAAATATAAAAAATATAAAAAATAAAAATAAAATAAAAATCCTACGGATTGGCGAGCGATGCAGCGCTGCACGCGGCAGCCCATTTCGCAGCAGAAATTGTCTACGGTGAATTGGGCAGTGCCCATCTGCGGCAAATTGGGCACTGCCCAATTCGTCGTAACTAGACTTGCCCAGTTCTGCGACGAACTGGCTTGCCCTGCTAGCCCGTCGCGCCGATAGCCCACATCAATTTTTGCCAGCGCAATTTTTGCCAGCGCAGCCCACAGCCCACAGCGCTGCCGATTTTTTTACCAAACCTTGATTTGCATGGTTTTGTAATTTTTACTAAATAGTTAGTATTTCCTTATTTAAAGCGGATTAGCTTATTATTATTTTCCTATAAATACCACATTAAACACACTAGAAAGGGAGACTTTTTGGGACGAAAAAAAAGAGAAAACCCTAGAGAAGAATAAAGGGATAAAAGGAGAGAACAAAGAAAAACCCTAGGGGAAGGAGATCTAGAGGAGTAAACCAGAAAAGCAGAAGACGGCAAAAGAAATTAACAGCAAATAAGCATTCATCAATCACCAATCCATCAAAGCCAGTAATGTAACACCCCATCTCAGCCTACGTTTATAGACCAAGATGGACTGTTATCTCATAATGATTGAGTCTTAATATTTTACTTAGCCAATTTTAAGTGTAGATTTTAAAAAAAATTTGCCAGAGTTTCCCCTATATTTAGGGGTCCCAAGTGTCGCCAAAACTGATTTTTTTTTAAAACAATTTTGTTCTCAATCCAACAATCTCAATCAATCTCAAACACTTCCATAGTCGAACTCCTTATACCCTCCACTACAACCTGCATTAAAGTTTCACACTTCTATACACACATCCATACACACTAATTCATACAACATACATTAGTTAATATACTTAGCACACGTACTATGGTCTTTTACTAGTCATACATACAATTCTTAGTTACACTAACATATGTACATGCCATTCTAGTTACATTACTTATAATATCTTTCTATCCGAAGAGTTGCCAACACCAGCTGCTCGGAACACTGTAGAAACCAGCTTCGTGCTCAACCTACGAGTTTAGAAAGGAAACTAAACTCGCTAAGCGTTTGCTTAGTGGGTACATAAATCATTGCATTTCATAAATAAAATAAATGAGTAATTCAAAACATGCAATTGAATACTTTAATTAAATGAATAAGATATAAACATAATGATAAAAGATTAAATCCCATATTCTGAATTTATAAAGTACTCATTTTGCTTTTATCAATTTAGGTGCTCTACTGGTCTAACAGAACATCAGCGGATAAGGAAGAGTCGTGATAAACATATCTCATCATGATCATATTTCATTATCTTTCATCATATTTCTTGCACATGTGCCAATGGCCATTATCATTGCATCATTGATCATATCATTGTAATCATCGGCCTTCAGCCGGAATATCATATCATGTCATAAGCAGTACTGCAGTAATAGTATGATGCATCATACCCTTATCTCAAGGGTTCTGATATACCAAGTAGAGCATAAATAATTTATTAAATTACTTTGATCATGATATTCAATAAACCATGATTTGTCCATAATGCATGTATTGTCGGAATAGCTTGTCATGATGCCTTTCTGATCATTTCCAATTCTCCTTCATGTCATTTTATATGATTTAACATCAATCCATATCATAATATTCAAGTTTTAACACATTTAGAAAAATGACCAAAGGAATAGTAGCGCGGCGCGTAAAATCGGCAACGCAATGGCGCGCGACAACTAAATGGTAAAATCTGTTTTTACTGCTGAAAATCAGTCAACTTTGGCAACGGTTTTGACCAAGTAAACAAACTTATTTTTGGCTGAATTTTTGAAGGAAAACACTTTCATAAGTTAACTAAATGCATGTAAAATTTCGTCGAAAAATTCTTTCGTTTGCCCCTTCAACGGACTGCCCAAAATGAAAGCTGCAGAATGGTGCCCAAAAGGGACCATTCGGCCCAATTTTCCAAACTTGAGGGAAATTCATTTTTTTCTTGCAAAATTGATTTTTTAGAATCCTTTTGTGATACCATTGAAGGACTAAGGGTCCCTCTTCCAAAAATCAAACCAAAGGAGTGATTAAAAACTCATCAAAGTTTATGAATAATTGCATAAATTTAGCTAGTTTGTTTTGTTTTCATTCTTTTCACAATCAATTGATTACAAATGGTTCAAGAGCACTTTCCCACATATTTACCACACATAATAACATCATTTCAAAACCATTTCAAAAATCCCATAATGCAAAATATGTGAATTAATTGAAAAGGCAATGATTTAAGTACCAAACCTTAATTCTTTTCACTTGTTTCTAGTTCTTTTATGTCTTCTTTGCTTCCTTCTCTCTCACTTCTTGATTTCCTATAATTTTCATAAAATCCATGTCAAGAACATAATAAAATTTAAGTGCTTCATGCCTTCTTTTGCTAACTAAACTACTAGTCATCCTTTTTATCCTTAATCTTATATGTGCAAATCACCTCTTTCACTTTTCCTCAACTTCTTAAATTTTCTATAATCATCATATTTATTCTTTCATTTTTTTATCTTACAAATACTATAACCAATGAAAAAAATAGAACCATAGATGAATTTCCTTACCTCAAAATCTTATTCTCCACCAAAGTTTGCAATCTCTCCCAATTCTCCAAATTTGGCTACGTGAAAAGAAAAACAATCTCTCTCTCTTTTCCCTTCCTCCTATTTTCGGCCAAGCAAGAACAAAGAGAGTTCTTGGCTTTATTTTTGTGGTGTTCTCTCCTCCAAATGGCAGCCAAGAGAGGTTGATAGGTCATGGTGTAGATGTTGATTTCCCATTGGTACACATATGTGAGAGAATGGCCAATTCTCATTGGTCCAAATGTCTCCTTCTTTAATTTATTTACAACCCAAGCCCTTGGACTTCATCTTAATTATATTTTGGCCCCTCAACCTCATTGTGCTGTAATTTTATGCTCTAAGGTGTGAAAAGACCAAAATACCCTCCGGCGGTTACTCGTTCGTAACTTTTAAACCGCGCACTTTCGCCGAATGCTGTGGTACACTTTTTGACTCAGTTTTTCCTCTACTTTTCATTTTTGAGATCCTTTATTACTTTCGAGACACTTTTAAAAATGACCATGATGCCCCTGGTCAAAATCCCCTATATCTTCCAAACCGTACTTTTTTGGGAAAAACTGTGTCGCACCGTTATTGTCCGATTTTTCTCTACTTTCCATTTATGGAGTCTGTTAGGTGCACTATTAAGGACCTCCGGAACAACTTTTGGTAATTATGGTCACCTCCCCAAAACTTTACAATCTTTTCAAATAGGTCCTTTCAATTTTACAGAACTTCCCTTCACTTCGCGCTTTTGAGTAGCTTCTCGGGAGGGTTCCTCTTACTGTACATGGACGTACTGTACATATGTACAAATTGGGTCGTGACATTTCTTCCCCTCTAAAATTTAAGCTTCGCCCCGAAGCTAGTCAGTTGTAAACAAATGCGGATATTGCTGCTTCATAGTTTCTTCTCTTTCCCAGGTTGCCTCTTCTATCTTATGATTTCTCCACAATACTTTAACCAGAGGAATTTTCTTATTTCTCAATTCTTTAACCTCTCGTGCCAAAATCTTCACTGGCTCCTCTTCATAAGTCAAGTCGGGCTGGACCACGATATCTTGTGTCTTGATGATGTGTGCAGGGTCTGAACGATATCGTCGTAACATTGAAACATGAAAAACATTATGTATCCTATCCAGTTCGGGTGGTAGGGCTAACCGATAAGCTACTGGGCCTATACGTTCGATGACTTCGTATGGTCCAATGAATCTGGGACTTAACTTGCCTTTCTGCTTAAATCTCAGTACTTTCTTCCATGGAGAAACTTTAAGGAAAACTTTGTTCCCTACTGCAAATTCTATGTCTTTTCGTTTCAGGTCTGCGTACGACTTCTGTTTATCTGATGCAACCTTTAGTCTGTCTCGAATGATGTTAACTTTCTCCTGAGTCTCCTTTACAATGTCGGGTCCAAGAACTTTTTCCTCACTTAGTTCTGTCCAACATATTGGCGTTCTACACTTTCTTCCGTACAATGCTTCATAGGGTGCCATCTGTATGCTGGATTGGTAGCTGTTGTTATATGCGAATTCCATTAGGCTTAGGTACTTATCCCAGCTGCCTTTAAAATCCATAACACAGGCTCTCATCATGTCTTCCAAAATCTGAATTACTCTTTCAGATTGCCCATCCGTTTGAGGATGAAAAGCAGTGCTATAGCTTGCTTGGGTTCCGAGGGCTGTTTGGAGCTTTCTCCAAAAGTTCGAAGTGAACCGTGGATCTCTGTCCGAAATAATGGATGTCGGGACTCCATGCAATCGTACAATCTCTTTGACGTATATTTCTGCCAATTTATCCATTGAATAGTCCATTCGCACAGGCAGAAAATGAGCTGACTTAGTTAATCGATCGACAATTACCCATACAGCGTCATGTTTATCTCTCGTCATTGGCAATCCTGTGACGAAATCCATAGTGATGCGATCCCATTTCCATGTTGGAATTGTAATTTGCTGTAATAGTCCTGATGGCACTTGATGTTCTGCTTTCACTTGCTGGCATGTCAAACACTTAGTTACGAAATCTATGATGTCTCCCTTCATTCCTGGCCACCAATAGAATTTCTTCAAGTCTTGGTACATTTTTGTAGCCCCTGGGTGCATTGCGTAAGAACTACTGTGGGCTTCATGAAGAATCTTCTTTTTTATATCTCCTGTTGCTGGTATTATTGTCCGACTTTCGTAATATAAACTGCCGTCTCTTGAAATTTGAAACTTTGTACTTTTTCCTTCTTGTACTTGCTTGATCCATTTTTGGACTTGTTTATCTTTTTGTTGTGCTTGGTGGATTTCCTGAAAAAACGTGGGTCGTGTTTGCATTTCTGCTAGCAGTGCTCTTTCTTTGGTTGGTCTCAAACTGATCCTCATAGCCCTTAAAGCTTGCATTGATTTCCTACTAAGTGCGTCAGCAACGACGTTCGCCTTTCCTGGATGATAGTTTATGATATAGTCATAGTTTGCCAAAATTTGGATCCATTTCCTTTGTCGCAAATTGAGGTCCTTTTGTGTTGGCAGATACTTCAAGCTTTTGTGATCTGTATAAATGTAGCATTTTTCTCCATACAGGTAATGTTTCCATGTCTTGAATGCCAATACAATAGCTGCCAATTCTAAATCGTGTGTTGGATAATTCTTCTCGTATGGTTTAAGTTGCCGGGAAACATACGCGACCACTTTACCTTCTTGCATGAGTACACAACCTAAGCCAATGTGCGATGCATCGCTGTATATCACAAAGTCCTTACCGGACACTGGTTGCGTGAGTATCGGGGCATTTGTTAGCTTTCCTTTTAGTTTCTCAAAGCTTCTTTGACATTCATCTGTCCACTGAAATCTAGCATTCTTCCGAAGCAACTTGGTCATTGGGGCGGCGATAATGGAAAATCCTTTCACGAATCGTCGATAGTATCCTGCCAATCCTAGGAAACTTCTCACTTCTTTTACTGTCCTTGGCGGTTTCCAATCCAAAATAGCTTCTATTTTCTTAGGATCCACTCTGATGCCCTCAGCAGTTACAATGTGTCCCAAGAATGTCACTTCTTCCAGCCAAAATTCACACTTATTGAGCTTGGCATATAGTTGTTTTTCTCTCAATGTTTGCAATACAATGTGGAGGTGTCGATCATGTTCTTCTTTGTTCTTTGAATACACAAGAATGTCATCTATAAACACCACTACGAATTGGTCAAGGTACGGATGGAAAATTCGATTCATCAAATCCATAAATACCGCTGGTGCATTTGTAAGCCCAAAAGGCATTACAAGAAACTCATAATGTCCGTACCGAGTTCTGAAAGCAGTCTTTGAAATGTCCCCCTCCTTAATTGGCAGCTGATGGTATCCCGATCGGAGATCTATCTTTGAAAATACACTGGCTCCTTTGAGTTGATCGAATAAATCGTCAATGCGTGGTAGTGGATACTTGTTCTTGATTGTGAGTTTGTTCAACTGTCGATAATCCACGCATAGCCTTAAAGATCCATCTTTCTTTTTGACGAAAAGTACTGGTGCACCCCATGGGGAAACGCTTGGTCGTATAAAGCCTTTGTCGAGTAACTCTTGTAATTGCGTCTTCAATTCCTTGAGTTCCGCTGGAGCCATTCGGTATGGGGCAATCGACACTGGTGCAGCTCCCGGATAAACATCTATGGTGAATTCCACTTCTCTCTTAGGTGGTAATCCGGGTAGCTCATCTGGGAAAACATCGGGAAAATCACGCACCGATGGTATGTCTTGGATCCTAGTAGCGTCTTTCTTTGCTTCCATGGCGCTTACTAGATATGTCTCGCATCCTTTTTGTATTAGCTTCCTTGCCGTCACTGCCGATATTATGTTGTTCAAATAGTCGCCTCTTTTTCCGACTACTGTCACTTCCTCTCCGCAAGGGGTATGGAGCGTCACTCTTTTCTTCTCACAGTCAACTATTGCTTTATGCTTTGCTAACCAGTTCATTCCTAAAATTATGTCAAATTCCCGAAATGGTAATTCCATCAAATTTCCAGGAAATACCCTTCCGTGTATCCCTATAGGGCATTCTTTGATTACTTTGTTCGTAACTATTTCATCTCCTATAGGGTTTGTAACTAGTATACCGGACTTGACATATTCTACTGGTAATCCTTCTAAATTCTCACTATGCATGCATATGTACGAATGTGTGGATCCGGGATCAATTAAAGCATGTACAGGTTTGTTGAACATATAAAACGTACCAACAATGACGTCCGGTGCTTCTTCTTCTTCTCGGGTTCTCATCGCATATACCCTTGCTGGTGCACTTGTACTAGGCTGGTTAATAGTCTCTGATTGTGCCTTTTGAAAATTTGGATTACCTCCTCTTCCTCTACCTCGGCCTCTGCCAAAGATAAGCTGTGACCTCTCTGTTGGTGCAGGAGTAGTCATCTGTATTTTAGGGCAGTTCACCTTTATATGGTCTAGTGCTCCACACTCCCAGCATCCTTCAGTTAAATACCAACATTCGCCTCCATGTTTCCGTCCACAATGTTCACATAGAGGAAAAGTATATCTTTCAAAACTCGTGTTTCTTCCAAATCCTTCACTAATTCCTGGATTGTTACTTCTTCCTCGGCCTCTACTTAATCCTCTTCCGAAGCCTCTTCCAAACGACCCCGGTGCACTGGCTACAGATGTTTGATAACTCATACCTCGGCCTGACCTCTGATTCTGAAATCGCTCGCCTTGTTGCATAGAACTACTTCCTCCCTTGAATCTCTTTCGGGCTTGCTGAGGTCCCCCTAGGCCTCGAGTTTGTGTTCTTTTTTGCTGCATGCGCTGGTGCCTATTCCTCTCATCCACTTGTACTTTCTCAACGTCCAAAGCCTTTGCAACAAGCTTGGAAAATTCTGATATATCTATGACTACCAATTGCACTTTGATTTCATTGTTTAATCCTTCTAAGAATCTCTGGCATCTTTCCTGTTCTGTTTCTATCATTCTCCTCGCGTACTTACTAAGACGAGTGAACTCTTTTTCATACTCGGATACCGTCATTCTTCCTTGCTTTAAGTACGTGAATTCATTTCTTTTTGCATTTAAGTATGCCTCGGTGATATATCTCTTCCTAAACTCGGTTTGGAAAAATTCCCATGTCTGCTGTTCTGGTGGCACTCGCTGCTGCGTAGTCTCCCACCAAATGTACGCTTCTTCAACCAAAAGAGATGTGGCACAAATAAATCTTTCCTCTGGCGTGCACCTTAATTGATCCAATGCTCTAATAGTACTATCTAACCAGTATTCCGCTTCTTCAGATCCTTCTTCCCTACTAGCTTTAAATTCCTTAGCTCCATATCTCCTTAATTTCTCGATTGGGGGCTTTTTCTCTCTTTCGGCAGCAGCAGGTACCATTCCTGCCATTCGTTGAAATGCTGCTGCCATTTGTCGTAAATAAGCATCGGGGCCTTCCGCGGCCGCCGCTGCTGGTTGTGGCATATTTTCAAAATTCTCCTCTACATTTATAGGCACGGAGGCACGTGACTCGCCCTCCTCGTCTACGGCTCTCTGTGATTCAACTTCTTGCGACATTCTACAATCATATACATGTATATCATAATAAAGTTAGCAGCTGGTTTGGCTTGACCTATAAAATTTCCTATATGGCATGTACATAGATAAATTCCAATCGTAATTTCAGATCATACACTTAATATAAACATAACCTTATTTATTCACATAATCGTGTTTCATACATATTTAACATACATCATCACATACTCCTACTTATGGCCTATTTATATCTATTTACAACAAAATGGCCTATCTACTGTTGCATTTTTATCCGCTTATATACATAACCCAAAGGGGTAGCAAAATCATCAGTCCATCACAGCTCAATAAGTAGGAGCTAGGGGAAAGGTAGCACTATCTGAAGCAAACTCCATCGGATCTGGATCTACCTCGTTAGACTGAACTCTAGGAAGGTTACGAGGGAGTTCGTCCATTCTATCCTGTAACATCTCTACCCTTCCTTGCAAGGTCCTAGCCAAACGATTCACATTCTCAAGCTCTACTGTAGTTTGCCTCTTATCCACTTGTAACGCCCTAACATCTTCTATCAAGAGCCTAACATTATCTAGGGCTAACACTAAGTCTTCCCGGTCCTGAAGTCTCAAGTCTCTCAGCTGATCTATTACTTCCTCTTGCTCCTCCTGTTTCCTCTTCATTCTAAATATTTCCATTTTCAACTCTGCTATTTCCCGCTCTCTGGCTTCTATTTTAATTTTCTGGCGCAGATTCTCCTTTCCCAATTCAAAAAGCTTCTTATCTATGGCTTGTTCCTCACTTGTGCTGGCCCGAGAATAAGGTTTAGGACCTAAAACCAATTTAGCTGGTTGCTTCGAATCACTCATCTTCACTCCTGTTCTCAATAACACAATACAACTAATAAGTATCATAAACATAAACATCAGCTTATTAAAATTCCCTTCCTAAGCCTATGTGTCATGCATTCACAGTTTGATTCAACTAACTATCCAGAATCGACTAAACCTATGCTCTGATACCACTAAATGTAACACCCCATCTTAGCCTACGTTTATAGACCAAGATGGACTGTTATCTCATAATGATTGAGTCTTAATATTTTACTTAGCCAATTTTAAGTGTAGATTTTAAAAAAAATTTGCCAGAGTTTCCCCTATATTTAGGGGTCCCAAGTGTCGCCAAAACTGATTTTTTTTTAAAACAATTTTGTTCTCAATCCAACAATCTCAATCAATCTCAAACACTTCCATAGTCGAACTCCTTATACCCTCCACTACAACCTGCATTAAAGTTTCACACTTCTATACACACATCCATACACACTAATTCATACAACATACATTAGTTAATATACTTAGCACACGTACTATGGTCTTTTACTAGTCATACATACAATTCTTAGTTACACTAACATATGTACATGCCATTCTAGTTACATTACTTATAATATCTTTCTATCCGAAGAGTTGCCAACACCAGCTGCTCGGAACACTGTAGAAACCAGCTTCGTGCTCAACCTACGAGTTTAGAAAGGAAACTAAACTCGCTAAGCGTTTGCTTAGTGGGTACATAAATCATTGCATTTCATAAATAAAATAAATGAGTAATTCAAAACATGCAATTGAATACTTTAATTAAATGAATAAGATATAAACATAATGATAAAAGATTAAATCCCATATTCTGAATTTATAAAGTACTCATTTTGCTTTTATCAATTTAGGTGCTCTACTGGTCTAACAGAACATCAGCGGATAAGGAAGAGTCGTGATAAACATATCTCATCATGATCATATTTCATTATCTTTCATCATATTTCTTGCACATGTGCCAATGGCCATTATCATTGCATCATTGATCATATCATTGTAATCATCGGCCTTCAGCCGGAATATCATATCATGTCATAAGCAGTACTGCAGTAATAGTATGATGCATCATACCCTTATCTCAAGGGTTCTGATATACCAAGTAGAGCATAAATAATTTATTAAATTACTTTGATCATGATATTCAATAAACCATGATTTGTCCATAATGCATGTATTGTCGGAATAGCTTGTCATGATGCCTTTCTGATCATTTCCAATTCTCCTTCATGTCATTTTATATGATTTAACATCAATCCATATCATAATATTCAAGTTTTAACACATTTAGAAAAATGACCAAAGGAATAGTAGCGCGGCGCGTAAAATCGGCAACGCAATGGCGCGCGACAACTAAATGGTAAAATCTGTTTTTACTGCTGAAAATCAGTCAACTTTGGCAACGGTTTTGACCAAGTAAACAAACTTATTTTTGGCTGAATTTTTGAAGGAAAACACTTTCATAAGTTAACTAAATGCATGTAAAATTTCGTCGAAAAATTCTTTCGTTTGCCCCTTCAACGGACTGCCCAAAATGAAAGCTGCAGAATGGTGCCCAAAAGGGACCATTCGGCCCAATTTTCCAAACTTGAGGGAAATTCATTTTTTTCTTGCAAAATTGATTTTTTAGAATCCTTTTGTGATACCATTGAAGGACTAAGGGTCCCTCTTCCAAAAATCAAACCAAAGGAGTGATTAAAAACTCATCAAAGTTTATGAATAATTGCATAAATTTAGCTAGTTTGTTTTGTTTTCATTCTTTTCACAATCAATTGATTACAAATGGTTCAAGAGCACTTTCCCACATATTTACCACACATAATAACATCATTTCAAAACCATTTCAAAAATCCCATAATGCAAAATATGTGAATTAATTGAAAAGGCAATGATTTAAGTACCAAACCTTAATTCTTTTCACTTGTTTCTAGTTCTTTTATGTCTTCTTTGCTTCCTTCTCTCTCACTTCTTGATTTCCTATAATTTTCATAAAATCCATGTCAAGAACATAATAAAATTTAAGTGCTTCATGCCTTCTTTTGCTAACTAAACTACTAGTCATCCTTTTTATCCTTAATCTTATATGTGCAAATCACCTCTTTCACTTTTCCTCAACTTCTTAAATTTTCTATAATCATCATATTTATTCTTTCATTTTTTTATCTTACAAATACTATAACCAATGAAAAAAATAGAACCATAGATGAATTTCCTTACCTCAAAATCTTATTCTCCACCAAAGTTTGCAATCTCTCCCAATTCTCCAAATTTGGCTACGTGAAAAGAAAAACAATCTCTCTCTCTTTTCCCTTCCTCCTATTTTCGGCCAAGCAAGAACAAAGAGAGTTCTTGGCTTTATTTTTGTGGTGTTCTCTCCTCCAAATGGCAGCCAAGAGAGGTTGATAGGTCATGGTGTAGATGTTGATTTCCCATTGGTACACATATGTGAGAGAATGGCCAATTCTCATTGGTCCAAATGTCTCCTTCTTTAATTTATTTACAACCCAAGCCCTTGGACTTCATCTTAATTATATTTTGGCCCCTCAACCTCATTGTGCTGTAATTTTATGCTCTAAGGTGTGAAAAGACCAAAATACCCTCCGGCGGTTACTCGTTCGTAACTTTTAAACCGCGCACTTTCGCCGAATGCTGTGGTACACTTTTTGACTCAGTTTTTCCTCTACTTTTCATTTTTGAGATCCTTTATTACTTTCGAGACACTTTTAAAAATGACCATGATGCCCCTGGTCAAAATCCCCTATATCTTCCAAACCGTACTTTTTCGGGAAAAACCGTGTCGCACCGTTACTGTCCGATTTTTCTCTACTTTCCATTTATGGAGTCTGTTATGTGCACTATTAAGGACCTCCGGAACAACTTTTGGTAATTACGGTCACCTCCCCAAAACTTTACAATCTTTTCAAATAGGTCCTTTCAATTTTACAGAACTTCCCTTCACTTCGCGCTTTTGAGTAGCTTCTCGGGAGGGTTCCTCTTACTGTACATGGACGTACTGTACATATGTACAAATTGGGTCGTGACAAGTAACACTGCCTTTGTTCTTGTTCAACCAGAGTCAATTATGGAGGAACCAACGATTGGAGGTTTGATTATAAATCTTTTATTTGATTATATTTACAACATTCTTACGTTTTGATTCATGAATTGTTTAAGCATACGATGTTATTGCCATATTTTCATTTAAATGTTTCTATTATTCGTTTTGATATTGAGTCTTTCAGCAACCTAAATTATTAAACTTAATAGTATATTTTATAGATCAAATTGTCCATTCATCCAGTAGCCTAAATCATTGAATAAATTATCAAAACCCTAAACTATTATTTTATTTCCAAAACTTTTAAACCCTAAATTATTCCGTTAAAATCTCACAAACCTAATTGTTTTCTAAAATCTCAATTTATCTCCAGAATCAAAGTTTCTTCTAAAAACATAAATCAAAACCTTAATTTATTTTAAAGTTTCTCACCCCGTAACCCTTTCCCCAAACTATTCTACCTAAAGCCACCAAAACCCTAATTACAAAACTTTAGTTTCCAAAACTCTAATCCAGGAAAATCTTAATTTATTCCCGAAATTCCAAAACCTCATTTTTTCAAACCTCCATCTAGTAAACTCTAAGAACCAAACCCTAATTTGCCTTATATTTCCTAAAACCCCAAAATAGCTTTTCAATTATCAAAACCCTAAATTATTTTCTTAAATTCTAAAATTTAAAGTTGCTTTATTAAATCCTAATTTGTTTTCCAAATATCCAGTAATCCTAAAAATTAACTTTCAAACCTTAGATCCCGAATTCTTAAGTTCTTCTTCCAGAACCATAAATTATTCTTCAAACAAATCCTAAAGTGCTTTATTTTTCAAAAAACCCTAAAACCTTATTTTCTCAAACCCTTAATCCTATAACCCTAATATCTTAAGGATCCAAAACCCTAAATTCATGATGTTAGCCCTAATCAATTCTATTTTTTCAAAAACCCTCACAGTAGCCTAAATAATAATAATAATAATTCCAAAATCCCTGTAATATCCCAAAGTGTACCCTAGAAGTCTTGATATAATTGTTGTTTTAATTGGATTTAATGTATGTGTGTAGTTGGAAAGAAAAAGGAAGTGAAGAGAGAGTGTATATGTTGTATATATAGCAATATATACAACATATACAAGTCAAGTTAGTGGAGGTCAAAAGATGATTAGTTAATGATATTAAATTAATTAAGTTAATTAAGTGGAATTTGAGTTGTGGAAGTGGAAGAAGATATTTTATTATTTTAATATTAAATACTTGGAGGAGAGGGTTTTGAGGAGTTAGTGGGTGAGAATTTGACTTTGTCTCCTTTGCTTTCTCCTTTCTTTCTTTCTTCTTCGTGATTCACCTTCTTCTTCTCTTATTTTCTTTGTTTTGGCCGGCACTCCATAGCAAGAGAGCAAGAGAGATATTTGATCTTCCAAACTCAAGATTGAAGGAAGTTTTCAAGGGATCAAGTTGGAAATTTAAGAGTTTCTTCATTCTTGGTAAGTTCTCTACTTGATTCTTTGATTTTCTTTGAGTTTGTGAGTTGAGGTTGGGGTTGACTTGTGTTTGTTTGATTGTGGTGTGTTTAAGAGTGTTTGGTTCCATTGATTTTGGATTTTGGGATGGATGGAAGGAAAGAGTAAGTTGTTAAAAGAGAAAGTGTTGTGGTTGTGTTTGGGTTTGTGGTGATGATTATGATTTGTGTTTGAGGTATGTTTTTAGTTGTTTTGTGTTTTTGCAAGTTTGTTATGGTTTTTGGGTATGTTTAGTTAAGTTTGTTTGAAGTAGAAGATGGTGGAAGTGAGAGGATTGTTAGATGTGAGGTTGTTGTCACCGAAATCTGTATTTTTGGCCTAACACGCCCATGAGCATGGCCAAGTCTTTGGGCGTGTCGATTGTTCTGTGTTGCAGTAGCATTTACACGTCCAGTGACACGCCTATGTCACTGAGCGTGTCATAGCTACTGTGTTGGTGAAGGATTAACACGGCCTTGAACACGCCCATGTTGTTGGACGTGTCAATATTTCTGTTAGACAGAATGTATTACACGTTCAGTGACACGCCCGTGATTCTGAGCGTGTCAAAGCTTTTGTGTTGTGAGTTAGGGCACGGTCAGGGACAAGCCCGTGTTGTTGAGCGTGTCATGTTTAGAGTTTGCCCTAGATGATTCTTAGCTTTATTATCTTATATGTATCTCTAAGTGAGTGTGTATGATTACCTTTGGTTTAGGTTGTGAAGAAGTTGAGTTGCCCTAACCTAAGTATTGAGGATTCTTGGAGGAGGAAGTGTATAGGTTGGTGTGAATTGGTTTTGAGGTAAGTACAAACTACATGGTTGCATATACTTATATGGTTTTGATACTTAATACACATTTGATTGTAAATGTGTTAAGTAATCCATTGCATTGTTGATGTATATTAAAAATGTATGTTAATGCAATTGGTTGTGTACACTTGAATGATTAATTGATTTAATGTGATTTGAGATATAATGAGATATAAAACAAATGTGATTGGCTATGATGATGGTGTTAATGCAATTGATATTGTATATTATCTTGATGAGATATGAAGCCATGGTTGTTGGCTATAATGATGCAAATGAGATGATTGAGGCATGGTTGCCTATTTTGATTATGAAAATGAAATGAGAAATGAATTGAGAAAGAAATGTATAAAGATATAAATGAAAAGATTGTGTGTCTAATGTGTTATTCAACCTTTAGAGTTCTGGGTTTGGTGGCATGCCTATAAAGTACTGGATAGGTGAAAAGACCGGGTCGTAAGCCGATTCCAGTTGAAAAATGTGAAATGATAAATGTGAAATGTGATGTTTTTAGGGTGAAAAGACCGGGTCGTAAGCCTCAAAAATAGTAACAGTCTTGTCGGGTTGAGGCTTTCCTCGGGTTTAGCCGGGTTGAGGTCCAAGAGACTGGGTCTGTTACACTATCCATGGATAGAGATATATATATAGCTTACGGGCTTGATGATTGTGATTATGGACCAAAGCAGTAACTCTGAACTTTGAATAACATATTAGTTTCTTTTTGGGCCCATGTTTGTCTTTGTTTTCAATGTGATTTATGAATGATGAAATAAATAAATAATGAGATTCTTGAGAATCATTTATATGTTTGAAAGTATGACATTTGCAGTTCATTATAGTATAATATTATTATAGTTTGTACCACTGAGCCGTTGGCTTAGCGCGATTGTGGTTCATCGCGCAGGTGACGGGGAAGAACCAGAGAGTTCCTCTAGGCCGAGTAGAGTCTAGATTTTTGAGGTGTTGATAGTGGAGCTTAAAGATCAAAGACATACTGCCAAACATGTATATATTTTATGTTTTGTAAAACTTGAGTTTTGATGTATAAGTATTTGTAAATATTTGTTATGTTTTCCGCTGCATTTTAAATAAACATTTATATATTGTGTTTTATAATATAACTTAAATGTTTTAAATTTGTTCATATAATTGTAAAAGAAGTGAGTCATTTGGTTAGTAAACCGTGGCATTCCTATATTCAGTATACGTATATTACGATCGTAATAGCATGATGTGTACGTATACGGGGTAAAGGGGTGTTACAATCCCAAAACCCTAAATGTTAATTAAAGAATCCTAAATTGAGACATAAACCTAAATTTGTATCTTTATTTACTTTATTTAATTTTAGATTTGATTACGTAGTTTATTATATATTTTGATTTATTTAATTTATCATGGATGGATATTCTCTTTATTAATATGATTATTATTTGTTTGTTTTGGTATTAAAATTGTAAGAGGTATGTTTCCACTTTATGGATACCTTATTAGTTAAATTTTATGTAATTTAAATTGCTTTTATATTTTGGACCAATGTAAAGGATATGTTTCCACCTTTCGGTGGGTGTCCTATTTAGTTTTAGACATGGACGATGTAAGGACATGTTTCCATCCTCGGATGGGTGTCCGTTTATTTGTTTTGCTTTGACATTGCTTTAATTTTAATATAATGATGCCTTATTTTAATTATTGCATGCAGTATGGATAATATTGTCATATTTAAGAATTTTATAATATTAAGACCTGCAAAGGAGGACGGTTTCAATGAACCGGGCTTTGTGGGGGTGCTGGGCCATTTCTCTCCTTCCCCACACGTACGTAACTTTCTGAACCCATTAGGGGGTTGTAGATTCCTTAGGAATCGAGTCATCCACCCCTTTCTTTTTCCCGGCCCGTCTAGGTGGCAACTCCATTTTCTCCAAGCTTAGGCCCGTGTTCTCTAAGTCCCTGAGCCTAAATAGTGCCAAAGTCGCAAGAACCATTCCACCGAGAGTGGGAAAAAAATCCCCGCTCACACATTCCTTTCTTTGATCTTCTTGCCTCTTCACATTAGTGATCATTAGATTTATCATAAGAGTCACAACAACTCATGGTAGGTTATTGGGCCTACAAGCCAATAAAGAGAAAGCTAAAATCTCATGAAGGCTTGAAGGGATAACTAGGGATTGATATTTAATAGGGTGAATAATAGTTTTCGCTAACCAAATAATGAATATATCATCTCTCCCTTAAATAAGCAAAGTTCAATTTCGTCTTGAAAGTTTGTCAAAGCATGTTTTGAGATCAACTAGGACCTAGACAAAAGTCATTATGCAGGAGACCTCTCTAAGTAAGCATACACAACTCAATGCTATAGAATAATTCTCTTACATAGTAAAGTCATTCGGATCATGATGCACAGAAACACTAATTTGTGAACATCAAGCTAGATTCATCATCGGTTGAGCACCAAAATGAACAAAGACAATTAAAAATTTACTGAAAATAATTTATTCAAACAAACATAATTTGAAAAACATAATTATTCCGATTAAATATTAAAGAAAACAAAATTAAAGAGCAACATTCAAGCTAAGGGAAGTTCGTTGAGTTGAGCTTCTTCTCTTTTTACATCTTGAATACTCTCATCTTGAAAGGAGGATAAGATAAAATCTTCCTCCAATCCTCTTCCTACCATAAAGGTTGATATTAGGCTTATCAGGCTTACCATAAATCTTGGATCTCGTGCATTAAATGAGCACATTTATTTCTCTCATGCCATTGCATTTCTTGAAATTGACAGAAGGCCTTGACATCGAAGTTTGATGGAAAAGGATCGTGTAGTAGTCGAGGAGTCAACGGTTGTAATAACCTATTTTTCTGTAACTTGTTGAAAACCCAAGACAGAGGTTTTTCCAACTCTGAAAACCATCTTTTACTTCGTTAACCAGTTGCATTAACATCGACTTCCTTATTTATACTTTGATTGCCAGACTGATAATTCTATTTTATAGAAAAACATTTCTTCTCTCTTTCCCACTCTTTTATTTGTAAACTAGCTTGAAGAAGATCTTTGAACTCCCTGATAAGGGTGTGAGATAGTCTTTTACAGAGGTTGGGTAGGATGCCTCTGGCTATCATCCTAATCTAGTCTTACTCATCAGGCCACCTTTTGAGAAGCGCAACCTTATTTCTCCATCTCTAGACATAATCAACAAAACTTTATTTTGTTTTTGCCTAATAGTCTCCACCATAGTCAGGGTCACTTCCAACTCGACATTGTACCCATACCGCTGAATGAAGGCTTTGTACAATATATCACAATCTTTTTGGGTACTTTCCTCTAAGGTGTTGAATTAGTTTTGCACAACAAGATCCAATGAGAGCATGATATACCTTAGAGTTTGAGCCTTAGAAGCTCTAGTAGACTGCATGGCAGTGATATATTGCTTAACATACAAGTGAAGATTTCATGCACAATTGTACCTAATGAAGGAAGGCATCTTAAACTTAGAAGGGACCTCCTCATCTTGTTCGAACAACTTGTCGACCTCTGACATTTCTTTAGTTTTCAGCTTCTTTTCAAACTTCTTTTCCAAATTGACAATCAACTTCTCGACATCTAAAGTTTCAATCTCTTCCATGGCTGATCTTTCCACAACCTTTGGCTCCTTCTTCTTATCTTGAGGATCTTAAAAATATTAAGCCCAGTCATCATCATTACCAATGACTACTTTGTCCTCATCAAAGGCTACTTCACTGACCTTAGCCTTC
This sequence comes from Garcia nutans, assembly GCA_947685225.1. Classification (NCBI taxonomy): domain Eukaryota; kingdom Viridiplantae; phylum Streptophyta; class Magnoliopsida; order Malpighiales; family Euphorbiaceae; genus Garcia; species Garcia nutans. The sequence goes on from CANTUV010000068.1 coordinate 9,658,584, forward strand.
CCTTTGTCCTTCGACTTCTTAGTGCTGGCAGATGCCTCCGCAGTGTTCCCCAAAAGTGCAGCCAGTTGGCTCTTCATAGTCTAAGCCATGGCCTCCTTCAATTCTTCCATCGTGGCATTGAGGACGTCATCCACCATCCTTTGAATATGTTCGAGATCCATTGCTCTTGGTGAGATGCTAATTGAGTTGCTACTGGATTCTATGTCACTGGCATAGGTTGGGTTGTCTGTAGACCCTTAATTTTTGACCTAGTCCGATCCAATATATTTTAATTAGTCCAAAATTATTTTTGTGTTGTCCAATATATTTTAATTAGTCCAAAAAAAATTTTGTTATCTTAACTAGATAATTAATAAAAAATAAAAAACTAATAATAATAAAAATAAAAATAAAAATAAAAATCGGCGACGGAAAAATCAGCGACGAAAAAATCATCGCCGAAAATCAGCGTGGGACGAAATGGCTTGTAGGCTGATTTTCGCAGCGCTTTTTTTTTGCCAGCAAAATTTTTTCGACGCAAATTTTTTCGAAACCAAATACAATTAGGTTTCGGTTTCCTTTTCTTAATTAATGTTAGATTCTGTGAATAACTAAACTTAACCAAAAAAATCTTCTATAAATAAGGACTAAAACAACACAGAAAGGGATCAGATTTAGGGAGGAGAAATTGAGACTAAAATTGAGGAGGAAAACTTTGAATCAATCAGACTTTTTGAGAGAGCAAACAAACAATTCAATCCATCAAAGGTAGCAAAGCTTGTCTTTGTTCTTGTTCATCCAATAAGTGATTTTTGGGGGAACCAACAAACGAAGATATGAATTTTTTTTATTTGTTTCATTAATTCACAGTAGCTTCATCATTCAAAAATCTTAAAATTCTTGTTTATATTTCTTCAAAATCAAAAAACCCTAGAACCTCAATTCACCTTTTCTAAAGTTTAAAAACCTTAATTCGTCTCTTTGTTTTTCAAAAATCTTAAAATAGTTGTTTTTGTTTCTTCAAAATCTTAAAACCCTAATTTGCTTTTCAATTTTTAAAAACCCTAAATTGAATCTGTTTCTTTCCAAAAACCCTAAAAATTATCCTTCTGTTTCTTCTAAACCTTAAATCCCTAATTTGTCTTTTCTGTTTTCAAAAACCACAAAAACCTTAAATCATTTCTTTTTTCTCCAAAAACTTTAAAATGCAAACCCTAATCTCTATCCCAAAAAGTCAGTAGCCTTATTTTTTTTAAGCATCAAAAACTTTAACCCTAATTAATCCTTCTATTCAAAATCACACAGTAAGCATTATTCTTTTAAAAAATAACATTAGTTACTCAAAATTCCAAAACCCTATTTTCTAAATTTGAAACCCTAAAATCTTAATTTTCAACACCGAAACCTACAATCCTAAAAGCCAGTTTTCAAAATCTTCAGGGTCAGGGCCCCGACCCCACAAGGGGTGCTGCCCCCTTGACCCCCGCCACTAACCGGCTAGCGGGACCGCTGTATGGGCTCAGGTCAATATTTATTTATGTATTATAAATCTTTATGTTTAACTTCCTTTATTATGTTTATTCTAAATACAAACCTAAACCCTAGTTTGATTCATTAAAACCTTAATCCATTTCAGTTCCCTTAAAACTTACAGTAGCCTAAACCAATAAATTCCAAAACCCTAAACATTAAATAAAGAATCTTAAATAGAAATAGTAAACTTCAATTTGTATCTTTACTTACCTTATTTGATTAGGTAGTCTATTATATGCTTTAATTTATTTTCAATGCTTTGTTGATTTATTTAAGTTCAATGCTTGATTTATTTAGTTTATCATGGATGGATGTTTACATTCTATTGATGTTTAATATCTTTGATGAATGATTTATGATGAATGGTTATTTACTTTTATTGATTTATTTAGATTTCCAAATGTTGTAAGAGGTATGTTTCCACTTGGTGGGTACCTCATTAGTTAAATATCATGTAATTTAAATTGCTTTAGAACCAATGTATAGGACATATTTCTACCTTTCGGTGGGTGTCCTATTTAGGCATGGATTATGTAAGGGCATGTTTCCATCTTCGGATGGGTGTCCATTTATTTGTTTGTTTGGACATTGTTTCGATTTTCAATATATCGATGCTTTATTTTAATTATTGTGTGTAATATGGATAATGTTGTTATATTTAAGAACTTTATAATATTAAGACCTGTAAAGGAGGCCGGTTCTAATGAACCGGGCGTTGTGGGGGTGCTGGGCCATTTCTCACCTTCCCCACACGTGCCCAACTTTTCGAACCCATTAGTGGGTTGGGGATTCTTTAGGAATTGAGTCATCCACCCCTTTTTTTACCCTGCCTGTCCGGGTGGCGACTCCATTTTCTTCAGACTTAGGTCCGTGTTCTCTAAGGCCCCAAGCCTAAATAGTGCCGAAGTCGCAAGAACCATTCCACCTAGAGTGGGTGCGAAAAATTGGTTTATTTGGTTTGTTCTTTTTCTAATATGACTTAAGTACATTGTAAGCTCAAAATAAATATTTTTTTAAAAGTCCAAAAGACCAAAGCTATTTTCAAAACTTTTTAAGATGGTCTTTGGACATAAGACTTTTCTAAAAATACAAATAAAAAATTCTTTTGCTCATGGCCCAAATACTAAGCCCAAAATCTATTTTTTCTAAAATCTTTTTACAAGGGGCTTAGAAACAAAATTATTTTCATCCAACCTTTTCTTACAAAGAGCTTGCAAATTATTTAGGTCAATTACGAAATACCAAAAATCAATTGTGAGCCTAGTTTATACTAAGAATAAATTAACCATGGGCTTGTTTTTGGCATAAACCAATAGTTACTCTTTTCAAGTGAGAAATCTATCTATAATAAACCTCTTAATTTAGTTTTAATCCAATATAGCATAAAAGCTACTATAGTTGGTTGAATGGATTAAAACCTAATTAATGGGAATTACTATGAATGGATTTCCATTTTCGAAAATATAACTATTGGTTGAAACGTTCGAGGGAAATATTCGAAAACAAGATACCCCATGTTGGTATTTTGTTAACCATATACCTAGGCAAAGTGACTCGCCATTCGTGTGTGGATGTTATAAGGTTTGAAGGAACGTCCTATTTGTCTTTGTTTGTCTATTGTTTGTGCATACATGCATACATGCATACATTTGCATCTCATATCCTTTCAGGCTCACAGCCCTGGATTACGATAATTTAAAAGCTCATGACAATCCGACCTGCATCGGAAGCGAAGAATCTAGCAATGACTCAATCACTTGTTCACCAAAAACAATGGATCCCGAAAAAATTCAAAGAATGGTGGATGATGCCCTCAATGCCAAGATGGAAGAAATAAAAGAGGCCATGGCCGAGACAATAAAGAATTAACTAGCTGCAATTTTAGGAAACAATGCCGAAGCATCTGCTAGCACTAAGAAGCCAAAGGACAAGGGGAAGGGTGAAGTAGTTTTTGATGATGATAAGGTGATCATTGATGATGGTGATTAGGCTCAATACTACCAAGATCTTCAAGACAAAAAGGAGCCGAAGGTTATTGAGAAGGCAACTATTGAAAAGACCGAGACTTCTGATGTTGAAAAGATGATTGCTGATTTAGAAAAGAAATTTGAGAAGAAACTGAAAACCGAAGAAATGTCCGAAGTTGACAAATTATTTGAGCTAGATGAAGAAGTTCTGTACAAGTTTAAGATGCCATCTTTTGCGAAGTTTGATGGAACCGAAAATCCTCATCTCCATGTGAAGCACTATATCACTGCTATGCAGTCTGCCTGAGCTACTAAGGCTCAAACTCTAAGGTACTTTATGCTCTCATTGGACCTTGTTGTCCAAAATTGGTTCAATACCTTAGATGAAGGAACACAAAAGAGTTGGGATTTGCTATACAAGGCCTTCATCCAACAATATGGATACAATGTTGAAATGGAAGTTACCTTAATGGAAGTTGAGTCCATTAGGCAAAGGCCAAATGAGAATTTTGTGGACTATGTGAAGAGATGGAGAAACAATGCTGCTTTGCTCAAGAAAAGGCCCGATGAATCTTATCAAATAAGAATGATCGTGAGAGGCATCCTACCCAATCTCCATGAAAGGTTGTCTCACACCCTTATAAGGGATTTCAAAGATCTTCTCCAAGCTGGTCTATAAATTGAAGAGTGGGAAAGGGAGAAGAATCGCTTTTCAATAAAAAGGAATGAGAAAGGGAACTACCAGTCGGGAAATCAAAGCACACAAAAAGAAGTTGATGTTAATGCCACTAGTGAAGGAGGAATGAGGCAATTTTCAGAATTAGGGAAGACACTGTCTTGGGTTCTCAATAAGCTACAAAAGAGGGGATTATTACAACCCTTGACTCCTCGTCCTTTGCCTAATCCTCTTCCACTTAACTTTGATACTAATGCATTTTGCCAATTCCATCAAAGGCCTGGACATGAAACGGATAATTGTATGAAGTTGAGGCATGAGATCCATAATTTAATTTATAATGGCAAGTTGCCTGAGCCGGACAAGCCCAATACCAAAGGTAATCCATTTCCAAGGTTCAACAGGGTGCCACCACCAGCAACCTTCATGGTAGGAAAAGGCTTAGAAGAGGATTTTGTTTTATCATCCTTTCAAGATGGGGATATTGAAGATATGAAAGGAAAAGAAGCTTAAACTCAACAAACTTTCCTTAGCTTGAATGTTGCTTTTTCAATTTTACTTTCTTTAATATTTAATTGGAACTATCGTGTTTTTCAAATTTAAATTTGTTTGAATAAATTATTTTTATCAAAAATTTTGTTGGTCTTTGTTCATTTTGGTGCTCAACCAATGAGGAATCTAGCTTGATAATTCATGAATTAACATATATATGCATAATGACTCGGATGACTTTACTAGGAGAGGGAATTGCTCAATAACATTGAGTTGTGTATGCTTACTTAGAGAGAGCTCCTGCATAATTGTCTTTGTCTAGGTCTTAGTCAGTCTTAGAACATGCTTTGACAAACTTTCGAGGCAAAATTGAACTCTGCTTATTTAAGGGAGAGGTGATCTAGGCATTGTTTGATGAGCCAACAACTAGTATCCACCCAATTAGATATCAATCCTTAGTTGTCCCTTTGAGCCTTCATAAAATTTTAGCTTTCTTTTCATGGGCTTACAAACCCCGACAACCTACCCTGAGTTGTTGTGATACTTTTGACAAGTCTTATGATCACTAAGATGAAGAGATAAGAAGATCAAAGAAAGAAATGAATAGTCAAGACTATGAAGATAATTGAAGTTCTCAAGACCATAAGGGTAGTTGAAGTTCTCAAGACCATAAGGGTAGTTGATGTTTTCAAGACCATAAGGATAGTTGATGTTCTCAAAACCATAAGGGTAGTTGAAGTTCACTTACTATCTCCAATATATCAAGACAACATCAACATCGGAGTAACAAATGATTTATCCCTGTTAAAGAAGATTTATGTTACTCCACTCATCCATTATTGGAAGCCCAAGTTAGTACAAATAAGACAACTCTCTTAGAGCTAGAACCAAACAAAAAAAAAGGAGAAGAGAAGAGGAAACAAAAGAAAAAGAAAAAAGAAAAGAAAAAGGACAAAAGGAAAAAAGGAAAAGGAAAAAGGAAAAAAAGATAAAACCTAAAAAGGCAGTTCTGAAAGCCAACTGAGTTCTCTTTTACCTAAAGCAACAAAAGGCTTCAATTTGGTTCATAAGGACATTTTGACTTGAAAAAGGAGAAAGACCATCTGTAGACCCTTAATTTTTGAGACGATTGAGGTTTTGGGTTCTGGACCTGAGAAACAAACAATTGAAGCAATTCAAAGACAGCAAAGCTTGTCTTTGACCTTGTTCATCCAAGAAACAAATTTTGGTGTAACCTGCAAACCAAGGTTTGAATTCTTAATTTCTTGTTATTTTTTCACAATAGCTTAATCATCTAACTGTTTCTTTTAATTCAAAAACCTAAGAACTCTAATTCACCTTTTCTAAAGTTTAGAAACCTTAATTCGTTGCTTTGTTTTCCAAAAAGCTTCAAATTATTATTTTTGTTTCTTCAAAATCTCAAAACCCCATAACCCTAATTTACTTTCCAAATTTTCAAAACCCTAAAATTGAGTTCTGTTTCTTTCCAAAAGCCCTAAAAATATCTTTTTTGCTTCTATAAACTTTAAATTGTTTGTTTATTTTCATAAAACTTCATAAAATTATCAAATTGATTTTCAAACCCTAGAAACCTCATGTATTCACCGAAACCCTAATTAAAAAATTCTAAAACCCTAATTCAAATTTAAAACTAAACAATAAACCTTAAACTAGCTAACCTAAACCCTAATTTCTCTAAACCCAAATCCTTTAAGCTTTAAAAACTTTATAAACATAAATGTTATAATTTTTACATAGTAAGCTTAAAACAAAATACAATGAGTAACCGTAAGTCATAAATCTAAGTATTTTAAAGTGTCCAAACCCTATTTTCATGATTTCACCATTCAAACACTAATTTGGTTAATCAAAGAACTTTATCAACCTTTTAAAACATAAAACCTTAATCTATTTTAATTCCTTTAAAAACTCACAATAGCCTAATTCTACAAATTCCAAAACCCTAAACACATAAAATAAAGAACCCAAAATGGAAACAATAGCCATAATTTAGATTTTTATTTGCCTTATCAATTCTATATTTGATTATACTTTGATTTATTTTATATGCTTTAATTTATTTAAGTTCAATGCTTCGTTTATTTAATTTATCATGGATGGATGTTTACTTTCTATTGACGTTTAATACCTTTGATGAATGATTTATTTATGATGAATGGTTATTTACTTTTATTGATTTATTTAGACTTCCAAATGTTGTAAGAGGTATGTTTCCACTTGGTGGGTACCTCATTAGTTAAATATCATGTAATTTAAATCACTTTTCTATTTTAGAACCAATGTAAAGGACATGTTTCTACCTTTCGGTGGGTGTCCTATTTAGGCATGGATTATGTAAGGGCATGTTTCCATCTTCGGATGGGTGTCCATTTATTTGTTTTGATTGGACATTGCTTTGATTTTAATATAACGATGCTTTATTTTAATTATTGTGTGTAATATGGATATTATTATTATAATTAAGAATTTAATAATATTAAGACATGTAAAGGAGGCCGGTTCTAATGAACCGGGCGTTGTGGGGGTGCTGGGCCATTTCTCACCTTCCCCACACGTACCCAACTTTCCGAACCCATTAAGGGGTTGGGGATTCCTTAGGAATCGAGTCATCCACCCCTTTCTTTTTTCCCGGCCCGTCCGGGTGGCGACTCCATTTTCTCCGGACCTAGGTCCGTGATCTCTAAGGCCCCGAGCCTAAACAATGCCGAAGTCGCAAGAACCATTCCACCGGGAGTGGGGGCGAAAATCCCCACTCACATTGGTGACTCCACTAGGTTTAAGAGAAGTTGATTCCGTTGGTCTTTATATTATTTTATTCCTTCTTATAATGATATTATCAATTGCATCATACTAGATTGCATTGTGTGCGTGAGTTAGGACGCCCGTGTTACCCGTGTTGTATTATGTAAGGGATACCATACTTTCACTCAAAGTATGGAGATCGAGCATGGCATAACCACTCATAGCCTCGTACCATTTGGTATATACTTGCTATGGGAACATAAGCCTCTTTGCCCAAAGACTAAAGCTTATGTAATTGGCCTAGTTACTTTCCTTAGGTTTTACCCCAAATGCATGTTGTTTCACTATGGTTAATTTATCTTTGCTTAAATCATGGCTTATTTGGTTTGTTCTTTTTCTAACATGACCTAAGTACATTGTAAGCTCAAAATAAAATTTTCTTTAAAATCCAAAAGACCAAAGCTATTTTCAAAATATTTCAAGATGGTCTTTGGACATAAGACTTTTCAAAAAATAAATCAAAAATTCTTTTGCTCATGGCCCAAATACTAAGCCCAAAATCCATGTTTTTTCTAAAATCATTTTACAATGGGCTTAGAAACAAAATTATTTTCACCCAACCTTTTCTTACAAAGAGCTTTCAAAATATTTAGGTCAATTATGAAATACCAAAAATCAATTGTGAGCCTAGTTTATACTAAGAATAAATTAACCATGGGCTTGTTTTTGGCATGAATCATTAGTTACTTTTTCAAGTGAGAAATCTATCTATAATAAACCTCTTAATTTAGTTCTTATCCAATATAGCATAAAAGCTACTTTAGTTGGTTGAATGGATTAAAACCTAATTAATGAGAATTACTATGAATGATTTCCATTTGTGAAAGTATTGGTTGAAACGTTCGAGGGAAATATTCGAAAACAATATGCCCCATGTTGGTATTTTGTTAACCATATACCTAGGAAAAGACACTCGCCATTCGTGTGTGGATGTTATAAGGTTGGAAGGAACATCCTATTTGTCCTTGTTTGTCTATTGTTTGTGCATACATGTATACAGTTGCATCTCATATTATTGATCCTCTCTGGCTCACAGCCCTGGATTATGAAAGTTCAAAATCCTACAACAATCTAACCTACGTCGGAGACGAAGAATCTAGCAATGACTCAATCACTTGCTCACCAAAAATAATGGAGCCCGAATAAATTCAAGGAATGGTGGATGAAGCCCTCAATGCCAAAATGGAAGAAATAAAAGAGGCCCTAGCTGAGACCATGAAGAACCAATTGACTGCAATCTTAGAAAATCATGCCGAGGCATCTGCTAGCACTAAGAAGCCAAAAGTCAAGGGGAAGGCTAAAGTTGATGAAGTAGCTTTTGATGATGATAAGGTGATCATTGATGATGATGATTTGGCTCAATACTACCAAGATCTCCAAGACAAAAAGGAGCCAAAGGTTGTTGAGAAGGCAACTATTGAAAAGACTGAGACATCCGATGATGAAAAGATGATTGCAGATTTAAAAAATAAATTTGATAAGAAGCTGAAAACCAAAGAGATGTCCGAGATCGACAAACTATTTGAAGAAGATGAGGAGGTCCCTTATAAGTTCAAGATGCCATCCTTTGCTAGATACGATGGAACCAGAAATCGCCATCTCCATGTGAAGCAGTATATCACTGCTATGCAGTCTGCTCAAGCTACTAAGGCTTAAACTCTAAGGTACTTCATACTCTCGTTGGACCCTGTTATCCAAAATTGATTTAACACCTTAGAGGAAAGTACTCAAAAAGATTGGGATCTGCTATACAAGACTTTCATTCAGCAATATGGATACAATGTCGAGTTGAAAGTTACCTTAATGGAAGTTGAGTCCATTAGGCAAAGGCCAAATAAGAATTTTGTGGACTATGCAAAAAGGTGGAGAAATAGAGGCCGCTTTGCTCAAGAAAAGGCCTGATGAATCTGATCAAATAAAGATGATCGTGAGAGGTGTCCTTCCTAGTCTTCATGAAAGGATGTCTCATACACTCATCCGTGACTTCAAAGATCTTCTCCAAGCTGGTCTACAAATTGAAGAGTGGGAAAGGGAGAAAAATCGCTTTTCAATAAGAAGGAATGAGAAAGGGAATTATCAGCCTAGCAATCAAAGCACGCAAAAAGAAGTTGATGTTAATGCGACTGGTCAGGGAAATAAAAGACAATTCTCAGAACTGGGGAAACCTCTATCTTGGGTTTTTAGCAAACTGTAAAAGAAAGGGTTGTTACAACCATTAGCTCCTCGACCTTCACATAATCCATTGCCACCAAACTTCAATTCCGAGGCCTTCTATCAATTTCATCAAATGCGAGGGCATGAAACAGATAAATGTGCTCGTCTAAGACATGAGATCCAAGATTTAATTGATAGTGGTAAGCTACCCGAGCCGGATAAGCCCAATACCAAGAACAATCCTTTGCCTAAATTTGGAAGAGTGCCACCACCAACAACCTTCATGGTGGGAAAAGGATTGGAAGAAAATTTTGTTTTATCATCCTTTCAAGAAGGAAATACTGAAGATGTGAAGGGAAAAGAAGTTTAAACTCAACGAACTTTCCTTAGCTTGAATGTTGCTTTTCAATTTTACTTTCTTTAATATCTAAATTGGAACAATCTTGTTTTTCAAACTTAAAGTTGCTTTAAATAAATTACTTTCATCGAAATTTTTGTTGGTCTTTGTTTATTTTAGTGCTTAACCAATGAGGAATCTAGCTTGATGTTCATAAATTAATAAATTTATGCATCATGACTGGAATGACTTTACTAGATAAAGGAATTGCTCTATAGCATTGAGTTGTGTATGCTTATTTAGAGAGGGTTCTTGCATAATTACCTTTGTTTAGGTTCTAGTTAGTCTTAGAACATGCTTTGACAAATTTTTGAGGTAAAATTGAACTCTACTTATTTAAGAGAGAAATGATCTAGGCATTGTTTAATTAGCCAACAACTAGTATCCACCCTATTAAATATCAATCCCTAGTGCCCCTTTGAGCCTTCATAAAATTTTAGCTTTCTTTTCATTGGCTTAAAAACCCCAATAACCTACCCTGAGCTGTTGTGATACTTTTGACAAGTCTTATGATCACTAAGATGAAGAGGCATGAAGATAGTTGAAGTTCTCAAGACCATAAAGATAGTTGAAGTTCTCAAGACCATAAGGGTAGTTGATGTTTTTAAGACCATAAGGATAGTTGAAGTTTTTCTAATATCTCCAATATATCAAGAAAACATCAGAGTAACAAATGATTTATCCCTGTTAAAGAAGATTTATGTTACTCCACTCATCCCTTATTGGAAGCCCAAGTTGGTACAAACAAGACAACTCTTTTAGAGCTAGAACCAAACAAGAAAAAAAAAACAAAACAAAAAAAAAGGAAGAGAAGAGAAAAAAAGAAGAAGAAGAAAAGAAAAAGGACAAAAAAATACAAAAAAAAAATAAAAAAGAAAAAGAAAAAGGAAGAGGAATAAAAGAAAAGAGAAGAGAAGAAAAAAAAGAGAAAAAAAGAAAAGAAAAAAAGAAAACCTAAAATGGTTCAAACAGCCAATTGAGTTCCCTTTTACCTAATACAACAAATGGCTTCCATTTGGTTTATAAGGATGGTTTGACTTGAATTGATCCAACCCAATAAAGATTCAATCAAAATCAGAGGAAAAGGGAAAGACCATCCAGTGCTTAAAAGTTTTGTACTTGACAGTCCTACAAGGAAGAAGGACAAAATGATAAAATGCTCAAAGAAAGGGAAGAATAAGAAAAATAAAGAGAAAGAAAAGGGAAGAGTAAGAGAAATAAAGAAAGGGAGAAGAAGAAAAGAAATGAATTTGGGAACCAAACTTTTTGCAAGGGCATAAACTGTCCTAATCAAGATCCAGATTAATGCCAAGAAGATAGAAGGAATTTGGAGTCTAGCAAGATTGCCTCCAGCTATCTAAAGTTCAAATAAGAAGTTTGTAGTGTGAGGGTTTGTCCATTGTGTCACATCAGCTCCTATCTTAAAATGGCCTTCATTTAACTCATGTCCCTCATAGACCCCCATTTCAAGCCTATCAAAGACCTGTTGATCTCTCTTGGTAGGTAGAGTCTATTAGTGGAGATAGTTTGGATAAGCATGCATATGAGATAGACAATATTTAAACTCAAATGAGACCTTTGGCCAAGTAATGTGTATGTGCCTATCTGAAGTGCAACAATTCGTGCTTAAATAGAAATGATTCCCTAGTTTAGTATGATAACTAGAGTTTTCATGTTATAGATATGTTACTTTGGAAAAATCAAGTCCTGAGGTACATTGACATTAATTTGGCAAAGCCAAAATTTGATTTCAAAATCAAAATTAAAAAAAAGTGTTTTTTCATACAAAAGTCTTCAAGTTAAGGGAAGTATGTTGAACCTCCAAGTGACACATTGGGCAAAGGAAATTATTATTGGCAAAGTTATGAAGAAACTACCAACTGACATGCTGAAATATAGTTTGAAATGGATGCATCCCTGACTCTGATGCTTCGGGTCTCCATTATTCATGTTTTCAACATCTTGAAGATAAAAGCCATAAATACAAAGCTTTCGATCATTCCGATGCAAGACTTGAACGAGCATCGAAAAGGAGTCAACGAGAATACTTCTGCTGAACACCTCGATTTGTGAGTCGATGAAACCACTGTGAGTATTATCATGCATACATGAGCATATCACATCACACTTTCTTGTCTTGTGTTGTCTATTCCTTGTCGAAATGAATAACAAACACCCCTGTGAAGTAAAGAATCAAAAGAAGATGTTGAATCAGGGGGGCATAGAAAGCCCATTGCTTGAGAAAGCTCTAGTAATCTTGCAGAGAGAAGAAATACGTAGGTGACAGAGAAGAATCGGAGAGTTCCTCTAGGCCGAGTCGTGTCTAGATTTTAAGGGGTTGATAGTGGAGCTTAAAGATCAAAGACATACTGCCAAACATGTATATATTTTATGTTTTGTAAAACTTGAGTTTATATATATATGTATTTGTAAATATTCGTTATATTTTCCGCTGCATGTTGAATAAACATTTTATCTACTATGTTTTATAATACAACTTAAATGTTTTAAATTTGTTCACATTATTGTAAAGGGATGATTTGTGTGTTTCGTAAACCGTGGCATTCCTATATTCAGTATGCGTATATTACGATCGTAGTAGCATGCAGTGTACGTATACGGGGTATAGGGGTGTTACAATTGTTTTGGTATCAGAGCCTAGGTTTGAGATTCTCAACCTAGGTAAATTGTAAGAAAAAGAAAATTTTGATTTTAAAATGTGATTTTTAAATAAGATACATGTTTTGGTATTGGCAGTCTTTGATCTTAAATGAGGTATATTCTGCTGTGTTTGCAGATATAGGTAGTGATGGCGTCTCAATCACGTCAGTCAGTAGAAGGAAGTGCTGAGAGTGTAGCTCCTGAAGAGGGTAGAGATGGAGCTAGAGTTGAGAGAGCTAGTGAGGCCCCTGCTTCTGTGTCAAGGAGATCAGCTGCTGATGAGGTACCGCCGGGTTGGTTAAGGCATATGGTAGAATTGTTGAGGGGAGCTCCGGTACAGCAGCCACCACCGCCACCACAGCCACAAGTGCCGGTGAGGCACTATGATAAATTGAGAAAGTATGGAGCTGAGGATTTCTTGGGCACTACAGATCCTACAGTAGCTGAGCAATGGTTGGATAGAGTGCAAAGGATATTTATCCAGTTGCAAGCTACTCCTGATGAAAAATTTGATTATGCTAGATCTCTTCTTCAGAAAGATGCTTATGATTGGTGGAAGATGGTTCCTCATGCCATGGATGATCTACCTACATTATCTTATAATGATTTTCTGAGGGAGTTTGAGCAGAAATATACTCCGAGGGAGTATAAAGATGTTAAGAAGATGGAATTCCTGAATTTGAGGCAAGACAACCGGACTGTGACAGAATATGAGATTAAGTACATCCGGTTGAGTCACTGTTGACCTAGATTTAGGTCAATCTTGTTTTTGATCTTGGCAAACAAATTGAAGTGATCTAATGGCTTCAATGAGTGTTTATATGGCAGGAAAGCAACTTAGAATGAGCTGAAATGCAAAGAAATTTGAAGATTTCCTAAGTGCTGAAAATCTGTCTTTGAAGGGATGCGCGACCGCCCCAAGGCCTTGCGCGACCATCCAAGAACGCGCGACCGCCCCAAGGGGTTGCGCGACCATCCAAACTGTCTTGGTTTGACAGTAAGGTTCGCGGTGACAAGAACGGTGAATGACTCGACGCAAGACAATGCGCGACCGCCCAATGTGGCTTCGCGACCGCTACATTTATATAGCCGTTGGTGGGCTTCAACGGCTAGTTAAAGAATTAATAAGAAGATGCCATGTGTCAAGTAGCCGTTAGAGATTTGAATTGCGCGACCGCACCAGACTGCTGGGATGCCCGCACAAACAGATGCGCGACCGCCCCAAGGGGGTGCGCGACCATCCCAGGATGCGCGACCATCCAAAGGTGGTGCGCGACCATCCCAACAGTCTGACACAAAAATCCAAGAAGATTTTGTAGCTGTTGGAGTTTCACTTTTCTACCCACTTCACCAACGGGCAGAACTGGTTTGAGGCCTATAAATACCACCTCAAACAAGTCTAATAGCAAGAGAATAAATACTAATATTGTCCAAACTCTTGCAAGTTATTTACTTAAGCTTTCATCTATTTATCTCTTCATGCAAGGTTGAGTGTTAGCCATTAAAACACCAATTGTAAAGGTTGTGAGAGTGAGCCTGAGAAAAACTCTTGTAAAGGTTGTGAGAGTGAGCCTAGTAAAACTCTTGTAAGTGGTTTGAGTGTTAGCCTTAGTAAAACACTTGTCAAGTTAGGTGTGAGCTTGTAAAAACACCAAAGTTGGAAGTGAGCTTGTAAAACTTCAAGTATAGTGGAATACCCAATTGAGGTTGGGGAGTGGATGTAGGATTGTTGAATCCGAACCACTATAAATCTCTTGTGTTGATTTTTCTACTCTCTACTCAATCTTCTACATCCTCTACATTTCTTATTTGTTGAAGTTTTTCAATTTGCTATCATTTCTTGAAGAAACCAATTCACCCCCCCTCTTGGTTGCCATCTTGGGACAACAATTGGTATCAGAGCTTTGAAATTTCTTAAACTTAATTGTGAAATTTGATCCTCAAAGGCAACCACACCCACTAATACCTCTACATCAATTTTTTCTTCCAATTCCATGGCTCATTATTATGGAAACTCAAAATCCCTTGTTATACCTCACTTTGATTATTCATATTGGAAACACAAGATGTTTTTGCTCCTAGATAGTGAAGGAATAGAGCTTTGGGATTATGTTGAAAATGAGTGGAAGATTCCTACAAGAATGGTTGATGGTGTAGAAAAAGAGATTCCACGAAAAGAGTGGAATGAAGAACAAAGAAGAAGCAATGGGAGAGATAAAAAGGCTTCTTTCATTCTCCTAAGCTCATTGCCAAAGGAAGAATGTGGAAGAATTCTTGGATGCTCAAGTGCCTATAGTATTTGGAAGACCTTGGAGAATTATCATGAAGGTACTAATCAAGTAAAATTCATGAAGGCCCAAATGCTTATTCAAGAGTATGAACTCTTCAAAATGAAGTCCTTTGAAGATGTCACGGAGATGACCAATCGACTTCTTGCCATTGTCAATGATTTGAGAAAATTTGGCAAAGTATACTCTTTGGAAGACATAAATTGCAAAATCCTTAGAATTCTTACAAAGAAGGAATTTGAAGCAAGAGTATCATCCATTGAGGAAGCACATGATTTGAGCAAGCTTCCAACGGATGTCCTCATTGGCAAATTACTCACACATGAGATGGCAATGGAAATGCAAGAAGAGCAAGAAGAAGAAGAAGAGCAAGCAATTGAAAATCTATGTCTCATGGCTATGGGAGATGATGAACACTCCAATGAGGTAGGTACCCAATCTTTAAACATGAATTTAAATTACAACAATATTGATGATGCTTTAGATGATAGTGATATAATTGAACATATGAACTTTAGAGTAGAAAAATATTTTTCTAAGATAAAATTTCATAAGGACAAATGCTCTAAACTAGAAGAGGATTTTGTATGTTTAAAAAATTCTACTTTAGAATTAAAAACCTCAAATGAACAAATATCTAAAAGCAAACATAGCTTAGAAAAGGTTATCAAGGAAAATCCCTTAATTGACAAGGGTAAATGGCATGAAGATGGAGGAGAATGAGTACTCCATCAAACCAAGTTCAAACAATGCTAAGAGTAAGGCAATTGGCATTGAAAAATTGGTAACAATTCTTGCCTTACAACATTTGAACTTTTATACTTTTAATTTTTACTTTACATGTTGTGTTTGACATTAAGGTTGAAAAATGATTTTATGGTTGACTAAATTATTTTTGTTACATTTTAAATTTGTTCATAATTAAGTCAATCACTTTCTTGAATTGTATTTAATTTTCTTTTTATATTCCTCTTGATTTGACTCCAACAAGAGAGGAGAAAACTTGAATATTTTGATAAAAATTGATCTCAATTGTTTCTAAGTTTTTCACTTCTTGAAGGGGAGATCATCAATTGAGGGGGAGTATAATCCAATCAATTGGTATCCTTAACATATTTTTCATTGATTTTGATATTTTCATTGATTGGTACTTTTATTTTTCCTAAGTATATGACTTAGATTTGTGTTAATTGTGAATTTTGTTTTTGGTGATTGACCATTGGCTTTGAATTCTATTATAAAGTCACACCAACAATGATTTTGATCTTGTCTTGTGTTTATATTTCCTTATTTCTTATATCATCTTTGAAGATTGCTTGATTGATCTTCATCTCTACCTCCTCTTTTTGAATTTTGGCAAAGGGGGAGAGAATTTGATGAATTTGAGAATTTTCTTATGTTTTTCCATAATGGGAAGTATTGCCTATTTTTGTTGATTATTTGTATTTCAAATTCAATTTGATTGCCAAAATCAAAAAGGGGGAGATTGTTGACCTAGATTTAGGTCAATCTTGTTTTTGATCTTGGCAAACAAATTGAAGTGATCTAATGGCTTCAATGAGTGTTTATATGGCAGGAAAGCAACTTAGAATGAGCTGAAATGCAAAGAAATTTGAAGATTTCCTAAGTGCTGAAAATCTGTCTTTGAAGGGATGCGCGACCGCCCCAAGGCCTTGCGCGACCATCCAAGAACGCGCGACCGCCCCAAGGGGTTGCGCGACCATCCAAACTGTCTTGGTTTGACAGTAAGGTTCGCGGTGACAAGAACGGTGAATGACTCGACGCAAGACAATGCGCGACCGCCCAATGTGGCTTCGCGACCGCTACATTTATATAGCCGTTGGTGGGCTTCAACGGCTAGTTAAAGAATTAATAAGAAGATGCCATGTGTCAAGTAGCCGTTAGAGATTTGAATTGCGCGACCGCACCAGACTGCTGGGATGCCCGCACAAACAGATGCGCGACCGCCCCAAGGGGGTGCGCGACCATCCCAGGATGCGCGACCATCCAAAGGTGGTGCGCGACCATCCCAACAGTCTGACACAAAAATCCAAGAAGATTTTGTAGCTGTTGGAGTTTCACTTTTCTACCCACTTCACCAACGGGCAGAACTGGTTTGAGGCCTATAAATACCACCTCAAACAAGTCTAATAGCAAGAGAATAAATACTAATATTGTCCAAACTCTTGCAAGTTATTTACTTAAGCTTTCATCTATTTATCTCTTCATGCAAGGTTGAGTGTTAGCCATTAAAACACCAATTGTAAAGGTTGTGAGAGTGAGCCTGAGAAAAACTCTTGTAAAGGTTGTGAGAGTGAGCCTAGTAAAACTCTTGTAAGTGGTTTGAGTGTTAGCCTTAGTAAAACACTTGTCAAGTTAGGTGTGAGCTTGTAAAAACACCAAAGTTGGAAGTGAGCTTGTAAAACTTCAAGTATAGTGGAATACCCAATTGAGGTTGGGGAGTGGATGTAGGATTGTTGAATCCGAACCACTATAAATCTCTTGTGTTGATTTTTCTACTCTCTACTCAATCTTCTACATCCTCTACATTTCTTATTTGTTGAAGTTTTTCAATTTGCTATCATTTCTTGAAGAAACCAATTCACCCCCCCTCTTGGTTGCCATCTTGGGACAACAGTCACTATGCCGGTGGGATTATCTCTGATGAAATTGATCGGTGCAGAAGATTTGAGGAGGGGTTGAGGCCCTCTATTATGTGCATTGTTGCTGGTTCTCGGTATCAAGATTTCTCTCAGTTAGTTGCAGCAGCTAGAAGTGTTGAAAGAGCACAAGGTATTGCAGCAGCTGCTACTGAGGAGGAGACCAGAGTGAGAAGATCTCAGTTTGAGGCAGGGTCTTCATCTATGAAGAGAGGCCGAGGAAGTTTTGTGCCGAGGATTAGTAGGAGCCAGAGGCAGTCTGGTAGGTCAGTTCAATATCAGAGGCAAAGACCGAGACCTACAGTTTCTGTAGCTAGTGCTCCGACTCCAGTGGTTCAGAGGTCTACTCCACCTATATGTGTTCATTGTGGTAGGACTCATGGGGGTGTTTGTTGGAAGATTGGTGGATCAACTGGGTGTTTCAGATGTGGATCGCCTAACCATTTCATTAGAGAGTGCCCTAAGATGCAGGATGATAGACAGACTGATACTGCAGCTTCTCGACCCAGTGTCAGCAGAGGTGGTCGAGGAGACGGAGATTTCAGTAGAGGTGGTAGACCTGGGTTTAGTTAGAGAGGAGGATCTACATCCAGAGGCAGTAGGCCAGATGAGGCTGGGTCTTCTCAGAGAGTGTATGTGATGCAGAGGCAGCCGGATGCTTCAGCAGTTATAGCTGGTACATTTTCTTTATTTGATATTCCAGTTCTTGCTTTGATTGATCCAGGATCTACTCATTCATACATAAGTGCATCCATATTGCCTGTGTCTGAATTGCATTCAGAGTCCTTAGGATTTGATGTTTTGGTGACAAATCCTTTAGGACATAGTGTTGTGGTGAGTAAGGTGCATCGAGATAGTACAGTTGTGGTGCAAGGAGAGGGATTTTTGGGTGATTTGATTGAAATGCCTTTTAAGGAATATGATTTGATCTTAGGCATGGATTGGTTGTCTAAGCATGGAGCTGTGGTAGACTGTCAAAAGAAATGTGTTACTCTGAGAACTAGTGATGGTAGAATTGTAATGGTGTCTAGTGAGCAGAGAAAACTTGCATCCTTGTTTGTATCAGCTGTAGCAGCTAGAAAGTTGATTAGAAAAGAGTGTGATGCTTATCTTGCACATGTTGTGGATACTAGAATAGTGGGTTCTCAACTTGATAGTATATCCACAGTTGCGGAATTTCCAGATGTGTTTCCTAAGGAGTTGCCAGGGTTACCCCCTGAGAGAGGTTGAGTTTGGTATCAAATTGTTGCCTGGTACCACTCCCATCTCTATTACTCCTTATCGAATGGCACCTGCTGAGTTGAGAGAGTTGAAGGTGCAGTTGCAGGAGTTGTTGGATAAAGGATTTATTCGCCCTAGTCTTTCTCCGTGGGGAGCTCCTGTTTTATTTGTGAAAAAGAAGGATGGTACTATGAGATTGTGTATTGATTATAGGCAATTGAACAAAGTGACTATCAAGAATAAGTATCCTTTGCCTAGGATTGATGATCTCTTTGATCAGTTGAAGGGAGCAGCAGTGTTTTCCAAAATTGATTTGAGATCAAGGTACCATCAGTTGAGGGTTAGAGCTGAAGATATTTCTAAGACAGCTTTTCGCACAAGATATGGGCATTATGAGTTCTTAGTGATGCCTTTTGGATTGACGAACGCACCTGCAGCTTTTATGGATTTGATGAATAGGGTGTTTAGGCCCTACTTTGATCAGTTTGTTGTGGTCTTCATTGATGATATTCTGGTGTATTCGCGTAATGAAGAGGAACATGACAAGCATTTGCAGATTGTATTGCAGACCTTGAGAGAGAAACAATTGTATGCAAAGCTGTCGAAGTGTGAGTTTTGGCTTGATCAAGTAACTTTTCTTGGTCATATAGTTTCAGCAGATGGTATAAGAGTCGATCCAAGTAAAGTTGGAGCTATTTTGAATTGGAGTCCACCGAAGTCAGTGACTGAAGTTAGAAGTTTTCTTGGTTTGGCAGGCTAATATCGACGTTTTGTGAAAGGCTTTTCTTTGATAGCTACTCCACTCACCAAATTACTTCGAAAGGGAGTTAGATTTGTGTGGACAGATCAATGTCAAGCTAGTTTTGAACAGTTGAAGGAAATGTTGACTCAAGTGCCTGTTCTTACTTTACCTGTGGAAGATAAACCTTATGTGATTTACAGTGATGCTTCACATAATGGTTTAGGATGTGTCTTGATGCAAGAGGGTAAAGTTATAGCTTATGCTTCTCGGCAGTTGAAGCCGCATGAGCTTAATTATCCAACGCATGATTTGGAGTTGGCAGCTATAGTGTTTGCTTTGAATATTTGGCGATACTACTTGTATGAGGAAAAGTGTTTTATCTACACAGATCATAAAAGTTTGAAATATTTGGGTGTTCAGAAGGAGCTGAATCTTCGACAGAGACGGTGGCTAGAGTTGATAAAAGACTACGACTGCTTGATTGATTATCATCCTGGTAAGGCAAATGTTGTTGCTGATGCCTTGAGTCGGAAGTCTTTGGCAGGGTTGTCTGTTTATTCGCTCTCGTTGCTTGTTGAGTTAAGAGCGTTACATGCCAGTTTTGAATCATGTGATGATGGTGCGTTGTTGGCTCAATTATAGTTGAGACCGGTATTTTTGGATCAGATTAAAGAGGCTCAATTGGCTGATGAGAAAATTCAGAAGATTGTTTCAGATTGCCAAAATGGAGAAAGTAGAGATTTCCACGTGTGAAGTGATGGTAGCCTTTGGTTTAAAGATAGGTTGTGTGTTCCTAATGATGCTAATTTGAGAAAGATTATTTTTGGAAGAAGCACATCAATCGGTTTTTGCTATGTACCCTGGGAGTACAAAGATGTATCAAGATTTGAAGCAGCATTATTGGTGGTCAGGTATGAAGAGAGACATAGCAGAGTTTGTATCCAAGTGTCTCACTTGTCAGAGGGTGAAAGCTGAGCATCAAGTTCCAACGGGGTTGCTTCAACCTTTAACAGTGCCTGAATGGAAATGGGAGAGAGTGACAATGGATTTTGTGTCTGGTTTACCCTTTACTCTGAAGAAGCATGATGCTATTTGGGTGATTGTTGATCGGTTGACAAAGACAGCTCATTTTCTTCCACTTAGAATGGACTATTTTCTTGAAAAGTTAGCTGAGCTGTACATCAATGAGATAGTGAAGTTGCATGGAGTCCCAATTTCTTTAGTGTCTGATCGAGATCCTAGATTCACTTTGAGATTTTGGAAAAATTTGCATGGTGCTTTAGGTTCTCGATTGCACTTCAGCACTACTTTTCATCCGTAGACAGATGGGCAATCAGAGAGAGTGATACAGATTATTGAGGATATGTTGAGAAGCTGTGTCATTGATTTCTCTGGAAGTTGGGACAGATTTTTGCCACTTGTGGAATTTGCTTACAACAACAGTCATCAATCCAGTATTGGTATGGCACCATTTGAGGCATTGTATGGTAGAAGATGTAGGATGCCTCTATGTTGGAACGAAGTTGGGGAAAGTAAATTGGTTGGTCCTGATTTGATTAAAGAGACGGAAGAGAAAGTGAAGATAATTCGGGATCGGTTGAAAGCAGCTTCAGATCGACAGAAATCTTATTCAGATTTGAAGAGGAGAGATATAGAGTTTGATGTTGGAGATAAAGTATTTTTTAAAGGTCTCCTTGGAAAAAGATTTTAAGATTTGGACGAAGAGGGAAGCTAAGTCCTCATTTTATTGGACCGTATGAGATATTAGAAAGAGTTGGACCAGTTGCTTATCATCTTGCTTTGCCGCCTGAGTTGGATAGAATCCATAATGTCTTCCATGTTTCTATGTTGCGGAGGTACAGGTCAAACCCATCTCATATTTTACCAGTTGAATCTATTGAAGTGAGTCCGGATCTGACATTTAAAGAAGAACCAGTTGCTATTTTGGCACATGAAGTGAAAGAGTTGAGAAATAAGAAAGTGCCACTGGTGAAGGTTCTTTGGTAGAATCATGATAGAGAAGAGGCAACTT
This sequence comes from Garcia nutans, assembly GCA_947685225.1. Classification (NCBI taxonomy): domain Eukaryota; kingdom Viridiplantae; phylum Streptophyta; class Magnoliopsida; order Malpighiales; family Euphorbiaceae; genus Garcia; species Garcia nutans. The sequence goes on from CANTUV010000068.1 coordinate 9,680,209, forward strand.
GGAAGAGTGAGCAAGCGATGCGGGATCAGTATCCTCAACTATTTCAGACTTGATATCAGGTAATTTCAAGGATGAAATTTCTTTTTAGAGGGGGAGAATTGTAATATCCCAAAATATGCCTTAGAAGTTTTGAAGTAATTATTGTTGAATTTTGAATTAAGTGTATATGTTAATTGGAAAGAGAAAAGAATTAAAGAGAGAGTGTATATGTTGTATATATGGAAATATATACAACATATACACAAGTCAAAATGGGATGGTCAAAGAAAGATATTTATTAATTTTATTTAATTAATTAAATGGGAAATTGGAGTGAGTGGAAGTGGATAGAAATATTTTAGAATATTTTAATATTAAATGCTTGGAGGAGAGGGTTTTGAGGAGAGAGAAGGTTGAGTGTTTGACTTTGTTTTCTTTCTTTTCTTTCTTTCTTTCTTCTTCGTGGCCATTGTCATTCCTTTTCTTTTCTTTGTTTTGGCAGGCACTCCATAGTAAGAGAGCAAGAGAGAGAGATTTGATCTTCCAAACTCAAGATTGAAGGAAGTTTTCAAGTGATCAAGTTGGACATTTAAGAGTTTCTTCATCCTTGGTAAGTTTTCCACTTGATTCTTTGATTTTCTTTGAGTTTGTGAGTTGAGGTTGGGGTTGATATGTGTTTGTTTGATTGTGGTGTGTTTAAGAGTGTTTGGTTCAATTGATTTTGGATTTTGGGGTTGGATTGAAGGAAAGAGTAAGTTTGTTAGAAGAGTAAGTGTTGTGGTTGTGTTTTAGGTTTGTGATGATGATTATGACTTGTGTTTGATGTATCTTTTGAGTTGTTTTGTGTTTTTGCAAGTTTGTTATGGTTTTTGGGTGTGTTTAGTTAAGTTTGTTTGAAGTGGAAGATGGTGGAAGTAAGTGGTTTGTTGGATGAAGTGTTGATGTTGCCGGAATCTATATTTTTGGCCTGACACGCCCATGAGCACGGCCAAGTCTTTAGGCGTGTCAATGGGTCTGTGCTGCAGTAGCCTTTACACGTCCAGTGACATGCCCATGTCATTGAGCGTGTCATAGCTATTGTGTTGGTGAAGGTTTGACACGGCCATGAACAAGCCCGTGTTGTTGGACGTGTCAATGTTTTTATGAGACAGAATGTACTACACGTTCAGTGACACGCCCCGTGGTTCTGAGCGTGTCAAAGCTTCTGTGTTGTGAGTTTAGGGCACCATTAGGGACACGCCCGTGTTGTTGAGCGTGTTATGTGTAGAGTTTGCCCTAGTTGGTTTTTAGCTTTATTATCTCATGTATATCTCTAAGTGAGTATGTATTATCACCTTTGTTTTAGGTGTTGAAGAGGTTGAATTCCCTTAACTAAGTGTTGAGGATTCTTGGAGAAGGAAGTGTATAGATTGGTGTGAGTTGGTTTTAAGGTAAGTACAAACTACATGGTTGCATACACCTACATCATTTTGATACTTAATACACTTGGATGTAAATATGTTAAGTTATTGTATAGTTGATCCATTTGATTAATGTTATGATGATTATTCAAAATGTATGTTCAATGTGAATTAAGATATGATGAGATATGAAGCCATTGTGGTTGGCTATGGTAGTGCAAATGAAATGATTTGGGGCATGATTGCCTATTTGATTATAGAATATGAAATGAGAAATGGAATTGATAATAAAATGAGAAAAGAATTGAGAAAGAGATTGTTAAAGAGAAAATTGAAATAATTGTGTGCTTAATATGTTATTCAAATTTCAAAGTTATGGGTTTGGCGGCATGCCTATGAATCACTGGATAGGTGAAAAGACCGGGTCGTAAGCTGATTCCAGTTGAAAAATGTGAAATATGATGTTTTTGGGGTGAAAAGACTGGGTCGTAAGCCTTAAAAATAGTAACAGTCTTGCCGGGTTGAGGATTTCCTCGGGTTTAGCCGGGTTGAGGTCCAGGAGACTGGGTCTGTTACACTATCCATGGATAGGGATATATATATGTATTGCCTACGGGCTTGATGATTGTGATTATGGACCAAAGCAGTAACTCTGAACTTTGAATATCATATTAAATTCTTTTTGGGCCCATGCTTGTCTTTATTGTAAATGTGAATCATGGATAGTGAAATAAATGAATGTGGCTTGGAAAGCTATGTTGGGTATTACTTCATGAATGTTTTGATTAATTATTGAATAATGTAAGATTGTGAAATATAATATTCTTTTGAATTGTTTATGAAATTTGATTGTGTGACATTGGCATTGCATTGAAGCATAATATTATTGTAGTTTGTACCACTAAACCGTTAGCTTAGCGCGATTGTGGTTCATCGCGCAGGTGACAGAGAAGAACCGAAGAGTTATTCTAGGCCGAGTCGAGTCTAGATTTTAAGGGATTGATAGTGGAGCTTAAAGATCAAAGACATACTGCCAAACATGTATATATTTTATGTTTTGTAAAACTTGAGTTTATATATATATGTATTTGTAAATATTCGTTATATTTTCCGCTGCATGTTGAATAAACATTTTATCTACTATGTTTTATAATACAACTTAAATGTTTTAAATTTGTTCACATTATTGTAAAGGGATGATTTGTGTGTTTCGTAAACCATGGCATTCCTATATTCAGTATACGTGTAACACCCCATCTTAGCCTATGTTTATAGACCAAGATGGACTGTTAACTCATGGTGGTTGTGTCTTAATATTTTACTTAGCCAATTTTAAGTGCAGATTTTAAAAAAAATTTGCCATAACCTCCCCTAAAAATGGTCTTCCCAAGTGTTGCCAAAACTGATTCTTTAATTTTTGAAAAACATTTTGTTTCACAATTCAACTCAAGCACACTCCCAATAATCCACCCTTATAACCTCAACTACAATCCTGCAAGAAGAATTCACACTTCTATACTTGCATACATAAGTGCTAAACCCAAATAAGATTTATTAGATTACTAGCAGTGTACGTGTTCTAGCTTTTCATTATTATACATTTATTTGCTAGATCATACAAGCTTATGTACATGCCATATTGCTACAATCCATCATATCCAAACTCCTATCCAAAGTAGTAGTCAAGGCCAGCTGCACAGGACATGCTGCAATCTCGTCTCCTCGTTTAACCTACGAGTTTAGAGGGAAACTAAACTCGCTAAGCAATTGCTTAGTGGGTACTTAAATCATTGCAATAAATAAATAAAATGAAAGAATGATTTGAACATACATTTATATACTTTAAATACTTGAAAGGAATAAATACAAAACACAGATGGTAAAAAGGCTTGACTGAATAATTTGAATTTAAACCATTTTTCTTGCTTTTATCATTTTGGTTGCTCTACTGGTTTAACAGAACGTCAGCGGATAAGGAAGGGTCATGATAAACATATCTCGTCATGATCATATTTCATTATCTTTCATCATATTTCTTGCACATGTGCCAATGGCCATTATCATTGCATCATTGATCATGTCATTGCAAGCATCGGCCTTCAGCCGGAATATCATATCATGTCATAAGCAGTACTGCAGTAATAGTATGATGCATCATACCCTTATCTCAAGGGTTCTGATATACCAAGTAGAGCATAAATAATTTATTAAATTACTTTGGTCATGATATTCAATAGGTCATGATTTTTCCATAAGGCATATATTACTAGAATAACTTCTCATGATGCCTTTTTGATTATTCCAAACCCCTTTCGTGTCATTTTAAATGATATAACATCAATCTATATCATAATATTCAAGTTTTAACACATTTAGAAAAATCACCAAATGAATAGTAGCGCGGTGCGTAAAATCGGCAACGCAATGGCGCGCGACAATGAAATAGTAAAATCTGTTTTTACTGCTGAAAATCAGTCAACTTTGGCAACAGTTTTGACCAAGTAAACAACCTTATTTTTGGATGAATTTTTGCAGGAAAACACTTTCATAAGTTAACTAAATGTATGTAAAATTTCGTCGAAAAATTCTTTCGTTTGCCCCTTCAACGGACTGCCCAAAATGAAAGCTGCAGAATGGTGCCCAAAAGGGACCATTCGGCCCAATTTTCAAATTTTGAGGGAAATTCATTTTTTTCTTGCAAAATTAATTTTTAGACTCCTTTTGTGATACCATTGAAGGACTAAGGGTTCCTCTTTCAAAAATCAAACCAAAGGGATAATTAAAAGTTCATCAAAGTTTATGGATAGTTGAGCAAATTTAGCTAGTTTGTTTTGTTTTCATTCTTTTCACAATCAATTGATTACAAATGGTTCAAAAGCACTTTCCCACATATTTACCACACATAATAACATTATTTCAAAACCATTTCAAAAATCCTATAATGCAATATATGTGAATTAATTGAAAAGGCAATGATTTAAGTACCAAACCTTGTTTATTTGCTTTGTTCCTTGCTTGTCTTATTCTTTCTTCCCTTCTTCTTCTTTATCACTTTGATTTCCTATAATTTTCATAACTTCCATAATAAGAACGTGATAAAAACTATATGTTCAAGCGTTGATTCTTACTATCTAAAGCTACTAATTACCATTTACTCATCACTTCTACATGTATGGATCATTTAATCTAATTTCTCTTCACTTTCTTAACTTTCCCATAATCTTCCCAACTTTTCTTTCATTGATAACTTGAAAACTATCAATCAAATTAATAAACTAAAGCTAGAATTGGAATCCTTACCTTAAAATTAAGCTTTTCCTTTCCAAAAATCCATTTGAACACTTGAAAAATTCCTTCCCTTTTTTGGTGGAGAGAATTCGGCCATGCCTCTCAAAAATGGAGAGAAAAATGTGTCCTTAGTTCTTTAATCATCCTTCTCTCTCTTTTTATATTTTTCCATTTTCCATTTATTTAATTAATTTCATTTTGGAGGGTTAAGATGTAACCACCACAAAAGTATCTTTAACTAGGATGGTGCCATATGGAGGGTTAAGATTAATCCAACCCAAAAGTGTCTTTAAACAAGATTTTGCCATGTGTCCTTTTCTAGAAAATTACTATGCCATGTGTCCCTTTTCTAGAAAATGAGTGGAAGTGAAAAGACCAAAATACCCTTCAATGGAAGGTTTTGCCTTTTCTTCGTAACCGGGTGGTTTTACGACGAGTAAAATGTACCATTCTCCTCCTTTCAACCTCTCGTTTCCATTTCCGACATTCATTCTTGATTTTGAACTAATTTATAAAAATTACGCTCATGCCCTTGACTTTTGTAAAAATTCCCTTTAGGTCCTTACGTGATTCGGGTCTCCACTTAGGTTCGTTCTTCAACATCGATCACTGCGGAGTCCTTTCATTTACTTTGGATACCTTTACGTGTCTTGTTTTCCAGTGTATACATTATTATCACAAGAATGACAAAAATACCCTTGGTCAAGAATCCACTGTATCTCTCAAACTATGCATTTTCGGAAAAAACCGTAGTGTTCCATTTCGACCCAATTTTTCTCTACTTTCCATTTCTGGAGTCTGTTATATGCACTATTAAGAACCTCCAGTACAACTTTTGGAAATTACAGTTACCTCCCCAAAACTTTTTGAAATTACAATCACCTCCCCAAAACCTTTACAATCTTTTCAGTTAGGTCCTTTTTGTCCTATAAAGCTTCCTTTCACTTCGTGTTCTTTGGTGATTACTCGGGACGGCTCCTCTTACTGTACATGGACGTACTGTACATATGTACAAATTGGGTCGTGACATTTCTTCCCCTCTAAAATTTAGGCTTCGTCCCGAAGTCGATCGGGTGTAAAATTTAGGCTTCCATCCTCATTATTCCTTCTCTTTCCCAAATTATCTCTTTCATTCTATGGTTCCTTCGCCGCACTTTAACTAGAGGAAATTCTCTTATTTCTTAATCCTTTGACTTTTCGTGCTAAAATTTCTATTGGTTCTTCTTCATAATTTATGTCAGATTGGACTCTGATGTTTTGTGTCTTTATATCGTGTGTGAAGTTCAACGATATTGCCTTATCATTGAAACGTGAAAAAAACATTATGTATTTTGTTCAGTTCTGGTAATAGAGTTAACCGATAGACTATTGATCTATGCGTTCGATGATCTCGTATAGTCCAATAAGCCTAAGGCTTAACTTACTTTTCTGCTTAAATCTTAATACCTTCTTTCATGGGCAAGTCTTAAGAAAAACCTTGGCTTCCACTTAGAGTTCTATGTCCCTTCGTTTTGAGTCTGCATATGATTTTGCTCCTACCTACCCGCATATGATTTTATCTTGTCTTTACTTAATTCCGTCCAACACTATGGTGTTCCATGTTTTCTTTTGTATAATTCTTTATAGGGCGTCATCGTATGCTAAATTAATAGTCGTTGTTATATGCATATTCAATTAAACTCAAATACCTATTCCAGCCACCCTTAAATTCTATAACACATACTCTTAATATGTCGTCTCAAAATTTGGATTACTCTTTCAAATCGTCTATCTGTTTACGGGTGAAAGGCAATGCTATAATTTGTTTGGGTTTTAGAAGCTTTTTGCGACTTCTTTCATAAATTCATGATGAACTGTGGACCTCTGCCTAAAATGATAGACATTGGAATCCTGTGTAATCGTACAATTTCCTTGGCGTACATTTCCACCAACTTATCTATTGAATAATCCATTAGTAAAAGTAGAAAATGAGCTAACTTAGTTAGGCAGTCAACGATTATCCGAACAACATCATGCTGGCCTCGTGTCATTGGTAGTTCTATGACGAAATCCATAGTGATATGTTCCCATTTTCATACCAGAGTGGAAATTAGTTGTAACAGTCCCGATAGTATTTGATATTTCACTTTTGCTTGTTGACATATTAAACATTTGGTCATAAAATCCACAACATCTCTCTTCATTCTAGGCTACCATTAAAACTTCTTTAAATATTGATACATTTGTAACTCCTGGATGCATTGCGTAGAGACTACTATATGCTTTTCGAAAAAATTTTCTTTCTTATGTCTCCCATTGTTAGTATCATTACTCTATTGTCATAATACAAACTACTGTTCTTAGAAATTTAGAATTTTATATTCTTTCCTCCTTGCACTTGCTTGATCCATTTTTGTATTTGTTCATTTTCCTTTTGCACTTGATGAATTTCTTGAAAAGAAACATAGTTTATGCTTGCATTTATACTACTAGTACTTCCTCTTCCATTGGTCTTAAACTGATCTTTATAGCGCCTAAGGCTGGTATCGATTTTCCACCAAGTGCGTCGGCCACCACGTTAGCTTTTCCTAGATGATAATTTATAACTTAGCTGTTATTTCCAAAACTTGGGTTTACTTTCCTTACCATAAATTGAGATCCTCTTGGGTTGGCGGATATTTTAAACTTTTGCGTTTGTATAAATATAACACTTTTCTCCATATAAATCATCTCTCCAAATCTTGACAGCCAATACGATAACTGTTAATTCCAAACAATGTGCCAGGTTATTATTATTATTATTATTATTATTTTCCCATATGGTTTAAATCATCAAAAGACTGATGCGACTATTTTATCCTTTTGCATAAGCATATAACCTTAACCGATGTGTGAAGCATCACTATATATCATAAATTCTTTGCTGGACACTGCCGTATGGGTATTTAAGCATTCGTTAACTTTTCCTTTAGTTTCTCAAAGTTCCTCTAACATTTATCAGTCCATTGGAGTTTGGCATTTCTTTGAAACAACCTTGTCATTGGGATGATAATAATGGAAAACCCTTTTATAAAACATTAATAGTACCCTGCCAGTCCTAAGAAGATTCTTACTTCTATTACTGTCTTTGGTGTTTTCCATTCCAAAATAGCTTTTGTTTCCTTAAGACCTACTTTAATGCCTTATGCTAATATGGTGTGTTCTAAGAATGTCACTTTTTCCAATCAAAACTCGCATTTGTCATGTTTGACGTACAACTGCTTCTCTCGCAACATTTGCAATACTATGCAAAAGTATCGATCATATTCTTCTTTGTTCCTTAAATAAATGAAGGTGTCATCTATGAACACCATTTACAAATTGGTCAAAATATGGATGAAAGATATGATTCATTAAATCCATGAATACTACTAACACATTTGTGGGCTCAAAAGGCATTACAAGGAACTTATAACGTCCGTATCGAGTTCTAGATGTAGTCTTTGGAATGTCTTTTCCTTTGATCCGCAACTGCTGATATCCCAGTCGGTGATCTATATTTTTTTTTTTTGAAAAGACCTTAGTTCCTTTAAGCTGGTCGAATACATCGTCGATGGATGGTAATGGATATTTATCCTTAATCGTAAGCTCATTCAACTACTTATAGTTCACATATGACCTTAAGGATTTATCTTTCTTCTTGACGAAGAGTACTGGTGTGCCCCATGAAGAAATACTTGGCCGTATAAGACCCTTGTCGAGTAGCTCCTATAATTGCATTTTTATTTCTTTAGGTTCCGCTGGTACCATTTGGTATGAGGCAACCAACATCGGTGCAGTTCCCGGATATACATTTATAGTGAATCCTACTTTTCTCTTAGGTGATAATCCGGGTAGCTCGTCTAAAGAAACATCGGGAAAATCACGCATTGTTGATGCCTCTTGAATCTTTATCACATTCTTCTTTGCTTCCATAGTGCTTACCAAGTGTGCCTCACATCCGTTTGTATGGAACGCCTTGTTGTAACTGCTGCTGTTACGTTGTTTAGGTAATCGGCTCTCTTTCCTACTACCGTCACTTCCTCCTTGTGAGGAGTATGAAGTGTTACTCTCTTTCTTCTTATATCAACCACTGTTTTATGCCTTGTTAGCCAATCCAATACCAACATTACGTCAAATTCTCAGAATGGTAACTCTATTAAATTTTCTGGAAATGCATTTTCATGTAACTCTATAGAACATTCTTTAATCACTTGTGTGTAACTACCTCGTCTCTTATCGAATTTATAACTAATGTTTCAAACTTAACATATCCTACTGGTAATTCTTTTAAGTTTTCATTGCGTAGGCTCTGGCTGGTGTACTTGAATTGAGCTAGTTAACGGTCTCTGATTGTGCTCTTTGAAAATTCGAATCACTTTCCTTTCCCCTTCTTCGGCCTTGACCAAAAGCGAGCCATGATTTTTCTGTCGGTGCGGGTGCATTCACTTGTCTTTCTGGCAGTTTACCCTAACACGATCTGGTGCCCTGCATTCCCAGTATCCATCTGTTAAATACCAGCATTCACTCTTATATCTTCATCCATAGTGTTTGCATAGAGGAGTAATATATCCTTCAAATCTATATTTCTTTCCAATCCTCTAGTAATTTTTGTATTGTTACTTTTTCCTTTTTCCTTTACCTAGTCCTTGGGTTGTTATTACTTTCATTCTTTCCTTTTTGATCTAATTTTAATTCCGCACTTTCTACCTCTCCGGTTCTTAATTTCTCTCTTTCTCTTCTTTCTTTTTTTTTTCATCATTTCCTGAATTCATAAATCTCATATATCTTCTTCTTATAATTTCTTAATTTTGATGACTACATTGGGGCATTTTCAGGAGGAATCACAATACAATGTTTTGATTAAATTTCGTCTAGTTTCTACTCATATGGTCCGTCACCTACCTTATTAAGACTCACGGGACGGTCACCCATCATCATTGGTCGAGCACGGTTAACTCCGGTTTCCTGCTAAATTTCAACACGACAGTGTCGGGTCAGCAGTATCTCCTTAGTGCGCTTACTTCATCTGCTTATGTGAATATTGTACATGGGGTTACTGTACATATTCTCTAATGGCCGGACATGAGAATTTCTCATATACTTATTTATGTTCACTCATCTTTGTTATCTAAGATCTATCTATTTTATCTCTTACCGTCTGGTCTTAACATTTTACGTACTTTTCTTTTATCCTCTTATTCTGTTCCTCTTTTTATTCCATTCTTCAAATTTCATTTTCTTATAAACATTTTCATTTTTACATTCATATACGCCTATCTAACCTTCTCCTGGAACCCCCTTATAAGGACCCCAGTATACTGGCTACGGATGTCTGGCGCCTTGAACCTCGACCGGATCCCTGGCTTTACTGTGCAAAACTATCTTCACTTCTAAACTTCTTCTCAACTTGCCAAAATCTTCCCAAGCTTTAAGTTTGTACTCTCTTTTGTTGCATATGTTGGTGTCTACTTATCTAATCTATGTATACCCTCTCAATACCTAAAACTTTCACAACTAATCTTGAAAATTCAAACATGTCCATGACTACTAGTTGTACTTTAATTCCATTTTTTAATCCTTCCAAAACCTTTGACGTCTTTCTTGCTTTGTTTCTATCATTTTCTTTGCATACTTACTGAGGCGGGTGAACTCTCTATCATACTCAAATACTGTCATTCTTCCTTGTTGTAGATATATAAACTCATTTCTCCTTGTGTTTAAGTATGTTTTACCAAGTGTATGTTTCTTCTACCAAAAGGGACATGGCATAATTAAATCTTTTATCTGGTGTGCATCTCAGTTGTTCCAATGCCCTACTGGTACTGTCCAAACAGTACTCAACTTCTTCAAGTCCTTCTTCTCTACTAGCCTTAAATTCTTTAGCCCCATATTTCCTTAACTTCTCGATTGGGGACTTCCTTTCTCTTTTGGTAGCAACAGGTACCATTCTTGCCGTTTATTGAAATGGTACTATCATCTATCTTAAATAAACTTCAGGGCCTTCCACAGCCACCGTTGCGGGTCGTGGCATAAGTCCGAGACCCATTTCTACATTTATGGGTACGAAAGCGTGTGATTCCTTCTCTTGATCTATAACTCTTTGTGATTCTGCCTCTTGCAACCTTATACCATATACATATATCGTGATAAGAATTAGCAGCTGGCTTGACTCAACACATTAACTTTCCTATATGGCATGTACGTAAGCACTATTAGATTTTCCTTTATCACATGTACCTTATATACTTATGTATTTATAATATTCTTTCTACTATACTGACATTTCGTACCTAAATGATATATGCTCTCATTTCTTATCTGCTATAGGATATCCCATTTTACATTGGTAATGGCCACTCCCAACATAAAATGTGTATCCTCCTATGTTGAAATTTCCAGGACCGGCTAAACTGGTGCTCTGATACCACTAAATGTAACACCCCATCTTAGCCTATGTTTATAGACCAAGATGGACTGTTATCTCATGGTGGTTGTGTATTAATATTTTACTTAGCCAATTTTAAGTGCAGATTTTAAAAAAAATTTTGCCATAACCTCCCCTAAAAATGGAGGTCCCAAGTGTTGCCAAAACTGATTCTTTAATTTTTGAAAAACATTTTGTTTCACAATTCAACTCAAGCACACTCTCAATAATCCACCGTTATAACCTCAACTACAATCCTGCAAGAAGAATTCACACTTCTATACTTGCATACATAAGTGCTAAACCCAAATAAGATTTATTAGATTACTAGCAGTGTACGTGTTCTAGCTTTTCATTATTATACATTTATTTGCTAGATCATACAAGCTTATGTACATGCCATATTGCTACAATCCATCATATCCAAACTCCTATCCAAAGTAGTAGTCAAGGCCAGCTGCACAGGACATGCTGCAATCTCGTCTCCTCGTTTAACCTACGAGTTTAGAGGGAAACTAAACTCGCTAAGCAATTGCTTAGTGGGTACTTAAATCATTGCAATAAATAAATAAAATGAAAGAATGGTTTGAACATACATTTATATACTTTAAATACTTGAAAGGAATAAATACAAAACACAGATGGTAAAAAGGCTTGACTGAATAATTTGAATTTAAATCATTTTTCTTGCTTTTATCATTTTGGTTGCTCTACTGGTTTAACAGAACGTCAGCGGATAAGGAAGGGTCATGATAAACATATCTCGTCATGATCATATTTCATTATCTTTCATCATATTTCTTGCACATGTGCCAATGGCCATTATCATTGCATCATTGATCATGTCATTGCAAGCATCGGCCTTCAGCCGGAATATCATATCATGTCATAAGCAGTACTGCAGTAATAGTATGATGCATCATACCCTTATCTCAAGGGTTCTGATATACCAAGTAGAGCATAAATAATTTATTAAATTACTTTGGTCATGATATTCAATAGGTCATGATTTTTCCATAAGGCATATATTACTAGGATAACTTCTCATGATGCCTTTCTGATTATTCCAAACCCCTTTCGTGTCATTTTAAATGATATAACATCAATCTATATCATAATATTCAAGTTTTAACACATTTAGAAAAATCACCAAATGAATAGTAGCGCGGTGCGTAAAATCGGCAACGCAATGGCGCGCGACAACGAAATAGTAAAATCTGTTTTTACTGCTGAAAATCAGTCAACTTTGGCAACAGTTTTGACCAAGTAAACAACCTTATTTTTGGATGAATTTTTGCAGGAAAACATTTTCATAAGTTAACTAAATGCATGTAAAATTTCGTCGAAAAATTCTTTCGTTTGCCCCTTCAACAGACTGCCCAGAATGAAAGCTGCAGAATGGTGCCCAAAAGGGACCATTCGGCCCAATTTTCAAAATTTGAGGGAAATTCATTTTTTTCTTGCAAAATTAATTTTTAGACTCCTTTTGTGATACCATTGAAGGACTAAGGGTTCCTCTTTCAAAAATCAAGCCAAAGGGATGATTAAAAGTTCATCAAAGTTTATGGATAGTTGAGCAAATTTAGCTAGTTTGTTTTGTTTTCATTCTTTTCACAATCAATTGATTACAAATGGTTCAAAAGCACTTTCCCACATATTTACCACACATAATAACATTATTTCAAAACCATTTTAAAAATCCCATAATGCAATATATGTGAATTAATTGAAAAGGCAATGATTTAAGTACCAAACCTTGTTTATTTGCTTTGTTCCTTGCTTGTCTTATTCTTTCTTCCCTTCTTCTTCTTTATCCCTTTGATTTCCTATAATTTTCATAACTTCCATAATAAGAACGTGATAAAAACTATATGTTCAAGCCTTGATTCTTACTATCTAAAGCTACTAATTACCATTTACTCATCACTTCTACATGTATGGATCATTTAATCTAATTTCTCTTCACTTTCTTAACTTTCCCATAATCTTCCCAACTTTTCTTTCATTGATAACTTGAAAACTATCAATCAAATTAATAAACTAAAGCTAGAATTGGAATCCTTACCTTAAAATTAAGCTTTTCCTTTCCAAAAATCCATTTGAACACTTGAAAAATTCCTTCCCTTTTTTGGTGGAGAGAATTCGGCCATGCCTCTCAAAAATGGAGAGAAAAATGTGTCCTTAGTTCTTTAATCATCCTTCTCTCTCTTTTTATATTTTTCCATTTTCCATTTATTTAATTAATTTCATTTTGGAGGGTTAAGATGTAACCACCACAAAAGTATCTTTAACTAGGATGGTGCCATATGGAGGGTTAAGATTAATCCAACCCAAAAGTGTCTTTAAACAAGATTTTGCCATGTGTCCTTTTCTAGAAAATTACTATGCCATGTGTCCCTTTTCTAGAAAATGAGTGGAAGTGAAAAGACCAAAATACCCTTCAACGGAAGGTTTTGCCTTTTCTTCGTAACCGGGTGGTTTTACGACGAGTAAAATGTACCATTCTCCTCCTTTCAACCTCTCGTTTCCATTTCCGACATTCATTCTTGATTTTGAACTAATTTATAAAAATTACGCTCATGCCCTTGACTTTTGTAAAAATTCCCTTTAGGTCCTTACGTGATTCGGGTCTCCACTTAGGTTCGTTCTTCAACATCGATCACTGCGGAGTCCTTTCATTTACTTCGGATACCTTTACGTGTCTTGTTTTCCAGTGTATACATTATTATCACAAGAATGACAAAAATACCCTTGGTCAAGAATCCACTGTATCTCTCAAACTATGCGTTTTCGGAAAAAACCGTAGTGTTCCATTTCGACCCAATTTTTCTCTACTTTCCATTTCTGGAGTCTGTTATATGCACTATTAAGAACCTCCAGTACAACTTTTGGAAATTACAGTTACCTCCCCAAAACTTTTTGAAATTACAGTCACCTCCCCAAAACCTTTACAATCTTTTCAGTTAGGTCCTTTTTGTCCTATAAAGCTTCCTTTCACTTCGTGTTCTTTGGTGATTACTCGGGACGGCTCCTCTTACTGTACATGGACGTACTGTGCATATGTACAAATTGGGTCCTGACAATACGTATATTACGATCATAGTAGCATGCAGTGTACATATACGGGGTATAGGGGTGTTACAGGTTCTTAAAACTTTGGCATTATTAGGCTTAGGGCTTTAGAGAACATGGGCCTAAACCTGGAGAAAATGGAGTTGCCACCCGGACGGGCCGAAAAAATAGAAAGGGATGGATAACTCGATTTCTAAGGAATGCACAATCACCTATTTGGGTTTGAAAAGTTGGGTACATATGGGGAAGGTGAGAAATGGCCTAGCACCCCCATAACGCCCGGTTCATTGGAATCGACCTACTTTTTAGGTATAAATATTATTGAATTCTTAACTTATTAAAATATCATTCATAATACATAAAATCATAAAACAAGTAATCACTTTATTAAAATGACAATATGTTCAAACAAAATAAATGGGCACCCATACTGGATAAAGACATGCCCTCACAATGTCCAATGTCCAAAATAAATTAAATTACATTGAACCTAACTAATGAGGTACCACAAAGTGAAAACATACCTCTTACATTCTTGAATATTAAAGTAGACTAATAAAAACATTCATCCATTCATTATAAATAAAATAAAAGTAAATAATCCATCATAAATCAAAATAAAATAAGTCATGTATCAAAACATGCAATAAGTGAACATATATTAATAATCGAGACTATATTCAAATATCGCGTTGGATAATAAATGTACAAACTAGGGTTTTAGCATGCAAGTTAAGCTTTTAAATATTTAAATTAGGGTTTCATGTGGAATTAGGGTTTTACATGTTTGAATTAGTGTTTTAATGTGAAATTAGGATTTTGACTGAAAGTAAAATTTGGCCGTACTAGTTAAGGTTTAAAATCATATAGCTAATATTCAATTAAGTTCATACAGCTCACTGTGTAAGAGATGCAATATTGTTTATTAATTGAACTGTGTGATGAATTAATCAATGAAGGTAAATAATTGAATCATATTGATTAAAGAAAATTAAACATGTGTTTATCAGCTCCACCAATTTGATATGTTGAAACAAGCTTGATGTTGCACTGCCTGGATCAAATGGAATTTGGTTAGAGGTTCAATGATATATAGATCAACCTTTTGCTATTGTCCCTCTTTTATTCTTTTGCTTCCAGTTGTTTGATAATTCTTCCTCATTGCTCCTCTCTCTCTCTGTATTATTTTTTCCCTTCTCTTTACTGCCAGTTCATTAATAAAAGTTACCATCCTCTCTTTGTGTTTCTTTTTTTCCGTTCTCTTTACTGCCAGTTTGTTAATAAAAGTTGTCATCCTCTCTTTATGTTGCTTCCTCCTCATTTGATCCTTTCTTCTTCCCTCTCTTTATTAAAATTAAGAATTATTATTTATAGGCAAACTATCCCTCAAAACCCTAAACCTAATCCGTGTTTAAAAAAAATTCTAGTTTAATCAGGAAACCAAACGTCCGACCAAAACTCAATATAACTTAGGGTCATGTCGATTTGGCATCCAAATCGACATGGAGCCAGTGCATGTCGATTTGGTGTGCCCAAATCGACATGAGCTATTTGGATGTCTCGAATCAAAATGAGTAGTAATGTTTAAAATTTTAAATATTAAACTTTTAATTTAATATTGATAATTGATAGTAAATAGTGATAAAAGTGGCATGGATAAATGATGTAGATAGTGAATCTTAAAATTTACTGAAGAAATTATTTTTACAGTTTTACGGGACTAAAAATTGAAATAGAATCAAAGGATAAGAAAGAGGGCTCACCATAGCTAAGAAGAGAGTGGCCATACTAGATTAAACTATATATATATGTGGACAGGTGTGTGTGTGTGTGGAATCTTCTTCTTCTCTCTTCTTCTTTCCACGCCTATTATCACCACCAAAACTCATCCTTTCTTCCTTATTTTAAAAAAAAATTAGCCAAAATTTAAGAGGAAATCATATCTAGTTATAGGTTTTTAGAAGAATAAGCTAAAAAAAGGTGAGATTATCAATAAGTGATTAAATAAGAAAAGGAATTTTGAAAGAGGTATGTTCTTATGTATTTTAATTTGCAACTATTTAAATTTCTATAAATTTTATTATTTGAATTGGTTGATTGAGTTATCTTTAATGAGTTAATATTGAAAAGTATTTGATATAGACTCTTTCTATATCAATGAAACTAGTTTTTGATTCATTTTTATCATAGATTTGGATATATTATGCTTAAGTGGTTGAGTGTACAAAATACAAAATTTTGACTGACAGCCAGTGACACGACCATGTTGTTGGGCATGTCAACGATGCTATGCTTTAATGTTGATGACATGACCAGTAACACGCCCGTGTCATTGGACGTGTCATAGCTACAGTTATGAAAGATAAATGACATGGCCAGTGACACGGCCATGTCTTTGGGCGTGTCATAGCTACAGTAATGCAAGTTAAATGACATGGCCAGTGACACACCCATGTCATTGGGCATGTCAAAGCTTCTGTAAGAATGGGAAAATGACATGGTCATTGACACGCCCTTGTCATTAGGCGTGTCACTTAAAGAAATTGTCCAAAATAACTTTTTCTTTATCTTTTGTCTGTAATTCCAGCTGAAAAGATTATAAGGCCTCAAAGTATAAAGGATTTTTGCAATCAACCCTAACAAGTATTGTAACAAATTTATTTTGAATATATGATAAATATGTATGATACCAAGTTTTGATTAAAGAATTATTCCATTGAAGTGCTATACATAATTTAATGTTAATTAAAAACTATTAAATTGCCCAAATTATATTGAATTTAGATCTAGCTTGAGATTGAATGGCTAGCCAAAGGGAGTATATCCAAAGTGATAGTGGGCACTCTATGCCATCAATGGACACTCTGTGTCACCATATTTAGTGGGAATTCGTGCCATAGTGGGCCGTTGGCCAAATTTTGTATAGTGGGCATTAAATTGCCAATAGTGACCCGTTATCCAAACTTAAGATCTGAGTTTAGTGTGTATGGGCATAATTAAAGAAGTTAACTATATTGAAAAAAATGTGTTATATGGTTATTGATAAATTAACTAATTCTGAATTTAATCGTGTTTAGTATTTCAAGTTTAAATGAATTTATTAATTTCTTTATTTAACGTTCTAAAAGTAATAATTTCCATTGTTTCTAAATCATTTTATGTATAGTTCTATTTCCTTTAAATTTTCTTGCATATTGTAAATACATAAGCACCACTAAGCTTTGCTTAGCATGTTAGAATTATTTTCCAATGTGAAGATCAGACAAGAAGAGTTGAGATTGCAGAGTGAGAGATACACGTTCTTAGTCAACTGCATCACAAAGGTTCAAAGAAAAATATTGTAAATATTGTATTATGTATAGTTCACATGGAAATACCTGATAAATTTGTATGACAATTTTATAAGTTTGAGAGTAGTTTGAGAATTACAATAATGTAAGTTAATAATAGGAGTTCTTTGTAAATTAACAGATATATGTTTGTAATATAGGTATGATTATAGTAGTTCTTTTGAAAGTTTAATAACTGCGTTAATACAAAAGTATTTTGGTTCTATTTATATAACACATATTTAGACAAGTGTGAGTATTTAGGTAACATCACCTATATAGTTAAGTGTATAAACTATGTACGGGGTGTTACATTTAGTGGTATCAGAGCAGGTTTATGCGGTCAGAAGTTTTGAGGTTAAAAAGAAAAAAAGTATAACTGTTGTGAGCGGGGATTTTCGCCCCCACTCCCGGTGGAATGGTTCTTGCAACTTCGGCACTGTTTAGGCTCGTGGCCTTAGAGAACACGAACCTAAGTTCGGAGAAAATGGAGTCGCCACTCGGATGGGCCGGGAAAAAGAAAGGGGTGGATGACTCGATTCCTAAGGAATCCCCAACCCCCTAATGGGTTCGGAAAGTTGGGTACGTGTGGGGAAGGTGAGAAATGGCCCAGCACCCCCACAACACCCGGTTCATTGGAACCGGCCTCCTTTACAGGTCTTAATATTATAAAATTCTTAAATATAACAACATTATCCATATTACACACAATAATGAAAAGAAAGCATCAATATATTAAAATTAAAACAAGGTCCAAGCAAAACAAATAAATGGACACCCATCCGAAGATGGAAACATGTCCTTACATCACATGCCTAAATAGGACACCCACCGAAAGGTAGAAACATGCCCTTTACATGAGTTCTAAAATAGAAAAGTAATTTAAATTACATGATATTCAACTAATGAGGTACCCACCAAGTGGAAACATACCTCTTACAACATTTGGAAATCTAAATAAATTGATAAAAGTAAATAACCATTCATAATAAATAAATCATTCATTAAAGATATTAAATATCAATAGAAAGTAAACATCCACCCATGATAAATTACATAAACTAAGCATTGAACTTAAATAAATTAAAACATATAAAATAAATCAATGCATAATCAAATATAGAATTGAACAAAGCAAATAAAAGTCTAAATTATGGCTACTGTGAGTTTTTTAAGAAATTAAAATAGATTAAGGTTTTATGTTTTAAAAGGTTAATAAAGCTCTTTGATTAAGTAAATTAATATTTGAATGGTGAAATCATGAAACTAGGGTTTGGACACTTTAAAACATTTTTGATTTGTGGTTTATGGCTATTCATTGAATTATGGTTTCAAGTTTACTGTGTAAAATTACATATTTGTGTTTATATGATTTCTTAAATTTTAAAGGATTAGGGTTTAGAAAAAAATTAAGGTTTAAGGTTTTAAGGAGGTTAGGGTTCACTATTTTAGGTTTTGGAGTTGAATTAGGGTTTTAGGATTTTTGAATTTAGGGTTTCGGGTAATGAGTTATTTTTAGAATTTGGAAAATCAATTGATAATTTTATGAAATTTTATGAAGATAAACAACATGATTTAAAATTTATAAAAGCAAAAAAGATGTTTTTAAGTCTTTTGGAAGGAAACATAATACAATTTAGAGTTTTGAAAATTTGGAAAACAAATTTTGGTTTTGGGGTTTTGAAGAAACAAAACTAACAACTTTAAACTTTTTGGGAAACAAATCAACGAATTAAGGTTTTTAAACTTTAGAAAAAGTGAATTGAGGTCCTAAAACTTTTGATTTAAAAGAAACAAATTGATGATTAAGCTATTGTAAAAAAATAAAACGAATCAAGAATTCAAGCTTTCTTTTGTGGAGTTGCACCAAAATTGCTTCTTGGATGAACCAGGTAAAAGAGCTTTTTCTTGCCTTTGAATTGCTTGAATTGCTTATTTTCTCCCTCCAAAATCCAATTCAGTTTACTGGCAGAAGGAATTTTTAAAGTTTCCAAGTTTTCCTACTCACTCTCGGTCATCAATTTCCCCTCCCTTTTTTTGTGTTGTTTCGACCATATTTATATAAGAATTTATGATATAATTCTAGTTATTCATGGTATTTAATCCTAATTAGGAAAAGGAAACCAAAATCTAATTGTATTAGGTTTTCAAAAATTTGCATCGGAAAAATTTCGCTGGCGAAAAAAAACTGCTGCGGCAGCGTGGGTAGAACGGGCCCGCGGGCCATTTCGCCCGCAGGAGTTTCCTGCGGGCGAAATGCCTACGAGCCCGCACTGACTTTCGGTGTCAATTTTTTTGTCGCCGAGTTTTTCGTCACTGATTTTTTTTGTTATTTTTGAATTTTTATTCATTTCACCATTTTTTACTAAAATAAATATTAAAATTAATCAAGATACCATAAAAATTATTTTGGACTAACTAAAATATATTGGACAACATAAAAATTATTTTGGACTAATTAAAATATGTTGGACCGGACTAGGTAAAAAATTAAGGGTTTACAGTTTGCCCCTACTTGAACGATCTAAGACTTTAGAGAGTGAAAAGCAACAAGACTTAATTTTTGATGTGATGATTAGTTGAATTTATTTTTGGGTTCTGGACCAAGTTCGAGTTCTGGACTTGATTTGGGTACTTGTACCAGAGATCGGGTACTTGGACCAGAGATTGAATTTGATTTGGGTACTTGGATCCAAGATTGGATTTAATTTGGGTACTTGGACCCAAGAGTGGATTGAATTTGGGTACTTGGACCCAGGAGTGGATACTTGGATTGGGTACTTGGACCCGAGATTAGATTTGATTTGGGTACTTAGACCCGAAATTGATTTGATTTGGGTGCTTGGACCCGAGAATGCTTGGACCCGAGATTGATTTGATTTTGGTACTTGGACCCGAGAATGGGTGCTTGAACCTGAGAATGGGTACTTGGACCCGAAACTGAATTGATATTGGGTGCTTGGACCCGAGAATTGGGTACTTGGACCCAAGCTTGAATTCATTTGGGTACTTGGACCCGAGATTAGGTGCTTCGACCCAAGATTGATTTGATTTGATTTGGGTTCTTGGACTCGAGATTGGGTGCTTGGACCTGAGATTGGGTGCTTGGACCCGAGATTGATTTGATTTGGTTTGGGTACTTGGACCCGAGATTGGGTGTTTGGACCCGAGATTGATTTGATTTGGGTACTTGGAGATGAGATTAGATTTGATTTGGGTACTTGGACCCGAAACTGATTTGATTTGGGTACTTGGACCCGAGAATGGGTGCTTGGACCCGAGATTCATTTGATTTGGGTACTTGGACCCAAAATTTATTTGATTTGGATACCTAGACCCGAGAATGGGTACTTGGACCCGAGACTGAATTGAATTTAGGTGCTTAGACCCGATATTGAATTGGAATTGGGTACTTGGACCCGAGATTGAATTGAATTTGGGTGTTTAGACCTGAGATTGAATTAAATTTGGGTGCTTGGACTCGAGATTGAGTTTGACTATTGTTGCGCTCAAATTAACTCTACCACAAAGCGTCACTCGCAAGTATACGAGGTAGCTGTAGCAAAGGTAATCGCCCCAAGGTCGTCTCACAAGGAAGCCAAAGTAGGTAATTGATTATCAAAGTAAAAGTAACAAGTAATTGAAGTAATTTAAATTGCAAAGTAATGAAGAAGATTGATTTAAGTTGAAAACAAATAAAAATAAATAATAGCTTATGTTTTGATTCACTTGATAAAAAGAGTCTAGGGTTTGCACTTCTTTACTACTCATATGTATGAACGGTTATTCCACTTAACTAATTTAATTTCTAAGATTAAATCTCAAACAACTTAATTAATTGAGTCAAGGAAGTAAGCTCTCGCATTCAAACCTCTTACAACTAATCTTGTTATAATTGAAACAATCTTTTTAATAGGTTATATATCTAATTCACCTAAGTCCTTAATTGAATTGTTCCAGCATTAGATTTCATCTCTCAATCCATCATCTAATACCTAAAACACACAATTGGTGGCCAATCAATTATATGTTAACATTATTTCATTCAATTAAGGCTAAAGAAATCATTAGATAAAAGAATAACCAATTCATACAATTCATAGCAAATCCATACAAACCCTAGACTAGATTAAATTAGTTCATGATGTTATCAAGCATACTCATCTCATTAATAATCAAAGAAATCAATTTAGACATAATAATGTTCATAAACACAATTTCAATGAAACTAAAGAGACAAAGTTTAAGAATAAAACCAAGTTACAAACTCCTTGAAGTTTTTGATGAATCTCTTGATTGAATCTTACAAGAAGGATGAAACAATGGCATGAACAATCTAATCTAAACTAGTTTAATCCAAAGTAAAATCAAAATCCAAGAAAACAAATGTTTAAACCCTAAGATCTCTCTCAGACGGCTGAACTTTGCTCTCAAAAATCGTCAACCCTCCAAAACCTAACTTCTTTTTGCTTTTATATGAAACGTCGGCTTTAAAAAATTAGGTGCGCGTTAGGTTCATGAGGGACACGGCCAGGTGATGAGGGACACGACCGTGTGAGGGCTTGTTGGAGGGACACGGCCAGGTGACACAGCCGTGTCCCTTGCCAGTGTTCGCTACTGCCTGCCTTTCGATCCCCTTGTCTTCTTTGTTGAGTGACATGGCCAAGTGAAGTTTGACTTCGCCGTGTTGCAGCTTGATGGAGGGATACGGCCAGGTGACACAGCCGTGTCCCCTGCATGTGTCCACCTCTGTTACTTTGAAACTTTTTGCCTTTGGAATTGGTGGGACACGGCCAAGTCAAGATGACTTGGCCGTGTGGGTCTTCTTTGGAGGGACACGGCCACATGACTTGGCCGTGTCCCTTGCTTGTGTCTGCTACTGGGACTTGCTCTTCCTTTTAACTTGGTATGGGACACGGCCAGTGACTTGGCCGTGACCTCTGCCTGTGTCAGCTACTGCCCATTTCATCTTCAATTCGTTTCCTTGCCTGTTTTAACCTAACACAAAACTCAAAACAAACTTAAAACACGAAGTAAATAAACAATAACCGATAAAACATAAACACAAACTAAAAACTAGATCAAAAACGACATAAAACTAGCAATAAACTAAAACTACACAATTAAAGAAAACACTAGACAAACCGATAAAAACTAACGAAATACCTAAATAAAACAATAATTAACATAATAAACAAGACACAAAACTTATAACAAAAACTAATAAAACAACTATAATACCCCAAAGTGTGCCCTAGGAGTTTTGATATAATTGTTGTTTTATTTGAATTAAAATGTATATGTGTAATTGGAAAGAGAAAAGAATTTAAAAGAGAGTGTATATGTTGTATATATGGAAATATATATAACATATATACAAGTCAAATGGATGGTCAAAGGAAGAAGATATTTATTTTGTTAATTATGAAATTACTAAAAAGGGCATGTAAGTGAAAGGAAGTTAAAATAAATAGATGAGGGTATTTAAGTAATTTTCTTTTTGAAATGCTTGGTGGAGGTTTAAAGAGATGAGAAGTTTGACTTTGTCTCTTTCACTTGTTCATTTTCTTCTCTTTCCCTTTTGTTGGCCGGCCATCCAAAGCAAGAGAGCAAGAGTGAGTTTTGTTTGTTCCAAACTCAAAATTGAAGGAGTTTTCAAGAGATTAAGTTGGAAATTCAAGAAGTTCATCATTTTTGGTAAGTTTTCTCTTGATTTCTCTTGTTCTATTTGGAATTTTGTTTGAGTTTGATGGAGTGTTGTTGATGGTTGGAGTGTGTTTGTGTATGGTGTGTGTAAAACTGTTGAAATGGAATTAAAGATAAGAAGTTAGGTTGGTGTCGGTGATGGAAGAGTAAGAGTTGTGTTTAGTGAAGTTGGAATTTTTCTGTTTTACAATTAGTAAATGCTGTGACTTGTATGATTTTTAATTAAATATAGAAAAATGTTCTTGAAGTGAATTTTTGATATGTTGTGCCTCTATGAGTCTAGAATGACTGAAAAATATGTTGATTCGATTTTGGAATGGTTATGATTTTGGAAAGATTATTTTTATTAGACCTGTTCCAGCAGGTACTTTAACTGAGACAGCTATCTTTCGGGATTTTTAATAAAATGTAGAAAAATAATATCCAATTGAATTTTGGATATGTTGTTTATTAGTGAGTCTTGTATTTGAGAAAAATAATTTGGAACCACGTTGATTGAATTTAATTTATGGAATTCACAAAGTTCAGAACTGCTGCCAGGATGCAGGGCAATTGGGGCAGTCTGGTTGGGTGAACTATTTGACCAAGATTTTGTGTTCAGTTTGATCTGAAATTTCAAAGGAATGATTTTAAGATGTAAAATTAAGTTCTGTAAAACATTTTAGAGTTTTTAGTCAAGTAGATTATTTTATACAATTTTTCAAAATAAGGATAAAGTTGAGTCTAAAACCAGAATTTACTATTCATATGGTCATTTTGCTAATATTCCTTTTGGATTAGGTTGTGAAGAGGTTGAGTTGCCCTAACCTAAGTGTTGAGGATTCTTGGAAGAGTAAGTGTATAGATTGGTGTGAGTTGGTTTTAAGGTAAGTACAAACTACACTATTGCATACATTCATGTGATGTTGAGACTTGACACACATTTGATTGTAAATGTGATAAGGAATCTAATGCATTGTTGATGGATATTAAAAATCACATTATGTTTGGTAATATGTGAATGTTGTGATAAGCATGTAAAATATGTGTTAATGCCATTGATTATATCCATTTGAATAATGAACTGATTAATGTGATTTGAAATATAATATGAGATGGTTGAAACATATTTGCTTATATGATGATGAAATGAAATATGGAAATGAAATGTGAAAGATATGATGTTATGAAGAATTGTTTTATTGTGATTTGAGATCATATGAGATATGATGCCATGGTTGTTGGCTATGATGATGCAAATGAGATATATAATGGAGGCATGGCTGCCTAATTAATTAAAAGAAATGAAATGAAAAGAGATTGAAAAAAAAAGATAAATAAAATGATTGTGTGCCTAATATGTTTATTAAATTTTCAGAGTTCTGGTTTTAGCGGCATGCCTATGAATCACTGGATAGGTGAAATGACCGGGTCGTAAGCCGATTCCAGTTAGAAAATGTGAAATGTGATGTTTTTGGGGTGAAATGACCGTGTCGTAAACCTCAAAAATAAATTATTGAAACTAGATTGAGTGAAATGACTGGGTCGTAAGCTCAAATCTAGTTGATTATCCACGGATAAATGTATTGATGATTGTGGTTATGGACCAAAGCAGTAACTCTGAACTTTGAATAACATATTAGTGTATTTTGGGCCCATGCTTGTCTTTGTTTTCAATGTAAATCATGAATGTTTTGATTAATTATTAAATAATGTAAGATTGTGAAATATAATATTCTATTGTATTGTTTATGAAACTTGATTGTGTGACATTGGCATTGCATTAAGGCATAATATTATGGTTGTTTGTATCACTAAGCCGTGGGCTTAGCGCGATTGTGGTTCATCGCGCAGGTGACAGGGAAGAACCAGAGAGTTCCTCTAGGCCGAGTCGAGTCTAGATTTTGAAGTGTGAATAGTGGGCTTAAAGATCGAAGACTGACTGCCAAACATGTATAAATTTTATGTTTTGTAAAACTGAAGTTTTGATGTATATGAATTTGTAAATATTGTTACTTTCCGCTGTATAGTGAACAAATATTTTATCTACTGTGTTTCATAATAAACCTTTACTTTATTTTGTACTATAAGTGTAAATCCTGTTTGCAGGTTGTAGTTGAGGTTATAAGGGGGATTTATTGGGAGTGTACTGAGAATGATTTTGTTTGCATTGGTTTGTGTAAAATTTTTTTCAAAAATCAGAAAATAAAAAAACCAGTTTTGTCGACACTTGGGATTCAATTTCTAGGCGAAACTATGGCAAAATTTCTGTAAAAATTGGAACTAAAATTTGACTAAGTAAAATTGGTAGCAACATTAGGATAGTGTGGCGCCTCTACTCAGCTTACACACATAGGTCGGGAAGGGGTGTTACAATTTTTTATATCAGAGCCTAGGTTTGAGATTCTCAACCTAGGTCAATTGTATGAAAAAGAATATTTTGATTTTTAAAGTGGGTTTTTGAGTAAAATACATGTTTTGGTATGGCATTCTTTGATCTTTAATGAGGAATATTTTGCTGTGTTTGCAGATATAGGTAGAGATGGCATCTCATTCACGACAGTCTGTTGAGGGTAGTGCGGAAAGTGTAGCTCCTGAAGAGAGTAGAGATGGAGCTAGGATTGAGAGGGTTAGTGAGGCACCTGTTTCTGTGCCAGAGAGATCAGCTGCTGAGGAGGCTCCGCTGGGTTGGTTAAGGCATATGGTAGAACTGTTGAGGGGAGCTCCAGTGCAGCCACCACCACCACCACCACAGCCTCAGATGCCAGTAAGACATTATGACAAGTTAAGAAAATATGGGGCTGAAGATTTCTTGGGCACTACCGATCTTGCAGTGGCTGAGCAATGGTTGGATAAGGTGCAGAGGATATTCATTCAGTTGCAAGCCACTTCGGATGAGAAATTTGACTATGCCAGATCCCTCATGCAGAAAGATGCCTATGACTGGTGGAAGACGATTCCTCATGCCATGGATGATCCACCTACATTATCTTATGGTGATTTTCTGAGGGAGTTCGAGTAGAAATATACTCCGAGGGAGTATAAATATATTAAGAAGATGGAATTCCTGAATTTGAGGCAAGACAACCGGACGATAACAGAGTATGAGATTGAGTATATCCGGTTGAGTCGATATGCCTGGGGAATTATCTCTGATGAAATAGACCGATGCAAAAGATTTGAGGAGGGATTGAGGCCCTCTATCATGTGCATTGTGGCTGGTTCCCGGTACCAGGATTTTTCTCAGCTTGTTGCAGCAGCTAGAAGTGTTGAGAGAGCACAGGGCATTGCAGCAGCTGCTACTGAGGAAGAGACCAGGGTAAGGAGATCCCAGTTTGAGGCAGGGTCTTCATCTATGAAGAGGGGTCGAGGAGGTTTTATTCCGAGAACCAGTAGAACCCAGAGACAATCGGGCAGATCAGTTCAGTATCAGAGGCAGAGGCAGAGACTGACAGTTTCTGTAGCTAGTGCCCCGACTCCAGTGATTCAGAGGTCTACTCCACCTGTATGTGAGCATTGTGGTAAGACCCACGGGGGTGTTTGTTGGAAAATTGGTGGATCAGCTGGGTGTTTTAGATGTGGGTCACCAGCTCATTTTGTTAGAGATTGTCTTGAGATGCAGGAATATAGGCAGGCTGATACTGCAGCTTCTCAACCTAGTGTCAGCAGAGGTGGTAGAGGGGGCAGAAGTTTCAGTAGAGGTGGTAGACCTGGGTTTAGTCAGAGAGGAGGATCTTCATCCAGGGGCAGCAGGCTAGATGAGGCTGGATCTTCTCAGAGAGTATATGTGATGCAGAGGCAGTCGGATGCTTCAGCAGTTATAGCGGGTACATTTTCTTTATTTGGCATTTCAGTACTTGCTTTGATTGATCCAGGATCTACTCATTCATACATAAGTGCATCTATCTTGCCTGTGTCTGAATTGCATTCAGAGTCCTTAGGATTTGATGTCTTAGTGACCAATCCTTTAGGACATAGTGTTGTGGTGAGTAAGGTGCATCGTAATAGTGTTGTTGTGGTGCAAAGTGAGGAGTTTCTTGGTGATTTAATTGAAATGCCTTTTAAAGAATATGATTTGATCTTAGGCATGGATTGGTTGTCTAAGCATGGAGCAGTGGTGGATTGTCAAAAGAAATGTGTTACTTTGAGAACTGGTGATGGTAGAAGTATATTAGTATCTAGTGAGCAGAGACAACTTGCATCCTTGTTTGTATCAGCTGTAACAGCCAGAAAGTTGATTAGAAAAGGGTGTGTTGCTTATCTTGCTCATGTTATGGATACCAGAGTAATGGGTTCTCAACTTAATAGTATACCCACAGTTGCGGAGTTTTCCAGATGTTTTTCCTGAGGAGTTGCCAGGGTTACCCCCTGAGAGAGAGGTTGAGTTTGGTATTGATTTGTTGTCTGGTACCACTCCCATCTCTATCACTCCATATTGAATGGCACCCGCTGAATTGAGAGAGTTGAAGATGCAGTTGCAGGAGTTGTTGGATAAAGGGTTTATTCGCCCTAGTGTTTCTCCGTGGGGAGCTCCTGTGTTGTTTGTGAAGAAAAAGGATGGTACTTTGAGATTGTGCATCGATTATAGGCAATTGAACAAAGTAACTATCAAGAATAAGTATCCTTTGCCCCGAATTGATGATCTCTTTGATAAGTTGAAGGGAGCAGCGGTGTTTTCCAAAATTGATTTGAGATCAGGGTACCATCAATTGAGGGTTAGAGCTGAAGATGTTTCTAAGACAGCTTTTCGCACAAGATATGGGCATTATGAGTTCTTGGTAATGCCTTTTGGATTGATAAATGCACCTGCATCTTTCATGGATTTGATGAATAGGGTGTTTAGGCCCTATCTGGATCAGTTTGTGGTGGTTTTCATCGATGATATTTTGGTGTATTCACGTAATGAGGAAGAACATGACAAGCATCTACGAATTGTGTTACAGATCTTGAGAGAGAAGCAGTTGTATGCTAAGCTGTCAAAGTGTGAGTTTTGGCTTGACCAAGTAACTTTTCTCGGTCATATAGTTTCAGCAGATGGTAAAAGAGTTGATCCGAGTAAAGTTGAGGCCATTTTGAATTGGAGTCCACCAAAGTCAGTGACTGAAGTTAGAAGTTTTCTGGGTTTAGCAGGCTATTATCGAAGGTTTATGAAAGGTTTTTCTTTTATAGCTACTCCACTCACCAGATTGCTTCGAAAGGGAGTTAGATTTGTGTGGACAGATCAGTGTCAAGCTAGTTTTGATCAGTTGAAAGAAATGTTGACTCAAGCTCCTGTTCTTACTTTGCCTGTGGAAGATAAACCATATGTGATTTACAGTGATGCTTCACATAATGGTTTAGGATGTGTTTTAATGCAAGAGGGTAAAGTTATAGCTTATGCTTCTCGACAGTTGAAGCCGCATGAGCTTAATTATCCAACACATGATCTGGAATTGGCAACTATAGTATTTGCTTTGAAGATTTGGCGACACTACTTGTATGGGGAGAAATGTTTTATCTATACGGTTCATAAGAGTTTGAAATATTTGGGTGTCCTGAGAGAGCTGAATCTTCAGCAAAGGCGATGGTTAGAGCTGATCAAAGACTACGACTGTTTGATTGATTATCATCCTGGTAAGGCAAATGTAGTTGCTGACGCCTTGAGTCAGAAGTCTCTGGCAGGTTTGGCTATTTATTCACTCTCGTTGCTTGTTGAGTTGAGAGGGTTACATGCTAATTTTGAAGCATGTGATGATGGTGCATTGTTGGCTCAGTTGCAATTGAGACCAGTATTGTTGGATCAGATTAAGGAGGCTCAATTGACAGATGAGAAAATTCAGAAGATTATTTCAGATTGCCAAAATGGGGAGAGCCGAGATTTCTTTGTGAGAAGTGATGGTAGCCTTTGGTTTAAGGATAGATTGTGTGTTCCTGATAATGATAGTTTGAAAAAGGTTATTTTGGAGGAAGCACACCAATCGATTTTTGCTATGCATCCGGGAAGTACAAAGATGTATCATGAATTGAGACAGCATTATTGGTGGTTTGGTATGAAGAGAGACATAGCAGAATTTGTGTCCAAATGTCTCACTTGTCAGAGGGTGAAAGCTGAGCATCAAGTTCCAACAGGGTTGCTTCAACCTTTAACAGTGCCTGAATGGAAATGGGAGAGAATCACAATGGATTTTGTGTCTGGTTTGCCTATTACACAGAAGAAGCATGATGCCATTTGGGCGATTGTTGATAGGTTGACAAAGACAGCTCATTTTCTTCCGGTTCAGATGGACTTTTCACTTGAGAAGTTAGCTGAATTATACATCAATGAGATAGTAAAGTTGCATGGAGTCCCAATTTCTTTAGTGTATGATCGAGATCCTAGATTTACTTCAAGATTTTGGAAGAGTTTACATGGTGCTTTGGGTTCTCGATTGCATCTTAGCACTGCTTTTCATCCACAGACAGATGGGCAGTCAGAGAGAGTGATACAAATTATTGAGGATATGTTGAGAAGCTATGTCATTGATTTCTCTGGAAGTTGGGACAGATTTTTGCCACTTGTAGAATTTGCTTACAACAACAGTCATCAATCCAGTATTGGAATGGCACCATTTGAGGCATTGTATGGAAGAAAATGTAGAACGCCTCTATGTTGGAATGAAGTTGGGGAAGGAAAATTGGTTGGTCCTGATCTGATTAAAGAGACTGAAGAAAAAGTGAAGATGATTCCGGATAGGTTGAAAGCAGCTTCAGACCGACAGAAGTCTTATTCAGATTTGAAGAGGAGAGACATAGAGTTTGATGTTGGAGATAAAGTATTTTTGAAAGTGTCTCCTTGGAAAAAGATATTGAGATTTGGTCGAAAAGGGAAGCTAAGTCCTCGTTTCATTGGACCGTATGAGATATTAGAAAGAGTTGGGCCAGTTGCTTATCGTCTTGCTTTGCCACCTGAGTTAGATAGAATCCATAATGTATTCCATGTTTCTATGTTGCAGAGGTATAGATCAGATCCATCTCATATCTTGCCAGTTGAATCCATTGAAGTGAGTCCGGATTTGACATTTGAAGAAGAACCAGTTGCTATTTTGGCACATGAAGTGAAAGAGTTGAGGAATAAGAAAGTGCCATTAGTGAAGGTTCTATGGAAGAATCATGGGAGAGAAGAGGCAACTTGGGAGAGCGAGCAAGCAATGCAAGATCAGTATCCTCAACTGTTTCAGATATAATATCAGGTAATTTCGGGGATGAAATTTCTTTTTAGAGGGGGAGAATTGTAATATCCCAAAGTGTGCCCTAGGAGTTTTGATATAATTGTTGTTTTATTTGAATTAAAATGTATATTTGTAATTGGAAAGAGAAAGGAATTTAAAAGAGAATGTATATGTTGTATATATGGAAATATATATAACATATATACAAGTCAAATGGATGGTCAAAGGAAGAAGATATTTATTTTGTTAATTATGAAATTACTAAAAAGGGCATGTAAGTGAAAGGAAGTTAAAATAAATAGATGAGGGTATTTAAGTAATTTTCTTTTTGAAATGCTTGGTGGAGGTTTAAAGAGATGAGAAGTTTGACTTTGTCTCTTTCACTTGTTCATTTTCTTCTCTTTCCCTTTTGTTGGCCGGCCATCCAAAGCAAGAGAGCAAGAGTGAGTTTTGTTTGTTCCAAACTCAAAATTGAAGGAGTTTTCAAGAGATTAAGTTGGAAATTCAAGAAGTTCATCATTTTTGGTAAGTTTCTCTTGATTTCTCTTGTTCCATTTGGAATTTTGTTTGAGTTTGATGGAGTGTTGTTGATGGTTGGAGTGTGTTTGTGTATGGTGTGTGTAAAACTGTTGAAATGGAATTAAAGATAAGAAGTTAGGTTGGTGTCGGTGATGGAAGAGTAAGAGTTGTGTTTAGTGAAGTTTGAATTTTTCTGTTTTACAATTAGTAAATGCTGTGACTTGTATGATTTTTAATTAAATATAGAAAAATGTTCTTGAAGTGAATTTTTGATATGTTGTGCCTCTATGAGTCTAGATTGACTGAAAAATATGTTGATTCGATTTTGGAATGGTTATGATTTTGGAAAGATTATTTTTATTAGACCTGTTCCAGCAGGTACTTTAACTGAGACAGCTATCTTTCGGGATTTTTAATAAAATGTAGAAAAATAATATCCAATTGAATTTTGGATATGTTGTTGCTTAGTGAGTTCAGAACTTTGAGTTTTTAGTCAAGTAGATTATTTTATACAATTTTTCAAAATAAGGATAAAGTTGAGTCTAAAACCAGAATTTACTATTCATATGGTCATTTTGCTAATATTCCTTTTGGATTAGGTTATGAAGAAATTGAGTTGCCCTAACCTAAGTGTTGAGGATTCTTGGAAGAGTAAGTGTATAGATTGGTGTGAGTTGGTTTTAAGGTAAGTACAAACTACACTATTGCATACATTCATGTGATGTTGAGACTTGACACACATTTGATTGTAAATGTGATAAGGAACCTAATACATTGTTGATGAATATTAAAAATCACATTATGTTTGGTAATATGTGAATGTTGTGATGAGCATGTAAAATATGTGTTAATGCCATTGATTATATCCATTTGAATAATGAACTGATTAATGTGATTTGAAATATAATATGAGATGGTTGAAACATATTTGCTTATATGATGATGAAATGAAATATGAAAATGAAATGTGAAAGATATGATGTTATGAAGAATTGTTTTATTGTGATTTTGAGATCATATGAGATATGATGCCACGGTTGTTGGCTATGATGATGCAAATGAGATATAATGGAGGCATGGTTGCCTAATTAATTAAAAGAAATGAAATAAAAAGAGATTGAAAAAAAAAGATAAATAAAATGATTGTGTGCCTAATATGTTTATTCAATTTTCAGAGTTCTCATTTTAGCGGCATGCCTATGAATCACTGGATAGGTGAAATGACCGGGTCGTAAGCCGATTCCAGTTAGAAAATGCGAAATGTGATGTTTTTGGGGTGAAATGACCGGGTCGTAAACCTCAAAAGCAAATTATTGAAACTAGATTGAGTGAAATGATTGGGTCGTAAGCTCAAATCTAGTTGATTATCCATGGATAAATGTATTGATGATTGTGATTATGGACCAAAGTAGTAACTCTGAACTTTGAATAACATATTAGTATATTTTGGGCCCATGCTTGTCTTTGTTTTCAATGTGAATCATGAATGTTTTGATTAATTATTAAATAATGTAAGATTGTGAAATATAATATTCTTTTGAATTGTTTATGAAACTTGATTGTGTGACATTGGCATTGCATTAAGGCATAATATTATGGTTGTTTGTATCACTAAGCCGTGGGCTTAGCGCGATTGTGGTTCATCGCGCAGGTGACAGGGAAGAACCAGAGAGTTCCTCTAGGCCGAGTCGAGTCTAGATTTTGAAGTGTGAATAGTGGGCTTAAAGATTGAAGACTGACTACCAAACATGTATAAATTTTATGTTTTGTAAAACTGAAGTTTTGATGTATATGAATTTGTAAATATTGTTACTTTCCGCTGCTTAGTGAACAAATATTTTATCTACTGTGTTTCATAATAAACCTTTACTTTATTTTGTACTAGAAGTGTAAATCTTGTTTGCAGGTTGTAGTTGAGGTTATAAGGGGGATTTATTGGGAGTGTACTGAGAATGATTTTGTTTGCACTGGTTTGTGTAAAAATGTTTTCCAAAATCAGAAAAAAAACCAGTTTTGTCGACACTTGGGATTCAATTTCTAGGCGAAACTATAGCAAAATTTCTGTAAAAATCGGAACTAAAATTTGACTAAGTAAAATTTGTAGCAACATTAGGATAGTGTGACACCTCTACTCAGCTTACACACGTAGGTCGGGAAGGGGTGTTACATTGACTGACCTTTTATCATTTGAGAAATCTGACTGCTCCGGTTATTCTATGCATTATGGTTTTTCACCCTCAAAATGGATCTTCATCCTCTGAGATCGGGTCTTCATCATTGAAAATGAATCTTCATCTTTTGACATCGGGTCTTTACCCTTGAAAAATGGATCTTCATCCTTTGAGATCGGGTCTTCACCCTTGCAAATGGATCTTCATCCTTTGAGATCGGGTCTTCACCCTTGCAAATGAATCTTCATCCGTGGAGATCGGGTCTCCACCCTTGAAAAATGGATCTTCATCCTTTGAGATCGGGTCTTCACCCTTGCAAATGGATCTTCATCCTTTGAAATTGGGTCTTCAACCTTGTAAGTGGATCTTCATCCTTTGAGATCAGGTCTTTACCCTTGAAAATGGATCTTCATCCTTTGATTTCAGGTCTTTCCTTGAAAATGGATCTTCATCCTTTGGAGATCGGGTCTTTACCCTTGAAACATGGATCTTTATCCATTGGAGGTTGGGTCTTTACCCTGGCTTCAGCTCTTTTGGCTGGATTGATCTTTTGTCTTTTGCATCTTCATTCTTTTGAGAATTCTAATTTTCTTTTTTTTATTCCATTCTTTTTTGTTCTTCCTTTGCACTTTTGCAAAAAAATTCAACCCTTTTTAGCTAGCCTTCATATCCTCTCCTTTTCCCCCTGCGTGGCGAGATATTTGCAAGTGAGTTTGAAAATGTTTTATATATAAAATCAAAAAATTGAAAAGGAGAAACTTTGCCCCCTGTGTAGGCTCAAACCCATGATTTTTCTATGCGGACTCTGATTAATTTTGTTGTTATCTAGTTCTTCGCACAAGCACGTATTTCTTCTCTTTGCAAGATTACTGGAGCTTTCTCAAGCAATGGGCTTTCTATGCCCCCCTGATTTGATATCTTCTTTTGATTCTTTACTTCGCAGGGTGCTTGCTGTTCATTTTGCCAAAGAATAGACAACACAAGACAAGAAAAGTACGATGTGATATGCTCATGTATGCATGATATGCATGAATAATACTTACAGTTGTTCCATCGACTCACAGACCGAGGTGATCAGCGGAAGTGTTCTCATTGGTTTTGTTTTGACACTTGTTCAAGTCTTTCATTGGAATGATCGAAAGCTTTGCATTTGTGGCTTTTATCTTCAAGATGTTGAAAACACGAGTGGATCCCAAGTTGCAGAGTCAAGGATACATCCTTTTTAAACTATATTTCAGCATGTCAGTTGATAGCTTGTTCATAACTTTGCCGATAATAATTTCTTTTGCCCAATGTGTCCTTTGGAGGTTCAACATACTTCCCTTAACTTGAAGGCTTTGTATGACAAAATATTTTTATTTTTTATTATTTTTTTTTGAATTTTGATTTCGAAATCAAATGTTGGCTTTGCCAAATTAATGTTAATGCACCTCAAGACTTGATTTTTTCAAATTAACATATCTATAACATGACAACCCTAGTTACAGTACTAAACTTGGGAATCATTTCTATTTAAACAAGAATTGTTGCACTTCAGATAGGCACATACACATTACTTGGCCAAAGGTCTCATTTGAGTTTAAATATTATCTATCTCATATGCATGCTTATCCAAACTATCTCCACTAATAGACTCTACCTACCAAGAGAGATTAACAGGTCTTTGATAGGCTTGAAATGGGGTCTATGAGGGACATGGGTTAAAGTGAAGGCCATTTTGAGATAGGAGCTGATGTGACACAATGGACAAACCCTCACACTATAAATTTCTTGTTTGAATTTTAGGCAGCTTGGAGGCAATCTTGTTAGACTCCAGGTTCCTTCTATCTTCTTGGCATTAATCTAGATCTTGGTTAGGATAGTCTTTGCCCTTGCAAAAGGTTTAAGACCAAAATTCACTTCTTTTCTTCTTTTCCCTTTTCATTCCTCTTTATTTTTCTTACTCTTCCCTTTCTTTTATCATTTTGTCCTTCTTTCTTATAGGACTGTCAAGTGCAGAACTTTCAAGAACTGAATGGTCTTTCTCCTTTTCTTTGATTTTGCTTGAATCTTTGGTTGGGTTGGACCAATTCAAGTAAAAAATGTCTTTATGAACCAAATGGAAGCCTTTTGCTGCTTTAGGTAAAAGATAACTCAGTTGGCTTTTTGAACCATTTTTTTTGGGTTTTAATTTTTTTTCCTTTTGTTTTCTTCTTTTTCTTTTTCTCTTCTTTTTTTTCCTTTCTTTTTCTTTTCTTTTGTCTTTTTTGTTTTGTTTTTTTTTTCTTCTTTTTTTTTTGTTCTAGCTCAAATAGAGTTGTCTTATTTGTACCGATTGGGCTTCCAATAATGGATGAGTGGAGTAACATAGATCTTCTTTAATAGGGATAAATCATTTGTTACTCTTATGCTGTCTTGATATATTGGAGATATTAGAAAAACTTTAACTACCCTTACGGTCTTGAAAACTTCAATTATCTTTATGGTCTTGAGAACTTCAACTATCTTCATGATCTTGACTATTCATTGCTTTCTTTGATCTTCTTGCCTCTTCATATCAGTTATCATAAGATTTGTCAAAAGTATCACAATAGGTTGTTGAGGTTATATGCCAATGAAAAGAAAGCTAAAATTTTATGAAGGCTCAAAGGGACAACTAGAGATTTATATTTAATGGATGGATACTAGTTATTGGCTCGTCAAACAATGCCTAGATCATTTCTCTCTTAAATAAGCAGAGTTGCAATTTCACCTCGAAAGTTTGTCAAAGCATGTTCTAAGACTGACTAAGACCTATACAAAGGTAATTATGCAAGAGCCCTCTCTAAGTAAGAATACACAACTCAATGCTATAAAGCAATTCCCTCACCTAGTAAAGTCATTCGAGTCATGATGCATAAATATATTAATTCATGAATTATCAAGCTAGATTCCTCATTGGTTGAGCACCAAAATGAATAAAGACCAATAAAATTTTTGATAAAAGTAATTTATTCAAGCAAATTTAAATTTGAAAAACACGATAGTTCCAATTAATTAAAGAAAGCAAGATTGAAAAGCAACATTCAAGCTAAGGAAAGTTCATTAAGTTAGGCTTCTTTTCCTTTCACCTCTTCAACATTCCCATCTTGAAAGGATGATAAAACAAAATCCTCTTCTAATCCTTTTCCTACCATGAAGGTTGCTGGTGGTGGCACCCTGTTGAACCTTGGAAATTGATTACCTTTGGTATTGGGCTTGTCCGGCTCAGGCAACTTTCCATTATCAATTAAATTCTGGATCTCATGCCTCAACTTCATACAATTGTCCGTTTCGTGTCCAGGCCTTTGATGGAACTGGAAAAATGCATTAGTACCAAAGTTAGGTGGAAGAGGATTAGGCAAAGGACGAGGAGTCAAGGGTTGTAACAATCCCTTCTTTTGTAGCTTATTGAGAACCCAAGACAGTTGCTTCCCTAATTCTAAAAACTATCTCATTCCTCCTTGACTAGTGACATTAACATCAGCTTCCTTTTGTGTGCTTTGATTGCCCGACTGGTAGTTCCCTTTCTCATTCCTTTTTATTGAAAAGCGATTTTTCTCCCTTTCCCATTCTTCAATTTGTAGACCAGCTTGGAGAAGATCTTTGAAGTCCCTTATAAGGGTGTGAGACATCCTTTCACGGAGATTGGGTAGGACACCTCTCATGATCATCCTTATTTGATCAGATTTATCGGGCCTTTTCTTGAGAAAAGCGGCCTTGTTTCTCCATCTCTTCACATAGTCCACAAAATTCTCATTTAGCCTTTGCCTAATGGACTCAACTTCCATTAAGGTAACTTCCATTTCAACATTGTATCCATATTGTTGGATGAAGGCCTTATATAGCAAGTCCCAACTCTTTTGTGTTCCATCATCTACGGTATTGAACCAATTTTGGACAGCAGGATCCAATGAGAGCATGAAGTACCTTAGAGTTTGAGCCTTAGTAGCTCGGGCAGACTGCATAGCAGTGATATACTGCTTCACATGGAGATGGGGATTTCTAGTACCATTGTATCTAGCAAAGGATGGCATCTTGAATTTGTATGGAACTTCTTCATCTAACTCAACTAATTTATCAACTTTGGACATTTCTTCAATTTTTAGTTTCTTCTCAAATTTCTTTTCTAAATCAGCAATCATCTTTTCAACATCAGACGTCTCGGTCTTTTCAATAGTTGCCTTCTCAACAACCTTCAGCTCTTTTTTCGTCTTGAGGATCTTGGTAGTATTGAGCCCAATCATCATCATCAATGATCACCTTATCATCATCAAAAGCTACTTCATCAATTTTAGCCTTCCCCTTGACTTTCTTGGTGCTAGCAGATGCTTCGACATTGTTTCCTAAAATTGTAGCTAGTTGATTCTTTATGGTCTCGACCATGGCCTCTTTTATTTCTTTCATCTTGACATTGAGGGCTTCATCCACCATTCTTTGAATTTGTTCGGGCTCCATTATTTTTGGTGAGCAAGTGATTGAGTCATTGCTAGATACTTTGTATCCGGCATAGGCCAGATTGTCGTAAGCTTTTGAACTTTCATAATCCAGGGCTGTGAGCTAGAGAGGATCAATGCTATGAGATGCAAATGTATGCATGTATGCACAAACAATCGACAAACAAGGATAATTAGGACGTTCCTTCCAACCTTATAACATCCACACACGAATGTTGAGTCTCTTTTCCTAGGTAAATGGTTAACAAAATACCAACATGGGACATCTTGTTTTCGAATAGATCCCTCGGACGTTTCAACCAATAGTTATATTTTCGAAAATGAAAATCAATCCATGATAATTCCCATTAATTAGGTTTTAATCCATTCAACCAACTATAGTAGCTTTTATGCTACATTGGATTAAAACTAAATTAAAAGGTTTATTATAGATAGATTTCTCACTTGAAAAAGTAACTAATGATTTATGCCAAAAATAAGCCCATGATTAATTATTCTTAGTATAAACTAGGCTCACAATTGATTTTTGGTATTTTTTTAATTGACCTAAATATTTTTGCAAGCTCTTTGTAAGAAAAGGTTGGGTGAAAATATTTTTGTTTCTAAGCCCATTGTAAAATATTTTAGAAAAAATGGATTTTGGGCTTATTATTTGGGCCATGGGTGAAAAAATTTTTGATTTGTTTTCAGAAAAGTCTTATGTCCAATGACCATCTTGAAAAATTTTGAAAATAGCTTTGGTCTTTTTTGGATTTTAAAGAAAATTTTATTTTGACCTTATAATATACTTAGGTCATATTAGAAAAAGAACAAACCAAATAAGCCATGATTTAAGCCAAGATAAATTAACCATAGTCAAACAACATGCATTTGGGGTAAAAACCTAAGGAAAGTAACTAGGCCAATTACATGAGCTTTAGTCTTTGGGTTAAAAGCCTTAGGTTCCCATAGCATGTATATGCTAAATGGTACTAGGCTATGAGTGGTTATGTCATGCTCAATCTCCATACCTTGAGTGAAAGTATGGTATCCCTTACATAACACAACAAGGGTAACACGAGCATCCTAACTAACGCACACGATGCAATCTAATATGATGCAATGGATAATATCATTATAAGAAAGAATATAATAATATAAAGACCAATGGAATAAACTTCTCTTATCCCCAGTGGAGTCACCACTGTGAGCGGGGATTTTCGCCCCCACTCCCAGTGGAATGGTTCTTGCGACTTCGGCACTGTTTAGGCTCGGGGTCTTAAAGAACACGGACCTAAGTCTGGAGAAAATGGAGTCGTCACCCCGGACGGGCTGGGAAAAAGAAAAGGGTGGATGACTTGATTCCTAAGGAATCCCCAACCCCCTAATGGGTTCGGAAAGTTGGGTACGTGTGGGGAAGGTGAGAAATGGCCCAGCACCCCCACAATGCCCGGTTCATTAGAACCGGCCTCCTTTACATGTCTTAATATTATAAAATTCTTAAATATAACAACATTATCCATATTACACATAATAATTAAAAGAAAGCATCAATATATTAAAATTAAAGCAAAGTCCAAGCAAAACAAATAAATGGACACCCATCCGAAGATGGAAACATGTCCTTACATCACATGCCTAAAAAGGACACCCACCGAAAGGTAGAAACATGCCCTTTACATTAGTTCTAAAATAGAAAAGAAATTTAAATTACATGATATTCAACTAATGAGGTACTCACAAAGTGGAAACATACCTCTTACAACATTTGGAAATTTAAATAAATTGATAAAAGTAAATAATCATTCATAATAAATAAATCATTCATCAAAGATATTAAATATCAATAGAAAGTAAACATCCACCCATGATAAATTAAATAAACCAAGCATTGAACTTAAATAAATTAAAGCATATAAAATAAATCAAAGCATAATCAAATATAGAATTGAATAAAGCAAATAAAAGTCTAAATTATGGCTACTGTGAGTTTTTTAAGAAATTAAAATAGATTAGGGTTTTATGTTTTAAAAGGTTGATAAAGCTCTTTGATTAACTAAATTAATATTTGAATGGTGAAATCATGAAACTAGGGTTTGGACACTTTAAAACATTTTTGATTTGTGGTTTATGGCTATTCATTGAATTATGGTTTCAAGCTTACTGTGTAAAATTACATATTTGTGTTTATATGGTTTCTTAAAGTTTTAAAGGATTAGGGTTTAGAAAAAATTAAGGTTTAAGGTTTTAAGGAGGTTAGGGTTCACTATTTTAGGTTTTAGAGTTGAATTAGGTTTTTAGGATTTTTGAATTTAGGGTTTCGGGTAATGAATTATTTTTAGGATTTGGAAAATCAATTGATAATTTTATGAAGTTTTATGAAGATAAGCAACACGATTTAAAATTTATAAAAGCAAAAAAGATGTTTTTAAGTCTTTTGGAAGGAGACAGAATACAATTTAGAGTTTTGAAAATTGGGAAAACAAATTTTGGTTTTGGTGTTTTGAAGAAACAAAACTAACTTTAAACTTTTTGGAAAACAAAGCAACGAATTAAGGTTTTTAAACTTTAGAAAAAGTGAATTGAGGTCCTAAAATTTTTGAACTAAAAGAAACAAAGTGATGATTAAGCTACCGTAAAAAAATAAAAGGAATCAAGAATTCAAACTTTCTTTCGTGGGGTTGCACCAAAATTGCTTCTTGGATGAACCAGGTCAAAGACAAGCTTTTTCTTGCCTTTGAATTGCTTGAATTGCTTATTTGCTCCCTCCAAATTCCGATTCAGTTTACTGCCAGAAGGAATGTTTAAAGTTTCCAAGTTTTCCTACTCACTCTCGGTCATCAATTTCCCCTCCCTTTTTTGTGTTGTTCCATCCATATTTATATAAGAATTTATGATATAATTCTAGCTATTCACGGTATTTAATCCTAATTAGGAAAAGGAAACCGAAACCTAATTGTATTAGGTTTTGGAAATTTTGCGTCGGAAAAATTTCGCTAGCGAAAAAAAACTGCTGCGGAAAAACTGCGCTGGCAAAAAAGCTGCTGCAGCTGGCTATGGCAGTGCGGGCAAAACGGGCCCGCGGGCCATTTGGTATAGCTGTTCATTTGTGAAATGGCCTGGGCAATTTCGCACGCAGGAGTTTCCTACGTGCGAAATGCCTACGAGCCGGCGCTGACTTTCGGCGATGATTTTTTCGTCGCCGATTTTTCCATTGCCGATTTTTTTTGTTATTTTTTATTTTTTATTATTTTTGAATTTTTATTCATTTCACCATTTTTTACTAAAATAAATATTAAAATTAATCAAGATACCATAAAAATATTTTTGAACTAACTAAAATATATTGGACAACACAAAAATTATTTTGGACTAATTAAAATATATTGGACCGGACTAGGTAAAAAATTAAGTGTCTACAACTGTCATTGCTATGTGAACTATATAATTGAATAATTATTTGATGCAGTTGATTTTTAATGTTTAAAGGTATAATATGGCCTCTAATCCCATCAAGGTGAGGAGGAACAAGCTGTGTCCTCACACAGTCAAGCTAGTGTGGGGAATCAACAGCCATCAAAACCTTCTGTGGAATAAATTCCCTTTGATCCTCAATTTGTGAGAAATATGGGGGAAGTTCTTAGGTGAATTGTAGGATTTGCTCCTCCTGCATAACCTCCACTTCCAGTGTCCCAAAGATCTCCATTGGAGAGAATTAGAAAATTGGGAGTAGAAGATTTTAATGCTTATGATACTGATGAATCTTCCGTGGCAGAGTATTGGATGGAGAAGATTGTAAGAGTTTTTGATATTTTGCATTGTACTGATGAAGAAAGATTGGAGTGTGCAGTTTCCTTATTGTATGAACAAGCTTATGCCTAGTGGGATACAAAGAAGAAAGGTATACCTGCAGGTAGTCTCACTTGTGCATTTTTTCGAGAAGAATTTAAAAAGAATTATATTAGTGAGATTTATTTAGAGGAGAAGCGTTGGGAGTTTTTGTATCTTCAGCAAAGGCAGTCATTTGTGTCTAAATATGAGAGGCAGTTTGTTTACCTTAGAAAATATTTTCCAAAGTTAGTTTCATCCAAGGAAGAGAAGTGTAAGCGGTTTGAACATGGTTTGAACAGTCAGATCCAGGTGTATTTAGTAGCAATGAGGATTAAAGAGTTTTCCACTCTTTTTAATGTGGCAATTTCCATAGAAAATGAGATTAAACTATAGCAGGGAAGAAAACAACAATCAAAGAAGGGATTTTCTAGTGAACAACAATAAGGTGGTCAGAAAAGACAAAGAAATATTCAAGCTCAAACTCAAGGGTCTGGTAGAGGAAGTGGAACTAGTTTTCAAAGGTCTAGAGGTGGTAGGTTTGGAGTGGCTACAGGCTCATCTTCAAGGACTATTACTATACCTTGTCAATATTGTGGTAGAGGACAGTTACTACAGCTTGTTTGAAATGTGGTTCTTTGGAGCATAAAATTAGAGATTGTCCAATGATAAAAGAACTATAAGTTATTGAAGGACAAAGTTCTGTATAGAGGTCTCAATCAAGCCGTAGGACAGGTAGAGGTGGTCGACCCAGTGTTAGTCTGCAGAGAGGATCTGAAACAATGGATAGAACTCAGACTCGAGGTAGTGCTCTAGCTAGCGCTTATGTCATGAAAGCTGTGGAGGACCAGGATACTCTTGATGTTGTGTTGGAAAATTTTCTTTACTTGGTCTTGATGTATATACATTATCAGATCCTGGTTCTACACATTCTTATATTTGTACATCTATAGCTTCATGGAAGAGAATGTTTGTTGATAAACTTGATTATGAGATAGAAGTTACTAATTCCTTAGGCCAAAGTGTGAAGGTAAACAAAGCATATCAAAATTGTCCACTTAGAGTTCATGACGTAGAACTTCCTACTGATTTGATTGAACTTCCATTTCATAACTTTGATGTAATCTTGGGAATAGATTGGTTGTCCCGACATCAAGCGGTTATGGCCTGCTTAGTAAAGTTGTGTCCTTTAAGATTCTGAGTTATGGTGAAATTATAGTTCAAGGAGAAAAACAACTTTACCCTTCTAGTTTGATTTTTGCAGCTAAAGCTAGAAGGTTGATTAGGAAGAGGTGTGAAGATTACCTTGCTTGTGTTAATGATACACGACATTCAAGGAAGGCTTCGGGAGACATACATATAGTGAGTGAGTTTCCAGAAGTTTTTCTGAAGGAATTACTTGGAATACCACCAGAGAGGGAGGTAGAATTTGTTGGCTTATTAAACAATGCCCAGATCATCTCTCTCTTAAATAAACATAATTCAATTTCTCCTCGAAGTTTCATCAAAGCATATTCTAAGATTGACTAGGACCTAGACAAAGGTAATTGTATAGGAGCCCTCTCTAAATAAGCATACACAACTCAATGCTATAGAACAATTCCCTCACCTAGTAAAGTCATTCAAATCATAATACATAGATACACTAATTCATGAACATCAAGCTAGATTGTCATCAGTTGGGCACCAAAATGAACAAAGA
Source organism: Garcia nutans (assembly GCA_947685225.1). Classification (NCBI taxonomy): domain Eukaryota; kingdom Viridiplantae; phylum Streptophyta; class Magnoliopsida; order Malpighiales; family Euphorbiaceae; genus Garcia; species Garcia nutans. The sequence continues at coordinate 9,723,226 of CANTUV010000068.1, forward strand.
CCATGATAATTTTAATGAAAATAATTTACTCAGGCATTCTTAATTTGAAAAAAAACATAATTGTTCCAAAAAAAACTCCAAATAAAGAAAATAAAACAAAAACTAAACAAGCCAAGAGAAGTTTTTTGAGTTGCGGTCGAAAAATGCTCCATTTATTTAGACATATCGAGGGCAAGGATTTTTCCATCATCAAAGATCATTGCTTCATCATCCATAATTAGTCCAAGATTGCTTAGTAACACATCGTCTTTAGAAGCTTCTCCATCCATATCATGACAAGATGACAAGATAAAACTCTCCTCCAATTCTCCTTCCATCATGAAGGTTGCAAGCGGTGGTGCCCTTCTAAATTTAGGCAAAGGATCATTTTTAGTGTTGGGCTCATCAGGATCAGGCAGCTTTCCACTATCAATTAAACCTTAGCATCAACATTTGATGGTAGAGACTTGTGTAGAGGCCGAGGTGCCAATAGTTGTAGCAAATCCATCTCCATTAAATTCTCTAACATCTTTGACAAAGGTTTCCTCAATTCTGAAAATTTACACTTCTTTTCTAATTCAGTTGTTGCATTTTTCTCAACACCTCCTCTTTCTCTTTGACTTTGTCCACTAGGGTGGTAGCCGCCCCTATTGCTCCACTTAGACAGCATATGGTTTAATCGGTCTTGTGGAATAGGGATTGACCCCTTATTTTTCATTTGATCTCTATCAGTGAACTTGTTCCTTGTTAATGCTGCCTTTCCCTTCTTTCTTATGACAATGGGAGATGCCTCATTAGCATTGTTGATGATCTCCAAAATTTTAAACAATTGGGTCTTCATAATTTCAGCCAATTGATCCCGTAGCTAGGCCATCCTAGCTTTGACAACCTCATTGATTATATCCCTTAGCCAATTCACATCCATCCTCCCAATGAAGCACTTGAATTAAAATCACTATTATAGGTGGTGTCGTTATATGCTTCTGAACTATTGTACTCCGGGTCAGTGAGTCAGAAAGGATCAATGCCATGTAATGTAATGCGTGTATTCATGGATGCATAAGTAACAAATAAACAAAGATAAGTAGGAAGTTCCATCCAACCTTATAACTTCCATAAACGAATGGCGAGTCTCTTTTCATAGGTATAGGGTCAACAAAATACCAACATGGGATATTTCACTATCGAAAAATTCCCTCAGACGATTTCAACTAATAGTTATATTTTCAAACATAGAAGTCAGTCCATGATAATTCCCATTAATTAAGCTTTAAACCTTTGAATCTCAATTAAAATAGCTTTTATGCTATATTAGAATAAAACTAAATTAAGAGGTTTATCATAAATAGATTTTCTATTTAAAAAAGTAACTAGTGATTCATGCCAAAAATAAGCCCATGATTAATAGTTCATAGCATAAGCTAGGCTCACAATTGATTTTTTGTGTTCCATAATTGACCTAAATATTTGTAAGCTCTTTTGTAATCGAAAAATAATTTTGTTTCAAAGCCCTTGGGCCATAAGGTTGAGAAAGATTTTCGGCCCATCTTGAAAAGACTATCTTGAAGATTTTAAAATTTTAGAAATTATTTTGAGCTTTCAATTTAAGTATGTCATATTAGAGAAAGGGCAAACCAAATAAGCTATGATTTAAACTAAGATAAATTAATCATAGTCAAACAACAAGCATTTAGGGTAATAACCTAAGGGAAATAACTAGGTCAATTTTATGAGCTTTAGTTTTTTGGTTGAAAAGTTCAGGCTCCCATAGCAAGTATATAACAAGATGTACAAGGCTATGAGTGGTCATGCCATTCTCGATTTCCATACCTTGAGTAAAAGTATGGTATCCCTTGGATAACACAACACGGGTACCGTGAACGTCCTAACTCACGCACAGAATGCAATCTAAATGATGCAATGGATAATATCATAATAAAAAATAATAAAATAATATAAAGACCAACAAAATCAACTTCTCTTATCCCCAGTGGAGTCACCACTGTGAGTGGGGAATTTTTCCCCCACTCCCATATGGAATAGTTCTTGCAACTTCGGCTGTTAGTCTCAGGGCCTTAGAGAACACATGCCTAAACTTGGAGAAAATGGAGTCACCACCCTGACGGGCTTGGAAAAAAAAGGGGTGGATGACTCGATTTCTAAGGAATCATCAACCCCCTATTGGGTTCAGAAAGTTGGGTACTCATGGGGAATGCGAGAATGACCCGGCACCCCCACAGTGCCCGGTTTATTGGAGCCGACTTCCTTTTCAGGTCTTAATATTATAAAATTCTTGAATATAATTACATTATCCATACTATATGCAATCACTAGAATAAATAAATACTTCATTAAATTCACAATGAGTTCAAATAAGATAAATGAATAGGCACCCATCCATGGATGGAAACATGCCTTTACAATTGTTCAATGACCAAAATAAAACAAATAAAATAGGATACCCACCAATTGGTGGAAACGTATCCTTTACATTAAAACAAATTAAGTTGCATGAAGCTTAATAAATGAGGTGCCCACAATGTGGAAACATACCTCTTACAATTCCTTGAAACTAAAAATAAATCAAATAACAAATATTTGAGCATTCATCATAAAATCAAATAAAAATAAACTATTTATTAAGACATATTATAAATCATGCATCTAAACATAAATAAGGCAATAAAAATATAAATTTAGGTTTACATATTAAATTAGGGTTTCTTGAACAAAATTAGGGTTTGGAACTTTTGTCAAAACAATATTAGGGTTTAGGGTTTAAGAAAAGATTAAAGTTTATGAAAATAGGATTAAAGTTATTTACATTGGAAAAAATATAGTTACTATGATATTTGTAAACTGAATAATCATGCACTGGAAAATAACAATTAAGCACGTTTAGATTTCTAAAACTGAAAGGTTACTGAGATCACTTTGCATGAAGTATAAACAACATTATGGAATCTTAATATGGTTAATGTAACACCCCTATATCCCGTATACGCATACTACATACCACCACTATCGTAATACACGTATGCTGAATATAAGGATGCCACAGTTACCTTTACATTTCAAATCATCCCTTTATATAATAATATGAGCAAACTTAAACATTTAAGTTATATTATAAAGCACAATAAATAAAAACGTTCATTCAATACGCAGCTAAAAATGTAGAAGTATTTACAAATACATAAACATCAAAATCAAATTTTACAAAACATAAAGTTTATACATGTTTGGCAGTCAGTCTTTGATCTTTAAGCTCACAATCAACACTTCAGAATCTAGACTCGACTCGGTCTAGAAGAACTCTCTGGCTCTACCCTGTCACCTGCGCGATGAACCACAATTGCGCTAAGCCAACGGCTTAGTGGTACAAACCACAATAAAAATATGCTTCAATGCAATGCCAATGTCACACATTTCAACAAATAAGACAATATTCACAAATGATATCTTTTTATTGTTCATAACATTACATTTCATTATTTTATTCAATTATTTCATCACTTATGATTTACATTGAAACAAAGACAAGCATGGGCCCAAAAGACACTAATATGCCATTCAACTTTCAGAGTTAATGTTTTGGTTCAATTATAACATTTATCATTATCATTATCCCAACTAGGCTTCAAGGATTAGGTTCAACCAAGCTTCAAGGGGAACAAAGCATGCTAAGTATCAACCCAACTTGGCTTCAAGAACCAAACCCAACCTAGCTTCAAGGGTTGTAACATCTCAACTAGGCTTCAAGGACTAGATCCAACCTAGCTTCAAGAGATTGTTACTATTAGGCATGCCACCAACAACAAAACTCTGAAAATGGAATAACACATTAGACACACAATTCATTCATTATTTCATTATCAATTTCATTCTCATTTTCTCATCATCATTTAGGCAACCATGCCTCAATCATCTCATTTGCATCATTATAGCCAACAACAATGGCTTCACATCTCATCAAGAGAGTATACATAACCAATTGCATTGGACATATATTTTAAATCCATCATCATCTAGGCAAACATGCCCCACTTATTTCATTTGAATCATTATAGCCAACCACAATGGCATCACATCTCATATCTCAATTCACATTAAAACAATTCATCATTAAAGTATTCACCATAATCAATTGCATTGCACATACCATTTTAATGATCATCATATCTTTCACATTATACAAATTATAACATTAATCAAATAGTAATAACAACATAGTAGATTACTTAACACATTTATAACCAAATGTATTAAGTCTCAAAATCATGTAAATGAATGCAACCATGTAAGTTTGTACTTACCTCAAGAGCAACTCACACCAATCTATACGCTTCCTCTTCCAAGAATTCTTAACACTTAGGTTAGGGCAACTTAACCTCTTCACAACCTAATCCAAAAAGAATAATACACACTTACATAAAGATACACATGAATTCCAATACAATTATTCACCTATTAGTCTCATACTAGACCCATGGATCACAAATTACAAACCAAAACCACTAACTAGGGCCCACTATCGTGGCCTCAAAATCCCCCACGGGCGTGGGTTAGCAAACGAATCTGTCCAATTTGCTTAACACCCCCACGGTCGTGGCATCCAAGGGCCACAGGCATGGCATCCAAAATGCTTCTGTTTCGGACCAAACTCATGTATTCTATGCTTTCAACTCCATTAAACACAAACATATGCAAAATCTAAGATAAAGAATTAATTAAACTCACAACATACATCAATTACCAAATCCAAAACCATAACATAAACACAACTCTTACTTTTCCATTCAACTCCAAAATCACAATCAATTAAACCCAACACACTCAAACACACCACAATCAAATATACTCATGCTCTTGATAATCCAACTCCGAACTCAAACACAACTTAAAATAAAACAAGAGAATCAAGAAGAAACTTACCAAAGTTGATGAACTTGTTAGATTTCTAACTTGATCACTTGATATATATCCTTCAATCTTGAGCTTGGAAAACAAAACCCTCTTTCTCTCTTGCTTCTTTGATGGCTGGCCAACCCAAGGAAATGAAAAGAAAATGAAGAAGAAGAAGAGGCAAAGTCAAATATTTATTCTCCACTTAAACCTTCACCAAGCAATATATCATTAAAATATACAACATATACACATCTCTCTTTACTTCTTTTCTCTTTCCATTAAACATATACATTAAATCCAAATACAACAATAATTCCAAAACTTCTAGGGCATACCTTGGGATATTACAATTCTCCCCCTCTAAAAAGAAATTTCGTCCTCGAAATTACCTGATATCAAGTCTGAAACAACTGAGGATACTATTCTCACATCGCTTGCTCACTTTCCCAAGTTGCCTCTTCCTTGGCATGATTCCTCCAAAGAACCTTCACCAGTGGCACTTTTTTATTTCTCAACTCTTTCACTTCATGTGCCAAAATAACAGTTAGTTCTTCTTCAAATGTCAGATCCGAACTCACCTCAATAGATTCAATTGGTAAAACATAAGATGGGTCTGATCTATACCTCCGCAACATAAAAACATGGAAGACATTATGGATTCTATCCAACTCAGGCGGCAAAGCAAGTCGATAAGCAACTGGTCCAACTCTTTCTAATACTTCATAAGGTCCAATAAAACGAGGACTTAGCTTCACTTTTCTACCAAATCTCACAATCTTTTTCCAAGGAGACACTTTTAGAAATACTTTATCTCTGACATCAAACTCTATATCTCTCCTCTTCAAATATGAATAAGATTTCTGTCGATCTGAAGCTACTTTCAACCGATCCCGAATTATTTTCACTTTCTCTTCCGTTTCTTTAATCAAATCAGGACTAACCAATTTACTTTCCCCAACTTCATTCCAACACAGAGGCGTCCTACATCTTCTACCATACAATGCCTCATATGGTGCCATTCCAATACTGGATTGATGACTGCTGTTGTAAGCAAATTCCACAAGTGGCAAAAAATTGTCCCAACTTCCAGAGAAATCAATAACACAGCTTCTCAACATATCCTATATAATCTGTATCACTCTCTCTGACTGCCCATCTGTCTGTGGATGAAAAGCAATGCTAAAGTGCAATCGAGAACCCAAAGCACCATGTAAACTTTTCCAAAATCTTGAAGTAAATAGATGCTCTCGATCAGACACTAAAGAAATTGGGACTCCATGCAATCTCACTATCTCACTGATATACAGCTCAACCAACTTCTCAAGAGAATAATCCATTCTAACTGGAAGAAAATGAGCTATTTTCTTCAACCGATCAACAATCACCCAGATAGCATCATGCTTCTTATGAGTCAATGGCAAACCAGACACAAAATCCATTGTCACACGTTCCCATTTCCACTCAGGCACTGATAAAGGTTGAAGCAACCCTGTTGGAACTTGATGCTCAGCTTTCACCCTCTGACAAGTGAGACACTTGGATACAAACTCCGCTATATCTTTCTTCATACCTGACCACCAGTAATGTTGCTTCAAATCCTGATACATCTTAGTACTCCCAGGGTGCATAGCAAAAACAGATTGGTGTGCTTCCTCTAAAATACTTTTTCTCAAACTAGCATCATCAGGAATACAAAATCTATCCTTACACCAAAGGCTACCATCACTTTTCACAAGAAAATCTCGGCTCTCCCCATTTTGGCAATCTGACACAATCTTCTAAATTTTCTCATAAGCCAATTGAGCCTCTTTAATCTGATCCAACAACATTGGCCTCAATTGCAACTGAGCCAACAACGCACCATCATTACAAAGCTCAAAACTAATATGCAATGCTCTTAACTCAACAAGCAACGAGAGCGAATAAACAGTTAAACCTGTAAAAGACTTCCGACTCAAGGCATCAGCAACAACATTTGCCTTACCAGGATGATAATCAATCAAACAGTCGTAGTCTTTGATCAGCTCCAACCATCGTCTCTGTCGAAGATTCAGCTCTCTCTGAACCCCCAAATATTTCAAACTCTTATGATCTGTATAGATAAAACACTTCTCTCCATACAAATAATGTCGCCAAATCTTCAAAGCAAAAACTATAGCAGCCAATTCCAAATCATGTGTCGGATAATTAAGCTCATGTGGCTTCAACTACCGAGAAGCATAAGCTATAACTTTACCCTCTTGTATCAAAACACAACCTAAACCATTATGTGAAGCATCACTGTAAATCACATATAGTTTATCTTCCAAAGGCAAAATAAGAACAGGAGCTTGAGTCAACATCTCCTTCAACTGCTCAAAACTAGCTTGACACTGATCTGTCCACACAAATCTAACTCCTTTCCGAAGTAATCTGGTGAGTGGAGTAGCTATTAAAGAAAAACCTTTTACAAAGCGTCGATAATAGCCTGCCAAACCCAGAAAACTTCTAACTTCAGTCACTGACTTCGGTGGACTCCAATTCAAAATGGCCTCAACTTTACTCGGATCAACTCTAATACCATCTGCTGAAACTATATGTCCGAGAAAAGTTACTTGATCAAGCCAAAACTCACACTTTGACAGCTTAGCATACAATTGCTTCTCTCTCAAGGTCTGCAACACAATTCGCAAATGCTTGTTATGTTCCTCTTCATTACGCGAATACACCATAATATCATCAATGAAAACCACCACAAACTGATCTAGGTAGGGCCTAAATACTCTATTCATCAAATCCATGAAAGCTGCAGGTGCATTCGTCAATCCAAAAGGCATCACTAAAAACTCATAATGCCCATACCTTGTGCGGAAAGTTGTCTTAAGAACATCTTCAGCTCTAACCTTCAATTGATGGTACCCTGATCTCAAATCAATCTTGGGAAACAATGCTGCTCCCTTCAATTGGTCAAAGAGATCATCAATCCTAGGTAAAGGATACTTATTCTTAATAGTCACTTTATTCAATTGCCTATAATCAATGCACAACCTCAAAGTACCATCCTTCTTCTTTACAAACAAAACAGGAGCTCCCCATGGAGAAATACTAGGGCAAATAAACCTTTTATCCAACAACTCCTGTAACTGCACCTTCAACTCTCTCAACTCAGCAGGTGCCATTCGATAAGGAGTAATAGAGATGGGAGTGGTACCAGACAACAAATCGATACCAAACTCAACCTCTCTCACAGGGGGTAACCCTGGCAACTCCTCCGGAAGCACATCTGGGAATTCTGCAACTGTGGGTATACTATCAAGTTGAGAACCCACTACTCTGGTATCCACAACTTGAGCAAGATAAGCATCACACCCTTTTCTAATCAATTTCCTAGCTACAACAGCTGAAACAAACAAGGATGCAAGTTGTCTCTGCTCACTAGACACCATCACACTTCTACCATCACTGGTTCTCAGAGTAACACATTTCTTTTGACAGTCTACCATAGCTCCATGCTTAGACAACCAATCCATGCCTACTATCAAATCATACTCCTTAAAAGGCATTTCAATCAAATCACCCAGAAACTCTTCACCTTGCACCACAACTGAACTATCACGATGTACCTTACTCACCACAACACTATGTCCTAAAGGATTTGTCACCAAGACATCAAATCCTAATGACTCAGAATGCAATTCAGACACAGGCAAGATAGATGCACTTATGTATGAATGAGTAGATCCTGGATCAATCAAAGCAAGAACTGAAATACCAAGTAAAAAAAATGTACCTGCAATGACTGCTGAAGCATCCGGCTGCCTCTGCATCACATACACTCTCTGAGAAGATCCAGCCTCATTTGGCCTACTGCCTCCGGATGTAGATCCTCCACTCTGACTAATCCCAGGTCGATCACCTCTACTGAAACCTCTGCCCCCTCGACCACCTCTGCTAAAACTAGGTCGAGAAGCTGCAGTATCAGCCTGTCTATCATCCTGCATCTCAGGGCAATCTTTAATAAAATGTGCTTGTGACCCACATCTAAAGCATACTCCTGATCCACCCGTCTTCCAACAACTACCCCCATAGGTCCAACCACAATGAACACATACAGGTGGAATGGATCTCTGAACCACTGGAGTCCGATCACTCGCTACAGAAATTGTAGGTCTCGGCCTCTGCCTCTGATACTGAACTGACCTACCTTACTGCCTCTGGCTCCTACTAATTCTCGGAACTAAACTTCCTCTATCTCTCTTAATAGATGAAGACCCTGCCTCAAACTGAGATCTCCTAACTCTGGTCTCCTCCTCGATAGCAGCTGCTGCAAAAGCTTGTGCTCTCTCAACACTTCTAGCTGCTACAACCAACTGAAAAAAATCCTAGTATCGAGAACCAGCAACAATACACATAATAGAGGACCTAAATCCCTCCTCAAACCTCCTACACCGGTCAATCTCATCAGAAATAATCCCCCTAGCATAATGACTCAACCGGATGAACTCTACCTCATACTCTGTCACAGTCTGGTTATCTTGTCTCAAATTCAGAAATTCCATCTTCTTGACATCCTTATACTCCCTCAGAGTATATTTCTGCTCAAACTCCCTCAGAAAATCATTATAAGACAACATTGGTGGATCATCCATGGCATGAGGAATCGTCTTCCACCAATCATAAGCATCTTTCTGCAGTAAAGATCTAGCATAATCAAATTTCTCATTAGAAGTGGCTTGCAGCTGGATAAATACCCTCTGCACTCTATCCAACCACTGCTCAGCTACTGCAGGATCTGTAGTGCCAAGAAAATCCTCAGCCCCATATTTCCTCAACTTATCATAATGTCTCACCGGCACTTGAGGCTGTGGTGGCGGTGGTGGCTACTGTACGGGAGCTTGCCTCAACAATTCTACCACATGTCGTAACCAAACCGGCGAAACCTCATCAGCTGCTGATCTCTCTGGCACAAGAGCAGGTGCCTCACTAGCTCTCTCATCCCTAGCTCCATCTCTACCCTCTTCAGGAGCTACACTCTCAGCACTACCTTCTATGGACTGACGTGAGTGAGTCGCCATCACTACCTATATCTGCAACACAGCAGAATATACCTCATTAAAGATCAAAGACTGCCAATACCAAAACATATATTTTATTTAAAAACCATATTTTAAAAATCAAAAATTTCTTTTTCTTACAATTTACCTAGGTTGAGAATCTCAAAACCTAGGCTCTGATACCAAAACAATTGTAACACCCCTATATCCCGTATATGCATACTACATACCTCCACTATCGTAATACACGTATGCTGAATATAAGGATGCCACAGTTACCTTTACATTTCAAATCATCCCTTTATACAATAATATGAGCAAACTTAAACATTTAAGTTATATTATAAAGCATAATAAATAAAAACGTTCATTCAATACGCAGCGGAAAATGTAGAAGTATTTACAAATACATAAACATCAAAATCAAATTTTACAAAACATAAAGTTTATACATGTTTGGCAGTTAGTCTTTGATCTTTATGCTCACAATCAACACTTCAGAATCTAGACTCGACTCAGTCTAGAAGAACTCTCTGGCTCTACCCTGTCACCTGCGCGATGAACCACAATCGCGCTAAGCCAACGGCTTATTGGTACAAATCACAATAACAATATGCTTCAATGCAATGCCAATGTCACACATTTCAACAAATAAGACAATATTCACAAATGATATCTTTATATTGTTCATAACATTACATCTCATTATTTTATTCAATTATTTCATCACTTATGATTTACATTGAAACAAAGACAAGCATGGGCCCAAAAGACACTAATATGCCATTCCACTTTCAGAGTTAATGTTTTGGTTCAATTATCACATTTATCATTATCATTATCCCAACTAGGCTTCAAGGATTAGGTTCAACCAAGCTTCAAGGGGAACAAAGCATGCTAAGTATCAACCCAACTTGGCTTCAAGAACCAAACCCAACCTAGCTTCAAGGGTTGTAACATCTCAACTAGGCTTCAAGGACTAGATCCAACCTAGCTTCGAGAGATTGTTACTATTAGGCATGCCACCAACAACAAAACTCTGAAAATGGATTAACACATTAGACACACAATTCATTCATTATTTCATTCTCATTTTCTCATCATCATTTAAGCAACCATGCCTCAATCATCTCATTTGCATCATTATAGCCAACAACAATGGCTTCACATCTCATCAAGAGAGTATACATAACCAATTGCATTGGACATATATTTTAAATCCATCATCATCTAGGCAAACATGCCCCACTTATTTCATTTGAATCATTATAGCCAACCACAATGGCATCACATCTCATCATATCTCAATTCACATTAAAGCAATTCATCATTAAAGTATTCACCATAATCAATTGCATTGCACATACCTTTTTAATGATCATCATATCTTTCACATTATACAAATCATAACATTAATCAAATAGTAATAACAACATAGTAGATTACTTAACACATTTATAACCAAATGTATTAAGTCTCAAAATCATGTAAATGAATGCAACCGTGTAAGTTTGTACTTACCTCAAGAGCAACTCACACCAATCTATACACTTCCTCTTCCAAGAATTCTTAACACTTAGGTTAGGGCAACTCAACCTCTTCACAACCTAATCCAAAAAGAATAATACACACTTATATAAAGATAAACATGAATTCCAATACAATTATTCACCTACTAGTCTCATACTAGAGCCATGGATCACAAATTACAAACCAAAACAACTAACTAGGTCCCACGGTGGTGGCCTGACAACCCCACGGTCGTGGCCTCAAAATCCCCCACGGGCGTGGGTTAGCAAACGAATCTGTCCAATTTGCTTAACACCCCCACGGTCGTGGCATCCAAGGGCCACGGGCGTGGCATCCAAAATGCTTCTGTTTCGAACAAAACTCATGTATTCTATGCTTTCAACTCCATTAAACACAAACATATGCAAAATCTAAGATAAAGAATTAATCAAACTCACAACATACATCAATTACCAAATCCAAAACCATAACATAAACACAACTCTTACTTTTCCATTCAACTCCAAAATCACAATCAATTAAACCCAACACACTCAAACACACCACAATCAAATATACTCATGCTCTTGATAATCCAACTCCAAACTCAAACACAGCTTAAAATAAAACAAGAGAATCAAGAAGAAACTTACCAAAGTTGATAAACTTCTTAGATTTCTAACTTGATCACTTAATATATATCCTTCAATCTTGAGCTTGGAAAACAAAACCCTCTTTCTCTCTTACTTCTTTGATGGCCGGCAAACCCAAGGAAAAGAAAAGAAAATGAAGAAGAAGAAGAGGCAAAGTCAAATATTTATTCTCCACTTAAACCTCCACTAAGCAATATATCATTAAAATATTCTAATATATTCTCTTACACTCATTAATTTTCCTTTTAATTTATTTCACTAATTTAAAATAAATAAATATCTTCTTTTGACTTTCATTACCTTGACTTGTATATGTTGTATATATTTCTATATATACAACATATACCCGTCTCTCTTTTCTTCTTTTCTCTTTCCATTAAACATATACATTAAATCCAAATACAACAATAATTCCAAAACTTCTAGGGCATACCTTGGGATATTACAATTCTCCCCCTCTAAAAAGAAATTTCGTCCTCGAAATTACCTGATATCAAGTCTGAAACAACTAAGGATACTGTTCTCGCATCGCTTGCTCACTTTCCCAAGTTGCCTCTTCCTTTGCATGATTTCTCCAAAGAACCTTCACCAGTGGCACTTTTTTATTTCTCAACTCTTTCACTTCATGTGCCAAAATAGCAATTGGTTCTTCTTCAAATGTCAGATCCGAACTCACCTCAATAGATTCAATTGGTAAAACATGAGATGGGTCTAATCTGTACCTCCGCAACATAGAAACATGGAAGACATTATGGAGTCTATCCAAATCAGGCGGCAAAGCAAGTCGATAAGCAACTGGTCCAACTCTTTCTAATACTTCATAAGGTCCAATAAAAGGAGGACTTAGCTTCCCTTTTCTACCAAATCTCACAATCTTTTTCCAAGGAGACACTTTTAGAAATACTTTTTCTCCGACATCAAACTCTATATCTCTCCTCTTCAAATCTGAATAAGATTTATGTCGATCTGAAGCTGCTTTCAACCGATCCCGAATTATTTTCACTTTCTCTTCCGTTTCTTTAATCAAATCAGGACCAACCAATTTACTTTCCCCAACTTCATTCCAACACAGAGGCGTCCTACATCTTCTACCATACAATGCCTCATATGGTGCCATTCCAATACTGGATTGATGACTGCTGTTGTAAGCAAATTCCACAAGTGGCAAAAATCTGTCCCAACTTCCAGAGAAATCAATAACACAGCTTCTCAACATATCCTCTATAATCTATATCACTCTCTCTGACTGCCCATCTGTCTGCGGATGAAAAGCAGTGCTAAATTGCAATCGAGAACCCAAAGCACCATGTAAACTTTTCCAAAATCTTGAAGTAAGCCGGGGATCTCGATCAGACACTAAAGAAATTGGGACTCCATGCAATCTCACTATCTCACTGATATACAGCTCAGCCAACATCTCAAGAGAATAATCCATTCTAACTGGAAGAAAATGAGCTGTTTTTGTCAACCGATCAACAATCACCCAGATAGCATCATGCTTCTTGTGAGTCAATGGCAAACCAGACACAAAATCCATTGTCACACGTTCCCATTTCCACTCTGGCACTTATAAAGGTTGAAGCAACCCTGTTGGAACTTGATGCTCAGCTTTCACTCTCTGACAAGTGAGACACTTGGATACAAACTCCGCTATATCTTTCTTCATACCTGACCACCAGTAATGTTGCTTCAAATCCTGATACATCTTAGTACTCCCAGGGTGCATAGCAAAAACAGATTGGTGTGCTTCCTCTAAAATACTTTTTCTCAAACTAGCATCATCAGGAATACACAATCTATCCTTAAACCAAAGGCTACCATCACTTTTCTCAAGAAAATCTCGGCTCTCCGCATTTTGGCAATTTGACACAATCTTCTAAATTTTCTCATAAGCCAATTAAGCCTCTTTAATCTGATCCAACAACATTGGCCTCAATTGCAACTGAGCCAACAACGCACCATCATTACAAAGCTCAAAACTAGTATGCAATGCTCTTAACTCAACAAGCAACGAGAGCGAATAAACAGTTAAACCTGCCAAAGACTTCTGACTCAAGACATTAGCAACAACATTTGCCTTACTAGGATGATAATCAATCAAACAGTAGTAGTCTTTGATCAGCTCCAACCATCGTCTCTGTCGAAGATTCAGCTCTCTCTGAACCCCCAAATATTTCAAACTCTTATGATCTGTATAGATAAAACACTTCTCTCCATACAAATAATGTCGCCAAATCTTCAAAGCAAAAACTATAGCTGCCAATTCCAAATCATGTGTCGGATAATTAAGCTCATGTGGCTTCAACTACCGAGAAGCATAAGCTATAACTTTACCCTCTTGCATCAAAACACAACCTAAACCATTATGTGAAGCATCACTGTAAATCACATATGGTTTATCTTGCAAACGAAAAATAAGAACAGGAGCTTGAGTCAACATCTCCTTCAACTGCTCAAAACTAGCTTGACACTGATCTGTCCACACAAATCTAACTCCTTTCCGAAGTAATCTGGTGAGTGGAGTAGCTATTAAAGAAAAACCTTTTACAAAGCGTCGATAATAGCCTGCAAAACCCAAAAAACTTCTAACTTCAGTCACTGACTCCGGTGGACTCCAATTCAAAATGGCCTCAACTTTACTCAGATCAACTCTAATACCATCCGCTGAAACTATATGTCCGAGAAAAGTTACTTGATCAAGCCAAAACTCACAATTCGACAGCTTAGCATACAATTGCTTCTCTCTCAAGGTCTGCAACACAATTTGCAAATGCTTGTTATGTTCCTCTTCATTACGCGAATACACCATAATATCATCAATGAAAACCACCACAAACTGATCTAGGTAGGGCCTAAACACCCTATTCATCAAATCCATAAAAGCTGCAGGTGCATTCGTCAATCCAAAAGGCATCACTAAAAACTCATAATGCCCATACCTTGTGCGGAAAGTTGTCTTAAGAACATCTTCAGCTCTAACCTTCAATTGATGGTACCCTGATCTCAAATCAATCATGGGAAACATTGCTGCTCCCTTCAATTGATCAAAGAGATCATCAATCCTAGGCAAAGGATACTTATTCTTAATAGTCACTTTATTCAATTGCCTATAATCAATGCACAACCTCAAAGTACCATCCTTCTTCTTTACAATCAAAACAGGAGCTCCCCATGGAGAAACACTAGGGCGAATAAACCTTTTATCCAACAACTCCTGCAACTGCACCTTCAACTCTCTCAACTCAACAGGTGCCATTCGATAAGGAGTAATAGAGATGGGAGTGGTAGCAGGCAACAAATCGATACCAAACTCAACCTCTCTCTCAGGGGGTAACCCTAGCAACTCCTCCGGAAACACATCTGGGAATTCCGCAACTGTACTACTCTGGTATCCACAACATGAGCAAGATAAGCATCACACCCTTTCTAATCAATTTCCTAGCAACAACAGCTGAAACAAACAAGGATGCAAGTTGTCTCTGCTCATTAGACACCATCACACTTCTACCATCACTGGTTCTCAGAGTAACACATTTCTTTTGACAATCTACCACAGCTCCATGCTTAGACAACCAATCCATGCCTAATATCAAATCATACTCCTTAAAAGGCATTTCAATCAAATCACCTAGAAACTCCTCACCTTGCTCCACAACTGAACTATCACGATGTACCTTACTCACGACAACACTATGTCCTAAAGGATTTGTCACCAAGACATCAAATCCTAGTGACTCAGAATGCAATTCAGACACAGGCAAGATAGATGCACTTATGTATGAATGAGTAGATCCTGGATCAATCAAAGCAAGAACTGAAATACCAAATAAAGAAAATGTACCCGCAATGACTGCTGAAGCATCCGGCTGCCTCTGCATCACATACACTCTCTGAGAAGATCCAGCCTCATCTGGCCTACTGCCTCCGGATGTAGATCCTCCTCTCTGACTAATCCCAGGTTGACCACCTTTACTAAAACCTTTGCCCTCTCGACCACCTCTGCTAAAACTAGGTCGAGAAGCTGCAGTATCAGTCTGTCTATCATCCTGCATCTCAGGGCAATCTTTAATAAAATGAGCTCGTGACCCACATCTAAAGCATACTCCTGATCCACCCGTCTTCCAACAAGCACCCCCATGGGTCCTACCACAATGAACACATACAGGTGGAATGGATCTCTGAACCACTAGAGTCGGAGCACTCGCTACAGAAACTGTAGGTCTCGGCCTCTGCCTCTGATACTGAACTGACCTACCTGACTGCCTCTGGCTCATACTAATTCTCGGAATAAAACTTCCTCGACCTCTCGTAATAGATGAAGACCCTACCTCAAACTGAGATCTCCTAACTCTGGTCTCCTACTGGGTAGCAGCTGCTACAAAAGCTTGTGTTCTCTCAACACTTCTAGTTGCTACAACCAACTGAGAAAAATCTTGGTACCGAGAACCAGTAACAATACACATAATAGAGGACCTCAATCCCTCCTCAAACCTCCTACACCGGTCAATCTCATCAGAAATAATCCCCCCGGCATAATGACTCAACCGGATGAACTCTACCTCATACTCTGTCACAGTCCGGTTATCTTGTCTCAAATTCAGAAATTCCATCTTCTTGACATCCTTATACTCCCTCGGAGTATATTTCTGCTCAAACTCCCTCAGAAAATCATTATAAGACAACATTGGTGGATCATCCATGGCATGAGGAACCGTCTTCCACCAATCATAAGCATCTTTCTGCAGTAAAGATCTAGCATAATCAAATTTCTCTTCAGAAGTGGCTTGCAATTGGATAAATACCCTCTGCACTCTATCCAACCACTACTCAGCTACTGCAGGATCGGTAGTGCCATGAAAATCCTCAGCCCCATATTTCCTCAACTTATCATAATGTCTCACCAACACTTGAGGCTGTGGTGCCGGTGGTGGCTACTGTACGGGAGTTTGCCTCGACAATTCTACCACATGCCGTAACCAAACTGGCGGAACCTCATCAGCTGCTGATCTCTCTGGCACAAGAACAGGTGCCTCACTAGCTCTCTCAACCCTAGCTCCATCTCTACCCTCTTCAAGAGCTACACTCTCAGCACTACCTTCTATGGACTGACGTGAGTGAGACGCCATCACTACCTATATCTGCAACACAGCAAAATATACCTCATTAAAGATCAAAGACTGCCAATACCAAAACATATATTTTATTTAAAAACCATATTTTAAAAATCAAAATTTTCTTTTTCTTACAATTTACCTAGGTTGAGAATCTCAAAACCTAGGCTCTGATGCCAAAACAATTGTAACTCCCCTATATCCCATATACGCATACTACATACCACCACTATCGTAATACACGTATGCTGAGTATAAGAATGCCACAGTTACCTTTACATTTCAAATCATCCCTTTATACAATAATATGAGCAAACTTAAACATTTAAGTTATATTATAAAGCACAATAAATAAAAATGTTCATTCAATACGCAGCGAAAAATGTAGAAGTATTTACAGATACATAAACATCAAAATCAAATTTTACAAAACATAAAGTTTATACATGTTTGGCAGTCAGTCTTTGATCTTTAAGCTCACAATCAACACTTCAGAATCTAGACTCGACTCGGTCTAGAAGAACTCTCTGGCTCTACCCTGTCACCTGCGTGATGAACCACAATCGCGCTAAGTCAACCGCTTAGTGGTACAAACCACAATAACAATATTCTTCAATGCAATGCCAATGTCACACATTTCAACAAATAAGACAATATTCACAAATGATATCTTTTTATTGTTCATGACATTACATTTCATTATTTTATTCAATTATTTCATCACTTATGATTTACATTGAAACAAAGACAAGCATGGGCCCAAAAGACACTAATATGCCATTCCACTTTCAGAGTTAATGTTTTGGTTCAATTATCACATTTATCATTATCATTATCATTATCCCAACTAGGATTCAAGGATTAGGTTCAACCAAGCTTCAAGGGGAACAAAGCATGCTAAGTATCAACCCAACTTGGCTTCAAGAACCAAACCCAACCTAGCTTCAAGGGTTGTAACATCTCAACTAGGCTTCAAGGACTAGATCCAACCTAGCTTCGAGAGATTGTTACTATTAGGCATGCCACCAACATAAAAACTCTGAAAATGGAATAACACATTAGACACACAATTCATTCATTATTTCATTATCAATTTCATTCTCATTTTCTCATCATCATTTAGGCAACCATGCCTCAATCATCTCATTTGCATCATTATAGCCAACAACAATGGCTTCACATCTCATCAAGAGAGTATACATAACCAATTGCATTGGACATATATTTTAAATCCATCATCATCTAGGCAAACATGCCCCACTTATTTCATTTGAATCATTATAGCCAGCCACAATGGCATCACATCTCATCATATCTCAATTCACATTAAAGCAATTCATCATTAAAGTATTCACCATAATCAATTGCATTGCACATACCTTTTTAATGATCATCATATCTTTCACATTATACAAATCATAACATTAATCAAATAGTAATAACAACATAGTAGATTACTTAACACATTTATAACCAAATGTATTAAGTCTCAAAATCATGTAAATGAATGCAACCATGTAAGTTTGTACTTACCTCAAGAGCAACTCACACCAATCTATACACTTCCTCTTCCAAGAATTCTTACCACTTAGGTTAGGGCAACTCAACCTCTTCACAACCTAATCCAAAAAGAATAATACACACTTATATAAAGATACACATGAATTCCAATACAATTATTCACCTATTAGTCTCATACTGGACCCATGGATCACAAAATACAAACCAAAACCACTAACTATGGCCCACGATCGTGGCCTCACAACCCCACGGTCGTGGCCTCAAAATCCCCCACGGGCGTGGGTTAGCAAACGAATCTGTCCAATTTGCTTAACACCCCCACGGTCGTGGCATCCAAGGGCCATGGGCGTGGCATCCAAAATGCTTCTGTTTTGGACCAAACTCATGTATTCTATGCTTTCAACTCCATTAAACACAAACATATGGAAAATCTAAGATAAAGAATTAATCAAACTCACAACATACATCAATTACCAAATCCAAAACCATAACATAAACACAACTCTTACTTTTCCATTCAACTCCAAAATCACAATCAATTAAACCCAGCACACTCAAACACACCACAATCGAATATACTCATGCTCTTGATAATCCAACTCCAAACTCAAACACAACTTAAAATAAAACAAGAGAATTAAGAAGAAACTTACCAAAGTTGATGAACTTGTTAGATTTCTAACTTGATCACTTGATATATATCCTTCAATCTTGAGCTTGGAAAACAAAACACTCTTTCTCTCTTGCTTCTTTGATGGCCGGCCAACCCAAGGAAAAGAAAAGAAAATGAAGAAGAAGAAGAGGCAAAGTCAAATATTTATTCTCCACTTAAACCTCCACCAAGCAATATATCATTAAAATATTCTAATATATTCTCTTCCACTCATTAATTTTCCTTTTAATTTATTTTACTAATTTAAAATAAATAAATATCTTCTTTTGACTTTCATTACCTTGACTTGTATATGTTGTATATATTTCTATATATACAACATATACACATCTCTCTTTACTTCTTTTCTCTTTCCATTAAACATATACATTAAATCCAAATACAACAATAATTCCAAAACTTCTAGGGCATACCTTGGGATTTTACAGTTAATTTAGATAGATTTAATTTGGGAGGCGTACCTTCGTTTGTTGGCTCCACAAATAATCAAACTTTGGTCAAAACTTTCGTTTGTACCAACCTTATGCTTGTTGGTTGTACTGATAACAAGACATCAAGCTACTGCCTTCTTAATGTGTTCTATCTTTAATCTTTTCAGTTTCGTTGTTATTTTTTTTCTTTTATTTGCTCCCTTTCATTCCTCCTTGCTCTATGTCTCTTTTTCTTTCACCTTTCTTGAAGCCTGCTGAAGTTTAAAAGTCTGTTGAAGTTAAAAATCCCAAAAGTCTCATCCTAGGTTTTTAAAGTATGTATTTATAAGAGTTTATTAGGTTAAATGGTGGAAGCTTTCCCTTCTCAAATTGAACTCTGATGCATATCGAATTAAAAACCACTTGAATTCATAGCAAACCAAGCCCATATCAAACTCAAACCAGGCAAACCAAAGTAAAATAATTTTAATTCGTCAAAATATAGGTCCATATCAAATTGGGAAGGCCCCAATTCGATATGGATCCTATCCCCATATCGAAATTGGATTTCAATTCAATATGGGGACCCCATTTCGAATTGGAAGTCTAATTTGATATGGGACTTATCTCATATCGAATTGGGACTTCCAATTCGATATGGGACCTTAACTTAAGGTCCCATATCGAATCAGGAAAGTCCCAATTCGATATGGGACTATCCCATACTAAATTGGGGCATCCCAATATGATATGGGTTGTCCCATATTGAATTGGATGGCCTGGTTTGACTTGGACACACCCCTGAATGCCCTAACATTGAATTAGACCCACTTAAATCTTCAAAACAAACATCTTTAGGGTTTTAAAGGTTCAACCATTATACCATCTAATCAAAAGGTTTATAACTCAAGAAACGAACTAGTCAGGGCGAAAATCAAGGGTCTACTGGCATCTAAATTGACATGAGCATTAGCTCATGTGGTTTTGGGCCATCCTGACCTAAACTGGTCTAAAAATTTTCAGTTTCTATACCACACATTTTACTTTAGACCGAATAGATTTAATTTAGGACTTTTATGAATTGGACCCTCTAATATTTAAGTTTTAAAATTAGGTTTAGGTTCTTTAAAATTATAACGGAACAAGGTAAGCTTCTTAATATGTGCAAAAATTAAGGGTATACATAGGGTAAATTAAATAACATAATAGCGAAAGGTGATGACAAATTATAAATGGAGAAAAAAACATCTTTTATTATTATTATTGTTCATTCTAACATCATTTCATATAAAGAATTAACAAATGAAAATTTTATGACAGATGATAAGTGTAACGTGTAGGCAAGCTTTGCTTCAGTCGATCCAAGTAGGCTTCTGTCATACAAGACATGTTTAAATCAGGAGTGAACTAGGAACCTCAATGTTTCGTACCACACTTGCGAAAAGGTCGACAAGGATCATAACAAGTGCCTCAACGGAGAGAAGTAAGAGGAACATACATTAGATACATCCGAATGATGACATGTGTAATTTTCTACCAAGGTGTCAACCAACAAATGTTAACTACAACTCGGGAGTGGATCCACTCAATCCATACAACATATGAGGTAGCAGGATGAAGCAATTTCCTTGTAGAATGATATCATGAAAAATATCTAGCAAAGTCCATAGATGGGGTTTCAAGCAAGCAGAGACACTGCTGTAGCCAGATTTGTAAAGGTGAACAATAATAAAAAAAAATCTATTAGGTTGAAAACTCATAAGGGCAGCCTAAGAAAAAATTAGGGTGGTTCACTAGATCTAAAAACTCGTAAGGGCGGTCTAAGTAAAAATTAGAACCC
Source organism: Garcia nutans (assembly GCA_947685225.1). Lineage (NCBI taxonomy): Eukaryota > Viridiplantae > Streptophyta > Magnoliopsida > Malpighiales > Euphorbiaceae > Garcia > Garcia nutans. The sequence continues at coordinate 9,744,863 of CANTUV010000068.1, forward strand.
ATAAAACAGGTCCGCTGGGTTGAAAACCTTAAAGGGCGGCTTAGGCAAAAATTAGGATAGCTCTCTAGTTTATAAAACTCACAAGAGCGGACTACGCAAAATAATTACCTAAAGAAGCAAGGGACTTTCAGCTAACCTCCTTGAAGAATCAGTCTTGTAACATCCCCTGACAATTCACACATAATATTATTAGAGAATGTTACTCAATATACTATCAGTACTCTAACCAATTCATTGACAAAGTTTTCTTTCAGAATGTTACTAACAAAAATCTTCAAATAATAATACAATATGTATAATACAACACTTATAAATCCAACATTTAAGCCAATCTCCAATATCTACAATAATCCAATTACTAATTAAAAATCAGATAAGCATCATAAGTTTATCAAATCAAATAAATATATAATACATTGCTCATAATATGCTTATTTTGTTTTTCAGTAAGTATTACTTTTTAATTTCACATATAGGATAATTTCATTCAATCTATAATTTTCAGCACTTAAATTTAGTATTATACTTTGGAGCACTTTGTATCTTATATCATTATATACACTTTCAATCACTATAACACAGAAAGTTATTGATCAATTCAATAACTTGAGCATAAGATTTTTATTCCGTGCATTAGAACTTTCACTTGTAAATATTAATATATACATTACCAATCACTTTCAGATTGTAACAGAGTAAGTTAATTTTAAGTAATTGACTTTTATTATTATTTTGCATTTCTTCCATTATTCTTAACATCATGTCCATATATATTTTTAATTTAGATAACTTCATTAAATATGCCAATACATACTAATCTCAGATCATAGGTTTGGATAATAGTTTAGTGTAGCAATTTTAATGCCAAATCTCAAGAATATTTATATAATGGCAATTATGCCCACTGTCACTGATGACACAATGTGTCCATTAATGGCACGAGATGTCCACTATCACTATGGCTATCCTTCCTCTGGTTAGCCATTAAATCCAAAGCTTGATCTAAAATTAGTATGATTTGGGCAATTCATTAGTTTTGATTAACACTTAATTATTTATATCATTTCAATGGTATAATACTTTTCTCAACATTTAGTATTATATATATTTGTCACATATCCAAAGTTTATCACTCTTTTCCATAATTTTAACACATACACATGAATTCTCAACACAAAAGTAAGAAACATAAACATATTAGCCTCATACTAGACCCGTATATCACAAAATGCAAGCCAAAAACATCATCTAGGTACCCCACGGCCATGGAATCTTAACCCCATGCCTGTGGGATACAAAATCAAGCTGTCACATGCCTTTGTAGATCCCCATGATCGTGACATTCAAGGATGGCTCTATTTTATCAAAATTTTTAAAGAAACAGCCTCACTTTCAACTCCATGGTCGTGGCACTCAATTGCCACGCCCGTGACATTGGTTTTAAGTCTATTTTTGGAGTTATTCTTCCTCCAACAGTCCCGACTTTGATACCACGCCCATGGAACCTTTAAGCCACTCCCGTGGCATGCCATCATCATTTATTTTACACTTTTAACTTCATTAAACATAAATATATTGAAGATATAAGTTGAAAATATATCAAGACCAAATTTTTGACATAAAAATAGTTCATATCAAATAATTTACTAAAACTTCACTTAATCAAACTTTCAACCATCTCACATGGCTAAAAACATCATCAAACCACCCAATTCTCTTAAGAGTTGAATTAATAATCAAACTCATCACATAAAAGTTATTTTTCACTCATCAATCTATTTAATCAATACTTTGAAGAAATATTTCTTTATAAATAACTCAATTAATCAATTGAAACATTAAAACTCATAAAAATTCATATATTTACAAATTATAATACAAAAGCACATACCTCTTCTTCTCTCTTTTCCCTCTTTTTCTTTGATCACTTGCTTATAATCTCACCTTTTCTAGCTTATTCTTTTAAAAACTCATAGCTAGATGTGATTTTCTCGTAAATTTTAGCCAAATTCTTGAAAAGAAAGAAGAAAGAAGGAGCTTTGGTGGTGTTTGTGATGATGATCATGAATGATGAAGCAAGAAGAAAGGAGAGAGTTCTACACACACACATGTCCACATATATATATAATATGTTTAATCTAGTGTGGTCAATCTCATTTTAGTTATGGTGCACCCTCACCCATAGCCTTTGATTCAAATTCAATTTTTAGTCCCGTAAAATCGTAAAAATAATTTCTTTAGTAAATTTTGAGATATACTATTCACTATTCTCTGCTTATAGCATTTATCCACATTACTTTTATCACTATACATTATCAATTATCAATATTAGTTAAAAAGTTCCATGTTTAAAATCTTGACCATTACAATTCTCCCCCACTAAAGAAATTTCATCCTCAAAATTTACATGCTATGGAAATAAGCCATTTAATTTATAACTAATCTCAAATCTCACATAAAATCAATTATTTTATTAATTTACATAACTTTTATTTATGTATGATATCAATCAATGTAACACTTTCAGAATAATCTTATTATAGAACTGCATAAGATTCAACTCTACACACTTACACTATTCAAGTTCAATTTAGTATTTGCCTTTAATTCTCTTTAGATTTTTTTTAAATATAATTTGTGTTATTACATTCCACTGTTATATATATATATCTCTTTCTTTCTCTTATATATTGAACTTTAAATCCTAGTTCCAGATAGCAGGTCACTGATGGCAGTAAATGCCCACTGTATAAATATGGCCAAAGGCCCACAATGGCACGAATACCACTGTATATAATGACACAGAGTGTCCACCGAGAGAAAGGGACCCAAGGTCCTCTATGACGCAAAGCATCCACTGATAGTATAAATGTCAATATCACTGGGACATATATAAAAAAATTGTCCTTTATGGCACAGAGTGCCCACTTTCAATATGGGACATAAGTGTCCTCTATGGCATAGAGTGCCCACTTTCAATATAGGACATAAGTGTCCTATATGGCACAAAGTGCCCACTTTCAATATGGCATAAAATGCCCACCAACACTTTGAACATTTAACCTTTAGCTAATTCAAAAACTAGATTAAACATCAGTATCGATCAATACATTTATTTCTTTGATGCAAATTATTGTCAATTATAATATCTTTTGGAATATAACACTTTCTCTTTGATGTGTTTGTTTATTACTATGAATTTATAAGATATGAGCAATTATTTCAAACACATTTATCATATGAACATATATAAACATTATATTTATTTTCGATTAGTTTGAATAATTTTATTTATTCATCAATTTTTATTTTTCAAATCACTTTCATGTTTCCAGTGTAATAATGGAATCTAAAAAGATTTCCTCTCTTACTTGTTTAATTCTTTTCTTAACATGTTAAGAATTTTCAACTATTCTTTCACTTTAAGAGTACATGTACATATATAATGCATTCACTATGTTTAATACACACGCTCACACACACATATATATATTTCTAACTTGATCCACAATACATCATTTCACTATAAGGGTTAAACTACCTATAAATCTCACTACATTCTTTCCTTTTCACATATCAATTCCTTTCTTTATATTGTATCAATAAGCATCAGTTAATTCTTTAACACTTCTATATATAATCTATAACTTGTCTTTAATCACCAAATAATGTTACTATCACGTATTTCATAAGTACACATTTTGTCTCACATTTTTACTTTCATTACTCAATCAATTCATATATACACCTCTTTTATCTATGTAAAATCAATTCAATGAATTCTTGCTCTTCAAACTATGTAAAATCATAATAATTCATCAATATATAATTCTTCTCACCTTGCTTCAAAAATTATCTTATTTCATCATGAATAATGTTAAATCCACTAATCACTTGTAATTATCTTTTATCTTTTCTCTAACCTTACACTTATTTCAAATATCCAATTACATTTATCTATACTTTCCTCAAGTTTTCTTCACATCTAAGTTTCATCATTTAATGGATTGATTTCATTTCAATCTTATAAGCAATCTTTTGTCAATTATAATTGTTTCCAAGATGTATTCAATAATTCACTACTAATTCCACTCATAAATTCTACTTTGTGAAGGTATAAGAAGGTAAAAATATGCATGAGCAAATGCATGATCGTACAAGTGATCATGCACATCACTACTTAAATAATTTTTAATGTTCTGAAGAATAGAAGTATGAATAGCCAGATGCATGTCCATGCGAATGGTCTTACATGTCTCTACTGAAATCACCTTTCAAAATTTTAAGGGCACAAATATATGCATGTCCGTATGAATGATCATGCGCCTCACTGTTGGGATTTCTTCTCAAAGTTTGAAGAATAGAAATTTTACACAAGCATACGCATGACTATACAAATGATCATGCGTATCTCTGCTAGAATTTCTTTTCATGATTTAATCAATAAATTATCAATAATTCAACTCAAACAAATTGAGGAAATTGGATCCAACTCTTCAAAGTAGAATCAAATTCGAATCTAAACTTCCATAACCCTAAAATCTTTCAAAATCTTATTTTCTTCCACAACCTTATATCAACTCATAAATGATTCAATGATGAATTTAATCATTGTTTTAGTTAATAATCAATAAATACACATTTACATATTGTAAGAATAACTTTACTATCATAGAAGTAAAGTTTTATACTCGTATTATTATTTTTTTTCACAATTATTTAATACACCATATCTTTCACAAGTAATGGTGCTTTATCAATTCACAAATCTCTTTAAAATACTCTTCCATCACTTTTCCTTTCAATATTTGGTTTTGATGATGTTTTAGAGGACAATATAAAACATTAGAAATCTTTAAATAGGTTTTAGGACTTTTATCCAATATACTCACTTATAAAATACTTTTGATTCATTCACTTTCTTTAATTAACTATCACTTTAATTCTTAATGTCGAAACATTATAAAAAATTTACTTTAGACACTTTAAAACCCCATTATCCATATTCCACATCTAAATTACAGCTCGAATTCATTTCGAGCTATAAGGGTATTTTCATAATTTCTTACCTCTTCAAAATCTTTTCTAAGCATACGGATATTATACATACTCAGATTTGATGTTACTCTTATTAAGACATATTTAACCTTATCACTATCAATTCCAAATGCTCAAGCTATACATAATATCATAATCAATCCAATTTACACTCATATATTCACTTAATGTAGAAAACCAATACTTAAAATTTTAGAGCATGACAATTCTCATTCTCATAAGAAATTTCATTCTCGAAATTTATCTATCTATCATAATTCATTCCTTAGATTCCAATAAATTATTACACTACCACTGTATTACTTTGATATATCTCTTTAACTACTCATATCTTGTTTTCTTTTCATATCCTTCTTTTTCACAAATAGGTCTACTGCACTCTAAACAATACACTATGAATTCTCAATCAATTCTTAGAAAACATTTTACTATCATAAACATATGAAATATCAATTGTATCAAACATATACCTACTTATTTGATTCATATAACTTAGATAATTGCATTTCACTTCTCCCATAACTCCACATGCCAGAAACGCCTAAGCCTGGCTCTGATACCACCAAATGTAACATCCCCTGACAATTCTCACATAAAATTATCAGAGAATGTTACTCGATATACTATCAGTACTCTAACCAATTCATTGACAAAGTTTTCTTCCAGAATATTACTAACAAAAATCTTCAAATAATAATACAATCTGTATAATACAACACTAATAAATCCAACATTTAAACCAATCTCCAATATCTCTAATAATCCAATTACTAATTATAAATCAGATAACCATCATAAGTTTGTCAAATCAAATAAATATATAATACATTGCTCACAATACGCTTATTTTATTTTTCAGTAAGTCTTACTTTTCAATTTCACATATAGGATAATTTCATTCAATCTATAATTTTTAGCACTTAAATTTAGTATTATACTTTGGAGCACTTTGTATCTTATATCATTATATACATTTTCAATCACTATAACACATAGAAAGTTATTAATCAATTCAATAACTTGAGCATAACATTTCTATTCCGTGCATTAGAACTTTCACTTGTAAACATTAATATATACATTACCAATCACTTTCACATTGCAACATAGTAAGTCAATTTTATGTAATTGACTTATATTATTATTTTGCATTTCCTCCATTATTCATAACATCATATCTATATATATTTTCAATTTAGATAACTTCATTAAATGTACCCATACATACTAAACTCATATCATAGGTTTGGATAACAGGTTAGTGTAGCAATTTTAATGCCAAGTCTCAAGAATATATATATAATTGCAATTATGCCCACTGTCACTGATGACACAATGTGTCCATTAAATGCACGAGATGCCCACTATCACTATGGCTATCATTCCTCTTGTTAGCCATTCAATCCAAAGCTAGATCTAAAATCAGTATGATTTGGGCAATTCATTAGTTTTGATTAACACTTAATTATTTATATCATTTCAATGGTACAATACTTTTCTCAACATTTAGTATTATATATATTTTTCACATATCCAAAGTTTATCACTCTTTCCATACTTTTAACACATACACATGAATTCTTAACACAAAAGTAAGAATCATAAACATATTAGCTTCATATTAGACCTGTATATCACAAAATACAAGCAAAAAAATCATTTAGGTACCCCACTGCCGTGGCATCTCAACCCCATGCATGTGGGATACAAAATCAAGCTGTCACATGCCTTTGTAGATCTCCACGATGGTGGGATTCAAGGGCCACGACCATGGCATTCAGAATGGATCTGTTTTATCAAAATTTTTAAAGAAACAGCCTCACTCTCAACTCCACAGTCGTGGCACTCAATTGCCACGCCCGTGACATTGGTTTTATGTCTATTTTTGGAGTAATTCTTCCTCCAATAGTCTCGACTTTGATTCCATGCCCATGGCACCTTTATGCAGCGCCCGTGGCATGCCAAAATCATGTATTTTTACACTTTTAACTTCATTAAACACAAATATATTGAAGATCTAAGTTAAAAATGTATCAAGACCAAATTTTTGTCATAAAAAGAGTTCATATCAAATAATTTACTAAAACTTCACTTAATCAAACTTTCAACCATCTCACATGGCTAAAAACATCATCAAACCACCCAATTCTCTTAAGAGTTAAATTAAGAATCAAACTCATCACATAAAAGTTATTTTTCACTCATCAATCTATTTAATCAATACTTTAAAGAAATATTTCTTTATAAATAACTCAATTAATCAATTCAAACATTAAAACTATAAAAATTCATATATTTAAAAATTATAATACAAAAGCACATACCTCTTTCAATTTCTCTCTTTTTCCTCTTTTTCTTTGATCACTTGTTGATAATCTCACCTTTTCTAGCTTATTCTTTTAAAAACTCATAGCTAGATGTGATTTTCTCTTAAATTTTAACCAAATACATAGAAAGAAGGAAGAAAGAGGGAGCTTTGGTGATGTTGGTGATGATGATCGTGAATGATGATGCAAGAAGAAAGGAGAGAGTTCTACACACGCACATGTCCACATATATATATAATATGTTCAATCTAGTGTGGTCAATCTCATCTTAGTTATGGTGCACCCTCACCCATAGCCTTTTATTCAAATTTGATTTTTAATCCCATAAAACTGTAAAATAAATTTCTTCAGTAAATTTTGAGATATACTATTCACTATTCTCTGCTTATAGCATTTATCCACATTACTTTTATCACTATACATTATCAATTATCAATATTAGTTAAAAAGTTCCATGTTTAAAATCTTGACCATTACAAGTCTTAAATTAATCAAATCGAACTATGGTTTCAGCCAAGATCATGGGTACATGTGAGAATCCTCCCTCCATTTGGTCTACAATATCTAGTATTCGCGGATCGATGTTGCCATTAGGAGAAACAAGTAGGAATTGGCCAAGCAAGTACAAGCAAAACATGCATCCCCACGTTTTGGTGGAAGCCAAATGAGAAATGCAAAAATCCATTAATGGACCAAGCAAAATTTTTTCACCTCTCATCAGTTGTAGAACTTCGCGTTCCGAGAGTTGAAACAACATCTGCATCTTTTGATGAGTCTTGGAAGTCAGTATGGGTAATGCCATTGGATGATCGCTTGGATATCTGAGAACAGCTTCAAATTCTTCAATCATATGAAAATTTTCAAAGTTATTTATCTTGAAAGTCCTAGTTTTTACATCCCAAAAGGAAGCCATGGCATTTAAAAAGGAATGGTCAAACTTGACATTTTGAAAACACTTTAGAGCATTTATTTGAGCCCAAGATGTTTGTTCCTAATGTGTAACTTTCATGGCCTTAAATTAACATTTGATTTTCTTTAAATTAAGCTCATTCATTATTGAAAATAAAGAAAAATAAAAAATTTTAGAATTGTTTTTGTTGTTGTGATGAAATTTGTAAGAGATGAATTTGTTTCTCTACAATTGAGAATCATGGCTAGCAGTTTGCTAGGTTTGTTATGATTGGTGAATTGTAATTAATTTAAATAGGTAGTGGCCTGAAACCAAACTGCATAAGGAAAGATGTTTATGTCAATTGGTTGTTGGAATGCCACGTCAATCACGATTTTTTAAATCTGAGTCCATGACAAATTTAAATTTATGAATTCGTCATGGATGTTCTATATGAATATATTCAAAAAAATGAATGAATGATGAAATGATAAAAAAAATGATGATGAAAACTCAAAAGTTGTATGAAAGTTGAATTATTACTATTACTATTAATTAATGTACATTAAATATAAGCTTTTATTATATATCCATTAAGATAATATAATATAAGACCATCAATATGAAGGAGGAGGTGATCTATAGTCAAATAAAGCCCTCAAAAATTCATCGCCTATCGGAGGTGAAGGAATATCATTTGCCCAGTTTCTCCCCGAGGAAGAAGCATCTGGATCATGGTTATCCTAAAGATTAGTCCTATCATGGTCAATGCCTGAGAAGGGAAGAGACACATCATGGTCATTAGCCTATGGCATCCTTGATGAAGATGCACCAAGATCCCTATAGCCTTGAAATCTAAAGTTTCAAAATTTCCTTTCAAGATAATCCGTGTGTCAACAACTAGCGGTCAATTCCTCTTGCAGCTTTCGGCTTTGTTCTTCAAGCATCCATTGTGTGATAGAAAAGGAAGAGTTAGGTTCATACATTTTCATGCATACATTCAGCATATATCAATATGAAGCAAGGATTACAAACTAGATAATTCAGGTCAAAGCGTTGAAACTCAGAGGACAGGTCGACATGCAGAACATATGGTTGTGATGAAGCTGCATGAGATGGGCCGACTCCATCATGACTAGGACCACTTGATTGCTCAATCGCCTACAAAAAATCAAGTTTGATGAGTACAATGAGGGTAGTCTTGGATAAACTAAAGAACATGTTTGATCAACCTGAGAGGAGACAACCATGACATCTTCATCCTCACCCTCCTCATTGGTTTCATCATCATCTTCATCTGCTTCTTCTCCCTCCTCCTCTTCTTCTTCTTCCTCATCATATTCTCCCTCATCCTGCTCTTCAATACCTTCAACATCGACAATAGAAACTTCAAACCTCAGAAGTTGATCTTGAATAAACATGGTATATGATACATCTGGCGAAAACAACAGGTGGTCGATCTGGTATCCATTTCTTGTATGCCTCCAAGAATTATCTATCATGGTAGTGATATCTATAGTGTATCTCAGGTATTCTCAGGAATCATCCACTGATATGGACCAAGGAACCAATTGCACACTTGTTCACCGAGGAACCAGCCACTAGAAATTGGCCTTGCAATGATTCGTCGAGAATTTTGAAGGGGGAGTGTATCGTTCATGACAGGAATCCATTCGACTCTCCCATCATCCCTTCACCAAGCAATGTCCACTTACATAATCATAAAAGAGGCAAGTTATCTTTTTTATAAATTTTATATACTAATTTCATCTTTTACCTGACGACTCAGGTGATAAAGTTGGGTGTGCACATGATGGCTGCCCGACACCTCCCTGCAACCTGATAGCCAAAAATTTAGCCTTGGATATCCAACTTGCAGTCCATCAAGTGTAGGTACCCTCATAAGGTTATATTCATATGCCCAAACTTGCATAAGCAATGAAAAGTCAGGCTCATAGACACATTATTTGAGTCATTAGTTGTGGAAATTTATACCTCAACAATGACCATGAAACCATTGAAGGATATTTTTCTTATGCAAAGTTTATCGAGGTTGTGATATAGACATGAGAGACTAGCATCTCCCCAATTATAAAATGGCATGAGATCTAGCTTGTCAAGGGCTCGTAACATTAACAGATGGATGGCAGCCTTGATACTGCATGGGATAGTCGATGCTAATAGGTACAACAAGAATGCCTGGGTATATTACTTTGACCGTCCACCTTGTACTGGTCTAGTATAGTTCATCCAGTGCTCTCGAATTGGCTCATATTTGATCTTATGAGGTCTCTTGAACTTGGGCCTCACGCCAATCAATTGTCGAATTTTAGTCGGTGTTAAAATGCTATTAGTCAAAGGGACTGGAATCCCATGGCACCTAAGGTCTATTATAACAGAGAAGTCTACTGGGCCAATAGTTATTTCTCCAATAGGTAGATGAAAACTATGACTGGTGTCCATCCATTGCTCTGCCAATGCTTGGACCACACTCCTATCAGTTTGGAAACCTATTATCGGTAATTGCAAGACAAAATCCTTAAAGCCACATTCCCCAAACATTTTTTTCGTGGGAGGTGGCTCTCGTTTGTACCACTGGTAGGCTTTATAAACACATCATCCACTGTGAATGACACAAGAGTCATGTTGCCATCAGACAGGTAAGTTAGACAAGGTAAATAAATTCAATTAATTTTTTTCATGCTTAAGACCTTATTTAAATTAACTTTTTCATTTATGCATAAATTTATTTGCCTTTTAATACTAGCTTTATTTAAGACATATATATAATAGTAATGATAAAAAAAGAGAGAAAACAATAGCAAAAAAATATTAAAAAAAATTGTAAATTGATCTTTACATATGATGGTGAATTTATTTTTGTATATAATATACGATAAAAATTTATATACATTTATTTGCATATAATAAATAAAAATAAATAAAAATTATAAATCTATTTCTATACATGTATTTACCTAAAACAAATTCTGTAAATTTATATATTTGCTAAATTTATTCTATAAATTTATTCTCATGCATATATTTGCTATATAAATTTAAAAAATACTTTATGCTCTTCCTATATCCAACTGATGGATTTATTTTACATATATAATTATGTAAATTTATTCATGTATTTGTCTAAAAACATTCCATAAAATTTGTATTTGCTAATAATTTTGTACATTTGCTAAATAAATTCTGTAAATCTAATACTCTTGTTAATATTTGCTAAGTAAATCATGTAAATCTATTTTTGTGTATTTTTCCTTATTATCAATGATCAATAATATATTTTTGAGCAAATAAGTAATTAAATTGTAGTAAAATAATGCACAGCTCAGACCTCTCAATTGTGCTACGATGAAGATCCATCCCAGCTAAGAGGGTAACTGTCTTGTTTTCCTATGTTAGGATATGTTCTAGCAGTTCAGTGTCAGACTAAGGCCCTGTCCTTGAAGCATGTTGCACATCCTCCATTTGTAAGCTAAAATTGTTTGAATGAATACTGGCAGTTTAATATGAAGAGGAAAGGAGCTTAGAGAATACAATTTTAAAATGCAAAGGATGCAGCTCGAATGAATGAATTCCAAAGAAGATAAGTTTCTAAACATTTAAATAGAAAACTGATGCATGTAAAAGAACAAAATGTAAAGTAAAAGGAAAGAAAAGAATAGTGTAGATACTTTGGATTAATTGACAAATGAGGATGAGAAGTAAAGTACTTATACTTTGCACAATTTTCAAAAGGTAAGATGCATTTGTACAATAATTGCAAGTTACATTTTCTGATGCTTTGCATTAAAGTCAAATTTACTATATAAGAAAGGTAAGTCAAGTTTACTCTATATGAAAGGTCAGTCGTATGCTTTATTCAATAATTGAAAAAGTAAATTGAATGCTTTTACAATAATAGAATATTTGTAATTATTTTTTTGATGCAGGTCAAATTTTAAATTATAAAAGATATCTATACGTGTCTAAAAATATATTTTTAGTAATAAAATATATTTATCCAGGCAAGGGTATATAAGGAATATCTAGTATAAATAATAGTTAAAAATAGCTAATTTTTTTGCTAAATTCTTGCTAATTATTGAAATTATTTTCTTGCAAATATTTCAAGCCCAGAACTCAGTCTGGGTCAAGAACCCAAAATCCAGTATCAAGTTCAAAATCTTAAATCCGGTCTTGGGTCCAAAACCCCAAATACAATCTCAATTCTAGAACCCAAATCTAGTCTTAGGTCCAGAAACCAAATCTAGTCTTGGGTCCAGAACCTAAGTTTAGTCTTAGGTCCAAAACCTCAAATATAGTCTCGTGTCCAGAACCTAAATCCAGTCTCGGGTCCAGAATCTAAATCCAATCTCGAGTCCAGAACCCAAATCATTTTCTAGTATAGAACTCAATTCGGGTCCAAAACCCAAACCATCTCGAGTCTAGAATCCATTTTTGCCTAAAATCAGTTCAAAAGTCATGTTGCTTTTGACTCTCTTAATGAATTCAAGATCGTTTAAGCAGGGGGCCAACTACAGACCCTTAATTTTTTCTCTAAGCTAATCTGATCCCAATTAAAAGTGGCCAAGCTAAATTTGGTCTTATTTTAAAAGCTTAAACCTAGTTTATAGATTTTTATTAGGTCGGTCCAATTTTAAAAAGCCTAAAATAAGTCAATTTAATTTTTAAATCCCTAAACCTAGTCTGATTTATTGTTTAAAGACCAAAATAGGTTCGATTCAATTTTAAAATGCAATATCAAGTTGAACTAGACAAAAATTATTAATCCATGATGAATTGGCAACCCCAATTCGCCATGGACACCCATCCATGGCTAATTGGGAATTCCTGATTCGTCATGGTCTTTAAATTTTGATTTTTAATTGTTATTACCTGGCCTAACTTGGTTTATTAAGTTTCCTAATCAATATTGGTTTTGTTTAATTGTCAAATTTATATTAGGGTTTTGTTTTCTTTACATATAAATAACAAAGATTAATACTGAAAAAGGGCAATTTTGATTAGCAATTAACACGAAGCAACCAAGCATCAACAATTAGCAAGGATTATCAAAATAAAGAGAGTAACTATTAAACACAAAATACTATTAAATTCATAAAACAAGGTTGTGGCTACTGTCTTGATTTTGTATGGGCCAGAATTTTAATTTGGTGCAAGCAGTAGCTTGGATCAACCTACTTAGTTTGGTGCAGCCTTCAACACATGTCTGGTCTTTATAAATTTAACTTGTTTAAACGTACAGTAGCTATATTTTTTCCCTTTGAACATTTTGATTACTTTTTATGATTTGTTATTTTAATTCAGTTGCTTAGTTACTAAAACTCCAGTTACATATTTTATAAAACCAAAAGTCAATCTATTTGTCTCATCCAGTAGCTTACTTTTTATTTATTTGTTTCAATTTTACAGTAGCTTAAGGTTCAATTTAAATCACTCGTATAATTATCAAAACCCTGTATTATATTACCCAAAACCACTTTTGCATATTCATAAAATATAAAAACCCTAACATTTATTTAAGAAATCCCAATCTGTAAAACCATAATATGGAGAAACAAGAAATCTTAACAACAATAACCCATAACCTAACTTCCAAACCCTAGACTTCTAAATTTAAATCTGTAAAAACAGTAACCTAATTTCCAAAACCCTAATTTCCTAAACCCTAATTTCCAAACCCCAATTCTCAAATAATCAAAACCCTAATCATGTTTTTATTTAAATAGTCATAATCTAGAACCCTAAAACCAAATTTCTAAAAGTCGTAATCCAAAACCCTAATTCCAGTGATTCCAAAACCATAGTCCAAGACTTCTATTCTTTAGGTATAAACCCTAGTCTACATATTTAGCCATTAATTGCAATTTAAAATCCAACTTTACATATTTTAATCTTAATGTGTATCCTTATATATTTATCTTAATTATGTTATTTTGTGATGGATGGTTTATTTTGGATGATTTACTTTCAATTATTATGAAAGTTTGAATGATTTAATTTATTTGATTAATTATTTTCTGATTTTAATAATGTAAGAGGTATGTTTCTACTTTGTGGGTACCTCATTAGCTAAGTTCAATGTAATTTAATTTCTTTTAAGTTTTGGTATTAATGTAAATGACATGTCTCCACCAAATGGTGGATGTCCTGTTATATTTAGTTTTGGACATTGGACAATTATTGTAAGGGTATGTTTCCATCCATAGATGAGTGCCTGTTTTGATTACTTTACTTTAAATAAAGGTGATGGATGTTTATTTCTTTTAAATTATGTGTAGTATGGATAATATCATAATAACCAAGAATTTAATAATGTTTAGACCTAAAAAGGAGGCTGAATCCAATGAATCAGGTGTCTTGGGGGTGTTAGGTCATTCTCATCTTCCCCATACATACCCAACTTTTTGAACCCAATAGGAGTGTAGACCCTTGATTTTAGCCCTGACTAGTCCATTGCTTGAGTTTTAAACCTTTTGATAAGATGGTATAGTGGTTGAACCTTTAAAACCCTAAAGAGGTTTGTTTTAAAGATTCAATTGCGTGTAATTCGATGTTAGGGCATTCAGGGGTGTGTCGAGTCAAACCGGCCCTTCCAATTCTATATGGGACAGCCCATATCGAATTGGGATGCCTCAATTCGATATGGGATAGTCCCTTAAGGTCCAATATTGAATTGGAAGTCCAATTTGATATGGAATTATCATGGACTGACTTTCATGTTTGAAAAAATAACAGTTGGTTGAAATCATTTGAAGAAATTTTTTTAAAATAGAATATCCCATGTGGATATTTTGTTGACCATATACCTAGGAAAAGAGACTTGCCATTCATGTGTGAAAGTTACAAGGTTGGAAGGGACCTCCTATTTGTCTTTGTTTGTTGTTATTTGTGCATACATGCATACATGCATACACACATTGCATAACATGTCATTTATCCTTTCTGGCTCACATACCTAGAGTACAACAGTTCAAAAGCATACGACAATCCAACCTATGCAAGTGATGTAGAATCCGACAGTGACTCAATTAGCTTCTCACCAAAAGCAATGGACCTTGAACAAATGATAGTGGATGATGCCCTCAATGCCACGATGGACGAGTTGAAGGAGGCCCTGGCTAAGACTATGAGGAGCCAATTGGCTGTACTTTTGGGGAATACTATTGAGGCATCTGTCAGCACTAAGAAGCCCAAGGACAAACGGAAGGCTAAGGTCGATGAAGTAGCCTTTGATGATGACAAAGTCGTCGTTGATGATGATGATGATTGGGCTCAATACTTTTAAGATCCTCAAGACAAGAAGAAGGAAGCAAAGGTTGTTGAAAGATTAGCCATAAAAAGACTGAAACTTCAGATGTTAAGAAGTCAATTATTGATTTGGAAAAGAAATTTGAAAAGAAGTTGAAAATTGAAGAAATGTCAGAGGTCAACAAGTTATTTAAACAATATGAAGAGGTCCCTTATAAGTTCAAGATGCCCTCCTTTTCTAGGTACAACGGTACAGGAAATCCTAACTTCCATGTTAAGCAATACATCACTACCATGTAGTCTGCTAGATCTACTAAGGCTTAAACTCTAAGGTATTTCATGCTCTTATTGGATCTTGTTATGCAGAATTGGTTCAATACCTTGGAAGAAAGTACCCAAAAGATTAGGATATGCTGTATAAGGCCTTCATTAGGTAGTATGGGTACAATGCTGAATTGGAAGTGACTTTGATGGAGGTATAGACTATCAGGAAAAAACCAAATGAAAATTTTGTTAATTATGTGAAGAGAAGGAGAAATAAGGCTGCACTTCTCAAAAAGAGACCAAATGAGTCCGACCCAGAGGCATCCTGCCCAACCTTCATGAAAGGTTGTCTCATACCCATATAAAGGATTTCAAAGATCTTCTCCAAGCTGGATTGCAAAATAGAAGAGTGGAAAAGAGAGAAGAACCATTTTTCTGCAAAACCAAATTATTAGTCTGGCAATCAAAGTACACATAAAGAAGTCAATGTCAATAGAACTGGTCAAATAAATAGAAGACAACTTTTAGATATGGGGAAACCTTTATCTTGGGTTTTCAACAACCTATAAAAGAAGGGGTTATTACAACCATTGGCTCCTAGACCGCTACACAATCCCCTGCCATTAAACTTCAATGCTGGGGCCTTCAATCAATTTCATTAAAATAAAGGGTATTAGATGGATAAATGCACTCGTCTAAGACACAAGACCCAAGATTTGATTGACAATGGAAAGTTATCTGAGCTTGATAAGTCCAATACCAAGAGCAATCCTTTGCCTAAATTTGGAAGAGCACCTCCACCAGCAACCTTCATGTTAGGAAGAGGATCGGAGGAAGATTTTGTCTTATCCTCATTTCAAGACTTGAATATTGAAGATGTGGAATAAGGAAAAAATTTATTCAACAAATCTCCCATAGCTTGAAGTGTTGCTCATTTAATTTTTCTTTCTTTAGTACTTATTTGGAACAATTATGTCTTTAAAATTATGTTTGTTGGTCTTTGTTCATTTTAGTGCCCAACAGATGATGAATCTAGCTTGATGTTCACAAATTAGTATATCTATGCATCATGATCCAAATGAATTTACTAGGTAAGAGAGTTATTCACTAGCATTGAGTTGTGTATGCTTACTTAGAGAGGGCTCATACATAATTATCTTTGTCTAAGTCCTAGTCAATCTTAGAACATGCCTTGATAAACTTTTGAGGCAAAATTGAACTCTATTTATTTAAGAGAGAGATGATATAGGCATTGTTTGATAAGCCAAGAACTAGTATCCACCCATGATTAACATCAGTCCTTAGTTTATCCTCTTGAGCCTTCATGAAATTTTAGCTTACTCTTCATTGGCTAGTAAATCTAATGACCTACCCTGAGTTGTTGTTACACTTTTGGCAAGTCTTATGGTCACTAAGTAACAAAAAAAAGGAAAAAGAAAAAAAAGAAAGAAAAATAAAAAAAACAAAAAAAAGAGAGAGACAGAAAGGAAAAAGAAGAAAAGGAATGAAATATGGGTACCAAACTTTTTCAAAGGCAAAGACTGTCCTAATCAAGATCCAGATTCATGTTAAGAAGAAAGAAGAATATTCAAAATTCTATCTTTTTATTCTTCCAACTGCCTAAACATGAAATTTGTAGTGTGAAGGTTTACCCATAGTGGCACAACGGCTCCAAATTACAAATGGCCTTCATTTGACCCATGTCCTTTGTAGACCCTGTTTCAAGCCCATTAAAGACCTGTTGATCTCTATTGGTAGGTAGAGTCTGTTAGTGGAGATAGTTTGAATAAGCATGCATATGAGATAGACAATATTTTAACTTAATGAGACCTTTGGCTAAGTAATGTGTATATGCACCTCTGAAATGCAATAGTTCTTGCTTAATGGAAAGGATTTCCAAGTTTAGTACGATAACTAGGGTTGCCATGTTATAGATATGTTAATTTGAAAAATCGAGTCCTGAGGTACAATGACACTGATTTGACAAAATCAATATAAAAAAATTATTTTCTCATTACGTAAACCTTTAAGTTAAGGAAGGAAAGTATGTTGAACCGTCGAACCTCAAAAGACACATTAGGCAAAGTAAATGATTATTTGCAAGGTTATGAAGAAGCTACCAGTTGACGTGCTGAATCATAATTTGAAATTGATGTATCTTTGTTGCTTGAGGCCTCCACTACTCATGTCTTCATCATCTTGAAGATCAAAGAGATAAATGCGAAGCCTTTTGTCATTCTAATGCAAGACCTGAATGAGAATTCGGAAGGAACCAATGAGAACACTTCAACGGATTGCCCTTTTTTGTGAGTTGATGGAAACAGTTATGAGCGGGGATTTTTGCCCCCACTCCCATGAGGAATGGTTCTTATGACTTCGGCACTATTAGGCTCAGGACCTTAGAGAACACAGGCCAAAATTTGGAGAAAATGGAGTCACCACCTGAACGGGTAGGAAAAAAGAAAAGTGTGGATGACTCGAATCCTAAGGAATCCCCAACCCCCTATTGGGTTCAAAAAGTTGGGTACGCATGGGGAAGGTGAGAAATAAGCTAACACCAGCACAACACCCGGTTTATTGGAACTGGCCTCCTTTTCAAGTTTTAATATTATAAAATTCTTAAATATAATGATATTATCCATACTACATGCAATCAAAAGAATAAGTAATTGCTTTTATTAAAATCATAATGAGTTCAAACAAAATAAATGAATAGGTACCCATCTTGGATGGAAACATGCCTTTACAATTGTCCATTGACTAAAAGAAAATAAATAACATAGGATGATGATGGTTTGAAAGATGAAGATGATTAATGATATTAATAAACAAAATTAAATTAACATACCTACGTTTGAAGGCTCCACCATAATTGTTCGATGAAACTCTGGCTGAGCAAGACCAAGGCATTCTGTTGGCTGCCTTTGTAAAATTATCTTTTCTGCATCTTTTTTTCTTCTCTCTCTTCCTCATTTTCTTTCTTTTCTTTTTCCTTTGGTTTGCTAGGGTTTTTGTTGTTATTTCTTTTGTAAAAAAATTTTAGCCTCCAAAGTCCAAAATCCCCCCTCTGTGTCTTAATCCTGTCATTTATAGGAAATTAATTAAAAAACCAAAACCTAGTTGATTATGGAAAAAATATTAAAGCTTTTGAATTAATTAGGGTTTTGGCAAAATTGGCCAATTGGCTGGCACACAAGCTTGCGGGCTACGAGAATGCTGGCAAGCGAGCATTGGGCGAGGACCTAGCATGGCCTGCTGCATTGCGATCGTTGCTACGTTGCTGGGCTACTGCGAGCTGAGCTATGGGCTACCTGCGAGGCAACTTGTGCGCTACTGGCCTAATTTCTTACCTGCTGCGAATCGCCCACGCCAATCGTCCATTACCGCATGTCGCTCACCGATTCCTCCGATTTTTTAATTTTTATTATTATTTATTTTTTAATTTTTTATTATAAATAAATATTATATTATAAATAAATATTTATAATCTCATATATTATATTATATTATAACAATAAATAATAAATATAATATTATTAAAATAAATAATAAATTATTCAAAAATTATTTTATACTATTTTAAATCTTTAGATTTGACTTCTAACTAATGGGGGACTGGACTTGGTAAAAAATAAGGGTCTACAGCTTGCCCCCTGTTTGAACAATCTGAGACTTCAGTATAAGAGATTGAAAAGCAACATGACTTTGAGCTGATTTTGGATGAAGATGGGTTCTCGACCCGAGATTGAAAATGGTTTGGGTTATGGACCCGGATAGGTTTGATTGGGTTCTCGACCCAAGATTATATTTGGGTTCCCAACCTTAAAACATATTTGGGTTCTTGACCTGATACTAGATTTTGGACCCTAAACTGAAATTGGGTTCTCGACCCTAAACTGAATTTGAGTTCTTGACTCGAAACTAGATTTGGATTCTCGATCCAAGACTGGATTAGGTTCTCGATCCGAAATTGGATTTTGGGTTCTTGACCCTAAACTGAATTTTAGATTCTCAACCCTAAACTGGATTTTGGGTGCTCGACCTGAAATTTGATTTTGGGTGCTCGACCCGAAACTGGATTTGACTAACCTTTTATCAGTTGAGAATTCTTGCTTCCTTCTAACCAATTGTTCTATTCTTTAATGGATTGTGGGTCTTTACCCACCAAAAATGGATCTTTATCTATTAGAGATCAGGTCTTTACCCTTAAAACATAGATCTTTAACCATTGGATATTAGGTCTTTACCCGTAAAATATTGATCTTCGTCCATTGGAGATCAGGTCTTTTACCCTTAAAACATGGATTTTTATCCATTGGAAATTGTGACTTTACCCTTAAAACATGGATCTTTATCCACTGGAGATCATATCTTTTACCCTTAGAACATGGATCTTTATCCATTGGAGATCAGGTCTTTACCCTTGAAACATGGATCTTTATCCATTGGAGATTGGGTCTTTACCCTTAAAACATGGATCTTTTTCCATTAGACATTTGTCCTATGTTTTGATCATTTGTGTATTTATTTTTAGTGTAATTTTATTGGCTTTTGATTGATGTTTCTTTAAATTTGTGCTTAAGTTTCTTTGAAGTGTTTAATCTAGGTTGAAGAGCAAAATAATGGAACTTTAACTCAAATTTGATAGAGCAAAATGGTAAAAAGCATGAGACACGGCCAAGACACTTCATGACTTGGTTGCGTCCATCATAAAAGGCAGGAAGGACAAGGCACAAGCAGGACAAGGACCTAAGCCCGAAAAAAATGGAGTCGCCACCTGGATGAGCTGGGAAAAAGAAAGGGGTGGATGACTCGATTCCTAAGGAATCCCTAATCCCCTAATGGGTTCGGAAAGTTGGGTACGTGTGGGGAAGGTGAGAAATGGCCCAGCACCCCCACAACGCCCGGCTCATTGGAACCGGCCTCCTTTGCAGGTCTTAATATTATAAAATTCTCAAATATAACAATATTATCCATATTACATGCAACAATTAAAGTAAAGCATCATTATATTAAAATCAAAGCAATATCCAAACAAAGTAAATAAATGGACACCCATCCGAGGATGGAAACATATCCTTACATTGTTCATGTCTAAACTAAATAGGACACCCACCGAAAGGTGGAAACATGCCCTTTACATTGGTCCAAAATATAAAAGCAATTTAAATTACATAGAAATTAATTAATGAGGTACCCACAAAGTGGAAACATACCTCTTACAATTTTAATACTAAAACAAAAAAAATAATAATCATGATAATAAAGAAAATATCCATTCATGATAAATTAAATAAATCGAACTAAGTAAATCAAGCATTGAAATTAAATAAATCAACCATCAAAACATATAATAAACTATATAATCAAATCTAAAATTAAATAAAGCAATAAATATATAAATTTAGGGTTTTAAAGAATTTAGGGTTTTTAGAATTTAGGGTTTTGAATTGAGGTTTCATCATTTAGGGTTTAGGGTTCCTTTTGAGGTTGCTGGGATTATGAAATTTAGGGTTTAAGAAATTTTAAGGTTTCTATGAAACTAGGGTTTAGGAATTAAGTCATTGGAATTAGGGTTTGGGAATTAAGCAACTGGAGTTAGGGTTTTAGGTTTTCTGGAATTAAAGAATTCTGACATTTTAGAATTCGATCAGGGCTTTGGTGTTTTGAATTTTGAAAATAGATTTTATAAATTTATTGTTAGAATTTAGAAAATCTTTTAGATTTTTGGAAAATTAAAAAAAGAATTAGGGTTTTGGAAATTAATAAAATGATTTAAGGTTTTTGGAAAATTATGAAAACGATTAAGGTTTTGGGAATTAATTAAACAATATAGAGGTTTTGAAATTGGAAAGCAGATTAGGGTTTTTAGCAACTGGGCAATTAGATAAGGGTTTTGATAATGTTTTGTGATTATATGAACATTAAACTCAAATCATGTTATTAAAATTAAGTAATCAAGACTACGACTGGACCTAAACAACTTCTTAATCTTCAAACTTCTGTGTATAAATTAAATAAGTTGTAACTCAAGGATGAAAATACTGTGAATTCAAATAAATTGAAGAATTAAATTAAACCTCCGTTTGTTGGTTCCACCAAATTATTTTCTAGATGAACAATAACAAAGGCAATGCTGCCTTTGATGGGTTGATGATTGATAAATGATTGCTGCTAATCTTCTCTGTTTGTTGCCGTCTCTCTTTAATGTTCCTCCTCGGGTTACTTCTCTAGGGTTTTTATTTTTTTTATCCTCCTCCTTTGTTCTTGTTTTAATGTGGTATTTATAGGAAAATAAACAGTCCTAATCCTATTTTAATAAGCAAATACAAATTGTTTAGGAAAAATTATAAAACTGGGTAAAACAAGGTTTGGTCAAAAAATTGGCAGCGCAGCGGGCCAATTCGTGCAAGAATTGGCTGCGGTCACGAATTGGCTGCGGCAAATTGGGCATTGCCCAATTCGCCCTAGATGCCATCTGCGGCAAATTTGGGATTGCCCAATTCATCGCAGATAATTTCTGCGGCGAAATGGGCTGCCGCGCGACTCTAGCCGATCTCTCCGATTTTTTATTTTTTTTATTTTTTTTTATTTTTTATATTTATTAAAAATAACTATTAAATATTATTAGTAATTAAAATATTATTAAAATAAATAAAATACCATAAAAATTATTTTGGGCTATCGGATTTGAATGGGTCAAAAATTAAGGGTCTACACCGTGTCCCTAAGAGGAATTGGGCAAAGACTGACACATTCAAGAGACACAGCCAAGCCACTGGTCATGTCTCACTTGAAGAAAAAAGCAAAGAGAAGATCAAGAAGAGAGACTACATTTAAGAGACACGGCCAAGCCACTGGCCGTGTCACATGACATAGCCAAGATCTTGGCCGTGTCTCACCAATTGAACAAAATAAGAAAATAGGAAGAAAATGACAGAGGTGAACAAAACCAAAAGACATGACCAAGCCATTGGCCATGTCACATGACATGGTCAGTGACTTGGCCGCGTCACACCTAGAAAAGAAGAAGAAATATGGCAGCCATGGACATAGCCTTAGGTCTTGGCCGTGTCCCAAGAAGAAAGAGTGACATAGCCAAGTCACTCAAGGCTTGGTCATATCCCATGTGATAGCTTTGAATTATTTTACATGAGATGGGGGACAAAGTGGGAGACAACAAGTGTTATCTTTTAAAGAGAAATAATAAAAGAAGAAAAGGTTACTTAATTCATGGGATGAAGATTTAAATAATGAAAAAAGTGAGAGACAAAGTGGAGTGTGTGAGTTGTCAAGACATGCTTGGTGTCTTAATAAATTAAAAAGAATGGAAAGTGGAGATATATACATATTGGGGGCTTGGTCCTAGGGAGTTCCTTAGTTCATCTTCTTATTCTTGGTCTTGAGAGAGATCATGAACATCACCTTCATCTTCATCTTTTATTTCTTTCATAGATAAGATTCTTAACATTTTTTAGGATAAAATTGAGTGAGCAAGCTCTTGTGAAGGTTAGGGTTTGAAGAAAGCTTGATTGAGGAGTTGGAGGCTTGAAAGAGTCACCATTCCATCTTTCAAGTGGAGAGCCATTGATTGAAGAAGGCATATTAATTCTTCGTCATATTCAAAGTGGAGCTAGGAGGAAGACTAAAAGTTCAACTCTTAGCATCTTCAAAGGGTTTTTTATATTCTCTCTTTTAATTCATTTTAGATTATTGTTGTTTGTTAAGAACATTAATATTTCAATGGACAATTGTGATTTGATTTATATTGAGATGAATATTTGTTTTAAATTGATGATGATGAGCTAAGTTACTCATGCCTAGGGTTTATAGTAGATTTGATTGAATTACTTGATTTGATATTTCCATTAATATAATTTGTTATTAGTTGATTATATTGGATTGAATGTTAGGTTGATAAATTAGCTACCTATTGATCTCCGGATATTGAATGAAGGAGCGAGAGGTGACATTTTATATTGGAATTATGCATTCAACTACCCTAAGAATGAATTAGAAATATAAGTTCTAGGGTTTTATTAATTTGCAATTTCAAAATAATTGGTTGTTGTTAATTCATGAATGTGAAAACTAATGAATTGGTAATTACTAATTAAACTCAAGGAACAAATTAAAATACAAGGTTATATTAATGGATAATTTAAGAATTAAGCTTTGATTAAATTGACCTATAACCCTAGGCACTATTCCTAGAATTTAATTTATCTTGTACAACCATTACACATATTACTTTTAAATTTAAATTGCTTTTCACCATTCCAACATATAACACTCTTGCTTTTAAATTTATTTGTTAATTAAACTATTGCAAAATAATTCCTTCCTTGTGAGACGACCTTGTGGCAATCACCGTTGTTACAATAACCTCATATACTTGTGAGTGTCGCTTTGTAGTAATTAATCGAGCGCAATAAGTTTTTGGCGCCGCTGTCGGGGAAGGTAATTGTTGTTAGTAGTTTGCTTTTTTTTTTAAAATTGTTTAATTGTTCAAAGTGTTTCTTTTTAAATCACTAAGTGTTTATTATAAGAATGCAGTTTTCAAGGCACCGGAAAGTTTATGATGTGAATGCTAATTCTGAAATGGCATGGCATTTAGCAGAATTAACAAGTCAACTTAAGATGATAAATGCAAGAGGAAGAGCACCTATGCCTAGTCAAGAAGTATGTCCAGCATGTGGCATTGCAGGACATAGTACAAACATGTTTTCATTTGGTTTTGAGCAATACCAAGAGAGGCAAGAGGAAGAATATGCCTTTGAAAGTTTCCAGCCAAAGGGTAGAAATGACACATATTTTTATCCTTATAATCCAAGTTGGAGAAACTGCCCAAATTTTTCTTGGAAAAATCAGCAGCAAATTCCACTTCAACAATTTTTTCAACCTTATCAAAGAAGTTCTTACTTTCAAGGATAATTTTCAAATCAAGATCAACTTAAGAAACCCCCATGGGAAGATAATTTGAATGCCTTTATTCAAATTAGCACACAAAATCAAGATAAATTCAAGAAACTCACATTGGAAGATAATTTGAATGCTTTCATTCAAATTAGCACACAAAATTAGGAAGGGAGCAATAAGAGATTTGATTCTTTAGAAGTATCATTGAAGAATTTGGAAAATCAAGTTGGACAGCTGGCAAATCAGTTCCAAGCACACCAAAAAGTGGAATCTCCTAGCCAATTAGAGCAATCTAATGTAATCACAATTTTGAGGAGTGAAAAGGTAATATATAACAAAGTTTGTAATTCCTTTGATGCAGGTACTTATCAAGAAGATAATGGCAAGGAGGTATAACCCAACATAGAGGAACCAAGTCAATCAAAGGAGGTGGAGAATTTGGAAGCATCAACCTCACCAAAATTGCATGAGCCTCCAAATCCTTATATGCCACCAATTCCATTCCCAAGAAGATTGAAGGATGAGAAGTAAGGTAAGCAACTTTCTGAAATCTATGGCATGCCTTCCAAATAAGATAGTGAAGATAAGCTTGAGATGGCCATGGCCTTGGAAGTAGAGCCTGAAATTTCCAATTCAAAAATTGAAGAGTTCAAGTTAATCTTAAATGCTGAGGTTGTTGAGAGGGGACTTCGGATTGCTAAAGAGGATGAGAAAGAGATTCAACCAAACTTGGTTGAACTTAAAAAGACCCCAAAACTTTTAAAATGTGTTTTGATTAGGGAGAACAGTATGCAATCAATGATCATCTCTTCCACTCTTGGCGGTGAGGAAGAGCAAAAAATGGATATAACTATGTTGCTTACTGAAAAAGGTTTTTACCAAGTTTCTATAGCATTGGAGGATCACCCTAAGACAACCTTCACAAGTTTATTTTGAACATTTGCTATTGAAGGATGCTATTTAGGCTTTACAATACACTGGGTACCTTTCAGAGTTGTATGCTATTCATTTTTTCAATCATGGGTGACAAATTCACTAAGGATGGAAGGATCACTTCATATCGCATATGGGAACAATGGAAATTAGGTTTAGTTTGAACTCTTCTCTTTTAATTTATGCATGCTCACGTTGGGGACATTGTGAATCTTTAAGTGTGGGGTGCAGTTTTGTACTTTTAACTTATATTTGTTTAATAGGTAATGTTGTTCTTCGAATAAATGACTTTTGAAAAGTTCAATTGTTATAAGATTGTTGATAGATGACCTTTGAATTTTTAAAGCATGAATTTGAGAATTGATTAGAATCAGTGCTTATTATCAATTTCGATGGCTATTCTTTGCATCACCTTTAAACTAGTGAGGAATTGAGCCTATTAAGTTGGATATCAACTTATTATTCTTTATTGTGTGTAAACATCTTTGATTGATGAATTGCTAGAACTTGCTTTGACATGCATTTTGAGACTACATAAAAATTTCAATTAGGCATCAATATGATTAAGGCAATTAGGTGAACCCATTTGGGCTTAAAACGACCAACCTTATATCCGACCTTAGTTAGCCAATTTTGAGCTTATTTCATTTTTGCTTTTCTTTCTTTTTCACAACACCATTAGCTTGAACCTTGTTGTTTTAACTATTACCCTTTCATTAGGTCAAGAGCATTTTAAAAGCGTTTATGATTGAGTGTAGTGTTAAATAAAGTGTGGGGTTAAATTTAGTGGGTTTAAAATTGCAAAGTATTGTGTTATTTAGTTACAAACCTTATTTTCATTAAAAATAAATATAATAATAAAATAATAAAAAATAAAAAAAAATAAAAAAAAGAGAGAAAAATCAAAATAATAGAAGTTGTTGTTCTTTTTTGTAGGGTTGGAATAAGTTTGAGAATGATCATTGCAAAATTTAATAAGTGAGTTCCCTTGAAAAGCTCTTTAATGTCAAGTGGTAGGTGAGTGGAAGGTATTTTGGGATTGTTGGGTTATACATATGATCGGTTCTTCATTCTTGAAGTGCTCTTGAACTTTATGAATAAGCTCACATTTCCTAAATGTCTTGGCTTTACCATAGCCCGATTACAACCCAATGAAAGACCTTATGATTGATGCTTGATTGTAATTAGGTGGTGGAGATTTGATTGATAAGCAATCCTATAGAGATAATCCTTCATTGAATGTTGAGAGCTTAAACACTACCTGATTAAATAATTAAGAGGTTTTGTGAGGGAGTTACAATTTTTTGGTATGCATGGATTGGCTATTAAATTGCTTGAGTATTGATTGTTCTTAATTTGATAATGATTGTGGATTTAATAAAATGGGAGTCTTGATACATCATTATAACTCTTGAACTTGACTAAATTTATCTTGTTTAGTTTATTTTGATTTTAACTTTGCTTGGGGACAAGCAAATAATTAAGTGTGGGGTATTTGTTTTGATCATTTGTGTATTTATTTTTAGTGTAATTTTATTGGCTTTTGATTGATGTTTCTTTAAATTTGTGCTTAAGTTTTTTTGAAGTGTTTAAACTAGGTTGAAGTGCAAAAATAATGGAGCTTTAACTCAAATTTGATGGAGCAAAATGGTAAAAGGCATGGGACACAGCCAAGACACTTCATGACTTGGCCGTGTCTATCATAAAAGGCAGGAAGGACAAGGCATAAGCAGGACAAGAAGAGGATTTGGGCAGAGACTGAAACATTCAAGAGACACGGCCAAGCCACTGGGCATGTCTCACTTGAAGAACAAAGCAAAGAGAAGATCATGAAGAGAGACTACATTCAAGGACACGGCCAATCCACTGGCTCTGCCACATGACACGGCCAAGGTCTTGGTCGTGTCTCACCAATTGAACAAAATAAGAAAAGAGGAAGAAAATGGTAGAGGTGAACACAAGCAGAAGGCACAGCCAAGCCATTGGTGGTGTCACATGACACGGTCAGTGACTTGGTCATGTCACACCTAGAAAAGAAGAAGAAATATGGGCAGCCATGGACATGGCCTCAGGGCTTGGTCGTGTCCCAAGAAGAAAGAGTGACATGGCCAAGTCACTCAAGGCTTGGCCATGTCCCATGTGATAGCTTTGAATTATTTTACACAAGATGGGGGACAAAATGGGAGACAACAAATGCTATGTTTTAAAAAGAAATCATAAAAGAAGAAAAAGGTTGCCTAAATCATGGGATGAAGATTTAAATAATGAAAAAAGTGAGAGACAAAGTAGAGTGTGCGAGTTGTCAAGACATGCTTGGTGTCTTAAGAAATGAAAAAGAATGGAAAGTGGAGATATATACTGTAACACCCCTTCCCAGCCTACATGTGTAAGCCGAGTAGAGGCACCACACTATCCAAATGTTGCTACCAATTTTACTTAGTCAAATTTTCGTTTCGATTTTATAGAAATTTTGCCAGAGGTTCACCTAGAAATTTGGGTCCCAAGTGTCGACAAAACTGATTTTTTTGATTTTTGAAAACCTTTTTACACAAACCAATGCGAATACAATAAGTTTCAATACACTCCCAATGAATCCACCTTATACCCTCAACTACAAACCTGCAAGAAGAATTCACACTTCTAATACAAATTAAAGTATAGGTTTCTTATTATTACATACTACTAACATATAGTATAACATAGAAATTCTAAATCTTATATTTTCATATACATGTCACAACTAGCCAACTCATAATATAGGAAATGAAAGGCTACTCTGAGGTGTTGCGCAGTGTTGTGCTGCTCGATGCTAATCACCGAAATCTACTGCCCCAAACCTACGAGTCAAGAAAACTTAACTCGCTGAGCAATTACGCTCAGTGGGTACTTTACCGATGAAAATATAAGTAAAACATGAAAGCATTTGAACTAAAAGGAAATAATTAAATCAAAAATCAACCAACATTAAACCAATGGAAGTTATTATCCATTCAATGTAGATATACTTTCAACAATCGTAAAAACCATAATTCAAACTCATATTGCAGTACGTTGTTTTAGAAAAATAGGACTTTGGCTCAGGCTCTACTAGCATATAGGGAACCATAGCAATAAGGCAGTGGCCCTTACCACTGTAACATAGGTGGCCCTCACCACCATGGTTATAACCAATTCCGCTCTATGGCCTATACCCGTAGGTAACCGCCGGAGTATTCCAATCACAATTTCACAACATCTCCGCTCCACGGCCTATACCCGAAGGTAACCGCCGGGGTGTATCAAACACAATAAGTGGCAGTACTGCATAAGTTAGTATAGTATACCATACCCTTATCTACCACTCCCAACTACCCAGTAGAGCATAAAGGTTAAAACGATTCAATTTAAGTCTCAAATTTCATTTTAGAATGACTCGAGAAATTATTTTCATTTCCGTTGCACTTTGCCATTTACGCCGCACACCACATTCTTTAGTCAAAACATTACCCTTTTTCACATATTTAACATCCACAATAAACATAACAACATTTCAAAGCATTCCTCAAAAAGTCACAAATTGACCAAATGAATAGTGTCGCGGCACGTAAAATCGGCAACGCAAAATGGCATGACCAAATGAATAGTAAAATCTGGATTTTCGTCAAAATTTCAGTCCGTTTCAGTCATGCATTTGACCAGGTACATGATCTTATTTTTGGCTGAAATTTTACAGGAAACTTATTTCCTATGTTGACTAATTTCATGTAAAATTTTGTTGAAAAATTCATTCATTTGCTACCTCAAACGGCTGCCACAAAAAGAGTCCAGAAATCTGCCATTTTGGAACCATTTCGGCCAAAACATATGAAATACATGGGATGGTGTATTTTTCTTTTACAAATCAATATGAAGGCTTCTTTAATGATAAAGTGAAGATTCAAATACTTCCCTTTGATAACTTTTTCATGTTTAACTTACATCAAACTAATTAAAGTTCATCAAATCAAGTTGCCAATTTTTTCTCAAAACATTTGGTTTAAATTAAATTTAAAAAACTCAATTGCCATAAGAAACCAAGAACATAAATCAAACATTTAATTTAAACTCACTCAATACATTTAAGCATCAACATCAAAAATTCCATAACCCAAAGTTTGTAAGAAAAATAAAATTCCTTTTATGGTAAAGTACAAAACCTTGTTCTTTTAATTCCCTTTTGCCTTTCCTTCTTCTCCTTCCTTAATCTTTGTTTCTCCTTCAAGAAATTCAAGAACACAACCTTAAACATAACCCTTAGCAATTTAGAACAATAAGCTATCCTCCATTTCTTTTCAAACTAAACCCTAATCTAATCTTATTAAACCTTAGAAACCTTGATTCTTCCATTTAATTAATCAATATCATCACTACTTAAAATTTTCCCAAATCCACCATAAGAACCCTAATTTCCAATCTTCCAATAGATATAAAAATACTTAAAATTGATACTAGAATTGAATTCTACATACTTGAAAACCTTAAAACTTACCTTGAAAATCAAACTTGACAAAAATTGGAAATCCTTTGGTGTTCTTCCTATGGTGGCCGAAAATTTGGAATGGGTGAGAGAGAGAGATTTGTTCATCATGCCATGATATATATATAAGGGAAATGATGCTCACTTTTGGGTTGGATAAATGCCTTAGGGCCATTTGTCCACATCTTTTTCTTTTCTTCTTTTTATAATGCTAAATGGTCACTTTTAATTGGTCCAAATGTCTCTTTATTTTATTTATTTAAACCCCAAGCCCTTGAACTTTCTTTTAATCATATTTTGGCCCCTCAACCTCCTTGTGCTGAAAGTTTTATGGCCTAGGGTGTGAAAAGACTAAAATACCCTCCGGCGATTAATCGGTCGTAACTTTTAAACCGTACAGTTCCACGAGGCAAACTATATATGGTTTTGATCCTCTCGACCTCTACTTTCTATTTTTAAGGTCTATTTTAGGTTTCCAAGTCGTTTTGAAAATTTACCAATAAGCCCTCGACTTTTTACAAAATTCCCCTTAGGTTCCTTCTTTGCTCGGGTTTTGTCCGGGCTCCATTTCTACTAACGATTGTTTCATATTCAACCCCTTGACATCCTCTACTCACTCGTGTTTTTATTTCCTACTTTGGATTCATGTATAAATTTTAATTAATAATGACCAACATGTCCCTAGTCAAAATCCCCTATATCTTCCAAACCGTGCGTTTTCTAGAAAAACCGTTACGCGTCGTTGTGACCCGATTTTTCTCTACTCTCAATTTTTGGAATCTGTTATGTGCACTATTAAGAACATCCAGTACAACTTTTGAAAATTATAGTTACCTCCCCAAAACTTTTGAAAATTACAATCACCTCCCCAAAACTTTGCATTTTTCTTCAATTAGGTCCCATTGATCCTATAGCCTTATCTGAGGCCGTTGTCAGGAATTATCTTCTCCTTTCCCCTCCTCTCACTGTGCACGTGACTGCTATGCATAAATACGGTGACGGATGTGACAGTTCCTCCCTCGTTAATTTAGGCTTCGCCCCGAAGCCCATCAGGTTGAAATAAATATGGGTACTGCTTCCTCATAGTTTCTTCACGTTCCCATGTAGCTTCTTCTACTTTGTGATTCCTCCAAAGCACTTTGACCAATGGGATCTTCTTATCCCGCAACTCTTTGATTTCTCGTGCTAAGGTTTCTACCGGCTCTTCCTCGTATGTCAGGTCGGGTTGAATCTCGATATCTTGAGCTTGTATAACATGGGTTGGATCTGAATGATACCTCCTTAGCATTGAAACGTGGAAAACATAATGTATTTTACTTAATTCGGGTGGTAATGCCAATTGGTAAGCTACCGGACCTATACTTTCAATGACTTTGTAAGGCCCAATAACCTTGAACTTAGCTTACCCTTTTGTTTAAATCTTAGCACTTTCTTCCATGGTGAAACCTTAAGAAATACCTTATCACCAACATTGAATTCTATGTCCCTTCTCTTCAAGTCCGCGTATGATTTTTGTCTATCCGCCACAGCTTTTAACCGATCCCGGATAATTTCTACTTTCTCCTCGGTCTCCTTAACTATCTTCGGGCCCAAGATCTTTGCTTCGCTTAATTTCATCCAGCAAATTGGAGTCCTGCATTTTCGTCCTTATAGTGCTTCATAAGGAGCCATCTGTATGCTGGACTGGTAGCTGTTGTTGTAAGCGAACTCCATTAAACTTAAGTACTTCTCCCAGCTACCTTTGAATTCTAATATGCACGCTCTTAACATATCTTCCAAGATCTGGATTACCCTCTTTGACTGTCCGTCCGTCTGTGGATGAAACGACATACTCTAGTCCGTTCGAGTTCCCAAAGTCGTTTGGAACTTTTGCCAAAAGTTCAATGTAAAGCGTGGTTCTTTGTCTGATATGATTGATGTTGGAACTCCATGAAGTCATACAATCTCTTTAATGTACAAGTCTGCTAACTTATCCAGGAAGTAGTTCATCCTTACTAGTAAGAATTGAGCAGACTTAGTTAGCTAGTATACTATCACCCATATTGCATCATGTTTGTCTCTTGTCATTAGTAGTCCCGTCACAAAATCTATAGTTATGCGATCCCATTTCCATGTTGGAATTGTAATAGGTTGTAGAAGTCCCGAGGGTAGTTGATGTTCTGCCTTTACTTGTTGGCAGGTTAAACACTACCACATCTCTCTTGATCCCTGGCCACCAATAGCATTTTTTCAAATCCAATACTGCTTCTACCTTCTTAAAATCAACTCTTATTCCTTCCGCCGATACAATATGTCCTAAAAAGGCCACTTCTTCTAACCAAAATTCACACTTGCTGAATTTGGCGTATAACTGCTTCTCCCTCAATGTTTGTAACACGATTCTCAAGTGCCGGTCATGATCCTCTGCATTCTTTGAGTAAACCAGTATGTCATCGATGAATACCACGACAAACTGGTCCAAATGAGGATGGAAAATCCGGTTCATCAAATCCATGAATACCGCAGGTGCATTCCTGAGCCTAAAAGGCATTACAATAAACTCATAATGTCCATATTGGGTTCTGAATGCAGTCTTTGGTATATCTTCATCTTTAATCTTCAGTTGATGATAGCCGGATCGCAGATCAATCTTTAAGAAAACTCCCACACCTTTCAATTGATCAAATAAACCGTCTATCCGGAGTAGCGGGTATTTATTCTTAATCGTCAGCTTATTTAACTGCCGATAATCTACACATAGTCTTAGGGATCCGTCTTTTTTTTTTTCGCAGTCCACTAATGCCTTATGTTTGGTCAGCTCATCCATTCCAAGTATTGCATCAAATTCCTGGAATGGCAACTCAAACAGATCACCTAGGAAAGTGTGTCCGTGTACTTCTACCGGACAATCCTTTATTACCTTCCTGGTAACCATCTCACTACCCAAAGGATTTGTAACTAACACTCCATCTGTTTCAAGTTCTACTTCTAAATCTTTTAATTTTTCATTTTTCATGCATATATATATGAATGTGAAGAACCTAGGTTTATTAAAGTATAAATCGGCATTCCAAACATAATTAGCTGACCTGCTATGACGTCGGGGCTTCCTCTTCTTCACGTGCCCTCATTGCATACATCTTGGTAGGAGCTCTAGTTTCAGGTCTGTCCATCGTTTCGGATTGAACTTGCGAAGAGCTTTGTCCTCTACCTCTGTCCCATTTCCCTTCCAGCTACGGCTCGAGATCCTTCGGTATTATCTAGTGTGTTTTGCTGTCTTAAGGGGCATTCTCATTTAAAGTGGTCCTTCGCTCCACAAATAAAACATACCCAGGCCTTGCCCCAACATTTTCCTGAATGCCTACGCCCACATTGAACACAGCGTGGATGGGTGTTTTCACTTCCTCCAATAGTTTTCGGCTGAGCAAAGTTACCTCCACCTTTGCCACACCCTCTTCCTTGTCCTCTCCCAGACCCACCATGTAACACCCCCACGTCCATTACATGCACACTATTATACCACAATGTAGCATACATGCAATAAACATAGGGATGCTACGGATTTTCTTAACATTCAAAACATTTTATATAATACCATCATCTTTCTCAATATACATTATAAGTAATAAGTAATCAACTTGAAATATAAAACAATTTAGATATATATAAATACATTTAGTTAATACGCAGCGGAATTTATAAAATAGATTTACATATATAAAAACATTTAAATCCATATTTACAAATTTACATATATTTACATTATAAACAATACTTTACAAAATATAAAGAAGTAGTACATGATTGGCAAATCTCTTCTGATCTTTAAGTTCCCAAAATCAACTCTTCAAGGTCTACTCTCACTCGGTCTCGATGAACTCTCGGGTTCAACTCTATTACCTGCGCGATCAAACACTATCGCGCTAAGCCAACGGCTTAGTAAGACAAATCATGCTAATGTTGTGTTTTAGTGCAATGCAATGCCACACACCTTATTAATGAAATCAACATCATAGATATAAAGCTAACAACATTATTTTTGCATATCACAAATCAATATCATATAAGCACACCACATTTCAACATCTTTTCACATTCTTCATTAATTAATCAAGTTATCATTCATGACCACATTAAACAAAGACAAGCATGGGCCCAAAACACACTAATATGTCATTCAATTTTCAGAGTTAATGCTTTGGTTTTGTTATCACATTTATTAATATCATATACCCAACTAGGCTTCAAGGATTAGGTTCAACCAAGCTTCAAGGGGAGCAAAGCATGCTAAGCTTCAACCCAACTTGGCTTCAAGAACCAAACCCAATCTAGCTTCAAGGGTTGTAACATCTCAATTAGGCTTCAAGGATTCAATCCAACCTAACTTCAAGAGATTGTTACTATCATTAGGCATGCCACCAACAACATACTCTGAAAATGGAATAACACATTAGCCACACAATTCATTTATTATTCAATTATCATTTCCATTCTTAATTCTCATCATCATTTAGGCAAACATGCCTTATTTCTTTCAACAGAATCATCATAGCCAATCACAATGGCTTTACATTTTAATTCACAATCATTTACATCATATCCTTCATTCCATGCATATGGCATCATTGATAAACATATAACACATTACATGTCACAAGAGCCACAATGTGCACCCATAACATTACTCATATGCATCAACACTGCAATAACAATTAACTATATGCAACAATACAATATCAATATGAGCAAATGTAGATTAAATCTCCACATCATATGAATGTATGCAATTATGTACTTTGTACTTACCTCAATCACACTTCACACAACTCTAAACACCTTCCTTCTTCCAAAGTTCTTCACTTCCCAAATTAGGGCAAATCACCTTCTATCAAACCCTAATCCAAAGAATGATACAATCCATCAATTCCAATACCATTTAATCACTTAACAACCTTATCTAAGACCTTTAGATCGAAATTAACAATCCCATAACACACATTATAGCCCACGGCCGTGGCCAACTCAACCCCCACGGGTGTGGGGTACAAAACACTTCTGCCCAAAAATGTTCACTTCCTCCCACGGCCATGGCACCAAAAGCCTACCAATGACCACGGCCATGGCCAATCAAGGCCACGGGCGTGGCATCCAGAAGGCTACTGCCCTCGGCCAAATTCCCATTTCCAAGCCCAAAATTCCAACAAACACCAACCACAAGCAACTCTATGAAAATAATGAAGTAAACTCAAGTAAAACATCAATAATCACTTTAAAACCCTAAAACAACATCCACTCCAACACTTCCAACAACAACACCAATCTAACCCCTTCACTTAAAATCAAAAATAACATTTGAAAACACATCACAAACACATTTAATCATCATCTCAACAAACCAAAGTTCATTTCAAACTCCACTTCAAAAGAATAAAGGAAATCAAGAAAAAGAGCTTACCAAAATTGTAGAATTCCACAAATCTTCCACTTAATTCCTTGAATCTCCTTTCAATTTGAGTTTAGAACTTCAAGCACCTCTCTAGCTCTTTCTCTTCTTCAATGGCCGGCCTCTTCAAGAAAAGAAAGAAAATAACAAGTCAACCACTTCTTCTTCTTTAAATCTCCACCAAGAGATTTTATCCAAGCAATTACTAAAATGCCCTCAACCAATTAATTAACCTTTTGTCTCATATGTGCCCATTATAGTCATTACACATGTCACACAAAAATATCCTCTTGCATTGACTCCCCCTTTGACTTATGTATATGTTAATTATACAACCATATAAACAACATATACACTTCTCTCTACACCCTCTTTTCTTTCCCAAAACACATATACATAACCATTCTCTTCTCAATTTCTTTCTCTTGCAATTTGACACATATATATTCAATCCAATTTATAACAACAACATCAATAACATAATCAAGACTTCTAGGGCATATATGAGGATATTACAATTCTCCCCCTCTAAAAAGAAATTTCGTCCTCGAAATTACCTGGTATTAACTCTGAAACAACTGAGGATATTGCTCTCGCATCGTTTGTTCACTTTCCCAAGTTGATTCTTCTTTCCCATGATTCTTCCATAGAACCTTCACCAATAGCACTTTCTTGTTTCTCAACTCTTTCACTTCCCGTGCCAAGATAGCAACTGGTTCCTCTTCATATGACATATCTGGACTCACTTCAATTGATTCAATTGACAACACATGAGATGGATCCGATCTGTACTTCCTCAACATAGAAACATGGAATACATTATGAATACGATCCAACTCAGGTGGTAAAGCAAGTCGATACGCAACTGGCCCAACGCTTTCCAACACTTCATACGGTCTAATGAAACGAGGACTCAATTTCCCTTTTCGACCGAACCTCAATATCTTCTTCCAAGGAGATACCTTCAAGAATACCTTATCTCCAACATCAAACTCTATGTCTCTCCTTTTCAGATCTGCATAAGACTTCTGTCGGTCTGAAGCTGCTTTCAACCTGCCTCGAATCAACTTCACTTTCTCTTCAGTTTCTTGAATCACATCAGGACCAATCATCTTATTTTCACCAAGTTCAATCCAACAAAGAGGTGTCCTACACCGTCTGCCATACAATGCTTCAAATGGTGCCATACCAATGCTAGATTGGTGACTGTTGTTGTAAGCAAACTCCACAAGAGGTAGAAATCTGTCCCAACTTCCAAAAAAATTGATGACACAGCTTCTCAACATGTCCTCAATAATCTGTATCACCCTTTCTGACTGTCCATCTGTTTGTGGATGAAAAGCAGTGCTGAAGTGTAATCGAGAACCCAAAGCACTATGCAAACTCTTCCAAAATCTTGAAGTAAACCGGGGATCTCGATCAGACACTATAGAAGTTGGAACACCATGCAACTTCACAATCTCATGGATATACAGTTCAGCCAACCTCTCCAAAGAGTAATCCATCCGAATTGGAAGGAAATGGGCTGTCTTAGTCAATCTATCCATAATTACCCAAATAGCATCATGTTTCCTTTGTGTCATTGGCAAACCAGACACAAAATCCATTGTTACTTTTTCCCACTTCCATTCTGGCACTGACAAAGGTTGAAGCAACCCGGTTGGAACTTGATGCTCAGCTTTTACCTTCTGACATGTGAGACATTTTGATACAAACTCAGCAATGTCTCTCTTCAAACCAAACCACCAGTAATGCTGTCTCAAATCATGATACATCTTTGTATTGCCCGGATGCATAGCAAACACTGACTGATGTGCTTCTTCCAAAATGATCCTTTTCAAATCAGCATCATCGGGTACACACAATCTGTTCTTAAACCAGAGGCTCCCATCACTTTTCACAACAAAATCTCTACTCTTTCCATTCTGACAATCTGAAATAATCTTCTGAATCTTCTTATCAGCCAACTGAGCCTCTTTAATCTGATCCAACAAAACTGGTTTCACATGCAACTGTGCTAACAATGCACCATCATCACAAGATACAAAACTAGCACACAATGCTCTCAACTCAACAAGCAACGAGAGCGAGTAAACAGTTAAACCAACTAAAGACTTCCGACTCAAGGCATCAGCAACAACATTTGCTTTACCTGGATGATAATCAATCAAGTAGTCGTAGTCTTTAATCAATTCCAACCATCTCCTCTGTCGAAGATTGAGCTCCCTCTGAACCCCCAAATACTTCAAACTCTTGTGATCAGTGTAAATGAAACATTTCTCCCCAAACAGATAGTGGCGCCAGATCTTCAATGCAAACACAATGGCTGCCAATTCCAAATCATGGGTTGGATAGTTAAGCTCATGCGGTTTCAACTGTCTAGATGCATAAGCTATAACTTTACCTTCCTGCATCAGCACACAACCCAAACCATTATGTGAAGCATCACTGAAAATCACATATGGTTTGCCTTCCACAGGTAAAGTAAGAACAGGCACTTGAGTCAGCATATCTCTCAACTGCTCAAAGCTAGCCTGACACTGATCCGTCCACACAAATCTCACTCCCTTACGAAGCAATCTGGTGAGTGGAGTAGCTATCAAAGAAAATCCTTTCATAAACCGTCGGTAATAGCCTGCCAAACCCAGAAAACTTCTAACCTCTGTCACAGACTTAGGTGGACTCCAATTCAAAATAGCTTCAAATTTACTTGGATCAACTCTAATGCCTTCTGCTGAAACTATATGATCGAGAAAAGCGACTTGATCCAACCAGAACTCACACTTCGACAATTTGGCAAACAACTGCTTCT
Source organism: Garcia nutans (assembly GCA_947685225.1). Classification (NCBI taxonomy): domain Eukaryota; kingdom Viridiplantae; phylum Streptophyta; class Magnoliopsida; order Malpighiales; family Euphorbiaceae; genus Garcia; species Garcia nutans. The sequence goes on from CANTUV010000068.1 coordinate 9,783,251, forward strand.
CTCTTAAAATCTGCAACACAATCCGCAGATGCATGTCATGTTCCTCCTCATTCCGCGAATACACCAATATATCATCGATGAAGACCACTACAAACTGATCCAGATAGGGCCTAAACACCCTATTCATCAAATCCATAAAAACTGCAGGTGCATTCGTCAGACCAAAAGGCATAACTAGAAATTCATAATGCCCATACCTGGTCCGAAAAGCTGTCTTAGGAACATCATCAGCTCTGACCCTCATTTGATGGTACCCTGATCTCAGATCAATTTTAGAAAACACTGATGCTCCCTTCAATTGATCAAAGAGATCATCAATTCTAGGCAAAGGATATTTATTTTTAATGGTCACCTTGTTCAATTGCCTATAATCGATGCAAAATCTCATAGTACCATCTTTCTTCTTCACAAATAGCACAGGAGCTCCCCACGGAGAAACACTGGGGTGAATAAATCCTTTATCCAACAACTCCTGTAATTGCACTTTTAACTCCCTCAACTTTACTGGTGCCATTCTATACGGAGTAATAGAGATAGGAGTGGTACCGGGCAACAATTCAATACCAAACTCCACTTCTCTCTCAGGAGGCAATCCTGGCAACTCCTCTGGGAATACATCTGGGAACTCTGCAACTGTGGCAATGCTATCAATAGGAGAACCTCTTACTCTAGTATCTACCACATGAGCAAGATAGGCTTCACACCCCTTTCTAATCAACCTCCTAGCTGCAACAGCTGAAACAAATAAGGAGGCTAGCTGTCCTTGCTCATTAGATACTATCACCTCTCTACCATCACCAGTTCTCAAAGAAACAATTTTCTTTTTAGAATCCACCACAGCTCCATGTCGAGATAGCCAGTCCATGCCCAAAATCACATCATACTCCTTAAAAGGCATCTCAATTAAATCCCCAAGGAACTCCTCACCCTGCACCACTACTGCACTATCTTTGTGCACTTTACTAACAATCACACTATGCCCTAACGGATTCGTCACCAACACATCAAACCCTAGGGACTCAGCATGCACATCAGATACAGGTAAAACAGATGCACTAATATATGAATGTGTGGATCCGGGATCAATCAAAGCAAGTACTGGAGTATCAAATAAAGAAAAAGTACCAGCTATGATTGCCGAAGCATCTGGCTGCCTCTGCATAACATACATCCTCTGGGAAGATCCAACCTCCTCTAGTCTACTCTCCCTGGATGTAGCACCTCCTCTAGAACTGAACCCCGGTCTGCCTCCTCTGCTAACACCTCTGCCTCCTCGGCCTCCCCTCACATTAGATCGAGAAGCTGCAGTATCAACTGACATCTGCTCTTGCCTCTCAGGACAATCTCTCACAAAGTGATCAGGAGATCCACATCTGAAGCAAACCCCTGCTACACCAGCCTTCCAACAAGGACCACCATGTTGCCTACCACAATGGATGCAGATGGGTAAGGTGGATCTCTGAATCATAGGGGTCGGAGCGCTTGCCACTAAAGTTGCAGGTCTAAATCTCTGCCTCTGTAACTGCACTGACCTACCAGCTGTTCTTTGACTCCTACTGACCCGAGGAGCAAAACTTCCCTTACCTCTTTTAGCAGAAGAAGACCCTATCTCAAACTGGGGCCTCCTCATCCTAACCTCTTCCTCTGAAGCAGCTGCAATAACTTGAGCCCTTTCTACACTTCGAGCTGCTGCCACAAGCTGAGAAAAATCTTGATATCTAGATCCAGCCACTAAGCACATGATAGAGGGCCTCAATCCCTCCTCAAATCTCCTGCATCTATCTATCTCATCTGATATTATGCCCCCAGCATACTGACTTAATCGAATAAACTCAATCTCATATTCAGTTACGGTCTGGTGATCTTGCTTCAAATCTAGAAACTCTCTTTTCTTCCCATCTTTATACTCCCTTGGAGTATACTTCGATTCAAACTCTCTCAGAAAATCTGTATAGGATAAGGTAGGTGGATCATCCATAGAATGGGGCACTGTCTTCCACCAACTATATGCATCCTTCTGCAACAAGGATCTTGCATAATCAAACTTTTCCTCTGGAGTGGCTTGCAACTGAACAAATATTCTTTGTACTTTGTCTAACCACTGCTCAGCCACTGCTGGATCAGTAGTACCTATAAAATCTTCAGCTCCATACTTCCTCAGTTTGTCATAGTGCCTCACAGATACCAAAGGCTGAGGGGGTGGTGGCTGTGGTTGCACTGGTGCTTGCCTCAAAGCTTCTACCACATGCCTAAGCCAAGCTGGCGGAACCTCCTCCCCAGCTGGTCTACCCGACACCAAAGCAGGTGCCTCTCCAGCACTATCAACTCTAGCTCCATCCTCAGGAGCAACACTCTCCGCACTTCCCTCAACTGACTGACGCGAATGAGGATCCATCACAACCTAAGTCTGCAAACACAGCAAATTACATCTTATTAAAGATCAGAGATTGCCAATCCCAAACATATATGTTATTCAAAAACTCACTTTTTAAGTAAAAATATTCTTTTTCTTACATTTGACCTAGGTTGAGAATCTCAAACCTAGGCTCTGATACCAAAACAATTGTAACACCCCCACGTCCATTACATGCACACTATTATACCACAATGTAGCATACATGCAATAAACATAGGGATGCTACGGATTTTCTTAACATTCAAAACATTTTATATAATACCATCATCTTTCTCAATATACATTATAAGTAATAAGTAATCAACTTGAAATATAAAACAATTTAGATATATATAAATACATTTAGTTAATACGCAGCGGAATTTATAAAATAGATTTACATATATAAAAACATTTAAATCCATATTTACAAATTTACATATATTTACATTATAAACAATACTTTACAAAATATAAAGAAGTAGTACATGATTGGCAAATCTCTTCTGATCTTTAAGTTCCCAAAATCAACTCTTCAAGGTCTACTCTCACTCGGTCTCGATGAACTCTCGGGTTCAACTCTATTACCTGCGCGATCAAACACTATCGCGCTAAGCCAACGGCTTAGTAAGACAAATCATGCTAATGTTGTGTTTTAGTGCAATGCAATGCCACACACCTTATTAATGAAATCAACATCATAGATATAAAGCTAACAACATTATTTTTGCATATCACAAATCAATATCATATAAGCACACCACATTTCAACATCTTTTCACATTCTTCATTAATTAATCATGTAATATCCTCATTTATGCCCTAGAAGTTTTGAGTATGTTGTTGTTATTGTGGTTGTTGATATATATATTGGGAAGTGAATGTTTGTGCATATATGTGTTAAATTGTAAGAGAAAAGAAATGGGAAGAGAATGTATATGTATATGTGTTTTGGAGAAGAAATTTAGGGTTTAGAGACAAATGTATATGTTGTTTATATGATGATATAATTAACATATACATTGGTCAAATGAAGAGTCAAGGTGATGGTTAAGTGGAAGAAGATATTTTTGGTTGTTAATGAAATTACTATAAAGGGCTTATATGAGACAAAGAGTTAGTTATATGGTTAAGGGTGTTTTGGTAATTTTCCTTGTAAGATGCATGGTGGAGATTAAAAGAAGAAAAGGTGTTTGACTTGTGCATTTTCTTCTTTCTTTCTTGAAGTGGCCGGATTCTCCATAGACAAAGAGAGAAAGAGAGGTGATCTTGAGGTTTGAAGCATTTTGAAGAAAGAAACAAGGGTTTTGGTTAAAGATTTGTAGATTTCTTCATTTGAGGTAAGATCTTTTCTTTAATTTCTTCAATTCTTTTGAAGTGGTGTGAGAAAGGAATTAGGGTTTGTTGGTTTGATGATGAGAAGTTGAGTTGGTGAAGGTGTTGGAAGTGATTGTGTTGAGTAAGAGTTGTGTTTAGTGAAATTGTTTCTGTTTTACAATTAGTAAAGGCTGTGATTTGTATGATTTTTAATTAATTATAGAAAAATGTTCTTGAAGTGAATTTTTGATATGTTGTGCCTCTATGAGTGTAGAATGACTGAAAAATATGTTGATTCGATTTTGGAATGGTTATGAGTTTAGAAAGATTATTTTCATTAGACCTGTTCCAGCAGGTACCTTAACTGGGACAGCTATATTTCGTGATTTTTAATAAAATGTAGAAAAATCATATCCAATCGAATTTTGGATATGTTGTTGCTTAGTGAGTCTAGTATTTGAGAAAAATAATTTGGAACCACGTTGATTGAATTTGATTTATGGAATTCACAAAGTTCAGAACTGCTGCCAGGATGCAGGGCAATTGGGGCAGTCTGGTTAGGTGAACTATTTGACCAAGATTTTGTGTTCAGTTTGATCTGAAATTTTAAAGGGATGATTTTAAGATACAAAACTAAATTCTGTAAAAATTTTAGAATTTTTAGTCAAGTAGATTATTTTATACAATTTTTCAAAATAAGGATAAAATGGAGTTTAAAACCAGAATGTACTATTTATGGTTAGGGTTTTAATTCTTTGTTCTTTTTGCATTGCTTTGGTTTTCCAAAGGTAGGTTGGTCCTTAAACCTAACCCTAAACACTTTAAACACACTTGAATCAATGAATGTTATAATCAATTGTTCTTTGCCCTAATTGCATTGTTGAGATTGAACAATGTTATGTTGTGCATTGTGAATGGTAATGTGTTTCATGAGTAATGTGGTATGAAATGTTGATATTTATGAATGATGCTATGTGAGATATAATGTGATCATGGATGAGATATATATATATATATATACTTGAATAATGAGATGTTATATTGTGAAATGAAATGTGAAGCCATTGTTATTGGCTAAGATGATGTAATTGAAAGAAAGAAGGCATGTTTGCCTAAATGTGATGAGAATTGAGAATGGAAATGAATTGTTTGTTTAATATGTTATTCAGTTTCAGAGTTCTGGATTTGGGTGGCATGCCTAAGAAATGATGACAGGTAACAGTCTTGCCGGGTTGAGGACCTCCTCATATGTGTTGAGTTGATGGTCCAAGAGACTGGGTCTGTTACACTATGAGATATATGATTTGTAACAGTCTTGCCGGGTTGAGGATCTCCTCATATGTGTTGAGTTGATGATCCAAGAGACTGGGTCTGTTACACTTGCCTACGGGCGTGATTATTGTGACTATGAACCAAAGCAGTAACTCTGAACTCTGAATATCGTATTAAATACTTGTTGGGCCCATAGGTGTCAGGGTTATATGAATGTCCTAAATAATGTTATGAGTTAATGAAATGAGATGTTGGTTATTGAGTATGATTGATTAATGTTGAATGTGGAAAGATGTTGAAATGTGGTATGCTCATATGACTATGATTTGTGAAATGCATAATTATGTGGTTAACTTTATATTTATGATATTGATCTTATCAATAACATATGTGGCATTGCATTACATTAAAGCATACCATTAGCATGTTTTATCTTACTAAGCCGTTGGCTTAGCGCGAATGTGATTCTTCGCGCAGGTGACAAGGAAGAACCAGAGAGTTCCTCTAGGCCGAGTCGAGCCTAGATTTTGAAGATTGAATAGTGGGCTTTAAGATCGAAGACTGACTGCCAAACATGTATAAATTTTATGTGTTGTAAAACTTGAGTTTTGATGTATATGAATTTGTAAATATTGTTACTTTCCGTTGCATAGTGAACAAAGATTTTATCTGCTGTATTTCATAATAAACCTTTACTTTATTTTGTACTAGAAGTGTAAATCCTTTTTGCAGGTTGTAGTTGAGGTTATAAGGGGGATTTATTGGAAGTGTACTGAGAATGATTTTGTTTGCATTGGTTTGTGTAAAAATGTTTTCAAAAATTAGAAAAAAAAAACCAGTTTTGTCGACACTTGGGATTGAATTTTTAGGCAAAACTATGGCAAAATTTCTATAAAAATCGGAACAAAAATTTGACTAAGTAAAAGTGGTAGCAACATTAGGATAGGGTGGCGCCTCTACTCAGCTTACACACGTAGGTCGGGAAGGGGTGTTACAATTTTTGGTATCAGAGCCTAGGTTTGAGATTCTCAACCTAGATCAATTATAAGAAAAAGAATATTTTGATTTTTAAAGTGGGTTTTTGAGTAAAATACATGTTTTGGTATGGCAGTCTTTGATCTTTAATGAGGAATATTCTGCTGTGTTTGCAGATATAGGTAGAGATGGCATCTCATTCACGACAATCTGTTGAGGGTAGTGCCGAGAGTATTGCTCCTGCTGAGGGAGCTAGGGTTGATAGTGTTGAGGAGGCACCTGCTTCGGTGTCGGGTAGACCAGCTGGGGAGGAGGTTCCGCCAGCCTGGTTTAGGCCTATGTTGGAAGCTATGAGACAAGCACCTGTGCAACCACAGCCACCGCCACCACCCCCTCAGCCTTCAGTACCAGTAAGGCACTATGATAAGCTAAGGAAATATGGAGCAGAGGATTTCTTTGGTACAGTTGATCCGGCTGTAGCAGAACAGTGGCTTGATAGAGTTCAGAGGGTATTTGTGCAGTTGCAAGCCACTTCAGAGGAGAAGTTTGACTATGCAAGATCTTTGCTACAGAAGGATGCCTACGACTGGTGGAAGACAGTGCCCCATTCTATGGATGATCCACCAACCTTGTCTTATGCGGATTTTCTGAGAGAATTTGAGTTGAAGTATACTCCTAGGGAGTATAAAGATGGGAAGAAAAGAGAGTTTCTAGATTTGAAGCAAGATCATCGGACCGTAACTGAGTATGAAGTTGAGTTTATTCGACTGAGTCAGTATGCTGGGGGTATCATTACTGATGAGATTGATAGATGTCGGCGATTTGAGGAGGGATTGAGGCCCTCGATCATGTGCTTAGTGGCTGGATCCAGATATCAGGATTTCTCACAGCTTGTGGCAGCAGCTCGAAGTGTAGAGCGAGCTCAAGTTATTGCAGCTGCTTCAGAGGAAGAGGTTAGGGTTAGAAGGCCCCAGTTCGAGGCAGGGTCTTCTTCTGCGAAGAGGGGTAGAGGAAGTTTTGTTCCTCGGAGTAGTAGGAGCCAGAGACCAGTGGGTAGGTCAGTGCAGTTCCAGAGGCAGAGATTTAGACCTGCAGCTTCAGTAGCGAGTGCTCCTACTCCTGGAGTTCAGAGATCCACCTTACCTGTGTGTAACCAGTGTGGTGGAAGACATGGGGGCGTTTGTTGGAGGCATAGTAGATCAGGGGTATGCTTCAGGTGTGGATCACCTGACCACTTTGTGAGAGACTGTCCTGAGAGGCAGGATCAGATGCCAGTTGATTCTGCTGCTTCTCGAGCTAGTGTGAGGGTAGGCAGAGGAGGCAGAGGTGCCAGCCGGGGAGGTAGACCAGGATTCAGTTCTAGAAGAGGTACTACATCCAGGGAGGGTAGACCAGAGGAGGTTGGATCTTCCCAGAGGATGTATGTTATGCAGAGACAGCCAGATACATCGGCAGTCATAGCTGGTACTTTTTCTTTATTTAATACTCCAGTACTTGCTTTGATTGATTCGGGTTCCACACATTCATATATTAGTGCATCTGTTTTGCCTGTATCTGATTTGCATGCTGAGTCCCTAGGATTTGATGTGTTGGTAACAAATCCGTTAGGGCATAGTGTGGTTGTGAGTAAGGTGCATAGAGATAGTGCAGTAGTGGTGCAGGGTGAGGAGTTCCTTGGGGATTTGATTGAGATGCCATTTAAGGAATATGACGTGATCTTAGGTATGGATTGGCTATCTCGACATGAAGCTGTGGTGGATTGTAAAAAGAAAATTGTTTCTTTGAGAACGGGTGATGGTAGAGAGGTGATAGTATCTAATGAGCAGGAACAGCTAGCCTCCTTATTTGTTTCAGCTGTTGCAGCCAGGAGGTTGATTAGAAAGGGGTGTGAAGCCTATCTTGCTCATGTGGTGGATACTAGAGTGAAGGGTTCCCCTATTGATAGCATTGCCACAGTTGCTGAGTTCCCGGATGTGTTTCCAGAGGAGTTGCCAGGGTTGCCTCCTGAGAGAGAGGTGGAGTTCGGTATTGAATTGTTGCCTGGTACCACTCCTATCTCTATTACTCCTTATAGAATGGCACCAGCAGAATTGAGGGAGTTGAAAGTGCAATTACAGGAGTTGTTGGACAAAGGATTCATTCGCCCCAGTGTTTCTCCTTGGGGAGCTCCTGTGCTATTTGTGAAGAAGAAAGATGGTACTATGAGGTTGTGTATCGATTATAGGCAATTGAACAAGGTGACTATTAAAAATAAATATCCTTTGCCTAGAATCGATGATCTCTTTGATCAGTTGAAGGGAGCGTCAGTGTTCTCCAAAATTGATTTGAGATCTGGGTACCATCAGCTGAGGGTAAGAAGTGAAGATGTTCCTAAGACTGCTTTTCGGACCAGGTATGGGCATTATGAGTTTTTAGTTATGCCTTTTGGTCTAACGAATGCACCTGCAGCTTTTATGGATTTGATGAATAGGGTGTTTAGGCCCTATTTGGATCAGTTTGTAGTGGTCTTCATTGATGATATACTGGTGTATTCGCGGAATGAAGAGGAGCATGATATGCATCTGCGGATTGTGTTGCAGATTTTGAGAGAGAATCAGTTATTTGCCAAATTGTCGAAGTGTGAGTTCTGGTTGGATCAAGTTGCTTTTCTCGGACATATTGTTTCTGCAGAAGGCATCAGAGTTGATCCGAGCAAAGTTGAAGCCATTTTAAATTGGAGTCCACCCAAGTCTGTGACAGAGATTAGAAGTTTTCTGGGTTTGGCAGGCTATTACCGACGGTTTGTGAAAGGGTTTTCTTTGATAGCTACTCCACTCACCAGATTACTTCGAAAGGGAGTGAGATTTGTGTGGACAGATCAGTGTCAGGCTAGTTTTGAGCAGTTGAGAGAGTTGTTGACTCAAGCGCCTGTTCTTACTTTACCTGTTGAAGGCAAACCATATGTGATCTACAGTGATGCTTCACATAGAGGTTTGGGGTGTGTATTGATGCAGGAAGGAAAAGTTATAGCTTATGCATCTCGACAGTTGAAACTGCATGAGCTTAACTATCCGACCCATGATTTAGAATTGGCTGCCATTGTGTTTGCATTAAAGATTTGGCGCCACTATCTGTTTGGGGAGAAATGTTTCATCTACACTGATCACAAGAGTTTGAAGTATTTGGGTGTCCAGAAAGAACTCAATCTTCGTCAGAGGAGATGGTTAGAATTGATTAAAGACTACGACTGCTTGATTGACTATCATCCAGGTAAAGCAAATGTTGTTGCTGATGCCTTGAGTCGGAAGTCTTTAGCTGGTTTAACTGTTTACTCGCTCTCGTTGCTTGTTGAGTTGAGAGCATTGCATGCCAGTTTTGTACCTTGTGTTGATGGTGCATTATTGGCACAGTTGCAATTAAAGCCGATTTTGTTAGATCAGATCAAAGAAGCTCAGTTGGCCGATAAGAAGATTCAGAAGATTTTTTCAGATTGCAAGAATGGGAAGACTAGAGATTTTGTTGTGAAAGATGATGGGAGTCTATGGTTTAAGAACCGATTGTGTGTACCCGATGATGCTGATTTGAAAAGAGTCATTTTAGAAGAAGCTCATCAGTCAATGTTTGCTATGCATCCGGGTAATACGAAGATGTATCATGATTTGAGACAGCATTATTGGTGGATTGGTTTGAAGAGAGACATTGCTGAGTTTGTATCGAAATGTCTCACTTGTCAGAAGGTTAAAGCAGAGCATCAAGTTCCAACCGGGTTGCTTCAACCATTGTCAGTGCCAGAATGGAAGTGGGAAAGAGTGACAATGGATTTTGTGTCTGGTTTGCCATTGACACAAAAGAAGCATGATGCTATATGGGTGATTGTGGATAGATTGACTAAGACAGCTCATTTCCTTCCGGTTCGAATGGATTACTCTTTGGAGAGATTGGCTGAGCTGTATATCCATGAGATTGTGAAACTGCATGGTGTTCCAACTTCTTTAGTGTCTGATCGAGATCCCAGGTTTACTTCCAGTTTTTGGAAGAGTTTGCATAGTGCTTTAGGTTCTCGACTGCACTTCAGCACTGCTTTTCATCCACAGACGGATGGACAGTCAGAGAGGGTGATACAGATTATTGAGGACATGTTGAGAAGCTGTGTCATCGATTTCTCTGGAAGTTGGGATAGGTTTTTACCTCTTGTGGAGTTTGCTTACAACAACAGTCACCAATCCAGCATTGGTATGGCACCGTTTGAAGCATTGTATGGCAGACGGTGTAGGACACCTCTTTGTTGGAATGAGCTTGGAGATAATAAGTTGGTTGGTCCTGATTTGATTCAAGAAACTGAAGATAAAGTAAAGTTGATTCGAGGCAGGTTAAAAGCAGCTTCAGACCGACAGAAGTCTTATGCAGATCTAAAAAGGAGAGATATAGAGTTTGATGTTGGAGATAAGGTATTTCTGAAAGTGTCTCCTTGGAAGAAAATTTTGAGGTTCGGTCGGAAAGGAAAATTGAGTCCTCGTTTCATTGGGCCGTATGAAGTGTTAGAAAGAGTTGGGCCAGTGGCGTATCGACTTGCTTTGCCACCTGAGTTGGATCGTATTCATAATGTATTCCATGTTTCTATGTTGAGGAGATATAGGTCGGATCCATCTCATGTGTTGCCATTTGAGTCTATTGAAGTGAGCCCAGATTTGACATTTGAAGAGGAACCAGTTGCTATCTTGGCACGAGAAGTGAAAGAGTTAAGGAACAAGAGAGTGCCATTGGTGAAGATTCTTTGGAAGAATCATGCAAAAGAAGAAGCGACTTGGGAAAGTGAGCATACCATGCGAGAGCAGTATCCGCAATTGTTTCAGCTTTGATATCAGGTAATTTCGAGGACGAAATTTTCTTTTTAGAGGGGGAGAATTGTAATATCCTCATTTATGCCCTAGAAGTTTTGAGTATGTTGTTGTTATTGTGGTTGTTGATATATATATTGGGAAGTGAATGTTTGTGCATATATGTGTTAAATTGTAAGAGAAAAGAAATGGGAAGAGAATGTATATGTATATGTGTTTTGGAGAAGAAATTTAGGGTTTAGAGACAAATGTATATGTTGTTTATATGATGATATAATTAACATATACATTGGTCAAATGAAGAGTCAAGGTGATGGTTAAGTGGAAGAAGATATTTTTGGTTGTTAATGAAATTACTATAAAGGGCTTATATGAGACAAAGAGTTAGTTATATGGTTAAGGGTGTTTTGGTAATTTTCCTTGTAAGATGCATGGTGGAGATTAAAAGAAGAAAAGGTGTTTGACTTGTGCATTTTCTTCTTTCTTTCTTGAAGTGGCCGGATTCTCCATAGACAAAGAGAGAAAGAGAGGTGATCTTGAGGTTTGAAGCATTTTGAAGAAAGAAACAAGGGTTTTGGTTAAAGATTTGTAGATTTCTTCATTTGAGGTAAGATCTTTTCTTTAATTTCTTCAATTCTTTTGAAGTGGTGTGAGAAAGGAATTAGGGTTTGTTGGTTTGATGATGAGAAGTTGAGTTGGTGAAGGTGTTGGAAGTGATTGTGTTGAGTAAGAGTTGTGTTTAGTGAAATTGTTTCTGTTTTACAATTAGTAAAGGCTGTGATTTGTATGATTTTTAATTAATTATAGAAAAATGTTCTTGAAGTGAATTTTTGATATGTTGTGCCTCTATGAGTGTAGAATGACTGAAAAATATGTTGATTCGATTTTGGAATGGTTATGAGTTTAGAAAGATTATTTTCATTAGACCTGTTCCAGCAGGTACCTTAACTGGGACAGCTATATTTCGTGATTTTTAATAAAATGTAGAAAAATCATATCCAATCGAATTTTGGATATGTTGTTGCTTAGTGAGTCTAGTATTTGAGAAAAATAATTTGGAACCACGTTGATTGAATTTGATTTATGGAATTCACAAAGTTCAGAACTGCTGCCAGGATGCAGGGCAATTGGGGCAGTCTGGTTAGGTGAACTATTTGACCAAGATTTTGTGTTCAGTTTGATCTGAAATTTTAAAGGGATGATTTTAAGATACAAAACTAAATTCTGTAAAAATTTTAGAATTTTTAGTCAAGTAGATTATTTTATACAATTTTTCAAAATAAGGATAAAATGGAGTTTAAAACCAGAATGTACTATTTATGGTTAGGGTTTTAATTCTTTGTTCTTTTTGCATTGCTTTGGTTTTCCAAAGGTAGGTTGGTCCTTAAACCTAACCCTAAACACTTTAAACACACTTGAATCAATGAATGTTATAATCAATTGTTCTTTGCCCTAATTGCATTGTTGAGATTGAACAATGTTATGTTGTGCATTGTGAATGGTAATGTGTTTCATGAGTAATGTGGTATGAAATGTTGATATTTATGAATGATGCTATGTGAGATATAATGTGATCATGGATGAGATATATATATATATATATATACTTGAATAATGAGATGTTATATTGTGAAATGAAATGTGAAGCCATTGTTATTGGCTAAGATGATGTAATTGAAAGAAAGAAGGCATGTTTGCCTAAATGTGATGAGAATTGAGAATGGAAATGAATTGTTTGTTTAATATGTTATTCAGTTTCAGAGTTCTGGATTTGGGTGGCATGCCTAAGAAATGATGACAGGTAACAGTCTTGCCGGGTTGAGGACCTCCTCATATGTGTTGAGTTGATGGTCCAAGAGACTGGGTCTGTTACACTATGAGATATATGATTTGTAACAGTCTTGCCGGGTTGAGGATCTCCTCATATGTGTTGAGTTGATGATCCAAGAGACTGGGTCTGTTACACTTGCCTACGGGCGTGATTATTGTGACTATGAACCAAAGCAGTAACTCTGAACTCTGAATATCGTATTAAATACTTGTTGGGCCCATAGGTGTCAGGGTTATATGAATGTCCTAAATAATGTTATGAGTTAATGAAATGAGATGTTGGTTATTGAGTATGATTGATTAATGTTGAATGTGGAAAGATGTTGAAATGTGGTATGCTCATATGACTATGATTTGTGAAATGCATAATTATGTGGTTAACTTTATATTTATGATATTGATCTTATCAATAACATATGTGGCATTGCATTACATTAAAGCATACCATTAGCATGTTTTATCTTACTAAGCCGTTGGCTTAGCGCGAATGTGATTCTTCGCGCAGGTGACAAGGAAGAACCAGAGAGTTCCTCTAGGCCGAGTCGAGCCTAGATTTTGAAGATTGAATAGTGGGCTTTAAGATCGAAGACTGACTGCCAAACATGTATAAATTTTATGTGTTGTAAAACTTGAGTTTTGATGTATATGAATTTGTAAATATTGTTACTTTCCGTTGCATAGTGAACAAAGATTTTATCTGCTGTATTTCATAATAAACCTTTACTTTATTTTGTACTAGAAGTGTAAATCCTTTTTGCAGGTTGTAGTTGAGGTTATAAGGGGGATTTATTGGAAGTGTACTGAGAATGATTTTGTTTGCATTGGTTTGTGTAAAAATGTTTTCAAAAATTAGAAAAAAAAAACCAGTTTTGTCGACACTTGGGATTGAATTTTTAGGCAAAACTATGGCAAAATTTCTATAAAAATCGGAACAAAAATTTGACTAAGTAAAAGTGGTAGCAACATTAGGATAGGGTGGCGCCTCTACTCAGCTTACACACGTAGGTCGGGAAGGGGTGTTACAAATCAAGTTATCATTCATGACTCACATTAAACAAAGACAAGCATGGGCCCAAAACACACTAATATGTCATTCAATTTTCAGAGTTAATGCTTTGGTTTTGTTATCACATTTATTAATATCATATACCCAACTAGGCTTCAAGGATTAGGTTCAACCAAGCTTCAAGGGGAGCAAAGCATGCTAAGCTTCAACCCAACTTGGCTTCAAGAACCAAACCCAACCTAGCTTCAAGGGTTGTAACATCTCAATTAGGCTTCAAGGATTCAATCCAACCTAACTTCAAGAGATTGTTACTATCATTAGGCATGCCACCAACAACATACTCTGAAAATGGAATAACACATTAGCCACACAATTCATTTATTATTCAATTATCATTTCCATTCTTAATTCTCATCATCATTTAGGCAAACATGCCTTATTTCTTTCAACAGAATCATCATAGCCAATCACAATGGCTTTACATTTTAATTCACAATCATTTACATCATATCCTTCATTCCATGCATATGGCATCATTGATAAACATATAACACATTACATGTCACAAGAGCCACAATGTGCACCCATAACATTACTCATATGCATCAACACTGCAATAACAATTAACTATATGCAACAATACAATATCAATATGAGCAAATGTAGATTAAATCTCCACATCATATGAATGTATGCAATTATGTACTTTGTACTTACCTCAATCACACTTCACACAACTCTAAACACCTTCCTTCTTCCAAAGTTCTTCACTTCCCAAATTAGGGCAAATCACCTTCTATCAAACCCTAATCCAAAGAATGATACAATCCATCAATTCCAATACCATTTAATCACTTAACAACCTTATCTAAGACCTTTAGATCGAAATTAACAATCCCATAACACACATTATAGCCCATGGCCGTGGCCAACTCAACCCCCACGGGCGTGGGGTACAAAACACTTCTGCCCAAAAATGTTCACTTCCTCCCACGGCCATGGCACCAAAAGCCTACCAATGACCACGGCCATGGCCAATCAAGGCCACGGGCGTGGCATCCAGAAGGCTACTGCCCTCGGCCAAATTCCCATTTCCAAGCCCAAAATTCCAACAAACACCAACCACAAGCAACTCTATGAAAATAATGAAGTAAACTCAAGTAAAACATCAATAATCACTTCAAAACCCTAAAACAACATCCACTCCAACACTTCCAACAACAACACCAATCTAACCCCTTCACTTAAAATCAAAAATAACATTTGAAAACACATCACAAACACATTTAATCATCATCTCAACAAACCAAAGTTCATTTCAAACTCCACTTCAAAAGAATAAAGGAAATCAAGAAAAAGAGCTTACCAAAATTGTAGAATTCCACAAATCTTCCACTTAATTCCTTGAATCTCCTTTCAATTTGAGTTTAGAACTTCAAGCACCTCTCTAGATCTTTCTCTTCTTCAATGGCCGGCCTCTTCAAGAAAAGAAATAAAATAACAAGTCAACCACTTCTTCTTCTTTAAATCTCCACCAAGAGATTTTATCCAAGCAATTACTAAAATGCCCTCAACCAATTAATTAACCTTTTGTCTCATATGTGCCCATTATAGTCATTACACATGTCACACAAAAATATCCTCTTGCATTGACTCCCCCTTTGACTTATGTATATGTTAATTATACAACCATATAAACAACATATACACTTCTCTCTACACCCTCTTTTCTTTCCCAAAACACATATACATAACCATTCTCTTCTCAATTTCTTTCTCTTGCAATTTGACACATATATATTCAATCCAATTTATAACAACAACATCAATAACATAATCAAGACTTCTAGGGCATATATGAGGATATTACACACCAGTACTGGCTACAAAGGTAGCTTGGCTCGGGCCGCCCCGAATTGACCTTTGACTGGATATCCTGCTCTGATTTCCTCCCATGGAACTACCTTCTCTAAACTGTTTCCTTAATGGCTGGAAATTTTTTGAATAACTCTGGGTATCCCTTCTTGGTCTTACCCTCTATCTCCTATTTCGCTCATCCTTCTGACATTGCTCTACTTCTAGAGCCCTAGTGACCAACTCGGAAAATTCCTTGATATTAGCAGCAATTAACTGCATCCTAATCTAATTATTCAAACCATCCTGTAATTGCTTACACCTATCATGTTCGTCTTCAATTGCCTTCTTGGCATACCTACTCAGCCTAGTAAATTCCCTCTCATATTCGGCAACGGTCAGTCGACCTTGCTTTAAATGTAGAAATTCCTTTTTCTTGGCATCTAGGTATGCCTCTGATATAAACTTCCTCTTGAACTCATTCACAAAGAAATCCCATGTCCTCTATTCTAGTGGAACTCGTTGTTGAACTGTGTCCCACCATATATATGCTTCTTCCACTAATAAGGAAGTAGCACATATCACTCGCTCCTCTGAAGTACATTGTAACTGATCTAAGGCTCGTACCGTTCCCTCCAGCCAATACTCGGCTGTAGAAGAATCATCGTCCCTTCGGGCCGTAAACTCCTTCACCCCGTACTTTCTTATCTTTTCTATTGGGGGTTTCCTTTCCCTTCCCATAGTAGGAGCGGGTGCTGGCGCTAGCGCTGGTGCCGGGGCAATGTCTGCTATCTGTCGCAGTGCTGCAACCATCTGTTGCAACATCTCATTCGGAAGAGGAGCTCCCGCTGGGGGTTGCTCAGCCTCTGGGGTTTCAGATACATGCGTCTCTATAGTATGTGATGCTCGAGATTCAACTTCCTCCTCTACAATTCTTTGAGAGGACTCTCGTGACATCTATATTCTAACACATAACTCACAGTCAATAACAGCACAGCTCAGCATCACTATTAAACCCTTTGTGGCATGTATATAAAGACAAAACACTTAATCAAATATATGCAAACATACCCTTATTTAGCTTCCTATATTTCCTTCCTGAATGATGCCTACTTTTTATCTCCTATTTACTATAGGATATCTCATTTTACGTCGGTAATGGCCACTCCCGACATAAAACGTACATCCTCCTATGTTGGATTACCCAAAAGCGGCTAAACCGGAGCTCTGATACCAAAATTGTAACACCCCTTCCCGACCTACATGTGTAAGCAGAGTAGAGGCGCCACACTATCCAAATGTTGCTACCAATTTTACTTAGTCAAATTTTCATTTCGATTTTACAGAAATTTTGCCAGAGGCTCGCCTAGAAATTTGGGTCCCAAGTGTCGACAAAACTGATTTTTTCTGATTTTTGAAAACATTTTTACACAAACCAATGCGAATACAATTAGTTTCAATACACTCCCAATGAATCCACCTTATACCCTCAACTACAAACCTGCAAGATGAATTCACACTTCTAATACAAATTAAAGTAGAGGTTTCTTATTATTACATACTACTAACATATAGTATAACATAGAAATTCTCAATCTTATATTTTCATATACATGCCACAACTAGACAACTCATAATATAGGAAATGAAAGGCTACTCTGAGGTGTTGTGCTGTGTTGTGCTGCTCGATGCTAATCACCGAAATCTACTGCCCCAAACCTACAAGTCAAGAAAACTTAACTCGCTGAGCAGTGACGCTCAGTGGGTACTTTACCGATGAAAATATAAGTAAAACATAAAGCATTTGAACTAAAAGGAAATAATTAAATCAAAAATCAACCAACATTAAACCAATGGAAGTTATTGTCCATTCAATGTAGATATACTTTCAACAATCGTAAAAACCATAATTCAAACTCATATTGCAGTATGTAGCTTTAGAAAAACAGGACTTTGGCTCAGGCTCTACTGGCATATAGGGAACCATAGCGATAAGGCAGTGGCCCTTACCACTGTAACATAGGTGGCCCTCACCACCATGGTTATAACCAATTCCGCTCTACGGCCTATACCCGTAGGTAACCGCTGGAGCATTCCAATCACAATTTCACAACATCTCCGCTCCACGGCCTATACCCGAAGGTAACCGCCGGGGTGTATCAAACACAATAAGTGGCAGTACTGCATAAGTTAGTATAGTGCACCATACCCTTATCTACCACTCCCAACTACCCAGTAGAGCATAAAGGTTAAAACGATTCAATTAAGTCTCAAACTTCATTTTAGAGTGACTCGAGAAATTATTTTCATTTCCATTGCACTTTGCCATTTACGCCGCGCACCACATTCTTTAGTCAAACCATTACCCTTTTTCACATATTTAACATCCACAATAAACATATCAACATTTCAAAGCATTCCTCAAAAAGTCACAAATTGACCAAGTGAATAGTGTCGCAGCACGTAAAATCGGCAACGCAAAATGGCATGACCAAATGAATAGTAAAATCTGGATTTTCGTCAAAATTTCAGTCCGTTTCAGTCATGCATTTGACCAGGTAAATGATCTTATTTTTGGCTGAAATTTTATAGGAAACTTATTTCATATGTTGACTAATTTCATGTAAAATTTTGTTGAAAAATTCATTCATTTGCTACCTCAAACTGCTGCCACAAAAAGAGTCCAGAAATCTGCCATTTTGGAACCATTTCGGCCCAAACATATGAAATACATGGGATACTGTATTTTTCTTTTACAAATCAATATGAAGGCTTCTTTAATGATAAAGTGAAGATTCAAATACTTCCCTTTGATAACTTTTGCATGTTTAACTTACATCAAACTAATTAAAGTTCATCAAATCAAGTTGCCAAATTTTTCTCAAAACATTTGGTTTAAATTAAATTTAAACAACTCAATTGCCATAAGAAACCAAGAACATAACTCAAACATTTAATTTAAACTCACTCAATACATTTAAGCATCAACATCAAAAATTCCATAACCTAAAGTTTGTAAGAAAAATAAAATTCCTTTTATGGTAAAGTACCAAACCTTGTTCTTTTAATTCCCTTTTGCCTTTCCTTCTTCTCCTTCCTTAATCTTTGTTTCTCCTTCAAGAAATTCAAGAACACAACCTTAAACATAACCCTTAGCAATTTAGACCAATAAGCTATCCTCCATTTCTTTTCAAACTAAACCCTAATCTAATCTTATTAAACCTTAGAAACCTTGATTCTTCCATTTAATTAATCAATATCATCACTACTTAAAATTTTCCCAAATCCACCATAAGAACCCTAATTTCCAATCTTCTAATAGATATATAAATACTTAAAATCAAACTTAAAACTTACCTTGAAAATCAAACTTGACAAAAATTGGAAATCCTTTGGTGTTCTTCCTATGGTGGCCGAAAATTTGGAATGGGTGAGAGAGAGAGATTTGTTCATCATGCCATGATATATATATAAGGGAAATGATGCTCACTTTTGGGTTGGATAAATGCCTTAGGGCCATTTGTCCACATCTTTTTCTTTTCTTCTTTTAATAATGCTAAATGGTCACTTTTAATTGGTCCAAATGTCTCTTTATTTTATTTATTTAAAACCCAAGCCCTTGAACTTTCTTTTAATCATATTTTGGCCCCTCAACCTCCTTGTGCTGAAATTTTTATGGCCTAGGGTGTGAAAAGACTAAAATACCCTCCGGCGATTAATCGGTCGTAACTTTTAAACCGTACAGTTCCACGAGGCAAACTACATATAGTTTTGATCCTCTCGACCTCTACTTTCTATTTTTAAGGTCTATTTTAGGTTTCCAAGTCATTTTGAAAATTTACCAATAAGCCCTCGACTTTTTACAAAATTCCCCTTAGGTCCCTTCTTTGCTCGGGTTTTGTTCGGGCTCCATTTCTACTGACGATTGTTTCATATTCAACCCCTCGACATCCTCTACTCACTCGTGTTTTTATTTCCTACTTTGGATTCATGTATAAATTTTAATTAATAATGACCAACATGTCCCTAGTCAAAATCCCCTATATCTTCCAAACCGTGCGTTTTCTGGAAAAACCGTTACGCGTCGTTGCGACCCGATTTTTCTCTACTCTCCATTTTTGGAATCTGTTATGTGTACTATTAAGAACATCCAGTATAACTTTTAAAAATTACAGTTACCTCCCCAAAACTTTTAGAAATTACAGTCACCTCCCCAAAACTTTGCATTTTTCTTCAATTAGGTCCCATTGATCCTATAGCCTTATCTGAGGCCGTTGTCAAGAATTATCTTCTCCTTTCCCCTCCTCTCACTGTGCACGTGACTGCTATGCATAAATGCGGTAACAGATGTGACATATACACGTTGGGGGGCTTTGTCTAAGGGAGTTCCTTAGTTCATCTTCTTATTCTTGGTCTTGAGAGAGACTATGAACATCACCTTCATCTTCATCTTCTATTTCTTCCATAGACAAGATTCTTAACATTTTTTGGGATAAAATTTGTTGAGCAAGCTCTTATGAAGGTTAGGGTTTGAAGAAAGCTTGATTGAGGAGTTGGAGGCTTGAGAGAGTCACCATTCCATCTTTCAAGAGGAGATCCATTGATTGAAGAAGGCTTGTTAGTTCTTCATCATATTCAAAGGGGAGCTAAGAGGAAGACTAGAAGTTCAACCCTTAGCATCTTCAAAGGGGTTTTTATATTCTCTCTTTTAATTCATTTCTAGATTGTTATTATTTGTTAAGAACATTAATATTTCAATGGACAATTGTGATTTGATTTATATTGAGATTGTGAGCGGGGATTTTTGCCCCCACTCCCAGTGGAATGGTTTTTGCTACTTCGACACTGTTTAGGCTCAGGGCCTTAGAGAACACGGACCTAAGTCTGGACAAAATGGAGTCTCCACCTGTACAGGCCGGGAAAAAAGAAAGAGGTGGATGACTTGATTCCTAAGGAATCCCCAACCCCCTAATGGGTTTGAAAAGTTAGGTACATGTGGGGAAGATGAGAAATGGCCCAGCACCCCCACAACGCCCGGTTCATTTGAACCGGCCTCCTTTACAGGTCTTAATATTATAAAATTCTTAAATATAATAATATTATCCATATTACACACAATAATTGAAATAAAGCATCGATATATTAAAAGCAAAACAATGTCCCAACAAAGAAAATAAATGCACACCCATCCAAGGATGGAAGCATGTCCTTACATCTCATGCCTAAATAGGACACCCACCGAAAGGTAGAAACATGTCCTTTACATTGGTTCTAAAATAGAAAAGCAATTTAAATTACATGATATTTAACTAATGAGGTATCCACAAAATGGAAACATACCTCTTACAACATTTGGAAATCTAAATAAATCAATAAAAGTAAATAACCATTCATAATAAATAAATCATTCATCAAAGGTACTAAATATCAATAGAAAGTAAACATCCATCCATGATAAATTAAATAAACAAAGCATTGAACTTAAATAAATTAAAGCATATAAAATAAATAAAAGCATAGTCAAATATAAAATTGAATAAGGCAAATAAAGATTCAAATTAGGGCTACTTTTTCTATTTAAAATTCTTTATTCCATGTGTTTAGGGTTTTGGAAGCTACTATGATTTAATGGGATTAAAATGGAGCAAAAGTTTTATGATTTAAAAAGTTGGTAAAGTTCTTGATTAACCAAATTAGGGTTTGTGATGTAAAATCATGAAATTAGAGTTTGGGCTCTTCAAAACATTTAGGTTATGACTATTAGTTATTGAATTATGTTTTTAAGCTTATTGTGTAAAATTATAACATTTATGTTTATATGGTTTTTTAAAGTTTAAAAGGATTAGGGTTTCGAAAAAATTAGGGTTTAAGGTTTTAAGGGGATTAGGGTTCACTGTTTTGGGTTTTGGAGTTGAATTAGGGTTTTAGGATTTTTGAATTAGGGTTTCAGAGAATGAATTAGTTTTTAGGATTTGAAAATCAATTGATAATTTTATAAAGTTTTATGAAAATAAATAAAACGATTTAAAGTTTATAGAAGCAAAAAAAAAAGAAGTTTTTAGGGCTTTTGGAAAGAAACAGAACTCAATTTTAAGGTTTTGAAAATTTGGAAAGCAAATTAGGGTTTTGGGGTTTTGAAGAAACAAAACTAATAACTTTAAACTTTTTGGAAAACAAAGCAATGAATTAAGGTTTTTAAACTTTAGAAAAAGGTGAATTGAGGTTCTAGGGTTTTGAATTAAAAGAAACAATGGGATGATTTAGCTACTGTGAAGAATAGAATTTAAACAATTGATGCATACCTCTGTTTGTTGGTTCCACCAAAAATTTCTTCTTGGATGGACAAAAACAAAGACAAGCTTTTCTACCTTTGAATTGTTTGAATTGTTTGTTTGCTCTCTCAAAAAATCAGATTGATTCAAAGCTTTTCCTCATCAGTTTCGTTTTCAATTTATACTCCAAATCCGATCCAATTTTCTTCTTTTACCCCCCTCTTTTTGTGTTGTTTAGTCCTTATTTATAGAAGAATTTTATGTATAATTCTAGTTATTTACGGAAGAAAATATTGATTAAGAAAAGGAAACTGAAACCTAATTGCATTAGGTTTCGGAAAATTTACGTCGGAAAAATTTTGCTGGCGAAAAAAAAACTGCAGCGGAAAGAATGCGGTGGCAAAAAAAAAACTGCTGCGGAAAAATTACGCTGGCGAAAAATCTGCCGCAGCTGGCTATGGCAGCGCTGGTAAAATGGGCCTGCGGGCCATTTCGCCCGGGGGAAACTCCTGTGGGCGAAATGCCCACGGGCCGTGCTGACTTTCGGCGACGATTTTTTCCATCACCGATTTTTCCGTCGCCGATTTTTTGTTATTTTTTATTTTTTATTTTTTTTAATTTTTTATTCACTTCACCATTTTTTTTACTAAAATAAATATTAAAATTAATAAATATACCATAAAAATTATTTTGGACTAAGTAAAATATATTGGACCAGACTGGGTCAAAAATTAAGGGTCTACAGTTTGCCCCCTGCTTGAATAATCTGACACTTTAGTGAAAGAGAGTGAAAAGCAATAAGACTTAATTTTTGAGATGGTTTGAGGTTTTGGGTTCTGGACCCGGTTCGAGTTTTGGACTCAAGGATAATTTTAGGTTCTGGACCTGAGAGTAATTTTAGGTTCTGGACCTAAGAAAAATTGGGTTTTGGACCCGAGCTAAGTTCTATACTTAGAAGAGATTCTAGGTTCTGGACCTAAGGAAAATTTTGGGTTCTGGACCCGAGATAAGTTCTGGACTTAAAAGAGATTCGAGGTTCTGGACCTAAGGATAATTTTGGGTTCTAGACTCGAGCTAAGTCCTGGACTTAAAAGAGACTCTAGGTTCTGGACCTAAGTAAAATTTGGGTTCTGGACCTGAGCTATGTTCTGGACTTAGAAGAGATTCTAGAATCTGGACCTAAGGGTAATTTGGGTTCTGGACCCGAGAGATTTGGATACTCGATCCTAAACTAGACTTGGATGCTCGATCCTAACTGGATTCGGATACTCAATCCTAAACTGGATTTGGACACTCGATCCTAACTGGATTTGGATACTCGATCCTAAACTGGATTCGGATACTCGATCCTAAATTGGATTGGGTTACTCAATCCTAACTGGATTTGGATACTTGATCCTAAACTGGATTGGGATACTCAATCCTAACTTGGATTGGGATGCTCGATCCTAACTGGATTCGGATACTCGATCCTAAACTGGATTGGGATACTCGATCCTAACCTGGATTGGGATACTTGATCCTAAACTGGATTTGGATACTTGATCCTAAACTGGGTACTTTGACTCGAGATTTGAATTTGATTTGGGTACTTAGACCTGAGATTGGGTACTTGGACCCAAGATTGGATTTGATTTGGATACTTGGACCTGAGATTAATTTGATTTGGGTACTTGGACCCGAGATTGATTTAATTTGGGTACTTGGACCCGAGAATGGGTACTTGGACCCGAGATTGATTCGATTTCGGTACTTGGACCCGAGATTGATTTGATTTAGGTACTTGGAACCGAGAATGGGTGCTTGGACCAGGGATTGGGTTTGACTAACCTTTTATCAGTTGAGAAGTCTGACTGCTCCGGCTGTTCTATGCAATGTGGTTCTTCACCCTCAAATTGGATCTTCATCATTTGAGATCGAGTTTTCACCTTTGAAAATGGATCTTCATCCTTTGAGATTGGGTCTTTACTCTTGAAACATGGATCTTCATCCTTTGAGATCGGGTCTTCACCCTTGAAACATGGATCTTTATCCATTGGAGGTTAGGTCTTCACCTTTGAAAATGGATCTTCATCCTTTGAGATTAGGTCTTCACCTTTGAAAATGTATCTTCATCCTTTGAGATCGGGTCTTCACCCTTGGAACATGGATATTTATCCATTGGAGGTCGGGTCTTTACCCTAGCTTCAGCTCTTTTAGCTGAACTGATCTTTCGTCTTTTGCATCTTCATTATTTTGATAGTTCTAATATTCCATTCTTTTGTTCTTCCTTTTTGCCAAAATTCAGCTATTTTTAGTTGGCTCTCATATCTTCTCCTGCCCCCTGTGTGGCGAAATATTTGCAAGTGAGTTTGAAAATGTTTGGTATATAAACTTAAAAAATTGAAAAGGAGAAACTTTGCCCCCTGTGTAGGCTCAAACCCATGATTTTTCTATGCGGGCTTTGATTGATGTCTTTGTTGTCTAGTTCTTCGCACAAGTACATTTCTTCTCTTTGCAAAATTACTGGAGCCTTCTCAAGCAATGGGCTTTCCATGCCCCCCTTGATTCAATATCTTCTTTTGATTCTTTGTCTCGCAGGGTATTCACTGTTCACTTTGACAAAGAATATACAATACAAGACAAGAAAGTGTGACGTGATATGTTCATGTGTGCATGATATGCATGATAATACTCAGCGGTTTCATTGACTCACAGACCGAGGTTATCAGCAGAAGTATTCTTGTTGACTCCTTTTCGTATACTCGTTCAGGTCTTGCATTGGAATGATAGAAAGCTTTGCATTTATGGCTTTTATCTTCAGGATGTTGAAAATATGAATAATGGAGGCCCCAAGCAGCAAAGTCAGGGATTCATCTATTTCGAACTATGTTTCAGCATGTCGGCTGATAGCTTCTTCATGACCTTATCAATAATCATTTCCTTTGGCCAATGTGTCCTTTGGAAGTTCAACATACTTCCCTTAACTTGAAGGCTTTGTATGACAAAACATTTTTTTGAATTTTTTTAAATTTTAATTTTGAAATCAAATGTTGGCTTTGCCAAATTAATGTCAATGTACCTCGGGACTTGATTTTTCCAAATTAACATATCTATAACGTGACAACCCTAGTTACCATACTAAACTCGGGAATCATTTCTATTTAACCAAGAATTGTTGCACTTCAGATAGGCACATACACATTACTAGGCCAAAGGTCTCATTTGAGTTTAAATATTGTCTATCTCATATGCATGCTCATCCAAACTATCTCCACTAATAGACTCTACCTACCAAGAGAGATCAACAGGTCTTTGATAGGCTTGAAATGGGGTCTACGAGGGACATGGGTTAAAGTGAATGCCATTTTGAGATTGGAGTTGGTGTGACACAATGGACAAACTCTCACACTACAAATTTCTTGTTTAAACTTTAGGCAGTTAGGAGTAATCTTGCTAGACTCTAAATTCTTTTTGTCTTCTTGGCATTCATATGGATTTTGATTAGGACAGTTTTTGCCTTTCCAAAAAGTTTGGTTCCCAAATTCGTTTCTTTTCTTCTTCCCCCTTTTCTTTCTTTTTATTACTCTTTCCTTTCTTTGAGCATTTTATCATTTTGTCCTTCTTCCTTGTAGGATTGTCAAGTACAGAACTTTTAAGCACTGGATGGTCTTTCTCCTTTTCTTTTGATTTTGATAGAATCTTTGGTTGGGTTGGGACCAATTGAAGTCAAAATGTCCTTATGAACCAAATGGAAGCCTTTTACCGCTTTAGGTAAAAGAGAACTCAGTTGGCTTTTTGAACCATTTTGAGTTTTATTTTGTTTTTTCCTTTTTGTTTTCTTCTTTTGTTTTCTTCTTCTTCTTTTTTTCTTTTCTTTTATTTTCTTTTATTTTCTTTTGTTTTATTTTCTTTCTTTCTTTTTCTTTCTTTCTTTCCTTTTTTTGGTTCTAGCTCAAACAAAGTTATCTTGTTTGTACCAACTTGGGTTTCCAATAATGGATGAGTGGAGTGGTATAAATCTTCTTTAATAGGAATAAATCATTTGTTACTCTGATGCCGTCTTGATATATTGGAGATATTAGGAAAACTTCAACTACCCTTATGTTCTTAAAAACACCAACTATACTTATGGTCTTGGGAACTTCAACTATCTTCATGGTCTTGAGAACTTCAACTATCCTTATGATCTTGACTAATCATTGCTTTCTTTGATTCTCTTGCCTCTTCATCTCAGTGATCATAAGACTTGCCAAAAGTATCACAACAACTCAGGGTAGGTTTTTGGGGTTTGTAAGCCAATGAAAAGAAAGCTAAAATTTTATGAAGGCTCAAAGGGACAACTAGGGATTGATATTTAACAGGGTGGATACTAGTTGTTGGCTAACTAAACAATGCCTAGATCATCTCTCCCTTAAATAAGCAGGGTTCAATTTTGTCTCGAAAGTTTGTCAAAGCATGTTCTAAGACAGACTAGGACCTAGACAAAGGTAATTATGCAGGAGCCCTCTCTAAGTAAGCATGCACAACTCAATGCTATAGAGCAATTCCCTCACCTAGTAAAGTCATTCAAGTCATGATGCCTAGACATATTAATTCATGAATTATCAAGCTAGATTCCTCATTGGTTGACCACCAAAATGAACAAAGACCAACAAAATTTTTGATAAAAGTAATTTATTTCATGCAACTTTAAATTTGAAAAACACAATAGTTCCAAAATATTAAAGAAAGTAAAATTGAAAAGCAACATTCAAGCTAAGAAAAGTTCGTTGAGATTAAGCTTCTTTTCCTTTCACATCTTCAATATTTCCATCTTGAAAAGAGGATAAGACAAAATCTTCTTCCAATCCTTTTCCCACCATAAAGGTTGCTGGTGGTGGCACTCTTCCAAATTTAGGCAAATGGTTGTTCTTGGTATTGGGCTTATCCGGCTCGGGTATCTTGCCACTATCAATTAGGTCTTGGATCTCAAGCCTTAGATGAGCACATTTATCTATTTCAAGCCCTCGCATTTGATGAAATTGACAGAAGGCCTCGACATTAATTTTTGGTGGCAGTGGATTATGTAGTGGTCGAGGAGCTGACGATTGCAACAACCCTTTCTTTTTCAGCTTTCTAAAAACCCAAGATAGAGGTTTCCCCAATTCTGAGAATTGTCTTTTATTTCCTTGACCAGCCACATTAACATCAACTTCTTTTTGCGTGCTTTGATTGCTAGGCTTATAATTCCCTTTCTCATTCCTTCTTATTGAAAAGCGATTTTTTTCCCCTTTCCCACTCTTCAATTTGTAGACCAGCTTGGAGAAGATCTTTGAAGTCACAGATGAGTGTATGAGACATCCTTTCACGAAGACTAAGCAGGACGCCTCTCACGATTATCCTTATTTGATCAGATTCATTGGGCCTCTTCTTGAGCAAAGCGGCCTTGTTTCTCAATCTCTTCACACAGTCCACAAAACTTTCATTTGGTCATTGCCTAATGGACTCAACTTCCATTAAGGTAACTTCCATTTCAACATTGTACCCATATTACTGAATGAAAGCTTTGTATAGCAGATCCCAACTCTTTTGTGTTCCTTCTTCCAAGGTATTGAACCAATTTTGGACAACAGGATCCAATGAGAGCATGAAGTACCCTAGGGTTTGAGCCTTAGTAGCTCGGGCAGACTGCATAGCAGTGATATACTGCTTCACATGGAGATGAGGATTTCTGGTTCCATCAAACTTCACAAAAGATGGCATCTTGAACTTGTACAAAACTTCTTCATCTAGCTCAAATAATTTGTCAACTTCGGACATTTCCTCGATTTTTAGTTTCTCCTTAAATTTCTTTTCTAAATCAGCAATCATCTTTTCGACATCAGAAGTTTCGATCTTCTCCATAGTTGATCTTTCAACAATCTTCGGTTCTTTCTTCTTGTCTTGAGGATCTTGGTAGTATTGAGCCCAATCATCATCATCAATGATCACCTTATCATCATCAAAAGCTACTTCATCAACTTTAGCCTTCCCCTTGACTTTCTTGGTGCTAGCAAATGCTTCGGCATTGTTTCATAAAATTACAGCGAGTTGATTCTTTATGGTCTCGGCCATGGCCTCTTTTATTTCTTCCATCTTGGTATTGAGGGCATCATTCACCATTCTTTGAATTTGTTCGGGATCCATTTTTTTTGGTGAGCAAGTGATTGAGTCGTTGCTAGATTCTTCATCTCCGGCGTAGGTCGGATTGTTGTAGGCTTTTGAACTTTCGTAATCCAGGGCTGTGAGCCAGAGATGATCAATGACATGAGACGCAAATGTATGCATGTATGCATGTATGCACAAACAATAGACAAACAAAGACAAATAGGACATTTCTTCCAACCTTATAACATCCACACACGAATGGCGAGTCTCTTTTCCTAGATATATGGTTAATAAAATACCAACATGGGGTATCTTGTTTTTGAATATTTCCCTCGAACGTTTCAACCAATAGTTATATCTTCGAAAATGGAAATCCATTCATAGTAATTCCCATTAATTAGGTTTTAATCCATTCAACCAACTATAGTAGCTTTTATGCTATATTGGATCAAAACTAAATTAAGAGGTTTATTATAGATAGACTTCTCACTTGAAAAGAGTAACTAATGGTTCATGCCAAAAACAAGCCCATGATTAATTATTCTTAGTATAAACTAAGCTCACAATTAATTTTGGTATTTCATAATTGGCCTAAATAATTTGCAAGCTCTTTGATAAAAATAATTTTATTTCTAAGCCCATTGTAAAAAGATTTTAGAAGAAATGGATCTTAGGCTTAGTATTTGGGCCATGAGCAAAAGAATTTTTTATTTGTTTTAAGAAAAAGTCTTATGTCCAAAGACCATCTTGAAAAGTTTTGAAAATAGCTTTGGTATTTTGGATTTTAAAGAAAAATTTATTTGAGCTTACAATATACTTGGGTCATATTAGAAAAAGAACAAACCAAATAAGTCATGATTTAAGCCAAGACAAATTAACCATAGTCAAACAACATGCATTTGGGGGAAAATCCTAAGGAAAGTAACTAGGTCAATTACATGA
This sequence comes from Garcia nutans, assembly GCA_947685225.1. Lineage (NCBI taxonomy): Eukaryota > Viridiplantae > Streptophyta > Magnoliopsida > Malpighiales > Euphorbiaceae > Garcia > Garcia nutans. The sequence continues at coordinate 9,812,039 of CANTUV010000068.1, forward strand.
GTTTTAGTCTTTGGGTAAAAAGGCTTAGGTTCCCATAGCAAGTATATACCAAAAGGTACGAGGCTATGAGTAGTTATGCCATGCTCGATCTCCATACCTTGACTGAAAGTATGGTATCCCTTACATAACACAACACGGGTAACACGGGCGTCCTGTAACACCCCCATACTCTATACAAGTACTATACGTATACCTTGTATACATGCAGTATGTATATAAAGTATAAGAATGTCACCTTTCACTTTAGATTAAAACCTATACTCTAGTTCCAAACAATAATACATTTTATTCAAAACACATTTACAAAATTGTTATACTTTCTATAATCTTACATATATTTAATAATCTTGTTTGTAACAAAATTCGTTTATACATATGAATATATTTTTATCAAAATACAACATAATTAAATTGTACATGTATGCACCACCTTCTAGTTGGTCTCGAGATACTCCTACCCTTCTCGTGGCATAACGATTTGACTTTCAGAATCATCCATCTACTCACCTGCGCGATTCACATAACCGCGCTAAGCTCGAAAGCTTAGTAGTACAAATAAAAATTTTAAATATATATTACAGAAGAATCATACCTCATATTTTAACGTCATGAGTTATCATTTTCTTATCATGTTTCCCCTTTTCAATGCATTCATCATATATATTTTCACTAATCTCATAATTTATTTACATATATACATATAGCATTACAACCACTCACAATTCAGTAGCTTAGCAGAACATCCATGAAATAGTACTCACAATTTCCACATCCATATACATATTACACATCATTCAACATAGTTCTCATGCCACATTCACTTTCAATAAGATACTTATGTATTATAATCATCTCACAAACATGTATCCCATTATTCATTGGTTTCACCATTGAAGAATCACATTGAAAACAAAGACAAGCATGGGCCCAAAAGACACTAATATGTTATTCAAAGTTCAGAGTTACTGCTTTGGTCTATAATCACAATCATCAAGCCCGTAGGCAATATATATATATCTCTATCCATGGATAGTGTAACAGACCCAGTCTCTTAAACCTCAACCCGGTTAGAACCGAGGAAATCCTCAACCCGGCAAGACTGTTACTTTTTTTGAGGCTTACGACCCGGTCTTTTCACCCCAAAAACATCACATTTCACATTTATCATTTCACATTTTTCAACTGGAATCGGCTTACGACCCGGTCTTTTCACCTATCCAGTGATTCATAGGCATGCCGCCAAACCCAGAACTCTGAAAATTGAATTAACATATTAGGCACACAGTCATTTAGTTTATCTCTTTATCAATCTCTTTTCATTTCATTTCTCATAATTAGATAGGCAACCATGCCCCAATTATATTTCATTTGCGTTATCATAGCCAACAACCATGGCCTCATATCTCATATTATCTCAAATCACATTAAGGCAATTCATCATATTATCATATCTTTCACATTTCACATTTCATATTTCATTTCATCATCATGTAGGCAAACATGTTTCAATCTTCTCATTTACATCATAACTAGTCACATTGGCTTCACATCTCATTATATCATAATTCACATTATACATATCATAACATTCATCAAATGTTTTAACAATGTAATCAATTACTTAACATATGTATACTCAAATATGTTAAGTATCATAATCATGTAATTGTATGCAACCATGAAGTTTGTACTTACCTCCAGAGAACTCACACCAATCTAAATTCCTCTTTCAAGAATCCTCCCACACTTGGATTAAGACAACACAATCTCTTCAAAACCTAATCCAAAGATAATTATACATATAAGAAAATAAGAATGATAACTAACTAGGGCAGACTCTACACATGACACGCTCACCAACAAGGGCGTGTCCCTGATCATGCCCTAAACCAACAATATAGAAGCTTTGACACGCTTAGTAACACGGGCGTGTCAATGGACGTGTCACTCATTCTGCCTCACAGAAACATTGACACGCCCAACAACACGGGCGTGTTCGTGGCCGTGTCAATTACTTATCTCACAGTAGCTATGACACGTTCAGTAACATGGCCGTGTTAATGGTCGTGTCACAAATGTCAAACTCAGTACCGTTGACATGCCCAACAACATGGCCGTGTCACTGGCCGTGTCAGGCAAAAATCATGCATTTTGAACTCTCATCCATGCAAACATAAACACTTCAAAACCCATACTACATCACCCTTAATCAACATCTTGGTTATATTCATCAATTACCTACCAATTTAACACTTATATAACTTCAATATATCATAATAATAATCATTATATACATCACCATGTATCAACTACTCAATTCCCCAATTCATTTATATGAAACCCTTACTAAACAATCTCAACAATCCATCATCATCCTCACAACTAACTATATTATCATCATCTAAATACCAATTCAACATATCTATATACTTCAATCTTTCATTATCATCATCTTTACACACCAACCATATCAAATATAAACTCAATCAATAGAAATCAATACAAGAAAATGAATACTTACTTGAATATTTTGCCAAATCCTCAATCTCCACCTTCAATTCTCTTAAAGCCCTTAAGAATTTGATGTGTATGTAGATAAAATCACATCTCTCTCTCTCTCTCTCTCTCTCTCTCTCTCTCGTTCAAGAAGAAGAAGAAGAAGAAGTAGGAAAGAAGATCTTCTCTTCTTTTTCCCATACTTATCATATATATATATATAATATAATAATAATAAAATAAATATTACAAAAATCCTCCACCACATATCTTTCCCTTTGACTTTCCTTTATTCTTTTTCTTTTATTATTATTATTATTATTATTATTATTATTATTATTATTATTATTAATTATATACACTTATTTTCCTACACCCATTTATACATTATGTATATGTGATGTATATGTTGGTATGTGTATATGCCTTATATATTGTATTTATATTTTTCATATTTTTCAAATACCATATATACCTATTATCCTTCATATACATCTATCCCTTATAATATGTCCTTTTAATTAATTTCAAATATTAATTTATCTTCTTTTGAATTCCATTACTTTGACTTGTATATGTTATATATATATCTATATATCCAACATATACACTCTCTCTTTACTTCTTTTCTCTTTCCATCAAACATATACGTTAAATCCAAATACAACAATAAATTCCAAAACTTTTAGGGTATATTTTGGGATATTACAATTCTCTCCCCTTAAATAATTTCGTCCTCGAAATTATCTAGTACAGTAACAATCCATTCTTAACAAAATATCATCTTAACCTTCATGTGAAGTTAATTATATGATTAAGTTATTATGTCATCAAATCACATAATTTCTACTCTTCCCCTTAAAGTCAATCATCTTCTCTAAATTTCATAACTCATCATTATAAATATCTATATATCTTATTACTTTCTTAACTAAGCAATCAAGATAATTCATTACATTTCCAATGAATTTACCTTTATACAAGAATCAAATCATCTTATAATATACTCATACTTCGTCCAATTAATACAGTCAAGATATTTTATCACTTTATCTCTTTATAATTACTCTCTTAATATTGATTATCCCATCATTACAATCACTTTCAGAATAGACATTTATCACACCTTAATTGATAATAACATCCTTATTTTTCATAAACTTAATTCCTTCTTTAGCATGCTTCTCACTTAACATAAATATTAGTACAATGCCTTTAAACTTACTTTACAGGTATTCAACCTTTTCCCTTTTATCAACATTTACATCTGATATAACTCAATTCATTCATGTCCATTCATATATCAAAATATTACCTCATATACATTATCACTTAAATCTTATACTCCTAGCACAACTGTTCATATTAAATCTCAACAATAATTTGCAATCTTAGCGAAATCTAGATCAATTGATCTGTCTGTCGCAAAATATACCCACGTTACAATCTTACTCGATTCAAACCAACAATTAACTTATTTAAATTTTTCATTAGATTTCGCAATATATATATGACCTAATTCCATTAGGTCAAACTTATATTCAAATTCTAATCTCTTCGGATCCACTTTTCAACTTTTTGAGATTATGATTATTAATAACAAATCACTTCAAATTATTTTCAATATTCATATATTTTATTTTCTATTATCTTAGTACAATTTTCACAAAACTCTCAATATTATCTCATATCATATTTATTACCCATAGTTCACTTACTTAAACCTTACGCCCATCCACTTATTCACTTTATACCATAAACATATTCAGTATAACTTTCAATCACATTTTGCAATTTCTCCCATTTATCATTTCCTCACCTTTTTATACTGTTACTATATTTACATACTTACCTTTTTATCACATTATTCATAACTCAAAACATTTTCACAATTCTCTTCTCTTTCCTTACTTTACATAATTATAACTAAATTTCTAACATAGAAATGATAAGATACAACTTCACCAATCATAACTTTTAACCATGTTTCTAGAAACATAATTATAAATCTTACCAAAACTGTACTAGAGTCATGTTATCTCAATCCCAAATCTGTAGCTAACAAAACTAACCGGCCAGCAATATACTAAAAAAATCATATGGCCATAGGAGATTAATAGTCACGCCTATAGCTTATAAATCAATATTGTTCCTCTATTATTCTGTTTCCAACCTTAAATCTTTCCAATTACAATGCTAAGTTGTATCACAAGGATTACATATTCATTCTATAAACTTTTGCTACCGCAAGATTTAACACATTTCAACTCTGTTTCAAACCAACTTGCACTCAATTACATGATCATCATTAGCTTAATTCATGTTTCAACAATATTACTATTAACATCTCTTACATATACATATTCGATCATTTGCAAATCTTACATAATTTCCATTTGTTATTCTATTTCTAGTTTATCTCTTCTAAAAAATTTTTTATACATCATACTTTTTCCTTTGTCCTTACAATCTCTTATTATACACATATACATAGAACCTTTCCACATGTGAATACTTTAGGACTCAAAATATTATATGATCATCAAGTTCCGTGAGTACCATAAAAATTTCACAGTCCAATATGACTCGAGTCCATTCCCACTCTCAATTCCGTCACATAATTTATCTAACTTTAAGCAGGTCAAGACCTAATCTCTCTTAGGTCCACTAATACATGCAATATTATTCTTAATATCATTAGACTAATAATTATACCACATACACATTCATAGGTCACATTCATAATGTGACTTACTTCCCACATTTCTTACATATTACAATTACATTCATATCGAAAAACTCATCTCACATATACTATCCATGTATATACATAATCATGTAATTTATTTAATTCCTCTTTTGCATACAATCTATACAAATTTAATGTTTATTATTTTTCTTTGAACAACATCATTCTCATTCTTTTAACATGACTTAATTTATTCATCAACACAACAAATATATACATTCTAACCATGATAACACTTCACATATATTCAAGTCACATTTCTAATGTGACATCTCTCTCATTTTTTTTTTTAGCATTTAATATACCTTCATATCCATTTTCACCCTTTCCAGTCAAATGACTTAAGGTAACTCATTTTCACTTGCTTATTCACTTTCCTTTTATTTCAAAACAACTTTTCATACTATCAATCACATTTCCCAATTCATAGTGTTCTCATATGCAATAATATTCATTACCAATAGCTCATATGTTTAACATACATTAAACTATCGATATCTAAATAATACTTGTCAAATTTCCATTAAAACTCTAAACTCTCAACTTACTACTTTTACCTAAACTTCAATTTACTAAATTCATTTTCTCAATATCAACTTTAAAACATCTTATATATATACCACAAAGCAACATCAAAACATATAACTTTCGCAATTATTAAAGCTTATTTCAAAAATCCAAATGTCACATATTACCACCCTTAACATGAACTTTATCAACACTTAAGCACATCACATTTCTAACATTGAAATCACCATGTTTGCATTAAAATAACAATACAAACAACACCATTATATCTCTCTACTTAACCAACATCATCTCTTTTTCTTTTAAAAACCTTAACTTTACATACCCAAACCATAAATGGTCACACTTTGACTATACCAATTAACTCACTTAATATTCCACCATACTCTCTTCATTTAATAGCATATGTATCCATATTAACAATCCAACAATATTTCCTCTCTCTAGTAATCCAAACATAAAGTTTATTAGAAAGAGATTCAAATTGTAGAGGAAAGAATACATACTTTAATCTTGATTTTGTTCTTAACTCATTTCCAACTTTATTCTCCTAGTCAGTCCTTTATATTTCAAACACATTTCACTAATCAAAAATTTAAAAATTTACTTTACTTGAATAAATTCCCATTCTTTAATTTATCAATTAAACTTATATAAATTTTTCCATATCATTTCTTTCTCTAATTTTCCTTTCAGGTAGAATCTCATCCACACACTATCATCCATGTCATCTAATTCAAATACATTACAATTCACATAATGCCACATCCGAGCCCAACCTAGGTGTTAATGCATATGCATGTATCACAAATTTCATTTCATTTTTTTTTTCAAAATTTTTCCTCTTTTCACTTTAAATCTACTTAGGCCGAGAATCTCGAACCTAAGCTCTGATACCAAAATAATTGTAACACCCACATACTCTATATAAGTACTATACGTATAACTTGTATACATGTAGTACATATATAAAGTATAAGAATGTCACCTTTCACTTTAGATTAAAACCTATACTCTAGTTCCAAACAATAATACATTTTATTCAAAACACATTTACAAAATTGTTATACTTTCGATAATCTTACATATATTTAATAATCTTGTTTTTACCAAAATTCGTTTATACATATGAATATATTTTTATCAAAATACAACATAATTAAATTGTACATGTATGCACCACCTTCTAGTTGGTCTCGAGATACTCCTACCCTTCTCGTGGCATAATGATTTGACTTCCAGAATCATCCATCTACTCACCTGCGCGATTCACATAACCGCGCTAAGCTCGAAAGCTTAGTAGTACAAATAAAAATTTTAAATATATATTACAGAAGAATCATACCTCATATTTTAACGTCATGTGTTATCATTTTCTTATCATGTTTCCCCTTTTCAATGCATTCATCATATATATTTCCACTAATCTCATAATTTATTTACATATATACATATAGCATTACAACCACTTAAAATTCAATAGCTTAGCAGAACATCCATGAAATAGTACTCACAATTTCCACATCCATATACATATTACACATCATTCAACATAGTTCTCATGCCACATTCACTTTCAATAAGATAATTATGTATTATAATCATCTCACAAACATGTATCCCATTATTCATTGGTTTCACCATTGAAGAATCACATTGAAAACAAAGACAAGCATGGGCCCAAAAGACACTAATATGTTATTCAAAGTTCAGAGTTACTGCTTTGGTCTATAATCACAATCATCAAGCCCGTAGGCAATATATATATCTCTATCCATGGATAGTGTAACAGACCCAGTCTCTTGGACCTCAACCCTGTTAGAACCGAGGAAATCCTCAACCTGGCAAGACTGTTACTGTTTTTGAGGCTTACGACCCGGTCTTTTCACCCCAAAAACATCACATTTCACATTTATCATTTCACATTTTTCAACTAGAATCGGCTTACGACCCGGTCTTTTCACCTATCCAGTGATTCAAAGGCATGCCGCCAAACCCAGAACTCTGAAAATTGAATTAACATATTAGGCAGACTGTCATTTAGTTTATCTCTTTATCAATCTCTTTTCATTTCATTTCTCATAATTAGATAGGCAACCATGCCCCAATTATATTTCATTTGCGTTATCATAGCCAACAACCATGGCCTCATATCTCATATTATCTCAAATCACATTAAGGCAATTCATCATATTATCATATCTTTCACATTTCACATTTCATATTTCATTTCATCATCATGTAGGCAAACATGTTTCAATCTTCTCATTTACATCATAACTAGTCACATTGGCTTCACATCTCATTATATCATAATTCACATTATACATATCATAACATTCATCAAATGTTTTAACAATGTAATCAATTACTTAACATATGTATACTCAAATATGTTAAGTATCATAATCATGTAATTGTATGCAACCATGAAGTTTGTACTTACCTCCAGAGAACTCACACCAATCTAAATTCCTCTTTCAAGAATCCTCCCACACTTGCATTAAGACAACACAATCTCTTCAAAACCTAATCCAAAGATAATTATACATATAAGAAAATAAGAATGATAACTAACTAGGGCAGACTCTACACATGACACGCTCACCAACACGGGCGTGTCCCTGATCGTGCCCTAAACCAACAATACAGAAGCTTTGACACGCTTAGTAACAAGGGCGTGTCAATGGACGTGTCACTCATTCTGCCTCACAAAAACATTGACACGACCAACAACACAGGGGTGTTCATGGCCGTGTCAATTACTTATCTCACAGTAGCTATGACACGTTCAGTAACATGGCCGTGTTAATGGTCGTGTCACAAACGTCAAACTCAGTACCGTTGACACGCCCAATAACATGGCCGTGTCACTGGCCGTGTCAGGCAAAAATCATGCATTTCGAACTCTCATCCATGTAAACACAAACACTTCAAAACCCATACTACATCACCCTTAATCAACATCTTGGTTATATTCATCAATTACCTATCAATTTAACACTTATATAACTTCAATATATCATAATAATAATCATTATATACATCACCATGTATCAACTTCTCAATTCCCCAATTCATTTATATGAAACCCTTACTAAACAATCTCAACAATCCATCATCATCCCCACAACTAACTATATTATCATCACCTAAATACCAATTCAACATATCTATATACTTCAATCTTTCATTATCATCATCTTCACACACCAACAATATCAAATATAAACTCAATCAATAGAAATCAATACAAGAAAATGAATACTTACTTGAATATTTTGCCAAATCCCCAATCTCCACCTTCAATTCTCTTAAAGCCCTTAAGAATTTGATGTGTATGTAGATAAAATCATATCTCTCTCTCTCTCTCTCTCTCTCTCTCTCTCGTTCAAGAAGAAGAAGAAGAAGAAGAAGAAGAAGGAAAGAAGATCTTCTCTTCTTTTTCCCATACTTATCATATATATATATAATATAATAATAATAAAATAAATATTACAAAAATCCTCCACCACATATCTTTCCCTTTGACTTTCCTTTCTTCTTTTTCTTTTATTATTATTATTATTATTATTATTATTATTATTATTATTATATACACTTATTTTCCTACACCCATTTATACATTATGTATATGTGATGTATATGTTGGTATATTTATATGCCTTATATATTGTATTTATATTTTCCATATTTTTCAAATACCATATATACCTATTATCCTTCATATACATCTATCTCTTATAATATGTCCTTTTAATTAATTTCAAATAATAATTTATCTTCTTTTGAATTCCATTACTTTGACTTGTATATGTTATATATATATCTATATATCCAACATATACACTCTCTCTTTACTTCTTTTCTCTTTCCATCAAACATATACGTTAAATCCAAATACAACAATAAATTCCAAAACTTTTAGGGTATATTTTGGGATATTACACATCCTAACTCACGCACACGATGCAATCTAATATGATGCAATGGATAATATTATTATAAGAAAGAGTAGTATAATATAAAGACCAACGAAATCAACTTCTCTTATCCCCAGTGGAGTCGCCACTGTGAGTGGGGATTTTCGCCCCCACTCCTGGTGGAATGGTTCTTTCGACTTCGGCACTGTTTAGGCTCGGGGCCTTAGAGAACAAGGACCTAAGTCCGGAGAAAATGGAGTCACCACCCGGATGGGCCTGGGAAAAAGAAAAGGGTGGATGACTCGATTCCTATGGAATTCCCAACCCCCTAATGGGTTTGGAAAATTGGGTATGTGTGGGGAAGGTGAGAAATGGCCCAGCACCCCCACAACGCCCGGTTCATTGGAACCGGCCTCCTTTACAGGTCTTAATATTATAAAATTCTTAAGTATAATAATATTATCCATATTACACACAATAATTGAAATAAAGCATCGAAATATTAAAAATCAAAACAATGTCCAAACAAAGCAAATAAATGGACACCCATCTAAGGATGGAAACATGTCCTTACATCTCATGCCTAAATAGGACACCCACCGAAAGGTAGAAACATGTCCTTTACATTGGTTCTAAAATAGAAAAGCAATTTAAATTACATGATATTTAACTAATGAGGTATCCACAAAATGGAAACATACCTCTTACAACATTTGGAAATCTAAATAAATTGATAAAAGTAAATAACCATTTATAATAAATAAATCATTCATCAAAAGTACTAAATATCAATAGAAAGTAAACATCCATCCATGATAAATTAAATAAGCCAAGAATTGAACTTAAATAAATTAAAGCATATAAAATAAATAAAAGGATAGTCAAATATAAAATTGAATAAGGCAAATAAAGATTCAAATTAGGGCTACTGCTTCTATCTAAAATTCCTTATTCCATGTGTTTAGGGTTTTGGAAGCTATTGTGATTTTAATGGGATTAAAATGGAGCAAAAGTTTTATGATTTAAAAAGTTGGTAAAGTTCTTTGATTAACCAAATTAGGGTTTGTGATGTAAAATCATGAAATTAGAGTTTGGGCTCTTCAAAACATTTTGGTTATGACTATTAGTTATTGAATTATGTTTTTAAGCTTACTGTGTAAAATTATAACATTTATGTTTATATGGTTTTTTAAAGTTTAAAATGATTAGGGTTTAGAAAAAATTAGGGTTTAAGGTTTTAAGGGGATTAGGGTTCACTGTTTTGGGTTTTAGAGTTGAATTAGGGTTTTAGGATTTTTAAATTAGGGTTTCGGAGAATGAATTAGATTTTAGGATTTGAAAATCAATTGATAATTCTATGAAGTTTTATGAAAATAAACAAAATAATTTAAAGTTTATAGAAGCAAAAAAAAAAGTTTTTAGGGCTTTTGGAAAGAAACATAACTCAATTTTAAGGTTTTGAAAATCAGTAAAGCAAATTAGGGTTTTGAAGAAACAAAACTAACAACTTTAAACTTTTTGGAAAACAAAGCAACGAATTAAGGTTTTTAAACTTTAGAAAAAGTGAATTGAGGTTCTAGGGTTTTTGAATTAAAAGAAATAATGGGATGATTTAGCTACTATGAAGAATAAAATTTAAACAATTGATGCATACCTCCATTTGTTGGTTCCACCAAAAATTTCTTCTTGGATGGACAAAAACAAAGACAAGCTTTGCTGCCTTTGAATTGCTTGAATTGTTTGTTTACTCTCTCAAAAAATCAAATTGATTCAAAACTTTTCCTCAGTTTCGGTTTCAATTTCTACTCCAAATCCGATCCAATTTTCTTCTTTTTCCCCCCTTTTTTTTGTGTTGTTTAGTCCTTATTTATAGAAGAATTTTATGTATAATTATAGTTATTTATGGAAGCTAATATTGATTAAGAAAAGGAAACTGAAACCTAATTGCATTAGGTTTCGGAAAATTTACGCCGGAAAAATTTGCTGGCGAAAAAAAACTTTTGCGGAAAAATTGCGCTGGCGAAAAAGCTGTCGTAGCTGGCTGCGGCAGCGTAGGAGAAACGGGCCTGTGGGCCATTTCACCCGCAGGAAACTACTGCGGGCGAAATGCCCACGGGCCCGCGCTAACTTTCGGAGACGATTTTTTTTGTCGCCAATTTTTCATCGTTGATTATTTTTAATATTTTTTATTTTTTATTCACTTCACCATTTTTTACTAAAATAAATATTACAATTAATCAAGATACCATAAAAATTATGTTGGACTAACTAAAATATATTGGACTAAACTGGGTCAAAAATTAAGGGTCAATAGAGATGAATATTTATTTAAAATTGATGATGATGGGCTAAATTACTCATGCCTAGGGTTTATTGTAGATTTGATTGAATTACTTGATTTGATATTTCCATTAATATACCTTGTTATTAGTTGATTGTATTGGATTGAATGTTAGGTTGATGGATTAGCTACCTATTGATCTCTGGATATTAAATGAAGGACCGAGAGGTAAAATTTGATATTGGAATTATGCATTCAACTACCCTAAGAATGAATTAAAAATATAAGTTCTAGGGTTTTATTAATTTTAAATTTCAAAACAACTGGTTGTTGTTAATTCATGAATGCGAAAACTAATGAATTGGTAATTACTAATTAAACTCAAGGAACAAATTAAAATACAAGGTTATACTAATGGATAATTTGAGAATTAAGATTTTATTAAATTGACCTACAACCCTAGGCACCATTCCTATAATTGAATTAATCTTGTACAACCATTACACACATTACTTTTAAATTTAAATTGTTTTTCACCATTCTAACATATCACACTCTTGCTTTTAAATTTATTTGTTAATCAAACTATTGCAAAATAATTCCTTCCTTGTGAGACGATCTTGGGGCGATCACCGTTGCTACAATAATCTCGTATACTTGCAAGTGTCACTTTGTAGTAATTAATCGAGTGTAACATCTTATATTGGCTTCAGATCTTCTAGTTGGACTGATCTTTTGTCTTTTACATCTTCATTCTTTTGAGTGTTCTAATGTTCCATTCTTTTTGTTCTTCCTTTTGCAAAAAATTTAGCTATTTTTTAGTTAGCCCTTATATCTTCTCCTTCTTCATCCTTACCCCCTGTGTGGCAAAATATTGAAAATGAGTCTGAAAATCTTTTGTACACGCACATACTCAAAGTATTGAAAGGAGAAACTTTGCCCCCCTGTGTAGGCTCAAACCAATGATTTTTTCTAATGCAGTATCATATTGATGTTTGTGTTGTTTAGTTCTTTCACAAGCATGCATTTCTTCTTTTGAAAAATGGTTTGAGCTTCCTCAAGCAATGGGCCATCCATGCCCCATGAATCCATATCCGCTTCATGTTTACTTCATATAGTATCTATTGTTTACCTTGATAAAGAATAGGAATACAAGACAAAAAAATTAAGTGTGATATGCTTACTGTAGACCCTTAATTTTTTACTCAATCCGATCCAATATGTTTTATTTAGTCTAAAATGATTTTTGTTGTCTAATTGGTACAAAATAATTTTTATTAAATAATTTTTATTTTAGTATCTAATTTTTATTAATAAAAAATAAAAATAAACAAATAAAATTCAAAAAATAAAAATAAAAATAAAAATCGGAGTCGGAGTCGGAAAAATCCGCAACGAAAAAATAGCCGCGCTAGCCCGTGGGCATTTCGCCCGCAGGAAATTCCTGCGGGCAAAATAGCTTTTCTATTTTGCCCGTAGGAAAATCTTACAGGCGAAATAGTCGCCCGCAGGAATTTCCTGCGGGCGATGTAATATCCTCATGTATGCCCTAGAAGTTTTGATTATGTTGTTGATGTTGTTGTTAGTGTTGTTGTTGTTATATATTAGATTGAATATATGTGTTAAATTGTAAGAGAAAAGAAATGGGAAGAGAATGTATATGTATATGTATTTTGGGAAGAAATAGGGTTTAGAGACAAATTTATATGTTGTGTATATGTTAATATATATGACATATAAAGTGGTCAAAAGGCTTGGTCAATGCAAGAGAAGATATTTATTTGAGATTGGTAAATTACTTAATTGGGCACATATAAGACAAAAAGATAATTATGTGAATAAGGGCACTTTGGTAATTGCTTGGATAAAATTATATGGTGGATATTTAAAGAAGGTTTGACTTGTGTTTTCTTCATCATTTCTTCTTCTTCTTCTTGTTGATGGCCAGCCCTCCATAGCCAAAGAGAAAGAAAGAGACAAGTGATGGTTTTGATGATTTCAAGCTTAAATTGAAGAAAGATTAAGTGTTCAAGTGTTGATTTAAGAAGTTTTTAACTAAGGTAAGATCTTTTCTCTAATTTCTTCAATTCTTTTGAAGTGGTATGATTAAGTTGCTTATGGTATGATTGTAAGTATTGATTTTGCTTGACAGATGAGAAGTTGGATTGGTGTTGGTGATGGAAGAGTAAGATTGATGTTTAGTGAAATTGTTTCTGTTTTAGGATTAGTAAAGGTTGTGACTTGTATGATTTTTAATTAATTATAGAAAACTGTTCTTGAAGTGAATTTTTGATATGTTGTGCCTCTATGAGTCTAGAATGACTGAAAAATATGTTGATTCGATTTTGGAATGGTTATGAGTTTAGAAAGATTATTTTCATTAGACCTGTTCCAGCAGGTACCTTAACTGGGACAGCTATATTTCGTGATTTTTAATAAAATGTAGAAAAATCATATCCAATCGAATTTTGGATATGTTGTTTCTTAGTGAGTCTAGTATTTGAGAAAAATAATTTGGAATCACGTTGATTGAATTTGATTTATGAAATTCACAAAGTTCAGAACTGCTGCCAGGATGCAGGGCAATTGGGGCAGTCTGGTTAGGTGAACTATTTGACCAAGATTTTGTGTTCAGTTTGATCTGAAATTTTAAAGGGATGATTTTAAGATACAAAACTAAATTCTGTAAAAATTTTAGAATTTTTAGTCAAGTAGATTATTTTATACAATTTTTCAAAATAAGGATAAAATGGAGTTTAAAAATCAGAATGTACTATTTATGGTTAGGGTTTTAATTTTTTGTTCTTCTTGCATTGCTTTGGTTCTCCAAAGGTAGGTTGGTCCTTAAACCTAACCCTAAACACTTTAAATACACTTGAATCAATGAATGTTATAATCAATTGTTCTTTGCCCTAATTGCATTGTTGAGATTGAACAATGTTATGTTGTGCATTGTGAATGGTAATGTGTTTCATGAGTAATGTGGAATGAAATGTTGATATTTATGAATGATGCTATGTGAGATATAATGTGATCATGGATGAGATATATATATATATACTTGAATAATGAGATGTTATATTGTGAAATGAAATGTGAAGCCATTGTTATTGGCTAAGATGATGTAATTGAAAGAAAGAAGGCATGTTTGCCTAAATGTGATGAGAATTGAGAATGGAAATGAATTGTTTGTTTAATATGTTATTCAGTTTCAGAGTTCTGGATTTGGGTGGCATGCCTAAGAAATGATGAAAGGTAACAGTCTTGCCGGGTTGAGGACCTCCTCATAGGTGTTGAGTTGATGGTCCAAGAGACTGGGTCTGTTACACTATGAGATATATGATTTGTAACAGTCTTGCCGGGTTGAGGATCTCCTCATATGTGTTGAGTTGATGATCCAAGAGACTGGGTCTGTTACACTATCCATGTATAGAGATACATGTATCTACATTGCCTACGGGCGTGATTATTGTGACTATGAACCAAAGCAGTAACTCTGAACTCTGAATATCGTATTAAATACTTGTTGGGCCCATAGGTGTCAAGGTTATATGAATGTCCTAAATAATGTTATGAGTTTAATGAAATGAGATGTTGGTTATGGAGTATGATTGATTAATGTTGAAATGTGGTATGCTCATATGACTATGATTTGTGAAATGCATAATTGTGTGGTTAACTTTATATTTATGATGTCGATCTTATCAATAACATATGTGGCATTGCATTTCATTAAAGCATACCGTTAGCATGTTTTATCTTACTAAGCCGTTGGCTTAGCGCGATAGTGTTTAATCGCGCAGGTAGTAGAGTGGATAGAGTTGAACCCGAGAGTTCATCAAGACCTAGTGAGAGTAGACCTTGAAGAATCCATTTTGGGAGCTTAAAGATCAGAGCAGACTTGCCAATCATGTATAAATTTTATGTGTTGTAAAACTTGAGTTTTGATGTATATGAATTTGTAAATATGTAAATATTTTATAACTTCCGCTATGTAATATTTAAATATGGGGGTTGTCACAAAACCTTTATTTTATGTTGTACTAGAAGTGTAAATCCTTTTTGCAGGTTGTAGTTGAGGTTACAAGGGGGATTTATTGGGAGTGTACTGAGAATGATTTTGTTTGCATTGGTTTGTGTAAAATGTTTTTAAAAATAAGAAAAAAACCGGTTTTGTCGACACTTGGGACTCAATTTTTAGGCGAAACTATGGCAAAAATTTTGTAAAAATCGGAACTAAAATTTGACTAAGTAAAATTGGTAGCAACATTAGGTTAGTGTGGCGCCTCTACTCAGCTTACATATGTAGGTTGGGAAGGTGTGTTACAATTGTTTTGGTATCAGAGCCTAGGTTTGAGATTCTCAACCTAGGTAAAATGTAAGAAAAAGACTATTTTTACTTAAAAAGTGAGTTTTTGAACAAAAATACATGTTTGGGATTGGCAGTCTCTGATCTTTAATGAGAGGTATTCTGTTGTGTTTGCAGACTTAGGTTGTGATGGATTCTCACTCACGTCAGTCGATTGAGGGTAGTGCCGAGAGTATTGCTCCTGCTGAGGGAGCTAGAGTTGATAGTGTTGAGGAGGCACCTGCTTCGGTGTCGGGTAGACCAGCTGGGGAGGAGGTTTCGCCAGCCTGGTTTAGGCCTATGATGGAAGCTATGAGACAAGCACCTGTGCAACCACAGCCACCGCCACCACCCCCTCAGCCTTCAGTACCAGTAAGGCACTATGATAAGCTAAGGAAATATGGAGCAGAGGATTTCTTTGGTACAGTTGATCCGGCTGTAGCAGAACAGTGGCTTGATAGAGTTCAGAGGGTATTTGTGCAGTTGCAAGCCACTTCAGAGGAGAAGTTTGACTATGCAAGATCTTTGCTACAGAAGGATGCCTACGACTGGTGGAAGACAGTGCCCCATTCTATGGATGATCCTCCAACACTGTCTTACACTGATTTTCTGAGGGAATTTGAGTTGAAGTATACTCCTAGGGAGTATAAAGATGGGAAGAAAAGAGAGTTTCTAGATTTGAAGCAAGATCATCGGACCGTAACTGAATATGAAGTTGAGTTTATTCGACTGAGTCAGTATGCTGGGGGTATCATTGCTGATGAGATTGATAGATGTCGGCGATTTGAGGAGGGATTGAGACCCTCGATCATGTGCTTAGTGGCTGGATCCAGATATCAGGATTTCTCACAGCTTGTGGCAGCAGCTCGAAGTGTAGAGCGAGCTCAAGTTATTGCAGCTGCTTCAGAGGATGAGGTTAGGGTTAGAAGGCCCCAGTTCGAGGCAGGGTCTTCTTCTGCAAAGAGGGGTAGAGGAAGTTTTGTTCCTCGGAGTAGTAGGAGCCAGAGACCAGTGGGTAGGTCAGTGCAGTTCCAGAGGCAGAGATTTAGACCTGCAGCTTCAGTAGCGAGTGCTCCTACTCCTGGAGTTCAGAGATCCACCTTACCTGTGTGTAACTAGTGTGGTGGAAGACATGGGGGCGTTTGTTGGAGGCATAGTAGATCAGGGGTATGCTTCAGGTGTGGATCACCTGACCACTTTGTGAGAGACTGTCCTGAGAGGCAGGAGCAGATGCCAGTTGATTCTGCTGCTTCTCGAGCTAGTGTGAGGGGAGGCAGAGGAGGCAGAGGTGCCAGCCGGGGAGGTAGAC
Organism: Garcia nutans; assembly: GCA_947685225.1. Lineage (NCBI taxonomy): Eukaryota > Viridiplantae > Streptophyta > Magnoliopsida > Malpighiales > Euphorbiaceae > Garcia > Garcia nutans. Next base: position 9,829,673 of record CANTUV010000068.1, read on the forward strand.
CAGGATTCAGTTCTAGAGGAGGTGCTACATCCAGGGAGGGTAGACCAGTGGAGGTTGGATCTTCCCAGAGGATGTATGTTATGCAGAGGCAGCCAGATACATCGGCAGTCATAGCTGGTACTTTTTCTTTATTTAATACTCCAGTACTTGCTTTGATTGATCCGGGTTCCACGCATTCATATATTAGTGCATCTGTTTTGCCTGTATTTGATTTGCATGCTGAGTCCCTAGGATTTGATGTGTTGGTGACAAATCCGTTAGGGCATAGTGTGGTTGTGAGTAAGGTGCATAGAGATAGTGCAGTAGTGGTGCAGGGTGAGGAGTTCTTAGGGGATTTGATTGAGATGCCATTTAAGGAATATGATGTGATCTTAGGTATGGATTGGCTATCTCGACATGGAGCTGTGGTAGATTGTAAGAAGAAAATTGTTTCTTTGAGGACGGGTGATGGTAGAGAGGTGATAGTATCTAATGAGCAGGAACAGCTAGCCTCCTTATTTGTTTCAGCTGTTGCAGCCAGGAGGTTGATTAGAAAGGGATGTGAAGCCTATCTTGCTCATGTGGTAGATACTAGAGTAAGAAGTTCTCCCATTGATAGCATTGCCACAGTTGCAGAGTTCCCAGATGTGTTTCCAGAGGAGTTGCCAGGGTTACCTCCTGAGAGAGAGGTGGAGTTCGGTATTGAATTGTTGCCTGGTACAACTCCTATCTCTATTACTCCTTATAGAATGGCACCAGCAGAATTGAGGGAGTTGAAAGTGCAATTACAGGAGTTGTTGGACAAAGGATTTATTCGCCCCAGTGTTTCTCCTTGGGGAGCTCCTGTTCTATTTGTGAAAAAGAAAGATGGTACTATGAGGTTGTGTATCGATTATAGGCAATTGAACAAGGTGACCATTAAGAATAAATATCCTTTGCCTAGAATCGATGATCTCTTTGATCAGTTGAAGGGAGCGTCAGTGTTCTCCAAAATTGATTTGCGATCTGGGTATCATCAGTTGAGAGTCAAAGCTGAAGATGTTCCTAAGACCGCTTTTCGGACCAGGTATGGGCATTATGAATTTTTAGTTATGCCTTTTGGTCTGACGAATGCACCTGCAGCTTTCATGGATTTGATGAATAGGGTGTTTAGGCCCTATTTGGATCAGTTTGTAGTGGTCTTCATTGATGATATACTGGTGTATTCGCGGAATGAGGAAGAACATGATATGCATCTGCGGATTGTGTTGCAGATTTTGAGAGAGAGGCAGTTGTTTGCTAAATTGTCGAAGTGTGAGTTCTGGTTGGATCAAGTAGCTTTTCTCGGACATGTTGTTTCAGCAGAAGGCATTAGAGTTGATCCGAGCAAAGTTGAAGCTGTATTGAATTGGAGTCCACCCAAGTCTGTGACTGAGATTAGAAGTTTTCTGGGTTTGGCAGGCTATTACAGGCGGTTTGTGAAAGGGTTTTCTTTGATAGCTACTCCACTCACCAGATTGCTTCGTAAGGGAGTGAGATTTGTGTGGACGGATCAGTGTCAGGCGAGTTTTGAGCAGTTGAGAGAATTGTTAACTCAAGCGCCTGTTCTTACTTTACCTGTTGAAGGTAAACCTTATGTGATCTACAGTGATGCTTCACATAGAGGTTTGGGGTGTGTATTGATGCAAGAAGGTAAAGTTATAGCTTATGCATCTCGACAGTTGAAACCGCATGAGCTTAACTATCCGACCCATGATTTGGAATTGGCTGCCATTGTTTTTGCATTGAAGATTTGGCGCCATTATCTGTTTGGGGAGAAATGTTTCATCTACACTGATCACAAGAGTTTGAAGTATTTGGGTGTCCAGAAAGAACTCAATCTTCGTCAGAGGAGATGGTTAGAATTGATTAAAGACTACGACTGCTTGATTGACTATCATCCAGGTAAAGCAAATGTTGTTGCTGATGCCTTAAGTCGGAAGTCTTTAGCTGGTTTAACAGTTTACTCGCTCTCGTTGCTTGTTGAGTTGAGAGCATTGCATGCCAGTTTTGTACCTTGTGTTGATGGTGCATTATTGGCACAGTTGCAATTAAAGTCGATTTTGTTAGATCAGATCAAAGAAGCTCAGTTGGCTGATAAGAAGATACAGAAGATTGTTTCAGATTGTCAGAGTGGAAAGGGTAGAGATTTTATTGTGAAGAGCGATGGGAGTCTCTGGTTTAAGAACCGATTGTGTGTACCCGATGATGCTGATTTGAAAAGGGTCATTTTGGAAGAAGCTCATCAGTCAATGTTTGCTATGCATCCGGGTAATACAAAGATGTATCATGATTTGAGACAGCATTATTGGTGGATTGGTTTGAAGAGAGACATTGCAGATTTTGTGTCGAAATGTCTCACTTGTCAGAAGGTTAAAGCAGAGCATCAAGTTCCAACCGGGTTGCTTCAACCATTGTTAGTGCCAGAATGGAAGTGGGAAAGAGTGACAATGGATTTTGTGTCTGGTTTGCCATTGACACAAAAGAAGCATGATGCTATATGGGTGATTGTGGATAGATTGACTAAGACAGCTCATTTCCTTCCGGTTCGAATGGATTACTCTTTGGAGAGATTGGCTGAGCTGTATATCCATGAGATTGTGAAACTGCATGGTGTTCCAATTTCTTTAGTGTCTGATCGAGATCCAGGTTTACTTCCAGATTTTGGAAGAGTTTGCATAGTGCTTTGGGTTCTCGACTGCACTTCAGCACTGCTTTTCATCCACAGACGGATGGACAGTCAGAGAGGGTGATACAGATTATTGAGGACATGTTGAGAAGCTGTGTCATCGATTTCTCTGGAAGTTGGGATAGGTTTTTACCTCTTGTGGAGTTTGCTTACAACAACAGTCACCAATCCAGCATTGGTATGGCACCGTTTGAAGCATTGTATGGCAGACGGTGTAGGACACCTCTTTGTTGGAATGAGCTTGGAGATAATAAGTTGGTTGGACCTGATTTGATTCAAGAAACTGAGGAAAAAGTGAAGTTGATCCGAGGTAGGTTAAAAGCAGCTTCAGACCGACAGAAGTCTTATGCAGATCTGAAGAGGAGAGACATTCAGTTTGATGTTGGAGATAAGGTGTTTTTGAAAGTATCTCCTTGGAAGAAGATTTTGAGGTTCGGTCGGAAAGGAAAATTGAGTCCTCGTTTCATTGGGCCGTATGAAGTGTTAGAAAGAGTTGGGCCAGTTGCATATCGACTTGCTTTGCCACCTGAGTTGGATCGTATTCATAATGTATTCCATGTTTCTATGTTGAGGAGGTACAGGTCAGATCCATCTCATGTGTTGCCATTTGAGTCTATCGAAGTGAGCCCAGACTTGACATTTGAAGAGGAACCAGTTGCTATCTTGGCACGAGAAGTGAAAGAGTTGAGGAACAAGAAAGTGCCATTGGTGAAGATTCTTTGGAAGAATCATGCAAAAGAAGAAGCAACTTGGGAAAGTGAGCAAACTATGCGAGAGCAATATCCTCAACTATTTCAGAGTTGATATCAGGTAATTTCGAGGACGAAATTTCTTTTTAGAGGGGGAGAATTGTAATATCCTCATGTATGCCCTAGAAGTTTTGATTATGTTGTTGATGTTGTTGTTAGTGTTGTTGTTGTTATATATTGGATTGAATATATGTGTTAAATTGTAAGAGAAAAGAAATGGGAAGAGAATGTATATGTATATGTATTTTGGGAAGAAATAAGGTTTAGAGACAAATTTATATGTTGTGTATATGTTAATATATATGACATATAAAGTGGTCAAAAGGCTTGGTCAATGCAAGAGAAGATATTTATTTGAGATTGGTAAATTACTTAATTGGGCATATATAAGACAAAAAGATAATTATGTGAATAAGGGCACTTTGGTAATTGCTTGGATAAAATTATATGGTGGATATTTAAAGAAGGTTTGACTTGTGTTTTCTTCATCATTTCTTCTTCTTCTTCTTGTTGATGGCCGGCCCTCCATAGCCAAAGAGAAAGAAAGAGACAAGTGATGGTTTTGATGATTTCAAGCTTAAATTGAAGAAAGATTAAGTGTTCAAGTGTTGATTTAAGAAGTTTTTAACTAAGGTAAGATCTTTTCTCTAATTTCTTCAATTCTTTTGAAGTGGTATGATTAAGTTGCTTATGGTATGATTGTAAGTATTGATTTTGCTTGACAGATGAGAAGTTGGGTTGGTGTTGGTGATGGAAGAGTAAGATTGATGTTTAGTGAAATTGTTTCTGTTTTAGGATTAGTAAAGGCTGTGACTTGTATGATTTTTAATTAATTATAGAAAAATGTTCTTGAAGTGAATTTTTGATATGTTGTGCCTCTATGAGTCTAGAATGACTGAAAAATATGTTGATTCGATTTTGGAATGGTTATGAGTTTAGAAAGATTATTTTCATTAGACCTGTTCCAGCAGGTACCTTAACTGGGACAGCTATATTTCGTGATTTTTAATAAAATGTAGAAAAATCATATCCAATCGAATTTTGGATATGTTGTTGCTTAGTGAGTCTAGTATTTGAGAAAAATAATTTGGAATCACGTTGATTGAATTTGATTTATGGAATTCACAAAGTTCAGAACTGCTGCTAGGATGCAGGGCAATTGGGGCAGTCTGGTTAGGTGAACTATTTGACCACGATTTTGTGTTCAGTTTGATCTGAAATTTTAAAGGGATGATTTTAAGATACAAAACTAAATTCTGTAAAAATTTTAGAATTTTTAGTCAAGTAGATTATTTTATACAATTTTTCAAAATAAGGATAAAATGGAGTTTAAAAATCAGAATGTACTATTTATGGTTAGGGTTTTAATTCTTTGTTCTTCTTGCATTGCTTTGGTTCTCCAAAGGTAGGTTGGTCCTTAAACCTAACCCTAAACACTTTAAACACACTTGAATCAATGAATGTTATAATCAATTGTTCTTTGCCCTAATTGCATTGTTGAGATTGAACAATGTTATGTTGTGCATTGTGAATGGTAATGTGTTTCATGAGTAATGTGGAATGAAATGTTGATATTTATGAATGATGCTATGTGAGATATAATGTGATCATGGATGAGATATATATATATATACTTGAATAATGAGATGTTATATTGTGAAATGAAATGTGAAGCCATTGTTATTGGCTAAGATGATGTAATTGAAAGAAAGAAGGCATGTTTGCCTAAATGTGATGAGAATTGAGAATGGAAATGAATTGTTTGTTTAATATGTTATTCAGTTTCAGAGTTCTGGATTTGGGTGGCATGCCTAAGAAATGATGAAAGGTAACAGTCTTGCCGGGTTGAGGACCTCCTCATAGGTGTTGAGTTGATGGTCCAAGAGACTGGGTCTGTTACACTATGAGATATATGATTTGTAACAGTCTTGCCGGGTTGAGGATCTCCTCATATGTGTTGAGTTGATGATCCAAGAGACTGGGTCTGTTACACTATCCATGTATAGAGATACATGTATCTACATTGCCTACGGGCGTGATTATTGTGACTATGAACCAAAGCAGTAACTCTGAACTCTGAATATCGTATTAAATACTTGTTGGGCCCATAGGTGTCAAGGTTATATGAATGTCCTAAATAATGTTATGAGTTTAATGAAATGAGATGTTGGTTATGGAGTATGATTGATTAATGTTGAAATGTGGTATGCTCATATGACTATGATTTGTGAAATGCATAATTGTGTGGTTAACTTTATATTTATGATGTCGATCTTATCAATAACATATGTGGCATTGCATTTCATTAAAGCATACCGTTAGCATGTTTTATCTTACTAAGCCGTTGGCTTAGCGCGATAGTGTTTAATCGCGCAGGTAGTAGAGTGGATAGAGTTGAACCCGAGAGTTCATCAAGACCTAGTGAGAGTAGACCTTGAAGAATCCATTTTGGGAGCTTAAAGATCAGAGCAGACTTGCCAATCATGTATAAATTTTATGTGTTGTAAAACTTGAGTTTTGATGTATATGAATTTGTAAATATGTAAATACTTTATAACTTCCGCTGTGTAATATTTAAATATGGGGGTTGTCACAAAACCTTTATTTTATGTTGTACTAGAAGTGTAAATCCTTTTTGCAGGTTGTAGTTGAGGTTACAAGGGGGATTTATTGGGAGTGTACTGAGAATGATTTTGTTTGCATTGGTTTGTGTAAAATGTTTTTAAAAATAAGAAAAAAACCGGTTTTGTCGACACTTGGGACTCAATTTTTAGGCGAAACTATGGCAAAAATTTTGTAAAAATCGGAACTAAAATTTGACTAAGTAAAATTGGTAGCAACATTAGGTTAGTGTGGCGCCTCTACTCAGCTTACATATGTAGGTTGGGAAGGTGTGTTACAGGCGACGCCCCAGCTTGCCCACTGCGGCAGTTTTTTTTCGCCGAAGTATTTTTTCCTGTGGCAATTTTTTTCGGCAGCGCAATTTTTTTCAATGCAAATTTTTTGAAACCTAATTCAATTAGGTTTCGGTTTCTTTTTTTTTATTTATATTACTTGCCTTAACTAATTAGGAATAAACTACATCAAACCACTATAAATAAGGACCAAAGACAATTAAATTGGGGGGGGGGGGAATTTCACAGTAGCTTTGAGAATTTGAATCCGAAAGTGAAGTGGAAAAGCAATAATTGAATTCAATTGATTTTTAAGGAGCAGAAAAATGACTTAAGCAATTCAAAGGCAAAAAAGGCTTGTCTTTGGAGCTTGTTCATCCAAGAAGAATTATTTTTGGAGGAATCATCAAAAAAAAGGTATGTATTATATTCTTTGTTTTTATACAGTAGCTAAATTTTCCTTTGTTCTTTTAATTCAAAAATCCCAGAATTCAATCCACCTTTTTGTTCAAAGTTAAAAACATTAATCCGTTGCTTTATTTCCCAAAGAATTTAAAGATATTAATTTTATTTCTTCAAAACCCCAAAACTCCAATTTACTTTCCAAATTATGTAAACTCTTAAAACATATTCTGTTTCTTATAAAAAAAAAACCCTAAAATACTTTTTCCAATTATATAAATCTTTTTTATTTATAAAAACTTTAATTTGTTTGGTTTAAACTTATAAAATCTCATTAAAACATCAAATTGTTTTTCTAAAACCTAATTCAAATTCATCACCCGAGACCCAAATTCTAAAACACTAAAACCCTAATTCAACTTCTAAACCTAAAATATTAAACTTTAACTCCTTTAAAACCTTAAATCTTAATTTTTTTCTAAGCCCTAATCCTTTAAAACATTAAAAAACCATAAAAATATAAATATTTTAAAATTACACAGTAGCTTGAAATCACCATTTTAAACCACAAATCAAAACAATTTTAAAGTGTCTAAAACCTTAGTTTCATGATATCACCATTCAAATATTAATTTAGTTAATCAAAGAGTCTTACCAACCTTTTAAAACATAAAACCCTAATCTATTTTAATTCCATAAAAAGTCACAGTAGCTATAATTGGACTTTTATTTGCTTTATTTAATTTTATACTTGATTATGCTTTGATTTATCTCTTATGCTTTAATTTATTTAATTCTAATAATTGATTTATTTAATTTATCATGGATGGATGTTTATTTTATATTTTGATTAATAACTTTGATGAATGATTTATTTATGATGAATGATTATTTACTTTTATCAATTAATTTAGATTTCCAAAAGTTGTAAGAGGTATGTTTCTACTTGGTGGGTACCTCATTAGTTAAACATCATGTAATTTAATTTGCTTTTCTATTTTAGAACCTATGTAAAGGGCATGTTTCTACCTTTCAGTGGGTGTCCTATTTAGGCATGTGATGTAAGGACATGTTTCCATCCTTGGATGGGTGTCCATTTATTTGCTTTGTTTGGATATTGCTTTGATTTTAATATAATGATGCTTTCTTTTAATTATTATGTGTAATATGGATAATATTGCTATATTTAAGAATTTTATAATATTAATACTTGTAAAGGAGGCCGGTTTCAATGAATCGGGCGTTGTGGGGGTGCTGGGCCATTTCTTACCTTCTCCACACGTACCGAACTTTTCGAACCCATTAGGGTGTTGGGGATTCCTTAGGAATCGAGTCATCCACCCCTTTCTTTTTCCTGGCCCGTCCGGGTGGCGACTTCATTTTCTCTGGACTTAGGTCTGTGTTCTCTAAGGCCCCGAGCCTAAATAGTGCCGAAGTCGCAAGAACCATTCCACCGAGAGTGGGGGCAAAAATCCCCGCTCATAGTGGCGACTCCACTGGGGACAAGAGAAGTTGATTCCGTTGGTCTTTATATTATTCTATTCTTTCTTATAATGATATTATCCATTGCATCATCTTAGATTGCATCGTGTGCGTGAGTTAGGATGCCCGTGTTACTCGTGTTGTGTTGTGTAAGGGATACCATACTTTCACTCAAGGTATGCAGATCGAGCATGGCATAACCACTCATAGCCTCTTACCATTTGGTATATACTTGCTATGGGAACCTAAGACTTTTAACCCAAAGACTAAAGCTCATGTAATTGGCCTAGTTACTTTCCTTAGGTTTTACCCTAAATGCATGTTGTTTGACTATGGTTAATTTATCTTGGCTTAAATCATGGCTTATTTGGTTTGTTCTTTTTCTAATATGACCTAAGTACAGTGTAAGCTCAAAATAAATTTTTCCTTTAAAGTCCAAGAGACCAAAGCTATTTTCAAAAATTTTTCAAGATGGTCTTTGGACATAAGACTTTTTCTAAAAACAAATAAAAAATTCTTTGGCCCATGGCCCAAATACTAAGCCCAAAATCCATTTTTTCTAAAATCTTTTTACAATGGGCTTAGAAACAAAATTATTTTCACCCAACCTTTTCTTACAAAGAGCTTACAAATTATTTAGGTCAATTATGAAATAACGAAAATCAATTGTGGGCCTAGTTTACACTAAGAATAAATTAACCATGGGCTTGTTTTTGGCATGAACCATTAGTTACCTTTTTCAAGTGAGAAATCTATTTATAAAAAACCTCTTAATTTCATTTTAATCCAATATAGCATAAAAGCTACTTTAGTTGGTTGAATGGATTAAAATCTAATTAATGGGAATTATCATGGATGGATTTCCATCTTCAAAAATATAACTATTGGTTGAAACATCCGAGGAAATTATTCGAAAGCAAGATACCCCATGTTGGTATTTTGTTAACCATATACCTAGGAAAAGGGACTTGCCATTCTTGTGTGGATGTTATAAGGTTGGAAGGAACGTCCTATTTTTATCTGTTGATTGTTTGTGCATACATGCATACATGCATACATTTGCATCTCATATCATTGATCCTCTCTGGCTCACAGCCCTGGATTACGATAGTTCTAAAGCTTACAACAATTCGACCTATGCCAGAGATGAAGTATCTAGCAACGACTCAATCACTTGCTCACCAAAAATAATGGAGCCTGAACAAATTCAAAAAATGGTGGATGAAGCCCTCAATGCCAAGATGGAAGAAATCAAAGAGACCCTAGCTGAGACCATGAAGAACCAGTTGACTGCAATATTAGAGAATCATGCCGAGGCATTTGCTAGCACTAAGAAACCAAAGGACAAAGGGAAGACCAAAGTTAGTGAAGTGGTTTTTGATGATGAAAAGGTGATCATTGATGATGATGGTGATTGGGCTCAATACTATCAAGAGGTTCAAGAAAAGAAGAAAGAACCGAAGGCTGTTGAGAAGGCAACTATTGAAAAGACCGAGACATCCGATGTTGAAAAGATGATTGCTGATTTAGAAAAGAAATTTGAGAAGAAGCTGAAAATCGAAGAGATGTCTGAGATCGACAAACTATTTGAACAAGATGAAGAAGTTCCTTATAAATTCAAGATGCCTTCTTTTACTAAGTACAATGGCACCGAAAATCCTCATCTCCATGTGAAGCAGTATATCACTACCATGCAGTCTGCCCGAGCTACTAAGGCTCAAACCTTAAGGTACTTTATGCTCTCATTGGACCCTGTTGTCCAAAACTGGTTCAATACCTTAGATGATGGAACATAAAAGAGTTGGGATCTACTTTACAAAGCCTTCATCCAACAATATGGGTATAATGTTGAGTTAGAAGTTACCTTAATGGAAGTGGAGTCTATTAGGCAAAGGCCGAATGAGAATTTTGTAGATTATGTCAAGAGATGGAGAAACAAGGCCGCTTTGCTCAAGAAGAGGCCCGATGAATCTGATCAAATAAGGATGATCGTGAGAGGTGTCCTGCCCAATCTCCATGAAAGGATGTCTCACACCCTTATAAGGGATTTCAAAGATCTTCTCCAAGCTGGTTTGCAAATTGAAGAATGGGAAAGGGAGAAGAGCCGCTTTGCAACAAAAAGGAACGAGAAAGGGAGCTATCAACCTAGTAGCCAAAGCACACAAAAAGAAGTTGATGTTAATGTGACCGGTCAAGGGAATAAAAGACAATTCTCAGATCTGGGGAAGCCTCTATCTTGGGTTTTTAGCAAGCTGCAAAAGAAAGGGTTGTTACAACCGTTAGCTCCTCGACCACTACATAATCCACTGCCACCAAACTTCAATGCCGAGGCCATCTGTCAATTTCATCAAATGCGAGGGCATGAAACAGATAAATGTGCTCATTTAAGGCATGAGATCTAAGATTTGATTGATAGTGGCCAGCTACCTGAGCCAGATAAGCCCAATACCAAGGACAACCCTTTGCCTAAGTTTGGAAGAGTACCTCCACCGGCAACCTTCATGGTGGGAAAAGGATTGGAAGAAGATTTTATTTTATCATCCTTTCAAGATGGAAATATTGAAGATGTGAAGGGAAAAGAGGCTTAAACTCAACGAACTTTCCTTAGCTTGAATATTGCTTTTCAATTTTACTTTCTTTAATATTTAAATTGGAACAATCATGTTTTTCAAATTTAAATTTGTTTGAATAAATTACTTTCATCAAAATTTTTGTTGGTCTTTGTTCATTTTAGTGCTCAACTGATGAGGAATCTAGCTTGATAATTCATGAATTAATATATTTATGCATCATGACTTGAATGACTTTACTAGATAAGGGAATTGATCTATAGCATTGAGTTGTGTATGCTTACTTAGAGAGGGCTCCTGCATAATTATCTTTGTCTAGGTCTTAGTCAGTCTTAGAACATGCTTTGACAAACTTTCGAGGCGAAATTGAACACTGCTTATTTAAGGGAGAGATGATCTAGGCATTGTTTGGTTAGCCAACAACTAGTATCCACCCAATTAAATATCAATCCCTAGTTATCCCTTTAAGCCTTCATAAAATTTTAGCTTTCTTTTCATTGGCATATAACCCCAACAACCTGCCCTGAGCTGTTGTGATTCTTTTGACAAGTCTTATGATCACTAAGATGAATAGGCAAGAAGATAAAAAAAAAAGCAATGATTAGTCAAGATCATGAGGATAGTTGAAGTTTCAAGACCATGAAGATAGTTGATGTTCTCAAGACCATAAGGGTGATTGATGTTTTCAAGATCATAAGGGTAGTTGAATTGTTCAAGACCATAAGGGTAGTTGAAGTTCACTTAATATCTTTAATATATCAAGACATCATTAGAGTAACAAATGGTTTATCCTTGTTAATGAAGATTTATGTTACTCCCCTCATCCATTATTGGAAGCCCAAGAGACAACTCTTTTAGAGCTAGAACCAAACAAAAAATATCAAAGTAAACAAAAAAAAGAGAGAAGAGGAAAAAAGAAGAAAAAGAAAAGAAAAGGACAAAAAAAAAGAAAAAAAAAGAAAAAAAAACAATAAGAAAAGAAAACGTAAAAAGGTGGTTCAGAAAGCCAACTGAGTTCTCTTTTACCTAAGCAGCAAAAAGCTTCCATTTGGACAGTTTGACTTAAATTGGTCCAACCCAACCAAAGATTCAATCAAAATTGGAGAAAAAGGAGGGAGAACATCCAGTTCTTGAAAGTTCTGTACTTGATAGTCCTACAAGAAAGAAGGACAAAATGATAAACAAAAGGGAAGAGTAAGGAAAGAGAAAGAAGAGGGAAGAGTAAGAAAAATAAAGAGGAAGGAAAAGGGAAAAGAAGAAAAGAAATGAATTTGGGTCTTAAACTTTTTGTAAGGGAAAAGACTGTCCTAATCAAGATCCAGATTAATGCCAAGAAGACAAAAAGAATCTAGTAAGATTGCTCCCAACTGCCTAAAGTTCAAACAAGAAATTTGTAGTGTGAAGGTTTGTCCATTGTGTGACATCAGCTCCAACTTACAAATGGCCTTCATTTAACCCATGTCCCTCATAGACCCCATTTCAAGCCTATCAAAGACCTGTTGATTTCTCTTGATAGGTAGAGTCTATTAGTGGAGATGGTTTGGATAAGCATGCTTATGAGATAGACAGTATTTAAACCAAATGAGACCTTTGGCCAAGTAATTTGTATGTGCCTATCTGAAGTGCAACAATTCTTGCTTAAATAGAAATGATTCCCGAGTTTAGTACGGTAACTAGGGTTGTCATGTTTTAGATATGTTAATTTGGAAAAATCAAGTCCTGAGGTGCATTGACATTAATTTGGCAAAGCCAACATTTGATTTCAAATTAAAATACAAAAATTAATATATATATATATTTCTGTCATACGAAGCCTTCAAGCTAAGGGAAGTATGTTGAACCTCCAAAGGACATATTGGGCAAAGGAAGAAGCTATCAATTGAAATGCTGAGACATAGTTTGAAATGGATGCATCCTTGACTTTGCTGCTTAGGGTCTCCACCACTCATGTTTTCATCATCTTGAAGATAAAAGCCACAAATGCAAAGCTTTTGATCATTCCAATGCAAGACTTGAACAAGCGTCAAAATGGAACCAATGAGAACACTTTTGCTGATCGCCTCGGTCTGTGAGTAGATGGAACGACTATAAGTATTATTCATGCATATCATGCATACATGAGCACATCACATCGCACTTTTTTGTCTTGTGTTGTCTATTCTTTGGCAAATTGAATAGCAAACACCCTGCGAATTAAAGAATCTAAAGAAGATATTGAATCAAGGGGGCATGGAAAGCCCATTGCTTGAGAAAGCTCCAGTAAATTTGCAAAGAGAAGAAATACGTGCTTGTACGAAGAACTAGATGGTAAAAACATCAATCAAAGCTTGCATGGATAAAATATTTGGGAGGCAAGGAGAGGATATAAGGTGCAATTAAAAATAGCTAAATCTTTGCAAAAAGGAAGAACAAAAGAATGGAACATTAGAACTCTCAAAAGAATGAAGATGCAAAAGACAAAAGACCAATCTAGCTAAAAGAGCTGAAGCCAGGGTAAAGACCCGACCTCCAATGGATAAAGACCCGATGTTAAAAGATGAAGATTCATTTTCAAGGATGAAGACCCGATCTCAGAGGATGAAGATCCATTTTGAGGGTGAAAAACCACAATGCATAGAATAACCGGAGCAGTCAGATTTCTCAAATGATAAAAGGTCAGTTAAACTCAATCTCGGGTCCAAGCACCCATTCTCGGGTCCAAGTACCCAAATCAAATCTAATCTCGGGTCCAAGTACCCAAATTAAATCAAAATCAATTCAAATCTCAAGTCAAAGTACCCAGGGTAGGATTGAGTATCAGAATCCAAGTTAGGATCGAGTATCCAAATCCGATTTAGGATCGAGTATCCAAATCCAGTTAGGATCGAGTATCCCAATCAAGTTTAGGATCGAGTATCCGAATCCAAGTTAGGATCGAGTATCCAAATCAAGTTAGGATTGAGTATCCCAATCCAATTTAGGATCGAGTATCCAAATCCAGTTTAGGATCAAGTACCCAAATCCAGTTTAGGATTGAGTATCCAAATCCAGTTAGGATTAAGTATCCCAATTGAGTATCCGAATCTAAGTTAGGATCGAGTATCCAAATCAAGTTAGGATCGAGTATCCCAATCCAGTTTATGATCGAGCATTCCAATCTAGTTTAGGATCGAGTATCCAAAGCCAGTTTAGGATCGAGTATCCAAATCCAGTTAGGATCGAGTGTCCGAATCCAGTTAGGATCGAGTATCCCAATCCAATTTAGGATCGAGTATCCAAATCTAGTTAGGATCGAGTATCCCAATCCATTTTAGGATCGAGTATCCAAATCCAGTTTAGGATAGTATCCAAATCCAGTTTAGGATCAAGTATCCAAATCCGATTTCGGATCGAGTATCCAAATCCAGTTAGGATCGAGTATCCCAATCAAGTTTAGGATCGAGTATCCGAATCCAAGTTTGGATTGAGTATCCAAATAATGGTTTAGTCTAAAATGATTTTTGCTTTAGTATCTAATTTTTATTAATAAAAAATAAAAATAAACAAATAAAAGTCAAAAAAATAAAAATCAGAGTCGGAAAAATCGAAGACGAAAAAATCGTCGCTCGGGCCCGTGGGCATTTAGCCCGCAGGAAATTCCTGCAGGCGAAATAGCTTTTCTATTTTGCTCACAGGATTTTCCTACGAACAAAATAGAATTTCTATTTTTCCCGCAGGAGGGCGACTATTTCGCCCGTAGGAATTTCCTGCGGGCGACGCCCTAGCCTGCCCATTGCCGCAGTTTTCTGCAGCAGTTCTTTTTTGCCAGCGTATTTTTTCCTGCGGCAATTTTTTTCGTCAGCGCAATTTTTTCTGACGCAAATTTTTTGAAACCTAATTCAATTAGGTTTCGGTTTCTTTTTTTTTTATTTATATTACTTGCCTTAACTAATTAGGAATAAACTACATCAAACCACCATAAATAAGGACCAAAGGCAATTAAATTGGTGGGGAAAAATTTCACAGTAGCTTTGAGAATTTGAATCCGAAAGTGAAGTGGAAAAGCAATAATTGAATTCAATTGATTTTTAAGGAGCAGAAACACGACATAAGCAATTCAAAGGCAAAAAAGGCTTGTCTTTGGAGCTTGTTCATCTAAGAAGAATTATTTTTGGAGGAATCATAAAAAAAAAGGTATGTATTAATAAATTCTTTGTTTTTTTTTATACAGTAGCTAAATTTTCCTTTATTCTTTTAATTCACAAATCTCATAATTCAATCCACCTTTTTGTTCAAAGTTAAAAACATTAATCAGTTGCTTTATTTCCCAAAGAATTTAAAGTTATTAATTTTATTTCTTCAAAACCCCAAAACTCCAATTTACTTTTCAAATTATGTAAACTCTTAAAACATATTCTGTTTCTTATAAAAAAAAAACCCTAAAATAATTTTTCCAATTATATAAATCTTTTTTATTTATAAAAACTTTAATTTGTTTGGTTTAAATTTATAAAATCTCATGAAATCATCAAATTGTTTTTCTAAAATCTAATTCAAATTCATCACCCGAGACCCAAATTCTAAAACACTAAAACCCAAATTCAACTTCTAAACCTAAAATATTAAACTTTAACTTCTTTAAAACCTTAAATCTTAATTTTTTTCTAAGCCCTAATCCTTTAAAACATTAAAAAACCATAAAAATATAAATATTTTAAAATTACACAGTAGCTTGAAATCACCATTTAAAACTACAAATCAAAACAATTTTAAAGTGTCTAAAACCCTAGTTTCATGATTTCACCATTCAAATATTAATTTAGTTAATCAAAGAGACTTACCAACCATTTAAAACATAAAACCCTAATCTATTTTATTTCCATAAAAAGTCACAGTAGCTATAATTGGACTTTTATTTGCTTTATTTAATTCTATACTTGATTATGCTTTGATTTATCTCTTATGCTTTAATTTATTTAATTTCAATACTTGATTTATTTAATTTATAATGGATGGATGTTTATTTTATATTTTGATTAATAGCTTTGATGAATGATTTATTTATGATGAATGATTATTTACTTTTATCAATTAATTTAGATTTCCAAAAGTTGTAAGAGGTATGTTTCCACTTGGTGGGTACCTCATTAGTTAAACATCATGTAATTTAATTTGCTTTTCTATTTTAGAACCTATGTAAAGGGCATGTTTCTACCTTTTAATGGGTGTTCTATTTAGGCATGTGATGTAAGGACATGTTTCCATCCTTGGATGGGTGTCCATTTATTTGCTTTGTTTGGACATTGCTTTGATTTTAATATAATGATGCTTTCTTTTAATTATTGTGTGTAATATGGATAATATTGCTATATTTAAGAATTTTATAATATTAATACCTGTAAAGGAGGCCAGTTTTAATGAATCGGGTGTTGTGGGGGTGCTGGGCCATTTCTCACCTTCTCCACACGTACCGAACTTTTCGAACCCATTAGGGGGTTGGGGATTCCTTAGGAATCGAGTCATCCACCCCTTTCTTTTTCCCGGCCCGTCCGGGTGGCGACTCCATTTTCTCAGAACTTAGGTCTGTGTTCTCTAAGGCCACGAGCCTAAATAGTGCCGAAGTCGCATGAACCATTCCACCGGGAGTGGGGACGAAAATCCCCGCTCACACTTATGTATGCATGATTTGTATGAATGATACTTACAATGGTTCCATCGACCCATAGGCCGAGGTGATCTGCTAAAGTGTTCTCATTGGTTCCTTCTAGATGCTCGTTCAGGTATTGCATTGGACTGGCAGAAGACTTCATATTTATGGCTTTTATCTTCAAAATGTTGAAAACATGAGTAGTGGAGGCCCAAGCAGTAGAGATACATCCATTTCAAATTAGGATTCAGCAAGCCAGTTGGTAACTTCTTCATAATCTTACAAATAATCCTTTATTTTGCCCAATGTGTCTTTCGAGATTCGACGATGTAACATACTTCTCTTAACTTGAAGGTTTATGCAAAAAAATATTTTTTTAAAATTTAATTTTTTGAATTTTGATTTTTGATTTTGAAATCAAATGTTGGCTTTGCCAAATCAATGTCAATTTACTTAAAGACTCAACTTTTTCAAATTAACACATCCATTACATCATAACACTAGTTTTCATACTAAACTCGGGAATTATTTCCATTTGAACAAGAACTGTTGCACTTTAGATAGGCACATACACATTACTTGGCCAACGGTCTCATTGATTTTGAATATTGTCTATCTCATATGCATGCATATTCAAATTATCTCTACTAATAGACTCTACCTACCAAGAGAAATCAACATGTCTTTAATAGGCTTGAAACGTGGTCTATAAGGGACACGAGTTAAAAGAAGGTCATTTGTATGTTGGAGCCATTGTGACACTATGGGAAAACCCTCACACTATAAATTTCTTATTTAGACAGTTGGAAGCATGAAAAGATAGAGCTTTGAACATTCTTCTTTCTTCTTGACATGAATCTGGATCTTGATTAGGACAGTCTTTGCCTTTAAAAAAAGTTTGGTACCCATATTCCTTTCCTTTTCTTCTTTTCCCATTCTCTCTCTGTCTCTTTTCAAGTACAGGACATTCAAGAACTAGATGACCTTTCTTTTATCTCTCTAATTTTGGTTGAATTTCTATCTAGGTTGGACTAATTTAAGTCAAACTGTCTTTGCCTTCTACTGCTTTAGGTAAAGGAAAACTTGGTTGGCTTTTTGAACTGCCTTTTGCATTTTATATTCTTTTCCTTTTCTTATTTCTTCTCTTCTTCTTCATATTCTTCTTCTTCTTCTTCTTCTTCTTCTTCTTCTTCTTCTTCTTCTTTTCCTTTCTTCTATCTTCTTCTCCTTTCTCCTTTTTCCTTTTTGTTTTCTTTCTTTCTTTTTTCTTTCTCTTCTTTTCTTTTTATTCCTTAGTCATCATAAGACTTGCCAAAAGTGTAACAATAGCTTAGGGTAGGTCATTAGGTTTACTAGCCAATAAAGAGTAAGCTAAAATTTATGAAGGCTCAAAGGGATAATTAGGGATTGATATTTAATTTGGTGGATACTAGTTGTTGGCTCACCAAACAATGCCTAGATCATTTCTCTCTTAAACAAGCAGAGTTCAATTTTGCCTTGAAAGTCTGTCAAAGCATGTTCTAAGACTAACTAGGACCTAGACAAAGGTAATTATGTAGGAGCCCTCTCTAAGTAAGCATACACAGCTAAATGCTATAGAATAATTTCCTCACCTAGTAAAGTCATTCAAAAAATGATGCATAGATATATTAATTTATGATTATCAAGCTAGATTCATCATTGGTTGACCACAAAAATGAAAACATAATTGTTCTAATTAAATATTAAAGAAAACAAAATAAAAAGAGCAACACTTAAGCTAAGGGAAGTTTGTTGAGTTGAGCTTCTTCTCTCTCTACATCTTACATACTCTCATCTTGAAAAGAGGATAAGACAAAATCTTCCTCCAATCCTCTTCCTACCATGAAGGTTGCTGGCAAAGGTACTCATTCAAATTTAGGCAAATGATTGCTCATAGTATTGGGTTTATCAGGCTCAGGTAACTTTCCACTGTCGATCATATCTTGGATCGAGTGTATTTATCCATCTCACGCCCTTTCATTTGATGAAATTGATAGAAGGCCTCAACATTAAAGTTTGATGGAAGAGGATTATGTAACAATCGAGGAGCCAATGGTTGTAATAACCCCTTCTTTTGTAGCTGGCTGAAAATCAAAGATAGAGGTTGCCCTAGCTCTGAGAACTGTCTTCTATTTCCTTAACCAGTTGCATTAACATCGACTCCTTCTAGGTACTTTGATTACCAGACTGATAATTTTATTTTGTAGAAAAATAGTTCTTCTCTCTTTTCCACTCTTCAATTTGTAATCCAGCTTGGAGAAGATCTTTGAAATCCCTTATAAAGGTGTGAGACAACCTTTCACAGAGATTGGGCAGGACATCTCTGACTATCATTCTGATTTCGTCTGACTCATCAGGCCTCCTTTTGAGAAGTTCAACCTTATTTCTCCATCTTTTCACGTAGTCAATAAAGTTTTCATTCTGCTTTTGCCTGATAGTCTCCACCTCCATCAAGGTAACTTACAACTCGATATTGTACCCATACTGTTGGATGAAATCTTTATATAGTGTATCCCAATCTCTTTGGGTACTTTCTTCCAAGGTATTGAACCAATTATGCACAACAAGATCCAATGAAAGCATGAAATACCTTAGAGTTTGAGACTTGGTGTGAGCGAAGATTTTTACCCCCACTCCCGGTGGAATGGTTCTTCCGACTTCGTCATTGTTTAGGCTCGGGGCCTTAAAGAACACGGGTCTAAGTCTGGAGAAAATGGAGTCACCACCCGGATAGTACCCAAAGAACAAAAGGGGTGGATGACTTGATTCCTAAGGAATTCCCAACCCCCTAATAGGTTCAGAAAATTAGGTACATATGGGGAAGGTGAGAAATGACCCAGCACCCCCACAATGCCTGGTTCATTAGAACCGGCCTCCTTTGCAGGTCTTAATATTATAAAATTCATAAATATAACAATATTATCCATACTACATACGATTATTAGAATAAGTAAATACTTTATTAAAACCACAACAATGTCCAAACAAAACAAATAAATGGACACCCATCCGAGGATGGAAACATGTCCTTACATCATTTAATATCTAAAACTAAATAGGACACCTACTGAAAGGTGGAAACATATCCTTTACATTGATCCAAAACTTTAAAATAAGCTAAATTGCATGATGCTCACAATATGAGGTACCCAAAACATGGAAACATACCTCTTACAATATTTTGAAACCAAAGCAAATCAATAAAAATAACCAACCATCCATTATAAATAAATCATTCATCAAAGACATCAAATATCAATCAAAATATATAATAAACATTCATCTAGCTTAAATAAAATAGTAAGTATATAAATTTAGGGTTTATGCATCAATTAGGGTTTCTTGGGTTTTATGTTTAACAATTATGGTTTTGTATATACTGGATTAATTAATTGAGAAGCATTTAATATAAAAGAAATAATATGGCTACTTGATGTTTGAATTAATGATTAGGTTTGAAATAAATTAGGATTTTGAATATAAAGAATGGATGTTTTGGATTTAGGGTTTTGAAAGTTTTATGAAAATAATATTAATGTTTAGGGTTCAAATAGATAAGATTGAAGATCATGAAAATTGGATTTTAAGTTAGGTATTTGGAAAGAAGAGGCTACTGTGAATCTTCAGAAAAATAGATTTGGTTAGGGGTTTAAGAAAACAAATTATTGTTTTGTGGTTTTAGAAAAGTGTAATTAGGGTTTTAGATTTCAAAAATTAGTTTTACGGGTACATTAGGTATTAGGGTTTTGAAAAATAATTTTTAGAATTTTAAAAAAAGTTTAGATGATAAGTAGAATAATTGATCAATATGCCTGACAAAAACATCACCTATTGTATGTTTAAATAATTGATCTAATTGAGTGATGAAGCTACTATAAACATAAATAAGTAAGTAGAAATTCAAACCTCCGTTGTTGGTTCCACCACAATTTTGAATTCTGGTTGAACAATAACAAAGACAGTGTCGCTGCCTTTGATGGATTGTATATTGCTTGCTGACTGCCTCTTCCTCCTTCAAGTTCAAGGTTCTGAATCTATTCTGAAAAAGTCTGAATAATTCTTGAATAGAATTCAAATTCTCAAAAATCTGATCTGTAACACCCCTATACCCCATATACGTACACTGCATGCTACTACGATCGTAATATACGTATACTGAATATAGGAATGCCACGGTTTACTAAACAAATGGCTCACTTCTTTATACAATAATATAAGCAAACCTAAACAATTAGGTTATACTATGAGACACAGTAGATAAAATATTTATTCAATACGCAGCAGAAAATAAAACAGTATTTACAAATACATATACATCAAAACTCAAGTTTTACAAAACATAAGTTTTATACATGTTTGGCAGTCAGTCTTTGATCTTTAAGCTCACAATCTACACTTCAGAATCTAAACTCGACTCGGCCTAGAGAAACTCTCCGGTTCTTCCCTGTCTCCTGCGCGATGAATCACAATCGCGCTAAGCCAACGGCTTAGTGGTACAAACTACCATAATATTATGCTTCAATGCAATGCCAATGTCATACAATCAAGTTTCAAAAACAATTCAAAAGAATATTATATTTCAAACTCCTTACCTTGTTCAATAACTTATTAACACATTCATGAAGTACTACTCACAATTTTCACATCCATACACATATTACACATCATGTTGTATTTTCATAGTTTCATTACTCAACATAGCTTTCCAAGCCACATTCATTTTCAATAAGTTACTTATGTATTATAATCATCTCAAAACATTATATCTCACTCCATAGTTCATATTGAAGCAAAGATAAGCATGTCTCATTATTCATTTATTTCACCATTCATGATTCACATTGAAAACAAAGACAAGCATGGGCCCAAAATACATTAATATGCCATTCAACTTTCAGAGTTAATGTTTTGGTTTAATTATCACATTTATCATTATCATTATCCCAACTAGGCTTCAAGGATTTAGGTTCAACCAAGCTTCAAGGGGAACAAAGCATGCTAAGTATCAACCCAACTTGGCTTCAAGAACCAAACCCAACCTAGCTTCAAGGGTTGTAACATCTCAATTAGGCTTCAAGGACTAGACCCAACCAAGCTTCAAGGGGAGTTAAGCATGCTAAACTTCAACCCAACTTGGCTTCAAGGATCAAGCCCAACCTAACTTCAAGAGATTGTTACTATAGGCATGCCACCAACAACAAAACTCTGAAAATGGAATAACACATTAGTCACACAATTCATTCATTAATTCATTATCAATTTCATTCTCATTTTCTCATCATTATTTAGGCAACCATGCCTCAATCATCTCATTTACATAATTATAGCCAATAACAATGGCTTCACATCTCTTCAATAGAGTATACATATCCAATTACATTGAACATCATCATCAAGGCAAACATGCCTCAATTATCTCATTTCACATTAAAACAACTCATCATTGAAGTATTCATCATAACCAATTGCATTGCACATACATTTCATATTTCATCATATCATCATATCTTTAGAATCTTCAACATACATTCCACAAAGTTCACATTATGCAAAACATAACATTATTAATATGTATCAACAATGCAATGGATTACTTAACACCTTTACAATCAAATGTATTAAGTATCAAAATCATGTAAATGTATGCAACCATGTAGTTTGTACTTACCTTAAGAACAACTCACACCAATCTACACCCTTCCTCTTCCAAGAATCCACAACACTCAAGTTAAGGCAAATCAACCTCTTCACAACCTAATCCAAAAGAAACACATACACACTTAATTACAAATACACATAAATCTTCAATACAATTACACCTATTAGTCTCATACTAGACCCATAGATCATAAATTACAAGCCAATATCTCTCTCTAAGACCCCACGGTCGTAGCCTCCCAACCCCCACGGGCGTGGGTTACCAAATGGTTCTGCCTCCCTTGCTCCAAACCCCCCACGGCCATGGCTTCCAATGGCCACGATCGTGGCAGCCAAGGGCCACGGGCATGGCATCCAAGATGCTTCTATTTGGACCAAATTCACATATTCTATGCTTCTAACTTCATCAAACACAATTATCATGAAGATTAACAAAAATAATTAACCAAACTCAACATCTACAACAACCACCAACACAAAACCCTAACACAAACACAACTTACACACTTCCAACACCAACATCAACCTAACTTCTTATCTTTAATTCATTTCCAACACTTTCAAACATACCACAATCAAACACACTCTTACTATCAACAACAAGCTATCAAACTCAAACACAATCTCAATTAAAACAAAAGAAATCAAGAGAGAACTTACCAAAGTTGATGAAACTTCACAATTTTCCAATTTAATCACTTGAATCTTCCTTCAATTTGATCTTAGAAATCAAAACCTCTCTTGCTCTCTTGCTTCTTTGTGATGCCCGGCCAACCAAATGGAAAAGAAGAAAATGAAGAAGAAAAATGAAGCAAAGTTAAATATTATTCTTCACTTAAATCTCCACCAAGCAAAAATAATAATAAAATAATCCAATTTCTCTCTTCCATTCATTTTACTTTTCCCATTTTCCATTAATTAAATAAAATGAATAAATATCTTTCTTTGACCATCCCATTTTGACTTGTGTATATGTTGTATATATTTATATATATACAACATATACACTCTCTTCACTTCCTCTCTCTTCTCAATTTAACATAGACACTTAATCCAATTACAACAATAATACCAAAACTTCTAGGGCACACTTTGGGATATTACAATTCTCCCCCTCTAAAAAAAAATTTCGTCCTCGAAATTACCTGATATAAAGTTTGAAACAGTTGAGGATACTGATCTCGCATCGTTTGTTCACTCTCCCAAGTTGCCTCTTCCTTTGCATGATTCTTCCAAAGAACCTTCACTAGTGGCACTTTCTTATTTCTCAATTCTTTCACTTCATGTGCCAAAATAGCAATTGGTTCTTCTTCAAACGTCAGATCCGAATTCACCTCAATAAATTCAACTGGTAAAATATGAGATGGGTCTGATCTGTACCTCCACAACATAGAAACATGGAAAACATTATGGATTCTATCCAACTCAGGCGGCAAAGCAAGACGATAAGCAACTGGTCCAACTCTTTCTAATATCTCATACGGACCAATAAAACGAGGACTCAGCTTTCCTCTTCGACCAAATCTTAAAATCTTTTTCCAAGGAGATACTTTCAGAAATACTTTATCTCCAACATCAAATTCTATGTCTCTCCTCTTCAAATCTGAATAAGATTTCTGTCGGTCTGAAGCTGCTTTCAACCGATCCCTAATTATCTTCACTTTCTCTTCCGTCTCTTTAACCAAATAAGGACCAATCAATTTGTCTTCACCAAGTTCATTCCAACATAAAGGTGTTCGACATCTTCTACCATACAATGCCTCAAATGGTGCCATACCAATACTGGATTGATGACTGTTGTTATAGGCAAATTCCACAAGTGGCAAAAATCTGTCCCAACTTCCAGAGAAATCAATGACACAGCTTCTCAACATATCCTCTATAATCTGTATCACTCTCTCTGACTGCCCATCTGTCTGTGGATGAAAAGTAGTGCTAAAGTGCAATCGAGAACCCAATGCACCATGTAAACTCTTTCAAAATCTCGAAGTGAACCTAGGATCTCGATCAGACACTAAAGAAATTGGGACTCCATGTGTAATATCCCAAAGTATACCCTAAAAGTTTTAGAGTTACTGTTGTATTTGGATTTAAAGTATATGTTTAATGGAAAGAGAAAGGAAGATAAATTAATAATAAAGGACATATTATAAGAGATAGATGTATAAGGAGGATAATATGTATACATATGGTATTTGGAAAATATGGAAAATATAAATACAATATATAAGAGATATACATATACATCACATATACATAATGTATAAAGTGGTGTAGGAAAAGTGAGTTTGTATAATAATAATAATAATAATAATAATAATAGAAAAAGAAGAAAGGAAAGTCAAAAGAAGAAAGTGGTGGTGGAAAGTGGTGGTTTAGAAATATTAATTATATTATTATATATATATATGATAAGTATGAGAAAAAGAAGAAAAGATATTCTTTCCTTCTTCTTCTTCTTCTTGGACGAGAGAGAGAGAGAAAGAGAGAGAGAGGAGATAGAGAGAGAGAAAGGTGATTTTAATTACACACATCAAATTCTTAAGGGATTTAAGAGAATTGAAGGTGGAGATTGAAGATTTGGCAAAATATTCAAGTAAGTGTTTATCTCTTTGAGTTGATTTCTATTGATTTTGTTTATATTTGATTTGGTTAGTGTGTGAAGATAATGATAGTAAAATATTAAAGGTTATAGATATGTTGAATTGGAATTTTGATAATGATTATATAATTATTTGTGAGGATGATGATGGATTATTGAAATTGGTTAGTAAGGGTTTAATATGTATGAGTTGGAGAATTGAATAATTGATGTATGATTGAGGTATGTTTGTGTTTAATGAAGTTAAAAACATAGAATACATGAGTTTGGTCCGGAAACAGAGGTATTTTGGATACCACGCCCGTGGCCTTGGCTGCCACGACCGTGGCCATTGGAAGCCATGGCCGTGGAGGTGTCGAACAAAAGAGACAGATTCACTTTCTATGCCACGGCCGTGGGGGTTTTAGAGCAATTGGGCAGAATTGTTTGGTATGCCACGCCTGTGGGGGTTGGGAGGCCATGACCGTGGGGTCCTAGAGAGAGATGTTGATTTGTAATTTGTGATCTAAAGGTCTAGTATGAGGTTCATAAGTGAATAATTGTATGGGGATTCATGTATTTTATCATTTTATTTGGATTAGGTTGTGAAGAAAGTGGATTGCCCTAATTCAAGTGATGAAGAGTTCTTGGAAAAGGAAGTGTATAGATTGGTGTGAGTGGTTCTTAAGGTAAGTACAAACCCTATTTGGTTGCATATATTTATATGCCTTGGACCTTAACACATTTGTTTATAAATGTGTTAAGTAATCTATTACATTGTTGATGCTTATGAATAATGTAAATTGCTATGTATATATATATATCAATGATGAAATATGAAATGTGAAAGAGGTGCTGACATGATGAAATATGACAAGTGAAAGATATGATGATCATCAAAAAGGTATGTGCAATGTAATTGGTTATAATGAATACTTGTATGATAAATTGCTTTAATGTGATTTGAGATTTATGAGATGTAATGCCTCATGTTGAATATTTAAATGATGAATTGATTTAATGTGAATTGAGATATAATGAGGTGTGAAGCCAATGTGATTGGTTATGAAGAATCAAATGAAATAAGTGGGGCATGTGTGCCTAGATGATAATATTCAATACAATTAATCATGTATTCTCTATTAATGAGATGAGGAGCCATGATTGTTGGCTATGATGATGCAAATGAATTATAATTGAGGCTAAGTTGCCTATTTGATTATGAGAATGAAATGAGAAATAAAGTGAGAAAGAAATGTACATAGATATAAATAAATGAAAAGATTGTGTGCCTAATGTGTTATTCAACTTTCAGAGTTCTGAGTTTAGCGCATGCCAATGAATCACTGGATAGGTGAAAAGACCGGGTCGTAAGCCGATTCCAGTTGAAAAATGTGAAATGTGATGTTTTTGGGGTGAAAAGACTGGGTCGTAAGCCTCAAAAGCAGTAACAGTCTAGCCGGGTTGAGGATTTCCTCGGTTCTAACCGGGTAGAGGTCCAAGAGACTGGGTCTGTTACACTATCCATGGATAGAGATATATATATATATATATATGTTGCCTACGGGCTTGATGATCATGATATGGACCAAAGCAGTAACTCTGAACTTTGAATAACATATTAGTTTCGTTTTGGGCCCATGCTTGTCTTTGTTTAAATATGATTCATGAAATGTGCAATGAATGAATAATGAGACTTATGCTCGTCTTTGTTTATATGTAAATTATGCAATAATAGATAATGTTATGAGATATATGATGATAATTACGAAATGAAAGGATTTCGATATATATAAGTAAAGTAATGAAAGTGAAGGTGGCTTGAAACAAAATTATGTTGAATGATGAGATGTGCAAGTACAACATTAAAATACATTATGATGTATAATATGAATGTGGATGTGAACATTGTTAATATTATTTTATGAATGTTCTAATAAGACATGGAATTGTGGTTTGTATCAATAATATATGTGTGCATGGATATAATGATGAGATTAGTAGAAATACATGTATATATGGAAGGTGTAATTGAAATAGGAAAACATGATAAGAAAATAATGATATATGAAATTAACATATGAATATGATTTTCTATAACGTATGTTTATAATATTTATTTGTACTACTAAGCTCTCTGGCTTAGCGCGGTTATGTAATAGCGCAGGTGAGTAGGTGGTAGATCTAAAGTTAATCGGTATGCCACGAGAAAGGTAAGAGTGTTCTGAGACCAACTAGAAGGTGATGCATACATGTACGATTTAATTATGTTGTATTTTGATAAAAATGTATTCATGTATATAAAGGAATTTTGGTAAAAATAAGATTATTGTATATAGGTAAGATCATTGAAAGGATAATGGTTTTGTAAATGTTCTTTAAATAAAATGTATTATTGTCTGGAACACTGATAAAAGTTTTAATCTGTAACAAAAAGTGGCATTCTTATACTTTATATACGTACTGTATGTATACTCGGTATATGTATAGTACTTATATAGAGTATGGGGGTGTTACACCATGTAACTTCACTATCTCATTGATATACAGCTCAGCCAATCTCTCAAGAGAATAGTCCATCCGAACTGGAAGAAAATGAGCTGTCTTAGTTAATCGATCAACAATCACCCAAATAGCATCATACTTCTTCTGAGTCAATGGAAAACTAGACACAAAATCCATTGTCACTCTCTCCCATTTCCATTCAGGCACTATTAAAGGTTGAAGCAACTATGTTGGAACTTGATGCTCAGCTTTCACCCTCTGACACGTGAGACACTTGGATACAAACTCCGCTATGTCTCTCTTCATACCTAACCACCAGTAATGCTGCTTTAAATCATGGTACATCTTTGTACTCCCAGGGTGCATAGCAAAAACCGATTGATGTGCTTCCTCTAAAATAATCTTCCTCAAACTAGCATCATCAGGAATACACAACCTATCTTTAAACCAAAGGCTACCATCACTACTCACATGAAAATATCTACTTTCTCCATTTTGGCAACCTTACACAATCTTTTGAATTTTCTCATCAACCCATTGAGCCTCTTTTATCTGATCCAATAATACCGGTCTTAATTGCAATTGAGCCAACAATGCACCATCATATGATTCAAAACTAACATGCAACGCTCTCAACTCAACAAGCAACGAGAGCGAATAGACAACCAAACCTGCCAAAGACTTCCGACTCAAGGCATCAGCAACAACATTTGCCTTACTAGGATGATAATCAATCAAACAATCATAATCTTTAATCAACTCCAACCACCGTCTCTGTCGAAGATTCAGCTCCTTCTGAACACCCAAATATTTCAAACTTTTATGATATGTATAGATAAAATACTTCTCCCCATACAAGTAGTGTCGCCAAATCTTTAAATCAAACATTATGGCTGCTAACTCCAAATCATGCGTCGGATAATTAAGCTCATTCGGCTTCAACTGTCAAGAAGCATAAGCTACAACTTTACCCTCTTGCATCAAAACACAACCTAAACCATTATGTGAAGCATCACTGTAAATCACATATGGTTTATCTTCCACAAGCAAAGTAAGAACAGGCGCTTGAGTTAACATCTCTTCCAACTGCTCAAAACTAGCTTGACACTGATCTGTCCACACAAATCTAACTCCCTTCCGAAGTAATCTGGTGAGTGGAGTAGCTATCAAAGAAAAACCTTTCACAAAGCGTCGATAATAGCCTGCCAAACCCAAAAAACTTCTAACTTCAGTTACAGACTTTGGTGGACTCCAATTCAAAATGGCCTCAACTTTACTCGGATCAACTCTTATACCGTCTGCTGAAACTATATGACCGAGAAAAGTCACTTGATCCAGCCAAAACTCACACTTTAACAGCTTAGCATACAATTGATTCTCTCTTAAGATCTGCAACACAATCCGTAGATGCTTATCATGCTCCTCTTCATTATGCGAATACACCATAATATCATCAATGAAAACCACCACAAATTGATCTAGGTAGGGCCTAAACACCCTATTCATCAAATCCATGAAAGCTGCAGGTGCATTCATCAATCCAAAAGGCATCACCAAAAACTCATAATGCCCATACCTTGTGCGAAAAGCTGTCTTAGAAACATCTTCAGCTCTAACCCTCAACTAATGGTACCCTGATCTCAAATCAATCTTAGAAAACATTGTTGCTGCCTTCAATTGATCAAAGAGATCATCAATCCTAGGCAAAGGATACTTATTCTTGATAGTCACTTTATTCAATTGCCTATTATCAATGCATAATCTCAAAGTACCATCCTTCTTTTTCACAAACAAAACAGGAGCTCCCCATGGAGAAACACTAGGGCGAACAAACCCTTTATCCAACAACTCCTGCAACTGCACCTTCAACTCTCTCAACTCAGCAGGTGCCATTCGATAGGGAGTAATAGAGATAGGAGTGGTACCAGGCAACAAATCGATACCAAACTCAACCTCTCTCTCAGGGGGTAACCCTGGCAACTCCTCAGAAAAAACATCTGGAAATTAAGCAACTGTGGGTATACTATCAAGTTGAGAACCCACTACTCTGGTATCCACTACATGAGCAAGATAAGCATCACACCCTTTTCTAATCAACCTTCTAGCTGCTACAGCTGATACAAACAAGGATGCAAGTTGTCTCTGCTCACTAGACACCATCACAATTCTACCATCACCGGTTCTCAGGGGAACACATTTCTTTTGACAGTCTACCATAGCTCTATGCTTAGACAACCAATCCATGCCTAAAATCAAATCATATTCCTTAAAAGGCATTTCAATCAAATCACCCAAAAACTCCTCACCTTGCACCACAACTGCACTATCTCGGTGCACCTTACTCACCACAACACTATGTCCTAAAGGATTTGTCACCAACACATCAAATACTAAGGACTCGGCAATATGGATGCACTTATGTATGAATGAGTAGATCCTGGATCAATCAAAGCAAGAACTGGAATATCAAATAAAGAAAATGTACCCGCTATAACTGCCGAAGCATCCAGCTGCCTCTGCATCACATATACTCTCTGAGAAGATCCGGCCTCATCTGGCCTACTACCTCTGGATGAAGATCCTCCTCTCTGACTAAACTCAGGTCTACCACCTCTACTGAAACCTCTGCCCCCTCGACCACCTCTGCGGACACTGGGTCGAGAAGCTGCAGTATCAGTCTGTCTATCATCCTGCATCTCAGGGCAATCTTTAATAAAATGAGCTGGTGACCCACATATAAAATATACTCCCGATCCACCCGTCTTCCAACAAAAACCCCCATGGGTCCTACCACAATGAACACATACAGGTGGAGTAGATCTCTGAACCCCTGGAGTCGGAGCACTAGCTACAGAAACTGTAGGTCTCGGTCTCTGCCTCTGATACTGAACTGATCTGCCCGACTGCCTCTGGCTCCTACTGATTCTCGGAACAAAACTTCCTCGGCCTCTCTTCATAGACAAAGACCCTACCTCAAACTGGGATCTCTTTACTCTGGTCTCTTCCTCAGTACCAGCTGCTGCAATACCATGTGCTCTCTCAACACTTCTAGCTGCTGCAACTAGCTGAGAAAAATCCTGATACCGAGAACCAGCAACAATGCACATAATAGAGGGCCTCAATCCCTCCTCAAATCTTCTGCACCGGTCAATTTCATCAGAGATAATCTCCCCGGCATAGTGACTCAATCGGATATACTCAATCTCATATTCTGTCACTGTCCGGTTGTCTTGCCTCAAATTCAGGAATTCCATCTTCTTAACATCTTTATACTCCCTCGGAGTATATTTCTGCTCTAACTCCCTCAAAAAATCACCATAAGATAATGTAGGTGGATCATCCATGGCATGAGGAACTGTCTTCCACCAATCATAAGCATCTTTCTGAAGAAGGGATCTAGCATAATCTAATTTTTCATCAGGAGTGGCTTGCAACTGGATAAATATCCTCTGCACTTTATCCAATCACTGCTCAGCTAATGCAGGATCTGTAGTGCCCAAGAAATCCTCAGCTCCATACTTCCTCAATTTATCATAGTGCCTCACCGGCACTTGAGGCTGTGGTGGCGGTGGCGGTGGCGGCTGCACTGGAGCTCCCCTCAACAATTCTACTACATGTCGTAACCAACCCGGCGGAACCTCATCAGCAGCTGATCTCTCTGGCATAGAAGCAGGGGCCTCACTAGCTCTCTCAACTCTAACTCCATCTCTACCCTCTTCAGGAGCTACACTCTCAGCACTTCCTTCTACTAACTGACGTGACTGAGATACCATCACTACCTATATCTGCAAACACAGCAGAATATAACTCATTAAAGATCAAAGACTGCCAATACCAAAATATGTATCTTATTTAAAAATCAACTTTTAAAATCAAAATGTTTCTTTTTCTTACATTTTACCTAGGTTGAGAATCTCAAACCTAGGCTCTGATACCAAAACAATTGTAACAGCCCTATACCCCGTATACGTACATTGCATGCTACTACGATCGTAATATACGTATACTGAATATAGGAATGCCACGATTTACTAAACAAATGACTCACTTCTTTATACAATAATATAAGCAAACCTAAACAATTAGGTTATACTATGAGACACAGTAGATAAAATATTTATTCAATACACAGCGGAAAATAAAACAGTATTTACAAATACATATACATCAAAACTCAAGTTTTACAAAACATAAGGTTTATACATGTTTGGCAGTCAGTCTTTGATCTTTAAGCTCACAATCTACACTTCATAATCTAAACTTGACTCGGCCTAGAGGAACTCTCCGGTTCTTCCCTGTCACCTGCGCAATGAATCACAATCACGCTAAGCCAACGGCTTAGTGGTACAAACTACCATAATATTATGCTTCAATGCACTGCCAATGTCATACAATCAAGTTTCAAAAATAATTCAAAAGAATGTTATATTTCAAACTCCTTACCTTGTTCAATAACTTATCAACACATTCATGAAGTACTACTCACAATTTTCACATCCATACACATATTACACATCATGTTGTATTTTCATAGTTTCATTACTCAACATAGCTTTCCAAGCCACATTCATTTTCAATAAGTTACTTATGTATTATAATCATCTCAAAACATTATATCTCACTCCATAGTTCATATTGAAGCAAAGATAAGCATGTCTCATTATTCATTTATTTCACCATTCATGATTCACATTGAAAACAAAGACAAGCATGGGCCCAAAAGACACTAATATGCAATTCAACTTTCAGAGTTAATGTTTTGGTTTAATTATCACATTTATCATTATCATTATCCCAACTAGGCTTCAAGGATTTAGGTTCAACCAAGCTTCAAGGGGAACAAAGCATGCTAAGTATCAACCCAACTTGGCTTCAAGAACCAAACCCAACCTAGCTTCAAGGGTTGTAACATCTCAATTAGGCTTCAAGGACTAGACCCAACCAAGCTTCAAGGGGAGTTAAGCATGCTAAACTTCAACCCAACTTGGCTTCAAGGATCAAGCCCAACCTAACTTCAAGAGATTGTTACTATAGGCATGCCACCAACAACAAAACTCTAAAAATGGAATAACACATTAGTCACACAATTCATTCATTAATTCATTATCAATTTCATTCTCATTTTCTCATCATTATTTAGGCAACCATGCCTCAATCATCTCATTTACATCATTATAGCCAATAACAATGGCTTCACATCTCTTCAATAGAGTATACATATCCAATTACATTGAACATCATCATCTATGTAACACCCCTTCCCGACCTACGTGTGTAAGCTGAGTAGAGGCCCCACACTATCCTAATGTTGCTACCACTTTTACTTAGTCAAATTTTAGTTCCGATTTTCACAGAAATTTTGCCATAGTTTCGCTTAAAAATTTAATCCCAAGTGTCGACAAAACTGGTTTTTTTTCTGATTTTTGAAAACATTTTTACACAAACCAATGCAAACAAAATCATTCTCAGCACACTTCCAATAAATCCCCCTAATAACCTCAACTACAACCTACAAAAAGGATTTACACTTCTAGTACAAAATAAAGTAAAGGTTTATTATGAAATACAGCAGATAAAATATTTGTTCACTATGCAACGGAAAGTAACAATATTTACAAATTCATTTACATCAAAACTCAAGTTTTACAACACATAAAATTTATACATGTTTGGCAGGCAGTCTTCGATCTTAAAGCCCATTATTCACTCTTCAAAATCTAGGCTCGACTCGGCCTAGAGGAACTCTCTGGTTCTTCCCTGTCACCTGCGCGAAGAATCACATTCGCGCTAAGCCAACGACTTAGTGGTACAAACTACAGTGCTATGATGCTTTAATGCCATGCTAATGTCACACAATCAAGATTCAAGATCAATTCAAGAGAATATTATATTTCACAATTTTACATTATTTAATAATTAATAAAAAAATTCATGATTCACATTGAAAACAAAGACAAGCATGGGCCCAAAATACACTAATATGTTATTCAAAGTTCAGAGTTACTGCTTTGGTCCATAATCATAATCATCAAGCCCGTAGGCGATATACACATATATATATATCTATCCATGGATAAGGTAACAGAACCAGTCTCTTGGACCTCTACTTGGCTAGACTCAAGGAGATCCTCAACCCGGCAAGACTGTTACCAAAACAAGTGTAACAGACCCAGTCTCTTGGACCTCAACCCGACTAATCTCGAGGAGATCATCAACCCGGCAAGACTATTACCAAAACAAGTGTAACAGACCCAGTCTCTTGGACCTCAACCCGACTAATCTTGAGGAGATCCTCAACTCGGCAAGACTATTACTATTATTCATATATTTCATAGGCATGCCGCCAAACCCAGAACTCTGAAATCTGAATAACATATTAAGCACACAAACATTTCATTCATCTCTTCATAATCTCTTTCTCAATTCATTTTATATTTCATAAGCAAATTAGGCAACCATGTCTCAATCCTCTCATTTGCATCATCATAGCCAACAATCATGGCCTCATATCTCATATGATCTCAAATCACAATAAAGCAACTCTTCATAACATCATATCTTTCACATTTCATTTCATCATCACATCTTGCACATTTCACATTTCGTTATATTTCAAATCACATTAATCAATTCATTATTCAAATGGATATAATCAATGGTATTAACACATATTTTACATACTCATCACAACATTCACATTATAACCAAATGTCTCAAGTCTCAATATCATATGAATGTATGCAATAATATAGTTTGTACTTACCTTAAAACCAACTCACACCAATCTATACACCTACTCTTCCAAGAATCCTCAACACTTAGGTTAGGGCAATTCAACCTCTTCACAACCTAATCCAAAAGGAATATTATCAAAATGACCATATGAATAGTAAATTCAGGTTTTAGACTCCACTTTATCCTTATTTTGAAACATTGTATAAAATAATCTACCTGACTAAAAACTCTAAAATTTTTACAGAATTTATTTTACATCTTAAAATCATTCCTTTAAAATTTCAGATCAAACTGAACACAAAATCCTGGTCAAATAGTTCACCCAACCAGACTGCCCCAATTGCCCTGCATCCTGGCAGCAGTTCTGAACTTTGTGAATTCCATAAATCAAATTCAATCAACGTGGTTCCAAATTATTTTTCTCAAATACTAGACTCACTAATCCACAACATATCCAAAATTCAATTGGATATTATTTTTCTATATTTTATTAAAAATCCTGAAAGATAGCTTTCTCAGTTAAGGTACCTGCTGGAACAGGTCTAATAAAAATAATCTTTCCAAAATCATAACCATTCCAAAATCGAATCAACATATTTTTCAGTCATTCTAGACTCATAGAGGCACAACATATCAAAAATTCACTTCAAGAAAATTTTTCTATATTTAATTAAAAATCGTACAAGTCACAGCCTTTACTAATTGTAAAACAGAAAGAAATTTCACTAAACACAACTCTTACTCTTCCATCACCAACACCAACCTAACTTCTTATCTTTAATTCCATTTCCAACACATACAAACACACCACAAGCAATCCTAACCATATTATCAACAACACTTCATCAAACTCAAAAATAACTTCAAAAACAACAAGAGCAATCATGAGAGAACTTACCAAAATAATGAAATTTCTTGAAATTCCAACTTGTTTATTTGAAATCTCCTTCAATTTGATCTTAGAACTCAAAACCTTCTTCTTGCTCTCTTGTCTTGATAATGGCCGGCCACCAAAGGAGAAGAAAAGAAAATGAAGAAACAAAGTCAAACTTTTCATCTCTTTAAACCTCCACCAAGCATTCCAAAAAGAAAATTACTTAAATACCCCCATCTATTTGTTTTAACTTCCTTTCACTTACATGCCCTTTTTAGTAATTTCATAAATAACCAAAATAAATATCTTCTTCCTTTGACCATCCATTTGACTTGTGTATATGTTATATATATATATATCCATATATACAACATATACACTCCTCTTTAAATTATTTTCTCTTTCCAATAACATATACATTTTAATTCAAATAAAACAACAATTATACTAAAACTTCTAGGCACATTTTGGGATATTACAATTCTCCCCCTATAAAAAGAAATTTCGTCCTTGAAATTACCTGATATTATGTCTGAAACAGTTGAGGATACTGATCTTGCATTGCTTGCTCGCTCTCCCAAGTTGCCTCTTCTCTCCCATGATTCTTCCATAGAACTTTCACCAATGGCACTTTCTTATTTCTCAATTCTTTCACTTCATGTGCCAAAATAGCAACTGGTTCTTCTTCAAATGTCAGATCCGAACTCACTTCAATGGATACAATTGGTAAGATATGAGATGGATCCGATCTATACCTCCGCAACATAGAAACATGGAATACATTATGGATTCTATCCAACTCAGGTGGCAAAGCAAGACGATAAGCAACTGGCCCAACTCTTTCTAGAATTTCATATGGTCCAATAAAACGAGGACTCAGCTTCCCTCTACGACCAAATCTCAATATCTTTTTCCAAGGAGACACTTTCAAAAATACTTTATCTCCAACATCAAATTCTATGTCTCTTCTCTTCAAATCTGAATAAGATTTCTGTCGATCTGAAGCCGTCTTTAACCGATCCCGAATTATCTTCACTTTCTCTTCAGTTTCTTTAACCAAATCAGGACCAATTAATTTGCCCTCTCCAATTTTATTCCAACATAGAGGCGTTCTACATCTTCTTCCATACAATGCCTCAAATGGTGCCATGCCAATACCGGTTTGATGACTGTTGTTGTAAGCAAATTCTACAAGTGGCAAAAATCTTTCCCAACTTCCAGAGAAATCAATGACACAGGTTCTCAACATATCCTCAATAATCTGTATCACTCTCTCTGACTGCCCATCTGTCTGCGGATGAAAAGCAGTGCTAAAATGCAATCGAGAACCCAAAGCACCATGTAAACTCTTCCAAAATCTTGAAGTAAATCTAGGATCTCGATCAGACACTAAAGAAATTGGAACTCCATGCAACTTCACTATCTCACTAATATACAGCTCAGCCAACTTCTCAAGTGAATAGTCCATCCGAACCGGAAGAAAATGAGCTGTCTTTGTCAACCTATCAACAATCACCCAAATAGCATCATGCTTCCTCTGTGTCAAAGGTAAACCAGACACAAAATCCATTGTCACTCTCTCCCATTTCCATTCAGGCACTGATAAAGGTTGAAGCAACCCTGTTGGAACTTGATGCTCAGCTTTCACCCTCTGACAAGTGAGACACTTGGATACAAACTCCGCTATGTCTCTTTTCATACCTGACCACCAATAATGCTGTTTCAAATCATGGTACATCTTTGTATTTCCCGGATGTATAGCAAAAACCGACTGATGTGCTTCTTCTAAAATAATCTTTCTCAATTTAGCATCATCAGGAACACACAATCTATCCTTAAACCAAAGGCTACCATCACTTCTCACAAAGAAATTTCGGCTCTCCCCGTTTTGGCAATCTGAAGCAATCTTCTGAATTTTCTCATCTGTCAATTGAGCCTCCTTAATCTGATCCAACAATACTGGTCTCAATTGCAACTGAGCCAAAAATGCACCATCATCACATGCTTCAAAACTAGCATGTAACGCTCTCAACTCAACAAGCAACGAGAGCGAATAAATAGCCAAACCTGCCAGAGACTTCCGACTCAAGGCATCAGCAACTACATTTGCCTTACCAGGATGGTAATCAATCAAACAATCGTAGTCTTTAATCAGTTCTAACCATCGCCTTTGCCGAAGATTCATCTCCTTCTGAACACCCAAATATTTCAAACTTTTATGATCCGTATAAATAAAACATTTCTCTCCATACAAGTAGTGTCGCCAAATCTTCAAAGCAAATACTATAGCTGCCAATTCCAGATCATGTGTTGGATAATTGAGCTCATGCGACTTCAACTGCCGAGAAGCATAAGCTACAACTTTACCCTCTTGCATCAAGACACATCCTAAACCATTATGTGAAGCATCACTATAAATTACATAAGGTTTATCTTCCACGGGTAAAGTAAGAACAGGTGCTTGAGTCAACATTTCTTTCAACTAATCAAAACTAGCTTGACACTGATCTGTCCACACAAATCTAACTCCCTTTCGAAGTAATCTGGTGAGTGGAGTAGCTATCGAAGAAAAACCTTTCACAAACCTTCGATAATAGCCTGCCAAACCCAGAAAACTTCTAACTTCAGTCACTGACTTTGGTGGACTCCAATTCAAAATGGCCTCAACTTTACTCGGATCAACTCTTATACCATCTGCTGAAACTATATGACCGAGAAAAGTTACTTGGTCAAGCCAAAACTCACACTTTGACAGCTTAGCATACAACTGCTTCTCTCTCAAGATCTGTAATACCATTCGCAGATGCTTGTCATGCTCCTCCTCATTACGTGAATACACCAAAATATCATCGATGAAAACCACCACAAACTGATCCAGATAGGGCCTAAACACCCTATTCATTAAATCCATGAAAGCTGCAGGTGCATTCGTCAATCCAAAAGGCATTACCAAGAACTCATAATGCCCATATCTTGTGCGGAAAGCTATCTTAGAAACATCTTCAGCTCTAACCCTTAATTGATGGTACCCTGATCTCAAATCAATTTTGGAAAACACCACTACTCCCTTCAACTGATCAAAGAGATCATCAATTTGAGGCAAAGGATACTTATTCTTGATAGTTACTTTGTTCAATTGCCTATAATCGATGCACAATCTCAAAGTACCATCCTTTTTCTTCACAAACAACACAGGAGCTCCCCACGGAGCAATACTAGGGCGAATAAACCCTTTATCCAACAACTCCTGCAACTGCACCTTCAACTCTCTCAATTCAGCAGGTGCCATTCGATATGGAGTGATAGAGATGGGAGTGGTACCAGGCAACAAATCGATACCAAACTCATCCTCTCTCTCAGGGGGTAACCCTGGCAAATCCTCAGGAAACACATCCGGAAAATCTACAACTGTGGTTATATTATTATGTTGAGAACCCGCTACTTTAGTATCCACCACATGAGCAAGATAAGCATCACACCCCTTTCTAATCAACCTTCTAGCTGTTACAGCTGAAACCAACAAAGATGCAAGTTGTCTTTGCTCACTGGATACTAATATACTTCTACCATCACCAGTTCTCAAAGTAACACATTTCTTTTGACAATATACCACAACTCCATGCTTAGACAGCCAATCCATGCCTAAAATCAAATCATATTCTTTAAAAGGCATTTCAATCAGATCACCAAGAAACTTCTCACCTTGCACCCCAACTGCACTATCACGGTGCACCTTACTAACAACCACACTATGTCCTAAAGGATTTGTCACCAAGACATCAAATCCTAAGGACTCAGAATGCAATTCAAACACAGGCAAGATAGATGCACTAATATATGAATGAGTAGATCCTGGATCAATCAAAGCAAGTACTGAAATGCCAAATAAAGAAAATGTACCAGCTATAACTGCTGAAGCATCTGGCTGCCTCTGCATCACATACACCCTCTGAGAAGATTCGGCTTCATCTGGCCTACTGCCTCTGGATGATGATCCTCCTCTCTGACTATACCCGGATCGACCACCCCTACTGAAACCTCTGCCTCCTCGACCACCTCTGCTGACACTGGGTCGAGAGGCTGCAGACTCAGCCTGCCTGTGCTCCTGCATCTCAGGACACTCCCTAATAAAATGATCAGGCGATCCACATCAAAAACACACAGTTGATCCACTATATTTCCAACAAACACCCCCATGTCTTCCACCACACGGAACACATATAGGGGGAATGGATCTCTGAACCATCGGAGTCGGAGCACTAGCTATAGAAGGTGTAGGTCTCGATCTCTGTCTCTGATACTGCACTGACCTACCCGGCTGTCTCTGGCTCCTACTGATTCTTGGAACAAAACTTCCTCTCCCCCTCTTCACAGATGAAGACCCTGCCTCAAACTGGGGTCTCCTAACCCTGGTCTCCTCCTCAAAAGCAGTTGCTGCAATGCTCTGCGCTCTCTCAATGCTCCTAGCTTCTGCAACAAGCTGAGAGAAATCCTGGTACCTAGAACCAGCCACGATGCTCATAATAGAGGGCCTCAATCCCTCCTCAAACCTTATGCACCTATCTATTTCATCAGAAATAATTCCCCCGGCATAATGACTCAACCGGATGTATTCAATCTCATATTCTGTCACCGTCCGGTTGTCTTGCCTCAAACTCAGGAATTCCATCTTCTTTAAATCTTTATACTCCCTCGGAGTATATTTTTGTTCGAACTCCCTCAGAAAATCACTATAAGATAGTGTAGGTGGATCATTCATAGCATGAGGGACAGTCTTCCACCAATCATAGGCATCTTTCTGAAGGAGGGATCTGGCATAGTCAAACTTCTCATCTGAAGTGGCTTGCAACTGAATGAATATCCTCTGTACCCTATCCACCTACTGCTTAGCCACTGCAGGGTCGGTAGTGCCTAAGAAATTTTCAGCCCCATATTTCCTCAACTTGTCATAATGTCTTACCGACATCTGAGGCTGTGGTGGTGGTTGCACTGGAACTTGTCTAAATAGTTCTACCACATGCCTCAACCAACCCGCAGGACCCTCCTCTGCAGCTGGTCTCTCTGGCACAGAAACAGGTGCCTCACTAACTCTGTCAACTCTAGCTCCATCTCTACTCTCTCCTGGAGCTACACTCTCAGCACTTCCTTCTACAGTCTGACGTGAAATGGGACTCCATTACTACCTATATCTGCAAACACAGTAGAATATTCCTCATTAAAGATCAAAGACTGCCATACCAAAACATGTATTTTATTCAAAAACCAACTTTTAAAATCAAAATATTCTTTTTCTTACAATTCACCTAGGTTGAGAATCTTAAACCTAGGCTCTGATACCAAAAATTGTAACACCCCTTCCCGACCTATGTATGTAAGTTGAGTAGAGGCGCCACACTATCCTAATGTTGCTACCATTTTTACTTCGTCAAATTTTAGTTCCGATTTTCACAGAAATTTTGCCATAGTTTCGCCTAAAAATTTAATCCCAAGTGTCGACAAAACTAGTTTTTTTTTTGAAAACATTTTTACACAAACCAATACAAATAAAATCATTCTCAGTACACTTCCAATAAATCCCCCTTATAACCTCAACTACAACCTGCAAAAAGGATTTACACTTCTAGTACAAAATAAAGTAAAGGTTTATTATGAAGTACAGTAGATAAAATATTTGTTCACTATGCAACGAAAAGTAACAATATTTACAAATTCATATACATCAAAACTCAAGTTTTACAACACATAAAATTTATACATGTTTGGCAGTCAGTCTTCGATCTTAAAGCCCACTATTCACTCTTCAAAATCTAGGCTCGACTCGGCCTAGAGGAACTCTCTGGTTCTTCCCTATCACCTGCGCGAAGAATCACATTTGCGCTAAGCCAACAGCTTAGTGGTACAAAATACAGTGCTATGATGCTTTAATGCCATGCTAATGTCACACAATCAAGCTTTAAGATCAATTCAAGAGAATATTATATTTCACAATTTTACATTATTTAATAATTAATCAAAACATTCATGATTCACATTGAAAACAAAGACAAGCATGGCCCAAAATACACTAATATGTTATTCAAAGTTCAGAGTTACTGCTTTGGTCCATAATCATAATCATCAAGCCCGTGGCGATATACACATATATATATCTATCCATGGATAGGGTAACAGACCCAGTCTCTTAGACCTCTACTTGGCTAGACTCAAGGAGATCCTCAACCCGGCAAGACTGTTACCAAAACAAGTGTAACAGACCCAGTCTCTTGGACCTCAACCCAACTAATCTCGAGGAGATCCTCAACCCGGCAAGACTGTTACCAAAACAAGTGTAACAGAC
The DNA here is from genome assembly GCA_947685225.1 of Garcia nutans. Classification (NCBI taxonomy): domain Eukaryota; kingdom Viridiplantae; phylum Streptophyta; class Magnoliopsida; order Malpighiales; family Euphorbiaceae; genus Garcia; species Garcia nutans. Next base: position 9,870,772 of record CANTUV010000068.1, read on the forward strand.
CCAGTCTCTTGGACCTCAACCCGACTAATCTCGAGGAGATCCTCAACCTGGTAAGACTATTACCAAAACAAGTGTAACAGACCCAGTCTCTTGGACCTCAACCCGACTAATCTCAAGGAGATCCTCAACCTGGCAAGACTGTTACTATTATTCATATATTTCATAGGCATGCCGCCAAACCCAGAACTCTGAAATCTGAATAACATATTAAGCACACAAACATTTCATTCATCTCTTCATAATCTCTTTCTCAATTCATTTTATATTTCATAAGCAAATTAGGCAACCATGTCTCAATCATCTCATTTGCATCATCATAGCCAACAATCATGGCCTCATATCTCATATGATCTCAAATCACAATAAAGAAACTCTTCATAACATCATATCTTTCACATTTCATTTCATCATCACATCTTGCACATTTCACATTTCCTTATATTTCAAATCACATTAATCAATTCATTATTCAAATGGATATAATCAATGGCATTAACACATATTTTACATACTCATCACAACATTCACATTATAACCAAATATGTCTCAAGTCTCAATATCATATGAATGTATGCAATAATGTAGTTTGTACTTACCTTAAAACCAACTCACACCAATCTATACACCTACTCTTCCAAGAATCCTCAAAACTTAGGTTAGGGCAATTCAACCTCTTCACAACCTAATCCAAAAGGAATATTAGCAAAATGACCATATGAATTGTAAATTCTGGTTTTAGACTCCACTTTATCCTTATTTTGAAACATTGTATAAAATAATCTACTTGACTAAAAACTTTAAAATTTTTAAAGAATTTAGTTTTACATCTTAAAATCATTCCTTTAAAATTTCAGATCAAACTGAACACAAAATCCTGGTCAAATAGTTCACCCAACCAGACTGCCCCAATTGCCCTGCATCCTGGCAGCAGTTCTAAACTTTGTGAATTCCATAAATCAAAATCAATCAACGTGGTTCCAAATTATTTTTCTCAAATACTAGACTCACTAAGCCACAACATATCCAAAATTCAATTGGATATTATTTTTCTATATTTTACTAAAAATCCCGAAAGATAGCTGTCTCAGTTAAGGTACCTGCTGGAACAGGTCTAATAAAAATAATCTTTCCAAAATCATAACCATTCCAAAATCGAATCAACATATTTTTCAGTCATTCTAGACTCATAGAGACACAACATATCAAAAATTCACTTCAAGAACATTTTTCTATATTTAATTAAAAATCATACAAATCACAGCCTTTACTAATTGTAAAACAGAAAGAAATTTCACTAAACACAACTCTTACTCTTCCATCACCAACACCAACCTAAGTTCTTATCTTTAATTCCATTTCCATCACATACAAACACACCACAAGCAATCCTAACCATATTATCAACAACACTTCATCAAACTCAAAAATAACTTCAAAAACAACAAGAGCAATCAAGAGAGAACTTACCAAAATAATGAAATTTCTTGAAATTCCAACTTGTTTATTTGAAATCTCCTTCAATTTGATCTTAGAACTCAAAACCTTCTTCTTGCTCTCTTGTCTTGATAATGGCTGGCCACCAAAGGAGAAGAAAAGAAAATGAAGAAACAAAGTCAAACTTTTCATCTCTTTAAACCTCCACCAAGCATTCCAAAAAGAAAATTACTTAAATACCCCCATCTATTTGTTTTAACTTTCTTTCACTTACATGCCCTTTTTAGTAATTTCATAAATAACCAAAATAAATATCTTCTTCCTTTGACCATCCATTTGACTTGTGTATATGTTATATATATATCCATATATACAACATATACACTCCTCTTTAAATTATTTTCTCTTTCCAATAACATATACATTTTAATTCAAATAAAACAACAATTATACTAAAACTTCTAGGCACATTTTGGGATATTACAATCTAGGCAAACATGCCTCAATTATCTCATTTCACATTAAAACAACTCATCATTGAAGTATTCATCATAACCAATTGCATTGCACATACATTTCATTTTTCATCATATCATCATATCTTTAGAATCTTCAACATACATTCCACAAAGTTCACATTATGCAAAACATAACATTATTAATATGTATCAACAATGCAATGGATTACTTAACACCTTTACAATCAAATGTATTAAGTATCAAAATCATGTAAATGTATGCAACCATGTAGTTTGTACTTACCTTAAGAACAACTCACACCAATCTACACCCTTCCTCTTCCAAGAATCCACAACACTCAAGTTAAGGTAAATCAACCTCTTCACAACCTAATCCAAAAGAAACACATACACACTTAATTACAAATACACATGAATCTTCAATACAATTACACCTATTAGTCTCATACTAGACCCATAGATCAAAAATTACAAGCCAACATCTCTCTCTAAGACCCCACAGTCGTGGCCTCCCAACCCCCACGGGCGTGGGTTACCAAATGGTTCTGCCTCCCTTGCTCCAAACCCCCATGGCCATGGCTTCCAATGGCCACGGGCGTGGCATCCAAGATGCTTCTGTTTGGACCAAATTCACATATTTTATGTATCTAACTTCATCAAACACAATTATCATGAAGATTAACAAAAATAATTAACCAAACTCAACATCTACAACAATCACCAACACAAAACCCTAACACAAACACAACTTACACACTTCCAACACCAACATCAAGCTAACTTCTTACTTTAATTCATTTCCAACACTTTCAAACATACCACAATCAAACACACTCTTACTATCAATAACAATCTATCAAACTCAAACACAATCTCAATTAAAACAAAAGAAATCAAGAGAGAACTTACCAAAGTTGATGAAACTTCACAATTTTCCAATTTAATCACTTGAATCTTCCTTCAATTTGATCTTAGAAATCAAAACCTCTCTTGCTCTCTTGCTTCTTTGTGATGCCCGCCAACCAAATGGAAAAGAAGAAAATAAAGAAGAAAATGAAGAAGAAAAATGAAGCAAAGTCAAATATTATTCTTCACTTAAATCTCCACCGAGCAAAAATAATAATAAAATAATCCAATTTCTCTCTTCCATTCATTTTACTTTTCCCATTTTCTATTAATTAAATAAAATCAATAAATATCTTTCTTTGACCATCCCATTTTGACTTGTTTATATGTTGTATATATTTCTATATATACAACATATACACTCTCTTCACTTCCTCTCTCTTCTCAATTTAACATAGACACTTAATACAATTACAACAATAATACCAAAACTTCTAGGGCACACTTTGGGATATTACATGATCCCCTTTTCTTTGTGTCTTTTTTATGATATTTATAAGAAAAATAAAAACCTAATACTAATTGGTTATGGAAATAAAAATTGTTTAGGAAATAAAATAAAAAACTAAGTAAAATAAGATTTTGGAAAAACTGTGTGCGGGCTGGACTACTGGCATGTGAAACTGTGCTGGCAAAAATTTGCTGCACGGCACTGCAGGCTGGGCGCAGGCCATATGCCATTTCGCCGCAGGCCTGTGGCCAATTCGTCGCCAGCGATTTTTCGTCCCCGATTCTGCCATCGCTGATTTTTATTTTTTATTTTTTTATTTTTTTATTTTTTATTTATATATTATTATTGTTATTACTTTTTTCAAAATAAATAAATGAAAAATAAAATAAATATTATATTAAAATAAATAATAAATAATATAAATAATATAAATAAATAATAAATAAAATAAATTGTAAAATAAATAATAAATAATAAATAAATAAATAATGTATACCATAAAATTATTTCAGACTATTTTAAAAATATTGGACTGGACTGGGTCAAAAATTAAGGATCTACAGTTTGCCCCCTACTTGAGCGATCTAAGACTACAACAAAAGAGAGCGAAAAACAATGTGATTTTTGACTGAGTTTAGAGCCAAATTGGACTCCGTAACCAAGGTTGGTTTGAGTTCTGGACTCAAAAATAATTTAGATTCTGAGCCCAAGGTGAGTTTTGGACTAAAAAATAATTTGGATTCTGGACCCGAGGTGAGTTTTGAACTAAAAAATAATTTGGGTTCTAGACTCGAGGTGAGTTCTAGACTAAAAAATAATTTGGGTTCTGGACCCGAGGTGAGTTCTGGACTAAAAAATAATTTAGGTTCTGGACCCGAGGTGAGTTCTGGACTCAAAAATAATTTGAGTTCTAGACCCGAGGTGAGTTCTGGACTAAAAAATAATTTGGGTTCTAGGCCCGAGGCGAGTTTTGGACTAAAAAATAATTTGCATTTTGAACCCAAGGTGAGTTTTGGACTCAAAAATAATTTGAGTTCTGGACCCGAGGTAAGTTTTGGACTCAAAAATAATTTGGGTTTTGGACCCGAGATGAGTTCTGGACTAAAAAATAATTTGAATTCTGGACCCGATGTGAGTTCTGGACTAAAAAATAATTTCCTTTCTGAAGCCAAGGTAAGTTCTAGATTCAAAAACAAATTTGGATTCTGGAGCCAAGGTAAGTTCTAGATTCAAAAAATAATTTGGATTCTGGAGCCAAGGTGAGTTCTGGACTAAAAAATAATTTGGGTTCTGGACTCGAGGTGATTTCTAGACTCAAAAATAATTTGTCTATTTTTTACTATGCCTATATCCTCTTGCCCCCTGCATGTAAAAATATTTTAAAAGTGCCAAAATATTTTTAGAAATGCAAATATCTGAATAATTGAATTGAATAATTGAATTTAATATTTATTTACTGTGTATTCACTATTTACTCACTATTTACTGACTATTCATTTACTATTTATCAACAGTGATATTGATTTTTTTCTTCTTCTTTTTTTTTTCACGAGAATTACTATTTTTTGCTTTTTATTTTTGTTTTTTTCCTTTGCAATTTACCTATATAAACGGCTCATTTCTTCAATACTCATCCATACTTTACATATTTTCATAGTTAAAATAGAGAATTGAGCAGAGAATTAAGGAGAAGATGCATGCCTCGATCTAATGCTGAGTTATTGAAATTTATTCGATAGCATGAAAATGGAACTGTAAGTCTACTAGCTGGGATGTAGCTTCATCGCAGTTCAAGTAAAAAAACTAAGGTAACAATGCAACTTAACATTTTAATAGCACAAATATGTATTTATTATTTTATTATCTCATTTATGGTTTTTTTTAAATAAAGATTAGGAAAAATAAATTAATTAGTAGACTATTTTTAAGAATTTAATAAACAAATAAACAAATAGATTAAAATAGAACATAACAAATAAATTTAGTCTATGAAACAGTGGTATTGGTATAATGATATACTTATCTCATGTTCACTTACCTAACTCCGTGTTATCGAGATAGTTGTGTTATCCTGGGCAAAGGGTGTGTCTATAAAGCCCGACAATGGTATGATGTAGCACCCTCTCAGGTAAAATGGATTATCCAAGATTGCAGTTTTGAAAGCTTTATCTTGCAATTACCATCTGAGGAGTGTCCGATAGACAGGAGTGTAGTTCAAGCACTATCGGAGTGGTGGATGGACACGACCCATACTTTTCATCTACCTATAGGAGAGATGACCATTGGCCCAGTTGATTATACAATCACCATAACTGGTATCCAGTACTATGGCCTTCTGGTCCCTCTTACCAATGATATTCTGACATACGAAGAAGTCCAACAGTTAATCGGTATGGAACCATCATTAAAAGAGCCCTTTAAGATAAAAATTGAGTCGATTCGAAATTATTGGATGAACTATGATGGACTGGTTTGTAGGGAAACAACCAAACAATATGCTCGAGGATTTTTAATATTTGCTCGGGTCGACCATTTTATGTAGCACCAAATCTGCTATCCATTTGTGGGTGTTGAGGGCCCTTACTAATATGAGTATGGTATCGCTTTACGACTGGGGTGAAGCTGGCCTTGCCTGTCTCTATCATGGACTAGACAAGATTTGCAGGAATAAAAAGTCTTTCTTTGGTTTCATGGTGGTTGTCGAGGTACTATTCTTCTACCAATGTCAATTCCATTCTTATACTTGCATGAATTTGATTTTCATTGTTGTTGTAGGTATGGGCATATGAACATAAATGTATGAGGGTGGCTGGCATTTCCTAGGAGAGAGTTGGGTATCCAAGGTTGAATTTTTAGTTGTCAGATCATGTAGCAGTTCCTGGCTCTCAGCATGTGCACACCCAGCGTTATCTCTTGAGTTGCTTAACCTGGGGCTAGGTAAAATAGTATTAGTATACTTTAAAATTTATGTAAAAAGTTGATGTACCTTCTGTCATTTTGAATACATTTGGCGGACGAATTGGACTTCTTCTATAAACGCCGCATTGCCTTTTTAGCATACCCGCTGAGTCATTGCTGGCCCTGTGTCTAATGGCTGCTTTCTAGGGGAGAGAGTGTATGAGTGGTTCCTTGGTCCCGAACAATTGAGGATCTCAATGAATTACCCAGAGTATACTTTAAATATCGCATTAATGATGGAGAACGCATGGTGGTTGGCTCAGCACGGTTATGATGTTGAAACCTCTCTCTATCCAACGGGTGCATCATATACCCAGTTTATTCGAGTAGGACTCTTGAACTTTGATGTATCTCCTGTTGGTGACTGGGAAATTCCCAAGGAAAATGAGGATAGAGATGAAGAGAAGTATTACAGAGAGGGAGGAGGGTCCGTCCCGCATCCTGGGGCTAGCACCTCTCAGGTAAACTTTTACCATTTTGCCATTGTAATTACTTCTTTCTTAACTTGTTTTGATTGTTTCAATGATTATTGTAGGCTACTGGCTCGTTTGGTCTTGAGGCTGGACCTTCCTCTATCGCTCCTCCATTTGCTCATTCTAATCAACCGAAGATGCCATCTCATCCATAGGGTGTTGATATGAATTACCTGGTAGTTTATCTGTTGCGGACTTGGCCTCACTATCTGCAAGTGCACAGATCGTTAACAAGTAATATAATGATGAGTAGAGTATCGTCCCCACGAGGAAGTTTTCTTCTAAGTACTGATCAATTAAAACTAAATATTGTTTGGATGATAAAATTTGATTTATGATTAAACAAAACAAATTACTTTTAATTAAATCTAATAATATGAAACTTAGGGTTTAGTCACCTTTATTGATTTATCATGGGTTTTCTTAAGTATTGATTTAATTTAGTTTTCCTTTCATTAATGGTTAAATTCTCCTAAATTAAGCTCAAGTCTCTCTCAAGTACTAGAACTCATATCAATTTAATCCTTGTGTCTACTCTCGTGATCATAAGTTATCCAACCAATTCATTAGATTTTGTGAGAATTTTGAATCAATCTCTTAAGTGTTTAACCTTATCTCTAAGTGAAAAACTTCCATAAGATTGTTACCTCTATGGACTAATGTTATGCTTCCACTCTTGCCCCATCACACAACACCTCAATTCAATTAATTATTGACCAGATAATTAAAGTATTAAGAGTAAAGATAACAAAATAATTTAAGGATAAACTAAATTAATTCAAATAGGCATTTATAACTCCATGATAAATTCAATGAAAGGGACCAACCCTAAAGAGGATTAGTTATTCATTATTGAAATAAAGACATTGAAAATATTAAAGAAAGAAATTAAAAACATAATTTAAATAACAAGAAATATCAAACTCTATTTCTCTGAAGAAGAACTTGACTTGGAAGATTGAATTTCTTCTTGAACTAGAATTTCACTCTCCTTCTTGAGAAAAATCTAAACGACATTTATTTATTGATTGAATCTAATCTAATTCTTGTAAATCTTTCGTACCTTGAAACCTTAGAGGAAGTGTGTTTAAATAAAGTGTTTGGAAGCTTCATTAGTGGGGAAAAACTAAAAAGGTTAGGCCACATCTTGTTTGGTTCACCACCTACCCAATTTTTTGCTTAAGGTCATGAATGTCGGCCCCATGGTCGTGGCTTTTGAGTGCCAAGGTCATGGCCTGAGTTGGATTGGATGGTTTGACCACTTTACAACTGTAAAATGGTCGGCAGGGTAGGCCACGATCTTGGCTTTTCAATGCCATAGTCGTGGCATTGAAGTGGAGGCTACCAACTTTGAATTTTCTTCTCTTTCTTGGTTCGAGCAGTAGAGAAATCAATCCCACGGTCGTGGGTTTTGAGTGACACAGTCGTGGCTTTTAATTTGCTTCTAAAATATGCAAAATTTCTTCAAAACAGAGCCAAAATCAATGCCACGGTCGTGGCTTTTGAGCCCCACGGTCGTGGCTTTCAATATGCTTCTGCCTTTGCAATTTTTGTCATTGAAAAATTTGGACAGCTTCAAATCAAATCCCATGGCCATGGCTTTTTGACAGCCATGGTCCTAGGATTCAAAACGAATTTGGACCTCTTGATTTCTCATCGTTAATTCCATTTTCAAGTTCAAAATCGTATATCATGATTTATAAGACCATGTAAATTCATTTTCTTCCATTTTTTAGCTTGTTTTGACATCCTTTTTATTCTTCTTCCATTTTCTAAGGTTTTTAGCCAAAATAAGCTATTTCTTCATACTTGTAACTTTATATTTGAAATGATGAATATTCTAGCATTCACAATAAAAATTGATCAAATCCAATTGATAATAATAAAAATATAACTAGAATAATCATAAAATTATATGCAAAATATGGTCTTATCAACTCCCCTAAGCTTAGATCATTGCTTGTCCTCAAGCGACAAGAACAATCTCATTCACAGTAGGCCTTATTTTATGTTAAGAATTCTTAGGATTTTGATAAGTTTAAACAAATAAAGTTTCAAAATTCAATTCTAAATCAAGGTCCATAACTGTACTTACATAATTTTCCCCTTATGTATTCAAGAAGTTTTAGCTAATTGCAACCAATTATTGCACTTCAGATAGGCACATACTCTCTGCATTCATTAAAGATTGTTATAGAGTTCATAGAAACTTATATATCTCATATGCATGTTTAATCAAACTTTTTTCACTAATAGGCCTCACTAACTCACGAAAAATCAAAAGGTCTTTTTTAGCTTGTAATGTGGTCTAAAACGGTTAAGGCTATAGTGATGTTTAATAATTTGGTCTTTCATCTTTTGAATATCTTCCAACTGTAAGTAACATTTGGTTTGTTCCTTTTCTTAATTTAATTTATCCTCCCTTATTTTGACATACTTCACTTATGGGGATATACATATTTCTTTATTATTTTTTATATTTCTTTATATTTTATTTTTTTCCCCAAACTTGAGATTTGATTAAGAGGTCTATTTGTAGGATCAATAATATTGTCTAAATGAACTTGAGCTTAAATACTTTTATAGTAAGAAAATATATCAAAAGATAATCAACCTCAAAAGGGTAGTTATTAGGGCTACATGTATGAAAAGAACCGAAAGCTTAAAAATATTCAATTTTGGATCAAAAGGGACAATTAAAGGCAATGCTTAAATATGGTGGATATAAGAATTTGATTACACAAACAATGGCTAAATCATCTTTTCCTCTACTTAGCAAGGTTCAATTTCGCCTCAAAAGTTCTTTTAAACATGTTCTAGGCTTAGGCATAAGATAATAAAAAATAAATGACCATAGAGTGGGAGCCCTCTCTAAGTAAGCATACACAACCAATTACTTTCAACTAAAATCAAGAATACATTCAAGTTAAAATCCATAAAGTACAGCACTTCACAAAATCTTCGTCTCAAATTTTATTTTTATTTTATTTTTGTTTTTAAAAATCAATGAATCACAAATAAGTATTGGCCTCTCATGAACTCAATCATTCAAGTGCAAGATTTCAAGCAAAAGTTTTTTTTAAAAAAAAAATTTTACCATGCTCGATTTTTTTTTTCAGTATCCCAATCATTTATGAAAGGGTAAATGAACTCAAAAAGGAATAGAATACTTTACTAAATTTCTTAAGTTGAACTCTCCCCTAAGCTTGAAACTTGCCACTGTCCTCGAGTGGTTTAGATATTAGGTGGAGAAGGGGGTCCATTCTTGACTGTTTTTCCTTTGTAAGAAGAATCCATCCAAAAGCTCATTTCCATCCAAGTTTATCCTACAAAAAAAACAAAACCATAACACAAAAAAATAAAAATAAAAGCAAAAATTTAAATGCCTCCCAATAAGCACTAATTTATAGTCTTTAGCTTGACTATAATTGTTAATCCTCAAGGTGGAAGATCACAAATCACTTTTTCACCCAAGATGTTGCTTGCTATGTAATCTTTCTCAAATTCTTGGTAATAGGAGAATTATCTACTTCCTTGTTATCTGCTTCATTAGTAGGGCCTTGAATAACAAAAGAAAGGTCTTTTGATGTTGTCATGTTGAATTCTACGTATTCATCCCCTACTTTTAAAATAAGATTGCCACTTTCCACATTAATTATAGCTCTTGTAGTAGCTAAGAAAGATCTCCCCAAAATTAGTAGAATGTCTACATCCTCTTCTACATCCAAGATAACAAAATCAGTGGGAATATAAAACTTATCCACTTTAACTTGTATGTTCTCCACAATTCCCATCGGATATTTAACTGAGCGATCTGCAAGTTGCAATGACATCTTTGTAGGCTTCATTTGTGTGAATCATAATTTTCTGAAAATTGAAAAAGGCATTAGACTAATGCTAGAACCTAAATCAGATAAAGCATTGTGAAAATTAATTTCACCAATTTTACAAGGAATAGAAAAACTCCCTAGATCTTTAAGCTTGGAAGGGATCATATCAAGAAGATGATTGCTGCACTCCTTAGTAAGTGCAATCTTTGCATTCTCCTCCATCTTTTTCTTTAGCCTTTGAGGACATTTTCTAAGGATTAATTTTTGAAACGTTCCCAAGCTTCATATAAACTTTCACCATCTTGTTGAACAAAGCTTGTAATATCATTTCTCAATTTAGCAGTTTTCGCAGGTGGAAAATATTTTGCTAGGAAAAAGTGGCTAATTAATCCCATGTAGTGAATGTACCAGGTGCTTTAGAAGTGAGCCAATCCTTTGCTTGATCCCTTAAAGAAACTAGAAAAAGTCATAAACGAATAGCATCATCAGATACAAAATTAATTTTAAAAATATCACATATTTCTAAAAAATTAGAGTGTGAACATATGCATCCTTATGTGGAAAACCATGAAAAACTGATTGTTGAATTAGATTGATAAGCGCTGGATTCAAATCGAAAGTATTGGCTTGCACAAGTGGTTTAACGATGCTAGATCTTGGCTGAGCAGATGCCATAGCATATTACTTAAGTGTCATATTTTGTGAATCTTCCATGGTTGATTTTTCTTCAGATGTATCCGTAGGATTATCTGCTGAAATTTCTTTCACTTTTTGCTTCTCTTTTCTTTCCTTTTTATTTTTCCTAAAAAGTTGTTCAATTTCTGGATTATATGGCTTAAGCGTTGAGTTAGGATTTCTTTGCATATAAACCAAAAATTGAGAAATTTATGCAGAAAAATAAAAATATCCAAAGCAACACTAGTCTTAATATTATCAATATTAGAATTATCGCTTCCGCAACAGTGGCGCCAAAAACTTATTGCTGACTCGGCCTCACTATCTGCAAGTGCATAGATCGTTAACAAGTAATATAATAATGAGTAAAGTATTGGTCCCACGAGGAAGTTTTCTTCTAAGTACTGATCAATTAAAACTAAATATTATTTGGATGATAAAATTTGATTTATGATTAAACAAAACAAATTACTTTGAATTAAATCTAATAATATGAAACTTAGGGTTTAGCCACCTTTATTGATTTATCATGGGTTTTCTAAAGTATTGATTTAATTTAGTTTTCCTTTCATTAATGGTTAAATTCTCCTAAATTAAGCTCAAGTCTCTCTCAAGTACTAGAACTCATATCAATTAATCCTTATGTCAACTCTCATGATCACAAGTTATCAAACCAATTCATTAGATTTTGGGAGAATTTTGAATCAACCTCTTAATTGTTTAACCTTATCTCTAAGTGAAAAACTTCCTTAAGATTGTTATCTCTATGGACTAATGTTATGCTTCCACTCTTGCTCCATCACACAACACCTCAATTCAATTAATTATTGGCCAGATAATTAAAGCATTAAGATTAAAGATAACAAAATAATTTAAGGATAAACTAAATTAATTAAAATAGGCATATATAACTCCATGATAAATTCAATGAAAGGGACCAACCCTAAAGAGGATTAGTTATTCATTATTGAAAAAAAGACATTGAAAATATTAAAGAAAGACATTAAAAACATAATTTAAAGAACAAGAAATATCAAACTCTATTTCTTTGAAGAAGAACTTGACTTGGAACTTGAATTTCTTCTTGAACCAGAATTTCACTCTCCTTCTTGAGAAAACTCTAAACTACATTTATTTCTTGAATGAATCTAATCTAATTCTTATAAATCTTTCATATCTTGAAACCTTAGGGGAAGTGTGTTTAAATAGAGTGTTTGGAAGCTTCATTAGTGGGGAAAAACTAAAAAGGTTAGGCCACATCTTGTTTGGTTGACCACCTACCCAATTTTCTACTCAAGGTCATGAATTTTGGCCCCATGGTCATGGCTTTTGAGTGCCACAGTCGTGGCCTGAGTTGGATTGGATGGTTTGAGCACTTTACAGTTGTAAAATGGTCGACAAGGTAGGCCACAGTCGTGGCATTGAAGTGGAGGCTGCCAACTTTGAATTTTCTTCTCTTTCTTGGCTCGAGCGTTAGAGAAATCAATCCCACGGTTGTGGGTTTTGAGTGACACGGTCGTGGCTTTTGATTTGCTTCTAAAATATGCAAAATTTCTTCAAAACAAAGCCAAAATAAATGCCTAGTTGTGGCTTTTGAGCCCCACGGTCGTGGCTTTCAATATGCTTCTGCCCTTGCAATTTTTGTCATTGAAAAATTTGGACAGATTCAAATCAAATCCCATGATCATGGGTTTTTGACAGCCATGGCCCTAGGATTCAAAACGAATCTGGACCTCTTGATTTCTCATCTTTAATTCCATTTTCAAATTCAAAATCATGTATCATGATTTATAAGACCATGTAAATTCATTTTCTTCCATTTTTGAGCTTGTTTTGACATCTTTTTTATTCTTCTTCCATTTTTTATAATTTTTAGCCAAAATAAGCTATTTCTTCATACTTGTAAATTTATACTTGAAATGATGAATATTCTAGCATTCACAATAAAAATTGATCAAATTCAATTGATAATAATAAAAAAATATAACTAGAATAATCATAAAATTATATGCAAAATATGGTCTTATCATTATCCTATTCCATGATGATTTATGCTACATGTATGCATGATTATGTATGCTCTTACCCTTTTCTTTCCGGTTCACAGCGGATGGTTGAGGAACAAAACAAGAAAATTCAAGAAGAGTTAGCTACTAGTTGTCAATAGGTTGCCCATTCTGAAAAATTGTATCATCAATCAAAGCAAGACTTTTGAGACTTTCGGTTTCAAGGGATGAGAGATCCTGATGCTTCATCATCTAGGGGACCTCAAACTAATGACCATGAGATTCTTTCATCTACTTCGGATGAGGATCGTTATAGATCTAAATTTGAAGGTAATAGAGATTCAAGTGCTTCTGCTTCGGGTAGACTTGGGATAGATGCTATGCCTCCTCCTTCAATAGGCGATGACTTCTTCAGGGCTTTGTTTGATCATGATCCACCACCTCCTTCTCAGTGATCTATCATTATTGTACTAGTTGAGAAAATATTGTATTACTAATAATAATTATAATTATAATTTGCACTTTTACTGCAACTTTTGGTTTTCAAATATATTTTTTTTCTCTTTTTTTGTTGGTATTATTATTATTATTTTTTTTTCTACGCTACAATAATTCAGAATTCCATAGTAGCACTGATTTACAAAACCGAAGGCAACGCGGCAACTCAAAACCATTTCGTCGCTAATTTCCTATCCTTCTGTGTCTCGGTCTCAAACCATTCCTTGTAAACTTTGGTATGACCAATCATCCTATATAAATCTTCTTTCCCTGATATGACCTCATACAGAAGCCAGGAAATTTTTCACAAATTTTCAACTTCAGCATCAAAATTCCTTTTAACAATTCTAATTTCCCTTCAATTATCAATAATGATCGAACTCAATTTGAAGAAAATAAAAGGTCTATTTAAAAATATTAATGCCATTCATTGGGAACAAATATCTTGGTCTAAAATTAATACTTTGAAGTGTTTTCCAAAATATTAAATTGGACCATTCTTTTTTACATGCCATGGTTTCTTTTTGGAATGTGAATTCTAGGACCTTTAAGATAAATGACTTTGAGATATGTCCCATGATTGAAGAGTTTGAGGCCATCCTTGGATATCGAAGCAATCAACCCATGATGTCACCTATATTGATTTCCAATACTCAACAAAAGATTCAAATATTGTTTCAACTTTCAAAGCCTAAAGTTATACAGTGGACGAGAGGTGAGAAAACTCTGCTTGGTCCCTTAATTGAATTTTGCATTTCTCACTTGGCTCCTACTAAGGCATGGGGACGTATGATTTGTCTATGTTTGCTAGGACAATTCTTACTTGTTTTTTCTGATGGTGATATTGATCCACAAAGATTGGATATCATGGACCAAATGGAAGGAGGCTTGTCACCGATACCCGTGATATTAGCTAAGACTTTAGTTGGACTGGACTAACTTAAATCAGGATTGTCAAGGAGATTAATAGGGAGTTCATTATCACTTCAGGTAATTACCTAAATCACCCTTTCGGGTTTTCAATTTAGGCCCTTTTTATTAATTTTATTTTTATTATTTTTTTATTGCTCTAATTTTTGCCTGGTCCTCCCTTGCGGATTTTCAGAATTAGCGAGCAGCGCTAATTTTTGCCTAGGCCATCCTTGTGGATTTTTGACCTAATGGGCTTTTTTTTTTAATATTATTCTAATTTTTACCTAGTTCGTCCTTGGGGGTTTTCGGAACTAGCGAGCCACCCTAATTTTTGCTTAAGTCGTTCTTACGGATTTTTGACCTAACGGGCCTCTCTCTTTTTCTTTTTTTTAATTCTTTTCTTGTGTTTACAAATTTGGCTTCAGGAGCATCTCTGCTTGCTTGACATTCCTTCTATGGATTTCGCCAGATATCTGCCACGACATCTCTCTGCTAGGAAACTACTCCACCCTACGTCTTCATAGGCCGACTGCATTGACTGGATCCACTCACGTGTTGAAGTCAATATCCATTGGTTAGTACCTTGGTGGAAGATTTCCCGTATCACCATTCAGACATATTTTGATGTATGTTCCTCTCACTGCTCTTCATAGAGGCACTTGCTATGATCCTCACCGGCTCAACCGTCAGTATGGAGCTGAGCCTCGAGGTTCCAATTTTACTCCTGATTTGGACATGCCTTGTCTAACTAAAGCCTACTTGGATCGGCTGAAGCAGAGCTAGTTGTACGCTACACTTATCGTCTGCCATAGATTTTACATTTATCACTATCTTTAGAAAAAAATATTGTTAGGATATAAAATAATGAAAATAATAATAAGAGATGTTTCTTTTCCTCTCATAATTTGTCATCACATTTTGCTATTGTGTTTATTTATTTTATCCATATATGGTCAAATACTTAAAACAGTGCACATGGAATAATTTTAATATTAATTCTATTTTATTAAATTTGGTAACAACCAAACATAAAGCCCACATACACAAGATCACTCACGTTGCCAACTAGCCCTTTCAGGTTTTCTAATTGATGATTTTCTCTCGTCCTAATTGTTGCCTAGCCTAACCTTTAGGGTTTTCAGAACTAGCGGACTGCTTTAACTTTTTTCTAAGCCACCATTTTGAGTTTTCAGCCTAGCGAGCTCTTTTTTTTATACATAAAACCTCTTCAACCTGTCAATGTTCACTGGCTCACTAAACTCATTCCCCGTCCATGTCTAATAACTTGACTGCACCCTTGTTCATGACTTGTTTCACAACATATGGTCCTTCCCAGCTAGGCTTAAATTTTCCTCTTAGATCAGATACATTAGGCTTACATTGTTTCAATACTAAATTGCCGACTCTGAGTTTTCTGATCCCTTTTATTGTAAGCCCGAGCTATCTTCCTTTGATACAGTTGATGATGATACAATGCTTTTAACCTTCTTTCCTCTAGTAAGGCTAACTGCGCATATCTACTTACTACCCACTCCATCTTGGGCAGTTCAGCTTTCAAGGCCACTCTCAATGACTTGATCTCAATTTCAATTGGCAATACTGCTTCCATCTCATAAACCAAAGAGAACGGTGTCATTCCAGTCGGTGTTCGCACACTTATTCTGTATCCCCACAAAGCAAAAGGAAGCATCTCTGACCAATCCCTGTATGTCTTGGTCAACTTGGACAAAATTTGGTTAATTGTCTTGTTTGTTGCTTCTACTGCACCATTAGCCTTTGGTCTATAAGGGGAGGATTAGTGATGATGGTTTCGGTATTTGGAGAATAAGTCCTTAACTGCACCTTGGAACTGTACCCCATTGTCTGATATCACACTGTGTGGGACCCCATACCTGCAGATAAGATTCTTTTCAATAAATCTAGCCATTTATCTTGCCCTCAGTTTGTTGAAAGATTCAACTTCGACTCATTTTGAAAAATAATCTACCGCTACTACAATGAAATGGTGACTGTTTGAGGCTGTTGGATGTATCTCTCCTATAATGTCAATCCCCCAAGTTGCGAAGGGCCAGGGTGAAGACATAGAATGCAATTCTTCAGGAGGCATGTGATTCAAATTACCATACATCTGACATTGCTAGCACTTCTTCACAAACTCAATACAATCTCTCTCCATGGTCAACCAATAGTAACCTTATCGAATTATCTTTTTAACTGAGGCTAAACCACTCATGTATGGACCGCACCTTCCCGCGTGCATTTCTAACATGATATGCTCCACTTCAGGCTTCCTCAAGCATCTCAAGTGCACCCTATCAGGCCATCTTCGATACAACTCTCCATGAAAGGTGATGTATTATAAGGACCACCACCTTATGGCTCTTCTTTCTTTCTTTGTTGCCCTTAACAGGAATTCCTTCTCCTCCAAAAACCATCTTATAGTGTCATACCATGTATCATGGTCTGTATTAGTTTTCATGATTGTCTCATATTCATAGCAAGGAGTTGATGAACTGGTCAAAATCAGAGGTTTAAGGAATAAGTTGACAGGATTTTCCCATACAGAAGCCAATGTGGCTAGGGCATTATCCATCTGGTTTTCTTCTCTTGGTAGCTGTATAAACCTCCACTCCTTAAAGTTCTTCTTCATCATGGTCAAGTAATGATGTTATGGTTTTAACTTTTCTTCTTTCAACTCCCACTTTCCATTTACTTGGGATACTACTAGCAATGAATCACTAAAGACTTGCACTTTATCCACCTTAATAATATCAGGGTTTCCAAACCAAAGATACATGCTTCATATTCCACCATATTATTGGTCCCCCTGAACTTCAACTTCTTGGATAAAGGGATAAGCTCCCCTTTCGGCGATTCTAGTATGACTCTCAAACCTACTCCTTTCCTATATACTACTCCATTAAAATACATTTTCCATCCT
This sequence comes from Garcia nutans, assembly GCA_947685225.1. Classification (NCBI taxonomy): domain Eukaryota; kingdom Viridiplantae; phylum Streptophyta; class Magnoliopsida; order Malpighiales; family Euphorbiaceae; genus Garcia; species Garcia nutans. Next base: position 9,888,335 of record CANTUV010000068.1, read on the forward strand.
CGTACTTCTATGGCCTCTAAATGTTCATCAAGAAATTCCAAGACTACCTCTTTGCTATCCGATAATGGTTGTTGGGCCAGGAATTCTGCCACTGTTCTACCTTTGATTGTTTTCCTTGTTACATACTCAATCTCAAATTCTTCCAATATTATCAACCATTGCCCATACTTCTCGATCAAAGAGGGTGTCTCCCGTAAGTACTTTACCAAACCCAACCTAGTTATTGCTTGCACACTGTAAGACTGAAAGTAATGCCGCAACTTCTTAAAAGATCAAACCACAGCTGTATAGGTCTTTTCAATGATACTATACTTAATTTGATAAGGTAGGAGCTTTCTACTCAAATAGTAGACTGTGTACTCAATCCCTGACTCATCTGCTTGGGCTAGCATGGCTCCTATTGCTTTTCTTCTACTGCTAAGTATAGAAACAAGGGTTTATCGAGTTTAGGTGGTTTCAAAATAGGTAAATTTAGCAAATACTCCTTTATGCGCTCAAAGGCCTTTTGACACTCTTTGTTCCACATGACTGGCTGATTCTTTTTAAGCAATTTGAAAATAGGTTTACAGATTGTCGTGAGCTTTGCTATAAACCTGCTAATGTACTGCAAGCTGCCAATGAACCCCCGAACTTCTCTTTCCGTCTTAGGGGCTGGCATATCCCTAATTGCCTTAACCTTGTCAGGATCAATCTCAATGCCATTTGGACCAATCACATGTCCCAACAATGTGCCTGAGGTAACCCCAAACACACTTCTTCGGATTTAACCTTAACTTATACTTCATTGCTCTATCAAAGAATAATTCTAAGTTTTAAAAGTGTTGTTCCCTTATTGAGTGGAGATGCAACGACTTCTGACTTGTGTGATTTTTATATAGTCTGGTCAGACTTACATCAGGTCTAGTCAGACTATCCTTGGTCCACTCAAATTTTGGGCATAACTGTAGACCCTTGATTTTGGCCCTAAGCTAGTTTGGTCCTAATTAAAGATGGCCTAAATATTTATCGGTCCATTCTTAAAGGCTTAAATATATTTTAAGCTTTTATCTTGATTGGTCCAATTTTTATAAAGGTCCAAATGAGTCTGGTTTAGTTTCTAAATCTTTAAAATGGTAACAAAGCGAGTTTTAAAACCTAAAAATGGACTGGAAGTCATTTTGATTTGATATTGGATCATGCATACCGAATTGGGCCTGTCCAGTTAGATATGGATGGTCAATATTGAACTAGGACAAACCTACTTTGATATCGGCATCCATATTGAATTGGGACTTGCCATCGAACTGGAGGATGCCTAGTTCAATATGGACAAGTTCCATATCGAACTAGGCATCACAGCTTGATATGGACACCCATTGAACTAAGACATCCCCAGTTTGATATGGACGTGTCCATATTGAACTGGGGATGTCCCAGTTCAATATGAACCCAGTCCATCTCATTTAAGTTTGACATGGACATGATTTGTCAGAAATTCAAATTGTTTTAAAATCGTGCTCAATCAGGAAGCTTATATCGTGCTTAATCAGGAAACGAAGACTGGTTTACAAGGTTTAACCTAGTCCTTTCTCATAAATATAGGGAGGATCAACTGATAAAGAGGAGGGACTTGAGCAGTTAAACTGGAAAGGAAAAAAGAAATGAGGAAGCAACAACAATCCAAAGAAATAGATTAGATAGAAACATAAATAAAGATACACAGAGAGCAAAACGAGGCAGACAGTAAGCTTGAGAACTTTTGTAAACAGGAATACAAAATATCAAACCAAAAAATCCAAAGGCATTAACACATTACCTTCATCCCATTCAATTGAGATTTAGCCGTGGTACAAGTATAAAGATTGTATCAACATAAAAACACTAGTGTAACCAACAACGAAGGTTTGCAATCCTTTATTTAACTCTTTTAAAAAAATTTACAGCAATCCCTTTTTTTTTTGTTTCTTTGTTTTATTTTATTTTTACACTTCTAAAAACATCTAGTAATTATTCTTCTCTTTCATATTGAATATTTGTAGCCATATTCCTTCTTTTAAATATTGAATATTGAATGTTGATTAATGTTAGGTTTGGTGTTTTTTATATATCTTTTAGTGTTTTTTTAATTAATTCCAAAAAGTAATCTAAAAAACCTAGTTAGTAAAATCAAAATCCTAACTTTATTTTGTAAACCCTAAAACCTTGATTGTTTCTTTAAAATCATAGTTCGTATGTTTGAAACCCTAATTGGATGATATAAACCCTCAACCCTAATTTAGCAATCTAAACTTTAAGAAACCCTAATTCATATGTTAAAACTGTACTTTATACATTCATTATTTAACTTGATATTTTAGTATAGTCTCGATTATTAATATATGTTCACTTATTATATGTTTTGATGTATGACTTATTTTATTTTGATTTGCGATGAATGGTTTACTCTTGTGATGAATGGTTAAATTTCTTATTTAGTTTCCAATATGTAAGAGGTATATGTTTCCGCTTTTTAGGTACCTCATTACTTAGGTTTAATGTAATTTAAATTATCTTGGATTTTAGGATTAATGTAAAGGGAATGTTTTCCACCAAATGGTGGGTGTCCTATTTAGTTTTGGACTTTGGATATTGTAAGGGCATGTTTTCATATTTTATGGGTGCCCATTTATGTTTTTCTTGGACCTTCTTTGATTTTAATATAATGAATATTTATTTACTTTAATATATGTGTAATATGGATAATGCTATAGTAAGTTAAGAATTCAAAAATATTTAGACCTGAAAAGGAGGCCGGTTGAAATGAACCAGGCGCTGTGGGGGTGCTGGATCATTCTCACCTTCCCCATACGTACCCAACTTTTCGAACCCATTAGGGGGTTGGGGATTCCTTAGGAATCAATTCATCCACCCCTTTCTATTTTCCCAGCCCGTCTGGGTGATGACTCCATTTTCTCTAGATTTAGACCCATGTTCTCTAAGGCCCTGAGCATAATAGTACCGAAGTTGCAAGAACCATTCCACATGGGAGTGAGGGTGAAATTTCCCACTCACAGTACTCTTGGATGGGAACCCTACTGGATATCTTGGAGAAAATTGGCTTCACTGGTCCTATCTGAATTTCTTGAAGTTCGGTCAAACTTCTATGGTACTCTGAGAAACTGAGAGTGCTTCTAATCGTGAATCCTTCTATGTGTTTTAGCTCTTTTCTCATTCAAAGGTCCAGCCGCTATGACATATGGTCCGGTCGGACTTGATGTGGTACGGTGAGATTTTGGGAGTACTCTCCACCGTGAAAGCTTCTATATCTTTTGGCTCATTTGGCCATCAATGGTCTGATCGGGTTTCTAGGTGGTTCGATCAGACTTGTCATGGTTTCTTCAAAAGAAATAACTTTCTGTAAAATATAACTTGGTGCAAGTGTTAGTTAAATTCAATTTGATTCCCTAATATAAATGTAATATCCCAAAGTGTGCCCTAGAAGTTTTGATATTATTGTTGTTTTATTTGGATTTAATGTCTATGTGAAATTTGAAAGAGAAAAGAATCTAAGAGAGAGTGTATATGGAAATATATACAACATATACATAAGTCAAATGAGGAAGTCAAAGAAGATATTTATTTTTATTATTAATGAAATTAATAATAAAGGAAAAATATATGAGTGGAAGAGAATTATTTGATTATTTTAATGATATTGCTTGGTGGAGATTTGAGTGGAGACTAGATATTTAACTTTGCTTCTTCTTCTTTCTCATTTTCTTCTTTTCCTATTGCTTGGCCGGACATCACAAAGACAAGAGAGCAAGAGAGGGTTTTTGGTTTCTAAGAGCAAATTGAAGGAAGATCCAAGTGGTTAAGTTGGAAAATTGTGAAGTTTCATCAACTTTGGTAAGTTCTCTCTTGATTTCTCTTGTTTTAATTGAAGTTGTGTTTGAGTTTGATAGATTATTGTTGATAGTAAGAGTGTGTTGTTTGATTGTGGTATGTTTAAGGGTGTTGATTCTATTGATGTTGGATTTTGGGGTTGAATTGAAGGAAAGAATAATTTATTGGAAGAGAAAGTGTTGTGGTTGTGTTTTGAGTTTGTGATGATGATTATGAATTGTGTTTGATGTATGTTTTGTATTATTTTGGTGTTTTTGGCAAGTTAGTATGGTTTTTGGGTGTGTTTAGTTGAGTTTGTTTGAAGTGGAAGATGGTGGAAATAAGGGATTTGTTGGATGTAGAGTTGAGGTTGCCGGAATCTGTATTTTTGGCCTGGCACGCCCATGAACACGGTCAAGTCTTTGGGCGTGCCAATGGTTCTGTGTTGCAATAGCATTTACACGTCCAGTGACATGCCCATGTCACTGAGCATGTCATAGTTACTGTGTGGGTGAAGAATTGACACGGCCATGAGCACGCCCGTGTTGTTGGACGTGTTAATGTTTCTGTGAGACAGGATGTATTACACGTTCAGTGACACGCCCGTGGTTCTGAGCGTGTCAAAGCTTCTGTGTTGTGGAGTTAGGGCATGGTCAGGGACACGCCCGTGTTGTTGAGCGTGTCATATGTAGAGTTTGCCCTAATTGGTATTTATCCATAGTATCTCATGTGTATCATCAACTTTGGTTTAGGTTTTGAGAAGAGTTGAATTGCCCTAACCTAAGTGTTGAGGATTCTTGGAGGAGGAAGTGTATAAATTGGTGAGAGTTGGTTGTGAGGTAAGTACAAACTACATTATTGCATACATTCATATGATGTTGAGACTCAACATACATTTGATTGTAAATGTGTTAAGTAAATCTAATGTATGGTTGATGCTTATTAATAATGTTATGTTTGGTATAATGTGAATGATTGATGAGCATCTAAAATGTGTGTTAATGCCATTGACTATGTATACCTAAATGATGAATGGAATTAATGTGAATTGAGATATAATGAGATGTGAAACCAATGTGGTTGGTTATAATGATGTAAATGACATAATTGAGACATGTTTGCCTAGATGATGTTCAATGCAATTAATGATATATATATATGCTCTCTTGATGAGATATGGAGCCATGGTTGTTGGCTAGAATGATAATGATGCCAATAAGATGATTGAGGCATGGTTGCCTAAGTGATGATGAGAAAATGAGAATGGAATTGATAATGAAATAATAAATGAATTGTGTGGCTAATGTGTTATTCCATTTTCAGAGTTTGTTGTTGGTGGCATGCCTATAGTAACAATCTCTTGAAGTTAGGTTGGGCTTGATCCTTGAAGCCAAGTTGGGTTGAAGTTTAACATGTTTTACTCCCCTTGAAGCTTGGTTGGGTCTAGTCCTTGAAGCCTAATTGAGATGTTACAACCCTTGAAGCTAGGTTGGGTTTGGTTCTTGAAGCCAAGTTGGGTTGATGCTTAGCATGCTTTGTTCCCCTTGAATCTTGGTTGAACCTAAGTCCTTGAAACCTAGTTGGGATAATGATAATGATAAATGTGATGATCAAACCAAAGCATTAACTCTGAAAGTTGAATGGCATATTAGTGTCTTTGGGCCCATGCTTGTCTTTGTTTAAATGTGATTCATGAATGGTGAAACCAATGAATAATGAGATTCAATGTAAGACTTTGAAAGGTGATATTATTATGTATTGATTATGATGTTTGAACATATTATATTGGCATTGTATTGCAACACATTATTATTATGGTTTGTACCACTAAGTCGTTGGCTTAGCGCGATTGTGATTTATAGCGCAGGTGACAGGGAAGAGCCGGAAAGTTCCTCTAGGCCGAGTAGAGTTTAGATTTTGAGGTGTTGATAGTGGAGCTTAAAGATCAAAGACATACTGCCAAACATGTATATATTTTATGTTTTGTAAAACTTGAGTCTTGATGTATATGTATTTGTAAATATTTGTATATTTTCCGCTGCGCTTTGAATAAACGTTTTATCTATTGTATTTTATGTTATAATTTAAATGGTTTGAGTTTGCTTAAACTGTTGTAAAAGAAGTGAGTCGTATGTTAATTTAACATTGGCATTTCTATTTTCAGTATACGTATATTACGATCGTAATAGCATGCTATGTACGTATACGGGGTATAGGGGTGTTACAATTATTTTGGTATTAGAGCCTAGGTTTGAGATTCTCAACCTAGGTCAATTGTAAGAAAAAGAATATTTTGATTTTAAAAGTGGGTTTTTGGGTAAAATACATGTTTTGGTATGGCAGTCTTTGATCTTTAATGAGGAATATTCTGCTGTGTTTGCAGATATAGGTAGTAATGGAGTCCCATTCACGTCAGACTGTAGAAGGAAGTGCTGAGAGTGTAGCTCCAGGAGAGAGTAGAGATGGAGCTAGAGTTGATAGAGTTAGTGAGGCACCTGTTTCTGTGCCAGAGAGGTCAGCTGGAGAGGAGGCTCCGCCGGGTTGGTTAAGGCATGTGATAGAACTATTGAGGCCAGCTCCAGTGCAGCCACCACCACCACAGCCTCAGGTGCCGGTAAGACATTATGATAAGCTGAGAAAATATGGGGCTGAAGATTTCTTGGGCACTACTGATCCTGCAGTGGCTGAGCAGTGGTTGGATAAAGTGCAGAGGATATTCATCCAATTGCAAGCTACTTCAGATGAGAAATTTGACTATGCCAGATCTCTCTTACAGAAAGATGCCTATGACTGGTGGAAGACGGTTCCTCATGCCATGGATGATCCACCTACACTATCTTATAGTGATTTTCTGAGGGAGTTCGAGCAGAAATATACTCCAAGGGAGTATAAAGATATTAAGAAGATGGAATTCTTGAATTTGAGGCAAGACAACCGGACGGTGACAGAATATGAGATTGAGTACATCCGGTTGAGTCGTTATGCTGGGGGAATTATCTCTGATGAAATAGATCGGTGCAGAAGATTTGAGGAGGGATTGAGGCCCTCTATCATGTGCATTTTGGCTGGTTCTCGATGCCAGGATTTCTCTCAGCTTGTTACAGCAGTTAGAAGTGTTGAGAGAGCGCAAAGCATTGCAGCAGCTGCTTCTGAGGAGGAGACTAGAGTAAGGAGACCCCAGTTTGAGGCAGGGTCTTCATCTGTGAAGAGGGGTAGAGGAAGTTTTGTTTCGAGGATCAGTAGGAGTCAGAGGCAGTCAGGCATATCAGTGCAGTATCAGAGGCAGAGGTCGAGACCGACAGTCTCTGTAGCGAGTGCCCCGACTCCTGTGATGCAAAGGTCTACTCCACCTGTATGTGTTCACTGTGGCAGGACCCATGGGGGTAGTTGTTGGAAGACTGGTGTATCCGGAGTATGCTTTAGGTGTGGGTCACCAGATCATTTTATTAAAGATTGCCCTGAGATGCAGGATGACAGACAGACTGATACTGCAGTTTCCCGACCCAGGGGGCAGAGGTTTCAGTAGAGGTGGCAGACCCGGGTTTAGTCCGAGAGGAGGATCTTCATCCAGAGGCAGTAGGCCAGATGAGGCCGGATCTTCTCAGAGGGTATATGTGATGCAGAGGCAGCCGGATGCTTCAGCAGTTATAGCGGGTACATTTTCTTTATTTGGCATTTCAGTACTTGCTTTGATTGATCCAGGATCTACTCATTCATACATTAGTGCATCTATCTTGCCTATGTCTGAATTGCATTCAGAGTCCTTAGGATTTGATGTCTTAGTGACAAATCCTTTAGGACATAGTGTTGTGGTGAGTAAGGTGCATCGTAATAGTGTTGTTGTGGTGCAAGGTGAGGAGTTTCTTGGTGATTTAATTGAAATGCCTTTTAAAGAATATGATTTAATCTTAGGCATGGATTGGTTGTCTAAGCATGGGGCTGTGGTAGATTGTCAAAATAAATGTGTCACCTTGAGAACTAGTGATGGTAGGAGTGTGATGGTATCTAGTGAGCAAAGACAATTTACATCCTTGTTTGTTTCAGCTATAACAGCTAGAAGGTTGATTAGAAAAGGGTGTGATGCTTATCTTGCTCATGTGGTGGATACTAGAGTAGGGGGGTTCTCAACTTGATAATATAACCACATTTGCAGATTTTCCGTACGTGTTTCCTGAGGAGTTGCCAGGGTTACCCCCTGAGAGAGAGGTTGAGTTTGGTATTGATTTGTTGCCTGGTACCACTCCCATCTCTATTACTCCTTATCGAATGGCACTGTAACACCCCTTCCCAACCTACATGTGTAAGCTGAGTAGAGGCGCCATACTATCCTAACATTGCTACCAATTGTCAAATTTTAGTTTCAATTTTTACAGAAATTTTGCCATAGTTTTGCCTAGAAATTTGGATCCCAAATGTCGACAAAACTTGTTTTTCTGATTTTTGAAAACACTTTACACAGACCAATGTGAATACTATCAAATTTAATACACTCCCAATGAATTCACCTTATACCCTCAACTACAAATCTGCAAGAAGAGTTCACACTTCTAATACAACATAAAGGTTTATGATTATTACACACTACTAACATACAATTATAACATAGAAAATCTCTTTTATATTTATTCATATACATGCCACAACTAACTAACTCATAATGGAACTAAAAGTTCTACCCCTGAGATTTGCTGTGGTCTGGTAGTTGCTTCCCCAAGATTTATCTACTGCTCCGAACCTACGAGTCAAGGAAAACTTATCGCTGAGCGTTGTCGCTCAGTGGGTACTTTACCAATAAAAATAAAAGTAGTATATGAAAGTATTCGAAATAAAAGGAAATGATTAAATCATAATTCAACCAACCTTAAACCAATGGAAGTTTCTGTACATTCAGTGTAAATATGCTTCCAACAAATGTAAAAACCATAAATCAACTCATTTTGTATTACATAGTTTAAAAGAAACAAGACTTTGGCTCAGGCTCTGGCTTTAGCTCTACTGGTATATAGGGAACCATAGTGATAAGGCAGTGGGCCTCCCCACTGTAACATAGGTGGCCCTCACCACCGATATCAGATCACAGGAATGGGCCTCCCCATCCTGGTTATAACCAATTCCGCTCTACGGCCTATACCCATAGGTAACCGCCGGAGCATTCCAATCACAATTTCACAACATCTCCGCTCCACGGCCTATACCCGAAGGTAACCGCCGGGGCGTTCCAATCCAAATTTCACAACATCTCCGCTCCACGGCCTATACCCGAAGGTAACCGCCGGGGCGTATCAATCACAATAAGTGGCAGTACTGCATAAGTTAGTATAGTGCACCATACCCTTATCTACCACTCCCACTATCCAGTAGAGCATAAAGATTAAAATAATTCACTTCAAGTCTCAAACCTCATTTTAGAATGACTCGAGAAATCATTTTAATTCCCATCACACTTTGCCATTTATGCCGCGCAACACATTCTTTAGTCAAACCATTCCCCTTTTTCACATTTTTAATATCCACAATAAACATATTAAACATTTCAAAGCATTCCTCAAAAGATCACAAATTGACCAAATGAATAGTGTCACAGCACGAAAATCGGCAACGCAAAATGGCATGACCAAATGAATAGTAAAATCTGGGTTTTCGTCAAAATTTCAGTCCACTTCAGTCATGCATTTGACCAAGTAAATGATTTTATTTTTTGGCTGAAATTTTACAGAAAACTTATCTCATATGTTGACTAATTTCATGTAAAATTTCGTTGAAAAATTCATTCATTAGCTACCTCAAATAATTGCCACAAAAAGATCCAGAAAGCTGTCTTTTTGAGACCATTTCGGCCCAAACATATGAAATACATAGGATAGTTTATTTTTCTTTTGCAAATCAATATGAAGGCTTCTTTAATGATAAAGTGAAGATTTAAACACTTCCCTTTGATAACTTTTGCATGTTTAACTCAAATCAAACTAATTAAAGTTCAAAACAACTTACCAAATCAACTTGCCAAATTTTCTCAAAACATTTGGTTTCAATTAAATTTAAACAACCCAAAATTAATTATTCAAAGGTAAAGTACCAAACCTTATTTCTTTAACTCCTCTTAGCTTTTCCTTCTTCTCCTTCTTTAATTCTTTATTTCTCCTTCAATCAATTCAAGATACAACATAAACCTTAGAAATTCAAAATAATAAGTTATCCTCCATTTCTTTTCTAACCGAAACCCTAATCCAACCTTATTAATCTTTATACATCTTGATTCTTCCATTTAATCAATTAATCTCCTCACTTATTTAATATTTTTCCAATTCCACATAAAGACTCTAATTTCCAATCTTCTAATAAATATATAACTACCTAAAATTAATACTAAAATCAAAGTCTACTTACTAGAAAACCTTAAAAACTTACCTTAAAAATCAAATTTGGAGAAACTTGGAAGTCCCTTGGTGTTTCCCTTTGTTGGCCGAAATTTGCAAGTGGAAAAGAGAGAAATTGGTTCTTCATATCACATATATTTATATACAAAAGAAATGATGATCACCTTATGTGTTGGTTAAACCCTTTAAGACCACTTGTCACCTTTCTCTTTCTTCATTTATTACACATGCTAAATGGTTGCTTTTGATTGGCCAACATTAGATTTTTATATTTTTCTTTTTCCTTTACTTCTTTCCACTTGTCCCTCTTCCCATAGGATATCATAAAGTTGTCCCGGGTTACCCATCCGGTCCCGACACGATACTGAGCCCACTTTACGTTCCGGCGATTAATCGATCATATCTTTTAAACCGTACAGTTCCACGAGTCATACTACATATAGTTTTGATCCTCTCGACCTCTACTTTCTATTTATAAGGTCTATTTAAGGTTTCCAAGTCATTTTGAAAAATTATCGATAAGCCCTCAACTTTTTACAAAATTCCCTTTAGGTCCTTTCCTTGCTCGGGTTTTCTTCCGGCTCCGTTTCTACTGACGATCATTTCATATATCACCCCTCGTCATCCTCTACGTACTCATTTTTTTATTTCCTACTTTAAATTCATGTATAACTTTAATTAATAATGACCAAAATGCCCCTAGTCAAAATGTCTTCGTTTTTCTTTAACGGGACATTTCCTGGAAAAACCATTACACGTCGTTGCGACCCGATTAATCTCTAGAATATTCTTCCGGGGTCGGATATGGGCATTATTAAGAACTTCCGACTCTTAATTTTTAAGTTTACATAGTTACCCCTAACTTTTGAGAAATTTTCACTTAGGTCCTTTTGATATCCCTTCCTGACCTTGCTGTTTTTCTTTCTTAATATCTTTTTACTCACAACTCCAAATTAAGTAATTCTTATTCCCACTGAAACTAGACATCCGGGGCTACATTGTCTCAAAATTTCAGGTCAATCCGAGTTATATCTTATTTTTGACGGTCCTTCGAAATCAAGCCTACTATGCTGTCCTGAGGCAGCTTGCACATTGTCTACTAAATCCATCATATCTTATTCTGTACAACTCCAAATTGAGTAATTTCAAGTTATAAATCTAGATAAGACACAAATAAACAATTAAGTCTTCTTTGAGACTCTCTAATTCTGTCATTAACTTGGATGACATTCGAGCTCAAGTTATAGGTCACGTTCTGAACTCCTTTGTTCTAAGCCTAAATCATATCCTCTATGTTTGTTTCTTACCAATCTGGGATTAGGGATGTTACAGGCACCTACTGAGTTGAGAGAATTGAAGGTGCAGTTACAGGAGTTGTTGGATAAGGGGTTTATTCGCCCTAGTGTTTCTCCATGGGGAGCTCCTGTGTTGTTTGTGAAGAAGAAGGATGGTACTTTAAGGTTGTGTATTGATTTTAGGCAATTGAACAAAGTGACTATCAAAAATAAGTATCTTTTGCCTAGGATTGATGATCTCTTTGATCAATTGAAGGGAGCAGCAGTGTTTTCCAAGATTGATTTGAGATCAGGGTACCATCAGTTGAGGGTTAGAGTTGAAGATGTTTCTAAGACAGCTTTCCGTACAAGATATGGGCATTATGAGTTTTTGGTGATGCCTTTTGGATTGACCAATGCACCTGCAGCTTTCATGGATTTGATGAATAGGGTGTTTAGGCCCTATCTAGATCAATTTGTGGTAGTCTTCATTGACGATATTTTGGTGTATTCACGTAATAAGGAGGAGCATGACAAGCATCTACGGATTGTATTACAGATCTTGAGAGAGAAGCAGTTGTATGCTAAGCTGTCGAAGTATGAGTTTTGGCTTGACCAAGTTACTTTTCTGGGTCATATAGTTTCAGCAGATGGTATAAGAGTCGATCCAAGTAAAGTTGAAGCTATTTTGAATTGGAGTCCACCAAAGTCTGTAACTGAAGTTAGAAGTTTTCTGGGTTTGGCAGGCTATTACCGATGATTTGTAAAAGGTTTCTATTTGATAGCTACTCCACTCACCATATTGCTTTGGAAGGGAGTTAGATTTGTGTGGACGGATCAGTGTCAAGCTAGCTTTGAGCAGTTGAAAGAAATGTTGACTCAAGCACCTGCTCTTACTTTACCCGTGGAAGATAAACCATATGTGATTTATAGTGATGCTTCACATAATGGTTTAGGATGTGTTTTGATGCAAGAGGGTAAAGTCATAGCTTATGCTTCTCGGCAGTTGAAGCCGCACGAGATTAATTATCCGACTCATGATTTGGAGTTGGCAGCTATAGTGTTTGCTTTGAAGATTTGGCGACATTACTTGTATGGGGAGAAATGTTTTATCTTTATGGATCATAAAAGTTTGAAATATTTGGGTGTTCAGAAGGAGCTAAATCTTCGACAAAGGCGATGGTTAGAACTGATTAAAGACTATGACTATTTGATTGATTATCATCCTGGTAAGGCAAATGTAGTTGCCGATGCCTTGAGTCAGAAATCTTTGGCAGGTTTGGCTGTTTATTCGCTCTCGTTGCTTGTTGAGTTGAGAGCGTTGCATGCTAGTTTTGAAGTATGTGATGATGGTGCATTATTGGCTCAGCTGCAGTTGAAACCAGTATTGTTGGATCAGATAAAGGAGGCTCAATTGGCGGATGAGAAAATTCAGAAGATTGTATCAGATTGCCGAAATGGGGTGAGTCGAGATTTTTATGTGAAAAATGATGGTAGTCTTTGGTTCAAGGATAGGTTGTGTGTTCCTGATGGTGATAGTTTGAGAAAGATTATTTTAGAAGAAGCACACCAATCGATTTTTGCTTTGCATCCGGGTAGTACAAAGATGTACCATGATTTGAAACAGCACTACTGGTGGTCTGGTATGAAGAGAGACATAGCGGAATTTGTGTCCAAATGTCTCACTTGTCAGAGGGTGAAAGCTGAGCATCAAGTTCCAACAGGGTTGCTTCAACCTTTAACAGTGCCTGAATGGAAATGGGAGAGAGTAACAATGGATTTTGTATCGGGTTTGCCATTGACTCAGAGGAAGCATGATGTTATCTGGGTGATTGTTGATCGGTTGACAAAGACAGCTCATTTTCTTCCGGTTAGAATGAACTATTCTCTTGAGAAATTGGCTGAGTTGTATATCAATGAGATAGTAAAGTTGCATGGAGTCCCAATTTCTTTAGTGTCTGATCGAGATCCTAGATTCACTTCGAGGTTTTAGAAGAGTTTACATGGTGCATTGGGTTCTCGATTGCACTTTAGTACTGCTTTTCATCCGCAGACAGATGGGCAGTCAGAGAGAGTGATACAGATTATTGAGGATATGTTAAGAAGCTGTGTCATTGATTTCTCTGGAAGTTGGGACAGATTTTTGCCACTTGTGGAATTTGTTTACAACAACAGTCATCAATCCAGTATTGGTATGGCACCATTCGAGGCATTGTATGGTAGACGATGTAGGACGCCTTTGTGTTGGAATGAACTTGGAGAAGGTAAATTGATTGGTTCTAATTTGATTAAAGAGACTGAAGAGAAAGTGAAGATAATTCGGGATCGATTAAAAGCAGCTTCAGACAGACAGAAATCTTATTCAGATTTAAAAAGGATAGACATAGAGTTTGATATTGGAGAGAAATTATTTTTGAAAGTGTCTCCTTGGAAAAAGATTTTAAGATTTGGTCATAAAGGAAAACTGAGTCCTCGTTTTATTGGACCGTATGATATATTGGAAAAAGTTGGGCCAGTTGCTTATCGTCTTGCTTTGCCGCCTGAATTGGATAGAATCCATAATGTTTTCCATGTTTCTATGTTACGGAGGTACAGATCAAATCCATCTCATATCTTGCCAGTTGAATCCATTGAGGTGAGTTCGGATCTGACATTTGAAGAAGAACCAATTGCTATATTGGCACATGAAGTGAAAGAGTTGAGAAATAAGAAAGTGCCACTAATAAAGGTTCTTTGGAAGAATCATGGTAGAGAAGAGGCAACTTGGGAGAGTGAGCAAGCAATGCGTGATCAATATCCACAACTGTTTCGGACTTGATATCAGGTAATTTCGGGGATGAAATTTCTTTTTAGAGGGGGAGAATTGTAATATCCCAAAGTGTGCCCTATAAGTTTTGATATTATTGTTGTTTTATTTGGATTTAATGTCTATGTGAAATTTGAAAGAGAAAAGAATTTAAGAGAGAGTGTATATGTTGTATATATGGAAATATATACAACATATACATAAGTCAAATGAGGAAGTCAAAGAAGATATTTATTTTTATTATTAATGAAATTAATAATAAAGGAAAAATAGATGAGTGGAAGAGAATTATTTGATTATTTTAATGATATTGCTTGGTGGAGATTTGAGTGGGGACTAGATATTTAACTTTGCTTCTTCTTCTTTCTCATTTTCTTCTTTTCCTATTGCTTGGCCAGACATCACAAAGACAAGAGAGCAAGAGAGGGTTTTTGGTTTCTAAGAGCAAATTGAAGGAAGATCCAAGTGGTTAAGTTGGAAAATTGTGAAGTTTCATCAACTTTGGTAAGTTCTCTCTTGATTTCTCTTGTTTTAATTGAAGTTGTGTTTGAGTTTGATAGATTATTGTTGATAGTAAGAGTGTGTTGTTTGATTGTGGTATGTTTAAGGGTGTTGATTCTATTGATGTTGGATTTTGGGGTTGAATTGAAGGAAAGAATAATTTATTGGAAGAGAAAGTGTTGTGGTTGTGTTTTGAGTTTGTGATGATGATTATGAATTGTGTTTGATGTATGTTTTGTATTATTTTGGTGTTTTTGGCAAGTTAGTATGGTTTTTGGGTGTGTTTAGTTGAGTTTGTTTGAAGTGGAAGATGGTGGAAATAAGTGATTTGTTGGATGTAGAGATGAGGTTGCCGGAATCTGTATTTTTGGCCTGGCACGCCTATGAGCACGGTCAAGTCTTTGGGCGTGCCAATGGTTCTATGTTGCAATATCATTTACACGTCCAGTGACACGCCCATGTCACTGAGCATGTCATAGTTACTGTGTGGGTGAAGAATTGACACGGCCATGAGCACGCCCGTGTTGTTGGACGTGTTAATGTTTCTGTGAGACAGGATGTATTACACTTTCAGTTACACGCCCGTGGTTCTGAGCGTGTCAAAGCTTCTGTGTTGTGGAGTTAGGGCACGGTCAGGGACACGCCCGTGTTGTTGAGCGTGTCATATGTAGAGTTTTCCCTAATTGGTATTTATCCATAGTATCTCATGTGTATCATCAACTTTGGTTTAGGTTTTGAGAAGAGTTGAATTGCCCTAACCTAAGTGTTGAGGATTCTTGGAGGAGGAAGTGTATAAATTGGTGAGAGTTGGTTGTGAGGTAAGTACAAACTACATTATTGCATACATTCATATGATGTTGAGACTCAACATACATTTGATTGTAAATGTGTTAAGGAAATCTCGTTATGTTTGGTATAATGTGAATGATTGATGAGCATCTAAAATGTGTGTTAATGCCATTGACTATGTATACCTAAATGATGAATGGAATTAATGTGAATTGAGATATAATGAGATGTGAAACCAATGTGGTTGGTTATAATGATGTAAATGACATAATGGAGACATGTTTGCCTAGATGATGTTCAATGCAATTGATAATATATATATGCTCTCTTGATGAGATATGGAGCCATGGTTGTTGGCTAGAATGATAATGATGCCAATAAGATGATTGAGGCATGGTTGCCTAAGTGATGATGAGAAAATGAGAATGGAATTGATAATGAAATAATAAATGAATTGTGTGGCTAATGTGTTATTCCATTTTCAGAGTTTGTTATTGGTGGCATGCCTATAGTAACAATCTCTTTAAGTTAGGTTGGGCTTGATCCTTGAAGCCAAGTTGGGTTGAAGTTTAACATGTTTTACTCCCCTTGAAGCTTGGTTGGGTCTAGTCCTTGAAGCCTAATTGAGATGTTACAACCCTTGAAGCTAGGTTGGGTTTGGTTCTTGAAGCCAAGTTGGGTTGATACTTAGCATGCTTTGTTCCCCCTTGAAGCTTGGTTGAACCTAAATCCTTGAAACCTAGTTGGGATAATGATAATGATAAATGTGATGATCAAACCAAAGCATTAACTCTGAAAGTTGAATGGCATATTAGTGTCTTTGGGCCCATGCTTGTCTTTGTTTAAATGTGATTCATGAATGGTGAAACCGATGAATAATGAGATTCAATGTAAGACTTTGAAAGGTGATATTATTATGTATTGATTATGATGTTTGAACATATTATATTGGCATTGCATTGCAACACATTATTATTATGGTTTGTACCACTAAGCCGTTTGCTTAGCGCGATTGTGATTTATCGTGCAAGTGACAGGGAAGAGCCAGAAAGTTCCTCTAGGCCGAGTAGAGTTTAGATTTTGAGGTGTTGATAGTGGAGCTTAAAGATCAAAGACATACTGCCAAACATGTATATATTTTATGTTTTGTAAAACTTGAGTCTTGATGTTTATGTATTTGTAAATATTTGTATATTTTCCGCTGCATTTTGAATAAACGTTTTATCTATTGTATTTTATGTTATAATTTAAATGGTTTGAGTTTGCTTATACTGTTGTAAAAGAAGTGAGTCGTTTGTTAATTTAACAGTGGCATTTCTATATTCAGTATACGTATATTACGATCGTAATAACATGCTATGTACGTATACGGGGTATAGGGGTGTTACAATAAAAAATAGGAGGGTTTGGTTAACACACGTGTCCGGTTATCATAGGTATGAGGTATTTGGCGCTAAGATTTAAATCACCCAGATTTGTGCTGTTGCTCAGTTCTTTTGGGTGGGCGCAAAGGTTTTGAGCATTAAGGAAGCACCGTGAGAGTTACCTCTATCCCTTCTGTTCTTTTTAGTATTTTTGCTCTTTGTCACCTATGGTCGTTCTCTTGTCTAGAGCGGATGCTCAAAGATCTGGCATCTTGACTTCACAACTCACCGAGACTGCTATCATTTCTGTGAGTTTATGAACTTTTACCTTGATCTAATGCAATCGCTTGTTTCTTTTGTATGGTCGCATGCCTATTAGGCATCCTTACTTCACTGTTCACTGACAACGTTAACTTTTCTGTAGAAATTATGGACTTAGCTCAGTTGCCATAATTGGCTTGTCCAGCACGATGTAGAGCTGCACTATTTTCTTATCTTAGTTGCTCCAATGGACTGCCTTTAGCTCGTTAGTTTGGTTCTCTAAGTTTGGTAGTTCTATATCCAGCTTGGGACTATCTGTGTCGGTTCGATTTGTCTTGGCTCAGTCAGATCTGTATAATAGTTTGATTTTGTGCTTGTGTTGCATTTGTACGATTGCTCGGTCGACAGTTTGAGTAATCGCACAAAGTTGCTTTGAAATCATTTGTTCTTTGTGATTTTGATTGTTAACGATCAAAATAGAGTTTGATTGTCCACCAATCTCAACAATCTCCCCCTTTTTGTCTTTGGCAATCAAATTGAATTTAAGTTAAACATAATTAAGTACATTAAGCAATTAATGTAATGACAATAAATTTTCACCCTATATGTTAGATAATTTCACAATTGATGCATGCAATTCTTGATACCAATTTGTGTATGCTTTTCTTGATGTCAATTTGTTTTCTTTTCTTGTTCTTCTCTTCCGCTTTCATAATTAAATCATTTAAATTCAAAGATATATATATATATATATTTCTCCCCCTTTGACAAAGGTAAAAAGAAAATGGAAGTAAAGAAAAAGAAATTCATTGATGCTGATAAATGAAAGTACAAGAGAAAAATAAATTTGATACCAAGTGAAAGAAAATATAAGAAAATGATTAATCTAAAACTTTTTCTTTTCCTTTTCTTCAAGGTGGAGGAGGAGTTAGAGTTCTTTCATCATCATTACCGAGAGAGGGAGTTAATAAGGAGTCATTTTAGGATGGTGAGGATCCATCATAAGGACTTTCAATATGTTCACTCACATTCCATTCACTTAACTCACATTGAGGAAGATCAAATTTCCCTTGGACGTCATATATGTCATGATGAATATGGGAAAGGAGATCAACCTTTTTTGTTGAGTTTTGTAATTCTCTTTATGACATCCTTCTTAAAATGTTTAAATTATTTTTAAAGAGAAAATATGGCCTTGAGGATAAGTTTTAGGGTTTTGGATTATTCACCTTTTTCTTTGGTGGAAGTTTTAGGGGGTGCTCAACTTGAACATGGATAGGTTCATCTTTCTCTTCCATAATATGGTACCTAGGTCTCTTCTTGTCCCTTTAGATAACTCCCTTGCTTCCAAACGTGTACTCATAGTGATTATCAACCTTTTGGATACATCTAGCATGTTTAAGGTAGTTTAGGTTGATGGAGTTTATAATCGGATCAAAGGGGTCACTTAGGGTTGCAAGATTTTCAATGGTTAAGAGTCCTATGTGTCTATCAAGTTGAGCAATTTGGGAGGATAGAAAGAAGGTTCCCGCCTTAAATTTTCCATGATGAATAAAGGTGTCAATGAGAAACCTAGCACTTTGGATTGGCTCCTTATGCATAATGGCATATAAGAAAAATAAGTCACATTGAGTAACTTTCTCATTTCTATCACTTATTTGGTGAATGGTGTAAGTGATGATTCTATGTAAGAGCCAAAAGAGAAGGATTCTAAAATGGATAGTTTTGGATGACCTATTATTGTATTGGGTTTCAATGGATAGTTCACTCCACAATGATGAATAATTCTTTAAAGGAAAATCCACATCATTGTAGGAGAAAACTCCATGAGTTTGAAATCCCCAAACTTCTCCAAGTTCTTCTAAGGAAAGAGCAAAATCTTAGTCAAAAAGCGTAAAATAAACTCCATAAAATCCTAGAGGTGCATTATAATTTTTCTTTACCCTTAGAGAGATTAAGAATTCCCTTGAGAGGCTAAAGTAACCTAGCTTGTTAGGAAATGCAAATTGTCTCTACCAAATCCTATATAGGTAGCTATAGATTTTCACCTTGGATGTTTAAAGTTAGGAGCATCCCTTCCGCAAGCATTTTGTTTGGTTCAAGGGTCTTTTTCTTGAGCATATAGTACTTGGTTTTCTCATCCTCATTTTTATATTTGGTTTTGTGAGGTTGAACACTCTTTCTAGTGAAGTGTTTAGGTTTGGTTTGAGGTTGAGGTGGGAGTTCACTTATGATAATCACTTTTTTCTTGGTTGTCATTTTCTTTTTTGTGATTTTGGTTTTGGGTGCCATATCCTCAATCCAAAACAAAGTAAAAGAGATATAAAAATGTAGAAGATTGAAAGAAATGTAGGAGGAAATAGATTGTTGGTGATGATTTGAACAAACTACTTTCAAATTTGATGAGAAAACTTCAAAATCTTCTTCTTGATAATTAAATTCTTGGAAGATTAGTTGAATATGTGTTTTTAAGTTTTTAAAGATGTATTTTCATGCAAACTTGGGGTATATATAGACAAAAATTAGAAAACTAGCCATTTTTTACCATTTGGGGTAGAAAAATTTTGAATTTTTGAAAGTTCTGATGTCAAAAATAAATCTATTACACAAGTTATGCGATCACTCGAGCTTTTGGGTGACTGCCAGCTCATTATAGAGAGCCCTCTTGTTTGTGCTTGCTTCCACAAGCTTGAAGGGAGTGTAAAGGTCAAAAAAAATTTGAAATTCTTGAATTTTGACTGACCGCACGAGCTGTTGTACGACTGAAGAGAGACGCTTTAAAGCTCGGGCTTGGTAGAAATGTGAGTCAAAGGTCGGGAGATACATGTCAAGGCTCGAGAGAAATCACTTGTATGAATTGGGCTTCAGAAGAGCAGATGATGTGCGGTCGACCCATTATACTGAGTGATTTCGCAAAGGGAGCCATTTTTGGTTTTGAGAAAATTTTAAGTGCATGTGATCAAAATACATGTTGGGAGAAATAAAGAATGATTATGCAAGAGATTTTCCATCAATCAAGCCAATGTTTTTGTAGACTCTTAATTTTTTACCAAGTCCAGTCTGATAATTTAAAACAGTCCAAAATAATTTTTTTGGTATTTATTATTTATTTAAATATTTATTATTTATTTATTTTAATATTTTCTATTTATTTTAATATTTATTTTAATAATATAATATTTATTTTATTTATTATTATAATATTTATTTTATTTATTTTTATTTAATATTTATTTTTAATAATATAATAATATTTATTTTTAATAAAAGATAAAATCAAAAATAAAAATAAAAAATCTGACGGATCGGCCAGCAACGCGAGGCAGCACTGCCAATTGGCCTACCGCAAGCGAATTGAGGAGCTCCCAGGCGTCGCAGGCATTCTTGCGTAGCAGCTGGCCCATTCTCGCACGACGCTTGCAGCAGATTCTCATGTAGCAGCAGGCAGTCTCGCGTAGCAGGCCCACTCTCGCACGCCCAGCAGCCCGATCCTCACGTAGCAGCGTCCAGCGCCGTCTCGCCCGAGCCCACATAATATTTCTACAAAACCTTTTTAATCACGGTTTTTAATTTTATTTCGAAAAAGATCTATTTCCTTAACCAATTAATATTAAATTTTTATTTCCCTTATAAATAGCACATTAAAACACAAAAAAAAATGGACGGGAGGAAAATTTTTATTTGGACTGGGAGAATTTTTTTGACGAGAAAATTTATTGAGGGACTTTTTCTTTAGACTTTTTCTGGGGAGAAGAACTTTTGATTAAAAAATTGGTAGTAAAAGAGAGAGCAATATCTTAATAAAAGAAAGCAACTGATAATTGGCAAGGAGGCAGTAACCGAGAGTCACCTTGAGCAACCAATAAAACGTACATAATTCAAACCAATAACAACCAAAGAGATAGTAACCATAGTCTCAAGTTTGCTTCATTCCCAGCAGAGAAAAGGTTGATTCATGGTGTAGCAACGATTGGATTCATCATTTTTATTTGAAGGAACCAACTAAATGAAGGTTTGATTCCTATATTTAATTAATTTGAGTTCACAGTAGCTGTTCTATTATAATTTTATTCAGTAATTTATTTTAATCTTCCAACAATTAATTTGGCTTTCTATATTTATTTCACCTAAAAATGCGTAAGTAGTTGTTGTAGTTAATATTAAAACCACACTTAATTTTGATCACGGTAAAGTCCTAAACCCTAATTTAATTAACCTAAACCCTATTATTTTCATAGAACTACAAAATCCTAATCAATTTTACTTTTCTAAAAACCACAGTAGCTTAAGTATTTTAAGTAATAATAATAATTATGTTATTAACCAAAAACCCTAACTTATTTCAAAACCCTATCTTTTAAATATAAACTCCAAAACCCTAAATGTTATTAAAAAAAACCTAAATTGATACATAAGCCTAAACTTGCATCTTTATTTGCTTTATTCAAAATTAAATGAATGTTTATTATATATTTTGATTAGTGGGTTATTTATATCTTTGATTTATATCTGCAATGAATGATTTATTTATGATGAATGGTTGATTGGTTATTTTTATAAATTTGCTTTGGTTTCAAAACATTGTAAGAGGTATGTCTCCATGTTTTGGGTACCTCATGTATTAAGCATCATGTAATTTAAATTATTTCAAGTTTTGGATCAATGTAAATGATACGTTTTCACCAATTAGCGGGTATCCTATTTTATTTATTTTTTTAGATATTGGACGATGTAATGATATGTTTCCATCCTCGGATTGTTGTCCATTAATTTTTTTATTTGAACATTGCTATGATTTTTAATAAAGCATTTATTTATTCCTATGATTGCATGTAGTATGGATAATATCATTATATTTAAGAATTTTATAATATTAAGACTTGAAAAGGAGGTCGGTTCTAATGAACCGGGCGTTGTGGGGGTGCTGGGCCATTTCTCACCTTCCCCATGCATACCCATCTTTTCGAACCCAATAGGGGGTTGGGAATTTCTTATGAGTCGAGCCATCCACCTCTTTCTTTTTCTCGGCCGTCCATGTGGCGACTCTATTTTCTTCAGGCTTAGGCCCGTGTTCTCTAAGGCCCCAAGCCTAATAGTGCCAAATTCACAAGAACCATTCCGCGTGGGAGTGGGGGCGAAAATCCCCGCTCACAGTGGCAACTCCACTGGGGATAAGAGAAGTTGATTTTATTGGTCTTTATATTATTCTATTATTTCTTGTCATGATATTATACATTATATCATATTAGATTTCATCGTGTGCGTGAGTTAGGACGCCCGTGTTTGTGTTATGTAAGTGATACTATACTTTTACTCAAGGTATGAAGATCGAGCATGGCATAACCACTCGTAGCCTTATAGCTTTTGGTATATACTTGCTATGAGAGCCTAAACTTTTCAACCCAAAGACTAAAGCTCATGCAATTGGCCTAGTTACTTTCCTTAGGTTTTTACCCCAAATGCTTGTTGTTTGACTATGGTTAATTTATCTTGGTTTAAATCATAGCTTATTTGGTTTGTTCTTTTTTCTAATATGACCTACCGATATTTTAAGCTCAAAAATAATTCTTTTCCTTTAAGACCAAAACCATTTTCAAAATTTTCAAAAAGGTCTTTGGATGATGAAACCTTTCAAGATGGGTCAAAAATCTTTTTACACCTTACGGCCCAAACAAACAAAATTATTTTCCACTTCATCTAAAAGAGCTTACAAATATTTAGGTCAATTATGAAATACCAAAAATCAATTGTGAGCCTAGTGTTGCGCTCAAATTAAGTACTACTACAAAGCGTCACTCGCAAGTATACGAGGCAGCTGTAGCAAAGGTGATGGCCCCAAGGTCGTTTCCCCAAGAAGGTGTGGTTCGTAATAGCTTGATTGACAAGTATTTAAATGCGGAAATGTTTGTTGTTCGGAATTGTGGAAGGACAATTTAAACCTAAGATTAACGTGCGTAGGGTTGAAGTGTGATGGGTGATACAAGATCAAATTGGTTCTTGGGAAGGTGCCTAGGGTTATAGGTCCATTCAATCAAAGCTCAATTCTCAATTATCCATTAACATAACCTTGTAAATTAATTTGTTTCTTAAGGTTAATTAGTCAATTACCAATCCATTAGTTCTCACATTCATGAATTAGCAATAACCAATTATTTCACATTATCAAATTAATGAAACCCTAGAACTTATATTTCTAATTCATTCATAGGGTGGTCGATTATATAGTTTCGATATCGGATTTCACCTCTCGGTCCGTCATCCAATATTCAAAGATCAATAGGTAGCTAATCTATCAACCTAGAATTTAATACAATACAATCAACCAATCAACAAGGAACATCAATGTAAATATCAAATCAAGACATTCAACCAAATATACTACAAACCCTAGGCATGGGTATTTATCTCAACATCATCAATTTAAAACATTCATTCAACTCAATATAAAACAAATACAAATTGTTCATTGCAATATCAATCTCTTAATACAACAACAACAATAGAAATGAATTAAAAGAGAGAATAGAAAAACCCCTTGTGAAGATGCCAAGAGTAGGATTGCTAGTCTTCCTCCTAGCTCCACTTTGATATTTGATGAAGAACTCAAGCCCTCTTCAATGGTCGATTCCCCTTTGCAATATGGAATGGAGCTTTCTCAAGTCACCAAACCTTTGGATGGAGCTTTCTCAAGTCACCATCCATTCAATTGATTGTGCCTTTGGAAGATGGAATGGAGCTTTCTCAAGTTACCAATTCCTTCAATGAAGCTTCTTCAACCTTCAAGAGCTTGTTAACCCAACTTATCCCAAAGAACCTCAAAGATCTATTCAATGGAAGATGGAGAAGGTGGAGAGAATGGAAATGGAGATGAAGATGAAGGGACAAGGGAGAGTGTCACTCTCTCCCTCTCCCATGTTTTTGCAGAAATTGTTCAAGAACAACCCCCCAAATTTCCCTCTTCTTCTCTTTTTAATTCATTCAAAATACACACTCATCCTTCCAACTCACACCATTTCACTTTGTTCCCCACTTTTTATTTGTTTAATATTTCTTTTGGCAAGCAAAAGGCTTTGTTCCCCACTTTGTCCCCCACTTCGTGTGAAAGAATTCAAAGTTTTTTTAGTGTGACACGGCCAAGCCAAGAGTGGCTTGGTAGTGTCTCTTGTTTTCTTTTGGGACACGGCCAAGCCATTTGGCCGTGTCCTTCACTGAGCTTTTTCTTTCTTTCTTTTTCTTTCTTTTCTTTTGGTCTCAAGGAGGTGACACGGCCAATCTTGTGGCCTTGTCATGTGGGTGTGTTCATTACTGTCTCTTTTCTTTCCTTCTTTGCTTGCTCTCTTGTTCTTTGGCATGAAATGGGACACGGCCAAGCTTGCTGGCCGTGTCAT
The DNA here is from genome assembly GCA_947685225.1 of Garcia nutans. Lineage (NCBI taxonomy): Eukaryota > Viridiplantae > Streptophyta > Magnoliopsida > Malpighiales > Euphorbiaceae > Garcia > Garcia nutans. The sequence goes on from CANTUV010000068.1 coordinate 9,912,938, forward strand.
GTGACACGGCCAGTGGGTTGGCCATGTCACTGAGTGTGTCTTCCTCTGCTTGCTTCTTTTTCCTTCTCTTCTTTGGCTCAAGATGGGACACGACCAAGCTTGCTGGCCATGTCATGTGACATGGCCAGTGGCTTGGCCATGTCACTGAGTGTGTCTCTTCCTGTTTCTTCATTTTTTGCTCTTTCTTTGTGGTTTCTTTGTTTTTGCTCCTTGGATGAGACACGGCCAGTGGCTTGGCCTTGTCAAGCTCTGCCATCTTCATTCCTTGAGGGACACGGCCATGTCTTGCTTGGTTCATGCTTTTCCTGCACTGTTTTGATCTTCTAAGGGTGTTTTTGCACCTAAACCTAAAACAAACACTTTAAACAAAAATCAATCAAAACATTAACTAAAAACATATAAAAATCACACTAAAAACTAGTACAAAAATGATCTAAACACCTAGCTTATACTAAGAATTATTACCATAGGCATATTTTTGGCATGAATCACTAGTTACTTTTTCAAATAAAGAAATCTATTTATGATAAACCTATTAATTTTACTTTAATTCAATAGAGCATAAAAGCTATTTTAGTTGAGATTCAATGGATTAAAACCTAATTAATGGGAGTTATCATGGACCGACTTCTATGTTAGAAAATACAACTATTTGTTAAACCGTCTGAGGCAACTTTCAAAAACAAAATATCCCATGTTGGTATTTTGTTGACCATATACCTAGGAAAAGATACTCACCATTCGTGTGTGAAAGTTATAAGGTTGGAAGGGACGTCCTAATTATCTTTCTTTGCTTGTTGCTTGTGCATACATGCAAACACACATTGCATAACATATTATTGATCCTTTTTGGCTCACAGACCTAGAGTACAATAGCTCAAGAGCGTACGACAACCCCACCTACATTAGTTACATAGAATCCAGCAGTGAGTCAATTACTTTCTCACCAAAAGCAATGGAGCCCGAACAAATTCAAAGAATGGTGGATGATGCCCTCAATGCTAAGATGGAAGAAATAAAGGAGGCCCTAGCTGAGACCATGAAGAACCAATTGGCTGCAATTTTAGAGAACAATGTCGAGGCATCTGCTAGTACTAAGAAGCCCAAAGACAAAGAGAAGGCTAAGGTTGGTGAAGAGGCTTTTGATGATGACAAGGTAGTCATTTACGATGATGATGACTGGGCTCAATACTTTCAAGAACCTCAAGATAAGAAGAAGAAGCCGAAGGTTGTTGAAAGATCAGTTGTGGAAAAAAACTGAAACTTCAGATGTTCAGAAGTTGATTGCCGATTTGGAAAAGAAGTTTGAAAAGAAGCTGAAAACCAAAGAAGTGTCAGAGGTCGACAAGTTGTTTGAACAAGATGAAGAGGTCCCTTATATGTTCAAGATGCCTTTCTTTTCTAGGTACAATGGTACAGGAAATCCTCATTTGCATGATAAGCAGTACATCACTGCCATGCAGTCTACTAGAGCTACTAGGGCTCAAACTCTAAGGTACTTCATGCTTTCATTAGACCCTGTCATCCAGAATTGGTTCAACACCTTAGAAAATTTCTTATACAAGGCTTTCATTCAACGGTATGGGTACAATGTCGAGCTGGAAGTTACCTTAATGGAAGTTTAGCCCATTAGACAAAGGCCAAATGGGAATTTTGTGGACTATGTGAAGAGATGGAGGAATAAGGCTACTTTGCTCAAGAAGAGGCCTGATGAATCTAATCAAATAAGAATGATTATGAGAGGGGTATTACCTAGTCTTTGTGAAAGGATGTCTCATACACTCATCCGAGATTACAAAGATCTTCTCCAAGCTAGTTTGCAAATTGAAGAATGGGAAAGGGAGAAGAACCACTTTTCGGCAAGAAGGTTTGAGAAAGGGAACTACCAGCCGGGTAATCAAAGCACTCAAAAGAAAGTTGATGTTAATACAACTGGTCAAAGAAATAGAAGGCAGTTCTCAGAGTTAGGGAAACCTCTAGCAGGGGGCAAATTGTAAATCCTTAATTTTTTACCAAGTCCAGCCCGATATTTTAAAACAGTCCAAAATAAATTTTTTTTTGAAATGCAAAATAAATTTTTTGGTATTTATTATTTATTTATTTTAATATTTACTATTTATTTTTATATTTATTTTAATAATGTAATATTTATTTTAATTTATTTTAATTTATTTTTAATAATATAATAATATTTATTTTTAATAAAAGATAAAATAAAAAATCAGACGGATCGGCGAGCAACGCGCGGCAGCGCTGCCAATTGGCCTACCACAAGTGAATCGAGGAGCTCCCAAGCGTCACAGGCATTCTTGCATAGCAGCTGGCCCATTCTCACATGACGCTTATAGTAGATTCTCGGGTAGCAGCAGGCAGTCTCGCATAGCAGGCCTAGTCTCGCACGCCCAGTAGCCCGATCCTCAGGTAGCAGCACTGAGCGCCAGTGTAATAGCCCAAACTATACCCTAAAATTTTGGAGTGTTAATTGTTGTATTGGATTAAATAATTTAAAGTGTATATGTTATGTATATGGAGATAAAAATAATATATACAAGATTATGACTTTTAGTCAAAAGAGATATTTTGATTAATTAAATGGATTTGTTTAATGTTAGTGGAAGATGAGGTAGTGGATTTAATATTATATAGTTTAAATGTATGGTGGAGAGTAATTTGGGGAAAGTGGTTTGGTTAAAAGAGAAGAGTAGTTGTTAAGTGGTTGGCTTTCTTTCTCTCTTTCTTTCTTTCTTCTTCTTCATTCATCTTCATCTTCTTCTTTTCTTCTCTTTGGCTGGCCACCCTTAGTAACCAAAGGAAAAGAAGTTTTGTTGCTTCCAAGCTCAAGAGATTGAAGGATTTCAAGATATCAAGTTGGATTTTTAAGGATTTTCTTCACTTTTGTTAAGTTTGCAACTTGTTTCTTGGTTTTCTTTTGAGTTTGTGTTCTTGGGTTTGTTAGATGGTTGTTTTGGTATATTTGAGGGTTATGTTGTTTTGTTAACTTTTATTTTTGGGTTTGGATTGAAGAGAAAAGGGTTGAGTTTGGTGATAGAGGCAAGTGTGTGGATTGTGTGATTTTTTTTGTGTTGTGAATATGGTGGTGTTTGTGTTTGATGTTTGTAATGGAGTTTGTTTTAGTGTTTATGCAAGTATTTTTAGGTTGTTGATGGTTTTGGTTGAGTTTGTGTGTTGTTGATATGGCTATTGGAAGATGATTGTTGGTTGTGGCTTTGTTGGTGTCGATTTTAGGGTTTTTGGCTTGACACGCCCAAGAGCATGGCTATGTCTTTGGGCGTGTCATTATTTCTATTTTCTGGGTTAGTGACATAAGCAGTGACACGCCCATGTCACTGAGCGTGTCAAAGCTTTTGTGTTGTGAGTTTAGGGCACGGTCAGGGATACGCCCGTGTTATTGAGAATGTCATGTGTAGAGTTTAGCCTAGTTGGTTCTTATCCATATTATCTCATCATGTATATCTCTAAGTAAGTGTGTATGATCACCTTTGGATTAGGTTTTGAAGAGAATTGAGTTACTCAAGCCAAGGTGTGAGTAAGATCTTGGAAGAAGAAGTTGTTAGAGTGGTGTTGTTGCTCTTAGAGGTAAGTACAAACTTTAAATGATTGTATACATTTATATGATATTGGGACTTAACACATTTAGTAGAGAAATGTGTTAAGTTACTTAATATATTGTTGATGAATGAGTTATATGTTATGATATGCATAATGTGAATTATGTTGATGTACCAATGCAATTATGTAATGTATTGTATATGAAAATAAATATGGAATAATGTGGTAAGACATGTGAAATCATAATGTAACAAATTAATATTGGTACAAAAGAGAAGAATGAGAAAAATGAGAAAAGATGATATACTAGGGTAATGAGCCTAGTTTGATTATGAGAAATGAATTGTGAAAGAGATTGATAATGAGATAAATGAATTAATTGTGTGCCTAGTATGTTATTCAATTTTCAGAGTTCTGGGTTTGGCGACATGCCTATGAATCGCTGGGCAGGTGAAAAGACCGAGTCGTAAGCCGAGCCCAGCTGAAAAATGTGAAATATGATGTTTTTGAGGTGAAAAGACCGGGTCATAAGCGTCAAAAACTGTAACAGTCTAGCCGGTTGAGGACCAACATACTGGGGCCTTAGGGTCTAGCCAGGTTGAGGTCTAAGAGACTGGGTCTGTTATATTATCCATGGATATATAGATCGCCTACGGGCTTGATGAATGTGATTATAGACCAAAGCAGTAACTCTAAACTTTGAATAGCATATTAGATCCTTTTTGGGCCCATGATTGTCTTTGCTTTAATGTGAATTATGAAATATGATGCAAATGATTAATATGTTGAGATATAATGCAATGAATTGATATATTCATATATATATATATTGTGCATGAGCATCGGATTAATTTATATCGAATCAAAGTTTGTACCACTAAGCTTTCTGCTTAGCGCGATTGTGGTTCATTGCGCAGGTGACAGGGTAGATCCGGTTGTGCCGGAGAGCTCGTCTAGATCAAGTTGAGTCTAGGCTTGAGTTTGTGATAGCAGTGTTGAGTTGTGGACATCAAGATCAGAGACAAACTGCCAGCATGTATAAATTCTATAATTTTGTAAACATTGATTTTGACATATATACATATGTATTTTCCGCTGCTTATTTAACAAATGTTTTGGGGATACACCTTTGGATACTAAAATTTATATATATATATATATGTATTTTAATGAAGGAATGTTTTATTTATACCTATTTATAATATAGGTTAAATGTTTTAAGTTAGTTTACTTGGACTGACTTATGAGGCTTTCATTTTAAAGATTGGTTTGTTTAAAATAAACCGTGACACCCCTTTATCTGGTATGCGTATATTGTGTGTTGTGCGGGCATATGCGGTGTGCATATATTAGGGTACAGGGATGTTACAACTATTTTGGTATCAGAGCCTAGGTTTGAGGTTCTCAACCTAGGTGAATTGTAAGAAAAAGAAAATTTTTATTTTTAAAATATGATTTTTAGATAAGATACATACATTGGCACTGGCAGTTTCTAATCTTTGATGAGATACTTTCTGCTGTGTTTGCAGATATAGGTAGTGATGGTGTCTCAGTCACGTCAGTCTGTAGAAGGTAGTGCTGAGAGTGTAGCTCCTGTTGAGAGTAGAGATGGAGCTAGGGTTGAGTTAACTGGTGAGGCACCTGCTCTTGTGCAAGAGTGATCCGCTACTGATGAGATTCCGCCGGTTTGGTTACGGCATATGGTAGATTTGTTGAGGCAGGCTCCAGTGCAGTAGCCGCCACCGCAACCACAGCAGCAGGTACCGATGAGGCAGTATGATAAATTAAAGAAGTTCGGAGCTGAGGACTTCTTTGGTACTACAGACCCTGCAGTAGCTGAGTAGTGGTTGGATAGAGTTCAGAGGGTATTTATCCAATTGCAAGCCAATCCTAAAGAGAAGTTTGATTATGCTAGATCTCTTCTGCAGAGAGATGCGTATGATTGGTGGAAGACAGTTCCCCATGCCATGGATGATCCACCGACCTTGTCTTATAGTGATTTTCTGCGGGAGTTTGAGCAGAAGTATACTCTGAGGGAGTATAAGGATGCTAAAAAGATGGAGTTTTTGAATCTGAGGCAGGATAACCGGACTGTGACAGAGTATGAGATTGAGTTTATCTGGTTGAGCCATTATGCCGGTGGGATTATTTCAGATGAGATAGACCGGTGTAGGAGATTTGAGGAGGGGTTGAGGCCCTCTATTATGTGTATTGTTGTTGGTTCCCGTTATCAGGATCTTTCCCAGCTTGTTGCAGTAGCCAGAAGTATTGAGAGAGCACAGGCTATTGCAGCAGCTGCTACTGAGGAGGAGACCAGAGTTAGGAGACCCCAGTTTGAGGCAGGGTCTTCGTCTGCAAAGAGAGGCCGAGGAGGTCATTTTCCAAGGTTCAGTAGGGGCCAAAGGCAGCCTGTTAGGTCAGTCCCACATCAGAGGCAGAGATCGAGACCTACAGTTTCTGTGGCTAGTGCACCGATCCAAGTGGCTCAGAGGTCTACTCCACCTACATGTGTCCATTGTGGTAGGATACATGGGGGTGTTTGTTGGAAGATTGGTGGACCAGCTGTATGTTTTAGATGGGGATCACCTAACCATTTCATCAGAGATTGTTCTAAGCTTCAGGAGGATAGGCAGGCAGATTCTGCAGTTTCTCGACCTAGTGTGAGAGGAGGTCGAAGTGGCAGAGGTTTCAGTAGAGGTGGTAGACTTGAGTTCAGTCAGGGTCCTACAAGTTTGTTCTTATTCAATTCCACCCAACACAATGGAGTTCTACACTTCCTTCCATAGAGTGTCTCATATGGACCCATTCCAATACTCGTTTGATAACTGTTGTTATAGGCAAATTCTACTAAAGGCAGATATTTATCCCAGCTACCTTCAAAATCAATTACACAACTTCTAAGCATATCCTCAAGTATTTGTATCACCCTTTCTGATTGACCACCTGTTTATGGATGAAATGCAGTACTAAAATGAAGTCGAGTACCCAATGCTTTCTAAAAACTTTCCCAAAATCTTGATGTAAAGCGAGGGTCTCGATCTGAGATAATAGACATTGGTACTCCATGAAGCTTGACTATCTCATTAGCATACAACTCTGCAAGTTTATTGATTGAATAATCAACTCGAATGGGAAGGAAATGAGTTGATTTGGTTAATCGATCAGTAATTACCCAAATTGTATCATGCTTCTTTTGGGTATTTGGAAAACCAATCACAAAATCCATGGTGATTCTATCCCACTTCCATTCTGACATTGATATAATTTGCAAAAGACCCAATGGAACTTGATGTTCTGCTTTGACTTCTTGACATACTAAACATCGAGTCACATATTCAGTAATATCTCTTTTCATACCAGGCCACCAATAATGAGATTTCAAATTTTGGTACATCTTATTGCTTCTAGGATGTACAGTATATATAGTATTGTAAGCTTCACCGAGAATACATTCCTTTAGTTCCTTCACATCAGGTACACACAATCAATCTCTATAATACACTCCACCATCTTTTGACACAACATAATCTGGTTCATGCACTTGTTTCAAAAGTTCTAACAATTTTTTATTTTGTTTCTGAGCTTCTATCACTTTTTGACTAATGGTTGGTTCAACCCTCAATTCTGCTAACATAACACATGATATTATTTAGTTTATTTAATATATATATATAATGTTAAAATATTCTATATACAACATACCTGCTAAAGTCTTTCAACTTAAAGCATCGGCTATCACATTAGCTTTCCTAGGATGATAGTCGATGATACAATCATAATCCTTGATCAATTCCATCCATCTTCTCTTCCTTAAATTTAGGTCTTTTTGTGTTGGCAAGTATTTCAAACTTTTATGATCAGTGAAAATATAACACCTTTCACCATACAAATAATGTCACCAGATTTTAAGAGCAAATACAATAGCAGCTAACTCCAAATCATGTGTAGGGTAATTCAATTCTTGAGATTTTAGTTGCTTAGAAGCATAAGCAATTACCTTACCCTCTTGCATCAATACACAATCAAGTCCTTGATGAGAAGCATCACTATAAATATCATAGTCTTTACCTGGAATCGGTTGGGTTAAGACAGGCGCTTCAGTCAATATTGCCTTCAATTGTTCAAAACTAGTTTGACACTGAGCATTCCATTCAAATTTAATTTCTTTTTTAAGGAGCTTAGTTAAGGGAAGTGCTATCTTCGAAAACCCTTGCATAAATCTTCTATAATATCCAGCCAACCCAAGGAAACTTCAGACTTCTGTTATATTCTTTGATGGCTGCCAATTCAAAATAGTCTCAATTTTACTTGGGTCCGTACGAATACCATTAGCTGACACTACATGGCCTAGAAATGCCACTTCCGTCAACCAAAAATCACACTTTAATAATTTAGCATACAATTGATTCTCTCTTAGTGTCTATAGTACAATTCTCAAATTCCTTTTATGATCCTCTTTATTTCTAGAATAAACCAGTATATCATCAATTAAAACAACTACAAACTGGTCTAAATAGGGTTTAAGACTCAATTCATCAAGTCTATAAAAGCTGTTGGAGCATTAGTTAAACCAAAGGGCATAACTAAAAATTCATAATGTCCATATCGAGTTCTAAAAGTTGTCTTTGGAATATCTACTTCTTTAATTTTCATCTGATAATAACCCGATTTAAGATCAATTTTAGAGAAAACACCTGCTCCTCTCAACTGATCAAATAAGTCATCAATCCTAGGTAATGGGCACTTATTCTTAATAGTCACTTTATTCAACTGTCGATAATCTATATATAATCTTAAGGTACCATCTTTCTTCTTCACAAATAAAACTGGTGCACCCCAAGGTAACACACTAAGTTTTATAAATCCTTTATCAAGCAATTCTTGGAGTTGCACCTTTAATTCTTTTAATTCCAAAGGTGCCATTCTATAAGGTGGAATAGAAATTGGTGTTGTACCTGGAACTACATCAATAACAAATTCTACCTCTCTCTTTGGTGGTACTCCAGGTAATTCTTCCGAAAAAACATCCGAAAACTCACTCACTGTAGGTATATCTCCCAAAACCTTGCTTGATTGTCGTGTATCATTAACATAAGCAAGAATAAGCTTCACATCTCTTCCTAATTAACCTTCTAGCTTTAGCTGCAGAAATCAAACTAGAAGGATAAAATTGTTTCTCTCCTTGGACTACAATTTCACCATAACCCGAAATCTTAAAAGTTACAACTTTACTACAGCAGTCCATAACTGCTTGATGTCGGAACAACCAATCCATTCCCAATATTACATCAAAGTCATGGAATGGTAGTTCAATCAAATCAGTAGAAAGATCTACATCATGAACTCTAAGTGAACAATTTCGATATACTCTATTTACCTTCACACTATGGCCTAAGGGATTTGTAACTTCTATCTCATAATCAAGTTTATCAACACACATACTCCTTCCTGAAGCTATAGTTCTACAAATATAAGAATGTGTAGAACCAGGATCTAACAATGCATACACATCAAGACCAAGTAAAGAAAATTTAATAACTATAACATCAAGAGCATCCTGGTCTTCCACAGCTTTCATGGCATAAGCCCTAGCTGGAGCATTGCCTCGAGTCTGAGGTCTATCCACTATTTTAGATCTTCTCTGCTGACTAACACTGGGTCGACCACCTCTACCTGTTTTACGGCTTAACTGAGACCTCTGTACAGAACTTTGTCCTTCCATAACTTCTAATTCTTTTATTGTTGGACAATCTCTGATTTTATGCTCCAAAGAACCACATTTCAAACAAGCCCCCTTTTTATACCAACAATCTTCACTTGTATGACCCTTACCTCAATATTGAAAAGGTGTAGTAATAACTATTGAAGAAGAGCTTGTAGCCACTCCAAACCTACCACCTCTAGATTTATGAAAACTAGCTCCACTTCCTCTACTAAACCCTTGAGTTTGGGCTTGAATATTTCTTTTTCTTTTCTGGCTATCTTGTTGTTGTTCACTAGAAAATCCCTTCTTTGATTGTTGTTTTCTTTCCTGCTCTTGTTTAATCTTATTTTCTATAGCGACTGTCGCATTAACAAGAGTGAAAAACTCTTTAAATCCTCATTGCTATTAAATACACCCGAATCTGACTGTTCAAACCTTGTTCAAACCGCTTGCACTTCTCTTCCTCAGATACAACTAACTCTGGAAAATATTTACAGAGGCAAACAAACTACCTCTCATATTCAAACACAGATAATTGCCTTTGCTTAAGATATAAAAATTCTCGATGCTTCTCCTCCAAATAGATCTCACTAATATATTCCTTTTTAAATTCTTCTTAGAAAAATGCCCAAGTAAGTCTACCTGCAGGTACACCTTTATGCTTTGTATCCCACCAGGAAAAAGCTTGTTCTTGCAATAAGGAAACTACACACTCTAATCTTTCCTCATCAGTACAATGCAGAATATCAAAAACTCTCACAATCCTCTCCATCCAATACTCTGCTACTGAAGACTCATCAGTGTCACGAGCTTTAAAATCTTCTGCTCCTAAATTTCTATTTCTCTCCAATGGAGATCTTTGGAGCACTGGCAGTGGAGGTTGTGTAGGAGGAGCAACTCTTACAATTTGCCTAAGGATTTCCCCCATATTTCTCACAAATTGAGGATCTAATGGAATTTGTTCTACAGAAGGTTCTGATGGCTGCTGATTTCCCACACTAGCTTGACTGTGTGAGGACGTAGCTTGATCCTCGACACCTTGACGGAATTCAGAGGCCATATTATACCTTTAAACATTAAAAATCAACTGCATCAAACATTTATTCAATTGTATAGTTCACATAGCAATGATAGTTGTACTTCTCTTTTCTTTTAACCGACAACTTAGAACCGTCTAAACCTTGCTCTGATACCACTAATTGTAATACCCCCTACATAGTCCATACACTTACCTACATAGAAGATGTCACCTAACATTTACAATTGTTCTATATATATGTCTATGTATGTACTAAAGAAATAAAGTCATAATATTTTTAAGCAATAATGCATTTGTTAAGTTTTCTATATTACACACATATATCTATATATTTATAAAGAACTCTTAATGAAAACTTACATTATTATAAAATTCTCAAACTACTCTCAAACTAGTACAACTGTCATACAAAATTATAAAGTTTTGCTATGTGAACCATATAGATTACAATATTTATAATATTGTTCATTGAACCTTGATGATGCAGTTGATCAAGAACATAAGTCTCTCACTCTACGGTCTCAACTCTCCTTGTTTGATCTGCATGTAAGAAAATAATTCTAACACGCTAAGCAAATCTTAGTGGTGCTTATGTATTTATAATATGGAAGAAAATTTAATGAAAAGAGATCTAATCATTAAATTATTTAGAAACATCAAATTGCATTACATTCTAAATGTTAAATAAAGAAATTAATCAAATTGAAATACTAAGCACAATCAGATTCAAAATTGAGTAATTTATCGACAACTAAATAACACATTATTTTCACTATAGATAACTACTTTAATTATGCCCATACACACTGAACTCGGATTCTAGATTTGGATAACGGGTCACTGATGGCAATTTAATGCCACTGTATAGAATTTTGGCCAATGGCCCACTATGGCACGAATGCCCACTGAGTATGGTGACACAGAGTGTCTATTGATGGCACAAAGTGCCCACTATCACTTTGGATATCCTTCCTTTGGCTCGCCATTCAATCCCAGCTAGATCTAAAATCAGTATGTTTTGGGCAATTCATTAGTTTTTTAACTAACATTAAATTATGTATAGCACTATAATGAAACAATTCTTTGATCAACACTTAGTATCACACATATTTATGTTATATTTAAAATAAATTTACTACACTATTTGTTAGGATTAATTTCAAACATTCTTTACATCTTAAGACCTTATAGTCATTTAAAAAGACAAGAATAAGAGCCATTTTGGGCAAATTTCTTCAAGTGACACACCCAATGACATGGGCGTGTTATTGGGAGTGTCTTTTGCCCATTTCACACTAACTATGACACACCCACTGACATGGGCGTGTCACTGGATGTGTCATTTATAAATTTTGCAATTCGCACACTTAACCATTTTAACTCAATATATTCAAAATCTATGATAATAATGAATCAAATCCAAATTTTTTTAGCATAAAAGAGTCTACATCTAATATTTTACTCAAACTTCAATTAATCAAACCTTCAAATATCACTTATGGCTAAAACAACATCAAACTACCCAATTCTTATAAAGATTGAATTAAGAATCAATCTCACCACATATAAGTTCTTTTAATTCATTTTTCACTCATAAATCCATTTAATCAATATTTTTAAGAAATAATTCATTATAAATGACTCAATCAATCAATTCAAATATTCAAACTCATAGAAATTCAAATATTTGCAAAGTATAATACATAAGCACATACCTCTTCAAACTCTTCTTTTTTTCTCTAATCACTTGTTGATAATCTCAACTTTTCCAACTTAATCTTCTAAAAACTTATATCTAGATGTGATCTTATCTTAAGTTTTGATTAAAATCTTGGAAAGAAGGAAGAAAGAAAGAGTTTTGATGGTGAAAATGGTGATGAACGTGGAAAGAAGAAGAGGAAAGAAAGAAAGAAAGAAAAGCTTCTATAGCATTACACCTGTCCACACACATATACACACACACACACACACACACACACATATATATATATATATTAATCTGGTGTGGCCAATCTCATCTTAGTTATGGTGCACCCTCTTTCTTATCCTTTGATTCTAATTCAATTTTATATCTCATAAAATCATAAAAATAAATAATTTCTTCGGTAAATTTTTGAGATCCACTATTTACATCACTTATCCATGCCACTTATATCACAATTCAATATTAAGTGTCAGTATAAAATTAAAAGTTTAGTATCTAAAATTTTAAACATTACAAATGGTACAAGGGTATGAGTGGTTATGCCATGCTCAATCTCCATACCTTGAGTGAAAGTATGGTATCCCTTACATAACACAACACAGGTAACACATGCATCCTAACTCATGCACACGATGCAAATATAATATAATGCAATAGATAATATCATGATAAGAAAGAATAGAATAATATAAAGACCAACAGAATCAACTTCTCTTATCCCTAGTGGAGTCTTCACTGTGAGCAGGGATTTTTGCCCCCACTCCTGGTGGAATGGTTCTTGCGACTTCACACTGTTTAGGCTCGGAGCCTTAAAGAACATGGGCCTAAGTCCGGAGAAAATAGAGTCGCCGCCCAAATAGGTCCGGAAAAAAGAAAGGGGCGGATGACTCGATTCCTAAGAAATCCCCAACCCCCTAATGGGTTCGAAAAGTTGGGTACGTGTGCGGAAGATGAGAAATGGCCCAGCACTCCCATAACGCCCGATTCATTGGAACCGGCCTCTTTTGCAAGTCTTAATATTATAAAATTCTTAAGTATAACAATATTATCCATACTACATGCAAGAATTAAAATAAAGCATCATTATATTAAAATCAAAGTAATGTCCAAACAAAGCAAATAAATGGACACCCATCCAATGATGGAAACATGTCCTTACATCGTCCATGTCTAAAACTAAATAGGACACCCACCAAAAGGTAGAAATGTATCCTTTACATTGGTCCCAAAATATAAGAACAATTTAAATTACATGAAAATTAATTAATGAGGAACCCAATAATGGAAACATACCTCTTACAATTTTAATACCAAAATAAATAAATAATAATCATAATAATAAAGAAAATATCCATCCATGATAAATTAAATAAATCAAGCATTGAAATTAAATGAATCAACCATCAAAACATATAATAAACTACATAATCAAATCTAAAATTAAATAAAGCAATAAATATATAAGTTTTGGTTTTAAAGAATTTAGGGTTTTTGAAACTAGGGTTTTGGAATTCAGGGATTAGAATTAGGGTTTTTAGGGTTTAACTTACTGCCTTAAAAAAATAATTTTGGATTTGGAGAGATAAATTAAGGTTTTTGAAAAATAATCAATATTTTAGAGTTTAATAATGAAGTGGTTTAATCTTTTGGATAAAAATAGTTTAAGGTTTTGAGTTTCAATAAAATAATTTACGGCTCTTGAAGTTTTAGTAAAAAAATAGATTCTGATAATTAATTTAAATCCTCAACAGCTACTGGATAGTTTTAAGTTTTTTATAAAACATGCAAGTAGAGTTACGAACACCAACTGATCAATGTATTAATTAAAACAAACAATTAAAGTTATTAAAACAAAGATCAATTTACTACATGTTCAAAGATCAAGTTACTGCATGTTCAAAGATCAAGTTACTGCATGTTCTTATTAATCAAAGAAAATGAAGCTACTGTAAGCATGAATAATTTATGATTAAAGATCAAACCTCCGCCATTGGTTCCACAAAAAAATTGATTTCTAGATGAACAATGTGAAGACAGTATGTACTCTGCCTTCTTCTTTAGTTGTCTTGATTTTTCTATTTGTTGTTTCCTTCATTCTCCAAAAAAAAAAGTTGCTGATGTTCTTCTCTGTTTGTTGTCGTCTCTTCTATTTTGTTGTTTAATCTCTCTTAATATTAATTGTCGACCCTCTGCTTTGCTTTTTTTTTTTATGTTAATTGTCGACCCTTGTTAAAGTCTAAAACATTATTATTTATAGGCAAACCTCACTCAGAATCCTTAACCCTAATATTAATTCATCCTTAAAACAAATTTTAATTTAGTTTGAAAACTAATTTAAAAAAACAATTGAAACCATGTCAATCTAGGCAACCAGATCAACATGGACCAAAGCCATGTCAACTTGGGGCAACCAGATTGACATGGACCAAAGCCATGTCGACCTGAGGCAACCAAGTCGACATGACCTTTGGCTCATGTCGACCTTGGGCATCCAGGTCAACATGAGCCAAGGCTTATATCACCTGGGCCCTCCCAACTTGAACTATTTTGGCATTTTTCAATTTTTTTTGACCGGACCATCTAAAAAAGACTTGGTTTAGGGTTTTGTAGCTGAGTTTGTACCTTTTAAAATCAAACCAACTTATTAGAAGTTGTAAATCGGATCAAATTTATTTTGGCACCCTTTAATCAGGACCGTATCAAATTGGGATCAAAATTAAGGGTATACAATCTCGAGAACTTAGAGCGGTTGCACAATATGGTTGCAATTTATTTTGGGTGTACAAATGATCATGATTTCTTCTGTGCTTTCTAAGTGTTTCTTCCCTCAGCCTTTGTGCAGTCACACTGTATGTGGGGCGGTCGTACGATGCCTGAAAGTTTAGCACCTATAAAATAACCTTGTTTGAAATAATTAGTACATATCAATTTGATTGTCAATGATCAAAATAGAGTTAATTGTCCAACAATCTCCTCCTTCTTTACTTTGGCAATCAAATTGAATTTAAGCAATGGTAAATTGCAAGTCATTTAGTTTAATGCCAAGTTTTAATCAATTGTTTAAGTTTAGTTTCTTATTTTTAGGTCTTCTTAATGTCTCCCCCTGAACTTATGATTGTTCTTTCTTTTTAGTTGTGGTTGTGGTTTTTAAATTCAATTTATGTTTTCTTCTCCCTCTTTGACAAAGACAAAAATAGTGTATGCATAAAGATAATAAATTATAGATGATAAGTTCATTAATCAAAGCATTTTGAACATAGGTTTGCAAGAAAAACATAACTGCAAAAGGAAACACAAAACAAAAGAAAACATAAACTAGCTAGGAGTCTAATCTTGCATCTTCTCTTTTCCTTTCCTAGATGGAGGAGTATCTTCTTCAATGTCAAGAGATGGAGTAGGAGAATAGTCAGATCACAATTTTCCACGTAGTTTCTCACAAATTCCCTCGCGGCCCGCAGCAGTTTTTTTGCCAGCAAAATTTTCCAAAGCAATTTTTTCCGAAACCAAATTCTATTTGGTTTTGGTTTCTTTTCCTAATGAATTTTAGTTTTATTAAACAATTAGGATTAATCATATAAATTTTCTTATAAATAACACTTTAAAGGACCAGAAAAAAGGGAGGACTTTAGAAGAGAAAACTTTGGACTTGGATCGAATAGTGGAATTTCAAATTTGAAAGGAGCAAGAAGAAGCAATCAACAATTCATCAAAGGTAGCAACATGGCCTTTGTCTTTGTTCATCCAGAAAGAAACTTTTGGTGGAACCAATGAACGGAGGTTTGAATCTCTATCTTCTTTTTTTACAATAGCTTCAATCACTGAAAATTAACAAATTATTTCTTCTGTTTCTTCTAAACCTTAAAACCCTAAAACGTTTTTTCCAAATACCTTAAAAATCCTAATTCGTTTCTTTTGTTTCCAAAAACCTTAAATCATCCTTCTATTTCCAAAAACTTAAAAAACCCTAAATCATTTTATTAATTCCCAAAACCCTAATCTCTATTCCAAAAAGTCAGTAGCCTTATTTTTTTTAAGCATCAAAAGCTTTAACCCTAATTAATCCTTCTTTCCAAAATCACACAGTAAGCATTATTCTTTTAAAAACAACACTAGTTTCTTCCAATTTCAAAACCCTATTTTCTAAATCTTAAACCCTAAAATCTTAATTTTCAACACCGAAACCTACAATCCTAAAAGCCAGTTTTCAAAATCTTTAGGGTCCGGGCCCCGACCCCCCAAGGGGCGCTGCCCCCTTGACCCCCGCCCGCTAACCGGCTAGCGGGACCGCCGTGTGGGCTCGGGTCAATATTTATTTATGTATTATAAATATTTATGTTTAACTTCCTTTATTATGATTATTCAAAATACAGTAGCTTTATTCAAAATACAAACCTAAACCCTAATTTATTCAAACCATAAATTCAAATTCTGTTTTCAAATCTTCACAGTAGCTTTCTATAATTTTATTCACTAGGATATTTTAATCTTTCATATAACTCCTTTAAAGACTTTCTATATTTGTTTCATCCAAAAATACTTAAGTAGATATTATAGTTAATACTAAAACCATACTTACCTTTGATCACGGCAAAACAAAATCAAGGTTTCAAACCATAAAACCATAATTTCATTATTTTACCCCCACAAACCCTAATTTGATTAATCAAAGAACCTTACTAATTTCTTAAATTTATAAAACCCTAATCCCTTTTAATTCTCTTAAAACCTACAGTAGCCTAAACAAATAACAATAATAATATCTTAAGATTCCAAAACCCTAAAATATTAATTAAAGAACTTTAAATAGAAACAGTAAACCTCAATTTGTATCTTTACTCGCTTTATTTTTAGATTTGATTATGTAGTCTATTATGTACTTTGATGGTTGATTTATTTAAGTTCAATGCTTGATTTATTTAATTTATCATGAATGTTTATTATATATTTTGATTGATGTTAATATCTTTGATGAATGATTTATTTATAACGAATGGTTATTTACTTTTATCGATTTATTTTGATTTCCAAAAGTGTAAGAGGTATGTTTCCACTTTGTGGGTACCTCATTAGTTAAATATCATGTAATTTAAGTTGCTTTTATATTTTGGACCAATGTAAAGGACATGTTTCTACCTTTCGGTGGGTGTCCTATTTAGTTTAGACATGAACGATGTAAGGACATGTTTTCATCCTCGGATGGGTGTCCATTTATTTGCTTTGCTTGGACATTGCTTTGATTTTAATATAACGATGCTTTATTTCAATTGTTGCATGTAATATGGATAATATTGTTATATTTAAGAATTTTATAATATTAAGACCTATAAAGGAGGCCGGTTCTAATGAACCGGGCTTTGTGGGGGTGCTGGGCCATTTCTCACCTTCCCCACATGTACCCAACTTTCCGAACCCATTAGGGGGTTGGGGATTCCTTAGGAATCGAGTCATCCACCCCTTTCTTTTTCCCAGCCCGTCTGGGTGGCGACTCCATTTTCTCCGAACTTAGGTCCGTGTTCTCTAAGGCCCCAAGCCTAAACAGTGCCAAAGTCGCAAGAACTATTCCACCGGGAGTGGGGGCGAAAATCCCCGCTCACAGGAGGTATGTACAAACTTTAAAATATATTGTTTATATTTGCATGACATTTGGGCTTAACATATTTTGGTTGAAAAATATGTTAAGTTACTTGGTTCATTGATTGAGTATGAATAATGTACTATGACATTTGTAATGTCATATACGTGTTAAATGCATTGTGAAAAGCCATTGATAATGGCTAAATCGTGTAGAATGTGAAATATGTATATTATGTGAAAATACCTAAAGTAATTAGGTAATGTGTTGTGAATGCAAAAATGAAATATGTGGAATAATGAAATGAATTGATATTGATAAAAATGAGAAAAAAAAAATGAGAAAAGTGAGAAAAATGAAAAAAAAAATGTGAAAATAAAGCAATGAGCCTAGTTTGATTACGAGAAATGAAATGAGAAATGAATTGTGAAAATATTTGATAATGAGATAAATGATTTAATTGTGTGCCTAGTATGTTATTCAATTTTCAGAGTTTTGGGTTTGCCGGCATGCCTATGAATTGCTGGGCAGGTGAAAAGATCGGGTCGTAAGCCGAGCCCAGCTAATAAATGATCAATATGATATTTTTGGGTTGAAAAGACTGGGTCGTAAGCCTCAAAAATCGTAGCAGTCTAGCCAGGTTGAGGACCAAGATACTGGGGCCTAAGGGTCTAGCCGGGTTGAGGTCTAAGAGACTGGGGCTATTACATTATCAATGGATATATATATTACCTACGGGCTAGACACATGGTGTCATTATGGACCAAAGCAGTAACTCTGAAATTTGAATAGCATATTAGATCCTTTTTGTGCCCATACTTGTCTTTGCTTTAATGTGAATTATGAATTGTGATACAATTGAGCAATATAATGCTATGAGTTGTGATTATGAAATATTTGAAAAATATAAGAAAGTAGAATGATGTGACATCTATATGCATTGTGCATTGGCATTGCATTGAGTTTTATTGTTATTATTAAAGTTTGTACCACTAGGCTTCGGCTTAGCGCGATTGTAATTCATCGCGTAGGTGATGGATGATTTGGTAGAGCCAGAGAGTTCTATTATACCTGGGCGGGTCTAGGTTTGTATTTATTGAGCTTGAAGAGTTATTTTTGGGTATATCAAGATCAGAGCCAGTTACCAGCATGTACAGATTTGATATTATAGTATATTTTGATATTATGTATGAGATGATATGTTTTTGAAGTATATATTGTAAATTGTAAAGAATGATTTGAATAATTTTTTTAAGATGAGATCTTATTTGTGATGTTGATTTATATACCTATATATAAGTATTTTGAGAAAATATGGAGAAATTGAGAAGTATTGGTGAAATGGTGAATTGATTTTTATTGGGAGTGTTTGTTTTATACAGGTTGTGTTTTGCTTAATTTTGGGAACGTTCAAATTACAAACAAAACTCTGGCAAATTTTTCCCAAAGATTTTCATATAAAATATTTTTTTTGGATTCTTATTGTAATATCCTCATTTATGCCCTAGAAGTTTTGAGTATGTTGTTGTTATTGTGGTTGTTGATATATATATTGGGAAGTGAATGTTTGTGCATATATGTGTTAAATTGTAAGAGAAAAGAAATGGGAAGAGAATGTATATGTATATGTGTTTTGGAGAAGAAATTTAGGGTTTAGAGACAAATGTATATGTTGTTTATATGATGATATAATTAACATATACATTGGTCAAATGAAGAGTCAAGGTGATGGTTAAGTGGAAGAAGATATTTTTGGTTGTTAATGAAATTACTATAAAGGGCTTATATGAGACAAAGAGTTAGTTATATGGTTAAGGGTGTTTTGGTAATTTTCCTTGTAAGATGCATGGTGGAGATTAAAAGAAGAAAAGGTGTTTGACTTGTGCATTTTCTTCTTTCTTTCTTGAAGTGGCCGGATTCTCCATAGACAAAGAGAGAAAGAGAGGTGATCTTGAGGTTTGAAGCATTTTGAAGAAAGAAACAAGGGTTTTGGTTAAAGATTTGTAGATTTCTTCATTTGAGGTAAGATCTTTTCTTTAATTTCTTCAATTCTTTTGAAGTGGTGTGAGAAAGGAATTAGGGTTTGTTGGTTTGATGATGAGAAGTTGAGTTGGTGAAGGTGTTGGAAGTGATTGTGTTGAGTAAGAGTTGTGTTTAGTGAAATTGTTTCTGTTTTACAATTAGTAAAGGCTGTGATTTGTATGATTTTTAATTAATTATAGAAAAATGTTCTTGAAGTGAATTTTTGATATGTTGTGCCTCTATGAGTGTAGAATGACTGAAAAATATGTTGATTCGATTTTGGAATGGTTATGAGTTTAGAAAGATTATTTTCATTAGACCTGTTCCAGCAGGTACCTTAACTGGGACAGCTATATTTCGTGATTTTTAATAAAATGTAGAAAAATCATATCCAATCGAATTTTGGATATGTTGTTGCTTAGTGAGTCTAGTATTTGAGAAAAATAATTTGGAACCACGTTGATTGAATTTGATTTATGGAATTCACAAAGTTCAGAACTGCTGCCAGGATGCAGGGCAATTGGGGCAGTCTGGTTAGGTGAACTATTTGACCAAGATTTTGTGTTCAGTTTGATCTGAAATTTTAAAGGGATGATTTTAAGATACAAAACTAAATTCTGTAAAAATTTTAGAATTTTTAGTCAAGTAGATTATTTTATACAATTTTTCAAAATAAGGATAAAATGGAGTTTAAAACCAGAATGTACTATTTATGGTTAGGGTTTTAATTCTTTGTTCTTTTTGCATTGCTTTGGTTTTCCAAAGGTAGGTTGGTCCTTAAACCTAACCCTAAACACTTTAAACACACTTGAATCAATGAATGTTATAATCAATTGTTCTTTGCCCTAATTGCATTGTTGAGATTGAACAATGTTATGTTGTGCATTGTGAATGGTAATGTGTTTCATGAGTAATGTGGTATGAAATGTTGATATTTATGAATGATGCTATGTGAGATATAATGTGATCATGGATGAGATATATATATATATATACTTGAATAATGAGATGTTATATTGTGAAATGAAATGTGAAGCCATTGTTATTGGCTAAGATGATGTAATTGAAAGAAAGAAGGCATGTTTGCCTAAATGTGATGAGAATTGAGAATGGAAATGAATTGTTTGTTTAATATGTTATTCAGTTTCAGAGTTCTGGATTTGGGTGGCATGCCTAAGAAATGATGACAGGTAACAGTCTTGCCGGGTTGAGGACCTCCTCATAGGTGTTGAGTTGATGGTCCAAGAGACTGGGTCTGTTACACTATGAGATATATGATTTGTAACAGTCTTGCCGGGTTGAGGATCTCCTCATATGTGTTGAGTTGATGATCCAAGAGACTGGGTCTGTTACACTTGCCTACGGGCGTGATTATTGTGACTATGAACCAAAGCAGTAACTCTGAACTCTGAATATCGTATTAAATACTTGTTGGGCCCATAGGTGTCAGGGTTATATGAATGTCCTAAATAATGTTATGAGTTAATGAAATGAGATGTTGGTTATTGAGTATGATTGATTAATGTTGAATGTGGAAAGATGTTGAAATGTGGTATGCTCATATGACTATGATTTGTGAAATGCATAATTATGTGGTTAACTTTATATTTATGATATTGATCTTATCAATAACATATGTGGCATTGCATTACATTAAAGCATACCATTAGCATGTTTTATCTTACTAAGCCGTTGGCTTAGCGCGAATGTGATTCTTCGCGCAGGTGACAAGGAAGAACCAGAGAGTTCCTCTAGGCCGAGTCGAGCCTAGATTTTGAAGATTGAATAGTGGGCTTTAAGATCGAAGACTGACTGCCAAACATGTATAAATTTTATGTGTTGTAAAACTTGAGTTTTGATGTATATGAATTTGTAAATATTGTTACTTTCCGTTGCATAGTGAACAAAGATTTTATCTGCTGTATTTCATAATAAACCTTTACTTTATTTTGTACTAGAAGTGTAAATCCTTTTGCAGGTTGTAGTTGAGGTTATAAGGGGGATTTATTGGAAGTGTACTGAGAATGATTTTGTTTGCATTGGTTTGTGTAAAAATGTTTTCAAAAATTAGAAAAAAAAAACCAGTTTTGTCGACACTTGGGATTGAATTTTTAGGCAAAACTATGGCAAAATTTCTATAAAAATCGGAACAAAAATTTGACTAAGTAAAAGTGGTAGCAACATTAGGATAGGGTGGCGCCTCTACTCAGCTTACACACGTAGGTCGGGAAGGGGTCTTACAATTTTTGGTATCAGAGCCTAGGTTTGAGATTCTCAACCTAGATCAATTGTAAGAAAAAGAATATTTTGATTTTTAAAGTGGGTTTTTGAGTAAAATACATGTTTTGGTATGGCAGTCTTTGATCTTTAATGAGGAATATTCTGCTGTGTTTGCAGATATAGGTAGAGATGGCATCTCATTCACGACAATCTGTTGAGGGTAGTGCCGAGAGTATTGCTCCTGCTGAGGGAGCTAGGGTTGATAGTGTTGAGGAGGCACCTGCTTCGGTGTCGGGTAGACCAGCTGGGGAGGAGGTTCCGCCAGCCTGGTTTAGGCCTATGTTGGAAGCTATGAGACAAGCACCTGTGCAACCACAGCCACCGCCACCACCCCCTCAGCCTTCAGTACCAGTAAGGCACTATGATAAGCTAAGGAAATATGGAGCAGAGGATTTCTTTGGTACAGTTGATCCGGCTGTAGCAGAACAGTGGCTTGATAGAGTTCAGAGGGTATTTGTGCAGTTGCAAGCCACTTCAGAGGAGAAGTTTGACTATGCAAGATCTTTGCTACAGAAGGATGCCTACGACTGGTGGAAGACAGTGCCCCATTCTATGGATGATCCACCAACCTTGTCTTATGCGGATTTTCTGAGAGAATTTGAGTTGAAGTATACTCCTAGGGAGTATAAAGATGGGAAGAAAAGAGAGTTTCTAGATTTGAAGCAAGATCATCGGACCGTAACTGAGTATGAAGTTGAGTTTATTCGACTGAGTCAGTATGCTGGGGGTATCATTACTGATGAGATTGATAGATGTCGGCGATTTGAGGAGGGATTGAGGCCCTCGATCATGTGCTTAGTGGCTGGATCCAGATATCAGGATTTCTCACAGCTTGTGGCAGCAGCTCGAAGTGTAGAGCGAGCTCAAGTTATTGCAGCTGCTTCAGAGGAAGAGGTTAGGGTTAGAAGGCCCCAGTTCGAGGCAGGGTCTTCTTCTGCGAAGAGGGGTAGAGGAAGTTTTGTTCCTCGGAGTAGTAGGAGCCAGAGACCAGTGGGTAGGTCAGTGCAGTTCCAGAGGCAGAGATTTAGACCTGCAGCTTCAGTAGCGAGTGCTCCTACTCCTGGAGTTCAGAGATCCACCTTACCTGTGTGTAACCAGTGTGGTGGAAGACATGGGGGCGTTTGTTGGAGGCATAGTAGATCAGGGGTATGCTTCAGGTGTGGATCACCTGACCACTTTGTGAGAGACTGTCCTGAGAGGCAGGATCAGATGCCAGTTGATTCTGCTGCTTCTCGAGCTAGTGTGAGGGGAGGCAGAGGAGGCAGAGGTGCCAGCCGGGGAGGTAGACCAGGATTCAGTTCTAGAAGAGGTACTACATCCAGGGAGGGTAGACCAGAGGAGGTTGGATCTTCCCAGAGGATGTATGTTATGCAGAGACAGCCAGATACATCGGCAGTCATAGCTGGTACTTTTTCTTTATTTAATACTCCAGTACTTGCTTTGATTGATCCGGGTTCCACACATTCATATATTAGTGCATCTGTTTTGCCTGTATCTGATTTGCATGCTGAGTCCCTAGGATTTGATGTGTTGGTAACAAATCCGTTAGGGCATAGTGTGGTTGTGAGTAAGGTGCATAGAGATAGTGCAGTAGTGGTGCAGGGTGAGGAGTTCCTTGGGGATTTGATTGAGATGCCATTTAAGGAATATGACGTGATCTTAGGTATGGATTGGCTATCTCGACATGAAGCTGTGGTGGATTGTAAAAAGAAAATTGTTTCTTTGAGAACGGGTGATGGTAGAGAGGTGATAGTATCTAATGAGCAGGAACAGCTAGCCTCCTTATTTGTTTCAGCTGTTGCAGCCAGGAGGTTGATTAGAAAGGGGTGTGAAGCCTATCTTGCTCATGTGGTGGATACTAGAGTGAAGGGTTCCCCTATTGATAGCATTGCCACAGTTGCTGAGTTCCCGGATGTGTTTCCAGAGGAGTTGCCAGGGTTGCCTCCTGAGAGAGAGGTGGAGTTCGGTATTGAATTGTTGCCTGGTACCACTCCTATCTCTATTACTCCTTATAGAATGGCACCAGCAGAATTGAGGGAGTTGAAAGTGCAATTACAGGAGTTGTTGGACAAAGGATTCATTCGCCCCAGTGTTTCTCCTTGGGGAGCTCCTGTGCTATTTGTGAAGAAGAAAGATGGTACTATGAGGTTGTGTATCGATTATAGGCAATTGAACAAGGTGACTATTAAAAATAAATATCCTTTGCCTAGAATCGATGATCTCTTTGATCAGTTGAAGGGAGCGTCAGTGTTCTCCAAAATTGATTTGAGATCTGGGTACCATCAGCTGAGGGTAAGAAGTGAAGATGTTCCTAAGACTGCTTTTCGGACCAGGTATGGGCATTATGAGTTTTTAGTTATGCCTTTTGGTCTAACGAATGCACCTGCAGCTTTTATGGATTTGATGAATAGGGTGTTTAGGCCCTATTTGGATCAGTTTGTAGTGGTCTTCATTGATGATATACTGGTGTATTCGCGGAATGAAGAGGAGCATGATATGCATCTGCGGATTGTGTTGCAGATTTTGAGAGAGAATCAGTTATTTGCCAAATTGTCGAAGTGTGAGTTCTGGTTGGATCAAGTTGCTTTTCTCGGACATATTGTTTCTGCAGAAGGCATCAGAGTTGATCCGAGCAAAGTTGAAGCCATTTTAAATTGGAGTCCACCCAAGTCTGTGACAGAGATTAGAAGTTTTCTGGGTTTGGCAGGCTATTACCGACGGTTTGTGAAAGGGTTTTCTTTGATAGCTACTCCACTCACCAGATTACTTCGAAAGGGAGTGAGATTTGTGTGGACAGATCAGTGTCAGGCTAGTTTTGAGCAGTTGAGAGAGTTGTTGACTCAAGCGCCTGTTCTTACTTTACCTGTTGAAGGCAAACCATATGTGATCTACAGTGATGCTTCACATAGAGGTTTGGGGTGTGTATTGATGCAGGAAGGGAAAGTTATAGCTTATGCATCTCGACAGTTGAAACCGCATGAGCTTAACTATCCGACCCATGATTTAGAATTGGCTGCCATTGTGTTTGCATTAAAGATTTGGCGCCACTATCTGTTTGGGGAGAAATGTTTCATCTACACTGATCACAAGAGTTTGAAGTATTTGGGTGTCCAGAAAGAACTCAATCTTCGTCAGAGGAGATGGTTAGAATTGATTAAAGACTACGACTGCTTGATTGACTATCATCCAGGTAAAGCAAATGTTGTTGCTGATGCCTTGAGTCGGAAGTCTTTAGCTGGTTTAACTGTTTACTCGCTCTCGTTGCTTGTTGAGTTGAGAGCATTGCATGCCAGTTTTGTACCTTGTGTTGATGGTGCATTATTGGCACAGTTGCAATTAAAGCCGATTTTGTTAGATCAGATCAAAGAAGCTCAGTTGGCCGATAAGAAGATTCAGAAGATTTTTTCAGATTGCAAGAATGGGAAGACTAGAGATTTTGTTGTGAAAGATGATGGGAGTCTCTGGTTTAAGAACCGATTGTGTGTACCCGATGATGCTGATTTGAAAAGAGTCATTTTAGAAGAAGCTCATCAGTCAATGTTTGCTATGCATCCGGGTAATACGAAGATGTATCATGATTTGAGACAGCATTATTGGTGGATTGGTTTGAAGAGAGACATTGCTGAGTTTGTATCGAAATGTCTCACTTGTCAGAAGGTTAAAGCAGAGCATCAAGTTCCAACCGGGTTGCTTCAACCATTGTCAGTGCCAGAATGGAAGTGGGAAAGAGTGACAATGGATTTTGTGTCTGGTTTGCCATTGACACAAAAGAAGCATGATGCTATATGGGTGATTGTGGATAGATTGACTAAGACAGCTCATTTCCTTCCGGTTCGAATGGATTACTCTTTGGAGAGATTGGCTGAGCTGTATATCCATGAGATTGTGAAACTGCATGGTGTTCCAACTTCTTTAGTGTCTGATCGAGATCCCAGGTTTACTTCCAGATTTTGGAAGAGTTTGCATAGTGCTTTAGGTTCTCGACTGCACTTCAGCACTGCTTTTCATCCACAGACGGATGGACAGTCAGAGAGGGTGATACAGATTATTGAGGACATGTTGAGAAGCTGTGTCATCGATTTCTCTGGAAGTTGGGATAGGTTTTTACCTCTTGTGGAGTTTGCTTACAACAACAGTCACCAATCCAGCATTGGTATGGCACCGTTTGAAGCATTGTATGGCAGACGGTGTAGGACACCTCTTTGTTGGAATGAGCTTGGAGATAATAAGTTGGTTGGTCCTGATTTGATTCAAGAAACTGAAGATAAAGTAAAGTTGATTCGAGGCAGGTTAAAAGCAGCTTCAGACCGACAGAAGTCTTATGCAGATCTAAAAAGGAGAGATATAGAGTTTGATGTTGGAGATAAGGTATTTCTGAAAGTGTCTCCTTGGAAGAAAATTTTGAGGTTCGGTCGGAAAGGAAAATTGAGTCCTCGTTTCATTGGGCCGTATGAAGTGTTAGAAAGAGTTGGGCCAGTGGCGTATCGACTTGCTTTGCCACCTGAGTTGGATCGTATTCATAATGTATTCCATGTTTCTATGTTGAGGAGATATAGGTCGGATCCATCTCATGTGTTGCCATTTGAGTCTATTGAAGTGAGCCCAGATTTGACATTTGAAGAGGAACCAGTTGCTATCTTGGCACGAGAAGTGAAAGAGTTAAGGAACAAGAGAGTGCCATTGGTGAAGATTCTTTGGAAGAATCATGCAAAAGAAGAAGCGACTTGGGAAAGTGAGCATACCATGCGAGAGCAGTATCCGCAATTGTTTCAGCTTTGATATCAGGTAATTTCGAGGACGAAATTTTTTTTTTTTAGAGGGGGAGAATTGTAATATCCTCATTTATGCCCTAGAAGTTTTGAGTATGTTGTTGTTATTGTGGTTGTTGATATATATATTGGGAAGTGAATGTTTGTGCATATATGTGTTAAATTGTAAGAGAAAAGAAATGGGAAGAGAATGTATATGTATATGTGTTTTGGAGAAGAAATTTAGGGTTTAGAGACAAATGTATATGTTGTTTATATGATGATATAATTAACATATACATTGGTCAAATGAAGAGTCAAGGTGATGGTTAAGTGGAAGAAGATATTTTTGGTTGTTAATGAAATTACTATAAAGGGCTTATATGAGACAAAGAGTTAGTTATATGGTTAAGGGTGTTTTGGTAATTTTCCTTGTAAGATGCATGGTGGAGATTAAAAGAAGAAAAGGTGTTTGACTTGTGCATTTTCTTCTTTCTTTCTTGAAGTGGCCGGATTCTCCATAGACAAAGAGAGAAAGAGAGGTGATCTTGAGGTTTGAAGCATTTTGAAGAAAGAAACAAGGGTTTTGGTTAAAGATTTGTAGATTTCTTCATTTGAGGTAAGATCTTTTCTTTAATTTCTTCAATTCTTTTGAAGTGGTGTGAGAAAGGAATTAGGGTTTGTTGGTTTGATGATGAGAAGTTGAGTTGGTGAAGGTGTTGGAAGTGATTGTGTTGAGTAAGAGTTGTGTTTAGTGAAATTGTTTCTGTTTTACAATTAGTAAAGGCTGTGATTTGTATGATTTTTAATTAATTATAGAAAAATGTTCTTGAAGTGAATTTTTGATATGTTGTGCCTCTATGAGTGTAGAATGACTGAAAAATATGTTGATTCGATTTTGGAATGGTTATGAGTTTAGAAAGATTATTTTCATTAGACCTGTTCCAGCAGGTACCTTAACTGGGACAGCTATATTTCGTGATTTTTAATAAAATGTAGAAAAATCATATCCAATCGAATTTTGGATATGTTGTTGCTTAGTGAGTCTAGTATTTGAGAAAAATAATTTGGAACCACGTTGATTGAATTTGATTTATGGAATTCACAAAGTTCAGAACTGCTGCCAGGATGCAGGGCAATTGGGGCAGTCTGGTTAGGTGAACTATTTGACCAAGATTTTGTGTTCAGTTTGATCTGAAATTTTAAAGGGATGATTTTAAGATACAAAACTAAATTCTGTAAAAATTTTAGAATTTTTAGTCAAGTAGATTATTTTATACAATTTTTCAAAATAAGGATAAAATGGAGTTTAAAACCAGAATGTACTATTTATGGTTAGGGTTTTAATTCTTTGTTCTTTTTGCATTGCTTTGGTTTTCCAAAGGTAGGTTGGTCCTTAAACCTAACCCTAAACACTTTAAACACACTTGAATCAATGAATGTTATAATCAATTGTTCTTTGCCCTAATTGCATTGTTGAGATTGAACAATGTTATGTTGTGCATTGTGAATGGTAATGTGTTTCATGAGTAATGTGGTATGAAATGTTGATATTTATGAATGATGCTATGTGAGATATAATGTGATCATGGATGAGATATATATATATATATACTTGAATAATGAGATGTTATATTGTGAAATGAAATGTGAAGCCATTGTTATTGGCTAAGATGATGTAATTGAAAGAAAGAAGGCATGTTTGCCTAAATGTGATGAGAATTGAGAATGGAAATGAATTGTTTGTTTAATATGTTATTCAGTTTCAGAGTTCTGGATTTGGGTGGCATGCCTAAGAAATGATGACAGGTAACAGTCTTGCCGGGTTGAGGACCTCCTCATAGGTGTTGAGTTGATGGTCCAAGAGACTGGGTCTGTTACACTATGAGATATATGATTTGTAACAGTCTTGCCGGGTTGAGGATCTCCTCATATGTGTTGAGTTGATGATCCAAGAGACTGGGTCTGTTACACTTGCCTACGGGCGTGATTATTGTGACTATGAACCAAAGCAGTAACTCTGAACTCTGAATATCGTATTAAATACTTGTTGGGCCCATAGGTGTCAGGGTTATATGAATGTCCTAAATAATGTTATGAGTTAATGAAATGAGATGTTGGTTATTGAGTATGATTGATTAATGTTGAATGTGGAAAGATGTTGAAATGTGGTATGCTCATATGACTATGATTTGTGAAATGCATAATTATGTGGTTAACTTTATATTTATGATATTGATCTTATCAATAACATATGTGGCATTGCATTACATTAAAGCATACCATTAGCATGTTTTATCTTACTAAGCCGTTGGCTTAGCGCGAATGTGATTCTTCGCGCAGGTGACAAGGAAGAACCAGAGAGTTCCTCTAGGCCGAGTCGAGCCTAGATTTTGAAGATTGAATAGTGGGCTTTAAGATCGAAGACTGACTGCCAAACATGTATAAATTTTATGTGTTGTAAAACTTGAGTTTTGATGTATATGAATTTGTAAATATTGTTACTTTCCGTTGCATAGTGAACAAAGATTTTATCTGCTGTATTTCATAATAAACCTTTACTTTATTTTGTACTAGAAGTGTAAATCCTTTTGCAGGTTGTAGTTGAGGTTATAAGGGGGATTTATTGGAAGTGTACTGAGAATGATTTTGTTTGCATTGGTTTGTGTAAAAATGTTTTCAAAAATTAGAAAAAAAAAACCAGTTTTGTCGACACTTGGGATTGAATTTTTAGGCAAAACTATGGCAAAATTTCTATAAAAATCGGAACAAAAATTTGACTAAGTAAAAGTGGTAGCAACATTAGGATAGGGTGGCGCCTCTACTCAGCTTACACACGTAGGTCGGGAAGGGGTCTTACAATTTTTGGTATCAGAGCCTAGGTTTGAGATTCTCAACCTAGATCAATTGTAAGAAAAAGAATATTTTGATTTTTAAAGTGGGTTTTTGAGTAAAATACATGTTTTGGTATGGCAGTCTTTGATCTTTAATGAGGAATATTCTGCTGTGTTTGCAGATATAGGTAGAGATGGCATCTCATTCACGACAATCTGTTGAGGGTAGTGCCGAGAGTATTGCTCCTGCTGAGGGAGCTAGGGTTGATAGTGTTGAGGAGGCACCTGCTTCGGTGTCGGGTAGACCAGCTGGGGAGGAGGTTCCGCCAGCCTGGTTTAGGCCTATGTTGGAAGCTATGAGACAAGCACCTGTGCAACCACAGCCACCGCCACCACCCCCTCAGCCTTCAGTACCAGTAAGGCACTATGATAAGCTAAGGAAATATGGAGCAGAGGATTTCTTTGGTACAGTTGATCCGGCTGTAGCAGAACAGTGGCTTGATAGAGTTCAGAGGGTATTTGTGCAGTTGCAAGCCACTTCAGAGGAGAAGTTTGACTATGCAAGATCTTTGCTACAGAAGGATGCCTACGACTGGTGGAAGACAGTGCCCCATTCTATGGATGATCCACCAACCTTGTCTTATGCGGATTTTCTGAGAGAATTTGAGTTGAAGTATACTCCTAGGGAGTATAAAGATGGGAAGAAAAGAGAGTTTCTAGATTTGAAGCAAGATCATCGGACCGTAACTGAGTATGAAGTTGAGTTTATTCGACTGAGTCAGTATGCTGGGGGTATCATTACTGATGAGATTGATAGATGTCGGCGATTTGAGGAGGGATTGAGGCCCTCGATCATGTGCTTAGTGGCTGGATCCAGATATCAGGATTTCTCACAGCTTGTGGCAGCAGCTCGAAGTGTAGAGCGAGCTCAAGTTATTGCAGCTGCTTCAGAGGAAGAGGTTAGGGTTAGAAGGCCCCAGTTCGAGGCAGGGTCTTCTTCTGCGAAGAGGGGTAGAGGAAGTTTTGTTCCTCGGAGTAGTAGGAGCCAGAGACCAGTGGGTAGGTCAGTGCAGTTCCAGAGGCAGAGATTTAGACCTGCAGCTTCAGTAGCGAGTGCTCCTACTCCTGGAGTTCAGAGATCCACCTTACCTGTGTGTAACCAGTGTGGTGGAAGACATGGGGGCGTTTGTTGGAGGCATAGTAGATCAGGGGTATGCTTCAGGTGTGGATCACCTGACCACTTTGTGAGAGACTGTCCTGAGAGGCAGGATCAGATGCCAGTTGATTCTGCTGCTTCTCGAGCTAGTGTGAGGGGAGGCAGAGGAGGCAGAGGTGCCAGCCGGGGAGGTAGACCAGGATTCAGTTCTAGAAGAGGTACTACATCCAGGGAGGGTAGACCAGAGGAGGTTGGATCTTCCCAGAGGATGTATGTTATGCAGAGACAGCCAGATACATCGGCAGTCATAGCTGGTACTTTTTCTTTATTTAATACTCCAGTACTTGCTTTGATTGATCCGGGTTCCACACATTCATATATTAGTGCATCTGTTTTGCCTGTATCTGATTTGCATGCTGAGTCCCTAGGATTTGATGTGTTGGTAACAAATCCGTTAGGGCATAGTGTGGTTGTGAGTAAGGTGCATAGAGATAGTGCAGTAGTGGTGCAGGGTGAGGAGTTCCTTGGGGATTTGATTGAGATGCCATTTAAGGAATATGACGTGATCTTAGGTATGGATTGGCTATCTCGACATGAAGCTGTGGTGGATTGTAAAAAGAAAATTGTTTCTTTGAGAACGGGTGATGGTAGAGAGGTGATAGTATCTAATGAGCAGGAACAGCTAGCCTCCTTATTTGTTTCAGCTGTTGCAGCCAGGAGGTTGATTAGAAAGGGGTGTGAAGCCTATCTTGCTCATGTGGTGGATACTAGAGTGAAGGGTTCCCCTATTGATAGCATTGCCACAGTTGCTGAGTTCCCGGATGTGTTTCCAGAGGAGTCTTAGCGCGAATGTGATTCTTCGCGCAGGTGACAAGGAAGAACCAGAGAGTTCCTCTAGGCCGAGTCGAGCCTAGATTTTGAAGATTGAATAGTGGGCTTTAAGATCGAAGACTGACTGCCAAACATGTATAAATTTTATGTGTTGTAAAACTTGAGTTTTGATGTATATGAATTTGTAAATATTGTTACTTTCCGTTGCATAGTGAACAAAGATTTTATCTGCTGTATTTCATAATAAACCTTTACTTTATTTTGTACTAGAAGTGTAAATCCTTTTGCAGGTTGTAGTTGAGGTTATAAGGGGGATTTATTGGAAGTGTACTGAGAATGATTTTGTTTGCATTGGTTTGTGTAAAAATGTTTTCAAAAATTAGAAAAAAAAAAACCAGTTTTGTCGACACTTGGGATTGAATTTTTAGGCAAAACTATGGCAAAATTTCTATAAAAATCGGAACAAAAATTTGACTAAGTAAAAGTGGTAGCAACATTAGGATAGGGTGGCGCCTCTACTCAGCTTACACACGTAGGTCGGGAAGGGGTCTTACACTTATAACAAGCAAAGAATATTAATATATTATTTATTTTATATATTAGTATTTGAAATCTTAAAATAGAAATGTGAAAATTTTTATTAAACCGGTCTGTGACATTTTTATACCGTATATATGTATTATACGTATATAGGGTATAAGAGTGTTACACATCGGCAAGTTGATTTTGGATGTCAATAAATTCTAAGACTACATTATTATTTTGAACATTATCCCTTAAAAAGTGATGCTTAATGGCTATATGTTTTGACCTAGAATGTTGAATGGGGTTCTTGGATAAGTTAATTATACTTGTGTTATCATACTTAATAGGAATATGATCAAACACTTTTCCATAATCAAGTAATTGTTGTTTTATCCAAAGAACTTGTATGCAATAAAAACATACAGTAACATATTTAGCTTTCATGGTAGATAAAGCAACCAACACTTATTTCTTATTAAACCAAGAAGCTAATCATTCACTAAGAAAGTGGCATGCTCCAGTGGTGCTTTTCCTATCTAATAGGCTACCGATAAAATTTGCATCGAGAAAACCTAAAATATCAAATGATGTGTTTCTAGGATACTATAGACCTAAATGCAATGTTCCACTCAAATATTTTAGAATTCTCTTAGTAGCATTTAAATGTGAATCTCTAGGGCATGATTGAAATCTAGCATATAAGTAAACACTAAACATTATATCGGGTCTAGAAGTGGTTAAGTAAAGTAGTGATCTGATAATACATCGATATTTCTTCTCATCCACTATCTTACCACTCTCATCTTTGTCAAGTTTCAAGGATACACTCATAGGAGTCTTGCTTGCTTTGCAACCATCCATACCAAACTCCTTAAGGAGTTCCTTTGTATATTTGGATTGGTTGATGAAAATACCAACCTTGCTTTTCATAATTTGTAGATCAAGAAAAAATTTAAGTTCACCCATCATACTCATTTCAAATTCCCTAGTCATATATAAAGCAAATTATTTGCACAAAGATTCATTAGTAGCAATAAATATAATGTCATTAACATAAATTTGTGCAATCAAAATGTTATGCTATTTTCTTTTGACAAATAATGTAGTGTCAACTTTTCCATTTGTAAAACCATTTTCCAACAAATATGTACTAAGTCTAAAATTCATACACCATGCAAATTCAAGTAAAATTTTAATTGCTTCCAATCTTGCAATGGGGGCAAAAGTCTAATCATAATCAATGCCTTCCTCTTGGTTATAGCCTTTGGCTACCAATCTAGCTTTGTTTATAGTAATGAGACCATCTTCATTAATTTATTCCTATATACTCATTTGCAACCAATAATTGGATGGCCCTTAGGCCTAGGAACAAGCTCCCATACTTTGTTTCTCTCAAATTGGTTGAGTTCAACTTGCATGACAATCACCCAACATTCATCACTAAGAGCCTCCTCAATGGTCCTTAGTTCAATTTGAGAAACAAAAGCAACATGAGAATCTAAATGTTTAAAGTTTGATCTAGTAGTTACTCCCTTTGATGTGTCACTAATGATGAGTTCCCTTGGATGATCCTTTTGGTAATGCCAACCTTTTGGCAGTTCTTGTGTTTCTTCTATCTTAGGTTCTTCTTGTTCCATTGTGTGTTCCAATTCATTGATGTTCTCCTTTTGGTGCATCTTTTGTTTCAAATTCCTCAAATGTACCTACAAAATCATCAAGAACACTACCTTTCCCATGATCAAGGTTGGATGATTCATCAAAGGTAACATGCATTTATTCTTCAACTACTATAGTTCTTTTATTGAATACTCTATATGCTTTACTAGAAGATGAGTATCCTAAGAAGATTCCTTCATTCGATTTGGATGAGAATTTTCCAAGGTTGTCCTTGGTGTTTAATATAAAGTATTTACATCCAAATTATGAGCAGAAACTTTCACCCCCCACTCCCAGTGGAATGGTTCTTGTGACTTCGACACTGTTTAGACTCGGGGCCTTAGAGAACACGGGCCTAAGCCCGAAGAAAAAGGAGTCGCAACCCAAACGGGTCGGGAAAAAGAAAAGGGTGGATGACTCAATTCCTAAGGAATCCCCAACCCCTTAATGGGTTTGGAAAGTTGGGTACGTGTGGGGAAGGTGAGAAATGGCCCAGCAGCCCCACAACGCCCGATTCATTCAAACCGACCTCCTTTATAGGTCTTAATATTATAAAACTCTTAAATATAACAATATTATCCATACTACATGCAACAATTAAAATAAAGCATGTTATATTAAAATCAAAGCAATGTCCAAACAAAGAAAATAAATGGACACCCATCCGATGATGGAAATATGTGCTTACATCGTCCATGTCTAAAACTAAATAGAACACCCACCGAAAGGTGGAAATGTGTCCTTTACATTGGTCCAAAATATAAAAGCAATTTAAATTATATGAAAATTAATTAAGGAGGTACCCAGTAATGGAAACATACCTTTTACAATTTTAATACTAAGACAAACTAATAATAATCATAATAATAATGAAAATATCCATACATGATAAATTAAATAAATCAAGTATTGAAATTAAATAAATCAAAACATATAATAAACTACATAATCAAATCTAAAATTTAAAAAAGCAAATAAAGATACAAATTTAGGTTTATGTCTCAATTTAGGGTTCTTTAATTAACATTTAGGGTTTTGGGATTTTGGAATTATTATTATTATTATTCACATTACTGTGAGAATTTTTGAAAAAATGGAATGGATTAGGGTTTTATAAATTTAAGAAAGTAGTAAGGTTTTTGGTTAATCAAATTAGGGTTTAGGGCTAAATCATGAAATTAGGGTTTTGGAACATTAAGACATTAGGGTTTTTGGCTTAACATCATGAAATTAGGGTTTTTAGAAAGAATAAATTAAAGTTTGATATTTATAAAAATAATGTTTATAGCTTAAGGTTTAGACAATTTAGGTTTAGTGTTTATGAAAAACTTATCAAAGTTCATAAGTTATGTGAACTATGAATATGTTTAAAGAGAGTAGATGCCACTGTGAAGTTTTATATGAAAACTCTAATGTTATTCTGAGTGATGCATTGATAAAATAGGCATAAGATAAAACAAATAAACAATATGTTATAAACAAGCCTACGGGTTATAATTGATATGACTTATAGAAATAATAATTTGTAATTCACATAAACTAACATATGAATTGATTTTTAGAAGAATTTGTATACTATAACTTTAACTAAATGAAGAATGGGCTCATTCAATATTTAAAACAATCAAAACATATAGTATTTACTTAATTTAAAGCATACCGTCATTTGTTGGCTCCACCAAAATTATTTGAACCGAATTTTGGATGAGCTTTGGCAAAGACAATGATTACACTGCCTTTGTATTTGTTGGTTGAATTAAGGACAAGACCGTGAGCTAAGGCACTGCCTTGTTGATTGCTTTTCTACTTGATATTTAAGATTCATTGCTAATTTCTTTTCTATTTGATATTTCAAATTCGTTGCATAAGTAATTGGATTCAGCTAAAAGTTCCCAACTCTCCTATGAAAAAATAAAAGTCTAAAGTTTCTTTCAACAATTGCCCCTCCTCCTCTAATCCGTTTGTTTAATGCTACTATTTATAGGAAAATAAAGAGTCTTAATCCTGTTTTAATAAGTAAATATCAATTTTAGGAAAAATTAGAAAACCGAGTAAAATAAGATTTGGTCAAAAAATTGACAGCGCGTGCAGGCTGCCGGGCCCGCGGGCTGCACTGGCAAAAATTGCTGCGAGGATCGGTGGCAGGCTAGCTGGGAAAGCCAATTCATCATAGAACTGGGCAAGCCCAGCTACGGTAAATTGGCACTACCCAATTCACCGCTTATAGTCATCTGCGGTGAATTTAGCAATACCCAATTCGCCGCAAACACTTTCTGCGGCGAAATGCCCTGCTACGCATCACTCGCCGATCCATCTGATTTTTATTTTTTTTTATATTTTTTATATTTTTATTTTAATTAAAAATAACTATTAAATATTATAAGTAATTAAAATACTACAAAAATTATTTTGGACTATCTGATTGGACTGGGTCAAAAATTAAGGGTCTATAGTTTGCCCCCTACTTAAATGATCTTAGACTTTCAGTAGAAGAGAGTGAAAAGCAACATGACTTTGAGCAGATTTTGAATGAGGATGGGTACTTGGATTCGATTTGGGTACTTGGACCCAAGATTAAATTGGTTTGGGTTCTGGACCCGAAACTAGATACTCGATCTTAAATTGGATTTGGATACTCGATCTTAAAATGGATGTGGATGTCACGACCCAATTTGTACATATGTACAGTACATCCATGTACAGTACATCCGCGTACAGTAACAGGAGCCGTCCCGAGTAATCACCAAAGAACAAGAAGTGAAAGGAAGCTCTATAGGACAAAAAGGACCTAACTGAAAAGATTGTAAAAGTTTTGGGGAGGTGACTGTAATTTCAAAAAGTTTTGGGGAGGTAACTGTAATTTCCAAAAGTTGTACTTGAGGTTCTTAATAGTGCATATAACAGACTCCAGAAATGGAAAGTAGAGAAAAATTGGGTCGAAACGGAACACCACGGTTTTTTCCGAAAACGCATAGTTTGAGAGATACAGTGGATTCTTGACCAAGGGTATTTTCGTCATTCTTGTAATAATAATTTATACACTGGAAAACAAGACACGTAAAGGTATCTGAAGTAAACAAAAGGACTCCGCAGTGATCGATGTTGAAGAACGAACCTAAGTGGAGACCCGAATCACGTAAGGACCTAAAGGGAATTTTTACAAAAGTCAAGGGCATGAGCGTAATTTTTATAAATTAGTTCAAAATCAAGAAGGAATGTCGGAAATGGAAACGAGAGGTTGAAAGGAAGAGAATGGTACATTTTACGCGTCGTAAAACCACCCGGGTACGAAGAAAAGGCAAAACCTTCCATTGAAGGGTATTTTGGTCTTTTCACTTCCACCCATTTTCTAGAAAAGGGACACATGGCATAGTAATTTTCTAGAAAGGGACACATGGCAAAATCTTGTTTAAAGACACTTTTGGGTTGGATTAATCTTAACCCTCCATATGGCACCATCCTAGTTAAGATACTTTTGTGGTGGTTACATCTTAACCCTCCAAAATGAAATTAATTAAATAAATGGAAAATGGAAAAATATAAAAAGGGAGAGAAGGATGATTAAAGAATTAAGGACACATTTTTTCTCCATTTTTGAGAAGTATGGCCGAAATTCTCTCCACCAAAAAAGGGAAGGAATTTTTCAAGTGTTCAAGTGGATTTTTGGAAGGAAAAGCTTAATTTTAAGGTAAGGATTCCAATTCTAGCTTTACTTTATTCATTTGATTGATAGTTTTCAAGTTATCAATGAAAGAAAAGTTATGAAAATTATAGGAAATCAAAGGGATAAAGAAGAATAAGGGAAGAAAGAATAGGACAAGCAAGGAACAAAGCAAATAAACAAGGTTTGGTACTTAAATCATTGCCTTTTCAATTAATTCACATATTTTGCATTATGGGATTTTTGAAATGGTTTTGAAATGATGTTATTATGTGTGGTAAATATGTGGGAAAGTGCTCTTGAACCATTTGTAATCAATTGATTGTGAAAAGAATGAAAACAAAACAAACTAGCTAAATTGATGCAATTATTCATAAACTTTGATGAGTTTTTAATCACTCCTTTGGTTTGATTTTTGGAAGAGGGACCTTTAGTCCTTAAATGGTATCACAAAAGGGTTCTAAAAATCAATTTTGCAAGAAAAAAATGAATTTCCCTCAAGTTTGGAAAATTGGGCCGAATGGTCCCTTTTGGGCACCATTCTGCAGCTTTCATTTTGGGCAGTCCGTTGAAGGGGCAAACGAAAGAATTTTTCGACGAAATTTTACATGCATTTAGTTAACTTATGAAAGTGTTTTCCTGCAAAAATTCATCCAAAAATAAGGTTGTTTACTTAGTCAAAACTGTTACCAAAGTTGACTGATTTTCAGCAGTAAAAACAGATTTTACTATTTAGTTGTCGCGCGCCATTGCGTTGCCGATTTTACGCACCGTGCTACTATTCATTTGGTCATTTTTCTAAATGTGTTAAAACTGGAATATTATGTTATGGATTGATGTTAAATCATATCAAATGACATGAAGGAGAATTGAAAATGATCAGAAAGGCATCATGACAAGCTATTCTGATAATACATGCATTATGGAAAAATCATGGCTTATTGAATATCATGATCAAATTAATTAATGAATTGTTGACGCTCTACTTGGTTATGACAGAACCCTTGAGATAAGGGTATGATGCATCATACTATTACTGCAGTACTGCTTATGACATGATATGATATTCCGGCTGAAGGCCGATGATTACAATGACATGATCAATGATGCAATGATAATGGCCATTGGCACATGTGCAAGAATTATGATGAATGATAATGAAATATGATCATGACAAGATATGTTTATCATGACCCTTCCTTATCCGCTGACGTTCTGTTAAACCAGTAGAGCAACCAAAATGATAAAAGCAAGAAAAATGATTTAAATTCAAATTATTCAGTCAAGCCTTTTTACCATCTGTGTTTTGTATTTATTCCTTTCAAGTATTTAAAGTATATAAATGTATGTTCAAATCATTCTTTCTTTTTA
This sequence comes from Garcia nutans, assembly GCA_947685225.1. Lineage (NCBI taxonomy): Eukaryota > Viridiplantae > Streptophyta > Magnoliopsida > Malpighiales > Euphorbiaceae > Garcia > Garcia nutans. The sequence continues at coordinate 9,951,612 of CANTUV010000068.1, forward strand.
TTTATTTATTGCAATGATTTAAGTACCCACTAAGCAATTGCTTAGCGAGTTTAGTTTTCCTCTAAACTCGTAGGTTAAACGAGGAGACGAGATTGCAGCATGTCCTGCGCAGCTGGCCTTGACTACTACTTTGGGTAGGAGTTTGGATATGATTGATTGTAGCAATATGGCATGTACATAAGCTTGTATGATCTAGCAAATAAATGTATAATAATGAAAAGCTAGAACACGTACACTGCTAGTAATCTAATAAATCTTATTTTGGTTTAGCACTTATGTATGCAAGTATAGAAGTGTGAATTCTTCTTGCAGGATTGTAGTTGAGGTTATAAGGGTGGATTATTGGGAGTGTACTTGAGTTGAATTGTGAAACAAAATGTTTTTCAAAAATAAAAGAATCAGTTTTGGCGACACTTGGGACCTCCATTTTTAGGGGAGGTTATGGCAATTTTTTTTTTAAAATCTACACTTAAAATTGGCTAAGTAAAATATTAAGACACAACCACCATGAGTTAATAGTCCATCTTGGTCTATAAACATAGGCTAAGATGGGGTGTTACAGTGGATGCTTGACATGAAACTAGATTTGGATACTCGATCCTAAACTGGATTTGGATACTCGATAAACTGGATTTTGGATACTCGATCCTAAACTGGATTTGGATGCTCGATCCAAAATTGGATTTGGATACTCAATCCTAAACTGGATTTGTATACTCGATCCTAAACTGGATTTGGATACTCGATCCTAAACTAAATTTTAGATACTCGATCCTAAACTGGATTTGGATGCTTGATCCTAAACTGGATTTTGGATACTCGATCCTAAACTGAATTTGGATGCTCGATCCTAAACTAGATTTGGATACTCGATCCTAAACTGGATTTGGATGCTCGATCCTAAATTGGATTTGGATACTCGATCCTAAACTAGATCTGGATACTCGATCCTAAACTGAATTTGGATCGAATTTGGATACTCAATCCTAAACTGAATTTGGATACTCTATCCTAAACTGGATTTGGATGCTCAATCCTAAATTGGATTTGGATACTCGATCCTATACTAGTTTTGGATACTTGATCTTAAATTGGATTTGGATACTCGATCCTAAACTAGATCTGGATACTCAATCCTAAACTGGATTTGGATACTCGATCCTAAACCGAATTTTGGGTTTGGGTTCTAAACCCGGTGGTAAGTTTTGAACTTAAAAATAATTTGGGTTCTGGACCCGGGATGAGTTTTGGACTCAAAAAATGATTTGGGTTATGGACCCGAGCAAGTTCTGGAATCAAAATGATTTCAAAGTGAGCTTGAAAATATTTTGTATACGCATAAACTCAAAAATTAAAATGGAGAAACTTAGCCCCCTGTGTAGGCTCAAACTAATAATTTTTCTCATGCAGGCTCTAATTGATGTTTGTATTTTGTCTTGTTCTTTGCATAAGCATGCATTTCTTCTTTTTTTACAAAATGACTAGACCTTCCTCAATGTGAGTGGGGATTTTCGCCCCCACTTCCAGTGGAATGGTTCTTGTGACTTCGGCACCGTTTAGGCCCGGGGCCTTAGAAAACACGGGCCTAAGCCCAGAGAAAATGGAGTCGCCACCCAGATGGGCCAGGAAAAAGAAAGGGGTGGTTGACTCGATTCCTAAGGAATCTCTAACCCCCTAATGGGTTCGGAAAGTTGGGTACGTGTGGGGAAAGTGAGAAATGGCCCAGCAACCCTACAATGCCCGGTTCATTAGAACCGGCCTACTTTCCAGGTCTTAATATTATAAAACTTTTAAATATAACAATATTATCCATTCTGCATGCAACAATTAAAATAAAGCATCATTATATTAAAATCAAAGCAATGTTCAAACAAAATAAATAAATGGACACCCATCCGAGGATGAAAACATGTCCTTACATTGTCAATGTCTAAACTAAATAGGACACCCACCGAAAGGTGAAAATATGTCCTTTACATTGGTCTAAAATATAAAAACATGTCCTTTACTCGATCCTAATATGGCTTTTATCTTTAAGATGTTGAGAACATGAGTGGTGGAGACGCCAAGCAGCAGAGTCAGGGATACATCCATTTCAAACTATATTCCAGCATGTCAGTTGGTAGATTCTTCATGACCTTGCCAATAATCATTTACTTTGCCCAATGTGTCTTTCGAGATTCGACATTTCAACATACTCCCCTTAACTTGAAGGCTTTATATTATATATATATATATATATTTGAATTTTGATTTTGAAATCAATTGTTGGCTTTGTCAAATCAATGTCATTGTACATCAGGACTCGATTTTTCAAATTAACATATCTATAACATGACAACCCTAGTTACCATACTAAACTTGGGAATCATTTCTATTTAAGCAAGAATTGTTGCACTTCAGATAGGCACATGCACATTACTTGGTCAGAGGTCTCATTTGAGTTTGAATATTGTTTATCTCATATGCATGCTTATCTAAACTATCTCCACTAATAAACTCTACCTACCAATAGAGATCAATAGGTCTTTGATAGACTTTAAATGGGGTCTATAAGGGACATGGGTTAAATGAAGGCCATTTGTAAGTTGGAGTCATTGTGACACTATGGACAAACTTTCATGCTACAAATTTCTTGTTTGAACTTTAGGCAGCTAGGAGCAATCTTTCTAGACTCCAAATTCATTCTATCTTCTTGGCATTAATCTGGATCTTGATTGGGATAGTCTTTGCCTTTGCAAAAATTTTGGTACCTAAATTCTTTTCTTTTCTTCTTCTCCCTTTTTTTTCTTTTTATTTTTCTTACTCTTCTCTTTCTTTGAGCATTTTATCATTTTTTCCTTCTTTCTTGTAGGACTGTCAAGTGTAGAACTTTCAAGAATTGGATGGTCTTTCTTCTTTTTCTCAGATTTTGATCAAATCATTGGTTGGGTTGGACCAATTCAAGTCAAACTGTCCTTATAAACCAAATGGAAGCCTTTTGCTGCTTTAGGTAAAAGAGAACTCAGTTGGCTTTCTGAACCGCCTTTTTAGGTTTTATTTTTCTTCCCTTTTTATTTTTTTCCTTTTTTTCCTTTTTTTCTCTTGTCTTTTTTCTTTTCTTTTTTTTTCTTTTTTCTTTTTTTTTTCTTTTCTTTTTTTATTTCTAGCTCTAAAAGAGTTGTCTTATTTGTACCAACTTGGGTTTCCAATAATGGATGAGTGGAGTGACATAAATCTTCTTTAACAGGGATAAATCATTTGTTACTCTGATGTTGTCTTGATAGATTGGAGATATTAGGTGAACTTCAACTACCCTTATGGTCTTGATAATATCAATTGTCCTTACAGTCTTGACTATGCATTCCTTTCTTTGATATTCTTGCCTCTTCACCTTAGTGGTCATAAGACTTGTCAAAAGTATCACAACAGCTCAGGGTAGGTTGTTGGGGTTTGTAAGCCAATGAAAAGAAAGCTAAAATTTTATGAAGGCTCAAAGGGACAACTAGGGACTGATATTTAATAGGGTGGATACTAGTTATTGGCTAACCAAACAATGCCTAGATCATCTCTCCCTTAAATAAGCAGAGTTCAATTTCACCTCAAAAATTTGTCAAAGAATGTTCTAAGACTGACTAGGACTTATGCAGGAGCCCTCTCTAAGTAAGCATACACAACTCAATGCTATAGAATAATTTCCTCATCTAGTAAAGTCATTTGAATCATGATGCCTAGATACATTAATTCATGAATTATTAAGCTAGATTCCTCATTGGTTGAGCACCAAAATGAGCAAAGACCAACAAAAATTTAATGAAAGTAATTTATTCAAACAACTTTAAATTTAAAAAACACGATTGTTCCATAAAACACCAAATAAATAAAACAAGAAAAACAAACAAGCCAAGGGAAGTTTGTTGAGTTAAGCTTCTTATCCTTTCACATCTTGATTATTCCCATCTTGAAAGGAGGATAAGACAAGATCTTCCTCCAATCCTCCTCTTACCATGAAAGTTGCTGGTGGTGGCACTCTGTTGAACCTAGGCAGAGGATTACTTTTGGTATTAGGATTATCCGGCTCTGGTAGCTTACCACTGTCAATCAAATCTTGGATCTCGTGCCTTAGACAAGTACATTTATCCATCTCATGCCCTTGAATTTGATGAAATTGAGCCTCGGCATTGAAGTTTCATGGCAGGGGATTATGTAGTGGTCGAGGAGCCAACGGTTGTAATAACCCTTTCTTTTGCAGCTTGCTGAAAACCCAAGATAGAGGTTTCCCCAATTTTGAGAATTGTCTTTTATTTCCTTGACAAGTTGCATTAAAATCAACTTCTTTTTGCTTGCTTTGATTGCTAGGCTGATAATTCCCTTTCTAATTCCTTCTTGCCGAAAAGCGGTTCTTCTCCCTTTCCCACTCTTCAATTTATAGACCAGCTTGGAGAAGATCTTTGAAGTCCCTTATAAGGGTGTGAGATAGCCTTTCACGGAGGTTGGGCAGGATGCCTCTGACTATCATTCTAATCTGATTTGATTCATTGGGCCTCTTCTTGAGCAGTGCAGCCTTATTTCTCCATCTTCTTACATAGCCCACAAAATTCTCATTTGGTCTTTGCCTAATGGTTTCCACCTCCATCAAGGTTACTTCCAACTCGACATTATACCCATATTTTTTAATAAAAGCCTTGTACAACATGTCCCAATCTTTTTGAGTACTTTTCTCTAAGGTGTTGAACCAATTTTGAACAAGGGTCCAATGAGAGCATAAAATACCTCAGAGTTTGAGCTTTAGTAGCTCGGGCAGGCTGCATAGCAGTGATGTACTACTTCACATGGAGATGAGGATTTCCAGTACCATTATACCTAGTGAAGGAAGGCATCTTGAACTTATAAAGGACCTCCTCATCTTGTTCAAATAGTTTTTCGATCTCGGACATCTCTTCAGTTTTCAGCTTCTTCTCAAATTTCTTTTCTAAATTATCAATCATCTTCTCAATATCAGATGTCTCGGTCTTTTTAATAGTTGTCTTCTAAACAACCTTTGGCTCCTTTTTGTCTTGAGGATCTAGGAAGTATTGAGCCCAATCATCATCATCATCATCAATGATCACCTTATCATCATCAAAAGCCAATTCACCAACTTTAGCCTTCCCTTTGTCCTTTGGCTTCTTGGTGCTAGCAGATACTTCGGCATTGTTCCATAAAATTGCAGCCAATTGATTCTTCACGGTCTCGGCCAGGGCCTCCTTTATTTCTTCCATCTTGGCATTGAGGTCGTCATCCACCATTCCTAGAATTTGTTAGGGCTTCATTGCTTTTGGTGAGCAAGTGATTGAGTTGCTACTAGATTCTTCGTCTCTGGCATAAGTCGGATTGTCGTAAGCTTTTGAACTGTCACAATCCAGGGCTGTGAGCCAGAAAGGATCAATGATATGAGATGCAAATGTACGTATGCATATATGCACAAACAATAAACAAAGATAAGTATAACGTCCCTTCCAACCTTATAACATCCACACACGAATGGCGAATCTCTTTTCCTAGGTAATATGGTTAACAAAATACCAATATGGGGTATCTTGTTTTTTGAACAATTCCCTCGAACATTTCAAACAATAGTTATATTTTCAAAAATGGAAAGCAGTTCATGATAATTCCCATTAATTAGGTTTTTGCATGAATCATTAGTTACTTTTTCAAGTGAGAAATCTATTTATAATAAACCTCTTAATTTAGTTTTAATCCAATATATTATAAAAGCTACTTTAGTTGGCTACGAGTGGTCATATTCCCATTGAAAGGCTTAGGTTTTCATAGCAAGTATATATCAAAAGGTACAAGGCTACGAGTGGTCATGCCATGCTCGATCTCCATTCCTTGAGTGAAAGTATGGTATCCCTTAAATAACACAACACGGGTAACACGGGCGTCCTAACTCAGCCACACGATGCAATCTAATATGATGCAATAGATAATATCATGATAAGAAAGAATAGAATAATATAAAGACCAAAGGAATCAACTTCTCTTATCTCCAGTGGAGTCGCCACTGTGAGAGGGGATTTTTGCCTCCACTCCTGGCGGAATGGTTCTTGCGACTTCGGCACTGTTTAGACTCGGGGCCTTAGAGAACACGGGCCTAAGCCTGGAGAAAATGGATTCACCACTCAGATGGGCCGGGAAAAAGAAAGGGGTGGATGACTCGATTCCTAAGGAATCCTTAACCCCCTAATGGGTTAGAAAAGTTGGGTATGTGTGGGGAAGGTGAGAAATGGCCCAGCACCCCCCACGACGCCCGGTTCATTGGAACCGGCCTCCTTTGCAGGTCTTAATATTATAAAATTCTTAAATATAACAATATTATCCATACTACATGCAACAATTAAAATAAAGCATCATTATATTAAAATCAAAGCAATGTCCAAACAAAACAAATAAATGGACACCCATCCGAGGATGAAAACATGTCCTTACATCATCCATGTCTAAACTAAATAGGACACCCACCGAAAGGTAGGAACATATCCTTTACATTGGTCCAAAATATAAAAGCAATTTAAATTAAATGAAAATTAATTAATGAGGTACCCAATAATGGAAACATACCTCTTACAATTTTAATACCAAAATAAACAAATAATAATCATAATAATAAAAAACATCCATCCATGATAAATTAAATAAATCAAGCATTGAAATTAAATGAATTAAAACATATAATAAACTATGTAATTAAATTTAAAATTAAATAAAGCAAATAAAGATACAAATTTAGATTTATGTCTTAATTTAGGGTTCTTTAATTAACATTTAAGGTTTTGGGATTTTGAAATTATTATATTTATTATTTAGGCTACTGTGAGAATTTTTAAGAAAATGGAATGGATTGGGGTTTTATAAAATTAAGAAAGTAGTAAGGTTTTTGGTTAATCAAATTAGGGTTTAGGGCTAACATCATGAAACTAGGGTTTTGGAACCTTAAGACATTAGGGTTTAGGAATCAGGGTTACTGGATTGGGTTTTAAGAAGATTAGGGTTTAGGAAAATTAAGGAATTAAGACACTGGGGTTAGGGTTTTGAGAATTAATAAGATAGTTTAGGGTTTTTGATATTTTGGAAAACATATTCGATTTTAGGACTTAAGAAAGCAGTTTAGAGTTTTATAGAAACAATTAAGATTAAAGTTTTTAGAAACTGTAAAGAAGATTAGGGTTTGGAGAATTAAGAAGACATTTTGAAGTTTTGGAAAAATAAGTTAGGGTTTAGATGATTAAAAAATTTAGGGTCTAAGAGAGAAATATTTATGGTTTTAAAATTTTGGAAACAAAAGGAATGATTTAAGGTTTTGATAATTAATCAATGACTTAGGTTACTGTATGGTTTTTAGTTTTTAGTTTTTATAAAACATGCAAGTGGAATATTGAAAACCAACTGATTAATGTATTAACTAAAGTAAACAATTAAATTTATTAAAATAAAGATCAAGTTACTGCATATTCTTATTAATCAAAGAAAATGAAGCTACTGTGAACATATAATTTATGATTAAAGATCAAAACTGCGTAGTCGGTTCCACCAAAAAATTGATTTCTGGATGAACAATAACAAAGGCAATGTTGCTGCCTTTGATGGATTGATGATTGATAAATGCTTACTTGCTGCAAATTCCTTTTTGTCGTCTCTTGCTTTCATGTTTTATCTCCCTTAATGTTAATTGCCGACCTCTAGGGTTTTTCCTCTCTATGGTTTTTTCGTTTCCCTCTCTAGGGTTTTCTTTCTCCTTTTTCTCGTCCCCCTTGTTCTTGTGTTTTAATGCGGTATTTATAGGAAAAATAAAGTCCTAATCCCATTTTAATAAGGAAATACTATCTATTTAGGAAAAACTACAAAATCGGATAAAACAAGATTTGGTCAAAAAATCGACAGCACGCGAGGGTCGCTGGGCCTACAGGCTGCGTTGGCGAAAAAACTGCTGCGGGCTACGAGAGCTACCCAAGCGAGCTGGGCAAGCCAGTTCATCGTAGAACTGGGCAAGCCTGGCTGCGGTGTATTGGGCACTGCCCAATTTGCCACTGATTGTTATCTGCAGTGAATTGGGTAGTGCCCAATTCACCGCAGACATTTTCTACGGCGAAATGCGTTGCCGCGTGTCGCTCGCCGATCCGTCTAATTTTTTATTTTTTTTATTTTTTGTTATTTTTTATTTTTATTAAAAATAACTATTAAATATTATTAGTAATTAAAATATCATTAAAATAAATAAGATACCACAAAAATTATTTTGGACTATCGGATTTGAATGGGTCAAAAATTAAAGGTCTATACTCAACCAATGGGTCTTCCATGCTCCCCTAATTCAATATCTTCTTTTGATTCTTTACTTCATAGGGTGTTTTCTGTTCACTTTGACAAAGAATAGACAATACAATACAATACAAGAAGTGCAATGTGATATGCTCATGTATGCCGCGTGTCGCTCGCCGATCCGTCCAATTTTTTATTTTTTCATTTTTTATTATTTTTTTATATTTTTTAAAAATAACTATTAAATATTATTAGTAATTAAAATATTATTAAAAAAAATAAATAAGATACCACAAAAATTATTTTGGACTATCGGATTTGAATGGGTCAAAAATTAAGGGTCTACACTCAACCAATGGGTCTTCCATGGCCCCCTAATTCAATATCTTCTTTTGATTCTTTACTTCATAGGGTGTTTGCTATTCACTTTGACAAAGAATAGACAATACAATACAAGAAAGTGCAATGTGATATGCTCATGTATGCATGATATGCATGAATAACACTTACAATGGTTCCATCGACTCACAGACTGAGCTTATCAGCTGAAATGTTCACATAGATTTCTTCCAGATGCCGTTCAGGTCTTGCACTGGAATGACAGGATGCTTCACATTTATGGCTTTTATCTTCGAGATATTAAAAATATGAGTGGTGGAGACCACAAGCTTGCAAAGTCAGGGATAATCCATTTCAAACTATGTTTCAACATGTCAGTTGGTAGCTTCTTCATGACCTTGCAAATAATCATTTCCTTTGCCCAATGTGTTATTCGAGTTTTGGTGGTTCAACAAACTTCTCTTAACTTGAAGGCTTTGTATATATTTATTATATGTTTTTTTTTTTATTTTGATTTTGAAATTAAATGCTGGCTTTGCCAAATCAATGTCAATGTACCCCAGCACTTGATTTTCCAAATTAACATATCTATAACATGACAACCCTAGTTACCGTACTAAACTCGGGAATCATTTCTATTTAAGCAAGAATTGTTGCACTTCAGATAGGCACATACACATTAATTGGCCAAAAGTTTCATTGAGTTTAAATATTATCTATCTCATATGCATGCTTATCCAAACTATCTCCACTAATAGACTCTACCTACCAAGAGAGATCAATAAGTCTTTGATAGGCTTAAAATAGGGTCTATAAGGGACATGGTTTAAGCGGAGGCCAATTGTAAATTGGAGCTGTTGTGACACAATGGGCAAACCCTCACACTACAAATTTCTTTTTGAATTTTAGGCAGTTGGAAGCAATCTTGCTAGACTCCAAATTTCTTCTATCTTCTTGGCATTAATCTGGATCTTGATTGGGATAGTCTTTGTCTTTGTAAAAAGTTTGGTACCCATATTCATTTCTTTTTTTTTTCTTTTTCCCTTTTCTTTCTCTTTATTTTTCTTACTCTTCCCTTCCTTTAAGCATTTTATCATTTTGTCCTTCTATAGGATTGTTAAGTACAGAACTTTCAAGAACTGGGTGACCTTTCTCCTTTTTCTCCGATTTTGATTGAATCTTTGGTTGGGTTGGACCAATTCAAGTTAAACTTTCCTTCTAAACTAAATGGAAGCTTTTTGTTGTCTTAGGTAAAAGAGAACTCAGTTGGCTTTCTGAACCATTTTGGGTTTTCTTTTCTTTCCTTTTTCTTTTCCTTTTTTTTTGTATTTTTTTCTTATCTTTTTTTTTCTTATCTTTTCTTCTTTTTTTGTTTTTTTTTTCTAGCTCTAAATGTCTTGTTTGTACCAACTTGGGTTTCTAATAATGGATGAGTAGAGTGACATAAATCTTCTTTAATAGGGATAAATCATTTGTTACTCTGATGTTATCTTGATAGATTGGAGATATTAGGTGAACTTCAACTACCATTATGGTCTTGAAAACATCAACTATCCTTACGGCTTTGGCTATGCATTCCATTCTTTGATCTTCTTGCCTCTTCACCTTAGTAAGCATAAGACTTGTCAAAAGTATCACAACAGCTTAGGGTAGGTTGTTGGGGTTTGTAAGCCAATAAAAAGAAAGTTAAAATTTTATGAAGGCTCAAAGGGACAACTAGGGATTGATATTTAATTGGGTGAATACTAGTTGTTGGCTTATCAAACAATGCCTAGATCATCTCTCTCTTAAAATAAGCAGAATTCAATTTTTCCTTGAAAGTTTGTCAAAGCATATTCTAAAACTGATTAGAACCTAGACAAAGGTAATTATGTAGGAGCCCTCTCTAAGTAAGCATGCATAACTCAATGCTATAGAGTAATTCCCTCACCTAGTAAAGTCATTCAAGTCATGATGCCTAGATACATTAATTTATAAATATCAAGCTAGATTTGTCATCGGTTGAGCACCGAAATGAACAAAGACCAAAAAATTTTTGATGAAAGTAATTTATTTAAATAATCTTAATTTAAAAAGCATAATTGTTCCAATTAAATATTAAAGAAAGCAAAATAAATAGAGCAACATTCCAAGCTAAGGGAAGTTCATTGAGTTGGAGTCGAAGATACTCCATTTATTTAGACATATTAAGGGCAAGGATTTTTTTTTTTTCATTATCAATGATCATTGCTTTGTCATCCACAGTTAGTCCAAGCACATCATCTTTAGCAGCTTCTCTATCCATATCATCACAAATGACAAGATAAAACACTTCATGAAGGTTGTAAGCGGTAGCACCCTTCCAAATTTAGGTAGAGGATTATTCTTAGTATTGGGCTTATCAGGTTTAGGCAGCTTACCACTGTCGATTAGATTTTAGATCTCATGCTTCAATCGGGTACATCTATCTATCTCATGTCCTTGAGTCTGATGAAATTGACAAAAAGCTTTAGTATCAAATTTTGGGGGTAAAATATTTGGCAAAGGTCTAGGGGACAATGGTTATAATAGTCTCTCCTTTTGTAGCTTGTTGAGAACCCAAGATAGAGGTTTCCCCAATTTCGAAAACTGCCTCATTCCTCCTTGACCGATAGCATTAGCATCAACTTCCTTTTGTGTACTTTGATTGTTAGGCTGATAATTTCATTTTGCAGAAAAACGGTTCTTCTCTCTTTCCCACTCTTCAATTTGTAGACCAGCTTGGAGAAGATCTAATAAAGAGAAAGAAATACAGAGAAGGAGGAGCAACAGAGATGAGAACTAATAATTAAAAGAAAGAATGCAATAAGAAAAAGATCAAATAAAAAAAAGGGCCAGTAATCAGAATCAAGGTAGTGTCAAGGCAATTGCCGAATTGTCAAAGCTCAACCGAAGGAATAGATTGATTTAGGCAGTAGCAAATATCAAACAAAGCTTGGTTCAAACCCTTTAAATTCGGTGGAGCCAACAAGCGAAGGTGTGCTATTTTGTGTTTACCTCATTTAAGTTTATATTATTTTGCATCTGTCTTAATCCAGTAGCATAAAGTTGTTGGTTTAATTCTAGTAACATTATATTATAGTTATTTAGTCCAGTAGAAAATAAAGGTTGATTGTGATTTATCATAAAACATAAATAACTTGATTTAATTCAACCTCTTTGGATCCAAAATCTAATTTTATAAAATCCCCATATTTGATTATAGTTTGCATAAATGTATATATATAGACAATAGCATTAATATGTATATTCTGTCATTATTCTTATAAATTCAAAAACCTTAATTTCCACACCGAAACCCTAAATTCTACTTCTCTAAAAATAAAACCCTAATTGTATTTTTCTAAAATCTTCAAACATTAATCATATTTTCTTAAACCCTAATTCACAAATTAAAAACCCTAACTTGTTAACCTATTATTTAAATATGATACTTAAATGTAGGATTGATCACTAATGTATGTGTGTTTATGATATGTCTTGATGGATGGTTTATTTGGTCTATGATGAATGATTTATTTATGATGGATGATTGATTATTTTTTATTGGTTTACTTTGGTTTCAAGAATTGTAAGAGGTATGTCTCCATATTATGGGCACCCCATTTGTTGAGTATCATATAATTTAATTTATTTTAAGTTTTGAATCAATGTAAAGGATACATTTCCACCAATTGGTGGGTATTCTATTTTTTATTTTCTTTTGGACATTGGACAATTGTAAAGGCATGTTTTCATCCATGGATGGCTACCTATTCATTTATTTTGTTTGAACCCATTGTGATTTTAATGAAGTGATTATTTATTCTTATGATTGCATGGATAATATCATTATAATTAAGAATTATATAATATTAAGACCTGAAAAGGAGGCGGGTTCTAATGAACCGGGCGTTGTGAGGGTGTTGGGTCATTCTCACCTTTCGCACGCGTACCCAACTTTTCAAACCCAATAGGGATTGGGGATTTCTTAGGAATCTAGTCATTCACCCCTTTCCTTTTCCCAGCCCATCCGGGTGGTGACTCTATTTTCTCCGAGTTTAGGCCCATGTTCTCTAAGGCCCTGAGCCTAACAGTGCCGAAGTCGCAAGAACTATTCCACATAGGAGTGGGGGCGAAAATCCCTGCTCATAGTGGCGACTCCACTGGGGATTAGAGAAGTTGATTTCGTTGGTCTTTATATTATTCTATTCTTTTCTATTATGATATTATCCATTGCATCATTTAGATTGTATTGTGTGCATGAGTTTGGACACTCGTGTTGCCCATGTTGTATTATGTAAGGGATACCATACTTTCACTCAAGGTATAGAGATCGAGCACAGCATAACCACTCATAGCCTTGTACCTTTTAGTATATACTTGTTATGGGAACCTAAGCTTTTCAACTCAAAGACTAAAGCTCATGTAATTGGCCTAGTTATTTTCCTTAGGTCCTTACACTAAATGCTTATTGTTTGACTATGATTGATATATCTTAGTTTGAACCATGGCTTATTTGGTTTGCTCTTTTTCTAATATGAACTACCTATATTATAAGCTCAAAATATTTTTTTTTTCCTTTAAATTCAAGAGACCGAATTTCAAATTTTCAAAATCTTCAAGATAGTCTTTTCAAGATGGGTCAAAAATCTTTTTCAACCCTATGGCCCAAGGGCTTTGAAACAAAATTATTTTTTGATTACAAAAGAGCTTACAAATATTTAGGTCAATTATGAAATACCAAAAAATCAATTATAAGCCTAGCTTGTTCTAAGAACTATTAATCATGGGCTTGTGTTTTGGCATGAATCATTAGTTATTTTTTCAAATGAGAAATCTATTAATGATAAACCTCTTAATTAAGTTTTAATCTAATATAACATAAAAGCTATTTTAATTGATTGGATGGATTAAAGCCTAATTAATTAAAATTATCGTGGACTGACTTCCATGTTTGAAAATATAACTATTAGTTGAAATTGTCCTAGAGAATTTTTTTAGAACAGAATATCTATGAGAGGGGATTTTTGCCTCCACTCCCGATGGAATGGTTATTGCGACTTTGGCACTGTTTAGGCTCGGAGCCTTAGAGAACATAGGCCTAAGCCCAGAGAAAATGGAGTCGCCACCTGGACGGGCCAAAAAAAAGAAAGGGGCAGATGACTCAATTCCTAAGGAATCCTCAACCCCTTAATGGGTTCGAAAAGTTGGATACATGTGGGGAATGTGAGAAATGGCCCAGCACCCCCATAAATGCCCAGTTCATTGGAACTGGCCTCCTTTGCAGGTCTTAATATTATAAAATTCTTAAATATAACAATATTATTTATATTACATGTGACAATTAAAATAAAGCATCATTATATTAAAATCAAAGCAATATCCAAACAAAACAAATAAATGGATACCCATCCGAGGATGAAAATATGTCCTTACATAGTCTATGTCTAAAACTAAACGGGACATCCACCGAAAGGTGAAAATGTGTCCTTTACACTGGTCCAAAATATAAGAATAATTTAAATTATATGAAAATTAATTAATGAGGTATCCAATAATGGAAACATACCTCTTACAATGTTTTGAAACCAAAGAAAATCAATAAAAGTAACGTTCATCTAATTTAAATAAAACAGTAAGTATATAACTTTAGGGTTTAAGTAAATAAGATTAAAGCTTATGAAAATAAAATAAAATCTTTAGATATTTGAAAGGAACAAGCTACTGTGATGATTTGGAAAATAGAATTAATTAAGATTTATGGTTTGAATAAATTAGGGTTTAGGTTTGTATTTTGATTAAAGCTACTGTATTTTGAGTAATCATAATAAAGGAAGTTAAACATAAAGACTTATAATACACAAATAAATATTGACCCCTTTGACAAGCCCATACAGTGGTCCTGCTAGCCAGTTAGCGGACGGGGCAAGGAGCAGCGCCCCTTGCTGGGTCAGGGGCAGAGCCCCATAAAATTTTGGAAACTGGCTTTTAGGGTTGTAGGTTTTGGAGCTTTTAGGGTTATAGGTTTTGGTGTTGAAAATTAAGATTTTAGGGTTTAAGATTTAGAAAATAGGGTTTCAAAATTGGAAGAAATAAGCTACTGTAAATCTTAGAAAAATAGATTTGATTATGGTTTTGAGAAAACAGATTATTGTTTTATGATTTTTAGAAAAGTGTAATTAGGGTTTTAGATTTCAAAAATATATTTTACGGGTATTAAGGTTTTTAGGGTTTTGAAAAAATACTTTTTAGGGTTTTATAGTAGAGGTTAGACGGTAAACAGAATAATTGATCAAAAAAAACATCATCTATTGTATGTTTAAAAATTTGATCAATTTGAATGATGAAGCTACTGTGAACATAAATAAGTCAATAGAAAATCAAACCTCTGTTGTTGGGTCTACCACAATTTGAATTCTAGTTGAACAATAGCAAAGATAGTGTGGGCTACCCTTGATGGGTTGTATATTGTTTGTTGCCTCTTGATTCTTCAAGCTTGAGATTATGAATAAATTTCCAAAAGAATTTCAACAATTTCGAGCTCCAAAAGTCCTCAAAAATTCCCCTCCTTTTTAAAAGATCAAAGTCCTTTTTTTGTATATTTTAACGTGGTATTTATAGGAAAAAATAAAAACCTAATACTAATTGGCTAAGGAAATAAAAATCTTTCAGGAAACAAAATTAAAAACCAAGTAGAATAGGATTTTCGAAAAATCGCACGTGGGCCGGGCATACGAAAGTGCACTGGCGAAGAAATTCTTTGGGCTCTGGGCGCGGGCCACAGGCCAGCTCCCCGCAGCAAAATGGCCTGTGGCCATTTGGCCACAGAAAAATCTGCGGCGAATTGGCTTGTGGCCAATTCACCGCAGGTTTTTCCTACGACAAATTGGCCCAAGCTAATTCGTCGCCCAAATTTTCATCGTTGATTCTTCCGTCGCCGATTTTTATTTATTTATTATTTTTTATCCTTTTTATTATTACTTTTTATTTTTATTAAAAATAAATATTGTAAATAATTGTTAAAATAAATATTATTTAATTAAAATATCACAAAAATTATTTTGGACTGTTTAAAAATATAGGATTGGACCGGGTCAAAAATTAAGGGTCTACAATATCCCATGTTGAAATTTTGTTGACCATATGTACCTAGAAAAAGAGACTCACTATTCATGTGTGAAAGTTATAAGGTTGGAGGGAACGTCCTAATTATCTTTGTTTATTTGTTATTTGTACATACATGCATACACATATTACATTACATGTCATTGATCCTTTCTGCCTCAAAGACCTGGAGTACAGCAGTTCAGGAGCGTACGACAACCCAACCTATGCCAGTGATGTAGAATCCAGTGGCAATGCAATTAGCTTCTCACTAAGAGTAATGGATCCCGAACAAATTCAAATGATTGTGGACGATGCTCTCAATGCCAAGATGGATGAACTAAAGGAAGCCCTAGCTGAGACTATGAGGAGCCAACTGGCTGCACTTTTGGGAAACACTACTGAGACATCTGCAAGCACTAAGAAGCCGAAGGACAAGGGAAAAGCTAAGGTTGGCGAATTAGCCTTCGATGATGACAAGGTAGTTATTGATGACGATGACGACTGGGCTCAATACTTCCAAGATCCTCAATATAAGAACAAAGAGCCAAAGGTTGTAGAAATAGCAACTGTGGGAAAGACCAAAACATCTAATGTGAAGAAGATGATTGTTGATTTAAAGAAGAAGAAAAGAAGTTGAAAGCTTATGAGATGTCAGAAATAGACAAGCTATTCAGACAAGATGAGGAGGTCCCTTATAAGTTCAAGATGTCTTCCTTCGCTGGATACAATGGTAAAGGAAATCCTCACTTGCATGTTAAGCAATACATCACTATAATGCAGTATGCTAAGACTACTAAGGCTCAAACTCTAAGGTATTTCATGCTCTCATTTGATCCTATTATGCAGAACTGGTTCAATACCTTGGAAGAAAGTACTAAAAAAGATTGGGATATGTTGTACAAAGCTTTTTGTGATCGTTGGTCACCTACTGATTGCAGTGTTGATCCTTAAAACACCGCTATGAGCTGGATCAATACTACTGATATATTTCTATTCTATCTATCATATATGATCATTGGATTATAATTAAATACAACAAAAAAAGAGAAGAAAGCAAAGTGTTGCACTCGAATTAAGTACTACTACAAGCGTCTCTCGCAAGTATACGAGGAAGTTGCAGCAAAGGTGATCGCCCCAAGGTCGTCTCACAAGGAAGGTGTAGTTCGTAATAGTTTGATTGACAAGTAATTTAAAAATAACAGAGTTTGTTGTTTGGAATGGTGCAAGATTAATTTACACCTAAGATTAATGAGTGTGATGGTTAATGTATGTGATAGTTGTACAAGATCAAATCGATTCTTGGGAAGGTGCCTAGGGTTATAAGTCCATTCAATCAAAGCTCAATTCTCAATTATCCATTAACATAACCTTATAAATTAATTTGTTTCTTAAGGGTAATTAGTCAATTACCAATCCATTAGTTCTCACATTCGTGAAATAGCAATAACCAATTATTTTACATTATCAAATTAACAAAACCCTAGAACTTATATTTCTAATTCATTCTTAGGGTTGTTGATTGCATAATTCTGATATCAAATTTCACCTCTCGGTCCTTCATTCAATATCTAGAGATCAATAGGTAGCTAATCTATCAACCTAGCATACAATCCAATGCAATCAACCAACAACAAGGTACATCAATGGAAATATCAAATCAAAGCATTCAATCAAATATACTACAAACCCTAGGCACGGGTATTTAGCTCAACATCATCAATTTAAAACATTCATTCAGCTCAATATAAATCAAATATAAATTATTCATTGCAATATCAATTCTCTTAATACAACAAAAATAATATCGAAATGAATTAAAAGAGAGAATAGAAAAACCCCTTGTAGATGCCAAGAGTAGGATTACTAGTCTTCCTCCTAGCTCCACTTTCATGTATGATGAAGAACTCAAGCCCTCTTCAATGGATGATTCTCCTTTGCAACATGGAATGGAGCTTTCTCAAGTCACCAATCCTTTAATTGATTATGCCTTTGAAAGATGGAATGGAGCTTTCTCAATTCACCAAACCTTTCAATGAAGCTTCTTCAACCCTTAAGAGCTTGTTTTACCCAATTTATCCCAAAGAACCTCAAAGATCTTGTCAATGGAAGATGGAGAAGATGGATAGGATAGAAATGGAGGATGAAGATGAAGGGACAAGGAGAGTGTCACTCTCTCCTCTCCCAAATCGTGTATCCCCCCTCTTTTCTTTATTTCTTCTCTTTTCTTTTCTTTTTCGCAAACCCTAGCCTTCTCCCCCCCTTCTTTTTTTTTCTTTTCGTGCAAAAGAACTTAAATAAATTAAGGGTGACACGGCCAAGTTGGATTTGGCTTGGCCGTGTCTCTCATTTTTCTTTGGGACACGGCCAAGCTTGCTGGCCGTGTCCATCACTGCTTCTTTCTTTCTTTCTTTTCTTTCTTTTCTTTGGTCTCAAGGGGTGACACGGCCAAGCTCCTGGCCGTGTCATGTGACATGGCCAGTCTGGCCGTGTCATGTGACATGGCCAGTGGCTTGGCCGTGTCACATGACACGGCCAGTGTCCTCTTTTGTTTATTTTCTTTGGTCCTTGCTTGCTTTGAGCTTGGGATGGGACATGGCCAAGCTCACATGACACGGCCAGTGGCTTGGCTGTGTCACTTGAGTGTGTCAAGTTCTGCTTCTTCATTTTTACTCTTTCTTTGCTTTGGTTTCTTTGTTTTTCTCCTTGGATGAGACACGGCCAGTGGCTTGACCGTGTCTCCTGGCCGTGTCAAGCTCTGCCTTGAATTTCTTGAGGGAACACGGCCAAGCTTGATTTGGCTTGTCCATGTCTTGCTTGATTCATGCTTTTCCTGCACTGTTTAGATCTTCCAAGGGAGTTTTTGCACTTATACCAAAAATAAACACTTTAAACAAACTTAAAACAAAAATCAATCAAAACATTAACTAAGAACACATAAAAATCACACTAAAAACTAGTACAAAAATGATCTAAACACAAAGAAAATAAGAAAACATTTGAGATGAAAATTAAAGAACCCCTAGTAATAAAATGTACAGTAATGTGAGAATATAAGCTAAATGTTCTATAAGGAATTTAATGAACATCTGAAATGGGAACATTCAATAAATTTATTATAAAATGACAACATCGAGATAGATCGCATAGGTATAAGGAAAGTATACTAAACTAAGAAAGACTAATAATTACGAAACATATAAATATATGTGTAGTAGCATAATAAAAGAAATGGCAGAGGAATATTATGTATAAATTAATCTAAATAGCACACATGAATATGCTTCATGATTTGGTCAAAAATAAATAATAAAAGGTACTAGAACATTGGGAAAAAATCGTAACGAAATAATAAGGATGTCATGGGACACAAAGCTAGAAACTTTAGTAAGCTATTTAAAGTACTTTAATAAATATGAAACTAAGATAAACAAAAGTATAAACTGTAACACCCTTATACCCTATATACGTACAATACATATTTTTAGCATATGTAAATTACGCATATACGGTATAAAAATATCACAGACCGATTTAATAAAAAAATTTACATTTTTGTTTTAAGATTTCAAATACTAACATATAAAATAAATAGTATATAAATATTCTTTACTTGTTATAGGAATCCAAAATAAATATTTTATATGAAAATCTCTGGAAAAAATTCACCAGAGTTTTGTTTGTAATTTGAACGTTCCCAAAATTCAGCAAAACACAACCTGCATAAAGCAAACATTCCCAATAAAAAATCAATTCACCATTTCACCAATACTTCTCAATTTCTCCATATTTTCTCAAAATACTTATATATAGATATATAAATTAACAACACATATAAAATCTCTACTGAACAAATTATTCAAAACATTCTTTACAATTTACATTATATACTTTCAAAAACATATCATAACATATATAATATAAAAATAAATTGTAATATCAAATATCTACATGCTGGCAACTGGCTCTGATCTTGATGTACCCAAAAACAACTCTTCAATCTCAATAAATACAAATCTAGACCCGACCAGGTCTAGTAAAACTCTCCGGCTCTACCAAATCATCCATGACACCTGCGCGACGAATTACAATCTCGCTAAGCCGAAGCCTTATGGTACAAACTTTAATAATAACAATAAAACTCAATGCAATGCCAATGCACAATGCATATAGATGTCACATCATTCTACTTTCTTATCTTTTCAAATATTTCATAATCACAACTCATAGTATTATATTGCTCAATTGTATCATAATTCATAATTCACATTAAAGTAAAGACAAGCATGGGCCCAAAAAGAATCTAATATGCTATTCAAATTTCAGAGTTACTGCTTTGGTCCATAATGACACCATGTGTCTAGCCCCGTGGGCAATATATCCATGGATAATGTAACAGCCCCAGTCTCTTGGACCTCAACCCGGCTAGACCCTTAGGCCCCAGTATCTTGGTCCTCAACCCGGCTAGACTGCTACAGTTTTTGAGGCTTACGACCCAGTCTTTTCACCCCAAAAACATCATATTTATCAGCTGGCCTGGCTTACGACCCAGTCTTTTCACCATTCCAGCGTTTAGCCCATAGGCAATCATAGGCTTGCCGCCAAAACCAGAACTCTGAAAATTGAATAACATACTAGGCACACAATTTATTCATATTTCTCATTATCAAATTCTTTCATAATTCCTTCATCAAAACTTTTCTCATTTTCTCATTATCATACTAGGCACATTGCCTTATTATATCATCTTTTTCTTACTTTTTTTTTCATTTATTCATTTTTCTCATTATTAATCTCTTTCTCATTGTTACATATTCAATCTAGGCACATTACCTTATTTTCACTTTTTTTTTCTCATTTTTCTTACTTTTCTCATTTTTATCAATGTCAATTCATTTAATTATTCCACATATCTCATTTTTGCATTCATAACACATTACCCAATTACTTTGGGTATTTTCACATAATATACATATTTCACATTCTACACAATTTAGCCATTGTCAATGGCTTTTCACAATGCATTTAACACATATATGATATTACAAATGTCATAGCACATTATTCATACTCAATCAATGAACCAAGTAACTTAACACATTTTTCAACCAAAATATGTTAAGCCCAAATGTCATGCAAATATAAACAATATGTTTAAAGTTTGTACATACCTTCACTATCAACCCAAAGCAAGCTTAACACAACCTCCAATCCTATCCTTCCAACTTGCCCTTCACCACTTGGATGTAGCAAATCAACCTCCCTCAATGCCTATACTAAATGTGATCATACATAATCATTTAATATCACATTCTAAGGTATTCTCAATATCAAACCATAATTAAACATCACTCTAAACTAAATCCCAAAATTAAGCTTCACCTCACTTTAACTTTGAAAAACCATATCAAGCCATTTAAATTAGTGTTTTAAGTTTATTAATATCATTAGAAACATGTTTTAGCATGTTTAAACCAATTACATTAATTAACCACATGCTTATGCTCAAAACCCTAAAATGGCATAACCTTCACCATTGAAGGATCTCCATTCCAACTCAATCCAATTATCATTTCAATCTTATTTCCACCACTTATATCATTAAATAACATGATTTAAGCATTAAAATCAAACAATTAATCATTCTTTGAAAATTCACTTTTCCAAAACCCTAAATCAATACTACCATCTTCAAACTCTATCCAAACTTAACTAAATCCATCATTTGATTTTAAAATCATTATTTATGCATCAAAACAATACATTTGGAACCAATTTGCACAATTAAAACTCATAATTTCAAAAACTCAAATGTTCCATAACCCTAAATTCTCTCTCTTCACCAAACTCAACTTAAATTCAACCATTTCTTTAATCCAACCTTAAAATCATTGTTAACTATCCAAAATAACATCATACACAAACATTCCAATAATTATAACATGCTACATCAAAATCCCAAACTCAACATAATCCAATTTTCTATAGAATTCAAAGAAAATAGTTGAAAACTTACTAATTAAAGAGGAAAATCTTAAAAATCCACTTGAAACTTTATACATATTTCAATTAAATGGGTTTGGAAGAAGCAAATCCCTCTCTTGAAGCCATGAAAGTCAACCTTGAAGAAAGACGAAGAAGAAGAAGAAGATGAAAAAAAAATAATTTTCTCTTTCCTCCCACTCACATTTTAACCTTATATATATTATTATTTTAATATATTTTTAATTAATTAATTAATTAATTGAAACCCCAGAATATTATCTTCCATCCAAAATTATTTATTTTTAAATTATTTTATTAATTTTAAATTTCTAAGATTTAATTACCAAAATACCCTTTTTCTTTGACTTTTCTTTTAAAAAGTGTTGACTTTTATATGTTGTATATATTTTACATATATATCACATATATATTCCACTTTTGCATTTAAAATCCCTTCATTATTCATTTAAAACCATTAATTTAATTTATTCATTTAAATTATAACTTATTTTATTAAATTTTTAAAAATTAGAACTTTTTAAAAAATTTAGGATAAGTAATGTGTATCTTATATACACATCAAATGTACCTTATATGTGTATTAAATATATTAAGTATGTAATATATTAATCCAATATATATAATTAATATACCATATGTATATGTTATATATATTCTAGATATATATATTGAGTATATGTAAAATTTTATATCTTCAAAATCATGGATGTGACAATTTTCTCCCCCTTAAATAATTTCGCCCTCGAAATTATCCAGAACGGTAATAAATCATCCAAATTATTATTTTATCAAATTACATAATTTCTATTCTCCCCCTTAAGTTTATTCTCAATTACCTTTTTACCATTTCATAACTCATCATTATACTGTCTATTTACTCAAACATTCACAACAGATTATCATATCTTCAATCGAATTGTCATTAGACAAAATTAGTTCATCTCCTTAATATATATACACCGCACACCTATTGCACTCAAGATATCTGATCACTTCATTATCTTAAAAATATACTCTCATCACCTTAAATTTAAATGTTAATAACTTTTATCTTAACACAATAATTTTACATATCTTCACTTTGATCCTACTCTTTATACAATTACCACATATTAATTTAGTATCACCATTATACAACAACAAAATCTTATTTCCTTATTAAGATTCATTCCAATTATACTATAGCTAACACTTTTCTCTTATAATGATTTGAAACTAATATAACTTAGCTCCTTTCATATGCATATACATATCAAAATGTTGTATTATGCACATTATCACATAGCTTGCATATTCTTAATACAACTACACACATTGAATTTCAATAAATACTTGTAAACTTATTACATTTTAGATCAATTGATCTAACTATCACAATATGACTATCACAACCTTATTCTATTCTGACCAACCTTTAGTCTATTTTAAATTCATCAATCTGTTTTTCATTCATGACCTAATTCTATTTGGTCAAATTTATTCTCAACTCTTAATTCCCTTCGAATTCATCATTACAGATAATATTCATTTCCTCTAGTCTCATTCACTTTAAACATCATTTTCATCAACTTATTCATTTTATACCACTTTCAAACACATTCAATACAGCTCTTACTCATATTTCATAATTTCTTTCATTTATCCTTTTCTCACATTTCTTATAGTTACCATATTTACAAAAATCACTTTTCTTACACATCATTTAAAGCTAATCATATTTTCACAATTCTCTTCTGTTCCACACTTTCTATAATTATAAATAAATTTCTAGCATAAAATTATAAGATACAACTATGCAAACCATAAATCTTGACCATGTTTCTTGTAGCATAACTATCAATCTCACCAAATCTATCCAATGGTCATATCATTTCAGGCCCATGCCCGTGGATAACAAAACTAATCGGTCAATATACTAAACAAATCATACGACCATGGAATAATAATGGTCATGCCTGTGGCTTATAAATAAATACTACTCCTCTATCATTCTTCTTCAAACATTTCCAATCACAGTGTTAAGTTTGTATACATATTCATTTTCTAATCTTTTTCTGCACAAAAAGTTAACACGTTTCAGCTCTGTTTCAAAGCAATTTACTCTTAATTACTTGATCATCATTAGCCTAACTCATGTTTCAATAATATTATCATTAACATCTCTTACATATACACATTCGTTCATATGCAAATTTACACAATTTCCATTTATTACTACATTTCTAATCTATCTCTTATAAAAATTTTCATTCATTTTTTTTCACTTCCATACTTTCTTCATTATACTTTCCTTTTCCTTACAATCTCTTATTTATACGCATATACTTTAGGCCTAAAAAACTATACAATCATCAAGTTCAGTTGTTACAATAACAATTTCACCGTCCAACGCTGCTCGAGTCCATTCTCAATCTCAATTTCATCACATGACCTAACTCTACACAGGTCAAGACCTAATCTCTCTTAGATATATTAATACTTGCAATATCATTCTCAATATCACTAGACAAGTAATTGTATAAGGTAACAAACACTCGATAATATTTTTTTTAATCATCCACATACACCTTCGTAAGTCATAATCATAGTGTGACTTACTTTCCATATTTTCTTACATATCATATTTGTGTTCATATAGAAAAAAAATATCATCACACAAATCATACAATTATACTCAATTCCTCTTTTACATACAACCTATACAAAGTTAACATTTATCACCTTTCAGAGAACATTATCATTTCTCATTCTTTTGACATTACTTAGGTTATTCATCAATTCAACATATATATACACTCTGACCACAACATAATTAACATCTTTCTTATTTAATCGCCCATCTTTTAAATAAGTTTCTTATAATATTTATTTTTTTCTAACACTTCACATAAATCTTAGTCACATTTCCAATGTGACATCTCTCTCACATTTTTTTTATGCATTGATCACACCTTTCATATCCATTTTCATCATTTCCAATTCAATTAACTAAAGTAACTCATTTTCACTTGCTTAATCATTTTCCTTTATTTCATAACAAATTTCTATATTATCAACCACATTACACCTTAGTTAGTATTTTTATAAATAATATTACTCATTCAAAATTACTCCCATGCTTATTAAACATTAAACTATCAATATCTAAACAATCCTCATCGAAATTCCCTTACAAATCTAAATTTCCAACTTACTACTTTACTTAAACTTCATTCTATTAACCTCACTTTCAAGAGCTAACTTTATAAACATTATTTTTATATTAATATAACATCAAAACACATCACTTTCACAATTATGGAAGCCCATTTCAAAAATTCAAATTTCATATAATGCAACCAACAACATTGAACCTCACCAAATCTCATCCATATCACATTCTCAATCTTAAGATCATAACATTTACTTTTAAACAACACTTATTAACATCATCAATTAGATATCCTACTTTTACATACTCAAACCCTAAATCATGTATCATTCATTTTTTTTATGAACTCTTTGATCTAAATTATTAAAAACTCCATATTCCTTCTATACTTATACCCATATGCATATAAATTTTTATAATTTTCTTCATTCATTTGTTTCATAAAATTAATTTATTACTTACTTACACAAAACTACATGACTTCCTCAGTTTCATGTCAATCCCACTTTCAATTTTTATATTCCTTACCAATTCTTTATAAAAACTAGTAAACTTGTATCCATGTGTAGTTGACACATATATGGACTTATATTAAAGTTTTAGATTTTTCCAAGCTGATTTAATATATTTAAAAATTAAATCTTTCAAAATCAGAGAATTTATCTCTTTAATAATTTCTCTGGTAGTACCAGGTTGTCCATTTTTTCCAGGTATCATACCTTAATAAACATTCATGAAATTTTAACCATATGTTATAGGAATACATATGATATTGGGTATAAATTTTCAGATTTTTCTGGGTTGGTTTACCATAGTTTCTAAATTTATTGTTTTTTCAATTTCTACTGATTCTGAGTTGCTGAAATCACTCCAACAATCTGTGTTCTTCTATTTTTCTTAATTAGAGATCCATCTTTAAAATTTATAAAATTTTATACATTGGATTCTAACATATAGAAAAACTTTCTATTAAATGTTCAAACTCATCCAACATTTCTAGATTTGTCCAAAAATTCAGACAATATCACGTTGCAGTACACCTATAAATTTTTCTGTAACTATCATGCTCATTTCTCAAACTTTTTATTTCATATCTTAAATCATTTCATAAATTATTTTTCTTAATTTCACTTATTCATCAATTGAATCATCTATGAATTTTAATTTCAAATAAAAGTTCCAAAAATTCTTAATCCATATGCTCCGGAATGACGTTTCTATTGTGCCACTCTGATCTATATAACCCAGACACCATCTCAACTCATATCCATTATATCAAGTGGACATTACCACAACAGGGATCAGATAAATTGTCAGTGCCAATGCATGCATCATAATTGAAAATCATTTTTTTATTCCAATTTTCTCTCTCTAACAACCCACCTAGGTCGAGAACCTCAAACCTAGGCTCTGATACCAAAATAAATATAACACTCTTATATCCTATATACGTACAGTACATATTTTCAACATGTGTAAAATACGCATATACGGTATAAAAATGTCACACACAGATTTAATAAAAATTTTCACATTTATGTTTTAAGATTTCAAATACTAACATATAAAATAAATAGTATATAAATATTCTTTGCTTGTTATAGGAATCCAAAATAAATATTTTATATGAAAATCTCTGGGAAAATTATATTATTAGTATCTCTAATCTATTCGCAGCGTACACTAGGTTTTCTCTCCTCTTGCTTTTCTCGCGACGGCTACTGGTCAATCTAGGGTGACGGCGGCTCCTTTGGAGGCTGCTGATCGCTCTTATGCTGCTGCCTTGTCTGGATTGAAGGTGGCTTCCAACCTTTGGATGACTCTAAATCTTTTATGTCTGTTCTGGAAAATAAGCGGCTCTCTGTTGATTGTTCTGGAAAATTTAAAGGCTGCCTTGCAGTCTCTTTCTCCGATTCTGATATTGCTCTTTTATCAGCTCCTTTTCGATATGCTTTAATCGGCTCTTTCCGATCTGGCAGACCTAATATGGTCTCGTTGAGAAAGCATTTTGATGTCGTAGGTTTTTCGGGTTCCTTTACTCTTGGATTATTAGATTCAAAGAACATCTTAATTAATTTTGAATTAGAAACTAATTATCATCGTTGTTGGTTGCGACATATTTAGAATTTTAATGGATTTGTGATGACAGTGTTCAAATGGACTCCCCATTTTTGTTCTGATATTGACAGCCCCATTGTGCCTTTATGGATTACCTTAGAGGGTCTTCCAGTACACTTGTTTGATAAAGAAGCTTTATTTTCTATAGCTAGTGCGATTGGTCCTCCATTTAAACTAGATGTTGCTACCTCTTCTCGAATCAGACCTTCTGTAGCTCGCATTTGTGTGGAAATTGACTTATCTAAAGAACTTCCTTCCAAAATATGAATTAACAATGGGTCTCAAGGATTCTTTCAACCTGTACTCTATGAATGCCTTCCACATTATTGCTCTCATTGTGAAAGGTTAGGCCACCAATCATCTCAATGCCACTTGAAGTTTGAACAATCTGGTATTACCGATGAACAAAATAAAGTTCCTTTGAATGCTGATATTGCCAAAAATGATGCGAACAAACTAGCTAAACCCATGACAAAAGCTTGGGTGGTTCGTAAACAAATGGTTGAAGAGAAACATGATTCTAAATTAGAGGCCCCTGTAAATCATTCTAATTCTTCCTCACAAACTTCATATTTGGTGACAGAACATAGGCTAAACACCATTGTTGAGGTGATTAATGATGAAACTAACTCTCATGCAAATATAGCTTCTGCATCATTGGAGAAAAATACCCGTGATGATTTTTTGGCTAATTCAAACCATGTTGAATCTGATAAAGAGTTCTCTTCAATTCATGATGATGATAATCTTGGACATAAGTCTGATGGTGATGAGGAACCGTTTGATGAACAAGTTGTAATAACTGACCTCAAGTCTGCAATTATTTCTATAGGGAAATGCCTTCAAACAGCTGCCACATCTGAAGATGGATTTATCTCAGTCTCCAAGAAGAAAATTGCTCGTAAAAAATCAGCTGCCATAATTGAACCTATGAGGACCCGTGGATCAAAAAAATCTCTAGCTCCCTCAAACTCTCTTTCTCAATGAATTGTCTATGTTGGAATGTTCGAGGTATTTCTACCTCCATTACTCGAATTCATAAACTTTGTTTTGACTTTGGTATTAAATTTCTAGTAATAATTGAACCTTTGGTGATTAAATTTCTAGTAATAATTGGTATCAAATCCTAGTTGCATAGCAAAAGAGGAAGTATTATTATAGTTCATCTAACAAAATCTGGCTCTTTTGGAAAACTTCTTTCTTTGTGCTGGAGGAATTTAGTGATGACAGTCAATCTGTTTCTTGCAAAGTACATGTTCCGGCCCTAAATTTTAATTTCTTATTCACTGCAATTTATGGACTTCACTCACGGGCAGCTAGAGCTCATTTATGGGAGAACCTATGTAATTTATCTATTGAGATTCCTTGGTTAGTTGGGGGTGACTTCAATGCAATCAAGAATCTTAATGAATACATGGGTTCTTCAACTCCAAGTTTTGCTAGTATGCAAGAGTTTAATGATTGCACTGATTCATGTGGCTTGATTGATATCCCTTTTATGGGTAATATTTTTTCTTGGACAGGTGTGCGCCTTTCTGGGGGTGTTTGGGAACGGCTTGATCGGTTCATGGCTAATGTTGCTTCTTTTGACAATTTCAATGACTGTCAAGTGAGGCACCTTGGAAAAACATCATCCGATCATTCTCCTCTTCTATTAACTTGCGAGACTTCTTCTTTCAATGCTTCTAAGCCTTTTCGGTTCCAACATATGTTGTTAGCTCATGAATCATTTCTTCAAATGGTCAAAGATAATTGGACCTCCTCTTTTTATGGAGGAGGCATGAGGGGGCTGCATCGCAAACTCAAAGATCTTAAGGCAGCTATACGGGTTTGGAATAAAATGATTTTTGGAGACATTTTTTCGGCTGTAAAAGAGGCTGAGGCAGCAGCTGAAAATGCTGAATTACTTTTTGTGAGTGACCCTAGTTCTGCTAACAGAATAGTCTGGCAAGAGAAGCAAGCGCACTTAATTTGTAAACTTCGAGTTGAAGAAAGCTATTGGAAGCAAAAATCTAGAATCAAGTGGCTACATGAGGGAGATACTAACAGCTCATTCTTTTATAACTATGTGAAAGTGATGCGTAATTTCCAGCGTATAATATCTATACAAAACACTGATGGGGAATGGCTTTATTCCCAAAATGAAATTGGTGATGCGGCTGTACAATTCTTTTCTTATTTATTTACAGGAGATTCGACTAATTGTGATTTTGATGATATTCTTGCATATGTCCCCACTCTTGTTACTAGTCAGCATAATGATATGTTAATGACCGTGCCTATGGAAGCTGAAATTAAGGAGGCGGTATGGAATCTTGATCCATCTAGTGCACCCGGACCAGATGGCTTTGATGGTAGATTTTATCGAGATTGTTGGGAAATAATCCAATGGGACGTAAGTAGTGCGGTTAAAGAATTTTTCCTTGGTCTACCTATCCCTGCTTCCTTTAGTAGTGCCCAACTGATCCTCATTCCCAAGGTCAATAATCCTTCCAAATTTAGCCAATTTCGGCCCATTTGTTTATCTAATTTCATCAACAAAGTGTGTACATGTATCTTGGCTACTCGTATTACTTCCTTTTTGGATTTGATTATATCAGTTGAACAAGCGGGATTTATGAAAGGGCGATCAATTCACTCTCAAATTCTTCTTGCAAATGAAATGATTCATGAGTTGGATAGAAAATCTCGAGGGGGAAATATTGCTGTTAAATTAGATATGGCTAAGGCCTTTGATCGAGTATCCTGGCAATTTCTTTTGGCTATCTTACTCAAATTTGGTTTCTCTCAGATTTTTGTCAACTGGATTATTGATCACCTCTCATCCACGCATCTCTTTGTCTGCATTAATGGGATATCTTATGGCTTTTTTAAACCCACTAGAGGTGTTAAACAAGGCGATCTGTTATCTCCACTGCTCTTTATTATTGCATCAGAAGGCTTTTCACGTGGGTTGAATCATTTTATGTCAACTGGTAGTATTTTGCCATACAAGCTTGCCCGTGGTGTCAATCCTGTGTCTCACCTGGCATTTGCTGATGATTTATTGGTCTTTCTACGTGGGGATTTGAGAAGCATTTCTTCTTTCAAAAATTTCTTACCAAAATATCAAGCCGTCTCAAGACAACTTATAAACTTTGACAAAAGTTCTTTTTTTGGTCCAAGGAAAATGTCTCTTGCTTCTATTTCCAGACTTGAAGTGTTATCTATTAAAAGGAAATCCCTTCCGTTCACATACCTTGGAGCCCCAATCTACCAAGGTATTAATCGCTTCTCTTATTATGGTGATTTAATTTCTAAAGTGCAGGCTAAACTTCAAGGTTGGACAAAAAAGATTCTATCTCAAGGAGGTCGTCTTCTTTTAATCAAACATGTATTGTCCTCTATTCCAATACATATTTTGGTGCTATATCTCTTCCTAAGAAAGTAATTCGCATGCTGGAATCTATTATGGCATCATTTTTCTGGGGCAGTGCTTCTGGACAAGATAAATTTCATTAGGCCTCTTTCAAACGTCTTTGTAAGCCTACGGAAGAGGGAGGTTTGGGCCTGCGAAATCTCTCTTCAATTCAAGACACTTTCTCAATTAAAATTTGGTAGTCTTGTAATATCCCAAAGTGTTCCCTAGAAGTTTTGATATAATTGTTGTTTGATTTGAATTTAATGTATATGTGTTATTGGAAAGGAAGAGAAGTGTATTGAGAGAATGTATATGTTGTATATATGGCAATATATATAACATATATGCAAGTCAAATGAGTGGTCAAGGGAAGAAGATATTTTATTTGTTGATTGTGAATTTACTAAAAAGGGCAAGTGATTAAGAAGGATGTTAAAACAAATTAAAAGAGGGTGTTTAGGTAATTCCTTGTTTTGGAATACTTGGTGGAGATTTAAAGAGAAGTTTGACTTTGTTTCTTGATGTTCTTTTTTTCTTTTCCATGGTGTTGGCCGGCTCATCCAAAGACAAGAGAAAGCAAGAGAGCAAGAGAGGATTTTAATGTTCTAAGCTCAAATTGAAGGAAGATCTAAGTGATCAAGTTGGTGATTCAAGAAGTTTCATTACTTTGGTAAGTCCTCTTTTGATTTCTTTGCTTATTTGAAGTTGTGTTTGAGTTTGATAGATTTTTAAGGGTGTGTTGTTTGATTGTGATATGTTTAAGAGTGTTTGATTAGATTGATTATGGATTACAAGGATGGATTGAAGAAAAGAGTAAGTTGGTTGGAAGAGATGGCGTTGTATTTGTGTTTAAGGTTTTGTGATGATATTTGTGATTTGTGTTTGTTATAGATGTGGAGTTGTTTGGGTGTTTTTTGTAAGTTTAAGATGGTTTTTGAGTATGTTTTGTTAAGTTTGTTTGAAGTGGATGTTGGTGAAAAGAAGTGTTTTGTTGGGTGTTTTGTTGTTTTGGCCGGAATCTGAGTTTTTGGCCTGACACGCCCATGAGCACGTTCAGATTCTTAGGCGTGTCAATTGTGTTGGTGGCAGTAGGATTGACACGACTAGTAACACGCCCGTGTTATTGAGCGTGTCATAGCTACTGTGAGATTGGAGAATTGACACGGCCATGAGCACGCTCATGGTGTTGGACGTGTTGATATTTTTCAGAGAGGCAGAATGTATTACACGCCCAGTGACACGCCCGTGGTTCTGAGCGTGTAAAAGCTTCTGTGTTGTGGAGTTAGGGCACGGTCAGGGACACGCCCGTGTGGTTGAGCGTGTCATGTTTAGGGTTTGCCCTAGTTAACTCTTAATTTGATTATCTCATGTGTATCCCTAAGCAAGTGTATGTTATTATTTTTGGATTAGGTCTTGAAGAAAGTGATTTGTCATTGATCTAAGAAGTAAAAGAATCTTGGAAAAGGAAGTGTTTAGAGTTGTGTGAATTGTTATTGAGGTAAGTACAAATATTGCATTATTACATTGTTGACTTATATGAATAATGTACTTTGTTATGTATATCAATGATGCTATATGTATAATGTGAAGGATATGATGATGTAAATGATTATGTATTTGAAAGATGAATTGTTATAATGTGGATTGAGATGTGATGGAATATAAAGCCATTGTGATTGGCTATAATGACTTTAATGAGGCATGTTTGCCTAATTGATAATGAGAATTGAGAATGGAATTGATAATGAAATAATGAATGAATTGTGTGTCTAATGTGTTATTCCATTTTCAAAGTTTTGTTGATTGGTGGCATGCCTATTAGTAACAATCTCTTGAAGTTAGGTTGGAATTGATCCTTGAAGCCAAGTTGGGTTGAAGTTTAACATGTTTTACTCCCCTTGAAGCTTGGTTGGGTCTAGTCCTTGAAGTCTAATTGAGATGTTACAACCCTTGAAGCTAGGTTGGGTTGGTTCTTGAAGCCAAGTTGGGTTGATACTTAGCATGCTTTGTTCCCCTTGAAGCTTGGTTGAACCTAATCCTTGAAGCCTAGTTGGGATAATGATAATGATAAATGTGATAACAAAACCAAAGTATTAACTCTGAAAATTGAATGACATATTAGTGTCTTTTGGGCCCATGCTTGTCTTTGTTTGAATGTGATTTGTTAATGGTAAAATAATTGAATAATGAGATCTATGGAAGGACTTTGAAATGTGATATGTTTATATGTGTATGGTTTATGAAATACAAAGGTGTGATATTAGCTTTCCACCTATGATGTTGTCTTGATTATTAAATTGTGTGACATTGCATTGCATTAAAGCATAATGTTAGTATACTTTGTACTACTAAGCCGTTGGCTTAGCGCGATAATGGTTGATCGCGCAGGTGACAGAGTTGAACCCGAGAGTTCCTCGAGACCAAGTGAGACTAGGCATTGAAGAGTTTATTTTTGGAACTTAAAGATCAGAGAAGTGCTGCCAATCATGTATAACTTCTTTATATTTTGTAAAGTATTGATTCTAATGTAAATATATATATAATTGTAAATATGGATTTGAATGTATTCATATATGTAAATATTTTATACATTCCGCTGCGTATTAAATAAACGTATATATCTATTTTGTTTTATATTACAAGTTAATTACTCTATTTTCTATAATGTATAATGAGAAAGAATATCTTATCATCTAAAATGATTTAAATGTTAAAGAAAACCGTAGCGTCCCTATATTCAGTGTACGTATATTACATTGTGGTGTTATGTAGTGTGCGTGTACAGGATGTAGGGGTGTTACAATTGTTTTGGTATCAGAGCCTAGGTTTGAGATTCTCAACCTAGGTAAAATGTAAGAAAAAGAATATTTTGACTTTAAAAGTTAGTTTTTGAATAACATACATGTTTGGTATTGGCAGTCTCTGATCTTTGATGAGATGTATTCTGCTGTGTCTGCAGATATAGGTTGTGATGGATTCTCACTTACGTCAATCAGTAGAGGGTAGTGCTGAGAGTGTAGCTCCGAATGAGGTTAGAGAGGGAGCTAGAGTGGATAGTGCTGGAGAGGTACCTGCTTCTGTGTCGGGGAGACTAGCTGGTGAGGAGATTCCACCAGTCTGGCTTAGGCATGTGGTAGAGATATTGAGGCAAGCACCAGTACAACCACTGCCACCACCCCCACAACCATTGTATCAGTGAGACATTACAATAAATTAAGGAAGTATGGAGCAGAAGATTTTTTGGGTACTATTGATCCAGCTGTAGCTGAGCAGTGGCTAGATAAAGTACAGAGAATATTTATTCAGTTGCAAGCCACTCCAGAAGAAAATTTTGATTATGCAAGATCATTGTTGCAGAAGGACGCATATGATTGGTGGAAGACAGTGCCCCATGCTATGGATGATCCACCTACATTGTCCTATGCTGATTTTCTAAGAGAGTTTGAATTGAAGTATACTCCGAGGGAGTACAAA
Organism: Garcia nutans; assembly: GCA_947685225.1. Lineage (NCBI taxonomy): Eukaryota > Viridiplantae > Streptophyta > Magnoliopsida > Malpighiales > Euphorbiaceae > Garcia > Garcia nutans. The sequence goes on from CANTUV010000068.1 coordinate 9,985,487, forward strand.
GATGTGAAGAAAATGGAGTTTTTGAGTTTGAAGCAAGACAACCGGACCGTAACAGAATATGAGGTTGAGTTTATCCGGTTGAGCCATTATGCTGGGGGTATTATATCTGATGAGATTGATAGATGCAGGAGATTTGAGGAGGGATTGAGGCCCTCTATTATGTGCCTTGTGGCTGGATCTAGATATCATGATTTTTCCCAGTTGGTTGCAGCAGCTCGGAGTGTAGAGAGAGCCCAGGGTATTGCAGCGGCTGCTTCTGAGGAAGAGATTAGGGTTAGGAGACCCCAGCTTGAGGCAGGGTCTTCATCTGCGAAGAGAGGTAAAGGAAGTTTTGTTCCTAGGGTTGGTAGGAGTCAGAGGCCAGCTGGTAGGTCAGTACAGTTTCAGAGGCAGAGATCGAGACCTACAGTTTCAGTGGCGAGTGCTCCAACCCCAGTGATTCAGAGATCCACTCTACCCATATGTATTCATTGTGGTAGGCCACATGGTGGTACTTGTTGGAAGACTGGTGTAGCAGGGGTATGTTTCAGATGTGGATCGCCTGATCATTTTGTTAGAGTTTGTCCTGAGAGGCAGGAGCAGATGTCAGTAGATTCTGCAGCTTCTCGACTTAGTGTGAGGGGAGGTCGAGGAGGCAGAAATGTCAGCAGAGGAGGCAGATCTGGGTTTAGTCCTAGAGGAGGTTCTACATCCAGAGAGAGTAGACCAGAGGAGGCTGGATCTTCTCAGAGGATATATGTGATGCAGAGGCAGCCAGATGCTTCGGCAGTCATAGCTGGTACTTTTTCTTTATTTGGTATTTCAGTACTTGCTTTGATTGATCCCGAATCTACTCATTCATATATTAGTGCATCTGTTTTGCCTGTATCTGAATTGCATGCTGAATCCCTAGGATTTGATGTATTGGTGACAAATCCTTTAGGGCATAGTGTGATTGTTAGCAAAGTGCACCGGGATAGTACAGTAATGGTGCAAGGTGAGGAATTTCTTGGAGATTTGATTGAAATGCCTTTTAAGGAATATGATTTGATCCTAGGCATGGATTGGTTATCTAGACATGGAGCTGTGGTAGACTGTCAAAAGAAACTTGTTACTTTGAGAACCGGAGATAGTAGAGAGGTGATAGTATCTAGTGAGCAAGGACAGCTAGCATCCTTATTTGTTTCAGCTGTTGCAGCTAGGAGGTTGATTAGAAAGGGGTGTGATGCTTATCTTGCTCATATTCTGGATACTAGAGTAGTGAGTTCTCAAATTGATAGTATTCCCACAGTTGTAGAGTTTCCAGATGTGTTTCCAGAGGAGTAGCCAGGGTTGCCTCCTGAGAGAGAGGTGGAGTTTGGTATTGAATTATTGTCTGGTACCACTCCTATCTCTATTACTCCTTATAGAATGGCACCTGCTGAACTGAGAGAATTGAAGGTGCAGTTGCAGGAGTTGTTGGATAAAGGGTTTGTTCGCCCTAGTGTTTCACCGTGGGGAGCTCCTGTTTTGTTTGTAAAAAAGAAGGATGGTACTATGAGATTGTGTATCGATTATAGGCAATTGAACAAGGTGACTATTAAAAATAAATATCCTTTGCCTAGAATTGATGATCTTTTTGATCAATTGAAAGGTGCAGCAGTGTTTTCCAAGATTGATTTGAGATCAGGGTACCACCAGTTAAGGGTCAGAGCTGAAGATGTTCCTAAAACAGCCTTTCGTACCAGGTATGGGCATTACGAGTTTCTAGTTATGCCTTTTGGTTTGACGAATGCACCTGCAGCTTTTATGGACTTGATGAATAGAGTGTTTAGGCCTTATCTGGATCAGTTTGTGGTAGTTTTTATTGATGATATTTTGGTGTATTCGCGTAATAAGGAAGAGCATGACAGGCATTTGCGAATTGTGCTGCAAATTTTAAGAGAGAAGCAATTGTTTGCTAAACTGTCGAAGTGTGAGTTTTGGCTTGACCAAGTAACTTTTCTCGGTCGTATAGTTTCAGCAGAGGGTATTAGAGTTGATCCGAGTAAAGTTGAAGCTATTTTAAATTGGAGTCCACCAAAGTCTGTGACTGAAATTAGAAGTTTTCTGGGTTTGGCAGGCTATTACCGATGGTTTGTCAAAGGATTTTCTTTGATAGCTACTCCACTCACCAGATTGCTTCGGAAGGGAGTTAGATTTGTGTGGACAAATCAAATTCAAGCTAGCTTTGAGCAGTTGAAAGAAATGTTGACTCAAGCACCTGTTCTTACTTTACCTGTGGAAGATAAACCATATGTGATTTACAGTGATGCTTCACATAGTGGTTTGGGTTGTGTTCTAATGCAAGAAGGTAAAGTTATAGCTTATGCATCTCGACAGTTGAAACCGCATGAGCTCAATTATCCGACCCATGATTTGGAATTAGCAGCCATTGTGTTTGCATTGAAGATTTGGCGGCACTATTTATTTGGGGAGAAGTGCTTTATCTATACAGACCATAAAAGTTTAAAATATTTGAGTGTCCAAATAGAGCTTAATCTTCGACAGAGGAGATGGTTGGAGTTGATTAAAGACTACGACTGTTTGATTGATTATCATCCTGGTAAGGCAAATGTTGTTGCTGATGCTTTAAGTCGGAAGTCTTTAGCAGGTTTGACTGTTTATTCGCTCTCGTTGCTTGTTGAGTTGAGAGCGTTGCATGCTAGTTTGGTATCTTGTGATGATGGTGCATTGATGGCACAGTTGCACTTGAAACCAGTTTTGTTGGATCAGATTAAAGAGGTTCAATGGGTTGATGAGAAGATTCAAAAGATTGTTTCAGATTGCCAGAGTGGAAAGAGTCGAGGTTTTATTGTGAGAAGTGATGGGAGTCTTTGGTTTAAGAACAGATTGTGTGTACCTGATGATGCTAATTTGAGAAGGATTATTTTAGAAGAAGCACATCAATCAGTATTTGCTATGCATCCGGGCAATACAAAGATGTATCATGATTTGAAGCAGTGTTACTGGTGGTCTGGTATGAAGAGAGACATAGCGGAGTTTGTATCCAAATGTCTCACCTGTCAAAGGGTAAAAGCTGAGCATCAAGTTCCAACAGGATTACTTCAACCTTTGTCAGTGCCTGAATGGAAATGGGAAAGAGTGACCATGGATTTTGTGTCTGGTTTACCATTGACCCAAAGGAAGCATGATGCTATTTGGGTGATTGTTAATAGATTGACTAAGACAGCTCATTTTCTTCCGGTTCGGATGGATTACTCTTTGGAGAGGTTAGCTGAGCTGTATATCCATGAGATTGTGAAGTTGCATGGTGTCCCAATTTCTTTAGTGTCTGATCGAGATCCCCGGTTTACTTCAAGGTTTTGGAAGAGTTTACAGGGTGCTTTGGGTTCTCGACTGCACTTTAGTACTGCTTTCCATCCGCAGACAGATGGGCAGTCAGAGAGAGTGATACAGATTATTGAGGACATGTTGAGAAGCTGTGTCATTGATTTCTCTGGAAGTTGGGATAAGTTTTTGCCACTTGTGGAATTTGCTTACAATAACAGTCATCAATCCAGCATTGGTATGGCACCATTCGAAGCATTGTATGGTAGATGGTGTAGGACACCTCTATGTTGGAATGAACTTGGAGAAGGTAAGTTAATTGGTCCAGATTTGGTTAAAGAAACTGAAGAGAAAGTAAAGTTTATTCGAGATAGGTTGAAAGCAGCTTCAGACCGACAGAAGTCTTATTCAGATTTGAAGAGGAGAGATATTGAGTTTATTGTAGGAGATAAAGTATTTTTGAAAGTGTCTCCTTGGAAAAAGATTTTGAGATTTGGTCGAAGAGGAAAGCTGAGTCCTCGTTTCATTGGACCGTATGAAGTTTTGGAAAGAGTTGGGCCAGTTGCTTATCGGCTTGCTTTGCCACCTGAGTTGGATAGGATCCATAATGTATTCCATGTTTCTATGTTGAGGAGGTACATGTCGGATCCATCTCATGTATTGCCAATTGAATCTATCGAAGTGAGTTCAGATCTGACATTTGAAGAAGAACCAATTGCCGTTTTGGCACGTGAAGTGAAAGAATTGAGATATAAGAAAGTGCCACTTGTGAAGATTTTGTGGAAGAATCATGGAAGAGAAGAAGCAACTTGGCAGAGTGAGCAAGCAATGCGAGATCAATATCCTCAACTGTTTCGGGCTTGATATCAGGTAATTTCGAGGACGAAATTTCTTTTTAGAGGGGGAGAATTGTAATATCCCAAAGTGTGCCCTAGAAGTTTGAATATAATTGTTGTTTGATTTGTATCAAATGTATTTGTGTTAGTGGAAAGGAAAAGATTGCTTAGAGGAAATGTATATGTTGTATATATGTCAATATATATAACATATATTCAAGTCAAATGGGTGGTCAAGGGAAGAAGATATTTTAATTTGTGATTTGTGAAATTACTAAAAAGGACAAGTGTTTTAAAGGAAGCCAAAACAAATTGTAAGAGGGTATTTAGGTAATTGCTCATATTGATTTACTTGGTGGAGATTTAAAGAGAAGTTTGACTTTGTTTCTTGGTATTTTTCTTTTCTTCTTTTCCATGGTGGCCGGCTCATTCAAAAGACAAGGGAAAGCAAGTGAACAAGAGAGGATTTTGATGTTCTAAGCTCAAATTGAAGGAAGATCTAAGTGATCAAGTTGGTGATTCAAGAAGTTTTATAACTTTGGTAAGTCCTCTTTTGATATCTTTGCTTATTTGAAGTTGTGTTTGAGTTTGATAGATTATTTAAGGGTGTGTTGTTTGATTGTGATATGTTTAAGAGTGTTTGATTAGATTGATTATGGATTATAAGGATGGATTGAAGAAAAGAGTAAGTTGGTTGGAAGAGATGGTGTTGTATTTGTGTTTAGGGTTTTGTGATGATATTTGTGATTTGTGTTTGTTATAGATGTGGAGTTGTTTTGGTGTTTTTGTAAGTTAAGATGGTTTTTGGGTATGTTTTGTTAAGTTTTTTTGAAGTGGATGTTGGTGAAGAGAAGTGTTTTGTTGGGTGTTTTGTTGTTTTGGCCGGAATCTGAGTTTGTGGTCTGACACGCCCGGGAGCACGTCCAGAGTTTTAGGCGTGTAAATTGTGTTGGAGGCAGTAGGTTTGACACGACCATTAACACGCCCGTGTTAGTGAGCATGTCATAGCTACTGTGAGATTGGAGAGTTTACACGGCCATGAGCACGCTCACGTTGTTGGACGTGTTGATATGTTTCAGAGAGGCAGAATGTATTACACGCCCAGTGACACGCCCGTGGTTCCGAGCGTGTAAAAGCTTCTGTGTTGTGGAGTTAGGGCACGGTCAGGGACACGCCCGTGTGGTTGAGCGTGTCATGTTTAGGGTTTGCCCTAGTTAACTCTTAATTTGATTATCTCATGTGTATCCCTAAGCAAGTGTATGTTATTATTTTTGGATTAGGTCTTGAAGAAGGTGTTTTGTCATTGATCTAAGAAGTAAAAGAATCTTGGAAAAAGAAAGTGTTTAGAGTTGTGTGAATTGTTATTGAGGTAAGTACAAATGTTGCATTATTACATTGTTAACTTATATGAGTAATGTACTTTGTTTTGTTTATATCAATGATGCTATATGCATAATGTGAAGGATATGATGATGCAAATGATTGTGTATTTGAAAGATGAATTGCTATAATGTAGTTTGAGATTTGATGAAATATAAAGCCATTGTGATTGGCTATGATGATTCAAATGAGATGTAAAGCCATTGTGATTGGCTATGATGGTTCAATTAGGGCATGTTTGCCTAGATGATAATGTGAAACTATAATGAAATAATAAATGAATTGTGTGTCTAATATGTTATTCATTCTCAGAGTTTTGTTGATTGGTGGCATGCCTAATAGTAACAATCTCTTGAAGTTAGGTTGGGCTTGATCCTTGAAGCCAATTTGGGTTGAAGTTTAACATGTTTTACTCCCCTTGAAGCTTGGTTGGGTCTAGTCCTTGAAGCCTAATTGAGATGTTACAACCCTTGAAACTAGGTTGGGTTGGTTCTTGAAGTCAAGTTGGGTTGATACATAGCATGCTTTGTTCCCCTTGAAGCTTGATTGAACCTAATCCTTGAAGCCTAGTTGGGATTATGATAATGATGAATGTGATATTGAACCAATACATTAACTCTGAAAATTGAATGGCATATTAGTGTCTTTTGGGCCCATGCTTGTCTTTGTTTAAATGTGATTTATTAATGGTAAAATAATTGAATAATGAGATTTGTGGAAGGACTTTGAAATGTGACATGTTTATATGTGAATGGTTTATGAAATATAAAGGTGTAACATTGGTTTTTCAACTATGATGTTGTCATTGTTATTAAACTGTGTGACATTACATTACATGAAAGCATATGTTAGTATACTTTGTACTACTAAGCAGTTGGCTTAGCGCGATAGTGTTTGATCGCGCAGGTGACAGAGTTGAACCCGAGAGCTCCTCAAGACCAAGTGAGACTAGACATTGAAGAATTTATTTTTGGAACTTAAAGATCAGAGAAGAGCTGCCAATCATGTATATATTCTATGTTTTGTAAACTTTGATTTATAGGTATTTGTATTTGTAAATATTTGTAACAACTTCCGCTACGGATTAATAAACGTTTTTATATATGATATCTTTTGGATTTCTTTTAAACGTTTGAGATTGGTTTCACTTATTTATAAAGACATATGTTGTATTTTTAAAACTGTGGCATTTTCTATATTCAGTATACGTATTTTACGATCGTATAAGCATGCTTGGTACGTATACGGGATATAGGGGTGTTACAAGCCCTGTAGGCAATATATCCATGGATAATGTAACAGCCCCAGTCTCTTGGACTTCAACCCGGTTAGACCCTTAGGCCCTAGTATCTTGGTCCTCAACCTGGCTAGACTGCTACAGTTTTTGAGGCTTACGACCCAGTCTTTTCACCCCAAAAACATCATATTTATCAGCTGGCCTGGCTTACCACCCAGTCTTTTTACTATTCCAGCGTTTAGCCCGTAGGCAATCATAGGCATACCGCCAAACCCAAAACTCTGAAAATTGAATAACATACTAGTCACATAATTTATTCATATTTCTCATTATAAAATTTTTTCATAATTTCTTTATCAAACTTTTCTCATTTTCTCATAATCAAACTAGGTACATTGCCTTATTATATCATCTTTTTCTCACTTTTTTTTCATTTATTCATTTTTCTCATTATTAATCTCTTTCTCATTGTCACATATTCAATCTAGGCATATTGCCTTATTTTCACATTTTTTTTCTCATTTTTCACATCTTTCTCATTTTTCTCACTTTTCTCACTTTTCTCAATTTTATCAATATCAATTCATTTCATTATTCCACATATCTCATTTTTGCATTCATAACACATTACCCAATTACTTTAGGTATTTTCATATAATATACATATTTCACATTCTACACAATTTAGCCATTATCAATGGCTTTTCACAATGCATTTAACACATATATGACATTACAAATGTCATAGCACATTATTCATACTCAATCAATGAACCAAGTAACTTAACACATTTTTCAACTAAAATATGTTAAGCCTAAATGTCATGCAAATATAAACAATATGTTTAAAGTTTGTACATACCTCCACTAGCAACCCAAAGCAAGCTTAACACAACCAATCCTATCCTTCCAACTTGCCCTTCACCATTTGGATGAAGCAAATCAACCTCCCTCAATGCATATACCAAATGTGATCATACATAATCATTTAATGTCACATTCTAAGGTATTCTCAACATCAAACTATAATTAAACATCACTCTAAACCAAATCCCAAAATTAAGCTTCACCTCACTTTAACTTTGAAAAACCATATCAAGCCATTTAAATTAGTGTTTTAAGTTTATTAATATCATTAGAAACATGTTTTAGCATGTTTAAACCAATTACATTAATTAACCACATGCTTATGCTCAAAACCCTAAAATGGCATAACCTTCACCATTGAAGGATCTCCATTCCAACTCAATCCAATTATCATTTCAATCTTATTTCCACCACTTATATCATTAAATAACATGATTTAAGCATTAAAATCAAACAATTAATCATTCTTTGAAAATTCACTTTTCCAAAACCCTAAATCAATACTACCATCTTCAAACTCTATCCAAACTTAACTAAATCCATCATTTAATTTTAAAATCCTTGTTTATGCATCAAAACAACACATTTGGAACCAATTTGCACAATTAAAACTCATGATTTCAAAAACTCAAATGTTCCATAACCCTAAATTCTCTCTCTTCACCAAACTCAACTTAAATTTAACCATTTCTTTAATTCAACCTTAAAATTATTATTAACTACCCAAAATAACATCATACACACCCATTCCAATAATTATAACATGCTACATCAAATTTCCAAACTCAACATAATCCAATTTTTTATAGAATTCAAAGAAAAGAGTTGAAAACTTACTAATTAAAGAGGAAAACCTTAAAAATTCATTTGAAACTTTGTAAATATTTCAATTAAATGAGTTTGGAAGAAGCAAATCCCTCTCTTGAAGCCATGAAATTCGGCCTTGAAGGATAGAAGAAGAAGATGAAGATGAAAAAAAATGATTTTCTCTTTCCTCCCACTCACATTTTCAACCTTACATATATTATTATTTTAATATATTTTAATTAATTAATTAAAACCCCAAAATATTATCTTCCATCCAAAATTATTTATTTTTAAATTATTTTATTAATTTTAAATTTTTAAGATTTAATTACCAAAATACCATTTTTCTTTGACTTTTCTTTTAAAAAGTGTTGACTTTTATATGTTGTATATATTTTACATATATATCACATATATATTTCACTTTTTCATTTAAAATCCCTTCATTTTTCATTTAAAACCATTAATTTAATTTATCCATTTAAATTATAATTTATTTTATTAAATTTTCAAAAATTAGAACTTTTTAAAAAATTTGGGATAAATAATGTGTATCTTATATACACATCAAATGTACCTTATATGTGTATTAAATTTATTAAGTATGTAATGTATTAATCCAATATATATAATTAATATACCATATGTATATGTTATATATACTCTAGATATATATATTGAGTATATATAAAATTTTATATCTCCAAAATCACGGATGTGACATAAACACTCACTAAGTTAGTGGCTCACTACATTGCCTTTGTGGTTAGATTGTTTTGTAGATACAATGCTACTGAAAGGCGATTCCGTGACATAGCAATGATCTTGAGAGGGCTACATGGGAATGGGTGTATTTTGTGTGAGATTACTTGGAAAGAAAAAAATGGAGTGATTTTAATATCATGAAAAAATAAATGTAGTATTTATTTGTAATTTAACAATAACATCACGAATCTACTAGTGTAGTTTTAAATTTTTAGCCTTAAGCTAGCCTAAATCTAGGGTTGTAACACTTCAGGATTAGGGTGTTACGTTCTACCCTCATAACAACCCTGAAGGATTTTACTTCTACTTCTATTGGTAGGATTGATTCTATCCCATAAATTATAGTGTATGGAGTCATTGCGGAATTGCAAACATATATATAATATATGCATAATATACACACAATGACATATAAATAACATTTATCAAATATATACACATCATATACATAATATTTACACTATTTATTTAATATTTTTTAAACTTTATTTTTTTAATTTTATATATACTCAACATCCATATAACATACACAATAAATATATAACATACATATAATATGTATACAATATGTATAACATATATAACATACACACAAAATATAGTTACATCTAAACAAATATACACAATAAAATTATCATTTTTTAAACTTTTTTATGCACATAATATATAAAATTTGTTTTTAAAAAAATGTAATGATTTTTATGAATATATATTTAGCTTTTTATTTTTGTTTTATGAATGTTATTTCTTAGTTGTAATGAAAATTAAAATCTTTTATTTATAAAAAAACTTAATACATTTTATATGTTGAAAATACAATTTAAAATATTAACTTTATTATTTTATTAAAATATATTTATTTAATAGTAAAATTTGAAAAAAAAAAAGAAAATTGAAGTAAAATATTTTTATAGTGAGAGAGATTGTATTTTATTAAAAAATTATTTTAATAAAGAGTGAGATATTTTTTAAAATTAGATCTAATTTTTTTTTATAAAAGTATACATATTTTTTATGGATACTTTTTTACAAATTAATCGCACATGCAGGGAATTAAAGATGAAGAGCATAATACAATTTTAAGTTGGGCCACTTTCACTTTTACAGTGATTTAGTTTTTTCCTTTTTTTTTTAGGAAATTACCCTCTCCAGGTCACTTTTGTTTTTCTTTTGCAATTTTGTGGCTGACCACTTTTTTTTTCAAAATTTTTAAGAGTTGCTTTTTTTAATTTTACCTTAAAATTTTGGTGATTTTTATTTTTTGCTATTTAATTATTTTTATTTATATTTTCATAAATAATATTTTTAAAGTTATATTCCCAAAATATATAAAAGAAATAAATATATATACAATATATGTAACATTTACAAAATGCACACACAATAAATAATAAATATCTATACAATATCTACATAATATATTTAGAATATCAACTAGATATATATAGAATTTATTTTCTTTACTTTAGTTTTTTTTATTTTATATTCACATAATATAAACACAACATCTATATAACATACATGATAAATATCTAACATATATACAACATCTACAACATCTAGATAATATACACCAAACATATATATAACATCTATCAAATATCTATATTACATCTACATAACAAAATTATTATTTTTTTTTACTTTTTTATGTGTATAATTTGTAAAATTTATTTAAAAATAAATTTAATAATTTTTATTAATATATTTTTAAATATTTTGTTTTTTCATTATTTTTTTGAGCATTATTATTTTGTAATTAAAATTAATAATTTTATTTATAAAAATTAATAATTTTTATATGCTACAAAATAATTTAAAATATTAATTTTTATTATTTTATTAAAATATTTTTATTTAATAGTGAAGTTTGAAAAAAAAAAAGTAAAAATTGAAGTAAAATATTAATTATAGTGAGAAAAAATATATTTTTAAAAAAATATTATTTTATTGAGAAGTAAAATATTTTTAATATTTGCTCTAATTTTTTATAAAAGAATAAATATTTTTATTTTTTTTGTAGTTTTTCTAAATAAAGATTTTTTTTGGCAGTTTTGTAAATGTCTTTTTTTTTCATTCTCGTGATGACACGTGATTTTTTTTATTTTTACATTTTTTGAACATTAATTTTTTTATTTTGTTTGGTTGTTATTTATATTTTTTATTTAAAAATAATTTATTTGATATTATATTCTTACAAATATATTACACACTCATAATATCTATTAAATATCTATAACTTCTATATAATATCTATCAAATATCCATAAGACATCTATCAAATAAACATAGAATATCTAACAAATATCCATAAAATTTATTTTATATTTATTCAATTTAATTTTTTAAATTTTTTTATTAATATAACATACAAACAACATACACATAATATATATATAATATATATATAATATGTACAACAAATATATAATATATACATAATATCTATCAAATATTCATAACGTCTACATAATTTATACATAATATACACGTAATATCTATATAATGAAATTAATTTTCTTTTTAACTTTTTATGTATATAATATGTAAATTTTGTTAAAAATAAATTTAATAAATTTAATAATTTTATTAATATATTTTTATATTTTTGCTTTTTTATATTATTTTTCATGAGTGTTATTTATTATTTATAATCAAAACTAAATTTTTTCTCTTTAAAAAATTAATTTATTTTATATGTTGAAAAAATAATTTAAAATATTAAATTTATTATTTTATTATAAATATTTATTTAATAGTGAAATTTGAAAAAAAAAGATAAAAATTAAAGTAAAATATTGTTTGTAGTGAGAGAAAATATATTTTTTAAAAAATATATTTTAGAAAATTGGGAGATATCTTTGAAATTTTGACCCATTTTTTTCTAAAAGTATTTTTTTTTTCAGTATTTTTATAAAAAAAAAGTTTTTTTTTTTTGTAGTTTTATAAAAGCCTCTTTAAAGATTATAGGAATAATTACACGACAAAAATTTTCTATTTTTAAAAACATTGTATACGGAAATTTTTTCTTTTCAATTTTATGTTTTAGACATTATTTTTTCCTTTTTTATTTTAGTAAATTTTTTTTATTTTATTTTGTCTTTTTATTATATTTTATTTTTATTTAAAAAAAATTAATCTCATATTTTTAATATACACACACAGACAAAAATTAAAAATATATAAAAAATATATAAATTACACACTCAACAATACAAATAATATCTACAACACATCTAAATAATATTTTTAATTTTTATTTAATTTTACTTTTTTAGTTTTTTGTTCTCACAATATTCACAAAATATTCAACAACTTTTACATAAAATATACACAACTTAAATAATAAAAGCATAATATATACACAATATCAATAACACATCTATGACAGATTTACAACACATCTACATAATAAAATTTTGTATTTTTTTATTTTTATGTGTATAATATGTAAAATTTATTTGTAATAAATTTAACAATTTTTATTAATATATTTTTATATATTTTACTTTTTTTTAATTTTTTGTAAGTATTATTTACTTTTTAAAATTAAAATTAAAATTTTATCTTTTATAAAAAATTATTTTTTATATGATGAAAAATAATTTAAAATATTAATTTTTTTATTTTATTAAAATATTTTTATTTAATAGTAAAGTTTGAAAAAAAAAAAGATAAAATTGAAGTAAAATATTGATTGCAGTAAGGAATGATGTATTTTTGAAAAAAAAACTTTTATTTTTACGAAGAATGAGTATTTTTTAAAATTTTACTCTAATTTTTTATAAAAATATAAATATTTTTAGTTTTTGTAATATTTTTAAAATAAAAATTATTTTTAAGTAGTTATATAAATGTCCTAATATTACAGAGAAAATGACATCATTTATCATATTTTTTAAAATTTTTATTTTTTTTATCAGAAATATTTTAGTTATTTTATTATAAACTCATTTTAAACTATGTAAAATTTAAAAACTTATAATAAATTCATTATAAATTATTAAAAATTTAATATTTTAATAAATATTTTATTATTTCAAATATTTTGATAAATAATTTATAAATATAATAAATTTAAAATTATTTAAAATTATTTTTATATTTTTGTTAAAAGGCTAAGATTATATTTATGTATGGGCTGATTAGAAGTGAGAAATAAATCTAGCCCACTAATCCTACAAATTGCAATCTTGGGCTTTTATAAGATAAAATGATATCCTCTGTCAAATTTTTAAAATTTTTTATTTTTTTATTGGGGTATTTTAATCATTTTATTATAAACTGTGTAAAATTTATAAACTCATTGTAAACTCATTATAAATTATAAAAATAGGATATTTTGATAAATATTTTATAAATTTTAATATTTTAATAAATATTTTATAAATATGATAAATTTAAAATTATTTTTATATTTTTTATATTTTTATCAAAAACCCATTTTACAGTTGACTTCGATTCGTTACACATGAAATTTGGAATTCCTTCTCTCCAAGTTATTTCACGCAGCTTGAGCGCCAAAATATTCCTTTTGACAAAAATATCCCTACTTTGTTTTTACAATAATAAAAAAACCCAAAATGGCTTTCGCCACCCACACAACTCACGAGGCTTTGAATTTCTCCTAATCTTGTATTATCTATAGCAGTTTTGAATTTGATATACTCTTTCTGTAATTGAGATGTAAAACCTTTTTATTAAAAAAATAGAGGGTGTTTCTCAAAATTTAAAAGTTGGTCAAAACTGCTTATAAGCTGTTTTTAGATTATAAGTTGTTTATTTAAGTGTTTCTGAAAACTTAAATAGTAGATTATAATCTGATTTTAATCAGTTTTTTAAAAGTTGGATTTTGCTACTTTTTTTTAAAGCACTTATTTTTTAAGCAGTTTTGACCAAGTAAAAGACCATACTATCCCTACCTAATCTTCAATATTCCAAATTTGCCTACCTTATACACTTTAGTTCCCATCAAAGAAATTTTTTTTATTTATTATTATTATTATTATTATTATTATTATTATTAAATTTTATTATTATTATTATTGCAAAATAAATTTTGAATTGACATTTAAAAAATTATTTTTATACAATAAATAAACTCATGGACAGTTTGGTCATTTTGACAGTTTCTACAATTAAAAACTGATTATAAGCTGATTTTACAGAAACACTTAACTGATTATAAACTGATTATCAGCTGATTATTAGCTAGTTTACAGAAACGCTTAACTGCTTATTTTTAATCTGATTATAATCTAAAAATCACTTATTCACAATAAACTGAAAAGCTCCAGTTTTGAGAAACACCCTCATAATAACATAGTTCCAAAA